>JASAUF010000658.1:0-9150000 GCA_030180095.1 Magnolia changhungtana
TGCCAGAAAACCCTAATCGCCATGGCCATGGCGATTTCCCTCTGCGACTGGAGAGGAAGGCGACGGATCCTGAGGGAGAGGGAGAGGGGAGGGAGAGAGTCCGATGCTACTTAGGGCCGGCTTCCATGAGGTTTCTTTATTGTCTGTCGCGACTCAGAATCCAGCGTCTGTCGTAAGTCCGTAATAACAGTGGGGCCCACATTCCGAGTATTTCTACGATCGGAAACCGTACATGTTTTGGACCCTATGCAAAGATACGTGCAAACATCTTAACAAAATGACAACGAACGGATGATCGTGAAGCCATCACCATCTGTGGAACCATATTATTATTTAGAACAAAGCGAAAGGAAAACTTTCAATACACATTCACCTACAGGAATCAATGTAGTTTAGATTATCACTAAAGCATGATTACGGGCAAAAAGCTTGCTAAGTGAAATTGATTCGGCCCATTTAAATTTTAAATATTTATTGGCTTTTAGTTTCCTGTCCTACCTAGCATGATTAGCTGCAACTGATAAATATAGCGGATGTTACAAAGATATCCTAGTATCCTGGAGTGCTTTTTACTGCTAGGTTACTTAAAGTAGAAATCGGATTGCGTACTGAGTTACTCAGCACACTCTATGGTGCTGAGTAAACCTGATTGAGCCCACTGAATGTAAGTGGTTTATCTTTATGTAAATCAAATCCGCTTTTTTCCATCTAATTTAAGGGGTTTAGTCCAAAATTGAAGTATATCCAATCATACCATAGTGAAAAAGTGGAGATAATGATTTCGTACCATGAAGCACCTTGCTTAAATCTCTATCCAACCCGTTTATAAGATCATACTGATACGTGGATGAGCATCCTGAACATAAACATAAGCTTCGATGCCGCTTACGTGGCTCCAAATAAATTTTGGTGGGAGTTCAAGTCAACTGTTTCCTGTGATGTGATTCCATTTAAACATTGTATGTAATTAATTTTTTCGGGCTAAAGACTTAAAATTATATGCCAGAAAATTCGGCCCCAAGTAAGTATAAAAATCTACATAAATCAGCGGTGGACCTCAATAATAGTAGTTTACTCAGTACGCCAAGCATAGTGAGTTACTTTCATTCTCACGCAAATCACTTCCGCTTATGTATTTTTAAGTTATGTGTAAGCTACTACTGGCATTGAAAAAGGAGAGAAGATTGGATGTACAAAAAAGAAAAAGTATCAAAATACCCCAATTCAAGTGCCAATATATCACTTCTTTAGTTTAAAATTATGTTGATGACCGATTATGAATGTACATTTGACCAAAAGCTACTCACATTATGTATGGTGGAGATGAAGATGGTAGTATCAATACATGGGATGACTAATGCATGATTTTAATGACCTATGCTTGGTGTTTGATTATTTTTTTATATTGCATGCTCATTATGTGTGTGGACATATTTAATATTCATATGTGTTTCTGCGACATAGCCTCCTTAACTCCTTAGTCTTCTAATAGATTAAATTAGTAGAGCTTAAAGGAAATATACGGATCCCTGGATCCCAATATGTCTTTGCTATGACGATAAAAGGAACATGATTTATCGTTCATTGATGTTCATCCTGTGGGAGGAGAGTGACTTGATATCGATATGATAATATGCACTATTGAGCCCAAACTTAGTATCTATGTGCCTTCGTCACAAGTATGCATGTAAGCCATAAATGATTCACTAAGTTGAGTCTTTAATCATTTGCATTAGTAGGATTGCTTGCAAGCTTTTAGACTATAAAGTCCATCATACCCAAATTAGAATAATACTTGTCGATTTCCACTAACTTTGTCCACATCCTTGAACCTGAGGATGTGTAGGTCGAAATAGCTTGATAATAGATGCTCTAGTTCACTTTCATAAAGCGAGTCGAATGAGGATCACATAATCTAATACGAGATCCATTTGATTATTCCATAAACTTAAAATAGTGGTTTGATATTAAAGTTTGAAACTACCATCAAGTGATTTAAAAGCTCGCTAGCACTTATAAGGTTCCAATAATTTAATTAAAGGTTTTCAACTATCAATTTTAAAAATTAGTTGTTGATTTGTGTTTAAAACAAGCCTAATGGATATTCAATGTATAAGATCACGATAAATTCACTTCTTCCGACAAGTATGAATTGTGCCTAAGAATGACAATATGAATGGTGAAAGGAAATAAATGATTGGGGAAACATGGATTAGTAAGGTACACAAGTGTCTTCAGCATTAGGTAGAGGTGGACATTTGCAGATCCAATCCAGATGGATCCAACCAGACAGTGCACCCGATTCGACCCGATTCCAAAGCTAACAAATGGTCCTGGACCCGGTACCATGATCGCAGTAGCCTCATCCAGATCCGAACATTTTCAGTCGTCGGAGTACGGATGAAGCGCCCGTCTTCCCGGGCTCGACCCGATCCGTGAAATTCGATCCGATTAGATCCGATTCGGACCGTATTTATTAGGGTTATATATAGGGAAAATGTACAATGCACTCGAAGCCGATTTTAACGCTCCCGATGGCTGTGCCGTAGGGCCCCCAGGTGATGCGTTTCGAACATCTACCCCATCGGGCTCGGATGCACCATTCCATCGTGGGCCTAGGGTCTCAAAAAATCAAGTCAATCCGTGACTTGTGGTGCCACACCACATGCGTATGGAGAGGGCCGTGCACCATTTAAAACATTCATAACCATTTTTGAGGGCCCACTAAGATGTGGTTTGTAAATCCACCATCCATTATGGGTGTCCCACTGATGAGGGTTCGTAGGATTAAGCTTCAGTGCGCATGCCAAATTTTAGTGGGCCCTGTGGGCCCACGCAAGTGGATCTGTGGAAACACAAACACCATGTGGGCTCCACCATCCGATTGGACGATGGAATACAAAGACAGTACATGTATGGTTGGCTGACCGTCCACCTGGACGGTGGGAGAAAGACACGTACATCACTGTGGGCTCCCACGTACTCATGAATCGCTTTATTTTTTGTCTCAAGCGCTAAGAAGAGCTCACCATTGGGTGGACGGTTTGGATGAGATACGCCCAGCAGAGTTGGGTCCACGAACCAGTCCAATGAATGGACGGTTTGGATGAAATACGTTCACTAGGGGAGGCCCCATCTGCCACCGTCCAGATGGACGGATGGAGAGGATTGGACATACATCACGGTGACTCCGCTCTGGCTACGTACGTGTAGCAGCGTTTGATAGCCCACCGTCCATCATATGGACGATGGGGATCAAGGTACATATATCATGGTGGGCCCCATTTAAATGGACGGTCAGTGTGAATTCCATCCACGCATTCTGTGATGAAGGGTGTGGATGGGGTACACTCAGCAACTGGGTCCCACATAAGGTATACACACGTGTGTATGTATATAATATAATATAATAATATATTATAATATATATACATGAAAGAGGGACTAGACGGCTAGGATTTGCAACACATCACATTGGTATTCTACATGGTGGGGCCCACGGCTGCTGGCAGCGTGGATGGTGTATACAGAAAACATATATCATGAGAATCCCACCGTCTGAGGTCTGGACGGTGGATGGGATGGGTGAGACGTATTCATCAAGTGGGGCTAGGTGTGGCCACCATTAAAACAAGCTGAAATTAGTGTTTTCCCTACGCCCAAGCCTGTCCAAACGGACATGCAGCATGGATAAATACATCATGGTGGCTTGCTGGCCCTGGACGATCCAGCAAGATGGGCTAGCTCCATTGGGTGAACGGTCTGGATCTTTACATGCCTCACTAAGTGGGCCATCATGCAAGGAAAGGAGAGAGAAGGGAAGAGAGTAAAAGAGAGAGGCACCCACCGGTTGATCTCTTCGGTCCGTTGGAACGCCACCCTCCTTGTGCTCCTCTTTGATGGTGGAGATGGGAAATGGATGGCTAGGATGATGGGTTTGGAATGGGAAAGGTGGGCCACAAAATCACTTTTCTCTCATGGAAACCATGGACGTGTGGGCTCTCTCTCTTGCTTGGAAATGGTGTGAGAAAAGAGGGAGAGAGAGAGAGTTGTAAGGAGAGAGGGATGGGAGATGTGAGGTGAAAGGGTGAGTGATGTGTGATGTGTACTTGACATGTATGGTGGTGTAAGAGAGAGGGTAAGAAAGAGTTGACTTTGGAGAGAGAAAGCATGGGTTGCTTGTACTTGACATTGAAGTGATTGATTAATTGATGTGATTGATTGATTGATGGGATTGATTTGACATTGTGTAGAGATTCTCTTGGGATCGAGAAAGTGCGGCGTTTCTTTGAAGTAAACGCCGACTCACATCTTCTGGTCAGGGTATCGAATTGGTGCGTGAGTCGCGGCGTTGGAACCGCGGCGACGGTGCGGTTGCAATGATACAGGTCTCAGATTAAACTGACTCGAATCTAAAGGATACGACTTACGGTCGTGCACAACGTTGATTATCAGCGGATTGCCAGACTTCGACGGAAAGGATCGAGGATTCATCGGAATAGTGCGAACTAGGATACGGGTCTTACACCCTCTCCCTCTCCCGATCTCAACCCTCTCTCTCGATCTCCCTCTCTCTGGATCTCCATCTCGATCTCCCTCTCTCTCTCTCTCTCTCTCTCTCTCTCTCTCTCTCTCTCCCCCGTTCTCACACTCCCTCTCTCGCAAATCCCAACCCTCTTCCTAATCAAACTCTCCGACGAAAATCCGCCCCTGCCGCAACTCAGATCTGGTCCGGCTAGCAGTCTACGCCCTTCACCTCTTCTCCCCCTCCCTTCTCTGATCAGGTACTCATACATATTGGTGTATTTCGATTCACATTTCTATTTTTTTGTTGTCATTTATCAATTGAAGATTTATGGTTTCTTATGAGGAAGCACGAGCTTACGAAAGCTCTTGCAACAACAAGCTTGATAAGGTGCCGAATCCATGGCAACCATACATTTCTCTAGATCTGTAACAAGCAGGAGCTTGCAATCATTTAATGGGCTTCGGCTATTGACGGTCAAGGCCGCCACCATCGTCGCTCCCAAGTACATGTCAATTGATGCATGTAAAATGTGGGATGATGATCGATGCCCGCCAGTTGTTCGATGAAATCCGTGCACATCATTGCGTGACTGAAAATTTCACATACCATTTTATTACTCAGATGACCTGTTCTCTGCTTCCTAATCACACAACTTGAATATCTAGGTACGTTCTTTCTTGTGGAAAAGATTCAGCAGCAAAGCTATGGGAGGTGGGCAACAGAAGACTGGTCAAACAATATCTTAGAGTTGTCCATACACAGCTGCGTTGCCAAGTGAAGTTTAGTATTCTCTTGGCAAGCATATCATTTTACCTATAATTTCAAAAAATGCACTTACAATTGAAGTCTGTGTGAATTCTGATCTAACAAGGTAGGCTTGGCATTTGGGGTAGCATGCGGCTTCTGTTCTCTCCCATTTTTGTTCTAACTCTCAAGGAAGTAGTAGCATATCTCACTTGTATTTTGTAATGTGCCTATTGCATCAACCTTAGGAACTGGTGATGCGGGACAATTAACCACTTGCTCTAAAAGCTCAAACTGTTAGAGTATGTGAAATTAATCCATTTATCTCATAGCCCAGGCCCCACATCTCATGGGTTAGAACCTCGGCCAAACCCCCTTTGTGGGCCCCAAATCACATGGGCCGCCCACCCCGAGTGTGTCCCCGCATCCCACGGGTTACCCCACTCGAGCCCGATGTGAAATACGCATTACTCACCCTGGTAAGGAGTCTCGAACACGAGACCTCCCCTGTGGGCCCTAAATCGCATGGGTCACCCACCCCGAGTGTGCCCCTGCATCCAACAGGCGACCCCACTCGAGCCCAATGTGAAAATGCCCCTTCATTAATTACCCCTGGTGAGGAGTCTCGAACACGAGACCTCCCGCTCTAATACCAATTTGATGCATGACAATTAACCACTTACTCTAAAAGCTCGAACTGTTAGAGTATGGTGAATTAATCCCTTTATCTCATAGCCCAGGCCTCACATCTCATGGGTTAGGACCTCGGCCGAACCCCCTTCATGGGCCCCAAATCAGATGGGCTGCCCACCTCGAGTGTGTCCCCTCATCCCACGGGCTACCCCACTTGAGCTCGATATGAAATGCACATTACTCACCCCTGGCAAGGGGTCTCAACCACAAGACCTCCCCCGTGGGCCCCAAATCGCATGGGCCCACCTCGAGTATGCCCCTGCATCCAACAGGCGACCCCACTCGAGCCCAGTGTGAAAATGCTCCTGCATTAACTGGGAACCTTCAAACTACATCCACAAACACCACTAATTCTAACCATTTCTGATGATAGTTTTTTTTTTCTTAGGCCCATTGAAGTACTGTTTGATTGATTCATGGAATCATTGAGCTCTTATACTGTTGTCTTTCTTGGTTTTGGTGCAAGGCCTCTAAATGTGGGTGATTTTTTTTTTCTTTTTCTTTTTCTTTCTTTCTCATATTTACTTGTGTATTGGATAAACCAAACCTCATGGCCATGGAGATGTGCACTTTATTCTAGCGGCCTCCAAAACTCATGGTATGCTTTTGTACTTTTCTATGTTAAATGCAATCAATTTTTAATTTAATTTCCTGGTAAGATGTTATGGCTACTAGTCATGGCATTCTGGTGATCGCTTGCTGTATGATTTGCAGTAATCATTTCCTTGAATTTTCTCTCTTAGATATGAGTGTTGGTTTCAAACAAGCTTTTGATGTCTTGATTTTTTACATTTATCATGCTCCTCTCAGGCATGATGCAGGTTTGAGATGAGTCTTATTTTTTCAAATCTTGATGTGTTGATGTCTTGTTTTTTCAAACAGGCTTTTGATGTCTTGATGTCTTATTTTTTTACATTTACACCAATTCTGCTCATTTGAAATTTCTTGTAAGAGATGGCATGCAACTGTACAGTTTTAGCTTCTTTGATATTTCCTGCAAAAGAAGGCTAACAACTATGAGTGTGAAATGTTCTAGCAAGCCAGGGGTTCTGGGTGGTCAAATTTTCTACGAGCAGGGCCTTAATCTTCTAAGCTTTTGGTTCATTTGTTATTTAGTTAGTTTACTAGTAGGGACAGTTTTTGTCGTTCCTAGTGAAGTATGCATGTTGTCTCCATCCTTGTTGGAGCCTTTCGTGTGGTCTATGTTCTTATCAACCCAATCTTCTTCAAGTTTTGTCTCTCTCAGGTTTCCGTCGTTCAAGTTGGATTGGAGCATCAGTTTTAAGGTGTTCTTTTCTCAGAATATAGGATGGTAATTTTGGATTGGTAAAACTATTGACCAGGATCACAATGGTCCTTATTTCAGATTGCATGACCCGGAATGGAAAATGTAGTGGGGTTGGTGAATTTTGGTAAACATCCTTGACAACAAAATGATGCCTTGTCTATTAATGCAATGCCTAAGACACTTGGTTGCTACAGTTCTATCCATTTTTACTTTATTTTTGAGCTACAGGTCTTTCATATGGTATCCTTTAATGGCCTAGAAGTGTTTTCCACTTGTAGGGAAAAGAGAGGAGCAAGCCTCCATCTTCAATGAAGCAGGAGAGCCTCTTTACCAAAGATCAACATCTATGTCTCATATATTGAACTTTTCTTCTTCCTCTCATGGTCTTTTTTTTTTTCTTAACTAGGTGCTAACATCCTTTAAGAAAAGATGTCTAGACTCTAACTGAAATTATGTTTTATTAGTCAATGTTGAATGTACATGCATGCGTAATTGGGATGTGAAATCCGACAATGGGAACATGCATGCTAACATGCATATCCGGGAGTCTTCTAACTTCCCCATCTTTTTTAGAAATTATTGAGAATTTGAGGTGCTTTTGCAATAACCAGTTGATTATAGCCTACAAATATCTACGCTCCATAAAGTCTTTTGTTAATTTTTTTTTTTAATGATTTCATTTCATAATTTATTGCTTTGATTGATGTTCATAACCAGGTCTTCACTTGAATGACTCCATACAGCTTAGGGAGGGTTGTATGTGTTTCTCGAAAATGGAAGTATACTATTCACCATCTGGTCTTTTGGCACAGCGCATGCCTAGAAGCTTGGTTCCAAAAATGAAGCAGATACAAATTTCAAGTGGAGCTATTTGTTTACAAGTCCAACTTGGAAGTGATCCAATTTCTATTTGGAGCCTAGTTCTTTAATTTGAATATCGAGAAAGGTAATTACTGATTTTCCGCTTAACTGAACTGATTTTCTCATTCATTTCAATGAAGAATCCAGATGCAGCATATGTAATTCATGAAAGACTTTGCAGTTCTTATTTCTAAGAACCCAAGCTATATTATGACTGTGGGGGTATTGTAGTTCTTGGGCTGAATTAATAGTGTTTTAGTTCAGAATAACATTCCATGAGGCTGGGTTACCTTTAACTCAATATGTCAGTACTATTCCACCAAAATTGTATTGCCCACTCTGTAAAGAAGTAATGAAAAATACTATCCTGAAGGGCAAGTTCTATTTCAGGAGTTTCTGTGACAAATGTTTAGTTTTATTTATTTAAGATTTGTATAATCTGATTTGGAATTAAAGCAGTGGAGATCTTGTTATTTATTTATTTGTTTCTGTAACCATATTTGTATAATCTTATTTGTTTATTTAAGCTTTGTTATGGTCATACATAATACGCATACTATACATGAATTTGGGAGCTTCCAAAAAAGTAAGACTAGAAGTCAAAAGCTCAAGCTTTCATACAAAACAGACTCTGTAGTCTAAAACAAGCTCCCAAGTAGTCTACTTCCCAGAGGAACTACAAATACTGAAAAACTACAGCTTGAGTGCGACAATCCGAAAGGCAAAATTTTTTACTTGAGCATATTAGTAGTTGAAAAGTACCAACTGATTTTCACTTCTTAAAGAAGAATAACACATGAATATTGTCCTGATATTGCCATTCATTGCAGGTAGCACCCATGGTTTGATGATCAAAGTTGTTGATATGATTGTCATATGATGGATTCAAGCATTTGGGTTCGCCAAAAATCTTCCACATTAGAAGATCCTAGCTTGGATTACCGATCAGAGGAGTATGACTACTACGCCTGCAACGACACCGACAATAATTGTGGTAATCACTCCCTCACTACACCAAAATTGCCAAACTGGTATGGTTGGCATTTTGGTTCAGAAACGGCTTTAGGTCGTTCTTGATTTGAAATGGTACTCAACCGTACTGGAATAGTTGTTGTTGTACGTTGTTACTTTCACTTTTTTGTCGGTGTGTCCCGATTGAGTGTTGGATCTTCTTATTTCTTATTTTATGATTTATTATATTATTTTGAAACAGATGGACGGAATGGATTCTATTAGAACCCTCTAAGTGGACCCCACATGGCCCAAGAGTCACATTTACATAAATCTGCCATAGAGTACTGGATTCTTTTCATCGCCAAAACGCCCTAACCCCCACCCCCCCTCCCCCCCAAATGCCCAAAAAGTCAAACGCAATCTCCCTCTCCCTCTCTCAATCTTCTTCTCCCGATCTCCCTCGCTCAATCTCCCTCTCTCGATCTCACCCTCTCTCGATCTCCCTCTCCCTCGATCTTCCTCTCCCGATCTCAACCCTCTCTCTCGATCTCCCTCTCCCTCGATCTTCCTCTCCTGATCTCAACCCCCTCTCTCGATCTCCCTCTCACTCTCCCTCCCTCTCTCGATCTCCCTCTCCCGATCTCAACCCTCTCTCTCAATCTCCCTCTCACTCTCCCTCCCTCTCTTGATCTCCCTCTCCCTGTAACATCCACCATCCCACGACAGTCCCCACACATGGGGTATCTAATATTGTGATCTGTCGTCAAACAGAAGGGAGGGAGTGAGTGCAGCAGTAGTAGCAGCAGCGTGCAAATAGGTACATCAGCAATGCACACTATCACTTTTCACATTTTAGTGTAAGAACATCCCACTATGAAACTTTGTAAGCTGCTCATGCATGAGCATGGCCACAATTTGCATCAGGTATCCCATCAGGTTCGAGTGAATTAGGATTTAAAATGATGTTTTGATCCTGAATCAATTTGAGATCCATGTTTGGATTTAGATTCAGAGTTAGATCCATAACAGAAATATGCATGCCTGATCCAATTTCTATTGAACCTAAGTCATTAACCTGAATCTATCCCAAATTTAGACATAGTTCCAAATAAATCGGTTTGGATACTTTGGCATCCACAGATATGGGTATCCATCGACAGGCATGATGTTTGGGCTTTATTCTTTTTATGACCCACCATCTTGAGACTCTTGGCTCCCCAATATCTAGTCTTTGACATATTTTGGAACCTGGTCAAGATAGGCCATTTTGCTGCCTAGGTAAGGTGATGCCAGAATGGCTTCTCATGCAGTTCATATTTCTTGTATCTTATAGCTCCTCGTCTTATGTCCCCACTTGATGAGGTTCTATTCTAGGAAATGTATTGGCTGATTTTCTGGCTGCTTTAACATTGATATGAACTATATAATTATGCTTGAATGAATGGAAGTGTTAAAAAGTATTGGCCATTTAATATGGAGCTGATTCTTTATTCTAATCTTTATATTAGCAAAGTGAGGAAGAAGTCACTGATACTGAAGCCAGCACTGCTTTCTTTTGATTTCAAATCTCTTTGACTATTATGTTTCTAGTTTTGTACATCTATGAATGCACTGGCTAGCTGGCTGGATGGTGGAAGTGTCACTTCCGTTGACATTTTCTTGGTGTTAAGTATCATCTTTAATAAACATATCATTATGAGACTCTAAAAGAAAACATGCTTGTAAGATCCGTATCCTAGTCCGTATTGTCCCGTAGGCTTCCTCGGCCCTTCCGGTCGTATTCCTACGACCTTCGACCTGTATCCGATGTTTGCGCATGATCCTAAGCTGAGTCCTGTATACCGAAGTCGGCTCGATGCGAAACTTGTATCTTAGCAACCGCGCCGTCACCGTGGTTCCAACATCGCAACTCGTGCACCGATCCGATACCCAGGCTAGAAGATGTGGGCTCACGTTCATTTCAAATAAAACGCCGCACATTGCAAATTTTGAGAAAATCTCTACAACATGTCTCATCAATCAATCAATCAATCAAGTACACTCCTACCTCAAGTACAAGCAATCCATCCCTCCTTTTTTTGAAGTCAACACTCTCTCTCCCTACCCATCCCTCTTTTTCTAACTTTCAAACTAAACCTTACCTCCCCATCTCCTTTCCTTACAACACTCATCCCATATCATCCCATTGCTCCTCTCTCTCTCTCTCTCTCTCTCTCTCTCATTCTCTAGCAATTTCCCAAATCCCATTAGAGCTCCAACGTCCAAGCTCCTCTCTCCCAAATACTAAGTGTGGCCCACCTTCTCATCTCCCATCTCAAACTTTCCATCACCATCTACCTCCATCAAAAGTGAAGGCAAGGATTATACAGGTCCAAGGAGCTAAGAAGAAGGCCGATAGGTGGGTGATCTACCGACGATTTGCATTTGAGGGCCCACTTATAGGTGGGACCCATTTTGATGTATGTGTTGCAATCATGAGGGGCCCATAGTGGCGGGGCCCCTCCATCATCGTCTCTCTCTCTCTCTCTCTCTCTCTCTCTCTCTCTCTCCCCCTCTCTCTATCCATTTTGATGTAGTGGGCCCCACTAATTTGTGTTTTATCCACACCGTCCATCATGGACGGTGGGACTCCACCGTGAAGTGCATCCACATCCAGGTCATTCGGGGCCTGGACACACACACACCCAGAACCATAGCTTAACTAGCAGACTGAGTGGAGATACCTCGTTTCAACACTTGAGGTCGTGGTATCGATCTCTAGTGGGGGTGGCTAATATGAAGTGTGTGTATTCACATGGGTGTATACTAACAAGCTAACCCAAAAAAAAAAAAAAGGGCCTGAACGCTGATGCCCTTCACCTTCACACACACACACACACACGTATATATATATATATAAATAATATCATATATTTAAAAGAATTCTGAGGTGGGCAACACGTGTGGACCCACCACGATATGTGCATTAGATCTGTACCATCTAGAATCTCTAGGGGTCTAGACAGTGGGTTCCTTATAACTTAAATATATTAATATATATTATATTATTTTATATTATATTATATATATATATATGTAAGGTGGGCCACATGCGTGGGACCCACCACTGATGTGTGTGTTGATTTCACACTGTCCAGCAATCTGGGTGGGTGGAGCCCACACATGATATATGTTTGTAACCACATCGTCCACTCATCACCCGGACGGGTGGAGCCCACCATGTTATATGTTTGTATCCACGTCGTCCATTCATCATCTGGACGAGTGGAGTCCACCGTGATGTATATTTGTATCCACGTCGTCCATTCATCATCTGGACGGGTGGAGTCCACCGTGATGTATATTTGTATCCACGCCGTCTATTCATCTGGTGAGCTCGTCTTTGGCTCAAGATAAAAAATGAAGCAGATTCAGTCCTCTGGTGGGCCATGTACGTGGACCCCACCCCTGATGTTTGTATTTCATCAAAACCGTCCATCTATTTGGGCCACCTCGTCGTACGGCTTGAGACAAAAAATAAGACAAATTTAGTATCATGTGGACCACACTGCAGAAACAGTGGTGTTGAGGCATACCATTAAAACCCCTTTGGGTTACAGAAGTTTTGAATCAATATAATATTTATTTTTCCCCTCCCTGTCCAGGTCTTTGTGACCTTATGAACATTTTAGATGGGAAATAAATGTTATGGTGGGCCTTCTAAATTTTTAACTATAGGAATCATTACCGCCACTGTCATTTGTGGTATGGTCTAGATGATCCTTTAGATATGATTCATTTTTGTATGCTCTATAATGATCTCTAACAATGGATGAATGGTGTATTGAACTCGACCATTCGACTCGGCCCATTCGACTCGGCCTATTCGACTCGGCCATTTGATTCGGCACATTTGACTAGGCCTATTCGACTCGGCCATTTGACTCGGCCTATTTGACTCGGTCCATTCAATCGCCCCATTTGATTCGGCCCCCTTTAATTGGCCCATATGAATCGGCCCAATTGATTTACCCCCTTTAATTTGGCCTAATCGATTGGCCCATTTGAATCGGCCCATTCGATCGGCCCATTTGAATTGGCCCATTTAATGCATGATTAACTCATTGGAGCGGCCCACATGATGCGGCCCATTTGAATCGGCCCATTCGATCGGCCCATTTGATGTATATGAGGCCTATTGAATCAGCCCATAGTTCCTTGATTCATGCTCATACGCATCATATGTATGCTTGATATGAGGAGTGACTGATCATAGCATATGCCTTCGGGCAGATTGTTTATGGGCCCCTTGATAGGCCGAGTTGCCCTTCATGAGCGCGCGGTATGCGCAAGATTGTTGCATGACTGGTATGTGATTCAAGCACTTCGCATTTGTATGATATGATTTTTATATGCCCTAGTGACATCAGGGCTATGATCTCCACAGGCACATCGTGGATGGCAGGATTAGACATCGGGAATATTGTTACTAAGCATCGGGGCACCATGATGTCTGTGGGTGAGAATCCCTAAACCCGATGGTACCAGAGGATGACTCCAACATCGAGACCGAGTGGATATATGAGCGCACGAGGGCCGAATACTAGGAAGCTTTGTCTCCCATTGTGTCGTGGTCGGTTGGAAATGGGTGTAGCCTTACTTGCCCGAGGGTAGGGGCACTCCTAGGCTGAGTTTGACCAACTCGTGAATGGGTCCGATATTGACGTGCTAGATAGATATTGACAAACTATTAGCCAGGTGGATAGTGAGGTTTCTTACACTCACTTGGACTGTGCGCCTGGGAAAGAGGCAGTGCCATTTGTATGGTACTAAACCCCGGTGATTATCCAGAATGAGAACTGTACTGATATATGATGAGCTGTATTGATATGTGGATTTGGACGAGGATTGGCATGCTTGAGTTGCATCTCGCATTGCATGGTCTTGATATGGCCGATAACACTCATATCTTGCACCGTATAGCCTTGGGACGGCTGATTTGCATTCATGTACCCATCAACATAATTCCTCATCACTCTGGCTTTGCATTCTGAGTACGCTCATATTGTGCACACACTTACACCACCCTCTAAGATTTCTATAAGCTTATGCACGATTGATGCGTGCAGGTGATGTCAAGACGCACCCGTAGCTTCGCTGTAGTAGGAGCGTGCAGTCGAGCTTCAGGAGTTTCCATTATCATTATCTTGTATTTCCCTTCATGCACATTGTACTTTAAAGTTTTTTATCATAGTAGATTTTGTGATGGTGTTCTTGTAGTTATTGTTCATGGGTTATGCTTTTGGTTATGCTCATTACGAATCAAATTGGTGTTAAAAAATTCTCCTTGTAGGATCCCAAGATCAAAACCTGGTGTATGGGTGCTGGGAGCCGAGAATGGGGTACTACGGAGGCTGTCGGTGCCGGATTTGGCAATCGGGAATTTTGTGAGCCCATTTTTCGAGTTTGGGGCGTGACAATGCTAGCATGTGAGGTATGTGAGAATTTTCCTCAGTGATGAAGAACTAAACAGGATTTTATTTAGAAGTTGTTGACAGGAAAAATTGAATCCATTAGATGTTAACTGTAACTAGTTGTAAGATACTATTCAATAATGAGTTGGAAAGGGAAAAAAAACTATATAATTACAAATCATTGGTACTAGCCTCTGCTAAGGCCAGCTATTAGAATCATTGACTGACTACATTTGTTTACTAATTAATTGAAGCACGGATAATTAACATTATAGCCTATTTTGGAAATAACAAGATTCATGGTTTATGTATTAGCATTTGGTGTGGGTGCATGTATATACAACACGCATGTTTACTTGTGAGGGTGCATCTGACTTCAACAGTTGCGTATGTTGTACAGTTGTAGAATGTGGACAGGTGGACCCTCCATAGTGGATAACCACTGAATCCAAAACCCTATCTATTGTAAGGGATTGAAAAATAGAGTGAATAAGTGTAATGTGTAAGCCATATAACAATCAAAAGAAAGGGTTAAGAGTAGAGAAATGAGTGAGAAGATGACGAGGAATTTTTCCATCTTACCAATAAGTCTTTTTTTTTTCTTTTTTCTTTTTTAAATGATGTTTACACTTGTTGGATGCTGTCTTTTTTTAAGAAATGAAGTTCCATGGAGAGATTAATGCCTTTGTAATTTCCATTTTCTATCACGTATCTAATACTTGAGGCAAAGTTAATCATGTGTGTGAATGCAAACAAAAATTTTCTTCTAACAAAGAATGTGGCATAGAGGGCAATTAATCAGTAGGAAGGCCAATCAGAATTGTACATTTCCTATTGTTAGATCTATTATTTTAAAACTTACAGTAATTGGACCAGTTTCTGTAAATTAAACCTAAATGTTTAAGATTGTGGGTGTGAGGATTTCACATATGGCATTGGCATTTTGAAACTCTGTTGTTTGCATCGCCTGCCATACAAACCTTTCCGGGAAAAAAAAGTACAATTTTGATTGTTTTGAATTATCATCTGCATGCCACGTGTATAATATATTACTAACATAATAACACCGTTGTTACTCATCTGACCATCTGCCAAACAATTTTGATTGTTTCCACCAGAACCTGAGCATTATCGAGGGCCCAAGCTTAAAGTTGCTATCATTAGAGCTGGGCTGGCTGGCATGTCCACTGCAGTGGAGCTTTTAGATAAAGGCCATGAGGTTTGGCTCAGATTTTCTCTAGAATGGTTCTTCTTCTTAGGTCGATCTTATGCATATCCTTTATGTTTGTGTGCTACTGTAGTTTGAGGTATTTAGGCCCGTAGATCATGTTTGTTCCCTTGAGTTTTGAGTCATCATTATTGGTTTATGCCAGAAAGAATAAAATTTTGATTGCAAGTATATTCCGTTGATTATTCTAAATTTTGATTTTCTCAATAGAAGTTGATTCTGGTCCAACTCACTCCTCGCCGAGCATGGTTGAATTCGGCCAGAAATTCTGTTGGGTGTTGTATCAGACTACGAAGGAGGAAGGAAGAGAAAGGAAGAATGAGAGGTATTCTCTCTCTATTTATTTTTCTTTTTTAATATTTAAGTTAGGATAATATTTGTCATCATCATCATCATGATTATTATTATTATTATTATTATTATTATTATTATCAAATTTAGTTATCATTTTTATCATTATAATTGTTAGTATTATAAACTCTTACTGAAATATTGCTATCAATTAATTTTATAATTTTAATTACATTATTATTTTTATAATAATATTAAATATTATTGGTATTTTAATTTTAAATTCTTAAATCATTATTACTATTAACTTGTATTTTATTGTTGCGCAAACTAGATTTCGAATCCCTAAATTCTAGATAGTACATCAAAACCCTAAATTTATCGATTGAAACACCTAGCTTTAACCCCGACCATATAAATTGGGTATATTGTGATCTAACCACACTAATTATGTTAATCATGTTAGATGTCGATCTTAAAGTGTGAACATCCAATCCTATCAATATCAAGAGATAATTAAACCCTGAGGTGAGGATTACCTTTAAGCTTTTCTACATCATGATAATTATTTAGTTCATTTATTTAATCAATTACTTAATTTAATATTCAATCAACATGATGATGAATGTTAGTTTATACTTAAGTGAATTCTTCATAAATGATTGGTCATATTCAAGTATCTAAACATGCTATGGATCGAAAATATTTGTATCCTAGTTTAAATGAAACATCTTATATGGATAAGTGCTATTGACATTGTACGTGGGTTGTTTCACTACTTGTGATTACTTTATGGTGTATTTAGAGGTCCTCAAACTAGTGACCACTTTGTCTAATAAATTAAATGGAACATTTGATGTGGACTTATCATGGATCATTTGTTGCTTAAGTGGCTTTTAGGATAATCCCTTTTTATCACATCCTTAGGATGGACTGTTTGCCCTATGCGGCTTGATGGAATATTTATCTTATGTGGCTTTAATGTATCATCTTCGTATAACCATGCAATGGTAAGTTCTACTAGTAGAACTATAATTGGCCACTAGTTGAGGAGGTTACCTTTAAACATCCTATTTATTAGAGTCTCATGAGCCAGGGATGGTGGTATGGGACACTATGCCTGAGCTGTCGGCCTACGTTGGGTGATGAGCCCCCCATAGTGACCTTTGAGCTTTCTAAAAATGGCCGTTTGGAATTGAATTAATAATAGTTGGGCTAATCATGCATTTTCATGGCATATGGACTTTACCGGGTGGTCGATGTAAGACATGGAGTTTATTGGGTCACTATGGCCTATACAATAGAGCAATTTACCGGGCGATCCTAAAATAATATCACGTGCATTCTTACCACTATGGGTTGCCCTTTCGCATGGACATTTTTGGGTGTTTAGTCCTCCTTAGGGCGTACTTGTGTGTACTTTTTCAAGAGACTAATTCACCTTGGGTGTCCTCGTTGCTTGGTCTTTTCCGAGTAGCTAGTTCTCCTTATGGCGTACATTTAAGTACTTTCTGGATGACTAGTTCTCCTTGGGTGACCTTTTGTCAGCTGGATATGCATCCCCAGGTCTGTGAGCATGTGCATGCATTCATTCATTTAAACAAGAAATTCTTTGTGAAATTTATTCAATATATGCATTTTTGATAAACTTTGTCTTATTATTATGATGATTATTGTAAAATATACATTGTAGATTGTTCCTAATACTATGCTTAATTATCTTGATGTTACGATAAATCTTGAGGGTTATACCTCACTAGGATAGCCATTGATGTTATTAAACCATATTCGGTGTGTAGGAGATGCAGATGACGTGCATACTGGTGTTCATATAGAATAGGAGAAGCTAAATGATCTTGTGACTCTCTATTCTTGACTTCATTTGTATTAAATTTGTACTGTCATGTTTTATAAAAAGTTAAGTCCTTGGTTTGTATAAGTTTTCGGCTAACTACAAGAAATTTTGGTTATGTATATTTGGACTCTCTCTTATACTTGATTTATTTTTATTCCACTAAATTACTAACTCTGATAAAGAAAAAAAAATGTACGTGAAATTTGGGATATTTTTAAAGGTTAACACTTGGGTTTTCAGAAAACGAGAGTATACTCGGGTTTTGGGAACCGGGGTGTTACGGTTCTTGCTTGTTATCCCTTATGGTTGATATGACTTCCCCACGCCATATAATTGGAACACAGCCCTTTTGGCTCACCTATATGAGGGTTTAGACAAGGCTAGTCATCGTATTAGCAAATCGATAACTGGCTTCTTCTCTATTATCCAGGTGCGCTCAGTTCTTTTCACCTTTATTATTTCCATCATGGGTATGCATTTTGACTATCGATTCCTCTACAAACTTACTTTTTTTAAAACATTACCCCACCTAAGGCCTATATTGATAAGCCACGCCCCCCATTTTCCACATATAATGATGTGACACAAGAGTAATCATAGCTGTAAGGCCCGTATCTTAGACCGTACCATTTCATAGGCTTCCACGATCCTCACGGTCGAATTCTGGTAACTCGCGACCTGTATCCGATGTTTGCATGTGAACCTAAGTCGCGCCCTTTATATCAGAGTCGGCTCGACTCGAAACTTGTACCCTAGCGATCGCACCGTCGCCACAGTTCCAACGCCGCATCTCGCACGCCGAGGCGATATCCAGGCTAGGAGATGTGGGCCTGCGTTCATTCTGAAGAAACGCCATATGTTGCAAATTTCGAGAGAATCTCTACGATCAGTCACATCAATCAAGTTAAGTACATCCTTCATACCCCAATGCCACCTCACCCTATCCCAAGTAGAAGTACCCATTCCCTCTTTTCCCCAAGTCAACTCTCTCTCTCTCTACCCATTCCTCCTTTACACAAAATTTAAACCAACCCATACTTCTCCATCCCCTTTCTTACAACACTCACTCCATCCACCTCTTTTCATATATCACTTCTCTCTCTCTCTCTCTCTCATTCTCTAATAACAACTCTCTAACTCCCAAGAGAAACACCCAACGTCCAAGCTCTCCCAAAAGCTAGGTGTGGCCCACCTTCCTACCACCCAATCCAACCCTTAGATTATCATCTCTACCATTGAAGGAGCTTCTTAGGAGCCTTGGAGCACTAGGGAGGAAGAAGAATGAAAGGTGGGTGATCCACCGTTAAATTTTAATTTTTAAGGGCCCACTTGTTGTGGGACCCACTTGATGTACACATTGTGTAAGGGAGGGCCCAATAGTGGCGGGGTTCCTCCCCTTCTCACCCTTCTCTCTCTTTCTCTTTCTCTCTCTCTCTCTCTCTCTCTCTCTCTCTCTCTCTTCTTCTTACTTTGATGATGGTGATAATGTGTGTGGCCCATTCGATGTGTCCAACGATCTAGACTATCCAGATTTTCTTAGACGTCCAGCAGATGTGGCCCACTTGCTACTCGTATTCGGGCTAGCCCGGATGCAAGAAGACATGAATATCAGCTTGGTCGGTGGGGTAGTCCACTGGTGTAGACCCCACCATATATGTTGCACTTTGGCAAAACACAAAAATATCAATTTGATTTCAAATATCTGGTGGGCCACACCATGTGGACCCACCCTACTAGATGTGAAAATCCTAACCACCCATCCAGCGTTATAACATAATATTATAATATATTATATTATATTATATATTCATATGTATCACTTATGTATATGGTGGGCCCCATGTGGGACCCACCTGCTGGATTCTGGATTGTGCTGTATTATATAATATATTATTATATATGCATTATATATATATATATTAATAATATAATATATACCTGGGTGGGCCACTCCTACGTGGGACCCACCTTTTGATATTTGGTAAGGGGAGGGGTTATGTACAGCAGCTGATAGCTGTTGTACTAACGTCATCAGGAAGTGATGGACGGACCTGATATGTGGTCATCTACACCGTTCATCCACACCGTCCAGGTGGCTGGACAGTGGGACAGACATAATGCATGTGTTGTATCCATACCGTCCATCTATTGGCTTGCCCATCATGGTGGGCCACGCTCCTGGACCCCACCATGATGCATGTGTTTTATCCATACCGTCCATCTAACTGGCAAGCTTGTCTCAAGGCTTGAGACTAAAAATAAGACAAATCTAGTATCAAGTGGACCACACTACAGAAAACAGTGGAGTTGAACGTCTACCATTGAAACCCCTTTGGGTTACAGAAGTTTTGAATCAATATAATATTTGTTTTTCCTCCCCATATAGGTCTTTGGGACCTTATGAACAGACTGGATGGGGAATAAATACTATGGTGGGGCCCACTGGAATTTAACCGTGAAAATCATTATCACCATTGTTAGATGTGGTATGGTCCAGTTGATCTTTTGATATGATTTATTTTTTTATATAATTCTCTATATTGATCTCTAAAAATAGATGAATTGTGTTTTGATTGGCCCATTTAATTCAGCCCATTTGATTCGGCCCATTGATTTAGCCCGTTTGATTCGGCCCATTTGATGCAGCCCATTTGGTGCGACCCATTAAGATGTATTTGGGGCCCATGGGTTGAGGCCCATTATGATGTATTAGGCCCATGGGACGTGGACCATCTAATGTATATAGGCCCATGTGATGCAGCCCATGTGACATGGCCCATTATGATGTATGAGAGGCCATATGATATGACCCAATGTAATGTAATTGTGGCCTAGGTATGAGGCCCAATATGATGTATTTGAGGCCCATGAGTGAGGCCCAATGTGATGCGTATATTACCCATAAGTGAGGCCCATGATGATGAAAATTAGGCCCTTGTGCGAGGCCATGGGGCCACTATATGTTCGGCCCTGTGTGGGCCACTCCTTGGGAGCAATGTTGGTTAAAGGTCTACATTGACGGGCAATGATGGTTAAATGTCCACATTATGACCTTCCCTTAGGCCTAGTTAGGCCCATTCTCGTCATCCTCTAGTGGGTTACCCCAAATGATTGGGCCCCATTGATATTGCTTAGTCCATCATCAACAGTCCATCAATGGATCTCGCCTTGCGTAAAGGCCGATTATCGATTATAATTGTCGAGGCCAATTCTGATTGTTGAGGCCGATTCCGATTGTTGAGGCCGATTCTAATTATCGAGGCCGATTCCGATTGTTGAGGCCGATCATCGAAGCCGATTCCGATTGTCGAGGCCGATTCTGATTGCCGAGGCTGATTGATGAGACCCAATGTGATGTATATGAGGCCTGTATTCGAGGCCCATTGTGATGTGTATTTAACCTGTGTTAAAGGCCCATTGTGATGTATATTAGGATTATGTGATGAGGCCCATCATGATGCATTTGAGGGCCAGACGATGGAGTCCATTGTGATGTATATTAGGCTCATGGGAGAGGCCCATCGTGATGTGTATCAAGCCCTTGAGTGGGGCTTATGGTGTTGTATATTAGGCCCTTTGTGAGGCCATGGGTCGACTATACGTTAGGCTCTATGTGGGCCACGCCTTGGGGGCAATGTTGGTTAAATGTCTACATTGTCGAGGCCGATTGTTGATGCCGATTATCAAAGTCGATTATTGATACCATTATGAGTATGTGACGGCATAGCATCATGATACATGCTCATATGCATCATCTGTATGTTTGTTATGAGATGTGATTGACCATTGCATATGCCATAGTACAGGTGGTTTATGAGACTCCCTGATAGGTGGAGTTATCCCACATAAGCGCACGGTATGCGCAGGATTGATGCATGATTGGACTGTGTGACTCATGCATCTTATATTGTGTGATGGTGATTACTATACTCCCTAGCGACATCAGGGCCGTAGCCTCCACAGTCGTGTCGTGGATGGCCAGATGGGACACCGAAAATCTGTTACTAGCATCGGGCCACCATAGATGGCCCTGGGTGAAAATCCCTAAACCCTCTTGGTACGAGAGGATACACCAACGTCGAGACCGAGTGGATACATGAGTGCCCGAGTGTCGAATACCAGGAGGCCGTGTCTCCCACTTTGTTATGGTCAGTTGGGAGGGGGTATGGCCTTACCCGCATGAGAGAGAAGGTAATGTTAGGCTGAGTCTGGCCAGCTCATAAATGAGTCCACTCTGGACGAGCTAGGCCGATATTGGTAGGCGAATAGTGAGATCTCTTCCACTTACCCAGTTGTGTGCTTGATGGGGCGGCAAGCTAGTGTAGAGTGTACTAGACCCCGGTGATGATCCCAAAGATGTACAGTACCGATTTGTGGAGTAGGAGTTGTATACTCAGCATTATACTCATTCATTCATTCACTATCCACTCAGGTTGGTGGTACGCAATCAAGTCATCGTGTGTACCTTCGTAATGACTAGGATTTCGGTTGGGGCGTGCGACTAACTTGAGATTAGGAGTTTACCATATTGTGTCTATCTATCCAAATTTAGGGATGGGATTGGTTTGGATAGAAGTCCTTTGTGATAGACCCCATAGCCTGTGATACGACGTACTATCATCCTAACTTCACACTGCAGCTTGGTCATTTCATACTCACCACATACCACATATTGCATTACATCTGCGGCAAATGACATTTTGGGTTGCTATGTTTCTGCATTTATATGACCTTGATGAGGCTAATGGTATTCGTAGCTCGTTCAAATTGCATATTGTATTGCATCCTCGGTATTTGATATTTGGATCATTATGTTTCTACATTATATAGCCGACTTACATTACTTTCTCAGTATATGACATTGGCTTGCTGTGTCTTTTCATCGCGTATCCTGGATGAGGTTGATGATATTTTTATAGACTTGTCAGTATTTCTACTTACTCTGATATTGTATAATTCGTGGACTTACCAGTATTTTCATTTAATCTGATACTACATTATGTGCACGCATATTCTGCTCACACACTTACACCACCCTTTAAGCTTTCTATAAGCTTATGCATGATAGATGCATGCAGGTGACGTCAGGATGCAGCCATGCGAAGGTAGAGTGTACGGTTGAACTTCTGGAGTTTTCTTGATATCTCTATATTGTATTTCTCTTTCAGTATTGTACTCAAATGATTATATTAGTGGATATGTGATGATGATGTTATTCTTATGATTTGGGTATACTTGTGTTTATGCTTCTTAAGAAACAAATTCATGTTGAAAATCCTCCTTGTAGGATTCCAGGATCGAAATCTGGCGTATGGGCGCTGGGAGCCAAGAAAGGGGTACTACAGAGGCTGTCGGCACTGGATTCGACAATTGGGAAGTTTGTGAGCCTAGTTTCTGAGTTTGGGGCGTGACAGTAGCTGCACTCGCTAGTTCTCGAACTTAGCTTGGAGGTCCAACGTAGATGCCCCTGTCCCTAACGATGTAAACAAGACTGCTTTTGCTCTTTTACTTCCCCCCTTCTTATATTTCAAAAATACCATTGGCTTGACCTTACTTTATTTTACCAATTTTGCAACAAGCCCCATTTTTTGTCATCGGTATCTCTTACTCCTGAGGGCCAGGAGGCTTTTCAGGCTTCTCATCAATGTAGTATTTTGGAGGACTTATGACGACTAAATGGTATATGGGAGAGACGCTTCTTTGGCAGCTCACTAACAGTCCTCTTGTACCTCTTCACCCTCCTGATGAGCCACTAAACTAGGGAATACTTCCTGAGTAAGATATGTCAGTTACTTTCGAAGGTTATGATGCAACCTCTTTTGTTGACTCAATACGGGAGTACATTTCTTGGTGTGAGGAGTTTGGTATCGGCCTAATTTTGAATAACGCATATGCACCTGGAGGTGGTGCTTGTTTTACTGGCGGAAACCTCCTTAACCCTAAAGTGTAGCCAAAGGACTCAGATGAGTACATGCCTGATTAGTATTGGTCTCGTCTCACTCTCTTTTGTCTTTGTACTCTATATTTTAAACTCTTTTAATGAAAGTATCTTCCTTGATTTGTCGCTTGTGTTCAATTTTAGCTTGATCTCTGTCGGTGGGCCTCTTGTGGATCTATTGATGATCGCATTGCATACTAGATCCCATCTCTTACACAAATAGTTCCATTGGTCTTCTGGAGGTTTTGGAAGGGTTGCGTGTGAATTTTGGCTTGAATTGGTGTCGTAACGGTAATTGGATTACAGCTTGGCACATCATCTAATTGTCCATTGACTTTCTGTTCACTCCCCAAGTATAGGGTTGTGATGTAGTAATAAACTCGGTAAGATCGAGGTCGAATCCCACGAGGACTGATCGTCACAATTCAAATCTGTGATTCTCCTTAACTAATTCAACAAACAATGGAGCAAATTTACTAACACAAATCTATGAAAAAAAATAATTGAGAATAAGGAAGAAACTCCAATCAGAGAGAGAGCGCTAGGACTTTCGAATCCACCCCTAATTATCCTAACCATTGTTTTGTCTGTTAATTCACCTTAATTTAGATTGATCTAACTTATCTAGAGAAAGCACAATCTGTGTCCTTAATCGGGCATACAGATTGTCTAATTCCTTTAAGCAATGCCATGAAGAACATATCCCATGTCCAAATCGGGCATATGGAATATGCAGTTCAGTAAAGCACCCTATTTCTTCCTCTACAGGAACCTGTTCATGATCAGATACAACCACCTAGAACAAGCATCCAAACCACATCCATCCATAGACTCTGATCAAAATTCATAGATGGAGAAGTATAAAATTTAAAACAATTAAGCACACTAAGGAAAGAAACAAATCAATCTAATTAAAGTAAAATCAACATAGAACAATGGGTGTTCAAATTAGGGGTTTCATCCCAGCCCTAGCTGAGAGATTAGTTACCCATAAAATCCATTAAACAGATGGATAAATAAAATTCATAACAAAACATCAAACCAATTTCTCTCTTTCTTCTTTCTTCTCTTTCTTCTCTCCCTTGCTCTAGATCTGAACTTCCTCGCTTCTCTGGATGCCCTTCCTTATGTTTTGCAACTCTTTTTATAGCTGATGGAGTGGCTGGAGTGGTGAAATTCGGATTTGAGAAGCTGTCGCACGCGCAGCAAAAACCTTTTCGCAGCCAAGTTCGGGACCTCGAAACACCATACTTTCCTCGTTCAAATTCTAACAAACACCGTCCCTTAGGACTTTCTTGGGTCCTCTACATGATAGACGGTTCAGATCTGCCATATGATCAAAGATGGTGGCCCACAACCGCCTGGAAAACCGGATTTCCAAATTTGTGTGAAACTTTCGCATCGTTTATCTGTCGTGATCGGTGGGCCCCATGGAAGTGTTTTCGGGAAATCCACCCCGTCCATTGGATTCGAATGACGAAATTTCGATCAAGAATAGGTAGTTTTGAACGTCCAATGATGCCCAGAGAAGAAAACACAAAAGATCAGATTTGGACGTTGCGGGGATGGCCCTTTGTGGCCTCTCTGCCGCACACGTGTGCACGCATGGGTATAAAGTATTACCATGGTTTTGAAGTCCTCGAGCCCATCTTCAAGATGGACGGTTCGGATCATCCGCACTGGTGATGAGTGAGGCCCACTAGCGTCCGTAAAAACGGACAATGACGTCCGTTCGGCCGCCGCAGTAAAACGAAGGAAGAAGGTCTTTCTTTTTTTTTTTTTTCTTCGATTCGTCGAGACGGTCACACCGTCATCCGTTTGCCAGGCACTGCCGCTAGTGCATTTGTGTACTATACACACCGTCTCATGTGAGGTCCACATATGATATTCGTGATAAATCGATCCATCCATTTAATTGTTCTCCCCATTTAAGGCATTGAATCCGAATTTTAGGCATATCCGGATAGCGGTGGGTCCCACTTAATGAATTAAGGGGCTGATCCATTTGTTGGGCTACTTCCCTAGTGATCCGAGGGTGAAATTTGAAATGTACGGTTAATTTATGTCCCTAATCCCATGTATAAAGTTTCGAGCCAATTGGATGGAGGGAACCATGTGATCTTGCATTTTATACCAATTTCAGGCCTCTTTAAACGTGAACGGCCTGATTTCCTCGGGTCCCAGGCATGTAAATTCTTCAATATTGGTCCTCTGGAGTCCATCCCGTGCTCTGGTAATTCCGGAGAGTCAAATCCATGCTTTTAACATCATTTTTCAATACACGCTCCTAATTTCATCCTGTAATAAAAACACAATTAAAATATGGCATTAAGCATTATTATGTACGTAAAATCAGGTAATAGTCGGGGTCTAATATGCAATATTCGACCCTCATCACAACCCCCAACCAGCATTTTGCTAGACCCGAGCAAAACATGCAAAAAATAATTTTAGAAATAAAAGACAATTCCTGTAAACTCGAGGGACGGGTGAACAGATAATTGAGATGTGAAAATTCTAGGATTCATGCATGGTGAGTGGAATTTTTCTCCTGGAATGAAGTTCACTGTAAATTTCATAATCAAGTTCAAAATATTAAGACATGAATTAGAATAATCCTAAAACATTGAGTTTCATGAGTGTATAGTGTCATCTCAGCTTTCAACCATTAAGAGATTCAATTGTCAATTTCATGATATCATTGGTAATTAACAACGGAGCTCATGTCACCCAAAGCGGAACCACACTTGCCTTTACAGATTAACCTTTCATTCTACCATTTTTTGATTTTCTTTATGAATAGTATGCCAAGGAGGAGAATCAAATCTGCACCTATAGGGAGCAGACCTATGGTGAAAACTTGTCGCCTAAATCTTTTCTCATGTCAACTATGAGGAATCGAATCTTCATCTATAGGGAGCAAACCTATGATGACGATTATGCGACTTATTCTTTCAATTCTTCTTTATAGACTGATGCTAAAAATTTTATTTTTTCAGGCTGGTTCCTTTCATGCTTAGTGATTACCATGTTATCAATTAATATCGAACTGAAAACTTAATGTGTAACCGAGATCTGATATGTGAAATCATGGCTCAATCAATGTTTACAACTTCTAATCATGGATTAACCATTCAAACTTCAGTGTGAAATCTGCCAGACAACCAAATCCAAGAGTCATAAATTTCTCACATTCTGAATCTTGTAATTTCAAAATCACAACTATCCTTCAAAATCACTTGAATTCAATAGAAATTCCAGAAAAATTTTAAAAATTTTCACAATTTTCACAATTTTTCGCTCAAGACCAAGAAAATACTGATTAGATAACCTAATCTCCCACCCCCAACCTAAAATCTACATTGTCCTCAATGTAAAAGAAATAAGCATGCAATGCACATGAGACAACGAAAAGAAAAGAGGAGTAGGGAAAGATAGTACCTGGATGGAGAATCAAGAGGCGTTCTCAAAAATATCAACATAAAAGCGAGTTAGCACAAGAGAGATATCAACAAAAACAAAACAAAAAAATAAAAAATAAATAAAATTCTAAAAAGAAAATCCTACCTATACCACTTTTGCAGGTGCTCTCGATTGCATTTAGCGTATGCAACAAGCCTTTAAACCCCTAGGTTACCCCTAGTGGACGAGTTGTAGTCTTGTGAGGGTTTGCAGTAATGTTACCCATAAACATTGAAGCAACTAACTAAAAAATAATAATATAATCAAACAAAAGGCTGGGTTGCCTCCCAGGAGCGCTAAGTTTAACGTCTTCAGCCAGACAAGAACGGACCATGAATTCATTAATCTTTAAGACCAGGGTCCGCCAAAGAACTTACCTCAACACGTGGTTAACCAATCCCAGACAAGTGATGCGAGTTCCCATGAGCTGTGCTATCTGTAATGAGGTAACTGACACTGTCGCCAAATAATTTCAGGACTTCTGCTCGAACGACTTCTTCCATGTTAGGATCACGCTTCCTTTGCATTTCACGTGACATTTCCACAGCATGATCCATACATACAGTGGGGCATACTCCCTGTATTTCCGCTATCTTCCGTTCAATTCTTTGCCTTATATGCTCTAAGAATATTAAGCAACCTGCTCTCTTTGCCTTCTCGAGTTAGAAAGCGTGTTGTCGGAAGAGTCTCGAGAGGGATGAAGAGGTTCCACTTTCGCTCTCCATTTTCGGTCTCCAATATAGGAGTAGAGTCGAGGCACGGTGCATTGACTTCGTGGATGGGACTATCGATGTCAAAATCCATGCCCGATTGTGCTAAGGTGTCTCAAGAGGATCTTCAAAAGATGTACGGAAGGAGTCCTGCACAAGGCTCTCGATCATGTCCACTTCAAATATGTCATCCAAATCTGCGGATTGTTGTCTTGCATTAAAAACATTAAGTTTAATATTCATGTTACCAAAGGACAATTTCATAACTCCATTCCGGCAATTTATAATAGCATTAGATGTGGCCAAAAATGGACGTCCCAAGATGACTGGGATCGACTATGAGGATGCAGACGGTGAGTATCTATAACTATGAAATCCCTTTGGAAAATAGAATTTATCAACCTGGATTAACACATCTTCAATAACACCCCGGGGAACCTTGACAGATCTATCAGCCAGTTGTAATGTTACCTTAGTCGGTTTCAACTCACCAAGTCCTAGCTGCTCATAAACCGAATATAGTAACAAATTGACGCTCGCCCCTAAATCAAGTAATGCCTTCCCGATCTTATGATCTCCTATGCCGCAAGAAATGGTGGGAGCTCCTGGATCCCTAAATTTAGGAGGGGTGTTATGTTGGATCATGGAGCTGAGTTGCTCTGCAAGGAAGACTTTCTTATGAACATTCTGCTTACGCTTTTGAGTGCATAAATCTTTAAGAAACTTAGCGTAAGGAGGGACTTGCTTGATAGCGTCAAGCAACGGAATGTTGACTTGCACTTTTTTAAACACATCTAGGATTTCATCAAAGTTATTTCTTTTCTTCATTGGTGCCAGACGTTGAGGAAATGGTGCTTTGGGCATATAGGGTGGCACATTAGTGTCTCTTGGAGAGTCAGAGAGCTTTTGGACTTTGGATGCATTAGTGTATCTCTCTGCTTCATCTTGATCCTCTGCTTTAGAATTTAGTTCATCCCTAGGCATCTCTATTCTGTTGTCAATCTGTTTGCCTGACCTAAGGGTAGTGATCGTTTTGACTTGCTCATGATATTGCCCTTGGTTGGAATTAGAGCCAATCTCATACTGTCCCTTTGGATTAGCCACAGGTTGGCTAGGGAACTTATCCTTTTCTCTCTCATTCAATGCGGTAGCTAGTTGACCCATTTGTACTTCCAGCTTGGCAATGGATTGCGCATTTGCGTGTAAGCTTTGCTGGTTGGCTAGTAAGGTTTGTTGGGTGTCTTTTTGGAATTGGAGAGAACTCTGCATAAAAAGATGGAGTGTATCCTCAAGAGATGGTTTCCGTGATTCTGAAGGGACTTATTGATATTGCGGAAACTGTTGGAGTTGTTGATTGCCAGCTTGAGGGTAAGGTTGCATGGGAGGATTTTCAGATGGTCCTCCTTGTTGTGGTCCTTTTGCCCAAGAGAAATTTGGATGCCTAGCCCACCCTGGGTTGTACATGTTTGAGTAAGGATCATTCCCAGGTTTCTGAAAGGTGTTCAAAGCATGAACTTGTTCAGAGAGGAATTCTGGAAATGCTGTACCAGATGGGCAAGATTGCATAGGATGGGTAGAACTAAAACATATGGCACAAGCCTCGGCTTGAGTTGTTTGTGGAGGTCCATTATGTAACATCAGAGCATCAACCTTCTTTGTCAGGCCATCAATCTTGGCATGGAGATCTGGTGTGACTCCCATCTCATATATGCCACCTCTCTTTTGTGGTTGGGAACTTCTTTCACCTCTATCTGAATAGTCCCATTGCTGGGAGTTTTTACACAAGGTTTCAAAGAATTTCCATGCTTCGGTATCGCTTTTGGTCATGAAGGACCCTCCACTGGTGGCATCAACCATGCGACGGTTACGGGGTGTCGGTAGTCATAAAAGTATTGCACTTGTTGCCACTTCTCAAAACCGTGGTATGGACATTTAAGAAGCAAGTCCTTCCATCTTTCCCAACATTCATGAAAGTGCTCTCCCTCTTTTTGTGTGAAATTAGTGATTTCTCTACGGAGAGCATTAGTTTTGTGAACAGGGAAGAACTTGTTTAAGAACTTTCTAGACAATTGGTCCCATGTAGTGATAGACCCAACTTCTAGAGAATTCAACCATGCTTTCGCCTTATCCTTCAAAGAAAAAGGAAACAGGCGTAGGCGGATCGAATCATCTGAGAAGTTTTGGAATTTAAAGGTAGAGCAAATGTCTAGAAATTCTTTCACATGATGATATGGGTCCTCCTTGTCTAAACCATAAAAGGAAGGCAACAACTGTATGACCCCAGTCTTGAGTTCAAAGTGTGCTGCCGTGGTGGTGGGCAACACTATGCATGAAGGCGCATTGAATTGGACAGGAGCTGAATAATCTCTAAGAGCTTTAGTTCCATTCTCTTCCGCCATTTCAAATAGGATGTTTCTAAATCTTCTGCGAAAAGTTCTTTCTATTTCAGGATCAAAAGGTGCTAGTTCTATGTTCAGAGATCTACGTCCTAGCATAAACTATGTTATTGCAATGTAAGAAAGGAAACTAAACTAAAAAGCAACCTAAGAGAAATAAAACTAGAACTAGAAACTATGAGATTCTAAAACAAGTTAAAACTATGTCAACAAGAATGGGAAGAAAGAACCCAGGAAAGGAGATGATTGATGTCAGAAGATTTAAGAAGCTCCTCCTTCACTTAGTAGCTTCCTTCCCCAATTCCTGTAAATAAAAACAAAAACAAATTAAGTTTCCTAAAATAATGATAGAAAAAAATCCTAAGCAACGGTTAATTTCTAAAAAAGAAAGTTTCTAAAACTAGAAAATAGAAAGTTACCAAATCCAAAGTTAGAAAGTAGAAAATTCCTAAAAATTGAAAACCTAAATCTCAAAATAGAAAGTAGAGAGGACTGGAGAATTTAGAAAGATGTTACCAATTGGAGATCTATGTTAAAATCCTGCAAAAGAAAACAAAACAAGTTAGTTTCTAAAACAGAAAATCTAAAATTAGAAATTTTCTAAAGAACTAAAAAAAAAGGGTTAGTTTCTTAAAAAAAAAAAAAGAAATCCTAGAATTAGAAAGTTATTAAAAATAAAAAGCTAAGTTAGTTTCTAAAAGGGAAAATTTTTTTTTCTAAAAGTAGAAAATAGAAAGTTACTTAAAAGAAGAATCTAAATCTAAAATTAGAAACTAAAAAAAATAAAAAAATAAAAAAAATAAAAAAAAATTAAAAAAAAATTCTAAAAATAAAATCCTAATTCTAAAAATAGAAATTAGAAAAAGTAAGAAATTTAGAAAGGGATTACCAAATTAGAAATTTATGTCAGGACCCTACAAAATAGGAAATAGGTTAATTTCTACCAAAAACTCTAATCTAAAGTTAGTAAAATCCTATGACTATGAATTATGATAAGAGAGAATCTTAAATCCAATTTGGATCGAAAGCTTGATCCCGACAAGGCGTCAAAAACTTGTTCACTCCCCAAGTATAGGGTTGTGATGTAGTAATAAACTCGGTAAGATCGAGGTCGAATCCCACGAGGACTGATCGTCACAATTCAAATCTGTGATTCTCCTTAACTAATTCAACAAACAATGGAGCAAATTTACTAACACAAATCTATGAAAAAAAACAATTGAGAATAAGGAAGAAAATCCAATCAGAGAGAGCACTAGGACTTTCGAATCCACCCCTAATTATCCTAACCATTGTTTTGTCTGTTAATTCACCTTAATTTAGATTGATCTAACTTATCTAGAGAAAGCACAATCTGTGTCCTTAATCGGGCATACAGATTGTCTAATTCCTTTAAGCAATGCCATGAAGAACATATCCCATGTCCAAATCGGGCATATGGAATATGCAGTTCAGTAAAGCACCCTGTTTCTTCCTCTACAGGAACCTGTTCATGATCAGATACAACCACCTAGAACAAGCATCCAAACCACATCCATCCATAGACTCTGATCAAAATTCATAGATGGAGAAGTATAGAATTTAAAACAATCAAGCACACTAGGGAAAGAAACAAATCAATCTAATTAAAGTAAAATCAACATAGAACAATGGGTGTTCAAATTAGGGGTTTCATCCCAGCCCTAGCTGAGAGATTAGTTACCCATAAAATCCATTAAACAGATGGATAAATAAAATTCATAACAAAACATCAAACCAATTTCTCTTTCTTCTTTCTTCTCTTTCTTCTCTCCCTTGCTCTAGATCTGAACTTCCTCGCTTCTCTGGATGCCCTTCCTTATGTTTTGCAACTCTTTTTATAGCTGATGGAGTGGCTGGAGTGGTGAAATTCGGATTTGAGAAGCTGTCGCTGTAAGCAAAAACCTTTTCGCAGCCAAGTTCGGGACCTCGAAACACCATACTTTCCTCATTCAAATTCCAACAAACACCGTCCCTTAGGACTTTCTTGGGTCCTCTACATGATAGACGGTTCAGATCTGCCATATGATCAAAGATGGTGGCCCACAACCGCCTGGAAAACTGGATTTCCAAATTTGTGTGAAACTTTCGCATCGTTTATTGTCGTGATCGGTGGGCCCCATGGAAGTGTTTTCTCGGGAAATCCACCCGTCCATTGGATTCAGGACGAAATTTCAGTCAAGAATAGGTAGTTTTGAACGTCCAATGATGTGGCCCAAAGAAGAAAACACAAAAAGATCAGATTTGGACGTTGCAGGACAGCCCTTTGTGGCCTCTGTACCGCACACGTGTGCACGCATGGGTATAAAGTATTACCATGGTTTTGAAGTCCTCCAGCCCATCTTCAAGATGGACGGTTCGAATCATCCGTACTGGTGATGAGTGGGGCCCACTAGCGTCCGCAAAACGGACAATGACGTCCGTTATTCCCATGTAAAACGAAGGAAGAAGGTCTTTCTTTCCTTTTTTTTTTTTTTTTTCTTCAGTCAGAGACGGTCACACCGTCATCCGTTTTGCCGTGCACGCTAGTGCATTTGTGCACTATACACACCGTCTCATGTGGGGTCCACATATGATATTCGTGATAAATCTGATCCATCCATTTAATTGTTCTCCCCATTTAAGGCATTGAATCCGAATTTTAGGCATATCCAGATAGCAGTGGGTCCCACTTAATGAATTAAGGGGCTGATCCGTTGTTGGGCTACTTCCCTAGTGATCCGAGGGCTGAAATTTGAAATGTACGGTTAATTTATGTCCCTAATCCCATGTATAAAGTTTCGAGCCAATTGGATGGAGGGAACCATGTGATCTTGCATTTTATACCAATTTCAGGCCTCTTTAAACGTGAACGGCCTGATTTCCTCGGGTCCCAGGCATGTAAATTCTTCAATATTGGTCCTCTGGAGTCCATCCCGTGCTCTGGTAATTCCGGAGAGTCAAATCCATGCTTTTAACATCATTTTTCAATACACGCTCCTAATTTCATCCTGTAATAAAAACACAATTAAAATATGGCATTAAGCATTATTATGTACGTAAAATCAGGTAATAGTCGGGGTCTAATATGCAATATTCGACCCTCATCACTTTCCAACAGGGTTTTCATGTGCAGAGAGGGGGGACATATGTTAAGATGGGGCGGTAATCCAATTACCACACCTAATCAGGTTTTATTCCTGCAGCAGGGGTTTTCTTCCCCATTCTTCGAAACCTCTCTCTATCTCGTCTGTGCATACTTGTCCCCTCTGAAACATTTCTTTTGCCCTTCTATTCTTCCTTTCTACTTGTCCTTCCCCTCTCTTGCCCTCTTCCTTTATGTTTTCTTTCATGGATGATGATGAAGGTAGCTCTCAGGGGCCCCCAAATGTGGAGTCTTTGAGATTCACCATTGAAAGAGTTGAGCATCATGTAGCTTTTTTTGTGTGGTGAGCTTATGAGAAGAGAAAGCATATTTGTAGGACCCTTTGATGAGTGAGCCTTTTAGGGAGGTGAATATTATTAATGGGGGAGATCCAACCACCATTAATGGAGAGGAGATGAGCATTAAAGAGGTGTTGGGTGATGGATTTGGGGAGGATTAGGTGGTCAACGGTTTGAATGGGTCCATATTTGATGGGCCACTTAGTGGTGAGTTTTTGAATTTTAGAGGGCTAATTTTGGGGAATCTTAGTAAATGTGAGGCATCAAGTGGTATGGACATGGAAATGATGGCAGTGGATGGTTGTCAAGTCATAAATATTGCATATTTTGACTCCCAATTAGCATCATTTTAGTAGAATAAGTGTTAGAAAATCATCGGAATAAGATCAAAATCAATACATCCATCCATGGTATGTTTTTCATGTTGTATGTTAATTAAGTGATTTTATGTTACAGATTAAGCAATGGATGATGGAAACATAGCCATAAGAAGAGTTGATGGTTCAGATCGTCCGATTAGAAAGCTGAGACATAAGGAAATGAGTCGAATGGTCAGATTGCGAGTATTAGAGATCAGGGAGTCATACGACATGTTACAGCAAAATCAGGGGATGAAACGAACTTTGTATTGAAGATGATGGAGGGTCTGGATTGGTGAAAGGTACGAAGAACCAAAGCTGTGGGGAGGTGTACAGGCAAGATTTGACAAATTTCCAAATATGTCATAAGTACGTGAAGGAAAAAATGAATTGGATTTCAAGTCAATTTTGGCCATTTCATATCAAGCATATGGGGCCCAGTTTGGTTGATCAGAACCACCCATATTGAAGAGAATGCTAATAAGAGGTATAATATGAAGTTTGAAGAACTTTGGAGTTTTTGACGGGCTGCAAGATTAAGAAAATTACATACAATTTTAATCAAAGTCTAGGATTGGTGGACATTGTTTGGATAGGCCAACGGTCCATTTGGGTAAAGACGACTCTAGAAATCCAATAAAAGGATCAGATCTTAGGAACTATATCATGTGGGGCCCACACACATGTTGTGTGACTTTCCAAAGGTAAGGTGCTTGATGATGTCACTAGCTAGGTGGTTGTCACATGAAATACGCAAACCGCGTACACGGAGGTTTCGTGGGGAAAGTTTTAATGGTGGACATCTTCCATTATGGTTAGCCCACTGGGTTTTAGATTCTCCTCATTTTTGGGTCCAACGGCTAAAATGATTTGGGCTATCAGATGGATGGCATGTATATTACATATACATCAAGGTGTGACCCACACTTGCACTTGTACGACCAAAGCATGTAAAGGCCAATTGTTACGTAAATGGTAATCAATGCTAGTTTATAGAAGAGCCTCCAGCAGCCTATAAAGAGAAGAGGGCACTGCCATTGAAGGGGGGCTCTCAAGTTTGATGGTTTTAGAAATATATATTTTTTTTACAACTTTTATTTATTTATTTATTTATTTTTATCCTTAGTAGTTTTTTTTTAATACTTTTGGAAAAACAAGGATGTGAAATTCCGATTTGCTCCAAATTTTTTTAGTATTTCAATTTGTTTCAATTCAAGTTTTAATTTGATTATGTTTTCTAGTTCCCTCTAGCCCAAACTAGAAGGGAAGCACACGGTCTTAATAATCCTTTAGTTGTGACGATTGACTATTTTGAATGATGAGATGAATGGTGTATGCATGTTATCAAGTATCTAGGTTTAGGTTTTTGATCCATCATGTGAGATCCATATGGTGGATGCTTAGGCTTAACTTAGATCAATAAGATTTCTTAGATGAGAGATATTCTCAACCTGTTATATTATGTGATTCATTATCTCATGGATATTGAATGCTTACAGTCACTAGCGCTTGAGGGTATATTTTAATGGTGTTAATCTATGATTCTTTAATATCTTATGTCATTTACTTAAATAATTGAACTGTTTTATTTTTTAATTAGGCCGATCATAATGATCAGATCTTAATTGTCTTATCAAATTCATCATGATTAATGGATTATTAATCTATGTGTGGAACTTTGAAGCTTGGGTGTATTTAATTTAATCGAATTCCATTTCAAAGTCATACTCTCAAAATTATTGCATCCGTTTAATTAGAATTTTCATAGGTCTGTTTCCATTACTTAGTTTTGCGTTTGATTTTCCCTTCTCTTAATCCATCTCCCTATGGGATCGACCCTGTCCTCATAGGGTACCACTTATGAACCTCTACACTTGGAGGAACAACAATAAGTTTTTGGCGCCATTGCCGGGGAGATGGTGAGAAAATTGGATTTGCGTAAGATAGCTAAGGTAAGTTTTTTTTTTTAATCCCTAGATTTTCTATTTTTCTTATTAAACCTTTGGGGTGTAAGGATTTTTTTTTTCCTTCTCTTGGTTGGTTTTGCTGCTTCGAATCTCACTGCCTTCTAATATAGATTTTTTTTGCTAATTGCTTGGTAGAAAAGTTGTTTTACTTTGAAATTAAATTCAGTTAGGTCTTTCAAACACTAACCATGACATAACGTTGCTTCTGCTTGGGATTTCATCACCCAAGTTCTAATAGTTGTCCTACAGTTGCTACTTGATCACAAAGATCATCCACTGAATCTATTTTTCATATTAGCATAGTTAAATTTCTGCATTAGCTTTACTTTCTTTTAATTTATTTTGCTTTGTGGTTTGAACCCTCATTGGCTGGCTCTGCTGCCTGGGTTGTTGGAAAGTTTTTATTTTTACTTTAAGTATCATATTTGCAATTTGAAGTTGTGGTTTTGAATTTTTTGTGTGGTGTGGATGGTTTATGTCCTGTAGGAGTAGAGATCAAAATAATCGACTCTCCTCCCAAGGTGGACTAGTCTCAGGTCTTGATTATTCATTTAGAAAAGGCAATCAACACCACTTGAATTCCATGATAGACCTAGTTAATAATCTAATGCAAATCCAAATATGCCAGATCCAACTATAATCCCAAACAGAGAAAATCAACGTAATCTTCCTCTTGAGGATGCGAATGAAGTTCATAGAAATGTGTTAAACCAACCACGGACTTTACGTGAATGTCTACACCCTGAGAGATCAACTTTACCATCTTGTATTGTGTTCCCTGCTCACACAGGGAACATTGATTTTCAACCAAGTGTGATTCAATTGATTCCTAAATTTCATGACTTGGATTCTGAAAGCCCTTACTTGGACCTCAAGGACTTTGAGGAAGTGATTGCAATATTACAAGTAAACAATGACAATGGGGATGCACTCAAACTTAGGTTATTCTCATTTTCTCTAAAAGACTGGGCCAAAGCATGGCTCAACTCTTTAAAACATAATACCATCACTACATTATAAGCCTTAAGTAGAGTGTTTTTGAAAAATTCTTTCCCCAGCACAAAACAAATGCATTGAAATAGGAAATCATGTCATTCTCCCAAAAGGGGAATGAACTGTTTTTCCAAGCTTGGGAGTGCTTCAAAGACCTTCTACTCACTTGCCCACATCATGGTTATGAACCATGACACTTGATTGATTCGTTCTGAAAGGGGTTCACCATGGATACCCTCCAGTTCATAGAGATGATGTGTGGTGGAACCTTCCTTGACAAAAATCATAATGAGGCTTGGGATTTTCTAGACATGTTATTAGAGAATACCCAGACATGGGATGTCTCTGCTAAACCAGACCAAACTAGACCCATTCCTAGAGAGAAGGCAGTGATGTACATCCTAAGAGAGGAAGACGACCTTGATGCAAAATTCATGGCATTGTATAGAAAGGTCGAAACCTTGGAAATTAAGAATGTTGATGCAATTAAAGCAAACATGTCCTTAGGTAATTTTTATAGCATTTGTGGTGGTGCCGACCATGACACAAAGGATTATCCAACAATCCCAGCTGTACAAATGAGCATGGGCAAGCAAATGCTATAAATAAATACCAAAGGCTAGCTGTGCAACCAATGGAAAACATGTACAATCCAAATTGGTGTAACCATCCTAATCTTAGTTGGAGGAGTGGACTACAAATTAATGAGCCCAATGCACCTCAAGGGCCTCCATAAAATAACTTCTTTGGGGCACCTAACAATGCACCATAGTTGCCCCTACCAAAGCGATCATCAGTGGAGGATGCATTGACTGCATTCATGAACTCTTAGGCTCAAATGAATCAGTCTCTAATCCAATCAAATCAGGAATTAAAGATGGCCATGGCTAAGATTGAGACTCAACTCAATGCCAGGGGAAAAGGTACACTTCCTTCTCAACCTGTGTCAAACCCTTAAAATACACATTGCATTGGAGACGCAAATCCAAGTGAGCTACATCATGAACAAGCTAAGGCCATCGTTACCTTAAGAAGTGGGAAAAAGGTTGATAATAAGATAATGTAACCGGTAGAAATACTGGAGGATGAGCCACCTTCTCAAGAGAATGATAAACCGACTATGGTTCAAGAGCTGCAACAACAAAAGGATAAACAGACTAAGTCACATGAGCCTCTAGTTCCATTCCCATCTAGACTTCGGAACCTGACTGTTCCCGTAAAATATCAAGAGGTGTTGGATGTACTCCAAAAGGTGACTGTCAATATTCCTCTGCTTAATGCCATTAGACAAATTCCATCAAATGTTAAATATTCCTAGGACATGTGCACTGTAAAGAGAAAATTAAATGTTCACAAGAAGGCCTTCCTCACTGAGAGAGTGAGTGCTGTCATTAAAAAAAGGGCCATAAATACAAGGACCTAGGAAGTCACACTATTAAATTGCGGTGGAACCGCTAGTACTGAAGTATGAAGTATGACTAAGTGTCCTAGAGGGGGTGAGTAGGACTTTCTCAAAATTTATTATCTTTTAATAATAATCTATGCCTAAATGTTAAAACAAGGAAGTAAGGCAAAGTAACTTTATGGCTTCCAAGCCAATAGAGGGTTCAATTCACATAGGTTTATACAAGATTCATATGTAAAAGTAAAGCCTGTAAGGATAATGTATATTGTGTGTGGGATGTGACTTCTATAAATACTTATACATTAACTAAATCATGCATCATTGTGAACATATGATGAACATAGGCATAATTAGATAAATGTACTCAAAACAATCTCAAACACAATCATGTATGGTGGTTTGGTTGCTTGTCTACTCTACTCCTAGCGAAGGCACTCTCTCCTAGAGTGTACTGGATTTCACCATCCAATGGTTTTAAATCGGGTTAACTATGAACCTTCACAACCTACACAAGATTAAGCTAGGACACCTACACAAGGTTCCTCGATGCCTACATAAGGTGATACGTCCTACCTAAGGGCACAACACTGGGAGCCTACACAAGACAACCCAAGCCTACACAACGCACAACCTACGTAAGTCTACACGTCCTACACAAGACACAACGTATTCTCTCGTCGGAGTCCTACAACTAGGACTTGGCGAGTTTGACACTCAAACTCTAAATCTTAATCCTACATAAGGAAAGGGCTTCAGACACATTAGACTTTAAATACTTGCAAAGTAAGTTGGTGAGTCCAGTTCTCGTGCAATGTGAAGATCTTCGATGATGACGAAGAATCTTCAGCTCCCTTGAACCACAACCTGTTGATGATGGTTTTACAAAGGCTATGAGGTTGTGAGGTTTAGAGTTTTTTTTTAATCTTCTCTATTTAAATGATAAGATTTAAATCAATAGAGAATGTTCCCATGAGATAGGCATTCAGGAGTTCCAAGGATAGTATGATTAGTTGGAAACTTCATGAATACTAGAGTTCATAATTCAATCCATGCATATAAGATAAGAGTTGATGCTTAAGCAAAGGTTGAATAATGAACTCTAATGGGAAAGAGAGAGTGAGTAAGAGGGTAGGTAGATCTTGGAATAACAGGCTCAAACTCTCCTGGATTCTAGCTCATTTTATCAAGAGCAACACTAGTGTAGTTATAGAGTAAAAATTCCAACGATAAAAAAATGGGCAGAATTTTGTAATCATCGATGCTATCGAAGGGTGTTCGATGTTTTCAAATTTTAAATTACGATACCATCGAAGCACCTTCGATTTCATAAACTCTCTACTTAATATATTCATTTCAGAGTAGAATAGATTATGCCTATTTTTAATCGAGTATCTTTTGATTAGATTAACGTGCACTTCGATTCATCGAGGGACATTCGATTCCATTAAGATTTCTCTTTGAAATAATACATGGTTGCTGGACAGTTTTGTCACATGTTTGATTCAATTGAATTTCTATGATATCGAATGGTTTTCGATGACCTCGAAGAAATAGATTTTTAAAAAAAAAACTTACGGGACAAAACTGAGTAAGTTCCGATTATATCGAATAGACTTCGATTCTATCCATAACTTACTCTCGACAACATCAAGGAGGTTTCAATGTCATCGAGAAGCACTTAGAGTATTTTTTGTTTCTTTGGAAGAATTTCAAGGACCAAGTAATTGAGGGCTATTTGATGTCATCGAAGTGTGAACTTCGATGGTATCGAATGGTAATTGATGCAATCGATCTTTCCAGTATTTCTTTCATTTCATTGTTGGACAGAATAGGCAAGTCTTTAGATAAAATTAAATGATGTTTGATGGAATCGAAGATTCCCTCGATTGCAGTTCGATGCACTCGATTAGAACTTGTGATTTTTCAGTTTTAGCTTCTTTCTTCCATTTATACTCTTGGTGTATTATATACCAACTCTACCAGAAGATGTTTTAATTCATTTTAAGGGTAAGTTGGGATTATATAGGGTCATATACCTACTAAGGTTTGTTGTGGGATGATGAGGTTATGGCTGACAAGTTTAAGCTTGATTATGGTCTTCATCTTTTGTTGAGGCTTGATCTTGATGTCTTCTTCTAAGAGCTCGCTTGGACTGATTGACTCATCACTCACGTATATTGACAAACAAGGGCACTTTCACACTATTCCTTATATTGTTGAGAATTTTCAAATTGAGCATACTATACTAGATTTTGGTGCAAGTGTCAACTTAGTACCTTATTCAGTTTACCAACAAATAGGGTTAGGCAAGCTTAAACCAACAATGATTACACTCCAACTCGCTGACCGCTCCATTACGGTACCAAGGGGAATTCTAGAGGATGTGTTAGTCCAAGTGGAGAAATTCTACTTCCTTGTGGATTTCATTGTACTAGACATTGAGCAATGTGTAAATGCTAGCGCTCAAGTTCCCATTATTTTGGGCCGCCCATTCTTAGCAACTTCAAATGCAATCATCAATTGTAAGAATGAAATGATGAAGTTGTCTTTTGGTAACATGACCTTAGAGCTCAATATTTTCAATCTATGCAAGCAGCCCATAAACAATAATGAGATCCATGAGCTAAATTTTATGGACTGCTTGATAGAGGAAGAGGAATTAGAACCTAGCCTATCTAAGGAATTGATTAAAGTCTTTGGGGACTTGAAAAATTCTGATTTAGAAAGAGTGCTTACTGAAATTTGTGATGACAATAAGAGCACTGCCACCCAGGACATTGGTATATATCGATGGAGACTGCGCACTCAAATCTCGTCTATTGAGGATTTGCGACCTCTACCATCACCGACCAATGCTCCAAAGCTTGATATAAAACCACTACCAAATGAGCTTAAGTATATATACTTGGGTGAAAATGAAACTTATCATGTGGTGATCTCTTCACTTTTAGACAATGATCAAGAGATTATATTGTTGAATGTTTTAAGGGACCACAAAGGAGCCTTGGGCTAGACCATTTTTTAAATTAAGGGTATAAAACCTTCCATATGCACCAATCGGATCCACCTTGATGAGGATGCCAAACCAATTAGACAACCTCAAAGGCGTCTCAATCCAAACATGATGGAAGTTGTGAAAAATGAGGTGATCAAATTGTTAGACGTGGGAATCGTCTAACCAATATCCGATAGTGTTTGGGTGAGTCCAACCCAAGTAGTGAAAGTGCCTTGGTTTATTAATTAGCATGAATGTTGAGTTAGCCAGACAAGTGAGCCTCATAGGAAGATCTTTCAAGCGTCTGCTTCAACAGGATGTGTGCCCGAACTCGTTAAAGGTAAACTTAGCCTCAGGTATATAAAACCCTTAAAAATGGATAGAACAACTTAGGGTTTAAGGTATGAAAATTGTTTTGCAAAATCAGGAAAATTTCTAAGTTTTCTGCCTTTGTCGATTTATTGATACGTGGCTCGATGAAATCGAAACACTGTTATCGATGTCCTCGAAACCACCTCGATGTTATGAAAATGAGGACGTCAGATGTCCAGTAACTATAATGAATCCTGGACTGAATTATCGATGAATCGATGGAAGATTCAATATATATCATCGAATTTCAAATCTCGAGTTCATTGAGATGGCTCGATAAAATCGACATCTGGTCAGTCAGTGTCCAATATACAAGTTAAGGAAAATTATGTGATTTTCGATATCTCGAAGAGTCCCTCGATATCCTCAAAATTCAAACCTCAATGATATCGACGGACCTTCGATGATATAGGATTGGGACATAAATCTGACCAGCTAGCTTTCAGGTAAAATCTTTCATGTATCAAGGATCACTCGATAATATCAATATTCAAATATCGATCATATCGAGACCAGGTCGATGTCATTGAAATAGGACACAAACTGTCCAGCAAGCTTATAGGAAAATTCCTTGAAAAGATCGATGAATCGAAACTGTGATCAATATCATCGACATTCAAAATTAGATGAAATCGAGGGGTGCTCAATCATATTAATACTTGTTAAGTTTAAAAGGCAAGTTGGCTCTCATATTTTTCAAATGTTGAGGAATCAAATCCTGCGTCAATGAAATCGGAGTTCGAAATCTGATGACATCGAAGCATGTTCGATATCCTCGACCAGTTGGCAAAAAGGTTCGAAAGCGTTTAACATATTGAGTTCGTGTCATCGATCGGCAATTCGATGTTATCGAGAGTATAAGCTAGATGATATCGAAGCCTACTCGATGATATCGAACTTTGTAAAAAATATGATTGTTTTATTTCCATTGGAACTTTTTGCCTATTTAATGAGAGCTTGCCTTTGGTTGTTTGTAAAGAAAAATACATAGAGCTTTTGACTGTTTAATTCATATCACATACCCTAAGCCTTTTTCTCTCATGGGAGTTCATCCTCTAATCCACCCTCATCATTGATATTTAATAGAATGGATTGGGGAATGAACTTCCACATTCAAGGATCCTCCAGTTACCACCTTAATGGAAAATCTTTGAGCTGAGATACCTTGAATGCTTAGATGATTAGAATCACTCTATTTTTAAAATAAGAAAATATTTAATAGAGTAGGATTCCAACATAACCTTGACCCAACCTATCGCTATACATTGGAGCATCATTTGTGTTGCGATACAAGGGAGCTGAAGATTCTTCATCATCAAAGGAGGAGATCTTCATCAACATACTAAATGGGGCTCATCTACTTATCTGTAAGTCATTAGAGTCCAGAGACCCTGCTAATCATTCCTTTGTGTAGGATTGGGTCACAAGTGATTCTCACCCCTTTTAAGTCCTCATTGGAGGCCTCCGACGGGAGAGTCCGTGGGGGTGTTGTGTGTTGATTCTTGCTTTGTGGAGAGCGTAAATTTAGGTCCATTGTGTAGGTCCTTGACCTATGTGGTCTAAAACCTACATGTTGTGTGTTGACCTTTGCTCTTGTGTAGGGTATAAACTGTTAGGTTCCGTGTGTGGATCCTTGACGTGTGTGGTCTAAAACCTACGTGCTGTGTGTTGACCTTTGCTCTTGTGTAGGGCATAAACTGTTAGGTTCCCTATGTGGATCCTTGGCCTATGTGGCCTAAAATCTGGGTGCTGTGTGTTGACCCTTGCTCTTGTGTGCAGCATAAACTTGTGTCTCGTGGAGACATGTTAGGTACCTTATAAAATTACGGTAATGACCACTTTAGTTGAAGTGGGAATATGCCAAGATATCCTAGAGGGGGGTGATAGGTCTTTTTAATATTTTATGATAATTTAAAAACCTATCAACCCTATCTTGAATAAATATGCAAGTATCAGGATTTGTTCAAAATAACTCTAATGGCTTTCAAGCCAAATAGAGGATCCAATCACACAACAATTTAAAAGATAAACAAGATGCACAACATAGTTCATGATGGATGTGACTGTGTGTGAGGTGTGATTCTACTTAGTTCTAGATAATTATGTGTTCATGCAATATGAGAACATTAAGAGAAATCACATAAGCAGAAGAAGTAAATAGCAATCTCAAATACAGTCGTTTTTATAGTGGTTCGACTATGTGTCTACTCCACTTCCGGTAGACGCACTCAACCCTTGAGTGTACCGGATCTCACTAACGGAGGTTTCAAATCAGGTTCACCTTAAACCAGTACAACCTACACTTGGTTGACTTTAACGTGTCTCCATGATATAAGTTTATGCCCCACACAGGAGCAAGGGTCAACATGCAGCACCTAAATTTTAGGTCACACAGGCTAAGGATCCACACAAGGAACCTAACTGTTTATACTCCCATGAGCAAGGGTCAACACATAACATCCAGGTTTTACACCACATAGGTTAAGGACCTACACAAGGACCTAAGTTTATGTTCTTCATAGAGCAAGGGTCAATACACTGCACCCCCCATGTACACTCCCATCGGAGGCCTCCTATGAGGATTTGAAAGGGGTGAAAAGCACCTTTGATCCAATCCTACAAAAGGAATGATCACAAGGGTTCTCTGGACTCTAATGACTTATAAATAAGTAGATGAGCCCCATTAAGCACGTTGATGAAGATCTCCTTCTTTGATGATGAAGAATCTTCAGTTCCCTTGAACCGCAACACAGATGATGCTCCAATGTAAGGCAACGGGTTGGTTCAAGGTTATGATGGAATCCTACTCTATTAAATATTTTCCTATATTAGAAACAGAGTGATTCCAATCATCTATGCATTCAAGGTATCCCAGCTGAATGATTTGCCATTAAGATGGTAGTTGCAGGATCTTTGAATGCGAAAGTTCATTCGCCAATCCACTTTATTGAATATCAATGATGAGGGTGGATTGGAGGATGAACTCCCATGAGAGAAAAGGCTTAGGGTATATGATTTGGATTTAAACACTCAAAAGCTCTATCTATTTTCTCTATCCACAACCAAAGGGAAGCTCTCATTAAATAGGCAAAAAGTTTCGCTGATATAAAACGGTCATATTTTTAACTGAGTTCGATATCATCGAGCGTATATTCTCGATAACATCAACTGGCCGCTCGATGTCACGAACTCGATCTGTCAAACGCTTTTGAGCCTTTTTGCCAACTAGTCAATGGAATCGAATACTCTTCGATGTCATCGGATTTTGAACTCCAATTTCATTGAAACGAAGTTCGATTCCTCGACATTTGAAAATGAGAGAGAAGATGCCTTCGAAACAAAACAGGTATTTGAATTGATTGAGTATCCCTCGATATCATCGGAATTGAATGTCGATGATATCGATGACGGTGTCGATTCATCGATATTTTAAACAAATTTTCCTATAAGCTTGTTAGACAGATTGTGTCCTATTTCGATGACATCGACCCTGTCTCAATATGATCAGTATTTGAATATTGATTTTATCGAGAGATCCTCGATACTTAAAATATTTTACATGAATTCTTGCTGGATAGATTTGTGTCCAAATCTGATATCATCGAAGGTCCGTCGACATCATTGAGATTTGAATTTTGAGGATATCGAGGCTCTCTTCGATATATCGAGAATTACATGATTTGCCTTAGCAGTATATTGGACACAACTGACTAGATGTTGATTTTATCGAGTCGTTTCGATAGACTCAAGATTCAAAATTCAATGATATCGAACAATCCATCGATTCATCGATAATTCAGTCCATAATTCATTGTAGTTGCTGGACATCTGAAGTCCTCAATTCGATATTATCGAGTGAGTTTCGAGAATATCGATAACAGGGTTCGATTTCATCGAACCAAGTACCGATAAATTGACAAAGGCAGAAAACTTAGAGAGTTTTCTGATTTTGCAAAATAGTTTCTCACCTAAAACCCTAAGATGTTCTATCCATTTTTTAGGGTTTTATATACCTGGTGTTTTGGGACATGGGATGTGAGGCTAAGGTTTACCTTTGACGAGTTCGAGCACACATCCTGTTGATGTAGATGCTTAAATAATCTTCCCATGGGGCTCACTTATCTTGCTGACTCAACACTCATGCTAATTGACAAACTAGGGCACTTTCAATCTCTCCCTTTGTCAATTACGTGACAAAACACCCTAGAACAACTTCTAGACCAACACCCTAAATTGTGTGTACATGAACTTTACACAATTTTATAAAGCTATTAAGTTCACACACACGCGCGACTTTATCATTCAGTAGTAGCTAATCCCCCTGTCTTCCTGCAGCTGCTCCCCCTAATGCCTGTACCACCATTACAAATAGATACACACAATTTTATATTGTGGTGGGATTTGTTTGTTCTCCCCATTTTTGTCAGTCATTGGCAAAGGGCAATATAACAATAGATGTTGACTGAAGTTGAAGCATATGGGAGAACCAATAGAGACCTAGATAGTATCTCTAAAATTCAGAATCAGTAAGAGATAGATGTAAGACAGAAAATGACATCTCTTATAAAAAGCATTTATGCATACCAAGTCAAAGGAGAGCTGTGATTTTGACAGATAATAACATTGTAGACATAAATCACAAAACCAATTCTCAAGTGTTAAGGCATATGCAGAATAAGATAATAATAATTTATACGAGCATTTCATAGACTTTAGCACATAATATGGTAGCAACTATATATGAATTATCAAACAGCTACCAACAAAAATATCTAAAATAAAAACTACCCAACCTTGGCAGTATTGAAACATCCATCCCAAACTAACAAAACCAAATATCTATGCCAACCATGGGCAAACAAAAACAAGTATTTTCCTCATGTAGAGGATATCTATAAGCCATTCCAACAAAATATCTAGCCCAACCATATACCAAAAGATGCAAAAAAAGATTATGTGGGCTTTGCAAAAACAAAATGAGCATAGTGTCCAGGCCCAGACACATCCATATGCCTGCTCCTCCATTGGCTAGAGTGCACGAGGTCCGCCAGCCATTTGGAATTCAAGAATCTGTTGCATAGTGTTCTGGAGAGACTCCATCTGGTCTGCTATCCCTGACAATCGTCATTCACAGTTGGGCAGCCGCTTGTCAATCCTGACTAGTCCATTCAGTAGATGGCATTCAAGTATATGATGTCGGCGATTCGTGACTGACTCCAAACTGCGGAGGGGTGTCTGATTAGATCCCCAAGGCATTTGTACATTCGGTTGCTGGCTGCTTGCACGTAATGGCGGAGGACTATCGGCATGAGAGTACGCAGAAACGTACACCTGTTGAACTGCATCCTGATCGAACCATACTTCAGGATGTACTTTATCTGATGTCGCTGGCAGTCCTCCCAGTGTGCGAGTTTGTAGATGAGGGATGAAAATGGAAGTGTATCAAGATGGTCCCCCTTGATTATTCTAATCAGTTGCTCTAGGATAAGAGTGGGCAAACACATAAGAACCTCTTGATATACATCATACAGGACATTTAGCACAAAGGGGTTTAGTCCGGTGTCTGTGGTGTCACATGGATACATGTTTGTACTGAAGATACTCCGGAGTATTTTGAACAAGGTGCCTAGATATTTCACAGGAAGTATGTTTTCATCATTCCTAGGAATTGTAGCACGTTGGCATAGTGCACACATAATTTCCCCCCATATACCTAATTCATGTAGACTTCTCGCAGTGACTGGGATCCGAGTCACGCCAATGTCTAGAACACATCCAAGAACCACTAGAGTAATGAGTTGGGTTTGGTGCACAAATTCCAAACGAATACATGACTAATAATCCCGAACAATGTGGCAACAATTGAAGAATTGTTGGATCATTTCATATTGGTAGGGACCACCCATGTTGAGTACATTTTGCCAGCCAATTGTTTCTAACAAGAGATCCACCCCATACGGTTCAATAGCACTATTGAGAACAATACGATCCACGATTGTGACTTGTTCCCAATCCGATTGGTTTGGAGGAGATCGAGTTACATTTTTCCCTTTCTTGGCTTTGGAAGATTTGCCCTTAACCATCTTTCTTTCTCCTCTTGATTGTATGGAAGACAGCAAGGAGATGGAAGAAACCAGAGAAAATGAAGGCAAATGTGTATGCCTTTCATGCCTCCATTCAGCTTTTATAGGAATTTAGTCAATGTCATCGAAGTGGTTTCGATGGCATCGAACACAGGCTCATAAATTCATTGAAGACCATGTCGATGACTATTGGGAAAACTCAACAGTCGTTGGCAATTTCTAAAGGTCACTAGCTTATCTTTTTGAGAGCCATCGATTACATCGATAGTGAACTTCGATATCATCGATATTTGAATCTCGATGATATCGAAAATGACTTGATATCATTGAGTATGTCAAGATCCAGCATGTCTGTTGACATAACTAACATGGTTAATTCATGAAGATTTGACTCTGGTGTTTGTAATTAACCAAGAATATCTCAGTTTGAAGATTTTCCTATGTAGATCATTTTAACTAAGTCTTTCATCAATGTGCATATATTCCGATTGATTTCTGGAGATCACTAAACCTGTTTGCATCAAGAGGTTTAGTTAGGATATCGGCAAGTTGCTTTTCTGTAGACACATAATCCAACACAATAATCTTATCCTCAACAAGTTCTTGGATAAAATGATGACGGATGTCAATATGTTTGGTCCAAGAGTGTTGAACCGGATTTTTTGAGATATTGATAGCACTTGTGTCATCACAGAAGAGGGTCATTGTGGATTGCTCAATCCCATAATCCAATAGCATTTGTTTCATCCAGAGGAGTTGTGCACAACAACTACCTGCAGCAATATATTCGGCCTCGATAGTGGATAGAGATATTGAATTTTGCTTCTTACTCTTGTAAGAGACCAGACAATTTCTGATATAAAAACATCCTCCACTTGTTGATTTTCGATCATTCAAATTTCCAGCCCAATCGGCGTCAGAGTATCCAGCAATAGTGGTGGATGTTTCAAATGGATATCATATGCCGAAAGAGGTTGTTCCTGCTATATATTCGATGATTCTCTTAAAAGCTGCTAGGTGGGATTCCTTAGAATCTACCTGATATCGAGCACATACTCCCACATTGAATGATATATCCGGGCAACCGGCTGTGAGATACAATAGGCTTCCTATCATACTTCGATAGAGATGTTGATCCACACTTTTATCATTAATGTCTTTGGAGAGTTTAAGTGTGTTGCTCATGGGAGTATGATAAGTACGACCAGACTCGAGTCTAAATATTTTCACCAAGTCTTTAGCATATTTGGTCTGACATATAAAGACTCCATCGTTTAATTGCTTCACTTGTAAGCCTAAAAAGAAATTCAATTCACCAACCATACTCATTTCAAATTCAGACTTCATGAGATTGACAAATTTATATGCAGTATCTTCACATGTAGAACCGAAAACTATATCATCCACATAGATTTGGGCAATGAGTAATGAACCCTTTGTCTTTTGAGTGAACAGTGTTTTATCTACACTCCCCCTACGGAATTTATGATCCAAAAGGAATTTTGTCAAACGTTCATACCAAGTACGTGGTGCTTGTTTGCGACCATAAAGTGTTTTGCTCAGATGATAGACATGATGGGGATACCTAGGATCTGAAAATCCCTTAGGTTGTTCCACATAAACTTCTTCATCAAGTTCCCCATTAAGAAATGCACTTTTTACATCCATCTGAAATAGTTTAAATTTTAACGCACATGCAATAGACATGAGAATCTTGATAGACTCAAGACGAGCTACAGGAGCAAATGTTTCATCAAAATCAATGCATTCTATCTGTGAGTATCCTTGAGCTACCAACCTTGCTTTATTCCTGATCACATTACCAGATTCATCGAATTTGTTCTTGAAGATCCATTTGGTTCCAATGATATTTGTATTGAGTGGTCTGGGAACCAATTGCCATACCTCATTTCTCTGGAATTGTTAAAGTTCTTCTTGCATAGCATTTATCCAATGTTCATCTTAAAGAGCTTCCACAATGTTCTTGGGTTCAATCTTTGAGGTAAAGCAAAAATGACTATAGATATTTTCTATCTGCCGTCGAGTTCTTACACCATCATTAGGATCTCCAGTGATTTGCTCTCGAGGGTGATCCTTAATGATGGGTAGGTTGGATGACGATTTTGGTTCATTAGATGATGGAGTTTTATTATCTGATTTATATATAATGCATGAATCCACATCATCTTTTAATTCATTCAAGGGGCTGTCTTCTTCATGGGGCTGGTCATCAACAACTACATTGACTGATTCTTGAATAGTGACCTTAGATTGTATACCCTATAAGCACGACTATTCTAGGCATACCCCAGAAAAATACCTTTGTCACTTTTAGACTCAAATTTTCCTGGTGATCTCTGTCTCACAAGATATAACATTTACTGCCAAAGACATGAAAGTATCTCACACTAGGTTGTTTTCCATACCATAGTTCGTATGGACTTTTGTTGAAACCTGCTCTAAGATATACTCTATTTATTATGTAGCTAGCAGTATTGACTGCCTCAGCCTAGAAGCATTTCGCCATATCTTTTCCATTTAACATAACTGACCCCATTTCCTGTAGTACTCGATTTTTCCTTTCAACAACTCCATTCTACTGTGGAGTTTTTTTGGCTAGGAAGTCATGACGGACTCCTTTCTCATCACGGTATCTTTCAAATCTCTCATTTTCGAATCCTCCACCATGATCACTCCTAATGCGATTTATGCAATATCCTTTTTTATTTTGAAGTCGCTTCGCCAAAATTACAAATTCATCAAAAGCATCAGATTTTTCTTGAAGAAATGCGACCTAAGTAAATCTGGTGTAATCATCTACTACCACCAGGAAGTATCTTTTTTTACCATGAGTTTCAACTTCGGTGGGACCAACTAGGTCCATATGTAATAAATCTAATGGCTTTGTTCTTGCCATGGTGGTCTTCCTTTTATGACTGACTTTTATCTGTTTACCCTTTAGACAATCACCACAAACAACTTTTTCTTCTTTTCTAATTTTGGGAAGCCCTCTAACTAAATTTCTTGAACTTAACTTGGCTAAGTTTCGGTAGTGAACGTGTCCCAGCCTTTGGTGCCATAATTTGGATTCACTCTTTACAGCCATATTACATTTTGTGGACAATACACTCTCATTCGTACTTTCAATAACATAGCAGTTGTCACTTGTGCGTAAATCTTTTATGATAGATTTTCTTATATGATCTAAGATTCTACACACATCTTTTGAGAAAGTGACCAAATGTTCTTTGTCGCAAATTTGAGAGATACTAAGGAGATTATGTTTTAGACCTTCTACATAAAGAACATTTTTAATTTTGGGAAGTCCTGGCCCAACTATCGTTCCTTGTCCAATAATTCTGGCAGAGCTCCCATCTCCAAACATGACTAATCCACCATCAAAGTCTGAATACTCACAAAAATGAGTTTGGTCACCGGTCATGTGTCTGGAGCACCCACTATCAAGATACCATTTTGAACTATTGCCGACTTTCAGAGCAGTATAAATTACTAGGCAATTGTTCTGATATTTCATGCTCTCTAATCCTACACTATTAGACATGATTCCAACTTCAGTCAAGATCATTCTCTAGGTGGTGAAGCCCTTAAGAGAGACCAGGCTCTGATACTAATTAAAATTGCAGTAATGACCGCTTTAGTTGAAGTGGGAATATGCCAAGATGTCCTAAAGGGGGGTGAATAGGACTTTTTAATATTTTATGATAATTTAAAAACATATCAACCCTATCCTAAATAAATATGCAAGTATCAGGATTTGTTCAAAATAACTCTAATGGTTTCCAAGCCAAATAGAGGATCCAATCACACAACTATTCAAAAGATAAACAAGATGCACAACATAGTTTATGATGGATATGTCTGTGTGTGAGGTGTGATTCTACTTAGTTCCAGATAATCATGTGTTCATGCAATATTAGAACATTCAGAGAAATCACATAAGCAGAAGAAGTAAATCACAATCTCAAACACAATCATTTTTATAGTGGTTCGACTACATGTATACTCCACTTTCGGCGGACGCACTCAACCCTTGAGTGTACCAGATCTCACTAATGGAGGTATCAAATCAGGTTCACCTCAAACCAGTACAACCTACACTAGGCTAACTCAATGTGTCTCCACGACACAAGTTTATGCCCCACACAGGAGCAACGGTCAACACATAACACCCAGATTTTAGGCCATATAGGCTAAGGATCCAGACAAGGAACCTACCAGTTTATGCTCCCATGAGCAAGGGTCAACACACAGCACCCAAGTTTTAGATCACACAGGTCAATGACCTACACAAGAACCTAAGTTTATGCTCTCCACAGAGCAAGGGTCAATACATAGCACCCCCCACGTACACTCCCGTTGGAGGCCTCCTATGAGGACTTGAAAGGGGTGAGAAGCACCTTTGATCCAATCCTACAAAAGGAATGATCACAAGGGTTCTCTAGACTCTAATGACTTACAGATAAGTAGATGAGTCTCATTAAGCACATTGATAAATATCTCCTCCTATGATGACGAAGAATCTTCAGCTCCCTTGAACCGTAAAACAGATGATGCTCCAATGTAAGGCAACGGGTTGGGTCAAGGTTATGATGGAATCCTACTCTATTAAATGTTTTCCTATATTAGAAACAGGGTGATTCCAATCATCTATGCATTTAAGGTATCCCAGCTGAATGATTTGCCATTAAGATGGTAGCTGTAGGATCCTTGAATGAAAAAGTTCATTCCCCAATCCACTCTATTGAATATAAATAATGAGGGTGGATTGGAGGATGAACTCCCATGAGAGAAAAGGCTTAAGGTATATGATCTGGATTTACACACTTAAAAGCTCTATCATTTTCTCTATCCACAACCAAAGACATGCTCTCATTAAATAGGCAAAAAGTTCCAACGGATATAAAACGATCATATTTTTGACAGAGTTCGTTATCATTAAACAGGGTTCGATATCATTGAGCGTATACTCTCGTTAACATCGACTGGCCGCTCGATGACACGAACTCAATCTGTCAAATGCTTATGAACCTTTTTGCCAACTGGTCAAGGGAATCGAACACTCTTCGATGTCATCAGATTTTGAACTCCGATTTCATCAAAACGAAGTTTGATTCCTCGACATTTGAAAATGAGAGAGAAGATGCCTTTGAAAAAAAAAGTATTTGAATTGATCGAGTATCCCTCGATATCATCGGAATTTGAATGTCGATGATATCGATGATGGTGTCGATTCATCGATATTTTCAAGGAATTTTCCTGTAAACTTGCTTGACAAATTGCGTCCTATTTCGATGACATCGACCCTGTCTCGATATGATCAATATTTGAATATCGATTTTATCGAGAGATCCTCGATACTTAAAATATTTTACCTGAATTCTTGCTAGATAGATTTATGTCCAAATCCGATATCATCGAAGGTCCGTCGATATCATCGAGATTTGAATTTCGAGGATATCGAGACTCTCTTCAGTATATCAAGAATCGCATGATTTGTCTTAGCAGTATATTGGACACAACTGACCAAATGTCGATTTTATCGAGTCGTTTCAATGGACTCGAGATTCAAAATTTGATGATATCAAACAGTTCATCGATTCATCGATAATTCAGTCCAGAATTCTTTGTAGTTGCTAGACATCTGAAGTCCTCAATTCAATATTATCGAGTGACTTTCGAGGACATCGATAACAAGGTTTGATTTCATCGAACTAAGTACCGATAAATTGACAAAGGCAGAAAACTTAAAGTGTTTCCTGATTTTAAAAAATAGTTTTCTCACCTAAAACCTCAAGATGTTCTATCCATTTTTGAGGGTTTTATATACCTGGTGTTTTGCGACATGAGATGTGAGGCTAAGGTTTACCTTTGACGAGTTCGGGTACACATCTTATTGAGGCAGAGGCTTGAACAATCTTCCTATAGGGCTCACTTGTCTTGCTGATTCAACACTCATGATAATTGAGAAACCAGGGCACTTTCACCTTGTGTAGGTCCTAGAGTCATCCTTGTGTAGGTTGTATTGGTTTGAGGTGAACCTGATTTGAAACCTCCGTTAGTGAGATCCGCTACACTCAAAGGTTTGAGTGCGTCCGCCAAAAGTGGAGTAGACATATAGTCGAACCACTATAAAAATGACTGTGTTTTGGATTGCTATTCACTCTTAATACTTATGTGATTTCTCTGAATGTTCTCATAGTGCATACATGATTATCGAGAACTAATTAGAATCACATCTCACACACAATCACATCCATCATGAAATATGTTTCTCATCTAGTTTATGTTTTGAATAATTTTATGATTGGATCCTCTATTTGGCTTGGAAGCCACTAGAGTTACATTGAAGAAATCCCGATACTTGTATATTAATTCAGGATAGGGTCGATAGGTTTTTAAATCATCATAAAATCTTAAAAAGTCCTATTCACCCCTCCAGGACATCTTGACATATTCTCACTTCAACTAAAGAGGTCATTACCGTAATTTCAATTGGTATCAGAGCAGGTCTCTCTTAAGGGCTTCACCACCTAGAGAGTGATCTTGATTGAAGTTGGTAATATGGCCAAAGGAGAGGGCTCATCTATAACTAGACCTCCTGTATTTGATGGATTAAACTATGCGTACTGGAAGGCTAGAATGCACTGCTTTCTGGGATCTTTAGATCATGATGTTTGGGAGATTGTTGAAAACAGATATGTGCCACCAACCGAACAAATAGTACTTAAAAATGGCACAACTATTGCCAAACTAAAATCCAAAGAAATGTGGACAACATTCGATAAAGAAAAACAAACATCTAAAGCTAAAGCAATGAATGTTATTTACTATGTTGTGTCGTAAGAAGTCTTCAATCAAATCAGTATGTGTGGAATAGCTAAAGAAGCTTGGGACTTGTTGGAAACAACTCATGAGGGAACTAACACAGTTAAAAGATCCAAAATGCAACTCCTAACATCACAGTTTGAAAGTCTCAAAATGAAAGAGCATGAGACCTTTATGGAGTTCTACACGAAACTGAACATCATCTGCAACTCCATGGGTGGATTAGGAGAAAAAGTTCCAGTTCCAAAAATCTATAGGAAAATTTGAGATCCTTATCGGAACGGTTCAACTCAAAAGTTACAACCATTAAAGAATGTAGAAACATGGATGAAATGAAAGTAGAAGAACCCGTAGGTTCCCTACAAACATTTGAATTACATTTCAAGCAAACTCCTAAACCCAAAAACACTATCCTCAAAACTTCAAAGAACACTACTAATGATGAGGATGAAAGTGAAAGAGAAAATGAAGATAAAGAAGTGGCCCTGTTGGCTCAACGGTTCAGAAAATTCTTCCATAAAAACCGTGGCTGACCATTTAAAGGAAAGCAGTTGGACAACAAGCACTATACAGGTAAATCTGGTAAAAAGTTCAAAGAACCACAATGCTACACTTGTCAAAAGTTTGGACACCTGTCCACTGAATGTCCTAATAGGAAAACCAAAGGAAAGTCGATGGCAGCCACATGGGATGATACTGAAGAGTCAAATTCACAATGTAGTGACTCAGAGAGTGATGGAGACCAAAAATCTCTGAAAATTCTTATGGTGTCTACAATCTCCAACATTCCCATAGAAACTGAGAAAATAAAAGAACCTCAAGTCGCTGAATCATTTCCATCTGATGATGAGCAGACAGAGAAAGAAGAAGAAGAGGAAGAGAAGGATAAACTGCAGGATGCCTATAATTAACTTTATATCCATAACTTCAATATCCTTAAAAGACTTGGGATAAATGAAAACAAAAATAAATTGTTGCAAATAGATCTAGGCAAAACATTGGAAATCAATACACACTTGATTAATGATCTACAGCAATACCACTCAAAAAATGATAGGCTCGAAAGAATTAATACTTTTCTCAAATCTGAGTCTGAAAAACTAAACAAACAGTTTGAATTATTGAAAGATAAAAACATACATCTTCAGAATGAAAATCACACACTTATGTCGGATGTAGAGAAATCTAGAAAATCTGTTGAATTGAATTATAAATTCTCCCAGAGTAGTGAAAAATTAGAAAAACTCTTAGGGATGGGAAGACCTGGGAAAGATAAGAGTGGATTAGGATATGACAAATTTAAATCAAAATCTAAAAATGCAGCACCAATGTTTACGAAATCTACTGCATCAGGAAGTAAAACAACAGCTACTTCTATCTGTCATTCATGTGGAGACTTTGGCCATTTCAAATTTGAATGTGTTACTCCAAGGTGGCCTTAATCTAACTCCATTCCGAATCATACCGGAAAATACAGACAAACCGGAAAAACAATACAGAATGCTAAGAATCTACTAAACAATATGGCTAGAGGAACACATCCATCTCCTCCAAGAATGACCAAGAGAATGAAGGAGCTATTAAATCAAGTGGCTAAACTAAATTAGAAAACAAATGAATGTATAAAACAAGGAAATATGATTCAGTTGCCCAACATACCTACAAAAATTCCCAATGAAGCAAAAACTACCACAACAAGAAACCCTGTCACAAAATGGGTAGTGAAAGAAAAGAAAAATTGCCTTGTTACTCACTCAAATCATATAACTGGCAATAATGCTAAGTCATACGTGGATAGCGGATGCTCCAGACATGTCACGGGTGACAAATCTCTTCTCACAAATTATTCAAATCTTGATGATGGGATAGTCACCTATGGGGATGGAAGCACTGCTAAGGCAATAGGGCAGGGAACTATGAAAGGAATGGATATGCTCAAAAGTGAGAATGCCTTTTGCATAAAAGGACTAACACATAATCTTTTAAGTATTTCTCAAATATTTGACAACAAGCATGTGGTTACATTCAACAAGCAAGAATGCGTGATCCTAGACCTATCAGGTAAGGTAGTGATGAAAGGTCATCGCACAAGTGACCACTGTTATGTCATTAAAGGCAATGGGAAGGACGATCCATGTGCCCGGTAACAATTAAGCATGGGAAAACAAGTCTAGGTCATAACATCTAAACCTAGATGGATAGTTGAAATGATGTATTGTTGATGACTTTTCTGATATATCTGAGGTTTCTACACCTCAAACTTTTTTGTGAATAAGCATTACTGATGTTTATAATTTTGGATGGTACAACGTTTGTACAATTTTTTGTGTATACTGACTGATATGAAAATATAATAAGTTATACATATATGAAAGAACATCGAAGTACTGAAATGAATGTTATACACCTTCTCTTCGATAAGTCTATCGATGAATCGTATGAATCCTCGATTAGATCGAATAAATATTGATATCATTGACGCCCCTTCGAAATCAGAAGTGTAACGACCCTCTATTTTTACATTAAATTTCAACTTAAAAATTTGAACCAACCACCTCACCATACTACACTATGAATGAATATAAAATAGGTAGCAAAATCCTAACTATGAGAAACCCTACCCTACATTTAACACACCAGGATTTCCAACTAACACCACTAAATAAAAGAAACTGACAAGCTAACTAACGACAATCTATACATATCAAGAGAAATCTTTGAGTATGACCCTTTTCAAGAACAGAAACGGACAGATCATCAACCCAGAACAATTTAGGAACCTTGTAGAGGGATCCAATGACTTAGATCGCACCCACAACTCATTAGGACCTACCCAAAACAACCTCCATGGGCGTGTTGTGACTTTCAAGGCTAATGGACGGAACTGATCGGCCTAGATCAGATCATGGGACCCACATTTAATATGTGGGTGTACACAGGCTGTGTACTCACGCCGTGCACGAAAGATACCATCGGGTCAAACCGTCGTTGACCCGATGAAGACGATGAAATCTAAATTTTTCAAAGGAAAAACTCCTGCCCGTCGTCTGTTCAAACTAAGCCCCATCTGTCAACGTATTCACCGCACATCTGAAAACAAAAACAAAATCCACACCGTCCGTCGAAACCGTAGAGTCCCATCGACCCTGACCATGTTGATTCTGACGATTGAAAACCACCAATGCCACCCTTGTCAGCGTTTAATCGAGCAACGCGTAAGGAAGACGCTGACAGGGAGTGAAAATCCACGTCCCTCGAGTCGCTGGCAAATCCGACCGTTCGGAATGGTCGGTTACCGTCCGTGCACGCAAGAAAATTTCCAGTCAGCCCTACCATTGCTAGAAATGCACACCTATCCGTCGGAAAGCAGAAGGGATCTTTCCACTTATAGTTACGTTTCATCTCGACCGATTGTCGGCCTCCAGAAGCTTCTCTCGGACGAATCCCGGACGTTGAAGCTAGGGCAATGCAAATATCTCGTAGCAAAGCCGAGAAATCGACGAGACGCAGCCATGCTTTGAACCGACCCTCAGTTTAACAAATGTACAGACCAACGGCCATTCTTCACCGTGATATGGACCCCACATGGTATTTAAGTCTCATCAGGACCGTCCAAACGTCCCTGATCCGAAGATAAGCCCTCCATTCGAGATCTACCATTTTTGGCATCTCATCTTCCTCAAACTAGCTGAAAAACCCAACTCTGCCAGAGTGACCCATTCACCCATCCAAGACGTCCATCGTGCAGCTCACACCATCTACAGACCATCAAGGAAAACTATATGGGCCCATGCTGATGATCGCATTCATTGGGCGATCCAAACGGTTAGCCATTCTCTGTTGGTTGCGTTAACCAACACGCTAATCCTAGGGATTAACTGATGAACTTGCCAGAAACAAAACGACTATAAAAGTCGTTCCATTAGGCAAATCCCAAGAGAAAAAAAAAGAGAGAGAAGAAAGAGAAAGGGAATGAGTGTGGGAGTGAAACGGAGTCGCTCGAGCGGGTTGCTAGTTCAATAGCAACTCGACTCGGCTGGGTTGTTTGTTCTGGGAGAAAGTTGTGAGCACGGTGAGGGAATTGAAAATGGGGGGAAGGTTGAGATTGTGGGTGTGATCTGAGGAGTGGTTGCTGGAACCGTTTCTAGAAACTATTTCAACTCGTGCCAAGTTTGCTGAGTTCACCCTTCGACCGCCGTCCCACTATTTCCGTTGCCATAGTTCCGGTCGTCCCAAATCCGCTGTCAGCATCCTGACGCCATCCCTATTCAGGTAACCATACCCATCATCCTCCTGTATTAACGGATTGCACTCACTCAACCGACTGTTTTCACAATCGACTCAACACGGTCATGAGTTGAATGCCACTGATCAATGGTTGGAACGCAAAACTCCGAGGCAAGCTCACTGCTGTGATCGGTCTGCCTTGTGCAAGGTCTTGCGTAGCAAACCAATCACAGGTATATTCACCTGATTTCCTGTTATTAGCCAGAGGAAGACTTGGCTGAGTCAAATCACCCCTAAGTCAGTGACTCAGGGTCGTTTTACGACTGGAGGACTTGATTCAGTTAGCTCTAGGAAGCAACTCACCTAGCTGAACCTGGAGCTAACTAAAGGCGTTCCAAATCTACCCAGTTTGGGAACTATCCCAACCGTTTTAACCCCACCGAGTCAACTCAATCACCATAGCCGAGCTGACTTGGTCGACTTCCAGCAGGATATAACTGACTTCTGGCCAGTTGTGAATGATTCTGAAATGCAATGGGATCAACGATCCTTTAATCTAAACCTAAGGCTAATTAGACCTTTGAATCAGACTCGGCATATGAGATAGTTGAAAACCCATCCGAGTCAACTCAGTGCTAATCCATCTGGATGCTATATTTCTCTCATCAGGGACTGTTTACCTCAAATCTGTTTGAAGGACAGATACCTCAAAACAATCTCAGACTAGGTGTTCTTAGACGCACTCCATCCAATCAAGGTGAGGAGCATCCCCTATAGCTTCTTCCATTTCCTAATTTCCATGTAGATTACATCTCTAAATGTGGAGAATGTTAAAGAATTATTAAATCTTAGTTACCTTGATTATTATAAAGGAGTTGCTCTAGTATCATAATTCCTTGCAATTATGTATGTGATGTATTGCCTTACAAACTCCATGTCACATTTATGATCACTTGCCTATGAATATAGCTTAGTTAGACATATTAATAAAAGAATGTTCCCACCCTAGATTAGCTGTGAATTGTGTAGTGATACATCATCTTCATAACTCTTTGCATTCTCTAATCTCTAAATTATTTGGCCCTATCATATGGATTGTTCTTAAAACATGGCAAATATGATTCTGTTTACATGTAGTGTACAAGGGATGATTGGGATTCCATCTTTTATAATTATTATTGTTGCTATGAGACAAAATGCCTCTTGTTATCTTGATATCGTGAGCATAACTCTAATGTGATTGACTTGAGCTTCACATGACCCTTGGTGAGCCCTCCTTTGAATGTACAGAAATCATGGAAATTCGTATGGAATGCATAGTTGGATATTGCCTATTTGAAATTGAAGGTCATTCCTATTCTATCAAAGTAATGTATATATATGCGTCATAGTGCATAACATTCATGCATGACATGTGAGCTTTTCCGAGTGCTTAATGTAAGCCACATTCTGCTCGGTTTACTGTGGACCAGTTGAATGACCAGAGTTGTGCATTTTAGTCACTTTGGGCGCTCTTATTTTACATGAGGCTTTTCCAGGATTCTTACTCCTCGGGCATACCGACCCCGGGTATTTTTCTAGGAGGTCGTCCTTGGGCGCACTCACCTTCATGACCTTTTCCAGGTAGTCTACCTACCACGGGCGGTCTTTTATTTTAGCAGCTGGATTACGTACCCAGATTTGTGATTTGAACATACATCCATGCACCCATTCATTCATTTATAATATCATGATTTGCCTCCTTGAAATTTGAATATGTTGTTTCGGTATTTGTATCATCCTGTGAATTACATATATGAATTGTTAATCCATTTTGGAATGAGGCGTTATAGTTGAATCTATGAGGGAAATTCCCACTGATTTTTCACTCACCCAATAGTGCGGTTGCACCGAATAGACACAGGTATGATGGAGGGAAATGATGCCTATGCCGACACCCCTGGTGCAGCAGAAGAGGATTATGGAGAGGAAGAACAATTTGCCGACCCGGTTGAGCCGTCGGAGCTCAACTACTGACCTAGGATGGTTTTCTTGCATGCTTTTAGACATTTTCTCAGTTTTGCTTGCGTTGGGAATTGTAATTAAAAATCCCCTACTGTGGGATCTAGCGTTACTTGCTTTAAGTAATACTTTTATTTACGCACGTTGAACTATTTCAGTTAGCCTATACTATGGTATTACTTTGTTATTATGAATTGTGACGATACATAGATGAATGGTAGTTTTATTCTATGACGTAACCCTTGGGTTCTTGTATTCGGGCCACCGTCCTCGGGTCACGAGAATCAGGGTGTTACAAGAAGCGTCACATGTTCTAGAGTGTTATCGAGGACCTCTTCGATAAACATCAAATGGAGTATATCAATTTCATCGAATAAAACTTCAATGATATCGAAGGTCACCGCCTGATAAAAAGTGGGCTAGCGGGAAAAAGTCATTTTCGTTTCCCTTTCTCACTGTTCGATTTCTCTGGGAGTTCCTTCCATGTTTCTCTTCTTTTATCGATCGTTTTCCATCTGGGGTGACTTGAATCAGGTAATCTCTTACACATACACTTGATTCCTCAACGTATACTTCATTGTGTTAAGGTCTTTCTAGATTGATTGACAATCTTCAGTTGGAAATTTCGGGTTCGTCTTCATAATCTTTAGTCTTGTCAGATTCCTTTTTTTTTTTTACATTTCCTTCTAAGTTATTCAAATGAGTAAGGAGAAAGGAAAATCTCCTGTCATCGGTGAGTCATCCGGGCCTACCATAAAGAAATTCGTGGCCTCAAGAAAAAGAAGGGCTCAGTCTCAACGATCCCCTGCACGCCCACGAAGCTCCTCTACTTGGCAATTGTCATGTAGGGAAGCTCCGACTGCGGTTCCTGCACCTCCACATACTGTTGTAGGCCCTCCTCCGCACATTCTTGAAAACATTCTTGGGGAGGTGCTTGGTGTATGAGCGTAGGATTGACAGGGAATGCATCAAACCCTACAATGTGGAAACTCTGTTAAAGGAATCGACTTGCTGCCTTTTCTTGATTTCGGGGGTCCATGTCATGATGAACAGACCTACCGCTTTCTTGCATACTATATTCCCCAACACTAGATCCACCATCCATTATTGTCACAGTCGGGGATGATAGCGTTGACATTACTACAGAATCTATTGCTAGCATTTTCGGTTTAACTTTGTCTCCTGTTGGGTTGTCTGACCTTGATCTTGAGAATCTAATCACTCGGTCTACAATTACAAAATTTCTATGTCAGGACCGAGATATCCCATGGTACCAAGGGAATGCATTGAAAGCTAAATGTATGCACCCTCAATACCGAGTCTTGCATGGAATATTCTGCTCCAATGCTTGATTCTTCACCAATTGGCAAGTGTTATCCACCAGTCTAGAGAAGTTTATTTGCCCTTTCCTCACATTAGTCATGTGATATCCGATACAATCAGTATTCCTCGGACAGACGATCCTGAGCGTCCTCTCAAGCATTTTAACAAGGTTAATATTCGAAAATTGGACCTTAAATTTTATTCCTATCCAGAAGATCAATCTAAGGAAGCTATTCATGAAAGTGGTGAGATAGGAGAAGGTGTAATGCCACCAGGAGGAGATCCTCTAGAGCCTCAACAAGTTCCAGCTCCGAGTGGTTAGGCTCAGACCCAACGCTTCAAATTTCATCAAGATAAGGTTGGGGCAACGCAGTGTGGATTGGCTCGAATAGAGGATAAGCTGGAGAGACATGATGTGCAGTTCTCGGCATTGGAAAGAATGGTGTCTAGCATACAGCACACGGTCCAGCAACTCGCTGATCTGCTGACATGCCATCGAGATGATGTGGCTCCATCCTCCTCAACTCCAGCACCTTAGAGTCGATAGCTCTCATGCCACTACATACATCATCTACTCATCTGCATGTACGGGCATGGATATCTTTTTGAATGTCCTGCATTCCTGTGTGTGTATGTGGTGGCTAGCTAACATGCAAAGTCTAACATGTTTTTGTGTGGCTTATGGATATCCTCTGGTAGAGGAAAATACTTTGTCTTGATATGCCCATGGTCGGGCCAGATATTTTGTTGGTTTGGGATGGACGTTGCAATGCTGCCAAGCTTGGGAAGTTTTTATTTTGGATATATTTGTTAATGGCTGTTTAATAATTCATATATCTTTGTTGTCATATCTCTCTGCTCTTAATTATACGTTAAATTCTGTGAAATGCTGGTATGAATTCTGATTATCTTCTCCTGCATATTCCTCAACAATTGAGAATTGGTTTGTGATTTATGTCATTTAAAGCTATACTACTATTGTCTGTTAAAATCACATATCTCTCCTTTACCTTGGCATGCATAAATGGTTTTCATAAGTATAGACATGTCATTATCTGTTATGAATTGGACTATCTGGATCTTTATTGTTTCTCCCAGTCGTTTCAGGTACAACTTCAGTCAAATGCTTCAGCTTAGTATATTTTGACTTTGTCAATGACTGACAAAAAGGGGGAGAGCAATCCAATCCCACCACCGAGAAAACTGTGACTATGCATGAATGGTGATGCATGTGTCAGGAAGAGCAGCTACAAGAAGATAGGGGGAGCAGCTACTACTGAATGATACAATCATGTGTGTGAACTCAATGACATTGTAAAATTGTGTAAAGTTCATGTACACACAATTTATGGTGTTGGTCTAGGTGTTGTTCTAGGATATCAGGTGTTTTGTCATGTAATTGACAAAGGGGGAGATTGAAAGTGCCTTGGTTTGTCAATTAGTGTGAGTGTTGAGTCGGCCAGACAAATGAGCCTCATAAGAAGATCTTTCAAGCGTCTGCCTTAACAAGATGTGTGCCCAAACTCATTAAAGGTAAACTTAGCCTTACATCCAATGTCCCAAAACACCAGGTATATAAAACCCTTAAAAATGGATAGAACAACTTAGGGTTTAAGGTGTGAAAACTGTTTTGTAAAATCAGGAAAATCTCTAAGTTTTCTACCTTTGTTGATTTATCGATACATGGCTCAATGAAATCAAAACACTGCTATCGATGTCCTCGAAACCACCTCGATGTTATCGAAATGAGGACGTCAGATGTCCAGCAACTACAATGAATCCTGGACTGAATTATCGATGAATCGATGAGAGATTCGATATCATCGAATTTCAAATCTTGAGTTCATCGAGATGGCTCGATAAAATCGACATCTAGTCAGTCTGTGTCCAATATACAAGTTAAGGAAAATCATGTGATTTTTCATATCTTGAAGAGTCCCTCGATATCCTCAAAATTCAAACCTCGATGATATCGACGGACCTTCGATGATATCAGATTGGGAAACAAATTTGACCAGCTAGCTGTTAGGTAAAATCTTTCAAGTATCGAGGATCACTCGATAATATCGATCGTATCGAGACAAGGTCGATGTCATCAAAATAGGACACAAACTGTCCAGCAAGCTTATAGGAAAATTCGAAAAGATCGATGAATTGAAACTATGATCGATATCATCGACATTCAAAATCAGATGATATCGAGGGGTGTACCTGTTAAGTTTCAAAGGCAAGTTGGTTCTCACATTTTTTTAATGTCAAGGAATCGAACCCTGCGTCGATAAAATCAGAGTTTGAAATCCGATGACATCGAAGCATGTTCGATATCCTCGACCAGTTGGTAAAAAGGTTCAAAAGCGTTTGACATATTGAGTTCGTGTCATCGAGCGGCAATTCGATGTTATCGAGAGTATATGCTCGATGATATCAAACTCTGTAAAAAAATATGGTTGTTTTATTTCCGTTGGAATTTTTTGCCTATTTAATGAGAGCTTGCCTTTGGTTATTTGTAGAGAGAAATAGATAGAGCTTTTGAGTGTTTAATTCAGATCACATACCCTAAACCTTTTTCTCTCATGGGAGTTCATCCTCCAATCTACCCTCATCATTGATATTCAATAGAGTGGATTGGGGAATGAACTTCTGCATTCAAGGATCCTCTAACTACCACCTTTATAGAAAATCATTGATCTGGGATACCTTGAATGCTTAGATGATTGGAATCACTCTATTTCTAAAATAGGAAAACATTTAATAGAGTAGGATTCCAACATAACCTTGACCCAACCCGTCGCTATACATTGAAGTATCATTTATGTTGCGGTATAAGGGAGCTAACGATTCTTCATCATCAAAGGAGGAGATCTTCATCAACGTGCTAAATGAGGCTCATTTACGTATTTGTAAGTCATTAGAGTCCAGAGACCCTGCTGATTATTCTTTTGTGTAAGATTGGGTCACAGGTGATTCTCATCCCTTTCAAGTCCTCATAGGAGGCCTCCAACGGGAGAGTACGTGGGGGTGCTATGTGTTGACCCTTGATCTGTGGAGAGCATAAACATAGGTCTTTTGTATAGGTCATTGACTTGTGTGGTCTAAAACCTACGTGCTGTGTGTTGACCCTTGCTCTTGTGTAGGGCATAAACTGTTAGGTTCCGTGTGTGGATCCTTGACCTGTGTGGTCTAAAACCTACGTGTTGTGTGTTAACCTTTGCTCTTGTGTAAGGCATAAACTATTAAGTTCCGTGTGTAGATCATTGGCCTGTGTGGCCTAAAATCTAGGTGACCCTTGCTCCTGTGTGGGGCATAAATTTGTGTCTCGTGGAGACATGTTAGGTACCTTGTGTAGGTCTTAGAGTCAGCCTTGTGTAGGTTGTACTGGTTTGAGGTGAACTTGATTTAAAACCTCCGTTAGTAAGATCTGTTACACTCAAAGGGTTGAGTGCATCTACTGGAAGTGGAGTAGACATATAGTCGAACCACTAAAAAAATGACTGTCTTTTGGATTGCTATTCACTCTTAATACTTGTGTGATTTCTCTAAATGTTCTCATAATGCATACTTACATGATTATTTGGAACTAATTAGAATCACATCTCACACAAAGTCACATCCATCATGAACTATGTTTCTCATCTAGTTTATGTTTTGAATAATTTTATGATTGTGTCCTCTATTTGGCTTGGAAGCCACTAGAGTTACATTGAAGAAATCCTACTTACATATTAATTCAGGATAGGGTCGATAGGTTTTTAAATCATCATAAAATCTTAAAAAGTCATATTCACCCCCCTCTAGGACATCTTGGCATATTCTCACTTCAACTAAAGCAGTCATTATCGGAATTTCAATTAGTTCCAAAGAAATCCAGAATAACTATTGTGCAAAATTCCAATAATGAACTCATACCAACATGTGTCACCACAGGTTGACGTGTGTGCATTGACTATAGAAAGTTGGATACGGTCACAAAGAAGGACAATTTCCCTCTACCATTCATTGATCAAGTTTTAGAGAGGGTAGCAGGTCACTCCTTTTATAGCTTCCTTGATGGTTGCTCCGGATATAACCAAATAGAGATAGCGACCAAGAGAAAACCACGTTCACTTGTCCATTTGACACTTTTGCTTACAAATGGATGCCATTTGGATTGTGCAACACCCCAGGTACTTTGTAACGGTGTATGCTAAGTGTTTTTTCAAATATGGTTGGGAAGTTTCTTGAGGTTTTTATAGATGACTTTTCTGTATTTGGGAGTAGTTTTGAAGAATGCTTCAACGATTTATCTGTTGTCTTATCTAGGTTTGAAAAGAAGCACCTTGTTTTGAATTGGGAGAATTGTTTTGGGCCATGTTATCTCCAAAAATGGAATCAAGGTAGATCGATTAAAACTCGACATTATTGTTAATCTACCTACCCCTCAAACTGTTAGAGATATTAGATCACTCATAGGGCACGCCGGTTTCTATAGAAGATTCATCAAGGACTTTAGCGTCATCGCTAGACCCTTAACTAATCTTCTTCAAAAGGATGTCTCATTTCAGTGGACAGATGAGTGTGCAAGTTCTTTTAATAAAATTAAATCATCCCTTACCACTGCACCTATCATGCATTCACCAGATTGGACGCTTCCTTTTGAACTAATGTGCGATGCAACATAGGGGCGGTTTTGGGCCAAAGGAAAGATAAACGACCTTACATTATTCACTATGTGAGTAGAACTCTAAACTCAGCCCAAGTGAACTACTCAACAACTGAAAAGGAGTTACTTGCAGTAGTCTTTGCTTTGGATAAGTTTAGGTCTTACTTGCTCAGATCCAAAGTGGTCATTTTCATGAACCACTCAGCTTTGAAATATTTTCTATCTAAGAAGGATGCAAAGCCAAGACTTTTGAGATGGATCCTCCTACTCTATGAATTTGACTTAGAGATAAAAGATAAGAAAGGAGTAGAGAACATAGTGGCCGATCACCTTTCTCGATTGGTGTTAGATGATTCCACTGAGGAGATGCATATCTAGGACACATTCTCTGATGAACTATTATTTACTATCTCCTAATTGACTTAGTATGCGGATATAGTGAACCATGTTGTGACAGGAAAAATGACACATCATTAGAAGTCACAAGATAGGAAGTGTTTTGAAACTGAGGTTAAGAACTTATTTTGGGATCACCCGTATTTATATAAATATGGGACTAATCAAATTTTTAAACGTTGTGTCCCAGAGAATGAAGTTCAGAGCATTATTTTCTTTTATCATATGGAAGCATGTGGTGACCACTTTTCTTGTAACAACCCGGTTCTCAGAACCTGAGTACACTACTCGTTTTCCAAAAACCTGAGTATTAACCTTTAACTGAACTCAAATTTCACATACATTTTTTTTTCTTTTTATCAGAATTAATAATCTAGAAGTATAGAAGCAAATCAAGTATAAGAGTGAGTCTACATATACATAACCAATATTTCAAGTGGTTACCCAAAAACTTATACAAATCAATATCTCATAACTAAAGATTAAAAACCAAATAGTAAAAGTAGACTAGAAATTAGAGCTGCATAGCCATCGATCTCTCTATGTGACACAGCAGAGTCAACTCGTACGTCATCGATGTATCCTGCACATTGAATACGGTTCAATATCGTCAATGGCTATCTAGTGAGGTATAACCCCCAAGATTTAGCGCATCATCAAGATAATTTAGTATAGTTATTAGAGATGGTGTATAACAAATATTACACAATGATTATCATGTAAATCAGATAAAGTCCATCAAATACGTATTCATTAAATTACACAAGATAATCTTGTTTAAATGCATGGATGCATGCACATGCTCACAAACCTGGGGATGCACATCCAGCTGGTAAAAAGTTGCCCAAGGAGAACTAGTCACCCGGAAAAGACTATGCAACGAGGTCGCACATTGAGAACTAGCCCTCCGGAAAAGTACTCAAAGGTACGCCCTAGGAGAACTAGCCACCCAAAAAAGACCATGCAACGAGGTCGCCCAAGGAGAACTAGCCACCCGAAAAGTACTCAAAGGTATGCCCAAGGAAAACTAGCCACCCGAAAAAGACCATGCAATAAGACGCTCAAGGTAGACTAGTCTCCTGAAAAAATACTCTAGGCACCAAGAAAAGTCCGCATGCCATGAAAATGCATGATTAGCCCAACCATTATTATTCCAATTTCAAACAATCATTTTAAGAAAGCTCAAAGGTCACTATGGGGGGGTTTTTCACCCACCATAGGCCGACAGCTCAGGCATAGTGTCCCATTCCACCATCCCTGGCTCATGAGACTATCAATTGGGATGTTTAAAGGTAACCTAACCGACTAGTGGCCAGTACTAATTAAATAAGTGGAACTTACCCTCGTGAGGTTGTAAGAAAATCATTCATAAAAGCCACTTAGGGCAATTATTCCATCAAACCACCAGGGGCAAACATACAATCAAAGCCACAAAGGGCAACTAACCAATCAAAGCCACATAGGGCAAATAGTCCATTCCAGGATGCGGTGAAAGGGGTTGAACCCAAAAGCCACAAAGGCTCAACAACTCTTTAGATGGTAAGTCCACAACCAACTTTGATTTAATTTATTAGATAGAATGGCCACTAGTTCGAGGACCTCCAGATGCACCATAAAGTAATCACAAGTGATAAAATAAGCCATGTACAATTTGAATAGTACTTATAGATTTAAATGTTCATCTTAGTCTAAACAGAGGTAATTGAGATCTACAACATGTTCATATAATTGAATTAAAGTCTAATCAGCAATCATTCATAAATAATTACACATGTAGAGACTACCATTCATCATCATTATCTCCTAATGCTATATTAAGCAATCAATTAATATAAATGAACGATGCTAACTATTATGATGTAGCAAAGCTTGAAGGTAATCCTCACCTTTAAAGTAAGTGATTGCACAAGAATGCTCCAATGCACGAAGCTAACTTGGACGGTTTATATCTATGTTCTGCACATCATCTACGATTAAGATCTAACCTCAAGCTTTGATCTCCAACCTACGTTTAAGGTTAGTCATTTTAGGAATTCCAAAATCTAAGTTGTGCAACGGATGAAATGAGTAATAGAGGTTGTAATTGATGATGATAATAACACTACTTAGTATAACCATCTAATATGAATTTATAACCTCAATTATAATCTTAGACAATAGTAATAGGATGATATTAATCGCTAATTTTTATAATGAAAGTAGTTAATGATAAAAATCTGATTTGTGAAGAGAATGAAAACAACTCACCTATGTTGACTCGGTTGAGTCAACTCGACTCACCATTCTTCCTAGTTTCTCTCTTCTCTTTTCCTCTTTCTCCTTCTCCTTAGATCATTTTCCTTTCTTCTTCCCTGCTTCCTCATGCAAGTCCAGCACCCTCTAGACTTGGTGCAAACACTTCAGACTCAACCCATGACTCGGGCAAGTCTAGTCAGCAACTCACGTCCTCCTTTCTTCTCCTTCCCTTTTCTTTTACTCTTTCCTTCTCTTCTTGCTCCTAGCTAGAACACACCCAGTGGAGGTCACCAACCCGACCTAACTCGGGTTAGACTCAGCTCGATTTGAGCTTGGAGGCAGCACACGTTCTTCCTCTCTCCATTCTCTTCTTCAACCCTTCTTTCTTCTTCTTTCACGTCCAGCAGCGCCTGACATATGACTCGAACTTAGTCGAGGCAGCTTGACTCAGTTCTAGTCGAGCTAAATCAAGCCGGTGTGGCACAAGTACCGCACCACAAACCCGACTTAATCTCATCGAGTCGAATGGACTCAGCAATAGTTTGAGTCTGGACCTGCGCACGCTCCCTTCCTTCTTCTCCCTTTCTTTCTGTAAGACCCGTATCCTAAACTGTACCGTTCCATAGGCTTCCGCGGTCTTCTCGGTCGAATTTCGGCAACCTTCGACCCTTAACCGGCGTTTGCGCGCGACCCTGATTCGTACGCCGTCAACCCGAGTCGACTCAACCTAAGACTGGTACCTTAGTGACCACACCGTCGCCGCGGTTCCGATGTCACGACTTGCGCCGAGGCGATACCCGGGCCAGTTCGAGGATAAATGCTGCGCGTTGCAATCCCTATAAAATATCACATCAATCCTATCAATCACATCAATTAAGTACCCATCACTCCCATCACTCACACCCATCCCCAAGTACAACCACCTTTCCCTTAAAGTCAACATTTTCTTACAACAAAGTACATGCTTACATCACTCATCATCACTTCTCTCCCATCACTCTCTCTCTCATTCTCTCTTATTTTTTTTTCTCAAGCAACTTCCATGGAGCAACCGTCCATGGCTTCCATGGAGAGCAAGTGTGGCCCACCTTCCCACCTCCCATCTCCACCCTCCAATGATCATCTCCATCGTTGAAATGCGTCCCTCGGAGCTTTAGGATGCGTTGATGGAAGTGGAGGACCAAGAAGATCATAAGGTGGGTGCCTTTTTATTTGTTGACTTTGTGATTTGAGGGACCACATATGTGGGACCCATCTTGATGTATGCAGGTAGGGAGGGCCCATAGTGACGGGTCCCTCCCCTCTCACGATCGTCTCTCTCTCTTTCTCTCTCTCTCTTACCCTCTCCCTTTTGATGTGTGACCCACCATGATTTTTACCCGCACTATCCCATTTATGGGGACCATCTCGCTGACGTCCAGGGCAGCGGCCCACTGCGATAATGTTATCCATGCTGCCCGTTCAGCAGGGCACCCTGCCAGCAGACCACCTGGATGAAGGGAAATACATCCATCAGCTTGATCGGCGAGCTGGTGGGCCACACGTGTGACCCACCAGATGTATTTGTTCTTACACCCACGCCGTCCAATCGTCCAGCTAAGGACGTGGACCCCACCACTCAATCCATCAGATCCTCACCGTCCAGTCTGTTGGACGGTGGGAGCAACCCCGATGTATGTGTCTTATTTCCACCCCGTCTATCTGTTTAGGGTATGGCCACCCCACACGTGTAGCACATGTGGGGTAGGACCCACCTTGCTGTATTTACGACCCACGACATCCGGGTCATCTAGACCGTCCGTTAGACGGACGTCCAACCTCCTGGACGATGGACGCAGGACACTTTTTTTTTTCAAATATAATATAATATTATATTTTACATATATGAGTGTGTATATATATAATATTAATATAAATGATATTATATGGCGGGCCCTACGTGGGACCCACCGTGATATATGTGCTTTATCATGCTGCAACAGCAGCCATGGGACCCACGTGTGTGGACTCCACGTGATGCAGACGTTGCATCAACGCTGTCCATCTGTTTTATCCACGCTCGTCCATCCATTTAGCTGGTGCGTCCCACACGTGTGGACCCACCTGCCACGTGGGACCCACCTTGATGTAAGTATTTTACGTCCATACCGTCCAAACGTTTGGGACGTGGAGCCCACCATATAGTATGGATTTCATCTGCACCGTCCGTGCAGGGCCACCGTGATGTACCTGTTAATCCTGCCGACCATGCATTTGTAGCCGTGTGGGGGCCACCTCACACGTGCTGCACGTGTGAGAATGGGCCCACCTTGTGTATATGTATTTTAACGTCCAGGCCATCCGTGCCTCTCTGGACGTTGGATGCTGGATGCATCACATGTTTTTTTATATATATATATATATATAATATTATAATATAATATAATGTATATTATAATATAATATAATGTATATTATAATACTATATTATGATGGCCCCACGTGGGACCCACCTAAATCAGAAGCGGATTGGCTGGATTACTTCTTACCAGCTGCAACCTGGCGTTTACATCTACACCGTCTATTGACGGTGGGACCCACCGCAGTAGTATGTGTTTCATCTGCACCGTCCATTTGGACGGTGCCTTGTTCAGCAGCCTCACCACGATGGATGATTTCCATCCAAACCGTCCATCCATGTAACTGGGACGGGCAGGATCCTTGAGTACCCACCTTGTATGTATTATCAGCGCCGTCCGTCTGTGATGCGGACCCCACAGTGATGCATCTGTTTTATCTACGCCGTCCAACAATATGGGGCCCATGTGATGCATGTGCTTTATCTGCAACGTTCAGATATGTGGGACGATGCTGGACCTCATTGATGTAAGTGTTGCATCTCCACCGTCCACATGGACTGGACGTGGGACCACCAATGATGTTTGTGACTGTCCATTGAACACCGGGACCCACCGAAATGTATGTGGTTTATGCGTGCGGTCCATGAGGCCTACCTTGATGTATGTTTTATATTCGCGCTGGCCATTCTTGGTAGGGCCCGTTTGATGATGCATGACGCCCACCGTACATAAATGAGGGCTGTGGGCCCATTGCTTCGTAAGGCCCTATGTGATGTAATTGAGGCCCACTTGCAATGTACTGAGGCCCATGAGTCATGGCCCATTGAGGTGTAATAATAACCCATGTGTAGGGTCCACCTGTTATGTACATTAGACCCATGTGCAAGGCCCACCTGTTGTGTATTTATGGCTTTTTTTGGCGTGACCCATTGTGATGTGTAGTAGGCCCAGGTATACGGCCTATTGCGATGTGTATGGTAATGTATATGAAGGCCAATTCCAATGATTTCAATTTGTCGAAGCCGATTACCGATTGTCATGGCCGATTGTCGTAACCGATTAGCCGATTTTGACTATCGATCGGTGCGATTGCCGTGACCGATTTACCGATTCCGACTATCGATCGGAGCAATTGCCGTGACCGATTTGCTGATTCTGATTACCTTGACCGATTACTGATTTCGGTTAACGTGACCGATTTACCGATTCTGACCATCGATCGATGCGATTGTTGTGACCGATTTGCTAATTCTAATTATCTTGACCGATTGCCGATTCCGATTGCCGTGACCGATTTGCTGATTCTGATAACCTTGACCGATTACTGATTTTGATTAACGTGACTGATATGCCGATTCCGACTATCGATCGATGCGATTGTCATGACCGATTTGCTAATTCTGATTACCTTGACCGATTGCCGATTCCGATTGACGTGACCGATTTGCCGATTCCGATTATCGATCAATTTCGAGTATCAAGGCCAATTCCGATGATTTCAATTTGTCGAAGTCGATTGTATATGCCGATTCTGATTGTTGAGACTAAGTATCAAGTTCGATTATCGATGTCGATGCCGATCGTCGATTCTGACTCCGATTATCGAGGCCGATTGAGGCTGATTCCGATTCTGATTATCAAGGCCGATTCTGATTTGTCGAGGACGATTTCCGATTATGATTTGTCGAGGCCGATTATCGAGGCTGATTCTGATTTGTCGAGGCCGATTCTGAAGTCGGCCTCGATAATCAGAATCGGCCTCGATAATCGGAATCGGTAATTGGCAATTGGAATCGACCTCGACCCCGATAATCGACAATCGAAATCGGCATCGACCTTCGATAATCAAAATCAGTAATCGGCAATCGGAATCGGCCTCGACCCCAATAATCGAAATCGGTAATCAGCAATCGGAATTGGCCTCGACCCCGATAATTAAAATTGGTAATCGGCAATCGGAATCGGTCTCGACCCGATAATCGAAACCGGCAATCGACATTGATGAGAATGGCCTAGCAAGGCCTAAGGGAAGGTCATAATGAGGACATCTATCTGTCATTGCCCATCAAAGTGGACATCTAACCAACATTGCTCCCAAAGAGTGACCCCCATAAGGGATTCATACACAACGTAACAGCCACACATACATCATATCAGACCTCGCTCATGGGCCTCACATATATCGCGTTGGGCTTCATACAAGGGACTCAAATGTGTCACAATGGGCCACGCCCATGGACCTTGAATACATCACAATGGGCCTCGCCCATGGGCCTTAAATACATCATATTAGGCCTCGCCCATGGGCCATAAATGCATTTCAGTGGGCCTCACATGTGGGCTTCATATACAACAAGTGGGCCGCACTACTTGAGCCTCGTATGCACCAAATGGGCCACGTATCTAGGCCTAACAATACAAACAGGTGGGCGTCGCCCATGAGCCAAAATGCATCATGATGGGCCTCATGGATGGGCTGTACCAATGGTCCTCAAGTGGCTTAGACCGTACTTAAATCATTTCAATAATTATAGGTGTAACATGTGTATCACCGTACACTATCAATCCATGGGCCCATGGCCCATCAATGAGAACCAGCACTGCCCAAACATTGTCCATATAAATCAGCACCATCCAAACTGTGTCCAGGTGCATCAGCACCATCTAAACATTGTCCATGTGTATCAATACTATCCAAACTGTGTCCAGGTGCATCAGCACCATCTAAACATTGTCCATGTGTATCAGCACCATCCAAACTTTGCTCAGCAGCCGGTCCGACCATCAGGACGGCTGGGGCGTACATATACATCACGTGGGTCCCACAGAACTTGCTGACGTCAGACAGCAGGTGGGTCCCACCATCGAAACAGGTTGGATGCACAAATACATCACGTGGGACCATAGAACTTGCTGACGTTAATGTGCAGTGGGACCGTGTCCCTGGCAGATGGACGGTTCAGGTGTAACACATACATCGGTGTGGAGGTCCCGCCGTTCAGATAGCTAAGACCCATACAACACGGTGGTCCCCGTGTAAATGGATGGACGGAGGAGATATGGGACCACAGCATTATATATATATATATATATATATATATATATATATATATATATATATATATATATATATATATTATTATTATTATTATTATTATTTTTAAAGAGGGACAGAGGCATCCAGCGTCCAGATGGACGACTGGATAAAATGCACAGGCCAGGGCCCACCGTCCCAGTAGATCTGGACGGACGGTTGGGATGGAACATACATCTGGCGGGCCCCACCCATCCACTGACGTCATCAACAGCTATTTGGCTGGTGTGTTGGGTCCACGTAGATGGACGTTTTGGATATAATACATACTTCATGTGGGGCCCTCATAAATTACTGACATCAGTAGATCGGCTATATAGCTGGTGTGGAGTCCATGTAGATGGACGACTTGGATGAACTGCTGGGTCCCATGGAAGTAGCTGACGTCATAAAGCAGCTATGTATCTGGGTGTCGGCGTACACCAGCCAATCTCTCCCACCGTCCATAGATTGGACGGTGAGGATATAACACATCATCTAGTGGACCCACGTGTTGGAGGGGGGCACGTCGTCCAGGTGGGCCACATCCAGTGACCACACGTGTCACCAAGGTGGACCTGCACGGATGGACGGAGTGGATTATAACCCACAAATTATGGTGGAATCCCACGTACGGAGTGCTCCACCTGAGATTTGAATCTGCTTCCTTCCTTGAAGAACGGTGTGGATTCACACCTGTATCATGGTGGCTGCGTACAGCCAGGGTGCATAACGCAACAACAACGTGGGCACACCCCACATGTGCCTAGGGCTGTAAATGGTCGGATTCGGGGCGGGTTTAGCCAAAACTAGACCCGTCCATTTACTAAATGGGTCTGGGTCCAAATTTTAGACCCAGACCCTTTTACTAAATGGGCGGGTCCGGGTCGGGTCCGAGTCAACCCATTAGACCCATTTATAAATGGGTCCGGGTCTGGTAGAGGGAGATCCACCCAGACCCATTTATAAATGGGTCGGGTCTAACGGGTTTGGTTAAGGGAGATCCAGACCCTGAACCAAACCCGTTTAGAAACGGGTCCAACGGGTCTAACGGGTCCAACAAGTTGTTGATGCATGAGAAGTGTAGTTCTGTTTTTAGCCTTAAATAAATAAACTTTTTCCAAAAACCTGAAATTATTTTAAATATCATTCAAATGGAATGTTTGTAAATGTTAAAGTTATAGAAACAAAATTAAAAATTTGAGAAATTAAACAAGATATACCTTAGGATTCAATTCTAGACCAATCCTCCAACTCATTAGAATCATCATCCACTTCTACTACATGCAACTCCTCCTTCAAATTTATAAATTTTACACATGATATACAACCTAGTTAATAGAGATTTCTTTCCCAATTATTTCCTTTGAGGTGGCCCACCTAAATCTCAAGTCAACCTAATGTTTTTGCCCCGGGATTAACTAATGATTATACATCTATTGACTGGAGTGGATCTCAAAAAACAACATGGTGGGCCAGATAAAAGATCAAGGAGGTGTATCTTATTTTCAAACTAGTTTGTATTTTATTTTGAATTGGGAACGTCGTTAGTTGCTTAATATATAGGGAAGTGGGAACGCCAGTAGAATATATAGAGAAGTGGGAAGGATATGGGTCTGGGCAGGTCTGGGTCTGGGTGGGTCTCATGTAAGGTAGACCAGACCCGCCCATTTACTAACAGGGTTCAGGTCGGGTCGGGTCTAAATGAAAGGAACCCAGACCCAGACCCATTTGACAAATGGGTCTATCCTTGGACCCGGACCCGTACCATTTACCAAACAGGTCGGGTTTTAATGGGTCAGGTTCGAGTACCCCATCGGGTCCGCTGACCCATTTACAGCCCTACATGTGCCACACGTGAAGGATGGCCCACGTAAAAAAAAAAAAGGGCGGACAGTTGAGATATAACATACATCTCATGTCAGACCTCGCTGACGCAACACTGCAGCAGCAGCAATTGCATGTTGAGTACCATCCTTGCTTGGACGGTGTGGGTACACCACATATGTGAAGTGGGGTCACGTGGTGGGCTATCCCACGGATGGACGACATGATTTAAACACATATTCAGTGGGTTTCCACCGTCCAGAAGGCTGGACGGTGTGGATATAAAACATATACTTGAGGTGGGGTCCACGTCGTGGCCCAGGGCCCCACTAACCAGGCTAATATTTGTGTTTTCCATCCAGTGTCCAGGCAACAGTTCAAGTGGCTCGGACCTTACCAAAATCATTTCAATAGTTCTAGGTGTAACATGTGTATCACTGTACACTACCAATCCATGGGGCTCATGGCCCATCAATGAGGACCAGCACGCCCAAACATTGTCCATATAAATCAGCACCATCCAAACTATGTCTCGGTGCATTACCACCATCCAAACATTGTCCATGTGTATCATCACCATGTGCATCAACACCATCTAAACATTGTCTATGTGTATTAGCACCATCCAAATTGTGTCCAGGTGCATTAGCCCCATCTAAACATTGTCCATGTGTATCAGCACCATCTAAACTTTGCTCAGTAGTGGGTCCCACCATCAGGACGGCTGGAGCGTACATATGCATCACGTGGGTCCCACAGAACTTGCTGATGTCAGACAGCAGGTGGGTCCCACCATCGAAACAGCTTGGATGCACAAATACATCACTTGGCACCCATAGAACTTGCTGACGTTAATGTGCAGTGGGACCCGCGTCCCTGGTAGATGGACGGTTCAGGTGTAACACATACATCGGTGTGTAGGTCCCACTGTTCAGATATCTATGACCCACACAACACGGTGGTCCCCATGTAAATGGATGGACGGAGGAGATATGGGGAGCACAGCATTATATATATATATATATGTGTGTGTGTGTGTGTGTGTGTGTGTGTGTGTGTATCACAGCAGGTGGGTCCTCACGTGGGGCCCACCATATGCAGTATATAATATTATATATATTATTATTTTTAAAAAGGGACAGAGGCATCCAGCGTCCAGATGGACTACTGGATAAAATGCACAAGCTAGGGGCCCACCATCCCAGTAGATCTGGACGGACGGTTGGGATAGAACATACATCTGGCGGGCCCCACCCATCCACTGACGTCATCAACAGCTAGGGGTGTACAAGGGTCGGGCCGAGTCGAATTGGCCTCAGCCTGTCCAGGCCCGTTCAACAGCCACACATGGCTCAAACCCGACCGGGCCTGGTCACCGGGCCAACATCTCCAGCCCGAACCGAGCCCGGCGCAAGTTCGGGCCAAGTTTGGGCCAGTTTCGAACCTTCGAGTTCAGGCCAGTTTCGATCCTGAGTTCGGGCTAGTTTCAAACCTTAAAGCAAGTTCATGGGAAGGACTTTGGCAGGTAATCCGCGTCCCTTTACAAGGCCCTCGATCAACGGTTTAGATAGTTGAACTATAGACTCCACAAAAAATCTAACTAGTTAGGACATTTACATACATTTGACAAAGCATAAAATAAAACATTTTATATTAATTAAATACAGTCATACACGGGTCGGGCCGGGCCGGATCGGGTCGGATTTCGGACCAAGTCGGGCCGAACTGGGAGGTATCTAAACTCGGCCTGAACTCACTTTCGGGCCTAGAAAATTGGCCCGTCCTGACCTGAACTCAGTTTCGGGTCAGGCCGAGTCGGGCTTTTTCGGGCCGGGTCGAGCGAGCTAACCGCGCTAGCCCGGTTTGTGTACACCCCTATCAACGACTATTTGGCTGGTGTGTGGGGTCCACATAGATGGACGTTTTGGATATAATACATACTTCATGTGTGGCCCTCATAAGTTACTGGCGTCAGTACATCGGCTATATAGCTGGTGTGGAGTCCATGTAGATGGACGGCTTGGATGAACTGCTGGGACCCATGGAAGTAGCTGACTCATAAAGCAACTATGTATCTGGGCGTCGGCGTACACCAGCCAATCTCTCCCACCGTCTATGGATTGGACGGTGAGGATATAACACATCATCTAGTGGGCCAACGTGCTGGAGGGGGCCAGGTCGTCCAGGTGGGCCACATCCAGTGACCACACGTGTCACCAAGGTGGGCCTGCATGGATGGACGGAGTGGATTATAACCCACAAATCATGGTGGAACCCCACGTACGAAGTGCTCCACCTGAGATTTGAACCTGCTTCCTTCCCTGAAGAACGGTGTGGATTCACACGTATATCATGGTGGCCACGTACAGCCAGGGTGCATAATGCAACAACAACGTGGGCCCCACCCCACATGTACCACACGTGAAGGGTGAACCACGTACAGAAAAAAAGGGCGGACGGTTGAGATATCAACATATATCTCATGTAAGACCTCGCTGACGCAACACTGCAGCAGCAGCAATTGCATGCTGAGTGGGACCTACCGTCCAAGCCCCACCCCACATGTACCACACGTGAAGGGTGAACCACGTACAGAAAAAAAGGGCGGACGGTTGAGATATGAACATATATCTCATGTGACGCAACACTGCAGCAGCAGCAATTGCATGCTGAGTGGGACCTACCGTCCAAGCCCCACCCCACATGTACCACACGTGAAGGGTGAACCACGTACAGAAAAAAAGGGCGGACGGTTGAGATATGAACATATATCTCATGTAAGACCTCGCTGACGCAACACTGCAGCAGCAGCAATTGCATGCTGAGTGGGACCTACCGTCCTTGCTTGGACGGTGTGGGTACACCACATATGTGAAGTGGGGTCACATGGTGGGCCATCCCACGGATGGACGACATGATTTAAACACATATATTCAGTGGGTTTCCACCGTCCAGAAGGCTGGACGGGGTGGATATAAAACATATACTTGAGGTGGGGTCCACGTGGTGGCCCAGGGCCCCACTAACCAGGCAAATATTTGTGTTTTCCATCCAGCGTATTCAACATATGCACGAGGGGGCCTCACCATCAAGGTTTGTTGGACGGTGTGGACCCAAAACATACATCATGTGGGTCTTGTTGTGGGCAGCAAGGCAGACCCCCAGATGGACAGTGGTGTGGATAAAATACATACATCATAGGTGAGGTCCACAGCACCGTCCATCAAGGTAGACCATCATATAAGAAAAATGAAAAATAAAATACAATAGAGAGAGAGAGAGAGAGAGAGAGAGAGATTGGAGCAGCGGAGGGACCACGCCACTATGGGCCCCTCATACAAATCATACATCAAGATGGGTCCCTCATATGTGAGCCCTCAAATTATAAAATCAACAGATAAAAGCACCCACCTTTGATCTCCGCTTCCTTCTTCCGCCTATAGCCTCTAGAGCTCCAAGAGAACGTTTTTAACGGTTGAGATGGACTTTGGATGGTGGGATTGGGTGGTAGGAAGGTGGGCCACACCAAGCTCTCTCTTGGAGATTAGAGGAGATTGGAGGAGCTTGGACGTTGAGTATTTTGGGGTATTGGGTTACTTGGAAAAGAAGGGAGAAATAAGAGAGAGGAGATGGGATGGAGTGATGGATGGGAGAGAGGGATGAGTGTGTAAGAACTTTATTGACTTTTGAGGAAATTTGTGTAAGAAGGGTATGGGTTGTGTAAGGGTTTGTTGACTTATGGGGTTGTTTGGGGATGGGTATGAGGTGATGTGTACTTGACATGTACTTGACCCTTGATGGGATTGATTGATTGAGGTAATATGCTGTAAAGATTCTCCTGGATTTTGCAACGCGCAACGTTTTCCTCGAACTGAATATGGGCTCACATCTCCTGGCCTGGGTATCACCTTGGTGCCTGAGAGGTGGCATCGGAACCGCGGAGATGACACTGTCGCTAGGATACAAGTCTTGGGCCTAGTCGACTCGGGTTGACGACATGTAACTTAGGGTCGTGTGCAAATACCGGTAATAGATCGCGGGTCGCCGGAATTCGACCGAGAGGACCACGGAAGCCTACGGAACAGTACGGTCTAGGATACGGGTCTTACTGGCCTCACCCAGACCTTGCTAGACACATTCAAGAGGAGAAGAAAGGAAGAGATGTGGAGGATGGGTTGTACTCACGTTAAGTGTAATGAGGTGCCACTCCGAGTCATGATCTGACTTGCTGTTGAGTCCAGGTTGTGGGTTGAGTTTGCTTGAGTCCAGATCCTCCTGGACGTCTTAGAAGGAAGAAGGAGGATTCAGTGAGAGAAGAAAAGAGATAGAGAATATTGAGAAAGAGAATGAGAGGAGGGAATAGGTGCGCTGCTGCACCAGCTCAAACCAAGCCGAGTTTAGGTCGGGTCAGGCTGGGCTTGGCCTCCATTACTAGATGTTTCTAATAGGAAGGAAGTAAAAGGATAGAGGAAGGAGGAGATTGTGAGAGAAGAGAGAGTTGTGAGTCGTGCTGCTTGGCAAACCAAGTCAAGTTCCGACCTAGTTTGCCTCAGCCGAATGGGCACGCTAACCATGGAGTTTAGGGTCGACTCGTTGTGTTGGGCAAGCTCAATCACGTCCAGCAATGCTGCTGGACTTTCAACAAAAAGAGAGATAAGGCAGAGAGAAAGAGAGAGTGTGTGTATGATTGTTGTATTGCTGGCGAGTTTCAAACTCGGTTTAGGCGGTCCAAGTTCATTGACTTCCTGACCCAAGTGCTGCTAAGTTTGTGCAAGTCGGGTTAAGCTCTGTCTAAGACAGGCGTTGCTGGACTTTAGAAAAAGAAAAGAAAGGGAGAAGCAAGAAGGAGAAATGAAGGGGAGAGAGAGAGAGAGAGAGAGAGAGAGAGAGAGAGAGAGAGAGAGAGAGAGATTAAATCGTAGGTTGTTGCTGAGTCGACTCGGCTGAAATTCACTGAGTCCAGTTAGGTCAAGTGTAAAACCCCGCACCTCGGGTACACTGGTGTTACCACTTAAACCTACATCAATGGAAATCCAGAGTTAATTAACCAAACAAGTTGAACTCAACATGCGTAGGATAGGGCTTCTAGTCATCGTTAAAGCTTAGAGGCCCTAGGAGCTGAATTGCACTCTACATCAGTCAAGAAGGTAACCTCGATCAAGCACCTTAAGTCAGAGTAGTTTCTAAATCAACTAATTATAGCGATACTCTAATGATCGATCTTCGAAGGCTAGTGGATAGCCTAGGACATGTGATACTGCCCACCAGGCCTCAGCCCCGCCCCAAATTGGGCCAGAACCCCTAAGTGGAGCCCCCGAGATGATTGGACGGAGTCGATCTAACACAAACATCACAATGGACCCCACACGGTGTGCGAGTGCACCTCATGTACTCGTGCACAATGTGCACCGGATGAGTCGGGCGGGTTAAACATGCCTTAATCGAGCTTTCCACGAAATTTCAAACTCCCTCCCACCAAAAAATGTCCGTTTGAACCTGACGGACTTTGGCATCCTTAGTGGCCGACCCTGGGCACTATCCGACTGATCCGAACCATTCATTAGGCTCGTGGGACTCGTCTGATCATAACCTTATAGGCTTTCGAGCCCATGCAAAGGAACGATGATTTTGGGATAAAGTTGTTCTTCACGTATGGCTAGGATCCTCGGATGATAAGCCATCAGGGGGGCCAGATGTGCAAGCTAATGTTGGTTTGGCCAGGAGATCGCAGCCATCCACTTGCCCTTGTGAGAGAGCTCTCTCTCACTGCTAAAAATGGTTGGGCAACCGGCTGTGGCAAGGAAAGGCAAAAGCAGACTCTCCCTTTAAAGAAATGGATACTGGCATACCCCTGACCACTCCTTAGGCCACGTGGAGCGATCCCAGCCCCTTCTTGTGAGGTAGTACGAGATGAGAGAGAAAACATCTCATCTCATGAGAAAGTGATGAGAATCAGATTTTCTCGTGAAATGAACCAAAACTCACGTTTGTGGTCCAAAAAGTGGGCCTCACACTGATCAGAGACTCCATTTGGTCCACTCAAATGGACTAGATTATGTTGAACTATCCTGGGTAGTGATATGTCATTAATGGCCAGGTCATCTTCCCTGTTAACCCATCCGTGCATGGTCACAAGATGGGCCCCATCAGGCCTAAAATCTTTCTTTTCTGGTAGTCCAGGGCATCACCAATCCATCCCTAGGTCAGGATGAGCCCCATGCATGGTCGTTTTTCAATCACGGCCGTTGGTAGGGGAGTTCTTTTTCCAGTTGTTGGTGGCCTCTGTCCCATGACTATAAATAAGGCACTGTTGCCCTCAGGATTCGCACCACAGTGAGAGAGAGAGAGAGAGAGAGAGAGAGAGAGAGAGAGAGAGATCGAGTGAGCAAGTCCCAGCTACTCAGCTTGACTCGGCAGGTCTCCAGCTCAACTTAGTTAAGAGGAGGTGCTACCTCACTGAGTTCCGAGACTATGAACCCATCAGGTTTCTATCGCTGGGAATGCGACTGAGTCGAATCAACTCGGCTGACATCGAAGCAGGCCAGGTAGTGAACTCCCTCCCGTCATTTTCCTTCTACCAACAACAGTATGGTTGTTGGAGATGCACTCATTTTGGGTCGGAACCCAGTTCCGGTCGAACTCTACTTTAATAGGCATCCTACATTTGTAACTACACCATCAACAAAAACGGATGATGGTCCACTGATCAGTAGTGGCCATTTTAGTCGATGGCTAGGATTATCTGAGGAGCATCACCACAATGTTCATATGTCATCCAGCTGCCCATTGCTTTGTCTCAGCCACAAGCTGTGGGCCAAAACCGGCCCACATTCTGGGCCGAGCATAGGACTGAGATGCGGGCATTCATCAGGCCGTGAAAATGGACTGAGATCTAACCTCCATTAGGCTGTATATCAGGCTAAGATCTGACAATAATCGGGCCATGTATAAAGCTGAGAATAACTTCTAACTGGACCTCCTTATGGGCCCTGAATCGGACCAAACAGACCCTTAACTGGGCTCAATAATAGGCCGAAAATGGCTTTCAGTCGGACTGAAACCAGCCTTCACCAGGCTGAGTAAATGTACCGAAACCTGGCCTGAAATCCAACAATCACCAGGCCGTGGAAGGGTTGTAAACAGGCCCTTAGTTGGGCCGGAGGTTTAGTAGAAGATGGGCCCTTATCTAGGGTCCGAAACAAGCTATCACGGCCTGTAAATGGGCCTAGAATTGGGCCGAAATCAGGCCTTGAAGAGACCCTGACTTTGGTTAGAATGAAGGCCTTTAGCGGGCCGTGGCAGGGGGGCTAAAAATCATGTGCGCCGCACCCTGTAAAACAGGTGGGGCGCACCACATTTGAAGCACAGTGGGCCTTGCTATAAATCCCGATGGGCCTTACTTTGAGGGCCACGTCCTAGTGGGCCTCACTACATTGCAGCGGGCCGCACTCAAGCAGCTAGTAGGGCTGCCAAGTTGGGCCGGACAGGGTCGAGACCCAACCAGTCTCTGGACAATGGAAGGGTTGACAAAATGGACCATGCCGCTGGACCAGCCTAATCCCATTTGGGTCACCTAAATGGGCTAGGCCGATCAGCCAAATTTCATTGCGCCCAGGCCTTTTGGGACCTTGATGTTATAGCTTTGTTTGGGTCAAACCAGGCCCAATTTGGACCTTAACTTAGAGCAAATTCAGGCCCAATCTGGGCCATCAGTGGGACAAGATCCGGTGGGCCTAGCCACTCTAGATCGGGCCCAAATGATCTTATTTATGGGCCCTTCAAACCCCCACAAATTCTCGATATGCTTAAAGCCTTAAGAATTGTTGTCTAATGCAAACTAGTCTTCTACGAAGCTGTTTGCGTAACTTGGGGCCACTAGCTACACGCGGGAACTCAGGTCAAGGGCAGGACTACAACAACTCAGGTGATGACTTCTCCCCTTGGGCTTTCCATCCCCAAGCTAGCCTAAGGGTAGCCTTTATGGTAACCATGAATGATAGCCTAGAAATGGTAAATTATTCGGTTAGTTGCTTGAGCTTATATTTATTAGGTGGTTTGATGCTTGGTTAGTTTACTTAAACTTATGCTCTAAAATTGATTTAAATCCTTGGATAGCTTAACTCATGTCTTAAACTTGATGTGAATTGATTAGAATAATTGATTAATCAGCTTATCACTTGTATTAGAAATAAATTATCTAATCGATTATTTAACACTTAGTAGGACATTTGATTTATTTACTTGACTAAATGTCCTAGAATTAATTGGAGTACTTGATTAGCTGGACTTAAACACTTGATGAGCTTGCCTTAAGAACATGCTTTGGATTTATTAAAACTCACGATTAGTTACTGGAGTACATGTTCAAAGAATTGATTAACAAATTATTTAAGTATAGGGATCACTTGATTTGCTTTCTGGAGATATATGCTTTAGAAATTGATAGGTTATCAACACATGATTCTTGAATTATTTGTATATATGCTTGAATATTAAAGCATGCTTTGGTTGTAAGTCACATATTGTCTGAAATCTCTCTATGGGAACCTTTATTTAAAGAGAGTCCGTACTTAGGGTGTAACTAGACTAGTTGTGATAAGTATAGATCCTCAATATGGAGGTTATGGTTAGTGGCAGTTCAAATATGGGGTTACCATCACTACAAGAAAAATGGGCAAAGGCTACGGCCAAAAACCATAGCAAAATCCCTTTTGCTACAGATATAATCCGTAGCACGTCCGTTGCTATTGGTGGGGTAGCTAAAGGTATAGCTACAGATTATATCCATAGCAATAGATACCAACTACGGATTATATCCGTAACAATAAATACAATAGCTATGGATTATATTCGTATCAATACCTTTAGCTAGCCCACCAATAGCGACGGACGTGTTACGGATTATATCTGTAGTAAAAGGAATTTTATCCGTAACAATAGATATCAATAGCACCAATAATATCCATAGCAATAAATACCAATAACTACGGACAAAAGCCGTAGCTATAGCTACGGATTATATTTGTAGCTATTTTTTTAAAATTGTAATAATACGACCTGTTTCCATTGCAAGAACCTGCTGTGATTGATAACTCATTTAAGCTTAATGCTGATAGAAATAGTACATAAAATATAATAATAATAATAAATGATGCATTTATTACAAATAACAATCAAATCATACAATGCATCCTACTTTCACATTTCTAAATAAACAATACTTCACTTTGCTCAACCTATCATAAGAATTACAACTAAGGCGTGCCCTTATATGCAAAAAACAAATACAATCCAATACAATAAATACCCTCAATATGCATTCAATAATGCTCACGTTTTTACAGAATTTTCGTTCTTCAGACAGTCAATTTCAGCAAATGCAGAAGATAGAGTTTCTTCTTTCCTTGAAACTGCATACGTAACTTCTGTGGACTTCGACACGAGATCACTTTTAAGTTCTAAAGCCCTTCCCTTGAAAAAATGAATTTCATCCTCCACTGACTTCTTTAGCTTGTCAGCCTGTATAAAACAGCATTTGTAAACACAATCAAACAAGCATGCCTTTGTACACATCTCAAAAAAAAAAAAAAAAACACACTTATATATGAAGAAATAAAAAATGTACCTACAAATCTTCTAAACTATAGCAAAATCCAACTTGAGTAATGTGTTCAAACCTAGGATGAACTTTTAAACTCAAAACCTAGGTTTAGGTTAAGGTTATAGGCTTAGGTTTAGGTTTTAGGTTTAGGTTTAGGTTAACTTTAGGTTATAGGTTATAGCTTTAGGGAATTGAGAATAAGTTAAGGTTTAGGTTTAGGAAATCGGGTTCGGGATCGGATTTAGGTTTGGCTTTTCAAGTTTAGGTTTAGGTTTAGGTTAGGGAGTTGAGATTAGGATTAGGTGTAAGTTTAGGTTTAGGTTAGGGATTTGAGAATACATTTAGGTTTTAGGTTTAGGTTTAGTTTTAGGTTATAGTTTTAGGTTATAGGTTTAGGTTAAGGTTAGGTTATAGGTTATAAGTTTAGGTTATAGGTTATAGGTTAAGGTTTAGGTTATAGGTTTTGGTTTAGGTTAAGGTTATAGGTCTAGGTTTAGGTTAAGGTTTAGGTTTAGGTTATAGGTTAAAGCTTTAGGGAATTGAGAATAGGTTAAGGTTTAGGTTTAGGAAATCGGGTTCAAGTTTGAAATCGAGTTTAGTTTGGGTTTTCAAGTTTAGGTTTAGGTTAAGGAGTTGAGATTAGGATTAGTTGTAGGTTTAGGTTTAAGGATTTAAGAATACATTTAGGTTTTAGGTTTAGGTTTAGGTTTTAGGTTTAGGTTAAGGTTATAGGTTTAGGTTATAGGTTATAGCTTTAGGGAATTGAGAATAGGTTAAGGTTTAGGTTTAGGAAATCAGGTTCGGGTTCGGGATCGGGTTTAGGTTTGGGTTTTCAAGTTTAGGTTTAGGTTTAGGTTAGGGAGTTGAGATTAGGATTAGGTGTAGGTTTAGGTTTAGGGATTTGAGAATACATTTAGGTTTTAAGTTTAGGTTTAGGTTTTAGGTTATCGGTTATAAGTTTAGGTTATAGGTTATGGGTTAAGGTTTAGTTTATAGGTTTTGGTTTAGGTTCACTACAAGAAATCCCACTTTTAGCGACAAAAATTTTCGTCGCTAAAAGCCAAATTTTCGTAGCTAAAGAGTTTTAGCGACGAAAATTTTCGTCGCTAAAAGTCTGACGTAGAAGGGTTTTATCGGCGAAAATTTTGAATCGTCGCCAAAGGTAAGCTTTTTAGCAACGAAAATTTTCGTCGCTAAAAATATTTACAAAACTTTTAGCTACAAAAAGTTTCGTTGCCAAAAATATTTTCTTAAACTTTAAGCAACGACAATTTTCGTCGCCAAAAATATTTTGTAAAACTTTTAGCGACAAAAATTTTCGTCACCAAAAATATTTTGCAAAACTTTTAGTTACGAAAAGTTTTGTAGCTAAAAAATCTTTGCATAAACTTTTAGCTACGAAAACTTTCGTCCCTAAAAATATTTTGCAAAACTTTTAGCTACGAATATTTTCGTTGCTAAAAAATATTTTCATAACTTTTAGCTGCGAAAGTTTTCGTCGCTAAAAATATTTTGCAAAACTTTTTAGCTACGAAATCTTTCGTCACTAAAAGTCTCTTTTAAAAAAATATATATTTCAGCACAAAATTCCTGATATACACCATATTCATCCTGATATACAACTGTTATATAATATATTTCATCATATTCACATCCACATGCATCTAAACCCAAACTAGTAAATCCATCCAAACATAAACTACATTCATCCAAACACAAACAATCTTATCCACATCACATTCATTCACGCATAAATACATATAATCTTAACATCATAAACAAAAATACCCTAAACCTAAACTTAAAACCTATAACCTAAACCTTAACCTAAACCTATAAGTTTAGGTTTAGGAAATCGGGTTCGGGTTCGGGATCAGGATTAGGTGTGGTTAGGGAGTTGAGATTAGGATTAGGTGTAGGTTTAGGGATTTGAGAATACCTTAAGGTTTAGGTTTAGGAAATCGGGTTTGGGTTATAGGTTTAGGTTTAGGTTAGGTTATAGGTTGAGTTTAGGTTATAGCTTTAGGTTACAAGTTAAGGTTATAGGTTAATGTTTAGGTTATAGGTTAAGTTTTAAGTTTAGGTTAAGGTTATATAGGTTTAGGTTTAGGTTATAGGTTTTGAGATTTGAGAATAGGTTTAAGTTAAGGTTATAAGTTTAGGTTTAGGAAATCGAGTTCGGATTCGGGATTAGGTTTAGGTTTGGGTTTTCAAGTTTAGGTTTAGGTTTAGGTTTAGGTTAGGGAGTTGAGATAGGGTTAGGTGTAGGTTTAGGTTTAGGGATTTGAGAATACGTTAAGGTTTAGGTTTAGGAAATGGGGTTCGGGTTATAAGTTTAGGTTTAGGTTGTGATAGGTTAAGGTTTAGAAATTGAGTTTAGGTTATAGGTTTAGGTTATAAGTTAAGGTTATAGGTTTAGGTTAAGGTTATAGGTTAAGTTTTAGGTTTAGGTTAAGGTTATAGGTTTAGGTTTAGGTTATAGGTTTTGGGATTTGAGAATAGGTTTAGGTTTAGGTTAGGTTATAGGTTAAGGTTTAAGGAATTGAGTTTAGGTTAGGTTATATGTTAAGGTTAAGGTTTAGGAAATCGGGTTCGGGTTCAAGATTGGGTTTACGTTTGGGTTTTAGGTTTAGGTTTAGGTTATAGGTTTAGGTTATAGGTTATAAGTGAGTTTGGGTTTAGGTTTAGGTTTAGGATTAGGTTTAGGTTTTAGGTTAGGTTATAGGTTTAGGTTTAGGTTAAGGTTTAGGTTTAGGTTATAGGTTTTGGGATTTGAGAATAGGTTTAGGTTATAAGAATAGGTTTAGGTTATAAGTATAGGTTTAGGTTTAGGTTTTATGTTTAGGTTAAGATTATAGGTTTAGGTTTTGGTTAAATAGGTTAAGGTTTAGGGAATTGAGTTTAGGTTATAGGTTTAGGTTAAAAGTTAAGGTTATAGGTTAAGGTTTAGGTTATAGGTTTAGGTTTAGGTTATAGGTTTTGGGATTTGAGAATAGGTTTAGGTTAAGGTTATAAGTTTAGGTTTAGGAAATTGGATTCGAGTTCTGGATCGGGTTTAGATTTGGGTTTTCAAGTTTAGGTTTAGGTTTAGGTTAGGGAGTTGATATTAGGATTAGGTGTAGGTTTAGGTTTAGGGATTTGAGAATACGTTAAGGTTTAGGTTTAGGAAATCGGGTTCGGGTTATAGGTTTAGGTTTAGGTTAGGTTATAGGTTATGGTTTAGGGAATTGAGTTTAGGATATAGGTTAAGGTTTAGGTTTAGGTTTAGGTTTAGTTTATAGGTTTTGGGATTTGAGAATAGGTTTAGGTTAAGGTTATAAGTTTAGGTTTAGGAAATCGGGTTTGGGTTCGGGATCCGGTTTAGGTTTGGGTTTCGGGTTCGGGATTGGGTTTAGGTTTAGGTTTTCAAGTTTAGGTTTAGGTTTAGGCTAGGGAGTTGAGATTAGGATTAGGTGTAGGTTTAGGTTTAGGGATTTGAGAATACGTTAAGATTTAGGTTTAGAAATCCGGTTAGGGTTATAGGTTTAGGTTTAGGTTAGGTTATAGGTTAAGGTTTAGGAAATTGAGTTTAGGTTATAGGTTTAGGTAATAAGTTAAGGTTATAGGTTAAGGTTTAGGTTATAGGTTAAGTTTTAGGTTTAGGTTAAGGTAATATGTTTAGGTTTAGGTTATAGGTTATGAGATTTGAGAATAGGTTTAGGTTAAGGTTATAAGTTTAGGTTTAGGAAATCAGGTTCAGGTTCGAGATCGGGTTTAGGTTTGGGTTTTTAAGTTTAGGTTTAGGTTTAGGTTAGGGAATTGAGATTAGGATTAGGTGTAGGTTTAGGCTTGGGGATTTGAGAATACGTTAAGGTTTAGGTTTAGGAAATCGGGTTCGGGTTATAGGTTTAGGTTTAGCTTAGGTTATAGGTTAAGGTTTAGGAAATTGAGTTTCGGTTATAGGTTTAGGTTATAAGTTAAGGTTATAGTTTAAGGTTATAAGTTTTAGGATTTGACAATAGGTTTAGGTTAAGGTTATAAGTTTAGGTTTAGGAAATCTTAGGTTATAGGTTTAGGTTAAAAGTTAAGGTTATAGGTTAAGGTTTAGGATATAGGTTAAGGTTTAGGAAATCGAGTTTAGGTTATAGGTTTAGGTTGTAAGTTAAGGTTATAGGTTAAGGTTTAGGTTATAGGTTAAGTTTTAGGTTTAGGTTAAGGTTATATAGGTCTAGGTTTAGGTTATAGGTTTTAGGATTTGAGAATAGATTTAGGTTAAGGTTATAAGTTTATGTTTAGGAAATCAGGTTTAGGTTCGGGATCGGGTTTAGGTTTGGGTTTTCAAGTTTAGGTTTAGGTTTAGGTTAGGGATTTGAGATTAGGATTAGGTGTAGGTTTAGGTTTAGGGATTTGAGAATACGTTAAGGTTTAGGTTTTGGAAATCGGGTTCTGGTTATAGGTTTAGGTTTAGGTTAGGTTATAGGTTAAGGTTTAGGAAATTGAGTTTAGGTTGTAGGTTTAGGTTACAAGTTAAGGTTATAGGTTAAGGTTTAGGTTATAGGTTAAGTTTTAGGTTTTAGTTAAGGTTATAGGTTTAGGTTGTTTTGGGTTTTGAGAATAGGTTTAGGTTAAGGTTATAAGTTTAGGTTTAGGAAATCGGGTCGTGTTCGGGATCGAGTTTAAGTTTGGGGTTTCAAGTTTAGGTTTAGGTTTAGGTTAGGGAGTTGAAGGATTAGGTGTTGGTTTAGGTTTAGGGATTTGAGAATATGTTAAGGTTTAGGTTTAGGAAATCGGGTTTGGGTTATAGGTTTAGGTTTAGGTTAGGTTATAGGTTAAGTTTTAGGTTAAGGTTAAGGTTATAGGTTTAGGTTGAGGTTATAAGTTTAGGTTGAGGTTATAAGTTTTGGGATTTGAGAATAGGTTTAAGTTTATGAAATTGTGTTTGGGTTCGGGATCGGGTTTAGGTTTGGGTTTTCAAGTTTAGGTTTAGGTTTAGGTTAGGGAGTTGAGATTAGGATTAGGTGTAGGTTTAGGGATTTGACAATATATTGAGGTTTAGGTTTAGCAAATCGGGTTCGGGTTATAGGTTTAGGTTTAGGTTATGTTATAGGTTAATGTTTAAGAAATTGAGTTTAGGTTATAGGTTTAGGTTACGAGTTAAGGTCATAGGTTAAGGTTTAAGTTATAGGTTAAGTTTTAGGTTTAGGTTAAGGTTATAGGTTTAGGTTGAGGTTATAGGTTTTGGGATTTGAGAATAGGTTTAGGTTAAGGTTATAAGTTTAGGTTTAGGAAATCGGGTTCGGGTTCGGGATCGGGTTTAGGTTTGGGTTTTCAAGTTTAGGTTTAGGTTTAGGTTAGGGAGTTGAGATTAGGATTAGGAGTAGGTATAGGTTTAGAGATTTGAGAATATGTTAAGGTTTAGGTTTAGGAAATTGGGTTCGGGTTATAGGTTTAGGTTTAGGTTAAGTTATAGGTTAAGTTCTAGGAAATTGAGTTTAGGTTATAGGTTTAGGTTATGAGTTAAGGTCATAGGTTAAGGTTTAGGTTATAGGTTAAGTTTTAGGTTTAGGTTAAGGTTATAGGTTTAGGTTTAGTTATAGGTTTTAGGATTTGAGAATAGGTTTAGGTTAAGGTTATAAGTTTAGGTTTAGGAAATCGGGTTCGGGTTCAAGATGGAGTTAAGGTTTGGGTTTTCAAGTTTAGGTTTAGGTTTAGGTTTAGGTTAGGGAGTTGAGATTAGGATTAGGTCTAGGTTTAGGTTTAGGGATTTGAGAATATGTTAAGGCTTAGGTTTAGGAAATCGGGTTCGGGTTATAGGTATAGGTTATAGGTTAAGGTTTGGGAAATTGAGTTTAGGTTATAGGTCTAGGTTATAAGTTAAGGTTATAGATTAAGGTTTAGGTTATAAGTTAAGTTTTAGGTTAAGGCTAAGGTTATATAGGTTTAGGTTGAGGTTATAGGTTTTTGGATTTGAGAATAGGTTTAGGTTAAGGTTATAAGTTTAGGTTTAGGAAATCGGGTTCGGGTTCAGGATCGGGTTTAGGTTTATGTTTTCAAGTTTAGATTTAGGTTTAGGTTAGGGGAATTGAGATTAGGATTAGGTGTAGGTTTGCGTTTAGGGATTTGAGAATACATTTAGGTTTTAGGTTTGGGTATAGGTTTTAGGTTATAGGTTTAGGTTTAGGTTATCGATTATAGCTTTAGGGAATTGAGAATAGGTTAAGGTTTAAGTTTAGGAAATTGGTCCGGGTTCGGGATCGGGTTTAGGCTTGGGTTTTGAAGTATAGGTTTATGTTTAGGTTAGGGAGTTTAGATTAGGATTAGGTGTAGGTTTAGGTTAGGATTTGAGAATAGGTTAAGGTTTAGGTTTAGGAAATCGTGTTCGGGTTCGAGATCGGGTTTACATTTGGGTTATAGGTTTAGGTTTAGGTTTAGGTTATAGGTTTTGGAATTTGAGAAAAGGTTTAGGTTGTAAGTATAGGTTTAGGTTATAAGAATAGGTTTAGGTTTAGGTTAAGGTTATATGTTTAGGTTATAGGTTTAAGTTTAGGTTATAGGTTTAGGTTTTAGGTTTAGGTTTAGGTTATATAGGTTTAGGTTCAAGTTCAGGTTTAGGTTTAAATTTAGGTTATAGGTTTAAGTTATAGGTTATAGGTTTAGGTTTAAGTTATAAGGTTTAGGTTTAGGTTTAGGATATATAGGTTTAGGTTCAGGTTTAGGTTTAAGTTTAGGTTATAGGTTTAAGTTATAGGTCATAGGTTTAGGTTTAAGTTATAGGTTTAGGTTTAAGTATAGGCTTAGGTTATGGGTTATATGTTTAGCTTTAGGTTTAGGTTTAGGTTATAGGTTTTGGGATTTGATAATAGGTTTAGGTTATAAGTATAGGTTTAGGTTATAGGTTATAGGTTTAGGGTGTGGTTTAGGTTAAGGGTATGGTCCTTGCAAATACAGATATAAACACGGCCTGTCCAAATGGCTAGGCCCCTCCAATGCTGTCCATAGGAAATTGACAGCTTCATCATGTTCATAACAGCGGTTCCCACCTTCCAGGGACCCCCACTCATCCGAATAGCTCCGACGCATATCCAAGTCTACTCCATTACTTTTGAGTAAATACATAAACACGGCCTGTCCAAATGGCCAGGCCCCTCCAATGTTGTCCATGGGAAATGGACAGCTTCATCATGGTCATAACAGCGGTTCCCACTTTCCAGTGACCCTCGCTCATCCGGATAGCTTCGACGCACATCCGGGTCTACTCCATTAATTTTGAGCAAATACATAAACACGACTTGTCCGAATGGTCAGGCCACTCCAATGTTGTCCATAGGAAATGGACAGCTTCATCATGGTCATAACAACAGTTTCTACCTTCCAGGGACCCCCGCTCAACATCCGGATAGCTCCAACGCACATCCGGGTCTGCTCATTTAAATAAAATAGATTATCAAGATCATTTAAATAAAATCAGGTCTAATCAACAATTTGACCTGGAGGATTCTGTTAGCATTGTTGACGACACCTCAAACCTTGTTTAAATTCAGGTTGCAATCTGTGGCCACTGATGTTATTTGTCTTTCTGTGAAGTTGGCGACGATTTCTACATCAAACCCGGCAAAAGCAGCCCTAATGATAAAGAACTTTTCTTTTCATGAATTCATTATCTCTCTCTCTTTTAATTTTTTAACTTTCCATTACAATAATAACTACTTGAAATTATGGCGTTTTCTCAAGATAGAAGTCCAATCCATTCCAACTTGTGCAACTGTTAGGACAAGCAATTTAAACAACATCTTGCAACACATTTAAATGCCTAATCAATCTCACTCCAGTCTTATATATTAAATGCCTAATGTACAGTTTCTTGAATTGGTGCAAACCATACCTGAATTGAGTGTAATGAACCAAAGAATGAAGAAATTCGATATGTAACTACATACAAGAAAGATAAAGGATATGCATATCTGGAGTGCTGTTATTCTCACATTGCTGTGAGAGAGTAGGGTTTCATTATATATATTGATCAACCTATGAAATTTTATGATTATATGAAGCTAAGGCATGCATGCAAACCAAAAAAAGCACTCCATAATCTAAAACAAGCATCTAAAGCTTGGTTACAAAGGTTAGAGAATACTTTCTTCAAGTGATTTTATTTTCCCTTTTACTAATACATGCACTTTTGTGAAGAAATATATAAATGAAACTTTGTGTTGTTGACATAGATACTTTGATCATCACAAGTGGTGCTGTAGGATATGTGAAAATTATGAAAAATCTCTCTCAAAATTTTAAGATAAAGGACTTTAAAGACCTTCAATACTTTTTATGTAAGAGTGCTATCAATTTTGATCCTTTGAAAGAAGCTCATTGTTAGCTTAGTTGTAAAGTTTGGTTTATTGTGAAACAAAACCAATTAATCCTTTGAAAGAAGCTCATTGTTAGCTTAGTCTCTCTCTATTGAAGCAAAAAAGAAGAAGAAAAAAAAAATTTCTTTAATGTTTTTTAATCCATCTTCCATTTTATTCTTAACAAGAAAATCCATATTTACTAATATTCTCATTTTTCTATTTTTCAAAAGAATGAGTTCAGACTCCAAAAGCGTCGGCTCCAGCACTCGTACTTTCAGCCCAAACCCTAACCAAGGACTCCAAAATTACCAAGTACTCATAAGCATTCATTGCAAGCATTTTCTGTCTATGTGCATGACGACCATACTGTTGAGATCAATCCTCTTATTTTCATTTATAGAAACTAGTGGATGACAAATTATGTGTAACATACAGAGATGGTTCAACCACTTGTGCAATTAAGGAAGGTTCAAAAGGACATACATATTTGAAAGTTGGTCAAATCATAAACAGACGTATTATGGACAGAGACATTGTTTTCATTAATGGGTTACCTAGTACTCATAAAAATTCATTGCAAGCATTTTCTGTCTATGTGGATGACGACCGTACTGTTAAGATCAATCCTCTTATCTTCATTTACAGAAACTGGTGGATGACAAATTAAGTGTAACATACAGAGTTGGTTCAGCCACTTATGCAATTAGGGAAGGTTCAAAAAGGCCAGATTTCCACATCAAGCATTATTGCATACATATGATACAGAAGGACAAAAGTATCACCTTCAACATGACTGAAAAACAAGTTTCCTCACCAAAAATTCAGATCACAAACCATCATGACATGTGTCCAATTTTTGTGGAAGCACAAAGTAAATGATCAGAGTTCAGAGAAGTTATTAAGAATAGAAACATGACTAAATGACAATAAGCTCGCTTATAAAAATAAATGGTTGAGATTTTTAAACAAAATTATCATTATAGTTTCAAGGAGGGTCCATTTATCTCCCCAATGTTGAGTCATCTCAAAAGCAAAGGATTGACAAAAGCCCATAAACCAAACAATAGTATTGCAAAGGACCAGTGCAGCTAAGTTACAGTGAAGATAGCACACAAAGAAATGGAGAAATTACAACGATTGCTTTATATCGGGAGGTAAAGAGCACTAAGTACAATGTAGCTGAAGTCTTCACATATTGGTATATAGCAAAGTGTAGAAATTTGCACATGAAGACACCCTTAACATGCAACAACTAATAGATAGGGCTAAAATGTTTACATCTTATGGCCTTCTGTTGCATATAATTGTCGATGCAAACCTTAATGTTAAGGGAGATCATTCATCAGAGGGAGATCATTCATGTTAAGGGACGAACCTAAAAATGAGATTGATCCAAAGCCCAAGTTATCCTTTCCCAAAAAAAGGGGGAACGTTCACCATTGAGATCTTTCTATATGTAACGCCCCAGATTTTTGCCAACCTGGAGTTAGATGTCCTTAGGCAAGGGGTAGATCCTAACCCCTTTTGAACCTCTCAAACCTCAAATCATTTAGAAATTAAACGAGAAGTAACTAAGTGCTAAACTAGATTAGCTACGAAATTAACTTGATCCACTTTAAATACGATCTGCAAGAACCAAAACTTGTAGAATCATTGACGCTAGGCTGCTCTAAAATCTAGGATCGATCTCATTACCCAGTTGCTCTCAGGAGCACATTGAAACTCCATATCCAATCTGGACCGCACGTCGAAAGTTCAAATAATACGAAGTTATATAATTAGGACCGCCTTGCTGGGCTTGACAACCATCTCGGAAATCAAATCCAGATAGTGTCTCGGGGCTATTCGCTTGAGCTCGGAGTGAAGTGTGTGAGAAAATGTGGTTTTCTTTAGTGCACGTTTTGGCTTAATCCCATTCATCTTTAATGCACTAATATGAACAACATTCAATCATCATTCTTTATGTTGTATAAGTGATGCGTTGGAACTCGGGAGTTGAGTTTATGCTCGACCCCCGATTTTCAGGGCGTTACACTATAGCTGGCCATGATGTTTATATGCCATCCAAATCGTGACTCAAAAGTAGCAAGAGACTTAACTATTAAGGTAAATTTTGGGCTCAAACCCATCCAGTCATGGGCCTAGAACTTTCTAAATCTTTGTTATTGATTCAACACCAGGAATCATTGATTCACTCAGAATGCATGTTATTTGACTCGGTTTGAATGGTCTCTTGATTACTGAACTTGGCCCTCAATTTCATTAAGGGCTCGTTTGGTCGACTGGATTGGAAGGGATTGAATGGTACTAGGGTTGATGGCATGGATTTCAAGGTAATGATAGTGTTGTGAATGGATTATCTTACTATCCATGGGATTGCTATATCCCAGGATTGATATATCGAGCCTGTTTGGCATGCCGGCCAATCCTGGGGTTAAACCTTTCCATCCCTTCCAAATTTGTAATTATGTTACTTTAAAGTTGGACCTGAAATGCAACTAGTAGCAATTTCAAGCAAGCTTATCCATTTGAGAAGTAGAAAATGTCATATCCTATTGAATGAACTGAATCAATTCAGTTGTTTATCCAAACACATCCTAAACAGATAAACTATGCAAGAGATATGCCAGCAATTAAAAAAAAAAAAAAACACACCCCACTTCTTGATTTTATAGCAAAGAACATAAATGAATTCTCTTTGATGGTTAGGATCATCAAATAGGAGAATCAAATAGAGCAAAAGCAAACAAGAACTCCTGACAATAGTAAGATGCCATCTGGATAGATTGTTGCCCTCTAACAGTAACACTAACAGGTTAAGTCGACACACATCTCTAGACATGGTGATACATTCAGCACATGAAGGAGACATAAACAGGTCAACTCAGCTACCATAATACATGTACCAAAATAATTCTCCATTTAAAAGGAGTTGCCAATTGTCCACATTCAACATACAAAAATGGTTTGCCTAATGAGTGTACCATCCTGAATTAGACCACGTTATCTCCATAGCTAGGCCAATCTGATGCACAGCTAGGATGGTTGTGCACACAACTCCAAACAGTAAATAGTAGACATGTTCAACAACATAACAAAGAAACAATGCTACTTGGAATATTCGAAAGTTGGAAGTATTTCTAATCTAATACAAGTTGACCCTTTGAACACACAGGAATTTATCATTGTTTACAATTCCAGATGAACAAATTGAGTCCCATTGTAATTGTCCAAACCAACATAAAACACAATTAAACAGTTCAAATGAGATAAACACTAAAAACCGGCAATATGTGGATTTCGTAAATTCCTGCAGCCACTGTCGAATCTCAACTGATTCAAACCTAAAAATCTTTATCATCAAAATGCATAAAAATCACAAAATCTCCTCTGAGCAACATTAAATCAACATTATCAGGGAACCAGACACTCAAGCCCCAAACACCATCAAAAGCCCACAAAATAAAAAATCCATAAATTACTAAATCCCCAAATCCATAAATCGGCATTGAGAGAGAGAGAAAGCAACCGTTGTTTTGAGGAGCTAGAGATCGTAGATGGTTCGCAGGATACATGTCTGAGATGTCTGGATTTCCTCTCCTTCTTCTTCTTCTTCTTCTTCTTCTTCTTTCAAGTGCTCTCCAAGTCTCTCTCATAGATCTATGGTGGGTTTGCGGTGAATGGGGGATTTCAAAACCCTACCGAGACAGAGACATAGAGAGAGAGGTGTTGGGAAACAGAGGGCCAGGCGCATTTACTTGTGGGAAGGGGTTAGGAAACCGATGGCCGGGCGAGAGAGAGAGAGAGAGAGAGAGAGAGAGAGAGAGAGAGAGAGAGAGAGAGAGAGAGAGAGAGAGAGACGGTTTGGGAGAGGGGCGTCACAGATTTGGGTTTTGAGGGATTTGAGTTTTGGGAGGGGCGGGCGAGGGAATGTTTTTCGCTTTTGTTTTGGGCTCATTTTTAGGAAGCAGATTGCGTACTAATCTGTGGGGTCCACCTTGATTTATGTATTTTATCTGCTCCATCTATCCATTTTACCTAATAATTTTAGGGCTTGATCCAAAAAATGAAGTATATCCAAACCTCAATTGGACCACACCACAAGAAACTGTGAGTTGAGCATCTACCATTGAAAATTTCTTGGGGGCCACAGAAGTTTTGGATCAAGCTTGTTTTTGTGATTTGCCTTCATCTATGTTTTTGTGATCTTATGAACAGGTTGGATGAGAAATAAACATCACTGTGGACCCTATAAAGGTTTCAACGGTGGAAATAATTATTCCAACTGTTTCCTGTGGTATGGTCCACTTGATCTTTGGGTATGCTTAAATTTTTGTCTCAACATGTAAAATAAGATGGAAAAATGGATGGATGGCATGGATGGACCAAATACATTCACGGTGGACCCAACAGAGTTTACTCAGTACAATAAGAGTGTTCTGAGTAACTTAGTACGCAATCTGATTTCCATTTTTAAGTCTTGTGGGGCCCACCATGATGTATGTTATTTATCCACTTCGTCCATTCATTTTAAAAAATTATTTTAATAGTTGATCTAACAAAGGAGTCAGATCTGTGGGCCCCACCATGATGTATGTATTGTATCAACACCGTCCATTCATTTGGAGAGATCATTTTATGGGATAATCAAAAGAACGAGTCAATTCCAAATCTCAAGTGGCCCCACCACCGAAAACAGTGGGGATAGTGACACCCACCGTTGAGACTATCCATGATGTTTATTTGAGATCTAACTTGTTAATAAGTTAAGAAAAGACATGGATGAAGAGAAAAATCAAATATCAACTTGATCCAAGACTTCTGTAGATCTCTAAAAAATTTTATTAGTAAGCGTTCAATTCCCACAAATTTATTTATTTACTTATTTTTTTGTGGTGGGTCAACTTGAGATTTTGATCTACCTCATTCTTTGATCCATGCCTTGAAATGATCTATATAGATGAATTTAGAGCAATGGAAATAAGATTTTTAGCAGCAAGCGTTATACTCTAAAAATCAAAGGTTTTGATCATATCTAAAATGAGATTATGAGTCAATAGCTTATTTCTAGTGCTTAAGATAATTTGGACAGTCCAAACCAAAGTGGGTGGGGATGCACGAACAATCCGTGTCGCGATGAGGTAATGTCAAGGTAGGTCTCACTTCATCGAATCATGAAAGTTTTAAGGTTAAGTTGGTATTTATATTTCTCCTTCATCTAATCAGTGGGCCCCACAAGGTTTTGGGATTAAGTCAATATTTATAATTTTCATTCATCCTCGCTTAAGTGGTCGTATCAATCAATGGGTGGGATGGCAGATGAAAAACATGGTGAGCCTAAAGGAAGTTTCAATGGTGGGTGTTTAATTACCATTGTTCTTATGGTGGGGCCACCAAAGTCTCCTATCTGTTTAATTACCCTTGTTCTTGTTTCGGTAACACTAATTGACTACAGCTGTGACCACTGTTTCCTGTGGTGTGGTCCATCAGAGTCTCCTATTTGCCTCCTTTTTGGTATCATAACCTAAAATGATCTGTCAAAATAGATGGACAGAGTGGAGGTGTAGGATTTGCAAGCGGTTTGGCTAGTGACCTCAACACCAGCAGTCCACTAGTAAAATCTTCATAGGCTATGATGATGTATGTGTTTTATCCACACTGTCTATTCATTTTTCTATATAAAGTTAGGGCATGAGCTAAAAAATGAGTTAGATTAAAATCTTAATTGGACCACACCATAGGAAAACAATGATGATCGAACATCAACATTTAAAAACTTCCCATGGCCTACCGTAATGTTTATTTCTCATCTAACCTGTTCATAACATCACAAACATGGATGAAAGGCAAACATCATGTATGCCACAGTCAAGGATTATGTACTGAGTAACTCAATTAGATTACCGTACTGATTAAACCCTATTGAGCCCACTTTGAATGTGTGTGTCTAATCTAGGGCTGAAAGTCGGGCGGGTTGGGTCGGGTTGGTGCTCAACCTTAACCCAACCCAAGCTTCCTATACCTCACCCTAACCCAACCCAACCCAACCTTGGGTTGGGAATTCTCAACCCAAGCGGGCTCGGTCGGGTTGATCGGGTGTATACGTGATAATATTTTTGTTATTACATTAGTTTATTATATTTCAATATAGGACTTATTTTTTGTATCTATGATTTTATTAATTATATATGTGATTATTCATCATAAAGAACTTCATTTTTTTTCTTTAAAAAAATAAGTTAAAATATAGGATAACTACTCCTTTAAAAGTCATGTAATATAACACCCAACCTATTTGGGAGAGAGAAATCTGACATATTTTGTTAGCTTGAGTCCTTGAAAATGACGTGGACAAATGAGACCCGACATCACTAGTGTGCCTTCGACACAAATGATTCACACTCAATTATAATTTATAAGTAACTTATAGATTGATCAGGTTCGGGTTGGGTCGGGCAACCCGAGACCTCAACCTGAGCCCAACCCAAGTTTTATCGGGTTGGTGTTTGTATAGCCCAAGCTTGAGATCAGACCCAATATATCCTGCCCGAGCCCAACCCAAAGTCGGGTCGGTTGGGTTGAACCTGCCCAACTTTCAGCCCTAGTCTTATCCACACTGTCCATCTAGTAGTTTAGCTCATTTTAGTGATTGAGCCCAAAATTGAAGCATATAAAAAGTTCAAGTAGACCACACCACAGGAAACAATTGGGAAAATGATGTCCAGAAAATGAATCATATCCAAACAACATACCGTTCATCCATATTTTGAGATAATTTTAGAGAATTATCCAGAAAATGAATCATATCTAAAGATTAAATAGACCACATTACAAATAAGGGGAACGGATTGGCTACTCCCCCAGACACCATCCAATGGATGAATGGATTGGCTACTCCCCCAGAGACCAAAAATGAGATATATCCAAATCTTAAGTGGACCACATTACAGGAAACAATGTTGAATTAGCGTCAACCATTAAAAACATTTTGGGGGCCATAAAAGATTTTTGGATCGAGATGATTTTTGTTTTCCCCTTCATCTAGGCCTGTATAACCTAATAAATAGATTGGATGCCAAATAAATGATACAGTGGGCCTAACGACGATTTTAATGATGGATATCCAATCACTATTGTTTTCATGTGGTGTGGTCCACCTGATATTAATATACCTCTTTTTGGGCCCCATCATGATGTATGTTTTATATCCACACCTTCCATCCATCCGGAGAGATCATTTTAAGCCAACATCCAAAGATAAATCCAAAGCTCCAGTGAACCCCAGCACAGAAAACAGTGGGGACATTGACACCCACCATTAAAAACTTCTAAAGGCCACAATAGTTTTAGATTAAGCTGATATTTGTGTTTTACCTTGTTTCATGTCTTCTTTTTTTTTTTTTTTAACTTTTGAAGAGGTTGGATTTCAAATAAAAATTATGGTGGGCCTTAGGATAGTTTCAACGGTGGGAATCACTCTCACCACTCTTTTTTTGCGATGAGGTCCACTACATCTTTTTATCTGCCTCATTCTTTGGCTCTTACCCTAAAATAATATCTCAAAATGGATGGACGGTGTGGATACAACACATACATCATAGTGGGGCCCACAGAACTTCGTGACGTCACTTCAGTAGCCAACTCACTACTCAACGTATCTAAGGGGCGTTTAGGTGTGGCAGTCTCTCTCTCACCCTCTCTCTCTCTGTCTCGCACCCCTCCCTCCTCTCTCTCTCTCTCTCTCTCTCTCTCTCTCTTCCTCTCTCTTTGATCTCTCCACCCTCTCTAATCTCTGTCTCTCTTGCATCCTCTCCCTCTTCTCTCTCCGTCTCTCTCTTCCTCTCTCTCTAATCTCTCTTGTGGTCTGTTGCGGAATGCCCTACCCACGCACGCCCTCTCTCTCTCTCTCTGAAGCGCAGTTGAAGGTCATTCACGACAGTGAGTTATCTCTCTCTCTCTCTCTCAATCTCTCTTAATCTCAATACCGATTTACGGATTTGGGGATTGATACACAGGCACTTCAAAATTACTTAGGGCATCTTTGGGCAGTAGGATTATAAGGGATTAGGTGGGATGGAATTGCATCTGGTCCTGTGCCAGGTATCCTAATTGAAAACATGAGGCGTGAAGGGTTCGAGCTTTCTGTTTCACCACCAAAAGTGATGTGAGTTATTTAGCAAGTTAATGGTGCTCATCATTTCCTTTAAGTTTCATTTTCCTATTCATTTATGAGTTTCAACATTATGTAGGTGTGTTTAATTTGTATGTTCTATTTACTGCAGCATTATTTTCATGCTTCAAAATTGTAAAAGAAACCAATTTCTTGCAGATTTGTTTTACATATTGCCTAGATTTGCGTATTTCATCATACGGGGTTGGGCTTTACACCCCCAGACTCAGTTCATGTATCACATTGAAACCTTTGTGAAATTAACTAAGAAACTCCTTCCCCTGGAAAACATGAGAAATGATGATTCAACAATTGGATGTTCTTTATCTAGTTAACTTTGGGGAGATCCAATGAAGAGCCTGTTTTGTCTTTTGGGTGAGTGCGAATAGAAAATAAAAGGGCTCAAAGTGGTTTTAGACAGTAAGTTGGAGCAACTCAAGTCTTAGACCTTGGAAGCATTCATGATATTCTTAGAACTGAGTCTTGATTTGAACTATGTTTTGAAAGATTGATCGTATCCTGAACTCCGCTTCTGTACTTGCTGAGTCAAGTTCACTTGGATAGTTTGGGGCAAATTCATTGAGTTTTTGTACCATTAACAAAAGCACGTAGCTTTGAAAAATGAATATTTGCATCTTATTGTCCTTTTCATTATGCTGAGATGTGAAAATAAACTCATTTGGAAAAAAAAAGAATAAATTTTATATGGAACAACTCCTGCATTGGCTGAGTCAAGTTCACTTGGATAGTTTGGGGCAAATTCATTGAGTTTTTGTAACATGAAGAGATGTTAAAAGTTAGTGTATTGTTGGCATTTTTATTATGTTTAGAAGTAAAGAGTAAACTCATTTAGAAAAAGGAATAAATTTTATATGGAATAATGGCATTTAACTTCTCTTCACATCAACATGTTTTTTTATAAGTATCCTATGAAACAATGACATGCTTCCAAGGATCTGCCTTTCATGCTATGTAATTGCTTAGTTTGGTCTATTTTCTTTTCCTTCATTTTCATTTTGTTTCGTTTTCTTCTTCTTCTTGGGTAAATCTGTGGTCTGAGTGGTCATTCCGATCATTGAATCAGGTATAAGACCAAGAATGGTCAAAAACTTGAGCCACTAAAAGAGGTGACCATTAAGGTATTCAAATATGCAATCACTGGTCACACATAAAAGTAGTTACTTTTTCATAAGTAGTTGGAAATGTTCCCCATCATCTTTGTATTTCAGGTAAATGAAGAGCACGTCAGACTCGTTATGGAAGCACTATCACATAGGCGGGGCGAGGTTGTTGACATGGGTACTGTTCTAGGGAATGTTGGCAGGACTAGAATGTCTTTAACTTGTCCATTGAGGTTGGTCATAATTTTGATTTTGTTTCTCTGTCTATTGAATGCTCACATGGTTTGTGAGTTAAATCTACAAGTGACAAGTCCTATTAATAGGTGGCTGGTTGCAATTTGTTATTAAATTAGCCATGGTTTAATTTATAATTTCTCATTCTCCATTCAAAATTTGACCAATGTTAAATGTATTTATGCACGTCGTTTGTTGCAATACTCTTTAGTTCTTCGTAGTTTCTACTGTTGTGGTTGAATCTCCTACCAACAAGCGAGACAAAATTGTGATCATATACCGGTTTTCATGTGGAAATTTGGATAATGAATATACAAGCCACATCTACATACCAAAGAAGGGATCAGTCTGTGAAAGGAAATTGAACTAGGCCTACTCTTGCCAGTTAGGACTTCAGAGACATACCCATAATAGCAAGATCTTGTGATGAAATGTCTAGGGAATCCTAACCAAGCACAATGTTTTTATAGTGGATATATGTGAGCTTGTTAGTACACCCCACAGTCAGGTCACGCTTCACTGTTAGCCACCCCACTAGGGATCTAACAATTTGTTTATAAGATTTCAAGTTGTCAAACATATTTTTTCTCATTACCTATTAAAAAAGAATTTACATTGTTAGACTTACATAGAATCTAAAACGAACTCCAAATAGTACAGGGTTGGAGATAAAGGTAAAGAAGAAATAATGTGACTTCTTGACTTGCCTTCTCTTATTTGTTAATCGTTTACATGGATTGTGCACATTGTTCATTTATATTTGATATGAAGGTTATTTGTGGAAAAACCTTGAATGTCATTTGTGTAGTCCACACTCATGTATTTTTCATTAAATGAATCAAATAGAATTGTAGCTCGGTCAGATTTCCTACCTACTCCTACTGTTTAAGATGTCTAATATTGGCTCAAAATTCCTTGAGGTATCAAGATTTATTCTTTTCATGAGGTATCAAAATAGGAAGAGTCTCTCTTTTAAGAAACAAGAAAGGAAAACTGTTTTCTTTTGTATATGTGTGTGTTTTATGTTTTAATTTTCTTGGAATTTGGGTAGATGTGGGCCAACAATCTAGTTTTTGTTGTCCAAACATGCCAAATCCTAGATTGAGATATCCTTCAGTTGAGATCTCTCAGTGATTATATGTCATGTCCTTAAGAGTGTCATTAGCATCCAAGCAATGGCATGTCATGGACGCCTTCTGATAAACAGAGCATTGATAGTGGTAGAATATGTTTTAGATTATTACGATAATCCAACTTGGTGTTTAGAAAATTGGTTTATTTCAAATATAGGCCCTGTTTGGTTGCCACTTGAAAATGAGTTAATCTCATTTTAATTGACTTTAATTATGTATTAGAGATCATAGTTTATGTATAAATAATGGGTTTATCAAGATCAATTTTTAATCCATCTCAAAATCTATAAAACACAACTAAAGTCAACTAAAATGAAATACCTCATTTTTAGGTGGCAACCAAACAGGGCCTTTGGTTTATTTAGAATGGCATTTCATGCATGCAAAGAGGATATGAAATATTAATATTTGGTTAATTCCATTTTCACATTATATCTGTAAGTCACTATGCATTTGTTGGGAAAGCTGCTCTTTTATTTATTTATTTAAAATTAAAACTTCCTACTAGGAGGCATTGATTGATGTCTTCTCGCACATGTGCTAATGAGTGCATGTATTTGACATCTGTACCATCCATTAAAGTCACCATCATGAAAGATCTGTAAAATTTCAAGTCCGTTGACCATGATTTTCATTTCAATCCTAGAGGTAGATATGATTACAACCAATATTTCATTTCCTACCTACTCCTATTGTGTAAGATGTCTAATATTGTCTCATTATAATAAGCGAGAGTACAAAATTTCTTCTTTTCAGTACTGTGTTTAATTAATTCATTCTTGCAGTCTTATTAAGTTGTGGGAGCATCTGTACATGTGCTGGCAACAGAGCAGAGCTCAATCAATGCTTGCATGAATGAAATGAATGAGGTGTCTATGATATGAAAGAGGTGGAGATCAAGTTACCATGACAAAATTCAAAATGTTCAACTGTTCCTTCTCCACCGCATACTGTAAGTTGACTACCTATGCAAAGCATATTGAACTATCTTCCATTAGGATCATGTAAGTTGATTATGTTAGTCTTGTTCTAGGTTAGCCTCATTAGGATCTTGTTGGTTGCTCACATACTCTACTATTCTTGCTCACATAAACCAGAGTGGAAAGCATATTCAACATACCACCATGACCTACAGCTGATGAAAATTTCCAAGTAAATTGTACGAGGTTTGCTCGAAATTGATGGAGCAGACGCGGATGTGCATCGGAGCTATCCAGATGTTGAGCGGGGGTCCCTGGAAGGTGGGAACCACTGTTATGACCATGATGAAGCTGTCCATTTCCTCTGCACAGCATTGGAGTGGCCTGACCATTTGGACAGGCTGTGTTTATGTATTTGCTCGAAATTAATGGAGCAGACACGGATGTGCGTCAGAGCTATCTGGATGAGTGGGGGTCCTTGGAAGGTAGGAACCGCTGTTATGACCATGATGAAGCTATCAATTTCCTATGGACAACATTGGAAGGGCCTGGCCATTTGGACAGGCCGTGTTTATATTAGTATTTGCAGGTACCACAACCTTAACCTAAACCTAAAACCCCGAACCTATAACCTATAACTTAAACTTATAACCTTAATCAAAACTTAAAACCAAAACCTAAACCTATAACTTAAACCTGTAAACTAAAACCTAAACCTAAACTTAAACCTAAACCTATAATCTAAACCAAAACCTATAACCTCAACCTAAACAAAAACCTATAACATAAACCTTAACCTATAACCTATAACCTATAACCTAAACCTAAAATCAAAACCTAAACCTATAACCTAAACCTATAAGCTAAACTCTAAACGAAAACCTAAACCTAAAACCTAGATGTATTCTCAAATCCCTAAACCTAAACCTACACCTAATCCCAATCTCAACTCCCTAACCTAAACCTAAACATGAAAACCCAAGCCTAAACCCGATCCCGAACCCGAACCCGAACCCGATTTCCTAAACCTAAACCTTAACCTATTCTCAAATCCCTAAACCTAAACCTACACCAAATCCTAATCTCAACTCCCTAACCTAAACCTAAACCTAAACTTGAAAACCCAAACCTAAACCCGATCCCGAACCTGAACCTAGTTTCCTAAACCTAAACCTTAACCTATTCTCAATTCCCAAAGCTATAACCTATAACCTAAACCTAAACCTAACCTTAACCTATAACCTAAACCTATAACCTAAACCTATAACTAAAACCTAAACCTATAACCTAAACCTATAAGCTAAAACCTAAATGTATTCTCAAATCCCTAAACCTAAACCTACACCAAATCCTAATCTCAACTCCCTAACCTAAACCTAAACCTAAACTTGAAAACCTAAACTTAAACCCCATCCCGGACCCGAACCCAGTTTCCTAAACCTAAACCTTAACCTATTCTCAATTCCCAAAGCTATAACCTATAACTTAAACCTAAACCTAACCTTAACCTATAACCTAAACCTAAACCTTAACCTATTCTCAATTCCCAAAGCTATAACCTATAACTTAAACCTAAACCTAACCTTAACCTATAACCTAAACCTAAAACCAAAACCTAAACCTATAACCTAAAATCTAAATGTATTCTCAAATTCGTAAACCTAAACCTACACCAAATCCTAATCTTAACTCCCTAACCTAAACCTAAACCTAAACTCGAAAACCCAAACTTAAACCCGACCCGAACTCCGAACCCGTTTCTAAACCTAAACCTTAACCTATTCTCAATTCCCAAAGCTATATCCTATTACCTAAACCTAAACCGAACCTTAACCTATAACCTTAACCTATAACCTAAACCTATAACCTTAACCTAAACCTAAAACCAAAACATAAATCTATAACCTAAACCTATAAGCTAAAACCTAAACCTAAACCTAAAACCTAAATGTATTCTCAAATCCCTAAATCTAAACTTAATTCCAATCCCAATATCAACTCCCCAACCTAAACCTAAACTTAAACTTCTAAACCCAATCCCGAACCCGAACCCGATTTCCTAAACCTAAACCTTAACCTATTCTCAAATCCCTAAACCTACACCAAATCCCAATCTCAACTCCCTAACCTAAATATAAACCTAAACATGAAAACTCAAGCCTAAACTGTCACGCCTCGAACTCGGAAACCGGGCTCACAAAATTCCTGATCGCCGAATCGGTGCCAACAGCCTCCGTTGTACCCCATTCTCAGCTCCTGGCACCCATATACCAGGTTCCGATCCTGGGATGCTATAAGGAGGATTTCTAATAATTAATTTGATTCGTAATGAGCATAACCAAGCATAACCCATGAACAATAACTACAAGAACACCATCACAAAATTCACTATGATCAAAAACTTTGAGTACAGTGCATATGAAGGGATATACAAGATAATGATAATAGGAGAAACTCCAAAAGCTCGGTTACACGCTCCAACTGTGGCGAGACTACGGTTATGTCCTGGCGTCACCTGCATGCATCAATCGTGCATAAGCTTATAGAAGACTTAGAGGGTGGTGTAAGTGTGTGTGCAATATGAGCGTGCTCAGAATGTAAGGTCAGAGTAATGTGGAATTGTGTTGATGAGTACATGAATGCAACTAGCCGTACAAAGGCTATACGGTGCAAGATATGAATGTTATCGGTCATGTCAAGACCATGCAATGCAAGATACAGCTCAAGCATGTCAATCCTCATCATATATCAGTACAGTTCTCATTCAGGATAATCACCGGGATTTAGTACACTCCAAATGGCACTGCCGCTCTCCTAGCCGCATAGTCCGAGTGAGTGTAAGAAACCTCACTATCCGCCTAGCCAATAATCTACCAATACCTATCCGGCATGTCGATAGCAGATCTATTCACGAGCTGGTCAAACTCAGCCTAGTATTGCCCCATACCCTCGGGCGAGTAAGGCTACACCCCTTTCCAACTGACCATGACACAGTGAGAGACACAGCCTCCTGGTATTCAGCCATTATGCGCTCATATATCCACTCGGTCTCAGCGTTAGAGTCATCCTCTGGTACCATCGGGTTTAGGGATTTTCACCCATGGACATCTATGGAGCCCGTATGCTAGAACCAAACATTTTCAGTATCCAATCCAGCCACCCATGATGTGTCTGTGGAGGCTATGGCCCTGATGTCGCTAGGGCATATAATAATCATGATCATACAAATGCAAGTGCACGAGTCACCCTACCAAACATGCAACAATCTTGCGCGTACCGATTGCTCATGTAGGGCAACTCCGTCTATCAGGGAGCCCATAAACAATCTGCCAAAAGGCATATGCTATGATCAGTCACTCCTCATACCAAGCATACATATGATGTGTATGATCATGAATCATGTATCTATACTAAACATGTTATATAGTGATGGGCTCTGAGTAAAGCGAAGATGGGCCTAGATGGCCTACCTGCTATAAGTATGGGCCTATCAATGGGCCTTGGGGAGAGTGACAATGTAGACCATTTAACTAACATCATCCATACAATGTGGACATCAAACCATCATTGCTCCCAAGGCATAGCCTACCATAAGAGTTAACACATAAACCATGGTGGAATTACGTTACAAAGGGCCTCATGTACATCCCATAGGGCCTCGACCCATGGGCCTCCAATACATCAAATGGCCTTATGTACATGGGTCTTGTATATATCAAAGTGGGCCTCAATAGGTAAGCCACAAATACATCAAGGTAGGCCTAGTCACATGGGCCTCATATATATCAAAGTGGGCCTCAATATCGGGCCACAAACACATTAAGGTGGGCCTTAACAACGGGCCACCAATACATCAAGATAGACCTCAACAATGGGCCTTAAAATGATCCTCAAAATGGTTGGACAGTTTGGATGCAACACATGCATTGTGGTTGATCCCATGGAAAGAATGGATGACATAGATGAAGTACATACCCCGTGGTGGGGCCCACACTATTAGAAGGTGTGGATTACACTACATACATCAGTGGGTCCCATGTGGGGCCTACCATAATGTTTATTTTCCATCCAACCCATTAATAAGGTCACTCAGACATGGGGGCCCACAGTTATGTTTATTTGCATCCAATCTGTTCATAAGGTCACGTGGGCCAGGGCCCACCGTGATGTATATTTCCATCCAACCGGTTCATGAGGTCACACGGTCAGGGGGGAGACCACCGTAATGTTTATTTACCATGCAACCTGTTTATAAGGTCACACGTGACCTGGGGTGGCCTGGGGCTCACCGTAATGTTTATTTGTCATGCAACCTGTTTGTAAGGTCACACGTGACTTGGGGGTCCACTGTGATATGGTTCACAAATCCAGTCTACCCATTAGGTGTGTCCCACTTGGCTGAGGGTTCAGACCAAGTTCCAACCACATCCAAATTTTAGGTAGGCCCCACCAAGTGATTTTATATATTTTAGGCATGTCTTCACATGATTTTAGATGGTATGGCCCACTTGAGTTCCGTATACGGCTGATTTTTGGGATAGGCCCTTATTAAAAGGAGGGCCCCATGATGGACGGTGTTGATGTTCAAAACACATCACGGTGGGGCCCACAGCTGGGCCGTGAGGGCCCAGCCTGTCCGTCCACCCGCCAGGCAGCCAGCGCAGGCGCTGCTGCTTCTCCTTTTATTTATTTATTTATTTATTTTGTTTCTACAAAATTTCCTAGGTGGGGTCCACATCTGGGAAATCCGTCCCGCCCATTGATCACCATGGCCCAATACAAGCATATCAAGTCCAATATTGGGTATATTTCGATGAATAAAAACATCATGACGGGTTTTAACGACATACACTACTCTTTCTATGGTATGGCCCGCTTGATCATCAGATAGATATCACATTTTGGCTCAATGCCTAAAATGATCTGAAGTAAAGGATGGGCGGTTTGGATTAAGCACATACATCGAGGTGGGGACTACATGGGTGGCCCACCATTTCTTTCCCTTTTTTTTTGTTAACTCGTTAGTACACTCCCTGTCAGTGCACAAACTCCATGTTAGCCACTCCGTTCAGCATCTAAGGATGCTGGACGGTATGAATGAACACATGCATTGTGGTGGGTCCCACAACGACGTGGCCCACCCATCAAGGTGGGTCCCACATGAACGTGGCCTACCCGATATTTATGTTTTCCTTCCATCCGGGCCCGCTAATGGGCTGGATGGTGTAGATCCAACCCATTCGTCCGATGGGTCCCACATAAAATATGTGATTCATGGTGGGCCATACTCACCCCTTCATCATCACCACCATTCAAAGAGAGAGAGGGAGAGAGACGGTGATAGAGAGGAGGCACCCCGCCACTATGGGCTCTTCATTGATACAACACATACATCAAGTGGGTCCCATAACAAGTGGACAAAAAAATCAAAATTTAACGGTGGATCACCCACCTTTAGGCTTCCTTCTTGCTCCCCTAGCTTCCTTAGCTCCTTGCCTTCAAGTTTGATGGAGGGAGATGAGAGATGAATGGCTTGGATGATAGGTTTTTGGGATGGAAAGTGGGCCACACAACTCACTTTCTCTTTTTCTCTCCTTAAAAAATTATGGACGTGTGAAGCTTGTTGATTGCTTGGGATTTTTTTTGAATTTGAGAAAGAGAGAGGTGTGATGGTTGAGAGAAGTGATGGGTGATAGATGTGAAGTGTACTTGACATGTATGGGTGTGTAAGAGAGAGGGTGAGAAAGAGTTGACTTGTGATGTTGCTTGACTTGTGGAGAAAGAAAGCATGGGTTGCTTGTACTTGACATGAAATGATTGATTGATTTGATTGATGGGACATGTCGTAGAGATTCTCTTGGAGTTTGCAACATGTGGTGTTTTCCTCGAAATGAACGTAGGCCTACATCTTCTACCCTGGGTATCGGATCGGTGCGCGAGTCGCGGTGTTAGAATCGCGGTGACGGCACGGTCGCCAAGGTACAGGTTTTGGGTCGAGCCGACTTTGGCATACAGGTTTCGTCTTAAAATTGCGTACAAATGTCGGTAACGGGTCAAGGATTGCCGAAATTTAATGTGTAGGATCGCGGAAGCCTACGGAATGGTACGGACTAGGACACGGGTCTTACATAAACCTGATCCCGAACCCGAACCCATTTCCTAAACCTAAACCTTAACCTATTCTCAATTCCCAAAGCTATAACCTATAACCTAAACCTAAACCTAAACTAAACCTATAACCTTAACCTATTACCTTTACATAAACCCAAAACCTAAACCTTAACCTAAACCAAAGCCTATAACCTTAACCTAAACCGAAACTCAGTAACCTAAACCTTAACCTAAACTTATAACCTTAACCTAAACCTAAAACCAAAACCTAAACCTATAACCTAAACCTATAAACTAAAACCTAAACTCGAACCTAAACCTAAACCTATAACCTAAACCAAAACCTATAACCTCAACCTAAACAAAAACCTATAACCTAAACCTTAACCTATAACCTATAACCTAAACCTAAAACCAAAACCTAAACCTATAACCTAAACCTATAAGCTAAAACCCTAAACCTAGAAGCTAAAACCTAAACCTAAACCTTAACATATTCTCAAATCCTAAACCTAAACCTAAACCTACACCCGATCCCAATCTCAACTCCCTAACCTAAACCTAAACCTAAACTTGAAAACCTAAGCCTAAAACGATCCCGAACCCGAACCCAATTTCCTAAACCTATACCTAAACCTTAACCTATTCTCAAATCCCTAAACTTAAACCTACACCAAATCCCAATCTCAACTCCCTAACCTAAACCTAAACCTAAACATGAAAACCCAAGCCTAAACCCGATCCCAGAACCCGAACACGATTTCTAAACCTAAACCTAAACCTATTCTCAATTCCTAAACCTAAACCTACACCAAATCCTAATCTCAACTCCCTAACCTAAACCTAAACCTAAACTTGAAAACCCAAATCTAAACCCGATCCGAGCCCGAACCCGGTTTCTTTAACCTAAACCTTAACCTATTCTCAATTCCCAAAACTATAACCTATAACCTATAACCTAAACCTAAACCTATAACCTTAACCTAAACCCAAAACCTAAACCTTAACCTAAACCGAAACCTATAACCTAAACCTTAACCTATAACCTAAACTATAACCTATAACCTATAACCTAAACTTATAACCTTAACCTTAACCTAAACCTAAAACCAAAACCTAAACCTATAACCTATAACCTATAACCTAAACCTATAAACTGAAACCTATACCTAAATCAAAACCTATAACCTAAACCTTAACCTATAACCTATAACCTATAACCCATAACCTATAACCTAAACTTATAACCTATAACCTAAAACCTAAACCTATAAGTGTAGGTTATAGGTTTAGGTTTAGGTTAAGGTTGTTTTTCTTTTCATTTCTCTGGATCACCTCTCATATGTTCTTTCTCTTTTCATTTGTTTTTTTCCATAGGATTGTTTGTGTTTGGATGAATGTAGTTTATGTCTGGATGGATTTACGTAGCTTGGGTTTAGATGGATGTGAATATGAATATGATGAAATATATTATATAACAGGTGCATATCAGAAAGAATATGATGAATTATATTCTAACAGGTGTATATCAAGAAATTTTAAATGGAATATTATTATTTTTTAAAAAAAAGAAACCCTTTAGCGACGAAAATTTTCGCCGCTAAAAGTCCCATACATGTTTTTTAGCTACGAATTTTTTTGTAGCCAAAAGTAAACCTTTGGTTTTAATGTAGAAGTTGTAAATGGCCTTTAACAACGAAAATTTTCGTCACTAAAAGTCTATCCTTTAGCGACGAAAATATTCGTAGCTAAAAGTCTCATCAATGTTTTTTAGCTACGAAAATTTTCGTAGCTAAAAGTAAACCTCCGGAAAATGTTCAACACCTTTAGCAAAAAAAATAGTCGCCGCTAAAAGTCTAATCCATGTTTTTTAGCTACGAAAGATTTCGTAGCTAAAAGTAAACTGTTCACAGCCTTTAGCGGCGAAAATAGTCATCGCTAAAAGTCTCATCCACGTTTTTTAGCTACGAAAGTTTTGTACCTAAAAGTAATCCATTGGATTTTTAAAAAAACTTTTTACAGCCTTTGGCAACAAACATTTTCATCGCTAAAAGTCGCATATGCATTTTTTTAGCTACGAAACGTTTCGTAGTTAAAAGTAAACCTGTGGATTTTTTAAAAAATCTGTTCACAGCCTTTAGCGACGAATATTTTCGTCGCTAAAAGTCTCAATCAGGATTTTTAGCTGTAAAAAAAAAAATGTATAGAACCTCTAGCGACAAACATTTTCGCCGCTAAAAGTTTAAGAAAATGTTTCGAGTCTTTAGCGATGAAAATTTTTGTCACTAAAAGTGAACTTTTAGAGACGAAAACGTGTTTCGTCACTAAAAACCCTCTTTCTTGTAGTGGTTAAGGTTTAGGTTTAAGTTATAGGTTTAGGTTTAAGTTTAGTTTATATGTTATAAGTTATAGGTTATAGCTTTAAGGAATTGAGAATAGTTAAGATTTAGGTTTAGGAAATCGGGTTTGAGTTCGGGATTGGGTTTAGGTTTGGGTTTTCAAGTTTAGGTTTAAGTTTAGATTAGGGAGTTGAGATTAGAATTAGGTGCAGGTTTAGGTTTAGGGATTTGAGAATACATTTAGGTTTTAGGTTTAGGTTTAGGTTAAGTTTTAGGTTAAGGTTATAGGTTTTGGGATTTGAGAATAGGTTTAGGTTAAGGTTATAAGTTTAGGTTTAGGAAATCGTGTTCGGGTTCGGGATCGGGTTTAGGTTTGGGTTTTCAAGTTTAGGTTTAGGTTAGGGAGTTGAGATTGGGATTAGGTGTAGGTTAAGTTTAGGGATTTGAGAATACGTTAAGGTTTAGGTATAGGAAATTAGGTTCGGGTTCGAGATCGGGTTTACGTTTGGGTTTTAGGTTTAGGCTAAGGGTTTAGGGATTGATTTGGGTTCGGGATTGGGTTTAGGTTTAGGTTTAGGTTTTACGTTTAGGTTAAGGTTACAGGTTTAGGTTTAGGTTATAAGTGTAGGTTATAGGTTTAGGTTTAGGTTAAGTTATTGGTTATGGTTTAGGGAATTGAGAATAGGTTAAGGTTTAGGTTTAGGAAATCGGGTTCGACTTCGGATTCGGTTTAGGTTTGGATTTTCAAGTTTAGGTTTAGGTTAGGGAGTTGAGATTAGGATTAGGTGTAGGTTTAGGTTTAGGGATTTGAGAATACATTTAGGTTTTAGGTTTAAGTTTAGGTTTTAGGTTTTTGTTATAGGTTATTGCTTTAGGGAATTGAGAATAGGTGAAGGTTTAGGTTTAGAAATCGGGATTAGGTTTAGGTTCAAGTTTAGGTTTATGTTAAGGAGTTGAGATTAAGATTAGGTGTAGGTTTAGCTTTAAGGATTTGAGAATACATTTAGGTTTTAGGTTTAGGTTTAGGTTTTAGGTTATAGGTTTAGGTTTATTTTGTAAGTGCGAGTTATAGGTTTAGGTTATATGTTAAGGTTTAGGGAATTGAGTTTAGGCTATAGGTTTAGGTTATAGGTTAAGGTTTATGTTATAGTTTAAGGTTTAGGTTTAGGTTAAGGTTTAGGTTTTAGGATTTGAGAATAGGTTTAGGTTAAGGTTATAAGTTTAGGTTTAGGAAATCGGGTTCGGGTTCGGGTATAGGTTTAGATTTTCAAATTTAGGTTTAGGTTTAGGTTTAGGTTAGGGAGTTAAGATTAGGCTTAGGTTTAGGGATTTGAGAATACGTTAAGGTTTTGGTTTAGGAAATCGGATTCGGGTTCGAGATCGGGTTTACGTTTGGGTTTTAGGTTAAGGGTGTGGTCCCTGCAAGTATAGATATTAACACAGCCTGTCCAAATGGCCAGGCCCCTCCAATGTTGTCCATAGGAAATGGATAGCTTCATCATGGTCATAACAGCGGTTCCCACCTTTCAGGGACCCTCGCTCATCCGGATAGCTCCGACGTACATCCTAGTCTGCTCCATTAATTTTGAGTAAATACATAAATACTGCCTGTCCAAATGGTCAGGCCCCTCCAATGCTGTCCATAGGAAATGGACAGCTTCATCATGGTTATAACAGCGGTTCCCACTTTTCAGGGACCCTCGCTCATCCGGATAGATTCGATGCACACCCAAGTCTGCTCCATTAATTTGAGCAAATACATAAACATGGCCTGTCTCCGGGATCTACCGAATTCGTCTGATCCAGGGATCCAAGGAAGCCGAATACTATAATTTGGGTCATAGTTTCAGCCATCTGAAACGCTGAAATCACGCACACTAACATAATCTGGAAAGGAAATTTCTTTCACTAAAATATACCAATAAAAGTAAATGGCATTCTTGATTTTCAACTAGAAAGCACAAAATATGAACTGAAACATGAGAGCAGAGAAGTGTTGACTCACTTGTTCACTTTAACCCAAGTAACTTTTAGTGTTTCCTTCTTCTTTTCATCAAGCTCTTCAATCACCTTCTTGATTTTTGACTTATCATTCTAAGCAAGAGAAGAATACAGTAAACAAACAACTTCAGACATAAACAAATTCAATTTATTTTTAAAAAAAGATGAGATCCTTTACAGGCGGAGAAATACAACAATATACCTCGATGATGTTTTTCTTGGATAATAAGCCATTGTATTCATCTTAAGCTTTCTCGAACATTGCCATAACTTTTTGGTCGACCCTCTTCTCAAGGCTGAAAGCAATCAATCAGATTAACTGAGATGCATGTCTATTAACCTTCTTCTTTAAAAAAAAATGCAAAACTAAACATCAATTAGGTGTTGAATCATACTATTTCATTGTCATGGAAAAGAAAACAAAGAAGCACAGGAAACAACACAATAAGTAATCTAATCACACACCCAAATTGTTCAGCTTGAAGTTTCTCAAGCTCCTCCCTTGATTTACGAGGATCACGAGATGAGAAGTCATAATTTGTGCCACTTTTTCCAAATAATTGTTTCTCAACTGCAATCCAACTATGCCTTTCTAGTAGTTTATCTACCTTCAGGGAGTAATCTTTCTGTTCCATCTCCATTTGCTTAATCTGTGTGAATGGGAAAGAGTGGGTTTCTATCAAGAACACATACACAATTTCATAGATCAAGGAAGTTAAATAAAATAGGAACAGAATAACCACTTCAAGTACCTCATTTTCCAATTTTTTCCTCTCAACATTTGCATCACTAATTTTATGTTGAAGCTTCTGTTGCTCCTTGACAATGGCATTGATCTTAGCATCACATTCTTCCATCTTTGAACGACTCAAATTGAGCTCAGATTGGGCTTGATCATATTCCTTCTTTATGGAACTAACCTGCAATGAGAAAGGCAATAAAGACATGTGCATTTTGTGTTCAGCGAAAAGGGTTAGATTGTAAGTTTAAGCACCTTGCTTGTAAGGTTATCTACTTCTGCAGTGAGGTTGTTTATCTGTGTCTGTAAAGAAACCAATTAATTTTCCAGGGAAGCATGCTCTTGAATGACTGCGTCCTTCTCCATAATGAGCCTCTCTCTTTCATTTTCAAAGTCATAAATCCTTTCATAATTGAATGCATCGAAATTTAAAAATAAACATGTGCAAGAATACGCCAATTACAATAAGAAGTGTGTGCAAGAATGCACCTTGTTGTCTATTGAAGATGGAATTGAATCAGTCTTATTTTTTGTTGGGATTGCTTTTGCCTATGTTGATGGTCAAATGTGAGACACATCCCATGGAAATATCTACAATTCTAGATCAAACCTATAAATCAACAGCAAAATAGAAGTGCAGTTTAGGTAGTATCACACAAGTGAGCAATGTACATACCAGCTGATTTATTTATGAATTCAGGCTCCACTGTAGAAAAATGAGATAAAGCCAAAAAAACTACCAACTGTTCAATGTACATACCAGCTAATTCATCTAGTTATTCGATGTTTTCAGTGGAAATGAACTAACCTTAAGAGCTTTTATCCTCATTAGTATACTGAAATACCGACATAGAGAAAATGCCTCCACTGAAAATGTAGTCCTCAACTAGATCTTGCATCCTATGAGAAAACGCCATAATGAAATAGATAAATTAAACTTTGAGAATAAAAACAGCCTGAAATGAAATACACTCACTACCAGAAAAAAATAAATCTGATGACTCAATATCTGAAAACAGGGTAGCATAAAACCTACACCAAACTGAGGCTTGCATTCAATAACTATAAGTTTATAACTAAGATGGTGGCTTTTGAACCCCAGAAGCAACTTTACACATGTCACATGTTGCCAGCCAACCACATGGATGGACATCTGATGGAATATAAGATGAGAGAGACCAACCATGTAGGTCACATGGTTCAAGAATATGCCACTCGATTAATCAAGTGGCTTCATGTGGATGTCAAATGTGGACTGTAGGCAAATTTTTGACTGTCTATTTTTTTTTAAAGGGTGGCCAATCTAATAAGTGAATACCTTGATTTTTTTTGCCAGGTCATCTGCAGTGTGGGTCCTAAGACATGCATAGATCAGATGTGCCACACACATCACCATTTGACATATAAGCGACCTGTGGAAGTGTGTGTGTGTGTGTGGCTAGCAAACATCTGAATAAGATACATAAACCTCTCAAAGAATAAATATTAATTAAATAACTTCTCCTTCAGACATTGTTAGATTAAAACAGAATTGTCTTCCTGACAAATTTTCCATTATAACCCCAACTTTGGATCTATGAACTTTTCAAATCAACAAAAAAGAAGGAAGCTGTTATTGCAACTTATAGCAAATAAAAGAAAACATAGCATCAGCAAAATCCTGATATCATTTTGACTTGCAAATCCAAGACTATGAGAAACAAAACAGCCAACTTATTTGCATGAAGCTACTTCTAGCAATGTTTCAATATGCAATTATGTATAAAATTAAAGTGCTTTTTATTTCTCGGTAGAAAATAGTTGGTTTTCTTGATGAACAGGTATCAAAAGCATCCAACAAAACATCCAGCAACCATACAGGCGGGCCCACCTTTCTGGGACCCACATTATTAATCTTTGTGGAATTGTGTGAAGCACCAGTAGTTTACCGTTCAGACATTGTAGGGTTGTAAATACCAGATTGAAGCGAGCCTGCTCAAATGAAGACCTTGCAATGTGGAGGTCCTGAAATATGCCTATAACTAAATTAATATTTCTATCTTAAGGAATTTAGTTGACAAATGAAATACCAAAAACAAATAGTCAGATTTTCTATGGGTCAGGATTAGAAAAAGGTCTCTTAGTTGAAAATAGGACAATACCTCTTCTAAGACAGCAACAACATTCGACTTTGTACCTTTCCTCAATGATAGAAACTTCTCACGAGCCCGAAGCACAAAAAAGACATTGCAAAATAGGCCATTTGATTTCTTATTCCTATCTTTCTTATTCCTATCTTCTTCATGCAGAGGGGATGCAGAAAAAAATCCATGATCCAGCAGACTTCTTGGTAAAAGACACCTCATTTCAGCCTTCTGTAAGATTGATTCAGATCCATTAATATTACAAAAAATAAATTAAGCTGTCCAAGTAAACAAAAGTAAGAGAGTAACTTTTTCTTAGAAAAAAATAAATGACAATCCTCATCAATCTATTAAGCTGTCCAAGTAAACAAAACCTAAGTCACTGAATAGGCCATTGACTCAAATCGCAAATGTTATTTTTTTTATATTTATCAAGGGTAAGCTAGCCTTGGATGTGCAAAACTACAAACCCATTATGCTAAAACCAAAGACTAAGTCACTGAAGAGACGAGTCACTAAACAGATACGTTGGAGTTGGAAATAAAGGGTAGGCTCTTACCAGAGAGGATCTGCTTGTCTGATCAGATGACAATCCCTGCAAACAAAAAATGAGTCTTAACAGTAGTAGCATTAAGCTGATAATCGATAAGGCCCCTTAAGTATAAAATTTTCAAGCCACAGAAAGTTAAATGTATGAGAAGCCACAGAAACCTAAATGTATGAGTCGCTTTCGACAAGAATGCCTCAGCTCCATTAGATTCAGCTTTGACCTTTGGATGCTCTTCTTCCTCCTCCTCTTCCTCATTGAATGAGTATGCAACATCCTTAACTAACTTGGAGCTGATTGAAGTCACAACTTCTGTAGCTTTTTAATTGACAATAATGGTGTTTGCAAGCAACAGCGAGAACATCTTAGTCTTTGGATTGTTGGTTTCTGATTGCAAGTTCTGGAACCCAAGAGATATATTAAAAACCATTCCAGGATTCAACACCCGATCGTTCCTGGCATTTAGACTCAATCTCGACTCACGGAACTCGAGACCAATTCCCGTTCCTGCTGACTTTGTAAGATGAGAGGCAAATTCAGGAGCATCCCTCTCTACCACCGAGATTGCTGCTTGGTAAATAGCACTGACCTTATTCCCAACCTTCAATGCATCTATCACTGCCTCATGGGCCTTGAGGAGAACCTCATAAGCCTTACTCTGTGTTGCATTTGCATCAGTGAGAAATGTTCTGGTAATATTTGAGCAGTAGCTGTTGTAGCGCGATCCGATTGCACATATGATCACACTTGTCGATTCATAACCAAGAGCACCAAAGACACATCTCAGCAAGCATTTTTAATTAGAAAGAAAAGAAAGAAAAGAAAGAAAAATAAAAATAAAAGAAAAAGGAGAAAGGAAACAAATTATTTTACCTCCAAGGTCAACTCATCACGCTTCACAAGTATTCTAATAGGATCCGTCATAAACTTGTTTATGATCTCCAAAATTTCATGAGGCAGAGTTGCAGATGTCAATACAACCTACACAAAGCAACCCATACATTTCAGAACCTTTACATGGATGAAAGCTGAATATATGCTTGAACTGCAGTTAAGCTGCACCTATTGCGGTTAAGCTACGATTAAAATTTGCACACCGTTGTTGCGATTAAAATGTACTGCACTGCGATTCTAGTAATTTGCACCTTCTTGCACTTAATTTCTTTGCACTTTGCAATTGGGCTCATCACTGCTGTGATTAAGCTAAATATATGCTTGAACTTGCACCATAAACACAAGTCAAGCCAAACAGTCCCTTGGCTTCCACATGCCACATTTCCATATCATCAATCCCGTTCTAAAATATTGTTTTTGACATATTAGAGGAGAATTGAATGCAATGCAGAAAAATAAAGAAGGGCATATATGCAATGCAGACATATACAATGCAGACAATTGCAATGCAATCCTAATAGTTTCGAATCCTAATTTTATGCATGGTTAAGTAGATTAAATCAGGGACCGCAAATATAACAAAGTATAGTTATAGAGAACAACAAAATGACTAGACATAAAGACAATTAAAAATGGTGAAAACTACAATTTAGTACATCCATGTCACTACGAAACCTAGTTTCCAAAAAAAAAAAAAAATGCATTTAATATGAGATAAGTTTTCTTCAAAAACTTTACCACACAATACATGCTTCAAATAATTTGCAGAGAAGACAAGCATTCTCAAATAAGTAAAGTCGCAGTGAAAATATATATTTACCACAACATGACATCCCTAGCCTTGAGAGAATTCACAAGAACATCATAGCTGCAAAATGCACATAAAGTAAGTTATATATTGGAAACAAAATTATTGATTTTGGTAACCAAATGTTTCTCATAGATTTTTTTCCAAGTTGAGATGAGCAGATATTAAGAAACCATTCAAACTAGAAATGCACAACCTACCTTAGCCAAAAGAGAACGCTCTTAGCTATTCTTGCTTCTTCTAAAAAATTCCCCAAAAATTAATGTATAGTAGTACAAGATATACTAAAAGAGTATAACTGGCTTACTTTAACCAATCTATAGCGATATCTGATTTGTTACTGATTGCTAGAATAGTGGCAGACAATCCTATGTTTCTCCAAACAACATGAGCTGGACCATCTTCAAGTGAATAAACCTGCACAACACAGGAACCAAAACCCACATGACGATAAAGAAAAGACACCTTCCAAGTTAGAATCTGATCAGATTGACTGGTTTATGCCTTTGAAGATGAATGACACGATGCTAGCCTTGTATTGTTTTATATGTTTATGTTATTAGATCATCAAATTAGCCTCACATCAGGTGTTCTATAACTAATTCTTTCAGAGGATTGACAGAATCTTGCACAAACATCCTAGTAGTTCTCTAGCTCTTTCTTTCATGACCCATGACAGGTTAGGAATCACATGATATCCAAAACTTTGGCAATGGTTAAGTTCCACAATCATGCAAATAGGCATTGCTAAAATTCCTAGAACAAGCAATGTCTTACAAAGGCTCTGAAGTTCTGATATCAATTCTACAGAACATTCCCAAGTTGCATGCATGTGTCAATCGAATGCCATGTCACAAGTACCTAAATTGAGTACCCAGTCTCCTACAACGGAAGCGCAATCTTTGGTCATAAGTAATCAGGCAAAGCATCAATTGATTGGCGACCACCTAGAAAGAAAAATCCAAAAACAAGCAAAGGATCAAAATTACCACACAATGGAAAGAAATACCAATCTTTTTTATCAATCTAACCACCAAAAACGAATATATATATATATATATATATATATATTTTAAGGCATTCACTACACAGAAATTTAAATAAATAAATAAAACAAGAACCCACATTCTATAACCATCACATATCTATACCAATCTTTTCTATTTTTTTTCTTTTTCTTTCAAGATCTTTTCATTACCTAAACCCCTCCAATCTATACCAATCTTTCTTTCTTTTCTTTTTTTTCTTTTTTTGGTGAGATATTCAAATTCTATCAATCTAACCACGAAAAAAAAAACCAAGTAAAATTAGTTTTTTGGAAGGCATTTACAACATTAAAAAATAAAAATAAAAATAAAAAAACCCACCGCATTCTACCAACATACATCTATATTTAATCTTTAAAGAACATCAGAGAACATGAATAATCTATAAAAACAAAACACGGGTTTCACAACAAATTTCAAAAACAGAGAGAGAGAGAGAGACTAACCGTTCTTCTCCTCCTCCTCCTCCTTCTTGCGGTGAAAGGGGGTTTTGAAAACCCTAGCGAGAGAGAGGGGTTGGGAAACAGAGAGGGGAATGCGGCCAACAGACAAGGAGAGGGTGAGGGAGAGCGGGAGATCGAGAGAGGGCAAGGGAAAGAGAGAGGCTGAGTGCGAGAGAGAGATGGAGAGAAGGGTTTTGGGAGGTCTGCTGCGAGCGGGAGAAAATGGTGGATAAATTTTGCATTTCATTGGGGAGGGGTGTGACGGACGACCCTTTATTTGATGGGTTTTTAGACCGTGGCACCCACTGTGATGTATTTTATTTATCCACTCCGTCCATTAATTTTAAATTATTATTTTAAGTGTTGATGCAAAAAACAAGTCATATCCAAGCTGTAAGAAGACCACACAACATATTAATAATAGAAATTTAATTTATATTATTTCTTATGGTGTGGTCCAGTTAGATCTTTAATCAACATAATTTTTGGGCCCATCCATTGAAATTATATATCAAAATTGATGGACGGCTTAGATTAAACAAATATATTCCAATGGGACCCATGGAGCCCCTTAAGCACCATCAATATCTAATAAGGTTATGGTGAGAAGGTAGGTTTTAGCTACAGATAAATTAGGTTGTATCTACGGATTAAATCTGTAGCAACTATAGCTAAGGTTTATATCCGTAGCAAAAAACTAATGTGGTCTATATCCTTTGCCCTTTTTTTTGGTAGTGCATCTACCATCTACCCGACTATAAAATGGCCTTTCAGCAATTGTTATTACCATTATTTACTTGTAATTTAATCATACATACCGCCTCACCTTAGTCGTTGTTTTAATGTTGCAATACTCCATTCCTAGTCAACATATAATGGTAGTCCTCATACATGGGATGTTGATTGGCCACATGATGATGGGTTCTATACACACCCTAAGGCGGTAAACTCATGGGCCGGGATGGTGGTCATGGGACACTATGCCCGAGCCATCGGCCTACGCTGGCTACGAGCCCCCGTAGTGATCTTTGAGTTCATTTAAATTGGTTGATTATAATTAGACTAATAATGGTTTGGTTACTCATGCATACATGGCACAGAGCAGCGTCTATCGCTAACATACGTGATGTACACTAGACAGTCAATATGTGGTACGTGATGTACGCACGTGATGTGCTTCATTATTGGTCAGCCTTTACATGGGTGACGAGCCCAACTTCCGAACGGATGAGCATCCTCGAGTCAATGACTGCATTCACGCATCCATGCATATAATAAGACTGCATTCTACTATGTTTTGATTGCTTGGATGTTTTTATGTTATTTCTTGTCTAGGGTGGCAGTGTGAAATCTTGAGGGGAAATCACATTAAGATAGCCACTCATTCATCAATGTTCAACTATACAGAGAATACAGGAGCAGGGGTTGACGACTACGTAGTGGACCACGAGACTGCTACTGTCGTAGTAGAGGAGGAGCCATTCGAGGATGAGCCGTACCAGGAGGCGGTTGCTTACTTTGGATTAAATTAGTAGACTATGTGCTTATGTTTATTTCAGTACATTTGGGAACTTAAGTTTTGTATATGGGCCCTAGCTGACTGGCCCAGGATATTGTTATCATTAAGTTACATTTATGCTACGCTTGATTTCTGTTAATCGCACTTTGATCTTGTTGATTATCATTTGAGTATCTGCTAATATTCGGGTTTTCAAGAAACGAGTTGTATACTCAGGTCCTGAAAACCGGGGTGTTACAAGTTGGTATCAAAGCGGAGTATGAGATAGCCTGGCTGCGAGATCAATATACAAAACCTTAACTGATTAACTTAGACGAAACTTAAGTCTTCCCTTGGAAAATAGCTAGGATGAGTAAACGTAGAAACAAAATACTTAGTCTTTCCCTTAGATTATATTAGGATGAACAATTAAATCTATGAAGAAATTCCCACTAGCTAGGAGAAATTTAGAGTAAAAAATTGAACTCCTAGGTCCCCCAGAAAAGGACTTAGAATCCCTAAGGAAACGTCAAGTTAGTCATCTGAACTTAGAAACAGAAACCTTAGTCCCCTTGAAATTTTAACCGGGAGTATTAGTTAGGCTTAGGAACTAAACTTGTATGCCGTGTAGCAGGCAAGGTAACAAGACCTCTAGCCTTTGTGATGTTTTATAATTAACTAGAATCTTTTCTCCGATACCTGAAACATGCAATTTTGACCTCACAGGAAGTCATGCCACATGTGCTATAATCACATCAGACTCGTACGGTATCGGAGAGCCAGCGGGAGCGCAATCCTGTTTATACGCCAGGACTTCTGCCTAGAGTGGCGAATGCGGACACGAGATCTGAAGCGGTAGGGGATTCTCCTTCCCCTCAAATCTTTACTTCAGGGTCACCCTCACAGTATTTTGAGAGGCAGAGACCTTCAGCTGAACCTTCAGCTAACGCATACTCAGATTCGCCGATAGGGGTTGCAGGTTTCGTAGCCTTTGCGCGGATGACGGCGACTACGCAGTAGCAACAGGCTACCTTTATGCAACAGTAGCAAGACTTGCACTCCCCCATGATGGAAACCCTTTGAGACCAGAATCGTGGGGAGGGAGCATCGCATGATGTAGAGGCTCGAGGTGCCGACATGTTCGATTGCTTCTCGAGGCTCCACCCATCGACCTTCGGAGGAGCACCTTACCTGGTTTAGGGGGAGCATTAGTTGGTGAGGATCGCCAAAATGATGAGGCCGTTAGAGTGCATAGACTCCCAGATGGTCACCCCGGCCACGTACCTGCTTGAGGGAGATGCTGAGAACTGGTGGGACATTGTGTAGAGGAGCGTGCCAGTTGAGTACGCTTGGAAATGGGTCAGCTTCAGGACGAAGTTCCTTGAGAAGTACTTTCCACAATCCTCCCGGAACAAGAAGATTGCGCAGTTCACTACGCCAAATTGGTCAATTTGTGACGTATTTTTGCGACGGACTTGTCCGTCGCTAAAATCTCTTGGTTTAACGACGGATTTAATCCGTCGCTAACGGAAAAGGTCCGTCGCTAATCCGGTGTTTGTCGAAAATCCATAGTTTTAACGTCACTGAATTTAGCGACGGACCCAAATCCGTCGCTAAAATCTAATTTACGATGGATTTTGGTCCGTCATTAATAGGCGACGGACGAAATCCGTCGCAAAATTTGATTTTGTGACCGCTCTAATTTCCCGCTCAAAACACCAAATGGCGCGCTTTTCAGCTGCTTTTGTGACGGATCATGGTCCGTCGTAAAAGGACTTTTACGATGGATCATAGTCCGTCGTAAAAGGACTTGTTTTAACATTTTTTTTTCATTTTTTTAACAATATGGTGGAAAATTAAGTTTTTTTGTAGTCTAATAGTTGTTTTTTAATAGAAATTCGGTGGTTTAATTGTACATATTTGTATCTAAGATTATTTTTTAACAATTGATTGAATGCAAAAAGAAAATTTATTCTTTTTTTTATCAAATGAGTGGAATTTTTATTTTTATTTTTTAATTTAAAATTAATATTTACATGATTCGTAATATCATATGAAAAAAGAATATTGAGAAGTTAAAAAAATTTAACAATGTTTGAGAAAAAAATTAGATTTTGAAAAAATAAAAATCGTAATTTAATAAAAATCTATTTTGTGGGAACAAAAAAGAATTTTGAATAAAGTTGATAAATTTGAAAGAAAAAAAAGCATTTGATTTTGAGAAAAAAACAATATCCTGAAAAAGAAAATTAAAAATATTTTTAAAATTTTGAAATTTTTCATAATGTTGAAAAATGAAAATATTTTAAAAAAGAAAATGAGAGTTTAAAATTTGAAAAATAAAATAAAATTTCATATTTTAAAAAATATGAAATTTTATTTTATTTTCACTCAAAATAAAATAAATTGATATTAAAATATCGATACTTTATCAAAAGATACATTTTGAAATGAAAAATAATTAAGTTGAATAATTTTATGATTTTGAAAAATAATTGAAAATGTTCAAAATTTGAAATTAAAAGAAAAAGTTATTTATAAAAACATTAAGATTTTAAAATATATATATAATTTTTTTAAAAAAATGAAAAGTTGAAAACAACATGATGCTTTTGAATAAAAAAAATAAAATAAAAAATCAGCATTTTGGAATTTTTGGGAAAAAAATTAAAATTTGTGAAAATTTTAGATATTTTGAAAATAAAAATTCAGAATTTGTATTTTAATTTATTTTTTGAAATATTTTATAATAAAAATGATCTTTTGTTAAAAGTTTTCAAAGAAAAATTAAGAGTAAAAAAATATACATTTTGAAAAAAATGTTATTTTTAAATGGAAATTAAAATTTATTTGTGAAAAAAAAATTAAACAAATTATTAGGCACATCCACTAATTGAACATTTGACCATTTTTGGACAACTGAATTAGTCCAAATTGAAGAGTAAATAACTTCATATGTTTAAATCAAATTTCACTCAAAATTGTTGATCAATCTTGTATGCCTAATATCTTTCTCATATGTAGTTAGCCTGATTGGGGTGAGTAACTAGTCAAATTGAGGGTATTGATCAGTAAAATAGAATGAATGGACTAGACATATAAAATGGGCTAAATATTGTTGTTAAAATTGTGACCCAACTTATTGACCTCGCGAGAACCTACGAATTGATGTAAATAAGTTTTGTGAGCCCTATCATGATGTATGTCGAACATCAACACCGTGCATTTAATGTGTCCCCTTTAGGTTATGAGATATCTCAAAAATCATCCGTAAATGAAACTCAGGTGGGCCATACCACCTAAAACCATGTCAAGACATCTTAAAAAATATAAAAGTACTTGGTGGGGCCCACATGAGTTTTGGATGCGGCTAAAACTTGGTCTGACCCCTCATCTAAGTGGGACACACATAATGAGTGGGTTGGATATGTGAATCACATTAAGCCAAGCCCAATATGATTATGAATGTTTTAAGGAAACCCCTCTACATTTAAGTGAGTTAGTCATTACCCTTACCAGAGTAAACTCTGTGGGGTCCACTGTTATATATTTATTTTATCCACTCCGTTTATCCATGTTAACAGATAATTTGAGGTCTAAAGAACAAAAATGAAGCATATCCAAAGCTCAAGTGGACCACACTACAGGAAATAGTGTGATTGAACCTCTACCATTGAAAAATTCTTGGAGGCCATAGAAGTTTCGGATCAAGCTGATGTTTGTGTTTTCTCTTCATTCATATATATTTGATATTATGAATAGGTTGGATGGTAGATAAACATTATTGTGGGCCCAAGGAAGGTATCAATGGTGGAAATCATTATTCCACATTGTTTCATGTGGCAGGGTCCACTTGAGTTTTGGATTTATCAAAAATTTGGGATCAACCCACACTGTTCATCCATTTTTCAAGATCATTTCAAAGAATTATTCAAAAAATGAATCATATCCAAAAATTAAATGGACCGCACCACAAGTACCAACATGGATGGGAATGGATTGACTACTCCCCCGCCTTTTGCCCGTTGGCTAGTATTCGATGCTATGTGGGCCCCACCATGATGTATGTATTTCATCCATTATGTTCATCCATTTTTACCGATCATTTTAGGGCTTGATCGAAAAAATGATATGGATATAAACCTAAGGTGTACCACATCATAGGAAAATAATATTGATTGGATATCCACCATTAAAATCCTCTTAAGACCCACAATACTGTTTATTTGACATCCAATTTGTTGATTAGATCATACAGGCCCTGATGAAGGGAAAAAACAAAGATCAGCTTGATCCAAAACTTTTATGTCCCCAAAAGGGTTTCAATGGTAGACATTCAATCCCCCATTGCTTTTTTCAGTGTGGTCCACTTAATAGTTAGATCTGTCTTAGTTTTTGTCTCAAGCCTTACAACGAGCTCGCCATATGAATGGACGGTTAGGATATAACACATACCTCATGATAGGACCCACATAACTTGCTGACATCACCCAACCCCCTTTCTCACGAGCGCGGATGGCTTCTGACAAGTTGAGTAAAGAGACTGCAACTGAAGTGACGTCACCAAGTTCTATGGGCCCCACCATGATATATGTTTTGTATCCATACCATCCATCCATCTGGAGAGATCATTTTAGGGTAAGATCCAAAGAATAAGTCACATTCAAAGCTCCAATGGACCCCACCAGGGAAGACAGTGGGGAGAGTGACACCACCATTAAAACCTTCTAGAGTCCACAAAAGTTTTTTATCAAGCTGATATTTGTGTTTTCCCTTCTTTAATGTCTTTATTAACTTTTGAACAAGTTGGATTTCGAAAAAACATCATGTGGGCCTTAGGAAGGTTTCAACGGTGGGCATTAATCTTCCCGCTGTTTTCTCTGGTGGGGTCCAGTAAAGCTATGGATCTGCCTCGTTCTCTAGGTCATGCCTTAAAATAAAATATCCAAATGAATGGACGTTGTGGATACAACACATACATCGTGGTGGGGTCCACAGAACTTGGTGACGCCACTTCAGTAGCGAGTCTCGCTGCTCAAACCTGTCAGTATCTAATCCGCGTCCCTCACGAGTGAATTAGGGCGCCGGCCCTAACCAGTCTCTGTTTCAACCAGTCTCCCATACGCTCTCCTCTCTCCCTTCCTACAGATCTCTCCTTCCTCTTTCTCTTCTTGTCGATCTCTCTCCCTCTTCTCTCTCTTCCTGTCGATCTCTCTCCCTCCTCTCTCTCTTCATGGTGAAAATCTGGTGACTCGCCTGATGGAAAAGTTAGATTTGAAGCTCGGGTTAAATCAGATTCACACAAGTGAAAGTATTTCTCTCTCTCTCTCTCTCGCTCTCTCTCTCTCTCTCAATCTCTCTCAATATAAATGCCGATTTAGGAATTTGGAAGTTAGTAGTTTGTAGATTCCCGATTTGAATGTGGACCCTTATTTCAGGATCTGGAGATTTTAGGGTTTACAGATTTGAATGTGGACTCCAAATTGGGGATTTAGGGATTTTAGGATTTTGGGGATTTTCGGACTTTTAAAATTGGGGATTTTCTGATTTTGCAAATTGGGGATTTTCTGATTTTACAAATTGGGATTTTCTGATTTTACAGATTTATTTATTTATTTTTATTTTTTTTTACATTATGTTGCTGCACTCTTTCTAATTTTCACGATGGATCTTAAAAATCAAGGCCACGCCACAAGGAATAGTGTCAAATCATGCTAAATTTACTATATATAGCTAAGATAAGTCTTGGAATATCTTGATTTTTGGGGAATCCATTCATCCCAGTGTGACAAATCATATAAGTAGATTAGATGGCATATAAATATCAGGGTGGAACCTGTATGTACTTTGGACGATTTTGGTGGTGGGAATTACTATTTTAACTGTTCCTCGACAGGTGTTGTCTTTGGTTTTGGAAGATTTTAGGTACCACCCACTCCGCATGGTTCATATAGGCAATTTGGATCATTGCAACATGCCCTGGATCTAGTTGCAGTTACCGATGAAACTCGGACAGGTGGATTTGGATTGAAGATGGATCTAGCGGTGCAACATGTCCTCCTTATACATAGTAGAGATGTGAAAGATGGAGGAAACGTATGTATACTTAGAGAAAGCAGTTAATTGTGTCTACTGTATAATATAATTAGATTTCTTTCCAATGGTTGAAACATTGCATTATCTCGTTTGGCATCTCTACTCTAATGGAATAAGAACTTTTAAAATAAGAGCTACTCTAATAACCTCTTTTTGTTCTAGCAATTGTTTTAAATAAGCTCATTTGGTAAAATTACTTTTTCAAATCTGAAAACAGCTCTTATTTAAAATAAGCATGCTTGGTAACTTGTTGAAATAAGGGCATTTTTTAAGGGTACTAGATATCATTTAAAACAAAAAATAAAAAATTACAACATGGCTGTGTGTTAATTCATTTAAGAACCTCCTTTTTATTTTTATTTTTTGCAGGGTTTGAAGATAGAAAAAAAAAAGTTTGAATCATTAACCTTGATCATCAATCATTTAGGCCCCACGTTTGATTGATAATAACTCTTGGGAACTACTTTGATTGGATGAATCCAGCCATTTGATCAGTGGTCATTGATCAAATGGCTTGCATTTTTGTTGTCAATTATGTGGGTGGAGAAAAACATGAGAATCACACCCACTTTTCAATGATCTAACAGTTACACTTTAGAAGTGGACAATGTTCTCTTCTCTAAGTAACTGATATGCTACTCTCAGCTTATCCTTTTGTAACTGATATGCTTGAGAACACACAAAGCTGAACTACACTTTGCAGGGAACAAAGTATAAGGGAATGTTCAAAAGAGCTACCTTGATAAGCTTTCTGGGCCAGATTGTGCATTCTTATTTGCCAAACATCTTGCTCCATTGTAAATTCCAGGCCGGGAACATCACTCTCAAGTTTTGTGCAGTCAGATCACTGACTTGCTCCATCGTGTATGTGATGAATAGTGTCCTATTAACAACATTTGTCGACAATGTAATTCAACATCTGTGATATCCATGGCCTACTCACCATAGAAAGTCTCTCTACATGTTTTTTCAATCCGATAATGGTGGTATATGAATGATGCATTTAGATCTTATCTAGTAAGGAATGGAATTATTCACTAATTTCTGTCCTCATACCCAAACAAAATAGGGTTGCAGAACGTAAACATCATCATATTGTTGAGAAAATAGTCAATACTAATGTAACTTGCTCATAGTTTCTGTCCTCATACACTACTATTAAGAAATTGTGGTTAAGGCTCTTTTTGGTAGCGTGACTAAAAGTAAATTGTCGTAGGAATGTTTCCTGCCAGGCTCTGTTATTGGCCTTTTCCCATGGGAATTGTAATTTTGAATAAGTTCAGAAATATTGGAATTTAAGAGCATTATAGTTTGAACACAAAATGACCAAAGAAAAGATGGAAAAGGTTTAATCATTATAGTTTCAACACTAATAATTGCTCTAAGGAAACATTTTTTTCCTTTGGGCAATGCTCATGTGTCTTCTTGTTTGTAGTTTTTGGTGCTATCTCAATGCCTCTTTAATGAAGCTTGTTGTTATGTTTCAAAAAAAGCAAAAAAAAAAAGAAAAAAGAAAAAAAGAAGGATGGAAAAGGTTTAACAATTGCTCTAAGAAGGCCATGTTCCTACTGTAATTTAGTTTTAGCTCTACCAAGCATTGATTAAAATAAAAGCCATTGTGGGCTTCTATCCTTCAATCCTTCAGCTCATGGGAGTGAATTTGGTGGTTCTATGCTTGTCATGAGCAGCGGAGTTTTGTTGGCAAGATATCTATCAAATTCCACGGTTTTAAGTTGTAGTGCAGAATTGCAAGCCGAAGAATGACCCAAGGATCCATTCCGATTTTGGTGATTCATAGAGTTTGGTTGTGGCCCCATAAATTATTTGCATGGGCTGCTCAGATGTCGGAAACTCTTTCAGTGATTCATGCGTTGCAACATCTTTTTGTTTCTGAATTGATGCAGGTGGAGTCGATTTCTTTCTTTCTTTCTTTCTTCTTACTTGGTTTCTTTCTTTCCTTTCCTTTTTTTTTTAATTAGTTGAGCGTAGATGATGTCTATTGTTAATGGTCAATCTATGCGTTAGTGGCTAGCTCAATCCACTGCTTAGGATAGTTAATTTATTTCACAGTGGATTCATTGATGGAGACTAGGTGCAGGTCAGTGGTAGCTTGAATTTTCTCCAATTCTTTGTGCAAATAAGTTGTGTTATTCCTCTCTACTCGCCATATGTCAATAAAAACTGCAATCTCCTTTTTATGTGTTTCCAAAACTAAAAGGAGCATCCTGGAATCTTGTAACCTATAGATGTTTCAGGTTTGAAAATAGCTCTCTCTCTCTCTCTCTCTCTCTCTCGCTCTCTCTCTCTCTCTCTAACACCAAATCTACCAATACACTCACACTGAAACCAAAAATCACTCTCCTCCAATTACTTATCCTTTCACCTAAAGTCCCATTTGGTAATCTAGTAGAGTGTGATTTGTTTGTTGTAGAAGTATTACAAACTGATGTTTGATTAAATGGTTCTATTTTTTAGGTGTTGGGCTTAATACTTTTTCTAATTGTAGCAATAATATGTTTGGGGGACCTATGGATATTCTTCATTTGGATGCTCATCCAGATGTCTATCATGCTTTTGAAGGAAACAAATATTCTCATGCTTCATCAAAATTCATCAGTTGGATCAACTGGCATATCTGACAAAACTGTTTCCTATCACTTCTTATGTTGTTAGTCTCCCGGCCCTATATATTGTTACACATACAATTTGTTATTGGTAGACTCTCATGTCTTATCTAATGGTATAATACACGCTACTAATTAGCCATTTGCATTGATTAGTTGGTGCCAGGTGTCACAGAGTTCATGATAGCAGAACTGCTTTACTTCCAATGGATGGATCCAAACCAGCCAATTTATCTTTACATCAATTCAACTGGAATGACTTGTGATGATGGTGAAACGATATGTTGGCTCCCGTTTCCAATTTCCAACTGTACCACAATCGATAATGGTACTATGTGGCTTCTAGAGTTGCTGGGATATACAAGCATCACAAGGATACAAATGAGGATTCTGTGGATTTTCTTGCTTTCTTTTTTATTTGTGATGTATGCATTTCTATTCTCTAACTTCCTTGAAGGGCATTATTGCAATCTTCTCTTAAGAACTTCAAAAATAACCAAATTGTGGAAATTCATCAACCATAAATTTGTATATTTGCATCCAGACTGTCCACATCTTGTGCTCATAGTTGATAAAAAGTAAGTTGAAAATTTCATCCATCAAATGATTCGAACCATCCATTTTGTGGTTGATGTCACACTTGGGCAGAGTGTTGGACCATGTAAACCAACAATATCTTTGCATCAATACCATGGAGTTTAATAAACTAATTACGTACCAGGAGATGTTGGGTCGTTGTTGAATCTTGAGGCTCAGAGACTTGTACTTGCTCACCTTCTCTCCCTTTACATCACTTTCAAGAAAGGGAAGAAGTGGAAGACATAAGAGATGCTTGGGGACCAACAGTTCTATATACAGGGGACTCTTAAGAACACTCAGCCCATCAAGGTTCCTTAGCCGTCAAGTCTCTATGCTTCTAGAATGCCCACACTTGCTAAGACCCCACCACATGAGTGTCTATCAGCCCATAATATGTAGGATATGATCAAATCATAAGTGGGGCTCACTAACACACTCATTAGTTAAGATCCAACAACTTGATTCAATCTATTTTAATCAAATCATTGATCTATGATGGCCCACTAAACGAACAATAGTCTTACATTCTCCTCTTGAGCCACATATAGATCGATGCTTTACTTGTAAAAATGAGTTAAGGGTTAACTGACAATAGTCTTGGTATCGATTCCCTAGTGGGGGTGGCTAACAGTGAAGTGTTAACTGACAGTGGGGGTGTACTAACAAGCTAACAAAAAAAAGTTAGGAAATATATTTTTTTATTCAATTTTCTCGTATCGAATGCATTTACAACACCTATAGCAGCCGTCCTGATGATATTAGTTGCCATGACATCTATCGAAGTGGGAACAGTCATGGTACAACAATACTATCATTCCAATGATATAAACCTGAAGTGTGACAGTCTGGTATGAAAGTTACATGTAAAATTCAATCATGCATGCCTATTTCAAAATGGACGTCTTCTCTATTATTTTGATTACACAGAAACTTGTGTACACATAAATTGAGAAGCAGAAATTAGTCTCTATAACATAATCATCAGTATATACTGAATGTGAGTACTACAAGTGTTTGTATCAATTGACCATATTTTAACTAATCCATGCTGTCATAAGAGATCCACTCAAGTATATGTCACAAGCTCTCTAAAAGGGTCAGTTTGGGCAGTGGGATTAGGTGGGATGGGATTCATCTGGTCCTGTGCCAATTCCACTCCATGTTTGAGAAGAATGAAAAAGCTTGGAATTACATTAAATGGAATTGCATTGGGTCCTGTGCCAATTTCACTCAATGTTTGGGAAGTTGTGTAGGTCCCAACATGATGTGTGGGCTATATCCACACCATCCACCCATTTATAGAGATTATTTTAGAGCATGGGCCAAAAAGCCAGGTAAATCTAAAGCTCAAGTGGACCCCACCATAGAAAGCAACAGGGATTGAATACTTACCGTTGAAAACTTCTTTGTGGCTACATAAGTTTTGGATCTACCTCATTTTTAGGCTCATGCCATAAAATGAGGTTACAAAACAAATGAACGGTTTTGATATAACACGTGTGTTATTCTTAGTAATTTCAAATGATGGTGGGTATATCCATTCAATGTACCACCGAATTGTCAACAAAGCATGGCATTAATTTTATCCATCATTATGAGAAGAATATGGCCAAATTGTGACCGGCGCCATTTTAATTTGTTGCAGTTCCATGGGCTTTTAGGTTGGACGGTTGGACTTGGAATGACAATAATTTCAATTTGAGTGGCTAGCCTCACTAGAGTCATTTACTCATTGAATCCAAACACACCTTTAATCTGTTGGGACTTGGAGTCCAATATTAGTTTTCTTCCCCCATGCTTATTACATTTCTTTTCCTTTTTCTCTATGGGTTTTGTATCATTTCCTCAATTAGATTTTAGGATTTCTAGTTTTAGATTCTCTCTAGCTATTCTTTTGGACAAGTGTTCTCCATTTTGTTTGTCTTTTGCTTACTTTCCTTGGCTGTCAAATATTTAAGCTCAGTTCTGCATTTCTATTTTGTTCTTCAATTGGTGGAATGAGAGGTTTTAGGATAGATGAATTTATCCCTCAAAAAACATCTTGCATACATCTGCATACATTAGCCAACATGACTTGCACTGTTGCACACATCCAAGACTGAATTTTTTAAATTTTATTTTTCATGTCATGTGATGGAAGAGCTCCTGAAGGAACTCAAGAAAGGAGAGAGAGGCCAGAATAGTTGCTGACTTTGATTTGGATGCATACATGAATGTGGTCTACTGTTTTCTTCCTTTTATTCTAGAAGTGGTTAGAAAGTTTCTATTGGCAATGATTAAAAGCTACAGTTAATTTTGATAGGCAATAACAGATGATTCGAGCTCGGGCAAGCTCGTACTCGGCTTGAATTTTTTTCAAGCTCCAAAAACCAACTTAACTCTGTCCGAATCCAATTTCAAGCCGAGGCGAGTCGAGTGAGCTGACCAAGCTAACTCGACTTGTGTACAACTCATGTTCTACTTGTAAGTGTGGGACTAGGAAACCTCCAACCTATGGAGAAATTTTTTAGTTTTACTTTCAATGGTCTTTATTTATTTGTCCTTTTTATATGATTCTTTTCTATATAGACTATGTATATGTTCCTTTCTGAGGAAGTTTCTATTATTTTCATTGTTCATAGATAACTCATTGAAGCGCCAAGACGTTTGGATTTTGTGGTCAATCCATGGTTTCATGGCCATATAAAATGAGAATGGTACGTAATTTTCCATCCAAGCTCAAAAATAAAAACTCTTTTCCTTTGAATATAGGGAGTCTACTTAACCACTGAATATATAAGGGCTTTAAATAATCCAGAGGTTAGAATATTCCAACAGAAGAGTTTTTATTTTTATTTTTGTACCCACACTCTGGCTGCTAGCAACACCCTTCCCTTTATACTTTTGGTTACACACTAGTGCCATTTTGTACTACAGAATTCTTTTAAATTACAGATTTTGTGAAATGATTCTATGCAATTGCACTGTTTCTATTCATTACAAACCCTTGTGAACGGTTTAAATTACAGATTTCTTTATGCTCGTCTTAATAGTGCTTCTAACCCTATTTTAACAATGGCTTAGTATTTGATTTTTTTACCAACAAATTTACTTAAATATACAATTTGCAGGTTCGGACTAGAGCCATGTCTTTGCAAAGGTATATTTTCTCAAGGGAGGATATCTTAAACTATGCTACCAAGTTGCTAAAGGCAGAGCTCCCTCTTTCTGTGAGGCTTCTTGGTATGTAGATTGTTTGCCTGTTATGCATATTAATCATGGGATGTTACAAGGATTCATATGGCATAGAGTGCTTGATGCTTAGGTGTCCTGTTTTTATTGATTGAGAATTGCAATCTCATTGGCCTAGAGTCTTTTGATGCTCTTCAGTCATTTTAGCCCATTTCCCACTTCATGTACTTGTATGTTATACCATGTATATGCCCATTTTCTAAGCATTGGTTAAGCAACACATGCATCTTTCAACACAGATATGATGCATAAAAGGAACTTTACGAATGTCTTGCTCAGCAGGTTGTATCATCTAATGTATATTTTCCAATTTGTTATTTCAAGGATTGTGCCCCAATGACATTAAGGGAGTGTTTTGCCGGTTGCATTAGGTGGGATTAGAAGGGATGGAACTAGTTTTAAGGTAATGATGATGTTGTCGGTGGATGGGTTGGTGTTCCACAATACGTATTTATGAATATAACTGTATGATGGTTGAATGGATGTATGGGGGAATCAAAGATATTTTTTTGGGTCTGGTTTTATGGATCAAATGTTAATAGAGATGCAGTTTCATAAATGAAAGCAGTTACAAGCACCGACAAGTTGTTGCTATCTTTTGATTATGCAGGTGTATCTTGTTGGGAAATAGGAATTTCGTTGTTCCTACACTTTCATTTGGTCATTTTGTTAGACACTAGTGCATTAAATGGAGATTGCATTGCGCTGTTGTGTATTAATTCCAACATCTAAAGATCTTTTCAAACTGTATTGTGCTCTCCCAGTGAAACGCTCTTACCTGAACCTCTATTGGCTAGGATGAATTCTAATATTTTGTTTTGTTAATTGGTTTCAGTTGATTAAACTATTCACTTTTCATGGATTTGAGCTGGTTATTTGTAATATATGAAGGGTTGACTAAACTAGCCTTTTCTTGGATTGAATCTGGTTAATATATGTAGGAAGGGCTCAAAAGAAGGTTAAAGAAGAGAAGATACTAAGTAGCCAATTCAAGGCAAGGCATAGCCAACAGTTGAAGTTCTGGGTAATTTCTTTTGTATGGGTCTTAGTTTGGGGGGGAAAGTGTTTAGTTAGGAGGGTTAAAAGTTAATTTTTGTTGGAGTGGGCCATTTGGGTCATTTCCTCTTTTTATTGAATTGAGTTGTTACCAATTTTGTGAATAGGATTCATATCAAACAATAGTGTGAATTATTTTTTGAATGACTATCAGGTACAAGATTAAAAAAATAATACTAATAATTTATCGATTTTAATTTTTACAGATATTTTAGTGACGGACCAAATCCGTCGCTAATTTCTGAACATTGAAAATCAACGACGGATTCGAGGTCCGTCGCTTACTTATATTAGAGATGGATCTTATCCGTCGCTAATTTCTGACCGTTGAAAATCATCGACAGATAGGTCCGTTGCTTACTCATATTAGCGACGGACCTTATCCGTCGCTAATGTTTTTAGTGACGACTAATTTTTTGAATGTTGCCGACGGATTTTTTATTTTTTACAATGGATTTTATCCGTCACTATGATGCGACGGACCTTATCCATCGCAGATTAAATGATGGACAAAATCCATCATAAAACCAAAAACGATCCAGTAAACAGCGATGGACCAAGCGACGGACAAAGTCCGTCGTTTATTTGGTTTTATGACGGATTTGGTCCATCGCAAAAGAGCAATTTTAGTGTAGTGGTTCCTGAAACCGGAACAGGGGAGCATAATAATCACCCAATATGAGGCGCGATTCAATGAGCTTTCTCGATATGTGCAGAAGGCCCTCGAGGACGAGGAGTACAAGCTATAGAAGTTTAAAGAGGGGCTCAAGTCGGGGATACAGTAGTGGTTGTGCACATCAGATTTCAAGGATTTTCTAGAATTGGTGGATAAGGTGATGAGAGTGGAGAAAGATTTTGAGTGCACCGTCCAGTCACACCTCCCAGTTCGAGATGCTCCGGTCCCACTAAGGCAGGCTCCCCCTGCCCCACCCATTCTAGCAAGGAGATTCAAGTTGCTACCAGCGCGAGCTCCACCTTTGCCTTCTGGCGGGAGTTATGACTATTGCGGTAAGACAAACCACATTGCCCGGAACTGCTTTAAGCAAATGAGAGACCAGGGTATTCTACTCCCGACAAACCGTCCCCAGTAGAACCAGGTGGCAACGCCTAGGCCCCAACAGCCTAGACAGTGGCCCCCAGCTCAGTAGAGGGTTCCCCCAGCACGAGTATACGCTGTTGCTGCCACGAAGGCTAAGCAGGACCCCTTCAGACCATTCACGGTACCGCTCACATTAACAGTACCCCTGTACTCACTCTATTTGATTCTGGTGCACCTTTGTCTTTCATTGATTCTGTTATTGCATCTAGATTAGAACTAAACATAACTCAGATGCATGCCCCTTAGTTGTAGCGTCCCCTATGGGTAAATTTGTAGAAACAGACAAGATATGTAGGGCATGTCCCATCACTCTCACAAATCGCGAAGTGACTATGGACTTAACATCATGCCCGTTAAACAGTTTGATGTCATCCTTGGGATGGACTGGTTTGCATTGGTGCATGCAGTCATGGACTGTCACGATAAGATGGTTACTATATCTGTCCCCAGACAATCCTCCTTCACTTTGAAAGGGAGGGATAGGCGCGAAGAGTTTGAGAGCTTGCAGGTTCTAAGCGAAGCTGAGACAGTAAAAGCTGCGATCATTCAGATACCAGTTGTGCGAGATTTCCTAGAGGTGTTCCAAGAAATATCAGGATTGCCTCCTAGGTGGGCAGTAGATTTTTGTATCGATCTTAAGCTAGGAACCGGCTCCATATCACAGCCCCCATTTTGCATGCCTCCTTGTGAGATAGAAGAACTGAGGAGGCAGATCGATGAGTTACTGGCCCAAGATTTCATCCGCCCCAGCGTTTCTCCCTAAGGATCTCTAGTTCTCTTTGTGAAGAAGGACGGGTCGATGCGTCTCTGTATCACTTACAGGAGACTGAACAATGTGACGATAAAGAACAGATACCCTCTACCATGCATAGACGATTTGCAGCTTAAGGATGCTAGATACTTCTCTAAGATAGATCTGCGATTGGGGTACCATCGGTTGAGGATCAGGGATGAAAATATCCCTAAGACGGCATTCAGAACTCACAATGGGCACTACGAGTTCTTGGTTATACCATTCAGCCTCACCAATGCCCCAACCATATTTATGGACCTGATGAAGCGGGTGTTCATGCCATACCTAGACCGGTTCATGATCATATTCATCGATGATATTTTGGTCTACTCGAAGAGTCAAGAAGAACACGAACAACACCTCCGCACGGTCTTGAATACTCTGAAGGAGAACTAGTTATATGTCAAGTTAAGCAAGTACGAGTTCTGGGAAGAGTAAGTGAAGTTCCTGGGGCACGTAGTGAAAGCAGAAGTAATAGCGGTTAATCCGGCTAAGGTGGAAGCGGTATCTAAGTGGGAGTAGCCCACTATGGTCACAGAGGTTCGGAGCTTTTTAGGTATGGTAGGGTACTATAGATGCTTTATCAAGGAGTTCTTCAGGATCGCGCGACCGCTCACCCAACTGATGAAGAAAAATAACCGATTTACGTGGGATGAGAATACAGAGGCGGCCTTCCAAGAGCTGACGATGAGACTGACTTTCACGCCAGTACTCACTCTTCCATAAGAAGGAGAGACGTTCGTAGTGTATAGTGATGCGTCGAAGTTGGGGCTGGGATGTATACTGATGCAAAACGATAGAGTAATTGCCTACATATCACGACAACTGAGGAGAACTACCCGACACACGATCTGGAGTTGGCAGCAGTGGTCTTCACCTTAAAGATATGGAAGCACTACCTCTATGGGGAAGAGTTTCAGTTGTTCTACGACCACAAGAGCTTGAAGTACATATCCATGCAGAAGGATTTGAATATGAGCTAGCGTCAGTGGATGGAAACACTCAAAGACTTCCACTTCGACATATCTTACCATCTGGGTAAGGCAAACTCGGTGGTTGATGCGCTAAGCCAGAAGAAGAAACATGGGATGATAGCCACCTTGATGATCAAGGAGTGGGAGATGATGGAGTTCGTGCAAGACTTCGACATCCAGCTTACCCTCGACGAGCCTGATATGTATGTAGCTCTTTTAACTGCGGAGCCGACCCTGGTTCGACAAGTAATCATTGTCCAAGACCAGGATGAGTGGCTTGTCAAGATGAAGGAGAGGTGTAGGGGCAGAGAAATGCTCGATTGGAGGATTGGTGGTGACAGTGGTCTCTAGTATCAAGGGCGAATGTGTGTTCCTGACAATGCCGAGTTGAGGAAAGAGGTTATGTTAGAAGCACATCATTCCAGGTTAACTATCCACCCAGGTAGCACCAAGATGTACAACGACATCAAGAGACAGTACTGATGAAACAACATGAAGAGGGACATCGCAGGCTTTGTGGCGAAGTGTATGGCATGTCAGAAGATCAAGGCTAAACATCGCAAGCCCGCTGGCCTCCTTCAGCCATTGCCACTGGCTGAATAGAAGTGGGACATCATCTCCATGGACTTCATATCTGGCCTTCCGAAGACATAGAGGAAGCATGACTCGATCTGGGTCATCATTGACAGGTTGATAAAGGTTGTCTGATTCCTTCCGATTCACACGACCGATTCTACTGATAGTTTGGCGAAGCTATACATTCGGGAAGTCGTACGATCTTATAGAGTCCCATGGGAGATCATATCAGACTGAGACTCCAGGTTTACTTCCACCTTTTGGAAGAGGTTGCAGGAGGAGATGGGCATAAAGCTCAAGTTCAGCACGACATTTCACCCTCAAATAGATGGACAGATTGAGAGGGTGAATCAGATCTTGGAAGATATGTTGAGAGCTTGCGTTCTGGACTTTCAAGGCAACTGGGATGACTTCTTGGCTCTGGCGAAGTTTGCGTACATCAACAACTTCTAGTCCAGCATAAGCATGGCACCGTATGAGGCTCTCTATGGTCACCCTTGCCGAGCCCCTCAGTGTTGGGTAGAAGTCAGAGAAAGAAGTTTATTAGGACTCGAGCTTGTACAAGCTCCTACCTAGGTCATTAACATTGTTTGGAAGCGATTGCGCACCGCTCAGACTAGACAGAAGAGCTATGCGAAAAATCGATAGCTTGACTTGCAATTCACAGTGGGCGATCATGTATTCTTGAAGATCTCTCCTATGAAGGGCTTGATGAGGTTTGGGTAGAAGGGGAAGCAGGCATTGCGATTTATTGGGCCGTTCGAGATCTTGGACCGTGTTGGAACCGTGGCATACCGCTTAACACTGCCTACTGCATTGGCTAAAATTCACATCTTCCACATATCCATGCTGAAGAAGTATACGCTAGATGAGTCGCATATCGTCAACTGAGAGCAGGTCGAGCTCACTAAGGATGCTTCTTATACCGAGGAGCCTATTCGCATCCTAGATTTCAAGGAGCAGGTTTTGTGGACGAAGACGATATCGCTGCTCAAGGTCCTCTGGTTGCACCATGGTGAGGAAGAGGCGACTTGGGAACAAGAAGCAGAGGTCATGGAAAAGTACCCTCACTTGTTCAACAGCACACCATAGGTAATTTCGAGCACGAAATTTTTTTTAAGGGGGTAGACTGTAACACCCCGCACCTCGGGTACATGGGTGTTACCACTTAAACCTACATCAATGGAAATCCGGAGTAAATAAACCAAACAACTTGAACTTAACATGCGCGGGATGCGGCTTTTAGTCATCGTTAAAGCCACCCATTAGAGGCCCTAGGAGCGGAATTGCACTCTACATTAATCAAGAAGGTAACCTTGATCAAGCACCTTAAGTCAGAGTAGTTTCTAAATCAACTAATTGTAGCGATATTTTAATGATCGATCTTCGAAGGCTAATGGATAGACAACCAAGCACCACTGTATCTTAAATCCATACTAAGTTGTTGAAAATATGTATCAAACCGATCCAACAATCAGATCAGCGTATATTAGGCTAAATAGATCCTGAGACATGTGATACAGCCCACCTTGGCCTCAGCCCCGCCCCAAATAGGGCCAAAACCCCTAAGTGGGGCCCGCAAGATGATTGGATGGAGTGGATCTAACACAACCATCACAATGGACCCCACACGGTGTGCGAGTGCACCTCATGTACTCGTGCACGATGTGCACCGAATGAGTTGGGCGGGTCAAACATGCCTTGATCGAGCTTTCCACAAAATTTCAAACTCCCTCCTGCCAAAAAATGTCCGTTTGAATCTAATGGACTTTGGCATCCTAAGTGGCCCACCTTGGGCACTATCCGACTGATCCGGACCGTTCATCAGGCTCGTGGGGCCCGTCTGATCATAACCCTACAGGCTTTCGAGCCCATGCAAAGGAATGACGATTTTGGGATAGAACTGTTCAATAGTTCATGTACAGCTAGGATCCTCGGATGATGGGCCATCAGGGGACCTGATGTGCAAGCCAACGTTAGTTTGGCTAGGAGATCGCAGCCGTCCACTTGCCCTTATGAGAGATCTCTCTCTCTTACTGCCAAAAATGGCTAGGCAACCGGCTGTGGCAAGGAAAGGAAAAAAGCAGACTCTCCCTTTCGAGAAATGGATGTTGGCATGCCCCTGGCCGTTACTTGGGCCATGTGGAGCGATCCCAACCCCTCCCTGTGAGGTAGTACGAAATGAGAGAGAAGAACGTCTCATCTCATGAGAAAGTGATGAGACTTGGATTTTCTCGTGAGATGAACTGAGACTCACACTTGTGGTCCAAAAAGTGAGCCCCACACTGATCAAAGACTCCATCTGGTCCACTCAAACAGATCAAATTATCTCGAACTATCCTGGGTAGTGATCTGCCATTAACGGCCAGGTCATCTTCCCCGTTAACCCATCCGAGCGTGATCACGAGATGGTCCCCACCAGTCCTAGAAACTTCCTTTTCTGGTAGGCCAGGGCATTAACAATCCATCCCCAAGTGTGGATGGGCCCCATGCATGGCCGTTTTTTAGTCACGGCTGTTGCTAGGGGAGTTCTTTTTCCAACTGTTGGTGGCCTCTCTCCCATGACTATAAATAGGGAACTGTGGCCCTCATGATTCGCACCATAGTGAGAGAGAGAAAGAGAGAGAGAGAGAGAGAGAGAGAGAGAGAGAGAGAGATCGAGTGAGCAAGTCCTAGCTACTCAGCTTGACTCGCCTGTCTCCAGCTCGAGTCATTCAAGAGGAGGTGCTACCTCACTAAGTTCCGAGACTAGGAACCCATTAGGTTTCTGTCGCTGGGATTGCGACTAAGTCGAATCAACTCGGCCGACATCGAAGCAGGCTAGGTAGTGAACTCCCTCCCATCATTTTCCTTCTATTAACAACAGCATGGCTATTGGAGATGCAATCAGTTTAGGTTGGAACCCAGTTCCGGCCGAACCCTGCTTTAGCAGGAATCCCACCTTCGTAACTACACTATCAGCAGAAATGGATGATGGTCCACTGATCAGCAGTGGCCATTTCAGTCGATGGCTAGGATTATCTGAGGAGCATCACCACAATGTTCATATGTCATCCATCCACTCATTGCTGGGTCTTAGCCACAAGCTTTGGGCCGAAACTGGTCCACATTCTGGGCCGAGCATAGGACTGAGATGTGGGCATTCATTAGGCCGTGAAAATGTACAGAGATCTAGCCTCCATCAAGCCGTGTATCAAGCTGAGATCCGACAATAATCGAGCCATGTATAGAGCTGAAAATAGCATCCAACCGGACATCCATATAGGCCCTGAATTGGACAAAAAACAGACCCTTAACTGGGCTTTGTAATAAACCGAAAACGGCTTTTAGATCAGACTGAAACCAACCTTCACCAGGCTGAGTAAACGTACCGAAACTTGGCCTGAAATCCAACAATCACCAGGCCGCGGAAGGGTTGTAAACAGGCCCTTAGCTGGGCCGGAGGTTTGGCAAAGGATGGGCCCTTATCTGAGCTCTGAAACTAGCTGTCATGGCCTATACATGGGCCTTGAATTAAGCCGGAATCAGGCCTTGAAGAGACCTTGACCTTGGTTAGAATGTAGGCCTTCAGCGGGCCGTGACAAGGGGATAAAAATCATGTGGGCCACACCCTGTAAAATAAGTGGGCCGCACCACAATTGAAGCACAGTGGGCCTTGCCATAAATCCCAGCGGGCCTCACCTTGAGGGTCATGTCCCAGTGGGCCTCACTACATTGCAGGGGGCCGCACTTAAGTAGTGAGTAGGGCTGTTAAGTTGGGCCAGACAGGGTCCAGCCCCAACTATTCTCTAGACAATGGAAGGGCTGCCAAAATGGGCCACGCCGCTGGACCAGCCTAGTCCCATTTAGGCCACCTAAATGGGCTAGGCCGATCAGCCAAATTTCATTGGGCCTAAGCCTTTTGGGACCTTGATGTTGTAGCTTAGTTTGGACCAAATCAGGCCTAATTTGGACCTTAGCTTGGAGGCCCAATTTGGGCCATCAGTGGGACAAGATCCGGTGGGCCTAGGCACTCTAGATCGGGCCCAAATGATCTTATTTATGGGCCCTTCAAATCCCCACAAATTCTCAATATGCTTAAAGCCTTAAGAATTGTTGTCTAATGCAAACTGGTCCTCTAGGAAGCTGTTTGCGTAACTTGGGGCCACTAGCTACATGCGGGAACTCGGGTTAAGGGCAGGACTACAACAACTCAGGTGATGACTTCTCCCCTTGGGCTTTCCATCCCCAAGCTAGGCTAAGGGTAGCCTTTATGGTAACCATGAAAGATAGCCTAGAAATGGTAAATCATTCAATTAGTTGCTTAATCTTATGTTTATTAGGTGGTTTAATACTTGGTTGTTTACTTTAACTTATGCTTTAAATTTGATTTGAATCCTTAGATAGCTTAACTCATGCCTTAGACTTGATGTGAATTGATTAGAATAATTGATTAATTAGCTTATCACCTGTATTAGAAATAAATTATCTGATCAATTATTTAACACTTAGTAGGATATTTGAGTACTTGATTAGCTGGACTTAAACACTTGATGAGCTTGTCTTAAGAACACTCTTTGGATTTATTAGAACTCACGATTAGTTACTAGAGTACATGTTCAAAGAATTGATTAACAAATTATTTAAGTATAGGGATCAATTTTTTTGCTTCCTGGAGATATATGCTTTAAAAATTGATAGGTTATCAACACATGATTCTTGAATTATTCGTATATGTGAGTTTTACTTTGAATATTGAAGTATGCCCGAGTCTCCATATGATTGCTTTGGTTGTAAGTCACATATTGTCTGAAATCTCTCTATGAGAACCTTTATTTAAAGAGAGTCCATACTTAGGGTGTAACTAGACTAGTTGGGACAAGTATAGACCCTCAATATAGAGGTTATGGTTACTGGCAGTTCGAATATGGGGTTGTCATCTACCATCTACCCGACTATGGAATGGCCTTTCAGCAATTGTTATTACCGTTGTTTACTCGTAATTTAATCATACATACTGTCACACCCCAAACTCGGAAATCGGATTCACAGGAATCCCGATCACCGAATCCGGTGCTGACAGCCTCCGTAGTACCCCATTCTCGGCTCCTAGCGTCCATACGCCAGATTCCGATCCTGGGATCCTACAAGGAAGATTTTTATTTTTATTTTTGTGTACATTTAACTCGTAATAAGCATAACCATAAGTATACCCAAATCACAAAGGCAACATCATAATCACATATCTACTAATATAATCATTTGAATACAATACTAAAGGGAAATACATAAATCAAAAATCAAGCTCCAGAAGACCGCTGCATGCTCCAAGCTCGACACTACTGCAAACTAACATCACTTGCACGCATCTATCGTGTATAAGCTTATAGAAAGCTTAGAGGGTGGTGTAAGTATGTGCACAAGGTAAGTGCCAAGTATTCAATACAATGCCATCATCATACAGTACCGAAAATACTGGTAATCCATAAATCGTACAATATCGGAATATACAGAATTACTAACAAGATCATAAATTACCAGAGTAAGCAGAAATACTGACAAGAGCAGGAATTATCAGAGTAAACAGAAATACTGGCAAGATCATAAATTATATGATAACAGAGTAAGCGAAAATACGGATAAGTCGATGAGTCAATCAATATCAGAATACGTGATATAGAGCAGTTATGCAAATGAGGAGTCATAAAGAGCCAAATATCAAATGCCGAGGATGCGATGCAATATGTAATTCCTGATGAGTCCACGAATAGCGTCAATTGTATCTAAACCATATAAATACAGAAACACAGTAACCCAAAATACCATATATCGCAGATGTAATGCAATATGCGGTGCGAATGGAATGACCATGCTGGAGTGTGAAGTCAGGATGATAGTACGTAGCATCACAGGCTATAAGGTCCATCACAAGGGACTTCTATTCAAACCAGTCCCATACCTAAATTTGGATAGTCAGACTCAATGTGGTAAACTCCTGATCTCAGGTTAGTCGCGCGCCCAACCGAAATCCTAGCCATGCGAAGGTACACGTAACAAATAGTTGTGCACCACCAGCCCAATTGGATAGTGAATGAATGAATGAATGAGTATGCAACTCCTGCTCAATAAGTCCACATATCAGTACAGTTCATCTCTGCGATCATCACCGAGGTCTATTACACTCTACGCCAGCTTGCCGCCCCTATCTGAGCGCATAACTGGGTAAGTGGAAGAGACCTCACTATCCGCCTGCTAATATCGGGCTCGGCTCATCGATAGTGGACCCATTCCTCAAGCTGGTCAAACTCAACATAGATATTGCCCCCTTACTCGGCGGGTAAGGTCACACTCCCTCCTAACCGACCACGACATAGTGGGAGACGCGACCTACTGGTATACAACCCTCATGCGCTCATATATATCTACTCGGTCTCAACGTTGGGGCATCTCCTGGCCATGGAGGTTTAGGAATTTTCACCCAGGGACATCTATGGTGCCCGTATACTAGAACCAAACATTTTCGGTGTCCCCTTTGGCCATCCACGATATGCCTGTGGAAGCTACGGCCCTGATGTCACTAGGGCGTATAGTAATCACAACACACAATGCAAGATGCATGAGTCATACAATCCAGTCATGCATCAATCCTACGCATACCGTGCGCTCATGAGAGATAACCTCTGCCTATCAGGGAGTCTCATAACAACACGCTCAATGACATATGCAATGATCAACCACGTCTCATAACAAACATGCAGATGATGTGTATGGGCATGTATCATGATGTTATGCTATCACATACTCATAATCGGAATCAATAACTGACATCGACAATCAATCTTGACAATGTGGACCTTTAACCAACATTACCCCCAAGGAATGGCCCTCATGGATCCTAACATATAGTGAACCTATAACCTCACACAATGGCCAATTATACAACCCCGTAGGCCTCTCTCAAGAGCTTACTACACATCATGATGGGCCTCTCACATGGGCTTAATATATATCATGATGGGCCTTACACACGGGCTGAATACACATCGCAATGGGCCTTAAATACGGGCCGTATATACATCACACAGGGCCTCGACAATCGGAATCGGCCTCGATAATCGGCCATGACAAGCAGAATCGAAATCGGGCTCAATAATCGAAATCGATCGATAATCAGAATCGGTAGATCAGTCACGTCAATCGGAATCGGCAATTGGCCACGATAATTAGGATCGGTCGATAATCGGTAGATCGATCACGTCAATCAGAATCAGCAATTGGCCATGACAATCGGGATCGATTGATAATCAGAATCAGTAGATCGGTCACGACAATCGATAATCAGCCACAATCGGTAATCAGTTAAGATGGGTAATTGGTCAATCGGCCACGTCAAGCAGAATCAGCAATCAGCCGCGTCAATCGACAATCGGCCACGATCAATAATCGGTTACGATCGGTAATCGGTCAATCAGCCACGACAAGTAGAATTAGCAATCGACCACGACAATCGGCCACGATCGGTAATCGGTCACGATAATCGGCCTCAATCGGTAATCGGCCAATCGACCACGACAAGCAGAATCAGCAATCGGCCTCAATAAGAATGGGCCTAACAAGGCCTAAGGGAAGTCACAATGAGGACATCTAACCATCATTGCCCATCAATGTGGACGTTTAACCAACATTGCTCCCAAGGAGTGATCCACATAAGGGATTCATACACAATGTAACGGCCACTCATACATCACATCGGGCCTCACTCATGGGCCTCAAACACAACAAAATGGACCACAAACCATGGGCCGAAAATACATCTCAATGGACCACAACCCATGGGCCATATAAACATCAAGTGGGCCGCATTACATGGGCCTCAAATACAAAATAGGTGGGCCCCGTCATGGGCCAAAATACATCATGATGGGCCCCATATACATCACGTCGGGCCCTTACAAATCAACAAGTTATGCCCCATATACATTACATTGGGCCTCATCAAATGAGCCCCAAGTACATCACATCGGCTACACCAAATGGGCCTCAACATGTCAAATGGGCCGAAAATACATCCCAATGGGCCGCAGGACATGGGCCTCAAATATAACACACTAGACCACGACCATGGGCCTCTCATGCATCACATCGGGCCTTGCCATCTGGGCCGGAAATACATGACAATGGGCCACGACCCATGGGCTTCAAATATACAATAGGTGGGCCCTACACATAGGCCTCAATACATCACAAGTGGGCCCTACACATGGGTCTCAAATATACATCAAGTGGGCCGCATAAATGGGCAGCGAGAACATACATAACACAGTAGGTCCCCCTATAATGTGGGTCGTGGAGGTTTTGCATTTCACGGTGAGAGCCTGGATCACATCTAAAATTATTTCAATAATTACAAGTGCAACATGTATATCACTGCACACTATCATTCTATGGGACACATGGCTTACTAATGACGATCAACACTGTCCAAACATTGGACATGTAAATCAGCACTGTCCAATCATTGCCCAGAACCCTGGAGGGTGCGGATATGCAACAAATCATTAAGGTGGACCCCATGGCTTGTTGACATCGATACAACAGCCATATGGCTGGTGTGACCTGCTGGTCCACCATCCAGATGTACGGTTTGGACATAACACATGTCGTGGTGGGCCACAGATAATTGGTAGGATGAAACACATATATCACAGTGGCCCTACATGGATGGATGGTGAGATCTAACGCATTCCTCATGACCCAGACCAACAGAACTTGTGACGTCATGTAATGGGACCCGCTGCTGAACGATTTGGATATAAATACATCAAGGTGCGTCCAGCACATCCCATGTGTTGGACGATGCACGCACAGCAGGTGGGTCCCATACTGCCAAAGCAGATGGACAGCATGGATAAAGCGTACATCACAGTGGTGCCCCACATCCACTGTCCAGATGATGGACGGTCAGGATGGCTTTCCAATGGACGGTAAAAATAAATAAATAAATAAATAAATAAAACACATACATCTGGCTGGACCCACAGGCCGCTGATGTCTTGGCAGTGCGCTCACCGTCCAGAAAACGGATGGACGGCTGGGATGAATTACATACGGTCAAGGTGGGCCCCACGCTACATGAATGCAGCACACGTGCAGGGTGGGCAGCACCAATAAAACACTTGCATTACGGTGATTCCACCATCCAGAAAACCTCTGGACAGTGAAACATATAAATCACGGTGGATCCCACGTGGTGGGCCACCCTCCTATTATAATATAATAATATTATATTGTATAATACATGAGGTGGGTCCAACGTGGTGGGCCACCCACCTTATATTATAAAATAATAATATTATATTATACTGTATATATATTATATGTATATATAAATATATATTTTAACAATAATATACTTTAGCATCCGTCTGGATGGACGATTTGGATGCAAGGCACATGCATGCATGGTGGGTCCGTTGGACCATGGAAAAATGAATGGACGGTTTGATAAAATGTACATGCGGTGGGATATGTGGGTCCACACGTGTGGGAAAACACATACATCATGACTTCCTTCACAACACCGTCCAGATGGACGGTGCAGCATACACATACATAATAGGGGTGGTCCCCACCATCCGGTTGGACGGTGGGATGAAATACATACCATGGTGGGACCCTCAGAGATTGGTGACGTCTACACAATAGCTATATGCTGCAAATGGATGGTATGAATACAAGGCATATATCAGGTGGGTCCACACATGTGGGACCCACCGGCCCTATCAAAGCTGATATTTGTATTTTCCTTCGGATGAGCGGCGCAAAGCGGTGGACGGTCCCCGTCGTCTTATTGAGGTGCAGCCCACCAGATGGATGGATCTGGACCGTCGGGTCTGGATGGCTATGATAGAATACATGTATCATGATGGGTCCACATGGGTGGGCCACACAGCCTTGGATCAAGCTGACCTTTGTGTTTTCCCTATGGCCAGGCCCATGTGACCGGCTGGCCATGCGAGCTCGATATGGGCAGTGTGGGTGGTCCACTCGGTGGACAGCAATGTTGTCCCACGGTTTGAGCAGCATGGATAAATCCCATTCGTAATTAGGTGGGCCATCATACAGGGAAAAAAATAGAGAAAGAGAGAGAGAGAGAGAGAGAGAGAGAGAGAGAGAGAGAGATAGAGAGAGATCAGATGATGGAGGGAGGGGCTCCACCACTATGAGCCCTCCCTAGATGGGGCATGTAAACACAATACGTACATCAAAATGGGTCCCACTAGGATCCAAAGATCAAGATCTACCCTATAAACACCCACCTTAAATCTTCTTGGACTTCTTCTTTCATCAACACGTCCTAGAGCTTCGGGAGATGCATTTCAACGGTGGAGATGATCTTTGGGTGGCGGGATTGTGTGGTAGGGAGGTGGGCCACACCTAGCTTTCTCCTCTCCCTTGGATGTGGGTTCCTCTCATGGAGCTTGGGAGAAAAATGAGAGAGAGAGAGAGAGAGAAAGGATGGGATGGATTGATAAGGTGTGATTGTTGTAAGAGATGGGAAAGGGGAGGTATGGGTTGGTTTGAAAATGGTGTAAAAAGGTATGGGTGAGTAGAGAGAGAGTTGACTTGTGAGGGGTGAGGTGGCATGGAGCATGGGTGGTGTACTTGACTTGTGAAATGATGGATTGATGTGATGTGTCGTAGAGATTCCCTCGTAATCCGCAACATGCGGCATTTTCCTTAAACTGAACATGGGCCCACATCTTCTAGCCTAGGTATCGCCTCGGCGCATGAGATGCGGCATTGGAATCGCGGCGACGGCGCGGTCGCATAGCTACAGGTCTTGGGTCGAGCCGACTCAGGAATACGGGATACGGCTCAGAGTCGCGCGTAACTGCCGATTATAGGTCGCGAGCTGTCGGAATTCGACCGGGAGACCGCGGAAGCCTACAGAACGGTACGAGCTAGGATACGGGTCTTACAGCTCTCCCCTCCTAATAAAAATTTCATCCTCAAAATTTACTATCACGCAGGACAAGGCAAGGGCAGAGGAAACATCGACTTATAATAAATTTATAAACAAATATTACTGCACTGTCCATCTGAACGGTGCTATGAAGGAAGTCATGATGTATGTGTTTTTCCTACACGTGTGGACCCACCTGGCATGTACATTTTATCGAAACCGTCCATTCATTTTTCCATGGTCCAACGGACCCACCATGCATGTGCCTTGCATCCAGCTCGTCCGTCTAGGACGCTGGATGCTGGGCTGCATTGTTAAAAATATATATTTATATATACATATAATATATATACAGTATAATATAATAATATTATTTTATAATATAAGGTGGGTGGCCCACCACGTGGGATCCATCGTGATTTATATTTTTCACCGTCCAGAGGTTTTTTAGACGGTGGAATCACCGTAATTCAAGTGTTTTATTGGTGCCGCCCACCCTGCACGTGTGCTGCATTCATGTAGCGTGGGCCCACCTTGACCGTATGTAATTCATCCCAGCCGTCCATCCATTTTCTGGACGGTGGGCCCACTGCCGAGACATCAGCGGCCCTGTGGGTCCAGCCAGATGTATGTGTTTTATTTATTTATTTATTTATTTTCTTTTTTTTCTGTCCATTGGAAAGCCATCCTGACCGTCCATCATCTGGACGGTGGATGTGGGGCACCACTGTGATGTACGCTTTATCCATGTTGTCCGTCTGTTTTGGCAGCATGGGACCCACCTGCGTGCGTGCACCGTCCAAAGACATGGGATGTGCTTTGGACGCACCTTGATGTATTTATATCCAAATCGTTCGGTCCCACTGCATGACGTCACAAGTTCTGTGGGTCTGGATCATGAGGAATGCGTTAGATCTCACCATCCATCCATGTAGGGCCACTGTGATATATGTGTTTCATCCTACCAATTATCTGTGGCCCACCACGACATGTGTTATGTCCATACCGTCCATCTGGATGGTGGACCAGCGGGTCACACCAGCCATATGGCTGTTGTATCGATGTCAACAAGTCATGGGGTCCACCTTAATGATTTGTTGATTATCTGCACCCTCCAGGGTTCTGGGCAATGATTGGACAATGCTGATTTACATGTCCAATGTTTGGACAGTGTTGATCGTCAGTAGTAAGCCGTGTGTCCCATAGAATGATAGTGTGCAATGATATACATGTTGACCTGTAATTATTGAAATAATTTTAGATGTGATCTAGGCTCTCACCGTGAAATGCAAAACCTCCAAGACCCACATTATAGGGGAACCTACCGTGTTATGTATGTTCTCGACGCCCATTTATGCAGCCCACTTGATGTATATTTGAGACCCATGTGCAGGGTCCACTTGTGATGTATTGAGGCCCATGTGTAGGGCCCACCTATTGTATATTTGAAGCCCATGGGTCATGGCCCATTGTCATATATTTTTGGCCCAGATGGCAAGGCCCGATGTGATGCATGAGAGGCCCATGGTCGTGGTCCAGTGTGATATATTTGAGGCCCATGTCCTACGGCCCATTGGGATGTATTTTCAGCCCATTTGACATGTTGGGGCCCATTTAGTGCAGCCGATGTGATGTACTTGAGGCTCATTTGATAAGGCCCAATGTAATGTATAAGGGGCATAACTTGTTGATTTGCAAGGGCCCGACGTGATGTATGTGGGGCCCATCATGATGTATTTTGGCCCATGTACGAGGCCCACCTATTTTGTATTTGAGGCCCATGTAATGCGGCCCACTTGATGTTTATATGGCCCATGGGTCATGGTCCATTGAGATGTATTTTTGGCCCATGGTTTGTGGTCCATTTTGTTGTGTTTGAGGCCCATGGGCGAGGCCTGATGTGATGTATGAGTGGTCGTTACATTGTGTATGAATCCCTTATGTGGGTCACTCCTTGGGAGCAATGTTGGTTAGACGTCCACATTGATGGGCAATGATGGTTAGATGTCCTCATTGTGACTTCCCTTAGGCCTTGTTAGGCCCATTTTTATCGAGGCCGATTGCTAATTCTGCTTGTCGTGGCCAATTGATCGATTACCGATCGAGGCCGATTATCGATTGACGTGGCCGATTGCTAATTCTGCTTGTCGTGGCCGATTAACCGATTACTGATCATGACTGATTACCGATCGTGGCCGATTGTGGATTGACGTGATCGATTGCTGATTCTGCTTGACGTGGCCCATTGACCGATTACCAATCGTGGCTGATTATCGATTGTCATGACCGATCTACCGATTTTGATTATCGATCGATCCCAATTTTCGTGGCCAATTGTCGATTCTAATTGACGTGATCGATCTACCGATTATCAATCGATCCCGATTGTCGTGGCCAATTGTCGATTTCGATTGACGTGACCGATCTACCAATTCTGATTATCGATCGATTCCGATTGTTGAGCCCGATTCCGGTTACGCTTGTCATGGCCGATTATCGAGGTCGATTCCGATTGTCGAGGCCCTATGTGATGTATATACGGCCCGTATTTGAGGCCCATTACGATGTGTATTCAGCCCGTGTGTAAGGCCCATCATGATATATATTAAGCCCATGTGAGAGGCCCATCATGATGTATAGTAAGCTCTTGAGAAAGGCCTATGGGGTTGTATAATTAGCCATTGTGTGAGGTCATGGGTTCACTATATGTTAGGATCCATGAGGGCCATTCCTTGGGGGCAATGTTGGTTAAATGTCCACATTGTCGAGGTTGATTGTCGATGCTAGTTATTGATACCGATTATGAGTATGTGACAACATAGCATCATGATACATGCCCATACGCATCATCTGTATGTTTGTTATGAGACGTGGTTAATCATTGCATATGTCATTGAGCGTGTTGTTATGAGACTCCCTAATAGGCGGAGGTTATCTCTCATGAGTGCGCGGTATGCGCAGGATTGATGCATGACTGGATTGTATGACTCATGCATCTTGCATTGTGTGCTGTGATTACTATACACCCTAGCGATATCAGGGCCGTAGCTTCCACAGGCATATCATGGATGGCCAGAGAGGACGCCGAAAATATTTGGTTCTAGCATACGGGCGTCATAGATGTCCCTGGGTGAAAATTCCTAAACCTCCGTGGCCAGGAGACGCCCCAACGTTGAGACCGAGTGGATATATATGAGCGCATGAGGGCCGTATACCAGTAGGCCGCGTCTCCCACTGTGTCGTGGTCAGTTGGGAGGGGGTGTGACCTTACCCACCTGAGTGAGGGGGCAATATCTAGGTTGAGTTTGACCAGCTTGAGGAATGGGTCCGCTATCGACGAGCTGAGCCTAATATTGGCAGGCGGATAGTGAGGTCTCTTCCACTTACCCAGTTGTGCGCTCGGATAGGGGCGACAAGCTGGCGTAGAGTGTAATAGACCCCGGTGATGATCCCAGAGATGAACCGTACTGATATATGGACTTATTGAGCAGGAGTTACATATTCATTCATTCTTTCACTATCCACTTGGACTGGTGGTGCGCAACTATTTGTTACGTGTACCTTCGCATGGCTAGGATTTTGGTTGGGCGCGCGACTAACCTGAGATCAGGAGTTTACCACATTGAGTCTGACTATCCAAATTTAGGTATAGGACTGGCTTGGATAAAAGTCTCTTGTGATGGACCCCATAGCCTGCGATGCTACGTACTATCATCCCAACTTTACACTCCAGCATGATCATTCCATTCGCACCGCATATTGCATTACATCTGCAGCATAGGTATTTTGGGTTACTGTGTTTCTGTATTTATATGGTTTAGATACGATTGACGCTATTCGTGGACTCATCAGGAATTACATATTGCATCGCATCCTCGACATTTGATATTTGGCTCTTTATGACTCCTAATTTGCATAGTTGTTCTATTTCACGTATTCTGATATTGATTGACTCATGGACTTGTCCGTATTTTCGCTTACTCTGTTATCATATAATTTATGATCTTGCCAGTATTTCTGTTTACTCTGATAATTCCTGCTCTTGTCAGTATTTCTGCTTACTCTGGTAATTTATGATCTTGTTAGTAATTCTGCTTATTCTAATATTGTACGATTTATGGATTACCAGTATTTTCGGTATTGTATGATGATGGCATTGCATTGAATACTTGGCACTTACCTTGTGCATACACTTACACCACCCTATAAGCTTTCTATAAGCTTATGCACGATAGATGCGTGCAGGTGATGTTAGTTTGCAGTAGTGTTGAGCTTAGAGCATGCAGCGGTCTTCTGGAGCTTTTTTTTTATGTATTTCCCTTCAGTATTGTAATCAAATGATTATATTAGTGGATATGTGATGATGATGTTGCCTTTGTGATTTAGGTATACTTGTGGTTATGCTTATTACGAGTTAAATATACAAAAATAAAAAATCCTCCTTGTAGGATCCAAGGATTAGAATCTGGCGTATGTACGCTAGGAGCCAAGAATGGGGTACTACGGAGGCTGTCGGCACCAGATTCGGCGATTGGGATTCCTATGAATCCGATTTCCAGGTTTGGGGCGTGACACATACCATCTCACCTTAGTCGTTGATTTAATGTTGCAATACTCCATTCCTAGTCAACATACAATGGTAATCCTCATACATGGGATGTTGATTGGCCACATGATGATGGGTTCTATACACACCCTAAGGTGGTAGACTCATGGGCTGGGGATGGTGGTCATGGGATACTATGCCTGAGTCGTCGGCCTACGCTGGCGACGAGCCCCCGTAGTGACCCTTGAGTTCATTTAAATTAGTTGATTGTAATTGTACTCCCAAAAAATAGGGCAACGCCGACGGCTAAAAACTGTCAGCATTGACCTTTTCCGACGGCTCTTAGCCGTCTGAAGGGCCGTCGGGAAAGGGGGCGTGGGCGTTGCTCGCCGACGGACTTAAACCGTCGGCGTTTCCGACAGCTGAAGGTGACAGATAAAGCCATCAGCGTTTTGGACAGTTAAAACCGTCGCCGTTACAAGTAAACCCGTCGGCTAAAATGCAATTGCCGACGGCTAAAAGCCATCGGTGTTTCTCATTAAATTAATAATAATAATAATAATAATAATAATAATAAGGAAAATTGATTGCCTCATCAATGCACACATCCAAAACTAGCTTAATAGTCATTTCTCCAAAGCTCCTAAGCAACCAACCTGTTTGATACGGTCAGTCCATACAAAAGAATGGAAATGAAAATCAAATCTACCATCCAAATCCCAAATATATAATGTATTTTCATAAAAAAATAAATAAAAATTATTGTATATATGATACCCAATCCTAGGTTCTCACCTGGCCGTGACGGATCATGACAACTGCAAACAAAAAATATATATCACAATTCTCACAAATCATATGAGATAAATATTTCAAATTATAAGCTAATTCTCACCTTCTTAGTAAAGATAATGATTACATTCAAAGTAATATAATGTATAAACCAAAGTTTGATCAAGAAATAAACTTTGGGCTGTTTGGATTAAACTACCTGAAATGATTACTGTAATTGAATCCGAAGCTTCGAAACCAGCCAACAAACCTCAATAAATCAATGAATTACCTAAAATAAGATATGAATTCTCTAAAAACAAAAAAAAAAAAAAACAAAAATCAATGACAAGAGTTGAGAGGAAAGATAAAATCAAATCAATAAACTTCAATAAATCAAATACAACAAATAAAACGCTTGATATGCAGGCACACAGAAAGTTTTAGTCATATATCAAAACTATAGATCTCACCTAATACACACATCGAAAGTCCACATTTCCTGGTAGGTCCATCTGTCTGCAAAGGTGCATGGGAACTAGCAAACCTTATTGTTAAACGCTGATTTTTAAGACTAAATATTTAAAAGATGAAAATTTTGATCTACAACTAGAAGTTGTAGTTCGGCTTATGGGCTAAACCCAAACATAGCATTGACTTTGCTATCTCAGATGGGCCAGGGCCCAACTACACATTTGCAACTTATGTATTACATGTTCAACACAACAAACTTTTCTGTCAAGTGAGCTTTGTTACATAGCCTCACAAGCATGAAGAAACCATTTGAAAGCATCATCCAACCACTGTTATTGCGAGGAAGAGAGGAGAGTGACCAATCCATATTTAAACTAAGTATCCAATAATGGATTTGACATTTTAGCCACAATTTAGTAGATGAAATAGAAGGTTGCAGGAGCATTATCATTTTGAAGATCACAATGAGATTTTGATGATCTAAAAACAATAGGGGAGATCTGGGTACTTACCTCTTCCCCTTTACCTAAAGGCCAGCTCCAGCCAAAAAGTCAATCCTTCGTCTTGAAACATCCAAGCTGACTTGCAAACAAAGGTGAGGCAAAGGCCACCTAACAAACAATAAAAACATGACCATATCTCGATGCACATTTAGCAAAACAATAGCTTTTTTACAAGACCTCTTGTGACAAATCACAAGAGCTTCTCTCAACAAACATCATAGCTCAAAGCAATATTGCAAGAACAAGATTTTTTCTTTTTGAAATGTAAGAACAACATACATATGGCACAATTGTCAAAAAGAAAAGAGTGAAGGGAGCAACAAATACTAAGACTAGAAAAGAAAGATCTACAGACTACGGACCCCTTGGAAGCACCGGTTTCATAATCATGCGGAGTTGAAATCTTTGTGATCTCCCTGCAGGTACCAAAATATTCTTCTAAACTGCTGTAGATCTGCAGCCAACATAAAGAAGTGAGAATCCAAACCATGATTACAAGATGAGGAAGCAAACAGACAAAATAAGCTAGCTCAAGACCTCAAGGTCTACAACAGCCCATATAGAAAAGTAGTACCCATCTATATGCATCATCTCCATTTCATGTCAAACAAACACATTAGAACTTCATACGTGCGTTGTATGGAGTTCAAGTGCAATAGAATGATTTTTAATATGAGAGAAGGTATGGAGTTCAAAAAGTTCACATTCATTTGAACAAAGTATATTAGAGTGACTGAATAGACTTTAATAAGAGCATTATTAAAAATACAATAAATAACTGCAACAAAACTTCAGTTAGCAAATAAGAAATATGTTTATTGCAGTAAATTAACTTAGCAAGAACAAAATTCAGTTACTTGATTCGGTTTGCATTGGATAAACCAGGCTTAGAAACTCAGCCAACTTGTAAATTAGATATGGAGAATTACAACTACTTAGAACCAAAGAAAATGACATAAATCAGATGAAATAATTCAAACCATCCCTCCTATAACAGTGTTCCAAGAAACTAAGTTCCTTTCAGGCATTTCATCGAACAACTGGCGGGCAATGATCATTATCCCACATTTTACATGCATCAACAACATCTTCCCACATAGAACACAGGGAAAAGCAATTTCTGAAAAGGGATTCCAACCAGCAACCTCAGAAAGAAAAAAAAAAAATCATCTTCCCACCTCAAAACCGAACAAGATTCAAGTAACATTTGTAGCTAGAAGCTGTTGAAAGCACAAGATGCGAGAAATGGCGATTTCCAAAGGGGTTTTGAACAGAAAACATCAAAACGAGAGAAAAATTGCCTGCAAACACGAACAAAAGAAGAAACCGCAAGCATTTTTAAGAGAAATCGAGAAATGATTTTACGGCAAAAAGGACCTTAAAGACAATCGTCTTCCTCTCTCGTTTATTTCGGGAAGAGTGAGAGAGTCGAAGAGATATCTCTGTGCCTGTGAACTAAAATAAGAGCGGATTGCTTGTGACCCCGGGCAAAGAGATATCTCTGTAGTCGGGGTTGTTGGAGAGAGAGAGAGAGAGAGAGAGAGAGAGAGAGAGTGTGTGAAATCGGACGCCGTTTGGTTAGTGACGCTGCCACAAGCCATGTGGCTAGTGGTCGGTGCCATGTGGGCCCCACCATGATCTATGTGTTTTATCCACACCATCCATCTATTTTTATACATAAATTTAATAAAGTATGAAAAAATCTTAGGTGGACCACACCATTGTTAAATAGTAATGATTGAACGTTTACCATTAAAAACCTCTTAGGGCCTATGTAATGTTTATTTCACATACAACCAGTAGATTAGGTCAATCAAACCTTGATGCAGGCACAGGTTAGGTCATTAACGACGTGGATGATGGTAAAAAACAAATATCAACTTGATCCAAACTTTTATACCCCAAGAAGTTTTTAATGGTGATAGTTCAATCTACACTGTGTGGCCCACTTGAGATTTTAATCTATCTCAGTTTTAGATTCATTGTATAAAATTACCTGGAACAATGAATGGACGGCATGGATGAGACACATACATCATGTTAGGCCCCACAGACCACCGACTACTAGCCATTGCCAAGTGGCAGGGATAGTGGCCTGTCAGTTACGGACGCCGATTTACTGCTAATGCGCAAGGATGTTTGGTGGAGCCCAAAAAGATTTTTGTGATAAATCCAACCCGTTCATCGGTTTTGATAGCTCATTTTAGGACATGTAACAAAAAATGATATGTATACGTAACTTAAGTAGGTCACGTGAGAAGAAAAGGTGAAGTTTCAGTGTGAATAGTTGAAACATTCTTGTGGCCGTAAAATTTTTGCGTCAGGCAATTTTTTGATATTTTAATTTCACAACACTTGTAATTACCTTATAAATGGTTTGGATGGAATATAAACATCAAGTGGAGCTCAGAAAGGTTTCAACTTTATGAATTTCTTTTCCCAAATTTACTCATCGTGTGACCCACTTGAGCTTTGGATATATCTAATTTTCAGTTGCATATACTAAAATGAGATCTCAAAATGGATGGACGGGGTTGATTTCTCACAAACATCTAGGTGGGCCTCACCCAGCATCCTTGCCAAAGCCTTTTATAGGAAATCCGCGTCCGTCCGTTTCCTCGTTGACGCTCTTGGAGTTCCGAGTTTACGAACGGTTCAAAGGAGATTAAAGTTACATGGCCCACAATGATGTATTTATCATATCTACACCGTTCATCCATTTGGTGAGATCATTTTATATCTTGATCCCGAAAATAAGTAATTTCGGAATCAAGTGGACCACACCACAAATAACATTGGTGATAATGATTCTCATCATTAAAACATTCCTAGGGCCCACTGTAACGTTTACTTACCATCCATACTATTCATGAGGTCGTATGAACCTGGGTGAAGTGAAAAAAACAAATATTATACTGATCCAAAATTTCTGTGACCCCAAAAGGGTTTCAATGGCAAGCATTCAATCCCCCACTGCTTTTTATAGTGTGGTCCATTTGATTTCTGGATCTGTCTTATTTTTCAGCTCAAACCTTACGACTAAATCACCAAGTGGACGAACAGTTTGGATATAACTCATGCCTCACGATGGGACCCACGTTATGGGAAGATCCGAGCCCGCTAGAGGTCTGAGTACGGAGCGTCAGGCTGAGCCGACTAGCATCCTCGACGTCCGAGGCCTCATTTGTCTGATCCATCTTAAAGCACTCCGTGGAGGCGTAACATTCAAAAGGCCTTCGCTTCGGGACTATAGGTCGGGATAGACTCTACTATCCGATCGGATACAAAGCCTGGTCCTATCTATAGCAAAGCTTTCGTCTCGGGTCACGTCCCAGACGTTAGTTCGGGCCTATGCATCGTATGAGTCCAATGAATTATGAACCAAGGATAATTACGTAAACGAGCCAAGCCGAGTAGGCATCCAGGCTTCATGCACCAAACAAGGTAACTGCCGCAGCTATACGTGGCCGAAAACTTCGTCCAGTTATACACATTACGCGCTTGGTGCGCCCCATGATCTACAGATCACGTACCATATCTCCATGATTTGGGAATCCCCCTGATCGTGCCGAGATTGTCGGATCCAAACCATTCAGTCGTCAGGTATAAATAGTCCATCATTCCATGTCTACAAGTACGCAATATCGAATACTCTCAACTCTTCAACTAGACCCAGATTCCTGTGTCCTGACTTAGGCATCGGAGGGTCCCCCGGCCTAGCCAGGGTCTCCTTTGTTCATTACTAGTGTGCAGGTTTAACGCTCGGTGATCTAGCCAAGCGGACGAGGTCTGCAGGAGAGTCAGCCAGATTTTGACATCAACAACCCACACAAATTAGTAATGTCACCACCGCACTTTGTGTGATTCACCGGCCAATCCACTTCCGAAATGCGGAGGCGGAACCAGTGGACGGACCATCCAAACAGGGCCTCGTGGAGCCCATCATGATGTATGTTATTTATCGACTCCGTCCATCCATTTCTACAGTTTATTTTAAGGCATTATCCCAAAAATTAAGCAAATCAAATCTTTGATTGGAACACACCACTTATCAATAGTAGACGCTCAATAACATCGTTTCATATGGTGTGGTCCACTTGGGCCTTCGATCTTCTTCCGTTTTTGGATCATGCTCTAACATAGGCTTTCAAAATGGATGGACGACTCAGATAAAAACAAAAATATTTTGATGGGCGTTATACTCCACCTTTTTTGCTAATATACCCTAAATATTGAAATATTGGTTTATTAACCGTACCGATTTAGCCGACGACTTATTATGCTTCACTGACGAAATTTCGTCGACGGCCTATCCGACAGCTAAAGGCCAACGAGAAAGACCCTACACAACCAACGCTCATTTTTTTGGTAGTGTTAGACTAATAATGGTTTAACTAATCATGCATACATAGCACTGACCAGCGTCTATCGCTAACGTACATGATGTACACTAGGAGTCAATATGCAGTATGCGATATACGCACGTGATGTGCTTCGTTATTGGCCAAACTTTGCATGGATGATGAGCCCAACTTCTGAATGGATGAGCATCCCCGGGTCCATGACTGCATTCACGCATCCATGCATATAATAAGACTGCATTCTACTATATTTTAGTTACCTGGATGTTTTTATGTTATTTCCTATCTAGGGCGGTGGTGTGAAATCTTGAGGGAAAATCACGCTGAGCTATCCACTCATTCATCAATGTTCGACAGTACAAAGAATACAGGAGCAGGGATGGACGACTACGTAGTAGACCATGAGACTACTACCATCGCAGCAAAGGAGGAGCCATTCGAGGATGAGCCGTACCAGGAGGTAGCTGTTTACTTTAGATTAAATCAGTAGACTATTTTCTTATGTTTATTTCAATACATTTGGGAACTTAAGTTTTGAATATGGGCCCCAGCTGAGTGGCCCAGGATATTGTTATCATTGAGTTACATTTATGCTACGCTTGATTTTCGTTCACACTTTGATCTAGTTGATTATCATTTGATTATCTGTTAACATTCAGGTTTTCAGGAAATGAGTTCTATACTCGGGTCCCAAAAACCGGGGTGTTACATCGAGTCAGGCTTGGGCCTGGTCCAGGCTTGGTTGGAGTTCCAAGAGAGAGAGAGAGAGAGAGAGAGAGAGAGAGAGAGAGAGGAAGAAAAGGAAGAAATAAGAGAGAAATAAGAGAAGAAGCTGACTCGATTGAATCAGGTCTTGATCCTACTCGCCCTCCTGAGTTAACTCGATGGACATTATGTTGGGCCGCATCCAACTCTCACTAAGGTATAAACTCTCTACCCCCTTGTGTGGAAATTTAGATTTAATTATCTACTTAGACGTTATAACTATGAATCTTATATTTTCCAAAATCCAAACCTTAGGTTGGATGGTAGGTAAAAGTCCACTAGATAACACAAATAAGATCCTAACATTAAACGTAATCGTAGATAGTTTGTAAACTTTGATTTAACCACGCAGTTTGCAATTCATGGTAGGATTTGATTTTTAAGGTGTGTGCTCTCCCTAACAAGATAAGTTAGTGAATCGGGTCATAAGGTGATGACTTCTTCCCTTTAAGCTTTCCATTTCCAATTTAGTTTAAGAGATAATTTTCATTAGAATATCAAATGTATATTATGACATTTGGTCACTTACATTAGTTATTAACTCTTAAGGCATGGCTTACATTTGGATTATGGTTGGTAGTTTGTGAACTATAATCGTATGCAATAATTACTTACATGATAGTTTCCTTTAAAATTCCAATTGATAGATTATATAAGTGAATCACAACCTATTGAGATACTTATGAATTTAATGATGAGCATATATCTGATATGTTGTAACCATACATTTTTATACGTCAATGAATTATTGTAAGTCACTGGGAACTCATTTCACTACACCTACTAGTGAAAAAATTCCACTTGTGTGAGCCCACAATTAGGATGTAACGAGACAGAATGTGTTAGAGATGGACCCTTGACTTGAAGGTTATCTGGGATGTAGAATACCAATGTGAGTTTACCATCCATAGGTTGTCTTGCCTACATGGCCTTGGGAATGACTTCTTTACCCCTCTGATTTAACACTGCCCTACATAACCTCTTTACCATTTCGATTTGGTATTTACTTCGTGCAACCTTTTATCACTTCGATTTAAGTAATTGTCCCGTGATTTGATATTTGTCCTACGTGGCTTCGATGGTTCATTCCCATGCAACATTTTACCGCTTCGATTTAAGTAATTGTCCCGTGATTTGATATTTGCCCTACGTGGCTTTGATGGTTCATTCTCATATAACCATGCGATGGTAATTTCCACGTATTGACTTTAATTGGCTACTACTCGATGGGCATCCATTAAACATCCTAAGGTGAAAAATCTCATGAGCCAAGGATGGTGGTCCTGAGACACTATGCCCAAGCTGTCGACCTACGCTAGGTGACGAGCCCCCCATAGTGACCTTTGAGTTTACTTAAATTAGTTGATTGTAATTGGAATAATAATAGTTTGGCTAATCATACATTCATTGCATGTGGGCGATGACGGGTGGCTAATTCTGGATGTTGTAGCACGTGCCCTTAGGCTTAGTGTAGTAGCATTTCGCTAGCTCCCAAACCATTGACTATTGACCCATGTACGTGATGTACGATGGCTTGGTCATTATGTTGTACGTGATGTACGCTCGTGATGTGCTACGCTAGTGATCAGTCATATGCATAGGTGACGAGCCTAAGTCCGACTGGATGAGCATCCCCAGGTTGATGTGCATTCACACATCCATGCATTTAAACAAGACTGCATCATGTATTGTTTTGAATGCCTTGTTGTTTTTAACTATGCCTAGCTAAGGCGGCGGTGTGTAATCTTGAGGGGAATTCACACTAAGTTGGCCACTCATTCATTGAATATATAACCGTATAGGTAATACAAGTGGCTAAAAAGATATTCATGTCCAAATTGATAAAGAACAGGATACAATTATCAGGGATGCATGGCTGTATCTACTAAGTGAAGTTGCATGATCTTATGGCTTAAATTTATATGTAGCTTATTATTTCTCATGTGTAAATTTGTGTAATTCTTGTATTTGTTAATATAGAGACATTAGTTTGTATAAGTCATTATGGATTGCCGCTCATATATTCTGAATGTAAGTGTAAATTTTCCTTTATGTTTAATTGGTCCATCTTCCACTAAACTGCTAACTCTGAAAGAAAAGAAAAAGAAAAAGAAATACCTGAATTTGACTATCTTTAAAGGTTAACACTCGAGTTTTGGGAAAATGAGTTGTATACTCGGGTTTCGAAAACTCAGGGCGTTATAATTTATTAGGGAGTTCATCAAGCACAATTGCCTTGAACTCCAAGAAATTAGGCAGACTTGCTCCTGAGACAAGATCAATGTGATTTTGTACATCTTGTATGGAAGGTAATTTATAGGGAGTTCATCAAGCATAATCTCCTTGAACTGCTGCAACACTGGTTTCAAATCCTCTGCGATGTTCACAGGTTCCATATATTATTCATTTTCAACTATTGCATCTACATCTCTTTCCTCAAATTATTTAACGAAATCATGCTTTCCCTCCACTTTAGAAGTCTTAGGTTGGTTTTCCATTCCCATATAGGGGCAAGGATAATCTTTTTACCGTCTTTAATAAATATAAATACGTTATCCCGACCTCTATCCGTAGCATCAATGTTATATTTTCATGGTCGACCAAGTAACATGCAACAAGCTTCCATGTCGACTACATCACACATTACTTCGTCTTTATAATATTTACCAATGAAAAAGGATATACAACATCGTTTGGTTACCTTTGTTTTGTTGACCTCCTTGATCCATCGAATTGTGTACGGAGATGGGTGCCTTTCTATTTTCAGTTGTAGTTTTCCACCATTATTTTTGACATGAGATTCTCATTACTTCTAATATCGATGATTACATTATAGACTTTTTGGTGTACATTGCACCTCGTTCGAAAGATATTGTGCCGCTATAAACTTATCTCTACCTTTGGAATGTACAACGGCTTCTTCATGATCAAAGTAGTGGCCTGCGATTCACCATCATCGGTTGATGCTAAGCGAAAATTAGGGTTGTGTCGTAAACGACCACGGATGGTCCAACATTGTCTTAGGCTTTGGGCAGAATTAGAGCATCCGCAATATGGTTGAGGGTTGCATGCAACCCTTGCATGGTCAACTACTTTCCCGGTGGAAAGCTTCCATTCTTTCCAAAAGATAACGAATCCATGAATCACCGTCCACATGATTTTAGTCCATACCTTCATTATTTGTCATCGGTCCGAGGGGAGTCCTTGCTTTAATACCAATTGATGCAGGTATGAACGTGATAAGGTTGATCACAGTATTCCTAAAAGATAAATACTCCAATTCCATGAAGCTTCTCTGGACTCTTCACCGAGACTTCTCGAATCCACAAGGAAAGAGCAAGGAAAATAGAAAATAAATTCTATAAAATTTGTAATTTTATTGATTGATTGAAATAAACGAGTATACAACCCTTTAAATAGGGATACCCAGCCTTTGAAGAACTTTCAGAAGTAAACTACAACTAAAACTCCTAAAATTCGTAACTTACTATAAATAGTAAATTTACTATTTATAGTAAGTGTCCTATGTGGCTTAACCACGTTATTCTCCTAATTTTTCTAAACACTTTCCATGTTGGAAACAACTCCTAAAGCCCAACGGATGAAAAGTTACAATCAAGCCAAAACTTACTAAAAATAGTAAAAATAAAAATAAATAAGGAATTCGACCGTCGATCTGATGGAATCTTGCAAATTCGGCATGGAAAACCTGACATATCCAAGTTGGTGGGCCAAAGTAGATCATCTTACCCCAAAATCATATATTGTACATCGAGTAACTTATTTCGGTTTGTGAGATATGCCTATTTTAATTTTCTGACGGTCTTGATGATTTCTGCCTTCGATCGGGCCTTCTCTTATCCATCTAGGACATGAAAGTGTCCACGACCTACTCTACATCAAAACTTAACCACCTAAATAGTATGTGTTATGGGAGATTCTGAGCCGACCTCAATCGAAGTCAGCTCGGCTTGACCACATCCTAGGATGGCTCAACTGAGCTTAGTCCAAGGTCAACTATTGAGGGTCAAATATTGCATATTAGACTCCCAGTTATTACTTGATTTTATGAACATGATACTGTTTAATGCCCTATTTTAATCGTGTTTGTGTTGCAAGGTGAATTTATTAGCCTGAACTGAAAAAGGTACTAAAAGCATGGATTTAACGCTCAGAAATCACCAATGCAAGGGATGGACCCCAGGGGACCGAGATTGAAGAATTTACATGCCCGAGATATGAGAAAATCAAGTAATTCACACTAAAGAGGCCTGAAAATCGTCCAAAATGCAAGATCACATGGTTCCCACCATCCTTTCGACTCGAAACTTTATATTTAGCCTGAGAACCTAAATTAACTATACACGTCGAATTTTAGACATTGGATCCTTATGGAAGTGGCCCAACGGACAGATCAGCGGCCCACCTGATACCTAGATATGCCTCAATTTTGGTTCCAACACCTTAAATGAGATGGCAAAACGGATAGATGGAGCGGATTCCACATATACATCACAGTGGACCCCACATGCACTTGAGCGTGCACAGCGCGTACATGCACTGGACGGATTGGTCCGGTCAACGAATGCTTGACCCGTCTCCTTCAGTGCGGGCGTTCAGTGAAAGCACCACATCCGCTGGTTGATTTCAGTGGGCCCCACCCATCATCCATTTGGACGATTAGGACCGTTCATTGCGAGCAGGGGGTGTGGACGACCCTAGCCAAGATGTCCTTCTAGTCCCATGCACACATACACACGTGGATCGTCGAAAAACACAGGATGAACGGCGAGGTGATTTGATATAGTGGACTGCACCAAAATTCGACCAAAACCACTCCATTCTAACTGAAATTTTGCCAGGAATCCAATGAATGGGGTGGATCTCTTCGAAAACATCATTGTGGGGCCCATCGAGCATCTCAGCGCAATAACTTTTTAAAATGGACGTTTGGACCCGTCTAGGAATTTCAGAGAGTTGTGGGCCACGATCGCTGATCAGTTGGGTGATCTAAACCATTCACACAACGCACCAGGGGGCTAAGACCCTAACCAAGGAGAGAAAGTAGGTTTTTCAACACACCTCTTGCCAAAAACAAGATCAAAACATGGGTCGCCTTGCGTTTCACTGCGCAACGTGTATGTGCTACGTAAGCACAATCCAGCACCGTCTCCAGCCCTCTAAACCGCCCCTGAAGCTTATAAATGAGAGGGAGAAAGAGAGAGAGAGAGATCATCTTTTGGACATGAAGGCTAGACATGGGAGAGAGAGAAAGAGAGAGTGGTGACAGCTTCCTACTTCCTTTTTTCTACTTGTTTTGTTTATTCCTTTCCTTTAAGAGTTTTAGCATGATCATGTCAGGCTAAACCTCTTAGCGAGGGATAAAAAGTGAAGCTTGTAGCGTGATGGGGCATTTTCTACAACTTTGATTCATGTTTAAGGAACTCTCTTTGATTATAATTTGATTATAAGGAATGCTTTCAGTTTTTAATGGTTTGTTGTGACTGAAATTAAAATGGATCTGCGATAGCTTTCAGAATGTTCTTTTAATTATTATGATTATGAGCGTAGGAGCCCTATTGTTCACCATCGTCTCACGGGTATGGTTGGATGATGGAACCCTTCCTAACGTTCACAACTCCCTTAAATTGGATGTGGATTGGTTAAATTTTGTTGTTTGATTTATCTCATGGGCATGGTTTTATGATGGAATCAATTCTAATTCTCATACCTCTCATCTCTTGAAAACTAGATCAAAGGAAGTTCATATTTGATTTTTAATGACATAACTTCCAAATGGATGAAGATGGGACTTTGATTCCAGTTGTGTTCTCAAATCAAGCAAAGACCTCCCTGATCTCTACAAGTGGATCCTTGGCACCCCAGTTTCCCACCTTTGAATTTTATAAGTTTTAGTTAAACTTATTTACCATTATTCTCTTAAATTTTCTTGGTTTAGATTACATTTTCTTCTAATTCTAGTTCTAGTTACTTTCAGATTACGTACAAGGTTCAGTCCATGTAGATTCAACGATGGTCTTACCGAGATTATTACTACATTGCAACCCTATACTTAGGGTGTGAACAAGTTTTTGCCATCGTTGCCGAGGACTGATGGTTGCATTTTTTTATAGATAAACTAGTTTTAGAATTAGGTTAAGATTAGGGGTTTTTCTAGTTTCTAATTTTAGGCTTAGGTTTTTCTATTTGACTTTTAGAAACTAACCTAACTTTCCTGTTTTGTAGGATTCTGAGATAGACTTTCCAAATTGGTAATCTCTTTCTAATCTCTCTATTCTTCTATTTTTAAGATTAAGTTTTATTTTCTATTCTTAGAAACTTTCTAATTCTAGGTTTCTTTTTATCTTTAGAATCTAACTTAGTTTTCTATTTTTAGGTTTAAAAACTTTCCTTTTTTCTAGTTTTAGAAACTAACTCATCTTTTCTATTTTTATTTTTAGAAACTTTCTAATTTTAGAATTTCTATTTTAGAAACTAACTTGTTTTGTTTTGTTCTACAGGATTCTAACATAAATCTCATCCAATTTGGTAACTTCTTTCTAACTTCTCCTCTATCTAGATCTTTTATTGCTATAGGGTTTTTCTTTTATTTTCTTTTAGGATTAGATTAGAGTTAAAGCTTTACCATGCAAGAGTGGGAACATGTGTATGCTGAGATAGCTAAGAAATCTTGGGAAAGGATGTATGATAATTATGATGGGAAATAGCCTATGCCTTAAATATTTTCTAAAAATTTCTTCAACCAATCGAAATACAATGCTCCACCGATTAAGAAGTCCTTCGGCGATTATCTGCGGGAGAATAATTGTACTCCACAAGTTAAGAAAACAGTACGTGATTATTGGAATAATGATGCGTATCAACTTCCGACCTATGACCCGTATGATTATGATCAGTGGAAACAGAAATATTTCGAAGTTGAGTCAGTAAAATATCATGGTGAAAACCCTCTTGGATTAGCCACTTTTGAATATCCACATTTTAGCCTTAGTTGCATAGGAACTAAGGCCAAAATGCTACATTTTAGCCTCAGTTGTATAGGAACCGAGGCCAAAAGTCTACTTTTTAGCCTCCCTTGCATAGGAACCGAGGCTAAAAGTCTACATTTAAGAATATTGAAAAAAAATTAAGAAATTTGAAAAAAAGAATTGAGACAATTGTGAAAAAATTGAGAATTTTGAAAAAAAAATTATGAGTTTTGAAAAAGATTTGAATTTTAAATTTCCAAGAACTAAGATTTTTAAAAATTTTGAGAACTTTTAAAAAACTAAGAATTAATTTATTTATTTATTTGAAAATTAAGAATAAAAAAATGATAATTATGAAAAAGGATGAATTTTAAAAAAAATTGAGAATTTTTTAAAAATTAAGAATTTTGAAAATTTTTGAAATTTTTGAAAAAAAATAAGAATTTTGAATTTGAGAATCTTAAAAAAAAATGGAAATTTTTAAAAAATTGAGAAATTTCAAATACTTGAAAATTCTAGAAAAAAAATTAAGAATTTCTAAAACTACTAAGAATTGATTTTTTTTTTTTTTTGATAATTTTGAAAAAACTGAGAATTTTGATTTTTTTTGATAAATTTCAACAAATTTATAATTTTGAAAAAAATTAGATTTAAAAAAAAATTAAGAATCTTGATTTTTTTTCTTTTTGAGAATTTTTGTAAAATTAATAAAATTCAGAATTAATTTTAGTGCAAGAACCCAAAAATGAAATAGATCCAAATCTCATTTTGGGCCATGCAAATGAACAGACTCGATTTCCGCATTGCTTGCCACGTGTACCGTAGAGAGATGAGTATACCATATTCCATTTCTTACGGATCCAATATATCATCTCCGTGGCTTTTATTCATTTTGGAACTTGGAAGCTCAAAGTAGAGCTCTCTCTCAAAATCCCTAATCTCCGAAAGGAAAACAGAGCGAAATCGCATTTTACTTCTGCAATTCTATCTGTCAAAATCCCCAAGCTTTGAATGGAAAACAGATTGAAATCGCGTTTAACTTCTGCAATTCGATCCTTTACAATGCCTAGAAACGTCAATTTTATCCTCCACACCGATAATCTCTTCACCGATTTTAGATACACGTTCTCTATTTTTTCCTACTGATTTCTCAACTGAAATCCTCTCGAAAATCAGAAATCGGGGCAGAAATCTCTCAATTTCATGCGTTTTCCCCATTTGGCCAATCAAAATCCAATTTTCGCATTTTTTAGTTCGATCTGAGGAGGTTTTTTTTTTGCTGATTTCACTGAAATCTTGCTCAGGAAGTGGAAAATCCTGTCATTTCTAGCTCATTTGCTGGATTTGAGCAGTTTCTGCATTGCAATATCAGGGATTAGGGTTTGGTGTTCGATCTAAGAGTAAAACCTTGTTCTCTGCTGCGAAATCTGCTCCTCCATTACCGATTTCCATACAGGCTAGATAAACAAGGGGCATATACACCGATTGCAGCTCCTTACTGAATCGAACCCTAGCTTCTCTCTGTCTTCTCCAATATTTCTCTTGTCTACGTTAGATCTACCATCTCTCTCTCTCTCTCTCTCTCTCTCTCTCTCTCTCTCTCTCTCTCTCTCTCTCTCTCTCCGATCATCAGATCCTCAAAAGACAGTGAGCTTTTTTCCAATTTTTTTTTTCCACTTATGGTTTTTTTTCTCAATTTTTAGTGCTTAATCTATTTTAATATAAATCCAGCTTATGTCACTCGATTTTGAGAGATTTTGTTGGATTTTAATCTGATTATTACTGATAGATCTATTTTCCTTTCGGATCTCATTGTTTGGAGCTTTGATTTTCCACTTAGGGTTTGATTTTTGTAATTTTTTTCTTGATTTCTGGTGCTTGATCTATTTTGATCTTGATCCAACTTATGTCTCTTTATTCTTAGAGATTTCGTTGGATTTTGTTTCGATTCTTGCTGATTTAAGTTGTAATTTAGGTTTATGTATTTAGATTTTAGAGATTTATCTTTGATTTATGTAATATCATGCGTTTGAAATACATTTTGAGATTTAGTATCTTCTGATTTGCTAAGATTTAGATGTTAGTTTTACATCATTTAGAAGAATCATGGTGAATCTTCACCCAAAGGGGATTTTTTATTCTCCAATTGTGTGTGATGCTTGATACACAAGCACAAAGAAATTGTAAATGCGGCTTACATACACTCAAAGTAAACTGCTTAAATGACATATCTTTATTCTAGAGCTCTTTTTCTAATATTCTTTTTGCCATATCCTTAATTGCGTGTTAGTTACACCTACAACCCACACTTCTTAATGCTAGGGAATTCAACATGTCCAGGTAATATTGGAGAGGGTAAAGCATTTTGCTCAGTCAGTTTCTGTATACGAAGATCAAATATTTCAAAAAAGAGCTCATATTTAGCAGGTAATTGGCTTATTCTATCGTGCTTATTCTTATTCTCCTCATTTTTTTTTATCATTGTCTGACAAACTTGAAACTGTCATGCTCCTTGTTTGTGGTTGTATCCACAGATAACTATGATTTCTTTACTAATATATGGTTTTGAAGTTTTGGTTAGATGTCAGCACATAAGTTCTTAGAGGTAAGTTGGTCTTGCTCTGTCAGGTTTAGGACATATGGATTTCAGAATCAGAGGTAAGTTGAGTTATTTAGAGGAATGTATCACATGCTCCATGAATGACATGGTGTATTTGTCCACTATGACACCAGTATATTTTGTCCATTTCTCTTTCATTTCATATATCAGATGCACTTATTCTTGCATCATATTCTATTGCATTGTCTTTTGGTTTTCTAATTGATTTTGGTGATAGGGAAGAAGATCTATGTCCTGAACAAAAATGAGCATGGTCTTAATATGGCTGCAGCAGTTCATCACCAATTAGGAGATACTGACAAGCCAAATGATGGCAATGCCTCAGTGAAGAAGAGAACTAATGTGTTACTTCTTGATGATCACCTAGGAGATCTAGGAATGTCTAATGGTTTAAACTATGAGAACCAAATTGCTTTTGGATTCTTGTAAGTAAATCACTGCCTTTCTGTCTTTTATAGTTATAAATTGTCAGTTTTACTTTTTCTTGTGAACCATTACTTGTAGATAAATGGTCTTCGTTGAATTTGTTGGGGTTGTGTTTCAAAAGCTTGTTCCATCAGCAAAATTCCAACAAGAATGCCATATGCTACCCTAAAATTAGTTAGAATATTTCCCAGTTTCAAACGAAGTTGTAGATAACTAAACAAAAGAAGTCCTAGGAATTTTATGTCGTTGGGAACAAAGCCTCAATTGCATGATTGAAAAAGTCGAGCTAAAGTCCTAGAGGGGAGGGGGGGGGGGGGGGGGGGGGGTTGAATAGGACTATGCCAAATTAAAAACTTAGATGCGGAATTAAACAAAATTAAATAAAGATAACACTTAACCACTCTCACAATGCATAAATGAAAAGCAACCTCAAATGTATAAGTATTAAGAGGTTGATACAGATGTTATTCTAAGGACAACCTTACACCAAAAACAAATGGTTTATGCTAGGACAACCTAATTCCTAGAAAGGTCTGTGTATCAAAATCTCAAACCGATACAGAGGAATAAATAAATAAATAAATAGCAAAGAATTAAACTAAGCTATTACAACATTCTTCCACAATTGCATAAAAGGAAATGACAACATTCACACAATGCCATAATCATTCAATCATCCACAAGACCAGAAATTATAGTGGTTCGCTTGTGTGTACACCAACTGTTTAGAAAAATAGCCACACAACTACTCCACTCCTAATATCCTCACACAGTGGATATTAGCATTCATTATGCAATAGGTTTTTCAAGGTTAACCTAAAACCTTCACAATTGTGTCTTTCAAGTGGGCTTATACAATTCAAAAAACCCCCACACTCTGAGTTTCTTAGATCACCTCAGACAAACCAAAAATAAAGAGATTTTTCGTGGCACAATCTTAATAAAACCAAAAAAATAGATTTACACAAATGTAAAATACTTATTTGGATATTCTCCTTTGATGAAGCCTGGTAAAACCAATTCGGAGTAGAAGTTCAACATAGATGTTCAATGTCCACACTCACTTATAAAAAGGTTCTAAGTTCTAAATGATTTTTCGATTAAATCACTATGAGCTTGCTTGATTTGATTTTGATTGCAAGAAATGGGAAAACAAAAATCCCTTTTTTAAAATGTGATTGGAATATAGAATACAAAAAGCTAATTAAAGAGAATATTAAATTTGCACTAACTAGCTTAAGAATATCACTAACTTATCTCTTAGAGTGGTGTCCTGAATTTGCTTAAATTGAATGAAAAACTCTGAAAATCGTGCTCTATTTATAATTGCAGAAACTGTTCACTCAACTGGTCCAGAGGTCAGGTCGACTGGTCGAAGGACCAACAAACTTTTAAAAATTCGGGCACGATAAGATAAAACCGTTCCACGACTGGTTGAGTGGCTTCCATGACTGCTCGAGTGGCTTGCACAACTGATCGAACCCTGCTCTCAACTGGTCATGTGGAACCCATTTTAGTTACTGGACTTTGAGTCGAGGTTGCTCGACTAGTCGAGCACTGTTCACTTCACTAGTCGAGCAGTCTCCAGGACTGGTCGAAGATCCAATAAAAAATCCTGAAAATAAGTAACAAATCTTGGACTGGTCGAGCCAATACTAAGACTAGTCGAACATATGCTAATACTAGTTGAGAAATAGCCTATACACTTATAAAGTGACCCAATTAAAGTATGTAATCAATATGACCTAACCTATGGTCAATCTAGGGTCATTCATACCTTATAAGTGATATGTGAACATTGAATCTTCTTTCGTTTCGGTTGATAGTTGCTCTTGACGTACATGAAGCTTGACATCTTGAAGTGTGTTGAAGCTTGAACTTGTAACTCTTTGAAGCTTGAATTTGAAACGCTTTGAAGCTTGAACTTGAGATACTTAACTTGTATTTCATCTTGAGCTTTAAGTACCAAAGTAAAGAACTTTGTCTTGACATGGATGAAGCTTTGAAACCTTTAACTATTAAAGCTTGAAATATTGAACTAACACTTAGTGTTGAACTTGAACTTGTATATCTCTTGATCTTGCATTTGAAGTTCTTGAGGTAAAGACCTTTGTTCTTGTACATGAGATGCATGATCTTGAATATGTATAGGAGCTACACAAGACAAATTCTAAGAGGTTTTGGCACTACAAAATTTGACAATCATAGGAGCTAGAAAACATAGTATTTACAATCTCCCCCTTTGTCAAATTTGTGACAAAACACACTTCATTATAATAAGATAAGCATAACACGCATAATAAAGAATCATGCACCAGTTTTAGCCTGGTCAAAGAATCATACACCAGTTATAAACAGGTTAAAGAAATACGCATCAATACAATAATATTCTCCCAACAATACTCCCCCTTACAAAAGAAAAAAATAATAATAATGGTGGCTACCTATCCACAATCACAATCCATAATCCACAAGCATGACAAAATTCTCCCCCCTTTTGTCACAATATGACAAAGGAAGGAATAAAAAAAAATAATGGAAGTATAAAAACAGGGAAGTAAAAGAAGAGTAATGAGGAAGAAGTGAATATATGATCAAGATTACCAAGATAACCAAATCCATAAGCAAGCATGTCCAAGAACATATTACAAGCTTACTAAGATAACCAAATCCAGAAGCAAGAGAAGTTCAAGTAGTTTAAAAGTTATTACATATGTAAAATTCAATGACTAATCTGAACCAGAAGAAGGAGCAGGTATGGTAGGATCAATTTGATGAAGTCCCTTATTAATGCGCCTAAGATATTTGCGCATATATTTGAATTGCATTTCTTGGGACACATGCATACCTTCAACCTTCTCCTCAAGTGAGCGTAACCACGCATCATAATCAGATGGCTGATAATTAGGATCACTAGCAGAATCAGATTGAAGTTCATCAAAAATGTCATCCATATTGACATCATCTGGAGGTAAATCACCTTCTTCTTCATGTGCATCCGCAGCTCCACTATCACCCACATCAACTTGGCCTGGGGCCAACTTCAAATTCATCTTGTTAATGTTAGAGTTGTTGAATGGTATTTGATTAATGGGAGCTTCCCCAACAGGCTTAGCCACTAAGCTATGGGTGGCTAACACAATCATAAGATAAGCGAAGGGTATGTCTCTGTGACCTGGATGGAGACGAAATTGAATGATGCTATGACAAATAAGAGAAGGAAGACATACAGAGACTCCAAAAATAACAGAATGGAGAATACGAACCATAAATGTAGTAAGTTCAGTTTTGTTACCAGATCGAGGATAAACATTTGAAATGAAAATCGTATGAAGGATTCTGTATCTAGGTAACAAAAACTTGGAGGTGAGCGCATTACTAGTACTCCATTTCGCATCTATCTTACATAAATCCCTAGTTAGAATTCACTTTTCAGTTTCAGAAGGTTTTTCCACTAGAGAACTAATGGAAATACCTTCATCATTAACTGGAAGGTCCATTAAAATAGAAATAAGATGACGGTCCACATCAATTGGACCTTCTCTGGTCAGTAATGCACGCATACATAGCCTGTGCAATGGAGTGGTATATCGGCCCACCCCAATGTAGTATGTTATCCCATCCTACAGACTGAAGGAGGGGAAGAATATCAAAAGGAGCCAAATGATCAACATTGACAGTTCATTCTACTATCACATTACGCAATCAAAATCCTTCACATAACTAGGATCTTCCTTGGGCGACCGAAGGTGGCGCACCGTGATAGGAGCCAAACAAGATGAAGATGGACCACGAGATCTTTTCTTCTTAGTTTTACCTTCCATTTATAATAAAGAAAGCAAGGAATAAAGAGATTGCAAAAGAAGTAAAGTGGGTTTCTGGTAGATCATATTTTTAAGTAAAAAATCCCAAAAATCAACATAAAACAAGAAATAAACCACACAAATGATGAAAAGGAAGTGCAAAGGACTTGAATCTATAAGAAATATAAAAACAATTCACTAACCATGGAGGAATCAAGATGGGTTCGACCGGTCGAGGTAGGGCTCGTTAGAGAAGAAGGCCCAAATGAAGAAAAACTGATTTTTCCCCAAATAAAAGGCCAAACCCGTGATTTATGACTAGTCGAGTACACGCTCGACCGGTCGTGCCACGATTGGTCGAGTATGTACTCGACTGGTCGTGAACCTCACAAAATTTACAATTTTTCATAAAATTTGAAATCTGAAAATTTTCAAAATAAAAATATATACATTATGATACAAAAAGACATGAATTATCAATTCACATTGCACATACCAAGATCAAATTTTAATTTTGCAAACCTGCTTTTGTCGAGTGGTTTTGTGAATATGTTAGCTAATTAATACTCGGTTGAAATATAATCAAAAGAAATTGTCTTATCTTCCACTAATTCATGAATATAGTGATATCTAATGTCAATATGTATGGTTCGTGAATGCTGGATTGGATTTTTAGAGATATTAATTGCGCTTGAATTATCACAATATAACACCATAGAATCTTGCACAATTTCGTAATCGATTAACATTCATTTCATCCATACAAGCTGAGTGCATGCATTACCTGCAGCAATGTATTTAGCCTCAGCAGTTGAGAGCGATACGGAACTTTGTTTCTTACTTAGCCAAGAAACTAAATAATTCCCTACATAGAAACAACCACCACTGGTTGATTTTTGATCATCAATGTTACCAACCCAATTAGCATCCGTGTAACTAGCTAATTGCACACTAGTATCATGTGAATACCAGAGACTAAGATTTGCTGAACTAGCGACATTCGTAAAATGCGCATAACAGCAATTAGATGTGACTCTTTAGGGTCAGATTGATATCTAGCACAAATTCCTACGCTAAATGCAATATCAGGTCAGCTCACAGTTAAATAAAGTAAACTACCAATCATACTGCGATACAACTTAGGATCTACACTCTTACATTTAGAGTCCTTTTAGAGTTTTAGAGTAGTACTATTAGAGTATCAAAATTTTTTCCACTCTCAAATTTGAACTTTTTAACTAAGTTCAGAGCATATTTAGTTTGAGAAATAAAGAAACCATCAGGTTGTTATTTGACTTGCAACCCTAGAAAATAGTTTAGTTCTCCAACCATGCTCATTTCAAATTTAGACTTTATAAGATCTGCAAACTCAACAGTCATGTTAGCACAGGTAGATCCATAGATAATATCATCAACATAGATTTGTACTATTAGAATGTGATCATTATGTTTCTTTACAAACAATGTCTTATCAACACTTCCATTATAAAGTTATGACTTAGTAGAAACTTAGTAAACTTTTCATAACATACCCTGGGAGCTTGTTTCAAACCATGGAGTGCCTTTTTTAGGCGATAGACATGATTAACATGTTTAGGGTCTTCAAAACTCGTTGGTTGTTCAACATATCGCCGTTTAATAATATACTCTTTACATCCATTTAGTATATTTTGAACTTTTTAAAGTAAGCAATAGATATAAATAGTCTAATTGATTTAAGACAAACTACTAGGGCGAAGGTCTCATCATAATCGATGCCTTCAATTTGAGTGTACCCTTGTAGCCTAGCCTTGTTTCTAGTAATATTACCAAGTTCATTAGACTTATTTTTGAAAATCCATTTTGTTCTGATAATGTGTTTATCTTTCGATCTTGGAACTAAGTACCACACATCATTTCTTACAAACTGATTGAGCTTTTCTTACATTGCTATAATCCATTTTTCGTTAATAAGAGCTTCTTTTACGTTAGCTAGTTCTATCTGAGATGTAAAGCACCCGTAGTTACACATATCTTCAAGTTGTCTACGAGTGCGCACACCAGTGAGAGTGTTTCTAAGGATTTGATTAGAAGGATGGTCTTTAACTGTCCTCAGTTCAGTATAATCTTGACTTAATGAAGAGTCTGGTTTATCAATTAAAAAAAACTTTATCATTTTCTGAACTTGGGACAAGTGTATTTAAGTGATTGTCTATAACCACATTAATGGACTCTTAAATTACACCAGCCCTCTTGTTAAAAACCAGATACGCTCGACTAGTTAGAGCATACTTTAAAAATATCCCTTCATCACTTTTGGTGTCAAATTTACCTAGATTTTCTCGGTCATGTAAGATGTAGCACTTGCTGCCAAAAACTCGAAAGTATTTGACAGTAGGCTTCTTATCAAACCACATTTCATAAGCCATTTTACCATTTGATTTTCTAGTATAAACACGGTTAATTATATAGTAAGCTGTATTAACGGCTTCGGCCCAAAGATTTTTAGGGAGCTTGATACTATTTAACATTATATTTGCCATTTCTTGAAGCACTCTATTTTTTCTTTCTACTATACCATTTTATTGTGGTATTTTGGGAGCAGAATATTCATGTGATATTCCCTGATCACTGCAAATTTCTCGAAACCACTGTTTTCAAATTTTGATCCATCATCTTTGAAACTTGAGACCCTTTTTCCGTTTGGATACATTTAAGTATCCTTTTTACTTCATCGAGAGTTTCTGATTTATCTCTTAAGAAGACTACCCAAGTGAACCTGGTAAAGTCATTAACAATTACCAGTATGTACTTCTTGCCACCTTGACTCTCCGTTCTAGTTGGTCCAATGAGATCCATGTGGAGAAGTTCGAGAGGTTTAGATGTGGCATTGGAGCTCACTCTTTTGTGAGTACTCCTAGTTTGTTTGCCAATCTGGCATTCACCATATATTTTGTCTACTTTCTGCATTTTGGGTAAACCTCTTACCAACTCTCTTTTGCTCAATCTATACAAGTTACGGTAGCGCACATGTCTGAGGCGTTTATGCCATAATTCGGTCTCATCGGTTTGGACCATGTAACACAATAGATTAGATGAGCTTAAATCACACAATGTAGCAGTTTTCAGAAGTTCTGCGACTAGTTAATATTACAGAACCATTTTTATTTAATATTTCACACCCTTGGTTAGTAAATTTTACACTATGATTTTTATCGCATATGTGAGAGATCCTTAATAAATTATGTTTTAACCCTTTTGCATATGAAACATTCTCAAATAGAGGGAGGTTAAAGAGTTGAATCGTACCTTGGCCAACAATTCTGCAGTTGTTGCCATCACCGAATGTGACCAAACCATCAGTCATGTCTTTAAGATTGGTGAAAAGACCTTTGTCGCCAGTCATGTGTCTGGAGCATCCACTGTCTAGGTACCACTTTAAATGACTTAAAGCTTTGAAAGCGATGTGGGCAACCAAACAAGTAACCTTAGGAACCCATTTCATTACAGTTTTGGGTTTAGGAGTATAGTTGGCCTTATTATGTTTATAGTTGTTATAAGACCGACCCATTGAGTTAGATTTTAGGAGCTCCTTAAGTAAGTCAACAATTTTCTCAACTAAAAGATTTCAATTTTGATTTTTATAGTTGATATGGTTACTTTTAGATTTTTAAGGTTTGTAAAAACTTAGCATTTTTAAAATAATTTTGATTCAGACTTTTCCCTTTTGAGTTTGAAGACTCCCCTTTCACAAATCTGGGTGGAGTATTCTTATGTTTGGGAGGAATACTTTTGTCGTAGCCCAATCCAGATCGATTGCCACATTTTCTGGATCCAAATAAGAGTTTTTCTAACTTGGGATCTCCTTAGGCATACCTCCATGTGTCTTTTAAACTCAAAAGTGAAGAGACTTCTAGTTTTAGTTTTTCATTTTCAGATTTTAGGTTTTCAACTAGGGAGGTTTTGAAATCTAAGTTACAATTAGTTTTTTCAAAGCAATCTGAAATATGTGATTTTTTTAAGACTAGATTATCAAAATTTTCTTTTAGTTTTGAAAATTTTTCTTTTTAAAGTTTTAGCTTTACAGCAATTTTGCAACTTTACTTGTATAGGGCATTATAAGCATCTTGAAGATCTTCTTCATTTTCATGATCACTATTCAGATTTTTCTTCACTAGTTGAATCATCATTATCTGAAGAAGTAAACTTGGCTAGAGTCATTAGGGCTTTAACATCATTACCCGACTCAGTTTCAGAATCTTCTAACTCAGAAGAAGCTTCAGAGTAGGAAGATTCATCCCATGTAGACAACATACCTTTCTTTTTAGGTTTGTCCTTTTTAGGACATTTGTTCGCTAAATGCTCACATTCATGGCAGTTGTAACATTGACTGTCTTTTAAAGATTTTCAAGTTTTAGATCTAAATCTTTTCTTTTCAATAGGTTTTTGAAAATCTACCCTCTTTTTACTTTTGAAAATTTTATAAAACTTTTTAGCTAAAAGGGCCATATCATCTTCAGAATTTTCTAAATCAAAAATATTATTTTCTTGAGAAATATTTTAAAAAGATTTAAGGGTGATAGATTTACTTTTAGGAGCTTTAAAGTTTAACTCATAGGTCTGTAAGGAACTAACTAATTCTTCTACCCTCATATTATCCGTATCACGAGGTTCCTAGATCGCAGTCACCTTTGAATTGAACCGTTCAGGGAGTGAGTGTAGTATCTTTGCACAAACTTAATTTTCTGGGATTCTATCACTAAGACCCCACATAGAGTTGACAATGTCATTCAATCTTGTATAGAAGTCCATGAAAGTTTCACTTTCTTTCATACGTATTTCCTCAAATTTGGTCGTGAGGATTTGGACTTTAGATTTCTTGACAATTGTTGTTCCCTCGTGTGTCATTTTCAAAACATCTCAGGCTTGCTTTGCAGTATTACAGGATATAATTCTCTTGAATTCACCTGGTGATAATGCGTAAGTAATTGCATTTAGAGCCTTTGATTGGCACTCCTTTCACTTTTCTGAAGGTTGGTCTAAGTAAAATAAGGTGTTACTTTTACAGTTACAGATCCATCGGTACCAGTCACTTCAGTGGTAGGAGGGGTCCAATTGGTCACTGTGGCTTGTCACACACTCTTATCCATGGATTTCAAGAAAATTCTCATTCTGGATTTCCAATAGGCATAATTGGAGCCATCAAATGGTGGAGGCCTAGTAACTAAAAGGCTATCAAAATTTGATATCTTAAAAAGCTCAGATCGATTAGCTCAGGAAATTAATCCAAAAACAAATAAAGCGAGCTATTAGGCTTTGATACCAGTTAAAAAGGCCGAGCTAAAGTCCTTGGGGGGGGGGTGAATAGGACTATGCCAAATTAAAAACTTAAATGCAGAATTAAACAAATTTAAATAAAGATAGAACTTAACCAATCTTACAATGCAGAAATGAAAATCAACCTCAAATGTACAAGTATTGAGAGGTTGATACAAATGTTGTTTTAAGGACAACCTTACACCAAAAACCAATAGTTTATGGTAGGACCACCTGATTCCTAGAAAGGTCTATATATCAAAATCTCAAACCGATACAGAGAAATAAATAAATAAATAGCAAAGAATTAAACTAAGCTATTACAACATTCCCACACTTGCATAAGAAGATTACACAATTCTTCCACAATTGCATAAAAGGAAATTACAACATTCACATAATGCCACAATCATTCAATCATCCGAAGGACCAGAAATTATAGTGGTTCACTTGTGTGTACACCAACTATTTAAAAAAATAGCCACACAACTACTCCACTCCTAATATCCTCACACAGTAGATATTAGCGTTCACTATGCAATAGGTTTTTCAAGGTTCACCTAAAACCTTCATAATTGTGTCTTTCAAGTGGGCTTACACAATTCAAAAAACCCCACACTCTGAGTTTTCTAGATCACCTGAGATAAACCAAAAAAAAAAAGATTCTTCCTGGCACAATCTCAATAAAACCAAAAGAATAGATTTACACAAATGTAAAATACTTATCTGGATATTCTCCTTTGATGAAGCCCGGTAGAACTTATTCGGAGTAGAAGTTCAACGTAGATGTTTAATGTCCACACTCACTTATGAAACGGTTCTAAGTTATAAATGATTTTTAGATTAAATCGCTATGGGCTTGCTTGATTTGATTTTGATTCCAAGAAATGGGAAAATAAAATTCCCTTCTTCAAAATATGATTAGAATATAGAATATAAAATCAAATACAAAAAGCTAATTAAAGAGAATATTAAATGAGCACTAAATAGCTTAAGAATATCACTAACTTATCTCTCAGAGTGGTGTCTTGAATTTTCTTCAATTAAATGAAAAACTATGAAAATCGTGCTCTATTTATAATTGCAGAAATTGTTCACTCGATTGGTCCAGAGGTCAGATCGACTGGTCGAGTGGCTTCCACAACCGGTCGAGTGGCCTGCACGACCGGTTGAACCCTGCTCTCGACTGGTCGTGTGGAACTCATTTTAGTTGCTGGACTTTAAGCCGAGGCTGCTCGACTGGTCGAGCACTGTTCACTCGACTGGTCGAGTAATCTCCAGGACTGGTCGAAGATCCAACAAAAAATCCCGAAAATAAGTAACAAATCTTGGACTGATCGAGGAATTTCTTGGACTGGTCGAGCTAGTACTAAGACTAGTTGAATATAGGTTAAGACTAGTCGAGAAATAGCCTATACACTTATAAAGTGACCCAATTAAAGTATGTAATCAATATGACCTAACATATGGTCAATCTAGGGTCATTCATACCTTATAAGCGATATATGAACATTGAATTTTCTTTTGCTTCGGTTGATAGTTGTTCTTGACGTACATGAAGCTTGACATCTTGAAGTGTGTTGAAACTTGAACTTGTAACTCTTTAAAGCTTGAATTTGAAACGCTTTGAAGCTTGAACTTGAGATACTTGTATTGCATCTTGAGCTTTAAGTACCAAAGTAAAGAACTTTGTCTTGACATGGATGAAGCTTTGAAACCTTTAACTATTGAAGCTTGAAAGATTGAACTAACACTTAGTGTTGAACTTGAACTTGAACTTGTATATCTCTTGATCTTGCATTTAAAGTTCTTGAGGTAAAGACCTTTGTTCTTGTACATGAGACGCATGATCTTGAATATGTAGATGATCTACATAAGACAGATTCTAAGAGGTTTTGGCACTACAAAATTTGAAAATGATAGGAGCTAGAAAACATAGCACTTACAATGATCTCCCCCTGGCTTGGAAGAACATGGCTCTATCTAGTCTGATTTAATTTACTGCACCTAGAGTTCTGGGTTGATGTGCTGATGATCTTCAGTGGAGATCTGTGTGCATTCAGACCTTGGTCAACCTTTTCACTTCTCCAGACATAATTTGTGCTGCAATTTTTTCATTAAAATTCAACCAGGTTGCTTGATTATTAGTTTTTACTGTAACTTTTGATAAAAGAATCTATTGATTAAGTCTGGTTCCTGTTTTTATGTATAACTATCAGTTTATTGATGCGAATTAAGTTCTATGAATTCCTGCAGTCTGTCCTGACTCTCATTTACAGCGACAGTAGCAGATCACTCAAATCTGGTTTTCTGTATGAAAGTTGTTTGGTTGAAAACATTACACATTCTCATGTAATAGCTCCACTATATTAAATGATTCACCTTAGGAGACCATTTCAAAGGAAAGAGACCTACTTTCTTGCTACATTTGCCGTTACAAACATGGTGTTTGCATAAAGGTTTGGCTGGCTTAATCATTTGTTTTCTTCTTTAAAATTCTATAGGTTTGACTCCAAAAATGAGAGGTAGACTTTATACTGTTTGCTTTGCTTCACCCTACCTTCAATCGTCTGCTTGATGTAATCATAATATTTGTCAAATGCATTTCATCCTACTTGTGCTAGACGTGCTGGCCTGCACATGGATGTGAAGACTGCTGGAGGTAAGTTTTTTCAGCACAAGGCTTATTGTCAAAAGCATAGCTTGGATCAGAAAAAGAAGATCATATCAATTTCTTTTGAAGAATGAATATCTTATGATGCATTGTCTTTCATAGGATAAAAGTCTTATGTCATAATGCATAAGTTTATTTCCCCTGCCTCGTCTTGGTTTTTATCAATTTCTATAGGTTGAGAGTCTGCAACATAGACCTGATGAGGTCCGCTGCATTAAGCAAATCCGGGTCAATGAGAATGTACTATAATCCACATCTTGTATGTTTTCTCATTCATTATCGGATCCTCATTTTGGGTTTCCTTTCCAACACTTCCAACTCTCAATTCTACTCTCCTTCCTTTCCCTACACACATCTATCTGCATTTCATTTCTTGTTTAAGAGTTTCCTTTTCCAGAAAAATGGAGTGATTTGAAATGAATTTCTTACTTTGTGAAAACAAATTCAGGTGCATGCATGGGTATTTCCATGTGGTGAACAATGACTACACTCACTGGGAGATGTATGCGATTGGCAGAAGTGCAAATCCCACCATCAACAACCAGGGCAACAAATATCTTGCCCCGACGAATCTCTTTGCCAAGGAGGTAATGTAACAATAACAATTGAATTCTCTAACATCTCCACTACCATAAATACATTTACAAATTGAAAAATGATATGAACAAGCTCTGTTAGAGTAGATTCCCACCACTAATCCTAGTATATTTGAAATATCTGTTACAGATTAGATTATATTAGATTTTAGGTTACCTTTAGTATATAAACATGTCTTTGCCAATGGAATAATTCACCTAAGATTTTCACAATGTAGTTGCAAAAATGTAAGAACTCAGTGATTTGGTCCTTAGTACAAGTTAAATATATGTCATCTCATCTAGTGAGGTTGTCACATTTTAGGCACGTGTGGTGAAGCTAAGGGAAGGCACCGGGCCAAATGCTAATATTGGTGTTATCACTAGAGTTCTTGTAACTGTTGGGGAGCTAGATAAGGTGGTGGGTTTACTTCCCTATTTTTTGGGTTATATTTTGAATCATGCAGTGTGCTATGGTACAAGTTCCAATTTCATCAAGTCTGATACTTTAAATTAGCTTGCCTTTTATGTGGGTGGTATGAAAGGAATGATGAAAAGGTTCTATTTTGATGCTAAATTGTCGAAGCATTGCTCCAGGAGTTTTTGCTTGTTTACTTTAATTTGTAACAAGTAGTGATAATGTTGTCATTTTGGTATCTACCTCCTTTCATAGAGGCTAGCATACTTGCTTGCTACATTACACTTTGTGTGAGACCCTTATCCTAGCCCGTACTGTTTCATAAGCTCTGCAGTCCTCCCGTTCAAATTCCAACGACCTACGATCTATTATCGGCATTTACGTGCGACCCTGAGTCGTACCTGTATTCCAAAGTCGGCTCAACCCGAGACTTGTACCCTAGCGACTGCATCGTCGCCGAGGTTCCGATGCCGCGTCTCGTTCGTCGAGGCGATACTCAGGCCAAGAGATGTGGGCAAGCATTGTGAGACCCATATCCTAGCTAGTACTGTTTCATAAGCTTCCGCAGTCCTCCCGGTCGAATTCTGGTGACATGCGATTTGTTAACGGCGTTTGCGCGTGACCCTGAGTCGTATCCCGTACTCCAGAGTCGGCTCAACCCGAGACTTGTACCCTAGCGACCCCGTCGTTACGGCGGTTTCGATGCCACGTCTTGCACGTTGAGGCGATACCCTAGTCAGGAGATGTGGGCCCACATTCAATTCGAGAAAAATGTCGCACGTTGCAAAACTCAAGAGAAATATCCCATCAATCAATCCCATCATGTCAAGTACCCATCCCATCCCCAAGTATAACCACCCTCCCCAAAGTCAACACTCTTTTACAACCAAGTACACATCCATCACCCATCACTCACCTTTTCACCCGTTACCTCTCTCTCTCTCTCTCATCTCTCTCTCATTTTTCAAAAACCTCCATCTCTCCAAGCAACCCACGTCCATGGCTTCCAAGAGGAGAAGTTAGTGTGGCCCTCCTTCCTAACTCGCATCTCCACCATCCATGATCTAATCTCGACTGTTGAAGTTTGTCCATTGGAGCTCTAGGAAGCTTTGGCGGAAGGAGGAGAAGATCATAGGTGGGTGTAGTTTTTTTTTTTTGAGTTGATTTGTGTATTTAGGGCCCACATGGTGGGACCCATCTTAATGTATGTATTGTATAGAGGGGCCCATAGTGGCGGGGCCCCTCCTCCATCCATCCCTCTCTCTCTTTTCTTTCTTTCTCTCTCTCTTCCTCCCTTTCTCTATTTTTCCTTTAATGAATGGCCCACCTGATGCGTGTGATATATCCACGTCATCCATCATGTTTGGCCCACTTTGATGTGTGTGGTGTATCCACACCATCCAGCAATTTGGACGGTGAGGCCAACCATTGCGCATGTGTATCATCCATACCGTCCATTCACGGTGGAGCCCACTGTGATGTGGTTTTCAGCCACACCGTGCATCGTTTCTTCTTGCTGCAGCGATTCTTTCTGTGACGTCAGCAAGCTTGAGGGTCTAATCATGAGGTATGTGTTATAAACCTGACCGTCCACTCATGTGGACTCACCTGGATGCATGGATCTGATCCACACCGTCCATGTGTATGGGACGGTGGGAACTGAGGTATGTGGGCCACATTGTGATGTATTTGTTTACATCCATTCCGTCCAACGAGGACCCACCTTTCATCCGCACCGTCCATCCCATATGAGGCAGATCTATCAGGTGGACTGTACTGACGGTGGAGGATTGAACGTCAACCAGCGAAATCCTTTCACAGAAGTTCTGGATTAATATAATAATATGATTATATATATATATATGGGAAAAGGTACTATGCGCTCAAGCGTAAAGCGGTCGTACGTGAGGTCGAGCTGATGTGGGCCCCACCGTGATGATGTTTGAAAATCTACCCCCTCAGTCAGATGCACCATTCCAGAGGGGACCCACACGGCTGAAAATTAAGTTAATCCGTGACTTTTGTGGGCCACACCACGTTCAGAAGTTGAGAGGGGCCGTGCACCATTGAAACATTCAAAACCATTTGTGGGACCTTTAGAGACATTTTTTGATGATCAACATCATCCATCATGTGTGTCCCACTTGAATGTAATTTAGACCAAGTTTCAGGTGGTATCCACAACTCAAGTAGGGCCCACCAAGTACTTTTACATGTTTTTGCATGTATACTTATGTTTTTCGATGATATGGCCCACCTGAGTTACGTGGACGGTTAATTTTGGCCCGTGTGGGCCCACCCTGGGCTCGTGCATCTGGTGGACGGTGTAGATCTTCGAACGGCATCACGGTGGGGCCCACACAGCTCGACCTCACGGACGACCGCTTTACGCTCGAGCGCATAGTACCTTTTCCCTATATATATATATATAGGGAAAAGGTACTATGCGCTCGAGCGTAAAGCGGTGACGTGAGGTTGAGCCGATGTGGGCCCCACCATGATGCCGTTGAAAATCTACCCCTCGAGTTAGATGCACCATTCCGAGAGGGGCCCACACGGCTAAAAATCAAGTCAATCCGTGACTTTTGTGGGCCACACCACGTACAGAAGTTGAGAGGGGCCGTGCACCATTGAAACATTCAAAACCATTTGTGGGGACCTTTCGAGACGTTTTTTGATGATCAACACTGTCCATCATGTGTGTCCCACTTGAATGTAATTTAAACTAAGTTTTATGTGGTATCCACAACTCAGGTGGGGCCCACCAAGTGTTTTTACATGTTTTTACGTGTATACTTATGTTTTCTGATGATATGGCCCACCTGAGTTACGTGGACGGCTGATTTTGGGCTGTGTGGGCCCACCTTGGTCTCGTGCATCTGGTGGACGGTGTGGATCTTCGAACGGCATCACGGTGGGGCCCACACAGCTCGACCTCACGGACGACCGCTTTACGCTCGAGCGCATAGTACATTTTCCCATATATATATATATAATATTATGGGGGGCCCATGTGGGACCTACCTTTAATGGAAACTGTTGGACGATGTACCTACAGCAGCAATATAGTTGTTGTGTTGCCGTTGGCTAACCTCATGGACCCCATCATGTGGTTTGAGTTAAATCCTAACCGCATATCCATTTGCTGGTGGGGCCCACCTTAGATATGGTATCCACGCCATCCATCTGCCATGTACGGCTCCACCATGGTTCGGTGTTGTAGTTGCACCGACCGTGCACTACACCAAAATCGCCATACCGGTACGGTTGGCTTTTTGGTTCAGAAATGGCTCTAAGCCGTTTTTTATTTGAGACGGTAGTAAACCGTACTCGAATAGTGGCTGTTGTGCATTGTTCTTTTCCCTTTTTTTGTTGGTGTGTTCCGATTGATTGTTTTATATTCTTAGTTATTATTAATATAATTTATTGTATTATTTTGAAACAGATGGACGGAATGGATTCTGTTAGAACCCTCTAAGTGGACCCCACATGTCCCGAGAATCACATTCATATAATATGCCTCAGACTACTGGATAATTTCCGTCGCCAACAACGCCCTAATCCCTCTAAAACGCCCAAAACGCGATCTCCCTCTCCCTCTCCGTCTCTCGATCTCAGCCCTCTCTCTCGATCTCCCTCTCCCTCTCCCGATCTCAGCCCTCTCTCTCGATCTCCCTCTCCCTCTCCCTCTCCCGATCTCAGCCCTCTCTCTCGATCTCCCTCTCTTTCGATCTCCCTCTCCCAATCTCAACCCTTTCTCTCGATCTTCCTCTCACTCTCCCTCCCTCTCTCGATCTCCCTCTCCCTGCAACATCAACCATCTCACGACAATCCCCACACATGGGGTATCTAATATTGTAGAAGCAGCAGTAGCAGCTCCATATGGGGTGTGTGATCTGTCGTCCACGGTTGAATGGGGAAGACTGAAGGGAGGGAGTGAGTGCAGCAGCAGCAGCAGCAACAACGAATTCCTAGAAAAGTAATTCATCTCCCTCTTCTATCTTCTATATCAGTCACCGTCTCTCCAGCAGATTATAAGGACGCAGATCTCGTTCTACGTCTCTCGAAGCTGCGATTTGTTAGATTTTTCGTTCTTTCTGCTTTAGCTCTGCTTTGTAGTCGTAGATGCGAGATTTTTGTTTGATGTTTTTCTCACTGTAGTTTCTGTTTTCTGTAGTCATGGACGAGATCTCGTCTCTTGATCTGATCCATATGTGGATTATTTAGCATTTTTTTTCGATTTTTTGGTTGTGAGGTTGTAGATTTTCATGATTTTTAGATCTAGCATGAAGGAACACGGATTTAGTTTTTGGATCTGTTGAATAACCGTTTTATTTTATTTTTCTGTTTCACTTGCATTTTAGCTTTCCATGATTGTCCTTGCCAACTGTAGATTTTTCTGTTCACACTGCATTCTCATGTTTCTAGTTCTTTATTATTTCCATTTATTTCTCATGTCCAAACCAGCCCACTAATTTGCCAAGTTCGAAGCCTCGTAACCATCATTTGAAACACGTTCTAAAACCACCATCACCAATTCAATCCCATGGTGGTCGGTTTCTACCAAAAGAGTATGTGAACTTGCAAAATTGGTCCCAAAAGCGTCCCCTTACTGCTCCCAAACGAGCCCATAGCCATCCTATATGACCATATTCAAACCAAGTCGGTCCCCAACCGTTGCATAAGTAGCCCATTCACAACCCCAAGCCACCACAAAATCTACCCTTAAACCGGTGAATGGATTCCTTGCCAAACAGTCCCCTTATCTCGTGCAATTTCAGCCCCAAATTATGCATCTTACTCGGTCCACAGACTGTCGAGAAATTTCGACGAGAAAATAAGTACCACATTTCAAAGACAAAATCAGAGAGGCAAAGCCCTTAAAATTGACCATCTTGCACTCAAACAATCGCCAAACCCGCCGACCCTTACCCAAAACCGACCTTCATGCCATCCCTATTGCAAACCAGATTTCGGTCCCAAATTCATCCAGAAAATTAATCCCGAGAATCGGTCATAGTTCAAAGCCCCATTAACAATTAAGTTCGGTCCCAAAGCACGGTTCCTAGCAATGTCCCTAACCCAATCAACAATATACAACCCTTTCTTAACATTACTATTTTCCCACCTTTTTGTGATTCCCTGCAAACCCTGGGTGATACCAATTGTTTATACTCCAATTCGATTACTTGATGCTCCATGGGAAGACATCAAAATAGATTTCATTTTGGGATTTCATTTACTGAGTAATGCTTTTCTATCAGCCTAGTATTAAGCAAATCTAGTTGATTTTGTGATGTTCTTTTATTTCTTTTCATTTTTTTTGAGTAATTGATTGATTTTTTTTTTTTTTTTATGTAAGAAATGCTCATTTGCAGTGTTTTCATTGAGAAATGCTAGGACGGTTGAATGTCACTGTTAGCCTACTTGGATGTATGCAATTTTGTGTAATCTTTCATCCGTATGTAATTGAATAATAATGTTGATTTTCACTACAAGGACGATTTCTTGCTTTGCTTTGCCGGCACACCTCGTGCTTCAACCAGATCATATTTGAAATCTTCAACACTCCTGTTATGTATGTTGCCATCTAGGTTGTTCTCTTCCTTTATGCCAGTGGTTTATACGATTGGTAAGCAAGACTACTAGTTCTTATTTTGGTTTCTCTGGTCTGCATTCTCTTGATTACTTAAACAACAACAATGATACTCTTTTTTTTTTTTTTTTTTTTTCGGTCAATTATCAATTAATGATGTTTCTATATTTAGCATAATGCCTTAGGTATTTTTATATTTTGGAGTGTTCTGTTGTAAGGTGGATGTTGATTGTCGCAGACTCACATGCACTTGACAGGTTGGAATTTGTCTGCTGCGTGGACGGTAGCTTATGGTCAAAGCCATCCATCCATTTGGTGGGTCCAACCATGTAGATGTTGTCACCCAAAAACAAAAGTGGTCCATTGCTTTTGGCTATCTCTTGCTAGCTTTGTACTTCGGTCCATTGGGCATTTTAATGAAATTCCATTGCTTGCTTAAAAAAATTAAATAAATAAATAAATAAAAATAAAAAAGGAGAAAAAGAAGAAGAAACTTGTCCTTGTTGTATGTAGGACACGACTTCAGAAACAAGTGAATGCATTACAGTTCTAGAACCTTCCCTAGTTTTTCTCAGCAAAACAATTGTTTCTCAAACCATGACCCATCTAACAGTGGATCAACCTGATTCTTGAGGCAGGGCATCAACATAGTGGTACTCTGAACGGATTGGATCTCGTATGTATGCACATGTGTGGCATGTACACAACTTGTGTCATGTGCTTATGCGCGTGTGTTCATGAGGATCTGTTTCTTTTACCTTGCTGTAGGAACATGAACTAACACATCTTGTTTTGCAGATACTTGCAGGGTAATTATTTAAGTGGTTTCATTCCTGCAGAGTTGGGAAACCTTTCAAACCTTGATATCCTGTGAGTTATTTTTCTTAGCAGTTATCCAATTTTGCATTCGAAAGGCTTCTCAGTCAGACTTTTGCGCAAGTCACAAATCTACGTCCAGGGATAACATTTTTAATCATTTACAACTTCACTTTTCTTTTAGTTGTATTTTTATTGTTGTGTCATTGATGTGTTTCAACTTGTTTATTGAGTTTGATTATTTATTGCTAATTCAGTTATGTGAACTTGCAAAATTGGTCCCAAAACTGTCCCCTTACCTGCTCCCAGAACAGCCCATAGCCATCCTATACAAATGACCATATTCAGAAACCAAGTCAGTCCCCAACCGCTGCATAAGTAGCCCATTCACAACCCCAAGCCACCACAAAATCTACCCTTAAACCAGTGAATGGATTCCTTGCCAAACAGTCCCCTTATCTGTGCAATTTGAGAGTTTGGGCTCGAAATTGCAATGACGGAAAGGAAACTCAATTAAAATTGCTTCTACTTCCTTATTGTGACTACTGTGGAGCAATGGTCATTTTCTTCTTGATTGAATGGAATGTTTCACAATACAATTGATTTGCGCATCCAAATGCCACCCTGTGGAGCGATGGTCATTTTCTTCTTGATTGAATGGAATGTTTCACAATTCAATTGACTTATGCATCCAAATACCACCCTGGGACTCTACCCATGATTTTGATTTTTGAACATTTTTATTCTTGAATTTTGGGTAGGTACTGTTTTTCAGAAAGGTAGGTTCTTTGCATATTTTTTAAAGTATATCTGCCATGAATTCAATTCACTTATGAGTACTGGAGAACGTTCTTCTTGATTAAATGGAATGTTCCAAAATTCATTTGGCTTAGCATCTAAAAGCAGCCCTAGAATCTACCCATGATTTTTAGCCTTTGAATTCTTGATTTGGGTACATGCTGTTTTTGAAGAGTATGTTTTCTTATGTTTTCGAAGTATCTTTGCTATGAATTACCCATTCGTTCATTTGGTCCTTTTCTGGTCTCTGTCTCTTGAAGTAGAATGATGGGATACGCCATGTAATCTTTGCTAATATGATATGTTAGTCATTGATGCTTCGTTTGATTTCACTACATGTCTCTAAAGAAAAACCTTCTCTGATTGACTGCAGTTGATGTTGGAAGTGGCCCAGCTACAAAGAAAGGCCGACATGTCATAGATCAACGACAGTAACAAAAACAGGAGAAGATTCCTTTCTTTCAAATTCAAAATATCTTACTAGAGGTACCATATGATGCTCTATCAAAAGAAATGACATTTATTTATTTATATTGAACCTAGCAATGGTTCACAGTGGGACCGCCTTTCATTAACCACCCATCACGGAATGATTCATGCCTAATTTCGTCCCTATCAAATGATCCCAGCCTTTTGCTGAAAATTGCAATTACAACATCTGGTCCATGTTGAAAGGGGTCCAGATCGGAACATTCAGATCAAACAATGGTGGAGATCTTTTTGAGCTCTCACATCCGCCAAGGGGTGCCCCCACCATATGAATAACTCTGATCACCAAGAAGTAGACTGTATGTTCATGGGGACGCCCAACCATATGAATGATTCTGATTCCCATAAATGTTCATGTTATCGGGTCCCCGAAAATGCTTGATCAAACATTCAATCACTCATCTTCTTGTTTCCATCTCACGCGCCTTTATGCAAATTTTTTCTTGTTTTAATCACATTCAAAAAACTGATCATTTAGATTTCAAAATTCATATATACTTTCTTTGTTTCCATGTTTCCATTGTGTACTTTGTTTTGCTTGATTTGCTTCAATAGATGTCTCGTCTGTTTAAGCCAAGCAATCCAATTCGTTATGTTTCCTAAGCTTGAGAAATCAATGCAGATGATTGAAAGAGGGCCAGCTAAGAACAAAGCTGAACATGTCGTTTGATACTTATAATCATCATCCCCTCCATAAATCACTCATATGGCCAGAAAATCACCCCGTTCCATCCTCAGAAGAGCTCCCCCATAAAAATCATCATCATCAGATGTGCCCCATAAAAATCCATGGGGAACTGCTGGCTCTCATCATTCGAGGGAAAATAAAAAAATAATTTGAAAAAAAAAAAGAAAAAGAAAAAAAGGGAAGTTCATCCAATCTTCATGTCCCATAAAACTAGCATCCATTGTTAGTAGTGGATCCGATTCCAGTTAAAGTTTGATACTTCAAGGTACTTGATTGTGGGTGGCAATTTGAACTTTTTCCTGCATTCTATGGTAGCCGACTGGTTAAATTCCATTTGAATAAATATGCTATTCAGTTGGAGTTACAAGAACATTTTCTGGGTGAATGTTTTCTCTTTGTCACTCTGTGGAATCAAAGGTTATTGATATTCTACATTCTTTACCATTGCATGACTACCCAACTTTGAAGGAACTTGCAGAGGACTTGGATCATTTGATCCGATACTCGACCATAAACGGCTTTGCTTACCTGTTGATTTACCTCATACGTGGGGTCTACTCTCTGGTTATGTGGACCCACCCTTTTTTTCACTTAAAACTGGTTGGCTTACCTGCTGTATGAAGGTGGTGACTTGCCTTGCCTTGCCAGTTTTAAGTGGTCTAGGAAAAGGGGTCCATATAAACAACAAGTAGACCATTTTCTTCAACTCATTAAGGTGGTAGCTTGGCTTGCTGGGTAGCACCCATCCCCTTGTAAGTACATTGATTGAAGAGAAAACATAGCATGTTCTCAAAAAGAAAAGTAAAAGGAATAAAAATAATAATTTAAAAAATAAAATAAAATAAATAAAATAAAATAAAACAAGAAGAAGAAAACATAGCATGTGCATCATGTAACTATCGCAATATGTGCATTGATGTTGACAGTGATTGAGACCATCCATGCCGTGAACCCCATGAATGGTGCATGTGCCAAAAATTGCACTGTTTGGATGACCTGCCGCGTTTAGGTAGACTATCCCTATTTAATTGTTGCAGTAGCTCACATGGTTGCCAATCATTCATTTTTACTCAATTGTCTGCTGCCATGATTCTTACAATGCTTGCACATATATCACAGGTATAACTGTACATGGAAGGTTTGACCATAACTGTCTCCATTTCCAGTTGACCAAGCTGTGGTGGCAATGGCTGATTCCAAAGGACATGTTGGATGATGATTTAGAGTATCATGCATCAAGAACTGTATAGTTTTCAAAGAGCCAGTAATATGTGTTGGCTACTTAGTTTGTAGCTTATGTTATGTGGGCCTTCATGTTAATAGCTCGTGAAAATAGCTTTAAGTTGCATACAACATATGCATGCTACATGCTACATAGATTATGCTGCAAGTTATTTTTTGCTAAATATATTTAAGTCAATTAGTTTTTCTCAATCATGATCATGATCTTCTAAGCCTTATCTCAATTAATTCGGGTCGACTTCATGAATCATTTTCCACTATTCTAGTCTATCAAGGGACATACGTTTTGAGGTTTTTCTGCTTCCAATGGCATATTATTTCTATTCTCAGTCCGGACTGTAATTATGGATGATAGGTTATGCTTTAAACTTCATTGATCTAGTGAAAAATGAGAGTTTCATTGATGTAGGTCATACTTGTACAAGGAATGGGTTTTCACTTAATCCATCACATTAAGGCATTGGTTTCTTTAAACAGAAATGTTTATGTAGGTGGAGGAAGTTGACGGTTGGATTTGTCTGGCCTTACATGCATCAAATTTTGGGTTGTCTTTCTGTTGGACGCTCACCTTGAAAATCAAGTTGCAACACTCATCAAGTAAGTACATGTGTACATCTTAACATGGATCAGCGGTCAGCCTTTCTCTCTCACGCTTGTGGCCCATATGTATTATCGATCTTTTTTTAATGTATTATTGATCTTAATTAATAAATTATCAGGCTAAAATCCAGCAACCCGACTCATTTTTTACACACAAGTGCTGCTCGCTAATCCCTAATTACAATCATGTGAGCCATGATAAACTCTAATTACATATAGTCTTGGTTAATTTATATTTTTATTACTTCATGTAAACATATTTGTAGTTATACATTACTTTTGCCTTTGTTTTCAGTTCTCCTTGTTTACGGTTCTATTGTTTAGTTTAATGGATTTGATATTGAATTTGGTATGCTTAATTTATATTTTGTCACTTCATTTATATTCTGTTGAAATTGGTATCAAAACCTTGTTTACGGTTCTATTGTTAGGTTAAATTTCTTTAGAACAACAGCCCGTTTGGTAGAAGAGGAAACACCTCTACCTGTGCTTTCTGAGCAGTAGCTCCTTTGGAGCCCGCTTTCACGTCGACCTAAGGGTCCTAGCGTGGAACTACCAAATCTGCCCGTTGAGTCTAAAAAAGAGACACAGTGTTTTTTTATTATTTTAGTTTGTTATCATACTTGCGATTGAAAATAGAAATAAAAAACTTGTTTTATTTCACTAAAGAATGCATCAAAATTTGTTTATTCACTTTAAACACATTTAGTCAGTAGGGTCTAACCATCATTTGAACATCAAAATTGACTTGATTATCTCATTTGTTGCAGAATGTTGTCATTAAGTAACAAAGCATGGATGGACAAACATAGGTTAAGTCCAGAATATTTGGATGGACTTATGCATTTTATTGAGTTTACAAAGAACAACGGTGGTGGATTTGATCATTATTCGTGTCCGTGTGTGAAATGTAGAAATGGGAGTGGGATGTTCACTCTTGGAGAGATTCATGAGCATTTGCTCATTAACGGTATTGATAAGTCATACACACATTGGATTTTTCACGGTGAAAGTCTTGCGAAAAGTAACGAGAAACCATCATCATCGACGTTTGATGATCAATCCGATGATGAGTATCCTAGAATGGAGGAACTTGTTAATGATGCATTTAGAAATATTGGAGAGCATGCTGATACTCTTATGGATGATCTTAGAAGAAATGAAAATTGTCATGAAGACCTTGATGCAGAAAGATATAAGGCTTTATTTGATGATGCAAGACAATCTTTATACCCTTCTTGCCCTAGAGAACTCACAAAATTATCGGTTACTGTTGAGTTGTATAGTTTAAAGACACGTAATGGTTGGTCGGATAACAGCTTTAATGATCTTCTTCAATTGGTTAAGAAGTTGTTACCAGTAGAAAACACGTTGCCAGTGAGCATATATCAAGCGAAAAAGATGATCAACACATTGGGAATGACTTATGAGACTATACATGCATGTCCCAATGATTGTATTATTTATTGGAAAGAGTATAAAGATAGACAAAATTGTCCAACATGTCATACTTGAGATGAAGGTCGATTACTTGGCAAAGAAAAAGGCGTTAGAGTTCCATCGAAGGTTTTGAGATATTTTCTCTCGACACCAAGGCTACAGAGGCTATACAGGTGTGCATTCAATGTCAAATATAATTTTAATATTATCCTATATACCTTTTGTTAAAAAAATTAATAAGTAATCTTTTTTTAAAAAAAAAACTTTATTTCTAGTGTGTCATGGATAGCGGAGCAAATGACTTGGCATTGTCAACCGAAAGAATATAGTGGTGTTATGCGGCATCCATCTGATTCATCAAGTTGGATGGTAATAAATAACAAGTGGCCAAGTTTTGCTGAAGAATTCCGTAATGTGCGTTTAGGGCTTGCAACTGATGGATTTAACCCATTTGGACATCTTAGTAGTGTCTATAGTTGTTGGCCTGTCATTATAGTGCCATATAATCTACCCCCTTCGATGTGTATGAAAAGAGAATTTTCAATGTTAACTGTATTGATACCAGGTCCAAAAGGACCGAGTAAGGACATTGATGTCTACCTACAACCGTTGATTGACGAGTTGAAGAATTTGTGGCTCAATGGAGTGTCAACATATGATTCTCATTCAAAGACAATTTTTAATTTGAAAGCCATTTTAATGTGGGGAATTCATGATTTTCCTGCATATGGGAGTTTATCAGGATGTGTTACACATGCACAATATGCTTGCCCTGTTTGTGCCGAGGGAACCGTCGCTGAACGACTTGAGAGTGGCAAGAAGTACTCCTATCAGGGCCATCGAAGATTTCTTCCTATTAATCATGTTTTTAGAATAAAGTAGAAGAAGGAAGACCTTCTCATCGATTAAGTGGTTCAGAGGTTGAAGCGAAGGTAATCGGTATTCAGATGGATATCGGTAAATCGAAGGGGAAGAAACGAAAAAGTTACGGTGATGATTCGACAGGGAATATAACTGCTTGGTACAAAAGATCGATCCTATTCGACTTGCCATATTGGAAGGTGATTTCCTTAACTTGTTACTTTCATTTGCATGTATGTCAGTGAATAAAAACTTAACATTCCATCATAATTGTGTTTTTTCAAGAGTTACCAGTTCGACATAACTTGGATGTAATGCATGTTATAAAGAATGTTGGTGATCATCTTCTGTCGACGATTCTAGAAGTCAAAGATAAAACTAAGGATGATATAAGTGCACGCGAAGATTTGAAAAAAATGAACATAATGAAGGACTTATGGCTTAAAGAAGCGGATGGCAAAACTATTAAACCAAAGGCACCATTTACTTTAAGTCGCAAGAAGAAAGAATTGTTCTGTCAAACATTGCATGACTTGAAGGTTCCTACAGGATATAGTTCCAGATTTAAACATCTTGTGAACTTGCAAACTCTCGAAATAAAGGGACTAAAGTCGCATGATTATCATGTCATTATGTGTCAGTTACTACCTGTGTTGCTACAACATGCTTTCTCAGAGCATAAGACGTTGCGAACTGCTATTCAACACGTCTGTTACTTCTTTAATGTCCTGTGCTCGAAGACAATTAGCGCAGATAACATCATTGCCATCAAACAACGTGTTGTTGTGGCAATGTGTGTTTTAGAGAAGTTTTTTCCTCCTTCATTCTTTGTTATTAACATTCACCTTATGGTACATCTAGCTGATGAAGCATTAGCTTGTGGTCCAGTTAGATTTCGGTGGATGTATCCTTTTGAACGGTAAATATCTAACCTTGATGTGATTCATTTAGACTTCATCGTCGTCATATATTGACAATATATTATTAATTGGATGCCTCCATCAAAGTTAATGAAGATTTATAAAGGATACATAAAGAATACAATGTACAGATCTGAAGGGTGTATTGCGAGAGCGTTACATTGTAGAAGAATCTATTTTATATTGTATGGAGTACATGCCAAACGGTGAGAGAGGAAGTCACAAGCATACCGTCAAAGGTTCTGGACGAGGATAGGGTGTGCGATGAAGAGCCTTTGGATAATGGCAAGAATATATACTTAACTAACATACAACATCAACAAGTACTACAGATGGGTTCTACTGACTACGATGGAATTTATGAATGGAAAAGGTAAGTAGGTAAATTTTCTAAAATATCAAATCACTTGTAGTAATTGGATAAATACTTACATATATTTCATATAGGAAATACGAAATATATTTAGGACCGACCACATCAAAGGGGCAAAGAAGAAAGGGCAAGTGTGTCGAAGAAAACAATGAACATGATTTCATCAATTGGTTACGAAAGGAGGTATTTTTCTAATTATTCATTTAATTGATATATTTGTTCATATATAGTTATTACTTTTTCTTATTTGCAGTTGGAGTTTGTTGAGAGGCGAGTTGACATTGAAACGATTAGTAGATGGCCCTACGTTTAAGGCAAAATGCTATAACAAGTATCGCGTGAATGGTTTTGTATTCTCTCCAAGTGAATACGAGACTACTAAGTCAACACAAAATAGTGGGGTGTCCATGAAAGCCATCACTAAATACAGGGCAAGTGCTAAAGATAAAAATTACAAGGAAGATGAGGCTACCTATTATGGAGTAGTAAAACAGATAATCGAGTTGGATTACACTTGTCTTTTCGTCAAACGGTATTTTATTGTGATTGGGTCAGAGTGGAAGACAAGACCAATGGATGTATTGTTGATCCCGAGTCAAATTTGGTAATAGTAAATATGGAGAAATTGAAAGGACATGAGAAAGAAGGAGATGAACCATTCATACTTGCATCCCAAGCAAGTCAAGTATTCTACTCCAAGGATCAAACAAGGCCTGGATGGTATGTTGTTTTAATGTCACCAAAAAGATTGACGAAAGACGTGGACACACTTGAAGATCCGACTCTGTTTTCCTCTTCTGGGGGCGAGAATACAAATTTAGAAAATATTATAAAGGAAATCGGCTATGAGTTATAGGTAATTTTTTGTTATCATACTTTGTGTTGATTCATTTGACATTTTTATCTGATGTAAAAAAAATCTTGATAAATGAATATCTATTTGTATGATGATTTCTTCTTATATAAATTTATGTCTATAGGTGAGCTGAGACATGTCAATAGTTGAGGAGAATATGTCAACTTCACAAGCACAGGCATCAAAACATGCAGGTAAATACATTTCCTTCATTACCTTATTATTTAATACATTGTTTTAAATAATATTATTTTGATACAACATAAGTTTTGTATGTGTTAGGAACTTCATCGTCGTAAAAAAATAAGCCTGTAATCAGCTTAAATGCATTTGGACTACCCGGTAAAGGCGAACACTCGCATAGGTTGACTACAAGAAGTGGAGAGTTGGGTCGCACCCATGTATCTATTGCCATCAAGGATTGGCGTGCAGTGCCAATGAGTAAGAAAGAAGAACTCTGGAAGCTCTTACAGGTAAGATACAATAAAATTTCTTATGATATAAATTAATCATTATTCTTTTTTTGCTTCAACTAAATTCAATCTCAAATTTTCTTGTAGGACGAGTTTGTTGTTCCTCAGTCTTACAAGGAGAAATGTTTTAAAAGCATGTCCGATATGTTCAGGAAGTACAAGTGTAAATTGAGGATGAAGTACCTCGATCCTCATTCAAATCTTGATTCCAAATTAAACAACCGTCCACCAAGAGTTAGGCCTGAAGATTGGGAAATGTTCATTGAACATAATTCGGATCCCAGAATTGTAGAACAAAGGAAAAAAATGCCGAGAATAGGAAAAATTTAAAAATTTACCATACGAGTGGTAGGCATGGCCACGCGAGAATCGAGGAAGAAATGGTAAGTATTGATAGTTATATGTAACTTAAATTTTTTAGTTGCTTTGTATTCTTAATAACTAACAATGTGAAATTCATCCAAATATAGCAACGCCAAAAGAAAGATGGAGACACCCTGATTAGTAGGACTGAAGTATGGATTAAAACCCATACAAGAAAGGATGGTTCTATTCATAGTAATGCGGCTTCACATGTGGTAATCTCGTTGTCTTAAACTTAAGTTTATAGAATTTAAATTTACTGTCAATATATTACTTATGTAATTGTATAATATTGCAGGAAAAAGTCAAAGAGTTACTTGCTAGCGAAGGAAGTAATTCCCACGACATGCTCAACGATCCATTGACTCAAGTGTTTGGTCGTGATACAAGGGGTCGTGTTCGAGGTGTTGGGACCACCGTTTCCCAATCACAAATCAGAGGGTCTGCTGCAGCTCCTGAAAAAATCTCTTCGTATAAAGGAAGAGTAGAAGAGCAATCGTCCACAATTCAAGAGCAATCGTTCAAAATTCAAGAGCTATCTTCTAAAATAGATTTTCTTACGGACCAAATTGGGGGTATCAAAGAGATGATGCAGGTCAATTTTCATTGAAATCCTTCTTTTTAAAATTTAAATAGTAATAATTTTTCTTCAATTATCGTATATAACACATGGTGTGGAACTTTATCACAAAGAAGAACACATGGATTCGGTTCAACCGGAGAATCGACAATCGATCGGTGGACCCTCGGTTGGGAATCATCAATATGTGGAGAGAATGCGGCCATGCAAGTTGTACTCTTGGCGTAAAGAGCTCGTTGCTCAAGGGCGAGTTATTTTGGCGAGATGGGCCCCAATGATTCATGGCAAGCCTCTTCAAGAAGATCTTTACAAGGTTGCCATTGATATCATTATCAAAGGAGACGTCGAATTGCTCCGAGCCAGACGGATATCATTCGACTTTAGGCGAAGTTGGAATTGGCTCATTTGTTGCATGGCATCATTGCTTTACTGAGTTCACCGATTAGCGACAATAGTCTAATACTTTTTTGGACACTTAACCTTTTTGGACTGTATATATATTTTGATTGTAGAGCTTACTTGATTAGTTGTTTCTATAGACTAGACATGATAGATGTAATGCAGGTTTGTGACAAATGTGTTGATGGCTTGATCATCATGCAATGTAAGGAATTATATCACAGATAAAACACTTTCTCGAAAGTAGACTCTACCGATTTGGCTAACATCTTGTATTGTTGTTGCCTATTTTAGTATATCTGTATAGGAGAGATTTGCTTCTTGCATCGAGTTCAATATCATGAATGATTATATGCTGTCAGGTTTGTCGAAAAAGAACCATGTTTACCTGGTTGCTTGTTTCCCCTCACAATATCTATTTTCCTGGTCACTCTTTTGCATGTGAGTAATTCTTGCATTTTTGTTGCTTGGATCCATTTCTCAGCCTGGAACTCAAATTGACATGGTGTGGGATGGGTTCAATTACAGAGACACATTTGCTAAATGAAAATGATACGAGGACAAATGCACCATGAGAATGGTAAAAGATTTCTTTGTTGTGCCATCACCACCGTTGTCGTCATAGCTTTGTCCCACTAGTTTGGATTGGCTTTACAATTCCTGTTTTGCCAGTCATTTCTAAGATTTGATTCTAATGATTGCTGGGTAGAAGTTTTACGACCACCGTCACTCGCCGACATCAACCCTTGTCCCTGGACCTTTTGGGACATTGCTTCCGTTAGTTGTAATTGTTGCCGATATGACAATAATCATTTTCTCGCAATGAATGAAGCATGTTCTAAATCTTGATTTGCTTTTTTCTGAAATTACTTGTTTTTATTATATGGGTGTTGGAATATGTCGTGTCTGTAATTATCATGTTACGTTAGTAAAGCTTCCATCATCTGCTCTTGATTCAAGTGACCAAGATACGAAGCGAAGTTCTTTCTCCCTTCCGCTCTGTTAGAATGTTATTTTATCTGGCTTTCATTGTAAGTGGTGCCTTGGGAGGACTAATTGCCACCACACGTTGGTTGCTGCTCTTGCAAATTCATCAAGAGCAGATTTGGCCCCTAAGATCCTGAAGGGTCTTAGCATAGACATAGGAGCAGTCTTGTTTTTTGCATTTCTTTATTCGAGGGAGCGCAATGCTAAGAATGCACAACTAGCTAGGCTCTCAAGGGAGGAGGGCCTCTCAAATCTGAAACTACGTCTGGATGAAAAGAAGGTTATTTCTGTCAGTGCTCTGAGAGGACTTGCACGCCTTGTCATCCTTTCGGCCCCGCCTCCTTCATTGAGGAGTCCTTTAGACTAAGTAAACCTTTCACTGAAAGCCTTCTTGAACGAGGGGTACTGGTGGTGCCTTTTGCTACTCGATGGGGGCATACCCAGCTTTGATTTTGAAGAGAGTGAGGAGGAGACTACTGTGCTTGAGAAAAAGAAAAGGCTTTGGCATGCTACCTGTATACACCTCTGAATGGGCCAAGTAAGGGACCACTAAGAAACAAAACTTATTCATGTTCATTTCTCTACCATCAATATTGATGATTCTGTGTATGTGTGTGTGTGTGTGTGTGTGTGTGTCCAAATAGAAATGAATATTCAAAAGCTTAGCAAGTGATACTGATTGTTGGCTTGCAGGACATCAACTCTCTCCTAACAGGTGCAGGAGAATCTTCCCTTGGCGGGGCTGATTTTGTAGCCATGGACACAAAGAAGAGGGGTGGGAAGGTGGGCGAAGTAGCCAATTCATAGGAAATCCATTGATGCATTTGGGCGAGAGAACATCACAGTATAGAGGTGTTACAAGGTCAGTGAATGATGCAAAATTTAATATTGTCCATTAAAATTTAAAAATTCTTTGACTTTCTTCAATAGTTGTGTTATTGATGATCATGTGTATTCTGCTACTAGTGATTGTTTCTTTTGAGCTTTGTTGAATGTAACAGATTATTTGCAACATTTATTATTTAAAATACAGTAGCTGTTTAACCTGGGTTTTTACATCAGAATCGTTACCAAGAAGAAAGGAATGCTGATTCTAGTCAATTTTGTTGAATGACTAATTGACAATTGTAATGCTTTGATTTACACCAAATCTTATACGCAGTTTCATCTTTTTCCTTCATGACTTGCTTTTTTTTTTCAGTTGAATTCATCTACTCTTGATTTGGTGTTTTGAAGAAATGTTCTCCTGATGTTCTTTATTCTACGTGTAGAATGTTATACGTAGTTTCATCTTTTTCCTGCATGACTTGCCTTTTTTGGTTGGATTCTACGTGTAGGATGTTATATGTAGTTTCATTTTTTTCCTGCATGACTTGCCTTTTTTGGTTGGATTCACCTACTTCCACATGTAGAATGTTATATGTAGTTTCATCTTTTTTTTGCATGACTTGCATTTTTGGTTGGATTCACCTACTCATGATTGGTGCTTTTAAAGAAATGTTCTACTAATGTTCTTGATTCTGTTTGTAGGTTGCAGAGTCTCTGGGGCATGTTGTTCTTGGATGGCGCTCTGTCCCAACCGATAATACAGCTTGGGCAAGTCTGCTCTTCAAACAGAACTGTCATCGAACAAGTGTTCCTTACTCCAAGTCCAAGGTCAAGTTCTGATTTCGAACAACAGGTGTGATTGATCTCCATTATCCTTATACCTTCTTCAACTTTTTTTTTTTTTTTCAAGGCTTCAACTGAGTTGTGAACTATGAAATAGCTTGCATAGTTTATTATATGCAATATCTTCACACTGGACATACTTGTATTTACAGATGTACATATTGAGAAGGGTTTCGATGGTGGCTATTCGAGCTACATTGAACCTGCAAGCATGGTGGAGTGAAGGACTTCTATATATGTTCTCTCTCTTCAAGGTGTGTCCTTTTAATCCTTTCTTCATGCTTTTGATAAGTGGTATTCTCCAGTTATCCGGCACAATCTAGAAACACTACAGCTTGATAAGACAACTAAGGTTTGTGGTGGTTTGGCAGGACTATTGTTTACAAAGGTCAGCTAAAGCCAGATCGTTGAGGGATTACTATTATGCGATCTTGGACATGAAAGGTTTACGAGCTACATGGCCCGGTAAATTTCCCCACCCGCCTACCTTCTTTATCTACGAACTCCACACTTAAACAGCGAGGAGCATGGGGAACTCATTGGTAACAGACAGACGTAAGGTTAAGCAACAAGTTCTAAGGCATCAAATTTTGAATGATTTCTTAAGTTCTTCTACTGTCTTAAGCTCTTGTTTATTATTTGAATTTGGGTGCTGGATGCCTTGGGTAAGTTGGCAAAAAACCTTGATATGGAGTAAACCATGTTGCAGAAACTTGATGCAGTGCTCCTTATGGTCAGTACTTGACGATGAGACTTCCAATTTGGAGGTGGATGGGAAAATGTATTTGGTCAAGGTAGCTTAGGGCTTCCACATTTTTTTGGAATGCTTTCCTTCCAGTTTTCTCAGAAACTGGCCCACAGCCATGCCCCCATGCAGAGCTTGTCTCTAGTATGCATTGATAATAATCTATCCTGAGGTTGGTAGCTGATACATACAGTATCCAACTGAGCAAGAAGGGATCTTCTGAAGAAAGTATAGGTAGGTCCCACCTTTCAGTGATCTAGACTGTTCATCTTGTAGATCTCATCCTGAATGCCCCATGCCACAAATTCTCTTCATCAGTCAATCTTAGCCATGTGGCTATTGGTTTTATTTCCCAATGAACGTGAAGTGTTGGTTAAATTGTCTATTTTCTGACCACCAATTAGATAGGATAGTCCATTGAAGGGGATCATTCCATGCATGTCGCATCGTAATGGGTCCCACCAGATCAATGGTCTTGATTGCTGAAAGGTGGGCCCTGCCTATTGAGTTGTTGGTCGAGACATGGTCTAGATTATATAACCATCGCCTCCCTTATCGTATTGATAACATGTGTATCTTTGTGGAAAAGGATGCGGACCATGTATGATATAATTCCTCTGGGCTCTAGAGTCAATGTGAAGATTAAAGAGAGAAACTTTTCACCAAAAGAGTCAGCAGTTTCTATGTCCTTGATGATGAGAATTGAATGAGAGAGGAGAATAAGATAATGGGCTTCACACCCTCGGATTCACACCATAATAGTCTCTTTTCATAAGAGATTCTCACTTCAAATCGAGAGGATGCTTTTTCTAATGGACAACAATTGGGTTGAAGCAATGTTGATCTTTGATGGCATTCATGATGTAAAATTGTGGACCAAAACAATCTTAGATTGTCATATTTGTAGTCCTAGTTAGTTTGTTGGATGACTATGTTAATTGTGTTGTCTGTCCAGTTCTTTGCAAGAATAATGTGCTCATCTAGGTGATGTAATCCGTCATTCTTTGCCTTCTTCATTAGGTGTCTCAAAGAACTATTTTTCGGTTTAGACAATATGACTACTTAGAGTGGAGATGTATCTGTTGTTGTGTTCTTAAAGAGTTTTATCATCTCTATTTCACTACTCGACAATAGTTGAATGTTGCCTCTGGTTGTGGACTGGGTTATCTCATGTTTCATGGGTTTCTTGTATAATACAGAGATAAAATAAGGTGATGTCAGAAACCCGATATGCAATTCAGTTCTATGATTGCTTATTGTCAGTGCACTTGCTTCTGACGATACTGACACTATCATCATGCTTAAAAAAATTTCTCCATCATTTTTTTCGTCTAAAGAGTAGTTTTGTATATAGTTTATTTCTTGTTGGTTTGTGAGGCTTAATACTGTTGTTAGATGGTCAGATATGCTTGTTTGTAAATTGGTGGAATTCTTCCACCAGTCCCTTTTAGACTAGTTGTCTACCATTTTCTGAGTATAATCTTACTAATTATATTTTCTTGCTTGGACAGAAAAGGGGCATGTTTATGCTACTGGTCTGAATGATTTTGGACAATTAGGCATATCATCTGAGAGAAGTCATGTGCTTGTATGCTCATCCTTATCTTTTTATCTACCAATTGGTGCCCTCTCTTTCTTGCTTATTTTGTAAATTTAGTACGTTTTCTTTTGGTCTGGAGGTTCCTAGTCAGCTGCATATTTACTTGTTTATTTATTATTTTCTTGTTACATTCAACAGTTACATCCACCAATACATCCAGTAATTGGAGAGGGATGCCAGGCTGGCCTTGATCACACCATTACCTGCTGAAAATGCAAGCGTTCAAGCTCTTTCAACCATAGCTGCTCGTTCAGAACCTGGCCTGCTGCTTTATGATGTTCCGAGCTTTTGTTTTGGCTCCATGCTTTCAAGATCCATTCCCCATTGCCTCTAATCCTGTATCTCATGACCCTACTAAAATATAGCGTACTGTAATTTTATTTGAGAGAAGATTTAGAGTGTTGGACGACCTAAAAATTCTTTTCCCTCTACTTTCATCTTGCAGGTACCACAATTTGTGGTAACTTATGATCATTCCCCCATGACACTTGTGTAGGACAGCAGAACATTTTGAGTCATGAATATAGAAATGAGGCAGATAAAACACTCCAGTGGCCCACGCTAAAGGAAATAGTGACTCCAAGAAGTTTTTAACTGTAGGTGTTGGATACCCTTTTTCCTGTGGTGTGGTCCACTTCAGCTGGAATAATGGACGGACGGTGTAGATAAGCTATATGCATTATGATGGGACCCACGTATATTTTGAGATGCCCTTATTTTTAGTGTTCAAAAAGTAGGGGTCAAATCCAGCATTGGAAAAATTGTGGTAATTACATGAGGAAATAATTATTACCCATTTACCATGCACTTACATGCGATTTGGAAAATCAAACAGCCCCAATATGGAAATGCTGCAAGTTCTCACCCTGCAGCTCTATGTTACTACTCCAACTCACACCCTTCGTGTATCTCCACTTTCCAACTCGACCAACCCTCAGGATTCACACCAAACTTACACCCGTATAAACATTTTGGGCCAGGCTCAAGCTTGACTAACAAGCCAGAGGCTCAAGCCTTGCTTGGGCTTATTTTGAACAATCTGAGCTGGACTTGTATAGAGCTTGGCCTAGCCCTAACCTAGCTTGTTGACACTCTAATATGGTCCATTAGATCAATGGCTTAGATAAACCAATTATCCCCTGCATGTGAAGATTAAGTACCAAAGAGAGAAAAAAAAATCCCTCTCCACTTCTAAAAATAAATATTGTGAAGGTAAATATAACTCTCTTACTATTAATGTGAAATGTGGACTTGTGGGCCTATTGGACTTGGGATTATTCTCAAAGCCAATACAGTTTAACCTAGCCCAAGCCTAAGCCCATGACAGGACAAGAGGTGGGTGGGATCCTGGCCCAAGCCCATGAAAGTTGTTGTCATCAAGTGTTAGCCGTCCAAAGCTGGGCCCATAACATGAATTTCGGTGGTTTAAAATTGTTTTTAAAATTCCATCCTAAAATCTGACCGTTGGCAACATTAGCAAGCATTCAAAACCGTATCTTAAATTTTGTTTCCAAAATGTGACCGTTGGCACCAGAACGGTTTAAAACCGTTCCTTAAATTCCGTTGAAACGGTACCCAAAACGGTTTTGAACCGTTCCTGATTTTCTGCGACGCCTCTTTTAAGAACGGTATTGAACCGTTCCTGAATCATTTAGGAGCGGTTTAGAACCGTTCCTGAATGACGATTTTGGTGTAGTGGTGTAGTGGCCCACCTGGATGTGTGTGTTTATCACACCGTCCATCCAGCTGTGGAAATCACCGTGATGCATGTCTTGCAATCCACACCATCCGTCTAGGCATGGGTCTGGACGGTGGACCTTTTCAATAATAATAATAATGATAACTATTATATAACATAATATTATATATATATATATAGTGGGCCCTACGTGGGACCCACCTTATTTAGAACGGATTGGCTGGTATGCGCTGCCAGCAGCAATATAACTGCTGTCATGACGTCATTAGCGTATATGGGACCCACATGTGGTATGTACGTTATCCAACCGTTCATCCATTTTTCATCCAAACCATCCTTACGTGTGGGGCCACCATGCTATATGTTTTGATCCAGCACCACCCATCTGTCACACATGGGGTACACCTTGATGTACGTGCTTTACCTACATCGTCTAGCAGGATAGTGTTGGATGTTGTTGGACGGTGCCGTGGACTCCACCATGATATGTGTTTTTATCCACACCCACTACAAGAAAGTAGGCCTTTAGCCTCAATTTTTTAGCCTCGGTTCAAAAAAAGGAGGCTAAATGTGGTTATTAGCCTCGGTTGTAAAGGAATTGAGGTTAAAAATTCATTTTTTGCCTTGGTTGGTGAGAAACTGAGGCCAAAAGTCTACCCTTTTGCCTCGGTTGGTGAGAAACTGAGGCCAAAAGTCTGCCCTTTTGCCTCAGTTGGTGAACAACTGAGGCTAAAAGTCTGCCCTTTCGCCTCGGTTGGTGAGAACTGAGGCCAAAAGTTTACCCTTTTGCCCCGGTTGGTGAGCAAGTGAGGCTAAAAGTTTGCCCTTTTGCCTCAATTAGTGAGAAACTGAGGCCAAAAGTCTGCCATTTTGCTTCGGTTGGTTAGCAACTGAGGTCAAAAGTCTGCCCTTTTGCCTCGGTTGCTGAGAACTGAGACCAATAGTCTACCCTTTTGATTCGGTTGTTGTGAACCGAGGCCAAAAGTCTACCCTTTTGCCTCGGTTGGTGAGAAACTGAGGCCAAAAGTCTGTCCTTTTGCCTCGGTTGGTGAGAAACTGAGGCCAAAAGTCTACCTTTTACCTCGGTTGGTGAGCAACTGAGGCTAAAAGTTTGCCCTTTTGCCTCGGTTGGTGAGCAACTGAGGCTAAAAGTCTTCCCTTTTGCCTTGGTTGTTGAGAACTGAGGCCAAAAGTTTGCCCTTTTGCCTCGGTTGGTGAGAAACTGAGGCCAAAAGTCTGCCCTTTTGCCTCGGTTGGTGAGAAACTGAGGCCAAAAGTCTGCCTTTTTGCCTTGGTTGGTGAGCAACTAAGGCTAAAAGTTTGCCTTTTTGCCTCGGTTGGTGAGCAACTGAGGCTAAAAGTCTGTCCTTTTGCCTCGGTTGTTGAGAACTGAGTCCAAAAGTCTGCCCTTTTGCCTCGGTTGTTGAAAAACTGAAGTCAAAAGTCTACCCTTTTGCCTCAGTTGGTGAAAAACTGAGGCCAAAAGTCTCTCTTTTTGCTTCGATTGGTGAGCAACTGAGACTAAAAGTTTGCCCTTTTGCCTTGGTTGGTGAGCAACTGAGGCCAAAATTAATTTCATGAAATGATTATTCGTACCATCGTCAATTCGATTACATAGGGCCCTGTTTAGTCGCCACTTAGACCAAAAAAAAAGGAGTGACATGGCGGTGGTGTGGAGTACCTGGCAGGAATGCCCTTATTTAGCCTCAATCCAAAAATCAGGTTGATTCAGCATTCAGTTCAGCTTCCTTATAAAATTTATAACTCAAAACATCTAAATTCACGTGGTATGGGCCACCTATGTTTTGTAATGATTTTTTTTGTAATTCTTTCATCCTAATGAAGCACATCAGATGAATGGATTGGATGTTATGTAAACACTATGGTAGCCCCTACACAAAAGCTAATATTGGGCATCCCATCCTAACTTTTTGCTACGGCATGGACAACTGAACTTCTAGGTGGTCATGATATTTGGGTTCCATTTGGAGCATGTTTTATGTTTGGGTTGAATCTCATAAAAGTTTCAAAAATCCACCTTTTAGCCTCAGTTTTGAAACCGAGGCAAGAAGTCACCTTTTAGCCTCAGTTCTGGAGCCGAGGCAAAATGTCCACCTTTTAACCTCACTTTCATACGAACCGAGGCAAAAAATGGACACATATATATAAAGCAACAGACACGTGTCATTTTCACTACTAGAGTTTCAACTTCGTTGAGCGAAAGAGAAGAAATGAGAGAAATGGCGTTGAAGGTATGTGGAATTTCTAATTTTCCTCTGTAAATTCCTTCAATTACCTCCAATGATGGAATTTCTAGCTTAGGATTTCGGTTTCTTCTGCAGAGATTTTTTTCGATTTCTCTTTTCTCTTTCTGGTTTTGAATCTCTCTGTTTGATTACTTACTCCATGTAGAAAACATGGAGAAGAAATTCAGATCGGTTATTTTTTTAGATGAAGAAAATCTCGATCGGTTTTTTTTTTTTTTTTGGATCTCGAAGAGATAGAACCATTGTTGCATCGATTTTAGTGAAATTCCTTCAGATCTAAAGTAATTCCAGACATGCATAGATTAGAAGGGGGATATTGTTCTAGATCTTATCATGAATCGGGCATATTCTTCTTTGGAATCTCTTTAGGGGAAATTTTAACTTCGTTAGACTGCGGACCGAAGTTAGATCTGATGAGAAAGTGTTGAAATCCTGTCGATTTCTGGTAAGATCTTAGGCCTCTAAGTTCTCTTTTCTTTGATTTTTTTTGTACGGATGTTTGGATTTTGTCATCGTTTGGAAATTGGTATTCAGAGCATAAAGCATTGGAATTGTCCTATCTGAAGTAAATGGCCATGATCTGTCCGGTAGAAATGCATGCAAACGCAAGGATGCATCATAGATGTAGGATCAATGTGACATACATTTTGATAACAGGTTACTTAAACTTTCAATTCAAGCTTATGTTTGGATTAGCATGACTAATGATTTGATACATTTGGATGGAAACATGAAGATGAAATATTGGATGTGAGTCAAAATCAGATCAGAGGGAAGCTTCCTTCGTTTCATCCATTACTATCCCTTTGGGTTTTGTGGGTTGGTAACAATTTGCTAGATGGATCTATACCACCTGGGCTCTTTGGGAGTTCCATGCAGCTAGAAGAATTGGATCTCAGTAGCAATGGATTTTCGAGGTAAAGAAATTGCGATGATTTTAAGTGCATACACATTATCTTTAATCTACACATCCTTGTTTTGTACAAAGTTTCGTGGAAAGTAATGCATCGGTTGTATTATGCTTTGTTGGCCTTCTTCTTTTTTTGTCAATTATTTGAATTTGAAATTTTGAATCCAACTTGTGGAGCATGTTTTCTGTATGACAATTTTTTGTTGTATGAGAATCCAAGTAAATTCTTGATGTCTGCTCGTAACTTCAATTTTATTGCATTGGGTTTGGGTGGGTGGACTATTATGAGTTGATGTCAGCTTTTAAATTTCCAATGCAAATTTTCATGGTATTTGAGTTGCTGGCATTATGTTGATTCATTTTCTGACAAGAAACTGTATGAGATGTTTTGTAATGGAAAATTTTCTCACTTCTATTTTCGTATTTTGTAGATATGTAGGGCATTGGCTTACATTCATGGTAATGTTGGAGTATCATACTTGCCATGCAGGCCATGCCTCACTTCAGTAAAAAATAAAAATAATAAAAATAATAATAATAATAATAAAAGAAGAAAAAGAGGATGAAAGTGAAGTACAGAATTAGGTCAATGGTATTGATCACCCAAAAATGTTCCATGGATCACCAAACAATGTTTGAGACTTGTATGAACGGGCACATCAAGACCCGATAAATCCTCATTGTTTAGAAGAATTTGAACAGGGGCAGATCATGCTTCATAGATTCTGCATGTTTTCACTTGCTAACAAAAACAAGCAGTATGTTTGATAATTCAATAAATAACAAGACTTGTCAGTTAAAGATATACTTCCATTCTAATTAGTGATTGTTGATGCAGGTTATACTATGCATTTCTGTTGCAAATTCCCTTTTAACCTTAGCAAGGGCATTCTCATTTGTGTTTGGTGGTTTACGTGCTGCAGTTCAGGTGCATACTAAGCTTCTGAACAAGCTTATCAATGCACTTGTAATATTTTTTGATCAAAATCCAAGTGGAAGGATACTTAACAGGTCAGAATAGGATATAGCATCTCAAAGCTTCTTTCTATTTTGTACGGTTTTGGTTAGCCCACATGAACCTCTCTACATGTAGCTTACATGCCAACCTGGCACATGTAGCAGACATCCGAACCATGCAAACATTGGGGCTAACTGTGTAGATGAACTGGCCCAAAAGCTCATCAAGTAACACATCTATGGGTGAATCTTAACCACTGACAATTTTTTAAACCCATCCATTATGTTTGTAAACGTGTGGCCACCTTATGAGTTGATCTGCCCTTCTTAGCCATGTATCTACACACACATCCACCTGATGCATGGCCTGGACTTCCACATCGTGAAGTTGCCATGCGTGTCCACATATAGAGATGCATGTGGAAAGGTGCGCGTGGGCTTAGCAGAACTCCTGTATGGTGTATTTGTTTATATATTAGTCTTTATTTTACAGGTTATCTTCAGATCCATATACTATTGATGATTCTCTCCCATTTATACTTAACATTCTCTTAGCAAATTTCTTTAGCCTTGTCGGCATTGCAATAGTTTTGTCATATGTACAGGTAAAACCAGAAGGCTTTTTGTTGTAACAATCCAGATATCTGATTGACTGTTTTAGTTCTCGTATGATCATATTTCTTAACACTACCTAGATAAAGTATGTTGTTCAGACATTTAATTGATATGTGCGATTCTGTTTTTGCTTCTATTATTACCGTTTTGGTATATCTACAAAAAAATTGGTGTAGGTGTCTAATACAATTTCTTTCTGCTAATATTTATTCCTTAATGATGAGCATACTTGGGATGATGATAGTAAAAACCCAAATTATTTATTTTCAAGTTAATCTATATGGTTTTATGATTATGTCCATTTTCCTAGTTTATTTCTAAGAAAGTAGGCGAAACTAGTATTTTTAAGAAAGCAGAATAGTAGTAGGCAAAAGAGAGCATGTATGTAGTTGTTGCTTTTTTCTTTTTCTCTTTCCTGCACCAGTTCTAAATTTAGTCCCATACACTGCAAATTTGTTTGTATGTGGAATATATGTAGATTTTCAATTTCTCCTAGAGCTAAACTCAGGATCTTTGCAGTTTAGTTATTGTGTTTCTATTCATTTCAACCTGTGAACAGTTTTTTTTTTTGGTAATTCCATTTCACACAGGCCTACATATTCGAGGGTGTGTTTAGTAGTGCTTGCGTGTTGGTGTCACTTTGTGTCTCCTTAAGGCACTTTAACAATGATTTACCATCAGTGAAATGGCAACTGTTTTCCATTTTATTCTCCTCCAATAGCAATGGTTGTCAGTGATTAGGGCCTTTTGGCTAAAATTTATCTTTACCCTCGTATATACTTAATGAGATAGTTATGAAGTGTTTGTTTGGGAGTCTTGGTGGCTCCATTGTCATTTAAATCCTTGTTTTGTGATAATTTCGAGAGACAAGTTAGCTACAAACTATTATTAATTGTTATAAATGATGACATGGAAACTCATTAGACTTCAAATGTGAATAGGAGCGTGGGCATCCGTTGAAAGGAATGAAGAGATTTTATTAGTATTTACTCAAGTACATTATAAGATTTTGAGCTTGTTTTTTGCTGCTGAAAATGAGTGCCTCCAATTGTATAAAACTCTTCCAATTGGTGAAATTGAGAGCTCTGTGCAATGATATTTTCGATGGCATGAGATCATGCCTTCCCACAAATTTTGAACTAGTTGGGCTTCTTGTTGCTTCAGTTTGTAGGCCACTTTGCTTGAATCCACGTTTTATGTTGTAGCACTTGAGGAGAGGAGAATCCATCGGTGTGTGGCACTTCATGTGAGATCTGGCTGGCAATGCAAGGCCTTTATATTTGTGGCATCCTAAAAATGAGGCTGGACACCCCACCAGATATAGGCCCCATCAACAATGTTAGGTTACCAATATTAGCCACGTTTTTTTTTTTTTTCCTTTCTTTCAACTGCACTACTGTACTTAGGATGGCCATTCCAAATTTAGCTTGTTAGTCTAACAAATAGTGCCTTAGTCTTTCATATCAGGTTTAATACGTCCGGAATGTTGATGTCAATGGAGTTGGTTGGATTTCCCATTCTTCAGGCTTTTGACTGTAAAATAATATTTGATCCTCGAATTGTTTTTCATGATCTTGCTTCCAAGAAGAAATTTCTATTCTCTAACTATCTCTCTCCTTGCTTCTTTGAAATCCTGCAGTTACAGCTCCAGCCGGATTTCCAGACCATCCACATAGAGGTTTTAATCCCATCGAATCTGTATTTCATCCCATCATTTTTGGAATTGGATTCTCTTCCTCGGCTAATGTAGTTGGGGCTAGAGCCAAGAGGCTCATAGTGGAATGGGCAACTAATGTAAAGGGCTTGAATGATGTTGATTTTTGTTTTTTAGGGGGTTAGAGTCTTTCTGCTATCTCAGCAGCTAGTCTCTTTTCTCTCTTTTCCCTGCTTTGTTTTCCTTTTTCCTGTTTTAATAAATTCCTCCAGTTGCCTTTAAAAAAAATGGTAGAAGAATTTCAACCATGGGGCCAATATTTTCAACAGTGAAGATCTTTGGGGCATGACTAATTTATGAAGGAGCCCACCAGATGAAAGGTCTTGGGCATGGAAATGTGGAGCCCGCCTTTAAAAAAAATAAAAGAAGAAAGAAAGAAAGAAAGAAGCAATTATGTTTATTGAGCGTTGTATGTTTCCAGGACAAGTTAATCCAAAGATTGAAGCTAAGCTGTCCATGCAGAATGGCAACCAAAATGGCACTCTAGAAGACTACACATTCATTGTACGGCTTTTTGGGAAAATTATGATTTAGTGATTACAAGTCTACAGCTACCTTTAACTTAAAAAAGTCACAACACCTGTTATAATGGGAAAGGTCATTCTCCATTGTGTGACAAAAAAAAATGCCTGTTAAAATAAGATCCATTATTTTGAAGCTAATAGCCATTATATAATGGAATTATGGTCACTTTACGGAAGTTGTTTTCTAGCGTAACTGTGGTATGCTTAGTTTCATAAAGTTGTTTTCAGGAGTTGTATGTTGTTGCCTTGTTGGTTTTGATTTTTCAATTTCCATACCAGAAAGTTATGAACAACATACATGCACATGAATCCCAATGTAGATATATTGTAGTGAGGTCAGAAAAAATAGGAAACTTGCTTTTGGAATGCTACGTGGCATACTATTATGATACTGATGTTTTGAAGAGTTATGGTTGGTCTCTCTTACTCCCTCTGTTAGAAATTGCATGAAGATGGAGCCTTCTACTCATTTGATTCATCTCATGTAACTTGGACATCCACATGTGTGTCAATATTGGACATGGTAGCTTGTAAAACTTAGATTGGTTGTCTCAACACAAATATTTAAAATAGTAAAATAATATAGTGTTTAATATATTATAATGTCAATTGTAACCTTAATAACCAGATTATAGCTTCCTTAACTTTGGGTGGCTGGGCTCCAAACTGCAATTATGTTGCCTTCAAGTTGGGATTGAAAGAAATGTATATGCAATTTGACAGCTAATTCCCCAAATCACTTGTGCATCCAGATGCAGCCTAAGCATTTTTAAGTATCTCTAGCTGGTTAATCATTATCATTACCTTGGTTTGCATTAGTAAGAGTTTAAACTAATTGCATTGCACACGTCACAACTACTATGCAAAATCACCCACGAACACGTGCATATGACTAAGCCTACCAACATAATTTTTGAACTCTTATTTGCTTAATGCTACCATTTAATAAATAATATCCTGTGATGTTTCTTTTTATTTGAATGGTCAATATTCTGTCACTGCAAAATGTAGTATCATTTCTAAGCCTAAACGAGTTCCATTTTAATTTCATGTTCTTTAGGGAATACAAAAATACAGAAGGCGTCGTCATCAAATCAAGGAAGATATCGAAGTTTGGAGGAGGCCATGCTAATTAGGAGGTATGTCAATTTGGTACTAGATTCAGAAGTATCTTGAATAGAACAGAACTTGAAAGCTAACGAAAGCTAAGGAATTAAAACTTGTTGAAATTGAGTCAACAGTCTGAGCTTTTTAGGCCCATGATGTATTGTCATTTCTTTGTTTTAATAAATTGAAAACATTTGAATGGACAATTGAAAACAGAACTCATTGAAATGAAAGCAAAAAATCATTGTCAAGGAATGTTTATTCATTGTGATTTTTGAACCATGGTGTAACCCTGATTGTTTCCATCCAATGAATGGTTTTGAGTATTGTACTATTGCTATATGTAGGCCCCATCTAGCGGTGTAATGCCCGAGGGCAAGATTTACTACATGTTCGAATAAAATCTGGAGAATGAAACAAGATGACAAGAACTTGACAAAAAAAAAAAAAAAACTTGATTGACAAGAAATAGAAAGACATTGCAGTTGAAAGAAGGGATCATTAGGTGTGTAGACTATCATATTCGATGTATGCATATCAGCTCTTGCAACCTCCCAAGTCCTACCTGGGGACGCATTTTAAAACTATCTTCAGATTGGCACTGAGGTAAGAGTACAATGCCTTAGATTGTGAGATAAAATGAGCAATTGCAGTTATCACAAACACAAATAATGGTGTACAGTTGAAACAGGCCCAACGATTGTGTTTGGGCATCTGTAATACCCAGGGCCAACAGGGTGCCTGAGCCTCAAAGCATGTTGAGATAAAACAGGAAATCCTTTTATTTTGTAATAGGAATCGCATTGATTTGCAAGGTGATTATAGCTGAAATAGTCATTACGTGGGCCTGTTGGACACTTTGATGTGTAAGTATTTCTGATGTACATAGGCAACATCCTTTGTTTCCTATGACTGATACAAACTACAGGATGTTTTTATGTTGATAGATGCTAGCTCCTCTTTGTGTACTACATGTTCTGTTTGATAGGTTTGTGTCAAGGATGATTGGGTTTCGTACCTCTGTTATGTAGTAAGAGCAATTGGAGTCTTATGGAATGGATCAGCTATACCTTTGTTATGTGATACGCTCTGGATCTTAAATCATTTATATTGTCTATGGTTTTTATGCTCTTTTCAGTTTCTTGATCATGTAACCTAAAACTATTTGAGAGTTGTTTGTGTTTAGGAGTGTAAGATCATATATCATGTAATGTCAGTGGTGGTCTCTTTATACTTTATATCATATGCATTTGGTCTCAAGATCCTGGTTAACTCTTTCTGTGAGTAGTTTTGGACCTGAGCAATTCTGAACAATACCTCTCGAGTTTTGGACCTGAGCAATTTTGAACAATACCTCACGAAATACAGATGACTCTTTGCCATTCATAGATAAACTTTGCCATTCATACGATCTCAAGCATGCAGAGCTAAAACAGATGACTCTTTGCTATTCATAGATAAACTTCATATAATCCATATCCACTGTAAGCAACTTCCCATTGATATAATTATGACTGGAGCAAGGTTCTAAAACATGAACTCGACTCTCTGTGGCCCCAATCTGAGGTCTTCAACTTCAACATGGACAACTGTCTGATTATTTAATTGAGGTTTTCTAGTTTTGAAAATGATTATGCTGTAATTGAGGCCCTGTATGAATATTTTTCAGCTCTTATTGAGCCATGGGATAGACCTGCACTTATATCATGTGAAGTTTGTGCTGGAACTGCTTCACGCTTTAATGATTCTGCATGTGACATGATTATTTTGAACTTATATTTATTGTATAAATGCGATTCGATGGCCGCTATCCTGGAGCGACATTGGACCGGAATGGATTGCGCCCCAGTCACTTTTACATCACACATAGTGGACATGTGATCATGGCCAGTGAGGTTGGTGTTGTAGACATCTTGCCAAAAGATGTGGCTAGGAAAGGAAGACATCTGATCGGTTCAAAGGGGACCTTACTGAAACAGTTCATGTGGAAGGCTAAGAAAGGAAGACATTTGTAGTTTGATTTTAGTACTTTAAATAGACCATTAATTGTTTTGTTGATGTTGTGCTGATTGTTGTCTTGATGAATGTTAAATGAGTGAAATATGCATAGGTTCAATCATTTGTTGATTATGATATTGTTAGCTTTGGTTGATAGGGAAATGAGGTCAAAAATCGAATTTAGCCTCGGTTGATGCCAAAATATGCTAAATCCATCTTTAGTCTCGATTTTGCCTCAGTTACATAAACTGAGACTACAACTCCCGTGGCTAAAGGCTTTAGCCTCGGTTGTTGAGAACTGAGGTTAAAAATAGTTTTAGCTTCAATTGGAGGCAACCGAGGCTAAAATTTAGATTTAACCTCAATTGGAAACAAGGGAGGCTAAAATTTTAATTTAGCCTCATTTCGAGAAAACTGAAGCTAAAAAGGTCTTTTAGCCTCACTTGAAGAATCGAGGCTACAAAAGTTATTTTAGCCTCGGTTGCTAAAACTAAGGCTAAAGCCTTTAGCCACGGGGGTTTCAACCTTGGTTTGGATAAATGAGGCAAAACTGAGGCTAAAGGCTTTAGCCTCAGTTTTTAACCTTTTTAGCCTCAATTTTGAAGCGAGGCTAAAGCCCCCTTTTCTTGTAGTGACCGTCCAGCCGTGGACCCCACTTGCTGCACCTGTGAGATCCACCATGATCTATGTATTTCGTCCACACTGTCCAATGCATGGACAGGTGCTGATCATGCTGGACAATGATTGGGCGGGGCTGTCGACCTCACCATGTTGTATGTTTTTCATCCACACTATCGACAATGTTTGGACGTACAATGCTTGGACATTGCAGATTTACATGGACAGTGTTTGGATGGTGCTGTTTTGCATGAGTAATGGTTGGACGGTGCTGATTTACATATACAATGTTTGGCAGTGCTAATCATCATTAGTGAGCCATGTGCCCCATAGGATGATAGTGTAAAGTGATACACACGTTACACCTGCAACTATTGAAATGATTTTTGGTGTAACCCAAGCTCTCACCTGAGGCCCATTGGTGTGGCCCATTGATGTAGCCCACTTGATGTGATAAGGCTCATGTGTAGGGCTCACCTATTTTGTATTTGAAGCCCATGGGTTGTGGCCCATTGTGATGTACTCGAGGCCTATGGGTGAGGCCCATTGTGATGTACTCAAGGCCCATTAAGGCCTAATAAGATGCATTTATGGTCTATGTTTGAGGCCCAAATGTTAAAGCCCATATGATGTATTCAAAGCCCATGGGATGTGGCCCATTGTGATGTATTTGAGGCCCAGGTATGAGGCCCAATATGATGTGTATTAGGCCCTTGAGTGAGGCCCATGGTGATGTATATTAGGCCCTTGTGTGAGGCCATGGACCCACTGTACGTTTGGCTCTATGTGGGCCAATCCTTGGGAGCAATGTTTGTTAAATGTCCACATTGATGGCGATGATGATTAAAAGTTCACATCGTGACCTTCCCTTAGGCCTTTTGTTAAGGCGATTACCGATTTCGATTGACGTGACTGATTTGTCGATTCCAATTATCATGACTAATTGTCGATTCTGATTGATGTGACCGATTTTTCGATTTTGATTATCGATCGATTCCGATTGTCGTGACCTATTGCCGATTAGCGATCGAGGTCGATTATCATGACTGATTACCGATTTTGATTGACGTGACTGATATGCCGATTCTGATTATCGATCGATTCCTATTATCATGACCGATTGTCGATTCTGATTAATGTGACCGATTTGCCGATTCTGGTTATCGATCGATTCCGATTGTCGTGGCCGATTGCCGATTAGCGATCGAGGCCAATTATCATGACTGATTGCCGATTCTAATTAACATGACTAATTTGTCAATTCTGATTATCGATCGATTCCGATTGTCGGGGACGATTGTCAATTAGCGATCGAAGCCGATTATCATGACTGATTACCGATTCCGATTGACATGACCGATTTGTCGATTTTGATTATCGATCGATTTCGATTGTCTTGACTAATTGCCAATTCCGATTGACGTAACCGATATGCCGATTCCTATTATCGATCGATTCCGATTATCATGACTGTTTGCCGATTCTGATTGACGTGACTGATTTGCTGATTTCGATTATCATGACCGATTGCCGATTCTGATTGACGTGACCGATTTGCCGATTCTGATTAGTGATCAATTCCGATTGTTGTGGCCGATTGCCGATTAGCGATCGAGGCCGATTATCATAACCGATTGCCGATTCTGATTGACGTGATGATTTACCTATAATGATTATAGATCGATTCCGATTGTCAAGGCCGATGGCCGATTAGCGATCGAGGCCAATTAACATGATCAATTGTCGATTCCGATATTCGTGACCGATTGCTGATTCCGATTAACGTGACCGATTTACCGATTTCGATTATCGATCGATTCTGATTATCATGACTAATTGTCGATTCTGATTGACGTGACCGATTTGCCGATTCTGATTATCGATAGATTTCGATTGTCGTGATTGATTGCCGATTAGCGATCGAGGTCGATTATTATGACCGATTGCCGATTCCGATTGACGTGACCGATTTGCCAATTCTGATTATTGATCAATTCTAATTATCTTGACTGATTGCCGATTCCGATTGACATGACTGATTAGTTGATTCTGATTATCGATTAATTCCGATTGTCGTAGTCGATTGCCGATTAGCGATCGAGACCAATTATCATGACCGATTGCCGATTCTGATTGACGTGACCGATTTGCCGATTCTGATTTTTGATCGATTCCAATTGTCGTGACCGATTGCCGATTCCAATTGATGTGACCGATTTGCCGATTCCGATTGTCGAAGCCGATTCCGATTATTATCAAGGCCGATTCCGATTATTGAGGCCGATTCTAATTGTCGAGGCTGATTCCGATTATTATCAAGGCCAATTCTAATTATTGAGGCTGATTCTGATTATCGAGGTCGACTCTGTTTGTCGAGGCTGATTGTCGATGCCCATTGTGATGTATATGCGACCCATATTTAAGGCCCATTTTGATGAGCATTCGGCCTCGACTTGATGCATGAGAGGCCTATGTGATGAGGCCCATTGTGGTGCGTTTAAGGGCTAGGTGATGGAGCCCTTTGTGTTGTATATTAGGCCCATGTGCAGGACCCACCTATTATATATATTGGGCCCATATGCAGGGCCCACCTGTTGTGTATTCATGACCCTTTTTGGCGTGGTCCATTGAGTTGTATTCGTAGCCTATGGTGTTGTATATTAGGCCCTTGTGTAAGGCCATGGGTCCACTATATGTTAGGCTTTATACAGGTCATTCCTTTGAGGCAATGTTGGTTAAATGTCCACATTGTCGAGGACGATTGTTGATATAATTATAAGTATATGACAGCATATGATCATGATACATGCCCATATGCATCATCTACATGTTTGATATGAGATGTGGTTGACCATCGCATATATCATTGGGCAGGTTGTTATGAGACTCCCTGATAGGCGGAGATTGTCTCACATGAGCACACGGTATGCGCAGGATTGATGCATGACTGGATTGTATGACTCATGCATCTGGCATTGTGTGTTGTAATTAATGTATGCCCTAGCGATATTAGGACCATAGCCTCCATAGGCATATCGTGGATGGCCAGATGGGACACCGAAAATATTTGGTTCTAGCATACGAGCGCCATAGATGTCCCTAGGTGAAAATCTCTAAACCTCCGTGGTCAGGAGACGCCCAAATGTCGAGACCGAGTGGATATATGAGCGCCCGAGTGCTGAATACCACGAGCCGTGTCTCCCACTGTGTCGTGGTCGGTTGGGAGGGGGTGTGACCTTACCCGCCCCAGGGTAGGGGGTATAGCTAGGCTGAGTTTGACTAGCTCGTGAATGGGTCCGCTATCGAAGTGTCGGGCAGATATTGGTTGACTACCGGCTAAGCGGATGGTGAGGTCTCTTCCACTTGCATGGTCGCGCGTCAGTGGGCGGCGATTTGCATGTATAGTGTACTAGACTCCGGTGATGATCGTAGAGAGGAACCGTACTGATATGTGAACTTATCGAGTAGGAGTTGCATACTCATTCATTCATTCATTCACTATCCACTTGGGTTGGTGGTGCGTAACTAATTGTTGTGTACCTTCATTATGGTAAGGATTTCAGTTGGGCGTGCGACTAACCTGATATCAGGAGTCTACTACATTGAGTCTAACTATCCAAATTTAGTTATGGGACTGTTTTGGATAGAAGTCCCTTATGATAGACCCTATAGCCTGCGATACTACGTATTATCATCCCGACTTCACTTCAGCTTGGTCATTTCATTCGCACCGCATATTGCATTGCATTGCATCATCATCATCTAATATTTGGATTATTATCCTCGCATTGCATAACTGATCTACATTACTTCATCAGTATATGATATTGTTTTTATTTTTGCATTACATAACCTTGGTACGGCTGATGGCACTTATTGACTTACCAGTTTATTTTCGCTTACTCTGATATCGTATGATTTATGATCTTGCCAGTATTTTTGACATTGTATAATTACGGCATTGTATCGAATACTTGACACTTACCTTGTGCACACACTTTTACCACCCACTAAGCTTTCTATAAGCTTATGCATGATAGATGCGTGCAGGAGGCATTAGGTTACAACAACGCTGAGCTTGGAGCACGCAGCGGACCTTTGGAGCTTTAATTTTTTATATATGTAATTCCCTTTCAGCATTGTATTCAAATGATTATATTAGTAGATATGTGATGATGATGTTGCCTTTGTGATGTGGGTAAACTTGTGGTTATGCTTCTTACAAGATAAATGTACGTTGGAAAATCCTCCTTGTAGGATCCCAGGATCAGAATCTGGCGTATGAGCGCTGGGAGCCAGGAATGGGGTGCTACGAAGGCTGTCGGCACCGGATTCGGCGATCGGAAATTTTGTGAGCCTGGTTTCCGAGTTTAGGGCGTGACAGAAGTTAGTATTAGAGCATAACTTGGGAATACTTAAAGATAATATCACATATCTACTGATAACTATCCTCCACTCTATGATTATTAAGAACTTAGAATAGTTAGATCCTCGAGTTCAGATAACTTAGAGATTTTCTGACATAGCTCCCTACCTTGAGATTGTGAGGTTGCTTAGTGTTCCAGTCTCGATCGTTTCTGACCGGGATCCGAGGTTCAGTAAAGGACACCATTCTGTTGAGGAGACGTCTTGGGAGCGTAAGATTGAAATCAGAGAACGCTATCCCCATTTATTTATAGATTGATTATTCCTTGTACATGTTTCTATCGATGTTTCATCTTCCCTTACCTTGTCCTACGTGATAATAAATTTCAAAGACAAAATTTTTATTAGGTGGGGAGAGTTGTGAGACCCGTATCCTAGCCAGTACTGTTGTAACGACCTGAAAATTTCCGTACATTGGGTCGAGTACCACCTCGACCAGAAATCACGTAGGATTAAATCCCTTAGAAATTTAACAAAGTTAACTAAGTATTAAACTCCATTAGCTATGAAATCCGTTAGGATCGCTTTAAATACGATCTGCAAGACCCAAAAGTTGCAGAATCATTGACGCTAGGTTACCCTAAAGTTTAGAACCAAACTCATTTCCCGTCTGCTCTCGGGAATGAAACGCAACTTCGTATTAGGTCTAGATCGCACATCGGGATTCCGATTAACCCGAAGCTAAGGAACTAGGACCGCCCACCAGACCAGTGATAAGCCTAGACGTATTGGTGGGACAACATGAAGGCCCACACATGGGCTTAACAATCATCTCAAAAATCAGCCTTATCCGATATTCCACGGCCATTCGTTTCGAATCGGAGCGAGGTAGTGTGAAAAACACTATTCACAAGCCGAAATAAATATCTCGGAATAGTGATCCGCATCGTTCGTTGACGCGTCAGTATTAAGCAACCTGACCGTCAGAATCAGACCAAATTACACCCTCGGATTAAGAAAAATTTCAGGAACATTTACATGTACTCGGAATTTCTGATCGTGGCCCACTGACCGTCGAACTGAAAGTGGTCCGCCACATGCGATCTGCGTACCCGAATGAGTCAAAAACGTAATCCCACGTAGATCCATCGATGGTGAGCTTAAGTCTGACGTTTGGTTCAAGGAGGGCCATCAGACTTCCCTTTTGAGCCGGAAAAGCGTCGAAAATCCTATATAGGCAGTACCCCATGAACCCGAGTCTATTTTCGTAATGTTTGAGGCTATAAAAGGGGCTTAGAACAGCCCCTCTCACAGCCATACGAATTTTTCAAGAAACCCTAGAGGGAGAGAGAGAAAAGAGAGGGAAAAACTTGGAGATCGTTGCCGATCTTCCTCCTGCTGCTTTGGCTTGCTACACGGCCTACATCTCTCGGATCTAGACGCTTTCCCGGCGTATTCCGCCTCATTTGAAGGTAAGAAAACCTAACCCTAGGTCTGATTTGAGGTGGAATCTAGGTAGGATGTATACCGACTAACCGATTCCGCTCTTTAGGCTAGAAATCGCCCGTAGACGGAAGATTCATCACCCTTGCTGATTCGTTCCGTTTCCAAAGGCAAAGGTGAGGACTCTAAGCGTATAAGTTACGGTTTTCAACGCTTTCAATGTCAGATAATGGTAGATTCATGATCTGCTTGCAATTGCACATGTACAAAGTGCTTTCCGTTTCCTGTTTTGATTAGCGGTGTGAAATATGGAATTTCACATATTCTAGGTATACGTAGAAATACCGTATACGTATTTTTTTTGGATAATTGCTTGACATGTTTATTTAATGTTTAATTATATAACATATGAATAAAATACTAGTTTGGCGAAAGAGATCGCCAAAATATATGTTCCTTTGTAAATGTGCCGTATGTTGAAAATACGTTTTGTAGAAATACCGTATACGTATTTCTTTTGTAATAATGTTTGACATATGTATTTAATGTATGATTATACAATACATGATTAAAATACTAGCTTGGCGAAAGGAATCGCCGAAACCTATGTTCCTTTGTAAACACTATGTATGTCGAAATTGGGTATACGTGAAAGTACCCTATACGTATAAAATTTTGATGTGTTTGCTATGTTTATTTTCTTTGTATGAATAGGATGTATATGTATAAAATACTAGCTCGGTAAAGGGACAACCCTAGTACACACTTCCCTAGCATACGTCATGTATGTTGAACTATTGCATTCCAAGTGTTGGTGGAATCACTTGCGAGTGTAAGTACTTAAGTGTTAGAATCTTAGTTAGGTGCTGAGATGGGATTCTCCGCTACCTTAGAGTCACATATGACACTCTCCACGTGGTTGTTCACTCTAACCACTCACCTATGATCTCTAAGTAATTGTATCCCTATGTGTTTAGTGCTTTATAACATGCCTTACAACATGCTTTACAACATGCCTTATAACATGCTATACTTCATGCTTTATAATACATGCTCTACTTCATGCTTTACTTTATGCTCTACCACTGATTGAGTTTGGGACTATGCCTATAGTCCACACATTCGGTACCAGACTTACTGTTGTGGTCGAGATTCATATCGCCACGATGGACGTGTCGCGAACCCAGTCGTACTTCGGTTGGCGATAGTGGTTGGCCACACGGAGTGCTTTTGCCCTCCATATCGCTCAACTTGTGGTGCGCTCGAGCTAGTCAGGCTCGTCAAGCAAACCGATATGTGTATATGTATGTTCACCATGTTTGGTCGCTACTGCTTGAACCTAGGGTACCAAACTTACCGGTGGCAATCCCGTTAACCATGGTACCTCGATCCGCTAAGACGCATGAGCCGGGCATGGTGGTATGGGACACCGTGGTCGAGCCGTCGGCCTACGCCTGGGGTCATGTGCCTCCCGTAGTGACCATTGCGCAACCAACCTCGTGAGCCGATTATGGTGGTATGGGACACTATATTAATTTGTCGATACTTACGGCGAGAGCCGAGTACGGTGAGACCGTGCTCGTCTTGACGACGGCGACGAGTCCTCCGTAGTATCTTCGAGTACTCCAAGTGTACGTGATTGGCGACGAGTCTTTCACAAGAACTCAGAGTATGAGTTGAGCCGAGTACGGTGAGACCTGTACTTGGTGACGGCTAGTGATTGAGCCAAGTACGGTGAGATATGTACTTGAGCCGACGGCCGCAGAATTGAGCCGCATACGGTGAGATCGTATCCGCGCCGACGGGTGACGAGCCCTTTGCGATGCCTTCACTACGCTTCTCAAACCATAATATCGTATGAGATTAGCTAGGATTGACGACCCTAGAATGGATCATGTTTGGGAATTATACAAGGGAGGTACCTTAGTTTCCCAATCCGCTTTGGTTGAAATGGATTAATAAAAACTTGGTAATCATGAGCATCATCGCACCGCATGTGCTTTGTAGATGTGGCGCTTCTTGAGAGGGAGTTAGCATTCGCGAACGTAAGATGATGTCGCTTGAGGGTGGTTTGGCAAGGGCATAAAGCATCATGTCATATCATTTTTGCACTTAACAAGAGTAATTAGAAATGTTTGATTTGTCTTTGCGTTATCATTCTTGCTTGGTTGATTTGATAACATGTTAACCTATGCTTTATTGTTCACCGAGTTAGCTACTCACTCCCACGTTACGGGACGGTGTTTGCAACACCCACCGGACTCTGTCGCGAGGTGTAGATGGCGCCTGCTGTTCGGGAGCCGAGCTAGACTATGAGGAGGATCAGGAGGAGTTCTCCTTTATGCAGTACTCTGACGGCTACGCTTAGGCCTTGGCTGCATCGCGGGATTTACAGGGCCTCTTTGAGGATTGTATTTTGATTTTTTTTTGACTTAGAGACAATACATGTATATTGGTACTCAGTTAGTACTCATACTCTGGAGTTCACAAAATTTTGATACTTTACATATTTTGAATATAAAATTTTAGTCTTCCGCTTGCCTTTTACAATTGAACTGGAGTATGAATTACTGTTTTGGTATAATCTCATTCATGTTTATTGCGCTAACTCAGACAACATTTAACCATCATTGTGTATGTTGCATAAGTGATGCGTTGGAACTCGGGAGTTGAGTTCATACTCGACCCCCGATTTTCAGGGCGTTACAACTGTTTCATAAGCTTCCGCAGTCCTTCCGGTCGAATTCCGGTGACTTGCAATTTGTTAACGGCGTTTGCGCGCGACCCTAAGTCGTATCTCGTATTCTAGAGTCAGCTCAACCTGAGACTTGTACTCTAGCGACCGCGTCGTTGTGGTGGTTCCGATGCCGCTTCTTGCACGTCGAGGCGATACCTAGGCCAGGAGATGTGGGCCCGCATTCAGTTCGAGAAAAATGCCGCGTGTTGCAAAACCTAAGAGAAATATCTCATCAATCAATCCCATCATGTCAAGTACAACCACTTTCCCCAAAGTCAACACTCTCTTATAACCAAATACACATCCATCACCCATCACCCATTTCACACCCATCACTAACCTTTTCACCCATCATCTCTCTCTCTCATCTTTCAAAAAACTCTATCTCTCCAAGCAACCCATGTCCATGGCTTCCAAGAGGAGAAGCTAGTGTGGCCCACCTTCCTAACTCCCATCTCCACCATCCATGATCCAATCTCGACCGTTGAAATTTGTCCATTGGAGCTCTAGGATGCTTTAGTGGAAGAAGGAGGAGAAGATCATAGGTGGGTGTAGTTTTTTTTTTTTTTTTTTGAGTTTGATTTGTGGATTTAGGGCTCACATGGCGGGACCCATCTTGATGTATGTATTGTATAGAGGAGACCATAGTGGCAGGACCCCTCCTCCATCCATCCGTCTCTCTCTCTCTCTTTCTCTCTTTCTCTCTCCCTTTCTCTATTTTTCCTTTGATGAATGGCCCACTTGATGTGTGTGATATATCCATGCCATCCATCACGTTGGGCCCACTTTGATGCGTGTGGTGTATCCACACCATCCAGCAACTTGGATGGTGAGGCCCACCATTGCGCATGTGTATCATCCATACCGTCCATTCACGGTGGAGCCCACTGTGATGTGGATTTCAGCCACACTGTGCATCTGTTTTGCTGCTGCAGCAACAGTTGCTACTGACGTCAGCAGGCCTGAGGGTCTAATCATGGGGTATGTGTTATAAACCTGACCGTCCACTCATGTGGACTCCACCTGGATGCATGGATCTGATCCACACCGTCCATGTGTATGGGACGGTGGGCACTGAGGTATGTGAGCCACACTGTGATGTATATGTTTACATCCAGTTCATCTAACGTGGACCCACCTTTCAACCGCACCGTCCATACCATATGAGGAAAATCTATCAGGTGGACTGCACTAACGGTGGAGGATTGAACGTCAACCAGTGAAATCCTTTCACAGAAGTTCTGGATTAATATAAAAATATGATTCTCTCTATATATATATATATATATATATATATATATATATATATATATATATATATATATATTATGGTGGGCTCCATGTGGGACCCACCTTTGATGGAAACTGTTGGACGGTGTACCTACAACAACAATATAGCTGCTATATTGTCGTTGGCTAACCTCGTGGACCCATCATGTGGTCCGAGTTATATCCCAACCGCATATCCATTTGCTGGTGGGGCCCACCTTAGATATGGTATCCACGCCGTCCATCTGCCATGTACGGCTCCACCATGGTTCGGTGTTGTAGCTGCACCGACCGTGCAGTGGCCCACATGGATGTGTGTGTTTATCACACCGTCCATCCAGCTGTGGAAATCACCGTGACGCATGTCTTGCAATCCACACCATCCGTCCAACCATGGGTCTGGACGGTAGACCTTTTCAATAATAATAATAATAATAATAATAACTATTATATAATATAATATATTATATATATGGTGGGCCCTACGTGGGACCCACCTTGTTTAGAACGGATTGGCTGGTAAGCGCTGACAGCAGCAATATAGCTGCTGTCATGATGTCATCAGGGTATGTGGGACACATGTGGTATGTATGTTATCCAACCGTTCATCCATTTTTCATCCACACCGTCCTTACGTGTGGGGCCACCATGCTATATGTTTTGATCCAGCACCACCCGTCTGTCACGCGTGGGGTACACCTTGATGTACGTGCTTTACTTGCACCGTCCAGTAGGACAGTGCTGGATGTTGCTGGACGGTGCAGTGGACTCCACTATGATATGTGTTTTTATCCACACCGTCTAGCCGTGGACCCCACTTGCTGCACGTGTGAGATCCACCATGATCTATGTATTTCATCTACACTGTCCAATGCATGGACAGATGCTGATCATGCTGGACAATGATTGGGTGGGGCTGTCGACCTCACCATGTTGTATGTTTTTCATCCACACCGTTCATAATGTTTGGACCGTGTTGGACAATGCTTGGACAGTGCAGATTTACATGGACATTGTTTGGACGGTGTTGTTTTCCATGAGTAAAGGTTGGACGGTGCTTATTTGCATGTACAATGTTTGGCAGTGCTGATCATCATTAGTGAGCCATGTGCCCTATAGGATGATAGTGTAAAGTGATACACATGTTACACCTGCAACTATTGAAATGATTTTTGGTGTAACCCAAGCTCTCACCTGAGGCCCATTGGTATGGCCCATTGATGTAGCCCGCTTGATGTGATAAGGCCCATGTGTAGGGCTCACCTATTGTGTATTTGAAGCCCATGGGTTGTGGCCCATTGTGATGTACTTGAGGCCCGTGGGCGAGGCCCATTGTGATGTATTCGAGGCCCATGGGCGAGGCCTGATAACATGCATTTATGGCCCAGGTTTGAGGCCCATATGTTAAGGCCCATATGATGTATTCAAGGCCCATGGGATGTGGCCCATAGTGATGTATTTGAGGCCCAGGTATGAGGCCCAATATGATGTGTATTAGGCCCTTGAGTGATGCCCATGGTGATGTATATTAGGCCCTTGTGTGAGGCCATGGACCCACTATACGTTTAGCTCTATGTGGGCCACTCCTTGGTAGCAATGTTTGTTAAATGTCCACATTGATGGTGATGATGGTTAAAAGTTGACATTGTGACCTTCCCTTAGGCCCTTTGTTAAGGCGATTACCGATTCAGATTGACGTGACCGATTTACGATTCTGATTATCGATCGATTCTGATTATCATGACCGATTGCCGATTCTGATTGAGGTTACTGATTTGCAGATTCTGAGTATCGATCGATTTCGATTGCCAATTAGCGTTCAAGGCCGATTATTATGACCGATTGCCAATTCCGATTAACGTGACTAATTTGCCGATTTCGATTATCGATCAATTCTGATTATCATGACCGATTGCCGATTCTGATTGACGTGACCGATTTGTCGATTCTGATTATTGATCGATTCCGATTGTCGTGGCAGATTGTCGATTAGCGATCGAGGCCGATTATCATGACCGATTACCGATTCCGATTGACGTGATGGATTTGCCAATTCTGATTATCGATCGATTCCGATTGTCGTGACCGATTGCCGATTCCGATTATCGATCGATTCCGATTGTCGAGGCCGATTCTGATTGTCGAGACCGATTCTTATTATTATCAAGGCCAATTCCGATTATTGAAGCCAATTCCAATTGTCGAGGCTGATTCCGATTATTATAAAGGCCGATCCCAATTATTGAGGCAAATTTTGATTATCGAGGACGACTCCAATTGTCGAGGCCAGATATTGAGGCAGATTGCCAAGGCCCATTGTGATGTATATGCGGCCCATATTTAAGGCCCATTTTGATGAGCATTCGGCCTCAGCTTGATGCATGAGAGGCCTATGTGATGAGGCCTATTGTGGTGCATTTGAGGGCTAGGCGATGGAGCCCGTTGTGTTGTATATTAGGCCCCTGTGCAGGGCCCACCTATTATGTATATTGAGCCCATATGCAGGGCCCACTTGTTGTGTATTCATGGCCCTTTTTGGAGTGGTCTATTGAGTTGTATTCGTGGCCCATGGTATTGTATATTAGGCCCTTGTGTAAGGTCATGGGTCCACTATATGTTAGGCTCTACACGGGCCATTCTTTTGAGCCAATGTTAGTTCAATGTCCACATTGTCGAGGCCAATTGTCGATGTCGGTTGTTGATACCGATTATGAGTATGTGACAGCATAGCATCATGATACATGCCCATACGCATCATCTACATGTTTGATATGAGATGTAGTTGACCATTGCATATATCATTGGGCAGGTCATTATGAGACTCCCGGATAGGCGGAGATTGTCTCACATGAGCGCACGGTATGCGCAGGATTGATGCATGACTATATTGTATGACTCATGCATCTAGCATTGTGTGTTGTAATTACTGTACGCCTTAGCGATATCAGGGCCATAGCATTCACAGGCATATCATGGATGACCAGATGAGACACTGTAAATGTTTAGTTCTAGAATATGGGCGCTATAGATGTCCTTGGGTGAAAATCCCTAAACCTCTGTGGTTAGGAGACGCCTCAACGTCGAGACCAAGTGGATATATGAGTGCCCGAGTGCCGAATACTAGGAGGTCGCGTCTCCCACTGTGTCGTGATCTATTTGGAGGGGGTGTGATCTTACCCGCCCCAGGGTAGGGGGTGCTATCGACGTGCCGGGTAGATATTAGTTGACTACTGGCCTGACGAATGGTGAGGTCTCTTCCACTTGCATGGTCACGTGTCAGTGGGTGACAATTTGCATGTATAGTGTACTAGACCCCGATGATGATCCCAGAGAGGAACCGTACTGATATGTGGACTTATTGAGTAGGAGTTGCATACTCATTCATTCATTCATTCATTCACTATCTACTCGGGTTGGTGGTGCGCAACTAATTGTTGTGTACCTTCGTTATGGCAAGGATTTCGATTGGGCGCACACTAACCTGAGATCAGGATTATACTACATTGAGTCTGGCTATCCAAATATGGGACTGGTTTGGATAAAAGTCCCTTGTGATGGATCCTATAACCTGCAATACTTCGTACTATCATCCCGACTTCACTCCAGCTTGCTCATTTCATTCGCACCGCATATTGCATTGCATCATCAGCATTTGATATTTGGCTTACTGTCCCCGCATTGCATAACTGATCTACATTGCTTCATCAGTATATGATATTATTTTTATTTTTGCATTATATAGCCTTGGTACGACTGATGACACTCATGGACTTAGCAGTATATTTCCGCTTACTCTGATATCGTATGATTTATGATCTTGTCAGTATTTTCAACATTGTATGATTATGACATTATATCGAATACTTGACACTTACCTTGTGCACACACTTTCACCACCCACTAAGCTTTCTATAAGCTTATGCACGATAGATGCTTGCAGGTGGCATTAGGTTGCAGCAGTGTTGAGCTTGGAGCATGCAGCGGACCTCTGGAGCTTTAATTTTCGATATATGTATTTCTCTTTCAGCATTATATTCAAATGATTATATTAGTGGATATGTGATGATGATGTTACCTTTGTGATTTGGGTGAACTTGTGGTTATGCTTCTTACGAGATGAATGTACGTTGGAAAATCCTCCTTGTAGGATCCCAGGACCGGAATCTGACGTATGAGCGCTGGGGGACCACGTGATGTGAGGATAATCACTTACCAGTCATGTTTCCACATGAATGTTTTTTCTTTATTAGCAATGGTGTGATCTTAATTCGTTTGTTGTGGTCCTTGTTATAGGGAGGTTTTGGAATGAAGCAATATCTTGGTGAACTAATGCCACAGTAATTGTTGAAGCCCTCTTGGATGGAGCTGCTGTTATAAAGCGTGAAGTGGCTGTCACAACTCTTGGTCAAGTTGTATAGAGCACTGGGTATTGTGTTCTCATTGCTAGTCCAAGCCAGAATAAAGAAGGATGGCTGTGTCAGCCTATCAGGTTGGCAACCAGCATTAAACTTGGGCTGATGTTTTTATCATGAATCCTGAAAACTTTGAGATTTGTTTATTTTAGAAAATTGAGAATGGGTCCTGATTGAGCATGTGCAGGTTCTTGTGCCCACAATTTCCTTGTGGAATGCATTGACAAGTGGCTCCGGCTAAATGTGAAGTGCCCCCGCTGCCACTACTTCATCTTCCCTAACCTCGACCTCAGCGCCCTCTCCAACCTTCGCACTGAATCTGGGCGTCCCTCTGCTAGTGTTTTGACGGCCACACGCTACATACACACGCATCTAGCAGGCTAGAGTTACCTGTTGAGGTTGTAGGGCCTGCTACACACAATCCGAATGGAGAATGCTGGTGGAGGCAATGATGATGCTGGCTTGGAAGCAGCAGAAGATGGACGGGCAGTGTTATCTCAGGATCTGCCAAGCACGACGGCACCAGTGATGACAGGCGTGACCATGACTTTGTATTATTTGTGGAACCTAATATTGTGTAATAGTTTGATTGAGTTAAACTTTAAATAGACTGTTGTTAACTGTTTTGTTGGTATTGTGGCTTTCATGATTGATTGTTTTATGAGTGGATTGAATGAATGGATTAGTAGTTTAAATAAATATTTTTTAAAAATAAACAATTTTAGCCTCAATTTATAACTGAGGCTTGGATTTATCCTCAGTTATTGAGAATCAAGGCTGAAATTCCCGTGGCTAAAGGCTTTAGCCTAGGTGGTTGAGAATCGAGGTTAAAAATAGATTTATCTTCAACTGAAGGCAATTGAGGCTAAAATTTGGATTTAGTCTCAGTTGGAAACAATGGAGGCTAAAATTTTGATTTAGCCTCATTTCGAGAAAACTTAAGCTAAAAAGGTTCTTTTAGCCTCACTTGAAGAACCGATGCTATAAAAGTCATTTTAGCCTCGGTTGCTAAAATTGAGGCTAAAGCCTTTAATCACGGGGGTTTCCACCTCAGTTTGGATAACTGAGGCAAAACTGAGGCTAAAGGTTTTAGCCTCAGTTTTTAACTTTTTTAGTCACAGTTTTGAACCGAGGCTAAAGCCCCCTTTTCAATATTGTAGTGAACCGAGGCTAAAGCATCCACCGTAACATATCCGTTAAGTATATGCACTGTCCATCAATTTTTCATATCATTTTAATGCATGAGCCCAAAAATGATGCACTTCCACCAACCAAGTATACCACACAAAATAACGAGCTTGATGGTATTAAATGTACAAATCATTAAATGCAAGCGCCATCTCTGGTGTGGTCCACTCAAGTGTTGGATCCACCTCATTTTTGGGCTTATAAGTTAAAATTATCAGAGAAAATAGATGGATGGCATGTAAAAACAGATACATCACGGTGGCCTAACAGGAGCTTTAGTCCGACGCGACCTATTCGGACAATAAACTCATACCCCCACATAGGGGTGTACACGGGTCAAACTGGGCTCAACCCGGCCTGGCCCGGTCACCAGCCACACCCAACTCGAACCCGACTCGGCCCGATCACTGGGCCAACATGTCCAGCCCGAACCCGACCCGGCAGCAATCAGGCTGAGTTCGGGCCAGGAGTTCGGGCCAATTTCGAACCTGAGTTTAGGCCATTTTCTGACACTATATCATATCATGCAGTTCAAGTGCACCACCCTATTTCATATCTAAATTGGTCACCACTATAATGGAGCCCACTGGTATGCTCAATTTAAATATCTAACGGTTAGATCATTCAAACCATTGATCACATGCAAGCTAGTTTTCCCATTTCATATCATGGGGAGCCTTTATATGGTGATTGAGCGTCCATGGCTCCTTTCCAGCCCCTTGGAAAATTTTGACTAATGGAAATCAAGAATACTCTCTAGGCGTTGGGAACTTAATTTTGCTGGGCATGAAAAGGCATGGGATAAGATGGAAGAATATTTGTTTGAGAAAATCTGATTTTGTTTTGGATGGTTAGTAGAAGATGACAAAATGTTATGAAAAGTCTAAGAATGAAATGAGTTGCCCCATGCTTTCGAGTAGTAGCATTTAGGCTAAATTTATGAGAGCGAAATAGGTTACTCTAATCATATTTTATAAGCTAGAGTATCATCCAATAGTTTGACTCTATGAGAAGAACAGTTTGTTGTTATGTAGAATCCGGGCAGCTGTCAACAGTGGAAATGTGTGGTTTGGGCCAATATTTGGTTTGGAAATTTATTAGCTTCAAGTGGTAAAAATCCTGCATAATGTTTGTCAGCAAAGGATGATAATTTTTTTTTTTTGTTTTTTTTTTTTTTAAGTAGTGCTGATGGAACGTGGATTCTGAATTACGTTTCTAACTTTTTTTTAGCGGCAGTAGTTACTTTTGAGTGGTTTGCATTTACCTGGTGAGGAAGATCTGTTGGTATGGCAACCACTACATCTCTTCCCATAGCTGACCCGGGTTGGACATCTGGATTGAGGCACATGCCAGCCTGTTTACAGGCATAAGCATCCTCTTCCCTTCTCGCATGGGGATCTGGCCTCCACAAACAGCAACAAGCAGCCATTGTCTGGTTCTGCTTTGATTTTAAGCAAAGCTAGAAACCTAGTGCGTCCGGGCTTCATATCTAGAGGTGAAGCAGCCATTGCCTGGTTCTGCATGATATGTATCCACAGTACTTCAATCATGAAAAAAAAAAAAAAAAATTCCTTTACAACAGTTAACATTTTTTGGGCCGAGTCGGGTCGGGTCAAGTCAGGTTTCGGACCGAGTCGGGCCGAACTGGGCCCTATCTGAACTCGGCCCGAACTCAGTATAAGGCTGAGAAAAATGGTTCGTTCCCCCCCCCCCCCAACAGGGACTTCACAATTCACGTTACCCCCACACAGGGACTTCACACCCACACAGGGACTTCACAATTCACGTTTGTTTTCTTATTTATAGCTAAAAATAAAAGTAAATAAATAAATATTATTTTCCACATGAAATACACGGCTACACAGTGACTTTTGATTTGACTGAACACTACTTACTGTTAAGGAAAAAGTTCAGAATTTTGTGCAGCCCACCAGTATATTGAAAATTCTGGCAAATCCAAAGTGCAAGTGGACCACAACAAGAAAAATAAGGGGATTAAACACCCACCATTGAAAACTTCTTGTGGGCCATAGATACATATCAGTGTGGGACTCACATATGGCTTCACATTTTAACTATGGACGTATCCCATTGTTTTCTGAGGTGTGGTTTATTTGAGCTTATAATTTGCCTAAAGTTTTAGCTCAAGCCTAAAATGATCTGATAAAATAGATAAACGGCGTGGATCGATCACATGCTTCCTGGTGGGACACACAAATTTCACTCACTGTTTCCACCCTTTTTATTAAAAAGTAAATTCCCAAGGTGGATGCCTAATTACCCTTTCCCCTCTTCCTTCCAAACAAGGGGAATAGTTTGGGATTGTGTCGGTGATTGAGATGGACCAATCACTATCCGGTAAAACGAGTAAAAAAGCATGAAACTCGTTCTTTTGGCAAACAGAGGATCCGGAAGTTGAGGAAAGCATAAAAGCAGCACATATCTCATCACCTCGATCCCGAAGAGAGAAGATAAAGAAGGAAAAGGTATGGATTCTCCTTCTTCTCTGCGACAACATCAGCTAGCCATGCTTTTCTTCCTCTTCTTTCTTCCCTTTCTCTTCTACTTCTACCAGTTGTTGAAACAATCCATGAAGCATGCATTCCCGCCCGGCCCGCGCCCGCTACCGTTCATTGGCAACATGCTGATGTTGGACCAGATGACTCACCGAGGCCTCGCCAAACTCTCAGAACACTATGGCGGCATTTTCTACCTCCGCCTCGGCTTCCTCCACACAGTCACCATCTCCAGCCCCGAGATGGCCCGCCAGGTCTTGCAAATGCAGGACAACGTCTTCTCCAACCGCCCTGCCACCGTCGCTGTCCGCTACCTTACCTACGACCGTGCTGACATGGCCTTCGCCCACTACGGGCCCTTTTGGCGCCAGATGCGGAAGCTCACCGTCATGAAGCTCTTCAGTCGCAAGCGTGCCGAGTCGTGGGCATCGGTCCGGGACGAGGTCGAATCGATGGTCCGGACTCTCGCTGAGAGGTCGGGCTCATGTGTCAACATCGGCGAGCTTGTCTTCAGCATCACCCGGAATATCATATACCGAGCGGCTTTTGGATCCGACTCGTGTGAGGGACTGGACGAGCTTATGTCCATCATGCAGGAGTTCTCTAAGCTCTTCGGCTCCTTCAATATTGCGGATTTCATCCCTTCCCTTAGTTGGTTCGACCCACAGGGATTTAACAAGAGACTTGCCAGGGCTCGGGGGTCGCTTGACCGGTTCATAGACAATATCATCGATGAACACATGGAGAAGCGGAAGAAGAAGACGACCATTGAGAATATAGAAGAAGAAGAAGATACTGACATGGTAGACGCTCTACTCGCATTCTTTGGCAATGATCATGAAAACCGCACAGGCAAGGCCGATGATCTTCAAGGTTCCTTAAGGCTCACACGTGATAACATCAAGGCCATTATAATGGTAAATAACAATATGAAACTTGAACTTTGTGTAGGGAGTTTGTGCATGTGGGGCCCATGGTTAAGTTATCCTAGCCATTGATATGATGTACCATAATCCTACTTTTTTTTTTTAGCATGCTAATACTCAGATTCATTCGCTCCTTTTATCTTTTTTCTTTTTTCATACAAAGAGAACTTCAGTCATCTTATTCATACACAGATGAATGCCCTCCCACACACACAAAGAGGGAAAAGAGAAATATATAAGATAGTAGAGCTGGGCATCGAGTCGAGTCCGACTGAGTTAGGGCTGACTCGACTCGATCCGGTTTTGAAATAGGCTTGACCTGAACTCGATCCGACTCTATAGCGAGTCCAGCATACCTGACTTGATCTAAGTCCGATCTGGCGTGGATTGATTTGGACCGAGTTTGATCCGGTCAGAAGTATGAGTCGGGTCGAGTTGGCACCAAGTCAGATTGAGAGATGAGGAAGGGAGAGACCGAGAAAGTGGAGAGGAGAGAGAGGAGGAGGAGGGTGATAGTGGTGGTTGGTTGCCGGGCTTGGAAGATGAGGAGGATGAGGGAAGGGGAGAGAATTTGGGATAAGGTGCGGCGGGTAGGGTTAGAGTCTTAGAAATTAGGTTATATATATATATATATATATATATATATATATATATATATATATATATATATATATATATATATCCAAACCCAAGTCAAGTTGAGTTTCGAGTCGAGTCGGGTTGAGTTACTAGGTAACTCGAACTCGACTTAGTTTGAGTTTGGATTGAGCGAAGCCTACTTGGTTTAGACCAACTCACCCATTCAGTTCGGGTTGAGTCGGATCTGAACGAGTCGGACGAGTCAAGTTAGCCGGATCGAGTCATCCGGTGCCCACCTCTATAAGAGAGTGAACAAGATACATACACAACCAGACGAACTAAAACCCACCCACCCACACACACGTGATACATATCATACCTGTTGCTCACGGTTATACAAAGGCACACACATACCACCTCCGCACTCACCACTCATCTTTGGCCATTTTTTTTTTTCCATTGAATTTGGATGGTTGGTGTCTTTGTTCCAAACCATGTGTTTGCAATTTCATGATGATAGTTGAAACGTGGGGGTTCTAGTACTGAGGAGGTTCCTTGGGCACGGTCCATCTAAGATGTGACCCACAAGCTCAATGGTCTAGATCCCCAAACAATCGGCCTACACATATTTACTCATATTATCTCTCTCTCATATGGTTGGTGTATGTTGGCTGTTAGGACGTGATGTTTGGCGGTATTGAAACGGTGGGATCGGTCATCGAGTGGACCATGGCAGAGCTGATGAAGCACCCAGAAGAGATGAGGAAGCTGCAGGACGAGCTCACCAAGGTGGTGGGATTGGATCGCAAGGTGCACGAGAGCCACCTCGTTAATCTGGCCTACCTAAGATGCGTGGTGAAGGAGACGCTGCGCCTGCACCCACCCATCCCTATCCTGCCCCATGAGACCGCCGAGGATGCAAAGCTCGCTGGCTACTCGATTCCTGTTGGCACCCGGGTGATGGTTAACGTGTGGGCCTTAGGGAGAAGTGGAACGGCATGGGAGGATCCGGAGGCGTTCAAACCATACAGGTTCATCCGAGAAGGCGACTTCGACTTCAGAGGGAATTACTTCGAATTCATACCGTTCGGTTCAGGCCGGCGTTCTTGCCCTGGCATGCAGCTGGGCCTCTATGCCTTGGAGCTGGCAGTGGCCCAGCTTGTCCACTGCTTTACGTGGACTCTACCTGATGGGGTGAAGCCATCGGAACTGGACATGAGCGACGTCTTCGGCCTCACAGCACCGAAGGCCGTCCGCCTCTCTGCCATCCCAACTCTCCGTCTCAGATGCTCTCTGCTCTGACGATTCATGTACTTGGATGTTGGTTTGCAAGCAAGGCTCTCTGCATGCGGTCTCGTCTAATCAGCTCACCCATCCTACGCCACCATATCATATGCAGGCCGTTCATCAGTTATATGATCAACGTGAAAGAAAGATCACCACCCTCTATACTAAGATGCCATTTTGTAAACTGAAAATAAGGTTGAAAATTAAATATAAGCCTGAAAACTTAATACGACGAATTTTAGTTATTATAAGTATTGTTGTAAGGAAAACCAAACTGTTATTATTGGAGTTGCAAACCAAAATCCAGCAACTGCATGTGACCGTTGATCTTCCAATCCCAATCCACAGCAACAGTACCCGTGGAGTTGTTTCGGAAGCATATGTAAGTTTACAGGAATATTAAATGTTGGAAGCCAATAGCAGGGATATTGTAGTCATTTCACAGTTGATGCAAATGCCTCTAAAAGGAGTATTTTGTTTGTTTTCTTTTATCTCTTGGTTCCTTTACAGAAATAGTTTTTTGAGTTGTCCATGGCCTCTCTAAAACCAATAATTTCCTCTCGAAGCAAATAAAATTCGGCTTGTGCAGCCAACAAACGGGTATCAGAGCCAAGTTCTTTTTCTAGAGTTCCCTGGTTGAAGTTGCCAGCAGTTTTTTCAGCCAAGAACAATTTTTATTTATATATTAATTATTATTATTTTTTTAAAATTATATTATTTGGGTCATCTTGAGGTTTAGTAAAGCCAGCTTGTTGGTGTAAAGATAGCCACTACAATCCAACCGCAAGTTCCTAAGTTGTCAAAGGACAACTATGAAAATTGGCGCATCCAAATAAAGATGATATTCAGGTCGCAAGATCTATGGAGATCATCACCGATGGATATGTAGAACCTACTATAAAAGAAGAAGACGCCTTCACCAACGAGGAAAAGACCGCTCTCAAAAATAAAAATAAAAAAGAAAAAAGAGAGACAACAAGGCCTTGTTCCTCCTCTATCAAGGGTTAGATGAATCAACCTTTGAAAAGATCACCAAAGTGACATCAAGCAAGCAAGTTTGGGATACCCTTAGCACCATCTTTAAAGTATTGATCGAGTGAAGTGGGTTCGCCTTCAAACAATAAGAGTCGAGTTCGAAGCGCGCACATGAAGGTGAAAGTATCTTTAACTACTACTCACTTCTACTTGTTATTATTAACAATTTAAAAAGAAATGGTGAAAAAATCGAAGATATACGTGTCATGGAAAAGGCACTGCGATATTTCACAACCAAGTTTGAGCATGTGATTGTGTCGATCGAAGAATCAAAAGACTTAGAAAAATAGTTCATTGAAGAGTTGATGTGATCGTTACAAGTGCATGAGCAACGAATGCAAAAAAATGCAGGAACGTTGCTTAGAGTCTAAGCTGACTCTAAATGAACAAAGAGATGGTCATACACATCGTAGGGGCCGTGGCATTAACAATCGTGCAAGAGAAAGATGGCGTGGATATAATCCAAGCAATCAACAAAATCAACAGAATTTTACCAATTTCTATGGTAGAGGAAATGGTAGAGGCCAATCCATACGAGGTTGTTGAAATATGAAAAATATTCAGTGCCGAAATTGCAACAAGTTCGGTCATTATGCATTAGATTGTTGGAGTAAGCCAGTGAATCAAGATAAACGATCTAACTATTCCAAACCATCAAATCATGAAGAGGAAAGAACCACACTCTTTCTTGCACAAGAAAAAGGCTGTGATCAGTCAGATGTGTGCTATTTTGGCATGGGTGCAAGCAATCACATGTGCGGGACAAAAAACTCTTTATGGAACTCACAGAAGGAGTTCATGGCAATGTGACGTTCGGAGACTCATTAAAAACTCCGATGAATGGTAAATGTAAAATCAAAATTTACCAGAAAAATGGTGAGTCACAAATCATCTCTAATGTATATTATATACCCAACATGAAAAGTAACATCCTCAACATCGGCCAACTACTAGAAAAGGGCTATGTGATATATATGGAGAACTCATTTATGTCATTAAAAGATGCATGCGGTAGACATGTGGCACGAGTCCAAATGGTGAAAAATCAAATGTTTCCACTCCAATATAAAACAAGCCTCGAGAAGTGTCTTTATGGACGTGCCAATAATAAATCATGGAAGTGGCATCTTTACTTTTGTCATTTGAACTTTTATGGCCTTAAGCTCATGTCCTCATCAAGCATGGTGCATAGCTTGCCTACTATTGAAGCTCTAGAACATGTGTGTAAGGAGTGCACACTTGGCAAGAAGCATAGGAACTCCTTCCCAGTTGGAGTATCCCGACGAGCAAAGGAGTCATTGCAGTTGATTCACACAGACAACTATAGTTTTCTAATTTCTCGACTTCTTAACTACGTTGGTGCATATTCATATGTGTAGGTGTTTTATTCACAATTCAATCATAATTGCGTAAAGCTTATGATGGTCCATGACCTCAGGCCCAGTTAATCTCATTCTCATGCTCTGATACCAACTGTAACATCCCAAATTTTTACAACCTGAGTACATACTCGTGCCCGAGAATTTTGGGTGTTAATAATGTATAATTGGATGCTTTAAAAGTCGCATCATTTTTTTTTTCATTTAGATCACATCCAGTTACATTCATGAAGGTAACCATTCACGAGAATAAAATCGACTGTATTTATTATTTCATTTGAGTAAAAGAATTTAAGAAATTATCAAACACCCTTTCAATGGGAGCTTGTTACATTATCGAGTTTGCAGCGAAAATATAAAACTAAATCATAAAACTATATTTTTATTCATTAAGTATAATCTTCCATAGGGAGATGGTCCTCTAGGTCTTTAATTTGTACATCACCTGCATCATTTATACCATTGGAGAGGGTCAATGCCCTATTCATAATGATGGTTATCCTTTAAGATTAACAATAATTCGAGAAATTCATAAAAGTAATGTACAGTTTTTGATACGTCTTGTGCTCCACCACTACAAGAGGTAACAGTATGCACAATCAATATATATATATATGAATGCATGCCTAGCAAAGTGTGTGCGGCTCATCATACATAGTGATGATCACAATGTGAAATATAATTCATAAAAAATTCGACTCGCCCCGCATCCCATAACTATGGAGATTCGTCGCCGTGTCTAATATTAATGTGGATTTATACTAAGGCAACACAACAACGCTGTTGGGGGATTTATGTAACACGATGTGTTCATGGAGTAACTATTTGTGACATCTAATCCCAAAAAGTGATGTAACACGCATAGAGATTTACTTACATTGATTGTGCACCACGCCAACTAACTTACGAAATTATATGCCGACCAAGAGGGCCGCTACCCGTAACGCATTACATCCATGATAAATATTTGAATCACTATTTGTGATACCTCTAACACATCACTTACACTAATAGAGAGATAAATTGAATCATGGGATTTTTGGAATTCCAAGACACATGTTATAACTTGTTGAACAGTCTTGGTCGATTTTTTATCCCATCAAGAACCTATTCGATGACATTGAAGCTAGTTCGATGCCATCAAAGGTCGTGTGATCTCATCGAAGGATTTATAGAATACACACGAGGCCATTTCCAAATTTGAATTGAACTCGATGTCTGCATGTTTTGTTTTAAGAGTTTAGTTTCAATCATATCTTTGGTTGGCTAATCTCTTAGCTAGAACTAAAATCTCACGGCCCAAACTCGGAAACCGGGCTCACAGAATTCTCGATCACCGAATCCGGCGCCGACAGCCTCCGTAGTACCCCATTCTCGGCTCCCGACACCCATATGCCAGATTCCAATCCTGGGATCCTAGAAGAAGAATTTTCAATATGAATTTTTTTCTTTGTAATGGAGTATAACAAAGTCACAAAACAACATCACCACATATCCATTATATCAAAAACTTTGAGTACAATGCAAAAAGAGAAATACAAATATAGATATTGAAACTCTAAAAGCTCAGCTACAGGCTCTTGCCTCAGTGCTGCTGCGATCCAACATCACCTGCACACAACGATCGTGCATATGCTGACGAAAAGCTTAGAAGGTGGTGTAAGTGTGTGCACAAGGTAAGTGTTAAGTATGCAATATCAGAGTAATGCGGAATTATGCTGGTAAGTCCATGAATGCTATCAGTCATGCCAAGGATATGCGATACAAGACATGAATGCTATCGGCCATACCAAGGTCATGCGATGCGAGGCCTACATAGCCAAATGTCATATGCAAGATGCAATGCAAGCATGTCAGTCCTCATTAAGTACATATATCAGTACAGTTCCCCTCTGGGATATCACCGGGGTCTAGTACACTCTACACTGACCACTGTCTCCCTAGATCCACAGCCCAGCGAGTGAAAGAGACCACACTATTCGCCTGACCAGTAGTCTGCCAATACTTACTCGGCTCATCGATAACAGACCCATTTATGAGTTGGTCAAAGTCAGCCTAGCTTACAACTCCCTCACTCGGGCAGATAAGGCCATACCCCCTTTGAACCGATCACGACATAGTGGGAGACGCGGTCTACTGGTATTCGACACTCATGCGCTCGTGTATCTACTCGGTCTAGACGTTGGAGCATCTCCTAGTACTAAAAAGGTTATGGGACTTTCATCCAATGACATCCTATGTGCCCATAGTGCTAGAATCAAGTATTTTTTATATCCAATCTGGACATCCTATGTACCTGTGGAGGCCACGGCCATAATGTCGGTAGGGCGTATAATGATCATGTCACACAAATGAGAGATGCATGAATTACACTGTCCAATCATGCAGCAATCCTACGCGTACCGCGCTCTCATATGGGCAACTCCTATTAGTGAGTCCCATAAATAATCTGCCGAATGGCATATGCTATGATCAGTCACTCCTCATATCAAGCATACATATAATGTGTATGGGCATAAATCATGGAGTTTTACTAAGCATGTTATATGGTGATGAACTATCTTCATAACGAAGATGGACCTAGACGACCTACACACAACAAGTATGGGCCTAACAATAGGCACTAAGGAGACTTACAATGCAGACATTTAACCATCATTGCTCTTACAATGTGGACGTCAAACCATCACTGCTCCCAAGGCATGGCCTATCATAAACATCATTACATACATCATGATGGAATCACACATCCAATGGACCTCATATACATCACAGTCGACCCCACACAAAGGCCTCACATACGTCTCATTGAGTCTCACTCATGGTCCTTATATACATCACATTGGGCCTCAAATACATCACGATGGGTCTCAAATACATCAAGTGGGCCACATCACATGGGCCGCACCAATGGGCCTCAAATACATCACAATGGGTCTCATATACATCAAGTGGGCCACATCACATGGGCCGCACCAATGGGCCTCATATACATCATGTGGGCTGCATTAATGGGCCACACCAATGGGCCTCATATACACCAAGTCATCCGCATCAATGGGCCACACCAATGGGCCTCATATACATCAAGTGGATTATATCAATGGGCTGCACCATCTACACCATTCATCTATTTTAAGAGGTTATTTTAGAACATTACCCAAATGAATCATAATAGAAGATCATCTGGACCATATCACAAATAACAGTGGAGATAATGATTTCCTCCCTTAAAATTACCAAGGCCCACCATAATGTTTATTTCCCACCTAATATGTTCATACGATCACAAAGACCTGAATCAAGAGGAAAAACAAATATCATATTGATCCAGAACTTCTGTGATACCAAAAAGGATTTCAATGGTAGTCGTTCAACCCCCCACTGATATTTGCAGTGTGGTAGGCAGATCTGCCTTATATTTAGTCGCAAGCCTTAAGACAAGATCGTGAAGTGGATGGATGGTTTGGATATAAAGCACACATCATGGTGGGCCCCATCATCCCAGCTAGACGGTGTGGACACCACACGTGGTGTAGGCCATCGTCCAGATGGTTGGTTGGGATATAACACATACCTAAATTAGACCCACAGACCTGCTGACATCAGCACAACAACTGTATAGCTGGTGGGGCCCACAAAGCTTGTTGACGTCAACTACAACAACTGTATAGCTAGGGTCCCCACCGTTCAAATGGATAGTGGAATAAAATACATATGCTATGGTGGGGGTCCACTGCAGAGATGGACAGCCTGGATGCACCATACATCAAGGTGGGGTCCACTGTCCCTGTTGGACGGTACTAGACTCCACGTGTGGGGGTCCCACCATCTAGCCAAGTGGACTGTGTAGATACAACACATACATCATGGTCAGGTGGGTCCCATGGACCTGCTGACGGTACAACAGCTATAGAGCTGGTATGTGGTAGAACAGCCAATCCGTTCTCGTGGTAGGTGGGTCCCACGTGAGTGGGGTCCACGGCTGGATGTTGTGCATACAACGCATACACCATACGGTCCAAGCAGTGGACGACACGCACTAGGTGGTTTTCCACTGTCCATCACATGCGTGTAGGTGAGGTCCTACATCCATATTGCTAGATGGCGAGGGTATCACGCATACATCAGGTGGGTCTGCATCAGCGTGGCCCACTTGACTTGGATAAAGCTGATATTTGTGTTATCACTTCATACAGTCCAGTAGACTGTGCTGCTGGACGTCCATGGTTGGACGGTCTAGATAAAACACCATGGTGCATCCCATGCCATTGGACGATCTGGATAAAAATACGTTCATCATGGTGGGCCGCAAAATAGGGGGGAGAGAGAGAGAGAGAGAGAGAGAGAGAGAGAGAGAGAGAGAGAGAGAGAGACGTGTGATGGAGGGACCCCTGTATTATGGGCCCTCCCTTCCATACATTACAAGATACATCAAGTGAGTCTCATTACATGTGGGCCCACCAATCAAAATCAACGGTGAAAATCCCTTCTCCACAAAAATGTAAGGTCTAGATGACCTTTTCATACTAGGAAATAAACATCATGATAGGGTCCATTGAGAATGGCCCCTTCATGGGATGAATATATGAATCATGGTGGGCCATCGGCCACACCTAGGGTCCAAAGTGAGATTTGTACCATCAATCAGTAAGTCCTACTTGACCCATCATCAAAATATAAAATATAATCCTATAAAACACCCACATTGGATATTCTTGGTCCGATGGAATGCCAAACTCCTTGGCTCTCTCTTTAATGGAAGATGATAAGGATTGAAGGGATAAGATGAGGGATCTTGGGGTAGGAAGGCGGCCACACACTTAGCTTATTCTCTCCTTAGGATTCTTCTCTCATGGTTGCTTGAGAGATGGTAGAGAATGGAGTAAAATGAGAGAGGAGTGGGGTTGTGTAAGAAGGATGGGATGAGAGGAATAGGAAGTGTAAGAAAGGGATGGGTGTGTGTAAGAGAGAGTTAACTTATGGGGGTGAGGTGGCATGGGGTATGGGTTACTTGTCTTTTGTTGGTAAGAAATGGATGCGAGAAGCATGGGTTGTGTACTTGACTAGTACTTAATTGTTGATGTGATGGGTTATAGAGATTCTCTCGAAATTCGTAACGCACAGCTTTTCTTCAAAATATACACGGGCCCACAACTCCTAGCCTGGGTATCGCATCGGTACGTTGGAACCGCGGTAACGGTGCAGTCGCGATAGTACAAGTTTCAAGTCGAGCCAACTCAGATCTACGGGATAAGACTCAAGGTCGCGCGCAAGTGCTGATTACATGTCGCAGGTTGCCAGAATTTGATAGGAAGGATCGCGGGAGTCTAAGGAACGGTACGTATTAGGATATGGGCCTTACATAAAAGTTGAAGCTTGTTGTTTATTTTAATGTTATTCTTACTTTGATTCAAGTTATTTGATCTTCATATTGGATATTTCATAGTTTATGGTTTAATTAAAGAAGTATTTTTTAATTTACTTTAATTTATCCTCGAATCCGGGTACGTAGATGCTTGGGAACTTCATGAATGTTTTTTCTTCTATTATGTGATTGTTTGATCTGTAGAATTATTTGATCTACCGTTGGCTAAGGGCATAGTAGATGCTTTGAGCCCTCTAAAATCTATTCAACTAGACGGTTATACGTGGAACTAATGCTATGAATGTTCAAATTTATGATGGGATATTTATGATATTTTAATTGCTAAATCTTCCAATTGGATAGATCAGGACTTCGATTTCAGTTGAAGTATTGATTGAAATAAGGATGCATTAAGATGACTGCAAGTGGATCCTTATCTCTCTAATTTCCTTAACCTTGATAATTTCACTTCATAACAACATCTCTTTCAATTTACAGATTTAGTTTAGTTTTTTATTCTAAATCTAAAGTAACTTAGGAAATCACACACATTTAATCCCTGTGGGTTTGACCTCGGTCTCATTGAGATTACTACTACTTCACAACCTTGCATTTAGGGTATAAGGGAACAAGCTTTTAGCACCGTTGTCGGGGATTGCATTGTATTTTCTGGATTATTCTAGTTTTAGAATTGGTTTATGATTAGGACTTATTCTTTTATATTTTCTAGTTTAATTCTAATTTTTCAAGATTAGCATTAATTCTTCTTTTGTTACTAATTTGATTTTCTCTATTTTGTAACATCTAACTTAGTAGTTCTTCTTTGGTAATATCCTTCTAACTTCTGTCTTTTTCTAAATTTCTTTCAAATTTAAGAGTAGTTTATTTAGAAGTAGAGAGTTTTGAGTGTTTTATAACCAAGTGGGTACGTGACAACACTCTACATCTTTTGAGCGAAGGAGGATTAGTCGAAGGGTTGCTATCCATCCCTGAATTAAATACCACTTAAGATCCTCCAAGTTAATTGAAGTGATGGCTGCAAATAAAGCTCAACATTCGGCTAAGGAGATTTAAGATGAGAATGAGGTGAATTAGTCTCCCCCGCCTCGAACATTACGTGATTACTTACAACCTGCGAAGGCGAGTACACCTTCCTATATGGTGTTTCCACTTAATGCAGGAAATGTGGATTTCAAACCATGAGTGATACAACTCCTTCCCAAATTTCATGGAATAGACTTTGAAAGTCCATACTCATACTTAAAAGAATTTAACGAGACAGTCGCTACCTTGCACTTCCCAAACATGTCTGATGATCCGGTAAGACTAAAATTGTTTCTCATCTCATTAAAGGAGAACGCTAAGTCGTGGCTACACTCCTTAAGGTTGCCATCCATTAGTACATGGGCCGAGATGACCCAAGAATTCCTTAAAAAGTTCTTCCCAATTCATAAGACAATTATCTTAAGGAGGGCAATCATGAATTTTGCCTAAAAGGAGGAAGAAAATTTCTTCCAATGTTGAGAGAGATTCAAAGATCTCTTAAATTCCAATCCACATCATGGCTATGAAATATAGCAGGCAATAAGCTTCTTTTATGATGTATCGACTTTGCCCATGCGCCAATTTGTAAAGATGATGTGTAACAACGAATTCATGAACAAGGAGGCCGATGATGCATGGGATTACTTTGACTTACTCGCTGAAAACTCACAATCATGGGATACCTCCTCGAGACCCACTACTTTTAAGCCAACTCAATCAAGAGAGAAGGGATGGATGTATGTCTTAAGAGAAGATATGAGTGATAAGGTGGCTAATCTCATAAGAAAAGTCGAGGCCATGAAACTTAAGAATGTAGAGACTGTCAAAGCCGATGAAGTTGTGGAAGTTGCCTGCGATATTTGCGCTAGTAACATGCACTTAACACAGGATTGTCCCATAATTCCTGTATTTTAAGAATTGTTGAGTGAGCAATCGAATATCGTAAACAACTACCAATGCCCCTTCACTGAACCCACCTCGAACACATACAATCATGGCTTAAGAAACCATCTGAACTTCAGTTGGAGAAATGGACAAACGACTAACACTCAAGAGGCCCTGTAACATCCCGAATTTTTGTGGCCCAAGTATATACTCGTGCCTGAGAATTTCGACTGTTAATAATGTATAAATTGGATGCTTTAAAAATTACACCATATTTTTTTTTCATTTAGATCACATTCAATTACATTCATGAAGGTAACCATTCACGAGAATAAAATCGACTGTATTTATTATTTCATTTGAGTAAACAAATTTAAACGTGGATTTATGCGAACATCTCAAGGCGACACAACAACGTGGTTGGAGGATTTACGTAATACAATGTGTTCATGGAGCAACTATTTACGATATTCAATCCCGAAAAGTAATGTAACACGCATGATGATTTACTTACATCGATTGTGCACCACACCATCCAACCCACAGAATTATATGCCGACCAAGAGAGTCGTTACCCATAATGCATTACATCCACGATAAATATTTGAATCACTAGTTGTGATACCTCTAACACATCACTTGCACTGATAGATAGATAAATTGAACCATGTGAGTTTTAGAATTCCAAGACACATGCCGTATCACCCCACAACTCTGGTACACGGGTGTTACCATTAAAACCTTTACTAGTATAATTATAAACCTAATTAATAGAGGATTCTAACCTAAACCAAGATGGTGAGAACAACCTTCAACCGACCATCAGAACTACTTATCAACACCTAGCAAGCCACCACAACTTTTTTAAAACTAAACAAAATGTCCGCTAGTCCCATGGGTAAACCTAACAACCAACGTCCCCATCGCGACCATTGAATTATGGGATCCAATAATAAACTACTCAAAGAGTAGACGTGTTTGGGACTGGACAGATAGTCCACATCGACAATTCTGATGATAGGTGGACCATATAAATAAGTGAGCAAATGGATAGGTGTCTGGGAGTCTAACTATACACCTATAGTAATGGCTCATGGAAAATATAGTTACTAGGAATGCTCAACAGGCAAAGTGGTTGGGCCTGGACACACCCATAACTCTAGGATCCTTTTGACCATTGACACCTAAACCCAGAGTGATCTGACCCTCGAAACAGTAGAAAACCGTAAATGAACGCTCCAATCACGACTTATGGGCCACCCGAGCGATGGATCGTTCTACTCGTTGGCTCGACATCTCATTTAGGACTCCTTAGGAGAATGAACGATGTGGATTGCACAATTTCACCGTGATGGGGCCCACACTAGAGTGCACGTACACCACAGACAACGTGCACACAGTGCACCAGATCATTTAGATGGTTAAATGGGCGCTGACCCAATAAATTTCAAAAAACGAGATTTCCTCCCCTTTTTCCCGCTACAGCGAGGTTGAATGGACAATGCCGTTTTGGATGAGATGTGGCCCACCTTCGGCCACCATCTGTATGATCTAGATCATCCATCGGGTAAGGAGGCCCTGGACGACCAGGCCCATGGCGACCGATCGGACCCATGTAAGCTTGCATGCGCTTGGGCAGGAGCCAAACAGGGGCATACGTCGGCGTTCCTCCAAAGAGAGAGGGCTGGATAGTTGCCACGTTGGCGATTCAAGTCAACATCCCATTTTCGATCCCAACCATTCATTAAGGACGCTTCTCAGCACCCCTTTCAGTGTCAGGAATGGGTAAGCACTCGACTACACAGAAGAAAGGTGTGGGAGACATTTCCACTTCGGGAAATTTGAGCTGGCATGATCTGGACCTCCCACCAGGCTCCGTAGATCAATCTCAGTTGTTCCCTCTAGGGCAGCAATTGCTCTATTGGAGAGAGTTTCTCCTCTCACGAGAAAAACACGAAAGGTGGAAAATCTCGTGAGATGTAGACAAACGGCGATGATTGGTGGAACAAACCATAGTGGGCTTTACACACAGGTAAAGCCTAACCAACTCACATGATGAGAAGTTATAGTATATGTGGTTGTTAACCCCATCATAGCTACAGGGCCCTTCTATTACAACCCTCCACCAAGACAAGTATGACAGCAGGGTTTTGGCTAGACCAAAATCATTAAAACAGCCCTAAAAGGTGCACAAGTGATCTAGCATATGAAACTCCTTCCTAAAACCTACGATAGTTTGAATTATCTAACTTAGAAGAGAATTTTGTTAATTAGGGTGAGGGACAGCCTAGGAGCGAGATAACCTGCCTTTAAAGCAAGCTAAAGGACTAGGTGATGACTTTTCCCCTTAAGCTTTCCATCTCCAAGTTAGTCCAAGGATAGTTTCTATTTAATTCATAATTACTAGTTTAGAACTTTCATCATTTATATTAGATGGTTTATATTGATCGATAATATGCAAACCATGTTCATATAGAATAGATGTTAAACTCTACATGCTAAGTTCACATTTTAATTGATGGCTCATAAATCATGTTCACATGTGATAATCGTTAAAACCAACGTTCTGAGTTTTCATTTCAATTAATAACTTATGCCTTGATTTCATAATTTCCAGTGATAGTTCAAGATTTTATTATTAACACATAACTTGCATATTGTATTCACACACCTCCATATATCAATGATTTGTTTGCAAATCACTATGGAATCCAAATCACTACATTAAATAGTGAAAACTCCACTAATGTATGTGAGCCCACACATAAGGTGTAACGAGACAGATTTTGTTAGAAATTGACCCTTGCCTTAGAGGTTATTTTGGTGGTGGGTTATTGATGTGGATTTACCATTCATGGGATGTTTTCGCCTACGTGGCCTTGGGATGAACTCTTTACCGCCCTGATTTAATGTTGCCCTACCATCCCAATTTAGTATTTATATCATACGCACTTTTATTGCACCGACTTATTTTATCCTATGTTGAGGGTCAAATATTCCATATTAGACCCCAGTTATTGCTTGATTTTATGTACATGATAATGTTTAATGTCATATTTTAATCATGTTTTTATTACAAGGTGAATTTAAGAGCTGAGACTGAAAAATGGTACTAAAAGCATGGATTTAATGCTCAGAAATCACCAAGGCAAGAGAAGAATCTTAGAAGACCGAGATCGAAGAATTTACATACCAAAGATCCGAGAAAACTCAGTGACTGAAGTTAAAAGGGCCTGAAAATCGTCCTAAATGCAAGATCACGGGGTTCCCACCATCCGTTTGGCTTGAAACTTTATATCTGGCGTGAGGACCCTAAATTAACTGAACACATCAAATTTCAGCCATTAGATCATTGCGAAAGTGGCCCAATGGACAAATCAGCCCATAAAACACTGATATTGGGCCCACCTGATATCTGGATATACTTCAATTTTGGTCTCAACCCCTTAAATGGGAGGGCAAAATGGATGGACGAAGCGGATTTCTCATAAACACTACAGTGGACCCCACTTAAGGGGGTGCGTGTGCACAATGTGCATGCACTGGCCGTGCACCGAAAATCATAAGATCGGTCAGTGCACGTTAACCGATTATTTTTTTTAATTAGAAACCTGCAACGGGCAGACGCTGTCCAACCGGGCGTGCTCAATGGGCCACCATGATCATTCTGTTGGACGATCTGAACCGTCCATTCACCCCGGGGGGTGGCTATGACCCTAGCCATGATGACCTTTTGGTCCCATGCACGTGTACACACACAGATCATTGAAAAATTCAGGATGAACGGCAGCTTGAGTTGATACAGTGGGCCACACCAAAACTCCACCAAAACCACTCATTTTCGACTAAAATTTTGCCAGGAATCCAATGAACGGGGTGAATTTCTCTGAAAACATCACTGTGGGGCCCACCGAGCATCTCAGCGCAGGAAAATCGCACCTTACGCACATCCGATTTTCTCGGACATTGCGGGGCGTTGTACGGCCCAGATGATGATCAGATCTTTGATCCGAACCATCCAATAGCTTGGGAAGGGGGTCTTTACCCCAACCATGGAGCCAAAATCAATTCTTGGGATGTCCACCGGCCGAAAAGTCCTTCCAAATACAAGTTAAGTTGCATTGCTGCGTAACAGGCCGCATAAGACCGTTTTTTGCAAAAGATCTCTTCTCCCATCGACACCCAGCCTTCATATTTATAAAAGGGAGAGAGAATGAGAGAGAGGGGATATCTCTGGACGTGGGCAGCCGTGGAGGCATGGAGTGAAGAAGGAGAGAGAGAGAGAGAGAGAGAGAGAGAGAGAGAGAGAGAGAGATGCTGGCAAATGAGGAGTCTCCCTTCTCCCTTTCTTCTTTAGTTTCTTCTTTTTTTAATGATTTTAAGATTTTTTAGTTGATCATATTCATGGTTAGCTAAACCTCTTATCTAGGGCTAAGAGGTGAAGCTCGTAGTGTGATGGGTCGCTTTTATGCTTTGATTCATGTTTTATTGAACTCTCTTAGATTCTAGTTTGATTATAAGGAATATTTTTAGTATTTAATGGTTTGTTGTGACTCAAATTACAATAGATCTACGATAGCTTGAGATATCTTCTTTCATGTATTGAGATTGTGAAATTAGGCAATCCCGTTATTCACCATTGTCTCATGAGCATGGATGGGTGATGGAATCCTCCTACTCTTCTCAATTCTCTTTTGATTGGTTGTTGGTTTGGTATATTGTTGTTATTTACCTTGTCTCCTGGGAATGGTTTGGTGACGGGATCACTTCCAAATCTTCAACACTCATCTATTTATGATTAGATCCATGAGAAGTTCAGAGATCTGACAAATCTCTTCTTACGAATTGGATAGGATATGACCCTGAGTCCAATTGTGTCCTTGAATCAATGCAAGTTAACTTCCCGGTTGCTACTAGTGGATCCTTGGCACCCTAGTTACCACCTTTGAATTTCACAAGTTTTGGTTTAATCATTCACAATCATTCTCTTAATTTTCTTGATTTATATTACATTTTCTTCTAGTTCTAGTTCTGGTTACTTTCAGATTACGTACAAGGTTCAGTCCTTATGGATTCGACCTCGATCTTATTGAGATTATTACTACATCGCAACCCTATACTTGGGGTGTGAACAAGTTTTTAGCGCCGTTATCAGGGACTGACGATTGCGTTTTCTGAAATTGACTAGTTTTAGAATTAGGTTAAGATTAGGGTTTTCTAATTTTAGGTCTAGTTTTTTTGTTTGATTTTTAGAAACTAACCTAACTTTCCTGTTTTATAGGATCTTGACATAGACTCTCTAATTTGGTAATCTCTTTTGTAATTTTTGTAATTTTCTATTTTTAGGATCTATTTTATTTAGAAACTAGTTTACTTTCTATTTATATTTTAGGAACTTTCTATTTTTAGACCTTTTATTTTTAGAACTGATTTTTTTTTTTTTTTTTTGTTCTGCAGGATCTAACATAGGAACTTCTAATTTGGTAACTTCCTTCTAACTTCTCTTCCACTTACTTTCTATATTGCTGTAGGATTTTTCCCTTAGGCTTAAGATTCAGAGTTAGGGTTTACCATGTATATGCAAGAGTGGGCACATAAGTATGTTGAGATAGCTGAGGGATCTTGGAAAGGGATGTATGATGATTATGTTAGAAATCAACCTATATCTCAAAACTTTTCTAAAACCATCTTCGAGAACCAACTGGAATATAATGCTCCACCGATTAAGAAGTCCTTACGTGATCATATGCGGGAGAATAATTACACTCCACGGATTAAGGAAATAATATGTGAATGTTGGAGTTGTCAGACTTATGGGAGTGAGAATTATAATCAACCATCAAACAAGAAGAAGAAAATGAAAGATTATATTATGGCTGATAATATGTATCAACAACCTTCATATTCTCCCACCTATGATCCATATAACTATGATCAGTGGATACATCAACGTTGGGAAGATGAACCTGCAATGCATCATAGTGATAATTCTCTTGGGTCCTCTACCTTTGAAATTCAACCAAAAACAATCCAAGAGAATTCAATTCAAAATTTCTTCCAAACTTTAGAGCTCAACCAACAAAATACCCTCCAAAGACTGCAAGAACTTAGAAAAGATATTCAACAATGAAGCTCACGTAATGTAATTGTGGAGAACTCTAGAATTAGAATGAGGAGTTGGATTCCGTTAATGAGCATATGGTTCAATTTTTCGATGAGTCAATCTCGATGATTGTTCAAAAGAATGATCAAAAGACATGTGTGTCTTTCAAATATCATGATGATGACACACTTCAATCACATGACACATTTGGTTTCAATGATAAAGGAAATGTTAGTTTATTCGAACCTCAACCCAATTTAGGAGTAGAATGTGAGGAAAGTAATCCCATCCCAAGTGTATATTGCACTGAATTGGATGATGATGAGTATTGGGATTCAATCTCAAGTTTGGCCCATATCAATGATCAAGAAGTTCAGGAAATTGTCAACTATAGTGATCTACTCCACCTATCTGACATGGCCAATTTAAATGTGGAGGATGAACCACTTTTAACTAACCCTTCCAACTTTTGTGAGATATGTTTAGATTACTCCCCTGAATTGAATGATGATATGATTCGAGAGATGGACGAGCCACTTGATATGACTCTGGAAGTTGAAACCATCCAGTTAAGGCCACCATCTAAGTTGTCAACCCTTGATAATACAATGCCTCTACTGGATGGTACCGATGAAATCAATGCGTCGCTTATTGATCATCAATTTGTCTGTGCAGGGCAAGAGCAAGAGAGCATGCCTCCATCCACTTCCAGAGATGATGGAATCCTTGGGCAAATCATCACACACTTCAATTGGGAAAATGAGTCAATCTCAACTGAATTTCCCAACTCTTTGGATGATTGCTTGGCATACCGTGCAGATTCAAACGATCCCATGATACAAGACGTAGTGAATGCCTGTAACACCCTGTACTTTCCAGTACTCGAGTGTTACCATGTAGGTTAATTTAATACAAGTAAAGCAACCTAAATATATACACTATGAATGAATATACTTTGTAAAGATTTAAAATTTAATGCTAAAATGATATATATGTATATAAGACGTTATGAAAATAATATTTTATTAAATAAACATGATGAATAATAATTTCACAACCTAAAATCAAATTTTAAATAATAACACAGCATTTAATATTTTTATATAAGTATGTATGCAAAACTCATTAGATACTTTAATATAATTGTATATTATTTAATACAAATATAGTATGATACTGTACAATCTTATGTACAATATAATATTGTATATTATGAATTATATATTAATAAATATGTGATCAATAACATGTATATAGTAGTATGTTAATATTAAAATTTTATTTATATAATATTTTAAACATTGTCATTAAAAGTAATTACAATGGTAATGAAATTTATATTTATATTAGATTGGTTAGTAATATATGATGGAAGCCTCACAAATGGTCCATTAACATCTTTTAACCGTTGACGTTAAATTTCGAAGCGATCCGACCATCGAAACGATGTACTCAATACCTAAAAAGGGCTAATTGATTAGTACGGCCCACCTGAGCGTCAGATCTACCATATCTCTAATTGAGATGGCCCAGTTGAGCCCTTGAATATTTTGGGCAGAGTGGATTCCACATAGCCCCACTGTAGACCCCACAATCCACCTCGGGTGTGCACGGTACTTGTGCACCAGCGGTGCACTGGACCAGAGGTGGCCAGTCAAAGCGGGCTGACTCGCACCTTACCACAAATAGGAAGAAATCCCTCTCTCCTTCGTTTTCACCAACGAACGTATGTTCCTCCGTATTTTTTATCAGCGACCCACCTCCACTATCCATTTTCAAAATCCAAATCGTCCATCTGACAGAGAACACATGCACAACCAAAACCCCACTATTGTATCCAGTTTTTCGGTAGACGTGTACACACGAGAACTGACGTAAATAGTCCCAAAAACACGAAGTTTCCAAAAATAGAAACCTGCTGTGTTACAGGTAGGGTGATCCGTGTAACGTCCCACATTTGCATCTCCACCATTCAAGACAAGGGAATCCTAGCCATCCATGAAACTGGTTTAGGGCTCCCTCAATACCAGAGAGAGGAAACCACGACCGGTCTCCATTCAGCCCACTATTTTGGAGGCGGTTTCAGCTAGAGGAGATCCAAACCACTGGCTGTTGATCCGATGGTTCAGGGAAGATTAGGGCGAGCTTATAAGGCGATGGATCGAGGAACAGTAGCTCACCCTCTACTTTTGCAACCATAGCCATGAAGCTAGCCATTTTCTCCTCTTCTCGAACCCACCACCCAAACGATCTTAGAGCTTTAAAAAAGCCTATCCACAAGCTTCCTACAGTCCATATGAACCATCCCATGCTGTCAGATTGGAGGAGGGAACCTCCGTTCGAGATCCGCCATTAATAGTAGTCGTCTTCCCCGCCGTTCCAACTGAGTCAGACTCAGTTCGGGATGTTATTTTCCAACTCTCACCACCTGGTGATGGCGTTGGGAGAGAAAGAAGGAAAAAGAAAGTGAAAGAAAAGCATAGAGAGAGAGAGGAGAGAATGAGGGAGTGCGTTGTGCAACCGTTACACTCGGGCCGAGCTTGAGTCAGGCCAGGATGGTCGGACGTCGCTGGGTGTTTCCAGCAGGCAGGTGAGAAAGAAAAAGAAGAGAAAGAAAGAGGAGAGAATCAGTGGAGTGAGAAGGTGCGTGTGTTGGGAAAACCGCACCGAGCTGCTGCACTATGCCAGCAGCTCAAACCGAGCCAAGTCATCGGGCCGAGTCAGGTGAGTTAGGGTTGCTAATCATCTGGGCTGGGCGTGGGTGTAAGAAAGGAAAGAGAAGGAGAGAAGAAAGAAAGAAATGAGAGAGGAACGGGAGAGAGGGAGTACGACACCCTCTTTCTACTTGCAGGTTCGCTACCGTTTCAGCTGGACTCAGACTGAGTTCGGTCTGAGTTTTGGCCGCTAACCCTACTGGTCATTGTAATAGGAAGACAGAGAAGGGGAAAAGAGAGGGAAGATAGAGATAGAGAGAATAGAAAGGAGAAGAAGAGGAAGGAAAGGCAGGGAGTTAAGTCGAGTTAGCTGGCGAGTTAACTGGACTCGACTCGGTTGAGTCACAGCTGGAATCGATCAGCTCTCTTGCTGGGGTATTCCAGTAGTAGAGAAAGAAGGAAGAAAGGAGAAAGTAAGGGAGAAAAGAGAAGAGAAAGAAGGAAGAAAGGAGAAAGGAAGGGAGAAAAGAGAAGAGAAAGAAGGAAGATGAAAGGAAGGAAGAGATCGGGTCAACTCGGTTTCAAGCCGAGTCAACTCACTGACCCGAATCCCATACCATTCAGGGACCGTACTCAATCAGCAAATCGACGATATTGGGGCTCCCAGTCCCGATCCTAGTGCTAAGCATCGTCATCAGGTAACCTTTCCAACTCAACTGAGTCGACTAAATGCGTCAATGTTTCCTTTCTAGACTAAACATGCCTCATTGTATTAATATCACTGTTGCACTCTTATTATTAGGATTGCTAATATTATATATGATTAGCAATTGACGGATAATTTCTGCTAGAACTAGTTATAATAAATGGATGTAAAATTAGTGAATAGTGTAATTTACTTACCATTCTTAAATATTATTATAATATTAATTATCATCATGATGATTACTATTAACATATTACGATAATATTAGTTGTTATAAATGAAACTACCATTAGCGATATTAGCATAGTGTCCATCACTTGAAAATATTATCTTTAATAATAGGTTATACTATTTTATTACAATTTTAATACTAATTATTACTAGGTTCACAAATAATAGTTGTATCATTAAAGTTAAATGGTAACTAACCATATTACTATTATATTGTGTTTAAGTTGCACATACATCATAAGTTCTACTCCTATAATTAAACCTAGGATATAAACCCTAAATTCTACACTAAAACCCTAAAGGGTAACCCTAGGCGATGATCTTACACCCTAGGTGGTATGCAGAACTTGGACCTAATTGTACAAGTTCATAATTTATGGTAGGATACAATTTAAAAGGCGCAAGTACTTTGCGACACTAATAGGCGATTCAAAGTATAAGGTGATGACTCTTCCTCTTGAGCTTTCCAGCTTCTCATTAAATTAAGTTATAGTTTTTTATTTAAATTCATAATTGATATCTTCCTTATAATCACATGTGTTAGCTGGTGGAAACTGAATTGTTATACTACATGCTTTATGATTATCCTCTATAATTGTTCATGCTTGTATATTTCTTTTGTGGATTGCTTATGGAACTTAAACTAGTACATTAGTGGTTAATTCCCACATATGAATGTACACCCATACTTGGGATGTAACTTGACTAGTTGTGATTGTAATGGACCTTCGACTTGGTGGTTATTGAGTGGTGGTCTAGATAGATCATTGATGTGGGCATACCATCTAAGGTTGTTGTGCCCAATGGTTTTTAAGGATGGTATTTATCGTATGGTTTTGATATCGGCCCTATGTGGCATATTTTAATACTCGCCCTATGTGGTTTTGTTTTGATACTTGCCGTAGATGGGTTTGATATTTTATATAGTGCAACCATGCAATGGTAAGCCCCATATACTGTAATGTGATTGGCCACTAGTCAATGGGTTTCCATTAAACATCCTAAGGTGGTAGTCTCATGAGCCGGGGATGGTGGTATGGGACCTATGCCGGAGATGTTGGCCTACGCTAGGCTATATGCTCCCCATAGTGACTTTTGAGCTTATTTAAATTGAATGATTATAAATGAACTAATAATGGGCTGGCAAATCATGCATACATGGTATATTTCGATGGCTTGGATAACTCTGCCCTGCGATTACACTGAATGTTGCGCTTATGACCGGTCATTTGATTTATGATGATGACTTAGATCTTCATGCCCATGCGATTATGCCGAGTGTTGCGCTGATAACAAGTCACATCCATAGGTGACGACCTCAATGCCCGTCCGGATGTTTTTCCTAGAGCATAGACCGTTGATGTTTTATTTAAACCAACATGATTTAAATGATTTTTAAACTCGCAAGTATACGAATCAGATGTAGATATGGTACGTATTACGAGATCATTCCCACGAGGACTGGTCGTCACAATTCAAATTCACAATTCTTCTTAACTAATCCAACAAATAATGGAATGAACTACTAAGCACAATTCTAGGAAAAAAATAATTAAGAACAGGGAAGAAAATTCAATCAGAGAAAGAGCACTAGGACTTTCGAATCCACCCCTAATTATCATAACCCTTGTTTTGTCTGTTGATTCACCTTGATCTAGATTGATACCACTTATATAGAGAAAGCACAATCTGTGTCCTTAATCGGGCATACAGAATGTCTAATTCCTTTAAGCAATGCCATGAATAACACATCCCATGTCCTTGGTCGGGCACATGGAATGTACAATTCATTAAAGCACCCTGTTTCTTCCTCTATAGGAAACCTGTTCTTGATCAGACCCAAGCACCTATAATAAGCATCCAAACATCATCCATATATATACTTTGGTCAAGTTCATAGATGGAGAAGTATAGAATTTAAACCAATCAAGCCCACTTAGAGAAAGAAACAAATTAATTAATATTCAAAGTAAATTCAACCAATACAAGAGCTAATCAAATTAGGGGCTTCATCTCAGCCCTAGCTGAGAGATTAGTGACCCATAAAATCCATTAAAAAGATGGAATAACAAAATTCATAAAAATAAAACACCAAACCAATCGATCTCTCTCTCTCTTCTTTCTTCTCTTTCTTCTCTTTCTTCTCTCCCTTGCTCCAGATCTGGAATTCCCTGTTTCTGAATGAATTTCCCACGTCCATAATTCCTCTTTTATATTTCTTTGGAGAATTTGGAGTTGGTGGCAGAGTTGTAGCAGGACATGGAGTGTAAATTTTCGCAGCCATGATCGGTGGGCCCCACAGAAGTATTTTCTGGAAAATCCACCTCGTCCATTGGATTCAGGACGAAATTTCAGTCAAGAATGGGTGGTTTTGAACGTCCATTAACGCGGCCCAGAGAAGAAATCACGAAGAGATCAGTTTTGAACATTGCAGAGCAGTCCGTTTGTGGCCTATGTATCGTGCACGTGTGTACGCGTGAGAGCAGAATATTCGCATGATTTTGAAGCTCTCGAAGCCCTCTATACGATTAACGGCTTGGATCGGTCGGACAGGTGACGGGTGGGGTCCACAAACTCCCGCAAAAACTGGATTTCGCGGACGTGAACAGAGCAGCGGATTGCTTCCGCTGTGACAATGGTGGGGCCCATTCCTTCAATTAATTGGAAAATCCACTCCGTCCATTGGATGGAAGAGGAAATTTCGGGTAGGAATGCTCATTTTTTCCTTCTTTTGATGGGGCCCACACGTTATCTCTCTACCGTTCAACATGCTTTTGAATGGTTAGATTTTCATAATCGCTCTCATTTGAAATTCGGCCACCTACACGTTGATGATATCGATACTAGAATTTCAGTGGACGGGTTGGATTGTCGATATGGACAATAAGTGGGACCCACAACTCGATCCAACGATCGGCAGCGGAAGACGGCAACTGCCGTTTTTAGATGCAATCGCGGGTCAGCGCTGCTGACCCGCTTACTCGGTTCGGTGTAGCGCCAGCACACATGTGCTCTATGCACACGCTCATGCATGTGGGGTCCACTGCCACGTTCTGAAGAAATCTGCACCATCCATCTTTTTTATCTCCCTGATTAATGGGTTGGGACCAAAGTTGACGCATGTCCTGCTATCAGGTGGGCCCCACTTACTGAATTAAGGGGCTGATCTGGCCGTTGGAACACTTCCCGGGATATCCAGAGGTTGAAATTTAATATGTACGGTTAATTTATGGCCCTCATCCCATGTATGAAGTTTCGAACTGATCGGATGGCGGGAACCATGTGATCTTGCATTCTGGACCCTTTTCGGGCCCCTTTGGCTTGCTTTCCTCAGATCCGAGGCGTGTAAAATCTTCAATCTTGATCCTCTGAAGTCCATTCCTTGCTCTGGTGACTTCGGAACATCAAATCCACGCCTTTAACATCAATTTTCAATTAACGCTCCTGATTTCATCCTGTAACAAAAAACACAATTAATACACTCCATTAAGCCTTATCATGTACGTAAATTTAGGCAATTACTGGGTCCGATATACAATATTCGACCCTTATCAACCGTCTGGATGTTTTACCGGGGTCCATGATTGCATTCATGCATCCATGCATCTAATAAGACTGCATTTACTCTGTTTTGGTTGTATGGTTGTTTTATAACTATGCTTACCTAATGCGGTGGTGTGTAATCTTGAGGAGAATTCACACTGAGTTGGCCACTCATCCATCAAATATACAACCGTACAAGTAGTATAGGTGGCTTTAGTGATATGCATGTTCAGACTTGATGAGGAACAGGGTATGATTGCCAGGGATGCATTACTGTATTTGCCTGAAGGAGCTGCGTGATCTTGTGGCTTATATTTATATGCTTTCTTCTACTCTTCATGTATTAAATTCTTATAAATCTTATACTTGTTAAATTCAGAGACATTGGTTTATATAGGTCTTATGGGCAGCTTCTTGTATATTTGAATGATAATGAAATTTTCTTTTATGTCGATTTGTCCACACTACGCTCATTTGCTTACTCTGATAAAAGAAAAAAATGCACACTTGAATTTGACCATCCTTTAAGGTTAACACTTGGATTTTTGGGAAACGGGTCATGTACTCGGGTCCTGAAGACTCGGGGCGTTACAATGCCTCGCAAGACAATACCTTGGTAGTTGTCACTGACCGAGAGAACCTTTATTTTGAAGCCCCTCCTTCCCCAAATCTTAAATGTCTACCAATAAAGGAGGAGGAGATGAAAATTGAGCCGGAGTTTGAAAACTTCGGAATGTGACGAGACTACATCATTTGCTAAGAATTTTTCTAAATTTTATTTACTTGTAGTCTCTGATTCACCATGGGCTACTAACTCTGAAACTTTTTCCATCACAGGTGAATCATATATACTTTGGATACCTCAAGCGATTTAACAACAATTTTTTGCTAAGGTCCTTAAATTTCTCTAAAAATTCATGCTCCAGGGCATCCAATCCTATTGCAAAAAGGGCTTTTAGATGATCTTGTTGAGAAACCTATTGAGAAATTTATCACGATATTGGTTGGAGGAGGAACCTTGCGGCATGACTAAGTAGTTTTTCCCCTACTTTCATAGGACTAGGGTAGTTTGCTTTATATCGTTCTAAGATAGTCGACTTTATGCCGTTAGGATAGTTTTCTTTCTAGTCGCTCAAGGATAGTTTGCTTTTCTTGGTTTCACTCTTTTGTTAACCCACTTTCACGTTGAGATTTCTTTGGAAAAAAAGCCTCTTGATTCCTTCATCAGGTACTATCTTTCCATCACTTCTTCAATTTCGTTCTCTCACATGCATTGCATGCTTATATCTTTTACATTGAGGACAATGTAGATTTTAGATTGGGGATGAGAGATTAGGTTACCTAATCAATATTTTCTTAGTCTTGAGCAAAAATTGTGAAAATTTTTTTAAAAAAATTCTAGGAATTCTTGTGAATTCAAAGTGATTTTAAAGGATATTCTTGATTTAGAAGTATGAGATACTTAATGTTGGTGATTTATGACTCTTGGAGTCAGTTGCTTGTTAAATTTCACTGTTAAGTTCGAATTAGTAATCCATGATTAGAAGTATTAAACATTGATTGAGTCATGATTTCACATGTCACGCCTAGCTTACACATTAAAGCTTCAGTTCAATATTGAATTGTTAACCTGGTAATCACTAAGTATAGAAGGAGCCAACCTGGGGAATTTGTCCATCATGTTCAATAAGAAGAATTGAAATATATATATATATATATATATAAGAATACCCAGCTAAAAAATAGTTGTCATCGAAAAGGGCTACCTATTGAAGTTCATTGAAAAGATTGAACACAGTGTAAAAGCAATCGATGGAAAAATCAAAAGCTGGAAGAATGAAAAGATGAACTGTAAGGCAAGTTTTGTTTTAGGTTATGGTTATACTGAATGTTTTTTTTTTATATTATCAATGTTATCATGAAATAAAGAAATGAACCTTTGATTGTGGTAAGTTTATGTTTCACTATACACCCATGGAACTTAATATTTAGAATTGTTCTAATCGATGGATTAATACTTTGAACTTGGCCATGAAGTTTACTGTGCACTTGAGTTTAGGATAAGGAAATGCCCAACATTGATGTATCTTGAAATTCTATTGCTTTTCAAAAATCACTCGAGTTTATAGAAATTATCATGTGGTTCTCAACTTATTTTTTTCGCATACTTTACTCGGGACTAGTAAAATGCTGGTTGGGGATTGTATTGAAGGTCAAATATTGCATATTAGACCCCAGTTATTGCTTGATTTTACGTACATGATAATGCTTAATGTTATATTTTAATCATGTTTTTATTGTAAGGTGAATTTAAGAGCTGGGACTGAAAATGGTATTAAAAGCATGGATTTAATGTTCTGAAATCACCAAGGCAAGGGACGGATCTTAAGAGACTGAGATCGAAGAATTTACACGACACAGATCCGAGAAATCTCAGCGATTGAAGTTAAAAGGGCCTGAAAATCGTCCTGAATGCAAGATCACAGGGTTCCCACCATCCGTTTGGCTCAAAACTTTATATCTGGCCTCATGACCCTAAATTAATTATACACATCGAATTTCAGCCATTGGATCCTTGTGCCCAATGGACAAATCAGCCCATAAAACACTGATATGGGGCCCACCTGATATCTAGATATACTTCAATTTTGGTCTCAACCCCTTAAATGGGAGGGCAAAACAGATGGACGAAGCGGATTTCTCATAAACACTATATTGGACCCCACTTAAGGGGGTGCGTGTGCACAATGTGTATGCACCGGACATGTACTGAAAATTATAAGATCGGTTAGCACACATCGACTGATTGTTTTTTGAAAAAACTTGGAAACCCGCTAGCGAGCGGACGCTATCCGACCGGGCATGCTCAGTGGGCCACCATAATCGTTCCATTGGATGATCTGAATCGTCCATTCGCCCCGGGGGTGGCCACGACCCTAACCATGGTGATCTTTCAGTCCCATGCACATGTACACACGCAGATCATCGTAAAACGCAGGATGAATGATAGCTTGAGTTGATACAGTGGGGCGCACCAAAACTCGACCAAAACCACTCCTTTCCCGCTGAAATTTTGCCAAGAATCCAATGAACGGGATGGATTTCTCTGAAAATATCACTGTGGGGCCCACCAAGCATCTCAAAACAGGAAAATTGCACCTTACGCACATCTAATTTTCTCGGACGATGCGGGGCGTTGTACGGCCCAGATGATGATCGGATCTTTGATCTGAACAGTCCAACAGCTCGGGAAGGGGGTCTTTACCCCAACCATGGAGCCAAAATCAATTCTTGGGACATTCACCGGCCGAAAAGTCCTTCCAAACACAAGTTAAGTTGCGTTGATGCGTAAGACCTTTTTTTTGCGAAAGATCTGTTTTCCCACTGACACCCAGCCTTTATATCTATAAAAGGGAGAGAGAAAGAGAGAGAGGGGATATCTCTAGACGTGGGAAGCTGTGGAGTCATGGAGTGAAGGAGAGAGAGAGAGAGAGAGAGAGAGAGAGAGAGAGAGAGAGTGGCTGGCGAATGAGGAGTCTCCCTTTTCCCTTTCTTCTTTAGTTTCTTCTTTCTTTTGATGATTTTAAGAGTTTTTAGTTGATCGTATCCATGGTTAGCTAAACCTCTTTGCTAGGGCTAAGAGGTGAAGCTTGTATTGTAATGGGTCACTTTTATGCTTTGATTCATGTTTTATTGAACTCTCTCAGATTCTAGTTTGATTATAAGGAATATTTTTAGTATCTAACGGTTTGTTGTGACTCAAATTACAATAGATTTACAATAGCTTGAGATATCTTCTTTTCATGTATTGAGATTGTGAAAGTAGGCAATCTCATTGTTCACCATTGTCTCATGGGCATGGATGGGTGATGGAATCCTCCTAATCTTCTCAATTCTCTTTTGATTGGTTGTGGGTTTGGTATATTGTTGTTATTTACCTTTTCTCCTGGGCATGGTTTGGTGACAGAATCACTTCCAAATCTTCACCACTCTCATCTATTTATGATTAGATCCATGAGAAGTTCAGAGATCTGACAAATCTCTTCTTACCAATTGGATAGGATAGGACTCTGAGTCCAGTTATGTCCTTGAATCAATGCAAGTTAACTTCCCGATTACTACAAGTGAATCCTTGGCACCCTAGTTACCACCTTTAAATTTTTACAAGTTTTATTTTAATCATTCACAATCATTCTCTTAATTTTCCTGATTTAGATTACATCTTCTTCTAGTTCTAGTTCTAGTTACTTTCAGATTACGTACAAGGTTTAGTCCCTGTAGATTCGACCTCGCTCCTACCGAGATTATTACTACATTGCAACTTTATACTTGGGGTGTGAACATCTTAAGATTTGGTATTTGCCCTTGCGGCTTCAACAATTCATTCCCATACAACCATGCGATGGTAATTTCTTTTGTATTGAATTTGATTGATCACTAGTCGATGGGTTCTATTAAACATCTTAAGGTGGAGGACCTCATGAGCCGAGGATGGTGGGAATGGGACACTATGCCCGAGCTATCGGCCTACGCTGGGAGACGAGCCCCTCGTAGCGACCTTTGAGTTTACTTAAATTGGCTTGTTGTAATCGGAATAATTCCGGATGCTGTAGCACATGCCCATAGGTTTAGTAGGTATCATTTCTTTAGCTCCAAGACCATCGACTATCGACCCACCTATGTGATGTACGATGGCTTGGTCATTACGTTGTACGTGATGTACGCACGTGATGTGCTACACTGATGACCGGCCTTATGCATAGATGATGAGCCCAAGTCCGACTGGATGAGCATCCCCAAGTCGATGTGCATTCATGCATCCATGCATTTAAATAAGACTGCATCATGTATTATTTTGAACGCCTTATTGTTTTTAACTATGATTATTTAAGGCGGCGGTGTGTAATCTTGAGGGGATTTCATACTGAGTTGGCCACTCATTCATCGAATATTCAACTGTACAAAGAATACAGGTCTAGGCGGGGATGACTACGGAGCAGGTCCCGATGTCATGGTAGTAAGATTGGAGGAGAGATACTACGAGGAAGAGCCGCACCAAGAGGCGGCAGAATATTATAGACTCAATCAGTAGTTACAGTATTTCTCTTATAGTTTGTCATGGTACATTGAAACTTATGAATTTTGTACTTAAGGTCCCCATCTGAGCGGACCAGGATTTTAATATTTGAATATGTGATATTATTACACTTGTTTATGTTATCATGCTCTAATTTTTGATATACTGCCATTTACCTAAATAATTAACACTCGGGTTTTTTGAAACAAGTTTTATACACAGGTTCTGGAAACCGAGACGTGACACATGCCCATGCCTTAAAGGGAGGTAGCCAAAGGCTAAAATAATGAAGGAGAAGAGTAGCAATAAGCTAACTCAACAAAAGAGGAGAGTAGCAATGACTAACTCAACAAAAGAGGAGAGAAGCAATGGCTAACTCAACAAAACAGGAGAGGAGAAATGGCTAACTCAACAAATGAGGAGAGTAACAAGGGCTAACTTAACAAAATTAGTAAAGGTAAAGGCAAGGCTTGTATCCATCACCCCACATAAATTAATAAGGATCACACATAATTAAAATCATACCTTAACCATAATTTCCAAAGGATAAATAATTGTTAGTGGTAAATTAAATAATTTCAAAGAGAGAATCATAGTAACATGAAAGTATAACATTTAAAAGGTAAGATAAAGCATATCAACTTAAATTACTTAAGCTTAAAGGAATCCCTCACCTCTTAGTTTGATCACGCTATAGATTTGTGTCTTCGCTTTTAGTTTTATCCTGATCAACACGTTCTTATGATTAGGATGTTTATGGTTTGTGTGGTTAGGTTTGAACTAAGAAATTTTATTGCTAACCTCTAATTACTGGAGGCCTGGGTTTGGACGTCGCTCACAACTTGGCGAGTTTGCGACGAGTTCTCCTTCCACAGAAGCTTCTCCTCTCTCTCTCTCTCTCTCTCTCTTCTCTCTTTTCTTTCTCCGATTCACTAGGACGAATAGTAGCTGGACGGCTTCCTCCTCTTTCTATTTCTCTCTCTCTTCTCTCTCTCTCTCTCTCTCTCTCTCTCTCTCTCTCTCTCTCTCTTTCCTTCCTTCTTTCTTTTATATCCCGTCTCTCTCTCTCTTTCTTTCTGTGTGCATTTTTTAGGGTCAGGTGTGGGGTTTTATACTATTTTGAAACTTTTAGATCATCCCCGCGTATATGTTACGCAGAATAAATCTTGTGCGAAAGGGCTTCGCAAGCTGTGTGGGAAACCATCTTAAATCACACTTCTTCTTCTCTCCTCCTTTATTTTCTACTGACATGGGAGGAGTCAAAATTCCCATCTCCTTAGAGCGGATAGTTCAGATTTGTCACACCCCAAACCCAGAAATCGGATTCACAGGAATCTAGATCGCTGAATCTGGTGCCGACAACCTCCGTAGTACCCCATTCTCGGCTCCTAGCGCCCATACGCCAGATTCCAATCCTGGGATCCTACAAGGAGGAATTTTTTTGTACATTTAACTCGTAATAAGCATAACCATAAGATTACCCATTTCACAAAGGCAACATCATCATCACATATCGACTAATATAATCAGTTGAGTACAGTGCTGGAAAGAAATACATAAATAAAAATTAAGCTTCAGAAGACCGTTGTACGCTCCAAGCTCAACGATGCTGCAACCTAACATCACCTGCACGCATCTATCGTGCATAAGCTTATAGAAAGCTTAGAGGGTGGTGTAAGTGTGTGCACAAGGTAAGTGCCAAGTAAGCAATATCAGAGTAATCAGAGTAAGCGGGAATACTAACAAGCCCATAAATCATACAATATCAGAAATAAGCAGAAATACTGACAATAGCATGAATTATCAGAATAAACAACATTATTAACAAGGTCATAAATCATACGATAACAGAGTAAGCACAAATACAGACAAGTCCATGAGTCATTCAATATCAGAATACGCATTATAGAATATCTATGCAAATAAGGAGTCATAAAGAGCCAAACATCAAATGCCAAGGATGCGATGCAGTACGTAATTCCTGATGAGTGCACGAATACCGTCAATCGTATCTAGACCGTATAAACGCATAAACATAGTAACCCAAAATGTCATATGCAGTAGATGTAATGCGCTATGCGGTGTGAATGGAATGACCATGCTGGAGTGTGAAGTCGGGATGATAGTACGTAGTATCGCAAGCTATGGGGTCCATCACAAGGGCCTTCTATCCAAACCAGTCCCATACCTAAATTTGGATAGTCAGACTCAATGTGGTAAACTCCTGATCTCAGGTTAGTCGCGGGCCCCAACTGAAATCCTTGCCATAACGAAAGCACACAACAATTAGTTGCGCACCATCAGCCCGAGTGGATAGTGAATGAATGAATGAATGAGCATGCAACTCCTACTCAATAAGTCCACATATCAGTACAGTTCGTCTCTGGGATCATCACCGGGGTTTAGTACACTCCAAATGGCACTGCCACTCTCCCAGCCCGCACGTCCAAGTGAGCGTAAGAAACCTCACTATCCGCCCGGCCAATACCGCCAATACCTATCCAAGCACGTCAATAGCGGACCCATTCCTCGAGCTGGTCGACTCACCTAGCAATGCCCCTTACGCTCGGGCGGGTAAGGCCACACCCCCTCCCAACCGACCACGACACAGTGGGAGACGCGGCCTCCTGGTATTCGGCACTCGGGCGCTCATGTATCCACTCAGTCTCGACGTTAGGGCGTCTCCTGGCCACGGAGGTTTAGAGATTTTCACCCAGGGACATCTATGGCGCCCGTATGCTAGAACATAATATTTCCGGTGTCCCCTCTGGCCATCCACGATATGCCTGTGGAGGCTACGACCCTGATGTCGCTAGGGCGTATAAAAATCACAATGCAAGATGCATGAGTCATACAATCCAGACATGCATCAATCCTGTGCATACCGTGCGCTCATGTGAAATAACCTCCGCCTATCAGGGAGTCTCATAACAACACACTCAATGATATATGCAATGATCAACCACATCTCATAACAAACATGCAGATGATGCGTATGGGCATGTATCATGATGTTATGCTATCACATACTCATAATCAGTATCAATAACCGGCATCAACAATCTGCCTTAATCGGTAATCGGTCAATCGGCCACGACAAGCAGAATCGACAATCGGGATCGATCGATAATCAGAATTGGCAATTCGGTCGCAACGATCAGATCGATCGATAATCAGAATCGGCAAATCGGTCATAACAATCGGGATCGACCGCTAATCAAAGTCGGCAAATCGGTCACGACAATTGGGATCGACCGCTAATCAAAGTCGGTAAATCGGTCACCGATTGGAGTCGGTAATCGGTCACGACAATCGAAATTGATGAGAATAGGCCTAACAAGGCCTAAGGGAAGGTCACAATGTGGACATCCAACCATCATTACCCATCAATGTGGACATTTAACCAACATTACTCCCAAGGAGTGGCTCACATAAACATCATTACATACATCATGACAAAATCACACATCACATCGGGCCTTGAATACACAATAGGTGGGCCCTGCACCTGGGCCTCAAATACACAACAGGTGGGCCCTGCACCTTGGCCTCAAATATATCACATGGGCTTCTCATATACATCACATTGGGCCTCGCCAAAGGTCGCGGACACATCATGTGGGCCGTATCAATGGGTCGCACCAACTGGTCTCATATACATCAAGTGGGTCGCATCAATGGGCCTCATATACAACATATCGGGCCTCGCTATTGGGCTATAAATACATCACAATGGGCCACACCCATGGGCCTTGAATACATCACAATGAGCCTCGCCCATGGGCCTCCAACTTATCACAATGGGCTTCATCAAATGGGTGGTAAATGCATCACCATGGGCCTCATATGTGGGCCTTATATACAATAAGTGGGCCGCACTGCTGGGCCTCGTATGCATCAAATGGACCACGTATCTGGGCTTAAAATATAAACAGGTGGGCCCTGCCTATGGGCCAAAATATGTCATGATGGGCAGCGCCAATGAGCCTTAACTGGGCTGGGACTATACCAAAATCATTGCAATAGTTGTAAGTGTAACATGTGTATCACTATATACTATCGTTACATGGGGCACATGGCCCATTAATGATGACCAGCACTGCCCAAACATTGTCCATATAAATCAGCACCATCCATTGTCCAGGTGCATCAGCACCGTCCGAACATTTCCTATGTAAATTCGTGCCATCCAAACATTGGACAACATGTCCAAACATTGTCCAGCACCGTCCAGCATAATCTGGATGGTGTGGATGAAATAATACATCATGGTGGGACCGTGCATGGTACATCAGATGGATGAACGGTATGGATGTCAGGCTTGCTGCACCGTCCAGCAACTGGACGGTGCAGATATATACACCATAGTACGGTCCATGTAATGACCTGCTACAATAAATATTATATAATATATTATTATATATAATATAATATTACATATTACATATTGGTGAAGTGGTAGGAAGTGCCCATATCCACCGTCCATATCCATATGGACGGTGTAGACGTTAATATAAAGGTGGGTCCCACGTATCAGTGGCCCATCACAACATTTATTTAATATAATATATTATATTATATTGTACCTACATTATAATATATATATATATATATATACGTGTGTGTGTGTGAGGCTGTGTCAGTGACAGCGTCCAGCATCCAGGGACGCTGGATAGCCTGGATGAAAGGGGCCCACCTAATATACTAGGCCCCGCATGAATGGACGGTCGGATACATGTATCAGGTGGGTCCCACTGATCTGAACCGTCTGGACGACTCACGTCCTCAAGTAGGCCCCACCGTCAGCAAGAGGGATGGACGGTTTGGATGGACACACTGTCCGTATGGCAGACGGCCTGGATATACAATATAAATAAGGTGGGTCCTACGTCCTGAGGTGGACGGATGGCATGAATATTTCATGTGCAGCTGGCCCCATCACCTGCACGTGTGACATGTGCAGGGTGGCCCCCACATATGGACGGTTGAAATACAGCAGCAGCTGTAGCCGTTAATACAACAGCAGCTGTAGCTACTGGAGTCCACGTAGGTGGATGGAGTAGATAAAAACCCATACAACAGGGTGGGCTTCTACGTCTGATGAGTGTCGAATGTTGCATACCAAACCCCAGTAATTGCCTAATTTTACGTACATGATAAGGTTTAATGGAGTATTTTAATCGTGTTTTTATTACAGGATGAAATCAGGAGCGTTAATTGGAAATTGATGTTAAAGGCATGGATTTCATGATCCAAAATTACCAGAGCACGGGATGGACTCCAGAAAACCAATAGTGAAGATTTTACACGCCTGAGATTTGAGGAAAGCAAGCCAAAGGGGCCCAAAAAGGGTCCAGAATGCAAGATCACATATTTTCCGCAATCCGATCAACTCGAAACTTCATACATGGGATGAGGGCCGTAAATTAACCGTACATATTAAATTTCAGCCATTGAAGATCTCGAGAAGTGGTCCAACGGACAGATCAGCCCATTAATCTCCAATTTGGGGCTCACCTGATATTTGGAACTGCTTCAAACTTGGTGTTGATGGTTGAAATTATATGAAGAAAAGGATAGATGGTGCAGATTTCTCAAAAACATCACAGTGGGCCCCGTGTGGGATGCATGTACACCACGCATACATAAGCCTGCCGTGCACCGGACGGCTGAGGGGACAGCGCAAGCGCTGACCCGACTCTTCGTCTCTCACATTCAAAAAAACGGAAGTTTCCAAACAGCGTTAACGCTGCCGATTGTTGGTTCCAGTTGTGGACCCCACACATCGCCCAAATGCATGATCCAAACCGTCCATCCGCTTCCTGGAGCAGCTATTACCATTGCCTAGGTGGCAAAAATTCGAATGAAAGCATAGATCAGATCCCAGCAGTTCAAACGCAGGTTGGACGGCAAGACAGAAAGCCACGTGGACTGCACCGAATCTACCCCAAAACCAGTCAATTGCTACTGGTTTTTCGAGGAGAATACAATGAACGGCACTGATTTGCCATTTGATCAAAGAAGTGGGACCCACCATCATCACAGCGTCGGTTTGGCGTCCGCGAAACGCACGGACGCTGCCAGTTTTGCGGAAATTAGTGGGCCCTGTACGTCACCTGTACGGTCGATCTGATCCGTCCATCATGTAGAGGGCCACGAATACTACAAAACCATGCTGATATTCCACTCCCATGCGTGCAGACGTGCGTGATATAGAGGCCACAAAAGGGCTACCCGGCGACGTTCAAAACTGATCTTTTCGTATTTTCTTCTGTGGGCCGCGTTAATGGACATTCAAAACTACCCATTTCTGACTGAAATTCCGTCCTGAATCCAATGGACGGGGTGGATTTTCCAAAAAATACCTCTGTGGGGCCCACCGATCACGGCTGTGAAAATTTGTACTCCTAGTCCTTCTACGACTCTGCCACCGATTCCAGCCATCCAGCAGCTATAAAAGGGAAGTTTTGGACGTGGGAGAGGCATTGAGAATTAGGGAATTTGAGATCCAGAGCCAGGGAGAGAAGAAAGAGAAGAAAGAGAAGGAAGAAGAGAGAGAGATCGATTGGTTTGGTGTTTAATTTTTATGAATTTTATTTAATATTTTTGATGGATTTTATGGGTCACTAATCTCTCAGCTAGGGCTGAGATGAAGCCCCTAATTTGATTAGCTCTTGTATTGGTTGATTTACTTTGAATATTAATTAATTTGTTTCTTTCTCTAAGTGGGCTTTATGGGTTTAAATTCTATACTTCTCCATCTATGAACTTGACCAAAGTATATATATGGATGTTGTTTAGATGCTTATTACAGGTGCTTGTGTCTGATCAAGAACAGGTTTCCTATAGAGGAGAAACAGGGTGCTTTAATGAATGTACATTCCATGTGCCCGACCAAGGATATGGGATATGTTGTTCATGGCATTACTTAAAGGAATTAGACAGTCTGTATGCCCGATTTAGGACACAGATTGTGCTTTCTCTATATAAGTGGTATCAATCTAGATCAAGGTGAATCAACAGACAAAACAAGGGTTAGGATAATTAGGGGTGGATTCGAAAGTCCTAGTGCTCTCTCTCTGATTGAATTTTCTTCCCTGTTCTTAATTGTTTTTTTTCCTAGAATTGTGCTTAGTAGTTCATTCCATTATCTGTTGGATTAGTTAAGGAGAGTCATAGATTTGAATTGTGATGACCAGTCCTTGTGGGAACGATCTCGTAATACGTACCATATCTACATCTGATTCGTATACTTGCGAGTTTAAAAATCATTTAAATCGTGTTGGTTTAAATAAAACATCAAGTTTTTGGCGCCGTTGCCGGGGACTGTTTCATTCCAAATTGCATTTAGGATTCTCTCTTATCATAATTCATAGCTTAGGATTGTACTAACTTAGAGTTCTTTTATTTTATTTTTAGAAACTAACCTATTTCCTATTTTGTAGGGTCCTGACATAAATTTTTAAGTTGATTCTAACATAGATTTCCAAATTGGAAGTGAAGGAGGAGCGCCCTATTCTTCTGACATCAATCATCTCCTTTTCCGGGTTCTTTCTTCCCATTCTTACTTACATAGTTTTAATTTTTTTTTTCTAGGTCTAGTTTTATTTCTTTTAGGTTGCATCTTAGTCCATTGCAATAACATAGTTTATGCTAGGACGTAGATATCTGAATATAGAACTAGCACCGTTTGATCCTGAAATAGAAAGAACACTACGTGAAAGATTGAGAGATAATTCTGTTGAAATGGCAAATGAGACTGAAGTTAAGGCTCTCAATGATTATTCAGCTCCTGTCCAATTTAATGCGCCTTCATGCATAGTATTGCCAACCACTATGGCCGTACACTTTGAACTGAAACCTGGAGTCATACAATTGTTGTCATCCTTTTATGGATTGGACAAGGAGGACCCATATCATCATGTGAAAGAATTCCTAGACATTTGCTCCACTTTTAAATTCCAAAACTTCTCAGACGATTCGATCCGCCTACGCCTGTTTCCTTTTTCCTTGAAGGATAAGGCAAAAACATGGTTGAATTCTCTAGAAGTTCTTAAACAAGTTCTTCCCCGTTCACAAAACTAATGCCCTCCGAAGAGAAATTACTAACTTCACACAAAAAGAGGGCAAGTACTTTCATGAATGTTGGGAAAGATGGAAGGACTTGCTTCTTAAATGTCCTCACCATGGTTTTGAGAAGTGGCAACAAGTTCAATACTTTTATGACGGTCTGACACCCCAGAACCGTCGCATGGTTGATGCCACCAGTGGAGGGTCATTCATGACCAAAAGTGAAGTCGAAGCGTGGAACTTCTTTGAAACCTTGTGCGAAAATTCCCAGCAATGGGACTATTCAAATAGAGGTGACAGAAGTCCCCAACCACAAAAGAGAGGTGGTATATTTGAGATAGGAGTCGTGCCAGAGCTGTGCGCTAAGCTTGATAACCTGACAAAGAAAGTTGATGCTCTGGTATTAAATAATGGACCTCCACAAACAACTCAAGTGGAGGCATGTGCCACATGTTCTAGTCCTGCCTTGATCTTGTCCATCAGTGCGCAAAGCATCCCCAGAACTTCTCTCCGAACAAGTTCATGCTATGAACACTTTTCAAAAACACGGGAATGATCCTTACTCGAACACATACAACCCGGGGTGGGCTAGGCATCCAAATTTCTCTTGGGCAAAGGACCACAACAAGGAGGACCATCTCGGAAATCCTCCCATGCAACCGCACATCCAAGTTGGATCAACAACTTCAATTTCCACAATATCAACAAGCGCCGCACAATCAAGGAAACCATCTCTTGAGGATACACTCCATCTTTTCATGCGAGTTCTCTCCAATTCCAAAAGATACCCAACAAACCTTCTTGGCTAACCAAAGAAAGCTTACATGCAAATGCGCAATCCATTGCCAAGCTGGAAGTACAAATGGGTCAACTAGCTGCCACATTGAGTGAGAGAGAGAAGGGCAAGTTTCCTAGCCAACCTGAGGCTAATCCTAAGGGACAGTATGAGATCGGCTCTAATTCTAACCAAGGGCAATATCATGAACAGGCCAAATCGATCACTACCCTTAGGTCAGGCAAGCAGATTGATAACAAAATAGAGATGCCTGGGGATGAATCAAATTCTAAAGCAGAAGATCAAGATGAAGCAGAGTGTCACACCAATGCGTCCAAAGTCCAAAAGCCCTCTGACTCTCCAAGAGCCACTAATGTGCCACCTTACGTGCCCAAAGCACCTTTTCCTCAACGTCTGGCACCAATAAAGAAAAGAAATAACTTTGATGAAATCTTGGATGTGTTTCAAAAAGTGCAAGTCAACATCCCGTTGCTTGACGCTATTAAACAAGTCCCTGCTTACGCTAAGTTTCTGAAAGATTTATGCACTCAAAAGCGTAAAGCGAGTAATGTTCATAAGAAGGTCTTCATTGCAGAGCAGCTCAGCTCCATGATTCAACATAACACTCCTCCTAAATTTAGGGATCCAGGAGCTCCCACCATTTCTTGCGGCATAGGAGATCATAAGATCGGGAAGGCATTACTTGATTTAGGGGCGAGCGTCAATTTGTTACCATATTCGGTTTATGAGCAGCTAGGACTTGGCGAGTTGAAACCGACTAAGGTAACATTACAACTAGCTGATAGATCTGTCAAGGTGCCCCGGGGTGTGATTGAAGATGTGTTAATCCAGGTTGATAAATTTTATTTTCCAGTGGATTTCATAGTTATAGATACTCAGCCTGTCCAGAATCTTAATAGTCAGATCCTAGTCATTTTGGGTCGTCCATTTTTTGCCACATCTAATGCTATTATCAATTGCTGGAATGGAGTCATGAAATTGTCTTTTGGTAACATGAATATTAAACTCAATGTTTTTAATGCATGACAACAATCCGCAGATTTAGATGACATATCTGAAGTGGACATAATCGAGAGTCTAGTGCAGGACTCCTTCCGTACATCTTTTGAAGATCCTTTGGAGACCTGCTTAGCACAATCTGGCATAGACTTTGACATCAATAGTCCCATCCACGAAGTCAATGCACTGCTCGACTCTACTCCTATCTTGGAGACTAAAAAATGGAGAGCGAAAGTGGAACCTCTTCATCCCTCTGAGACGCCTCCTGACAGCATAATTTTCAACTCTGAGAAGAAAAAGGCGAGCAGGTTGCTTAATGTTCTTAAAGCATATAAGACAGCAATTGAACGGAAGATAGCGGAAATACAGAGAGTATGCCCCACTGTATGTATGGATCATGCTGTGGAAATGTCGTGTGAAATGCAAAGGAAGCGTGATCCCAACATGGAAGAAGTCGTTCGAGCAGAAGTCATTAAATTATTTGACGACAGTGTCAGTTACCTCCTTGCAGATAGCACAGCTCATAGGAACTCACATCACTTATCTGGGATTGGTTAATTAAGGTGGTAAGGTAATTTCTTTGGCGGACCTTGGTTATAACGATTAGCTCATTCATGGTCCGTTCTTGTCTGGCTGAAGACGTTAAACTTAGCGCTCCTGGGAGGCAACCCAGCATTTTGCTTTATTGTATTGCTTTTTATTTCATTACTTTTCATTTTCTGGTTAGTTAGTTCAATGTTTGTGGGTAACATTACTGCAAACCCTCACGAGACTACAACTCGTCCACTAGGGGTAACCTAGGGGTTTAAAGGCTTGTTGCATGCGCTAAATGCAATCGAGAGCACCTGCAAAAGTGGTATAGGTAGGATCTTCTTTTGTTTTGCTATTTTTTTATTATTATTTATTTTATTTTTTTGTTGATTTCTCTCTTGTGCTAACCTGTTTTACGATGAGATTTTTTGAGAAAGCTTCTTGATTCTCCGTCCAGGTACTATCCTCCATCACTCCTCTTTTACGTTCATTGTCCCATGTGCATTGCTTGCTTATTCTTTTACATTGAGGACAATGTAGATTTTAGGTTGGGGGTGGGAGATTAAGTTACCTAATCAGTATTTTCTTGGTCTTGAGCAAAATTTGTGAAAATTTTAAAAATTTTAAAATTTTTTCTGGAATTTCTATTGAATTCAAAGTGATTTTGAAGGATAGTTGTGATTTTAACATTATAAGATATGTGATGTTGGTAACTTATGACTCTTGGATTCGGCCATCTGCTTGATTTCACGGTTAATTTTGAATTGTTAATCCATGATTAGAAGTTGTAAACATTGATTGAGCCATGATTTCACATATCACATCTCGCTTACACATTAAGTTTTCGGTTCGATAACTGAATGATTAACTTGGAAAAAAGAAGAATTAAAAGGCTAAATCTTCACCATAGGTTTGCTCCCTATAGGTGTAGATTTGATTCTCCATAGTGGACATATGAAAAAAAAAAAAAAGGGTTAGGCGACAAGTTTTCGCCATAGGTTTGCTCCCTATAGGTGAGAATTTGATTCCTCTCATTTGCGTTACTGCTCATAAAGAAAATCAAAGGCTGGTAAAATGAAAAGTTAATCTGTGAGATAAGTGTTGGTTTCAAGTTTTGATTGTCACGAATTACTAATGATATCATGAAATTGACAATTGGATCTCTTACTGATTGTAAGCTGAGATGATACTATACACCTGTGGAACTCAATGTTTAGGAATGTTCTAATTGATGGATTAATATTTTGAACATTGATTATGAAGTTTACTGTAAGATTGATTCCAAGAGAAAAACTCCACGCACCAATCATGAATCTTAGAATTCTCACAGCTCAGCTATCTGTTCACAAGTCACTTGAGTTTACAGGAATTGTCTTTTATTTCTGAAATTATTTTTCACATGTTTTGCTGGGGACTAGTAAAATGCTGGTTGGGGGTTGTGATGAGTGTCGAATGTTGCATACCAGACCCCAGTAATTGCCTAATTTTACGTACATGATAAGGTTTAATGGAGTATTTTAATCGTGTTTTTATTACAGGATGAAATCAGGAGCGGTAATTGGAAATTGATGTTAAAGGCATGGATTTCATGATCCAAAATTACCAGAGCACGGGATGGACGCCAGAAAACCAATAATGAAGATTTTACACGCCTGAGATTTGAGGAAAGCAAGCCAAAGGGGCCCAAAAAGGGTCCAGAATGCAAGATCACATGTTTCCCGCAATCCGATCAACTCGAAACTTCATACATGGGATGAGGGCCATAAATTAACCGTACATATTAAATTTCAGCCATTGAAGATCTCGGAAAGTGGTCCAACGAACAGATCAGCCCATTAATCTCCAATTTGGGGTCCACCTGATATTTGGAACTGCTTCAAACTTGGTGTTGACGGTTGAAATTATATGAAGAAAAGGATGGACGGTGCAGATTTCTCAAAAACATCACAGTGGGCCCCGTGTGGGATGCATGTACACCACACATACATAAGCCTGCCGTGCACCGAACGGCTGAGGGGTCAGCGCAAGCGCTGACCCGACTCTTCGTCTCTCACATTCAAAAAAACGGAAGTTTCCAAACAGCGTTAACGCTGCCGATTGTTGGTTCCAGTTGTGGACCCCACACATCGCCCAAATGCATGATCCAAACCGTCCATCCGCTTCCTGGAGCAGCTATTACCATTGCCTAGGTGGCAAAAATTCGAATGAAAGCATAGATCAGATCCCAGCAGTTCAAACGCAGGTTGGACGGCAAGACAGAAAGCCACGTGGACTGCACCGAATCTACCCCAAAACCAGTCAATTGCTACTGGTTTTTCGAGGAGAATACAATGAACGGCACTGATTTGCCATTTGATCAAAGAAGTGGGACCCACCATCATCACAGCGTCGGTTTGGCGTCCGCGAAACGCACGGACACTGCCAGTTTTGCGGAAATTAGTGGGCCCTGTACGTCACCTGTACGGTCGATCTGATCCATCCATCGTGTAGAGGGCCACGAATACTACAAAACCATGCTGATATTCCACTCTCATGCGTGCACACGTGCGTGATACAGAGGCCACAAAAGGGCTGCCCGGCGACGTTCAAAACTGATCTTTTCGTATTTTCTTCTGTGGGCCGCGTTAATGGACATTCAAAACTACCCATTTCTGACTGAAATTCCGTCTTGAATCCAATGGACGGGGTGGATTTTCTAAAAAATACCTCTGTGGGGCCCACCAATCACGGCTGCGAAAATTTGTACTCCGAGTCCTTCTACGACTCTGCCACCGATTCCAGCCATCCAGCAGCTATAAAAGGGAAGTTTTGGACGTGGGAGAGGCATTGAGAATTAGGGAATTTGAGATCCAGAGCCAGGGAGAGAAGAAAGAGAAGAAAGAGAAGGAAGAAGAGAGAGAGATCGATTGGTTTGGTGTTTAATTTTTATGAATTTTATTTAATATTTTTGATGGATTTTATGGGTCACTAATCTCTCAGCTAGGGCTGAGATGAAGCCCCTAATTTGATTAGCTCTTGTATTGGTTGATTTACTTTGAATATTAATTAATTTGTTTCTCTACGTGGGCTTTATGGGTTTAAATTCTATACTTCTCCATCTATGAACTTGACCAAAGTATATATATGGATGTTGTTTAGATGCTTATTACAGGTGCTTGTGTCTGATCAAGAACAGGTTTCCTATAGAGGAGAAACAGGGTGCTTTAATGAATGTACATTCCATGTGCCCGACCAAGGACATGGGATATGTTGTTCATGGCATTGCTTAAAGGAATTAGACAGTCTGTATGCCCGATTTAGGACACAGATTGTGCTTTCTCTATATAAGTGGTATCAATCTAGATCAAGGTGAATCAACAAACAAAACAAGGGTTAGGATAATTAGGGGTGGATTCGAAAGTCCTAGTGCTCTCTCTCTGATTGAATTTTCTTCCCTGTTCTTAATTGTTTTTTTTTCCTAGAATTGTGCTTAGTAGTTCATTCCATTATCTGTTGGATTAGTTAAGGAGAGTCATAGATTTGAATTGTGACAACCAGTCCTCGTGGGAACGATCTCGTAATACGTACCGTATCTACATCTGATTCGTATACTTGCGAGTTTAAAAATCATTTAAATCGTGTTGGTTTAAATAAAACATCAACGTCCATGAAAATGAAATGGGCCGTTGGATGAACACATCCACACGTGAGTCCTGCAGCCGCTGGACGGTGCCTACCAGCGTCTTGGGCTACTGGCCTAATCAATGGGGCCACAAAACTTGCTGACGTTGATGCAGTGGGGTTCACACGTCCAACGTCGTGAAAACGGACGGACGGTGTGGATCATCATACCACATCAATGGTGGGCCATCAAACCAAGAAGAGAGAGAGAGAGAGAGAGAGAGGACGGTTGAGATGGGAGGAGCTCCGCCACTATGAGCTCCTCCATGATACATTGCATACATCATGATGGGTCCCACCACATGTGGGCCCTTAAATCACAAAAATCACATAAATCAAATCATAAAATACACCCACCTTAGATCTCTCCTTCCTTCTTCCATCAATGCATGCTAGAGCTCCAAATGAACAATTTCAACGGTTGGTGTAACGCCCCGAACTTTTCGATGCTCGGGCATCAAAAGTCCTCGAGCATTATCATAAGATTCAACGTGACATATACATGTATACGATACCAATCCAACTATTCTAGCCTTACATCATTTCTCTAACACTAGCTTAACCGTTGGAGATGATCTTCATTCATAAATCAAGCTATCTGATCGTTGAATTTCAAGACAAGCCCATCCATTACGTAATTTGACATAAGTTCTTTCCCTTAGAAGAAGTTGCGAATAACTTCCTATCCATAATGATTTAGATATATGTTCTTTTGTAAGAATTGCCTAGAAACATGTCTATAACCGTGTGGAGCCATTAGATTTCCCAAAACTCATAGATCGACAGTAATTACGAAATTGCCACTAACCTAGACCCGTGAACACTAGATCACATGAATCCCATGGTCCGTCTCATATGAAATTTTATATCATGCCTAATTATCACAAATTAACCGCACACCTCGAATTTCAGCACTTAGATCATAGTAAATCAGCTACTTGACCCTACATCCGTTCGTACACTTATCATATCAAGATTCTGATCCATCCATCTTGCTCACACCATATGAATATGCTTAGCCCACTATTAGAATTAGAATCTGACAAACCTTCATGAGTAACGAAAGTCGCTCAAATCTAACGTTATATAAGCCCTACCCCTAATCACTCCAAAAATCCACGTTATGTCCATCCATTTACTAAACTGACCATACATTCACCTACATACAAGGATAAAGTTCTAATCATCAAGTCCTCTTATTTTTAGAAGCTCGTCTGACCAACCATCATGTTTGGATCTGCCAAATGGGCCACCCGAATATCAGGATGAATCGATCATTTTGAAGATCTTAGAACACGGGTCCAAACTACCGGATAATACTACAAATAGACATATATAAACATGACATTGAAACCCCAGAGTAGTATAGTCCATTGAAATGGTATCTTAGTCATCCTTGAGAGGTCATAGCTCAAATTTGGGCGACGGAAAGAGCGTGGAAAATAAAGATCACCTGTCAAATTTCATCACATTTAGACGGTAGACTTATGAGTTACAGACGGCAGAAGTTTTGAAAAGAAAAGGGGTAAAATTGTAAATATGGTAACACTACATGCATGGCACTGTTGACGTGAGTTACCATTATAGTTCTAACGGTATAAATTCTCACTACTCGGCGGGATCGTGCAGCCCACCTGAATCTCGGATCTACTTCAAATTTGGGACCATAGGTTAGCACGGCGTGCCAAAGACGGTGAATGGAATGGATCCCCATATGTCATCACAAGCGGGCCCCACCTAAATTTTCTCCAACCGTTCATGAAAGTCGTGAAATCAATGTACGTAAAAGAAGTCCTGTTTCAACGTGAATACAATCAATCCACGTTGATTCACGTATAACCCACCTAGTACTTAGATGTGTTTCATATTTTGGCCCCTTGGCCCTTTCCAACCGCTGACGCTCAATCCAGGGATGATCCAACCTTTAGAATGGTAGAAACTCACCGTTGGGAGTAGAAATTTAAGTGTATGGCCCACCAAAAGCTTAGATATGCTTGATATTCAGTCTTATGTCCTAATGGGACTATTAAAAATTGAATGGATGGACTGGATTAAACCATGTAACTTTGTCGACCCCGTTTTTGGGTGGCATGAGTGTGCAATGCACGTGCACCAGCTGTGTACCGAGCCAAGGCACTCGGTCAGACATCTCTGACCCGTAATTGCCTTAAAAAGCAAAGGATTTCTCTCTCCCGCTCGGTTTGGCTTCAAACGGACAGACGTCCGTGTTTTCAATGGTGGCCCACAAACCAGGGTCCATGTTCATGATCCGAACCGTCCATCATGCTTAGGGCATGGCCTCAACCAAAACCCAGTGACTCCCACGTGTTGGAGCATCCACGCAAGCGCTCAAATCTTGCTGCAAGAGGGCCCTAAAAACACAATCTTTCCAAACTTGGGAACTGTCTTCATGCCAGCTCGGCGATCCGTGTCCGCCCTCATCCTCGAATCTCGGCCCTCCACCTAAGAAAAGCAGTTTAGGGCTCTCTAACAAAACCAACAACCGGTCTCAGCCCTACCCACAGTATTGAGAGGCGGTTTCTTCCAGATCAGATCTGGATCGTTAGTATCAATCTAACGGTCTCTGATAGCTTAAGGTAACCTTATAAAGAAGGAAAGAATCGAATACAAGAAGTGCTTCCCTGCCTTCTTGCAGAAAACCTAGAGAAATCGCCAAAACCTTTCAGCCTCGAACCCACTAGCCCGATCACTCAAGCTTCGAAAATACATGTGTGTAAGCTCTTAGGGGTCCATACAGACCGTTTGAAGGGAGCCGATTAGAGGAGGAAGTCTTCGTTTGAGATCCACCATTAATGGTGGGTCTCCTCCTTCGTTGTTCAGCGCACCATCATGACTCAGATCAGCCGAGCTTGAGTCAGGCCGATGGGCTGAGTCTTCTGTGTTGGACCGCCTCTGTGATGGGTCCAGCCACACCGTCTGGAAAGAGGGAGAGTGAAAGAAAAGAAAGAGAAGAAAATGAGAGAGAGAGAGAGAGAGAGAGGTAGACGTGGGTGCACCAGTCCGGCCTGGTAAGCGGCCCAAACCTTGGTATTTTTATTTTTCTTCTTCTTCTGTTTTCTTCTTCATTTCATATAAAAACCAGCCCTACTGAAAACTACATTTTTAAGACCAAACGTGGCCTAAAAACATGCTCTGCATCGTCGGGCCAAAAATAACCTGTGAGTGGCCACCGGGAGCTAAGAATCACCTTAAAAATAATTGAACCACAAGGCCCTGTTTGAGCTCTGGAATGGCCCGTGGAAAGCTTTGAAATTGGCTGGAAACAAGCCTCATTCGGGCCTTAGATCCAGCTATATGCAGGCCTCAAGGACCACTTAAAGAGCAACTGAAGTACCAAACAGAGCCGTTTTAACGCGTCGATTCTTGCCCTGTTGGGCCTCACCAAATTGTAATCGGGCCGCACAAATGCAGTGTGGGCCTCGTCTGCAATGTGGATTGCATCTAGACCGTCCGTCGCAGCCTCTATGGGCTTGATCTCGAGGACCGCACCCGAACCACCTATTTTCACTTCACTAAATGTGTACTGACCGTCCATCAATGGACATCTCCAAAACCATCCATCAGTGGACGGTGTAAGCACCATCCATACCTCAACTGACAGACTGAGTGGAGATACCTCATTTCAGCGCTGGAGGTGTTGGTACCGATCGCTCGTAGGGGTGGCTAACAGAGAAATAGATTGGCTACACCTCGGCACTCTGTGGGTCCCACCTTGATGTATGTGTTTCATCTGAACCATCCATCCATTTGGTGAGCTCGTCCTTGGGCTGAGAAGAAAAATAAGATAGATCTGGTTATCAGGTGGACCATACTGCTATTATCATTGGAGAGTTGAGCATCCACTATTGAAATCCTTTTGGGAACAACATAGCTCTGTGATCCTCTTAAATCAGGTCCTTAAGACCATACGAAAAATAAACACCATGGTGGGCCCTGTGGAGTTTGAACGGTGGAAATCATTATCCCCACTATATTTGTGGTATGGTCCAGGTGATTTTCAATATAATCCTAGATAGTCTCTAAGAATAGAATGTAGTGTATAGCACAATAGGCCCACTGTGGCATGTAGTATATGCACACCATCCACCTGGCATGATGCATGGGGCAGCCCCACTTAGGTTTAATTTAGACCCAACAACTGGGCCAATGCAGACCCAATTCAGCCCATAGAGATGATAAGCTTGAACCCAATAGTGCTACCTTGTTTGGATAAATATAGGATGGGCTTGTTTACTCTAATGCAAGCCTAAAAGGCCTTGTTGTTGTGTCCCTTTGAACCCTTATATCAGTTGGCCAAAACCGTAGGAATACTTGACAAATATAAACTGTAATTTTAGGAGATTCCTTGGGTGACTTTGGGCTGCAAGAGAACTTGGACCAAGTACGCAAACATGACCCTACAGGTGATGATTCTTCCCCTTGAGCTTTCCATCTTCTCATTAGCTTAAGTTATAGTTTTTATTTAAATTCATAATTGATATCTCTATTTATAATCACATGTGTTAACTGGTGAAAATTGAATTGTTGTATTACATGCTTTATGATTATCCTGTATAATTGTTCATGCTTGTAGATTTACTTTTATGGATTGCTTATGGAACTTAAACTGGTACATTAGTGGGAAATTCCCACATATGAATGTACACCCATACTTGGGATGTAACATGACTAGTTGTGATCGTAATGGACCTTCGACTCGGTGGTTACTGAGTGTGGTCTAGATGGATCATTGATGTGGACCTACCATCCAGGGTTGTGGTGTCCAATGGTTTTCAAGGATGGTCTTTTATCGCATGGTTCTGATACTCGCCCTATGTGGCCTACTTTGATATCGCCCTATGTGGCTTTGTTCTAGTATTTTTCCTATATGGGTTGAATGTTTTATACTGTACAACCATGCGATGGTAAGCCCCATATATTGGAATATGATTGACCACTAGTCGATGGGTTCCATTAAACATCCTAAGATGGTAGTCTCATGGGCCGGGGATGGTGGAATGGGATATTATGCCCGAGCTGTCGGCCTACGCTGGGCTCTGAGCTCCCCGTAGTGACCTTTGAGCTTATTAAACCTGCTGATTGTAAATGGACTAATAATGGGCTGGCAAATCATGCATACATGGCATATTTCGATGGCTTGGATCACTTTGCCCTGCGATTACGCTGAATGTTGCGCTTATGACCAGTCATTCGATTATGATGATGACCTGGATCTTCATGCCCCGCGATTACGCTGAATGTTTCGCTGATGACCAGTCACATCGCCTGTCTGAATGTTTTACCTGGGGCACATACCGTCTGGATGTTTTACCCGGGTCGACGATTGCATGGGGACCCGACTGGATGATGTTTTCCAGGTTCAATGATCGCACGGATGAGCATCCCCGGGGCGATGATTGCATACTTCACGCATCCATGCACATAATAAGATTTGCATCATGTATTGTTTTGTATGCTTTGTTTTATAACTATGCTTACCTAATGCGGCGGTGTGTAATCTTGAGGGGAGTTCACACTGAGTTGGCCACTCATCCATCAAATATATAACCGTACAGGTAGCACAGGTAGCTTAAGTGACTTTCAGGTTCAGGCTGATGTGGAGCCAAGCACAAGTGCCAGGGTTACATGAATGTATCTACCTCGAGGAGCTGCGCGGTCTTGCGGCTTATGTTTACATTCTTATGTTATTTTTCTTGTACTAGATCATGTGGATTCTTGTATTTGTTATATTCGAGACATTGGTTTGTATAAGTCATTATGGGCATTTTCTTGTATATTCTAAACGATAATGAAATTTTCCTTTATGCTTACTTGTCCATCCTACACTCGTCTGCTTACTCTAATAAAAGAAGAAAAAATATACGTTTGACTATCCTTTAAGGTTAACACTTGGGTATTTCGGAAACGGGTCGTGTACTCGGGTCCTGAAGATTCGGGCTGTTACAGTTGGTATCAGAGCATGGTTTGGACAAACTTGGCCTTGGAAAATGATCTTATACAAGCCTTAAATGTCTCAAGTTAGGATGTTGAAAGTAGAAATTTGAACTCAGGTAAATCTCCCCTAGACTTAGGGAAATTTGGAGAACGCAGAAACCCAAACTTAGGTTCCCTTAGAAATAACTTGGATGGTAATCCAAACTTATATGAATTTCCATCTGAGCAAAGAACACTTTGAGAATGTAGAAATTCAAAGGTTAGGCTCCCTAAAAGATTGTTTGGACAACAACAGAACTTAGCAATGATTCTAGTTTCCCTTGAAGATTTCAGTTTTAGTCATTTGAACCTAGAACTAAAACTTGGTTCCCTTGTGAATTACCAAGATTGTTATTTGAACTTGGAAATAAAATGTGTACCAATCACCCATCATGATGTGCTTAAGACTACATAAGGACATTCTTTATACTTGACTTTCAAAAGAACAATTTCTAGAAATCGAAGATCTGACTCTCATAAGACTCTAACAGTTAGAAGTGATATTGTCACAATATTCAGTACATGAAATAAACTTAGGCCTATAGGGAATTCCTTACCATAATGTACGTTAGATTGATCGTAAATGCTCTTTAAACTTAAGGAGCAATACTAGGAATTATAAATTAAATTCCTAATACATCCTTCTACTTAGAAATAATAGTTCCCAAAATTCCACAATGTAAGATTAATTGAAGGTGAAGTTATAGAATTTTAGAAAAATTTTCGACCCTAAGTTGAGCTTATGAGGACTAGATTTGAGAGCCTTGATAAACTTAGCAAATTTTAGACTCAACTTTCACGTAGAAACTATAATCCTAAAATTTTCATTAGCGCTTAGCTAATCAGAGTGCGCATCGGAAGCGTAATAGGCCACATAGTCTTATCTATTATGGAAATAAACGATCACATGATATTCCTCAGGGGTCTAGAATAATTGAGGTCACGAGTTGATGAAACCACACTTAAACGAAGTTTACATGGTTTGACTCGAATTCTAAGTCCTAGCAAATCTCAATGACTCCAATGCTCTGATCAAGTAAAGGATCGAGGTTTAACAGGATTATAAATGGATACCAAAATCCTCTGTCTTGCACAGACAGATGATCGATGTATCGAGCTCAAACCTACTATGATCATCTATTCGTGTTAGCCTGAACATTGAAAATTTGAAATCCTTAAGGGGGATAGGTTGCAATGACTCTTGTTCCAGTGGTATGTTTAAATATAGCTTATTAACAGTAAAGGACGTAATTGCACAAATGAGAAATAGAGTCCACTATTGAAATGAAATTATTACTTGTAATGTTAACATTTAGGGGTACACATAACAAATCTCGGGACGAGATTTCTGTTAAGGGGGGTAGATTGTAACGCCCCGAACTTTTCGATGCTCGGGCATCGAAAGTCCTCGAGCATTACCATAAGATTCAACGTGACATATACATGTATACGATACCAATCCAACTATTCTAGCCTTACATCATTTCTCTAACACTAGCTTAACCGTTGGAGATTATCTTCATTCATAAATCAAGCTATCTGATCGTTGAATTTCAAGACAAGCCCATCCATTACGTAATTTGACATAAGTTCTTTCCCTTAGAAGACGTGGCGAATAACTTCCTATCCATAATGATTTAGATATATGTTCTTTTGTAAGAATTGCCTAGAAACATGTCTATAACCGTGTGGAGCCATTAGATTTCCCAAAACTCATAGATCGACAGTAATTACGAAATTGCCACTAACCTAGACCCGTGAACACTAGATCACATGATTCCTATGGTCCGTCTCATATAAAATTTTATATCATGCCTAATTATCACAAATTAACCGCACACCTCGAATTTCAGCTCTTAGATCATAGTAAATCAACTACTTGACCTCTACATCTGTTCGTACACTTATCATATCAAGATTCTGATCCATCCATCTTGCTCACACCATATGAATATGCTTAGCCCATTATTAGAGTCAGAATTTGACAAACCTTCATGAGTAACGAAAGTCGCTCAAATCTAACGTTATATAAGCCCTACCCCTAATCACTCCAAAAATCCACGTTATGTCCATCCATTTACTAAACTGACCATACATTCACCTACATACAAGGATAAATTTCTAATCACCAAGTCCTCTTATTTTTAGAAGCTCGTCTGACCATCCATCATGTTTGGATCTGCCAAACACTACGCCAAAATGGTCAATTTACGACGTATTTTTGCGACGGACTTCGTCCGTCGTAAAAATCTCTTGGTTTAACGACGGATTTAATCCGTCGCTAACGGAAAAGGTCCGTCGCTAACCTCGTCTTTTTCAAATATTCGTTGTCGGAACGTCGCAGACTTTAGCGACGGACCAAAATCCGTCGCTAATATCTAATTTACGACGTATTTGCGACGGATTTTGTCCGTCGTAACTAGGCGACGGACAAAATCCGTCGCAAAGTTTGATTTGGCGACGGAAAATGAACAGTTACAGATTCCCGCCCAAAATACTAAATGGCGCCCTATTCAGTTGATTTTGCGACGGATCATGTCCGTCGTAAAAGGACTTTTGCCTTCACATTTTTCTTTTTTTCATTTTTTTAAGAATGTGGTGGAACATTAACTTTTTTTGTAGTCTAAAAATTGTTTTTTAATAGAATTTCGGTGGTTTAATTGTACATATTTTTATATAAGATTATTTTTTAACAATTGATTGAATGCAAAAAGAAAATTTATTTTATTTTTATATTAAACGAGTGGAATTTTAATTTTTATTTTTAAATTTAAAACTAATATTTAAATGATTTGTAATATTACATGAAAAAGAATATTGAGAAGTTTAAAAAATTTAACAATGTTTGAGAAAAAAATTAGATTTTGAAAAAATAAAAATCGTGATTTAATAAAAATCTATTTTGTGGGAACAAAAAAGAATATTTAATAAAGTTGATAAATTTGAAAAAAAAAAAAAAAAAAGCATTTGATTTTGAGAAAAAATTATATCCTGAAAATGAATTAAAAATATTTTTAAAATGTGAAAATTTTCACAATGTTGAAAAATGAAAATATTTTAAAAATGAAAATGAGAGTTTGAAATTTGAAAAAAAAAAAAAATTTGTGAAGTTCAATAAAAATTGACGAGTTTGAATAAAATGCTTTTAAAAAAATGGAGAAGTGAAAAAGAATTGAAAATTTTTGAAATAAAATGATATTAAAAAATCGATACTTGATCAAAAAACGAATATTTTGAAACGAAAAATAAATAAGTTGAAATTTTTTGTGATTTTGAAAAATAATTGAAAATGTTCAAAATTCGAAATTAAAAGAAAAAGTTATTTATCAAAACACTAAGATTTTGAATATATATATATATATGTATATATATATATATATATATATATATATATATATATAATTTTTAAAAAAATTGAAAAGTTGAAGATAGCATGATGCTTTTGAAGTAAAAAAAATTGGCATTTTGGAATTTTTGGGAAAAAAAATTAAAAATTGTGAAAATTTAAGATATTTTGAAAATAAAAATTCAGAATTTGTATTTTAATTTATTTTTTAAAATATTTTATAATAAAAATGATATTTTGTTAAAAGTTTTCAAAGAAAAATTAAGAGTAAAAAAATATACATTTTGAAAACAAATGTAATTTTTAAATGCAAATTGATATTTATCTGTGAAAAAATATTTTTTAATAGATTATTAGGCACATCCACTAATTGAACACTTAACCGTTTTTGGACAATCGAATTAGTCCAGAATGAAGAGTAAATAACTTCATATGCTTAAATCAAATTTCACACAAATTGTTGATCAATCTTGTATCCATAGTACCTTTCTCACATGTAGCTAGCTTGATTGGGGTGAGTAACTAGTCAAATTGAGGGTATTGATCAATAAAATAAAGTGAATGGACTATACATATAAAATGGTCTAAATATTATTGTCAAAATTGTGACCCAACTTATTATCCTTGCGAGAACCTACGAATTGATGTTAATAAGTTTTGTGGACCCCATCATGATGTGTGTCGAACATCAACACCGTGCATTTAATGTGTCCCCTTTAGGTTATGAGATGTCTCAAAAATTATCCGTAAACGAAACTCAGATGGACCATACCATCTAAAACCATGTCAAGACATCATAAAAAATATAAAAACACATGGTGGGGTTCACATGAGTTTTGGATGTGGCTAAAACTTGGTGTGACCCCTCATCCAAGTGGGACACACATAATGAGTGGGTTGGATATGTGAATCACATTAAGGCAAGCCCAATATATGATTATGAATGTTTTAAGGAAACCCCTCTATATTTAGGTGAGTTAGTCATTACCTTTACCAAAGTAAGCTTTGTGGGATCCACCGCTATTTATTTATTTTATCCATTTCGTTTATCCACGTTAACAGATAATTTGAGGTCTAAAGAACAAAAAGAAAGCATATCCAAAGCTCAAGTGGACCACACCACAGAAAATAGTGCGATTGAACCTTTACCATTGAAAAATTCTTGGAGGCCATAGAAGTTTTGGATCAAGCTGATGTTTTTGTTTTCTCTTCATTCATATATATTTGATATTATGAATAGGTTGGATGACAAATAAATGTTACTTTGGGCCCAAGGAAGGTATTAATGGTGGAAATCATTATTCCATGTTGTTTCGTGTGATATGGTCCACTTGAGTTTTGGATTTACCGAAAATTTGAGATCAACTCACACCGTTCATCCATTTTTCGAGATCAATTTGGAGAATTATTCCAAAATGATTCATTTCCAAAGATTAAATGGACCGCACCACAAGTACCAGCATGGGTGGTGATTTTCACTGTTAAAAAATTCGTAGGGCCCACCATAAGGTAAATTTTCCATTCAATCTGTTCATAAGGTCACAAAGACCTGGATGAAGAGGAAAAACAAATTTCTTATTGATCCAAAACTTCTGTGACCCCAAAAGGGTTTCAATGGTAGACGTTCAATCCCCTACATGCTTTTGATCGTGTGGTCCAGTTGATAGTTAAATTTGTCTTATTTTTTGTCTCAAGCCTTACGACGAGATTGCCATGTGGATGGACAGTTTGGATATAACACATATCTCATGATATGACCCACAGAACTTGATCACGTCACCCAGCCCCCTCTCTCAAGGGTGCGGATTAGATACTGACAGGTTGAGTAGCGAGACGCGTCACTGAAGGTACATCACCAACTTCTATGGGCCCCACCATGATGTATATTTTGTATCTACACCATCCATTCACTCGAAGAGATCATATTAGGGCATAATCCAAAGAATGAGTCAGATCAAAAGCTCGAGTGGACCCCACCACAGAAAACAGTAGGGAGAGAGTGACGCCACCAATAAAAATTTCTAAGGGCCACGAAAGTTTTTGATCAAGCTAATATTTGTGTTTTCTCTTCTTTCATGTCTTCTTTAACGCATGAACAGGTTGGATCTCAAATAAACGGTATGGTGGACCTTGGGACGGTTTAAACGGTGGGCGTCACTTTCTCCACTGTTTTCTATGGTGGGGTCCACTCCAGCCTTGGATCTGCCTCATTCTTTGTATCATACCCTAAAATGACCTCTCAAAATGTATGGATGGTGTGGATACAAAACATACATCATAGTGGGGCCCACATAACTTGGTGACGTCACTTCAGTAACGAGCCTACTCAACCTCAGTTGCTAATCCGCGTCCCTCTCTCAAGAGTTGAGGACTGGTTTGGGCGCCGGCCCTAACCAGTCCCTGTTTCAGCCCCTCTCCCTCCCTCTTGATCTCTCTCGATCTCGATCAGTCTCCCATTCTCTCTCTCCTCTTCCTCTCCAACTGGGAGCTCGACGAAGAGAGCCTCAACGAGCACAACCAGGTAATTCGTGGTCTGCATCTTCTAGGGTTTTTTTCCACCTGTTTCTCTCTTGGCAAAACCCTCTGAGCGAAAATGTTGAAAGGGCACAAGGGTTTTTTTCCACCTGTTTCTCTCTTGCGGCATGAGGATGTCATACATCTACAAGGCCAAGGTCAAGAAGGATGCAAACCCTCTCAATCCTCTCAATCCTCTCGCCCATCTGTCTCCCACTCCCTCACTGCCGATCTCCTCTCTCTCTCTCTCTCTCTCTCTCTCTCTCTCTCTCTCTCTCTCTCTCTCTATTCCCCTCTCTCCCTCTCCCTCCCTTCACCGTAAACAATGAGCCATTGATTTGATCGAGCTTCTGACGATCGGATTTCGCAGTGTGGATCTACCGGTGGAGTATGGATCTCCGGTCCGTACGCCGAGGGATTGCATTCACCCATCCATAAGGTTTGAATCCACATTTCCCGATTTTTCTTACTCAGTTTCTGTTTTCCCCAAATTTTTGTAGATTTTGGCCAATGAAATCTCAAGTACTGTTTTGATTTGTAATGGCCTCATTCACTAAACCATCGACCAAACCTGTCACGTCTGAAAGCCTTCTTTGTGTTGTAAAGTGTACCTCGAACATGGCATCTGTTGTATAATGGCTGTAGTGTGCATTACCATATGTCAATCTTGATTTTCTTTTGGTTTTGTAATCAGGAATTCTGGAAAAATCTATGATCTCTTGCCTAATTTGCGGTTCGATTCACTTTGACATCAAACTCCTGTGATTTAAAATCGATTGAGTTTTTCTCGAGCATTTCAATGTATTTATTTACTGTTGCCTCTTTTTGCGTACCGAGAAAAGCGTAAGAGAAAAGCAGTAGTGTGCATTACAATATGTCAAGATGTTGGCTCCATCTTCAAGTAGAAACTGAATCAGGTATCCATGTGCCTAGGCCCTTCAGTTTTTGGAGAAAATAGGACAATCTTGAGCTTTATTTTTATTTTTTGAAAAGCATGATGTTGGGCTTTATCTGTTTCGTCTCAGTAGTAGCAATTTATTGTGTCAGAGAAACATCTCTACCAATATAGATTTGAGAGGCTGACTTGTCATCAACCATGCAATCTTGAACATTGTTATTTGTGATTTGGCTCTGGAAATTGGGCTGTTTGGATGCCTGAGCAAATTGAATTCCAGACATTCAGTTTTTTTTAAAAAAATGTTGTTTCCTACCGTTGACGAGGGAGTAGTGCACGTACAAAGTGAAAGTAACAGAATTGCAATTTAGAGCTCAAGCTAAAGTGAGGAAGACATTTTATACAAATGTTCCTGATGAATGCATGCAAGCTGTTGAAGACTGGTTGTCCCAAGGACTTATCCTCTTCTTGTTGTCCTCTTCTTATTGTCTTTTCGAATTTTGATGTTTGGAAAAAAATAAGGGCAATTTAAATAGCAAGAGAGCAATCAGATGTGTTTTTTGGCAATGTAGGAATTTTTCTATGGAAATAGGAAATATGTGCAGTTACTCTTTGTTTTGTAGCAATCAGTTTCAATTGAGGCATGCATTAACTCAAAATAAATTGATTAAATAGGTGTAGTTTTTGGTTCACGGTGCATCTAAAATGCGACCTTACATTTTGGACTATTTGATTGGCTACCTGCTTTGATTGCTTACCTTTGGTCTTGAGGGCCATATCAGCTAATTGGTGGGCAGCACAAGTGTCATTGTGCTGTGATGGTTGGTGAATAGAGGATTCTATGATGTACCTGTTTGGATTAATTGTTGGTTGCAGGTCTGCATTGTAGAGTAATTGGATACTGTGATGTGATGGGTGCAGATTGGAAGAGTTGTGTAGTCTGTTTGGATGACTTGCATTCTGTGTTGGGATGGTTCCAGAATGGATGAAGAGTGCTTATTTGGAGGAATTGTTGGTTGCAGGTCTAAGTTTGGAGGGGAATTCTTGCGTTGGATGAAGAGTGTTGTATGTTTTCAGGTCTGTATTGTTGGCTGCCTTGGCTGCTCATCTTTGGGCTTGATACAAATGTAAGATGCATTGACATGATCCAGCATACAATTCTGTTTATGTTTGTCTTTAAAATTCACACTGTATTGTCTTTTTTTTTCTTTCTTTTTTTCTTTTTTTCTTTCTTTCTTTTTGTGCAACAAGTAAAGAGCAGAGTCATGACTAGTCATGCACGTAACGGACTTCTTGACGGTCCGAAAATTTGAACCTTCTTGTTTCCTTGTACTTTCTATCATGTTTGGTTCTATAAAATGATCTCTTACGGAATAAAATTGTTCCTTCAGAACTTGCTAAAAATATATATTTTCAGGCATCTCCAAAAAAGCTAAAGATTTCTTGCCCTTCTTGCAACGGAGTAGAAGGCTACCTCTTCATTGTGGATTACGTCCTTAGTGGTCATCAGTTTAAATTCTTTGATCCCAAGGAAACTTGCAAAAGCATTGCATTCTCCTTCTTTGGTGTTAGATGCCCCGGCCGCGATGAGCCTTTCTCAGATGAAGCAATTGCCTTCATGAGAAGAAAGATCTTGCAGAGGGATGTGGAGGTACCATGTTCTGCATTGGTGTTTTCTATTTTACTTCATGTTCAGTGCTGTTAAATTTCTGTAATTTTGTGCAGATTGAAGTTGAAACAGTTGATAGAACTGGAACCTTCTTGGGTTCTTTATGGGAATCAAAGACCAACATGGCTGTGGTTCCTAATGCTCACCTACTGGCAAAGGCTGAGCAGTCTGCAAAAAACCAGAGATTGAAGGTTAGTGCTTAAGGTGCTTTGTGATTTAGAAAGTCGATGCCGAGCTTGCTCACTCTGTGCCTGCTGACACATATTTATTGCAGATTTGGGAAAATCATGTTAAAGGACAGGAAGCTACTAATGGGTCATCAGTGGCTGAGACCAAACAGAAGGAAGTGCTTAAGGTGCAGTGTGATTTTCGCTTGAGTGATGCCTTGTTTTATTTCTCTAGGTGGATAATTGACTTGCCTTCTGATCTTTACTTTCAGGTGGTGGTTACTGAGGTACTGGGCGGTGGCAAGTTCTATATCCAAACAATTGGAGATCAGAAAGTGGCTGTTATTCAGCATCAACTAGCTTCATTGACCCTCCAAGATCCTCCTATCATTGGTGCTTTTAATCCTAAGAAGGGGGATATTGTCCTTGCTCAGTTCAGTGCAGATAATTCTTGGAACAGGGCCATGGTGAGACTCTCATTAACTACAAAAAGTGGCTCCTTTTATGTTCTAGAAAAGTTGGTGGCAATCACTAGTTGTATGTTCTGGAAAATCCCAAGCACATTGAGTTCCAGGTACATATTCCGATTGAACTTTCTATCACATCCATTCCATTAGGGGCTCTTTGGATTGGTGGAAATAATTAACTGAGAAAATGAAATCAATTTCCTCATATGTGATGGTTTCTCTTATTTGCGAAAGACAAGGATTGAGGAGATTGATTTCCTTTTCCTTTCTAAAACCCAACAATCAGCCAAAGGATGGATTGTGATGTTGATGTATTGTTTATAGTTTCAATAGTTTCAGGTTTTTTTTTTTTTTTTAAAATTAAAAAAAATCTTTGATGGCATTTTCATAAATTTCATAGCATTCCTCTGTCGTAGATCTTGTGCTAAATGCATGAACTGATTATCTTTTAAAAAAATTTAATTGTTGGTGCCCATTTGATTTCCCATGCTGGAAGTCTTACGAATCTAGCTAAGTGCCCAGCTTCTACACTTCAGATCCTTGGTGCTGAAAAAGCACTTTTCAGGTGCATGCTTCAGCATCTACTTATGGCTTATCATTCATCATCATCATTGTTGTTGTCATTCTCATCGTTGTTGTTTTTCATGGCAGATCCTGCTGTCAAACCATCTAGGCGAGGATGATAGCCAAGTGCATAACCTTATGGCGTTGCTATATTATCTGAGCTTTGTTCTAGTCCAATTAATTATCAGGCCTCAAAACTCTTGTGGGCCCAGCCCATGGGCCTTAAGCTCTAGCCAAAACATCCAACCTGGCCCACGTTCACTGCTGAACTTGTATTCCAGAAAGCCATGATTATTGATCTGGATATGGGGGGCTGTATTTCCTGTCTTCTTCATATTATTATTTTTAAATATGACTATTGGATGGGAATCGTTATGTTCCCCTGTATCAGCTGATAGACTTTCATTTCACCCACTTTTTTTTCTCCCATTAAATTTTCCAAAAAATGGTTCATTCTACTTTGATTCATCAATCTCATTTAAATTTTGTGTTTTTATCCCCAAAATAGGCCTATATATAAATATAAAAAGAGTTTTAGAACTTCCTCCTTGGTTGAAATGAAGAAGCAAGTGAAAAATAAAAAACAATAGGAAACTTGGAAAAAAAAAATGAATTGGAGACTTTGAGGGTGTATTGGCACTGATATGGGCCCATTGTTTTTGAAATGGATTGGTTAAACACTGCATTACATAATGGGTGTGGCCAATGCAGCTATACTGTAACTGATTTTCAAAACCAAACAGGTATGGATCATCAAAACATAAGGATCAATGAAATTAGCCGAACAAGCAGTTATTTAGGTTGTCCATGTTAAATCTATATTCTGCATTCTTATTGTCTTTCATTGAGCTATTTGCTTGCAGGCAATCATTTACAATGCATTTGCTCCATCTTATGACATCATGAATTTGTTGTTTGTAATGTGTGCTACTTGGAACCTCAAAATCTAAAACTTGGCGAGACGCCAATAGAATTTGCAGAAAGGTATTTTTTATTGCCTTGCAATTCCTATGAGATGATCCTGGGCATTTGTCACTCTTTGTTCTAATCTCTAAAAGAAAGTCTATGTTGGTTCTTTCTTGCAATTGGAATAACCTTTTGTCTGATAAAATGGCTCTTGTTGCAGAATAGCTCCATACACTACCAAACAGAATCTGCACCAAATATCCAGCTGCAACCAGCCAACCACATCTTCCAAAATTGTTTATCCATTTCAAAATAAGCAGTTTGGAGCATTTTATGATTGGTGGAACTAGATTTTCTTTCATGAATACACACACACACACATCATTTTCCTACTTTATGTAATTGGTTTGAGTTGTTGTCTATGCTGTGAAGTCTGTGAAATCTATTGCATTTATAATTTTATTTGCAAAACTGCCTTTTCTCTTCAATTCAGGAATGCGCTAAATTTTCCAAATGCCCCTTCTGCTAGATCCGTAATTCATGTTGGTTTTCCGTTGGTGATGGACTGCTGTAGTTGCGTTCTGGAAGCTTGGGTGTGAGCATTCTTAATCTTTTCTCTGATCAATCTATGAGAAAAGATACGTTCTCACCATGGTTCTCTGCTATGCAACTTACGAAAACCATGCCATACGCATGTAGTCACTTGTACATGAGCAAGGATGGGTTTTATCAAGTGAAACCCGACGAAGGTTTGCTTGTCCTCCTAAAAATAACATGCAGGAAGATCAAGAATATATCCAGGTAGAAGTTCCTTTGCGAGGTAAGGATTAAATGTTTGGAGGAAAGGACTGTGAATAAAGATCAGTTCATTTTGACCTCCTCTTTGTATTGTAATATGTTATTCCTCTCACAATCAAGGCACCCAGATGATATATTCAGGTTCATTTCAACCCACTTTTTCATATCATTATTTCTTGTTTCTTTCACAATTCAAACAGCCAATGAACCTTCATGCGAGTTGCATTTGTATGGGCTCTCCTAGCCGATTTACAAGGGAAGAATTTGTTTATATACATATCTCCTGGGTGACATCCTGGGCCCTTATACTTGGCCGAGGACTGGGATCAAGCTTGAAATCCAAGCCCTGTTCCAGGCAAATGGCTTGGTCTAATCAAGTGGGTCACTGTTATATAGAAAGAATAGAGGTTTATTGGCACTTGTTAGTGGTTACCATTGGACCTAGTCGTGTAGTTCAGAGACAATTCTTTTGATCTGGGTCATGTTTCAACAATCCAAACAGTTTATATGTAGATGTATATTTTAAAGACTTTTTTTTTTTTTTGGAATCCCAGGTCATGTTTCAATCATCCAAACAGTTTATATGATGGGACTAATCATGGATGGAGGATAGGAAAAAAGAATATTAGACTGTGGTTTGGAAATGAACAGGTAAAATATTACGTCTTCGTGGTTTTCATAGCCATGTCAATAGGATTTGGTTTTCCTAGTTTGTGTATTTTGGTTGTGTTCATTCACATAGTGCCCATGGAAGAATCAACCGTAAGTTGTCTCTGCTCTATCAACTTATCATTTCTTCTTTTGCCATCTGGTAAGCATGGTTCAAATATTGGCTAATTGATGTGGGTGTTTGACATTTTATAGGACTCATACTAGAACCCAACATTTTTGGCACCACACCCACCATCTCCATAGTGAGGGCTATTGCCCAAAAGTTACACCATTTGATCATTTGTGAAATATGATCTATTGGACCAGAGCATCCTACTTGCATATGATCATTTGTGAATTTTAATTGGTCGGCTTTCGTTTCATATAGACATTGAATTGGAGTAGCTAGTCTTCCCAGCTTTGTTAATATAGCAGTTAATAGATCCATTTAATTCATTTTGAAAGTTTGGAGAAAGAAATAATTGACCGATTTAATCTGTATGTGTGTGGCTTGTTTTAATCCCATAAAACTAGTTGTCCCCTCCCTGATTTCATTGTGAGTATGAATTTGAGAGATATTTATTTTTGAGAGATATTTATTGGGCAAACAGAACATTTAAACACCATAATTTCATCAGTGAATGCAGGTAGGACTCGAACAAATGAGATGGAGAAGGGGCCTAGCAGCACATGTGCTATCCTCATATAGTTGTAGGAAAACGAGTAAAGGGCAGCTGGTTGTTGAACTAAAAATCAGGCCAGCCTGCTTATCAGGTAAGCGATAAGCTTACATTGAATGTCAATCAATAGTTATTTTCTTTGCAAACTTTCATTTTTGTGCTAGAAATGTGGTGCAACCAATGTAAGTGGAGTGTTTGCCATCCAGGTTGCAACTTAACAAACTTTGAATGTCTACAAATCTATGGCTGTCTCCATTTACAGACGGGATGCGAGAAGGAGAAAGGCGATGATTGGCACAAGATTGCACACATTGTAGACATTCATATTGGATGGCCTCCCGATTGCAAGCACCCACTTCTTGCTCAACCTTATCAATAGGACGAGTTTCGATTTGAGTTAGTGAGTTTTAGAACTATGCTTTAAAATGTAGATGCTATTTGTCACTTGGGTTTGTTTTGTGAGGAAAAATGGTGATTCTATAGTACGAGTATGATGGTTCTTATGCATGTATGACTCAATATCAAACCATCCAAATTGTAGGTCCTACTTTTGATTTTAATCTTTCCTTTTACATTCCATCATATTGTTGCATCTACTGATGTATTGTAAACATAATATTCTCTATAAGCTCAGTTAACAGTTATAGCATCATTGATATGTGCAGGATTTGCAAAATTGGTTACAACTTTTGCATGAAATTCTCACACATGAGAAGTGTAGATTAAGGTGGAGTTTTGTCTATAGCCATAGTTTCTTGGACTTCAAAGTTGTTGCATTGTTTGTATTTGTATTTCATGCATAGAAGCAAACACTTGTAGCCTACAAAGGATTCAAGTTTCGGGACAAGATCCTTCACCTATTTGTTTGGGTAATTTGAATTTTGCATTGAAGTACTTCCCGCTTTCTAGTTGCAGAAAGAATCAATTGTGGTAATCACTGTGTTGGAGTGGCAGGTTCAGATTATATTTTTGGATTTTGAAATGTCTAAATCAAACATCAAACAATATGATAAATGTCTACTATGATCTATGTTTATTCACCATTCTTGGGGGTTATGGCTAAATAGAAACCTGATTATTTCTTTGATGTGGCATATGCTTGTGAACTTTACCTTGTTAGTTATACAAAGATGGGAGGTGAACAATAGAACTACTAGCCTGCTACCTTCCTTACTTCCCTAAGATATCTACTTTGGCTACAAAAAGTTGGAGAAAGATTAGTTACACTTTTGTGGAGACACATTGCTATTGCATGGGCTTTTTTCTTGTTTTTTTTTTTTTTTTTTTTTTAAACGTTGTTTCCTACTTATAAGGTTGATTGTTTTCCAAGAAAAACAACCCAGGATCCATCGGTTATGAGAGTGTTTATGAGCAGTTTGTGGAAGCTGTTAACAAGCTTGATGGGGCCGTAGAGTGAGCATATAATTTTTTCTATTTCCTTTTTTCCCTTTTTGTCAAGTAAAGTCAGTGAATGATGATCCCTCTTATGAGGGTTTAACCACTGTCATCTTGCTCGTTGTTGAGGGTATTTGCGAGTGCACAACTTCAAGTAATGCACACACACACAAGGCATTTTTCATCTCACACAGGTCAGTATGAAGTGCAGAGGCAACTCTGAAGGGTATATTGAAGGTAATGAATGTTCAGGGTTCTTCGACAATCTATCATGTAAAAAGCCACCTACAGGTATTTTCAGTTTTATTTTCCATGAATTATCGTATCTTAACAATTCATTCAGCTGCTATCACACTCGATTACTTTATGTATTCAGCTTCTCATGAATTACCTAGATCTTTAATATTGAATCAGATCCAATGCCATTTGATACCTAATAGTTTTGTATGTGGTCGTAACTTACAGAAATACCGACTTGCCAAGTATCTTCCAGAGGTAAAGGAAGGTAATATATGATAACACATATGGACTTGTTCTTATGCTGAGTAATGAAGTGCTTACTACGTAATCTAGTAACATGATATGTTAACCACCAGTCAGTCATCTTGAGTTAAAACTATATATTTGTTAATGGCATGTATAGTGATATCCAATCTGTGCTCCTAATTGATTAAGTTGGGAAGAAAGATGACTTCTCCAAATGTTCTGGTAGAATAATGAGCTCATCTTAATTAAGTAGACATGTTTGCAAATTCTATACATCTCCCTTAGAGGCAGACTTGTAATTGTCACTTTACTTTTGTGATCTTTGTCTTTAGTTATGTATTTTCTCATTTTATTCTTGGGTAATTGTTTGTATTTGGGAGAACACCTCATTTTTCTTTGTTGTTGCAAGCATGATTTTTCCACCATCACCTTCTCTCAACTGGAAGCATCTATGTTGTGGGCTCTTGGAGCCTTGAAATGGCACCGAAAAAAAAAAATCAAATATTTGTAGAGAAATTCATAACCCCACAGAAGGGTACTTTTCATAGGAAGGTCCTTATGTAGTAGTGGAACTTAGATTTCTTTATGATTTTTGGTTTTGACTACGTCTTTGTATAGAGAAAAAGTCTTCATCGAAGACATGAAGGGAGCTTCTGTTGGTACTAAATCGATCCACGCATCAAAGGTAAGCCTTCATCCTATCTTTTTTTCTCTCCTCTTTTGTTCTTTTACCCACAAATTTGTCAAGTAACTCTTCATTATTTAGTATTCTTTTAATTTTTTTTTATTATATATTTTTAATTTCCCAGATTCTCAAAACCATATAGCATATAGTGGACACTTAATCCCTGATGCTTCCTCAACCTGCCAAGTTGCCTTTTAGTCGCTTTATTTATTTATTTATTTTTAAATCTATAAATTAAAAACAATGTTGTGAACCACTATCTATCACTTGATTTTTGGATTTATTAAATGGGCAGTCCCAAACCGAGTTGTGGGTGAGATTGGTTTCTTACAAACCCAATGTTAATTCGGGTGAGCTTCAAACACTATCCATTAGTTCTACTACAATTTGATCTTCACATGGAAATGGCTCGTCCACTTCTTCGATTCTTGGTAAGTTGAATTAGGGAATGTTTGTAATCTTTTGTGCATAGTAGTGGAAGAAGAATGGGTTGGACCTAATGGATGGTCCAAGTAAGTGACATGCTCATGAAGCCAAATGTTGCCATGTATGGGAAGGTTTCTATACACTTCGCCCACTAAATCATTTCTCTTTAGGAAATTATGAAAGAGGAATATGGCATGTAAAGACCAAGGTATTAAAAAGTAGTTATGTAATGGCTGCTACATTGTTTCATAAAACCCTTTCTTTTAGACGGTTGCTCTGCTCTCTTTATTAAACTGTTTTGGTTTGTACTTGAAAAGCAAGCTGCTTTTATTCTTGTCATGAATGATTTGTTTGGATGCACACAGTTGTACTATCTTGTTGTACGTTGTTAATCCAAAATCTTAGATCTTTCTATTTGTAGAACATTGCAGATAACAATCTTGAGAACAACCCATGGCATGGATTTGATGAGTGGTCACTCAAGATAAAAACCGATGCGCCTGAAAGAAGTTCTGAAAATGTTGTTGGTTTTTCTTCTTCAGTTATTCTTGAAAGTTATATTGGTTGCTTTCAAAAGATAAGCAACAAGGCCCTCAGTATTCAAATAAAATCTTATTAGTTGTTGCATGGTTTCTTTCACAAGTTCTGGTATATTGTCTCAAGAAGTTGCTTCTCCCACACCTACGTGAAGCCTTTCCCATCCACATGTAGGCGCACATGCCAATGTGGCACACATATACAGGATATAAGATTTTCATTAGGTATGCAACACAGTTTAGATATTCTAGCCAAAATAAGGCCATTTCACTCAGATGAGCAACAGTTAACAAAAGAAATGCTTGGCTAAAACAAATTTTATTTTATTTTTTCTAGCCATCCATTTGTTTTGTACACTTTGGCTGACCTGAGTGGAACAACCTAGTTTCGATCTAAACAAGTGCAGCCCACCTGATGGATAGCTTGGATCTTGCACTAGTGTGCCATATTGGCACGTGTTCTTTTATGTGGATGGGCAGCAGTTCACTTGTGTGTGGGCTCAGCAAACCTGTTGTCTCAGTTCTCAATCTTTTTTAGTAGTTAGTCTTATAAAATACCAAATTTCTTCTCATTTTCAGGATGAAGTGAACAAGCTTATCAGTTCAACCCTGGGTGAAAGGGGGAGAGATATAATACGCCTTTACTATGGCCTGGATAAAGAATCCCATACATGGGAAGACATTAGTAGACAGTAAGTAGCTGAAGTTTTTGTCTCATTTTCTTTTTTCATTTTTTAATGAAAAATGACAGAGTGATGCTTATCTAGCCACGGGCTGCTACAACCTCCTATGCTATGATGTGCAAAATTGTAATGATGGGATTGGCACTTTCACTTGGGTTGAGTTGTTTAGTTATTAATGGATGGGTGGAATTTTGGTGTTGGGTGTTTCGAGCATATGGGCTTAGGTTTTGCTATTAAGTTTTTTACGTGTTTGGATGCTCGGTTCAATTGCATATCAATTTATTAGGATTGTTGTGTAATTTGGAGTTGGAAGTCTTCCAAAGTGAGGGGAAGTTGGGCTAGCCCCAAATTCATTTAGGACTTGTTTGCTTGGATGGGCCTGATGAAAATGGATAGGATAGGCCATCCATTTTGTTTCTAGCTTTGATGAAAGGCAGCAGATTGGAAATGGGTACATTTTTAATGTTTACTTGCTTTCAAACAGAACATTTTGATAGACCAAACACCTGATTCTTTTAATGATGAGTTCAGTCACCACTTCTTTCAATCTAATGTTTATGTATCCTCATCATAGATGTAGAGCTGAAGGCGAGTGGTGATCTCACCAAGGATGTAGAGCTAAGGGCATGTTCTTAGCCATTGGTTAAGAGTGAGAGGCTACAGGGGCTATTGATGTCTATTGGTAGAAATTTCAGGTAAGCATGATTTTCGAGCATGGATTTTCTCAGACTCGAGTATATTTCTATGATAAGAGTACTCATCTATACATAAATGTGGCAATGCTTATTAGTTGGAATGGGTTTTATATGTGGCCATGGGCATTTGCATAATATAGTTGATGTGGGTATTTCCTTAGCATTGTTAAAAAGTGAGCTTTAGACAAGGACTATGTTGGATGTGTATTTGGCATGGTCACTTTGTGTTTTTTTTTTTTTTTCTTTTCACCTGTATTTACTGTATGGTTTGTGTATTTAGATGTTATCCTCATTGTTGCATGTTTGCTCTGGTAGTTGGAATGCTGAAGTTAAAAGAATTAGCAGAGGCTTCTATTGTGGTTCTCAGGTGTTGAAGAGCATCAAAGCATGCTTGCCCTATATCGACTGGTCTCATCTTCTGTTTTATGGCTGTGATTTACCTAGGAGATGTTGTAGCTACTTTCAGTCCCAACTGATGTATGGTTTTACCTATGACATGTGCATTTATAGTCTGAAAATATTAAATAGACCGTTAATTGTTTTATTGGTATTGTGTTGATTATAGTCTTGATGAATGTTAAATGGGTGAAACGTGCATGCACATGTTTAATCATTAATTGATTATGATTGTTTGAATTATTTTTTGAATGACTATCAGGTGTAAGATTCAAAAAAAAAATACAAACAAATCTGACCATTTTTTTTAATTCGCATATATTTTAGCGACGGACTAAATCCGTCGCTAATTTCAAAACAAGACCATGCAGTCCGTCGCTTTCCTCATATTTGCGACGGACATTATCCGTCGCCAATATTTTAAATGACGAATAATTCGATGGTTTTTTCCGCATTTTAACGACGGATTTTTTTATTTTTTGCGACGGATTTTATCCGTCGGTAAGATGCGACGGACCTTATCCGTCGTAGATTCAACGACGAATTTTATCCGTCGGAAACGAAAAACGACCCAGTAAACAGCGACGGACCAAGCGACGGACGAAATCCGTCGTTTATTTGGTTTTACGACGGATTTCGTCCGTCGCAAATTCGCGATTTTGGCGTAGTGAAATGGGCCACCCGAATATCAGGATGAATCGATCATTTTGAAGATCTTAGAACACGGGTCCAAACTACCGGATAATGCTACAAATAGACATATATAAACATGACATTGAAACCCAAGAGTAGTATATTCCATTGAAGTGGTATCTTAGTCATCCTTGAGAGGTCATAGCTCAAATTTGGGCGACGGAAAGAGCGTGGAAAATAAAGATCACCTGTCAAATTTCATCACATTTAGACGGTAGACTTATGAGTTACAAACGGCAGAAGTTTTGAAAAGAAAAGGGGTAAAATTGTAAATATGGTAACACTACATGCATGGCACTGTTGACGTGAGTTACCATTATAGTTCTAACGGTGTAAATTCTCACTACTCTGTGGGATCGTACGGCCCACCTGAATCTCGGATCTACTTCAAATTTGGGACCATAAGTTAGCACGGCGTGCCAAAGACGGTGAATGGAATGGATCCCCATATGTCATCACAAGCGGGCCCCACCTAAATTTTCTCCAACCGTTCATGAAAGTCGTGAAATCAATGCACGTAAAAGAAGTCCTGTTTCAACGTGAATACAATCAATCCACGTTGATTCACGTATAACCCACCTAGTACTTAGATGTGTTTCATATTTTGGCCCCTTGGCCCTTTCCAACCGCTGACGCTCAATCCAGGGATGATCCAACCTTTAGAATGGTAGAAACTCACCGTTGGGAGTAGAAATTTAAGTGTATGGCCCACCAAAAGCATAGATATGCTTGATATTCAGTCTTATGCCCTAATGGGACTATTAAAAATTGAATGGATGGACTGGATTAAACCACGTAACTTTGTCGACCCCGTTTCTGGGTGGCATGAGTGTGCAATGCACGTGCACCAGCTGTGTACCGAGCCAAGGCACTCGGTCAGACATCTCTGACCCGTAATTGCCTTAAAAAGCAAAGGATTTCTCTCTCCCGCTCGGTTTGGCTTCAAACGGACAGACGTCCGTGTTTTCAATGGTGGCCCACAAACCAGGGTCCATGTTCATGATCCGAACCGTCCATCATGCTTAGGACATGGCCTCAACCAAAACCCAGTGACTCCCACATGTTGGAGCATCCACGCAAGCGCTCGAATCTTGCTGCAAGAGGGCCCTAAAAACACAATCTTTCCAAACTTGGGAACTGTCTTCATGCCAGCTCGGCGATCCGTGTCCGCCCTCATCCTCGAATCTCGGCCCTCCACCTAAGAAAAGCAGTTTAGGGCTCTCTAACAAAACCAACAACCGGTCTCAGCCCTACCCACAGTATTGAGAGGCGGTTTCTTCCAGATCAAATCTGGATCGTTAGTATCAATCTAACGGTCTCTGATAGCTTAAGGTAACCTTATAAAGAAGGAAAGAATCGAATACAAGAAGTGCTTCCCTGCCTTCTTGCGGAAAACCTAGAGAAATCGCCAAAACCTTTCAGCCTCGAACCCACTAGCCTGACCTCACTCAAGCTTCGAAAATACATGTGTGTAAGCTCTTAGGGGTCCATACAGACATTTTGAAGGGAGCCGATTAGAGGAGGAAGTCTTCGTTTGAGATCCACCATTAATGGTGGGTCTCCTCCTTCGTTGTTCAGCGCACCATCATGACTCAGATCAGCCGAGCTTGAGTCAGGCCGATGGGCTGAGTCTTCTGTGTTGGACCGCCTCTGTGATGGGTCCAGCCACACCATCTGGAAAGAGGGAGAGTGAAAGAAAAGAAAGAGAAGAAAATGAGAGAGAGAGAGAGAGTGGTAGATGTGGGTGCACCAGTCCGGCCTGGTAAGCGGCCCAAACCTTGGTATTTTTATTTTTCTTCTTCTTCTTTTCTTCTTCATTTCATATAGAAACCAGCCCTACTGAAAACTACATTTTTAAGACCAAACGTGGCCTAAAAACAGGCTCTGTCGTCGGGCCAAAAATAACCTGTGAGTGGCCCTAGCTGGGAGCTAAGAATCACCTTAAAAACAATTGAACCACAGGCCCCTATTTGAGCTCTGGAATGGCCCGTGGCAAGCTTTGAAATTGGCTGGAAACAAGCCTCATTCGGGCCTTAGATCCAGCTATATGCAGGCCTCAAGGACCACTTAAAGAGCAACCTAGAAGCGGTGAAAACAGGAGTGTTTTAACGTCGATTCTTGCTCCCTGTTGGGCCTCACCAAGCTCAGCAACCGGGCTCGCACAAATGCGGGTGGGCCTTGCCCGAAACATGTGGATTGCATCTAGACCGTCCGTCGTAGCCTCTATGGGCCTGATCTGAGGACTGCACCGAACCACCTATTTTCAGCCCCACTAAATGTGTCGACCGTCCATCAATGGACATCTCCAAAACCATCCATCAGTGGACGGTGTAAGCACCATCCATACCTCAACTGACAGACTGAGTGGAGATACCTCATTTCAGCGCTGGAGGTGTTGGTACCGATCGCTAGTAGGGGTGGTTAAGAGAGAAATAGATTGGCTACACCTCGGTACTCTGTGGGTCCCACCCTGATGTATGTGTTTCATTCGAACCATCCATCCATTTGGTGAGCTCGTCCTTGGGCTGAGAAGAAAAATAAGATAGATCTGGTTATCAGGTGGACCATACTGCTATTATCATTGGAGAGTTGAGCATCCACTATTGAAATCCTTTTGGGAACAACATAGCTCTGTGATCCTCTTAAATCAGGTCCTTAAGACCATATGAAAAATAAACACCATGGTGGGCCCTGTGGAGTTTGAACAGTGGAAATCATTATCCCCACTGTATTTGTGGTATGGTCCAGGTGATTTTCAATATAATCCTAGATAGTCTCTAAGAATAGAATGTAGTGTATAGCACGATAGGCCCACTGTGGCATGTAGTATATGCACACCATCCACCTGGCATGATGCATGGGGCAGCCCCACTTGGGTTTAATTTAGACCCAACAACTAGGCCAATGCAGACCCAATTCAGCCCATAGAGATGATAAGCTTGAACCCAATAGGGCCACCTTGTTTGGATAAATATAGGATGGGCTTGTTTACTCTAACGCAAGCCTAAAAGGCCTTGTTGTTGTGTCCCTTTGAACCCTTATATCAATTGGCCAAAACCGTAGGAATACTTGACAAATATAAATTGTAATTTTAGGAGATTCCTTGGGTGACTTTGGGCTGCAAGAGAACTTGGACCAAGTACGCAAACATGACCCTACAGGTGATGATTCTTCCCCTTGAGCTTTCCATCTTCTCATTAGCTTAAGTTATAGTTTTTATTTAAATTCATAATTGATATCTCTCTTTATAATCACATGTGTTAACTGGTGAAAATTGAATTGTTGTATTACATGCTTTATGATTATCCTGTATAATTGTTCATGCTTGTAGATTTACTTTTGTGGATTGCTTATGGAACTTAAACTGGTACATTAGTGGGAAATTTCCACATATGAATGTACACCCATACTTGGGATGTAACATGACTAGTTGTGATCGTAATGGACCTTCGACTCGGTGGTTACTGAGTGTGGTCTAGATGGATCATTGATGTGGGCCTACCATCCAGGGTTATGGTGTCCAATGGTTTTCAAGGATGGTCTTTTATCGCATGGTTCTGATACTCGCCCTATGTGGCCTACTTTGATATCGCCCTATGTGGCTTTGTTCTAGTATTTTCCCTATATGGGTTGAATGTTTTATACTGTACAACCATGCGATGGTAAGCCCCATATATTGGAATATGATTGACCACTAGTCGATGGGTTCCATTAAACATCCTAAGATGGTAGTCTCATGGGCCGGGGATGGAGGAATGGGACACTATGCCCGAGCTATCGGCCTACGCTGGGCTCTGAGCTCCCCGTAGTGACCTTTGAGCTTATTAAACCTGCTGATTATAAATGGACTAATAATGGGCTGGCAAATCATGCATATATGGCATATTTCGATGGCTTGGATCACTTTGCCCTGCGATTACGCTGAATGTTGCGCTTATGACCAGTCATTCGATTATGATGATGACCTGGATCTTCATGCCCCGCGATTACGCTGAATGTTGCGCTAATGACCAGTCACATCGCCTGTCTGGATGTTTTACCCAGGGCACAGACCGTCTGGATGTTTTACCCGGGTCGACGATTGCATGGGGACCCGACTGGATGATGTTTCCCAGGTTCGATGATCGCACGGATGAGCATCCCCGGGGCGATGATTGCATACTTCACGCATTGTTCACTCCCCAAGTATAGGGTTGTGATGTAGTAATAACTCGGTAAGATCGAGGTCGAATCCACAGGGACTGAAACCTGTACGTTATCTAAAAATAACCAGATGTAGAACTAGAATGAGATGAAATCTAAATTGATTTGTATTTGAGGAATAATGATGAAATATTAATCTAAAACTTAGGAAAAATCAGAGAAGGGAAACTAGGGATTCAGAGGATCCACTTGTAGAGATCAGGGAGATCTTATGCCAGTATCACTAATTATGAAAATTTACTGAACTGCTATTGATATAGTTTTCGAGAGATGAAAGGTGTATGAATTAGAATGGATTCCATCACCAAACCATGCCCAGGAGACAAAGCTAACAACAGAATTAAACTAATTACCAACCACATCAACATGCCATGAAAGTCAAGAGGGGTACCGTCATCCGACCATGCCCAGGAGACGATGGTGAACAACAGGGCTTCCTGATGTCATAAGCATAAAGAGGAAAAGAACATGCTCAAAGCCATCGCAGACCCATTGTAATTTTAGTCACAACAGACCATTAAAGACTAAAAACATGTTCTCATAATAAAACAAATATCAAATTCAATTCATCATTAAAACCAAATTAAAAACATAAAATTGAATCTCCCATCCCACTACAAGCTTCACCTCTTAGCCCTAGCTAAGAGGTTTAGCCTAGCATAAATAGGTTATACATCTTAAAAAAATAAATAATAAAAACTATTAAAAATAGATAAATAAATAAAACACTAACAGTACTTTCTCTCTCTCTGCTTCACGACAAAACCTAAACTCCAATCCGTTTTTCAAACCCAGTCGTCCTCTCTCTCTTATATAAGCACCAAGTGGGAAGAGCCATAGCGTCCATTACTGTGTCCTTGTTGAAAACTTCCTCAGATATGTACGCAGCCAGCTCGCAACAGCGCCTGCGTATTCATTCCGCAGTGATGATGGTGGGCCCCAATTCATTATCTTATTAAGAGATCCACTCCAGCCATTGTCTGGACCTCAAAAATTCGACCACAGAAGAATGACTTTGATTTCCTGCTAGAGATGTTTACGCACTCCTCAAAACAGAAACCGAACGTGCGTAGGGAATTCATACCGACACATCAGCCTGTACTCCACTCTTCTCTCACTTTCTATCAAAAGGGAAAACGTCCTGTGGAAGGTTTTTGAAAGACCTTCATGGTGGACGGGTCAGATCTTTGGTCTGATCAACGGTGGTGGCCCATTAAGATCTCCCATAATGCTCTGCTGCGAAACAGCTTCCGCGTTAATGTCGTGAGAGTCGGTGGACCCCACCTTGATGTTTGTGAACAAATCCACTCCGCTCACTGTGATCTCCCCGAAAAACCATTTAGACTGGGTCGGTTTTGGATCAAAACGTGGTGGCCCACAAGATTTCTTCTTCCACCGTCCATCCTGCCTTCGAACGGACAAAAAACAATCTCCATTATCTTCCGAGATTCCGCCACCTAGGCAATGTTTGCACCCCTCCTATGGACTTAATGGACGGTTCCGATCATTGATCTGAGCCATCAGTGGGACCCACTAGCAAGAACAACGTTCGGTTCGTGCGGACGCTATTCCAACCGACGGGAGTGCGCTGATTGTATGATGGGGCCCACTTCATTGATGATTTGAAAAATCCATACCGTCCACCAGATTCACGACGAAAAACCGTTAAGGAGTGACTAGATTCAATTGATTTCGGTGTGGCCCACTGGTTCTTCTATACCGCCGTCCATCTTCCGTTTGACAGAAAGAATCTTCGGATCGCTCGCATGGGAGAAAAAGGACTCCTAGGCATGAGTTACAACCGCCCTATGAATGCAATTAACGGTACAGATCTGACCATTGGATAACATGTGGGCCTCACTAGGCAAAAACGGACGGACTGCGAAGGACGTTGTCCGTTCTCGCGCAAGAGGTCGGGTCAACCGACTTTGACCGAGATTTCTGGTCTGGTGCGGCTCGCGTGCAGACGTGCTGTGTACACGCACGTCGCACGTAGGGTCCATGATGATGCATGTGGAAGATCCGCTCCGTCCATACGTTTTTCCACCCCATTTTAGGGGTTGAGACCAAATTTGAACCATATTCAGATATCAGGTGGGCCCCAAATTGAGAATTTATGGGATGATCTGTCCGTTGGCCCACTTTCACAATGATCAAATGGTTAATTTTTTGATATGTACGGTTAATTTATGGTCCTCAGGCCACGTATGGAGTTTTGAGCTGAACGGATGGTGGGAACCCTGTGATCTTGCATTCTGGCTGACTTTCAGGCCACTTGAGCTTCAGTTTCGCGATTTTCTCGGGTCTCTGTCGTGTAATTCCATTGATCTTAGTCCTCTAGGGTCCGTCCCTTGCTCTGGTGAATTCTGAGTGTCAAATCCACACTTTTAGTGCTCTTTTGCAATCAAAGCTCCTAATTTCAACCTGCAGCATAAACACAATTAAGTCGGCCGTTAAACAATATTATGTTCGTAAATCCAAGCAGTAACTAGGGTCTGATATGCATTATTTGACCCTCAACATAACCCCCAACCAGTATTTTGCTAGTCCCGAGCAAAATATACGAAAAATAAGTTGAGAACTACAGGGCAATTTCCATGAAACCGAGTTATATTTTTGAAGAACGATTCAGATATGAGAAATCTAAGATTCATGAATGTTGATTATCAATTTCTCTTGGCCTCTCGTGCACGGTGAATTTCATAATCAAGTTCAAATATTAATCCATAAACTAGAATAATTCTAAACATTGAGTTTCATGGGTGTAAAGTGCAATCCCAACTTTCATCATTAAGAGATCAAATTGTCAATTTCATGATATCATTAGTAATCAATCAAAAAATTCATAACAACCATCACCTAAACCAGTACTTTGCCTCACAGATCATTCTTTTTTTTTTTTTTTTTTTTTTTTTTTTTTATGTCAAGATGGGAATCAAATTTTCACTTATAGGGAGCAGACCTATGGTGAAACTAGTCGCCCAGCTCTGTCTAACTGTTAATCATGGAAAATCGAATCCACACCTATAGGGAGCAAACCCATGGTGTAATTCTTCTTCTTTTTTTTTTTTTTAATACCCTGATGGCCAAATCTTTTAGGCTGGTTCCTTTCATGCTCAGTGATTACCAAGTTAATCATTCAATATCAAACTGAAATCTCAATGTGTAAGTGAGATGTGGTATGTGAAATCATGACTCAATCAATGTTTACAACTTCTAATCATGGATTAACAATTCAAACTTAACTGTGAAATCTAACGAGCAACTGAATCCAAGAGTAGTAAATCACCAACATTCCATATCCCATAATTCTAAATCAAAGATGGTCGTCGAATCACTTCAAATTCACCAGAAAGTCCAAAAAATTAAAAATTAAAAATTTTCACAAATTTTTGCTCAAGACAAAGAAAACACTGATTAGGTTACCTAATTCCCCACCCCCAACCTAAAATCTACATTGTCCTCAATGTAAAAGATATGAACATGGAATGCACATGGGACAACAAAAGTAAATGTGAAGTGATGGGAAGATAGTACCTGGATGATGAATCGTGAGAGACTTTCCAAGAGGTCGCAACATGGAATCCAATCAGCACGAGAGAGAAAGCAACACAAAACTAACAAAAATAAAATCCTACCTATACCACTTTCGCAGGTGCTCTCGATTGCATTTAGCATATGCAACAAGCCTTTAAACCCCTAGGTTGTCCCTAGTGGACAAGTTGTAGTCTCGTGAGGGTTTGCAGTAATGTTACCCACAAACATTGAACTAGCTAGGAAAATGAAATAAGTTGAAAAGCTGGGTTGCCTCCCAGGAGCGCTAAGTTTAACGTCTTCAGCCAGACCAAAGCAACTACCCTAGTCCTATGCAAACAGGAAACCTACCTATACCTCCATCAGACTAAGAGATCAGTCCTGGTAAACAGGATCAGTCAGAGGCATGGACATGTCCTCTGAATCAAATTTTTCGACAAATGGCTTTAAGCGATGTCCATTTACTTTAAACTCCTTGCCATTGTCGGGATCTCTTATCTCGACGGCCCCATGAGGATATGCAGTAACAACAATGTAAAGGCCGGTCCAACGAGATCGAAGCTTACCCGGAAAGAGATGTAATCGAGAATTATACAAAAGGACTTTCTGGCCTGGCGTGAATGATTTTCGTAGAATATGTTGGTCATAAAACGCCTTCATCCTGTCCTTGTAAATTCTCGAGTTCTCGTATGCGTCGTTCCGGATTTCTTCAAGTTCATTCAACTGAAGTTTGCGTAGCGAGCCAGCGTTATTCAGATTGAAATTTAGATTTTTGATTGCCCAGTAGGCTCTATGTTCCAACTCCACAGGAAAGTGGCAAGCCTTCCCATAGACGAGTCTAAAGGGAGACATTCCAATAGGAGTTTTAAAAGCAGTACGGTACGCTCATAAGGCATCGGTCAATCGAATTGACCAATCCTTACGATCAGGGTTAACCGTTTTCTCCAAAATGTGTTTGATCTCCCTATTAGAAATCTTAGCTTGCCCACTTGTCTGTGGGTGGTATGGGGTGCTCACCTTATGAGAGATACCGTATTTCTTCATTAAACTCTCGAATGGCCTATTACAAAAGTGTGAGCCCCCATCACTAATAATAGCTCGAGGCGTTCCAAATCGGGAAAGGATGTTCTCTTTTAGGAATTTAATGATCGTGCGATGGTCATTATTCCGACACGGAATCGCTTCGACCCATTTAGTGACATAGTCTACGGCAAGCAAAATATATAAATTCCCAAAAAGATTGAGGGAATGGTCCCATGAAATCGATGCCCCAGCAATCAAATGCCTCTATGATAAGAATGGGATTCAAGGGCATCATATTTCGACGGGACAATGCTCCCAATTTCTGACAACGCTCACAAGCTTTGCAAAACTCATGAGTGTCCTTGAACATAGTGGGCCAATAGAAGCCACACTGCAGAATCTTGGCTGTGGTCTTTTTTGCAGAAAAGTGACCATCACAGGCCTGTGAGTGACAGAAGGAGATGACACTCTGATGCTCATCGTCAGGCGCACATCTCCTCAAGATTTGGTCTGGGCAATATTTAAATAAGTATGGATCATCCCAGAAGAAGTTGCACACCTCGGTGAAAAATTTCTTCTTATCTTGCGCAGTCCAATGTGACGGTATGGAACCTGTAGCAAGATAATTAGCAATATCAGCGAACCAAGGTGAATGGGAGACTCTGAACAGTTGTTCATCAGGGAACATGTCATTGATATGGGTCGCCTCAAGGGAATCAGAGGTATTAAGGTGAGAAAGGTGATCGGCCACTACGTTCTCTACTCCCTTTTTATCTTTAATTTTCAAATCAAATTCTTGGAGTAGAAGGATCCATCGTATCAGGCGGGGCTTAGAATCATTCTTGGAAAGAAGATATTTCAGTGCCGCATGATCCGTATAGATAATGATCTTGGATCCGATCAGGTAGGACCTAAATTTGTCCAAGGCGAACACTACGGCTAAGAGTTCCTTTTCTGTAGTCGAGTAGTTCACTTGGGCAGGATTTAAAGTCCTACTTGCGTAATGGATGACGTATGGCCTCTTATCTTTTCTCTGGCCTAGAACCACTCCAAGAGCATAATCAGAGGCGTCGCACATAAGCTCAAAAGGAAGGCTCCAGTCGGGTGGCTGCATGATGGGTGCAGTGGTTAACATGCCTTTAAGCTTGGTGAAAGCTTCCTGGCATTGCTCAGTCCACTCGTATGGAACATCCTTTTGAAGAAGATTACATAAAGGATGAGAGAGGAGACTAAAGTCCTTTATGAATCGCCTGTAAAATCCTGCATGTCCTAAGAAGGATCACACGTCCCTGATGTTCTTGGGTGGGGGCAGGTTAGAGATAAGATCGATTTTTGCCTTATCTACCTCAATTCCCTTGGACGAGATGATATGTCCAAGGATAATCCCCTTATGAACCATGAAATGACACTTCTCCCAATTAAGTACCAGATTCTTTTCTTCACATCTTTTCAGCACACATTTAAGACTTTCCAAGCACTTGCTGAAAGATAAACCATAAACAGAGAAATCGTCCATGAAGACCTCTAGATATTGCCCCACCATATCAGAAAAGATACTCAGCATACATCGCTGAAAGGTGGCAGGGGCATTACATAGTCCAAATGGCATCCTTCGGTAAGCAAAGGTGCCGTAGGGACATGTAAATGTGGTCTTTTCCTGGTCCTCAGGGGCAATTTCAATCTGATTATAGCCCGAATACCCGTCAAGGAAACAGTAATAGGAATGACCAGCTAGCCTTTCTAAGATTTGATCAATGAAGGGCAAAGGAAAGTGATCCTTCCTTGTGACGGTATTCAACTTTCTGTAGTCAATGCACATTCTCCAACCAGTAGTGACTCTAGTTGGCACGAGTTTATTATTAGCATTGGCTACGATGGTGATTCCGGACTTCTTAGGAACCACCTGAGTTGGACTCACCCATTGACTATCAGATATAGGGTGTATGATACCCACATCCAATAGTTTGAGAACCTCGGCTTTAACCACTTCTTTCATGTTTGGATTTAGCCTACATTATGGTTGCCGAGCGGTCTTCGCATTTTCCTCAAGATATATGTGGTGAGTACAAATCGAGGGATCGATTCCCTTGAGGTCCGCTATCATCCATCCTAGGGCTCCTTTATGCTCAATGAGAGTAGATATGAGCATACTCTCCTGTTCTTTCTCTAGGTGAGCAGAGATCACCACCGGGTATGTCTCATCTTGACCTAAATAGGCATATTTCAAATCAGAGGGCAAAGGTTTTAGGTCAAGCTTCGGTGCCTTGAGGTTAGACGATAGAGGCACTACATCAGTTTGTGGCAATTCTTCAAATTGTGGCCTCCACCGGTTAACTTCAAGTACCGGTGCAGTATCAAGCAAGGCACACGTCTCCCTAATCATATCATCATCAAACTCATGCGAGTGGGCCAAGCACGTCTCTAGAGGATCAGAGGATAAGGTAAGGGGTGTCCTATCTTCCACGAAAGTATCGATCATGTTAATGTCGTGGACATCGTCATCATCCTCTGAGTTGCTGCCGTTATTAAAAAAGATGTTTGACTCTAATGTCAAATTTTCAAAAGACATAGTCATGACACCATTCCTGCAATTGATGATTGCATTTGACGTGGCAAGGAATGGGCGACCAAGAATGACGGGAATCTGAGTGCTCATGTTGTTGATGGGTTCGGTGTCCAGGATGATAAAATCTACAGGGTAGTAAAATCTATCAACTTGGACTAACACATCCTCAATAATCCCTCTTGGTACACGAATAGTTCGATCGGCAAGTTGTAGTGTGGTTAGGGTAGGTTTTAACTCACCCAATCCTAACTGTTTGTATACCGAGTAGGGGATCAAATTGACGCTCGCTCCCAAGTCAAGAAGTGCATGATCAATTCGATGGTTCCCGATTACACATGATATGGTTGGGCTACAATGGATCCTTGAATTTTCTGTGCACGTCTTGCTTCAGGATGGCACTCACTTTCTCGGTCAAGAAGATCTTCTTTTGAATGTTTTCTTGTCTTTTAGTCGTACATAAGTCTTTGAGAAATTTCGCATATAGAGGAACTGTTTTACGACATCAAGTAGAGGAATGTTGACTTTCACTTGTTTCAACACCTCCGAGAATATCCGAGAGTTAGAAAGACGTTTTGGTGCAACCAACCATTCGGGGGGAACGGAGCAAGCGGCTTCTCTAGAAGTTAGGTTCTAAATTTTGTGGGACATCACGAGATCCATCATTATTGTCCTCTTACGGTTCTTGAGGCTTTTCGGGCCTCGCGGAAGGGTTTTATCAATGATATTCCCACTCCTAAGAGTGGTGATGGATTTAAGCGTGTCCCATTTGATTTGAAGAGAAATTTGGGATCATTTATCTCATATTGCGGTTTAGGATTGGGGAGCGGTTGTGCGGGAAGCATCCCCTTTTCTATAACCGTCATACGTGAATTTATTTTTGCATAAAGTCGTAAGTCCACGCCGCCTGAGTCAGCTCTTGTATGGAATTTTGAACCGGTTCTTCCTTAAGTTTTCCCTCAATTTGGTTTTGAATTGAAGAAACTTTGAGGGGTAGCAGTTTGTCCATTCCTCCAACTAAAATTTGGATGATTTCTCCAACCAGGATTGTATGTATTGGAGGTAAATCCATTGAAAGGTCTTTGATAGTTATTTACGGCATTGGCTTGCTCATTCAACACTCCTTGAAAGGCAGATATGGTAGGACAATTTTCAGTTGTGTGAATGTTGCAATCACAGATGCCGCAAACAATTTCATTAACCTTATCCTTCTTTCCTTCCATGGCCTCGACTCTTCGAGTGAGATTAGTCACTTTAAAATTTACATCGTCCTCTTCTTTCAGGAGATATACTCCACCTTTCTCCTTAGATTGAGTTGGCCTAGGCGTGGTGTTTGATTTTGGGTAATGGTCCCATGATTGTGCATTCTCGGCAAGTCTATCGAGGTAATCCCATACCTCATCGACTTCTTTATTCATGAATTCTCCATTACAGATTGTCTCGACCAATTGGCGCATGGAAGATGTCAGTCCATCATAGAAAAAATTTGTAATGCGCCACATTTCAAAACCTTGTGGGCATGAACTGACAAGATCCTTGAACCTTTCCCAACATTAGTAGAATGTTTCATCTTCCTTTTGGGCGAAGTTCATGATTGCTTTTCTGAGGGTAATCGTTTTATGGTGTGGGAAAATTTTCTTTATGAATTCCCTCTGCAAGTCATTCCATATGCCAATGGATCTAGGACATAGTGAATGTAACCACGTCTTAGCCTTTTCTTTCAAGGAAAAGGGAAAGAGTTTCAGCCTGATTGTATCCTCGGATACATTGGGAAAGTATAAGGTGGCTATAATCTCATCGAACTCTTTCAAATGTAAGTATGGACTTTCTAATTCAAGCCCATGGAATTTAGGAAGGAGTTGGATAACCCCTGGCTTGATGTCCATCTGTCCTGTGTTTTCAGGAAAAATCATGCATGAGGGCATACTCACCCCCGCCGGTTGTAAATAATCTCGTAAGGTACGAGGCGGGGGTGCTTGAAGCACCTCATTCTCATCATGTACTTCCTCATCTATCTGTTGAGGTAGTGCTTGAGGTTGATTTGCAGCCATAACCTCAATTAACTTAGGGGAATTCGAGCGGTGTCTAGTCCTGCGATGGACAGTCAACCCCTCAACTAATCCTCCTTCAGTCAAGAGACGTCGAGTGTCGTCACGGGCCCAAGTATAGGGTTGTGATGTAGTAATAACTCAGTAAGACCGAGGTCGAATCCACAGGGACTGAAACCTGTACGTTATCTAAAAATAACCAGATGTAGAACTAGAATGAGATGAAATCTAAATTGATTTGTATTTGAGGAATAATGATGAAATATTAATCTAAAACTTAGGAAAAATCAGAGAAGGGAAACTAGGGATTCAGAGGATCCACTTGTAGAGATCAGGGAGATCTTATGCCAGTATCACTAATTATGAAAATTTACTGAACTGCTATTGATATAGTTTTCAAGAGATGAAAGGTGTATGAATTAGAATGGATTCCATCACCAAACCATGCCCAGGAGACAAAGCTAACAACAGAATTAAACTAATTACCAACCACATCAACATGCCATGAAAGTCAAGAGGGGTACCGTCATCTGACCATGCCCAGGAGACGATGGTGAACAACAGGGCTTCCTGATGTCATAAGCATAAAGAGGAAAAGAACATGCTCAAAGCCATCGCAGACCCATTGTAATTTCAGTCACAACAGACCATTAAAGACTAAAAATATGTTCCCATAATAAAACAAATATCAAATTCAATTCATCATTAAAACCAAATTAAAAACATAAAATTGAATCTCCCATCCCACTACAAGCTTCACCTCTTAGCCCTAGCTAAGAGGTTTAGCCTAGCATAAATAGGTTATACATCTTTAAAAAATAAATAAGAAAAACTATTAAAAATAGATAAATAAATAAAACACTAACAGTACTTTCTCTCTCTCTGCTTCACGATAAAACCCAAACTCCAATCCGTTTTTCAAACCCAGCCGTCCTCTCTCTCTTATATAAGCACCAAGTGGGAAGAGCCATAGCGTCCGTTGCTGTGTCCTTGTTGAAAACTTCCTCAGATATGTACGCAGCCAGCTCGCAACAGCGCCTACGTATTCATTCCGCAGTGATGATGGTGGGCCCCAATTCATTATCTTATTGAGAGATCCACTCCAGCCATTGTCTGGACCTCAAAAATTCGACCACAGAAGAATGACTTTGATTTCCTGCTAGAGATGTTTACGCACTCCTCAAAACAGAAACCGAACGTGCGTAGGGAATTCGCACCAACACATCAGCCTGTACTCCACTCTTCTCTCACTTTCTGTCAAAAGGGAAAACGTCCCGTGGAAGGTTTTTGAAAGACCTTCATGGTGGACGGGTCAGATCTTTGGTCTGATCAACGGTGGTGGCCCATCAAGATCTCCCGTAATGCTCTGCTGCTAAACAGCTTCCGCGTTAATGTCGTGAGAGTCGGTGGACCCCACCTTGATGTTTGTGAACAAATCCACTCCGCTCACTGTGATCTCCCCGAAAAACTGTTTAGACTGGGTCGGTTTTGGATCAAAACGTGGTGGCCCACAAGATTTCTTCTTCCATCGTCCATCCTGCCTTTGAACGGACAAAAAACAATCTCCATTATCTTCCGAGATTCCGCCACCTAGGCGATGTTTGCACCCCTCCTATGGACTTAATGGACGGTTCCGATCATTGATCTGAGCCATCAGTGGGACCCACTAGCAAGAACAGCGTTCGGTTCGTGCGGACGCTATTCCAACCGACGGGAGTGAGCTGATTGTATGATGGGGCCCACTTCATTGATGATTTGAAAAATCCATACCGTCCACCAGATTCACAACGAAAAACCGTTAAGGAGTGACTAGATTCAATTGATTTCGGTGTGGCCCACTGGTTCTTCTATACCGCCGTCCATCTTCCGTTTGACAGAAAGAATCTTTGGATTGCTCCCATGGGAGAAAAAGGACTCCTAGGCATGAGTTACAACCGCCCTATGAATGCAATTAACGGTACAGATCTGACCATTGGATAACAAGTGGGCCTCACTAGGCAAAAACGGACGGACAGCGAAGGACGCTGTCCGTTCTCGGGCAAGAGGTCGGGTCAGCCGACTTTGACCGAGATTTCTGGTCTGGTGCGGCTCGCGTGCAGACGTGCTGTGTACACGCATGTCGCACGTAGGGTCCATGATGATGCATGTGGAAGATCCACTCCGTCCATACGTTTTTCCACCCCATTTTAGGGGTTGAGACCAAATTTGAACCATATTCAGATATCAGGTGGGCCCCAATTTGAGTATTTATGGGATGATCTGTCCGTTGGCCCACTTTCACAATGATCAAATGGTTAATTTTTGATATGTACGGTTAATTTATGGTCCTCAGGCCACGTATGGAGTTTTGAGCTGAACGGATGGTGGGAACCCTGTGATCTTGCATTCTGGCTGACTTTCAGGCCACTTGAGCTTCAGTTTCGCGATTTTCTCGGGTCTCTGTCGTGTAATTCCATTGATCTTAGTCCTCTAGGGTCCGTCCCTTGCTCTGGTGAATTCTGAGTGTCAAATCCACACTTTTAGTGCTCTTTTACAATCAAAGCTCCTAATTTCAACCTGCAGCATAAACACAATTAAGTTGGCGGTTAAACAATATTATGTTCGTAAATCCAAGCAGTAACTAGGGTCTGATATGCATTATTTGACCCTCAACACGCATCCATGCACATAATAAGATTTGCATCATGTATTGTTTTGTATGCTTTGTTTTATAACTATGCTTACCTAATGCGGCGGTGTGTAATCTTGAGGGGAGTTCACACTGAGTTGGCCACTCATCCATCAAATATATAACCGTACAGGTAGCACAGGTAGCTTAAGTGACTTTCAGGTTCAGGCTGATGTGGAGCCAAGCACAAGTGCCAGGGTTACATGAATGTATCTACCTCGAGGAGCTGCGCGGTCTTGCGGCTTATGTTTACATTTTTATGTTATTTTTCTTGTACTAGATCATGTGGATTCTTGTATTTGTTATATTCGAGACATTGGTTTGTATAAGTCATTATGGGCATTTTCTTGTATATTCTAAACGATAATGAAATTTTCCTTTATGCTTACTTGTCCATCCTACGCTCGTCTGCTTACTCTGATAAAAGAAGAAAAAATATACGTTTGACTATCCTTTAAGGTTAACACTCGGGTTTTTGGGAAACGGGTCGTGTACTCGGGTCCTGAAGATTCGGGCTATTACAGTTGGGATCAAACTTAGATGGTGGAGATGAGAGATGGAAAGTGGGCCACACAAAGCCTCTCCCATGGAGAGCCATGGACGATTGGGTTCTTCTTTGGTTGCTTGGAAGAGAAGGGAGAAATAAGAGAGAGAGAAGATGGGATGGAGTGATGGAGTGATGGGTGAGGTGAGAGCTTTATTGACTTTTGTGGTAATTTGTGTAAGAGGGGTATGGGTTGCCTTAACTTTTAAGGTTGCTTTGGTAAGGGAGTGATGGGATATGTACTTGACATATGAAGTGATTGATGTGTACTTGATTGATGGGACATGTTGTAGAGATTCTCTTGTGATTGCAAATGCGCTGCGTTTCCTCGAACTGAACGTAAGCCCACATCTCCTGGCCTGCGTATCGTCTCGGCACGCGAGTCACGGCATCGGAACCGCGGCGACGGCGCGGTCGCCATGGTACAAGTCTCGGGTTGAGTTGAATCAGATTAACAACATGTGAATCAAGGTCACGCGCAACACCGGTTAAGGGTCGAAGGTTGCTGGAATTCAACCGAAAAGACCGCGGGAACCTACGGAACGGTATGGTCTAGGATATGGGTCTTACAAGATTACCCCAATGTTGGGAGTTTCCTGACAAAGAACTCCATGATCTGTTTCGTTAGCCATTGTTGCAATCCCAGGCCCGCAATGCCTAGCTTCCAGTGTCGTGTGGTTCTCCCCGGCTTACCTGGGATATCAAATTTGCACCGGAACTCTTCTTGTTAAAGAATGAATGGCTCAGATCCGATAACATTGTTGTTGCTGAGAGATATGAGTGGGAGGATCTTTCATGCGCACGCTCCTTTTGGATGTTGTAATGGAGTGTGGAAATCATCCAACCTTGGCTCGACTGTCATGGCCTAGTGGGGTCGACTATGATGAGCTTTGAGGAATCCACTTCGTCCGTCCGTTTCCCCTAGTCATGTTTAAACAAGGCACTAAAAATGGAACTAATCTACCACTAAGGCGGGCAACACAGTTTTTACTGAGAATGAATACGTGGAAGAAGACTTTCTTCAACATATCTCTCTACGTGAGGTTGATATATGGTGGGGTCTACTGTGGTGAATACTTGAGAAATCCACTCCCTTGATCGCATTCGCAGGATCACGTTTGGTTATGGCCTCAAGTATGGACCCGATCTAAGTTCTGGGTGGGCCACATGTTGTAACAACATATGGGTGATAATTACCATAAAAAATTACTTACGTAATAGAATTCCTCGAGCGCTGGAATTCAGAAGTTACACCTTCCGAATCGATTGTACGGAATCACTGGGGTTCGCTACAATGAATTTTTGGGAAATCCATTTACCTCATCATTTTAATCAGGTCATGTTGGCCCAAGAGTCCAAATATGAAGCGGATCTGGGCCTTACATAAGCTTATCTTGAAATTCTCCTAGCAAGCGTTGAAAGGAACTTAATCTCAATTAGCGATCCACACTTAATGATCATGGACCAATTTTGGAGGAACTGTGTAGTCAATATAGGCAAACAATTGGAACGAATTTGGTGGTTGATCGATGGTAGAAAAATCCTAAATCTAAAATTTCACCTTTTGTAACAAAATGAAGTAACTGGCTTCAACGTTCAACAGTGTAAGATCATAGATTAGGGTCTAAATTTTGTATAACCTCGTAGTCATGTAAGACAAAAGTTTAGTTCAAATTCGAGTTGCGATGGATGGAAGAAAGTAGTTAAATTGAAAGATTCAAATTTATAAGGAGTTAGTAAGCCTTGACAGGATAATTTCACGCCTAAGGAAAAGCCTACCAAAGTGGGGTCTTCATATTTCACACTTGGTCCATATTATGGGCAATCTAAGTCGTTCATATGAAGGGAAATATCCTATTATGATTACCCATAAGGTTTCTTCACTCAAAGGACACCAAAATGAATGGTTAAGGCGTTAAATTGTCAATTGGGTCACTTTTACTATGATCTATGGGCCGAAATTTGACATCTATAGTTAATTTGTGATACATATGTATGGTATAAAATTTCACATCAAACGGATTGTGGGAACCATGTGATCTAGAATTCAGGGGTCTAGGTTAATGACATTTTCGTAATTATTGCTGATATAAGAGTTTTGTGAAATCTAATTATTCTACATGGTTATATGCATATTTTTAAACAATTCTTACAAAAGGATTTACATCTAAATAATTATGAATAAAGAGCTATTCATCAATTTAATTAAAGGAATGCACTTATTTCAAACCACATGATAGATGGTCTTGTCTTAAAATCAACGGCTGGATGACTTGCTCTATGGATGAAGATTATTCTCAACGATCAAATTCGTGTTGAAGAATAGATGTAAGGTTAGGATAGCTAATTGGTATCATACACATGTACATAATAAGTTATACTTCATGGTAATACTCGAGAACTTTCAATACTCCGGTATTGAAAAGTTCGGGTTGTTACAATCTTCCCCCCTTAAACAAAATTTTATCCCTGAAATGTAATTACCGCTACCGTTTATGCCAATTTGTTATGTTTAATTTTTCAATGTATTCCTTATGATGTGGATATATATGTGTAGGTGTGAGTATAATTAACTACAAGAAAGTGGGGCGCTACAATCTACCCCTCTTAAATAAAAATCTCGACCCCGAGATTTATATACACATAATTATTTCATTTATTTATGTATTTATCTTTATAATATTTCACCCATAAGCTCCCCCAATATCTAGAGTAAAGTTTCTCTATTATTTTATGTTTCTTAGTGTATCGAGGTAACACGAAAAACGGTTATAGTACGGCTAATCCTGACACACTAAACTCTTGCTTAGTTAGGGCGGCGAGTTCTTTGGTATCATCCGTTCTAGGTGAGTCTCAAACTTCTGCTTGATCAAGGCATTGAGGTCATGGGTAAGCACCTAGGATTTTTTACTTGGATCAACCACTTATAACTTGCTTGAATATGATTCCGTAAATCCGTTGTATCGATCGTTCTAGATCCTTGGGGAATATCATGTATTTTATATATATATATATATATATATATATATATATATTTTATTCCACCATAAAATTACCTTGGGTTCCATAAAGGATAGGCCCAAATTATTTTTTCATTGTTGAACCTAAGCTTTAGTGTATCCTTTATATAAAGGGTTGTAAATTTCCAAAATTGTTTTATATTGACAGCCTGTCACTCTCAGAATTTTAATTTCTGATCCATATGTCCAATTTACTCAAAATTTGAAAGTTAAGTCCCTAACATATTCCTAGAACTACAGAAAAAAATTCGAGGTAATATTCCATGGTTTGGGGGGTGTTTTGCCCTTGTGAGGTGTATAAAAAACTTGTTATCCAGCAGCAATTCCTACCAATATTTGTTATTGTTAGATTTTTATAAAATTTTGTACAGATCTAATTAGGTTGAAATTTTAGGGAGAGATTTATGGGGACTTGAGTGTACTAATAAAAAAGTTCCAAATTTTCCCGATACATCCACTTACTGTAACAAATTTTGCAACATGTCAAAATTTCATTGAAATAGTTGGAAATTCTGGAGAAATTAGGAAATCGTTATTTCCATGAGGGAGACTTATTCTTCCCTATCGTGACCCTATTTACGGATGACTCTTAGTTTTAAAAAAAATTATTCGTGATTTTGGGGATTCGTTTCCGATGGTACCTAAGTTCATAGTTTCTAGATTCTAATCTATCAAGTTTACTGGGAAACTTGAATATGGGTTTCTAATTTCTCAACTTCCTAACTACTTTGCTGCATAATCATATATATAGGTGTTTTATTCACGATTCAACCCTAATCGCGTAAAGCTTATGATGGTCCATGCCCTCAGGACCAGTTAATCTCATTCTCATGCTCGTATACCAACTGTAACATCCCAAATTTTGGTGGCCCAAGTACTTGTGCCCGAGAATTTTGGGTGTTAATAATGAATAGATTGGATGTTATAAAAATCGCACCATATTTTTTTTCATTTAGATCACATCTAATTATATTTATGAAGGCAACCATTCATAAGAATAAAATCAACTATATTTATTATTTCATTTGAGTAAAAGAATTTAACAAATTATCAAATGCCCTCTCAATGGGAGTTTATTACATTATTAAGTTTGCAGCAAAAATATAAAACTAAATCATAAAACTATCTTCTTATTCATTAAATATAATCTTCCATATGGAGATGGTCCTCTATGAATTCAATTTGTACATCACCTGCATCATCTGTACAGTTGGAGAGGGTTAATGTTCTACTCATAGTGATGGTTATCCTTTAAAATTAACAATAATTCAAGATATTTATAAAAGTAATGTAAGGGTTCTGATACGTCTCGTACTCTACTACTACGAGAGGTATCAGTATACGCAATCAATATATATGAATGCATGCCTAACAAAGTGTGTGCGGCTTATCATACGTAGTGATTATCACAATATGGAATATAATTCATAGAAAATCTGACTCACCCCGCATCACATAACTATGGAGATTCGCTGACGTGTCCAATGTTAACATGGATTTATACGAACATATTAAGGTGACATAATAACATGGTTGAGGGATTTACATAATATGATGTGTTCATGGAGCGACTATTTGCGACATCCAATCCCAAAAAGTGATATAACACGCATGATAATTTACTTACATCGATTGTGCACCACACAAACCAACCCACATAATTATGTGACGACCAAGAGAGCCGCTACCCGTAACACATTATGTCTACGATAAATATTTGAATCACTAGTTGTGATACCTCTAACATATCACTTGCACCGACAGAGAGATAAATTGAACCATGGGAGTTTTAGAATTGCAAGACACATGTCCAAGCCTTAGAGGGAGGTAGCCTAAGGCTAACATAACAAAGGAGAAGAGTAGCAATAAACTAACTCAACAAAAGAGGAGAGTTGCAATGGCTAACTCAACAAAAGAGGAGAGTTGCAATGGCTAACTCAACAAAAGAGGAGAGTGGCAATGACTAACTTAACAAAAGAGGAGAGTAGCAAGGGCTAACTCAGTAAAATTGGTAAAGGCAAGGGCAAAACTTGTATCCATCGCCTCACATATATTAATAAAGATCACGCATAATTAAAATCATACCTTAACCATAATTCCCAAAGGATAAATAATTGTTGGTGGTAAATTAAACAGTTGAAGAGAGAGAATCATAGTAAGATGAAAGTATAGCATGTAAAAGACAAGATAAAGCATATCAACTTAAATTATTGTAAGCTTAAAGGAATCCCTCACCTCTTAGTTTGATCACTCTCTAGATTTGTGTCTTCACTCCTAGTTCTATCCTGATCAACACGTTCTTATGTATATGTTGTTTATGGTTTATGTGGTTATGTTTGAAATAAGAAATATTATTGCTAACCTCTAATTACTGGAGGCCTGGGTTTAGACGTCACTCACAACTTGGCGATTTTGCGATTCCACGGAAGCTTCTCCTCTCTCTTTTTCTTCTCTTATTTTCTCTCTTTTCTTTCTACGGTTCTCTAAGAAGAATAGTCACTAGACAACTTCCTCCTTTTTCCATTTCTCTCTCTCTCTCTCTCTCTCTCTCTCTCTCTCTCTAACACCCAATACCTCCGGTAAACGGGTGTTACCTCTTAAGCCTACATTGGCAGAAAATCAGGATTTGAATAACTAGATAACTTGAACCTAACGTTAAGCCCATGCATAGGAATAAGAAAGATCGGACGGAACCGCCCAAAGGTTGACAAACGGCTAGGATTTTAGGAGTAGGATCAATCTGGGGCTACATGGGTGGCTCAAGATTGACCTGATCAAGCCATCCCAGCCGTCTATTTTTCGGGTAGAGGCATGCTCTCCCACTTCCAGAAACGGATGAACAATGGCCTGCACCAAGGAAAGTAAAAAAGAAGAGCTTTCGTTTTGGGAAGCAATTGCTGGAACCTTCATGGCCGTTCATTTGGCCACGTGGAGCGATCCCCACCTTCACTTAAGGGCGGTACGAGATCATGGAGAGAAAGACTTCATCTTATGAGAAGTATGACGAGAAACAGAAATTCTCATGAGATGATTTGAAACTGACATTTGGAGTCCAAAAAGTGGATCCCACGTTGATCAGAGGCTCGATCTGGTCCGCTCAAATGGACCAGATCATGTTGGAATACTGGCAATGTGATCTACCATTGGAGAGTCAGTCATCTTCACCGATGACCCATCAAAATTTGATCACGAGATGGACCCCACAAGGCTTAAAAAGATACTTTTCTGAGAGATCAGAATGCCAATAATACGTTGCTAGGACCGGATTGACTTTAAGAATGGCCAACTTTCGATCATCACCCTTGCAAGGGCGACTGTTTTTCCAACAATTGAGACTCCCCTCCCACTACTATAAATAGAGTCTTGTAGCCTTGGGATTCGCACCAAAGGAGAGAAAGAGGAAAAGAGGGAGAGAGAAAGAGCCGTTCAACACCAAAGCTAACCAGGTAGCAACTCATTCCACTTCATTCTTCCCTACAAATGGCACCTAGCTGTTGGGCTGCAGTCAGCACAAACAGAGCCAAAACCAGCCATCATCATGGTTGTGTCTTGGGCCAAATCTAGCCTCCACCCCATCCGAGTTATGGACCAAAGACAGCTTACACCATAGCTGTGTTTTGGGCCAAACGTCTGGCCATAGTCCATGAGAAGATCAGCCTCTGATCGAGCCATGTTAGGAGCTGAGAATGACTCTTAACCGAGGCTTAAATATGGGTTGAAACCAGGCCAAGCAATGGTGGTATTTTTGGGCCAAAACCATGCCGGATGATGGCTGTGTTTCGGGCCGAAATCTGGCCAAACAGTGGTGGTGTTCTGGGCTGGAAACTAGCCAAATAATGGCGATGTTCCGAGACAAGCAGCGCCCTCAAATGGGCCAAGTCCAGGGCCTTCAATCCAAGCTAAGGCAGGCTCTTAGCTGGACTAAAACTGAATTGAAATCAGACCTCCAACCAATTGCAATCGGGTTGAGGATAACCCTTAGGTGGGCTTGATTTAAACTCTCAGTTGAGCCTTGAAGCAAGCCTGAACCTAACCTCTGTTAGACTCTCACCTGGGCCTTAAACCCAACTAATAAAAATAAGCCCGAAGTCGTGGTGGAAACGAGCCCCAACCAGGCCATGTTTGGTGCTAAAAATAGGTTGATCAGTTGGGTCGTATGCAGAGCTGCAACAGGCCCTAAGTGGGTTTTCAATCCAGGATGAGAGCAGGCAAAGGTGGGCCATTATGCAGAAACAGGTGAGGGGCTGGAATCAGCCCTGGATCTGGGCCGAGTAGACCCAGAAATGGGCCAAAACCAGCCCACGGCTAGGCGGTGAATGAGTCTAAATCCAGTCCAAAGGGCAGGCTAGACTGAGCCTATGTGGGCCGCGCCACAGGGCAGCACAATCTGGGCTAGGCCAGCAAATAGCCCGGTCTCACCCTCGAGCCAAAATGGTTGTGGGCCGCACCCTGTTTGAAATAGGTGGGCCTCACCGCTTAAAGCTATGGGCCGCACCCTGTTTAAAATAGGTGGGCCACACGACCAGCAGGTGGATCGCACTACATAATTCAGTGGGCCGCACCACATATGACAGTGGGCCACACTATATGTTTCAGCGGGCCACACCAAGCAGTGGGCCTCACCATACATTGTTGTGGGCCCTATCAGAAAGAGCCATCTGGCCCATCTTGGGCTTCAGTTAGGCCTAACAGTTGGGTCCCAATAGAGCCCAGTTCAACCCTTAACTAATTATGGGTTGGGCCCAGAGCTGGGCCACTGGTTTCAACGAGAGTCTAATGGGCCTAGTTACCTTAAGACGGGCCCAAATAGCCTTATACATGAAATCTTCCACACCTCACCAACTTTCTATGTACTTGAAGCTCTAAGAACTTACTGTCTAATGCGAACAAAACTCCTCTAGGGAACTATTTGAGCAACGTGGAACCGCTAACTTCTCAAGGGAATTTGTATCAAGGGACGCACTACAACTTGTCTAGTGATGATTTCCCCCCCCCTTGAGCTTTCCATCTCTAAACTAGATTAGGAATAGTCTTTTGTTATAAGTTGTTAATGATCTCTCAGGAGTGGATGATCATTCAACTTGTTTAATTAAATACATGGCTTGTAATTTAGTTACCATTGGTTAACAATTGTATGCATATTTTTAGAATGGATCAAACCCTTAATCTATATTGTCATATGTCATAGGACCAATCTATCATATGCTCCTGGAACCTATTAAATCACTAATTAGTTTAACTTGGACGCATTACTTGGATTTACCAGAATACTTGATTTGTTTAATTGGGATGCACGCTTTAGAATTTGTTAGGTTAGGATTATATGATTCTTAAATTGTTGTATACATGAGGTTTACTTCAAATATTAAAGCATGTCTGAATCTCTATAAAATTGTATTGGTTGTAAAACATATATTATTAGAAATCTCGAGATTTAACCCTTAACATGGAGGTTATGACTTGTAACATGTTACTCATGGGGTTCACCATCTATGGAGTGATTCTGTTTACTTGACTAAGGAATAAACCTTACGACATTTGCCATCATTGATGTTTACTCGTATTTGAATCACACATACCGCCTCATTTAGTCATTGTATTTAAATGATTTCAACACTTCATTCCTAGACAGCGTATGGTGGTAGTCTCCTTATCTTGAGAATTGATTGGCCACGTGTTAATGGGTTCTATACACACCCTAAGGCGGTAGCCTCATGAGCTAGGGATGGTGGTATGAGACCTATGCCGAAGCTGTCGGCCTACGCTGGCAACTAGCCCCCGTAGTGACCTTTAAGCTTATTTAAATTGGCTAGTTATAATTGGACTAATAATGGGTTGGCTAATCATGCATACGTGGCACAGATCAGCATCTACTGCATCATACATGATGTATGTATTTATCCGACGGGATATTTTTCCCAGGTCGATGATTGCATGGGTGACGAGCCCAATGTCCACACGGATGAGCATCCTCTGGGTGATGATTGCATTCACACATCCATGCACATAATAATACTGCATTTGCTATGTTTTGGATTGCCTATATGTTTTTTGCTATTTCTTTTCTAGGGCGGCGGTGTGTAATCATGAGGGGGGATCACACTGAGATAGTCACTCATTCATCAATGTTCAACCATATAGAGGACTCAAGTGTAGAGACAGGAGACTACATAACAGACGTCAGGGCTACTGGAGTTGGAGCAGAGGAAGAGCCTTACGAGGAAGAGTCGCACCAGGAGGCGGCTACATATTATGGCCTCAACCAGTAGATTTCATTTATGATAGTTTCTTTTGAATTATTTCATTTGAGGACTTTGTATTTGGCCCCCAGCTGTGTGGGCCAGGATATTGCTTCTTATTTTGATCATATCTATGCTATGGTTGTTTCCTGCTACTTGCACTTTGATTTCTATTTATTACCATTATTATTCAGTTAACTCCTGGTTTTGGGGATATGAGCCGTGTACTCGAGTTCTAAAAACTGGAGTGTTACACTCTCTTTCTCTCTCTTTCCTACCTGCTTTCTGTCTTAATCACATCTCTCTCTCTCTCTCTCTCTCTCTCTCTCTCTCTCTCTCTCTCTCACTCTCACTCTCTCTCTCTCTCTCCTTATATGTCATTTTCTAAGGTCGTGTGTGGGGTTTTATACTATTTTGAAACTTTCAAATAATCCCTACGTATTTGTTAGGCAGAAAACATCTTGTGCGAAAGGGCCTTGCAAGCCGTGTGCGAGAAACCTTCTTGAATCGCACTTCTTCTTCTCTCCTCCTTTCTTTTCTGTCGAGGTGGGGAGGTTCTAAAATACCCATCTCCGTAGAGTGGAGGTTCAGATTACCCCAATGTTCAGAGTTTCGTAACCTAGAACTGCTTCACGATTGGTTTTGTCGGCCATTGTTGCAATCCCGAGCCCACAATGCATGGCTTCCAGGGTCGTGTGGTTCTCCCCGGCTTACCTGGGATATCAAATTTGCATCGAAACTCTCCTTGTTAGAGAATGAACAGCCTAGATCCGATAACGCTGTCATGGCTAAGAGATTTGAGTGGGAGGAGCTTTCGTGTGCACGCTCCTTTCGGATGTTGTAATGGCGTGTGGAAACCATCCAACCTTAGCTCAACTGTCGTGGCCCATTGGGGTCCACTATGATGAGCTTTAAGGAATCCACTTTGTCCATTTTTCCCCCTGTCATGTTTGGACAAGGCACTAAAAATGGGACTAATCCACCACTAAGGTGGGCCACACAGTTTTTACCAAGATTGAATGCATGGAAGAAGATTTTCTTCAACACATCTCTGTACGTGAGGTTGATATAGGGTGGGGTCCACTGTGGTGAATTCTCAGGAAATCCACTCCCTTGATCACAATCGTAGGATCATGTTTGGTTATGGCCTCAAGTATGGACCAGATTTAAGTTCTAGGTGGGCCACATGTTGTAACAACGTGTGGGTGAAAATTACCGTAAGAAATTACTTACGTAACAGAGTTCCTTGGGCACTATCATGCGGAAGTTACACCTTTCGGTTCGATTGTATGGAATCAGTGGGGTCCACTATGATGAATTTTTGGAAAATCCATTTCACTCATCAGTCTAGTCGGGTCATGTTGGCCCATGAGCCCAAATATGAAGCGGATTCGAGCCTTACATAAGCTTATCTTGAAATTCTCCTAGCGGGCATTGAAATGAACTTAATCTCAATTAGCAGTCCATGCTTAATGATCAGGGACCAATTTTGGAAGAAATGTGTGGTCAAGATAGGCAAACAATTGACAAATTTTGGTGGTTGATCGATGATGGAAAAAGCCTAAATATTAAATTTCACCTTTTGTACCAAAGGGAATGAACTGACTTCAACATTCAACAGTGTAGGATCATATATCAGGGTCTAAATTTTGTATAAACTTGTAGTCATATAAGACCAAAGTTTGATACAAATTTGAGTTGTGATGGATGGAAGGAAGTAGGTAAATCAGAAGATCTAGATTTATAAGGAGTTGGTAGGCCTTGGCAGGATATCTTCACGCCTAAGGAAAAGCTTACCAAAGTAGGGTCTTCATATTTCATACTTGGTCCATATTATGGGCAATCTAAGTTGCTCATATAAAGGAAAATATCCTACTATGACTACCCACGAGGTTTCTTTACTCGATGGGCACCGAAATCAATGGTTAAGGGGCTGATTTGTTAATTGGGTCATATTTAAAATTATCTAAGGGCCAAAATTTGATATGTATGGTTAATTTATGATACATATGCATGGTATAAAATTTTACATCAAATGGATCGTGGGAACCATGTGATCTAGAATTCAGGGGTCTAGGTTAATGACATTTTTGTAATTATTATTGATATGAGAGTTTTGTGAAATCTAATGGTTCTACATGGTTATATGCACATTTCTAAATAATTCTTGCAAAAAGGCTTATATCTAAATCATTATGAATAAAGAGTTATTCACCAATTTAATTAAGGGAATACACATATATCAAACCATGCGATGGATGTGTACTAACATGGAGTGTGTGTACTGACATGGGTGTGTACTAACAAGCTAACCCAAAAAAAAAAACCATACGATGGATGGTCTTATCTTAAAATCAATGGTTGGATGACTTGATTTATGGATGAAGATTATTTCTAAGGATAACTATGAAAACTGGTGCATCCAGATGAAAGCACTATTCGGGTCACAAGATCTATGGGAAATTGTTACCGATGGGTATGTAGAACCCACAACGAAAGAAGAAGCTCTCTACACCGCTGATCAAAGGGCGGTCCTCAAAGATCAAAGAAAGAAGGACAAGAAGGCTCTGTTTCTTGTCTATCAAGGGTTGGATGAGTCCACCTTTGAACGGATCACTGAAGCAACAACATGCAAGCAAGCATGGGAGATCCTTAGCACAATCTTCAAATGAGTTGATTGTGTGAAGAAGGTTCGTCTCCAAACTTTTAGAGCCGAATTCGAGACCTCACACATGAAAGAAGGTGAGACCATTTCTAATTTTTTTTTCAAGGTTATTTGTTATTGTTAACAACTTGAAAAGAAATGGTGAAACGATCGAAGATGTACGAGTTGTTGAAAAAATACGTCAATCCCTCACAGCCAAATTTGAACATGTGGTTGTTGTCATAGAAGAATCAAAGGACTTAGAAAATCTGTCCATTGAAGAATTGATGGGCTCGTTGCAAGTACATGAGCAACGAATGTAAAAGAATGCAGGTTCAATGCTCGAACATGCCTTGGAGTCTAAGTTGACTCAAAATGAATAAAAGAATGCTCATACACAACGAGGGGGTCGTGGCACTAGTAATCATGCAAGTGGCAGAGGGCATGGATATTATCCAAGCCAATCACAAAATCAACAAAAGACTATCAATCATGGAAGAGGAAATGATAGAGGTCGATCCATGCATGGATGTGGAAATACAAAAAAATATCACAATTGCAACAAGTTCGGCCATTATACTTCAGACTGTTGGAGCAAACCAGTAGATCAAGATGAGCATTCTAATTATGCAGAAGCATCAAATTATGAAAAAGAAGACTCCACACTTCTTCTTGCACAAGAGAAAGGATGTGATCGACCTAATGTATGGTATCTTGACACAGGTGCGAGCAATCACATGTGCGGAAACAAAAGCCTATTTGAAGAACTCAAAGAAGGAGTTCATGGTGATGTGACATTTGGCGACTCGTCAAAGACACCTGTGAAAGGTAAAGGCAAAATCAAAATCTTTCAGAAGAATGGTGTTCCAAACTACATCTCTAATGTGTACTACGTACCCAATATGAAAAGTAATATACTGAGTCTCGGACAACTCCTCGAAAAAGGTTATGTCATACACATGGAGAATTCTTCTCTTTCCATAAGAGATATGCATGGACATTTGATTACGAAAGTCCAGATGGCGAAGAATCGTATGTTTCCGCTCCATATAAACACAATGCTCGAGAAGTGCTTTTATGGAAAAGCAAGGAATGATTCCTGGACATGGGATCTTCACTTTGGCCATCTAAGTTTCAGTGGCCTGAAACTTCTGTCGTCATCAAGCATGGTGCATGGCTTGCCTACCATTAAAGCTCCAGAACAAGTGTGTGAGGCGTGCACACTTGGGAAACAGCAAAGGAACTCCTTTCCGAGTGGAGTATCCCGAAGAGCAAGAGAACCATTGCAGTTGGTTCACACTGACATCTGTGGACCATTGGAGCCAATCTCTCTTAGAGGTAATAAATACTTTATTACCTTCATTGATGATTTTAGTAGAAAATTGTGGGTGTATGTAATCAAAGAAAAGTCTGCTGCTTTTACTATTTTTAAAATTTTTAAGGCCCTTGTTGAAAAAGATAATGGTCTTAAAATCAAAACCCTTAGATCTGACAGAGATGGAGAGTACACCTCAAATGCCTTTCGAGAGTATTGCATGGATCAAGTGTCACGCCCCGAACTTGAAGACTGGGCTCACAAAATTCTCGATCGCTGAATCCGGCGCCGATAGAAGTTGGTATCAGAGCATAACTTGGGAATAACCAAGACCAGCATCACATGTTTGCCATGAGTTTAGGGCGATTAGGTTCCGAATGTGAAACCTTCCAATTGAGTTCCCTAACATGCGATTCTCAAGATTGATTGGGTCCTTATCTTTTCCACAGGACATGCCGCCCAGGAGAGTGACCCAAGAGCACCCCGATCCACCACCTAAGGCTCCAGCTTTACCACCTGTGCCTCCCATTCCACCGCCAGAGATCCTTGCTCCCTTGCCTGAGGATGATGTTCCTCCACCTGATGCCAGTGCGGATTCGACCGTGCCTGTGAGTGCCTCGCAGTTACAACAGATGTTGCAAGCTGTGACTGCTACGCTTCAAGGGCAGGGCAGGCGCCCAGTTGTTTCTCCAGCTCAGGCAGTCAGGAGAGAGCGAGTGCCCTTCTTTGGGAGTTCAGACAGCTTGATCCTCCGCGTTTCCAGGGCGAGCCAGATCCGACTGCATCGGAGAGATGGCTCTCCGATGTGGAGAAGATCTTCGATACCATGTCGTGTACGACCGAGCAGTGAGTCCGGTTAGGAGTATTTCTTTTTCAGGGCGAGGCTGAGCATTGGTGGATCTCCGTTACCTGCGTTGTAGGACCTGATATGTTTGGACATGAGAGGACTTTATCGACCGATTCGAGGATCAATACTTCCCTGACCACATTCGATGTCAGAGAGCACTGGAGTTCGAGACTCTAGTGCAGGGGGACATGATCGTGGCGCAGTACACGGCCCGTTTAGTGGCGCTATCCAGATTTGCACCATATATGATTGATGATGAGGGGTGGAAGGCCCGCCGTTTCGAGAACGGCTTACATTACGGTCTTCGAGGCCGCGTCATTGGGCATGAGCTCCCGACTTTTCAGGCAGTGGTGCGAAGGGCTCAGATTTATGAGGCCGAGTGGACCGGCGGACAGAGCGATCGAGATCAGAGGAGGGGTCAAAAGAGGCAGGTCCCCTCCAGTAGCTCCCAGAAGCACCGATGACCGCAAAGATACAGGATCCACCCATCTTCCAGAGCACCAGTAGCACCGTCGGCACCCCCAACAGCAGCACCTCAGAGGCAGCTTTCTGATACCTGTTATAGTTACAGTGGGGTAGGACATCGTAGGTGGGAGTGTCCCCGACCTCAGCAGCAGCAGTCGAGAGCACCACAGCAGCCTCCACAGCAGCCGAGAGCACCACAGCAGCCGAGAGCACCGCAGTAGCCTCCGCAGCAGCAGCGACAGCAGATTTCACCACCAAGGCCGCCTCAGCAGCAACACCAGCACCAGCCTCTGAGACCGCAGTAGCAGAGGCAGCAGTTTCAAGTGCCTCAACGACATCAGCAGCAGCAGCATCCTCCGAGGGGACAGGCACCTCCCCAGCCAACTCAGGCTAGATTCTATGCGGCTCAGTAGGACCCACAGTCTTCCGGAGGAGTCATTGAGGGTATACTTTCAGTCTCTTCATGCATCGCCCGAGTATTATTTGATTCCGGTGCTTCACACTCATTCATGTCTGAGGATTTTTTACGATCGACTGGATTACCGACAGAGTCTGCTAGTGAGGGATTGACCGTATCGACGCCCTTGGGGAAGACCATAGTATTGGGCCGTTTATGTTCGTCTTACCCCATTCTAGTCGGTGATATCTTTTTGCCCGCTAACTTTGTGCTACCAATGACAGACTTCGACGTTATCTTGGGCATGGATTGGCTTACCGAGTACCACGCTTTGTTGGACTGTTCCACGAGGACAGTCATAGTCTGCATACCCGACTTGCCACAGTTTTAGTTCATTGCAGAGCCCCGAGGAGAGTCATTGTCTCGTTTGATGTCCTGCGCAGTCGAGAAGCCCGTTGCCTTATGTATCGATCAGTTGCAGGTGGTCTGTGATTTCCCCGATGTGTTCCATGAGATTCCAGGGTTGCCGCCGCGCCGTCATATTGAGTTCCAGATTATCTTCTGTCGGGTACCGCGCCTATCTTGAAGGCCCCGTACCGTATGACACCAATGGAGTTACGTGAGCTGCAGCGTCAGTTGGACAAGTCACGTGAGTTAGGATTCATTCGTCCGAGCAGTTCACCTTGAGGAGTGTCGGTACTCTTCGTCAGGAAGAAGGATGGCTTGTTGAGGCTCTGTGTCAATTACCGCGAGCTCAACCGAGTCATGATTAAGAACAAGTACCCACTCCTAAGGATAGATGATTTATTTGATCAGCTGCAGGGTGCACAGTTCTTTTCGAAGATTGACCTGCGTTCCGGTTATCATCAGATTCGTGTCCGAGAGGAGGACATCCTGAAGACAGCTTTCAGGAAGTGTTACGGTCATTTTGAGTTTCAGGTCATGTCCTTTGGACTGACCAATGCACCCACGGTCTTCATGTAGTTGATGAACGAGGTCTTCCGTCCATATCTTGATCAGTTTATTGTGGTTTTCATCGACGACATTCTGATATATTCGAGGACCCGTAAAGACCATATGCAGCATCTGGAGATCGCATTGTAGACCCTCCGTGCCCACCAGCTGTATGCGAAGCTGGAGAAGTGCGAGTTCTGGCAGGATGAGGTGAAGTTCCTCGGTCACGTGGTGATGAGGGAGGGTGTCGTAGTGGACCCCTCGAAGGTTGAGGTAGTGCGTCAGTGGAACCAGCCCACGACTGCGTCCGAGATCCGCAGTTTTATTGGTTTAGCGGGATACTATCCACGTTTCATAGAGGGCTTCTCCTGTATCGCGGCCCCGATGACTAGGTTGACTCGGAAGGGCGCAGATTTTGTTTGGACTGACGCATGTGAGTAGGCATTCGTGGAGCTGAAAGACCGTCTGACGTCTGCTCCTATCCTCACTCTTCCCTCTGGGAGTGATGGATTTGTTTTATTTACCAATGCCTCACATATTGGTTTAAGTGTTGTCCTGATGCAGCACGGTAGACCTATAGCCTTCGCGTCTCGTCAGCTCAAGGTCCAAAAGCTGAACTACCCCACGCATGATTTGGAGCTGGCAGCAGTTTTCTTCACACTGAAGGTGTGGAGGCACTATCTCTATGGGGTCAGGTTCGACCTCTTCTCCGACCACAAGAGCTTGAAGTACTTATTCTCTCAGTCCGAGCTGAACATGAGGCAGAGGCATTGGATGAAACTTCTGAAGGATTATGATTTTGATCTCCAGTACCACCCAGGCAAGGCAAACATGGTGGTGGATGCCCTCAGCCGTCAGCCACGAGGCCTGGTGGCACACATGATGATTCAGGAGTGGAGGATGCTCAAGGATATAGCAGAGTACGACTTTGATTTTGGTCTGCAGTCTTCTATCGTTCAGCTATCAAGCCTGTCGATTCAACCCTCTCTTGTCGCAAGGGTGATCGAGGCTCAGCAGACAGATGAGTCATTGCAGGATTACCGATCAGAGGCAGCATCTGAGAGTCAGGAAGATTGGCAGATTGGTTCTGACAGTGGACTTCGCTTCAGAGGCTAGTTATGTGTCCCGGATATTCCTGAGTTGCGCAGAGATCGTATGATCGAGGCACATTGATGGCAGTTTTCTATCCACCCTGGCTGGACGAAGATGTATGAGACAGTATTTTTGGGCAGGGAAGAAGCACCAGATTGCCAGTTTTGTGGCCGAGTGTGACACATGCCAGCGTGTCAAGGCTGATCATACCCCCTGGTCTATTGCAGCATTGAGCATCCCGATGTGGAAGTGGGAGCACGTATCTATCAATTTTATCATGGGTTTGCCGAGGACTCAGCGCTGTCATGACGCCATCTGGGTTGTCGTTGATCATCTGACGAAGTCAGTACATTTTCTTGAGATTCGTGCGACTTGGCCTTTGGACCGGCTTGCGAGGTTATTCATCGAGGAGATTGTGAGACTACACGGCGTTCCAGTCTCAATCGTTTCTGATTGAGACCTGAGGTTCACGTCTCAGTTCTGAAGGAGCTATCATAGAGCGATGGGGTCTGTTTTACAGCTCAGCACGCGTATCACCCGCAGACCAATTGGCTGACCTAGAGGGTAAACCAGATCCTTGAGGATATGTTTCGGGTCTGCGTGATTGACTTCAGGGGTAGCTAGGATGAGCATCTGCGATTGGCTGAGTTCGCATACAACAACAGCTATCAGGCGACCATTGGCATGGCTCCTTTTGAGGCATTATATGGCAGACCGTGCAGATCTCCCAGTTGTTGGACCGAAGTTGGAGAGTGGCGTCTCCTAGGTCCCGAGCTTGTGCAGGAGACATCAGAGGCTATTGATATCATCAGGCAGAGGATGCGCATAGCTCAGAGCCGGCAGAAGAGTTTTACTGATTGCCGATATCATCCCTTAGAATTTGATGTAAGAGACCATGTGTATCTCAAGGTCTCGCCCATGAAGGGCGTAGTTCGATTTGGAGCGAAGGGCAAGCTTGCCCCGAGATTCATAGGACCTTTCGAGATCACTGAGCGCATTGGTGTTGTAGCTTATCGGCTTGCCTTGCCATATCAGTTGTCTGGTATCCACAACGTTTTTTATGTCTTTATGTTGAAGAAGTGTGGGTCAGACGTAGTTCCTGTTATCGATTGGCAGCCGTTGGAGGTTCGTGAGGACGCTTCTTACATTGAGCAGCCAGTTCATATCCTTGATCAGAAGGAGCAGGTCCTCCAGACCAAGGTCATACCCTTGGTGAAGGTTCAGTAGGGTCACCATTCTGTTGATGAGGTGTCTTGGGAGCGTGAGGCCGAGATTCGAGAGCGCTATCCCCATCTCTTTGATGATTGATTATATGTTGTATCTTGTATGTTGCCTCCGATTTTATATGACGATGCCTTATTTCCTCTTCTAATGTGAGTTATGTTTCCTTGCAATGATTATGTAAATTTCGAGGACGAAATTTTTATTTGGAGGAGAGAGTTGTAAGACCTGTACCCTAGTCTATACCATTCCGTACGCTTCCGCGGTCCTTCCAGTCGAATCCCAGCAATCCTCGACCCATTTTCAACGTTTGCACATGATCCTAAGTCAAGTCCTGCATACCAAAGTCGACTCGATCCGAAACCTGTACCTTGGCGACCGCGCCGACGCCGCGGTTCCGACGCCGTGACTCGCGCACTGATGTGATACCCAGGGTAGAAGATGTAGGCCCATGTTCAATTCGAAGAAATGCCGCGTGTTGTAAATTTTGAGAGAATCTCTACGAAATGTCCCATCAATCAATCAATTACTCATGTCGAGTACAAGTCATGTCACTCCATACCCAAGTACAACAACCCATATCTTTCTCTTGCAGAAGCAAGCCCAAAGTCAACCCTCACATCACTTCACCTCTCTCTCCACCCATCCCTTCTTACAACACATCACTCCACCCATCCCCATCATACATCATCCCATCACCTCATTTTCTCTCCCATTTCTCAAATTTCCTAAGCAACCCAAACTCCATACATCCAAGCTCTCTCCCTCTCCCAAACACTAAGTGTGGCCCACCCTCTCATCTCTCATCCCCACCATCAAAAGTCCATCATCCACCGTTGAAAGTCAAGCAAAGGAGCTAAGGAGGCTAAGGGAGCAAGGTGAAGGCCTAGAGGTGGGTGATCCACGGGTATTTCTTATTTTAGGGCCCACTTGTTGGTGGGACCCATTTTGATGTATGTGTTGTATCAATGAAGGGCCCATAGTGGCGGGGTCCCTCCTCTCTCTCTCTCTCTCTCTCTCTCTCTCTCTCTCTTATATTGATGATGGCCCACCCGACGATATAAATATCATACCCTTGATGTCCATTTAGTGGACCACTCTACAGCCCACTGGTGGAGCCCACCTTGTTGTCCTAACATGGATAAGGGAAAATACAAACATCAGCTGATCCAAATCTTGGTGGGCCGTCACGTGTACCCCCTGGATGTGTGGGCCACGTTCATGTGGGACCCACCACATTGCATGTGTTTATCCATGCCGTCCAGCGTCCATGTAACGACCTCAGTTTTGGACGCCTAGTGGCATACGTTGGTACATGTAGGAAAATAATGAATATTATCATCATCACTAATCATAATAGAAGCACTGAATTTCAGGGACGAAATTCTCTTTAAGGATGGTAGATTGTAACACCCCGTACTTTCCAGTACTCGGGTGTTACCATATAACCAAACTTCGTATAAATACAATTCTAACCTAAGTGAATATTTACGTTCATCCTAGTTTAAATCTGACCGTTGAAAATAGTCTGCACCTGTGTATCAGAGATTCCATCCGTTAATCTTCGAGACGAACCATCCAGTAGCCACGTAATATTTAACAAGTTTATTTATTTTATTTATTATATTTTACACAAGCATAGATCATAAAAATTATAGATATATCTTAATAAACTACTTATCATATAGAAGTGTATGAAAAAAAAAAATATATATATATATATATATATATATTTAATGTAAATAAAATATTAAGAAAATAAAATTATATTAACTAAACATGATGGCTAATAGTTTTATAATATATAGTTGAATTATAAGGTAGTATTAAATATCTCTTATAAGTAGGTATACAAAAATCATTAGATACCTTAATGAAGTTTTATATTTAACAATATTATTAATACAAATATAATTTTAATTAAATATGATGTTGCATATTATGAATGATGTATACTAATGAAGGCGTGAACAGCAGCATGTAATTAGTGGTATGTTAATATTAAAATTTTATTTATTTATATGTATGAGATTTTAAATATTGTAATTATAAGTAATATACAAAAATAATAAAAATTACATTAATATTAGTATCGGTTAGTAATATATGACAAAAGCCTTACAAACGGACCATCACAATCTTTTAACCGTTGACGTCCAACTTCAGAATCATCCGACCACTAGATTGACGAAAAACCCATCAATACGACCTAAATCAAGTGGTGGGCCCCACCCAGGCATTTCATCAGCCTGATCAACGGTCAAGACCCTTTGTTGGGCCTCCCAGAGTGATTGGACGGAGTGGATCTATTGCAAATATCTCGGTGGACCCCACACAGAGTGCGAGTGCACTGAAACTGTCGTGCACGAAGTGCACGGGACATCACACGCTGGTTTGACCAGCGCTAACCGAGCTTTCTCTTAAAAGAGAAAGTCTCTCTCTCTCTCTCTCTTTGTTTTCACAGCCGACGGACAGCATCCGTTTCCGTCCGATCGTGGCCCACCTACAGTCTCATCTGGACCATCCAAACCGTCCATCTGACAGTGGACAAATGCGCAACAAAAACCCCCGAGTCTCACATGATTCTGCACGTGTGCATGGACACAATTTGAGGTGCAAATAGGTCCCAAAAACTCAACTGTTTCTAAAAATGGAAACTGTCTGCCGTTGCCAGCAGAGCGATCCGCGTCCTCCTGCACCCGTCAATCTTAGTCGTCCCTCTACTGGAACATATCAGCCGTCCACTCGTTTAGGGCGTTCCAAGCAAAACCGGGGCTGGTTTTGGTTCCTGCCAACGGTTTTGGGAGCCGGTTTCTGCCAGATCCAATCTGGAGCGTGTATCCTCAATCCAACGGTCTAGGTGAAGGCTAGGTTTTGTTATAAACAGGGGAGGATCGAGCAACAGGGACTGATTCTCCATTCTTGCAGTCGTTCAAAGGAAAACGGCTGCCACCTTCAAACCTTCGAACCCACCAACCAGACGTCGTTAGAGCTCCACTCTCACTGTCCCCCAAGCTCCATTACACCCCTAGAAACCCTCCCATGTTGTCGGATTAAAGAAAGAAGAAGAGGGGGAGAATCTGCCATTAACGGCACCTTTCTTCTCCGCCGCTGCCACGTCGTCAACTAAGTCGCAGTTTGGGTCGGATCTTACTGGATGTCCAGCTATTCCAGTTGGACCTTCAGCAAGTGAAAATAGAAAAGGAATGGAAGGAGAAACAGAAGGAGAGAATAGAATAGAGAGAAAGAAGGTGGTGCGTTGTTGCACCAGCTCGAACTGAGCTAAGTTTGGGCCGTGCTTGGGTTGAGTCCAGTGGTGTTGCTGGACTTTAATGAAAGAAGGGAGAAGATGGAAGGAAGGAAGAAGATAGAAGCAGTGAAAATAGGGAGAAAGAAAATGGGAGAGGGAGAAAGAAAGAGGGTGGTGTGGCTGTGTTGCTGCACCCGTCCGAGTCGAGTCGAGTCGGGAGGCTTTTCCCTGTCCAGAGAAGAAGGAGAAGAAAGTGGAGAGAAGGTAGAGAGAAGAAAGGAAGAAGAGAAAAAAAATGGGAGAAAAAGGGAAAGGGAGAAAGGTAGCGTAGGGATGCTGTTTTGTTGGAACCGAGTCGACTCAGTTCAGACCGAGCCTGGCTGAGTTGAACTAGGCGTGGACCTAGTCCGTTTGAGTTTCCAGCAAGGAAGAGAGAGAGAGAGAGAGAGAGAGAGAGAGAGAGAGAGAGAGAGAGGGAAGAAAGAAAAGAGAAAACAAGAGAAAGAAAGATGGAGGAGAAGAGAACGAGAAGAAGGAGAGAGTGGAGTTAGATGAGGGGGAGCTGACTCGCTGCCGAGTAAGCTGGCTCGAGTCAGAGACCTGCTGGGCGTTCCAGCATGAGAGAAAGGAAGTAGGGAAGCCGGAAAGAGAGGAAAGAAAAGAAAGGAAGAAAGAAGGAGGGTGGAAGTGGTGTCCCGAGTCGCTACTGAGTCTACTCGACTGGGACCCACCGAGTCGAGTTGGGCTTGGGTTCAGTCCAGGTATGGCTGGTCATTCCAGCAGAAGATAGACGAAAAGGAAGTATGAGTGGACGAGAGGAGGAGAAGAAGAAGGGAGATGGGTGCTTAGCCGAGTCAACTTGACTCAAACCGAGCCTACAAAGTGAGTCCGTGTTTTCCTTCCAGTTTTGAAATTCTTCCAATTTAAAATCTATCATTTTTGTCATTTCTATTAATATTAGGATATTAGAAATGAATAAATTGTCATTGATAATATCATTTTAGGATTTTAAGTTAGATATAGTTAACCATTAGTAACTTTCTATACTTATATTAATTAATATATGTAAATTATTACCATTATTAAAATATTAGCATTTTATTCGTCATTCTTAAGATATTATTATTGATGTTAGGGCATACTGTTTAGGTTGATCACAATGATTATCAGGGTCACATTAACTAATATCAAGTACATTGTTAATGTTAATAATTGTTTTGAAATTTTTAAGTATCATTATTCATCGTGGGCGTTATTAGATAAATCGATATAATACTAGCCATTGTAATATTCCTAAAATTAATGGTTAATTCATTTTATAAATCCATGATTCCCATTAGTCATATCATTAATGGCCACACAAATTAGGGTCCAAATCTCATAATCAAAATCCTAGAATCTAAGCGTCAAACTAAACTTTAAGATAAAACCCTAACCCTACATCAAGAACCCTAAAGATAAATAACTAAAATCCTAGGCTAGTATCAAACCTAGGCAGTGCGTACGACTTCGATCTAACTGTACAAGCTCATGTTTGTGGTAGGACCTGATTCTAAGGGCGCAGGCACTTAGCAATGTTAGGAGGAGATTTAGTTCATCAAGTGATGATTCTTCCCCTTGAGCTTTCCATCTTCTCATTAGCTTAAGTTATAGTTTTTATTAAAAATTATAATTGATATCTCTCTCTTATAATCACATGTGTTAGCTGGTGGAAATTGAATTGCTATATTGCCTGCTTAATGTTCATCTTGTATATTTGTTCATGCTTGTGTATTGCTTATGGACTTTAAACTGGTACATTAGTGGAAAATTCCCACATATGAATGTACACCCATACTTGGGGATGTAACTTGACTAGTTGTGATCGTAATGGACCTTTGACTTGGTGGTTATTGGGTGGTGGTCTAGATGGATCATTGATGTGGGCCTACCATCCGGGTTGTTGTACCCAACAATTTTTTTAAGGATGGTTTTCATCGTATGGTTTTGATATTTGCCCTATGTGGCATATTTTGATACTCGCCCTACATGGTTCTATTTTGATATTTTTTCCTAAATGGGTTTGATGTTTTATATTGTGCAACCATGCGATGGTAAGCCCCATATACTGAATATGATTGGCCACAAGTCGATTGGGATCCATTAAAACATCCTAAGGTGGTAGTCTCATGAGCCGGGGATGGTGGGAATGGGACACTATGCCCGAGCTGTCAGCCTACGCTGGGCCATGTGCTCCCTATAGTGACCTTTGAGCTTATCTAAATTGGTTGGTTGTAAATGGACTAATAATAACTTGGCTAATCATGCATACATGACACGTTCCGACTGGTTGATATTTCCCAGGTTCGATGATTCCGACTAGTTGATGTTTCCCAGGTTCGATGATTGCATGGGTGACGGCCCACTGTCCGCATGGATGAGCATCCCCAGGGCGATGATTGCATTCACGCATCCATGCATTTAAAAAGACTGTATTTACTCTGTTTTGGTTGTCTAGATGTTTTATAACTATGCTTACCTAATGCGGTGGTGTGTAATCTTGAGGAAAATTCACACTGAGTTGGCCACTCATCCATCAAATATACAACCGTACAGGTAGTACAGGTGGCTTAAGTGATACGCATGTTCAGACTTGATGAGGAGCAGGGTACTATCACCAAGGATGCATGGCCATATTTTTCTTGGAGGAGCTGCGCGATCTTGCAGCTTATATTTATAATGTGCTTTTTGCTATTCTTCATGTATTAAATCTTGTAAATCTTGTACTTGTTAAATTCAGAGACATTGGTTTGTACAAGTCATTATGGGCAGCTTCTTGAATATTTGACTGATAATAAAATTTTCCTTTATGTCGATTTGTCCACGCTACGCTCATTTGCTTACTCTGATAAAAGAAAAAAAATGTACACTCGAAATTGACCATCCTTTAATGTTAACACTCGGGTTTTTGGGACACGGGTCATATACTCGGGTCCTGAAAACACGGGGCATTACAGTCCAGGACGCTGGACGGGTGTGGGTAGCATGGAGTGCGTGCACTGACATGGGTGTGCACTGGCAAGCTGACAAAAATAGAGTTTTTGGGTGGGCCGCTCACACAGGCACCACCTTAATGTATGTTTTTAATCTAAGCCGTCCACCCCTTTCCCTAGTTCATTTTAGGCATTGAACCGAAAGTAGAACCCAATCCGAGGTTTTGACGGGCCATAGTTTGGTAAATGATGGTTTGTACCGTTGAAACCCGCCCCTGATGGTTTTATACAATGAAATACCTTGAATATTAGACTTGTTTGGTCCATCTCGGGCCGGGGAATACAATGGGCGGGGCGGATTTCCTCAACGTGGGCCCCACCTCTGAAAAACCCCAGGAAATTTAAAAAAAAAAAACAAAAAAAAATAGCAGCATTGTTGTTGCTACTGCTGACAGAAGACGCAGGCAACGCCTACCCTGGCTGCCTGACGGACGGACCGGCTGGGCCTCACAGCCCCAGCTGTGGACCCCACATGATACGTTTTGAACATCAACACCGTGCATTTAGTGGGCCTTCCTCCTGGCTATGGCCCACCCAAAAATCAGCCGTATACAGAACTCAGGTGGGCCATATCATCTAAAATCATGTGAAGACATGCCTAAAACTTATAAAAACACTTGGTGGGACCTACCTGAAATTTGGATGTGGCTGAAACTTGGTCTGAACCCTCAGCCAAGTGGGACACACATAATGGGTGGACTGGATTGGTGAACCACATTGAGGTGGGCCCCGGGTCCACCCCCAGGTCCACATGACCTTATAAATAGGTTGTTTGGAAAATAAACATTCCAGTGGGCCCCATGGCCATGTGGCCTTATCAACAGGTTGTATGGAAGATAAATATTACAGTGGGCCCCCCAAGGTCCATGTGACCTTATGAAAAGATTGGATGAAAATAAACATTATGGTGGGCCCTGGCCCACGTGTTCTTATGAACAGTTTGAATGGCAAATAAACATTACAATGGGCCCTAGGCCATGTGACCCTATGAACAGCTTGGGTGGAAAATAAATATTATGGTGGGCCCCTATGACCTTGTAAACGGACTGGATGGAAAATAAATATTATGGTAAGCTCCACATGGGACCCACCGATATATGTATTGTATCCACACCTTCCAGAGTGTGGGCTCCGCTATGGGTACTCCCTTCAACCACTATGGGACCTACCATGATGCATGAGTTTCATCCCAACCGCCCAACCATTTTGAGATTATTTTAAGGCCATTGTTGAGGCCTATCTTAATGTATTTGTGGCCCGCCCACTAAGGTCCACTTTGATATAAATGAGACCATGGTTTGAGGCCCATTTGATGTATTGAAGGCCCATGGGTCGAGGCCAATGGGATGTACATGAGGCCCATTATAACGTGATTCTACCATGGTTTATGTGTTGACTATTATAGTGGGCTATGCCTTGGGAGCAATGATGGTTTGACGCCCACATTGTAGGGATAATGTTGGTTAAATGTCCGCATTGTCACTCTCCCTAAGGCCCACTGATAGGCCCATACTTGTAGTGAGTAGGCCGTCTAGGCCCATATCCGTTATGCACAAGCCCATCACCCTATGACATGTTTAGTATAGACTCATGATTCATGATCATACGCATCATATGTATGTCTGATATGACGAGTGACTGATCATAGCATATGCCTTCGGGCAGATTGTTTATGGGCTCCTTGATAGACGGAGTTACCCTACATAAGCCCGCGATGCGCGCAGAATTGTTGCATGTTTGGTAGGGTGATTCATGCACTTGCATTTGTGTGATCATGGTTATTGTATGCCCTAGCGACATCAGGGCCATAGCCTCCACAGGCACATCGTGGGTGGCTGGATTGGATACCAATAATGTTTGGTTCTAGCATACGGGCGTCATAGATGTCCCTGGGTGAAAATTTCTAAACCCGATGGTACCAAAGGATGACTCCAAAGTCGAGACCGAGTGGATACACGAGCGCACGAGGGTCGTACACCAGTAGGCCTCGTCTCCCACTGTGTCGTGGTCGGTTGGAAAGGGGTGTGACCTTACCCGCCTGAGTGAGGGGGCAATTTCTAAGTTGAGTTTGACCAGCTTGAGGAATAGGTCCACTATCGATGAGCCGAGCCCGATATTGGCAGGCGGATAGTGAGGTCTCTTTCACTCTCCCGGTTGTGCGTTCGGATAGGGACGACAAGCTGGCGTAGAGTATACTAGACCCCGCTAATTATCCAAACTGAGAATCGTACTGATTTGATGCTCTAGTGAGGAGCTGCATTGATATGTGGAGGTGGACTGGCATGCTTGACTTGCATTATGCATCGCATGGCCTTGACATGGCAGATAGTATTCATATCTTGCACCGCATAACCTTGGTACGGCTGACTGCATTCATGTATTCATCAGCATGTTTCCACATTACTCTGACCTTGCATTCTGAGCACGCTCATATTGCGCACACACTTACACCACCCTCTAAGTTTTCTATAAGCTTATGCATGATTGATGCGTGCAGGTGACGCCAGGACGCAGCCGTAGTCTCGCCGCAATTAGATCGTGCAGCCAAGCTTCTGGAGTTTTTGTTATTATCACTATCTTGTATTTCCCTTTATATGCCTTGTACTCAAAGTTTTTGATCATAGTAGATTTCGTGATGGTGTTCTTGTGGTTATTATTCGTGGGTTATGCTCATTATGAATCAAATTGACTATTAAAAATCCTCCTTGTAGCATCCCAGGATCGGAACCTGGTATATGGGTGCCAGGAGCCGAGAATGGGGTACTACGGAGGCTGTCGGCGCCGGATTCGGTGATCAAAAATTTTGTGAGCCCGGTCTCCGATTTCGGGGCGTGACATCAAGGGATTAAGGAATCAAGCAACAGCACACTGCAGCCTATACGCCACAACAGAATGGAATTGCGGAACGAAAAAACCGTACTATTCTCGACATGACAAGAACCATGATGAAGGAGAAAAGTCTACTGAAGAATTTCTGGGCAGAGGCAGTTGCATGTACTGCCTATCTACTCAATAGGTGTCCGACCAAGAGTGTCAGATTCAAGACACCGCAGGAAGGGTAGAGCGGATACAAGTCAAGCGTGGCGCACCTAAGGATCTTTAGATGTGTCGCCTATGCTCAAGTTACAGAAGCGAGAAGGAAAAAGCTTGATGATCGTGGCGAGAAGTGCATCTTCATTGTCTACAATGAAGTATCGAAGGCGTACAAGCTCTACAACCCACTAACCAATAAAGTGGAAGAAGCTTGGAAATGGAACGAGGAAGATTCAGCCAATGAAATCAAGTCGCAGTTGAAGAACATGAAGAAGAGAAGCATGAGAACTAGGAGCGACACCTGCAACACCCTCTTCCGCCGAAACGTTTGCACGCAGAAGTCCAACGATACGTTTCATCTCCTCTAAAAGTATTCTATCAAATCAAAATTCAGCCAGCACGTCATCATCTAATTCTCCTTCACCCTTGGCGCTTATCAAAATGAGAAGCCTCAACGATATATACGCTGAAACTGAGGAAGTAAATTTGTTCTGCTTGTATGCGGACCACGAGCCTCTTACATTTAAGGAGCCGGTAGAAGAAGAATGTTGGAGGACGGTTATGGAAGAGGAGATTCAGGCCATTGAGAAGAACCATACATGGGATCTAACTTTACTTCCTCAAGGTCAAAGAGCTATTAGCGTCAAATGGGTGTACAAGATCAAACGAAATGTTGATGGTGAGATCGATCGCTACAAGGCAAGGCTCGTAGCAAAGCGCTACAAACAGAAGTACAAGGTAGACTATGAAGAAGTCTTCGCTCTTGTTGCTCACCTTGACACTGTGAGGATGATTATCTCCCTTGCAGCCCATCATAGTTTGATGATCTACTGATGAGGGTCAAATATTGCATATCAGACCCCAGTTATTGCACAATTTTATGTAAATCATAACGCCTAATGTCATAATTAATTGTGTTTTGCCGCAGGATGAAATAAAAGCGTGGATTGAAAAAAATGATATTAAAAGCATGAATTTGACGCTCCGAAATTACCAGAGCTCGGGATGGACTCCAGAAAACCAATAATGAAGATTTTACACACCTGGGATCTAAGGAAAGCAAGCCAAAGGGGCCCGAAAAGGGTCCAGAATGCAAGATCACATAGTTCCCGCCATCCGATCAGTTCGAAACTTCATACATGTGATGGGGGCCATAAATTAACCGTACATATTAAATTTCAGCCCTTGAGGATCTCGGAAAGTGGTCCAACGGACAGATCAGCCCGTTAATCTCCAATTTGGGGCCCACCTGATATTTGGAACTACTTCAAACTTGGTGGTGACGGTTGAAATAATATGAAGCAAAGGATGGACGGTGTAGATTTCTCACAAACGTTATTTTGGGCAGGGTACACGATGCGTGTACACCATATGTACACGTTACCGCTGTGCACCGGACAGCCCGGTCGGTCAGCGCGAGCGCTGACCCGAGCTCGCTCCATCTCTGATCCAGCGTCCCCCGCAAGCCGACGCCGGTTCGTGGTTGTGGGCCCCACACATCCATCAAACCGCCAATCCAGACCGTCCATTTGGTTCCTAAGGTGGACCTTACCAAGACCTAGGTGCCCTTTCTCCATCATAAAAGTCATCGGACAATCCAAACCGTTGAATACAATTCGGACGGTGAAGCAAGAGATCCTGTGGACCACACCAAAAATAATCCAAAATCAGTCATTCCCGACCGGTTTTTCGTTCTCATCGCAGTGTACGGAGTGGATTTGCCATTTGATCAGAGGAATGGGACCCACCAGAACGGACAGCGAATCCGCGTCCCTGTTTACGCAGCAGCGAACGGACGTCGCTGGTCCGTTTTGCGAAGAGTTGTGGGCCCCACCCATGGCCTGTACGGAAGATCCAATCCATCCATCTTGTAGAGGGCTTCGAGAGCTTCAAAACCATGCTGATATTCCACTCTCATGCGTACACACGTGCGTGATACAGAGGCCACAAAAGGGCTACCCGGCGACGTTCAAATATGATCTTTTTGAGATTTCTTCTGTGGGCCACGTTAATGGACCTTCAAAACCACCCATTCTTGACTGAAATTTCGTCCTGAGTCCAATGGACGGGGTGGATTTTCCAGAAAACACCTCTGTGGGGCCCACCGCTCACGGTACTGTGAAAAATTGCACTTCGAGTCCAGTCTCACGACTGCACGCCACCGATTCCACCATCCCAGCCTATAAAAGTGGAGTTTTGGACGTGGGGAATTAATTCAGATCCAGGGAATTTGAGATCCAGAGCCAGGGAGAGAAGAAAGAGAAGAAAGAAGAGAGGGAGATCGATTGGTTTGGTGTTCCATTTTTTTTATGAATTTTATTTATCCATCTCTTTTTATGGATTTTATGGGTCACTAATCTCTCAGCTAGTGCTGAGATGAAGCCCCTAATTTGATCAGCTCTTGTATTGGTTGATTTACTTTGAATTTTAATTAATTTGTTTCTTTCTCTAAGTAGGCTTTATGGGTTTAAATTCCATACTTCTCCATCTATAAACTTGATCAAAGTATATAGATGGATGTTGTTTGGATGCTTATTACAGGTGCTTGGGTCTGATCAAGAACAGGTTTCCTATAGAGGAAGAAACAGGGTGCTTTAATGAATGTACATTCCATGTGCCCGACCAAGGACATGGGATCTGTTATTCATGGCATTGCTCAAAGGAATTAGACAGTCTATATGCCCGATTTAGGACACAGATTGTGCTTTCTCTATTTAAGTGGTATCAATCTATATCAAGGTGAATCAACAAACAAAGCAAGGGTTAGGATAATTAGGGGTAGATTCGAAAGTCCTAGTGTTCTTTCTCTGATTGAATTTTCTTCCCTGTTCTTAATTGTTTTTCATAGAATTGTGCTTAGTAGTTCATTCCATTATCTGTTGGATTAGTTAAGGAGAGTCATAGATTTGAATTGCGATGACCAGTCCTCGTGGGATTCGACCTCGATCTTACCGAGTTTATTACTACATCACAACCCTATACTTGGGGAGTGAACAAGTTTTTGGCGCTAGATGCTGGGGATGCTGTTTCGTTCCAAATTGAATTTAGGATTCTCTCTTATCATAATTCATAGCTTAGGATTTTACTAACTTAGGTTAAAGTTTTAATTTTATTTTATTTTTATTTTATTTTTAGAAATTAACCGTTGCTTAGGATTTTTCTATCATTATTTTAGGAAACGTAAATTTGTTTTTTTTTTTTTTTTTTGTTGTTTACAGGAATTGAGGAAGGAAGCTACTAAGTGAAGGAGGAACATCTTAAATTTTCTGACATCATTCATCTCCCTTTCCGGGTTCTTTCTTCCCATTCTTACTTACATAGTTTTAACTTGTTTTAAAATCTCATAGTTCTAGGTCTAGTTTTATTTCTCTTAGGTTGCTTCTTAGTTTAGTTTTTTTTTTTCTTCCATTGCAATAACATAGTTTATGCTAGGACGTAGATATCTGAATATAGAACTAGCTCCATTTGATCCTGAAATAGAAAGAACACTGCGTGAAAGATTGAGAAATAATTCTGTTGAAATGGCGAATGAGACTGAAGTTAAGGCTCTCAAAGATTATTCCCCATTCACAAAACCAATGCCCTCCGTAGAGAAATTACTAACTTCACACAAAAAGAGGGCGAGCACTTTCATGAATGTTGGAAAAGATGGAAGGACTTGCTTCTTAAATGTCCTCACCATGGTTTTGAGAAGTGGCAACAAGTGCAATACTTTTATGACGGTCTGACACCCCAGAACCGTCGCATGGTTGATGCCACCAGTGGAGGGTCCTTCATGACCAAAAGCGATACCGAAGCATGGAAATTCTTTGAAACCTTGTGTGAAAACTCCCAGCAATGGGACTATTCAGATAGAGGTGAAAGAAGTTCCCAACCACAAAAGAGAGGTGGTATATATGAGATAGGAGTCGTGCCAGAGTTGTGCGCCAAACTTGATAACCTGACAAAGAAAGTTGATGCTCTGGTATTAAATAATGGACCTCCACAAACAGCTCAAGTGGAGGCATGTGCCACATGTTCTAGTCCTGCCCAGTCTTGTCCATCTGGGGCAGCATCCCCAGAACTTCTCTCTGAACAAGTTCATGCTATGAACACTTTTCAAAAACCTGGGAATGATCCTTACTCGAACACATACAACCCAGGGTGGGCTAGGCATCCAAATTTTTCTTGGGCAAAGGGACCACATCAAGGAGGACCATCTGGAAATCCTCCCATGCAACCGCACCTCCAAGTTGGCAGTCAACAAATTCCACAATATCAACAACTGCCTACACAATCAAGGAACCCATCTCTTGAGGATACACTCCATCTTTTTATGCAGAGTTCTCTCCAATTCCAAAAAGATACCCAACACACCTTACTGGCTAACCAGCAAAGCTTACATGCAAATGCACAATCCATTGCTAAGCTGGAAATTCAAATGGGTCAACTAGCTGCCACATTGAGTGAGAGAGAGAAGGGCAAGTTCCCTAGCCAACCTGAGGCTAACCCAAAGGGACAGTATGAGATTGGCTCTAATTCTAACCAAGGGCAATATCATGAACAGGCCAAATCGATTACTACCCTTAGGTCAGGCAAGCAGATTGATAATAGAATAGAGATGCCTGGGGATGAATCAAATTCTAAAACAAAAGATCAAGATGAAGCAGAGAGTCATACCAATGCATCCAAAGTTCAAAAGCTCTCTGACTCTCCAGGAGCCACTAATGTGCCACCTTACGTGCCCAAAGCACCCTTTCCTCAACGTCTGGCACCAATGAAGAAAAGAAATAACTTTGATGAAATCTTGGATGTGTTCAAAAAAGTGCAAGTCAACATCCCGTTGCTTGACGCTATCAAACAAGTCCCTGCTTACGCTAAGTTTCTGAAAGATTTATGCACTCAAAAGCGTAAGCAGAATGTTCATAAAAAGGTCTTCATTGCAGAGCAGCTCAGCTCCATGATTCAACATAACACTCCTCCTAAATTTAGGGATCCAGGAGCTCCCACCATTTCTTGCGGCATAGGAGATCATAAGATCGGGAAGGCATTACTTGATTTAGGGGCGAGCGTCAATTTGTTACCTTATTCGGTTTATGAGCAGCTAGGACTTGGTGAGTTGAAACCGACTAAGGTAACATTACAACTGGCTGATAGATCTGTCAAGGTACCCCGGGGTGTTATTGAAGATGTGTTAATCCAGGTTGATAAATTTTATTTTCCAGTGGATTTCATAGTCATTGATACTCAGCCTGTTCAGAATCTTCATAGTCAGATCCCAGTCATTTTGGGTCATCCATTTTTTGCCACATCTAATGCTATTATAAATTGCCGGAATGGAGTTATGAAATTGTCCTTTGGTAACATGAATATTAAATTCAATGTTTTTAATGCAGGACAACTATCCGCAGATTTGGATGATATATTTGAAGTGGACATGATCGAGAGCCTTGTGCAAGACTCCTTCCGTACATCTTTTGAAGATCCTCTTGAGACCTGCTTAGCACAATCGGGCATGGATTTTGACATTGATAGTCCCATCCATGAAGTCAATGCATTGCTCGACTCTACTCCTATATTGGAGACTGAAAAATGGAGAGCGAAAGTGGAACCTCTTCATCCCTCTGAGACGCCTCCTGACAACACAGTTTCGAACTCTGAGAAGACAAAGGCAAGCAGGCTGCTTAATTTTCTTAGAACATATAAGGCAGCAATTGAAAGGAAGATAGTGGAAATACAGGGAGTATGCCCCACGATATGCATGGATCATGCTGTGGAAATGTCGCGTGAACTGCAAGGGAAGCGTGATCCTCACATGGAAGAAGTCGTGCGACCAGAAGTTCTTAAATTATTTGACGACAGTGTCAGTTACCTCCTTGCAGATAGCACAGCTCATGGGAATCACATCACTTGTCTAAGATCGGTTAATCAAAGTATTGAGGTAATTTCTTTAGCGGACCCTGGCTATAAAGTTTTTTTCATTCATGGTCCGTTCTTGTCTGGCTGAAGACGTTAAACTTAGCGCTCCTGGGAGGCAACCCAGCCTTTTTATTTTATTTCATTTCTCTTCATTTTTCTAGTTAGTTAGTTCAATGTTTGTGGGTAACATTACTGCAAACCCTCACGAGACTACAACTCGTCCACTAGGGGTAACCTAGGGGTTTAAAGGCTTGTTGCATGTGCTAAATGCAATCGAGAGCACCTGCGAAAGTGGTATAGGTAGGATCTTCTTTTATTTTTCTTTTTGTTATTTTTTCTTATGTCGATTTCTCTCTTGTGCTAACCTGTTCTGCGATGATATTTTTTTCTGAGGAAGCTTCTTGATTCTCCGTCCAGGTACTATCTTTCCCTCATTCCTCTTTGATTATTCATTGTCCCATGTGCATTGTTTGCTTATTTCTTTTACATTGAGGACAATGTAGATTTTAGGTTGGGGGTGGGAGATTAGGTTACCTAATCAGTATTTTCTTGGTCTTACCTAATCAGTATTTTCTTGGTCTTGAGCAAAATTTGTGAAAATTTTAAAATTTTTTCTGGAATTTCTATTGAATTCAAAGTGATTTTGAAGGATAGTTGTGATTTTAACATTATAAGATACGTGATGGGTAACTTATGACTCTTGGATTTGGCCATCTGCTTGATTTCACAGTCAATTTTGAATTGTTAATCCATGATTAGAAGGTGTAAACATTGATTGAGCCATGATTTCCCATATCAGATCTCACTTACACATTAAGTTTTCAGTTCGATATTAAATGGTAACTTGGTAATCATTAGGCATGAAAGGAACCAGCCTAAGAAATTTGTTAACGTCAGTTTATAAAGAAGAATTGAAAGAGTTAGTCACATAATCTTCACCATAGGTTTGCTCCCTATAGGTGCAGATTTGATTCTCCATAGTTGACATATAAAAAAAAAAAAATGTTAGGCGACAAGTTTTCGCCATAGGTTTGCTCCCTATAGGTGAGAATTTGATTCCCTCATTTGCGTTACTGCTCATAAAGAAAATCAAAAAATTTGGTAAAATGAAAAGTTAATCTGTGTGATAATTGTTGGTTTTAAGTTTTGATTGTCATGAATTACTAATGATATCATGAAATTGACAATTGGATCTCTTACTGATTGTAAGTCGAGATTATACTTTACACTCGTGGAACTCAATGTTTAGGAATGTTCTAATTGATGGATTAATATTTTGAACTTGATTATGAAGTTTACTGTAAGCTTGATTCCAAGAGAAAAATTCCACACACCAATCATGAATCTTAGAATTTTCATATCTCAGCTATCTGTTCACAAGTCACTTGAGTTTACAGGAATTGTCTTTTATTTCTGAAATTATTTTTCGCATGTTTTGCTCGGGACTAGCAAAATGCTGGTTGGGGGTTGTGATGAGGGTCAAATATTGCATATCAGACCCCAGTTATTGCACAATTTTATGTAAATCATAACGCCTAATGTCATAATTAATTGTGTTTTGCCGCAGGATGAAATAAAAGCGTGGATTGAAAAAAATGATATTAAAAGCGTGAATTTGACGCTCCGAAATTACCAGAGCTCGGGATGGACTCCAGAAAACCAATAATGAAGATTTTACACACCTGGGATTTAAGGAAAGCAAGCCAAAGGGGCCCAAAAAGGGTCCAGAATGCAAGATCACATGGTTCCCGCCATCCGATCAGTTCGAAACTTCATACATGTGATGGGGGCCATAAATTAACCATACATATTAAATTTCAGCCCTTGAGGATCTCAGAAAGTGGTCCAACGGACAGATCAGCCCGTTAATCTCCAATTTGGGGCCCACCTGATATTTGGAACTACTTCAAACTTGGTGTTGACGGTTGAAATAATATGAAGCAAAGGATGGACGGTGTAGATTTCTCACAAACGTTATTTTGGGCAGGGTACACGATGCGTGTACACCATATGTACACGTTACCGCTGTGCACCGGACAGCCCGGTCGGTCAGCGCGAGCGCTGACCCGAGCTTGCTCTATCTCTGATCCAGCGTCCCCCGCAAGCCGACGCCGGTTCGTGGTTGTGGGCCCCACACATCCATCAAACCGCCAATCCAGACTGTCCATTTGGTTCCTAAGGTGGACCTTACCAAGACCTAGGTGCCCTTTCTCCATCATAAAAGTCATCGGACAATCCAAACCATTGAATACAATTCGGACGGTGAAGCAAGAGATCCTGTGGACCACACCAAAAACAATCCAAAATCAGTCATTTCCGACCGGTTTTTCGTTCTCATCGCAGTGTACGGAGTGGATTTGCCATTTGATCAAAGGAATGGGACCCACCAGAACGGACAGCGAATCCGCGTCCCTGTTTACGCAGCAGCGAACGGACGTCACTGATCCGTTTTACGAAGAGTTGTGGGCCCCACCCATGGCCTGTACGGAGATCCAATCCATCCATCTTGTAGAGGGCTTCGAGAGCTTCAAAACCATGCTGATATTCCACTCTCATGCGTACACACGTGCGTGATACAGAGGCCACAAAAGGGCTACCCGGCGACGTTCAAATATGATCTTTTTGAGATTTCTTCTGTGGGCCACGTTAATGGACCTTCAAAACCACCCATTCTTGACTGAAATTTCGTCCTGAATCCAATGGACGGGGTGGATTTTCCAGAAAACACCTCTGTGGGGCCCACCGATCACGGCTGCGAAAAATTGCACTTCGAGTCCGTCTACGACTCTGCCACCGATTCCAGCCATCCAGCAGCTATAAAAGTGGAGTTTTGGACGTGGGGAATTAATTCAGATCCAGGGAATTTGAGATCCAGAGCTAGGGAGAGAAGAAAGAGAAGGAAGAAGAGAGAGAGATCGATTGGTTTGGTGTTTAATTTTTATGAATTTTATTTAATATTTTTGATGGATTTTATGGGTCACTAATCTCTCAGCTAGGGCTGAGATGAAGCCCCTAATTTGATCAGCTCTTGTTTTGGTTGATTTACTTTGAATTTTAATTAATTTGTTTCTTTCTCTGAGTGGGCTTTATGGGTTTAAATTTCATACTTCTCCATCTATGAACTTGATCAAAGTATATAGATGGATGTTGTTTGGATGCTTATTACAGGTGCTTGGGTCTGATCAAGAACAGGTTTCCTATAGAGGAAGAAACAGGGTGCTTTAATGAATGTACATTCCATGTGCCCGACCAAGGACATGGGATCTATTATTCATGGCATTGCTCAAAGGAATTAGACAGTCTGTATGCCCGATTTAGGACACAGATTGTGCTTTCTCTATTTAAGTGGTACCAATCTATATCAAGGTGAATCAACAAACAAAGCAAGGGTTAGGATAATTAGGGGTGGATTCGAAAGTCCTAGTGTTCTTTCTCTGATTGAATTTTCTTCCCTGTTCTTAATTGTTTTTCATAGAATTGTGCTTAGTAGTTCATTCCATTATCTATTGGATTAGTTAAGGAGAGTCATAGATTTGAATTGTGACGACCAGTCCTCGTGGGATTCGACCTCGATCTTACCGAGTTTATTACTACATCACAACCCTATACTTGGAGAGTGAACATCTACCAACTGGATGTGAAATCTGCATTCCTGAATGGAATTCTGGAAGAAGAGGTTTATGTTGACCAGCCTGAAGGTTTTGTTGTTCAAGGGGAGGAACACAAAGTGTATCAACTAAAGAAAGCCCTTTATAGGTTGAAGCAGGCTCCTCGTGCTTGGAATGCACACATCGACAACTATCTTCAAGAGAACGGTTTCACCCAATGTCCATATGAGCATGCAGTCTACATCAAGAAAAATGCCCATGGCGACATCCTCATAGCATGCCTATATATTGATGATCTGCTGTTCACAGGAAACAGTCAGGCGATGTTTGAAGAATTCAAGTATGCTATGTTCAATGAATTCGAGATGACTGATGGTGGATTGATGTCCCTCTTCTTGGGCATCGAAGTAAAACAACAAGTTGGCGGCATTTATATATCACAGAAAAAGTATACCAACGAGTTGTTTAAAAAGTTTAAGATGACAGACTGTAATGCTGTGAACATGCCTGTAGCAACGGGCCTGAAGCTGACAAAAGAAGGAGAAGGAAGAAGCGTGGACTCGACTCTATTCAAGAGTTTGATTGGAAGCCTAAGGTATCTCACAATCACAAGGCCAGATATCATCTACAGTGTTGGACTTCTAAGCAGGTACATGGAAGCGCCAAAAGAATCACACTGGCTAGCTGCAAAAAGAATCCTCAGGTACGTCAAAGGAACAATGGAATTTGGTCTTTTCTATCCATACGAAGATGAAGCAATACTGTATGGATACTCAGACAGTGATTGGGGAGGTGACCAAGATGAAAGGAAAAGCACCACGGGATATATTTTCTATCTTGGATCGACTGCTTTCACATGGAACTCAAAGAAGCAAAGTGTTGTTGCTTTGTCCACATGTGAAGCAGAGTACGTGGCAGCATCATCCACAGTCTGTGAAGCAATATGGTTGAAGAACATGCTAAAAGAGCTGAAACATCCACAGGAGGAATCCACCGTTATATATGTGGATAACAAGTCGGCAATCGAACTTGCCAAAAATCCGGTGCAGCATGGAAGGAGCAAGCACATCGATACTCGATACCATTTTCTCAAGAGATCACGTGAAGCAGAAAGTGGTGAAATTTGAGTACTGTCACACCACTGAACAGGTCGCGGACATATTCACCAAGGCATTACCGACTGATACATTCAGACGACTAAGATCGATGCTTGGAATGAAGCCTGTTTTGGTTTGAAGGGGAGTGTTGGAAACATCAAACTCAAACAGACGTTTCCAGCAACAGTCGGTGACCATTGAACTCCTCATGCATAACAGTCGAAGCTCTAAAGGAGCTGTTTTGGAAGATGAATGGCCAAATGTCAGTTTCTAGGAATATTAAATAATGGAAGAGTCTAGTGAGAGTATTGTAGTCATTTCACAGTTGGTGCAAAAGCCTATAAAAGGCACATTGTATATCCTATCGTAGAAACATTGCAGCAAGTGAAAAGCAAGTAAAATTATTTTTATATCTTTGTGGTGTGTACCGTTCTAAGGCTTTGTAAAGCCAACAACTTTTGGTTTGTTCGGTTCTAAGGCTTTGTAAAGCCAACACTCCAAGCTTCTTTAGAGCTCACAAGAGATAACATCAAAGCCATTATAATGGTAACAACAACAATAACAGTTATCTATTAGTGACTAAAAAGGAACTTTTTCAGCTTGTGGTTGCCATCATGGATGGATCATACTCAGGAAAATCTCCTCAATCTAAGATCTCTAATTTTTGCAATTTTTGGCATAAAAATACATGGCTGAGAAGGATGCCAATTGTCCACATTCAGTGGAAAAAAAAAAAGGCCATAGATTGAGAGCAAGGATCATCTTATTTCGGAGATGTTCGGTGCATGATCCATCCGTGGTGTGGTCCTTCAGATCGGTGGTTTTGATAAACAACCATGGGCCCACAAGAACAAAGTTTGGTGCGGAAGTTCCCTATTATTCTCTGCCCGCAATAGTAGATGTACTAGCATGAATAATAGAGACAATGCTGTAAAGACGTCTATGTTTAAGTTGAATTTTGAAGAAAAAAAAATGTATATATACTTTCAAACTCTTTCCTAAAACCCACATTTCGGTAGAAAAAAACACCTACATGTGACACCGTTACGATACTCTATTTTTTAAAAAATATTTTTACTCTAAAAAACCAGAAAACGCATCTCATTCTCTCTCTTTCTCACGCCCCGACATCGGAATGCGCCAACTTCGCATCCCTAACTTCCCAGGGCCACACCCCCATGTGGATATACAATGCATACGTCAAAGTCTTTTGCCTGGAAACGGATTGGCTACTCGCCCTGCCACCAGCCATTAACGGATTGGCTACTCCCCCTGCCACCAGCCAATGGCCGATGGTCGGTGGTGCTCTGTGGGCCCACCATGATGTATGTGTTTCATCCATGCCATCCATCTATTTTTCTAGATCATTTTATGGTATGAGACCAAAATTTAGGTATATCCCAATCTCAAGTGGACCATGTTACAGGAAACAGTGTTGAATAAACATCGACCATTAAAAACTTTTTGGGGCATAAAAGTTTTGGATCAAGCTGATCTTTGTTTCTTCCCTTCATCTGGGTCTGTATGACCTAATCAACAGATTGGAAGTCAAATAAACAGTACATTGGGCCTTAGGAGGATTTTAATGGTAGATATCCAATCACTATTGTTTTCCTGTGGTGTGGTCCACTGAGATTTATATTCCTCTCATTTTTTGCACCAAACCCTAAAATGATCTATAAAAATGGATGAACGGAATGGATGAAATACATACATCATGTTTGAGCCCACAGAGCACCGGGGCTGGTGGCAGGGGAGTAGCCAATCCGTTCTCGTGTTGCCTATGGTCAGGTCCCACCGATATCGCGAATCCGAGACGGATTTCCAGCGAAAGACCTTCGCAGGAAGTTTTTGTGCTGGGAAGCTAGGTGGGGCCCACCGTGATATCTGTGAGTAATCCACCCCATATACCTGTTTTCCTAGCTCATTTTATGATATGCGACCAAAAATGAACTGGATCCAAGACTCTGGTGGGCCACACGAGAGGGAAAACTAGAAAAAGAAATCCCCACCGTTGAAACCTTCTCGGGCTCCACCTTGATGTTTATATGCCATCCAAACCGTTTAGAAGGTCATTCCCACTTGGATGAACTGAAAAAACAAAAAAATAATAATAATAATAAATAAAATAAAATATTATGAAACAAAACTTTTGTGGCCAAACAAATATTTCCAAGGTGGATGTTCAATTCCCATCATTTCCTTTAGCGTGGCCCACTTAAGTCTTGGATCTAGCTCTTTTTTGTCGCATGTCCTAAAATGAACTGACAAAATGGAGAAACGGGATAGATTTCTAGCAAAGATCACTGTAGCCCCACCTAGCTTCCAAGCGCAGGAGAGCCTTTGAAATTCGTCTCCGGCCGCTGATTCCGGCGTCTCAGCCAAGTGGCGCTCCTCCGGCACCACCTTACCCATTGGGTTCAAAGGTTATGGGCCACATCATGATGTATGTGGTACATCCACACCGTCCATCCATTTTATGATGTCATTATAGGGCATGGGCCCAAATATGAGGCAGATCCAAATCTCAAGTGCACCATAACATTGGAAATGGACGAGATTGAATGCCTACCCTTGATAACTTCTTAGGAGCGAAATAAAAAGGAATTATAGTGGGCCCCTTAATTTAGGTACACGTCACTTAATAAAGAGGTTGGATGGTAAAAAAAAAAAAAAAATTTACAATGAGCGCTATCATTTTTTTCTTGTAGGATTTAATTGACACTGTTAACTCTTATGGGCCCACCTAAGATTTGGATCTTTTTCATTTTGGGGCTTATGCCTTGAAATCACGATCCACCAAGGATGGACAATGTGGATCAAACAAATGTATCACTGTGGGGCCCATGGCATAGTTCACCATCAGAGTGGATTTTGCGACCCCTTGCAACAAAAAGTTAAAAGAGTGCATGATCATCTTTTTAAAGTATAACAGGCGAAATATAAGAGACTTTTTTTTTTATCGTATTTAAAAATGATTTTAAGAAAGAGTTTAAAAGCAGACTTTTTTTTAATTCAAACAACGCATAAGCGGCTGCACAGCGTTGATAATATAGTACCATGTATAATCAGGAGTTGAATATTTTTGCTCCTGCAGGTAGTTTCACGGGGTGGAGACCTTTGGATATTGGTAATTTCTTTTTTTTTCCTTTTTTTAACACATGCACACACCCCCACACACTCACGCCGTAGTGGGATTTCACCACCTATGGATACTCGAACCCTTGACCTGGTGTTGAAACTCCGGATATTGGTAATTTCAGAACTAACAAGACAGCATAAGAAGCATGTGATTATTTGATTATTTATTGAGTGCGCTCCACTTTCTTTTTTCATGTGCATATCTTGTAGGATTAGCCTTCAATAATAAATGATGATGATGATGATAGTATGAAATCCTACTCTATATATTTATTATGTTTTCCACATTAAGACGCCAATCTCAAAATGAGGAATATCACTGAAAATTCTGTTCGTGTGATGAGGTGTGCGATCAATTACCATCTTACTCTTTTACAATAACAATAATGTAGTAATAATAATAATAATAATTGTTGATGCAAAAATCTGGATTGTTCCCTTGGACCTTCGTGTACCTGCACAGAGAGAAGGGACAAAGGAGACCCTGGCTTGAGCAGGGGACCCTCCGATGCCAAAGTCAGGCCTGGATCTTGGGTCTAAATGTATTGAGGGGTTTTTGAGGAAGAGATTTTTTGCCTACCTCCCAAGATGATGAAGGTCCTCCTTTTATAGCTGCTGGAGCGTTTTGTCCTAGGAGGATTCCTCTCCCAGTATCGTGCAATCGTAAGAGGATTCTTCTCCTAGTATCACGGAGACAGAATCGTGCCCGTCTCTCTGTCTTTATCCGATCCCGCAAGCTTCGGGATCGGGGATCTTATTCCGAGATATTTGGGATGAGGCCTTGTTTATGTTGTCCCTCCTTTATCGGCCGGTCCGGTTAGAAGGTCGGCCGAGGCATGCCTGGACTACCGGTTCATCGTCTGGACCGACTCAACTTTTGTCTCGGTTTACAGAATCTTTGACTTCCCTCGGCTCTGACGTATGCCTTGGCGACCCGAGGCGGCGACCCGAGGCGCCAAGTCCGAGTCTCGGGACTTGGGTGTTTTTTATCCCCAACAGTAAGCCCCCCTACTCCGCGTGTCTCATATGACACTTAGGAGTAGAGAATTTTGAGTCGGTTCGTAACGTGGTCCGAGAGAAGTAGGCATTTAATGCGTTCTATGTCGCCTTTGATGGGAGACGGTTCAGTTTCTGACATCGCATGCGCCGGCAACTGTCAAATCGCTCATCCCGCCAATGAAGTTCGGACACGTAGCAAGGGTATCATTATTGTCAGTCTTCGCGCGCCACGTGTCAAGTGGGGGAGTCGACGCAGGCGTCGAATCATTTCCCCATTAATTGCCTCCGCCGCGTGGCAATCTTATAAAAAGGGGGGGTCCCGCATTTCAAACTCCTACTGCCGTTCCCGCTTTTCATTTCCTTTGGAGCTCTTCGGTTTTTCTTCTTCTTTCTTTCCTCTTTGTTGGCTGTCAGCGGCTGTCTTCGCCATTTCCGTTTTCCTCCCCCCCTCCGGTGAGTCTCTCCTTCCTCTCTATTTAGTGATAATGGCGGCTAGAGGTCCACAAAGTCCCCAGGAGGGAGCTTCCGGAGATGAAGGCGAAGCGCAACATTTTTGGAACGTTGCGGAATCGCCTTCTTTATTGACGGAAATGGCAGTTGACGCTAACGCTGCTTTTCTCTCTGAGAGGGTCACCGAAGCTCCTGCGGAGCGTCCTGCTTCCGTTGATCCTTCTCGGGGTGGGTCATCCTTAATAACCCGCCCGGGAAGGCCTAATCTTCCAAGGGATATGGAAGAAGAAGAAGAGGAGGAGGAAAATGAAGTATTAATTGCTGAAGGAACCTCTGCGTCGGTTCCTGCTGATAAGTCGGCACATGCCGAGTCTGACGGAGAAGGATCGGGGGATGACTTAAGCGGCCCGGTTCCTTCGGTCTTAACCGAGGCGGACTTGGACAGGATCCGAATCGGGTACCACATCCCCGAATCGGTCATCACTTATCTCCCCCGTCCGAGAGACTTGCCAGATCATCCTCCTCCTGGGGCGGTCGCGATTTACCAAGTCTCGATGCAATGCGGCTTGCGTCTGCCCCTTCAACCCATTGTCAGGGGAGTTTTGTCTCGTATTCGGATTGCACCGGGGCAAATAGTTCCGAATGGGTGGAGGAACTTACTCGGGTGTGCCGTACTGTGGGCTGAGATGGAACAGCCACCGTTAACAGTCAACGAATTTCTTCACTTATACCAAGTGCGCGTGAATCCGAACTACCCCTGCTTTTACGTTTTTCGGCTTGGCGGGGCGGAGGCGGCTCCCTAATAACTGACCCTCCCACTTCCAACAAACATTGGAGAGAGCGTTGGTTTTGGGCCTGTGGCCGTTGGGAGACGGCTGAGTCCGGGTCCTACGAGGCTCGTGTTCCTCGGTCGTTTCAAAGAGCAGGTGACTTGGCTCTTCTCTCTTGCCTTTCTTTGTTTTTTGTAATATTCTGAGTCTGACGAGCTTGTGTCTGGCAGACATCCCAAAGAAGCGGCAAAAGCTCGGCTCCAGTGCTTCAGCTCGGATTAAAGAGTTGAGGACGTTGGACCCGGCAGATAGGTCTTGGAAGGTGCTCCTTCAACCGGAGCGTCTTCATCTCGCAGGTCTAGACTCGGCCGTCACAGGTAATTGAAATTGTATTTTCACGTGCCTTTTGAGTCTTTCCTGATTTACTTCGTTTTTTTTTTTTTTTTTTTTAGATCTGCCCGAAGCTCGTCCCCATCTAAGGACTGTTCCCGAATCAGCCCCCACAGAGATGACTGGAACTCGTCCTTCGCTTAGGGCGGTTTCGAAGCTAAAGGCTCCTCCGCGATCAGTCCTTTTGTCGGAGCCTCGGCCGCCGAAGAGACAGAGAGTAGCGCAAAAGGAGAAGGAGCCTGCGAGTTCTTCTGCTCCTCTGTCGTCGTAATCGGATCCCGATCCGGAAGAGAGGGTGGAAGAAGTGCAGGCCGCTGCCTCGGAACCTCAGGCGGCACCTGACTCGGGACATGTTGCGACGGAAGTCCCGAGGCAGGAGGAAGAGACAAGGGCTGCGTCTTCCAGAGGGGAAGAAGAGACGAGGACCGCATCCTCCAGAGGGGAAGAAACGAGCCAGGAGGGGCCGTCCATTTTGCAGAAGATGGTGTCGGGGATGGTTCCCTGGGCCTTAGCCCATGGGAGCGAAAAGGAGTTTGTCAGCCTCTATAACGCTCCTTCGTCGCAAACCGTCGGCCATGCAGCAAGGGTGCTTTTTGAACTTGCTCCCTGCTTGGTTAAGGCCTGTAAAGAGTTATCCTCGGCCCATCGGCTGCAGACCCTTCTCTCGAAAGCCGAAGGGCGACACGAGAACGCCGAGATACGAGTTGGCGTTCTGATGGGCGAGGCGGGCCTTGCCCGGAAAGCTGCCGAAGGCGCGAAAACTGAGGCGACTTCTTCCAAGAAAGCCCTTGATGAAGCGAGGGCCGAAGTTACTCGAGTGTCAGCTCTCCTCTCTAGGGCTGAAGAGGAGAACAGGCGAATCCTTGCAACCCATGCTTCCTGTGCAAATGACTTGGCTCGGGCTAAGCTTGAGGCGGCGGAACTTATTCAGCAGGCCACCGATAAGACTCGGGAGGCAGAGAAGGCTAGGGACCAAGCTGTCCAAGCATTCCTTGAGTCGGCGGAGTTCGAGGATGAAAGGGATCGCTTGTTCCAAAGCGGATTCCTGGAATGTATCAAGGACATCAAGAAATCCTTTCCTGACCTCGATCTCTCAGAGATCGAAGGTGGAGGAGCCTCGGAATCCGAGAATCCGGACGCCGCTGCTGAAGTCGCTGCTGGGGATGAAGCCGGTACAGGCGAGAATGTTTTGAGTACCGTTCCTTTAAGGAAGACCAGGGTTCCTTATCATTTCTCTTTTTTTTTTTTTTTGTAAGATCAGTTGAAGATAAATGAAAGATAGCACTTTTATTCATAGAATTTTGGCTTTAAAGCTTTCTCAATTCGGATTCCTTGAATCTTAAGTGCCGAGCTAAGGATAGTAAATCTTTAAGTATTCAGCGTTCCTAGGATGGGGCAGCGATTGCCCGTTTAGATCTTCTAATTGGTATGTTCCTGGCCGGATGGTACCCGAGACAATGTAAGGTCCTTCCCAGTTTGGTCCTAATGTGCCCGACCCAATTTCTTTAGTATTCGGAAATACTTTTCGGAGAACCATATCTCCCATCCGGAACCGTCTGATCTTAATTCGGGCATTGTAGAACCGAGCCACTTGTCGTTGCCGGGCTTCTGTACGTAGTCGTGCCACTTCCCTTTGCTCGTCCAGGAGGTCGAGTCCGAGTGCGAGGAGTTCTTCATTTTCATCCTCATTGAATGAAGTGACTAGGGCCGAAGGTAAGCCGATTTCAACGGGAGTGACGGCTTCCGAGCCGTAAGCGAGTGAAAAGGGGGTTTCTCCTGTGGCGGTTCGAGCCGTGGTTCGATAAGCCCAAAGAATTTTCGGGAGTTCTTCGGCCCATGCCCCTTTGGCTCGGTCAAGCTTGGTCCGGAGATGTTGCTTGATGATCTTGTTAACTGCCTCAACTTGCCCATTAGTTTGAGGATGATGGGGTGAAGAGTAGGCGTTTCTGATTCCGAGGTTGTCGCACATCTCGCGAAAATTTCTGTTATCGAACTGCCTTCCATTGTCCGTAATAATGATGCGGGGTATTCCGAATCGGCAGATAATGTTTTTCCATACGAAATCGGTGATCTTCTGTTCGGTTATCTTAGCTAACGGCTCTGCCTCGGCCCATTTCGTGAAATAATCCACTGCTACCACAGCAAACTTGGTCTGACCTTTTCCCATAGGGAGTGGACCGATAATATCGATACCCCACTGCGCGAAGGGCCAAGGACCGGTCATTGGTGTCAATGCCTCGGGAGCTTGTCTCGGAATCGCTGCGAACCTTTGGCATTTGTCGCATTTTTGGACGAGTTCGCGGGCGTCGTTTTGGATAGTAGGCCAGTAATATCCCTGTCGTAGGACCTTGTGGGCGAGAGACCGCCCTCCAGAGTGGTTTCCACAGATTCCTTCATGGATTTCACGTAACACATAGTTTGCCTCACTGGGTTTAAGGCAGCGCAACAACGGAGCATAATAACCCTTCTTATAAAGAGTATCGTTAAGTATGGTGTAACGGGAGGCTCGGAACCGCACTCGTCGAGCCTCGGCACGATCTTCAGGCAGTTTCCCCTTGTCAAGGTATTGGCGGATTGGATCGATCCAGGATGGTTCCGAGTCGATTGCATTGACGGCCTTGCTAGCTGGTTCATTTATGCTTGGTACATCGACGTATTCGACGGGGACGGATCTGGGTATATCGTCTTCATCGGCGGAGGCTAGCTTTGCTAATAAGTCGGCTTTGCCGTTTTCTGTACGAGGGATCCGAGTGACATGACAGAGTTGAAATCCTTTGATAAGTTCTTTCGCTTTCTCCATGTATGCTCTTAATTGGTCTTTCCGTGTTTGGTATACACCGGTGACTTGGTTTACAACCAACTGAGAATCGCTGAAAACGCTTAGGTGTGTGACTCCCATGCTAGCGGCGAGTCGGAGGCCGAGTAACAATGCTTCATATTCTGCCGTGTTGTTCGACGCTTGGAATCCAAGTCGTAAGGCATACTGTATATAGGTATGATCGGGAGTTTCCAGTACAATCCCGGCCCCACTTGCCTTCGAGTTGGAAGAGCCGTCGACAAACAGTTTCCAGGGCATGGGGCAGGGTAGGGTTGGTGTAGCGGCCGTTGCTGGGACTACAACATCCTTTGGCATATCGTTGACCGGGAGATCAGTTGGTGGGGTTCCTTCAGCAATAAAATCAGCTACGGCTTGCCCTTTGATTGCCGCCTTCGGCTTGTATTGAATATCAAACTCACTCAGTTCGATAGCCCATTTCGTGAGTCGGCCGGAAGCTTCTGGTTTCTGCAAAACTTGGCGAAGAGGAAGATCGGTCATCACGATGATGGTATGAGCCTGAAAATACGGCCTGAGTCGGCGAGAAGAAGTTATTAGTGCCAAGGCTACTTTTTCCAAGCTTGGGTATCTTGTTTCTGCTGGCAATAACGCTTTTGACGTAATATACCTAAGTTCTGCTTTCCTTCGGATTCTCGTATCAAAGCCGAGCTAACGGCTGCCTCGGATACTGCTAGATACAGCAGCAGGGATTCGCCTGATTCGGGCTTTGATAAGAGAGGTGGAGAACCGAGATATGATTTTAATTGTTGAAATGCCGCTTCGCATTCTTCCGTCCAACCCATTGTTTGTCGTCCTTTCAACTGCTTGAAGAAAGGGAGACACTTATCCGTGGCTCTGGACAAGAACCGGTTAAGTGCAGCGACTCGTCCAGTCAACCTTTGGATGTCCTTAATGGTTTTAGGGGATTCCATATCAATCAAAGCCTTTATCTTCTCAGGGTTCGCCTCTATTCCTCGCTGACTAACCAGGAAACCGAGGAATTTTCCAGAGCCCACCCCAAAAGCACATTTACTCGGATTTAGCTTCATCCGAAACTTTCGTAAGATGAGGAACATTTCTTCCAAATCATTCACATGATCTGTCGCGTGTATGCTTTTGACGAGCATGTCGTCAATGTAGACTTCCATAGTTCGGCCTATAAGTCGAGCAAAGATTTTGTTAACTAATCTTTGGTAAGTTGCGCCGGCATTCTTTAAACCAAATGGCATCACTCGGTAACAATAAAGGCCTTTGTCGGTGACAAAGGTAGTTTTTGATTTATCTTTCTGATGCATTACAATTTGATTATATCCTGAATATGCATCCATGAAACTAAGGAGCTCATGTCCTGCGGTACTATCTACCAACTGGTCTATTCTCGGAAGTGGAAAGCTATCCTTCGGGCAGGCTTTGTTTAAGTCAGTGTAATCAATACAGACTCGCCACTTCCCGTTGGATTTCTTTACGAGCACGACATTTGCGACCCATTCCGGATAGTGTATTTCTTCTATGAAATTAGCTTGGAGAAGTTTGCCGACTTCTTCTTCAATGATGGCGTATCGTTCAGGGCCGAGCGGTCGTCGCTTTTGTCGGATCGGCCGGCATGACGGATCGATGTTGAGCCGGTGAGTCATCACAGATGGGTCGATCCCGGGCATATCATCATGGCACCAGGCAAATACGTCAGCGTACCTTCAGAGCAAGGCTATCAGGTTTTCCCTCAAGGGGGACTGTAAAGACGAGCCAATTCGTACTGTCTTGGATCCGTCTGTCTCGGCCAGGGGGACTGAGATAAGATCTTCGACTGGCTGCCCTCGTTCATGACCCTCGCCCCGAGGGTCCAATGACTCGATCGTTGATATGTTGATCGGACTTTTGTTGGTGGTCCCTTTTACAGCTATCATGTAGCAGCGCCTCGCATCTTGTTGGTCTCCTTTGACAATTCCCACTCCCGTCTCAGTCGGAAATTTCAATGAAAGATGGTATGTGGATACCACGGCCTGGAGGAGACTTAAAGAAGGTCGGCCGAGTATTGCATTGTATACTGAGGGTTGATCGACGACTAAGAATTCCACCATCATCGTCGTCTGATGTGGGGCATTGCCGGCAGTGAGTGGCAACGAAACAGTTCCTTCGGGCAGTACTTGTCCCCCGGAAAATCCGATTAACGGGGTCCGAACTGGACGTAGCATGGATCGTTCGATTCCCATTTTATCGAACGCCTGAGTAAATAATACGTCTGCAGATGATCCTGTATCGACGAGTATCCGGAACACTTTCCGGTTAGCGATAGTCAGGGTGACAATCAGTGCGTCATCATGAGGGTGATAGATACCTCGGGCGTCTTCCTCTGTGAACGAAATGCAATATCTTTCCCTTTTCTTCTCCTTTGATGGCCGATCTATAGTCATAAGCTCGGACTCTGGCTGACTTAATCTTCTCGCATGATTTCTTCGAGCATTGTTTGAGTCGCCCCCACCTCGCGGACCGTCGATAATTGTCCGAATTTCTTCCATCGGCTGACTCTCGGTCGGACGTCTCTCAGTTACTTCAGCTTTGACTATATGTTCTTTGAGTCGGCCGTCCTTTATGAGCCGTTCGATCTCTTCCTTTAGGTGACGGCAATCGCTCGTGTTATGCCCGTGATCACGGTGATAGTGGCAGTACTTATCCTTGTCTCGCCGATTAGGATTGCTTTTGAGTTTACTGGGCCAGTTGACAAAGCCTTCACTCTTGATTTCCATCAATACCTGTTCCTGAGTTTTGTTCAGGGGGGTATACGTGGAAAATCGTCGATCCGGGCGTTTGCCTGACCTTCGCTCATCGTGTGCCTGCTCATCCTTGCGTTTCCTTCCTCCGGTCGAGTCGGCTTCCTTTTTGGCCGACTCTTTGACCAAAGTTTTAGTTTCGCGCAGAATTCGTGTTTCTTCGGCGTTTGCATATTTATCCGACCGTGCCATAAACTCTGCCAAAGTATCGGGCGGAGTTTTATCCAGAGATGCCAGGAATGGCTTATCTCTGACTCCTTGCATGAGCGCATTGAGAGCCATTTCTTCTGAGTGTTTTCGAACTTGGAGGGATTCGAAATTGAAACGCTTGATATAATCTTTTAATAGCTCTCCCTGCTTCTGAACTATGTTGTTCAGATATGCAGGGGGTTTCAATTTCTTTTTCCCGCCGATGAAGTTGGTGAGGAAGGCGTCGCTCAGCTCGACGAATGAACTGATGGATTTTGGTTTCAACTGTTTGAACCACAACCGAGCTACATCGGTCAATGTAAGAGAAAAGGCCCGACACATTACTGCATCCGAGGCATCGTGGAGCTCCATATATGTTTTGAAGCATTCGATATGCTCCGTCGGGTCGGTCTTGCCGGTGAAAGGAGTGATCTGAGGTAAGCGAAACCTCTCGGGCAACCGAGCCTCCATTACTGAGTCCACAAAGGGGGACGCCTTTGCTTCGGACCTAGTTGGATGCATATTTCAGCCATGCCTCATGTCCGCCATTTCTTTCGCCATTTTCTCCCGCACTTCTCGTTTAAAATTTTGAATATCGACTTTCCAAGGTTCACTACTCTCTGCCGTGCCTTCCATGGAAGGTCGGATGCGCCTCCTTCGCTCTATCTCGTGTCGAAGGTCGGTCGGGGGCAAGGATGCGTTGGCCGACTGAGCTGGAGATGGTTCAGAAACACCTTGGGGTTGGCTCGGCCGGAAAGACTGCGGTGCGGAAGGTTGAGGATCAACCGCTGCAGTCGGTACGTGCGCTGTCTCCCCTTGAGGAGGCGGGAGTGGCTGCATTTGCTGCTGATACATTCGTTCCAGCATCTGCTTCATCATATTCATATCCGACCGGATTTCTTGAACCTCCTGATCTAACCGCCCATCGTTCCGACCCCGTCGATTGTTGCTTGTTCTGGTCGCTCCTCGTTGGCGGTTGTTAGGTGGGTTCTGGACTGCGGGGACCGCGATCGGGCCTGCTGGCCCTGTAACCGCGATCTCATTCAAATCTTCTTCTGGGACCGTCCTTCTAGTCATCACCATGGAATTCAATAGAAATAAGGGATGGCTTTCTGTACGTTCCCACAGACGGCGCCAAACTGTTGATGCAAAAATCTGGATTGTTCCCTTGGACCTTCGTGTACCTGCACAGAGAGAAGGGACAAAGGAGACCCTGGCTTGAGCAGGGGACCCTCCGATGCCAAAGTCAGGCCTGGATCTTGGGTCTAAATGTATTGAGGGGTTTTTGAGGAAGAGATTTTTTGCCTACCTCCCAAGATGATGAAGGTCCTCCTTTTATAGCTGCTGGAGCGTTTTGTCCTAGGAGGATTCCTCTCCCAGTATCGTGCAATCGTAAGAGGATTCTTCTCCTAGTATCACGGAGACAGAATCGTGCCCGTCTCCTGTCTTTATCCGATCCCGCAAGCTTCGGGATCGGGGATCTTATTCCGAGATATTTGGGATGAGGCCTTGTTTCGCGCTGTCCCTCCTTTATCGGCCGGTCCGGTTAGAAGGTCGGCCGAGGCATGCCTGGACTACCGGTTCGTCGTCTGGACCGACTCAACTTTTGTCTCGGTTTACAGAATCTTTGACTTCCCTCGGCTCTGACGTATGCCTTGGCGACCCGAGGCGGCGACCCGAGGCGCCAAGTCCGAGTCTCGGGACTTGGGTGTTTTTTATCCCCAACAATAATAATAATAATAATAATAATAATAATAATAACAATAGTCGGATAATGATCCCAGAATTGTTCACATAATCCACTAATTAGGTGAGACACATATGTTTGAGTCAGACCATCAGCTTTCCATTGATCCTGACCATGTAACATGCATGATGGATGTGTAAGACTCCTATTAGGTGGGGCCACACATGATCATTTGACCATTGGATTATCCAAATTGAGTGATCTAGTGGGCTCCACTAAGTTGTGATTGATACAAATAGGTTTAGAATGAGACACTTGAACCATGGTCCCTATATATGGTTATTAAGATGGATATGGAAATCCAAGATGTGGAAATTCCATATGGAAGAAGCGTGATAGGTAAGCTTCTCTAGGCCTCTCTTTTTCTATAAATATATATCTTGGTCTCCTCACTAATACACATAGAAAACCCTAATTCAATTAAGAAGTTTTTAATAAGGATGTAAGGTACAGTAGATCGAGCATCCCTCTCGGCGACATCGCAGTATCGGGAATGTCTTTCTACAGATGGGTGTTAAAGATTATAGTTTAGAATGTCCATTATTGATGGACATAGATGATATGTTTATTCCATTATTCAAATTATAGGATGGAGCATTCTCATTTTTACCTCATTGATGTGATTTATCCCTTGGACGATTGTGATGATGTTATAAAAAACCGGTGCATCGGTTGGAAAAATTTTCCTATATCAGAGTTTCCCTGCAAGGTTGCATGTTAACATTTGTTGGGTCTATAACCCAACTTCTTGCTAATGTGTGGCTGCAGCCACCAAAAAGAAAAAACTGAATCTTTTGGAAGAAGATGAGAGAACTGCTGCTATTGGAATTGAATGAAAACGTATTACACTGCTGCCTTTTATAGGCTTTCTTATTCTATGAAATGACTAATTTATCCCCGTCTAGATTCATCCTAGGGGTAGGTAAAGAAAGAAAAGAATCCAGAAAATATCTATTATTTATCTTCACCCAGCTAGCAAACTAAACTTAGAAAAAATCTCACAGCTAGAATACACGGTATACACAGCTAGCTCAAAAAGATCACGGTTTTGGATTTGCACAAATCCTCCACCATGTCCAACACTCCCCTTCAAACCAAAACCGTCTTCATTCCGAGCATCATTCTTAGTTGTTTGAATGCATCTGTCGGCAATGCCTTTGTGAAAATATCCGCCACCAGTTCCGTAGTATGACAATACTCTAATTTCATCGTTTTATGCTTCACATGATCTCTCAGAAAATGGTATCGGATATCAATGTGTTTGCTTCTTCCATGCTGCACTGGATTTTTGGCTAACTCGATTGCCGACTTGTTATCCACATATATGACTGTAGATTCCTCATGTGGATGCTTCAGCTCTTTTAGTAGATTCTTTAACCAAATTCCCTCACAGACAGTGGACGATGCTGCCATGTACTCTGCTTCACATGTGGACAGGGCGACCACACTCTGCTTCTTCGAATTCCATGTGAATGCTATCGACCCAAGATAGAAAGTATAGCCTGTGGTGCTTTTTCTTTCATCTTGGTCACCACCCCAATCACTATCAGAGTATCCATACAACATCGCCTCATCATTGTACCGATAAAAGATAACCAAACTTAATAGTCCCTTTGAGATACCTCAGTACTCGTTTTGCAGCTAGCTAGTGTGAATCTTTTGGAGGCTTTCATATACCGGCTTAGAAGCCCAACACTGTAAACTATATCTGGCCTAGTGATTGTGAGGTACCTTAAACTTTCAATTAGGCTCTTGAATAAGGTTGAGTCGACGTTTCTTCCTTCTCCATTTTTCGTGAGCTTCAGGCCTGTTGTAACAGGTGTATTTACAGATTTACAGTCGACCATCTGAAACTTCTCAAGAAGTTCCTTTGTGTACTTCTTCTGAGATATGTGAATGCTGCCGACTTGTTGCTTCACCTCAATGCCTAAGAAGAAAGACATCAATCCACTATCAGTCATCTCGAACTCTTTGAACATAGCCTCCTTGAATTCTTCAAACATCGCCTGGCTGTTCCCAATGAACAGCAGATCATCAACATATAAACAAGCGATAAGCATATCACCACGGGCATTCTTCTTTGTGTAGACGGCATGCTCATATGGACATTTGACGAAACCATTCTCTTGAAGATAACCGTCGATCCGTGCATTCCAAGCACGAGGAGCTTGCTTCAACCCATACAGCGTTTTCTTCAGCCGATACACCTTGTGTTCCTCCCCTTGCATGATAAAGCATTCAGGTTGGTCAACGTATACTTCTTCTTCTAATATCTCATTTAGGAATGCGGATTTCACATTCAGTTGGTAGATCATCCAACTGTGATGAGCTGCAAGGGAGATAATCATTCTTACAGTATCAAGGCGAGCAACTGGGGCGAAAACTTCTTCATAGTCTACCCCATATTTCTATTTGTAACATTTTGCTATGAGCATTGCCTTATATCGTTCGATCTTACCATCGACATTCTGCTTGATTTTGTACACCCATTTGAGACCAATGGTCTTCTGGCTTTTGGGGAGTGAGGTCAACTCCCATGTTCGATTCTTCTCGATGGCATGAATCTCTTCTTCCATAGCCTTTCTACAACATTCTTCATTCACAGCCTCCTCGAATGTGAGAGGCTCTTGGTCCGCATACAGGCAGAGTAAATTCACTTCCTCAGTTTCTACATAGATGTCGTTGAGGCTTCTCATTTTAATAGGAGGCAAGGGTGAAGGAGAATCGGATGAAGATGTACTGGATGAATTCTGATTTGATGAAGTACCTCCAGGAGAGATGGAGCATACTCCTGGACTTCTGCGATCCGAAGGGGGTGATGTGGGTATCTGCTCTTGCTTCTCATGTCTCTCTTCTTCTTATTCTTCGACCTCGATCTGCTTTTCTTTGGACGAGTTTCCCTCGTTCCATTTCTATGATTCTTCCTCACAAAATACCACATCTCTACTCACCACCAGCTTATTGGTTAGTGGGTTGTAGAGCTTGTATGTCTTTGACTCTTCGCTGTAGCTGATGAAGATGCACTTCTCGCCACGATCATCGAGCTTTTTCTTTCTCGTTTCTAGAATTTGAGCATCGGCGACACACCCAAAGATCTTAAGGTGCGCCACGCTCGGCTTGTATCCACTCCATGCATGCTTCCTGCGGTGTCTGAAATCTGACACTCTTGGTCGGACACCTATTGAGCAGATAGGCAGTACATGCAACTGCCTCTGCCCAGAAATTCTTTGGCAGACTTTTCTCCTTCAGCATGGTCCTCGTCATATCGAGGATTATGCGGTTCTTCCGTTCCGTAATTCTATTTTGTTGTGGCGTGTACGCTGTAGTGTGTTATTGCTTAATGTCATGTTCCCTACAATATTCTCGAAAAACATTTGAGGTGTACTCCCCACCTCTGTCAGATCAGAGGGTTTTGATTTTAAGACCACTTTCTTTTTCAACAAGGGCCTTAAAAATTTTTTAAATAGTAAAAGCAATAGACTTCTCTTTGATTACATACACCCACAATTTTCTACTGAAATCGTCAATGAATGTAATAAAGTATTTATTACCTCCAAGAGAGATTGGCTCTAATGATCCACAGATGTCAGTGTGAACCAACTGCAACAGTTCTCTTGCTCTTCGGGATACTTCACTCGAAAAGGAGTTCCTTTATTTTTTCCCAAGTGTGCACGCGTCACACACATATTCTGGAGCTTCAATAATAGGCAAGCCATGCACCATGCTTAATGAGGACAGAAGTTTCAGGCCGCTGAAATTTATATTACCAAAGCGAAGATGCCACATCCAGGAATCATTCTTTGCTTTTTCATAAAAACACTTCTCAAACATTATGTTTATATGGAGAGGAAACATATGATTCTTCGTCATCTGGACTTTCACAATCAAACATCCATACATATCTCTTATGGAAAAAGAAGAGTTCTCCATGTGTATGACATACCCTTTTTCGAAGAGTTATCCGAGACTCAGTATATTACTTTTCATGTTGGGCACGTAGTACACATTGGAGATATAGTTTAGAATACTATTTTTCTGAAAGATTTTGATTTTACATTTACCTTTCACTGGCGTTTTTGATGAGTTTCCAAACGTTACATCGCTAGGAACTCCTTCTGTGAGTTCTACAAAGAGTTTCTTGTCACCGCACAGGTGGTTACTTGCACCTGTGTCGAGATACCATACATCCTACTGATCACTACCTTTCTCTTGTGAAAGGAGAAATGTGGAACTTTCTTGTTCATGGCCTGATGCTTCGGCATAGTTGGATAGCTCTTCTTGAGTCACCGGCTTGCTCCAGCAATCAGATGCATAGTGGCCAAGCTTGTTGCAATTGTAGCATTGGATGTTCTTTATACTTCCTCATCCACGCATAGATCTACCTCTACCATTTCCTCTTCCACGGAAATTGGTATTTTTCTATTGGTTTTGGCCATATCTTTGGTGGTATCCGCGCCCTCTGCCTCTTGCACAATTGTTAGCAAAACGTCCACCACGTTGTGAACTTCCACATCCACTAATGTTATTATTCAGAGTCAACTCAACTCTAAAGCTTGTTTCATCGGCATGGAACTGGCATTCTTCTGCATTCGTTGTTCATGAACTTACAACAATCCCATCAACTCCTCAATGGAGAGTTTCTCAATATCTTTTGATTCTTCGATCGCCACAACCACATGCTCAAACTTGGTTGTGAGAGATCGAAATATCTTTTCAATAACTCGGACATCTTCAATCTTTTCACCATTTCTTTTCAAATTATTGACAGTTACAAGTAAATGCGAAAAATAATCAGTAATATTCTCACCTTCCTTAATGTGAGTCGCTTCGAACTCGACTCTTAATGTTTGAAGGCGAACCCGCTTCACTCGATCTACACCCTTGAAGATGGTGCCAAGGGTATTCCATGCTTGCTTGTTTGATGTTGCTTCGACAATCTTTTCGAAGGTGGATTCATTCAACCCTTGATTAAGAAGAAACAAAGCCTTATTGTCTCTCTTCCTTTGATTTTTAGAGTTATCTTTTCTTCATTGGTGAAGGTGGCTTCTTCTTTCATAGTGGGTTCTTCATACCCATCGGTGACGATCTCCCATAGTTCTTGCGACTCGAACAATGCCTTCATTTGGATGCACCATTTTTCATAGTTGTCCTTTGACAACTTAGGAACCTGCGGCTGGATTGTGCTGGCCAGCTTTTCTATTTTTTAAAGGAATTGTTGATTTTTATTTTTATTTTTTTGAAAAAATGAAAGGAGATTAATGAAATAGAAATCTAAATTTTTTTTAAAAAAAAACAGATTTTTTTCTGCTAAATTTTGATTTTATTTTTTTTTAACAGATTTTTTTTTTTGCAATCTGATGTTTTTTTGAAAAAACAGATTTTTTTATTTTTTTTTTCAATCTGATTTTTTAAAAAAACGGATTTTTGCTGCAATCTGATTTTTTTGAAAACAGATTTTTTTTTTTTTTTTTTTTTTTGAAAAAACAGATTTTTGCTGGAAACTTTTTCTAGAAAAAAAAAAAAAAAAAACTGGGACCTGTGGGCACCACAATTGACGTTTCAAACAAAACCTAGACAGTAGGCTTCATAGATTTTACAAGCAAAAAATCTGGACGTTTCAAACACAATCTGGACAGAAAAAAAAAAAATGTTGGAATGCAGTTCAGCCTCCTCACGGCTGATTTGTTGTTGGGTATTTGCAGACCCAAAACAGGCAGTGCAGGACCTACTTTTCGCTGATGAGGCCCAAGGATCAGTAGCTCTGATACCACTTTGTTGGGTCTATAACCCAACTTCTTGCTGATGTGTGGCTGCAGCCACCAAAAAGAAAAAACTGAATCTTTTGGAAGAAGATGAGAGAACTGTTGCTATGGGAATTGAATGAAAACGTATTACACTGCCGCCTTTTATAGGCTTTCTTATTCTATGAAATGACTAATTTATCCCCATCTAGATTCATCCTAGGGGTAGGTAAAGAAAGAAAAGAATCCAGAAAATATCTACTATTTATCTTCACCCAGCTAGCAAACTAAACTTAGAAAAAATCTCATAGCTAGCATACACGGTATGCACAGCTAGCTCAAAAAGATTACGGTTTTAGATGTGCACAAATCCTCCACCGTGTCCAACAACATTTCTTGTAAAAGAAGAAGAAGAACACCCTCACTCTCTCTCTCTCTCTCTCATTGCAATGGTTGTTGTATGTTGGCTTTTAGGATGTGATGTTCGGCGGCACCGAAACTGTGGCATCGGCCATCGAGTGGGCCATGGCAGAGTTGATGAAGCATCCAAATGAGCTGAGGAAGGTACAGGACGAGCTCACTGAGGTGGTGGGATTGGATCGCAAGGTGCACGAGAGCGACCTCCATAAGTTGGCCTACCTAAAATGCACCGTGAAGGAGACACTGCGCCTCCACCCGCCCGTCCCCTCTCCTTCTCCATGAAACCACCATGGACTGCAAGCTCTTCGGCTACTCTATCCCAGCCCGCACACGAGTGATCATCAACACACGGGCCATAAGGAGGGACAAGACTGCTTGGGAGGACGCAGAGGCATTCATACCCTCCAGGTTCACTGGAGAAGGCGGTGTCGACTTCAAAGGGAATCACTTCGAGCTCATACCGTTTGGGTCCGGGAGGCGTTCTTGCCCCGGCATGCACCTGGGCATCTATGCCTTGGAGTTGGCTCTGGCCCAGCTTCTCCACTGCTTTACTTGGACACTGCCTGATGGTGTGAAAGCATCAGAGCTGGACATGAGTGACGTTTTCGGCCTTACAGCACCCAAGGCCGTCCGCCTTGTCGCAGTCCCTACTCTACGTCTCAGCTGCCCACTCTTCTGATGATTCAAGCATATTTCTTGCCTTAATAAGCCTCACTTGCTGAGATGGTCTGATGATTGACTGTCCATGATCTAGATGTTATTCTTACATGGGCCATGAAAGTGACAAAAATTGATGGGCTCAAATCATCAGATCATCTCATCATGTGGACCCCAATGTTTCCCCACATAGGCAAAACGACCTCATTATGTTTTGTAAACGTGAATAACGACCGCTCAATCTAAGTTGAGTTTGGAAGACCATTATTTGTAAGTTAGTTCGTAAGAATGATAATAACAGTGAATATTCCCCCCATGTGGATTCTCCACAGTGGGAACTTCTAATGGTGGGGCACACGTGAGGACTATAGTTCTAAAATTCGGTGAGTCGACTCAAAACTCGGCTAACTCAACTTGACTTGATGGGATTTCAAGCTAAAGTTTATGTTATTGCAATTACAGATTTATGATTTATGTAAAATAACTTTTTAAAAAAACTGAAAATATTAAGGATGGGTTGAAGCACGCGTGATCACGCTGTCTTTAAAGTATTATTCGCCCCTTCTCGAAAATAATTGAGACTACTAAAAGGTTGTAGGCAAATAGCTTCTAGGACATGATGAGCCTAAATGTGGTTCTGTGTTGAACAAGTATGAAGAAACCACTAATAGAACTCTGTTTATACAATTTGCTGGCAGATAAAAATGTAAAGAAAAATCTCATATCAAAGAGAAGATTATAAAGGAAATAGTTAGCTTAGACCATTACACTAGTGTATTTCTCGAGGGCTTATTGGCTAAGGTTCGTATTGAACCTTGTTAACTTAATCAGAGAGCACTTAAGTTGTTCTTGTTGGGTTGCATGAGATAATGGTTCGAGTGATTGTGATTGTCGAATGAATGGAATCGGATTGCGTAGTGAGTAACTCAGTACGCTAAGCATACTGAGCAAACTCTGTGAGGTCCACCGTGATTTATATATTTTATCCACTCTTTCCATACATTTTATCAGATAATTTTAGGGCTTGAACCCAAAAATGAAGAATATCTATAGCTCAAATGGACCACACCACTGAAAACAGTGTGAATTGAACTTCTACCGTTGAAAAATTCTTGAGGGCCACTTAAGATTTGGATCAAGCTTATATTTGTTTTTTTTTGTTCATCCATGTTTTTTGGATCTTATGAACAAGTTGGATGACAAATAAACATCACTGTAGGGCCTAGCAAAGTTCAAGGTAGAAATCATTATTCCCACTGCTTCAATGGGCATGGTCCACTGGAACTTTATATATACTTCAATTTTGGTCTCAACCCTTTACATGATCTGGAAAAACATATGGATGGCGTGGATAAACCACATGCATCTACGGTGGGCCCAACAGAGTTTACTCAGTATGATAAGAGCGTACTAAGTAACTCAAGACGCAATCCGATTTCCCAATGAACCACTCAGTTTATATAAGTCAGGAATGTTGGACGTTTTGGTCCAGGATCATAACTCCATATGACCATTTATGACTATTGGTGAGAAACTAGTTGTTATTTGGATTGTTATGCACATGGGATAATCAGCTGCATGCTAGCCGTTTAGACACTTGGCTAGCCGTTTTATGACTGTTGGGCTAATACTCCATGAGCAGTTACACCACCCTTAAACGGCTAGTTTCAGTAATATGTTCCACTAGCTCCTTTACAATCACACTCCCTCACATGCCCATGCCTTCGCATCGAGCCTGAGCCTGTGACCGTACATGTGCCCGTGCGCCCACTTTGCACTAGAATACACAAGTCTCGGTACTCCACAGATCCACCATGCAAATAATAAAGTACTCCACACCCTATATATAAATACAAGATTTTCTTCTCTCCATTTGATACAGGACTATTTCCAAAACAATAAAAAACTAAGTTTTAACAAACATATATATATATATATATATATATATATATATATGGAAAAGGTACTATACACTCGACCTCACAATAAGCTCCCGTGAGGTCGAGCTATGTGGGCCCCATCGTGATGCGTGTCGACCATCAACACTGTGCATTGATTGGTCCCCTTTAAATTATGGGATATCCCAAAAATCAGCCGTATACGGAACTCAGGTGGGCCATACCATCTAAAAGCATGTGAAGACATGCCAAAAACATATAAAAGCACTTGGTGGGGCCCACCTGAGTTTTGAATGCTGCTGAAACTTGGTCTTAACCCTCATCCAAGTGGGACACACATAATGGATGGGCTGAATTTGCAAACCACATCTCAGTGGGCCCAAAAAATGATTATGAATGTTTTAATGGTGCACGGCCCCTCTCAACTTCTGTATGTGGTGTGGCCCACACAAGTCATGGATTGACTTGATTTTTGAGACCTATGCCCACGATGGAATGGTGCATCTGACTGATGGGGTAGATGTTCGAAACGCATCACGGTGGGGCCCACACAGCTCGACCTCATGGGACGGACTCGTGAGGTCGAGCGCATAATACCTTTTCCCATATATATATATGGTACTATGAGGTCGAGCGAACACATGCTCGCATGAGTTCGAGATGTAGTCACTCGTGCACCGTTGAATTAAGAAAAAGAACCTAAGGTGGGAACCAAACTTTTGGTTAATATTTGAGTTGGAGTAGAACTATCTTATCCCACCTCCTGTTGAGAGGTGAGATGCGGGGAGAGAGTTAGGGAGATAAAAAAGAGAAGAAATTGAGAATAAAGATAAGATAAGATATTATAGATTAGGTTTGGATAAGACAGAAAAATGATATATGAAATCTCTCGTGTTTAAAAAAAAACAAAAATTCACGTGCATTACAAAGCTATACTCGGTGGGCCCCATCGTGATGTGTATATGAAATCGACTCCAACCATCAGATGCAGCAACTCACGTGAAGCACAAGGCTATAAAAAAAAAAAAATGAACTACATCCATGATTTACGTGGACCACACCAGTGGAAAAAATGTAGAGCCAGACGCCGACCATCCAAACTGCTTCACTTGGTGTGGGTCAGGGTCATATATATCACGATGGGCCTAATTTTTGGGCTACAAGCATAACTTTTCACAAAAGCAGCTGATGGTTGGAATGAATTCCCATAATCACGGTGGACCCTTAAAATTTAAGAGTGGACGTCCCTCTTTCAACAGTTTGCTTTCCTGAAGCCTTTCTTTCAATTTTTTTTACTTTCGTGTGGCCCACTTGAATAACTGATCAACCTGATTTTTGGGTTCTAGGCATAAAGATGGATGACACAACTGATGATTGGAGTGGATTATGCATTAAATTATTGATAGGTCTAGTAAAAACTCAAGGGTAGGCATCCTCTCTCCCACTGCTTCACTGGATGCGGCCCACTTGAATCACGAATCTGTCTTATTTTTTACCCCCGTGGCTAAATTTCTATCATGCACATTATGGTCGGAGTGGATTTTAGAACCACGGCACAGCTCGGCCCAACAAAGCCACTCCCATGATTTCCGCAAGGAAGGTCCTCCTGCAGTACGGTTCACACGAGAGAGGTCTCAAGTCCAACCGCTTGGATCAGAAGTTATGGTCCACGCAGTTGATAACTTCCAACCTTTAATGAATGTGGACGTCCTGTCCGTCCAATTCGTTGGCCCCATCATAAGAATTTCTTAGGCAAATTTCTGTTAAATTCACTCTTACCATCAGTTGAGTCATCCATCGTTGTACCTAGGGCCTGAAATCAGGCCAACGCAATGATTCGTGTTGGCCACCCGAAAGGTAATGGTTGGGAGATGGATATCCACCGTTAATTTGTTACAGGCCCAATGTAATGATTATGTGAAATCCACTCCAACCATCAGCTGTCTCGTACCTAATGCCCAAAAATTAATCCCACCCTTGATTTATGTGGACCACACCAAGTGAAACCGTTTGGATGGTGGGTGTCCACCTGCACACTGTTTCAACTCATGTGGCCCACCTGTGTCATTGATGTGGATGATTTTTTTAGCCTTGGGCCTAATGTGAGCTGGCAAATCCAATGGTCTGAGTGAGTTTCATAAACACATCACAGTTGGGCCCACCTGAACCCGACTTTGCTCTCACGTAAGGTCTCTGCGAGCAAGACGACATGGATCATTTATACAAGCTCACATATGAGCCGTTGAATCGTATTAATGGACGGGATGAAGCACTTTTTATGAAGGACAAGGAAGCAGAGACATCAGCAAAGTCTCCCAACATTTTAAATGGCAAACAGGATGGCCTATCGTTGACTTGAACTATTCATTCATTCACACGGAGCAAGCCACGGTGCAAAAAAAAAAAAAAAAAAAAAAATTGGTTAATCCTGAGCTTCCGATCAATAGCGTAGACAATGGACAGTCAAGATTGAATAGAGAAACAAAATAGTCTAATCATCATTTTGAAACATTGATTATTCTAACCATGTGATCGATGGCTTGCAAATATCAGGCGGTTGTAACAAATTGGCCCCATTCAAAAAGGGTTATGACCATTTGATCAGCACGATTCTTGCACCATGCCCTGCTCCCAGTGGTATTATTGAATGAACTGTCCTGACGGGATTCAATGTCTAAAAATAGTGGAATAGTGTTCCTTGCCTCTTAAATCCCGCCTTAGTCCATCTCTAATAAAATAAATAAATAAATCTCCTTGTACCCAATTTTATTAATGGGCAGTGATCACCAATCTGTGTTTTCTAAATTGCCTTGAAAAACTTTCTTTTGAATAAAACATGTTCTATTGAAAATAAAAGCCGATTTTAATTCAGTTTGCCAAAAATAGAGTTCTTTTATATACTTTTTTAATATGGAGTTTAAATGGAGTTTTGCTAACAGAGGTCCAACGCAGGCATCCCTCTGTGAGAATTAATTCAGGGCCTCGTATAACTTTTGAAGGGGTTCCTCACAAAAATAGATTCCATTTTTGGGACCTTCACAAGATGCAGGTATCAAAAGCATATTTGACCAGTTAAACAATCCGAACCAATAAATTGAGAGAGAGACAGAGAGAGTGTCAGCTAAATCATTTATTTACCACAAATTACACATTTTATTGGTTTGGGTTTGGCCATTGCAATCATATAAACCTACAACTTTACTTGGGCCGTCTGCGGTATGGGTACAATATGTCATCAAGACTGTCTTTGATATAGTTGCCAACTTTGTGTATATTCCTAGCCACACCTGATGCTACCAAACCTGCATTTCTAGTAAACCTGCATCTTTGTAAAGTTTTTATCATATTAGGCATCTTTTTACTAATGATGTGGTAAATAAAAACAATGACGACAACAAAAACGAAAACGGTAGGTGGTGGTGGTAGTAGTAGTGATAGTGACAAGAACAACAAGAAAGGGACTTGCCTGCTCAAGAATTCCTCCCCCATTGAATGGGTTGGTTTGTAGGACCGTGGCTGATGAAAAACATGACCATCTAAAAGACACAAGTCGAGTCAGATATTCAGTAGTACTAAAACAATTCAAGTCTTTAAAAAAAATATAAATAAATAAAGGGCACCACAGCAGAGGAACAAACAGAACCACATAATTTGTGATTTTTGGTCATAGGAGTCTGGCACCTATTTTACAAAATGAACTAAAATCTAGAAACTGAGTTGAAGTCTTTATTTAGTTTCATCAACAACATGATAAATGAAGGTTAGCTTGATGGCTAGGAGTGAAACACATCTTCAGCTTGACAAAAGAAATTAACTTAACAAAAAAACTTTTGAGAAAGATGGAAGGAAATATTTGTGGATAATATGTTTAGACACCTCGCTTTAAGTGTCCAGCATGGGCTATTCAATGAAATCACTACGACACTTCATCTGTGCAGATTTTGAAGTGTCATGTCATGTCAAGGAGTATGTCCAAGTGTACCCCCATGATGGCACGGAAAAAACCTGAAAGTAGAAATGTCCAAGAAACACGGGTCTAAACACCACAAATATCCATTGGAAAGATTATCGTGGTATATATCCTACGAGCCTATGATCACCAAATTCCAGTGAAAATGAGCAGAGGTCATGATATGGGTAAAGCCGAGTGACTAATCTCCAAGTGTTGGAAATACAGTGAAGTGGCTAATTTCCAAGTGCTGGCCATTCTTTTGGTTGAGATATTCCAATACAATACAAAACAGAGAGAGAGAGGAAGAAGAAGAAAAGTTGTTCTTTTTTTTCTTTTTTCTTTTTTGTACGTGCACGCACACACCCCACACACTCACACCATAGTGGAATTTCACCACCCATGGGTACTCGAACCCTTGACCAGGTGTTGAAACTCCTGAGAGTCTACCACCGGAGCAAGAGTAAGGGTGGGTTAGGTATTTATGATAATAGTATCGTAAGTAGATCTGTAGATGGTATTCTTCTTATTTAAGAATTTGGGTAAGTTGTCTTGAACCTAGTTACTTGAGCCAGACTAAAGTTTTAGGGTCCTTTCTAAATACTTGAGTAATAGAAACATAGCATTTTATTATTGAAGAAATTATATAATTTATGCTCGTTCCTCTTTGTAGGAAGTTGTGTTTTTTTTTTTTTAATCTTCTCTTTTTGCTTTTCCTCATTCTTTGCTTGTTAATCTACATCCTCTCTCTCTCTCGTTTCTTAAAAAGATAATGAAATTTTTATTAAGCCCAAGATACAACAGACGGTCCTGGGACTGTTCAGGCTCGATTTTGAACTGGTTGGGCTGGGACCATTCAAAATGTTGGCCCATTGCCAGTCCTGGAAATTAGCCTCACTACCAACATGAGTATATAAAATATATAGTGTAGAGGCTAAAGATCTAATTTCATTAAAAAAGTAACCCAATTCTCATGGTTCAGACCCCACTTCTTTTGCCTACCTGATGACATTGGACAAATCTCCTTCCACTATAAGTCTGTAACCATTCCAATGTATTTACTAATTTAAAAAAAATGCCAAGAGCTTCTCTAAGCAATAAGGCTTCGGGGGGCATTTGGAGACCAGCCTTTCCAACAACAAGCAATCCCTAAGCAAATCTGACACAGAACTGAGACCCATATGATGATACTTCCTTTATTGTTTTTCTTGCAACTTCATCACGGGGATCGTATCTTCCTTGAAAAATTCGATTATTTCTCGAGAATATTCGAAGGGACTTTCTCTGGAAAGATAAGATCAAAGTGAAAATTTTCACTTAATAAAGTGGAATGAGATTCAAAACTTTAAGGGGAGTGGACCTTGTTATGGGGCGGATGAGGGAGATAAACTGGGGTACAAGCAAATGGTGGTTTAGGTTTTGGCAAGGAAAATCAAGCTTTATGGAGTGGCTAGCAAAAAGTAAGAACATCCAATGGACCTAGGTGTAGTAAGTGTGATTTGCATCGATTGCTCCTTTTTTTTTCTTTTCTTTTTTAGAATCGATAAATTTTATCAAATGCCAAAAAGGCAAAAAGACAACACAAGGAAAGTGAAAAATTAAAAGTTACAAAACATGCACCATAGCCACCCCACGCCCAAAAGCTAACAAGCCCACCCCCTGATTAACAACAAAACCTTCCTAACAATGATAACAACAGAAAAAATGTTATTCTAAAAACATCTGTTATTCCTTTCCAGCCAAACAGACCACAAAACCGCTAACAAGGCCAACCACCACTCCACTGGCTTTGGATCTAGGGCCCCCTTCTTGCCACAACAAAAACAGCGTTTCTATGGAGCTTGACATAGCCCATGGAACATTGAGGATAGCAAGAACACCGTCCCAGATCGCTTTCGCAAATGGGCAATGGAGGAAGAAATGCTCCGCTGATTCCTCACACTTCAATCAGAGAAGGCAAGACACTGGGAGCACCATCCCCCTTTTATGCAGATTATCAATAGAAAGGATTATTTCTGCCAACAAGCCACCCAAATGCCACTACCATCAGGTGGGACCCATACCTCCAGACCATACCCATATAGATGCACTCGACTGCAGACACAAGGCCAGAGACCACCTCAAGGAAAGAACGCACTGAGAACCCTCCCGACCTATCTTTCCTCCAAATTAGGCCATCCTTTTCAGACGGAATGAGGCAAAATACCTTCTAAGCAAGAAAAAAGCCTCATCAACTCCTCGACCACAACATCCGAAAGGTTATGACTATTAACATTTATTTGTTACACAGGGGTTTAGCTGTAAATAAGCAAAGTAGAGTCTTATGTGTAATTTTATATTCATTAGGGAGTTATGATGTAATTTGTAAACAGGGAAACCCTATGTATAAACAGTATAAGAAATAGAGGTAGCTCACATTTTGAGCTCTCTCAATTTTTCCTCCTCTCTCATCTCTCTCTATTTACAACTTCAACAAAACTACTTGGTATCAGAGATTTGTTCGATCAGTTCTACGTGAGATTTAGGATCTATAAACAAGGAGGATCGCAGCCTGAAGGATTTCTGATGCAGGGGGGCTGCTGACGTCAACCATACGAACACAGACGTCAACCTTACGGCCCCGTGCGGATCGATTTCGGTTGAGATACACACCGCCAGGTGCGGCTACACATGAGATGAATTATGAGCATTTTTCGTAAATTTCTGGATTCGTTTGGTATTTGTTTAATGAATTTTACCATTTTTTTTTCTGGAAAGCAGCCCCAAAATATTAATTTCTCAGATTAATTCTGAATCGATGATTTTTAATCATTAGGATCCACTCATTATGGACCCCTTTTTTTTCTATCAAGGAATGCTACCTTTTTACAGATTCGAGACATTTTAATGCATTTTTTAGCAAAAAGGTGGGGCCGGCTGGACCTTCTTTTGTTTTTGGGTTATGGGTGTATCTCCCTGCTGCTGGTTTTGCTCATACTACTTTAATCTGTGATTTTTCTCCACCTCTTCTTCACATATGCATGGATTCCAAGTCATTTGGATGTAGCTCCGAGGGGCCCCTCTCAATTACCTCCAAAAAATTTAATGAGAACAATTTTCTTTTGTGGTCCCAGTATGTCCGCATGTTTGTTATTGGCAAGGAGAAACTTGGATTTCTTACCGGCACATCCATGAGGCCATCTACTTCTCAATCTGGTGATTCGTCACAATCATCACAGACGGTGTTTGAAATATCAGTATCGCGCAATGTATCACACCTTTGGTATACAGATGCATATCGGTTATCGCACGGGATATATCGTTTGTAAGGGGTAATTTATCACACTTTTTGGGAAACATTGGGGAAATTGTTGAATTTTTCAATGAAACTTCAGGGATTGTTAAAAAAGACATTAATACACACTTTTAAACCATAACATCTCAAAAAAAAAATGTGCACATAATAAGTTTCTTTTGTATAGGGTCCTAAGCTATGCACTATCTAACTAAACTAATGCAACTACATGTAAATTGAATACATAACGTTTATAAATGTATCAAGACATGTATGAAAAACACAACCAATTCATTGAAAAGCAAGAGAAGAAATAAAAATTGAGAATATACATCATAGTGGGGCCCATAGAGCACCATCCAATACGCAATAAGAAATTGAAGACAGACGTGCAATATACACTAAGACACCAAAAATGGACAATCTCATAATTGCATCGATTCCTGCAATCAAAATGGAACATCAAAGGCACTTGGTTTTGTTTTGGATTATTTGATCCGTGCAATTTTGGCATAGTAGTCCATTAAATGTGAAACAGTGGTGAATAGACGATTCAGATTGTTCATTGTATATCCACACCATCCATCTGTTTTTCCATATTATTTTAGGACATGAGCCCAAAAATGAAACCAACAAATGTTTCAGGTGGACCACACCACAAGACACGGTGGTCATTGAACTTCCACCATTAAAAGCTTCTTGGCATCCACTGTAATGTTTATTGACCATCCAACATATTCATAAGGTCATACAAATCTAGATGAAAGACAAAAACAAATATCGCCTTGATGTAAAACTTTTGTGGCCCCACAAAAGGTTTTCAATGGTCATTAATCATTGTTTCTTGTACTATGGTCCACCTAAAACTTTCATCTTATTGATTTCTGGGACCATGGCATAAACTCAGCTGAAAAAATATATGAACGGCATGGATATACAATTCATACATCGAGGTGGGCCCTACAGTCAGGGGTCCCACCCACATCGCTAGTTCTGGGGACTCATCCAAGTTGCGCTCGGGCACAGGTAACAGTTTGGTGGGTGTTACCCTAACTATAGGGCCCACCTGGATGATATTTTGTACATTCACTCCGTCCATTTGTTTTTCCAACACATTTTAGGACAAGTTGCTAAAAGTTAAGCATATCCAAATCTTAGGTGGACCATGCCACAAGAAACAATGATGATTGAATAATCACCATTAAAAACTTCCCAAGGCCCACTTCAAGCAAATCCATAATGTTTATTTTCCATCCAACCCGTTGATAAGGTCAAATAGAAATGAATGAAGGGAAAATACAAAGATTAGCTTCGTCCAAAACTTTTGGCCTACAAAAAACTTTTAATAGTTATTCACCACTTTTTCCAGTGGTGTGGTCCACTAGAGATTTGGATCTACATAAATTTTGGGATAAAGTCCTTAAGCGAGCTGAGAAAACGGATGGACGGCATGGATATGGATAAAAATCATCAAGGTGGGCCCCACACGATAAGGATAACAGCCACTAAGGTCTTACCTCGGTAAGAGCTAATCCGCTTCCTCCGCCCGTACCTAGTAAGAAACGGATGGACCTATCAGGGGTTGTATGTAGCCCGCCATATTATATATGTTTTATCCACGCCGTCCATCCATTTTAACAGATCATTTTAGGGCATGATCCTAAAAAAGAGGCAGATTGAAGGCTCTACTAGACCACACTACTTTAAACAATGGTGATTGAATTATTTGCCATCTAACCTGTTCAAAACTTCGAACGGCACATCATGATGGTTATTCGGCCATCCAACCTATTCATAAGGTCACATGGATCTGAATGAAGGTATAAAAAATGAATATCAGCTTGATCTTAAACTTGTCCCTGTCGAAAAGTTATCAATGGTAAGTGTTCAATCTCCACTGCTTCCTGTGGTGTGGTCCACTTTAGCCTTAAAAATGCCTCATTTTTGGACTCATGCCCTAAAATGATCTTCCAGAATGAATGGACGGATTGGATAAAACATATACATCAAGGTGGACCCCACAAAGCCCATGATAGGATCATCTGTCTTGAGCTAACACGAAGCACCCATGTCCGTAAAAAGACTTTTAAAGCCAATTTTCGAAACATTGCAAACAAAAAGGGTTCCGAACCTTCCAAATCCGTAAAATCTCCCCAAGAAATCCCTAAAATCCCTCGATCAAACCCAAATCTCCAGGGGTTTTGAAGATTTCTTGTTGAAATCTCCTTTGCAATTTGAATCGAGCATCTATTCGAAGAAAAAAAAAAAAAAGGAAATCGAGATTTTGTGGAACTTACAACGCACTGCTATGGATCGATCGAGTAACCCACCAAATTCTACTTCCGATCACGCAATCTTCTTCTACAGGTATCGAAATCCTTTTGAATGAATAATTTCCCCTGTTTTTTTCTTCTTTTTTAAATTTTTTTCAGTAATTACGCAAGCCCATCATTGTCTGCCCTTTTATCATTGCCATTATCGTTGAATGGTTGTTGGCTACAGCCTACAGTAGGCTCATGAATCCATGACAGAGCCTATAGTAGATTCGTGAATTTGGGATAAAATCCGCATATGAAGGGATAAATTCGCAAGTAAAACAAGATATTATCGTCGATAATATCAATGATATCGCAAAAAATCATAATCTATTTTTTAGGGGTTTCTAACGGGTTTCATGTCGTTAGCCAGCAATAACGATAATCCGGTAGTACTTATATTACGAACACTGATCACAAATTGAAGCATGGGATTCCTCAAATGCTATTGTTATGGGTTTGATCCTCAACTCTATGGAACCGAATATTGCCTCTTCTTATTTCTTCTATGATTTTGATGTCGATCTGTGAAAATCCCTCAATGAGACATATGGGACCATATCTAACAAGTCCCATATATTCCAGTTGACCACTAAACTCCATTCTCTCATCCAAGAGAATTAGCCAATCACTGAATATTTTGGTGCACTAAAGAGTCGTCGGGAAAAACCGAGTCATCTGGAAGCTCAACCTGTGAGTGAGCTTCCAGATAGCCATAGTGTAGAGATTGTGAGGATACGGGAAAATGAAGCAAAAACATAGAAATTTTTTGCCGGATTGAACAATGAATATGAGTCCCTCCAGACCAACTTGTTGCTACAACTCAATTTCCCTCTCTTCAGGAAGTATACTCCATTGTTCATACTAAGGAGGCCTGCAAACAGGTGATGTTAGCACCCACTGCTACTCAGGAGAGGACTGCATTTACCTCCACCATTGTCCCATCTGGTAAGCGAAGTGGTGGTTCAGATTCTCAAGGAGGTTTTATCAAAGGACGAGGTCGTGGTCGTGACAGGTTTATGTGCACCTTCTGCAATTGGTCCGGACACATCTGGGATCAGTACTTCAAATTACATGGACGTCATAATGCTCATGTTGTTGCTTCTGATGAGATTGGGACCATATCTGACTCTTCTGGTGGTCGTCCTCTTGATCTCTCCCGTCTCCGATCAATTGGACACAATTACCATGACTAGAGGTGATGTTATGAATCTTCAGCACCTTTGGATGCTTCAAACCCAATCCGTGCCTCCTAACTCTTCTGCTTCATAACCATCTACCTCCTCCTTCATTGCGATCATGGGTACTGCAGTCCATGCCTCTTCCACTCCTGCGACTTGGATTATTGATTCGAGGGCATCAAATCATATGACTGGTGAGCACACTTGTTTGATTCCATCTAGTTCCTCTACTTGCAACTGTCTAGTATGTCTAGCTGATGGGACTTCTACTCCTAGAATCCATTGGCTCTGTGCCTTTATCTCCTAATCTCACCTTGTCCAATGTTCTCATGTTCCTAAATTTCGTGCAAATTTGATCTCTATTCATAGCCTTACAAAAGCCCTCAACTAGTGTGTGATTTTCTTCCCTTCTCATTGCATCTTTCAAGACTTGAATACGAAGAGGACTATTGGTGTGGGCCATGAGCATCGTGGTCTCTACTTTCTACATCAGGGGAGATGCCTGCTAGGAGTGATGCTTCATCGAGTTCTTTTACTTCTGTTTCTCATTGTTTTGAGTCTAGTAAAGAGTTAGTTGCCTTATGGCATGCACAACTTGGTCATGTGTCTTTCAAGACTTTGCAATTTTTTCTTCCTAAGTTGAATAATATTTCTTTCCAATGTGAAACGTGTCAGTTTAGCAAGCATGTTCGGACCTCATTTCCTGCACTTTCACATTGTTCTAATAAAATGCTTTAAATACATTCTGATATTTGGGGTCCTAGCCCTGTTACTTCGATTGATGGTTTTTCATACTTTGTGACTTTCATTGATGATTTTTCTCGTGTTACTTGGGTTTATTTGATGAAACGGCGTCACGAATTGCCGCACCTGTTCAAGTCATTTCATCAACTAATTAAGACTCGGTATAATTGCAATATTCAATTCATTCCGTCTAATAATGGTGGCAAGTATATATCCCAAAGTTTCACATCTTATCTTCAAGAAAATGTCATTCTTCATCAGGTTTTATGTGCTTACACTCCGCAACAAAATGGAGTTGTTGAGCGCAAGAATCGCCATCTTCTAGAAGTTACTCGCTCTCTTTTGACTAGAATGAAAGTTCCTAAATCATATTAGTCGGCTGCTTTGTTGATTTCTTTCTATTTAATTAATCGTATGCATTCTTGTGTCTTAAATGGCAAGACTCACTTTCATATACTTAAGTGTGGTTGTTCTCTTTTTGGTATTACTCCCAAGGTTTTTGGGTGCATTTGTTTTGTTCACTCTCTGGGTCCATCCCAAGATAAGTTTGCCAATCGTTCCATCAAATGCATCTTCCCTAGGTACTCTCTTCAGCATAAATGCTCTAAGTATTATGATCCATGCACTAAAAGGTATTTTGTGTCCATGGATGTCACATTCTTCGAAGATCGTCCTTTTTTCTCTACCATGTCTAATCCTCCAGATTTATTTGCCCCACATGCTCCTTTACATATGCCTGTGGTTAGTGACCAGTCTGTTCCTCCTCCCGAGGCACCTAAGCAGATTCTCACCTATGTTCGCAGAAAGTTGAGACAACCATCAATGCTCCCAATAGCTCCTCCTACATCAGGTAATTCTCTCAGTCCCACTTCCATTACTCATCCATCCTCTCATGTTGCTTCCCGTACTTGTAGCCATCATCCAACCTTGCATCCTATTTCTAAGTTTGTTTCTTGTGATTCTGTTTCTCCTACATAACGTGCTTTCCTTGATGTCATCTCTTCCTCCTCTATTCCCAAATCAGTTGTTGAAGCACTTGTAGTTCCTACATGGAAGCAAGCGATGGAGGCAGAAATGGTTTCCCTTGATAAGAATGGCACGTGGGATCTTGTTTCCTTACCTATGGGTAAGCACGTTGTGGGGTGTGAGTGGGTGTATTCTATCAAGTATCAGGTTGATGGATCTACTGAACATTACAAGGCGCATCTAGTTGCTAAAGGGTATGTTGATTATGATGAGACCTTCTCCTGTGGCCAAATTGAACTCAGTTCGCCTAATCATATCCTTACCAGCCAATCTTTCTTGGCCATTATATCAACCAGACATTAAGAATGCCTTCCTTCATGGGGATCTGACTGAAGAAGTTTATATGGATCTTCCCCCTGGGTTTCAGCTTAAGAGGGGGACTAGGAAAGTGTGTAAGCTGAAAAAGGCTCTTAATGGCCTCAAACAATCTCCAAGAGTGTGGTTTGCCAGTTTGATTCTATAGTTCTCTCATTTGGCTTTAGGCAATGCCAATCGGATCTACTGTGTTTGTTCACACTTGACAAGTGAGTCGAACGATTATACTCGTTTATGTGGATAATATAATCGTCACTGGAGATGATTTGGACTTTATAGAACATGTCAAACAGATGTTGAGCAAGGAGTTTGAAATGAAGGACCTCGGCCCTCTGCAATACTTCGTAGGGATTGAAGTTGCTCGTTCATCCAAGGGTATCTTTATATCTCAGAGAAAATACATTATAGACTTGTTAAATGAGACTGGTAAGCTTGGTACTCACCCTGCCTCATCTCTTATGGATCAAAAGCATTCTTAACATGAATCTGAGGGTAATAGTCTGACAGACCCCTATGGCTCAGGGAACTTGTAAGATTCTATGGTTGAGATCTACTATGGTAGAGCTTAGTTTCCCTATCAACTCTGCCACTCCTCTCTACCGTGATAACCAAGTTGTCATCCACATGCCATCTGATTCAATCTTCCATAAAAGGATGAAACATATTGAAGCAGATCTCCTTTTCATTCGAAAGAAGATTTCCTCCGGAACATTGTGCACAGTTAGCTTACATTTTCACAAAGGCGCTCAGTTCTCCTATGTTGCAAGAGATTTTGAACAAGTTGGGTATGACAAATATTCATACACCAACTTAAGGGGGAGTGTTGGAACATTTATCTGTTATATAGGGGTTTAGCTATAAATACGCAAAGTAGAGTCTTATGTGTAACTTCATAATTATTAGGGGGTTATGATGTAATATATAAATAGGGGAAACCCTATATATAAACAGAATAAGAAAAAGAGGTAGCTCACGTTTTGAGCTCTCTCTCTCTCTCTCTCTCTCTCTCTCTCTCTCTCTCTCTCTACAACTTCTACAAAACTACTAGACAAGGGGGATCCAAATACCAAAATATTTCTAAAAACCAACAAATATTCTCAAAACCCAGGGCAATTTTCACCACTAATCTTTAAGGCCATTTTTTTGGGGCTCAAAACATTGAATTGCTGCAAAACTTGTGGATTGAACTCCTTCAGGGAAGCAAATTTACTAACGAGGACTTAAATTATGCTCCATTGGAAAGGCGCCTATTCTTATATATCTTCTATAAGTTCATTTCTAAATTAAATAAAAACATACCAAAGAATCCATGAGTCCCATTGTTTGGTTAAGTGAATCCAAAACCCCATATAAATGACAGATTTCAGTACTGCGACAAATAATGAAGTCAAAGTAATGAAGGAAACAGCAATGAAATACAATAAAGAACATGTAGGGAGGGGGGTCACTGACTGTAAATTGCAACCCTTCCAGAAGCAAATTCATGAAATTAATATGCATTCAATTTTGTCAAAATTCAAACATTATGCGAGAACTTCACTAAGAAGAGATGGTTCCAACATCTCAGAAGTAGATATACACTATGGTTCTTAATGTTTCTACTACCTTCCTTGTTGTGAGCATGAGCAGGAACATGATCAGCATTTGAAACTCGTTTGTCAAGCAAAAGCTGCAATGAAGAATATTCATGTAAGATTGCAATCTGCCAAAACAACTGCAAAGTAAAAAAACAATAACCTAAAATGTTTTGGCATGGTGAGTATGATGCAGGACATGAAAATTAAATATGATACGCAAGATCTCAGGCTTTAGATTATACTAATTCAGAAACAATCACATAAAATTCCACATCTCATACAAAAATTCAAGCATTCAAGCAAAGGGAATCTGTGCGGATCCAGGCCTACACAGGCTAGGGATGGATCAGTAAATTTATGGAGCAAACGATACTCAAAGGGAAGTAAAAATCATCCACACATGCACAGCAATCAGTCCCTAATCCATTGGATTCACCCATTCCAATTCAGAGAACCCTAGAGTAAGAAAATGGACAAATAAATTGAAAGTAATGCAATCTAGGGTTAGGGTTAGGGTTAGGGAGAATAGCTATGGGAGGAGTAAAATAGGCGAAAATCTGAACCTGGAGATAGTCCCCGCACGCGAACAGCGGGCCAGGCCTGTCGCACGTGCACAAGGGTCTGAACGCACGTGCGAGGGGGCGCCGAATGCGGAAAGCACCTCCTTGGGTCTGGTCGGCTAAGGGAGGGCTTCAAAACCCCCAAGTTTCATGTCGATCGGATGCGGTCTGTGCGAGGTGCTCCGCCGAAGTTTCAGCCCTCCTGCAAGGCCAGAATCTGGAATTCTGCTATAAAGAGGAAAACTGTTGTAATAAAGGACAAATTTAAAGCGCGGATGTTGGAAAGAGATGAGAAATAGAGATGGTAGAGGATTGGGACAAATCAGGATTGATGTGGCTTCGCACCACGGTAGTTAGCCCTTCGATAAAGGGAGAGCTTCGCACCCAATTGGATTTCCACAACTCGAGAACTCAGAGTAGAAAAACGTAGAATTTTTATTAAGCTTCGATGAGAGAAAAAAAAAAAACCTACAGGGGGTACCTATTTATAGGAAAACCCTATACCCCAAAACTCGCACCATGTGCACAACATATTACTTAGCAATGAAGTAAACAAAAATAAAAACTAATCAAAGCAATCTAAACCGTCCATGATACTCTAAATAATATTAATAAGTAAAACCTAAAATATGAGATTAATCAGACTAGTGGGCCACGATCATGAGATCCCATGATGGGCTTTACTTGACTATCGAGCCCATTCTAACGAACCAAAACTCTGTCTTCTAGCTAGGAGGCCCTCCCTGGACATCGTCATCAATCCAGATCGACGATAGGGTCCTTCTCCTTGTGTACATGCGTAGGGGGGCGGCGTGCGTGTGCCTGTACGCGTGATGTCCCCATCAAAGTATCTTTTATTTATTTTTTATTTTTAATGTTTTGGCATGACTTTTTTTTCTTTTTCTTTTTTATTTTTGGGTGCATTCAACATAATCTAAAACAAAGCACGCAGAAGCCCATATGCTCGCAAAGAATGTGAGCAGGAGCAATGAAACACTTGTCCACCAAAATTTGCAACAATAGATATTTGTGAAAGATTGCAATTTGCAAAAATATAATGATCATCATAAAACGTAAAAAAACAAAAACCCTAAGATGGTTTGCCATTCGTGAGAGTGAGGAGCTTCACAATCGAAGGAGTTGGTTGGTGTTCCACTAATTGATTCGAAGAAAGGCTGGTGGCCACAATAAATGCAAAGGGGAAGGATCAAATGGGCAGTTCCTTTAATGGGGTCTTGTTGGATGTCTTTTCAACGATAACAGACTCCTTTTTGAGGATCCTCCTTTGTGTACGTGCAATAATAATATTGCAAATTCTGAAAAGGATATATTTGTGTGTGTGAAATGGTAAAGGATATATTTGTGTGTGAAATGGTACTATGAGGTCGAGCACTGTGGGCCCCACCGTGATGTGTGTCAGACATCTATCCCATTAATTAGATACACCATTCCATGGTGAACCATGGGCCTAAAAATCAAGCCAATCCATGACTTAGGTGAGCCACACCACATACAACAGTTGATAGTAGATGACCGCCCATTGAAACCTTCCTGATTGTATATAGGGCCCAGTGACATGTGGTTTAGACATCCAGCCCATCTATTGTGTGTCCCACTTGGATGAGGGATCACACCAAATTTTAGGCCATTCCCAAAGTCGGGCCCCACCAAGTGCTTTTAGATGTTTTTGGCATGATTTCCCATGACTTTAGATGCCCTGCGACCCACCTGAGTTCCAGAAACGGATGATTTTTGGCACATCCCATAACTTAGAGGGGACCTACCAAATGCACAGCGTGGATGTCCATCACACATCACAATAGGGCCCACAGAGCTCGACCTCATGAGAAGTTCCCATCAGGTCGACCTCGTAGTACCATTTCCCTATATATATATATATATATATATATATATATATATATATGGGCAAGTCCAACCGGTTGGACTACAATTTATAGTCCACCCAGCAAACAACTTCTATTCTATCGTGTGCATGTGACATCCAACCCTTCCAATAGGTTGTGCAGACCATGAGGATCAACTTCCATAAAAATCAACCACCTCCACTCATTGGGTGGACTACACTTGTATTTTGTTATTTATCAATGCTTAGAAATTGTTTTCAATGGCATAATTCACCTGATGAATGGATAGGGCTGATTTTTGCACAAAATGATCCTCATGGTCAGACCAACCTATTGGAAGGTTGGATGTCACACACGCGCGCGCGCGCACGCACATATATACATACCTATCCTATATGCATACATATATTGGGGTGCTCCTGCCTTCTATTGGAAGACTCGTGTCGATCCAATTACTCACATCCATGACTCAAATATTTACGTGAAGACATGTACAATGCATGTGAGTTGTCTGAATATTATGTACATAAATGTGGGATCATATTGATAGGTTTTGCGAGAACATTATATAAACAAAATAGTCATGCAAAGTAATTTCACTAGAACCTCAGAGGCTCAGACACATCCCTAGAACCACAAAAGAAATATTAAAAAGTCATAGGCAAACAGATGACTGAGAACTCAAACAAGTAAGCAATTCAAAAGAATTCAAATTTCCAATAAAAAACAAGAAACATTTGGTGTTAAGGAGGATAGAGATGATTGATTAGTAGAAACCCAAAAAGTCATCTATTAGTTTCTGCTAAAAAGAAACATCATTTATCAGTCTTGAAGGTTCAAACTATTAATGCGATTGGAAAGCACAATAAGTAGCAGTTAAGATGATGACCTCAATGCCAACACAGAATGGCAATTCGGCTTGATTCTCTTGCTGCTCATTGGGATTGTCTTTGGCATTGAGGAACACAGAATAACCAACACAAACATACTTGAAGTCTGAAAGGCTACGACCCTCTTTTGAAGCTTCAATCTCAGACTCTCCAACAATTGAGCTAGGAACTGATAACAGGCACAAACAATCAGAATATTTTGCAGTTTGATTAATGAACTGATTTCAGTTTGCAAACAAGAAAATTAAAGGTAATAGCAGTGTGCGTGGTTGGAATGTCGAATCCATGGGTTTTCTACAGAAAATGTAACCATTATCCAATGATAATTTTCCTTCTTACTGTAGAAACATGGATTCCAAAAATTGGGGTCCTGTTTGGATAGCGAGTGGAATCCTCAAATTCATTAGACAGCAGTCATCCCTTGTTTCATGTTTCAAAGAATTCTGTGGATAAGAGTAATAATTATTGTGTGGAATCAATGTATCTAAACAGCCCAACTGTCTTGTCAGTGGAAAACAATTTCCATTTCTGCATGGATTCTGTGTATCCAAACATGCCCTTAAGAAAGAACAACAATCGAGTCATGGTACCTACAGATGAAATTTTCTATAACAAAGAAATAGTATGCATTCTAACAAAGGATGGTTTCAGAAGACAACAATTCCTTAGAAAATCAATGTTTTTCCATAGAATATGGTGTTTTTTGCTGTTCGTATTGTGATAAGTAGCTGCAGAAATTGACTGTCATGATTGCACTCTTCTTCGGGTACATAGCTCTTTGATTTCCTCTTAAAACCCTAATTCATAAGTATTTCCACAATAATGCGAGACAACTCTTGCTGTTAACCATTGACCTTAGGGCTTGTTTGGATTGGTAGAATCCAAAAAGCAATTGGGGAAAAGAAAACATTTCCGGTGGATGTGAAGTTTTCCGCCAATTGTGACAATAAAGTAACCTATGGAAAACTATTTTCCTTCCCATGGTTTTCCTATAAATAAATAAATTTAAAAAAAAAAAAAAAAAAAGATGGTGTTTTCTAGGCGAGGATCTAGCACAAGCCCTTGATTACATTCCCTAGAGGGAAAAAAACTTGATTAAAAAGTAAAAACCAGAAAAAAAATAATAATAAATAAATAATCTATTACAGGCACAGAATAGCGGATGCAAATGACGCACATAACTCCTAAAATCTATGGTCCTTCGTCTTTAGAGTGTCAAAATCATCAATCAAGATGAAATACAAGCAATAGCCTTAGGCATTTAGGCATCTCCTATAGCCAGCCGGGCATCGAGATACCAGCAAATGATGCATACCATGTTCTTGAGAGGCATCCGCATCAAATATCAACAGAGCCTTGTGGCATACACAAACCTAAAGATTCCAGCATTGCCAAGTGTCTCACATGCCAAAACGACAAAGGATGCATAAAAAATTTCATATTAAATAGGGATTGTAACTCCTTTAAGGGGGAGCAGGACCTAAAAAGGTGCAACACGAACCCAAATGCCTTAACATATAGGATGCAACTGAGACTGGTCTTAGCTGGCTCAAAGGGTGGTATGAACCAACGTTCGTGACTGGGGGGAACAAGGTGTGTGACCGCAATGCCTTATCACACAGGGGCAGTCCAAGACTGGCCTGGGGTACCTGAGGCACCTACTGAGAAAGGATTGAATCCTTAATCTTTCATGCTGACCTTGTCTCAATTGCAATTGGCAAAAGATGGAAGTAGGAATTCTCAAACCATGACCAACAATTCCTCAAGAGAGAGAGAGAGAGAGAGAGTCGAATGTTGCGAATGAGGTCCCCAAGGGGGGATTTAGAAGTTGTTGGGAGGTTAAGCCCCACTCAAATGATGGTTTTGACCACATGTCACAAGCCGGTTGGACGAGTATATTACTTCCTGCCAATCCAGAAGTAAGTGGATATTTCACTCTCTAAACAGCATTTGCTCTCCTTAAAACACATCCCATGCCTCCCATTTGCTAGGTGTGTTGGGTATCTTAGGGCAGATGCTTGCCGAAGCATCCCTGGCAGGTCACGCCCCTTTTTGGAGGGGTGCACGACCTGCTGTTTCACTTAAAAACTGTGGTTCTCTGCAAGACTGGTATGCAACATGGCAGGGTGGTGCGCAACAAGTGCGCGACCTGCAAAACTTGAAGCTCAAGGACTTAGCCAAATTTTGGTCCCAACACCTTCTGTCAACACCCCACCCAAAATAAAAATGACCCACTGCAAAAAGATCTAAACTGCAGCCCGGAACTGAAACTGATCCAGGAACACTATAGCCAAACTGAACTCGAGACCATAGGTAACAAGCTCCCATAAAACCCAGTCAAAGCCCGTGAAAGTCCCTAAAAACTCCTCCAAACCAATCCAAACTGACTCAGGGCTTCGCCAAGACCATCTGAACACCAAAATGACTCCTTTGTGCTAGCAACAATGCAGAATCAATTGCATCTCTCAGCCAATCAGAGGCAGCCACATGGCACTCAGGGCAGCATTGGACCAATGGTGGGTTTAAGTTCAGGTCCAACCAGGAAACGAAAATCCAATTTCCGCTACCCCCCTGAAAGTCAACCCCTTGCTGCTCACAAGTTCCCAAGCTTTTTTGCCTTGGGATTCGAGCATGCCTAATCACCAACAGAATTACAATTTCTGCTAGTGACTGGACAGTTCTTTGCCCTTAACTCTCATCCAAATTACAAAATTCACCACTCCTCCAGCCAATTGGAGTGCCACGTGTCCCCAAGGGTCCCAACAACTTATCAAAGCATGCCACACGGTGTTTTTACCCCCCCAACTACTCATTTATTACAAAACTACCATTGGCTCAACTATGAAAACCCTTCACCCCCTCATTTCTCAACAATCCTCCATTCTCTACACTTAGAGGAGCAAAAAGGGAAAAGGCCCATGCTTTACACTCCTCTGCCACATCCCTCTCTTAGGCCAAGCCATCCATCCCATTCATCTCAACCATTCAATCCATCCCAACCGTCTCAACTATCCAACCATGTCATCAAGTCCATCCACCCCATCCTAAACCTTCCAATCCAACTAAACCTAGGGCATGCTCCCAATAAATCAAGTCAACAAGGTTCAAATCATCCGGAGTAGGGTCAGGATCTAAGATCCTCAATGAACTTGTCTACAAAGGGGTGTCAACGCTCCTTTTTCCCCTCTCAAATCTCCCACTTACACAGTCGCTTGGAGTGGTGCTCCTGCAATTTGTTTATTTTGCTTGTTACATATTGTGACAATTCCCTTCTCACACACCCCAACCATATCTTTTATTTATTCCTTTTGACATATGCTTTGTCTTGTTGAGCGACGACCGGATCTTGACACAAAAAATTGGGGATTGCCTATTTTTATTTCTTTCTACTTTTAAGCAAGAATCGTCTCCTTAGTCATGATCGATGCTGAGCAACTTGTCTCCACAGCCATGACCATAATAGAGCAACGTTAGTTCCATTTTTATTCCTCTTTCAAGCAGTATCGTCTCCTTGATAACGATTGCATTTGAGCCATGGCGGCATGGTGTGTCGTAACGGTCGTTGCAGGACTGTAACATAACAACCACTAGGTAAAGGTGGTGGTGGCAACCGTTACGTGTTACAGGGTCATAACTACTGTTAAAAATGGCCCATTATGGCTCCTGTAATGGCTCATTACGAGGCTGATACAAATTTTCTTTGAAAAAAAATTATAATAAAAAGAACGTCCGTAACAGTATGTTTTGTAATGGTAACGGTGGTGGCCATTCGGAATACCTTGCATGTCAGTCTCCTTAGTCTTGCTCATAGTCAATTAAAAAATCTTTCTCAATTTCGGATCTTGTCTGCAATTAGATTAGACAATAAACATCTAGAGCCTCGAACCATAAAAAGATAAAAATAAAATCCTCAAATCTACAAAGTAAAGACTGCGCATAGGTGCGGGCGAAAAAGGGTGACTAAACACTTCCTTCTTCGTCGCCAAGGCCCTAACTCAAAATCTCCTGTCACAGGCCAACCACAAGAGTCATTCAAATCGAGGGGTCAAATACATTGTGATTCTACGTGTCTACCCAACCATAAATTTCGAGATTAACGACTAGTAGCAACTCTAGGTCAATCATTCAATTGGCAAATAATCACCACCTACCACATCGATCAATAATCTATGATGTCTAGCAACACAGATTTCATTTTACCATGAGAAGCAGTGGCTTCCTGATAGGAACAAATCACTAAATCAAAAAATTAGTACATAGAACAGTACATGATCATCTTCAGACATAGTCCAGCATTAAAGAAAATGCTTGCAACAAAGTCAACATCAAGGTATTCAATAACGGTAACGGCCAACAATTGGATTGTTATGCTATTAGTCATTACGGCCCCCATAATGGTCAAATTTTTTTTAGAAAAGATGTGAAAAAATACTAGAAAAAATCATAAAAATTAAAAGATTCCAAAAATATGTATTCTTTTCTAGGTTTGAAGATGGGTTACGATGGTGTAATAGGTCATTCTTTGATAAGAATGTTTTCATGGGCTACCTTATGGTATTTTAACCTAAGAGGCTTAGGTTAGTCCAACTTCAAAACTCCTATATTTAATATTTTAAATATCTAATGTCAATAATTTTAATATAAGTTTGAAGAAAACATTAAAAATTAAATTCGGATGGATAGTGTCAGGTTGATTTGGGTACCACTCGAATGCCTCCAAAATAGCCAAAATTCATGCAATCTACGAAAATCAGCCCACTAATGCATATCTATAACCATTTGACACCATTTCCCTCAAGGAATTTGAGGGAAAAAATAAAATTAAATTTGGGTTAATAATGTCAAGCCAATTTGAGACCAATCGAATGCCCCAGAACAGGGGGAATTAATGCAATCCATAGGATTTGTCCCACTAATACATATTCCTAAACATTTGACATCATTCCTCTCAAGAAATTTGAGGGATAAAAAAATTTAAAAAAAAAAAAAAAAAAAAACAGAAAAATGTCAGTATTCATCTCCAAAATTATGCAAAATTACTAAAAATACCAAAAAAGAGAAAAAGAGATGAAAAACACTAATTTAGTGCATACATGTGCAGATCTAAACTTTATATATGTATTTAAACAATTTACACACAAATATTTTACAAAAATTGAAAATTGCTGGAAATTATATACAAACCAACTGAAATACAAAAGAAATCAAATTGATAAATTATACAAATATGGCAAAATTGAACACAATTCAAGCATGATTTGTCGATTTGACGTAAAAGATTGGACATCCAATTTAGACTTTGATGTAGATTGGTTTTCATAGCTTCCTTTGGATTGCATTTTGTAGCTCTTTTGTGCTTTTGGCACATTTTTAATAAAATTGCAATTATCTTTCAAAAAAAATCAATACATTTGCAACAAGAAAAAACAATATATACACACACACACACACACACACACACACTTTTTTTTCGATTTTCTCCAAATTCAGCCCTGAATCTTAGCTTCTTTGAAAATGGTTTATATCTCGAGTTTAAATGTTTGAAAATTGCACAAATCTAGTCGAAAATGGGTTAAAATAACCTTAAGAAGCAAAATTGTCAAAAAGACAAGGAAAAATGGAGGCAAATGAAAAATATCCCCCAAATGGGGGCATATATACACATACCATTACACATGATCATAACAGACTAGTATGGGCTTGTTTAAGGTCCAAAATTTTTTACACGAGTTGTTGCGACCCCATATCACATAATGGCCCATGCCATTACCGTTTAGTAACCGTTTTTGTATACCTTGATCAATGTTGTAAATGAGATGCAATTACATCAAAGGAATCGATTCAAGTCTACTATCACCTATCCTTAATACATCCATAGTTGTATATAATAGACGTTTGCAATGAACGGAATTATAAATTGTAATTATTACCAGGATGGTGACATCAACACCTTTAAATACAACAACAATCTACATTTAGCCATTTGTGCTATAAAAAATAAAAATAAAAATAAAAAAAGTTAGCCCTCAACTTCCAAAAAAAAATATTAGGTAAAAGGCCACTTCTCTATCCATATGATTTGCTTAGTTCATTTGCTCCACCTACTCCATACAAATGATCGTTGGTACAGTGATCCAAACCGTCCACCTCATGGGCAACACCAAGAATGTTGGATTATCAAGTGGGTCCCATTTTCAGGCATGATGAAATCATATTTCATTCTTAGTCCATTTAGAACCCAAGCATACTTTCTTTCTTTTTAAAGATGAACCCAAGCATACTTTCAAATGCTTCTTTTTACAAACCCCCAGTGATGTCCAGAATGTAATCAACAAACTACCACTGAAAGTGAAAGAGAAGGAACACCCTCCCAATCAGCCTTCCTATTCATCTCAAAAAACAAATTAGCTGCTGTGTGACTCAAAGATTGCCTAAAGGAGGAAAAACTACAAAACTTAAAAATCATAAAAAGCAACTTTAGTCTATCTCTAAGAAACTATAAATAAGATAAACAAAATAAATAAAAAGATTGATCAACACAAAACACAAAAAAAAAAAAAAAAAAAAAAAAAAAGGTTAATGCAATGATTGTCATATCAATCTAATTATGGTTTGGTACTTCTAAATAAGGATAGGTCAGTTGTTTTTGAATTTGAATAGGATATTTTCCTAATCTAAATTAAGGGTGTTTCTAATTAGCAAGTTGGATGCTTCTTGGGCATGGAGACAAATATATATACAAGGTGGTTTACCGCTCCTCAAAGAAGCTTTTCTATTGCTAAAAAGAACTTTGGAGCACAATATGCTAAGCTTAACATGAACGTGTTTTTCCCTAAGGTGTGTCACATCTGCAAAATTTCCACGCCATGCAAAAGGTGTGAACCATCCGTAAGGTCACCTGGTGCAAAAAATCAGGCCAATATGCCCATCAATTGGCCACACCATCAAAATCCATGGGCATCCAACAATCTGATCCATTGTACAAGTGGAGGAAATAGATGAACATGTGATGTGACTTGAGGAATGCCGGGGAGGAAATAGGAAGAAGATGTGATCAGATGGAGGGAATGCTCCATGAAATTTTTGGTCGACTGGATGATTTGAAAACATAGATAGAACATCAAGGAGTGCATTGTGATTTGTGTGAGAAGGTTGGCAACATCTTGAAATCGAACGTTAGCAATTTCTGCAATAGTCAGTTCAACCATCCTCAGGGTGGAAAAGATAACTAATAGGAGGATCATGACTACCCAGCAAATGCGACCCACTGGCAGAAGAAGCGGTGCAGTATGGTTAAGCTCAGCCTGATGTAGTTGTATTGATCATGCCTCATCTTTTTATTCAATTTTACAGTGAACGGAATCATGGTTTGATGTATTAGTCCAGAACTGGTCTGTATCACCCGAAACGTACCAATATTGCCCATGAACAGTATGGCCACAGCGACCCTAAATAGCCTGATAGAGGGGTGATATAGGGCAATATGACCCCATTTTTGTGGTGACCGGCATAGTACACTGAAATCGATTTCCAAACCATGATCCGAAAGGCCTTTACCACATTCAAAGAACCTTCGACTAGGTTGCATTTGGTTTGGCTCATGCCATTTCACAAGTAGAGAAAAAAAAAGTCCATAATTTGTCGACTAATTTCTTCTCTTGGTAGAATTTCCATTCATTTGGTATATCAAAGAAACAGCTATTTCACATCCACAAGAGTACCATCTCATGGTTCTTGGAAATTCTACCGAGAGAAGAAATCCCAAGAAACAAAAAACCATGGGAATTGTGATGCAAACCCGAATGGGGAAGCAAATGGATTAATAACAAAAGAATGGGATTACGGGAAAGGACCCAACAATCATCCAGCCAAATGCTAGAGATCACGAATGCAAGACTATGAGAAAGCTCAACAGTCCTCTAGTCTTGAACTAGAGATCACTTCCCCCCCTTCAACAGATACCATAGATAATTAGAAATTTTCATAAGAGAGAATTTCATTCAACCTGTTTTATTCCACAGGCCATAGGTGGTAGGCCTTATTTATAATCAAACCTTACAATCTATAATAAAAGTCATGGAATCTAAAAATCTAATAAAATAGGAAAGCACATAAATAACAAAGCATTCTAATTAAGAAAATGCCTAAAATAAGAAGATACTTAGATAAGAAAATATCTAAAATTATTCCTTACCTAAAACAAAGATATGAAAGAAAAAGGAAATTTCCTAATCTAGATATTTGAAAGAAAAGGAAAGTGGTGGCGGGCTAAAAAAGGAAGGTGGTCATTTTCTTGTACACACGTGTGGAGTGTGCACATGTGGGATGTGGGACGATTGCATCAATTCCCCTTGGCTTGAAAAAACTCGGCTCCATCGAGTTAATGGCAATGTACTCCTCATAGAGTTTTGGGTTGATGCGGCTGAAATCTATGTGTAGTCGGACCTTGGTCGCCCTTCCATTTGACAAGAAACTTCTGATAGCCCCCTTGGCATGTGGAAACTATCCGATCATCCAACACGTCTTCAATGATTTCTTCGAGCCGGCGTGGTACCTTAGGTATCTGGATAGCCTATTCTTCTGTGCTTTTGTTTGTGTGATGTCCAAGATAAACTGTAAGGTCTTCCACATTAAAAATGGGTTTGATCTTCATTTCAGGTGGGATTAGGTATGCATTATCACCTAGCTTCTTCAAAATGAGGTAAGGACCTGCCTTTCTGGAGTGGAGCTTTGTATAAGAGCCTGCTAGAAACCGCTCATACTTAAGTCGCACCATAACTCTATCTCCTTCTTGGAATTGTGCAGAACGTTGCCGAACATCTGCATATCCCTTGTAAGCCAATAGAAGGACGATGGAGTCCCGCGGTCATGGAACATGAGTTCTGACTGAGTTGTTGTGTTCGCACAACACAAGTTCAGACATAACTTGATCGGGTCGAGGGTCTTTATTCACATCGATCATCGCTGGTTAAAAAACAATAATTTGATTTCGTTTCTTGCTCGTCATTAGCAGCGGAAAAGGAGTCTATCTATCTGCCTAGCTTTGGTAGATTTCCCCTACCTCTAAACCTCTAGAGGAGGTAGCTACCTTCTTTAGTGAGAGTGTACTCCAGTTGGCGGAACGGTACATTCCTTGGGTGTTTCGTATGCCCATGGAATGTGGACTTCGGTGGCTCCCTCAGTGGAGCGCTTCTTCAGTTGTTGCTCATGGGAATAGGCTCATCGCCAAAGCTCGTGAGTGAACCCGAATGATTTGGGTTCATTTCTAAGGGTGATCTATCACCTAACTTCTTCATGTATCTCCTTAGCATGTTGTGCAAAAGCTTCAACGTCCTAGCTCGATCGAGTCACACTAAGAAGTGGGCCTAAACTGATAGGTTGTCGCAGTCGCATTCCGATCACAATTTCGAAAGGAGAGAGTCCCGTAGTGCAGTTCATAAAACTGTTATAAGCGAACTCAGCTTGTGGTAACACAATGTCCCATGAGTTGGTATGATCACCAACCAGACATCGAAGTAGATTCCCAAGGCTATGGTTTACGACTTCAGTCTGCCCATTTGTTTGCAGATGATAAGCACTCGTGAATTTCAACTTCGTCCCCATCTTAGACCACAAGGTGCACCATAACTAGCTCATAAACTTGACGTCACGATCAGATACAATAGTTTTGGGAACACCATGTAGAAGAACCACCTCTTTAAAGAAAACATTAGCAATGTGCATGGCATCCGATGTCTTCTTAAAAGGGACAAAATGAGCCATCTTCGAAAACCTGTCAACCACAACATAAATAGAGTCATAGCCGCATTGAGTCTTAGGCAATCCCAAGACAAAATCCATACTGATGTCTTCCCATGGAGCATCTAGCACAGGTAATGGCGTATAAAGGCCAGTATTCTGCTTGCTACCTTTACTCAACTGACACACTCGACATTGACGAACAACAATCCCGATGTCTTTCTTCAAACCTGGCCAGTAGAAACGGTCCTCAACCAGGGCTGTCGTTTTACCGATACCAAAGTAACCACCCAGGCAACCTGAATGAAGCTCTCGTATAACAAGCTCTCGCAAGGAACTCTTAAGAAGACACATCCTCATATCGAAGAATAAGTACCCATCATGCAAACTATACCTTGGGTACTCGGTGCCTGCACTAGAAATGAGTGCTAAAAATACTTTCCCAAAATCATCATCTATGGTATAGTCCCGTTTAAGTTCTTCAAACCCAACAACGAAAACTAATAAGGTAGACAATAGTGTGAGTTTTGGCTCAGGGCGTTCGCTACCTTATTTTCAATACCGGCACGATATTTTAGGTTAAATGTGAACTCTTGAAGATAAGCACTCCACTTAGCATGCCTAGCGCTCAACTTCTCCTGAGAATTCAAGTAACGTAATGCCTCGTGATCATAATAGAGCACAAACTCTCGATGAATGAGGTAATGACGTCAATGCTTCAGAGCTTGTACAATAGCGTAAAACTCCACATCATATGTAGAATACTTCTTTCGTGCCTCATTGAGTTTCTCACTGGAAAAGGTCACCAAATGTCCTTCCTGGCTAAGAACACCTCCTATGCCTACGTGCGATGCATCACAGGCAACTTTGAACACTTTTTCGAAATCAGGAAGTCTAAGAATTGGAGCCTCTGTCATTTCTGCTTGATTTCTTGAAATGTCTTTGTTGCTGCTTTAGTCCACTCAAATGGATTGGACTTCATACATTCAATAATTGGCGCTATAATGGAACTAAAGTTTCGAATAAACCTTCGATAAAATGTCGCAAGCCCATGAAAACTGCAAAACTCATGAATGTTTATGGGAGTAGACCATTAAACAATGGCCCTTATCTTTTCTGAATCAGCCTTCACGCCCTCTGCTGAAACGACGAACGCCAAAAAGATCACGCTAGAACTCATGAAGGTACACTTCTTTAAATTCTTCTTTAAATTGATGTGGAGTTTCTCATAGCGTAGTGGTCATCACTTGGGGAAGATGGTCCAAGTGATCTTCTCGTGAACAGCTATAGATGAGGATATCGTCAAAGTATATGATGACAAACTTGTTAATGAATGGCCGTAGAGTTTGCGTCATCACCCGCATGAATGTGCCAGGTGCATTCGTCAAGCTGAATGGCATAACTAGTCATTCATACAATCCCTCCTTTGTCTTGAAAGCAGTTTTCCATTCATTCCCAGGACGAATTCTTATCTGGTGGTACTCGCTTCGCAAATTAATCTTTAAAAAAATTGTAGCATTCGCCAACATGTCCACCATGTCATTTAGGCACGAAATGGGGAAGTGGCACTTTAATATTATCTTGTTGATGGCACGACTGTCAACACACATTTGTCAGCTGCCATCCTTCTTTTGTGTCATCTAGGCGTGGAATGGGAAAGCAGTACTTTACTATTATATTGTTGATGGTGCGACTGTCAACACACATTCGCCAGCTGTCATCCTTCTTTTGTGTCAACAACGCTGTCACGGCACACGGACTAAGGCTATCACGAATGAACCCCTTTGTTAATAACTCTTCCACTTATCGACAAAGCTCTGCATGCTCCGTCGGGTTCATTAGATATGTTAGAAGTTTGGTACTAGCGCTCCAGGTACCAAATCAAATGCATGTTGAATGTCGCACATGGGTGGAAGCTCACTTGCAGTTCATTATGGAGCAAATCTTAAAATTGGGATAGAATGTTCATAATCTCAGGTGGTTGAATAACAACATTATCAACTATATCGGTCTTGCATCCTACTAGAGCATACATGATTCCACGATCATGACTCTCCTCCACAAATCAAGCCATACTCAGCACTGTGGAAGCCGACTTTACCTCTTTAATTCGTCATCCTAAATAAGGTTAAGAGTAATGGGCTTTCCTTTGTATATAAAGTTATATGTGTTCTTGTGACCCTTGTGAGTTACATCCTTGTCATATATCCACGGGCGCCCCAGTAATATATGTGTGACCTTCATTGGAATAATGTCAGACCAAAGCGATTCTTCAAAACGACCTAGAGAGAAGTTGACTAAGCACCTCTTAGTCACAGGGATGAACATGTTATTCACCTAGCAATCTCGTATGGCTTGAGATGCGTTTGAGGTTTCGGTTTCAACCTGTCGACCATGCTTTGTGAGACCACATTCATGTTGTTGCCTCTGTCAATAATGACCTTGACAACCTTCCAACCACACGACACTCATCTATGGAAAATATTGGTTCGCAGCCAGTCTTCTTGGGCCTCCTCCTTTGGTGTTGTTAGAATCCTTCCGACCACCAATGATAACTTGTTTTCATTTAGGCCATCGAGGCCTTCCTCAAGTTCCTAGTCATCATCTTATGGATCATTTACGTGTTCTTCCACTTGGTCTGCAATGAAGTTTTCTATCTCATAAAATTGGAGATTGTGAGAGGGACACTCAGTTGCGTAATGTCCACGACCACCACACTTGAAGCCATTGTTAGTCGACTTCCCTTGCATTACTACAACAGACTTTCCCTTTATATCACTGTTTTGGGGAAGAGGATTGGAAATGGATTGGGCGAAGTTCTAACTAATTTTGTAATCCCAAGGTAAGTGTGCGCACGAATGGTTGTGGGCACGAAGTGGAGCCACTAGTAGTGGGACGGGTGGATGCATAGCCCCTGCCTTGAAGGTTACTGATGCAGGGCAATTGACCACTTGCTCTAAAAGCTCAAACTGATAGAGCATCGCGAATTAATCCCTTCATCTCATAGCCCAAGCCCTACATCCATGGGTTAAGTCCTCAGCCGAACCCTCCTCGTGAGCCCCAAATCATATGGGTTCTGTGAACGCCCACCCTAAGTGTGCCCCCGCGTCCCACAAGCCACCCCACTCGAGCCCGGCGTGAAAATACTCCCGCATTAATCACCTCCGGTGAGGAGTCTCGAACACAAGACCTCCTGCTTTGATACCAATTTGATGCAAGATAATTAATCACTTGCTCTAAAAGCTCGAACTAATAGATCATAGCGAATTAATCCATTTATCTCATAGCCCAGACCCCCCATCCATGAGTTAGGTCCTCGGCCGAACCCTCCTTGTGGGCCCGAAATTCATGGGTTCTGCATCACACGGGCCACAAATCACATCAGTTCTGCGGGCCGCCCACCCCAAGTGTGCCCCGCATCCCACGGGCCACACAACTTAAGCCCGATGTGAAAATGTCCCCGCATTAGTTACCACACTTTATCACCAGCTTCTGCTCTTGCACTTTTCAGACCATTTGATACGCCTCATCTACGTTGTTAAGCCGAACAGTTACCAACTCTCTTTGAATCTCGAACCTTAGCCCATTATAATAATGCGCCACTTGTTGTCTTCCAGTTTCTGTTAAGCGACACCGAATGACTAAGTCATAATAACAATGTGTACTCCACAGTCAAATTGTCCTATCGAAGCATGAGGAGCTCTTGAAAAGAAATCATCTTGCAATCTAGCGGCAGAAACATTCGCCTCATTCTTGCTTTCATTTCCTCCTAATTTCTTATGGGAGGAAGGCCACACCGTTGTATATCTTCTTCAATGGCGTAGCACCAATCATGAGTTATGCCTTTAAATTTCAAGGTAGCAAAACGCAACTTGACAACTTCCATTTTGTACCAATGAAAATGTCGCTCCATTGACTTTAGCCAGTCATTGAACACTTTAGAATCCAAATTACCATCATAATATGGAATATCAATCTTAACATGCTTGACGGGATCCGAAGTGCGCATAGTCCTTACTCCTTCAGGATAAATTGGATGATCCCGTCGGAGGTTGTTCATCGCTCTGGAATCTGGATCTTGGTTGTGCATAACAATGTTGTTAGGCCCCATAGCCAGACTCATATTCTTCTTCTTGTAAATTACCATTCCGACCAAGATACCCTGAGTCAATATTTCTGGACTCCAATTCTCGATCAAGGTCATCCATAGATGTTTGGTGATCTAGATTGATTCCCTTGTTTTCGTTTTCGAGAACAATAATATATCCTTCCAAAGCATTCATTCTAGTTGTGGAATGGGCCTCTAGGTCATCCACCCATTTTGTAATCAAATCGACCACTTGTTGCAAGGTTGTGACAGTTTCATCTTTAGGTTGCGTAACCATCTCAGGATTGTAAATCGTCCCTCTTCTAATGCGGGGCATAAGACGATAGGCTTTCACAAAGCATGCGAGAGGAAAAAATAAAAATCTTCTTCTCTTTGTTTTTTCTCTTCTTTTCTTTTTTTTCTTCTTTTTTTTGGGGGTAGGGAAAGAGAGGAAGGGCAAGGAATTGATATGTTGGAACGGGATTAGGATGTGGTAGGGTTGGAAGAGTTTTTTTTTTTTTTTTACGGTTAGGGTTTGGTGATTTTGAGATGGGGAAAAAAAGGAAAGAAAAGAATATAAAAGATGACGGATGGAGGAAGGGTAAAGATGAGAGGTTAGATTGAGATGAAAAAATTACCTTCTTCTAGTTTTCCTAAGAGCAGAACTTGCTCTAATACCAATTTGATGAAAACCCAAATAAGGAAGCAAATGGATTAATAAGAAAAGAGATAGATTGCGGGAAAAACCCAACAATCATCTAGCCAAATGCTAGAGATCATGAATGCAAGATTGTGAGCAAGCTCAGTAGACCTCTAGTCTTGAACTAGATATCCCCCCCCCCCCCCCCCCCAGCTACCATAGAGAATAAGAAAATTTCATGTGAGAGAATTTCATTCAACTTGTTTTATTCCACAGGCCATAAGCAGTAGGCCTTATTTATAATCCAACCTCACCATCTATAATAAAAGCCATTGAATCTAAAAATCTGAGAAAATAGGAAAGCACCTAAATAACAATGCATTCTAATTAAGAAAATGCCTAAAATAATAAAATACTTAGATCAGAAAATATCAAAAATTATTACCTGCCTAAAATAAAGATACGAAAGAAAGAGGAAATTTCCTGATCTAGAGATTTGAAAGAAAAGGAAAGTGGTGATGGGCTAAAAAAGGAAGGTGGTCCTTTTCTTGTACACACATGCAGAGCGTGCACATGTGGGATGTGGGACGATTGCATCAAATTGTTTTCCCCACATCCCGATCCAAACAAATGCAACAGACTATGTAATAGACTATTAGATAATCAACTCGTTGATTGTAGTAAACTTATGTAATAGATTATTAGCTTGATTGTAATCGAACATGTAATAGTATATTAGATTGTGCCAGTGTCTGCCATAACTTTCTTCTTGAATGCAAACAATATGATATGAGTGGACTGGCGGAAGCCTTAAAATAATAATAATAAATAAAGAAGAAGAAGAAGAATAGAATGGCGGAACATGATTCGTGTCGCTGGCCCCAATTAGTTGGGATAAGGATAAGATGATGTTGATGATTATAACGATTTAAACAGAGTCTTGGGCTCATTTGGACGCAATTCCGAAAAAGGGGTTTTCACATCTGCTTTTTTGGTCTGTCGATGAAAACCAATCTGATTTTTAGCACTACTTTGCCAAGTTGGGGATGAGATGGGGTTTGTGAAGGTGCATCCAAACGCACATAGCAAACTGGAGTTTCGGGTCGAAATGCCATTTACGCAAAAAGAATAAGAAAAAAAAAAGGTTGGGATAAGGGATTGAAGACCTTGTTGAAGGGTTCTGCTGACGCCGACGCAGAGCGGATTTCGAGCGTCGGATTTTAAAAGCGATGAGTAGTAGAGACATCCCTTGCAAGATTTCCCCTTCGACCCTTCCTTCCCTTGATTTTTCTGCAGTAGATCTTCTCCTTCGGCGACGCTTCCTGGCTCTTCCATCTCTCTCGAGGGAACGACGATGGATTAGGAAATTATACAAGAAATTATCACACATCACAGCTTGTCGTACGGTCCCATCTTTCCTGACAACAAGCAGAGGCTGGTGTGCCACACACCACCGACTCGCTATGTGTTGACGTCACCAAATTTCGTGGGTCCCATCATGAGGTATGTGTTATATCCAAACCATCCATCCATTAGCCGATCCCGTCATAAGATTTGAACCGAAAAACAAGACGGATCAACGACACACAGCGGGGGATTGAACATCTACCATTGAAACCCTCTTGGGTCACATGAGTTTTGGACCAATATTATATTTGTTTTTCCAGGATGGAAATAAACGTTACGGTGACTCTATGAATGTTTTAACGTGAGAATCATTGTACCATTGCTATTCGTGGTGTAGTCCTCTTGAGCTTGGAATATAATTTAGTTTTGGGCTCATGACCTAAAATAGTATCTCCAAATGAATAAACGGTGTGGATATAAAAAACATATCATTGTGAGCTATGTAACGTTGATTTTATTTTAACCGTTGGTACATCCTAGTGGTCGAGGAGTGTAAGCGGGAAGCGGATTGGTACATCCTGGTGGTCGAGGAGTGTAAGCGGGAAGCGGATTTGCTGGTGCACCACACACCAGCTGCTGTAGGAAAGTGTCGTGCGAGACGAGCACTGACGCTCCTCGAGCTCCGACTTGCACGAACAGTTCAAAGTGGATCAAAGTTACATGGGGCTCCACGATGATGTATTTATTATATCTACACCCTTTATCTATTTTTAGAGATCATTTTAGAGTATTATCCAAAGATCATCTGGACCACAACACAAATAGTAGAGGAGATAATGATTTTCACAGTTACAAAATTAGTTGGCCCACCATAACGTTTATTTTCCATCCAATGTGTTAATATGGTCACAAAGACCCTAATGAAGACGGAAAAAAAAATTTATATTGATCTAAAACTTCTAGGACCCCAAAAAGGGTTTCAATGGTAGACATTCAATCTCCCACTGTTTTTCGGTGTGGTCTACTTGTAGTTAGATCTGTCTTATTTTTCATCCTCAAGCCTTAATATGAGTTTAATGTCAATAAGCAACTATATAGTTGGTGTGAGGTACACTAGCCAATCCGCTTCGGCGTCAGCGCACGTCTTCGTCCAACACGTACCCACACCAAACAGGTCCGTGATGTGTGGCACACCAGCCAATGCACGCCTGCTTATGGAATGGTGGGACCCACTGGGAAGATCACCGGCCAGGAAAACCAGGTAGATGGGGTAACACATTTGGCATCTGTGGACAACCGTCTGATTCGGAAGCGGATTGGCTGGTGTATGGCACACCACCAACCTAGCTGGTGTGTTGATGTTACCAAGTTCTGTGTGGCCCACCACGAGTTATGTGTTATATACAAATCATCCCACTTTTTTCTGAGATTTTTTTAAGGTTTGAGTTCAAAATAAAACGGATACAAAGATCAAGTGGAGCACGCTGTAAAAAATAGTGGGAAATTAAACGTTTACCATTGCAGCCTTCTCGGGTCATAGCAGTTTTGGATAAATCTGATATTTGCTTTATCCCTTCGCCTATGTTTGCGTAACCGTGAGAGCAAATTGGATGGAAAAGAAACATTCCGTGGGACTCTACAAATGTTTTAAAGGTAGAAATCATTCTCCCCGCTACTATTTGAAATGTGATCTCCTTGAGTTTTGGATATCGCTCATTTTTTGGCACTAGCCATAAAATGATCTTGCCGATGAATTAAAATAATCCTGTCAAATGGATGGACAGCATTGATATAATAAATACATAGTGATAAGCTCACACAACTTTGATTTTTTATGTTTTTTTTCCATTGGTATTACTGCTACCCGCAAGGACTGCCAGCTCTTCTACATGTGGCACCACTTACATACACCATCAAGATCACTGGTGTGCGGTACAGCAGCTAATCCGCTTCCGTTGAAATTCAACACAAAGGGCGTGGCCCACCTGTGAGAGGATCAGCCTAATTTTTTAGAAGGGCAGTGGTGATGGCAGGGTGCTTTGAGTTTGCGGTACCATTTCCGGTGTAGGAGCGTATCAGGCTACACACTAGTGGGTGATGCCCTAACCGTGGGGTCCGCCTTAATGTATGTGTTATATATCCATGTGGTCCATCAATTTCTCCAACTCATTTTAGTCTTAAAAATGAAGCAAATCTAAATCTCAAGTGGACCACACCATACAAAACATTGGTTAGTGATTGCTCACCATCATAAACCTCCTGAGGCCTACCATAATGTTTATTTGTCAACCAACCTATCGATGACGACACGTAGGCCTGAATGATAGGAAACACTAACAACAGCTTGATCCAAAACTTATGTGGCCCTAGGAAATAATAATACACTTTCAATCAATGGCCATTGAATGCTCACCATTAAAAACCTCTTAATGCCCACTATAATGTTTATTTGTCATCCAACCAGTTGATAAGGTCTCACACACCTAGATGAAAAGAATAAAAGTATTTGAAATACATAAATGTAATGTGTTTTGAAATCTCTCTTTTGTGCCACCTGCAATGAAATGCCTCTTTTTCTTTTTTCTTTTTTACTTCTTTTTTAAAGACAGTGGAACCACACAATATAATAAAGGCATTGATAGGCTACTAACACATTTTACAAGTGGCATGCTACTTGGTATGAGGAAAATGGGGTGACCCATGAAAGGAGGTCGAACCAACAACTAGCACAAAACAATGGGTCAAGTTGCTCGAAAGATAACTACTATCAGAGAAAGGCCGACCACAGGATAGGTCAGCACGACCTCCAACGAGCTTCTTAGAAGAACGGTTTAATGGGGTTGTTAGACCTAGCAAAGGAAGCTAAGAACTACTGGAGTCAATGATCACAAGCTTGCTTGGTCAAAATTATCATCGGAGTGATACCGACCTACTGGTATCAGAGTGATACCGACCTACTGATAGCTCGGTATCGTCCGTCTTCAAGGCGTTGTCTGCCTTTACCGTCCGATCTTATCTATGGGTCGGACGGGTCTATCGGCTTTCGACTGACGTTCGATCTTATCCAAAGCAAACGACCTGGAGATCTCTCCTGAGATCTCGAGGGATAGGATCGGAATCCCGGAGATCTCGGATGTTAAAGATCTTGGGAAGATCTCTAATATATTAGGAGTCCTAAACAGAAAAGATTTCCAACGGTGTGATCTTCCCTCTAACAGACAAGATCTCCGACGGTGTGATCTTCCCTCTAACATAAAAGACCTTCCAACTGTGTGATCTTCCCTCTATTATAAATAGGGAAGCCCTTGAATAGTGAAAGGTACACACAAAATACAACTCAAAAACTTTTACACACTAATGACTCTTTTCCTTTAAGATCATTTTTACAAAGACCTGGATCCTTGACTTTAGCATCGAAAGGTCCCCTGCATAAGTCAGGGTCTTCCTTGTTTGTTTTATGTGAAGGCACCCAAGGGTCTAAGAAGTGTTTACTGAAAAACTGCATCAACAGTTTGGCATCGTCTGTGGGAAGCGACATTAAAGTTGTTTCCTACTTTTTCAGATAAATCACAATGGTTAGAGGGAAGAAGAAAACCCGATTCTCCCCTATTGCACCTGATCTTACGCCACCAGAACAGCTTGACAGTCACTGAGGCTCCACCTCCCAACAACAGGCTGACTCCGGTCCTAGAAGGCAAACTCAGCAATCTCACAATAGGGGAGGGCGGCTAAACTCCCTTGAGCAGCAGGTCGAAAATGCTAAATAATAACATGAACTCCATGAGACAGTTGTTGGAACAACTACAGCCCCAGCAAGTGCAGAGGACTGCCCAAGAAGCTAAACAAGTGGGTCATAACCCTTCTCATCCTTCCAACACGTCTGCCGCCTCTTAGAGAAGTTGGCACCTTGGATCGACCAGGCCGGCCCATTCTCATGTTTCTGGGACTGCAGCTTTACACGCTTCCAACCTATGCCACAAGCTGGACCGAAAAAAGCGCAACAAAGCTTCGGTTGAAACTAAGGCAGAAAGCGACGAACCGTGGGAAGCTGAGCTTAAGGACTTACGAGGTTAGATTGGGGGCATACGGCAAGCCTACCGTGCAAATGCTCAGAATCCAATGGAAGCGAAATGGAGGAGACCGAGCCTCCATTCATTACTGACGTTATGTAGGCACGACTGCCGTACAGGTTCCGTATGCCACAAATCACTCCCTTCTCGGGAGCTACAGACCCATCTGAACACCTAGAGTCCTTTGGGGTTTGGATGGAGTTCCACAATGCGTCCGCTGCAGTAATGTGCCAAGCATTCTCATTAACCCTAACCAGAGATGCTCGACTATGGTTCAAATAATTAAAACCGAATTCCATCAGCTCGTTCTCCCAACTTGGTCAAATGTTCGTTACGAACTTTATCGGGGGGGAGGAAAGACTTAAATTGGCTTCTCAACTTCTCCGTGTCATTCAAAAAGAACGAGAGTTGTTAAAGGATTACATCAAACGCTCCAATCTCGAAGTGCTGCAAGTGCGAAAGCACTCCGAAGAACTTACTCTGACTGCGATAATGGGAGGATTAAGGGATCCCAAGTTTCTCTTCTCACTGGATAAGAACCTGCCAATGACGATGGGCGACCTACTGAACAAATCTTGAAAATATTTCAATGTCAATGAAGCCTCTGCCCTGCGAAAGGTCGTCCAGAGCAAAGGAATGACGGGTAAAGAAGAGTAATTAAAAGTAGAGCCTAGCTCGGCCAGTGGAAGCAAGAAGAGGAAGGACGACTGATCGCGAGATAATTAACATCTAAGCAAGCAACCCGACAGTAAGTTCAAAACGTACACTCCTCTTAACAAGACACCCGAACAAGTCTTGATGGAGATTCAGGCCAAATGCATCCTCAAGTGACCGAGTAAGTTAAAATCTAATCCTGATAAAATGAGTAAAAATAAATACTGCCACTTTCATCAGGATTTTGGTCATTCGACAAGCGATTGTTTCGACATCAAACAGGAGATCGAGACACTCATCCGCAGTAGGCACCTTGGAAAATACATCAGTCATCAAGGAGATTGAGTTGCCTCAAAAGATGAACAACCCATCAATAACCAACCAATCAAGGAGATCTGCACCATTTTCGGAGGCCCTGCCGATGGAGGAGATTCAAACAGAGCTCGGATAGCCCACATAAGGAACATCGGTCACCCCAAATCGAAACGAGAAGTCCTTGCCACCAGCAGGCCTTTAAAAAAACAAAAAATAGAAACTTACAACTTGACCTTCACCGAGGAAGACGCCTGAGGAGTCCACTATCCGCACGACGATGCGCTCATGGTCACGATGACCATAGCCAATCGCAAAGTATTCTAAATTCTCATGGACACCGGATCATCAGCTGACATCCTCTTCGCACAAGCGTTCGACAGATGGGAATAGGTCGGTCTCGACTTCGAGCCGTTAAAACCTCTTTGCTTGAATTCTCGGTTAGGAGAGTCATACTAGAAGGGTCAATACAACTCCCGCTCACCGCCGGAGACGAGTAGAACCAAGTGGCCACGATGATCGACTTTCTAGTAGTGGACTGCCCACCTGTCTACAATGCAATCCTAAGGCAACCCTTTCTCAACGCGCTACGAGCAGTAGTCTCGACCTATCATTTGGCAATGAAATTTCTGACCAATTAGGGCGTCGAGTTGGCCAGAGGAGACTAACATGAAGCTCGATAGTGCTATATGATGGCACTAAGGGCTTCACACAAAACAATGACCATTGCCTCGTTGGACCCCCGAGAAGATTCCGGAGAAAGGGGTTGTCCCATGGAAGATCTCATTCCCATTCCACTCGACAGCTCCGATCCCTCTAGAACGGTCCAAGTAAGATCATCTCTAACATCTCCACTACGAGACAAGATTATAAACCTCCTTCGACAATATGCAGATGTCTTCGCGTGGTCGCATGAAGATATGCTTGCCGTTAACCCAAAGATCATTGTTCATCGAGTGAATGTCGACCCCGATCACCGACCAATTCGACAGAAGCACAGGCCGCTCGGCCCCGAGCGATATACAATAATTGGAGAAGAAGTCGATAAGCTCCTTAAAGCTGGGTTCATTGAAAAAGTTTACTATCCAAACTTGATAGCCAACATCATTTTGGTTAAAAAGTCCAATGGAAAATGGCGGGTATGTGTTGATTACACCGACCTGAACAAGGCCTATCCCAAAGATAGTTTTCCTCTTCTCCGAATTGATCAGTTCATTGATAGTACGACAGGACACGAGCTACTAAGTTTTATGGACGCCTACTCGAGCTATAATTAGATTGTAATGCATTTATATGATAAGTCAAAAACAACATTTGTCACTAACAAAGGCCTTTATTGTTACCGAGTTATGCCATTTGGATTTTAAAATGCCGGAGCTACTTACCTGCGGCTCGTTAATAAGATGTTTACCCATCAGATAGGGAGGATAATGGAAGTCTACGTGGACGATATGCCTCTCAAGAGCATTAAAGCTACGGATCACGTCTCTGATCTCGAGGAGATGTTCCTGGTTCTTCAGGAATATCAAATGAAGCTGAATCCAAATAAATGTACTTTCGGGGTTAGCTCGGGAAAATTCCTCGATTTTTTGGTCGACCAACGAGGAATCGAAGCAAACCCTGAAAAGATAAAAGCTCTGCTTGACATGAATTTGCCAAAAATAACGAAAGATGTCCAGCACCCCACAGGAAGAGTCGTCGCTCTCAATCACTTCGTATCCCGGTCTATAGACAAATGTCTCCCATTCTTCAACAGTTACTCTCCAAACCTGAATAAGGAGAACCGCTGCTGTTGTATTTGGTCGTTTCAGATGCAGCAATCCGCTCAGCCTTGATCCAGGAGCGCGAAGGAAAGTAACTCCCATTGTACTACGTGAGCAAGGCCTTAGTCTCAGCGGAAACACGATACCTAAACCTAAAAAAATTAGCGTTGGCACTGATCATTTTCTCTCGTCGATTGCGACCATACTTCCAGGCCCACACCATTATCCTTTTGATCGATCAACCTCTTCGCCAAGTGCTGCAAAAGCCTAAAGCTTCAGAAAGCCTGACCAAGTGGGCGATCAAACTAAGTGAGTTTGACATCAAGTATCGACCCTGAACAACTATTAAGGGTCAAGTGGTGGCAGACTTTATCGTCGAGCTTACTCCAGCATTCGAACAAGGATTCGAGACGAACCGTTAGTCTGAACCAAGTTCTGGTCCAATCGTTCAGACCAATTTGAATGGTCAAACTAGGCTAGAAATTGTTCTAAGCATTTCGCCTGAGCCAACATTCAGTTATCAGGCTAACCTCAAACTGCCTAAGTGGACGTTATATGTTGATGACTCATCCAATTTTAAAGCTAGTGGAGCCGCGATAATCCTGGAACCCCAGATCGTGTGTGTATGTAATATGCCTTGAGATTTGGATTCCAAGCCTCCAATAATGTAATAGAATATGAAACTTTGCTCGCTGGACTTAGGTTGGCAACCGATATGGGAGCCCAACACCTTGAAGTTTTCAGTGATTCATAGTTGGTCGTTAATCAAATAGCCAAGGAATACCAAGCCAAGAAGGAACACATGAAAGCATATTCATAGAAAGCTAAAGAACTAATTGACAGATTTCATAAGTGCAACATCAGCTTGATCCCTCGAGCAGAGAACTCCAAGGTTGTTATATTAGCGAAATTGGCCACTGCAGATGAAAATGATATCCCAAGATCAATTCCAATTGAATTCCTCATCAAACCGAGCATTAGCGAATCCAACCTTGCCATAGCTCTTCCGATAAGCTCGAAACCAACTTGGATGGATCCAATTATCGATTTCCTCAAGGAAGATACCTGAAGATCGAACAAAAGCGTGCTGCCACGGGCCGCAGTTACACCATGGTCAATGACATCATATATAAGAAAGGATTCTATCTCCCTTATCTCAAATGTCTCCGACCAGACAAAGCAGATTACGTCATAAGGGAAACCCATGAAGGTATTTGCGGAAACCACTCTGTAAGCCGAGCTTTATCCCATAAGGTCATTCGGCAAGGGTACTATTGGCCGACCATCCAGGCTAATGCTCGACAGTATACCCAAAAATGCGATAAATATCAGCGCTTCGCAAACATACCTCAGTAACCCCCTGAAGAACTAACCCTCATGGCCATTTGCCCAATGGGGCATTAACATCATCGGTCCCCTCCCGACTGATAAAGGCTAAACCAAGTTTGCAGTAGTTGCAGTCAACTACTTTACAAAGTGGGCCAAAGTCAAACCTCTGGTAAAGATTACCGAGCAAAAATAACAGATTTCGTTTGGAAAAGTATCGTGTGTAGGTTTAGAATTCTCCGCGTGATCGTCTCTGATAACGGGAAGTAGTTCGACAACAAGCAATTCCAAGGAATGTGCAAAAATCTTAGGATTCAAAATGTTTATTTATAGCCACGACATCCGCAGGCTAATGGGCAGGTTGAAGCAGTCAACAAGATCATCAAACATCATCTCTGAACCAAGCTCAAAAGTTCCAAGGGAGCATGGGCAGAAGAACTCTCCAATGTTCTTTGGCTATACCGAATTACAGCCCGGACGACTATTGGGGAAACTCAATTTTTCTTAGCCTTCGGAGTTGAAGTCGTTACTCCAGTCAAAATCGGGATACCAACTGCTCTGACTGAATCCTTCGACGAACAACAGAATTCTGAGCTAATGGCTCTTGATCTCGACCTTCTCGAAAAAAGAAGGGAACAAGCTTGGATCCGGATTTCATTCTGACAACAAAAAGTAGCTTGTTTCTATAATGTCAAGGTAAAAGTTAAGAGATTTCGAGCTGGGGACTTAGTCCTCCGAAAAACCTTCCAAAACACTAAGGAACTTGGCTCGGGGACCTTAGGCCCTAATTGGGAAGGACCTTACGTAATGACAAGTACTAGCCGACCTGGATCATACTGTCTTGAAGATCTGGAAGGTCAGCTCTTACCTCACCCATTGAATGCTGAACACCTCAAGATCTAACATTCTTAATGAATTGATTCATATCGATTACATAATTTACTGTGTACTGGTCGCGTTCAAATTAGTGCAATGAAATCCTATAGTTCGTTTCATACTTCTGTGCCTGAAAATGACTGTTCATTAAAACAATCTACAAAAGGCTTCTTGAGATAACTGGGAAGAATAGCCCCTATCAATGAGTCGACCCCCCAAGTGGAGGTCGGGTTCTAGACTACTGGCGCTTACATAGTAAGTAGAATACTACTAAGGGTTCTCCCTAGTATAAAAGGGAAAAAACCTAGTCTACTAATCAGATCTTGAAAGGAGAAGCAAACTTCTGATGGCTACCACAACCAAGGTATTCAACGGATCGACCCTCCTCCCAGAGTTTGATCTATCTACTTAATCCGATGTATATCATCTACTTAATCTGATTTATCTACTTAGAGATATTCGGATACAAGCAATATGCCAAAAAGTGAATTGTATTGGTAAAGCTTCAAGGAGCATATTACATTCAAGTCTGCAAAAGTTGAAGATATAAAAGGGGCTTGTCTTTAAGCCTTGGGAGGCTACTCAGAAGGCATGTCTTTGGCAGGGGCCTCAAATTCAGAGTTAGCATCTTCGAAGTCAGAGAGGTCTAGTTCTAGATAGACGTCCTTAACCTCTTCGATGCACTTCATGAATGTCATCCGGTATAAGGCATCCCTGTCTTCCAAATATTCTTCGGAGGATTTGAATTCCTTAACGGCGGCCGCTCAAGCCAAGGAGACAGCCACCTGAGCCTCTACCTCAGCCTTCTTGTGCCTTACCTTCAACTCCTCATTATCGGCCTCCCATTGAGCCAACCGATCAGGAACCTTGGTGAGAAGCTTCTTTGTCGCCTTCAGCTTGGCCATTAGATATGAAGCTCGAGCCTCTGAAGCAGATCGGGCTTGGTCAGCTGCAACGACCGCAGCCCTAGATTCATCGGCTGCAATGCGGAATTGTTCGGCTTCAACTCCCTTCTGCAAGAGTTTATTCTCGCTCTCACACACCTCCTTTCGTAAACGTACAATGTCGCGTTGTACCTTCAGTAGGCGAGGGGCAAACTGCCAAAGGAGTAAGAGAAGATATTAGAAGTCGAACAGAGAAAAGGAAAAAAACAACAAGTACCTAGAGGATCGACTCACTCTAAGAAAACTCTTTATCGCGGACGAAAGGATCACGTCTGGTGAAGAATCCGACATGGCAAGAAACTCAGCATTGGGAATATGCCGGTTTGCCCACGACATCAGCTCCTCTATGACCTCACGTGTCGTCTTGAAAGGATGTTGTCCCCCCCCCTCCCCTCGAGCCTCAGAAGGTCCAATAGGAGGCCCACTGGTCTCACCGGCCTCTACGAGCCGAGCCTCGGTAGAAGGCTCAACAGCTCCCCGGGCCTCTATGGGATGAGCCTCCTCATGAATGGTTGCCTTAATCATCGCGTTAGTAGGAACAGGGGTAGGCTCAGTGGCCCCCACCTCATCCTTAGCCTCCACGCGTCAATCCTGCTAGGCCCAAAATTGAAGCTTATCCAAAGCTCAAGTGGACCATACCACAGGAAACAGTGGAAATAATGATTTCCACCGTTGAAACCTTGCTAGGCCCCACAGTGATGTTTATTTGTCATCCAACCTTCTCATAAGATCACACAGATATGGATGAATGAAAAATACAAATATAAGCTTGATCCAAAGCTTCTATGATCCCTAAGAAAATTTCAATGGTAGACATTCAATTCACACTATTTCTGTGGTGTGGTCCATTTTAGCTTATTATATCTTTAGTTTTGGGATATGGTTGTAAAATCATCTGGTAAAATGTATGGACGGATTGGATAAAATACATAAATCATAGTGGACCCTACAGAGTATACTAAGCACGCTTAGGGTACTGAGTTAGTACGCAATCCGCCTCCCTCATTGGAGGATTTTAGTTTTTTTTTCTTTTGGTTTTTTTGGTTTTTTTGTTTTTTTGTTTTTTTTAAAATATTCCTAAAAGTCTAGCAGCCACTTATGGTGACCTGGTTGATTCATAAATAGAGATGGCTTCTTTTGTTGTTTTGTTTTGTTTATGTTGTTTTGAAATTGGGCTCAGCATCCTTCGTTGATTGTGTTATGGGAAGATCTGAGCCCCTTACAATCCCGAGGACCGGCATCTTTTTAATCCGGTCAGACACGCAGGAGTCTATCTAAAATAATAAATGCTACTAAAGAGGTAGATTCATGGTGGCGCTCCTACTCCGAGGCTAGTAATCGGCTTGGATTGATCTAAGACTGGAACAGGCGGTGTAGTATTCAGACCGAATACTCCAGACCGTTCCTCTACTGCCCCACCAGAAGCGAATAACTCAACCACTCACATCAGTTCTAGGAAAATTCAACTCGACAGGATAGATCCGCCGCCCGCCTCGGAGTTCGGAGGGAAGACCTCTAGAATACTTAACAAATAAATAAAGTCAAGTCCACATTCCGTCCAGACCGGAGATCGGCTCAGACTCGTGACACAATCCGCGTTCAACAAACCAACAGTGAAGGCCCGTGTGCACCCTAGTCAGGGCCCCTTCAACCAGAAGTCCCGAGTGGAGGCCAAGGCAGAACGTGGACGCTCCATGCGCTAAAACAAAAAACTACCTTAAGCGGACATGACTGATTGTTTTGCCCGCTGATACGCACGATACGTTACACTATTCCTGGATTGCAAGTAATATCTCTATGATCCGAAAATCTCATTGATTGAGTGAATCGTGCCGAGATTAACGGACCCAGACCGTCTGATTGTCATGTATAAATACAATGAGACCCCATTACTACAGGTACGCAACATCTGACATTCTCCCTCGATTCTTCAACATAGACCCAGATTCTCTTGACCTGACTTAGGCATTAGAGGGTCCCCCGGCCCAGCCAGGGTCTCCTTTGCTCACTGTTTGTGTAGGACCAGGGTTCCTTGGAGGTTCATCGTGCCGAGTGGAGGGTGATCCAGATTTTGTCATCAACATTTTTAGGGCCGTCTGTGAGAAGCTGATACTAAAGGTCAGGTTCCTATTCTTCAGCATTATAGCAAGAGGAAAGAAGAAAGTGGTAGCTGTGGAACTAGAGTAAACCCGTTCCTCTTCACTACTTTACGCCGAATAAGCTCTAGGGCCTTCCCAACGTTCTTGCAATCAGGCAAGCAAGTATTGTGCTAAACAAAGTGAGATACAGGTCCCGCGCGATGAAATCAACCAGATGAAACAACGGCAGGAGCCACAGCCACATCTTACTCAGGAAAACCTTATTCTTGAGCCGATTGGTTCGGTTATGGAAGCTCATTCCCCGCTGAGGAGTACGAGACCCGAGGGGCCCCAGCATCAACCCCCTCGGGCACCGGCTTCGGTACAGAATCCTCCCCCAACCCAAATCTGAGTTTCGGCTCCGAACACAGCAAGTCGAACTTCGACGAAAGCCTCGGTCACCTCGGCCCTGGCACCGACGGATCTCTGCCACAAGCTAGAACGGAGGAGGGGAAGGAGAACTCCAGAAATAGAAAACACCCAGGAGATAGTAGCTGAGAATAAAGACCCTTGGGAAACACGGTTCGCTGAGCTCAATAATAAGATTCTGATGCTAGAAAAAAAACAACCGCCATTGTCAGTTTTCGCTGCTGTTCAAGCAATGATGAAAGAGAGCGAGCCTCCCTTCATCTCTGCGATCATGGACAAGGTAATACCATAGAGGTTCTGAATACCTTCTGTCATCAAATACTCTGGGTCTGGTGACCCATCTGAGCATGTGGAGGCTTATCGTTCGTGGATGCAAATCTAGACAGCGACGGACGTGATGATGTGTAGGGGGTTCTCAATCACACTCACAGGATCTACTTAGAGTTGGTACCATCAGCTTAAACTCAATTTGGTTGGTTCCTTCACGGAATTGAGCTAACTATTCCTTACCCAATTCATAAGTGGTAAGAAGAGTCGGAAGCCCAATACTCACCTGTTCACCATCAAGTAAGAGCCCAAGGAGTAGTTAAAGGACTACATCGTCTGCTTCAATGAGGAAGCATTACATGTAGAAGACTATGACGATAAGATGACACTTGCTGCCATGTTCAGCGTCCTAAAAGAGAGAAAGTTCACTTTCTCCATTGGTAAGAATCCACCAAAGATGTTAGCTGACCTCGTCGCCAGAGCTCAGAAGTATACTAACGTTGAGGAATTCTCCAACGCTCGCAAAAATGTTCAAGTGATAGAGCCGATTGGTAAGGGGGAGAGGTCGAGGAATGAAGAACCTCAGCCATCCAGCAAAGGACTAGACGACCGTGCCCCTCGCGATCGTCGTCCGAGCAGAAAACTAGAGGGCAAATTCTGTTCCTACACCCCCCTCAACACGTCAACTGAGCAAATTCTATTGGACATCAAAGGGCACAAGCTTTTGAATTGACCCGTTTGTATGAGGGCCGACCCAGATCATCAAGACAAACGCAAGTACTGCCGCTTCCATTAGGATCACGGCCACAACACAGCTGATTGCATGGATCTCGAGGATGAGATCGAGACCCTCATTCGTAAGGGACATCTGTGTCTATACACCAAGAGCGAAAGAACCACTCGGAAAGAAGAATGGGAGCCAAAACAGCCGAATAATGCTACGGAAGAGCCAGCCGAGATCCGTACCATCTTCAGGGGCTCGTCCACTGGAAGAGATTCGAACAGGGCTCGGAAAGCCCACTTTCGGAGGTCCGATCCGGAACATTACATCCACTTGATCGAGCGGCTAAGCAAAGAACTCCGTGTCAGTCCATGCCACATGACCTTCTCAGAAGATGATGCGTGTGGGATCCAACATCCGCACGACAACGCCCTAGTGGTTACTATGACTATAGCCAACCACAAGGTATACTACATCCTGATCGACACCGAAAGTTCAGTAGATGTAATCTACTCCGAAGCTTTCGAAAGAATGGGGGTTTCGAGGTCACACCTTAGACCTGTGAAGACCCCCTGCATGGATTTGCCGTAGAAAGGGTGATCTTTGAGGGAGCCATCTCCCTCCCTGTGACTGAAGGAGAAGGACAACACCAAGTCATCCTCATGGTGGACTTCCTAGTTGTCAATGTATCATCTGTACATAACGTCATTCTGGGCAGACCTTCTCTCAATGCAATGAGAGCAGTCGTCTCCACTTATCACTTGATGATGAAGCTCCCCGTCGAGGGCAAGATAGGTTACCTGCGAGGCGACCAGCGGGAAGCCCGGAGATGCTACGCGATAGCAGTAAAGAAAGGGTCAGTGAAACAAACCCTTACCGTCAACGTTCTGAATCCCAGAGGACCCGCGGAGGACTTATCCGTGGAAGACCTAGAGAAAGTACCACTCGATGAGGCATGCTCGAGCAGAACTGTTCAGCTCGGAACATCATTAAACCCTGAGCAGCGGTCCGAAATACTAGCCTTCTTGCGGCAGCATAGAGACATCTTTGCATGGTCGCATGAAGATATGCTCGGGATCTCTCCGGATGTCATGGTCCACCGACTGAATGTGGATGCAGACCACAAACCAGTAAAACAGAAAATGAGACCATTCGATGCCGAGCGGTACTAAGCCATAGCAGACGAGGTCTCCATTCTACTCGACGTCAACTTCATAGAGGAGGTGCATTATCCCGATTGGATCGCAAATTTGGTCCTCGTCAAGAAAGCCAACGGGAAATGGCGGGTCTGCATAGAATACTCAGATTTGAATAAAGTGTGTCAGAAGGATAACTTCCCGTTGCCTCGGATTGATTAATTGGTAGACAGCACAGCAGGGCACGAACTACTTTCCTTCCTGGATGCTTACTTCGGGTATAACCAAATCCCGATGCATCTCCCAGACAGGCAGAAGACTACATTAGTCACAGACAAAGGACTTTACTGTTACTGGGTCATGCCGTTTGGCCTGAAAAACGCTAGGGCCACATATCAAAGGCTGGTGAATCAGATGTTTGCTAAGCAGATCGGACATACCAAGGAAGTATACGTCGACGACATGCTAGTAAAGAGCGTCAAAGCGTTTGATCACCTGACAGATCTTGGATAAACTTTCACCATCCTCCAAGAATACCAGATGAAGCTGAACCCCGTGAAGTGCGCCTACGGAGTCGGTTCAGGCAAATTCCTCGGGTTTCAGGTTAGTTAGAGGGGTATCGAAGCAAACCCCAACAAGATCAAAGCACTCATTGACATGAATTCACCTCAGACTGTTAAAGAGATACAATGCCTCACCGAAAGAGTAGCAGCGCTCGGACGGTTTATATCCAGAGCTACAGACAAATGTCTCCCATTCTTTCAGCAGTTGAAGGGTCATATGAAGGCAGAATGGACGTCAGAATGCGAACAGGCCTTTCAGCAGCTCAAACAGTACTTAGGCTCACCGCCCTTACTGTCTAAGCCCGAAGAAGGTGAGCCCTATTCTTATACCTTGCGGTCTCGGCCTCAACTGTCAGCTCGGCTCTGATTAGATAGGTAGAGGGTAAGCAACATCCTGTATATTATGTGAGTAAGGCTATGGTGCCCACCGAGACCAGATATCTGACTTTGGAGAAGCTAACGCTCAGTCTCGTCGTCTCAAACCGGAGATTACGTCTGTACTTCCAAGCTCATTTCGTTGTTGTGTTAACTGATTCTCTCCTTAAACAAGTCCTCCAAAGGCCCGAAGTGTCGGGTCGGCTAACCAAATGGGCCATTGAACTCGGGAAGTTCGACATCCAGTTTCGACCGAGGATAGCAATTACGGGCCAAGCAGTGGCCGATTTCATTGCAGAGTTCATCGCCCCAGAGGAAGAAAGGATCAGTGCTGAAGTCGAGGTGACTCCTTCGTCTGATCCCCCACGTAGCTCCGAGACGCTATTGGAACCGGGATGGGTCCTCTATGTGGATGGGTCGTCCAATGTCAAGCGTTCCGGAGCGGGAATTGTTCTGATCGTGCTCGATTTTACGCTCATCTAATACGCGATCAGACTCGACTTCAAGGCCTCTAACAATGAGGCAGAGTACGAGGCTTTGTTGGCAGGACTCAGACTGACAGCAAGTCTGGAGGTCCAGTCCCTCCAGGTACGGTGCAATTCTCAGCTAGTGGTGAATCATATCTCCACCGAGTACGAGGCAAAGGAGACAAGGATGATTGCTTATTTAGACGGGGCAAGAAAGTTGATCGAAAGATTTTGGAGTTGCACTATACACCAGATCCCCAGAGTAGAAAATTCATGGGTCGATGCCTTAGCGAAGCTAGCCTCCGCCACGGAAGGAAAAATTCCGCGAGTCATTCCCGTGAAATTCATAGAACATCCGAGCATCGACCAGACAGAGAAGAAAACAGTCAATTCAGTGGAGGGCACCCCGAGTTGGTTAGACTTGATTTACAGGTACCTCACATCTGGTGAAGTCCCCTCGAATAGGCTAGAAGTCAGGCGCTTGCGGGTCAGAGCAGCGCGGTATATTGTCCTGGACAGTACACTATATAAGAAAGGGCACTCTCAACCCTACCTCAGGTGTCTCCGACCCGACGAGGCAGATTATGTGATTCGGGAGATTCACGAAGGAATCTGTGGAAACCACTCTGGCAGCCGAGCCCTGGCCCTGAAGATACTCCGACAAGGGTATTTTTGGCCGACCCTCAGGGAAGACATAAAGAAGTACGTTCAAAGGTGCGACAAATGCCAGCGCTATGCGGCTATGCTGAGGCTACCTGCAGAGGAAATGACTCCCATGAGCGAACCATGACCGTTCGCTCAGTGGGGGATTGACATCATTGGACCCCTGCCTACAGCAAAGGGGTAAGTAAAGTTCGTCATCGTTGCAGTCGACTACTTCACCAAGTGGACGGAGGCTGAGCTCGTCGTAAAAATTACAAAACAGAAGGTGATTGACTTCATTTGAAAAAACATCATTTGCAGGTTCGGGATTCTGCACACCATTGTGTCCAATAACGGCCGGTAGTTTGACGACAACAAGTTCCGAGGCATGTGTCAGGGGCTTAGCATCACGAACGCATATTCTTCTCCTCGGCACGCGTAATCCAATGGACAAGTGGAAGCAGTTAATAAAGTCATCAAGCATCATCTCAAGACAAAGTTAGAGAAGTAAAAGGCAATTGGGCCTATGAGTTACCATTCATCCTATGGGTCTACCGAACCACGGCTCAGTCGTCTACTGAGGAGACTCCATTTTCGTTATCCTACGGCTTGGAGGCAATGGTGCCGGTCAAAATCGGCCTCCTTACAGCTCAGGTCAGAAATTATCAAGAAAATCATAATGCCGAGTAGATCGCAGTAACCTAGATCTCCTTGAAGAAGCCAGAAACGTATCTAGACTCTGGGTCGCTGCTCGACACCAACAGGTGACACAATTTTATAATTCTAAGGTCAAGATCAGGCGGTTTCGTCCAGGAGACTTGGTCCTTCGCCAAGTTTTCCAGAACACCGCTGAGCCGGGGGCTGGGGCACTCGGGCCTAACTGGGAAAGACTTTACCGTGTGGTCCAATCGACTAAACCAGGCTCCTACCACTTAGAAGATCTTGAGGGCCGCCAACTCCCCCACCCCTGGAACGCCGAGCATCTAAAAGTCTATTATCCTTGATGTAATGGCCTTTAAGGCCCCTAATAAGTGTACGCCTCCGAGCAGCCAGCCTTTAAGGCTCTCAATCAACGCCTTCGGGTGGCAAGCCTTTAAGGCTCTCAATAAAATTCACACCTCTTCCTTTCTACATGAACGGATTATCTACTAAGGAAAAGTTGTCCCTCATAAGCAGGGACGGACTAAACGAACTGATCCCTTAGAGAAGGGGTTAGAACGTTATCCCACGGGAATTCGACAAGGCATTCCCTCTTAGTCAGAGGAAAAGCCAATGGATGGCCCGACTCCCCAGCAGAGGAGCCGGATCGTCACCCGACCAACGAGCAGATTAAGAGTTGCTCGCTAATCGTGAGACGAGCCGATCCCCTGGGGATCTGGACTTAACAATGACAATACTAAAAAGTTCGAAGTTCGACAAAACGGAATTGAGGCGAGCTGACCCGTTAAGGTATCAGCTCGACAATGCCCCAAAGTAAGAACGACCTGTAAACATTTCAATCCAACAATCAACAATTTAAGAACCGACTACGGAATTGTTTGTATTAATATGGCCCAATTGAATCACAAATAAGTGGATCCTTACTCTTGCTCCGGTGGTGGACTCTAAGGAGTTTCAACACCCGGTAAGGGTTGAGTATCCATAGGTGGTGAAATCCCACTACGGCGTGAGTGTGTGGGGGGTATGTGTGTGTGTGTAAAAAAAAAAAGAAAAGAAAAGAAAAGAAAAAGTGAATCACAAATAAGTATGACCTTTGTGACAAAGGCTTAAATTTTTACTGGTAATCTAATGATTGGAGTGTGTTTTATATAATTATCATGGTAGGCTATGTGAAAATCAATGATATATGTCTCTCTCAATTAATTGTTTGGTGTGGCCCACTAGAATCACAAGTCGACCTTATTTTTTGTGTTTTAACCGTAATATGGACTAAATATCTAATGGTCTGAGTGAATCTTACATAAACATTATATTGGGCCCATTAAAATCAAGAGGGGCATCCGTTACATTTAAAAGATAATAATAATAATTTGGAAAGGGATGCTGGTACTTGATTTTTGGTGGGGCTTATTATGATATTTATGCAAAATCTACTCATTAGATGCTTAATCCCAATTTAGGCGTAGAGTCAAAAAGAAAAAAGAACAAAAAAAAAAAAAAAACTGACTTCTGATTCTAATGGGTCACACCAAAGAAAACAATTTAGGAGAGATACTTCCCTTGATTTTTATGAGGGCCACCATAATAATTATGTGAAATCCACTCCTACCATTATATGACACCAAAATTAAGGATTGGAGCCTAAAAATCAGGCCCATTCGTGATTTATGTGGCCCATATAAAAGGAAACTGTTTGAAAGGAGATTGTTACCTTGTACGTTGTTTCCTATCATGTGGTCCACCTAAATCTCGAATGGAGTGATTTTTAGGCCCTTGAATATAAGGCGACGCACCTAGTGGATGGATAGATTTTTCATAGACATCATAGTCACAAGCAGGGGTGTACATGAACCGAGCTAGCTCGGTTAGCTCGCTCGACTCGAAAAAGCTCGATTCGAAGCTGCGTTCGAGCCGAGTTGAGCTGATTTTTTTAGCTTGAAAATGAGTTCGAGCTGGCCCCCACTTGACTCGACTTGGATCAAACCCAACTCAAATCAAACTCAGATCAAACCAGTTTGGTGACTCGATTACCTTGATATTAATGTTGCTCACCAAGTGTTTGATGAAATGACTCAGTGAAGTGTGGCTGGTGGCAAAGTATGTATATGAAACAAATACCTTTTTTTTTTCTTGATTTTTATGTTGCTTAGAAGGTGTTTGATAAAATTCCTGTAAAACCATTACTGTTGTTTTACATACAGTGAAATTTTGAAGGTGCAATTCATGTGTTTGTGAAAATGCTATACAGGCGAACTCGGCTTGAACTGGCCTGAGCTGCTGACCAAATCGAGCCAAGCTGGCCAGTCAGGCTCGAAGACCAAGCCGAGCTGAGTTCGAGCTAGGGTCAGCTAGTGGTCGAGCCGAGGTCAGCTCAACTTGGTTCAACTCGGTGTACACCCCTAGTCACAAGCAACTGACCCATTTGCTCCCAGGCACATCCAACCGGCCATTAAAGAAATACAAATTATCTAGATTAGTGAGGTACTAGACTAACATGGTTTGGGTACACATCGGGCCTAAAGAGAGTGCAGAGAAACCATACTCAAGGTTAGTCCAGCTACTCATTAGGTAGAGAGAGTGTAATTAATAAAGTTGCCAATGATAACTACAGGTTTTTGCCATCAACAAAAGCTTTTAAGCACCAAAGGGTTATATTGTCAGATGGCAACGTTCGGGTTTGGGAGTACCATATAGGCACGGTTCGAGTTAGGTGGTATATTCAAGGTAATAGGCTTGTATGAAATCTCCTCATCAGAATGTGCTAGTGGGGTCCCTACTCATGGCTCAGTGGTAGACTCCGTAAGTTTCACCACTGGGGTAATGGGTTCGAGTGCTCATTTGGCATGCATGAAAAAGAAGAGGTTTGCCAGCCTAGTGGTGGCAATGTTACAGGTTCTTTCCTTTTGAATATGGACCATCTCCTTAGCCTTGTTTCATGGGCCATTTATTGAAAATTCTGAATCTTCCTCTTCCAATATCAAAGACTTTCAAGGCAACCACCATCCACAACCCCATATCATAGTCCCAACCTAGGTTAAGGAAAAGGCTCACCGTAATTACCTAATTGCACTTTTAATCACTTAAAAACCCTTCATGTCCTTTCAAATTGCATGGTTTAGTCATTTCAATGACTGTTTGTGGGTAATTTTGTGCCCCCAGCAACTCGTTATATAATGAATCTTAAAATACTTGCAACCATTGTTTTGGAGCATCCTGATAATGAATCTTAAATACTAGCAACCATTGTTCAGAGTATCTCTAATATTATTGATAATATCCCCAACGTTATCCATATCTTTAGCTTGGTGATACATATTATCGATATCGCCAATGTATTGTTAATTTTGTATCCCCAATATTTTCAACTGTGTAAATTGCAAGTGTCCCATGTATTGCCAATATTTTTAACTGTAAATTTCAAGTGTCACTTGTATCAACAATGTATCGGCGATATTTCAATAATATCCCCAATGTATTGATATTGCCAAAAATCTATTTATTAAAAAATAAAATAAAATCCATTTCATTTTTTTATTGGTGCATGATTAAATACATGTTTGTATGTATATATATACATGCATAGATGGATGCATGCATGAATGGTTGGATGATCGGTTCAATGGATGGATATATGTGCAAGCATGCACACATGCATGCATGGATGGATTATGCAAATGTTTATATGCATGTATAGCCAGATGGTTGGATGGATTCACCTTATTATTTGATTCCTAAATATGTAAATATGCATATTTTTTGCTATTATTCGGTTCTGAAATATGCAAATGTGTATCGTAGCATCCCATGATATACCACCGAAAAATTTCACAAATTAAAGAGAAACTTATTGTGCATGTCTTTTTTTTTTTTTTTTTTTTTTTTTTTTTTTTTTTTTTTTTTTTTTTTTTTTTTTTTTTTTTTTTTTTTTTTTTTTTTTTTTTTTTTTTTTTTTTTTTTTTTTTTTTTTTTTTTTTTTTTTTTTTTTTTTTTTAACAATTATTTAAGTGCTAAATATGCAAATATGGGTATTTTAGCATCTCTTGAAGTTTTCATTGAGAAATTCCACCATTTCCTCATGCTTCCCTAATGTTTCCCTCAGTCAGCCATACATTCCAAGTATCAGTGATAACATCAACGATATCGATATATATTTCCATATCCCAATATAATGATATGGAAACTACAAACAACGCTAGCAATGCAATGCATGATGCATTGGTGCACAATATGTGCGACCTTAGAAAGTTTGTGTAAGATCCAAGTCACTGATCATGGAACATGTGGACCCCACTCTCACTAGCCCAAAAATCAAGCAAACATGTACCGTGTTCATGTGTGAGCCTAAGTAGTTAAGAGTACTCTTCTTTGAGTAGCCCATCAGATACACCGAAACACCACCGAACTGTTACAAAGAGAACATGAGAGAGAGAGAGAGAGAGAGAGAGAGAGAGAGAGCTCCAAGCGCTGACCTATGTGCGTACCAAAATAGTTAACCATTCTTTGACTGGTCCATCGGATTACTGAAACTACAAGCTGTTACTGGCCCGTCAACTAGGGAACATGTCTACTAAAAATCAAAAGAAAAAAGGAAGATGACAGAGACAGTTGGAAAGAACTGGGGAGCTAACGTCCATTAACCTTCTTTTATTAGACTAATGGGGTCCTGATTGGGCACATAAGGGGTCTGAATTTAGGATTCAGATCCATTAAATTGGAACAGGTATCTCAGGTACCTGTTTGACAGCTCTACATCATGCCCATTTATCCATTAAAGAAATTAAACCTCAAATGGCAAAGGCATGGCTTCTTTCCCCCCCTTATGATTATGAACCAAAATTCAAGAAGAGGATAAAATAAAAGAATAAAAGGGGATGCCTAATTATCTGTTTCACCTCTACTCAAATAGCACCTGGTCAGCTATAATTACAACATACGTCACCATGCTCTATGTTATGACGGTAGGCTTCTCCCTGCCTGTGAACTCCTTGAGCTTTGAAACTGACAAAGCCAGATCTGAAACATTGCCAAATAATCACATTGGTCAGCAACTGGATTGACGTGGCTAAAAAAGCATTGAAATGTCGATAAACCAACCTATTAGTGGCTTCAGTGCTATTTGAGCATCCATGTCATGCTTAGAGGAATCAGGCTCAAACTGCTCAACGTAAATCCGAATGGTTGCGCCTGCCGAACCAGTGCCCTGAAAATGTACAAGGGTACATGACATGTCATCAACTTCATGTCATTCTTTCCATATTACAAAGATACATGCACCCAAAAATCAAAAGGCTGGCAGCATACCGATAGACGGAAGATGATCCTTGATCCATCCGTAAAAACGAACCGAACGCCCTGTTTGGATACTACACTACCGTCCACCTGATAATAAATATCAAAAATGATATGAGCTTGCATGCTATAGTAAGATCTCAGCTACGAAAAAAGGGAGAAACAGTGAATGTTTTTTGGGTACACTTACAGGATCAGTGTAGGTGAAGTCGTCTGCAAATTGAAGTACGTAGCTACCTATAATAGGCGGCATTGTTAAGATCAGCATCAGAATATGATAAGGTGAATATTGGATGGATTGCAAATGAATTCAAAGGTGCGTAAAACCTACCATATTTTTCACCTGCCTTGCTCCTGGAGATCAACTCCCTAAGGTGTCCAATCATTTGATTGGCTCCTTCGGATTCACATTCCTGAATAAAGACTCGTTAGTATTTGATCTATCAAAGCATTAGGATCGAACCTTGGTTACAATAATTGACTGGAAGCAAGAACAGGAGTGCAGAGGATTGAAGTAGGGATCACGAGACTCGAAAGGTGAGTTAGCACACTCAGCTGCAAGTTCCCCATAATCGCTGATCCAAACAACAAAATGGAAGTGACATTTACCTCATAGTCATATCTGGAAAAGAAGTTTCGTCCATAAGTTGCCCAATGCTCCTTAGCAACATCCGCCACTGAAATCAGTTTCTCTCCAACTTTCTTATCCTTGTTTCGGTAAGCAATGATTGAAAGCCAAGCTAAGACAGCCCTGGGAATTGAAGCAAATGAGACACTCAAACTTTGGTAACAGAACAAGTAAACAGATATCTATATATATATATATATATATATATATATATATATATATATATATATATATATATATATATATATATATATATATATATGGGAAAAGGTACTATGCGCTCGAGCTGATGGGAACGTCCCATGAGGTCGAGCTGTGTGGGCCCCACCGTGATGCGTGTCGAACATCTACCCCATCAGTCAGATGCACCATTCCATCGTGGGCCTAGGTCTCAAAAATCAAGTCAATCCATGACTTGTGTGGGCCACACCACATACAGAAGTTGAGAGGAGCCGTGCATTCATAATCATTTTTTGGGCCCACCGAGATGTGGTTTGCAAATCCAGCCCATCCATTATGTGTGTCCCACTTGGATGAGGGTTCAGACCAAGTTTCAGCAGCATTTAAAACTCAGGTGGGCCCCACCAAGTGCTTTTATATGTTTTTGGCATGTCTTCACATGATTTTAGATGGTATGGCCCACCTGAGTTCCGTATACGGCTGATTTTTGGGATATCCCATAATTTAAAGGGGACCCATCAAATGCACGGTGTTGATGGTCGACACGCATCACGGTGGGGCCCACACAGCTCGACCTCATGGGAGCTTATTGTGAGCTCGAGCGCATAGTACCTTTTCCCTATATATATATATATATATATATATATATATATATATATATATATATATATATATATATATATATATATATATATATATTCGATAAGGCATTATCATCCACTGCATAAAGGAAATGGTCACCCCTATTATGCGATATGGGCGTGAATCAGTCCGTTATGAAAAAAAAAAAAAAAAGGGGCTGTATCAGCTAGCACGGGCCAATCCTGTATCAATACTGTTACAGGGCCAACATGGACGTTACAGGCCAATATGGCTATAAAAGGCCCATTATGAACATTTTGATTTTCAGAATTTCTCTCATTTCCCCACTTCTTTATTCATTTCAACCATGAAGGAAGCTTAGAAATTAATATTAAACTAGATCTAGGCCTATTTTGAGGATGAAAACATAAAATTTGCGTGGGATTCAATGAACTGAAGGATAGTAGACAATTTGGGAAATATCGGAGGTAACATTACTTTTTTTTTTTTTCATTTTGCCATGTTTTTTGTGGTATTTATATTTGACGGGCTCTAATCCAACAAATCATGCTTGATTCGTGTTCAACAGGGGCCTATTTGGTTGACTTTCAGCAGATTAGGCTGACACTGCCCGACAGACAACATTGTTACCAAAGAATGGCCTGATTACACCATCAAATGCATGCTCAAAACAAAAATACAATACATACTTGGAATCCTTGCATTTAAAAAAAAAATTTACCAATAATTTTTTCGACCCTGAATTCCATCTCGTGGCAACCAGTAGATAGGAACATTGGCTCTAGATCCACATGAGCTTAACTACCACACTACGATGACCTTTCTCATTTACTTAATTTTAAAATATCTATAAATACCACTAAGTAGCCTTTCATGTTTCAGAGTGTGTATTTACCATATGCCATCCTTCTCACGTATGTGATCAGAACCTGTTCCAAAACTTTCTTCACCACAGATAGACAACTTCCCAGCATCCATAAGATTACCAAAGAATTTCCAACCTGTGGGCACCTGTATCCATGAAGAGACTCAGTTAAGGTGCATGTTGTTTTTTGAATACATGCTGAAATTGGTCAGGGGATGAAAACGTTAGAATAAACAGATTCCATCCCGCAGTAAGTTAAACCAGATAGAGAAATCATGTAAAATATGGAAGAGTGGAGCAATAGTCCAGGGGGAAAACCTCAAAAAAAGGCAGATTCAGTTTCTCTGCAACACGATCAAGAGCCCCGCTTGTTGGCATTGACCTAGCTAGACCCTAGGAGTGAAAATGTTATGAATAATACTCTCCTTTTTGAGGTCAGTGGAAAAACAAAAGGAGAGGCTACCCAATGCTTCATACCTTGGGACCATTCTGGAAATAAGGAATTGCCGCCTGTGCATTAGCTGCTATAATTGCCACGGAGTCTGAAGGAGTAATAAAAAAGTCTCTCCCAAGAATCATGTTGCGATCACCATCTCCTGAATGACAAAAAAGAGTTGTCTAGCATTAGATTTTTTTCCCTTTCTCTCCACCTCAACTTTCAAATGGGATCACTGAGAAGCTGGCAGAATTTCCAACAAAGGCAACTGATAATTTCAACGGAGAAAATAGAAAAGATTAGAATGAGAAACTCCAAAGACTGAAGAGCAAGAAGTAGATCCTATTTAATGGGGGGAAAAAAGGACCAGTAGCACTACAAAATAATCCAAAAGTTACACTTAATTATACTCAGTGTTCGAAATATCGGTATTGCGCTATGTATCGCACCCTTGGGATATAGATACGTATCGGTTATTGCACGGGATATATCGTTTGTATTGCATAATTTATCGCACTTTTTGGGAAACATGGGGAAACATTGGGAAAATTGTTGAATTTTTTAATGAAACTTCAGGAATTGTTAAAAAAGACCTTAATACACACTTTTAAATCATAACATCTCAAAAAAAAAGGTGCACATAATAAATTTCCTTTGTATGGGGTCCTAAGCTATGCGATATTTAACTCAACTAATGCAAGTATATTTAAATTGAATGCATGATATTTATAAATGTATCAAAGACATGTATGAAAACACAACCAATTCACTGAAGAGCAAAAGAAGTAAAAATTGAAAAATATACATATCAATGATGTGAGCTAGTTGTGGCCTTCACCCACATAGAATTGCGTGGTGGCTCTTAACCATCGTCTCCATCTCAACGGGGCTGGAAATAGTACTGCTCATCCACAAATCAACAATATTGTGCCCATAAGAACTAAAGAATGAGGCAGATCCAAAGTTCAAGTGGACCCATCATGATGTGGACACGACCCTAGCACAGATTGCCTACTGATAGCGAGGTGGCTACTAACAGTGCTCTGTGAGCCCCATCATGATGTATGTGTCCTATCTAGGCCATCCATCCATTTTTTCATACTATTTTATGGCAAGAGATAAAAAAAAAATGAGATAGATCCAAATCTCATATGGCCCACATAGTCCATACGTATTGAAAGCTCATTTTAGGGAATGATAGAAAAAATGAAGCAGATCCAATCTCAATGGACCATAATACAGGAAACAGTGTAATCGATCATTAAAAACTTCTCGTGGGCTCCAAAAGTTTCGATCAATCTGATATTTGTGTGGTCTATTCATCCAAATCTTTGCGACCTTATCAACACGTTCGTTGCAAATAAACATTGTAGTATGGCCCATGTAAGATTTGGATCACTACTGTTTCTTGTAGTACGACCCATGTAAGATTTGGATATGCTTCATTTTTGGGATCATATCTTGAAATGAACTTTCAAAACTGTTGGATGGTGTGGATTTAAGACACATACATCACCTGAGTCCCATAATCAGCATCCCACCCACCTCCGTGGATCCGAGTCTCATCGACGTGGATTTCGTGCAAAAGCCTTTGGCAGAAGTTCCTGTGTTGGGAACCTAGGTAGGCCCACTGTGATGTTCGTGAGAAATCCACTCTGTCCATACGTTTTATGAGCTCATTTTAGGACATCAGGCCAAAAATGAGCCGGATACAATACTCAAGTGGGCTGAAAACTTAAGGATTGAACGTCCACAGTTGAAACATTCATCGGGCCACAAAAGTTTCGAATCAGGTTAATATTTGTGTTTTCAGTTCATCCCAGTATGAATGATATTATGAAAGGTATGGATGGCGTGTAAACATCACTATCTACCTTAGGGAGGTTTCAACGGTAGAAATTTCCCTACCCACCTTTTCCTTTAGTGCAGCCCACTTGAGTCTTGGATCCTGCTCACTTTTTGTCTGAAGTCATAAAATGAGCTCACAGAACGGATGGTCGGAGTGGATTTCTCACAAACATCATGGTAGGCCCCACATAGGTTTTCTGTTAAAGGCTTTGGCGGTAAATGCGCGTTGGAGTCTCCCCTAATCCCTCCCCATGCGGACGGAAGCGGATTGGCTAGTGTGTTGACGTCACCAAGTTTTGTGGGTCCCATCATGAGGTATGTGATATATCTAAACAGTTCATCCATTTGGCGAGCTAGTCATAAGGCTTGAGCCTAAAAATAAGGTAGATCCAATTATCAAGTGGACCACACTGCAAAACGTAGTAGGGGATTGAACGTCTGCCATTAAAACCATTTTGGGGTCACGAAAGTTTTGAATCAATATGATATTTGTTTTTCCTCTTCATCCAGGTATGTGTGACCTTATGAACAGATTGGATGGAAAATAAACATTATCGTGGGCCCTACAAACGTTTTAATGGTGAGAATCATTGTCCCACTGCTATTTGTGGTGTGGTCCACTTGAGCTTTGGATACGACTCATTTTTTGGGTTCGTGATCTAAAATGATCTCGCTAAATAGATGAATGGGGTTGATATAATACATACATCATTGTGCGACCCATGTAACATTGATCTCCTTTGAACCATTGGTACAAGTGTCAGCGCTCATCTTTGCACCACACGTAACCACACATTGAGTAAACTCTATGAGGTCCACCATGATTTATATATTTTATCCACTCCTTCCATCCATTTTATCAAATAATTTTAGGGCTTGAGCCAAAAATTGAAGCATATCCAAATCTCAAATGGACCCCACCACGGAAAACAGTATGAATTGAATATATACCATTGAACATTTCTTGAGGGCCATAGAAGTTTTGGATCAAGCTTATATTTATGTTTTACCATCATCCATGTTTTTGTGATCTTATGAACAGGTTGGATGACAAATAAACATCACTGTGGGGCCTAACAGGGTTTCAACGGTGGAAATCATTATTCCCATTGTTTCCTAGGGTATGGTCCACTTGAGCTTTGGATATGCTTCAATTTTGGGCTCAACCCCTTAAATGAGCTATAAAAACGATTGGACAGCGTGGATAAACCACATACATTCACAGTGGCCCCATGGAGTTTTCTCAGTACAATAAGGGCAAATTCCAATTTCAAAGGCAACCATTTTCAAAATGGAGGAAGCCATTTTTAGGAGGGTTCCGACGAAAAGGGAGGGTTTCGGAAGGTCCGGAACCCTACAATCCCCAAATCCAAATCTCAAATTTTTTTACAGATTTCTCACCGGAATCTCCGACGTAATCTTCGTTTACAGGTAAGAAATCCCTTTTTTCCTTTATCTATCTATATATATATATATAATTTAAATCTTGATGATATTGAAGCAAATGCTCCGATATCGTACGATGTATCATGCGATACAAATATTTTTGCTTTTTTAAAAACTTCTAACCGGTTTCGCGTGGGTTTCGTGTCGCTGGCAAGCGATACCGTTAATATCAGCCGATAGCATCGATATTGCGAACACTAATTATACTTAAATCTAACCACATCCTATGGTTATTATGGTTAATTCCAAAATATAGTCCGATTAGAGGTCACATCCAATAAAATACACGTATTAAAATGGTAGTAAACGTTACTCATGCATCCATGATTAGTAACTAAGAACATTACGCCTCTACACTGTTACCTAAATCACCGATCTCTCTGCATCTTTCTTTCCGAATCATGCAATTTGATTTATGGGTCATTTGCAATCCGGATACCTAATTTATTGTCCCAAAATTTCTTTCCTATACTCTTGTTGTTGACAGTGTTTAAGTTGTCGGCGAAATTATCAAATTATAGCTGATAATTCCCGAAACCATTCTCTTTTAGATATCGGCGGGATTTCGCCGATATTTTCAAATTTTCGACATTTTTGTTGATTTTCGGCAATAAAATCGAGTGAAGATCCAACATATAAAATGGAAAATAAAAAAGATTAAAAGAAATAAGAAAATACCCTTTTCTTTTCTTTTTTATCTTTCTTTCTTTCTTTCTTCTTCTTCTTTTTTTTTTTTTTTTTTTTTTTTTTTTTTTTTTTTCGGATCTGTTTGAAAAAATCTTTTTTAGCACCTTGTAAGGAGTTTCAGCAAAACATTTGGTCTAATAACCTAAAAAAAATCTTCGATTTCAAGGATTTCAAAGATTTCAGTGATTGCATGGTAATCTTGTTGGGATTTTCTATCGAAAATTCCTCTACTTTATTGGAAAGAATCGCTGATTTTTGCATTCCCTAGTGAAGATGCCTCCAAACATCCTTTTAGGGTTTGAAAAGTAGTCCGGGTTCGTTCCCACTTTCCTCTTTTGTTTACGACTTTCGAACGCAACTTAAGTTACGACTTTCAAAATGTGCATTGTGTCATGCATGTGACTCTGTGGGCCCACCTCAATGCACGCGTTGTATATCTAGGCCATCCATTTGTTTTGCCATGTCACTTAATGACATGGCTCAAAAAAAGAAGCAAATCCAGATCTCAGGTGGACCACACCGTAAGAAACAACGGTCACTAAGAATCCACTATTAAAAACTTCTTAGGGTCCACCGTCATGTTTATTTGCCATCTAAGTTGTTGATAAGGTCACATAGACCTGGATGAAGGGGAAACATAGATATCAGCTTGATCCAATACCTTTGTAGCTCACAAAAGTTTTTAATGGTGAATGACCACTGTTTCTTGTGGTGTGGTCAGTGGTCCACCTGAGATTTGGATCTACTTCATTTTTGGGCCCATGCCTTAAAAATAAGTTGCAAAACATATGGACGGCGTAGATATACAACACATACGTTGAGGTGGGCCCCACTGCCATGTCGCACCCACATCGCTGGTTCAAGGTCTACACAGCCTACTGCAGGAACTTCCTGTACAGGGAAGCTAGTTCAATGACGTGGGGCCCACCATGATGTTTGTCACAAATCCACCCGATTCCTCCGTTTTGCCTGATCATGTTAGGAAATGGGCCGAAAAAATGAGGCATATCCAAAACTCAAGTGGGCCGCATGACAGCAGAAAGTGGGTAAGGAAATGCCTACTGTTAAAACCTCCCCTGGCTCCATTGTAATGTTTATATGCCATCCAAACCATTAACAAGATCATTCCTGCTGGGATGAAATGAAAACACTATAATATTAGCATGATCTAAAACTTTTGTGGCCCTGCGAATGTTTCAATGGTGGACATTCAATCTCACTATTTTGTGTCATGTGGCCCACTTGAGTTTTGGATTTGCCTCATTTTTTGTGTCATGTCCTAACATGATCTGGAAAAACAGAGGGACGAGGTGGATTTCTCACAAACATCATAGTGGGCCCCACCTGGCTTCTTATGCTCTCGCAAGAAATTCGCATCCCCATCTAATTCTTCGTAAAATGTATTAATTTAAATTGCACAGTTGAGCAACCCTCTCTAGACAAGTCACAATTCCATGAACAAATTGATCGAACAATCGTAACCTCCAATTCATGGATGCTTGTTTATGAAAATAGAACCATTGGATTTCTTTTATTTTAACAGTCCAATTAGTGTCCACCAATCTGATACTTAACTTTGAATTTATGATATAACTACACTAGGTATCATAATTTGGACGATTTAATTAGATTGTTTGTGTGCCATGTGTGCAATTTCTAAGTGCCTGCATATAAAATTCATATTTTGTATTTTTTAATATTGAAATAAATATGTTTTTGGGATATAATAAATTATTCATTTATTTCTTTAAATGTGGCTCATTGAGGCCCATTTTACCATATGATGAGGATAGGTTGACCAAAAGTGGTCCATTAGGATCCATTGGTTCTATTTAAAGAAAAATAAAGGATTAAATTATTTATTTTTAAATATCTTTTAAAAATAAATTAATAATATGTATACGAAAAAACAGTTAAAAAATCTATTTGTATGGATTATGTAATGAATGGTTTGGATTGATGGGTAGATGGAAGGGATGGATAGATGGATAGATGGAGGGATTAGGAGGTTGGATGGATGGGTGGGTGGATTGGATGGGATGGGATGGATTGGACAGTTGGATGGATGGATGGAAACTTATTATGCATGCACTCTTTTTGTAATTTTTTTTTTCTTAAATATGAAAAAGAAATGTGTATTTAGGCATCTCCTAAAGTTTCACTGAAAAATTCCATAGTTTTTCCTCTTTTTCTCGCATTTCTGGTTATCGGCAATAACGATATTGTTTCTTTATCTCCAGCCAGCGAAACTTGTAGCGATACTAACAACTCGAACACTGGTTGTTGATTAAGTTATCATTAACTACGATCTAGAGATTTAAACTGTGATTTATGCAATAATATAATACTATGCATGAAGGATCTATCGTGGTAGTATTCATTGTTTCATATATAATTTACAATATCAATTATATTATCAATAAGATAATACTATGCATGAAGGATCTATCAGGATCTACTTATTAAACTGAAGTGATTAAGTAACTTTAAATAAAAAAGTAACTTATAATTGATCATAAACCAAACTTACTTCTTATCTCAAATAAGTTACTTATCTACTAGTGTAAGTAGAAAGAGAACTTATTTGGTGGTATCCAAACAGGCCCTTATGAGTCATGATGGGAGAGAATCATATTCGAGACTCAGTGTGAAGGGGGTACTGGAAGTTCTGGGGATGGGCAGCATCATGTGCAGAGAGGGACTCCCATAACCCCTGATCAGAGAGAGTATCATGTCAAATATGAGCATTGGAGTTGAGACTCGGATAGAATCCAACGTAGAACCCAACAAATAGGGACTCCCATGAATCCTGGTGATAGAGTATAATGTCAAATACTCGCATCAATCCTGATGATAGAGTATATTGTCAGATACTCCCAAGGGCCCACTAGAATGTCTAGTGATGAACATTGGGGGTGCTTAGAAGGGCAAGGTGTCTGGTTGAGGTCTTGACAGAGTTCAATATACACCCCATAGAAGAGCAAAAAGGTGCTCACAAGGTGTAGATTACGTAGTTGACAGTCAGAATCCACAGTAGGACACAAGAAGCACAAGGGCGCTCACAAGGTTTATGCATCAAGTGTCAAGCATTGATGAAATCCAAGGGTGGAGCCCATGATCTGTCCAATCAAACAATTGGATCCACAATCTGTTCAATCAGTGATCTGGGCTCCACAATCTATTTTGGACAATTTTGTGGGCATATGACGATGGGCTGGTACATCAAATTCTTGATGGGGTTCTGATAGCCAATGACTGTCTGCATTTGAGAGAATCCTATAGTATTCCTGGAATAATGTGTAAAATTGACACAGAAAAAAACATATAAAACACATTGATTGGGAATTCGTCCCTTATCTGTTGAGGTGAATGAGGTATAAAGAAAGATGGTGAAATCAGATGAAAGAATGAATATCATCAGCTCCATTGTTACGTATATCTTTCTTTAGAAGCTCAAGATTTTTCCGTCAGGTAGGCCTCCCATTCCCCTCTTCTACTCACTTTAATGGGAGAAAACTCTGCGATCCTTGTCATGTGGTAGAAGCTCAGTAATTTTCCGTCAGGTAGACCCCCCATTCCCCTCTTCTACTCACTTTAATGAGGGAGAACTCTGCGATCCTTGTCATGTGGTAGTTGTTGAGATTGCAGCCAAGGATGAAAGTCCATAAGAAGTCAAAAGTTGCGAAGCACCCTATTTATGGTAGATATATTAGTCTCTAGTATGTGCCAAGTGATGCGGTCATGTTAAGGGAAAATTTTCCCGTTTGCAAAGAGGCTGAACTCTTTTCTAAATTCCTAGGACCTCTTTTCTCCTTACACCCACTACACGACCTCTCTAAACTAGGGCTGAAAATTGGGTGGGTTCAACCCGACCGACCCATGACCGACCCCATATTGGGTTGGGCTCAGGCAAGATGTATCGGGTCCGGTCTCGAGCTTGGGCTATATAAACACCAACCTGATAAAACTTGGATTGGGTTCGAGTTGCCTGACCCAACCCGCACCCAGGGTGTTCGGTATCAGTTACATATCGGCCGATACGTAATAGTAACGGCCGACACCATTATGCGTTACGGGGTCATAACGGCCAACCCCCTGTTTTCGTAACTGTAACGGCCCCGTAATGGCCGTTACTGCCCAGTAATGGTCAGGCCATAACAGTCCGAAACCGGCTAATTTATTTTTTTTCTTTTTCTTTTTAAGCCCGATTTTTCCTTTTAAAATTAAAAAAAAAAAAAAACTTTTTTCTTCCAAATTTTTCCTAAATCATTCTATTGCAAATTCTGACCACCCTTAGCTTGAAATTAAGGATCAAAACAAATTATATTAAGGATTTTCTTGATTCGAAGCTCCGTGAGCCATTTTCCAGAAGTTCTTCAAAAATAAGTATTTATACTTTTTATTCAACGTATTGTTGTTTTAATGGTAAAATATGATGTGTTAATCATAATAGAACATATTAATGTCCATTTAACAGATTATTGTTGTGATTATATATATATATATATATATTTGTAATTACACACTATTTTCGGCTTTAAAAAAAAATTCAAAAAATCATTTTTTATTCAATGTATTGCTATTTTAATTGTAGAATATGATATGTTAATCATAGTAGAACATATTAATGTCCATTTAACATATTATTGTTGTGATTTTATATTTTTTAAAAAAAATATTTTTTTTTTCTATTTATGCACTATTTTCATCCATTTTTTAAAAAATTCGAAAAATCACTTTTTATTCAATGTATAGTTGTTTTAATGGTAGAATATGATATGTTAATCATAGTAGAACATATTAATGTCTATTTAACAGATTATTGTTGTGATTCTATATTTTTTAATATTTTTTTTTCTATCCACGCACTATTTTCGACCATTTTTTTTTTTTTTTTTTTTTTTTTTTTTATAATTCAAAAATTCACTTTTTATTCAATGTATTGTTGTTTTAATGGTAGAATAACATATTAATGTCCATTTAACAAATTATGGTTGTAATTTTATATATATTTTTTCTATTAACGCACTATTTTCGGCCTTTTTAAAAAAAAATTCAAAAATTCATTTTTTATTCAATGTATTGTTGTTTTAATGTTAGAATATGATGTGTTAATCATAGTAGAACATATTAATGTCCATTTAACAGATTATGTTTGTGATTATATATATATTTTTTTCTATTTATGCACTATTTTCGGCCATTTTTTTAAAAATTCAAAAAATCACTTTTTATTCAATGTATTGCCGTTTTAATGGTAGAATATGATGTGTTAATCATAGTAGAAGTGTGGAACATATTAATGTCCATTTAAAAAATTATTGTTGTGATTTTATATATTTTTTTAAATATTTTTTTCTATTTTCAAATTAGAGACTTTATGTTTATATTTTCTTATTCTGGACAGGTTTTGAAGCTTCTTAGGGTTTAGAACATAAAATCATCGTTATTGATTAGATTCAGAAGTTCGAACTTTCTGTTATTAATCTATTTACATTAGGTTTTCGAGATTTAAATTAATCAATTCATTCTCCTACATTAGACGCACAATCTCACATATAGACATAGGTCACATCTAATCTACCTAAGGAAATGTTTGGGTCTGGCCAACAAGTGAGGATATTGAATGGCAACATTGTCAGAGGGTTGGTAGTACTAGGAACCAAATGAAGTGCAACTATTGTGAGAGACTAGTAACTGGTGGAATTACGTGTCTCAAACAATATTTGACACATCGAAAGGATCAAGTTGCAGGATATACTAGAGTACCAAACGAGATAATGATTTTAATGCAAGCCAGTCTGGATGAGTCGAAGGGTAAACGTGTTGCTGGACAAAAGAAGAAAGACGAGAGTTTGGATGCGGCCCGACAATAGGTGTTTGGTCCTAAATATATGGGTGTTCGTGATGAAGATATTATTGATTCTTAAAAAGATTCAGACCTGGAATTAACTATAGTTAGGAGAGAGGGCTTGCGTCTTGCTCGTGAAGAGGAAGAACGTCGTTGCATGTTTGGCGCGAGCGGGTCAATATGTGATACGGGGGGGGAGTGGGAGTGAGAGTGCACTTGGGAGTGTGATTGCTTCTGTAGGTGAGGGTGGGAGGAGGGTAGGTTTGGTGGGTTACGACGTATGTTTGGGAGCCGACGAGAGGCATCTTCACGTGATGTCCCTATACATTTGGATGAAGAAGTAAATAAGCTTATGAGACCCTCTATTGATTCAATCTTGTTTAGGAAAGAATCAACTAAACAAAAGAAGATAAAACAAATGTGGAGTAGAACTTCCATTGAGAAGCTAGGTAGGGCAGCAACAAAGTTATTTATACATGACACCATACCTCCTAACGCGGCCAATTCTCCATATTGGCAGGTGGTAATTGATGCAACAACAAAAACAGGTGAAGGAATTAAAGCTCCCACGACTAGGGATATTAGGGGAAAATGGACAGATGCAGAGTATACAGATGTGAAAGCATACGTGGCCTACTTTTAAACCTGTATGGCAAGCCAGAAGATGCACGATCATATGCGATGGTTGGACTGGCCCAACCAGACGCAGTATGATCAACTTCATGGTGTACTGCCACTTGGGAACTATATACCACAAGTCAATTGATGCCTCAGCCGCAATAAAAAATTCTGATTATATTTTTGGACTAATGGATAAAGTTGTGGATGAGATTGGAGAGGAGAATGTGGTGCAGATTGTGACAGATAATGAACCATCATATAAGCTTGCAGGACAAAAGTCAATGAAAAAGATACCACATTTTTCGGTCACCGTATGTTGCCCATTGTATTGATCTTATATTGGAAAGAAGAATGTTAAGAAAATGGTCGAAAAAGCAAGAGAAGTGACGACGTTTATTTACAAGTATAACCAAGTAATCGCAATAATGAAGTTCATGAAAGGACAAGAGTTGCTGAGGCCTGCGGCGACTAGATTCGCAACCAACTTTATAGCATTAAAGAGTTTACACCAGCATAAGAGAAAGTTGAGTGAGATGTTCACTTCCTGAGATTGGCTCGATATAGAACATGGGCAGAAGACATCAGAGACACCGGTTGAAGTTGTCAATACCATACGGGACAACAAATATTGGAAGAAGGTCAAGTCGATCCTAAGGTGATGGAGCCACTAATGAGAGCACACCGTCTTATTGAAACCGACGAAACACCTACCATGGGCTTCCTATACGATGCCACAGATAAGGCGAAGTTGGCAATTCAACGTGATTATAGAAGCTGAGTCTTATTGGAGGATGATCGACAAGAGATGGACAAGACAACTCCATCACAATCTTCATGCAGTAGATTACTACCTAAATCCTAGGTATAGATATGCCCAATCATTTGTTGCGGATGATGAAGTTCATGTCGGGCTAAAGAATGTGATAAAGAGATTAGAGCCTGACTTAAATATGCAAATAAAGGCGTTGAATGAATTAGATACATTCAAAAATCGCCCGGGTAGCTTTGAAGATGCTCTTGCACAACATGCAGTACTAGGTTGTAACTGGCCGAATGGTAGATGAATTTCGGAGAGAATACGAAGGCTCTCCAAAAAATTACGGTAAAAGTTTTGAGCCAGACAACATCTTCTAGTTGCAAAAGGAATTGGAGTTGTTTTGCACTTAGTCATTTAAAGAATATGAATAGATTGCAGACTAGGACGTTGGATAGACTTGTTTTCATGCACTACAATATGAGCTAAGAATGCGACGACATCATAGGAGCATTACAAGCGCCGATGACACAGACTACTATTCAATAAATTTGGACAATATTTATGATGAGGACAATCCACTTCTACCTTGGTTGGAAACAAGGGAAAAGCAAATTGAAGAGGATAGTGAAGAATTAGAAATTGATGACCCTCTAATACGCATAGCGCAACAAGAGAGCCGTGCAGCTGTGTTAGACCCCGAAAGAGGGGCAGCTTTTATGCCAAGTACGGATTAAGATCAACGGAAGAGTACGAGCAGTGGTAGTGTGACCGTGTCAGATGATGGTGATGATGACGCCCCTACCCTTAGTGCTGACACTTCTGGTGTTGCTCAGCACACCATACATCCATCTACAGATTGTGAGGCCGATGAACATCGACAAGGTAGTACACGAGGTCGGACTTTTGAGTGTACTGAGTCACGATACAACTAGCAGGAGGAGGGTAAGTCTAGTGGTGCACCAGGTCCGGGAGGTTCGGAACATCAGCAGGCCCATGGTCCTGGGCATTATGATGGATATTCTTATGGCTAATTGGATTATGGTTATGGTTATACTGAGCCTGTTCCATCACATTCATGTTAGAGTATTCCTCCCGATCCATATCCATATGATTATAGATATCCAGATCCAAATCCAAGTTACTCATCAACACACTCTCAATCTTAAGATTCTCAACAGCCTGAGTACGAGCACCAGTATGGCTATTCGACGGGCACTGGTGGATATCCTTACTCGAGGTCGGAATCATTGCCTAGTCAGGATCAGTCATCCTTTGGTTTCGTTGACCTAATATTTCCTTTTGGCACTGGATATTATGGATATGCATCACCTCCACCTATTGGATAGCCTCAACCTGATGATGGCGATGACGATGATATGGAGGTTGAGCAACCACAAAAAAATAGATTTTTATTTTGGTGGTGACTTGTGAATTTTATTATAGTAATTGTAAGTAGATATTTGTATTAAGGTAAGTATTTGCGGCAGTACTATTGCAAGCACATACTTGACACTGCCAAACTTGTATTTAAAATAACTCCCGTGACAACCAATCAAGTAATCCTTAATCAAGTTGTAGGGGAGTATATCGGGCACTACTATTTTTTTATTATTATATATTCTTGACTTGGGGATGACAGGACAGGAATCAGAGCCACATGAACAGGATAGGAGGAGAAGTCTCTGACATGTTGAAGAATGAAGACTTTAAAATAGAATGAACATTTTAACTTTTGCAAGTCTGGACTCTAGTGTAGACTAATGCAGGGGCATTTTCACACCGGGCTCGAGTGGGGTAGCTCGTGGGATGTGGGGACACACTCAGGGTGGGTGACCCATGCGATTTGGGGCCTATGGGGGAGGTCTTGAGTTTGAGACTCCTCACCGGGGGTGATTAATGCGCATTTCACACTAGGCTTGAGTAGGGTAGCCTGTGGGATGCGGGGATACACTCGAGGTGGGCGACCAGTGTGAGGTGGTACCCATGTGATTTGGGGCCCATGAGGGGGGTTCAGCCGAGGTCCTAATTCATGAGATGTGGGGCCTGGGCTATAAGATAAAGGGATTAATTCGTCATGCTTTAACGGTTCAAGCTTTTAGAACAATTGGTTAATTGTCCTGCATCAAATTGGTATCAGAGCGGGAGGTCTCGTGTTCGAAACTCCTCATCGGGGGTGATTAATGCAGAGGCATTTTCACACCGAGCTCGAGTGGGGTCACATGTAGGATGCAGGGGCACACTCAGGGTGGGCGGGGCCCATGGGGGAGGTCTCGTGTTCGAGACTCCTCACCAAGGGTGATTAATGCGCCTTTCACACTGAGCTCGAATGGGGTAGCCTGTGGGATGCGGGGACAAACTCTGGGTGGGTGGCACATGTGAGGCGGTACCCACGTGATTTGGGGCCCACGAGGGGAGTTCGACCGAGGTCTTAACCCATGAGATGTGGGGCCTAGGCTATGAGATAAAGGGATTTATTTGCCACGCTCTAACAGTTTGAGCTTTTTGAGCAAGTGGTTAATTGTCCTGCATCATAGACTCTAGAGTAGAGACCTCACTCATCCTCAAGTATGTTAATAACTTAATATATAAATAGAATAAATTATGAAAAATAATTGCAAACACCTACACATTTAAGATATTTTGATATTACATTCATTCTAATATATCTATCATTGATAGTAGATAGTTAGAAAATTAAATATATGAGTTTTGCAGTCAAATCCAGGTTGTCTGGTTCATAAATTCATCAGACTATCCGATACAGCTTTTCACCAAAGAGTGGACCGTTATACCCCTATAAACATGTTCCAAATTATAAATGAATGCATATTTGGAATATTTAGAATATTCCGGATTTAATCCATATTTTTTCATAATTTTTTTTTATGAAAAAGTAAAAATAAAATTGCACCGATACGGGGCGTATCCGTATCGGTAACGGTGGGCACCGTTACACCCACCGATACCGATACCGAACACCTTGCCCACACCCGATCGATATATAAGTTACTTATAAATTATAATTGAGTGTGGATCGTCTGTGTTGAAGGCACAGGAAATTCCAGTGCCGTCGGGTCTCATTGGTCCACGTCATTTCCAATGACTCAAGCTAACAAGATACGCCGGATTTCTCTCTCCCAAATAGATTGTGTTACACAACACTACTTTTAAAGGAGTAGTTGTCCTATATTTTAGCTTGTTTGTTTAGAAAAAAATGAAGTTCATTACTATAAATAACTACATATATAATTAATAAAATCATAGATATAAAAAATAAGACGTGTATTGAAATATAATAGACTAGTGTAATAACAAAAATATTAGCATGTATCCACCCGACCAACCCGACCAAGCCAGCTTGGGTTGGGCTTGGGTTGGGTTTGGGTTGAGGTATAGGAACCTTGGGTTGGGCTAGGGTTGAGCACCAACCCAACCCAACCCACCCGACTTTCAGCCCTACTCTAAACACTACTAATACTGTATGCTTTCTCTATATCTATAAAAATCATGTGTAAAGTTTTCCTCTTCGCCATATTCTTTTCCATCAATTGTCTAGGTAAGACTATAGCCTCAATTGTTAAAATCCATCAAAACTACTTTGCTTGCTCTCTTTATATCATCTTCTACGAAAACAAAAAAGAACAAAAAAGAGTCATTGATATGTACTTGTCTAAGTTGTTGATCGTACTCAAACATCAAACTACTAGTATGAGTACTTCATAATGTCCAAACAATGCTAAAAAATTCACAAAAGTCATCACTTGTCTAATCTCGATTCCACAATTTGATGACAAAATGAAGGGTAAAACTCGTTGATAGAAGTTGTTTATAAAATGTATGGAGTTCAGCTTTTTCATAATAAATGCAGAAGCAACAGAACCCCAATATGCCTTTTCTTTCTAGCCGTTCCATATTCCTTTTATATGTTTTTTTTACCCACTCAACCCCATGATATATACATTTCAGAAGATTACCCAAAATAACCCTTCTTAAGATACAACAGATGAAGTTCACACTTTCTTCACAATAAATACAGAACCATAACTTACCTTTCCTCTCTCGAAGCCACACCATCCCATATTTCTCACCTTTTTTTTTTCTCCCTTCATGATCCATTGATGTGTTCTTTCTCTCTGCCTTTTATCTTCTCCCCATCTCTCATTTCTCATTTTTCTTCCTTTAACCCTTCTAGACAAAATATGGGCATCCCCAAAACTCAAAATTAATGGACAAGCAATCTTTGTCAATCCATTCTTGAAACTATTACACTGACTGAAAATGTCTTTTAACTCATTTCAATGAACATCTTCACTTCCATGATGAGAAACACGCTCAAAGGCCTAATTGACAAGAAAACACTCAAACTATCATGTCATTGTTAGTGCTATTGATCTCCCCCCCCCCCCCCCCCCCATCAGCTAGTCTCATGTTCATGGAAACTGCCAAGCACATGATGGAGCAGTTGTCAGGGTTTATGCCAAAATTCTCTCTTCAAGCCACAGTTGAGCTACTAAAGCATGGTCCTCTAAGGTGATTGATCATTTCAAGCTTTAAGAGTTCTCCTTCTATGCGCCTGTAGTGCTTTCTACCTGCCGTGGCACTAAAGGCAATGCTTGTTTCAGCTTTGTGATGGGCATAATTGTGAATTGAAATCATATGCATTTCTCTTATAAAAAAGATAAGAAGATTAATGTGTCTGCTTCAGGCCCATCAGCCCAGTCCAGAAGAAATCATGTCACATGGTTCTTTCAGTTGTTACCCACCATGCACTAGCCAATGGCCCAAGGACGCGATATTCTTCCAAGCCCTTCATTGTCCCTCCATGATTAGTTGCTCGAACCGATCCACTAAGGATCACAGTTACAAATGTACTTTAAAAAAACCATTATCACCCATTCACCATCATCATCATGGTTGCCTTGTGCCAGCCATTTGGGTCTGCATGAGTTTTTTTTTTTTTTTTTTTTTTTTTTTAAATGGTATAGAGAAAATATTTTTTTAAAGGTGAATGGAAAAGAATGTTGTTGCAAATGTTAACTGGAGTTGCAATAGGAAGTAGGTTACTAGCTGAAAAACATCATGGACTTCTGATGGATCAATGCCTTAAGATCTGAAAACGGATGAGGATGGGACTCCTGATGATCTATATATCCATCTAAAAGAAATTGGTCGGTGGGCTTATTTACCTCACCATAATAAACCCAAACACACTATGTACTCAGGTTGGTGTTAGTCAGGTCATGATTCTCAGCCAAGAAGGAAGCTCACAGGACATACAAGTTTACACTACACAAGAATGATAGTGTATAAGTGATCTTCTTGGTTTGTTTCATATACTACAATAGTAGTGTTCAGGGTTCAAAATAGCACATGAAGGCAGAACTTCAGGAAATTATGCAACACATCTTGAAAGCTGAGGCATTGTAAAAAAGACCATACAAGTAACTCACATAAAATCCAGGGCAGTTGGAAAATCATCAAAACCATCAACAAAACTTCAATCTTTTCTTACCATCACTTGCTGCTCCAAAATCAGGTGCATTCTCACCAAACATAATGTTGACCAAATCCTTGGCATACCTATTTCACAATAGGAACGAAAATAACAACTTATAACCATGGAGAAACAAGTTTTATGCATTTTTTTTTAAAAAAATAAACTTACGTAAGATTGGGGTCTGGATGACCATGCCCAAAATCTTCCAGTGGCACTCCATTGGCAATGGAATCCTGCAGGATACACCAAACATCTATGTTCAAATATTTCAACGACCTTATAAGCGTAGTTAATTTATTAAGAGTTTTGTAGATGTGTGAAGATACCGGAGCAGCTCCAAGCCTATCAACAAATATTGGTTTTGCATAGGCACCAGTCACTGCATGCATCGCATCGAATGTGAACCTGAAAGGTTTTGTTCAACAAGTAGATTATCAAAATTACCTTCACATTTCATTAAAAGAGTAAGTCCAGAAATTGTTCAAGTATTAAAAATATAGATGGCACACTTTATTCTTTGATGGTCACAAAAAGCAAGGACACTCCGCGAGTAAACTGGCTGAGTGATAAATAATTATCAAAATCTTTCAACCATGAAAATTAGGATTCTGAGCTTTTAGAAAGTAAGAGAGAGAGTGGTTTGAAGTGGACCATACATAAGAATGGTACCAAAGAATAAAGCTAAATTACATGATGATCATTCATAACCATGTCCCAGCTATTTTGGGTCTTTCCAATCATTCCTATTTGAGGCCATATCCTCAGTAAGTGAACAAGGCTTCAGATGGGTAATTAGCACCACACTCTAGCTCTCTTATTGATAAATAATTTGCAAGAATTTTCAACCATGAAAATCTGGATTCCGAGCATTTCAACTTTAGACTACATAAATCCCGGTCCATAAACAAATAAAGTAAAAGAGGGAAAGTGGCTTGAGTAGACCAGGAATGAGAATCGGATCAAAGATGCTCATCAAAATGGGTGGTAGGCAAGGTATTTCAAAACAATTATGCAATGGCCATAATGGTAACCATGTTACCCTTTACGCATTACAAGGCCGTAACAGGCTAGTGGCCGTTACGGCCCATATCATAACAGTAACGGTGGTGTCCGTTACGGCCACCATTACCATTATGGAATACCTCAGCAGTGGGGGGGAATTAAAGAAGAAAGATAAATTACACGATCATCATCATCATAGCCTTTGCCCCAGATATTTGGGATTATCTTTGCAAGTTTGTCTTGCCAATAACTTGTATCCAAAGGCATCCTTGCTAAGTGAACAAGCCTTCCTATCCCTTCTCATGACCTCATTCCAAGTCCTTTAAGTTCTGCCTCTCATCCTCTTTTCCAGCCCTTCAAGGTTTCCCCACCTTATCAGAGCTGTCTACAGTCATGCCCAAACCATCTCTGTCTACTCTCCATCAGTTTATTTCTTATTGGAACAACTATTAGGCTGCTTGAATGACCTCATTGAAAGTTGCATCCTTCCTGGCATCCATCTCAATATTCTCTTCTCTGGGACACTCATCCACTTCATGTTGCTTTCTAACTGCCCAACACTTGGTCCCATCAAGCATAGCTAGTCAAGTAGCAGTTCTGTGTGTGCTTGTGCTCGTGTTTGCGCATGCGCGTGCGCGTGAGCATGCCCATGCACACACACATATATTAATAACATGGAAATTTATTGAACCACAAAACAAGGGAGCAAGTGAAAGGATATGACCAGGAGAAGGATGGTGCGGGGTTATTCCACAACCCCCTACCCCAAGGATTATAAAATTTTCTCTTCAATGTAAGGGGCATGTGGCAATTACACAACACTTCAGAGGCACATCTCTACTTCATCCCTCTAGTTCTATTGGAAACATACTCATCAATCTCTCTGTCTTTTGGAATAAGAGGGCCAAGGCAGTGAAACAAATCGTTTTGAGGAATCTCCTGGCCATAAATTTAAAGGAAAAACTAGCCTATGAGACTATTCCTACTAAAGTTGCATTCCAAATAATCCATCTTAATTATGTTAATTTTTAATACTCTAGACTTTAGAGCCTTCAAACCTCCAATTTACCGTTTGCTCCTCTACTCTCCAATCTTGTCAACTACATGTTATTGACAAAACATGCACCAATTTTTAAGACTCTAGACTTTAGAGCCTTCAAACCTCCAAGTTACCGTTTGCTTCTCTACTCTCCAGTCTCATCAACTACATGTTATTGAGAAAACATGCACCAATTTAACATTGTAAATATGTTGCTTTAGCTTATACAGTTTTATTCTTTAACTTGGTTGAAGAACTTGGTGATCTTCACACCCTTCAAAAATAAATATATAAACAAAAGTTGTTGATCTTCATTTATCTGCTTATTATGTAATTATCCAAAGATAAATTATATAATCAGTAGATCAAATGAATATCAAGTCATCAACAAGTTCCGCTGGCACTGTGCAATAAAACAAAATTAAAGAACCAAAAAAGTAATCTATAGCTACATGTCAATTAATTCCCACATTGACAGTAAGCATATCCTTGTATCAACATAAACATCACCCACGAGACTGGAAATTGGGTTTTTTTGGTATAGGACATGGGGGATTTTTTTTCTTTTGTCATTAATAGCATTTCTATAATATGAAACTTCCATAATATAAAAGGAGGGGCTCTCTCTCTCCCCCCCCCCCCCCCCCTCTCTCTCTCTCTCTCTCTCTCTCTCTCTCTCTCCACTATTTTACATGGTATCACAGCTACATAATTTTTTATCCTTATTTTTCTTGTTCAAATCTTCTTATTTCTTTTCTTTATCCCTTAGTGTTCCTTATCTTGCTTGTGCTGAAAGTCTCTAAACCCAGGGATTCTTTTTTGTTTCTATTATGTGTCAGGCCTTTTGTAATGGTTCGCGTGTGTCAGGAGGAGGGAATGAAGACATTATCTTCTTGAATGATATCACCTCACATGTGACCGTTGCAAACGTATGGGCTGTTTGCTTGTGTTAGATGTTGTGTGCGTGAGTATATTTCTTCGTGGCCGGTTAGTAATGGACATGCGGGCTGATTCTTCTGTCGACAGGTGTATCATATGAAGTGTTCAAGTATGGTGCTCATTGATTGTGCTAGGTCAACCCACATTTGTGCTCATGAGGTACTCTTATTTTATTTGCTATGGAGATAAAAAATGACCTCGAATCTGGATTTATAAACCCATCTGATTTTTCAGGGGTCTAGATAATCTCTATTAAGTTAAATTGGACAAATTATTTACAGTGGTCTAAGTCAATCCAAGTTTTTCTCATAGCCAAGGGAAAGTTGAGAGATATGACTACATAGAAACTTGATGAAGAATCCAATATGCTTATAACCAATGGATCTAGGAAAACCCCCAAATTATGATCTGGTTATGGAATAGTAGGAAACCTTCCATAAGTGCAAATGTCATGTTTCTGGATACGGTAAAAGAAATGTAGGGTTCTCTATGAGAGATATATTCATATGATAAAAGCATCTCTCGTACTTATTAGTTATATGAAGAAATATTGGGACTTTAATAAGAAGAGAAGAAATTGTTGGGTGAATATTATTCCAAACTGAAAGGAATTTGAGAACAATTGATGTGTATCAACCCCTGACTACCGCTTTGGAGAAACTACATCGGCAACGAGAAGAGTCTTGAGTAGCCAAGTTCTTAGCTGGATTAAAATGTGAGTATAAACCGGTATGTGCACAAATTTTGGGTAACAAAGATGTGTTATTTTTAAACGAGGTGTATGCACGCCTCTAGTGTGTATCTTTGGGCTCTACAAGTGGAGCCAATGACGACTTGACTCTAGCATCATTCTTTGGACGGAGTGTGGTGGTGGACATATTGGAAGATGTATTCGTGGTGACATGAGAGGTGGTCGTGGTAGAGGTCGCAGACATACGAAGTGTACATACAAAGTGTGCGTATTGTGGGCTTTCCAATCATTCTATTGAAAAATGTTAGGACCTTGCATAAACTAATTAAGCTTCCCACACTGGATGGAGTAGCGAGCTTCCTCTTGCTAATTTTATATTTACTGCTCCACAGATACGCATGACTGGTGAGATAGTTACTCAGACTTAGAAGAATATTCTAAATTGTTGAACAATTTAGAGAATCAGTCTGTTCCTACTACCTTTGCAGCTACTTCCACGCCTACAACTACATTTGTAACTTCATGTATGGCTTGTTTAGGATCCAAGTCTCATACTCCATGGGTAATTGAGCATTCAACCATATGACAGGTCAGTCTAGTGTGTTTTCGCATATTAATGACTCTTGTTAACAAGCCCTTTTGTCACTTTGGCAAATGATACCTAATCCAAAGTATATTGAATGGACATCGTTCATACAAGTCCATCTGTAACGACCTGAAAAATTCCGTACCTTGGGTCGAGTACCACCTCGACCAGAAATCACATAGGATTAAATCCTTTAGAAATTTAACAAAGTTAACTAAGTACTAAACTCAATTAGTTATGAAATCTGTTAGGATCGCTTTAAATACGATCTGCAAGACCCAAAACTTGCAGAATCATTGACGCTAGGTTACCCTAAAGTTTAGAACCAAACTCATTTCCCGTCTGCTCTCGGGAATGAAACGAAACTTCAGTATTAGGTCTAGATCGCACATCGGGATTCCGATTAACCCGAAGTTAAGGAACTAGGACCGCCCACCTGGGCTTAACAATCATCTCAAAAATCGGCCTTATCAGATATTCCACGGCCATTCGTTTGAATCGGAGCGAGGTAGTGTGAAAAACACTATTCACAAGCCGAAATAAATATCCGGAATAGTGATCGCATCGTTCGTTGACGCGTCGATATTAAGCAACCCGACCGTCGAATCGGACCAAATTACACCCTCGGATTAAGAAAAATTTCAGAACATTTACATATACTCGAATTTCGATCGTGGCCCATGACCGTCGAACCGAAAGTGGTCCGCCACGTGCGATCTACGTATCCGAATGAGTCAAAAACGTAATCCCACGTAGATCCATTGGTGGTGAGCTTAAGTCGACGTTTGGTTCAAAGAGGGCTACCGAACTCCCTTTTGAGCCTGGAAAAGCGTCGAAAATCTTATATAAAGTACCCCATGAACCTAAGTCTATTTCCGTAATGTTTGAGGCTATAAAAGGAGCTTAGAGCACCCTCTCACACCATACGAATTTAGGGAGAAACCCTAGAGGGAGAGAGAGAAAAGAGAGGGAAAGACTTGGAGATCGTTGTCGATCTTCCTCCCTATTGCTTTGGCTTGCTACACGGCCTACATCTCTCGATCTAGACGCTTTCCGGCGTATTCGCCTCATTTGAAGGTAAGAAAACCTAACCCTAGGTCTGATTTGAGTTGGAATCGAGGTAGGATGTATTCCGACTAACCGATTCCGCTCTTTAGGCTAGAAATCGCCCGTAGACGGAAGATTCATCACCCTTGCTGATTCGTTCCGTTTCAAAAGGCAAAGGTGAGGACTTTAAGCTTATAAGTTACGGTTTTCAACGCTTTCAATGTCAGATAATGGTAGATTCATGATCTGCTTGCAATTGCACATGTACAAAGTGCTTTCCGTTTCCTGTTTTGATTAGCGGTGTGAAATATGGAATTTCACATATTCTAGGTATACGTAGAAATACCGTATACGTATTTTTTTTGGATAATTGTTTAACATGTTTATTTAATGTTTAATTATATAACATATGAATAAAATACTAGTTTGGCGAAAGAGATCGCCAAAATATATGTTCCTTTGTAAATGTGCCGTATGTTGAAAATACGTATTGTAGAAATACCGTATACGTATTTCTTTTGGAATAATGTTTGACATATGTATTTAATGTATGATTATACAATACATGATTAAAATACTAGCTTGGCGAAAGGAACCGCCGAAACCTATGTTCCTTTGTAAACACTATGTATGTCGAAATTGGGTATACGTGAAAGTACCCTATACGTATAAAATTTGCTGATGTGTTTGCTATGTTTATTTCTTTGTATGAATAGGATGTATATGTATAAAATACTAGCTCGGTAAAGGGACAACCCTAGTACACCCTTCTCTAGCATACGTCATGTATGTTGAAGTAGTGTATTCCAAGTGTTGGTGAAATCACTTGCAGTGTAAGTGTTTAAGTGTTAGAACCTTAGTTAGGTCTTTGAGATGGGATTCTCCGCTACCTTAGAGTCACATATGACACTCTCCATGTGGTTGTTCACTCTAACCACTCACCTATGAACTCTAGGTATTTGTATCCCTATGTGTATAGTGTTTTATAACATGCTTCATAACATGCTTGATAACATGCTTTACAACATGCTTTACAACATGCCTTATAACATGCTTTATTTCATGCTTTATAATACATGCTTTGCCTTATGCTTTACTTCATGCTTCACAACTGATTGAGTTTGGGACTATGCCTATAGTCCAAACATTGTACTGCATTTACGGTTGTGGTCGAGGTTCATATCGCCACAACGGACGTGTCTGGCGAACCCGAAGTCGTACCGGTTGGCGATAGTGGTTGGCCACACGGAGTGCTTTTGCGCTCCATATCGCTCAACTTGTGGTGCGCTCGAGATAGTCAGGCTCGTCAAGCAAACCGATGTGTTTATGTATGTTCACCATGTTTGGTCGCTAATGCTTGAACCTAGGGTACCAAACTTACCACTGAAAAATCCCGTTAACCATGGTACTCGATCCGCTAAGACTCATGAGCCGGGCATGGTGGTATGGGACACCGTGGTCGAGCTGTCGGCCTACGCTGGGGCTACGTGCCTCCCCGTAGTGACCAGTGAGCAACTCAACTCGTGAGCCGATTATGGTGGTATGGGACACTATATTCGCGCTGTCGGCCTACACTGATAAGGTGATGGGGGAGTGGTACGATCTTTGTGTGTACTACAGCAGCGACCCTTTGTAGTGACCGCGAGCATACTCTGAAGTTGCAGCGTGCCTTAGGGTTCGCCGCGATATATAGAGTATGAACTAGGCCTGTTTCTGTATAGTTGTATCGTGATGAATCGTTTAAGGGGTGATGGGGGAGTGGTGCAACCTTTGTGCGTAATGACCCGGCGACCTCTGCAGTGACCTAGAAAACACACCATCGTCTCGATATTAACTAGGGTGACGACCCTAGATGACTGGATCATGTTTGGATATGATACAAGGGAGGTACCTTAGTTTCCCAATCCCGCGTTTGAAATGAATTAATTAAAACTCGGTAATCATACTCATCATGCATCGCATGTGCCTGGAAGATGTGGAGCACCGTGGGATGTAAGCATGCGCGAACGTGAGATGGTGTCGCTTGAGGGAGTACGTCGGAGAGGGCATCCATCATAACCGCATTCATACTTGCATTAATCGAGTAACTAGGAGTGTTTGATTTCATCGCTTTATCATTACCGCTTGATTGTATTGGTAACATGATAACTTATGTCTTATCGTTCCACCGAGTTAGCTACTCACTCCCACGTTACGGGGCGGTGTTGCGCACACCAACCGGACTCATCTCAGTGTTTAGGCGATCCGGCTATTCAGTAGGCGGAGCCCGACACGACGAGGACCAGGAGGAGTTCTCATATATGCGATGATTATTTGGCGGTTTCGACTAGGTTGCTTGGGATCGATGGGATCGAAGATTGTACTAGTATTTTGACATTTTGTTTATATAGACAGACATGTATATTGTGACTCGAAGGATTCATACTACGGATAATGAATCGATTATTTTGTTTCTTTACATACATATTTATACTGATTCGGTCTTCCGCTTGCTTTTATACAACCGATCCGGAGTATGAATCTATGCTTTGGTATAATCTCATTCATGTTTATTGCTTCTAACAGACAACATTCAAATATCATTAAATATGTTGCATAAGTGATGCGTTGGAACTCGGGAGTTAAGTTACACTCGACCCCCGATTTTCAGGGCGTTACAAGTTGGTATCAGAGCATGATTTTGATTAAACCGGACCTGAGTTATGTTCCCACTACGTGCGCTGACGCATTTCACTTAGGAGGGTGCGCAAAATATAGCAACAGTCTTAGGGTCTCCCGATTTCGCCGTTCGGCGAAGTTCACTGCACACGGACAGTTTGATCGAGTGCGTACTCGATCCCGACCATATTTATGGACCCCAGGTCACTCCTAGACCGTCTATTGACGTGTCCAGGTCACAATCCACCCAAAGTTAGTTGTTAGAAATAAAAAAAAATCAGATTGGATCAGAAAGTTACCGGAACTGACCGTTTTGGCACAAAACTGAGTCCGTGGACCCCCACGCCTAATCCGTTAAAGTTTTGGACCAATCCAGGGTGTATTTGGCACCCTGGGAGTCCGCGAACAAGACCAGACCGCGGCGGCGCGGTTCCGGCCAAGCCCGACCGCGGCGCCACCGCGGCACCGGCGGCGGACCGCGCCCCCGTTGATTTTCCGGCGTGTCTCCAAACGTGAGAGTGGTCGGTTTGGTCCCCTCTACCCCATGGCACGTGCGATTTTTGCATTAGATTGGGTTTTAAGGGGCTGGAGCTCCCTTTTCTCTCATTTCCCCTCTTTTCAACCACCACCACCTCCATTTTCGATTTTGCTGAAAACCATCCCTCCATTTCCTTCCATAACTCACACATCCCTACCTCCTACAACAGCCCTAGCCTCTCCCTTTCCCCATTTCCACAAGTTGGAGCTCTCATAACCCTCCTTGGAGCTCAAAATCGGGTAATCTACTAACCCATCCCATTTTCTTCTTGTTTCTTCTTCATTTCCTACCTCTAGAGCTTCTTCCACACCTGTTGGATTGTTGATTGTGGAAGATAAAAGAGGTCAGCCCTTTGTTCTCCCATTTTGGAAAATTTCCATGGCCCTCCTTGGTGTGGTGGCCACCATTTTCTCCATTTCCTCCATCCTATCTCTCATGGGAAAGAGGAAAACCGCGCCGATGACGCCGGCCCAAGTAGGCCACCCCGGTTGCTCCCGAAGAAAATCGATGTTGGGGCCGGCACAGCACCATGCGGGAGTTTAGGTCGAGCGAGACACGGACCCCGACCACCCCGCCAGAAATGCTTATCCGATCGCATGGAATATGGGCGCTTCGCGGGCCGTAAGGTTGTGTTTGAAGCTCATGTGGATGAGAGGATGTTTGGTCTACACCCGATGATGGACCACTTGGTGGATATCGGGTGGAATTATATTTTTGAAGGCGAGTCCCCGCATGTGAGCACACGGTTCGTGCCTTCTACGCTCACATCATAGACGCATCGGCAGAGCCTCTTCGGTTCATCGTCTCGTGAGGGGCATAAGGCGCACAATCACCGTGAATGAGGTGGCTCGAATCACGAAGATTCCGCTTGGTCAAGTGCATCCTAGTGATGACTTCTCTCTAGAACCGCGCGGAAAGGGATCGCCGCACGCGATTTCTCTGTGGTCGCCGGGTTACTTGGAAGCGAGCAAATTGTATTGCGGCGACAAAGATGTCTGAAGACTTCCATTTGCTCCATCACATCTTCACATACAATGTATACCCACGGTGGGGTAACCGCACGGAATGTACTAGGGTGATGGTGGACTTTCTGTACAAGATGGGACGCTGGGAAAACATATGCCTGCCCACATTCATCCTATCCCAGATAGTTAATGTTGTTCGGTCTGCCAGGAACGATCTTTCGCTCCCATTTGGCCGACTGATCTGCAGGATGGCTCGTGATGTAGGCTACAGATTGAATATGGAGGATCTTGCACCGATCCGAATCATAAATGAAGCGACACTCAGGAATATGAAGATCGGCCCCCAACAGCGACAAGCCCGACTCGACGAGTCTGGAGATGAGACGGATAGCGCTGGTGAGGAGAGTGTTGACCTCCAGGCTGAGAGCGATGAAGAGCGCAGTGATGACATACAGGAGGAAGAACCTGAGGCTCAGGACACAGAGGAGAGTTCACCCCCTGCGGCTCAGGGGCAGGGTGTGGATCGAGATGTATCTGATGCGCGATTTGCCCGTCTTGAGGAGAGGCAAGCCGCCTGCAGAAGAGGTTGGACAAGTTGGTGAGATTGGACAAGTTGGCCGAGATTGGTCAAGTTCGAACTAAACTTGAAGAGAATGAAGCCTACATGAAGAAGAATTTCAAGAAGATGTCCCGTACGTTGAAGGCCATCCTGTGCTGTGCGCAGGATAAGAATGCTCCTCCTCCACCGCCTACTTCGGATGCTTAGTCATTCATATTGTTGTATGTTGTGTTTGCTTTGGTTACCGCGATAGGCGGTTTGTGTTTTCGTTCAGATGATGTATTAGGTAGTAGAATGTTTAGTGTTTGATGTGTGGATGTATTGGCTATAATGTGATTTCCGTCATGATTCATGTAAACTCTGTAGTCCATGTATTATGACAATTTTGAGGTAAATGAAAGGCATGTAGCCCCTTTTGTTTTGATTATGTGTGGAATGCTTAAAGTGCTTTATGATGTGAGTTATGCTGTATCTCACCAATGCTGTACCCTGTGTTGTATAGGGCATGCCGCGACAGTATACGCGGCGTACGGCACATCTCCGTCTGACTGGCTCTATGGACCAGACACCTTCTAGTAGTAGTGGTCCTGCGGACCGTGGGTTGGGTTCCGATCAGCCCCCTACTGGTCCTGCTGGCGGGTTGCCACCATACACGCCCCCGGTCCGTGAGCAGTTCCGGCCATCATCGTCTGCGCAGCATGACTCCCAGGCTGCTCCGCCGACTGATAGGTTTGAGCAGCTGATGATGATGATGCATCGGCGGAGAGTGCAAAGAAGAAGCAGATGCGAAGAAGCAGCAGCAGATCTGGCTAAAGAAGGCATCGCAGCAGCTTATGGCCACTATCGCTGAGGCCTTGTCCCGTGGTGGTAGTGCGACTCCACCTACGACGTCTGCACATCCTGATGCGCATTCTGAGCCTCCTGCTCAGTGTGAGGGTGTGCCCCTGCCTCCACCCGTGGTGCCTCCTACTGGAGATGTTGGCACGCGCGGTCTACTCGAGCGGTTTCAGCGCTTGAGGCCTCCTTCGTTCGTGGGCACTCATAGGCCCGAGGAGGCAGAGTTTTGGCTTGACCGCATCTCGAAGATGCTTCGGATGCTGCATTGCTCGGAGGCAGAGCAGGTAGAGCTGGCCGCCTTTATGTTTGAGAGAGAGGCGAGCTTATGGTGGGACAAGGTGTTGCGGTCTGTCGCAGCAGACTACGTATGGACCTGGGAGGCTTTTGAGTTCGGTTCCATGAGAAATACTACCCGCCGACTTACCGACATGAGCGGGAGGACGAGTTTCTACGCCTCAGGCAGGGAGGCATGACTATTACAGAGTACGAGCACCGCTTCACCGAGTTGGGCCGCTTTGTCCCGACTATACTAGTGGACGAGCAGATGCGGATGCGTCGATTTTCATTGGGCTTGCGGCCAGGAGATACGGTCGAAGATATGCTTGCCTCACTATACCCACATATGCAGCACTGGTTCACATGTCTATGACGGCAGAGCAGGATGTGGACCGGTTGGCCCGATCACGTGGCACTATGGTTGCGAGGCCACGGCAGAGATACAGAGCAGGCCTATTTTAGGCAAGAGGCCTCGTGTTGACTCGCCTCCTAGGATCGCAGCGCCAGGGGCTCAGGCGAGGCGCCCTATTGTGACCTGCACATACTGCGGGAAACAGGGTCATCTTATCGGGAGTTGCTTCGCGCGGATGAAGGACAGTGGGTTCTCTCCGCCACAGATGATGGGCCGTTCTCGCCCACAGGCCATATCAGCTCCACCGCTACAGACAGCTCGGCACACCCTTCCTTCCGACCTCCTGTGCGCTTCAAAGCCGCCACACGACCCTTGGCTCCTCACCGAACCGCGACAGAAGAGGCTCGCGTTCATACTCTTGTAGCTGAGGCGCCTGAGACATCGGTTTCAGCTCCGACGGCCTTCGAGGGTACGGCTTTTATTCACGACACTCCCGTCTCTTTATTGGTGGACACTGGGTCCACTACTTCTATTATTTCTTGTGGGGCGGTGAAGCGCCTATCTTTGCATACGATTCCCACTAAGGGAATGAGACTCACTACGGCTACCGGGACTTGTTCGGATGTCACACGATTATGCGAGGGTTGCTCGGTAGTTTTGGGTAGCAGCACAGTGCTCGTCGACCTCATTGTTGCTCCGCTCTGGCACTACGATGTTATCCTGGGTATGGATTGGCTCACCAGGATGAGGGCGGAGGTAGATTGCGACACACGGATCGTGACGGCCTATGGACCTGACGGCACAGCTTTCACGTTCCCGGTGCAGGTCAGTTGGCCCTGTCGAGTTGATTGTTATGCTGCTTTGCTTGTGCCGACTGATGGTCCGACAGTAGATAGTACGCCGGTGGTTCGAGACTTCGCAGCGTGTTTGAGACTATCCGGGTTTACCTCCTCGGCGTGAGATTGATTTTACGATAGATCTTACGCCTGGTGCGACGCCCATCTCGTTGCCTACTTATCGTATGCCTCCATGTGAGATGGAGGAGCTGCGGACACAGATTGACGTGCTTGTAGAGAGAGGTTTTATTCGACCTAGTGTGTCTCCTCGGGGGAGCACCGTGTTGTTCGTGAAGAAGAAGGACGGGTCCCTACGGTTGTGTATTGATTACCGTAGGTTGAACCAGGTCACGGTGAAGAACAAGTATCCTTTGCCCAGGATTGACGATCTGTTCGATCAGTTGAGGGGGGCGAAGTATTTCTCGAAGATTGATCTCCAGTCAGGGTACCACCAGTTGCGCGTGAGAGAGGAGGACGTGCAGAAGACAGCCTTCAGGACGTGCTTTGGGCACTACGAGTTCTTAGTGATGTCGTTCGGTCTGACGAACGCACCAGCCGTGTTCATGGATCTGATGAACCGGGTATTTCGGCCCTTCCTTTACCGATTCGTCATCGTCTTCATCGATGACATCTTGATATACTCCACGAGTCGGGAGGAGCACGAGGAGCACTTGCGAGCGGTATTGGAGACACTGAAGAAGAACCAGTTGTTTGCGCAATACAAGAAGTGCGACTTCTGGCAGGAGGAAGTCAAGTTCCTGGGACATGTAGTGTCCAAGGATGGGATAGATGGACCTTGCTAAGGTAGCTGCGGTTCAGATTGGCGCAGCGGCCGAATCGATTCGAGGTGAGGAGTTTCCTTGGCCTGGTGGATACTACGACGTTTCATTCGGGATTTCTCGAAGATCGCCAGCCACCGTCTCGGTGACTCGGAAGGACCGAAGTTCGCTGGAATGAGAAGGCGGAGGCGGCTTTTAAGGAGTCTGAAGGACAAGTTGACGTCCGCCCCGTGCTAGTATTGCCGCAGAGCAAGGGGTGAAATACACGGTGTATACCGACGCGTCTCGCGTTGGTTTGGGTTGTGTGCCGATGCGTAAAGATAGGGTGATATCGTATGCCTCGAGACAATTAAGGAAGCACGAGGAGAATTACCCTACACATGACACTCGGAGTTGGCGGCTGTCATCTTTGCATTAAAGCTCGGAGACATTACCTCTATGGTGAGGAGTTCGAGCTTTTCTGCGACCACAAGAGCCTTAAATACATATTCACGCAAATGCGAGATTTGAATATGAGACAAATACGATGGATGGAGACCTTCAAGGACTTCAAGTTCGAGGTTTCCTACCATCCCGGCAAGGCGAACCTGTGGCGAGACGCGTTGAGCCGCAAGAAGGCGATTGCATTTGCGGCACCGCTGATGATAGCCGAGTGGGATATGGTAGAGTTTGTGCGGGACTTCGAGCAGAGACTCACTGTCGAGGAGCCATTTGAGTGTGTTGCGCACATTCGGGTGCGGCCACTTATCGACGACAGATTGTTGAGGCCCAAGAGGGCGATGCATCTACTGCCCGAGCCGAGAGCAGTGCTAAGCGACGCCGTGGACTCCGAGTGGAGAGTTGGATCCGATGGGGTTTACGGTGCCCGTGGCCGCCATGTGTTCCAGATGTGCCTGACTTGAGACGCGAGCTTCTCGAGTCTGCCCATAACTCGAAGTTTGCGATGCATCCTGGTAGCACGAAGATGTACCAGGATATGAGGCGGACGTATTGGTGGGATAACATGAAGGCCCGCATTGCTGAGTATGTGTCTCGATGCCTGACATGCCAGCAGGTCAAGGCAGAACATCGCCGACCTCCTGGACCGCTTCACCCATGCCTATAGCGGAGTGGAAGTGGGACTTCATCTCCATGGACTTCATATCGGGTTGCCGAAGACGAGGAAGGGGCACGATTCCATTTGGGTGATTGTAGACAAAGTTGACCAAATCGGCCCATTTCCTCCCTATCGAGTTACGAACTCTCGCAGATGAGCCGGCTAGATTGTATATCGGGAGATCGTCCGTCCGCACGGAGTTCCTTTGGAGATTGTGTCGGACAGAGACACGCGGTTCACATCCATCTTCCGGACTCGTATCCGGAGGCGATGGGTGTGAAGTTGAAGTTCAAGACGGCGTTTCATCCTCGACCGATGGGCGACATGAGCGAGTGAATCGATTCGGAGGATATGTTGCGAGCATGTGTGTTGGACTTCAAGGACGTTGGGATGACTGTCTTCCGTACGCAGAGTTCGCCTACAACAACAATGCCTTCCGGCGACGATTGGCATGGCGCCATATGAGGCCCTATATGGTCGACCTTGTAGGGCACCGCACTTGTTGGGCGAGAGGTTGGAGAGCGTAGCCCGATTGGCCCGAGTTGGTACAGCGACTACTGAGAGAAGGTAGACATTATCGGCGTCGATTACTTACGCCACAGAGTGCATGTGAAGAGTTACGCCGATACGAGGCGGCGACCGCCGGAGTTCGAGGTTGGTGATCATGTGTTCCTTCGGGTTTCCCCTATGAAGGAGTCCTTCGGTTTGGGAAGAAGGGGAAACTCACACCGAGGTTCATCGGTCCATTTCGAGATCTTGGATCGAGTGGGTGATGTGGCGTATCGTCTCGCCGCCTACACCACTTGCTACGTACATAACGTATTTCATGTATCTATCTTTGAAGAAGTACGTTCTCGATCCTTCGCATATCATCGATGGGAGCAGTACTGATTGAGCGAGGATGCGACATATGAGTTCGCGCCGACGCGCATCCTTGACAGGAAGGAGCAGGTACTGCGTAGCAAGGTCATCCCACTTGTGAAGGTACTTTGGACACATCATTTCGAGGAGGAAGCTACCTGGGAGACTGAGGCCGAGGTCAGGAAGAACTACCCTCAGATTCTCGAGGAGTACGAACAGGTATAAATTTCGAGGACGAAATTTTTTGTTTAAGGGGGGTAGATTGTAACGACCTGAAAAATTCCGTACCTTGGGTCGAGTACCACCTCGACCAGAAATCACATAGGATTAAATCCTTTAGAAATTTAACAAAGTTAACTAAGTACTAAACTCAATTAGTTATGAAATCTGTTAGGATCGCTTTAAATACGATCGCAAGACCCAAAACTTGCAGAATCATTGACGCTAGGTTACCCCTAAAGTTTAGAACCAAACTCATTTCCCGTCGCTCTCGGGAATGAAACGAAACTTCGTATTAGGTCTAGATCGCACATCGGGATTCGATTAACCCGAAGTTAAGGAACTAGGACCGCCCACCGGGCTTAACAATCATCTCAAAAATCGGCCTTATCCGATATTCCACGGCCATTCGTTTCGAATCGGAGCGAGGTAGTGTGAAAAACACTATTCACAAGCCGAAATAAATATCCGGAATAGTGATCCGCATCGTTCGTTGACGCGTCAAGATAAGCAACCCGACCGTCGAATCGGACCAAATTACACCTCGGATTAAGAAAAATTTCAGAACATTTACATATACTGAATTTTCGATCGTGGCCCACTGACCGTCGAACTGAAAGTGGTCCGCCACGTGCGATCTACGTATCCGAATGAGTCAAAAACGTAATCCCACGTAGATCCATTGGTGGTGAGCTTAAGTCTGACGTTTGGTTCAAAGAGGGCTACCGAACTCCCTTTGAGCGTGGAAAAGCGTCGAAAATCTTATATAAGCGTACCCATGAACCTAAGTCTATTTCCGTAATGTTTGAGGCTATAAAAGGAGCTTAGAGCAGCCCCTCTCACAGCCCATACGAATTTAGGGAGAAACCCTAGAGGGAGAGAGAGAAAAGAGAGGGAAAGACTTGGAGATCGTTGTCGATCTTCCTCCCGCCTTTGGCTTGCTACACGGCCTACATCTCTCTCGATCTAGACGCTTTCCACGTATTCGCCTCATTTGAAGGTAAGAAAACCTAACCCTAGGTCCGATTTGAGTTGGAATCGAGGTAGGATGTATTCCGACTAACCGATTCCGCTCTTTAGGCTAGAAATCGCTGTAGACGGAAGATTCATCACCCTTGCCGATTCGTTCCGTTTCAAAAGGCAAAGGTGAGGACTTTAAGCTTATAAGTTACGGTTTTCAACGCTTTCAATGTCGATAATGGTAGATTCATGATCTCCGCTTGCAATTGCACATGTACAAAGTGCTTTCCGTTTCTGTTTTGATTAGCGGTGTGAAATATGGAATTTCACATATTCTAGGTATACGTAGAAATACCGTATACGTATTTTTTTGGATAATTGTTTAACATGTTTATTTAATGTTTAATTATATAACATATGAATAAAATACTAGTTTGGCGAAAGAGATCGCCAAAATATATGTTCCTTTGTAAATGTGCCGTATGTTGAAAATACGTATTGTAGAAATACCGTATACGTATTTCTTTTGGAATAATGTTTGACATATGTATTTAATGTATGATTATACAATACATGATTAAAATACTAGCTTGGCGAAAGGAACCGCCGAAACCTATGTTCCTTTGTAAACACTATGTATGTCGAAATTGGGTATACGTGAAAGTACCCTATACGTATAAAATTTGCTGATGTGTTTGCTATGTTTATTTGCTGTATGAATAGGATGTATATGTATAAAATACTAGCTCGGTAAAGGGACAACCCTAGTACACCCTTCTCTAGCATACGTCATGTATGTTGAAGTAGTGTATTCCAAGTGTTGGTGAAATCACTTATGAGTGTAAGTGTTTAAGTGTTAGAACCTTAGTTAGGTGCTGAGATGGGATTCTCCGCTACCTTAGAGTCACATATGACACTCTCCATGTGGTTGTTCACTCTAACCACTCACCTATGAACTCTAGGTATTTGTATCCCTATGTGTATAGTGTTTTATAACATGCTTCATAACATGCTTGATAACATGCTTTACAACATGCTTTACAACATGCCTTATAACATGCTTTATTTCATGCTTTATAATACATGCTTTGCCTTATGCTTTACTTCATGCTTCACAACTGATTGAGTTTGGGACTATGCCTATAGTCCAAACATTCGGTACCAGATTTACGGTTGTGGCTGAGGTTCATATCGCCACAACGGACGTGTCTGGCGAACCCGAGTCGTACTTCGGTTGGCGATAGTGGTTGGCCACACGGAGTGCTTTTGCGCTCCATATCGCTCAACTTGTGGTGCGCTCGAGATAGTCAGGCTCGTCAAGCAAACCGATGTGTTTATGTATGTTCACCATGTTTGGTCGCTAATGCTTGAACCTAGGGTACCAAACTTACCAGTGAAAAATCCCGTTAACCATGGTACCTCGATCCGCTAAGACTCATGAGCCGGGCATGGTGGTATGGGACACCGTGGTCGAGCTGTCGGCCTACGCTGGGGCTACGTGCCTCCCCGTAGTGACCAGTGAGCAACTCAACTCGTGAGCCGATTATGGTGGTATGGGACACTATATTCGCGCTGTCGGCCTACACTGATAAGGTGATGGGGGAGTGGTACAGTCTTTGTGTGTACACCTGGCAGCCCTTTGTAGTGACCGCGAGCATACTCTGAAGTTGCAGCGTGCCTTAGGGTTCGCCGCGATATATAGAGTATGAACTAGGCCTGTTTCTGTATAGTTGTATCGTGATGAATCGTTTAAGGGGTGATGGGGGAGTGGTGCAACCTTTGTGCGTAATGACCACAGGCCCTCTGCAGTGACCTAGAAAACACACCATCGTCTGATATTAACTAGGACTGACGACCCTAGATTGGATCATGTTTGGATATGATACAAGGGAGGTACCTTAGTTTCCCAATCCTGCTGTTTGAAATGAATTAATTAAAAACTCGGTAATCATACTCATCATGCATCGCATGTGCCTGGAAGATGTGGAGCACTGTGGGATGTAAGCATGCGCGAACGTGAGATGGTGTCGCTTGAGGGAGTACGTCGGAGAGGGCATCCATCATAACTGCATTCATACTTGCATTAATCAGAGTAACTAGGAGTGTTTGATTTACTGCTTTATCATTACTGCTTGACTGTATTGGTAACATGATAACTTATGTCTTATCGTTCCACTGAGTTAGCTACTCACTCCCACGTTACGGGACGGTGTTGCGCACACCAACCGGACTGTCTCAGGTTTAGGCGATCCGGCTATTCTAGAGGCGGAGCCCGACACGACGAGGACCAGGAGGAGTTCTCATATATGCGATTCGGGCGGTTTTCGACTAGTCACGGATCGATGGGATCGTAGATTGTACCTAGTATTTTGACATTTTGTTTATATAGAAACAGACATGTATATTGTGACTCGTAAGGATTCATACTGGATAATGAATCGATTATTTTGTTTCTTTACATACATATTTATACAGTTCAGTCTTCCGCTTGCTTTTATACAACTGATCTGGAGTATGAATTACTGCTTTGGTATAATCTCATTCATGTTTACTGCTCTAACACAGACAACATTCAAATATCATTAAATATGTTGCATAAGTGATGCGTTGGAACTCGGGAGTTAAGTTACACTCGACCCCCGATTTTCAGGGCGTTACACCATCTCTTTCATTATCCTTTGTTTTATTTGCTCCAAAGTTTCCTTTAAACCTTTTGTCCGTTAGCAAACTTACTAAATCTCCTCACCATTGCATCACTTTCTATTCTTCACATTGTGTTTTCTAGAGCCTAAATACAAAGAGGAAGATTGGTGAAATACATGAGCATGATGGGCTGTACTATCTTGATTGCGACGTTGTGGGCGCAACAACACAAAAAGACATCTCGGCTTATTAGTGGTACCACCATATCAATCATTCATCACTAAAGATTCTTAAGAGTATCACTCCTTCCTTGTTGTCAATGTCATGTCTAGAGTGTGATGTATGAGTTGAGTAAGCATCACCATGCTACTTTTCAGCACATGTTGAGAAGTGTCATTTAGTTCCTCTCTCTAGTCCATTCAGATATTTGGGGTCTAGTTAAAATATCTATCAGGTCTGCGTTTTAGTATTTTGTTACATTTACTGATGCTTGTTTGAGAATAGCATGGCTTTATTTAATGAAAGATAGATCTGAATTGTTTTATATTTCTAAGCAATTCCACATGGAAGTGCGAAATTAATTTAATTCATAAGTATCTGTGTTTCAGTCTGATAATGCCTAGAAGTATATGTCCCAAGCTTTTAATTAGTTTTTTATTCTGACATAGGAATCCTACATTAGACATCATGTGCACACACCCTAAAATAAAACAGGATTGCAGAACGGAAAAATCATCACCTCCTTGAGATAACTCATGCTTCCTAAATTCGCATGGATGTTCCTAAGAGGTTTTAGAGTGATGCATTACCCACAACATATTTTTTGATAAATCGGATGCCCTAATCTATTTTAAATGTTCAATCACCTCATCAAGTTTTGTTCCCAGATACTTAATTGTTTCCTCTACCTCCCAAAGTTTTTTTTATGTGTTTGTTTTGTACATCAATTGGAGTCTGTCCATGATAAGTTTGATTATCGAGTAGTTAAATGTATTTTTCTTGGATATTCTCACACACAAAGGGGTTATTTGTGTTGTAGTCCATCACTTTGAAGACAATATGTATGTGCAAATATTACCTTTTTTGGTCTACCTCATTTTTCTCAAAAGATAACAAATCTCTTAATACGAAACTGATTCCCATACCTGTTGTGATCAACAAAGACATCCAACCTCCATCATCTACTGCCTCTCCCATTCCCCTTGTGCTTCAGCTGAAGGTTTGATGGTACAATCGGTCATGATGTGCCGTCCAACATATTTTCATCAGAGACTTGTGGTCCAATGAGTTCTCCAGACACATCTGGTGTTCTATTGTCCTAAAAAAGGTAAGTGTACGTGTACCAATCATCCCGTCTCTAAATATGTTTCCTTTCATTGCTCATCTCCAAATTTCCGCAACTTTGCCCCGTCCTTGTCATCTCACTTTGTTCCCAAGTCATATAAGGAAACTTTGTTACGTAAGGGGTGGAAGCAGGATATAGAAGAAAAGACGGATTCACTTCATTGGAATGACACTTCGGAATTTACCACTCTTCCGACTAGTAAACGTATTATGGGTTGTAAATGGGTCTACACAATCAAATTTCATTTGGATGGTATAGTTGAATAGTTGAAGGCTTGCCTAGTCACTAAGGGGTATACTCAAACATTTAGTGTTGATTACAGTGAAACCTTCTCTCTTGTGGCTAAGTTCAATTCCATTTGGGTTATACAATCGGTAGTTGTTAATCATGGTTGGCCCATTTTCCAACTTAACGTTTAAAAAAAAGAAAAAAAAAAGATAAAAAGATTAAAAAAAAAAAAAAAAAAAACATTCGTGGTGATCTTACAAAGGAAGTGGTGATCTTATTGATGAAGCTTATGTGGAGCAACCTCCAGGATTTGTTGCTAAGGGCAAGTCTGACAAAGTGTGTAAATTGCAAAAGTCAATTCATGGGTTAGAACAGTCTCCACGTGCATGGTTTGAGAAGTTCAACAAGGTTGACTTTGTTTAAAGTCATGTTGATTATTCCATTTTTGTACAGAAATGTATCTCGAGTCTCATTTTGCTTGTAGTATATGTGGATGATATTGTTGTTACTAGGACCGACAACAAGGGAATTGAAGAAGTAAATAAATATATTTAACAACATTTTCTCACAAAAGAGTTGGGTCATCTTCGATACATCTCTCAACAGAAATATGTTATGGATTTACTCATTGATACGGGTCTTCTAGGGACTAGGCCAGTTAACACTCCAATGGATCATAATTACAAGCATGTTAGTGATTAAGGAGATGCAATTGAGGATATGGAAGATTAGTTGGAAAACTTACTTAACTGTTACTTTACCAAACATATCCTATGCAGTGAGCATGGTAAGCCAATTAAGGAGTTCTCCAAGAATATCTCACATGGAAGAAGTTATTAGAATTTTCTGTCACCTCAAAAGAGCACCAGGTTAAGGAATCTTGTATAAATGGAATGGTCGGGTCACAGGATATTTAGATGCAAATTGGGCAGGTTCCTTAGCAGATAAACGATCCACTACTGGATATTATAGATTTGCGGAACGAAATTTAGTCACATGAAAGAGCAAGAAGCAGAGCATGGTGGCCTAATTGAGTGCCGAAACAAAGTAAATAGCAATGGTTCACACCTCTTGTGAGTTTATGTGGATCAAGAAATTACTACTGGAAATGGGATTTAAAGTTGACCTACGTATGCAGTTATTTTGTGACAATCAAGTTGCTTCTCATGTAGAGAACAATCTAATCTATTACCAAAGAACTAAACATATCGAAGTCGACTGTCACTCAATACGTGAGAAGTTTCCAATGGAGAAATCTCTACTCCATATGTTCGATCTTAGGTCCAACTCGTTGATGTGTTCACCAAGGCTCTTCGTTCCACTCGGGCTACACATATATATTCCAAGCTTGACATCAATAATAGTGTTTGCTTTTTTTTTTTCTCTTTTGAGGGATAATAAGAATTTTATTAAAAAGCCCACTGACACACGAAACAAGAAAAGAACACAAATACAAAACCACAAATTACATCTTGGAAAAAGAGGGGAGGTCAAAATTAGCTACATCTTTCAAAAGAGAAGCCCACTCAATCATTAACACTTTGACCTTGCCCACCACCGACTCCTCTGAACCAGAATTGTTTTGAAAGCATAGACCATTTCTCTCCTCCCAAATAAACCACCATAAGGTTGGGAGGATAAGGTGCCAGATTAACCTTTCTTTCTTCCCCACTCCTCAATGCCATGCCTAAAGGAGCATCCTCAAGTTAAGCGGCATAACCCAACGCGATTTGAAAATAGCTAAGAAGTGCATCCAGACTTTATAAGCTAAAGGGCAGTGCATAAACAGATGATCGACCAACCCTGCCATTTGTATACACAAGGAGCAAATATTCGGGATAATCATTGACCTCTTTTGAAGGTTGTCAATTGTCAAGACCTTGTCAGGCATAAATAATAGTGCCAATCTTCTCAGTACCAAGATATTATTTTAGATTAGAAAAGACTGACATGTTTTGTAGATTTTTCTGTTAACTCACTTTCCCAAAATAACGAAATGTTATTTGCATTTAAAACAATCAAATAGTAATCAAATCTTTCATATTAATTACATAAATTTTATAAAAACACATTCCTAAGTTGTTTTTAACTGCTAAGATTGTCACTTCTGAAGGTTTTCGTGCATAACAGTCTGGAATCTCAAACCCTCTGGTTTGTTACTGGCCACAAGCATTGCACTAGCAAAGCTATGGTGACGGTAATTCATAGATGAGATATGCAGTCATGAGTTACTAATTTATTTTGTTGTCTATGTTATCTCAATATCAAAATTTTCCTTCCTTCGGTCACAGTGCCTCTCCTGTGCAGCTGTGCCATGCTAAAAACATTTCCCCAGTTCAGCTGTGCATCACCCAATGAAACTGAAATAGCCCAAAGACAGTGTCCCAGAACTCCTTAGCAAAGACAGTGCATAAATAAGAATTTCTGTAACCAGAGCCAGTTGTTTTCCACTAGCTTCTGCATCTGTTTGGTTGGAAAGTTTGTAATTCTTTGTCTTACTCATACCTGCCATTTTAACCGAATATTAACCTTCCAAAAAAATGTTATATTGGGTAGAGGTCCAGATATTTGGTACAGCAGTATAGAACCTGAGAGTACAATTTAGTAGTACTGAAAATTCGGGAAAGGAGGTCATGGCTGTATGTAGATGGTACAAATAGGAATAAAGGTATTTCATTTTCCATGAAATGGGGGGGGGGGGGGGGCAAAGGTATCGATTAGCAATCAAAAGAATAAACAAGACCATGGGCACGCCCAGTAATATCCACAAGTATCATACCATATGGTGCAGACACTTGGTACACAATAAGAATCCATCTGATTTTGTACCACAGGTTTGTGAATGTAATTGATGTAATGCAGGGGCATTTTCACACTGGGCTCGAGTGGGTCGCTTGTGGGATGCAGGGGCACACTCGGGGTGGGTGCGGCCTATGGATGAGGTCTCGTGTTCAAGACTCCTCACCGGGGGTGATTAATGTGCATTTCACACCAGGCTCAAGTGGGGTGGCACGTGGGATGCAAGGACACACTTGGGGTGGGCGGCCCGTGTGATTTGGGACCCACGAAGGGGATTCAGCCGAGGTCCTAACCCATGCGATGTGGGGCCTGGGCTATGAGATAAAGGGATTAATTCGCCATACTCTAACAGTTCGAACTTTTAGAGCAAGTGGTTAATTGTCCTGCATCATGTTGTAACAGTTTTATGCCTTCGCACGTAGTCCGAACTAATTGATGGCAAACAATCTAAGAGTCTAGTTGTCATTTGATGTTTTCAGTTTCATGTAAGCTTTCTTTCGGGAATCCCTACAAGTCCTAGGATGTATTTTACTCCTAAAAAAAAGCTATAAGCGCATAACTGAGACCAGCAACCATATACATTGGCCAAATAGCAAGAAAATAAGCAGGATGTCATCATAAATATGGTACAAGTGAAACAGAATACCATGCAGTGTGCTAAATGAGGTAAATGAGATGGTTTGCGATCCTTTGTTAACTAGTAAATTTGTTGTCAAGTCTCATAGTTGCATGCGTATTGTTTATGGTGTTATATAGATTATTCGTTGTCTTGATCCTTGCAATGTTCAGGTATACAATTCCTGCCATGCTATTTTTGATGAAGCAGCATGCCCTATTGTCAAGTGGGTGGTCGCTAACAGCAGAAGCAATACAAAGAAAGACTCCTAGAACTATCGGATTACTAAAACTAGTTATGTCATGTGTATTGGTATTTTCTGCATATTCACCATATGCATATATCCTTAACACACAATCTAAGTTTTGGAAACTGTTTCACATGTGTGCTTAGATAGGCTCACTTTGGGCCACTCATGTGGGGTGGGAACTGACTACATCAAATGTGTTCTTTAACCTGTTTGATATCAAGTAGGTCCTCCTAGGATTGTGTGGTTACACTTCTCCCAGATAATTGGAAGAGCATGCCATTCAACACAAGAGGCAAGATTCTCCAGAGGATGCTTTGGCACGCCATTATGTGGGGGATCTGGAAAGGAATACTACGATTTTGACGATAATCCCTCCAGCGTCACCCTTGTGGTGGCCAAAATTAAAATTGCCCTAATAAATTGGAGTTTTGTATGAAAAGAAATCAAAGGATTCTATATATCACATCTCCTTAGATTGGAGCTTCGTTCTTAATGGATCCAGGAGTCTGGTCCTTTTGGATCTTGGTCAGCTTCTTCTAGTTATTGGAAGCTTAATGCTCATATGGGATTGGAAGCATGCTAAGGGACAATCACGGACAAAACTTTCATTTCAGGACTGGAGGGTGATGGTTCCTCAAACAAAGCTGAGTTGATGCCCATTGGGTGCCCGCTAACACTAGATGTTGATTCTTGGAATGAGATTGCTTGGGAATGTTTCCCTGCAACATGGAGGAGACCAGTTATCAAAATCCCAAGGGAGGCTAATTGTGTTGCTGACTTCCTAGCTAGGGAAGGTGACCATCTTTTTTCTCTTTGTATTGGTAATTCCTAGCCATAGCCTTGATGGATCATTATAATTTCTTTATAGCAAGCATTTTTCCTTAAAAAATTGTTACTGATTAAAAAACATAGCTACTTGAAAACATTCTGACATCGGACGTTTTCATTGCACACGTTTCTTTAGAATTAATAGAGTAAGAGAAGAACCACAATAAATGTATTCAGTAACTAGAGCTGGGAAATGCCCATAGCAGTTAGGACGGCCTGAACTAAAAATGATATACTTTAATTATCATAAAAATTTATAGCATGAAACGTAGCCTGCAAATGTCAGTGTCCAAGAAACACAAAAACATCATCTATGTCGTGAGATTTTAATAACACATCATATACCTGAAATCTGGTCGCGAGATGAGAGTTTTAATAAGCTGAAAATCAAATACACTCTGTACAGAAACAACTCCAAAAATTGTGTCAAAGAAAAAAGCATGAGAAAACATCCTAGAAATGATATAATGATCTGATTTCTTCATTTAGTACCTCCATTAGCTCCAAGTAATCAGAAACTGGGTCAATCACTTCCACTCTAAAGTTTCCATACTCTGTAACTCCCAGACGAGACAGATCAACGTCGGGGATATCTGCCATCTTTATTTCAGAAATCTGCCCTTACAATTCCACGATTCAAGTTTCAACAGCAGAAATCTGTTAGTCATAAAGCTAACATGCAAAGGTTCTATTACAAGTACAAATGGTGCTAAATGTTATCTTGTATAAGAAATGGAAAACACAATTTTAAGAAGAGAAGGAACATACAGAAAGTGTGTTTCCATAAATCTTGTCCGTGATGGATTCAGGTGCAGGCTGCCCGCTGCTGTAATTAAACTAATATGTACAAAATAAGGAATTACTGGAGAGTGAATACAAAAACATCAACTAGCAGAACAAGAAAATGTTTTAGAAATAAGTGGGAAGATGTTCTAAAAATGGGGTCCTGCACAGATTAGGATCAGGTCAAAAAACAATTTTGTCGGAGGATATTTGACAAAGTTTTGCATCGAAACTCGTGGATCATGTAGCATCTTATAAAAATGGTTAAAGAGTTCTTGGAGTCCTCAGGTGGGGAGTAGGGGGATGGAATTTGTAGAGTTGTTTTATGCCCTATAGTTACGTGTTAAAATCTAAAGGGGATGATAGGATTTGGGCATGGACTATTGATGGCTCTTTTTTACTCAAAATCGTATTTTTCATCATCATTACCTAAGCCTACTCCCAACTACTTGGGGTCAGCTACACGAATCCTGTTCCACTTCCACCATTCCACTCTCTCATGTACCATATCCTCAGTTAAACCCTATGTCCTCAAGTCTTTTCTTTCTACCTCCACCCACGCCCTTTTGGGCCTTCTCCTTGCTATTTTAGAGCCTTCAACATGAACCGACAGATTCCTCCTAACTAGTGCAGACTGTGCAGTGCTTGGTATCCACGGCACACGGCCAAACTATCTAATAAGTTTACATTCCCTCATCTTATTACCTATTGGTCCTACTCCTAAGTTCCCTCAATGCATTCATTTCTAAATCAACAACCATATTTCAGCTACATTCATCCTATGAGCATGTTCTTCCTTAACTGTGCAACATTCTACCCCATAAAGCATGGTTGCTCTCCTATAGCCATCCTATAAAATTTCCCCTTTAGTTTGATTGGTATGCAACGATCACATAAAACTCCAGAGATACATCTCCACTTCTTCTACCCTTCTTGAATTCTATGAGCAACATCCTACTCAATCTCTCTGCTCTCATGAATAAGTTTATTCTACAAATGTGCAGGTAAGGCCCACCCACCCAATCCCCAAAAATCAGACCATTCTTCTTTACAACTGAACGAAAACAAAGATCAGGTGATCTTGAAGAGGAGCCACTAGAGATCCTGAGGAGAAGAAAAAAACATAGAAAATCCTCTCTCAAACCTGATCCTTACTCCAGTCTCCATCAAATTGGTTTGCCCCTTGATTTCTCTATATTGGTCTAAATGACACATGTATATGGAAATGACGAAAATCATAAATTCCACTAGATGAACTGGGATGGTGTGCAAAAATTGAAGGAGGTTTGGAGTTGGCAAATAAGAGAAAAGAATTGGGCGTTGCTGGGAAAACGGTGGTGAAGATTTAGTGAAGAGCCAAAAGCTCTATGAAGTAAGCCGATCTTCAACAAATACGGTATTTTAGGCAAGGCTGGTTTCTGGATATCTCCACTCGAAATTTTGGGGTTGGCTGTTTGGAAAGTGATAACCATTGGATGGACACATCTAGAAGATAGTTTCATCCTTCATCATAAGGCAGAGACCTTGTTTCATAAAGGTATTTGTTTTTCGGTTGGCAATGTTGATAGGGTGAGATTTTGGTTAGATGGATGAACCTCTTCTGCCACATTCCTTCCACTCTCTCTTCTCACTTTTTGTAAACAAAGAAGCAAAGGTGATGGACTGCTATGAACAAACGGGGAGGGTATGCGATTTGGAATGTTATTCTTCATAGGGATCCAAATGAGGAGAAGATAATGTTGTATAGCAGACTCTTGCTGTTGTTGTATAATGCTCGTATCGATCCTACAATGGAAGATATGAAAGCTAGGAAATGGTCAAAGAATTGGAAAATAAAACTCCCAAGTCTTTCCTTGGCACTTTAGCTTTCTATAGATGGTTCCCAATCCCCGCTTGCAGTGGTGCGGAAATCCTCTGTTATGCTGAGAGTTCACGCATTCGTTTGGAGCGCAATGGAGACTAAAATCCTCATTATTGACAACCTCAAGAACATAAATTTTGTTGTTTCCAACATGTGCATCATGTGTAGGGTAGCTGACGAATCAGTCGACAATCTATTCATTTGTTCAGTCACCACTATGTTTGGAATCAAGTCTTTGACAATTTTGGAATTTCTTGGGTTTTAGGTGGATCCATTGCCAATTTGCTTGTAGGATGAGCAAAAGGGACTTTTAATTCTAAAGGTGCATTGATCTGGAGAATGCCCCTGTTTTCCGTCTTGTGGGGCATTTGGAAGGAAAGAAACTGCAAAATCTTTGAAGGCATGAATATCTCATCAGTGGCAATGAAAGGAAGATATTTTTGTTGCTTGTAAGTTGGGCCATTTTGTAACCCAGAATTTAAAGGAATCTCTTCGGTGATTGCAATTCCTTGATTCAGGAACACCCACAGCTCCTTTTGTTTTGAGTTTTCTTGTTGTTCTGCTTGAGATGATTTCTCACCATCACATTTGTAGTTTTTGCTCCTTTGCTGTTCCTTAATAAATTGAGTTGCTTTAAGAATCAGGTCAAAATATTTCCCAAACAATATATACAAGTTTCACTTGTAGGCCTTGTACTGAACATTTTAATCCATAAATCAGAGTTCAAAACCCAAGTATGCTGAGATAATATCTAGTGGAAGTAAGTTCCTTTTCGAGTGTGTGGATATTTGAGTCATGTACCCTGGTTAACGAAGTACTGGGTGGGTGGCATGTGCAACACACATGGAGAGAGGATGGAGGAGAGAAATCGGAGAGCGGGAGGGTTGGGCCTAGAGTTCCAGAGAGACGAGGACTTGCATGAATCTTTGGCTGTGTGTGACATGATACATTGGCACTTGAAATGGTACATTTGAAGTATATTAACTCAAATTAAACAGATTAAATTGCAGAACCGACTGTCACTAAGAGTCTTAAAATCATATTGTTTGGACAATCCTAACCTTTGATTCATGAAATGACCAAATAAAAGTAGGTTTTGAGTCATGATACATCTAAAAGCTGGTACCCGTAGTTTGGATTGTTTATTTTGAATTACTCGTATGCCACGTATGCAATTTCTCAGTAATTTCTAACAGCCCGCATATCATCCATCACACTCTGCCTGAGTACGAAAGTATTTCTCAAGAGAAAAAGTAGGCATTCGAGATGCTTTTGCGGGTAAATGCAATCCACTGGCTGGCTTGTGCAGGTGAAATCTGAGCCATCAGAGAGATACTGATGGGGACATCGGAGGACCTACTCGGGTGTACCGGAAACAAAGATGATCACCCACATCAACACGGCTTTCTTTGTGGATGGGAGATGAGTTCCGGATGGGGCCCACCAAGCCATTTTGAAGACCCCACATGCATTGGACGTACATCAGGAAGATCCCACTTTGGAATGATGCATGTAGGGTGCTTAGGAGATCATTTTAGTCATATGATTTCTATTTCGTGTTGATCCGACCGTTAAATTTTATAAATCAGGCCATCGGGCCACCAGATCTTTTAGATTTAGGCCCCTTAGACTCTGATCTTGCTTTCTTTATGTTTTTTGTTAAGAGTTATTTGATGGTCGAGATTGATAATATATGTTTTAGTTTTCTTATTTTGGATTATGAGTCACTTCACTTTGGTGAGCGGTATAGTTGTAATTATGCTAAATTTTTAATTCTGAATTTTTAACAATAAAAGCACATGGGGGGTGGAGTTCCAACCCTATTGGATTTTGTGAGTTTAAAAGAAAGAGAGAGAGAGAGAGAGAGAGAGAGAGAGAGAGCTCTTGCTTTTTTCTCCCATCTTCGTGCGATTTGAAGATACTTCCCTGCGATTTGGAAGGAAGATTAGTGTGAGGCTAATCTACATCAACGGAGGTGCGAGGTCTCCATCTATCCCCACACTATCTTCTCTTTTCTCCTCCATCTAGGTATTTCCTTCAGGTTCTTCATTCTCCCCATCCTAGATCCTCGTCTTCTCCTAAACCCAATTTTCCCATATCCTTCCACAATCTAAACCCTAACCAACCTAAACCCATCCTCCTACACCACACGTGTGACCATACGGCCACACGTGTGACCAGCCCCCTTTAGCTTTCCACCATCCTTATATCAAAACCCCATTCTTCCATTCCCAAAACCGTAACCTAAACTTACAATCCCCAACTTTCTTAGATTTTTCCCAATTTCTTAAAAAACCCTAATTCCAAAATTCTCAATTCCCATGAACCCTAATTCTTCAAATTTCAGATTTTCCCCTTCCTAACCCTAATCATAAAACCTACAAATTTGTCCCTCGAGTATGGAACATGCTTATGCTAAATCGGAAGTTCTATCCTTCCATTTGTCCTAGTTTTAATTGATTTATTTGATTTCTTAGCATGTGGGTATGTGATTTAGGTTAAATCAGGTTTTATTTCCTAGTGTTTACTCTTAATTATTTGGTAGGTTAGCATCTTTTGTTAATTGAATTACTTTATGGACTCTTTCGTAATCTCCACGTTGCATGCTAGCATTAAATCATGTGCCCTGCATCAGATACTAGTCACATTTTTAAATTCCTGAATGCCCTTAAATTTAGTTAAAAGGTCATTCATGTCCTTTGAATTTTTAATGTTCTGCACCCTCCAAAAACTAATTGTGAGGGCAAAATGTACAACTGCTAGTCACGTGTATATATATATATATATATATATATATATATATATATATATATATATATATATATATATATATATATATATATATATGAGTATCATAAGTTTCTAAGAAAACCATGCACTTTTGCCACTTAATAAAAGGGGACTGTAAAACATTAGGATTCAGTACTCATAAAAGTAATTTGTGGTGATATAAAATGAAATGGATTACTTAAAATACATGTTTGGTAACTGAGAAAACTAAAATAAGCCCAGTGTATTAAAATGTGAGCATTGATTAACAGTTCACCTTGATACCCCAATCATATTCGGGTCCACCAGGATTATGGCTTGCACTCATTATAAAGCCTCCATTGGCCTGTCAAAAAGATTTAACTTACTTAGAAACAAAAAATGAAGCATATGTTTGACATAGACTTGCAAATGATAATTAGAGGATAAAGAAAATGACATCCTTGCCTTCTGCTTGCGGATTACAGCAGAAACAGCTGGTGTTGACATAAGACCCTCCCTGCCATAAGAGCGTGTTATCTTGACTTTCAGCTCCACAAACAAAGGTGAATGTTTGAAAAGTAAATAAAAGTGTTACTCTGTATGAAGCATAGGGAAACTAATGGAGCAACACTGCATAATATGAGTTTTATTAGATTCCTCCATATAGCAAGAACACGAAGAATAGAATGAAAACCAAGTAGATTTTCCTTTAAAATTATATAATTACAATAATTGGATAATAAAAGATATAGAATATCCAAATTTACATTTCAAGAACTAGCATCTATTATAAAGTAGAATCCAACCAAGGGAGAAATGGTTATGGGTGAGGATTACTGCACCCAAGATGGGACAAAGTAGCACTCCTTTCACGTGCTTTAAATGTGGGCAGACAGAACATCGTGCTTTTGAATGTCATTTACATCAGTCTAGGGTCAGTAAATTTAGATTTGGTTGTGGAAGGAGAAAATGTAGAAACACTCCATGTCGTACGCAAATTAAAGTAGAGCATGAGATGTCAATAGATTACAAAGAACGAGTTAGGATCATGGGACACAACCCAACCCACAAGAGAAGTAACAGATTGATATGAAGATAGTGCAGAGACACTAGTTATCTCACAGATAACGATTTGAACCCCTCAGGTATCAGGTGATTGATAATGGGTGATGGTAAAGATAGAACATTTTCAAAACCACTTGTGCTTCTGTTGAGAAGACATGCATGATTTTGATAAATGGAGGAAGCAATGAGAACGTAGTCTCGAAGGAAATGGTGGCTAAGACAAAATTGAAAGAACATAAGTATCTCCCTCCGTACAATTTTCGCTAGTTCAACAATGGGGGTGAACTGATTAAGTCTCTGTTGACTCTTAAGTGCTCAGTATCCTTCTCTACTAGCTCTAGGTACTACAATGAGGTGTGGTGAGAGACATGTTATGTAGTCCCCATGGATGCATGGCACATTTGCTGGGGGCGAACGGTGGTGGGACTGAGGTACAGTGCATTCAGGCTAACACCTATTCCTTCGTCAAGGATGGTGTTGCGATCACATTACACCAGTAAGGCTACTCCCCATACCAATTTTGATAAAGATGAGGGCCAAAAGTTGCTATGCTTAGAAAAGTTTCAAGAAGAAAGCAAGAATAATGGCATTATATTTTTCTTGGTCGCCAAAGAAGAGGCAAAGCACACAGATCTTCCAACTATATGGAAGGTTATATGTAAATATGAAGACTTGGTCCGTGAAGAACTCCCAACAGGACTTCCTTTTATGAGGAACATTCAACACCATATTGACAAATGTCAGGTTCAAGCTTACAGAATCTTACACTCCTAAACGAGTTCAACCGAACACACAAAGCTCCACCAACAAGTTACATGGTTGCTATATAAGGGGTTAATATAGGAAAGCATATCGCCGCATGTCATTTCTGCATTATTAACTCCTAACAAAGATGGATATAGAAGGATGTCTATGGATGTTAGTGCAATCAATCGAATAATCATGGAGTAGTACTAAACCTCCTTATATAGGGGAGAGGAAAGGCTCCAAACACAAAAAATAAGCAGCATGGAACTAAACTTCCAACTTACAGAACATAAACATAACAAAGGCCAAAGACAGATATAACCAAACATAAGGACAACATATCCAACTAACCGTGTTCAGTTTGCACATTTAACAATTACATGCAGATAGCATGTCCTATGAACCAAAAAAGGTTTGATGATATTCATAATAGGCCTTCACATTTATAGCCCAAATGGGGAGAAAATGGATACCCATCCCCTGTATTGAGAGGGGCATGCACTGAAATAACCATATTCAAATAAACCCTTGTGTATCTTTCAACCTAACAAAAGATATTTTCAGATCCAAACAGTAAAGTGAAATGAAGTTACAAACCTGCCAACCAGGATCTTGCCAACACCATTCCCCGCAGCAATTTTGATAATTATCTACAGTTTTATATTTGAAAACGCAATGAGGAAGTAGAAAGGCAAATGAGAAATTAAGCTTTTGGAGGAAAGGTAAGTGAAAGAAAGAAAAAAAATATATATATTTGAGGTGATGAGAGCAAAACCTGCGCGGCCTCTCGGTTGAAGTAGCGGCCATCACCTCCCAACACCAGCAAACCATTCTTGAAGTCCTCAGAAGGTAAGGAATTAAACAATGCCTAGCAATACCAAAGCACCAAATCTCTTGTGTAAACACCTTAGACAAAAGGAAAACTAATGATAATAACAAAGGCATGCATACTTGAATCCAGTTTGCGAGGTAATTCTCTTCCTTGAAAACTTTAACCTATGAGAAAGAGAAAAGAACAACAATAAAACCTGATAAGAAGAGGGGAATGATTGTTCAAGAAATAATAAGAAGAATAGGGGAATGATCCTATACAACCAGTTTGCACACTAATTATCGTGCAAATGAGTTGTGTTGGGATCACAAACAATCCAGGATATAGCCTCAGTGCTTCTCTACACCCAACGAGAGGTGGAAACATCAAGCCGCTTTACTCTTAACCCCATGATGGTTCTGAGAGGGAGCTTAACCCGAGCCTTGGTTAAGAATGGCAATGGTCCACATTCATGATTCCATGGATAGTTTCATTTGATATCATGATGGGGATCATGGCTTACCATTATCAGCTGGATCATGCCATTTCACAACAATCCCAACACCTTGTCCCATCTCTTCACGTTAACAAATTAACAATCCCCTTATCTACTCTGGCACCTAGTGGCATGTCAGGATTGAATTGATGGGGAGAATCCATCCTGTCCAGCTCAATCTTCATAAGCTGACATGCCAAATATAATAGAACTTGGTTCATCCTAACCATCAAACCATCCAATCTATCACACTTTTTGTTAGTAGTTACCATCCATTCCGATGCCACCGGTCAAATAATTTGGATCTTCCAATCAATTGATCCCTGCGAGGCACGAGCAATCCAGGAAAGGACCCACCAAGCGAGCAATCCCTTTTGATGATCAGACCTTCTATTAGAACCTATCCACACCATCCATTTCACAAGCCATTGATCGAATGGTTATGATAATCCGATCAGTGCAATATTGGCTCGACAGCCAACAATGAGTGGTTCATACCAGATGGACGGTCCAGATCAATGATCGGATAGTCAAAGAATCCAAAATCAACTAATTTGCACCATAAGATGGTGCGAACTAATCCAATAGGATGATATGATTATTCGCAAAGGAGTAAGGAGAGAGAGCACGCAATACCTTCTTCCGCAGGCCGCTAGTTCCTGTCTTCTGACCTTCGACCGGCTTTGTAGGGATTGCGGTGACCTGTTCAAAACAATCAATTTCAAGAAGCAATTGAGAGAGAGAGAGAGAGAGTGTGTGTGTGTGTGTGTGTGTGTGTGTGAGTGTGTGTGTGTGAGAGAGAGAGAGAGGACCCTGATGCCCTCCGGTTCGGTAACAGTGGCAGAAGATGCCTTGATCACCGACGACAGTCTCCGAGGGAATGTCGACGAAGAGAGATGAGAGTTCTTGCAGAAGGAGGAGGCGAAGGGGAAATAAGGACTGGCTGTCTTCTTCACAGATGAAGGCAGCTTAAAAGGAGAGAGGAACACACTCTCCAGTCTCACTCCAGTAGCCATGCTTCCTCTTTCTCTGTTCTCTCTGTTCTCAGTTTTCTATGTGCTCTCTCTCTCTCTCTACCAAAGGGGCGTGATCCGAGATTGTGTGACGTTGGTAAGCGAAGATCGAAAGTAGCAGAATGAATAAATAAGAAAGGAAAATGTCCTTATCTCGTCGACTCCTCTTCGAATTCGGACGGGACTCCCGTGCCGTTCCTTCTTATGGGTCCACGTCAACACTAATGACGTCAGCTAATGTAAAATATAAATAAAATAAAAAGGAAAATACATACCTGTACGAGTTTCCTTTTTCATGCACCGATTTAATCACTCCACACGGGATATTAACACATATTTTTGACGTATGGATCTTTTGTGTACCCCACCATGATTATGTGTTAGATCCACACCATTCATCCATTTTTCAGATCAATTTAGGGAGTTAGCCTCAAAAGGAAGCGGATCAAAAGATAATGGCTTGTTTGGTACATGGAATTGAATGGTATTAAATTGTATTATATAGGATTAACATCATTATTGTATAATGATTGCATGTCCGTTGGATTAAGCAAAATCATGTTTGGTGGACATTGAAATTGTAATCAACCGACCAAATTCACAATGGATGTCATTCACTTGTACACGTATATAACTAGAATCTCATGTGTAGATGTTGTATATGGATAGAAGGAATGAAGAAACCGATGTATTAATGTGAGGCCCACATGTGTAGTGGATTTCAAATCTACCGAAATCATGTATGGGACTAAGTGCAATTCTACAGGACTAAATGCAATTCCATCCCACCAAATCTTGAACTTTACCATCATCTCTAAATGCTGGATGGAATTGGAGGAGACCTAAGGCAATTCTATCCCACCTAATTTCATCTAATAACCTGCACCAAGCTTCCCCCAATGAGAATATACTGAAGGAAGTAGTGTGGATTAAATGACTATGGTTGAAACCTTGATAGGGCTACCATGACATTTTTTGGCCATTTAACCTGTTCATCAGGTCACACAGACCTGGATGAAGGGAAAACACAAATATCAACTTGATCCAAGCCTTCTTTAGCCTCAAATGGTTTCAACGGTAGGGTCTCATTCCGACTGCTTCCCAGGGCGTGGTATACTTGAGCTCCGGATCTGGACTCACATAAGTTCCAAGTCAAAACTATGGTTTTCTTCTCCTTGGGATATCGAAATTCAGTGTAGTGTGCAATAATTCCATGTTTAGTAGATGGCGCTATGTGGCCCCAACAAGATGTATGTATTTTATTCTCTTTATTTTTACTTTTTCAAATTCTACTTAGACATGAGCTAAAAAATGAAGTAGATCAAAATCTAAGGTGGACCATCTAACAAAAAACAGTGGTGATTGAATGCCCACCATTAAGGGCTTGTTTGATTTCGAGGGAATTGAAAAATACCCAGGAAAAGAGTGTAATAATTATTTCCTGGCCCACCTACTTCTTTAACACGGAAATCCAAAATCTTGCAAAATATCTGTGGGTCCCACTGTGATATATTTCACTTATCCACACCATTCGTCCATTATGCCAGATGAATTTATGGCATGACCCAAAAAATGAGGTATATCCAATGCTCTAGTGGACCACGCCACAAAAAAATGTAAATCATACACTTACCATTAAAAACTTCTAAGGGCTACTGTTTCTTTTGGTGTGGGCCACTGGAGTATTGGATTTACGTAATTTTTTGACTTATATCTCAAAAGGTTGTGGTAAAACGGATGGACGGAATAGATATATCATATACATCACTGTGAGGTTTTAAAATTTTAACTATTGAACTGGTTTCCAAGGCAAGAATTACCGAAAATTTTCAAACGGGAGAAACTGTGATAATTAGTCATTTAGCAGGTATTTGCACTTGCCCTTAAAAATCAAACAGGCCCTAAAAGCTTCTTGTGCGATGCAAGAGCTCTGGATGAAGTCAATATATTTTTTCCCAATTCATAAGGACTTTGCTACCTAATTAATAGGTTGGATGGCAAATAACATTACAATGAGCCCAAGAAAGTTTTTAATGGTGGGTTCAATAACCATTGTTTTCCTGTGGTGTGGTCCATCCCAGATTTTTATCTTCTTTATTTTTGCGCTTCTGCTCTAAAATGACGATAAAAATGGATGAACGGTGTTGATGGAAAACATAAATCATTTTGGACCCCATACAGCACCATCAAATGGTGAAGTTACTATCACGTCCATTTTTTGACTTGTTGAATTTCCGTGGCCTACTAAGATTGCCTGCGTGAGCTTTCTTGCGACCACTTCCAAACATGATATTCGAGAAATCCACTCGATTCATCCGTTTTATCAAAAGATAAGGACCTCAAAATAAGCAAAATTGGCAATGATAGACATTTTCCTAACCACTTCTTCCCCTCATGCGGCCCACCTTGAGTTTTGAAACTGCCACATTTTCGAAGAATATCCTAGCATGGCAAAAATCCTGTGGCAGGAAGTTTTTAAGCTCCCTCGGACAAGCCAGAGGGGGCTGATTGAGTACTATCAGAGTCAGTAGTGAGGTGGCCACTGACAATGCTACATGAGTCCTAGATGATATAATGTATGTTTTATCCAAGCCATCCATCTATTTTTAGAGATCATTATGCAGCATGAGCCTAAAAATGAAAGATATCAAAATCTCTAGTAAACCGTACCATAAGAAAATAGTAGCGTTTAAATACCCATAATTAAAAACTACCTAGGGCCTACTGTGATGTTTACTTGTCATGAGGTTAGGTATACTTGGATGAAGATAAAACACAAATATAAGCTTAATCTAAAACTTTTGTGGCTTTTAAAAAGTTTTGAACACCATCACTACTTTTCCTTAGGTGTCGTCCATATGAAATTTGAATCTTCATCATTTTTACCATAAATAAAATAATCTGAAAAAAATGAATGGATGGCATGGATATGACAAATTCATCATGAGTAGCTACCTTGCTAGGCAATCTACGTCCACGTAGGCGGAGCGGCATTAGGCGCGGCCTGGTCCCACCCATGACCATGAAGGTGTGGTCTTTACCATGTCCTCTTTGTCCATCCGTTTTGCCCGTGAACAACTAAACATAATCCTAAAAATAAAGTAGATCCAAATCTCAAGAGAATTGTTAGGTAAGAAATAGGAGCAACTAGGAGCCCACCATTAAAAAACTTCCTATGGCTCATTGTAATGTTTATTTGCCATCCAACCTATTGGTTAGCTCACACATTAACTTCTGAGGCTCATGAGAAGTTTTAAATGATCCATCACCAATGTTTCCTACCGTACAGTGCACTTGAGATTTGGATATTGCTTGATTTTTTTGATCATGCCCTAGGATAAACATCAATACATGAAGTGATGGATGATGTGGATACAAAATAAATACATCAAAGCAGGCCTCACCAGCTTGGGTGAGGGTTGTTAGATCCACATTATAAGTCCATTTTGCGAGATCATGACAAAAAATAAGGCAGATCCTGAGCCACACTACAGGAACAGTGACTTATACGAAGGAAAAATACAAATATTAGCTTGAGCTTTCTGTAGCGTCGGATAAGTTTTCAACCGCAGACATCCAGTTCCCACTGTTTCTTATGGTGTGGTTCACTTGAGCCTTCGATCTACCTTGTTTTTAGGTTAATGACCTGAACTAATATGAAAAAAATGGATTTTCAATATAGATCTAATACATACATCATGGTAGGGTCGGATCCACCCATAAAAAAGGAAGTACATATATTTTCCTTCTGGAAATACATATGTATTTTCTTAAAAATATTTTCTGAACTGACGTCAGCCGATTTCATGAATGCTGACTTGGACGAATGAGAAGCGATGGCACAGGAATCCTCATCAGTTGTTTTTTCATCCTAGCCGTCCATTTGAAGTATGTCAATACTATAATTTATGTGTTCGTTTGGGGTAATTTTTGTTTGTTTGCGATCCATCTAAGGCGGGGCCATGTTTGAGTTGGTTTGATTTGGGTTACGCATATTCTTAGGGCATTTCTGGATGCATGAGTATGAAAGGTTGTAGTATGGTAGAGTATCGAAGTTTCTTCCGGGGGATGGCCGTTGATGACTGCCGCAATTAAAGCTGGGGAAGAGGCATGCGAGCCGGGCGCGGATTCAGTCAGATCGGGCCCTGACCGAGTTCGGTCAGGTCGTGACCGTGGGGACCACCTCGATCTGTGTGTTGTATATCCACGCCGTCCATCCATTTTTTCATATCATTTAGGGTATGGACCCAAAATTGAATCAGATTTAAATCTCAGGTGGACCACACCACAGGAAACCGTGATCAAGGAATGCCCACCATTAAAAACTTCCTAAGTCCACCGTAATTTTTATCTGCCATCCAACCTATTTATAAGGTCACACAGACCTGGATGATGAAGGGAGCTCACAGATTATTTTTAATGGACAATGAATCATCCGAGAAATTGACCACTGTAAACACCACCTTTTACCCAGTGTCTTTTCAAAACGCTCCCAAACTTTAATTTTCTAAAGTAAACTATCCTACACAGAGCACAAAAGTATGCATTCACAAGCTATGGCTACGGATTATAACCGTAGCCATAGGTATGTAGCCGCCATGTACACATGGGTATTTCCGTCTACAAATAGTGTGTTCGTACGAAATGGTTTACTTTGGGAAGGTAAAGTTTGGGAGCGTGCTGAAAAGACGCCCGGTAAATGGTGGCATGTACAGTGTTCAATTTCTCATGATCATTGTTTCTTGTGACGAAGTCCACCTGAGATTTTGATCTGCCCACATGGGCATGGCCCAAGCTGTGTGGCCCACTATGATGTTTGTGTTATATTCATTCGGTTCAACTGTTTCTCCACCTCATTTTAGGATATAGACCCGAACAAGAGGGAGATCCAAAGATCAGATGTGCCAAACTGCAAGAAATAGTGGAAAAATGTCCACATTCAAACCTTCTTCGGGCAGACCTTGATGTTTAGGGGTCGTTTGGCACCGTGGAGTGGAGGGGGTTTCCAATCTCCTGGTTGTTTGGCAGCATAAAGTAACTGGGGGTTTCAAATCCAGGGGGTTTGCAATCCACGGTGAGAGCTTGGATTACACCTAAAATCATTATAATAGTTGCATGTGTAACATTTGTGTCAGTATACACTATCATTCTATTGTGCATATGGCCCACTAATGATGATTAGTACCATCCAAACATTATTCATGTAAATCAGCACCATCCAAACATTGTCCAGCACAGTCCAAACATTATCCATGTAAATCAACGATTAAAAATCGTTGGTTAGTCACTCAGACATGATCTTGTGCATGTGGCCCATCCGAGACTTGGAATTTCATCATTTTCGGGCAAAGCATATATTTCAGCGGGCTTATCACAGCCATTGTATCAAAAATTACTTATCTCACTAATCAGAGATATTAAAGTTGATTTAGTAACTAAATTCAAATCCCTGTAAATATACTACCAATAGGTACTTTTGGATTAAAGTTGATTTACACCCCAGGGTGTCAAACACACTTGGAGGATTGCAAATCCAGGGGGTTTCTAATCCTGGGGGTTCCGGATCGAGGGGTTTACATATCCACGCTCCCAAACAGGCCCATACCAATTGGAAAGCGTTCACAAGGTAATTCCCACACGAATATCAGTTTCAGCCATAGCTTCTATGTCGCCTTATAGGTTTCAATCGACAACGTTTCCATCTATCTCTCATGTTTATGTCTATGTCTATGTCATAAAATTGTATTGGTGAAATAAATTGACAGATTGGATTTAACACAAGCACCTCATGGAGCTTGAGTTTACAAGAATCGGGCAGGTGGCATGGTAGCCACACGTAAATAAGGTTTTATTTTATTTTTATTTTTTAAAGATTTGTGGCGTGTGGGCGTCTCTGTGGAGGTGTCTTTAGGACCCTGATGGGAATCTTAGTACCCATTTCAAAACCGACTTCTGAATATTCCTTCAACAGTAAGGGGGTGTTTGGCACATAAATGCACTTGTCGGTGGATTGTCTCTTAGGAGGTGTTTGGCGCATGGTATTGGGAAGGATTAGGTGGGATGTGATTCAAAAAACATAATTATTACATATGGCAGGGATTGTCCCCTGTTACGATGGGATAAGCTTAATTCCATGCTATGTTTGTAATACAGTGGTACATTAAATGAATATACCCACCATCATTTGAAACTATTGAGAATAACACGTATGTGTTATATCCAAACCGTTCATTTGTTATATAACCTCATTTTATAGCATGGGCCTAAAAATGAGGCAAATCCAAAACTTATGTGGCCTAAAGAAGTTTTCAACGGTAGATATTCAATCCCCGCTGCTTTCTATGGTGGGGTCCACTTGAGCTTTAGATCTACCTGATTTTTTAGCACATGCTCTAAAATGATCTCGAAAAATGGGTGAACGGTGTGGATATAGCCCACACATCATGGTGGGACTTGCACAACTTACTAACATTGAGTGGAATTGGCATTGGACCCAATGCAATTCCATTTAATCTAATTCCAAGCTTTTCCATTCTTCCCAAACATTGAGTGGAATTTGCACAGACCAAATGCAATTCCATCCCACCTAATCCCATCTGTAAGACCCGTATCCTAGTTCGTACTGTTCCGATGAATCCTGCGATCATTTCCGTCGAAGTCCGGCAATCCACGACTGATAATCGATGTTGCGATCGATCGTAAGTCATATCCTTTAGATTCGAGTCGGTTTAATCCGAGACCTATATCATTGCGACCGCACCGTCGCCGCGGTTCCAACGCCGCGACTCACGCACCGATCCGATACTGACGACCGGAAGATGTGAGCCGGCGTTTATTTCAAGAAACGCCGCGCTTTCTCAATCCGAGAGAATCTCTACACAATGTCAAATCAATCCCATCAATCAATCAATCACATCAATCAATCAATCACTTCAATGTCAAGTACAAGCAACCCATGCTTTCTCTCTCCAAAGTCAACTCTTTCTTACCCTCTCTCTTACACACCCATACCTAGTCAAGTACCACATCCATCACCTCACATCACTCACCTCACATCTCCCATCCCTCTCTCCTTACAACTCTCTCTCTCTCCCTCTTTTCTCACACCATTTCCAAGCAAGGAGATAGCCCACACGTCCATGGCTTCCAAGTGAGAAAAGAGAGTTTGTGTGGCCCACCTTTCCCATTCCAAAACCCATCATCCTAGCCATCCATTTCTCATCTCCACCATCAAAGAGGAGCACAAGGAGGGTGGCATTCCAACGGACCGAAGAGATCAACCGGTGGGTGCTCCTATAGGCTAGTTTTTCATATTTTTATGATGGGCCAAGTGAGGCCTACCGATCAATGGTGTGGATCTCACTTGGGACCCTAAGATATGGCCAATGGCCCACTTTGATTACCGTTTGATGTATAATGGAATGCAAGGGAGGGCCCATAGTATCGGGGTCCCTCCATCACACGTATGTCCCACCTTCTCTCTCTCTCTCTCTTCACCATTTGTTTTATGTGTGATGATTTGATTGTATGGCCCACCTTGTCCAAACCGTCCATTAAATGGACCTCACCTTGATGTGTACTTTATGCACGTCACCCAACCATTTAGTGGCCCACCCTGATAGCATGTCAGTGGATGGGGCCCACCTTAAATACATGTGTTATATGCAACTGTCCAGCGTCCAGGGACGCTGGACGTTGCTAACGAGTTGACGGTGGGTGTATTAACGCCAGTAGCAAATGAGAAAGAAAGTGGTTTTGGAAAGGGCTGCCCATGTACGCCCCACCTTGATGTATATTTTGTATCCACACCATTCATGTGGTGGGCCACTCTTTGAAGTGGGGCCCCTCCAAATTTCAGGCCTATCTGGACCTCAGTTGGCCCACACCATAAGAAACAGTGATGATTGAACTCTACCATTGAAATCCTTTTTTGGGCCCACAGAAGTTCTGGATAAGGCTGAAATTTATTTTTACCCTTCATATGGGTCTGCGTGACCTCATGAATGGGATGGATGGTGTTTAAACATAAGGGTGGGCCCCACATGGGACCCACAGTGATGCACGTGTCTTGTGCCACCGTCCGCCTGGACGGTGGTACCCACTGTGATGTTTTTGTTTAAATCCCACCGTCCAGAGGACGGTGGGCATGTGTGAGTGTGTACGTGTGTGTGCCTGCGTGTGTGTGTGTGCACGTGTGTATACGTGTGGGTGTGTGTGCACGTGTGTGTGAGTGTGTGTGGATATATATGTTATATTATATATAATATGTATATGATGGTGGGCCTCTATGGGCCCCACCATGATGCATGTGTTGCATCCAAGTTGTTCAACCATGTGGCCGTTGTTGAGGCCCACTCGATATGTATTTGTGGCCATTGTTGAGGCCCACCTTGATGTACATAAGGCCCATGGGATATGGCCCATTGCAATGATCATAAGGCCCACTAATGCGGCCCACTTGATTTATGAGAGGCCCATATGAGACGGCCCATTTGATGACTATGGGTCGAGGCCTAATGAGATGTATATTGGTCCATTGCAATGTGTGATTCCCTATGGTTTGTGTAATGGTACTTTATAGCGGGCTATGCCTTGGGAACAATGTTGGTTTGACGTCCACATTGTAAGGATAATGTTGGTTAAATGTCCGCATTGTCACACTCCTTAAGACCCACTGATAGGCCCATACTTGTACTCTGCAGTCCGTTTAGGCCCATCTTTACTTTGAGCAACGTCCATTATCATACCATAAGTATAGTGCTACCCCATGATTCATGATCATACGCATCATATGCATGCTTGAGATGAGGGGTGATTGATCATAGCATATGCCTTCGGGCAGACTGTTACGGGCTCCCTGATAGGCGGAGTTGCCCTGCATGAGCGCATGGTTTACGCGGGGACTGTTGCATGACTGGTAGTGTGACTCATGCACTTGCATTGTGTGATTGTAGTTCTTGTATGCCCTAGCGACACAGGGCCATAGCCTCCATAGACACATCGTGGGTGGCTAGATTGGATACCGGAAATGTTTGGTTCTAGCATACGGGGCGCCATAGATGTCCCTGGGTGAAAATCCCTAAACCCGATGGGACCAGAGGTGACTCTAACGTCCAAACCGAGTGGATGTACGAGCGCATGAGGGCCGAATACCGGAGGCCGCGTCTCCCACCGTGTCGTGGTCGGTTGGAAAGGGGTGTGACCTTACCCGCCCGAGTGAGGGGGCAATTTCTAGGTTGAGTTTGACCGGCTTGAGGAATCGGTCCGCTATCGACGAGCCGGGCCCGATATTGGCAGGCAGATAGTGAGGTCTCTTTCGCTCTTCCAGTTGTGCGTCCGGATAGGGACGGCAAGCTGGCGTAGAGTGTACTAGACCCGGTGATTATCCAGACTGATAACTGTATTGACATGAGGATTGGCATGCTTGAGCCGCATCTTGCATCGCATGGTCTTGGTATGGCCGGTGCACTCATATCTTGTCCGCATAGCCTTGGTACGGCTGACTGCATTCATGTACTCATTGGCACGATTCCGCATTACTCTGACCCTGCATTCTGAGCACGCTCATATTGCGCACACACTTACACCACCCTCTAAGCTTTCTATAAGCTTATGCACGATTGATGCGTGCAGGTGACGCCAGGACGTAGCCGTAGTCTCGCCGCAGTTGGAGTGTGCAGCCGAGCTTCTGGAGTTTTTGTTATTAGCACTATTTTGTATTTCCCTTTCTTACGCCTTGTACTTAAAGTTTTTGTTCATAGTGGATTTTGTGATGGTGTTCTTGTGGTTATTGTTCGTGGGTTATGCTTGTGGTTATGCTCATTATGAATTAAATTGATTACTAGAAATCCTCCTTGTAGCATCCCAGGATCAGAACCTGGCGTATGGGCGCTGGGAGCCAAGAATGGGGTTCTACGGAGGCTGTCGGCGCTGGATTCGGCGATCGGGAATTTTGTGAGCCCGGTTTCCGAGTTTGGGGCGTGACACCATCTAATACCATGTGCCAAACGCCCCAATGTCATAGGAGTGAGCTATTCACTTTGGTGTTTGGATCATGTATGATGTAAGGCTTAAATACATTTTTTTGATTCATGTATTGTTTGGTTGTACATGGAAAACAACTATTAGAAGTAAGGTGAGGCCCACCTTGATGTTTGTGAGTATTCCACCATGTTCATCCGTTTTGTGAGATTATTTTAGAACTTGCTACCAAAAGTCAAGCAAATCCAAAACTCAAATGGGCCATACAAGAGGAAAGAGTGGGGAAAGAATTTCCTACTGTTGAAACCTTTTCGAACTCCACCTTGATGTTTATATGTCATCCCAACCATTTATAAGTTCATTCCTGTCGTGATGAATTGACAACATAGAAAACTTTATCGTAATACAAAACTTTTGTGGCCATATGAATGTTTCAATGGTGGTCACTCAATTCCCACTGTTTTCTCTTGTGTGGCCCACTTGAGTTTTAAATCTACATTATTTTTGGTTGCATACCCTAAAATGATCTTGTAAAACAGATGAGTGGATTCCTTACAAATATCAAGGTGGACCCCACCTCCCTTCCCAGAGGAAGAACTTCCTAGCTCATGCTTTTAGGAGGAAATCTCATGGATTTCGCAAATCCTGATTGAATTGCGGAAAGCCCTCCCTAACCCTCTCTACTTCATGCACAGGATCCAATGTTAGAAACCTATGATGAACCAAACAGAGATGATTTTTCAAACCAAGGGATTTAAAGTTCCATCCCATTTAATACCATCTAATTCCATGCACCAAACACCCCTTGAGGGCACGACTGGAATCATACCATTTGGATGAGCCATGTTTAGCCCACCATAAAACCCAGTGATACCAAATGACGGTTTACAATCTAATACATCAAGTATTTGATACGTCTTTAAGAGCATATGGAACTCAACTCAATCACCAGTGGATTAGGTGAGACCACCTTTCACGGCTGAGGTGAGTGAGATCAGTGATTGTGGGGCCCACTGTGATGTATGTTACCACATCCACTCCGTTCAGCCTTTTTTGAAGCCCCCAACTTTGGACAAGTAACCAATGTAAGTATCAGTTGTACATCACAGATGGTCCACTAGTGATTTATTGGCTACTGTTTCTTATGAATATCTTACACCCAAAATCTGTACCAACTCAACTATATTAAAATGAGCGTTCACTATGGTTATGCAATGTGGATATAAGGCACATACATTATCCTCATCCCCACATTGTGAGAGTCCTATCCACCTCTACAAAAAACTAGACTTTCAGCCCCATTGTTGATGAATCCAGGGGAATCAACACAACATTCAACCAATCTCAATTACTGTTTCTCAATTAAGTCAAAAATGCTTTATTCCCCTCACCAGTCAGGTATGGACATATGCTCTCCATTGGAATCAAAGGGGTCATAAATCATGCAACAGTGCATATTTGATTCTATAGAAATTTTATGTGGATTTGTTCACTTGACCCATGTATTGGAGGACGGTTTTCAACAATTTATGTTTAAAGACACATTTCACTTCAATAGGTGCACCTAATCATTGAGTTGGACATGAACCGAGTCAACTCGGTTAACTCACTCGACTTGGCTTGGAAAAGCTCAACTTGACTCAGCTTGAAACTGGGTTCGGGTCAAGTTGAGCTAATTTTTAGGAGTTTAAAAAAATTTAAGTCAAGTCTGAGGTGGACCAAGCTCGACTGGATCCATGACTCGAACCCTACTCGGTTCAACTCAGATTGACCGGGTAATATAAATTCCCATCTAGCGCCTGCCCAAGCCCTAATTTAATTTTTTCTAAACCCCCCTTCGAGCCTGGCCAACCCTAACCTTAAGTCCCTCTCTCTTTGTCCGAACGCACGCCCATGCGCAAACCCACTTGACACTCGGCTATTCCCTATGAATCGGTGAGCATCAAGCCTATCGTGCCTCAAATTTAATACTCGACACTTACATGATGTGTCCCAAATCCAACCCACGATGGGAGTTTTTAAAAATATTTTTACATATGAGCAAGGGAATGTAATCTCCATAACAAGCCAAAATAGTTTTCTTTTCCACTATATACAATATTTACATGTACAAAAGTCTCCACCAAGTAGGTACATCGCAAGAGAAGTATTAAAATAGTAGAGCACTACAGGTAAACTACTTCGGCCTCTTATCATGACCTGAAAAAAAAACCTAGTGAGTACATCTCATGTGTATAGTGTTCTTATTACATGTCATGACCATGTGAATATCAGAATGCACAAGGAAATAAAACGAGATGCCATAAGATCACATAATACCATATGAACATGGGTAATGCCACATCATGCGAATGCAGTCAAATCACCAACCCATGGCCAATCATACCTTAATAATGTAACTTGATAAGTAGACACGGGGGTTGTACCCAAACGCACCATGGTGTAAGACCTCGCATACTTGCCTCGTAGTGGTGCCAAACACACTGTGGCCTATAAACTATTCCACTCAGTAGCCAATAGTAGACCCATTGCACTCTGACATGCAGGGTTCAACTTGAAACAAATTCGTACATCCACCCGTGTCAGGCGGGTCAAGCCTCTTCTCATCCGACAATGACGGTAGGAGTCAAACACACTATAAACACCCCACCTCGGGCCGACAAGCTTGATGAAGATTGAATAGAAACCCCAATCCACACCTTTAATCATAAGCGAAACCCCAATCCATACCCTTAACCCCAAGCCAAACCCCAATCTATACCCTTAACCCTAAGACAAACCCCAATCGAAACCCTAAAACCCAGTTAGCCTAGTCGCAACAACCCAACAAAACCCTAAACTTTGTCCCGAACCCAAACTCTAGGAAAAACCTAACCTATAGAGTTAACCCTTGGTCAACCCACTTAGTCAACTCACATAGCCAAGCCAAGTCTATTGTAACGCCTTGAAAATCGAGGGTCGAGCAGAAGCTCAGCTCCCGAGTTCCAACGCATCACTTATGCAACATAGATAATGATGATTGAATATTGTTCATATTAGTGCATTAAACATGAGTGAGATTATACCAAATCAGCATATCATACTCCAAAGAGTTAAATTACGCAAGTGGAAGACTGTGATAGATATATAAAATATATAAATTGTTGTAAGTCTCCAGAGTGTGAACATGTTACTCGGTTAAATATATACATGTATACTCCAAAAATGAACAAAATGAATATACATGGGTGTTCGAAAATTGCAAAATAACAAGTGTAATGGCATCTAATCAGCAACCCTATAACCCCATCGATCAGAACATGGTCTATATAGACTCGCCTGATAGCTGCATATAGGAGAAACCCTCCTTATCATCATAAAAGTCCAGCTCCACTTCATAAGCATCACCATTATCTGAAACTAAAACATGGTCTAGTTGGTGTTTAAAACATCGTCCCGTAATATGGGAGTGAGTGATCAACTTAATGGAACTATAAGGCAAAGGTTAACATGTTATTAATTCAATCAAGCAGTAATGATAAAGCAATACAATTAAGCATCCCTAAGTACTCTGATTAATGCAAACATGATATGTATTAATGATGCATGCCCTCGCCTACACTCCCTTAGCGTCTTCATCTTACAGCGCGCATGACAACCTCCCGAAAGTACTCTTCCTCGCTAAAGCACATGCAGTGCGGTGCATGCTCATGTTAGCCAATACTTAATTAGATTGATTCATACAATAGTGTTAGGAAGCTAAGGTACCTCCCTTATATCAATTCCCAAACAATAATCCATTCTAGGGTCGTCAGTCCTAGCAAATCTCATACGATGTTGCGGTTCTAGGTCACTACAAAGGGCTCGTCACCTGATCAATGTAGGCCTAGTTTATACTCTAGTTACTATGGAAAGGCTCGTCGCCTCAACGCAGTCTCAAAGTATGCTCGAGGTCACTACAAAGGGCTCGTAACCTGATCAATGTAGGTCTAGTTTATACTCTAGTTGCTACAGAAAGGCTCGTCGCCTCAATGCAGTCTCAGAGTATGCTCGAGGTCACTACAAATGACTCGTCACCTGATCAGTGTAGGTCGATAGCTCGAATACAGTGTCTCATACCACCATATTTGGCTCACAAGGCGGTGTTGGTCACTGGTCACTACGGAGAGGCTCGTCGCCCCGGCGTAGGTCGACAACTCGACTACGGTGTCCCATATCACCATGCCTGGCTCATGAGTCTTAGCGGGTCGAGGTACCAAGGTTTAAATGGAATTTTCACTGGTGAGTTTGGTACCTTAGGTTCAAGCAATGACGTCCATACATGATGAACATACATCGGGTCAATCGGGTTACTTGATAAGTTTGATTGGTATGAGCGTACACTGAATTAATCGACATGGAGCGCTAACCACTGTCGACAATCATCGTACGACCCGGATTCACCGAACACATCAACTATGGTGAGACTAGCTCGGCCACTTAAACAAGAATTTTTACCAATTGCCTGGACTACGTTGTAGTCCCAAACACATTATGATATAAGAAATATGTACATGTGGTAATCATACAACACTTAACAACCATTTCAACCATGGATAACATTTGAAAATACAGTGAAACATATATAATATGCCATGTTACATATACATATTCTACTCAAACATACCATATAGATTTACAGCTACTTGAAGGAATTTATGTACATAACTAAAGTGGTTGAGAATCCTATCTCAACTACCTTATTAACTACAATTCATCTAGTAACAACTCATTCAAGCATTTTGTCAAACACTTAGACTACACATAACTGACATACATGACGTATGTTGATTTCAACATATAATAGGGCAAATCCTTTCACCGAGGAGTTGTCTAATACACATCAATCATGTTCTTACATTCCTTACACATGACAGACACAAATTATGAATCCATATTCATTTAGTCATTTCAACAAACACTTAGACTACACACTATAACATACATGACTTATGTTGGCCATAACATGTATTAGGGCAAATCCTTTCATTAAGGAGTTGTTACGAATACAACAGGCATATATCCACGACGGATAATCATGGCAAGCAGGGATTCAAAATCCATACTCATTCAATCATTTCCACAAACACTTAAACTACACATTTCAACCTACATGATACAACTCAGTTATAAGCTATATTAGGGAAAATCCTTTCATAAGGAGTTGTCACGTATTCAACAATCACATGTTTACGGTGAATAATCATGGCAAGTACAAAACTAAATTTCCGACATATCCTGTCATTTTAACCTACACATGGAATAGCCTATATTCAACATAGTTCATATCTAACCGTAAAGTGAATTAGGCATCGCATTTAGCATGTGAAATGACATCCATGTCAGTTATAAATCATTAACCGGCATTGAAAGCCTTGAAAACCATAACCTAAACGTTTATAGTCCGCACTTTTCGCCAGTAAACTCGTAACAGATTCAGTTTTAACACTCCACCTTCGTCTACGGCACAACGACAACCTATAGTATGAAATAGGTTAGCTATTTCATCACATACACTATCGGAATCGCTAAAAAAGATTAGGGTTAGGATTTTTTACCCAAAATGGAATCAGAATTGTCAGAATAGCAATACGGTAGTGATAGCTAAGCACGTAGAACGGCGGAATTAAATCCTGAGAACAAACCCTAACTCTACCTCTCACTTTTCCTCTCTTTCCTTCTCTTTCTTCTCTCTTATCTCTTTAGGGTTTAGAAATTCGTATGTAAAGGGAGAGAGAGGGTTTAAGGTCCTTAGATAGGCCCAAAATCGACCTCAATGGCCCCAGGGCCATGGTATACTTAGGTTATAGCCAAAACCTGACTATTTCGGCTCAACGGAGCTGTTCTGGAGGCTCTTTTTCTGCGTGCGGTCAGACTTAAGCTCCCTGACATTGGATCCAGGTCGAGTTAGGTTTTCGGTCCAATCAAATTTACAGATCAACCGTGGCGGACCAATTTCAGTTCAATGGTCACCAGTACTCAATCAGGGTCACAAGTACTCTAACATGTGTTGAAAATTTCCCCTGATCTGAGGGTGTAATTGGGTCAGATTCTGATGGTCAGAATCCTTAGATTTGGCCTGCAAGTGAATGACTCAATTCACTTAAGTTTCAGCTCATTTTCTAAAGATATTCACGTTTCTCACACACTTCGCTCCGGGCTCAAGTTGTGCGGTTCGGGATACTATTTGGACTTGATTTTTGAGATGGTCGTCAAGCCCAATAAGGCGGTCATATTCGTATAGTTTCGCAGTAATCAGACTTTCGACGCGTGGTTCAGGTCCAATACGGAGTTTCGTCGTGCTCCCGAGAGCAACCGGGTTTTAAGATGGATACTAAGTTTTTATGTAATGTAGCGTTAACAGTTCTACTCATTTTGGGTCTTACAGATCGTATTTAAAGTGGTTCAAGCTAATTATACTGATTATTCAATTTAGTACTTAACTAAATTATGCCCTAATTACGACAGAATAAGGTCCTAGGGCAGGAGAGGCTGATCTTTCCAAATAACCTATTGTTTTGTGAGATTCCATAAGGTTAATGGTCAAAAGCCCATTTTATTTTTACTATTTACAATAAGTTTTAGTATAAGTATTGTTCTTCATCACCTAAACTTTAAGATTTGTGTCTAATATGAAAGTACTTAGAAAAATTTGAAGAATAAGGTGTTGAAATGTGAGATTTTAAAGGAAATGGGTTGAAAGGAGATTTGAGGCTTTAGGATTGAGTTCTGAGAAGTCAATTAAGGTATCATGATCGACTCATTGCCTAAGGACGTCTATCTCTAAGTTGGCAAAAATCCGGGGTGTTACATCTATAAACCCATTTTGTCTCAAGTCCATTCCAAAGCTCGAATAGGAGGAAAGCGGAGATAGCAAAGCAGCTTCAAAGGATTAAAGCGATCCAGGTGTATAAGAGGAGTCGTCTTCCTCTGAAGCTGGAGCAAAAGTGGAGGACGAGTGACACCTAAGGTACTGTTGACCATGTGGCACTGGCTATACTTTGGCCAGTTGCCCACTTATGTGCAGTCGTCCTCCATGCCTATTTCATGCAGGTGCAAAACTTTAAAATTATTCAGATGCTCCTCTCTTAAATCAAAATTATACCTTATGCCATCCAAACCAACACACAAGATCTTGTCACATGACAATCTTAAATCCTAGCCATTCAAGCCATTTTTAACCTCAAGCTTTGCAGGAATTACTAGAAAACCAGGCTGAAGGGCTATAAATACCCCCATTTCCTTCACATTTTATCATCCACAATCAAGTATCTTTATCAATCTAGAAGCATCCTTAATCAAACATTCCCCACCATTCTTTTATCCTTCACTAACCATCCCTCTCACCCACAAGCCTCTTTCAAGCATTCTAAACCCCATTAGCCATCCACCCACTAAGGAGAGTGAGAGTGAGGAAGAGAGCTTAGCTTAAGTCCAGCCCTAACACTAACCTCTTTAGCCAACCCAAGTTCAATCCATTCTACTAGATACGATCTTTGCGACACTACCGTCCACCTAACTATTTTCAATCAAGCTTCATCTAGCCATAGCATTTGTCTAATGCAATATTCATCTCATCATTTAACACACTTTGCACCAAATTGGCTTAGAAGTATGCTCTGAGACTTGCTAATTTAATTGAATCCTGCCCAACAAAAAACTTGCCAATTACTTCACATTTTTGTCATAAGCATTGCACATATTCGTATATAAGAACTGAATCCTAACTCTCAAGAACAGTTAGATCCTATGAAGTAGAGACCGTACATTTGTATGGGCATAGTAGGTGCCTAACACCTTTCCTCTCTATAAACCACAGTCCCTTACTTAGAATATTTGATTGCAAAACCAAAGAGTCATCTTAGGGCAGAAAATCTTCGAATCCTTACCCTAACGTTTCTATAGGATCTAGCCGACTGTGGACACGAAGAAATTAGTTAGTAACGACTCTAGTTAAACATAATCAAATAATCACAGTGCCAAGTCTTTAAAAGAGGCAACCCATGGAAAAGCAGCCTCAAGTCGATTTTGACGGGATCCTAGCATCCATAGAATGATGACTCTGCTAGTGAAGTGCTAGCCATGTGCGCCACTTGAGACCCAACTCAAAAAAGATGATCTTTTTAGTCTTTGAGGGTCAACAATTCTCGAGCATTTACATCTGCATCAATTTTAAATAAAAGGATCATCAAAAATCCAAAACCATTGCGCTTTTATGAGCCAGGCACTCCTAAAAAACTCTCATTCTGTAGCATTATTAGAACCAGATCACAAACAACCATGATGAAGAAGTCCAACCCTTCCACGCACTCGATCAATCACACAAAAGCTCAACCTGCATAACCGCAACATGCAGAAGTCACGCCGATCATCCAAGAATTGGCACAATGAGTCAAAGTAAAGCAAGAGATGTTTCTGCAATTCATGTAAGCACAAACCACCAAAACCAACAACCATGCTGGTCCATCTCAACAACCACAACAACCAACTTCAAGGTTCTTTCCACCTTCCAGTTTAAACTAAGCGTAGCCATCAGAATCCACACAGGATTACCAACGCCAGTCAGCATAACCCTTGACCATAGGGCACATTTTTCTTTCATAACCGGGAGTCAGAATAATCCCATAGCTGGGATTCTCAATCAATTTCTAGCTAACCTCGCAACCGAGGTTTCAAATCAATTTCCAACAGATCCTACGGCTAGGATCTCCATTCAATTTCCAGCACATCCCGCACTCAAGATTCAATTTTAAGAAGCAACAACTTCTCCAACCCAAAGCCCAAGACCATCACTAAAAAATACCCACTGTCACAGCCCAAACTCGAAAACTGGGCTGACAAAATTTTCGATCACTGAATCCGGTGCCGACAGCTTCCATAGTACCCCATTCTCGGCTCCTAGCGTCCATATGCCAGATTCCAATCCTGGGATCCTACAAGGAGGATTTTTCAATGTACATTTAACTCATAATAAGTATAACCACAAGTTTACCCAAGTCACAAAGGCAACATCATCATCACATATCTACTAATATAAACAGTTGAATACATTGTTGAAAGGGAAATACATATGTCAAAATCAAAGCTCCATAAGTCCGTTGCACGTTCCGAGGTCAATGCTGTTGCAACTTGACGCCATCTGCACACATCAATCGTGTATAAGCTTATAGAAAGCTTAGTGAGTGGTGAAAGTGTGTGCACAGCGTAAGTGCCAAGTAAGCAATATCAGAGTAAGCAGAAGTACTGACAAGTCCATGAGTCATACAATATCAGGGTACACGATGCAAATCAGTTATGCAAATGATAAGTCAAAGCGAGCCAAATATTAGATGCCGAGGATACAATGCCATAAATTATATAATATCGAAATAAGCGAAAATATACTGATAAGTCTATGAGTGTCATCAGCCGTACCAAGGCTATGCAATGCAAAACATGAGTACTAATGACCATATCAATGCAGAAACATGGCAACCCAAAATGCTAAGTACTGTAGATGTAATGTAATATGCAGTGCGAATGAAATGACTAAGCTGGAGTGAAGTCGGGATGATAGTACGTAGTATCACAGGCTATGGGGTCCATTATAAGGGACTTCTATCCAAACCAGTCTCATACCAAAATTTGGATAGTCAGACTCAATGTGGTGAACTCCTGATCTCAGGTTAGTTGCGTGCCCAACCGAAATCCTAGCTATGTGAAGGTACACAATAATTAGTTGCGCACCATCAACCTGAGTGGATAGTGAATGAAACGAATGCATGAGTATGCAACTCCTACTCAATAAGTCTACATGTTAGTATGGTTCCTTTCTGGGATCATCATCGGGGTCTAGTACACTCCACGCCACTTGCCGCCCCATCAAGCGCACAACTGGGTAAGTGGAAGAGACCTCACTATCTGCCTGGCCAGTAGTCTGCCAATACCTACCCGGCTCGTCGATAGCGGACTTATTTCTTGAGCTGGTCAAACTCAGCCTAGCCACGCGTACTCCATCGGCGGGTAAGGCCACACCCCCTCCCAACCAACCATGACATAGTGGGAGACGCAGTATCCTGGTATTCGGTACTCGGGCGCTTATGTATATCCACTCGGTCTCGACGTTGGGACGTCCTCTGGTACTAAGAAAGTTTTAGGGATATTCACCCAGGGCCATCTATGGTAGCTCGATGCTCGAATCAAACATTTTCAGTGTCTCATCTAGCCATCCACGATATGTCTGTGGAGGCTACGGTCCTGATGTCACTAGGGCGTACAGTAATCACAACACACAATGCAAGATGCATGAGTCATATAATCCAGTCATGCACCAATCCTACGCATATCATGCGCTCATGTGAGATAACCTCCGATTATCAGTGAGTCTCATAACAACCTTTCCAATGATATACGTAATGGTCAACCACATCTCATAACAAACATGCAGATGATGCGTATGGGCATGTATCATGATGTTATGCGGTCACATACTCAGAATTGGTATCAATAACCGGTATTGACAATCAACCTCGACAATGTGAACATTTAACCAACATTACCCCCCAAGGAATGACCCATATAAATTCTAACATATAGTGGACTCATGACCTCAGACCAGGGGCTAAATATACAACACCATGGGCCTCACTCAAGAGCTTAATACACATCGCGATGACCTCACTCATGGGCCACATATACATCAAGTGGGTCGCATCTCATGGGTTTAATATACATCACAATGGGCCGCTCCCACGGGCCTAATATACATCAAGTCGGGCCTCACCATATGGGCCGAAAATATATCACAATGGGCCACGTCTCATGGACCTCGAATACATCATAATGGGCCTCGACAATCGAAATCGGCCTCAATAATTAGAATCGACACCCGAAATTGGCCTCAATACTCGGCCTCGACAATCGAAATCAGCAAATCGGTCACGTTAATCGGAATTGATCAATAATCGGAATCAGCAAATCGGTCACGTTAATCGAAAATCGACAATCGGTCATGATAATCGGCCTTGATCGCTAATCGGCATTCAGCCACGACAATCTGAATCGGTCAATAATCAGAATTGACAAATCATCACGTTAATCGGTAACGGCAATCGATCATGATAAACGGCCTCGATCGCTAATTGGCAATAGGTCAAGTCAATTGGAGTTGGCAATCAGACACAACAATCGAAATTGATAAATCGGTCACGACAATCAGAATCGATCCACAATCGGAATTGGCAAATCGGTCAAGACAATCGGCACCTAATTAGCATTGATAATTGACGCTGATAATCAAGGTCGATAATCGGCATCGGCCTCGATAATCGGCACCGATAATCAGTAGATAAATAAAGCGGGGTCCATAGATGATCAGCCGATCAACCATAATATAAAGATCGACACTCAGCCGTGGTTATATCAAATCCGATAGCACGGAGCCATCAGTCTATGGCGAATGTAGCCCACTTATTTGGATTAACCCACTAAGAAAATGATGAGAATGGGCCTAATAAGGCCTTAGGGAAGGTCACAATGTGGGCATCCAACCATTATTGCCCATCAACGTGGACATCTAACCAACATTGCTCCCAAGGAGTGGCCTACATAGGGCCAAACATATAATGGGCCCATGGCCTTATGTACAATCACGATGGGCCTCATTTACTTCACATCGGCCTCGTTATATGGGCCAACCATACATCACATCGGGCCTCAAATACACAACAGGTGGTCCTTACACCTAGGCCTCAAATATATCATATGGGCCTCGAATACATCACAATGGGCTCACTCATGGGCCTTGAATATGTCTCAATGAGCCTCTTATGTCAAGTGGGCCACATCACATGGGCCGTATTATATGGGCCACACCAACGGGCTTCATGTACATCAAATAGGCCGCACCGCTGGGCCTTATATATATCAAATCGGGCCCACCCTTACATATATTTGAGATCCGACCTATTCATAAGTTAACATAGAGATAAATGAAGTGAAAATAATATCAACTTATTTGGAAACTACCATGGCCCTTAGAAGTTTGAACGGTGGATGTCACTATCTACTATTTAAATGGTGGGGTCCACTTGAATTGACATCATTCTTTTTCCCATGTCGTAAAGTGAACTCACAAATGGTTGAATGACATGGATACAACACATGCATCATGGTGGGTCCCACCACCCAAACAGCGGACCGTGTAGATAAAACACCTACATCCCTGTGGGGGGCTGCTGAGCTCACTGACATGCAGCCCATTTATGGATAGCCCACCTGCTTTGGATGGGTCCCACATAGGCAGAGATGGATAGTACACGTGCAGCCCTGCTGCATTAAAGACAGAGGTGGGTCCCATGTAGGGCCACCCTCATGTGTATACACAACATAGTGTATACATACATACATATATATATATATATATATATATATATATATATATATATATATATATATATATATATATACATATATATATATATATATATAGCTGCTGTCAGCTTAATGCATTAAAGAAGCACATGAATATAAAATATATAATATATTATATAGACATAGCTGCTGCTGTGTAGCTTTGCATTAAAAGGGAGCAGAGGTGGGTCCCACGTAGGGCCCACCCTTATATGTTAGTATATGATATTATATAATATTATAATATAATATAATATAATATATTAATATTATATTAATGAAAATGCAACGTCCAGGCCCTGGACGGCCTAGACGTTCACATGCATCAAGGGAGGTCCCACATGTGGGGGTGGGTCCCACCGTCCAGGGATGGTGGACACAATGCATACGAGATGGTGTGGCCCAGCATTACGAAAAAATCGAGCAAAGGCTACAGACTTTGAAAGTTTTTGGCTACGTATTTAATCCGTAACAATATTGCAACAGATTTAATTCGTAGCTAAAACCTGATGGCTCTGTAGCTAAAATGTACCTCCTCCCAATAACCTTAATGGTGCTTAAAGGGCTCCATGGGACCCATTAGAATATATGTGTTTGATCTAAGCCGCTCATCAATTCTGATATATAATTTCGATGAACCCAAAAATTATGTAAATTAAAGGTCAAAGTGGACCACACCATAAGAAATAATAAAAATTAAATTTCTATTGTTAATATGTTATGTGGTTTTCTTACAGCTTTGATCTGACTCATTTTTTGTATTAACACTTAAAATAAGACTTTAAAATTAATGGACAGAGTAGATAAATAAAATACATCACGGTGGGCCCCACAGTCCTAAAATCCAATGTCTAAATGAGCCGTCCGTCCCTCGCCCCTGCCAAAATGAAACGCGCCTTCCTAAAAACTGAAACGCGTCCCTTCCAAATAGTCTGCCATTTTCTCCCGCGCGCAGCTGGCTCCCAAATCTCATCTCTAAATCTCTCTTCCTCCCTCTGATCTCTCCACCCACCTTGAGCTCTCTCTCGCATCCTCTCCCTCCTCTGTCTCTCTGTATCTCTCTTCCTCTCTCTCTGAACTCTCTCGGGCGGACCGCTGCAGAACGCCCTACCCATGCCGTGAGGGGTAGGGATTTGGGGACCATGAGCTATCTCTCTCTCTCTCTCTCTCTCAATCTTTCTCAATCTCAATAGTGATTTGGGGATTTAGGGATTTGAGGATTTGAGGATTTAGGGATTTAGGGATTTGGAGATTCCCGTTTCGAAAATTTGCTCAACCCAAAAAGACTAGCATCGTTGTTGATTCCATGGGTTTTTCGGATTTGGATTTGCCTCATATCCATGGGTTTATGGATGTATGAATTTGGGAAATCCCCAACAAAAAACAAACATGGGAGATTTTAAATCCACGGATTCACAAATCCTTGCTCCTAATCCCTCACCTCAAATGGCTCCTGTTTTTTACGGCAAAGGTATGTCAATACGGACCTCTAGTCCTGGGTTTTTTTTTTAAATATTTTTTTTATATTTTTTAAATTCAGTTATAGTGTAGGAAGCAGAGGCATTATTGCTAAGTTAATCTACTCACTACTCTTCTATTTTGTGCTACTGCAACTAGAGCAGAGCTTTCTCTTTTGGTTCTATATTCAATTTGGGTTTGTTTGGATTCCACCATTTTTTATGGTTTTGTAGTCTGCCTTAGGTTTGTTTGGATTCCACCATCCGATTATACAGTAATGTTCTGGCTCTAGGGATGGGTATTACATTACTCTTCAATGGCCATCTTAAAAACTCCATTAATCTTAAATGGTTGTTACCATCCGATTCGGAACATAAAAAATGGATGGCCATGTTCATTTATAATAAAAAGTAGATTAAGCAATCCATACAGATGATGACTGATGATCAAAGAAATGTATTCATTGTTTGAGACAGTTGCCAAACATACTTGTAGTAGAAACGAGTTCACTTGAAGAATGTGGTTGAATTAAAGTAGCAAGCATGGTCTAAAGTTAACAAGAGCCAAAAAGCAAGTGAAATGTTTAGTACTTAACAATATTAATTACTAAATATTTCACTAAGGTTAGTTTTTAGGATCACCTGGACTCTAGCTTTAGGTCACCTAGGCAAGGTACCCCACCCTAGGTGCCCTAAGGTAAAGCCTACGATAACAGAGGCAGTAAACCGATTATCTTCAATTTCCTAATCATTCTCTTTGCTTTCCTAATTTCACTTCTTTATTTGTTTTATTCTCATTTTAGTGCTTTTAGGTTTTAAACAATTTTACGAACATTAAGAGTTTTTCACTGTGACCTTAATTTGAAAGCTTGTACAACAGAATGCCCAAAAGGATCGATTTGCCATCTAACACAAGGAACCTTGTTGAATTGCTTCTTTATCAAGCAGTGACCTAGAGCGTTTTGATCGATCATATCTATGTAATAACATGTTGCTTCATCATGCATGCACCAGCCACCATTTCTACGCAGCAATTTGCAAATTACTCTGACAGCATAAAACTGAAAAATAAAATAAATTCAATTTCAACAACGAAAACTGGTAATAGAACTTAAAAACTGCATACATGAACTCGAACTGGCCAGAGTCTACCAATTTCTTCACTACTTCTTGTGTTTCCTCATTTTGCTCATCCCACCAACGTTGGAAAAAAGCCTATGGATATCAAAATTGACTTGTGAAGATAATCAATCATTTTTCCAAATAAAAAAAATCTAAATACAGGGTATAGATAGATTAAAAAAACTATGAAAGAGCTTGAATATTAGGGAAGACTTTGTGTCCCTGGTGTTTTTGTGTTGAAGAAAAAATTCCCATCACATGCATCTTTTACTTGACCAACATTACTTTCTTATAGTGTTAATGTCATGGAGTTTTTCTAATCGACATGTGTAAGGCAGACCATATTCCACCACATCGGCCAACATGGCACACCATCCATTGAGTGGACCCAACTTCTTAAATGCATTGGACTAAAATCAGGTAAGTCCACTAATCATATGGGCCATAGTATAAAGCAATTCAATGGCTAAAAGAACCTTACCACTTTTTTTCTAAGATTTTCTTTTGTTTATAATATTGTAGCACATGTGATGGGTGCACCAACCTGACTTTGGGGCCATGGCATTTACACAAAGGGACTCACTTGAACCTAATGGAAAGCTTGGATTTCACACAGCGACATTGTCACATGAGGTGGTGTGTGGACGGGCTGCTTTATACAAATGTGGAACTAAAAAATCTATCATGATATGTTATAATTCCCTCTATCCACCCCATCATAATATGAGCCTTATCCCAACTAATTAGGGTCAACTTCCTCGTATCCAACTAAGCTTATATTTAATCACACCTGTGCTCTTTATTAGTCCATTTACTTTCAGTTTCATCATCACCCAAATCCAGTTTGTTCACATGTTCATTTGACTTCATTACTTTTTCATTCTCTAATATTAGTTTAGTCCATATATATCCAATGCTTATCAACTAAAGAATTAGATTTCTCATTTTTCTACTATGCCCCTTTAGTAAAGGCATGGTTTCATTAAACGATCAGATAGGGTTCACTCTATCCACCATAGTAGTTCCGTTTGATTTCATCTTCTCCTCTGTGATCTAGGAGTTTTATCCACAACGTTCATCAAATGCCCATTTGGGATCCATTTGGGAACTAGATAACAGGTGGTGAACTAGATGCTATTAGAATGCTGAAATACTATTTTCATCTGAAGAGGACTCAACGTTCATCAAATGCCCATTAGAATGCTGAAATACTATTTTCATCAAATGCCCATTTGGGATCCATTTGGGAACTAGATAACAGGTGGTGAACTAGATTAAGTAGAGTTTCTTTCATTGTGGCAGCTTAATTAAGGCCTGTAGCTTACACACCATGGACCAGTAGAAACATTGCTTTGGAAATTAAAATTGTGTTATCTTGTTGAGATGACCAATGTTAGCCTGTTAAGGCTTGGAACTTTTGAGTTGGGCTATTGATACTCTATACCCCTACTCCTAACACCAAGACAAATGAGTGGGGTATAAGGTTGCTGATTGGATACTTTGGCTTGCAATTGGCAGGTGGTAAATGTTTTTCTTTTGGGCAGGAAAACCCGTCCTGGCCGCTGAAGTAGGGGGCTACAAATGCAACTGCACTTGGTGTAAGTGGCTATATGTTCTGCTTGATAACCATGCTACTTTCATTTTTTTAGCACAAAATCCAAAGGTATGTTGCAGGAAATTCATTGAAGTTATGGTGGCTAGGCACCCCACAATTTCTGCATGCTCATTTCAGTTATGCCAAAGAAATCTGTGTAAGTGTCATTTGGTTTTGATGTGCATTGGTCGTCTTCTTTGTCTTGTACAAGATTTTAAAGGAGCATGGAGCTCATGACCCAAAAGAAGATTTGGCCATTCTAAGGCATTTTTCTAAAATTAGGTCCTTAATCAAATTGGCCATCCATGGGCTTTTGTATGTGGGATACTTGGAGACAACATGTCTTTTGTCTCAAGAAGTTTGTTTTGAAATTGTCATTTCTTTCTTTCACCAAATGTTCAGTATTAAAAACACAATGTTTCTAGGAAAAAACTCCTTTGTTAGCTACATTGTACTTAGTGCTCTTTGCCTCCCGATATAAAATAATCGTTGTAGTTTCTCCATTTCTCTGTGTGCTGTCTTCACTATAACTTAGCTGCATTGGTCCTTTGCAATACTATTGTTTGGTTTTTGACTATTTGCTAATCCTTTGCTTTTGAGATGACTCAACATTGGGGAGATAAATGGACAGTCACGCCCCATACCCGAAAATCGGATTCACAGGAATCTCGATCGCCGAATTCGGTGCCGACAGCCTCCGTAGTATCCCATTCTCGACTCCTAGTGTCCATACGCCAGATTCCGATCCTTGGATCCTACAAAGAGGATTTTTTTTTATACATTTAACTCGTAATAAGAATGACCACAAGATTACCCAATTCACAAAGGCAACATCATCATCACATATCCACTAATATAATTATTTGAGTACAATGCTGAAAGGGAAATACATAAATAAAAAATCAAGCTCCAGAAGACCGCTGCACGCTCCAAGCTCAATACTGTTGCAACCTAACATCACCTGCATGCATCTATCGTGCATAAGCTTATAGAAAGCTTAGAGGGTGGTGTAAGTGTGTGCACAAGGTAAGTGCCAAGTATTCAACGCAATGCCATCATCATACAGTACTGAAAATACTAATAATCCATAAATCGTACAATATCGGAATAAGCAGAATTACTAACAAGATCATGAATTACCAGAGTAAGCAGAAATACGGACAAGTCCATCAGTCAATCAATATCAGAATACGCAATGTGGAACAGTTATGCAATAAGGAGTCATAAAGAGTCAAATATCAGATGCCGAAGATACAATGCAATATATAAATCCTGCTAAGTCTGTCTGGGTCATATAAGTACAGAAACATAGCAACCCAAAATATCATATGCCTGTGAATGTAATGCAATATGCGATGCGAATGAAATGACCATGCTGGAGTGTGAAATCGGGATGATAGTACGTGGTATCGCAGGCTACGGAGTCCACCATAAGGGACTTCTATCCAAACCAGTCCCATACCAAAATTTGGATAGTCAGACTCAACGTGGTAAACTCCTGATCTCAGGTTAGTCGCGCGGCCAACCGAAATCCTTGCCATAATGAAGGTACACAATAATTAGTTGTGCACCACCAGCCCGAGTGGATAGTGAATAAATGAACGAATGAGCATGCAACTCCTACTCAATAAGTCCACATATCAGTACGGTTCCTCTCTGAAAAATCATTGGGGTCTATTACACTCCAAACCAGATTGCCGCCCCATCGCGCACAACAAGGTGAGTGGAAGAGACCTCACTATCCGCCTGCCAATATCGGGCCCGGCTCGTCGATAACGGACCCATCCCTAGAGTTGGTCAGACTCAGCCTAGCATTGCCCCCTCCTCTCTGGCGGGTAAGGCCGTACCCCCTTCCAACCGACCACGACACAGTGGGAGACGCGGACTAACGGTATACAGCCCTCATGCGCTCATGCATCCACTCGGTCTAGACGTTGGAGCAACCTCTGAAACTAAGAGGGTTTAGGGACTTTCACCCAAAGATATCTATAGCACCCCATGGAGACCAGATTTCTGGTGTCCCATCTGGCCATCCACGATATGCCTGTGGAGGCTACGGCCCTGATGTCGCTAGGGCGTACAGTAATCACAATGCAAGATGCATGAGTCATACAATCAAGTCATGCATCAATCTTACGCACACCGTGCGCTCATGTGAGATAACCTCCGCCTATCAGGGAGTCTCATAATAACATGCTCAATGACATATGCAATGATCAACTATATCTCATAACAAACATGCAGATGATGCGTATGGGCATGTATTATGATGCTATGTTGTCACATACTCATAATCGGTATCAATAACCGGCATCAACAACAGGCCTCGACAATGTGGACATTTAACCAACATTGCCCCAAAGGAATGACCCTCATAGAGCCAAACATATAATGGGCTCACGGCCTCACACAACGGCCTAATATACAACACAATGGGCCTTACTCAAGGGCCACATATATACAACAGGTGGGCCCTGCTCATGGGCCTCAAATACATGACACGTGGGCCCTACACATGGGTCTCGAATACATCAAATTGGTCATGCATTACGGGCCTAATACATATCACAATGGGCCTTGCCCATAGGCCACGAATTCATCACAATGGGCCCCAACACGGGTCGCATATACATCATATAGGTCTCGACAATCGGCCTCGGCCTCAACAATCGAAATTAACACTTGGAATCGGCCTCGATACTCGGCCTTGACAATCGGAATCGACCTTGATACTCGGTCTCGACAGATCAGAATCGGCATCAATACTCAGCCTCGACAATCAGAATCGGCCTATAATCAGAATCAGCAAATCGGTCACGTCAAGCGGAATAGGCAATTGGCCACGACAATCAGAATCGATCGATCAACAATCAAAATCGGTAAATTGGTCACATCAATTGGGATTGGCAATCGGTCACAATAATCAGAATGGATCGATCAATCGGAATCGACAATCGGTCATGGCAATCAGAATCGGTCGAGAATCAGAATCGGCAAATCGGTCACGTCGATCGGAATCGGTCTCGAATACACAATAGGTGGGCCTCAAATATATCATATGAGCCAAAATACAAACAGGTGGGCCCCGCACATGGGCCAAAAATACATCATGATGGCGGCACCAATGGGCCGAATATATTAAGTGAGCCGCCTCAATGGGCCTCATGTATATATCAAGGTGGGCCTCTACGGATGGTCACAAATACATCAAGATGAGTCTAATCACATAGGCCTCATGTATATATCAAGGTGGGCCTCAACGGATGGCCACAAATACATCAAGATGAGTCTAATCACATGGGCCTACTACACATCACTATGAGCCGCATCGCAATGGGCCTTGCCCATGGGCCTGAGATTCATGTAGGTGGGCCCCATCATATGGGCCTCAGATACAAGGCAAGTGGGCCCTGCCACATGGGCCTCAAATATACATCAGGATGGGCCTCGCCCATGGGCCTCACTACTAAGCCTCACATATCAAGTGGGCCACATTACATGGGCGACAAATTACATCAAAATGGGCCTCAAGTGGACTTGGATCACACCAAAAATTATATCAATGGTTGTAGGTGTAACACATGTATCACTGTACACTGCCATCCGATGGGGCACATGGCCTGCTAATGATGATCAGCACGGTCCAAACATCGTCTGTATAAATCAGTACAATTCCAAACGTTGTCCAGCAAATCAGCACTGTCCAAATGCTGGACATGTAAATTAGCACTGTCCAATCATTGTCCAGCACCATGGACGGTGCGGATATGCAACAAATCATTAAGGTGGGCCCTATGGCTTGCTAACATCGATACAACAGCCATATAGTTGGTGTGACCTGTCGGCCCACCATTAAGATGAACAGTTGGATATAACACATGTCGTGGTGGGCCACGGATGATCGGTAGGATGAAACACATACATCACAGTGGCCCTACATGGATGGACCGTGTAGATTTAAATTACATACATCTATGTAGGCACTCACACGTGTGCCTATGGAGGGGCGGATGAAATGCATATCACATGATAGACCCACAGAGTAGTCAACAACTCTCCGTTGATATGGAGCCAACGTTTGGACGGTATCGATGGAATACATACATCGTGGTGGAATCCACACATGTGTGGGTCCCACGGCTGCAATGCGGCGGGGATAAAAACACATCTATCATGTGTGGCCCATGAATACACGGTATGGATGAAGCACACACCTCCCGTGGTGTCCATGTGTGCTGTATGCATTATATAAATATAATATAATATATGTAATATTTAAATATCATATCGATTGGGAGTGCTGGACGGACGATACAAAACACATACATGACCGTGGAATCCCACGACAGTTGGATGGACGGTGTGGAATTAAAGCACATACCTCATGGCTGGCCCATGATTTGGATGGCCAGGATGGGGCGTGCCTGGATGTACAATACATCATCCAGGTGGGCCACGTGGAGGGTGTATGTATAACAAATACATTACTGTGGTTCCCACCTGCCATCTGAAAATGGCTGTACGGTGAGAGATAGAACAGATACATCGGGGTGGTATCCCACTGTCCAGATGATGGACGGCTGGAATAAAACACTTACATCAGGGTGGGGTCCACGCACATGGCCACCAGAGAATTGATTCTGCTTCATTTTGTCTCAAGCATAAAGAAGAGCTCGGCAACGGGTGGACGACTTGGGTCAAAACACATCAAAGGTGGGTCCACCACGCGTATTGTCCATGGACGACTAAACACATAGATCAAGGTAGGGCCCCACACGTGTGGATGCAAGGCATCCATCAGGGTAGGCCCCACGTCCGTGTACATGGATGGACAACATAGATGAAATGCATACATCATGGGGTCGCACGTGGGGGACCCATGATCTGGAAGGTCTGGACGGTCCGATGACCACCCCCTGAAACTCACTGGCATAAATACAGCAGCTATATAGCTGCTGTACGGTACTTCAGCCACTCCACTTCATAGAGGTGGGTCCCACGTGGGGCCCACCATAACGTTTATTCTCCATGCAATCCGTTCATAGGGTCATAGAGACCCGAATTAAGGGAAAGAAACAAATTTCATAATAATCCAAAACCTCTCTGATAAAACCCAAATGGGTTTCAAAGGCAGACGTTCAATATCCCACTGTTTCTTGCGACGTGGGCCACCTGAGTTTCGTATATGGTTGATTTTTGAGGAACCCACTGCCCTAAAAGAGGGCCACCAAATGCAAGGTGTTGATGATCAACACACATCAAGGTGGGGCCCACGGCTGGGACCCACGGTCCCTGCCCACCGTTCCATGCCTGACGTCTTGTGTCAGCAGCAGCAGCAGGCGCTGCTGTTGCTTATATATATATATATATATATATATATATATATATATATATATATATATATATATATATTTGAAAATTATATTTTCTTAGAGTTTTTCATATGTGGGGCCCGCATCAGGTGAATCCACTCCAGCCGTTACATTTCATGGCTCGATACAGTCCGAACGAGTCCAATATTTAGGGTATTTTGGTGTATAGAAATATCATGATAGATTTTAATGGTAGAAAATACTATTTTTCTATGGTATGACCCGCCATAATATTGGATTCACTTCATTTTTTGGCTCAACGACTAAAATAAGCTAGGGAATGGAATGGACGGTGTGGATTAAATTAATGCATCAAGATGGGGCCCGAATGAGTGGCCCACACAAAAGGCTAAAGAATGACACATTTTTTTTTTTGTTGCAGTGAGTAAAACCCACTGCCTATTCACGCTCAAGGCCACGTCCAGCGTTCAGGGACGCGACGCTGGACTATACATTTCATCAAGATGGGTCCCACGTGTGGGGACCACGGCTGGTGGGTCCCACATGGACGTGGCCCACTTGACTTGGATCAATTTAATATTTGTGTTTTCTCATCACCAAAGGGTATGGTCCACATGACTTGGATGGTTTGGATATGGCATTCATCAAGGTGGGGTCCATCCGAGTGGGCCACACATCACACAAAATGAAAGAGAGAGAGAGAGAGAGAGAGAGAGAGAGAGAGAGAGAGAGAGAGAGAAGCACCCACTTATGATCTTCTTGGTTCTCCACTTCCATCAACGCATCCTAAAGCTTCGAGGGATGCATTTCAACGATGGAGATGATCATTGGAGGGTGGAGATGGGAGGAGGAAGGTGGGCCAAACTTGCTCTCCATGGAAGCCATGGACGATTGCTCCATAGGAGTTGCTTAAGAGAAAAAAATAAGAGAGAAATGAGAGTGAGATAGAGTGATGGAGTGTGCAAGAGATGGGATGGAAAGGTTGACTTTGGGGTTACTTGGGGATGGATGAAAGTTGATGTGTACTTGACATGAGGTGTGATTGATGTGTACTTTAATTGATTGATGGGATTGATTTGACATTTGGTAGAGATTCTCTTGTGCGGCGTCTTTCCTCGTACTGAGCACGGGCCTACCTCTGCTGTACCGGGGATCGCCTCGGTGCACGAGACGCGGCATCAGAACCGCTGCGATGGCACGGTCGCACTGGTATAAGTCTCGAGTTAAGTCGACTCGGGTTGATGACATGTGAATCAGGGTCGCGCGCGAATGCCGGTTAAGGGTCGAAAGTTACCGAAATTTGACCGGGAAGACCGCGGAAGCCTATGGAACGGTACGGTCTAGGATACGGGTCTTACATGGACCCTCCAAAAGCAGAGGTCCCTAGAAGGTGGGAACCGCTGTTATGACCATGATGAAGCTGTCTATTTCCTATGGACGACATTGGAAGGGCCTGACCATTTGGACAGGCTGTGTTTATATTTGTATTTGTAGGAACCACACCCTTAACCTAAAGTCGTACTGATTCTCAAATCCAAAAACCTATAACCTACACCAAAACCAAAACCAAAACCTATAACTTAAACCCGAACCCATCCCAAATCCCAAAACCTATAACCTAACCCAAAACCAAAACCTAAACCTAAAACCTAAATGTATTCTCAAATCCTTAAACCTAATCCTACACCTAATCCTAATCTACACTCCCTAACCTAAACCTAAACCCAAACTTAAACTCAATCCCGAACTCGAACCCGAACCCGATTTCCTAAACCTAAACCTTAACCAATTCTCAATTCCCCAAAACTATAACCTATAACATATAACCTATAACCTATAACCTAAACCTATAACCCAAACCTTAACCTATAAACTAAACCTATAACCTATAACCTAAAACCTAAACCAAAACCTAAACCCAATCCCAATCCCGAACCCAAACCCGATTTCCTAAACCTAAAACTATAACCTAAACCCAAACCCGAATCCCTAAACCTTAACCTAAACATATAACCTATAACCTATAACCTAAGCCTAAAACCTAAACCTAAACCTATAACTTAAACCTAAACCTAAACCCTAACCTTAACCCTATAACCTTAACCTAAACCTATAACCTAAACTTATACTTATAACCTAAACCTATTCTCAAATCCCAAAACCTATAATCTAAACCTAAACCTTAACCTATAACCCAACCTAAACCTATACTTATAACCTAAACCTATTCTCAAATTCCAAAACCCATAACCTAAACCTAAACATTAACCTAAACCTATAACCTATAACCTAAACCAAAACCTATAACCTAAACCAAAACTAAAACCTAAACCTAAAACCTAAATGTATTCTCAAATCCTCGAACCCAAACCTACACCTAATACTAATCTCAACTCCCTAACCTAAACCTAAACCTAAGCTTGAAAATCCAAACTTAAACCCGAACCCGAACCCGATTTCCTAAACCTAAACCTTAACCAATTCTCAATTCCCAAAACTATAACCTATAACCTATAAGCTAAACCTAAACCTAACCTAAACCTATAACCTAAACCTTAACCTATAAACTAAACCTACAACCTAAAACCTAAAACCTAAACCCGATCCCGAACCTAAACCCGATTTCCTAAACCTAAACCTATAACCTAAACTCGAACCCAAACCCGAACACGAATCCCTAAACCTTAACCTAAACATATAACCTATAACCTATAACCTAAGCTTAAAACCTAAACCTAAACCTATAACTTAAGCCTCAAACCTATAAGCAACCTAAACCCTAACCTAAACCTATAACTTAAACCTAAACCTATACTTATAACCTAAACCTATTCTCAAATCCCAAAACCTATAACCTAAACTTAAACCTTAACCTAAACCTATAACCCAACCTAAACCTATACTTATAACATAAACCTATTCTCAAATCCCAAAACCCATAACCTAAACCTAAACCTTAACCTAAACCTATAACCAAAACCTAAATTTATTCTCAAATCCCTAAACCTAAACCTACACCTAATCCTAATCTCAACTCCCTAACCTTAACCTAAACCTAAACTTGAAAACTCAAACTTAAACCCGAACCCGAACCGATTTCTTAAACCTAAACCTTAACCAATTCTCAATTCCCAAAAACTATAACATATAACCTAAACCTAAACCTAACCTAAACCTATAACCCAAACCTTAACCTATAAACTAAACCTATAACTATAACCTAAAACCTAAACCCGATTTCCTAAACCTATACCTTAACCTATAACCTATAGTTATAACCTATAACCTAAACCAAAATCAAAACCAAAACCTAAAACCTAAATGTATTCTCAAATCCCTAAACCTAAAACTACACCTAATCCTAATCTCAACTCCTAACCTAAACCTAAACCTAAACTTGAAAACCCAAACTTAAACACGATCCAGAACCCGAACCCGAACCCGATTTTCTAAACCTAAACCTTAACCAATTCTCAATTCCCAAAAACTATAACCTATAACATATAACCTATAATCTATAATCTAAACCTAAACCTAAACCTAACCTAAACCTATAACCCAAACCTTAACCTAGATACTAAACCTATAACTTATAACCTATAACCTAAACCCAAACCTAAACCCGATCCCGAACCCGAGTTCTAAACCTAAACCCGAACCAGAACCCGAATCCCTAAATTAACCTTAACCTAAACATATAACCTACAACCTATAACCTAAGCCTAAAACCTAAACCTAAATCTAAACCTATAACTTAAACCTAAACCTATAACCCAAACCTTAACCTAGATACTAAACCTATAACTTATAACCTATAACCTAAACCCAAACCTAAACCCGATCCTGAACCCGAGTTCCTAAACCTAAACCCGAACCCGAACCCGAATCCCTAAATTAACTTTAACCTAAACATATAACCTACAACCTATAACCTAAGCCTAAAACCTAAACCTAAACCTAAACCTATAACTTAAACCTAAACCTATAAGTAACCTAAACCCTAACCTAAACCCTATAACCTAAACCTATAACCTAAACCTAAACCTAAACCTATACTTATAACCTAAACCTATTCTCAAATTCCAAAACCTATAACCTAAACCTAAACCTTAACCTATAACCCAACCTAAACCTATACTTATAACCTAAACCTATTCTCAAGTCCCAAAACCCATAACCTAAACCTATAACCTATAACCTAAACCAAAATCAAAAACCTAAATTTATTCTCAAATCCCTAAACCTAAACCTACACCTAATCCAAATCTCAACTCCCTAACCTAAACCTAAGCTTGAAAATCCAAACTTAAACCCGAACCCGAGCCCGAACCCGATTTCTTAAACCTAAACCTTAACCAATTCTCAATTCCCCAAAACTATAACCTATAACCTAAACCTAAACCTAACCTAAACCTATAACCAAACCTTAACCTATAAACTTAACCTATAACCTATAGCCTAAAACCTAAACCCAAACCCAAATCCGAACCTGATTTCCTAAACCTAAACCTATAACCTAAACCCGAACCCGAACCCGAATCCCTAAACCTTAACCTAAACATATGACCTAAGCCTAAAACCTAAACCTAAACCTAAACCTATAACTTAAACCTAAACCTATAAGTAACCTAAACCCTAACCTAAACCCTATAACCTTAACCCTATAACCTAAACCTAAACCTATACTTATAACCTAAACCTATACTCAAATCCCAAAACCTATAACCTAAACCTAAACCTTAACCTATAACCCAACCTAAACCTATACTTATAACCTAAACATATTCTCAAATCCCAAAACCTATAACCTAAACCTAAACATTAACCTAAACCTATAACCTATAACCTAAACCAAAACCTATAACCACAACGAAAACCAAAACCTAAACCTAAACCTAAAACCTAAATGTATTCTCAAATCCCTAAACCTAAACCTACACCTAATCCTAATCTCAACTCCCTAACCTAAACCTAAACCTAAGCTTGAAAACCCAAACTTAAACCCGAACCCGAACCCGATTTCCTAAACCTAAACCTTAACCAATTCTCAATTCCCAAAAACTATAAACTATAACCTAAACCTAAACCTATAACCCAAATCTTAACCTATAAACTAAACCTATAACCTATAACCTAAAACCTAAACCCAAACCTAAACCCAATCCCGAACCCGAACCCGATTTCTAAACCTAAACCTTAACCTATAACCTATACCTATAACCTATAACCTAAACCAAAACCGAAACCTAAACCTAAAACTTAAATGTATTCTCAAATCCCTAAACCTAAACCTACACCTAATCCTAATCTCAACTCCCTAACCTAAACCTAAACCTAAACTTGAAAACCCAAACTTAAATCCGATCCCGAACCCGATTTCCTAAACTTAAACCTTAACCAATTCTCAATTCCCAAAAACTATAACCTATAACCTAAACCTAAACTAAACATATAATCCAAACCTTAACCTATAAACTAAACCTATAACCTAAAACCTAAAACCTAAGCCCAAACCTAAACCCGATCCCGAACCCGAACCCGATTTTCTAAACGTAAACCTTAACCTATAACCTATACTTATAACCTAAACCAAAACCAAAACCTATAACCTAAACCAAAACCAAAACCTAAACCTAAAACCTAAATGTATTCTCAAATCCCTAAACTTAAACCTACACCTAATCTTAATCTCAACTCCCTAATCTAAACCTAAACCTAAACTTGAAAACCCAAACTTAAACTCGATCCCGAACTCGAACCGAACTCGATTTCCTAAACCTAAACCTTAACCAATTCTCATTCCCCAAAACTATAACCTATAATCTATAATCTAAACCTAAACCTAAACCTATAACCCAAACCTTAACCCATAAACTAAACCTATAACCTATAACCTATAACCTATAACCTACAACCTAAACCCAAACCTAAACCTAAACCCAATCCCGAACCCGAACCCGATTTCCTAAACCTAAACCTATAACCTAAACCCAAACCCGAACCCGAATCCCTAAACCTTAACCTAAACATATAACGTATAACCTATAACCTAAGCCTAAAACCTAAACCTAAACCTAAACCTATAAGTAACCTAAACCCTAACCTAAACCCTATAACCTTAACCTAAACCTATAACCTAAACCTAAACCTATACTTATAACCTAAACCTATTCTCAAATCCCAAAACCTATAACCTTAACCTATAACCCAACCTAAATCTATACTTATAACCTAAACCTATTCTCAAATCCCAAAACCCATATCCTAAACCTAAACATTAACCTTAACCTATAACCTATAACCTAAACTAAAACCTATAACCTAAACCAAAACCAAAACCAAAACCTAAACCTAAAACCTAAATGTATTCTCAAATCCCTAAACCTAAACCTACACCTAATCCTAATCTCAACTCAACCTAAACCTAAACCTAAACTTGAAAACCCAAACTTAAAACGATCCCGAACCCGATTTCCTAAACCTAAATCTTAACCAATTCTCAATTCCCAAAAACTATAACCTATAACCTAAACCTAAACCTAACCTAAACTTATAACCCAAACCTCAACCTATAAACTAAACCTATAACTTATAACCTATAACCTAAACCCAAACCTAAACCCGATCCCAAACCCGAACCCGAACCCGATTTCCTAAACCTAAACCTTAACCTATAACCTATACTTATAACCTATAACCTAAACCAAAACCAAAACCAAAACCTAAACCTAAAACCTAAATGTATTCTCAAATCCCTAAACCTAAACCTACACCTAATCCTAATCTCGACTCCCTAATCTAAACCTAAACCTAAACTTGAAAACCCAAACTTAAACCCGATCCCGAACCCGAACTCGATTTCCTAAACCTAAACCTTAACCAATTCTCAATTCCCAAAAACTATAACCTATAACATATAACCTATAACCTATAATATATAACATATAACCAATTCTCTAGGTTCTCAACTATTCTATTTCTATGTTTTCCTTGCATTTAGTTTTCATCCTTCTTCAATTGACTGATTCTTTGTTTTTATGTTACAGAGTCCTTTAGTGGTGGTTCGCTCTCGAATAATTACAGAAGATGCACAGGAGAAGTTATTGGTATAGCTGTCGGATGTGCAGGTGGACTACTGATACTCGCATTCATTTTCTATCTATGGTGGATGAAGGATGCACCTAGCCATATGCGAGTGCACACAGACTCACCGAGATTTATATTTTCAGCATTATTGTAAGTATAATTGTAATTGAATGAATGAATGAATGATTGTAATTGAATGAATGAATGATCATGCAGGTGGTAATTGAATGAATGAATGATTATAGCACGGATATTGACCGTAGCTATAGGTCTATGGCTACGGATTGAATGAATGAATGAATGATTGTAATTGAATGAATGAATAAATGATTGTAATTGAATGAATGAATGATTATAGCACAGATATTGACTGTAGCTATAGGTTTATGGCTACGGATTAAATTCGTAGCCTTTGTTTTATAATGTACATAATAGCTACGGATATCGACTGTAGCCAATAATCTAACAGCTGTAGCCATTATTAAATTTGGTATATTGCTACAGACTTTTAGCTACAAATAATATCTGTAGCTGTTTATGCTTATTGCTATAGATATAATTGCTACGGATTATATCTGTAGTTGTTGTAACCTATTGCTACGGATTAAATCCGTAGCTATAGGTTCCAGACCTATTGTTACGACACCTGCGACTACGGTCTTGCTACAGACTAAAACTGTAGCCATAGGTCTATGGCTACGAATTTTATTCGTAGCCTTTGCCCATTTTTCTGGTAGTGTAGCCTAATGGACGGATGGTGTGGATGGGTCCCATGGACCCTGCTGACGTTCGCACGTCACTGCTAGCCACTCCCAGTAGGGAATCAATGCCAAGACCTCACTATTGAAATGAGGTATCTTACACTCGTCTACCATTTGAGCCATGGATCTAGGTCCCACTGTCTGGGCGGTCTGGATCTCACGTGGGACCCATAAGACTGCTGACCTTAAAAAGGGCAGTGGGTTCCACCATCACATGCAATATAGTGTGGTCCATCCAATGGGTGGAGGACGTGGGTGGATCTCACGGACCCACTGTCTGTTCACACTTCACTGTTAGCCACCCCAACGTTAGATCACACTTCACTGCTGGCCACACCCACCTCCAGTACACACCTCACTGTCAGCCACTCCCACCGCCCACTCACACTCACTGTTGAAACAAGGTGCCTTTCACTCAGTTTGCCACTTGAGTTATGGGTCAGGGTGGGTTAACACATCAAGGAGGGCCCCACCCACACGCGTGGGGCGGGCCACATCCTAAATGGACGGATGGGATGATATACAAACATTATGATGTGTCCCACATTGATGGGGTCCACCGGTAGATGGCATGAATAAAATACACACATCATAGGTGGGCCATTGATCATAGGAAGAGATAGAGAGAAAGAGAGAAAGGAATGTGTAGGGGAGGACCCTGCCACTATTGGGCCCTCCGTTAAACCATACGTACATCAAGTGGGTCCTACAACAAGTGGACCCTTAAATAAAAAAAAGTAAGAATGTGGGTCTAAGATCACCCACCGTCCACTCCTTCTTGCTCCCTTGGCTTCCTTTGCTCCTTAGCTTCAATCCTAACGGAAAAGATGGAGTTTGGATGGTTGAGATGGGAGATGAGAGGGCGGGAAGTGGGCCACATTAAAGCTCTTCCATGAGAGCTTAGGAAGCATGGACGTGTGGTGTTTTGGGTTGCTTGGAATGGAGCTTGAGAAATGAGAGAGAGAGAGGGTTGTAAGAAGAGAGAGAGGGATGGGTGATGGATGTGGTGAGTGATGGGTGTGTAAGAGATTGTTGACTTTAGGGGTAGGTTGTTTAAGAAAGGTATAGGGTGTGTAAGAACTTTTTGACTTATGTGGTTGCTTGGGGATGAGTGTGAGGTGATGGTGTACTTGACCCTTGATGGGATTCATTGATTGATTGAGGTGACATATCGTAGAGATTCTCTTAGTTTTGCAACGCGCGTCATTTTTCTCGAACTGAACGCGGGGCCCACATCTCCTGGCCAGGGTATCGGATTGGTATGCAAGATATGATGTTGGAACCGCGGTGACGGTGCGGTCTTAATGGTACAACTCTCGGATTAAGCCAACTCAAATCTATGGGATACAAATTAGGGTCGTGTGCAAATGTTGATTATAGGTCGCAGGTTGTCGAAATTCGACAAGAATGATCGCAGAAATTGATGGAATAGTATAGACTAGGATACAGGCCTTACACCCACACCAGGAGTCAGTATCAAGGTCCTCTACAACCAGTAGGTAGTGGTGAATACCCAACAAGGGGGTCACTTTCTAGCTTCTTATCCTCCCCAACCAAAAGTTCCTTTCAATTCCAACAAATTTTTTTTTTTTTTTTTTTTTTTTTTTTTTTTTTAGTTGGGAACTTAATTACATTGCAATAAGCTCTCCTCAATGGGAGCCATAGGGTTAAAGAAATTGACCACTATGTCGAAGAAGTGGAATGAGTTTAGCCGCGAGAGATGACAATTTCTTAAATAAGCCGAACAAAAATGGAGGAGTTATGGCAGCAGCTCCAAGCCATGCAGAATCAGCTTTATCGACAACACGGGGTTGGCCTTCCCTCGACAAAGTTTAGGGACCGGTGTCCCTTTCCAGATACACGAGTACCTCAAAACTTTGAGGTTCCCAATTTAAAAGATACGATGTGTAATGCTCCAAACTTTTCAATACTCGAATATTAAAAGTTCTCGAGCGTTACCTAGAAATTAACTTATATGTGCATGTGTGCGATACCAACCCGACAATCCTAGCCTTACATCAAATGACTAACATGGATCTAACCGTTGGGAATGACTTCCATTCCATTGATCATGTCATCCGACCGTGGATCACGTAGTTAATATGTATTTGTTCCGTTAATTAAGTTTATGAATAATCCTTCATCCAGGGTGGTTTAGACATAAGTCCTTTCATAAGGAATACCCAGAAACATGACCTTAACCACATAGAACCATTTGATTCCATAAAACGTTAAAATGAACAATAATTATGAAAATGCCATCAACCAAGACCCACAGAATTCTAATTCACGTAGTTCCCATTATCCGTTTAATGTAAAATTCAATACAACGCCTAAGAATCTTAAACTAATCATACACGGCGAGTTTCAACCCTTAGATTATGATAGAAGTGACTCAATGAGCAGATCAGCCATTGACCATCGATTTTAGGGGCTACCTAATCTTTAGATGTGCTTCAATTTTGGACTCAACTCCTTAAATTAGATAGATAAACGAATGGACAGTGTAGATTTGTCATATAAGCAACACAGTGGGCCTCTCATGATTAATGCGTGTGCACCACATCGGTGTTATCGCCATGCACCGAACCAGGGAGGTCGGTCATCGTACGCTAACCCGACTTCGGCTCGAACGCGGATGCTTTGTTTTTTTGCCGCATGCAACGGACGGACCCTGTCCGTCTTGGGAGCTTCTGTGGGCCACCATCATGGACCACCTGGTTAATCCAGACCGTCCATCTTGTAGATGATTTTGGAACAGTCAGAACCATGCTGATCACGTGCGCCTATGCACACACACGTGCCTGCAACAACAGCCCTTTCTGTTGCGTTCAAACTATCACAGTGTGTTTAATTCCATGAGGCCGCGCCAAATGCAAGTCGAAGTGGTCTATCCCAGACTAAAATTCCATCACGCCGCTGATGGAAGGCATGGATTTCGCAAACACTAGGGGGTACGGGCCCCACAGACCCCACCGCAACCTTCCTTACGCATAAGAACGTGCGTTCGAGCATCCGTGAAGAACCAACGAGAAACAGGATTGGATCTGGAATCAATATGATGATCCAGACCGTCTAGACATTGGGAAAAGAAGTTTCAACCATCCTCATGAAGTCAGATTGATCGGATTGGTAGGCCATCCATACCAACCGCAGATCAAACGTAGGTTTCCCAAGGTTTTGCTACACAGGAGCGGAAATTATCTCCAAATGAGACTCTGCTGGAAACCGAGCACCCACCCTATAAAAGGGGGTGTGCTGTCCAGCGGAGGAAGGAGAAAGAAAGGAGAAAACGTGAGAGAGAGAGAGAGAGAGAGAGAGAGAGAGAGAGAGAAGACGTGCAAATGAGTTAATGGTTTCGGTCGGAGCAGCTTCTGTCTGTGTCAAGAGGGGAGGAAGAAAAGAAGGAAAAGAGAAGAAGAAAGAAAGAATGAATGAAAAGAGAAGGAAAGAAAGGAGAGAAAGAAAGAAAAGAGAAAGAGTGAAAGAAAAGAAGAAAAGAAAGAAGAAGAAGAGCTCTGACTCGCCGAGTCAACTCGGCTGAGTTACTCTAAGTCTGGAAAGCTGGAGTGTCGATTCGGTGATCCTACCCAAGTCCGACCCATCTCCTTGACGTTCAGATCTTAGCAATCCACAAGAAAGAAGAGAAAGAGAGATAGAAGGCATTGTATTATGACTCACTGAGTCACAGTCAAGTTCAGATAAAGGTGAGATTTCCATCTCTTAATTAGAAGGGTTACAACTATTAAATCTAATTCTAACATCAACATAAACCGAACCCTAGATAAATCCTAATCGTTCAAACCATGTGATTTAGGATATAGTCTGATATACAGGTGTATACATGGACATCTAGCCTCGATTGAGGATGATTCGATTTAAAGGTGAGGGTTTTATCCTTTAAGCTTACAATACTTTAAGTTGATTTATTTATTCTGCTCTTTACCTATATTCCTATTATTTCATTTGGCCTCTTTCATGCCTTTTACGATATGAATTATCCAGTTTTTCATGTTTACATGTTTTTTGGGAATTATCCTATCAATTGTTTAGTTTATATCATTATAACTATTGGCCCTTTTGGGATTATGACATGATGTCAAATGCAAGTGATTTCTCTGAATTTATATGAGGCCATGGATACAAGCCTTGCCTTGCCTTATCTCTTTATTTGAGTTGGCCTCGTCTCTTTATTTGAGTTGGCTCTGCCACTTGTCTCTGTATTTAGTTGGCCATTGCCACTCTCTTTATTATTGAGTTGACCATTGTCACTCTTCTCTTATTATGTTGGCCATTGCCACTTTTGTTGAGTTGACCCTTGTCACTCTTGTCTTTATTATGTTGGCCTTGTGCCGTCTATCTTTAAGGCTTGGGCATGTGTTTTGCTATTTCAGAACCTTCGTGATTCAGTTTATATTCTCTATAAGTGTAAGTGATGTGTTAAGAGGTGTCACAACTAGTGATTCAGATATCTTATCATGGACGTAAGGCGTTACTGGTAGCAGCCCTCTTGGTCGGCACGTAAATCTGTGGGTTGGTTGATGTGGTGCACAATCGATGTATGTAAATCGGCATACGTGTTACATCAACTTTTTGGGATTGGATGTCGCAAATAGTCGCTTCATGAACACATCATGTTATGTGAATCCCCCAACCGCGTGCTCTGTTGCCTTGAGATGTTTGCATAAATCCACATTAACGTTGACCATGCCGGTGAATATCCGTAGTTATGGGATGAGGGTCGAGTCAGATTTTCTATAAACTGTATTCCACATTGTGACAATCACTACATATGATGAGCCGCACACTCTATGCTAGGCATGCATCTCATGTAGGTTGTTTGCGCATACTGATATCTCATGTATTAGTGGAGTATGAGACGTATCAGTGCAATTTACTTTACTTCTATGAATCTCTTGAATTATTGTTAATCTTAAAGGATAACCTTCACTATGAGTAGAGCATTGATCCTCTCCTAACCGTACAGTTTGACACAGGTGACGTACATATTGAAGACTTAGAGGACTGCTTCCCTATATAAGATTATCTTGAAAGACAAAGAAGACAGTTTTACTATTTAGTTTTATACTTCTGCTATGAACTCTGATGTTGTAATCAACCTCCCATTATGAGGCCATTTGATTATTTTTTTACTCTGATAAAATATAATCCATACAGTTGATTTTATTCTTGTGAATGTTACCTTCATGAATATACCTGGATGTGACCCAAAAGAAAAAAAAGGTATGATTTTCTAAAGCATCTAATTTATATATCATTAACACCCAGTTTCCTCGGGCACGAGTACAAATTCTGGCGATGAAAATTCGGGCTGTTACATGATGGTAGCAACTGTCTTACAAGCCATCTCAAAGCTTTCTGTGGAGAGCTGAATGTTGTGACAGGGAATGATATAGCCCTCATCCACCTATTCTAAAAATCTTTGAAGGACGATACTCTGGATTGGTATACATCATTGGATTGCCACCATATCAAGACATGAGAACAACTTTTCCAGGCCTTCATTGACCGATTCACATACAATCCAACATTATGCCAAGGAGGGCAGGTTTGACAACCCTAAGGTAGAGAAGCGACGAGACATTATTAGCTTATGTCAGACATTGGCGAGTTATGAGCGCTCAAATGTGAACCCCCATTGACGATGAGGAACAAATCTTCATCCACTGGGTAAACTCGAGTATTTCGGGATAGCTGATCTCATACCCATATGCAAACTTCACCCAGCTTATCAACGTAGGGGAGCAAGTTGAGGTCGGAATAAGGGCGAAAACAATTACCCCCTAGTCGTATTAAACTGCTTTAGAAAAACGAAGCAAGCTTGAGGGAAAACCCTTGAGATATTGAAATGGAAATGGTTCAATCCAACATCCAATAGAGGTCACTACTGCTCAAGGTAGTCAGTATGCTCCCCAACATGGATGCCGATAGCATCATCAATACTAACCTCGGCAATACCAACAAAGATATTAACTCCGTGCACCACAATAAATTCCATAACCATAACCGCAGTAGCGGTGGCAACAATTCAAGGGTAACACATAAGTAGCAAGATTGTGATCTCGACTCCTGAAATAGCTCCTGCAACTACACCACACCCACAAATATCCTCCAAAATCCTTTACCACAACATCAAGCGGGTCCCAACACATCAAACAACCTTGCCATCAACTTTATTGAGGAGGAAAGCCTCGACCTCTTCTTCTCCCCCATTCGGTCCATCCATGCTATCATAGACCACACACCTTTGGTCTTACCAGGGGCATCATAAGCCCCTCCTCTAGTAACCAAGCCGATAATTTTGCAGTGGAGATACGATCCTCATCTTCTCGCATCAACTCCCAATAACAATGAGTCATGGGATCCTGTCATATTAGAGGACGCACCCCCCCATTTCGAGCCAATCATCCTGCAAGGGGTATTCCTAACTCCTGAACCACTAATCTTAAAAGGTACCTTCTTCCCACACTCATCAACATTACCATCGATCAGACAAAAGGCTAGCCAAGAAGAACCGGTGATCTTGGAAGGAGCACCCTTAGCATATGAGCCAGTTGTCCTGTAAGGGGTAGCGGAAGCACAAGCCAACAGATTCTTTATAACCCTTCCTCTCATGCTATATCAACTAGTTTATAGGAGGATACCCATACAAGAACAACAGGTGGTTATGATGCTTCACTATGATGATAATCATTCCATGGGGAGCATCAACGTCAATAGCAGTCATCTCGGAGACACAAGGTCACTGTGACATAGTAATGCCGCTAGAATTCGAAGCCATAGTAACATCTTCTGAAGCATTGGTGGTCTTGGAGGGACAAGAAGCTCCTTCTTACAAAGCGGTACCTTGACATTACCCAGAATATGATGAAGTGGGGAACATGAACCGCAATGGGCAATGCATTCCAAGAGAAGGAACAAGCTAAAGCGACCCGAAAGGTGCTCGATCTGGTCTAGGAAGTAAAGGAGAGGAGACATATGATGTGGCAACACAACTGAAGACAATCTAAGCTCAAATCTCTATCTAGGAATTACTTTACAAATCATGCATGCACAAAGAATTATTTGCTAAGACTTTGAATGATGCACACATCGCCTTGGACACTCCCCCCGAGAATCGACCATCGTCCTTCTGACCAAGTAACATGAGTGTTAGAGCCTTTGACAACTCCCACAAGACTATAGAAGGAGGGATGGATATCGAATTACAAATTGGTTTGGACATTTCAATCATAACTTTTCAAGTCCTAAACATTACCACCTCATTCAACATGCTTCTGGGTAGGCCATGGGTTCACAAGGTCGATCAGAGCTATCCCATCCACTCTCCATCAACGGGTAAAGTACGTTATGGATAACAAAGTGATTTCCATTTTAGCCGAGCCTGAATTCATCATCCTAGGAAGTTATAGTACACCAAAGCCATATATCCCAGATATTGACGTCCAATAGTTCGAAACAGATGTCGCCTACCACCGTTTTGAGTTTGAGACTGTAAATGTGATCGCCAATGAATGTTGAGTACATCTTCCCACCAGTAGAATGCCTAAGTCTCAAATAACATGCAAAGAATTGCTACAAAATGAAGATAGTGGAGATGACATACAACTAGAGGAAGTGGGGGATGTGATACCGACCTTCTTTCAAGGAAAAGTAGAGAAAAAAAGATTCCGATGCATGCTGATCCATTTTGTCAGGTTGGGAACACCTTGCAAGGAGTCAAGACAAGGAGGACAGACCGCGTTGAGAAAAGGCTTCCCACTATTCTTGAGTGGAGCATCATGACCGCCTATCCGATGGGAGACCATCCTGGGACTAGTGGGAAGAGAATGGCCGACAGAAGAAGAAGAAGCACCCATCCGGGGGCAAGGCCAAGTGCAAGATTTGAGGACTATGGGGATGTCATAATACCCCTCTTCACTGTGTTATCAATCAATTAGGGGCATAACTTGCCCGTTTTAAACAACCAAGGGAACGACCTGCCTAGATTAACAAGAAGCAGAAGGGACAACCTCCCCACCATTCCAGTCAATCAAGAGGACAACCTCCCCATCTTTCCAACCAACTAGGGGCACAATGTAACACCCCGAACTTTTCAATATCGAGTATTGAATATTCTCGAGTGTTACCATAGAATGCAACCTTACATCTAATTCCCATCATGAATCTGACCATTAGAAATAGTCCCCAATTTGTAGAACAAGCCATCTGACCATTGATTTTAAGACAAGACCAACCATCATGTGATTTGACATATGTACCTTCCCTTAAATGAATTGGCGAATAACTCCTTATCCGTAATGACTTAGATATAAGTTCGTTTGTAAGGATTGGTTAGAAAGATGCATACAACCATGTAGAACCATTAGATTTCACAAAACTCCTAGACCAGCAATTAATAATTACGAAAATGCCATTAACTTAGACCTTAAACTCTAAATCACATGGTTCACCTGATCCGTTTCATACGAAACTTTATATCAGGCCTAATTATCATAGATTAACCACATGTGTCAAATTTTGGCCATTAAATCAGCAAGATCAATGGCTAAACTAGACATTCACCTGAGATGGCCCACCTAGGACCGACACCTGTCTCCTACCCTAATAAGGACCCTAAGGTGAGCAAACCAAAGTAAATGAATGTAATGGATTTACTCCAAACTGCACACAGACCCCACGTTAGGATTAGTGATGTGCACAAAAAACACACACCTGCACCGCACCTAAACACAAGGTCAGTTAAAGGAGCCCTGACCTGATACAAATTCGAATCAATTCCCGCTAAAGATGGATAATCGTCCGTTGTGACGATTCTGGGCCACCATCATCATCCGCATGGATGATCTAAACTGTTCATTATGACCATGGGGCAAAACTGACTAGACCCTAGGTTCCCCCAAGCGTCTTCCAAGCTTCCACGTGTACAGATTCCAATGTAAAACATCAAGTTGCAAGAGAACAGCTTATGGTTAATCCAAGTGGGCCACCACTCCAGCCAATCTGGACAATCTGAACTGTTTGTCGAGTCTGGCACTCGACCTCAACCAATAAGACAAGACCTATCAAAGCCCATGCATACCGTCATTACGCTACAGCGGGTGCATATCCGTTGTTTTTTAAAAACCATCGTTCGAGAAAGCCGGTCGCACCAAACCTATTTATGCAATCCGTCGGGCCATCCTGGCCATCCAAAACTCACCAAGGAGGATTCCGATCCCCTTCACACTGACTAAAGGAGAGAAAATAGGGACATCCCTCTCCTTTCGCTACGCAAGCAAAAAGCTGCGTAAGCCTTCTTTTGCTTCCCGACTGCACAATGAGAGTTGCGTAACTCGTCTACAAGAAGGGTCTGGAACCCCTTGTGCTTATAAAGACTCCTTCATCCAACCTAGAAGAGAGAAAGAAAGAAGGGAAGAAACGAGAGAGAGAGAGAGAGAGAGAGAGAGAGAGAGAGAGAGAGAGAGAGAGAGAAGGGTCCGACAAGGAAAGAAAGAAAGAAAGAAAGAAAGAAGAAGGAATAGCTGCAGTAGTCGCCTAGTTGCTTGAGCTCACGCCAGAGCCCTCTGACGCCTCAAGGTAAAGATCTCCCGATCTTTTCCATGCTAATTTCTGATTTTTCCATGCATGCTAATCCCTATTTTCCAACGAACCTGTAGAGGTTACCTAAGATCGAGCCTAACCGAATCAATTTAGTGAGAAGACTCGACTGAAGGTTAGGACCTGATCTAGTTAATACTAATGATCTGATCTAGTTAATACTAATGATCATCAGATTGATCATTTCTCTCTTTTCTTTAAAATCCAATTTTCTAAGACTTACTAAACCTAATTATAAACTAACGTAAATAATCCAAACCAGGTGAATTAGAGTAGAATTTGGCCATAAAATATGTCTTTGAGCAGCTAACTTAGTAGGAGACGATCCAACGGCCTAAGGTGATGATTTTATCCTTTAAGATTTCCTTAATGTAAGTTGATATGATTTAATTGCCTTTTTACATGTTTTTATGTTACTATGATTCTCTCCCTGCGATCGTATAATTTTACCACCATCAATTGTCTATCATTTGAAAATTATGATATAACTTTAATTACACATAATCTTTATGAATTTATCTGGGGCGATGGATATAAGCCTTGCCCTTGCCTTTACCAATTTTGTTGAGTTAGCCCTTATTACTCTCCTCTTTATTGAGTTTGCTATTACCACTCTCCTCTTTATTGAGTTGGCCATTGCTACTCTCCTCTTTGTTGAGTTAGCCAGTGCTACTCTCCTCTTTGTTGAGTTAGCCATTGTCACTCTCCTCTTGTTAAGTTAGCCATTGCTACTCTCCTCTTTGTATTATTAGCCTTGTGCTATTTATCTTTAAGGCTTGGGCATGTGTCTTGGAATTCCAAAACCCCCATGATTTAGTTTATATTCTCTATCAATGCAAGTGATGTGTTAAAGATATCACAACTAGTACGATTCAAATATTTATCGTGGACGTAAGTGTTACGGGTAGCGGCCTTCCTGGTCGGCACGTAATCCATTGGGTTGGTTGGCTGGCGTGGTGCACAATCGGCGTAAATAAATCGTCATGCATGTTACATCACTTCTTAGGATTGGATGTCGCAAATAGTCGCGTCATGAACACATTGTGTTACGTAAATCTCCCAATCGCGTTGTTATGTTGCTTTGAGATGTTCGCATAAATCCACGTTAATGTTGGGCGCACCGGCGAATATCCGTAGTTATGGAATGCGGGTCGAGTTGGATTTTCTATTAATCATATTCCACATTATGATGATCACTAAGTATGATGAGCTGCACCCACTTTACTAGGCATGCATCTCATATAGGTTGTTTGCGCATACTAATACTTCTCGTAGTAGTGGAGTGCATGACGTATCAGAACCCTTACATTACTTTTATTAATCTCTTGAATTATTATTAATTTTAAAGGATGACCATCACTATGAGTAGGGCGTTGACCTTCTCCAACCGTATAAATGATGCAGGTGACATACAGGTTGAGGATCAAGAGATTAGTCCCCGATAGAAGATTTTGCTGAATGAGAACAGAAAATTAAGTAGTTTACGATTTATTTTATTTACACTTTCGCAACGCAATTCATATATTATAATAAGCTCCCATTGAGAGAGCATTTGACAATTTATTTAATTATGGAATGATAAATGCAGTTAATTTTATTCTTGCGAATGATTACCATTTTGAATGTAACTGGCTATGATCTAGATAAGAGAAATTTCGAGGTGAGACCTTGAGACATCCACTTCTTCCATTATTAACACCCGATTTCCTCGGACTTGAGTATAAACTCTGACCGAGAAAATTCGGGATGTTACACACAACTTGCCCATTCTAGTCAACTAGGGTAACATCCTGCCCACCACATCTTCAATCAATTAAGGCTTCTTGGCATAGCATTGACCAACCAAGGGCACGACTTGCTCACTCTGGCTAATCAAGGGGACAACCTCCCTATTTAATCCACAGTTAACCAAGGGCATGACGTACCCACTCCAACTAGCCAGGGGCACCACTTCCATGTTTAGCCTTCCAGCAAGGGACGTAACAAGTCCACATCAATAGCCCACAACATAGGGCAACAACACCGTACAACAAACCATAAGCAAAAGGGCATGTTCATTGGACCATGAAGGGGAAATGACCAGCCCTAGATTAGTCTGATGACAAATACCATGATAAGCCGAGGAGTTAGAAGAGTTTTAATGTGTAGTAAGTGACCTAGGAAGAACAGAGTACAACTCTGACTCTGATCCTGACACCGACTTGGGAGAGGTAATGGTCATTGGGCTTCCTTTTCAAGAATTTGATCAAGAATAAGAGCAATGACAAGAGCAATTTAGTCTGAAAAACTTTTCAAAACTTGCCAGATGACTACCCTCATTCCTTTTCAAGAATTTGACTACCACAATGCTAGTACGGTCAAAATCCCATATATATATATATATATATATATATATATATATATATATATATATATATATATATATACTGTTTTAGTCGCACGTTTAATCTCTAACTTCCTCTTTAATCGTTCGGTTGGCCTGCTAAGCTCATGCTTAAGTCGCGGCTGAGGTAAAACGCACTCTTTCATGAAACTTGGTTCAACCAAACACTCCCCAAATAACAGTAATATGAGACTTATTTTATTTATTCTTTATTTTGACGAAGTTTGAATTCCCTTGTCCACCAAAGTAGCCTTATCTTTTTCAAATTTCTTCTATTTTCAAGATAGTAAAAATAATCTATCTTCCCATAATCTCATTCTCGATCACGTCAATTTTCAGAAGCAGAGTGAGTTGTTGTTTGATTCTTGAGAAGCCATTCGGAGAAGGCATTCAGAGTCATTGTATCTGCTCTGTAGTGCTTCTGTGTGAACTCCAACAGCTGTGACCATGTGAAGTCTGGATACTCCCTCGGATGCTCGTCGTCCACCAACTCACTTGGTGGACTCAACACCCTCTCCATCGTCGGGCAAACGAAGAATGCCATGGAATTCCTTGGTGTCTTGCTGTTCACTACTGCTCGGTGTAAGCAGCTCTTGAATATGCCATTGCAGAGGGCCTGCTCGAATAATAAAATGAAAAAAAAAATACAATATATGTTATTCAATACCATAGTTGGAATGATTCAAAAAAACTCAACTTAACTCGATGAGTTTTTCAACGTATCATATATGATACTGGGTTAGGAGATGCTACTTTATCCAACCCACCCAGCTATGCCAGGTTGCCCAAGCTGGATTTGTGAGATTCCATTAGATTGATGGTCAAATCCCTTTTATTTTTATTTTAACTATAAATAATGAGTTTTAGTTCGAGTATAAATTTTGATCCTTTGAGCTGTAGGAGTTGTGCCTAACATGAAAATGACTTAGAAAATTTAAGAGAATAACGTGGTTCGACCAAATCGGACACTTACTACTTTTGGCCGAAAACTATGAAATCTAGTAGGAATGGAGACCATTTATAAATAGTAAATTTATTATTTATAGTAAGTCACGTTATTAGGGAGATTGAGTCCAAAACTTCATCTTAGTTTGAGCTTATTATTTAAAGGCTTGTAATTTTGTTTTTGTTTTTGTTTTGTTTTGTTTTTTTTTAATCATCAATCAATTTATTTCAAATTTATTAGAAATTATTTCTATTTTTACCCATCTTGGATTCAAGAAAACTCTATGAGGAGTCTAGAGAAGTCTGTAGATCCAGAGTAGTTATTGCATGAGGAAGACGGTAATCAACCTCATCACATCCTTTGTAGTTACTGCATGAGGAAGACGGTGCTCGACCTCATCACGTCCTTCCCTGCGTCGACTTGCAGGATGAGCTTAACCTACAAGTGCTCATCGAGAAACCACCCTCATGACTTATAGTGAAACAGATGCCAACCCATTTCAATGACTATTAACACGGGGCATCACCATAATGTGATAACTAAACTAATTAAAATAACTCAAAAATCAGAAAAAGAAATAAAGACAACCAAACTACTTTGGTTAAACAATTCAATGATTGGACCTGAAAGAACCCAAGTGGTCCAAATCCAAAAGCAGTTCCTATAGAGACCTGGCCCAGACATGCCACTGGTTCTGGATCAAGCTGACACCGTCCAACTAGCGAGTCCAGTCCTGGTTTTGAAAAATTGGCAAGTACATATACAAAATAGGAGGGAAAACCGAAGCGTACCATCAACGTGTCGCCGATGTTGATGACAAAAGCATCTGTTATAGGGCGAACGGAATACCACTTTTCATCTACGAAGACCTGCAAACCACCGACCTCGTCCTGGTGAAGGATGGTTAAGGAGGTTGGGTCGCAATGAGGTCCGGTTCCAAGGGTGAGGTCTGGCTTCTGGCACGGCGGGTAGTGATTGAGCCTCATTACCGAATCGTTTACCTTGAATACATCTGTGAAATATGTTCGTTCTACTCCAAGGCCCATGCTCAAGAGCTCCATGATTTCGAGGGCGAGACGGTTCATTTTTTTGCAGTACTCTTCGAACACCCTCCTACAAACATAAAGAGTTATATTACTCACTAGAATATGATTTTCTGAGTCAATGACTCGACAAACTCGCACGGACCCGAGTTGAGTTGACTCACCCAAAGCCAAACCAGATCAGACTCAACTGAGTCGAGTCGACCGAGACAAGTAGGCCAAATGCTTAGTCGCTTGGTACTTTAGTTATCCAGACCGTTGATTTGATGGGACCACCATGGTATCTGAACTCTTTGCTTTTAGTGGCCTAAAAACAGGCAACTAGGGGAAATTGACAACAATGGCATGGAGAAAGGCTAAAATGATACTATATCTATGATAATCTTTTGATCCGGGAACATTTATACTGTATCTATGATACTATATCCGGGCGTGTTTGGACGGGCCCATCCCATGGGATTGGATTGTATCAGGGTGGATGGCAAGTAATGATGGCTGTGTCAGTGGATTGCTTGCAATCCCATGGGATTGCTATATCCAGGGAATTCACCACCGTATATGTTTGGCTTGCCTGGCCAATCCCGGGATTACATTAGCCCGGGATTGCTCTGTCTAACCAAACATGTCCCAAGCAAAATAGATGGGATTAAGAGGGATTGGGTGGATTTCAAGGTAATGATGGTGATGTCAGTGGATTGCTGGCAATCCCATGGGATTGCTATCTCCAACTTCTGCATGTTCGGCATGCCCGGCCAAATCCCGGGATTGCTCCTTCCAATCCATCCTAATACAACCTAATCCCATCCACCCTGCCCGGCCAAACAGCCCTTGGTGTTTTCCTCAACCTTTGTGGGTCCCATTAGTTTAACAGCCTGGATGATGAATTGTGGACCTAATTTGTAGGGATTGATTGTATGAACAGGAAAAATGTATCATGAACCTATAACTTACTCTAAAGAAAATGCCCATGGTTTAACAAATCATTATAATATTGATGCTTTATGTTTTCTTCTAGTTATTGAAAATTACATTCTGATATTAGTGTTAGAGAAGATTTATTTTATGGAGTTTTGCTGCAATACATTTATTGCAATGAAATACATTAGGACTTTAGCCTTCCTATATTAGTCCTCTTCCAATGACCCAAACCATCTATTCCACATGTCTCACTTTACTTTATATGATGGAAAGCCGACCAAAAAATAAATAAAAGTCTCTCATTTGTATTATTTTCAACCTTTTGATAATTTTGGCTCTTTTGTTTTGATTATGAACGGCCATGGTAACCTTGATTATGACGTGCTAGCCCGTAGGGGAAGTGGCAGCCAGTCCTAACGGCTCTTCCAATCTTTGGCGGAGCTCCCCGATCTGATTAATGGCCTCCTCTTCTTAGATAGAGTTGGTTTAGAATGCCTGAGGAAGGGATTAGTTTTTCCCCTATTTTCTTTGCTTCTTGTTGCTTTCTCACATGATAGGTGGGCCTATTCCTGGCCTGCCCAAAATATTGTGTGTACATCTTTCCCCTTACATGGATAACACTTAAAAAAAAAAAAAAACCTTAATATAATATAATCAAGGGTTGAAATATATAATAGTTTTTTCAAGCATCCTCTATTGGTCATTGAAAAAAAAGATTTCAAATCCAACAGCTAGAGAGAGACTTGAGTCCAACAGCTAGAGTCCTAACTTATCTTATTGCGACGTGTCGAGGATGTTCTTTTTTATTACAAATTTGTTTGTTTGTTTGTTTTTTTTTTTTTTTAAAAAAAAACATCTATACAGTGGTCCTTCATTATATACAGGTTCCTGTGCACGTGCATGTTGCCACGTGTGGTTGCAAAACAGGTGTGCATAAGGTCAGCAAACTTCTCTCCGTCTACATAGATATTGAAACGTATAATCATATAAGTCACCTACCAACTAATGCCTAAGTGCCAATGTGTCACGTGCGTACAACATCCAACTCGTGGAAAAGGTTGGCCATGCATGAAGGACACACGTACGATGAAAAAATTTATCTGATCCACTCTCATCACGTGGGCCACATTATAGAGGAAAAATAAATAAATGGACACATGCCGATCTAAAGTATAAATTGGGACAACCAGATGAGTGGACATGATATGTTGGCATTATGACTTAGTTCAAGTAGAACTTTGTAATGCAACAAGTTGCATGTGGGGCCCTTAGTTGGAGCTGATCATGTGCTTCTGTGTCGTTTGTATCATCCAAGATTTGCAGATCTTGAGGTTTTTGTTGGGATGTACTGGGAAATTTCTGTGAAATAAAAACTAGAATGAAAAGGGATATTTACCGCAAAATTGATAGAGGATTCTTAGTCAGCTGAAAGGTGCCTGAATGTTTTGTTAATACGAGTAGTGCTTTTTGAGGAAAGAAACCGAATCTATCTCTTTTAGATTTTTTGTTTTGTTTTTTTTTTTTCTTATTCTATTGGAATTGTTCAGTGTCCAATCCATTCAACAGATACACATGAGGTACACGGGTTGGATGTCATACAAACAACACGTGGACCCCACAATCCTCAACTCCACTAATCTCAAAACAAAGAAAAAAAAAGGGTTGTATGAGGATGTTTTGGTCATATATATTTCAACTTCACCAAACTTTTCAAACAGCACATTGGTGACCTATTATCGATCTGAACCATTCATTCATTCTTATAATTAAGATCAAGCTATGGTGCTATAATCATGCCGATTGTATCTAAAAATGGCAAATTTGTAACAGCCGTATGTTTTCTACAAGCCATAAATTACATAATTAAAATCATAAAATGAAAGTGTTATTTTTAAAATCATAAAAAATAGAAATTAGAATCTATTTACAAGATGTTTCAAGATGGTGATCGGATCTATTGTGTTTCTTTGATTTATATTAATTGTCCATTTTCATGCTATTGATATGATAGGAAGCTTAGGATAACCTGATTGGTATGATTTTTATACCATTGCTTGATCTTAGTTGAATGAATGAAGGTATGGCTTGGATCAATAATAGGTAACCCCATGTGCTGTTTAAAAGGTGGATTTTGAGTATTTTTATATTAATGCAATAAAACATGGACCGGCATCTATTGAGTAAGATGCACGCACTTGCTTGAATACACGATCAAAAAAATTCACATTCTTTTGATGGTCCAATCTTTTAATCAATACATTAATAAAAAAAAAAGGGGGCCCACACGAAGAAAATTCATTTATCATATGGTTAAGATGGTCTAGTCGTAGGGTAATATATGCATAATTTGGATTATCATTGCCAATATGTAAAGTACAAAACGTTGTAAAAATAATAATTTTGGAGACAATATGTGAATTTAGTGTTATTTCCATGAAAAATTTATGAAATGATAATACCATAATATTAGATATTTTCATATTTTCCTTAGTTTCAAATCTTATTGTGATTTTATAGTGATTTTTAGGTTCATTAAAGAGATGAAATGTTTCATCTTATTACTGTATTTAATTTTTTATTATTTATTAACTTATATAGTGTTGTTTTTAATATTTTATTTTCAGCATGATTTTTCGATAACGTTCGAGGAAAATGTCAAAATATGGAAACGTGGACGCAGATTGGCGAGTGACCCAGCCACTAGCTAGTGTCCAGTGATCGGTGCTCTGTGAGTCATCATGATGTATGTGTTTTATGCAGGCTGTCCATCCATTTTTTCAGATCATTTTATGGTATGAGTCCAAACGTGTGTAGATCGAATCTCATGGGGACCACATTAAAAGAAAAAGTGTTGATGGAACGCCCATCATTAAAAACTTCCTGGGGTCCGCAAAAGTTTTGGATCGAGCTGATATTTGTTTTGTTTTGTTTTGTTTTGTTTTTAATGGTGGACATTCAATTACCACTGTTTCTCTGTGGTGTGGTACACTTGAGAGTTAGTCTCTGTGGTGTGGTACACTTGAGAGTTAGATCTACCTCATTTTTGGGATAAAAAATGATCTGGAAAATGGATGGACAGAATGGATAAAACACAAATGATGGTGGGGCCCATTGAGCACCGACCGTCCAAGCCAAACTGCGTCCGGAAATCTCCGGTAAAATTACTATCCCAATGAACTCCTAAGATTTGTTGCTATGGTGCCCTGATCGTGGGCCTAGCCTGATGTATGAGTAGTATATCCACGCCGTCCATCCGTGTTTTTTTTTTTCCAGATTATTTTAGGGCATTAGTCCGGAAATGAAGGAGATAAAAAATCTCAGGCGGCCAACGTTATATGGAACCGTGGTGATTGAATGCCCACCGTAAAAAACTTTCTAAGGTCCACCGTAAATTTTTTTGCTATCACGTATACCCAGATGAAGGTAAAAAACAAATATCAGCCTGATCCAAAACTTTTCTAGCCTGCAAGAAGTCAATCACCATTGTTTCCGTAGTGTGGTCCAACTGAATATTGGATCTGCTTCGCTTTTGGTCTCATGACCTAAAATGATTTGAAAAAACGGATGAACGGAGTGGATATACTACATATATCAAGGTGGGCCCCACAGTCAGAGCCCCACCGTATTGAGTGAGGCCCGGGCCGCACCTATCGCCACGGTCTCCAGCTGGAACGGGCAGGAGATTTGAGTAGCCACCGTGATGTATGGTCTTATCCAAACCGTCCATAAAAATTTACGTATCATTTTAGAGTATACAGACAAAATCGAGCCAGATCCGAGGATTAAGTGGACCACACCACAGGAAGCAGCAGTGATAATGATTCTCACCGTTGAAACTTTTCTAGGGCTCACCGTGATGTTTATTTTTCATCCAACCTATTCATAAAGTTACATAGATCTGGATGAAGAGAAAATACAGATATCAGCTCCATCTAAAACTTCTGTGGCCCCCAAGAAGTTTTCAACGGTAAGAGTTTAATCCCCATTGTGTAGTCCCCATATATCTTGGATCTGCCTCATTTTTGGGATTATATCCTAAAATGATAGAAAAAAATAGATGGACGGTGAGGATAGGATCCATATATCACGGTTCCCACTCGAAGCTCCTGCCCGTTCCCAGCTGGAGACAGGCGGGGGTAGGACGCAACCCGCGTCCGTGGTAGCTTACGTTGTCCATTAATCGGACGGTCAATATCATATATTTTTTTTCTACCCTATCCGTTTCAACTATTTAGCCTAGGACTGTCTGTACCATCCTATTGATAGATACTGTGGTAAACTTTATGCAAGGTTTGGACCGTCCAATCAATTTGGTATCGGGTCAATGGTCCATCGACGAGGTTTTCTTCCTGGTGGACCGCCAGGATTTGAAAACAACACACTTAAGCAACGTAGTTAAGCCATGAAGCTGAACAAAACCCTAATTTATAAAAATTATCTTTCACGACTGAGGAACGCCGATATGAGTGATGTTCCAACGAATGGTTGTTGCAAAAATATTGGTTTTTAAATATATTTTAAATAAAATATAATATATATATTATATAAAAAAAGTTTTGGAAAAAGTTTTTTAGGGGTTTTTAAGAATAGTCCCACGTGGGAAAGGGAAGAGAAAATTTTGTGGTTTATACGAAAGATGTGGAGTATTATAATACTTACACACTTGGTCAAAAGGAGAATGGCGCACGTGCGCTCGGGCTCGAGCACGGTCTCGGTTTCGGACTCAGTCATGGGCTCGATGCGAGGGCGTGAGCATTGAGGTAGTGTGGCTGTAGAGGCGTTAGTGGTGCACTTTGCACTGCACAGAGAGTCGCTCTTTCGTGACCTTGAACGAAACGTGTGCGAGTCGCGGTGCGACTAAGTGGCTAAGGCGGATGGCTGGATGAAGGGGAGTATATATAGAGAGTTAAAAAAAGAGCTGTTATAGCAGATCTGTAACAGCTGTGCTATTAGTGTAGGGTCCAGCAGTAATTGCTGTATGGCTAGCCCAACAACTAGAAAATGGCTAGCTGCTGTCTCACAATAGTCAGCATGCAGTAGCTTAATGGCCCATGCACAACAGACATAAAATGGCTAGTTTTCTCCAACAGCTATAAAACGGTCGTAAGATTTATTTCCCTGGATCATAACTCCCAGCCACCATAGCCTATAAAAGGAGGGCCTGGATGAGTTTCTAAACCATCTCTCAACCCACTTTAGCAGACCCATACGAACTGAGACAACCCTCTACTCCTCTCCTATACTCCAGCAAGACAACAAGGGTTCAACCCTTTGCTTGAAGAACAGACCAACGGTATGGTCTAGAACGGTTCAACTGAACCAGTGGTTGAAGAACTGACCAGTGCAGTGGTCTAAATCAAAAGAAATTTCTTCTTTTTCTTTCTTCTGAGATTTTTTTCTTTTATTGTATTTCTGTCAGTCTGAGTGTAACAGAGTTCCAATAGGTGTGCCTTCATGTTTGCTAAATACAGACCCACACCAAGCTCGTCATATCCTAGAAGCGATTTACCTGTAACCTATCAGCATACTCAATTCACCTGAGTATGGACAAATAACGCTTTAAGGACATCGTTTCAGATGTGCTTCAACTTGTCCTTATTCAAGTTAATTTTATTTTTTGGTTTCCATATTATACAGAAATTATATTAATCTGTATAATTTTCAACAATCTTAAAGTGTTATTTGATGGAAGCCGATAGTGTTTCATCTATTAAGTTGATGAATTAGGACCTGATACGTCTTGATCGGTTCGATGGAACCAATTTTACGAGATGGCGAGACAAGCTGAAATTTCTTCTGACAACACTAAAGATCTACTACATATTAGATCCAAATCTGCAAGCACTACCTGAAGCATCTGACGCAGACACACCTGAATAGGTGGCTGCTCGCCCCAAACGAGCCGAAGACGAGTTCTTGTGTCGAGGACATATTCTGAACGCACTCTTTGACCGACTGTACAATCTGTACCAACAGACGTCATCAACAAAGGAGATCTGGGCCAATCTGGAGTTCAAATACAAGGCTGAAGAAGAAGGTACCAACAAGTTTCTCATCGCCAGGTATTTTAACTTCAACATGGTAAATAACAAACCGCTGCTACCCCAAATCTAAGAACTGCAGCTAATAGTAAACAAAATCAAAGCAATCAAAATCGATCTTCCTGAATCATTCTAAGTCGGGGCTATAATCGCCAAATTGCCATCGATGTGGAAAGACTATAGAAAGAAGTTGCTGCATAAAACCGAGGAGTACACACTGGAATAAATCTAGAAACACCTTAGAATTGAGGAAGAATCCCGTAACCACGATAGAAAAAATGATAATGGGAATACCTCATCCAAGGTACATGCAGTAGAGAACACTAATAATAAGAATCCTGAGAAGGACGATTCCTTGAAACCCAATAAAGGAAAATTCAAGAAAAATACTCAAAAGAAAAATAAAAAGTTCAAAGGCACATGCCATGTCTGTGGGAAAACCGGGCACTATGCTCAAGTATGCCGATATCGCAAATCTAAAAAAGAAGCAAGTGCGATAGAAGAATGTGATATTGTGGCTATGATCACTAAGGTGAATACTATCCAAGGCAAAGTTTCATGTTGGTGGTATGATATTGCTGCTACAGTACATGTGTGCTACGAAAAATCAGCCTTCAAAATCTATGAGGAGTTGACCGATGGTCAAGAAGTCCAAATGGGTAATGAAGTCCGATCGAAGGTCGTCGGTAAAGGAACTATAGAACTGATATTCACCTCTGGGAAGAAAGTGATTCTAACTAATGTACTGCACGTCCCAGACATGAAACGAAACTTAGTTTCTGGGGATCTTCTTGGTAAACCAGGCATAAGGGTGGTATATGAGTCAGGAAAACTGATTTTATCCAAAAATGAAAATTTTGTTGGAAAGGGATATGTTTGTAACGGGATGGTTAAGTTTTCTCTGAATGGAAGTAGCACTTCTGCGTATATGGTTGAATCTGTTGGACTGTGGCATGATATACTTGAAGTTTATAGCTCAGAATGGTTTACTCTTATACACAGATAATGAAACTGATAAATGTAAAGTGTGCATACGATCCAAAATGACAAAGAAACCTTTTCCAAGTATTGAAAGATCGTCTCAAGTATTGGATCTTGTGCACAGTGATATCTGTGAGTTAAACGACATTCTTACTCGTGGAGGTAAACGGTACTTCATAACCTTTATAGATGATTGTTCTAGATATGTGTATGTTTATCTATTAAAAAGCAAAGATGAAGTATTGAACAAGTTTAAAATATATAAAGTAGAAGTAGAGAATCAACTAAATAAGAAGATAAAAATTCTCCGTGGCGATAGAAGAGGAGAATACTTCTCAAATGAATTTGATAACTTTTGTGAAGAATATGGACTGATACATTAATGTATAACGCCATACACACCTCAACAAAATGGAATAGTTAAAAGGAAAAATAGAACATTAGTAGAAATGGTCAACTCAATGTTGATAAGAGCAAAGTTGCCATTAAGTCTATAGGGTGAGACACTACTTGCAGCGTGTCATATTCTAAACAGAATTTCGTTTAAAAAATATAAAATATCTCCATATGAAACATGGAGAGGTAGAAAACCTAACCTAAGATATTTAAAAGTATGGGGGTATTTTGCATATTACAGAACCCCTGATCTAAAAAGAACTAAGTTAGGACCAAGTGCTATTAAGTACGCCTTCGTAGGGTATGCACAAAATAGTAAAGCGTATAGACTTCTAGATATAGAGTCTAATACAATAATAGAATCAAGAGACGTTGAGTTTTTTGAGAACTCACTATCCTTGGAGTCAAAGGATAATGAAATCCAAACTCCTGATAGAGAACCAGATAACACAACTCCACAGATAGTAGAAGATCCTATTGAACTTTGTAGGATTTAAAGGACAAGAATCGAGAAGAGTCTAGGATGTGACTATATAGACTCACAACGCATCATTTTCCATCTTGTAGAAGGAGATAGAGAAAATGTTATAAGATAAATACCTATAGTAATGACTATAGAAGATGTTCTTAAAACATATAAAGAGGCTATATCCTCTAGAGACTCAGCTTTTTGGAAAGAAGATATAAACGATGAAATGGAATCCATAATGTCAAATCAAACATGGGAACTAGTTAACTTACATTCAGGTTTTAGACCCATAGGTTGCAAGTGGGTATTTAGAAAGAAATATCATAATGATGAGACTATCCAAATCTTTAAAGCTCGACTAGTAGCTAAGGGTTTTAGACAAAAAGAAGGGATAAATTACTTTGACATATACTCTCCTATAGCTAGGATAACATCCATTAGGATATTATTTGCGTTAGCTTCCATACATCATCTTCACATCCACTAAATGGATATAAGACTGCATTCCTGAATGGTGACCTCAACGAGGAGGTATACATGGAACAATCGGAAGGTTTCGTTCTATCAGAAAATGAAAATAAAGTTTGTAAATTAGTCAAATCATTGTATGGATTAAAACAAGCACCTATGGCAAAATGATTCTAAAATAAAGTTTGTAATAAATTAGCATAATGTATCATAGGTTGTAGTGGATTTAGAAAGAAATATCACACATTGATGGGACTATCCAAATCTTTAAAGCTCGACTAGTAGCTAAGAGTTTTAGGCAAAAAGAAGGGATAAATTACTTTACCATATATGCTCTCCTATAGCTAGATAAGTTTGATTATTTGCGTTAAAATACATCATCTTCACATCTCTAAATGGATATAAAGTATGATAACATGGAAGCAGTAGGAAGTACTGAGAAAATGAAAACAAAGTTTATAAATGCATATATTTTAAAGTAGATGGTACATGAGAAGTTTGATCTAAAATACTATCTATTATAAATTATATTTTAAAGTAGATGGTACTTGTATCGTTATTATTTGTCTGTATGTTAATGATATGTTAATAATAAGTAATAAAATGGAAGGTGTGACTGAAACAAAGAGGTTTCTATCCTCCGTATTCAAAATGAAGGATCTTGGACAAGTTGATACCATCTTAAGTATTAAAGTTAAAAAACATTGTGTGAGTTATGCTTTGTGTCAATCTCATTATATTAAGAAGATATTAAACAAGTTTAGCCATCTAAATATAAAAGAAGCAAAAACCCCATGTGATCCAAGTATTAAGCTAAAAAAAATACCGGAAGAATAGTTGCACAATTAGAATATGCGAGCGCTATAGGGAGTCTTATAAATGTTATGCAATGCACTAGACCTGATATCGCATATGCTATGAGTAAACTTAGCAGGTTTACTAGTAACCCCAGTACTGAACACTGAATGCAATCAGTAGAGTCATTGGTTACTTAAAAACAACCAAAGACTTAGGACTATTTTATTTAGAGTTTCCTACCATGTTGGAAAGATATACCGATGCGAGCTAGATATCGAGTGCAGGGGATAACAAGTCTACTACAAGGTGGGTATTCACCATAGGAGGTGCAGTTGTATCTTGAAAATTCAAGAAACAGACTTGCATAATGCACTCGACCATAGAGTCTGAATTCACAGCCCTGACTACAACAAGTAAAGAGGCTGAGTAGCTAAGGGATCTTCTATTAGAAATCATTTTCTGTGTAAAGCCTATATCGGCTGTATTACTACATTGTGATAGTGAAGTCACATTAGCTAGATCCTATAACGACACTTATAATGGTAAGTCTAGACATATCAGTCTTCGACATGATTATGTTAGACAATTGATTCGAGATGGAATCATTGCTATTTCCAATGTGAAATCAAGCAATAACCTGGCAGATTCTTTCACTAAACCTTTACCGAGAGAGGTAGTAAAGGCTACTTCTAGAGGGATGGGGTTGAAACTCTTCAACCAAATTAAGTTCCACCAGTGATGGTAACCCAACCTAAAGTCAGAAAATCTCTAATTTTGGGTTAAATGAGTAAGAATAAGTCACTGATATGTGGAAAGTTTTCAGCACTAAATTAGAAAACCTTATCCATAATAGATAAATGCTGAGTGTTACGAAAGAGGGTTTAGTCTTAGAACTCTTAATGAAATCCAGTCTATAGGACAAGTGTTTTATAGTAACAGAGACACTGGAAGGATTTCACTTATATGAACGTAGAGATGGTGCCGTCTTTCATGAGAATTAGGAGTTTTTCTCTCGGGATCGTTCACGAATTAGGATAAACACATGACCATTAATCGTGCTGAGCAAGATTGTGGGAACTCTAACAAATACATAACGAATATGTGTGTGGTTTCTCCGACTCTTTTATCTAGGAATAACTGGTTCAACGCTACGGATACCAGTCATTTCGATAAAGTTTTGAGATACTTACACTAAGGGAAGATTAAAATCGAAAGATATCTTTCTTTGTGCATATAAGCTAATTATTCTGGCAGAAATGTTTAATCGAGAAAATATATTTTTTTAAAATCAAACGGGTGATTGTTGCAAAAATATTAATTTTTAAATATATTTTAACTAAAATAAAATATTATATATATATATATATATATAAAGTTTTGGAAAAAACTTTTTGGGGGTTTTTAAGAATAGTCCCTCATGGAAAAGGGAAGAGAAAATTTTATGGTTTATATGAAAGTTGTGGAGTATTATAATACTTACACACTTGGTCCAAAGGATAATGAAACTTACATATTCCAGTACGCACCGGAACACCTGCGCGAGCGCGCTTGGGCTTGGGCTCGGTGCGAGGGTGTGGGCATGTGAGGCAGTGTGGCTGTAGAGGCGTTAGTAGCGCACTTTGCACGTCCACATCGTGTCGCAGAGGGTCGCTCTTTCGCGACCTTGAGCGAACCGGAGTGAGACGTGTGCGAGTCGCTGTGCGACTAAGTGGAAAAGGCGGATGATTGGATGAAGGAGAGACTAGAGGATTGAATGAGAGTCCTCCAGTATATGTAGAGAGCTAAAAAAAGAGCTGTTGCAGCAGATCTGTAACAGCTGTACTATTAGTGCAGGGTCCAGTAGTAACTGCTACATGGCTAGTCCAACAACTAGAAAACGGCTAGCTGCTATCTCACAATAGTCAGCATGTAGCAGCTTAATGGCCCATGCATAACAGCCATAAAACGACTAGTTTTCTCTAACAGCTATAAAACGGTCATGAGATTTATTTCCTTGGACCATAACTCTTAGCCACCATAGCCTATAAAAGGAGGGCCTGGATGAGTTTCTAAACCATCTCTCAACCCACTCCAGCAGACCCATACGAACTGAGACAGCCCTTTACTCCTCTCCTATACTCCAGCAAGACAGTAAGGTTCAACCTTTTGCTTGAAGAACAGACCAACGGAGTGGTTTAGAATGGTTCAACTGAACCAGTGGCTGAAGAACTGACTAGTGCAATGGTCTAAATCAAAAGAAATTTATTCTTTTTCTTTCTTCTGGAACTTTTGCTTTTATTGTATTTCTGTCAGTCTGAGTATAACAGAGTTCCAATAGGTGTGCCTTTGTGTTTGCTGAATGCAGACCCACACCAGGCTCGTCATATCCTAGAAGCGATTTGCCGGTAACCTATCAGCATACTCAATTCACTTGAGTAGGGGCAAATAACGCTTTAAGGACAACGTTTCAGATGTCCTTCAGCCTGTCCTTATTCAAGCTAATTTTGTTTTTCGGTTTCCATATTATATAGAAATTATATTAATCAGTATAATTTCTAACAATGGGACTGTCCATTTTGTAAGAACAACATTTAATCCATGAATGAGAGGCGTACCACTGTTTATATGACCTCATCCTACAATCAGATCGTCCATTCGTCAGGTGGGCCACAATTTACAAAACAAGTTTGCTGATGAAAAATAATATCCTAAATTTCTTAACCGTGTAATTGTTTCTAACCTTGTGGCCCATCAGCTGAATGGACCTGATCTGTTTTTGGAGAATCCCCATCCTCTACTTGCCACCAACACACCACCGACTTGACTAGTGTGTTTATCTCACAAGTGGGTCCCATCACGAGGTACATGTTATATATCCAAACCGTCCGTCCATCCATTTGATGATCTCAACGTAAGGTTGAACCAAAAAATAAAACAAATCCAAAGATTAATGGGCCAACACTGCAAAAAGCTACGTGAGATTAAACATCCACCATTAAAACCCTTTTGAGGTCATAACATTTTTGGATCAATATGATATTCGTTTTACCTCTTTATCCATACCCATGTAACCTCAATAGATTAAATGGAAAATAGACATTATGGCAGCCTAAGAATATTTTAACGGTGAGAATCATTGTACTCTCTGCTATTTGTGGTGTGGTCCAATTGAGCTTTGGATATGAATCATTTTAAAGCTCGTGTGCTACAATGATTTAACTAAATGAATAAACGGTGTGGATATAATAAATACATCATTGTGGAACATGTAACTTTGATTTACTTTGAAGCGGTAGCTCGAGGAGCATCAACGCTCATCTCTCCACGACGTATACCCACACCAGCCAATATTTGTTTTACCCTGGTGGGCCCACTGTTCAGTGATCCAGACCGCCAGTTTGATGGGTGTCCCAACCTTCAATTGGTGCGTCTTCCAACGACAATAGCCCACGTTGGAAAAAAAGATCGGATGATAGCCAATTATCAACGATCTTGGATATTCCTGGGCATCAGGGACCCACATAATCATCGGCCTGGATTTAAAGAAACGTGGAGCCCACCTGTACTGACACATTAGTAACCGTTCATTACCCGATCCGCTGGAAACTGTCTCCCATGACGTCGACAAAGTAATCCTCCACCTGTGCATGGCCAGTAGAGTCTGGATCAGTTGCATGCCTGAAGGAGAAGGTCTCCTTCCATGGAAGGTTGGAGGAGAACCGTCCCGTGAAACTGCTGGCATATCCGTAGCTCTCGCCGGTCTTCCTCTGACCTCTCTGCTTCTCCGTCAACGGCATCCCGAAGAACTCATCCATGCACCGGTATGCCTCAGCAACGAGCCCGGTATCGACGCCATGGTTCACTACCTGAAATACGCCGTGCTTCTTGCACGCATTTCTGATGATCTCCAACGTCTCAGCTGCGTCTGGCCCCGTGCCGGAGAGGAATCCATGAATGTCTATGACTGGGACGTGGATCTCTTCAGCCTCGAGGCACGGCTTATCTTCTTCGGGCCAGATGAATTGGGTTGGGATGTTGGATTCGTGGCGGAGGCGGGCGGCGTCGAAAACAAGAGGGACAGAAGAGATTGGAGTGCTTGTAATGCAATCTATTGAAGCCATGGAGATTCAAAGCTCTTTGGTTTTGGACTGAAGGATTGTAATGTTTTCTGATGAGGGGGTGAGTATATATAAGCAGCATGCTTACATTAGAAAATGATTGGATAATCTGAACCGTTCATCTCGTAGAGGCCACTACTTACTGCATTTAATTTGAACTTTTAAAAGATTTTCCTTTTAATAGTACTCATTAAGCTGGACTGGAATCCCCCACAACACCCTGGTCTGTGGGGCTCAACACGTTGTATTTGAAAAATCCACTCTGTTTATCAGGTTCTTTACTCGGGGTTGGTTCTTTTGGTTAAAAATCAGTTATACCCACATGTCAAATGGACCACACCACATGCTACAATGGGAATTGAATGTCAAGCGTAGGTTTTTGCGTGTGTGTGACGACGGTGGTGAGTAGCTTTCATCAAACCTGTTAATCATGTGGAACCTACCATGATGAAGTGAACGTTCAGAAAATAGAGTTACTAAAATATCAAGTGGACCGCACCGTGTGAAATTAGATGTTTTAGTAGCGATTTCACATTGTTCCCGTCAGCGTGTCCCATCAGATTGTTTTGTCGGGCTGATATTTTGTATGCACGGTTCAAATAAGGGTTCTAACCTGATGGAAGAAGTTGATTTACATATGAAATATGGTGGGCCTCACATAGATTGGTGGTATTATAGATGATTCCCGTTCCATCATGCGGAATATATCAATGGTACGATTCGTCCCCTCACGGTAAGTTTTCTTGCATGTTCCTCCCGCACCGGAAGCGGAATATCTGGGAAACGGATTGGCTACTCCCTCTGACACCAGCCAATGACTGGTGGTCGGTGCTCTGTAGGCCCCACCATAATGTATATGTTCCATCTACGCGGTCCATCTATTTTTAGAGATAATTTTAAGATATGAGACCAAAAATTAGATATATACAAATCTCAAGTGGACCATATTACAGAAAACAATTTGGAATGAGCGTGGACCATTAAAAACATTTTGGGGGCATAAAAGTTTTGGATCAAGCTGATTTTTGTTTTTTTCCTTTCATCTGGGCCTGTATGACCTAATCAACATATTGGATCTCAAATAAACAGTACAGTGTTCCTTAGGAGGATTTTAATGGTGGATATCCAATCACTATTGTTTTCATGTGGTGTGGTCCACCTGATACTTATATCCCTCTCATTTCTTAGATAAAGCTATAAAATTATCTTTAAGAATGGATGAACGAAATGGATGAAACAAATACATCATGGTGGGGCCCACAGAGCACCGACCAGCAGCCACGGGGCTGATGGCAGGGGGAGTAGCCAATCCTTTTCCGAATATCTGTGCCCTGGGGCACGGGAATATCTCTGTGCATCCTGTTATCGAAATCTGTGTGGGGACTAGAGACATTCTCGTGACAAATCCATTCCGTCCATCAGTTTTTCAAGAGTACTATAGGACAGGAATTTAAAAATAAGGAATAGAAAAATCTCATGTGGGCCACACCAAACGAGATAGTATGAATGGAGACGTCTACCATTGAAACCTTGCTAGAGCTAACCATGATGTTTATATTCCATCGAAACCGTTCATAGGGTTACCTCCACTCAGATAAACTTTAGGTAAAAAAATTATCCTGATAAAAAACTTCTGTAGCCCCCAAAAGTTTCCAATGATGAGCGTTCAATCCTTGCTTTTTTGTGTGAAATGGCCCAAATGAGTTTTGGATATGCCTGATTTTTATAATCCTCCCCTATTATGGTCTTGAAAAACTGATGGACGGAGTGGATTTGTCACGGAAATCTCTGTGGGTCTCACACAGCTTCCAACAACAAGGGGCATAGATGCTCCTGTGCCCGCAGGCGAAGGTAATCGGCATGAGCGCCTTAGTGGGACGCACAATGAACTTGAATGTATTTTAGGGAAGAGTCCTATGGTACGTAGTCCCAGAAAGAGAGGATCATGTTTCGCTAATCCGGACGGTTAATCGGTTGTTTTTTACAAGTTTGATGGAATATACAGATACGATCTTCTTGAAGAAATAATTTTAACCTTTAGATCTATTTTCCTAGAAAAATTGTCATTTTAATATTATTCAGAATCTTTAAATCTGGAATAGTTTTTGCAATTACTCCATCGGCCGTAGGAAACAATATATGAATGGTCTTGATTACAGAAATATGGGCCCATTTTGTCACGATTTAAACATCGTGTACACTCTCAAAAGATCCGGCCATGCATGGTACCTCATGTTGATACTCTTGTGAGTCAACCACGCAGCCATCGGGTTGCAGGCACATTTCAATGGTAATTTGGTGCCCAATGCTTAAATTAGAATTTTGCTATCTTGATTTACGGTGGTGAATGCATCTTCTTTTAATTCGTTTCTCACATTCGTTGTAACATGAGATTCTTAAATCTCTACATTTCAGAACTACCAATTATCAAACAGGGGATCGAGCAGATTCGATGAGACCCGGATCCACCCACGTGAGTGGGACCCCTGACTGTGGGGCCCACTGTGATGTATATGACTACATCCACGCCGTCCATCCTTATTGAAAGCTCATTTTGGGGTATGATACAAAAAATGAAGCAGATCCAAATCTCAGGTTGACCATAATATAGGAAACAGTTGTAATCGACCTTTAAAAATTCTCGTGGGCCATAAAAGTTTTGGATCAAGCTGATATTTTTGTGGTCTCTTCGTCCAGATCTCTGTGACCTTATCAACAGGTTGGATGGAAAATAAACATTCCAGTGGCCCCCATGAAGTTTTTAATGGTGGGGATTCAATCACTACTGTTTCCTGTGGTATGATCCATGTAAGATTTGGATCTGCTTTATTTTTAGGTTATTGCCATAAAATTTTCTTTCAAAACGGTTGGACAGTGTGGATTTAAGTTACATACATCACTATGAGCCCCACAGTAAGAGGTCCACCCACCTTGGGTGAATCCGGGGTCTCACCTAATCCGCTCCCGCGTGGTGCGAGATCCGGGCCAGCCGTAATAAATGCTACAGTTATGATCTAGTGGGGTGCATGGGAAACCTTTCCATGCACATAGTTTTATTCGAAGCCGGTGCCATCCATGCAGCTTATCTTGACCGTCCATCAGGTCCAGTGCACTCTTGATAGTTTTCCATGAAAAATTTATAGTGATCAGATGATCCATCCGTCTAGTTAGTGGCCTGCAAAATGTACGTAGAAGATGGGCCAAGTCATGGCTTCTTATCACCATCTAACTGTTTTCCTTTTTTTTTTTCCAGCTCATTTTAGTGCATTAGCCTAAAAATGGTACAGATCCAAATGAAAACAATGTGGATTGAACGACTACTATTGAAAACATCCTTGGCCCACCGTGATGTTTTATTTGCCATCCAATCTGTTCATAAGGTCACAAAGACCAGATGAAGGGAAAATACAAATATAAGCTTGCTCAAAAACTTATGTGGCCCTGATAAATTTGCAACGGTGGACATTCAATCGATCCCTACTGATTTATGTGATGTATGGTATACTTGAGCTTTGGATCCACGTTATTTTTCGAATCATGCCCTAAGATAAGCTGGAAAATCGATGGATGGTGTGGATAAAACACAGACATCATGGTGGGCTTCACGTAAAGTGGGCCACGTCGTGCCAAAGGGACATCCCTGTTCCAGGTGCAACGGGCAATCCGCTGCGGAATGAAACGAAAATAAATCTAAGGTGGACCATGCGATGGGAAACAGTGGTCATTTAGCATTAAAAATTTATCATAGGCCACAAAAGTTTTAGATCAAGCTAATATTTGTCTTTTCCACTTTTATTCATATTTATGGGAACTTATCAACAGTTATGGTAGTCCCCAGTAAGTTTTAAGTAGTGGGGTAATTCAATCACCACGGTAACTTGAGAATGATATGGCAAAAAGGATGAATGACGTGGATATAGAATACATGCATAAAGGTGGGCCTCACGGTTATGGCCTCACTATCTTAATTAGGTGAGGCAGGACCACACCTAATCCGCCTTGGCGGATTGTAGTGTACCAAGGGGTGTACATTGAGCCGAACCGAGTCGAGCTAGCCTTGGCTCGGCTCGGCTCGATCACTAGGCACACCCAACTTGAACTCGGCTCGGCTCGGTCAGCAATCGGACCAGTTCGAGCCAATTTCGAGATTTCGAGCTTTCAAGCCGAGTTCAAATTTAGAATAAGCATATCAAAACAAAGACAATCCAAGTAAAACATGAAACTTAAAGAAAAAAGAAATCAGAATCGAATTACCTTCGAGATCGCATGCCTTAGGTCTTCAAGCTTCACCATCTACTCCGATATGACCCAATCCCCAGAAGGGAACTGCGCGAGCGGCTTCCTTCCCAGGTCCATCACCACTTCGATCAGCCGCTAGATCTCTTCATGATGGAACAGACCGTTCCGCATCCTTGGCGGGACCAGTTCTAGAAACATCTCCAGCTCAGAAACAGCGTCCGATTTGTACAATGACGATGACAATGACGACGTGGAAGGCGTCAAGGGAGATGCGTTGCCATTGGAGAAGTGATCGGCAGGCCGACGGATCGGAAAGAGAGACAAGGAGGAGGTGGAAGATACAATCCCTTTGCGCGTGTGAGGTGTTTGACGGAATGAGGAGGAGAGGGAAGAGAGGAGATTGGAGGTGTGGAGGTACGCGAAAGCTGAATAGCTCAAAAAATCCTCAACGATAAGCGCCCCCACCATCACTGTGAACAATTTCTGAGGCGGCTAGGTGTTGTAGACAACTAGAGAGAGGAGTGAGAGACCAAAGAGAGAGAGGGAGGAAGATGAGTTAGGGTTTAGGGGTGCCGAGTAAGGGAAATGGCCAAATGGGTTAGGGTTCGTGCGGGTGGCCGTGCGGGTAAGGGAACATGAGTAAAGGGTAATTGGGTAAGTAGGTTTTATTATTTTTATTATTTTAAAATTTTTTTAAGGGTATATATACCCGGCATCGAGTTGAGCCGAGTTAAACCGAGTTCGAGCTGGATTTGATCCGAGTCGAGTCGAGCTGGGGCAAGCTCGAACTTGTTTTCGAGCTCCAAAAATCAGCTCGACTAGGTTCGAACTCAGCTTCGATCACTACAAGAAAAATAACCTTTACCGGCGGCCAAAACTGCCCCTAATAGTCCAAAAAACCACCGCTAGAAGAATTATCGACGGTCAGGCACGTGCCACTAAAAGGGGGTGTCGCTGTATCTTTTACTGGCGGTTGCCCCTTTTTACCGGCCGCCGCTAATTTTAGTGGCCTTTTAGCGGCGCTCAATATTTGTTAGCGGCGCTTCTGGTGACCGCCGCTAAAAACTATAAAAGGACCGGTACAAACTGTACAAAGTGTCGGTAAAATTGTACAAACGCTACTAAAAACTCCGACAAATGCCGGTTAAAAGTGATAAAAAACGCCGGTAAAAGTGATAAGAAATGCATGTATATTTTGTTAGAAACGCCGCTAAAAGTGACTACAAACGCAGATGTAACAAGTGATGCTAAGAGATTGGAGAAACGCCGGTAAAAATACCGATAATAGAAATTCCTGTTGATTCTTTACTAATCCTTTCACACAAATTCCTGTTGATTCTGACCAATCCTTTCCTATAATTGCTGTCCTACAATCAAATCTCCATCGATCTAACTATCAAATCTCTATCTGCATAACTATCAAAACCTATGATTGAATGACAAGAATTTGAATTACCCAATAATCTAACATTCATCAAGACAACAATTAGCACAATATTAACAAAACAATTAATGGTCTATTTAAAGTTTTCAAAACAAACTATAAATGTCTTCCTCTCCTAGCCTTCCACATGAATTGTTTCAATAAGGTCCCTTTCTGGACCGATCATATGTCTTCCTTTCTTAGCCACATCTTCTGGCAAATGTCTACAACACCAACCTCACTGGCCATGATCACGTGTCCACTATGTGTGATGTAGGCCCTTATCTTGCAATTAGCCTAAATTCCTCTTTGGGAAGTTTCCCTGCAATGGACTGAGAAGCATAGTTGATTCGGTAAGTAACACAACATTGAGATTATACTGCTTGGATCTGTAGAGTGCTGCAGAACCAGGCCCTCTATTTGTTGAAGACTTGAACCTTTATAAACAATTAAGGCCCATGATAAACAAGAAAATAAAAGGACAATCAGCTTCACAAGTCACCTCTATAGTTGGGAAAGTGTCACAGTAAAAAAAAATTGTCATCGTATCAATTGGAACTTTTCTTCTCTTTTCTTTCTTTTTTCATTTCCTTTTTTCTTAATGATTTGCCTTCAATTGGAACTTCAATCACAGTAATAAATTGTCATTGTATCAAACTATACGGTGCTACAAGGCTTACAAGCACCACAATACAACCCCTACTCAATTGCTTGCTGGCAGGTATTGCAAATCATAAGAAACAAAGGAAACAAAAATTGGCCTTGTAAAAGAAAACCAGTAAGAAAAACACACCAAGTATGAAAAAGTTTAGAAAGAAAAAGCAAACAAAAGTCATCACCTGATATTCTTGAAGTGGATTTCATTGCTAGTCAGGCACGTACAGGAAGCATCCAAAACTTGAAGAAATAAGAAAACTCAACAGTCAGAATGTAGATGATAAATATGATTGATTCAGTTCATTCATATTCGTAAGATTCCATTAATTTACCTTAGGGCCCGTTTGGCCGGTCGGATTGGAAGGGATTGGATGGTATTGGAAGGGATTGGAAGTTAAATCCTGGGATTGGCCGGGCGTGCCAAACAGAGTCGGTAATCTGATCCCAATCCCATGGATCTTAAGACAATCCACTGACAACACCGTCATTACCTTTAAATCCCATCCAATCCACCCTAATCCGTTCAAATTTGCCTGGGACATGTTTGGTTCGTGGGATTGGAAGGAATGAGAAGGTTTAATCCCCGGATTGGCCAGGTGTGCCAAACAGAATGGATATAGCAATCTCATGGATCTCAAGACAATCCACTGACAACACCATCATTACCTAGAAATCCATGCCATCCACCCTAATACCATTCAATCCCTTCCAATCCACCCGGCCAAACAGGCCCTTAGATACTCTAACAGGACCATGATAGAGGTGGTGATAATGGACAAGATGGCTTTTTCACTCGCACAAGATAGGGTCCTAGAAAGGAATTTTGGCAACCAAGGAAAAAAAGATCCTCGAAGCAGACCCTAAGAAATTGGGACGAGATACTTCTCTTCTACTAAGTCTATCCAACAAAGAAAAATAAACAAGGAGCAGTCCGCAGTTTCTAAATGCTAAGTAAATTCCTAGCATTTCAATAGCAAAAGGAAACAAACCAAAATTGCAACTTTCTATGAGAAACTAATGAAAAACAAACAAAAAGCAACAATAAGTCCACTAAATCCTAGATTTTTTTTTTTTTTTTTTTTTTATTTTTTTTTTATTTATTTACATAAGATGCCTTAAAATGTAACCGAAAGGAAAACAAACACAATCTAATTCTCATGCAATATTCGACCAAAACTTAGATATAACCAACTCTGCATGGTCCTTCAACCCCATTTAGAAAAAAAAAATCGCAAGGAGAGATGAAATGCCGACCTTCTGCTTCTTGAGCCTTTCATTCACTTCTTCCAGATGTGAAACCTTGTTCTCCAGCTTGTTCGTGTACGCCTGCCACAATGAGGAATAAATTCTCTGTCTTAGAAAAACAGAAAATGGAAGTAACTGGTTTTTAAAACAAGCAACCTGATTTTCCATTTCATTTTTTAATGGGTGCATGGTTGTATGATGAAATCCATGTTTTTTATGTGTGTATATGCATGCATGAATGGATGGTGTATGGATGGATGTATGTATGCTTGCACGGATGGATGGATGAGGTGTGTTTGTGAATGTGTGTATGCACGCATCATGATGGATGGATTGCAACACCCCGGATTTTTGCCAACTTGGAGATAGACGTCCTTAGGTAATGGGTCGATCCGAACACCTTATTAACTTGTTAGAACTCAATCCCAAAGTCAAAAATCGCTTTTTAACCCTTTTCCTTCACAAATCTCACCTTGCAACACCTCGTTCTTTAAATCTTTCTAAGTACTTTCACATTAGACGCAAATCTTAGAGTTTAGGTGATGAAGAACAATACTCAAACTCAAAAAAACCTTATGGAATCATCGACAAATAGGTTATTTAGAAACATCAGCCTCTCCTACCCTAGGACCTTCTTCTGTTGTAATTAGGGCGTGATTTAGTTAAGTGTTAATTCTTTGAACCACCTTCTATACAAACTACTAAAGGCCCGAGTATCACCTCAGACAGAAATCTTATAGGACTAAATCCTTTAGAAATTAGACAAAGTAAACGAAATGCTAAACCAGATTACATACGAAATCTGCACTAATCACTTTAAATCTGATCTGCAAGACCCAAAACTTGTAGAATCAGTGACGCTAGGTTACCCTAAAATCTAGGATCAATCTCATTACCCGGCTACTCTCGAGAGCATCACGAAACTCTGTATCGGATCTGGACCGCACATCGAAAGTCCGAATAATACGAAGTTATAGAATTAGGACCACCTTGCTAGGCTTGACAACCATCTCGGAAATCAAATCCAAATAGTGTCCCAGTACTATTCGCTTGAGCCCGGAGTGAAGAGTGTGAGAAACGTGAAATTAATTAGAAATAAAGTTCAATTTTAAGTAATCTGAGACTTGTCGCTTGCGGGACAAATATAAGCGATCAGACCATCAAAAATCGACCCAAACACACCCTCGGATTAGGGAAAATTTCATACACATGTCAGTGTACTTGTGGCCTTGATCGAGTTCCGGTGACCGTTGAACTGAAACTGGTCCGCCACGTGTGATCTGGGAACCCGACTGGAACGAAAACTTAACTCGACCTAGATCCAATTTCTGTGAGCTTAAGTCCGACCTTTGGCTCAAGGGGGGCTTTTAGAAGTGCTCCATTGAGACAAAACTGTCCGTATTTGGACATAACCTAAGTATACCTTGGCCCTGGGTCTAATTTGGTGAGTTTTGGGCCTATATAAGGACCTTAAGCCCTCACTCTCTCATCCCATCTGAATTTGAGAAAAACCTAGGAGAGAGAAGAGAGAAAAGAGAGAGAAAGTGTGAGAGAAGTGGGAGCATTTTCCTGATACTCCATCCCCCTGCTATACGTGTTTAACCATCGCTATCTAATCACTTTTTCGGTGATTTCAGCTTCGTTCGTAGGTAAGAAAACCTAACCCTAAGCTATTTTATGATTTTCAAGAGTGTAGGTGATGGAATAGCTGACCTGTTTCATGATTCAGGTTGTCGTTGTGCCATAGACAAAGGCGTTAGGTTCAAACTGGTTTCGGTTCAAGTTTACCGACAAAAGGTGTGGACTTTAGATGTATAGGTTATGGTTTTCAACGCTTTCAATGTTAGATAATGATAGATTCATGATCTGGATGCTATTGTTCATGTACAAAGTGCTGTCCGTTTCGTTTTTCGGTTATACGTTAACTATGTTGAATATACTGTATTCCTTGTATTTGTAGAAAATACCGTATATGTATGAAATATGGATTTATGCTTGCCATGATTAATTGTTGTCTAGGTATGCTAGATACATGTGTATCAACTTCTTGGTGAACGGATTAACTTAACACCTGTTATAGTAACATACGTTGTGTACGTACTAGTTGTAGCCTAAGTGTTTGCAGAAATGTTCAAATGAATATGGAACTATGATTTATGCTTGCCATGACTATTGGTCGTGTTTGCATGATCTTGGTTCATGTGGCAATCCTTTGTGAAAGGATTCACTACGACTTACGTTTTAACCAGTATATTATAGGTATGTTGGAATGTGTAGTCTAAGTGTTTGTGAAAATGCTTTTATAGGTATGTACTTAAGCTAGTGGTGCCTTGTGTAGGTGTTGAGATAGGATTCTTAACTACCTTAGTGATGTGTATGATTTCCTTCATGTAAGTTGTTTAGTTTAATCACTTACTGGTTTATGAAATGTATGTGTTTGGATTTCTTATTTGCATTGTGTTTTAAAACATGCTTGTTAATATGTTTGAATTACTTGTTTATTTAATTCTGCTCTGACTACTTCACATGTTTAAGTTGTATTCCATAAAATCCATTAAGGGTGATGGGGGAGTGGTGTAACGATTCCATGCAACAGCCCTGGCAGCCATAAGCGGACAATATTGGATATTTGATTGTATGATTTGAAATCTTGATCTATTACTGCTTTAACTGTTCCGTAATTGAATGTGATTGGGGCTATTATATAGTTCAGGCAATCGGTAATGGGATTGAATTCGTGGTTGAGATTCATTCACCATGTGAGATGTATTTGACGAACCCGAGTCGTACTTCGGTTGGCGATAGTGGTTGGTCACGCGAAGTGCTTATGCACTTCATGTCGTTCAACTTGTCGTGCGCTCAAGCTAGCCGAGTTCGTCAATTAACCCGATCTGTCTAATGTATGTTCATGATGTTTGGACGCTACTACTTGAACCTAAGGTATCGAACTTACCAGTGCAACCCCGTTAACCTTGGTACCTTGATCCGCTAAGACTCATGGCTAGACATGGTGGTATGGGACACCGTGGTCGAGCTGTCGGCCTACGTTGGGGCGATGTGCCTCCCCGTAGTGACCAGTGAGCAACCCAGACTCGTGACTCGAATACGGTGGTATGAGACACTGTATTCGAGCTGTCGACCTACACTGCTTTGATGGGTGATGGGGGAGTGGTGTAACGATTCCGTGTAACAGCCTTGGCAGCCCTGACCGTACCCTGTGTAGTGACCTCGAGCATACTCTGAATCTACAAAGAGGCGACGAGCCTTCCCGTAGTAAACGGGTATAAACTAGGCCTGTATTGATAAGGTGATGGGGGAGTGGTGCAACGATTCCGTGTAACAGCCCTAACAGCCCTTGTAGCGACCTAAAACCGCATCATCGTATGAGATTATTTAGGATTGACGACCCTAGAATGGATCATTGTTTGGGAATGATATAAGGGAGGTATCTTAGTTTCCCAATACTGCTGTATGAAAAGGACTAATAACAACTCGGTAATCATGCTCATCATCGCACTTCATGTGCCTGGAAGATGTGGAGCACTGAGGGATGAAAGCATGCCGCGGATGTAAGATGGTGTCGCATGAGGGAGTATGTTGGCGAGAGTGTGCATCATGACTACATTCATACTTGCATTAATAAGAGTATTTAGGAGTGTTTGATTGTATTGCTTTATCACTACTGCTTGACTGAATTGATAACATATTAACCTATGCTTTATTGTTCCACTGAATTGATCACTCACTCCCACGTTATGGGACGGTGTTCCGGACACCCACCAGATTTTGTCTGATTGTAGATGGCGATGCTACTTCTGAGGCGGAGTCGGACTTTTGTGACGATGAGGATGCTTTCTCGTATATGCTGTTTTCTAGCGGCTTCATGTGAGCCGTGTCTTGATCGACGGGGTTACAGGGATGTCGACTAGATGACCTTACACAATTTGATATATTTTGAAATTATACTTGTAATTCGTTAACCTGGTAACATTATCACACTTTGGAGACTTACCATAGTTTATATATTGTATATATCTATCACAGTCTTCCGCTTGCATAAGTTAATCGTCTCTGGAGTACGATATGCTGTTTTGGCTTAATCTCACTCATGTTCAATGCACTAATACAAACAACATTCAATAATCATTCATTATGTTGCATAAGTGATGCGTTGGAACTCGGGAGTTGAGATTATGCTCGACCCCTAATTTTCAGGGCGTTATAAGATAGTATCAAAGCATGATTTGGATTAAACCGGGCCTGGGTTATGATAACACGATGCACTCTGACGCATTCTAAATTAGGAAATGGGTGATAAAACTTAGAAACTACATTAGAATCCCAAGTTTCACCGACAGGCGAGACTGAATATTGTAATTTAGTCCATAATTGTGAGTTCTTCTAATTTTTTTTGTTATGATTCATATACCTAGCTGCACCCAAATCTCACCACCACCACAGACCAGATCTCTATTGCTACTAAGTAATTCAGTAGGACCACAAAGGAAAGAAAACGTTTAAGTTCATATGTTCCACCATTCCACTCTATCTAGGACCATCCTCAGTTAAACCATATTTCACCAAATAATTTCTTTTTGCCTCCAAGCGCATCCTTTTGGGCCTTATCTTTACCCTTTTAGAACTTTTAACTTAAAACCAACTCACCCCCAACCGGTGTTGTTGTTGGTCTCTATCTCACATGGCCAAAGCATCAATGCCTACTTTCCCTTATCTAATTACCTATGAATAATACCCCAAAGTCCCCTCGAATGCATTCATTTCTATATCTGTCATTCCTCATCATGACACCTATCCATCTCAACATCCCCATTTCAACTACACATCCTATGAACATGTTGTCGGTTGACAGCCTAAGATTCTGGTCCATAAAGCATGAATGGTCTTATAGCTATCCTAGTAGATCTCCCCATTAGTTGATTTGGTATACGGCGATCACATAAAACTCCAAAGGCACATCTCCACTTCATCCATCCAGCTCTTACTCTACAAGCAACATCCCTCATCAATCTCACCACTCTCATGAATTATCAACCAAGATATTGAAAACAACTTCTCAAAACTCAATTCTAAAGTCTAACCCCTTGCCTTCAAATTTTTCTAAGTCCTTTTATACTAGACATAAATCCTAACGTATAAATGATGAAAAATAATACTTAAACAAAAATTTACTATAAATAATAAATATATGTATAAATTGGACTTTTGACCATTCAAATTATGGAATCTCGTGAAATCAATAGGTTAGTTGGATAGAATAGCATTTCCTACTCCAAAATCATATATTACATGTCTAATAAAATCATTTTAGTTTACAAATTGAACCCGAAAATGCCTCAAATGGAGTCGGGGGCCAAACGGAGCACTTACAGGGGGACCCAGGGTGGGACCCATATCTTTTTGGGGCCCAGTGGTCACGAGGACCTCGCCCAAACAGTGAGGCATCGCCGGTTAGTCCAGAGGGTGGCGAGGCCCTCGCCAGGTTAGCGAGGCCTCGCTGGTTAGCGGGCTCGGCCGGGCGGGCCGGTCGGGCCGATGATGTTTGGGGGTTGTGGGACCCCCCTAATATAGGGTCCGTCCCCTAAAACCCTCCTAAACACCTACCTCCTTCACAAAGTTCCCCCTCAAGCTCTCTTTTCTCTTCCAAATGTCTGATTTTTGACAAAAAAACTGCCCCACCAATCGATCCCTCTCCCATTTTCGTGCACTCGTTCCACCACACTATCAAGACTCTCCTCTATTGCTTCCTACCCTCTTCATTCTCTCTCATTTGAGCCCTTACATCTCCCATTCGTGGCTCAAAATCGTGTAAGCTCTCTAACCCATTTCAACTCTTCCTTTTCTTTCTTTAATCCTTGTCATTTGGGCCTGTACAACCTCTGTTGAGGCTCAAATTCGTGGAGAACCAAAGACCCCAGCCCCTATTCCCCCTTATCTTCGCTTTTCCATGGCTCTATTCGAGCTTATTACGGCAGTATTTTCGATTTCCACCTTCCACTCTCTCATGGGAAAGAGAAAGGGGTGCCCCTCTTCCGTCGCCAGACTCGGATGTCGTAGTTGGTTGTTGCTGCATTAGGATCTTTGTATTTTCATGTTGATGGAATGTGTAGAATGTTTGACGGGTTGGAGTTGTACATGACAATTATGAACTCCTTCCACCCCTTCACCATTACTCCTCTCGGCCTCACCATTTCACACCCATATGGGCACAACAATCCACATTTTTATGTCCGATAACTTTCACAACCTCCAAATGTTAGGATGTTTAGGGCCCGTTCGGCAAACTGCATTAGGTGAGCTTACGGTGGATGAAATTGTAAAGGTAACAATAAAGATAGGTGTAAGGTATTGTCCCTAGATTGGGTGTATCCCATAGTTTCTAACACCTGCATGTTTGGAATATATGCAATTAAAAGTAACTCCCGAGCTCTTCTGTCAAATTACACTTAGAAATTCATCATCATGGGATTTGGAAATCCCATCTCACACTTTCCAACACAAGGCTCATTTTCTAAAGCCTATGAAATTAATTTTAATCCCCTCCCACCCTCCTACCAAACATGCCACTTCCAATCCCGTGGTGGGTAGTCCCATTTAATACAACTTAAGATCACTGGTCAAATAGGCCCTTGAAGTTTTGGACCTAGAGTGATGTTCCTAGATTTAAACGACCTGACAGTATGGGAAATCCAATAAATAGATAACGTGAACCTTAGGACCTTCTTAGCTAGTATGAGCACGTATGTAGTGCTCGAGCGTAGTTAAATTTAAGTTCGGGCAACTCGATTCCAATTAGACAACACTTGACTCTAAGTGATAAAACAATTTCCCTTATTTAAAATGGTATGAAATCATCTAGTGTAGAAGTATAGATTTTGGATCACAACTAGTGGATTACTGCTACTCATACGTTGCGACTAGGCTACTGGTTAGACTAAGGAATGTAAAAGATTCATTATGCTAAGATAATTGAAAGATAAATTTCGTTAGTTAGCTTGATTAGGTTGGAGCGAGACCCCGTTCCTTTGTTGAATCCCCTCGGTACTCATAGACTTCTTTAATAACTCTTAGGAAGGTTGTTTGATTAGTAACTATTCACGCTCAGAGAAAACTCATATATCCCTTGGATTTAATGATAGGTCAAATCAGTACACCCCTTAAAATTGCCTTCCTAAAGACTTATTACAAATGGGAACACGGATTAGAGAACTATATATAAGCGAGGTATTCGCGGTTTGAATCGAATTCTCAATCCTGGTAGTTACCAATGAACTCTATGCTCTGATCAAGCAGAAGGTCGGGATCAACTAGGATTAAGAACTGATACGACAAATTTTCTGTCCTCGCGAGGCAGAAGTTCTCTGTATCCAGCTCAGACCCACTATACAACTTTCCTTCCGTGTTGGCCCTACCATTTACACCCAAACTTTATTATTTCATCTTCGAGAAGTGTTAAGAACATATAGCTAATAGAGATTTTCTTTTTAGGCCCAAGAAATTTCCCAAATGGGCAACAGATAGTTAGGATTTCGGTCCCAAATCACATGTCATGTTGGCATACATATTGTGCGTATGAACTTAGAAAGATAGCCTGCCTGTTAAGCTAGTCATGATTACTTAGGATAAGTCTGACCGTGACAAAACTCCTTGGTAGAATAAGGCATCTTGCCTCAAACTCACACCTGCCCCTGGAATCAACCACAATACCCATCATCTTTAGCTCCTCTCTATAATTATAGGTACCAATGCCATAATACGCATCATCGGTGAAAAGAAGACCAATGTATTGCTAAATTGCTTCCCATGTCATACCAAAGATAGGTTTCAAATTTCAACTCGTTCTGGCATACAGATAGATGTACAAATTCTTGAACCCTGAGAATAGAAACAATTTTAAGGGGGGTAGATAAGTTATGAACCTAGTTGAGTTAAGTAGGTATACACGTCTACCCACTCATAGGCTCAACGACAGCATTGTTGGTCCTTGTCCCACTGGCCTAGGATCGAAAGAAATTACTCCTAGTTATACGCAAGGTTAGGTCATTAAATATGATCTAAATCTTCCTTAGAATGCCAATAATGAAGTCATGGAAGGAAATCAATTAGGGTTTAAGTATTAAACAAATTCATAGTACAGAATAGGCCGGGTGCGAACCAAGTTACAATAGCCAAGGTCAATGCATCTACAATTGTGCTCGTTGAATACGAACATGATAGAAGCCCTAGCAAGTTCTACTATGAGAAATCGTTTTAGGATGATCTAGTAAGGTATTGATTCACCCCTATCTCGGACCTAGATTATATCGAGGACTCTCCTAGACCAAGACCCAACGGGCAACTTTATAGATAGGAAATTTAAGCCTTTCAACGATGAACATTCCCTACGTTTTTAGAGTGATCGGACTACGGAGTTACTGACATATACAACTGCAAAGTATTCGCGGCTTAACCCAATTCTCAATCCTGGGCGACTACCAATGGACTCACTGCTTGACCGAGCAGAAGACCAGGAGCCACTAGGACTAGGAAGGGATATGAGGAGCTTTCTACCCTGGCCAGGCAGATGATCGATGTATCAGGATCAAGCCCACTATAACCGTCTCTCCGTGTTAGTCAAACATTGAAAATAGCTATCTTACTCTAAATAGGTGGGAATTGACGTTTAGATGTCAAATAGATGACGGAATAAATTATATCAACCTGTTAGGGGATAAACAAGGGATAAAAGAAATAAATTTTTAAGGGGGGTAGTGCCTAAAATGTACTAGACTAGCATGCACAATATACACTCTACCGTGCATATAAACTTGAAATCAATAAGTCTTAGGCAAATGAAATAATAGAATTCTTACTTATTACCTTTAGCCAATTTCGGGGATGAAATTATTTTTAAGGGGGGTAGATTGTAACACCCCGAATTTTTGCCAACCTAGAGATAGACGTCCTTAGGCAATGGGTCGATCCGAACACCTTATTAACTTGTCAGAATTCAATCTCAAAGTCAAAAATCGCTTTTTAACCCTTTTCCTTCACAAATCTCACCTTGCACCACCTCATTCTTTAAATCTTTCTAAGTACTTTCACATTAGACACAAATCTTAGAGTTTAGGTGATGAAGAATAATACTCAAACTCAAAGTAACCTTATGGAATCATCGACGAATAGGTTATTTAGTAACATTAGCCTCTCCTACCATAGGACCTTCTTCTATTGTAATTAGGGCGTGATTTAGTTAAGTTTAATTCTTTGAACCACCTTCTATACAAACTACCAAAGGCCCAAGTATCATCTCAGACAGAAATCTTATAGGACTAAATCCTTTAGAAATTAGACAAAGTTAACGAAATGCTAAACCAGATCACATACAAAATCTGCACTAATCACTTTAAATCCGATCTGCAAGACCCAAAACTTGTAGAATCAGTGACGCTAGGTTACCTTAAAATCTAGGATCAATCTCATTACCCGGCTGCTCTCGAGAGCATCACGAAACTCTGTATCGGATCTGGACCGCACATCAAAAGTCCGAATAATACGAAGTTATAGAATTAGGACCACCTTGCTAGGCTTGACAACCATTTTGGAAATCAAATCCAAATAGTGTCCCAGTGCTATTTGCTTGAGCCCGGAGTGAAGAGTGTGAGAAATGTGAAATTAATTAGAAATAAAGTTCAATTTTAAGTAATCTGAGACTTGTCGCTTGTGGGCCAAATATAAGCAATCAGACCGTCAGAAATCGACCCAAACACACCCTCGGATCAGGAAAAATTTCATACACAGGTCAGTGTACTTGTAGCCTTGATCGAGTTCCGGTGACCGTTGAACTGAAACTGGTCCGCCACGTGTGATCTGGGAACCCGACTGGAACGAAAACTTAACTCAACCTAGATCCAATGTCTGTGAGCTTAAGTCTGACCTTTGGCTCAAGGGGGCTTCCAGAAGTGCTCCATTGAGACAGAACTGTCCGTATTTGGACATAACCTAAGTATACCTTGACCCTGGGTCTAATTTGGTGAGTTTTGGGCCTATATAAGGACCTTAAGCCCTCACTCTCTCATTCCATACGATTTTGAGAAAAACCTAGGAGAGAGAAGAGAGAAAACAGAGAGAAAGTGTGAGAGAAGTGGGAGCATCTTCCTGATACTCCATCCCCCTGCTATACGTGTTTAACCATCGCTATCTAATCACTTTTTCGGTGATTCCGGCTTCGTTCGTAGGTAAGAAAACCTAACCCTAAGCTGTTTCAGGATTTTCAAGAGTGTAGGTGATGGAATAACTAACCTGTTTTATGATTCAGGTTGTCGTTGTACCGTAGACAAAGGCGTTGGGTTCAAACTGGTTTCGGTTCAAGTTTACCAACAAAAGGTGCGGACTTTAGACGTATAGGTTATGGTTTTCAACGATTTTAATATTAGATAATGATAAATTCATGATCTGGATGCTATTGCACATGTACAAAGTGCTGTCCGTTTCATTTTTCGGTTATACGTTAACTATGTTGAATATATTGTATTCCTCATATTTGTAGAAAATACCGTATACGTATGAAATACGGATTTGTGCTTGCCATGATTAATTGTTGTCTAGGTATGCTAGATACATGTGTATCAACTTCTGGGTGAATGGATTAGCCTAACACCTGTTATAGTAACATAGGTCGTGTACGTACTAGTTATAGCCTAAGTGTTTGCAGAAATGTTCAAATGAATATGGAACTATGATTTATGCTTGCCATGACTATTGGTCGTGTATGCATGATCGTGGTTCATGTGGCAATCCTTTGTGAAAGGATTCGCTACGACTTGCGTTTTAACCAGTATATTATAGGTATGTTGGAATGTGTAGTCAAAGTATTTGTGAAATGCTTGTATAGGTATGTACTTAAGCTAGTGGTGCCTTGTGTAGGTGTTGAGATAGGATTCTCAACTACCTTAGTGATGTGTATGATTTCCTTCATGTAAGTTGTTTAGTTTAATCACTTACTGGTTTATGAAATGTATGTGTTTGGATTTCCTATTTGCATTATGTTTTAAAACATGCTTATTAATATGTTTGAATTACTTGTTTATTTAATTATGCTCTGACTACTTCACATGTTTAAGTTGTATTCCATAAAATTCGTGAAGGGTGATGGGTGAGTGGTGTAACGATTTCGTGTAACAGCTTTGGAACCCTAAACGGACAATATTGGATATTTGATTGTATGATTTGAAATCTTGATCCATTACTGCTTTAACTGTTCCGTAATTGAATGTGATTGGGGCTATTGTATAGTCCAGGCAATCGGTAAAGGGATTGAATTCGTGGCTGAGATTCATTCGACACGTGAGATGTGTTTGACGAACCCGAGTCGTACTTCGGTTGGCGATAGTGGTTGGCCACGTGAAGTGCTTATGCACTTCATATCGTTTAACTTGTCGTGCGCTCGAGCTAGCCGAGTTCATCAAGTAACCCGATTTGTCTAATGTATGTTCACCATGTTTGAACGCTACTGCTTGAACTTAAGGTACTGAACTTACCAGTGCAACCCCGTTAACCTTAGTACCTTGATCCTCTAAGACTCATGAGTCGGGCATGGTGGTATGGGACATCGTGGTCGAGCTGTCGGCCTACGCTGGGGCGATGTGCCTCCCCGTAGTGACCAGTGAGCAACCCAGACTTGTGAGCCGAATACGGTGGTATGGGACACTGTATTCGAGCTGTTGGTCTACACTACTTTGATGGGTGATGGGGGAGTGGTGTAATGATTCCGTGTAACAGCCCTGACCGTACCCGGTGTAGTGACCTCGAGCATACTCTGAATCTATAGAGAGGCGATGAGTCTTCCCGTAGTAAACAGAGTATAAACTAGGCTTGTATTAATAAGGTGATGGAGGAATGGTGCAACGATTCCGTGTAACAGCCCTTCCAGCCCTTGCAGTGACCTAGAACCACATCATCGTATGAGATTATCTAGGATTGACGACCCTATAATGGATCATTGTTTGGGAATGATATAAGGGAGGTACCTTAGTTTCCCAATACTGCTGTATGAAAAGGACTAATAACAACTCGGTAATCATGCTCATCATCGCACTGCATGTGCCTGGAAGATGTGGAGCACTGAGGGATGAAAGCATGCCGCGGACGTAAGATGGTGTCGCACGAGAGAGTATGTTGGCGAGGGCATGCATCATGACTGCATTCATACTTGCATTAATAAGAGTATTTAGGAGTGTTTGATTGTACTGCTTTATTATTACTACTTGACTGAATTGATAACATGTTAACCTATGCTTTATTGTTCCACTGAGTTGATCACTCACTCCCATGTTACGGGACGGTGTTCCGGACACCCACCAAACTTTGTCTGATTGCAGATGGCGATGCTACTTCTGAGGCGGAGCCGGACTTTTGTAACGACGAGCATGCTTTCTCGTATATGCTGTTTTCTGACGGCTTCATGTGAGTCATGTCTTGATCGACGGGATTACAGGGATGTCGACTAGATGACCTTACACAATTTGGTATATTTTGAAATTATAATTGTAATTCGTTAACCTGGTAACATTATCATACTCTGGAGACTTACCATAGTTTATATATTGTATATATCTATCACAGTCTTCCGCTTGCATAAGTTAATCATCTCTGGAGTATGATATGCTGTTTTGGCTTAATCTCACTCATGTTCAATGCACTAATACAAACAACATTCAATAATTATTCATTATGTTGCATAAGTGATGTGTTGGAACTCGGGAGTTGAGATTATGGTCGACCCCTGATTTTCAGGGCGTTACATAGATGGATCCACAATTTTCTCCATGTTTCCCTGAGTCAACGATATGTGCTTTTAGGCCCTATTAAGGGAAAATTTATTATTCCTAAATATGCAAACATGCATCTTTTTTGCTATTATTTAATTATTAAATAGAAAAATATGTGTTTTTTAGCATCAACTAATATATCATTGAAAAATTCCATTATTTTTCCTATATTTTTCTAAGGTTTCCTTGAGTTAGTGTTACATGCTTCTAGACTCATTAAAGAGAAACTTATTATGTATTCGTCTTCTTTTGCAATTATTTGATTCCTAAATATGCAAATATGTGTATTTTAGTATTCCCTGAATTTTCATTAAGAAATTCCACTATTTCCTCGTGTTTCTCCAATATTTCCCTTAGTGAGCGATACATTTTCGGGGCATTAACGATGATATTAGTGACATCGATACATGTTTCTATATCCCTAGCTAGTGATACGTATAAAATACCGATATTAAGAACACTGGCGATAGGTGATAAGTGATGCAATCATATCCAAAATGAGCACATAACATTCAAATGCCATACAAACATCCTTTAAGAAAAAAGAGTTTAACAAACCACCTCGTTCAATGACCTTATCTTAATATTCAGTTAGAACAAAATCTAGGCTTGTTTTTTGAAAGGTCAAAAGATATTAGTACCTAGATGCATGGTGCAAAAACAATTGTCTGATTGACACTCATTTGATTTGATGCACCAGGGCTGATGATATATTTTGACAACTCAAAATGGCTGGAAAAGATCAGGTGCCAAATTACCTTGTTGAACCGTGCATGTGCAACAGAAAACTAAGATTGGTTGTTGATGACAAGGAATGAAGAATCACCAATGCAATCCTTGTTCTAAGACAAATAAGAAACTTAAGTATCATGCAGTCCATGCAGATTCACAAACTGTTAAAAGAAAGCCAGCTATTGGCCAATGTTAGGAATTACTCTTTCATACACATATAAGTTTCCATCGGCATGAGCAACGACAAAAGTGCCTTCACTTTCAGGAACCCATGCGATGCTGGTGCATCGACTGTGGAAAATAATATTTATAGCTTTAGGCTAATAAGCACATGAGATCTTCTATAGGAACAAACAAGCATGCTCGTGTGCCAACTCTACACATGTGACCATAGATACAGGTCTAAGAGTAGCATTCCTTCAGAAATTTGGACCATGCACGTGTGCCAAACTTCTAATGTCTCACTCAGTTTCAACATAAGGAGCATTCAACAAAGTTTTCAACACATCGAGAGAATTTGGTGAATTTCAAATAATGGAGGTAGGTTGGCAATATTATAACACTAGTGGTTGCCTTTGTATTTTGAAATAACAGGAGAAGGAAGAAATTAGTATACCTGTCATTATAACAATGGGCGATACGAGAAGAGTTGCAACTTCCACAGAGCATCACAAGGGTCTTTGAACGCAGACCTGTTGTTTCATAAAAATCAGCATATATTGCATAATCCAACGTGTAAATAGATAAGAATGACATTTCAGTATGGCTGTAAATGAGCTAGCTAGGCCCTACAGGTTCCTGCACCCAGAGTGTGGCTAAATGGGCATGGGCATGGGTTTGGGTAAGTTTTTTAGCCTGGTTAATAAATGCACCTGGTGTTGTTACACCCCTGCCCATGCTCGAATCTGGACTGAACTGGATTATGTATATATGAGAATTCTTATGTGATACCTCTTGTACAATGTATTAAAATACTATAATTTTAATAACATGTTATGCCTGACCTTGGTTCATGCAGTTTTCTCGTAATCTTTTCCATATGAATATGTAAAAATAACATGTGATTTTTGTGTCTTACTGTGAATTTGAATTGAATTCTAAACAGATTCTACACATTAGAGCTTGTAAATAGATTTAGTACAAAAACTAATGCTTTATTGATGCGGACTTAGATATGTAATGCCGGGTCCAATGCAGTTCCCTAGTTGCTGCATTCCCAAAAGGGTACAACAATTAAACCATACACCAAAAGATAATGACATTTGAATCCTTTTTCTGTTTTGTACTTCCACACTATTTCAATTTTCACGTCTACCCAAAGAAAAGAAAAGAACTATTTCACGTCTCCCTAAAGAAAAAAATAACTTTCTCATGTCACCTTATTGATCAGCAACAATTCATCATTTCTTCTAAACAAGATATGTGAGAATCTGGAAGAGATGGAACACAAAATAAAAAGGTGGGACTGCTCACCTTTACTCGAAGTTCCTTCATTGGATGAGGTGTCAGTAAAGCTCGGATTGTGGTAACAATAGGCTCCTAACATGGAAGAAGGGAATATATGTAAGAATCTAGAAGCATTATACAATACTTATTCTTTCAAGAAAAGGAAAGAGAAAAAATAAAATATAATCTAAAACACATGAAGGTTTAATCGTCTACATCATGTCTAAAATAAAAATCCCCCATATAAATAGCAGATCTGAATGCAATGTAGTTTCCACGAGTATGTATTAGCCATGCAACCCATATAAATATACAATTTTGTCTTGAGTGAAAGCAGAGAAAGAAGGGATTCTGTAGTTCTTACTATTTGGGTAATCCTCTTATAGCACTAGTGCCCATGGATGACAAGTAGTCGCTCTAGAAACCGGAACTGAGCAATAGAGAAGTCACTAGGTGGTTGTTCTTGGCATTGTCATGGCCTTGGATTGATCTCAGCATGCAAAAGAGAGTCAGCTCTTGGATTCTTTTGTGTGTCGAACACATAAATACACATATATATGACTTGACCTGAAAAAAAAATCTTCTATGTAATTACTGAGAACCATCGTATCCACAAGGAAAATTGAACCCAGATCATCACAGTCAAGATCATTTGTTGTGAGTACCTCCATGATGTGGTTTCTGTTGTCCCGAAACTGGATCACTTTCATGTCTTCTTCCAGTTGGGATTTCCAGTTGAGAAGGTGGGTCTCATCTTCAGGTAGCTTGACCTCAATGTTGTAAGGGAATAGAAGAGTGAGCCTCTCGTCCACATCTCTATAATCATTACCTGGATCCAACATCCTTGAACCAAGGATCAATATTGGTCTTGATAGTTTGCTCAGCATTTTTCAGAATAAAGTGTATATCCTTTGCGATCTAAATAGAAACTCTTTAACATTCCTGATGTAGAGGAGAATGAGATTGGTTTTCGATACTGAAATCGAGAACATATACAGTGAAATCAACATATATATGCACCCATCAACCACTCTTTGAACCGCTAAACACACCCTGGAACCTACATTTCATGAATAGTTTCTAACATCTTACATCAGAAAGTCATTCAGACTGCATTTGGCTCATGAGCATTTCACAGGCATAGAAAAATAAATTTATGACTTTGGAATTTCTACTCTTAGGCGCTTAGTAGGTTTCTGTAAATTGTGAAATATGAAGAAAAATCTCTTTAGTGGCAACCAAATGTACTCTAAAACTAATAACCAGTTCGTAATAAACTACAATTCCAATAATTTAAAACAAGGTTTTCCCAAAATGTGGCAACTGATATCCACAACTTCACATGTATCTCAATTATTGCAGCTCAAACATTTCAATCAGACTTTGGTTCCATCCTTAAAAAAGACTACATATAGTGGTGGCAACAATGAAATGGGCAATCTTCTACAATCCTCGCTACTTCCTAAATGTTCATATTGACACTAAAGACTTGCCATAATAAATAGAGTTAGAACTATTTACAAGTCACAAATTCTCAACTCATGTCAGAAAATTACCAAAACTTGGATATTTCTGCCTTTTAACTACAAAGACAAAGTGCATAATCCCAAAGACATTGAATAGAAATGATAGAAAACAGACATAACTTGGAACTTTTTGAAGTGTCAAAGTCAATGATCACCCTTCAAATTGATGAAGGCATTAATTAGATTGGTCCGTCAACATACTATAAATTTATAAGTTGGAACTATTGAAGAAAGCTTCCTTAACTGTTCTTTTCTCTTAACTTGTCTCACGAAAGAAGATACAATTACATACAGAAAAATCTGCACCCAAATCTCTCTTTTTCTTACCTCAAGGTGGTAGTCCTCAAAATAAAGCAAAGTAGCAAAATAGTCCTCATAAGTTGATGGAGATAACGGCTTCCTCAGAACTGCAGGTACATTGTCCTTCTTTATCTTCTGCCTACCTGCCTTGGTCGGCGATTCAAGTGGCTTTTTTGGTGGATGCAACAATTTAATCATGCATAGACATTTATGACCATTCATTTCCAAAGTTACCACATATAAGATGCAATAATGGCACAACCAAGATTTGCAATAAAGGAAATGAAGTATGAAACATGGATTCGCTTGTGTATGACAGTTACACTTATACACTTAAGCATATGGGTACATGGGAAAGTGTCAACTAATTAGACAGAGAAATATCGTATAAAAGATATTTAAGGAACAATCAAACCCGGTTTACATTCCTAACCTGCTCAAATTTGAAACCCTGCTCAAACTCTAACTATCATCTATAAGACATTTTAACCATCATATTCATAACCATCATATAAAAGACATTCAAAGGACATTCAAACCATCACGATGATAACCATCATATTGCATAAGTAATCATAATGTGCTCTAAAATCACATGACTATCAGGTCTCAGAACCAGTTATAATGTACTAAACAACCATCAATTCATCATATGGTATCATCAACTACACAAATATCTGCTACCATCTTTAGAATCTCTCTTCTCAGTGGCTGCAACGTCTAAGATTGCTTTAAACTCAAGCGCAATCATTACAGCCATTTCAAAACCTACCAACAGGTAAGAAGCTATGTGAAGCATATAAAGTAAGAAAGTTATAGGGAATTAGAGTAGTAAATATAAACAAGCCCTTGAGATGAGATTGAGCAAGATCTCACTGTTGAATTAACTCTTTTATTTATTTCTACATCTTCACAACAAAAGGTCAGGTCATCTATGTTTAGGCCATAGAAACTTTGGCTCTCTAAACGCCAAATAATTTTGAATCTAAAAATCTAAAGACTGGATTTGAATTTTGAATTTCTACAGTTGAGGCCTCAGGAATTTAAAAACCCAAAATGAAAGTTACCATTTTCTAGCATTGGAGAGCCAAATTCAAAGAAACAAAAACAACCAAATGCCATTTCAGAGTCGTCTTCCAGAAAGAAAGGAAAAAAAGGAAAAGAAAAGAAAAACTCACTTGAGTTCTTTGAAATATGCCAAAATAATTATCTAAAAAGAAAAAGAAAACCGTCGGTATCCAAATAGAAGAAACAAAAGAAAACAAGACCTTCACTTGATCAGCATCAGACAATGGTCTGGCTAAGACATCTTTGTTCAAGAGTTGAGTAACAAAATCAATGACTAGAAGTGGCTCGATAAAAGTAGTCGGCGACATATTTGCAACAGAGACAATTTCTTAGTAACAAGAAAATTTTACAGCATGCAATATAATACGTGGGTATTATATAACGCAGTACTTTAAAAGTATGCATCCATATTGCAAAAAATTACCTATCATACAACAAGCAAGACAACAATATAAAGTGTAGTACATATTGCACATGGTGACCCAGACTATTATGTGGACCTAATCATAGATACAACATAGCGCCCAATCATGGGCCTCAATACTTAGTCCAAACACAATTAAAAACAGGATGCACTCGAGATGAGCCATCTTACAAAGTGTTTCTTAACTCAAACTAATTCTCATTCCTAGTCCTCCTAAAATGCATTTTTTATAGCGCAGCCATAAGACCACACGAAACAACTGGCGGACTCCATTATGCAGAAACTGCTTCACTATTACGGTATTATAATATGATTACTATGCACTGTCCGGAGGACTATTAAGTCTTAATGAGAGAACACTTAACAGCAAGCCAAAGCCTCATAATATTTATTAAAAGACTCAGTCATCCCAACTTCCACTATGTGAGCTGAAATTTAAGTTGATTCATATTTCTGTATACTTCCAGCAATAGGACTTGGATGCTGCCATCTTCCCTATTCTAAAAAACGTCCATAATCACATGGGTCCGAGAGCCCTTTGCAATTATTTAGTAATAGAGACTCGGATATCTGACAACACAAATTTGGTTTTAGAATAGGAAGATGGAAAAGGGCATTTTTCATTTTCTGAATAAACAAATGTAAAGAAAACATAGCAAAAGGCCAAGTAGATGTTCTAAAAATATGTGATGTTTTGAAATAAACAAATAGATGCTTTTGTAAATGAAAGGGTTCCACATAAAGCCAGCTTTAGTAATTTGTAAGAAATGTTGATAACTCACTGCTTTTTAAGAGCGACATAAGAATTCAATTCTTTAATCTGCAAAAAATAAGAAAGTATTCTCAAGTTCAATACATAACAATGAATATGGACAAAAAGCTTATTAGAGTTTCAAACAAGCACTGAGAAGTTGCAATTGCTTATAAAGAGTAAAGATCCTTAAGGAGTGAACAACACCATTGATTGTTTTTTCTCACTAAGCATTTCGTTGGTGTCTGGAGTATTTCTACTCTCCTCTTCTTTAACTTCTCGGTCAAACTCTTTGATAAGCCTGAGAAACAATAACCCAATGACAAGTATGGAAAGGTTCTTTCATCTAGGGGATGAAATTTTCCACATCTAGTTTATCTAATAAACTAGAATCATGCGTGAAAATGCAATTTTCCACCATCCTCTTGCATTCCTGCATCTTTCTTGTAAGTTCTTCCAAGCTCACTTGCTCTCGCCTATTTGAGTCTTTTATCTTCTCTAGTTTCTTTAATCCATTTCTATAAGAAAATATATTGCACATTTCAGATATCCTTATACAAAATGAAGAAACCCCATTAACCTTAAGTGCCCCAGCCCATGCCGATGCAAAGCAACCCTGTGTCTTAAGAAGTAAACATTTTCAGGCACCAAATGCACATCAATAGCTCAACAGAGCAACCTCGTGTCATAAGAAGTAAACGCTTCCAGGCACCAACTAAACAGATAAGCATAATTTCTTTATTCACATTCGATTGAATTTGGGACCCAAACGTATTGCTAAAAATTTGTTTCAGATCTAGACTTTAGAAAAGCTAGGTTTAAAAACCCAAACGTATTGTTGAAAATTCAGGAACATTTGAAAATCCAATAAATGGAAAAATAGAAAATCGATTCTGAGATAAAATTACAGAGAGAGAGAGAGAGTAGGGAGCGGAGTTGCAGCAGTAGGAGGTTTTGTGGGTTTTCGCAGAGTTGCACAGGGAGACAGAGATAGAGAGAGAGAGAGAGAGTTTTGGGATGTTATTGAGGGGAGGAGAGAAGAGGGGAGAAGGGTTTTGGGAGAGAAGAGGCGGGAGAGATGACGGGATAAGGGTTTTGGGAGAGAAGAGGCGCGCGGTAGAGAAGAGGCACGATTTGGAGAGGGCGCACGATTTTGGGGTGAAATTTTAGGTTTTTTATTTTAAAGGAGCATCGGTGGATTCCTTGTACACGGGCGGCCATGTAAAAACGCCCGTGATTTCCATATACGGTGGCGGTTTATTGTGGCCGCCTGTGATAAAAAAGCCCCTAATACTGGTTTTTTTTGTAGTGGATCCGAGTCGAGTCGAGCTTTTTCTAGTCAAGTCAAGCGAGCCAACCGAGCTAGCTCAGTTTGTGTACACCCCTAAGTGTACCACACCGTCAGTATTGTGTGCTGCTGGAAAAATTGTGGGCCTCACCATGATATATATAAGTTTTATCCACGCGGTTCATCCATTTTGCCAACTTATTTTACCGCATGAGTCAAAAAATAAAGCAGATCTAAATCTCACGTGGGCCATATTACGGAAAATAGTGGTGAGTAAATTCCCACCATTAAAAACTTTCTAAGGATCACTGTAATGTTTATTTGCCATCTAACTGGTTGATTAGAATGCCCACCGTTAAAAACTTTCTACTGATCACTGTAATGTTTATTTGCCATCCTGGATGAAGGGAAAACACAAATATCAAGTTCTTGATCCAAAACTTTTGTAACCCATAAGAAGTCTTTAATTGTGGGCATTTAATCACTGTGTATTACTTGTGTGTGCACTTGAGATTTCAATCTATGTCTTTTTTAAGATTGTAAACGCCCCATTCAAAACTAAACTAAAGTACTCTTTATATTTTAAGTGGACTTTGATAAAACCATCTTTGGATGACTTAAGAATGGTTGAAATCTAAATTGATTAAATGGGTAGGACCCGATGTGCACAGAAATAATCAACGGACCTAATAGGTAGATCCCGAACTTGATAAATCAAATCTCAGCCAATAACCTGAGCTCTTTAGAATCCTTGACCGTATATTTCTCCTAAAAATGATATCTACTGGTTAACCCAAAAAAACATTGAAAATTGAAGAAAGACAAGTCCAAAGGATTCCTAAAACTTTTCAGAGACATCCAACAAATTTTAATCAATTGATATCAACAAAGGTAACCAAAGGTATGATGAACAACCTAACCGTTCAGGATATTAAGTACCCCCCCTGTAAATGGCTGAGCGCGCCCGACAAAAGACAAAATAGACCCTTGGCTCATGATGAGTAGACAATTCACGTGTCATATTGTTAAGACTCGAATATTTTACATTTATCCTTTCAGTTGCATTAGTTTTCCATGCATTCAAATGTTAAGTTGATAGATTAATATATGTTTTATGAATGCAAGGTAATTTGGGAATTGAAGTGCTTAAAGTGATGGAATTATAGCTTAAAAGAAGACAAGGAAGAATTGAAGATTCAAAGGTTATGAAAGAAGAATTGAAGTGCTAAAGGATTGAAGAAACCAAGTGAGAAATGAAGAAAATGAAAGATTCAAATTGGAGTTTCAAATTGAAGAAATATAGATTTTACCGATGCCGTCAATAAGATCTTTGATCCCATCGAGTGGTTTTCGATAGGACTTCGATCATCGGAGACAAATCGAGATAATCTAAAAATTTCAAAAAAATTACTTACTAGACAATTTTGGCTATTCGTTGATCCCATTAAAGAACATTTTGAGCCCAATGAGCAATGTGTGAATTTTAAAAATTAGTTGCTGGACAAAAATCAGTTCACTACTTGATCCATCGAGTGGATTTTCAATGCCATCGACAGATGTTCGATAGGTTTCGATCCTATCGAACCATCTATCGATAAAAGCATAACTGCGTAAATTCAAAGTTGGTTTGCGATTTCTAAAAGATTGTGAAAGTTGCGTATCAAAAACTATATAAATGGGTCCATATGACCTTCCTTAGTATCATGTTAGGGCTTTATAGGTGATTTCAAGTGAGGCAAAGCTCTTTTATTGTCGTTCTTCCTTAATCCGACCTCCCTAGTTTATTTATTCTTTTCTTTTATTTAAGACGTTAGATATGCTAGGCTAATCTCTTAGCTAAGGCTAAGGGATGAATTTTTTGATAGATTATTGATATTTAATTCATTTTTTTATATATAAAAGTTATTGAGTTTTTATGTTGAATTGTGATTGGTTTTGATTGAATTCTTAGATTAGGAAAGGAATCAATCTGTAAAATCGATTGATCTATTGTTAACTCCGAGTATAATAAATGCTTTTGATTTCCTGCGATTAATTACCTAAATCTTCATTAGAGATTGTAATGTCCTGAATTTTTGCTATTTTGGATGGTAAAAACTCCTTAATTATTATTATTTTTTTAAATATAACTAGCCTACGTCATCACTTACTGACCTTTCATACTCGAAGTGAGCCTATACGTGGGTGGTACTGATAAAGAACCGCACAAATAAGATTAATCAACCGTAGAAAGCTAATAAATTTGACTGATCACTTAAACATCGAGTTTAGCCCCATGATTTGTTCACATAGGGCACATATCTAGCCAACCTATCACTGACTAATCGAGATAACCATAACTATATAAAGACCTACTTAAAGTCAAGACAATTATGAGTTGGATCTTGATTAATAAACTAAATCAACCCTGTCACTCATTTAGCCTAAGAACCAATGATCTAGAGTGCTCATGAATGAATCACCATTTTGACTAATTTTGAATAGGTTAAACTATGAACTTAGTTAATCCAGACCTTAACAACTGCGCCCAAGAAATCTCCCTACCCGATTCATTCGAAAAATGCCCCGATTATCTGAACAAGCTCTAGACCGCTAGTTAGTGGGCCAATAGTTTCAAAATTATAGAATAATGTTCATCTCACTAGGCTTGATGTCCATCACAGGTGGAGAATCAAGATAGTGTGCTCAACTTGGGCCAGGAAGGAAGTGCTTGAAATGCGCAACTCTGATAGTCATGAATCTGAAACTTAAGTGAAGAAGGCCCCTCCACTCATTCACGAAATTGCCACTTTCCGACCGTTAGATTACAACTAAACTCGAGGTACGGGTCAAGGATATTTCTCCGCCCGTATCTGTATAGCCATGTCCCCAATGGATCGCCGATGATCGTCCATCTCAAGTGAGGTCCCTGCCGTCCCCGCGGTCAATCGAGACATCCGATTGCCTCCAAATTTGGGCCAATCACTCATCCAGTGATGGGGCACTTGTCCTATAGCACAGATGAGTCAGTGGGCTCCTAGAATAGCCCTATGGGTGAAGATCCAACCCACTAGGGGCATGCATGTTAGAAAAAGAACTCCTAGGGCCATTTAGATACAAATTTCAGACTATGTATGTAACACCCCGTACTTTTCAGTACTCGAGTGTTACCCTGAAGACATAAATTAATATAAACAGAAATTTAACTTACTTGAGTGTTCACCTACATCTGGCCTAAGTCTAATCATGGTAAGTAATCTCCATCCATTGGTCGAGCTACCATCCATTACTCCTCAAGATGTATCATCAAACCATCAGATCTGCCGTTCATCGGGTTTACATTGGTCTATCCTTTAAAAACATACATCAGATTATCTGGCTTCATATTCAACTCATAGATCTCACTTAAACAATCTTAAAATCCCTAGGATTATTGATAGCTAAATATGGGTCAATCCAACCATTGGATCATTTCAACGGTTAAGAAGTTGACATTGGTAACTAGACGTTCATGTGTTGTGACCCACTAAATGGTTAAAATACCTTAAGAATTAAGCACACGACTCATATGTGTTAATCTACTGCAAGACCAGCTCTGTTTAAAAGTAGACTCTACAATTTTAAAACTTTAAATAATAATAATAATAATAATAATAATGATAATGATAATGATAATGAGATTGTAATAATGATAATTAATATAATGAATGCTTATTGAGTCATCTAAACCCTAATCCAACAGTTGATTCCTAACTAAGTGGACCCCTGGACTTTTTAACCGTTGATATGAAAATTGAGAATGATCTGACCATCAAACCGAAAGAAATCCACAATTTGAGTTAAAAGTCAGAAATATGGCCCACCTTATCTATACATTCGCCCCATCTGTGAACCAGGACCCTAATAGGACTAGTAGGAGCCACTGAACGACATGGATCTTTCAACACATCATTGTGGACCCCACACTCACAGTGTGAGTGTATACCAACGGGGTGTACCCGCGCAACACCGAACCATAGAGCTCAGTCAAACAGAGCTGACCCGAGCATTACTTGAAAAAAAGAGTTTTCTCTCTCCTTTCTTTCTTTTCTCGCCTGGCTCCTGCTTAAACGGAAAGCTTCCGTTTGCATTAACTGTAGCCCACCATCTAATCACGGATCGAAGATCCAAACCGTCCATCATGCACGACTCTTGAATTTGTCTAAGACCATGCTTTCCCTGCATGTTGGAAGGCATGTACGTGCTTGCAATCACTGGCACAAAATGGATGTACTTACAACATTTTCCAAAAATGGAAAGCTCTGTTTCTCCTTTTGTTTGCCAGGCTGGCAATCTGAAGACATTATCCACTCTCCATCTCAACCTTCCATTCGAACAATCCTAGCCCTCCATTTCCATCTCGTTTAGGGCTTCCACATGGCAAAAGGAGTTGGAGAGAATCTTTTCTATTATCCAAGCTGGCTTAATCTCGGCCATGTGTCTGTTTTTAGAAACTGACCGAATCATCTCAGACGTCGAATTTAGGGCTTCCTTGAGCCCTTTTAGAGGCGGTTACGGAATCTCACAGCCGCACGAGAAGTTGCATGAGAAACTCGCCCGCAGCCGAATTTCTCACTCACCATTGGGATATCTCTATCCATTGATCAAAAGTGTGTCCCACAATTAATCACAATGCTCGTCCGCATCATCTCCTCCATTCACTCGAGAAACCCATCACCTATGATGTGGCCCATTTTCTGATCAGAGCCGTCCATATGATGGACCATGGTGCCGAAAGATCACTCATGACCTCTGATCTCAGCCATGCAAACTGTTTTTAAAAATATCAACAACTTTCCCTCCTAGTTAATCTAGATTAATAGGCGCAATTATATCTAATCGGGCAATTTGGAACCGATCATTCTAAGCTTTTCGAGAGACTATTTAGGTTGCCATTTAGGGAAACCCTTCCAGAAAAAAGAAAGCCAGAAAGAGAGGAGAAAAAGGTGCCGTCTGTGGTGCTGCATCGAGCCAAGCCAACTCGGTCTGGTTTGCGGTGAGTCGAGTTGAGTCCGTGTGTCTTTGACTGCTAGATATGAAGGAAGGTAGAAGAGAAAGGTAAATATAGAAAAGAGAAGGAGGAAGAGAGAAAATAGAACGAAAGGAAGGAAGGGAGAGTTCGGCTTGGGCAGTGCCACCTAGTGTAACATCCCGAATTTTTCCCAACCTGGGATTAGATGTCCTTAGGCGATGGGTCGATCCTAACACCTTATTAACTTGTCAGAATTGAATCCCACAGTCTAAAATCTCTCCTTAACCCATTTCCTTCACAAATTCCACCCTTCACTACCTTGTTCTTTCAATTTTTCAAAACACTTTCGCCCTAGACACTATCTTAAAGTAGCTAAGTAGTATAACTTGGATCACTTTAGATACAAACTACAAAGGACTAAGTACCACCTCAGACAGAAATCTTATAGGACTAAATCCTTTAGAAATGAGGCGAGGATTAGCCTGTACGAAACCTGATTAGCCATGAAATCCGTTTGAATCACTTTAAATACGATCTGCAAGACCTAAAACTTGTAGAATCATTGGCGCTAGGTTACCCTAAAGCCTAGGATTAAACTCATTACCCGACTGCTCACGGGAGCATCTCGAAACTCCGTATCAGATCTGGACTGCACGTCGGAAGTTCGAATAACACGAAGTTAAGGAATTAGGACCGCCTCGCTGGGCTTGACAACCATCTCGGAAATCAAATCCAGATAGTGTCCCAGCACTATTCGCTTGAGCTCGGAGTGAAGAGTGTGAGAAATGTAAAATTAATTCAAAATAAAATATCTTGAATAATAATCAGCACCTCTCGCATGATCGGTTTAAGCAACTGCACCGTCGAATCGGACCAAATTACACCCTCGGATCGGGAGAAATTTCATACACATTTACATGTACTCGGCATCTCCGATCGAGATCCGCTGACCGTTGAACTGAAACTGGTCTGCCACGCGTGATCTGGAAATCCGACTGAAACGAAAACTTAATAGAACGTAGATCCGGTGTCGGTGAGCTTAAGTCTGACCTTTGGCTCAAGGAGGCCTGTCAGAAGTCCTCCGTTGAGCTGAAAAAGTTCCGCTTTGGTTATAACCTAGGTGAACCTTGTCCAGAAGTCTGTTTTGGTGAGATTTGGGGTTATATAAGGACCTTAAAATCTCTCTCATTTCAACCATCCGAATTTGAGGAAAACCATAGGAAAAGAGAGAGAAAAGAGAGAGAAAGTGAGAGTGAAGTGGGAGTATCTTCCTGCAATGCTTCCCTGTTGCTATACGTGTTTAACTGCGTAGTTCTAATCGCTTTTCCGGTGCTTCCGGCTCCGTTTCTAGGTAAGAAACCCTAACCCTAATCTGATTTGGGGCTTGCGTGGTTGTAGGTTATGAAATAGCTAACGTATTTCGTTTCATAGGTTGCCAAACTGCCGAATACGGGAGCTTAGCAAACCTATCAACTCCGTTACGATTCTATGACAAAAGGTGTGGACTTTAGGTGTATAGGTTATGGTTTTCAACGCTTTCAATGTCAGATAATGATAGATTTATGATCTGCATGCAATTGTACATGTACAAAGTGCTTTCCATTTTCTGTTTCGATTAAAGTTGTAGAATATGGAATTTTACATATTCTAGGTATTCGTAGAAAATACCGTATACGTATTTTTTTTGAAAATGTGTTTGACAAGTTTATTTGTTGTATGGATATACGATATATGGATAAAATACTTATTTGGCGAAAGGATTCGCTGAAATACATGTTTTACTAATATACACTATGTATGTAGAAATACTGTATCGCAGAAAGTACCATATACATGTATATTTTAGAGGTGTGTTTGCCATCACTATTTGTTGTATAAATATATTAAGTATGCGTAAAATACTCGTTTGGCGAAAGGAATCGCCGTATCACATGTTTGCTTATATACACTATGTATGTTGAAAATGTGTATTCTAGAAAATACCGTGTATGTATAAATTTTGGAGATGTAATTGGCATGATTAATTGTTGTATGAATATGATATACACGGATAAAATATTCGCATGGCGAAAGGATAGCCATAATACATATTTTTCTAACATAAGTCATGTATGTTGAAATAGTGTATGTTAAGTGTTTGTGGAAATGCTAGAGTAAGTGTTTGGATGTAGATGCCTTAGGAGGGTGTTGAGATGGGATTCTCAACTACCCTAGAGACATGTATGATTACCTCAATGAGGTTGTTTACTTAAACCGCTTACTTGCAATATATGTGTTTGTATTCCTATTGACGTAGTGCTTTACAACATGCCTTATATCATGCTTTATAACATGCTTTATAACATGTCTACTAGCATGTTTGAATTACTTTATTTATCATGCTTGAATTATTTTGTTTATCATGCTTTACTCCACATGCTATGCATGACAATTGATTGTGTTTGGGGCTATGATTATAGTCCAGACAATCGGCACCAGATTGGAGATCGTGGTTGAGTTTCATGTCGCCACGTGAGATGCATTCGACGAACTCGAGTCGTACTTCGGTTGGGGATAGTGGTTGGCCACGCGAAGTGCTTATGCACTTCATGTCGTTCAACTTGTTGTGCGCTCTAGCTAGCCGATCTCGTCAAGTAACCCGATCTGTCTAATGTATGTTCACCATGTTTGGTCGCTACTGCCTGAACCTAGGGTACCAAACTTACCAGTGAAAACCCTTTTAACCATGGTACCTCGATCCGCTAAGACTCATGAGCCGGGCATGGTGGTATGGGACACCGTGGTCGAGCTGTCGGCCTACGCTGGGGCCACATGCCTCCCCGTAGTGACCAGTGAGCAACCAGACTCGTGAGCCGATTATGGTGGTATGGGACACTATATTCGAGCTGTCGACACCTACGGCGAGAGCTGAGTACGGTGAGACCTGTACTCGTGCTGATGGGCGACGAGTCCTCTGTAGTGTCTTCGAGCATATTCTAAGGTCTGTGATTGACGACGAGCCCTCCACAGCAACTAGAGCATGAGTTGAGCCGAGTACGGTGAGATCTGTATTCGAGCTGACGGCTAGCGATTGAGCCGAGTACGGTGAGACCTGTATTCGAGCCGACGGCCGAATTGAATTGAGCCGCATACGGTGAGATCTGTATCCGTGCTGACGGGTGATGAGCCCTTTGTGATGCCTTCGCTACGCCTCTCAAACCATAATATCGTATGAGATTAACTAGGACTGACGACCCTAGAATGGATCATGTTTGGGAATGATACAAGGGAGGTACCTTAGTTTCCTAATCCGCCGTTTGAAATGAACTAATAATCACTTCGGTAATCATGCTCATCATCGCATTGCATGTGCCTGGTAGATGTGGAGCACGAGGGATGGACGATTCGCGAACGTAAGATGATGTCGCATGAGGGTGGTTTGGCAAGGGCATTCATCATGTCATTTCATACTTACATTAATAAGAGTACTTAGAATTGTTTGATTGTACTGCTTTATCATTACTGCTTGACTGAATTGATAACATGTTAACCTATGCTTTACTGTTCCACTGAGTTGATCACTCACTCCCACGTTACGGGACGGTGTTGTACACACCAACCAGATTTGTTGAGTTTCAGGTGATGGCAATGCTTATGAAGCAGAGCCAGACTACTTCTATGGAGATGAGGAGTTCTCCTATCTGTATCTCTCTGGCAGGTCTATGAAGACCTGATATTGTATGTGTGGGCTATGGTACTTGGTATAGAAGACATTACACTTCCTCGCATTAGGTATATTTTAGAATTGTACTTGTAATTAACTAACATGGTAACTTTATCACACTACGGAGACTCACCACTTGTTTTTATATTATATATATCTATCACGGTCTTCCGCTTGCAATTTAATTGTCTACGGAGTATGATATCTTTGTTTTGGCTTAATCTCACTCATGTTCAATGCACAAATACAGTCAACATTCAATCATCATTCATTTTGTTGCATAAGTGATGTTCTGGAACTCGGGAGTTGAGTTTATGCTCGACCCCCAATTTTCGGGATGTTACACCTGGGCCAACTCATCGAGTTAATTCGAGTTTGGGCTATGTCTAGGTGAGTCCAGATGCTCCTGGACTTTCTGGAAACAAAGAAAAGGAGAAGAAAAGAATCAGAGAAGCATGAAGAATGGCGAATGATAGAGAAGGAAGAGAGCGTGTGTGATTGACCGCACTAGCCCGACCCGAGCGAGTCGAGGAATCGAGTCAAGTCAGTTTGGAGGCTGTTGTTGGTTATTCTTTAGCATGAAGAAGAAATGTAGGAAGAAGAAAGGAAAAGGGAGGAAGAAAAAGAGGAGATGGGGCTCGGTCCAGCAGGCTCGGTCTGAGTCTGCAGAGTTGGGTTGCTGCCAAGTCAAGGGGAGTTGACTCACTGAAACTAAGTCGAATCGAGTTCCATTGGATTGGATCAACTCGCTGAGTCTATTCCTTAGTTAGGAAAGAATCAGGATGAGTCACTACAAGAAAATCCACTTTTACCGATGAAAATTTTCGTCAGTAAAAGCTATTTTTTCGCAGGTAAATAGTTTTACAGACGAAAATTTTCTTTGGTAAATTCGGTGATAAAAGTTTGACGGTAAAGATATTTATCGACGAAAAAAATTTTCGTCGACAAAGGTAAGACTTTTATTGACGAATCTTTTCGTCGGTAAAAACTAATTTAAAAACTTTTACCGATGATTTCTTTTCGTAGCTAAAAATATTTACAAAACATTTACCGACGAAAATATTCGTCGGTAAAAAATCAACAAAAAAATGTTTACCGACGAAAACTTTCGTAGGTAAAAATAATTAGAAACCTTATACTGACGAACATATTCGTCGGTAAAAATAAACAAAAAACCTTTACCGACGAAAATATTCATCGGTAAAAAATAAGTCAGAAACTTATACCTACGAAAAATTTCGTAGGTAAAAATATTTACAAAACTTTTACCTATGAAAATTTTCGTAGGTAAAAGTCTCATTTTTTTTTTTCAATATCCAGCACAAAATTCCTGATATACACTTGTTACAATAAATTTCATCATATTCTTCATGATATACACCTGTTAATATATTTCTACATTCACATCCATCTAAACCCAAACTCATAAATCCATCCAAACATAAACTGCATTCATCCAAACACAAATAATCTTATCTACATCACATTCATTCACGCATAAATACATATAAGTTTAACATTATAAATAAAAATACAAAAAATCACAAAGATGAAGGCGGAGGTGGTGGGGCATCGGTGGGTAAGTGTGCAGCGAGAGCCTGAAACATCTCCATCATCCGTCACTCATGCTCCACCGACATCTCCTCCATCCTCCTCTCCTGCTCCTCCCTCTGCCTCGTCTGCTCCTTTATCCTCCTCTCCTGCTCCTCCCTCTGCCTCATCTGCTCCTCCATCCTCCTTCTCTCCTGCTCCTCCCTCTCCCTCGTCGGCTCCTCCATCCTCCTCTCCTGCTCCTCCCTCTCGCCTCACCAACTCCTCTATCCTCCTCTCTGCTCCTCCTTCTGCCTCGCCAGCTCCTCCATCCTCCTCTCATGCTCCTCCCTCTGCATCGTCTGCTCCTCCCTATGCCTCTCCAGCTGCTCACTCTGCCTCTCCAGCTGCTCTCTGATGTCATGGACGATGACCTATAGTTGCTCAACCTCTCTCTCTACGATATCAGCTCAGCGTACGGTGCTGTCGCCAATGACGATGGATCGCTTAGAGGCAGCTATAGTGGGTACCATGAGCTTGGCACCATGGCCAAGCCCACACACATATCCAGAACGAGTGCCAAACACCTGACTCAGGACCTCTGGCTCAGTCCGCTGAGTACCATCGGGAGTGGGATGACTTCGTAAGGTCTCCATCGCCGCCTGTAATAAAAATATATGAATTTTCATGACAAATGACATTATTATAATTCAATGCAATTAAATTTTATAATGTAAGAATTTTTACCCAATTCTTGCTGGCTCTAGGATATACCCAAGATCCAGTCGCCTGCCGATAGTGAGTCCCTCTGTAGAGATCTATTGGTCCGGGCTCTTGGTCAGTGACAGAATCTCGTTGCACAATCAAAAGGATAATATAGTTAATATAAATGCATGGAAAGAATATATCAACTTATTAATTACCAGTAATTTCTTACCATGTCGTGACGAAGTCGTACAAATGACTTTGAACTAGCCACGTGGTTCACTTCTAACTTTCCCCTATTGTCAGAATTTATTTTGCTCTTCTTCTGAACACATTTTTCATAATACATTGTTATTATTGTGAATTTAATTGTTAGCTTAAGATATCGTAAATATGTAAATGTTGCCTGAAAGGAATCAGACGAAAATCTATCGTAGAGTATCCGCTAGTCGTCATGGGTCACGTGCGGCGGTGCAGACTGTACGGCCTCCTCGTGGCTCACACACCGCTTGTACCGCTTATGTAAGTCACCGCGGTACTCCTTGAACCGCTCCTTCACCATGTCATCAATGACATGGGAGATGTGCGGAACACTAAAATCAAAGTCAAATTTATCCTGCAGTTTCGTAAATAATAGATTAAGGCAATAAACTTATTAATAAAATAACTTAACTGTAAATAAATTTTAATTTACTAAAATTTACCTGAAGGTACTGACGGATGAGCTGCCACACATCATCTGTCACGTCAGCCCAACAGGAGGTGGTGGGGGGGATCAGAGATCGGCATAAGACATTGACCTTTGACGTAAACAACTTGACATTGTTCCCAACAGGTCTAATGCAGTCCTGTGGAAACTCTACCGTCACCCTACCCTCACGCGTAAGTCGCTCTAAAAGCAACCCACGCGTGGGTCCACGTCCTTGTCCGCTGGTCGACGATCTGTTGCAAAAGAAATATGTCAGTCTAAACATAAATAGAAGTCATTAAAAGAAATATATGTCTAGACTTGACTTACATGCAGTGCCTGGTGTATGTGCGACTGAGGGATCTGACGCCTACGATACAGCATGTGATGGCGATGCTGTTTCCGTCGCATCACGGGTAGAAGGGGTAGATACAGTGGATGAATGACGTGGTCTCCCACCTGGTGCCGTCATTGAATATGTGCGAGCTACGAACTTATAAATTTAAACAATGTCAATACAAGTGGAATATACTAAAACATTATACAGGTAGTGTTGATAGTACAATGCATTTGTGCTTATGCTTAGAGAGATTATTAAAATATGATTACACCATTACGCTATAATGTAAGCAGAATATAATAAAACTGTATACTTTAATTTATAATAAAACTGTAAACTTTAATCTATATTAAAACATTATACAAGTAGGTTTTGGGATTGAAGAATAGGTTTAGGTTTTGGGATTTGAGAATAGGTTTAGGATTAGGTTATAAGTTATAGCTCTAGGGAATTGAGAATAGGTTAAGGTTTAGGTTTAGGAAATCAGGTTCGGGTTTGGGATCAGGTTTAGGTTTGGGTTTTCAAGTTTAGGTTTAAGTTTAGGTTAGGGAGTTGAGATTAGGATTAGGTATAGGTTTAGGTTTAGGGATTTAAGAATACATTTAGGTTTTAGGTCTAGGTTTAGGTTATAAGTTATAGCTTTAGGGAATTGGGAATAGGTTAAGGTTTAGGTTTAGGAAATCGGGTTCAGGATCGGGTTTAGGTTTGGGTTTTCAAGTTTAGGTTTAGGTTTAGGTAGGGAGTTGAGATTAGGATTAGGTGTAGGTTTAGGTTTAGGGATTTGAGAATACATTTAGGTTTTAAGTTTAGGTTATAAGTTATAACTTTAGGGAATTGAGAATATGTCAAGGTTTAGGTTTAGAAAATCGGGTTTGGGTTCGGGATCGGGTTTAAGTTTGGGTTTTCAAGTTTAGGTTCGGGTTTTCAAGAGTAGGTTTGGGTTTTTCAAGTTTAGGTTTAGGTTTTCAAGTTTAGGTTTGGGTTTTCAAGGTTAGGTTTAGGTTTAGGTTAGGGAGTTGGGATTAGGATTAGGTGTAGGTTTAGGTTTAGGGATTTGAGAATACATTTAGGTTTTTGGTTTAAGTTTAGGTTATAAGTTATAGTTTTAGGGAATTGAGAATAGGTTAAGGTTTAGGTTTAGGAAATCGGGTTCGGGTTCGGGTTTAGGTTTGGGTTTTCAAGTTTAGGTTTAGGTTTAGGTTAGGGAGTTGAGATTAGGATTAGGTGTAGGTTTATGTAACGCCCTGAAAATCGGGGGTCGAGCATAAACTCAACTCCCGAGTTCCAGAACATCACTTATGCAACAAAATGAATGATGATTGAATGTTGACTGTATTCGTACATTGAACATGAGTGAGATTAAGCCAAACAAAGATATCATACTCGAGAGACAGTTAAATTTGCAAGCGGAAGACTATAATAGATAGATAAAATATATAAACTATGATAAGTCTCCAGAGTGTGATAACATTACCAGGTTAAATAATTACAAGGACAGTTCTAAAATATACCTAATGTGATGACGTGTAATATCTCCTATCCCAAATACCATAGCCCTGTCAGTACAATACCAGGTCTTCATAGACCTATCAGAGAGATACAGATAGGAGAACTCCTCCTCATCACCATAGAAGTAGTCCGGCTCTGCTTCACAAGCATCGCCATCACCTGAAACTCAACAAATCTGTTTGGTGTGTACAACACCGTCCCGTAACGTGGGAGTAAGTAGCTAACTCAGTGGAATAATAAAGCATAGGTTAATATGTTATCAATTCAATCAAGCAGTAATAATAAAGCAGTACAAATCAAACAAGTTTAACTACTCTTGATAAATGCAAGAATGAAATGACATGATGATGTATGCCCTTGCCAAACCACCCTTATGCGACAACATCTTACGTTCACGAATGCATAACTCCCTCAGTGCCCCACATCTACTAGGCACATGCGGTGCAATGATGCGCATGATTTTCGAGTTGTTATTAGTCTGTTTCAAACAGCAATATTGGGAAACTAAGGTACCTCCCTTGTATCATTCCCAAACATGATCCATTCTAGGGTCGTCAGTCCTAGTTAATCTCATACGATATTATGATTTGAGAGGCGTAGCGAAGGCATCACAAAGGGCTCATCACCCGTCAGCACGGATACGGATCTCATCAGTATGCGGCTCAGTGTCGACCGTCACTCGAGTACGGGTCTCACCGTACTCGGCTCAATCACTAGCCGTCGACTCGAATACGGGTCTCACCAGTGCTATTTCGGCTCAACTCATACTCTAGTTGCTGGGAAAGACTCGTCGCCAATCACAGACCTTAGAGTATACTCGAAGATACTACAGAGGACTCGTCGCCCGTCAGCACGAGTACAGGTCTCACCATACTTGGCTCTCGCCGTAAGTATCGACAGCTCGAATACAGTGTCCCATACCACCGTATTCGGCTCACGAGTATGGTTACTCACTAGTCACTACGGGGAGGCACATGGCCCCAGTGTAGGCCGACAGCTCGACCACGTTGTCCCATACCACCATGTCCGGCTCATGAGTCTTAACGGATCGAGGTAGCATGGTTAACGGGATTTCACTGGTAAGTTTGGTACCCTAGGTTCAAGCGGTAGCGTCCAAACATGGTGAACATACATAAGACAAATCGGGTTGCTTGACGAGCTCGGCTAGCTCGAGCGCACAACAAGTTGAACGATATGAAGCGCATAAGCACTTTGTGTGGCCAACCACTATCATCAACAGCAGTACGACTTGGGTTCGTCGAACACATCTCACGTGGAAAATGGATCATAGCCACAAATCCAATTCTGGTACCGATTGTCTGGACTATAATCATAGCCCCAAACACAATCAATTCCTAACCATAGCATGTGAAGTACAGCATGATAACATGGTAATTCAAGAACACTAGCAATCATGTTATAAAGCATGTCATAAAGCATGTTAATAAACAAGTTACAAAGCATGTTCAAAAGCATGTTGTAAAGCACTATACAAATAGGGATACAAATACATATATTTCATAAGTGAGTGGTTAGAGTAAACAACCACATGGAGGGTATCATACATGACTCTAAGATAGTTGAGAATCCCATCTCAGCACCTACCTAAGGTTCTAACACTAGCAATTTTTACAAACACTTGGAATGCACTTTTTCAACATACATGGCGTATGTTAGAGGAAAGTGCACTAGGGCTGTCCCTTTACCAAACTAGTATTTTATATGTATACATCATATTCATACAGCAAATAATCATGACAATTACATCAGCAAATTTTATACGTATAGGGTATTTTCTAGGATACCCAATTTCAACGTACATAGTGTTTACAAGGGAACTTGTAATACGGCGATTCTTTTCGCCAAGCAATTAATTTATACGCACATAATATATTTATACAACAAATAATCATGACAAACACATCGCTAAAATATACACGTATATGGTACTTCTTACAATACCGTATTTCTACATACATGGTGTATATTAGTAAACATGTATTTAGGCGAACCCTTTCGCCAAATGAGTATTTTATCCATACATCATATATCCATACGACAAATAAACATGTCAAACACATTTCCATAAAAAATACGTATACGGTATTTTATATGGATACCTAGAGTATGTGAAATTCCAAATTCTACAATTCTAATCGAAACAGAAAACGAAAAGCACTTTGTACATGTGCAATTGCATGCAGATCATGAATCTACCATTAACTAACATTGAAAGCGTTGAAAACCGCAACTTATACACCTAAAGTCCTCATCTTGTGTCATAGAATCGTAACGGAGTCGGTAGGTTTGCTAAGCTTCCGTATCCGGCAGTTTGGCAACCTAGAGAATGAAATAGGTTAGCTATTTCCTAACCTACAACTGTCTAAACCCCAAAACAGATTAGGGTTAGAGTTTCTTACCTAGAAACGGAGCTGGAATCGCCGGGAAAGCGATGAGAATCAGGCGGTGGAGCTCGAATAGCGGCAGGGAACAGCAGCAGGGAGTTCCTCCCACAACTCCCACACTTTCTCTCTCTTTTCTCTCTCTCAAATCTAAATTCGTATGGCTGCCATGAGAGAGGGTTTAAGGTCGTTATATAGCCTAAAAATTTACTGAAATAGACTCCTGTTCAAAGTATACTTAGGTTATAACTAAAGCGGGACTTTTTCAGCTCAACGGAGGACTTCTGGCGGGCCTCCTTGAGCCAAAGGTCAGACTTAAGCTCACTAACGCTGGATCTACGTTCTATTAAGTTTTCATTTCGGTCGGGATTCCAGATCACGCGTGGCGGACCAGTTTCAGTTCAATGGTCAGCGGATCTCGATCGGAGATTCCGAGTACATGTAAATGTGTATGAAATTTTTCCTTATCCGAGGGTGTAATTTGGTCAGATTCTGACAGTCTGGTTACTTAAAACTGATCCGCAAGCAACGAGTCTCAGATTACTATTCGAGATATTTATTTTTAAAGAAAACAAGTGTTTTCACATCCTCTCGCTCCGGACTCAAGCGAACAGCCATGGAACACTGTTTGGATTTGATTTCCGAGATGGTTGTCAAGCCCAGCGAGGTGGTCCTAGTTCCTTAACTTCGTGTTAATCGGACTTCCGACGTGCGGTCCAGATCCGATACGGAGTTTCGAGATGCTCCCGAGAGCAGCCGGGTAATGAGATTGATCCTAGATTTTAGGGTAATCTAGCGTCAATAATTCTACAAGTTTTGGGTCTTGCAGATCATATTTAAAGCGATTCAAATGGATTTCATGGCTAATCTAGTTTAGCACTTAGTTAACTTTGTCAAATTTCTAAAGGATTTAATCCTAAGTGATTTCCGTCTGAGGTAGTATTTAGTCCTTTGCAGTTTGTATCTAAAGTGATCCAAGTTATACTACTTAGCTAGTTTAAGATAGTGTCTAGGGCGAAGGTGCTTTGAAAAATTGAAAGAACAAGGTAGTGAAGGGTGGGATTTATGAAGGAAATGGGTTAAGGAGCGATTTTTTACTGTGGGATTTAATTCTGACAAGTTAATAAGGTGTTAGGATTGACCCATCACCTAAGGACGTCAAATACCAGGTTAGAAAAAATCTAGGGTGTTATAATCTACCCCCCTTAAAACAAAATTTCGTCCCCGAAATTGGCTAAGGGTAATAAAAAAGATTTAATCATTTCTTTTGCCTAAGTTCTATTGATTTCAAGTTCCTAAGCATGGTAAGGTATATACTAGTCTGGTTCATTTTAGTCTACTCCCCTTAAAACTTATTTCTTTATCCATTTCTCATACCCTGATGGTTTGCTACAATTTCTTTCTTTACCTATTTGGAGTCTTGACGACAACTCCCAACAATTTAGAGTAAGATAGCTGTTTCATTGTTTGACCAACACGTAGAAACAGTAATAGTGGGCTCGATCCCGATACATTGATCATCTACCGGGCCAGGGTAGGAAGCTCATCGTATCACTTCTGAATTCTAGTGGATCCTGGTCTTCTGCTCGGCCAAGCAGTGAGTCCATTGGTAGTCGCCCAGGATTGAGAATTGGGTCAAGCCGCAAATGTTTCGCAGTTGTATATTTCAGTAACTCCGTAGTCCGATCACTCTAGAAATGTAGGGAATGTCCATCATTGAAAGGCTCAAATTGTCTATTCTAAGGTTGCCCTTTAGGTCTTAGTCTAAGAGAGTCCTCGTTATTATTTATGTCAAAGGAAATGGGGAATCAAATCTTACTAGATCATCCTAAAACATTTTCATAGTAGAACTTGTTAGGGCTTCTATAATATGCATATGTTAACGAGCACCGTTTCGATCCTGGGCCAGTGGAGTAGGGTCCACCATGCTTTCGCTGTGCCACCCAGATCAAGAGATGCAATAGGTAACCTAACTAGATTGGGCTCATAATGTTCTACCCCCCTTAAAATTTTATTTTCACCCTCAAGGCTTAAGATTTATGTCCTGCTCCGTACATCGGAACAAGGTGTAATTTATAACCTATCCTTGACATGAAATGAGATGCGGTCTCCCACTACATCAGTCTTGGTACCTAGGATTATAGAAAGACTATCACGGATGGGTGTGAGTTTGAGGCAAGATGCCTAATTCTACCAAGGAATTTTGTCACAGTCCAGACTTATCCTATTTAATCATGTCTAGCTTAATAGGCAGGCTATATTTTTACGTTCATAAGCACAATATGTATGCCGACATGGCATGCAATTTGGGACCTAATTCCTAACTGTTTGTTGCCCATTTGGGCAATTCCTTAGGCCTAAAAGACAAAGTCTTTATCAGCTATATACTCCTAACACTTTTCAAGGACAAAATTATAAACTTTTAGTTGTAAATGGTTGGACCAACACGGAAAGAAAATTGTGTAGTGGGTCTGAGTCGGTTAAGCCGAATAACTAAGTCTATTATTCAATTGGCTTAGTATAATTAATTAGTCTTTTACTTTCCTTAGCCTAACCAGTAGTCTAGTCTTAATTTAAGAGTAGCGGGAATCCATAGGTGAGTCCAAAGTCCATGCTCATACACTAGATGATTTCACATCATTTCTAATACAGGAAGGGTTTTATCACTTAGGGTTAAAGGTTGTCAATTGAATTGCCCGAACTTGAATTTAACTATGCCAGAGCATTTCACCCATGTTCATACTAGCTACGAAGATCCTAAAGTTCACATTATAAATTTGTTGGATTTCCTACACAGTCAGGCCTGTCGAAATCTAGGAGCACCGCTTTAGGTCCAAAACTCTAAGGGTCTATTCGGCCAATGGTCTTAGGTTGTATTAAATGGGACTGTATTGCTAATCCCACCTCGGGATTGGGAATGACATGTTTGGTAGGAGGGCGGGTGGGGATTAAAATTAATATCATAGGCTTTTAAAAATGAGTCTGGTGTTGGAAAAGTGTGAGATGGGATTTCCAAACCCCATGATGATGAATTTATAAGTGTAATTTGAAAGGAAAACACGGGATTTACGTTTAACTGCCTACATCCCAAACATAGTATGGATGATTAGGCCTCCAAGAAAATGGCCGTACATGCTCGGATAGAGCCATGGAAAATGAGGATAAGGGGAAATAGGGGGCTGGAGTTTTTGGTTCTCCACGGATTGGAGTCTCGACAGACGTCGTAGAGGCCAATAGATAGGGTTTGAAGAAGGAAAATGAATAGATGGGATGGGTTGAGAGCTTACCCAAATTTGAGTTCCAAATGGGGCATGTAAATGATCAAAAGAAAGAGAATGGAGAGGGTAGGGAGTAGGTTATGTTGTAAACGTTGGAAGAGGATGAGTTGGGCAGGAAATGATGAAATGAGTGATTAGAGGGAAGGTTTGAGAGGTAAAACAGCAAGTCGAAAGAGAAAGGTGGGCTTAGAGGTGCGTTTGAGAGAGAGGGGGCAAAAATGATGTGAAAAAGGGGTCCCCTAGAAAATTTGGTAGGCACCATACGGGCCTAGGGAAGTTCTACGCCCTTTCTAGCATTTCTAGTTGGTCTATTATTTTAATTATTTTTCTAGTAGTTCATCATCAAGTATACTTCATCTCTACCAAATTTCATTAGATTTTGTCTTGTAAAAAAAATTCTAAAAATTCTAGAAGCAGCAGCTGTCCAAACTAATAACTTTCAGATAGTTGATACAACGATCCATATTTAACTATATTAAATATTTTATTATATTTTTCACTTATTTTTATATGAAACTAGACTTATCAAGATTAAATTTAGCTTTTGAATCACCTTAATCAGAGTTATAATGAGGGAGATATGACTTTTTGAAATCAAACCAAAATTGCAGAAAAATTGTGGCCGAAAACGGGCCAGCCAATGAACTGCGGCCCGCCCGGGCCCGCTGGACCGCGGTCTACCTTGTCCAACACTGCACCGCCGCAGCTCGGTGGTGTTCTATACCCTCCCAAGGGGCCAATGGTACCCCGAGTCAGTCCCGGGTCCCCCCGGATTGACGCGTGTGGCCCACGACTCCGTTTCGAGTCATTTTGGGTCAAATCGGACGTATCTTGCAATATGGAATGAGTTATCTGACATATAATATATGATTTTGGGGTAGAACGAGATAATCTATCCAAATAACCTATTTAATTGGTTATATTCCAAAGTTTGAATTATCAAAGGTCCAATATATACATATACTTACTATTTATAGTAAATTTTTGTTTAAGTATTATTCTTCATCATTTATACATTAGAATTTATATCTGGTATGAAAGGATGAAAAAAAATTTAAAGAACGAAGTGGTGTAAGGAGAGATTTTGAAGAAATTGGGTAAAAAAGGGGTTTTAGGCTTTGATGTTGTGATTGACCCATAACCTAAGAACATTTGTCTCTAAGGAATGACTCAAACCTGTCGACTGACGGCCTAGAAGTGATTCAGGATTGTTCCACGTGATCATGGGTGTGTACGACCCAATCTCAGCGGTCAATTTCGGTCGGTTTCGCCGTTCGGCGAAATTGAAAAATCCTAAGTCTATTTCTACGTTTCGTCGCTCCCTCCTAAGTCAGAGTGCGTCAGTGCACATCGTGTGACCATAACCCAGGTCCGGTTTAATCCAAATCATTCTCTGATACCATCTTGTAATGCCCTGAAAATTGGGGGTCGAGCATAAACTCAACTCCCGAGTTCCAGAACATCATTTATGCAACAAAATGAATGATGATTGAATGTTGACTGTATTCGTGCATTGAACATGAGTGAGATTAAGCCAAAACAGCATATCATACTCCAGAGACAGTTAAATTTGTAAGCGGAAGACTATGATAGATAGATAAAATATATAAACTATGATGAGTCTCCAGAGTGTGATAACATTACCAGGTTAAATAATTACAAGGACAGTTCTAAAATATACCTAATGTGAAGACGTGTAATATCTCCTATCCCAAATATCATAGCCCCGTCAGTACAATACCAGGTCTTCATAGACCTGTCAGAGAGATACAGATAGGAGAACTCCTCCTCATCACCATAGAAGTAGTCCGGCTCTACTTCACAAGCATCGCCATCACCTGAAACTCAACAAATCTATTTGGTGTGTACAACACCGTCCCGTAACGTGGGAGTGAGTAGCTAACTCAGTGGAACAATAAAGCATAGGTTAATATGTTATCAATTCAATCAAGCAGTAATGATAAAGCAGTACAAATCAAACAAGTTTAACTACTCTTGATAAATGCAAGAATGAAATGACATGATGATGTATGCCCTTACCAAACCACCCTCATGCGACAACATCTTACGTTCGCGAATGCATAACTCCCTCAGTGCCCCACATCTACTAGGCACATGCGGTGTAATGATGCGCATAATTTTCGAGTTGTTATTAGTCCGTTTCAAACAGCAATATTGGGAAACTAAGGTACCTCCCTTGTATCATTCCCAAACATGATCCATTCTAGGGTCGTCAGTCCAAGTTAATCTCATACGATATTATGGTTTGAGAGGCGTAGCGAAGGCATCACAAAGGGCTCGTCACCTGTCAGCACGGATACAGATCTCACCATATGCGGCTCAATTATTGACCATCAGCTCGAGTACAGGTCTCACCGTACTCGGCTCAATCACTAGCCGTTAGGTCGAATACAGCTCAAGTTTAGGTTTGGGTTTTAGGTTAAGGTTTAGGTTTAGGTTAAGGTTATAGGTTTAGGTTTGGGTTTAGGTTAAGGGTGTGGTCCGTACAAATATAGATATAAACACGGCCTGTCCAAATGGCCAGGCCACTCCAATGCTGTCCATAGAAAATGACAGCTTCATCATGGTTATAACAGCGGTTCCCACCTTTCAGGGACCCCCGCTTATTTGGATAGCTCGGACGCACATCCGGGTCTGCTCCATTAATTTCTAGCAAACACATAAACATGGCCTGTCCAAATCATCAGGCCACTCCAATGTTGTCCATAGGAAATGGACAGCTTCATCATGGCCATAATAGCAGTTCCCACCTTCCAGGGACCACCGCTCAACATCCGAATAGCTCCGACGCACATCCGGGTAACTAATTATCTAACTTATAAATCACAATTATAAGTCACAACTATAAAATGAAAGTGTTATGGAATTGGTTGTTTCAGAACATTGTGAGGATTCACATACATATGCAACGATGATGCACTTGTCATGGAATATGGTTGTTTCAGAACATTCATCTAGCTCGACCCATTGAAAATCTAACAATATATGAGTATGATTTTACTATAATTAATTCTAAAAATAATTAGCAACCAAAAAAGAAAAGAATATGAACTAGCATTATCTCATAAAATGCATTATAAATATAACGATTGAATATATCATGAAGACAACTAACTTCAAAACTTAGCTAGTGCCAAATGCACCTTAGTTAAGGGCCACAAATTCCATGTGCATTTTTCACTGACTCATCCCCCAAACATATGCCATTCACTTTCCCATTAAAAGTGTGGTTATTTCTTTCCCTCTATATAGACCTCAAAACAGCCACAACCACATAAATTTTGGAGTATTGTTCTAAAAATGAAGCAGATCCCATTGTCAGGTGGACTATACCATAGGAAATAGTGGTGATTGACCACCCTACCATTAAAAACTTCTTAGGTCCATCTTAATGGTTATGTAGTGTTTATTTGCCATCCAATCTGTTGATAAGGTCACTTAAGCTTGGATGAAGAGAAAACAAATATCAGCTTGATCCAAAACTTTCGTGACCCATTAATAGTCAATCACTGCTGTTTCCTATGATATAGTCCACCTGATAATTGGATCTGCTTCAATTTCGGATAGTGCCATAAAATGATTTGGAAAAACGGATGGACAACATGCAAATAGATTACATGCATCAAGGTGGTCCCCATTGTAAGGGCCACACCATCTTGGGTGAGTCCAGGGTGTCACTAAATCCACTCCCTTTTAAGGCATGGCCCCAAAATGAAGCAGATCCAAATATAAAGTGGACTACACAGGAAATAGTGGACCACCTCTAAAAGCTTCCTAGGGCCCCACTGTAATGTTTATTTGCCAATTAGTTTGTTGACAATGTCACCCGGACCTAGATGAAGGGAAAACATAACTTTTGTGGCCCCAAGAAGTTTTCAACGGTGGGCATTCAATCCCTACTGTGTTGTCCAATTAAGATTTCCATCTGCTTCACATGACCCAATTCGTGGAGGCTTCACATTTTACAGCAAATATCGATATCTCTGGACAGTTCTCATGCAGTCCAGGTGAACTGACCATTTGGGAATGAAAGGAATTGATAACCTTACGTCGTTATTAATGTATAACAAGTCATTTCATGTATGAAATATGTACAACTAGTCTCATGAGAAAAATAAGAAAACATTGACAGGTTGCATGCAATCAATGTGCAAAATGCAAGAGAAATACAAGTTGACGCTTGCATTAGTTTTGATATAATCTTAGTAACAAGTCTAGAACAAAATCATGGATTAGGAAAACCACCAGAACAAAACCACGGATGGGGGTTAATAATCAGATGGGGACCACAGGGGTGTATAATCCGTATTATCTGAAGCCTCCATCTGGTGGGCCTACCATGCTTGGGGAACGACAATTGGAGAACCCTTTATTCCATGGATCGATTGTTTCTATTTTTTTTTTCCAGTTAAGCTTTTGACAGTTTCAGGTTTCATCCATCCGTGCCACAGATCAGATTAGTTAGGACCATCTATTGGTGAGATTTTTGGACCCTGTACCATCCACAGTGGTTCTCATCAGATGGATGGTTCAAATCATCTGACCGCACATTCATGTGGACCCCTCCTGGTTTTAAAGGCATAGTGGACTTCACAGCTCTCAGTAGGGCCCACCTTAAACCCTAAATCCCTAAATCCCCAAATCCCCAAATCCCTAAATCCCTAAATCCACAAATCCCTAAATCCCTAAATTCACAAATCCCTAAATCCCTAAATCCCTATATCCCTAAATTCCCAAATCCCAAATCCCTAAATCCCCAAATCCTTAAATCAGTATTGAGATTGAGATAGATTGAGAGAGATACCTCGTTGTCGTGAATGACCTTCAAGTGTAAGAGAGACCTCAAGAGAGATCTTCAACTGCGTGCTTGGGTAGGGCGTTCGACAACGGACCGCAAGAGAGATCGAGAGAGAGGAAGAGAGAGAAGAGAGAGAGAGAGAGAGAGAGAGAGAGAGAGAGAGAGAGAGAGAGAGAGAGAGAGAGAGGAGAGGGTGGAGAGAGAGAGAGAGAGAGGAGAGAGTGGAGAGAGCGAGAGGAGGGAAAGGGTGCGCGATAGAGAGAGAGAGTGAGTGCGAGAGAGAGAGAGAGAGAGAGAGAGAGAGAGAGAGACTGCCGCACTTGCGCTTTACATAGGTTGAGTAGCGAGTTGGCTACTGAAGTGACATCACCAAGTTCTGTGGACCCCACTATGATGTATGTGTTGTATCCACACCATCCATCCATTTTGAGATATTATTTTAGGGCAAGAGCTAAAGAATGAGGTAGATAAAAAGATGTAGTGGACCTCACCACAGAAAACAGTGGGGAGAGTGATTCCCACCGTTGAAACTATCTTAAGGCCCACCATAATTTTTATTTGAAATCCAACCTGTTCAAAAGTTAAAAAAGACATGAAATAAGGTAAAACACAAATATCAGCTTCATCTAAAACTTTCGCGCCCTTTAAAAGTTTTTAATGGTGGGTGTCACTATCCCAAAAACTTTCAATTTATTTTTGGATATTGGCCTAAAATTATCTCTCCAAATGGATGGAAGGTGTGGATATAAAACATACATCATGGTGGGGCCCAAAAATGAGAGGTATATAAATATCAGGTGGACCACACCACATGAAAACAATAGTGATTGGAAATCCATCATTAAAATCCTCATAAGGCCCATTGTACTGTTTATTTGGCATCCAATCTGTTTATTTGGTCATACAGGACTAGATGAAGGGGAAAAACAAAAATCATCTTGATCCACAACTTTCCCAATGCTGACTTGACCGGTTACTTTTTAAACACTTAAATTGAGGAATTTGTAAAATAAATATGGGGCCCACCATAATGTGTGTGGCTTATCCACACCGCCCATTCATTATGCCAATGAATTTAAGGCATGAGCCCAAAAATTAGGCAAATCCTAAGCTCAAGTGGACCACACCACACGAAATTATGAGAATCGAATGCCTACCATTAAAAACTTGTTGAGTCCCTTAGAAGTTTTACATCAGGCTTATATTTATATTTTTCCCTTATCCATGTCTATGTGACCCTATGAACGGGTTAGATGGTAAATAAACCTCAATGTGGGCCCAGTAAAAGAATCAACTTTCAACGGTGGACAAATTAAGTCTATTGTTTCCTTTCATGTGGGCTAATTGAGCATTAGATCTTCCTAATTTTTCCTGTGGTATGGTCCACTTGAGCTTTGGATATGCTTCCTTTTGTTCTTTAGACCTCAAATTATCTGTTAACATGGATGAATGGAGTGGATAAAATAAATAAATAATGGTGGACCCCACAGAGTTTACTCTGGTAAGGTTAACGAGTAACTCACCTAAATATAGTGGAGAATGGTTTCCTTTAAACATTCATAATCATATATTGGGACTGCCTAAATGTGATTCACATATCCAACCTACTCATTTTGTGTCCCACTTGGATGAGGGGTCAGACCAAGTTTCAACCGCATGTAAAACTCATGTGAGCCCCACCAAGTGCTTTTATATTTCTTAGGATGTCTTCACATAGTCTTAGATGGTATGACCCACTTGAGTTTCGTATACAGATGATTTTTGAGATATCTTATAACCTAAAGGGGACACATCAAACTCACGGTGTTGATGTTCGACACACATCATGATGCGGCCACACCACATAATATAGTGGCCCATTGTACATGTCTGGTCCATTCACTATATTTTACTGATCAATACTCTCAATTTGACTAGTTACTCGCCTCAATCAGGCTACATATGAGAAAGATATTGGGCATACAAGATTGATCAACAATTTCAGTGAAATTTGATTTAAACATCTGAAGTTATTTACTCTTTAATCTGAACTGATTAGATTGTCCAAAAACGATTAAAGGTTTAATTAGTGGATGTGCCTAATAATTTAGTAATTTTATTTTTCACAGATAAATTTCAATTTCCATTTAAAAATAACATATTCTTTTCAAAATGTATATTTTTTTTACTCTTTTAACAAAATATCATTTTTATTATAAAATATTAGAAAAAAAATAAGATACAAATTCTGAATTTTTATTTTCAAAATCTCAAAAATTTTCTCATATTTTAATTCAAAATCTCAAGAATTTAAAATACAAATTCTGAATTTTTTAACAATTTTTATTTTCTATCTTAAAAATTATAAGATTTTTACTGACGAAATTTTTCCTTAAAACATTCACTTAAATGTAGTGGAGAAGGGTTTCCTTAAAACATTCATAATCATATATTGGGCCTGCCTAAATTGATTCACATATCCAACCCACTCATTATGTGTGTCCCACTTGGATGAGGGGTCAGACCAAGTTTCAACCGCATCGAAAACTCATGTGGGCCCCACCAAGTGCATGCTTTTATATTTTTTAGGATGTCTTCACATGGTTTCATCACACAATGCCAGAGGATGCTGTTGGAGATAAAATGAAATGAAAGAAAAGGGAGACGGTTTATGGTATTTAATGAGATAGAATATCTCTTGATCCATCATTTAGTTCATAATTTTAATCTCAGCCGTCTAATCAATGGTCTAAAAAGATATCGATTGTCTTATGTCTAATTAGTTGCATGAAAAAAAAGTACAGTTTTGGGACAATCCTAACTGTCTAATTAATGGGTTGAATCTCCATTTTTACTGATATCCATGCCGTCCATTCATTTTTATAGATCACTTTAGCGGTTAATCTAAAAAATGAGGCAGATCTAAATCTCGGGTGGACCACACCATACGAAAATAGTAGTGATTGAATCTTCACCATTAAAACCCTCTTAGGGCCCACTTAATGTTTATTTGAGATCCACGCCGTCCATTTATTTTTACAGATCACCACTTTCGGAGTTATTCCTAAAAATTAGGTAGATCTAAATATTAGGTGGACCACACTATGGGAAAACAGTAGTGATTGAATCTCCACCATTAAAACCCTCTCAAGGCCCACCGTAATGTTTATTGGACATCTTTCAGTCATACAGACCTGGATGAAGGCAAATTACCAAAAAAAAAAAAAAAAAACACAAATATCAGCTTGATTAAAACTTTTGTGGTCCTAGTAAGTTTTTAATGATAAGCGTTCAATCAACTCTGTATGTGGTCCACTTGAGATTTAAATCTACCTCATTTTTTGGACAAATTCCGTTAATCATATGGAAAAATAGATGGACGGAATGGATGTAATAATAAATCATGGGTAGTGGCGTGGTCACTAACCAATCCCTTTCCTGATGGAAATTAAATAAAAATAAAAATTCTCATCGTCTAATAAAATTTTTTTTAACCTGCGGTGAGCTTGGGCAGGTAATTGGACAATCCCAACCGTCTAATTAAAGCCCTGAAACAAATCTCACTGTCTAATAAATGGTGAAAAAAGACATAAACTGATCATAGAAAAAAAAAGGCCTGAAACAAATCTCACCCTCTAATCAGTGGTGAAAAAGATATGACCGTTCAAAAAAGAGGATGGAAACAAAAATATAACACTCTTACCAACAAAAATTTTCGTCGGTGAAAAGCAAAAATTGCGGGAAAAATGTTTTCAATATTCTTTTTCATGTGATGTTACAAATCATTTAAATATTACCTTTTAATTATATATATATGATATAAAAACTATATATATATATATATATATATATATATATATATACAAATCATTTAAATATTAGCTTAAAAATATAACACTTTCACCAACAGAACTTTTCGTCGGTAAAAAAATTATTCTCGACGGTTTTGGTTCGTCGGTAAAAACATTATTCCCAACGATTTTGGTTCGTCGGCAAAAGTTAGGGCGAAAATTGTCACAGTTAAATAGAGGACACTTTTACCGACCGACATTTTCGTTGGTAAAAATATTATTCCCGACAGTTTTGGTTTGTTGGTAAAACTCATACCGCGAAACTTTTTCAAGACAGCGGGAAATGTTCCAAGTTAAAAATTAGATCATTATTCCCGATGAAAAGATTTGTCAGTAAAACTCTCAGTGGAAAATTTTCTAACTTAAAAATATAACACTTTTACCAACGAAACTGTTTGTCGGTAAAAATATTATTCCCGACGGTTTTGGTTCGTCGGTAAAACTCTACCGCGAAACTTTTTCAAGACAGTGGGAAAATTTTACAAGGAAAAATTAGATCATTATTCTCGACGAAATTATTCGTCGGCAAAGGTCGATAAAAATATAACACTGTTACCGACAAAAATTTTCGTCGGTAAAAACATTATTCCCGACGGTTTTAGTTTGTCGGTAAAAGTCAGGGCGATAATTTTTTATGTTAAATAGACAACACTTTTACCGATGAATAGTTTCGTCGGTAAAACTATTATTCCCAATGATTTTGTTTCGTCGGCAAAAGTCAGGTTGAAAATTTTTGAAGTTAAATAGACGACACGGTAAAAAAAAATATTCCTGATGGTTTTGGTTCATCGGTAAAACTCAGCGTGAAAATTTGTACAACACTTTTACCAACAAAAATTTTCATCGGTAAAAGTGGTTTTTTGTTTTTTACTGACGAAAATATTCGTCGGTAAAAATCTTAGCGGGAAAATTTCCAAAATAGCGCGAAAATTTTCTATCTTAAAATTTTAACACTTGTAACGACAAAAATTTTCGTCGGTAAAAATATTATTACCGACGAAAAAAATTTCGTTGGTAAAAGTGCAGTTTTACTGACGAAATAAAATTTCGTCGGTAAAAACGTACTTCTACCGATGAAATTTTTTTCTTCGGCAAAAAATTCGTCGGTAAAAGCATTTTTTCTTGTAGTGAGTTTGGTTTGGGTGTGGGGCTGATGGGCATCCCATGAATGAAGGAATGGAGAAAAAGAGGAGAAAGAGAGGAGTTACTGAGTCATTACTCGGTGTAGCCACTGAGTCAAACCGAGTTGGGTCTAGCAACCCTCTTGGACTTGATCTTTGGAAAGGAGAGGAAGGAAGAATGAGAGGTATTCTCTTATTAGTTCATTTAATAATATTTGTTTTTAGTTATTATTATTATTATTATTATTATTATTATAATTGTTAGTAATTATGAACTCTTACTAAAATATTGCTATCAATTAATTTTATGATTATCTTTAATTTTAATTAGATTATTATTTTTGTAATAATATTAAATATTATTGATTTTTAATTTTAAACTCTTAAATCATTATTAATATTAACTTGTATTTTGTTGTTGTGCAAACTAGATTTCAAATCCTTAAATTCTAGACAGTACATTAAGACCCTAAAGCTATCGATTGAAATACCTACCTTTAACCCCAATCATATAAATCGGGTGTATGGTGATCTAACTACACTAATTGTGTTAATCATGTTAAATGTCGATCTTAAAGTGCAGACGTCCAATCCTACCAACACCGAGAGATAATCCAACCCTAAGGTGAGGATCACCCTTCAAGCTTTTCTACATCTTGATAGTTAGCATAGCTTGCTTATTTCATCTCTTGCCTAAAATAATACTTAGTGAAGGTCTTGATAAATGCTAGTTTCTAATTTAGTAATTCTTTATAATGAATGATGGTTAGATTTATATTCAAATATGAACATACGATAGGTCTCAAATATTCCTCTTTACATGTGTAATTACTTTTGACAATGTGCTTGGCTTGTTCTGCCACCACTACAAGAAAACCCACTTTTACCGATGAAAATTTCGTCGGTAAAAGCTATTTTTTCATAAGTAAATATTTTTACCGACGAAAATTTTCGTCGGTAAAAGTCCGAAGGCAAAGGTATTTACCGACGAAAAAAATTTTCGTCGGCAAAGGTGAGACTTTTACCGACGAATCTTTTCGTCGGTAAAAACTAATTAAAAAACTTTTACCGGTGATTTTTTTTTCGTAGCTAAAAATAATTACAAAACATTTACCGACGAAAATATTCATCGGTAAAAAATCAACATAAAAACGTTTACTGACGAAAACTTTCGTAGGTAAACATAATTAGAAACCTTTTATCGACGAACATATTCGTCGGTAAAAATAAGTAAAAAACTTTTACTGACGAAAATTGTCGTAGGTAAAAATAATTACAAAACATTTACTGACGAACAATTTCGTTGGTAAAAATAACCAAAAAACTTTTACCGACGAAATGTTTCGTAGGTAAAAATATGCTAAAAAATTATATCGACAAAAATATTCGTCGGTAAAAAGTAAGTTAGAAACTTTTACCTACGAAAATTTTCGTAGGTAAAAATATTTACAACTTTTACCTACGAAAATTTTCGTAGGTAAAAGTTTCATTTTTTTTTTTTCAATATCCAACACAAAATTCCTAATATACACCTGTTACAATAAATTTCATCATATTCTTCATGATATACACCTGTTAATATATTTCTACATTCACATCCATCTAAACCCAACTAAGAAATCCATACAAACATAAACTACATTCATTCAAACACAAACAATCTTATCTACATCACATTCATTCACACATAAATACATATAAGTTTAACATTATAAATAAAAATACAAAAATCACAAAGATGAAGGCGGAGGTGGTGGGGCATTGGTGGGTGAGTGTGCAGCGAGAGCCTGAAACATCTCCGTCATCCGTTGCTCGTGCTCCATCCGCATCTCCTCTATCTTCCTCTCTTGCTCCTCCCTCTGCCTCGTCTGCTCCTCCATCCTCCTCTCCTGCTCCTCCCTCTGCCTCGTCTGCTCCTCCATCCTCCTCTCCTGCTCCTCCCTCTCCCTCGTCAGCTCCTCCATCCTTCTCTCTGCTCCTCCCTCTGCCTCACAGCTCCTCCATCCTCCTCTCCTCGCTTCTCTCTCCGCCGCTTGACTCCTCCATCATCCTCTCATGCTCCTCCCTCTGCGTCGTCTGCTCCTTCCTATGCCTCTCCAGCTGCTCACTCTGCCTCTCTAGCTGCTCTCTGATGTTATGGACGACGACCCGTAGCTGCTCAACCTCTCTCTCTGTGATATCAGCTCGGCGTACGACGCTGTCGCCAATGACGATGGATCGCCTAGAGGCAGCTGTAGTGGGTACCATAAGCTTGGCACCATGGCCAAGCCCACGCACATATCCAGAATGGGTGCCAAGTACCTGACTCAGGACCTCTAGCTCACTCTGCTGAGTACTATCGGGAGTGGGCTGATTGCGTAAGGTCTCCATCGCCGCCTGTAATGAAAACATATGAATTTTCATGACAGATGACATTATTATAATTCAATGCAATTAAATTTTATAATGTAAGAATTTTTACCCAATTCTCGCTGGCTTTAGGATGTACCTAAGATCCCGTCGCCTGTCGACAGTGAGTCCCTCTGTAGAGATCTACTGGTCCAGGCTCTTGGCCAGTGATAAAATCTCGCTGCACAATCAACAGGACAATAGAGTTAATATAAATGTATAAAAAGAATATATTAACTTATTAATTACCAGTAATTTCTTACCATATCGTGATGAAGTCATACAAATGACTTTGAACCAGCCACGTGGTTCACTTCTAACTTTCCCCTGTTGTCAGAATTTATTTTGCTCTTCTTCTGAACACGTTATTCATAATACATTGTTATTAATTTTGAATTTAATTGTTAGCTTAAGATATCATAAATATATAAATATTACCTGAAAAGAATCAGACGAAAATCTATCGCAGAGTGTCCTCCAGTCGTCATGGGTCACGTGCAGCGGTGCGGACTGTATGGCCTCCTCATGGCTTACGCACCGCTTATACCGCTTGTGTAAGTCACCGTGGTACCACTCTTTCACCATGTCATCAACGGCATGGGAGATGTGCGGAACACTCAAATTAAAGTTAAATTTATCTTGCAGTTTCGTAAATAATAGATTAAGGCAATAAACTTATTAATAAAATAACTTAACTGTAAATGAACTTTTATAAAATAAATTTTAATTTACTAAAATTTACCTGAAGGCACTAACGGATGAGCTGCCACATATCATCTGTCACGTCTGCCCAATGGAAGGTGGTGGGGGGGATCAGAGATCGGCATAAGACACCGACCTTCGATGTAAACAACCTGACATTGTTCCCAATAGGTCTAATGCAGTCCTGTGGAAACTCTATTGTCACCCTACCCTCACGTGTAAGTCGCTCTAAAAGCAACCCACGCATGTGTCCATGTCCTCGTCGGCTGGTCGACGATACTGTTGTAAAAAAATATGTTAGTCTAAACAGAAACAGAAGTCATTAAAAGAAAAATATGTCTAGACTTGACTTACATGTAGTGCCCGGTGTATGTGCGATTGAGGGATCAGACGCCTGCGATGTAGCATGTGACGACGATGCTGTCTCCGTCGCATCACGGGTAGAAGGGGTAGATGCAGTGTGCAAACGACGTGGTCTCCCACCTGGTGCCATCACTGAATATGTGCGAGCTATGAACTTATAAATTTAAACAATTTCAATACAAGTGGAATATATTAAAACATTATACAGGTAGTGTTGATGGTACAATACATTTGTGCTTATGCTTAGAGAGATTATTAAAATATGATTAGAACATTACACTATAATGCAAGCAGAATATTACAAAACTGTATACTTTAATCTATAATAAAACTGTAAACTTTAATCTATACTAAAACATTATACAAGTAGGTTTTGGGATTTAAGAATAGGTTTAGGTTTTGGGATTTGAGAATAAGTTTAGGTTTAGGTTATAGGTTTAGGTTATAAGTTATAGCTTTAGGAAATTGAGAATAGGCTAAGGTTTAGGTTTAGGAAATCAGGTTTGGGTTTGGGATCAGGTTTAGGTGTGGGTTTTCAAGTTTAGGTTTAGGTTTAGGTTAGGGAGTTGAGATTAAGATTAGGTGTAGGTTTAGGTTTAGGGATTTGAGAATACATTTAGGTTTTTGGTCTAGGTTTAGGTTATAAGTTATAGCTTTAGGGAATTGAGAATAGGTTAAGGTTTAGGTTTAGGGAATCGAGTTCAGGATTGGGTTTAGGTTAGGGTTTTCAAGTTTAGGTTTAGGTTTAGGTTAGGGAGTTGAGATTAGGATTAGATGTAGGTTTAGGTTTAGGGATTTGAGAATACATTTAGGTTTTAGGTTTAGGTTTTTTAGGTTTAGGTTTAGGTTATAAGTTATAGCTTTCGAGAATTGAGAATAGGTTAAGGTTTAGGTTTAGGAAATCAGGTTCGGGTTTGGGATTGGGTTTAAGTTTGGGTTTTCAAGTTTAGGTTTGGGTTTTAAGAGTAGGTTTGGGTTTTTCAAGTTTAGTTTAGGTTTTCAAGTTTAGGTTTGGGTTTTCAAGCTTAGGTTTAGGTTTAGGTTAGGGAGTTGGGATTAGGATTAGGTGTAGGTTTAGGATTAGGGATTTGAGAATACATTTAGGTTTTAGGTTTAGGTTATAAGTTATAGCTTTAGGGATTTGAGAATAGGTCTAGGTTATAAGTGTAAGGTTTAGGTTAGGTTATAGGTTGAGGTTTAGGGAATTGAGTTTGGGTTTAAGTTATAGGTTTAGGTCATAGGTTTAGGTATAGGCTTAGGTTATAGGTTATATGTTTAGGTTTAGGTTTATGAATTCGGGTTCGGGTTCGGGTTTAGGTTCGGGTTTAGGTTATAGGTTTAGGTTTAGGTTATAGGTTTATGTTAAGGTTTAGGTTTAGGTTTTAGGTTTTGGGATTTGAGAAATAGGTTTAGGTTATAAGTATAGGTTTAGGTTAGGTTATAGGTTAAGGTTTAGGAATTGAGTTTAGGTTATAGGTTAAGGTTATAGGTTTAGGTTTTAGGTTATGGTTTAGGTTTTGGGATTTGAGAATAGGTTTAGGTTACAAGTATAGGTTTAGGTTAGGTTATAGGTTAAGGTTTAGGAATTGAGAATAGGTTAAAGTTTAGGTTAAGGAGTTGAGAGTAGGATTAGGTGTAGGCTTAAGTTTAGGATTTGAGAATACATTTAGGTTTTAGGTTTAGGTTAAGGTTTAAGTTTAGGTTTAGGTTTAGGTTATAGGTATAGGTTTTGCGATTTGAGAATAGGTGTAGGTTAAGGTTATAGGTTTAGGTTAAGGTTTAGGTTTTAGGTTTGGCTTTAGGTTTTAGGTTTAGGTTAAGGTTTATGCATAGGTTTAGGTTAGGTTTAGGTTTTGGTTAAGGTTAAGGTTATAGGTTTAGGTTTGGGTTTTAGGTTAAGGTTAAGGTTATAGGTTTAGGTTTGGGTTTAGGTTTTAGGTTTAGGTTAGGTTATAGGTGTAGGTTTAGGGAATTGAGAATAGGTTACTTGTTTGAGGTTTAGATTAAGGTTATAGGTATAGGTTTAGGTTTGGGTTTAGGATTTTAGGTTTAGGTTAGGTTATAGGTTAAGGTTTAGGGGTGAGAATAGGTTGAGGTTTAGGTTTAGGAAATCGGGTTTGGGTTTGGGTTTAGGTTTAGGTTTTAGGTTAAGGTTATAAGGTTTAGGTTTGGGTTTAGGTTTTAGAAATGGTTTGGTTTAGTTTAGGTTTAGATTTTAGGTTTAGGTTAGGGTATATAAGTTAAGGATTAGGGAATTGAGAATATGTTAAGGTTTAGGTTTAGAAAATCAGGTTTGGGTTTTCAAGTTTAGGTTTAGGTTTTAGGTTAAGGTTAAGGTTATAGGTTTAGGTTTGGGTTTAGGTTTAGGTTTTAGGTTAAGGTTAAGGTTATAGGTTTAGGTTTAGGTTTAGGTTTAAGTTTAGGATATATAGGTTTAGGTTCAGGTTATAGGTTAAGGTAGTCAGTTTAGGTTTGGGTTTTAGGTTAAGGTTTAGGTTTAGGTTAAGGTTATAAGTTTAGTGTGTGGTTTAGGTTAATGTGGTCCCTGTAAATACGGATATAAACACGGCCTGTCCAAATGGCCAGGCCACTCCAATGCTGTCCATAGGAAATGACAGCTTCACCATGGTCATAACAGTGGTTCCCACCTTCTACGGACCCCCGCTCATCCGGATAGGTCCGACGCACATCTGGGTCTGCTCCATTAATTTTGAGCAAATACATAAACATGACCTGTCCAGATGGTCAGGCCACTCCAATGTTGTCCATAGAAAATGGACAGCTTCATCATGGTCATAACAGCGGATCCCACCTTCCAAGGACCCCCGCTCAACATCCGAATAGCTCCGACGCACATCTGGGTAACTAATTATCTAACTTACAAATCACAATTACAAGTCACAACTATAAAATGAAAGTGTCATGGAATTAGTTGTTTCAGAACATTGACAGGATTCACATACATATGCAACTATGATGCACTTTTCATGGAATGTGGTTGTTTCGGAACATTCATCTAGCTCGACCCATTGAAAATCTAGTAATATATGAGTATGATTTTACTGTATTTAATTCTAGAAATAATTAGCAACCAAACAAGAAAAGAATATGAACTAGCATTATCTCATAAAATGCATTATAAATATAACGATGGAATATATCATGAAGACAACTGACTTCAAAACTTAGCTAGTGCCAAATGGACCTTAGTTGAGGGCCACAAATTCCATGTGCATTTTTCACTGACTCATCCCCCAAACATATGCCATTCACTTTCCCATTAAAAGTGTGGTTATTCATTTCTTTCTATATAGACCCCAAAACAGCCACAGCAGCATAAATTTTGGAGTATTGTTCTAAAAATGAAGCAGATCCCATTGTCAGGTGGACTATACCATATGAAATAGTGGTGATTGACCACCCTACCATTAAAAACTTCTTAGGCCCATCTTAATGGTTATGTAGTGTTTATTTTCCATCCAATCTGTTGATAAGGTCACTTAAGCTTGGATGAAGAGAAAACAAATATCAGCTTGATCCGAAACTTTCATGACCCATTAATAGTCAATCACCGTTGTTTCCTATGATATAATCCACCTAATAATTGGATCTGCTTCAATTTCAGATAATGCCATAAAATGATTTGGAAAAATGGATGGACAGCGTGCAAACAGATTACATGCATCAAGGTGGCCCCCATTATAAGGGCCGCACCATCTTGGGTGAGTCCAGGGTGTCACGAAATCCACTACCTTTTAAGGCATGGCCCCAAAATAAAGCAGATCCAAATATCAAGTGGACTACACAGGAAATAGTGGACCACCTCTAAAAGCTTCCTAGGGCCCCACTGTAATGTTTATTTGCCAATCAGTCTGTTGACAAGGTCACCCGGACCTGGATGAAGGGAAAACACAACTTTTGTGGCCCCAAGAAGTTTTCAACGGTGGGCATTCAATCCCTACTATGTTGTCCAATTGAGATTTCCATATGCTTCACATGACCCAATTCGTGGAAGCTTCACATGTTATAGAAAATATCGATATCTCTGGTCAATTCTCATGCAGTCCAGGAGAACTGACCATTTGGGAATGAAAGGAATTGATAACCTTACGTCGTTATTAATGTATAACAAGTCATTTCATGTATGAAATATGTACAACTAGTCTCATGAGAAAAATAAGAAAACATTGAAAGGTTGCATGCAATCAATGTGCAAAATGTAAGAGAAATATAAGCTGACACTTCTATTAGTTTTGATAAAATCTTAGTAACAAGTCTAGAACAAAACCATGGATTAGGAAAACCACCGAAACAAAACCATGGATGGGGGTTACTAATCAGATGGGGACCACAGGGGTGTATAATCCGTATTATCTGAAGCCTCCATCTGGTGGGCCTACCATGCTTGGGGAACGACAATTGGAGAACCCTTTATTCCATGGATCGATTGTTTATGTTTTTTTTTTTTTTTTTTTTTTCTAGTTATGCTTTTGACAGTTTCAGGTTTCATCCATCCGTGCCACAGATCAGAATGGTTAGGACCATCTGTTGGTGAGATTTTTGGACCCTGTACCATCCACAGTGGTTCTCATCAGATGGATGGTTCAAATCATCCGACTGCACATTCACGTGGACCCGACCTGGTTTTAAAAGCACAGTGGACTTCACAGCTCTCAGTAGGGCCCACCTTAAACCCTAAATCCCTATATCTCCAAATCCCCAAATCCTTAAATCCTTAAATCCACAAATCCCTAAATCCCCAAATCCCTAAATTCCTAAATCCCCAAATCCCTAAATCCCTAGATCCCCAAATCCGAAATCCCTAAATCCCCAAATCCTTAAATCAGTATTGAGATTGAGAGAGATTGAGAGAGAGATACCTCACTATCGTGAATGACCTTCTACCACAAGAGAGACCGTAAGAGAGATTTTCAACCGCGTGTGTGGGTAGGGCGTTTAGCAACGAACCGCAAGAGAGATGAGAGAGAGGAAGATAGAGATAAAGAGAGAGAGAGAAGAGGGAGAGGATGCGAGAGAGACAGAGAGGAGAGGGTGGAGAGATCGAGAGAGAGAGATAGAGTGTGAGAGGGGGAGAGGGTGCGAGACAGAGAGAGAGAGAGAGAGAGAGAGAGAGAGAGAGAGAGAGAGAGAGAGACTGCCGCACTTACGACTTACATAGGTTGAGTAGCGAGTTGGCTACTGAAGTGACGTCACCAAGTTCTGTGGACCCCACTATGATGTATGTGTTGTATCCACGCCGTCCATCCATTTTGAGATATTATTTTAGGGCAAGAGCCAAAGAATGAGGTAGATAAAAAGATGTAATGGACCTCACCACAAAAAAGAGTGGGGAGAGTGATTCCCACAGTTGAAACTATCTTAAGGCCCACCATAATTTTTATTTGAAATCCAACCTATTCAAGAGTTAAAAAAGACATGAAATAAGGTAAAACACAAATATCAGCTTCATCTAAAACTTTCGTGTCCTTTAAAAGTTTTTAATGGTGGGTGTCACTATCCCCACTTTTTTACGTGTTAGGGTCCCTTTGGAGCTTTCGATTTATTTTTGGATATTGGCCTAAAATGATCTCTCCAAATGGATGGAAGGTGTGGATATAAACATACATCATGGTGGGGCCCAAAAATGAGAGGTATATAAATATCAGGTGGACCACACCACATGAAAACAATAGTGATTGGAAATCCATCATTAAAATCCTCGTAAGGCCCATTGTACTGTTTATTTGGCATCCAATCAGTTTATTTCATTATACAGGCCTAGATGAAGGGGAAAAACAAAAATAATCTGGATCCACAACTTTCCCAATGCTGACTTGACCGGTTACTTTTTAAACACTTAAATTGAGGAATTTGTAAAATAAATATGGGGCCCACCATAATGTGTGTGGCTTATCCACACCGCCCATTCATTATGCCAAATGAATTTAAGGCATGAGCCCAAAAATTAGGCAAATCCTGAGCTCAAGTGGACCACACCACACGAAATTGTGAGAATTGAATGCCTACCATTAAAAACTTGTTGAGTCCCTTAGAAGTTTTACATCAGGCTTATATTTATATTTTTCCCTTATCCATATCAATGTGACCCTATGAATGGGTTAGATGGTGAAAAAACCTCAATGTGGGCCCAGTAAAAGAATCAACTTTCAACGGTGGACAAATTAAGTCATTATTTCCTTTCATGTGGGCTAATTGAGCATTATATCTTCCTAATTTTTCCAATGGTGTGGTCCACTTGAGCTTTGGATATGCTTCCTTTTGTTCTTTAGACCTCAAATTATCTGTTAACATGGATGAATGGAGTGGATAAAATAAATAAATAACGGTGGACCCCACAGAGTTTATTCTTGTAAGGGTAACGAGTAACTCACCTAAATATAGTGGAGAATAGTTTCCTTCAAACATTCATAATCATATATTGGGTCTGCCTAAATGTGATTCACATATCCAACCCACTCATTATGTGTGTCCCACTTGGATGAGGGGTTAGACCAAGTTTCTACCGCATTCAAAACTTATGTGAGCCCCACCATGTGCTTTTATATTTTCTAGGAAGTCTTCACATAGTCTTAGATGGTATTGCCCACTTGAGTTTCGTATACAGATGATTTTTGAGATATCTCATAACCTAAAGGGGACACATCAAACTCACGGTGTTGATGTTCGACACACATCATGATGGGGCCACACCACATAATATAGTGGCCCATTGTACATGTCTGGTCCATTCACTATATTTTACTGATCAATACTCTCAATTTGACTAGTTACTCGCCTCAATCAGGCTACATATGAGAAAGATATTGGGCATACAAGATTGATCAACAATTTCAGTGAAATTTGATTTAAACATCTGAAGTTATTTACTCTTTAATATGAACTGATTAGATTGTCCAAAAACGATTAAAGGTTTAATTAGTGGATGTGCCTAATAATTTAGTAATTTTATTTTTCACAGATAAATTTTAATTTCCATTTAAAAATAACATATTCTTTTCAAAATGTATATTTTTTAACTCTTTTAACAAAATATCATTTTTATTATAAAATATTTCAAAAAAAAATTAAAATACAAATTCTAAATTTTTATTTTCAAAATCTCAAAAATTTTCTCATATTTTAATTCAAAATCTCAAGAATTTAAAATACAAATTCTGAATTTTTAACAATTTTTATTTTCTATCTTAAAAATTATAAGATTTTTACCGACGAAATTTTTCCTTAAAACATTCACCTAAATGTAGTGGAGAAGGGTTTCCTTAAAACATTCATAATCATATATTGGGCCTGCCTAATTGTGATTCACATATCCAACCCACTCATTATGTGTGTCCCCCTTGGATGAGGGGTCAGACCAAGTTTCAACCGCATCGAAAACTCATGTGGGCCCCATCAAGTGCATGCTTTTATATTTTTTAGGATGTCTTCACATAGTTTAATCACACACTGCCAGAGGATGCTGTTGGAGATAAAATGAAATGAAAGAAAAGAGAGATGGTTTATGGTATTTAATGAGATAGAATATCTCTTGATCCATCATTTAGTTCATACTTTTAATCTTAGCCGTCTAATCAATGGTCTGAAAAGATATCGATTGTCTTATGTCAAATTAGTTGCATGAAAAAAAAGAGTACGGTTTTGGGACAATCCTAACTGTCTAATTAATGGGTTGAATCTCCATTTTTATTGATATCCACGCCATCCATTCATTTTATAGATCACTTTAGCAGTTAATCTAAAAAATGAGGCAGATCTAAATCTTGAGTGGACCACACCATAGGAAAATAGTAGTGATTGAATCTTCACCATTAAAACCCTCTTAGGGCCCACTTAATGTTTATTTGATATGCACGCCATCCCTTTATTTTTACAAATCACCACTTTAGGAGTTATTCCTAAAAACGAGGCAGATCTAATTATCAGGTGGACCACATTATGGGAAAATAGTAGTGATTGAATCTCCACCATTAAAACCCTCTCAGGGCCCACCGTAATGTTTATTTGACATCCTTCAGTCATACAGACCTGGATGAAGGCAAATTACCAAAAAAAAAAAAAAAAACACAAATATCAGCTTGATTAAAACTTTTGTGGTCCTAGTAAGTTTTTAATGATAAGCGTTCAATCAACTCTGTATGTGGTCCACTTGAGATTTAAATCTACCTCATTTTTTGGACAAATTCTGTTAATCATATAGAAAAATAGATGGACGGAATGGATGTAAGAATAAATCATGGGTAGTGGCGTGGTCACTAGCCAATCCCTTTCCTGATGGAAATTAAATAAAAATAAAAATTCTCACCGTCTAATAAATTTTTTTTAACCCATGGTGAGCTTGGGCAGGTAATTGGACAATCCCAATCATCTAATCAAAGCCCTGAAACAAATCTCACCGTCTAATCAATGGTGAAAAAAAGATATAAACCGATCATAGAAAAAAAAAAGTCCTGAAACAAATCTCACCCTCTAATCAGTGGTGAAAAAGATATGACCGTTCAAAAAATAGGATGGAGACAAAAATATAACACTCTTACCGACAAAAATTTTCGTTGGTGAAAAGCAAAAATTGCGGGAAAAATGTTTTCAATATTCTTTTTCATGTGATATTACAAATCATTTAAATATTACCTTTTAATTATATATATATATATATATATATATATATATATATAAATTTCCACTCATATGATATAAGAACTATATATATATATATATATATATATATATATATATATATAAATCATTTAAATATTAGCTTAAAAATATAATACTTTTACCGAAAAAACTTTGTCTGTAAAAAAATTATTCCCAACGGTTTTGGTTCATCGGTAAAAGTCACCTTTACCGATGAAAAATTTTCGTCGGTACAAACATTATTACCGATGATTTTCTTTCATCGGCAAAAGTCAGCGTGAAAATTGTCGCAGTTAAATAGAGGACACTTTTACCGACGGACATTTTTGTTGGTAAAAATATTATTCCTGACGGTTTTGGTTCGTCGGTAAAACTCATGCCGCGAAACTTTTTCACGTTAGCGGGAGAATGTTCCAAGTTAAAAATTTGATCATTATTCCCGACGAAAAGATTCGTGGGTAAAACTCTTAGTGGAAAATTTTCTTTCTTAAAAATATAACACTTTTACCGACGAAATTGTTTGTCAGTAAAAATATTATTCGCGACGGTTTTGGTTCGTTGGTAAAACTCTTACTGCGAAACTTTCTTCAAGCCAGTGGGAAAATTTTGCAAGGAAAAATTAGATCATTATTCCCGATGAAACTATTCGTCAGTAAAACTCGATAAAAATATAACACTGTTACCGACGAAAATTTTCTTCGATAAAAACATTATTCCCAACGGTTTTAGTTCTTCGGTAAAAGTTATGGCGATAATTTTCTAAGTTAAACAGACAACACTTTTACCGACGAATATTATTCCCGATGATTTTGTTTCGTCGGCAAAAGTCAGGGTGAAAATTTTTGACGTTAAATAGATGACAATTTTACTAACGAACATTTTTGTCAGTAAAAAAATTATTCCCAACGGTTTTGGTTCGTCGGTAAAACTCAGCGTGAAAATTTGTACAACACTTTTACCGGCGACAATTTTCATTGGTGAAAGTGGTTTTTTGTTTTTTACCGACGAAAATATTCGTCGGTAAAAATCTTAGCGGGAAAATTTCTAAAATAGCGCGAAATTTTCTATCTTAAAATTTTAACACTTGTACTGACAAAAAATTTCATTGATAAAAATATTATTACTGACGAAAAAAATTTTCATCAGTAAAAGTGCAGTTTTACCGACGAAATAAAATTTCGTCGATAAAAACATACATTTACCGATGAAATTTGTTTCGTCGGCAAAAAATCGTTGGTAAAAGCGCTGTTTCTTGTAGTGCACTTGCGGTTATTTTATGGTGTTTGTGGAAGTCCTTGAACTAGTGACCTTTCTGCCAAATAGATTAAATATAATTTTCTTGTTGTGGACTTACAACCTTGTGTATCATTTGTGCCTACATGGGTTTGGGGAATAATCCCTTTTTATCACACCCTTACGTGAAATATTTTACCCTTGCGGTTTTTATGGAATAGCTGCCCCACGCAGCTTCAATGGATTATTTTATACAACCTTGCGATGGTAAGTCCCACTTGTAGAACTATAATTGGCCACTAGTTGAGTAGGTTACCTTTAAACATCCTATTTGTTAGTCTCATGAGCCAGGGATGGTAGAATGCGACACTATGCCTGAGTTGTTGGCCTATGCTGGGTGACAAAACCCTTATAGTGACTTTTGAGCTTTCCTAAATTGATTGTTTGAAATTGAAATAATAATGGTTAGGCTAATCATGCATTTTCATGGCATGCGGTCTTTTCTGGGTGAGTAGTTCTCCTTGGGCGTATCTTGGATAGTTTTTCGGGTTACTAGTTCTCCTTAGGTGACTTTTTACCAGCTGGATGTGCATCCCCAGGTCTGTGAGCATGTGCATGCATCCATGCATTTAAACAAGATCATCTTTGTGAAATTTATTTAATGAATGTGTATCTGATGAATGTTATCGGATTTCCATGATTATCATTGTGTAATATTTGTTATACATTGACTTTGTTAACTATGCTTAATTATCTTGATGATACGATAAATCTCGAGGGGTATACCTCACTGTGATAGCCATTGAAGCTATCGAACTATATTCAGTGTGCAGGAGACATAGATGATGCTTACACTGGTGTTCATGTGGGTTATGAGGAGCCAGAGGACCTTGCGACTCTCTTTCCTGATTTTATTTCATTTTAATTTGTACTGTATGTTTTGTAATAAGTTAAGACATTGGTTTGTATACATTTTTGGAAAACTACTTGAAATCTTGGTAACGTATATTTGGACTCCCTCTTATACTCGAATTATTTTTATTCTGCTAAAATTGTTAACTTTGATAAAAGAAAAAAAATGTACATGAAATTTGAGTTACAGTTAAATGTTAACACTCGAGTTTTTTGGAAACTGAGTAGTGTACTTGGGTTTCAAGAACTGGGGTGTTACAAGATGGTTTTAGAGAGAGTTTAGACAAACCTTGCCTTTGGGAAACAAACTTATACAAACTTCAAATGTCTCAAGTTAAAATGTTGGAGATTAGAGATTTGAACTTAGGTGAATCTTATGTTGACTGGATAAATTTTGAAAACGTAGAGACCTAAACTTAGGTCCTATTTGAAATTATTTAACCATTAAATGTATTTTGAATTCCCTCTAGACTTATGGAAAGTTTGAGAATGTAGATACCCAAATTAAGTTCCCTTTGGAATCGATAGGATAACCATTTGAATTTATTTAGAATTCCCTTATATCTAGGAGAGATTTTGAGAACATAAAAACTCAAACTTCGGTTCCCATTATGAACTATTAATTGTCTGGACTTAGAAACCAAACACAAGGTCCCCTTAGAAATTTATTAGGAATGCCATTTAGATTTATGATAAATTCCATGGAAATTTGAAACCTTAGTCTCCTTGGAAATTTTTAGGACGAGTCATTTGAACATAGGGACAAGAACTTTGAATCCCATGTAAATTACTAGAATAGTTACTTGAATTTGGAAACTACCTAAGTACCATGGTAAAATGAATTCCAACTATGATATATCTGAGGTTAAGAAGAATATTTCTTGAACTTGACTTTCAATGAACTTTTAAAAATCAAGGATTTAAATTCTTTCCCATAATTTTCCTTAGATGGAATGACATTGTCAAAACACTCAATGAGTGAAATAAATTTAAGCATTATAAGAAATTCCCTATCCGTTGTATTGTGTTTTAGATCAAATTTAAGTACTCCATAAGCTTAAGAAACTATACTAGGAATTATAATTTGAATTCCTAAATATATATCTCTAGTTAGGAACAATACTTCTCACAATTTCCAATACTTAGGATTGATTAAAGGTGAAGTGATAGAATTTTGGGTAAAATTTTCAACCTTAGACTAAGGGCCTATTTGTTAACACTGAATTTTTGTACTTAACGCGGAATTGGGAAAATGTTCCATGTTTAGTGGTGTTTGTTAATGTGTTGTTAACGCTGAAGAAGGAAAGCACTAAGTGGTTTTTCACTGAATTCTTTCTGTGATAGGAGTTTGGCTTAATGGTGAACGTGGAATGCACTCCGTGAATTTTTTATTAAACAAAATTTTTTACTTCCAAAATTACCCCTTTTAAGTTACTACGGATCGGTTACTCCCCTGCCACTAGCCCCATGGCTGGTGGTCGGTGCTCTTTAGGCCCCACCATGATGTATGTGTTTCATTCATTTCGTTCATCCATTTTTAAAGATAAATTTAAGGATTTATTCCAAAAATGAGAGGGATATAAATCTCAGGTGGACCGCACCACATGAAAACAATAGTGATTAGATATCCACCATAAAATCCTCCTAAGGCCCACTGTACTATTTATTTGACATCTAATATGTTGATTAGGTCATACAGGCCTAGATGAAGGGAAAAAACAAAAATCATCTTGATCCAAAATTTTTATGGCCCCCAAAATGTTTTTAATGGTTGACTCTCATTCAACGCTGTTTCCTGTAATGTGGTCCACTTGAGATTGAGATATACCTCATTTTTTGTGTCATACCGTAAAATGATCTGTAAAAATAGATGTATGGAATGGATGAAACACATACATCATGGTGGGGTCCACAGAGCACTGGAATGTCAGGGGAGTAGCCAATCTGTTTCCGATACATGTTGACGCTCCTAGACGCAGATTTCCTGCGAAAGCCTTTTGCATGAAGTTCCTGCGCTTGAAACTTAGGTGGGGTCCATCGTGATGTTTCTCAAAAATCCACTCTATCCATCCGTTTTGTGAGCTCATTTTAGGAGAAGAAATCAAAATTGAGCAGGATACAATACTCAAGTGGGCCGTACTAAAGGAAAAGGTGGTTAGAGAAATTTCTACCGTTGAAACCTCCCTAGGTTCGACAGTGATGTTTACATGCCATCTATACTGTTAATAACATCATTTGTGTTGGGATGAATTGAAAACACAAATAATAAATAATATCATGATTCAAAATTTTTTGGCCCCACGAATATTTCAACTGTGGACATTCAATTATCACATTTTCAGCTCACTTGAGCATTGGATACGATTCATTTTTGGCCTCATATCCTAAAATGAACTCGAAAAATAGATGGACAGAGAGGATTTCTCACAAATATGATAGTGGGCCCCACTCGGGTTCCCAGTGCAGGAAATTTGCATCTGACGCTACTCGCTCTCCCAGTTGTACGAACGGTTAAAAGGAGATCAAAGTTAAACGTCCTTACAATGATGTATTTATTATATTCACACCGTTCATCAAATTTTTGAGATTATTTTAGAGCATTAGCCAAAAAATGAATCATATCCCCTTGATCTGAAACTTATGTGACCCCCAAAAGGTTTTCAATGGTAGACGTTCAATCCCCCACTACTTTTTTCAGTGTGGTTTACTTTATTTTTAGATTTGTCTTATTTTTCAGCTCAAGACTAACGACAAGCTCAAAATTTTTATGGAGGGTTTGGATATAACAAATACCTCATGATGGGACCCACAGAACTTGCTGACATCAATACACCAGCTATAGCTGGTGTGTGGTACAACAGCCAATCCGAGAAACGGATTGGCTACTCCCCCTGCCATTAGCTAATGGCTGGTGGACGGTGCTATGTGGGCCTCAACATGATATATTTGTTTCATCCATGTCGTGCATCTATTTTGCTAGATCATTTTATTGTATGAGACCAAAAGTGAGGTATATCCTGATCTCAAGTGGACCACGGTACATGAAATAGTGTTGAATGAGCGTCTACCATTAAAAACTTTTTGGGGGCCATGACATAGGCCACGTTTGTTAAATCTAAAGTCGAAAGCCTGAATCTACAGTGTTAAATGAGCCACATGATAGGAAATAAGATGTATCCAAATCTTAAATGGGCCACATGATAGGAAATAGTGGGGATATTATGACCATTGTTAAAACATTTATATGGCCACAAAAGTTTTGTATAGGTTTAAGTTCATGGTGTTTTCACTTCATCTCAGTCAAAATGACCTTATAAACAGTTTGGATGGAATTTAAACATCAAGGTGGAGTCTAGGAAGGTTTCAACGGTAGGCATTCCTTTTCCCACTGTTTCATCTCGTATGGCCTACTTGAGTTTTGGATACTCCTCATTTTGGTTGAATGTCTTAAAATGAGCTCAAAAAATGGATGGACGTGTTGGATTCTCACAAACATCACAATGGGCCCCGCCCAAAATCCTTGCGTTGGAACTTCATACGGTGTCCATATGCCAAATTTACCGCTAAAGCCTCTTGCAGAATTCCCTGCACTGGAAACGTAGGTGGGCCCACCTTCATGTTTGTGAGAAATCCACCTTGCCCATTGGTTTTGTGAGTTTATTTTAAAACATGAGACTAAAACTGAGGTGGATCTGATAATCAAGTGGGCCCAAAATGTGAGGATTGAACGTCCTGATTTGAAATATTCGTGGGACAACATGAGGAATTTATCTTTCTTTTTTATTTTTTATTTTTAATGAATGATGATATTTTATCTATTTTTTTTTTGAATTTTTATAGGAATAATGATATTTTAATTTTTTTTCTTAAGTACTTTAGTTTATTTGAATTAAATAGAATAATTTTATTCTCATTTAATAAAAAATAATTTCTTTGTAATGTAAAACATTTCCAAATAGGAGATAGGGGCAAATGCGCCAAATTAATGTATTTCAGACATTTCAGATGTTTGTTAACAATAAATTTGTTTCAAATTCAGTACCTAATTTTTAGACTTCATCCATAATTACCAAACAAGTTTTTTGACTTCAGCTTTCAGATTCAGCCTTTAGATTTCAGATTCAGGCTTCAGATTTCAGATTTAGACTTTAGACTTCAGATTTAACAAATGGGGCCAAAGTATATGGGAACTAGATTTGAGAATCTAGTTAAATATAACAATTTTGAGCTCAAATTCCATGTAGAAATTTAGGGGTAGTGGCAAAATTTTGATGTAACTTCTTAAGAATATATATGATATAATTTCACATTTAGACATATATAAGATAGGGTACACATTTAGAATAATCAAACTACTTGTAATATTAATAGTTGTGATGCACATTATCGAATCTCGAGGGCGAGATTCTTCTTTAAGGGGGGTAGATTGCAACAACCCCAATTTTAATAATTAGCTGTATACATTTGTACACCCAAATATGTTTAAAAAAGAAGGTAGTAAATGAGTAGAAATTCTGTAAAATAGATATTCTCATTCCTATTAATAAGATGAGTATGAACAGACTGAGTGGAGATACCACGTTTCAACACTTGAGGTCTTGGTATCGATCCCTAGTGGGGGTGGCTAACATGGAGTGTGTGTACTGACATGGGTGTGTACTAACAAGCTACCTTATAAAAAAAAGATGAGTATGAATCTCGAGGATGAGATTTTCTTTAAGGGGGGTAGATTGTAACACCCCGTGCTTTTCAGTACTCGAGTGTTACCCTGAAGACTTAAATTAGTATAAACAGAAATTTAACTTAATTGAGTGTTCACCCACATCTGGCCTAAGTCTAATCATGGTAAGTAATCTCCATCCATTGGTCGAGCTATCCACCCATTACTCCTCAAGATGAATTATCAAACCATCGGATCTGCCGTTCATTGGGTTTACATCGGTCTATCCTTTGAAAACACACATCAGATTATCTGGCTTCGTATTCAACTCATAGATCTCACTTAAACATTCTCAAAATCCCTAGGATTTTTTATAGCTAAATACGGGTCAATCCAACTGTTGGATCATTTGAACGGTTGAGAAGTCGACATTGGTAACTAGACATTCATGTGTTGTGACCCACTAAACAATTAAAATACCTTAAGAATTAAGCACACAACTCATAGGTGTTAATCTACTGCAAGAGTAGCTCTGTTTAAAAGTAGACTCTACAATTTTAAAACTTTAAATAATAATAATAATAATAATAATAATAATAATAATAATAATAATAATGGATAATGATAATGAGATTCTAATAATGATAACTAATATCATGAATGCTTATTAAGTCATCTAAACCCTAATCCAACAGTTGATTCCTAGCTAAGTGGACCCTTGGACTTTTTAATTGTTGATATGAAAATTGAGAATGATCTGACCATCAGACCGAAAGAAATCCATGATTTGAGTTAAAAGTTAGAAGTATGGCCCACCTTATCTATAGATCTGCCCCATCTGTGAATCGGTACCTTAATAGGACTAGTAGGAGCCGCTGAATGGCATGGATCTTTCAACACATCATTGTGGATCTCACACTCACAGTGTGAGTGTATACCAACGACGTATACCTGCACAACACCGAACCATAGATCTTGGTCAAACAGAAGTGACCCGAGCATTAGTTGAAAAAGAGAGTTTTCTCTCTCCTTTCTTTTTTTTTTCCCACCTGGCTCCTGTTTAAACAGAAAGCTTTCGTTTGCGTTAACTGTGGCCGACCATCCGATCACAGATCGATGATCTAAACTGTCCATCATGCATGACTCTCAAATCTGTCTAAAACCATGCTTTCCCCGCACGTTGGAAGGCACGTATGTGCTTGTAATCACTGGCACAAAATGGGTGTACGTACAACATTTTCCAAAAACGGAAAACTCCGTTTCTCCTTTTGTTTGCCAGGCTGGCAATCTGAAGACATTATCCTCTCTCCATCTCAACCTTCCATTCGAACAGTCCTAGCCCTCCATTTCCATCTCATTTAGGGCTTCCACATGACAAAAGGAATCGGAGAGAATCTTTTCTGTTATACAAGCTGGCTTGATCTCGGCCATGTGTCTGTTTTTAGAAACTGACCGAATCATCTCAGACGTCGAATTTAGGGCTTTCTTGAGCCCTTTTAGAGGTGGTTATGGAATCTCACAACCACACGAGAAACTAGCCCGCGGCTGAATTTCTCACTCACCATTGGGATATCTCTGTCTATTGATCAAAAGTTGGTCTCACAATGATCAAGTGGTGCATTTGATCCATCCAGATGCAATGGATCATCAGATGGGGCCCTAGATAAAGAATCGCCATGTTCGTCTGCATCATCTTCTCCATTCACTTGAGAAACCCATCACATGTGTGGCCCATTTTTTGATCTGGGCCGTCCATATGATGGACCATGGTGTCGGAAGATCAGTCATGACATCTGATCTCAGCCATGCAAACTGCTTTTAAAAATATCTACAACGTTCCCTCCTAGTTAATCTAGATTAATAGGCGTGACTATAGCTAATCGGGCAATTTGGAGCCGATCATTCTAGGTTTTTCGAGAGACTATTCAGGTTACCATTTAGGGCAACCCTTCCAGAAAAAAGAAAGCCAGAAAGAGAGGAGAAAAAGGTGCCGTCTGTGGTGCCGCATCGAGCTGAGCCAACTTAGTCTGGTTTGCGGTGAGTCGAGTTGAGTCCGTGCGTCTCCAACTACTGGACATGAAGGAAGGTAGAAGAGAAAGGGAAAGATAGAAAATAAAAGGAGGAAGAGAGAAAGTAGAAGAGAAGGAAGGAAGGGAGAGTTCGGCTTGGGCAGTGCCGCATGGGCCAACTCACCGAGTTCGTTCGAGTTTGGGTGGTGTCTAGGTGAGTCCAAATGCTCTTGGACTTTTAGGAAATAAAGAAAAGGAGAAGAAAATCATAAGAGAAGCAGGAAGAATGGTGAAAGATAGAGAAGGAAGAGAGCGTGTGCGACTGGCCGCACTAGCCTAACCTGAGCGAATCGAGGAACTGAGTCAAGTTGGTTTGGAGGCTGTTGCTGGTTATTCTTCAACAAGAAGAAGAAATGCAGGAAGAGGAAAGGAAAAGGGAGGAAGAAGAAGAGGAGATGGGGCCCGGTCCAGCAGGCTTGGTCCGAGTCTGTAGAGTTGGGCTATTGCCAAGTCGAGGGGAGCTGACTCATTGAAACCGAGTTGGATCAAGTTTCACTGGATTGGATCAACTCGCTGAGTCTATTCCTCAGTTAGGAAAGAATTAGGACGAGTTTGGTTCGGGTGTGGGGCTGATGGGCGCCCCATGAATGAAGGAAAGAAGAAAAAGAGGAGAAAGAGAGGAGTTACCGAGTCATGACTCGGTGTAGCCACTGAGTCAAACCTAGTTGGGTCCAGCAACCCTACTGGACTTGATCTTTGGAAAGGAGAGGAAGGAAGAATGAGAGGTATTCTCTTGTTAGTTCATTTAATAGTATTTGTTTTTAGTTATTATTATTATTATTATTATTATAATTATTAGTAATTATAAACTCTTACTAAAATATTGCTATCAATTAATTTTATGATTATCTTTAATTTTAATTAGATATTATTTTTGTAATAATATTAAATATTATTGATATTTAATTTTAAACTCTTAAATCATTATTACTATTAACTTGTATTTTGTTGTTGCGTAAACTAGATTTCAAATACCTAAATTCTAGACAGCACATTAAGACCCGAAAGCTATTGATTGAAATACCTAGCTTTAACCCCGATCATATAAATCAGGTATATGGTGATCTAACCACACTAATTATGTTAATCATCTTAGATGTCGATATTAAAGTGCAGACGTCCAATCATACTAACACCGAGAGATAATCCAACCCTAAGGTGAGGATCACCCTTTAAGCTTTTCTACATCTTGATAGTTAGTGTAGCTTGCTTATTTCATCTTTTGCCTAAAATAATACTTAGTGAAGGTGTTGATAAATGCTAGTTTCTAATTTAGTAATTCTTTATAATGACTGATAGTTAGATTTATATTCAAATATGAACATGCGATAGGTCTCAAATATTCCTCTTTACATGTGTAATTAGTTTTGACAATGTGCTTGGCTTATTCTGCCACTTATGGTTATTTTATGGTGTTTGTGGAAGTCCTTGAACTAGTGGCCTTTTTGCCAAATAGATTAAATGGAATTTCCTTATCGTGGACTTACCACCTTATGTATCATTTGTGCCTACATGGCTTTTGGGGAATAATCCCTTTTTTATCACACCCTTAGGTGAAATATTTGGCCCTTGCAGCTTTTATGGAATAGCTGCCCCATGCGGCTTCAATGGATTATTTTATACAACCCTGCGATGGTATGTCCCACTTGTAGAACTATAATTGGCAACTAGTTGAGTAGGTTACCGTTAAACATCCTATTTGTTAGTCTCATGAGCAAGGGATGGTGGAATGAGATACTATGCCTGAGCTGTCGGCTTATGCTGGGTGACAAACCCCCATAGTGACCTTCGAGCTTTCCTAAATTGATTGTTTGAAATTAGAATAATAATGGTTGGGCTAATCACGCATTTTCATGGCATGCAGTCTTTTCTGGGTGACTAGTTCTCCTTGGGCGTATCTTGGGTAGTTTTTCTGGTTACTAGTTCTCCTTAGGTGACTTTTTACCAGCTGGATGTGCATCCCTACGTCTGTGAGCATGTGCATGCATCCATGCATTTAAACAAGATCATCTTTGTGAAATTTATTTAATGAATGTGTATCTGATGAACCTTATCTGATTTTCATGATAATCATTGTGTAATATTTGTTATACACTGACTTTGTTAACTATGCTTAATTATCTTGATGATACGATAAATCTTGAGGGGTATACCTCACTGCGATAGCCATTGACGCTATCGAACCGTATTCAGTGTGCAAGAGATACAGATGATGAACACACTGGTGTTCATGTGGGTTAGGAGAAGCCGGAGGACCTTGTGACTCTCTTTCCTGATTTCATTTCATTTTAATTTGTACTGTATGTTTTGTAATAAGTTAAGATATTAGTTTGTATACGTTTTTGGGTAACCGCTTGAAATCTTGGTAACATATATTTGGACTCCCTCTTATACTCGAATTGTTTTTATTCCGCTAAAATTGTTAACTCTGATAAAAGAAAAAAATGTACGTAAAATTTGAGTTATAGTTAAAGGTTAACACTCTGGTTTTTTGGAAAACGAGTAGTGTACTCAGGTTTCGAGAATTGGGGTGTTACAATATAAGTCCAAAAATCACACTCCCTCACTCCCATACGAATTTTTCTATTGCAAGGGAGAGAGAGAGAGAGAGAGAGAGAGAGAGAGAGAGAGAGAGAGAGAGAGAGAGAGGAAGAGAGTTCCTAAGGAGCTGGGCTTGGGGAAATTTCCCCTCCTACGACATCCCACATCGGAACCCATGACTCCACCACCATTGTAACATCCTACCGATAATAGAGAGGTATTCAATCCAGCCCCTTTCCAAATTTCGGCATCTTAGGCCCCTTACATGCACTCTAACATGTAAATTCTATCGGTGTAGGGCTCCGATATGCTCATAGGTGCGGACCACTACCCTTAGGTTGCCAATTATCTAACCTATGTTGCAATTAGTGATTGTGTGGTGAAATTTAAAATTTGCTTGCTAAACATTGAGAAATTCTTAGGTGTAATGCCCTCCATGATTTGTGAATTTTTCCTAGAATAGTTGATCCTTGAATGCATGCGGGAATAAATTGTTTTGCTGAAATTTATATGCCCATATGCGCCACATTCTCCCCTTGATACTTGTGTGTAATTATCTAGTTGTTGTAAATTGTGCGATGATTGAAAAATGCACTTGCATGCCTTTGTTTGCCCATATTAGCTAGAATATCCCGAGGTACTAATGAATTTGGTTGCTTATTCTTGAGTAGAATTGTTTATGGTATGCGACAGTAGTTGGACTACGCGGGATGCTTGCACCCCGTGTCGGTTGCACCCTACTGCAGCTGGGTAAGCCGAATTAGTCCACCAGTTGGCCAACCATGTATGTTCACTGTGTATGGTCACACCTGCCTGAATTTGAAGCACCCTATAGCTTTGAGGGGCCTACTATTCACCGTTAGTGATACGATCTTCAAGTCTCGGGAGCCGGGCATGGTGGTATGTGACACTATGTCCGTGCTATCGGCTTACGTCAGGGTGACGAGCCTCCCCGTAGTGACCAGTGAGCACTAGAGGTGATAGATCCTTATTCGAACGGTCCCCATCAAATTACCCGGCCGATGGTTCCATGCTAGAGTATCTTTTGAACGACCCGGGCATGAATGAAATTAGGTGACGAGCCCTTCCTTGTGGTGATTTGGTTTTGTGACAAGCCCGCACCTCAGAACTGAGTGATCATACTCGGTGTTTGGGTGATGACTCATATCGAGTTGATCCTCATACCTTTGGGTCTCGTGCCTTACCTTTGGAATTATTGATTTGTGAGACAAATGGATGATGCCTAAATTTGGATCATGGATCGCAGGCTTAGAGCCGCTACGGCTGCCCTAGGCCAAGTGATTTGGATAATGCCCTTGATTAAATGGAGGTGTTTCAGCTTCTCCAATCTTACCGTATGAATGGATTTAATTAAATACTCAGCTATCATGAATATCCATTGCATTGCATTAGCATAGGTTGGTGACTCGATAATCAAGGTCGCATTGAGGGAGTGTTGGTCATATGCGAGCGTATAGATGGTGTTGCTTGAGGGACTGTTGGATGGTGAGGGCATGCATCTTATCATAATACCATGCATGTGCATTAACAAGAGTATCTAGGAATCATGTACTTATTTGCTTCTCATTATTTACACCTGTGGAATTGATAACTTGTGTAATTTGATGCTAATGGAACCACTGAGTTGATCACTCACCCCTCTGGGACGGTGTTTTAAAACATCAACCAGACACTTTCGTAGATGCAAGTACTAGGAATCTGATATGCTGGAGGAGGCTTACACAAACTTGGAGGAGTCCTCGTACTTCCATTTGCTAGATGGGCCGATGAAGGACACTTTGAGGACATCAATGAGAGTTTTGAGTTGATACATTTTATATTTTTAAAATTGTATATATTGCTCAGTTGTAGTCCCGTACTCTTGATAAACATATTTTACTTGTTAGTCGATTTACTTGCGTTAAAATTTATGTTTATTCCATAGTACATCGCGTAGTCTAATTTAATTCCATGAATTGCTCAAATGTCAGGTGAGACAAACTATAGAACCCTGCTTCCGCAAAGTGTAAGTGGCACTCGGGATATCAGGAGTCGAGTATCTACTCGGCCCTCGAAATCCAGGGCGTTATAGAGATTAATTTATATTTTATTCTCATATTATTGGATGTTTTTTAATTAATTTTACTACGTGATTTTCTGATTAGAATGGATTGGAATCAAGTTCTAGTTGAGCTATCAACTGGAGAAGATGAATTAAAGTTCAGTTTCTTTTGATTGTGGATTCCTGAATCCTTAGTTATTTTTAATTATTGTTCAAACCCTTTTTAATTCTCGTAGGAATAAAAACCTAGTAACCCATTTAGCTTTCGCTGTGTTCTCACCAATTCCCCATAGAACGATCTCAATCTTTTTGAGTTTATTACTACAGCACATTCCTACACTTGGGATTGCATAACAAGTTTTTGGCGCCAATGCCGGGGATTTACGTTGAGAATACTTAGGTTTAGATTAGGTTTTTTTCTAGTTCTAACCTAGGGTTTTGTTTTTAGAATTTAATTTTAAAAGTTCTAGTTTGGTTGTTTTTACAGATTTTTTTCAGGAATACTAACATTGTTTTCGTTTTTTGTTTTGTAGCATCATTTAATCCTAGTTCTTCTAAACTAGTAACTTTGTTCCTCTTTTCTTCTAATTTCTTTTAGTTAATTCTATTTGTTATAGGATTTTTATTTTTGTTGTAGGATATTATTTCCTAGGTTTAGGTTTAGAATTCATTTTTTCTATGTGTGGTTCATGCCAAAGTGGGTAAGGGATCATACACAACAACTTCTAGGTGAATGAGGTTTAGTCGACGGGCTCTCCATTCGCCATCGAGTTAGAAAATATCTAAATACTCTTATACTATCCCAAACCATGGCTGTGAATGCTCCAAACATGGCTAAGCAAGAGCCACACTTTGATGAGAATATAGATGTGGAACCTAAAACATCATCGGCTAGGACAGTACATGATGAGAATGAGGCACACTACGTTCCTCCGGTCAGAACTTTAAGGGACTACCTAAAACCAATAAGGATAACCATATCGTCTTGCATGATTTTTCTAGTTTATGTAGGTAATTTAGACTTTAAACTGGGAGTGATCCAACTCCTTCCCAAATTACATGGGCTTGATTCAGAAAGTCCATATCTACATCTCAATGATTTAGATGAGATTGTAGCAACCTTGCATTACAACAACGTCCATCAAGATGCATGTAACGTCCCAGATGTTCGATGTTTTGGATTTCCAAAAACCTTTGAAAATTTTTCGTTATAATTAAATCAATTGTTACCGACTCTTGACGCTCGAGGTGAGTCTATACGTGGGTGGTACTAGTAAAGAACTGCAAAAATTTGAATAATCAACTGTAGGAAGCCAACGAATTCGCCCGATCACTTAAACATAAAGTTTGGCCTCGTGATTTGTTCACATGGGGCCCAAATCTATCTGACCTATCACTGACTAATTAAGATGACCATAATTAAATAAAGATCTATTCAAAGCTAAGACAACTAGGGGTCGGATCTTAATTAATAAACCAAAGTGACCCAATTATCCTTTTAACTTAAGAACCAACGATTTAGAGTGATTATGACCAAATCGTCATTTTCGTTAATCGCGAATAAGCTACATTATGAACTTAGCTAATCTAAACCTTAATCATTACACATAAGAAATTTTCCTAACCAATTCATTCCAGAAATGCCCTGATTATCCGAATAAGCTTTAAACCGCTCGTTAGTAGGCCACTAGTCCTGAAATTATAGAATAATGCTCGCCTTGATGGGCTAGACGTCCATCACGAGTGGCGAACCAAGAAAGTGTCCAGAACTGCTCAACTTGGGCTAAAGGCTGATTGCTTGAGATACGTGAATGCCCTAAGTAGAAGCCTGAAAAGTTATTTGAATTAGGCTCTCTGCTCTTTTGCGAAGTTATGACTTTTTGACTGTTGGGTTTCAACTAAACTTGATGTGCGAGTTAAAGATATTTTCCCGCATATATTCGTCTATCTGCGGTCCCAATCGACCACTGACAACCGTCGATCGTAAGTGGGGTCCCCACGGCTAATCAAAGTGTCCGATCGCCTCCCGGTTGTGATGAAACGTAGATCCCATAGCAGGACACCTTCCCCTGGTGTAGATAAGCAGTGGGCCCCCATAAAGACCTTGTAAGTCGAAAATAACCACCCTTAGGGCAAGTTTGATGAAAAAAATGGGCGCCGAGGCTATTTATGCACATTCTGGAATTATAAATAGCCCCCATTTTTCACTCTCTCACTCCCATATGAATTTTCACTGGCAATAAGAGAGGGAGAGAGAGAGAGAGGAGAAGAGGGGGAGGAAGTGTAAAAAGGGGCTGATTGGAGGATTCGCCCCATCCTCACTAGCCTAAGATGTAGCCGTGACCGCACCGCATCGCCAGAATTGCCCCGACTACAAATAGAGGTAACTATCGAGCCTTTCCTTTTGGGGCTAACCGTGCTGGTGTAGGATATCAGTAAGCCGACCTACATAACCCTAGCCCTAGTAGCGAGTTTGAATTTGACGTACCAATACAAGGTACAGACCATTATTCCTATGTTGCCATTTATCAACTTTTGATGGTCTTAGTTAATGATTGTTTGTGTGTATATAGCTTGGTGTATGATAACATGTTCACATTTTGATTTGATTGCAACATGCGTTATTGCTTGCTTATGGATGTTCACATGTTTGAGAAAATGCCTAAGTGATTGAATGTGTTGTTTTATCGATGCTTACATGTTCGATGAAATATCTATATAATTGTGTTATATTATTGATGCTCACATATTTGATGAAATGCATATATGATTGTGCTGTGTTATTGATGCTTACATGTTCGATGAAATGCTTAAGTGATTGTGCTGTTATATTTAGGCTTCACATGAAATCTTATTATGATTGCCTAATAAAATGTTATCCCTTAGCGATGTTTAGAATTGCTTATGATGTTGGATCAGTCAGTAAACTACTCGAACCAAGGGGTGGCCTAAGTTAGGTTGGCCACCCTATGCTTGTTCGGTTGACCCAAGTTGAACACGGACGACTAACAGTAGCTGGACTACAAGGGATTCTTGCACCCAATGCCGGTTGCATCAGGGTTCTCCCAGGTCAATAAAATTAGTCCACTAGCCAGCCGATTATGTATGACACGACCAAATCGAATCTAGGATACCCCGTTCCCAATGGATGAGTCTATTCACAACCATTAGTGCGATACGATCCCACTAAGACTCATGAGCCGAGCATGGTGGTATGGGATATTGTGTCCAAGCTGTCGGTCTATGCTAGGGTGACGAGCCTCCTTGCAGTGACCAGTGAGAATTGATGGATGTGATAGATCATTGTTCGAACGGACCCCGTCAAATTACCCGGCCGATGGTTCCATGCCAGAATACCGTTTAAACGACCCAGGCATGAATGAAATTTGGTGACGAGCCATTTCTCTTGTGATGATTTGATTTTACGTGACAAGTCCACACCTCAGAATTGAGCGATCATACTCGGTGTTTGGGTGACGACCTATACCGGGTTTATCCTCATACCTTTGGGTATCATGCCATACCTTTAAAATCGTTGATTTGTGATATTGTGACATCTCTGATTTTTGCTAACTTAGAGTTGGGCATTACCTTTGACTTATCGATTTGAGTACATACCTGTGCATGCATATGCACGTGTTTGAGACCAAAACGAGTGATGTAGAGTTCACCAAAACCGCACGAAAGAGCAAAAAATTGTACTTTAAAGAGTGGGGACCGACCTCGGCGGTGCATAGGCAAAAAAGAGCTCTAGGACAGTCCTCAGAGGTGCAACTACCAAAAATGGATAGCAGGCCGTGGTGCCACTGCCGAATCGGTGGTGCCACCACAACCCCCCATTCAACAATTTCTGCATTACATATTTTGATAGTTTCGATACACAGACTTCCAAAATTCATATTTTTTGTTTTACAAGTCTGATTGAGGTGATTCAAAAGCCACATTGAAGATTGATGAGTCTAGTTTCACATAAAATAAATAATAATTAAAAAAGATATAAAAGAGGTTAATTTTAGGGTGTTTTGGAAACTATAATGAAAATCTTAGTTTCAAGTAGTTGGTACTTCTGAAATTTTTAAAATTTTTCTAGAACTCGAAATGCATAATGAAATTTGGTGGGGATAAGGTAGACTTATTGATGAACTACTATAAAAATAATATAGTAACTAAAAGTGTCAAAAATATTATATGAAATAGACCTATTGACACTGAAATTTTTTTACAACTACACGTTGTCAATGGGCCACATGTATCTTTTTCATCTTAGAGTTTTTATACTCAGTGCATTCTTAAAAAATGCTTCTACTCATACTAGGAATCATCTTATATGATTAAATTAAAAATTTGTATTTTAGTATATTTTACTAAATGAGGTAGTTTCGAGTATAGTTGAATTATGGTTATTGATTTGGGTGATTAGAGTCGAATCATTATTTTTGCTAATTACAAATAGGCCATACCATGAAATTAGCTAGTCCAAACCCTAATCATTGCTCACAATAAAACTCGTTACTCAATTGATTATGAAAATGTCTAGATTCACCAGATTTGATTCAGATTGCACGTTTAGGGTCTGTTAGACTCAAAACTATAGAATAATGGCCGTCTTACCGGGCATGATGTCCATCGCAGATGTTGAACCAGGATAGTGTTTTGAATCGCTCAACTTAGATTCACAAGGTAAGTACATGGGATATGTGAATATTCTTGAAATCAGTCCAAAACTTAAGTTAGTTGCCTTTGTCTGGTCTTTGCCAAAGTCGTGGCTTTCTGGCCGTTAGATTGTGACCAAATTTGGGCCAACAACCTAGAGTAATGTCCTACATAGATACATATAGTCGCAGGCCTGATCGATGGTCTGTGACCGTTGAACTGACTTCTCATTATACCCGTCAATCAACCCATTTAAATGTCGGGCCAATTGTGTCTATACATAGATCATCACTAGGGCCAACTATCTTAAGATGTGTGTCATCCCCTATACTCTGTAATAGTCCTTAAAGGGTAGAAACACACTCTCCTAGGGCTAGTATAGTAAAAACCCTACCCTTAGGGCCATTTGCACCAAATCTAGTGTTATAAATAGGTCATTTGGGGACATCCTTTGATCATATACGAATTTTCTAGCCATAAAAGAGAGAGAGAGAAGAAGAGAGAAAGAAGAAGTGAGTGAGTTTAAGAGAGAAGGAAGGATCATGGTGTTTGGGGGTTAGTATCTCATCGATCAAACCCTAAAACTTATCGAATCTTTCACAGAATCCACTGCCACTTGCAACTGGAGGTAAGATTTGTATTCAACCATTCGATTTCGTAACTTATACCTACTTTACGTGGGATTAACGATACTTCCTTCCTTTACATTAGGAATTTAAGATTTTTCCCAAAATCTTAACCCTAGGAGATTAAAGAGTGAAAATCCCCTCTTAAGGTACAGACCATTGTGCTTAGGTTTCCATTTATCGACCATTGAGGGTCCTAGTTAATGATTTCTTGTGGTGAATGATTTGGAGATAGCTAGCATGTCCATATTTCATGTTAGATTGTAGTATGTGTCATTGGTTATTTATCAATGCCTACATGTTTGATAAAATGCGTAGGTGATTAAAAGTGTTATTCTAATGATGCTTACACATTTGATTAAATGCTCAATTGACTGTGTTGATTTGTTGATGTTTACATGTTTGATTAAATGCTCTAGTGAATTTATTACTATATTGAGGCTCACATGTTCGATGAAATGCCCAAGTGTTTGCGTTGTGGAATATATGATTCTTATGAAACCTTGTAATGATCACATGATGAGTTGCTAGGTTCGTAATGATATTAGGATTGCCTATGATATTGGGTTAGTCGGATAGTTAGGTTGACCACCCTAGACTTGTTCAGTTGACCTGGGTCGAACACGTACGACCGACAGTAGCTGAACTACACGGGATGCTTGCACCTAATGTCAGTTAAGCCAGAGTGCCCCAAGTCAATCGAATCAGCCTAAAAGTCGATTGACTGCTCATGTTTGCAATGTATGACAATACTGAACAGAATCTAGGATACCATGTTTCCATTGAATGAGTCTACTTATAACCATTAACGGTATGATCCATGTAACGCCCTGAAAATCGGGGGTCGAGCATAAACTCAACTCCCGAGTTCCAACGCATCACTTATGCAACAAAATGAATGATGATTGAATGTTGTCTGTATTAGTGCATTGAACATGAGTAAGATTAAGCCAAAACAACATATCATACTCCAGAGACAGTTAAATTGTAAGCGGAAGACTGATAAAATATATAAACTATAGTAAGTCTCCAGAGTGTGATAAGGTTACCAGGTTAATGAATTACAAGTATAGTTTCAAAATATACCAAAGGTGTAGTGTCATCTAGACATCTCTGTAATCCCGTCGATCAAGACACGGCTCACATGAAGCCGCCAGAAAATAGCATACACGAGAAGGCATCCTCGTCGTCACAAAAGTTTGGCTCTGCCCCAAAAGTAGCGTCGCCATCTGCAATCAGATAATGTCTGGTGGGTGTTCGGAACACTGTCCCGTAATGTGGGAGTGAGTAGCTAACTCAGTGGAACAATAAAGCATAGGTTAACATGTTATCAATTCAGTCAAGCAGTAATGATAAAGCAGTATAATCAAACACTCCTAACTACTCTTATTAATGCAAGTATGAATGCAGTCATGATGGATGCCCTCACCACACACTCCCTCGTGAGGCACCATCTTACGTTCGCGGCATGCTTGCATTCCTCAGTGCTCCACATCTTCCATGCACATACAATGCATGATGAGCATGATTACCGAGTTGTTATTAGTCCATTTCAAATAATAAGATTGAAAAACTAAGGTACCTCCCTTATATCATTCTCAAACATGATCCATTATAGGGTCGTTAGTCCTAGTTAATCTCATACGATAATGTGTTTCTAGGTCGCTGCAGAGGTCGTTGTGGTGTACATTACGCACAAAGGTTACACCACTCCCCCATCACCTCTTTAACGATTCATCACTATACAGAACAGGCCTAGTTCATACTCTATACACCGCGACAAAACTCGTCGCCTCACCACAAATTTAGAGTATACTCGAGGTCACTACAAAGGGCTGCAAGGGCTATTAAGCACAAAGGTTACACCACTCCCCCATCACCTTATCAATGTAGGCCGACAACATGAATATAGTGTCTCATATCACCATAATCGGCTCACGAGTCTGGTTTCTCACTGGTCACTATGGGGAGGCACGTGGCCCCAGCGTAGGCTGATAGCTCGACCACGGTGTCCCATACCACCATGCCCAGCTTATGAGTCTTAGCGGATCGAGGTACCATGGTTAACGGGATTTCATTGGTAAGTTGGTACCCTAGGTTCAAGCAGTAGCGTCCAAACATGGTGAACATACATTAGACAGATCAGGTTACTTGACGAGCTCGGCTAACTCGAGCGCACCACAAGTTGAATGATATGAAGCGCATAAGCACTTCGTGTGGCCAGCCACTATCGCCAACCGAAGTACGACTCGGGTTCGTCGAACACATCTCATGTGGCGAATGAATCTCAACCACGAATTCAGTTTCGTTGCCGATTGCCTGGACTATACAATAGCCCCATTCACATTCAATTGCAGATAGTTAAAGCAGTAATGGATCAAGATTCAAATCATACAATCAAAGTCTGATAATATCCGCTTAAGGCTGCCAGGGCTGTTGCACGCACTCGTTACACCACTCCCCCATCACCCATGACAGATCATACAATGTAAACATGAACTTAAGCATACACATTACATAGATAAAATCATATAATCAGTTGAGCATGTTATGAAGTACAACACAAGCATGAGTTTGTACATATTCAATTCTTAATCACACAGATTTCTAAAGAAACATACACATAATTACAGGAGTTGAGAATCATATCTCAACGCCCTTATGCATTATAATTTACCAACTATTACTCATTCAACATCTCAACAAACACTTTAGACTACTTACATCAACATACATGACATATGTTGATCACATAAGTATTAAGCCAAATCCTTTCACTAAGGAGTTGCCCCAATTATAACACGTGTGCACCCACAACGGATAATCATGGCAAGCATGAATCCAAGTTCCATATTCATTCAGTCATTTCCACGAATACTTGGGCCACACATTGTAACATATATAGTGTATATTGGCCGTGGCATGATTTGGGGCAAATCCTTTCGTCAAAGGGGTATCGCCAATACAACAATCATATATCCATGACAAGTAGTCATGGCGAGCACGAATGAGAATTCTATACTCATTCGGTCATTTTCACAAACACTTAGAATACACTATTTTCACATACATAGTGTATATTAGCAAAACATATATTAGGGCGAGTCCTTTCGCCAAACAAGTATTTTACGCATATATAATATGTTCATACAGCAAATAATCATGGCAAACACATTTCCAAAATTTACTACAAATACCTAGAGTATGTAAAATTCCATATTCTTCATCTTTAATCAAAACGGAAAGCAAACAACACTTTGTACATGTGCAATTGCATGCAGATCATGAATCTATCATTATCTGACATTGAAAGTGTTAAAAACCATAACCTATACATCTAAAGTCCGCACCTTTTATCTTAGAATCGTAACGAATCAGGTAGGTTTGCTAAGCTTCCGTATTCGGCAGATTGGTAACCTATAGAACGAAATAGGTTAGTTATTTCATAACCTACAACCTTTACAACCCTAAAACAGATTAGGGTTAGGGTTTCTTACCTAGAAACGAAGTCGGAATCACTGGAAAAATGATGAGATAGGCTTGTAGAACAACAGGATATAGTAGTAGGGAGCTTCTCCCACATCTCTCACTCTTTCTCTCTCTTTTCTCTCTTTTCTCTCTAGGGTTTCTCTCAAATTCGTATGGCTGTGAGAGAGAGAGAGAGAGTTCTAAGGTCTTATATAGCCTAAAAAGTCACCGAAATAGACTTCAGGTCAAGGTATACTTAGGTTATAACCAAAGTGAGCATTTTTTAGCTCAACGGAGGACTTCTGGCGGCCCCCCTTGAGCCAAAGGTCGGACTTAAGCTCACAGACATTGGATCTAGGTGGAGTTAAGTTTTCGTTTTCGTCGGATTCCCAGATCACGCGTGGCGGACCAGTTTCAGTTCAACGGTCAGTGGATCTCGATCAGAAATTCTAAGTACATGGATATGTTTATGAAATTTTTCCTGATCTGAGGGTGTGTTTAGGTCAGATTTTGACGGTCTGGTTGCTTACAAAATGTCCGCAAGTAACAAGTCTCAGATTACTATTTGAGATATTTATTTTGTAAAGAAAACAAGTGTTCTCACCCTCTCACGCTCCGGACTCAAGCAAACAGCTGTGGGACACTGTCTAGATTTGATTTCCGAGATGGTTGTCAAGCCCAGCGTAGCGGTCTTAAGTCCTTAACTTCGTATTATTCGGACTCCCGATGTGCGGTCTAGATCTGATACGGAGTTTCAACGTGCTCCCGAGAGTAGTCAGGTAATGAGTTTGATCCTAGATTTTAGGGTAACCTAGCGTCAATGATTCTACAAGTTTTGGGTCTTGCAGATCATATTTAAAGTGGATCAAACGGATTTTGTAGCTAATCTAGTTTAGCACTTAGTTACTTTGTCTCATTTCTAAAGGATTTAGTCCTATAAGATTTTTGTCTAAGGTGGTACTTAGTCCTTTGTAGTTTGTATATAAATTGATCCAAGTTATACTACTTAGCTAGTTTAAGATAGTGTCTAGGGTGAAAGTACTTAGAAAAATTGAAAGAAGGGTGGGATTTGTGAAGGAAAAGTTCAAAAGTAGTTTTAGGCTTTGGGATTGAGTTTTGACAAGTTAATCAGGTGTTAGGATCGACCCATTGCCTAAGGACGTCTAATTCCAGGTTGGCAAAAATTCGAGATGTTATAATCCATCAGACTCATGGGTCAGGCATGGTGGTATAGGATGCCGTTTCTGAGCTATCGTCTTACACTGTGGTGATGAGCCTTCCCGTAGTGACCAATGAACAACCAAGAAGGCTATGGGCCTATTACATTAAACTCTAATGATGCCACAATCACTCCACATTTGTGTTTGGGTGACGACTCTTATATCATTTGTGGGCACCCTCCACCCGTCGATGGGGCCGCCTAACCCTGTGTGTTCGGGTTGTGTCATCCAAGTCCTTAGTGATAGGTTAAGCCAGTTGGTCGGGCCAGTGTTAGCCTCACATTAATTGAGAAGTTGTCATCTGGGTGGTAAACCCAAATACGGATTAAGAGACACAGGTAAGGAGCTACTTCGTCCGCCCCGAGCCTAGTGATTCAGTCGAGACCACGATAAAATGAGGGTACTCTAGCTTCCCCAATATGTTGGATGAATAGAACCTAATATCTACTCAACTAACATGCGCATTCATCGCATTGCATTAGATAGGACTTGCGATTTGGCATTGGGCTGCCTTTGAGGAAGTGTTGGCATATGCGAAATAGGCGTTGAAGTCACTTGGGAGGGAGTATTGTTTGGAAAGAGCATGCATCATGTCATATCTTCATATGTGGATTTAACAAGAGTATTTAGGATATGCTTGATTGGTTGTTTATCATTAATTGTGCATATTGGGTTGATAACATGTGTAACTTAGAACTAATAGAATCACTAAATTAGCTACTCACTCCCACTTGAAACGGTGTTTTAAAACACCAACCAGGCATTGTTGTTGATACAGGTGCTATCGAGGCCTCCAATGGGTAGGCTTGGGTTAGCTTACACTTTCGCCATGAAGCCTTAGGAGCGTTGGGCGAAACTGGAAGACTTTGCCTTTATTATTTAATTTTGTGCTTATATATGTTGGAGTTTCTGACTACGTGTGCTCCATATGTTGATTTTGTTGTATGTTCATTGTGGATTATATAATTTCTATTTAGGCGATCATCACTATTAGAATAGTCTTTTTGACTGTTGGCCCTATATTTTTTAATTTTTTGTTATCTCTATCTCACTTTGGATCTGCTAAGTGAATTGCGTTACTCTGATTATTCATGTGTGGAATGAATGTGAATCTGAATGAGGTCACACGTGCATTTCATTTGGTTCATACCTGGGAACTCGGGACTGGGGTCTCTGTACTCGGGCGCCCATTTTCAGGGCATGAAAGGTTGGTATCAGGAAAGAGTATTAAGATAATCAGGAACTTGGTAATGAGGATTATACAAACTACAATAACTAGGCGTTGAGACACTTAAATTTAGAGGTTTGAACCTGTAAAGGATTTTCATGATTTTAGGAGTAAACTCCCATGTTTTCTATACTTTGAAACTTGAAACTTAGAAACTGAACTCTAGGATTAAATTCCCTATTGTTGGATGATTTTGAACTTAAACCTAGAAATGATGAACAATATAATCAAATCTATGATTTTATAATGCTTTCAACTTAGGTCTAGAAATTTGAACCATATGACCACTTTGGTCGGTATTGTCATGTGTGAGGTGCTCGAGTGCGTGAAAATTCAAGTTCGGTCAACTTAATTCTAACTAGACAACTTTTGACCCCAAGCGCCAAAAGAATTGCTTATATTAGAAATGAAAATCATTAAGCGTATGAGTGTAGACTTTGGGTTACGGCTAAGGATTAGGCTACTGGTTACACTAAGGAACGTAAAGGACTAATTATGCTGAGTTAACTGAGAGAGAGACTTAGATGGTCAGTTTGATTGTCCTAGTGTAAGACCCCCCTCCTTTGTTGAATTCTTTTGATATTTATAGGTTTCTTTAAGAACTCTTTGGATGGTCGTTTAGACTTAGAAACTGTAAGACCCGTATCCTAGCCCGTACTGTTCCATAGGCCTCCCCGGTTGAATTCTGGCGACCCGCGATCTGTTATCGGCATTTGCGCGGATCCTGAGTAGTGTCCCATATTCCAGAGTCTCTCGACCCAAGACTTGTACCATTGCGACTGTGCCGTCTCCACGGTTTCGACACTGCGTCTCACGCGCTGAGGCGATACCTAGGCCAGGAGATGTGGGCCCGCGTTCAGTTCGAGGAGAACGCCATGCGTTGTAAATACCAAAGGAATCTCTATGACACATCACATCAATCCATCAATCAAATGTCAAGTACAACACCCATCCCCAAGTACAACCACCCTCCCTAAGGTCAACTCTCTCTCTTACAACTAAGTACACCCATCCATCACTCACTATCCCTCGCTCCTATCACTTCTCTACCATCACCTCTCTCTCTCTCTCTTAGTGTGTGGCCCACTTGATGTACACGGTACATCCCAACCGTCCAGGGCCAACAGGCCCATCGTGATGTATTTTATCCATGTTGGCCACCTGTGGGGCCCACCCTACTAAATGTCTAGTAGGTGGCTGGATGGTCCCGTGCAGCTGGCACCGTCCAGTAACCTGGATGAGTGGAAAATATAAATATCAGCTTTATTCAAAGCTGTGGTGGGCCACACGTGTGGACCCACCTTGATGATGTGTTGGATCCACACCATCCAAGCAAGGACAGTGGGTCCCAAGCAGCACGAAGCCGTTGCTGCATTACCGTCATCAAGTTTTGTGATCCCCATCATGAGGTATGAGTTATATCTGTACTGTCCATCCGTTTGGACGCATGGGGCCCACCCCACACGTGTGACATGTGTGGGCTGGTGGGACCCCACCTCCATGTATTTGTTCTGCATCCGCACCATTCATTGGGATGGTACAGTGGGCCAGCAGGATGTATGTATTTTATACATACCGTCCATCCATTTTTCATATGGCGTGGACCCACATCACACGTGTGGAGGTGGGGTCCACCCTAATATATGTATTCTAAATCCTAGTTGTTCGTCTGTTCTAGACCGACGGGGCCCACGTTAATGTATTTATTATATCCCTACCATCGATCTATCTGGTGTGCCAGGTATGGCCCCACCAGATGATGCATGTGTTGTATCCTACCGTCCATCTGTTTATGTGGGGCCACCGTGATGCATGGGTTTTGCCACGTCCTGCATGCTAGATGGGTGGGACCCACCTTATGGATGTATTTCATCCACACTGTTCATCCTTTTAGCGACCGGTCTTAGGTTTGAGACAAAATAAGACAGATCATGTTATCAGGTGGACCACACTATAGTGAACAGTGGAGATTGAACGTCCACCATTGAAACCCTTTTTGGGTCACACAAGTTTTGGATCAGTATGATATTTGTTTTTCCATTCAACTCAGGTCTTTGTGACCGTATGATCTGGTTGGATGGAAAATAAAATGATGGACCCTGTGAATTTAAATGGTGAAAATCATTATCTCCACTGTTATTGTGGTATGGCCGTTATGATCTTTCTATGAGATTTATTTTTGGTAATGCTCAAAAATGACCTTTAATTGATGTGTGGGCCTCACCTTGATGCGATGTATGTTGGGCCCATTTGAGAGCCCCTTTATGATATATTTGAGGCCTACATGATGCGGCCTGATTTGATGTATGTATGGCCCACATGGTACGACCCGATTTGATGTATTTGAGGCCCACATGATGCGGTCCGACTTATTGTGTATGAGGCTCATTAGTGCGGCCAATTGATGCAACCCACTTGATGTGTATAAGGCCTATTAGTACGGCCCATTGATGCAACCCACTTGATGTGTATAAGGCCCATTAGTGCGGCCCATTAATGTAACCCACTTGATGTGATAAGGCTCATGTGTAGGGCCCACCTGTGATGTATATTAGGCCCATGTGTAGGGCCCACCTATTGTGTATTTGAAGCCCATGGGTTGTAGCCCATTGTGATGTATTCGAGGCCCATAGGCAAGACCTGATGTGATGTGTTTATGACCCATATGGTGAGGCCTAATGTGATGCATATGGGGCCCTTAAGTGAGGCCCATGGTGATGTATATAGGTCCTTGTGTGAGGCCATGGGCCCACTATATGTCTGGCCCTATAAGGGCCATTCCTTAGGAGTAATGTTGGTTAAATGGCCACATTGTTGGGCAATGATGGTTTAATGTCCACATTATGACCTTCCCTTAGGCCATATTCGGCTAATCATTGAGGCCGATTCTGATTGTCAAGGTCGATTCCATTTATCGAGGCCGATTCCGATTGTCAAGGCCGATTGTTGAGGTTTATTCCGATTGTCAAGGCCGATTCTGATTATCAAGGCCAATTTCGATTATCGAGGCTAATTGTTGAGGCTGATTTCGATTGTTGAGGCTAGTTCCGTTCATCAAGGCTGATTTCGATTGTCGAGGCTGATTGTTGAGGCTAATTCCAATTGTCGAGACCGATTTTGATTGTCGATGCCGATTCCGATTATCAAGGCAGATTGCTGAGACCGATTCTGATTGTCGAGGCCGATTTTGATTGTCAAGGCCGATTGCTGAGGCCAATTCTGATTGTCGAGGCCGATTTCTATTGTCGAGGCCGATTATGAGTATGTGACAGCATAACATCATGATACATGGTTATACGCATCATTTGCATATTTGTTAGGAGATGTAGTTGACCATTGCATATGTCATTGGGCATGTTGTTATGAGACTCCCTGATAGGCAGAGATTGTCTCACATTAGCACACGGTATGCGCAGGATCGATGCATCACTGGATTGTATGATTCATGCATCTTGCATTGTGTATTGTGATTACTTTATGCCCTAGCGACATCAGGGTCGTAGCCTCCACAGACATATCGTGGATGGCCAGATTGGACACCAAAAATCTGTTACTAGCATCGGGCCGCCATAGATGATCCTAGATAAAAATTCCTAAACCCTCTTGGTATCAGTGGATGCCCCAATGTCGAGACTGAGTGGATATATTTGAGCGCATGAGGGTTGTATACCAGTAGGCTGCATCTCCCACTGTGTCGTAGTCGGTTGGGAGGGGGTGTGGCCTTACTCACCTGAGGGAGTAGGCGGTGCTAGGCTGAGTCTAACCAACTCATAAATGGGTCCGCTATCAACGAGCAGGGCTGATATTTGTAGACGGATAGTGAGGTCTCTTCCACTTATCTAGTTGTGCACTTGATAGGGCAGCAAGCTGGTGTGGAGTGTACTAGACTCCGGTGATGATCCCGATGTGTATAATACCGATACATGAATTTATTGACCAGGCATTGCATACTCATTCATTCACTATCAACTCGGGCTGGTAGTGCGCTAGTACTTGTTACGTGTACCTTCGTAATGGCCAGGATTTCAGTTAGAGGGCGCGACTAACTTAAGATCAGGAGTTTACCATATTGAGTCTGACTATCCAAATTTAGGTATGGGACTGGTTTGGATAAAAGTGCCTTGTGGTGGACCCCTTAGCCTATGATACTACGTACTATCATCCCGACTTCACACTCTAGCTTAGTCATTTCATTTGCATCGTATATTGCATTACATCTGTAGGCATATGACATTTTGGGTTGCTATGTTTCTACACTTACATGGCCTAGACGGACTTAGCTGGATTTATATATTGCATTGTACCCTCGACATCTGATATTTGGCTCTATATGACTCCTCATTTGCATAGCTGATCTGTATTGTGTACTCTAATATTATATGACTTATGGACTTATCAGTATTTCTACTTAGTCTGATATTGTATGACTTATGGACTTGTCAGTATTTCTGCTTACTCTAATATTGTATGGTTCGTGGACTTATTAGTATCTCTGTTTACTCTGATACTACATTCTGAGCACGCATATTCTGCTATCATACTTACACCACCCTCTAAGCTTTTTATAAGCTTATGCACAATAGATGTGTGCGAGTGATATTATGATGCAGCTGAGCTAAGGTAGGAGCATGCGGTGGAGCTTCTGGAGTTTTTTTTTTAATATTTCTATATTGTATTTCCCTTTCAGCATTGTACTCAAATGATTATATTAGTGGATATGTGATGATGATATTGCCTTTGTGGTTTGGGTATACTTGTGGTTATGCTTCTTACAAGATAAATGTACATTGAAAAATACTCCTTGTAGGATCCCAGGATCGGAACCTGGTGTATAGGCACTGGGAGCTAAGAATGGGGTACTACGGAGGCTGTCGGCACCGAATTCGGCGATCGAGAATTTTGTGAGCCTGGTTTCCAAGTTCGGGGCGTGATAGAAACCATTTAGGCTTGGTGAAAACTTAGACATCCCTCAGATTGAACATTAGGTCAAATCAGCACGCCCCTTAGGACTGTTTCCCCAAGGACTTATTATAATCGGGAAAGCGGAATGAGGGAACTATAGACAAGCGAAGTGGGTTCGAGTCTTTACCTCAGTGGTAGACCATGAGGAGTTTCAATAGGAGGTCTTGGGTTCGATACCCATAGGTGGGTGTGAGGCCATATGTAAAAAAGTAAAAAAAAATTTAGGGCCTGCAATAGAGCTAAATGTGGGCCATGACGTCCTCAAGCACGGGGGCTTCGCCCTCGAAACCCTAACCCACCAATCCTTCCTAGCTCCAAACCACCATTGGATCAACCATCTCTGGGCCCAGACTGGTTGCACTTACCATGCCAGCCATTTCACCTGTGCCACTGGCAACTATGGCAGCCGCCTCGAGTGCAACGGTGTAGGTGGGGTGACGCCTACCACCCTGGCGTAGTTTAGCCTCCACCCTGCCCACAACAGCTAGTCCTCTTATTCGGTCCGCCTCGTGGACAGTTACAACCTTTTGATGACGGTGACCCCACATGAGGGCCAGGGCATGTGTCTCGTCGTTGGATGTAAGGCCGATCTCCTTCCCACGTGTCCCCCGATGCTTCAGATGCGTGTTCTAGCTGATATGGGGCTAGTGAGAGCTTGTAAGAGTGGGTACGAGGCGTTCGGTACGAACAAACTGTGCTATGGAAACCATTTCAATAGCCCGCAAACATACCGGGGGTCGAACTACTCGGAGTTTTTCAAGCAAGCATGTTTGGCCATGTTCACCTAAGCACATGATAACCCCTTGCTCAGTTGTGGGAGTTAAAGGTTATCTTTTGCCACTAACTTTTAATGGAATTACGTGATATGCCACTGAGAAGATACTAAACTAACTACTTTTTTTTTCTTTCAAAAAATGCCTTTGTTCATTTCCAAAAAATGTCCTATACAACAGGGAATTCCTTTACATAAAACAGGAGGCCCTACAAGAAAAACGACAAAATACTTACAGGAAAGCACCACCTGGAATCACACCCATTTGATGAATCCTAAACCAACTTTATCTAGAAAAATGAAACCATGAACCTGATGAGGAAGCTCTGACGAAAAAAGCACAAGATTGAGAAGCACTTCCTAGGAGAGCCATAAAATCTGCCGGTAAGTTCCCTTCCCTGAGGAGGTGCACAACTCTGGTTCTACCCCTCCTCATCAACTGATTGATCCTATATAACCAAGCTTTCCATTTCCAACCTGATTGAGCCACACCATTGATCAGGTCTACAACAAGCTGCGAATCTGACTTAATAATAATGTGGTTAAAACCCCTCTGAAGACTGATCGATAGGCCATCATGCACCGAGCGCAGTTTAGCAATAGTGTTTGAACCAATACCATAGCCAGCTGAAAAAGCAAAAATGAAATCACCCCTCTCGCCTTTACAAATTTCGCCATCACCTGAATTCCCCGGATTCCCTCCGGCTGATCCATTTACGTTAATTTTCACCCATCCACTCAACGACCTCTCCCACTTGATCACCATTGGCCGGTTCTCAGTTCTGGAAGTAAAAGGCGAGACACCACCTATATCTGGCCCCCCCATTCCAGACGAACAACCGCCACTGTTGGACCCGTTAAGCACGGCAGTCCACCATTTGATTTTGCGTATCAGACGATCTGAGGACACTGGTCTATTATAAAAAAAATAGCAGTGTTTTGAGCTTTCCACAGTTCCCGAATAATGATGCAGGGAATCAGCATTTTGTTTTCCATTCTTCGCTACGTGGAAGAAACTATCACCCACCACTGATGAAGCCGAGCTTCAATCGAAATTGCTGGCATGACGCTGATCCCCATCCAAGATCCAATAGCTAACCATACTGTCTGCGCCAAAAAGCTGTTTACGAAAAGGTGAAGAGGAGTTTCGATGGCAAAGGGTTGGGAGATCTTAAAATTACAGCAAACACACCTGGACGCAAGCTGCACTCCCTGGGATTATACTGCACTATCCACTGGGACTGCATTTTGAATCACTTTCCAGACGAGCAGGAAAATTTTGGGAGGAAGTTTCGTATGCCATACCCAACGTGACCAACTCTAAATCGAATGGGGGACCCTGGAGATCGACCAAACTGTTTGACGGAAAAAACCCCCAAAGGCATTAATGGCCAGAATGGCAAATCCACTTCCTCTGAGATATAGTAGCCTACCGAAAAAATGTGATCAATGACCCTCTGAGGGAGAAGAAGAAATGCAGCTGAGGGGGGCATGGGTCTAAGCGTTCCCACCACGTCATATACTTGGGTGTCCTACAAATCCACTTCAGCCAGTAGATGGAGAGGACCCAACCCAGTCCAATTCGCCGTCCAAAAATTACATTTACTTGCACCAATCTGCCATTGAACACGGGATTCCACCATAGGAATAAGCTCCCTAATTCTCTTCCATAGGGGAGAAGCGAGCCGCCTTGACATTTCTAAACCTCCTGATGACATGTCGAGAGGATGCTTCACATTCCCCTCGTTCCCGAATTTAACTGTCCAAGCCATTTTAAGGCGAAAGGCCCTCATTATGTCTGCAAGTTTTCTAAAATCAATACCCCCTCCTCGTTAGGCGTAGTCATCAAATTCCAAGCCTTCTAATGGCACTTCTGTTTCCCCTCTGTCCAAACCTAAAAGAAATTCGCCATGTGCCTCTCTATTGACCTTAACACCTGGGCATGAATATGGACCGCTGCCGTAGAGTGAACTAGAATACTAGCGAGGACGTGCTTTATGAGAACCACTCTCCCTGCCTGGGTTAGGATACGAGCCTTCCACCCATTAATTTGCCCCACAACTTTATCCACCAATGGCTTAAACGCATTTGCTTTTTGACGCCCTTCCACTATTAGAACCCCCAAATAATTTAACGCAGAAGGCGACTTGCTAAAACCGAGAATTCCTTCGATTGATCGAAGACCAAAAGGCGACATCTTGTTGGAGCAATAAAAGGAACATTTTTGCTGATTAATTAATTCTCTGACCTGAAGAACTTTGGTAGGCATCTAGGAATTTCTTGATCTCTTGTAGAGATGCTTTGTTCCATTTTGAAAAGGCCAAGCTATATGTCCTAGAGGGGAGGGGGGGTGAATAGGACTGTGCCAAATTTAAAATTTAACAGTGGAATTGAAATACGATAGCCTTATAAAAATAAAGAACAATACTTTAAATAAATCAAAGATTGAAATGTAAAGCAATCTTAAATAAAGAGCTTGATACTAACGTTGTTCTAAGGACAACCTTTGCACTATAAAAACCAAGGGTTTATGGCAGGACAACCTTTCTAGAACAAGTTAAATATCAAAACTCAAACAGAAAGGAAATAAATGAAAACAAGAAATAAATTCTAAACTATTACAACATTCCCCACTTTGCTTGAAATGTAAAGATTACAACATTCACATCCACATATACATTCCACAAATCTGAATGATTAAAGATATGAAAATTAAAAGAGCATTCAAATCACAAAACACACCGATATATAGTGGTTCGCTTGTGTGTTCACCAACTGTTAAACAACAACCACACAACTTGTTACTCCACTCCTAATATCCTCACATAGGGGATATTAGCGTTCACTATTAAACAGGTTTTATAGGTTCACCTAAAACCTTCACAATTGTGTCTTTTTAACTTAGGCTTACACAATCCAAAAACCCACACTTTCTGAGTTTTCTGGCTCTCCTTAGATAACCACACAATGAGATTTTTCTGGCGAATGTCAAACAAAACCAAAATAAAGGAATTTACAATAAATGTAAAATACCTGGATTACTTCTTTTGTAGCAGCCCGGTAGAACCAATCAGAGTAGAAGTTCGAATCAACGTTCAATGTCCAATACTCACTTAAGAAATGGTTCTAGTTTCTAATTGATTTTAAATTAACTCAAATTGGGAGTAACTTTATTTGATTTTGATTCCAATGAAGAAGGAATACAACAATTTCTCTTTTTCAAATAAGATTGGAATTTAGGAATAAAATTAAATAAGAAAAGCTAACAAAAAGAATATTAAATATGAACAAATTAGCTTAAAATGAACACAACTTATCTCAGAGTGGAGGCTTGAATTTCTCTAATTAAATCGATCGATGAAAAACTCTGAAATTCGTGCTCAATTTATAGAAGCAAAGATCGCGTCTACGACTGGTCTTAGGAACCTTCGACTGGTCGTAGTAGCTCCAACGGCATTTTGAAAGTTTAAGCGCGATCTTAAAAATCAGTTCTACGACTGGTCATGGGGACCCTTCGACTGGTCGTAGACCACTTACGACTGGTCAAAGCAGACCCAGGAATGGTCGTAGGAAACCAAATTTGGTTGCTGAAGTTTGAGTCGTAGTTTTAGGACTGGTCGAAGGACGAGTCGAGACATCCCTACGACCGGTCGAATAATCTCCAGCACTGGTCGAAGAATAACCAAAAAATTTTAAAAATTTGCAACAACTTAGGACTGGTCGTTGAATTTCTTGGACTGGTCGAACAAGGTCTAGGACTGGTCGAACAAGGTCCAGGACTAGTCTTAGAACAGACCAACTTCATATATAAAGATTTATCTTGACTTCTGTATCCAAAATGGCCTACCCTAAGGTCAAACTAAGGTCTTTCATACCTGGAACATGAAGTATGAACATTGAACATCATTCTTTCAGATGATGGTTTAACCTTTGAAGCTTGAGACCTCTACTTGATGTAGCTTGAGATTGAGATCTTCTACAGCTTGAATATAAGCTTCAACTTGAGTTGTACTCGAGTCTTGAAATGTACTTGAGTCTTGAAACAACACTCTTCTTATTGATGTAGACATGAACATTAATGTATACGGAAGAGGAAAGGTACATAACTTTGCATTTCTTGAAGTCGAGCACCGTACATGTCTTGAACCATTGTGATGTCGTCTTGAATCACATAAATATCAACATACAAACACAAGACACATAGATAGAAGTTTTGGCACCACAAAATTTGACAATGAAAGGAGCATGAGACCATAGCACTTACAATCTCCCCCTTTGTCAAATTAGTGACAAAACATACTGTACTAAGAAAAGCACAACAAGTATATATATAAAAAAACAACATGCATATTAACGAATCATGCACTAGTTATCATTAAGTAGCACAAACTCATTATATACTACTCCCCCTGAGTAGCAGCACATATCGCGTATGGACATATCACATGTCCGAAAAATACTCATTATCCATGAGTCACCTTTCATCCAAAAATACTCAAAAATACATAAGCATCCTTTTATCTCCAAAAGCTAAAACTTTCTCCCCCTTTTTGTCACAATATGACAAAGGAAGCAACAAAGATACAGAGAAGTAATGGAGAAATAAATGAAGTAACTTGACATTGTACAAGTAAGTAAACATTCAAAATCCAGTTACTTTAAAAAAATCAGTAAACCAAATAAAGTGCACAATCCACCAAAAGTAAGAGAGTTGTTACAGACCAAGAATGAAAATACTTAATCGGATCATGAAGAAGGAGCAGGAATGGTAGGATCAAGATTATGCATTCCTTTGTTCAAGTGCCTAAGATACTTACGCATATATTTAAACTGAAGATCATGAACAATATTCATATTCTCTACCTTCTCTTCTAAAGCATGAAGACGAGCATCAAAATCTGAGGGCTCAAAATCAAGATCATTTCAAGAATCAGAATTAAGTTCATTGAAAATATGATCTATATCCACATCGTCAGGAGGAAGATCACCAGCTTCTTCATCACTAGCCTCAGCTCTACCAACATCTACTTGGCCACCGGCCAATTCCAATTTCATTTTGTTAATATTCGAATTGTTTAAAATAAGATGACGGATGGGAGCTTCTCCAACAGGCATAGGCACGAGCATGTGCTTAGCTAGGATAGTCAAGAGATAAGTAAAAAGAATATCACTATGATCTGGATGGAGACGAGAATGAATGATGAAATGACAAATTAAGGAAGGAAGGCAAATTTTAGAACCAGAAATGACAGAGTGCAACACACGAACCATAAAGGCAGTTAATTCCGTCTTATTACCAGAACAAGGATACAGGTTAGAAGTAAAAATCCTGTGAAGTACCCTGTATTTGGGTAACAAGTACTTTACAAGGAGCGCATTCCCTTTATGAGTCCATTGCACATTAATATTACACAAATCTCTGGTTAGCATATGTTTTTCAGATTTTGAGAGTTTCTCAGCTAAAGTATGAATAGGAATACCCTCCTCATTAATAGGTAAATCTATTAACCCTGCAATCAGTTGACGGTCAATTTCAAATAGACCTTCTTTAGTATCAATTTTAAAAGTCAATTCCCCAAAAGAGAATATAGAGATACATGCAAACATGGCCTGTGCAATAGATTGGTATGCAGGTCCACCCCAATGTAAAATATTATCCCATCCTACAGCTTGGAGTATAGGTAAAATACCAAAATGAGCAATATGTTCAATACAAACAGATCGTTCAACAATGACATTGTGCATACACAAATCTCGAACATCGAATGGATCATCCTCAGGTAAACGAAGATGACTCCTAGCAAGAGGAGCTGATCTAGAAGAAGATGGACCACAGGAAGTTTTCTTTTTCCCCCTAGTATTCATTATCAGAATGAAAATCAAAAGATCTAGTAGAAACAAAAGATGTGAAAAAATGGGTTTTGTTAGATTAGATTTTTCAAGAAAAAGCCCCAAAATGACAAGGAATCTGAAAATAGATTACTTCAAGAGTGAAAATGAAGTAATAAGAGTTAGAATCTATAAAAGAAATACAAATGATGTACTAACCTTGAAGATCTAGGATTGTGGGTACAACTAGTCGTGCCTCGGCTCGTTGGAGAGTGAAATGGAAATGAAAAAGATGAGGGTTTTCCCCAATTTTAAAAGATTCCAACGCGCTACACGACTGGTCGAGGACTGTTCTTGATCGGTCGTACCACGACTGGTCGAGCACGTCCTCGACTGGTCATGAACACATAAAAACATGCATTTTTCATAAAAAATTGAAATTTAAACAAATAAATTATCAAATATATATTCTATGATACAAATATGCATGAATAATCAATTTAGAATGCACATTCTAAGATCAAATTTTAATTTATTAAACCTGCTTTTGTCGAGCAGTTTAGTGAACATGTAAGCAAGTTGAGTCTCGGTCGATATATATTTCAAGGATATTATTTTCTCTTCTACTAATTCACGAATATAGTGATACCTATGTCAATGTGCTTGGTACGTGAATGCTGGATTGGGTTTTTTAATATATATATATATATATATATATATATATATATATATATATATATATATATAGCACTGGAATTATCACAATATAATATCATTGATTCCTGTGTAACTCTATAATCTCTTAACATCCGTTTCATCCAAACAAGCTAAGTACATGCATTTCCTGCAGCAATGTATTCGACCTTAGAACTTTGCTTCTTGCTAAACCAAGAAACCAAACAATTTCCAATATGAAAACAACCACCACTGGTTGATTTTCTATTATCTATATTTCTAGCCCAATCAGCATCTAAATACCCAGCCAATTGAACACTAGTATTAAAAGGATACCAGAGACCCATTTTAGCAGAACTTGTGACATATCGCATAATCTGCTTAACAGCAGACAAATGTGACTCTTTAGGATTAGACTGATATCTAGTGCAAATCCTAACACTTAAAGCAATATCAGGTCTACTAGCAGTTAAGTAAAGTAGACTACCAATCATGCTACGATAAAATTTAGAATCTATATTTTTACCTGTAGAGTCCTTTGAGAGTCTTAAAGTTGTACTCATAGGAGTATCAAAATTCTTACCATTCTCAAATCCAAACTTTTTGATTAAGTTCAGAGCATATTTTGTTTGAGAAATGAAAATACCATCTGGTTGTTGTTTTACTTGCAACCCAAGGAAATAATTTAATTCCCTAACCATGCTCATTTCGAACTTAGATTTCATCAAATCTACAAACTCAACAGTCATGTTAGCACAAGTTGATCCATAAATAATATCATCAACATAGATTTGAGCCATTAAGATATCATCGTTATGTTTCTTAGCAAAAAACATCTTATCAACACTGCCCATTTGAAAATAATGACTTAGTAAAAACTTAGTCAATTTTTCGTACCATCCCCTGGGAGCTTGTTTTAGACCATATAGAGATTTTTTAAGATGGTATACATGATCAGTGAACTTAGGGCCTTCAAACCCAGTAGGTTGTTCAACATATACTTCTTCATATAGATCACCATTCAAAAAAGCACTCTTTACATCCATTTGAAAGATTTTAAATTTTCTAAAGCATGCAATGGATATAAAAAGTCTGATTGATTCAAGGCGAGCAACTGGGGCAAAGGTTTCATCATAATCAATGCCTTCTATTTGAGTGTATCCTTGTACAACCAGTTTTGCCTTATTTCGAATTATATTCCCAAGTTCATCAGACTTATTTTTGAAAATTCACTTAGTTCCTATAATGTGTTTATCTTTAGGTCTAGGAACAAGATACCAGACATCATTTTGAACAAATTGATTAAGTTCTTCCTGCATAGCTACTATCCAGTTTTCATCAGTAAGAGCTTCTTTTACGTTTATCGGTTCAATCTGAGATGTAAGATACACGTAATTACATGTCTTCTAGTTACCTACAAGTGAGCACACCAGTGAGAGGGTTTCCAAGAATTTGAGTGGTTGGATAATCTTTAACAGTCCTTAATTCAGAATTGTTTTGACTTGATGAAGTATCAGGTTTGTTAATTAGAAGAACTTCATCATTATTTGAACTTGGGGCAGGTGTATTCAAATGATCGTCTATGACCACATTAATTGATTTTTGAATAACACCAGTTCTTTTGTTCAGTATGCGATATGCACGACTATTTAAAGAGTATCCTAAAAAGATTTCTTCATCACTTTTTGTGTCAAACTTCCCCAGATTTTCACGGTCATGCAAAATATAACACTTGCTACCAAAAACTCGAAAGTATTTGATAGTAGGCTTTTTATCGGACCACATTTTATAAGCGGTTTTATTATTAGATTTACATATATAAACACAATTAATAACATAGCGGGCAGTATTTACTGCTTCAACCCAAAGATTTTTAGGGAGCTTCAAACTGTTCAACATTACTGTTCCCATTTCTTGAAGCACTCTATTTTTCCTTTCCACAATTCCATTCTGTTGAGGAGTTTTAGGTGCAGAGAATTCATGCGATATTCCCTGATCATTACAGAATTTCTCAAAACTGCTATTCTTGAAATCAGATCCATGATCACTGTAAGACTCGTATCCTAGTTCGTATTGTTCCGTTGACTTCCGCGATCCTTCCCGTCGAACTCCGGTAACCTGCGACGTATAATCAACGTTTGTGATCGACCTTAAGTCGTATCCTGTAGAATCAAGTCAGCTTAATTTGAGACTTATATCATTGTGACCGCACAGTCGCTGTGGTTCCGACGCCGCGTCTTACGCACCGATTCGATACCTAGGTCAGAAGATGTGAGCCGGCGTTTATTTCGAGGAAACACCACACTTTTACAATCCCAAGAGAATCTCTACAACATGTCCCATCAATCAATCACATCATGTGAATTATAAAAGTAACCCATGCTTTCTTTCTCCACAAGTTAAGCAACCACCAAAGTCAACCCATCTCTCACCTCACCCATCACTCTCTCTCCCTTACAACCTTCTCTCTCTCTCTCTCACTCTCTTTCTCAACACATTTTCCAAGCACCCAAATGAGCTCACGTCTAAGCCTTTCTCAAGAGAGAAAAGTGAGTATGTGGCCCACCTTCCTCTCCTAAAAATCCTCAATCCTAGCCATTTAACTCTCATCCTCCCCATCAAAGTGAAGCACAAGGAGACCGGCGTTCCAACGGACTGAGAAGATCGAATGGTGGGTGCTTATTAGGCTAGATTTTTCATATTTTTATGATGGGCTAAGTGAGGCCTACCGATCAATGGTATAGATCTCACTTGGGACCCTAAGATGTGGCCGATGGCCCACCTTGATCTTCATGATCATTTCATGATGGAGCCATTCTCCATAGACGCCATCATGATGTTTATTTTCTAGCTTGAAAATGGGTCATCTAGACCCTACATCTTGGTGGAGAAGGGATCTCCACCGTTGATCTTTGATTTGGTGGGCCCACATGCAATGGGACCCACTTGATGTAGGATTGGATGCTTGAAAACGGAGGGCCCATAGTGTTGGGGTCCCTCCATCACGTGTGTCCCTCTATGTCTCTCTCTCTCTCTCTCTCTCTCTCTCTCTCTCTCTCTCCCTCTCTTTTTATTTATTTATTTATCTTTGTGTGTGATGAGGTGGCCATGTGGCCCACTTGGATGGACCCCACCTTAATGTATGTTTTATACATGCCATTCATCTATTTGGTGGCCCACCTAAGCAGGGCCCACCTTAACATTATTTGTATGCCCAAACAAAAGAAAAAAAAGAGTCCAGCGTCTTTGGACGTGAACCTGGAAACACAAATATTAGCATGTGTTTAAAATTTTGGGTTGGGTCACTTGTATAGGCCCCACATGGATGTATAAATTCAATCCACGCCGTCCATTCCCTTCCATGGCTCATTTTAGGCATTGAGCCAAAAAATGAAGTCTATCCGATCTTCTGGCGGGCCATAACATATAAAACAGTGGTTTCTACCATTGAAAACTACCTCGCCGTTTCTATGCTTCGAAAAATATCAGATATTGTGCTCGTTTGGCTTGTCTTGAGCTATGGGGACCAATGGCGAGATCAGATTTCTCTGATGTGGGCCCTGTCACGCCCCGAACTCGGAGACCGGGCTCACAAAATTCTCGATCGCCGAATCCGGCGCCGACAGCCTCCGTAGTACCCCATTCTTGGCTCCCAGCGCCCATACGCCAGGTTCCGATCCTGGGATGCTACAAGGAGGATTTCTGATAATCCATTTGATTCGTAATGAGCATAACCAAGTGTAACCCACGAACAATAACCATAAGAACACCATCACAAAATCCACTATGAACAAAAACTTTGAATACAGTGCGTAGAAAGGGAAATACAAGGTAGTGCAAATAACAAAAACTCCAAAAGCTCGTGCACACGCTCCAAGCTGGCGAGACTACAGCTGCGTCCTGGCGTCACCTGCACGCATCAATCGTGCATAAGCTTATAGAAAGCTTAGAGGGCGGTGTAAGTGTGTGCGAACGTGCTCTGCAGAATGCAATCTGGGAGTAATGCGAAATCATCTTTGATGAGTACGAAATGCAACTAAGCCGTACAAGGCTATGTAGTACAAGATGTGAATGCTTATCGGCCATACCAAGGCCATGCGATGCAATATGTAAGTCAAGCATGTCAATCCTCATCCAACTCTTCATGTCAATACTGGTTCTCGGTCCGGATAATCACCAGGGGTTCGGTACACTCCAAATGGCACTTGTCTCTCTCCAGCAAAGACACGATTCCCAAGTGAGCGTAAGAAACCTCACTATCCGCCTGGCCAATAGTCAGCCAATACCTATGCGGCACGTCGATAGCGAACCCATTTCCGAGCTGGTCAAACTCAGCCTAGTAATGCCCCTGCTCTCGGGTGAGTAAGGCCACCACTCCTTTCCAACCGACCACGATACAGTGGGAGACGCGGCCTCATGGTATTCGGCCCTCGTGCGCTCATATATCCACTCGGTCTCGACGTTGGAGTCATCCTCTGGTACCATCGGGTTCAGGGACTCTCACCCAGGGACATCTATGGCGCCCCAATTGCTTAGAACAAGATTTTCCGGGATCCAACCAGCCACCCACGATATATCTATGGAGGCTATGGCCCTGATGTCGCTAGGGCATATCTCAATCATACAGATGCAAGTGCACGAATCATACTACCAAACATGCATCAATCTTGTGCATACCGTGCACTCATGTAGGGCAACTCCACATATCAGGGAGCCCATAAACAGTCTGCTCGAAGGTATATGCTATGATCAGACACTCCTCATCTCAAGCATACATATGATGCGTATGATCATGAATCATGGGCTGTGCTAAACATGTTATAAAGTAATAAACTATCCTCTCAATGAAGATGGGCCTATATGGTCTACATGAAACAGATACGGGCCTATCAGTGGCCTTAGGGAGAGTTATAATGTGGACATCGAACCAACATTACTCGTACAATGTGGACGTCAAACCAACATTGTCCCCAAGGCTCGGCTCACCTCCAATACCATTAAGTAAATCCTGGTGGAATCACACATTGCAATGTGCCTTAGGTACATCACACTGGGCCCTAAATACATCAAATGGGCCGTATCTCATAGGCCTTATATTCATCAAGTGGGCCACCTCAATGACTCTCACCAATGGGCCTTAGGTACATTGCAATGGGCCATCATCCATGGGCCTGAGAATGCGTTAAAATGAGCCCATTCACATAAGCTCTATGTGTATCAAATGGGCCTAATCACATAGGCTTTATACATATCAAAGTGGGCCTCAATATTGGGCCCATATACCTGCCAAGATGGGCCTAAATGCATGACCCATATATACCAAAGTGGGCCTTAATAATGGGCCTAAGAAAAATACCTCAAGATGGGCCTAAGTACATGGACCCATATGCATCTAAGTGGGCCACATGTGAAGCCCACCATAATGTTTATTTTACTATCCAATCTGTGGACAAGACCATATGAATAGGGGCCCACCAAAATATATATTTTTTTCATCCACATGTTGATAAAGCAATGTGGCAAGGGGCCCACCAAAATATTTATTTTTAAATCCAACCTATTTATTGATCACGGGACCATGGCCCACCGTGATATTTACTTGCCATCAAACTGTTCACACTGCGGTAATGGACCTGTGGCCCCTTGTGATATTTTTGACACGCATTGAGCCTCAATCAACGCCTTGTTTTCTGTAACGTGGTCCGCTTGAGATCGGGATCGACTCATTTTGGGCTCATGCCTTAAAATGATCGACAAAATAGATGGACGGCATAGATGACACGCATACATCATGGTGGGGCCCACGGCAGAGCCGTGGGTCACCGCCTCGACCGTCCGCACGCGCCTTGCCCAGGGCGCGGCCTGCGTCCTCTGTCGCCGGCAATGCACAGACACCGGCCGTCTTGTTTAAATTTATTTATTTATTATTATTATTATTTTTTATATTGGGGCCCATCGAGATGTGATCCAGCCCACCCATTATGTGTGTCCCACCAAGGGTTCAGACCAAGTTTCAGCCGCATCAGAAAATCAGGTAGGCCCCACCAAGGATTTTTATATGGTTTAGGCATGTCTTCACATGATTTAGATGGTATGGCCCACAGGATACGTATATCTGGTGATTTTGGGTGGTCCATGGCCGGGGGAGGCCCACCCAATGCAGTCTTCGATGCTCGAAACGCATCATGGTGGGGGCCCTGGGAGCCGTGAGGCCCAGCCACACGTCCGCCCGCGTCACGTCTGTCGGCATAATAGCCTATTTTCCCTTTTTTTTTTTTTTTAGTTTTATTTTGGGGCCCACCGAGATGTGATTCACAATCTGGCCCACCCATTATGTGTGTCCCACTGTTCTACCCGTCCAGAACTAGTTTCACCCGCATCCAAACTTCAGGTGAGTCTCACCGAGTCCTTTTATATGATCTGACATGTCTTTACATAGTTTTAGATGGTATCGCCCACCTGATGATCAGATTGCCTTAAAATTTTGGCTCAACGTCTAAAGAAGACTGGAGAATAGATTGGACGGTATGGATCACATACATACATCAAGGTGGGGCCTGCATGAGCAGTCTACTAAAAAGTAACTTTTCTTCCTTTTTTTTTTTTTTAGTTAGCCATGTTTGATGCGCCAACGTCCGGCTCTCTACTCTGGGACCGGACGCTGGACGGTTTGGATGACCACTGCCTCATGGTGGGTCCCACGCGTGAGTGGCCCACGTTCATCAAGGTAGGTCCCACATGATCATGACCCACCATATATATAAATATTAATAAAATATTATAATATATCATTTACTCTAAATAGGGGGTGGATCTCTCCTAAAATGAGGTGAGCCACCCTATTTGATGGATGGAGTAAATTTGATATATGGTGGGGCCCACTTCATTCTAAGGAAGAGAGAAAGAGAGGGAAAGAGAGAGAAATAGAGAGAGATACACGGTGAGATAGAGGAGGGATCCCGCCACTATGGGCCCTCCATTTCATACATGCATACATCAAACGGGTCTCACCACATGTGGCCCAAAAAAATAAGAGAAATGACGGTGGATCACCCACCTCTTGTAACCCTCCTTGCTTCCTTGCACTCCTTAGCTCCTAGCTTCCACTTTCAATGGTGGTTGATGATGATCTAATGGTTGAGATGAGAGATGTGAGAGTAGGGAAAAGTGGGCCACACTTGGTGTTTGGGAGGGAGAGGAGGTTGGATGTGTGAGTGTTTTGGGAGATGAGAAATGGAATGAGAGAGGGAGGAGTAATTGTAAAAGGAATGAGGTGTAGTGGTTTAATGAAGAGGTAATGGGGAGGTGAGGTTAGGTTTGAAATTTGTGAAAAGAGGTATGGTGAAGGGAGAGAAGAGTTGACTTGGGAGAAAAGAGGGAATGGCCATGAGTACTTGTTGTTGGGTGAGGTGTCATGGAGGTATGGTGGTGTACTTGACTTGATTGATGGGACATCTCATAGAGATTCCCTCGAGATTCGCAACTTGCGGCGTGTCTTCGAACCGAACGCAGACTGACATCTTTCCACCTAGGTATCGGTTCGGTGCGCGAGTCACGGCGTTGGAACCGCGGCGACGACGCGATCGCCAAGGTACAGGTTTCGAGTTGAGCCGACTTCGGCATGCGAGACTCGGCTTAGGATCATGCGCAACATCGGAAATGGATCGAGGGTTGCCGGAATTCGACCGGTAGAATTACGGAAACCGACCGAATGGTACGGTTTAGGTTACGGGTTTTATAACTCTCCCCTCCAAATAAAAATTTCGTCCTCGAAATTTAATCTATCATCGCAAGTGAACATAACTCATAATAAAAGGGGGAATAAGGCATCGTAATATAAAATTGAAGACAGTATACAAGATACAGCACAAGATTAATCATCAAAGAGATGGGGATAGCGCTCCCGAATCTCAGCCTCGCGCTCCCAAGATGCCTCATCAGCAGAATGGTGACCCCACTGAACCTTCACTAAAGGTATGGCCTTGGTCCGGAGGACCTGCTCCTTCCGATCAAGGATATGAACTGGCTGCTCAATGTAAGAAGCGTCCTCACGAACCTCCAATGGCTGCCAATCAATAATAGGAACTATGTCTGACCCACACTTCCTCAACATGGAGACGTGAAAAACGTTGTGGACGCCAGACAACTGCGGTGGCAAGGCAAGCCGATAGGCCACGGCGCCAACGCGCCTAGTGATCTCAAAAGGTCCTATGAATCTCGGGGCAAGCTTGCCCTTCTCTCCAAATCGAACCACGTCCTTCATGGGCGAGACCTTGAGATACACATGGTCCCCCACATCAAACTCCAAGGGACGACGCCGACGATCAGCAAAACTCTTCTGTCGGCTCTGAGCTGTGCGCATCCTCTGCCTGATGATATCAATAGCCTCCGAAGTCTCCTGCACAAGCTCGGGACCTAGGAGACGCCTCTCTCCAACCTCGGTCCAACAACTCGAGATCCGCATAGTCGCATACAATGCCTCAAAAGGAGCCATGCCGATAGTCGCCGATATTGTTGTTGTATGCGAACTCAGCCAATCGTAGATGCTCATCCCAGACTACCACCGAAGTCAATTGCACGGGCCCGAAGCATATCCTCAAGGATCTGGTTGACCCTCTCGGTCTGGCCATCGGTCTGCCGATGATCTGTGATGCGAGCGCAAATCAGTCCCCATCGCTCTCTGGAAGCTCCTCCAAAACTGAGATGTAAACCTCGAATCTCGGTCAGAAATGATCGAGACTGGAACGCCATGCAACCTCACAATCTCCTCGATAAATAACCTCGCAAGCCGGTCCATAGACAAGGTCGTACGCATCGCAAGAAAATGTGCCGACTTCGTCAGACGATCCACAACAACCCAAATGGCGTCATGACCGCGCTGAGTCCTTGGCAAACCCATAATGAAATCTGTCGACACATGCTCCCACTTCCACATCGGGACGCTCAACGGCTGCAATAGACCAGGAGGTCTCTGATGATCGGTCTTAACACGCTGGCATGTGTCACACTCGGCCACAAAACTGGCAATCTGGCGCTTCATCCCCGCCCAGAAATACTGTCTCCTCATATCAAGATACATCTTCGTCGAGCTAGGGTGGATAGAAAACCGCGATCGATGTGCCTCGGTCATAAGATCTCTGCGCAACTCTGGAATATCCGGGACACATAATCGGCCTCTGAAACGAAGTCCACCATCAGCACCCATCTGCCAATCTGTCTGACTCTCAGATGCTGCCTCTGCTCGGTAACCCTGTAACGACTCATCTGTCTGTTGAGCCTCGATCACCCTTGCAATAAGAGAGGGTTGAATCGACAGGCTCGATAGCTGAACGATAGAAGACTGCAGACCAAAGTCGAAGTCGTACTCTGCGATATCCTCGAGCATCCTCCACTCCTGAATCATCAAGTGTGCCACCAGTCCTCGTGGCTGACGGCTGAGGGCATCCGCCACCACGTTTGCCTTACCTGGGTGGTATTGGAGGTTAAAATCATAATCTTTTAGAAGCTCCATCCAGCGTCTCTGTCTCATGTTCAGCTCGGACTGAGAGAATAGATACTTGAGCTCTTGTGGTGGGAGAAGAGCTCGGAACACGACCCCATAGAGATAGTGCCTCCACACCTTTAGTGCGAAGCATTGCTTGCCAGCTCTAGATCATGCGTAGGGTAGTTCAGCTCATGGACCTTGAGCTGACGAGACGCGAAAGCTACAGGCCTGCCGTGCTGCATCAGGACAACATCCAATCCAATACGTGAAGCATCAGTAAATACAACGAATCCATCACTCCCAGAGGGAAGAGTGAGGACAGGAGTGGACGTCAGACGGTCCTTTAACTCCATAAATGCTCGCTCGCATGCATCAGTCCAAACAAAATCTGCGCCCTTCCAAGTCAACCTGGTCATCGGGGTAGCAATACGGGAGAAGCCCTCAATAAAACGCCGATAATAGCCCGCCAAACCAAGGAAACTGCGGATCTCAGACATAGTCGTGGGCTAGTTCCACTGACGCACTGCCTCAACCTTTGAGGGGTCCACTGCGACACCCTCCCTCGTCACCACGTGACCGAGAAACTTCACCTCCTTCTGCCAGAACTCGCACTTCTCCAGCTTCGCATACGCTGGTGGGCACGGAGGGTCTGCAAAGCGATCTCCAGATGCTGCATATGATCCTCATGGGTCCTCGAATAAATCAGAATGTCATCGATGAAGACCACAACAAACTGATCGAGATATGGACGGAAGACCGCGGGTGCATTGGTCAGTCCAAAGGACATGACCTGAAACTCAAAATGACCATAACGCGTCCTGAAAGCTGTCTTCGGGATGTCCTCATCTCAGACACGAATCTGATGATAACCAGAACGTAGGTCAATCTTCGAAAAGAACTGTGCACCCTGCAGCTGATCAAATAAATCATCTATCCTCGGGAGTGGGTACTTGTTCTTAATCGTGACCCGGTTGAGCTCGCGGTAGTCGACGCAGATCCTCAACGAGCCATCCTTCTTCCTGACGAAGATGCGGCGCTCCCCAAGGTGAACTGCTCAGACGAATAAATCCAAGCTCTCGCAACTCGTCCAACTGCCGCTGTAACTCATGCAGCTCCATCGGTGCCATACGGTACGGGGCCTTTGAGATAGGCGCGGTACCAGGCACAAGATCAATCCCGAACTCAATATGGCGTCGAGGCGGCAATCCCGGAATCTCCTGAAACACGTCGGGGAAGTCGCAGACAATCGGAATATGATCGATACAATCGACAACGGGCTCCACATCGGTGCAGGACATCAAGCATGACAGCGACTCTCCTTAGGGCTCGGCAACAAACTGAAACTGCGGCAAGCTGGGTATGCAGAACGTGACTATCCTCGCCGAACAGTCCATGATGGTGTGGTACTCGGCAAGCCAATCCATGCCCAAGATAACGTCGAAATCTGTCATCGGCAGCACAAATAAGTCAACAGGTAAGAATATATCACCGACTAGAACGGGGCAAGATGGACAGAAACGACCCAATACTGCAATCTTTTCCAAGGGCGTCGATACGGTCAATCCCTCACTAGCAGACTCAGTCGGTAATCCAGTCGATCGGCAAAAATCCTCAGACATGAATGAGTGCGAAGCGCCGGAATCAAACAATACTCGGGCGATGCATGAAGAGACAGGAAGTATACCCTCAACGACTCCTCCCGAGGTCTGTGGGTCCTGGCGAGCGACATAAAACCTAACCGAGCCGGCCGGGGAGGTGCCCTGTCCCCTCGAGGTCCCCAGTGCTGCTTCCGCCTCGGCGCTACTGCCTATCTTCTTGTCTCTGCCGCTCTTGATGGGGCCTCGGTGGCGAGGTCGCTTCTTGATGGCCGCCATTGTCTTGGCTCGTCGCCGTGGTCGTGACTGCCCCTGAGACCGCTGTGCGGCCCTCAGACGCTGCCTGAGATGAGGACGGGGCACTCGGATATACGGTGTCCGGAACCGCCACATCAAAACACGTCCCTGGAAATATTTCTTGGGGTGGCGCGGAGAAGTGCCGCCGATTTCGCCGGTCTTCGGTGTCACTGTACCGCTTGGTACTCTAGCGGGTGGATGATCCCTATACTCTGTGGTCGTCGTCGATCTTCTTTGAGCTTGGGACCGGGTGGCCTCTTCGGCCTCTCCTCGATCTCGACCGCTCGAGAGTCGCCCACTCGATCTCGTAGATCCGGGCCCTCCGTACTACCTTTGAAAGGTCGGGAGCTCGTGCCCAATAACACGGCCTCGAAGACCGTAATGTAAGCCGCTCTCGAAACTGCGGGCTTTCCGCCCCTCATCATCAACCATATATGGCGCATACCGTGACAGCGCCACGAAGCGAGCTGCGTATTGCGCCATGGACATATCTCCCTGTACTAGAGTCTCGAACTCTCGTGCCCTCTGACGACGAATGTGGTCAGGGAAGTACTGCTCCTCGAATCGGCTGATGAAATCCTCCCATGTCCAGACATGATCGGGTCTGCGACACGGGTAACAGAGGTCCACCAGTGCTCGCCTCACCCTGGAAAAGGAATGTGGCCAATCGGACTCATTTGCTCGGTCGTACATGACATAATATCAAAATCTTCTCCACATCGGAGCGCCATCTCTCAGTTGGCTTTGTCGGATCGGCTCGCCACGAAATCGTGGAGGATCCATCCGTCTGAACTCGCGGAGAAGGGCACTCGCGCGCTCTGCTCTGCGAGCTACGAAACACCGGGCGTACGCCCACCCCCTGAAGTGCGGTATCACACTGTAACATCCGCAGCTTCGCGAGGCACTCACAGCACGGTCGGATCCGCACGGCATCGGGTGAAGGAAAGTCATCCTCAGGCAGAGGGGCAGGAATCTCTGGGAGTGGAACGGGAGGCGCGGGTGGTAAGGCTGGAGCCTCAGGTGGTGAATCGGGGCGCGCTCGGGTCGCTCTCCTAGGCGGCATGTCCTATGGAAAAGATAAGGCGCCAATAAATTTCGAGAATCGCACGTTAGGGAAGTCAAACGGAAGGTTTCGCACTTGGAACCTAACCGCCTTCAACTCAAAGCAAACATGTGATGCCGTTCTCGGTTATTCCCAAGTTATGCTCGATACCAACACGTCACGCCCGAACTCGAGACCAGGGCTCACAAAATTCCCGATCGTCGAATCCGGCGCCGACTGACCTCAAGTAGTACCCCATTCTCGGCTCCCGGCGCCCATACGCTGTGTTAGATCTGGGATGCTACTGAGGAGGATTTCTGATAATCCATTTGATTCGTAATGAGCATAACCAAGTGTAACCCACGAACAATAACCATAAGAACACCATCACAAAATCCACTATGAACAAAAACTTTGAATACAGTGCGTAGAAAGGGAAATACAAGGTAGTGCAAATAACAAAAACTCCAAAAGCTCGGCGGCACGCTCCAACTGCGGCGAGACTACAACTGCGTCCAGGCGTCACCTGCACGCATCAATCGTGCATAAGCTTATAGAAAGCTTAGAGGGCGGTGTAAGTGTGCGCGAACGTGCTCAGAATGCAATGCCGGAGTAATGCGAAATCATGCTGATGAGTACGAAATGCAACTAGCCGTACCAAGGCTATATAGTACAAGATGTGAATGCTATCGGCCATACCAAGGCCATGCGATGCAATATGTAAGTCAAGCATGTCAATCCTCATCCAACTCTTCATGTCAATACAGTTCTCAGTCTGGATAATCACCGGGGTTCAGTACACTCCAAATGGCACTGTCTCTCTCCAAGCAGCACAGTCCAAGTGAGCGTAAGAAACCTCACTATCCACCTGGCCAATAGTCAGCCAATACCTATGCGGCACGTCGATAGCGAACCCATTTCCGAGCTGGTCAAACTCAGCCTAGTAATGCCCCCTGCTCTCGGGTGAGTAAGGCCACTACTCCTTTCCAACCGACCACGATACAGTGGGAGACGCGGCCTCATGGTATTCGGCCCTCGTGTGCTCATATATCCACTCGGTCTCGACGTTGGAGTCATCCTCTGGTACCATCGGGTTCAGGGACTCTCACCCAGGGACATCTATGGCACCCCAATTGCTTAGAACAATATTTTTCGGTATCCAACCAGCCACCCACGATATATCTGTGGAGGCTATGGCCTTGATGTTGCTAGGGCATATCTCAATCATACAGATGCAAGTGCATGAATCATACTACCAGACATGCATCAATCCTGTGCATACCGTGCACTCATGTAGGGCAACTCCACATATCAGGGAGCTCGTAAACAGTCTGCCCGAAGGCATATGCTATGATCAGACAGTCCTCATCTCAAGCATACATATGATGCGTATGATCATGAATCATGGGCTGTGCTAAACATGTTATAAAGTAATAAACTATCCTCTCAATGAAGATGGGCCTATATGGTCTACATGAAACAGATACGGGCCTATCAGTGGCCTTAGGGAGAGTTATAATGTGGACATCGAACCAACATTACTCGTACAATGTGGACGTCAAACCAACATTGTCCCCAAGGCTCGGCTCACCTCCAATACCATTAAGTAAATCCTGGTGGAATCACACATTGCAATGTGCCTTAGGTGCATCTCATTGGGCCTAAATACATCAAATGGGCCGTATCTCATAGGCCTTATATTCATCAAGTGGGCCACGTCAATGACTCTCACCAATGGGCCTTAGGTACATTGCAATGGGCCATCATCCATGGGCCTGAGAATGCGTTAAAATGAGCCCATTCACATAAGCTCTATGTGTATCAAATGGGCCTAATCACATAGGCTTTATACATATCAAAGTGGGCCTCAATATTGGGCCCATATACCTGCCAAGATGGGCCTAAATGCATGGCCCATATATACCAAAGTGGGCCTTAATAATGGGCCTAAGAAAAATACCTCAAGATGGGCCTAAGTACATGGACCCATATGCATCTAAGTGGGCCACATGTGAAGCCCACCATAATGTTTATTTTACTATCCAATCTGTGGACAAGACCATATGAATAGGGGCCCACCAAAATATATATTTTTTTATCCACATGTTGATAAAGCAATGTGGCAAGGGGCCCACCAAAATATTTATTTTAAATCCAACCTATTTATTCAGTCACGGGACCATGGCCCACCGTGATATTTACTTGCCATCAAACCTGTTCACACGGTCACACAGACCAGGGCCCACCGTGATATTTATTTGACACGCATTGAGCCTCAATCAACGCTGTTTTCCTGTAACGTGGTCCGCTTGAGATCAGGATCTGACTCATTTTTGGGCTCATGCCTTAAAATGATCTGACAAAATAGATGGACGAGCATAGATGACACGCATACATCATGGTGGGGCCCACGGCAGAGCCGTGGGTCTGCACCCTCGACCGTCCGCACGCGCGCACGGCCGCACAGCGCGGCTTCAAGCGTCCCTCTGTCAGTGTGACGGAAGAAGCAGCAGCTGTCTTCATAAATTTATTTATTTATTATTATTATTATTTTTTATATTGGGGCCCATCGAGATGTGATCCAGCCCACCCATTACGTGTGTCCCACCTGGCTGAGGGTTCAGACCAAGTTTCAGACGCATCAGAAAATCAGGTAGGCCCCACCAAGGATTTTTATATGGTTTAGGCATGTCTTCACATGATTTAGATGGTATGGCCCACCTGGGATACGTATACGGCTGATTTTTGGGTGGTCCATGGCCAGGGGGGAGGCCCACCCAATGCACGGTGCTGATGCTCGAAACGCATCATGGTGGGGGCCCACAACTGGAGCCGTGAGGCCCAGCCACACGTCCGCCCGCGCCTGGCGTCTGTCGACTGCCAGCGAAGCGGCTCTTGCTTTTTTTTTGTTTTGTTTTGGGGCCCACCGAGATGTGATTCACAATCTGGCCCACCCATTATGTGTGTCCCACTGTTCTACCCGTCCAGAACTAGTTTCACCCGCATCCAAACTTCAGGTGAGTCTCACCGAGTACTTTTATATGATCTGACATGTCTTTACATAGTTTTAGATGGTATGGCCCACCTGATGATCAGATTGCCTTAAAATTTTGGCTCAACGTCTAAAGAAGACTGGAGAATAGATTGGACAGTATGGATCACATACATACATCAAGGTGGGGCCTGCATGAGCAGTCTACTAAAAAGTAACTTTTCTTCCTTTTTTTTTTTTTGTTGTTGCCATGTGTACGCCCAACGTCCGGCGTCTGACCTGGACGCTGGACGGTTTGGATGACCACTGCCTCATGGTGGGTCCCACGCGTGAGTGGCCCACGTTCATCAAGGTAGGTCCCACATGATCATGACCCACCATATATATAAATATTAATAAAATATTATAATATATCATTTACTCTAAATAGGGGGTGGATCTCTCCTAAAATGAGGTGGGCCACCCTATTTGATGGATGGAGTAAATTTGATATATGGTGGGGCCCACTTCATTCTAAGGAAGAGAGAAAGAGAGGGAAAGAGAGAGAAATAGAGAGAGATACACGGTGAGATAGAGGAGGGACCCCGCCACTATGGGCCCTCCATTTCATACATGCATACATCAAACGGGTCTCAGCACATGTGGCCCAAAAAAAATAAGAGAAATGACGGTGGATCACCCACCTCTTGTAACCCTCCTTGCTTCCTTGCACTCCTTAGCTCCTAGCTTCCACTTTCAATGGTGGTTGATGATGATCTAACGGTTGAGATGAGAGATGTGAGAGTAGGGGAAAGTGGGCCACACTTGGTGTTTGGGAGGGAGAGGAGGTTGGACGTGTGAGTGTTTTGGGAGATGAGAAATGGAATGAGAGAGGGAGGAGTAATTGTAAAAGGAATGAGGTGGTGTAGTGGTTTAATGAAGAGGTAATGGGGAGGTGAGGTTAGGTTTGAAATTTGTGAAAAGAGGTATGGTGAAGGGAGAGAAGAGTTGACTTGGGAGAAAAGAGGGAATGGCCATGAGTACTTGTTGTTGGGTGAGGTGTCATGGAGGTATGGTGGTGTACTTGACTTGATTGATGGGACATCTCGTAGAGATTCCCTCGAGATTCGCAACGTGCAGCTTTTCTTCGAACCGAACGCAGACTGGCATCTTTCCACCTAGGTATCGGTTCGGTGCGCGAGTCGCGGCGTTGGAACCGCGGCGACGACGCGATCGCCAAGGTACAGGTTTCGAGTCGAGCCGACTTCGGCATGCGAGACTCGGCTTAGGATCGTGCGCAACATCGGAAATGGATCGAGGGTTGCCGGAATTCGACCGGTAGAATTGCGGAAACCGACCGAATGGTACGGTTTAGGTTACGGGTCTTACAGGCCCCACCTGTGAAAAACCTCAGAAATAAAAAAAATTAAAAAATATATATAACAGGCAGCAGCTGATGCTGCTGCCGTCAGAGGGCAGGTAGCGCCTGCTGCTAGCGGGCGGGCGGAAGGCAGGACCCACGGCCCCTGTCGTGGGCCCCACCATGCTGTATGTATGTCATTTAACCCGTTCATTAGGTGGGCCACTTCCTGAAGTGGCCCTCCTCCGAAAATCAGGCCGATCCAACGCTCGGGTGGCCCACATCACAGGAAACAGTGGGGTTGACCGTCTGCCATTGAAACCCTTTTTGGGTCCATAGAAGTTTTGGATCAAGATTAAATTTGTTTTTCCTATTCGGCCAGGTCCGTGGGACCTTATCAACGGGTCAGATGGCTTATAAACATTAAGGTGGGCCCCACGTGGGACCCACAGTGATGTATGTGTTTCATTTACACCATCCACTGACGGTGGACGGTGGCATCCACATGATTTATGTGTTCTATTCACACCGTCCAGGGGACAGTGTGTGGGTGTGCGTGTGTGTGCACGTGTGTGTATGAGTGTGTGTGTGTGTGTGTGTGCATATATAATATTGTATATATATATATACTATATATAAATTATATATTATATTATATATAATATACAGGATGGTGGGCCCTCATGTGGACCCTCCACCATGATGCATGTGTTGCCTCCGATCTGTCCAACCACTTGGCGAGCTTGTCTTAGCAGCCTTGAGACTAAAAATAAGTCAGATCTATAGTTCAAGCGGACCCCACCTTGGTACATGTATGAGGCCCATTTTGATTTATTTGTGGCCATCCATTAAGGCCCACCTTGGTATATATGTAAGGCCCAAGTGATTAGGCCCACCTTGTTGTGTATGAGGCCGTTGTTGAGGCCCACCTTGATGTGAATGTAAGGCCCATGTTGTGAGGCCCATTGTGATGTATTTCAAGGCCCAGGGGTTATGGCCCATTGCAATGTACATAAGGCACATTGATGTGTCCCACTTGATTTATATAAGGCCCATATGATGTGGCCCATTTGATGTATCCAAGGCCCATGGGTCGAGGCCCAACGGGATGTCCTTAGGGTCCATTGCAATGTATGATTCCCCTCATGGTTTGTGTAATGATGTTTTATGGTGGGCCTTGCCTTAGGATGAATGTCGGTTTGATATCTACATTGTAATAATGTTGGTTAAATGTCCGCATTATGACTCTCCCTTGGGCCCATTGATAGGCCCATACTAGTTATGTATAGGCCGTCTAGGCCCATCTTCGGTGTAAGGATAGTTCATTACTTTATAACATGCTTAGTACACTTCCATGATTCATACGCATACGCATCATATGTATGCTTGATATGAGGAATGTTTGATCATAGCATAAGCCGTTGGGATGAGGCATTTACGGGACTCCATATGGGATGGAGTGCCCGACATGAGCGTGTGGTACATGCGAGATTACTGCATGACTGACGGTGTGACTCATGCATTTTGTATTGTATGTTGTGATCACTGCACTCTCTAGCGACATAAGAGCCATGACCCCCACAGGCACATTGTGGATGGTCGTATCGGATATAAAAAATATTGGCTCTAGCATTGTGGGCACTTAGGATGTCCTTAGGTGAAAATCTCAGAACCTTTTTGGTACTAGGGGATGCTCCAACATCTAGACCGAGTGGATACACGAGCGCCCAAGTGCCGAATACTAGTAGACCGCATCTCCCACTATGCCATGGTCAGTTGGAAAGGGGTGTGGCCTTATCCGCCTGAGTGAGGGGGCTATAAGCTAGGCTGGGTTTGAGTAGCTCATAAATGAGTCCGCTATCGATGAGCTGGATAGGTATTGGCAGACTACTGGTCAGGCGAATAGTGTGGTCTCTTCCACTTGCTTGACTGTGCAGCTAGGGAGGAGGCATTCAGTGTGAGGTGTATTAGACCCTGGTGATATCCAGAGAGGAACTGTACTGATATGTGTATTTGATGAGTACTGACATGCTTGTATTGCATCTCGCATATGACATTTAGCTACATAAGCCTCGCATCGCATAGCTTTGGTATGGCCGATAGCATTCATGCCTTGCATTACATAGCTTTGGTACAGTTGATAGCATCCATGGACTTACCGCATATTTCTGCATTACTCTGATATTGTATACTTGACACTCGCCTTATGCACACACTTACACCACCCTTGAAGCTTTTATGAGCTTATGCATGACCGTTGCGTGCAGGTAGCATTGGACAGAGCAGTGCTGAGGCAGGAGCGCGCATCTGATCATTTTAGAGCTTTTCGATCACCCTGTATTTCCTTTTCCACATTGTACTTAAAAGTTTTTGATATAGTGGTTATGTGGTGATGTTGTTTTGTGACTTGGTTATGCTTGTGGTTATGCTCCATTATATATATAAAAAAATTCATACTGAAAATCCTCCTTATAGGATCCCAGGATCAGAATCTGGCGTATGGGCACTGGGAGCAGTGAATGGGGTACTACGGAGGCTGTCAGCACCGGATTCGTCGATCGAAAATTTTGTGAGTCCATTTTCCGAGTTTGGGGCGTGACAATCACTACGGATCTTACAAACTTGAGAACCTTTTTCAATTTGGATCTGTTTGAGAATCTTTTTAACTTCATTAAGGGTTTCTGATTTGTAAGACCTGTACCCTAGTCCGTATCGTTTCGTAGGCTTCCGCGATCCAACCGGTCGAATTTTGGTAATCCTCGACTCATTTCTAACATTGCGCGCGATCCTAAGCCGAGTCCTGCATACCAAAGTTGGCTCGAACCAAAACTTGTATCCTAACGACTGCGCCGTCGCCGCGGTTCCAACGCTGTGACTCGCGCACCGAACCGATACCTAGGTGGGAAGATGTCAGTCTGCCTTCATTCCGAAGAAACATCGTACATTGTGAATTACGAGGGAATCTCTACGAGATGTCCCATTAATCAAGTCAAGTACACCACCTTACCTACATGACACCTCACCCAACAACAAGTACACATGACCACTCCTTCCTTTATCATAAGTAAACTCTTCTCTCCCTTCACCATACCTCTTTTCACAAATTTCAAACCTAACCTCACTTCCCCATTACCTCTTCATTAAACCACCACATTACCCCATTCCTTTTACCATTACTCCTCTCTCTCTCTCTCTCTCTCATTCCATTTCTCATCTCCCAAAACACCCACACGTCCAACCTCCTCTCCCTCCCAAACACTAAGGTGGCCCACTTTCCCCTACTCTCACATCTCCCATCTCAACCGTTGGATCATCATCAACCACCATTGAAAGTAGAGGCTAGGAGATAAGGAGGCTAAGGGAGCAAGGAGGAGTACAAGAGGTGGGTGATCCATCGCTGATTTCTACTAAAGGGGCCCACAAATAATGGGATCCACCTTGATGTATGTATTTGTGATTAGAGAGGGGCCCATAGTGGCGGGGTCCCTTTACTCCATCGATCTCTCTCTATTTATCTCTCTCTCTTTCTCTCTCTTTCCCTCTCTTTCTCTCTTCCTTAGAATGAAGTGGGCCCCACCAATATGTTAAATCTACTCCATCCATCAAATGGGGTGGCCCACCTCATTTTAGGAGAGATCCACCGCCTATTTAGATTATATAATATATTATAATATTTTATTAATATTTATATGCATAGTGGGCCACAAACATGCGGGACCCACCATTGATGAGCATGGCCATGTACATGTGGGACCCACCATGAGGGACCCACCATGATATTTGTGTCGTCCAGCGTCCAGAGACGCTGGACGTGAGCAGAGGCTAACATGGAGTGCATGTACTAACATGGTGGTGTACTAATAAGCTAATAAAAAAAAGAAAAGAAAAGGGTAGTGCTTTTGGGGTTGGCCGCTCATATAGGCCCCACCTTGATGTATGTATGTGATCCACGCCGTCCATTTTATTCTCCAGCCCATTTTAGGCATTGAGCCGAAAGTCAGACCTAATATGAGGTTCTGGCAGGCCATAGTCTAGTAAAAGGTGGTTTTTACCGTTGAAACCCAACCCTGATAGTTGTATGCAATGAAATACTTCGAATATTAGATCTGTTTGGTCCGTCCCAGGCCGTGGAATGTAATGGGTGGGGTGGATTTCGTTAACATGGGCCCCACCTAGGAAAATCTATAAAAAGAAATAGATTTTAAAAAAAATAATAAATAAATAAAATAAAATAAACATCAAGGTGACGAAGAGATCTTTGTTGCCATTGTCAGCACACACATGGCCTGCTCACACATCTTGTGGCGGACGATTGGCTGGCCCTCATGTCTCCAGCCGTGGGCCCCACCATGGTGCGTTTCGACCATCAGCACCGTGCATTTGATGGTTCCCCTTTAAATTATGGGGTATCCTAAAAATCAGCCGTATACGGATCTCAGGTGGGCCATACCATCTTAAACCATGTGAAGACATGCCTAAAAGATATAAAACCACTTGGTGGGGCCTACCCGAAGTTTGGATAAGGCTGAAACTTGGTCTACTGACCATATCAATAGGTTGGTTGGTAAATAAACATTATGGTGGCCCTGGCCACGTGAACAGATTGAATGGTAAATAAACATTACAGTGGGCCCTACCCTGGCCCCACCGTGATGTGTGTGCACGGCCCCACCGTGATGTGTGTTGGCCCACATTGCAGGCGACAGTGTTGAATGAATACCCACCATTAAAAAAAAAACGTTACGGTGGGCCCCCTTGGTCTATGTGACCATATCAATAGGTTGGTTGGTAAATAAACATTATGGTGGCCCTGGCCATGTGAACAGATTGAATGGTAAATAAACATTACAGTGAGCCCTACCCTAGGCCCATGAAACCTTATGAATGGGTTGTATTGAAAATAAACATTTCAGTAGGCCTTAGCCCCATGTGACCGTATGAATGGCTTGAATGGAAAATAAACATTATGGTAGGCTTCACATGAGGCCTACTTGGATGCGTATGGGCCCATATATTTAGGCCCATCTTGATGTATTTTTAGGCCCAATGTTGAGGCCCACTTTGGTATATATGGGCCCATATATGTAGGCCATCTTGATGTGTTTATAGGCCCGTTGTTGGGGCCTACCTTGATATATATAGGCCCATGTTATGAGGCCCACTTGATACATCTGTGGCCTATTGTTGAGGCCCACTTTGATATATATAAGGCCTATGTGATTAGGCCCATTTGATACACATAAAGCTTATGTGATTGGGCTTATTTTAATGCATTCTAAGGCCCATGGGTGATGGCCCATTGCAATGTACCTAAGGCCCATTGGTGAGGCTCATTGAGGTGGCCCACTTGATGAATATAAGGCCCATGAGATACGGCCCATTTGATGCATTTGAGGCCCAATGGGATGTACCTAAGGCACAGTGAAATATGTGATTCCACCATGATTTATTTAATGGTATTTAAGGCGAGCCGGGCCTTGGGGACAATGTCGGTTTGACGTCCACATTATAGGTGACGACGGTTAAATGTCCGCATTGTCACTCTTCCTAAGGCCCACTGATAGGTCCATACTTGTACTCTGTAGTCTGTTTAGGCCCATCTTCACTTTAAGCAATGCCCATATCATACCATAAGTATAGTGCTGCCCCATGATTCATGATCATATGCATCGTATGCATGCTTGAGATGAGGGGTGACTGATCATAGCATATGCCTTCGAACAGACTGTTACGAGCTCCCTGATAGGCGGAGTTACCCTACATGAGCGTGTACTTCACGCAGGATGATTACATGACTGGTAGTGTGATACATGCACTTGCATTTGTATGATTGAGATATGCCCTAGCGACATCAGGGCCATAGCCTCCACAGACACATCGTGGGTGGCTAGATTGGATACCGAAAATGTTTGGTTCTAGCATACGAGCGCCATAGATGTCCCTGGGTGAAAATCCTTAAACCTGATGGTATGAGAGGATGACTCCAACGTCGAGACCGAGTGGATATACGAGCGCTTGAGGGCCGAATAACAGGAGGCCGCGTCTCCCACTGTGTTGTGGTCGGTTGAAAGGGGTGTGACCATACCTGCCTGAGTGAGGGGGCAATTTTTAGGTTGAGTTTGACCAGCTTGAGGAATCGGTCCGCTATCGACGAGCCGGGCCCGATATTGGCAGGCGGATAGTGAGGTCTCTTTCGCTCTTTCAGTTGTGCATCCGGATAGGGACGACAAGCTGGCGTAGAGTGTACTAGACCCCGGTGATTATCCAGACTAATAACTATATTGATATGAGGATTTGGATGAGGGTTGGCATGCTTGATCTGCATCTTGCATCACATGGTCTTGGTATGGCTGATTGCACTCATATCTTGTACTGCATAGCCTTGGTATGGCTGGTTGCATTTATGTACTCATCAGCACGATTCCGCATTACTCTAACTTTGCATTTTGAGCACGCTTATATTGTGCATACACTTACACCACCCTCTAAACTTTCTATAAGCTTATGCACGATTGATGCGTGCAGGTGATGCCAGGACGTAGCCGTAGTCTTGCCACAGTTGGAGTGTACAACCGAGCTTCTGGAGCTTTTGTCATTTTCAATATATTGTATTTCCCTTTCATACGCCTTGTACTCAAAAGTTTTTGATCATAGTGGATTTTGTGATGGTGTTCTTGTGGTTATTGTTCATGGGTTATGCTCATTACGAACCAAATTGGTTATTAAAAATCCTCTTTGTAGCATCCTAGGATTGGAACCTGGTATATGGGTGCCGGATGCTGAGAATGGGGTACTACGGAGGCTGTCGGCACCAGATTCAGCGATCAGGAATTTTGTGAGCCCGGTCTTCGAGAACGGGGCATGACATGATTTATCCCTTAAGAAGGCTACCCAAGTGAATCTAGAAAAATCATCCACGATTACCAAGATGTATTTTTTGCCACCTCGACTCTTTGTCCTGGTAGGTCCTATAAGGTTCATATGGAGAAGCTCGAGTGGTCTTGATGTGGCATTGGAGTTCACCTTTTTGTGAGAGCTTCTTGTTTACTTGCCATACAGGCATTCACCATATATCTTATCTATATTTTGTAATTTAGGTAGACCTCTTATTAGTTCTCCTTTACTCAATCTGTATAAATTACGGTAGTGTACATGTCCAAGGCATTTATGCCATAATTCAGTTTCATCGCTATGAACAATATAGCACGATTGCTTAGATGAGCTACCATTGCTTACAATATAGCAGTTTTCAGAAGTCCCGCGACCAGTTAATATTACAGAACCCTTTTTTGTTCAAGATTTCACAACCTTTATTAGAAAATTTCACGCTGTGATTGTTATCGCATATTTGAGATATGGTTAACAAGTTGTGTTTTAGCCCCTCAACATATAAAACATTCTTAAATAAGGGAAGGTTATAGAGTTGAACCGTACCTTGGCCAATAATCTTGCAGTTGCTACCATCACCAAATGTGACTGACCCATCAGTCATTTCTTTAAGATCGGTGAATAAAGCTTTGTCGCATGTCATATGCCTTGAGCATCCACTGTCTAAGTACCACTTCGAATGGCTTGTAGCTTTGAAAGCAGTGTGGGCAACCAAGCAAGTAACTTTAGGAACCCATTTCATTACTGTTTTGGGTTTAGGAGTATAGTTAGTCTTCTTATATTTATAATTTTTGTACGAGTGACCCACTGAGTTAGATTTTAAGAGCTCCTTAAGCAAATTAACTATTTTTTCAGTTAAAGGTTTTGGTTTTGATTTTTGTAATTGATATGGTTACCTCTGGTTTTGAAAGATTGAAAACGTTTAACATTTTTATAAAACTTTTGGCTTGAACTTTTCTCTTTTGAGTTAGAGGATTCTCCTTTTACAAAATTGGGAAGAGTATTCTTCTGTTTAGGAGGAATATTTTTGTCGTAGCCCAAACCGGATCGGTCGCCACATTTTCTTGATCCAGTTAAAAGTTTTTCTAATTTTGGATCACCTTGGGCATATCTCCATGTATCCTTTAAACTCAAAAGGGAAGAGACTTCAAGTTTAAGTTTATCATTTTCAGATTTCTGATTTTCAATAAGGGTAGTTTTAAAATCAAGATCACATTTGCATTTTTCAAAACAATTTGAAAGATGAGATTTTTCTAAAACAAGAGACTCAAATCTTTCTCCAAGCCCTGAAAATCTCTCTTTTTGAAGTTTTAGTTTTACGACAATTTTACAACTTTCCTTGTATAGGGCATTATAAGCATCTTGAAGATCTTCATTATCATGATCACTATTCAGATTTTCTTCACTGGTTGAATCATCATGATTTGAAAAAGTGAACTTGGCTAGAGTCATAAGGGCCTTAACTTTATTGCCCGACTCAATTTCAGAATCTTCTGATTCAGAAGAGGCTTCAGTGCCAGAAGATTCATCCCAAGTAGCCAACATTCCTTTCTTTTTAAGTTTGTCCTTTTTAGGACATTTGTTTGCTAAATGCCCATATTCTTGGCGATTGTAACATTAACTATCTTTCAAAGATTTCCAAGTTTTAGATCTAGATTTAGATCATTTCTTATCATTTACTTTTTGAAAATCAACCCTCTTTTTACTTTTGAAAATTTTGTAAAACTTTTTAGCAAGAAGGGCCATATCATCTTCGAAATTTTCTAAATCAGAATCTTGAGAAATACATTTGGAAGACTTAAGGGCTATTGATTTACCTTTAGGAGCTTTAAAAGTTAACTCGTAGGTTTGTAAAGACCCAACCAACTCTTCTACCCTCATATTGTCCGTATCACGAAGTTCCTGGATCGCGATTACCTTAGAATTGAACCGTTCAGGTAGTGAGCGTAGTATCTTTGCACACACTTTACTTTCTGGGATTTTATCGCCAAGACCCCACATAGAGTTTACAATGTCATTTAATATAGTGTAGAAGTCCATAAACATTTCATTTTCCTCCATATGAATTTCTTCAAATTTGGTTGTGAGGAGTTGGACTTTAGATTTTTTGACAATTGAAGTACCCTCATGTGTCATTTCTAATATATCCCAAGCTTTCTTTGTAGTATCACAGGATATGATTCTTTTAAACTCATCCGATGATAGTGCGCAAGTGATTGCATTTAGTACTTTTGCATTGGCACTACTCTCACTTTTCTAAAGTGTGGACTAAGAAGTATAAGGTGTTATTCTCATTGATTTTAATCCATTGGTACCAGTTACTTCAATGGTAGGAGGGCTCCATTTAGTCACTGTGGCAAGCCACACACTTTCATCCATGGATTTAAGGAAAATCCTCATCTTGGCTTTCCAATAGGCATAGTTGGAGCCATCAAAGGGTGGAGGCCTAGTGACTGAAAGGCTATCAAAATTTGACATCTTATATATAGCTTAGATCATTAGCTTAGGAAATGAATCTACAAATAAAGCAATTAAAACAAGTTATTAGTCTCTGGTATGAATAGGACTGTGCTAAATTTAAAATTTAACAGTGGAATTGAAATACGATAGCCTTATAAAAATAAAGAACAATACTTTAAATAAATCAAAGACTGAAATGTAAAGCAATCTTAAATAAAGAGCTTGATACTAACGTTGTTCTAAGGACAACCTTTGCACCATAAAAACCAAGGGTTTATGGCAGGACAACCTTACTAGAACAAGTTAAATATCAAAACTCAAACAGAAAGGAAATAAAGGAAATAACAAGAAATAAATTCTAAACTATTACAACATTCCCCACTTTGCTTGAAATGTAAAGATTACAACGTTCACATCCACATATACATTCCACAAATCTGAATGATTAAAGATATGAAAATTAAAAGAGTATTCAAATCACAAAACACACCGATATATAGTAGTTCGCCTGTGTGTTCACCAACTGTTAAACAACAACCACACAACTTGCTACTCCACTCCTAATATCCTCACACAGGGGATATTAGCGTTCACTATTAAACAGGTTTTACAGGTTCACCCAAAACCTTCACAATTGTGTCTTTTTAACTTGGGCTTACACAATCCAAAAACCCACACTTTCTGAGTTTTCTGGCTCTCCTTAGATAACCACACAATGATATTTTTCTGGCGAATCTCAAACAAAACCAAAATAAAGGAATTTACAACAAATGTAAAATACCTAGATTTCTTCTTTTGTAGCAACCCGGTAGAACCAATCAGAGTAGAAGTTCGAATCAATGTTCAATATCCAATACTCACTTAAGAAATGGTTCTAGTTTCTAATTGATTTTAAATTAAATCAAATTAGGCGTAGGTCTATTTGATTTTGATTCCAATGAAGAAGGAATACAACAATTCCTCTTTTTCAAATAAGATTGGAATTTAGGAATAAAATTAAATAAAAAAAGCTAACAAAAAGAATATTAAATATGAATAAATTAGCTTAAAATGAACACAACTTATCTCAGAGTGGAGGCTTGAATTTTTCTAATTAAATCGATCGATGAAAAACTCTGAAATTCATGCTCAATTTATAGAAGCAAAGATCGCGTCTACGACTGGTCTTAGGAACCTTCGACTGGTCGTAGCTCCAACGGCATTTTGAAAGTTTAAGCGCGATCTTAAAAATCAGTTCTACGACTGGTCGTGGGGACCCTTCGACTGGTTGTAGACCACCTACGACTGGTCAAAGCAGACCCAGGACTGGTCGTAGGAAACCAGATTTGGTTGCTGGAGTTTGAGTCGTAGTTTTAGGACTGGTCGAAGGACGAGTCGAGACATCCCTACGACCGGTCGAACAATCTCCAGGACTGGTTGAAGAATAACCAAAAAATTTTAAAAATCTGCAACAACTTTGGACTGGTCGTGGAATTTCTTAGACTGGTCAAATAAGGTCTAGGACTAGTCTTAGAACAGACCAACTTCATGTATAAAGATTTATCTTGACTTATGTATCCAAAATGACCTACCCTAAGGTCAAACTAAGGTCTTTCATACCTGGAACATGAAGTATGAACATTGAACATCATTCTTTCCGATGATGGTTTAACCTTTGAAGCTTGAGACCTCTACTTGATGTAGCTTGAGATTGAGATCTTCTACAGCTTGAATATAAGCTTCAACTTGAGTTGTACTTGAGTCTTGAAATGTACTTGAGTCTTGAAATAATACTCTTCTTATTGATGTAGACTTGAACATTGATGCATACGGAAGAGGACAAGTACATAACCTTGCATTTCTTGAAGTCGAGCACCGTACATGTCTTGAACCATTGTGATGTCGTCTTGAATCACATAAATATCAACATACAAACACAAGACACACAGATAAAAGTTTTGGCACACATGTGGTTTTGGTTCCACAAAATTTGACAATCAAAGGAGCATGAGACCATAGCACTTACACATTTGTGAAGAGTAAAGTATCGTCGGCATAAAGTAGATGAGGGGCATTCTCTATATAACGCAAAAGGTTGGCTAACCTCACTGTTTATCATGCTTTTAATTCCCCTGCTAAGGACCACAATTGAAATACTAAACAAACTTGGATAAATTGGGTCCCCCTGCCTTAATCCCCTTGAAGACTTAAAGAAACCAACCATTTCACCATTTATTAGAACTGAGAACTAACTATTCGCCCAACATTTTTCGAGCATCTCAATCTAATGCCTGTTGAATCCAAGGCGGCTTAAAACCTGGATTAGGAAATCCCAGCTGACCCTATCAGAGGCTTTATCCATATTTAACTTTAAGACAATGTTTCCCCTGCGGACTGGCTGATTCAAATCCCTAACAATTCTTGAGCTAAGGCAATATTCTCAGCAATCGATCGGCTATGCACAAAAGCCCCCTGTTTCGGAGAAATTATGAAAGGAAGAAGCTGACTAAGTCTAGATGCAACCACCTTGGTGAAAATTTTGTACAGATAGTTGCACAAGTTAATTGGCCGAAAATCAGAGAAATGCTTAGGAGAGGCTGATTTGTGGATTAAACAGATGATCGAAGATGTCACTGACCTTGGGAGATTTCTGCCTTGGAAGAAGAAGGAGACCGCTCTATGAATATCCTGACCAATCACCTCCCAGCAAGACTGAAAAAAGCTAGCTGAAAAATCATCCGGCCCTGCCGCACTATCAGTCGGGATGGATTGAATAACAGAATAAACTAGTTACTTAGTAGTAGGCTACCATTTACTTTTTTCTGTTGTTTTTCTTTAATCTGGTGGTTTGTGGTGTATGGATTATTATATCATATGTCAGTGTTTTTTTTTTATTATTTTTTATTATTTTTTTTTATAAAGACAAGCAAAGTATTTGCAGTTTGAATCAAAATCTAAATCCTGGTACTTACCACTAAACTCAATGCCCTGATCAGGCAGAAGATATGGATTCATCGGGATTATGAAATGATACGACAAACTTTCTACCATGGCCAGGAAGAAGGTCAATGTATCTGGCTCAGACCTACTACACAACCTTTTGTCCGTGTTGGCCCTACTACTGACAACCAAAATTTTGTTACTTCACCCTTAAGAAGTATTAAAGATAGCCGATATGAGTTTAAGCCCAAAGAAGTCCTTCTAGTGGACACCAGATGGTTAGAAAGTTAGGCTCCAAATTTTAACCTGTATCGATTACAGATTGAGGCATAGATTCTTGAGCCTTGATGATAGAAATGATTTTTAAGGGTGGTAGAACATTATGAGCCCAGTCTAGTTAAGTTGGTTTATGCATCCAGTCGATTAGAGTGGCACAGTAGAAGCGTGGTGGGCCCATAACTCACTGGCCCATGATTGTCAATTCAGCTAACACATATGGTTAGATTACTAAGTAGGATCCTATTCGTCCTCAACATGTTAGTAATGGACTCATCGAAGGGAACCAATTAAGATTCTATAACTAGACCAAGTTATGTAAGTAGATTAGATCATTAAAGAATATGCCCAGCAATAGGTACGAGATGAATCACTATATGTGAGGTTAGTCTATTCACAAATGGGCTTGTTGAATACAAACCAAATAGAATACTTAGCCAATTTCGGGAACGAAATTGTTTTTAAGGGGGGTAGATTGTAACATCTAGGATTTTTGCCAACTTGGAGTTAGGTGTCCTTGGGCGTTACCTTTAATATATCGATTTGAGTACATGCTTGTGCATGCATATGCACGTGTTTGAAACCAAAATGAGTGATGTAGGATCCACCAAAACTGCACAAAAGAGTAAAAATTTGAACTTTAGAGAGCAGAGACCGACCTCGGCGGTGCATAGGCAAGAAAAATAAGCTTTGGGACATGCTCGGAGGTGCCACCACCAAAACGGTTATGCCACTACCAAAAATGGATAGTAGGCGGCGGTGCCATTGCACCCCCCCTCTAATTCAGTAGTTTTCTGCATTACAAATTTTGATAGTTTCAGTGCACCAACTTCAAAAATTCATATCTTTTGTTTTACAACTCCGATTGAGGTGATTGAAAAGACACATTAAATATTGATGAGTCTAGTTTCATATAAAAATAACTAATAAATAAAAATGAGATTGAAAAGGGGTTAATTTTGGGGTATTTTGGAAACCGTACAAAAAATCTTAGTTTCAAGTAGCTGCTACTTCTGGAATTTTTAGAATTTTTTTAGAATTCAAATGTAATGAAATTTGGTGGAGATAAAGTAGACTTGATGATAAAATATTATTAAAATAATAAGAATAATTTAGTAACTAAAAGTGCCAAAAATATTATATGAAATAAACCTATTGAAATTGAAAATTTATGCAACTACATGTTGTCGATGGGCCACGCGTATATTTTTCATCTTAGAGTTTTTATACTCAGTTTCTTCTTAGAAAATGCTTCTAGTCATACTAGGAATCATCCTATATAATTAAATTAAAAATTCCTATTTTATTATATTTTACTAAATGAGGTAGTTTTGAGTATAGTTGAATTATGGTTATTGATTAAGGTGATTAGAGTCGAATCATTGTTTCGACTCTAATCACCCTAATTAATAACCATAATTATGAATAGGCCACACCATGAAATTAGCTAATCCAAACCCTAATCATTGTTCAAAATAAATATCATCCTAAAAATGGTTAGATTCACCAGATTAGATCTAGATCGCACGTTACACTACAAGAAATCTCCTTATCAGCGGCGCTCTCTCGCTGGCGGCCCCAAAAAAATGCCCGTGTTGATATAAAATGTGCGGCGTTTTTACACGGCCGCCCGTGTACGATAAGCCACCGCCGCTGGAGTAATTAAAAAAAAATTCCTTTCCCCTCCCGAATTTCAACCCCAAATCGCGCCCGCCTCCAAAACCCTCCTCTCCCAAATCGCCCCTTCCAAATTTTTTCCCCAAATCGCGCCCGCCTTATCTCTCCAAAACCCTTTTTTTTCCTCCTCTCCCAAATCGCCCCATTTCCGAATCGCGCGCGCCAATATTTCTCTCCCAAAAACCCTTCTTCCCTCTTCTCTCCTAAATCGCTCCATCCCCAAATCGCGCACCCCATCCCCAAATCCCAAAAGTCTCTCTCTCCAACATCGCTCCACTCCGGCCTCTCTTGATATGGCTTCCATTTCCATTGCTTGTTGAAGACGCTGATCTCTCAGCCGTTGCCCTCCTTGCTGGAACACGCCAAAGTTCGAGAAGGCCCGCAAGAGGAAGAAGCACCAAAGAATGAACCACAGCAGTAGCTCCCCCTTCTCCAAAACCATGAGAAGATTCTCTCTCTCTCTCTCTGGGTTTCATTATGTCTGAAATATCTTGCAGAGTGTGATGGATGATACGCAGGCACTTAGAAATTGCATGCAGTCATACATGGTGGAAAATTTTGATCTGCATCTTGCGGGTGGTTTGGTTTTGGGTTTTGTTCTGTTTTTTTTTTTTTTTTTTTTTTTTTTTTTGTTGTTTCCTGTTGCTTTTCCCTTTGGTTTTTGGTATGGAGTTTCGGTTCCCTTTGGTTTTTGGTATGGATTAAACACATACATCCTGGTGGGGTTCACATAGCTTTTCCAACACCGTATGTTATCGACATCTCTGCTCTACTTTGTGCTTCACTGCTCATTCCAAGTCTCTGCTCATCTTGGTGGCGATCTTAGCTAAGAGAGACTTTGTAGCATCATACCTGTCCCACAATGGACCATTGAAACAGTTAGATCACCAAAATGACCATGATGGTTCTAAATTAAATAATATATCTCTGCTGCATATGATGAGAGTTAAAGAAAGTCTCAATGGCAAACTAAGGGTGCAAAATGGGTCGCCATGAAACTGAACCCGACTCGCCACGATCCAAAAATTTGGTCAGGTTGGGTTTGGATGAGACCAGTCGGGTTCTGCCGGCCTATTGAAGGCTCCTAGACAAGCGGTATGAAAATTTTAAAATGACAGTGAGATTTGAGTAGAATATGAACCACTTGATTTGTTAGCCCCACCATGTCTTTGGGTCCATCAAAGCCAATTTATTCGATTTGGTAGGATCCACTGACATCACCAAGTGCCCAACCCAACTGGACCAATTCGATTCGACTCGACCGACCAACCCAACCCAACCTGAGATAGATAGTCACTAATTTATGTAGACTAATACATAACTACAATTAAAAGAAAAAGAAAAAAGAGATGAACTCATTTTAAGTGGTATATATCCAAACAGGCCCTCGATATTGTAATGTAATTTCCATCACCTGTGCTTAGAACTGAATTCTCCTTATAATTAAGATTAATTATCCTGATAACTAAATTCTCTTAATTAGATAAAGTAAGTTCTCTTCAATTACATAGAAACTTTAAGCTTCGAGTAGTGGAAATGAGTGGAATTTTGTCTACTTACATTCTTCAGAGCATAGTTTCAAAAACCCCAAAACTCGACTCAGCTCTGATTTCCAGCTGTCTTGTGTTGGCTCGAAACTTGAATGGAGTTGAGTTGACTTGGCTGAGTTGCAAGTCGGGTCAATGAGTTTTTGAACTATGCCTTGAAGTAGCTCCATATATATAGGGGAATGGATCACCAACCCATAGCCACATCCCTACACACCTCTTATCACATTTCAATTCCCTTCACCTGCATTACAACAGCTCCAATACAACAAATGCATCATCATCACCTAGTACGTCTAATGCTTAACACATATCATCTATATGACATATCATGCTTGACTTATGCATTATAGTCTACTGCCTAACATTACACTAGTGCATGGCACATACACCCACAACATGACATCTAATGCCATGTCATTAAATATGTATGCAACATATTGAAGTTGGTATCTCTAACATGTTCTTCTACATGCAATGCGGAAGAGTAATTCTTGCAGTATCCATTCAAAATAATCTATAACTCTACAAAATCATGGTTGTGCATGGAGGTTTGTGGAGATCCGGAAGGTTTGTGATTGCAATGACTAGCTTGTCAACAACCCGAACATGCAATATGAATGGACATCCCTGATTACAGTCCAAAGGCCACCTCATTTTCTAAGAATTTGGATACATAACCAATGTAGCCTAACATTAGAATTTATGGTTGATTTTAATGGGAAAATACCCCAAAGTTTTGAAGTCTGAAATATTCATACAAATTATAAATGATCATAAACCTCGATTGAATGATTTTCTATCCTTTATCCACAAAAATAAAAATAAAAATAAAATAAAAAAATAATCGAACAAAAAGAAAGAAGATGGTAGTTACTGGCAACAAAAATCAACATGCACAATGCCACAATGATGGATATCAAATTCAATTAAATGCTCCTCCAAACAGTAACCTTCTTTTCTGAATTGTCCAGTATTGGCTATTTCCCTCTTAGTAATAACCCTTAATTTTTGTACACACATGATTTAGTATTTTATATTTGTAAATCCATATTTCAACACAAGTAATTGTTTAGTTGAGTGGTAGTATAGGTTGAAGGATTGATACCTGCTATCACATAAATTTCACTCTTTTGTGATAGCGGGTATCGATCCTTCAACCTATACTATAACCAAGAGGGTCTCAACCTATACTTTCACTCTTTTGAAGCTTTTTACTTTTTAGTTAGTTGTTTGTTTGTACTTTGCATGCTTACACTATTATAACAGAAACTAGCAAACTGATGTAGAACATGGCACAAATATATTCCTGGCATGGTTGGACCAAAAGAAGGTAGTCCGTAAATCGATCATAATTTAATCTCTTCTCCTTATAAATGATTTTGTTGACTCCTCCAAAAGCAATGAGCACATGAATCGATGTTGCACCCATGGGCTCGGTTATTTCGAAATTAGCCCACAAGCCTAGCCCATTTAGTAGTAAAGCCTTCAATTGAATGCCCAAGCATGCCCATTAAAGTAAAAAATGGGCTGTTTCATTGATTGGGCTGGACCTTAATATAAAATTTCTGCAAAACTTGTGCCTAGGCCTAATCCCTTCATCAGTTAGGCCTCAAATCCATCCTCAACCCACTAGCTTCTATTACAAGGCGAGCCCATCCCATATCATGTTGGGACCCTAAACCCAACAGACCAACCCGTCCTATTGCTAGCCTTAAAGACAAGATAGACTTTGTTTCTGAATGCAATGGGTTTGTATTGATGGCCTCTATAGGATCGTCGATAAGCATTTGAAGGCATTGGCATGAAGGCATTTGGAGAAGTTCATCAAGATGGATGCTGAGGTTTGTTCAAATATTCCTGTTCTGTTTCACTTGAGTCAATTGATCATGCTTTGTAATGTCCGGTCAAAAGAAATGGTTTCTTGTTTGACGATTTGACCCATCATTGGTATAGTTGGGGCAGCTTTTTTCTAAAATTTACTCTAGTTTTCAGTTTTGGACTAGTGGTGCCCACGGTCAAGTGATCATGGAGCCACCATGAATGCACTGTCTCTCCTCAGATGAAAATGCTATTCTTTTGAGTTATGGCCTAAAAAATAGCTAGTTAGAAAAGAGATACAACAATAACCTACATTCAATTCACTACAAAAATATAGTAAGTAGGGGCGTTTTCATCACAGGCGGCCACAGCAAACCACCACTATAGATGAAATATGGGGCATTAGATTTTTAAACAAAGTTCCTGATTCAGTAAGTCCTCTAGAAGAACGGATCAACACTTCCCTGGATGATATGGAATGGACCAACTCTTCATAGGGGGTTAGAGCTTGAAAAAAGGAGCTCTTAACTAACCCAAATGCCTTAGAAGGATAGTCAACACCATTAACAGAATACTTATTTTGGAAGTGGAAACTCATACCCTCAACCAAATGCCTTGAATAAAACTTCCCTCGGTCATAAAGTTGAAGCCCCAAAAAGCCAAGTTGTTGAACAACCTTATTGATAGCTGAATCATTTTTAGAATCTATCAAATTACACAAATCAGATAACTTTAGAATACGAGTCACGATAGGCAGTTTTACAGTTTTCAGGTAGCATTCCACTTGCAACTCTACAAGTTCATTGTGATTTGATCTCAAGTGAAGCAGCAAAGGTGATATGTCTGAATCTTCTTCTTTATATCTTCAAGAATGACCTTGGGAATGTCAAAATAATTGAAGCCAACACTATATCCTTCTAAAAAGAGAATCTCCATCAGCAGGGTCTTGTAACATATTAAAGAACTTAACAGCCTCTTCTTTTGAGTTGTGGCCTAAAAAATAGCTAGTTAGAAAAGAGATACAACAATAACCTACATTCAATTCACTACAAAAATATAGTAAGTAGGGGCGTTTTCACCACAGGCCGCCACAGCAAACTGCCACTATTGATGAAATATGGGGCGTTAGATTTTTAAACAAAGTTCCTGGTTCAGTAAGTCCTCTAGAAGAACGGATCAACACTTCCCTGGATGATATGGAATTGACCAACTCTTCATAGGGGGTCAGACCTTGAAAAAAGGAGCTCTTAACTAACCCAAATGCCTTAGAAGGATAGTCAACACCATTAACAGAATAATTATTTTGGAAGTGGAAACTCATACCCTCAACCAAATGCCTTGAATAAAACTTCCCTCGGTCATAAAGTTGAAGCCCCAAAAAGCCAAGTTGTTGAACAACCTTACTGATAGCTGAATCATTTTTAGAATCTACCAAATTACACAAATCAGATAACTTTAGAATACGAGTCACGATAGGCAGTTTTACAGTTTTCAGGTAGCTTTCCACTTGTAACTCTACAAGTTCATTGTGATTTGATCTCAAGTGAATCAGCAAAGGTGATATGTCCTGAATCTTCTTCTTTATATCTTCAGTAACAGCCTTGGGAATGTCAAAATCAAAGGCTGAAGTCCTAACGTATCACATTACAATAAGTCGGAATGTATTCGAACAAACCTCTTCTGTGATTGTTAGTTTTGTGGAACTACTATTTTCGGCTAACTTTATGTGTAATTGCTGTACAATGCTTTTATTCCACAATTTTTTGTTAACAAATTTTCTATTCAGTTTGTAAGGTTGTGACATGTTGCATGGTAGGTACTTCTTGGCTGATACTGTGCTTGAGGAAGTTACGTTTGGGTGGCCAAGGCAGAGTGCGGGACCTCTATTGAAAGAGCAGCTTGCTTTGGGGCTTCTATCAGCCATTCATTCGGTATTTGATCTGTTCTTGGAATTGACTCAGTGTCATTTATGTACTTCTGTGGCCTTATTCCCCATGTCTATCTAATTAATTAATCCTTGATTATTATATTGACATTTTAGCTTCAACCAGTTTATTTCCAAAACCCCTGAAGCATACATTGTGCAACTTGCAATGCACATATGGGTGCATGGCTTGCCTCATGAGGAATTGTGATCTTCAATCTTATGATCTGTATAATATCCTCAGCTTGTACATGCAAGGCCCATGGTACGGTGATCTAGACTGTTAATCTAATAGGATCCAGGGAATTGAACATGTCTCAAGATTTCCTGGATTAGGAGATCCTGGCACTCCAATATTTGGCCTTTTGTTTTTGGTTGAATGCAGACTAATTCTGGGCTACCGGTTCAAGCGCTAGGAATATCCCATCTGGGAGATTTTTGGGCACGGTCTATTAAAAGAGGTGTCACCAAACCACGGGCCCTACTTGTACATCTTGGGACTTGAAGGTTCTATACATGTCACTGAGTTGAGGATCATGTATTTCCTCATGGATCTGGGTGAAACTTTTATTTGCTATGTTCAAAAGTTCTCTTCTTGTTATTTGTTGCTATGGCCATCAGCTGACATTTGTATGTATCAACCTCCAGGTTGGGTTGCATGGGATCTCCTTGGATCAAGACCCACATTCTCTAAGTGGTGGCTTCAAGCGGCGTCTTGCCCTGGCCATTCAATTAGTAAGAATTTATTTTCATGGAGATGGTCTCAAGTCCAACTGATTGGACTGTAATTTGCTGTGCACCTAGCAAATTACTTCCACTCTATTGTGTGCGTACGACATCCAACCCTTCTAATAGGTTGGACCCATGATAGAAGATCAACTTGTGCAAAAATAAGCCCCATCCACTGATAAGGCAGACCACACCATAGAAAACAATGTCTAGCAATTGATAAGCAACAAAATACAAGGGTGATCCACTTGATGAGTGGATGCAACTGATTTTTGTTCTAGGTGATCCTCATGATGCAAACAACCTATTGGATGGGTTGGATGTCGCACGGACACAAAAGTTTGGAAGTTATCTGCTGGGTGGACGGTAACTTATGGTCCAACTGCTTGGACCTGAGACCTCTTATTTATGTACTTTTCTGGTCTACATTCTTCTACCAAGCAGGTTGCAATTTGTAGTTGCTATGTGAAAATTCGTTTAATTGTTGCATTAATTCAATCCCAAACCACATTTTCAGGTTCAAAAGCCAGACCTGTTGCTATTAGATGAGCCTCTTGCTGGCCTTGGTATGAAAATGCATATATGCTCTCTGATCCCACACTCATTTCTACTGGAGCATTTTACGGCTTTTAACCTTTCTCATTGGGGAATGCTAATATGTAGCTTATGTCATAGAAGTACTACACAACATCCTCATGATGCATGAGACAAACTTAGGCAGTGAATGGAATCGTTGAACTATAAAGGCACATAATGGATGCACCATATGCCAAAATCATGGCCATCGAATCCAGTTGCTGTGGCTCTTGCTAGTGGAATGTGGATGTTGCTTGTACTGTTTCTTTTGTGGGCTGCTGATTGGATTCTATCAGTCCAATGCCCTTGCTTTTTCAGATATGGGCATATGGCCTACTCACGTGACACCCATCAGATCAACAATTTCAATCACCTCACAAATTTGCCACGTGTACTGTGAGGAGCTGCTTGGTGCTTCTATGATGGGAACTCATACAGATATACACTTTCTCATTTTGTCTGAATTAACTATGGTTTAACTGCTTAAGAATTCAATGACTCTACTTGAGACTTTTTCAATTCGATTTGACTTGGTCAAGACTTTCCTGAGTTTTTTCCCCAACTAGGTCTTGATTCACTGGGCCAGAAACTCAAAGACTCAATCAAGTCTTTGGAAATAGTTGCACTGGATTTTTTTGAAACCACACCAAAATCTCACAAGACCTACTCGAGTTGACTTGTTTCTCAACTGATTTGTCTCTGCTGGGACCAAATCAGGCCCTTGTCAAGTCATGTTTTTGGGCTTTGTCATAAACATTTAAAAACACATGAAAATAAAATGTTGACCATGAACTATTGTCATAAACATCAGCATGTTGTGGCCCAGGTGGTTGTTCATATTAGTACAATTAGCGCCACTTTCATCTCTTCAAGTAATTGTCTATGGGGCGCGCTCCAGTGGTACAAATGGTGGTGCTTGGCAGAAGTGGGGCCCATGTGGTGTATGTATCACATTCTACTCGTCTATCAGATGCGCCTTCTTAGGTTACCCTGAGGGCCTGAAAATGAGCACGATCCAAAACTTTGGTGGGCCATATCACAGGGAACAATGTGGGAACGGACACCCACCCTTGATTTTCACCAGCGCCCGACTGAGTTGCAGAACAGCCTGATTTTTATCTTCAACCTTCCTGCATGGAAGATAAGGGTCTTGACTCTTGATGGCTTGGATTCCGTATACACATGGTAGGCCCCCACTTAAATCGAGGGTGGGCGTCCTCTCTCAACTCGCTCCCAGTCCTATCGCCCACCTGAGTTTAGATTTGGGCTGGTCTTTTGGCACTGGGGGTAACATTGAGGGGATGCATCTAGTGGATGGTCGAATGTGATATGTACACTGTGGGCCCCACTTCTGCCTGGTTACATCGTAAGCTTATGGTGGTACTGGTACCACTGGAGTGTACTCCCATTATTTGCCTCTTAGTTGCATATTTCATCTGCAGTGATTTGAAATTTGCTCTGAAAAGCACTTGGTGATTGGTATATTACATGCTTCTTGTACATATCAAGGGTGCCTTTAATGCACATTGAATTGAAGAATAGTTAATCTAATAAAGTGGAAACAATCAAACCGCAATTAACTTTAAAAAAGAGAGAGGAAAAAAAAATAATAATAATAAAATCAAACTGCAATTACCTAATCTTCACATACATATTTGAGGTACTGAGCCCCAAACCACAATGATGGTACTTCCAAGTTGGAGTTAAAAGTAAAAGCAACTCCAACTTGAGTGCTACTTACTCATGATGAGTTTTGCGAACTCCATCAATTATTTTCATTTCATCTCAACAAAACTGAGTGTTTGCAATTCAATTCACTTGGGCATCCTATGCAGCCTAATCACTTTACACAATATTTAAATCTTCGCGTCTTTCTTTCTTTTTCTTTTCTTTTTCTTTTTTTTTCTTTCTTTTCTTCTTTTTATTATTATTATTATTATTATTATTATTATTATTATTATTATTTTAAATGAGAAGGTATCTAGTCCAACCAGTTGGACTGCAAGTTTTTGCCCCCCCTTCATATACCTTCCAACCTGTCATGTGCGTGTTATGTCCAAACGTCCAATAGGTTGTCCCTGTTCCGAGGATCACCTTGTGCAAAAAGTAGCCACATCCATCCATCACGTGGGCTACAATTATATTTTGTTATTTATCGGCAGCTAGAAATTATTTCCTATTGTGTGGCCCACCTGAAGAGTGGTACTGATTTTTGCAAATAGTGATACTCACTGTGGACCAACCTATTGTAAGGGTTGGATGTCATGCACACGTGACAGGTTGGAATTCATTTGCTGGGTGGATGGTAAACTATGGTCCAACTGGTTGGACTTGGGACCTTCTCTTTTTTAATGCTTTTTTAATGTATGAAGGTAAAAAAAATTAATTCAAATTGGGGAGTGGGCTCATCTATGCTAGGAAGATGATTCTCATCTTCTTTGTTTGGAGTGATTTGGCTTCTAGTTTGTATTTTTAGCTCTCCAAGCTTTAATTAAACTTTGTTTCCTCTCAAAGAAAAAAGAAAAAGAAAAAGAAAAGAAAAAGAATAAAAAATCCAATCAATGAATTCGTTGTATCGGTATCAATTCTTATGCATTTTCTACTTCTCTGTCCTGAGATTAGATTCGATAAATACCCCCATAAGTTGTGCTTTTAGCCATATAATAATTCTAAACTAACAGTCCCCAAAAGAAAAATGGTCAATGGCCCACATTTGGTTAGAGAAGGAGAAAAAATTTAGGCTAGGATTACCTAAAAAAATAAAAATCTTTTTGTCAACATCAAATATTGCATTGCTCAAAGTAATGATTCACCTGGATTGGAATTGCTTAAAGTTACGCATGCACATGTTCCTTTTGTGAGACTATTTTGTTGGTCTTCTCTTTCCAAATGAGCATTAGGGAAAAGAAAGACTATTTTGTTGGTCTGCTCTTTCCAAATTAGCATAAGGGAAAGGAAAGGTATCTTCTTCTTCTTCTTCTTTTGGGTGGACGCAAGGTCCCCAGATTTACAGATGGGGTTTAGAATCAATGTTCAGCATATTCAGTGAACCACTACTGCTTGAATTTGTATTAACAGCCCAGTTTCTGTTCTTGCACCACTATTACAAATCATCTTGACTCATTGGTATCTCAAATATTTAAACTAACTTTTTTTAATAAATAGTTTCTACCCATGTTATGTGGGTCCTTCAAAAGCGGAGTATCGGAGTTGGATACTCAAATAGCAGGATAAGGTATGGATAAGAGACCTGCCTTCACAAGACTTGAAATCCAGATCCATTCTGTTTTTAAACTGTTGAGCTATCAGTTATTTAGAATTTTAAATGAATATTACCGATTGGGTTACAAGTCCTGCTTGCTTGATATTGTCGGGGGCATCATGTGAACTTGGCTATCTTTTTTGAACAGTAACACAAGAAAATTTTATTAGAACCACTGAAAAGAGGGGAAAATGAGAATAAGCAATGTGGGATGAAGAGAGATCATTGCATGCACCCCTAAAGATGGCATTAAGGAAGAAAAAGACCCAACAGCCCAATAATTCCTCCTTTTTTACTTCTAAATTGTAGGCAAACCATTGCCCAAGACGAATCCAACTGTTTAGCTTATGAAAGATCTCTTCCACAGATTCCAAGCAATTGCTGAAGTACCTGTTATTTCTTCCTTTCTAGATTGACCACACCACTGCTAGAAAGGAGAGACACCATATAAATGTTTTCCTTTTGCCTTTCTTACATCTGTTCTAGGCAAGGTAGAAAGCATCAATCAAACATGGCGCAATCCATAACATGATTATCTTATGAGTTCGACCAATCCCTTGGTGTATCTGTCATGAAAATTTGGATTTAGGGGATCTGTCGTACCCGATCCTTCTTTGTATCCATACTCAGTACTGTATTTATACAATTTTCCCCAAGAAGATAGTCATGCATGTGATTTAGTAGTGGTAAGAACTTTTCTTTGGCTTACTTCACCAATTTGCTACTGAGCCATTGAGTTGCCTATGGATGCATTAGTAACTTTGAAATCTTTTGCCAGAGAAGAAGAAAAAGAAGGAGAAGTTTTAGTCTTTTGCCAGAGAAGAAGAAGGTGACAAGTTTTATTCTTTTGCCAGAGAAGAAGGTGACAAGTTTTATTATTTATAGGTATGGTTAGGATGTGTTTGGATGTTGCTATAAATGGGGTTAACTGTAAATGATTTAGGTAAATGGTTTATAGTCTGTGTTTGGATGTTGAAAATTGCCTGTAAATGCTTTTCTATGGCTTGCAAGTTTTGAACCTTCCACTTTCATGCCCGATTAAAGTTCTCCTCTGCCCTTTGATTTTACTGATGCGGATTGGCTTGTTACCCGAGGTAGATGGTGGAAAAGCTATTTTATTTGATTGTTTGTCTTTGTACCAATGTTCAATTTTTAGAGTCATATCATTTCAAAGTAGCTTATGTTTTTTAATGTAAATTTCACATTATTTCCATTGCTTTATGATTATACAATTCCAAAAAATGAGAACCAGAGGTTAACAATACACAAACTGTTGAAATAGATGTTTTACCAATAGATCACTACTATGATGCCTTAAGAGGGCTGAATTGGATACTCTCGTGGTACGTGGACTTTTTTTTTTTCTTTCTCATTTGTTGTTGTGCTCCATTTGCTTCGTTCAGCTTACAGGATATCATCTCTATAATTATAAATGTTGTTTCAAAGCAAGTGTGGAGTGCTACTAATTTGGAGAGATCCGACATAAATAAAGTCTTCTATCGGTACGAGAGCATATCAAGTTCTCAAATCTGCACTTGATTGAGAAAGATCTTAATGGCATTAGTGCTAACATGGAATGCATATGCAAGTGAATGCAGGTATCGTGGCACTTAAGTTTTAAGTTTTTTTGGGTATGCTTATGTCTTTTGTGATAATATTCAATTAAGTTTAAGTTTAATACACTCATAAAATGTTTCTTCATGGCAGCCTTACGTTGACTTGGCGATAGCGATGGCACTGGGAAAATGTCGAATTAGAGAGTTGTCTTGAGACAAACATGGAGAAGTTCAAAGCGTGAGTTCTCTATCTTGTTTCGCAAACATCACCATGCAACCGAGGTTTTGTTCATATGGTGTGTATCATGGAGATGCGGCTTGGTTAGTGACCCAATCACCGATCGGCTATTTGGTGTCAACGCTTCATGGACCCTACCATAATTTGTGTTTTTATCTAGGCGGTCCATCAATTTTGCCAACTTATTTTAAGGCATGTGCCTTGAAGCAGAGATCCAAACTGAAGTGGTTCACACCACAGAAAGCAGTGGGGATTGAATGCATCCAAAACTCTAGTGGGCCACAAAACAGTGGGGATGGAAAAACTCACCATTAACACTTCCTTGGGCCCACCATGATATTTATATGACATCCAAACTGTTCATACAGTTTCAATTATACCCTTAAGGATGAACAGAAAACACAAATATTAGATTGATACAAAACTTCAGTGACCCTAGGGAAGGTTTCAATGATAAGCATTCAATCATCACTTTTTCCTGTGGCATGGCCCACTTCAGTTTAGGGTCTGTCACATTTTTGGGTGAGCTGGCCAAAGTCTTGGCCCACTAAGGTAGCCATCTAGATGTTGACAAGGATTCGGTCCTTTCAAGTGTCGGTGAGGTGGTGTAAAATCTCGATTGTGATCGATTTACGTAGTGATTGTTGTAAATGTTCTTGTTCAACTCTCTTGAAGCTGAAGTCGGAATTGTTGAGTTCAACAAAACAGGAGCAAGCAGTGGGCAAGAGTGTAACTTTTGTAAGTGTAATCTGGTTAAAATGGACTTGGCAGGATGATTGATTTGTTTGGGATGTTTGGACAGTCCAATCAAAATCGAGATTGCACTGAGATATTTGTTCTATGTTCAAATCTCAAACTTTTGGAATTAAAGTTAGTTATTTATGTGCAAAAAAAAGAAGAAGAGAATGTGGTCTTGACAGGAAGCTATGCCCAAAGTGTAGTTAGCGGGTTTGCATGGCGGACTCTTCACTGCATTCGTCACATCAGTGGAGGGATTAATGGGCCTTGCAATCTAAAGAAGTAAACACCGCTCGTAATGGTGAAGTAAGCTAATGTAGTATTTTCTCAACACAAATGATGCACTTGTTGTAGTTGGCGGGAACTTGAATACTGCAATCACATCCCTCCATTTCTTCTCCCCAAGAACCTTTTCAAAGCCATCTCTTTTAGTCACCTCTCCATATAAAAGATGCAAATCAAGCTCTTTCCCTCCAATAATAGGAATCATGAATCTTGTTCCAAGGGTAGAATGAAAACATCTTAGAGTGTCCATGAAAACTCCAGGCTTGTTCATAACCTCTTCATGTAAGGTAAGGGGCGGGATTGAATGGTATTAGGGTGGATGGCATGGATTTCTAGGTAATGATGGTGTTGTCAGTGGATTGTCTTGAGATCCATGGGATTGCTATATCCAGTCTCTTTGGCACGCCTGGCCAATCCGGGGATTAAACCTTCCCATCCCTTCCAATCCCACGAACCAAACATGTCCCAGGCAAATTTGAACAGATTAGGGTGGATTGGATGGGATTTAAAGGTAATGATGGTGTTGTCGGTGGATTGTCTAAAGATCCATGGGATTGGGATCAGATTAACGACTCTGTTTGGCACGCCTTGCTACAATCCCGGATTTAACTTCCAATCCCTTTCAATACCATCCAATCCCTTCCAATCCAACTGGCCAAATGGGCCCTAAGGTAAATTAATGGAATCTTATGAATATGAATGAACTGAATGAATCATATTTATCATCTACAATCTGATTGTTGAGTTTTCTTATTTCTTGAGGTTTTGGATGCTTCTGTACATGCCGACCAAAGAACGAAATCCACTTCAAGAATATCAGGTGATGATTTTTGTTTGCTTTTTCTTTCTAAACTTTTTCATACTTGGTGTGATTTTCTTATTGGTTTTCTTTTACAAGGTCAATTTTTGTTTCCTTTGTTGCTTATGATTTGCGATAACTACCAGCAAGCAATTGAGTAGTGGTTGTATTGTGGTGCTTGTAAGCCTTGTAGCACCTTATAGTTTGATACAATGACAATTTATTAATGTGATTGAAGTTCCAATTGAAGGCAAATCATTAAGAAAAAAGGAAATGAAAAAAGAAAGAAAAGAGAAGAAAAGTTCCAATTAATACATTATACTGCTTGTGAAGTTGATTGTCCTTTTATTTTCTCAACTATAAAGGTTCAAGTCTTCAACAAATAGAGGGCACAGTTCTGCAAAGACTCTACTGACTCCAAGCGATATAATCTCAAGGTTATGCCACTTACCGAATCACTATGCTTCTCGGCCCATTATCATGGGAAACTTCCGAAGGAGGAATTTGAGCTCATTGCAAGAAAAGGGCCTACATCACACATAGTGGACACGTGATCACCAAAGTGAGGTTGGTGTTGTAGACATTTGTCAGAAGATGTGGCTAGGAAAGGAAGACATGATCGGTCCAGAAGGGGACCTTATTGAAACAGTTCATGTGGAAGGCTAGGAAAGGAAGACATTTATAGTTTGTTTTGAAAATTTTAAATAGACCATTAATTGTTTTGTTGATATTGTGCTAATTGTTGTCTTGATGAATGTTAAATTATTGGGTAATTCAAATTCTTGTCATTCAATCGTAAGTTTTTGATAGTTATGTAGATAGAGATTTGATAGTTAGATTGATGGAGATTTGATTGTAGGACAGCAATTATAGGAAAGGATTGGAATCAACAGGAATTTGTGTGAAAGGATTAGTAAAGCAGCAGGAGTTTCTATTATCGGCACGATTAGCGGCGTTTACAAAGATTTGAGCAGCGTTTTTACCATCTCTTTGCAGCACTTGTTTTATCTTTTAGCGGCGTTTCTAACAGTTTACGGGCATTTTTCAACCCCTGTTGGCAGCGGTATAGGGAATTTTTAGCGGCGCTTTTTATAGATTTAGCGGCGCTTTAAGACTTTCTAGCGGCAGCCATAGAAGCGCCGCTAAATCTTCCCCTTTAGCAGCAGGCGTTAAAACCGCCGGTAAAATGGGACGACCACCGGTAAATGATACAGCGACGCCCCCTTTTAGTGGCATGCACCCGACCGCCGCTAATTCCTTTACCGGCGGTTTTTTGGCCTTTTAGGGGCGGTTTTGGCCGCCGGTAAAGGTCTATTTTCTTGTAGTGTTAGGGATTTGCTAGACTCGAAACTATAGAATAATGACCGTCTTATCAGGCTTGACATCCATCGTGGATGTTGAGCCAGGACGGTATCTCGAATCGCTTAACTTGGACTGCAAGTTAAGTGTATGGGATGTGTGAATATTCCTGAAATCAGCCCAAAACTTAAGTTAGTTGCCTTTGTTTGCTAAAGTTGTGGCTTTTGGGTTGTTAGATTGTGACCAAATTTGAGGTAATAACCTAGAGTAATTTCCTACAAAGATACGTATAGTCGTGGGCCCGATCGATGGTCAGTGACCATTAAACTGTCTTCTGATTATACCCATCGATCAACGCATCCAAATGGCAGGCCGATTGTGTCTATGCATAAATAATCACTAGGGCTAACTATCTTATGGTGGGTGTCGACCCCTACACCCCGTAATGGCCCCCAAAGGGTAGAAACATTCTCCCTTAGGACTAGTATAGTAAAAACCCAACCCTTAGGGCCATTTGCACCAAATCCGGTGCTATAAATAGGTCATTTGGGGGCCTCCTTTGATCCCATACGAATTTTAAGCCTTAAGAGAGAAAGATAAGAAAAAATAAAGAGGAAGAGAGTGAGTGTGAGAGGGAGGGAAGGATCTTGGTGCTTGGGGGTTAATTTCTCATTGATCAAACCTTAAAACTTACCGAATATTTCGTTGAATCCACCGCCACTTGCAACCGGAGGTAAGACTTGCATTCAGCACTTCGATTTTATAACTTATACCTACTTTACATGTAATTAACGATCTTTCCTTCCTTTACATTAGGAATTGGTGATTTTCCCCAAAATCCCAACCCTAGGAGCTCAAAGAGTGAAAATCCTCTCTTAAGGTGCGGACCATTATACCTAGGTTTCCATTTATCGACCATTGAGGGTCCTAGTTAATGATTTCTTATGGTGAATGATTTGTAGATAGCTAGCATGTCCATATTTCATGTTTGATTGTAGAATACGTCATTGGTTTTTTATCAATGCCTACATGTTTGATAAAATGCATAGGTGATTAAATGTGTTATTTTAATGATGCTCACACATTTGATTGAATGCTCAATTGACTGTGTTGATTTTTTGATGTTTATATATTTAATTAAATATTTCAGTGAATGTATTACTCTATTGAGGCTCACATGTTTGATGAAAAGCCTAAGTGTTTGCGTTGTTGAATATATAATTCTTATGAAACCTTGCAAGGATTGCATGATAAGTTGCTAGGTCCGTAATGATATTTGGATTGCCTATGATGTTGGGTCATTCGGTTAACCACCAAAACTAAGGGGAGGCCCGAGTTAGGTCTGCCACCCTAGGCTTGTTCGATCGACCCAGGTTAAACACGTACGACCGATAGGAGCTGGACTACACGAGATGCTTGCACCTAGTGTCAATTAAGTTGAATTGGCCTAAGTCGATCGAACCAGCCTAAAAGTTGACTAACTGCTCATGTTTGCGATGTATGACAACACTTAACAGAATCTAGGATACCCCTTTCCCATTAAATGAGTGTACTTATACCTCATTCCATAATTTTATTCATGCATTTAACATGAGTACTTAAGAAATGCTTGACTTCTTGTTTATCATTAACTGCACTGGTTAAGTCGATAACATGTGTAGCTTAGAACTAATGGAACCACTAAGTTAGTTACTCACTCCCACCTGCGATAGTATTTTAAAACACCAACCAAGAATTATTGTTGATGCAGGTTCTATCGATGCCTCCAGCGGGTAGGCTTGGATTCACTACCAAAAAAAATGACCAAAGGCTACGAAATATGTAGACTTTTAGCTACGGATATAAACCATAGCTATACTGCTACGGATTTAAACCATAGCTAAAACCTGCATAAACTGTAGCTAAAACATGCCTCCTCACATGACTTTATTAGAGACGGACAGTGCTTACGGGGCTCCATGGGGCCCATTGCAATATATGTGTTTTATCTAATCTGTCCATCAATTTTGAAATATTATTTTAGTGTATGAGTCCAAAAAGTAGAAAGATCAAAAGTCTAAGTGGACCACACCATAAGAAACAATGAAAAATAAATTTATATCGTTAATATGTGGTGTGATCCACCTACATCTTTGATCTGACTCATTTTTTTTGGATAAACCCAAAAAATGAGCCGTTAAAATGAATGGATGGAGTGGATAATTAACATACACAAAGGTGGGCCCCACATGTCCTAAAACCATGCGACTCAAATCCCTATCCGCCACCCCGTCCGTGCTCCTCTCTCGCGCGCACCCAATTTCCCAAAACTAGATCCCTCTCTTTCTCTCTCTCTCTCTCTCGCCCGCCCGCTCTCTTTCACTCTCTCTCTCTCTCTCGCCCGCGCAGTCACTCTCTCTCTCTCTCTCTCAGCCTCTCCATTTCCCTCGCCCTCTCTCGATCTCTCGCACTCCCTCACCCTCTCTCTCTCGCTCTCCCACGCTCACACTCCCTTTCCCACTCCCTCTCCCTCTATCGCAAATCACAAGACTCCTCCTAATCAAACTCTCCAGCCGAAAATTGCCCCTGTTGTGGTCGAGATCTCGATCCGTGTGGCCAGCAGTCTCCACAACTCATACAATGAGGATCCTCATTTTCCTCATCATTTCAGCCGCTCCTTCATCCGCTTTCAAATATGATTACAAGGTAAGTTCTCAAACACTACCAATCTCTCTATTTCAAGTGATCAACTTCGATCTCTAACCTTAGCCGGCTAAATTGCTATCAGATAAGCATTAGATCTGAGATTTTTGAAACCCCTTTCTAGGGTTATGCTTTGTCTATGGTATTTGGGTAATAATCCCCTTTTTCTATCCAATATTTCTTTGTAGTACTTTCTGGCTGCTACAGGATGATCCCAGTCATGCTACTGTTCAACATGATGGTAAGACTCTAGATCCATGGGTTGAGGATAGTACTAACTGTTCAAATCTGTTCCTTTGTTTTGTGGTTTTTTTTTTTTTTCTATTAGTGATGTCTGAGATTTTCAAGCCCAATGGAAATCATGAAAAATCAATGGAGAAAGGAGTGGATGGGAATTTAAAAGAAGGTGATGCTCTTCTAAGTAAAGATGGGGATTCTTCTTTCACTGCTTTAAAAAACAGTAGAGCATGGAGTTCTCAGTTCTCTGTGTCGTTCTTATTAAAGGTGAGTTTTCTTTCTTACCTTTATTTCTTTCTCAAGTTTTCTTAGAGAAAGTCAATTCCATTTACCTTTTTATGCATTTTTAATGTTAGATGTTGTGTTTATAGGTCTGAATTCTTACCTGGGTTTATGTTGAAATTTCACATTGTTAACTTGGCGCCTGTTTGGTTGCCTCCTCTTGAAAATGTACTCATCTCATTTTAGTTGTTGTCAATTGCTTATGAGAGATCATAGTTTGTATAAATTGTTGGTTATATTTTTAAACCCTACAAAAAACTATGAGAGATCACAGTTTGTATAACTTGGCGCCTGTTGGTGTGGGTCCCGATTATGTGGCATGTGAGTATATGCAGTGTTGGTGATCACATATAGGTCAGTTGCTATTTTGAGTAGCCAGCAATTTTAGCATGGTATTTCATGTGTGTGGTGCTCTGTCCTTAGTGGTTCGCCTAGGAACCACCCCTCCATGAACCTACGTTGCTTACTTGCCTTTTGAGGCATGCATGTAATAGTTGGGCTAGGATTCAATGTTGGGTGGGACTGCAGCAGCATGTGACTGGTGGGCAAAAGATCATGGCTACGTATTCAATCCGTAGCCATAGACCTATAACCTAAATCTAAACTAAAAACCATAACCTATAACCTAAACTTAAACAAAAAAATGTAGTGAGTATCTCTGGTTTTATGGTTTTACTTGTAGATTCCTGTATTGATTACTCAAGCATGACGGTTACGAGCATTCTTTCAGGTGGATATTGCATGTGTGAGGATTGGAGCTGTGTATTTCAGATTCAAGCATCTGGTATGTCTCTTGTCAAGAATGCACATGATTGGAGTGGCCTAGCCATTTGGACATGCCGTATTTATGTATTTGCTCGAAATTGATGGAGCAGACCCGGATGTGCGTCGGAGCTGTCCAGAAGAGTGGGGTCCTTAGAAGGTGAGAACCGCTGTTATGACCATGATGAAGTTGTCCATTTTCTATGGACGACATTGGAAGGGCCTGGCCATTTGGACAAGTCGTGTTTATGTATTTGCTCAAAATTAATGGAGCAAACCCGGATGTGCATCGGAGCTATCCGGAAGAGTGGGGGTCCCTGGAAGGTGGGAACCACTATTATGACCATGATGAAGCTGTCCATTTCTTATGGACGACATTTGAAGGGCCTGGCCATTTGGACAGGCTGTGTTTATATTTGTATTTGCAGGGACCACACCTGAACTCATTCTCAAATCCTATAACCTATAACCAAAACCTATAACCTATCACCTAAACCTAAATCAAAACCTATAACCTAAACTCGAACCCATTCTCAAATCCTATAACCTATAACCTAAACCAAAACCAAAACCTATAGCCTAAATCCGAACCCATTCTCAAATCTAAAAACCTATAACCTAAACCTAAACCTTAACCTAAACCGTTAACCTATAACCTAAATCAAAACCTATAACCTAAACCAAAACCAAAACCAAAACCTATAACCTAAACCCGATCCCATTATCAAATCCCAAAATCTATAACCTAAACCTAAACCTTTAACCTATAACCTATAACCTATAACCTAAACCCGAACTCAAACCCGAATTCCTAAACCTTAACCTAAACATATAACATATAACCTAAACCAAAACCAAAACCTATAACCTAAACCCGAACCCATTATCAAATCCAAAACCTATAACCTAAACCTAAACCTTAACATAAACCTATAAACTATAACCTAAACCAAAACCTATAACTAAACCTAAATCAAAACCTATAACCTAAACCCGAACCCATTCTCAAATCCTATAACCTATAACCTAAACCAAAACCTATAACCGAAACCAAAACCAAAACCTATAGCCTAAACCCAAACCCATTCTCAAATCCAAAACCTATAACCTAAACCAAAACCAAAACCTATAGCCTAAACTCAACCCATTCTCAAATCCAAAACCTATAACCTAAATTAAAAACCTAAAAACCTATAGCCTAAATCAAAACCTATAACCTAAACCAAAACCAAAACTTATAACCTAAATCCGAACCCATTATCAAATCCCAAAACCTATAACCTAAACCCGAACCATTCTCAAAGCCCAAAACCTAAACTTAAACTCAAATTAATCCCTAAACCTAAACCTAAACCTAATCCTATAACCTAAACTCAAAACCTAAACCTTAACCTATAATCTAACCTAAACCTATACTTATAACCTAAAACTATTCTCAAATCCCAAAACCTATAACCTAAACCTAACCTTTCCTAAACCTATAACCTAAACTCAAATTTCCCTAAACCTAAACCTAGACCTAACCTAAACCTATAACCTAAACTCAAATCCCTAAACCTTAACCTATAACCTAACCTAAACCTATACTTATAACCTAAAATTATTCCAAATCCCAAACCACATAACCTAAACTAAAACCAAAACCTATAACCTAAACCCAAACCCATTCTCAAAGCCCAAAACCTATTACCTAAACCTAAACCTAAACCTAACCTTAACCTAAACCTATAACCTATAACCTAAATCAAAACCAAAACGTAAACCTAAAACCTAAACTCAGAACCTATAACTTAAATCAAAACCTATAACCTAAACCTATAACCTATAACCTAAACCAAAACCAAAACCTAAACCTATAACCTAAATCAAAACCTATAACCTAAACCAAAACCAAAACCTATACCCTAAACCCGAACCCATTCTCAAATCCTATAACCTAAACCTAAACCTAAACCTAAACTTAAACCTATAACCTAAATCAAAACTTATAACCTAAACCAAAACCAAAACCTAAACCTATGGCCTAAACCCGAACCATAATTCTCAAATCAAAACCTAAACCTAAACTCAAATCCCTAAACTTAAACCTAAACCTAATCCATAACCTAAACTCAAATCCCTAAACTTAACCTATAATCTAACCTAAACCTATACTTATAACCTAAAACTATTCTCAAATCCTAAAACCTATAACCTAAACCTAACCTTTCCCTAAATCTATAACCTAAACTCAATTCCCTAAACCTAAGCCTAGACCTAAACCTAAACCTATAACCTAAACTCAAATCCCTAAACCTTAACCTATAACCTAACCTAAATCTATACTTATAACCTAAAATTATTCCCAAATCACAAAACCTATAACCTAAACCCGAACCCATTCTCAAATCCCAAAACCTATAACCTAAACCTAAACCTAAACCTTAACCTTAACCTAAACCTATAACCTATAACCTAAATCAAAATCAAAACCTAAACTTAAACCTATAACCTAAACCTATAACCTAAACCTAAACCAAAACCTAAACCTAAACCTATAACCTAAATCAAAACCTATAACCTAAACCAAAACCAAAACCTATATCCTAAACCCGAACCCATTCTCAAATCCATAACCTATAACCTAAACCTCGAACCTAAACCTAAACCTAAACCTATAACCAAAACCAAAACCAAAACCAAAACCTATGGCCTAAACCCGAACCCATTCTCAAATCTAAAAACCTATAACCTAAACCTAAACCTTAACCTAAACCAGAACCTATAACCTAAATCAAAACCTCTAACCTAAACCAAAGGCAAAACCTATAACCTAAACCCGAACCCATTATCAAATCCCAAAACCTATAACCTAAACCGAAACCAAAACCTATAACCTAAACCCGAACCTATTCTCAAATCCCAAAACCCAAACCTAAACCTAAACCTAAACCTATAACCTAAACTCAAATCCTAAACCTAAACCTATAACCTAAACTCAAATCCCTAAACCTTAACCTATAACCTAACCTAAACCTATACTTATAACCTAAAACTATTCCCAAATCCCAAAACATATAACCTAAACCTAACCTTTCCTAAACCTATAACCTAAACTCACTTCCCTAAAGCTAAACCTACACCTAATCCTAATCTCAACTCCCTAACCTAAACCTAAACCTAAACTTGAAAACCCAAACTTAAACCCAATCCCGAACCCGAACCCGATTTCTTAAACCTAAACCATCATCCATTCTTAAATCCAAAACCTATAACCTAAACCTAAACTAAAACCAAAACCTATAACCTAAACCCAAACCCATTTTCAAATCCTAAAACCCATAACCTAAACCAAAACCAAAACCTATAACATAAACCCAAACCCATTCTCAAATCCCAAAACCTATAACCTATAACCTAAACCAAAACCTATAACCTAAACCAAAACCAAAACCTATAACCTAAACCCGAACCCCTTCTCAAATCCCAAACCTATAACCTAAATTTAAACCTATAACTATAATCTAATCCAAAACCTATAACCTAAACCAAAACCAAAACCTATAACCTAAACCCGAACTCATTCTCAAATCCCAAAACCTATAACCTAAACCTAAACCTTAACATAAACCTATAACCTATAACTAAACCAAAACCAAAACCTATAACCTAAACCCGAACCCATTCTCAAATTTAAAAATCTATAACCTAAAACTATAACCTATAACCTAAACCAAAACATATAACCTAAACCAAAACCAAAACCTATAACCTAAACCCGAACCCATTCTCAAATCCCAAAACCTATAACCTAAACCTAAACCTTAACCTAATCCTACAACTTAAACTCAAATCCTAAACCTTAACCAATAACCTAACCTAAACCTATACTTATAACCTAAAACTATTCCCAAATCCCAAAACCTATAACCTAAACCTAACCTTTCCCTAAACTTATAACCTAAACTCAATTCCTTAAACCTAAACCTACACCTAATCCTAATCTCAACTTCCTAACCTAAACCTAAACTTAAACTTGAAAACCCAAACTTAAACCCGATCCCAACCCAAAACCGATTTCGTAAACCTAAACCTAAACTTGAAAACCCAAACTTAAACCCGATCCCGAACTCGAACCCGATTTCTAAACATAAACCTTAACCAATTCTAAATTCCTAAAAACTATAACCTATAATATATAACCTAAACCTAAACCAAACCTAAACCTATAACCCAAACCTGAACCTATAAACTAAACCTATAACCTATAACCTAAACCCAAACCTAAACCCGATCCTGAACCCGAACCCGATTTTCTAAACCTAAACCTTAACCTAAACCTATAACCTATAACATAAACCAAAACCTATAACCTAAACCAAAACCAAAACCTAAAACCTAAATGTATTCTAAAATCCTTAAACATAAACCTACACTTAATCCTAATTCAACTCCCTAACCTAAACCTAAACCTAAACTTGAAAACCCAAACTTAAGCCCGATCCGAACCCGAACCCAATTTCTCAACCTAAACCTTAACCTATTCTCATTCCCTAAAGCTTAACCTACAACCTAACCTAAACCTAACTCCCTAACCTAAACCTAAAACTAAACTTGAAAACCCAAACTTAAACCCGATCCGAACCCGAACCCGTTTCTCAACCTAAACCTTAACCTATTCTCATTCCATAAACCTTAACCTATAACCTAACCTAAACCTAACTCCCTAACCTAAACCTAAACCTAAACTTGAAAACCCAAACTTAAACCGATCCAGAACTCCGAACCCGGTTTCTAAACCTAAACCTTAACCTATTCTCAATTCCCTAAACCTTAACCAACAACCTAACCTAAACCTAACTACCTAACCTAAACCTAAAAATAAACTTGAAAACCCAAACTTAAACCCCATCCGAACCCGGTTTCCTCAACCTAAACCTTAACCTAATTCTCAATTTCTAAACCTTTACCTACAACCTAACCTAAACCTAAACCTAAACTTGAAAACCCAAACTTAAAACCGATGCCGAACCCGAACCCAATTTCTCAACCTAAACCTTAACCTATTCTCATTACCTAAACCTTAACCTACACCTAACCTAAACCTAACTACCTAACCAAAACCTAAACCTAAACTTGAAAACCCAAACTTAAACCCAATCCCGAACACGAACCCGATTTCTAAACTTAAACCATAACCCATTGTCAAATCCAAAACCTATAACCTAAACCTAAACTAAAACTAAAACCTATAACCTAAACCCGAACCCATTCTCAAATCCCAAAACCTATAACCTAAACCAAAACCAAAACCTATAACCTAAACTCGAACCCATTCTCAAATCCCAAAACCTATAACCTAAACCAAAACTAAAACCTATAACCTAAGCCCGAACCCATTCTCAAATCCCAAAACCTATAACCTAAATCTAACCTATAACCTATAACTTAAACTAAAACCTATAACCTAAACCAAAACCAAAACCTATAACCTAAACCCGAACTCATTCTCAAATCCTAATACCTATAACCTAAACCTAAACCTTAACATAAAACTATAACCTATAACCTAAATCAAAACCTATAACCTAAACAAAACCTATAACCTAAACCAGAACCCATTCTCAAATTTAAAAACCTATAACCTAAACCTATAACCTATAACTTAAACAAAACATATAACCTAAACCAAAACCAAAACCTATAACCTAAACCCAAACCCATTCTCAAATCCCTAAACGTATAACCTAAACCTAAACCTTAACCTAATCCTATAACTTAAACTCAAATCCCTAAACCTTAACCTATAACCTAACCTAAACCTATACTTATAACCTAAAACTATTCCCAAATCCCAAAACCTATAACCTAAACCTAACATTTCCCTAAACCTATAACCTAAACCTAAACCTTAACCTAATCCTATAACTTAAACTCAAATCCCTAAACCTTAACCTATAACCTAACCTAAACCTATACTTATAACCTAAAACTATTCCCAAATCCCAAAACCTATAACCTAAACCTAACCTTTCCCTAAACCTATAACCTAAACTCAATTCCTTAAACCTAAACCTACACCTAATCCTAATCTCAAATCCCTAACCTAAACCTAAACCTAAACTTGAAAACCCAAACTTAAACCCGAACCAAACCCGAACCGATTTCGTAAACCTAAACCTAAACTTGAAAACCCAAACTTAAACCCGATCCCGAACCTGAACTCGATTTCCTAAACCTAAACCTTAACCAATTCTTAATTCCCAAAAACTATAACCTATAACATATAACCTATAACATAAACCTAAACCTATAACCCAAACCGAACCTATAAACTAAACCTATAACCTATAACCTAAACCCAAACCTAAACCCGATCTCCGAACTCGAACTCGATTTCCTAAACCTAAACCTCCCTTAACCTATAACCTATAACCTATAACCTAAACCAAAACCTAAAACCTAAATCAAAACCAAAACCTAAAACCTAAATGTATTCTCAAATCCCTAAACCTAAACCTACACCTAATCCTAATCTCAACTCCCTAACCTAAGCCTAAACCTAAACTTGAAAACCTAAACTTAAACCCCATTCGAACCCGAACCCAATTTCCTCTACCTAAACCTTAACCTATTCTCAATTCCCCAAACCTTAAACTACAACCTAACTCCCTAACCTAAACCTAAAACTAAACTTGAAAACCCAAACTTAAACCCGATCCAGAACTTGAACCAAGTTTCTCAACATAAACCTTAACCTATTCTCATTTCCTAAACCTTAACCTACAACCTAACCTAAACCTAACTCCTAACCTAAACCTAAAACTAAACTTGAAAACCCAAACTTAAACCCGATCCCGAACCCGAATCTAGTTTCCTCAACCTAAACCTTAACCTATTCTCAATTTCTAAACCTTAACCTATAACCTAACCTAAACCTAACTCCCTAATCTAAACCTAAACCTAAACTTGAAAACCCAAACTTAAACCCAATCCCGAACCCAAACCCGGTTTCCTAAACCTAAACCTTAACCTATTCTCAATTCCTAAACCTTAACCTACAACCTAACCTAAACCTAACTACCTAACCTAAACCTAAACCTAAACTTGAAAACCCAAACTTAAACCCGATCCCAAACCCGAACCCGAACCCGGTTTCCTCAACCTAAACCTTAACCTATTCTCAATTCCCTAAACCTTAACCTACAACCTAACCTAAACCTAACTCCTTAACCTAAACCTAAACTTGAAAACCTAAACTTAAACCCGATGCCGAACCCGAACCCAATTTCCTCAACTTAAACCTTAACCTATTCTCAATTCCCTAAACCTTAACCTAAACCTAAGTACCTAACCTAAACTTAAACTTGAAAACCCAAACTTGAACCCGATCCCGAACCCGAAACCGGTTTCCTAAACCTAAACCTTAATGTAACGCCCTGAAAATCGGGGTCGAGCATAAACTCAACTCCCGAGTTCCAACGCATCACTTATGCAACATAATGAATGATGAGTGAATGTTGTCTGTATTAGTGCATTGAACATGAGTGAGATTAAGCCAAAACAACATATTATACTCCAGAGACAAGTGAGATAGCAAGCGGAAGACTGTGATAGATATATAAAATATATAAACTGTGGTGAGTCTTTAGAGTGTGATAATGTTACCAGGTTAACTAATTACAAGTACTTTTACAAAATATACCAAATTGTGTGTGGTCATCTAGTCGACATCCCTGTAATCCCGTCGATCAAGACACGACTCACATGAAGCCACCAGAAAACAACATATACGAGAAATCATCCTCGTCGTCACAAACGTCTGGCTCCGCCTCAGGAGTAGCGTCGCCATCTGCAATCAGACAAAGTCTGGTGGGTGTTCGGAACACCGTCCCATAACGTGGGAGTGAGTGATCAACTCAGTGGAATAGTAAAGCATAGGTTAACATGTTATCAAAATAGTCAAGCAGTAATTAGAGCTGTACACGAGCAGACTATGGCTCGAGTACTCGCCGACTCGACTTCGAATACCGACTGCATCGACCTCGGCCGAGTTAGAGTCTAGGCACGAGCGGGTTTTCACCGCTCGTTTACATTACAGTGAGTAGAGTACAGTCTACTAAGACGACTCAAGACTCGACTCAAGACTGACACTACTCGACTACATGTGTATTATATAAACGTCCGAAAAAAAAAACCCTACCCCCACCCGTCATTTTCCCCAAAGACTCTCACCTCGCTCAAACCCTACCCCACCCCACCCGTCGTTTTCAAGTAGCGCCCGACCCCTTCCCTCCCGGTGAGCATTCAAAAATTTCTCTCTCTCTCTCTCCAGAGCGAGGCCGAGCCCGTCCGCCGTCCTTCTTCTTCCCTCTCTCTCTCACACTCGCCCCGTCGGCGGCTGGCAGACCCTCGCGCTGCCGTCCCGCGTCCTCTTCGGTGCCTCGGCTAAATCAGCCGCCACTCGTCCCGTGCCTCGCCTCTTCACCGCCACTCGTCCAGGTGCCTCCTCTTCACGCCATCGCCCGCCCCGCACGTTGCCAGCATTGCCGCCGCCGGCCGTCCTCTTCTCGTCGCCCTAAGAAGGCCCGGGGTGATTTTTTTTTTTGTTACACATATAGTAGAAATTGCTAATATAATTGTGGGATTAAGATCGATGGAGGAGGATTGAACGCCCGGTCAACGATTTTGAACTTTCTAGGGCTCGTTTGGTCAAGCGAACCGGATGGGATTAGATCCATTTTAGGGATGCGTTTGTCGGCGAACCTGGATGGAATCCAATTTTAGGGCTCGTTTGCCTGGCGAACCGGATGGGATCCATTTTAGGGCTTGTTTGGCCGGGACGAAACTGGATGGGATTATATCCACTTTTAGGGCCTGTTTGGCAAGCGAACGCCCGCCGCTTCACCATTAAAAACTTTTTGGGGCCCACCGACCACCGTATCTTGTTTACTTGCCTCCAATTTTGGGCTCTGTTGCCTCAAGCGAACGCCAGCCGCTTCACCACTTTTAGGGCCTTTTGGTCGGGCGTGTTTACTTAGATTTGGATATGCTTCATTTTTTTGGCACACATTAAAATGAGAGGGCAAAATAGATGGATATACAATACATACATTGAATTGACTTAATTTACTTTATAAATGACAATTTACTTTTTACTTTGTTAGTGTTAAAATGGCACACATTAAGATGTCTTTGGCTTTTCATATGACATATTGTTAATTGTTATTAGTTAGCTATATGATAAATGTCAATTTCAGCATGCTCCTTTGTTTGCATAGATATGAATTATTTGTATTGTTCTAGTTGTAGACTTGTAGTATATAAGATAATCAGTTGCCCATTTGAAGATTTCTATGTTGCCGACATAGATTCAGTGTGTTCTTGGATGCATAGAAATCGCTCAAATTGTCCCTTTTGACAAGATTCAGTTAGTTAGATAGATTGTAATGTCTTCATTTATTCCAATTTAAATGCATATGCCTGTTCTGGTTTCGTCTCTCCTTTTTCTCTCTGGATATATTTCATGTATTTATTTTTGTCGTCAAATGTCCACACTTTGTGTTGATGATTGACATGAGAATCAAATACAAGATTAATATATTCCGAGAGATAAGGGAGATGCCGCTAATTTCTTGCGTAGCATTTAAATTGGAAAATGAAGCATTACAATCCATCTAACTTTGAATGGGTGACCGATTTAGATGGGGTTAAGTAATTATTCTCGAAAACCCAATCATTGCCTAGCCATCTAGACCCTAGCCCCTAGGTATAACCGTATAACATATCAAGAATTTTATTTTATAGATGGCTAGTCAAGACGAAAGCCCAAATACCCTGGAATGGGTGCATCAGCCACATCTCCTCTAATAGTAGAGGGAGACATAGACACGTCAACCGCATGCAAAGGGAAGAAGAAGAGATCAAGCAGGTGCGATGATTTCAAGATGTGATGCTAACTGTACGTAAGATAAAGTGTAATAATTGCAAAGGGTTATTCAAAGAAGATTCCGGGAGGATCTACGACACATCTAATTAGACATTTGAAGACGTGTCCTAAGAAAGCAAGACTTCCTCCTCCTACCAACAGACGTTGTCATTTAAGAAGTCGAAGGGGACGACTCCCAGGCGTAGTGTCCACTCATAAGTTTGACAAGGAGAAGCCGAATGAGTGGTTTGCTAGATTAGTGATTTTGGAAGAAAAACCTTTTAATGATTGAAAGTAAGGGTTTAGGCTTTTGTCATTCCTTAACCCTCGGGTCGAGAATGTCTCCCGCGTCAAGGCAGTAGAGAAAGCATGAAGATGTACGTAAAGGAGAAGATGAAATGAAAGAAGTTTTAGCTTCAGTGAACAGAATAGCTTTGACTTCTGATTTATGGACGGCATCCAATCAAAGAAAAGGATACATTTCATTAACCGCTCACTATGTCGATAAGGATTGGAAACTATGCAAGAGAATTTTGAACTTCAAACACCTTCCTCCTCCACATACTGGTTTACTTATTTCAGATTGCATCTACAGCTTGTCTAGAAGGTCAGCATTGAGAAGAAAATTTCAAAGAATAACTTTAGACAATGCTTCAAACAAATGACAAGTGTCATTTCATGCTTACGTAACCGCCATTCAGGCTACAGGAAATTTATTTTTGAAGGAAAAATATTTCAGTTAGATGTTGTGCCCATATTATAAATTTGATTGTACAAGAAGGGTGAAGAAGCAATCGACGACACTATAGAGAACATAAGAGAAAGTGTGAAATATATAAGGGGTCGCCATCGAGGCCGAAAGTGTATGGAATGACATCATCCAACGTTTGAATGTGCCATCTAAAAACGTTGAAGTTGGATGTCCAGTACACGTTGAACTCGACCTATGAAATGTTAGATGCGGCAATAGAATTACTTTGATTTCGAATATGCGACGTGATTAACGTATTCTTATTCTGCCGAGCCATGTATGATTGGGTCAAAGCACAACAAGTTCACACATTTCTCCAAGTTTTCTACGACAGCACGAAGATTTTTTCGGGAATCAAGATCCAACCGCTAATCTGCTTTCTTCCGTCTCTTTGGAAGATTAAGGATGCCTGCAGAAAAATGCGCGGGTCCAGATTTCATACGTCGATGACGCTTGGTATGAAGACGAAGTTCGATAAATCTGCACGAATGTCATCCGCTGATGTCCTTGGCGCTTGTTCTTGATCCCCGTTGTAATATGGGATTGGTTAGCTTTATTTTCATGAAGCTTTATCCTACTAAAAGAGCAGCTAGAAACGGTCTAAGGTTCGTGAAGCCCTTGAAGATCTATATAAATCATATGTTAATACTTTACCTGCAGTGGGTGTTGAAGAAAGTAGAGATGCGGATATTTCTGTACCTGGTAATCCGGATGTGCTAAATGAATACATATCATATTTGGCACAAGCACGAATGGGAGTTGATACTAAGGAATCAGAGTTAGAAATGTACCTCAAGGAGTCAATCGAAGTGCGAGATGAATTTGATGTGTTGGAATGGTGGAAGATGAGGGTTAATGAATCAAAATACCCTACATTATCTCGTGATGGCACGGACATATTATCAATACAGTTTCAATAGTGACATCGAATCCGCATTCAAAGACATTGTGGAGTTGTGGTTGTGAGCAAGTATCGAAGCTCACTTTCGCCAAACACAGCTTGAAGCGTTGATTTGTACGCAAGATTGGTCATACCGATATGGGGAGGAGATATGAATGATGATGATGAAGAAGAGGAGATTGAGATTCGTGATGAGTCTCTACCTACAGATCAAGTAATTTTTTCAAATTTTCAATTTTTTTGGTCAATGTTGAATATCCGTAATATTATTTCATCAGAATCGCAAACACGAAAGTGTTGGTCCTTTTGGAATGTGGTTTGGAAGACTTTGAATCATTGATATTTATTTACATATGCCTGTTCATTTACTTTTATTTTTGAATTTTGATACATTTATATTGCTTTCTTTTGTTGCTATATCAAGTTCAATTTATTTATCAATATTCTGATTTTTTTATTAAAAATTGAATGTAGATATGTCGTCATCTGAGCCATCGACAAACATTTGGGACTATGCTTCCCTAGTTGAATCACCGCCACGGTCTGGAAAAACAAAGATTAAGTGTGGTTTGTGTGGCGCAAAGTTTGTGCACAAGACTAATCGTTTTCGCCTACACTTGTCATGTCGAGGTGGTGATGCAAAACCATGCCCCAATGCCCCTAAGGATGTCCAAATTCTTTTTCAAGCCCTGTTAGATTCGAATAGAAAGCCTTCCACTCCATCCAAACCTTCGCTTCCTCGGATCTGGTACACAAATGACATCCACAAAAATGCAGAGGAGGAAGCCGATTAAAAGCTTTGGAGGAAGAACAATTCCAAATCGCCATAAAACGCAAAAGATGGAAGATGCTTCTAGACTTCAAAGAATATTCGAGTCAAAGACAACACGATGTTGAAGCAGTGGTCAAGTTACTCGTCGAGTACGACAAATAAGAAGAAGAAAAAGAGTAACAAATTGAAATTTCGACTGCCTTCGGTGAATTTTATAGGGCATTGGGTACTACATGCAATTCTTCACATAAAGCAAGTTTGAAAAATCTAGTTGAAAGTGTAGAAGAGCACGAAGGAAAAATCTCTTCACCTTCTGACTCAGAGGAAGTGAATCAATTTGTATATGAAAAATAGATAGCAGTTCCGATGGATCGATGACAATACAGAACAGGAAGAAACTCATCTTATAGAGGTTATTGGTTATAATTTATAAATTGTCATTTTGAACAATGTAATGTAATTATGTAAATACGTTAATGTAATTATATAACAATGTAATGTAATTACTAATTATGTGCATTTTATATATTTTATTGTTTCGTTTAACTTTTCAATTGACAATCGAATTGAAATTCAAATTAATTTCAATTTATAACTTGAACTTGGCTCAAAGCTCGAACTCGTTACTCGAAAACCCTACTCGAATTGGGCTCAAATTCAGACTCGGACTCGAACTCGCCTCGAAAACTCACACTCGGTACTCAACTCGTGTGCTCGTACTCGGACTGACTCGAACTCGGCCTCGACCTCGACTGACTCGCTTACTACTCGCATCAAAGTAGTAGAGTATGAGCAGGGGTCATGCTACTCGGCCGAGTAGAGCCCGAGTACGAGCAGCGGTCGGTCGTTAAGAGTCGAGTACGAGTAGGGAAATACTCGACTCGACTCGACTCGTGTACAGCTCTAGCAGTAATGATAAAGCAATACACTCAATAATCCTAAGTACTCTTGTTAATGCAAGAATGAAATGCTGTCATGATGCATGCCCTCACTTAACATACTCCCTCATGCGACACCATCTTACGTCCGCGGCATGCGTTCATTTCTCAGTGCTCCACATCTTCCAGGCACATGTAGCGTGATGATGAGCATGATTACCGAGTTGTTATTAGTCCATTTCAAACAGCAGGATTGGGAAACTAAGGTACCTCCCTTGTATCATTCCCAAACATGATCCATTCTAGGGTCGTCAAACCTAGATAATCTTATACGATAATGTGGTTCTAGGGCGCTGCAAAGGCTGTCAGGGCTGTTACACGCAATCATTACACCACTCCCCCATCACCTTTTTAACGGTTCATCACTAAGTTGATACGGGCCTAGTTCATACTCTATCCACCGCGGCAAAACTCGTCGCCTCACCGCAAATTTAGAGTATGCTCAAGGTCACTACAAAGGGCTGCCAGGGCTGTTACACACAATCGTTGCACCACTCCCCCATCACCTTATCAATGTAGGCCGACAGCACGAATATAGTGTCCCATACCACCATAATCGGCTCACGAGTCTATTTGCTCAATGAACACTATGGGGAGGCTTGGGCTGATGCACTCGCAACACCACGAAACCCCAGCGTAGGCCGACAGCTCGACCATGGTGTCCCATACCACCATGCCCGGCTCATGAGTCTTAGCGGATCGAGGTCCATGGTTAACGGGATTTCACTAGTAAGTTTGGTACCCTAGGTTCAAGCAGAGGCGTCCAAACATGGTGAACATACATAAGACAGATCGGGTTGCTTGACGAGCTCGGCTAGCATGAATGCATAACAAGTTGAATGATATGAAGCGCATAAGCACTTCGCGTGGCCAGCCACTATCGTCAACCAAAGTACGACTCGGGTTCGTCAAACACATCTCTCGTGGCGAATGAATCTCAGCCATGAATTCGATCCCATTACCGATTGCCTGGACTATAATCATAGCCCAAAACACAATCAATCCTTATTCAGAAGCATGTAGAGTAAAGCAGAATAAATAAAGTAATCAAACATGTTATAAAGCATGTTAGAAAGCACAATATAAACAGGAAATACAAACACATATATTTCATAAGTAAGCAGTTAAATTAAACAAACAACATGGAGGAAATCATATACATCTTTAAGGTAGCTGAGAATCCTATCTCAACACCACTATTAAATTTAGTTTGTCACACAATTTCTCACACAGGCATTTTATCAAACACTTAAACTACACCACTCCAACATACATGACATATGTTGATTTCAACATAGAATAGGACAAATCCTCATATCAAGGAGTTGTCTCATACACATCAATCATGTTCTTACATTCAATAGATATGGTAGGCATAAATCATAAATCCATATTTATTTAGACATTTCAACAAACACTTAGACTACACACATTAGCCTACATAAACAATGTTAGCCAAAAAGTGTATTAGGACGAATCCTTTCACCAAATAGGTCATACATCCATAACTAGCACATATACACGGCAAATACTCATAGCAATCATATCAGCGAAATTTATACGAATACAGTATTTTCTACAAATACCTAGAATACACAAAATTCCATATTCTTCGTATTTAACTAAAACGAAAAACAGACAGCACTTTATACATGTACAATTGCATGCAGATCATGAATCTATCATTATCTGACATTGAAAGTATTGAAAACCATAACCTATACACCTAAAGTCCGCACCTTTTGTCGTAGAATCATAACGGAGTCCATAGAATCTCTACGCTTTAGTATTCGGCACTTTATCAACCTATAGCACGGGATACGTTAGCTATTTCGCTACTTGAATCAATTCAAACCCCAAAACAGGTTAGGGTTAGGGTTTTCTTACCTAAGAACGAAGTCAGAATCGCCTGAAAAGTGATTAGATCATGATGATTAATCACGTATAGCAGCAGGGTAGAATAGCAGGAAGACTCTCCCACATCTCCCACACTTTCTATCTCTTTTCTCTCTTCTCTCTCCTAGGTTTTCTCAAATTCGTATGGAATGAGAGAGTGGGGGTTTAAGGTCCTTATATAGGCTAGAAACTCACGGAAATAGACTCGGGAACAAGGTACACTCAGGTTATGTCCAAAGCGGCTCTGTTTCGATCCAACGGAGCACTTCTGGCGGCCCCCCTTGAGCCAAAGTCGGACTTAAGCTCACTAACACTGGATCTAGGTTTAGTTAAGTTTTCATTTCAGTCGGATTCCCAGATCATGCGTGGCGGACCAGTTTCAGTTCAACGGTCAGTGAAACTCGATTAGAGATTTCAAGTACACTGACACGTGTATGAAATTTCTCCTGATCTGAGGGTGTAATCTGGCCTGATTCTGACGGTCGGAATCCTTATAACTGATTCGCAGAGCCAGATTACTTAAATTTGTCTTTTATTTTTAATGGATTTCACATTTCTCACACTCCTCACTCTGGGCTCAAGCGAATAGCACTGGGACACTATTTGGATTTGATTTCCGAGATGGTTGTCAAGCCCAACAAGGTAGTCCTAACCGTTTAACTTCGCGTTAATCGGACTTCCGACGTGCGGTCCAGATCTAAAACGGAGTTTCAATGTGCTCCTGAGAGCAACTGGGTAATGAGATTGATCCTAGATTTTAGGGTAACCTAGCGTCAATGATTCTACAAGTTTTGGGTTTGCAGATCATATTTAAAGTGGATCAACTGGATTTTGTAGCTAATCTAGTTTAGTACTTAGTTACTTTGTCTCATTTCTAAAGGATTTGATCTTGAGCGATTTCTGCCTGAGGTGGCACTAGGGTCTTTGTACGGATTTCTAAAGCATTGTTCTTCATCACCTAAACTTTAGGATTCATGCCTAATATGAAAGTACTTAGAGACGTTTAAAGAACAAGGTAGTGAAAGGTGAGATTTGTGAAGGAAATGGATTAAGAGACGATTTTAGATTGTGGGATTCAGTTCTGACAAGTTAATAAGGTGTTAGGATCGACCCATTGCCTATGGACGTCTAATTCCAGGTTGGCAAAAATTCAGAATGTTACACTTAAACTATTCTTAATTCCCTAAACCATAACCTACAACCTAACCTAAACCTAACTACCTAACCTAAACATAAACCTAAACTTGAAAACCTAAACTTAAACCCGATCCCGATCTCGAACCCGAAACCAGTTTCTTAAACCTAAACCTTAACCTATTCTCAATTGTCTAAACGTTAACCTACAACCTAACCTAAACCTAACTACCTAACCTAAACCTAAACTTAAACTTGAAAACCCAAACTTAAACCCGAACCCGAACCCGGTTTCCTCAACCTAAAACTTAACCTATTCTCAATTCCCTAAACCTTAACCTACAACCTAACCTAAACCTAACTTCTTAACCTAAACCTAAACCTAAACTTGAAAACCCAAACTTAAACCCAATGCCGGAACCCGAACCCAATTTCTTCAACCTAAACCTTAACCTATTCTCAATTCCCTAAAGCTTAACCTACAACCTAACCTAAACCTAACTCCCTAACCTAAACCTAAACCTAAACTTGAAAACCCAAACTTAAACCCGATCCCAAACCCGAACCCGATTTCCTCAACCTAAACCTTAACCTATTCTTAATTCCCTAAACCTTAACCTACAACCTAACCTAAACCTAACTCCCTAACGTAAACCTAAACGTAAACTTGAAAACCCAAACTTAAACCCGATCTCGAACTCGAACCCGATTTCCTAAACTTAAACCTTAACCTATTCTCAATTCCCTAAACCTTAACCTACAACCTAACCTAAACCTAACTACCTAACCTAAGCCTAAACCTAAACTTGAAAACCTAAACTTAATCCCGATCCCGAATCCGGACCCGATTTCCTGAACCTAAACCTTAATCTATTCTCAATTCCCTAAACCTTAACCTACAACCTAACCTAAACCTAACTCCCTAACCTAAACCTAAACGTAAACTTGAAAACCCAAACTTAAACCCGATCCCGAACCCGAACCCGATTTCCTAAACCTAAACCTTAACCTATTCTCATTCCCTAAACCTTAACCTACAACCAACCTAAACCTAACTCCCTAACCTAAACCTAAGTCCCTAACCTAAACCTAAACCTAAACTTGAAAACCCAAACTTAAACCCGATCCCGAACCCGAACCCAATTTCTTAAACCTAAACCTTAACCTATTCTCAATTCCCTAAACCTTAACCTACAACCTAACCTAAAGCCTAACTACCTAACCTAAGCCTAAACCTAAACTTGAGAACCCAAACTTAAACCTGATCCCGAACCCGAACCCGATTTCCTGAACCTATACCTTAACCTATTCTCAATTCCTTAAACCTTAACCTACAACCTAACCTAAACCTAACTCCCTAACGTAAACCTAAACCTAAACTTGAAAACCCAAACTTAAACCCGATCTCGAACCCGAACCCGATTTCCTAAACCTAAACCTTAACCTATTCTCAAATCCCTAAACCTAAACCTACACCTAATCATAATCTCAACTCCCTAACATAAACCTAAACCTAAACTTGAAAACCCAAATTAACCTAAACCCGATCCCGAACCCGAACCTGATTTCCTAACGTTTATTTTAGCCCTACAAACCATATGGTGAGACCATTCCTTTTATGTCAATTTCATTCCTCTTTGAGCTTTTATTAATTCATTTAGAGAAAAATGAAGAAGAAAATTGTTATACATGATACACTTTTTTTCACTTTATTTTTCTTTCCTCCAATGGTCATTCTGATTTATGAATGCCATGACTATTTGTAGGATGATGGAATATACGAAGCTGTTGCAAGAAGTGACTTTGTCATTACTAGAGGTTCATTTCGAGACGACTCTTCAAAGTACTACATAAATGACTGTGGAAGAAATTTTACAGAGGTCACTAAGAAATTGAAAGGAAAAGGAGTGGACTTGGACAACAACCGATTTTTTATTCTTCAGGTGGGTGATGGATGAAGAAGGCCTATTTACTTGTGAAAAAAATATCATACTGTCAAAATATATCTTCTCTTTCAATTCTTCATCTTTGAAATTTTAGGGTGAAGTTGAGCAAATTTCTCTAATGAAGCTAAAGATTTATATTTTCAGCATTATTGTAATTGTAATTATAATTCATTGAATGAAGGATTGTACTTGATTGTAATTGTAATTGATTGAATGAAGGATTGTAATTAATTGTAATTGTAATTGTAATTGATTGAATGAAGGATTGTAATTGATTGTAATTGAATGAATGAATAATTGTAATTGATTATAATGGAATGAATGAATGAATGATTGTAATTGATTGTAATGGAATGAATGAATGATTATGCAGGTGGTAATTGAATGAACAAGTAATTGTATATATATTTTTTAAAATAGGATTTGCTACGAATTATATCTGTAGTTGTCTGTAAACTATAACTACGGATTAAATCCGTAGCTGTTATGATTAAATCCGTAGCTGTTATGATTAAATCCGTAGCTGTTGTAATCTATAGCTACGAATATAATTTCTACGGCTTAGATCCGTAGCGCTTGCCAGATATAGCTATGGAGTATATCCGTAGCAGTAGTGATTAAATCCGTAGCTGTTATAACCTATAGCTACGGACATAATTGCTACGGATTAAATCCGTGGCTGTTTTGACCTATAGCTACGGATTAAATCCGTAGCTATAGGTTCTAGACCTATTGCTATTGCACCTACGACTACGGCCATGCTACGGACTAGAACCATAGCCATAAGTCTATGGCTACGGATTTAGTCCATAGCCTTTGCCCATTTTTTTGGTAGTGATTGATTTGTACCTTCATCGTGATGTTGGGAGTGTCAGGCGAAATTGGAAGACCTTGCACTTATTTGATTTGTGCTTGTATATGTTGAAGTTCCCGACTGGGTGTGCTCCGTATGTTGATTTTTTTGTATGTTCATTGTGACTTGTATAATCCCCATTTTAGGCAATCATTATTATTGAATTACATTTTTTTCTCTTAGCCCCATATTTATTTAATTTACTAGTGTTATCTCTACCTCGCTTTGGATCCGTTAATTTAAATTGCTCTACTCTGATTGCTCATGTGTGAAATGAATGTGAATTTGAACGATGTCATACGTGCATTTTCATTTGGTTAGCACCCGAGAACTTGGGATCAAAGTCTATGTACTCAGGTGCCGATTTTAGGGGCGTTACAATGCAATACAATTAAAATTATTTTTCTTCTCTTTAAAGGACAACCAAGTCATGGCTTTACTCTTTGAGACCACGCTCGATAGGCATATGGGCGGAAATGACCCGAGAATTTTTTTAAAAAGTTCTTCCCGATTCCTAAAACTAACACTTTGAGGCGCACCATCATAAACTACTCAAAAAAAAGATGAAATGTTTTTCCAATGTTTAGAGAGGTTTAAGGAACTCTTACTCGCATGCCCACATCACGGATATAAAATTAGTTGTAATTTTTTTTATAATTAATTATAATTCATGAATTTATGCCAGCAGAGGCTTATTGTCTATCATCATGAAATCGAAATACATGACGAATAGGAATTTCTATGTACCTTCTTCTTCAGCCTTATACTTGTATTCCAGCGCACTTCAGATTTCTTTTAATGATGTGGTCCCCATGTATAGATCGTACAATCAATTCGAGAGCACGATGAGAATATGGTTGCAACACAGTAGTTCATCTTCTTGTCACTTGATTCTGGCAGCAATCTGTTCTGGAGTGTCAGCATCCGTTGCTTCTGGTAAAGGTTAGAGATTCGAGTCCAGGATGTAGAAAATCTTCAAAGCAGTTAGCAGAAATTTTATCTTGTCTTGCTACCTAGTGAAATTTGTACTGTTGAACCGGTCCAATTTAATTAGATACTGACTGATGTAACACTTTTGGTATACATAATCACGCTTTAAGATTATGGGAAAATATGTTGGAAATGCTGAAAATAAAAATAAAATAAAATAAAATATTTTTTGTTTCACTGGGCTAAATCACGTAAAAATTACGTTATCGTTAAAGCGTGATTCGCCCCCTTATCAATTGCTGATTGGTTACAGGCGAATTGCTTCTAGGATAAGACAAGCCTATCTAGATCCTATGTACAACAATGACAAAGGGTCCACTTAGGAACAATTCGACTCAACTGATGTTCTGGCAAACTAAAACAATGGACGTATTTGTAGTATTCTTTGATAGAGATGTTTGCTGGAGGATCTGATGGATTCAGAGAGATATTTTGGAGTTGATTGAGATTTAGATCAGAATGGTCCAGTTTATATAGGTACCAGAGAGTGGACCATTATTAGGTGGTCATCAATGGTTCGAAACATTTGAAAAACATTTTTGACTTTTGATCATTAATTTGAGATGTTTCTGGTCATTGGATCAAAAGATCTGATCGTTGGATCATCATAGTCCGTTCGTTTTCAAACTGTTGTGGCTTTTAAGGTTGTTAGCCATTCTAAAAAATGTCTAACAATTTTGGATTAATAATCTGACCTTCTATATAACCTATGAAACCCATGCTCATTTCAGACCCCTCGCACCTAGGCTCATATCAGACCACGTGTGAAATGCGAAGTGTGCCAACTAGCGCCACTACAGCCACACTACCCACGCCCTCTCCCACGCTCATGCCTGTGCCCGTGCCTGAGCCCAAGCTCGTGCCCGAGCCCCAGCACGCGTGCGTGCGCCGAAGTGCTTTCCAGTGCTACTCGCTGAAACATGCAACTCGAGGATTTCAATCTCCAAAATTCCAAGTAAGAATACTACACACACCTCCACATATAAACCACATGTTTTCTTTTCTCATTTTTGATGTGGGATAAAAGCACAAAACGCACTTTTCATTTGAAAATTTTCAAAATCGTTTTATCGGCAAAATGAAAATTCTGAAATTTTTTTGAATATTTTTTATTTTCAAAAACCAAAATTCAATAGACTCGAGATCTAATGGGCATGGGCCATCAAGGTTAACAAACTCAAAACTCATCCATATGGTAGTTTCCTAGTTTACTTGTGGGGGCCATCAAGGTTAGTAAGGGCTCATTTGACATCTCTACTCTAATCTAATAAGAGCTTTTCAGATAAGAGTTACTATAATAAGATCTTTTTTATTCTAGTTATTGTTTTCAATAAGCTTGTTTGGGAAAATTAAGTCTTAAAAAAAAAAAAAAACTCTTAGGCCTGTTTATTTTCCTATTTACCATTGTAAATGGTGGTAAATAGGTAATTATAACCTATTTCCATTGTTTGGAAGAGATCGAGGAAATAAAAAGGATAATTACGCATCGATTTTCAGAATTTACTTTTTGAAGAAAACGAGTGGAAATGACTGAGTGAAATTTATGGATCTGACCATGATGTATGTGATCGATCCATGCTGTCTATCTATTTTATCAGATCATTTTAGGGCTTGTGCCAAAAAATTAAGCAGATTATAAGCTCAAGTGGACCACACTGTAGAAACACAAGGGATATTGACATCCATCATTGAAATGTGAAGCCATCTGTGGGTCCCACACCGATTTGTATATGTGATCCAATTTGTTCATATGATCACACAGACACGGATGAAGGGAAAACACAAATATCAGCTGGATACAAAACTCCTATGGCCCACAACATGTTTTCAATGGTGAGTGTTTAATCCCTTTACTTCTTGTGTTGTGGTCCGCTTGCACTTTGCCTTGATTTTCAGTTCCTACCCTAAAACGAGCTATTAAAATGAATGGATGGCTTGGATCAAACACATATATCATGGCGGGCCTGCAAAATTTTGAAAATTTTCATTAGTATTAGTGTAAAGTCAAATCAAAGGTCACTGTGTATGGGCGGCTACCATGTATTTCTTATGGGAAATTATGATTATTTATTTACTTTTACTTCCAGCTGTAAATAAGAAAATGAATACCCCTTTATAAGAAATAAGCACATTCGGTAAAATAATATTCGTATAAGAGTTTTTTTTTTCTTCTAAGGGTAATTGATGTCATTTTTAAAGATTACAACAACTCCATTACATCAATGTCCATTACCCACCACGTGAAATCTACATTTGATGTATCTATTATGTCGGCCTCACCTTTGAAATGGGTTATCTATCACATGGAGCCCACTTTTGATGTCCACCATCTATCATGTGGGGCGCACCTTCTATGTGGATCATCCATCATGTTGTGCCACTTTGGATATCGGGCGTCCATCATGAGAGACCTTGGATGTGGACCATCCATTAGGTAGGGCCCACTTAATGTGGACTGTCCATCACAAGGGATCACACTTTAATGTGGGCCATCCATCATGTGTGGCCCACTTCGTCCATTATGTGGGGCTACCTTGATGTGACCATTTTTTTTAAGGCAAAGCCACGAAATTCATTGATCCAAAAGATGTACAATATTTCGGGAGGGCTAGGACAAAAAGACTTGGGCCACTCTTATTATGAGAAACAAATATGAACACCAAAATAAGAACAGGGGAGAAGAGAATAGTTAAGGTCGTCTCATGGATCCAAGACCTATGCTATCGAGAACAAGCGATCCTCTAATAGACAATGGGAGATCGGAGCTGCGCCAATAAATTCTGTCAAGGCATCCATCACTCACCATTCTGGCCAACGCATCAGCCACCGTTGCCTTCGAGGAAAATGTGATCAAAGAGAAGGGTCAGATTATTCTGCTTGGAATGAATGTTACCCATAATGTACCATGTGCTCTAAGGACAGACCGCTGCCGAGTCCTTTGCCACGCTGACTGAGGTAGACGAATCAGATTCTACAATAACATTAGAAAGGCCCAAATTGGAACATAAGGAAATGCCATCTAGCATGGCCTGAGCTTCAGCCACAATGTTAGACACATTCCCATATTGTCTGGAATAGGTGAAGATCATTTTCCCTGCTTGGTCCCTACAGATACCGCCACCGCCGCTGGCACCAGGGTTGTTTCTTGAAGATCCATCAGTATTGAGTTTCATCTAGCCCGGGGGAGGCTTGGTCCACCTAACTATTCAAGGGGGCATAGTCGGCGGGGGGGGGGGGGTTGGGTCCCTATCTTCAGGACCTGCAAGATGATGTTATAGGCAGAGTGGTTCCTTGGCTCTGCAGGAATGGTCGAACTAAGTTCCGTCAGCTAACGAGACACCCTGAAAATGATTGACTTCACTGACATGTTAATCCCCTCAAACCGTGCTAAGTTTCTGTTATTCCAAATCTCCCAAATGATCAAGGTTGGGAGGAGACCAACCAGCGTGGGGATGCAATAGTGGTTGTCGGCAGCAAAGAACCATTGCTGGATGAGAGGACATAGGAGAGAATTGGGGGGGAACGGGATGTTAAATAGATTGTGGTAATAGGCCCACACTTGCGATGCCGTGGAGCCTTGGCAGAATAGGTGATCTAAAGTTTCCTCTGCACCCCCCGTAGGTGCAACTGACGAAGATGTGGAGTCAGGGGAAGGAGATTTACAGCACTCGCATCGGGAAGCAAGGTTGACACCAAACCTCTTAACTGTTTGGTCTACTGGAACTACTTTGAAGATGGTTTTCTAAGAAAAAATTGATATTTTTGGAGGGAGGGGCCTATGCCATAACCAGAAGGACCAGGGAGATGCAGGGCGATGGTATTTGGAGGCGTTCCAAGCAGATTTTAGAGAGAACTTACCTGAGGTGGTTAAGTCCCAGATGAGCCGGTCTGGGCGCCTTGACAGGGAAACCTGAGAATCAGCAATGGATTGCATAGCGGAAGGGGCAATGAAGGTTTGTATGTTGGCAAAGTTGCATCGCCCGTTACTGACGTGGAAGTCACTAATTGAAGCTAAGAGAAGAGAGGGAGGTACCGCTCTCACAATGGCTGCTGCTAGGAGACCACAGCCCGACCAGTTGTGAGCCCAAACATTTATCTTACCCTCTCCAAGAAGCCATCTAGAGTGACACAGAGAAAAGGGAAGGGCTTTGAGCATTTCATTCCAGGCAGGAGAGGGGACTGACCGAACAGTTCCTCCATTAAAAATTAATCTCCGTTAGTATTTAGCAGTAAAAAAGGAAGCCCATAGAGATTTGCTTTCAAGAAGGTTCCAGCACATTTTAATTCTGGCCGCAAACATGACTTCTTCAAATTTCCTGATGCCCAGGCCTCCTTCTTGAATAGGAGTGCAGAGATTAGACCATTTAATCCAATGCTTTTTATGCCCCTCTTCTGTACTTCCCCAAAAAAAATTGGTAAACGCTCGGTTGAAGGATATGATGGTTGACTTAGGAATGTCAATTGCTGAGAGCAGATGGACAGGCATGCTAGTTAAAACGTGCCTTAGGAGAGTCAATTTTGCTGCTGGATTGAGAAATTTAGCCTTCCAGCCCTCAATTTTGCTTGTGATTTTGTGGACGAGTGGCTGAATCATGGAACTCTTGAATTTTCCTTTTGCTAAGGGGATGCCGAGGTAGGTAGTAGGGAGAAATCCTTGGTTGAAGCCAGAGAGGTTTATCATTCGTTGGGCCTTGAGACAGGATGTTCTAGCAGGGGCTATGAAGACCGTCTTAGCCTCGTTGATTCTTTGACCCGAACACGCTTCATACTCACGAACAAAAGCAAGAAGTTTACGCACATTATGAGACTTTCCATTGAGAAATAGGATCGCATCATCAGCAAAAAAAAGGTGGGAAATAGTCGGACAGTGCTTTGGAAGGCTATACGGTTAACAAGTCGCAGAGGAGAAGAGTTTTGAGATGCCTCTGCTGAAAGCTTCAGCTGCTAGGACAAATATGGATGGGGAGAGAGGATCGCCTTGTCTAATGCCTCTACTAGACTTGAAGAAACTGAAACTCTGTCCGTTAATAAGGATGGAAAACCAAATGTCCTTCCAGCAGCGTTCAAGCTGCTCAATCCATTGCTGGTGAAAGCCAAAGGTCTACAGGACCTGAACTATGAAATTCTATTCCAATCGGTCATAGGCCTTTTTCATATCCAGCTTGATGATAAAGTTCCCACTGAAAACTTTGCGATCAATCTCCTGGATCATCTCCTGGCAATTGAGATGTTATCTGAAATCAGACACCCTCTAACGAAGGCCCCTTGCTCTAGGGAGATGAGAGACGGGAGGATGCAAGCTAGTCTGGAAGCCATAATCTTGGATAAAATTTTCATGATACAATTGCATAAACTTATTGGCCTAAAGTCTGTGATGAAAGTAGGGTTCTTATTTTTCGAGATGAGGCATAGAAGAGTGCATTGGAAGGCTTTGGGGATGGGGCCTCCAGTGAAGAACTCCTTAGCGGTCTCAAAAAGATCAGCACTGACAACATCCCAGCAGGAGCTGTAAAACCCACCTCCAAATCTGTTAGGTCCCGAGGCACTATCTACCGGAATAGAGGTGACAGCTTGTTTGACCTCCTCTAACGTCAACGGGCGTAAGAGGTGAGAGTTCATCCGGTCATTGACTAGTCTGGGGATGGAGCTGAGGACCGAAGGATGAGTGGACATGCCTTCGGATAAGAAATGGTGCTAAAAATGCGTTACTGCTTCCTCCCCAATCTCTTCCAACGTTTCTTTATCCTAACCTGATGGCGTTTTCAGCTTTGAGATGGCCTGATTTTTGTGTTTGAGGATGACGGAGTCGTGAAAGAACGTAGTATTTTTGTCACCTTCCTTTAGCCATTGGATCCTTGATTTTTGCTTCCAAAATATCTCTTCTTGCAGCTGGGTCTTTTTTAGGATCGCCTGAGCTCTGTGGAGGTTAATCTGATTGGCTTCTGACTGAGAGGAGAAAAGATCTTGCTCTACCCTGCTGACTTCAGATTTTGCTTCCTGCACTTTTCTATTGATCTGGCCAAACACTCCTTGTTCCAAGTTTTCAACCTGTTCTTTAGAATCTTTAGCTTGATGGAGAACTTGTACATAGGAGTGGCAGTTACTTCTTGTCTCCAGCATTCTGCAATAACCTTGAGAAAATCTTCATGGACAGTCCACATCCGTTGGAACTTAAATGGGCGAGGGAATTTGGAGGCCTCTAACTGAAAAGAGAGGAGGAGGGGGGAGTGGTCCAAGTGAGCTCTGATAAGATGGGAAACTTTGGACGCTGGGAAAGTTTGCAACTAGTCTGCATTTGCGAACATTCGATCAAGTCTAGCCCATCGACGGCCTGTACCAGTTCTATTGTTACACCATGTGAACTGGGACCCAGAAAAACCCAGATCCAGCAAACCCGTGTTGTTAACCATGTTCGCAAACTCTTGCATTCCACCAGACATCCGGACAGGGCCACCAAATCTGTCATCCGGGGATAACGTTGTGTTAAAATCCCCACAAAGTAACCAGGGCCCCTGAACAGAAGAATGACTGGTCCTTAGATCATCCCATAGAGCTTTTCTAAGAGGTCTAGAGCAGCTAGCATAGACAGTGGAGATGATGATTGGGAGGGGGAAACTGCTTGAAGGGAGCCTAAGTGAGAGACATTGGCTGGAAGCTCCCACAGTCTGTATGGTGATGTTTTCAGAGGCCGAAATCCAGATTTTATCTCCTACTGCAACATGAGAAATGTGATGAGGATATCCCAGTTTAGCAGCCACTGCCGATTTCTTTGAGTCCCTTAACTTCGGCTCTTGGAGCAAAATGACTGTAGGTTTATGCTTTTTAATAATTCTCTTCGGATAGCGGGATGTAGGGGTATTTCCTACCCCTCTCACATTCCAAGAGAGAATGTTAGACATCAGATGACCACCCTCTAATCCTAGCCTTATTTTATTTGCTCTTAATTCTCTGGCTTTTTCTCTTAATCATGCTCAGTTTCTGCCTGAGTTTACTACCAGTTCTCCTCTCTATTCTGTCTGTTGGGCCCTCTTCAGCGTCGTTGATAGTAGCTGAAATGGGAGCAATCCTATGATCCCCTTGTATATCTACCCACAAAATTAGAGCTTCCCTCTTCTTCTTCTTAGCCAGGTTCTGCATATCAATGGTAAGGTGATCTGATCCTCCTTCTGTCGTAGCACCATTAGTCTCTCCGTCTGGGCAGGGGCTTCTACTCTAAGTTCCAGGAGTAAGAGTGTTGATGCCCTCCTTCTGCAGAGGAGGGATGGGTTAGAAAGTTTGAGCTACTTCTTCAGTTCTCGAATTGGGTCGAGGAGGGGATGCACAGTTGATTCTCCTGGACGACTGTTCTTTAAACAGGTCCTTGATACCAGATAACCAATTCTCCCATGCCTCCATGACAACAGGGGTGGGGTGGGGCCAAATGACAGGGTTGAGAGCAGGGTAGACTAATCTAAAGGAGGAGTGGGGGATTGCTGGATGGTTGGGTTGGAGGTGATGGGCAGGGTGATGGGTGGAAATAGGATTGAGAGTTGAGAGGAAGACTGATAGAGGGGGGTGGGAGTGGCGGGCTGGGGTAGCATGTCTAGAGTTTGATGGTCAGGGAGGGACGAAGGCCATCGGATGGAGGGAGAAGGGTGGGCTATGGGCTCTAAGTTAGACAGAGGGGCTGGATAAGACAGAGAGGTCTCAGGATCGACATTTGGAGAGCGGATCTGATGGGATGTCTGGTGTGTCGGGATGTCAGCAATAGCAAGAGAGGCTTTGGGAGGCAAGTGGGGAGCCAGAGATGTCTTCAGTCCTGCTGAAAGAGAGCAAATAGGCGTGCTGCATTTGGTACAATCCACCTGGAGTCCCTCCTCTTCAGGTTGTTTGGCTTCAGTCAGGTTATCAGTCGGTTTGGCGAACGATTTGGCCACCCATTGAACTGTGGTCTCCTGGGCTGGTGGGGCTATGGTGCTTGAAATCGTCACAGTAGGTTGCTAGGGCTGTTCCAGATAAATGAGGATCTGATGGGGATGCCCCTCTACCAAAAGGGTGATCTGCTTGAACCAAGGGGGGGGGGGGGGGGGTAACAAGGTGAGGGAGGACCTTTACCTTGGCGAACCAGCGGTTCGGTCCATCTATCGAACACCTGTCGAGCTTTAGAACTGACCCCATCAATTCAACGACTTGACGAATGGTGTGCTCACTCCATGCTAGGATAGGGATGCCGTCGATGCGGATCCAAGAACCCCGACCGGGAAGCATCAAGGTCGGACTCCACTGATGGAGGTTGATCAGAGAGATCTTTTTATGGAGGTTAGTGGCACTTAGGAAGACTGTGAGACTCTCTCTGGAAACAAATTGAAATAGGTACCCTATTGCTGAGATCCTGTGGATCTCCATCGGAGTGTTGCAAAAAGAAGAAGCTCGAATCCCTGCTAGAAGGTCGCTGGAAACATCAGTAGGGGCTAGTACTTCACCTACGAGAGCATTGGCCAAATTTTCCCGTCCCTGATCAGAAATCCATTTAGGCACTATAAGAGAGTGGGGTGGCTTAAGGGCCTTTGGGAGTTTGAGGATCCCTGCATAAGACCTTGAATGAGAGAATGGGAAAGCAGCGCTACCCTCAGATCTGGGTGGATGGGGAGGTGGGTGAGAGGGCGAAGCAACAGAAATGTGGGGGTGCTTGGTTAACTTGGTGGAAGGTATGTGCAGAGAGGGGGCATTAGAGATCTGACGTTGGGTAGCATCACTAACAACCATCCTGCATCTGAGAAGAAAACGGTCATGAAGTATGTACCTTGCCATGGTTGCCTCTTCCTTCGTCTTGAATCGGATGAAGCCGTATCCTTTTCTTCTACCTGATACAGCAAATGTTGGGATATATACATCCGATATCTCCCCAAATTGGCCAAATCTCTTCTTGACGTCTTCCACAGAGGCCGTGAAGGCTAGGTTGCCCACGAACAGGCTCCATCCTACCTTCCTAGTCCGTCTATTACGAACAGGCTCCCAGGTCATATCCTGCAAACCCCTAGTAGGGCTTCTCAAACGAGTGCCGGACATCTTTCGAAACTGATAATCAACTTTCAGGTGATGTGACCATTCATTTTGTGGGCCCATCCCCTTCAATATGTATCGTTCGTCATGGGTCCATCTTTAATGTTGACCGTCCATCACATGGGCCCACCTTTGATGTCCACTATCCATTATGTGGGTCCTACTTTTGATGTGGATGATCCATCAGGTGGGGCTCACTTAACATGGATAGTTCATCATGCTAGGCCACACTTTGATGTGAGTCATCCGTCATGAGAGGCCTTGGATGTGGACGATCCATTAGGTGGGGCCTACTTATAATGTGGACTGTTCATCACAAGGGGCCACACTTTGATGTGAGCCATCCATCATGTGTGGTCCACTTCATCCATTATGTGGGGCCACCTTGATGTGGCCATTCATTATGTGGGCCCACCCCCTTCAATATGGATAATTCATCATGGGGTCCATCTTTGATGTCAACTGTCCATCACGTGGGGCCAACTTTGATGTCCACCATCCATTATGTGGATCTTTGGATCATCCATCAAGTGGGGCTCACTTAACACGGGTAGTCCATCATGCTAGGCCACACTTTGATGTGAGTCATCCATCATGTGGGGCCCACCTTTGATGTGAACCATACATTATGTGGGCCCACCTTAATATAGCACGTTCATCATGTGGGGGGCAACTTCAATATGGGTTGTTCATCATGCGGGCCAACCTTTAATGTCCACCATCCATCATGTGGGGCCCACTTGATGTAAATAGCCCATCATGCAGGGCAACATTTTGATGTGGGACCCACCTTTGATGTTCACCATCCATCATGTGAGTCCCATCTTTGTTGTGGACTGTCCATCATGTGGGACCCAACCTTCCGTATGGGTCATTTATCATGTGGGCCCACCTTTGATGTTGACTTTCTATCATGTGGTCCCACCTTCAATGTCCATCATCCATCATGTGGGTCCCACCTTTGATGTGGGTCATCCATCATGTGGGGCCACACCTTGACGTGGAGCATCTATCATGTGGGACCTACCCTTGATGTGACTGTGCATTATGTTAGCCCACCTTGATGTAGACCATTCATCATGTGGAACCCCACCTTCAATATGGGTTCCTCATCATGTGGGTCTAACGTAGAGAGATTATAAAGAGAAGAAAGGAGGGTAAAATGAGAATTACTTAAAAAGTTTAAAGAAAAACTTATCAAAAAATTAACTAAAAATGTCTACTGGCATAAGCTAAATAAGCTTTAAAAGAAAAAAGTGATCTCCCTGTCACTTATTTTTTAAGAACTTTTTCGCTAATTTCTAAAAGAATAAAATCTAAAATTAAAGTTTTACCAAACAATCTATTTTAAAAATAAGAGCTTATTTTTTAGAATAAACAAATAAGCTCTTATTAGTGGAGATGCCAAACGACCCTAAAACTCCAGTCATCCCTGGAAGACTGGTACCAAAAATAAAAAAATAAAAAAATAAATAAAAATAAATCAAACTCCATTTAGGGAAATTTTATTCAATAGATTAATAACATTTTCTCATTTACAAAAAAGACTAACATATCAGTGTAAGATAGATAGACATATACAGCTAGTATAGATCCTGCAAAACCATTTCTCACATGAAATCTCCCCTCCATGCAAATGCAACATTTATTCTCTAACCTTAAATAGGGAGATGGGACCTGACCTACCAAAATCTCCTCTCCATTGATTTGCCATCACAACCTTTCATCTCAGTTACCATCCCAAATGTACAAAACAAACTAAGAAAAACAAACACCGCAAAAATCTCCAAAACTCCTTCTAAAGATGCATGCAAACATAAGATTAGCTGCCCCTTTTCCTAAAAATACTCGAAATCCAGATAAGAAGGGTCATTTGAACTCTTCTTATTCCCGCCACCAGCGCTGCCATTTTCTACCACCTTTTTGTCAGCATGCGGCGCTTCTTTACTAGGAACAGCAAACTGCCTGAAATCTACAGGCTCAGGTATGTGAGGCGGCATGCCACTCCTCACCAATGCCCAGTTCACGCCCTCGAAGAATGGATGCTGTTTTATCTCCGTGGCACCCCTTCTGTAGGCGAGTCGCCTTTGTGGGTCCTTCACAAGGAGACCACGAATGAGGTCTCGAGCAACTAGACTCACGGCTGGTGTGTCTGGGAACTTGAGCGGCTGACCCACCACGTTATAGAGCGTGGCTCGGTTGCCTTGACCCTTAAAAGGAGTCATCCCATGCAGTAGCTCGTATAGGAAGATGCCGAACGTCCACCAATCCACCGCACTGCCATGGCCCTCTCCACGTATGATCTCTGGAGCCAAATACTCATGCGTGCCAACGAATGACATGGATCTCGCGTGTGTTGGCTCCGCCATCAGCTCTGGGAGGGCTCCACCGGCAAATAGACCGTAATCCATTTTGGATTTGCGGTTCTTCTTCGGTAGAATGCGTGGGAAAAATGACGATGGGTGGATGCAGCCGCCCACAGCGAAGTCATTATCAAGTATGCCACCAGTGCCTGCATTGACAGACGATGACTTGACAAGTGTAGGGTTGACAGAGCAGCGTAGTGAAAGGTCAAAGTCAGAGAGCATGATGTGGCCTTCCTCCCTCACCAGAACATTTTCTGGCTTCAGGTCTCTGTATACTATTCCCAGCATATGCAAATACTCGATAGCAAGTAAAATCTCTGAAGCATAAAATCTGATTCAAAAAAAAAAAAAAAAAAAAGTGTCAGTTCAAATGAAAATTTCAACACTTCAACTTGAAGCATGGTTTTCTGAGTTGGTGACCCAGATGAACTCGTTTGGTCCTGAGTCTAAGAGGCAACTAGACCGAGGCACCACCCTTTATTCTCAATACTGACTGGTTCATGGTGATGAACCTGTTCTGACTCGACCGAGTCTGAGTTGACTCAGATGAGTCAAACTTGCTCACGAGCTATTTTGACGTCTCAAAAACGTGACAGTGGAAACAAATATGACTCCCTTATAGCAACTGGCCACACCATTCAATCAAGACAAGTTCCACAAATATTGAATCTAGACAAGTTCAAAGACCAGACCACATAACAGATCCGAAATGTGTCTATAGCATTAGCATATGATGAGTGAGCTGCTAAAGGCAATGTTGTCAAAATCATCATCGTATGCAAATTGTAATAGGGCTTGAATCAGATTCATATCGAAATGTGAATCCTATTGTAAATCAGATTTTTTTTTTTTTTTTTTTTTGGAGGCTTGATATGTTAATTGCCCTCTGGGCAATCTAGGGTGAAATGAATAATAGATGCTTTTGTAATAAGAGTTTCATCTATTGGAATCTTGGGGATTGTTTCCTTGATTCTCCGTTTGGGGTGTCCCAGCTGTGGGACTGGTTTGTATAGTTTTCTCCTTTTCCTTTGTGTATTTGTTGTTTTCGTTTTCGCTTTTGTTTTTCTGTTGCTTTTTCCTTAATTCATTTCTATTTGGTCTTTTGTTAACAAATTCTTCATCTTAAAAAAAAAAAAAATACAAGTCCTTTAATAATTATATTCTTTTGTACATTTCTTGAGTGTAGAATCATGTTAGAAAAAATGGCATTTGAATCCATTGCATGAATAAAAGAATAGTGATTTCTTTGTTTTTGGTTTTTGAAAATCAAAATCTCCAAATCTCCTCCCTCCCCCCACCCCCCTCCCAAACGGAGAATCAAGGAAACAATCCCCAAGATTTCTCCTTTTCCTTTTCCTTTGTGTATTTGTTGTTTTCGTTTTCGCTTTTGTTTTTCTGTTGCTTTTTCCTTAATTCATTTCTATTTGGTCTTTTGTTAACAAATTCTTCATCTTAAAAAAAAAAAAATACGAGTCCTTTAATAATTATATTCTTTTGTACATTTCTTGAGTGTAGAATCATGTTAGAAAAAATGGCATTTAAATCCATTGCATGAATAAAAGAATAGTGATTTCTTTGTTTTTGGTTTTTGAAAATCAAAATCTCCAAATCTCCTCTCTCTCTCTCTCTCTCTCTCTCTCTCTCTCACACACACACACACACACACTAAAGAGAAAAAAAAAAAAAAGTATACTTCTAGGAGGGGAGCGCCATTTTTCATGTACTATAAGAAAAAGGGTAAAAAGAAAGAAGAAAAAATTGAATTAAAAATAAAAGAATTTGATTTTAAAGTAATTTTTGGGCCCATTTACACAGTCTACTACGATTGTACAATTCAATATGATTAATATAATAATTGTACAATTATTTAAGATTTACAATTTGGGTTTACTGTTCAAATCATACGCCCATACAATACGATCATATCATCAATCGAACGATTCTGATAACATTGGCTAACGGGACTATGTCAAGTGAGTTGGTGAAGGCAGCTTCCTAAATGACACACGTGTGTGGGTTTGGAGTGAACATGCTTTAGCCCAAAAATCCCACCAGTCCACTCATCAGGTCTGGATGTTGTGGATGCTAGAAGTTGGAGCTGTGTGGAATCTGTTCCAGCCCCGTATTCAGCCCTGTTTCGCCGAGTGCAGGTTGGAGCGGCTGCTGGGGCCTGTCTGATTTCTAAGCCTCCCTTGGAGTCCTCCTGGATGTGTTGGCTGCTGATGTCTGCCTCTTCTCTTGCTGCTGCCGCGCGTTAAGGGCCCTCCAGATTTGGTTTATTTTCTGTTTTCTGTGTAGCCATACGTAGATGTCCTATCTAATAGGCAGGGTCCGGAATCTTTTTGTTGGGACCGGCTGGAATGGCTGTAAATTCCAGTTGTTCATTACTAAAGATAGGTGGAACGATTTCTACCTTCTTTTCAAAAAAAAAAAGAAAAGAAAAGTTGGCAGCACTTGTATGAGAAAAATGGACGGTTAGGGAAACAGAAGAAGAAGGCAAAGAAAAAGAAGAAGACAAACAGTCCACATTCAACCTGGACGTGTACCTACCTGACGAGTGTACTGGCATGGTTTTTTGTTCAGGGTATGTTTGCAGTAGGACACATCTGATGAATGGATTGGGTCACACATCCCACACACACTGTGTGCTTCAAGGCCATTTTGCATATCACACTCGTGCGTCGTGGTTCCACATTAATGAGTATGGGTATGTATATAATCCAATAGAGGTCAGGCAATGGATGGTTGCATGTCCATGAAGAAGATACACTGAGCTTTGAGGGGTTGTTTGTTCGTCCCACCAAAGACGAATGCAAGTAACAAAGAAATGATGCTTGAAAAACACCAACTCTATAGAAATACAAAGCGCTAGCGGCGGCGTGAACTAGGAAATTCGAGACGTATGATTCAGCTACTATCCTAACATTTAAAGTGTATTTCTTTTACATCCACAAAAACTAATGAGAAATGCTCCAGTGCTCTTAAAGGATTATAAGCTATACTGCTCCTAGTTGCATTGTTTACTTGGACAGTCCAATCGACCGATCTCAACTGTCCATTAAGTCGAGAATACATTTCATAGGTGACCATGCAAAAATTGCACTGACCGGAGGATCTTATGCATCATAGACTTGGCCTGTTTTTTATATAACCATACTTTTCCAATCCATGGATGGATGGTTATAATTGCCTGACAAAAGTGGTTCTTAAGAACCACTAGCAATCCATGATGGGATCTAATCGGATTGTTGATCGGATCTACTGTAGTGTTAGTGGTCTTGATAGTCCATATTAAAGGCCATTGATTAAATGGTCAATATTTGTTAGATCTGTGTGATGTTTGCATGTTAGCCCGTGAATTGAGCTGTCGTAATTTAACTAGGAGCACTATAACTTATAGTGTTCTGAGAGCACTGAAGCATTTCTCACATCTAATAATACCAAATAACAATGTGGAAGATGGTACAGTAAAATGTGGCCATACTATTCTAGATCGGCAATGTAAGCTGCCACAATGCCAAGAATGATTGGTATGATATAGGTAGAAGAAAAAAAGGAAAACAACATAAAAGGACTGAAATGAGCTGAGTTTGCAAATTCAATGCCTGAAGTGCAACACACTGTTGGGGATTTGTGCTGCAGAATCACGCAGATCTAGATATAGGATAGCAATCCAATGGCACCAAGTAATCACAAGAAAATACAAAGATTTAACGTGGAAAACCCTTACAAGAAAAAACCACGGCACAAAGTGACAAATTTTACTATGAAATAGAAATTACAAAGAGAGAGGACTTAATTACCCGATTCGAACAACCTCGAATCTCACCTTTGCTACACCATTCAAAAACCCTAAAACCCTTTTAACCCTTGGAACCCCTTTAGAAAGCCTTAAAATACTTTAGAATATCCCTAGGGACCCCTATTTATAGTTTAGGAAACTTCCCTTTCGCACCCTTACGAAACTGCCTCAAATTTACGCAGTCCGCACCAAATCCGCGCAAGAATCTGTGTAACCTCAACTGGTCGAGGGACCCCCTCAACCGGTCGAGCCAGCCTCTCGACCGGATGAGCAGCCCCAAACCATTGAAGACTTTAAAAGTCTGACAACAATCTCCACCAAGTCTTTAATTCTCAATCGTGTATCTTGCTACCCTCTTCTCTTATATCTGTATCATAGCTTCTTGTGCACACTCTATCTTTCTTTTCCGCCATCGCCAAGCCTAGAGAAGTTACACAGAGCTTGAACTTCTCTACAGGAATGATCTAGGTGTACATGTCTGCCAGATCAAAATCTATGTGCTCAACCACCTTTGCTCCTGTCTTCTCAAAAGGAAAGACGTAGTCTTCTTACCATCTCACCGCTACCCAATATTGTTTGTCGGGGTACTTGCTCACAACACTGATAGCCTGTGAAATAACTGGTCTAATCTAGACCATGACATACACTGCCAACCGCATTCGAATAAGGCTCATGAGATATCCTGCTTTTCCTCATCTATTTTGGGACATGTCCTGAGGAAAACTCGTGGAGAGACGCGTAGGGAGAACTCTCCGGCTTTACATGGTCCATCACCTCCTTGATCAATACTTACCCAAGGTATTCTACTGGAGATAGCCAAAGCCTACTCTTCTTTCAGTCTCAATGCCGAGAACCATCTTTGTAGCCCCCGATCCTTCATCCTGAATGTCCCACTTAACCGAGTCTTCAGTACATTGATTTCAAACATGTCATAATTGATAATCTACATGTCATCAATTCCTGACTTACTATGAAAGAATCAAATAACTGCCTAGGCGACAGATCAAACCACGACCTCCTGCAAAGTCTTTTCTTAGTCCTTTTAACTTCGAACCGCTCTGGTTGCTTCATGTAAATCTGCTCTTCACTTTCCTTTGCAGAAGTGTAGACTCCACATCTATCCTTCTAGCTCAAGATCACATGGGCCAGCCAGCGCCAATCAGAAGTGAAGACATCATCAACGGGGTTGGATGTTGAACTTGGGAATGGAGATTTGCAGTGACTAATCGAGAGGTCGACGATGGAAAATGCCTGGCACGAGGTTCGGTGTAAAGGATCCCGTAACAGCCTCCACACGCTCTTCGCTGGGAACATCAGTTTCGACACCACAACAGAAGATCTTCATCAAATTTTTGGTCGGTATGGTAGAATCGTTGATACCTTTATCCCCTCTCATCCAGGCCTAAGAAGATCTAGAGGATTCAGATTCATCAGATTTAGACACGAGGCTAATGCGAATGCGGCCCGTGACATCCTTGACAGTAAAAGGGTGGATGGAAGAATCATCACAGTCCAAATCACTAAACTACGCTCATTCTCTGACCCTTCAATCGGCCCTACAATTGCTCAACCCAAGGCAACAACCACAGGGGATCTGAGGATTTCTCATAGGGATGACAGATCATATACTGAGGTGGTAGGAGTAAAAGGATATGATGGCCCTTCATATGCTCGATGAAATACCACAATGGTCTAAGTGCACCCTCCACGATCACCTGGTGATATCCATCCGGGAATTGATAGACCCGATGACTCCTCCATCCTCCCTCTGCTGCGGAGGAAGCAACCTTGTGATTGTAGACCAGGGGCTTGTCAGATTCTCGAAGCTTCACCCTTTGTGACCTCTCTGGGTTAACCGAAAATTACAAGATCTGAAGCTCGTGATAGTGGGAGAAGCATTAGCACCGAACGTTTCCATTATCCATCTGGTAGATTCCATTAACAACTCCCATTTCGTAGCTTCGACGATCGACATTGCGAGACTTTCCCCATCATCCTTCCTCATCTCTTTCAAATCTAAATCTATCCTGGCGGATTTTTGGGATGACGCCTCCCTGCTGGCTGAGATGGGAATCTCGTCTACTTCCCCCTGGTCGTCGGATATTAAGCTTGAGATAGCTGGTACCTGGATCAGGATCCTTGGTATCCCCGTTCATGCCTGGTTCAAAGCTGTCCTGTTCGACCTTGGCAGTGCTTCTAGAAAGGTGATCCAGATAAACCCACATTACAGATCCGGAGGCTTTCTGGCCTTCGCTAGAGTCAAAGTTTTGTTGAAACCAGGCTGCGATTTTCATACATTGCTACAACCGAGAGTGAAGGATAGATTATTCCTGATTCAGGCAAAGCTAGACAAACCTCCTTACCCCTTGCTCCCAAGCTCCAGCTTCAACCACCATCCACCAGAGCCTGGGTAGAAGAATGTTTCTATAAGGACCCCTCGACTTCAGGAGAGTACTCAGCAGATGTTTGCGATAATGCCGTTGAGGTTGCACCCATCTGTCTCTCACCTTCTAAGGCCCCTCTACCCACTCGACGTCTTATCCCCGGTAACGACCCTGCCCGAATAGGTCTTTTAAATCCTGGGGAGGATGAGCTCCCCTCACCTCTCACTCCCATTCCACTTCTATCAGGCTCGACTTCCACCTGCATTCCCCTTCACATTCTACCCCTGGCGCTATCCCAAACCCCGACATCGTTGCCTAACGCGAAGGAGGTTCCCTCCCCCTCAACCCTTCATCCCCTTCCCCCTCCCTGTCATCCCCTGCAGGCCCATCTGGCTCATCTGCACAGCACCTCTGTCCCCCTATTACACTCTCCCCTACCCCCTGATAAGCATGTTCGATCCCAGTCTGCAGGTAACTCCCCTTCCAAATTGGGGTGTGAATTCTCGGATACTATCTTGCCCCCCCCCCTCTCTGTCATCCTCCATTGGAGATGATGTGTAACCTTCTATCTTCGTCCGATACTCCCATCCCTCTGCAGCCCGACTCTACTCCCCGAATTCTCCCTACCGATTCCCGAGACCGCAGTTCCAGCTTACATATCGATTTATCCCAGTATTTTAACAGGGCCCGGTATGTAGATGAGAAAGTCGAGTGCTCCTCTCTAGAAGATGAAATAACTGAATGCAGAGTCCTGAATTTTGATCTCCCTGCTGACAGAAGAATCAGCCCGTCTTCAGTTCCCAACACCGTGGACAATGCTGACAGACAGCCCGTTGAATCAGCTCAGCTAGTCCCTCAACCCAACTTGACAATCACTCCCAGCAAAATGAGTAAGGGCCTCCCTGCATCGACTAGCCTTAGTCTGCAGTCGAGTCATGAGATCGCGAATTCAGATATTGGAGCTTCCAGGAAGTGAAGGCTCAAGCGAATGGATGAGATGACATAAAGTTTAGTTAATGGATAAAATGATTGTTTGGAATGTTCGTGGTATTGGAAATCAGAGGACTATCAGGTCGTTTAAGAGGCTGGTAGCCTCCCATAACCCTTGGTTAGTGGCCTTATTGGAACCTATGCTCGGGGACGAGAAGAGAACTGGAACCGGGCTCAAGGTTGGTTTCCACTCCTGTTCGAATTCTACAGTAGGAGAAAAGATTTTGATATTCTTTAGTAGTCTTATATCTCTTTCTGTTCATTGCATATCCTCCTAGTCCATCACTGTTATCATTTAACATTAGGATTTCAATTCTCCGATATATCTGACATTTGTGTATGCCAGCTGTGACAGATGCATGAGAAGATTTCTTTAGCAAGATTTGGCGGATATGTCTACCTCTCTTCAAGGTCTTTTGGCAGTGTGTGGTGACTTTAACGTGGTTTCTAGCTTCGATGAAAGAAGAAGTAGAAGACCGTTAGACCTCCCCAGCTCCAAGGAGTTTGTGGAAGCGATAAACTTAGTAAACCTCTTGGATGCAGGTTTTATGGGCCCTAGATTTACCTGGTGCAACAACCAATAAGGTTCATTAAGGGTTTGGGCTAGGCTTGATAGAGTTCTCATTAATGACCCCTGCCTTTTGGCTCTCCCCTCTTTCTATGTGGAATGCCTACCTCGGATCAACTCAGACCATGCTCCTCTATTGTTGTCCGCCCCCCGGCATCCTCCTTCGTCGCCCCAGCCGTTTAGATTCCAACACATGTGGGTGCATCACGCTAGTTTTCAGCTCGTAGTCAGGTAGGCGTGGAACTCGATCGATTCCTCTCATCCGATTTTCAACATCTTGCTCAGGATGAAATCTGTTAAGAGGGCGCTCCGTTAATGGAATCCTGAAGTCTTCGGTAACATTTCTATGCAGGTCAAGGCAGCAGAGCGTAATCTTGCTGACCTGGAATTGCAGATGCAAGATGCGCCAATCCAAGATAATTCTGTCAATAGCTGGACTCCCTGGATAGAAGTGGCTACGGAGAATCTTAGGCGACTTGAGCTGGTTGAGGAAATCTTCTGGAAACAGAAAGCTAGACTCTCCTGGCTGAAGGAAGGAGACAAGAACACAAAGCTCTTTCACTCAACAGCCATTAAGCGTCAGCGCAAGTCATTTATCAGATTTATTCAACTAGAGGACGACTCTCATCTGGATAATATATCGGATATTAAATCAGCTACTTCTCACCATTTTGAAGATTTGTTCTCAGCCGACAGCTCAGTTTTGGTGCCGGTTCTACTGGATGTAATCCCTCATGACCTCTTGCAAATTCAAAATGATAGGTTGATGACCCTGCCCTCACTTTAGGAAGTTTTTGATGCGGTTAGGGCTATCCCTCTTGACGGTGCTCCCGGTCCAGATGGTTTTGCTGGTAGCTTCTTCTTGTCCTGCTGGGACACGATAGGGGCTGACCTCCACAAGGCAGCGACTCACATTTTTCTTAGCGGCTCCTTCCCTCGGGTCGTCACTGCCACTCTAATCTGTCTAGTCCCTAAGATAGCTGCCCCAAAATCGTTTGTCGACTTTTGCCCCATTTGCCTCTGCAATTGTCTTTACAAGATATTTTCGAATACCATTTCAGCTAGACTAAGTGAAGTCCTCCCCGCAATCATCTCTCCCGAATAGGGAGCCTTCGTGAAGGGAAAATTTATGGCGGCAAGTATTGCGGTAGCCTAGGAGATAGCAAGGGATCTAAACAAGAAAGCTCGCGAAGGTAATCTAATCGTAAAGCTGGATATGGAGAGAGCCTACGATAGGCTAGACTGGAATTTTCTGATGCAAGTCTTGCTCAAGTTCAGTTTTAGTATTCGTTAGGTTCAAATGGTAGAAAAGTGTTAGAGACTGCAGGGGATTTGTGCTGCAGAATCACACAGATCTAGATATAGGATAGCAATCCAATGGCACCAAGTAATCATTAGAAAATACAAAGATTTAACGTGGAAAACCCTTACGGGAAAAAACCATGGCACAAAGTGACAAAATTCTATTATAAAATAGAAATTACAAAGAGAGAGGACTTAATTACCCAATTTGAACAACCTCGAATCTCACCTTTGCTACACCCTTTAGGAACCTTAAAACTCTTTCTAAACCCTTGAAACCCCTTTACAAAGCCTTAGAATACTTTAGAATAGCCATAGGGACACCTATTTATAGTTTAGGAAACTTCCCTATCGCACCCTTACGAAACCGCCTCAAATTTACGCAATCTGTACCAAATCCGCGCAAGAATCTACGTAACCTTGACTAGTTGATCCGAGGCCACGAATAGTCGAGGGACCCCCTCGACCGTTCGAGCCATCCCCTTGACCGGTCGAGTGTCCCAGACAGCTAAATAAGTAGCACGCTGGACTTTGAGTCAAGTGGTGCTCGACCGGTCAAGCCAGCCTCTCGACCGGTCGAGCAGCCCCAAACCATTGAAGACTTTAAAAGTCTGACAACACACACATGGAAATGGGCAGACAAGTGATGCATGACAACAAAGAAAAACCGCCAATTCTTGAATCCAAACTTTAGGTTTCCATACGCTGAAACACTTAAAAAGGGCTGACCTCAGTGCACATAGTGTAGACCGAGAGTCACGGCATACCTATCTCCCACAATCCAAAGACAATGCGGGAATCCAAAATGTACTTAGAAATGTGAGGAATTCTCAATCCCATTTAGAAAGATGGAAACCATGGAAAAGAATACGAATTCCCCTGCTGTAAGTTAATAATGTTGGAACATCCAAACCAAATGGACAGTTCCGATGCTGATCTTTTCATGGCATTTGAAAAACCACACGTTATGACTATTGGAATTTCCACATTTTGCACGTGTTATGGTTGGCGGATTTCCAAACGTTTGAAACTGATGGATTAAATGTAGTTAATGGTATAGAATGAGGGCATATTAGGTATTTCACATAGTAGCATGTGACTATATAAAGAAAAAAATAAAAAATAAAAAATGTGACTATATAAAGAGGTGTGATGTTGCACGTTCTTGGCAAGCAAATCAAGCTAGAAAGCTTTTTCAATATTCAGAGTTTTTTTGTTTTTTTTTTCTTCCCTTCTTGTGTAGGTGTTTGAATTATCTCCCAATGCTTTGTAAAGCCAACAAACAATTTCCTCACAAAAATAAGGGAGAAAACATTTTTATTTTCCTAACTTTAAATCATTTCCAAGAAGAAGAAAAAAACTGTTACTTATCGAGCTTTTTCTATAGTTATGAGGGATGGCTCTCACTTTTTAACCATTTGACCTTTTAACATTTTAATGGAAAAAAAAAAAAACACTCCAAACCAAACAATGGAACAACTGTCGAACTCTACAGTTTTTCATTTTCGGAGGATTCCATATAGGTTTTCCATGTCCATGTTTCATAAATGAAATCAACAGGTCTTGGTTGTATAACTGCTAAACAATAGAAACAAAAAGTAAAGAATACAAAAATGAAAAAGAAGATCAATTAACCAGAAGAACAGAGACTAACCTTGCAGCAATTTCAGAGAAATACTTGTTGGGCTGCTTCTGCCGAAGAGAATGGAGATTACCCCCACTACAAAACTCCATGACCAGGCAATTGAACTTGTCAGTCTCGAAATAAGAGTATAATGTAGGCAAGAAGGGGTGATCAAGGAGACCAAGAATCTCCCGTTCCGTTTGGGATCGAAGTAGTTTATTTCGACTAGCAAGTGAGGCCTTGTCCATCACTTTCATGGCAAAGAAGGCATTGGTCCCTCTGAGTTCAACAAGATAAACACTTCCAATGTCGCCATAACCGATCCGCTTGAGGAGCCTAAAATGGCTGAGGCCGAGCGGGGACTCTTTACAAGTAGCCAGTTGAATGGCCTCCCAACGACCATCTCCACCAGTGTGGGGCTTGAGGGGCGCAGAAATTGAGTTGTCTAAGCTGTCACTATGGATGCTACTGCAGCTCCCTCGGCCAAGGCTGGCAAAGGAATCACTGATCTTTGTATCACTTATTTTTGTGCAGGCATCGCTGATCTTCGCATCGCTTGTCTTTGTGCGGGCATCGCTGATCTTTGCATCACTTGTCTTTAGGCGGGCATCATTGATATTCTCATTGCTCATCTTTGTTCCTGTCGTCGTTGTCGACGCTGTAGTTGTTGTTTCTGAATTTGTAACCTTTCTTAGGCATGGATCCTGGTTGCTATTCAAATTAGAACTTCTATCAATTGGTTCGATCTTTTTGTGTTCTTGCGGTGCCTTTTCTGATAAAATCCTGCTCATCTATGACCCAATAATACATTTTAATCACAACCTCAAGATATTGTAGCAGGAACAAACACACATTTTCTACATCAAAGAAACATGTAATACTAGTTTAAAAAGGATGTAGTATTGTTCGGGAAGGTACGAATGACGCTCTTACACACAAGAGCGAATTCCTTCAATCAAGTGATACATAATTTCAAACTCCCTAAACTTTCTACGCAATGCAACCCATGGAATACTAAAAACTTCTTGAAACTATAGAAGGAAACAAAATTGTATATACCTTAAAAGGTCGCAAAATATTTGCAGCTCCCGGCGTGCTTCAATTGTGTCGAGGCAGCAATCTTCAAAACAACTTCTTTGTTCAAATTTCTGATTAGAAGGATATGAGAATAACTTAGAGCGCTCATAACAAAAATTTATAGACGATGGGAAATGATCCTACATGACTAGGTCACATTGTCCTACATGCAAAATAGTTGTACTTGACACCAGGTAATCTACTCATCTATCTGGACCCTCCATTGGGTTCGACAGTCCAACACCCTTCATGAGACACATAACCAAAACTTATTGGGCAATCCTAACCATCCAATCAATAGATATTACACTTTGTTTTAAGGATAGTTGTTTATTTATGAAAAGAAGAATAGAGAAGCGCAAAAGAAACACAATGATTGAAATAAAATAAAATGCAACAAGGTGACCTATCTCCTATCCACATTGGATAACGAATCAATGCATGCCCCCGCTTTTGCTAAAAAATCAACCCTATCATTAGGGTCTTTTGGATGCCTGTAAAAATTTAAGTCGTAAATACTTTACACCTGAAAAGAGTTTCAAGCGTAAATTGTTTACATGCTATCTTGTTTGGCTTTTGATTGGTAAAGTATTTACAAGTAAGCAGTTGTGTTTGGCTAAGTTGTAAAGGATTTACAATGTATAAAGCAGTTATTCATACCACGTAGAGCTATGGATGGTAAATCTTGCCAAAATCTATAAATCGCATAACTAAAGCTTGGATATCCTGCACCCAACGTAGGGGGCCTCGCACACAATCCAAAAGGTATTCAATGGTGGGAACCCCATCTCAATTCCTAGGGGAGCTTAGCTATAAGCAGTCAATTACTTTCAAGCAATTTGTTGACTATACAATGGTATTTGCTTAGGCAAATGATAAGTAATAAGGACAATGAAAACAGGTATGAGGAGGAATCTTGAAAAAAATGGAAATGGCAAGATCTTCTTTTGCGGAAATTTAGGCATCCAAACACCACCTATAATTTGTTTACCTATTAACCCTCCATAATTAAAGGATTTTACAAGCATCCAAATAACCCCTTAGTATCCCAATCAAATGCTTGAAAATATCACCCAACGATAGCCAATCAAATCAATCAATTCCTTAATAATGTATAGGTCCATTATGATAGAGGGCTCGGGGTTCTTTTTCTGCCCTGTAGTCTTCCCGAAATACTGTAATTCCTCTTAGATGAATACATAACAGCTGCTGCATTTTGTGAAAAAAAAAATAAATCAATCACTTCCTTAATAAAGCTAGCCACCCTCCACGAGTAAATCATTGAGCTCGTCCATGTAATGGCGTTTGAGGAATCTCATTCAATGAAATTACAGGGAAGAAGTTGAAACTACATGGTTGATCTTGGACACCGCACCATGGTCATTCACACCTCTCAAATCATTTTGATCCAATGATCCTAACCATTTGATCATTGTCAAAAAAAAATTATTTAAACTAAAGGGTCATCGTTTTGATGTCTAGGGTGATTTGACCAGTGCAACCTTCGCACAGTGGCCTATGAAGGGTATTGATGCTCATGATTAATGTTCGGACCTTACACATCTCGAATACAATTCATTGTCACCATAACGTGGTGTAAAGTAGTTCTATAGGACCATTTCTCATAGAAGATATAACATAGAAGAAGAACCAAACATGAGAATGAATAACAACCATAAGGAGTTTGATAATTGTCTTTGATCGAATAACAATAATTAAAATATAGAATCATGATATAAATTCAAATATCATAATCTTGTTGAAATTGGGTGCCTTTAATCTACGTTGGACAAGAATTTTCAATAGGATCGACACCCTGGTCGATTCAATCGAGAAATTCAGTTTTTTCCCTAATTGCTCGTTGTTTTGGTCATGTTCGATTTGATCGAAGAGGCTCTCGATTCAATCGAGAAAAATAAAAAATACAAGTTTTCTCTTTGGATGATTTTGGGCACTTTCGATTTGATCGAAAGTGTGGTTGATTTGATCGACGTCCATCAATTGGAGTTAATCCTATCGAAGGTCCTATCAACAGTTCATGTAGTTTTGCTTAATTGCACGGTTTTGTTTTTAATTATGGATTTGGGTTATATATACGGGTGTAATATGGGATTGGGGTATTTTAAGGGTAATTGGAAACTTGTTTTAGAGAGAGCTAGGGTTTGGAGAAAGGGGATCTAGGGTTTGTATGTAAGTTGATTCCAACTCTTGGAATTCATTTTCATAGTGGATTGCTTGTCGCTCTGTGCTGTGGTTTTTTCCCATAAGGGTTTTTTCCACATAAATCATTGTGTTCTTTGTACATGCTTGAATTTTCTATCTTCATGCTAGTTTGATTCACGTCTGAGTCACATCTGGGTGACGCTTCCGCTCCCAACAAGTGGCATCAAAGCTATCAGGTTATCAGGTTGGGGTTTCAGATTGAATCTGAAGGCATGGCATCGAAGGAGATGAATGTTAAGCTCGAGGTAGATAAATTTACAGGTAAAAAAATTTTTGAATTGTGGAGGATGAAGATTAAAGCCCTTCTAATTCAACAAAGGTTACAACATGTACTCCTTGGAAAAGCGAAGCATCTTGATACTGTGAGCGATGAAGAGTGGGATGAACTAGATCAAAATACAACTAGCACAATTCAATGAGGTCCTCTATAATGTCATTAGTGAGACAACTACCACAGGATTGTGAGGGAAGTTGGAGAGTCTCTACATGATGAGATCGCTCTCCAATCATTTGTTTATGAAGACGCAGTTCAATAATATGAAGATGGCGGAAGGGACAAATCCCATTAAATACATCAACAACTTCAATAAAGTACTTTGCAAATTGATGATCGTGGAGGTGAAGATGGACGAGGAAGATCAAGCCCTAATCCTGTTGAATTCTCTTTCACGAGAATCTCATAGACACTCTATGCCACGGTAGGGAGACCATTATTGTCAAAACTATTATCTTAGCCCTTCATTCAAATCAGTTAAGAAAGAAGGACAATGGTGAGGGTTCTTTTACAGATACGTTGGTTGTTAAGGGAAGAACTTTTGAGCGAGAGAATGAAAATTTACGATCGAGATCAAAGTCTAGTGGCAAGGGAAAGATGAACTACTGGAGTTGTGGGAAGACTGGATATATGAAGGACTATCGATCCTCTAAAACCCAGAAGGATAAGAATTTAGATAATTCTACTAGAGAGGCCAATTCAGCAGAATCCTATGAAGGTTTGGATGGTTGCAATGTATTATTGGTGTCCAAAATAGGTCACTTTATTAGAAGTGGATTTTAGATACGGGGGCTTCGTACCACATGATCCCTCACCGAAGTTAGTTCACCACATACAACGAGTGCAATAGTAGCCTGGTTCTTATGTTTAATGATCACGCCTGTAAGATGGTTGAAATTGGATCCGTTCGCCTCGAAATGTTTGATGGGGTGGAGCGTACTCTGATCGATGTGAGGCATGTTCCAGATTTAAAGAAATTTTGATTTCTCTAGATGCTCTGGATGCATTAGGATGCAAGTTCACCAACCATGAGGTGTCTTGGAAGTTTCAAAGGGGTCACTCATCATTATAAAGGCATAAAAGGGCAGAAATCTCCACAGGTTTATTAAGATTATTGTATTGGGTGGAGTTGTAATTACTATAGTGGAATCCATGTTAGCACGTGTGTGGCATGTGCACCTAGGTGACATGAGCGAGCGTGGTATGAAGGTACTCTTAGATTGTGGTATAATTCTTACTATTAATTTTTTTTTTTGAATGTATGTGAGCATTGCATATATGGTAAACAGTCAAAAATATCATTTAAAACTGGGAAACATAGTAATAAGGGACCGTTGGATTATGTGTGCTCTGACGTGTAGGAGCTATTGTTCGTGGTTTCTAAAGGGTTGTCATTCTTCATAACATTTATTGACGACTTCTTTAGAAATGTGTGGGTTTATTTTATGAAGAATAAATAAATTCAACATGTTTTACACTTTCAAGTCTTGGAAGGTCATGGTTGAAAAAAAAATTAGGGCAACAATTGAAAGTACTAAGGATGGACAATGGTTGAGAATTTACTTCGAAGAAATTCAATCATTTTTGTAAGAATGTGGGGATTGTGAGGTACAATACATTTAGACACATATTAGAAAAGAATGATGTGACAGAACATATGAATCAGACTCTTACAGAGAGAGACCGATATGTTAAGTAATGTTACATTAGACAATGACCTATGGGTTGAGTCTGTTAACACGGCTTACTATTTGGTGAATCAGTCCCCATCTATAGCTATTAATTGTAAGATTCCTGAAGAAGTATGAAGGGTCAGGAAGTATTGGTTGTGACGCTTACCCTCATGTACCGTCTGTTGAGAGAAAAACTATACCAAAGGGCAAAAAAGTGCACCTTTGTTGGCTATGATGATTGTGTGAAGGGATACAAGCTGTATGACCGGATCACTTGGAAAATTATAATGAGTCGGGACGTCAAGTTTGATGAAAATTCCCTGTTTCCGAAAGGATGAACATAAGGAAACAGAAAAATCAATGGTGATTTATGTTGAAATAGACAATAGTGAGACACTTAAAGAAGTCGAGCCATAGGAAGAAGTACAAGAGCAAGTGGAGCTGCCACCTATCAGGAGAAATCCACCACGAGATCACAGGTTACCATTGAGATATAGAGATGACTCAAATAATGCATTCACCCTCATTATAGATGCTCTTGATGATATAGATGTGAATAAGTGGATGATAGAGATGCAAGATGAGATGGATTCTTTGTATAAGAATGAGATGTGGGAGCCGGTGGAGGTTCCCGCTGGATGAAAAGCGATTAGATGCAAGTGGGTTTATTAGAAGAGATAGGATAGGTACAAGGCCAAATTAGTAGTAAATGATTATGCGCAGAAAGCGGGTGTCAACTTCAGTGGGATTTTCGCACATGTAGTCAAGAAGGTATCTATCAGGTTTGTACTGGCACTTATTACCTAATACAATCTTGAAGTAGAATATTTAAATTTAAAGTCAACCTTCCTACATGGGGAATTGGAAGAGTAGATTTACATAAAGCTACCGGAAGGGTTCAAGGTACAGGGGTTAGAGAATAAAGTTTATAGGTTGAGGAGCTCATTGTACGACCTGAAACTGTCGCCTATGCTATGGTACAAAAGGTTTGATTCTTTCATGTTAAGTTAGCGATTTACTAGAAGTGAATTCAATCACTGTGTTTCCTTCAGAACACCAAGTGATGGAGAATTCATTATCCTAGTATTGTATGTTGATGATATGTTTATCGTCAGCCGTAGATGTCTGAGATCAACATATTGAAGGCTCCGTTATCCATGACATTCGAAGTGAAAGATCTTGGGGTTACAAAAATGATTCTCAGCATTAACTTACATGAGGACAGAGAAATGAGCAGGCTATGGTTGTCTTAGGAGAAGTAACTTGAGAAGGTCTTGATTAAGTTCGAACTTGATAGGGCTAAATCGGTTAGCACACCCCACACTGCTCACTTTAGCTTTCTTTAGATCAATGTCCTACCGTAGATGAAGAAAAGCAACATATGTCGTATGCCCTACACGAGCGCAATTGGTAGTTTAATGTATGTCATGGTCTGTACGAGACTAGATATTTCACATAGAGTGAGTGTCGTGAGCAGATACATGTCAAACCTGAGCAAACAATAAAGGGAGCTAATGAACTGGCTAATTCGTTACATATGAGGTAAGAAGGACTTCGTCTTGACATTTGAAAAAACAGAGGAGAAACTAATATGCTATATGGATTCCGATTACACAGGGAATGTAGATAATAGAATGTCGACTTCCGGTTACTTAATTTGTATTAGTAGGTGGAGCGATCAGTTGGATGTCGAAACTTCAGTCTGTGGTTGATCTTTCCACAACCGAAGTTAAGTATATGATAATGACAGGGGCATTTAAAAAAGGTGTTTGGTTGAAAGGAATGACAAATAAGTTGGAGATTTAGCTGAAAGCCATACTTTTGCATTGTTACAATGAGAGTGCCATCACCTTGGCAAAGAACTCGGTATACCATTCTCATACTAAACATATTGATATTCGTCATCATTTTATGCGACATGTGCTTGAGGAAGGCGGTGCTACTCTTGAGAAGATTCACACTAGCGTGAATCCGACTGACATGCTTACGAAGGTAGTTCCTGTAGAGAAGTTCGGGTTTTGCTCAACTTCTTTGGGCTTGACAAAGGTTTGATAAAGATGGAGTGTGCACAAGAAGTGTGAAGCCATGATGGAGATGATTTGAGAGAGAGGAAGTAGCTTGGAGCAACGAAGCATGGAAATTAAAGCCATGGTGGAGATTGTTGAAATCAAGTGCCTTTAATCTATGTTGAACATGAATTTTCTATAGGATTGACACCCTGGTCGATTTGATCAAGAAATTTCAGTTTTTACCTAATTGTCCACTGGACTGTTTTAGTCCTATTCGATTTGATCGAGAAAATCTAAAAATACAAGTTTGCTCTTTGGATGATTTTGGTCACTTTCGATTCAATCGGAAGTATGATCGATTCGATTAACGGCCCTCGATTGGAGTCGATCCTATTAAAGGTCCTATCGACAATTTGCACAATTTTGCGTAATTGTGCGGTTTTATTTCTAATTCTAGATCCGGGTTATATATGCGGGTATAATATGGGATTAAGGTATTCTAAGGGTAATAGGAAACTCGTTTTAGAGAGAGCTAGGGTTTGGAGAAGGGGGTCTAGGGTTTTCCACTATATGGTTTGCATATAAGTTGATTTCATCTCTTGTAATTTCATTTTCATAGTGAATTGCTTTTGTTTTGTGCCGTGATTTTTCTTGCAAGGGGTTTTCCATGTAAATCGTTGTGTTCTGTATGTATGCTCGAATTTTCTATCTCTGTGCTTGTTTGATTCACGTCTAGGTCACATTTGGGTGATGCTTCCTCACCTAACAAATCTTACATTAATTTCTGATGTAACCATTGAAATTAAAATGCAATAAATTCACTCAAATTTATTAAGAAATAGAACAAAATCCATGTGACGCAACCACCAAACCTCCAACAAAACCCGAAAAGACATTCAAATGAATGAATACGGTGCAGCAAATAAATATGCAAAGGATGACAAAGAATTGCAATATGATATCAATACAAACTACAGTCCAACTTACATTGAAAATTTCCAAGGACAGAATTCGAGAACGATTATTTTCCATATGAACAACAAGTATCAGCCCAGCCCAGCCAAGGGCCGTTTGGATGCAAACCGAGTTGCAATCTGCACCCCTATCTTGAATTAGCTTTATAGGTCCTGCTACTTTGGACAAGATGCTTTCTGCCCTATCAATCAAAGGCTTGGAATAAAATGAAAATAGACGTCGGGCATGGAGTTGCTTAAGATGGCTTATGATACATCTATCATTTAATGATTTGTAAAACCTGATGGACGGGATTTCTCACAAACATCACGGTGGGCCCTACTTACCTTTTTGTTGAAATAATTTCCTGGCAAAGTACTTTTGGGCGGGAAATCCGCGTAGACAGTGTGCGTGTAGGAGATGACCAAAATAGAATTTCTAAGAATATCTTTCTATTTTGAAAATTGATAAAATTGTCCATTTAAGGAGTAAAGAAGGGTTGGGTGTTGTCCCCTGTGGAGTGGCCCACCTGAGATTTGGTTTGGAATGATTTTATGCCACTAATGAAAACAACGTTAAATGTACGTGATAGACGGATTGGATTTTATACATGCACCAGTATGAGACCTATAGATTGCAGTGTATGTTTAGCTTAACCTACAAACGTTTGGAGTACATCCGACCTCCTTATGGCATATGCATGTATCCGTAGATTACACGTTAAGGTGCTTTAAGATTGATAACAGCACAGAGGATTGTGTTCTTGTGTGCCATGAATTTAAAATAAGGGTTTTTTTTTTTTAAAAAAAAAAAAATTATTTTAACTTTCGTTTTTTTTTTTTTTTTTTGTTTTTTTTTTGTTTTTTTTTTTGTTTTGTTTTTTTTTTGTTTTTTTTTTTTTTTTTTTTTAACAAAGACATACTATCCATATTAATGGGTTGTTTAGATTCGAACAAAGTTTTGTTGACACAAGTTATATCGATCTTGTGTTGGCACAAACAACTTGTCCTTAATATTTCTAGAAGGGATGTGAAGTTCATTAGGGGGAAAAAAAAAGAAAAAGAAGCATCATAGCCCAATGTTTAAGAAGGGAGGTATATTCCTATTAGTGAAAGATGTTTAGTGAATAAGTTTTTCATCGGCAAATATTGTGGTGAGCTTCAGTTGGAAGTCTTACTCATGGATACATGACACATTGTCTGGCTGATCATAACAATATGATCGAAAAGTTCACCATGATGGAAGAAAGAATGTTTGTTCACTTTTCCTTAATGGTATAAAATATGTGTGGGCCCATTTGAAAGAAATTCCTTCACATAACAAAGAAGAGCATGTTTAATCCCAAAGATGACTGCCCCAAAGAAATTTTTAGATTTTAGACCAATTAGTCTATGCAATTGTCTATACAAAATTTTTGCCAAGGTCATTGCTAATAGGCTTGCCACTCTGCTTCCCAAGTTGATTTCAATGGAGCAAGGGGCTTTTGTCAAAGGCAGATCGATCGCTGAAAGTATTGCGTTAGCTCAGGAGATCTACCGGGATATTGGTAGAAAAGTTCGAGGGGGGAACATTATTTTAAAGCTAGATATGGAGAAAGCTTACGATAAAATCAAATGGACCTATCTAAAGCGAGTTTTGGAACGTTTCGGATTCGGGGAACCTTGGATTCGAATAGTGGAGAAATGTTGGAACAACGTTTGGATGTCTGTCTTGATCAATGGTGAAAGTGTGGGTTTTTTCAAATCCTTCAGGGGTCTTCGCCAGGGAGACCCCCTATCCCCTAGCATCTTCATCTTATTTGCTGAAGTCCTTGGTAGAGGCTTCTCCCACCTCGTTTCCTCTGGTGTTTGCTCCCCTTACAAACTAAAGCGAGGATGTAGACTGGTTACGCATCTTCTTTATGCGGACGATACGGTGCTCTTCCTAAACAGCGGCCGCTCCTCTGTTATGGCTTTGGGTAGATTTCTCACCTCCTACCAATCTATTTCAGGCCAAAAAATTAACCTCTCAAAGAGCTGCTTTTACCATGCCCCATCGCTCCCTTCTAATAGAACGAGACGGATTGAAAGAATCCTGGGAATCAGTGATTCGTCAGCACCCTTCACCTATCTCGGCGCTCCTTTATTCAATGGTAGAAACATATGCTCTTTCTTCCAACCTTTGGTTGCCAAGATTGAGTCCAGAATCCTCAGCTGGTCAGCTCATTTACTGTCTTAGGCCGGCAGATGCACGCTCATCAACCATGTCCTTGGCAGCATCCCAATTCATTTAATGGCGGCAGCTCCTATCCCCTCCCAGGTGCTCGACAAGATTGAAACAAAGATGGTAGATTTTTATTAGGGCTGGCAAGATGGTAAAAAGAAACTTCACTGGCTAAATTGGAACAAGATTGCCTTACCGAAAGCAGAGGGTGGGCTGGACATCCGCAGGCTCAGGGATGTTATCAAAGCATTGCGCCTAAAGTTGGCTTGGTCACTGCTGTGTAACAACGATTCTAGCATTTGGACAGATTTTGTTCTTTCGAAATATGGCCTTCCGTGGAATGATGTTGCTACTCACACCCACCTGAATGGAACCTCCCCGTTATGGAAGTAGGTAGTAAAAATGTGCCCACTGATTGAAGCTGCTGCTCAATGGTATGTTGGGAGGGGGGAGTTAAATCTCTGGTCTTGTAATTGGTCTGGCCTGGGCCCCCTCGCCAATTTCACTCCCCATCCGATCCCCTCGGAATTTCTTCTTCTTAAAGTAAATTACATCCTCACTCTAGATGGTCCCCATATCCCAAATAACGTCACCCACCTTCTCCTGTTCGAGGTCATTCACCACATTAACGCAAGTGGTTTCTGCACATCGTCAGACCAAGACGTGCGCTTCTAGCCCTTCGAACACACGGGTCTCTTCTCGGTTAAGTTTGGATGGAACCTTTGCAAAGAAAGTAACCAGGAATTGGAATGGGCCATCAGAATTTGGAACCCTCTCCTTCTTCCTAAAATCCCAATGTTCACTTGGAAGCTAATTCAGCGAGCGGTCCCAACTAATGACCGAATTCAGAGGAGAGGAGTCAGCTTAGCGTCTAAATGTTCTTGCTGTGGCCGCGGTAATTCTACTTCTTCTCCCCAACCTGAATCCATCAACCACCTCTTGAGCAATGGGCAGCTTGCTGAAAGTGTATGGGATTGTTTCAACTACATCTTCAACCTCCACCTTTCTCTCCAGGACACTGTCTTGGAGAGACTTTCTGCCTGGTGGAACGTCTAGCCCCCTAGTAGGAGGCCTTCTCGTATCCAGTCTGCCATTCCCTATCTCATCATTTGGGAACTATGGAAAGCAAGGAACACCACTCATTTTGAGGATGTCTGCCCCACAACGATCTGCATTGTAAACCGTATCAAGTGGTGGCTTACAAGCATCAGCAGTAGTAGTACTGCGTCCAACACTTTGAGTTGTTTTGACCGCCGTGTCCTACACAATTTAAATATTCGGTAACAACTCCCTCCATCCAAATCTCTTCAGGTTGTGAACTGGTACAGGCCACAAACAAGGTGGATAAAGGTAAATGTGGATGGTGCCTCTACGGGAAACCCGGGACCATCTGGAGGTGGTGGGATTGGGAGGGACTCCTCTGACTCTTTTCTCTTTGCTTTCTCATTTGGTTATGGGTTAGGCACTAATAACAATGCGGAGCTCCGGGCCCTCCACGATGTGATGAAAATTTCCCTTAGTTGAGGTTATAATCAGATTATCCTGGAATCGGATTCCAAATGTGTGGTTGACGCTTTTATTGGAAAATCGTCACCGGCCTGGAAATGGAGTTATTGGTGGAGGAGGATCAGAATTTTGCAGAGTAAGGGTTATTTTGTGATTATCCATACTCCGAGAGAGGGTAATGGCCCTGCTGATGAGCTGGCTAAAGATGCAGCAACTTCCCAACTTCAATCGACGTACCTCTCCTTCTCGGAGCTCCCATTTACTGTAAGGGGCCTTCATAGGCTAGACAAAATGGGTCTGGGTTTTGTAAGGCCTATTTAGAACTTGGTCCCCTCTGTCGTTTTTGTACAGGGAGACCTCGCTTGGGCCTTCTTGAGCTTGCTCCTGGCTTTTCACCCCCCGGAGTCGCTCATTTTGCCTTCTATCTTGTATTTATTTTCAGCGTAACAATTTTCTTGGTTGGTGGGGCTCGTTTCTTTTTGTTAGGGCCCCACTCATATGGCTGTATTTTTGTAATTTTGTGATTAAATGGAAAAAGCTTACTTGCAAAAAAAAAAAAAGATATTAAATGGAAAAAAAAAGAGCATGTCAATCTTTTGTTTTTAAGACTTTTTGAAGAGACTTATAAAGAAAGTTGCATATGCTACTGGTAGTGTTTTAGGAGAAAAAAAAAACAAGAAATACCCAAACATATTTGTCGTATTACTGCATGATTCCTGCAGAGCATGTTGAGATCCAAAAATTAAGTAGGACTATTAAAGAAATGACTTATTTAAGAAAATGTAAATCCAACTATGGTACCCACCCTCTTCATTCCAAAGAAAAGATGTAGGATGTGTGTTGATAATTGAGCTATCAACAAGATATCAATACAGTATTAATTTTCAATTTCCAAATTTGATAACATGTTGGACATGTTACATGGTGCTAAAAAAAAATTGACCTTAAAAGTTGGTATCATTAAATTCATATCCAAGTACGTGATGAGTCGAAAATTTCTTTTAAAACTCGAGAAAGCCTTTACAAATGGCTAGTAATGCCATTTGGATTGTCAAATGCACTTATTACTTTTATGAGACTCGTGAGTCAAGTATTACAGCCTTTCATTGAAAAAGTTGTGGTTGTTTACTTTGACGGTGTTCATATATTTAGTTCTTCTCTTTGTAAGCATACTAACCATATGTGTCAAGTATTGCACGTTTTGTGGGAAGAGAAGCTATATATCAACTTTAAGATGTGATCATTCATGGTTGACAATATAGACTTTTTGGGCTAAGTTATTTCATCCCAATGAGTCATAGTAGATGACGAAAAGATCAAAGCAATTATGGAGTGGCCAACCCCAAAATTGGTTATGGAAGTACGGAGATTTCATGGCTTAGCAACATTTTATCAACGGTTCATTAAAAACTTTAGTAGTATCATTGTCCTCATGATTGATTACATAATATATAAGGAATTTTCTTATGCTAAGATGTGGAGCCACATCTGGGACCGCCTTCGACCGGTCGTGAGCCATGCTCGACTGGTCGTAGGGTCCGGCTCGACCGGTCGTGGACCGGTTCGACTCAAAGTCCAGCGAGCATCATTTTTTGATCCCAAGGTACTCGACCGGTCGTGCAATCTGCTCGACCGGTCGTAGTTACACAGATTCGTTCCGCGATTTTGCGCGAATTTCGTGTCGTAAGTCCTTTCGCAATTGGGATGCAGAAAGGGCAGTTGCCTAAACTATATATAGGTGTTCCTAGGGCTTTTCTAGTGTATTGGAATATTGAAAAATAATTCTAAGGTGTGGGCAAAGGATTTTTTATGTTCTTCCAAGGGAGAGGTTAGTATATTGCCTTGTAATCTTTGTTCTTCATAGTGGAAGTTTACATCCGTGGTTTTTTACCCTAGTTTGGAGTTTTTTCACATATATCTTGTCTTGTGGTTTATTTTGGATTACTTTGATCTACTTCTAGTTTGTATTTCTTTTTGTTTATCGTTTATGGGTGAAGCTTGAGATTGGATCTAGGCTCACTGTGTTATTGGCGTGTTGCACAACAACTGGTATCAGAGCTATTGGTTTAGTTCTATTGGGAGCGATGATGGAAGAAGGAAAAACTAAAATTGAGAAGTTTGATGGTTCAAACTTTGCCTTCTGGAAGATACAAATGGAGGATTATCTGTATCTGAAGGACCTCTATATTCCTCTAAGAGAAAAAGAGAAGAAATCAGAAAGGATGACAGATGATGAATGGTTTTTACTAGATAGGAAGGCTTTAGGAATGATCCGACTCTCTTTGTCTAAGAGAATCGCCTTCAATATATTTAAGGTGAAAACTATAAAAGAATTAATGGAAGCCCTAACCACCATGTATGAAAAGCCCTCAGCGTCCAACAAGGTTCATCTTATGAAACAACTATTCAACATAAAGATGTTAGATGGTGAGAGCCTGGCTGAACATCTAAATGAGTTCAATACAGTCACAAGCCAGTTGGAATCTATTGACATCGTTTTTTAGGATGAGTTAGGGCACTATTGATCTTATCCAGTCTGCCAAACAGTTGGGATGGTTTGGTGATTGTTGTAAGCAATTCTTCAGGGTCGACAAAGCTGAAATTTGATGATATGGTCGGTCTAATTCTCGGCGAAGAATCTAGAAGGAAGGCATCAGGAGTTTTAGGGGACTCAGGGAATGCTCTAACTATTGAAGGAAGAGGAAGATCGTTAAACAAAGGAGGCAATAAACACGGGCGTTCTAAGTCGAGGAAGAAGTCCAAGGGACCGAAAGACAAAGACGGGTGTTGGTATTGCGGCAAGAAGGGGCACATGAAACGTGATTGCAGGGCGCTTAAGAAACAAGAAGGAAGCTCTCAAGGCGGGAAGGATTCAGTGAATCTATCTGAGGAGAGTGACACAAAGGCGTTGATCTTGTCTCTTGATGTGAGGAATAAGTCTTGGGTTATAGACTCGGGTGCTTCGTTTCATGCCACTTCGTGTAAGGAAGTTCTGCGTGATTATATATCATATTACTTTGGAAGAGTCTACCTGGGTGATGATGAGCCATGCAGTATAGTTGGAAATGAGGACGTTCAGGTCAATCAGAAAGACAGAACGATTTTAAAATTGAAGGATGTCAGATATGTACCGAGTTTAAAATGTAACTTGATCTCAGTGGGGCAGTTGGCCGATACCGATTATGTGACGATATTTACTAGTGATTCGTGGAAGATCACAAAAGGTGTCTTGGTGATATCTCGAGGAAAAAAGGAAGGTACTTTGTACATGACTTTAGGATCGTATAGTTCACTCGCAGTCGCATCAACTGGAGTGAATGGGCAGTTATGGCATCAGAGGTTGGGACATATGAGTGAGAAATGAATGAAAATGCTATTGTCAAAAGGAAAGCTACCAGGGATGAAGTCTATTGACTTGGAATTCTGCGAGGACTGCGTGTATGACAAGCAGAAGAGGGTAAGCTTCAAGAAGACAAGATGCACTCCAAAGACGCATCTTTGGAGCTTGTACACACTGATGTGTGGGGACTGGCACAGAAGTGGAAAGTTATGGTAGAAAATGAGACAAGTAAAACAATAAAGTGTCTCAGATCTGATAATGGGGGAGAATACTGTAATAAGAGATTTGAGGAGTATTGTACAACTAATGGAATCAAACATTAGAAAATGATTCCAGGGACACCGCAGTAGAATGGTGTGGCTGAGTGTATTAACAGGACCATCATTGAGCACGCCAGGAGCATGAGGTTACATGCAGGGTTGATCAAGACCTTTTGGGTAGATGCTATGAATATTGCCGCATATCTCATCAATAGAAGTCCCTCAGTACTATTGGATGGTGGGCTACTAGAAGAAACGTAGACTGGGAAAGAAGTGAACCTTGCACATCTCAAAGTGTTCGGTTGTACTTCATATGTTCACATTGATGCAAAGTACAGAAATAAGCTGAATGCGAAGTCCATGAAGTTCACGTTTATAGGCTACGGGCAGCATAATTTTGGCTACAGGTTTTGAGATGCAGAAAACAGAAAAATCATCAGAAGCAAGGACGTAATCTTCAATGAAAAAGTGATGTATAAGGACAATGTGCAAGAAAATAAGGCCGAGGAAAAGGAATTCATAGAGTTGGAAGAGTTATCGACACGGGTGTTACAACACCACATGATGATATTATGAGGCAGAGCCACAGACACTGATTGTGAGAAGGTCTTCTAGGGAGAGGAGGCTCACGGTTCGATACTCACCCTCCTTACATTATCTACTGCTGACAGATAATGGTGAGCCAGATTGTTTTGAAGAAGCGTTATAGTCAGATACACTGGTTAAGTGGGAGCAGGCCATAGATAATGAGATGGACTCTCTTGAGTCTAATCATACATGGGAGCTAGTCACTCTACCCAAGGGTAAGAAAGCTCTTCATAACAAGTCGGTTTACAGACTGAAGGAGGAGCACGATGGTTTGAAACGGTACATGGCCAGATTGGTTGTGAAAGGGTTTCAACAAAAGGCAGGTATCGATTTCATTGAAATACTTTCACCTGTGGTGAAAATGTCTACAATTCATATGGTCTTTAGTATAGTGGCTACAGAGGACTTACATCTAAAGCAGCTAGATATTAAGACAACTTTTCTTCATGGGGACCTTGAAGAAGAGATATATATGCATCAGCCGACAGGATACGTGGCACCAGGAAAGGATAATAAGGTGTACAGACTGAAGAAGAGTCTATATGGCCTGAAGTAGGCCCCGAGGCAGTGGTACAAGAAGTTCGACAGTTTTATGTCTGAAAATGGTTACAGGAGATGTCATGCTGACCACTGTTGCTACTTGAAGAAGTTTGATACGTCGTACATCATCTTTCTTCTGTACGTTGATGATATACTTATGGCCAGTTCAAGCATGAAGGACATCTCATATCTCAAAAGACAACTGTCTAGAGAATTTATCATGAAGGATTTAGGAGTTGCAAAACAAATCCTAGGCATGAGGATAAAACGTGACAAGGAAAACAAGAAACTGATTTTGTCACAGGCAGAGTACATACCCAAGGTACTTGATTGATTCAATATGGGAGGTGCTAAGCCGGTTATCACTCCATTAGCCAACCACTTCAAGCTATCTAAGAAGTAAGGACGCAGGAGGAACGGGACTACATGGCTAAAGTCCCATACGCGTTAGCCATTGGGAGTCTCATGTATGTTATGGTGAGCACGAGACTGAACATTGCTCAAGCAGTAGGAGTTGTTAGCAGGTTCATGACAACCCCGGGAAGGAACATTGGGAAGCTGTGAAGTGGATCCTTAGATACTTAGTAGGTACTAAGGATGTAGGGCTGTGCTATGGTGGATCAGAAATCAACCTACAAGGCTACGTGGATTCAGATTTGGTAGGAGATATCGACAGCAGAAGAAGCACTACAGGTTATGTCTTTACTCTAGGTAGTGCTGCAGTCAGTTTGATCTCTCAGTTACAGAAGATAGTATCTATCAGTACGACAGAGGCAGAATATGTTGCGGCTACAGAAGCGTGCAAGGATATGGTATGGATGCAAGGTTTTATGGAAGAGTTGGGTAAGAAGCAAGCAGATTGCAAGCTGTCACTACCAAAAAATCGAGCAAAGGCTATGGAATGTGAAGGCTTTTGGCTACGGATTTAATCCGTAGCAATTTTGCTATGGATCTAAACCGTAGCCAAAAGCCTAATTGATCCGTAGCTAAAGCCTTCCTCCTCATCCCTCTTGTTGGTGCTTAAGGGGCTCCATGGGGCTCAGTGAAATATATGTGTTTGATCTAAGCCGTCTATAAATTCGTATATATAATTTCAGTGGATCAGGCCAAAATTTTTGTAGATTAAAGGTATAAGTGGACCACACAATAAGAAATCATAAAAATTAAATTTCTATTGTTAATTTGTTGTGTGGTTTTCTTACAACTCTGACCTGACTCATTTTCTGTATCAGCCCTTAAAATAATATTTTAAAAGTATGGGACGGAGTGGATAAATAACATACATCATGGTGGGCCTCACGGCCCTAAAGCCCACGTCCCTGATTGGCCGTCCGTCACGTGCCCCACCCCCAAATCCGAAATCCAATCCCATTTCTCCCGCCCACACCTCCCAAAACGCCATTTTCATTTCCACCTCACCCTCTCTCTCTCTCTCTCTCTCTCTCTCTCTCTCTCTCTCTCTCTCTCTCTCTCTCTGACCTCTCCCTCGCCATCTCTCGATCTCCCGCTCTCCCTCACCCTCTCCACGTCTCTCGGTCGCATTCCCCTCTCTCGCATTCCCCTCTCTCTCTCTCTTCCTCTCTCTCTCTCTCTCTCTCTCTCTCTCTCGCGCTAGCGTTTTCAAAACCCACTTTCGCCGAGATCAGTCGAGGGTTTTCACTGGGAAGGTCTCAACTGGTTTAACGGTTAGTCTCTCTCTCTCTCTCTCTCTCTCTCTCTCTGTTTCTGAAATCAGATGAGGGTTTTCGGTGACTCAGTTACCATGCTATTGATGTTGCTCACCAAGTGTGGCTGGTGGCAAGGAAAGTATGTACATGAAACAAATGCTCATTTTTTTTCTTAGGGATCGTTTGGCACCTTGGATTGGAGGGGATTGGAGGGGATTAGAGGGGGTTTCAAATCCCCTTGGTTGTTTGGCAGCATAAAGCAACTGGGGATTGCCAATCCAGGGGGTTTCGAATCCCCTCTTTGAGGGGGTTTGTAATCCACGGTGAGAGCTTGGATTACGCCTAAAATCATTTCAATAGTTGTAGGTATAAATGTATGTCACTGTACACTATCATTCTACTGGGCACATGGCCCACTAATGATGATCAGCACCATCCAAACATTGTTCATGTAGATCAGCACCATCCAAATATTATCCAGCACCGTCCAAACATTGTCCATATTAATCAACGATTAAAAATCGTTGGTTAGTCACTTAGACATGATCTTGTGCTTACCATCCATCTGAGACTTGGAATTTCATCATTTTTAGGCAAAACATATATTTTAGCGGGCTTATCACAACCATAGTGTCAAAATTTATATATCTCACTAATTGGGGAAATTAAAGTTGATTTAGTAATTAAATTCAAACCCCTGTAAATATGTCATGTATAGGTATTTTTGAATTAAAGTTGATTCACACTCCAGGGTGCCAAACACACCCAGAGGATTGCCAATCCAGGGGGTTTCTAATCCCGGGGGTTGGGAATTCAGGGGGTTCCAAATCCATGCTCCCAAACCCGACCTTAGTTTTTATGTTGCATAGAAGGTGTTTCATAAAATATCTGTAATGTAAAACCATTGCTTTTATTTTACTTATAGTGGGATTTTGAAGTTGTAGTCCAGGTGTTTGTAAAAATGCCTCAATGGCGAACTCGACTTGATCTTGGCTCAAACTCAGCCCGAGTTGCTGACCAAAATAAGCCAAGACGAGCTCGAGCTGAGGTCAGCTAGTGGTTAAGCCGCCAGCTTGACTCGGTTCAACTCGATGTGCACCCTTACTGATACATGGTATATTGATTTTGATAAAATGATTTTTTTTTTCAAACATGAACATTAGATTTTTAAACAACATTGTAAGAAAAATCAAAAAAGAAAAACATGCAAACAACATTTTCAAATAAATTATTTGTAGAAACTGATTTCCAGCCACATAATTTTTTATTTTTATTTTTGTTCCCATATAATTATTTGTATACTACCATCTATTTAGTTTATAATTTTTTATCAACTAGAGGAGTGAAACAGACTGAATTTACAGGTAGAAAATCCAACGGTCCAACTGACCTGATGGAAATCTGAAATCTTGCATGTGTGCCGCAATGGCACATGTGATCACATTTGGACTGACAACACTCCACATCCTAGAGATCTCATCAAACTTCAACTTTTCATATCTTGGGCCACCTTGCTGATGAAAGATGCCCCAACATATCTCCCATCAGTTGATTCTAGTGGGCCCGGTTAACTCTGACCAATCGGTTGTAAGATCATCTAATAGGCAGATAACTTAATGATGGCCCATCTAATTATGAGGTCTATAAGATGAATGGCTTAGATCACTGAAATGTAGTACGGAGCTAAACCATTGCTGCGAAGAACAAAACCGTACCATTTCTTCTACAAGGTTTGCTAGCTCTACCAAGATGCACCCACTCCACATGTACGTTTAGCACGTGTGTGAACGTGACAGGTCCATGTGGAACGTCTGGGCAGAAATAAGGTGGTGCCAACGGTGAAGATGAACATACACAAAAATCAGTGTGGTACACTCATCAAGTGGGGTAACCTTGTAAAAGAATGGACGGTTTAGAAGAACTCAGACGTGGTTTGACTTGTGACGCTGCCATCAGCCAGGTGGCTAGTGGTCGGTGCTATGTGGACCCCACCAAGATGTATGTGTCTTATAGGGCAAGCTCGAACTCATTTTCGAGTTGGCAAGAATAAAATGAATTAGAAAATGTTGTGAGATTTATATTCAACACATTCAGTAGTCATGAATCTCACACCAAATTGTTGCAGCACAATTGGCACAACTTTGAATTTCGCATGTCCTAATATCATGTTGATTCTGACTTTTAAAATGTTCAGAGTTATAGATATCGCAATTCCTACTGATTCCCTGTAGCCTTAACTGTAAACTAATATATTGATTTTTAGGCAAAAATTTTGTTGTTGGTGGTGGTGCCCTTATCTAAGAAGCATAGGATTTTATTTTTATTTTTTATTTTGAGTTTATACATATTTCTGAGGGAATATTGTTCATTATTTTTATAAAATACTATCTAGATGATTCATTCTTTTACAATGGTCGGATCAACACCATTTCTTGTCGAAGTGAAGTTATAGAGTCGATATACAAAGAACTGGCATGCAGACATTCCGAGAGTGTGCCCACCTAGTAAAAATATCACAATCATATCTTAATATTATGAAAGGAACATAACATAAATGCTAATTTTCTCAATGTTTCCTTATTCTAAAACACTATGATGGTTGAGATTAACAATATCTTAGACTCTTAATAATATTTGATTGCATATAATAGTATAGAAAATTAGAAAATTTTAGGTTGGTTAAGGTGGTATTTTGCTAGTTTTTATATTTCTTGGCTAATTAAGTAATTTCTCCAATTCTCTTGAGAAATTAAAACTGATTTTTAAACTTTTACAGGTAATTTTCTCAAAAAAACCTTATGTATTGACCAAATAAAATTTAATCATTTTCTAAGAAACATAAAAACAAGGGAATGAATGCTGAACAATGAACAGGCCCTAACGTCTAGTTGCATACCGACAAGGGTGACGAGGTCCTGAGTATCAAGGCCTTTATCAGCGAACTTCTTCTTTTGAACGTCAATGGAGTCTGTGAAAGTTGGTAGACTTGCTATGTTTGAGGCTGATGAGACTGACCCATCTCTACGCCCGGTCGGCACGGGCCAACTTGGGCCATTGGTCTACAAGTGATGGGCCAGAAGCATGCTTCATATTAATAGTCCTTATATCATCTTATGCAAGAATAAGTACAAGGATTTAGACTTAAAGAAATAAGCATATTTAGTGTGAATACTTGTATATGCAAGTTGGAGCCATGGTTTACTGATGCAGCCCTTGATTTAGTGGACCACATTTTGTATGGAACACTTGCATGTTTAAAAAAAATCCCCAAGATTGGATGATCCAAACCATCCAATCTTTAGCCTCTTTCTAGTTGAATGTGTACTGTTGCTGTATTTGTTTTCTTAACCATCTTAAAACTGAAAGTATCTTTCTTCTGAAACTTTTTATGAAATATCTCATTGTAGTGGTTTCACAGAAACCATATTGGGTAGAGCAAAATGTTAGCAACATTATTAATTTGTTGTAAAAATACAATGATTGCAAACTTCTTAATACATTGTATTTGGTAGATAATATCTGTATGGGTTCAATCACCTGATAGCACTTCTCGAATCCCTAACATTTGAGGAAGATGGTGCATGAGGCTAATTTCCAACTTTAATTTTCGGTAAGGTGCAGGTTGAAAATGGACCCCTTGTTTAATCGAGATCCGGCTGTAATGAATAGGGAGTGGATGATACTAAGTTTCCCAGACCCACGTTTTCTTTCTAGAATCAGAAGTTTTTCAAAGTTTGCACAAGAAAACCTTCCTGGTAGAGAATCCGTTCCTTGTCCATGCACCACTTGCAGATGTGCACGTTTTCCAGTTTCTTATGATGATATGGAAATACATCTAATGAAAAATGAATACGACCCAAGCTATAGGGTTTAGAACATGCATGGGGAACATGAATCACCTAAGTGTACCATACGTGAATCAAGTTCCCAACAATACCATAGTGTCCCGAACTTAAACGAGGTTCACAACGCGATCGTTCAAGAACTTGGTGGTAATAACCTAGATGAAGTTGTACAGGATGAGCCCAATGTGACCCCTATAGTTGAAGGCGTCTTTGGAGAAAATGAAACTAATGAGTTTGAAGCAAATCTGCGAGACGCAATGATTGAGCTATACCCTGGGGCCCAAGATTTCACCGTGCTGACTTTCATTGTACAGCTTTTCAAATTAAAGGTGAATCATGGATGGAGTGAAAAAAGCTTTACAGAGCTCCTTCAACTACTGAAGAAGGTGTTACCTTACTGTAACAAGGCCTCAACTAATACCTACCAAGCGAAGAAGATCATTACAAAGTTGGGTCTTGATTATATGAAAATCTATGCTTATCCAAATGATTGCATCTTATACTGGAGAGAGAACGAGATGAAAACTATTTGTCCAAATTGTAAAACTTCTAGGTACAAGACTGAAATGGATTCTGAGAAAAAATAATCTCGAATACTTAGGAAGGTATTAAGGTATTTTCCATTAACACTAAGGCTATAAAGAATGTTCAATGTGCAATGGTTGGCGAAAGAAATGTCTTGGTACTCAACCAGGAAATTTCAACATGGAAAGATGGAGCATCCGGCTGATTCTATTGCATGGAAGAATCTTGATGACAAGTATACAGGTTTTTCAGCTGAGCCTCGCAATGTTCGATTGGGTTTGGCTACAGATGGGTTTAACCCATTCGGCACTTTCAGGATGTCATATAGTTCATGGCCCATTATGTGTGTGACGTACAACCTTCCACCAAAGCTTTGTATGAAACCTCAGTTTACTATGTTGACTTTGCTCATTGAGGGACTGCGACAACCGGGAAAGGATATTGACGTTTATTTACAGCCATTGATTGATAAACTGCAAAAGTTATGGCGAGAAGGGGTCATAACGTTTGATGCATACCATGAAAACAAATTCAACATGCGTGCCATTCTGCTTTGGACAATTCATGACTTTCCAGCATATGGTAACGTTTCTGGTTGTAGGACAAAGGGTAAGTATGGTTGTCCCGTATGTGGTCCTAACACAGATTCTCTGCGACTCCAATATGGAAAGAAACATGTTTATATGGGCCACAGACGATGGTTGCCAATGTTAGAACAGGCTAGGAAGGATACAAGTGCTGGCACGTTCAACAAGAAGGTGGAGATACGACATCAACCGATTCGTCTGGATGGGATTGAGGTCAAAAGACAAACCGCGAACTTGAATATGCAGTGGGGGAAGACTGGGAAGAGTAATATAAGGGGTATTGAAGGAGGTCGACAAGAGCTAGCGGATGATGTTGAATCACCGTGGTTCTTCAAACGGTCTATATTATTTGATCTGGAGTATTGGAAAGATATTTCTGTGCATCATAACCTTGATGTCATGCATATTGAGAAAAATATATATGAAATCCTAGTTGCCTTGATGTTGAACACGCCTGGCAAAACCAAGGATGATGCTAATGCAGCAGGATCCAAACAATTGGGAATTAAGAAGCGTCTATGGCTGAAAAAGAACAATGGCAAGGTGATTCAGAAACAAGGTCCTTTCTGTCTAAGAAAAGAAGAGAAAAAACTTTTCATCCAGACTTTGCATGAGCTGCGTGTTCCTATCGGTTTTAGTATGAATTGGAGGACCATCGTAAAGGAAGATTGCTTGGATTTAAAGGGAATGAAGTCTCATTCTTATCATGTGTTGATGCAACATCTGCTCCCAGTTCTCATCCAGCATGCATTCAGGGATAGGAAGGTCATTCGTCCTATAATTACAAGCTTTTGCACATTTTTTAATGCCTTGTGCTCGACAACCGTAGACCTTCAAACACTCCTTACTCTCGAGAGGGGCATGGCTAGGATGCTATGTCAGCTTGAAACTATATGCCCGCCATCGATATTTGTCATTATGATGCATTTGTCGATCCATTTGGCTTACGAGGCTCGCATATGTGGTCCTGTATACTATCGATGGATGTATCCATTCGAAAGGTACGCTGTGAGCTTAGTAAGAATAAATCGGCTTAACATCTACATTTGCATGTATATATAATGTATTATTAACTTTGTCAGGTTCATGAAGACATTCAAGGCCTATGTCCGTAACAAGACACGACCTGAGGGTTGTATTGCAGAGCAGTACATCCAAGAGGAGACGGTTATATTCTGCAACCAATATAAAGGAAAACAGAAAACATGCCTATTGGAAAGGCTGGAAAAACGGTTTAACGGAGTCATTCCAGGACTACGTAAGTTGGAAGATATCGTTGATGATGACCCTAATGATGACGACGTTGGTCCAGTAGGTTCAGGTCAAAGTGTTATCCTAACGGGTATTGAATACAAACAAGCTCGTACATGGGTACTGAAGAGTCATCCCAGCTACGACAAGTGGGAAGGGTATGTACAATAAGCTCATATATGTATCTATATATATATATATATATATATATATATATATATATTTCTTCCTTACTTTATGCGATTTCAATATAACAATGTTATTGAATATCGGGCAGGAAGTACAAAGATTTCTTGCAGCGATGCTATAAGAGGACCAACAGGGTGCCTAGCGAGGACGAATTCATATCTTGGTTGAAGAGGCAACTAGAGTTCATTGAATCTGACAATAATGAATTTAAAGATGTAGTGAGAGGACCTCTAGCTTTTTCTATTGAATACAATAAGTATTGTATTAGTGGTTTCCTATTTGTCACTAAGGACTATGAGGAGAATAAAACGAACCAAAACAGTGGGGTTAGGACAGAGGGCATGACAACCTTCCGATCAAGTGCTAAGGATATCAATATAGTGGATAAAAATCAACCTTACTATGGAGTCCTTCGTCGAATTATCCAATTGGAATACCGAACAGGGTACAAGCCCATCCTATTTAAGTGTGATTGGGTGAAAGTGACACATCATGGTGTTTCTTTTGATGTCGAAGCGAATTTAAGATTAGTAAATTTGTCTAGTCTTTACAGTTTAGATAAAGTTGGTGACGAGCCCTTCATTCTTGCAGACCATGCTACGCAAGTTTTCTACTCCAGAGATCCAAAAAATGCTGACTGGCATGTCGTCTTGGAGGTTCCAAAAAATTTTTTTGTCGAAGAAGAGACATGCGTTCTATCGGAACGATTAAAGGCTGTAAGCAATGCCGATGCAGGAGCTGATCTCACCTCATTAGCAATGGTTGATGATTTGATATTCGATGAATCTGAAGACATTAGTGTTGTGGTCGAGAAAACAAAGAAAAGAAAACGATCAAAGAGAATCTACTGATTTGTTTGTATTTTCTAAGCATGTAACAAAATGATATTTATTAGAGGAAATCTAATCAAGGTTTGGATAATATATGTGAATTTTTTATACTTTATCTGTGATCTAAATTATTTCTTAACCATTAGCTTTTTTTTTCTTTTCTTTTCATATTAAGGAAGAAATAGGCACATGGATTCACAACCAGAACTATTGGGTGCGCAGGTGCTTGAGAGTACAGATTCAAGCAACACTAAACATAATAAGATACTTCTCCTTAATTATATATGTAAATTTCCTTTTTCTTATATATTGGCATTAATCAATTATGTGTATATATAACTGTTATTCTTTTTATGTAATTGTGTCAGCTTCTTCTTCATCTAGAAAGAGAGGCATTACTAGGGGGTCTCTTTACTTGTGCAACCTGATAGGAAAAAAGTCCTAAAGACAAATGAATTCGGGCAACCGAATGAGGATTGTTCCGATCATAGAGACTTTGCATCGCATGTCGGTGTCCTCACCCGTTCTCATATCCCAATCATATACCAGGACTTTCGCCGGGTGCCTCATGAACAAATTCGTATGGTCACAGAAAGACTGTCACAGTTTTATGAGTTTGAGGGTCAAAGTTGGGATGCAAGTCTTGAGTACGTTATAAAACGCATCAATGAAGCGTGGAGGAATTACAAGAGAAGATTGACTGCAAAATATATTAAAGACAAGGATCCTATTGCTGTGAGAGATGGTCCTGCCCCCCCAGGTATCCCTATGGAGGATTGGAGGGTCTTCATGGATCAACGTACCACCGAGGAATTCAAGAGGGTAAGCGTAAGGAATAAAATCAATCGGGCCAAGCTAAAAGGACCTGCATGTCTTGGGAGGCACAGCATGGCTGTTACTCGCCATAAGATGTTATGTATTTAAAAATAGATATTATAGTTTAAAATTGAATTTAAATTTGAATTATTATTCATCTAAATTTATTAATGATATGTAATGTCCTAAAGGCGAAGGTGAAGAATCTTACGTCTGATGCCGAGATAGGTAGATGTGAAGTCTTCTTAAGAGCCCATACAAGAAAGGACAAAGTTGTCCAGTATCCTGACCTTGCTGTAAGTGCATCCCTCGTACCACTAACTAGTACCCTTATGAAAAGCCTATGTATAACTTTGAATTATATTGCATTCATTTGTATTTTTTCACAGGAAAAACTAGAGGAGCTATCTAGTAACAATACTGCTTCTAGGATGACCGGCATGGATGATGCCCTTACAGAGGTACTAATAAAATTTAAAAATTACTTAAGTTTTATGGTAATTATGAATATTTTAATAACTTGATTTACAATGTTTTACAGTTGGTTGGTTCTGACAAAAGAGGGCGAATGCGGGGTCCAGGTTGCTCAATAAGCAAGGTAGGACTGAAGAAGTCAGCCCCTGCTCGTTCAAAGGTAGAGAATGTGACAAAAGAAAAAGAGGGCGTAGTTCATGAGTTAACTCAGGTGAAGAAAAAATTAGATGATGTGACTCAAGATATAGTTGAGATGAAGAAAACATTAGTGGATATGCAGAAAGAGAGAGAGGCTACTCAAAATCTCTCATCACCAACAGTCGTTAAATCTACTCAAGCATCGTCGGTATGTAAGTATAATTTATTTTTTTTACTGTATTGAGCTTACAATTATATTATAAGTGCTAACAATACCAATGCCATTTTATGTGTAAATGTAGCCGGATATTATCTATATCGGTAAGAGATGCGACTTGCTTGGTTTTGGAAAACGTGGTGTAGTTACTCGTGGTGAAGTACACGAAGTTAATCCAAATGCAACTGTCCATTGCAAACCGTTAGAGGATGGAGCTTTTGTTGTTATCTTGACTAAGGTTGTACAACCTCACGCTCCTTTGTGGAAAGAAGATGGGTTCGCATCTACACTTGGAGAGGTCGGTCTGGGATCATTTGTGCAATGGGGGAAAGAGGCTTTGAGAATTCAATAATTTGAACAAATTTGGTACTCTATAATTTAACATGTGTAGTGTATTTTGAACTAATTTTGAACATGTAGTGTGCATTTTGAACTAATTTAGAACTAACTTGGCACTTGTTTTTTTTTAAAAAAAATATTGAATGAATTTTGTACTCTATATTTGAATGTATTTATAGTCTTAGGCTCCATTTGGTCATCACATTAGTGTTTATGAAAGCATTTTTTTTTTTTTGAAAACCAAATGGAGCCTAAGCCCTTTTTTAACTCCGCCAATGCAACTCCTTGCATTGCCGGTCCCAAGCCCGGATAAAGGAGGGAGAAGGGCTTTAGAATGAGATCGTCAACTATGGAGGAGATCCTGAAAATGCAGTGAGTATCACTGGTTTTATGGTTTTACTTGTACATTCCTGTATTGATTACTCAAGCATGACGGTTATGTGCATTCTTTCAGGTGGATGTTGCATGTGGAAGGATTGGAGCTGCATATTTTAGATTCAAGCATATGGTACGTCTCTTGTCAAGAATGCACATTGTAGTTAATCAAACAATACATTATGTGATATCGTGTGCATGATATTTATGTTGTAATTCCCCTCATGCATTTTACTTAAAATCCATGTTTATGCATGATTCTCATGCATTGACATGGATTTGGGCAAAAAAAGATCGAACATGAACCCGATTTCCTAAACCTAAACCTTAACCTATTCTCAAATCCCTAAACCTAAACCTACACATAATCCTAATCTCAATTCCCTAACCTAAACCGAAACCTAAACTTGAAAACCCAAACCTAAACCCGATCCTGAACCCGAACCCGATTTCCTAAACCTAAACATTAACCTATTCTCAAATCCCTAAACCTAAACCTACAACTAATCCTAATCTTAACTTCTTAACCTAAACCTAAACCTAAACTTGAAAACCCAAACTTAAACTCGATCCCGAACCAGAACCTGATTTCCTAAACTAAACCTTAACCTATTCTCAATACCCTAAACCTTAACCTACAACCTAACCTAAACTTAAACCTATAACCTACACTTAGAACCTAAACCTAAACCTAAACCTATAACTTAAACCTAAGCCTAAAACCTAAACCTATGACCTAAAACCTAAATATTTTCTCAAATCCCTAAACCAAAACCTACACCCAATCCTAATCTCAACTACCTAACCTAAACTTGAAAACCCAAACTTAAACCCGATCCCGAACCCGAACCTGATTTCCTAAACCTAAACCTTAACCTATTCTCAAATCCCTAAAACTATAACCTATAACATATAACCTAAACCTAAACAAAAAAATGCAATGAGTATCTCTGGTTTTATGGTTTTAAAGGTAGATTCCTGTATTGATTACTCAAGCATGACGGTTATGAACATTCTTTCAGGTGGATGTTGCATGTGTGAGGATTGGAGCTACGTATTTCAGATTCAAGCATCTGGTATGTCTCTTATCAAGAATGCACATGATTGGAGTGGCCTGGCCATTTGGACAGGCCGTATTTATGTATTTGCTCGAAATTGATGGAGCAGACCAGGATGTGGGTCGGAGCTATCCGGAAGAGCGGGGGTCCCTGGAAGGTGGGAACCACTGTTATGACTATGATGAAGCTGTCTATTTCCTATGGACGGCATTGGAGGAGCCTGGCCATTTGGACAGGCTGTGTTTATGTATTTGGTCGAGATTAATGAAGCAGACTCGGATGTGCGTCGGAGCTATCCGGAAGAGCAGGGGTCCTTGGAAGGTGGGAACCGCTGTTATGACCATGATGAAGCTGTCCATTTCCTATGAACGGCATTGGGGGGGCCTGGCCATTTGGACAGGCCGTATTTATGTATTTGCTCAAGATTAATGGAGCAGACCGGGATGTGCGTCGGAGCTATCCGGAAGAGCGGAGGTCCCTGGAAGGTGGGAACCGTTGTTATGATCATCATGAAGCTGGCCATTTCCTATGGACGGCATTGGAGGGGTCTGACCATTTGGACAGGCCGTGTTTATGTATTTGCTCGAGATTAATGGAGTAGACCCGGATGTGCCTCGAAGCTATCTGGAAGAGCGGGGGTCCCTGGAAGGTGAAAACTGCTGTTATGACCATGATGAAGTTGTTCATTTCCTATAGACGGCATTGGAAGGGCCTGGCCATTCTGACAGGCCGTGTTTATATTTGTATTTGCAGGGACCACACCCGAACCCATTCTCAAATCCTATAACCTATAACCAAAACATATAACTTATAACCTATAGCCTAAATCAAAACCTCTAACCGAAACCAAAACCAAAACCTATAACCTAAACTCAATTCCCTAAAGCTAAACCTACACCTAATCCTAATCTCAACTACCTAACCTAAACCTAAACCTCAACTTGAAAACCCAAACTTAAACCCAATCTCGAACTCCGAACCCGATTTCCTAAACCTAAACCATAACCCATTCTCAAATCCAAAAATCTATAACCTAAACCTAAACTAAAACTAAAACCTATAACCTAAACCCGAGCCCATTCTCAAATCCCAAAACCTATAACCCTAAAACCAAAACCTATAACCTAAACCTTAACCTAAACCAAAACCAATAACCTAAACTCAAATCCTTAAACCAAAACCTATAACCTAAACTCAAATCCCTAAACCAAAACCTATAACCTCTACCCAAACCCATTCTCAAATCCAAAAACCTAAACCTTAACCTAAACCAAAACCTATAACCTAAACCGGAACCCATTCTAAAAAATCTCAAAACCCATAACCTCTACCCGAACACATTCTCAAATCCAAAACTCTAAACCTTAACCAAAACCTATAACCTAAACCCGAACCCATTCTCAAATCCAAAACCTAAACCTTAACCTAAACCAAAACCAATAACCTAAACCAAAACCTATAACCTAAACTCAAATCCCTAAAACCCTAACCTATAACCTAAACTCAAATCCCTAAACCCGAACCCATTCTCAAATCCCATAACCTATAACCTAAACCAAAGCCAAAACCTATAACTTAAATGCGAACCCATTCTCAAATCCAAAAACCTAAACCTTAACCAAGACCTATAACCTAAACCAAAACCAAAACCTATAACCTAAACCCGAACCCATTCTCAAATCCAAAACCTAAACTTTAACCCAAACCTATAACCAAAACCAAAACCTATAACCTAAACCCGAACCCATTCTCAAATCCAAAAACCTAAACCTTAACCAAAACCTATAACCTAAACCAAAACCAAAACCAAAACCTATAACCTAAACCCGGACCCATTCTCAAATCCAAAACCTAAACCTTAACCAAAACCTATAACCTAAACCTAAACCAAAACCAAAACCTATAACCTAAACCCGAACCCATTCTCAAATCCAAAAACCTAAACTTTAACCAAAACCTAAACTATAACCAAAACCAAAACCTATAACCTAAACCCGAACCCATTCTCAAATCAAAAAACCTAAACCTTAACCAAGACCTATAACCTAAACCAAAACCAAAACCTATAACCTAAACTCAAATCCCTAAACCTTAACCTATAACCTAACCTAAACTTATACTTATAACCTAAAACTATTCCCAAATCCCAAAACCTATAACCTAAACCTAACCTTTCCTAAACCTATAACCTAAACTCAATTCCCTAGAGTTAAACCTACACCTAATCCTAATCTCAACTCTCTAACCTAAACCTAAACCTAAACTTGAAAACCAAGACTTAAACCCAATCCGAACATGAACCCGATTCCTAAACCTAAACCATAACCCATTCTCAAATCCAAAACCTATAACCTAAACCTTAACCTAAACCTAAACCAAAACCTATAACCTAAACCAAAACCAAAACCTATAACCTAAACCCGAACCCATTATCAAATCCTAAACCCATAACCTAAATCTAAACCTTAAGCAAAACCTATAACCTAAACCAAACCAAACCTATAACCTAAACCCGAATCTATTCTCAAATCTCAAAACCTATAACCTAAACCAAAACCAAAACCTATAACCTAATCCCGAACCTATTCTCAAATCCCAAAAACCTATAAAAACCTAAACCTAAACCTAAACCTAAACCTTAACCTAAACCTTAACCAAAACCTCAGTAACCTAAACCCGACCCCATTCTCAAATTCCAAAACCTATAACCTAAACCAAAACCAAAACCTATAGCCTAAACCCGAACCCATTCTCAAATCCCAAAACCTATAACCTATAACCTAAACCAAAACCTATAACCTAAACCAAAACCTATAACCTAAACTAAAACCAAAACCAAAACCTATAACCTAAACCCAAACTCATGCTTAAATCCAAAACCTAAACCTTAACCTAAACCAAAACCTATAACCTAAACCAAAACCTATAACCTAAACTCAAATCCTAAACCAAAACCTATAACCTAAACTCAAATCCTAAACCAAAACCTATAACCTAAACCCGAAAACCTAAACCTTAACCTAAACCAAAACCTAAACTCGAACCCATTCTCAAATCCAAAACCTAAACCTTAACCTAAACCAAAACTTATAACCTAAACCCGAACCCATTCTCAAATCCAAAAACCTAAACCTTAACCTAAACCAAAACCTATGACTTAAACCCGAACCCATTCTCAAATCCCATAACCTATAACCTAAACCAAAGCCAAAACCTATAACTTAAACGTGAACCCATTCTCAAATCCAAAAACCTAAACCTTAACCAAGACCTATAACCTAAACCAAAACCAAGACCTATAACCTAAACCCGAACCCATTCTCAAATCCAAAAACCTAAACTTTAACCAAAACCTATAACCAAAACCAAAACCTATAACCTAAACCCAAACCCATTCTCAAATCTAAAAACCTAAACCTTAACCAAGACCTATAACCTAAACCAAAACCAAAACCTATAACCTAAACTCAAATCCCTAAACCTTAACCTATAACCTAACCTAAACCTATAATTATAACCTAAAACTATTCCCAAATCCCAAAACCTATAACCTAAACCTAACCTTTCCTAAACCTATAACCTAAACTCAATTCCTAGAGCTAAACCTACACCTAATCCTAATCTCAACTCTCTAACCTAAACCTAAACCTAAACTTGAAAACCAAGACTTAAACCCAATCCCGAACATGAACACGATTCTAAACCTAAACCATAACTCATTCTCAAATCTAAAAACCTATAACCTAAACCTTAACCTAAACCTAAACCAAAACCTATAGCTTAAACCAAAACCAAAACCTATAACCTAAACCCGAACCCATTCTCAAATCCAAAACCTATAACCTAAATCTAAACCTTAACCAAAACCTATAACCTAAACCAAAACCAAACCTATAACCTAAACCCGAATCCATTCTCAAATCCCAAAACTTATAACCTAAACCAAAACCAAAACCTATAACCTAATCCCGAACCTATTCTCAAATCCCAAAACCTATAACCTAAACCTAAACCTAAACCTTAACCTAAACCTTAACCAAAACTCAGAACCTAAACCCGACCCCATTCTCAAATCCCAAAACCTATAACCTAAACCAAAACCAAAACCTATAGTTTAAACCCGAACCCATTCTCAAATCCCAAAACCTATAACCTATAACCTAAACTAAAACCTATAACCTTAACCAAAACCTATAACCAAAACCAAAACCGAAACAAAACCTATAACCTAAACCCGAACCTATACTTAAATCCAAAACCTAAATCAAAACCTATAACCTAAACCAAAATCTATAACCTAAACTCAAATCCCTAAACTAAAACCTATAACCTAAACTCAAATCTCTAAACCAAAACCTATAACCTAAACTCCGAAAACCTAAACCTTAACCTAAACTAAAACCTAAACTCCGAACCCATTCTCAAATCCAAAAACCTAAACCTTAACCTAAACCCGAACCCATTCTCAAACCTAAAAACCTAAACCAAAACCTATAACCTAAACCCAAACCCATTCTCAAATCCCATAACCTATAACCTAAACAAAAGCCAAAACATATAACTTAAATGCGAACCCATTCTCAAATCCAAAACCTAAACCTTAACCAAGACCTATAACCTAAACCAAAACCAAAACCTATAACCTAAACCCGAACCCATTCTCAAATCCAAAACCTAAACTTTAACCCAAACCTATAACCAAAACCAAAACCTATAACCTAAACCCGAACCCATTCTTAAATCCAAAACCTAAACCTTAACCAAAACCAAAACCTATAACCTAAACCCGAACCCATTCTCAAATCCAAAAACCTAAACCTTAACCTAAACCAAAACCTATAACCTAAACTCAAATCCCTAAACCTTAACCTATAACCTAACCTAAACCTATACTTATAACCTAAAACTATTCCCAAATTCCAAAACCTATAACCTAAACCTAACCTTTACCTAAACCTATAACCTAAATTCAATTCCCTAGAGCTAAACCTACACTTAATCCTAATCTCAACTCTCTAACCTAAACCTAAACCTAAACTTGAAAACCAAGACTTAAACCCAATCCCGAACATGAACACGATTCTAAACCTAAACCATAACCCATTCTCAAATCCAAAACCTATAACCTAAACCTTAACCTAAACCTAAACCAAAACCTATAACCTAAACCCGAACCCATTCTCAAATCCCAAAACCTATAACCTAAATCTAAACCTTAACCAAAACCTATAACTTAAACCAAAACCAAACCTATAACCTAAACCCGAATCCATTCTCAAATCCCAAAACCTATAACCTAAACCAAAACCAAAGCCTATAACCTAATCCCGAACCTATTCTCAAATCCCAAAAAACTTATAACCTAAACCTAAACCTAAACCTTAACCTAAACCTTAACAAAACTCAGACCTAAACCCGACCCCATTCTCAAATCCCAAAACCCATAACCTAAACCAAAACCAAACCTATAGCCTAAACCCGAACCCATTCTCAAATCCCAAAACCTATAACTTATAACCTAAACCAAAACCTATAACCTTAACCAAAATCTATAACCTAAACCAAAACCAAAACCAAAACCTATAACCTAAACCCGAACCCATACTTAAATCCAAAACCTAAACCTTAACCTAAACCAAAACCTATAACCTAAACCAAAATCTATAACCTAAACTCAAATCCCTAAACCAAAACCTATAACCTAAACCCAAAAACATAAACCTTAACCTAAACCAAAACCTAAACTCGAACCCATTCTCAAATCCAAAACCTAAACCTTAACCTCAACCAAAACATATAACCTAAACCCAAACCCATTCTCAAATCCAAAACCTAAACCTTAACCTAAACCAAAACCTATAACCTAAACCCGAACCCATTCTCAAATCCCATAACCTATAACTTAAACCAAAGCCAAAACCTATAACTTAAACATGAACCCATTCTCAAATCCAAAACCTAAACCTTAACCAAGACCTATAACTTAACCAAAACCAAAACCTATAACCCAAACCCGAACCCATTCACAAATCCAAAACCTAAACTTTAACCAAAACCTATAACCTAAACCCGAACCCATTCTTAAATCCAAAAACCTAAACCTTAACCAAAACCTATAACCTAAACCAAAACCAAAACCAAAACCTATAACCTAAACCCGAACCCATTCTCAAATCCAAAACCTAAACCTTAACCTAAACCAAAACCTATAACCTAAACTCAAATTCCTAAACCTTAACCTATAACCTAACCTAAACCTATACTTATAACCTAAAACTATTCCCAAATCCTAAAACCTATAAGCTAAACCTAACCTTTCCCTAAACTTATAACCTAAACTCAATTCCCTAGAGCTAAACCTACACCTAATCCTAATCTCAACTCTCTAACCTAAACCTAAACCTAAACTTGAAAACCAAGACTTAAACCCAATCCGAACATGAACCGATTCCTAAACCTAAACCATAACCCATTCTCAAATCCAAAACCTATAACCTAAACCTTAACCTAAACCTAAACCAAAGCCTATAACCAAAACCAAAACCAAAACCTATAACCTAAACCCGAACCCATTCTCAAATCCAAAAACCTAAACCTTAACCAAAACCTATAACCTAAACAAAAACCTATAACCTAAACTCGAGCCCATTCTCAAATCCCAAAACCTATAACCAAAACCAAAACCAAAACCTATAACCTAAACCCAAACTCATTCTCAAATCCCAAAACCTATAACCTAAACCTAAACCTTAACCTAAACCTAAACCTATAATCATATGGTGAGACCATTTCTTTTGTGTCAATTTCATTCTTCTTTAAGTTTTTTTTTTTTTTTTTTTTTTTTTTAATTCAGTAAGGAAAAAAATGGTTATACACGATGCACTTCTTTCACTTTGTCTTTCTTTTCTCCAATGGGTATTCTAATTTATTTGTGACATGACTGTTTGTAGGATGATGGAATATACGAAGCTGTTGAAAATTCATGGTGAAGTTGAGCACATTAATTTCTCTAATGAAGCTAAAGACTTGTATTTTCAGTATTATTGTAATTATAATTGTAATTGATTGAATGAATTGGATTGTAATTGATTGTAATTGTAATTGATTGAATGAAGGATTGTAATTGATTGTAATTGAATGAATGAATGATTGTACAGGTGGTAATTAAATGAACAAATGATTATATAAAATTTTTTAATGTCCAAAATAGCTATGGATATTGACCGTAGCCACTAATCTGACAGGTGTAGCCTTAAATTTGGCATATTGCTAAGAACTTTTAATATATTGCTACGGATTATAACTGTAGCTATTGGAATATATAGCTACGGATTAAATCCGTAGCCATAGGTTCCACCGCGCCTATGACTACGGTAGTGCTACGGACTACAACTGTAGCCATAGATCTCTGGGTACAGATTTGGTCCGTAGCCTTTGCCTATTTCTGGTAGTTATTGCTACGGATCATATCCGTAGCTGTTGGGACATATAACTACGGATTAAATCCATAGCCATAGGTTCCAAACCTATTGTTACGGGACCTACGACTATGCTAGTGCTACGGACTAGATCCATAGCCATAGACATATGGCTACAGATTTTATCCGTAGCCTTTGCCCATTTTTCTGGTAGTGTGTACAGTGATAGTCAGAGTGCAATACACTTGACTAAGAATTCAGCCTTTCATTTGAAGGACCAAGCATACTGCCATCAGATATCACTTCATACGTTCGTTACTGCAAGATGGATCGATTGCTCTGGAGAAGATTCATAAAAGTGAGAATCCTGTGGATATGTTGACCAAAGCGGTCACACGGGAGAAGCTGAAGCTCTGTTCAGCTTTGATTAGTCTTCAGGCTTGAAGACGGAGGGGTGGTGCACTCCGGATGAAGAAGACGAAGGTTTAAGGCGATGTGTCTCCAAGTAGGAGATTGTTAAGATGTGGAGCCACATCTGGGACCGCCTTCCACCGGTCGTGAGCCATGCTTGACTGGTTGTAGGGTCTGGCTCGACCGGTCGTGGACCGATTCGACTCAAAGTCCAGCGAGCATCATTTTTTGATCCCGAGGTGCTCGATCGGTCGTGACCCATTCATGACCGGTCATAGGGGTCGCTCGACCGGTCGTGCAGTCTGCACGATCGGTCGTAGTTACGTAGATTCGTTCCACAATTTTGCACGAATTTCGTGTCGCAAGTCCTTTCGCAACTGGGATGCGGAAAGGGGAGTTGTCTAAACTATATATAAGTGTTCCTAGGGCTTTTCTAGGTGTATTGAAATATTGGGAAATAATTCTATAGTCTGGGCAAAGGGTTTTTTATGTTCTTTGAAGGGAGAGGTTAATATATTGCCTTGTAATCTTTGTTCTTCATAGTGGAAGTTTGCATCCGTGATTTTTTACCCTAGTTTGGGGTTTTTCCACGTAGATCTTGTCTTGTGGTTTGTTTTGGATTGCTTTGATCTACTTCTAGTTTATATTTCTTCTTGTTTATCGTTTGTGGGTGAGGCCTAAGATTGGATTTAGGCTCACTGCATTATTGGCGTGCTGTGTAACATCTTAGACACGAGAAAAGAAGGTTGATCTAAGGAGCTATCACTATCGAGTCGAGAGTTCAAACCAAAGGCGTGATGTTGGCTTCTAAATGTGTCTGTTGCATGGAGGAGGCGACATGTAGCCCTGAGGTGGAAACGCTTGACCATCTCTTTATCCATGGAGCACTGGCTTCATTTATTTAGAAGCACTTTAGAGTCAAATTCGGTATCCCAGCTTTGCTGGCCCACTCCGTGGAAGCCAGGCTGAATCCGTGGTGGAATGTTGATCCGGGTGCGAGTAATTGAGCTCAGCAAAAGGTTATTCCTTATCTCATTCTCTGGGAGATTTGGAGGGCTAGAAATTCCAGCAAGATGAGGGATAAAATGATTTCGAGTGCGGCAACAATTGCTTAGATTAACTGGTGGTTATGTTCTATTTTTGTTGACGGAGCGCAAATCCCCAAGGCAATAAGGTTCAAGGTGGTGCATTGGTCTAAGCTACCCATGGGCTGGGCCAAGCTCAATATAGATGGTTCAGCTAGAGGCAACCCAAGGCCATCTGGTGTTGGTGGGATTTGTAGAGACTCCAATGGAGATCTTCTGTTTGCTTTCTCAGTGGGATTCGGGGTTAGTTCTAGCAACAGGGTAGAATTACGAGCTGTGTGGAATGGGCTTTCATTTTGTTTGAGCAGGGGTCTATCTAGAGTAGAGGTGGAGTCCGACTCTAGCTTCGTGGTTGATCTCCTATCAGGGGACTCACGCACTTCTTGGCCTTGGAGACAATGGTTTAAGAGGATTGTTGATCTTAGAAGCAGAGGCTCTTTCCCCTTTCGTCATGTCCCGAGGGAGGTTAATGGCCCGGCGGATGACCTGGCGTGCTTAGGTAACGGTTCTCAAGGGAACAACCCTTCTCTATCTTGAGTGACTTCCCGATTCAGATTAAAGGACTTATCTTTTTACATAAAACTGGGTTGTGGTCAATTAGGAAGCGGTCTTAAATTTTGGTCTTTTGGTTTTTCAGTTGCATAGTCATATGATAGGCCCCCTTTTGCGAGGTGCCCAAAAGAGTTGTCGAGGTCTTGTAAAGTTTGATTTTTGTGAAATGAAATCATCTTTAAAAAAAAACACTAATGAAAGCTTTAATTAACTAAGAAGAAACTAACCGAAATACCTGTATTTGCCTTGCCTAATTTTGGTGAGGTATTCGAAGTAGAATGTGATGCATTTCACCTACAATTGGGGCCATCTTAAGTCAAAAGGAATGTTAAATTACATTCTTTAATGAGAAACTTAATGATGTTAAGAAGCGTTACTCCACCTATGATGTCATTCTTTTCCAAAAGACGAGGAGTTGAGCTGGTCAGTCATCGAGAGGTGGGTTTTTTGAATTTCAAAATTTCGTCGGCAAGAACTCCGGCGTTCTTCGCCCTATGGTGGCGCTATTGACACCCCTCTTTTCTCAGAGTGCGGGGGTCTTAATACATCCTTGCTAAGGAGTGTTGTTTCTGTTCCTGGGGCCGGCGGCCTCAGGCTTTCGGTCTCCGATTCAGGGGGCTATGGAGGAAGGGGAAAGGGAGAGTCGCTGGGAGCAAGTTTCGTCCAGGAGAAATCGCATTAGGCAACCCCCGTTCACCATCTTCGATGCGAATCTAACCTTTAACACTTCAAAAGATGATCTAATCCGGATTTTCAGCAGGTATGGGAAGTTAGTGGGAGTGCATCTTCCTCAGGATCATGTTCGTAGGAGATCCAAAGGGTATGCGTTTGTGACTTTCTGCTATGAGCAAGAGGCTTATAATGCAGCCAACTGCCTCTATGGGAGGAGAATGGACGGTCGGATTGTATCGTTTGCCTGGGCCAAAAGCTCTAGGGAAAAAGGGAGTCGGGGTAGGAGGCCTAGTCATGGTCGGAATCAGCGAGCTGCCCCTGCTCGGTATCAGAGAGCTGATGATACTCAAAAGTCATATGCGGCGGCTGCAAGGGCATTCCACCCTTCAGGTAAGACTACTCTTATTCCTTCAGAGACTCGTCCGCTAGATGAGTGCGCCAAGCTTATCATCATTGAAACAGATCCTCAGCAGGTTGATCAATTGGAACAAGTTCTTGCCCTGACTCTAATAGCATTCTGCTATAGAGAAGTTTCCATTCTACATCTTATAGATGAACTTCAAAAATCGTCTCTAGCTGCATCTCTGGTGGATTTCACCCATCTAGGTTCAAAGAAATTCCTTATCAAATTCCAATCGAGGCAGGATTTGAAGAGTTTTGAAGCAGATCGGGATCTACAGAGCCATATGTGCATTTCAGAGGTTTTGATCTGGTCGGCACGGGAAACTTCTCTTCTCCGGGGGGTGTTGATCCGTCTGATGGGAATCCCATCCAATGCCTAGTATCCCACGGCTATTGAGGGATTAGCTAACTCTTTCGGGGAGGTTGTCAAGATAGACATCGTCGCGGTATTAGGAGTATTTCAGGCATTTGTGAGAGTTCGAGTAAAGCTTTGCAGGAACCCTGACTTGCAGAAAGTGAGGATCCTGGAGGTGAAGAGCCAGGAATTTCCTATCTATGGAGTTCTAGAGAGTCAGATGTGCAAGGGTGGTTGCTCAGATTATAAGGCAGAGCTTGCTAGAGGCATAAAATCGACGAGAGCCTGGGTTGAAAAGGCTTTCTACAGAGATAGGGGAGGCCAGAAGCTCTGCCCACAACCTGTTTGTGAAAATGTTGCAGAGAAGTGCACCCAGGCAGTGCAATATTCTAACCCCAGTGAGGCTATGCAGATCATTCTCCCGATGTCCTATCCCCTTGCCCGAGAGGGGGGCGAGGTTGGTCAGGCTAGGAGTAGAAGTTCAGAGAAGTCCCTCCTGTCACCTCTTCCTCCCTGCCATGGAGAGGCTATGCAATGCTCTGGTAGCAGGATGCTTTTGGGGTAGGAGTGCAATTCTAAGATTTCTCCAGATAAGGAAGGTGACCCATCCTTGGATCCATTCCAGGATAGGGAAGATTCGAGCTTACCAGTTCCGCTTCAAGTGTGTTATTTGATTGGTCTTAATGCCATGAATGTTACAGTGTTAGGGGCAGAGAGTGAGATTGAAGATGATCTCAGGAGTAGGGTGAATTGTGCAGACCAGAGACTCAATGCCGAGTCTGATATGAGTTTGTTACTCGCAGGGCTGAAGGATGGAGCAAAGAGCAGGCAGATATATAGTAGAAGGTCAGCAAAGAACGCAGCATCTACATGACAGGCAAACCCTTTTAAACAGCAACACTAGCGAATTATCTTCCCCAAATGCAGTCCAATGCTCGAAAGAATGGAGGTGGGGGCACCTCAGGAGAAACAGACTCATATCAGACTCTAGAAGGGTGAGATCAGTCGGCAGCTCGCCCATTCGAGTAAACAAGGCAGCATCAGCTTCTTGTGGATATCAAAGTCATATGTTAGGACCTGAATATGATCGAGGTAGCAGTTGGAATGAGCAACAGGCTCTTCAGAACCAGGGCATAGCAGTAGAGAAATCAGGTCACATTCAAGTAGACCTATCATCGTATTTTGGGACTGAGGTTCAGGAAGATGATTCTGAACAAAGGAAAAAGCGGTTAATGGCAGACAGGACTGATAACCTGGAGGGTATAAAAGACACGGCTGAGTAAAACTATCGGTGACAAGAGGGAAAGCCAAAGATTGCTAAAAAGAAATCAACAGGGCAAAATTATCAAGCAGGATTACAAGTGAAAGGTAGAAGGAGATTTGTCTCAAGCAAGAAGATGGCCAGGCTGATGGAAGAAGGAGAATGGTTCTGTCGGTTGCGGCAGCTAAAGAGAAGGTCAGTTAATTCAGGGTGTGTTATGAATGGATAACGCGATCATTTGGAATGCCAAGGGGGTAGGCAACAAACCAACAATGAGGACTTTAAAAAAGATAATTCGTAAATACAACCTTATGCTCATTGCAATTTTGGAGCCGATGGTGAGAAGAATAGCTATTGCTTTTAAGTTGGGATATCATTCCTCAATCTCTAATGGTGATTCTGGGGGCAAGATTTAGGTCTTTTTTCAAAATCATCTCTCAGTTACCATACACTCTTTGTCCAATCAAATGTTCTCTTTGAACATCTCGTTGCAGGGTGCCAGCCCTTCTAACTATAGTTTACACCAAATGTTCCCATATCCTCAAGAGAGCTTTGTGGCAGGATTTGGTGAACTTAAGCAAAGGTGTGTCAGGGCCTTGGGCTGTGGGCGAAGACTTCAATGCTGTAGTTGAAGCTAGCAAAAGAAAAGGTGTAAGTGCGGCAAGCAGAATTAGTATGTCTGAATTTTCAGCGGCCATTCAAAATTCAGGGCTTTTGAATATGGGATTCGTTGAAAATTTCTTCACGTGGAGTAACAACAGAGCAGGTCAAGATCGAACTTAGGCTAGATTGGACAAAATTTTGGTTAATGATAGGTGGGCGGCAACTTTTCCATCCTTTAGAGTAAATCATTTGGCTTGAGTAAATTCGGATCACTCGCCTCTCCTGCTCTCTTTCCCAGCACTCAATCAACTAACAATTAAACCGTTCAGGTACCAATGTATGTGGTCGTTGCATGACTCATTCCAGTAGGTGGTTAAGAAAGCGTGGGAGGGAGATTGCTCATATAACCCCATGATAAATATCCAACTTAAGTTGAAAAGGACCAAGCAGCTAATAAAGGTATGGAGCAAGGAAGTGTCTGGGAATGTTTTCAATCAGATTAAGGAGGCTGAGGCTAAAGTAATTCAGGTGGAGAACAACATGCAGAATGATGGGGTTGAGGCGTTAATGCTTGAAAGTTTATGAATTAGGAGAAGATTGGCTCAGTTGGAGCTTATGGAAGAGATATATTGGAAGCAAAAAGCTAGGAATTCGTGGCTAAAGGAAAGTGACAGGAACACCCATCACTTTCATGCATCAGCTTGGGAGCGCATTAGGCGAGCGACTATTACTGAGATAAAGGACGGTAATGGAGTATCAATTTCTGATGCGGCACAAATGAAGCTTGAAGCGGTACAATTCTTTTCTCGACTATTTCAGGTGGATCATATTACTCGTTCAGATGATCTTCTTTCAGCTATTCCGTCAGTGCTTTCTCATAGGGAGAATGCTACTCTTCTGGTTGTTCCAACTAGTATGGGGACTTTTTGAGGTGATCAAATTTATGCCTATGGATAGCTCTCCCGGCCCGGATGGTTTTCCAGTGTCATTCTACACCAATTGCTGGCAAACGATAGGGGAGGACATCCACAAGGCAGCGTGTTTTTTCTTGGAAGGGGGTCAGATGCCTAAAGCTTTTACGGTGTCTTTGATTAGTCTTATTCCAAAAAAGCCGGTAGATGCAGAATTTGCCGACTATCGGCCGATAAGCCTCTGCAATGTTATTTATAAAATCTTCTCCAAGATCCTTTCTACCTTCTTGAGTAAGATTTTTCCTAGACTTATTTCCATAGAGCAAGGTTCTTTTGTGCAAGGTAGGTCAATTACAGAACATATTGCGATGGCACTTGAGGTGATGCATAACTTGGATAGGAAAGCTTGAGGTGGAAACCTCGTTCTCAAGCTTGATCTTGAAAAAGCTTATGACAGAGTCGATTGGGATATTCTTAAGAAGGTGATGAAGTGCTATGGATTTAGCGAAAGATGGATTGCTTTGATGGAAGCGTGCTGGGGTAATAGCTAGTTTTTAGTTCTTTTCAATGGGGAACCCACTATTAATATCATTAATGTATGGTCCATGAATACAAGATAAGGACTTCAATATCTTATTCGGTCATGAAAAATAAGCCCTGATATGAAGATACTCGGATTAATGAAGAGAAGTTGTTAATTAAATCTTGACAAAGAGTTGTGGAAGAAGATCTCTAGGCGAAACTGAGGACAAGTTCTTTGGATGAAAGGGAGATTAATGAGTAGTAGCATTGGGAGTGGGGCTCAAGTAGGGCCCACTGGTTACCTTGGGCCACACCCCCATTTAAAACCTTCCTCCCGATAATCTCTCTCTCTCTCTCTCTCTCTCTCTCTCTCTCTCTCTCTCTCTCCCTACTCTATAACTAGAGCTTTGTAAGAGAAGAAGCCAATGGCCTGGCCTGTATGGCTAGTGAGAGACAATCGTCTTTCCTCTTCCTTCATGTGTGGGATCTTCCGCTCTAGCTTCGGGGTCTAACCTTTCTGGAGAAAGTGGGCATGGGGTCCGTTAGATTGGTGCCAGCAGACTACTAGTGTCGTCGCATTCACCTGCTGTTTTTTTTTTTTTTTTTTTTTGCTTTTCTCGGGAGTTCTCATGTATAGTTTACGATAGGCGGGCTCTCTCTTTTTGGTGTTGTTGCCCTGCCCGAATTAGCTTAGGATGTAAAACCTTTTGATTTATATGAATCTAGTGGACCCAAAGTTTTGGGCTCCGCCTTTCAGAAAAAAAAAAGAACTAACATAGCGGCTATCAATAAAAAATAAATAATAATAATAATAATAAAGGCTCAGATAAGATGTCTTTACTATAATCTTAGTTTTTATAATTCTAGTCTTATTAATTCCTTAGTTTTACTGTTAGACTGCGGTCTATTGACAATTCCTCGATCCACCCCCAGTGAAAATTGGTGGAGATATCATTGATCTTCTGAATGCATGTAAAGGAAGGTGTCTAAAGGAACAACATTCTACTGGTCACAGTCCACACTGCAAATAATGTGGTCTAATTGAACCCAGACTTCACTTTGTTTACTTGCTTTAGATGATTTTTCTTATTCGTTATGATTGAAGTTTGGTTCAACCCTAGCCATCTATTTGGTGGATCTCAGCCTTTAATAATCTTTTTTTTTTTTTTTTTTGGTTCAGAGTTTCTATTGACATTTACATTCCCTGGAAATTCAATTCGCCACTTTTTTCTAGCTTCGAGTTTTAGCCAAAGAATAGAAAATTTGGAAGGAAAAAAAAAATGACCTTTGACTTTTCCCATGTTTTCCTAAGAAGCCCAAGCATATCAACCACACAAAATTTAATCATTCCCGATGAAATACTAGGCCAATACATGTCACCCCCCATAATTCGAATATTGAGTGTGCATCCTTAGACTCGAGTTATAGTCCACGACTGGTACACCAAGTGTACATAATTCCACTCATTAGACATTTTTTAGGCTTAATTTAATATTTTCTAAGTTCACATTGAATTAACGTTCATATATATACACAAACACATACTTCTCTATTAACAAACCCATCACATTCACAACCACATAATCAAATTCCAAAATTCGATTACGTCCACTCATTTGGGACTTTACTTAACTATAAAAGCAGATATTGATAAGCAATATCATGTTCATAAACAATCTCAAATCAACCTAGACACACACATATATATATATATATATATATATATATCTTAATTTCATTTCATGGAAGACTATATAGGATGATCTACATTCAGGCTGACCCAGGAGAAAATTAGACCAGGCGGAAACCTATCATAAGAGACGACAAAAAAGGAAAAATAGGAAAAACCGTGGGCCTGCTATTTGGGCCCTCCTTACAAGGACTGTCTAATGGCACCTAGCCCAATTGTGTCAAGGAAAAGAAGACCCCTGATGTGGGAGGGAAGGAGCGAAAGACGACGGACAAGCGAGCTGCCTTGGAGATCACTCCCTTGGCGGGCCATCCCATCTGCCGGATCATTCCCTTCCCTCAAGACATGAACAAACCTGAACTAGCTTTTAAGCTTCAACTTATCGATCCTAGACAACCAAAACTTCCAGACCCAACCTGGATGAGACTCTCCATTCAACAGCTCCACCACCAACTTAGAGTATGATTCCACCTCAACCTTGGAGAATCCCAAGTTCAGAAAATGATTTAGACCATCATAGACCGCTCAAAGTTCAGCTTTGGTGTTTGAACCCACCCCATAATCTGCCGAGAAAGTGAAAATGAAGTCTCAATTATCCCCTTTACAGATCCCACCTCCTTCAGACCAACCTAGGTTACCCTTAGCTGAGCCATCAACGTTCATCTTAGCCCATCCTTTCTCCAGCTTCGACCACTTAACAAGCACCGCTAACTCCCTTGGGCAGTTGGGGGCCACAATCCCCAGCTCCGTTAGAGTCGACTAAGAGGTCAAAGAAATTAAGGAACCTAGGTGCGTATAAACCTTTAGACAGCGAGGATAATCTCCACTTCACCTTAGCAAACGTGTCCGAGGCGAAGACGGTCTTCACGTCGAATTTTACAGCATTTACAGATTTCTAAATCTTCGAGAATATAAGACTGGGCACCAGGCCCCGCAGTATAGCCAAACTACTCCTTGGATCTATGGTGGACCACCATTGGCTCATTTTGCCCTGCACCGAAAGACCCCCAAGTTGGTTAAGCCAAATATAGCCCCAAAGTAATTCCAGACCGAGGATGTCAAACTGCTGGATAGGAATAGGTGGCAAAGGGATTCTTCTGACGGACGCTAGACTTGGCCTTCATCGCAGCAAACACATCTGGATGCTAGTTGAATACCTTGAGATTGGATTAAGCTATTGACCAGGACAGCGTTCTTCCTCAATCTCCACATGAACATTTCGAGTGCCACACCCATTTCGTCCAGGCCTTACACCCATTTCAAGTAGTTATATTAATGGAAACTAAATCTATTATCAGTAAATCATATAAAAAATTCATCCATCCAATGCAGCGAGTGCAGCGAGTTCATCTTATGCCATATACAGTCATTGATCATGCATTTCATTCACCAATCGCGCCTTATTCTTTGGCACTTAGTTTGGATTTCCTATCTCATTTGCCTCTGTATGGTTGTCAATCCACAACATTAGTTGGTCAAGCTAGTGAGTGAGCCTATCATGGTTCATACACAGTACAAGTAAGATGGCACAAGCAACATCCAATATATGTATATGCAAGTATGAATATGTATGTAGAAATGTTATGGAATGATGTGAAGTGGGATGATCGTCCACTTGCTTGGGTTGGAGATCTGTCAACCCGCTTTTACCCCTGGCAAGCTTCTACCATAGGTAGGCATGGGCAAGGCCCACATCTACTCTGTGAGTAGGCTTCCACTAGCATAGGCATCTAACAACGAATCTATCAGGAGACCATTCATGAAAATACTCCAGGAACCTAGGCACATGGTATGCATGCAGTAATCTAGAGCGGGCCTTTAGGAATCAGCACAGGAGCACTATGGATGCATGTAATGCATGCTCAATGTTTGTGCATTGTCATATATAGTGTAATGCATGCTCAATATAGCACTATGAAGATTTAGACCATCTCTTTTGCCATGACACGACTGCATCCAAGGTATGGTCTCACTTCGCACATCCTTTTCACCTCCTGCTAATTCATGATCAATCCATTGAGCACCGAGTACATCAGTGGAGCGCGCTAGCAAAAAGATCCTCGAGATGGCAGCTCCTCCGGGGTTTGGCCCCTCCATAATTTGGGAGCTGTGGTTAAGCAAAAATGCAGCTAGATACGATAACTAGAAGCTCTTGACATCTCAGATAATCCTCAAAGTCTCCAACTGGTTGAAAGAAGTAGGGAACCAGCTGTCAGACTTTGACAGAAAATCTACTCGAGAAGGTGTTATCCTGTAAGCCTTAGGCATGAATATGTACAACCCCATCATAGGTGAGATGGCTCAAATCATTAGATAGAAAAATCTAGATAGGGGTTGGATGAGATTAAATGTAGATGGCTCAACTAGGGGAAACTTGGGGGAGGGAGGAGGGGGGGTGTGTATGCAGAGACCATCAAGGTAGCCTGATTTTCACTTTCCACAAAAACTATGGCCCGGTCACAAACAACGTTGCAGATGCACAAGCCATGGTGGATGGCCAGAAACATTGCAAAGAAATGGGGGCTCTCCAATGTTGTAGTAGAAACTGTTTCTCGAATTATACATGAAGTGGCCTCCAACTCCCCACCCACATGTTGCTGGAATATACAGTACCGTCTGGGGATTATTCAATAATTTAAAGAGTCCTTCAACCTTCTCTTCTCTCATACCCTTCGTGAAGGCAACTTAGTAGCGGATGGCCTTGCAAAGATCACTAGCAGAGGCTACCTTGACAAGATCTATCAAAGTAAAGCTCAACTCCCCAAAAACATTAGGAGCTCCCTTCTTTTGGACAAAGCGGGTGTGGGGTTGATTATGAGATGTAAATCTAAGAAGGGAGTGAGCCAACTATCCAACAAGTGACTCCCCGGTCCGTTCCAGATTCAGTTAGATGGGCATCTCGGTGGCAACTTCAGATTGGGCAGCAATGACCATAGTAGTAGGCCCCCTCCGCTTCTATCCTTCCTTTAATCTCAAGTAGTCGGCCTGTTGGGCTCAAACATTTGGTAGTGGTAGGATCTTAGTCTTGATTCTTAGGTTGGCCTTAGACTGAAGCGCTTCCTTGTGTGTTGGTTTTCTCCTCCCGGTGATGGTTGGGCGGTTTGGGACATGCTTAGAATCTCTAATGTGGATGGTTGATCCTTCCTGTGGTTTTTCTTGGACTAATGCATGCTTAGGAGTGTGCTGCAAGACTGAAGTTTGATGGTTATTATTTATTTCTGCTGCTTGTTGTGTGATGCATCTCTCTATGATGGATCACAGCAAAGGGAAAACTGTGGATGGGTGTTTTTGTAAAGGAGCCAACTGTGGATAGGGTATATGATAGGCGTGTTTGAGACGTTTTTTTATTATTATTATTTTATTTTAAGGGGGGGGGGGGGGGCCTTAGGGCTGGCCCGAATCTATGGGGCAGGGTATATAGCTCTGTTTTTTCTGTGAATAAAAGATCATCTTTCTTTAAAAAATGTTTATACATTAATGTCATATGTAGTCAAAATATACATCTCTTGATACAAGAGGAAATAACGAATTTATGATTTTAATGATGTACATGTCCACATATTCAATTTGGAATCATACATTAAGAATTGACTTAGCATGATAAACATGTAATGCAACAATTATATCAATTATGGTAATCATAACAGTCATAGTAAGCATAGCAATCATATCATTTATCTTAACCGTTTAGGTATGGGACATGTTGGAATTCACTCACTTGTTCTTAATAGAGTTAAATTCTTTGAACAATTGTAGGCTTTAAAATCTAAAATCTAAATCCATATTCAGATATTTTAACAAATCATGAATTTAATTTTTAACTATTCAATCCAATGGGGTCCACCCTTGATTAAACCAAGATGACCCACTATTAATTCATTACAGTCTTATTAATCCATTAATTAAATTTAAAAATCAATAGGGGACTGTCAATCAACAAAATTGATCGATTGAGCCAGCTCGAAGCTCCTCGATCAATCCTCTGATAAATCAACCATGAATCGGTAAAATTAAAATTTTAATAACTTAAATTTCTGCGCACTTTTGGCCACTTTCAATCGATTGAACCTTCTAATCGATTGATCGAAAAATGATGAAAATAAATCAAATTGGTCGCTAGACAAATTTCACTATGCTCAATTGGTACCTTCGATCGATCGAGATTGCTCGAAGAAACCCTCAATTGATCGAACCTGGACTTGATCAATCGGATCATATTATAAAATTTTAATTGTGGTTGCTGGACAAAAAATTGACCTATTTGATTGATATAAGGATAACTTCGATCGATTGATTGAAGTCAGCTGGATTCTGTTACACAATCCAATTTTTCAAAAATGTTCGGATTTTTCCTTTTCTCCTTAGCCTTTATGGATTTAATCAATCCAAGGGTTGGGTCCAAACCATCCAATGATTTCCCCATCGATAAATTTGGAAAAAATCAATGGATCACTCTGATTCGAATTATCTGGAATCTTCAATTACTAGTTGAAACAGTTTTACGACAGTCTATTATCATCAATACTCTCCATAAATCGTTTTGGACAATCCATCAATTAGTTCTCTTTAGAATTCATGGTCATTGTAAGTTTTGGCCTTAGGAAATCTCTGAATCTATTGGATCTAAACCAACACTGCTGGATTATTCAAAGCTAATCTCTACGACACGAGATCTCGCACAAAAGTCATCTTATAATCTTCAAATCCACTCATAGATTGAAATAATGGATGTAAAGTTAATCCACCCCATTCATTATGTAGATCTAGGAATTTAAAATCAAAATACAGAAGTTTAAGAAAAACAAAATAGGAACTTACCAGCAGAAGTTCTCTCTCCACGGCCTCCTTCTCTCTCTCTCTCTCTCTCTCTCTCTGTATATTGCTCTTTTCTTTGACCTTACCTTCCACTAAGAGTACCTTTACCAACATGCTAAGTATTTGGTTTTTGTTATATATTAAAATATCAAATTTTAATCTTAATTATTCGAGGTTTAATATAGTTCAAAAATTCAGGGTCTTTACAATTACAAGCATTCCTCAAGAACATTAAAACCAAGAATGAATTCCCTACTAACCAAATAAGCCATAAAGATGATAAAAAAAAAAAGGCATTAGGAAAGAGGCCACAAATAAATAGGAGACAAAAAAAAAACAAAAGCCCGAGTTTGCTACAAATGAAAACCCAACAAAGAAAAAAAAAATAAAAAAACAAAAGGTTGTGTTTTTTTTTTTTTTTTTTTTTACACATGCACACACACCCCACACACTCACGCTGGTGGAATTTCACCACCTATGGGTATTCGAACCCTTGACCGGGAATTGAAACTCCTGAGAGTCTACCACCCGAGCAAGAGTAAGGACCCAAATTTCAAGGTTGTATACACCAACCTTTATGCATCCACTCACATAATTTTGTAAGCAAAACCACAAGAGAAACTATAAAGCATATATTCACCAAAAAGAGTCACGACTTAAGGGGATGATAAAGGAGAGAGATCAAATTAGTATGCTCATGCCATTGCAGATGCAGTAGGATGAATGAAGTAAACGTGTACACATTCCTAATGACAAACTTTTCTACTTAAAGCTTAATGTACAAATCAATGTACATAATCTACCAAGATACTTTAAAGGCATCAAATCCATCCATCATTTACTTCCCATATTAACTTAGGTGGGCGACAATACATGATTTTAGAAGTTTAGGCATTACATGGTGTGGCCCACACGTAGATTTCTATATTAAGTCTGGTATGGAAACATTTAGATTGGATCCCACCCATTCTTTACTGGGCAAAGGCAGAGCATGGAATGAATGTGGTTAGTAGCATTTCTTGTTAACAAGAATAGGATATTGGCTTCCTCCGTGGTGGCATCATTCAATTGGTCATCTTGAGGGAGGGATCTTTTGTAACTTATATATATATATATATATATATATATATATATATATATATATATATATATATATATATATATATATATTGTCTACATATTTATCAGGAAACACTTGGTTTGTAATAAAAAAGGGATGATGATGGATTAATTGCAACCCACTTTATTAGACATCATGATCTCAAAAGTTCCATAATAGTTGTGAGGGTCTTTGGGACAACCTCAAGGGACGTTATTTTTCGATGGAGGTCAATTTTAGCAATGGACATGTCTGGTTCTCAATCCTGATAAATGGCGAGGCTACTGGCTTTTAAAAATCGTCCAAGGGACTCCGTCAGGGAGATCCTCTCTCCCCGGCTCTGTTCATTGTATCCTCGGAGGTCCTCAGTCGCGGGATCAAAGCCCACCTTGCCCAAGGATCTATTCTGCCGTTCAAATTGTGGAGAGGCTCCCAAACCGTCTCCCACCTACTCTACACAGACGACACGCTCCAATTCCTGAGTGGCAGTCTCTCCTCAATCAGGGGCATAAAGAAATTTCTCGACGATTGCCAAGTGGTCTCCGGTCAAACCATCAATTTTCACACTCCGGTCAAACCATTAATTTTTACAAGAGTTCCTTTATCTACAACAACTCTCTTACACAAGCAAGAATCCGAACTATTGAGCGTGCCTGCGGTATACCCAAATCAGCAACTCCATTCACTTATCTCAGGGTCCCTCTGGTCGCTGGCAGGATTAAGGCTACAACGTTCCAACCGCACGTCCACAAAATTGAGGCCAAAATATGCGAATGGCAGGCCCGCTTTCTTACTCAAGCTAGTAGATCGATTTTGATCCAAAACGTCCTTACCAGCATCCCTATACATTCCCTTGCAGCTTCCCACATACAAAAGCAGGTGCTGCGTGACCTGGAAAGGAGGATAGCAAATTTTCTGTAGGGCTGGTCCAATGGTAAATGTAAACTTCATTGGCGCGGTTGGAAGATGGTCTCCCTCCCTAAAGCGAAGGGGGGCCTGGGAATAAGAAGACTGGTCGACATCATGCAAGTGTCCAGGCTTAAGATGGCCTGGTCGATCCATTTCAATACCAGCCATGGTCTCTAGAGGGATTTCATGAAGTCCAAATACAGTCAGGGCCGAAACTCGCACAAGCAATTTCTCACTCCACCATTCACTTTCCCGATCTGGAAACAAATCTTTCGTCTAATCCCGATGTTGGAGACCTCTTCGCAATTATAGATTGGTTCTGGAGAAAGTAATCTTTGGTCCACGAATTGGTCCAGGCTGGGCCCCTTGCAGCAGATTGATGGAATCCACATTCCGCCTGCTCTGAGCAATCTCAAAACAAACCAATTCTTAGGTAAATCAGGTCATCTTCCTCCATCATCGGTTTTGACTTTGCTACCTTAAGAGATTTTTGATCTGATCTTCCAAGCGGGCTTCTGCACTACTTCGATCCCTGATATCTCCATTTGGCCTTTCACATCTTCGGGGGATTTCTCCGTCTCTTAGGCTTGGGATCTTTGTAGATCGGGCCAAACAAGGAAGCGGTGGGCCAAATGGATCTGGCATCCATCCCTCCCCCCAAAAATTTCTACTTTGGTATGGAAGATCTTGATGAAGGCAACTCTGGTTGAAGAAAGGATCCGGGCAAAAGACATCCACATGCCGACCAGATGCATCTGCTATGCTAATAGCCTTTCTTCAACAGCTTCTGATGGGCCAGGTACAGATAACGAGTCCATCTCCCATCTTTTCTTAGAAGGAGGTCTTGCATGAAAGGGCTGGGATTTCATTGGTGCATATTTCGACATCACCACTCGTGCAACGACGATCGAACATCGACTAACCCAATGGTGGTCTGCGCTTGCGTCTGATGGCCACAAATCTGTGGCCGTGAAACTGGCCCCTTGCATCATATTCTAGGAAGTTTGGAAGGCGCGAAATGCGGTAGTCTTCTCCGATGCTAGGACTCACCCGTGCTTAATGCTAAATCACATTACCTGGTGGATCAATCATCTTAAGGAAAAGTCTGATTCATCCTTTTCTTCTCCTCCCCCTCAGCATGGAACTTAGATTTCGGGGCCCTCAAATCCTTCCACTGTTGATCATTCCCATCATCCAAATGCAGTTATCACTTGGCGTCGGCCCCACGCCGGGTGGGTAAAAATCAATATCGATGGGTCTTCTATTGGAAACTCGGGACCTGTTGGTGGTGGAGGTCTATGTAGGGATAGTTCCGGTGACTTGATTTTTGCGTTTGCGGAAGGTTATGGCTACTCCGCCTCAAACACCCACGCGGAACTCAAAGCACTTCTTGACGGGCTACGTTTGGGTCTCTTGAAAGGGTACCATCAAATCATTCTCGAGTCGGACTCTCAGTTTGCCATTAGCACTCTTTCTGACTCTGCTTCCCCATGTTGGAAATGGTACTCCTGGATTGCCAGAATTAGAGAATTGGCATCAGGTGCCCAAGTGATTTACTCCCACTCCTTCAGGGAAGGAAACGCTCCCGCTAACGCTATGGCCAGACTAGGCAGCTGGTCCTAGTCCTCCTTTTTCTCTTGCACCTTGGCGAATCTCCCATCCCATACCAAAGGGCTTATCTTTTTGGACAAGGTGGGGTTAGGCTCTATGAGAAATCACTAGGTTTCTTCTCCTCTTTTCTTTTCCACATGATAAGCTGCCCCAGTCTCTTTTTGCTCTAGGCTTCTCGAAGCTTTCCTGTAAATTGCTATTGAGCTCCTTCGTTTAGTGGCTAGTCTAGTTTTTCTTTCTTGTCGGGTGCGGCCCCTAATCTTTGTTGGGTCCAGCCCAAATGGCTGTAAATTTCAGTGATTAATGCACACTCAGTGGCATATGGCCACTTTCCTTTAAAAAAAAAAAGGAGCAATAGAAGTGATGCTAACGTGCACAAAAGAAGAAAATGATCAAGCAAGTGGTAGAGAATATCTTTGTTAACATCAAGTAGGTTGAACAAGTAGTGCAGTAGGTGGAAGACAGTCTTCAACAGATCCAAGTGTCTGATGTGGACACTTCCTCAGCCCATTCTGAGCTATGCGTAGCCAAAGCCCACCTCAACCATCTAGAACTCATGGAAGAAATTTATTGGAAACAAAAATCCCGCAATTACTGGTTAAAGGAAGGGGACAAAAACTCTAAATTCTTTCATGCATCCGCCAACATCAAAATCAGGAAGTCAGCGATTCATTCCATCAAGCTTGATTCAGGCCAAATCGTTGAGTCGTAGCAAGAAATTCAAGCGGAAGCAGTCAGATACTTTCACAAGGTCTTTTCGACTTGCGCGATTGATACAGGGGAGGATCTCCTCGCCACAGTCCCTGAGGTGTTAACCACAGATGATAATGCCCTTCTCATGTCTCAGCCCACCCTCCAGGAACTTAAGGATGCAGTGTCGGCCCTTCAACCTGATGGGGCCCCTGGCCCGGATGCTTTCCCTGGGGCATTTTTCTTATCCTATTGGGAGATAATCTGTCAAGACCTCCTCCCTGCAGCCAAGGCGCTCTTTAAGGGGATCCACTTACCCAGAGCATATATGACTTCTCTCATATGCCTCATTCCCAAAGGTTTAGCTCTAAAGACCTTCACAGACTTTCGCCCCATAAGTCTATGTAACTGCCTCTACAAGGTCCTTGCCAACATTATATCTCACTGTTTGGCCAGGGTACTTCTAAAACTAATCTTTAAGGGGTAACGTGCTTTTGTTCGAGGTAGATCCATCGTGGAGAGCATTGCTCTAGCCCAGGAGATTCTCAGAGAAATCAACAGGAAGGTCCGCAGCGGTAATATTGTGCTGAAACTAAATATGGAAAAAGCGTACGACATAATTGAGTGGACTTTCCTCTCCAGGGTGTTGGCTTGTTTTGGCTTTGATGGCCCTTATATCACGTTAGTCGAGCGGTGCTACAAGAATTGCTGGTTTTCAGTCTTAACCAATGGTGCACCTGAGTTTTTTCCAAATCTACAAGGGGTCTACGTCAAGGGGATCCCCTGTTCCCCATCCTTTTTATCCTAGCCACAGAGGTTCTCAGCAGAGGATTTTCAGATCTGGTTAGCAGAAAATCAGGCCTAGTATATCAGATGGGGAGGTCCGTTCCCTGCGTAACCCATTTGATTTACATAGACAATACACTACTGTTCATTAACGGCGGGATTAATTTAGTTCGAGCAGTTAAATCCTTCCTTGACAGATACTAACGGGTATCAAGCCAGCAGATTAACTTCCATAAGAATATTGTGCATTGCTCAGCCATCCTTTCACCCTCTAGGGCCAATTCCATTCAAAGATTGCTAGGTATGCGGATTGGGCTAGCCAGTCTCGTTTATCTTGGTGCTCCTATTATGGCAGGTCAAGTCAAAATCTTAGATTTTCAACCCCTGATTGACAAGATTGATAACCGGATCAATGGTTGGAAGACGAAGTGCCTATCCCAGGCTGGGAGGGCCACGCTGATTTCCCACATTCTCTCCTCTATTTTGATCCATATTATGGTAGCTTAGGTGGTCCTGTCTCACATTCTGAAGTCCTTAAAAAGCCGATTCGTGACATTCTTATGGGGCTGGGTAGATGGGAAAAAGAAGTTTCATTGGAGGAAATGGGCCAATGTAGCCATCCCAAAAGATGAAGGTGGGCTAGGGATTAGAAAACTATTGGAAGTAATGCTAGCGCTTCATTTTAAGTTGGCCTAGGATGTTAAGTACAAGCATCAGAAGAGTTTGTGGGCTTCTTTCATGTCCTCAACTCACAGCCACGAATTGCAACCCATGAGTAACAATCAGAGGCTCAAGCGGGCCTCTCCAATGTGGAAGAGATTCCGATCGCTGTTCCCACTTATGGACATGATGGTCCGGTGGCAAGTCAGGAGAGGCGAATGCAGTTTTTGGCAAGCTAACTAGACCGGCCACGAGCCCCTCCATTGCCGCGCTTCCCAGCCCATTCCAGCTGGTTCGGCCGCCCTCCAGGTCCAGGATTTCCTAGGACAAGGCGGGCCCCATCCTCCTTCGAATGTATTCAATTTCCTCCATCAAGATATGATTGATGCCATCTTCCAAGGCGGGTTCTGTACTTCAGAAGAGCCTGATGTACCTTGCTGGCCCTTCAACCCATCCGGTCTATTCTCCGTCAAAACTGCATGGGCGGAATGTAGATCCCGTAGGCCAAGGGTGGATTGGTGCAAATTTTTGTGGTCTCACCACTTGCCGTCGAAGACTCCCTTGCTGATGTGGAGAGTCCTTCATCAAGCGGTCGGTCCCGGTTGAGACCGCTATCCAATCCAAAGGCATTCACCTCGCTTCTCGATGCGTATGCTGTGATGGTATCTCTTCACATGGGCCTTCTTTGGAATCCATCAGCCACATATTCATATCAAGCCCCCCATGCGAAAGCTATATGGTCCCTATTTGCAGCCATTTTTGGCAAACCTCCTCTAAGTGCTTCCTCGATTGCTAACCACTTTCCCAATGGTGGAGAGGCCCTTCCCTCGGGGGATGGGCTGGAACTATAAGTAATTTGGTGTCAGGTCTTATCCTTTAGGAGCTATGGAAATGGAGAATCCAAGGCAAATTTGATGGCAACCCGCCTGTAATTCAAGTCCAAGTAGCCCGGATCAAAAGCTGGATATCCAACATCTCCTATGCATCTAGCCAAGCCTCTAGCTTCTCGATTCATAGCAGCCGAGCTCTTTCATCGTTAAATCTTCGGTTCGGTTCGGCCCCTTTTCTTCTAAACCAATCCAGGTTATTAAGTGGCTTAAACCTCCTACTGGCTAGGTGAAAATGAATGTTGACGTATCCGCCAGGGGCAATCTAGGTATGACTGGTGGTGGAGGTATTTGTAGAGGTGAGAAAGGTGAGTTCCTATTCGGGTTCCATGCCAGATACAGTAATGGTTCTAACACTCAGGCCGAAATTAAGGCCGTCCATGATGGCCTTTTTCACTGCTTCTGTATGGGCTTCTCTAAAGTCATTGTTGAGTCGGACTCATTGTTAGTGATCTCCTTCCTTTCGAAGAATTCCCAATTCAGCTGGAAATGAAGGTATTGGTTGGCTCGAATCAAGAGAATGCAGGAGCTGGGTGAAGTAAAATTCATGCACATTTTCAGGGAAGGTAATGAACCGGCCGACGGTCTGGCTAAAATGGGCAGCGGCCTTCAATCCTCTGCCACATTTACTCACGTCAACGACCTCTTGAGAGAAGTGAAGGGAAGGATTTTTCTAGACAGGATGGGTCTGGGCGCTCTTAGGACATGATCTTTCGCCATATTTTCATTTTCCCAATCAGCAGGTCTTTTCGTTTCTATGATAGGCTTTGGAAAGGCAGTTTTCCTATCTAGCCCGAATGTAAAGCAGTTGCCATCTTTTACCAATGAGTACAAATCAGATTTATATACATAAAAAAAAAAAGTGGTAGAGAATAGAAAAAGAAGATTTTTTTGATTGAAAATGGAGGTGATAATATACTATAAATGCCTTGGGGAATGATCAGTTCCTCTCGACAAATAAGGTTGATTGACACGTTGCCTCTCAACATGATCCAGGTAACCCAGGGGTAGAAGTGCCAAGCGAACACTGATTTCCCCGACAGAATTTTGACCGTAACTCTCGAATCTGATTCGATCTCTATGTTGGATAAACCTCTGTTTAGGGACAGCAGCAACCTGTCATGCACTGCTCTCAATTTTGCTGCATTGTTGGTCCCCGACCTATGGGACGACCCGAAGGCGAAGAGGAAGGAACCTACATCATTTCTAATGATTCCCCCACCCCCAGACGGCCGGGTTGCCTCTGGATGAGCCATCAACATTAAGCTTCACCTAGTTCCACGGCAGCCTTGCCCATTTGACTAAATCGACCACGACCTTGTGAGGACCATTCCAGTTTCGGCCCCCAGGAGGACTGCCTTGTCTGCACAAACAGGGCTTGGCGGGCTCGATGTGCAGCCAATTGATCCACCACTTGATCTTTGAGATGCAAACTGCTGCTTTCACAGGCCTTTGGTCAAATCTGGCCCTGTTTCTCATCATCCAGATTTTTAACATAAGATGCAGCAGGCCGCGAATTTCCTTGACAGGGTTGAGCCTTCCCCAGCCGGGAACGAAGATCACCATTGTCTGAGCCTGATATCAACGGATTAGTTGGGGAGAGTGTCGATACCAAAGATGCTACCAAAATGGGCCCATACGGTCGCGGCTAGTGCACTATAGAGGAAAATGTGCTGGATCAATTCGGGGTTAGGCCAGGACTGAAGGCTTTCATCATAGCAGACACACCTGGAAATGAGGGGAATACCTTTGTCCTGAATACGAGCATCCACCGGTACTGTCCCCTGAAGCAATTTCGAGAGAAAGGTTGAAATCTTAGGGGGCCATTTCCTATGACCGAACATACCTACCCAACCCGAGCCTGTGGATATCTGCCTACGTTCGAAATGAAAAATATATCTTTTTTGCATTATCTTGTGTGAACTTAATCCTAAGGAATATGCGGTCCTTTCACAATTGATCTTTTAGTTGCACATGTGAATCGTCTGCATTAGTTTATAGAAAATACCATATTGCATCATAACAGTAATGGATGAACCATAGCCCACCAAACTCAAAAAGAAATGCTTACAAAGAAAACCAGGAGTTGAAAGAATACATGAGAATACCAGGTCTCGTGAACCGGCCGAGAGGTTCAGACATGATGTTGGTCATGACTCTTGTTTGCAAGAGACGGCAAAGGCAGGAGATTCAGGTGATAATACCAGTATGGAAGCCCTCGCAAAACACCTGCATTCCAACTCATGAACGGTCCAGATACCTGTAAGTTGCGTCACACCAGTACTAAATATAGCTATAGAGAGAGAGAGAGAGAGAGAGAGAGAGAGAGAGAGAGAGAGAGAGAGAGAGAGAGAGAGAGAGAGAGAGAGAGAGAGAGAGAGAGGGGTTCCTAAGTTCGAATTTCAGATTGAAATTTGAAATGAGAGGGGAGAAAATCAACCCTCCATTTTCCGCTGCCATCGAGATAAAACCCAAGCACTAGGATCGAGTGAAAGGCATGCATTGAGATCAAAAGATGGTAGAAATCATGGTTTGACCTCGCCCAAAACCAGTACGTATATACATCGGCATCATCCATGGGCGATATAGTCACACTGCCCTGTTAGAGGGCGATATGACCTCATATGGATGGTGAATGATACGATACAGAAAAACCAATTAAAAAAACCGTGATGAGCCTGTGATATGAATCCAAACCTAATTATGGAATGGTTGAGGGCGCGTTTGGTTGCACCAAATATCATGAAAATTCCATGTTATTCTGCATTGCACCAAATTACACTTATCAACCAAGAGGTTAGGTACAACCAAATGCACCTATAAAAAAAATTAAAAAAGGAAAAAGAAAAAAGGGAGAAGAAATCCTACATTGCGAGCAGCTGGATATGGAGATGGTGGAAAAGAAAGAAGAAAGGAAAACTCAATCAATTAGAAGAAAGAGATGGTGAAATTCGAAGGGTGAGAGAGAGAGAGAGTATAAAAATGGCCGAATATTCCTCTCTTTCCTTGTCTGGCATTCTCCTGAGAATGCGTTGCTACAGCGCCCAACGTTGTGGACTGCACGACCATATGATTCATGGCACGTTGACTTGGTCTCCTTCCCGCCCTCTTTTTTTTTTTTTTTTTTCTGTTGAGAAATACTTTTAATGCTCAGGCAGAGTGTGATCGATGATACGCAGGCAATTAGAAATTGCATATTTGGTGAATAAGTTGTCAAATTAAAGCGTTCAAATTATATATATTATTCAGTGTAGATCTATCATTAACAAAAAATGAAGCTTATAATCATCTGATTATCAGATTGGTGGGCATTAATTATTAGATGGTTAAAATTGAAAAATATTAAATGGTTCTATTTCCACGAATCAGAGGTTAAGATTGTTCAACCAATCTAATCTTGGGAGTCTGACTTGGAGATAATCGAGTACTGCACAATGTAGCCGGTTCTATTTGAGTCAATATATGGCATACGTATAATTTCTGAGTGCCTGCGTATCAAGCCTATAACGGAAACTGAGTATCATATAACTCCTATTTTCTGTCGTATCAATGACAGCGGGAGAGGTGGCCGAAATGCAAGCCACTCCATGCAAGACAGCAATCCGCAACAACACCCGTGATACGCAGCGCGTAAAACACACAAGTTCTGTGGGGTCCACCATATTTCATATGTAATATCTACTTCGTCCATCAGATAAGGACAATTATTTGGAACGTGCATACAGAAGCTAGTAGCTGTTGTGTCTTATCCACACCGTCCGTACGTTTCTCCAGCTCATTTAAGGATCATTGTGGGTCCTAGGAAGGTTTCTACGCGGTGCCATACATTATTATCCCCACTGTTTCTTGTGGTGTGTTTCACTTAAGAATTGGATATGCTTCTATTTTGAGCACATGCCCTAAAATGAGCTGAAAAAACGGATGGACAGTGTGGATAATACACAAATAACGCAATGTGCCCCGTGAAGTTTACTCAGTACAGCGTACCGAGTTACTCAGCACGTGATCTGTGCCCGTTACAGTGGCAATCCCTCACTAACTGTTGTTCCCATCGTTCATCAAGGCCAACCACACCATCACTGTTTACTGCTATATCATCGTATTGCAGTTGGGTTTATCAAAATTTGCCCATTGATCGATGGCTGTGGACTGTGTTGATTGCTCCCGAAAATGTTGCATGGCTAAATACCACCTCCATTCGATTATCGATGTGCTGATGTGATTTGGACATTACTGATGTGATTGTTACTGGCCTTCTAGTTGATTAGTTTCTAAATCATCTGGATCTGTTGGGTAACTACTACTGTGTTTGTTGGATTCAAAATGAGTATACGGGTAGATTATTTTAATATCTTTTGTGCCGATCTCTAATGCATCAGAACATAACCACAACGTCTCCTTCCTCTTCCTTTATAGTTTGAGTACTTTGTTTCCTTTATTAATAATTTCTTTCGTATAAAGTAAGATCATTTTGAGGTGTTTGATATGTCTAAGATGTTCTATAATGATGAGGTAAAAAATCAGTTACAAGCTGAAATCAAATATCTTTGCTTTAATAATAACTTTGAATATACATCACGTAACTTGAGGTTGTAAAACGAAAGATTAAACACCTAGCAAGATTTCTTTTGAACCATGTGAATGTTTCTAAACAGTTTTGGAGTTATGCCATTCTTTCTACATGCCATTTGATTAACTGACAACCATTGTCCATTCTTCATGAATAAACACCACTCTCTATTTATTTATTTATTTGATAAAGTTCCATTCCCATTTCTTGCTCGTGTCTTTTTTTTTTTTTTTTTTTTTTTTTTTTTTTTTTAAAGAGAACAGAACGATTTCATTGCTAAGGGGAAATTACAGGCCTAATTCGGCAGATTTACCGCCTATTGTGAGCTATACAAATCAACAGTGAGAACCCTTTCTAATATAACCTAGATCTGCTTTATCCAACAAAACCTGACCCTTGATCAATGGAGGGAGGGAAGCTAGATCTTGGAAAAAGGAATGAATCTGATCTGAGCTGCCTATCTTCGCCAAATTGTCAGCCGGACTGTTTGCTTCTCTGAAAATATAATGAATTGTGAAGACCCCCTGCGAGGAGAGACTTCTGATCTTAGATAGCCAATAAGTCAATTTCCAAGAGGGAGAGGAAACTTTGGTTAGAGTGGACACCGCCCAACTAGAATCAGATTCAATGATCACATTGGACATCCCGAGGGTCAAACAGAATTTAATGCCATCATAAACGGCATGAATTTCAACTGTATTGTTGGAGGCGGAACCGTAGCCGCTAGCGAATGCAAAAATAGGGTATTCTTGGAGGCGGAACCGTAGTCCATTTCTTGCTCGTGTCTTTGTGTGCATCACATTTGTCTAGAAAAATAACTCCCGATTCGACAAACTTGATACCCATGGTATCATATATATCTTTCTTGGGTATTCTTGCACACAAAGGGAGTAGATATTATAAGTCATAGATTCTTTGAAGATATTCCTTATTTTTCTCACGAGGGTGAGTATTCTTCTGTACTTGCTCATATGACACCTAGACCTTTAATACATCTCTTCCTATGTCATCTATTCTAACTCCACCATCCTTGGGTAAAAGAAACGAGCACGTACTTCACATCCACCAACAACACTTTTGGCTAAGGATCCTACACCATGCTTCCACTATTTTACCTCGACCTTCCCATTGCTCTGAAAAAGGTTTACTCTCTTTTTTTTTTTTTTTTTTTTTTTTTTTTTTTCAAAAGAGCTTTCCATATATGAGGGGCCAATTACATTCGGGAGCCCCCGAGGAGAAAAATAACCCAGGGGACTCCTATCATAATAACATGAAAAGGGAACAGACTATATACATAAGGAAGGAGGAAACAAAACTTATCTGCTGCTTCTCACAACACGAGTATCTTCCCTGATGTAGCCCAGCCCAACCTTGTCTAGGAAAAGCATACCACGCACCATGTCCGGGAGGTTTCGTTGCTCCAAAAAAAACCTACGACCCTGAACCAAACTTCCCGATCGAGCCATCTGGTCAGCAACGGTGTTCCCTTCTCTGAAAATATGTTGGAACCTGAAATTACCACCTTTGCCAAGGTGGTCGATCCTCCGGATCCAATACCCCCATTTCCAACCTGGTCCAGCGGAGCCCAACAGAAAATTGACCACAAGTTGCGAATCAGATTCCACTACCACATTCGAAAAACCTCGGCGAATACAGAGATCCATACCATCAAAAATGGATCTCAGCTCCGCATTTACATTTGAGCCAACCCCATACCCAACAGAAAATGCAAAATTGAAATTTCCAGCATCATCTCTACAGACGCCACCCCCTCCAGAGATACCCGGATTAGCGAGGGACGAACCATCCACATTGAGCTTCACCCACCCTGGAGGCGGCCTAGACCATTTAACCACCCTTGGCAAGCGAGGACAACCCTGTGAAGGCCTCCCTAAAGCAGCATAGGGGCCAGGCAAACCAGACCTGCCAGCGGCTCCATCCGGCACCATTGGAAGAGCCTGAGTACCTTGCCTACCAGCCGTAGACTCCACACCAAGATCGCCCCTGATTATTGACAGCCACCACTTGCCTCGAGCAATCACCGATGCAGCTGAAGAGGGAAACCCATCAAACAGCGCTGCATTCCTGCACTTCCAAATGCTCCACAGGATAATAGACGGAGCCAGCCTTTGCAGAACCGAACAAGCTGAACCTGACGTCGTGGCTGCCCACCACTGAGCCATTCTGACCTCCACTGACTCTGTTTCCAGAATATAGACATTGAAAAACCTTCCAAAATATGACCACGCCGCCTTCGCAATGTGGCTGTTGAGGAAAAGATGGGAGATAGACTCTGTAGAGTGCCTCCGCGATGAATTTTCGCTGCAACAGACGCATTTGGAGGCCAAACTAACCCCTCTGGACTGGACTGCCTCATCCACAGCAATAACTTTCGTCAACACCTTCCAAGATAACAGGGACAATCTCGGAGGCAGCTTGGCATGCCACACCCCACGCGCCCAGCTTCTGGGGGCCAAAACGGAGTGGCATTTATCCCACGCCGAAGCCAGGGAGAACTGACCTGACGAAGAGAAAGGCCAAATAGGCGAGTCGACTCCCTCAGAAATGCAGAAACCTTGTTGAAAAATGAAATTTATGACCCATTGCGGCAGATAGTTGAAAGTCATCGATGGAGGGAGGGGGCCATTTTTGCCCAAAACATGCTCCGTTTTCAGCTGAAGAAGGGAGGCTGGAACTGGGTCAGTCGAGAGCAGGTGAAGAGGCCCGAGACCCGTCCAATTGTCTAACCAAAAGTTGCACTTTCCCTCACCCAAATACCATTGAACGAAAGAGTCCGCTGCCGGAATCAAAGCTCTAACTCTCTTCCACAGAGGAGAAGCAAAGCTAACTGGGCTTTGCCTCCCAGGACCGACGAGATCTGAAGAGTATTTCGAAGTGAAGAAGGAGCTCCAAATACTCTTATGTTGTGAAAATCTGATCTCCCAGGCCATCTTCAGACGATAAGCCATCATAATGTCCTTGAGTTTCCTAATGCCCAGACCCCCCTCCTCCCTAGGGGACGTCAACCGCTTCCAGCTAGTCCAGTGGCATTTGTGCTTACCTTCATGCCAGCCCCAGAAGAAAGTTGCAAATCGCTTCTCTAAATTTTTTAGAACAATGGATGGGATGTGAGCAGCCCCAGGGAGTGAATGGGGATGCCACTCAGCACATGCCTGATCAGCACCACCCTACCTGCCTGAGATAGACATCTGGACTGCCAACCCCTAATTCGCCCTTCCACCTTGTCCGTAAGATGATGGAAGACAGCTGCCCTCTGTCTGCCTAAGGACAGAGGGACCCCCAGGTACGTGAAAAGGCCTGACTCCCTTGCAATCCCAAGAGCCGCTTCGATAGCTCGCACACGAGCTTCTCCCAGCTTTAAAGAGTGAAGGAAGGAGCTTTTCCTCAGGTTGACCTTCTGCCCCGAGCCTTGTTGGTAATTATCTAGGAACGACTTCAACGCCCTCAATGATGCAAGACCACCGTTTAGAAATAAAAGCGTGTCATCCGCATATAGGAGATGAGAGACTAAAGGGCAACCTATCCTTACCTTGTACGGTGTACAGCGACCGTGGAGGCATAATGCTTTAAGACCTCTACTTAGGACTTCCGAAGCAATCATGAAAAGACTTGGAGAGAGCGGGTCGCCTTGCTGCAGGCCTCTCGAGGAGTGGAAGAAACCTGCAACCTCCCCGTTCACGAGAATTGAAAACCAAGCACTGGCCCAGCAGTTTTCGGCGAACGCAATCCACGAAGAACTGAAACCAAATCTGGACAGCACCTGTTTCAGGAAAAGCCAATCAACTCTATCATATGCTTTTTCCATATCCAGCTTAAGCACCACATTACCTCCTCGAACCTTCCTATTTAATTCTCTGAGGAGCTCTTGAGACAATGCTATATTTCCTGCAATTGATCGTCCTTTCACAAACGCCCCTTGTTCTTCCAAAATCAGGTGCGGGAGAATCTGGGCCAGCCTGGAGGCAATGACTTTGGAGAATATTTTATAGAGGCAGTTGCAGAGACTGATTGGCCGATAGTTTGAGAATTTCTTAGGGGAAGCCGTTTTAGGAACAAGACAGATTAGAGAAGCTGAGACAGCACGAGGGAGACGGCCACCCAGGAAGAGGAAAGAAGCAGCCGCATGAAGGTCTTTGCAGACTATGCTCCAGCAAGCAGTGAAGAAAGAGGCTGAAAAACCATCCGGACCTGCGGCACTATCAGCTGGAATGGACCTTATCGCCTGTAGAAGTTCTAAGACAGATGGGGGAGCCATCAGCGCCACATTCTGAACCTGAGAGATGGAAGGCTGGATGACCTAAAGTAGATCGTTCCTCAGATTACACTGACCTGCCTCAAACAAACCTTTAAAATGGTCCACTGCAGCCAGTTTGATCGCTTCCTTGTCAACCAGCGACTGCCCATTGTCCAGGGTGATGCTATGAATCGCTGTTTTCCGTTGCTTTTCTTTCGCCGTGGCATAAAAATATTTTGTGTTTTTGTCACCTGCATCCAGCCACGTAACTCTGGACTTTTGCTTCCAATATGCTTCTTCAAGCGACTGAAAATGGGAGAGGTTTGATATCGCCGTATTGAGATTGGCCTGAAGGTCTACGTTTATGGAGGGTGTACCCGACTGCTCTTGCAACATTCGTTCACAAAACTCCACTTCTTTTTCCGCTTTCGCCAGCTGGGAAAATATATTGCCAAAAACTTCCTTGTTCCACACCTTCAAGGCTTGCTTTACCTTCTTTAATTTCGCCACCATATTGTAGATCGGGTGGCTTGACCCCGTCGATTCCCAAGCTGATTTTACCACCTGGTTGAAAGAGTCATGTGTAATCCACATGTTAAGGAATCTGAATGGCTTAATAATATTTGTGCTTAGCTGAGGGCACTCCAGAACGAGAGGGGCATGATCCGAGTTGGTTCGAGGCTGATGCGTGACGTGAAAACCCGGAAACGAAACAGTCCAGGCATCATTGAAGAGGACCCTGTCCAATCTGGCCCACACACGGGCTGCACCCCCACGATTGTTACTCCAAGTATACTGATTGCCAGAGAAACCTGCATCCTGCAATGCCGCACTATCAATTGCAGTAGCAAACTCCACCATACTGGCATGGTCATATGGTCTTGTACCTCGTCTTTCCTCAGCTGTAATGGTGGCATTGAAATCACCACAAACTAACCAGGGGCTTTGAATGGCCATGGAGCTAGAAATGAGCTCACTACAAAGAGATCGACGCTGCATCCTGTCGCAACTAGCATAAATGAAGGAGATGGTGATAGGCACATCATAGTTCTGCAAAGCAAATGCAATTGTTATGGATTGGTTAGAGGAGAAAAGAATAGAAGGCGATATGTGGGATTTGGAAAAGACCCAGATCTTTCCCCCACAAGCTGCATTGGAGACAGATTGATGAAAATCCAGCGATACACCAACCCCTACACGCTTATCATCATGAAGCATGGGTTCAAGAAGCGCCACTATGAAAGGGTCAAACTTCTGAATGAGTCTCCTTACCGCCAGCATTGATCGACGATTTCCGATACCGCGAACATTCCAAACAATGACTCTATCCATCAGTCACACAGCCTGAATTAACTGCCCTTCTCTTTAACCTCCAGAGCCGAGACTCCCAATCACCTCATGTGTATAACACCTTTGCCCGATTCATGGGGCGAGATTTGCTTATTGCCTTTTGCGATTCTGCTACCAACAGCCTTTTAGAAATTGTTGGGACTTGATCTGAGTCGACCGTGGGCTCCTGCAGCAACGAGTAGTTCTTTCCTTCCCCTGGCTTTTGGTGATGACCTGGGATAGTTCCTGTTTTCACCAGAGATACGGGCTTACCACCTGAAGGTTGGACATGAGTTGCCTCTGTACCCTGCCTTTCCATTCTTCCTTCTGGAGAGAAATATGGGGACAAATTGATTTCCAGAGCTGCTCTGCGAGGCGAGTGATTTGTAGTGTCGAAAGAAGTTGAATGTTCAAAAAAGGGGCCCGCCTCCTGGAGGGATCTAAGCTCATCACCAGCATCCCCATATACCGGTGTTGTTTCCGCTATTTCAGCTCCTGCATCCTCATCTGTCATTGATCCCTGGCATTGATCTGCTGAATCATATTCTGCCAAGCTCGAATGGCATAGGATGATATGCTCATCTCTCCTGCATTCTGTCCCCTTTTTGGATAACGGGGGGTTACCAGCTGATCTAGATCTTCGATAGACCACTAACTTTTTGTGATGAAGTCTAAGCATTGCCCCATCCACTTGAAGTGGCATGAGGACCTGTGCTTCCTTGTTGGTGATACTAGCAGCGTTTATATCCTCAGACTCCCTATTCAACAGAGCAACGTCTGGAGCAGGGGGAGATGGAGGCCCTGGCTGGTCCACTGCGGTGGGCTGAGCTACCTCTGAACAAGGATGGAGGCAGCGGGTAGTTCCCCTTGCAGGAGGCTGAGAATTAGCAGGAAATTTTGCTGATCCTGCTACCAATTGAATAGATACTGTAATTGGGTGTGGGCTTCTTGAGATTAGTGTCGAGCATTCCTCCAGCTGCACACTGTTTCTGATAGGGGCAATGGGTCGAACAGGTGACAAGTGATCCAGAAGGTCAATACTAACTGAGCTTTGCCTCTGAACCTGGGCTGGCTTCTCTCCTACTCCCGCAAGCCCTGGTTTCCCATCTCCAGATCTCCTACCCGAGTGACTGTGTGTGGGGCCAAAGAATGACCTTTCCACCCAATCTTTTGTGCTGTCCATCCTCTTGGCAAGAGGCAAATGAAATAACTGACCTCTCATGTCTTCCAACTGTTCCAGCACTGCATAAACTGGGAATTCCTTGTCGAAAACCTTCAGCCCCAAAACCCGACCGAGGTCCACACCTGGCCGCAGTATGACCTTGATTCTTGCAAAAACCTGAAAAAGACCAAGCCTAACATTGTCATCCATTTGGATGACCTTGCCAAAATAATTTCCCAGATCTATAATCACTGCGTTTAACCAAGCGTGCGAGGGGATTCCGAATAACCTCAGCCAGCATCCTTCCTCTTCTGCATTCGGAGTCCAGGGGTATATCGCCACAATCCCCATTTGAGCCTGAAGTCCCGCTTCCTTTTGGAACTCGATTAAGTCCTTTTTGGATTTGAAAAGCAATAAGTAGCTTGATGGGGCTAACCTGGTGATCTCGATAGCATCCGCATCAAAGGTTGATTCCCGGAAAGCATCAATGAAATGCAGGATTGAAATGGATGGATGGGCCACCTTGCATATAATACCCAACTGAAGTTGCTGAACCTTTTGCGTCACCGCTCTCGCATCCGCTACCGACGATGGGAGGTAAGGGGTGGGGGCTTTGAGATGTGCCCTGTTTTTGACCGAAGTTGCTGCCGCGAAGTACGAGCAAACGCCCTTATCAGGCTCGACAAGACGCTTCCAAGCCAGCTCATCTCCAAGGGGGTAGGGATTTTGGTGAGACAATCCTCTCACCTGACGTCTATATTTCGCCCAACTGACCTTGATGATTCTTCCATCCACCCTTCTGTCATTTAGGATTGCAATTGCATTGGTAGCGTCTTGCTCATAAGCAAATCTGACAAAACCGTATCCCCAAGGTTTGGAGGTCCCCGGTCTGGTTGGGATGTAAACATCTAGCAGGCGGCCATATCTGTTGAAGATACCCCATAGGTCTTTGCAAGTGGTGTCAAATGTGATGTTTCCCACGAAAAGGCTGAAGCCCGATTTTGGAGGGAAACGGGGCCTGGGAATAGAGGACGAGCCCCGACGCTTTGAGGATGACCTTAGGGCAAGAGGAACCTTCCCTGCAAGAGAAGGGGAATGGCGATTCGACCACCCCTTGGACCGGCGATGAGGGGAACGACCCCTCATTGGTGCCCACCTGATGTACCGTGCATGCCCTGTACCTTCCCTGTTCTCCCGAAGACGGATTGAAAGGTTTACTCTCGATACTTTACATCTGGTTTCTAATTTTGTCTCTTACCACCGTCCTAGCCCTATATATATATATAGGAAAAGGTACAATGCGCTCGAGCTGACAATAAGCTCCCGTGAGGTCGAGCTGTGTGGTCCCCACCATGATGTGTTTCGACCATCAACACCATGCATTTGATGGGTCCCCTTTAAATTATAGGATGTCCCAAAAATCAGCCGTATATGGAACTCAGGTGGGCCATACCATCTAAAATTATGTGAAGACACCGTTAAAACATATAAAAGCACTTGGTGGGGCCCACCTGAGTTTTGCATGCACCTGAATCTTGGTCTGAACCCTCATTCAAGTGGGACACACATAATGGATGGGCTGGATTTTTAAACCACATCTCGGTGGGCCCTCAAAAAATGGTTATGAATGTTTTAATGGTGCACGGCCCCTCTCCACTTCTATATGTGGTGTGGCCCACACAAGTCACGGATTGACTTGATTTTTGAGACCTAGGCCCACGATGGAATGGTGCATCTGACTGATGGGGTAGATGTTCAAAATGCATCACGGTGAGGCCCACACAGCTCGACCTCATGGGACGAACTCATGAGGTTGAGCGCATAGTACCTTTTCCCTATATACATATATATATATATATGGCCTTATTTCGAAAGGTGGTCCCTAAGTCATACCATGATGCCTAGCTCATCTTGGCTGGCAATGAGTCATGGAGGAAGAAATTGTTGTTTTGATGGTTTAAATCAATTCAAAAACAAGGTCTGTCGATGTCATCGACAGACCATTTAATGCCATTGAGCAATGTTCGATGATATCAAATAGCTACTCAATCTCATCAAGAAATTCACAATTTCTCTAGTTGGTTGTTGGACTATTTGGGTACTTGTTCGATGTCATCGAGCTACTTTCGATGCCATCGAAACTTAACTTTGATACTATTGAGACCCATCGAAGTGCAATAGAGAAAATTCAATATTTCATGTTTTATCTTTGGACTATTTTGGTGTTTGTTCGATGCCATTGAAGTCCCGTCGAATGTATCACAAATTTTATGCAGATCTGCGTATTTGCGTAATTTGTTTTCGATTTTGTTTAGGATTCTTCCCATGGCTATAAATATGGGTGGAAATTGAAAATAGGGTAATTTAAAGCTTTTCCAATTCGTTCCTAGGGTTTCAAGGGTGTAGCTTGGGGTAATTCAAGGCTTGTTTGAATCAAGTATTCTCCAAACTCTTGTAATTTCTGCTTTTATAGTGATTATCTGTCGCTTTCACTACTAAAAAATAGGGCAACACCGATGGCTAAAAACCGTTGGTAATGACCTTCCCTGATGGCTTTTAGTTGTCGCAAGGTCCGTCAGTAAAGGGTGCATCGGCGTTGTTTGCCGACGGCTAAAAACCATCGATGTTTCCAGCGGCTAAACACATTCAGCGTTGTCGGCGGCTAAAATCCGTCGGCGATTCTCATTAATTAAAAAAAAAAAAAGAATTTGGATGATATATTTGATTTTGATTTCTTCCTTTTCATGTAGACTTTTCCTTCTCAAATAAGTTGGTTCATTAGGGCTTTGGAAAAATTGGTATATCTAGTTATGGATGTGTATTAATCAACGCACACATCCAAAACTAGATATACCCATTTCTCCAAAGCTCTGAATAAACCAACCTATTTGAGAAGGTAAGTTTACACAATAGAAAAGGAAGAAATCAAAATCAAATATATCATCCAAATTCTAAATATTTGGATTGGATATATGCTTTAAAAAAAAAAAAAGAGAGAGAGAGAGACCACATATCATTTAAGTCTCTCTGTTTATTTTGTTGCTTGACCTGTGGGGGTTTTCTTGAAGTCCTTAGCTTTAAATCTAGAAATGCAGTCCACATTCAACTATTTAAATCTAGGTTGCATTTGCACGTGATTATGTTGAAGACAAACAATCACATGTTAAGCACATTAGAACAGAGATAATGCAAAAAGATAACACAAATACAGTAAGGAAATTGATGAAATGAAAAGGAAAAAGATCCCCTAGCAAGATGAAATGCGAAAACAACCCAACCTGCAGAAATTGACGACTATATCCATAATATGCAAGCCTTATATGTGAATGAAAAATTGTGAGACCTAATAGCCAACACAAAAAATTAGCAGAAGGAAGCTGTTATTGCAACTTATAGCAAATAAAAGAAAACATAGCATCATCAAAATCCTGATATCATTTTGACTTGTGAATCCAAGACTATGAGAAACAAAACAACCAACTTATTTGCATGAAGCTATTTCCAGCAATGTTTCAATATGCAATTGATGTATAAAATTAAAGTGCTTTTTATTTCTCAGCATAAAATAGTAGGTTTTCTTGATGAATAGGTATCAAAAGCGTCTAACAACCATACAGGCAGGCCCACCTTTCTTCTTCTCATTTTGCAAATTGCCAGAGCCAAATGAATCATAAAATTTAATGGCATGAAAGAGCGGCAAATGGCATAGAGATAGAACTATAGCAGAGACAAAAATGAACTACATATTGGTACTTCAAAACACAACTGGTTTTTTTTTCTAGAAATAGATGCAAGTTCAAACTTCAGAACTCAGGGTTCATTCTGGAAATTAAGTCTTTCAATTTCTAAATTCAAAGAGGTCAATCGGTGAAAGAGTTGCCTATCCTACAAAAATGGCCATGCTCCACCATTGACACGGATGACTTTTTATGAAGTCCATGTTCACTATGCACTTGGAACAAGGGTGAACTGAGTCCTAGGTGAGCTTTAATCCGTGTTATACAGACAATTAATTGTTTCTAAACTAAAAGCTACAGTCCGCATTCCAGTTCAAGTTCAGTTCACAAATGAGTTCCAGTTCACAGATTTGTCTGGAGTTTAGTCTATGAATCAGTTGACAAATTAGATTAGGATCTACTGCAATCACATGATACAATCCAGTTCACATGAGTGCATGAATCAGTTTACAAATGAGTGCAAGAAAGAAAAGTAACCATTGATTTGGAAGAAAAAAAAAAAACCATTAATGTGCATCACTTCACAAAAACGTGCAACCCATCACTGCAATCACTGAATAAGTCAATGAATCATTTCACAACCATCCATCGATCTGCATCACTTCACAAGAATGTGCATTAGTTACAAAAGTCTAGGATCTATTGCAATAAGGAAAAGTCAATCAGTTACACAAATGAGTTGATGAACTAGGCTAGCTACAAATGAGTGCATGAAGCCCAAGTACTACTCCTACATGTGGTGATAGGTCTGCATCAATGGTTATCAGTTTAGAAATGAGTGCACAAAAGGAAAGTAACCATTGATTTGAAAAAAAAAAAAACCTGATATCATTTCGCAACCGTCGATGGCTATCATTTCCTTCTTTTTTGCTATAAGTTGCAATAACAGCTTCCTTCTTTTTCCCATTAAAATGCTACTAGCAAAGTAGAATGAAAAATGTACCAATCACTTTCATAGAGAATGACAACATCTGCAGTGGCAAGGTTGATACCCAGACTAATGTATCAAGTAAATGCAATTTTGTTTGAGATGATGCATAACAGAAAAGACCAACAAGTTTCCTTCTCACCCTATCAGGTTCGCCACCCTGTGTTTTCACGAGGGCCCAAATATCAGGTTGATTCAAAACTAAGGTGGGCTACACCATGGGGAACAGTGGAGATGGGAGGCCCCACTGTTAAAAAAGAAATAAAAAACTTCTCAATAAGGTAACTTACAAACCCAGCAAAACTTAGAAGTTATCATTGACTTGAATTTACAAAGAAACTAATTTAAACAGATCTTGGAACTCTAGATTAGAAAATATCAAGAACTCCAAGCCAAAGCCCAAACCGGAAACTGTTGAGGGTCAAATATTGCATATTAGACCCCAGTTACTACCTAGATTTACGAACATGATAATGCTTAATGGAATATTTTAATCGTGTTTTTGTTACAGGATGTAATTAGGAGCGTTGACTAAAAAAGAGTACTACAAGTATGGTTTTGATGCTCCAAAGTCACCAGAGCAAGGAACGGACTTCAGAGGACCAATAGTGACGGATTTACACGCCAGGGATCCGAGGAAATCAAGCCGTTCACATCAAACGGGCCCGAAAACCATCCAGAATACAAGATCACAGGATTCTTACCATCCGATCGGCCCGAAACTTTATACATGGTCTGAGGGACATAAAGTAACCGTACACGTTGAATTTTAGCTCCCAAATCTTTGTAGAAGTAGTCCAACAGACAAATCAGCCCCTGAATCGTCAATCTACGGCCCGTATGAGATCTGGATATACTTCAAGTTTGGTCCCAACCGTTTAAATGAGATGACAAAAGATATGGTTGGATTGGATTTCTCGCATCCATCACCGTGGACCCCACTTGAGTGATGTGTGCACCGTGCACAAGTGCACACGCTGTGCATGGCAACTCCACAGTAATGCAAAGACGGTCAAACCGCCTCTTGACCGAAGATAAAAAAAAGAAAGAAGAAGTTTCCTTCTTCAGTCTTCGTCGTCCGTCCGCTGCTCCATCAGTGGCCCACCTTCATCATCCGGACGAATGATCCAGGCCATCCAATGTACTCAGGAGGCAAATTCGACCAAACCCTGATCAATCCCATGCATCCATGCATACATTCAAGATCATAATGGCAAGTAACCAGTCACCACGTTGATTAGTGGTGTGGTCCACCCGAAGCTCAGTTCCACTTCAAATTTTGTAGAATATCCTAAATCTACCCTAAGAGGCCAATGAACGTCCCTGATCTACTAAAAAAATAGGACATGTGGGCCCCACAGAGATCAGCGCGACCCCCTGTTTCCACGTCCGGATGCTGCCCGGCCTTTGTGGCTCGTTGCATAATCTTGGCAGCGATCGGTTGAAAGATCTGCGCCATTCAACCTGTTGGGAGGGAAATTTAGACCGTTCCCATGTTGACAGAACACCTGGAAGTGATCGCAGGCTGGTCCAAATCTCACCCAAACATAACCCATCTCACGGTTCTGCTGCATGCAGAAGTTCCGCACGAAAATAGGGGATGCAGAAAAGACTTTCCGGGATTCTTGTGTGTAGAGTCCACCGACTCTCTCCAGCCTCTTCACCGACTGCCAGGACTATAAGAAAGGGAGAGAGAAGGATGAGAAGGAATGGAAGCTCTCGGTTGGAACGTGAGAGAGAGAAAGTTTTTTGAGAGTGTTTTCTTTTTCTTTTCTTTTCTTTTTTTTTCTTTTTCTTTTTGTTTATTTTGGAATTAGCCGATCATGACCATGATCGGCTAAACCTCTTGGCTAGGGCCAGGAGGTGAAGCTTGTAGCGTGATGAGTGATATTCTACGGTTCTGATTCATGTCCTGAACTACTTTTTTTTTTGGTTTGATTTTAAGGAATGCGATTAGTTTTTAATGGTTTGTTGTGACTAACATTACAATAGATCTGCAATAGCTTGAGTATTTCCTTTTCCCTTCTTGTGATTATGAAGCCAGGACGCCCTATTGTTCACCATCGCCCCTTGGACATGGTGGAATGACAGAACTCTTACTAACATTCATACATCACTCAGATTGGCTGTTGAATTGGTTTAATTCCGTTGTTTGCTTTGTCTCATGGGCATGGTTTTGTGATGGAATCCATTCTAATTTACACCCGTCTCATCTTTTGAAAACCTGATCAAAGGAAGTTCAGATTGTTCTTTAAGCGATATATCTTCCAACTGGATGAAGATGGGACTCGAAGTCCAGTTGAGTTCATGAATCGAGCATAGATCTCTCTGATCTCTATAAGTGGATCCTCTGAATCCCCAGCTTCTTACCTTTAAATTTCACAAGTTTTAAATACATATTTTACCATTATTCCTCAAATTCACTTGATTTAGATTGCATCTTATTCTAGTTCTAGTTCTAGTTAGTTTCAGATTACGTGCAGGTTTCAGTCCCTGTGGAATCGACCTCAGTCTCACCGAGTTTATTACTACATCACAACCCTATACTTGGGGAGTGAACAGAAACCTTCCTCATCATATAATTACCCGATTTGGCTCTTGGTGGGACCCCAAATGATGAACTCGTCAGACAAAAATCTATTGCAAACTCGCTACTGTCGCGTTCATTAGCTAATCCGCATCCGTAGACACCTCTCATAGACACGCACGCCATGCATGCGAAACGTCATTTTCAAACCAAACTACACTCGCTATTTTCAAATCTCATGCGGCCACTTCATTCCCCCACTCTCTCCCTCGATTTCCCCACTCTCACCTTTCTGTCTCTCTCTCTTGAAGCAAAAAAGAAGAAAAAAAAATCTCTTTTATATTTTTTCAATCCATCTTCCATTTTCTTCTTAACAAGAAAATCCATATTTACTAATATTCCCATTTTTCTATTTTTCAAAAGAATGAGTTCGGACTCCGAAAGCGTCGGCTTACCTTTGTGATTTTTCTGACTATAGCATGTCCTTAGTGATGTTGTTTTTGTCATATGCTTTTAATGAAAGTTTGAAAAAGTTCACAATGCATTTCTTGAGATTCCAGAAAAGGCCATCTTTTTCATAACCAACAATCATGGCCACCTAAGACCTATCACTTGCTATGAAGGAGAAAAAGCCCTCAATTCATTTTCAAAAATGCAACAAACCCAGTACATCATGAAAAACATATTACACATAAGACAACAGAATAGAACAGATGAACAACAAAACTAAAATACACCATTTCCATTTCTTGGAAGAAGAGGGAAAGTGGGAAACCATCATGCCACATCATGAAAAGCTAACCCAAAGAACAAGGCATAACCCAAAGAACCTTAAAAGCTGATTGGATGTAAAACCTAGACCAGACTGGATGAATGGACTGGTTTATGCTGGAATCAACCACAGAAACAATTATCTTTGTGATTCACAATATAAAATAAATATAATTCTAAATATGAAACAAAGAAAAAACTAAATTAGAGAACTCTAGGAAAATAGGTACACACAAAATAGATGGGCTGATATTTGCAATAAATGTTGTTTTTGAATTTCCACCAAGAGCGTCCTATAATCAAAGACTTGTATTGAGGAACAATCAATTATAAGCATTTTTTTAAAAAAAAGGCGTGAGCCATGGTTCCATTAACCAATCAACAATTACAACCAACCAGAAGGGCCCAACAAGAAAGTTGCGGCCACACCAAACAAGAGACATCTATACAGACCCGGACTTTCAGACAGGCCCCAACAAAAAGATTTCTGGCCCGCCTATCGTATAAACTCCACAAAAGAAAATAGCGCCTGTCAGTCCCTATTGGATCTCCTGATAGCTCCAATCCCAACTTTATCCAGCAGGACCACGCCCCGAACATAACGAGGAAGGACAGTGGCTGCAGCCCAAATAAAGTGGGCCTGGGACGCAGAGGCCCACTTAGCCAAGCCGTCCGCAGCAGCATTTGCATCACGGAAGATATGGCTGAGAGGAAAACAGGCCCTCCTTCGCAAGGATTGGATACGGTTCAGCTTCTAGATCCAACTCACATTCGCTTGGCAGACCGTTCACTAGATTGACAATGAGTTTGGAGTCTGATTCAAGTTGAACCTTCCGCAAGCCCTTCTGTAGGCAAAGGTTAATCCTGTCCTAGATAGCTTTGAGTTCAGCAATGTTATTAGTACCAAGGTCATAACCAATGGCATAGGCAAAAATGATGTTGCCATTCGGCCCTCTACAGATCCCACCTCCCCCTGCGTTCCCCGAGTTCCCTGCACTAACCCCGTCAACATTGAGCTTGACCCAATCCTCCGTCGGGCGGATCTATTTGACCAGCTGCGGAGCCTTTGTAGGAAGAGGCGTGTGAGGCAAACCCAAAATATCCATCACCTTGGCATCTGTAGAAGACCTATAGAGCGTAGCATGGTAGGCGATAACAATGGATTTAACCCCGTCAATCACCCTGTAAAGGACATTTTCTAGCGGCGCCGCTCTTTCCTCAAACCTAGCCTTATTCCTCGCCTTCCAGAATTCCCAGAGAATGAACAGAGGAATCAGCCCTTGGATGGTTGACCGCCCACCCGAAGTCGAGGATGCACTCCATCAGGCATTTAATCTTGCTTCAATATCTTGGTTCGGTCCAATTGCAATACCGAGGATGTTCCCAAAATGTTTCCAAACCGACTTAGCAAGACTGCTATGAAGGAAGAGATGAGGCAGCATCTCCACCTCATTTGACTGCAGGCCCTCCGTGGGACAGCACACACACTTAGAGGCCATGGACACCCCTCTAGCCTGAACTCTGGAATCAACCGGAATGGCTCCAAGGATAGTTCTCCACACAAAAGACAAGATTTTTGGCGGCATTATCGAGTGCCAAACCCACCTGGACCAGCTCTTCCTCAGCCCCGACACTCACAACGCGTGCCAAGCTGAACGAATAGAGAATGTGCCCGACGGCTCTAATGGCAAAAAATGCACGTCCGAGGAGTCAGACGTACAAAAACCATCTTGAAAGATATGGTCCGTGACATTCTGAGGGAGAAGCGGGAGAACAGCCGAGGGTGGAAGGGGGCCATTAGAACCCAGGAAATCCCTCACCTGTAAATTGCAGAGCCCCTTCAGAATAGGACACGGCAGAAGGCGTTGAATGGGGCCTAAATTGGACCAGTTATCCCGCCAAAGACTACAGGTACCCTGACCAATACGGCATTGAGCAATGTTATCAAAGAAGGAGAAACAGTCCCGGACAGATTTCCACATTGGAGAGTAGGGGGACCCCCGCCCTGCTCCAACGTTGAGGGCATGCAAGTCCCTTTAGTGTTTGGCCCTCATCAGCTCCACCCAGGGGCTAGCGGAAGTGCCAAAACGGACCACCCACTCTAGTTTTACTTTAAAGGCCTTCATAACTTCCTGAAGCGAGTGAAATCCTTGACCACCTTAAGCTTTCGGCATGGAAATCCTTCTCCAACCTACCCAATGCAACTTCTTTTTTCCATCCGACCAGCCCCAAAAGAAATCAGTAAGGCTTCGCTGAATAGAATCGATGACATTGGCTGGAGCGTTGGAAGCAGCTAACGTGTGGACTGGTATGCTGCATAACACATGGTGAATCAGGGTAGCCCTCCCTGCCTGAGACAGGAACCGAGCCTTCCAACCATTAATTCGGGCGTCAATCTTGCTAATCAGGGGTTGAAACCTCAGCTGACTGACCCTGCTCCGACCAATGGGGACTCCCAGGTACACTGGATCAGATGTCGCAATTTTGATCCCTAAGCAGTTTTCCATAGATCTGATTCTTGACATGGATAGGTTAGCTGAGGTGAAGAAGGAGCTTTTACCCATGTTACACGTTGGCTAGAGACGTCTTGAAAGTCACCCAGGAATTTCTTCATTGCTCGCAACGATCTTATACCGCTGTTAATGAACAAAAGAGTGTCATCTGCGAAAAGCAGGTGCAACAGGATTGGGCAACCTTGTTTAATTTTGAACGGCTTACATTCTCCATTGTTGATTAAGGTTTTGACCCCTCTGCTAAGCACCTCAGCTGCCAGGATAAAAAGGGTTGGAGATATAGGATCTCCCTGCCTTAATCCTCTTAAAGATTTGAAGAAACTGGATGCTTCCCCATTAACCAGGACCGAGAACCAACAATTGGCCCAACACTTTTCAACCAACTCAATCCAAGGTTCGCTGAAACCAAACTGATTAAGAACTTGCTTTAGAAAATTCCACTCCACTCTATCGTAAGCTTTTTCTGAATCCAGCTTCAAAACGACATTGCCCCCTCTTGTCTTTCAGTTTAGATCCCTAAACATTTCTTGAGCAAGAGCTATGCTCTCCGCCATGGATCTCCCCTTCATGAACGCCGTTTGTTCTAGGGAGATGATTGAGGGGAGTAATTAGTTAAGCCTGGAAGCAATTACTTTTGCCATGATCTTGTAGACACAGTTACATAAGCTTATGGGCCTATAGTCGTAGAACGTGGAAGGATTCGAGACTTTGGGAATTAGGCAAATCAAAGAGGAAGTGAAGGCCCTTGGGATATCCCCTCCATTGAACAGGTGCACTACTGCTCTATGAAGGTCAGCCCCAACAATGTTCCAACAGGTCTTGAAAAAAAGAACTAAAAAAGCCGTCCGGCCCGGGCGCCCCATCTGACGGAATGGAGGAAACAGTCCTTTGTACTTCCTCCAGCGACGGGCAGATCATGAGACTGTCGTTGTCTGCTGATGAGATGCATGAGGGAATGGACTCAAGGAGGACGACATCACTGGTTCGCTCCTCAGATGTGAAGGCTGCTTGGAAGAATGACACCGCTTCCACTTTAATCTGATTGAGATCAGTGAGAAGTTCTCCTTGAGTGGATTTAATTGCTGAAATTTCGGCCCTTCTGGCTCTCTCGATAACAGCTGTATGAAAGAACTTGGTGTTCTTATCACCCTCCTTTAGCCATGAATTTATGGATTTTTGCTTCCAGAAAATTTCCTCCCGGTTTTCCAAGATTTGGAGATGAGATTTGGCCTCTAAGTAGCGCCTGTGGCTGTCGTCATCAGGAAAGTTCTGCATATGATCTTCAATCTGTTTTAAAGTACGTTCAGCTTCCTTAACTTGCTCATCAATCTGACCAAATGTAATCATGTTCCACAGTTTTAGGAGTTGCTTGACCTTCTTCAGTTTCAGTTGCACATTGATCATGGGATTTGTGGCCACCTGCCCTTGCCAAGCTCTTTCAACCACCTGCAAAAAGGATTCATGAAGAGTCCACATCTATTGGAAACGGAAAGGCCTAACCTTGGTCGATTGGTCCCTAGGGAAGGATAGAAGCAAAGGAGCATGGTTAGAGGACACACGAGGCAGGTGGGTGACCTTGAACCGTGAGAAAAAGGCCGCCCACTGAACATTTGTCATGCCCCAGACTCGGTAATCGGACTCACAAGGAACTCGATGGCCAGTTCTGGCCGCAACAGCTTCCTTAGTATCTCATTCTCAGCTCCTGAGGCAGGTTCTGATCCTGGGATCTTACAAGGAGGATTTCCATAACAGTATAATAATTACCAATACGAACATACCTAAGATCACAGCAAGTAAATCTTAGAATAACAAAGGCACACATCACAAAATCCACTATGAATTTAAACTTTTACAAGTATCCATAAGACCTAAAAAGACATACATAAGATATAGAAGCAAGAAAGGAAGTCTGCAACACTGGGTCCTCAAGCTCAGCTCTAATCCAAACTCTGCCACTGCGACGCCTGCCTAGGATCTCCTGCACGCATCAATCCTGCACAAGCTTATAGAAAGCTTAGAGGATGGTGAAAGTGTGTGACAATGGTGCTCAGAAGAAAATAGATAATGCAGAAGGGAGTCATGATCAATACCAATACCACTAGCCTTACTAAGGCTATCATGAATGCAAGAAACTATACCAAGGCAGTACGATAATATAGGAAGTCATACTAAGGCTATATAATGCAATGAGTACTGTAATGCAATGAGTACTGTAATGCAATATGAGTACTGTAATGCGATGAGTATTGTAATGCGATGAGTATTGTAATGCATTATGAGGCTTACACAGCCGATGCAAATGCAATGCGAAGTAATGTCAGTGCTCATATCCAATCCATATATCAAGTACATTTCCATCATAAGAAAATCACTGGGGTCTATTACACTGCTGGATGACTGTTGCTCTACAGACCCCGCACAGTCAAACAAGCGTAAGAGACCTCACTACCCTGCCTGCAAACAACCAATCACCAGCAAGGCCTGAAGATAGTGGACCCATTCACGAGCTGGTCAGACTCAGCCTAGCAATGCTCCCTTACATCAGGCGAGAAAGGCCACACCCCTATCCAACTGACTACACAACAGTGGGAGTTGCGGTCTAATGGTATAAGGCCCTCATGCACTCATATATTCCACTCGGTCACGACGTTGGAGCAGATCATTGGTACCATGGAAGTTTTGGGAATTTCACTCATGGGCATCCTATGCACCCGATATGCTCAAGTAACATTTTCGGTGTCCAAACATGGCCGTCCACGATGTATCTGTAGAGGCTACAACCCTGATGAAGCGAGGGTGATAATGCTCATATGTTATGCAATGCCAGATGCATGAATCACACCATCAACTATGCATCAATTCCAAGCATCCAAAATGCTCAAGAGGGAATACTACGTCCCTCAGGAAGGCAACATGCAATGCCCAATGTCACAATCATAACCACACACACAGTGTCATCCAAGCATACAATGATGCATATGGACCATGAAGATGGGTCTAGATGCATTATGCAACGATATATAAAGTAGTACACTCCTCCTATCAAAGAAGGGACCAAGACTAGGTATTTAGACAATATCCATAAGGAATCCCACCTCTAGTGGGGGCCCATTTACCTGGGGTAGCCCACGAGACTAAGCATAAAACTACGTGTCTAAGTAACACAGAAGTGAGTCTAACAAGAGTTTAAGATGAGCATCTAATGACATTTATATACAAATGGGCCTATAGGGGTCCATAATGGGGACATTTAACTACCATTCTCTAAGAGGCATCTCAACCATGAACTATATGGATACAAGGCACAAGGCCCTACATTCAAGATAAGAATATAGGTAACAACATACATACATTCCTCATAATAGGTCATAAAAAGATATAATAACGCTTTTAACAACATGGGCCCCAAGAGAGAAATTAAGGCTCAAGGCTTAATTTTCAATGGCCATAGAATCCATGCATTAAGTTGGACTTGGTGGGCAGCCCACGTACACAATATATGACCCAAAATAAGTTTAAGTTTGGATGATGAAATGGGCCCAACTACATCAGCCGGATAACTAGCAATTTAAGTGGGCAACCAAGGGCCCAATACTATCCTTATCTTAGCCCACAAGTCCATCAAAATGGTGGAAGTTGGCTCAATATATGGTTGGGCCAAGCTGGGACATCCCAACCCACTTTGGGCCCATGGGATGCCCCAAAATCTGATCTAAGATGGGGTCCTCATGTGATCACTAAAGGTGACCCAAAAGAATGCACTAATTAAGCCTAAGGATTATAAAATATAAGCATGTAACATGCACACAAGTTCTCAATATGGTGGGCCTCATGTCCAATAAAGTTTCAACCATAACAATATACATTTAAGGCCTCTTGATAAACGTTCGACCCACTCAGCTTCCTGGGCTTGCCAAAGCCCAGAAATTAGTTAAATAAGTGAGAATGATCTAGTGAAGGCCAACGATATTCACAGGGGGCCCTACCAGATGGAGGGTGTGTATACATCAAGAAAAGATCAAGTGGGCCTGCTACTGGATTGTGAATCCAGTAGCAACCTAAGGCAAAGAGTGCCTCCATGATTGGGCGATCCAAGGCTTGGATGGCCTGGATCAAACATGCGTTAAAGTAGGTTCCACATACATTCACGTTGATCCTTAAACAAATGGCCTAGGGCCTATGGTGGGCCTTTAACCATCCATAGAAGAGCCCATGGGCCTACCTTAGGACTACGCAGGAGGACATCCAACCTCAACTGGTTCCCAAGAGGTAGCCCACCACTACTCGAACATGAACTAAGGCCCAAGGCTTAAGGCAATCCATGGCTTAGTGAGCTTATACTCAAAGCCCAACACATAGGCAATATGGTGGGCCCTCAAGCAAGTTTGGGCCCAACCATAAAGATCATGAGTCCACTCATTATGGTTGGCCTAATGGGCAGCCCATTATTCTAACATATGGGTAATCCTTATATTTAAAACAAGTTGGGCCTCACATCTCGGCCCAAGTATGGTTTACTTTAATGGGCAAGCAAGGGCCCAACTACCTGAGTATTTTAGCCCATAAAACCCATCACAATAGTGTATTAAATATAGGCCCAAAGGTCAGGGGTCTATTAAGGAAGTTTCAAGACATTGGGCCTAGGAAACCCAACAGCCAACTATGAATATTGTTATAATAAAACACATTTAAGGTGGGCCTTAAGAGTGTACTAATTAAGCCCTAAAGTCTAATCAAGATAGGGCAAGATATGTGTAATAATGTCTCCAAATATGGTGGGGCATGCTGTCCCAAAATATACATTTGTGGGTAGCAACCTTGGGCCAAATGCTGAAATTCCAGCCCACCCACTATCTGGGCTTGTTGGAAATTTAATAAAATTTATTTATAGTATATTTATTTCTCTGATGGCCCACACACATCACTGTGGGCCCCACCAGATGAGAGAGGAAACATACAACACATATATCCAAGTGGGCCATGCCATTGGAATATAGGCCCAACAGCCCAAGGTAGGGGCGTCCCATGGTGGGTAGTCCTACGAGCCTGGGTATTTGACCCAAAACTGACCCAATTTGCAGGTCGCACCACAGTCAGCTCGAATGTCCGTTGGGTCTAAAATTTTATAGAGTGACACTTCCATAGGTAGGATACACCCCCACAAAATTTAAGAATTTTTAGAAATTCTTAAGTATTTTAATTAATTTAAACAATACACTCTGTCCAGAAAATCGGACAGACCTGGACGTCCCAACGTGGTGGGCCAGTCCGGCCCTCGTCACGGTGTGGTCATGAGTCCATTGGCTCTAAAATTTAGTAGTTAGGTCCTACCATAAGTGGAACACAACTCCATAAAATTTTAAAATTTTTTTACATCTAAAAATATTTTAATTTATTTAAAGAAATCAATCTATCCTAAAAATCTGACTGATCTGGACACCATATTGTAATGGGCCGGTCCAGCCACTACCATGGTGTGTACAGGTGTCCATTGGCCCCAAAATTTTGTAGGTGGGTCCTACCATGAGTGTACCACCACCCTGTAAATTTTTATAATTTTTAGACACCCAAAAGTATTTTAATAAATTTCGAAATTCCAACCTATCCAGGGTGGAATGTTGCTGGAACAGTGCAGAAAATCCTGACTGTCCACCTCCTTTGGACTACACCTTTGGGAACCTAATGAAGGTCATATGGGGCTGGAATTTAGGGGACATCAAGATGAGATTCCCACCTTTTAGAAAAGTATATTTGATGGGTACAAAAGTTCCTCTAATCAGTCCCAAATTCAAGCCCAAAGTCCAACAAAAATCTGTGCAGAAAAATTCTAGGCAGCAACATGCACATGAAATAAAATGAGTATAAGAACCAAAATAAAAAGAAATCACCTTATGGAATTTGAGTTGTAGTCCACCTCAGTGGGCCCCACAAATATCCAGACCTAATCCATACCATAAAATCTATTGCATGTGTCAAAAAAGGAGCAAATGAGACACCTATGTTCATAGAGTGGACAGACATGGGCTTCCACTCTCTTTGGATGGTCTGGATACTTCCAGGCCACAAGGTGGGCCACACACATCTGAGAATAATAGATCAACAAAATAATAGTAAGAATCGACCACAAGGGAAGGGGCTCCGCCACATTGAGACCCTTCCCTTCATCACAAACCACACATATCACTATATTGATGGGATTACAAGATCTACCTATGCATGCATCCTCTAATCAAAATCCAATGGTGGAGATGCCATCTCCACCAAGGATCAAGGGTCTAGATAACCCACAAACCTATAAATCAAAGAAAAATCTCATGATGGGGTCCATGGAGAATGGCCCCATCATGGCAATCATGCATGCATAAAGTGGGTTGTTCGCCACACTCATGTAGTCATGTAGGACCTCCACCATTGATTGGTGGGTCCTACACACTCCCAATCAAATGAAAAAGGTTCATGCAAGAGAAAAGGAAAGAGACTAATCCCATGAATCACCCACCTTGAATCTTCAAGATTTTCCTATCTCCAAGCTCCTTAAGCTCCAAGGGTTATAGATCTATGGTTGAGATCATGTTCCAAGGGCTAAATGATAGGGGATTAGAGGGAGAAGGGGCTGGAGAAGAGAAGGAGATGAAAGGGAAGTTGCTGGAAATTCCAGCAATGGAGGGAAATGAGAGGGAGGGAAAGAATAAAGAGAGAGAAAGAGAGACCATGATGGGTTTGTAAGAGAATTCATCATTACCATAGGGAGGAGTTTACAAAGTTGTAGGTTAGACTAAGCCTCTTGGTGGTGTAGTTCCATGCAATTGTGTAGTGTATGGGTAGTGTACCTCGGAACTTGTGCCAAGGGTGATGGTGGTCCACATGCATTCCACCTATGTAGGCCACATGATCAATAGTCATATAATGAAATGTACATAACTTTTGGTCTACATATCGGATTTATGCGCGAGACGTGGCATTGCAACCGCGACGACGATGCGGTCGCAATAGCATAGGCCTCGGGTCAATCCGAGTCGGGTCTACATGACCAAACTTAAGGATGACTACAAACACTATCCAAGGGTCGTGGATCTTTGGGATTCGACCGGTAGGACTGCGAGACCATGATGAATAAGATGCATACTCACACACACACATGCACACATGCGAACTCGGGTCGGGTCTGACAACATTGAAGATGCATACTTACACACACACATGCACACATACGACCTATCAAGCCTTGCCCACGCTCTAGCTGAACCCTGCTGATTGTTGTACCAAGTAAAGTGGTTACCAGTAAAACCTCCGTCCTGCAGACCTGCTGCATTGATCGCAATGGTGAACTCGCTGGAGCTGATAAGATCCGGATTTCGACTGCCTCTTCTCTTAGACACACTGGTCACGGTGTTGAAATCACCACAGACTGCCCATGGGTCAGCCACTGTTTTGGATATGGATGTCATTTCCTGCCATAGCTCCCTTCTGCTTATCCTGTTACAACTAGCATAAACAAAGGACAGCCTGACAGGGGACTGATTTTACACAGATATGAGTAGAGATAACATTTGGTTAGATTCACCAAAAACAGCAATGTTAAGGGAACTTTTGAAAAATACCCAAACCTTCCCTCCTGCTCCTGCATTAGAATAAGACGAATGAAAGCCTAATATGAGACCAACCTGTACTCTTCTGTCGTCGCTAATCATGGGCTCAAGAATGGCGAATATCCACGGACTGTGTTTGCGAATGATCCTTGAGACAGATCGGATGGTGGTACCATTTCCCATTTCACGGGCGTTCCACACAAGAATGTTATCCATCAGTGACACACCCTGTGTTAACAGCCCTTCTCTTGAGCCTTCTTAGCCTGCCATACCAGTCTCCTGGACCTTTGTAGTTTTTTCGGCTTCTTCTTGTGGCTCCAAATGTGGCCATGCTTGGATGGCCTTCTTTACATGATGAACCTAAATTCTGATCGATAGTCTGCCCAACTGATTGCTCCATTGGTTGATCTTGGTTCGTTTTTGCTACATCCCCATTAGAGGCATCCCCATTAGCGGCATTCTCCAAGCCCATAGTCTGCTCCTTAGGACACCCAGGAATTTGAGAGGTAGGTTGGTCCTCTGCAACGAAATAAGGGGATAAATCTATCTGTAGATTCAATCGGTCAGACATCCCCTTAGGAGTACAACCTCCCTGATCTATCGGTGCCCTATTGACTCGACCCAAGATGCACCAATCGTCTCGTCTTCTGAAGTAAGGAGAGACACTGTCCCCACCGGAATTGCTTTCTGGGGAAGATGCTGGAGAATTTCCATCAGAAGTAGACTTTTGAACCCAAATAGGTCGACCTTGTGGGCTCCGTTCCTTCAGATTTTTTTGAACCTGCTGCGTTATATCCCGAATGACACTCAGGTTTGGTCGGAAATGTAGGCTGTTTCTCGGGCAGGAAGTCTCTAGTGCAGGGCCATGCACACGATTACAGGTTCCATCCCTTTCAGGTATTGATGACTCTCCTAGAAATTGAATGGGAGTGTCTATAGGAGGGTCGGTGTATTCCACATCTACATGTTCAGTAACAGGCCTCTGAGAAGGACTTATCTAAAGTTCTGGGCCCTGTTTCGCCACATAGTAATCACCCACTGGAGGAGATGCACTAAGTTCTGATAATGTTACTCCTCCATACGTAGTTGTCACTCTCTCTGGATTAACCGGACTAGAATGTCCAGAGACATTAGCTCGAGCAGGAGGTGAAGTACCATCAAGAGCTAGCAGCGGAACTCCCAGAGTCACCAGCATGTCATTCTGACGGACTTCGGAAGACCCTGCCCTATCTGAGATATGAAAGCCCCGTGGGTCATTTACCTTATGCGTTGCTTTTTCCATTGAGGCATTTTGACAAGCATCTCCAGAGTGCCTTCCCTGGCCCTCCCTTGTGGCGGCAAACTGACATCCATCTTTTGAGCACCCACCGGGCGCATTCGATGCGGTAAATCGACAAGCATCTACCAAGCGCTCTTGGTCACCCTGTTGATTTTGACCAAATGCTCTCTCGACCCAATCCCTAATGGGCTCTGCTGCATGGTTGGGATAGAGGTATGGTGTTGTAGGTCTTGCCGGCTTCTCAATCTTCGCTGTGACTCAGAAAATTCGGCCTGCTGCCGAGAGTTTGAGGACCGTGGAAATTTCTACATCATGCTTGAGATGGACTTTTACCCTTGCATAAACTTGGAAGATACCAAATCTACTCCCTGTGTCTAACTGCACCACCCTCCCAAAAAAATTCCCCAAGTCAAGAATCACTGATTTTGGCCAAGCATGGGCTGGGATCCTATAGAGCTAGATCTACGTACCTTCACCCTCAGTCACTGCATCAGGAGTCCAGGGAACCACTTCAGAAAGGCCCATCCGCTTGTGGAGATTCCTATCACTCCTGAAATTGAGAAATTCCACCTTGGATTTGAGGATTATAAGAAATGTGTGAGAAGTTAGCCGGGCTACATCAATAGCCGCAGCTACGAATTGAGACTCTCTGATGGCTGAAATCAGCTTCATAATGGAGGTATTGTTATTGTCAGCAATGCCCACCAGACCCAGCTATAGCTCTCGAAGCTTTGTCGCAACCGCCTTCAGGTTAGCAATGGTAAGGGTCTCATCATGCGGCACTTAGGAAAAGGATGGGGGTATTTTCTTCACCGCCGACGCATAAGAACTTGGGTGGGCCAGATGAGATGACGGAGAGTGGGCAGAGGCCCCGAGAGCCCTGCAATTTTGACCCTTTGGCTTAACCGGAAGAACGGTAGCTTCTCTACCATCGATCTTCTGACTGTGAAGAACACCCATGGCAACCCTTGCATCTGCTTCATATCGGAATCTAACAAACGCATACCCCCTAGGACGGGAGGAGTTGGGGAAGAAGGGGGTGTACACCTCCAAAACTTTCCCATATTTAGAAAATATTTTGTAGATGTCCTCCTAGGAGCAATCGAAGGGGAGGTTCCCCACAAATAGAGAGAAAGCACAGGGGAAGAACTCCGATTTGGTTTCCCTCCTCCGAGACCTGCCCCTTGGAGATGGGGGTCTAGCAGATCTGGAGGGGGCATGAGATCTACGAGCTCATCGAACCATCATAAAACAGCCAACCTGCCTGTATTATCCCCCTAAGAAGATGGCATGTGGGAGTAACAACAACGTAATGGCTTCCTTCACTGAAAGTGGCTGCCTTTCCAAGCTTGCTACAATGCTTCTTATTGGAGCACTGATGGGGAACTTTGAAATATCAGGTCTCTCTCTCTCTCTCTCTCTCTCTCTCTCTCTCTCTCTCTCAATTCACTGACATAATTATAAGCAAATTGGATCATAAGCTCATTTGATGAGGAAAATACATCAAATGTAGTTGGAAGCCTAGACCATAAGGATGAATGTTAATACATTAGTTAGAGTTATCAGTTTTACTTTGGAACAATACTAGTTCAATCACTGAATATCATGTGGGGACACAACAAATATTATTGATCATTAATGTTTTACATAATAACATTGAATACATGTCTTGGTATGCATGTATCTAAAAACAACAACACATGCACAAATATCCTTGGTAACTTGTGAATTTGAATGCTATATCACCCTTACAACACTAGGTCACCAGGTGCATATCCTGGAATGGGAAAAATGCTTATGCAAAAGCATTCTTATATGACAATTAAAATACTCATTACTCACTTCTCGAATAATGTAATTTCTACTTCTAAAGCATTAGCTGAATGCATTCTTGATCCTCCTTCAAAACTAATATGCAAAGGTGTTTTTTTTTATATTTTTTATTTATTTTATTTTTTTTTTTTTTTTTTTTTAATGATGAATTGATTTTGGTAATCAGTTTTTGATCTATCTAATTCTACTCTAAATAAAGTAGACCTTATGAGAAGCATTCACCTTGATTTTTCATTTCCAGTTTTCATTTTTGGTGTAGTTCTATGTTTCCACACTAGGATTTTGCTTTCGCAATTACAAGTGGTGGTTTGTGCTTCTTTCCTTTTTTGGCTTGTGTATGTTTTTTGGCACCACCTTAGCACCTTTCAATGAAAGTTTCTTTCTATCTTTCAAAAGAAGTGGTAGCTTGTGCTATGAGTGATGTCAATGTGTGCCTCTACCATAGCTGGTCCCAAAGCCAGGGTAAAAGAGTAATAACTACGTCAATTAAAATTGCATATCTTATCATGAATGAAACATCCTAATTAAATCCACGATGAACAAAACATTGGAAAGCCATTTCCCAAAAATAAAAAGGAAAGAAAGTCAAAGAAATAAATAAAGGAAACTATAGTGAAAAATTGAACTTACCTGACACGCATGCCTTCTTCAATATCTGTTGGTGAAACTTTATCGCCCAAACCAACAACGAACTGTGGGTACAGAAAGAATTAGGTCCATCAAAATGTGCCAAGATTCTTAAGTTATACCAACCTGAAATAACAAAACATCGCATAGAAAACATACCTTGGCAATTTGCTTAACATTTATTACATACTTTGCTTCCTCAGAATTCTGGTTTATTATTTTTGTGCATCTTGCAACCTGCTCAAAACATAAATAAACACATGTAAAGTCAAACAACATACCATGTAGTCATAATCACAACAACAGGCAGCCCTCTTAAAGATTACCTGAAGAGGTTGCTCCTCTTGCATCATTTGTTTATCAGAAACAAGATTCCACTAGCTAGGTGCAACTAACACTGTGCTAACCCAGTGTCTAAATCTTTTATTCCTGTTGTTTAAATGAAACAAAATCTTCCTATTCAAAAAGTTTTATAATGCAGATAGAGGGGCAGATGCTAAGAAAAGCCCATAAAAGGGCATTTTCCTGTAGTGCAAAGATAACATTAACCATGCAAAGATAAACATTAACCATCACAATCAATCTCCTTGCATTTTGTCAGCTCATCAAACCAATAGTCCTGATCACCATGCACGCATTCAACCTCTACCATAAGATGTATTGGCGTGCAGTCCATGAAGTATTCAGACACGATATTACTCATTAAAATAGTTGCAAAATCCTGCTTTTAGTCCTAAAATTCCAGACAGTAAGCTCATTTCCTTAAGCAAGAATACAAAATAGAATGAATGGAAAAGAACTCAAAATTTTCTCACCTCATAACAAGGAAAGGGTGGTTACATGCATATATATAGCAACACATCGTGTGGGCTGCAAACACAAATAGAATCCAAAGCAACGATCCATGTGGTTACACAAATAGGATCAAAGAATAATAACCCTAAACTAACTCTCGAAAAGAAATATTTGAATGCAAAAAAAAAAAAAAAAAAAAGAAAGGAAAAAAAGAAGAAGAAGAAGAAATCAATGGCATTTCTCTGTTTGTCGCCGATCCACAATGTGACCCAGAGTATGACAGTCTAGATCATGGACTGTTATGCCACATTTTCAATATCAACACAGTGCACTGAATAAAACATTTTCCAGCTGTGCTTAAAAGATTTTTATTTTTATTTTTTAAATAACTATATAACAAAAATGGAGAATTTGGTTAAATGCCATAGAAGGACAACTGAAAGAACTGCGATACATAACAAGAATCAATCATATAACTAGTTTAGCTCCACAAAATGAAGGAAAAATAAGAATAACCATGTGAAAATCAACGTGTTAAAGAACAGGGACCACATCACACCATCTATCTAATCATAATGGAGGCTTTTAATCCATGGAGTGATTTTCAACTGCAGTAGCAGCTATTCACCTTTACTATGTGAAATTCTGGTGTTACTCTTTCATCACTGTATTTATGACCTGATGGCAGGAAATTCGCTGCATTTCAAGATTGCAAATGGTAATCCACAACAAAACTGTGGGTATCTGATGGACTTGCACCAGGTCTTCCAAACAGTAGGAGGAAAAAAAAAAAACTCGGACACAGCTCCTGTAGAAACTTGAAATGCTCATCAATGTAGTTAAGTGTACTCTTCATTACTGATTAGTTTTCTTAAGATAAGTTTTAGGAGCGTTGAGTACCATTTAGTAACTGGTATTAACCTTGATTGGCCTATTTTGTTATGGATCCAAACCATCCAATCAGTGGACCACCTCTTGGATGACACATAGCCCAAACAATAGCACCAATTTGAACGTCATGGAATTTAATATCAACAACTCTTGTAAGCAAAAGCATCCTATAAGAGGGGGAGTTATTTAATACTTTGGCAGGGTGTGATGTTTGATACACAGGTGCATAAATTGTGCACATGCCATGCATTAACTCAAGCTACATGGTCCAAAATTATGGGACCCCCATTGGATAGGCTGAGAACCCAAAATCAGTTTGTTGGACCAATCTAAGAACTCTGGTTAATGGACATTTTTCTGTTGGGTTTGTACCATAGACTATTTGTCATTTTAACCGTCACCTTTGCTTCATGGCCCATCTAAAGTGGGGGCCATGATTTGGGTGGTTTAGTTTGAGCTACTTGTATGCCACGTGTACAAATTTCTAGCGCATGTACGTCGACCATCAACCTCTGCCAGAGTATCAAAGTATTCCCTTAGTTAGAATTGCTGATGACCGCTTGCATGAACACAATTAGACCATCAAGTGCACATCAAACTCTGGCGCATGCATGTCGACCATCAAATTCCGCTAGTTGTTGAAAATCATTTTCTAACTGCTAGAAATTGACCCTCATTTGATGGAAATTGTGAATAGTTGAATGTTTAGTTTAAACACTGATTTCATTGGATGTTTTACAAATTCTTCATATTTTGTGTTCGACATCGAAGTGGGCCATTCCCTAGATCATTGGAATTAAGTGACAATCATTGGGCCTCTTAAACCTATATCAATCCCACATTAGCCAATGGCATCCAATCTGCACTTTTAACACGTCCTTGGTTGATACAGTTTTCAATGCAACTAAAAAAAAAAAGATAATGACCAGACATTGTTCTATCAAGTATGAACCACAATGCCAGAAACCCACTTACCTATACTCAAGGATTTTGGAAATCATCCATAGTTGAGGCTAATGCATGCAACACCCATTGATGATATTGAACTTGAAGGTCTCACCCCAAATCTGTAGACAATTGCCCATTTACATTAATAGCAGCCCAACGCATACAAGGGTGGGGATCTTGGAACGAGTTCAAAACCATCGTCACCACTTGCTCCAAATTTTTTTTTTATCATCACCTGCATGGAATAAAAAGGAAATTAAATGAAAATGCAATTGTAAAAGAAGCTTTCATGAAAATCCATCATAAAACTCAAAATCAAGCTACAAACAGAAGGAAACATAGCCTTAAATTTCAGATTCCTACCATGTTATTAAAAAAAAAAAACATAAGGTTGTATTTACCTCCAGCCATTAAAATGATCTTTGGAATCTATACTATAAGTACAATTCTGCAATTCAATCTGTCCAGATCTGACTCCTTTTAGAGGCTGTTTGATAGTCTAATACTTCTAACTGAATTTACACACACACACACACACACACACACACACACACACACACACACACACACACAAAACACATCAAAGCTCCATAAATTATATATATCTAAATAAATGTTATATAGCAATTCTCCTCTTAAATCAATTTCAATTTATGGTTTCAGGCCAAAATAATCAAACACCCAGATAATATAATCATCTGAAATTGACATTCTATTTATAAAACAATCAAACACCCTATCAATACAATCAAAATCATACAAGAGTGGGTCAATCTTGGAGGTGATTAGGAGGCAACTATAGAACTCAATTCAAAAAGTGTATCCCATTTTGACCCGACCTTAAGAAAGCTAAATATGTACAGCTTTGGATGATTAAAAAAGATTTAGACAGAAACAGATACACAAATGCAAAATAGGGTAAGATCATAGCTTGTCGCAACTGCCAATTTCGGACATCAAGCATGCAAGACCACCAATTACTTGCTCATCGCTATTAGCAAGAGCAGGTAGAAGAAGTGCTTCTTTAAGAAACTGTACTCTGAACAACAAAACCTGGGGTACACCCTGCCAGAGAGATGGCTGTTAAAAGCACATAAATAAATACAATTGTTGAAGTACAAATCTAGTAAGAAAGTTAACACAATGAGTCTCATCAATGCGAGACGAAGTCACACTCACAATCAAGTTCCCCTATCATTCAGCTCGCAATCTCATCGAAAACTTTGGTTTATCCATGGAGGGGCTAACATGCAGGCAGAAAAACTAGTTTGGAAACTAGCTTATGGTTCTGATCACTTCCAGTATGCATTTTTACTTTTTATTTTTAGTGCATATTCAGATGATATTGGGATTGTAGAGAATGTGTATGTGTGCACGTCATGTTATTGTACTCCCTCTGGGCACCATAACTATGTTTAGGGTTAGTTTAAAGTGGTAAGACATAACTCTTGCAGTTGCACAAATCTTTCTTCTATTCACTTCTCCCTTCCTGATTTTTGTTTTCTTTTTTCCCTTGCATAAGCTAACAGCCCATCCCACACACATGCGAGCATGAGTGCATGCACACACACACATTACCTACATAGATATTACTTTTTGACATTGGCAAAAACAAAGTTGTTTAACTTGTGTTTATTCTATGTTCGAATGCGGACACACTAAACTGAGATGGGTCAACTCTCGTACTAGTTCAAGCTGGAGCTTTGATGGTATCATCAAGAATTGTGCTCAATTAAACCATTAGAAAAGATGATAAATTTCTACACTTTTTTATGGTACTTTCTGCTATTGATTGAAGGAGAAGAAAATAAAAATAAATAGTAACAACCTAGATCAGAAAACATCATTGTAACAAAATAGCAAAGTCTTGTTGGGATGCCTTGCACAAACCTTAGGATCTAACCTCCCGAAACAAACCAGAATTATGGATAATAAAGCAATGAAATAAATCAAAGCATCAATCACACACCACACAAGAGATTTTTATGTGGAAAACCCTCAAAGAGGTAAAAACCACGGGACCTCGTCCAGATCAACAATCCACTATGAAGTAGAACGTTACAATCTTCTTCACTCACGCAGGAGTGGATAAACAATAAGAGAAATAGAGAAAACGGAGAGCTCTAACTGATTACGAGGACATAGAAGCACTGAGATATATATTGCAAAGTAGAAAACCTCCACGAGTAGAACCTCCCTTCTATAAGCTTCCTCTCTCTCTTTCTCCCTCTCTCTCACCTTTGATAGCCCTAAACCCTTTAGCAAATCCCTTGCAAAGCTTTAGAAAACCCTCTTGCTGTATGTGTGTGTTTAGAAAAAACACTAGGCAACTCCTTTTATAGTTTTGGGAAACTCCTTTCCGCATCCCTGTTGCGAAAGGACTCAAATCCGCAGTTTCGCGCAAAATCGCAGAACAAACTGCGTAACCTTCGACTAGTCGAGACATCCCTTTGACCTGTCGTAGGTCCCTTTTGACCAGTCGAATATTCCTTCGACCAGTCCTAGATACAGTAAAAAATAACAAAATTACTCACTGGACTTTGAGTTGAAGTTACGACTCGAACCTTGGACCAGTCGACCACCAGCCTTCGACCAGTCGAGAAGGGCTCTCGACCAGTCGAAGATGGGTCAAAATAACCCATCAAATCTCTCCCTTTTTAACCCAGGAGGGATTTACCTTCTTCAAGCCAGCCAGGTTTCTACAAACCTCAAACTTGCCCTTGAGCAAAGCCTTGGTCATCATGTCTGACCCATTATCGTCTGTATGGACTTTCTCAAGCTGTAACACCTTTTGTTCCAAAGTATCCCTGATCCAGTGATACCGAATCTCTATGTGCTTCGACTTGGAATGCTGACTTGGATTCTTGCTCAAGTGTATAGCACTCTGACTATCGCGATAGACCACGTGCTCCTCCTGCTTTAGGCTAAGTTCCTGTAGGAACCTTTTCATCCAAAGCATCTCTTTACATGCCTCTGTGACTGCAATGTATTCGGCCTCTGTCGTCGACAATGCTACGACCTTCTGTAGCTTGCTCTGCCAAGAAACCGCTCCCCCTGCAAACGTGAACATGAACCCCGATGTAGACTTCCTGGAGTCTATGTTACCTGCCATATCTGCATCTGTGTAGCCCTCTAATACATGTTTTCCGTCACCATAGCATAGGCTTAACCTGGATGAGCCTCTTAGATACCGCAGTATCCATTTCACCGCTGCCCAATGCTCTTTGCCAGGATTGGCAAGGTACTGGCTGACAACACCAACCGCATATGCTATGTCTGGGTGTGTACACACCATAACATACATCAAACTTCCTACAGTTGATGCGTAGGGTATTTTTTGTATCTCTTCCACCTCTGCCTTCGTCTTGGGACACTGTTTATCGCTCAATCTGAAGTGACCATCCAGTGGAGTATTGACCGGCTTCGCTGTATTCATATTGAACCGCTCTAGGACTTTCTCAATATACCGCTCTTGTGACAGCCAAAGCTTCCTGCTGCTTCTATCACGGGTTATCTCCATTCCTAAGATCTGTCTAGCCGGACCCAAGTCTTTCATCGCAAAAGACTTGCCCAATTCCTGTTTCAGCCTGTCAATCTTCTTGATGTCTTTTCCCATGATGAGCATGTCATCAATATATAAAGCAGAACTAAGAAATCACCATATGAGAACTTGCGCGTGAACACACAGTGGTCTGACTCCGTTCTGTCATACCTATGTTTCAACATAAATGAGTCGAACTTCTTGTACCATTGCCGTGGAGCTTGTTTCAGCCCATACAAGCTCTTCCTCAGCCTACACACCATATGCTCCTTGCCCTTGACTTCGAACCCCTCTGGTTGGTGTATGTAGATCTCTTCTTCCAGGTCACCATGGAGAAAGGCAGTTTTAACATCTAACTGCTCTATCTCCAGATCCATGCTAGCCGCCAACCCAAGCAACACCAGTATGGATGTCATCTTCACCACTGGTGAGAATATCTCTTCGAAGTCTATACCTTTCCTCTGACCAAACCCTTTCACCACAAGTTTGGCCTTGAACCTCGTCTGTGAATTCTTCTGCTCAATCTTCTTTCTGAACACCCACTTGTTGCTCAAAGCTTTCTTGCCCTTAGGCAATTTCATCATGTCATAGGTGTGATTCTTATACAAGGATTCCATCTCCTCTTGCATAGTTTTCAACCACTCCCTCTTATGCTCGTCGGCTAGGGCCTCAGAATAATCTTCTGGCTCTCCCCCATCGGTTAGTATAATGTACTCGTGCGGCGAGTACCTCTTGGACGATTGTCTGTCCCTAGATGACCTCCTCACCTGTGGCTCAACTGGTGGATCAAGTGGGGGCTGCTCCCCTGGTCCATCTTCTGAAGGAACTCCCTCATCCTCTGCACCTTGCTGTACTCCCTCATCATCAGGCATCACGGAAGGAGTAATCGGATCCATGTCCTCTAGCTTACTTGAACTAGGTTGGTTCTTCTCTGGCTTACCAATGTCTTCTATACACTGATCTTCAAAGAAAACCACAACTCTGCTCCTGACGAGCTTCTTCTCGATCGGATCCCATAACTTGTAACCGAATTTTTTATCACCATACCCTAAGAACACACACTGCCTGATCTTCATATCGAGCTTGGACCTCTCGTCCTTTGGTACGTGAACGGATGCCCTGCATCCAAACACCCTGAGATGACTGTACGATGGATCATGTCTAATCCACACCTTTTCAGGTACTTCTCCATTCAATGGGGCTGATGGAGACCTGTTTATCAAATACACCACCGTGCGCATTGCTTCTCCCCAAAACGTCTTGGGCAACTTCGCATGGGATAACATGCATCTGATTCTCTCAACAATGGTGCGATTCATTCGCTCAGCTACACCATTATGCTAGGGGGTCTTGGGAACCGTCTATTCATGCCGTATACCCAAGGACTTATAGTACTCGTGAAAGTCACCAATGTATTCACCATCATTTTCAGTGCGGATGCACTTCAATGATCTACCTGTCTCTCTCTCGACCATAGCATGAAACAATTTAAACACACCAAAGACCTCGTCCTTGGATTTCAAAGCATAAACCCAAACCCTCCTAGATGCATCATCTATAAAAGTGAAAAAATACAATGCCCCACCCAAGGTTTTTGTCCTCATAGGACCACAAACATCAGAATAAACCAAATCTAATGCATGCACTTTATTAACATGAGAAGCAGTTTTAACAAATGAAACTCTATGTTGTTTCCCTGATAAACAATTAAGACAGGTTTTGAGAGGTATACCTGTCACGTCTGGAAGGAGCTGCTTCCTCGCTAGTAGCTGAAGCCCTTTTTCACTCATGTGGCCTAGACACCTGTGCCACATGTCAATAGCTGAATCTTCCGCTGCGTTCAACCCACCCTTGCACATACTGACAATTGCCTTGTACAGGGTGCAATACTTCTTTCCTCTAGCTACGATCAATGAACCCTTGATGAGCTTCCATCGCCCACCAGCAAACCGGCTTTCATAGCCATCATCATCCAGCCTTCCCGTCGACATCAAGTTGAGGCGAAGGTCTGGGATATACCTCACATCCCTGAGAACCAATGTGCAGCCCACATCGGTCTTCACACAAACATCACCGACTCCCACGATCTTTGATACACCAGAATTTTCCATCTTCACAGTCCCATAGTCGCCTGACTTATAGCTTGTGAAGGAGTCCCTATGTGGAGTCGCATGAAAAGAAGCTCCCGAGTCTATCACCTAGTCGGTGTCCTGACTCGTAGCTGTGAGACATACGTCATGATCTGTAGAAAGAATAACTACGATGTCGCCATCTGAAGCGATCGCAGTAGAATTTGATTCATCTTCCTTCCCTTTTCCTTTCTTGTCGTTTTTCTTACCATGACATTCATGCTTATAGTGGCCCTTCTTGCCACAATTCTAGCAATCAACATCTTTTCTGTTACTTGACTTGCCTCTTGATTTATCTCGGGCCTTCCCGCCTTTCCTGTTCTTTCTTCTCCCCCGTTCCTACGTCACAAGAGCCTCTTGCTGAGTAGACCCCTGAGACTTCCTCCTTGTCTCCTCATTGAAGAGACAACTGGTTACCTGTTCCATGGATATCTTTCCGTCTAGCGCGGAGTTACTTAGAGACACCACCAATGTCTCCCAACTGTCAGGCAATGAACTAAGCAATAGTAAAGCCTGCAATTCATCATCCAGGACCATCTTTATAGAGGTGAGTTGGTTCACTATATTGTTGACCTCATTCATGTGCTCGGCCACAGAACCACCATCCTTGAATTTGAGATTCACAAGTCGCCTTATCAGAAATATCTTATTACCGGCTGTCTTCCTCTCATACAGCCCTTGTAATTTTAGCCATAGGCTTGCGGCTAAGGTTTCCGTAGACACATGGTGGAACACAGAATCATCCAACCATTGTCTAATAAACCCCACCGCCTTTCAGTCCATCTTCTTCTAATCATCATCAGTCATATCCTTGGATTTTTCTGATATGCCTAAGATTGGAGAATATAGGTCCTTGCAATAAAGCAAGTCCTCCATCTTACCCTTCCATATGGTCCAGTTAGAACCATTGAGGCTGATCATCCTTGAGCCACCTTCCATAATTCCAAACCAATCCTACCCGTTCAATGAACTTAGCTCTGATACCACTTTGTTGGGATGCCTTGCACAAACCTTAGGATCTAGCCTCTCGAAACAAACCAGAATTATGGATAATAAAGCAATGAAATAAATCAAAGCATCAATCACACACCACATAAGAGATTTTTACGTGGAAAACCCTCAAAGAGGTAAAAACCACGGGACCTCGTCCAGATCAACAATCCACTATGAAGTAGAACGTTACAATCTTCTTCACTCACGCAGGAGTGGATAAACAATAAGAGAAATAGAGAAAACGGAGAGATCTAACCGATTACGAGGACATAGAAGCGCTGAGATATAGATTGCACAGTAGAAAACCTCCACGAGTAGAACCTCCCTTCTATAAGCTTCCTCTCTCTCTTTCTCCCTCTCTCTCACCTTTGATAGCCCTAAACCCTTTAGCAAATCCCTTGCAAAGCTTTAGGAAACTCTCTTGCTATATGTGTGTGTTTAGAAAAAAACCCTAGGCAACCCCTTTTATAGTTTTGGGAAACTCCTTTCCGCATCCCTGTTGCGAAAGGACTCAAATCCGCAGTTTCACGCAAAATCGCGAAATAAACTGCGTAACCTTCAACTAGTCGAGACATCCCTTCGACCAGTCGTAGGTCCCCTTCGACCAGTTGAATATTCCTTCGACCAGTCCTAGCTACAGTAAAAAACAGCAAAATTACTCGCTGGACTTTGAGTCGAAGTTATGACTCGAAAACCCCATCAAGTCTTTCGAAGATGGGTCAAAAAACCCCATCAAGTCTTTCAAAAAATATCTTACCCAACTCAGCAAACATCTCAATAATTTTCGACTCTTCTCATGAAGCTGAACACCATCCTTAGATCGTTGCTCAGATTGGTGCAGCAGGAATTCAAGAATGGTAGGAGTATGTGAAAGAAGCTGTTTGAGAATCAAAGGTTGCCTTATGAGTAGAAGAAATACATCCATCTATGAAGAACAAAATAAATATAGCAAGATGATCATGCAGCATCAGAATAAATATAACAAGATTATCATGCAACATGCATAAAGGGAACAGAAAGGAACAGCCATGATTCTTCAAAAATAACTTAGAAAAAAATCAAGAAAGAGTACTCTAATAATGATTGTAAAAATTCTCAAACCTCTTAGCCATACTGGCATCTACGATCTGAACAGATGGTACAATCAGTATTTTGATCCTTAATGGCTTCCTCTGGAAGAACAGTAAGCATCTCTAAAACAGCAATATTACCATTATCCTGGGTTCGCAGTCGGTCAAGACTAGAAAATAGCTGCTCAATGGGCTTCTTGTGTTCTACTGCATGAATGACAAGTGCTGATAATGCGAGACAGACTTGCGTTAAGAGCTGTTACATCAATCAATACCTTAGGCACTTCATTCGGATTACACAAGAAGGAAATGCAAGTTAGGGGCCTGAACTAGAAATCAACGATTATCAGACAATACTACAACAGAATTTTGTAAAACTGTGCTAGTAATTCCAGTAACCAAGATGGTTAAGAAGTCAATGTAGTTTTATATAACAGGGGCAACTTTCAGTTAGCTCCTGTCACTAACATAATAGGGGAAATATTAAGAACTGAAGTGAAAAATGAATATGCCTGATAGATGCAAAAGAAACCTTTGTAGGGATTTGGAGAACCACAGGAAATGGAATATACATTAAATAGGAATTTCTTTTCCCTCTTTCTCTTCCCCAAATAACGAACAGTTCCATTCTTTTTCTTAACCAAATACAGGGAATTGGGAAGAATTGAATTTGCCTCTATTGCAAGTTAGGGTCCAACGTACGTGTGTGCTGCTCCCATCCATGTTGTAACTCTATTATGATTTATGGTCCGCCATAAAATTACACTTAAGGGAAGATTGTGACCATTACAATCTGTGCATGAAATTACAACAGTCTAAAGAAAATTAAAAAGTACTACTGTAAACAGTTCCACCGTCAGGATCTTCTAGAACTCCGATAATCTACAGATTCAACAATCTTAACCATTGAATCAGCCTCCCTACAACCAATGGACCATCCACAACGGGACAAGCATTTAACTACACCAGTCTTCCCAACTCGGGTATGATCCTCAACCAGGACATGGGTAGCATCCCAGGCCCTGAGCACTAACGAGTGGGTCCCACGATAACAACCAAACCGTTAATCCAACGGAGCAACGATATAAGGACCACGTCAGAAATAAATAAAATAAAACCCAAGAGGGCTAAGCGGATTAAGTGTGGCCGGGCCTCACCCAAGACAGTGGGGCCCACCTTGATGTATATATTTTATATCTACACCGTCCATCTGTTTTTCCATATCATTTTATGGCATGAGCCCAAAAAACGAAGTTCCAAATCTCAGGTGGACCATATCATCAGAAACGGTGGTGATTGAACGCCCTATCATTAAAAACTACCTACGGCCGTTTTTGTAATTTTTATTTGCCATTCAACATGTTGATAAGGTCAAACAAACCTCCATGGATGGTATTTATTTATTTATTTATTATTATTTTTTTTTAAAGAACAAAAAAATCAGCTTGATTTAAAACTTTTGTGGCCGATTAATGGTCAATCATCACCTTTTCCCATGCTATTGTCCACCTGAGAATTGGATCTACATACCTTAAAATGATCTGGAAAACCAGATAAAATAAATACATTGAGGTGGCCCCACGGTAAGGGCTGCCCCTAACAAATATTAACCAAATTTATCTAAACCAAATCATAGAGAAACACACTGAGAAATTCACTAGGAAAAAAGAAAAAGAAAAATTGCAGTCACAGCCACAAAACACGAAGACAGTAACAGAGAGAGAAACCCAAGAACCTGGATCTAGGGTTCAACTGTCGTCACCTGCTACCACTCTCCATCTACCGCCTCTTTCCACAACGTCACATTGTTGTTCCTGTCTGCCACTGCCAATATATTTCCAGTCAATGACCATGACACCCTCCACACTAGCATCTTGAAATCGTTCAAGATCTTCCCCTCCCACTGATCTCTTTCCTTCGCCACCGTCCATATGACAACCGTCCCGTCCTGAGAAGTACTAGCGATCGTCGATTTTGGGAGCCCCAAATTCGGGGTCCATGCCACATTCCTCACCCAGTCGGCGTGCATCTGTAGGGCAGGGAAGCAGTCCATCTTCTAAATCATCACCTTAAAAGGCGATCGATTGGTGATGAAGATGGCGATCGAAAGAGGGAAGGGAGACGAAGAAAAAGGGCGGTCGAAAGAGGGAAAATGAATTTTCCTCTTTTGAATTGGGATAAGAATCAAAATCCAGAAAATGTGAGTTCTCCATAGTTTATAAAACAAATTGTATTCACGACCATACAATATATGGTCTATTTAGTGGACGGTTGAGATACTACTACATGGATAATTATAAATATCAACCATCTACAATAAGACCCATTATTTGGATGGTCTGGATAGCCATATACAAACACACATTTTCTATGAACGAGTCACCGCTATTTAACATAAAATGCAAAACTAACACATTTTCACCATACAAATGAAAACGGTAGCTGGAGCTTTGGATCTAGTAGGGCTCTATGGGCCCCACCATGATGTTTTTATTTAATCTAAACCGTAAATCCATTTTTAAACAATCTTTTAAGGTAGATACCAATACATCAGCTCAAAATAAATCTCGGGTGAACAACACCACAAGAAAATAGTAGCGATTGAACGTCCACCCTTAAAAATCGATGTTTTAGCTACGAATTCTGGGGATTCGGCTACGGATTTTAGCCGTTGGTAGTGCCAATGGCTAAAATCCGTAGCGAAAACAGGCACACATCTGTCAACTTTGCTCTATTTTTTGGTAGTGTTTGTGCCCTGGTTGTTTTTAAAAGGGTTTTTCCACATTAAAATCAGTGTGTTTGCATTATGCTTGCTTGGTGCGATTGGATTACTTCACTTGATTTATCTCTATGTGCTTCCGTTGTCCTCCAACAAGTGGTATTAGAGCAAACGTTGGGGCGCAGGCTTGAATTTGAAAGTGAGTATCAATGACTGTCAATCCTAAGTATGATATTAAGTACTCCGGGAAAAACAATTTTAAATTATGGAATGTCAAAATGATTTTAGATGAGGTCCTTGAGAAGCGACTAGAATCTATGAATGATGATGAATGGAATAAACTGGATAAGAAAGAGAGAACCTCCATTCAATTGTGCCAAATTGATGAGGTTATCTACAATGTCATGAGAGAGAACCATGACGAGTTTATAGGCGAAGTCAGAGGATGTTTATGCAAAGAAATCCCTTGAAAATTGTCTACACTTAAAATTGTAGTTGTTCAATCTTAAGATGGCAGAGGGAGGAGATGTCGAAGCCCACATTAACAACTTTAATAAGATGATTTGCAAATTGCTGGATGTGGAGGAAACAGTTGGGATGAAGATCAAGCATGTATTTTATTGAATTCTCTCTCCGGCTTCATATGAGTCTTTCAAAGACAAAATGTCTCTTATTGTTGATACGGTGATCTCAGGCCTTCAAGGAAAGACAATGAAAAAGAAAAACGGTAACATGGGGGCCTTTATCGATGCATTATATACAAGGGGGCAGAATTCTGAGCAAGACACTAGATTTTCTCGATCGAGATCCAAATCCAAGGGCAAGGGTGAGTGTAAATTGAAGTGCTGGAACTGTGGGATGGCGGGGTACATGAAAAATAATTGTATAAATCCTAAAGCTAAGAAAGCGAACTCAAAGGCTTCTTCCAGAGAGGCCAACACTGCCACATCTAATGAAGGGATGAGTAGAAGTGATGTGTTGTCAGTGTCTATGATCGGACAGTTATTCGATGATTGTAGGGATGAATGGATTTTGGATAATGGGGTTTCATATCATATGACTCATCATTGGAGTTGGTTCACTAGTTACAGAGAATGCGATGATGATCAGGTATTTATTGGCAATGATGATGCTCGTAATGTTGTGGGTGTTGGTACTATACGTATTAAGATATTTGATGGGATGAAGCGTACCTTGACTGAGGTGAGACATGTTCTTGACATGAAGAAGAGTCTAATATCTTTTGATGCAATCGAGGCAATTGGGTGTAGATTCACCAGTTTCAATGGTGTCCTTAAGGTTTCAAAGGGGCACTTATAGTGATGAAAGCATATGTGGCATTCTATAGAGGAACCATTGTTGGTCTTTTTGTCTATAGAGAAAGCATTTTGGTCATGGTAGGAGACTTTTTGATTGTCTTGTGGCATTCTATAGAGGAATCGTTGCTTGTCTTTTTGTCTTCTTGATGATTTAGACAAATGATTTTTCTTTTTATTTTTGATGCAAATGGTACAAGGTGGTTTATAAAGTTCTAAGTTTTGAGTTTGATAAAAAAAAATAGTGATGAAAGAACAGAGGCACGAAAATCTTTACAGGTTGATAAGGAGCACTTTAATGGTTAGAGCTGCAGTGGATTCCTTGTCTACACATATGTGGCATGCATGTCTAGGCCATGAGCGAGCGGGGTATGAATGTACATTTTTATCATTGTTTAATTTCAAATTTAAAATTTTTTGATTTAAATATATGCGAGCATTATATATATGGTAAATAATCTAGGTTATCTTTTAAATTTGGAAAACATGTATGTAACGGTGTGCTTGATTATGTGCATTCTGATGTATGGGGATCGTCGCCTGTGGTTTTCGCTGGAGGGTTGTCATGGTTTGTCACATTCATTGACGACTACTTCAGGAAATTATGGGTTTATTTCAAGAAAAATAAATCTGATTTTTTAACCAACTACAAGTAATGAAAAGTGATTGTGGAACATAAGTTAGGGCGAAAGGTGAAAGTTCTAAGGACAGATAACGGTGGAGAATTTACTTCAATTGAATTTAATCAATATTGTAAAGATAAAGAGATCATAAGGCACAACACAGTGCACCACATGCCCGAGCAAAACGGTGTGACTGAACAGATAAATCAGACTCTCTTGGAGAGGGCCTAATGCATGATCAATAATGCTGGGTTGGGCAAGGACCTATGGACTGAGGCTGTTAACACGGCTTGCTATTTGGTGAATTCGTCCCCTTCTATGGCGATTGATTGCAAAATTTTAGAGAAAGTATGGAGTGGTCAGAAGATAGACTACTTTGGATTGCGTATGTTTGGTTGTGAAGCTTACTCTCATATACCATCAGTTGAGTGAGATAAGTTAGACCAAAGAGACAAAAAGTACACCTTTGTTGGCTATGGTGGTGGTGTGAAGGGGTACAAGGTGTATGATCATGTCACATGGAAGATCATCATTAGTAAGGACATTAAATTAAACAAAGGGTCATTATTCCTCAAGAATGAGCAGGAGGAACCAGAAAAGTTGGTTGTAGATATTCAAGTTGACATAGGTGATACTCAGGCTGAGACAGATGTGCAAACTGAGATATAAGAGTAAGTGGATCAATCACCTGTGAGAAGGAATTCACCATGGGATCACAAGTTACCTGTAAGATACATGGATGACTTAAAATCGCATATGCCCTCGTTACAAATTAGAGTGACCTGTTTACTCTTCAGGAAGCTCTTGAAGAGCCTAATGCAGAAAAGTGAAAAGCAACGATAAATGACGAGATGGACTCCTTATATAAGAATGAGACATGAGAACTGATGAACCTTCTAGTTGACCGAAAAGCGATCAAGTGCAATTGGATCTTTAAGAAGAAACATGATAGATACAAGGCAAAGTTGGTAACAAAAGGTTACTCTCAGAGAAAAGGAATCGACTTCATAGAGATATTTACGTCGATTATAAAGTAAGTATCTATCAGATTCATGTTAGTGCTGGTTGCACAATACGATCTTGAGCTGGAATAGATGGACATGAAGACTGCATGTTTGGATGAGAAATTGGAAGAGTAGATATACATGAAGCAACCAGAGGGCTATAAAGTACAGGGGGCAGAGAATAAGGTTTGCAGATTAAAGAGGTCATTGTACGGCCTAAAACAGTCATCTAGGTAATGGTATAAAAAATTTTATTCTTTCATATTGAGTCATAAGTTTTCTAGGAGTGAACACGATCACCGTATCTATTATAAGACACTGAATGATGATAAATTCATCATCCTAGTATTATGTGTTGATGACATGTTGTTCGCTAGTCATAACGTATCTGAGATTGGCTTACTAAAGACTCAACTATTAGGGACATAATTATGACAAATTTATCATCCTAGTATTATGTGTTGATGACATGTTGTTCGCCAGTCATAACGTATCTGAGATTGGCTTACTGAAGACTCAACTATCAGGGACATTCGAGATGAAAGATTTGGAGGCTGCAAAGAAGGTTCTCAGCATTGATATACACAAAGACAAGAAGAGGAGTAAGCTTTGGTCATCGTAGGAGGAATACCTTGAGAATGTATTGATCAAGTATGGGATGGACAAGGCAAAGTTGGTTAACGTTCCCCACGTGGCTCACTTCAGGCTATCTTCAGAACAATGTTCTAAAACAAATGAAGAAAAGCAGGATATGTCTCATATGTCTTATTCAAACGTAGTTGGGAGTTTGATGTATGCTATGGTCTCTACTAGACTGAAATATTTTACAGGTAGTTAGTGTTGTGAGCAGATACATGTCTAACCCCCCATAAAACAACACTAGGAAGTAGTGAAATGGCTACTTCGATACATTCAATCTTAACTTTTGAGAAAATAAGGTCCAAGTTATTTGAGTATGTGGATTCAGATTACACGGGCAGCGTAGATTCTAGAAAGTCGACTTCAAGTTACTTGTTTGTGCTAGCGGGTGGAGCAATCAATTGGATGTCGAAGCGTCAGTCTATGGTGGCTCTTTCCACAACCGAAGCGGAGTATATATAGTGATAAAGGTGTTCAAGGAATGCGTTTGATTGAGAGGGATGATAAATTAATTGAGGCTTCAGCAGGAGGCCATGCCAGTTAATTGTGACAACGAGAGCACTATCAATTTGTCTAAAAACTTAGTTTATCACTCACATACTAAACATATAAATGTTTGTCACCATTTTATCCGATAGGTGCTTGAGGAAGGAGGCATGACTCTCAAGAAGATTCACACCAGCATGAATCCAGTGGATATGCTCACCAAAGTGGTTCCTGTAGAGAAGTTCAAGTTCTATGCAACATATCGGGGCTTGGCAAATGCATAATAGTGGAACTATGATGCAAGGCAAAGATGAGAGAGGAGGACAAGAAGCTATATGATTGAAGATTGAAGACATGGTGGAGATTGTTGCTTATGATATTTTAAATCAATTTAGAAACAAGGTCTGTTGATACCATCTAAAGTTATACATGAACTAAGTTAGCCCAGTTAGCGCACTCGACTCGACTCGAAAAAGCTCAATTCGACTCGGTTCGAAACTAAGTTTGAGTTGAGTTGAACTGATTTTTTGAGCTCGAAAAAATTTTGATCCGAGTTCGAACTTGCTCGAGCTTGACTCGACTCGGATCAAACCCCAACTCGAATTGAACTAGTTTGGTGACTCGGTTATTTTGATATTGATGTTGCTCACCAAGTGTTTAATGAAATAACTCAATGAAGTGTTGGCTGGTGGCGAGGAAGATAAGGATATGAAACAAATACTCATGTTTCTTGATTTTGATGTTGCCTATAGAGTATTTAATGAAATACTTGTAAACTGCTGCTGCGATTTTACGTACCATGAGAAATTGAAGGTGCACTCCTAGTGTTTGAGAAAATGTCGCATAGGCTTGATCTTAACTCAAACTGGCCCGAGCTGCTAACCGAACCAAGCTAAGATGGCCAATCAGGCTTGAGGATCGAGCTGAGTTGATTTCGAGCTAGGGTCAGCTGGCGGCCGAGCCGAGTCGAGTTGTGCCAAGCTCAACTCGTATATAATTCTAATGCCATCGATAGACAATTCACTACCATCGAGTACTATTTGATGCCATCGAACAGCTACTCAATTCCATCGAGAAATTCATAATTTCTCCAGTTGGTTGCTGGACTATTTGGGTACCTGTTCGATGCCATCGAGCCTAGTTTCGATACCATCAAAACTTAAGTTCGATGCCACTGAGACCCATTGAAGTGCAATTGAGAAAAATCCAATTTTTTATGTTTTGTCTCTGGACTGTTTTGGTGTTTCTCTAATCCCATCAAGATGCCATCGAACATATCGCGGATTTTACGCAGATCCGTGTATTTGTGGCATTTGTTTCCGATTTTGTTTAGGATTCTTCCTATAGCTATAAATATGGGTGGAAATTGAAAATAAAGTAATATAGAGCTTTTTCACTTCATTCTTAGGGTTTCAAGGTTGTAACTTGGGGTGATTCGAGGCTTGTTCGAACAGGGTATTCTCTACACTCTTATAATTTCTTCTTTCTTGATTGGAGACTTAAATGATGGAAGGTCACATGGAGTAACCTCCTAAATTCATTGTTGGGATAGACTAATGGTTGACCCTACATGGAAATACACTTACTTAAGATCTGCTAACAATTCAACCCACATATGGTTAAGATCATCTAGGGATGCCCCCAACAAGGAAATGCCCTATTTATGAGTGGCCAGCGGTGGCCCCACATGGTTAAGATCATCGAACACTGGGCCATGCATTAAAACACACACACACACACACACACACACACCATGGTTAGGGTCAACTAACGATTGGCCCACATGATTCGGGCCATTTAATTAACGATGCACCCATGTGGAAATCACAAGGTCAGGATTGATTAAAAATGTTTCCAGATTGTTACGATCATCTAGTAATGGGCCCACCATGGAAATACACATGGTGGCTGGGACTGACAATGGCTACTCCCATTATACATGCTATCAAAGCAAGCTTTTAGAATTCAAAAGGACATCACATTGCATTGATCACACCATCCAACTGAGAAAAACCATAGTAAGGCCACATAAAATTAGAAGGGTTTAGGTTTTAAATGAGTCCTCCATATCAAACTATGACCACACCAACTTAGTAGGGGTATAATTGCCCTGGCTTTGAATGGCCTAGTTTTCAATATATAGGGCTGAAAAATTAGGCCCATTGAAGAATTGGACCTTGATTTCAGCCGGACCTCATTCCTTAAAGTCATGAATGTTCTTCTTCTTGGTCCAGGGTTAGGGCTTAATATAAAATTTTCCTAGGTTTATCTGATCCATTTGTTAAACGGGTGTCAAAATCAAGTACGGACTTGATCTACATGCCTATATTATAAGTCTGAGCTCGAGCTACGTTAGGCTAAGACATGAAAGTTGCTCAGCTGATTGATTCATCCCCAGCCGTACCAATTAGGTGCGTCCAGAGAGTTCTAATAGGGCCCAAATTGCAACCCAATTTGAGAATTAGAGATAATTTGATCTCACCCTCCATCTAATGACCACAGATCATATAATTCTTTTAAGGGTTGGTCCCACTTTGTAACACCCCGTACTTTTCAGTACTCGGGTGTTACCTAGGGAACCTAACTTGGCATAAACACAAATCTAAATTAATGGAATGATCACCTACATTCTAGCCTGATCAGACCGATAGGAGAAATGTTCATCAATTCATTAAACCCTGTTAGAGACAAATCAAGCCATTCATTATCAACACCATCTCCTAGTTCACTAAACTCACCGTTCAATCTTAAGCTAGACCGTACATATGCATTAGGACTCCTTAGAGAAACATTAATTAGGTCGATTGCTCTAGCACTTGATTTCCCTAATCCAACCATTAGATTAAAAAAAATTAATCTTTAGGTTGCGATTAGACAACCCCAGAAACCATTAAAAATGTTCAACGTAGACTCTGATAGGACTTGACCTTAAAATCAGAACCCAATTCATCAAATTTGTCATTCAACAGACCGTAACACTGAAATTAAGAATCTATCTTTTAATCAAACACTATATGATAATATAAAAACCATTAAAATCCCTCTAGAATTTACTAAGGAACCCGAGAGATAAGATTAGAGATGATCCTTCTTGGAAGTGGTCCTACTGGCAATCTAGAATCAGATCCCTTGCTGCTAGGCATTCGGTTTCTTTCTCTTATATCCCTCGTGAAGCTAACAGCCCGGCTGATAGCCTAGTAAAGATGGGGAGCCATCACCAAGTTCAATACTTTTTCTCTGAGATCTCCTCCCTCCCCCATCCCATCCGGGGTCAGATTCTTCTGGACAAATCTGGTCTAAGAGCCATCCGTTCTCGCGCCCCTCCTTCTCTAGATTAATCTCATATTGTGGGCCTTCCCCTTTTGGCTAGCAGTCTTCTTTTATCTTTGTTTGTATAGCTTACGATAGGCGGAGTAGAAATTTTTCTCTGTCCTTTGCCTAAAAGGGCTCTTTATAAGGTTCTTTTGTTGAATGAAATCCTTTTGTTTAAAAAAAAAAAAAAGATTAGAGATGATCCAACCATCGGATCGATAGAAATTCACAATTTAAAACCTAAAGATCGATTGGTATGGCCCACCTGAACGTTAGATCCACCTCATCTTTGGTGGGATGGTCTAAAAACCCTATTTAAGACAAATGGTCGGATTGGATTCCATCCAAGCATTACTATGGGCCCCATCCTAGCTGAGTGTGTACCAGTGTGCACATGCACCCACAGTGTATCTGACCAATGGTTTGGTTAATAGCGTGTTGACCCGAGAGTATTGCAAAAAAGGAGGAATTCTCCTCTCTTTTCCGCACGATTGACGTTTAAACAGAAGACTGCCATTTAGGTCGAGCATAGCTCACCATCACGGACCATTGCACCAATTTGAACCGTCTATCGCATTCATGACATAGATCTGACTAAAGTTCCATAAATCCCACACGTAGTTGCCTGCGTGTATGCACGCAAGCTTGGGCTCAAGTTGACATGTGCGTGCAAATGTTTTCAAAAACATAAACTATTTTCTACGCTAGTTGGCATTACACGTGTGTTACACCCCGACTTTCAAGACCCAAGTACATGACCCGTTTCTCAAAAACCCGAGTGTTAACCTTAAATGATGGTCAAATATTTTTTTTTTCTTCTTTTATCAAAGTAAGCAGATGAGTGTAGAGTGGACGATTCAGCATAAAGGAAAATCTTCATTTACATTTAGAGTATGCAAGAGAGTGACCATAATGACTTATACAAACCAATGTCTCCATTCTTACGAATATAAAATGAAATAACATTACATGTGAAACAAGTAAATTTGCAACAATCTTGAGCTGTGAAATCCTATAGTAGCCGTTAGCAAATATAATCATGCACCATTGTTAACCATAGCCTGCTCCTCACCAATATGAATGTAGACATCATCAGGGCCACCTGTGCTACCTATACGGTTATATATTTGATGGATGAGTGGCCAACTTAGTGTGAACTCCCCTCAAGATTATACACCGCCGCATTAGGTAAGAAATAGTATAAATATCCAGACAACCAAAATAGAGTAAATACAGTCTTATTATATACATGGATGCATGAATGCAATCGTTGGCCCGGGTAAAACATCCAGACGGCCTATGTCCCGGGTAAAACATCCAGACGGACATTGGGGTCATCACCCATGTAGTCATCAACCCAGGTAAAACATTCAGATGGTCTGTGCCTTGGGTAAAACATCCAGACAGGCAAATATGTACGATAACAACAGATGATGGTTGGTGCTTCGGGTAAAACAACCAGATAGGCAAATCTATATGTTACGTATGATAGCAATGTACGACAATAACTGATGATGGTTGGTGCCTCAGGTAAATTATCCAGACAGGTGAATCTGTATGTTACGTATGACAACAATAGATGTTAGTCTGTGCTATGCATTCATGATTAGCCAAGTCATTATTAGTCCATTTACAACCAGCAGATTTAATAAGCTCAAAGGTCACTACGGGGAGCCCAGAGCCTAGCGTAGGCCGACAGCTCGGGCATAGTGTCCCATGACCACCATCCCCGGCCCATGAGACTACTATCTTAGGATGTTTAATGGAAACTCATCGACTAGTGGCCAATCATATTACAGTCTATGGGGCTTACTATCGCATGGTTGTATAGAAATGGTACATCAAGCCACATAGGGCAAATACCAAAACCAAGCTACATAGGTCAAATGTCAAAATTGAGCCACACAAGATGAATTTTGAAACTAAGCCACATAGGGCGATTATTAAAACCATGCGATAAAGACCATCCTTGAAAACCTCCTAACACAACGACTCATGGTTGTTGAATTGACTTAATAGAAGCACTGTGTCTTAGTTGACCATTGTTGAATCATTAATGCTAAAACCAATAGTAAACTCGATTATGAGTCAGGTCAGCTAACTGTGTTAACTCTCTTATGTATGGGAGTCACCGAATTAACTAAGTTTTTTTATGTTAAGCTAATATAGTAGATTAGCTGATAATAGCTTTTGATTCGACAATGTAACAAATGGGTCCTGATAATGCGGGATGATTTAGAACTGAATCAAATCGGTTCAAGTGGTACAACCAAGTGAATCGACTCTCTATAAGCATTTTATCAGTGATTAAGTTAAATTTATCTGGATTATTGATTACTTGTGTTGCGATCTAGTTGTACAAGTGGTTTAAAGTGTAGTGTCTTGGACTCGAGATCGGGTATTTAGCGAGAACTGAGAAGTATGTCCGCAGCAAAGGTGAGGATCACCCTTCAAGCTTTTCTACATCTTGATAGTTAGCTTCGTCTATTCATTTTTATTCATTTATCTCATTGATTGCTTAATATGGTGAATTGTTATTATTGATCTGGGTCCTTTATAGATGATTGATGGATTGGATTTAAACTTAATTATTTGAATATGCGATTCAATTTAAATACCTTTATTCTTACTTAAAATGAATACTTCAGATACGCATGTGCGATATCGATATTACATGTAATTTAATTGGTCATATGTGATTACTTGATGGATTGCTTGGAGGTCCTCGAACTAGTGGTCATTTTGTCTAATAAATTAAATGGAGTTTTTATTGTGGATATACCATCTCAGGGACCATTTGTTGCCTATGTAACTTTTGGGAAAATCCATTTTTATCACTTCCTTGGGATGGATTGTTTGCCTATATGGCTTGATGTAATATTTGTCTTATGTGGCTTTAAAGAATCGTCTTCGTATAACCTTACGATGATAAGTTTCACTTATAAAACTATAATTGGCCACTAGTTGTGTAGGTTACATTTAAACATCCTATTTGTTAGTCTCATGAGCTAGGGATGGTGGAATGAGATACTATCCCTGAGCTGTCAGCCTATGCTGGGTAATAAATCTCCCATAGTGACATTTGAGCTTTCTTAAAATGATTGTTTGAAATTAGAATAATAATGGTTGGGCTAATCATTCATTTTCATGGCATACGGACTTTACTGGGTGGTTGATGTAAGACACGGGATTTTCTTGGATCACTATGGGCTGCACTATAGAGTATTTTACCAGGTGATCCTAAATTATTATTCCATGCATTCGAACCACTATGGGTATCCTTGTTGCATGGACTTCTCAGGGTGCCTAGTCCTCCTTAGGGTGTACCTTTGAGTACTTTTTTGGGAGACTAGTCCACCTTGGGTATCCTCGTTGTATAGTCTTTTTCAGGTAGCTAGTTCTCCTTGGGCGTACCTTTGAGTACTTTTTCGGGTGGCTAGTTCTCCTTGGGCAACTTTTTACCGGCTGGTGTGTATCCCTAGGTCTATGAGCATGTGCATGCATCCATGCATTTAAACAAAATTATCTTTGTGAAATTCATTTGATGAATGCGTATCTAATGAACTTTATCTGATTTCTATGATAATCATTGTGAAATATTTGTTATGCACTTTTACTGATAACTATGCTTAATTATCTTAATGGTATGATAAATCTTGGGGGTTATACCTCACTGGAATAGCCATTGACGCTATCAAATTGTACTCAGTGTGCAGAAGATGTAGATAATGCGCATGCTGGCGTTCATATGGAATAGGAGGCACCAGATGATCTTGCAACTCCCTATTTCTGACTTCAATTGTATTAAATTTTATACTCTCACGTTTTGTAAAATGTTAAGACATTGGTTTGTATAAGTTTTCGGATAACCGCTTGAAATATTTAGTTTTGTATATTTGGACTCCCTCTTATATTTAATTGTTTCCATCCCGATATATTACTAACTCTAATAAAGAAAAAAAAGTACGTGAGATTTGAGCCACCATTAAAGGTTAATACTCGGGTTTTTGGAAAACGAGTAGTGTATTCGAGTTCTGGGAACCGGGGCACTACACACTCCCATGTTTACATTTATAAGCGTTGTAACGGTTTCGTTCCGTTCCGTCCCAAACCCAACCCATGACTCATTACCCCACCTAACCCACTAAAAATTCATCAAGCCCAAGTATCACCTGACCAGACCCATTTACTTCTAATCAGCTCAGGCCCGATAGACCTGACTAAGATGACCACACTAAGGTTTAAGAATTGCATATGGGACTAAAGGCATGTTGTCCAATTAGTAGATGCATAGACAGCCATACATCTTGTGTGTGTGTGTGTGTGTGTCTATGGTTAATAGTATAATTTCTTTTGGTTTTTGGGCCAAGTTGAGGTGGGTCATCTGGCTCAGTCCATTGATAATGTAAGGCTTGTATCCTAGTCTGTACCATTCCATAGACTCCCGCGATCTTCTCCGTCGAATTCTGGCAACCCACGACCTATAATCAATATTTGTGCGCTATCCTAAGTCGCATCTTATAGATCTGAGTTGACTCCACCCAAGACTTATACCATTGCGACCGTCCTTCATCGTGGTTCCAACACTGCGTCTTGCACACCGATGCGATACACAGGCCAAGAGTTGTGGGCCCACATTTATCTTGACGAAAATGCCATGCATTACAAATTCTGAGAGAATCTCTACCCAATCCATCATATCAATCAATTAATCACAAGTCAAGTACAACCCATACCTAGCCCATCTCTCTCTTATTAATAAGGCATGACACCCATCTCTCTCTCACCCAAAAGTCAACATAACCCATACCTCTCATGTCATTCTTCTTACACATCCATCCCTCTCTCCTTACACCTCCCATCCTTCACTCCATCCCATTCCATTCTCTATCTTTTTTTTCTTAGCAACCAAGAGAGAACTAAGGAGAGAAAAGAGAAAGAACTTAAGATCAAGGCCTACTTCCTACCACCAATATTCATCATCCTCCATCAAAGAAGAAGCCTAGGAGCTAAGGAGTCCAAGGAGCTAAAGAAGAAGACTAACGACGGGTGATCTTAGGATTTTCACTATTGATTTTTATGATTTGAGGGCCTACGTGTGCTGTGACCTATCTTGATGTATGCATTGTATCATAGAATGGAGCTCATAGTGGCGAAGCTCTCTCTCTCTCTCTCTCTCTCTCTCTCTCTCTCTCTCTCTCCCTCTCCCTCTCTCTCTCTCCCCTTTGCAGCCCACCTTGATGTGTGGACGGTGTCCACACCATCTAGGCCGATAGGAGCAGCAGCCCAGGAGGCCCACGAATTTCATCCAAGTCGTCTGTCAGAATGACGTCCAATAGGCCTGGACGATTGGGATACCACAAATATCAATTTGATGCAAAGCAGGTGGGCCATACGTGTGGACCCACCTGATGTATGCTCTTCATCCATGCCATCCACCGTCCATTGGCTGGACGGTGGAGCCTACCTTGATGATGTGTCGAATACCCACACCATCCAGTCCGCTGGACGGTGGGACACCCCTGTGATGTAAGTGTTTTATCTAGACCGTCTAGGTCATGGATGGTGGGCCACGTACGTGTGGACCCACCTCTGATATATGTGTTAATTCCATCCAAGCCATCCAATGGTGGGGACCACCTCCTGTATAGCTACTGCATTGACGTCAGTAAGTCTGTGGATCTGATCATGAGGTATGAGTTATATCTAACACTGTCCGTCTGTTTTATTGGGTGTGGGACCCACCCCACACGTGCAACATGTGTGGCGGTGGAGCCCACCATGGTGTATGAATTTTGTATCCACACCGTCCATCGCTGGATGGTGCAATGTGGGACCCACCGTAATATATGTATTTTGTATCAACATCGTCCATCTATGTGGACCCCACCAGCAATACAGTTGTTGTGTTGGCATCAGCAAGTTCTGTGGGCTTGATCATGGGTATGTGTTATATCCAAACCGTCCATCTATGGACCCCACCAGCTACATAGTTGTTGTGTTGACGTCAACAAGCCCCATGGGTCTGATCTTGAGGTATGTGTTATATCCAAAACGTCCATCTCTGGGACGTGGGGCCCACATGTGTGGCATCCACGTTGTCCTGTCCCTGGATGGGGGACCACCTTAATGCATGAGTATTATCTACACTGTCCAAACATGTGGACCCCACCCTAATGTGTGTGTTTCATCTCCACCGTCCAGTGTGGGATAGTGGGGCACACCTATTGCATGTATTGAATTTGGGTCATCTATTAAATGGGACGCCTTGCAGGCCCACTGTGATGTGTATTTAATTCCAGCCGTCCATCGATTGGGCCACCTCGCAGGCCCAATCATGATGTATTTGTGGCCCTTGTGTGAGGCCCAACATGATGTATATGTGGCCCATATGATGAGGCCCGATGTGATGTATATTGGTCCATTGAGATGTGCGTGAGGCCCAATATGATGTATTTGAGGCCCATGTGATGAGGCCCATTATGATGTATATGTGGCCCATGAGTGAGGTCCGATGTGTTGTATATGAGGTCCATATGATGAGGCATGATGTGTTGTAAATGAAGCCCATGAGATGAGGCCCGATGTGTTGTATATAAGGTCCATATAATGAGGCCTGATGTGTTGTATTTGAAGCCCATGAGATGAGGCCTAGTGTGATGTATGTGAGGCCTATGTGATGAGACCCTTTGTGATGTATATGAGGCCTATGTTGTGAGGCCCATTGTGATGTATACAAGGTCCATGTGATGAGGCCCATTGTGATGTATGAGACCCTTGTGTAAGGCCTATTAATTATGATTGTATAAGGCCTATTAGGATTGAATGAGGCCCATTAAGATTGTATGTGGCCCATTGTGATTATATGAGGCCCGTTGTGATTGTATGAGGCCCTTTTCCCATTGTAAGTTAGATTTTATGGCGGGTCGTACTCTAGGTGCAATGGTGGTTAAATGTCCACGTTGCAAACCTCCCTAGAGCCCATTATCAAGCCCATTTCCATATTTTCTTATTGGGCTATCCCAAACCGTTGGGCCCCCATTGATGATGGTGCCTTACATTATGCATTGTAGAATTACCCACACCTTGGAGCCCATCTTGTGTATATATTGGGCCCCATAGGGAAGTCCAGTTTATTGCGCGATAGAGAGGGTAAGGAAGCCCACTTATTGTACTTAGACTCGGCTCTGCCCTCGTTGGGGTATATTGTGACGCTTCGTCATTGTTCACATGTGGGTGGACACTGATGTAAGCGGGGCCTAAGGGCCTAGGCGAGCTACCAGTGACAGTCGGGCTACTGTGCACACAGTGATGATAAAACTTTATTCTACATCGGAAGCATCGTCCGATGTTGTAGTGGCTATAAGTTGGATTCCTTCCTTAACTGTCATGACGCGTTTTAAATCAGTGAGCTTCGGCAAAGCAGTCTATATCACCCCTTTCTATAGATGGAAGGATATGCAGTATCAGGTTTGGTGTATCCTCTGTTTAGATCCTATCTTGATATTTGGACTAGATCCATCGGCCTTCTATGGACCCCCATCATTCATATGCATGTTGTGAGGGATGATTGATTAAAGCATATACCTTTGGGCTGAGATGTTTATGAGACTCCTTATGAGACAGAGTTGCCCCCACATGATCATGTGATACATGCAGGTTTAATGCATGGCCTAGATACGGCTGACGGTTGTAACACCCTGGTTCCCGAAACCCAAGTACACTACTCGTGTTCCAAAAAAAACCTGAGTGTTAGCCTTTGAAAACACCTAAATTCCACGTGCATTTTTTTTCTTTTTATCAGAATTAGTAATATAATGGAATATAATTAAATCAAGTACGAGAGGGAGTCCAAATGTACATAATCAAGATTTTAAGTGGTTACCCGAGAACTTATACAAACCAATGTCTTAACGTATCATAAAACATGATAGTACAAATTAAAATGGACTGAAATCAGGAAAGAGAGTTGTAAGGTCATCTGACTCCTCCTATTCCACATGAACACCAGTATGTGCACCACATATATGTTTCCTGAACACTAAATATGGTTCGATAGCGTCAACGGCTATCCAGTGAGTTATAACCTCCAAGATTTATCGTATATCATCAAGATAATTAACATAGCTACCAGAGACAATATATAACAAATATTACACAATGATTATCATAAGAATCAGATCAGGTTTATCAAATATGCATTCATTAAATAAATTACACAAAATAATCTTGTTTAAATGCATGGGTGCATGCACATGCTCACAGACTTGGGGATGCACATCCATGTGGTAGAAAGTCACCCAAGGAGAACTAGCCACCCGAAAAAGTACTCAAAGGTACGCCCAAGGAGGACCCGCCACCCGGAAAAGACTATGATATATAGATCGCCCAAGGAAGACTAGTCACTCGAAAAAGTATACACAGGTACGCCCAAGGAGAACTAACCACCCGGAAAAGACCATAATAATATATAGATCGCCCAAGGAGGACTAGTCACCCGAAAAAGTATACAAAAGTACACCCAAGGAGAACTGACCACCCGGAGAAGATCATAATTATATATAGATCGTCCAAGGAGATCTAGCCATCTGGAAAAGTACTCAAGGTACGCCCAAGGAGAACTAGCCACCCGAAAAAGACCATATGCCATGAAAATGCATGATTAGCCCAACCATTATTATTCCAATTTCAAACAATTAATATTTAAAAAAAGCTCAAAGGTCATTATGGGGGATTCATCACCTAGCATAGGCCGACAGCTTAGGCATAGTGTCCCATTCCACTATCCCTGGCTCATGAGACTAACAAATATGATATTTTACGGGTAACCTCTTCAACTAGTGGCCAATCGTAGTCTAACAAGTGGAACTTACTATCGCAAGGTTGTATAAAGTAATTCATTAAAGTCGCAAAAGGACAAGTAGTTAATCAAAGCCATATAAGGCAATCGGTCCATTCAAGGATGCGATAGAAAGAGGTTGTCATTAAAAAGCCATAAAGGCACCAGTGATCCACACGATGGGAATCCACAACATAATCTCAATTTGTCCATTAAATAATTTGCCACTAGTTTGAGGACCCTTCAGAAATAATATCAAGTAATCACATGTGGCCAAATAAGCCACGAATAATATTACATAGAGAATATTCATTTTAAAGTAGAATAGGAATAGTTGAGATTCATAGCGTGTTCCAGTAACTTGAATTTAAATCTAATCATTATCTATTTATAAATAATTACTCATTTAGAGACTACATTTATAATCATTTCTACTTAACACTATATTAAGCAATCAAATGATATAAATGAATAAAGATAAATAAACAAGGCTAATTATCATGATGTAGTAAAGCTTGTAGGGTGATCCTCACCTTTGAATCTAATTCACTTCAGTTTCCCAAACTGAATCCAACTCGCTCCCTACTCAACTTGAAGCCAGAAGGTCTCAATCAACTCAGATTAAACTCAACTGGAGAAACTTGAAACGTCAAATCTAGTTACAACTCCATGCATTGGAGCGCACAACTCGGTAGATGGCTGGACTAAACCTAATAAGGACGTAGCCCCTGGATGTGCCTTAATGAATGTGGACTCAGTTGAACTCAGTCGATCGCTGAGTCAACCCGATCCGACTTGACAGACCACACTTCTTTCTCTTTCTGTTTCTTCTTCCTCTTCTTTTCTTCTCTCTCTCTCTCTCTCTCTCTCTCTCTCTCTCTCTCTCTCCTTCTACTGGAATTACAAGGCCTGGGCTTAAATCAGCCCTGACACTGCAAAACTCAAACCGACTTGGTTCCACTCATCTAGAAACAACGAGTCAGCCCAACTCGGCAATTCTCCTTCTTTGTTGCTCCTCTTTCTTTCCTTTCATTTCTTTCTTCCTCTTCTCTCTTTCTCCTTCTGCTTTTCTCCTTTCTTTTTCTTCATGGACCGCAATGACTTGGGACGGACAGCTTCAACTGAGTCGAGCAGTTTTGGTAGCCCCGACTTCAACTCGGACGGGAGTGCGGCACCCCCCAGCTCTCTTTGTCTCATTTTTCCTACTGTTCAGTCACTCTCTCCTTCTCCTTTTCTCTTCTCTTTCCTTCTATTCTCTTCCTACTTCTTTCTTGCTGCTCGTTCTAGGGAACCGAGATTCGGCTCGATCTTATAGCAGCTCAGATTAAGTCAGTGTAACTGTGCAGCAACAGAGATGACACTCTTTCTCTGATCTTCTTTTTCTTCCTTCTACTCTCTCTCTCTCTCTCTCTCTCTCTCTCTCTCTCTCGCTTCTCTAGTAATGCCTAACAACCTGACCCGACACAAGTCTCGGTCTGAGTTGGCTGGTTTGGCAACGAGTTAGGCTCTAAGTCGACCTATGCGATGCCTCTCTCTCCCTCTTTCTCCTTTTTGTCTCTTTCTTTCCTTTCCTCGAAATATGCCCTAATTCTTGGCTATTTATAGACTTGAGGAAATCCAGAAGGATTGATTAGTTACGATTTTAGCTAACTTAATCTATAATGCTTTAAGGCCATGAGATTGAATCAAGCTTGTGTGGCTTCAATCAAGTGTCAAGGATGCACTAATGGGATCCTAATCCACCCATTTAATGTCTCAAATCCAGACGTTGATCCCACTTACAGGAGATGGGTATTTCAGATTAATGGAGGAGATGATGAGGTTGAAAATGGTGGATTTCAGCTTAATGGCTATTCTTTCAATCTAATTTGTTTGGATGGTGTGGATTTCATCCTAGAACACTGTGGAACCTATCAGATGGACGGTTGTTAGGGTTTTCTAATGGGATTAGGTTTCTAATTACGACGGTGGTTCTCTTGTTGTAAAGAAGACCCTAAAGTCTACGTGGATTGTAAGGCAGGGATTTGTTGAGGTGGAGGGTTAGGATAGGAGGAAGAATGCACATGTGGTTTGATAGTGAGGCAGATGCGATCTGCATTCTATTTTCAGAAATTCCCTCCCACGCACGCTCCTTTTGCCCGAGATCGTGTACGTGTACATGAGTGGTCATGTGTGGTAGTGATGGGGTTTGGTCTAAATTTCATCTTGAACATGATGGACGACTTGGATTGTCGAGATGGGGTCTGATGGTGGGACATCATCGGCAACAGATGAACGGGTCTGTTTAAATTTGAGGTGGGAGGGAGAACGGTTGGAATTTCGTATAAATTTTGGTCTTTTAACGGGTCAAAGCTTGTTTGACCCGATACTTAAGTCTTGTGCACGGTGTGTGCACCCTATCTGTGCACATGCATAGTTCAGATGTGGGGTCCACGATGATGATATGACAATCCAGGCCGTCCATTCACTTCCTCATGCCTAGATAGGACACCTGATTTGTGCTGAGGTAGATTCAACACTCAGGTGGACCATTTTGTTTTATTTTTGTGATTTAACTGATTGTTTTCATCGATCTGATGATCAAATCATTCTAAAATTGAACGTCAACGGTCAAAATGGTCCTAAGGGTCCCTTAGTTGGAAATCAATGGTTGGATTATGGATAAGATGGTCTAATATGCATTTATAATTTTAAATATTTTTGTTACAATATTCTTAATAACGTTATTATCATTATTATTAAATTTATTATTACTATATTTTTAATCATTGAATATTTATATTAATAAGATGATTCTATCATTAGGAGTTGTATTATAGGCTTTTTCAAACTAATTTATCTATTTATTTATTTATTACACTTATTTTATTTATTTCTAATTAACTCAATAGATAAGTCCCAACCTACCACTTAATTTCTGTTTGATCATTTAGCTCTTTTCTTATTCAAGGATAACGATCTGATGACCTTAAAATTTGCTATTTGAATGGCTCACAAGACTTTGTAATTATGAGATGAAGATATACAGTGGATCTCCCAAATTAACTACTAGACGGTAAAATCTTTGGATGGAGATTACTCTTAATGGTCAATTTAGGCTATAATGAAGGTACATGTTCAAATAGGCTAGGTTTGTATTTATACTAAGTTTGGTTAAAAGGTAACACCCGAGTACTAGAAAGTATGGGGTGTTACAATCTACCCCCCTTAAAGAGGATTTCTTCCTCGAAATTCGGTGCTTTTAATATGATTAGGGATGATGACAACATAATTTATGGTGATTTTAAGTATTCATTACTTTCTTATAAAGGTTGTTTATGTGTACAAACGCATATCACTATTTATCAGAATTGGGGTCGTTACAATGGTATTCACGGATTCGTCAGGAATTGTATATTGCATTGTATCCTCGGCATCTGATATTTGGCTCTCTATGACTCTGCATTTGCATAGCCGATCTACATTGCATACTTTGATATTGTATGACTTATGGATTTGCCAGTATTTCCACTTACTCTGATATTTGTGTGCTTAGCACTTATCTTGGGCACACGCTTACACCACCCTTTAAGATTTTTATAAGCTTACGCACAATAGATGCGTGCAGGTGGCGTTAGGTTGCAATAGCATTGAGCTTGGAGCGTATAGCTAGCTATCTTCTGAAGCTTCGATTATTGATATATGTATTTTCCCTACAGCACTATAATCAATTGTTTATAGTAGTGGATATGTGATAATGATGTTGCCTTTGTGATTTGGGTAAACTTGTGGTTATGCTTGTTTACAAAGAAATTCATGCTGAAAATCCTCCTTGTAGGATCCCAGGATCGGAGTCTGGCGTATGGGTGCTAGAAGTCGAGAATGGGGTACTACGGAGGCTGTCGGCACCGGATATGACGATCGGGAATTTTATGAGCCTGGTTTCCGAGTTTGGGGTGTGATAAATAAGTTATGTGAGTGGGCCGGGTTGGAAAGGGTTCAACCCAAGCCCATCCCATTCACTTAAAAAGGCCACATTTTCTAATCCAAGCCCAGCCACTGCCCATTTAGCTTCGCCCAAACCTAGGTCAAAAGTGGATCCAACCGGTTAACTGATGGGTAGACCTAACCCATTGCCACCCCTACACCATGGACCACATAAACTGAATTGGGCGGCCATGTTTGTACTTAGGTGAAATTTGCCACTCCAAGTGAACATAACAGTTAACCCAATAACGAAAAGATATCATGGCCCACCTGCTGATCTTTGTTCACTCCCCAAGTATAGGGTTATGATGTAGTAATAAACTCGGTAAGATCGAGGTCGAATCCCACAAGGACTGGTTGTCACAATTCAAATATATGATTCTTCTTAACTAATCCAATGAATAATGAACTAAACTATTAAGCACAATTTTAGGAAAAATAATTAAGAATAGGGAAGAAAATTCAATCAGAGAGAAAGCACTAGGACTTTCGAATCCACCCCTAATTATCCTAACCCTTGTTTTGTCTGTTGATTCACCTTGACCTTGATTAATACCACTTAAATAGAGAAAGCACAATCTGTGTCCTAAATCGGGCATACAGACTGTCTAATTCCTTTAAGCAATGCCATGAACAATACATCCCATGTCCTTGGTCGGGCACATGGTATGCAAAATTCATTAAAGCACCCTGTTCCTTCCTCTATAGGAAACCCGTTCTTGATCGACCCAAGCACTGTAATAAGCATCCAAACAACATCCATCTATACTTTGGTCAAGTTCATAGATGGAGAAGTATGGAATTTAAACCCATAAAGCCCACTCAGAGAAAGAAACAAATTAAATAAAATTCAAAGTAAATCAACCAATACAAGAGCTGATCAAATTAGGGGCTTCATCTCAAAGCCCTAGCTGAGAGATTAGTTACCCATAAAATCCTTAAAAACTATTAAATAAAATTCATAAATTAAAATTCCAAACCGAACAATCTCTCTCTCTTTTTCCTTCTCTTTCTCCTCTTTCTTCTCTCCCTGGCTCTGGATCTCGAATTCTCTAGATCTGAATCCTCTCCCACGTCCAAAACTTCCCTTTATAGGCTATTTGGATGGCTGGAATCGGGTGGGCGAGTCGTGAAGACGGACTCGAAGTGTAATTTTTCGGCACCGTGATCGGTGGGCCCCACAGAGGTGTTTTTCGGAAAATCCACCCCGTCCATTGGATTCGTGACGAAATTTCATCAAGAATGGGTGGTTTTGAAGGTCCATCACGTGGCCCACGAAGAAATCTCGAAAAGATGGTTTTGAACGTCGCGAGCGAATGACCCTTTGTGGTCTTCTGCATGCGCACGTGTGTACGCATGGGAGTGGAATCTCAGCATGGTTTTGTAGTTCTCATAGCCCTCTACAAGATGGACGGGTCCGATCTTCCATACAGTTGATGAACGGGGCCCACAAACAGCCGCAAAAAGCGCCAGCGGCCGGTCGTTACGCGGACGCGGATTCGACTGCCGGTGATGGTGGGGTCCACGAACGGAATCTGCAGCGAAATCCACTCCGTTCACCGAGTTTCTCTCGGTATTTCGGTCAAAATAATGTATTTGTTTCTCTGTTTTGGTGTGTCCCACCTGATCTTTACTTCCGCCGTCAATCTGATGTTTAAACGGCTAGGATCTGATTACTGCTTTCATTTCAATTTTTGCCACCTAGGCGAGGGTTATTGCTGACCCAGGAAACAAATGGACGGTTTAGATTGTCTATTTGAACATTGGGTGGGGCCCACAACTGCATCTTCTCCATCGGTGAGCGGACGCTGGACGGCCGCTGCTGTGCTTTTTGGTTTTGAGAGGTATAACGCGGGTCAGCGCTTCGCTGACCGAGACATGGGTACGGTGCACCGCAAGTGCAGACATGTAGTGTGCACACTCCTCATGCATGTGGGGTACACTGAATTGTTCATGAGAAATCTGCACCGTCCATCTTCTTCTTCATATAATTTCATCTGCCAAAACCAAGTTTGAGGCATTTCCAAATCTCAGGCGGGCCCCAAAGTGAAGATTAATGAGCTGATCTGTCCGTTGGACCACTTCCCGAGATCCTCAATGGCTAAAATTTAAAATGTACGGTTAATTTACGGCCCCCATCACATGTATGAAGTTTCGAGTTGATCGGATGGTGGGAAACATGTGATCTTGCATTCTGGACCCTTTTCGGGCCCCTTTGGCTTGCTTTCCTCAGATCCCAGGCGTGTATATTCTTCACCATTGGTTTTCTGGAGTTCATCCCGTGCTCTGGTGACTTCAGAACATCAAATCCATGCCTTTAACATCAAATTTCAATTAACGCTCTTGATTTCGTCCTGTAATAAAAACATGAGTAATATACTCCATTAATCCTTATCATGTACGTAAAATTAGACAATTGCTGGGGTCTAATATGCAATATTCGACACTCATCACAACCCCCAACCAGCATTTTGCTAGTCCCGAGCAAAACATGCGAAAAATAATTTCAGAAATAAAAGACAATTCCTGTAAACTCAAGTGACTTGTGAACAGATAGCTGAGATCTGAAAATTCTAAGATTCATGATTCGTGTGTAGAGTTTTTCTCTTAGAACCAAGCTCTCGGCAGATTTCATAATTAATTTTAAACTATTAAACCATCAATTAGAACATTCCTAAACATTGAGTTCCACGAGTGTAAAGTATAATCTCGACTTACAACAGTAAGAGATCCAATTGTCAATTTCATGATATCATTAGTAATTCGTGACAATCAAAACTTGAAACCAACACTTATCTCGCAGATTAACTTTTCATTTTACCAGCTTTTAATTTTCTTTATGAGCAGTAATGCCCATGAAGGGAATCAAATTCTCACCTATAGGGAGCAAACCTATGGTGAAAACTTGTCGCTTAACTCTTTTTTTTTTTTTTTTTTTTTTAGGTTAATAATGAGGAGTCGAATCTTCATCTATAGGGAGCAAACCTATGATGACGATTATGTGACTTAGCCTTTTGATTTTTCTTTTTACTAAGTTAATCATTCAGTTATCGAACCAACACTTAATGTGTAAGCGAGATGTGATATGTGGAATCATGGCTCAATCAATGTTTACAACTTTTAATCATGGATTAACAAGTCAAAATTGACTGTGAAATCAAGCAGATGGCCGAATCCAAGAGTCATAAATTACCCATCACATATCTTATAATGTTAAAATCACAACTATCCTTCAAAATCACCTTGAATTCAATAGAAATTCCAGAAAATTTTTTTTTTTTTTTTTAAATTTCACAAATTTTGCTCAAGACCAAGAAAATACTAATTAGGTAACCTAATCTCCCACCCCCAACCTAAAATCTACATTGTCCTCAATGTAAAAGAAATAAACAAGCAATGCAGATGGGACAATGAAAGTAAAAGAGGAGTGATGGGAAGATAATACCTGGACGGAGAATCAAGAGGCGTCCTCAGAAAAAAATATCATCGCAAAACAGGTTAGCACAAGAGAGAAATCAACATAAGAAAAAATAACAAAAAGAAAAACAAAAGAAGATCCTACCTATACCACTTTCGCAGGTGCTCTCGATTGCATTTAGCGTATGCAACAAGCCTTTAAACCCCTAGGTTACCCCTAGTGGACGAGTTGTAGTCTCGTGAGGGTTTGCAGTAATGTTACCCACAAACATTGATGGAACTCACTTGATTAACCGATCCCAGACAAGTGATGTGAGTTCCCATGAGCTGTGCTATCTGCAAGGAGGTAACTGACACTGTCGTCAAATAGTTTAATGACTTCTGCTCGAACGACTTCTTCCATGTTAGGATCACGCTTCTTTTGTATTTCACGCGACATTTCCACAGCATGATCCATGCATATCGTGGGGCATACTCCCTGTATTTCCACTATCTTCCTTTCAATTGCTGCCTTATATGTTCTAAGAAAATTAAGCAGCCTGCTTGCCTTTGTCTTCTCAGAGTTCGAAACTGTGCTGTCATGAGGCGTCTCAGAGGAATGGAGAGGTTCCACTTTCGCTCTCCATTTTTCAGTCTCCAAGATAGGAGTAGAGTCGAGCAGTGTATTGACTTCATGGATGGGACTATCGATGTCAAAGTCCATAGCTTGTGCTAAGCAGGTCTCAAGTGGATCTTCAAAAGATGTACCGGAAGGAGTCTGCACAAGGCTCTCGATCATGTCCACTTCAAATATGTCGTCCAAATCTCTGCGGATTGTTGTCCTCGCATTAAAAACATTGAGTTTAATATTCATGTTACCAAAGGACAATTTCATAACTCCATTCTCGCAATTGATAATAGCATTAGATGTGGCCAAAAATGGACGACCCAAGATGACGGGATCGTTGTCATGAAGATTCTGGACATTTGAGTATCTATGACTATGAAATCCACCGGAAAATAAAATTTATCAACCCGAATTAACACATCTTCAATAACACCCTGGGCACCTTGACAGATCTATCGGCCCGCTTGTAATGTTACCTTAGTCGGTTTCAACTCACCAAGTCCTAGCTCCTCATAAACCGAATAAGGTAACAAATTGGACTTCGCCCCTAAATCAAGTAATGCCTTCCCGATCTTATGATCTCCTATGCCGCAAGAAATGGTGGGAGCTCCCGGATCCCTAAATTTAGGAGGAGTGTTATGTTGAATCATGGAGCTGAGCTGCTCTGCAATGAAGACCTTCTTATGAACATTCTGCTTACGCTTTTGAGTGCATAAATCTTTCAGAAACTTAGCGTAAGCAGGGACTTGTTTAATAGCGTCAAGCAACGGGATGTTGACTTGCACTTTTTGAAACACATCCAAGATTTCATCAAAATTATTTCTTTTCTTTATTGGTGCCAGACGTTCAGGAAAGGGTGCTTTGGGCACGTAAGGTGGCACATTAGTGACTCTTGGAGAGTCAGAGGGCTCTTGGACTTTGGATGCATTGGTGTGTCCCTCTGCTTCATCGTGATCTTCTGTTTTAGAATTTGAATCATCCCCAGGCATCTCTATTCTGTTATCAATGCTTGCCTGACCTAAGGGTAGTAATCGATTTGGCTTGCTCATGATATTGCCTTTGGTTGGAATTAGAGCCAATCTCATCGTCCCTTTGGGTTAGCCTCGAGTTGGCTAGGGAGCTTGCCCTTTTCTCTCTCACTCAATGTGGCACTAGTTGACCCATTTGAATTTCCTTTAGCAATGGATTGTGCATTTGCATGTAAGCTTTCTTTGGTTGCCAAGTAAGGTTTGTTGGGTATCTTTTGGAATTGGAGAGAACTCGCATGAAAAGATGAAGTGTATCCTCAAGAGATGGGTTCCTTGATTGTGTAGGCAATTGTTGATATTGTGGAATTTGTTGACTGCCCACTTGGAGGTGCGGTTGCATGGGAGGATTTCCAGATGGTCCTCCTTGATGTGGTCCTTTTGCCCAAGAAAATTTGGATGCCTAGCCCACCCTGGGTTGTATGTGTTCGAGTAAGGATCATTCCCTGGTTTTTGAAAAGTGTTCATAGCATGAACTTGTTCGAGAGAGAAGTTCTGGGGATTCTTTGCGGATGGACAAGATGGCGAGGACTAGAACATGTGGCACATGCCTCCACTTGAATTTGTTTGTGGAGGTCCATTATTTAATACCGAGCATCAACTTTCTTTGTCGGGTTATCAAGTTTGGCGCACAACTCGGCACGACTCTATCTCATATATACCACCTCTCTTCGTGGTTGGGAACTTCTTTCACCTCTATCTCGAATAGTCCCATTCTTTGGGAGTTTTCACACAATGTTTCAAAAAATTTCCATGCCGGCAGATCGCTTTTGGTCATGAAGGACCCTCCACTGGTGGCATCAACCATGCGACGGTTCCTGGGGTGTCGACCGTCATAAAAGTATTGCACTTGTTGCCACTTCTCAAAATCATGGTGAGGACATTTAAGAAGCAAGTCCTTCCATCTTTCCTAACATTCATGAAAGTGCTCGCCCTCTTTTTGTGTGAAGTTAGTAATTTCTCTACGGAGGGCATTGGTTTTGTGAACGGGGAAGAACTTATTTAAGAACTTCTTAGGACAGTTGGTCCCATGTAGTGATAGTTCCGACTTCTAGAGAATTCAACCATGCTTTCGCCTTATCCTTCAAAGAAAAGGAAACAGACGTGGCGGATTGAATCGTCTGAGAAGTTTTGGAACTTAAAAGTGGAGCAAATATCTAAGAATTCTTTCACATGATGATATGGGTCCTCCTTGTCCAATCCATAAAAGGATGGCAGCAATTGTATGACTGCAGGTTTAAGTTCAAAGTGTGCTGCCGTAGTGGTTGGCAACACTATGCATGAAGGAGCATTAAATTGGACAGGAGCTGAATAATCTTTAAGAGCCTTAACTTCAGTCTCATTCGCCATTTCAACAGAATTGTTTCTTAATCTTTCTCGAAGTGTTCTTTCTATTTCAGGATCAAACGGCGCTAGTTCTATATCTAGAGATCTACGTCCTAGCATAAACTAAGTAACAACCTAAGAGAAAGAAAACTAGAACTAGAAACTATGCTATTAAAAAAAACAAGTTAAAACTATGTAAGTGAGAATGGGAAGAAAGAACCCGGAAAAGGAGATGATTGATGTCAGAAGATTTAAGAAGCTCCTCCTTCACTTAGTAGCTTTCTGCCTCAATTCCTGTAAACAAAAAAAAAATAATCCAAATTAGGTCTCCTAAAATAATGATAAAAAAAATCCTAAACAACGGTTAATTTCTAAAAATAAAATAAAATAAAAAAAATTTCACCTAAGTTAGTAAAATCCTAAGCTATGAATTATGATAAGAGAGAATCCTAAATTCAATTTGGAACGAAACTTGATCCCAAGAACAAGCGCCAAAAACTTGTTCACTCCCAAGTATAGGGTTATGATGTAGTAATAAACTCGGTAAGATCGAGGTCGAATCCCACAAGGACTGGTTGTCACAATTCAAATATATGATTCTTCTTAACTAATCCAATGAATAATGAACTAAACTATTAAGCACAATTTTAGGAAAAATAATTAAGAATAGGGAAGAAAATTCAATCAGAGAGAAAGCACTAAGACTTTCGAATCCACCCCTAATTATCCTAACCCTTGTTTTGTCTGTTGATTCACCTTGACCTTGATTAATACCACTTAAATAGAGAAAGCACAATCTGTGTCCTAAATCGGGCATCTGTCTAATTCCTTTAAGCAATGCCATGAACAATACATCCCATGTCCTTGGTCGGGCACATGGTATGCAAAATTCATTAAAGCACCCTGTTCCTTCCTCTATAGGAAACTGTTCTTGATCGGACTCAAGCACTGTAATAAGCATCCAAACAACATCCATCTATACTTTGGTCAAGTTCATAGATGGAGAAGTATGGAATTTAAACCCATAAAGCCCACTCAGAGAAAGAAACAAATTAAATAAAATTCAAAGTAAATCAACCAATACAAGAGCTGATCAAATTAGGGGCTTCATCTCAGCCCTAGCTGAGAGATTAGTTACCCATAAAATCCTTAAAAACTATTAAATAAAATTCATAAATTAAAATTCCAAACCGAACAATCTCTCTCTCTTTTTCCTTCTCTTTCTCCTCTTTCTTCTCTCCCTGGCTCTGGATCTCGAATTCTCTAGATCTGAATCCTCTCCCACGTCCAAAACTTCCCTTTTATAGCTGCTGGATGGCTGGAATCGGTGGCAGAGTCGTAGACGGACTCGAAGTGTAATTTTTCGCAGCCGTGATCGGTGGGCCCCACAGAGGTGTTTTCTGGAAAATCCACCCCGTCCATTGGATTCGGACGAAATTTCATCAAGAATGGGTGGTTTTGAAGGTCCATCACGTGGCCCAGAAGAAATCTCGAAAAGATGGGTTTTGAACGTCGCCAGAAAGCGACCCTCTTTTGTGGCCTTCATGCTCGCGCACGTGTGTACGCATGGGAGTGGAATCTCAGCATGGTTTTGTAGCTCTCATAGCCCTCTACAAGATGGACGGGTCCGATCTTCCTGATTGATGAACAGGGGCCCACAAACAATGCAAAGCGCCCGGCCGGTCGTTACTGGACGCGATTCGATCACGGTGATGGTGGGGTCCACGAACGGACTGTGCGAAATCCACTCAGTTCACCGAAGTTTCTCTCGGTATTTCGATCAAAATAATGTATTTGTTTCTCTGTTTTGGTGTGTCCCACCGATCTTTACTTCCCATAGTCAATCGATGTTTAAACGGCTAGGATCGATTCGCTTTCATTTCAATTTTTGCCACCTAGGCGAGGGTTATTGCTGACCCAGGAAACAAATGGACGGTTTAGATTGTCTATTTGAACATTGGGTGGGGCCCACAACTGCATCTTCTCCATCGGTGAGCTGAATGGCCACGGCCGTCATTCGCCGTTTGTTTGGTTTTGAGAGGTATAACGCGGTCGGCGCTTGGCCGACCGAGACATGGGTACGGGTGCACCGCAAGTGCAGACATGTAGTGTGCACACTCCTCATGCATGTGGGGTACACTGAATTGTTCATGAGAAATCTGCACCGTCCATCTTCTTCTTCATATAATTTCATCTGCCAAAACCAAGTTTGAGGCATTTCCAAATCTCAGGCGGGCCCCAAAGTGAAGATTAATGAGCTGATCTGTCCGTTGGACCACTTCCCGAGATCCTCAATGGCTAAAATTTAAAATGTACGGTTAATTTACGGCCCCCATCACATGTATGAAGTTTCGAGTTGATCGGATGGTGGGAAACATGTGATCTTGCATTCTGGACCCTTTTCGGGCCCCTTTGGCTTGCTTTCCTCAGATCCCAGGCGTGTATATTCTTCACCATTGGTTTTCTGGAGTTCATCCCGTGCTCTGGTGACTTCAGAACATCAAATCCATGCCTTTAACATCAAATTTCAATTAACGCTCTTGATTTCGTCCTGTAATAAAAACATGAGTAATATACTCCATTAATCCTTATCATGTACGTAAAATTAGACAATTGCTGGGGTCTAATATGCAATATTCGACACTCATCAATCTTTTTTCCTTCTAAGCCGTCAGGAGGATCACATAATCAACAAGCATACTTAAGAGAATTCAGCCCCCATATAAAGCCTAGAATTTCAATATTTTAATAAAAATAGAAAAGTTCCATTATTGTCCATGCAGGCAATTGGTTTCTGAAATGCTCCTGTGATGCATGCATCATTAAAGTTCCACAAATATTTAAATGGGTGTTTAGGTCATTCAATAGGCCGGGCTGACCCTTTGGCTTTTGGGCCTGTCTATCTCATGCCAGGCTTAGACTAGAAGTTAGGCCCAAGGGCCGGGCTCATGGTTTAAATCAATGCCTATTTATCAAGTGGGCCAGGCTTGGACAATGTTTAAAAGCCAATATGGCCCAGCTCGGCCCGTTTGGTTTCTAAATGAGATATAGGTTAGACCGCTCAAGGAAGGCTGGGATGTCCAAGTGGGTCCCATTAGGATGTTTATTTTAAATCTACCCAGACTAGTAGGGTGCATCAAGCTATGCTAGGCTCAAGGGGCGAAGATGAGCCCTATCTATGATTTAGGAAAGTGGACAGAGAAACAATAGACAATTGGAAAGTGGACAGAGAAACACTCACCCTCCACACTCTTCCTCTTTCCCTTCCCTTGGTATGGCTCATATAAATCATGTATAGATATTCATTTTTGGCTTTATGAATAAATTTTTATATATAATCTAATTATCGGAGTGGCGATTTTATATAAATATCATAGTGAGCGATGTAAAAATCAAGGGTGGATGTCTCTATACTGCGACGATTAAAGAGAAGGGTTGTGTTTTTGGGAAGTGTGACTGATGATTAGTATCCTTATATGGAACGGCCGAGGTGTTGGCAGCTGGCCAACCAATACTACAACCAAGAAGATTATAAGGAAATATAACCCGAAGATCGTAGCAATCCTTGAACCTATGCTAAGGGACGAAAAGCGTGTTTGCATCAACTTAAAGTTGGGTTTTCATTCCTCCCTCTCCAACAGTTCAGTGTGGGGTAAGATTTGGGTTTTCTACGATAACACAGTGCCTTTTCATGTTTTAGAGATATCGAACCAAATGATTACTAACAAGGTATCCAAGTTTGACAGCTTGGATTCTATCCAGCGATCTTTTCTTTATGCTAAATGTGTTAGGGCTTCGGGGGGAATCTTTGGGCTAATATGGTTGCGCTTTAGTCCTTAGTTGCTGGCCTATGAACGTTGTATGGGGATTTCAATGCAGTCGTTCAAGTGTCAGAATGGAAAAGTTCAAGGACTTTTGATAGTGAGAGTGCAGGAGAATTTTTAAGGGTTATCAATGCGACAGGGCTGTCCAATGCTGACTTCTCCGATAACAAATTTATGTGGTGTAATAATCAATCTGGGACTACCAGAGTGTGGGCCAGGTTGGACAGGGTGTTGGTTAATGTAGATTGGGTTCGTTCCTCCCCGACCTTCTATGTTGAGCACCTCTCGAGAGCCTCTTCCGATATTACACCGCTTCTCCTTCATTTTCCTCCCCGACAATCTCGAATGATGGTCAAGCCCTTTAGACTCCAAAGGATGTGGCTTCAGCATGAGTCCTTTCTTGCGGTGGTGAAGATAGCCTGGGAGGGGGAAGCTTCGCCCAACCCTCTACTTAACGTGCAACTGAAAATGAAGAGGGTTAAGATCGCCCTCAAAGGTTGGAACAAAGGTGTGTTTGGAGACATTTTTGCATAGTTCAAGCAGGCTGAGAAGGATCTGGGTATTCTCGAGCTCCAACTTCAGTCTGCGTCTGGTCCATCCAGTGAAGGCGGGGGTCTACAGGAACAACTCCTCTGTACGCGGGATAACCTTGCGAAGGCTGAGCTTGCGGAGGAGATTTTCTATAAAATGAAGTCCAGAATCTGTTGGCTGACGGAAGGGGATAGGAATACGAAGTATTTTCATGTGGCTGCCAGGGGTAATCAGAGGAGGGCTAAGATTAGATCCATTGAGGTGTTGAATGGTCCCACGCTAGTCGAGGCGGCTGATATGAAAGCAAAATCTGTTAGGTTCTTCAAATAGCTATTCAAATCCAAAGGCTCTACCCTTGCGCCACAGCTGCTAGAGGTCATTCCCAACCTCATCAGCAACGTTGACAACTCCCAGTTGATAGCCCTGCTAACTGTCTAGGAGGTTCTCCATGTTGTGAACTCTCTCCTTGAGGACGATGCCCGGGGCCCTGATGGGTTCTCCGGTGTATTTTTCCGCGCATGCTAGAGCATTTTAGGGAGTGATCTTCATAAGGCAGCAATGTTCCTGTTCGAGGGTAAGAGCATTCCTAGGGCGATGACCACATCTTTAATTTGCCTTATTCCTAAAGCCTCGTTGCCGAAAGAACTTATGGATTTCCAGCCCATTAGCCTATGCAACTGCATATATAAAATTTTTATGAAGATTATATCTTCAAGACTGAGTGGCGTGCTCCCAAAGATCATTTCATCGGAGTAAGGGGCGTTCATCCAAGGCCGGAATATAGCAGAATCCATTGCGCTCACCTAAGAAGTGGTTAGAGAAGTTAATAGGAAAGTGAGGGGTGGGAACGTCATCCTCAAATTAGACATGGAAAAAGCATATGATAGGGTGGTATGGTCTTTCCTAAAGCTGGTGCTGCAGCATTTCGGTTTCTCAGAATCGTGGGTCAGTCTGGTGGAGAAATGCTAGTCTAATAACTAGTTTTCCATTCTCTTCAACGGTGAGTCAGTTGGTTTCTTTCAATCCTCAAGAGGACTATGACAAGGAGATCCCATCTACCCTACCCTGTTCATCATAGTAGCTGAAGCTTTGAGTCAAGGGTTCATGAGTTTGGTCAGCTAGGGCCGCTGTATACAATTCCAAATTCAGCAAAGCTGCCCTCAACTCTCTCACCTTCTATATGCAGATGACACGTTGCTCTTCCTGAATGGCGGGCTGCCTTTGCTGTGCGCAGTTATGGACTACTAGAGGAGTACTAGGCAGCGTCAGGTCAAAAAGTGAATCGCCAAAAGAGCTCCTTCATGTGCTCTAGGAAAATGGCAGTGGCCAAGTACATCTCCATTGAAAGGTGCCTGGATATCTAGAAGGCCAGATCGACGTTTGTGTAGCTTGGAGTCCCTCTAATTTTGGGTAGGGTGACTAGAGTAAGCTTCCAGCCGCTCCTTGACAAGGTGGACAGTCGAATCACAGGGTGGAAAGCTAAATGCCTATCTCAGGCGGGGAGGTTGGTGTTAATTCGTCATGTGTTAGGTAGCATACCCGCCATGTTTGCATCTCAGATCCCCAAAGCAATGATTGCTAACATGGAGAGACGGTTTGCAATCTTCTTTTTAGGCTGGGTGGACGGACATAGGAAGGCACATTGGAGGAGCTGGAAAGAGGTTACCACTCCCACCTCAGAAGGTGGTGTCGAGGTCAAGCACTTGAAAGAGGTGATTGCGGCTCTCTATCTAAAATTGGCATGGGCAGCATGCTTCGGGTCAACCTCCAATCTGTGGAGCGCCTTTTGTAGAGGAAAATATGCACTGGACCTTACCTCAGAGGGGCAGGGCCATCGATCCTCTATTTCTTGTTCGTTATGCAAGAGCGTCAGAGGGCAGCTACCCCTCCTACAGTCCTCGGTACAGTCTTGGATTGGGATGGGCAGTGGGAACCTTTGGTCCTCCAATTGGACAGGTCTTGGGCCGCTGATTGAGCTGGCCACTTCCCCTGTCCCACTGGCCCTGATTCAGCTTCAGGTAAGGGGCTTAATTGGGAATGACGGTCCTCTCCCTCCTTACACAGCCTGACTATTCCTTCTTGACTGGGCGATAGAGGTCATATTCCAGGTGGATTTTGTTTGCTTGATGAGGCAGAGACAGATTTCTGGTTGCTCGAACCATCTGGTTATTTCTTAGTTAAATCAGCTTGGGGCCTCTGCCACAAGCCCAAGCAACGTAGAGGGTGGGCAAAGTGGGTTTGGCATGAGAAGATGCCTCCTAAAATTTTGGTATTTGTTTGGAGAGTGGTGAAGAAGTCAGTTTCAGTGGAGGAAGCTATTAGAAGTAGAGGCATTTCGATAACCTCAAGGTGCGTGTGCTATGTGGATAACCCCCTCTCTTAACCTGACTTGGAAGCTGTTGATCATCTGTTCGTTCAGAGCACCCTGGCAAATGAAGTGTGGACGTATTTCCAGTCGATGTTTGGCCTCCCCTCATTACCCGACCTCTCTATCCAACATCGGTTGTGGATTTGGTGGCTCTTCCAGCCAAGGATAGGCCAGCGTCGCATCCTTGGAGGGCTGGCTCCTTACTTCATTCCGTGGGAAGTCTAGCTTTCCAAAAATGCTACCATTTTTTATAGAACCTCGCTACGGGTAGCGGCAATTATTGCTTGAGTCTCTTGGTGGTTAGCCTTGTCATGCTCGATCTCTCCTCCTAGTTCAGCTCGTATGACGGGTATTCTCCCAGCGTTGTTTGGGCGGGGCAGTAGTCCCCCGGCTAGGTTGAGGACCCCCTTGGAGGTGGTCAAGTGGAGGAGGCCCCAACCTGACTTAGTCAAAATCAATGTTGATGGGTCTACTATTGGTAACCCCAGCCCATATGGCGGGGAAGGTATATATAGAGGGGCTAATGGGGAGTTTCTTTTTGCATTCGTGACTACTTACGGGTCCCGTACTAACAGAAGGGTGGAGATTCGAGCTGTCTACAATGGCCTTCTATACTAGAGGGCTATGGGGTTCGATAACGTAAGAGTAGAGTCAAACTCCAAGTTAGTGGTAGGTCTCCTGAATGGGATGTGTACATCTAGCTGGCGTTGGGCCTATTGGCTGCAGAGGATTAATAGGTTGAGTGTGGAGGGACAGATCGGTTATTCCCACATCCTTAGGGAAGGGAACGGTCTAGTGGATAGTTTAGCCCGCTTAGGGTCAGAGCAGCAGCGGTCCTTCCTAGCGATGGATCCCTAGGTTCTACCCCCCCCCTGCCCCATGTGAGGGCGCTGATTTTCTTGGATAGAGTGGGCCTTGGCAACATTAGGGAGGAGCTTTTCCCCTTATTTTGGCTGGTAGAGGTCCGAGATACTTGTATAGTTTGGGTTCTTTTCCTTATTTTCCTTATGATAAGCTCCCGGGGTATTTTCCTCCTCAGGCTGCCTGAAAGTAAGTAGAGGTCTCAGTCTGTAACTCCCCCTTTTTGTTAATACAATATGGCCTTCCAAAAAAAAAAGGGTGGACGTCTCTTCCTATTGTTTACTTTAGTGTGGCCTGAAGCATATCTTGGCCTTATTTGTGGTATATGGATTTAATTAGGGATTACACATGTAATGGTTATAGTGGATTTCTTATGCATATATGGATTTAATTAGGGATAACACATGTAATGGTCATAGTGGATCTCTTATGCTTATCAAGGTGGGCCTTGTCAAGAATAAAAGGCAGGCATACTAAAAAGGTATGTATATGTGAAACCCACTCCATCCATTAGATGTTAAATCCCACATTAGGTCGTTGGGTAATGTGATTAAGGTAACTTATATATAAAAGGAAAAAATTGGAACGGAGACGTTCACCTTTGATTTTTACTTGGCCACCATAATAAATATGTGATATCCACTCTAACCATTACATAAAAAACAAAAACTTAACCCTTAGGTCTAAAAATGAGACCTATCTGTGATTCATTTGGACTACACAAAAGGAAATAATTTGGAGGGTGAGCTTTGTCATTTATAGTATTTTTAATCATATGGTCCATATGGATCTTAGATGAGGTTGGGCTTTAGACCATGAAACTAACATAGGGTGAGACACCTTATGGTCGGGGTGAATTTCACATAAATATCATGGTGGGACCCACCTCAACTGTAACCCCATGCTTCCATAATGGAACCCTAGAAACAAAACATAGCTACTCCCGAGTAGGGTTATTAATGGGCTAGCCTCAAGCCTGTCAAAATCAGAATTTTAAATAAGCTCACCCAATGACCCACCATGAAATAATTCAAAATCCTGGCTGAGGTCAACTTTAGCCTGACTCGTTGACATCTCTCTCTCTCTCTCTCTCTCTCTCTCTCTCTCTCTCTCTCTCTCTCTCTCTCTCTCTGTCCCACCTCCAACCCATACCGCCACCCTAAAGGTGGGCATCGAGTCGAGTCGGACTAGATTAGTTCTAACTTGACTAGTTCCAGTTTTTCGAAGTACCTGACCCGAACTCGATCTTATTCGAGACCGAGTCCAGCCGGGCTGACTCGATCCGAACCGATTCCTTGCTGGCCTGACCCGAACCAAATTCGACTCAGTTAGGGAAACTGAGTCAGATCAAGTTGAGTCTGTCCGGTTGATTCAGACTGGGCTGAGTCAAGCCAAGCAGGAGACTCTGGTGCTAGGAAGGAAACATAAGGAAAATTGGGGGAGAGAGAGAGGAGGAGAGAAAGAAGGAGAGGAGGGACATCGAGAGAGAAAGAGGGAGAGAAAGGAGGAGAGAAAGAAGGAGAGGAGGGAAATTAGGAGAGAAAAAGGGAGAGAAAGGAAGAGAGAAAGAAGGAGAGAAGGAGAGGAAGTCGGCGCAGGCTGCGGGTAGGGTTAGGGTTTCAGTAGAAGAAGGTAAAGGTAAAAAAAAAAGAGCAAAATTTGACTTTATATTACTCGATTCTGGTCCGGATTGGATCGGATCGGATCGAACCAGATCGAGTTGCTACATGACCCAAACTTGACTCGGTTTGATATCAGATCCGAGTGAATCTACTTGATCCGACCCGACCCTAGCTTTCGGTTCGGGTTGGATCGGATCCGACCAATTCGGTCGAGTCAGGTCAGATCCTGCCCACACCCTGTATATCTATCTAGGGATCAAACAACCCATGTGGTCATTGCAGGGGGGCTTCCGCCACTATATCAACTGAGTCCTTATGGCCCCATGAATGAGATGGTCACATCTTCTTGCTCATTACGGTTTCGGGCTCAGGCTGGGCCTATATAAACCTTACGGGTCAAGCTTGGGCTAGGCATTTTGGCCCGTTATGGGCCCGAGTTAGATTTGGCCTAGTTCAACAATGCGGCCAGGCTTGAATAGAGCCTGGCCCGGCCCTAAACCGGCCCATTGACACCCCTAGGTGTTCCTAGGGCTGTCTATGGGCCAGGCCTGGGGTTGGTATTGGCTAGATTTAAATTAATTCAGGCTGGGCCATTGGGCCGTGCGTATTTAAAATTCAGATTTTGGCTGGCCCGAGCCAGGCCCATTAATACCCCGTGTTTCCTTTTGAAAAACTAGCCGATGCACGAGGGAGTATCATGCCCACCAAATGGGCCCAAAGGGTGCACCCAACTATTATATATTGTTGACATCTGCGCCGACCATCAAATGTGTCACATCGTGTTAGGGCTAAAGGCCCAAAATTCAGGCAGATCATGATTTAGGTGGGCCACATTTAATGGAAACTGTTGGGAGGGAACATGAGCCCTTGATTTCATAGGGACCAATTGATGTGCAAAATGGTCTGATTTTTTGCATGTCCCTTCATCAAGGGCAGATGAAGGTGCTGATTAGTCCAAATTTCACATTGCAGTGGACCCCATACAGAATCAAGGGGGGGTGCCCCCTCCCAGCTGTTTCCCTTGGTGAGGCCCACCTAAATCACTGATCGTCCCAATTTTTGGACCATGTGCATAACTTGATGGAATGCATCTGATGGTCGGATGTCAAAATCAAAACATCATAATGGTGCCTACCCCATTCTCAAGAGATCATTCCTCATAGGTAAGACATTTTAACTGTTGCTTTGGATAAAGTTGTGATGTCCAAACCGGCTGCCTTGAATAGTTAACCACACCAATAAGTCTGACTCGGTTAGTGTCTAGCTTGGTCAAGCCACACTCACGAGTAGGTTTCTTTCTAATCGAATAGAAATTACATCACGTATCCTATTTTCATGGGGGACAACCTCGTTGGACGGGCAAGATGTCATACAAACACCATGGTGGGCCCCATACGTTGGTGAGATGTCATACAGACACCATGATGGACCCGAGCTGCCAACTAGATTGACATATCGCTAGTTGTGTCTGAGCATTGCCTAGGCATTTTTGGTGATAGTATAAAAGAATAGTTATGTTAATACAAGGCATGCGTGAGGCTATAAGTTGGAATCTCACTTTCTTCCTTTGTACTTCAACTATTCATGACCAAGTGAGTTACTCAGCTTCAATATCATCAATTCAATTGAGTCCACATGCTGACTCGGTGAATTTTTTTGAGTCAAGGCTTAGTCTTGAAATCTTGCCAATTCGAGTTGACTAGCATGGAATCAAGCCATCGGGTTTTAAAATTACCGCTCTACCACCATGAACAAGTGCATTTTTCAGGTGGAGATATTTTGGCACTATTTCATTATGCATTCCCCATTAAGATTAGGGGTCATTTGGATGTTTCCCACTAATGTAAACTCTTTACAAGTATAGAGTTACACTACGCCAAAAAGGCCAATTTGCGACGTAATTTGGCGACGGACTTCGTCCGTCGCTAAAATCTCTTGGTTTAACGACGGATTTAATCCGTCGCTAACGGAAAAAGTCCGTCGCTAAACTTCCCTTTCTCGAATATCCGGTCCGAACGTCGCGGAATTTAGCGACGGACCGAAATCCGTCGCTAAAATCTGATTTACGACGGTTTTTTGTCCGTCGTAACTAGGCGACGGATGAAATCCGTCGCAAATTTTGATTTGGCGACGGAAACTGAACAGTTAAAAATTCCCGCCCAAAATACAATGGCGCGTTTTTTAGGTGATTTTGCGACGGATCAGGTCCGTCGTAAAAGGACTTTTGCCTTAACATTAATTTTTTAAAAAGAATATGGTGGAAAATTAAGTTTTTTTGTAGTCTAATAATTGTTTTTTAATAGAATTTCAGTGGTTTAATTGTAGATATTTGTATGTAAGATTATTTTTTAACAACTGATTGAATGCAAAAAGGAAATTTATTTTGTTTTTATATCAAATGAGTGGAATTTTTATTTTCATTTTTTAATTAAAACTAATATTTAAATGATTTGTAATATCACATGAAAAAGAATATTGAGAAGTTTAAAATTTTTAATAATGTTTGAATAAAAAAATAGATTTTGAAAAAATAAAAATCGTAATTTAATAAAAATCTATTTTGTGGGAACAAAAAAGAATATTTAATAAAGTTGATAAATTTGAAAAAAAAAAAAAAAAGCATTTGATTTTGAGAAAAAATAATATCCTGAAGAAGAAAATTAAAAATATTTTTAAAAATGTGAAAATTTTCACAATGTTGAAAAATGAAAATATTTTAAAAAAGAAAATGAGAGTTTGAAATTTAAAAAATTTTTAAAAAAATTGTGAAGTTTAATAAAAATTGACAAGTTCAAATAAAATGCTTTTTAAAAAATGGAGAAGTGAAAAAGAATTGAATTTTTTTAAAATAAAACAATATTAAAAAATTGATACTTTATGAAAAAACAAACATTTTGAAACAAAAAATAAGTTGAAAAATTTTGTGATTTTGAAAAATAATTGAAAATGTTCAAAATTCGAAATTAAAAGAAAAAGTTATTTATAAAAACACTAAGATTTTGAAAAAGTATATATAATTTTTTTAAAATTTTGAAAAGTTGAAAATAACATGACGCTTTTGAAGAAAAAAATCGGCATTTTGGAATTTTTGGGAAAAAATTTAAAATTGTGAAATTTTAAGATATTTTGAAAATAAAAATTCAGAATTTGTATTTTAATTTATTTTTTGAAATATTTTATAATAAAAATGATATTTGTTAAAAAATTTCAAAGAAAAATTAAGAGTAAAAAAATATATATTTTGAAAAAAAATGTAATTTATCTATGAAAATGTAATTTTAAATGGAAATTGATATTTATTTGTGAAAAAAAATATTTTTTAATAAATTATTAGGCACATCCACTTATTGAACATATGAAGAGTAAATAACTTCATATGTTTAAATCATATTGTGTTTTCTCTTCATTCATATATATTTGATATTATGAATAGGTTGGATGGCAAATAAACGTTACTGTGGGCCCAAGGAAGGTATCAATGGTAGAAATCTTTATTCCATATTGTTTCGTGTGGCATGGTCCACTCGAGTTTTGGATTTACCAAAAATTTGGGATCAACCCACACCATTCATCCATTTTTTGAGATCATTTTAGAGAATTATTTCAAAAATGAATCATTTCCAAAGATTAAATGGATCGCACTACAAATACAAGCATGGATGGGAACGGAGTGGCTACGCCCCTGCCACCTGCCCGTTGGCTAGTATTCGGTGCTATGTAGGCGCCACCATGATGTATGTATTTCATCCATTTTTACTGATCACTTTAGGGCTTGATCAAAAAAATGATAGGGATATAAACCTAAGTTGGACCACATCATAGGAAAACAATATTGATTGGATATCCACCATTAAAATCCTCTTAAGGGCCACGGTACTGTTTATTTGACATCCAATCTGTTGATTAGATCATACAGGCCCTGATGAAGGGAAAAAACAAAGATCAGCTTGATCCAAAACTTTTATGGCCCCCAAAAGGGTTTCAATGGTAGACGTTCAATCCCCCACTGCTTTTTTCACTGTGGTCCACTTGATGGTTAAATCTGTCTTATTTTTTGTCTCAAGCCTTGCGACGAGCTACTTGATTGGATGGACGGTTTGGATATAATACATACCTCACGATGGGACCCACAGAATTTGCTGACGTCAGCCAACTATTCATCTCCCTTCATTTAGCTGGAAACGGATTGGCTACTCCCCCTACCACCAGCCATGTGGGCCCCACTATGATGCACTGTTTCAACTATTCCGTTCATCCATTTTTTCAGATCATTTTACAGTTTTATACCAAAAATTAGCGGGACATAAATCTCAGGTGGACCACACCACATGAAAACAGTGACGATTGGATATTATCATTAAAATCCATCTTAAGGCCCACTGTACTGTTTATTTGACATACAATCTGTTGATTAGGTCATATAGGACCAGATGAAGGGAAAAACCAAAGATTAGCTTGATCCAAAACTTTGATGGCCCCCAAAAGGTTTTTAATGGTCCACGCTCATTCAACACTGTTTCATGTAATGTTGTCCATTTGAGATTGGGGTATACCTCATTTTTAGTCTTATACCATAAAATTTTCAGGAAAAATAGATGGACAGTATGGATGAAAGACGTACGTCATGTTGGGGCCCACAGAGCACCGACCACCAGCCATTGGCTGGTCGCCACTTTTTAACGGGATGCGGATTTCTTACTAAAGCCCTTGGCGTCCTGCGCATGGATGTTTTGTTGTAGTCTAATAATTGTTTTTAATAGAATTTTAGTGATATAATTGTACATAAGATTATTTTTAACAATTAATTGAATGAAAAAAATTATTTTGTTTTTACAACAGATGAGTGGAAATTATTTTATTTTTTAATTTAAAACTAATATTTAAATGATTTGTAATATCACATGAAAAAGAATATTAAGAATAAAAAATTTAATAATGTTAGAGAAAAAAAATAAGATTTTGAAAAAATAAAAATCGTGATTTAATAAAAATCTATTTTGTGGGAAAAAAGAAGAATATTGAATAAAGTTGATAAATTTGAAAAAAAAAACATTTAATTTTAAAAAAAAAATAATATCCTGAAAAAGAAAATTAAAAATATTTTTAAAAATGTTAAAATTTTCAATGTTGAAAAATGAAAATATTTTGAAAAAGAAACTGAGAGTTTGTATTTTGAAAAATGAAATAAAATTGAGAAGTTCGATAAAAATTGTTTAGTTTGAATAAAATACATGCTTTTAAAAAAATGGAGAAGTTAAAAAGAATTGAAAATTTTAAAATAAAACGATATTAAAAAATTTATACTTAATCAAAAAACAAACATTTTGAAACGAAAAATAAAAAGTTAAAAAAAATTTGTGATTTTGAAAAATAATTGAAAATGTTAAATATTTGAAATTAAAAGAAAAAGTTATTTATAAAAACAATGAGATTTTGAAAAAAAATATATCGTTTTAAAAAAGAAAATTAAAAAGTTGAAAACAAAATGATGCCTTTGAAGAAAAAAAATATATCGGCATTTTGGAATTTTTGGGAAAAATAAAAAATAAATTTTGTGAAAATTTTACAGTTTTTGAAAATAAAAATTCAGAATTTGTATTTTAATTTTTCTAAAAAATATTTTATAAAAAAAATGATATTTTGTTAAAAGTTTTCAAAGAAAAATTAAGAGTAAAAAAATATACATTTTGAAAAAAATGTTATTTTTAAATGGAAATTGAAATTTATCTGTGAAAAATAAATTAATAAATTATCAGGCACATCCACTAATTGAACAATTAACTGTTTTTGGACAATCAAAACTCAAAAAATGATAGGGATATAAACCTAAGGTGGACCACATCATAGGAAACTAATATTGATTGGATATCCACCATTAAAATCCTCTCAAGGCCCAATGTACTGTTTATTTGACATCCAATCTGTTGATTAGATCATATAGGCCCTTCTGAAGGGGAAAAACAAAGATCAGCTTGATCCAAAACTTTTATGGCCCCCAAAAGTTTTCAATGGTAAACGTTCAATCCCCCACTGCTTTTTTCAGTGTGGTCCACTTGATTGTTAGATCTGTCTTATTTTTTGTCTCTAACTTTAGGACGAGCTCGCTAGTTGGATGGACGGTTTGGATATAACACATACCTCACGATGGGACCCACAGAATTTGCTGACGTCAGCCAATTCTCACTCCATTTCGCCGGCCCTAAAACGATCTCTGTTTCTCTCTCCCTCTCATACGCTCTCCTCTTCATCTGTCCCTCTCCCAGCGCCGGCCCTAAAATGATATCTGTTTCTCTCTCCCTCTCATCCGCTCTCCTCTCCATCTGTCCCTCTCCCAGCGCCGGCCCTATAGATCTCTCCCACCTCTCTCTTCCTGTCGATCTCTTCACGAACATTGAGGTAACTCTCTCTCTCTCTCTCATTCTCTCTCTCTCAATCGATTGATTGTGGTGGTTCTCTCGATCTCTCAATCGATTGATAGTGGTGGTTCTCTCTCGATCTCTCTCTCAATCTCTCTCTCCCAGCGCCAGTCCTAAACCCCCTGGATTCGAAACCCCCATGATTCGAAACCCCCTAGATTCGAAACCCCCATGATTGGAAACCCCTTGAATTCGGAACCCCCTGGATTCGAAATCCCCTGGATTTGTGTTTTTGAAAATTTGATATTTCCGTTGGAATTTGTGGAGGTTGGTTTTGTAGGATTTTGATGGATGTTGGCATCAAAATGGCTAAGTCCAGGCCCTATTCTGAAAATCATCATAAGTCCAGGCTCCCTCAACCCGACCTGTTTGCACCCCTAGCCATGGTTTAGTAATCTAGACCATCGATCCGCTGCATCCCATCATGGATGGACCGTGCTTGAAAAATCTCCTCAGTAAGGTGATCATAACCTTTTGATTTGTGGCTAATAGATGGCTTCAAGAGAGACATTAAGGGTCAATGATCCATGGTGGGTTACAACAGATTAATGGTCCGGATTACCGAACCCTGGGCCCCACTTGTTAGAATTGAGAACCAACGTCTACCACACCACAAAAAGCCTTGGATTGGATTCCTATGATTCTTCTTGCTTTTAAACATCTGAATTTCTTTTTTGGCTACAAAGTATCATTGAAATGGCTTTTTATTTATTTTCAAAATTAGTCTTTATTAGGCCATTGACCAAGATGGACGTACACCTTGAGCAGTAACACAAACAGGATCATCCTGTAGCATCCATAAGCAAAACAAAGTAAATCAGCTGTAATTAACCAATAAATAAATAAGATAGTGCTAGAGCTTTGAGCACAATGAGTTGAATTTGGACATGTGGTCAGTTGATCAATCTGGACCATCCAATTGGTCAACTTACATTCCACTGTTAAGGTGAAAAAACACTCCAATCAGATGATCCTATTCCTACAAAGGAAGCTTACCACAGACGTCGGTGCTTTAAAGGAGATTGTGTGTTTGAACCCTCACTGTTTCTACATTTTATAAAATAAAACTCTTCAAGTGAGTGACTTGGTTCAAGTTGTTCCCAGTTGACTGAGTCATGAGTCGAGTTGATGAGTAACACCAAGTTGAGACTGAGTCTCACGGTCAAGTTTACCACATGTTTACCTCGATTTCTAATATTCTAGCACAAGCTTACATTCATACATTAAACAAGTTTGTATTCCCTAGTAGTTGATATAAAAGACGGTTTTTTTTTTTTTCCCCACTCCTAGTCTTGTCAACCCATAAAGACATTTTGAGGAACATATTTGTAGCCCAAATACACAGTTCACTTGGACAAATTTGAGGCCATAACACACTGTCCACTTGGACATATTTGAGCTTCAAACTTGTTATCCACAATGGACAGCTTTGAGGCCCAACCTCACTGTCCAAAACGGACAGATTTGGGTCCAATGTCATTGTCTGAATTGGACAGATTTGGGGTCCAATCTTGCCAAAGCAAATGGATTTGGAGTCCATTCTTGGGTATCCTTGAACGTCTGATTGGAGGTCTATTTTGGACTGTGAAGGCTGGCCTAAAATGATTCAAATCCGAAACTCAAGTGAGCCACACGATAGGAAGAAGCAGGTAGACCTCCCAGCAGTCCGTGATATTTATATGCCATAAATATAGTTCATAAGTTCATTCCCACTGGGATGAACTGAAAACACATGATCCAAAACTTCTATGAACCCACAATTGTTTCAATGGTGGATCCTCACTTTTCCTGTCATGGGGCCCACTTGAGTTTTGGATCTGTTTATTTTTGGGCCCTTGTTTCAACATGATCTGGAAAAATAGATGGATGGGTTGGATTTCTCACAAACATAAGAGGGCCCTTTAAATGCCTATGAAAGCCTTTGGGTAACTTCCTGCCATGGGAGCTAGGGGGGCCCACTTTGAAGTTTGTGAGAAAATAGATGGATGGGTTGGATTTCTCAGAAACATAAGAGGGCCCTTTAAATACCTATGAAAGCCTTTGGGTAACTTCCTACTATGGGAGCTAGGGGGGCCCACTTTAAATGCCTATGAAAGCCTTATGGATGCTACAGCTAAAGTATCATTGAAATGGCTACAATTTTTTTCCCCTTCTTGTAGTGTGGATGCATTTTTGTCAGGACTACTTGGCAGTAAGAGTGAGGTGGATGTAAGTTCTCGAAACCTTAATTAATCTTGAATCATTTATATCTTTATTGCTTCATTTATATGCTATCATCAAGGTCAACTTGTAACTCCTCAGAACTTGCTCTACCGTAAGACATTACGGTGTATGACAGTTCCCAGTAGGTTAAGTTGCAAATTATTATTAAGAGTTGGTCGGATATATTTTATTTTTTGTAAATGTTGTTAATAGTTGGATGGATGATGAATGTATCTGCGAATGTAAATGAAAATAAAAAATGTATATATATATATATATATATATATATATATATATATATATATGGAGGATACCTTGTTTAAGGGGACATGAAATTCTTGTAGCTTATGGTATGGTGCCCCCAATATTGGTTGTATGTTACTAGTATGTAGTAGATAATACTAGGTCCAATATTTTTTATATGTGAAATATTGGTTTGTGTAGCCCACACATGTGTGTTGGCCATGCCATTAGTGCTTGATCATCTCTCTCCAGTAGGTGGGGCGCGATGTTCAGATCTTATACTCTAAAAATCAGGCCATTTCACACATAAGGGGGGCCATATCATATGAAACAAATGGACGGCTAAAAAAGTGTTTTAGTTTTAATGCAGCTAGGGTATGATGAAACTAGTTGCAGAAAATTGAATAATACATACCAGATTTAGAGCTTCAAAATATCAGAAAAAAGAAGAAAATGTTACTGCATAAATCTCTATATATAATGATAGCAGTTTTGGATGATTTTGCCTTTGCAATTAAATTTTAGGAGAGTCCTCGAATTAAAGATTTGAAAGGGCGTACGAGGGAATTCCAATATAGGCGGTATTTGGATTAAAAATGCGAGTCATTGAACCATGGCTATTTTTGTCATTTCAACCCAGCGTCTGCTTTCTCTCTCCATGGTTCTCTAGCCATTACTTTCTCTCTCCCAGTCTCACTTCCTTCATGGTTATACTTTGATGGCGAGTAATCTCCCTGACATCCCCCTTAAAATTAGCCACTGTAAAGAGGCCTTCTCAGGATAATTTAATTCAAACTAATCATCAAAAGACCATGCATGTGGCCAAAAAGCCATTTTTACAGAGAACCTAGTCACAATGTCCTAAATTCATCAACAGAACATGGAATTCTAAGAAAATAAATGGCAAGTAATGAAAGAACACAAAACTACGAGATAATATAATAGATTGCATACAAATGGAAATATCCCATCTCCATCTGTGCATAAAATGTTGTGTTTGCAATCACAACAAATTTGGCAAAGCAACATTAAGTGGGTCTGAACTAGGCTGTTACACGATTGGCCCCATCGTGAATGTACCCTGGACCTAAATCAAACAGTTTGGTCGCCGCTTGGGCCACATATGTACCTTGACACAGTTCAAATGTAATTCAGCTTGAAACACACAAGAACACGCACACAAAACTGATTGTACATCCAACTAGTTGGTATGTGGAGGCCACAATGTTGTTTGTGTGGTATCTCACTGCCCCAACAAGGTTGTCCCACCATGAAAGTGGGATCCCAAAGATCTAGTTAGTCCAACCATGAGAATGGGATCCCAAATGAATGTGCAGTTTTATTGTAGACCGTATTGTCTACTTCAATAGTAGGCAATCAACCACTACAATTGAAGTTTTATTAACTGCAGTTTTCTGTTGTAGAAGCTTAGACGATATAGTTTAGAGCATCTCAACATGCCAACATGTTAATCCAGTTACATGATGATGTTCAAAAATAGTTTTCTCATAAAATTCTGTTCATGGTAAATATAAATGCAAAAAACGTGTAACCATGTAATCAGGAAAATGAGTTAACAAGGGATTTTTTTTATAGGATAGCTATGAGACCAGCCATGCTTTATGGTACAGAATGTTGAGCAGTCAAGGAACAACATGTTCATTGGATGAGCGTAGTAGATACGTTGATCTTAAGATGGATGAGTGGCAAAACAATGAAGGATAGAATTAGGCATCAATTCATTCGAGGGAACTTTGGAGTAACACCAATAGGTAATGACATGTGGGAAAATAGACAGAGATGGTTTCATGTGCAGCAAAAACCAAGAACTGTGACAATTAGGAGTGAGTCAGTTCAAGTTGAAGGCTCTAAGGGAGAGGCCCCAAAGGATGTGGGTGGAGGTAGCAAGAAAAGATTTGAGGAACTATGGTTTAACTGAGGATATGGTCCCTGATAGGTTGGAATGTGTAATAGGATTTGTGTAGGTGGCCTCAGTTATTCAGGATAAGGCTCAGATGATGATGATCTAATCATAATAACATCAAAACTACAATTATAATACTGAAAACAATGAAAATGGTTGAAGTATTATCCAAGGTTCTATGTCAAATTGCCGCTACATGTCCATTACAGTTGCTTAACTACCTGAAAATGAATGAAACCAAGCTATGAGTTGTTCTCATGGGTAATTTAAGTACCTCATATATTGCATTTGTTTAACAAATGGTTATCTTATACACTGCTATGTTTTGTGTGATTATGCGTGTTAGATCCTGAAAATTTCCTTCCTGATTTAGCACTAGGTCTTCTCTGTCAATGGCCTTTACCACTATGTTGTTTTTCATTCAAACACAGTTTTGACACCTTCGCAGGAAGTAGCTGAATTAGTAAAACATGACTTTGGGAGCATTGACATCCTTGTGCACTCTCTCACCAATGGCCCAGAGGTACTGTAGTAACTATATTATTCATGCCCCTTCTCATGTTTATGTTTGTTGTTTTCGTCTATCTTGTAATTTCCTTTATAGGTCAGTAAACCTCTATTAGAGACATCCCGAAATGGATATCTTGCAGTGATTTCAGCATCAAGTTATTCCTATTTGTCATTGCTCAAGCATTTTGTTCCAATAATGAATCCAGGCAAGCTTCTCAGAAAATGAAAAAAAAAAAAAAAAAGTGGGTCACTGATTTTTTGGCTAGCTAGGGTCATTTCACTTGTGGGACCACTTGATGAATGGCTGAGATTGGCACCATGTGCCTTGTTGGAACTTATGGCTTGGTGTAGATGGGCTGCCTAGCCAACCTCTATATTTGTATGTATGTGCAGTCAACTTACCATATGAGCATGTGGTGCATCAATTTCTCTCACATACATTGCTGCCGAAAGGATCATTCCTGGGTAACTTGATTTACACACCCTGTGATTTTAGCAGCCCATTAAACCAGAACTATTAAAGAAAGGATTCTTATTGTTGTGTTGTTCTTTATATATTAATGCATACAGAAATGGTGGGGGCATGAGTTCAGCTAATAAAGCTACTCTAGAGAGTGATACCAAGGTGAGATTTTTGTAGCTGGCCGATATGCTGCCTTCAATGCAAAATATATATTTTCCTGAAGCAAATGGGGCTGTATTTATAACATTTTCTGATTTGGCAGGTGCTTGCATTTGAAGCAGGAAGGCACCACAAGATTCGAGTTAATACAATATCTGCTGGTATGACTGTTATCTTCATATTTTTATTTTCTGAGACATGGTACTTGCTAAAGTATCTCCCTGTTGTGACATTTTTCATGTTGATGAAAACTCTCAGGTCCATTGAGAAGCTGTGCAGCTAAGGCCATTGGATTCATCGACATGATGATTGACTAATCAGCCAATGCAGGATTATATTGTGGTGATTTCCCGGCATCTACTGTAACTCCATTAGCTTTTAACAGAATTAAATTGCATTCCCCAACTGGTGAATTTTTATTTTATTTTATTGTAGTGAGATAGTAGTTGGCCATGAATACATGGAAGAGTTCTTCGGTTGTTGTGAATCCCTTTTGGCTCAAGATGGTTTGTTTGTCCTACAGGTTACATGTTGTCTATTATAATTTTTCTTAATTATGGTTTGATTTGAATTATCTGAAAAGAAAGGTGTACTTTGGTGGTAGTCCATTGAAATGGCCCCCCTTAGCCATTTTCTCTTTATTGAATTGAGTTGTTACCAATTTTGTGAATGGGATTCTTATTAAACAATCATGTGAATTATTTTTTAAATGACTATCAGGTGTAAGATTCAAAATAAATAAATAAAATCTGACGATATTTTTTTAAAATTTATAGATATTTTAGCGACGGACCAAATCCATCGCTAATTTCTCATAAGTAGCATATCAACGACGGATTTTGAAACCGTCGCTCCTATTAGCGACGGACCTTATCCGTCGCTAATATTTTTAATGACGAATAATTCGATGGTTTTTTTAGAATTTCAGCGACGGATTTTTAATTTTTTGCGACGGATCTTATCCATCGGTAAGCTACGACGGACCTTATCCGTCGCAGATTCAACAACGGATTTTATCCGTTGGAAATAAAAAACGACCCAGTAAACAGCGACGGACCAAGCGACGGACCAAGTCCGTTGTTTTTTTTTGGTTTTATGACGGATTTAGTCCGCCGTAAATCTGCGATTTTGGCATAGTGTTAATTGTATCCAATTTAGTTGCACGTGTTACTTGTGTATCCAACCCACTAGAGCCAATAACAGCTAAACTCAAACTGAACGCCTTATAACCTTAAGTGCCGAAATAGTTATATTAAGACTGATGTATGATGATCGTCCTAACTATTTAGCTACCAAATGTGCAAAATCAAGTGATTTGTGAATGGGAGGGATCATCCTTCTAATAAGTTATTTATACCTTTGGAGGAAGAACTTTCAATTAAGCGCATGACAACTTATACTGTTCAATATTAAGAGAATATAACTAAAAAAAATTAGGCCAAATCCAATCAATTAAATAAATAAGTTTTAACTACTGCCACCTGAAAAGTAAATAGTAGAAAGAAAAAAATAACAACAATCTATTTATAACGAGATAGTTGTTGGGAATGACTATCTGTTCATAGCAAGAGTGTCATCAGGGATGAAAGCTTACTTGTCTTTTTAGTTGGGTTCAAGGCTGAACAATCATCAGGAACGACAGTTCATTCGTCATGGGTTGGGATTCGTTATTTGAAAGAATCGTAGTTCACAAGAAGGGTTGAATGCATGTTCATCACATGGCTAGCTTCTTGGCTGGATAATAGTTGTGGAGATTATTTGTTTGTCATGTGGGACCAAGTTTCGTGGCAAGACGACTGATGGAGGGTGAATCTTTTGTTGAGAAGTGGAGCCACATCTGGGGCCGCCCACTACCAGTCGAGGTTGCGCGGATTTCGTGTCGCAAATCCTTTCGCAACTGGGATGCGAAAGGGAAGTTGTCAAAACTGTAAATTGGGGTCCCTAGGGCTATTCTAGGGTTAAGGTAAATATTGGGGAGCTATTCTAAGGTGTGAGAAGAGGGTTTTCTTTATATCTCCAAGGGAGAGGTTAGCATATTGCCTTGTAATCTTCGTTCATCATAGTGGAAGTTTTGCATCCGTGGTTTTTTACCCTTATTGGGGTTTTTTCACGTATATCTTATCTTGTGGTTTGTTTGAATGCTTTTATTCCTTTCTAGTTTATATTTCTTCCTGTTTATCATTTGTGAGTGAGGCCTGAGATTGGATCTAGGCTCACTGCGTTGTTGGCGTGTTGCGCAACAACTGGTATCAAAGCTATTGGTTTAATTCTATTGGGGGCGATGGCAGAAGATAGGAAAACTAGAATTGAAAAGTTTGATGGTTCAAACTTTGCCTTCTGGGAGATGCAGATGGAGGATTATCTGTATCAGAAGGACCTCTATATTCCTCTAGGAGGAAAAGAGAAGAAACCAGAAAAGATGACAGATGATGAATGGTTTTTATTGGATAGGAAGGCTTTAGGAACGATCCGACTCTCTTTGTCTAAGAGCGTCGCCTTCAATATATCCAAGGTAAAAACTACAAAAGAATTAATGGAAGCCCTAGCCACCATGTATGAAAAGCCCTCAGCATCCAACAAGGTTCATCTTATGAAACAGTTATTCAACATGAAGATGTCAGATGGTGGGAGCGTGGCTGAATATCTAAACGAGTTCAATACAGTCACGAGCCAGTTGGAATCCATTAGCATTATTTTTTAGGATAAGGTCAGGGCATTATTGATCTTATCCAGTTTACCAAACGTTGGGATGGTTTGGTGATTGCTGTGAGCAATTCTTCAGGGTCGACAAAACTGAAATTTGATGATTTGGCCGATCTATTTCTCAGTGAAGAATCTAGAAGAAAGACATCAGGAGTTTCAACGGATTCAGGGAATGCTCTAAACATTGAAGGAAGAGGAAGATCGCTTAACAAAGGAGGCAATAAAAACGGGCGTTCTAAGTCGAGGAAGAAGTCCAAGGGACCGAAAGACAAAGACGGGTGTTGGTATTGCGGCAAGAAGGGGCATATGAAATGTGATTGCATGGCGCTCAAGAAACAAGAAGGAAACTCTCAAGGCAGGAGGGATTCAGTGAATCTATCTAAGGAGAGTGACATAGAGGCGTTGATCTTGTCTCTTGATGCGAGAAATGAATCTTGGGTTATAGACTCGGGTGCTTCGTTTTATGCCACTTCATGTAAGGAAGTTCTGCGTGATTATGTGTCAGGTGACTTTGGGAGAGTCTACCTGGGTGATGATGAGCCATGTAGTATTGTTGGAAAAGGGGACGTTCATGTAAATCAGAAAGACGGAACGTCTTTGAAATTAAAGGATGTCAGACATGTACCGAGTCTGAAACGTAACTTGCTCTCAGTGGGGTAATTGGCCGATACCGGTTATGTGACGACATTCACCAGTGATTCCTCAAAGATCACAAAAGGTGCCTTGGTGATATCTCGAGGCAAGAAGGAAGGTACTTTGTACGTGACTTCAGGATAGTACAGTTCACTCGCAGCCGCATCAACTGGAGTGAATGGGTAGTTATGGCATCAGAGGTTGGGACATATGAGTGAGAAGGGGATGAAAGTGCTATTATCTAAAGGGAAGCTACCAAGGCTAAAGTCTATTGACTTAGAATTCTGTGAGGACTGCGTGTATGGCAAGCAGAAGAGAGTAAGCTTCATGAAGACGGGACGCGCTTTAAAGACACATCTGTTGGAGCTTGTACACACTGATGTGTGGGGACCGGCACAGGTATTATCTCTTGGTGGCTCACGTTATTTTGTTACTTTTATTGATGATGCTAGTAGAAAACTGTGGGTCTATTTCTTAAAGCATAAATCTGATGTATTTAATGTATTTAAGAAGTGAAAAGTTTTGGTAGAAAATGAGACAGATAAAACAGTAAAATGTCTCAGATCTGATAATATGGGAGAGTACTGTGATAAGAGATTTGAGGAGTATTGTGCAATAAATGGAATCAAACATCAGAAAACGATTTCAGGGACATCGCAATAGAATAGTGTGGCTGAGCGCATTAACAGGACCATCCTTGAGCGCGCCAGGAGCATAAGGTTACATGCAGGGTTGCCCAAGACCTTTTGGGCAGATGCTGTGAATACTGCCCCATATCTCATCAATAGAAGTCCCTCAGTACCATTGGATGGTGGGCTACCAAAAGAAATGTGGACTGGGAAAGAAGTGAACCTTGCACATCTCAGAGTGTTCGGTTGCACTTCATATGTTCACATTAATGCAGAGCACAGAAACAAATTGGATGTGAAATCCATGAGGTGCACGTTTATAGGCTACGGGCAGCATGATTTTGGCTACAGGTTTTGGGATGCAGAAAATAAAAAAATCATCAGAAGCAAGGACGTAGTCTTCAATGAAAAAGTGATGCATAAGGATAGTGTGCAAGAAAATAAGGCCGAGGAGAAAGAATTTGTAAAGTTAGAAGAGTTACTGGACACTGGTGTTACAGCGCCACAGGATGATCATGCACAAGAGCATTATGAGGCAGGGCTACAGACACCGGTATTGAGGAGGTCTATTTGGGAGAGGAGACCCACGATCCGATACTCACCCTCCTTATATTATCTACTACTGACAGATAATGGTGAACCAGAGCGTTTTGAAGAGGCATTATAGTCAGATACATGGGTTAAGTGAGAGCAAGCCATGGATGAGGAGATGGACTCTCTTGAGTCTAATCGTACAGGGAGCTAGTCACTCTACCAAAGGGTAAGAAAGCTCTTCATAACAAGTGGGTTTACAGACTGAAGGAGGAGCACGATGGTTCGAAACGATACAAAGCTAGATTGGTTGTGAAAGGGTTTTAACAAAAGGCAGGTATCGATTTCACTGAAATATTTTCACCAATAGTGAAAATGTCTACGATTCGTATGGTCTTAAGTATGGTGGCTACAGAGGACTTACATCTAAAGCAGCTAGATGTTAAGACAGCCTTTCTTCATGGGGACCTTGAAGAAGAGATATATATGCATTAGCCGATGGGATACGTGTCACCAGAAAAGGATCAGAACAAGGTGTGCAGACTGAAGAAGAGTTTATATGGCCTGAAGCAGGCCCCGAGGCAGTGGTACAAGAAGTTCGACAGTTTCATGTCGGGAAACGGTTTCAGGAGATGTCATGCAGACCACTATTGTTATTTGAAGAAGTTTGATACGTCGTACATCATCCTTCTTCTGTACATTGATGATATGCTTGTGGCCGGTTCAAGCATGAAGGACATCTCAGATCTTAAAAGACAACTGTCTAGAGAATTTGCCATGAAGGATTTAAGAGCTACAAAATAAATCCTAGGCATGAGGATAAAGCGTGATAGGGAAAATAAGAAACTGGTATTGTCACATGCAGAGTACATAGCCAAGGTACTTGATCAATTCAATATGGGAGGTGCTAAGTCGGTTAGCACTCCATTAGCCAACCACTTCAAGCTATCTAAGGAGCAAGGGGCAAAGACGCAGGAGGAACAAGATTACATGGTTAAAGTCCCATACGCGTCAGCTATAGGGAGTCTTATGTATACTATGGTGAGCACGAGGCCAAACATTGCTCAAGCAGTGGGAGTTGTTAGCAGGTTCATAAACAATCTCAGGAAGGAACATTAGGAAGCTGTGAAGTGGATTCTTAGATACCTGGTAGGTACTAAGGATGTAGGGCTATGTTATGGTGGATCAGAAATCAAGCTACAAGGCTATGTGGATTCAAATTTGGCAGGAGATATCGACAGCAGAAGAAGCACTACATGTTATGTCTTTACTCGGGAAGTCTTCATGATCATTGGGTCTCTCGATTCTGAGAAGATAATATCTATTAGTACAACAGAAGCAGAATATGTTGCGGCTACAGAAGCATGCAAGGAGATGATGTGGATGCAAGGTTTTATAGAAGAGTTGGGTAAGAAGCAAGCTGTACAGTGACAGTCAGAGGGCAATATACTTGGCTAAGAATTCAGCCTTTCATTCAAGGACCAAGCATATTACCATCAGATATCACTTCATACGTTCGTTACTGAAAGATGGATCGATTGCTCTAGATAAAATTCATACAAGTGAGAATCCTGTGGATATGCTGACCAAGGCAGTCACAAGGGAGAAGCTGAAGCTCTGTTCAGCTTTGATTGGTCTTTAGGCTTGAAGACGGGGAGGTGGTGTACTCCAGATGAAGAAGACAAATGTTTATGGCAATGTGTCTCCAAGCGGGAGATTGTTGAGAAGTGAAGCCACATCTGAGGCCGCCCACTACCAGTCGAGGTTGCGTGGATTTCGTGTCGCAAGTCCTTTCACAACTGGGATGCAAAAGGGAGGTTGCTAAAACTATAAATTAGGGTCCCTAGGGCTATTCTAGGGTTAAGGTGAATATTGGGGAGCTATTCTACGGTGTGGGAAAAGGGTTTTCTCTATATCTCCAAGGGAGAGGTTAGTATATTGCCTTGTAATCTTCGTTCTTCATAGTGGAAGTTTTGCATTCATGGTTTTTTACCCTTGTTGGGGTTTTTCCACGTATATCTTATCTAGTGGTTTGTTTGAATACTTTTATTCCTTTCTAGTTTATATTTCTTCCTGTTTATCATTTGTGGGTGAGGCCTAAGACTGGATCTAGGCTCACTGCGTTGTTGGCGTGCTGCGCAACATCTTTGATGGCCCATTGGGCGTATAACTAGGTTTTCGTGGTGAGACGGTCGTTAAGAAATGACAACACATTCATTACTTAGCACGGTTGAACTTTGTGAGTGAGTTGTGTGTTTAGAAAATGATCAATATTTATTCACCACTTAGTCATGTACTTCATGGAGGAAAGGTTGGTGGGGTGACAACCTATTTGTCACTTTGTGGTTAGATAATCATGAGAATGACTACTCATTCGTTTCTTGGAACTTGACTCCATGGGTAAGGTTGGTGGGACAATTACTTGTTCTTCACTTGATTAGGCTTTATGACGAGGCAACCATAGTTAAATGGTGACCTATCGTAACTTGGTCGAACTTCATGGTGGGATGGTCAAGTAAAATTTATAGGCACGTGACAATATGACCTGTTGGCCATACATTTGAGACCGGATGATCTTCTTAGGTCCATCGACATGATGTCAGACATAGAGTGCCTAACTATTTTATTTTATTTTACTTAATTTATGCTAGTTTTGCAGCATTGCACTAGCTTAATAGTGAAAAGTTAGATTAAAGAATAATAATAATAATAATAAATAATGATGATAAGTATTCATGACGGATGAATGATAGGCAGCATGGCGTTGAAAGAGTAGTGTTGTGTTGTAATGGAATAACGTAAGCCCCAAGCTCTTCATTCTTTACTAAATTTATAGATGTGTAAGGCAGATTGTTGGAGACGTAAATTAGAATTGGCCTTTAGGATCTTCTCTCAATTGATGGCCAATTAGTGGAGGCCAATTACACTCCTAACTTAAAATGAGTTTGTGAGATCCTCCTTCAATCATCCAATTGTTTAACAAGTGTAGTTGATTGTATTTCTATCTTAAGATAAGCCATCGTGATCTTTGTATGATCAACTTACTTCTAGTTGTGCATAACCAATCACATTACACCATGCATCTTTGTTGATCACTACCTTAAATAATCATATGTGTTAAAACTCTCTACTTATGGTTTTACATATATGCAACTATTAAACTTCTGCTATATGTCAGGAGGAGAATCACTACCAACTAAAATAGTGGTCCTGACTCTTATTGCCAAGTGTCATGTAACAACTTTTGCCCAAGCGTAATGACGTTTCTTATGGTGACAATATTCTTATGCTTCACAATCACCTCATGTTGATCACATCAGCTGTGAAGATCTCGTTTTGATCTTCCATACAATGGTACAGCCACATGTCGACTTATTAGTTGTCAGATTTGACAAGGTCAGATCGGGTGTAAACAAATACTAGCAAATTAATGTTTAAAATTAAAAAGGTGTTTATATAATTTTGAGGGGTAAAAGACCGTTAAGGTATAAAGAATTTGTATGTAAATTGAAACACCGGTTTTTTAATGTAAACAATTGTGAGACTTTTATGTAAAAATTTTATAACTTATAAACATTTATGCTATTTTTACCCATTCAAACACATGGTATATAGTGTTATAGCTTAATAGTTTTTTTAAGCATCCAAATAACTCCTTAAGCATAAGTACATAAATGACTATTATTTTTTTAATATGTTCTAATTACCTACAAGCGTGCGCATCCAACTTAAAGTATATAACATATTTTTTGCTAACATAACACTTGTGTGGAAAATTAAAAAACTAAATTCGATGGGTCCCACTATGAAGATCATGAAAGCATTTTTGCATGGCAGAAGTGAAAGAAATCAAATTGAATATACTTCTAAGAATATATGAATTAGCACAAATTTAAAACCCCAACAATACCTTTTATAGAGAACGAAAGACGATTGGTACTCACTGTTTCTCTTTCTCTCGACCTGGCCACTAATATGCCCACCATATCTCACAAGTATGATTGATCATCCAAAAAAAAAATTAACAATTAAATTTACAAATGCATATAATGATTTTGAAATCAATTGTTTAATCAAAATTATTTACAAAAATAGTTTAACCAACCATCTTGATAATCAATCATTCTAAATATTTAAATAGTTAAGAATATAGTCAACTATTCAACAAACCATAATCCACTTAAGAGGCACACATATTGGTGAATTAAATTCATCATCAAATCCTTACTAAGATCCTAAGTCCTCTAAAGTTTAAAGATAAGCATATCAAGTATAGGAAATGGATGCTAATATCAAATAATTAAATCCAACTTGACTTCCTACATTTAGTCAATGTGTATGTACACCCCCTACACATATGTGGGAACAATGACCCATGGTAAAGAGTTAACATATGCACACAATTCACACCTTGTATACTAGCCCATGGATTAAGCTATATATTCTAATTTATCTGCTAATGGTAACAAAATTTTAGCCTATAAAGAATTAGACAAGCTAGGTCTCATAATGTGTTTCACATCAAACTTGTCTTATTTCATTCTGTAGGGATAACCTTGATAAAGTCTCCTAAAAAATCTATCTCAATCATATCTATTCCACACACACATGCGCGCACACACACACACAATAACAATGAGTAATAAACAAAGAAGTCTATGAGCACAATGTTTTTTGGATGAGGTCATGTACATCATTTTGTATGAGGAATCTCCCATGGAGATGTGGAAGAAACTAGAATATCTATACATGGCAAAATCCCTCACTAATAAGTTGTTTGTCAAGAAACAACTTTTCGAAAGTATGTAGCGATTCGTTAAGGTTATGAGTGACGATCGAGGATGAAGACAAAGCGGTGCTACTTCTAGCATTGCTTCCCACATCATACAACCATCTCGTCACTACTCTACTATATGGAAAGAATACAAAGAAGCTAGAAGAAATCACCGCAGCTCTCATTTCCAATGAGATGATAAAGAAATCAAGCAATGATGACTCTCAGGCGAAAGGGTTAGTTGTAACAGAAGGTTAGGGACATGAGAGATCCATGGAGCGATCTCAATCTAAAAAGAAGAAAGTCTATATCAAAATTAAAAGTTAAAGATGGATGCTTTGATCAAGCCTAAATATTACATATTTATCCTCTTAATTGCACTAGTTTCCATACATTTGAATGTTAAATTGAGATACTGATAGGTGTTTTTTGCATGCAAGGTAATTCAAAAACCAAGAATAAGTACGTGTTTAAAATGGAGGAATTAAACCTCAAAAGGACATTATGATGAAAAACTGGAGATTTGGATGAAAGGATGAGGATTTAAAGCACCCAAAACCTTAAGAAATCAAGTATTAAAAATTTTTTAAGTATTGAGGTGGTGAAAACAACTGAAATCAAGCAGTGAAGATTTGAAGTAACCATCAAAGGTTCGATCGATCGAGGATGCATCGGGCCACGTCGAATAATCTGCTCGAGTGATTGGTGGAAATTGAATTTAAGGCTGAACTTTATAGACATTTTTTGTAATGATCAATCGATTGATTGACCACGATACATGAATTAGAAATTCATTTGCTGAACATTATTGAAAATCGATCAATCGATCGACGACATATGCAACTGGATAAATCTTAAGTCGGTTCGTATTTTTCCTATTTAATGAGGTATTTTCTAGGCATTCTAGGCACAAATTAGGTTAGAGGGAAGGCTCTAGAGAAAGCAAAGCTTGTTCGACATCATTCATCTTCTTTAATCCATTATTTCGAGTTTGTTTTTCTTTATTTTTTATTTTAAGATGTTAGCCATGCTAGGTTAATCTCTTAGCTAAGACTAAGGGATGAACCTTTTGATAAATACTTGATATTTAATTCATTTTTTATGAAAGTTATTAATTTTTCATGTTGAATTGGGATTGGATGTTATTGATTTCTTAAATTGGAGAAGGAATCAATCTGTAAAATTGACTAATCTACTATGGCTTCTAAGTACAATAAATGTTTTTAATTCTCTGTGATTGATTATTTAGATCTTCATGATATCAAACCTATCATGATTCTAATTTATGTTGGATGGTTGTGATTGAATTTACTAGTATATCTTTCGATTAGAATGGATTGAAATCCAAATTTAGTTGAGTTATTAACTTGAGAAGATGAATTAAGTTCAAGTTCTATTGATTTAGGGTTCCTGAATCATTTTTCGATTTTATTAATTGTTCAAAATCCTTTTTACTTCACTAGATTAAACACCTAGATAACTCAATTAATTTTAATTGTGTTCTCACCATAATTCTCTTGTGGTTCGACCTCGAACTCTTGAGTTATTACTACATTGCAACTTTGCACATGGGGTTGTCAACCCTTAGGTTTGATCAAGTTTGTAGCACCGTTTCCAGGGATAATTATGCTGAGAATACTTGGAATTAGATTAGGTTTTGTTTTTAATTTAACCTAGGGTTTTATTTTTAGAATTTCTAGTTAGGTTTTTTGCAAATATTTTTTAGAACACTAATGGTTTTTGTTTATGCTTTTACAAAATTCTCTAACTCTAGTTCTTCTAAATCGATAACTTTGTTCCCTACATTTTTAATTATTTCCTAGATTTGTTAATTTCTCTTAGTTAGTTCAATTACTTTAAAATTTAATTATTCACTTTAGGATTTCAATTCTTAGGTTTATGTTTAGAACTTAGTTTTTCTGTACGTGGTTCACGCCTAAGTGGATAAGATACCATCACTACAGGAAATTGCTATTTTACCGACGACATAATTCATCGTTATTGTATCTTTTTTTGTCGGTAATGATTATTATCGACAAAATATGTCGTCGCTAAGATCGTCACAATAAGACCGTGGTTAAAGGGTTTTCCTGACGACATATGACTTGTCGGTAATGATAAAACAAATACCGACGACTAAAATCGTCGGCCAAACATGTTACTTTTGGTAGGAAAAGACAATATATTTCGTTGATAAACACAACTTACACCGACGAATATCTTCATCGGTAAAACCGTGGATAGACGACATTACCGACGAGTATGTTCGTCGGTAAAACAATAATACCGATGAGTATGTTCGTCGGCATAAGCCCGAAGAAACGACATTACCAACGAGTATGTTCGTCGGTAAAACAATAATACTAACAAGTATGTTCGTCGGCATAGGCCCGATATTACCAACGAAATAATTCGTCGGTATATCTCGTATATAGATCATTGGTATAAATTTTTGTATTAATTTGTATCTACGAAATATTTCGTTGGTATAAGTTTTCAACCTACTATTACCAACGAAATATTTCGTCAGTAATAGCCTATTTCTTCCTTGTTTCATTTATTTTCAAAATTCAGGAAAAAAATTCCTGATATACACCTGTTACAATACATTTTCATCATATTCACATCCACATCCATCCAAACATAAACTACAACCATCCAAACACAAACCACATCCATCCATATACAAACAATCCTATCCACATCCACATATAACCCACATTCATCCACACACAAATACGCAAACAATCCTATCCACATCCACATTTTTTGTGTTTCAAGAGTAGGTAATTGTGCTTACCCGTCGTCCGACATTTGAAGAGTTTGGAGTATTAGGTCTACTACTTGAGAGAGATCTAGAACGAAATAGTAGACATGAACCAGGCACTGGTGAGGCTGCTCTTTTTTCTTGAGCCATGCATAAATCATTATCAGTACAACAAACCCAGCGAAGACCTTTAAACCCAATTACATCAAATCAGAAAACAAGATCTCCAACCATAGAAGCTCAATACCTGCTAGATTACCTATGAAGAAAAATATTCCAGGTCGTGGTGAAGGTGATGGAGAACGTGATTTCTTGCATGGAGAAATAGTCCTCTAACTAGTAGTGAGGTGAGAAATGAGGTAACAAAAAAAAAAAGTAGACAAAATCGAGAGGCTTCTTACCCAGAGACGTCGAAGATGTGGGCAGCTTGACAAAAGCTTAGCCAGTTGAGCAATTTATCTAGCAACAGATTAAATAAAGGGACCTAAAAATTCTCAAGATAGCTTCTTAAGATAGCTCAACCATAGTGAGAATGTAACATACATACCAGAAATGATGTAAACTTGATTGGTTGTCAAGACACCTGAAACGTCAGCTCCATCTTGAGCCTAGCAGAAAAACATGGTAGACATTTTATGAAGTGGTGAGGATAAAAAATGAATAGAAAAATAGGTGTCACCTTTACATCAAATCCATCATATTTTACTATTCATTTTCCATTGATATAGTATTTGGCATGAAAGGAAACGAAAAGAAAGAAAATTATGCATTATGCGGAACAACACGACAATGTGCTGCCTTAAAAAAAATAAAATGAAATCATACAAACTAACATAAAAGCATCACATAAGACAATTTAGAAACCTGTAGCCAAAACCCAAAAGCTGAAATTTATAGGAGTGGGCCTAGGTATAAAACTTGGAATTAGGAAGTGAATTCATGTGGTTAGGATTTTCTAACACCGAGATGAAATCTTAGGATCACTTACCCATTGACAGTACATGTAACCATAATGGTGGACATTTTTCCCCATTATGCATGAACATGTTTACAATCGGATGCTGATAATTGTCCAATTGAGTTGGCTTTCCGGCATCACTCATCCAATGAAGAGGTTTAAGTTAAGTAAATTAAGTTTAGGTTTAGGTGTAGGTTTAAGTTAAGTGAATTAAGTTTAGGTTTAGGTTAAGGTTATAGGTTTCGGTTTAGGTTTAGGATTTGAGAATAGGTTTAGGTTTAGGTTTAGGTTTAGGTTAGGGTTATAGGTTTAGGTTTAGGTGTAGGTTTAGGGATTTGAGATTAGGTTTGGGTTTAGGTTTAGGAAGTTGGGTTTGAGTTTGGGTTCGGGATCCGGTTTAGGTTTCGAGTTTAGGTTTAGGTTTAGGTTATAGGTTTAGGTTTATAGGTTTAGGTTTAGGGATTTGAGAATAGGTTTAGGTTTAGGTTTAGGCTTAGGGTTTAGGGATTTGGATTCGGGTTCGTGTTCGGGATCGGGTTTAGGTTTATAAGTTTACGTTTAGGTTTAGGTTAGGGAGTTGAGATTAGGATTATATGTAGGTTTAGGTTTAGGGATTTGAGTTTTGGTTTAGATTTAGGTTTAGGTTTAGGAATTCGGGTTCGGGATCAAGTTTAGGTTTAGGTTTAGGTTTAGGTTTAGGTTTAGGTTAGGGTTATAGGTTTAGGATAGTTTAGGGATTTGAGTTTCGGTTTAGGTTTAGGAATTCGGGTTCGGGATTGGGTTAGGTTTAGGTTAGGGTTATAGGTTTAGGATTAGGTGTAGGTTTAGGTTTAGGGATTTGAGTTTCCGTTTAGGAATTTGGGATTGGGATTGGGTTTAGGTTTAGGTTTTCGAGTTTAGGTTTAGGTTTAGGTTAGGGTTATAGGTTTAGGTTTAGGTGTAGGTTTAGGTTTAGGGATTTGAGTTTCAGTTTAGGTTTAGGTTTAGGAATTCGAGTTTGGGTTTGGGATCGGGTTTAAGTTTAGGTTTAGGTTAGGGATCTGTTTGACCTTATCAACATGTTTGATGCTAAATAAACATTATAGTGGGCCTGATGAAGTTTTTAACATTGGGCATTCAATCACTATTGTTTTCATGTGGTGTGATCCACACTTGGTCTTTGGATATACCTCAATTTGGGACATCCTCTAAAATGACTTGCAACAAATGCAGATGGACAATGTAGATGTACAACACATAGATTGAGTTGGGTCCCACAGTCAAGGCCTAACCCATTAAACTAGTTACGCCTGAAATCAGATTGCGTCCTGAGTTACTCAATACGCTCAGTTGGGCCCACTGTAAATATATGTAGTTTATCTACACCGTCCATCTGCTTTTCTAGATCATTTAAGGGGTTGAAACCAAAATTGAATAATATCCAAATCTTAGGTGGACCATACCATAAGAAACAATGGGTATAATGATTTCCATCATTGAAACCTTTCTAGGGCCTGTAGTGATGTTTATTTATCATCCAACCTGTTCACAAGATCACACAGACATTGATGAAGGGAAAAAATAAATATCAGTGGTTTCCACCTTCCAGAGGCCCCCGTTAAACATCCGGATAGCTCCGATGCACATCCGGGTCTACTCCATTAATTTCGAGCTAATACATAAACACTGGCCTATCCAAATGGCTAGGCCACCCATATTGTTGTCCATAGGAAATGGACAGCTTCATCATGGTCATAACAGTGGTTCCCACCTTCCATGGACCACCACTCAACATCCAGATAGCTTCGACGCACATCTAGGTATGCTTCATCAGGTGGGTCATGCTCTTTTAAAACTCAGGTGGGCTAAAGCATATAGAACAAATGGATGGATAGAAAGCATCCATTTGATTGTCAGTTCACTTTACATATTGTGGCCCACCGAGGAGTAAAACTGCTTGACTTTTGAGAAAAAAAACTGCCCACAAGTCACAATTATAAACTAACAAGTCACAATAATAATTTAAGAAAAAAATGTAATACATATTAAGCTAACTATATACAATGCACAATAATGAGAAAAGTGAAGAAGCAATGTAATACAATTAGTTAATTATACAATTGTTGGGATTTGGATGTCTAATTTAGGGGCTTGGGGTTGGCTTCTTCATGGATTTTGAATTGTTTGAGCTGGGCCTGATGGGCCCATCCTATTCAAAATTTTGATTTTGGCGGGCTCAAACATGAGCCATTGACAGTAATTTTATCCCTAAAGCATTTGTCAAACAAATTATTCAGAGATGCTACAGTGCTTTTAGATCACTTTAAGTTTCAGTGCTCTGAGTTGCAGAGTCTATCTGTCTAGATTTTCAAGTAGGTCCAACACACATTTCAGGTACTTAGAAATTATATAGAAATTGCATTAGCTACATATAAGTAGTTCAAATCAAATAGTCCAGTTTAGATGGATCATTCTATCTAGGGAATTGATGTTTAATATTGAGAAATTAGTTAAAAATTGCATATACAACATACAAGTAGTTCAAATCAAGCAGTCTAGTTTAGATGGATCATTCTATCTAGATTAGTGTTTAATAATGAGAAATTACTATGAAATTACATATGCAGCATACAAGTAGTTCAAATCAAACAGTGCAGTTTAGATGGATCATTCTATCTAGGGAATTGATGTTTATGCACACTCTCATTGATTTACATACACCCATTTAAATTTGCAGACTGTTACATCTGACACAAAATAATAATAAAAAATGGGTGCATGTAAATGGATGGCATTAATTCCCTGACAGAAGGATCCATTTAAACTGGACTGTTTGATTGGAACTTTCTACCCCCGTTTATCATCCACCACACCCTGCCAGCTCTTCCTTGAATATTCCCATAGTCCCATACTGAGAAGAAAAATCACTAAAAGTGTAGCTCAAAATTCCTTCTAATATAAGTATCATCTAAGAAAAATGCTCCAGTGCTCTCATAGTACTACAAGTTATGGTGCTCGTAGTTTTATTTGGACACTTAGACAATTCAATAAAAAAAAAATCTAGCCTATCCACTGAATCCAACATATGTCATACAATACGATGCATATACCACCCCAATCTGGAAACTCTAACAATCTGATCATTAGCATTTAATATGGACTATGGACAGTAGACCCAGCATGGCACTTGTTGCTTCACTGTTCATATAAGATTATAATATGTTATGGCATGCCAACTTTTCTAATAGTGTTGTTACTGGAGACTTTTTTTAGACATTTTAATATTTCTCTTATTTTAAAAGAAAGCATCCAAATTCCAGTGCTACATATTAATATCTAAGTTTGTTGTCAAGCACTCAATCTCTGTCCACTAGCATACATGAGATCCAGACTGTTCATATATTGTACCCAAGCATGGATGGAGCATATGCCAAAATCACACCAATCAGATTATTCTAGCCACTAGTCTGAGGATTTTCTATTGTAAACCTACCTTATTTATGATGATTCATGAAGAAAAATAAACACCTGAGCTTAGTCATCATTACAGTCAAATTACACTGGCATCACTAGGGAATTACAGGGGTTAGTAATCATTACCCATATGCAGCCAATTACTTCTATAATTGGAAAAAACAAATGGGTTACTGTTTACATAATAGGTGTATTTGATTCGCATTTTTTGTGTAGCAAATTTCTCTTAAACAAACACCGTGAGATGATAATGGTGGCTCATTTACTTTGAATTACTCTAGAAATTGGAATACCAAATGGTCCCTAAATGGATGAGGAAATGATGTATATATATCAGGAACATCATGTTCTAAAAGTGGCTAGTAACTAGGTACAGAATGAAGACTAATGCATAACAATGGCATATGTAGTAAAGAATGAAATTCAAATAGCAATTTAAAAAAAAAAAAAAAAAAAAAAAAAAAAAAAAAAAAAAAAAAAAGAAAAAAGGGGGGGGGGGATACAAATAACTAGGTACAGAATGAAGACTAATGTAAAACAATTGCATATGTAGTGAAGAATGAAATTCAAATAGCAATTAAAAAAAAGGGGGGGGAAAGAATTACCAGCTAGTGCATATACAAATAACTAGGTACAGAATGAAGAGTAATGCATAACAATGGCATATGTAGTAAAGAATGAAACTCAAATAGCAATTTAAAAATAATTTAAAACAAAAAAAAAACAAAGAAGGGGAAAGAATTACTAGCTAGTGCATATACAAATAACATGCATGGAAAGTACAATCTCATTAGCATAGAAGTGACCAATAATTCTTTGTCAAAAAAGAGGCATGAAAATGAGACAACAAGAAGATAATTGACAACTCTAGTCCAAGTAAATAACCACAACTCTAGTCCAAGTAAACAAAAAGGCCAACATCTTAAACTAACATCAAAACACATAAAATCAATTAGTAGATGAAAATGCAAGATCATGTTGAATGTGTCTTTTTTAGACTCAACGAGCAGATCTGGTAGTTCCACACTAAGTACCCTAGGTCGATGTGAAAGCAGGCTCCAAAGGAGCTACTACTCAAGGATCACGGCTAGAGGTGTTACCTCTTCTACCAAACAGGCTGTTGTTCTGAAGAAATTTAAATTAAATAATAGAATTCAACATACTATCAAACGAAGGTTTTTATTTATTTTATATTAAGAAATTCATTTACAAATACATGAGAAGAATTAGCAAGTATGGAGAAAATGGTGTACTTCTGCTCATCTTGAGAAAACATCTACTAGAACCTTCTGTAATTAACAAAACACAGCTGGTCTAGCAGACCCTTTTAAAGGATCTTGAGAAAACATCTACTAAATGTGTACCTTCTGTAATTAACAAAACACAGCTGGTCTAGTAGACCCTTTTAGAGGAATCATATAGTCCTAATCAATTAAAACTAACATTCGTTATCCAGCCAATTCATAATAAAATGCATTAAAACTGAAGAAACAGATTTCCAACCATGTTCACCAACTTGCAACTTAACCTACTGGGAACCGTCATACACTGTGATGTCTTACAGTAGAGCAGGTTCTGAGGAGTTACAAGTTGGACTTTCTCACACCAAAATGGCCCTAAAGTTATCCAAGAAACACACCTCAAAGGACTCGTAAGACAAAATTGTTCATTTAGCATGAAACAGGCCATCTAAAATGCAGTGCAATGTGTAGAGTAAAAAATAGTGTAAGATGAATAAAGTCAATCACATAAAAGATCATGATAAATAACTGTAAGAAAAATGTTGTGAAGTGACAGGTTCACATGATGGTATAATGTAGCTACCTAATGTCACTACTTACTAAATTTTTAGCAGGTCATATGTTAACATAAGCAAAGAACAACTTTCATAAGATGCATGCATCTTAGGGTTGAAGAACAAAATCTATAGAGAATAAAGAGACATAACTTGGATCAAGATCAAAACAGATCAAGCACCAGAAATCAAGAAAAAATTACAAAAGTCAAACCCTAAGTGGAAAATTTTGGAGAAATCAGAGGGGGAAACTCACCTGATTGAAAGTTAAAACCCTGCCTCTGTCCTCAAATAATACCAACTGTAAATCTGAGTAATTGCTTCAAATGAATAATCAAATTGAGAAAGAAAAAAATCGAAAAGGAAGGCAATATGCATCAGCAGCTCAAAACAAAAATAAAAAAGCAAAGCTCCGAACAATGATATCTAAAAGGAAAACAGATCTATAATTTTCCATTGCATCATCAGAAAAGCTACTGATATGCCGCATCGCCTTCCATACTAACCAAACAGTACATCTCCTCCACTCCATTTCAGTAAAAAGACAATAGAACAAAGTTGATAAGTATAATCCAAACATGAAATATAAGAACAGATCTACCATAAAATCAAACCACTACAAGCACCAAAACCTAACCCTAGATCCTTCCGATCTATCAGATTCAACAAAATCTCCCAAAAATAGCAGAGAAAATGTAATCTAGAGATAAGGAAGCTCAAATCTCATTAAGAAAAGATAACAAAATGTTAAGATTCAAAACTCTCAATTGGAAATCACTACAAGAAAACGCATCTTATTTATCTAGCGTGGGAATCCGATTGTGACTTACCTGGCTTGCACAGAAATCGGCTCCCTCCCTTCTTTGGATCTCTCTCTCACACACACACACACACACACACAGAGGAAGGGAGAGAAGAGGGAGATAGATTGAGAGAGAAGAGGGAAATAGATCGAGAGAGAGAGAGGAGGGAGACGGAACGAGAGGAAGAGAGAGAGAGAGAGAAGAGAGAGGATTAGGGTGAGAGAGAGTGAGAGATGGGCGTTGGAGTCGGTTTGAGTTAAAACATATTATTATTACCGACGAAACTTTTCGTCGGTAATACTTTTCATAATTCGTCGATAAACGGCTTCAAAAATATTTGGGCCTACCCGTGCTCTATCACCCCCATCCACTCCGTACATATGTTTTTAAATATACTTATTAGCTACACCAAAAACAAAAATTACAAATAAACATCCATGATCAACCACACCAAGTGAAATAATATGTCCACCGTTCATTTTGTCCGACGATGTGTCTATTTCGTCGGTAAAAAGTTCCTTTACCTATGATTTTTTCGTTGGTAAAAAGTTCATTTACCAATGATATTGTATAACATTGGTAAAAACAGCCTCTCCGTCATCGAAAAGGACACTAAGGGATCTTTTGCCGATGAACTATTTGGTTCGTCGAGAAAAATTACATTTACCAACGAAATAATCGTCAGGAAAATAATTTTCACCAACGATACATAATGTTGTCAGGAAAAGTTTCCAGTCCGTCATTGTAAATGGTAGTGGGAACATATTTGGTCGTGGTGGGAATCTTTTACCGACGAAATATGATTTCATCGAAAATAAGTTCATCGGTAAAAGGCCAATTTCTTGTAGTGCATACACAACAACTTCTAAGCAAAGGAGGTTTAGTCAATGGGCTCTCCGCCTATCTTCGAGTTAGAAAATATTTGACTACCCTTGTCATACAAATGCACCAAACATGGTTGTGCAAGTGTCACACTTTAATGAGAATGTCGATATTGATCCTGACACGCCACTGGCTAGGACAATGCGTTATGAGAACGAGGCACATTACAATCCTCCAGTCAGAATTCTATGGGATTACCTACAATCAATAAGGACAACCACAACATCTTACATGATTTTCTCGGTTAATGTAGGTAACTTAGATTTCAAACTGAGAGTGATCCAACTCCATCCCAAATTCCATGGACTTGATTTAGAAAGTCCATATCTACATCTTAAGGAATTCAATGAGACTATAGAAACCTTATTTTGTTTCGACAAGAAATGAAGTATCTCGATTGGAATATCCACATTCAATAATAACAAAGAAAGGATAAAAGAACAATCATCATGATTAATTTTATTAATTTTGAGCTTAGATTAGATTCTCGCGTTTTCCTTGATTCTAAACAAAGTGTACCTAGTCAATACAATGAAACAAAAGAAAACAGTTTAAATGGTGATTCCGGCAGCATCCCGGCTTGCGAAACCTTCGTTGCAATGACAAAGAAGTTGTGCAGGTTCGAAGACTCCTTCACCAATATTCTTACGATGCAATCATGAAAGACTAGCTTGTTAGAGATCGAAGTTCTCATGGAAGAATATCACAGAACTCCCAAATACACCAAAAAGATGTGTCTATTTCGCAGCTGTGCAATGGGTGCCTTCTTCCTATTGCGCGGCCGTGCAACAAGCCTGTGCCCCAATTTCAAAATCTTCTTCTTCTTTGGTTCTTCTCCCGTGTTGCACCACAGAGAGGCACCCATTGCACGGCCGCGCATCAGACACATCTTTTTAGTGTATCTAGGAGTTCGACGACATTCTTCCTTATGATCTTCGATCTCCCGCAAGCTAGTCTTTTGTGACTGTATCTTAAGCATATCAGTGAAGGAGTATTCGGACCCGCATAACTTCTCTGTCATTGTGACGGATGTTTCACAAGCCAGGATGCTGCTGGAATCACCATTTAAACTATTTTCTTTTCTTTCATTATATTTACTAAGTACACTTTGTTTGGAATCAAGGGAAATACAAGGATATAATCTGAACTTAGAATTAATAAAATTATTCATGATGATTATTTTTCTTTCCTTTGTTATTATTGAATGTGGATATTCCAATCGAGATACTTCATTTCTTGTTGAAACACTTGCATTACAACAATGTAAGACCCGTATCGTAGGCCGTACCATTCCGTAGACTTTCGCGGTCCTCCCGTCGAATTTCGGCAACCCATGTTCTGTTATCGGGGTTGCGCACAATCCTAAGTCATGTCCCGTATTTTAGAGTCGGCTTGACCCGAGACTTGTATCCGTGCGACCGCGCCGTCGCCGCGGTTCCGATGCCGCGACTCCCGCGCCGAGACGATACCCGGGCTAGGAGATATGGGCCCGCGTCCAGTTCGAGGATAAATGCCGCGCGTTGCAATCCTTAGAAAACATCACATCATGTCCCATCAATCCCATCAATCAAACCTCTTGTCAAGTACACATCACCCCATCCCCAAGTAACCCCTAAAGTCAACACTCTCTTACACAAGGTACACCCATCACTCACTTCACCCATCACCCCATCACTCACATATCTCTCTCTCTCTCTCTCTTACACCTCTCTCTCTCATCTCTCTCATTCTCCAAGCAAGCATCCCACGTTCAAGCAAGCTTCCATGGGAGAGCTTGTGTGGCCCACCTTCACCACCCAATCCAACCCTTGGATCATCATCTCAACCGTCGAAATTGGCCCCTTGGAGCTCTAGATTGCATAGGCGGAAGGAGGAGAAGATCTAAGGTGGGTGCTTCTCTTTCTCTCTCTCTCCCTTTCTCTATCATCTGTATGACGATGTGGCTGAGTGGCCGCTCGGATGGACCCCACCTTGATGTATGCCTTATCCATACCATCCGACCATTTGGTGGCCCACCTGGGTAGGGCCCACCCTTCCTTAGCATGTCAATAGATGAGACCTACCTTATATACGATGTTGTACCCACGCCATCCACTGTTTTGTGGCCCACCTGATCAGGGCCCACCTTACAAGCATGGGGTGGCCAGACCGTCCAATGTCCCTGGACGCTGGACGTTAAACTGAAAACACATATTAAGCTTTTGATTCAAAGATTTTGGGAAGTCCACTTAGGTAGGCCCCACCTTGATGTATTGATATAATCTATTCCGTCCATTCCATTCCCCATTTCATTTTATCCGTTGAGTCGAAAAATGAGTTTAATCCGAATCTCCGGCGGGCCATAATGTAGGAAACAGTGGTTTTGGACGATTTTAACTATTATGACCCGCTGTGATGGTTTTATACACCGAAAATATTGCATACTGAACTTTTTAGATCTGTTGCGAGGTGGGGAGACGAGTAGTCGGTGTGGATCTTCTTGATGCGGGCCCCACCTTTCAAAAAAAAATAAATAATAAATAAATAAAAAAATATATATACACAAAGGTGCCCACAGCGTCCAGAGGACGCTGTCTTGGACGGTGGATCAGTGGACCCCACCTCAGGCCTCATCATGATGTGTGTTGAACATTAACACCATGAATTTGATAGGCCCCCTTTAATCAGCGGTTCACCTCCAAGATTAGCTGTACGAGGAGCTCAGGTAGCCCACACTACAAGAAATGGCTAGGGATTTAACATATATCATTGAAACCCTTGTTTTTGGGTCACAGAAGTTGTGTATCGATATGAAATTTATTTTTCTCCTTTATTCAGGTGTTTATAACTTTATGAACGGATTAGATGGAAAAATAAACGTTATGGTGGGCCCCACGTGGGACCCACCTACATTGCAAGCACTGGTTGCTGACCGATGACAGCAGCTGCATTACTGCTGTAAGGGTGTCGGCACGTTGCGGGGAAGCCACACATTATGTGTGTTTTGTATTCACGCCGTCCACGTGTGGGACCACCACGATGTGGGTTTGATCCACACCATCCATCGTGTGGACCCACCTCTATGTACGTGACACCCAGCCATCCATATTTTTTTCCTGGACGCTGGAGCTATTACAAAAAGAAAAGAAAAGAGAAGAAAATAAAAGAAATTATTATAATATAATACATGTGTAGATCAGATTACATATATTACATGATTCGTATGTATGTCATGTGGGTCCCACTGGCCCCATCTCAGGGCATGAGTTATATCCTACCGTTCATCCATTTTTTCGTAGATGGGACCCACCCACACGTGTGGGGTGGGACCCCTTGTTGTATGCATTTAAATCCACACTGTCCATCCGTTTGGGACGTGGACCCCACTGTCATGATGTATATGTTGTATCCCAGCCATCCATCATCTGGACGGTGGGCCCCAGCGGTGTGACTGCCATGCTGAGATGACGTCAGCAGCTATGTGGAGCAGCTGATGTATATCTTACATCCGGTCCGTCCATCAACGGACATCCAGGACCTGGACGGTTCTTTTTCTATATACATATACAGTATATATTATAATATATAAATTTCATATTATATTTATAATATATAATTTTATATTATATCATGGTGGGTTCCAGGTGAGACCCACCTAATGAGAAGAGGATTGGCTTGACGTACCTGCCAGGTACGTGTGGCCAGATATGATGTATGAGTTTTATCCCACCGTCTAGTGGGTGGGACGGTGGTGATCCAGGTCATCTAGCCTCACACGTTGTGTGGGACCCACACCACATATGTGTTTTATCAAGACCGTCCATCCAGTAGCAGGTAGCTGCTGGACTGACGTCAGCAAGTTCTGTGGGTCCCTCCTTGATATATGCATTGTAAATCCACACCGACCATTCCTGGATGGTGCTGGTAGGGCCGACCGTCGTATATTTGTTTCATCCACACCGTCCAAACCATCTGGACGGTGCTGGACTAGAGTGGTACTGTCCAATATTTCGATGGTGCAGATTTTACATAGACAAGTTTGGATGGTACTGATTTACATGGGAAAGGTTTGGATGGTGCTGATTTACCTGGACAATCTTTGGACAGTGCTGATCATCATTAATCGGCCATGTGCCCCATAGAATGGTAGTGTACAGTGATATACATGTTGTACCTGCAACTATTGAAATGATTTTTTTTAGGTGTAATCCAAACTCCCGCATGAGGCCCACGTGATTAGGCCCATCTTTATGTGTTTGTGGCCCGTTGATGAGGCCCACTTTGTATATATAAGGCCCACTTTGGTGTTTGAGGCCTATGGGTCGGGGCCCAATGGGATGTACATAAGGCCCATTTCAATGTGTGATCCAACCATGACAGGTGTATTGTATATCCGCACCATCTAGCCGCTGAATGGTGGGACTCACCCCGATGTATGTACCTTATATCCGCACTATCTACCCATCTTGATAGCACAGGGCCCACTTCCTGCGTGTGCTAGGCCCACCTACACTATACAGGCCCACCATGTTGTGCGTGTTTCACCCATACCGTCCACTTGTGCAGCCCACTCATTGTAATTAAGAGGTCCAATAAGTTGTATTTGTGACCCATGGACAAGACCCAATGTGATATGTACTAGGCCCATGATGTGTAGCCACTTGACGTATTCGAGGCCCAGGTACGTGACCCATTTGATGTATTCAAGACCCATGTGTAGGGCCCACATGCTGTATATTTGAGGCCCATGTGCAGGGCCCACCTGTTATGTATTAGAGGCCCATGGTGATGTATTAGGGCCCATGGGTTGAGGCCCTTATGATGTATTTGGAGCCCATGGGTTGAGACCCATTGTGATATAATCAAGGTCCGTTATTTGAGACCCACCTTGATGTATATGAGGCCCACTGGTGCGACCCATGTGATATGGCCGACTTGATATATATGAGGCCCATTGGTGTGGCCCGTGGATGTGACACACTTGATGTATTTGATGGCCCATGGGTTGAGGCCCAATGTAAGGTATATAAGGGCCACGAGTAAGGCCCAATAAGATGTATGTGGGGCCTTCGTATGGGGCCGAATGTGATGTATATGAGGTTCATTGCGATGTGTGATTACTCCATGATGTATGTAATGATGATTATGGTAGGTCATGTCTTGAGAACAATGATGGTTTAATGTCCACATTGACGGGCGATGATGGTTTAATGTCCTCATTGTGACCTTCCCTTAGACCTTGTTAGACCCATTCTCACCAATTACTGGTTCCGATTGACGTGGCCGATTGCCGATTCTGATTGTCGTGGCTAATTGACTGATTACCGATCATGGCCTATTATCGATTGACGTGGCCGATTACCGATTCTGCTTGTCGTGGCCGATTGACCGATTACCGATCGAGGCCGATTATCGTGACCGATTACCGATCGTGGTCGATTATCGATTGACGTGGCTGATTGCTGACTCTGCTTGTCGTGGCCGATTGACCGATTGCCGATCGAGGCCGATTATCGTGACCGATTACCGATCGTGGCCGATTATCAATTGATGTGGCCGATTGTCGATTCTGCTTGTCGTGGCCGATTGACCGATTACCGATCGAGGTTGATTGTTGATGTCGATTATTGATACCGATTATGAGTATGTGATAGCATAGCATCATGATACATGCCCATACGCACCATCTGCATGTTTGTTATGAGATGTGGTTGACCATTGCATATGTCATTGAGCATGTTGATATGAGACTCCCTGATAGGCGGAGGTTATCTCACATGGGCGCACGGCATGCGCACGATTGATACATGACTGGATTGTGTGACTCATGCATCTTGCATTGTGTGTTATACGCCCTAACGACATTAGGGTCGTAGCCTCCCCAGGTATTTCTTGGATGGCCAGATGGGACACCGGAAATCTGTTCTACATGGGGTGCTATAGATATCCCTGGGTGAAAGTCCCTAAACCCTCTTGGTTCCAGAGGTTGCTCCAACGTCTAGACCGAGTGGATGCATGAGCGCATGAAGGCTGCGTCTCCCACTGTATCGTGGTCGGTTGGAAGGGGGTACGGCCTTACCTACCCGAGAGGAGGGGGCAATGCTAGGCTGAGTCTGACCAGCTCGAGGAATGGGTCCGCTATCGACGAGCCTGGCCCGATATTGGCAGGCGGATAGTGAGGTCTCTTCCACTCACCTTATTGCGCGCGATGGGGCGGCAATCTGGTTTGGAGTGTAATAGACCCCGGTGATGATCCCAAAGAGGAACCGTACTGATATGTGGACTTATTGAGTAGGAGTTGCATGCTCGTTCATTCATTCATTCACTATCCACTCGGGCTGGTGGTGCGCAACTAATTGTTGTGTACCTTCGTTATGGCAAGGATTTCGGTTGGGCGCGCGACTAACCTGAGATCAGGAGTTTACCACGTTGAGTCTGACTATTCAAATTTAGGTATGGGACTGGTTTGGATAGAAGTCCCTTGTGGTGAACCCCGTAGCCTACGATACTACGTACTATCATCCCGACTTCACACTCCAGCATGGTCATTCCATTCGCATCGCATATTGCATTACATCTGCAGCATATTGCATCTTGGGTTACTATGTTTATACATATATATGGTCTAGATACGGTTGATGTTATTCATGGACTCATCGGGATCCGCATACTGCATCGCATCCTCGACATTTGATAATTGGCCCTTTATGACTCCTCATTTGTATAACTGTTCTACATTGCGTATTCTGATATTGATTGACTCATGGACTTGTGCGTGTTTCCGCTTACTTTGTTATCGTATAATTTATGATCTTGCCAGTAATTCTGTTTACTCTGATAATTCCTGCTCTTGTTAGTATTTCTGCTTACTCTGGCAATTCATGATATTGTTAGTGATTCTATTTATTTCGATATTGTACCATTTATGGATTACCAGTTTTTTTTGGTACTGTATGATGATGGCATTGTATTGGACACTTGGCACTTACCTTGTACACACACTTACACCACCCTCTAAGCTTTTATAATATTATACGATAGATGCGTGCGCAGGTGATGTTAGGTTCAAAGAAAGGTGTTGAGCTTGGAGCATGCAACGATCTTCCGGAGCTTGATTTTCGATTTATGTATTTCCCTTTCAGCATTGTACTCAAATGATTATATTAGTGGATATGTGATGATGATGATGTTGCCTTTGTGAATTGGGTAATCTTGTGGTTATGCTTATTATGAGTTAAATATACATTGGAAAATCCTCCTTGTAGGATCCCAGGATCGGAACCTGGCGTATGGACGCTAGGAGCCGAGAATGGGGTACTATGGAGGCTGTCGGCACCGGATTCGGCGATCGGGATTCCTGTGAATCCGATCTTTGGGTTTGGGGCGTGACAAACAACGTCTCTTAAGACGTCATTAGACTCAAGTTAGTTCCCTTCTCTCTAAAGGAAAGAGTCAAGTCATTACTCCATTCACTGAGACTGAGATCTATAAGCACATGGCCTGAGATGACCCAGGAATTCCTAAAAAACTTCGTCCCAGTTTGGAAAATGAACTCATTAAGGTGTGTCAACATGAATTTCTCCTAAAAAGAGGATGAGACATTTTTCAATATTAGGAGAGATTCAAGGAATTCTTACTCATATCTCCACATCATGGGTATGAAATTTTGCGAGTAATTAGTTTCTTCTATGATGAATTGAACTCAAATATGTGTTAATTTGTATAGATGATATGCAATGGCAAGTTCACGACCAAGGATCTTAAAGAGGCATGTGATAACTTTAAGAGGTTGGCTGAAAATGCAAAATCATGGGACACTACCAGCAAATCAAGTAATGTCAAGCCTGCGCCTAAAGAGAAAGGGAGAATATTACATCCTTAAGAAAGAGGACAATGTTAATGCTCAGATCGCGAGTCTCAATCGAAATGTTGAGGACATGGAACTCGGGAGGGTGGAAGAGGTCCAACCCAACAATGTGGTTGTTGAAAGTGATTGTGGCATATGTTAGATCGATGCACACCTTATAAAGGATTGTCCCACAATCCCAACTTTTTAGGATGTGTTGCAACCTCAAGTAAATGCCACGAATGCTTATCAACACCCATTTAGAGTGCCTAATTTTAATACATATAATTCTAATTGGTGAAATCATCCCAACTTCAATTGAAAAAAGGGCCAGCTGCTAATGCAAGAACTCCTCCCTAAGGGCCTCCCCTTGTACCTCAAAGCGCACCACAAGTGCAATCATAAAAATTTGTGTGTTCTCTGGTTTACTTTGTTTGCATTTATTTGTTGCTTGTTTGATTCCAATTTAGGGTTTGCTTTTGTGACTCCTAATAAGTGATATCTGAGATACGTTGGGATTCGAGTTTGAATCTTAAACATGATGATAAAGGGATCTAATGTGAAGTATGAAACGGAGAAGTTCATCGAAAAAAAATAACATTGAACTATGGAAGATGAAGATGAGAAGCATTCTAGTTTAATAAGGATTACAATAGACACTCTGTTGTATAGTGAAGCATCTTGCGACTATGAGTGAATGAAGAGTGGGAAGAACTTGATCAGATGATGATTACCTCGATCCAATTATGTCTAATGGATAATGTCCTTGATCAGAAGACCACCACAGGATATTAGACGAAGTTATAAAGCTTGTACATGATGAAATCTCTTTCAAATTGTCTGTATCTGAAAAAGAAATTCTATAATCTAAAGATGGCGGAAGGGTTGGATCTTAATAAACACATTAACACATTCTGTAACACTCCAGGTCCCAAAACCCAAATACACTACTCGTTTTCCAAAAGCTCGAGTGTTAACCTTTAACGGTGGCTCAACTTTCACGTACATTTTTTTTCTATCAGAGTTAGTAATCTAGCGGGATAGAAGCAATTCAAGTATAAGAGGGAGTCCAAATATACATAACCAAGATTTCAAGTGGTTACCCAAAAACTTATACAAATCAATGTCTTAAGTTTTTAAGATACATAACAGTACAAATTAAATACAAAGGAAATCAGGAATAGAGAATCGCGAGATCGTCTAGCTCCTCCTATTCCACATGAACACTAATATGCGCATCCTCTGTGTCTCCTGTACATTGATTATGGTTTGATAACATCAATGGCTATCCCAATGAGGTATAACCCCCAAGATTTATCGTATCATTAAGATAATTAAGCATAGTTATCAAGAACAGTATATAACTAATATTTCACAATGATTATCATAATAATTAAATAAGGTTCATCGAATACGCATTCATTAAATAAATTATACAAAGATAATATTGTTTAAATGCATGAAAGCATGTACATGCTCATAGACCTGGGGATGCACATCCAGCTGGCAAAAAGTCACCCAAGGAGAACTAGCCACCCAGAAAAGTACTCAAAGGTACACCCAAGGAAAACTAGCCACTCGAAAAAGACCATGCAATGAGGACACCCAAGGTAAGCTAGCTTCCTAAAAGAGTATTCTATGATACATCTAAGAAAAACTAGACACCCAGAAAAGTCTATGAGAAAAGAATAGCCCTTGGTAGTCGAATGCACGCATGAAAACTTAGGATCACCAGGTAAAATACTCTAAGGTACAGCCCATAGTGACCTAAGAAAACTCCGTATCTTGTATCGCCCACCTGGTAAAGTCCGTATGCCATGAAGATTCATGATTTGCCTAACTATTATTATTCCAATTTCAAACAACCATTTTAAGGAACCTCAAAGGTCACTATGGGGGTTTGTCACCCAACATAGGCCGACAACTTAGACATAGTATCCCATTCTATCATCCCTGTCTTATGAGATTAAAAATTAATTTGTTTAAAGGTAACCTACTTAACTAGTGGCCAATTATAGTTCTACAAGTGGAGCTTAAGGTTATACGAAAACAATCCATTAAAGCCACATAGGGCAAATATTCCATCAAGCCGCATAGGGCAAACAATCCATCCCAAGGATATGATAAAGAAGGGTTTTCCCAAAAAAAAAAAAAAACCACAAAGTACCAAGGATCCATAAGATGGTAATTCCACAACAAAATTCTATTAAATTTTATCAGGATAGATGACCACTAGTTCGAGGACCACCAAACACACCATAAAGTAATCGCAAGTGGTAAAATAAGCCACGTACAATCTGGATAATACTTGTACATTTAAAATGTCCATCTTAATCTAAACAGAGGTAATTGAGATCCATAGCATGTTCATATAATTGAATTAAAGTCCAATCATCAATCATTTGTAAATAACTACACATGTAGAGACTAACATTTATCATCATTCCTCTGAATACTATATTAAGCAATCAATTAATATAAATGAACAACGGTAACTATCATGATGTAGTAAAGCTTGAAGGGTGACCCTCACCTTAGGATGCAGATTCTCTTCTAGGTCAAATAGAATGCATGTTCGTACTCTAAGCACAGGTTTTAGCCTAATATACCATGAATGAACAATTAAGATTCTCGCTAAGGTCTTGGTCATGAATCTAGCAATATTAAATCTATGTCTAGGGTTAAGTTTTTGGGAAAATTAACATAATTATACAATTTAAACCAATTGAATTTAGATTGCATTTGAAATTTACACTAGAGGCATGGAGATTGTTTACCTTATCATTTGCAATAAAAGGGGTCGACTTAAATCGACGCAATTCAGATGCACTCACCTAAGTGAAGACGCAAATATGGAAAGCTGGGAAAATCGATTCCTTAGTTGTTGATACTTCGATCGATGAAGTCACTCCGGTGATGAAAAGAATCCAACGGTCAAGATTGAAAATCACCGTAGAATAGGGTCTTGATTGGGGTGGACTCTAAGGTCATCTGAGTCGACTCAGTTAAAGATGATCAAGCCATAATTCAATAGGGTGCAGTTTCTTCTTCTTTTCTTTTTTCCTTTTCTCTTCTTTCTTTCCTCTTCTTTAATATCATTGGACAACCCAGATTGTGAACTAGGCTCAAATCAATCCAGCTGGACTGAGTTGACTCAGTAGAGACTGATTTTATCTCTTTTTCTTATCTCTCTTCTTTCCTCTCCTCTTTACTTTCTCTTTCTTTCTCTGCTTGGGTCTGAACCGAACCATAACCAAGCTTTACTTGCTTGGGTTCAAACGAGTCAGTGACTCGGCTTGACTCAACGAGTCCAAACTTGTTCTTCCTCTTCTTCCTTCTGATGTCTCTTCTCCTTTCCTTTCCTCTATTGGAAGACATCCAGCAATGCATCCCCGAGCTTACCATCAACATCTGCGCTTAAACTTGTCCCTAACTCAGCACGACTTAAAGGAGTGTAGGGCCTGACTCGACCAGAACTCGCCCCGACTTGAGGTGGTGCGGCACCACCACACTCGAACAGAAATCCACATCCTTTTCCTATTTTCCTTCATTCTTCTGTTGGAAGTCCAGTAACCCTTGGGCTCAGACAAAACCCAACTGGAAGTGCCCAAACACATTAACATCACTCCACTTGGTGTGTCGAGTCCGTTCGACCCGACACACTCCATGGCCCCAAATCTCTCTAATTTTCTTCTCTCTCCCTCGATCTATTAGGAAGACTGGAAGTGGTGTTGGACTTGGCCCGGGCTCACACCAACTCGAACCGAGTTGATTAACTCAGTGCAGCAAGGAAGAACGGTGCTCCATTCCTCTCTCTGAAACTTTCCATTCTTAGAAAGGGTTACCCTAACCTTAGCCTTATATAGGTCTCCCTAATATCATTCTCAAAAGTTATGCTGTAACTAATCGCCAGATTAGTTATGGGCATGGATAACAACTCGAATATATCTAAAAGAAATTTCTGTTCTTAATTACACTTGATTGCATGACCAAGATCAAAACACTAGGATGTATTTCTAATGGGGTGGGCCATCCATCAGATGACTTAGATCGGCGAATGGGGCCCATTCAAAGTTGATGGGTTTTCACAGTTTAACGGAGAAGATGATGCAATCATCCACGGTGACTTCTAATCTATGGTCAAATCATTTGGTCCATTGCTTCTAGGTGTACTAGATTGATCTCAAGAAGCTTGTGGGACTCAGCAATCATCGGTCCATTCGTTAAAACTTGATGGGCTCCGAGTTTTTCAGTTGCAGAGGTTTTCTCGCAACAACGAGATCTCATATGAGATTTTAAGGGTGTTTACGAGGGAGGCTTGATGAAGCCCTAATCTAGACGTCTAGGATGGTCTCAAGAATTTTCCAGTTAGAAATGAATGGCTGGGGTTGAGCCAGCAATTGAAATGGTGAGATTCCCTCTGCGTGTGTTTCTTTCTCTCTTAGATGGGAGCCCTAGAGTGGATGGTTGGGATGATTTTCAACCAACAGCCAGGGTAGTAAGCATTTTGCATTTGCTAGTGCGGCAGCGAGGAACATAGTTCCGTTTTTGGCAAAATCGTGCACACAAGGTAATGTTTGCGGATGAAGTTATTCACCGTGTGTGTGCAACTCGTGTGAAAACTCCAATGGTCTTGGTCAGATTTACCTTCCACTCCTAATGGATGGTTTGGATCTAAGCAAAGGTGTAAGTGATATGGTTCCTAGCTCCTATAACTGTCAAATTTTGTAGTGCCAAAACCTTTTTGAATATGTGTCTTATGTAGTGCATCTACATATTCAAGATAATGCATCTCTCAAGAACAAAGATCTCTACTTCAAGCAATGCAAGTTTACATGGTCATGTTTGAATATAACATCAAGTGTGAATTCAAGATCAAGCTTCAAGTCAAGATAAAGTTCTTTACTTTGAACCTCAAGCTCAAGTTTCAAGATGTTTTAAGTTCAAGCTTCTTAAGGTTATAATTTCAAGTTTCAATATACTTCAAGTTGAAGCCTCAAAAGGTCTCAAGTTCAAGCTTCATCATATGTAATGATCTCAAGCTTCGTGAACTTCACAAATCAACTTTCAACTGAAGGAAAATAAGTTTCAATGTTCATACATTATGTATATGGTATGAATGACCTTAGATTGACCATAGGGTAGGTCATTTTGAATACATAATTTAAATTGGTTCATTTTATAAGTGCATAGACTGTTTCTCGACTAGTCTTGGACTATGTTCGACTAGTCCTAGCACTGGCTCGACCAGTCCTAAGGTTGTTACTGATTTTTGGGAATTTTTGTTAAAGCCTCAACCATTCCTGGAGACTACTTGACCGGTCGTATGAACAGTGCTCGACTTATGCTTGACCAGTCTTGCAGCCTCGACTAAAAGTCCAGCAAGTAAATCGAATTTCACATGACCAGTCGTGGACAGGACTCAACCGGTCGTGGAGGCCACTTGACTGGTCGTGCAGGTCCTACGACCAGTCGTGGAACGACTTTATTTTATCGAGCCCAAATTTCAAAAAAATTGTTGGTCCTACAACCAGTCATGGAGACGTCAGGACCAGTCGAGAGTGTGATTTCTTCACTTATAAATAGAGTATGATTTTCAGAGTTTGATATTCAATTCAAACTAAATTAATATACCACTCTGAGAGATAAGTTAGTCATCTTTTTAAGCTATATTGTTCTCATTTAATATTCTCTTAATTTAGCTTTGTTATATTTGATTTTGTATTCTTTATTCCAATCATATTTAAAGAAGGGATTGAGACTTGCCCTTTTCTTGGAATCAAAATCAAATAGAGCTAGCCCAACTTAATTTAATTTAAATTCAATTTAAAACCTAGAACCATTTCATAAGTGAGTGTGGACATTGAACTTCTATGTCGAACTTCTACTCTGATTTGGTTATTCCAAGCTGCATCAAAAAGAGAATATCCAGGTATTTTACAGTTTTTGTAAATTATTTATTTTGGTTTCATTGAGATTGTGCTAAAAAAATCTCTTTGTTTTGGTTTGTCTGAGGTGATCCAGAAAACTTAGAGTGCATGTGGGGTTTTTTTATTTGTGTAAGCCTATTTGAAAGACACAATTGTGAGGGTTTTAAGTGAACCTGGAAAAACCTATTTTCACAGTGAACGCTAATAGCAACTGTGTGAGGATATTGGCAGTGGAGTAGTTGTGTGGCTGTTGTTTAACAGTTGGTGTACACACAAGTGAACCACTATAATTCTGTGTGTTTGGTGGATGTACAGTTTATTTTCTTTATCTTTTATGATTCAAGATTGTGGGATGTATTTGTGGATGTGAATGTTGTAATCTTTAATATTCAGCATTGTGTGGTGAATGTTGTAATAGCTTAGTTATTTCCTTTGTTATTCATTTCTTTCGTATCCTCTTTAGTTTGAGTTTTTGATACTCACCTATGTTCTAGTAAGGTTGTCCTGCCATAAACCTTTGGTTTTTGGTGTCAGGTTATCCGTAGAACCAACTTTGTATCAACCTCTCAATACTAAAATTTCGAGGTTGCTTTTCATTTCCGCATTGTGGATTATTTAAGTATTATCTTTCCTTTATTTGTTTAAATTTCGCTGTTAATTATTTTAATTTATTATAGTCCTATTCACCCCCCCCCCCTTAAGACATATAGCTCGGCCTTTTCAAAAGGTCTGTGTCGGTGGGCCACAATCGAGCTGAAATGGATGGTGTCCGTTTAAACGGGTTCGGGCGGGAATAAGAGGGAGAAACCTCTCCTTTTTTAGATTTATCAGGTCAGCGCCCATTTGACCGGGTCTGCAAACCGGTGTGTCGCCCGTGTGCACTCGTTGGTGTACACTCACATCGTGAGTGTGGGGTCCACAATGATGTGTTGAAAGATCTATGCTATTCAGTGGCTCCTACTAGTCCTATTAGGGTCCTGGTTCACAGATGGGACAGATCTATAGATAAGGTGGGCCATACTTCTAACTTTTAACTCAAATCATGAATTTCTTTTAGTTTAATTGTCATATCATTCTCAATTTTCATATCAACGGTTTTTTAAAAAAAAATCCAAGGGTCCACTCAGCTAGGAATAAACTGTTGGATTAGGGTTTAGATGACTCAATACGCATTCATAATATTAATTATCATTATTACAATCTCATTATCATTATCATCATCATCATCATCATCATTATTATTATTATTATTATTATTATTTAAAATTTTAAAATTGTAGAGTCTACTTCTAAACAGAGCTGTTCTTACAGTAGATTGACATCTATGAGTTGTGTGTTTAATTGTTAAAGTATTTTAACTGTTTATTGGGCCACAACACATGAACGTCTAGTTACCAATCTCGACTTCTTAACCGTTCAAACGATCCAACAGTTGGATTAACCCGTATTTACCTATCAATAACCCTAGGGATTCTAAGAATGTTTAAGTGAGATCTGTGAGTTGAATATGGAGCCAGATAATCTGATGTGTGTTTTCAAAGGATAGACCGATGTAAACCCGATGAACGGTGGATCTGATGGTTTGATAATTCATCTTGAAGAGTAATGGATGGATAGCTTGACCAATGGATGGAGATTACTTACCATGATTAGACTTAAGTCAAATGTGAGTGAACACTCAATTAAGTTAAATTTCTATTTATACTGATTTAAGTCTTCAGGGTAACACTCGAGTACTAAAAAGTACGGGGTGTTACAATCTAACCCCCTTAAAGAAAATCTCATCCTCGAGATTCCACACTCGTATTATTAATAGAAATGAGAATATCCATTTTACAGTATTGCTACTCATTCACTACTTTCTCTTTGAAACATATATATTTGGGTGTACAAATGTATACAACTAATTATCAAAATTGGGGTTTTTACACATTCAATCAACTACTTTACAAGTTAACGAGTGTGGAGGTGAAGATCGATGAAGAAGACCAAACCCTAATCTTATTGAATTCTCTTCCAGAGTTGTATAAGAATCTCGTAGACACTGTGCCACAATAAAGAGACCATTAGCGTTAAAATTGTTATCAAAGCCCTTCATTCGAAGCAATTGAAAAAGAAGGATAGTGGCGAGGATTTTTTGTTTGTTAACGAAAGAGGTTTTAAGTAGGAGAAGAAAAATTCATAATATAGGTCCAAGTCTAAGGGCAAAGAGAAGAAGAAGTGATGGAACTAAGGTATGTTGGGGCATACAAAGAAAGATTGTTGGAATCTTAAAGCTCGGAAGGGAGATAAATCAAATGAATAGCCAAATGAGGTTGACACAACAGAATCCAATGAGGAGGCGAGTGGTTATGACATTTTAACCACATCTAAATCCGAGTATCTCAACAACGAGTGGATTTTGGATTCGGGGTCCTTCATACCACATGACCTCTCATCGGAATTAGTTCACCAGTTATAGCGAGTACGATGGTGGCCAGGTGTTTATGCATGGGCAATGACACTGCTTGTAAGGTGATTGGTATTGGATTGGTGTGCATTAAGATGTTTGATGAGATGAAAAGTATCTTGACGAATTTAAGACATGTTCTTAATTTAAGGAAGAATTTGATTTTTCTTGGTTCTCTCGAGGCACTTAGGTTCAAATTCACCGAGTTTGATCACTCCTAAAGGTTTAAAGGGGGGCACTCATTGTTATGAAAGCACAAAGAAGTGGTAAGCTTTACAAGCTAATCGGGAATATCAAAATGGGTGGAGCTGCATAATCTATAATAGAGTTCAAATTGACATGTTTGTGGCATGCACGCCTAGATCATATGAGCGAGCGTTGTATGAAGGTGTTTTCTGATCGTTATTTGATTCATACATTTAAAAGTGTTGATTGTAACATATGTGAGCATTGCATATATAGTAAATAATCATGGTTGTCTTTTAAGTCTGAAAAATACATAAATAAGGGTGTGCTTGATTATGTGTATTTGGATATATGGGGGTCGTCGCCCATGGTTTTTAGGGTAGGTCGTCATTCTTTATCACATTTATTGACGATTTCTCCAGAAAGGTATATAGGTTTATTTTTTAAAAAAGAAATTTGATGTTTTCGTAACTTTTAAGATGTAGAAGATTATGACAGAAAAAGTCAGGGAATAAGTTGAAAGTGTAGAGGATAGATAATGGTTGAGAATTCACTTCTAGAGAATTCAATCAGTTTTGTAAAGATGAAGAGATTACAAGGCACAATACAGTAATGTATACACTAGAGTGTGGTAGAACGAATGAATCAGACTCTCATAGAGAAAGCCTAAAGTATGTTGAGCAACACTGCATTGGACAAAGAGTTATGGGTTGATGCCGTCAATACGGCTTATTACTTAGTGAATCAGTTCCCGTCTATGTCTATTAGTTGTAAAATTTCAAAGGAAGTATAGAGTAGTCATGATGTGGACTACTCAAGGTTATGAGTATTTAGTTGTGATGCTAACTGTCATTTACCATCAGTAGAGGCGATAAGTTGAACCAAAGGTCGAAGAAGTATACCTTTATGGGCTATGGTGATGGTGTGAAGGGATACAGGCTGTATGACTGAGTCACACGAAAGATCACGTTTAGTCACGTTAGGTTTGATGAGGATTCCTTGTTTCGCAAGGATGAACACAAGGAAACAAAAAAGTCAATGGCAATTGACATTGAAAAATAAAAGTGAGACACGGGTAAAAGCCAAGCTGCAGGAAGAGGTACAAGAGTAGGTAAAGTAGACAACGGAGAGGAGAAATTCACCGAAAAATTACAGATTACCAGCAAAATACAAAGATGACTTGAATGTTGCATTCTCTCCCATTACGGATGATGGGGATCCTCTACCTTCCAGGAAGCATTGGATGACACGAATGTTGAGAAGTGGAAGACGGTAATGCAGGAGGAGATGGATTCTTTGTATAAGAATGAGACATGAGAGCTGGTGAAGCTACTCGTTAGGCGTAAAGCGATCGGATGAAAGTAGGTCTATCAGAAGAAATAAGATAGATACAAGGCCAGACTGGTAGCTAAGGGTTATGCTCAAAAGGTTCAATGAGATTTTCATGCCTATGGTCAAGAAGGTATGTATCAAAATTGCATTGCCACTGGTTGCCCATTACAACCTGGAATTGAAACAAATATATACAAAAACTACTTCCTACATGAAGTGACTAAAGGGGTTCGAGATATAAGGGTTAAAGAATAAGGTTTACAGGTTGATGAGGTCCTTGTACAACATGAAACAGTCACCTAGCAATGATATAAAATATTTAATTATTTCATGGTGAGTCAGTAGTTTACCAGAAGTGAATATGATTATTGTGTCTACTTCAAGGCACCAAGCGATGGAGAAATTATTGTACTTGTATTATATGTTGATGATATGCTTATTACCAGCTATTGTATGTCTAAGATCAATATATTGAAGACTCAATTATCAAGGACATTTGAAATGAAAGATCTAGAGGTTGTAAAGAGGATTCTCGGCATTGATATACACAAAGATAAGAAGAGGTGTCTTAGGCAGAATATTTTATGAAGGTGTTGGTCAAGTTTGGGATAGACAACACGAAACCAGTTAGCACACCCCATGCTACTCACTTTTGGCTTTCTTCATAGCAATGTCCTATTATAGATGAAGAAAAGCAGTTTATGCCTCATTTGCCCTACTCGAGCATGGTTGACAATTTAATATATGCTATGGTCTCTATGAGACCAAATATTTCACATGCAATGGGTGTTGTGAGCAGATACATGTCAAACCCCAACAAATAACATTAGGAGGCACTCAAAATGGCTACTTCGACATCTACGAGGTACAGTGGATTACGTCTTAACATTTAAAAAATCAGAGGGAAAACATGTAAGTTATGTGGATTCTGATTACGTAGGAAACATGGACAATGGAAATTCAACTTTCGGGTACTTATTTATACTAGCAGGTGGAGCAATTAGTTGGATGTCGAAGCTTCAATATATGGTTGCTCTTTACACAATCGAAGTTGAGTATATAATAGTGACGGAGGCATTTAAAGAAGGTGTTTAGTTAAGAAGAATGATGAATGAGTTTGAACTTCAACAGGAGGTCGTTCCCATGAATTGTGATAGTAAAAGTACTATTAATTTGGTGAAGAACTCAGTTTATCATTCTAAAACTAAACATATTGATGTTCGTTATCATTTTATCTGAAAAATACTTAAAAAAGGTGGTGTCACTCTTGAGAAGATCCACACAAGCGTGAATCTTACGGATATGCTTATAAAGGTGGTTCTTGTAGAGAAGTTTAAATTATATTATACTTATTTGGACTTGACGAATGTTTGATGAAGACTAAGTGTGCACGAAAAGCGACAACGACAGTGAAACTATGATAGAGACAATTAAAGATGGAGCTTGGAGTTATGGTTCATGATGATTGAAGACATAATAGAGATTGTTGTCAAGATATCTTTAATTTGTGTAAACACGGGGGGGTTTTGAACGCTCGAAAAAATTGCTCAATCAATTGAATGAACCCTTGATTAAATTGATTTGTCTCTGGACAATTTTGGATAAGTTTGATTAATCGACCTTGGAGGTTTGACGATCGATATATGAAACAAAGATTACAGCCTAAACACAGGATTTTTTTTATTATTTTTTTTTTTTTTAAGAACCACCAGCTATATATATGAAACAAATATTACAGCCTAAACTATTCGGGCGGGGCCAAAGCAACAAAAATAACCCCGCCTATCATATCTATATATACAGCTATCGTTTTTTAATCCTGACTGAGCCAAGACCCGCTCTATCTAATGAGAAATAGCCCCTGACTGCCCTAGGGAGGGAAGGGGTATCGAGGAAGAACATGCCGGATTGGATCATACTCCTCGTTTTAGCCAGACGATCAGCAGAGTTGTTTGCTTCTCTAGGGATGAGGGAGACCTGGAAAGAGATCCTACCATGGAGATCTTTGATCCTTGCTATCCAGTATGTCCACTTTCAGGTGAAGGTAGACTTCCCGAAGATGCAGTCCACTACCCATTTTGAATCCGATTCCAGCAGAACATTGCTTAGACCGAAGGAGATACAGAACCTTAGCCAGTTAAAAATATCCTGGAGCTCGGCCAAGTTGTTAGAAGCATTGTTGTACCTGCAAAAAGCAATTTATCATGGCTGTCCCTACAGATGCTCCCCCCCTCCCCCCCTCTAACCTGTAGGCCTTGGATTGGATAGGGCAGAGCCATCTACGTTCAACTTGACAAAGCCCTAGGGAGGCATGACCCAATTCACAATTTCAATTTCTGGTGGATTGTGACAGGGAGAATGCCTGGTAGAGGGATCTGAAGAGTGTAGCAGTGGCTGTCGGGTGCGTCTGGGCCGAAAGGATCTCCAACCACCACTTAATTTTTCGATCCTGGAGAGATCGGCCGTTCGTCGAACTTAGCTCCGTTCCTAGCTCTCCACACTTCCCAGAGAGCAAATATGAAAGCTAAATGAAGGGCCGCTAGGACCAGAATGAATGGCACCAGCCTCAGCCACCACCAGTGGAGCCGATCCGCAATCAAGAGGTGGGAAGCAAGGTAGATCCTGAAGAGGTTAGAGAGCAAAATCCAAATCTTTTTGGCCAACTTGCCGAATAAGAACAGATGCGCTAAACATTCAATTGAAGGCCTAAAACCATGGTCATCCTGTCAGCAGACACACATTGAGACGAAGGGGACCCCTCTTGTCTGGATACGAACATCAATAGGCAGGCCCCCCTTGATTGATTTCCAAAGGAATAACGAAATTTTGGGAGGAATATTTGGCTACCAAACCCATTTGGCCCACTCCTTTTTCTACCCATGGTGCCTGCCAATGTCCTAGGCAGACTTAACCGTGAATGAGCCTGCCAGGCTGAGGGTCCAAATAGGAGAGTACGTCACCGATGAGGTACAAAACCCTTCCCGAGATATATGGGTCACGATAACGACAGGAAGGCTGAGAGGGGTATCCAGCTTGAGCCCATTCGTGCCCAGGAAATCTACCACACAAAGATCCCTTTGGTCTGACGGAACGTCAACAGAGGCCAGGGAGCCAAAAGGCCCCAGCCCGGTCCAATTGTAGTCCCACATGTTGATGTTCCCCTGCCCCACTTCCCATTGGACGACCCTATCCAGAGCCGGGAAGAGACTACCATATGCTTCCATATAGGGGAGGCTCCAGTTAAATTTCTGATGGATACATTAGAAGGGCCACCGAACTGGTATTTGGATCAAACAAACTCTGCCCAAAGGGAGTTTCCCTTACCGAATCTAATGGACCAAGCCATTTTCAGGTGGAGAGCGCCCATCACCTCCTTTAAATTCCTAATCCCGAGGTCCCCCTCATCTTTTGGAGAAGTAATGTCTGCCCATTTCTTCTAATGCAATTTGCTCTTCCATCCCTCCAACTCCAAAAGAAATTAGCAAAAGAAATTTTCAGATTATGCAACACTGTCTTCGGAATGACTGTGGCAACAAGAGAGTGAACCAGGATCCCACTCAGGACTGATGAGATGAGAGTAAGTCTACCAGCCTAGGAGAGTAATTTGGTGTTCTAACCATGAACCTTGGCAGTCACTTTGTCTAGCAGGGGCTTGGAAAGACTATAGAGGATCCTCCCTTTGGCAATAGGGACTCCTAGATAGAGAAGCTTGCAGCCGATTTTTGAAGGCTTAGAATCTCCTCAATTCTCCTAATCCTGACAGAAGACAGTTTGGAAGAGCAGTGAAAAGAACTTTTCCTCAAGTTAATTCGCTGACCTGATATCGCTGAACATTAGAGAGAAAGGACCGGACCTCGACCAACGATCCATGGGAACCATTCAGAAATAATAGAGTGTCATCTGCATAAAGCAGATGGGAGACCAGCTTGCATCCCTATTTCAACTTGAATGGCAAGCATAACCCATTAGCACCAGCTTGGAGAAACCCTTGCTGAGAACTTTGGCTGCAAGAATGAATAGGCTAGGTGAAAGGGGGTCACCTTGCCTCAGCCCTCTACTGGATTGGAAGAACCCGTAAGAGGCGCTGTTGATGAGGACGGAGAGCAAGCTACCACTCCAACAAGATTCCACCATCTGAACCCATGAGGCATAAAAACCAAACTTAAGAAGGACCTATTTTAGGAAACCCCATTCAATTCTATTGTAGGTCATTTCCATGTCGATCTTCAAAACAAGGTTCCCTCCACGCACCTTTCGGTCAATGTCTTTAAAGAGTTCTTAACATAGGGCTATATTTTCAGTGATAGACCGACCTTTAACCTTGTTTAGAAGAAATGAACTTTAGGAGCAGAGAGATGAGCTGGACGACAATAACCTTGGCGAAGATCTTGTAAACAACGTTGCAAAGGCTAATCGGCTTGAAATCAATGAAGGATTTGGGCCCTAGTGCTTTAGGAATCAAACAAATTAGCATGGCTAGGAAGGCCCGAGGCAAGCAGCCCCCCTGGAAAAAATCCACTATAGCTTTGTGAATATCAACCCCCACCATGTCTCAACACCCAAAAAAGAATGCCCCAGACATCCCATCAGGCCCTGGGGCCCCATCTTTAGGGAGAGTAAAAACCGCATCCTTGACTTCGTTAAAGGATGGGGGCCGCATGAGGTGGACGTTGTCTTGGGCGGAGATCATAGAAGGAATGCATTCTAGCAGCCTGCCAGAATCCGAGATAGGGCCAGAAGGGAGATTCGAGGAAAGAAGGCCTTTAAAATAAGCCATTGCTTTAGATTTAATAACTTCTAGATAGAAAGTGGACTCACCAGAACCAAGCTGAATCTCTTTCAAATAGGCCCTTTTAACTCTATCAGTAGCCGAGAGGTGAAAAAAATTTGTGTTCCTATCCCCTTCGATAAGCTAGTTGTTGCAGGCCTTTTGTTTCTAGAAGATTACTTCAATCGGTTCCATATTTGTTAACTTCATTCTTGCTCCAGCCAGCTCTGCAAGGGAGACACCAGAAGAGGAGGACTGGGCACGGGCCTTTAACACATCAGCTCCTGCTCGGCTGATTTGAGATTTTGAAACACGTTACCAAAAACATCCATGTTCCAGATTCTTAGCCGGGATTTGACTGCCTTAATTTTCAGGAATAGATTTAAAATAGGTTGGTTAACCATTTGAGGACCCCAAGCATCAACAATGAGCTGGGAAAAGGACCCATCCTTCAGCCACATCCGCTGAAAACGAAAAGGCCTAGGTAATGATGGAACAGGGGAAGGAAAGGATAAAAGTAGCGAAGAGTGGTCAGAGTTCATCCTGGGAAGATAAGTGACTTGGAAACCGGAGAATGTTTGAGTCCAGTCTGCATTGCAGAGAATCCTATCCAACCTCACCCACATCCTCGCTCCACCCGCACGAATGTTGCACCAAGTGAACCTATTACCATTGAAACTTGCATCCAGCAGCCCCGCTTTGTCAATAGCCCCCATGAACTCATCAGAGCTGCCCTGATCTTGATTTCGGTATCCTAGCCTCTCCAAAGAATCGAGGACCACGTTAAAATCACCACAGACAGCCCACAACCCAATAGGGCGAGACACAAGGGATTCCAAAGAGTCTTAAAGATATCTCCTACTATACCTGGAACATTTTACATAGACAAAGGAGATAACGCAGGAAACATGCGGATTAATTAGGTAGACTTGAATGGAAACAATTTGATTCGTCATTCCAAGAACCAATACAGACATGTCCTTTTTGTGGAAGACCCATATTTTTTCCGCTTAATCAGCGTTAGAGATGGAGGAGTGAAAACCAAGTTTTAATCTGATCGCTACCCTCTTCCCATCTGAAGCCAAGGGTTCAAGAATTGCTATAATCGAGGGATTATGGTTCCGAATAATCTTTTTGATAGTACGAATAGTGGCCGCATTGGCCATATGACAAGCGTTCCATGTAATTATGTTATTCATCAGAAATATTTTCTAAGAAAATAGCCCTCCTTTTCAGCCTTTTAAGTCTAGCCTTCCATACACCTGCCTCTGTACGCGGGTCAGCATTGGCCTCAACCACTCTAGCATCTTGGCCAGCAATATCACCTTGGGAGATCCTGGTTGATCTGATAGGATGGAGGTGTGGGATAAAAGACCTACTCATCCCATCCTGAGAGGGATCTGAGTCCCCATCCGATAGAGAAAGTCCCCCTACTGTTGGGAGGATATTGCCCTGGGATATTCCATTGCTACAATTTGGGAACCTATCCATGCCATATAACTGCCTGTTATGATCCCTGATTTCCCCTTCACTGTGAGGGAGCTGATAAGGGGATAAATCGACTGAAGGGTTTAACTGGTTGTAAATAGCAATACAACCATCTGTGAGGCCTTTAAGAGGCTGAGACGGACTCCCATTCCCCGAAAGAAAACAGGGGGTATGATGAGGGGAGGCCCCAGCCTCCAAATCCTCCTTAGCAATCCTAATACCCAAAGGGCTGTCTGGGGTGAGGGTATAAGACTCCTCAACCCCAGGGTTGCCCCGAGAAGGGGGGTTACAGACAACAGTGTCCCTCACGACAGAGATAGGATTGGGATTAGCTGAGGTGGATAGCACATTTACCTTCCCAAGAGAGGGAGATCGAACCTGAGTTGCCGAAAGAGTCTTGGCAGCAATGTCCTCCCTAGGAGCTTGGTATCTCAACTTCTTAGAATCAGTTGGGATACTCACATATGCTGAAGACGATCTTCTCCTAGATGAAGGCTGCATGTCAGCTGTGTCTACCTCAACAGGGTCTTCTGACTAGTAATGAAGGTCGCCGTAGAGGTCCCCATTATCAGTTGCAGCTGCTTCGAGATGGGGAGGGCTAGAGTTAGGTTGTTAACTTCAACACCGCAAACAGGGGAGATCTCTGGCTCATCTTTGGGCTGGGCATTTTCTCGAACACTTGCAGTGCAATCTCTAGGGCAAATAGTTTGCCCAAGGAAAATGCTGTTAACCCATTCCTTAGTATTCTTTGCTATCTTGGTAGGCTGTTAGCCTTAGGTGCTGCTCTAGTTGGGAGGGGGATCCCTTGCACAATCCTCTAATTGGGCCCAAACTCTGAAATATTCACCTGTAACTAATAGCTTTTGGGAGAGGTTGAAGGTCACTCCCGACCGCATCTTAACCTTAACCCTAGCAAATTTCTGAAAAATACCGTATCTGGAGCATGTATCGATCTGGATTACATCCCCGAATGCTAGACTCAGGTCCTAAATGACGGATTTAAACCAGGCATGAGCTAGAATCCCAAACAGACGGATCCAGGCTCCCTCTCGCCCGTGGTATATCTCCGTCAACCATGGAAAAACCTCCACAAGGCCTTAACTCTCCTAGAAGGAGGAATCGAACATAAAATCTGCCAGCTCTGGTTTTGATTTGAATATGATCAGGAATCAAAAATCCAATATTCTGGCGATGTCGATGGTGGAGGCTTTGAATCTGGAATCCCAAAATCCGTCAATCAGTTGCAGGATTGATATCTGTTTGCCCCCTGAATCTCCAACCCCAGATTCAAATTAAGCAGTTTCCAGGAAACCATATCCGAGTTTGCTAAAATGTATCCACTTCCACAGTTTGGTCCCCCTACCTGGTGTTTGGGCTTCTCCCACCTTCATCGAGAGATTCGGGAGGGGAGGTTAGCCCTATGGCTTACCTCAGGGGGGGTGGCCCTGAACCTGGGACCCTCGATAGAAGAGTCCCTAGAGAGGGGTTTGGGCCTTGCCTCCTTAACCGTGACCTTCCTTTCGTCAATCTTGTGTCTGTCCAACATGCCCATGGCGGCCTAGCATCATCTTCATATATGAAGCAAACAAATGCATACCCCCTAGGTTTGCTTATCCCAGGGAAAACGGCGAGGAAAACTTCCGTAACTCTGCCATACCTTTGGAAGATCTTGAAAAGGTCTTCAATGGAGCAATTGAAAGGGAGATTGCCAACGAAAAGGCTCTTTCGATCCCCGATCCCTGCCCTAAACCTTCTCCTTGATGGCGGGCGACCCCTCGACCACCCAACCATGAAGCCCTAACTCGCTCTCTCTCACACTTTTGAGTATTTTCGATTGATCGAACATTGGGGCATAATCTATTAAAGGTTGCTCGACCGATGTCGATCGATTGATATTTAGATTAATGACACGCATGGTTTTGTGTAATTACGCTATTGTTTCCTATTCTGGGTAGAACATTATATATATATATATATATATATATATATATATATATCGGTGTAATGCGGGATTAAGGTATCGAGGGGCTTGTACTAAAGAGAAGCCAGGGTTTTGAGAAGGGTTCTTACATCTGTAAATTGATCTATCTCTTGTACTTTTGTTTTCATAGTGGTTTGCTTGTTACATTGTACCATGGTTATTCCACGTAAGGGTTTTTCCACATAAATACGTGCGTTCTTTGATTTATTTTATTTGTATTTATCTTTCACTTGTTTGATTGGAATTTGAAATTTACTTCTGCGGCTCCCAATAAAACCAATTTCAAGTAGTAATTTACTAACCTCTTAGAAGCATTTTGTTGAGTTCTACAAACCCATAAGAATGGTAAAGGAAACAATCCATAGAGGGATCTATTGCTAGAATGCATCCATCCTATTATTACAGGACATTTCAGGACTTTTAGCCTTTTGATCAAGGGTCATCTTTCAATGATCTAAATAATGTATGTGATGGGCCTCACTTTGGATGGGGATGGTAAAAAAAAGAATAAGAAACTCTTTGCTTATTATATTTTGAACCTTTGATCATATGACCATTTTCGTTGAGCATGATCAAAGGGTTATATTTCCATAAGAGAGTTTTCTCTTTTTCTTTTTCTATCTCCCATCCATGTTGAGGCCCCCTCCTTTTCTTTTTCTATCTCCCATCCATGTTGAGGAAACTGATGAATTGGATACATCTTTGAGGACTGCGAGGAAGGAATCGAAGCATCGCCCGTCCTCTGCAAATGCGCTAGAAATCCACCTTCGAAAATGGCAGCTCCCCTACGGGGGAGACGAGGAGTCCCGGGAATCAACAACTAAAAGGCTCTTCCAACATCCACTCGCGATTTCACGCTCTTCATAGCTAATCTCCCATTCGATTGTAGCCATGAAGATACTTTTAAAATTTTCCAATGTTATGGTAAGGTTACTGACGTTCATATTCCCTGTTTCCCTAATTCTATGAAACCCAGAGGGTATGCCTTCATCAGGTTCCGGTATGAAGATGAAGGCAGGGCCGCCATGGGAGTTCTCGATGGTCGCAGAATCGATGGTCGCATTGTCCAGGTAAGGGTAGCCAAATCTAGAAGGAAATCCCCTCCCTACCCCTCCCTCCTCCCAAACACTTTCCCACCCAAAACAAATGGGGGTACTGATTCATCCGTCCCAGCGATTCATATCCCTCATCCTGTTTTCCCTAAACGCTCTTTCGCAGATACCATCAAAATCCCTACTCCCTCTACCCGCCACCAAACCACACCCCATCTACTTCACCCTGATTGGAAAGATAACTTCACTTCGATTGCTGATGTTAAAGCAATGCAAGTTAAAAAGAACCAACTCCAGCTTACAGTTATTGGAATAACATCATCTATATCTGTTCCAGTCACTCACCTGACCCACCAAATCAGAGAGTCCACCTTCCGCGCTTCAACAGTTGATGTTGTCCGTTTATCTCCAAACAGTTTTCTGCTGCAGTTCAAATCCAAAATAGATCTCCTGCAATTCATGAAGAATGTTGACCTCCACAAGAAAATGGACTTAATTGAAGTTCGGCCTTGGTCTCCAAATGGCACACTCGGGGCAGACGGTTTCTGGATGCGCCTATACGATATTCCAGCTCATGCCTGGTTTGAATTTGTCTTCACTGATCTTGGAAATTTTTTTGGACGGATTACCAAAATTGACACAAATAGTAGATTGGGGATCTTTCAGATGTTTGCTAGAATCAAGATCCAATTAAAACCGGGAGCCAACCTTCAACAGGTCCTAAATCTGGTGGTTGATGATCAGACTTTCCCAATTATTGCTGTTCTAGAAACTCCGAACATGCCCTTTATGGTTCCATCCCCTCCCAATCAGAAGGAAACCTCCCCCAATGGAGTCGTGAACACCCGCGAATGGGTTAACAGAGTTTTCGTTGAAAGGAAGTCTGGTAAGATTACGTGCAGCCCAGATGTTCGACAAAATGTGGAACCGGGTGCTTTGTCCAATAACCTTCATCTTCTGCAGTCTACACCCAATAGCACCACCAACACTCCCATATTACCCGAACAGACTTCCTCCCAGTGTAAGGAACCCTCGGTAAAGGAAATTGAATTCCATCAAGATCATTATACCAACAAACAGGGAGAGGTATAACAGGAAAATTGTCTACAACTAATACAATGGCTTAGGCCAACAGAGGACCTAGTCCACCAGAGCCTAATCAATCATACAGTTCAATGTAACGACTATGCAGATATTTCGGCCATCCACCTCCCAGTAACTGAGTCCTCTCCATCCAAAAGAGCTAGAGAGCTTAGTCCTGATAGCCAATACAATTCCTTGGTGAGGAAAAAGACTTCCCCCAGTAGACCACCCAGGGACTTATTCAAGTCAGCAGAAAATCAACTGTTAGAAACAAATTCACCTCGGCATTTTCAATGCGAGGAATGCCTGAGGAATATGTCCACTTCCCCTGCTCTCCACCCTAACAATTTTAGATCCTCACCTCCCCAACTTCGGAAATATCCGAGCATCTCCCATCAGAAGCAGAAGAAGGCTCATCCTTCTGACCAGTGCAAAGCCTTATCAGAAGGAAACTCTCCAAAGGGATATCTGATGGAGCCGAGACCTCAAGGGGATTTCCCAACTATGTCAAGAAACATGGTTAGCCTTCTTTCCTCTCAAGAGGTGTTGGTGCCAGACACAGGCCCCAACCTACGGGAATCTAACAGTTCTCCATCCCGTGATCCACCAAACATATCTCCTCCTCGGTTGACTCGTCAGGAAGCAAACAACTCCCTAGTGCAAGGGGACTTGCCTCAAGCCTCCCACAGTGCAACTCAGATCACTGATGGCCTAGAGGTTGATTTATCCTCATACTTCTCGCCGATTCGTGTTCACGCAGATTTGGACATCACTTTGCAGGAGCGATTACAGGAGGGCACTGTTAAAGGTAAACCAGCGTCTTTTCTCTCCTCTCAGGCAATAGTTCCGGCAGACTCCTCAATCACAAGCCCAACCCCCATGAAGGAGGACTCGAGGGCCCTCAACATGGCTACTCCTGGAAACCGATTTTACAGTCATCTACCACCCATAGCTGATCACAACCAACAGACTGATCTGAATGGAAATATACCAACGGACAGTAAAGGCATTCGTCGAGCTCCACTCAGACGACACAGATTTCAATATACCAAAGTTTCATGGGAATCCAGACTGAGAAGAATGAAAAAAAGGGCCATTCAATCCGGATGTGTTACAGATGAATAAGATCATTGTTTGGAATGCCCGTGGGATCGGTAATACCCGAACCATTAGAACTACGAAAAGGCTCATCCAGAAGTTCAACCCATGCATCTTAGCGATTCTAGAACCGATGATTGCAGACTCTAGGAGGGTAGCAACAGGCCTTGCTCTTGGTTTTCATGCCTCCTGCTCCAACTTAGAGGATGGTGGCAAGATTTGGGTCTTCTTCAAAGACCATGTCTCCATCTCGATTTTAAATTCTTCTAACCAAGCTCTCTCTTTTGCAGCTTCCAGCCAATCCGATACCAGTCCTGTTTTCTTAACTATTGTGTATGCTAGCTGTGACTTGGGCCAGAGAAGGACTCTGTGGAACACCATGGCTGCTCTCTCCGCTGTTGTAAATGGAGCTTGGGCCGTGTGCGGAGATTTCAATGCAACCACGACAGTATTAGAGAGAAGAAGCAGGCGTCCCTCAAATTCTACCAGCTCTAGGGAGTTCTCAGACGCGATCAATGGTGCAGGTCTGATTGATGCGGGATACTCGGGGAGTCGATATACATGGTGCAATAACCAAGGAGGAGTAGCGCGAGTTTGGGCCAGGCTGGACAGAGTCCTAATTAACTCTCAATGGTCGAACAGGTTCCCTTCTTTTCAACTGCATCATCTTCCTCGATTGAACTCAGACCATGCCCCACTCTTATTGGACTTCCCCACTCCCCTGCCTGGAGGCCCCAAACCATTCCAGTTCCAACAAATGTGGATCCACCATGGCACTTTCAATCAGGTAGTTAAAGAGGCCTAGCAATCGGAAGGTGCAGGTCATCCGTTCTTCAATGTGCTAGTCAAATTGAGGGGCGTCAAAAAAGTGCTAAAAGTATGGAATAAAGTGGTGTTTGGGAACATATTTGATCAAGTTAAAAGGTGATGTAGAGTGGGTCACGGACAATTACATGGCAAAGATGGATCAGAAAAGGCCCGGTCGGCGAAAGAAGTGATCTGGACCATCAGACTTTAAATCAGGCGTATCTCACAATCCGGGATGAGTTAGCCGACGAAAAATATATGATTTTGGGGTAGAACGAGCACCTTTAGCCAACCAACCCAGCTATGCAGGGTTGCGATACTCGAAATTGCAAGAAACCCCTGATTTGATGGTCGTTTCCCTGTTTCAATTTCATTTTTACTATAAATAGTAAGTTTTAGTTTGCTTATAACTCTTCATCCGTCGGGCTTTAGGAGTTGCGCCCAACGTGAAAAGATCTTAGAATAATTAGGAGAACGGGTTGGTGAAGCCAAATTGGACACTTACTATTTTTGGCCGAAAACCTTGCGCACTAGTAGACATCACGACCGTCTATAAATAGTAAGTTTACTATCTATAGTAAGTCGTGAATTCTAGGAGTTTTAGTTGTAGTTTGATTATGATTTCTTTCCCATTGCTTAGTACCCTTATTTAAAGGGTTGTGAACTCATTTTTATGCATTCATTAATCTATTTCGAATTTATTTAGAATTTATTTCTATTTTCTGCTCTCTTTTCTCGTGGATTCGAGAAAGTCTCTGTGAGGAGTCCAAAGAAGTTCCGTGGATTCGGAATAGTTATCCTTTTGAGGAAGACGGTGCTCGACCTCACGTCCTCCCCTGTGTCAAAAGGGCTGAACAAGAACTGACAGAAATTGAAGAAAAAATGCAAAATTGGCCTTCGAATGTTGATCCAGACGGTAATCTGCAGCAAGAGTTCAATAATGCAGTGTACAAGCTTAGTCAGTTAGAGCTTATGGAAGAGTTGTTCTGGAAGCAAAAGGCAAGAGTGGACTGGTTGGAAGCGGGTGACAGAAACATTGCATTTTTTCATGCCAAAGCATCAGAAAATCAGAGAAGAGCTGAAATTCGAAGCATCACTACGATAACAGGGGAAAAAATAGATGATCCTGAGCAGATCAAAAGGGCTGCGGTGGAGCACTTCATTAAGCAGTTCTCAGTTGATGAGATTCAGCCGGGTGATGAGCTAATTGAAGTTATTCCCCAGATCATTTCCCACCAACAGAACGTGGATCTGATGACCCCACCGACAGTGGAGGAGGTCCACCAAGCGGTTCTCGACATCCCAGCAAATGGGGCAGCAGGACCGGATGGTTTTTCGGCGGCATTCTATGTCAATTGCTGGAACATTGTTGCGCAGGACATCCATCAAGCTGTTGTCCATATTTTCAAGGGAGGATTTATCCCGAGAGCAGCGAATGCGTAGCTTATTTGCTTGATTCTGAAATCTTCCGCCCCTTCTTCCTTTGCAGATTTTCGACCAATCAGTCTCTGTAATTGTCTGTACAAAATAGTAGCTAAAATCATCGCTAAGAGGCTCTCCAAGATCCTGCCTTTGATTATCTCCCACGAGCAGGGAGCGTTCATCCAGGGTAGGCCCATTGCAGAAAATATTGCCCTTGCTCAGGAACTATTTAGAGATTTAAACAAAAAAACCAGGGGTGGCAACATAGCTCTAAAGGTGGATATGGAGAAGGCCTATGACAAAGTTAATTGGGAGTTTCTGAAAGGCGTTTTGCAGCGGTTCGGGTTCTGTCAAGATTGGATTCGAATGGTGGAAAGTTGTTGGAACTCAGTTTGGTTCTCGGTGATTGTTAATGGCGAGGCGACTGGTTTTTTCAAGCCGACAAGGGGTCTGCGACAGGGTGATCCTCTATCCCCCGCTCTCTTTATTCTCTCTGCAAAGGTCCTCAATCGTGGACTGAAATCTCTGATGGATAGGGGGGCAGCGACCTCGTTCTACCATCATAGAGGATGCCCTTCAATCAGTCATCTTCTATATGCGGATGATACGCTCATCTTCCTCAATGGTGGGCTATCATCGGTGAGGGCAACGAAAAACTTCTTGGATTCCTACCAAGCGGTTTCTGGACAATCTATAAACTTCAGAAAGAGTTCATTCATCTGCGCCAATAACATGCCCTTGGGAAGAGTTCGGAGCATCGAACTTGCGCTTGGCATTGCTAGAGCAAGCGGCCCTTTCACTTATCTCGGTGTCCCTCTGACTAGGGGCCGTCAGCGCGCAGATACCTTCCAGCCACTTTTGGAGAAAATTGAGTCCCGTATCACGGGATGGAAGGCGAAATTTCTATCTCAAGCAAGTAGGACGGTGCTCATTAATCATATGCTTAGAAGCATTCCAGTTCACACCTTGGCAGCGGCTCACATCCCGAAGCACATGCTCACAAAGCTAGAAAACTGTTTTGCTCGTTTCTTCTGGGGTTGGTCGGAAGGCAAAAATAAGCTCCATTGGCAGAACTGGAAAGCAATTGCGAGGCCAAAAGAGGAAGGTGGACTAGGAATTAGACGTCTTCCTGAAGTGATGAATGCTTTCAGACTCAAGATGGCATGGGACATTCTAAACGAAGATAAGGGTAGTCTCTGGAAGAATTTTATGACAGCTAAATACGGTTTTTCATCATGAAGAGCAGCACCATTACCGATCTCTAGCCCAGGTTTCACTGTTATGGAGGAAAATCTCGCACCTCATTCCGCAAATTGAAGGAAAATCTCAAATCCAAGTTGGCAGTGGCACCAGCAACTTATGGTCCTCAAATTGGACAGGCTTAGGCCCGCTTCACTCGATGGAAGATTGCCACATCCCCAAAAATCTGCAGCAATACAAAATTAACCAGCTCTTAAACTCCTCTGGTCCGATTCCTGCGTCTGCGGCTCTGCTTCACATTCCGACGCAGGTCATGGACTACATCTTCCAAACAGGATTTTGCCTTGGCCAAGGGTCTGATAAGAGATTCTGGCCTTTCACTGCGTCCGGGCTATTCACAGTCAAGTCAGCATGAAACCTGAGTAGATCGAGATCGGATCAGAAATCCTGGGCAAATTCAATCTGGAATGCGGTTCTCCCTCCTAAGATTTCTCATTTTGTATGGAAAACGCTGATGAATGCAATTCCAGTCGACTCTGCGGTGCAATCCAAAGGTGTCCACTTAGCTTCAAAGTGTCACTGTTGCAACGGAAACAACCAATCAGCCCATCCGGGACCTGATATTGAAACTGCGAACTACCTTTTCCTCCATGGCGATCTTGCTAGAGCCACTTGGTACCATTGTGGGAGATATTTCGGCATCGACGTGCAGAACAACTCCTCAGTTGAACAACGCCTCTATCAATGGTGGTCGGTTCCAATGGCTACGAAAGCGGAATCAACGAAGCAAAAACTATTTCCATGCTTCATCATTTGGGAACTTTGGAAGGCAAGAAACTCGGCGCGGTTTGAAAATCTCACCCCATCTCTCTCTAAGATCTTAGCTAACATATACTGGTGGTCCAATCGTGTTTCGAGGCATGGCACAGGTCCTCACGATGCTCCTACCTCTGTCGGCTCTCATGCCCCGACCGGAAATCATGATCCATCTAATGCGTCAACTGCCATGGCCCAGATGCAGAACCACCGGCCTGCTCGAGCTCCTCTCTCCTACGCTGGCGTGGAGGTCGTGAGATGGATCAGGCCAAGGGATGGATGGGTGAAGATAAATGTCGATGGCTCGGCCCTTGGTAACCCGGGACTATCTGGAGGTGGGGGTGTTTGTCGCGGTGAGAGAGGTAATTTCATTTTTGCTTTTGCAGCTGGATATGGAAATGGATCTAACGTCCATGCAGAACTCAGGGCCTTCCACGATGGATTGCACTTATGTCTGGCTAGAGGCTTGAGGAAGATAATTGTGGAATCTGACTCCCGGCTTATCATTAATTTCATGTCCAGGAAGGCTTCTCCGGGATGGAAGTGGAAAGCCTGGCTCTACCGGATTAACGCCCTCATCTCCGGTGCCCATGTGGAGTGGGCTCACATTTATCGTGAAGGTAACGCGCCCGCTGACTCGTTGGCTCGCCTTGGTAGTGGGAATCAGGTCTTCTCTCTCTTCGAGGATACCGATAGCCTTCCGGCTCAGACCAGGGGTAGTATCTTCATGGACAAGTTGGGCCTGGGATCAATTAGAACAAAATAACTATGGACCGGTGGATCGATTTTTTTTTTTTTTTGGTAGGCTGTTCTCTATCCCGGTGTTGGTCTCTTCTGTTCTGTTCCTCCTGTCTTTCCTTCTTTTGTAGTCACATGATAGGTGCTCCCTCTTTCTTTTTGTTGGGGCACACCCGAAGGTTTGTATATTTGCAGTGATCAATGGAATCGTGGCAGGAGCCCACTTTGATTATTATTTTATTTTTTTTAAAAAAAAAAGGCCCACCATATTAATGGTTTGGATACGGCTAAAGTCCTGACATTAGGGTGTACTCTAGAAATTAAGAAACTTTTTTATTATTAAGAAACTCTTTGATTATCATATTTTGAACCTTTGATCATATGACCTTTAACTCTGTGAAGACGATCACTCACAGAAATCATGCTGGTCCAATAATTAAGTGGGCCACCTATTTGAGTTTGGACAGTTGACATTTCAAAACATCTTTTTAGTTATGTTTTTTTTTTTTTTCCTTTTACTATATACGTTTGACCCACCTACAAATGAACTACCTTGAATTTTTTATACGATTATCTTCGTCATGGTATCCACCTTATGCACCATAAGGACTTCGTCAAGCTGGTACAGAAAATGCGTGTAAAGATAGTGTAGGGCTACAACACCTCTTCTCTGAAGATAGAACTTAGCTAATCCCACCCATGAGAGTATCAAGTTCAAATGCACGCCAACACATGTGCTAATTAACCCAGATCATGTGTGCAAGATCTAAAGCTGTCCATCAAGTGTGCCAGAACATGGAAATGACCTGTCCCAAAAATCAGGTCAGTGGACTCACTGGGTAGGTCAGAGTGTTCAAAATAAACCAAGTTCTTATGTTTTTTTTTTTTTGTTTTTTTTTTTTTAAGTGGATAAAACTTTCTTTCACCAACAGCTGATGAGTAGCCGGGCCTGATTTTTGAGGCAGGACATCTACATAGTGGGACCCAATTGATCGACAGCTTAGATATTGGGCACATATGCACGAGTGCATGGGCTGTTTTATACTTGCATATATAGGTTTACAAAACCTCCCACATAAGGGTGGAATGGGTCGGGTTTGGGTCAGGCCTGGGTCGCCAGACCCTGTTGCCCGACCTGACCCACTTAAATTTCATCAAGCCCAATCCCAATCCGTCTTGACCCATTTAATTGTAATCGGGTTGATCTCGATCGACCAACCTAGCATGAATGCACTCGAGTTAAAAATTGGAACATGGGGCTAAAAATACACCCAGCCCGGCCGAGTCAGTACTGGATACATGCACACATACATAGATTATACGTATGTATCTATAGTTATAGTCTATTAATTTGCTTTGGGTTTTGGGCTGTGTTGGTTCAGTTAATCTGGCACGGCCTATTGATAAGCTAAATGGGCATGTTGGGTTGGGTTGGGTTGGGTTCAACCCAAACCAGACTCATTTACTTGAACAGGTCAATTTTCTAACCTGAGCCTAACCCACTAATTACTATTTAGCTGGCCCAAACCTGCCTCAGAAGCTAGCCGGGCCAGTTGATATGTAGGCCGACCAGACCCATGCACTGATATCCTTGGAACTTGTAGCTAACTTTCCATACATACTCATTTCCTGAATGCATGTAGTCAAAGTGGTTATCAAATCAGCCACGCGAGTCATTAAACAAATCCAAAATACATCATGGGCAATATGATTTTAAATCCAAAAAAAAAAAAAAACAACATCAACAAGATGAAGTGCACTTCCTTTATTAGAAAGGAATCTCCATCCCACCTTTTTACATCCGTAGCATACACAGGTTTTCAGCTTGTCCAAGTGTGGGCCATGGTCCATGCAATCCAGGCCAATGGTCTGTTGGCCCCACAATGGATGGCCATGCACCAAAATAATAATAATAATAATAATAATAATAATAATAATAATAAATCCAAACACAACAAAACTAATCTTTCATGACTAAATGACTAAGAAGATAAATACAAGTCAGTCCAATTTTAAGTCTTCACGATATAAATTATTGAATGCCTTGAATTTTATTTGCTTAGTGGATTTGCCAAAATTATCTCTATTGGAGCATATGAAATAGGACAGAATTGTGTGCGTCATATGGCACTAATTGAAGCCTGATTATGATCCCTCCATTATTGATGCAGTCCAGTTGGTCGAAACGGATTGCAGCTACGCGTTCGTAGCAGAACCATCGACCGAAATCAATGCATGGATAGATAGGATTGGAATCCAGTGAGTGTCTCCGCAATGATGAGAATGTAGATTATGAGATATATCAGAGTTGGTTCACCGGTGTAAACCTTTAGCAAATGAGAGAAAATTCAACCTTTATTTTAAGAAAGTATTTTTAATCTAATTATTGATTAAAAGAAGGAAAGTATGTTGTGGCGGTGGTGTCAATGACGTCTCTCAATAGGATTGGGAGACGTTCCTCTTTCCTGGTCTCTCTAACTCCGCTCTCGCTACTTCATGTTTACGTTCGCACGTACGGCTACTTAGGGTGAAGCCTAGTTTTCCTTTAGTTTTATCTGGTTGCTCTCTCACGTGGTGTTCCATATAAAGAGGGCCATAATTAGAGAGTATTATTTCATTAATTCATTTTTTGGATTTTTTTTATTTTTATTTTTTTTTGGGTTTTTGGAATTCTTTAATGGGTGGGAGAGAGATAAGCTTATATATATATATATATATATATATATATATATATATATATATATAGATATATATATGGGAAAAGGTACTATGCGCTCGATCTCACGAGTCCGTCCCATGAGGTCGAGCTGCGTGGGCCCCACCGTGATGCGTTTCGAACATCTACCCCATTAGTCAGATGCACCCTTCCATCATGGGCCTAGGTCTCAAAAATCAAGTCAATCCATGACTTGTGTGAGCCACACCACATACAGAAGTGGAGAGGGGTCGTGCACCATTAAAACATTCATAACCGTTTTTGAGGGCCCACCGAGATGTGGTTTGCAAATCCAGCCCATCCATTATGTGTGTCCCACTTTAATGAGGGTTCAGACCAAGTTTCAGGCGCATGAAAAACTCAGGTGGGCCCCACCAAGTGCTTTTATATGTTTTAATGGTGTCTTCACATAATTTTAGATGGTATGGCCCACCTGAGTTCCGTATACGGCTGATTTTTGGAATATACCATAATTTAAAGGGTACCCATCAAATTCACGATGTTGATGGTCGAAACGCATCACGGCGGGGCCCACACAGCTCGACCTCATGGGAGCTTATCGTCAGCTCGAGCGCATTGTTACTTTTCCCTATATATATATATATATATATATATATATATATATATATATATATATATATATATATATATATATATATATATATATATAGAGAGAGAGAGAGAGAGAGAGAGAGAGAGAGAGAGTGAGAGAGAGAGAGAGTCCCGTCTCTTGCTCACAAGGCCGCACGGAGCTTTCATGTGAGCTGTTAGATTACTCTCACGGCTGGGATTCAACGACATTGAGAATAAGAGAGTCTCGAAAATTATGACTCGCGCCGAGACTCCTCGCGCTCACGGGAATGGCATGATGTACGCAGTTAGGTAACTATTGCACAGTGCTCCATGTGTCGATCATGATGTATATGTGTTTTATCCATGCTGTTCATCTAATTTTTCAGATCATTTTTGAACATTAGAAAAAAAAAAAAAAAGGTAGATCCAAATCTCAAATGGACCACAGCACAGGAAAACGGTGCTAATTAAACACCCATCGTTAAGAACTTTCTAGGGTCCACTGTAGGGTTTATTTGCCATCCACTTTGTTCGTTAGGTCACAAAGACTTGGATGATGAAAAACAAAAAAAAAATTTCATCCAAAACTTGTGGCCCATAAGAAGTTTTTAACAGTGAGCATTGAATCACCATTGTTTCTTGTGGTGTGGTCCATTTGAGATTTGGATATACCTCGTTTTTAGGTCATGCCCTAAAATATGCATTTAAAATGAATGGACGACATGGATTAAACACGTACATCATGGTGGGGCCCACAGAGTAAGTACCCTGTAGTAGCCATCCGGTGACGCTACCTCAGAAGGCAATCTATGTCCCCTGGATGCATGGGTACCACCTTCATCGGGACAGAAGCTCATTATGTAGTGAGTAACCAAGTACGCTTACCGTACTGAGTAAACTCTGTGGGGCCCACTATAATTTACCTATTTTATCCACTCCGTTCATCCAATTTACTAGATAAGATTATACAGACATAGATGAACACAAATATCGGCTTGAGCCAAAACTTCTCTGGCCGGAAGAATTTTTCAAAGGAGGACATTCAATTTACATTGTTTCCTATGGTGTGCTCCACTTGAGCTTTGGATATGCTTCAATTTGGGTTCAACCCATAAAATGAGCCGGAAAAATAGATGGATGGCGTGTATAAACCACACACATTCATGGTGGGCTCAACATAGTTTTGCCCAACATGATAAAAGCCTACTCTGTAACTCAGTACGCAATTTGATTTCACCAGACCCAGCTAGAGACGGACGGTTCTGGTGGTGCCTCTTTGGGGCGCACTGTGATTTATATGTTTTATCCACCCTGTCCATATTTTTAGACAGATTATTTTAGTGCATGAGCCCAAAAATAAGGCACATCAGACGCTCAAGTGGACCACACCACATGAAGCATGACGGCACGCAACATTTATTCACATTGGAATAAAAGTCGTTGGATCACACCAATCGCTCCACCATCATTGTCGTTGCCTGCAGTGGGGCCCAATGTGATCTATGTATTCTATCCACTTCGTACATCTATTTTAACAGATAATTTTAGGGCTTGAGACAAAAATAAAGTATATCCAAACCTCAAGTGGACCACATCACATGAAACAGAGTGAGTTAAATGAATACCATTGAAAAATACTTAGGGGCCAAAGAAGTTATGTATCAAGCTAATATTTGTATTTTTTTTCTTCATCCATATCTGTGTGATCTTATGAACAGGTTAGATGACAAATAAACATTATTGTGGGCCCTAGAAAAGTTTTAATGATGGAAATCATTATTTCCATTGTTTCGTGTGGAATAGTCCACTTGAGCTTTGAATATGCTTTAATTTTGGGCTCAACCTTTGAAATGAGATGAAAAAACAGATGGACGGCATGGATAAACCACATACATTTATGGTGGTCCCAACAGAGTCTACTTAGAACGATAAAAGCGTACTGAGTAACTCAATTCGCAATCCAATTTCATCGTGTGTGCGAAGGAAGCAGATTGGCTGGTGTACCACACACCATCGATGTGGCTGGTGTGTTGACATCACCAAGTTACGTGGGTCCCATCATGAGGTATGAGTTATATCCAAACCGTCCATCCACCTGGTGATCTACTCGTAATACTTGAGTTGAAAAATAAGACAGATCCAAAAACTAAGTGGACCACACTGTAAAAAGCAGTGGGGATTGAACACCTGCCATTGAAACCCTTTTCGGGTTCACAGAAATCATGGATTAATATGATATTTATTTTTTCTCTTCATCCAGGTCTGTGTGACCTGATGAACAGATTAGATGGAAAGTAAACATTATGGTGGGCCCTACGAATGTTTTAACGATGACAATCATTGGCCCACTGTTAAAAACTTCTTGAGGGCCACAAGTTTAATTTGGATGAATTGGATATTTTTATTTTCTCATCATCCAAGTCTGTGTGACCTAACGAATAGGTTGGATGGCAAATAAACTTTATAGCGAGCCCTAAGAAGTTTTTGACAATGGGTGTTCAATCACAACTGTTTTCTTAGGGTGAGGTCCATTTGAGATTTAGATCTACTTTGTTTTTGGGCTCATGCTTGAAATGATCTGAAAAATTAGATGAACGGCATGGATAAAACAAGTACATCATGATCGAACTAAAGAGCACCGTCCAATAGCTTTCGAGCTGCGTACGACACACAGCTGTTGAAACCCAGTCGTGAGTATAATCTAACAGCTCATATGAAAAGCTGGCATAAAATCTCCATGCGGCCTGGTGCGCAGGAGACTATTTTTGTATGTGTGTGTGTGTGTGTGTGTGTGTGTGTGTGTGTGTGTGTGTATAGTGAAGAAGAAAATTCTGTACTATTGCCTCCATAGAGTAGACATATTGTCGAAGTATATAAATTCTCGTGCCTTTTATCTTTTATTTTGATTTGGCCCTTCTGATTTTTATTTGACTTTTTTCTTTTGTATTTTGCATTAATCACATGCGGTTATTTTTCCGCAATAATGTATACCTAACCAACCTAATCATCTATTACTTTTAATCTTAATAATTTATTTAAATAATGTATGAAAAATGAAATATTATTTAATCTTGTCAGAATACTACTATAAATTGATTATAACTCGTGCAAATTGTATGGAATATATTTAATCTCACTTCTTGGAAAGGTAATTTAATAGACTTTTAAAAGACTAACTTCATGTGACTCCGATATCATTTGATGCCTCAAAAGTTAACCACAAACAAATTAAGTCGAGTTAAAGAGTCATTCAGCAACGAGGCTTTGAATGTAGGGTAAAAAATAACGGTCACACATGGCTAATTGAAAATGGGTGACTCATAGCACTCCACAATCAAGGGTTATGAATAATTTGAACCCGATGCAACATGTGGCAAGCAGAGAGGTGAATACAAGGCTATCCAGCTAGTGTTCTTGTATGCATCCAACCCTTCGTTGACAGACACACCCAAGTGGAACTTCTATTAAGAGTGCTACGTGGTCCCAATGTGTTCACAATAGGCCGAGAAGTTCGATAAGAGGATTACTTTCCCTTGCAATAAGGGAAGTCCTCATAGTTGGCCGTGTAGTCCAAGTAGCTAAAACAATGAGTAGAAATTTGAATTTCCTGATGTCTAGAACTTTTATTATAGATTATGTAAAATAAGTATGCAAGTTATTTTGACCTTATAGGTCAATTATTTCTGATCTGAGACCTGATCAGTCTTTACGGATAGTAGATCTTCAAATATTTGGCATTCTATGAATGCGGTAGAGGTCGTCCATCCATATATTTAAGTCAATATGTCCCTGGTCGGGCCGTACTCTTACAAGGCCCTTCCCAGTTCGGCCTTAGGGTCCCCGAACTGAGCTCCTTAGTATTTTGAAAAGTTCTATGGAGGACCAGGTCTCCTAACCTAAACCTTCACAGCTTTACCCAGGAGTTGTAGAACCAGGCAACTTGTTGCTGGAGAGTCACAATCTTCATATGTGCTTATTCCCTCTTCTCTTCGAGTAGATTAAGACTCAATGCCATTTTCTCGGCATTCTAAGTCTCTTTATATGATCGGACCTGTGCCATGGGTAGCCCTATTTCGACTAGAACAACAGCCTCCGCTCTGAAGGTTAGGGAGAAGGGAGTTTCTCTTGTAGATATCTGAATAGTAGTTCAGTATGCTTAGAGGACATAAGGAAGCTCTTTCGCCCAGGCCCCTTTGGCCTTTTCAAGCTTAGTTCTGAGGTGGTTTTTGATGATCTTGTTAACTGCCTCTACTTGGCCGTTAGCTTAAGGGTGTTGAGGTGATGAATAAGCGTTGCGAATTTCGAGCCTCTCACACATGCCTTGGAACTGGTCATTATCAATTTGTTTACCGTTGTCTGAGAAGATGGAATCCCGTACTAGTAGACGATATTTTTCCAGACAAAGTCAGTGATCTTCTGCTCGGTAATCTTGGTCAGTGGCTCGGCCTCGACCCATTTGGTGAAGTATTCGACTGTAATGACAATAAACTTGGTCTGACCTTTGCCCATTGGCAATGGGCCAATGATGTCTATTCCCCATTGGATGAACAACCATAGTCCATTCATGGAGGTAAGCTGCTCAAGTGGTTGACGAGGTATTGCCGTGAATCTTTGACACTTGTCGCATTTTCAGGTGTACTTTTTAGCATCTTCCTGAATGCTCAGCCAAAAGTATCCTTGTCGGATGACCTTATGGGCAATGGCTTGACTGCCAGAATGATTACTACAAATTCCTTCATGTATTTTTTTTAAGACATACTCAGCCTCCTCAAGTCAGAGGCATCTCAGATATGGTAAGGAGTAATCTTTTGTCATACAGGATGTCTCCTACCAAGGTGTACCGAGCCGACCTGGCTCGAATCCTACGTGCTTGAAGTCTGTCTTCGAGTAATTTGCCTTCCCAAAGATACTCAGTGATTGGGTCCATCTAGCTCTGGATTGAGATGACGGGACAAGCTATTTCCAAGTTGGGCTCACTGATGCTCGTATTTGACATGAACTTGATGGAGATTGATTTCGGGATGTCATCCTCGATCATCATGACCAACTTTGCTAACGCATCCACTTTGGAATTTTTGCTCCGCGGACCAGGACAACTTCACATTTTGGGAACTTACTAATGAGTTCTCGGGCTTTCTAAAGATAAGCGATCATTTTTTTCTCTTTGGCATAGTATTCGCTAGCGACTTGGTTGACGATGAGCTGGGAATGGCTTTGGACTTTTAGAGTCTGAGATTCTATTTCTGCCTCCAATCTAAGTCTGGCAAGCAATGCTTCATACTCTGTCATGTTATTCGATGTTTGGAATCTAAATCTCATGGCATATTGTGTGTAGGTTTAGTCGGGTGCCTTGAGGACTATCTCGGCCCCGCAGCCTTTAGAGTTGGAAGAACCGTCGACGTACAATGTCCAAATCCGTTGGTCGGCTTCACTGTTCGGATCAATTGGAGCTACCAGGTTTTGTCTATTGGTGAATTCAATAATGAAGTCGGCCACTACTTGACCCTTGATGGCAAGTCCGTGGCTGATATTTGATGTCGAATTCACTGAGCTCGATTACTCATTTCATGAGCCTTCCAGAAACCTCGAGCTTGGCGAAGAGGTTGATTGGTTGGGACATGATTGTGTGGGCCTAGAAGTAGGGGCAAAGGTGACGAGACGATACTATTAAAGCTAAGGCAAGCTTCTCGATGTCGAGGTATCTGGTTTTTTCTGGGACCAGTGCATTGCTGACATAGTAAACTGGGAGCTGCTTACCCCCTTACTCTGGGATAAGGACCGAGCTGACTATTGCAGCAGATACTGTTAGATAGAGCATCAATGACTCTCCTTGCTTGGGCTTGAAGAGCAATGAAGGCGAACCCAAGTATTGCTTGAGTTGTTGAAACGCTTGCTCGCAGTCCTCGGTCCATTGTCTTCTTTTTTACTTTTCAATTGCTGGAAGAATGGAATGCACTTATCAGTAGCTCGGGAGACAAAACAATTAAGGGTGACAACCCTACCAGTGAGACACTGAATCCAGCAGATCTTGTATTTTGTCAGAGTTTGCCTTAATTCCCCTCTGGCTCACTAGAAATCCAAGGATTTTCCCGAGTTGAGGCCAAAGGCCCACTTGCTCGGATTTAGATTCATTTGATATTCTCGCAGGATTACGAACATCTCCTCGAGGTCAGCAGTGTGATTTGCCGCTTTGATGCTCTTGACGAGCATGTCGTTAATGTAAACTTCCATGGAGTGCCCGTTCTATCAAGCAAACATTTTGTTGACAAGTCACTAGTACATGGCCCCAACATTTTTTAGCCCAAAGGGCATGACTTGGTAGCAGTAGAGTCTGTTGTCAGTAACAAAGGTCATCTTTTGCTTGTTATGGGAGTGCATAACGATCTGGTTATAGCCTGAATACACATTCATGAAACTCAAGAGCTCGTGCCCTGTTGTACTGTCGACTAGCTAGTGATCCTCAAGAGGGGAAAACTATCCTTAGGACATGCCTTGTTTAGGTCTGTGTAGTCAACGTAGGCCTGCCATTTCCCATTGGACTTTTTCACCAAGACAACGTTGGTGATTAGTCAGGATAGTAGACTTCCTCGATGAATCTGGCTTCGAAGAGCTTGCCGACCTACTCTCCAATGATGGCGTATCGATCTGGTTTGAACGCTTATCACTTCTGCCTTACTGTTTGGTGGTCGGGATCGACATTTAACTTGTAGACCATTACTTCCGGGCTAATGCCGGGCATGTCCTGATGGGATCATGCGAAGACTTCGGCATTGCGTCTCAGAAGATTTATGATCTCGTCCCGCAGATTTGGGGCTAGCAACGAGCCAACCTGTATAGTATGGGTTGGGCCGCATTTGTTAAGGGGGGCAACTATAAGGTCTTCCATGGGAGACCCTCTCTCAAGTGACTCTTCTTGGGAGTTAAGGGAAGTGGTGGCCATGGCACGGTATCGTACCCCTGCTCTCAAAGATGTGGAGTAACATTGACGACCTTCACACTGGTCTCCCCTGACCTGTCTGACACCGTGCTCAGTTGCAAACTTCATCATGAGATGGTAGGTCAAACCCCCCGCTAGCATGGAGTTAAGGGATGGAGCCCAAGGATCACATTATAAACAGAGAAACAGTCGACCACTAAAATGTCGATCATCATTGTGGATGATTTTATCCCTCTCCTGTAGTGACTGGAAGCTATATAGATCCTTCAGAAGTGACCTTTTCTCTTGTGAATCTGAGCAGAGGGATTCGGATAGGTCAGAGTTGAGTTCTTCCAATCTCCATTTTATCAAAGGCGATAGCGAAGAGGATGTCGGCCGAGCTGACGGTGTCTACAAAATCTGAAACACCTTTTGGTTGGCTATAGCCATAACTACCACCAAGGCGTCGTCATAAGGGTGATGGACTCCACGGGCATCGTCTTCGGTGAACGTTAATTCACAGGGGACCATCTTTTTCTCCCTTGGAGGTCTGCAGGTGAGGTGGATACAATGTTCCATGCTATTATGGCTGATGCTTCGGGCATGAGCTTTGCGAGCTCGATTCGAATCTCCTCCTCCCATAGGCCCACCAAAGATTGTGCAGATTTCTCCCGTAGCCTCATTGTCATTCCTCTTGACATGATGTTCGTTCCTTCGATTTAGTCGTTCCTCCCTTCTGTCGTCATATTGTCAGAGACGTTCGTTGCGGATGAGGGCTTCAATTTCTTCCTTGAGGTCGGAGTAGTCACTCGTGGCATGACCGTGGTCACGGTGGAAGTGGCATTACTTTTGCTTGTCTCACTTGTCAGCATCAGTCCTCATCTGGTTCGGCTATTTCAAGAGCCTTTTGTCTTGAACTTCCATGAGGACTTGCTTGGGCGTACCATTCAGAGGGCTATAAGAATGAAACCTGCTCTCAAGTTGTCTAAACGAGTCGTCGTCTCTCCTCCTTTTATTGTTAACATTGGGAGGGGGCTCTTCTTTGGGTTTCTTTTCCTTAGCTGAACTCCCGACACTTCAAGTGGCTTTACGAGAGTTGAACAGTTCTTCAGTGTTGGAATACTTTTGAGCTTGGTTAAGGAGATCAGCCAACATCAGAGGAGGATTCTTATCGATCGAGTAGAGAAATCTTCCCTCCTTCAGACTGACCATCATGGAAGCTAGGGTTATTTGATCTGAATAGCCCTCTACCTACATCGCTTCTTAGTTGAAGTGTGTGATGTAATCTTTCCGTAGCTCATCCTCCTTCTGAGTGATAGTGAAGAGGTGAGTTGTTGGTTTTCGCCTGTTTTTTCCTCTAATAAATTGAGTAATGAAGATTTTGCTGAGTTTCATGAAAAAACTAATAGACGTCAATTTTAACTGCCGAAACCACTTTCGGGTTACTCCGGACAAAGTTAAGGAGAATGCCCTGCACATCTGTAACACCCCGTACTTTTCAGTACTCGGGTGTTACAATGAGAACTTAGCTCAATGTAATCATGAAGCCAATTCATCTAAATATCCGCCTTCGTTCAAACTTGAATCGAACCATTAGGAGGATCTTCATCCATAGATCGAGCCATCCGACCCTCTAAGCATAGGATCAATGGTCAGATCTCTACTTATCTTGTCTTTAGGACATCTAGAACTATTGAAGAAGGAAGCTGAAATGATTGCATTGATAAGTCATAAGATCCAACCGTCGAGATTGTAAAGCAACTAAGAGATTCGAGATCTACCGTCCACTACATCCTTGACGGCCCAATGATCAATCCACACCTAAAACCATGCAATCCAACTAATAAATACATAGAAAACCATCTAATCCCACCTGAGATTCCCTTAAGAACCCTAAGTGTCACTAATGACCAAGTTAAAAATTGATCCAACCGTAAATTGATCATTACCAACCATAAATTGATCGTTACCAACCATAAACTAGTGCATCCATCCGTTGATTTTCGATATGGACCATCACACCACTAAGTGGACCTACTTTTGGGATTTTAATCTCCTTGATAAGCAAGTCAAACCATCCATTACCTATGTTTAAACTCTGGATCATCGAATCCATCAATCCTTAGCCCTAAAAAGGGGGCATGAACGATATGAGGTTGTACTGTAGGAATTGGGCCGCAAATCCAGCCATAAGTCACTAGGCGGATAGTCCTTGGGCTACTAAAACCCTCGGATCAGTGATGATCAGGTCTAACAAACAATCTGACCATAGGATTTACAAAGATCTATAACGATCATGAAATCATAAAATATGGCCCACTTAAGCCTTGGATCTGCCCCACCTTTGACCAGATGCCCTAATAGGACCCATAGCACTTGATGAATGGTGTGGATCCATCAAAATCATCATGTTGGACCCCACCCTGCAGGGTGCGTGTGCATAGTTCGTGCACAACCGAGGAGCACCGAACTCAGGTGCTGGTCAAACTCGATTTGACCTGTAAGATACGAAAGAGGAAGGATTCTTCCTTCCTTTTTAACCTTTTCCCGCTGAAACAAATGGATAGACAGGGTCCGTTCTCGATGAACTGTGGCCCACCATCATGACCCAAATGGTCGATTTGATCTATCCATCTTGTGCGTAGGGGGGCTGACCAAAACCTTGGTTGGTCCACCCGATGAATCGCGCACTTGTACTCACAAATACCAGCGCAAGAGGGTTGTTTGTGTTTCTCTTCTTTCCAAAAATAAAAAGTTTTGTTTTTCTTCCACGCTGGCGATCCGCGTGATGCTGAATCCACGCATCTTAACCGTTAGAGCGAGCTCATCCTGACCGTCCATTTCCACATCGTTTAAGGCTTCTTTAGCAACCGAAATCTATGGCCAGTTTTGGTTTATCGACCGTACTTAAAGGCTGTTGCAAGCTGGGCGCAATCCAGGTCATCCATCCTCCATCTGACGGCTTAGGGAGATTAGGGCATCGAAATAGGGAGCATATATTGTGTGGGGTTCACTGCTCTATTCCTTGTAACCGAACCTCAAAAACTCAGCCATATCTTTCAAAACTCAAACCCACCACCCAAACTTGTTCAAAGCTTCGAAACCAGTGGTTGGGAAGCATGTTGAGATCAAGCAAAATCGATCTTATAACACAGAACGGAGGAAGGTTAATCAGATTTGGATTCGCCATTAATGGCCAACTTGTCTTCTTCACCAAGTTGTCATAACTCGCATCGGGTTTTGGGTGCCTGAGTAGAGTTCTGACTCGGTCTGTTTCCCTCTAAAGGAAGAAGAAGGTAGTGAGTGAGAGGGAGGAGTGGTGCCTCACTGGGCCGCTGCCCGAGTCATGACACACTGACTCGCGAGTGTGAGTTGATGATCTGGTCAATCCGTCCAGACCACTGCTGGTCATTGCAGTGAAAGAAGGTGAAAAGAAAAGCAGGGAAGAAGAAGGAAGCAAAAGAGAGAAAGGAAGGAGGGAGAAAGAAAGAAAATGAGAGAGTGAGGACATTGTCCTCATTCTTCTCCCTCTTCGCTGTTGCACCAAGTTATCTCTGGGTCTGGGCTGAGTCTGGACCGAGTTGGATGCGGTCTGGTCGAGCCCAGACACTGTTTGGTCCAACAGGAAGAGAAATGAGAAGGAGAGAGAGAGAGAGAGAGAGAGAGAGAGAGAGAGGAGAGGAAGAGAGAAGAAAAATAAGAGAAAGGAGGGAGTTGGGTTTGGTGGCTGCCGTGTTAACTCGACTAGAATTGAGCCTTGTTGAGCAAAGTTGGGTTTGGGCCTAGTCTAGGCTAGCTAGAATTCCAATTGGAAGGGAGAGAGAGAGAGTAAGAGAAAGAAGAAGGAAAAAGGGAGAAAATAGAGAGAGAATGGTTTGGGTGGTTGTACTCTTGCTGAGTCAACTCGATTGAGCTATCGAGCTGACTTGGTAGATTTATTGGTGTGGAGCTAAGTTGACCCAGTTTGGGTTGAGTTAGCTAGTTGTTGGTTGAGTAGGAAAGAAGAATAATAAAAGAGGGATAAGGGAGAAAGAGAGAGTGGAAGTGTCGCCTAGGTCTTTACCGAGTTAACTCAACAAGCTTCATCAAGATCGTCGTTGTTGGGATCGTTAGGGGTCGAATCAAGTTAAATCGGATCAAGCTCAGCTAGGTGAGCTAACTTCATTTAAATTTCATGTCAAATCATGTCTAACTATGTTATTAGTTCCTAAATTTCTATTTAATTAGTAACGGTTCAAATCTCATATGCATAGATCCTCCTTGCTTGAGCCGACTTAAGTCCATGGCTGTTTGGTGTGGGTGCTGAGTTGAGTTTGTGCATATTGAAGGGATTGAAGTCGATGTCATCTTGAATTGATCAAGGTGAGGACTCACTCTTTGAGCTTTCCACTTAAGTTCATTAATCTAATCATAGATGATGCCTTAATCCCTCCCATTTAGTATATCCTAAGTTACTTGATTGAGTTACTTAACTTATTATGTGAATATGTAAGTATGTTAACATGTTGCGCACCTGATTCATGTGTTAGATAATGAACATATCTCTTTAATTATAGCAAGCATAAATGATTGATAATAACATGCTATCTTTAATTATACATTGTTAATTAACTATATATTTGTCATTTGTGATTGAGTGATGTAATGAATGAAGCCTGTCATGAACTCACCATCTTACAATCCATATTTGACTTACGCGACTTGGATCGCACATCTGCCTTACATGGCTTGGATCACACTTTGCCTTATATGGCTTGGATCGCATAGTTGCCATACGTGGCTTAGATAGTTTATTTGCCCTTTACGGCTTTAATGGAACGGTGACGCCCATCTGTGGCTTGTTGCTTGTATTCGCACATCTTGTTGTTTTCTAGCCATCTTGCGTTGTTCAGTCGTATTGTGATTTTCGGGTAAAGTAGGTGTTCACTTAGCGATTTCCTAGCCATCTTGTGGTGTTCGCGTACGATATAATTTTTGGGTGGTCTAGAGTTTGTATGTTGCTTGTCTTTCCATCTTACAGTGTTCAGTCGTATGGTGATTTTCAGGTGGAGCGGGTGTTCGCTTAGCAATTTCCTAGCCATCTTACAGTGTGCACGTACGATATGATTTTCAGGTGATGTAGACGTTTGTATGTTGTTATCTCTTCATCTTGCAGTGTTCAATCGTATTGTGATATTTAGGTGGAGCAGGTGTTCGCTTAGCGATTTCCTAGCCATCTTGCGGTGTTCATGTACAATATGATTTTCGGGTAAAGTAGAGATTTAAAGCATGATTTTTTATTCATTTTATGGAGTTTGTAAGATTGATTATTTGACTATCTGGACACGTCCCCTTTCATTGTGATTTCTATTACATTTCCTTAATGTTGAGATTATGTTGACTAGCTTATTTCTGAATATATGATTATGATTTTGAATTACATTGTTTAATATGTCTCTTCTCATACATTACGATTTATGTTGGATTATGAATGATGAGTGCGTAATCTTAGAGGGTGCTCCTCATTGTGATGCCATTGACGCTATCAAACCGTAACAGTTGATGCAGGTGTAGAGCGAGCCGATGTCATTCACTTAGTTATTAGAGCAGATCGAGTAGCTGAGGAACTAGATGGGGTCCCAACGGCCCATGTTGAGTTCTATGATTAAGCGATAGATTTCTATTTTTTATTTAACGAACTTTGTTATTTGGGATTATATAAGTCCTATATGGGCGCTACATTTGAATTTTTATTATGGTTAGAATGTTTTTATACAGTGCATGGTTTACTCTAACTACGTTTGCTGCTAACTCTGATTAATGATGAACAGTTCAAATTTACACTGAATTTTATAGGGTAACACTCGGGTTTATGGAGAACGAGTCATATACTCGGGTTCCAAAAACTGGGGCATTACAACATCACTAAGGTCGAGGCGCCATAAAGATCCATCCACATTCTGAAGGATTCCAAACGCTCGGCCGAGTCAACGGACTCGGGGTAGGGGGGTAATCTATGACATCCTGAATCTAGGTAGGACCTGAGCTTTCATGATATCATCGGTAAACGGCAGTTCAGTTTCCTCCAGCATAGCTTCTATTGAGGTCGGAACTTGTGCATGCTAGGCTTAGCGTATGTTTCCAATCTAACCCCATAGTTCTTTGAGTTTCGCTTCCCAGGGAACTTTGTTTTCTCCGACCGCCTTAGGAGTTTTCCCACTCCCTTAGTTTTCCATCGTGTGACATAGGTCAGAAGCGGCGAGAGCAGCCGTTCTTACGGTTCGTGTAAGCATTTGGCTAGGCTGCCTTGACTGTGATTTGACCTCCTGTGGGATTGGGGGATCAGCAGGATGTCGGGATTGCTTAGTGGTAGCACCATCTTCTACCTTGTGACCAAGGGTAGGGTTTTATCTCTCTAGGATTTGCATCGGTTAGTTTATATTGTTATTCAGAGTCTCAACTCGATTCTCCAGAGAGGCAAGCCAACCTCCCCGATTACGGGATCTGGGTACAGCTGCCGCTGAAGCGGAATCAACTCGCTGCTTAGAGGATTGACCGCCTTGATTGGCGAATAACTCAGGCGAAGCAAGAAGGGCTGCAACATTGGCGGCTGGAACTTTCTTCCTCCCTTTTGCCATTATAGAAATTTAATGAGGTAAGAACAACTTTAATGTCATTCCCACAGATGGTATCAAACTGTTGAGGTTGAAATCTAGTTAACCCTCGATAAACCTCCAGGTACCTACACATGAAGACGATGAAGGAGACCCTGGCTATAGCAAGTGGACCCTCCGATGCCTAAGTTAGAATCAAGCGATCTGGGTCCTGTTGAATTGGGGGTTAATTGGTGCGTACCTTTCATTGTAAATGAGGCTTCTATTTATAGGCCTAGGAGTGGTTGCGTGGATGAAAACGTGTACATGCTATCTTATTTAGCCCCTAAGTTTGTCAAATTTTATAGTGCCAAAACCTCTTGGAATCTGTATCTTGTGTAGCTGTTACTGTAAGATCAACTTCATGTCCTCCTTGCCTACATTCAATTACAAGATCAAGAAATTCAAGTACAAGATCAAGAGACTCAAGAACAACATCAAGAAGTTCAAGTACTAGATCAAGTCTTCAAGCCTCAACCACATCAAGAGAATGATATGTGATAATTCCATCTCATAAATAAGGTTTGTTTGACTTTAGATTAACCTTAGGATAGGTCATACAATTTGCATTTATATCATATGTCATTTGATAATTTTATAGGTCATATTTTGACTAGTCCTAGTCATGGTTCGACTATTCCAAGTACTGGCTCGACCAGTCTAAGACTTTCCTTGACCAGTCTAAGGTTTGTTGTGAATTTTTAGAATTTTTGTTGGACCCTCGACCAGTCGATCAAGCTCAACTCAAAGTCCAACAACATTTCTTGGTCCCACTCGACCAGTCGAGTGCAGGGCTTGACAAGTCGAGTAGCGATCTTCTCTTATCGGGCCAGAACTTTTGAAATGTTGTTGGTCATTCGACCAGTCGAACTGACCATTGCGCCAATCGAGTGAATAGCATTTTTGCTTATAAATTGAGGACGATTTTCAGAGTTTTTCAATTCACTCTGAGATATTGAAGTCACAACTCTGAGAAAATTTGTCCCCACATTCGAGAAGCTAATTGGTTAGTATTTACGATTCTTTTAATAACTTTTTTGCATTTGATTTTGTGATCTCTATTTAATTCTATTTCTTTTAAAAATGGAATATCGATTTTACCCCTTTTAAGATCAAAATCAAATTAAGCTAGCCTAGGTTAATTTATTCTAAAAATCATTTAACCCTTTTATATGTGAGTTTGGACATTGAACATCTACATCGAATTGGTTCTACCGGGCTTTATCAGAAGAAGAATCCTCAGATAAGTACATTTCAATTTTTTGTATTTGGTTTGTAAGATTATCAGAAAATCTTTCATTTTTGGTTTTGACTGAGATAGCTAAAAAATCTCAGTGAGTGGGGTTTTTAATTGTGGTAGCCCTTTGAAAACACAATTGTGAAGGTTTTGGGTAAACCTTGGAAAACCTATTTCATAGTGAAATCCAATATCCCGTGGGTGAGGATATTGGGAGTGGAATAATTATGTGGCTGTTTTCTAACAGTTGGTGTACACACAAGTAAACCACTATAATTGCTGGAGTTGTGGTGGATGGTTGAATGTGCCTAAGTGTGTGAATGTTGTAATTTATTTTTTGTGCATGTGGTGAATGATTGTAATTTATTTTCTGCACATGTGGTGAATGTTGTAATAGCAGTAGATATTTATTTCTGTTTTTTTTTTATTCCTCTGTATTGGTTTGGGACTTTGATACACAGACCGTTTTAGAAATCAGGTTGTCCTACCATAAGCCTTTGGATTTTGGTGTAAGGTTGTCCTTAGAACAACATCTGTATCAACTTCTCAATACTTGTACATTAGAGGTTGCTATTCATTTCTACTATTTGGAATTGATAAGCGCTATCTTTATTTATTTTTTTCTTATTCCACATTTAAATTTTTTAATTTGGCATAGTCCTATTCACCCCCCCCCCCCCCCTCTAGGACGCTTAACTTGGGCCTTTTCAAGTGATATCAAAGCCTAATAGCTCGTTTTATTTTTGTTATTTGGATTAAATTCCTAAGCTAATCAATCTAAGCTTTTTAAGATGTCAAATTTTGATAGCCTCTCAATCACTAGGCCTCCACCATTTGATGGCTTCAATTATGCCTATTGGAAAGCCAAAATGAGGATTATTTTTTTTAAGTCCATGGATGAAAGTGTGTGGTAAGCCATAGTGACCAATTGGACCCCTCCTACCACTGAAGTGATTGGTACTGATGGATCTAAAACTATAAAAGTCACACCTTACTTTTCTTAGATGACACTTCAGAAAAGTGAGTGCCAATGTAAAGGCTTTAAATGTTATTACTTGTGCACTAACACTAGATGAATTCAAGAGAATTATATTCTATGATACTACAAAGCAAGCCTGGGATATTTTGGAAATGACACACGAGGGTACAACAATTGTCAAGAAATCTAAAGTTCAAATCCTCACAACCAAATTTGAGGAAATACGTATGGAAGAAAGTGAAACTTTCATGGACTTCTATACAAGATTGAATGACATTGTCAAATCTATGTGGAGTCTTAGTGATAGGATCCCAGAAAGTAAAGTCTGTGCAAAGATATTGTGCTCATTGCCTGATCGGTTTAATTCAAAAGTGACCGCGATCCAGGAACTTCGTGATACGGATAATATGAGGGTAGAAGAGTTAGTTGGGTCTCTTCAAACCTATAAGTTAAATTTTAAGGCCTCTAAAGGTAAGCCAATCACCCTTAAATCTTCTAAAATTATTTCTCATGAAAATAGTAATAATTCTGATTTAGAAACTTCTGAAGATGATATGACTCTTTTAGCCAAAAAGTTTTACAAGATTTTCAAAAGTAAAAAGAGGGTTGATTTGCAAAAACCTATTGAAAAGAAAAAACCTAGATCTAAAACTTGAAAATCTCTAAAAGACAGCCAATGTTACAACTACCATGAATATGGGCATCTACCAAACAAATGACCTAAGAAAGACAAGTCTAAAAAGAAAGGTATGTTGGCTACATGGGATGAATCTTCCTGCTCTGAAGTCTCTTCTGAGTCAGAAGATTCGGAAACTGAATCGACTAATGATGTTAAAGCGCTAATGATTCTAGCCAAGTTCACTTTCTCAGATAATGATGATTCAACTAGTGAAGAAAATATGGGTAGTGACCATAAAAATGAAGTAGACCTTCAAGATGCTTATGATGCCCTATACAGGGAAAGTTGCAAAATTGTTGTAAAGTTAAAACTTCAAAAAGAAAAGTTTTCAAAACTAAAAGAGAAATTTGATAATCTAGTCTTAGAAAAATTACACTTTTCAAATTACTTTGAAAAAATTAAGTGCGACTTAGATTTCAAAACGTCCCAAGTTGAAAACTTAAAATCTGAAAATGAAAAGCTAAAACTAGAAGTCTCTTCTCTTTTGAGTTTGAAGGACACATGGAAGTATGCCCAAGGTAATCCTAAATTAGAAAAACTTTTATCCGGATCCAAAAAATGTGGCGATCGATCTGGATTGGTCTATAATAAAAGTATCCCTCCCAAATATAAGAATACTCCACCTAAATTTGTTAAAGGAGAGTCTTCTAACTCAAAAGGGAAAAGTCTGAATCAAAATAATTCTAAAAATATTAAAACTTTTCAGACCTTAAAACCTAAAAGCAACCATATCAATTATAAAAATCAAAATCGTTATCCTTTAGCTAAGAAAATTGTTGACTTGCTTAAGAAGCTCTTAAAATCTAACTCAGTGGGTAGGGCTTATAACAACTATAAACATAAGAAATTCAACTATACTCCTAAACCCAAAACTATAATGACATGGGTCCCTAAGGTTGCTTGTTTGGTTTCCCATGCTTTAAAGGCTTCGAGTCATTCAAAGTGGTACCTAGATAGTGGTTGCTCCAGACATATGACAGGTAACAAAGGTCTGTTCACTAGTCTTAAAGACATGACTGATGGTTCAGTCACAATCGGTGATGGTAGCAACTGCAAAATTGTTGGCCAAGGTACGGTTCAACTCTTTAACCTCCCTCTATTTGAGAATGTTTTATATGTAGAAGGTTTAAAACATAATCTTTTAAGCATCTCTCAAATATGCGATAATAATTATAGTGTAAAATTTACCAACCAAGGGTGTGAAATTTTAGATAAGAATGGTTTTGTAATATTAACTGGTCGCAGAACTTCTGAGAACTGCTACATAGTTAGTGATTCAAGCTCATCTAAGCTATCGTGTTACATGGTCCAAACCGACGAGACCGAATTATGGCATAAGCGCCTAGGACATGTACACTACCACGACTTGTATAGATTGAGCAAAAGAGTATTGGTAAGAGATCTACCCAAAGTAAAGAAAGTGGATAAAATATGTGGCGAGTGCCAGATTAGTAAACAAACCAGGAGTGCTCACAAAAAAGTGAACTCCTATGCCACATCTAAACCACTCGAACTTCTCCACATGGATCTCATTGGACTAACTAGAATGGAGAGTCAAGGTAGCAAGAAGTATATTCTGATAATTGTAAATGACTTTATTAGGCATACTTGGGTAGTCTTCTTAAGAGAGAAATCAGAAACTCTCGACGAAGTAAAAAGGGTACCAAAACGTATCCAAATTGAATAAGAATCACAAGTCACTAAGATTCATAGTAATCATAGTTCTGAGTTTGAAAATAGCAGTTTTGAAAAATTTTACAGTGACCAGGGAATATCACATGAGTATTCTGTGCCCAAAACGCCACAACAAAATGGGGTAGTGGAAAGGAAAAATAGAGTGTTTCAAGAAATGGCAAATGTAATGCTAAATAGTATGAAGCTTCCTAAAAATCTTTGGGCTGAAGCTGTAAATACTGTTTGTTATATAATTAACCACATTTATACTAGAAAATTAAATAGTAAAATGGCTTATGAAATGTGGTTTGATAAGAAACCTACTATCAAATACTTTCAAGTTTTCGGCAACAAGTGTTACATATTGCGTGACCGAGAAAATATGGGTAAATTTGACACCAAAAGTGATTAAGGGATATTTTTAGGGTATGCTTTGAATAGTCAAGTGTATCGGGTTCTTAATAAGAGGATTGGTGTAATTCAAGAGTCCATTAATGTGGTCATGGATGATCACTTGAATACACCTGTCTCAAGTTCAGAAAATGATGAAGTCCTTTTATTTAATAAACTAGACTCTTCATCTAGTCAAAATAACACTGAACTGTGGATAGCTAAAGACCATCCATCTGATCAAATCCTTAGAAACCCTCTCACTGGTGTGCGCACTCGTAAACAACTAAAAGATATGTGCAACTATGTATACTTTACATCTCAGATAGAACCAGCTAACATAAAAGAAGCCCTTAATGATGAAAGCTGGATTGTAGCAACGCAAGAAGAGCTCAATCAATTTGCTAGAAATGATGTTTGGTACTTAGTTCGAAGACTAAAAGATAAACACATTATCGGAACAAAATGAATTTTTAAAAATAAGGCTGATAAACTTGGTAATATTATTAGAAACAAGGCTAGTCTAGTTGTTCAAGGGTACAGTCAAATTGAAGGCATTGATAATGATGAGACCTTTGCCCCAGTAGCTCGTCTCGAATCAATCAGACTATTTATATTCATTGCGTACTTTAAAAAATTCAAAATATATCAAATGGATGTAAAGAGTGCGTTCTTAACTGGCGATTTGCATAAAGAAGTATATGTTGAACAGCCAAAGGGTTTTGAAGACCTTAAGCATGGTACGAAAAAGGCATTCTATGATTTGAAACAAGCTCTTAAGGCATTCTGTGGTTTGAAACAAGCTCCCAAGGCATGGTACGAAAAGTTGACTAAGTTTTTACTAAGTCATAACTTTGTAATGCGGAGTTTAGATAAAATATTATTTGTTAAGAAATATAATGATCAGATACTAATAGTACAAATCTATATTGATGACATTATCTATGGATCTACCTGTGCTAACATGACTGTTGAGTTTACAGATCTTATGAAATCTAAATTTGAAATGAGCATGGTTGGAGAACTAAACTATTTCCTAAGGTTGCAAGTCAAACAGCTCCTTGATGGTTTCTTTATCTCTCAAACCAAATATGCTCTGAACTTATTTAAAAAGTTTGGATTTGAGAGTGGAAAAAATTTTGATACTCCAATGATTACTACTCTAAAACTCTCTAAAGATTCAACATGTAAGATTGTGGATCATAAGTTGTATCGCAGTATGATAGGTAGTTTATTTTATTTAACTGCGAGCCGACCTGATATTGCTTTTAGCGTAAAGCTCAAATTTAAAAAATAATAATAAAAGAAAGAAAGAAAGAAAAAGAAAAAGAGTAGGCCGGAAAAGCAGAGAAAGGAAGAGTAACATCCAAACGAAAGAACAATTCTTCACTTCAAAGAAAAGCAACAATTAAAAAAGACTCCAAGAATTCAAAACTTTCACTAACAAAAAGAGGGAACATATGATGCTCGGGCCCAGCAACCGTAATGCAAGGCACACATTCAAGTGATCCAGACCGTTCATCTGATGACCCCCATCATGGATCAGCACGGCACAACAGATTTTCTCTGGCGGCAAATCTATCCAGTCCAAATCACAGCACGAGAGCAGCTGGTTTATCCAACGGTCCACGTTCATCATCGACTGTGCTAGATATCAGTCAGACCCTAAAGAGTCACACCTGATTGCTATTAAGCGCATTTTGCAATATGTCGCTAGTTTAGCTAATCTTGGTCTCTAGTATCCACATGATACTACTGTGCAATTAACTGGTTACACGGATGTTGTTTGGGCTAGTAACATTGATGATCGTAAATTGACCAGCGGTGGTTATTTTTATGTCGGGAACTATTTAGTTTCTTAGTTAAGTAAGAAATAAAGTTCTGTATCGCTCTCCATAGCTGAGGCTGAATATATTGCTGCTGGAAATGCATGCACTTAGCTTGTGTCGATGAAAAGAATGCTAAGCGATTACATAATTATGTAAGAATCTATGGTTTCATATTGTGACAATTCAAGGGCAATTAATATTTCTAAAAATCCAATTTAGCATTCGCGAACTAAGCATATTGACATTAAATATCATTATATTCATGAATTGGTGGAAGACAAGATAATTTCATTGAAATATATTTAGACCGAGAATCAACTTGCCAACATATTCACAAAACTGATCGACAAAAACAGGTTTGTAAAATTGAAATTTGATCTTGGTATGTGCAATATGAACTGATGATTTGTACCTATTTGTATCATAGTGTATATATTTATTATTTTAAAATTTTTAAAATTTAAATAGATGTAAAATTGCAAATTTTCAGTGGTTTACCATGACCAATCGAGTACACACTTGACCAGCTCGACCGGTCGAGTGTGTACACGACCAGTCGTGGAACTCGGGTTTTACCTTTTATTTGGGGAAAAATACTTTTTTTTCATTTGGTTCTTCTTCTCCAACAAGCCCTACCACGACTGGTCAACCCATCTTCGATTCCTCTTCGGTTAGTGCTTCATTTTCAATTTTCTTGTAGATTTGAGTTCTTTGATCTTCCATGTCCTTGATTTTGTTGTTTATTTCAAGGTTTATGGTGGTTTGTTGGGTTTTTTAGCTAAAAATCTGATTTTCTTGAAACCCTTCTTTCCTCTCTTGCATTCTTTATATTCCTTATTTTTCTTACTACAATAGAGAGTAGATATAAGAAGAAAGGATCTCGTGGTCCCTCTTCTTCTCATTCCGCTCCTATCATAGTGCACCATCTTCGGTCACCCGAAGAAGATCTTGAGTATATGCGGGATATTCACTTACGCAACGTGATAGTTGAACGAATAGTTAACACTGATCACTTGAAACCATTTGGCATTGTTCCTCTCCTTCAATCTGTAGGATGGGATAATATTTTACATTGGGGAGGTCCGGCATACAGTTCCATTGCGCAAGCCATGTATGTTTGCATAACTGACTTCTCTTCTAAGAATCTAACGTTTACAATTACTACTAGAGAAGTCCAATTGATGTGGACCGTCACCTAATTTCTTGATTAATAGATCTTCCAGTCAATGATGACGGTATTCCCATTAATACTCTTGTAGCAAAACCGTCTGAATCTGAGAAAAGATTGCTCGCTAGAGTTCTATGCAACATGAATGCGGAATGGAGTTCTGGGAATGTGCTCGCCTCCAAGTTTATGTTACGCAGATACAGGGTTCTCCATCGTATATTCATTTCTAATGTCTATCCTAGATTTGGTAACAAAACTAAGATCACTACTTTCATGGCTCATATTCTTCATTTTATTGTTATTGGTGTCTCTGTGTATCTTCCATCACTTATCTATTACATCATTATTCAGTTCCGTCTCATCCTGGTCATAGTGATATACATTTTGCCTATCTTATGACCATATTACCCACCCATAGTCTTGTGGATATGCCTGTTAGAGAAGCTCCTATTAACCATCTACCATTCAACAACTCAAACATAACAAAGATGAATTTGAGGTTGGCTCCAAGCCAAGTCGATGTAGGTACTGGAGGAACAGTTGAAGCAACTGAAGAGGAGGATGCTTTGCCTCTAGATGATGTCAATATGGATGACATATTTGATGAGATTGAATTAGACTTTGTAGTTGATCCTGATTTTCAGCCGTCGGATTTTGATGAACCTTTGCGTTCCCTTGAGGAAAAGGTAGAGGGTATGCATGTGTCTGAAGAAACTCTATTTAAATACACGCGCAAATAACTGATGCACATTAACAAGGGACTACATCAAATCGATCTTCCATACTTGCTCCTTCCTCTAGTTCAGATTAGTGTTGAATTTCTGATCTATAATAACTTTTATTCTTGGATTTCTCTTAACTCTATATGCTTGGACATGTTTTCTTGTTATTATGGACATGCTTGAATGGTTATGTTGACAATATTTATGTTATCTTGAACTTACTTCTTACTCTCATTACTCGTTGCTCTTATTTCCTCCATCATCATTTATAGGTTCTTTCCTTTGTCATATCATGATAAAAAGGGGAAGAATTTGTGTTGATATGCCTATTTCATAATGATATTGGATTATATAGAGTGGATGTTAATAATGTGGAGAAGTGGTTAGGTAGTAAAAAATTTTAATTTCTCCTCCTCTTGGATTATATGGAGTAATGTATTAAGGGGGAGTATTGGCTTGCTGCTTTTTGCTCACCAGTTTTTAACTGGTGCATGATTCTTTATTGTGCATGTATGATACATGATTCTTTATTGTGCATATTATGCATATTTTTATATATTTGGTTTTATCACGAATTTGATAAAGGGGGAGATTGTAAATGCTATCTTATCTAGCTCCTAAGTTTGTCAAATTTTGTAGTGCCAAAACCTCTTAGAATCTGTATCTTGTATAGCTGTTACTATAAGATCAACTTCATGTTATCCTTACCTACATTCAAGTACAAGATCAAGAAATTCAAGTATAAGATCAAGACACTCAAGAACAACATCAAAAAGTTCAAATACTAGATCAAGTCTTCAAGCTTCAACTACATTAAGAGAATGATATGTGATGATTCCATCTCACAAATAAGGTTTGTTTGACCTTAGATTGACCTTAGGATAGGTCATACAATTTACATTTATATCATACGTCATTTGATAATTTTATAGGTCATATTTCGACTAGTCCTAGTCATGGTTCGACTAGTCCAAGTACTAGCTCGACCAGTCTAAGACTTTTCTCAACCAGTCCAAGGTTTGTTGTAAATTTTTGAAATTTTTGTTGAACCCTCGACCGGTACTGGAGACTGCTCGACTAGTCGAGCAGGCCCAACTCAAAGTCTAGCAACATTTCTGGATCTCACTCCACCAGTCGAGTGCAGGGCTCGATCAGTCGAGCAAGCCGCTCGACCAGTCAAGTAGCGATCTTATCTTATTGTGCCAGAATTTTTGAAATGTTGTTGGTCCTTCGACCAGTCGAACCGACCACTGGGCCAGTCGAGTGAATAGTATTTTTGCCTATAAATTGAGGACGATTTTCAGAGCTTTTTAATTCACTCCAAGATATTCAAGTCACAACTCTGAGAAAACTTGTCCCCACATTCGAGAAGCTAATTGGTTAGTATTTAAGATTCTTTTAATAGCTTTTTTGTATTTGATTTTGTGATCTCTATTCAATTCTATTTCTTTTGAAAAGAGAATATTGATTTTACCCTTTTTAAGATCAAAATCAAATCAAGCTAGCCCAAGTTAATTTATTCTAAAAATCATTTAGACCTAAGAACCCTTTCATATGTGAGTTTGGACATTGAACATTTACATCGAATTGGTTCTACCGGGCTTCATCAGAACAAGAATCCTTAGATAAGTACATTTCAATTTTTTGTAATTGGTTTGTAAGATTGCCAGAAAATCTTTCATTTTTGGTTTTGACTGAGATAGCCAGAAAATCTCAGTGAGTGGGGTTTTTAATTGTGGTAGCCCTTTGAGAACACAATTGTGAAGGTTTTGGGTGAACCTTGGAAAACCTATTTCATAGTGAAATCCAATATCCTGTGGGTGAGGATATTGGGAGTGGAGTAGTTGTGTGGCTGTTTTCTAACAATTGGTGTACACAAAAGAGAACCATTATAATTACTGGAGTTGTGGTGGATGGTTGAATGTGCCTAAGTGTGTGAATGTTGTAATTTACGTTTTACACATGTGGTAATGATTGTGATTTATTTTCTGCACACGTGGTGAATGTTATAATAACAGTAGATATTTATTTCTGTTTTATTCTTTATTCCTTTGTATTGGTTTGGGACTTTGATACATAAACCGTTCTAGAAATCAGGTTGTCCTACCATAAGCCTTTGGTTTTTTGTGTAAGGTTGTCCTTAAAACAACATCTGTATCAACCTCTCAATACTTGTGCATTTGAGGTTGCTATTCATTTCTGCTATTTGGAATTGATAAGTGCTATCTTTATTTATTTCTTTCTTATTTCGCATTTAAATTTTTTAATTTGCCATAGTCCTATTCACCCCCCCCCCCCCCCTCCTAGGACTCTTAGCTCGGCCCTTTTCAAAATGCTTCCTGGATAGTAGGCGCGGATGGCGACCATTTCTCAACCATTTCCCGAGATCCTCAGTGATGATAAGATTGAATGGTCGGGATCTAAAGATACATGAGCTTGGTGGTCAAGGTCAACCATCCGAGCAGACCTCAAGATTTGAATTTACAGTCGTCTTGAGGAAGACCTTCCTGAGCTAGGCTCTTTAGTAGACTGTAGTCGGACTTCCCTCCAACACTACAATTCATGTCATGGGAATAGATTGTCAGCATTGAACCCTTAGGCTCTAACTAGATTGTCAATATGCTCGTAAAGGTTGTGTCGAACACCGGGGCGAAGCTTCTCCTATGAGACCTTGATGGAGTCTTAGAGGCATCGGGGATGACCATCCTCTTCATCTTATCATACGACGTGAGGACTCCCTTGTAGGTCTTCAAGCAACATGAGTATAGCAGCTCCGTGTTTGGTCCTGTACGGGATCGTTCCTTAGACGCTTCTCCAAGAGATCTAAGTGAGAGCTCGAAAATGGATGAGACTGTGAGAGGGCTCGGTTCTCATCCTCTTTCAAAGGAAGCAAAGGTACTTCATCTTCTAGCTGACAAGGCCATCAGACAGGCAAACCTCCTAGTGGTAGAACACTGCTACTATCTGGCCATTGAGGAGCTCATTGGTCATGGTCGACGCCAACCAATCACACTCAGCCAACCACGTGACGTGCACAAATATCCGAGCCGACCTCATCTCTCTGATCAATTCATTTTTACCTGTAACAGATACTACTATAAATTGATTATTACATGTGTAAATTGTATGGAATATATTTGATCTCAATTCTTGAAAAGTTTATTTAATGGACTTTTTGAAGAGACTTTAACTTGACATGATTTTAATATCATTCGATGCCTCAAAAGTCAACCACAAACAAATTATGCTGAGTTAAAGAGTCATTCAACAATGGGGCTTTGCATGTAGGGCCATGATGGCGGTCCACTCTTCATATAATTATATTCATATGGTCCTCTAAGGTTAAAAATAACGGTCACATGTGGTTAATTGAAAATGGATGACTCAGAGCACTCCACAATCAATGGTTGTGAATAATTTGAACCTGATGCCACATGTGGCAAGTAGAGAGGTGGATCCAACTGGAACTGTACACACGTCGATCCGAGTCAAGCCTAGCACAACTCGACTCGGCTCGGCCAGTAACTGACCCCAGCTCGAACTCGGCTCGGCTCAATCTCGACCCTAACTGGCCAGCTCGACTCAGTTCGGTTAGCAACTCGAGCTAGTTCAAGCTTGTGCGACATTTTTTCAAACACATGGAGTGCACCTTCAGTTTCTCAAAGTATACAAAATAGCAACAACAATTTACAAGTATTTTATCAAACACTCGATAGGCAGCATTAAAATCAAAATACAAGGGTAGTTTTATCATGTAAAGTTTTTTTCATAGTGATTTGTTTCGTATCATACCTTCCTCACCACCAGTCAATCCTGCAGAGAATGTATGCACCTGAAACAACACTTTGTTGAGTAATTTCATCAAACACTTGGTAAGCAATGTCAATGTTAAAATAACTGAGTCACCGAACTATTCAATTCGAGTTCAATTCGAGTTGAGGTTCGATTCGAGCTCGGACAAGCTCAAACTTCGCTCAAAATTTTTTCAAGCTCCAAAAATCAGCTCGACTCAGCTTTAACTCAGTTTCAAACCTAGTCGAATCGAGCTTTTTCGAGTCGAGTCGAGTCGAGCAAGTTAACTGAGTTAACTCGTTTTGTGTACAGCTCTAGATCCAAGGCTATCCAGTTAGTGTTCTTTCATGCATGCAACCCTTCATTGACAAACAAACCCAAGTGGTTGGCCCTAGCCCTCCGCGTCTCCTGCTATAATCATCTAGCCACTCATGATTGAATCAACCAGATGAATGGTATAGATCATTTGATTATATAACCTATATAATGTATAATGGTTAGTCTTGACCAGTGGGCCACCTGTTGTTCTAGTACATGGACCAGCCAAAGCTTACACACGTGTCCCACTTGCATGCACTGCATCAAATTTGTTGTGACTACTTTCAATGGAGTTGTCAGGAGGCTAAGAACTTTAGCTAAAGAAACTACCGGTTAAAGAAAAAATATATGTATAAAAGAAAGAATCAATGAGTACATTTTGGCATAGATTATTCAAAGTTCGTGCAAATATTTTTTAAGAGTAAAGAGGCTCATGTCTAGACATGATCTTATGATCTTTTAAAAAGACCACTGTTGGCTTCGAATTCGGCCACACGCAATATGTGTATGAGTTGTAGGTATACTAGAATTCATTGGGTCCGATTCAAATCGTGACTACCGACCTTTGGTGTCGAGGTAAAGCGAGGTTCCATCCTAGTTCGATTGTTTGTGTATTTAACTAACTATCGTGCGCTCGTTATTCGGGTGATTAGCGGAGGTTAGGGCTTTTCCTCCAAATTATGAGCACTTTTTTTTTCCTTAAAAATTCAAGGACTTTCTGAAACATCCCGAATTTTCCCAGCCTAAGTACATACTCATGCCCGAGAATTTTAGGTGTTAATAATATAAAAATTGGATGCTTCAAAATTGTACTTTTTTTTTGCTTTCTTCTTTTTTAGATAAATCACATCCAGTTACATTCATAAAGGTAGCATTTATGAAAATAAAATCAACTGTATTTATTATTCTATTAGAATAAAAAGCATATGAATAATTTTTTAATGCCCTCTTAAAGGGAGTTTATTACATTATCAAAGTTTGCAGTGGAAAATAAATAAAACAATGTGGTGTTATCCTTCTTCTTTTCTTTTCGAAAGAATCTTCCATGGAATAATTATCGGTCGTATGATCAACATATAATTTATCTACAATATTTGTATGGTTAGAGAGGGTCAATACCCTACTCATAGTGATGGTTATCATTTCAGATTAACAATAATTCAAGAGATTCATAGGAATAATGTGAGGGTTCTCATACATCTCGTACTCCACCACTACAAGTGGTATCAGTATGCGCAACCAATATATATATGAATTATGACTAGTAAAGTTTGTATGGTCCATCATACGTAGTGATCATCACGATGTAAAACATAATTCATGGAAAATATGGCTTGCCTCCCATTCTCACACTACCAAGATTCGCCGGCGTGTCCAATGTTAACGTGGATTTATGCGAACATCTCAAGGCAACACAACAACGCGATTGGAGAATTTATGTGACACGATATGTTCATGGAGTGACTATTTGCGACACTCAATCCCAAGAAGTGATGTGACACGCATAGCAATTTCCTTACATTGATTATGCACCATTCACCAACCCATGGGATTACGTGCCGACCAAGAGGGCTACTACCTGAAACACATTATGTCCATGATAATATATATGAACGATTACATATGAGGCCTATAACACAACACTTACATTAATAGAGAAATAAGTCGAACCATGAAGGTTTTTTAATTCCAAGACACATGCCCAAGCCATAAAGGGAGGTAGCACAAGGCTAACCTAATAAAGGAGAAAAATAGTATTAAATTATCTCAATAAAAGAGAAGAGTAGCAAATATGCTAACTCAATAAGAATAAGGAAAGATGAGCAAAATACCAACTCAATGTAGAGTGGAAGCACGCATCGCTCTCAAAATTGGCAAAGGGTAAGGCTTATATCCATCATCCCACATAAATTCATAAAAATCACATATAATTAAAATCATACATTAACCATAATTTTTAAAATGATAAATAATTGATAATGGTAAACCAATCAATTGCATAGAAAAACACAGTAATATGAAAATATGTAAAATAAGATAAATCATATCAACTCAAATTAGTATAAGCTTTAAAGGAATCTCTCATCTTAGCATTAGATCTAAACCCTAGGTAGATCTCAATGTAAGAAAGTTTCTACATGAATTATGATATCGCTTGAATAAGAGGGAGACACCAATGTGTAAGGATGATGATGATGAGAGACTAGGCTTTCTCTTTCTCTTTCCATTTTCCTTTCTCTTTCTCTTTCACTCTCTTTATTGGACATGGGATCATGGGCGTGTGAGAGGAGAAGGGGACGTACTCCTCCTTTTATAAAGGAGTGGGCATGTGAGAAGGGGTGTGTTTCACATCCCATGTATTAGGTTTCTGCAATTTGACCTTTTTTAGCGATCTTTCTTTAAATCTAATTCATTCAATGTGTTGGGGTCGTTAAATAGAGCCGGGGTATATGATTTTCTTAGTGATCTGAAATTTAGATTGACCTGTAAGGCTCATATCCTAATCCATATCGTTCCTTAGACCCCCGTGATCCTATCCATCGAATTTTAGCAACCTACGACCTGTAACCGCTATTTGCGGGCAACCCTATGTCGCATCCTATATATCTGAATAAGTTCGACTCGAAACTTGTACCCTAGCAACCACGCCGTCGTCATGGTTGCAATGCCCTATCTTGCACGCTGATACAATATCCAAGCCAAGAGTTGTGGGCCCACGTTCATCTCAAGGAAAACGCCCCTTATTGCGAATTCCGAGAGAATCTCTACCCTCCATCACATCAATCCATCAAGCAATCAAGTACATATCTCATCACAAGTCAAGTATCAACCCATAGAGAAGTCTAGTTTATTGCACAATAGAGAGGATAAGGAAGCTCACTTATTATACTTAGACTTGGCTCTACCCTCTATGGGGGATATTGTGATGCTCCATCACTTTTGCACACATGGGCAGGCACATGTGGGCAGACACTAATGTGGGATGAGCCTAAGGGCCAGGGTGAGCTACCAGTGGTTGGCAAGCTACTGTGCACACAGTAAAGGTAGAACTTTGTCCCACATCAAAAGCATCGTCCGATGTTGTGGTAGCTATAAGTTGGATTCTTTCCTTAATTGTTGTGATGTGTTTTAAATCAGTGAGTTTCGTCAAAGAAATCTATATCACCCCTCGCTGTAGACGGAAGAATATACAATATCAGGTTTGGTGTATCCTCTATTTAGAGCTTATCTTGATATTTGGACTAAATCCGTCATCCTTCTGTAGACCCACATCATTCGTATGCATGTTGTGAGGGATGATTGATTAAAGCATATGCCATTGGACTGAGATATTTATGGGACTCCTTGTGAGATGGAGTTGCCCCCACATGATCGCTCGATATGCACAGGTTTCATGCATGGCCTAGATACGGCTGACGGTATTCGTGGATTCGTCAGGATTTACATATTACATTGCATCCTCAGTATATGATATTGGCATATTATGTTTTCGCATCACATAACCTAGATAAGGCTGATGGTATTTATAGACTTACCAGCATATTTTTGCATTGCTCTAATATTGCATACTTGGCACCTACCTTGCGCACACACTAACACTACCCTCTAAGCTTTCTATAAGCTTATGTATGATAGATGCATGTAAGTGACGTTAGGTCACAGCAGTGTTGAGCTTGGAGCATGCAGCTATCTTCTGGAGCTTTAAATTTTGATATACGTGTTTCACTTTCAGCACCACAATCAATTGTTTATATTAGTGGATATGTGATGATGATGTTGCCTTTGTGATTTGGGTACACTTGTGGTTATGCTCCTTTATTTACAAAGAAAATTTACACTGAAAATCCTTCTTGTAGGATCCCAGGATTGGAACCTAGCGTATGGGCGCTGAGAGCTAAGAATGGGGTACTACAGAGGCTATCGGAACCGGATTTGGCGATCGAAAATTCCTTGAGCCCGTTTTTTAAGTTTGAAGCGTGACATGACCTATTTTGAAAATTCTCCTAACGGGTGCCAAAATGAACTTGTTGTCAATTAACGGTCCACGCTTAATGATCAGGGTCCAATTTTGGAAGAAATATGTAGTCAGGATAGGCAAAGAGTTGGAAAATTTTGGTGGTTGATCGATAGTAGAAAAAAGCCTAAATCTAAAATTTCACCTTTTGTATCAAAATAAAGGAACTGACTTCAACAATCAACGGTGTAAGATCATAGATCGGGTTCTAAATTTTGTATAACATCGTAGTCATATGAGAACAAAGTGTGATCCAAATGAGTTGCGATGGATAGCAAAAAGTGGTTAAATCGGAATATCCAGATTTATAAGCAATCAGTAAGCCTTGAAAGGATAACTTCGTGCCTAAGGAAAAGCTTACCATAGTGGGGTCTTCATATTTTACACTTAATCTATATTATGCGCAATCTAAGTCATTCATATGAAGGAAAAAATCTTACTACAACTACCCGTAAGGTTTCTTCACTCAAAGGATATCAAAATCAATGGTTAAGGAGCTAATTTGTCAATTGGATCACTTTTACAATGATCTAAGGGCTGAAATTTGACATGTATGGTTAATTTATGATACATAGGCATGGTATAAAATTTCACATCAAACGAATCGTAAGAACCAAATGATCTAGAATTTAAGGGTATAGGTTGATGGCATTTTCGTAATTATTTCTGACATGAGAGTTTTGGAAAATCTAATGGTTTTACATGGTTATAGGCACGTTTATAAGTAATTCTTACAAAAAAAACTTATATCTAAATCATTATGAATAAAGAATTATTTACCAAAGTAATTAAGGGAATGTACATATATCGACCAACATAATGGATGGTCAGATGACATGTTAAAAATATAAATTTTCAATAATTAGTAATCTGATTATATATATAAGTGGGTGTATGGTCAGTTTTATAAATGGATGATTACAAATTTGGAGTGATCAAGAGACTGAACATTTATACTGTTAGATTCAAGTGACTTATTCACATGTGTAAGTTTATAAGATTGTAGTTTTGATGGTAGGTTAAGCATCTTCATAGGAGGTGAACAAGATAAACGGATCAGAATTTCAATTTGATATGTGTACGAGTGGATGCAGATATCAAGTAGTTAGTTTACTATAATCGGGTGGTCAAAACTCAAAGTGGACAGTCAGATATCTTTACCTATTGGCGGATAGTTGGTTGAATGGTTGGTTATGATGGACAAGTGGAAGTACTTGGACATATGATAATCTTGTCTTAAAATCAACGGTCGGAAGGCTTAATCTACGGATGAAGATCATTCTCAACGGTCAGATTCATGTTAGAGAATAGATGTAAGGTTAGAATAGCTAAATTGGTATCATACACATGTCCATACTAAGATAAACTTCATGGTGACACTCGAGAACTTTCAATACTCAAGTATTGAAAAGTTCGGGGTGTTACAATCTACCCCCCTTAAACAAAATTTCATCCCTGAAATTTAATTACTTCTATCATTCTCACTTATTCATTATGCTTATGTTTTCAATGTAGTCCTCGCAAGGTAGATATATATGTATAGGTGGGCATATAATTGGCTACATGAAGTTGGGACGCTACACTTTCTAAAGTGCAACAGTTGTGTAGTTGAAATAGAAAAAGATTAGAGAGATGAATGTGGAAAAGATGTGAAACTTACCACTATGACGGGATCATCGACCTGGCTGAGAGTAGCAGGGTGCTTCAAGGAGCAGTGTGTTGATGAGCGTAATAAAAGCAATGTCAAATATTACAACTATGGTCGGCCTAGCTACGAGGTAGGTGGATAGATTCCTAAGTTAAAGCCTTCCTTTAGATCTGACACGCAGGCGTAGATGGAAGGAAATTACAACTATTGGTTGCAGCTAAGAATTGATTCGATTTTGCGTAGGGACGAACTAAAACTAGATCTACCTTAAGGGTCCACTACCGCTGAGCAGTGTAGAACTAAGCCTAGATACACAGCGTTGCGTTGGATTGTAGTTTGGTTTTACATTTTGGAGAGGGGGGGTTCGCCTTAGATTTGTTGCTGCTATTTATAGCTTCCCGAGAAAGATGAGAGAACAATCGCCCATCCACGTGGTGCTTTCGCGTGTAACCAGCTAGGAAAGAACGATTATATTTATTGACCATGATCTTATTTTCATTGGATGCTCGAAACATGCTATAAGACTGATGTGGTTGGAACAGTTGCTTGCCCTTATTCGGAGATAACCTAAATACCAAAAAACACCTCTAAAAAAATGACATGTCCTTCAAATCTCTAGTGTATGCTTCTTAAATATCTTTTACGCCATGTATCTCAATCCGCACCATCTAGTCTAGACGGATTTTTGTAAAAACATTGCTCCCTCACATTTCTGGTTGTTCAAAAAAGAATTGCTGAAAATGTGGTGATGCAGTAATGAAATGGCCACGTAGCACTCTTTTCTTCGTAGATAAGAAATTGCATCTCTGTCTTTCTATTCTTTTCACCATATAATGTCATGTATCACATGGAGAATATGTTTCCATATCTCTAAAGCAGCTTTTGTCTCGGAATTTATTCACATCATCATTTGGTAATTAATGTAGCGCATGTGCTGGCTTCATATACGTTATCTCGTTTCTTTTTCTTTTTCTTGCTTCATTTCTACTTTCAAAACCCTATTCCTCATCTATTGCTTATTGCCATGTCTCTGAAGAAATCTAAGCTTTCCAACATTCTTACGTCTCCGACTTCTTTTACCACTTTGTTAAAGGCACTTTTTTTTAATGGATCATATTCATTTTATCTATTTTTGCACTTGGATGCCTAAGAATTTACCTTTAGATACATTCGACTAAATATTGTGGCTGAAATCGTTCAATGTATTCTTGATACATGAACCAACAATGGCAAAAAATCAAATCAACATGCCCGCTGCGTTAACTGTAAAACCTCTTTAATTTTTTAACATAATCTTTGGCAACTGAACAACCTCCGTTTGAGAAGCCAAAAGTCGCCATGTAGAGGTTATCTACGGCTACGTTGCATTAGATGCATCACTTGAAATTTGGCTTTATAAATAACCACTTAGGTTCTTCATACCTTCAATCTTAAATTTCCAAATCCCTCTATAAATGACTTTCACTAAAAAAAATTCGACTAGCTGTTCACACCCCAAGTAGGGTTGTGATGTAGTAATAATCTCGGTAAGACCGAGGTCAAATCCACAGGGACTGAACCTTGTACGTAATCTCAATATAACTTGAACTAAAACTAGGTGAAGATGAAATCTAAATTAGAGGCTTTTAAGAGAGTAATGGTGAAATATTAAACTAAAACTTCGAAAATTCAAAGGTGGGAAACTAGGGTGCCAAGGATCCACTTGTAGAGATCAGGGAGATCTATGCTTGATTCAAGAACACAACTGGAATCAGAGTCCCATCTTCATCCAGATGGAAGATATATCATTAAAAATCAACTATGAACTTCCTTTGATCTAGTTATTAATGGATAAGATGTATGAGAATTAAAATTGATTCCATCACAAGGTCATGCCCATGAGACAAAGCAAACAACAGAATTTAGCCAATCTACATCCAATTTAAGGGATGTATGAATGTTAGGAAGGATTCCATCATCCAACCATGCCCAAGAGACGATGGTGAACAACAGGGTTCCCAAATTCACAAACCCTATAATGAAAAGAACATGCTCAGAGCTATCACAAATCCATTGTAATTTAAGTCACAATAAACCATTAAAAACTAAAAGCATTCCTTAAAATCAAACCATAATCAAAGTCAGTTCAATGTAACATGAATCAAAAGCATAGAAAGGATCCCATCACGTTACAAGCTTCACCTCTTAGCCCTAGCTAAGAGGTTTATCTCATCATGGGTATGATTAAGCTAAAAATAAACATGAAAAGAAGAAAATTAAGGAAGAATGAGAGAAGAGCTCCTGGTCGTCCACGCTTCACATCAGATGCCTCCACGGCTACCCGAGATGGATTGAATTCACGACTGCCTAACCTCCTTGGCTGACTTTCCACATCTAGATCTGACCTCCTTTTATATAGGCTGGAGGACAATTGAGTGGAGTCGGTGGAGAGGCTTATGCACTCCCTTTTGCGTAGCGAAAGATAAAACACAAGTTAAGTCATGTTCAACCTGTGTTTGATGCGGATCGCCAACCACTCTCGGCCATCTGATCCATTCGGCCTCTTTAGCCCTGGTCGGTTGCACCTTGGGAGAATTTTAAACAGTTAGGATCGTCAGTCCGATCCTCTCTACGAACACACAACAGCTGGAAAAGTTGGGCGACATCAAGACGTCCTCTTGTGCACATACCTGCGCTGAGGTGCTCAATGGGCCCCATATTGATGTTTTCTGAGAAATTCGACCCGTTCATTGGATTCCTGATGAAAACAGTCGGGAAAGAGTGGTTTTTATCAAGTTTTGGGGTGGTCCACTGTATCAAACCAACTCGCCATCCACCTTGCGTTTTCTGACGATCTACGTGTGTACACGTGTGTAAGACAAAAAGGAAAGCATGGCTAGGGTCATCTCCACCTCATGAGTTGACTGAACGAGTTAGATCATCCAATGGAATGATGGGTGGGGCCCACTATCAAAACCCAATCAGCTTGGGTGCGTCCGTTGGATGTTTTGAGCTAGAAGGGTACTGTTTAGATGTTTTGTTCAAAAAATAGGTGGGGTCCACTTCTGATGACATTCTCGGAGAACTACTCTGCTCATCATCTTCTTAGTAACGTGTAAGCCCATTGGTCAAAGTACGAAGTAGATTCGAACTCTAGATGGGCCAAACCATCCACCTGTGATGAGGCAATACTCATCGTTAAAGCAAACCTCTGTTCTCACTTACATGCATGCATATGGAGTTCCTTAAATTATAGATTTGCCATTATTCTAGCCACCATCTTCCGAAGTGCGTTATGTTTGAATGCACCATCCGATTTTCTTGAAATTGAGCAAGTATTCTCATTTTTCGTGCTCTTTTCATCGGTCAAGTTTGGGCCCTAATCTCTCAAGGATGACTAAGATGCTCTCTTAATGGTTATTGTCTGATCTTGCCCATCAGGTCACTTATGCATTGATCCAAGGGCTAAATTCTAATGTGTATGGTTAATTTATGGTCCTCAGGCCAGATATAAAGTTTCAAGTTGAACAGATGGTGGGAACCCTGATCTTGCATTTTGGAAGACTTTCAGGCTCGTTTAAACCCAATCACTTGATCTTCTCGGATCTTTGACTTGTAACTTCTTCGATCTTGGTCCCCTGGGGTCCGTCCCTTGCCTTGGTGATTTTAGAGCATTAAATCCATATTTTTAATACCCTTTTCAGTCCAAGCTCTTTAAATTCACCTTGCAACAAAAACACGATTAAAATAGGATGTTAAACATTATCATGTTCGTAAAATCAGGTAATAATTGGAGTATAATATGCAATATTTGACCGTAAACACAATCCCCAATCAGCATTTGCTAGTCCCGAGCAAAGTATGCAAAAAATAAGTTGAGAACTATAGGATAATTTCTATAAACTCGAATGATTTTGAACAACAATCCAGTCAATAGAATTCTATGATTCATGAATGTTGGGCATTACTTTCTCCTGGACTTAAGCGCACGATAAACTTCATAGTCAAGTTCAAAGTATTAATCCATCGATTAGAAGAATTCTAAACATTGAGTTCCATGGGTGTATAGTGAAACCTAAACTTGTCATAATCAAAGGCTCAATTCTTTATTTTCATGATAACATTGATAATCACAAGAGCATTCAGGATAACCATAACCTAAACTAAAACTTGCCTTACAGTTCAACTTTTCATTCTTCCAGCCTTTGATTTTTCCATCAATGCTTTCACGTTATGTTAATCTTTTAAAGATAAAACCAAGGGGAAACGAACCCTCACCTATAGGGAGCAAACCCATGGTGAAGACCATTCGCCCAATCCTTTTCGAAGACAATTGTTTTTTTAGCTTGGTAAGCATTCCTTTTTTTTTTTTAATTCTTTTTATTGAACATGATGGACAAATTCCCTAGGTCGGTTCCTTCCATACTTAATGATCGCCAAGTTAAAAATGCAATATCAAATTAAAACCTTAATGTGTAAGTGAGATGCGACATGTGAAATCATGACTCAATTAATGTTTAAAACTTCGAATCATGGATTACTAATTCGAACTTATCTGTGAAATCTAACAGGTAACTGAATCCAAGAGTCATAATTCACCAATATTAAGTATGTTATATTTCTAAATCAAGAATGGTCTTCAAAATCACTTCGAATTTATAAAAATTTCCAGAAAAAATTTAAAAATTTTCCACAATTTTTACTCAAGACCAAGAGAATACTGATTAAGTAACCTAATCTCCCATCCCCAACTTAAAATCTACATTGTCCTCAATGTAAAAGATATAATCATGCAATGCATATGAATAACGAAAGTAAAGGAGAAGTGATGAAAAGATAGTACCTGATGACAGAGTTAAGCGGTTTTTTTCCAAAGAAATTTTAGCGTGAAGGCGGCTCAGCACAAGAGTGAAACCAATGAAAGTAACCTATCCTAAAATAATTTAGAAAGTAAACTAACCTAATGACATAAAGCCGACTATCCTAGAAAGGTATAAAGCAAACTACCCTAGTCCTATGAAAGCAGGGGAAAAGCTACTCTGTCATGCCGCAAGGTTCCTCTTCCAACCAATATTTGGATAAATTTCTCAGTAGGTTTCTCAACAAGATCATCTAAAAGCCCTTTTTACAATAGGCTTGGATGCCCTAGAGCATGAATGTCCAGAGAAACTTATGTACCTAAACAAAAAATTGTCGTTCAATCGCATGAGGTATCCAAAGTATATATGATTCGCCTGTGATAGAAAAAGTTGTATTGTTAGTATTCCATGGTGAATCAGAGACTACACGTAAATAAAATTCAAAAAAATTCATAGAAAGTGATGTAGTCTCGATACATTCCGGAGTTTCAGACTCCGGTTCAATTTTCAGCTCCTCCTCCTTTAATTGTAAGCATTCAATATCTATAAAGGGAAGGATTTTAGAGTAAGGGTTCCCTCGGTTCATGACAACCATCAAGGTATTGTTTTGTAAGGCATCCACTATTTCTTTTATCATGGGACTATTTCTTTTATCATGGGATCATATTAATCTGCAAAGTGTGCCAAGCAATTATCCAAAGAGATGAGAAATTCAGCTGAGAGTGACTCATTTTCCATATTAAAGTTGGTGATGATCTGCCTAAGGATTCCATCGTCTCTGAAAGTGGATAGACGCATGCTCTCTTGCTTTTGCCCTGCACAGACAGATTGAAAATCAACAAGGGAAGCATTGATGTGAACACTCTGTTCATTAAAACTACTCAGTCGAGGCATTAAATCGTCAAACATGTATAGCTCAGATGATGGCCTCAACTGGGTGGTTTCAAATTTCAGAGTCGTATCGAGCAACTCGTCCCTTTCCTAAATCATATCATCATTCAATTCAAGGGAGTGGTCCAAACATGTCTCACAAGAGTTAGAAGGGTCAATTGAAAGGGGCACATTCTCCACATTTAAATCAGTCATGTCAGATGAGTGGAGTAGCTCATTATGACCGATCACTTCGTGTACTTCTTGATCATTGACCTGGACCATACTTGAGATTGATTCTAGGGAAATTTGGGCTGTACATTCATAATCATCATCCCAATACTCATTATCGTCTAATTTTGTGCAGTACACACTTGGGATGGGATGATTTTCCTCACATTCTATTTCTAAATTGGGTTGAGGTTCGAATAAACTAACCTCTACCTCATGTGTGTCATATGAGTGAAGTGTGTCACTATCATTATATTTGAAAGACGCCCACGTCTCTTGATCATTCCTTTGGACGGTCATTGAGATCGACTCATTGGGAATTGAACCATATGGTCATTAATGGAATCCAACTCCTCATTCGTAATTTCAGTTTCTTCCATAAGTGAGTTATGATCACTTTCTTCACATTGTGCTTATAGATTGGGTTAAGGCTAGGATAACCTAGCCTCTTCCTCCTCCATAAGATGTGACTGAATTCTTTGAATTGATGATTTGAGCAATTCACATGATTGTATATATGACAATTTGATTGAACTATTCTTGTGCATTAATGAGTTTCTGAAGTGAATCCTCTTGGATTGTTTCTGATTGGGTTTCAAAGGAAGAGGACCCAAGAGAATTATCACTATAATATATTGCTGGTTCATCTTCCCAACATTGATGTTTCCACTGATTATAGTCATACGGATCATAAGTGGGAGAATCTGATGGTTGGTAATACATATTATCACCCATAATATAATTACGCATTGTTTTCTTTTTATCGGATGGGTGATAATAATTCTCACTCCCAAGTTATGATAACCCCAACACTTACATACTGTCCGCGAGGTGTAATTTTTTTTTTTTGTATATGATCGCGTAAGGACTTCTTAACCGATGGAGCATTATACTCTGGTTGGTTCTTGATGATTATTTCAGGAAAATTCTGAGACGTATGTTGATTTCTATCACAATCATCATACATCCCTTCCCAGTGTCTCTTAGTTATCTCAACAAACTGATGTTCCCATTCTTGCATATACATTGTGAAACCCTAACTCTAAATCTAATCCTAAAAGAAAATAAAAGAAAAATCTTACAACAATATGGAAAGTAGGTAGAGAAGAAGTTAGAAAGAAGTTACCAGATTGAAGTTCTATGTTAAGGTCCTACACAAGAAAACAAAAGAAATTAGTTTCTAAAAATAGAAATCCTAAAGTTAGAAAGTTCTAAAAAAATAAATAAATAAATAATAGAAAGATGAGTTAGTTTCTAAAAAGAAGACTTAGAATTAGAAAGTTTCTAAAATAGAAAACATAAACCTAAAATTAAAAAGTAATGTTAGTTTCTAAAATTAAAAGAAATCTTAGAATTAAAATTAGAAAAATAAAAGCTAATCCAAAAGTTAGAAAACCTTAATCTTACCCTAATTCTAAAACTAGTTAATCTTAGAAAAACATACCCATCAGTCCCTGGCAAAGGCACTAAAAACTTGTTCACACCCCAAGTATAGGGTTGTGATGTAGTAATAATCTCGGTAAGACCGAGGTCGAATCCACAGGGAGTGAACCTTGTACGTAATCAGAAAGTAACTTGAACTAGAACTAGACGAAGATTAAATCTAAATTAGAGGCTTTTAAGAGAGTAATGGTGAAATATTAAACTAAAACTTAGAAATTTCAAAGGTGGGAAACTAGGGTGCCAAAGATCCACTTGTAGAGATCGGGAGATCTATGCTTGATTCAAGAACACAACTAGAATCAGAGTCCCATCTTCATCTAGATGGAAGATATATCATTAAAAATCAACTATGAACTTCCTTTGATGTAGTTATTAATGGATAAGATATATGAGAATTAGAATTGATTCCATCACAAGGCCATGCCCATGAGACAAAGAAAATAATAAAATTTAGCCAATCCACATCCAATCTAAGGGATGTATGAATGTTACGAAGGATTCCATCATCCAACCATGCCCAGGAGATGATAGTGAACAACAGAGTTCCCAAATTCACAAACACTATAATGAAAAGAACATGCTCAGAGCTATTGCAAATCCATTGTAATTTAAGTCACAATAAACCATTAAAAACTAAAAGCATTCCTTAAAATCAAACCATAATCAAAGTCAATTCAACGTAACATGAATCAAAAGCATAAAAAGTATCCCATCATGCTACAAGCTTCACCTCTTAGCCCTAGTTAAGAGGTTTAGCTAATCATAGGTATGATTAAGCTAAAAATAAACATGAAAGGAAGAAAATTAAGGAAGAAGGAGAGAACAGCTCTTAGCCATCCACCCTTCACGTTAGATGCCTCCACGGCTGCCCAAGATGGATTGAATTCACGACTGCCCAACCTCCCTGGCTGACTTTCCACGTCCAAACCTGATCTCCTTTTATACAGGCTGTAGGACGGTCGAGTGGAGTCGGTGGAGAGGCTTATGCACTCCCTTTTGCACAGTGAAAGATAACACACAACTCAAGTCACGTTCAACCTGTGTTTAGTGTGGATCGCCAACCACTCTCGGCTATCTGATTTGTTCGGCCTCTTTAGCGCCGGTCGGTTGAACCTTGGGAGAATTTTAAATGGTTAGGATCGTCGGTCCGATCCTCTTTACATATACACAATGACTGGAAAAGTCGGGTGGCATTCGGATGTCCTCTTGCGCACGTACCTGCGTTGAGGTGCTCAGTGGGCCCTGAAAGTGTCGTGGTTTGTCAAGATACGTGAGTGTTGAGTCAGAGTATCTATGGAGCGATCAATTCAAGCATCTGCCTCAACTGGATATGTGCAAGCTTATCATAGGTAAAATTAAAGCCTTACTTCCTATATCCCAAAACATCAGGTGAAGAAAACCCTTAAAAACAAGTTAGAAATCATAGGGTTTTTAAGGTGAGAAAACTTTTTTCGAAATAGAAAATTTTCTTAGTTTTTCTCACCTTGTCGATCTTATCAGAACACCCTAGATATGATCGACCTGCTCTGTTGATGTCCTCGATACCTTAAATGATATTATCGATGTGAGGACCAAAAGTGTCCAGCAACTAAATATTCATCTGGACGGATTTATCGATGTATCGATACACCGATCGATATCATCGATATAAGCACCAAATATATCCAGCAACTTCACAATATATCTGGACGAATTATCGATGTATTGATACACATATCGATATCATCGATATTCAAATCTCGAGTCCATCGAGAATGACTCGATAAGATCGACAGGGAGATTTCTGGTGCCCCTGTTTTTTAATGAAAATCTCAAATTCCTTCGATATATCGATGCTCTTCCGATATGATCTGAGAGCGCGCATTTCTTACAGCAGATATTTCAGGTTGTTTTTAACTATGTTCGGGGGCTCTTCGATAAAATCGATATTCAAATATCGATGATATCGGCACCAGGTCGATTGCATCGAGCAAGGTAAGAAATCGTCCAGCAAGCTTAAAGACAAATCAATGCATACCCAATTTTTTTCATTGTCGGCTGCCTAATCAATTAACTTATCGACAACGAGAACGGGATACTCGTCCTTCGAAATGGTATGATTTAGATTTTTGAAATCAATGCATACCCAAATTTTTTCATTCTTTTTTACCATTCGGATGATATTAGAAACCCATTCAGTGTACTTGATCAGTTTGATGAAGTCGGCTCTCATGAGTCTTTCTACTTCTTATTTGACTTTAATTGTGACGTCCATAATCATTCTTCGCGGGCACTACTTGACTAGTTTGAATCCTTTTTAAATCGATAATCGATGCTTGACTAATTTCCGAGTCAGGCCTGGCATTTCATGATAGTCCCACACAAAATAATTTTTATATTTTAGCATGACTTCGACCATTACCTCGCGCTCTTCTGGCAATAAGCAAGTTGGGGGGCAACGATCATCTCTTAGATTAACTTCGATTAAAGGATCTTGGACGTCCACCTACAAATAATCATGCTTTCCTGGGGAAGCTTTAAAGTCTTTAAAAGATATGTCATCTTCGGTAATTTCATCATATTCTAGCAAAAATTCAGTTATTTTAACGAAATAGTCATTTCCTAACTCTCATATGCCCCAAGCTTGCTTGATTTTAGCAAATTAAGCAGTGATTACAGCTGCTTCTTGTTTTTCTTTAAGGTTGTATATATTCATGCTGACTCTTCGACAATGTAAGATTGTCTTGGCCAATACACAATTAATGTTCCCTGCACATCTATTTCTTTCTTGATAGCTATATATATATATATATATATATATATATATATATATATATATATATATATATATATATATATATATATCTCACATTAAGCATCAAATTTTTCGATACCGAAGCTCCAGTCGGTCGACCTATGAAATCATAGGCCCAACATCATCCTTATATAGGTAAGCCTTTACTGCATTGGATTCCGAAAGAAAAATGCTTATTATCCATTGGAACTATTTCGACTTTCCTTCTGTTCTAAAAGATCATGAACTAATGAAAGGACGAAAGAATGCAAGAATTCGCTTGAATCCAATCTCTTCCAAGGAAAGAGTTATAATTTGAGGTCGACGAGACCATAAAGAAGGTCCTCGGTGCTCTCTTACTCCCCAACTATTAGCTTAATTGAAAGAATTCCTTCAACGTCCATAATGCCACTAGAAAAATCAGTGACAGTTGCTTCTATAACAATCCTGTTAGAGTATGTTTTTCCCAATTTCTTCAACATTTTTACTGGTTAGATGTTAATTGTCGCCCCATTGTCCACCTAAATATAGGGGACAGGACACTCGTTCATATGTGGCAATCTTAATTAGAAGTTTAAGATGTTGAGACATTACACGGTTGAAAATTACCTTATCTACACATGCACCTTGTTCGATTTTGACGGTGGATGCACCCTTGCAATCCATCAGGCATTGACCCATCGCTTCATCCTTGACTAACATTGCCCATGTTTCTTTAACATTTCCTTTAATAGTACTCGGCTGATCTGATTTAGCCAAGAAGTTAAGAGGGAGTGTCAACACCATATTGTAATTTACTTTCAACGACGTTAACATTCCAAATGTGACCATTACCGCTGCTTGTTTACAAGGTTCCTTGTTATTCTTTTAGTCTATCATTTGTTGAAAATCAATATCTTCCTCTAAAATCTTCACGTTTGTCAATATTTCTTCAATTAAAAAATCTTCTTTCAGAGAGCCACTGCAGAGAGCCACGGTCACTTAGATCATATTCCAAGGGGCTCTCTTGCTTGATTTTGATGATAGGCTTTTGCTCATCTTGGTGTATTTGCATATTTTTGCCTAGTGTGATCAGTTTAGCCTTCTATTTCTTATTCAAATTATTCATCTAGATCCAATTTTGACTAGAGGTTTGTCGACCATGTATAATCAATCTCTCTGATCTATTATGTATCTGATTTCACATTTTTGTGGCCCTTTTCACCATCATTTGTCGCTACCAGCAGCATTTTTGAATCCTTGTCAATTTCTACAATAATTGTAAAATTTTAGGATGGACAACTCTAACCCATCAATTGATCTTAGACATGGCTGGTTTGACCATCCTTAGTCACTTTCCATCATAACTTTTGAAAACGCCCCACTGCTTCACATCCGGGAGATTCTTCTTTAGGTGAACAACTTAATATTTTTTTTATAGTGTTATGACTGTGTACGTTACCCTCTTTTTATAACGCATAGTATCCTGTTGCAGAATGTTGCCATTGAATATCCTCGTGGCATCTTACACAAAGTCTATCTTCATTAACCATCAATTCATTACCAGAATAACACTGCCCCCTAGTGTTTCTTTCGGACGTAGATCACCGATGTAAGATCTATTTTTTATATTGGGGCATTCATGTTTCTCACGTTCATCATGACCATGTTGTTAACATAGTCAGAAAAAATGGGTCAGTATCGACCAACATAGACTCATTCTCTCTTTCTGTGAATTTTAGCATTCCAGAATCTATATTATTCTAGATCATATTCCTTAAAGAAATACAATTATTAGTTGAATGAGATCGTGAGCCATGCCATTTACAGTATTCTATCTTCTTCAATTCTTCTGCTAAAGGAATCATTTGCTTTGATAGAAGTTTTATTAGCTTGACAACAACAAAAGATTAAATATCCCATTGACTTTCATAATATCGAAGGAGTATCGCATATTTTGTTATGTGATTCCTTTGATTGCATTGAAGCCCTAATGGGATGATTCATCATCTGCCTTTGTTAAGGCCATACAAATGAATGACTTACTGAAGTTTATTTCAGCCAAAACTATCTCATAGTTTGGATCACGATAATAAGTTCCCAACAATGAGTATTTCTTTTAGTTCTCTTCTCATAAAAGTCACTCGTATCTAGTCACTCTATTTAACAAATTGATCAAATTTTCAAAATCCATTCCTTCAAACTTTTTTTGAAGTTCAATGTCAAAACCTTATATATCTAGTTTAACAAAATGAGCTTCTGGAAGAAATACTCGATATTTCTTCTTCGCCTTTTTTAATTGAGTTATGCTCAGTTCTGTCAGCTGGCCAATCTGATAGAACTGAGCATGGAACATTTCATCATATCTTGCCAAGATTGAACTGAATTCACTGGCAAATTAATGTACCATGTAAATATTGTATCAGTCAATGAATTTGCAAACTATTTCAATTTCACATATTCATTGGATGAAAATTCACCACATTGCATGGTAAAACAGTCAATGTGTTCTACCGTGGACTGGCATGTATCTCCAGAGAATAATGAAAACTTCAGTATTTTTATACCTCTTGGTACCTCAGCGAGCTGATCAATGCAGTGTGGGCACGGCTTACGATAAACAAGTTGAGTGGTGAGGAGACCATGGCGTCGTTTGGTTACCTCGTTTATCAAATTAATTAATTCTTCCCGACTTGCTAGAGGGAGTCTAAGATTAACTATCGGTGAAAATTGTATGCGTTGGGCAAGTTGCACCATTGGAACCTGCTCCCCAAGTGCTTCATTGTTCGACATGAATGGTCATGCAGCAGGTGTGCCGTAATTTATATCATTTTCATTTGGGACGTTGAATCGACCATTTCCTCCATTTCTCCTAATCCTTACCTGAGGTAGCATATTTCGACCTATCAAATCTGGGTCTAGTTGTATGTTACGTGGAGGCATAATTGGTGGCTTTGGGGAAAATTGTCAAATCTAGGTACTTCCCAATTATATTGATTGTAATCTAGCAACCTGACATTGAGGAATGTTATAAGCCTATTTATAGCTTTAGTTTGAGTCCCAGAGTATTCGAATTACACCCTTCCTTGTTTAGTTAGTTTCCATACGCTAACATTAACACTTTCCAAAACTTCATTAGAATCTATGAAGTTGTTTTGGGATGATGAGTCTACTTTCGATACGGTTAGAAGTGGGGGGTTAGGGATCTCCTGTTTGGCCTACATTGGAAATGCATTAGTGGCCTAGTTAAGATCATGTTATTCAATATTTTCACTAACTTGAGTAGATTGCCTACTCATGTTGTTAACATTTTCAATTAACAATTGCACACATGTCCCATTAGGTGTACTAAAATGGTGTTGGTCTCGAATTCTGCCATGCGGAACACATGTATGGATTGAGTCATATTCAAACCATGAGGTTAAGTCATAGTTCAACCATTTTTTCTATTCAGTCAACCATCATGCGTTCATTAATCAGTCGATTGGCGGAGGTTTAGGGCTCTTCCTCCAAATGAACTCTTTTTTGCTTTGAAAATTCAAAGACTTTCAAAGGTGCCGAAGTTGTGTAGTCAAAATGACTTTCAAAGGTGCCAAAGTTGCGTAGTCAAAATGAAAAAAGATTAGAGAGGTGAATGTGGAACTTACCACTATGGTGGGATCACCGACCTAGCTGAGAGTAGTAATGTGCTTCAAGGAGTAGCGATGAGCAAAGAAAATTCAATGCAAAGATTACAACTATGGTCGGTCCAACATATGAGTGTAGGTAGACAGGTTCTTAAGCTGCATGTGTAGATGGAAAGAAATTACAACTACTGGCTACAGGTAAGAGTCGGTTTGGCATGTGCATAGGGATGGACTGAAACTACATCTACCCTGAGGGTCCGCTACTACTGAGCAATGGAGAACTAAGCGAAGATACACAACGTTGCGCTGGATTATAGTTTAGTTTTGGATGTGGAGAGAGAGGGAAGGGGGGGTCACCTTAGCTCTACTGTTCTGAGATATATGAGAGAATAACTATCCACATGGCGCTTTCGCATGTAACTAGATAGGAAAGAGTGGTTACATTTATCGACCATGATCTTATCTTCATTGGACGCTCAGAATTATTCTCTAGGGCTAATTAATGTGGCTGGAATAGTTGCATGGCCTTATCTAGAAATAACCTAATTAAATACTAAAAACACCCCTGAAAAAATGACCTGTCTTTCAAATCTATGGCGCATGCTTCTTAAATATCTTCTAGGCCACGTGGCCCAATCCACACCGTCTATCTAGTCCAGACGAATTTTGGTACAAACAACACAATATATTTGGGATTAAGAATGAAGTGTCCGATAGCGAATGAGTTTCACAAAGAATTCACTCAATTCTACCTTAGAAAAAGAGTAAGGACGTGATGTCTCTTCTTCTCAAGAGACCCACTCTCCCAGTGCCGCATGTATATTCACACCTAAGTCAAGTAAGAACTTCCCTTGGGTTGTTGACTCAGGAGCTTCGAACCACATGGCCGGCCAAGTTGTATCACCTATTATCAAGCTATTTTGGGCTACGTGCTAGTTTCAAACAGATTTTAACTCTTTTAACACATGATTCAATAATAATTTTCACGAGCACTGTTCCAACATGAAAGTCTGATGAATTTTATTTTTAGGCCTTGTTTGGATATCAGGAATCTCATTTTTACGGAAGAATGCTCACCTCAGGTCCTGTGGTAAAGAAATTAGTTTGTAAAAGTACAATGATAATACGTGGAATCAACTGTTCTTCTTTATATGCAAACGTAGTAAAACATCCTATCATAAGAAAAGCACTTCATTTTTCTTTATTCGGTGCTATCCAAACAAGCCCTGATTCGTCTGTGAACAAGATTAATCATGAACGCAGCAGATGCCATCATAAAATGCAAACATGACTTTACAAGGTTTTCCCCAAAACATACACAAAGAATATGATGAATGGCCTGTAACATATGCTTTGTGCAGTGACAGACAATGGAGGTTAGCGAGGAGCTAACACACCCAAGAAAATAAAAACAGAATATGGAGGTTAGCAAGGAGCTAACACACCCAAGAAAATTAAAAACAGAAAATTGAGGTTAGCGAGGAGCTAACACACCCAAGAAAATAATATTTTTATTGAAGCCCTTCTACTGCAAGGATCGAATCATCTGATTCTCTCTGCGAATCTTGCCCGTTGATCATTCCTCACAAAAGCTTAAGAATCCCATGTATTCATGTTTATGTATCATGCTGAGGCTTGTCTCAACGCCTACCACACCTGCAAAAGAAATTCAATATGGGTCAGTTCGCAGGTAGGACACAGACTCTACTATGCATTTGAGCGCAAGTACCCACGCACACACTTACACAGAAGGTTTCAAGTCCAACCAGTTGGACCACAAGATTTGGGCCACCCATCTGATACCTTCCAATCTATTAATTGCATGTGACATCCAACCCTTCCAATAGGTTGGATCCACCATGAAGATTATTTAGTGCAAAAATCAGCCCTATCTATCATCAGTCGGGCCACACCATAGAAAATTATTTATAGTTATTGATAATTAAATTGCAAAATACAAGTATGGTCCACTCAATGAGTGGATATGATCACCTTTTCACATAAAGTAGTCCATGTGATAAGATCAATCTATTGGACAGGTTGGCTGTCATAGACACATCATTCGCCAGGTGTACCACACATATAGTCTAACAGGTTGGACTTGAGACCTTCTCGTGAATCCAAGCTGTTGAACTACAAGTTACTGTCTAACCAGTGGCTAACTTCAGACCTTTCATGTATGTGAAATCCAATCCGTCCAATAGATTGGCCCCATCTTGAGGACAGCCTTTTGCAAAAGTCAGCACCGTCAACTTAGCAGCTAGGCAAGTGACTCGGCCCAAGTCTCCGTCATCGAGTCAACTAAACAGATCGATCTCCCCGATCATGGCAGAGTACTCACTGCTCAGCTCAACATTTCGCTGAGTCAAGTTGATTCCACCAAATTTCAAGTCCAGTAAGCCGGTTCTAGAACTATGCTACAGAGGTACAGTAATTATTTTTGTTGGTCATTCTTTTGGTCTTCTACCCGTAAAAATATAATATTAATAATAAAAAAATTAAAAATAAAATAAAAAATCGTCGTCCACATTTTCCACCATGATGTATGTGTCTTATCCATAGGGCTGTTGAGATGTGGAGCCACATCTGGACAGGGCCGCTCGACGGGTCGAGTGCCCTGCTCGACCGGTCGAGTGCCCCACTCGACCAATCGAGGGCTGACTCGACTCAAAGTCTAGTGAGTAGCAGTTTTTTGGTTCCGAGGTACTCGACCGGTCGAGGCCCATGCTTAACTAGTCGATCGTCCGCTCGACTAGTCGAAGTTACGCAGATTCATTTTGTGGATTTAATACGAACTGCGGAAATTTGAGTCGGTTTCGCAATGGTGCGAAATGGAAGTAGTCTGTAGGGCTTTTCTAGGGTTAAAGGGTGAGATATTCTAAAATGTGGAGAAAGGGTTTTCTCTATACATCCAAGGGAAATGTTAGTATATTACTTTTAATCTCGTTTTCTTCATAGTAGAAGTTTACACCCGTGGTTTTTTACCCTTGTTTGGGGTTTTTCCATGTATATCCTATCTTGTGCTTTGTTTGATATGTTTTGATTCTACTTCTAGATTATATTTTTTTCTATTTATCATTTGTAAATGAGACCGGAGATTGGATCTCGGTTCACTAACGTTGTTGGCGTGCTGCGCAACAACTAGTATCAGAACTATTGGTTTAGTTATATTGGGAGCGATGATGGAAGAATGGAAGACTATAATTGAGAAGTTTGATGGTTCAAACTTTACCTTCTGGAAGATGCAAATGGGGGATTATCTGTATCAGAATGACCTCTATATTCCTCTAGGAGGAAAAGAGAAGAAACCAGAAAAAAAAAAATAGATGATGAATAGTTTTTATTGGGTCGGAAGGCTTTAGAAATGATCCAACTCTCTTTGTCGAAGAGTGACACCTTCAATATATTCAAGGTGAAAACCACAAAGAATTAATGGAAGCCCTAACTACGATGTATGAAAAATCCTCAGCGTCCAACAAGGTTCATCTTATGAAACAGCTATTCAACATGAAGATGTCAGATAGTGAGAGCATAGCTGAACATCTAAATGAGTTCAATATAATCATGAGCCAATTGGAATCCATTGGCATTATTTTTAAGGACGAGTTCAGGGCGTTATTGATCTTGTCCAATTTGCCAGACAGTTGGGATGCTTTGGTGATTGCTGTGAGCAATTCTTTAGGGTCGACAAAACTGAAATTTGATGATGTGGCCAGTCTAATTCTTAGCGAAGAATCTAGAAAAAAGACATCAGGAGTTTCAAGGGATTCAGAGAATGCTCTAAACGTTGAAGGAAGAGGAAGATCGCTGAACAAAGGAGGAAATAAATATGGACGTTCTAAGTCGAGGAAGAAAACCAAATGGACCAAAAGATAAAGACAGGTGTTGGCATTGCGGCAAGAAGGGGCACATGAAACGTGATTGCAGGGCGCTTAAGAAACAAGAAAGAAGCTTCAAGGCAGGAAGGATTCAGTGAATCTATCTGAGGAGAGTGACACAAAGGTGTTGATCTTATCTCTTGATGCGAGGAATGAGTCTTAGGTCATAGACTCAGGTGCTTCATTTCATGTCACTTCGTGTGAGGAAGTTCTGCATGATTATGTGTCAGGTGACTTTGGGAGAGTTTATATAGGTGATGATGAGCTGTGCAGTATTGTTGGAAAGAGAGACGTTCATATAAATCAGAAAGACGGAATGACTTTGAAATTAAAAGATGTCATACATGTACCGAGTTTGAAACAGAACTTGATCTCAGTGGGGTAGTTGGCCGATACAGGATATGTGATGACATTCACTAGTGATTCCTAGAAGATCACGAAAGGAGCCTTAGTGATATCTCGAGGCAAGAAGGAAGGTACTTTGTACGTGACTTTAGGATCATGTAGTTCACTCACAGTCGCATCAACTGGAGTGAATTGACGGTTATGACATCAAAGGTTGTGACATATGAGTGAGAAAGGGATGAAAGTATTATTATCAAAAGGGAAGTTACCAGGACTGAAGTCTATTGACTTGTAATTCTGCGTTGACTGTGTGTATGGGAAGCAGAAGAGGGTAAGTTTCAAGAAAACAGGACGTGCTCCAAAGACACATCTGTTGGAGCTTGTACACACTGATATGTAGGGACCGACACAGGTATCATCTCTTGGTAGCTCACATTATTTTGTTTCTTTTATTGATAATCTAGTAGAAAACTGTGAGTTTATTTCTTAAAGCATAAATCTAATGTATTTGATGTATTTAATAAGTGAAAAGTTATGGTAGAAAACGAGACAGGTAAAATAGTAAAATGTCTCATATCAGATAATGGGGGAGAGTACTGTGATAAGAGGTTTGAGGAGTATTGTGCAGCAAATGGAATCAAACATTAGAAAACGATTCTGGGGACACCACAGCAGAACGATGTGGCTAAGCGCATTAACAGGACCGTCCTTGAGCGCGCCAGGAGCATGAGGTTACATGTAGGGTTGCCCAAGATGTTTTGGGTATATGTTGTGATTACTGTCGCATATCACATCAATAGAAGTCCCTCAACACCATTGGATGGTGGGCTACCAGAAGAAACGTAGACTGAGAAAGAAGTAAAACTTGCACATCTCAGAGTGTTCGGTTGCACTTCATATGTTCACATTGATGTAGAGCATAGAAACAAGTTGGATGCGGAGCCAAGAGGTGCACGTTTATAGGCTACGGGCAGCATGATTTTGGCTATATGTTTTGGGATACAGAAAACAGAAAAATCATTAGAAGCAAAGATGTAGTCCTCAATGAAAAAGTAATGCATAAGGACAATGTTTAGCAAAATAAGGCCGATGAGAAAGAATTCGTAGAGTTGGAAGAGTTACCGGACACGGGTGTTACAATGCCACAAAATGATCATGCACAGAAGCATTATGAGGAAACCGCAGACACCGGTTATGAGAAGGTCTACTCGAGAGAGGAGACCCAAAGTCCGATACTCACCCTCCTTACATTATCTATTGCTGACAGATAATGGTGAACCAGAGTGTTTTGAAGAGACACTACAGTCAGATACATGGGTTAAGTGGGAGCATGCCATAGATTATGAGATCGACTCTCTTGAGTCTAATCATACATGGGAGCTAGTCACTCTACCTTAGGGTAAGAAAGCTTTTCATAACAGTGGGTTTACAGACTGAAGGAGGAGCATGATGGTTCGAAATGGTACAAGGCTAGTTTGGTTGTGAAAGGGAGCAACTAGATGTTAAGACAACCTTTCTTCACGGGGACCTTGAAGAAGAGATATACATGCATCAGCCAACAGGATACGTGGCACCAGGAAATGAGAACAAGGTGTGCAGACTGAAAAAGAGTCTATATGGCCTAAAGCAGGCCCCGAGGCAGTGATACAAGAAGTTCGACAGTTTCATGTCGGGAAACGGTTTTAGGAAATGTCATGCAGACCACTGTTGCTATTTGAAAAAGTTTAATACGTCATACATCATCCTTCTTCCATACGTTAATGATATGCTTGTGGCCGGTCAAGCATGAAAGACATCTCAGATCTCAAAAGACAACTATCAAAGAATTTGCCATGAAGGATTTAGGAGCTGCAAAATAAATCCTAGGCATGGGGATAAAGCGTGACAGGAAAAACAGGAAACTAGTTTTGTCACAGGCAGAGTACATAGTCAAGGTACTTGATCGATTCAGTATGGGAGGTGCTAAGCCGGTTAGCACTCCATTAGCCAACCATATCAAGCTTTCTAAGGAGTAAGGTACAAAGACGTAGGAGGAACGGAACTACATGGCTAAAGTTCCATACACGTCAACTATTGGGAATCTCATGTATGTTATGGTGAGCACGAGGCCAGACATTGCTCAAGCGGTGAAAATTGTTAGCAGGTTCATGAACAACCCCGAGAAGGAACATTGGGAAGCTGTGAAGTAGATCCTTAGATACCTGATAAGTATTGCGGATGTAAAGCTATGTTATGGAGGATCGAAAATCAAGCTACAAGGCTACATAGATTTAGATTTGGCAGGAGATATCGACAGCAGAAGAAGCACTACAGGTTATGTTTTTACTCTAGGTAGTGCCGCAGTCAGTTGGATCTCTCAGTTATAGAAGATAGTTTCTATCAGTACAATATAAGCAGAATATGTTGCACCTACAGAAGCGTGCAAGGAGATGGTGTGGATGCAAGGTTTCATGGAAGAGTTGGGTAAGAAGCAAGCAGATTGCAAGTTGTACAGTTACAGTCAGAGTGTAATACACTTAGCTAAGAATTCAGTCTTTCATTCAAGGACCAAGCATATTGACATCAGATATCACTTCATACGTTCATTACTGGAAGATGGATCGATTGCTCAGGAGAAGATTCATACAAGTGAGAATCCTGCGAATATGTTGACTAAGGCGATCACACGGGAGAAGCTAAAGCTCTATTCAGTCGTGATTAGTATTCGGGCTTGAAGACGGTGAGGTGGTGCACTTCGAATGTAAAAGACGAAGGTTTGTGATGATGTGTCTCCAAATGGGAGATTGTTGAGATGTGGAGCCACATCTGGACAGGGCCGCTCGACCAGTCGAGTGCCCTGCTCGACCGATCGAGTGGCCCACTCGGCCAGTTGAGGGCTAGCTCGACTCAAAGTCGAGTAAGCAGCAATTTTTTGGTTCTGAGCCACATCAGGAAAGGGAAGTTGCCTACACTATAAATAGGGGTCCCTAGGGCTTTTCTAAGGTTAAAGGGTGAGATATTCTAAAGTGTGGGAAAAGGGTTTTCTCTATACATTCAAAGGAAAAGGTTAGTATATTGCTTGTAATCTCATTTTCTTCATAGTGGAAGTTTGCACCCATGGTTTTTTACCCTTGTTTGGGGTTTTTCCACGTGTATCCTGTCTTGTGGTTTGTTTGGTATACTTTAATTCTACTTCTAGATTATATTTCTTTCTGTTTATCGTTTGTGGGTGAGACCGGAGATTAGATCTCGGTTCATTAGCGTTGTTAGTGTGCTGCGCAACAAGGGCAGGATCCCAAAAATAAGCAGATCCAAATCTCAAGTGGACCACACCATAGGAAATAGTGGTGATTGAATGCCCACACCATAGGAAATAGTGGTGATTGAACGCCCATCATTAAAAACTTTCTAAGGGCCACTGTAATGTTTATCTACCATCTAACCTGTTGATTAGGTTAACATACCTAGATGAATGGAAAACACAAATATTAGCTTGATCTAAAACTTTAGTGCCCCCTTGGAAGTTTTTAATGGTGGCTGTTCAATCATCATTGTTTCATATAGGTCTCATTTTTTGGCAATGCCCTAAAATGAGCTGGAAATGAATAGAGGTCATGGATAAAAGACATCATAGTGGGGGCCCATAGAGCCTTTCCAACACTGACGCCGACACTGGTGGGCACTGGTGGGGTCACTACTAACGAAATTGATGCATTCAATCTATGATAAAATAGGAAAGTTCAATCAATCGACCCTAGCCTCAATCAATCGAGAAAATTTTAAATTTTTCAATAAACTCGCTAGACAGATTTGGACATGTTCAATCGACCGAACATGGAGACTTGATCAATCAAGATAATTTCAGAAAATCAAGTTAGCTCTCTGGATACTTTTAAGCATATTCAATTGATCAAACATGGTGGTGTCAATCGATCAAAGGTTCAATCGACGGTGTGTGCAATTTCTACGCAAGTGCGTATTTTGTTTCCTAATTTAGGTGTGACTCTATATAAGGGTTTGTAATTGTGCAAATTAGGGTAGAGAATGAAAGTTAAGACATTTTAAAATGCGAGAGAGAGGAGCTAGGGTTTTGAAAATTGTTATTTGGGTTTTCGTATCTGTAAGTTGATCACATCTCTTGTAATTCGTTTTTGTAGTGGATCGCTTGTCGCTTTCTTCCATAGTTTTTTTTTTTTTCCTATAAGAGTTTTTCATGTAAATTTGTGTATTTTTCTATGTAAATTCGTGTGTTCTGAGTGGTTACTTTGTTTGTGTTTTCCTATTGTTTGCGTGATTCGACTCTTTGGTTGCTTCTGCGCCCCTCAACAAGTACTATAGAATCTCTGTCCTGATATGGGCCATCATGTCACAAGTTCACCATCCAGACCATCAAATTGTGCTGCGCTTTGTAGATTCCCTTGCCCCCAAATCAAGCCATTTCACTTCTTTGGAAATCATCCATTTATTTTCTGTACACGGTGGCTTATAAGAAGAGTGGGCCATGCTCATCTACGGTTTTCTTTTCTGTTTTGCATGGGCACCATCTTGGCATGTGTGAGGTCTAACAGGGCCTGATGTTTTGCACGTGTCCTATGAGGGCACGTGTGGAAGTTAGAAAGAGAGCTTGGCGTTTTGCACCTGTGCATTGTTAGCACATCCCCAAGTACGTGAGCATAGCCCTAAACACAACTGGGGTTAATAAAAAGCTCACATGGATATCGGTTCTGAAAAGTAAGGGCACGTTTGGTTGCATCAAATATCATGAAATTTCATGATTTTTGGAGCAAAATTTCATAATATTTTGTGAAATTTGGTGCAACCAAACCATAAAACAGAAAGTAGAGGTTTTTCATTACATACCCATGGTTAGAGCACTGGCGAAAATGACTGCAGAGAGAATGAAGACAATGATGGAAGCTCTCCTGAGCCATGTCACTAATTTCCTTATCAAGCACTGACCCCAAAACCCAGCCAACACAGACACTGCTATAAGATACAAGGCTGCAAAAGAAAAGAAAAGGAAAAAAAAATGATTAAATGGTAACAATTACGGTTTCAACAAACAATTTGATGGCCTTCTTTACCAATTTATTGCAATAAGGTTAGTCATGTAACTGAAAGACCAATGAAAAGAACTAGGACCTATGAAAGTACTTAAAAGGGCCCATTTGGACACTGTCAAAACCAGGGTTCGGAAGAAAAATCTGAAACCATGGTCTTGTAGCCTATTTGGATGCCACCCACAAGCATCGGTTTAAGACCATGGCTGGTTTTTGAGGAAACGACGATTGCGGGTATCCTCGGCAATCGACAGTACATCCAAACGAGCCCTAAGTGAAATTCTAACTTTTCCCACCTTCATGGGCACCTTCATACGCTTATTGATGCCACCCGATGCAAACTATGGCGAAAACGACAGTTCATCATAATTTGTCTCCAATAGCGTGAATGAATGGGCGGCTTGGATTGATGCTTGGACATGCGACACTTAGCTTTAAATATTTTGGAGATGTTGCCATGCTAATTGATGCTTGGACATGCCACACTTAGCTTTAAATATTTTGGAGATGTTACCATGCTAACGTCCCCCAACTAAAAACTGAGGGACGTTAGCATTCCTCATGCCATAGCTAGGAATATGGGTGGAGGTAGTAATAAGAGACGAGAAGAGTTTATTATCGATTTCGACAGTTGTCTTTTCTTGAAGATTCAACGGTAGCCTTTTGTCTATATTCTCAGGGAAATAATACCACACCCACCATGATTAACAGCAACCCCGTTTTCCTAAACTAGGCAAAATGCAATATTGCAATTTTTGTACTATATGATTGCATGGCAAGCCGTTAATCTTGACCAGTGTGTGTGTGTGCGCTGATGCTACGAACCTCTATTCAAAGCAAAGATAATTTGTAAAGACCGAATGCAATGAGTCATTCAAAACAACTAATTAAATCCTCTTATATGAATGGATGAGAAGGGTTTTTTAACAATTGAAGTGTAGTTCAGTTAAAAGAAACTTCTCACCTTTGCTTTTCTGCTTACTCCCATCACTTTTTAAATCACTTATTCTATAAGTGTCACTGTCAGGGCAACTGGGAGATGTTCTAAGAGAGATGGGATGGTTTGGGGCCTCGGCTTGTACGGTATTATTAATTCTTTATAACCAATCCATATGCCCCATGAAACGGACAGTTGAGATAATTGATTAGAGCAATTTCAACAAACCATCTTGACCACTCATTTTATAGGTTGTCGAAACAACGTAATCTTTTAAATGACCAATGAATTGAAAGCCAAACCCAATTGATAATTCAAATCAACCAAAAGGTTTGTGCACCTACCAATAAAATCTTTGTATCATATCATAACTTATGATGATGATGATGTTGATGGGAAGTAAACTTACCATAGGGCATTGGGAATCTCTTGAGGAAGTAGAACTCTACAACTGATAGAGAAGATGAGAACATCATCACAAACGTTGCTGTCGCACTAGCAACCTACAAAGGGAGGAAAAAATTATGCAGTTAATCATCAGATGGACCACACATAATGATTAATTAACAGTGATTGACCAGTGGTAAACACTTAAAAAACTAGTGTGACCCACCTGGTCAGAAGACACAAATACATCTACGTGGGAGGTCCATCCAAAGAGAGGCCCATCGTTTTAACGGTTTGGATCAATGAAACCCGGTCCCAATCTCACAAACTAGAAACCCAAGTACTCTACTGTCCAAACACAGCCAGAGAGTTGAATACTACCTCCCGACCAAAAAGTGTGGGTCTCATTGTTTTGGTAAACGAGAAGCCGTCGGATCAAATAATTGTTTGGTGGACGGCTACCTAACCAGGAGGTACGAATTCCTAGTCCACGTCAAATAGCACATGGGCACTTAGAAAACTCGCTGACTTGGATATGTTTTTCTGCCCCTTCATGAAGTGGGCCACCCTCATTAAAGAGGAGAAAGTTAAGAGATCATACTCCTCTTTTCTACCAAAGGAGGGACACATTCATAGTCCTAGAGTATTTTACCTCTTCCCCATATAAGACATGCAACTGCGGTCCCCATCCACGATTCAATGCATCTTCCCGCACACAACTAAAAAGTTAAATGGGACCCACAAATGCAACAAACCAAAATTGGCTATTTACTAACATTTTCGTCAACATGCCACGTGTACGTAGGACATCAGTGGGCCCACCATGAAAATTACATGGCACAAAAATCAAGTGGGCCACGCTGTTGGAATCTATGGACAACCGACAGTCTTACTTAAGAAAGAGGTGTGGCCCACCCAGTGAACAAATCAACCTGCTTTCCAAAAAGCGTCATCTTTTCATGGTAGGTATTCATTTTCAAGCCAATAGCTTATTGGCTGGGAAAGATGATATTTGTGGGGAGTGTGTGCAAGATCCCAGCCATTCATCAGAAGGGGCCCATCATTAACATCCCCCCTGCACAAAACCACTCATCATAGGGTGGCCAGACACCCGCATGAGAAAAAAGTGCAAGAGTGGCCCACTTGATGAGTGGATCAGCCTATTTTGGGATTGTACATGTTCACCTGACTAAGAGGCTCCTCGTGAAGGGTCGCCCCTCCTGCCCCACCATGTGATGATCTAGCGTTCGACTTGATGGTCGAACGTAAATGGGCCACATGAAAAAAATCAGACAGGTTATAGCTCATCTTTCACTAAATGGACCACAATAACCACATGGTAAGACAATGGACTATTTCCAAATCCTTCAATGATGCAAAACCATGCATCTAAATGACCTCTTATGAATGGAGCATGGCCTAAAAACTAGACTAATTGAACAATCCTACATGTATACCAACAGTACACATGTGAGTTCTCATTTTCATTTTATAATTTTACCTGGGGAATTACGCCGATCTCGAGAAGTAGCGGGCCTAATATGAATCCGCCGCCGGAGCCGAGTAGACCGCCGACAGTGCCACCCAAGATGCCACAAAGAGCACAGAAGAGGAGCTGGAATCCAGTCCAGCGGATAGTCGCCTCACAGACAGTTTCTGTGTTTCCACACATTCTACGCTTCTTGCTCTCACGATATAGCTTCAGTGCTCCATACCCAAACACGCTTAGTGACACTGGAAACTAAAATGATAAAACCAAATCCATCCATATTAAATTTTGCCAACCAAACGGTCCAAACCAAAATAAGATATAAGTGGTCCACATGTTGCCAACCCACCTGCAAGATGTTTAATACCCAGTACAAAGGACTGCAAACAGCTGTATTGTTCTGCAAAAAGAAAACAAGGCCACAGTGAAGAGAGAGAGAGAGAGAGAGAGAGAGAGAGAGAGAGAGATGGGATTTGTTCTTCAGCTTTACTGTTTGTGTATATATGAGAAATGTGTAACCAATCATCTGAATCTGGTCTCCCCAGTGGTGCAAAACTGGGTTGTGAGTGTGCATGCAAGATCTGGTCCATTCATCTGGTGGTGTATTTTTCGTCGACCAATCATCAGATGGACCACATGCGCATGAATTATGAAAAAGAGAACAATAATTAGACAATGAACAGTGGTTCGTCTACTTCCGGCTATCATGATGAACCACTAAGAACCCAATCATAATATTAAAATATTCAAGACTAATGGAACACATCAAGCTAAGCCCTTAAAACCTAAGTGCTCTTTTCGGACGACACACTCTCAAAAGGTGAATATGCTTCCATGAACCCCTGTTTGATTCCCCATTTATCAAAATAGCCATTAAAAAGCCTACCGGCGAAACTGACAAAGCTGTCAAAATTTCATATTTTGTGCAGGTGTATGTCTTTTCCACCTCTTGTGGTGGTCCTCACTCTCTCTTCTAAGGGGTAAGGGGTAAGGAGTGGAGTGTAGTAGCTGGTCCTTCAATAAGAGTAGTCATGAACTTGTAGATCGTTCCTTATAACAGCTTTTACTCTCATCCAATGACTTAGAGACAAGGATGTGATGGGTCTTCAATACAAAATGTTAAGAACCTAACCAATGCGCCAAAAGCATTGGACTAAAAGAAAATATCAACATAGGCTTTTAACATGCACACATAAATAAAGCATTAGAGGGTCACATGCCTTGAAGATCTGAAGAAGTAGAAAAGCAACCCAAACGACCACCAACACCAGAGTGCGCTTCCACCTTATGTTAAATAGTAGTATTTCCTGCACAAAAAATGCAAAAACCAAAGATGTGGGAATTGCTTTTTCTAAAGAAAAAGATTAGATTTTCAAAATAGGGCCTTTTCATACCACTCCAGATTTCTCTTCTTTAGGAAGTAAAGGCTCGTAATTGGCATCTATGATGACTGTAGAAAGTGGAAAACACAAATAAATAAATATAACAATATAGAAGACCTCTCTTGAAATTTGAATACATGAAATTCTTCTTCTTACCTTGACTGTTGGCATTTGACTGAGCTTCTCTCTTCTCTATTTCCATCTGCATAATGCCATTTTGAAATTTAGTGGTAATTACCTCTTAGATGCATCCCAAGGTAGTGTAATGTGATACGTCGGGACTTTGCCCTTTGAATATGGATTGTCTAATGATCCAAACCATTGATAGGATGAGTCTCAGCTTGTTTGGTGGATAGAAAACAAATAAAATTTCTTAAATTAGATTATATCAACCATTTGAAATTTGGCTCTTTTACTTGGAAATGGACTGTCACCATGAAATATTTGATCCGATACATTTTTGGGCATCCCCCATCCAAGGGGTGCCCTATCACATAAACGATTTGGGTCATTAAAAAAGCCCAATTCCAATGGATATTATCCCAACTTATCATATTGGGATACCGTCGGGATGTATGCAAGCAACCATCTAGCAACCATCTTTGATTTTTTACCTTCATTATAGTTTCTTCTTTCCACATCTCAATTCCCTTGAAGAAAGACCTTGAAGAAGTACCTGATACAAACATACAAACATTGAAAAAAAAAAAATTTAAGGTGCTTTTAGTCCAATAGGTAGAATCTCTACATAGGGCCCACCTATGATCAGCAAATAAACATGACCCAAAAGTATCCATGATTGGATATCACATTCGCTTGATCATACAAAAATCCCAATTGAATTTCAAGATTTAAAAAATGGTCTTACTATTTTTCGTGCCATTATTTGAACAACAGCTCTGTTCATCAGATAAGGGTGACACTTTTTTCCCCTCTTATCTAATGATCCACCACGATTACAGGTGGGCCCACATGAAAATTCAGTATTGTAATCAGGACTAACCAAGAAAAAGAATGATAATGAGGATGGTGATGAGCCAATAAGGGAAGACCACGCTTAGGGCAACTCCAATGGTGATGCCGAGCATGAGCATGGGCTGGAAGATGAGGGCTAAATCGTAGTCGATAATGGGCACATTCTTGGATGGGTGTGGGACCCGTAGATTGTACCACACGGATGAGGTGGACGCACCCATGATCATACCTGGTGGGCCACAGATTAAAAAATAAATAAATAAGACATTAAAAAATCAAAGAAAGAGGGAGGGAGAACCACTAACATTTAGAAAGTGCAGCCGCCGATTTGGTATCGAAACCGACTATCAGATTAAGCATAGGAACAAATATTCCACCACCCCCAACACCTCCAACTGTACCAAAAGCCGATCCCGAAAATCCAATAATCGTTGCCAACAAGCTTCTCCAATTAAACACTAAATCCTGTAGAGGGAAAAAGAATAAAAAAAAATAAAAAAATCACTTCAATAACAATAAAAACAGAATGCTAGAAACAAAACACCAAAAGGCTCAGGACTGATGGAGCACATCAATGTAAGCCTTAAAACTACTAGGAATGCTAACCCACAACCACACATGTTACATTCATAGAAGTCCACCTAGTGGTGATGGCACTTATTGTGACTTATATGCCTATGCCTATAACCCTTTTTTTTTTTTTTAGTAATTCTCACTCTATTTAAGGTTGCCCTTTTCGCATATTAGCCTATCGTAGAAATCAAACACGGGACACGATGTTAGCACTGAAACACTGATTGTCGAGTACTTAATTAATATGCCAAAAGCCATAGGCCTGATGGGATGCATCAAAACTCGGGCGAAGCTCGAAGCTCGAAGGCCGGCTTCTTCCTCTTTCATGTAGTCAAGTAATGGGGAGTACAGCTGACAGGGACACCGACGTGTGTGTGTATATATATATATATATATATATATATATATATATATAGAGAGAGAGAGAGAGAGAGAGAGAGAGAGAGAGAGTTACCGGCCAGACTCGAACACTGCTAGTCACGGAAGGGATAGATTGAAGAGGGTCTGGTAGTGAAAGGGTGGAGTTTGGGGAAGAGAGAAAAGAACGGTGAGTAGGGAGTTTTGAATTTGAGAGGAAGATGAGTGGGAGAATAGTAACCATGAAAGCTGAGAGAAGACAGAGAAGGAATCCTTTGCTTTCCATGGCTGCCCAAAGGAAAGAACGTTTCAATACCTTTAAAATACACTCCCTCAAATATATATCCTCAAATATGTATATATATAAATACGACAATGTGAGAGAGAGAGAGAGAGAGAGAGAGAGAGAGAGAGAGAGGTGTTTCCGGGAAGGAGTGTGTTTGGGCGGGTGAGCTCTTGTCGTTTATTAGGATGGCTGTAGCGGCAGCACATGCATAGAATCTGGTGAGGTTTGCTGCAATACATTGTATGTATTTCAATAGCATATATTTGAGAAATAGGATCGTTTGATTTGGATTTTTTGAAATGATCCGAATCGTTTATGTGACAGGGATCATGTTAGATGGTAGATATCTTGAAATGATATTTGATAAAATATTTGAATTTGTTGATTATGTGAAGATTATGATAACCGTTCATGTTTTAAAACAAAAGAATTAAATTATCATACAGTTGAAGTAATCTAATTAGGAGAATTTAATTTTTTTCTGACCACCATACAAATATATATAATTACAAACGGTTCAGATCATTGCATGATGACTAGATAAAGGCCTGATGTATTGTGTTGGAATACGTTGGTAATGTGTTACAGCATATATTGGACGGAATCATATACGTCACCTGTTTAAGTAAGGGGAACGGATTGGCTACTCCCCCTGCAACCAGCCAATGGCTAGTGGTCGGTGCTCTGTGGGCCCTACCATAATGTATATGCTTCATCCATGCCGTCCATATATTTTTTTTCAGATCATGTTATAGCATGGGACAAAACATTTAGGTATATCAAAATCTCAAGTGGACCACATTACAGGAAAAAGTGTTGAATGAGCGTCGACCATTAAAATCCTTTTGGGGGCCATAAAAGTTTTGGATCAAGCTGATCTTTGTTTTTTCCCTTCATCTTGGCCTGTATGACCTAATAAAAAGATTGGATGTTAAATAAAAGGTAGAGTTGGCCTTAGGAGGATTTTAATGATCGATATCCAATCATTATTTTTTTACTATGGTGTGGTCTACTTGAGATTTACATACCTCTAATTTTTGGATGAAACACTAAAATGATCTGTAAAAATGGATGAACGGAATGGATGAAAAACATACATCATAGAGGGTCCCACAGAGCACCGACCATCAGCCACGGGGCTGGTGGCAGTGGGAATAGCCAATCCGTTTCCACTAAGCAGGGTGTATAAAAATAATCTGTGAGCCGACCATGTTGTCTGTGTAAACATCCACTCCGTCCATCTAGCTATTTCCTTAGACCAAAACCAGTCCCAAAACTAAGGTGGGCCACACAATAGTAAACAAGGGGAATGTGAAACCAACGATAGGTTTCTGTTTAGGACTACCTTGGCTTTTATCTTTCATCAAACCCTTTCAAGAGGCGTGACTCGCCAGGATGAATGGAATATATAAAATTCATCCTAATAAAAAATTCAGGTGGGCCACTCCTTGTGAATTTAGAGGTTTTAGGCACAATTTTATATTGCTCCCCTTGATTTAGCTCATATGAGTTTGTATCGCCCTGTTCTTTCATACGTGTGGTGAACATAAGGGTTTTTGACTGATGAACGGAGTAGATTTTACACATACAACATGTTGGGCCCACAGAGCTTGGGTGTTTTTATGTCATGCGTAAAACAAGCGGTGGAGATGATTCGGGCTCGCGTGCTTTGGGTGAGAGAGATTTTCGTTGTTTCTTTCTCTTTTGGTAAAATACTGAAGAGAAACTTTCGAAGAGGTATTACATGAACCTCGGGCGAGAGATTGTACAGTACATTTAGATTTCTGATATGTACAAACGCATCCCTTGATTCGATGATCCAAAACGTTGATACGATGGACCCATCTTGGATGGCCCACTTATATTTAAAAAAATACGTAATTCGAATATGCTAGAATTGGAATATTTGATTATTATTGCTTGAACGGCAAGGAGGTTTTTTATTTCGATCTTAACCGTTCTTTTTTGGCTACTTGTGTAAACGTTTCGGATTTTCCCACAAGGGAGGCGTGTACTAATTAAAAGTAATCTTAGTGGGGGCCATAACATCAATGGTTTTGATCACTGAACAATGGGCCTACTTGTATAAAATGAAAACACGAAGTGTAGCGTGTCATCTCTCTGCGAGAGCGTCGCATATTATATTGAAAAAAGCCTTTTTTTCTCTTCACCGCGCGAAAACTTATCTAACTGAAGTGGTTAATTATGGTACGGTGGTAATGTTTTTGACAAAAATACCTATACTTATTAAGGTAAATAACTGAAAAAAGTAAAGGTATTTTTGTCTTTGATGATTTAAGTTTTGTATCCTCTTATGTTAATTAGAGTTATAGACGAGTTTATATGACCTTTTAAGGTTCGGATGCACATGAAAAAATAAGGGTATTTTGATCTTTTAGAGTTCATCGTTACACAGCCTTAGGCCTGTTTTCGCAATTAAGGTATTTTTTGGGCGAATGGAATTGGTGAGTGATACCTGATGCCTATAAGCCTCAAGAACCCATGTAAGATTAAAAACTTTGATACCCTAGCTGTGTGACAGTTGATACTCATGCAATATGAAACTGTATGCATGGAGGACGCTTAACTCAAAGAAAACGGTCCCAAATCATTCAAACTGACCCAGATCAATCCTTTAAAAATTCTATACTCAATAGAATTTCTAACTGTACGATTGGTGGACATCTAATCAACGGTTTATAAATACACAACAGTATAAATCTAGCAATCATATATCTATTAATCGAAATTTGTGATAAATCAATAGAGGTGACGACGTGTCCATCGTATATCCCGTAATTTTGACGGTCTAAACTGATTTAGTTTATGCCACGTGTACAAACTCTGAGTAATTGCGTATCAACCATACGTCTGAGTATCAAATATACTGATTTTTATACATGCATAGGTTGTCGTATCTAATGTCATTTTCCAAGTTAAACAAGTTGCAGTGGACACGTGGCAACTGCAGCTGTAGTCCAGGCATCCTGACTGCCGAGCCGGAAGATAAAAGAGTCCTAAAACAGAAAGAAGATAACCACTCTCACGCAACGTTCTTCGGTGGGCCGAGCCTTTGCGGTCCCCACATTAGTTTGGCGCGCACACCCATACGTGGAATGTGGGCCATCTCTTCTTAGTTTTGACCGTCTATATTTTTTACCTACACGTATGGACAACCGATGTCTTCATGTGGTTTCTCCCACCTGGCGGTTTCTAGGTGAATGAGAGATATCGATCAGACACGTGGGAGAGTACGAATTGGAATGTTGGAAGGGGACGTGGATTAGGTGGTGCCCGAGAGTAGGGTTTGGCGTCACGTCCTGAAAAACATCCTTTCTGAAATCTGACTTCGGTTGAAACCTGAGTTCAACCACGGGCGGAGGAACTAGCCCCATTGTCAACCGAGACCCCATAGGAATTCTGGGGACCCAGCCCTCTCGGGAGTATCCCGAAACACCTCAAGGGACCTAAACCACACATCGGAAGTCCGCTAGCTTCGAAACTATAGAAGAATATCTGTCTTACTAGGCTCGACATCCGTCGCGGGAGCCAAACCTGAATAGTGTTTAGGACTGCTCAACTTGAGTCGAAGGACGGGTGCTCGAGAAGTTCAAATACCCTAGGGAAGAACCTGAAACTTAAGTAAATTAAGTTGTACATGATTTCGTGAAGTTGAGAGTCTCGGACTGTCGGTTTACGGCTAAACTTAGCACGTAGGGTAAGGATAATTCTCCGCAAACACTTGTATAACCGCGACCCGGATTGAGTATTTCTAATTGTTGATCTGACACAGGCTCCCAACGGCCGATCTACGTATCCGATCGTGCCAAGGTTGTCTCCTAGCATAGATCCATTGGTAAGGGACCTATCCCGTGGTGTAAATGAGCCCGTAGGCCCTCCTGAGGGCCCTAGAAATGACCTCCCTTAGGGCATGTATAACAAACAAAGTGGTCTTAAGGCCATTGGTACACCAACTGGAGCTATAAGTATCTCCCAAATTGCACCAGTTTCTCCCCATCCGAATTTATCAACCTTAATTCGGGAGAAAGAAAAGGGAGAAGAGAGAAAAGGCGGAGAGAGATCGAAGGTGTGCTTGCTAAGAGAGGTGACCCATCTTCCCTTCGGCTCAAGAGCCTAACCGCTACCATTCCCGTTGTCGGAACTCCTCTAGCGACGATTTAGGGTAAAACTATGAAGCTTCCTTGTAGATGTAGATCTTCAAATGGGCTTCCCAAAACCCTAACGAACCCATGTACTTGTGTAGGTGATCAACGATCCTTCCTTGGAAACATACCCCTAGGAACGAGTCTGAGTCGGGCATATTAGCGAGAGGTGTGGACCATAAGTGCTTATGTTACGATTTATCAATGCTACTGCATCGGTTAATGATTTATGATTTCCAATTTAGAATCTGCATGATAACCTACATGTATTTCAATTTCTACCCAATGAATTGCAAACTGTAGTTTAGCGATACTTACGTGTTCAATGAAATGCCCGAATGATTAGATTACTAAATTTGACTATCGAATGTGAACCCTTATATGTTTAATGCTAGTTGAGTTGATTTGTATGAAAAATAGGACTAGAAGAGTAGTCTGGTTAGTCGGTAAATTCCCAGATATGGCTTGACCAAATTTAGCTGGCCAGCCCTGGACATGTTCGATTCATCCGGGTTGAACACAGATGATCGATAGTGGCTGGACCATGCGGGGTGCTTACGCACTCTATGTCGATTACGCCGATGTTCACCTATATCAATCAAAATTGTCCAAAGAATTGGCTAACTCAATATATGTTCACCATGTATCATCACAACTGCTCGAATCTGGGATACACCCTTACCATTTGTGAAGGTCTACTATTAACCATTAACATCATGATCCTCAAGACTCATGAACTTGGCATGGTTGTATGGGATACCGTGTCCGTGCTGTCGGCCTACACTAGGGTGACAAGCCTCCCCGTAGTTACCGTGAGCATTACCTTTACAACTTGTCTTTCGTATGCATTCAACTGGGAGTGACGAACCCAGACAGATCAAAGAATATAGGCATAGGACTGCTACGGCCATCCGCGCCTAGTGATTCAGATGAGACCAATTACTAAAAGGGAGGTACCCTAGCTTCCCCAAATTGTTGAATGATTATAGGCTTAATTAATCACTCAGTTAACATACTATTCACCGCATCGCACTAGAATATGATGTGGCGAACCAGGAGTTGAGATTGCGTGTTGAGGGAGTGTTGACATCTGCGAACCTGCCATCGGAGTCGCATGTTGAGGAAGTGTTGGACTGTAAGTGCATGCATCATTTCACAAACCCCACTATGTGCATTAATGAGAGTAATTAGGAAGTGGTTGTTTAGATTGCTTTATCATTTCCTGTATTGTTAAACTTGATAACATGTACAGCTTATGCTTTATGGAACCATTAAGGTGATCACTCACTCCCACTCTGGGACGGTGTTTTAAAATACCAAGCAAATGTTAATATAAATGTAGGGACCATCGAGACCGATGTATTATACCAGGCGGACATGGATGAGGAGGAGTTCTCTTACTTCCAGCTTATGGATGGGCCAATGTAGGTTGTGCACTTCTCGATAGAGAGATTCGAGCGATCGAGCTTAGCTAGACACCACATTTTCATATTTTTTTTGTTGATTTTGAAATTATATATTTGACCCAGCTGGACCCATACTCTGGATAATCATACTGCATGCGTTTTAATTTACTTGCTTTAATTGCATTTATTACAAAGTATGTTACACCGTTTAGTATAATTGTATACATGCTTAAATGCCTAATATAGAAGAAATCGAGAAACCGGCTTTTGCAAAGCATAAGTAATAGACAGAATCTTGGGAGTTGAGTATTTACTCGATCCTCAAAATTCGGGGTGTTACATTTAGACTGTAGGACCAAGACGTGGATTATGTGTTGCCAACAGACGCTACTTGTCATGCCCCAAACCCGGAAATCAGGCTCACAAATTTTTCGATCGTCGAATCCGATGCCGACAGCCTCTGTAGTACCTCATTCTCTGCTCTCAGTGTGCATACGCCAGATTCTAATCTTGAGATCCTACAAGTAAGATTTTTCAACATACATTTGTCTCATAAGAAGCATAATCACAAGTTTACCCAAATCACAAAGGCAACATCATCATCACATATCCACTAATATAAACTTTGAATACAATGCTGAAAGGGAAATACATATGTTAAATAAAATCAAAGCTCCAGAAGTCCGTTGCATGCTCTAAGCTCAACGCTGCTGCTACCTAACGCCACCTGCACACATCTATTGTGCATAAGCTTATAGAAAGCTTAGTGGGTAGTAAAAGTGTGTGCACAACGTAAGTGCCAAGTAAGCAATATTAGCGTAAGCAGAAATACTGACAAGCCCATAGATCATATAATATCAGAAATACTAGCAAGTCCATAAATCATACGACATCAGAGTAATGCGAAAATATGCTGATAGGCCTATAAATCCATCAGCCTTATCCAGGCTATGCGATACAAAAATATAATAAACCGATATCAAATATTGATGAAGCAATGTAGATCAGCTATGCAATACAGAGACAGTAAGCCAAATACTATGTGTTAAGGATGCAATGCAATATGCAATGCGAATTAAATGATCAAGGTGGAGTGTGAAGTCGGGATGATAGTACGTAGTATCGCAGGCTACGGGGTCCACTACAGGGGACTTCTATTTAAACTAATCCCATACCTAAATTTAGATAGTCAGACTCAATGTGGTAAAGTCCTGATCTCAGGTTAGTCGCGCACCCCAACCGAAATTCTGGTCATTGCGAAGGTACATGTAACAAATAGTTACACACTACTAGCCCAAGTGGATAGTGAATGAATGAATGAATGAGTATGCAACTCCTACTCAATAAGTCCACATATCAATACGGTTCCTCTCTACGATCATCACCAGGGTCTAGTACACTCTACATGCAACTGCCGCCCACTAACGCGTGACCATGCAAGTGGAAGAGATCTCACCATCCGATTGGCCAGTAGTTAGTCAATATCTATCCGACACATTGATAGTAGACTCATTTACGAGTTGGTCAAACTCAGCCTATCTATGCCCCTACCTTCGGGCCAATAAGGCCACACCCCCTCCTAGCCGACCACGACAAAGTGGGAGATGCGACATCATAGTATTCGGCACTCGAGCGCTCATGTATCCACTCGGTCTCGACGTTGAGGCGTCCTCTGGTACCAAAAGGGTTTAGGGATTTTCACTCAGGGTCATATATGGCAGCTCGATGCTAATAACAAATTTCTGGTGTCCCATCTGGTCATCCACAATATACTTGTGGAGGCTACGACCCTGATGTCGCTAGGGTGTACAGTAATCACAACACACAATGTAAGGTGCATAAGTCATACAATCCAGTCATGCAACAATCCTATGCATACCGTGCGCTCATATGAGATAACCTCCGCCTATTAGAGAGTCTCATAACAACCTGCCCAATGACATATGCAATGGTCAACCACATCTCATAACAAATATGTAGATGATGCATATGGGTATGTATCATGATGCTATGCTGTCACATACTCATAAATCAGTATTAATAACCGGCATCGACAATCGACCTCGACAATGTAGACATTCAACCAACATTGCCCCCAAGGAATGACCCACATAGAGCCTAACATATAGTGGACCCATGACCTCACACAAGAGCCTAATATACAACATCATGGGCCTAACTCAAGAGCTTAATACACATCACGATTGACCTCTCACATGGGCCTAATATACATCACAACGGGCTCCATCACTTGGCCCTCAAATGTACCACAATGGGCCTCATCACATAGGCCTCATATACATCACATTAGGCCTTAAACACGGGCTGAATACACATCACAATGGGCCTCAAATACGGGCCGCATATACATCACATTGGGCCTCAAACACGAGCCGCATATACATCACATTGGACCTCAAACACAGGTCGAATACACATCACAATGGGCCTCAACTACGGGCCGCATATACATCATATGGGTCTCCACAATCGGCCTCGACAATCGAAATCGGCCTCGATAATTGAAATCAGCCTCAATAATCAGCCTATACAATCGGCCTCGACAATCGGAATCAACCTCAACAATCGGCCTCGATAATTGGAATCGGCCTCCACAATCGGAATCAGCCTCGATAATCGAAATCGACCTCGACAATCAGCTTCAACAATTGGCCTCGACAATCAAAATCGGCCTCAACAATCAGCCTCAATAATCGGAATCGGCCTCGACAATCGACTTCGACAATCAACCTCGACAATCGGAATCAGCCTCGACAATCAGAATCTGCCTCAACAATCGGCCTCAACAATCGAAATCGGCCTCGACAATCGGAATCAGAATCGATGAGAATAGGCCTAATAAAGTCTAAGTGAAGGTCACAATGTGGACATCCAACCATCATCACCCATCAATGTGAACATTCAACCAACATCGCTCCCAAGTAGTGGCTGCTATAAACATTATTACATACATCATGGTGGAATCTCACATCGCAATGGGCCTCATATACATCACATTCGGCCCACATAAAGGCTTCACATACGTCTCATTAGGCCCACTCATGGTCCTTATATACATTACATTGGGCCTCAACCCATGGGCCTTAAATACGTCTCAATGGGCCTCATATACATCAAGTGGGCCGCATCATGTGGGACGCTCCAATGGGCCAACATGCATCAAATGGGCCACATCATATGGGCTACACCAATGGGCCCATATACATTAAGTGGGTTGTATCAACGAGCCGCACCAATAGGCCTCATATACATCAAATGGGTCGCATCATGTGTGCCTCAAATATATCAAATGGGCTGCACCAATGTGGGCCTCAAATACATCGAATGGGTCGCACCAATGTGGGCCTAATACATATCATAATGGGTCTTACCAAATGGATCGAAAATACATCACAATGGGCCGCATCAAATGGGTCGCAATTGCAATCAAGGTAGGCCTTAATGGATAGGCCACCAATACATCAAGGTGGGCCTCATGGATAGGCCACAAATACATCCGGGTGGGCCCCACGGATGGGCCATAAATACATCAAGGTAGGGCCCACCATATACTCTCCATCCAATCTGATTATAAGGTCACAAAGACTTAAATAAGAGGTAAAACAAATTTCATACAGATCCAAAGCTTCTGTGACCTAAAAAGGGTTTCAAGGGTAACTGTTCAATTCACCACTATTTTCTACTATGTCGTCCACCTGATAGCTGGACGGTGTGGATCACAAATGCATCACGGTGCACCCCACATAGCCTGTCAGATGGACGGCTGATACAAAATACATACAATCAAGGTAGGCCTCATGGATGGCCACAAATACATCAAGGTGGGCCTCATCACATGGCCCGCACCAAAAATCATTTCAATAGTTGTAGGTGTAACATGTGTATCACCGCACACTATCATTCTATGGGGCACATGGCCCACTAATGATGATCACCATCCAACACTATCTGGACGGTGTAGATGAAATGAATACATCAAGGTGGTGTCCACGGTTCAGATGGGACCCACATAACTTGTTAACGTCAATACATCAGCTATATAATTGATGTAAAGTACACCAGCCAGTCAGCTTCCATCCCAAGGTGGGTCCACACGTGTGGCCCACCAGTCCAAGTGAATAGACAGAGTGAATTACACATACATCACGGTGTGCTGCACCTGCCACCATCCAAATATGGACGGTGTGAATATAAGATACTTACATCAAGGTGGGTCCCACGTGGGGCCCACCAGACATATATATATAGTATATATATATAATATTATATTATATTATTACTTTATCATACTTTCTCCTTTCTTTCTTTCTTTCTTTCTTTTTTTTTTTTGAAAAAAGGTTCCAGCGTCTATACCTGGATGCTGGTCAAATGGACGGCTTTGATAATCACATGCATGTGGAGTCCACACGTGCATGGGTCCCACAGCTGCTCTACATCATGGATGAATCATGAGTGGGGTCCACAGGACCGTCCAACCTGTCCAGCATTGTCCAGATGGTCTAGACGATGTGGATGAAATAAATACATCATTGTGTGGCCCAACAGCAGGTGGGCGGTTGGGATCCAACACATATGATCACGTGGGACCCACTAAACTTACTGACGTCAGTCACCCGGTTGGGGTCCCACCGTTGGATGGTTTGGATGCAACACATGCATCATGGTGGGCTCCACGGTGATGGATGGCGTGGATATGTCACACGTATCGGGTGGGCCGCACATCAAGAGGGAGAGGGAGAGAGAGAGAGAGAGAGAGAGAGAGAGAGAGAGAGAGATACGATCGTGAGAGGGGAGGGACCCCGCCACTATGGGCCCTCCCTATACATGTATACATCAAGATGGGTCCCACATATGTGGGCCCTCAAATCATAAAATTAATAAATAAAAGCACCCACTATTAGATCTTAGACTCTTCCTTCCACCAATGTGATCTAGAGCTCCAAGGGGTGCATTTTCAACGATCAAGATTGGACTTGGATGGTGGAGATAGAAGGTAGGAAGGTGGGCCACACTAGCTTCTCCATGGAAGTTTAGACGGTTGCTCTCATGGTGCTTGGGAGAAATGAGAGAAAGAGAGATAGAGATGAGAGAGAGAGATTGTAAGAGAGAGAGGGATGGGTGAGTGATGGGGTGTGATGAGTGAGTGAGTGATGGGTGTACTTGGTTGTAAGAGACAGTTGGCTTTAGGTGAGAGAGGGATGGGTGTTGGTACTTGACATAATGTGATATGGTACTTGATTAATTGATGTAATTGATGGGACATTTCTCTTGGGTTTTGCAATGCGCGATATTTTTCTCGAACTAAACAAAGGCCCACATCTCCTGGCCCAGGTATCGAATCAGCGTGCGAGACACAACATCGGAACCGCGGCGACGGCGCGGTTGCAAGGGTACAAGTTTAGAGTCGAGCCGACTCTGATATACGAGACACGACTCAAGATCATGTACAAACACCGATAATAGATCGCGGGTCATCGAAATTCGACCAGGAGGACCGTGGAAGCCTACGGAACGGTACGGGCTAGGATACGGGTCTCACACTGCCAGGTTGGCTACTGGTTGGTGCTCTGTGGACCCCACTAGTATGTGTTTTATCTATACTGTTCATCCATTTTTCTAGATCATTTTAAGGCATAAACCTAATAATGAGATAATAACCAGGTAGATCCAAACATTATAGGAAACTGTGTTGATTGAACGCCCACAGTTGAAAACTTCATGGGCTATCAAGCTTATATTTGTTTTTTTCCCTTTGTACAAGACTGTATTACCTAATCGTGTCAAATAAACATTACAGTGGTGGTGAACATTCAATCACTACTTTTTTCTTGTAGTGTGGTCCACCAGAGATTTAGATACGCAGCATTTTGGTATTAAGGCCTAAAATGATCAAGAAAAATGAATGGACGACATGGATAAAATAAATACATCATAGTGGGGGGGCCATCCTATTGTTTGTGTTTTATTTTAAGGCCTGGACCCAAAACCGAAGCGTATCCCAAGCTCAAGTGAACCATACTATAGGAAAGAGTGGTGATTGAACGCCCACCGTTAAAAACTTCTTGGCACCACAAAAGTTTTGGATGAATTTGATACTAGTGTTCTCCTTTGTGCTCTCCTTTCTGTGTGACCTTATCAATAGGTTGGATGGCAAATGAATGTTAAAGTGGGCCCTCAAAAAGTTTCAATGGTGGGTGTCATTGTCGCCACTGTTTCCTGTGGTGTGGTCCACAGCCCCCAACGCATCACACCACCGGTGGAGGACGCAGATTACGTACCCACACCGCCAGTAGCGACATCACTACTCGACGGTTCTCTGCGGGCCCCACAATGTTGTAAGTGTTTTATCTGCGCCGTCCATCCATTTTGGATCATTATTTTTATGGCATGAAACTAAAAATGAAGCAAATCCAAACCTCAGGTGGACCATGCCAGAGGAAAACTGTGATGATTGAAGACCCACCATTAAAAACTTCCCAAGGCTCACATAATGTTTATTTCCCATCCAACATGTTGATTGGGTCTCAAAGAGCTTCAAAATACAAATATCAGCTTGATCCAAAACTTTTGTGCCCTAGGAAGTTTTTAATGGTGGCTGTTAAATCACTGCTCTTTCCTGTCTTGTAGTCCACCTAAGATTTTTATCTACCTTATTTTTGGTCTCATGCTCTGAAATGAGCTAGAAAAGTGGAGGGTTAGCGTCGATAAAACACATACATTAGGGTAGGCCCACAATGCACTGTATAGTAGCAAATCCCTACATGGCATGGATAAAGCACATAAATCATGAAGTGGATGTATGTGTTTAATCTACACCATCCATCCATTTTTTAATATCATTTTATGGAGCAAAAAAAAAATGAAGCTAATCCAACCCTCAAGTGAGCCACACTCCGAGAAGTAGTGATGATATTGACACCACATTGTGAAAGCTTTCTAAAGTGTACGTTAGTGGTTATTTTCCATCCAACATATTCACATAGACCTTGATGAAGATAAAAACACAAATATCATCTTGATCGAAAACTACCATGGTCCCAAAAAAAATTTCAAATGTATGCATTCAGTCTCGAACTATAGTCGATCTTGGCAAGGGTATGACACAATCCGCATCATGCGAAAATACAGTCTTTTGTATCCGCTTGTATCTACCAGTTCATCGCGGAGGAAACTCAAAAGTGTCCTAATGCTCTAGTTATACAAACTAGACCAGAGCTTTGGAAATCCAGATCGTTGGTATGATAGTGATCACTAGCGATGATGTCAAACCAGCCAAAAAAAAAGTATAACAATGTTGTATCAATTCAATCAAACACGAGGTTGTATGTGCGATCGAGTGTGATCGAGGGCCTATATTTGGATTTCGTGGGTATGATGCGCAGGTGTGTCAGGCTCTACTAAACTCAAAGTTTGATTGAACCACCTGTGCCCTCGCATTAAGTCAAACTAATTAGTGATTAGACGCAGGATCCAGCTTTTCTCTCAACCATCGATTATGATCAGTGACCAGGCAATTTATGAAATGGTAAGAATTAGCTTTTCTGAATGAATTCTATTTACCTCGTGACAATAGATTTGTATCTATGGACTTAAGGACTTGTCCTTTCATCGGTATTTTAGCTTATCATTTCTCAAAGAAATAAAAATGAACAAATAAATAAATGAAAGCTAATCAATTTTATTAATATTTGAATATATGTCTCATTACAATCGATAGTATTAAATAACCAAGAAAATAAAATAAACTAGGGATAAATACATGATTCATCTGTCGGAATAGATGATCAAGGCGATTGGCCAGGAAAATATGACTGGATTGGTATAAATACTCAAATCAAAATTTAGTTGATCATGATCTAACAACTTAAGGTTACAAATGTTTAATCTACTCCTATAATACTATAGTAGTAGCTGCTATGCAATAGTTAACTATGGCAAAATTAGACTAGGGTAGGCTAGGAAAATGAAAGATAATTTAAAAAGTAGATGTGTTTAGCATAGGGCCTCGAGCTGTTCTTTAATTGCTTCTTTTATAGCTTATTGAGGTGAAAAAATTCTCACTAGGTGTCCTTGCTGATCCTAACTCATTCACTTATCCAAGATGTTTTCTGGATAAGAAAGTTTTCAAATAGATCCAAAACTACTAGGTTCTCGATTCTTCTTTTCATAGTCAATCCATTTGATGGGAGATGTTCGTGGCCCACTAATCGAACTTAAGATCAATCTCGGGAACATCAAGAATTATTTGATGAAAACAACCAAACCAAGATCAAAAATCCGTTCAGGAAATCGAAGCTGATCTCGAACCTCAAATTGATCATGGCCACTCATCTGGTGGCCCACCTCCTCCACTTCTAATTGAGGTGTTTAATAGTCCAGATGGTCTGGAATGTTGGCGGGATTTGACACCTGATACTGATATGTTATTAAACCATATCAAATCTAATTCTCACATTCTCTTGATCTCAATCGGACCACGACCAAAGGATCGAGTCATCATGCTCTTCCCATTCATTTAGTTCTGATTGATGTACGGAATTGGGAGTTGGTCTAGCTAATGTGTCTCTCTCCTAATTTAAGACCAACCCATGACCAGATCTACTCGGATGTCAATATGATTTTCAATATTCGAAATATTTTTAAACGTTACAAGCTCTCCGAACATTTCTAAAAATCTCCCATTTTAGAAGGATTGTAAGAGACGGCATTACCGAGTGTATCATAATTACAAATGTGATATGATCTATTCTCTTAGCAGGTCTTTTTTAGATGTGCTACCTACACTGCCTTATTAGTTAGCATGCTTAATTGTGGTCACGTGGCATCCATCAATTTGTTCTCATAAAGGCATAAAGGCATCGGTATGGGTGGTCTTTACATCCGCATTAATAATGGAATGCATACCATTGAAGAAATATCAATTGAGAGTACTCTCGAGTGTGAGTACAATTTCTGTCACCATTATTCCTTTGGTGTCGGCATATGAAGACATTTCATTGCTCCGCGTCAGGGCATGGAAAATGAGGGTAAACAAACAGTTCCTAATTCTACAGTGGCCTGCTGTATGGTTAGAAGAAAAATGCTCAAACACTTGGAAGTTACTAAAAAACTGGCCATGTGGCGTTTAAGTAAATCAAGTTAAACTGTCCAAATTATCTAGATCATTTTAGATTTATCATTATCAAAGATTATTCTTATTTGATTATCTGACCGTCAGATTGGTGGACATTTATTAGACTGTTAAAAATAAAAATACTTAATTTCAAGGAAGAAGTGTCCACGAATTGGAGGTAATTAGTATCGCTCAACCAATCTTGATTATCTGAGTTTAGGACTGTAACCCAGCACACTTTAGTCGGCTTCATTTGAGTTAATATATGCCAAGTTCGGCATTTCTAAGCGCCTGCGTATCAAGGGTCCCGCAGCAAGAGTATCAAATAACTCCCTATGGGACCGGAATCATCCACAGCACCTAAAATACTCAAGCACTTTGGGCCCACCATGTTGTGTATGTGAAATCCACTCCATAAATATGTGATAACCCTTAGTTTCACCGTACATATAAAGGACCAGCGCCATTAACAAATCAGATAGACGACACTAACGGGAAGAATGTAAAATTGCACCTACAACCTCTAAGTACACAAGTTGTAGCCCGCCTCAGTTTTGGACCTACCTGATTTTCTTCGATTCCCTTCTTCCTCATGGTTCAAACCTGATGAACGGATTTGATGAAATATATATACCATCGTTGCTCACACACCAACTATGGATTGTGTCCAATCCTCATTGTTCTCCATGGTGACCCACATAAGTCGTAGATCTAATATATTTTTGGCCCCAGGTCCTATCATCAAGAAACACACTTGATGGACGGAGTGGATTAAACACATACAATGTGGTGGGCCCTAATGAGCTTAGGTGTTTTACAAGCGTAAAACTGGTGTTGTAGACGATTCCAGTCCCTCCCCATGATTTTTTTTTAAACCTTAGTTGTACTCGCATGATCCTCCACCTTGTGATCATATTGTGGCGCCCCTTATTGGGTGATCTTGATGTCCATCTGCCTTGCTGGATGAAGCATGGACCCAAAATCAAATTGATGGGCCAATCCTAGCATTTGACGGCTGTAAAAAACAAATATCAGAAGAGTCTACATTCATCTGATATGAAGGGTAGACAGCAAACCGATTGTGACATCCAATGACCGGTGGACCACATGGTTACGTATTGCAGCACCACACATGGATGACTCGTCGCCTAAAAATCTTCTCAAGGCAACATCCTAGCCGTCAAATTTTAGTTGTTTTCAGTTGAGTAGGACTTGTTTGGATAGTAGTTTAGATATTAATTGATGAAAATTCAGGAAATTCAGTTCTAGCAATGTATGTACTGACATGGAGTGTGTGTACTGACATGGGTGTGTACTAACAAGCGAACGCCGAAAAAAAAAAAAAAATGTTCTAGCAATGTAGTCTCTGAAAACACATTTCTTCTGGAAATTAATGTCTTTATAAAGAGTCTGTCTGTCTGTCTTTTTCTTATGAGGGTGTATGAAAATGATTTAATTAAAACTTGGGCCCGTTTGGCATTACTTTAGAAATTACAAAAACGATTGATAGTAAATAATTACCTTGAAATATAGACAGAAAATTACTTATGTAAGAAAATAGAGTGTTTGGTACACGTATGAAAATAAAAACAATTTTTTTGCTTTTACATTGTAGCTGAAAATGACAAAGGACTTGTTTAAATATATTAAGGGCATTGGTTTTCAATAGTTCACCCTCGCAAGATACTCGCGTAAAGTGTAAAATCTTCAATAGGTTTGATATTCTTAACAAATGGAGGCGCCTATTAGGGGTAACCGTTAACTGGGAAAGGCCTTAACTGTGGGCCCACATCGATGTACGTGTTATATATTCATGTTATTCATTCATTTTTTCCTCTCATTTTAGGGCAAGGTGCAAAAAATGAGGCAAATCCAAATCTAAGATGGACCACACCACAGGAAAATAACGGTGATTAAATGCCCACCATTTAAACTTAATATTTATTTGTGATCCAACCTGTTGATAAAGTCACGTAGACATGGAAAAAGGGAAAACACAAATTGCAGCTTGATCCGAAACTTCTTTTGTGGCCCTAGGAAGTTTTTAGTGGTGGGAATTCAATCCCTACGAAATTTGGATCAACATCATTTGTGGTACCATGCCCTAAAATCAGTTGAAAAATAGAAGGAAAAAAAATGAGAAAAAATGAGAAGGGAAGCTACTCTCTTACAAGGCCAATTCTTGGAGGCATTTTGGGACCATAAATAGCATTCATTCCATTTTTGCGGTTGAGTGCATGTGTTAAAAAAAATGCTCAAGTGGACTACACCACATGAAACAGTAAGGTTTGGATGCCTATTCCCCAAAATTTTAGGGCTGATTTTTATTTTTTCTATTCACCCATGTCTACTTGACTTTAGATAGGATGGAAAATAAATATCAGTGAACCTTGGGAAGGTTTTAACAATAAAGGTCATTGTCACCATTGTTTCTTGTGGTGTGAACCACTCATGCCTTCGTTCTGCCTCATATTTTAACTCATGCGATGAAATGATATTTCAAAATGGATGGACAGTGTGTGTATATATATATAACCGAATAATCACCTCGCACCAGTTTATATATATATAACCGAATGCTCAACTCGCACCACTTTGCATGGAACTCATGCGAACTTTTTTGAGAACCCATCATACGTGATGTGTAACCAAAATCTGAAGAGTCCACGTGAAGCAACACCTCATGAAACCCCTCGGGTTCAATTTTTACTTTGATCCAAAACTTTGGTGGGCCATGAAAAATGAAAACAGTTTTCCCCTTGATTTGCATTTCTCTTTGTTATGGCCCACTAAAACTTTAGATCAAGGTTAAATTTTGTCCCTTTGTGTTTCATGGGATTCCGCATCACATGGACCATTAAGTTTAGACGCCCATGACACGTGTGCAAAGGCGCGCGGGTGAGCATGACTATATATATATATATATATATATATATATATATATATATATATATATATATATATATATATATATATATATATATATATAAAGGAATGCTCACATAAGCACCCATTTTGGTGAGAACTTTTTGAGAACATATATATATATATATATATATATATATATATATATATATATATATATATATATATATATATATATATATATATATATATATAGGATATATATATATATATATAAAGGAATGCTCACATAAGCACCCATTTTGGTGAGAACTTTTTCAGAATTCATCACACTGTGGGCCCAAAATATGAACCATTGATGTGATGCAACACCCCATGAAACCCCTATTGCCTTGACTTTTACATTTTTCTAAAACTTCGATGGGTCATGGAAAAATAGAGACAAATTAAGGGAGAAAATTGTTTCATTTTTTTATGGCCCACCAAAGTATTAGATCAAAGTGAAAGTTGGTTGGTGCGCGGGTGAGCATATATATATATATATATATATATATATATATATATATATATATATATATATATATATATATATATATATATATCAAAACGCACACGATTAAATACATTAACTCGTAAAACTCATCATACGTGATGTGAATCCCAAATCTGAACAGTCCACGTGATGCAACGCTCCATGAAACCCCTAGGCCCAAACTTATACTTTGATCCAAAACTTGGTGGGCTATGGAAAAAAAAAATAGTTTCCTCCTTAGACTTATATCTCTCTTTGCTATGGCCCACCAAAGTTTTAGATCAGGGTGAAAATTGGTCCCTTGGGATTTCATGGGATTCCACATCGCATGGACTATTCGGATTGAACGCCCGCAACACACGTGCAAAGGTGCGCACATGCGTAGGTGAGCATGTCTATATATATGGTGGGCCCACATATCCTTGATAGGACTATCCATCTCCATGTGCGTTTGGTGGGGTACGATACAATATGCACCTCCAACACAGAGATAAGAAGTTCCTTAGATGTGACTTATCCATTGTGGGCCACAACAGATCAGTTGTTTAAATTACCTAATCATTGGACCACTTTTCCGAATTAAAAAACCCACGTAAAAGTGCCAATTGTTGAAAATCAATGGTTTTTTTTTTAAAGAAATTCGAATTTTCAAAATTTCTGGAATTTCCTGCCAAAACACTTTTTGAATTTTTGAATGCAAAAGTGCGGTGTGTGTGCTTTGTTTCACATTGGAAATGTAAAGAAAAATTTCGTGGTTTATATGAGAACTTATGAAGAATATTCTTACTGGGAGTTTTTAGAAGAGGTGATACTTGAGTTGCGTGTTCCAGTGCTACACACGCACTCATGCTCGGGCATGGGCATGAGCGTGGGCGAGGGCGTGAGCAGTAAGGCAGTGTGGCTGTAGTGGCGCTAGATGACACACTTTGCACTTGCGCATCGTGTCGCAGAGTGGTCGCTCCCTCGCGACCTTACGCGAACCGGCGCGAGACGATGCGACCTTGATACGATCGCAATGCGATAGGTCTGGTCAAAGCCTTAGGGCGATGGATCTGAAAATCTGAAATGATCCTGGGTTTTATAGGTAACTGAGAACAGTTGGATATTAAATCTGAAATGTCCAGCCGTTTCTAAAAACAGATAACCACATTGAAAGCCCAACGGTCCGAAAACGGACGGGCCAGGATGATCCAACAGTCAAATCTTCTGATCTGACAACCAAAAATGTCTGGGATTAATTGTCGATGGCCAGAAACGTTTCTCAAACGTTCTGGACCATTGAATATCATACAGCAACGGTGCTATACCTGATAACTATATAAACTGGACCACTCCAGTCTGATTTCATCATCTCAACACACCATCTCTTCCATCAGAATCATCCAAATCTCCTTAGTGAATACTGTAAACATTTCTCTCTATCCGATCCTGCCAGAACAGATCAATTACATTACAACGTTCCATAGTGGATTCATCGTGGTTGTTGCACGTGATTCAGAATAGACTTGTCTTATCCTAAAAGCAATTCGCCTGTAACCCATCAGTAATTGATAAGGGGAGCGAATCACGCTTTAAGGACAACGTATTCTATACGTGATTCAGCCTAGTGAAACAATTTTTCTTACATTTATTTTTTATATTTTCCGTTGTATTAAAACATCAATTTCTAACAATCTTAAAGCGTGATTCGATGAACACCGAAAGTGTTACATCAGTCAAACTGATGAAACATGATCTGATCCGATTGGACCGATTCGATGGTTCAAATTTCACTAGATGTCAGGACAACCTGAAATTCCTACTAACAGCTCTGAAGATTTTCTTCATCCTGGACCCGACTCTCCAGCCTCTGCCTAAAGCAAAGAACACTGACACTCCAGAAAAGGTTGCTGCTAAGATCAAGAGACAAGAAGATGAACTGTTGTGTCATGGCCACATCCTCAATGCTCTCTCTGATCGGTTGTACGATTTGTACAGGGGGACCACATCAGCGAAAGAAATTTGGAGCACGCTGGAATAAAGTACAAGGCTGAAGAGGAAAGTACACAGAAATTTCTAATTGTCAGGTATTTCGACTTCACGATGGTAGATAATCTACCACTGCTTGCCCAAATCCAAGAACTGCAACTTATTGTAAATAAAATAAAAGCCATAAAAATTAATCTTCCTGAATCACCTCCGAGTTGGAAAGACTACAGGAAGAAACTACTGCATAAATCTGAAAAATTTACCCTGGAACAAATCCAGAAGCATCTTCGTATTGAAGAAGAATCCCATAACCGAGACAAAAAGGATGGTGCTAACGGTGCATCCTCATCTAAGGTGAACACAGTAGAACGGTCATCCCAAAATAATTCCTATGAGAAAGCTGATTCCCTTAAACCTAACAAAGATCAATGAAAATTCAAGAAAATCCAAAAGAAGAAAAATGGCAAACCTAAGGGAGCTTGCTATATCTGCGGCAAGACCGGTCATTTCGTCAGAGTCTGTAGGGACCAAAAAAAGCCTAAGAAAGAAGCTAATGCAGTAGACGATGATATTGTAGCCATGGTCACAGAAGTGAACCTAGTTCAAGAGAAAATTCATGGTTGGTAGTATGATACAGGTGCCACAGTCCATGTATACAACAATCGTGTTGAGAAGTGGAGCCACATGCGTGGATTTCGTGTCGCAAGTCCTTTCGCAACTGGGATGCGAAAGGAGTTTCGCAGATTTCGTGTCGCAAGTCCTTTCGCAATTGGGATGCGAAAGGAGTTTCGCGGATTTCGTGTCGCAAGTCCTTTCGCAACTGAGATGCAAAAGGAAAGTTGCCAAAACTATAAATTGGGGTCCCTAGGGCTATTCTAGGGTTAAGGTGAATATTAGAAAATTATTCTAAGGTGTGGGCAAGAGATTTTCTCTATACTTCCAAGGGAGAGGTTAGTATATTTCCTTGTAATCTTTGTTTCTCTTTATAGTGAAATTTTGCATCCGTGGTTTTTTACCCTAGTTTGGGGTTTTTCCACGTATATCTTGTCTTGTGGTTTATTTGAATGCTTTTATTCCTTTCTAGTTTATATTTCTTCCTGTTTATCGTTTGTGGGTGAGGCCTGAGATTGGATCTAAGCTCACTGCGTTGTTGGCGTGCTGCGCAATTACTGGTATCAAAGCTATTGGTTTAGTTCTATTGGGAGCAATGGCGTAAGATGGGAAAACTAGAATTGAGAAGTTTGATGGTTCAAACTTTGCCTTCTGGAAGATGCAGATGGAGGATTATCTATATCAAAACGACCTCTATATTCCTCTAGGAGGAAAAGAGAAGAGACTAGAAAAGATGACAGATGATGAATGGTTTTTACTGGATAGGAAGGCTTTAGGAACGATCCGACTCTCTTTGTCTAAGAGCGTCGCCTTCAATATATCCAAAGTAAAAATGACAAAAGAATTAATGGAAGCCCTAGCCACCATGTATGAAAAGCCCTCAGTATCCAACAAGGTTCATCTTATGAAACAGCTATTCAATATGAAGATGTCAGATGGTGGGAGCGTGGCAAAACATCTAAACGAGTTCAATACAGTCACGAGCCAGTTAGAATCTGTTAGCATTGCTATTGAGGATGAGGTCAGAGCATTATTGATCTTATCCAGTTTGTCAGACAGTTAGGATGGTTTGATGATTGCTGTGAGCAATTCTTCAGGGTCGACAAAGTTAAAATTTGATGATGTGCCCGGTCTAATTCTCAGCGAAGAATCTAGAAGGAAGGCATCAGGAGTTTCAGGGGACTCAGGGAATGCTCTAAATGTTGAAGGAAGAGGAAGATCACTGAACAAAGGAGCAATAAACACGGGCATTCTAAGTCGAGGAAGAAGTCCAAGGGACCAAAAGACAAAGACGGGTGTTGGCATTGCGGCAAGAAGGGACACATGAAACGTAATTGCAGGGCGCTCAAGAAACAAGAAGGAAGCTCTCAAGGTGGGAAGGATTCAGTGAATCTGTCTGAGGAGAGCGACTCAGAGGCGTTGATCTTGTCTCTTGATGCGAGGAATGAGTCTTGGGTTATAGATTCGGGTGCTTCGTTTCATGCCACTTCGTATAAGGAAGTTTTGCGTGATTATGTGTCAGGTGACTTTGGGAGAGTCTACCTGGGTGATGATGAGCCATGAAATATTGTTAGAAAGGGGGATGTTCATGTAAATCAGAAAGACAGAATGGTCTTCAAATTGAAGGATATTCATGTACCGAGTTTGAAACGTAATCTGATCTCAATGGACAGTTGGCCAATACCGGTTATGTGACGACATTCACCAGTGACTCCTGGAAGATCACAAAAGGTGCATTGGTAATATCTCGAGGTAAAAAGGAAGGTACTTTGTACATGACTTCAGGATCGTATAGTTCACTCGCAGTCGCATCAACTGGAGTGAATGGGCAGTTATGGCATTAGAGGCTAGGACATATGAGTGAGAAAGAGATGAAAGTGCTATTGTCAAAAGGGAAGCTACCAGGGTTGAAGTCTATTGACTTGGAATTCTACGAGGACTGCGTGTATGAAAAGCAGAAGAGGATAAGCTTCAAGAAGACGGGACGCGCTCCAAAGACACATCTGTTGGAGCTTGTACACACTGATGTGTGGGGACCGGCATAGGTATTATCTCTTAGTGGCTCACGTTATTTTGTTACCTTTATTGATGATGCTAGTAGAAAACGGTGGGTCTACTTCTTAAAACATAAATCTGATGTATTTAATGTATTTAAGAAGTGGAAAGTTATGATAGAAAATGAGACAGGTAAAACAGTAAAATGTCTCAGATCTAACAATGGGGGAGAGTATTGCGATAAGAGGTTTGAGGAGTATTGTACAGCAAATGAAATCAAACATTAAAAAATGATTCCAGGGACACCACAGCAGAATGCTGTGGCTAAGCGCATTAACAGGACCATCCTTGAGTGCGCCAGGAGCATGAGGTTACATGCAAGGTTACCCAAGACCTTTTGGGCAAATGCTGTAAATACTGCCGCATATCTCATCAATAGAAGTCCCTCAATACCATTGGATGGTGGGCTACTAGAAGAAGCGTAGACTGGGAAGGAAGTGAACCTTGCACATCTCGGAGTGTTCGGTTGCACTTCATTTGTTCACATTGATGCAGAGCACAGAAACAAGCTGGATGTGAAGTCCGAGAGGTGCACGTTTATAAGCTACGGGCAGCATGATTTTGGCTACAAGTTCTGGGATGCAGAAAATAGAAAAATCATCAAAAGCAAGGACGTAGTCTTCAATGAAAAAGTGATGCATAAGGACAATGTGCAGGAAAATAAGGCCGAGAAAAAGGAATTCATAGAGTTGGAAGAGTTACAGGACATTAGTGTTACAATGCCACAAGATGAGGCAGAGCCGCATACACCGGTTGTGAGGAGGTCTACTCAGGAGAGGAGACCCACGGTACGAAACTCACCCTCCTTACATTATCTACTACTGACAGATAATGGTGAGCCAGAGTGTTTTGAAGAGGTGTTACAGTCAGATATACGGGTTAAGTGGGAGCAGGACATGGATGATGAGATGGACTCTCTTGAGTCTAATCGTACATGGGAGCTAGTCACTCTACCCAAGGGTAAGAAAGCTCTTCATAACAAGTGAGTTTATGACTAAAGGAGGAGCACGATGGTTCGAAATGGTACAAGGCCAGATTGGTTGTGAAAGGGTTTCAACAAAAGGCAGATATTGATTTCACTGAAATATTTTCACCGGTAGTGAAAATGTCTACGATTTGCATGGTCTTGAGTATAGTGGCTTCAGAAGACTTACATCTAGAATAGCTAGATGTTAAGACAGCCTTTCTTCATGGGGACCTTGAAGAAGAGATATATATATGCATCAGCCGACAGGATACGTGGAACCAGGTAATGAGAACAAGGTATGCAAACCGAAGAAGAGTCTATATGACCTGAAGCAAGCCCCGAGGCAGTGGTACAAGAAGTTTGACAGTTTCATGTCGAGAAACAGTTTTAAGAGATGTCATGCAGACCACTGTTGTTTCTTGAAGAAGTTTGATACGTCTTATATCATCCTTCTTCTGTACGTTGATGATATGCTTGTGGTCGATTCAAGCATGAAGGACACCTTAGATCTCAAAAGACAATTGTCTAGAGATTTTGTCATGAAGGATTTAGGAGCTGCAAAATAAATCCTAGGCATGAGAATAAATCGTGACAAGGAAAACAAGAAATTAGTTTTGTCACAGCAGAGTACATGGCCAAAGTACTTAATCGATTCAATATGGGAGGTGCTAAGCCGGTTAGCACTCCATTAGCCAACCACTTCAAGCTATCGAAGGAGCAAGGTGCAAAGACGCGGGAGGAACAGGACTACATGGCTAAAGTTTCATACGCATCAGCTATTAGGAGTCTTATGTATGTTATGGTGAGCACGAAGCCAGACATTGCTCAAGCAGTAGGAGTTGTTAGCAGGTTCATGAACAACTCCGGGAAGGAACATTGGAAAGCTGTGAAGAGGATCCTTAGGTACTTGGTAGGTACTAAGGATGTAGGGTTGTGTTATGGTGGATCGAAAATCAAGTTACAAGGCTACGTGGATTCAGATTTGGCAGGAGATATCGACAGCAGAAGAAGCACTACAGGTTATGTTTTTACTCTGGGTAGTGTTGTAGTCAGTTGGGTCTCTCAGTTACAAAAGATAGTATCTATCAGTACGATAGAAGCAGAATATGTTACGGCTACAAAAGCATGCAAGGAGACGGTGTGGATGCAAGGTTTTATGGAAGAGTTGGGTAAGAAGCAAGCAGATTGCAAGCTGTACAGTGACAGTCAGAGTGCAATACACTTGGCTAAGAATTCATCCTTTCATTCAAGGGCTAAGTATATTGCCATCAGATATCACTTCATATGTTCGTTACTGGAAGATGGATCGATTGCTCTGGAGAAGATTCATACAAGTAAGAATCCTACGGATATGCTGACCAAGGCAATCACAAGGGATAAGTTGAAGCTCTGTTCAGCTTTGATTAGTCTTCAGGCTTGAAGAGGGGGAGGTAGTGCACTCCGGATGAAGAAGACAAAGGTTTATGGCGATGTGTCTCCAAGTAGGAGATTGTTGAGAAGTGGAGTCACATGCGCGGATTTCGTGTCGCAAGTCCTTTCGCAATTGGGATGCGAAAGGGAAGTTATCAAAACTATAAATTGGGGTCCCTAGGGCTATTCTAGGGTTAAGGTGAATATTAGAAAATTATTATAAGGTGTGGGCAAGGGATTTTCTCTATACTTCCAAGGGAGAGGTTAGTATATTGCCTTATAATCTTCATTTCTCTTCATAGTGGAATTTTGCATCTGTGGTTTTTTACCCTAGTTTGGGGTTTTTCCACGTATATCTTGTCTTATGGTTTGTTTGAATGCTTTTATTCCTTTCTAGTTTATTTTTCTTCCTTTTTATCGTTGTGGGTGAGGCCTGAGATTGGATCTAGGCTCACTGCGTTGTTGGCGGGCTGCGCAACAGATCGATCTATCTTCAAAACCTATGAAGACAAGACTAATGGTCAAGAGGTTCAAATGGGAAATGAAGGACGATAGAAAGTTGCAGGTAAAGGAACCGTGGAATTACTCTTTACCTCTGGAAAGAAGGTAATCCTGACCAACGTACTGCATGTCCCAGACATAAGGAGGAATCTTGTCTCAGGGGATCTCTTAAGCAAACCTGGGATTAGGGTTGTGTTTGAATCGAACAAGCTGATCTTGAACATGAATGGAAACTTTGTGGGTAAGGGATACGCTTGTAATGGGATGATCAAATTATCTCTGAATGAAAAGAATTCTTCTGCTTACATGATTGAGTCTATAATGTTATGGTATGGTAAACTAGCCCATATTGACTAAAGTACAATAAAACTCATGTCTAAGAACGGCCTGATTTCATACAATGATAGTGACAAAGATAAATGTGAAGTATGCATATGGTCTAAAATAATCAAGAAACCATTCCCTAGTATCGAGAGATCATCTCAAATATTAGACCTAGTGCATACTAACATATGTGAACTAAATGGCGTTCTTACCCGTGGAGGTAAAAGGTACTTTATAACGTATATAGATGATTGTTCAAGATATATATATATATATATATATGTATCTGTTAAAATCGAAAGATGAAGCATTTAATGCATTCAGGATCTATAAATCTGAAGTAGAAAATCAATTAATTAAAAATATTAAAATCCTTCGTAGTGACCAAGGAGGAGAATATTTCTCTAATGAATTTTCTAACTATTATGAAGAACACGACATAATACAACAGTACACAGTACCTTATACACCACAACAAAATGGTGTAACAGAGAGAAAAAATAGGACATTAGTAGAAATGGTCAACTCAATACTAATACAAGCACAGTTGTCATTAAACCTATGGGGAGAAACACTGTTAGCTGCATATCACGTTTTAAACCGAATTTCATCTTAAAAAAACTAATACCTCTCCATACGAAATATGGAAAGGAAGAAAACCAAACATAGGGTATCTTAGAGCATGGGGGTGTCTTGCATACTGCAGAACTCCGGAACCTAAAAGAACTAAGTTAAGACCAAGAGCTATCAAGTGCGTCCTTGTAGGATATGCACAACATAATAAGGCCATAGACTTCTAGACTTAAACTCCAATGTAATCATAGAGTCTAGAGATGTAGAGTTCTTTGAGAATTCTGTATTCACAGAGAAAAAGAATGTTGAAATTCAATCTCCTAATGAAACTATTAAAAAAAAAACACACAAATAAAAAAAATAACTCCAAGTGAACATCGTAGGAGTCAAAGAGCAAGAGTAGAGAAGAGTCTTGATCTCGATCATATAGACTCTCAACGACTCTCTTTTCATCTAGTTGAGGGTGATAGAAAGAAAGTCATTAGGAAAATACTTATGGTTTTAACTATAGAAAATGAACCTAAAACCTTTAGTGAAGCTATGACTTCAAGAGACTCCACTTTTTGGAAAGAGGTCATTAATGATTAAATGGATTCAATAATATCTAACCAAACATGAGAGTTGGTAGATCTACCTTCAGGTTCTAAACTAATAAGTTGTACGTGGATATTTAAGAAAAAATATCATACAGATGGTACAATTCAAACCTTTAAGGAAAGGTTAGTTGCTAAGGGTTTTCGACAGAAAGAAGGAATCAATTATTTTGACACTTATTCACCAGTAGGTAGAATAACATCAATTAAGATCTTATTCGCTCTAGCATCCATACATCATCTTCATATCCATCAAATGGACGTGAAGACAGTATTCCTAAATGATGATCTTAATGAGAAAGTATACATGGAGCAACCAGAAGGGTTTGTTCTACTAGAAAATGAAAGAAAAATGTGTAGACTTGTTAAGTCTTTGTATGGATTAAAGCAAGCACCAAAACAGTGGCTTGATAAATTTGATTCTAAAGTTCTATCTTATGGTTTTGAACATAATATTGCTGATAAATGCATATATTCAAAAGTGTGTAATGATTATGTTGTAATCATATGCTTGTATGTAGATGATATGTTAATAATCAGTAATAAAATGAAAGGTGTAACTGAAACCAAAAAGTTTCTCTCTTCAGTTTTCAAAATGAAAGATCTTGGACAAGTGAAAACCATATTAGGTATCAAAGTTTAAAAAAAAAAAAATAACATAGTAGAGATTTTGCATTATGCTAGTCTCATTATATTGAGAAAATAATAGACAAATTTAATCACTTGAAAATTAAAGAGGCAAAGACCTCGTTTGATCCAAGTATCAAGTTAAAAGAAAACAGTGGAAGAGCAGTTGCACAACTAGAGTATGCTAGTGTTATAGGCAGTCTTATGTATGCAATGCAATGCACAAGACCAGATATAGCATATATTGTGAGTAAACTAAGTAGGTTTATGAGTAATCCAAGTGTTGAACACTGGAAATCAGTAAGTAGAGTTCTAGGTTATCTTAAAGAATCCAAAGAACTATATATGACTATTTTACTCAGAATTTCCAGCAATACTGGAAGGATATACCGATGTAAGTTACATATCGAGTGCAGGGGACAACAAGTCCATTAAAGGGTAGATATTCACCCTAGGAGGTATAGTTGTATCTTGGGGATCCAAGAAACAAACTTGCATAACGCACTCAACTATGGAATCTGAGTTCACAGCTTTAGCTGCTATAGGCAAAGAGGCTGAGTAGTTAAGGAATCTTCTATTAGAAATCTCATTTTATGTGAAGCCTATACCGACTATTTCACTTCATTGTGATAGTGAAGTCACTCTAACAAGAGCCTATAATGGTACCTATAATGGGAAGTCCAGACACATAAGTTTGAGACATGACTATATAAGGTAATTAATTCAAGATGGAATCATTGCGATCTCATATGTAAAGTCGAGTAGTAACTTAGCTGATCCTTTTACTAAACCTCTGACGAGAGGTAGTAAGGACAATATCTGGAGGGATGGGGTTGAAACTCTTTACTCAAAGTTTCACAAGTGAAAGAAACCCAAGCCAAAATTAGAAAATCTCTAAATATTGGGTTTAATAGGTAATAACAATTCACTGATAAGTGAAAAGTTTCAGCACTAAAAAAATTAAATAACCTCATCCAGGATGATAGTGCTAACCATTATAAAATAGGGATGAGTATTAAACTCTTAATAAAGTTCAGTCAAACAGGACAAGTATTTTAACGGAAACACTAGAAGGATATCACCTATATGAACATAGAAGTGGTGTCACTTCTCATGAGAGTTAGAGTTATCTTGGGATCGTTCATGAAATAGGATAAGCATATGGCCATTAAAAGTGCTTAGTGAGATTATGAAGGAACACATAACGCATGAGCTTTATGTGTGTGGTATTTTTGGTTATATCATATAGGAATAACTGGTTCAATGCTGCGGCAACCAGAAATTTCGAAATAACTTTAAAATACTTACACTAAGGAAAGATTTAAATTACAAGATATCTTTCTTTATGTATAATAACTATTATTTTTCTGGCAGAGTTTTCATTGTTTTAAAAAAACCAATAGGGGATTGTTGAAAATCAATGGTTTTTTTTAAAAAAGAAATTCAAATTTTTAAAATTTCATGAATTTCCAGCCCAAACGCTTTTTGAAATTTTGAATGCAAAAGTGCGGTGTGTGTGCTTTATCCCACATTAGAAATGTAAAAAATAAAAAAGTTTTGTGGTTTATATAAGAACTTGTGAAGAGTATTCTTACTTAGAGTTTTTGGAGGAGGTGATACTTACGCACTGGAACACACCCACACACGCGCGCTCGGGCTCAGGCTCGGGCACGGGCATGGGCATGGGCAGTGAAGCAGTGTGGTTGTAGTGGTGCTAGATTGCACACTTTGCACTTGCGCATTATGTCACAGAGTGGTCGCTCCCTCGTAACCTTATGCGAACCGGCGCGAGACGGTGCGATAGGCCTAGTCAGAGCCTTAGGGCGATAGATCTGAAAATTTGAAATGAGTCTAGGTTTTATAGGTGACTGAGAATTGTCAAATCTTAGATTCGAAACGTCCAGCCATTTCTAAAAATGGATAACCACCTTGAAAGCCACAACGGTCCGAAAACGAACGGGCCAGGATGATCCAACAGTCAGATCTTCTGATCTGACAACCAGAAACTTCTGGGATTAATTGTCAATGGCCAGAAACGTTTTTAAATGTTCTGGACCATTGAATACCATACAGCAACAGTGTTATACCTGATGCCTATATAAACTGGACCATTCCAGTTCGATTTCATTATCTTAACACACCATCTCTCCCATCAGAATCATCCAAATCTCCTTAGTGCATACTGTGAACATTTCTCTATATCTTATCCTGCCAGAACAGATCAATTGCGTTACAACATTCCATAGTGGATTCATCGTGGTTGCTGCATGCTGATTCAGTACAAGCTTGTCTTATCCTAGAAGCAATTCGCCTGTAACCCATCAGCAATTGATAAATGGGCGAATCACGCTTTAATGGCAGCATATTCTATACGTGATTCAGCCTAGTGAAACAATTTTTCTTACATTTATTTTTTATATTTTTCGGTGTATCAAAACATCAATTTATAACATCGGTTTCCCGCCAAATAATTTTTGTTCACAACACACCATTAACCATGCAACAAAGGTGTGCATGCTTCTTCTTTTTTCTTTATATATATATATATATATATATATATATATATATATATATATATATATATATATATATTAAAGTAATGCTCACACACAACTAGTTGGACAATTTAAATTGGTCCAACTAGCTGTACATTAAATATCACGAATTTTTATTTCAATTCAATGGAATGCATCACGTAAGGGTGTGTGACCTCAAGTCTTATATAAGTGTGATTGAAATTGTGTGTTAAAGATCCAATCCGTTCATCAAATAGAGTCCATTAATTAAATTTTATCTACTAAAAATTAGTAAATGATTCTCGTATCTGCAGGCATACATGTAAGTTAAATATGAACCATTTGAATGGATTTCTAATGGACTAAATGTTTTTAGAAAAATATTATATTTTTTATCGCAAAAATAAAAATAAAAAATTGTATTCACACTGCTTACAATAGACCTTAGCTAATTAACATATTAGATTTTTTTACATATGTGGCACTTCATCTAAATACATCACATGTGTACAATTTTTTAATCATCCCAATTTCTTTGGAAAGAATCATTTTTCTCTCCTCTCTCTATTAAATGCTTCTCTCTTGTTTAATGTTCTCTCCCCACTGCAAGAGTAGAAATTAACACTCTTCAACTTAGAGAGGGCTTTGTGAGGCCCACCATGATGTATGGGTTTTATCTACATTGAGCATCCATTTTGTTCCATCATTTTAGAGCATGAACCTAAAATTGAGGCAGATCCAAGGCTTAAGTAGATCACACAACGGGGATTAAATGTCCAACGCTAAAAACTTCTTGAGAGTTAGAAGTTCTTGATCAAGTTAATATTTGTGTTTTCCCTTCTTTAGGTCTGTGTGACCTTATGAACTGGTAAGATGGCAAATAAACATCATGGTCAACCTTAGGAAGATTTTAACAGTGGGGTCATTGTCACAGCTGCTTTTCTTAGTGTGGTCCAATTGAGTTTTGGATTGACTGGTCTTTTGGCTCATACGCTAAAATAACCGAGAAAATGGATGAACAGTGTGGATATAACACATGCATCACTGTTGGATCACAGAATTTGCCACATCAACACAACACCAGCTTAGTTTGCTATGTCGTTGCCCAATCCAAGTCAATTTGTAACCTGGGTCACACTGGAGTGGGTGTTTCACTGACCATGGGACCAAGTTCATGTATTTGTTGTATATTCAGGACGTCTATTAGTTTTTCATTTAGGACATAATCCCAAAAATAAAGTAGATCCAAATATCAAGTGGACCACATCACAAGAAATATGGGTGATTAACCATTAAAAACTTCACTGGGGCTACAAAAGTTTTGGATCAAGCTGATATTTGTGTTTTCCCTTTATTTATCTTGTATCTCTGACCTTATCAAAAGTTGGATGGTAAAAAATCATTACGATGGTCATTGTGAAGTTTTTATTATGGCAGGCTCTCAATGTCTATTATTTCTTGTGGTGTGGTCCACCTGAGATTTACATCTGTTTCATTTTTCAGACCATACACTAAGATGATGGGTAAAAACTGATGAATGGTGTGGATATACAACTCATACATGAAGGTGGGCTCTACAGAAAGCGCCCCACTATTTGTCATTAGGGTAACACGGATCAAGTCCCTACCTTCTCGGTAAGGTCCCACATTTATGAGAAATAACCGCCGTAGCAATGCCCACCCTATATTTTGTACTGGGCCCATCGTGATGTTTATCCTTAGATCCACTCCGATCATTGGGTGTGTAATTCTATGTAGTGCTCAGAGCAAAAAAAAATCAGACTGATATGTGATTCAAATGGGCTATACCAATGGAAACAATTGAGAGAGACGTCCACCCTTGATTGTTACCAGGCTCAAAGTGATGAGCATGTAAAATCCATTCCATCCATTATATGACACACTAAATTCTAGGCCTAATGCCTAAAATGCAGCGCCATACATGATTCAAGTGAACCATGCCAAAGGAAACAGTTTTGAAGGTTAGCTTCCCTGCACATTATTTTCGATGGTGTGGTCTACTTGAACCATATATGGATATGATTTTCATGCCGTGGATGTAACATGGGGTAACTTATCTAATGGATGGGGTGGACTTTACATAAACAGTATGGCGGGGCCATCCCAAGCCAGCAACTCTTCTCCCTCTTTAATTAACTTTTCCATTAGCATCATTTATTAACGTTAATTAGCATTTAATTCCGACAGCTAGTTGGACGGACCAACTAGTGTGTGTGTGTGTGTGTGTGTGTGTGTGTGTGTGTGTGTGTGTGTATACTAATACTCACACACAACTAGTTGGACAATTTAAATTAGTCTAACTAGCTATGCATTAAATACTAAGAATTTTTATCCACATATAATATCTACTCATCGGAGTTTATGTGACATCTAGTTTTATATCCATATATGATGGAAATACATATAATAGATCTAGTTGGTTTATCAAATTGGGCTTACCAATTTAATTTTATCTATAAAAAAAATTAATAAATGATCTTTATTATTAGAGACACATATGCAAGCTGAATATATATTATTAGAATAGATTTCTAATGGCCACGTTTCTTGTAAAAGAATAGTTAGCTATTAATTATAGAAAAATAATATTTTATATCCTTCACATACTTATAAGTAGCTGTAGCTAATTAATTGACCGAATTCGTTACCTATGCTGTGTATCTCATGAATATATCACACACGTACAACTTCTCCAGTTATACCATTTTCTTTTGAAGCAATCCTCCTCTTTTTACTTTCTCTCATCATCTAATGCAGTCTCTTTTATTACCAGGCTCTCTTCCTCTAACCTGTGTGATTGGAAACCAACGGGGGATGCATACAAAAGCTTAACACCAATAATCCTTAGTGAGGAATGTGCATGGGCTCAGAGGGGCCGTCATGGTGTATGAGTTTTATCCCCACTGTTTATTTTTTTTTTTTTTCATATTATTTTAAGGTAAAAGCTCAAAAATTAAGAAAATACAAGGCTCAAGTGGACCACATCACAGGAAGCAGAGATGATAATGACACATGCTAGTGAAACTCTTATAGGACCACCCTGAGATTTTCTTTACTTAATTTTTGGATTCATGCCCCAAAGTATTGTTAAAATGGATGGACGGCATAGATATACAATATATGCATCTAGGTGGGCCTCACTGTCAAGGACTCACCATGTTGGGTGAGGTGTCAAATACACTTAATCAGCTCTCAAAATAATTCATAAAGTGCATGTCTCTGGCGTTGATCAAGTCGGTAATGCATTTTCGTTGCAAAAATTTTGCAAGCCCCGCGATGATACCATATACATACCGTCCATCCATTTTTTTCAGATCATTTTAAGTATTAGCCCAAAAATGAGGCAGTTCAAATGCTCGATGGAGTGGACAGTGGGGATTGAATGCTTACCATTGAAAACTTCTTGGGGGCGTAGAAGTTTTGGATGAAGCTAATATTTGTGTTTTTCCTTCATCCATCCAGGTCCATGTGACATTATGAACAAGTTGGATAGTAAATAAACATCGTGGTGAGCCCTAGGAATGTTTTAATGGTGGGCATTCGATGTTTACTGTTTTTTGTAGCATGGTCCACTTGAGATTTAGATCTGCCTCTTTTTTAGGATCTTGCACTAAAATGATCTTTAAAAACTGACGGATGGCACACTTATGTGACACACACATCGTGGTGTGCCCACGTATATAGAAACACTTGCCCGTAGGTGTTAGTCAGATAATACCTAATCCACTTTCTGCTAATATGGAAACATAAGATTTTTCTCGGGACCAACAATAGTTTGAGATACACTTACTCTTCAAAATTTTAAGGGCCCCTCCCATGTTAGGGTGGGACGAAAAAAATCAGGCTAATCAATGATTTAAGTGGGCCATACCAATTGAAACAATTGAGAGAGACTTCCACCCTTAATTTTTATAGGCCCATGATGAGAATATAAAATCCACTCCGACCAACAGCTCTCACACCAAAAAATTGGCCTCGAACCTAAAAATTTAGCACATAAGTTATTAAAGTGAATCACACCAAGGGAAAGAGTTTGAAGGATGAGCTTTCTACATACATATTTTTCAACTATGTGGTTCATGTGAGCCAGGGATGGGGCTGATTGTTTTGCACTGGGTCTAACTTGAGGTGGCTCACCTAATGGCCGGGTGGATTTTACATTATACTACAGTGGGGCCCACTTAAGTAAGCAACTCTTTTTCATCCATTGAAATAACTTTTATATGGAAATTTTTACTAGCATTAATTGTTCATTAAATGCCCAGCTAGTTGGACGAAAATGAAGCGTCCAACTAGCATTAATTGTTTGTTAAATGCTCACACACAACTAGTTGGACCGTCCAACTAGTTAGAATTAATTAATGCTAATTAATGTTAGAGAGATAGGACTTTGTTTCACGTTACCTATGTTGGGGGCCTTGCACAAAACCTTAGGATCTAGCCCTCCAGAACAAACCAGAATTATGGATAATAAAGCAATGAAAATAATCAATGCATCAATCACACACCACACAAGAGATTTTTACGTGGAAAACCCTCAAAGAGGTAAAAACCACGGGACCTCGTCCAGATCAACAATCCACTATGAAGTAGAACGTTTACAACCTTCTTCACTCACGCAGGAGTGGATGAACAATAAGAGAAATAGAGAAAACGAAGAGATCTAACCGATTATGAGGACATAGAAGCGCTGAGATATAAATTGTAAAGTAGAAAAACCTCCCCTAGTAGAACCTCCCTTCTATAAGCTTCCTCTCTCGCTTTCTCCCTCTCTCTCACCTTTGATAGCCCCCTTGTATTTTTCTCATCAACACAATATATATAGAAAAATCCTAGGGACCCCTTTTTATAGTTTTAGGAAACTCCTTTCCGCATCCTAGTTGCGAAAGGACTTGCGCATCCTAGTTGCGAAAGGACTTGCGCATCCCTAATGCGAAAGGACTTTGCGCATCCTGGGCCATGAAAGGACAACGGGTGAAAAAAACCCATCAAATCTCTCCCTTTTTGACCCGGGAGGGATTCACCTTCTTTAAGCCAGCCAGGTTTCTACAAACCTCAAACTTGCCCTTAAGCAAAGCCTTGGTCATCATATCTGACCCATTATCGTCCGTGTGGGCCTTCTCAAGCTGTAACACCTTCTGGTCCAAAGTATCCCTGATCCAGTGATACCGAATCTCTATGTGCTTTGACTTGGAATGCCGACTTGGATTCTTGCTCAAGTGTATAGCACTATGACTATCGCAATAGACCACGTGCTCATCCTGCTTTAGGCTAAGTTCCTGTAGGAACCTCTTCATCCAAAGCATCTCTTTACATGCCTCTGTGACTGCAATGTACTCGGCTTCTGTATTTGACAATGCTACGACCTTCTGTAACTTGCTCTGCCAAGAAACTGCTCCCCCTGCAAATGTGAACATGAACCCCGATGTAGACTTCCTGGAGTCAATGTCACCTGCCATATCTGCATCTGTGTAGCCCTCTAACACAGGTTTTTCGTTACCATAGCATAGGCTCAACCTGGATGAGCCTCTTAGATACCATAGTATCCATTTCACCGGTGCCCAATGTTCTTTGCCAGGATAGGCAAGATACCGGCTGACAACACCAACCGCATATGCTATGTCTAGGCGTATACACACCATAGCATACATCAAACTTCCTACAGCTGACGCGTAAAGTATTTTCTGAATCTCTTCCACCTCTGCGTTCGTCTTGGGACACTGCCTGTCGCTCAATCTGAAGTGACCATCTAGTGGAGTACTGACCGGCTTCGCTGCATTCATATTGAACCGCTCTAGGATTTTCTCAATATACCACTCTTGTGACAGCCAGAGCTTCCTGCTGCTTCTGTCACGGGTTATCTCCATGCCTAAGATCTTTCTAGCCGGGCCCAAGTCTTTCATCGCAAAAGACTTGCCCAACTCCTGTTTCAGCCTGTCAATCTTCTTGATGTCTTTTCCCATGATGAGCATGTCATCAACATATAACAGCAGAACTAAGAAATCACCGTCTGAGAACTTACGCGTGAACACACAGTGGTCCGACTCCGTTCTGTCATACCCATGTTTCAACATAAACGAGTCGAACTTCTTGTACCATTGTCGTGGAGCTTATTTCAGCCCATACAAGCTCTTCCTCAGCCTACACACCATATGCTCCTTGCCCTTGACTTCGAACCCCTCTGGTTGGTGCATGTAGATCTCTTCTTCCAGGTCACCATGGAGAAAGGCAGTTTTAACATCTAACTGCTCTATCTCCAGATCTATGCTAGCCGCCAACCCAAGCAACACCCGTATGGATGTCATCTTCACCACTGGTGAGAATATCTCCTCGAAGTCTATGCCTTTTCTCTGACTAAACCCTTTCACCACAAGTCTGGCCTTGAACCTCGTCTCGTGAATTCTTCGCTCAATCTTCTTTCGAACACCCACTTGTTGCTCGAGCTTTCTTGCCCTTAGCAATTTCACCATGTCATAGGTGTGGTTCTTATGCAAGGATTCTATCTCCTCTTGCATAGCTTTCAACCACTCCCCCTTATGCTCGTCGGCTAGGGCCTCAGAATAATCTTCCGGCTCTCCCCATCGGTTAGCATAATGTACTCATGCGGCGAGTACCTCTTGGACGGTTGTCCGTCCCTAGATGACCTCCTCACCCGTGGCTCAACAGTGGATCAAGTGGGGCCGCTCCCCGGTCCATCTTCCGAAGGAACTCTCTCGTCCTCTCGCACCTTCTTTCGTACTCCCCCGTCATCGCACCATGGGAGGAGTAATCGGATCCATGTCCTCTAGCTCACCCGAACTAGGTGGTTCTTCTCGGCTTACCAATGTCTTCGATACACTGATCTTCAAAGAAAACCACATCTCTGCTCCTGACGAGCTTCTTCTCAGTCGGATCCCATAACCTATAATCGAATTTTTCATCACCGTACCCTAAAAACACACACTGCCTGATCTTTATATCGAGCTTGGACCTCTCGTCCTTTGGTACATGAACGGGTGCCCTGTATCCAAACATCCTGAGATGATTGTACGATGGATCCTGTCCAGTCCACACCTTCTCAGGTACTTCTCCATTCAACGGGCCGATGGAGACTCGTTTATCAAATACACCGCTGTGCGCATTGCTTCTCCCCAGAACGTCTTGGGCAACTTCGCATGAGATAACATGCATCTGATTCTCTCAACAATGGTGCGATTCATTCGCTCAGCTACACCATTATCTTTGGGGTCTTAGAACCGTCTGTTCATGCCGTATACCCAGGACTTGCAGTACTCGTGAAAGTTGCCAATGTATTCACCACCATTGTCAGTGCGGATGCACTTCAATGGTCTACCTGTCTCTCTCTCGACCATAGCATGAAACAACTTAAACACACCAAAGACCTCATCCTTGGATTTCAAAGCATAAACCCAAACCCTCCTAGATGCATCATCTACAAAAGTGACAAAATACAATGCTCCACCCAAGGTTTTTGTCCTCATAGGACCACAAACATCAGAATAAACCAAATCTAATGCATGCACTTTATTAACATGAGAAGCAGTTTTAATGAATGAAACTCTATGTTGTTTCCCTAATAAACAATCAAGACAGGTTTTGAGAGGCATACCTGTCACGTTTGGAAGGAGTTGCTTCCTCGCTAGTAGCTGAAGCCCTTTTTCACTCATGTGGCCTAGACGCCTGTGCCACATGTCAATAACCGAATCTTCCACTGCGTTCAACCCACCCTTGCACATACTGACACTTGCCTTGTACAGGGTGCAACACTTCTTTCCTCTAGCCACGATCAATGAACCCTGATGAGCTTTCATCGCCCACCAGCAAACCGGCTTTCATAGCCATCATCATCCAACCTTCCCGTCGACATCAAGTTGAGGCAAAGGTCTGGGATATGCCTCACGTTCCTAAGAACCAATGTGCAGCCCACATCAGTTTTCATACAAATATCACCGACTCCCACGATCTTTGATACGCCAGAATTTTCCATCTTCACAGTCCCATAGTCACCTGACTTGTAGCTTGTGAAGGAGTCCCTGTGTGAAGTCGCATGAAAAGAAGCTCCCGAGTCTATCACCCAGTCGGTGCCCTGATTCGTAGCCGTGAGACATACATCGTGATCTGTAGAAAGAATAACTATCATGTCGCCATCTGAAGCGACCGCAGTGGAATCAGATTCTTCTTCCTTCCCTTTTCCTTTCTTGTCGTTTTTCTTACCACGACATTCATACTTGTAGTGGCCCTTCTTGCCACAATTCCAGCATTCAACCTCTTTTCTATTACTCGACTTGCCTCTTGATTTATCTCGGGCCTTCCAGCCCTTCCTGTTCTTTCCTCTCCCCCGTTCCTGCGTCACAAGAGCCTCTTGCTGAGTAGACCCCTGAGACTTCCTCCTTGTCTCCTCATTGAAGAGACAACTGGTTACCTGTTCCATGGATATCTTTCCGTCTGGCGCGAAGTTACTTAGAGACACCACCAATGTCTCCCAACTGTCAGGCAATGAACTAAGCAATAGTAAAGCCTGCAATTCATCATCCAGGACCATCTTCATAGAGGTGAGTTGGTTCACTATACTACTAACCTCATTCATGTGCTCGGCCACAGAACCACCATCCTTGAACTTGAGATTTACAAGTTACCTTATCAGAAATATCTTATTACCTATTTGTCTTCCTCTCATACATACCCTTGTAATTTCAAAGCCATAGCTTTTGGTGAGGTTTCTATAGACACATGGTGAAACACGGAATCATTCAACCATTGTCTAATAAACCCCACCGCCTTTCGGTCCATCTTCTTCCAACCATCATCAGTCATATCCTTGGATTTTGCTGATATGCCTGAGATTGGAGAATATAGGTCCTTGCAATAAAGCAAGTCCTCCATCTTAGCCTTTCATATGGTCCAGTTAGAACCATTGAGGCTGATCATCCTTAAGCCACCTTCCATAATTCAAAACCGATCCTACCCGTTCAATGAACTTAGCTCTGATACCACTTTGTTGGGGGCCTTGCACAAAACCTTAGGATCTAGCCCTCCAGAACAAACCAGAATTATGGATAATAAAGTAATGAAAATAATCAATGCATCAATCACACACCACACAAGAGATTTTATGTGGAAAACCCTCAAAGAGGTAAAAACCACGGGACCTCGTCCAGATCAACAATCCACTATGAAGTAGAACGTTTACAACCTTCTTCACTCACGCAGGAGTGGATGAACAATAAGAGAAATAGAGAAAACGAAGAGATCTAACTGATTATGAGGACATAGAAGCGCTGAGATATAAATTGCAAAGTAGAAAAACCTCCCCTAGCAGAACCTCCCTTCTATAAGCTTCCTCTCTCTCTTTCTCCATCTCTCTCACCTTTGATAGCCCTCTTGTATTTTTCTCATCAACACAATATATATAGAAAAATCCTAGGGACCCCTTTTTATAGTTTTAGGAAACTCCTTTCCGCATCCTAGTTGCGAAAGGACTTGCGCATCCTAGTTGCGAAAGGACTTTGCGCATCCCAGTTGCGAAAGGACAACGGGTCAAAAAAAAAAACCCATCAACCTATCAATCATGTGCTTCAAAATGGTCGTGGGCCCTATTTGTGGTGCTAATGTAAAATCCACCAAACCATTATTTGTGTCAATCTATGTTAGACTTAGGGACTGAAAATCAACCTCATTGGTTGTTCAGGTGGACCGCACAATTGGAAACAGTGTGCTGAAAAATCTCACCCTCCAAAATGTTTCGTTTGATGAGGCCCAATTAAATCACATGTGGACCTTATTTTTGGTCTTCTCACCTAACCTTTGCTGTCGCATCTAATGGTTGGAGTGGATTTCACATAATCATAATTAGATTCCTATAAAAATCAAAGGTGGACATCTCTACTTTAATTGTTCTATTGGTGTGGCTTACCTGAATTACAAGTCTGCCTTATATTTTGGCTCTAGGCTTACAGATTGCACATCTGATGGCTGGATTGGATCTTAAATAAATGACAAGGTGGGCCATATCAAAAATCAAGGTTGGCTTTGTCTACTGCCGTTAAACTTCTTCCGATTCCGATGGAAAATGTGCGTGTTTCCAATAAAGTGATGTGGATTAGGTGCAACTCACTCGGTACCGTGCAATCCTAACCCTGGGCCTATCTTTACATTAGTGTTGTATATCCATGCCCTACCTCCATATTTTCATATCGTGATAGGACATTATTCGAAAAATGAAGTAGATAAAATTCTAAGATGGACCACACCACAAAAACTGTGGTGATTGGCCATTAATCAAGCTGAAATTTAATTTTTATTTTTATTTTACTTTATCAAGGTCTTTGTGACCTTTTAAATAAGTTGGATGCCAAGTTAAAAAATTACGGTGGGCCCTAAGAAAATTTTAATGGTAAGAGCTCAATATCCACTATTTTTATGGTGTGGATCACTTGAGATTTATAATTGCTTCATTTTCTGATTAATGTTCCAAAATGAGTTGGAAAAACCAATAGACAGTATGAATATATAAGGTGACATGATTAGGGACGAACTGTGTTGCATGAGAAGGGGCTGCACTTAATCCGATCTTTTTCTTTTAACTTTTTTTCCAATATGACCCTTTTTATTTGTAACCGAGCCGAAGAAGCTTAACCGCATGAGAGAAACTCCTAATCTTATTTTTATCGGCCCATCTTGATGTGCATGTGAGATCTATTACGACCGTCAGATGCGTCATGTTATTCCAAGGCTTGAGACAAAATACGAGACTGGCTTTTGATCCCATTAGGCCACACCAATAAAACAATAGAAGGAGAGAAGTCTATCTTTAATTTTTATGGGACCCACAGTCATTAGTAAGTGAAATCCATTCCAATCATTAGATGTCAAACCAAAGATTATGTCTAGAACTCAAAAATCAGAGAAATACTTTATTTAAGTTTACCTAGTCAAATGAATCATGGATGGAGTTGATTTTCGATTTGTAGGTCTAATATGGGGGTGAAAACGTGATGGTCAGGGTGGATTTTACATTAACACTACAGTGAGGCCACCCAAGTCGAGATCGTTTTCAAAAGACCTCTAGAAAAGTTAATGTAAAGCAAGCGCCCTCTCTCTTAACATTAATTAGCATTAATTAATGCAAATTAGGTGTGTGTATCGTATTTAAGAGAAACTTTTTCTAATTAAATGCCAAGCTAGTTGGACCACAATGCAGCGTCCAATGTGTGAGCATCTCTCTCTCTCTCTCTCTCTCTCTCTTTATATATATATATAGAGAGAGAGTAATGCTCACACACAACTAGAGCTGTACACGAGCAGACTAAGGCTCGAGTACTCACTCGACTCGACTCGTCTGAGTTAGAGCCGAGTACGAGCGGATTTTTCAGACTTGTTTAGATTACGAGTAGAGTACGAGTCTAGAGATACTCGACTCGGTACTCGACTCGTACTCGACTCGTGTGCTCGACTCATACTCGACCGTATATATATCCACCTCAAAAAAAAAATCTACGCCCCCCTTTTGTTTTGCCCGTCGTTTTCACAACGCAGCCCGCCCGTTCGAAAATACCCAAATCCTTTCCCTCCCAGCGCCCGTTCGAAAATACTCTCCCTCTCTCTCCTCTCGTTCCCCTCAGGTGTTGTCCACCGTCCGCCCATCTCTCTCTCTCTCTCTCTCTCTCTCTCTCTCTCTCTCTCTCCCTCACTCCCCTGTTCGGCGGAGCTCGTCTCTGCCTGGCACTACCAGTGCCCGGTGCCCCTGTCCGGTGGTACTCTCTCTCTCGTTTGGTTATTACGACGTTCCCAAAAAAAAAAACTCCAAAAACCCTAACCCGCATGGCCACAGCGATTGTCCGACGGTCCCTGCCCTGCCCGGTCGCCTTCTCCCTTACCCTTCTTCTTCCCTCTCTCTCTCTCTCTCTCTCAGGCACTCACATTGCCCTATCCAAGTGCCCCGTCTGCGACTCGTCAGCTCGCCGCCTACGTCACTGCCCCGTCCTTGCCTTGCCGGTGCCGTCCCTCGCCTGCTGACTCGTCCCCGGCTTTGTTTAAGGTAGAAAATTATTTTTTTTTCCTTTTCTTTTTTTTTTTCCTTACCCCATAGATTTCTGCTCGTACTCGAACTCGCCTCGAAAACTTGGATTTGACTCGACTCGTTTACTACTCGTACTCGGCTAGTACTCGGTCGAGTAAAGTACGAGCAAGGAGTCTATACTCGTTGGCCGAGTAGAGTCAAGTACGAGTAGCATTCGAGCGTTAAGAGCTGAGAGTGGGACGATACTCAACTCAACTCAACTCAACTCGTATACTGCTCTATGCATAACTAGTTGGACCATTAAAATTGGTCCAACTAGCTGTGCATTAAATTACATGAATATCTCTTTTTATCTATATGTAATGCTTAACTATGAACGGCCATGTGACATCAAGTGTTATCTGGGTATGCTGGGAGTACGTGTCAAAAATCTAGCTTGTTTATCAAACATGGCCCACTGGTTAAATTTTATCTGCCAAAAATTTATAAACGTGCCTTATAGTTGAATCCACAAATGTAAGTTGAAACTAAATTATCGGAATGGGTTTTTAACGGCCACTTTTCTTGTATAAAAATATTATGTACTATTGATATGAAATATACATTTTTTATACCTTTCATTTACGTACAATGAACTCTATTTGATTAACGGATTGAATTTCTTACCCATCTGATATATTATCTAAACCCATCACACGTACACACCTTACATGGTCATCTCACCTTCTTTTCTTTTTTTTTTAACAAACATGTCCCTCCTTCCTCTCTCTACATTTAATGCTCTGTCTCCCTCTGTGCCGCCGCTGTCAGACGTAAATTCCCTCTTAACATTCCGCCGCTTCCGGCCATAGGAAGTTAGTGGGCCCAGTATGATATTTGTGATAAATTTATTCCGTCCATCAATTTTTCTAGATCGTATTAGGACTTGGGTCCAAAAATAAGACAAATCCAGAACTCTAGTAGCCACACAATAGGAAAAACTGCATATTGAATTGAAAATACAAAAATATTAGCATGATCCAAAACTTTTGTGGCCCGTCCTACCATGATCTGATATAACATTTGATAGTCTCCGGTGCATCGGTACTCTTCCAGAGTGTTTTCAAAGGGGGGTGAATTAGATGTTACCTTGACAATGGGGCCCACCTTGATGAACATGTTATACATCTACCCTGTCCATCAGTTTTTATTGATCATTTTAGGACTTGTTTTCATTATTTAATGCTCACCGTAAAAAAACTACTTAGGTACCACCTATGGCCCACTGCAATGTTTATTTTCCATCTAACCTTCTGATAAGGTCAGATAGACCACTAGAAAACTTTACCGCCCACAGTAAGTTTTTAAAGCTCAATCACCATTGTTTCTAGTGGTGTAGTCCACTTTAGGTTTGGATCTTCTTAAGTTTCGGCATCAAGGCATAAAATGCGACGAAAGAATGGATGGACAGCATGGATTTACAATACATTCATCAAGGTGGACCCCATGCAGTCAGGGTAACACCCACTCACATATTACCCGGCGACACCCAATTCACAGTCATTTGGAAAGAAGCGTAAAAGAGGGTGCGGATTGGGTATTACCTCACCGAACCTCTCCAAGAAGAATGGTCATGTCAAAGGCTCTCTGGGCCCAACGTGTTCTATATATTTTATCAACACCGTTCATCTAGTTTGACAGATCATTTTATCCCATGATCTGTAAGAAAATAAAAATAAAAATAAAAATAGATTGGATGCTCAATTAGACCACATTACATGAAGTAGTGGGATTGAACTCTAACTGTTGAAAACTTCCTACGACCCACCGCCATGTTTATTTGACATCCAACCTGTTCACAAGGTCACATAGACTTGTAAGAAGGGAAAACATAAATGTTAGCTTGATCTAAAATTTTTGTTGCCCCCAACAGGTTCTCAACGGTAGGCTATAAATATCTACTACTCATGTGGTGTGGTCCACTTAATCCTTTGATATGCCTCATTTTCAAGCCCATGTCCTAATGTAATCTAGAAAAACTGATGGATGGGACAGATTTATCACAAACGTCATGGCAGGCTCCACCTAGCTTACTATAGTATAGTATAGGGGTAGAGATGACATTAACTTACAAGATAACATTAAATGAAGAGATATGGAGAGGAGGAAGAGTCTTTTTCCGGTAGAAAATAGGATGAGGAGACAAGCATTACACATGTGATGTATTTGATTACTGCATCACATGTGTAAAACATCTAGTCCCTTAATTAGGTAAGGTTCTTTGTAAGCATATGGATGACATAAAATATTATTTCTATAATCAATAGTATGATATATTTATACGAGAGGAGTAAGTTGTTAAAAATCCATTCTAACGGTTCAAATTTAATTTTCATATATGTATTCGAAGATGAGGTTTATTTACTAAGTTTTTTGCAAATAAAATTTAATTAGTATATCATATTTGATTAGGTAGAAAATAGGATGAGGAGACAAGCATTACACATGTGATGTATTTGATTACTGCATCACATGTGTAAAACATCTAGTCCCTTAATTAGGTAAGGTTCTTTGTATGCATGTGAATGACATAAAATATTATTTCTATAATTAATAGTATGATATATTTATACGAGAGGAGTAAGTTGTTAAAAATTCGTTCTAACGGTTCAAATTTAATTTTCATATATGTATTCGAAGATGAGGTTTATTTACTAAGTTTTTTGCAAGTAAAATTTAATTAGTATATCATATTTGATAAAGGGTGTTGATCTTTAGCACATATTCTTGTTATACCTGTGTAAGACTCGATGTTAGATACTCTTTCATGAGTGGGCATTATATGTAAATAAAGAAAAACATTCATGTGATTTGATGCACAGCTAGTTGGTCCAATTTCAATGGTCCAACTAGTTGTGTGGGAGCATCTCATATATATATATATATATATATATATATATATATATATATATATATATATATATATATATTAATCCTCGACACGGAAAGAGATGCACACGTCTTGTTTTGGCTGTTTTAAAAAATTGGTGTGATTGATACTCACGGAATGTCTACCGTCCCGGTGCAGTACTGAGATGCAAAACACGGGAAAGATCGAGGCCATCCATTCATTGGCCCTTCATTTCACTGTTGATATTATTTTCCAGGGAGCATTTGAAGCTTCACAGATACAGGACGTGGCTCACAATATCAACCGTCCCAACTGTACGCCCACTTGCATGGTTTGATGGTTAAGGAAACGGATTGGCTACTCCCCCTGCCACCAGCCAATGGCTGATGGTCGGTGCTTTGTGGGCCCCACCATGATGTATGTATTTCATTCAGGCCATCCATCTATTTTTATAGATCATTTTATGATATGAGACTAAAAATTAGGTATATCCCAATCTCAAGTGGAACACATTATAGGAAACAGTGTTGAATGAGCATTGACCATTTAAAAAAATTTTGGGGCAATAAAAATTTTGGATCTAGCTGATCTTTGTTTTTTTTTTTTCCCTTCATCTAGGTCTTTATAACCTAATCAACAGATTGGATGTCAAATAAACAGTACAGTGGATCTTAGGAGGATTTTAATGGTAGATATCCAATCACTATTGTTTTCCTGTACACATGAGATTTATATACTTCTCATTTTTGGGACATGGTGCTAACATGATCTTTAAAAATGGATGAACGGCATAGATGAAACACATACATCATGGTGGAGCCCACGGAGGATCGACCATCAGCCATCGGGCAAGTGGCAGGGGAGTAGCCTATCCGTTTCCAATCGTACAGATATAGGGGTCCATTATTGGAGGGCTATAATCTTCCAATCTTAGTGATTGATGGTGCATACCCCATGTAGCTAACAGTGGGGGGTTTTATGAAAATGATTGATGGTGCATACCCCGTGTAGCTAACAGTGGGGGGTTTACTGAAAATGGGGCGTACCTAATCGTGACGTGTCTCATTAAATTAGGGCGCGGATTAGGTACTACTCTCCGAGGGACGGCTGTGATGTATGGATTTCATCCACATCGTCCATCCATTTTTTTCATATTATTTTAGATTATAAAACAAAAAGTTAAGGAAGAATCGAGGTTCAAGTGGCCCACATTCTGGAGATTAAATTTCTACGGTTGAAAAGTTTTTGGGACCGCATAAGTTTTGTATCAAATGATATTTATTTTTTCATTTCATCTAGCTGTATATGACCGTATCAACAGGTTGGATGGTAAATAAACAACACACGGGGGACGTGGCGTCCGTAGTACCGCTGCTTCCTTTAACGTGGTTCAGTAGAGCCTTGATTTATCTTATTTTTGGGCTAATATTGTAAAATGATGGATGGACGGTGTATATAAAATCCATTCCCGAGCTGGGAGCAGGCAGGGCTAGTACGGACTCGGATTGCGTAGTGTAGAACACAGCAAGGAGATACTTTGTTGACGTGTCAAAGTTTTCTAAGCTTCACCATGATGTATATGTTACATCCAAACCGTTCATCCATTTTTAAAGATTATTATCGGGCATGAAACCAAAAATAACACAGATCAAAAGCTCAACTGGACCACACCACAGAATCAATGGGGACTAAACACTTACAGTTGAAAATTTGAAAAATTCTTGGGGGCACAGACGTTTTGTGAATCAAACTGATATTTGTGTTTTCCCATCATCAAGATCTGTGTGACCTTACGAATAAGTTGGATTGCAAAATTTAAATAAATAAATAAATAACCATCACGGTAGACCTTAGAAATGCCTCAACAGCGGGCGTTACTGTCCACGCCACTTTCCCTGCTGTGTTCCACTTGAGCTTCCGACCTGCCTCATCTGTTAGGTCATGTCCTTGAATGATATGGAAAAATGAATGGACAATGTGGATGTAACACATACATTATTATGGGGCTACAGAACTTTCCCACGTCAGCATAGTACCAACCTCGGTGCTGTGATCTACACTACCTAATCCGAGTCTCACCGAGATATGTGCCCACTTGCATGGGAAACGGATTGGCGACTCCTCTTGCCGGTTGCCACCAGCCCGGTGGCTGATGGTCAGTGCTCTGTGGGACCCATCATGATGTATGTGCTTCATCCATTCCGTTCATCCATTTTTACAGATCATTTTAAGGCTTGACTCCAAAAATGAGAGGGATATAAATCTTAGGTGGACCACACCACATGAAAACAATAGTGATTGGATATCCACAATTAAAATCCTCCTAAGGCCCACTGTACTGTTTATTTGACATCCAATCTGTTGATTAGGTCATAAAGACCCAGATGAAAGGAAAAAAAAAAAAAAAAAACAAAGATCAGCCAGATCCAAAACTTATATGGCCCCCAAAAAGTTTTTAATGGTCGACATTCAGTCAACACTGTTTCCTTCAATGTGGTCCAATTAAAATTAGGATATACCTCGTTTTTTATTTCATACCATAAAATTATCTAGAAAAATAAATGGACGGCATGAATGAAACACATACATCATGGTGGGTCCACAGAGCACCGACAACCAGCCATTGGCCAGTAGCAGGGGAGTAGCCAATCCGTCTCCGAATGCATAAGCCATTCATGATGAATCAGGACTCTTGCAATTTTTTAATAACACATAGATGCAATGATAGACTTAAAAGGGTCCTTATCGGTGCCACGCCATTCATTTTTGCACGCATATCACGTGGGTTCAGATAATTCCGTGCCGCACCGAACAACCCTTTACTTTTGTTTTTAAATTAATGGGAATATAACTGATTTACCGAAGAATGTCTTGACAAGAAAGAATTTGGATTGGGGTCTCCCTGTCGGATTTAGGTTTATCAAATTCCGGTTGCCATCAGACATTTCTTTAGGTCGGATTGCGTTAGTTTTAGGATTGAGCGTTTAGCGAATTCGGGTTGAGATTTATGTCTAGTTTGGCCGTGGGTTGGCCCCTTATGAGTCTACATCAAAATAATGAGTATGGAGACAAAAGATAAAAGATCATTGTCTTCTTTTCAAAAATAATTATTAACTTAAAAAAGAGAAAAATCTCTAAGATGGTGTGAGAGAAATATCTAAGGTGTTGTTTGAATACCATTGAATAAGTTTAACTTTTTTCTACCTACAAGGGTGGATATATAACTTATTCAAGATAAGTAAGTTTTTTTTAAGATTAATTATAAGTAACTTCCTTACTTAAATTATTTAATTACTTTACCTTAATAAGTAAAATTAAAATAATCTACTTGAGGTATAAGTCAGTTATTTTAAGTAACTTAAGATCCAAACATCACTTAAAAAACTAGAAATAAAAGTAATAACACGTGAAAAGTGCTCCCTCCAAGGTCCTTGATTGCTTTACGTAAGTACCTGGACTTTTTTAAATAGTAAAAACTGTGTTGAACGTTTGGACCCAAGCCCTCTGTCGTGTCCCAATCTTCAACTTGTACCCATATAGTTCCAGTCAGGTCTAATAGACACTTGGGTTGACCCAACCCATTTGCACCAGTGTAATCTATCTTAGAAGTTCCATTTTGGTACCTTTAAGAAGGGAGCTAGTTTGGTGCCTCACGAATCATGGGACAGATGTGGCATACCATGAATGAGCCCAAGCCATTTGTCAATTGGGTTTGTTTGGAAAGATGTATTACATAATAATCTATTAGTGCATTGATTTATGCACCCTATTTGTTAATTACGTGAGTCATTGTGTCATATAGTCGGTTGAGCACTTGAAAGCTGTAGACTAAAGATACAAATGAAGGTGGAGCATCGATGAGCAAAGAACAGGTCTATATGATGCCTTGGTAACCCTAACCCTTGAGGCCTTGACCCAAAACAACCTAAACTTATAGATGATCTTAAATCCAATAGAAAAAATCCTTTATTGATCATCCCCTAAGCCATATGAGCCTAAATGGACCATCCTTAGATTGCCTTTAAAGGTTCCAAGTTGCTGAAAAAATTACACAAATTCAGCAACATTCAGTCCCACCAAAAATGGCTAAAACATGACAGCGAGCTGAGGCAGATTTTCAGGTAATTCAATTGCAACTGAGTGCCATCTTTGGTCCCACCGAATACCTCATTCGTTATAACCGAAAGTGCCCAAAATTTTTCAGTAGCTTTTCTGTGAAAATCAGTTTGATCGATCTTCAAATTCTGTGCGACCAAACACACCTCGGTGCGATTGAAGCTCCACTCGGTGCGACTAAAGACTAGCCGTATAGATCCATTTGAATATTTTTCTTATAAATCTAGCAACCAGATCTTTGTAGCCTGGATGAATTTTGGCATTTTAGAGACCCTAGTGCATCCCATGCTCTACCAAACCTCCTAAGATCTATCTCATTGAAATTCATGCTCTCTTCTTAGTGATTTTTCACTCTAATGAACATTTCAAGCTCCTCTACAAGAAGACCATGATCTCAAGCTCTCTCTAAAGTTTAGACATCATTCCTCTTTACAAACACAAGCGTTTATCGGCCTCTAGAGTGTCCATCAAGTAAAATCTCATAGGCTTTACAACTTCTCATTAGTTGTAGGAGATTCTACACAACCTCTCATTACCTTAGTCACCACATCAGAGCATCATATACATGGTGTCTGATCTTGAAGTTGAAGCCTTAGAAAAGCATCGACATCATGATCTGACGAGAAAATGGGAGTTGATTAAAGTATGGGAGAGCATCGATTAAGCAACCTGAGAAGGCTTTAAAAAAATGGCTCAATCTGATAATTAGTAAGTTGTCAATTGTAAGAGTTCATGTATACTCTTTTGTGTAGAATCGAATGTAGAGTTTGAATTGTCAAACTTAACTAGGTTCTTATGTAGGACTTTAGCTCTTGTGTAGGGCTTAAACCTAGGTTCTTGTGTAGGACCTTGGCTATATATTGTGTAAGGCCTAAATCAAATTCTTGTGTAGACTAGCAAGCTAGGTGCATTCAAGTTAATCTCCATGGGAGCCTCCAGTGTGAGTAAACGTAGGTCCTTGGATTATAACTGAAGTAGTTGGTTAGTCTATAGAAACTAACTAAAGTGTCTTGTGGGAGCTTCCAATAGGAGTGTATGTGTAACGTCCTGAATGTCACTATTTTAGATTTCTAAAAATCTTTGAAATTTTTTTTTGTAATTAACTTATAATATCACTTACTGACCATTAGCACTCAATGTTAGTTTATACACGAGTGGTACTAGTAAAGAACCGCACACGTCCAATTAATCAACCGTAGGAAGCCAATGAATCTGCCTGATCGCTTGAACATCAAGTTTAGCCTCATGATTTACTCATATAGGACCCAAATCTGACTGATTCATCACTAACTAATCAAGACAATCATAACTAAATTAAAGATCTAACCAAAGCCGAGTCGGATAAGGCCCGGATCTTGACTAATAGACCAAATCAACCCCGTTACTCTTTTAGCCTAAAACCGACGATTTAGAGTAATCATGACCAAATCTTCACTTTTACTAGTTATAAATAAGTCACACTATAAACATAGTTAATCCAAACCCAAACATTGCCCACGAGAAATCTCAATATTTAATTCATTCTAAAAATGCCCCGATTTTCCGAACCTGCTCTAGACCGCTCGTTAGTGGGCCACTAGTTCCGAAATTATAGAATAATGTCCGTCTCACTGGACTGAACGTCCATCGCAGGCGGCGAACCAAGAAAGTGCCTAGAACGGCTCAACTTGGTCTGAAAACTAAGTGTTTGCAACGCACGAATCCCCTACACCGAAACCTTAAACTTAAATGAAATAAACCTTTCGCTCTTTCATAAAGTTGTGGCTTTCGGACACTCAATCCGCAACCAAAATTGGAGTACCGATTAATGATATTTCCCTGCTCATATCCGTATAGTCACGGCCCCGATCGACCATCAGTGACCGTTAAACAGACTTTTAATCATATCCGTTAATTGCCACATCTAAATGACAGGCCGATCATATTCATACATAGATCATCATTATGGCTAACTATCTTATAATGTATATCAACTTGTACACCCCATAATGGGCCCTAAAGGTTAGAAAAACCCTCCCATAGGGCTAGTATAGTAAAAACTCAACAATTGGGGCCATTTACACCAAATCTGGCACTATATAAGGGCTTCATTTGGGCACCCCCTCTTCCCATACGAATTTGTATTTTTAATGGAGAGAGAGAGAGAGAAAGGGGAAGAGAAAGAAGAAGAGATGAAGAGAGAGTAGGGTGGGGGAGGCTTTAGTGCTTCCCTTCATTGGTTTCCTCCAATTAAACCCCTAGTATCGATCATTTTCCTCCGCCAAATCTGCCTCATTCGCGATTGGAAGGTAATAAACAAAACCTACTTCTAACCTAAGTTTTTCTAAAATAAATTACATAAATCTTACCTAATTACTTCTAAATTGGTATAAGAATAATTTTCTCCAATTTTCTAACCCAAGGAGAGCCATGAGTTAGGCGAAACGTCACAAGGTGCGGACTATTATTCTTAGGTGGCCTAACACCAATTTTAGTATGAGTCTAATGATTTTGATTGCTTGGATGATGTATTTGAGGAATTTAGAGAAAACCTAAACAAGACCTTATATTTTAGATCTTCTCAAATAACATGAATTGGTTATGGCATGTTTGTTGATCCTCAACGTGATTGGGCATGAATTTGGTGAATGCATGTTCATTTGTTGCTTGATTCTTATGTGACGATCCCTTATAGCTTGTAGGTTACATTAGTCCTTATTGCATATTTGTGGTTGCATAAGTCCTCAATGTATGTTATGCTAGCATTAATCCTTGTTACATGTTTGAGCTATGAATGATTTATAACTCCTGATCTCCTCGCTAACCCACACAACATATGCACGTTTATCTCGTAATATAGTTAGTATTTGCATGTATAGAAAAATCTGAATTTTCATGTTTTGAAGTATGAATGCTTGACATCACTTGTGTTAGACATAAAATTCTGAATTGTTGAAGTGTCATTGACTACCCTCAAACCCCTAGGTTAGTTAGGAAACTGAGGTGAGAGAAGGTGGTCCTGTTGGTAGGACTTTCCTGAGGTTAGACCGACGGATTTGGGCAGATGCGAATGGGCGACAGTAGTTGGACTACATGGGTCGCTTGTACCCGATGTCGTCCGTCACGTACTCGCACGGTCTAGTCCACACACTGACTAACCATGTTTGTTAACCATGTCTGCTCACGTCTGAATAGAACCTGGAGCACCCTTTGCCCACTGAAGCTCATTAATAAACCATTGGAAGCTGATCCATAGTCTCGAGAGCCGGGCATGGTGGAATGGGACACTGTATCCGAGTTGTCGGTCTATGCTGGGGTGACGAGCCTCCCCGTAGTGACCGCGAGTGATCTCAATTCTCAGCACTCCCCATGTGCTCGAAATCGGGGATGGGGAACCCGATGGGATTAAGGATCGCGGGGTCCTGGCCTCACATGTTGGGAGGCTTGGCCTCGCAACTAGTTTAGGGTATTGATATCGCGGGGTGTACTAGTTTCCCCAATCTACTATTTGAATGGACTTAATTAAAAACCTGGCTAACACGATCATGACTACATCACATTAGTTAGGTTGACGACTTGGCAGTTGAGGTCACAATGAGGGTGGTTGGTCATACATGAGCGTTAGATGGAGTCACTCGAAGGAGTGTTATTGCGAGGGCATGCATCATATCATAATACATGCATATGCATTAATAAGATTAGTTAGGATTTTATGAATGTCTTGTATTTAATTAAATTCATAATATAATTGATGTTTGTGTAACTTGAAACTAATAGCACCCACTGAGTTGATCACTCACTCCCACTCTGAGATGGTGTTTTAAAATACTAACCAGACTCTTCAGTAACTACAAGTAGCGATGAGTTCAAGGAGCCGAGCGGCGCTGGCATTGACGAGGAGGACGAGCTATCCTACTTCCAGCTAATGGGTGGTTCGTCATAGATTAGCAGCCTATTTTAGATCGCTGAGTGGTGGACTCAGCGCAACATTCTTTTGGACTTACCATTCTTTTGTATTTTTGCTAGGCGACGCCTTGTGCGACCAATCCATATTTTTGGTCATGTATAAATATATTTCGAGACTTCTATTTCAGTAGACTAGTTATGTTTGTGATTCATATTGCAAGTAATTTCATGTTGCGCATTAAGCTTAATTAAGTGTAAACAGTAAAAGTGGTTATAAGTAATACCTGGGAACTTAGGTGTCGAGTGTATGCACGACCTTCGATTTTCAGGGCATTACAGTATATCAATAGGTTCTTGTGTAGGAATAAGGTTCGTGGCGAGCCTATAGAAAACCATGGAAAGTCTCTTGCGAGATCCGGTCCTTGTGTAGGATTGTAAAGATTAGAGGTGAACCTGATTTAAAACCTCTGATAGTGAAATTCGGTATACTCATCGGTTGAGTGCGCCCACTGAGAGTGAAGTAGGGAAACTGAACTACTATACATGCTTGTGTTTGGGAGTGTATTTGGGCATCTGTTTAATTATGCTTATGTGGTGAATGTTTAATTATATGTATGCATAATTAGATAAACGCTAGGAGTTGATAGTTAGCAAATCCTACACACATATGCACACTATCAAATTTATAGATTAATTGCTTAATTGATATATCATTTGTAGTCTATATGATTGGAACTTCAACTTGCTTGGAAACCTTAGAGTTAATTGCCTTGATTAGCTTAAGTAGGCAATTGGGTTTAAAAGATGAAAATTTTAATTGGTCATAATCACCCCGCCTATAGGACATATCCTTCATTCCGTAGCCCCGCATAATTTTCACAACACAACCATGATAATCTCATTACACCACGTGTGAATTTTCATGATCATGTCTGAAAATACTATAGTATTTTGACCATCAAATCACATGTTTAGGTTTGAATTCTTGCTTTGGAAAAACATTATTTTACGTGAAACTAGTGTTTGCGATTAAAATTTTCCTTTGAAAAAAAAAACATTGTTTTAGGTTCAGCCATCTTTTGGGATTGAATTCTTCCTTTCTTTCATGTTTTTTTTTTACACACTATTGAGACACACTCTATCTACCACTAAGACATGGGTTGGAGACACAATTTTTGGTGGATGCTAGAATTGTAATCAATGGACCATATTTCACAACTGGTAGTGGTCACCCATATTCATATGCAACTCGAGTGTCACTTGAAAAGGTGCATATGGATGGATAGCGTGAATAAAACACATGTATCAACACGAGGCCCACCGATGCAATGGATTTTGAAATCCACCAGAAATTCTACTATATCTCCTATTATGACTGGAAGTTCGAATACCTAGATTAATCCAATCCTTTTTTTTTCTTTTTATTTATTTATTTTTATTGTTTTGGCAAGTAAGCTTTTTCCATTTAATCACAAAATTACAAAATACAGCCATATGAGTGGGGCCCTAACAAAAAGAAACGAGCCCCACCAACCAAAAAAAACCGCTAAGCTAAAAATAAATACAAGACAGAAGGCAAAACGAGCAGCTCCGGGGGGTGAAAAGCCAGGAGCAAGCTCAAAAAGGCCCGAGCGAGGGCTCCCTGTACAAAAACGACAGAGGGGGCCAAGTTTTAAATAGGCCTTACAAAACCCAGACCCATGTTGTCAAGCCTACGAAGGCCCCTTACAGTAAATGGGAGCTCCGAGAAGGAGAGGTACGTCGATTGAAGTTAGGAAGTTGCTGCGTCTTTAGCCAGCTCATTAGCAAGGCCGTTACCCTCTCTCGAAGTATGGATAATCACAAAACAACCCTTACTCTGCAAAATTCTGATCCTCCTCCACCAATAACTCCATTTCCAGGCTGGTGATGATTTTCCAATAAAAGCGTTAACCACACATTTGGAATCCGATTCCAGGATAATCTAATTATAACCTCGACTAAGGGAAATGTTCATCGCATCATGGAGGGCCCGGAGCTCCGCATTGTTATTAGTGCCTAACCCATAACCAAATGAGAAAGCAAAGAGAAAAGAGCCAGAGGAGTCCCTCCCAATCCCACCACCTCCAGATGGTCTCGAGTTTCCCGTAGAGGCACCATCCACATTTACCTTTATCCACCTTATTTGTGGCCTGTACCAGTTCACAACCTGAAGAGATTTGGATGGAGGGAGCTGTTGCCGAATATTTAAATTATGTAGGACATGGCGGTCAAAACAACTCAAAGTGTTGGATGCAGTACTGTTACTATTAATGCTTGTAAGCCACCACTTGATACGGTTTACAATGCAGATCGTTGTGGGGCAGACATCCCGAGCGGCGTTCCTTGCTATCCATAGTTCCTAAATGATGAGACAGGGAATGACAGACTGGATATGAGAAGGCCTCCTACTAGGGGGCTGGACATTCCACCAGGCAGAAAGTCTCTCCAAGATAGTGTCCTGGAGAGAAAGGTGGAGGTTGAAGATGTAGTTGAAGCAGTCCCACACACTTTTAGCAAGCTGCCTATTGATAAAGAGGTGGTTGATGGATTCAGGTTGAGGAGAAGAAGTAGAATTACCACGGCCACAGCAGGAACATTTGGACGCTAAGCTGACTCCTCTCCTCTGAATTCGGTCGTCAGTTGGGACCGCTCGCTGAATTAGCCTCCAAGTGAACAATGGGATTTTAGGAGGAAGGAGAGGGTTCCAAATTCTGATGGCCCATTCCAATTCCTGGTTACTTTCTCTGCAAAGGTTCCATCCAGACTTAACCGAGAAGAGACCCGTGCGTTCGAAGGACCAGAAGCGGACGTCTTGGTCTGACGATGTGCAGAAACCATTTGCGTTAATGTGGTGAATGACCTCGAACGGGAGAAGGTTGGCGACATTATTTGGGATATGGGGACCATCCAGAGTGAGGATGCCGTTTATTTTGAGAAGAAGAAATTTCGAGGGGATCGGATGGGTAGTGAAATTGGCCAGGGGGCCTAGGCCAGACCAATTACAAGACCAGAGATTTAACTCCCCCCTCCCAACGTACCATTAAGCAGCAGCTTCAATCAGTGGGCACATTTTTACTACCTGCTTCCATAATGGGGAGGTTCCATTCAGGTGGGCATGAGTAGCAACATCATTCCGCGGAAGGCCATATTTCGAAAGAACAAAATCTGTCCAAATGCTAGAATCGTTGTTACACAGCAGTGACCAAGCCAACTTTAGGTGCAACGCTTTGATAACATCCTTGAGCCTGCGGATGCCCAGCCCACCCTCTGCTTTCGGTAAGGCAATCTTGTTCCAATTTAGCCAGTGAAGTTTCTTTTTTACCATCTTGCCAGCCCCAATAAAAATCTGCCATCTTTGTTTCAATCTTGTCGAGCACCTGGGAGGGGATAGGAGCTGCCGCCATTAAATGAATTGGGATGCTGCCAAGGACATGGTTGATGAGCGTGCATCTGCCGGCCTGAGACAGTAAACGAGCTGACCAGGTGAGGATTCTGGACTCAATCTTGGCAACCAAAGGTTGGAAGAAAGAGCATCTGTTTCTACCATTGAATAAAGGAGCGCCGAGATAAGTGAAGGGTGCTGACGAACCACTGATTCCTAGGATTCTTTCAATCTGTCTCGTTCTATTAGAAGGGAGCAATGGGGCATGGTAAAAGTAGCTCTTTGAGAGGTTAATTTTTTGGCCTGAAATAGATTGGTAGGAGGTGAGGAATCTGCCCAAAGCCGTAACAAAGGAGTGGCCGCCGTTTAGGAAGAGCACCGTATCGCCTGCATAAAGAAGATGCTTAACCAATCTACATCCTCGCTTTAGTTTGTAAGGAGAGCAAACACCAGAGGAAACGAGGTGGGAGAAGCCTCTACCAAGGACTTCAGCAAATAGGATGAAGAGGCTAGGGGATAGGGGGTCTCCCTGGCGAAGACCCCTGAAGGATTTAAAAAAATCCACACTTTCACCATTGATCAAGACAGACATCCAAACGTTGTTCCAACATTTCTCCACCATACGAATCCAAGGTTCCCCGAATCCGAAATGTTCCAAAACTTGCTTTAGATAGGTCCATTCGATTCTATCGTAAGCTTTCTCCATATCTAGCTTTAAAATAATGTTTTCCCCTTGAACTTTCTACCGATATCCCGGTAGATCTCCTGAGCCAACGCAATACTTTCAGCGATCGATCTGCCTTTGACAAAAGCCCCTTGCTCCATTGAAATCAACTTGGGAAGCAGAGTGGCAAGCCTATTAGCAATGACCTTGGCGAAAATTTTGTATAGACAATTGCATAGATTAATTGGTCTAAAATCTGAAAATTTTGTTGGGGCAGTCATCTTTGGGATTAAACATAAGAGAGTTATAGTGAAAGCTCGCAGGATAGTGCCCCCCTGAAATAAAAAGGTAACGGCTTGGAGAATATCCGAGCCCACGATTTCCCAGCTACCAGCAAAGAAAGCTCCTGAGAGGCTGTCCGAGCTTGGGGCCCCATCTGATGGTATGGCCATGGTGGCAGTCTTGACCTCTTCCATGGAGGGGAGGTGCATTAGGAAAAGATTGTCTGCAGGAGGCAGAAGATTTGGGATGTTAGCCAGCAGGTGGTCGTCTTGGGGGCGGTGGTAGGACTGGAAAAGCTTCTCAAAAAACTCAATAGCCGCAGATTTTATCTGTGCAGGATCAGACGCGCTTGAACCAGACTCCAAGAGGATTTCAGAAATGGTTGCCCGCTGGGATCTGTCAGTGGCTTGTAGATGGAAATATTTCATGTTACGGTCCCCTTCCGTCAGCCAGCTGTTACGGGCCTTTTGTTTCCAGAAGATCTCTTCCGCCAGTTCCATATTCGCCAGTTGAATCTTTGCTTCGGAGAGAGAGGATTGGCTGACTTCAGTGGGGGCGAGTTGTGCCTGACTTTCCAAAAGGGTCAGATGCTGTTGGGCTGCCTTGAGATTCTGAAAAACGTTAACATATACTTGTTTGTTCTAGATTTTTAAACTGCACTTTAGTTTTCTGATTTTCAGCAAAAGGTTTATCATGGGCTACTCAAATAGGTCCTCCCACCAAGCATCCTGAACCACCTGACCATAGCCCTGATGGAGCATCCACATCCTTTCGAAGCGGAAAGGACAGGCAGTGGGAGGGGAGGTAGTGGGGAACGTCAGGAGCAAGGGAGTATGATCGGAGTTAACCCGGGGGAAATTTTCAACCCGAAATTGGGGAAAATAGGAAATCCAGTCCCCATTACAAAAGACCCTATCCAGTCTAGCCTAAACTCGGGCGTTACCCGCTTGATTGTTGCACCAGGTATATCTATTGCCTTAAATCCTGCATCCAGTAGAGCCGCGTTATCCATCGCCATAGTGAATTCAACCGAACTGCTTTGGTCGAAATGTCTACTGCCTCTTCTATCGGAGGCAGAAAGGACTGAGTTGAAATCGCCTCCAATGATCCAAGGGCCCGAGAGACCACTAGCTAAAACGGATATTTCAGACCAAAGATCTCTCCTCTGAGTCTTGGAACATTTGGTATACACAATGGATAAAGAGTAACTAGGCATGGAGCTATTGGGATGGATAGAGAAAGATATCATTTGAGCAAAAGCTTGAATAACAGAAACAGATAAAGTGGAGTTGAAGAAGAACCAAATTTTACCCCTAGCTGCCACGTTTGAAAAGGAGGAATGAAAACCTAGCTGCAAACCAACTGGGACTCTCTTCTCGTCTCTAGCCATTGGCTCCAAGATTGCCATCCACCAGGGATTGTGAATATGAGTTAGCCTTCTTGCAGATCTGAGAGTCACTGTGTTGGACACGCCTCTGGCATTCCAGATGATAGCACTATCCATCAACCACACTGCTGGAGATGAACGTCCTTCTTTTGAGTCTTCTGAGTCTCCCAGTCCAATCAACCGTAATCCCAACATTTCATCCCTTTAATCGATTCCTTTCTTTTGACACTAAAACTGAAGAATCTGAAACAGGGGCACTCCATGAGATAGGCAGGATTCTGGTAGGCAGGGTTCTGGTAGCAGGGAATGTCTCCATAGAAGTGCCCACCCTGGTAGATAGAGGAATTGGATCTCCCACAGAAGGGAGGTCCTGACTGTCTTCCTGATCCTGGATGAAACTGTGTGGCAGGTTTCCCTCCCATGGGAGGAAATCAAACACTGACGAGGGTAGAGAAGTAGCATTCATAGGTAATGTCATAGAAGAAATTTCGATACCAGCCATACTGTCTGCTTAAATCAAAGGGAGATCCACCGTGGGGTGCTTTGGGTCTATCTCTGATGTGAAATCCAACGATTTTTTTGTTGACTAAGTGAGAGATTTCCCATTTTGGGTATTGAGGTGTAGCTCTTTGAAAGGCAATCTTCTCCTGCCGAGGTGTAACGGAGAATTACCAACTGATCTCGAAAGAAAAGGAGGGGGCCTCCTTCCACCTGGACTATCGCAGGGCAAAAGAGGCGAACCCAGGAGGTCCACGGGATAGTCATTTCTCCTGTTTGTAGGCAAGTCTTCATTCATGCACCGGGAGATAGGAAGGCCTTGAATTTCCTTGACCGTCATCAAGAGAGGGCCAGGGGGCTCCTGAAGACCCAGACTGGGATCCAATATAACAGGGAGGATATCTTGGTGGAAAAAAGGTAGAGGTGGAAGCGGGGGAACAGGGTTTGGAAGGGTAGTGTCCACTGTTGGGGACTGGGGGGGCTGAACGGGAGGGAGGGTTGGTGGGGAGATGGCAGGGGGAACGGAAGGCAAGAAATGATGAAATTCAGGGACCAGAGGGAGAGGAGGCTCTAGAGGGTGTGGTGGCTCAGTGGGGAAAGAGCATTGACCAAGATTTGTGGCAATGTCATGTGAGGGTGGGGGGATATAGGGGTGAAGGGCAAGGTCTGGGCTTGGCGCGGGGTTTTGGGAAGCAGATGTGGTAAGAGGGTTCAGTCGGGCATTATCACAAACAGCTGAGGGGCAAGGGATGGCAGGGAAAGTATTCTCTTGGAAAGTGGCCTTAACCCACTCCCGGGTTGACCCAAAACATTGGTCCTTCTGCTTAGAGATGGAGGGCCTCCCCGGCATAATGCAGCACCCCTCCATGCAAGCCAGGATCGGGAAAAGCTTACCATTAACAGAGAGGGTTCTAGTGGCTGAGAGGTCCAAGCCGGCGTGGAGATTAACACGAACCCTAGCGAAAGCTTGGAAAGCCCCAATAACCGCTGCATTATCAATTGCAAGAACCTCTCCAAAAGTGGAGGCCAACCGCCGTATGGCATCCGAGTGCCAAGAGTGGGTTGGGATTCCCAACAGACGAATCCAAATACCTTGGGAGAGAGGTGAAACCTCCAGACTCCAAACAACAATGTCTAAGATCTGCATCTTTTGGTGAAGATCTGAGTCTTTCATGAATGTGGACATCGCCTCCCGAGACTGAAAATTTATAAGGAAACTATCAGCCGCTATTCGAGTGAAAAACCTAAGTGGCGAATAGCTTTGAAGTTCTGAAAACGTTGGTAAGATGCAGGATGGAGGTCGATAGATCAGTTACTTTCGCGACGAGGGCTGAGGAGAGGGAAACACGAAGCTACGCTGTCACTGAGGGATCTGCATTTACCGTGTATTTATCTGCCCTAGGTTGGGGTTGTGAGTTGTTGATGCCAGTAGCGGAGGGTCCGGGAGGGTGCTGAACAGGGCGGATCACCATTTCTCCGTAGGTATTAGGCCTGTGGGTTTGTGCTTGTTGCTGAGGCACGATAGAAGCAGACGGAGACCATTTTCTCTGGATTTTGGCAAACACAACGGAGACCACACGGCCATCAATTCTCTGACCGTTTAGGCAGTTGATCGCATTAAGTGCGTCCTGTTCGTAGCAGAAACGGATGAAACCAAACCCTCGGGGGCAATTTGAGGTCAGATCCCTAGGGATGAAGGTTTTGGAGATCCTCCCATACCGATCGAAAATCCGATGGAGATCCTCGGCTGTAGTATCAAATGTTATATTACCTGCAAAAACGGAGATTTTGGGGGAGGGAGAGTGAGATCGGATGGATTGCCAAGGTCATTCCCTTTCTACCATACTGCCAGTCCTCTCCTCACCAGGTGAGCGTGAAGTCGTCAATTTTTAATCTTTTTGTTGTTGCATTAGATTAATCCAATCCTTGCTATCTATTCTAAACGCCAAATAGAATTTAAGTTTTTTTTACCCCAAGTAGACCTGAGGTTTTGTGGGAACGCCGAAATACCGTTGTCTTTCAAATCATTATTTTTCTACACACATGGGCATTGTTTGTCCTTTTCTTGGATGAAAATGCCCTAAGCACTTTTTTCGATTTTCTATGCACCTCTACCTTTTTTTATCGTTACTCACTAGTAAACTATCCTACATATGCACATTTTTCGATTTTCTATGCACCTTAGAAAATGGGTTCTTCTTCTTCTTCTTTCTTAAAGAAATTCTTAGACGGGACTTTTGTCAACAAATGAAAAGATATAAGATAGTAAAAACTTCACTTTTAAAAATTGAATTGTTTTTGTTTATGTAAAGATTATGCTCAGATGGATCTGCATTGGAAGAAACTGGTATAAGGAGAGAAGAGATCAAAATTACATCCCTTTTGGAAGATGGGTTCTTCTTCTGCCTTAAAAGATTAGGCTTAGATTGATCTTTTACTAAGAGTTAGACTTTAGACCCATTTTAAAAGGTCAAACAATATCTAAATCAGATAATTCCAAAGCCATTTAAAAGTTGTCGAATTATCTTTCCAACATGCCCAAGATCACCCATATTAATCTTGTAATGAGAGTTATGATCTTTTTTTAGGATTACAAGATGCTAGAAATGAGACCAAATATGATCTGGACTTTAGGTCCACTTTTAAAAGGTCAAGCAATTTCTAAATTAGATGATTTTAAAGTCATCTAAAGTTCATCGAATTATCTTTCCAACAATCATAATATCACCCCAATCTGACTTGTAATGAAAGACTTATTACTATTTTCTTGGAACCACATGATGCATTGTCCCAACTATGCTCTAGGTTTTACCCAAATCACAAGCTAGACTTTAGTCCACTTTTGAAAGATCGAACAGTATTCAAATGAGATGATTTTAAAGCCACCTAAAATTTCTTCAAATTACTTTCCAATGAGCATAAGATCACCCTGATCCGACCGGTAACTAGGGAGTTATGACTGTTTTCACAAGACCATATGATGCATCGTCCAAATTGCAATTTGAATTTATCCAAAACGCAATTGGGACTTTGGGTTCACTTTTGAAAGGTCAAATAGTTTCCAAAACGAAGATGATTCCGAAGTCATTTAAAATTTCGTCAAACTATCTTTCTAACGAGTAGCAAATCACCCCAATCTAATTATAACAAACGAGTTATGACCGTTTTTGTGAAACTACGTGATCCATTGTTCCAACCACGATTTGAGTTTTACCCAAATCACGATATGTACTTTATGACTAATTTTAAATGGTCAAAAGGTTTCCAAATGAGATGATTCCAAAGCCATTTGAAAGTTCATCAAATTATTTTTCAAATGAACATAAAATCACCTCCATCTGACTTATAACGAATGTGTTATGACCATTTTCATGGGATCGCATCGTGCATTATTCCAACCATAATTTTTGTTTTACCTAAATCCTGACACAAACTTTGAGTCTACTTTTGAAAAGTCAAACAATCTCTAAATGAGATTATTCTAAAGTTATTTCGTTGAGTTATCTTTCCAACGAGTACATGATGATCCCAATCTGACCTATAACGAGAGAATTATGATCATTTTCATGGAGATTGCACCATATTGAAAAAACTGTGATCACGATTTGTCTAAATTGACAATCATCGAAATTGCAATCGTTGTTTTTCTAGCATGATATGGTCCTACGAAAATAATCATAACGTCCTCGTTACAGGTTAGATAGGGGTATTCTTGTACTTATTGGAAAGAGAATTCGACAAACTTTCAAATAACTTTAAAATCATCTCATTTTGATATATTTGACCTTTCATAAGTGAATTCAAAGTCCATCTCTAGGCAAAAGATCAATCAAAGCCTAATCTTTTGAAGAAAAAAGAAGAATTATTCTAAAAGTAGAGTTTTTGATATCTCTCTTCTGCTTATATTAATTTCTTCCCATGTAAATTCATCTAAGCATAATATTTGAAGAAAGAAAAACAACACATTTTCTAAATTTTGAAAATTTGCGCTCTTCTTTCCTTCAGACGTGGATTGCATCCTACCCTAAATGCTTAATGCGTCTGTTAGAGCACAAAAATAATGAAGAAAGATTGAAGATCAGGAGATATATGAAGAAAGACTGGAGATCAGAAATCAAACATGGAGTGAAGAAATGAGAAAGAACTTAGTGCTTTGTTTGGTGGTTGCGCAGGTCGCGCAACCAGTAGTGGTTGTGCGGACCGCACAACTAATTGAAATAGTTGCACAGATGGCACAAATAGGATAAAGAGTTAGTGACAAATGTCATCTCTACGCGGATTGCGCAACTAATTGCACGTTTCATGGATCACACAACCGACTTTTCTATTGCGCGGGTAGCGCAATCAAGAACAGAGTGCGATCAAGATGACTGGTCGAATCTGATGCAAAGCAGGCCCTATAGCACGAAGTCAAGGGTTGGCCTGTGTGGAGGCTTATAAATACCCATCTCCCCCTCTCATTTGAAAAAGAAGAATTCTTGAAGAGGAGCAGAGCCCTAAAAGAAGACTAAAGGTGAAGAGCAAAGGAGAGGATGAGTTGCGCGAGCCGCGCAATAGGCAAACCGGTCGTGTGGGTCACGCAACCAGGCCACTATGTGACCAGTTCTTAAAGGGGTCAGGATACTGCCGAAATCTTCCAGTTCGTCTAGTTCGACCTTTATTGCTCCAAGGACAAACTCAAAAAGGGAAGGAGTTAATCAACACGACATTCCTCCTATGGAGATGACTGAAACAGAGTCGAAGTGCTACCGAATTTGACATCCGGCTTGGACATTGGAACTTTATCAATTTCTATATTCTAAATAATCTATCTTAGAATCAAGGGATATCCGATGATGTAAATGAACTCAGTATTAATAATATGATGATTGTTCTTAATAAACTCTGTCTCTATTATATTTGAATAAGATAATATCCCAAATCGAATGCATTTGTTTCTTGTTTGAAACACCATCCAGGTAGGGGCTCTATTGGGCCCACCGTGATGCATGGGTTTTATCCACACCGTCCATCTATTTTTTTCAGAGCATTTTATGGTATGAGTCTAAAAATTTGGCTAGTCCAATGCTCAAGTGGACTGCACCACAAGAAGCAGCAGTGATAATGAAACTCCCCGTTGAAACCTTCCCAAGGGCCACTATAGTGTTTATTTGCCATCCAACCTATTCATAAGGTCATATAGACCAAGATGAAAACACAAATATCAGATTGATCCAAATCTTCTGTAGTTCATAAGAAGTTTTTAATGTTGGGAGTTCAATCCCCACTGAGTGGTTCACTTGAGCCTTGGATTTGCTTTATTTCTGGTCATATCCTAAAATGATCCAGAAAAATGAATGGATGGCGTAGATAAAACCATACATCATGGTGGGTCCCATAGAGCCTTGCTTGAATGGATTATTGTTTAGGTAGGGTAGGATACAATTTGCTTTCCTTTCCTTCTATTATTTTTGGACAAAAAATCCATCAAAGTAAAAATTTTGAAGAAAAAAAAAAAAGAAACTTATTTTTTTAGGCGCATAAAAATATGAAAAAAATGTGCATATATAGAAAAGTTTACCATAGACTAATGATAAAAGAAAAATACATGTATATAGAAAATAAAAAAAGTGTTTATGACATTTTCGATCGAGAAAAAGGTAAACAGTGCCTTAGGGTGAAAATAAATAATAATTTAAATAGTGATGTTATTTCAGCCTTCCCACGAAATTTCAAGTATAGTTAAGAAAAAACCTTAGAATTTATATCCCATGAAATGCAATTTAATACACCTATTTTGCGCGTACCAAACATGCCTTAGTCCCTCGAATAGCAAATAGTAGATTGAAAATCCCACTGTTTAGACAAGTCCTGACACTTCCATCTGCAGTGCAAAAACAAACAATAAAATGAAAAACAAAACACCAGCTAACAGTGAGAAAATGTTGGCATTTGATATGGTTAGAATCCTTCTAAAGCGACCTTTGGCAAGCGGCTAATCGATGTCCAAGCCTTCAAGATGCATGGTTCAGATCATTATATACATGAATAAATGCATGGTTCAGATCATAATATAAATGTGTATAGACGAAGTAAAAGTTATGTTGGGATTTTTGGCCTACGGAATCACATAGATCTAGATCTAGGATAGCAATCCAATGACACCAAGCATACAAGAGAACACACAGATTTAACGTTGAAAACCCTTGCGGGAAAAAACTACTGCACAAAGTGACAGATCTCCACTATGAAACAGAAATTACAAAGAAAGAGGACTTACCCGATTCGAATAACCTTGAATCGCACCCTTGCTACATCCTTTAATTTCCCTAGAACCCCTTTAGGAAGCCTTAGAATACTTTTCCATACACTAGAAAAATCCTAGGAACATCTATTTATAGTTTAAGTAACTTCCCTTCTGCATCCCAGTTGCGAAAGGACACAGATTTCCGCAATCCGTAAAATCGCGGAACGAATCCGCGTAGCCTATGACTAGTTGAGCTACGACTGGTCGAACAATCCCTACGACCAGTCGAAGGGCCCAGACAGCAAAATCCCAAGTCACTGGACTTTGAGTCGAGCGAGCCACGACCGATTGTGAGGACCCCTACAACCAGTCGAGCAATCCCACGACCGGTCGAAGGCGGTGAAGACTTTTCTCACAACAATCTCCACCAAGTCTTCAACCTTCAACCATGTAGCTCATTGACCTCTTCTCTTATTTTTGTATTACATCATAGCTTCTCTTGCACACTCTGTCTTCCTTTTAGCCATCGCCAAGCCCAGAGAAGTTGCACAGAACTTGAACTTCTCTGTAGGAACATTCTTGTTGATCATGTCTGCTTGATTTAAATCAACATGCCCAACCACCTTTGCTCCTGTCTTCCCAAAAGAAAAGACGTAGTCTTCTTACCATCTCACCGCTACTCAATATTGCTTGCCGGGGTACTTGCTCATAAAACTGATAGCCTGTGAAATAACCGGTCTAATCCAGACCATGGCATACATTGTCAACCGCATTTGAATAAGGCTCATGAGATATCCTATTTTTTCTCATCTGTTTTGGGACCTGTCCTGAGGAAAACTTGATGAGAGACGCATAGGGAACGCTCTCTAGCTTTACCTGGCCCATCACATCCTTGATCAATACCACACATAAGGTATTCCTCCTGTGATTACCAAAGCCTACTCCTCCTTCAGTCTCAATGCCAAGAACCATCTTTGCAGCCCCCCAATCCTTCATCCATGAAGGAATCAAACCACTGCCTAGGCGACAGGTCGAACCACGACCTCCTGCAAAGTCTTTTCTCAACCCCTTTAACTTTGAATCACTCTGGTTGCTTCATGTAGATCTGCTCTTCACTTTTCCTTGTAAAAGTACAAACTCCACATCCATCTTTCCAGCTCAAGATCACATTGGCCAACTAGCACCAATCACGGATCTAATAGACACCTGTTATATCGTCAGTGCGAATATCTCTGAGAAGCCGATCCCTTCTCTCTGAGCATAACCCTTCATTACCAACATTGTCATTTATCTATGTTGTATCCTCCTAAAGATCTACCTATATCCAACCGCTCTCCGGCCCACTAGAAGCTCCACCCGCTCCCATATGTTGGTCTGATAAAACGAATCCATCACATCGCCTATAGTCACCTTTCACTTCTCAGCACCAGGCTCACCTAGAGCTATCTGAATAGAAGATGAATCCCCTGCGATACTGGAGTAGTCCATGTACCTCGCCAATATCTTACGATCATGCTGTGTGATTCTTCTCATAGGTGGCTACTCCACTTGCTCTGTATCCCTGTCCGCAAGTCTCAGTCTTCCTGCCCTGCCCGCTCATATGGCCATACCTAACATGCCACACACGTACAGAGGTGGAATCCGCTACATCTACTGTAGCTCCACCGTTTGAAGTGCTCTCGATTAACCTGTACAAGTTACCAAGTCGTTGCGATTTCATGATTACCTGTGCCCCCTTAAATACCTTAAGAGCATTATCCATGCCTATGTACTTGCATCCTTTTGCCTCAAGCACACTAAGAGATATCAGATTCTGCTTCAAATCAGGAACGTGACATCAGTCAAGGTACGTTCCACCCCATCAAACATCCTGATGCGCACGTACCAATAGCCACAACATTACAGGCAATATTATTGCCTATAAATACCTGTCCACCATCGCATTCCTTATAGCTAGTGAACCAACTCTGATGAGGAGTCATGTGAAAAGATGCCCCTGTGTCTAGCATCCACTCGTCTTTACGATCATTGTATGGCTGCCTGATAGTAGACATAGACAAAACATCACCATCACATCCACGTGATCCATCTGACGTGGCAACATTGGCCTCCCTGTATGAAGCCTTAGAATCTTCTCTCTTTGATTTAGGATTTCCACAATCCTTCTTCACATGTCCTTCCTTCCCACAATTCCAGCACTTTACCTTTCATTTCCCCTTGCCCTTGGATTTGAATCTATAACCTGAAGAACCCGTACCTTGTTCAGAATTCCTACACATAGTAAACAGTGCATCAGAAGATGTCCCCATGTCGTTGTTTAGCTATCTCATAACCTTCCCTTAACACTCAGGGTTTTATTCATGCTGCACATAGTGTCCTTGAATGACTCATACGATGCCGAAAGAGAATTCAGTAACATACATGCTTGTTCTTCATCTTTCATCACTTCCTCCATATCCAGTAATTTGCAAACTAATTTATTAAAGTTGCTGATGTGAGCCTCTAGATCTCCACCCTCTGCCATCTTGAAGTTATACCACTGCCGCTTCAAGTGCAGGCGATTTTCAGAGGATTTTTTCGTATAGACATCCTCTAACTTCGCCCATAACTTAGCTGCAGTTTTCTCCCTCATGATGTAATAGAGAACCTCATCCGTGAGACATAAACGGTTCGATGATAAAGCCTTATTATCAAGAGTATTACAATCACCATCAGTCATAGTAGACTTTCACTCCTCAAGAGCACCATCTGCTTGATTAAGGAACTCATCATCTTGATCTTCCATAACTCAAAATTATTTTTCCCTGAGTACTTCTCAATCTCATACTTGGTGCTCGCCATTATTACTAATCCCTCAGATGTAGATCCTAACGATTGCTCTGATACCACTTGTTGGGATTTTTGGCCTGCGGAATCACATAGATCTAGATCTAGGATAACTATCTAATGACACCAAGCATATAAGAGAACACACAAATTTAACGTTGAAAACCCTTGTGGGATAAAACCATGGCACAAAGCGACAGATCTCCACTATGAAACAGAAATTACAAAGAGAGAGGACTTATCCGATTCGAACAACCTCGAATCTCACCCTTGCTACACCCTTTAATTTTCCTAGAATCCCTTTAGGAAGCCTTAAAATACTTTCCCATACACTAGAAAAATTCTAGAAACATCTATTTATAGTTTAGGCAACTTCTCTTCCGCATCCCAGTTGCGAAAGGACACAGATTTCCGCAATCCGCAAAATCGCGGAACGAATCTACGTAACCTACAACTAGTCGAAGGGGAGCAACGACTAGTCGAGCTACGACTAGTCGAACAATCCCTACGACCAGTCGAAGGGCCCGGACAGCAAAATCACAAGTCACTGGACTTTGAGTCGAGTGAGCCACAACCGATCATGAGGACCCCTACGACCAGTCAAGTAATCCCACGACCAGTCAAAGCAGTGAAGACTTTTCTCACAACAAGTTAAAGGGACGAAAACTCCCTTCACTAGATATTTTAAGTCTGCCTGTTGGATTTTATTGGCTGAACCGCACTAGTGATAGACTGATAGTGATTGGAATTCGCAGGGCTGTGGCCCTTTAGCAGCTGCACATTCTACTGGTGCACCTATTCCTTACATGTGAGGCCCATGGTCCTGTCGTCCAAACCATTATTTTGATGTGCCATGTCGTAGATGTTGATGCACATGGAATCTCGTGAAATGGTAGATCCTTACCTGAGGTGCAATCACGACCATTCATTCAATCTTGATAATTCATCCACCTCAACCTAGATCATCCGACTACATATTTTACTTAGCTACGACCCCGGAACTATCTATGTGGGTGGGACCCTGACCGTGGGGCCCAACTCGATGTATGAATTTTCATATACACGCCGTCCATCTGTTTTTTCAGCTGATATTAAAGCATGATTCAAACAATGAAGCAGATAAAAATTTCAGATGGACCACACCATGGAAACAGTGGTCATTGACCATTAAAACGTTTTTGTGGGCTGAAAAACTTTTGGGTATAGCTAATATTTGTGTTTTCCCTTCATCCATGTCCGTGTGACCTTAGCAACAGGTTTGATGGCAGATAAATATTATGGTGGGCCTTAAGATATTTTTAATAGTAGGAGTTCAATAACTGTGGTGTGGTCGAAGATTTGTATTTGTTTCATTTTTTAACGCATGCACTGAATGAGCTGTCAAAATGGTTGGACGGCCTTGATATGCAGTGCAAGCATTTAGGTGGGTCCACGGTCAGGGTCCCAACCACGGACGCGGATTGGCTACTCCCCCTGACACCAGCCAATGGCTGGTGGTCGGTGCTCCGTGGGACCCACAATGATGTATGTGTTTCATCCATGCCGTCCATCTATTTTTACGGATCATTTTACGGTACAAGACCAAAAATGAGATATATCCCAATCTTAAGTGGACCACATTACATGAAACAGTGTTTAATGAGCGTCGACCATTAAAAAACATTTTGTGGCCATAAAAGTTTCGGATCAAGATGATTTTTTTTTTTCCCTTCATCTGGGCCTGTATGACCTAATCAACATATTAGATGTCGAATAAACAGTACAGTGAGCCTTAGGAGGATTTTAATGATAGATATCCAACCACTATTGTTTTCATGTGGTGTGGTCCACCTTAGATTTATATACCTCTCATTTTTGGGACCGAGCTATAAAATGATATGTAAAAATGGATGAACGGAATGGATGAAACACATACATCATGGTGGGGCCCACAGAGAACTGACCACCAGCCCCGGGGCTGGTGTCAGGGGGAGTAGCCAATCCGTTTCCCCAAACCACATTCCTTGTCAGGGGTGGCAGCTAACTCGCGTCCTCACCCAACATCGTGCAGCCCTGACTGTGGGGCCCACCTTGATATATGTGTAGTATATCCAGGCCATTCATCTGTTTTTCTGACTCATTTTGGACCATGATATAAAAAAGGAAGCATATAAAAGTCTCAAGTGGACCACACTATAGGAAAGAGTGGTGATTGATCAATGCCAACCGTTAAAACCTCTAGTTAGGATAATGATTATTTGCCATCAATAAGGTCACAAAACATGTATATATATATATATATATATATATATATATATATATATATATATATATATATATATATATATATATATATATATATATATATATATATATATATCAGCTTGATTCTGACGCGCCCACGAGAGGTTTTATCAGCTTGATTCTGACCCGCCCACGAGAAGTTTTTTATGGTCAATCAACACTATTTCCCCATTTCATATAAGTATGGTCCTCCTGAGATTTGGTTATGCTTATTTTATTTTATTTTATTATTTTATTATCTTGCTGTAAAAACCGTCTGGATGTGAAAGAATCTAACGTGCAAAATCAAATGATCAAAAACGGCAAGAAAATGCAAATCCTATCGAAATACACGACTTTTAAAATCACATTAACCATGTGACGGAATATTTTATACTACAAGGAAAATAAGGGGAAGCCAATGATGTAACTGACATTTTGTAAGAATGCATGCGTGAACTTTCGTATGTCACCATTTCTTTCCGACCACATATCACATGATCCAATCGGTGCAAAAGGTGGGCCACACCATTCACCATTTCTTTCCCACCGTATATCACATGATCCAGTCGGTGCAAAAGGTGGGCCACACCAGGATGATCACTTGTTCCAAAAAATCAGGCAGATCCACTCATATAGTGAAAAACAAAAACAAAATCAATGATAAATGATGGTTTGACTATATATACCATGATGTGGCCCACTTAATAAGTTGATTGGTCTGAGTTTCGTACCAGGTGACCTTCACGGTGTGGAAGACCTTTAACATGGATCAGATATTCTACAAAAGTAAAATATTGATGAGGAAGTAATTATGGTTGTATTCATATCCCATAGTTGCATGTGAAAGCTTGCATGGGAGTAATTTTCTATGGTCGTTTTTCAAATTTAGGGGCTGATGCTATAACAGGCCGGATCCGGTACACAGCTTTGTCTAGTGAGCTAAATCTACAACACGACGGCCTTTGGGGCTGCTTTGTTGTACGTGCATCACATCCAAATCGTCCATCTTCCTAACCTTGTTGTCTTCCTTAGCTCTGAAACAATCAGGCTGACTTATTCGGTGATACCACAGGACAATTGATACGGAAATGACTGTCCTTCAAAGCTTTTCAAATTTCTAAGTGGGGTTCACTGTGTTTTGCATGTATATATCATCTAATAAGTTGAACCGTATTAGGATGGATGGATGAACCAAAAATCAGGCCATTCTGAAGCTTGTAGGGGCGACACACCTTAAGCATGATTATAATGGTGTGGTATGTAACACCCTGTACTTTCAGTTATCGGGTGTTACTGACCATCGATATTTGGATTGGAATTAATCTAACAGTTGGATGGATAAAGGTCTACAAATAGAAAAAAAATTAGTAGTGTGGCTCACCTAAGTTTTTGATATGCCTTATCTCTTGTCAGATGACTTATTTGAGCATGTAATACCTGTTGGATGGAGTGGATTTCACAATTCATCATTATGGGCTCCACATTCGCGGTGCATATGCACTAAGAGTGTGCACACCCGTACCGCACCTGACCCGTAAAACGCCCCTGTGTTTTTGAATAGGATAGGGTTTCTCTCTCCTTCACTGATTTCCCACCTAGGTTTGTTTAAACGAAACGAAATATCACTTCACATCAAGGTAATTTGAACCATCCATCTAGTGCAGACAAGGATTTTGTCCAAAACCTAACCATTTCTGCACGTCTCCTCGCATGTGTCGCGGTGTATTTCCAAAAATGGAAACCATTTTGATGACAAGTTGGCAATCCGTATGGTAGTCACTACTACAATCTCAGCCATTCACTAATAAGATCCTAGCCCTCCATTCCTAATAAATTAATTAGGGTTTCATGAAGAAAATCGACGCCAAAACCTCATTCATCCACCTGTTTTTAGGAACTCGACACGAGGATCAAATTATGCTCTCTCTTTCTTTTTTTTCATCCAATGAATTGGGAGAGCTAGGGCATCTCTATAAATCAAAAGTTTTAATCAGCAACCCAATTTTCACTCACCTTTTACAAAAATCTTAGAAAAGCTGATTTCTTCTTCCTTCAAACCCACCGATTAAAAGCTCATGAAGCTTCATTTAAATAAAAAATAAAAAAAAATTCACGAGTTTCTTACGGCATATCTAAACCCTTTAGTGCAAGCATTTTAAAGAAACAAAGCCTCATCTCAAGTCCGCCATTGGAGCTCCACCTCCTTCCTCATTTTGAGTCCGAGCCGTGCAGTTTCTGGTGGCCCTAATCATAGTTCCGAAAATGTTCATCGAGTAGGCCACAAAATCATAATCCCATCATCAAAGTCAATTTAAAAGCTGCATCCCATACAACGTCCATGAACCATATCATTTCAATGTAAAACTTATATTGTATCCATGTCGTACTGAGTCGTCTAGTCTGATATCTAGCTCGAGTTTTAGGGTTGAATCTGGGCGAGTTCTACTCTAGTTGAGATCTATTGCTGGATGTATCTTGGGTCCAAAGAAGATAGAAGAAGAGAGAAAATGGAAGAAGTAAAAGGTGGAAGTGAGAAGAGTAGGGTTGGCTATTAAGTTGACTCGTGGTTAAGTTATGCTGAGTTGAATTGAGTGCTTGGAGCTGGGTATGGGTCCAGCCATTTAGGTGTTACCTCTGGAAATGGAACTTCAAAACATCAAGGTAATTAACTTAATTCAACTCAAGTTGTTGTCCGGTTGAATCAACTCTTCACCGTGTTAACTCAATGACTTGCTAAGTTTAATCGGTTAAAATCTTACCCATTTTGATTGTTTGAGTAGTAAGGTTGGTCTAGTACATTCAGGTCTTTAATCGGACCGAATCAATCAAGTCTAAATCAGGCCAAAGTGAGTCAAAGCGAATCAACATTTCAAATGAGTTGAATTCAAAGATTTTTATTTTTTTATTTTTTTGTTTGGAATTCTCATCTAGTTAAGTGTAGATTATTAATTTTTAGAATTGAATCTCCTATGTGCAAAGTTATTTTGATTGTTGCTTAATCGAGTTGAATGTAAATTAGATATTGATTTGTATCCATGAATTGAATCTCCCTTATGCAAAGTTATTTTGATGGGTGCTGGATAGAGTTAAATGTGGGTTGGATATTGATTTGCATTCAAGTCAAAACCAGATTTATGAGATGAATAACCTTTCAAGTCCTCCATTGATAATTTAATGAGATTCTCATTGGGCTATTTTTTTATTTTTATTTTTTATTTATCACTTAAAGGTAGGGAATTAAAAATTTTCCCAATTATACTCCTATATCCTTCCTATTTGAAAGGAAGTTGGGTTGAATTGGTCAATCTATGTGAGTGAGTTCTCATGCCTACTAGATTTTAAATATAATTCAATTTAGAATGATTGATTATAGATTTCAATATTGAAATTTAAGAATCCACTAGCTCATGAGATATATTCCAATCGATTGTACTCAAGTAGAAGATACACTAAATCTAGATAATTCGTTGTGAAGTTGAGGATCACCCTTCAAGCTTCCCTTCATTATAATAGTTAGTTTAGTTTTCTTTTGATTTATTTGGACAACTCAATGTTTATGATTAGTTTAAGTGTATAATTAAATAGTTAGTTGAGTTACAAATTGTTAATCTTAACTTTAAGTTGATTCATACTTATATATGCACTTTCTATTATGTATAGAAGTCACATGAGTATGTTTCTGGATTTATAAATATTAATGTTTAGATTCTATAGTGTTATAATCTAATTAGATGTGGTATTATTTACCTTAGTCTAATTGCGTGATTTACGTGTTTGGAGAATTACGACTTTTTTTGTCACTTGGATATTATTGGATGGTATTATTAAAGATTCCTCGAACTAATGGTCGTTTGTGAGTGGATTAAATGTTATTTGTGCATAGACTTACCATTTCGTGGATTATTTATGTCATTATATCTTATTAATTGTATTATTTGATGATGTCCTTAAATGGACTTAGTGTCAATGTGGCTTGTTGGTAATATCTTTTGTTGTAATTATTTCTAGACATATGATGGTAATGTCTACGTGTTGAATCATGAGTAGTCACTAGGTGAAGATGTTTATATAAATGAAATGTTTTATATTCTTTGTTTTACAATCACTACTTATTATCATTTGAGTGTATTACAATATTATTTGCTAAAATCTCATGAGCCATTCATAGTGGTATGAGACACTATGCTCAAATTATCGACATATGCTAGGTGATGACCCCCCGTAATAACCTTTGAGCTTCTCTAATGTGATGTTTATAAATCGGACTAATAACGGTTATATTAATTATGCATATATAGCATGTGGGCATTATCAAATGCTTAATTGATTGTTTGAAAGAATAATGTACTATTCGAACGACCCTTATTTCATTTACAAATGGGTCGACTATTTGAAAGACCAATTCTCTTGCATGAATAGGTCGACTGTTTGAAAAGTTCATTCATTTGCTTAAGTAGACATGCATCCCCATGTTGATTTCATTCATACATTTATGTATTAATCAAGATTAATTTGAAAATTGAATATTATAGTTGTTTGTATTATACTTGTGCAGAGTGGACTGTATTTCCTTATGTTATACTTTGATTTGTAATTTGAATGTGTAGTTGATGTGAATTGTATCTTCATGTGTGTTTCTCGTGAATTATCGTGTGTATATTTTAGTATCATGTATTCTACTTGTAAAGCATGGATTGTGTCTCTTGTGAAGTGTAGGTTGTATCTTCTTATATCATACTTGCGAAGTGTAAATTGTGTCTTCTGGTATTCTATTGTATAGTGTAGATTAAATATTATATATTATAATTTTTATTTGAATGTTATTCTTAACAATTGTGATGCCTTGGTAATCTTAGGGGGTATACCTCACTGGGATAGCTATTAACACTATTAAAACGTATTCAATTAGTGCGGGATACATAAATGATATGCAGGTTGGTGCTCACATGGAGTATAGGGAACTGTATAATCTTATAGCTTAGATTTATGACTTTTTAAGTTTCTTTCATATTTTCTTTAGTATATTTCTTTGAATTTGTGTTTTTAAGTCATTGGTTTGTATAAGCCATATGTGTAGCAACTTATATAATTCAGGTATTTGAATGGATATTTGGACATCCCCTTTATGCTTGCTTTCTTTTTCTTTTGTTGCGATGCTCACTTATATATATATATATATATATATATATATATATATATATATATATATATATATATATATATATATATATATATATATATATAAAACTCTGTAATGTGTATTATCGTTAAAGGATAACACTCGGAATTTTGAAAAATGAGTACTCAACTCAGGTTACAAAATTCAAGATGTTACAAAATGGTATCAGAGTGAAGTTGAGATAAACCAAGCCTTAAGGAATGGAAATTATATAAACGCAAATGACTTAAGTTAGGATACTGAAATTAAATACTTGAACTTAAGAGAAACCCCTTTAGTATTAGGGAGAATTGAGAATAAACAAACACTAAATTATATGCTCCTTGAAAAATTATTTGGATAGTCGTTTGAACTTAGAGATTGGACGTAGGTACCGTGGGAAAATCATTGCTCATCATGATGTACATAAGATCAAACAAGAATACTCTTTGAAGTTGACTCCTAAAGAACGATTTTTAGAAATATGGAATTTATACATCCAAAAAAATTTTAGTGAAAAATAATATGGTCATAACTTTCAACAAATGGTTAAACATGCGTTGACCTGTGTTTTCGAAAGGAGAGAGGGTTTCTCTCTCCTTTACTGGTTTCCCACCGAGCTTCATTTAAATGGAACGAACTACATTCGATCAAGTGTGGTCCACAATCACTTGACATCAAGGTGATCTGAACCATCTATCTAGAGTGGACAAGGATTCTGACCAAAACCTAACCATTTCTGCACATCTCCTCACACGTGTATACATGAGATCTTTATGCAAAAGATGCATGCATGGGGACGGAAACCATTTTGCTACCAAGCTGGCAATCTGTGTGGTGGTCTCTACTACATCTTATCCATTCATTGAGAAGATCTTAGCCCTCCATTCGTAACAAATTGATTAGGGTTTTACGAAGAAAATCGACGTTGAAACTTCCATCCTTTACCTGTTTCTGGAAACCTGGCACGAGGATAAAAACTAGACCGTTTATTTTTCATCCAACGAATTGGAAGAGTAGGGCATCTCTATAAATCAAAAGTTTTAATCAACAACCTAATTTCCACCCATCTTTTACAAAAATCCTAGAAAATTGTCTGATTCCTTCTTCCTTCAAACCTGCCAATTAAAGACTCATGAAGCTATGCTTTCTAATATCCACAAGTTTCGTGCAAAATATGTAAACCCTCCTGTGCAAGCGTTTCGAGGAGACAAAACCATATCTCAAGTCCGCCATTGGAGCTCCACCTCCTTCCTCGTTTTGAGTTCGAGCCATGCAATCTCTAGTGGCCCTTATCATAGATCCAAAATGCTCATCAAGTAGGCCACACGACCATCATCTCATCATCAAAGTCAATCCAAAAATAGCATCTCATGCAACATCCATGAACCAGATAATTTCAACGTACGTATATTGTATCCATGGCGCACTAAGTCATCTAGTCTGGTATTTAGTTTGAGTTTTGGGGATGAGTCTAAGCGAGTTCTAGTCTAGTCTAGATGTATTGTTACATGTATCTTGGGTTTGGAGAATATAGAAAAAGAGAGAGAAAAGAAAGAAAATGGAAGAGGAAGAAGAAGAAAAAGAAGAAGAAGGTGGAAGTGAGATGAGGAGAGTTGACTACTGAGTTGACTCGCTGCAGAGTTGAATCAAGTGCTTGGAGCTAGGTACGGGTCCACCCATTTAGGTCTTGCCTCTGGAAATGGAACTTTAAAACATTAAGGTAATTAATTTAATTAAACTCAAGTAGTTGTTCAGTTGAATCAACTTTTCACCTTGTCAACTCAATGAGTTGTTAAGTTTAATCGGTTAAAATCTAACCCATGTTGGTTGCTTAAAAGTAAGAACAAAAGGTTGGTCTAGTGTATTCGACTCTTTAATCGGACTAAATCGATCAGATCCGGATTGAGACGAAATGAGAGAAAGTGAATCAACATTTTGAATGAGTTGATTATCAAAGATTTTTATTAGTATTATTGAAATTCTCATCTAGTTGAATGTAGATTATTAATTTTTGGAATTGAATCTCATATGTGCAAATTTATTTTGATTGATGCTTGATCAAGTTGAATGCAGGTTGGATTGATTTACATCTAAGAATTGAATCTCTTATGTGTAAAGTTATTTTGATTGGTGCTTGATTGAGTTGAATGCAGGTTGCATATTGATTTATACGCAAGTCACTACGCCAAAATTGTTGTTTTGCGACGGACCAAATCCGTCGTAAAACCAAAAAAACGACGGACTTCGTCCGTCGCTTGGTCCGTCGCTATTTACTGGGTCATTTTTTGTTTTACAACGGATTATATCCGTCATTTAATCTATGACGGATAAGGTCCGTCGTCTAATAGCAACGGATAAAATCCGTCATAAAAAATCCGCCGGTAATATTTAAAAATGAGTCATCACTAAAAATATTGGCAACGGATAATGTTCGTCGCTAATATGCGTAAGCGACGGACCTAATATCTGTCGTTGATTTTCAACGGTCAGAAATTAGCGACGGATAAGGTCCGTCGCTAATATAAGTAAGCGACGGACCCAGAATCCGTCGTTGATTCACTTTTCAGAAATTAGCGACGGATTTGGTCCGTCGCTAAAATATCTGTAAAAAAAAATATCGATAAATTATTATTATTATTTTTTTAATCTTACACCTGATAGTCATTCAAAAAATAATTCACAATATTGTTTGATAAGAATCCTATTCACAAAATTGGTAACAACTTAATTCAATAAAAGAGGAAATGACCCAAGTGGCCCACTCCAAATATTGACTTTAACCCTCCTAACTAAACACTTCACCCCCTAAACTACGACCCATACAAAAGAAATTACCCGGAACTTCAACTGTTGGCTATGCCTTACCTTGAATTGGCTACTTAGTATCTTCTCACTATAAGAAAACTAGCCTTTACCGGCGGTCAAAAACGCCGCCAAAGGTCCAAAAAACCGCCGGGAAATCCTTTACCCGCGGTCAGCTAACAACCGGTAAAGCCTCAGTCGATAAAGGCTTTACTAGTAGTCAGAACCTTTACTGACGGTTGTGCTAGCCGCCGCTACATTGTAAAAAACTACGGTTAAATCCCACAGTACGACCATAGCCATTGGTACCGTAGCTCTTTAAAACTTTGCTACGGTTAAATCCCATAGACAAAATCTTTCTTATCAAAAAGTTTTTTTTTAAAAAAAAAAGAAAAAGAAAAGAAAAGATAAGATAAGAAAAGGTGACCCACATGTATCCTAGTTTTTTTTTTTTTTTACCAGTCTAAACAGCTAACATACCTTGTTTAATGTCAATGATCTCCTTGTTGCCAATGATTGCTATTGTTTCCACGGGACTGGTTTCTTCTGTCGATCTTTGGTGAGCTGTGTAAAGATCCGTGTAGCAGTAAAAGGCATCAGCACTAGTTAGCAGTTAAAATTAGCACACACTCAAAATCACCATTCATTGTGTTCTGAGTGGCTGTACATGTAAAACACAGATCGGACTTGAATTTACCTTGACATAATATAATAGTGGTAGAGAAGAGGAAGTGTGCCAGTGTCACCTGTTTGAAGATAAAGCAGGGAATTTGTAAGACAATTAGAAACACTAAATACACACACAAAAATAAAAAAGAAAAGATTCAAGGTCTAAGTCAGAAAATAGACAAAAAAACAAAATAAAAATATAACTTTTTTCTAGAGTAATACTATTGACCATTGATTTTGGAGAAGTGGTGTCCATGTAGATAATCCAAACTGCTGATCTAATGGACCAATAGTGGATGGGACCGGACCAAACTCACTTTTTGCTATTCTAGGGGAAAATAAACTAGGTTACCTTTAAAACATCCATTGTCAATCCTTATAGATGCCTAAAGCCAAGAACACGAACTCGAGCATGACTCCCTTGAACTTTTCATCTAGCTTGCAGACTTCCTCAGCAACCACATCAGATATCCGTGACCCGCAAAGGAAGAATCTTTACATTTTCAGCCTGGGTTGTAACAACAACACCAGAAGGATCTTTAAATATGAACCAGTCACAATAAAAGAAGGTAATGCCTTCATCAATATATTAAGAAACGCTAGAGAGGAAAGAATTCAAAATTAATGCATGAATTGGTATGTAAATATTATATCTACTTTTACAATTGATGCAATATTTGAATGTGGCCCATCATTTATATGATCTGGAATACACGAAGGGTGCAACAGTCAGACAGAAACCAAAAAATTTATGATTTATCATAATTTCATATGGAGAATCCAAAAAAACCAACAACAAGAAGAAAACTTAATGTCTATGGAGAATCCAAAAAAAAATAATAATAAATTTACTAAAAGGTATGACAGGAACTCTTACGACTTGCGGAGAATCCAATGACCGTACTGTCTACAGCCTTCTGAGGAGTCCGTGTTTCTTCCTGTTAAAAGAAAACAATCACAGTATAATAATCATCTTTTAGATATTAGAACCCATATTCAAAAACCAGGAAATAGCAAATGAGAAAAATACCCAATAGAAATTCCATGTTCATTTGATCAGTTCCATGCAATTTCACACACCCAATTCATCCAAAAAATCAGAAACATGACTTGTATGAACAACAGAAGCTCCTTCCATTCAATTAGTTCCATGGAATTCCATGAGTTCACCAAATACAATAACAGAATAACCATAATGATTTGAAGCAACCTGCATAAGATACCAAGAAATCAAAGCTTACAAGAAATACAGATTGGTAAAAATATAAATAAACTAATGAAAACATGTGCACTTAGAAAACAACACAGGTTATAACAAAACCTCAATTATGAGATGGCTTCTTCTGTTTGAGTCACCAAAAGAGGGGGAAATTGATTTCCTTTTAACAGTTACATAGAAAACTACACTCATAACCAACTCTAAATGGAAATTTATTTCCTTTTCACAGCTAGAGAATGATTGAAAGATTAAACCAAAACCAATCTAATGAAAGAGATGATATGACATGCAACCAAAAAAATAAAGTGCTAGAAGTGAAATTTCTTTTATTAGAATAATAAATGCATTCAAAATATATATAATTTACTATTAAAACCACCTAGACCCAAACTGGACAGTACCTAGACCTGATTTTTTATCAGGTCCTAAAGTTGAGACCTGAACCCGTGCCAATTGCTTAATGGGTCCCATAAATGAGACCCAGATGTATTAACATTGGGTTAGATTCATCAGATACCCATTAACAGCCACACATGCAATTGAGTGCAATATTAGCCACATACCAAGTTGGTGCAAAAACTCTCTTGATTGTACTCATGTCTGGTCTTTCTCTAAGCCCAACCATGGAGATGTTTGCATACGTCCCTTTGGCAAGCAATCTCAATTCGCAGATATGGTGGTCCCCAACACTAATTTTTGAGTAGGAAGCTTCTTCACCATTGGATGAGGGACACCCATTTGGATGTATATGCTATTGCCCCAACAATAGGGTTGTTTTGAATCCAACAGCAGGCCACAGACAAATCCATCACCAGCAGTTAGGCCTTAGAATGGGAATTCTAGAATCAAGAAGCTGTAGAGTTAAAACAAACATGTTCACTTGCTACACAAAAAGAAAGGAAAAAAAAAAAAGAAAGAAGAAGAAGACAATACAATGCGAATTTTAAAGACAAACATTAATTTATTCTTCAAGAGCTAATACGGGATTAGTTACAATCGAAGTGGTCAAGCAGATAAATTGGGAGACACATGGTAGAAAAGTCATCAGTAATACAGGCAATTACTGTGGCTATAGACAATAACCAAAAGAAGAGTGAAAGAAAGCATTGACAACCATGCCTACCTTCTCCTTTTGTAGGATTTCTTGACGGTTGTTCCATTTGCCGCTTCAATGCGGGATTTCTTGACGGTTGTGTTGGCTGTCACGCCGGTGTTGGCACTAAGATCTGTCATAGTGGGATCGAACAATTCGCTTAGATTCAGTAAAAAATGACTATACACCATAACTGAGATGTTTGTCTCAGATGAAAAACAGATGAGAGTTGCAACTGCTACCGTCCAAACCACCGCCTACAATAGAACCTGAGTCCAGGTTGTAAATCTCCGTTTTTTTATAAATCCGGGTTTCCCAAAGAGTTGGGCAACCCCCTTATGAGGGAAAAAAATAAAAAACTTGATTCTGAAATCGCTGCAAGATATCCATTCCGGGATGTCTCTAATAGAGGTTTACATTTAGAAAATAAGAAATAAGAAAAATCAGGATTCACAGTAGTTTTCAGAAAACAAAATCCAGTGTCAGCTACCATTCAAAACAGGGCATCACCAAATAAACTTGAAATTGTCTCATGACAGGTTACTTTCTTTGGATGAAAACAAAGCCAAATACTCGAAAAAAAATAGTCATACAACCTCCCTCCCAAGAACTGAGCAACCTCGGGATGCTTCACCTGTCCAATATAAAAGAAGAAAAACACAGTCATACACCATTCCCTCCAAGACAACTAGGTCTGCATCCTGGATTCCATCATCCCTATGGTTATAGATAACTGCCAGGAATCTAGTGAGTCCCTATTTGTTAGATGCCTAAAAAATGAGTTGATCTCATTTTAGCTAACAGTATTTATGTATTAGAAATCTTGATTTCTATTAATGCATTAGAGATAATACATAGAATAATCATGAGATAGTAACAGATTCCAAATACCATCAAAAGTATTTGCATACCACCTCGTTCTTGAAAGAGAATATGATTGCACTAGCATGTTCTGTCTCATTTCCAACTATTGGTAGCAAAATTATACTAATGAAGCGGACAAAAATATCCCAAGATTCAGACGCAGCCTGATTAAGCAAGCAAGTCTTCTCAGTTCAGATAATTCGGCTATAATACTAACAAAATTGGGCAAAGAAATGTATTGAAAACCAAAACAATTGATTGAGTTATTCTGGATGCGTGACTTTGCTCCAATGGATGTTTATGATTTGGAGGGATGTTACTGCAATGTGCACGCTTCATGGAGTTTCATGAAGTGCTAACTACGACATCCCCATTGTACATGTGATTCATGTCTATGGTTATCAAGACTGTTGATATCATGGGCCGTAGTCCACGAGTCAAGGCAACTAGAAACCCATTCATGACATATAGATGGAAGATTAACAAAAGTTTGTATAAAAAATGAGCACTTGTCTACATTCAACTAGAAAACCCAATAAAGATTGGGGCTACAAAGTTCAGGAAACTGAAAAGATCTTTTAGTGCTGTGACTGCAAAAGAGACAAAGTGAATCAGCAAATATTCTTTGGCATTTTCAAAATCCCGTTGTCTAAAAGTCTCAGGCATGGTGCCAGATTTTTGCTCTCTTGTTTCTCCTCTCAAATGCCTTAGAGCTTCCAATCCCTTCCATTGATCAAGGCGAGAGCTCTGCCTTCCCATGAGAGATGTGCTCATCCATGCAGAGCTTTCTTTTTTTGGATGATGTCTCACTTAGCTCATTCCCACTCACTGAAAATTCCACAAAGACATGCCATGGTTTGCAAACTATACACAAGAAGCTAGAAAGAAACAAAAAATATAATATAATGCTTACTGCAGGAAAATACACACACATAAAAAATAAAAATAGACCACATTATTCTGATCTAGATGTCTACACAAGTAAATTTGCCTATATTGTACTACAGGCTGTCCACTTCTTTAAATGGACCATCGTTTTACCAAATGATATTCCAAACAATAAATATGGGTAAACTAACCACAGTTTAAGATCCATAAACAACAAATCAGCAAATAAACTTACAGAGATCAAGATAGGATCTCAAACATCTTTTATTAAAAGAAAGGCATAATAAAATCTGATAAATCAATTTTAGGGGCATTAATCTCAATAATAGCTAAGTAAAGAAGGTAGGACATGTCTCAAACCTTAAAAAAACGCATCCTCCATAAAGTCCAGTTTCAAAGTGAAGAAAAAAGACTCTAATAGCCACATATGCTCTCTTTTATATAGGATTTGCAGTTTTATTCCACAAAGCAACAATGTTAAATATATCAATATGAAGGCCATTTCTTACTTGTTCCACTTTACTACCATTTTCACACCCAGCTCTAGCCATGTTTTTTGTTGGAAATACAACACTCATGATAAATGCCAACTTTCCTTTAGAAAGTCATTGTTTGTAGTGACTACATTCTCCTAAAACATGGAGTCTTTTTTTTAACCCTTTATACTTAAGTGGATGGCAGTTTTCAGGAAGACCACCACTCATCATGGAGATTTATAGAACTACCTTTCTATTTAAAAAGATGATTGGGAAAAAAAAATATAAAATTGGGAAGACAATAGGAAAGAAAAAGAAATTAGGCAAGCGGAGAGAAAGCAAGGCTTCAAAAAGTATTCAAATAGTAGAACAAACAACATGCATTACTGTTATATAAGAGGTAGTTTAACTAGAGGTGAAGTTTTTACAAATGTAAAGTGTTTACACTTTTTGGCTCTTGTTTGTGTGTGGGTGCACCTTTACATAGGTAAAATCTTCACGTAAAAACACTCTAAGGTGCTTCTCACCAATTAGGTGAGTTGCCCTTTGCCTATAAATTCTTTACCAACTAACGACTCTTTACAATGTGTGCGTGTATTAAAATCTTTACCAACTAGCAACCCTCTCCAACTGCCCAAACATGGTAAATTCTCTACTTGTAAAGACCACACCAGTACCCAAACCCAACTTATTGAAGGAGGGGGGGAATGCACATAAAGATTTTAATGTTAAATGTTTGTAATTTTAGTTTCCTTTAATTTTAAGCTCCTCTAGAAGCCCTACTCACTACTAAGAGGCTGCTCCACATTCATATTGATCAGAGTAATAGGAACTCAATTTAGAAGAGAACCCTACTAGAAACTAACGATGGAAATAGATCCTTTCTTTGGACTGAATCCATGTTAAAACTTCTTAAAGAGACTGATTGAAGGGTTGTGTAAATTTTCAATAAAATAATGGCTTTTACAATGGTGGAATTTGTTTGTAATTTTCAATGAAACAACAGATTCATTTTATGGAAAACAGCATTATATTCCATAACTGAAGTGATTATGTACTTTTAAGTTAAAAAAAGTTACTTGTAACTAATCATGAAACCAAACTTATCTGAAATAAGTCACCGGAGTTTCAACACGGGTACACACTACTGTGGTTTGAGTGTATGGGTACATGTGAGGTATGTGCAAGGAAAAGAAAATAAAAAAAAAAAACCTATTTAACATCCAAGAGACAATGGAATATGTAGACATGACATAGGCAAATGTTCATCATTCATTTGGAGGTTTGAATTAATTTGAGTGGAAATCAGTTTGAAATCTAGTGAACCTCTAATTTGTGTTGGAATGCATTTGAATATCTGATTTTTTATTTTTATTTTTTCAATGGTAAATTTTGTTAATAACATATTTGAATGAATTTGAAATAAGGTACATATGAGCTATTTATTTTTTTCAATTACACTGCAAATACTTATAAATGGACCATCTTTGTTTCTTACCATTGTTTGCTTGATGTAAGAATTTTTGCCTCCAAAACTATGTGAATCCTTCCCTCTAAAATAGAGAATTCATGGATTTCTATACTGATAAAAATTGTAGAGCCCACAGTGATGAATATGTCATATCCATGCCATCCATTTTGTACCACCAGCTCATTTCAGTGCATAAGGAAAAAAAAAAACAGAGAGAGAGAGAGAGAGAGATCTAAAGCTCAAGTGGATCACACCAAATGAAATAATGGTTCTAACAGACTTCAACGTTTGAAAGCCAAAACCTTTCTAAGGCCCCACATGATTTTTATTTGTCATATAATCTGTTCATAAGGTCATACTAACATGGATATAAAGAGAAAATAGGACCCAACCAAACAACTTTCATAACTCTCTTTCTAAGAGGTACTTTTTAGAGAGATTTTCTTAATCTATATAAAGAGAATGATTACAATCCTTACAACTATATACAATATCTTTTGTCATTTTAAATTTTAGATTACAATTATGCTAGATTACGTGAGATGGAGAGATTATCAATTGAAGAATCTTGGCCATCTTACCACGTGAAGAGTCCTTATATATTGAAGACTCCTTACCACCAATTTTAGTACATGAAGTGCTCTTATATTGGAGGTTGTTATGGAAGAGTTCTCGTGTGTTGGTATTCTTTACTTAGTTGAAGAGTCTCGGCATACTATTGATCCTAGTATTATCTACTACATACTAGTAACATACAACCAATATTGGGCACCATACCATAAGCTACAAAATTTCATGTCCCCCTAAACAAGGCATCCACCATTGATAACATATATATATATATATATGAGAGATGCTCACACACAACTAGTTGGACCATTTAAATTGGTCCAACTAGGTTTGCATTAAATATAAAAAACCTCTTTTTATTCCTACGTAATGCCTCCTCTTGGGAGAGCACATGGCATCAAGTTTTATATAGGTACGATATGAATAAGTATCACATATCCAATCCATTTATCAAATAAGTCATAATAATTTAATTTTATTGGCAAAAATTTAGTAAATGATTCTAATTACTTTTACTACAAATGTAAGTTGAATATGAAATGTTAGAATGAATTTCTAACCACCCAATTTTCTTATAGGAGAATATCTTACTATTAATTACAGAAAAATAATATTTTATATATTTCACATACTTATATGCTTATAAGGGACCCTAAATGTTTAACTGACCAGATTTGTTACACACATAATAGATCACCATGGTAAATCATAAGTGTACAACTTCCCTAAATATTCCCTTTTTTTTTTTTAAAACAAGCTTCCTCATCTCCTTTTTTTCTCTGTCTTCATTTAGTACCTCCTCCCTTTATTAATGCTCTCTCCCATGTATTATTGGAAACGTAGCCCAGAGCATCCGGTTGCAACTAGAAGTTGGGTGGGGCCGCTGTGATGTTTGTTATAAATCTATCCCACCCATCAGTTTTGCTAGAGCATATTAGGACATTGACCCAACAATGATATAGATCCAAAACTCTAGTGGGCCACACGACAAGAAAAGGTAAGGATTGAACTTCCACCGTTGAAATATCCATTTGGCAACAAAAGTTTTGGATCTTGCTATTTTTTTTTGTTATAATTTCAGTTCATCCCAGTAGGAATGACCTCATGAACGACGTGGTTGAAAATTATACATCAGTGTCTGTATGACCTCATGAACATTTTGGATGAAAAATAAACATCATTGTAGGCCTGGGAATGTTTCAATGGTGGGCATTCAATATCCATTGTTTCCTGTGGTGTGGTCCACTTGAGATTTGAATCTGCTATATTTTTAGTAAGTTACACTAAAATTACATGTAAAAACTGATGGACGGCCTGAATATACAGCATATATATCATGGTGGGCCATATGGTTTGAGAAACACTCGTGGCATGTGTTGCTCGGGTAACACCTAATCCACTTCTCACTGGTATCCAGATAAATTAACAATTTTATGGAAACAATAATGGTTTGACGGGCGTACACTCCTTTCAATTTTTGAAATGGCCCACTGTGATGTGTTCAATAGATCTACTCCGATCATTAGATGTGTAATGCCATGTTGGGCTCAAAGCCAAAAAAAAAAGAGTCAAGCTAATCAATGATTTAAGTGGGTCATACCAATTGAAACAGTTGGAAGAGATATCCAACCTTAATTTTTACAAGGCCCACCATGATGAGAATGTAAAATCTACTCCAACCATTAGCTGCCACACCAGATGTTAGGCATCTTACCCAAAAATCAGTCTCATAAATAATTCAAGTGGGCCACACCAAGAGAAAGAGTTTGAAAGGTGGGCTTTCTATCTACACTTGTTCCAATTGTGTGGTTCACGTGAACCAGGATAGGGTGGTCTTTTGCACCGGTTGTAACATGCAGTGACTCACCTAATGATTGGGTGGATTTCACAGTAATGCTACAATGGGGCCCACCAATACAAACAACTTCTTTTCATCAATTAGGTGGAAAGATTTATTAACATTAACTGCTCATTAAATGACACAGCTAGTTGGACCAATTTGAATTGTCCAACTAGTTGTGTGTGAGCATTACTCTATATATATATATATATCATAAGTTTTTTTTTTATTTTCATTTACATTCACAAATGCATTCATCATCCATCCAACTATTAACAACATTTACAAAAAATAAATTATATCCAACCAACTCTTAATAATAATTTGTAACTTAACCTGCTAGGAACCCTCTCCATCTCACTCGAGAGTCTAGAGATAGTGTTCCTGACTGCTATCTCCAACATGCATTGTGCATTCCAATTACTAGTGCTTACTAAGTGAAATCTAATTAATAGCCAGAGTAATCTATCTTCAATTCATTACAAAGCTCTAAATGTTTTGGAATAAAAACTCACAAATATATCTAGACTGGATAGGGCCCATACCTGTTTGGACTCAAAACCCCAACAAGTGATTGGATGAATTAGAAGAATAGTTTTCTTAAAGAAAAAAGATATATTCAAATACTAATGCAGCAGCAATAAACCAGACTAATAATGGAATACATGCATTAAGTCTACTGAAGAATGCATGCCACTACATCTATTGATTTTGTAGAAAATCTGAATCAGGGACCTAAATTCCTACAGACTATCACCTCCAATTTGATACAAATCACAAAACTATGTCGTGTGAGTCTCGAGAGGACTGGTCTCGTGACTATTTAAACCAGGTGACCTAAAAAATACACATTTTTGTTTCAGGAATTTTATCAAACATGTGACATGCTTGTTGCTCATTGGAATTCCATCAAACACACTTGCATAGATCTTGCACACATGTTCCAGGATGGAACATGTTGCATAGACAGGCTGCCTTACACATGTGTGGGCTTAGCAAAACTCCCACACCATCAAGTGATTTGGGCAGACAATACCATCATCCAAGATTCAGCTCAACAACATGCACACAATATTTTACTGAAATTACATCATTGCCACTATCAGCACCACCCAATGACCAAGAACATGGATATCCATGTTCTAGCATGAACAAGCATACAGTATGAACCTACGAATGCGTGTATACATGACCGACCAATTCAAGCAGATTGAAGAGAAGTTCATGCAAAGATATTTCACATTCCAGTTATATCATCTCCATCTTCAACAACACCTGCATATACAAGAAATTATCTACAATATCAAGTTTCAAAAATAAAAACGCCACCAAAAAAAAATAATAAAAAAAATCAAGAAGAACATTTAAAACAGAAAACAAAAACAAACAAACGCAAATCGAAAAAAGGACACCGAAGGGAGATGATTCTAATAATATGAAAAGGTGGAGAAATGGCTAAAATCGGAAAATCAGAAGAAAAAACAGACGGACGGTTCTGATTCAATTGGACCCAGATAACAAAGAACGGGAAACAAATCCACCCAAACCAACAATTTACATAAACGAAAACTCAAAATCGGTTAAAAACAACCAAATCCAACACCGATTTTTTGCATCAACGCCTCGAAATCCCTCGAAAAACTCAAGAAGGAGAATAAATCCAATTCTAGGGTCGTGTCCTATCTGGACGGAGTCCATCCTTGCAGGGCCGCGTCCATCTTAAATGGTGGGGGCCACTCATCTACCGTCTGCATGTGCATGTGTAGCTAGCAATCACTCATCATATACCACTCATCCAAAACCACATTTCCAAAGCCACAAGACATCAGAGAGAGACATCCACAGGCCCCGATTGTTTCAATGGTGGACAGGCATTAATTCAATAGAAAGTGGAGATCTACACATAACAGAAAGTGGTGTGGAGAAAGAAAAACTCACCTATTTGAAGATGATGCTTGATGGAAGATAACGCTCCAATGGCCCTGGGAGGATTTCTCGATGGAAGATGAGATGGAAGATGAAGGAGAGGGAAAAGAGGAAAAGAGGGAAAAGAGGAGCGGGCGTGGGATGGTTTTCCTTTTGTAAATAAGATAAAATTTTCAAATCCATATATTGTGAGTTTACCATAATTTATAACACAAGCTTTATTAATGGTCGTACATGCATGAGACCATTTTCTGCATGGTTAAGATTTTTTTACATAATAAAATTATAAATATTTACTATTTGCACCTACACTGATTATTTGGATGGTCTAGATAACTCTGTATCTCAACCACTATTTTTATGGACGAGTTACCACTATTTTACATAAAATATAAGAGTCACAGTACAAAACTTGGATTCAAAATGGTAAGTTGACCTTTAGACCTGGCATCGCTCTATGAGCCCCACCATGATAGATTTGTTTCATCCACGCCGTCCATCCATTTCACGACATCATTTTGTATAAGATCCCCAAAAACTAGATTGGAATAAATTTTAGGTGAACCACACAATCAGAAAATATTAATGGTTGGACATATGTGGGTCCACTGGAGCTTTGGATTTAAATCTTGGGTGGACCACACAATCTTTGGATTTAATTCTTTCTTTGGATATTGCCTTAAAATGATCTCTCCGAATGGATGGAAGGTGTGGATACAAAACGTACATCATGGTGGGGCCTACAGAGTTTGGTGACGTCACTTCAATATCTAGTCTCCAGACGCGGATTTCATGCGAAAGCCTTTCGCAAGAACTTCCTCCGCAAGAATGCTGGGTGGGGCCCACCGAGATATGTGGGAGAAATACACTCCATTCATCCATTTTAAGAGATCATTTTAGGACTCGTGACTAAAAATTAGGTGGATCCAAAACTCAAGTGAGCCACAAGAGAGGAAACAATGGGGATTCGGTGAGCACCGTTGAAACATTCTTATGGACATGAAAGTTTTGTATCAGGATATTTTCTCAGTTCTTTCACTTTATGCCATTGAGAGTGACCTTATAAACGGTTTGGATGGCCCATAGACATCAAAATGGAGCCCAGGAAGGTTTCAACGGTACAAATTTCTTTCCCCGATTTTCCCTCTTGTGTGACTCAATTGAGTTGTGGATCCAACTAATTTTTTATCAGACGTCCTACAATGAGCTATAAAAATGTGTGGATGGGGTGGATTGATAAAAAACATCACGGTGGGCCCCACCCAGCATCCTTGCGCAGGAACTTGCTGCAAAAGGCTTTCCCAGAAATCCGCGTCCCTAGTCTCCCCAACACCAGCCCCTTGGCTGGTGGTCAGTGCTCTGTGGGCCTCACCATAATGTATGTATTTCATCCATTACGTTCATCCATTTTTAAATATCATTTTAGGAATTTATTCCAAAAATGATAGGTATATAAATCTCGGGTGGACCACACCACATGAAAACAATAGTGATTGGATATCTATCATTAAAATCCTCCTAAGGCCCACTATACTGTTTATTTGACATCCAATCTATTTATTAGGTCATATAGGCCTAGATGAAGGGGAAAAACAAAAATCATCTGGATCCAAAACTTTTATGGCCCCCGAAACATTTTTAATGGTTGACACTCATTCAACACTGTATCCTATAATATGGTCCATTTCAGATTGGGATATACCTCTTTTTGGTCTTATGCCGTAAGATGATCTTTAAAAATAGATGGACAGCATGGATGAAACACATACAGAGCACCGACCACCAGCCATTGGCAGGTGCTAAGGGGAGTAGTCAACCTGTTCTCCTTATTTGTAGCATGATCCATTTAATCTTTGGATATGATTTATTTTTTGGATAATTCTCTAAAATGATCTCGAAAAATAGATGAATGATGTGGATTGATTCCAAATTTTCAGTAAATCCAAAACTCAAGTGGACCATGCCACAAGGAACAGTGTGGAATAATGATTTCCACGTTGATACCTTCCTCGGGCCCACAATAATATTTATTTGCATCCAACCTGTTCATAATATCAAAAATATATGAATGAAGATAAAACACAAACATCAGCTTAATCCAAAACTTCTATGGCCTCCAAGAATTTTTCAATGGTAGAGGTTCAATCACACTATTTCCTATGGTTTGGTCCACTTGAGCTTTGGATATGCTTCCTTTTTGTTCTTTAGACCTCAAATTATCTGTTAACAGGGATGAACGGAGTGAATAAAATAAATAAATAACGGTGGACCCCACGGAGTTTACTCTGGTAAGGGTAATGAGTAACTCACCTAAATATAGTAGAGAGGGGTTTCCTTGAAACATTCATAATCATATATTGGGCCTACCTAAATGTGATTCATATATCCAACCCACTCATTATGTGTGTCCCACTTGGATGAGGGGTTAGACCAAGTTTCAGCCGCATCCAAAGCTCATGTGGGCCCCACTAAGTGCTTTTATATTTTTAGGATGTCTTCACATGGTTTTAGATGGTATGGCCCACCTGAGTTTCGTATACGGATGATTTTTGAGATATCTCATAACCTAAAGGGGACACATCAAATGCATGGTGTTGATGTTCGACACACATCATGATGGGGCTCACAAAACTTACTAACATCAAATTTTAGGTTCTCATGATGTTACTAAGTTGGGTCATAATTTTGACAAGAATATTTGGCCTATTTTACATGTCTGGTCTATTCACTCTACTTTACTGATCAATACCCACAATTTGACTTGTTACTCGCCTCGATCAAGCTACATATAAGGAAGATATTGGGCATACAATATTGATCAACAATTTGAGTGAAATTTGATTTTAACGTTTAAAGGTTCAATTAGTGGAAGCACCTAATAATTTATTAACAAATATTTTTTATTGCACAGATAAATTTCAATTTCTTTTTAAAAATAACATTTTTTTTCAAAATGTATATTTTTACTCTTAATTTTTCTTTGAAAACTTTTAACAAAATATCATTTTTATTATAAAATATTTCAAAAAGAATTAAAATATAAATTTTGAATTTTTATCTTCAAAATCTCAAAAAATTTCCCAAATTTTAATTTTTTTTCCCAAAAATTCAAAAATGCTGATTTTTTTCTTTAAAAGCATCATTTTGTTTTCAACTTTTCAATTTTCTTTTTTAAAATGATATTTTTTTTTCAAAATCTCATTGTTTTTATAAAATATTATGGTGGGGCCCACATTGTGAAAATTTTCACATTCTAATTTTTTTTTCTTTTTCAGGATATTTTTTTCTCAAAATTAAATGCTTTTTTTTTTTTTTTCAAATTTATCAACTTTATTCAAAATTATTTTTTCCCACAAAATAGATTTTTATTAAATCATTATTTTTATTTTTTTCAAAATCTAATTTTTTTTTCTCAAACATTGTTAAATTTTTTAAACTTCTCAATATTCTTTTTCATGTGATATTACAAATCATTTAAATATTAATTTTAAATTAAAAAATAAAAATAAAAATAAAAATTTCACTCATTTGATATAAAAACAAAATAAATTTTCTTTTTGCATTCAATCAATTGTTAAAAAATAATCTTAGATACAAATATGTACAATTAAACCACAGAAATTCTATTAAAAAGCAATTATTAGACTAGAAAAAAACTTAATTTTCCACCATATTCCTATAAAAATGATAAAAAAAAATTAATGTTAAGGTAGAAGTCATTTTACGACGGACATGATCCGTCGCAGAAGTCCTTTTACGACGGTCCATGATCCGTCGCAAAAGCAACTAAGAAGCGCGCCATTTGGTGTTTTGGGGGGGAATATACGACTAAAGACATTCAAAATTTGCGATGGATTTCGTCTGTCGCCTACTAACGACGGACCTAAATCCGTCGTAAATACGTCGTAAATCAGATTTTAGCGACGGATTTTGGTCCGTCGCTAAATTCAGCGACGTTCACCCTACGGATTTTCAACAAACAGGGGTTTTGCGACGGACTTTTTCCATTAGCGACGGATTAAATCCGTCGTTAAAGCAAGAGGTTTTAGGCAAAAATACGTCGCAAATTGCCCTTTTTGGCGTAGTGAGTCAAAACCAAATTTGTGAGGAAACCATTCAAGTCCTCCATTAATAATTTAATGAGTCTTATTGGACCGTTTGTTTCTTTATCGCTTCAAGTTAGGGACTTAGATTTTTCCTTGATTCCATTACTAGATTCTTCCTATTTGAAAGTGAGTTGGGTTGACTTGGTCAATCTAAGTTCTCATGTCTACTAGTTTTATAAATATATTTCAAATTAGATTGATTGATTCTATATTTCAATATTGAAATTTAAAAATCCCTTAACTCATTGAGATCTATTTCAATTGAGTGTACTCAAGTGGAAGCTACACTAAATCTAGATGATCAGTTATGAAGGTGAGGATCACTCTTCAAGCTTCCCTTTATTATAATAGTTAGCTTAGTTTTCTTTTTTATTTATTTGCATATATAACTCAATGTTTATGATTAGTTTGTGTATGAGTTAGTTGACTTATAATTTTTAATCTTAGCTTTAAGTTGATTCACACATATATATGTATTTTCTCTCATGTTTAAAAGTCACATTAATATATTTCTGAATTTGTAAATGTTAATGTTTAAATTTTATAATGTTGTGTTCAGGTCAAAATCTGGATCGCCCTCCACTTCATGCGACGCTCCTCAGATGGACCCTGGTCCTATACAAAGGGTGAACAAAGGAGACCCTAGCTAAGCCGGGGGACCCTCCAATGCCTAAGTCAGGTCAAGGGAATCGAGGTCTTAGTTGTAGGGTAGAGGGAGAATACGAGATATTGCATACCTGTAGTGATGGGGTCCTCATGTATTTATACCTGACTGTAGGATGGTCTTGATCCGTCAATCACGACACGATCTGCTCAATCAAGGAGATTTTCGGATCATGGAGATACTGCACGCAATCCAAGGATCCATGCTCCACATTCTTCGCATCATGCGTATCTGCGAATGAAGTAACCGGCTATGTTCACTTATGACAGTTTCTAAGTTTTCCCTGAGTAGTGCCCGCCTCAGAATGTGCAGTCGGCTCGGACCTTCGAGCAGGTACCACTCAGAATAGTAGATCTTCATTGAATACCGTCTGCTCTCGGAATGTCTTATAATCTGAGCCAATCTATTAGCTCGGAGGATGTATCCCTTGGATCGGATCAACATGGCATCAGACCTCGGAATACCAAGGGACTCGGATCTTCCCATAACAGAAGCCCCCTACTCTTTGAGGTTTGCCAAGGGCTCGGAGAGTAGCTACACGGAAGATCAAAACGCCTCATCCTCTATTCTCTCAAGCATGTTAGAATCATTACGTTTCAAAACTTCACACTCTTAGGGTTTCTCGCTCACAGGTCTATGCGCGATAGAGGCGTGGCGACAGTTACGATTTCGAATTGATATTCGCCTATGAGTTGTTACCATGTATATCCAGAGTAGTGCGTTGGACGGAACCCTTCATTATTCGGGCGTGCTTCACTTATCCAAAGCATGCTAATTGATGTCAGAAGCATCTCGTCTACGGAGTACGAGCCAATGGTGCGTGGCCACATCAGCTCTGAGGCCGGCCCACGACGATTCGACTGCGGCCATCATTGCTAGTCATTAATGCGAGGATTTGGTAGGGTCTATATAAACCCTCCTTCGAAGATTTCGTTCCACTTCTATGTGTTGTGTTTGAGCTGATATCGGAGGAGGCGATTTCCGGCGAAGACGATTCCAGCCATCCAAGGTTTTTATTAGGCGATTCCGACCGATTAAGTATTTCCGGCAGAAGCGATTCTCGGTGACCATCTGGTGAGTCTCTTTGCGCCTCTTTGCATTTCTTTCTTACTTAAGATGTCGTCCAACCTGAAGACCGTGAGGGACTATGGTGATGACTATGAGTCGGAGAGTTCCAGCAACGGGACAGAGACCTCTGAAGGCTTCTTTGAAGTTGTGCCCTTATACCCTCCGCCCCAAAAGCAGAAGGAGACTGGGGCTTGGACTGACAGAGCTGGTCGAAAGAAATCTGCTTGAGCCCCCCGGACCACAACCACCGAGGCCGCTGAGATGCCAGTGAGCGGACGGGCCTCGGAGGTAGTCCCTGGAGGCTCCGTACTATCGGAGTCTTAAATAGAGTGGATTTGTATGGAGTTTTAAATCCCAGACTTCATTCGGATAAGGGCTCCTGGGCCCCTCGATACTGTCGGCGTGCCTGCTGAGGGAGAAGTCACTATTTTTCCCTGCACACTGTAATGTGGGGTTCGACTTCCTCTACGCCCCTATGTCTGAACTATAACAGCTTACTTGGGCTTAGCTCCCGGGCAATTGACCACCAATGCCTGGAGGGTGCTTATTTCAGCCTTCATCATCTAGAGGTAAGTCAGGAATTCAGAGCTGACCCCAGAAGAGTTGATGAGCCTGTACCTGGTTAAGTACGATAGCAACGAACCATAGTACTATTTCACGACCCAAGGCAGCAAAGGGTCGAGACTGGTCATGAACCTTTTGTCCTCTAACAAATACTGGAAGAATAAGTAGTTCAGGGCTGCGGGTGAATGGGAGGCACCTATGGCCGAAGTCGGGACTCTGACGACTCGGGTTCCGACCCGATTTACAAAACCGACCAGTTAATTTTCTTCATCTTTCTATTTTTCTCTACTACGTCGGTTGGATTGAAACCTTTATTCTTTTTGTAGATCTTCCAAGGGGTACACCTCCCCTTGACTCGGATCAAAAAAACCACGTTGCCAAGGCTAAAGCGCGATCGGGAGAACTTCGCTCCTGGTCAGACCTGATTATTGTTACCAACCTTCATTGATCTGGGCTGTGCAAGTCCCAACCTCTTCCGATGTCTTCAGTAAGTTTTCCTTCTGTTCCTTTGGAATTAGACCCATTTACTTAGTCGTTGATTTGTTATTCTTTACACAGGCATGGCCGAGGCGTCCGGTTCTTGGAAGAGGAAGGTGGCCCCGACGGCGGAGGAGTTGTTGAGGCTTATGCCCCGGATGAAGACCACCACTCAGAGGAGGCAAGCAACTCCTCGCGGAGAAGGTCCCTCAGGTCCAGGCGCTGCGGCTACGACTCCAATTACGGCTGTGGTTACGACCATACCTACAGCCGTGGCTACTACGGCCCCAGTTTCTGCCACGATGGCTTCGGTTACGGCACCTGCTGAGGCTCAAGTCTCAGTAATCATTGTTCCAACTCCCGCAGCCATAACCCCTTCTGTTCCACCCACAATCGTTCCTCCCGTAGAGGAAGCTCATCCGTCGGCTCCTTGTATAATTATCCCTTCATCATCCAAGAGGGAGGAAGTCGTTCGGATGGCTGATGCCATGATTACTCCCCCCGAGGTCAGGGGTGATCTTGGAGCCGAGGCTCGAGCCTCTCACGGTGCATGAATGAGCCGATTTTGCGGGCATGGTGACTCGGCCCACGTGGGGATGAGCGGAGGGAAGTTCGCACCAGGTTACCATCTTTCCTGCTTGACACCTTGGGTCGTAAAGCACACCCCTGAGGAGAGTATAGCCAACCTCCTCAGCAAGTCAGATAGCTCCTTTCTGAATGACATGACTTCCATTTTTTACACGGTATCTCCGCTGACTCTCATCGTTTTTCCTGTACTTGCGGCTTTCAAGTGTTCATTCGTCTGTTTTTTTACAGTCTGTCCCAAAGCTTTTATCAGCTTGGGAGAGAGCGCGGGAGTCGGAAAAGAGAGAAGCTGAGGTGGAGCCCTCAAGACCCAAGTGGGAGCCTTACAGGATGAGAGCACCTTCCTCCGACTTGAGTAGGGAGAGCTGCGTCAGCAGCTTAAGGATGCAAAGGCTTGGAAACTTCGGCTGCAGGGGGTCGTGGCCGACCTCGAAGCTAGGGAGCTACGACTAAAAGGAGTCGCAGATGACTTCAAAGCACGATGTGATGCTGTGATTGCCAAGCTGACCCGTGCTAAGGCTCATGCGAACTCGTTGGCCTAGGAGAATGCTCGACTGGAGGAAGCCCTTAATCGAGCTAAGGTCGAGGCGTCGGAAGAGCAGGCCCAAGCTATTGTTTAGGTGAAGGAAACCCAACAGGCCGAGGATGCAGCTTCATTGGCCAAGGTGGTGGCTGCAGCGATAGAAGTCTTCAAAACTTCGAAGGAGAGGGATCTGAGGCCGCCAAGTTCTAGGACCGCGGCTATGATGATTGCATCGAGGCGGTCCTGGGCTTATACCCGAACCTTAACCTTGACTCTTTATTACCCGAAGAAGCTGGAGAGATACCTGTAGACGGATCCTACCCGGATCAGGCCCTAGACGCCCAAGCTCCCCCGCCATCCGCATAGCTCACATTACTTTTCTCTTTTTTTTTTTGAAATAGTTAAAATCATTTTTTTGTTACTTTTTTGACCTTCTAATGAGGGTCCATGGATGATAATTTTTGGCCCTCTGGAAAAGACGTATGAATGATGATTTTTCCTTATGCGTTGATTTGTAAAAAAAAATTATTTTTTTTCGAATGTTGACTGTAGACCACTCGATTGTCGAACTGATAGGTTAATCTTCCTTAAGGCATAGTTGAGCCGACCCTTTGACAGATCAGTGTTCCCGATACTATTTCGTAGAGTTTTCGGAGCTTACGGCTCATTCATTGAGTCCAAACCCCTAGGGAGTCGGCTCGTGTAACGCCCTGAAAATCGGGGGTCGAGTAGTAACTCAACTCTCGAGTTCCAGAACATCACTTATGCAACAAAATGAATGATGATTGAATGTTGACTGTATTAGAGTAGTGAACATGAGTGAGATTAAGCCAAAACAACATATCATACTCAGAGGATTAAAGTTGCAAGCGGAAGACTGTAATAGATAGACAAAATATATAAACTATGATGAGTCTCCAGAGTGTGATAACATTTTCGAGTTAAATAATTACGGGGACAATTCTAAAATATACCTAATGTGATGACGTGTAAAGTCTCCTATCCCAAATACCATAGCCCCGTCAAGATACAATACCGGGTCTTCATAGACACCTTGAGAGAGATAGAGATAGGAGAACTCCTCCTCATCACCATAGAAATAGAGGGCTCGCTTCACAAGCATCGCCATCACACGAAACTCAACAAACTGTTTGGTGTGTACAACACCGTCCCGTAACGTGGGAGTGAGTAGCTAACTCGGTGGAACAATAAGACATAAGTTATCATGTTATCAATACAATAGCAAGAATGATAAAGCAAGAATCAAACACTCCTAGTTACTCGATTAATGCAAGTATGAATGCGGTATGATGGATGCCCTCCGACATACTCCCTCAAGCGACACCATCTCACGTTCGCGCATGCTTACATCCCACAAGTGCTCCACATCTTCCAGGGCACATGATGCATGATGAGTATGATTACCGAGTTTTTAATTAGTTTATTTCAAAAAATGCAGGATTGGGAAACTAAGGTACCTCCCTTGATCATATCCAAACATGATCCAATCTAGTGGTCGTCAAAACCCTAGTTAATATCGACGATGGTATGTTTTCTAGGTCACCGCAGAGGCTGCATTGAGGCTGTTACGCACAAAGGTTGCACCACTCCCCATCACCCCTTAAACGATTCATCACGATACAACTATTAAACGCTTGGCCAGTTCATACTCTATATATCGCGGCGAACCCTAAGGCTCGCCGCAACTTCAGTATGCTCGCGGTCACTACAAAGGGACGCTGCGTGTACACACAAAGATTGCACCACTCCCCATCACCTTATCAATGTAGGCGACAGGCACGAATATAGTGTCCCATACCACCATAATCGGCTCACGAGTAGAGTTGCTCACCGGTCACCACGGGGAGGCACGTAGCCCCAGCGAGCCGACGGCCGACACGGTGTCCCATACCACCATGCCCGGCTCATGAGTCTTAGCGGATCGAGGTACCATGGTTAACGGGATTTTCACTGGTAAGTTTGGTACCCTAGGTTCAAGCATTAGCGACCAAACATGGTGAACATACATTAGACAAATCGGGTTACATGACGAGCTCGGCTAGCTCGAGCGCACAACAAGTTGAACGACATGAAGTGCATAAGCACTTCGCGTGGCCAACCACTATCGCCAACCGAAATACGACTCGAGTTCGTCGAACACATCTCACGTGGCGACATGAAACTCAACCACGATCTCCAATCTAGTACCGATTGTCTGGACTATAATCATAGCCCCAAGCACAATCAATTGTCATCCATAGCATGTAGAGTAAAGCATGATAGACAACGTAATTCAAGCATGATAAATAAAGTAATTCAAACATGCTAGTAGGCATGTTAACAGCATATTATAAAGCATGATATAAAGCATGTTGTAAAACACTACATTAATAGGAATACAAACACATGTATTGTAAGTAAGTGGTTTAAGTGATCAACCTCATGGAGGTAATCATACATCGCGTCGCTAGGGTAGTTGAGAATCCAATCTCAACATCCTCCTAAGGCATCAACATTCAAACACTTGCTCACACAAGCATTTTCACAAACACTTAAGTACACTAGTACAACATACATGGCGTATGCTAGGGAAGTGTGTACTAGGGTTGTCCCTTTACCAAGCTAATATTTTATACATATACATCATATTCAGCAATTAAACATGGCAATCACATCAGCAAATTTTATACGTATAGGGCACTTCCACGTATACCCAATTTCAACATACATAGTGTTTACAAAGGAACATAGATTTGGCGATTCCTTTCGCCAAGCTAGTATTTTAATCATGTATTGTATAATCATACATTAAATACATATGACAAATATTATTCCAAAAGAAATACGTGAACGGTATTTCTACAATACGTAATTTCGACATACTAGCGCATTTACAAGTGAAACATATATTTTGGCGATTCCTTTCGCCAAACTAGTATTTTATTCATATGTTATATAATTATACATTAAATAAACATGTCAAGCATTTATCAAAAAAAAATACGATACGGTATTTCTACGTATACCTAGAATATGTGAAATTCCATATTTCACACCGTTAATCAAAACAGGAAACGGAAAGCACTTTGTACATGTGCAATTGCAAGCAGATCATGAATCTACCATTATCTGACATTGAAAGCGTTGAAAACCGTAACTTATAAGCTTAAAGTCCTCACCTTTGCCTTTAGAAACGAAATGAATCAGCAAGGGTAGAAGAACTTCCGTATACGGGAGATTTCTAGCCTAAAGAGCGGAATCGGTTAGTTGTTACGCAACCCACATCGATCCCACCTCAAATCAGACCTAGGGTTAGGGTTTCTTACCTTCAAATGGGACGGAAAACGCCGGGAAATCACTTAGAACGGAGCGGTGAAGGCCGTGTGGTGAGCCAATGCGTGGAGGAGCTGAACGATCTCCAAGTCCTTCTCTCTCTTTTTCTCTCTCTTTTCTCTCTCCCAAAACCCAAATTCGTATTGTGAGAGAGGGTGCTCTAAGGCCCTTTTATAGCCAAAAACATTCGAAAATAGACTCGGGTTCAAGGGGTACTTGCTAATATAGGATTTTCGCCGCTTTTCCCATTTCAAAAGGGAAGTTCTGGTCCCTCCTTGAACCAAACGTCGGACTTAAGCTCACCATCGATGGATCTACATGGGATTACGTTTTGACTCGATCGGATACCCAGATCGCACGTGGCGGACCACTTTCAGATTCGACGGTCGGTGGGCCACGATCGAAATTCAAGTACATATAAATGTTCTGAAATTTTTCTTAATCCGAGGGTGTAATTTGGTTCGATTGACGGTCGGGTTGCTCAATCGACGCTTGATGCGTGATGCCCCCGATATTTATTTTTGGATATGAATAGTGTTTTTCACACTACCTCGCTCCGATTAAACGAATGACCGTGGGACATCGGATGGAGCTGATTTTTGAGATGATTGTTAAGCCCAAGTGGGCGGTCCTAGTTCCTTAGCTTCGGGTTAATCGGACTCCTCGATGTACGATCTAGACTTAATACTGAAGTTTCGTTTCATTCCCGAGCAAGACGGGAAATGAGTTTGGTTCTAAACTTTAGGGTAACCCTAAGATGATTTCGTAAGTTTTGGGTCTTGCAGATCGTATTTCGATTCAAATGGATTTCATGGCTAATCTAGTTTAACACCTAGTTCACTTTGTTAATTTCTAAAGGATTTAATCCTAAGTGATTTTAAAACGAGGTGGAACTTAGTCCATTGTAGTTTGTATATAAAGTGATCCAAGTTATACTACTTAGCTAGTTTAAGATAGTGTCTAGGGCGAAGGTGCTTTGAAAAATTAAAAGCACAAGGTAGTGAAGGGTGGGATTTGTGAAGAAAATGATTTAAGGAACGATTTGAGACTTTAATTGAGCATTTAAGAACTTAAACCTGTGTTAGGATTGACCCATTGCCTAAGGACGTCTAATCCTAAGTTGGCAAAAATCCGGGGCGTTACAGCTCGTCCCACAATTGGTGAGAACCTTCCACTTTACCCATTAGTTCGGGAGCTGACTCCTATGTCAGGGGAGTCGGGTCAGCTTTTAGGCTTTTCCTCTAACTTGGAGGGGATACTGTGTAGAATTTTTGTGTGATAATGTACTAACCCCCTTTTTAAGGGATTAGTTCATTGAGTCTGCCCCTGCATGTGAGAGGTAACTTTTGCTTAGTAGATAATAAGTTCGTGTAGATGCACAGAAGAGAATTTTATTAAGAGCCTTAAAGGCTTGTCGCTCGAAGGCTCGCTCGGAAGCGCACATTTTGTTGAGAGCCTAAAAGGCCTGTCGCCTAGAGATGTACATTTATTGAGAGCCCAAGACTAGTCCGTCATGGGTAATAAACTTTCAGATGCACAACATTCCAGGGGTGGGGGAGCTGACGACCCTCGAGGTCTTCTAAATGGTAGGAGCCTGGTTTGGTTGATCTGACAATCCGATAAGGCCCTTCCTAGTTTGGTCCGAGTGTTCCAGCCCCCGACTCAGCTGTATTCTGGAATACCCGGCAGAGGACTAAGTTCCCTGGTCGAAACCGCCTGGTCTTAACCTTCGAATTGTAGAATCGTGTCACTTGTTGATGCCGAGCAGCGACTCAGAGCCTCGAGATATCCCTAACCTCTTCGAGCAAATCCAGGTTGGCCGCAATCTACTCAGAATTCTAATTTTCTTGATAGCTCTCGACTCGAGCTGTAGGGAGATCGATATCAACTGGCACCATTGTCTCCGATCCATAGGAGAGTGAGAATGGAGTCTCTCCCATTGAGGATTGAGCTGTGGTCCTATAAGCCCAGAGGATGAACGGAAGTTCTTCGGCCCAGCTGGCTTTCGCCTTTTCCAACTTTGTCTTAAGATGGTGTTTAATGACTTTGTTGACTGCCTCTACTTGTCCATTCGACTGGGGATGTCAGGGAGAAGAGTATGCATTCGTGATGCCGAGTCCTCGACACATGCTTCTAAATTTATCGTTATTGAACTGCCGGCCATTGTCTGACACGATGGTGCGCGGAATCCCAAACTGGCAGACAATGTTTTTCCAGACGAAGTCAATCACCTTCTACTCAGTGATTTTGGCGATAAGCTTGACTTCAGCCCATTTGGTGAAGTAGTCAACGGCGACAATAGCGAACTTGACTTGTCCTTTTCCTCTGGGTAGAGGGCCGATAATGTCGATTCCCCACTGAGCGAACGGCCAGGGGCCGCTCATAGGGGTCATTTCTTTAGTGTGCTGTCTCGGCACGGCCGCAAAGCGCTGACATTTATCGCATTTCTGAACGTAGTCCTTGGTGTCCTCCCTGATAGTTGGTCAGAAGTACCCTTGTCGGAGTATCTTCAGGGCCAACGCCCGACTGCCGGAATGATTTTCGCAGATTCCTTCATGAATCTCTCGTATAACGTATTCTGCCTCATCGGCTCGGAGACACCTGAGAAAGGGCTGAGAATGTTCCTTTTGTACAGGATACCATCTAGGACAATATATCGAGCTACTCAGACTCTGAGCCACCTAGCTTCCAGCTTGTCTAAAGGGATCTCACTTGTCGTGAGATAATTAAAGATCGGGTCCATCCAGCTTGGAATTGATCAAACTGGATTGAGTTCCTTCACCTCCTTGTTGATGCTTGGTTACTCTATGAATTCGACGGGGATAATTCACGAGATCTTCCCTTCTACGGTTGAGGCGAGTCGTGCTAAGGCGTCAGCCCATGAATTTTTCACTCTTGGAATTTGATGGATTGTACAATTCCAAAACTTTTCGATCAATTTCCTCGCTTCGTCGAGGTAAGCAATCATCCTTATTTCCTTAGCCTCGTACTCGGTAGAGATCTGATTTACTACTAACTGAGAATCGCATTGGACCTGAAGGGATTGGATACCCAGACTCGCCACCTTGAGCTCGGCCAACAAAGCTTCGTACTCCGCCTCATTGTTTGAGGCCTTGAACCCCAGTCTAATTGTATATTGAACTATTATGGAATCAGGTGCAATCAGGACGATCCTGGCCCCGGCCCCTTTTACATTTGACGACCCGTCCACATAGAGAACCCATCCGGAATCCAATACCACTTTTTGGTCACCCGGAGGAGCGGGTGACCTTGCTTCAACTTTAGTACTAACCTCTCCAGGGTTCAAAGTAGTGAATTCAGTGATGAAGTCGGCTACGGCTTGGCCTTTGATTGCTGTTTTAGGATGAAACTTAATGTCGAACTCACCAAGTTCGATGGCCCACTTTGTCATCCGTCCTGACACTTCAGGCCTTTGAAGTAATTGTCTGAGAGGAGAGTCCGTCAACACGATTATAGAATGAGCTTGAAAGTATGGGCGCAACCTCTGAGCCGAAACAACTAGACTGAGTGCTAACTTCTCCAGGGGTGAGTACCTTATTTCTCCCGGTACCATGGCCTTACTCACATAATAAACAGGGTGTTGTTTACCTCCAACCTCTCTGATCAAGGCCGAACTGATGGCTGAGGCCGAAACCGTGAGATAAATGAATGGGGGCCCACCTTCTTCAGGTTTGGACAGTAGAGGGGGTGAACGCATATATTGTTTCAGTTGCTGGAAGGCTCGCTCGCATTCTGATGTCCACTCCGCCTTCTTATGACCCTTTAACTGTTGGAAGAAGGAGAGGCATTTATCTATCGCTCTGGATATGAAACGTCCGAGTGCTGCGACTCGACCCGTAAGGCTTTGGATTTCCTTGATAGTCCGAGGCGAACTCATGTCGAGTAGCGCTTTGATCTTGTCAAGGTTTGCCTTGATTCCTCTCTGACTGACTTGGAAATCGAGGAATTTTCCTGAGCCGACTCCGAAGACACACTTTGTCGGATTCAGTTTCATCTGGTATTCTCAGAGGACGGCGAACGTTTCATCTAAGATCCATCAAATGATTGGATGCTTCAACACTTTTTACTAACTGTCGTCGACATATACTTCCATGGTACGCCCGATCTGCTTCGAGAACATCTGATTCACTAACCTTTGATATGTGGCCCCAGCATTTTTCAAGTCAAACGGCATGACCCGGTAATAGTAGAGTCCTTTGTTTGTGACAAAGGTAGTCCTCTGCCTATCTGGGGGGTGCATCGTGATCTGATTGTATCCAGAATATGCGTCCAGGAAAGAGAGCAGTTCATGACCCGCCGTGCTGTCTACCAGCTGGTCGATCCGAGGCAAAAGGAAGCTATCTTTCGGACAAGCTTTGTTTAAATCTGAGTAGTCTACGCACACCCGCCATTTTCTGTTAGTTTTCTTCACGAGGACCACATTTACGGTCCAATCATGATAATACACCTTTTCTACGAATCCTGCGTCGAGCAGACCGAAGACCTCATCAGCTATTGCTTCATAGCGCTCGACATCGAATGGCCTCCTTTTCTGCTTATTAGGTTTGTGATCTGGATCCACATTCAGTCTGTGGACCATGACTTCCGGAGAAATCCTGGGCATATCTTGGTGAGACCATGCAAAGACATCCCTATGTTGTCACAGAAATGTTAGAAGCTCAAGTTGTTGCTCAGTATTCAGTGATGTCCTAAGTTGAACGGTTCTACTCTGATCGGCTTCATCGAGCAGCACGTTTTTCCAAGTCTTCCACGGATGAGCCTTCCGCAGGCCCTCAGGGGTCTAGAACGTTGATAGCGAGCACCTGCCTGACCAACCCCTTCTTTACTGCCACTGCATAACATCTCCAAGCCTCTCGTTAATCGCCTCGAAGGTAGCTTATCCTGCCCTCGGTGGGGAATTTCATCATCAGGTGATAGGTGGAGACGACTACTCTCATTGCATTGAGAGAGGGTTTGCCCAGGATAACGTTGTGTACAGACGGCACATTAACAACTAGGAAATCCACCATAAGTGTGACTTGATGTTGTCCTTCTCTCGCAGTCACGGGGAGGAAAATGGCTCCTTTGGAGATCACTCTTTCCCCGGCAAAGCCGTGTAGGGGGTCTTCACAGGTCTGAGATGAGACCGCGGAATCTCCATTCTTTCAAAAGCCTTGGAGTAGATCACGTCGACTGAACTCCCAGTGTCGACTAAAATGCGGTACACTTTGCGATTCGCTATAGTCATGGTGACTACCAGAGTGTCATCATGTGGGTGTTGAACTCACGCGCATCTTCTTCTATGAAGGTCAGAGTACACGGACTGACCCGAAGTTCCTTACTGGGTCGCTCGGTTAAATGGACGTAGTGTTCCAGTTCGGATTTCCTAGAGTAAGCCTTTCGCTCCCTATTTGAATCTCCTCCACCAGACGTACCCCTGAAGATGGTATGAATTTTGGCGGGTTCCTCCACAGTGTTATTTGGCAGTTCTCGCTCCTTTTCCCTTCTCCGAGCAGCTTTCCCTTCCTTTGTGTATCGATGCAGGTGCCTTTTCCGAATAAGGGCTTCGATCTCATCTTTAAGGTCTATACAATCATCCGTATTGTGGCCATGGTCTCAGTGGAAGTGGTAGTACTTGCACTTGTCTCGATGGTCAGGATTGGCTCTCATGCAAACAGGCCAATTCAGCAGTTTTTCTCCTCGGATATCCATTAGGATCTGCTCGGCAGATGTGTTAAAGTGGGTATAGGAACGAAACTTTCCCTCTGGCCTTCGGCTTGGATGACGATCGCGAGGAGCGCGATCATCAGTGCCTTTGTTAGACATCTGGGATTCCTCGTTCTTAGGCCTCTTCCCCTTACTATTCGGCTTAGTCACCTGGATACTTTTTCAGGTATTGGTGAATTCCTCCGCGTTGGTATACTTCTAAGCTCTGGCCACAAGTTCAGCCAGAGTCTTGGGCGGGTTCTTCCCAATGAAGAAGGTTAATTTCCATTCTTTTAGGCCGCTAAACACAGCAGTAAGTGCCATTTTGTCATCATAATCTTTCACCAGTAATGCTTCCTCGTTGAAGCAAGTGATGTAGTCTTTCAGCAACTCCTTCGGCCCTTGCTTGATAGTAAGCAAGTGAATATTGGGCTTTCGACTTCTCTTACCGCTGATAAACTGGGTAAGGAATAGCCGGCTCAACTCTGTAAAGGAGCTGATGGAGTTTGGCTTAAGCTGCCGGTACCAACTCCGAGCGGATCCTGTGAGCGTGATCGAGAACCCCCGGCACATCATAGCGTCCGTTGCTGTCTGGATCTGCATCCAAGAGCGTGCTCGGACGGATCTCCAGACCCGGAGTATTGGATGATGGGAGATATCTGGAACCTCTGAGACATCACCTCGCTCATGATTTTCGAGATGAAGGGAGGTTCGGTCTCTTCCATCATTGCTTGAATAGCAGCGGGAACCGACGTCGGTTGTTGTTTCTTCTCCAGGGCCAAGAACTTGTCATTAAGTTCCTCGAACCGCTTCTCCCATGGGTCTTTATTCTCTGCCACGATTTCTTGGGTATTTTCTATTTCCAGGGTTCTCCTTCCCAACCGATGGTGAAGATCTGTCGGGGCCAGGGCCGAAGTAACCGATGTATTGGTCGGAGCTCGCGTGACGGTGTTCCGAGCTGAGGGTCGGATTTGAGTAGGAGGAGGATGCTGACCTGACACGGGCACTTGTGGATGCTGGGATGCCTCGGGCCTCGTACTCCTTGGCACGGAGTGAGCTTCCACAACCAGACCGACTGGTTTGAGGACGGGATTCCCCTAAGCCAGATGTAACCGCAGCTCATGTTGCTGCTTCATCCTATTCACTTCGTCCTGCAAAGCTTGTATCTCGCCCTGCATGGCGCGATACTTACTTGCCCAATTGCGAGAACGCTAGGAAGGTCACGGGGCTGACTCTGCATGGAGTAGTGAGGAGGAGCGAGTTTGTTCGTTCAGCTCTGGTTTCGTAGCTATTGTTTTCTTTTTTCATCTGGCCATTATACTCGAGAATAGGAACCTGGCCTTTTGTACCAGCTTCCCACAGACGGCCCCAAAAAATATTGAGGTCAAAATCTGGATCGCCCTCCACTTCGTGCGACACTCCTTAGATGGACCCTGGTCCTGCATAAAGGGTGAACAAAGGACGCCCTAGCTAAGCCGGGGGACCCTCCAATGCCTAAGTCAAGTAAAGGAAATCGGGGTCTTAGTTGTAGGGTGGAGGGAGAATGCGAGATATTACATACCTGTAGCGATGAGGTCCTCATGAATTTATACCTGACCTTTAGGATGGTCTTGATCCGTCAATCACGGCATGATCTGCTCAATCAGGAAGATTTTCAGATCATGGAGATACTGCACGCAATCCAAGGATCCATGCTCCACATTGTTCGCATTGTGCGTATCTGCGAATGATGTAACCGGCTATGTTCACTTATGACAGTTTCTAAGTTTGGCCTGAGGAGTGCCCGCCTTGAAATGTGCAGTCAACTTGGACCTTCGGGCAGGTACCGCTCAGAATAATAGATCTTCATTGATACCGTCTGCTCTCGGAATGTCTTGTAATCCGAGCCGATCTGTTAGCTCGAAGGATGTATCCCTCGGATCGGATCAACATGGCATCAGACCTCGAAATACCAAGGGACTCGGATCTTCCCATAACGCTATGATCTAATTGGATGTGAAATTATTTACCTTAATCCAGATGCGGTGATTTATGTATTTGGAGAAGTACGACTTATTTTTTCACGTGGAGATTGTTAAAGGGTATGATTAGAGATTCCTCAAACTAGTGGTTGTTTATAAGTGGATTAAATGTTATTTGTGCGTAGATTTACCATCTTGTGGATTATTTGTTCCCTCGTGACTTATGAATTATATTCTTTGGTGGTGTCCTTGAATGGATTTGGTGCCAATGTAGCTTGTTAGAAGGATCCTTTTATTCGAACCATATCTGGACTTATGATGATAAGATATATGTGTCGAAGCACGAGTGACACTAGTTGTAGAGGTTTATATAAATAGAATGTCTTTCATTTTTTATTTTATAATCACTACTTATAATTATTTAAGTGTATTAGAATCTTACTTGCTAAAGTCTTGAGAGTCGTGTATAGTGGTATGTGACACTATGCTTGAGCTATTGGCCTATGCAGGATGACGATCTCCATAGTAACCTTTGAGCTTCTCTAATGTGATGTTTATAAATTGGACTATTTACGGTTGGGTTAATCATATATACATGGCACGTGGGTGTTATTGCGTGCAACGTATTGTTCGAATGACCCTTATTTCATTTAGAATGGGTTGACTGTTTGAAAGACTCATTCCCTTGCATGAATAGGCCGACTATTTAAAAGGTCCATTCATTTGTTCAGCGTTATGTGCATTCTTAGGCTGATTACATTATTACATCTATGTATTAATCAAAATTAATTTGAAAATTATATATTGTAATTGTTTGTACTTGTTATACTTTGAATTATAGTTTCGATGCGTAGTTGTTATGTTATAGTCATGAGATGTGGGTTGTATTTTCCTTTGTGTTACTTGCGAATTGTAGTGCGTATATTTTAGTTTATTGTATTTTACTTGTAAAGCGTGGATTATGTCTTTTTGTGAAGTGTAGGCTGTATGTTCTTGTATTCTACTTGTGAAGTATAAATTGTGTCTTCCGGTATTTTATTATATAGTGTAGATTGTATATTATATATTCTGACTTTTATTTTAATACTATTTTTAATTATTGTGATGCCTTTGTAATTTTTGCAAGTATACCTCACTAGTATAGCTATTGACGCTATCAAAACATATTTAGTTGGTGAAGCATATATAGATGATATGTCGATTAGTACTCATGTGAAGAACAAGGAGTTATCTGATCTTGCAGCTTATATTTATTATTTTTTAAGTTTATTTTATATTTGCTTTAGTATATTCTTTCGAATCTGTGTTTTTGAGTCATTAGTTTATATAAGCTCTTTGAACAACCACTTGTATAATTCCAGTATTTGAATGTATATTTAAACTTTTTCTTTATGCTTGCTTTCCTTTTCTTCTGTTGTGATGCCCAATTATAGTGTGTGTGTGTGTGTGTGTGTGTGTGTGTGTACCGTGTAATATGGAATATCATTAAAGGTTAACACTCAAGATTTCGGAAACTGATATTAAAGTTAGGTTACAAAATTCGAGATATTATATAGCCCCCTTAAGTTTTGCCTGAGAATGATTTTTGAATACCAAGTAGAATACAATAAGTAATTGGTGAGCCCTGGGTAACATCTTAGTAGGTGAGTTCGTAATCGTAAGGCCCACTTTATTTTATATATATATATATATATATATATATATATATATATATATATATATATATATATATATATATATATATAGGAAATGGTACTACGAGGTTGACCCCATGGGAACTTCCCGTGAGGTCGAGCTATGTGTGGGCTCCACCGTGATGTGTGTCGAACATCTACCCCATCAGCCAAATGCACCATTCTATGGTGGGCCACGGGCTTAAAAATCAAGTCAATCTATGACTTGGGTGGGCCACACCACATATAACAACTAAGAGGGGTTAACCTCCCATTAAAATATTCATAATCATTATTGGGTCCATTGAGATGTGGTTCAAAAATCCAATCAGTCCATTGTGTATACCACTTGGATGAGGGGTCATACCAAGTTTCAGCCGCATCCAAAACTCATATGGACCCCACCAAGTGCTTTTATATGTTTTAGACATGTCTTCATATGGTTATATGGTTTTACATGGTATGGCCCACCTTAGTTCCATGTGTATGAATGATTTTTAGGATATCCCATAACTTAAAAAGGGACCCATAAAATGTACAGTTTGATGTTCCACAAAAATCATGGTGTGACCCACATAGCTCTACCACATGGGAAGTTCCCATGAGGTTGATCTTATAGTACCATTTCCATAGATATATATATATATATATATATATATATATAGAGAGAGAGAGAGAGAGAGAGAGAGAGAGAGAGAGAGAGAGAGAGAGAGAGAGAGAGAGAGAGAGAGAGAGAGAGAGTTCATCCATAAGTTTTTTTTTTTTGGCTCATTTTAGGGGATGGTTCAAAAAATGAAGCAAATCCAAATCTCAAGTGGACCACACCACAGGAAACAATGGTCATTAAATGCCCACCATTAAAGATTTCATGAGGCCTAACATAATATTCATTTGCCATCCAACTTACTTTTTTTTTTTTCTCAAGTGGACCACACCACACTCCACTGTTAGCCACCCCCACTAGGGAATCGATACCATCTTACTGAAACTAGATGAAGGGAAAACACTATTATTAGATTCATCCAAAACTTTTGTGGCCCACAATAAGTTTTCAATAGTCAATCACCACCATTTCCAGTGATGTGGTCCACTATAGATCAAGATCTTCTTCATTTTTTAGACCATGTCCTAAAATTAGCAATAAAAAACTGATGAACAGAGTAGATATAAAACACATATATGAAGGTGAGCCCTACGCCAGGTACTCACCACTAAGCTATTACCGCGCCGAAACATCAGTGGTTGCACATGATGGATTGATTGAATGTCACATGGTAGCCCCCCATAATGTCGTGCTGAAATGCAAAGCTTTATACCATATCTGTCCTCAATAATGTAACATAAAAAATACAAAATAATCCTTTACATATTTTATAAAAATAATTATTTAGATTCATCACAATCCCTGGTTAGGTTAACTATCAGACCATTGAAAATGGACCACATCATTCATATATAAAATCATGCCAATCCAATAACCATGTAGCCACGTCATAAAAAGCGGTGGGCAACCAATAGCAGAAAAAACATTTTCCATATTGGGCCAACCTTTAATGGCTCGGATTTTATACACATGTTTTTTTTGTTTTTTAACGTATGTGCATACGTCTTACAATTAATTAAATAAATAGAAGAAAATAAAATAATAAAATAAAATAAAAGCATCTGACAACGCTATCCTTGTCGGAAGACATCAGGAGCTGACGGAGGGTTCACGGCTCCCTCATAATTATTTGCTGTGACCCCTGTTACAGGGGAAACGGAATGGGTACTCCCCCTGACACCATCCCCGTGGCTAGTGGTCGATGCTCTGTGGGCCTCATCATGATGTATGTGTTTCATCATATCCGTTCATCCATTTTTACCGATCATTTTATGATTTGATCCCAAAAATGAGAGGTATTTAAATCTCAGGTGGACCACACCACATGAAAACAATTGTGATTGGATATCTATCATTAAAATCCTCCTAAGGCCCACTATACTGTTTATTTGACATCCAATAGGTTGATTAGGTGGTACAGGCCCAGATGAAGGGAAAAAACAAAAATCATCTTGATCCAAAACTTTTATAGCCCCAAAATGTTTTTTAATGGTCGAAAATCATTCAACACTGTTTCCTGTAATGTGGTCCATTTAAGATTGATATATATCTAATTTTTTGTCTCATATCGTAAAATGATCTGTAAAAATAGATGGACGGCATGGATGAAAAACATACATCATGGCGGGGCCCACGGAGTACCGACCATCCGCCATTGGCTGGTGTCAGGGGAGTAGCCAGTCCGTTTCCGTTACAAGGAACCCGTTTAAACTACGTCTCGGTGGGGCCCACTGCAGTGTCTGTGTGAGGTCACTCTGTCCATCAGTTTCGGCATATCATTTTATAAAATGAGCCCAAAAATAAGGTAGATCCCGAACTAAAGTGGACCACACCACAGAAAATACTGGGGATTGAACGGTTACAATTGAAACCTCGTTGGGACCTACAAACAATTTGGACCAGGATGGTATTTGTGTTTTACCTATATTCTGGTAGAAATTACCTTATGAACTGGTTGGATGGCATATAAAGATGATGGTGGGCCCCATGAGGTTTCAATGGTAGGCGTATAGATTCCCACTGTTTCCTGTGGTATGGGGCACTTGAATTTTGGATCCGGCTCACTTTTGAAATCACATTCTAATACGATCTGACTAAATCGATCGACGGAGTAGATTTCAAATGGAAGTGAACGTGGGCCCCACAGAGCTATGGGTTACATGGACTCGGTGTAACAAGGGTTGGACGCAACTCACGTCCGTTGGACTCTAAGGGCTACCGTTCAACTGACGCATAAGTTCAGCATGTAAACCGTGTACATCATCTAGACTGTCCAAACAATTGGCCCATCACGAAAACACTAAAAAAGATCAGATCACTTCATTTATCGAGTGGGCCACACAGAAAATAATGGACGAAAGATAACCTGAATAAAGTATAAGTGTGGCCCACCCCATTAATGGATAGTCCTCTTTTTTTTCATTAGGTGATATTCATGGTGGGCCCAACCTTTTGGACTGATTAGATGTCATACAAAGGTGTACCACTAGCAATTATATTATTATATAGTAGTAAGCTATGGTCATTGACCAGCAAGTGCTCCAACCAGTCTACAAACGGACGGTCAGCTTTGAATCGAGATAACTGTGGCCGGCAAGCGAGATGAGGGAAATGGAATATGATAAATGATAAACACATCCATCCACGTGAGAAGTGGCAGATGTATGTATCCGGTAATTCGATATAATGGCACATGGCTTACCTTTTAAAATAAAACCCATGAGACAATCTCGTCCATTAATTTTGTATAGTGGGAAATGTTCGAACGCTAACTGTTCCTGTCTTTCACCGTTGCTTTAATGGTAATAGTTAAGACCGATAACATTGTCTAATAACAGTGATATTTTAAAATTAAACTATCCATGCTAGGGTCCTGCATATGAACGGACCTGATTTTTACATCACATGCCACGTGTACTGTAGATAGATGGATCTACCATACTCCGGTTCTTCAGACTCCACCATGTCACTCACGTGATATTAAAAAGCAAGAGGTCTGCTAAGATCATGTGCAAGAGACAGAACGTCAGCGCCACCACATGTATCAGCATGGCAGATGGGTACAGCATCCAAGACGCACATCAGGTGGGCCCACTTGCAAGAGAATGTTGCTATAAAAAAATAATAATAAGGGAGGCAGATCGCCTCCTGACGCTACTCGTAGGCAGCGTCAGGTGGCTACGGACGCTGATTTCCTGCGAAAGGCTTTAGCAGGAAGTTCCTGGGATGCTAGGTGGGTCCCACCGTGATGTTTGTGATAAATCCACACCGTTCATACGTTTTGGGAGATTATTTTAGGGCATTCTACCAAAAATGAAGTGTATCCAAAACTCAAGTGTAGATTCAGTGACCTCTGTTTGAAACATTCGTATGGATACAAAGTTTCACATCAGGTGAAGTTTTTGGTCATTTCACTTTATCCTAGTGGGAATGACCTTATAAACGGTTTCGATGGCATATAAATATCAAGGTAGATACTAGGAAAGTTTCAACGGTAGAAAACTATTTCCCCCGTTTTTACCTCTCGTACGGCCCAACTGAGTTTTGGATCCACCTCATTTTTGCTATCTATCCTAAAATGATCTCCTACAGTGGATGGACGGTGTGGATTTCTCACAAACATTCTATGGGTCCCATCTAGTATCCCAGGGCAGGAACTTCCCCCGAAGGAGGAAATCCGCGTCCGTTGGCTACTCAACAGTAGTACTCTATGGGCCCCAACATAAGATATAAGTTTTATCCATACGGTCCATCTATTTTTTCAGATCATTTCAGGGCATGCGCCCAAAAATGTGTAAGATCCAAATTTCACATGGACCACACCACAGGGAAACAGTGATGATTGAACGCTCACCATTTAAAACTTCCAGGGCCATACTAATGTTTATTTTACATCTAACCTATTAATTAGGTAAGACTGACAACTCATGTCCTAAAATGATTTAGAAAGTGAATTGACCACGTGGGTAAAACAGATAGAATTCGGTTTTTTCATACTAAGTAAACTAAGTTGGGCCCACCTTGAATGTATGTGGTTTATCCACGCTGTCCATCCGTTTTTTCATCTAATCTAAGGGGTTGAACCCAAAATCAAAGCATATCAAAAGATCAAGTGGATCATACCATAGGAAACAGTGAGGATAATGATTTCCACCATTGAAATCATACTAGGCCCAACAGTGATGTTTATTTGTTATCAAATCTATTCATAAGATCCTACAGACATAGATGAATGGAAAACACGAATATAAGCTTGATCCAAAACTTCTATAGCCCCTAAGAAATTTTCAACAGTAGAAGTTTAATTCAAAATTTTCCTATGGTGTGATTTATTTGAACATTGAATATGCTTCACTTTTGGGTTTCCAGCTATAAAATTATCTGGTAAAATGGATGGACGGAATGGATAAAATACATAGATGATGGTGGACCTCACGGGGTTGACTCGCACAGCTAAGCTTAATGAGTAAATCACTACGCAATCCGCTTCCAAACAAATAAATCGTGGTAGGGCCCACGGAGCATTAACACTGACAGCGTCCTCCAGAATTGGAAACGGATTGGCTACTTTCCCTGACACCGGCTCCGTGGCTGGTGGTCGGTGCTATGTAGGCCACCATGATGTATGTGTTTAATCTATTCTATTCATCCATTTTTACTGTCATTTTATTACTTGAGCCCAAAAATGAGAGGGATATAAACCTCACGTTGACCACACCACATGAAAACAATAGTGATTGGATATCAACCATTAAAATCCTCTTAAGGCCCACTATACTGTTTATTTAACATCCAATCTGTTGATTAGGTCATACAAGCCCAAATGAACTTTTATGGCCCCAAAATGGTTTTCATGGTCATCCCTCGTTCATCACTGTTTCCTATAATGTGGTCCACTTGAGATTTGAATATACCTTGTTTTGGGGCCGACATAGCACTGACCACCTGTCATTGGTGGGTGTCAGGGGAGTAGCCAATCTATTCCCTCCGGAATTAAGGTCAGTCCACTCATCAGATAGCTATATTATTAGAAATAGTTAGACAGCTTACAAAGCTCCACTCATCAGATAGCTATATTATTAGAAATAGTTGGACAGCTTACAAAGCTTTTGTTTTTTTACACACATGCTAGCGGAATTTCACCACCTATGGATACTCACCCTTGACTGAGTGTTGAAACTCCTTAGAGTCTACCACCCGAGCAAGAGTAAGAATCCACTTACAAAGGTTCAGCTGTATGCTTGTTCAGAAATCCATGGCCCACCTGACTAGTGGATTTTAGTGCTAGATCAAAAGATGAGGTGGATCCTGTGAACATCCCCTTCCCCCTAGGGCTGTCAATGGGCTGGGCCTAGGTAGGTCTAGGCCCGGATTTTAAATTGTTTCGGGCTAGACAGTTAGGCTTATTATATTCAAGGGTCCTTACTCTTACTCGGGTGGTAGACTCCTTAGAGTTTCAACACCAGGTCAAGGGTTCGAGTACCCATGGTGGTAAAATCCCACAGCGTGCTGTTCACTCCCCAAGTATAGGGTTGTGATGTAGGCGTAAGATCGTGTGAATCCCACGGGCTGTCGTCACAATTCAAATCTATGATTCTCCTTAACTAATCCAACAAATAATGGAACTAATTACTATTCCAATTCTAAGAAAAAATAAAACAATTAAGAACATGGAAGAACATTCAATCGAGAGAGAGCACTAGGACTTTGAATCCACCCTAATTATCCTAACCCTTGTTTTGTCTGTTGATTCACCTTGATCTGGTGATACCACTTAAATAGAGAAAGCACAATCTGTGTCCTAAATCGGGCATACTGTGTGTCTAATTCCTTTAAACAATGCCATGAATAACAAATTCCACGCCCACGGGCACATGGAATGTACATTCATTAAAGCACTGTTTCTTCCTCATAGAAAACTGTTCTTGATCGACACATAAAAAATAAGCAAAAACAACATCCATCTATATACTTTGATCAAGTTCATAGATGGAGAAGTATGGAATTTAAACATAAAGCCCACTTAGTAGAGAAAAAAATAAATTAATTAAAATTCAAAGTAAATCTCCAATACAAGAGTGATCAAATTAGGGGTTTCATCTCAACTAGGTGAGAGATTAGTTACCCATAAAATCCATAAAAAATATTAAATAAAATTCATAAATTAAAACTCCAAACCGAAAAATCTCTCTCTCTTTCTCCTTCTCTTTCTTCTCTTTCTCCTCTGATGCTGGATCTCGAATATATCGGATATGAATGCCTCTATATCCAAAACTTCCTTTTATAGGCTATGGATAGTGGAAGAGAGAGAGAGAGAGAGAGAGAGAGAGAGAGACAAATTTTCGCACGTGATCGGTGGGCCCCACAGAGGTGTTTTTTGGAAAATCCACCGTCCATTGGATTCGGGACGAATTTCTAATCAAGAATGAGTGGTTTTGAAGGTCCATTGGCGCGGCCCCCTGAAGAAATCTCAAAAAGATTTTTGAACGTCGATAGGGTAGCCCTTTTGTGGCCTCGTATGACAAACGTGTGTATACATGGGAGTGAACTATCACCATGGTTTTGTAGTTCTTTTACACGATGGACGGCTCGGATTTTCCGGAAGATTGGATGGGGCCCACAAGTAACCGCAAAAACCGCCTGGCCGTTCGTTTCATGACGCGGACGCGGATCTCTTCCTTCCTCGTGATAATGGTGGGGCCCATTATGTTGGTTACATGGAAAATCCACTCCGTCCATTGCACGGAGGAGCGAGTTTTCGGTTGGGAAACAGTTACGCCTTTTGTTGATGAGGCCCACGATTTTTCGTGACCGTTCGTTTGTATTTGAACGGTTGAGATCCAAAAAATACTTTGTTTCTTCCGATTTCGTCACCTAGGTGATGTTTATCGTGGCCCCAGGAAGTGAATGGACGGATCAGATCGACTATTTGGACACAAGGTGGGCCCCACAACCGACGACAGCGGTCGGTAGCTGAAGACGCTGGAACGCGTTTTAGCAGCGCGGGTCGCGCCGCGTTTATAGGGCGGTCGGTGCGTGTTACGGTGCACCGTGTACTCAGTGTACACTCCTCATACACATGGCCCTCCGTGATGTTTACGAGAAATCTACTCCGTCCATCCTCTGTATCTCCCTAATTAATGGGTTGGGACCAAAGTTGAGGCATATCCTGCTATCAGGTGGGCCTGAAATCAACGATTTGTGGGCTGATTTGTCAGTTGGAGCACTTCCGGAGATCATCAATAGCTGAAATTTAATATGTACGGTTAATTCACGGCCCCCATCACATGTATGAAGTTTCGAGTTGATCGGATGGCGGGAAACGCGTGATCTTTGCATTTTGGACCCTTTAAGCCCCTGTGAAAATTTCTTGATTTTCGGATCTAGCGTTGATCTTGGTTATCCAAAGTCGTTCTCTTGCCACATGACTTGAACGTGAAATCCATGCTTTTAACATCAAATTCCAATTAACGCTCCGATTTAACGTAATAAAAATATAATAAGAAAACCATTAAACATTATCATGTATGTAAAATTGGGTAATTACTGAGGTCTGATATGTAATATTTGACCCTGATCACGTGCATGTGTGGGGTGTGTGTAGGTGTGGCGTAAGTGTGTGTGTGGGGGTGTGTGTGCATGTAAAAAAAAAAAAAGGCTTATTATATTCAAAATTCTGATTTTCAGGCCCGAGCCCGGCCCATTGACACCCTACTTTTCCATTTGATTTTTTGGTTTGGCAAATGCTGAGTGTGTGACTGTAAACACCCCATGTAGAATGAGAGATTACTTCATAAGAATTCATAAAAACTTAAAAATTAATTTCTGATCAACTTAGAGAAGCATCACAAATCTAGTAGATCAGACTGAGGGCATCTAGGGATCTCCCATAATCAGCCAATGGCTTAGATCAACAAAAAGGCACCAGGGGTAATCTAATTTATGCAATTCACCCTCGCCCACCTGGAACTCTAAGTTGGCGCTTGGATTGATGATGTACATATATATATATATATAGATATAGATATAGAGAGAGAGAGAGAGTCATGCTCACGCTACGTGCGCATTTGAAACACGTGTCATATATATCTAAGCGGTCCATATATATATATAAACTCCGAGGATAAATTTATATATCTAAAATTATATGAGCCATAGCAAAGACAAATGCAAATCAAGGGAGGAAACTATTTTCATATGGCCCACCATTGGTGAAAGCACCATTCCATGTGGGCCACACCAAAGTAAAACTTGGTTGTGGGGGGTTTCATAGTCATTCTTCACATGGACATTGGATCCACATAATATGATTTAGTTTGCACTAGTTCCACAAAGATGTGAGCATTTCATATATATATATATATAATATATATATATATATATATATATATATATATATATATATATATATATATATATATATACCAAGTATTTTAAATAGCAGTAGCATGATAGCTTGACCTCATAGTGCGTAACTTACGTAGTGTATAGCGTAAGCTACACGATACTTCTATTTTTAAATTTACAAATATGACAAATATAATAAATAGTGAAAAAAATGAAAAAATATAAAAATGCGTAAAAGATAATTCATTTTATCAATTATAAGCATGTTAAAAAAAAGTTATTAGTTATCATTTATCCAAAGCCAATCCACATAAGTCAAATCAAATAATTATCATATAACAACTTTCTAAGAAAACCATTTTAATTAATAATGTTTAATTGAAACCACAAGTCACAATTATGAAAAGAAATAAAAATCCCATAGGTTAAAAGTATTAAGTACAATACAAGTGTCACATTCCTCAACATTAGAAACAAAGAAAACATGGAAAAATAATAAAAAAACTAAAATAGTAAAAAAATACATTGTAACTTACGCTACGTGCTACATAGTTGTAGCGTGCTACCCCATTTAAGATGTGGATATCGCTGAACGCTAAGTGGCGCTACGGCCACATTACGCTAAGCGTGGGACACACATGACGTGGCTATTTGATCATGAAAAAATATATATATATATATATATATATATATATATATATATATATATATATATATATGTATATATATAGGAAATGAGGCATCGAGCTATCTGTGATGTGTGTTGAATATCTACCCCATTGGTCAGAAGCACCATTCCATGTGGGCCACACCACATACAACAGTTGAGAGGGGTTATCCTATCATTAAAACATTTATAATTATTTATTGGGCCCACAAAGATGTGGTTCACAAATCCAGCCCATCTATTGTGTTTCAACTTGGCTGAGGGTGAGACCAAGTTTTATCCCACATAGCTTGACCTCATGGGAACTTCCCATGAGGTCAACCTCAAAGTACCATACATATATATATATATATATATATATATATATATATATATATATATATATATATATATATATAAAAGAATACATAGAAAAGACCAGTGCCAATTTCTGCCAGTGCCAAAAAGTCCACTTATCATCTGAAGTTTGAAAATGTAAAATCAAACCACACCACATGAGCACTGGTGGGAATTCAATGTCTATATAATCGAGTTCGTTTCCTTCTTCTAGGGAAGGTCGAAGAAAGTATGAGAAGAGTTTAGAAGGGTTTTAAGGGATTGGAAAAGATTCTAAAGGAAGAAAATGAGAGTTTTCTTTAAAGGATTTCCAAGCAATCTCCCTCTATTAGATTAAAAAAACTATTAGATTCAAAAGAGAAAATCAAAAACATTTTTTAAAAAATAGTTCATTAAAGTCCATGAGTATGATTGAAGTCAGAGATGCCCAATTATTGCTTCGTTAAAAGAGTATATAGTCTCCCTTCTTATCACATCTCATCCAAATTTACATTACATTAAACAAATTTCATTACTTGCATCTCACTACTACTTTTCTTTTCATTCTCTCCTTTTGCTTCGATTGGTTAGAACATTGAGAACTTAGTCTCCACAGTATAACCCCGGGTATAGTTTCTCTAGAGCTTAGTTAATTCTTTGAAGAATTTTAACATCCTGTAAAGTATAAATTACACGTATAACGGGCTTTAAAAAATAGCTAACTCATTCCTTTGGGTCACTAAAGCCCTTACTCAAAATCCTTGGCTATAGACCAATTGCAAGCTCAGCAACTTTGAATTAAATGTATCGTTATATTTGAGCCAATACTACACTCACATCATGCTCATCAAGTTGCCACTAGCTAGTTACTCAGATTTTTACAGTCGCTTCGGCCCTGTAGAACCTATGAACTAGAGAATCAAAGTATTCCCTTATTTGATTGACTCCTTATATGTATCTTAAGATTCTGAGTAAGGGACTTTGGTGATAAAGAATGATTGTGTTAGGAACTCTCTTTGCCCACTAATGTATAGTCTCCACTTTATAGGACTCGACAAAATATAAGGGATTTGGTTAATTCTTGTGCCAAGTGAACAATAGTACATCATGCGATAATGCGATGCTTGCTTCAAAAAAGGGATAAAAAAAAATTCTTTGCTAGACCCACTTGATTGAGGAAGCGACAAGACTCTAGTTGATCCAAGTTGATAGGCATGATCCGAAAAACTGACAAGTCGTAGAGCATACACTAAAATTGACTAGCGTGATGAATGTAGGATATGTGGATGTATGAGATGCAATGGGTGATATGGACACAACGTCATGTTCCTAATCAATGCGAATGTAGGGGATGCAGTATAGCATACACCAGTGTAGACTAGGAGAGAGATGGGGTGATGATGTACAATGCTAATGCAAGTATGAATGAAGTTACTCTAAGATGGGCAATTAGGTGAGGTTGTAGCAAGAAACGATTGGTGTGGACAGGATTGACCTTTCGGTTGTTCGGATGGTTCGATGCAAGCTTGCCTTGGCTAACCTAAAGTTAGAATGACTTCCTCTCCCTTCACTCTCCTTCTCTCCATAATGAATGGGCGATTTTAAGATTTTTTGTAATGAAAGATGGAGGGTTATGAGTGATATGAGATGCCTTGGAAATGAAGTGGAGCAGGGTATCTATAAGGTTATGGGTGACATTCTTGTGATTTTTGGGATGTTTGTGGGCTAAAAGGGGCATGAAAGGTTGTGATTAGTTGAGAGCATGGTTGTCTCATGTAGCAACATTTTATTGTTTAAGGAGCTTGGTATGGGGTATAATTTGATGAAGAGTTATGGATAAAAGGGTCATTTCAACCAGAGCGAGACTTAAAAGTTGAGGTTTCATTTCTCTTCTACCCAATGTGTAATAAAATATCGTGAAAATTCACATAAATAGTGCCTAGATTTCACCTGGGGGCTCCAATAAGGTCAAGTATTCATTTTCATTCAGGCCATCATTTCTCGGGCCGAACACATGTGGCGTTGAGCACACGTGCTATTTGGATCCAACAACTACACGTGTGGAGTAAAATGGGGCAGCTCCAAATTATTTACTTGGACGGCAAGTATCATTCCTGTTTGCATTACTGACTCAGTCAATGCAAATAATAGGTCTCATGCACCCACAACTAGTTTTAAGCCTAACTAGTCGAGTTGTGGGTCCACCCCGGTGTATGTCTGGTATTTAGACCCTCTAATGGAAACGGATTGGCTACTCCCCCTGCCACTAGCCAATGGCTAGTGATCAGTGCTCTAAAGGCCCCACCATGATGTATGTGTTTCATCCATGCTATTTATCTATTTTTCTAGATCATTTTAGAGAATGATACCAAAAATGAGGTATATCCCTATCTCACGTGGACCACGTTACAAGAAACAGTGTTGAATGAACGTGGACCATTAAAAACTTTTTGGGGCCATAAAAAGTTTTGGATCAAGCTGATCTTTGTTTTTTCCCTTCATCTATGTCCGTATGACCTAATCAGTAGATTGGACGTCAAATAAACATTACAGTGGGCCTTAGGAGGATTTTAATGGTGGATATCCAATGACTGTTGTTTTCCTGTGGTATGATCCATCTGAGATTTATATCCCTCTCATTTTTGGGTTCAAGCCATAAAATGATCTGTAAAAATTGACGAACGGCATGGATGAAACACATACATTATAGTGGGGCCCACAGAGCACTGACCACCAGCCACCGCGCTAGTGGCAAGTCTAACATGGTTGTCCAATGATCAAAACGGGAATCTTAGAAAATCGTACCATCCAAACCACTACATGGATTTCAAGATTTTTTGTGATAATTGTTTTCTATCATTGGCCCACATGATGATTAAATCAAAATGATTTCTGTGCCGTCGAATTTTACAATGGGATAGATTATATGCATATATACAACATGGTGGGTCCCACATGCAGCTAGTCGGGTATAAAACACCTTGTAGCTGTTATCCTTGTCGTTGGGCCCACCTTAATGATGTGTTGTATATTCATGCATTGGCATTGTGTTTTAAAAAGTTAAGCGGATGCAAATTTCAGGTGGACCACACCAAAGGAAACAGTTGTGATTGAATGCCCACCCTTAAAAACTTCTAGAGTCCACAGTAATGCCCACCATAATGTATCATTTCCATCCAACCGGTTGACAAGATCAACCAGACTTAAATAAAGGGAAAATATAAAGATAAGCTAGATTTAGAACTTATATAGCCCTCAAAAAACTTTTACTGGTCGTTCAACACTGTTTCTAGTTGTGTAGTTCACCTAAGATTTGGATCTACTTAAGTTTTAGACCATGTACTAAATGATACAGGAAAACAGATGAATTGCATGGATATACAAAAAAAATAAAAAATAAAAAATAAAAAAATCATCAAAGTGGGCCCCATATGATAAGGGTAACACTGGGGTGTACTAATCGGCTGGTCTCGGCCCGTCCAGGCCCGTTGGCACCAGTATCATGCCAACATCTTAGAAATTCGGGCCGAGTTGGGCGATTGTGTTCGGGCACTTTAGAACCTTATTTAGTGATCTACACAAATTTCTAAGGTGTGTCCATATAATTGGATAGACCTCATCTAATCATGGTGGTAGGATGCACCTGTTGGATAGTTCGGATGTCATATGATACGATAATAAACTCCTTGCCAAAGCTAGTTGAAGAGAAAGGTTGGTTAGGTTTAAGAATTTTGCTTTCAACTAGGACTATCACAACTATTTTTATGAAGTTGTAAACTATTCAAAATAAATGACACTTGCATGTGCTCAAGAATTTCATTGTCATTAACTACTAAAATCCTTACAAAGTAATTTCTATTACTTAGAGGTTTTATAACCTTCAAAGATCTTAATGAAATCTTCTTATATAAAGGTCAACATATATGTGCTTTTGCAATCAAGTCTTCTTCCTTGAATTTTTCTAAAGTTCTTCATTGAAATTTTAATTTAGATGGATCTATTTCAAAAAGATATGCATGAATATCCTAAATGAGGAAATATTGAAAAAAAAAAAAAAATTCATATGGTAATTTTAGTGCCCATCTAGCTTGTCCAATTATGACTATATTGATTCGCATTTTTAAGAACTTCTAAAGTCAAGTTTGTATGTGTGGAAAACAACTAAATGCATGCAATAATGCAAATTTTTCGGGCCGGGTCGGGTCGGGCCAGTCGGAGTCGGGCGGATTTCGGGTTTGGGCCATTAGTGAATGAAGGTCGATCCGAACTCGGCTTGAACTCAAAACGGGCTTGAAAATTGACCGAACGACCGCCTGGGTTAAGATATCAGCTTTCGGTAGGTCGATAATCGGGGCTTTGTGTACACCCCTAGTAACACCTAATCCGGATATGAAATATCATGAATTTAGAATTTGATTGTGTTTGGCACTTTAGATTTAGTATTTCCGGTAATCCAAAAATAGTGATACACTTAAATTATGTACTATATTTATGGGAATTTAAATTTAATTATTAAATTAATATCAATATCCATATAATTAGTGTACATATGTGATGTTTGACACACTTATTATAATAAGCTCATTGAAATATATGTTTTAAGTAGGGCTGTTCACAAGTCAAGCTAGCTTGAAAAGCTCGCACCTCGGCTCGAGTCAGCTCGGATTGACTCCGCTTGAATGGCCAATTCAAGCCGAGCCAAGCTAATTATTTGAAGCTCGAGTTGAGTTCAAGCCAAGTTCGACCGGGGAGTATTTCAACTCGACTCGACTTGAAGCTCGAACTCGAGCTCGGCTCGGCTCGATTAATAAATATATTATATTATATTATATTATATTATATATATATATATATTATATTAATATAAGTTTTAAGTTTAAACTTAAAAATAAAAAAATAAAAAAACAAACCCTAGAGTCTCTATCCGATCGTACGTACCCCCTTCCCTTTCCCTTTCTTCTCTTTCTCTGCCCACTGCCAGCCGCATGCTCGCTCCGACCACCACTACCAGTTTTCATTTCAGCTCCACAATAGTATGATTTCAATCTCTTGAGATCTGCTTCTTAGGCGAGAAACTCAAGAAATTCGAGATGGGTTCTTCTCAGATTTGTTAGAGCTTTAAGGAAATCCAATGATCTGATTGGCTAGAGCTCTTTACTTGGATTTCTGATCTGTGTTCTGCTCTGTTTCTTTTCTAGTACTTGGATTTCTGCTGGTGGAAGAAGATCAAGAATAGATCGGTTTTTACAGGTTTCCTCATCCAATTCGAAGCTTTATTTGGTTTTTTCATCGGGTTTTGCTTTGATTCTCTTAAGATTTTTGAATTTTTTATTAATGGAGGAGGATCAAGAATAGAATCCATTACTCTCTCACCCAACAAGCTTGAGCTCAATTTGAGGTAAACTGGACTCGACTTGAACCACTAGCTCGACTCGAACTCGACTCGACAACTTTGACAAACAAGCCAAGCTTCAATGTTGAGCTCGAGGCCAAGCTTGAGCTCGAGCTCGAACTCGAGTACACCATGGACAAGCCAAGCCAAGCTTGGCCCACCTCAACTTGACTCGGCTCGATGCCCACCTCTAGTTTTAAGTAAACATAATCAAATTCTAAAGCTCAAATGTGCCACCAGCATAAGATTACAACAAAGTAACTAATCAACGTTTTTAACTATTGATTTATATAGCTAATATTTGGATTGTTCAAATCATTTTATTAATGTAACTTTAGTTATGCATTTGATAATCAAATTAGTTTAGGATATTATTAGCGGGACATGTGTACAATAAATTAGCAAAATAGTGACACATGTTACACATATGAGACTCTTTTACCTTTAAGAATGAAAATAAAATTAAAAAATTAAAAAAGAGAGGAATAAGAAGAAGAAGAAAAGAGAAATAGTAATTCAAGAAAAAAAAAAAGAAGGAATGTTAATAACGGAAGCGGATTGGCTGGTGTGCCACACGGTTGGTGTACTGATGTCAGCAGGTTATGTGAGTGCCATCATGAGGTATGTGTTATATCCAAACTGTCTATCCATTTGGTGTGCTCGTATTAAGTCTTGAGCCGAAAAATAAGACAGATCTAAAGATCAATTGGACCACACTGCAAAATGCAATGGGGGATTGAACATCTACCATTGAAATCCTCTCAAAAGTCACAGAAGTTACGGATCAATATCAAATTTGTTTTCCTCTTCATCCATGTATTTGTGACCCTATTAATAGATTGGATGGAAAATAAACATTAGGGTGGGCCACACAAATTTTTTAACGGTGAAGATCATTATCCTGACTGCTATTTTTGGTGGTCCATTTTAGCTTTAGGTACGATTCATTTTTTGTCTAATGAAGAGTGTAGATATAATAAATAAATCATTTGGAGGCCCATGTATATGTGATCTCCTTTATGTTCAATCAACTCGTAGCTCGAGAAGCATCGGCGCTCGTCTTGCACGACACGTATCTACACCGGCTATATAGCTGGTGTGTCCAATGGAAGCGGATTGGCTGGTGTCCCACACACCAGCTGTATAGCTAGTGTATAGACGTCAGCAAGTTCTGTGGGTTCCATAATGAGGTACGTGTTATATTCAAACTATCCATTCGGGGAACCGTGTAAGGCTTGAAACTAAAAATAAGACGGATCTAACGGGAGATTGAATATCTACCATTGAAACCCTCTCGGGGTCATGTAAGTTTTGGATCAATATGAAATTTTTTTTTTCCTCTTCATCCATGTATTTTTAACCTTATAAATAAATTGGATGGACAATAAATATTATGGTGGGCCCTATGAATTTTTAAATAGTGAAAATCATTATCCTCGCTGCTATTTTTGGTGTAGTCCATTTGAAATTTGGAAATGATTCAATTTTTTTTATCTAATGCTCTAAAATGATCTCAAAAATTAGATGAACAGTACGGGTATAATATATACTTCATTGTGGGACATATAACTTTGATCTCATCTAAACCGTTTGTACAACTCGGAGCTCGAGGAGCGTAGGCGCCCGCCAATCCGCTTCTGTTAAAAACTGACTAGAAGTGAGGATTTGATATATTTTGGATTAGAAATACCCACCATTCTCTTGAGCTCTTGAACTCATAACACACTCCAAGTCTCCAATCCCCCTGCAAAACGACAGATGAATTTGGAATACCCAAAAATTCCGCAGTGCCATTATTTCTGACTGCATACGGCTCATCGATCAAATCTCACCTGGCGACCGCACCACGTGAAAACGGATTGGCTACTCCACCTGCCACCAGCCAATGGCTGGCCGTCAGTGCTCTGTGGGATCATGACGTATGTATTTCATGTATGCCGCTCATATATTTTTATAGAGCGTTTTAGGATATGGGACAAAAATTGAGCTATATGCAAATATCAAGTGGACCACATTACAGAAAACAATGTTAAATGACTGTTGACCATTAAAAAAATTTTGGGGCCATAAAAGTTTTGGATCAATATGATATTTATTTATTTTTCCCTTTAACTAGGTCTGTAACCTAATTAACAGATTGGATGTTAAATAAAAAGTATAGTGGGCATTAAGAGGATTTTAATGATGGATATTCAATCACTATTTTTTTTTCCTGTCGCGTGGTCCACCTGAATTTATATCTCTCTCAATTTTGGGATCAAGCTATAAACTTATCTTTAAAAGATAGATGAACCGCATGGATGAGACACATACATCATGGTGGGCACAGAGCACCGACCACCAGCCACCGGGCTAGTTGCAGGGGTCAGTAGCCAATCCGTTTCCGGTGAGCTCGAGGGCCTGATTACCTGATGAGCGTCCATAATGATAACTTTCCACCGCACAAATGGGTATGCGCGCCAGCACCACACATACCCCTCCACATGCATCTTACTGACAGGAAGGTATCAAGTAGATCATAAATGAACGAAAGGAATGGACAACCTAACAAAACATGCAAGAACCTTTTAACCGTCCATTGCTTTCATTACATGTCGTCCACCTGATTGTTGTCCTGCCTAAGTTTTCATCCAATGATCTATGATGTAGAAGTGTCTGTGGATGGACCGGAGCATTGGTGCACAAAACCACAGCATATGGTTATGAGATAATTAGCTGGCCTACGTCTGTTAACAAGGACCTCTACATGCCCCCGGTGGACATCCAATCCGTGCATCAGATAAAGCTCTAATCTGTGAATGATCTCCACTGAAAATCAAGCCCATCCACTTATTGGGTAGGGCACATCAAGCCATCCATCAGTTTAAAGTCTGTACGTGTAGATTAACTGGGGCTGACAGGCCTGATTTCTTTCCAGGTCATATTAAAGGTGAGGCTCACCTAATGAATGGCGTGCATGTCCCACACCATACACATGTGATGATGCATAAAAGTGCCATCTTGTTGATTCATCTATGTAATTAGTCCGTATTTTCACTTAGTCTTTTTAAACAAAAAAAGACAAATCTATCTCATCATAAGCCTAAAGACATGTGTAAGATTCACCACCACATGTCGTAACCACATGTTTGAGTAGTTTTGGAAATTACTTACCACCACACATCACATAATCAATGAGTTTGGAAAATCTATTTAAGTAGTCTTGAAAACTTCCCATCTTATTTGAGTAGTATTAGAAACTAAATACAGTGATAACCACATATAAACCAAAGAACATAAAACTACAAAGATTCATCATTTCATCTCCTATGGTATAAGAGTAGGGTTGTCAATGGGCTAGTCCTGAGGTTGACATACCCCAAATTTTGTACTGTTTGAGATGGGCTTTATAGGCCAGCCCTATTCAAAATTTTAATTTGCAGGCCTGAGCCTGGCACATTGGCCACCCTACATGAGATAGATTTTCTCAATTCTTCTTTGTTCTTTTAAAACTTTTCATTTTCAATAATAGTAGCCGCAGTGGATAAGAGATAACAGTAGATTCATATATTGAAATATTATCAAGTGTAGAATTTGGTACTAATAATTGACCTGTGGCCCATTGATCAAATGTTTTGGATCCTTCAATCTGAAAATTTTCAAGGTAACCATTAATCAGATATGTATCTTATCAAATCAATGGTTTGGATGATTGATAATAACCCCATGTTATATAATACTGTATGGATGGATAGGTGTGCTTCAGTGGCACTGGAGGACGTGGAGCGCATTTGATGTACATATCAGATCCAACCTGTCCATCAGATATGTCACCTCAATAACCACACGCGGCCCCCCACAAGCATCTTACTGATAAAGTATAAGTAGGTTACAAAAGGGAGAGGATTACCTATTACTTGGGTAACACCTTAGTGGGTCCCTCCACATGCATCTTACTAGTATAAGTATGTTACAAATGGGAGCAGTTTAGCTATTACCTGGTGATGTAGAGCGGGTCACGAATACTTTCATATCCAAGATGGATTAGGGAAGGGCCGATCAGAGGCCAAAGTCATTGAGACCATCAGAATTTTAAAACAGACATATCTCACAAACCGAAATGAGTTACTCAGCATATCATATATGATTTTGGGGTAGGATGAGCTACTTTAGCCGGGTTGCCCACACCAAATTTGTGAGATTCCATCAGATCGACGGTCAAATTCCATATTTATTTTCATTTTTTCTATTTTTAATAAGTTTTGATTTGATTCTAACTTTTCATCCGTTGGACTTTAGAAGTTGTCCAACATGAAAAGTGTTTAAAAAAATTAAGAGAATGGTGTGGTGAAGCCAAACAGGACACTTACTATTTTTGGCCGAAAACTAAGAATCAAGACCGTCTATAAATAATAAGTTTACTATTTGTAGTAAGTCACAAATTCTAAAAGTTTTAGTTATAGTTTAATTCTGAAACTTCTTCCATGGCTTAGTATCCCTATTTAAAGGAGTGTAAACTCATTTATTCAGTCATCAATCAAATTATGAATTTTATATAATTTATTTTCTATTTTCTTTTTTTTTTTTCTTTGTGGATACGGAAAATCACTATGATGATCCAGAGAAGCTCCGTGGAATCAGAGTAGTTATCCTTGAGGAAAATGGATGTTATTAAGGACCATAGCTAATAGGTTATCATCGATGACATTATCCAAAATCTTAATCATATCCAAATCTCTGATGGACCACGTCACTGTAAAAAGCGATGAATAACTATTAAAAGATTTTCATAGGCCTAACGGCTAAGGTGTTACCTGGGTAGCGGCTAATCCGCTTCTGTCAAAATGAAAGGAGTGGACAACTAGGGGTGTACACAAACCGGGCTAGCCCGGTTAGCTCGCTCGACCCGGCCCGAAAAAGCCCGACTCGGCCGAACCGAAGCCGAGTTCGGGTCAAGACGGCCAATTTTCTAGGCCCGAAACCGAGTTCAAGCCGAGTTCGGATACCTCCTCCCGGTTCGGCCGATTCGGTCCGAAACCCGACTCGCCAAGCCCAACCCGGCCGGCCCGATTTCGGTCGAAACCCATTCATGATATATATATATATATATATATATATATATATATATATATATATATATATATATATATGTATGTATGTATGTATGTGTGTGTGTGTGTGTGTAATTTGAAAGGTTTAAAGCCATATATGTAATTTCTAAGTAATTTCTAACCGCTCATGTCTCATCCATCACTCTGCAAGAGTATCAAATCATTTCTTCATGAAGATTGTGAAGATGATTTGCAACATGGCAAAATGTCATGTGTACAAGATCTGGGATCATCGTGGGATGTTCCCACTTATCATTTGGGCCACTTTTCTACCAGAAGAATCAATGGTTGGAAAAGCAATAATGACTGATGGTGAGTCTATCATCCTATTTTTTGGGCCATTGGATGTTCAAAGTGGGAACCAATAAGGACTGGCCTAGATGTGAAACACATGTGCCATATTTCTTGTCTTAATATGGATTAGAAAAATGAAATCTTAGTTCTATCCGGTTGGATGTACTAATTAGATCTTCTGATTTGAAAATCAGGCCGGTAAACACCTTAGGTTGGCCACAGGTATAAAATAAATAAACGGCTAAAACAAATTCTCTAGTCGCCCATTTGTTTTGGGCAGTATGGTCACCGGGAGGAATTGAACATTCTAGGCCAGAAGATTTTTTGTGGAGTCTATAGTTCAACTATCTAAACCGTTGATCGAGGGCCTTATAAATTAATGGGACACGGATTACCTGCCAAAGCCCTTCCCATCTGTAAGGTTCAAACGGCGAACTCGGGTTCGGCTCGAAAGGTGTTACCTGGGGTAGCGGGCTGGAGATGTTGGCCCGGTGACCAGGCCCGGTCGGGTTCGGACCTGGTGTGGCTGTTGAACGGGCCTGGATGAGCTGAGGCCAGTTCGACTCGGCCCGACCCGTGTACACCCCTATGGACAACCTAATAAAACACGCAAGTGCCTGTTAACCGTTCATTGCTTTCATTACGTGTAGCCTTCCAGATTGTTGTCCTGCCTAAGTTTTCATTCCATGATCTATGCACGGTGGGTCCCACCTAATACATGATATGATGTATTACACACCTAGTGTAGCTGCATATATAGGTGCCCGTGGATGTACTGGGTCGTAGGTGCACAAAACCACAGTACATGGTTATGAGATAAGCTGGCCCACATCTCTCAAAAAGGACCTCTACATGCCCCCGGTGGACATCCAATCCGTGCATCAGACAAGCAGTAATCTGTGCATGATCTCTGCTGAAAATCAGGGTCATCCACTTATTGGGTGGAGCACATTGGCCTTCCTATATGAGAAAGCTTTTCCCAATTCTTCTTTGTTCTTTTAAAATTTTCATTTTCAATAATAGTAGCCGCAGTGGCTAAGAGATAAAAGTAGATTCATATACTGAAATATTATCAAGTGTAGAATATTGTACTAATAATTGGCTTGTGGCCCATTAATCAAATGTTTTGGATACTTCAATCCAGAAATTTTCAAGGTAACCACCAATCAGATGTGTATCTTATCAAATCAATGGTTTCGATCATTGACAATAACCCCATGTAATTATATCCTATTGTATGGATGGATAGGTGTGCTTCAGTGTTACCAGCAGACATATCACGTCCAACCTATCCATCTGATCTGTCAACTCAGGCCTAAAATTCAAGAACTCAGGTAAGCCCAAGCATAGGGAACAACGTGTGAAAAAAGACAAAAAGACATATATCCTTTGTCTTCAACTGGGGCAAGAACGGTTGCAAAATCACTTATTTTTTTGCCTAGCATGAAAAATGAAAGGTCTGAATGGCAGGAGTACTGTGGGGAACCACCTTGATGTATATTTTTTTTATATCCATACCGTCCATCAGTTTTTCAGATCAATTTAGGGCATGAGACAAAAAATAAAGTAGATCCAACTCTCGTGTGGACCATACCATAGGAAATGGTGGTGATTGACCATTAATGAGCCACCAAAGTTTTGGATCAAGTTGATATTTATTTTTCTCTTCATCCAAGTTTATGTGACCTTATCAACTGGTTGGATGGCAAATAAACATTACCATGGGCCCTAGGTAGTTTTTAATGGTAGGGCATTCAATCACCACTATTTTCCCGTTTACCTGATATTTAAATCTTCTTTATTTTTGGATCATCCCCTAAAATGATTTGGCAAAACAGATGAATGGCATGGATATACAGTACGCACCACCCTGGGTGAGGCCGGGCGCACCTATTCCGCTCCCATAAAAAGGTATGGCTGCCAATGGGCTTGTCGAATCAATATTTTGAATAGGCCCAGGCTATCAAGCCTGGCCCAAACAGTTCAAAATCCAGGCCAAAGCTAACCCTACTCTGGAAGCGGATTGCCAGTAAACTCTGTGGGGGTCCACCATGTATTTTATCCACTCTGTCCATCCATTTTACCAGAAAATTTTATAGCTCGAGCTAAAAAATGAAGCATACCCAAAGCTCAAATGGATCACACCATGGGAAATAGTGAATTGAACACTTACCATTGAAAATTATCGGAGGCCACTGAAGTTTTGAATCAAGCTGATATTCATGTTTTACCTTCATCCATGTATGTAAAGACGGATGGATGGCATGGATAAACCACATACATTCACTGTGGGCCCAAAAGAGTTTACTCAGTACGATAGCCCCTACTCCGGCAATTGACTGCCCTAATAAAAAGATCTAGGAAGTAAAAAATAAAAATAAAATTTTAAAAATAACGATGAGGAGAGGGAACCGGTGGAGGACTCAGATTGGCTAGTGATCCTGACCACTAAGTCTGTATGACCTAATCAACAGGTTTGGATGTCAAATAAATGTTACAATAGATCCTGGGAGGATTTTAATGGTGGACATTCAATCACTATTGTTTTCCTCCTATAGTGCGGTCCACCTGAAATTTAGATCTGCCTCATTTTTGGAATCATGCCGTAAAATGATATGGAAGAATGGATGGATGGCATGGATAAATCACATACGTCATGATGGAGCTCATTTTTGGAATCAGGGCCTAAAATGATAAGAAAGGATGAAGAATGGATGGATGGCGTGGATAAATCACATACGTCATGATGGAGCTCATTTTTGAAATCAGGGCCTAAAATGATAAGAAAGGATGAAGAATGAATGGATGGCGTGGATAAAACACATACATCAGGGTGGCGCTCACACATCACCAACCCTGGCTAGCCGCACTATCACTAGCCAAACCGCGTCCCGAGGCAGCTTCTCATGTACAAAGTTCTTTTCTCATCTTGTTAAGTTTCTCTTAATGTGGAATTATTTTTTTTTACGAAAACAACTACATAATTTGGGCGGTACATGAGTCGAGCTAGCTCAAAAAGCTCGCACAACTAGGCTCAAGTTAGCTCGAATTGACTTGGCTTGAAAGGCCGACTCGAGGCAAGTCAAGCTCATTTTCTAAAGCTTGAGTTGAGTTCGAGCATGGTGCATTTCAACTCGACTCGACTCAAAGCTTGAACTCGAGCTCGACTCGGCTCGAGTAATATTTTTAAAATTTTTAATATATACACACACTTTTAAAAAAATTAAAAGATAAAAGAAACCCTACCTGACCTTACCCTCCCTCTCTTTCTTTCCCTCACCCCACCCAGCATGCTGTTGCCCGCACGGCCGCACCCAGCACGTCGCTGCCCGCTGGTCGTCGTCTCTGCCGCCAAAGACTCTTTGCCCCTCTCTATCTCTCTTTTTCTCTCATTCTCCTGATCTCTTCGAGCCAACCCGCGCAGCTCACCCAGCGATTCGAGCTACCCACAGCCAATCCCGATTCGGCTCACTCAGCAGTCAGCCCATTCGGCCACCAAAAGGTAGGTGATTATTGTTTTTATTTATTTATATTAATATAATAAATATATGATTGTAGATTTATTGTGAATTTTTTTTAATTTTTATTTTTGAATATGATTAGGTCGGGTTGGGCGATGGGTTGGGTCGGGTTGCGGGGGCTAGGTTGGGTCGGGTTGGGCGCTAGCCCATTGGGTTGAGTTGGGTTGGGGTTTAGGTCGGGTGGGGGGCTAGGTTTGGGTCGGGTTAGGCACTGGTTTGAGTTTGGCTAGGGTTTAGGTCGTGGGGGGTGGGTTGGGTCGGGTTGGGGAAATGCGGTTTGAGTCGAGTTGGGGTTTGGGTCAGGTGTGGGGGCCGGGTTGGGTCGGGTTAGGCGATGGCCTGCTGGGTTGAGTCGGGTTGGGGTTTGGGTTGTCGACGTAGGGGCTAGGTTGTGTCGAGTTGGGACCGTTGGGCGATGTGTTGAGTCGGGTTAGGGGTTGGGTCGAGTTGGGTGATGGTGGCTATGTGGTCGGGGTTTGGGTCGGGTGTGGGGTTGAGTTAAACACTTCACACCAATATTTGTTTATAAATTACAAGTTATAACAAATTAACAATATTCTAAATGATGTACAACAATGTCTTCGGATGATCCATCCACCGATATTTGGGATTATGCATCACAAGTGTACTCTCCAAACTCTAGAAGAATGAAAATTCAATGTAATTTGTGTGGGGCCAGATTTGTTAACAAAACAAATCAGCTTAGACTACACTTATCAGGAGGGGGGAGATGCAAAATCATGTCCCAAAACATCAGAGGATGTACGATTTTTATACCAGGCTCTGGTAAAATCCAACAAGAAGCCTTCTAACTTCTCCCCCACACCGAATACAACTAGCCATAAGATATACCATAACAAACCTATTCTAATTAACGAATATTCTAAAATAGAGAGGGCGAAGAGAATAAGTAGGAAAGATGAAGAGGAGAATGAAACTAGGTTAAGAAAACTGAAAGAACAACAATTACAAATAGCCTTGAAGTTAAGCAAGCAAGAGACAAATGCATCAAGATATCAATGATGTGCTCTTTGACAACATAACACAGAAGCAGGACCGAGTTCGACAAGCAAGAAGCCATCAAAGTTTATTTTTAAACTCGCCTCATTCTATAAGATCTTAGGTATTTCGTATAGATCAGCTCATAAAAATTGTTTGAAAAAAATAGCTGAATCTATACAAGAGCATGGTGAACAGTCTCTCCACCTTCTGATTCAGGGGAAGTTAATGAGTATATTGGAGAGGATACCACCAGCCCGAACTTGGACGATGAAAATTATGGATCTGATCTAGAGAAGGATAAGGAGAATATTAAAACTTAACTTTGATGCATTAAGTTTTTTAGTTATAGTCTTATATACTTGTAGTTGTACTTGTATAGAGTAAATACATTGACTTAACTTTCCTACTATAATATTCTAAGTTAACTTGCCTATTATAAATGCATTATCTTCTTATTTGTTCTTAAATTTTTTACATGTAGACTTGTAGTTGTATGGATAAATTGTTTCTTATATATTTTGATATCTGTTCTTTAAATATTAATGCTTATGATTATTTGTCATCTGATGTTGTTAATTAATATTTAGGCCACCTAGTGGTTTAGTAATATACCATCGTTTAGGAATTTATATTGAACCAGTACAATCATTCCACTAAAAATACTTGTTCTTTATGGATTCCCAAATTGTCTCATTTTAGACAGTTCAGTACCATACCATGTACTTAGGTTGTCATCATTCAATTTATATGTAGTTGGAATTTTGGTAGTGTTTCCTTATATTTTCTGCAAATATGCAGTTCTTTACTAGTTGGTTTTCACTACATGTGTAATGGATTACATGTGGGTGTGACAACTAATTAGTATTGAATTTTACATATATGTGAAGAATATAGGGAGGTACTACTGAAATTTCGGCCCACATGTAAATTGTATGGAGACAGTACATGTTATGTTAACGAATGAAATAGAGACAATTAGCACATGTAAATAGAGACAAGTAGGAATAAGAATTTAGAGACAATTAGTAAACAAAATTTGAAATGATTATAGACAATTTATAGTTATATATATGTATGTATCCCGGTGAATTTATTTATTAGGGGGACTATTTCAGACACTTGTGTCATGCAGTTTATAGAAGTGCCCGATATTGTGTGTGTGTGTGTGTGTGTGTGTGTGTGTGTGTGTGTGTGTGTGTGTGTGTGTGTATGTATATATATATGGGAAAAGGTACAATGCGCTCGAGCTAATTTTAACACCCCATGAGGTTGAGCTGTGTGGGCCCTACCATGATGCGTTTCAAACATCTACCCCATCAGTCAGATGCACCATTCCATCGTGGGCCTAGGTCTCAAAAATCAAGTCAATCCATGACTTGTGTGGGCCACACCACATATAGAAGTGGAGAGGGGTCGTGCACCATTAAAACATTCATAATCATTTTTTGGGCCCACCGAGATGTGGTTTGTAAATCCAACCCATCCATTATGTGTGTCCCACTTGGATGAGGGTTCAGACTAAGTTTCAGCAGCATTCAAAACTCAGGTGGGCCCCACCAAGTGCTTTTATATGTTTTTGGCATGTCTTCACATGATTTTAGATGATATGGCCCACCTTAGTTCCGTATACGACTGATTTTTAGGATATCCCATAATTTAAAGGGGACCCATCAAATGCATGGTGTTGATGGTCGAACGCATCACGGTGGGGCCCACACAGCTCGACTTCATGGGAGCTTATCGTGAGCTCGAGCGCATAGTACCTTTTCCCTATATATATGTGAATAATTGATTACTTTAACCTATAAAAGCCCTCATGTTACCTTACCCTTATTATCTTTTGATTTTTAGACGAGTAGTAAAGAAAACCCAAATACTCATGGCCCTGGTGCATCAATCACATTTCCTTTTGTTGAAATAAATTAGAAAACAAGGTTGAAACAGCTTTAGGTTGGGTGAAAGGGAAAAAAAGATCAGCGATATGGGAATCTTTTGATGAGATCACGCAAATAGATGGTTCAATCAAGATTAGATACAAGTTTTGTAAAACTCTTTACAGTAAGCATTTTGGTTCTTCTACAACTCACTATATAACATCCTAAATTTTCATGGCCAGAGTTTATACTCGTGCTCGAGAAAACCGGGTGTTAATAATTAACTGAATTGGATGCTTTAAAAATCAGACCATTTTTTTTCATTTAGATAACATCCAAATACATTCATGAAGGTAACATTTACAAGAATAAAATCGACTGTATTGATTATTTCATCAGAGTAAAAGAATAATCAAATGCGCTCTTAATGAGATCTTATTACATTTATCGAGTTCACAGCGGAATTATAAAATCACTTTATAAAACTATCTTCTTATTCTTTCAACATAATCTTTCATAGGGAAATAGTCCTCTAGGTCTTCAATCTGTACATCAACTGCATCATCTATACAGTTAGAGAGGGTCAACGCCCTATTCATAGTGGTGGTTATCCTTTAAGATTAATAATAATTCATGATATTCATAGAAGTAATGGAAGGGTTCTGATACATCCCGTAGTCCACTAATACGAGGATATCAGAATGCGCAAACAACTTATATGAGATGCATGCCTAGCAAAGTGTGTGTGACTCATCATATGTAGTGATCATCACAATGTGGAATATGATTTATAGAAAACCCGGCTCGACCTGCATCCCATAACTACGGATATTCGTCGGCATGGCCAATGCTACCATGGATTTACGTGAACACCTCAAGGCACAACAACACATGAGCCAATTGAATTAAATGACACAATTTGTTTATGGAGCGACCATTTGTGACATCCAATCCCGAAAGTGATGTGACACTGCATTTGCGAATTACACCATCAATTTGTGCACCACTACCCAAAAACCCATGAAATTATGTAACGACCAAGGAAGTCTCTACCCAGAGCGCATTACGTCCATGATAAAATATTCGAATCACTAGTTGTGATACCTCTTAACACATCACTTGCACTTATAGAGAATGCGATCTGAATCATGGAGGTTTTAGAATATCAGGACACATGCCTAAGTCTTAAAGATAAATAGCACAAGGCCAATATAATAAAGAAAAGAGTGACAATGATCAACTCAACAAATATAAAAGTAGCAATAGCCATCATGACAAAAAGAAGAGTGATAATGGTCAACTTAATAAAAGAAAATTAGCAATGGCTAACTCAACAAATAGAAGAGTGGCAATGGCCAACTCAATAATAAGAAGAGTGGTAATGACCAACTCAATAGAGAAACGAGTGGCAAGGGCTAACTCAATAAATTGATAAAGGCAAGGGCAAAACTTGTATCCATTGCCTCACATAAATTCATAAATACCTCATGTAATCAACATTATACTATAATCCCAAATGACAAATAATTGATGGTAAAACATATAATTACAGGGAGAATTCACAATAACATGAAGCATAGTATGTAAAAGGCAAGATAATAACATATCAACTTAAATTATTATAAGCTTAAAGGATAAAACCCTCACCTTTGGTTACCTCGATCATCTGTTTAGGTGGCAGGAAGCCTTATGGCCCAACTTTATCCTAATTCAGGTATTTAAGATTAGGCCAAATCTTTGACTTACAATAGTGTTAAATCTAACTGGATTGAGTGAAATTTGATGCGCGATTGATCATGTCGTATACGGTTTGCGTCAAAGATTGTGAACCTCTATATGATTTCCTACCGAGTCAAAGTTCATTATCATTGTTATGGAAAAAAAAAAATCAGAAGAATGGAGGTTTAAAAAGAGGAAAGGAGAGAGAGACGAGTTGGCCTTGTTACTGGACATGAGCAGCAACCACCTTATTTCCCTTCTCCTTATTTTTCTTTCTTTCTTTCTTTCTTTCTTTCTTCTTCCTTCTCTCTTTCTCTTTCCTTTTCTCTCTCTTCCTCTTTCTTTCTTTCTTTCTTTCTTTCTGTCCTTCTTTCTTTCTCTGTTTTGCAAGGACGGTTTCCAACAGCAGAGACGTGATCCTCTTTTCCCCCTCTTCTTTCTTCTTACTATCCTCCTTGATGTTCTCCACGCCACGCCGTACAATCATCTTTATAGGTAGTGGGAAGTCTTTCTAGAATCTTCCTATGAATATATAATTTCATGTGTAGACCGCACACTGTGCATTGTGCAACACAAACGCCAAACGCGCTGCGGCCCTGTTTCTTCTGCGTATCATCGATCGGGACTTTGTGAGGGCCATTGGTCCTTCTTCTGACCACTTTTGCCAGCGTGGAAGGGATCGAATCCCATGCTTTAGAAGATTGGACGGCTTGGATCAGGGATACAACCAGATCGTGATCGCACAGCAAGCCGTAATTTTCGGGTTGCGTCCGATTTTTCAGTCGTTCGCATCCATTGTGGTTCAGTCAATTGCATTACCTAGTGGGGCCTCTATTACCAGGTGTCTAAGAAATCCGTTCTCTTCATCAACCTCGTCATGACAATCTTGGTTTAGGAGGAGGCGTTTAAAATCTATGATCGGCGTGGCCCAACGAGTTGATCGCGCGGTGATAGCTAAAGCGTCTAGTAAAACGAGTGCGATCACCGATCCTCTCCTATTGAAAGTTGCGGGGTATTAGTTAGAAGCCTCGTCCGCTTCTATTGGATGGTTCAGATTACCCATATGGCCAGGATAGTGGGTCTTAAACGATGGCAGCAATTGGCCCGTTCGAATGGTCGTGTGGCAGGAAAGGACTCTCTTCTCTCTTCGAATTCAGTCGGGTCAAACATGGTTTGACCCAACTTTATATTCGGTGCACTGCAGGTGCACATACACTGTGCACACGCACTTGTAAGTGGGGTCCACTTGTGATGTTTGCAAGTGAATCCATTCTATTCACGTGAAGGGAAATGCCCAACTATGACATTTATGAGGTTTCCTCATTCGATGGATACCAGAATCAAAGGTTACAAACTGATTTGTAAATTGGGCTACTTGTACAATGATCTGAGGGTCGAAAATTGATTTGTATAACTAATTTATGATACATATGCATGGTGTGAAATTTCATATTAAAAGGATGGTGGGAACCATGTGATTTAAAATTCAGTGGTCTAGGTTAATGGCATTTTCGTAATTATTGCTGATATGAGATTTTTGTAAAATCTAATGGGTCTGCATGGTTGTAGGCACGTTTCTAAGTACTTAGTATAAAAGAACTTATGTTTAAATCATCATGGATGAAGAGGTTATTCGTTGATTTAGTTATGGGAATATCCATGTATCAAACTACGTGATCAACGGTCAGATGACTTGATTTGTGGGTGAGAACAATTCTCAAGAGTTAGATTCATGTCAGGGATTAGATGTAAGGTTAGGATAGTTAGGTTTGTATCGCACACATGTATATATTACGTTAAATTCTTGGCAACGCTCAAGAACTTTCAATACTCGGGTATGAAATGTTCAGGGCATTACACACTATCAGAGGCATCTTGATAAATGTGTGAAGAGACCAAGAACATTGAAGGGTGGAGTCTAGCAATTGCTTTCATTTACCGTTTCTAAAGATGACGACTCTCAACGTATAAGTATGATTCGGAAAAACTGAAAGAGTGGTTTGTGAGGTTAGTGATAGTTAATGAGAAGTCATTTAACATAGTAGAAAGTAAAGTTTTCATAGAATTTTACAAATTTCTAAATCCCAAATGTGAGAAGGCCTCTCGTATTACTGTAAAAAGAGAGTGTATGAAGATGTATGCTATTGAGAAAGCTAACTTGAAAGCTCTTCTTGCATCCATATCCAGAATAAGTTTGACTTCGGATATGTGGACGGTCTCGAATCAAAGAAAGGGATATATGTCATTGATCGCACACTTCGTTGATGTAGATTGGAAACTACAAAAGAGGATTTTAAACTTCCACTACATTTCTCCTCATACCGGTGTGATACTGTCCGACTGCATTTACAACTGTTTAGTTGAGTGGAGTATTGAAAAGAAAATTTCTTCAATTACTTTAAATAATGTCTCTTCTAATTATACTTTGGTTTCTTTCTTATATACTCAGTTCAAGGCTGCAGTATATTCTTTGAATATAAAATATTAAGTCAAATGTTGTGCTTACATACTCAACTTGATTGTACAAGAATGGCTAAAAGCAATTGATTCAACTATTGCCAACATACGAGATAACGTTAAATACACAAGGGGGTCACCTTCAAGACTGAGTACGTGGAATGATATAATCCAACATTTAGATTTGAAATCTAAACAACAATTGAAGTTGGATGTCTGCACGTGCTGGAATTCAACTTATGAAATGTTAGATACGGCTTTAGAATTTAAAGTTGCATTCCCTAAACTTGTGTCGCGCGATAAAATGTATACATACATGCCAAGTGATGAAGACTGGAAGAAAGCTGAAGATGTTCATCAGTTTCTCAAAGTTTTTTACGACTGCACGAAGATTTTTTCAGGAAATAAGTGTCCTATGGCAAATCAATTTCTTCCTGAAATTATTTTCATTATAGACACACTAAAAGAGTGTATCGCTGATGGTCCGAATTTTTTACAAGCGATGGCTTTAGGAATACAGATGAAATTTGATAAGTATTGGGTTGACTGTCACTAGTTAATGGCCATTGCAGTTGTCATGGATCCTGATACAAGATGGCAATGGTTAGATTTGTTTTCAGATCACTTTATTCCAGTTTTGAAAGAGTTTCAGTAGAGACCGTCATTATTAATGTTGTAATTAAAGAGCTGTTCACTTCAAATGTTGGTAATTCGGCCGAAACATCAAGTGCAATAGGTACTTCTCAAACTGCGGGTAGTTCTTCTACTGCGAGCAAGCGATTTCGTGACTTTATGTCTTTTTTAGACAAAGAAGAAATAGAAATGCATAAAACTGAATCCGAAGTGGATAAGTATCTAAAGGAATCAGTCATAAGGCTATAAGAAAATGATTTCGATGTTTTACCGTGGTGAAAATCGAGAGCTCGTGAATACCCTAGACTTTCGGTGATGGCACGAAATATTTTATCAATTCCAATTTCGACCGTAGCATCAGAATCAGCTTTTAGTACCGAAAGTAGGGTAGTTAGCAAGTATCGAAGCTCACTCGCCTCGAATATAGTTGAAGCACTGATATGTATGTAAGATTGGTTGCATCTAGTTTGGGCTGGCAGCAGTTTCGATGTTGAAGAGTATGAGGAGGAGAATGGAAGTAAAGACGAGGTCCAGAATGCTTGAAGGAATGTAAGCTTTAAAATTTTTTATTAACATTTTATATTTTCTGATATATTTTAACTCTTTGATTTGATGTTGAGAACCAACATGTGGTTTTGTGGTATGATAGTGTCTAGTGGTTTATGTGACACTCTTTTTTTGTCTTAGTAATGTGGCATATGAGACATTTTAGACTTAACATTATTGACATTAAATTTGAATTTTTTAGCCAAAAATATAATAAATTAACATATGAACAAGCTTGACTTGACTCGAGGTAAACTCGACTCGACTCGAACCACTAGCTCGACTCAAACTCAACTCGACAGCTTTGGCAAACAAGCCAAGCTTCAATGTTGAGCTCTAGGGCGAGCTCAAGCTCAAGTATAGCATGGACCAGTCGAGCCGAGCTTGGCCCACCTCGACTCAACTCGGCTCAATGTACAGCCCTATACATAATTAATATAGAAATTCCATTTGGTGGTTTTTTAAAAAAGTTTTCGAAAAGTTACATCATTAATCGATGTAACTATCATTTCACAACTGGGAGCAAATGGGCCAGAGGCTTGAATGGGGCTACCATGATGTTAATGTAAAATATATCCCACCACCAGGTGTGTCCCCATGTCAAACCAAGGGTGCAAAAATCAGCTCCATTTATGATTTAGGTGGACCACATGATTGAAAACATTGTATCGGACAATGTTCACCCTCCAAACTGTTTCCACTAGTGAGGTCCATGTGAATTATGGATTGACTGATTTTTGGGCTATTGGCCTAAATTTTTGTGTAGAATTTAATGATTGGAGTAGATTTCATATAATTATCATGTTGGGCCTCGTAAAAATCAAAGGTCGATGCCTATCTTAACTTTTCCTTTGGTGTGGCCCACCAGAATGACAGAATAGCCTGATTTCTTGTCTCGAAACAAATATAAGACTAAATATCTAATGGTCGGAGTGGGGTGGACTGGTCCGATCTTAAGTTGAGTCATGACCCACCTGAGTCAGAGTCAGGCATGAGCAGCCCAGTCGGGGGGTGACTGATGTAGGGCGTGGCAAGGATACATTCCTAGCATGGTTGGACCAAAAGAAGGCCAAACAAAAGTAGGAGTAATTCATTGTATTAGTCCTACATAGGGCATGATGTAACTAAGCCCCAAGCACATTCAGTTTGAAGAAATTGAATCCAAATAAAGAGATATTGTCGTTTGAAGTGTGAACCGTAAATCGGCCATAACTTTTGATTTGGGTATCATGACGGGACGCACGAGCTACGAATTTTGACTAGAACGGGATTTAAGAAAAATGTACTATTTTTAGTCATTCCAATTTTTGTAGTATTTATTTATTTTTAGAATTTTAGATTTTCATCTTTTTTTATAAATTACTTCTAATCATGCTAGGATTCTTTTAGCAAAAGTTTATCTACAATTTTAATTTTTACAAATTAAGCTTTAGAAGTATTTTTGGTAGAATTAGAACTTTTATTAGGATTAGAATTTTACTATTTTTGGTATTTTTGAGTTTTGGTTTATTTATTTTTATTTATTAATAGTGTAATTGAGAAAAATGCACATTAGACATTATTAGACAATTATTCAACAAAACTATTAGATTTTTATCTCTTTTTTCTTATGGATTCAAGAAAATACCATGTGTGGATTCAAGGTTCATATCACATAGAGGAGACGGTATTCTTCCTCTACCCATTTTACACCCTTTCCTACATCAATGACTCTATTGTGTTGAACAAAATCAAACTTGATTGAGTCCGAGTTAACACAGACTAGTCACGCAGAAAATGGAAATCAACGAATCTTAAAACCATGATTCGGACCTTTGTTTAAGTAAAGAGGTACATCTTAATTTTTAAATGCACCCTGGCAGTGTCACATGTGGTTGGTTGTCACTTGTCCTAAGACAGTTGTGTGGGGTCGACAAAGTTAATGGTTGCATAAGAATCCACGTATGGTTTTAGATCGGGACAACAAGACTCTTTAAATTGAATATGTGGATTTCCTTGTGGAGACAATAACTAGCATCAAATTACTAAAGACAATGTCTCAAGAAACCATCTACAAAGACTTAGGGTTCATTTGGTTATTTGTATTTGAAATATATTGGATTCCTAATTCTAAAAACATTGGAATCCAATGCATTTGGAATCCTTAATTATTTTTAGCATCCTATAATTGGAATGCATAGGAATATGAAGTTTTTATTTGGTAGCATATGTTTTGAAAGCCTTAGAATCATGTATTATATTTGTAAAAGTCTGAATTAATTTGATTCACTAAATCATGTACAATATTTCAAAAATGGTGTACATGTGTACCATTGTAGATAATCATTATAATAAGCTTAAAACATATACTTTTGTTAAAATTGAAGTAATTTCAAGCCTTGGGTGGACCACAAGGGTGGGCCCACAAACTTGCAATCGTCTACTTTTCAATAGATTCATAGGTTTTTAGTCAAAGACAATCCATCTAGGTGCAACGGTGAAATCCACTCTCACCATTAGATGGGTCATCCAACGTTAATACAACTAGGGCCAAAAATTTAAGTTAAAATGTTGTTGAAATATGAACCTTTGTACTTTAGGTGGTTCTACAGACTACTGTATATTTTTCATGATTAGTTTATTAATATAAATTAGAGAGTGGTGCATAATAGAATCCTAATCTCCCAATTAACTCCAAAATTATAATTCATCATGGTACTAGTGAGGGTAAAACCCTACTTTTTTCTTCTCTCTCTCTCTTTATTATTATTATTTTTATTATTATTATTATTATTATTATTGGTGGTGGTTGTACCAGCAACAAGCCATTTTTCTTTATTCTCCATCACCCCTGCTTTCTTATTACCGATACTTTGGGGGACGTATTGATTATTGAACTTTTTTTCGAGAATCGATTCCATGTCCATACGGTCCTTGTGGTGTGGCTAATCTTACCTAAGATTTTCATCAATGATTAGGTACACCTTCAAGCACAAAGGCATCCAATATAACCTTTTCTTCATCTCCACACCCTATTCCCTCAAAATCCCTCAAAGATTTTCTCAATCTAATTTCTCTCATTTTCCACCTCAATGGAATTGGGTAAACCTTCGAAAACGGGCAGTCTTAATCATTTAAATTTTTTAACCAGATTTTCAGTGCCCCTGTGCACTATGAGCACGAGTCTTGCATCAATCCTTAAAGACGCTCTAAGATCTATTCACTACATTTCCCAATACTCTCATCATCCCTTCCAAGGGTTGACCATGATCGAATGTTCCTGGGGTTAGTGGGACTGTCATGATTTATCTACGAATTAAGAATAAAGTATATCAAAACTCAAGAAAGTGAATCCAATAAGGCAAACATCATATCAAAATCTAGATTACATCATTAATCAATAGGGAAAACGTTCAAACTTCATCTTCTCTAAGTGTAGTATGTCTACACTACACCAAAATCGTGTTTCTGGTACGGCTGGATGTTTGGTTCAGAAACGGCTCTAAGCCGTTTCTGATCTGAAACGGTAATGAACCGTACTCGGCTAGTTTCTATTATACTCCGTTGTTTCCATTTTTTTGTTGGTGTGTCCTAATTGAGTATTTGATGTTCTTATGTATTACGATTATACTTTATTGTTTTATTTTGAAATAGATGGACGGAATAGATTCTATTAATAACCTCTGAGAGGACCCCACATGGCCCAAGAGCCACATTACTGTATATACTAAAGACTACTGAATATTTTTCCTCATTTCCATACGCCAAAATGCCCTAAATCCCTCGTTTCCTTACGCCATCGTCATCTGCGTCTCCCTCTCCCTCTCCCTCTCTCAATTTCCCTCGATCTCCCTCTCCCAATCTCCCTCGATCTCGATCTCCCTCTTCTCCACCCTCTCTCTCGATCTCCCTCTCTCTCGACCTCCCTCTCCCGATCTCAACCCTCTCTCGATCGCCCTCTCCTGATCTCAACCCTCTCTCTCGATCTCCCTCTCCCTCTTCCAATCTCGACTCTCTCTCTCTCTCTCTCGATCTCCTTCTCACTCTCCCTCCCTCTCTCGATCTCCCTCTCCCTGCAACTTCCTCCAGCCGCACCATCTTGCAGGAGAGAGAGCTCCAATTTCAAACCGTCCTCAGGACTTGTCACGCCCCGAACTAGGAGACCGGACTCACAAGATTCCCGATCGTCGAATCCGGCGCCGACAGCCTCCGTAGTACCCCATTCTCGGCTCCCGGCACCCATATACTAGGTTCTGATCCTGGGATACTACAAGGAGGATTTCTAATAATCCATTTGATTCGTAATGAGCATAACCAAGCATAACCCACGAACAATAACCACAAGAACACCATCACAAAATTCACTATGAACAAAAACTTTGAATACAGTGCGTATAAAGGAAAATACAAGATAGTGGTAATATCAAAACTCCAAAAGCTCGGTGGCACGCTCCAACTGCGGCGAGACTACAGCTGCGTCCTGGCATCACTTGCACACATCAATCGTGCATAAGCTTATAGAAAGCTTAGAGGGGGGTATAAGTGTGTGCGAACGTGTTCAGAATGCCATGCCGGAGTAATGCGAAATCATACTGATGAGTACGTAAATGCAACCAGTCGTACCAAGGCTATGCAGTACAAGATGTGAATGCTATCGGCCATACCAAGGCCATGCGATACAATATGTAAGTCAAGCATGCCAATCCTCATACCAATGCAACTCCTCACTAGAGCATCAAATCAGTACGATTCTCAGTCTGGATAATCACCGGGGTTCAGTACACTCCAAATGGCACTGTCTCTCTCCAAGCAGCACAGTCCAAGTGAGCGTAAGAAACCTCACTATCCGCCTGGCCAATAGTCAGCCAATACCTATCCGGCATGTCGATAGCGAACCCATTTCCGAGTTGGTCAAACTCAGCCTAGTAATGCTCCCTGCTCTCGGGCGAGTAAGGCCACCACTCATTTCCAACTGACCACGACACAGTAGGAGACGCGGCTTCATGGTATTCGGCCCTCGTGCGCTCATATATCCACTTGGTCTCGGCGTTGGAGTCATCCTCTGGTACCATCGAGTTCAGGGACTCTCACCCAAGGACATCTATGGCGCCCCAATTGCTTGGAACAAGTTTTTTCGGTATCCAACCAGCCACCCACGATATATCTGTGGAGACTATGGCCCTAATGTCGCTAGGGCATATCTCAATCATACAGATGCAAGTGCATGAATCATACTACCAGACATGCATCAATCCTGTGCATACCGTGCGCTCATGTAAGGCAACTCCACATATCGGGGAGCCCATAAATGATCTGCCCGTAGGCATATGCTATGATCAGTCACTCTCCATATCAAGCATACATATGATGCGTATGATCATGAATCATGGGGCTGTGCTAAACATGTTATAAAGTAATAAACTATCCTCTCAATGAAGATGGGCCTAGATGGCCTACATGAAACTGATACGGGTCTATCAGTGGCCTTAGGGAGAGTTATAATGTGGACATCTAACCAACATTACTTGTACAATGTGGACATCAAACCAACATTGTCCCCAAGGCTCGGCTCACCTCAAATACCATTAAGTAAATCGTGGTGGAATCACACATTGCAATGTGCCTTAGGTACATCCCACTGGGCCCTAAATACATCAAATGGGCCGTATCTCATAGGCCTTATATTCATCAAGTGGGCCACCTCAATGAACCTCACCAATGGGCCTTAGGTACATTGCAATGGGCCATCACCCATAAGCCTGAGAATGTATTAAAATGAGCCCGATCGCATAAGCTTTATGTAGATCAAATGGGCCTAATCACATAGGCCATATACATATCAAAGTGGGCCTCAACAATGGGCCTATATACATGCTAAGATGGTCCTAAATACATGAGCCCATATATATCCAAGTGGGCCTTAATAACGGGCCTAAAAATATACATCAAGATGGGCCTAAGTACATGAGCCCATATGCATCTAAGTGGGCCACATGTGAAGCCCACCATAATGTTTATTTTACTATCCAATCTATTGATAAGGCCATGTGGCAAGGGGCCCACCAAAATATTTATTTTCCATCCGCCTGTTGATAAGGCCATGTGGCGAGGGGCCCACCAAAATATTTATTTGAAATCCAACCTGTTCATAGTGTTACATGACCAGGGCCCACCGTGATATTTACTTGCCATCAAACCTGTTCATATGGTCACGCCGACCAGGGACCCACGGTGATGTTTATTTCCATCCAACCCATTCAAAGGGTCACGTGGGCCCTGGGCCCACTAGAATATTTATTTGAAATCCAACCTACTCACGAGGTCACGTGGGCAGGGCCCACTGTAATGTTTATTTACCGTCTAACCCATTCACGTGGTCACGTGGACCTGGGTGGGTGGGGCCCACCGAAATGTGGTTCACAAATCCAGTCCACCCAATGTGTGTGTCCCACTGGCCGAGGGTTCAGACAAGTTTCAGCCGCATCAGAAAATCAGGTAGGCCCCACCAAGTGTTTTTATATGGTTTAGGCATGTCTTCACATGATTTAGATGGTATGGCCCACCTGAGATACGTATACGGCTGATTTTTGGAACAGGCCCCTTTTTAGAAGGGGGCCCCACAATGGACAGTGTTGATGATCGAAACACATCACAGTGGGGGCCCACAGCTAGAGCCGTGAGGCCTAGCATCCGCCCACCCGTCACCCATGCAGCGCAGGCGCTGCCTGCGTCTGCTGCAGCAGCAACGCTGCTACTTTAAATTTTTATTTTTATTTTTGTTTTGGGGCCCACCGAGATGTGATTCACAATCCAGCCCATCCATTATGTGTGTCCCACTTGTTTGGCCGTCCAGACCGAATTTCAGCTGCATCTAAACTCTAGGTGGGTTCCACCAAGCACTTTTATATGTTTTGGCATGTTTTCACATGGTTTTAGAGGATATGGCCCACCCGGTGATCGGATCATCTTGAAACTTCGGCTCAAAGCCTAAAATGATCTGAAGATCAAAATGGACGGTGTGGATCACATACATACATCAAGGTGGGGCCTACATGGTAAGCCCACCCAAAAAGTAAACTTTCCTTTTTTGTTTTTAACTTGAAAGTACACGCCCGTGTCAATACACGACTCCATGTTAGCCAGCCATAGTCCAGCGTCCAGGGATGCTGGACGGTGTGGATAAACGCTGCATCATGGTGGGTCCCTAATTCACGTGGTCCACCCATTTAGACCACCTGATACATGTGTTTTTCCTTCCATCTGGGCCCATTAATGGGTTGGATGGTGTAGATTCAACCCATTCATCCAATGGGTCCCACATGAACTATATGATTCATGGTGGGCCTCATCATCCTTCATCATCATCATCATTCATAAAGAGAGAGAGAGAGACGGTGATAGAGGGGAGGGACCTCGCCACTAATGGGCCCTCCCAAATATAATGCATTCATCAAGTGGGTCCCACACAAGTGGCCCTACAAAATGAGATTAATGGTGAATCACCCACCTTGTTGGCCTCCTCCTTGCTCCCTTAAGCTTCTTAGCTCCTAGCCTCTTCTTTCAATGGTGGTTGATGATGATCCAACGGTTGAGATGGGAGATGTGAGAGTAGGGGAAAGTGGGCCACACTTGGAGAGGGAGAGAGTTTAGAACGTATGGAGCTTTGTTACTTGGAGGGATTTGAGAAAAAATGAGGGAGATAGAGAGAAGTAATGGGAGATATGGATGGAAGGGATGGGTGGAGTGGTGTTGTAATTAATGATGTATGGTTAGGTTTGAAAATGTGAAAAAGGAGGAATGGTGAGGGGAGGGAGAGTTTGACTTGTGGGAAAAGGGAGAGAGGCCACTTGTACTTGTTGTTGGATGAGGTGGCATGGAGGTAAGGTGGTGTACTTGACTTGATTGATGGGACATCTCGTAGAGATTCCCTCGAAATTCGCAACGTGCGGCGTTTCTTCGAACCGAACGCTGACTGACATCTTCTCACCTAGGTATCGGTTTGGTACGCGAGTCACGGTGTTGGAACCGCGGCGATGGTGTGATCGCTAGGATACAAGTTTCGGATCGAGCCGCCTTCGGTAGGCAGGACTCGGCTTAAGATCGCGCACAACGTCGGATATGAGTCGAGGATTGCTGGAATTCGACCGGTAGGATCACGAAAGCCTACGAAACGGTACGGACTAGGGTACAGGTCTTACAACTCTCCCCTCCAAATAAAAATTTCTTCCTCGAAATTTACACAATCATCGCAGCTAGTCATAACTCATAATAGAAGAGGAAACAAGGCATCGTCATATAAAATCGAAAACAGTATACAAGATACAGCACAAGATCAATCATCAAAGAGATGGGGATAACGCTCCTGAATCTCAGCCTCGCGCTCCCAAGATGCCTCATCAGTAGAATGGTGACCCCACTGAACCTTCACTAAGGGTATGACCTTGGTCCGGAGGACCTGCTCCTTCCGATCAAGGATACGAACTGGCTGCTCAATGTAAGAAGCGTCCTCACGAACCTCCAACAGCTGCCAATCGATAATAGGGACTATGTCTGACCCACACTTCCGCAACATAGAGACGTGAAAAACGTTGTGGATGCCAGACAACTGAGGTGGCAAGGCAAGTTGATAAGCCACAGCGCCAATGCGCTTAGTGATCTCGAAAGGTCCTATGAATCTCGGGGCAATCTTGCCCTTCGCTCCAAATCGAACTACTCCCTTCATAGGCGAGACCTTGAGATACACGTGGTCCCCTACATCAAACTCCAAGGGACGACGCTGGCGATCAGCAAAACTCTTTTGCTGGCTTTGAGCTGTGTGCATCCTCTGCCTGATGATATCAATAGCCTCTGAAGTTTCCTGCACAAGCTCGGGACCTAGGAGACGCCGCTCTCCAACCTCGGTCTAACAACTCGGAGATCTGCATGGTCTGCCATACAATACCTCAAAAGGAGCCATGCCAATGGTCGCCTGATAGCTGTTGTTGTATGCGAACTCAGCGAATCGTAGATGCTCATCCCAGCTACCACCGAAGTCAATCGTACAGGCCCGAAGCATATCCTCAAGGATCTGGTTGACCCTCTCGGTCTGGCTATCGGTCTGCGGATGATACGCGATACTGAGCTACAAATCAGTCCCCATCGCTCTCTGGAAGCTCCTCCAAAACTGAGACATGAACCTCGAATCTCGGTCAGAAACGATCAAGACTGGAACGCCATGCAGTCTCACAATTTCCTCAGTAAATAACCTCGCAAGCCGGTCCATAGACCAGGTCACACGCATCGCGAGAAAATATGCGGACTTCGTCAGACGATCCACAACAACCCAAATGGCGTCATGATCGCGCTGAGTCCTCGGCAAGCCCATAATGAAATCTGTCGACACGTGCTCCCACTTCCACATCGGGACGCTCAACGGCTGCAATAGACCAAGAGGTCTCTGATGATCGGCCTTGACACGCTGGCATGTGTCACACTCGGCCACATAACTGGCAATCTGGCGCTTTATCCCTGCCCAGAAATACTGTCTCCTCATATCACGATACATCTTCGTCGAGCCAGGGTGGATAGAAAACCGCGATCGATGTGCCTCAGTCATAAGATCCCTGCGCAACTCTGGAATATCCGGGACACATAATCGGCCTCTGAAGCGAAGTCCGCCATCAGCACCCATCTGCCAATCTGTCTGACTCTCAGATGTTGCCTCTGCTCGGTAATCCTGTAACGACTCATCTGTCTGCTGAGCCTCGATCACCCTTGTGACAAGAGAGGGTTCAATCGACAGGCTCGATAGCTGAACGATAGAAGACTGCAGACCAAAATCGAAGTCGTACTCTGCGATATCCGCGAGCATCCTCCACTCCTGAATAATCATGTGTGCTACCAGGCCTCGCGGCTGACGGCTGAGGGCATCCGCCACCACGTTTGCCTTGCCTAGGTGGTACTGGAGGTCAAAATCATAGTCCTTCAAAAGCTCCATCCAGCGTCTCTGTCTCATGTTCAGCTCGGACTAAGAGAATAGATACTTCAAGCTCTTATGGTCAGAGAAGAGCTCGAACCTGACCCCATAGAGATAGTGTCTCCACACCTTCAGTGCAAAGACAACTACTGCCAGCTCCAAATCATGCGTGGGGTAGTTCAACTCGTGGACCTTGAGCTGACGAGACGCGAAGGCTACAGGCCTGCCGTGCTGCATCAGGACAGCACCCAATCCAATACGCGAAGCATCAGTAAATATAATGAATCCATCACTCCCAGAGGGAAGAGTGAGGACAGGAGCGGACGTCAGACGGTCCTTCAACTCCATAAATGCTCGCTCGTATGCATCAGTCCAAACAAAATCTGCGCCCTTCCGAGTTAACCTGGTCATCGGGGCAGCAATACGGGAGAAGCCCTCAATAAAACGCCGATAATAGCCCGCCAAACCAAGGAAACTGCGGATCTCGGATGCAGTCGTGGGCTGGTTCCACTGTCGCACTGCTTCAACCTTCGAGGGATCCACTGCGACACCCTCCCTCGTCACCACGTGACCGAGGAACTTCACCTCCTCCTGCCAGAACTCGCACTTCTCCAGCTTCTCATACAGCTGGTGGGCACGGAGGGTCTGCAATGCGATCTCCAGATGCTGCATATGATCCTCACGAATCCTCGAATATATCAGAATGTCGTCGATGAAGACCACAACAAACTGATCGAGATATGGATAGAAGACCTCGTTCATCAACTGCATGAAGACCGCGGGTGCATTGGTGAGTCCGAAGGACATAACCTGAAACTCAAAATAACCATAACGCGTCCTGAAAGCTGTCTTCGGGATGTCCTCCTCTCAGACACGAATCTGATGATAACCAGAACGCAGGTCAATCTTCGAAAAGAACTGTGCACCCTGCAGCTGATCAAATAAATCGTCTATCCTCGGGAGTGGGTACTTATTCTTAATTATGACCCGGTTGAGCTCGCAGTAGTCAACGCAGAGCCTCAACGAACCATCCTTCTTCCTGACGAAGAGTACCTGCGCTCCCCAAGGTGAACTGCTCAGACGAATAAATCCTAACTCACGTAACTCGTCCAACTGTCGTTGCAGCTCACGCAACTCCATCGGTGCCATACAGTACGGGACCTTCGAGATAGGTGCGGTACCGAGCACAAGGTCAATCTAGAACTTAATATGACGGCGCGGCGGCAACCCCGGAATCTCCTGGAACACGTCGGGGAAATCACAGACAATCGGAATATAATCGATACAATCGACAACGGGCTCCACAACGGCGCAGGACATCAAGCATGATAACGACTCTCCTCGGGACTCAGCAACAAACTGAAACTGCGGCAAGCCGGGTATGCAGAACGTGACTGTCCTCGCGGAACAGTCCATGAGGGCGTGGTACTCGGTAAGACAATCCATGCCCAAGATAACGTCGAAATCTGTCATCGGCAGCACAAATAAGTCAGCAGGTAAGAATATATCACCAACCAGAACAGGGCAAGACGGACATAAACGGGCCAATACTGTAGTCTTCCCCAAAGGCGTCGATACGGTCAATCCCTCGCTAGAAGACTCGGTCGGCAATCCAGTTGATCGATGAAAATCCTCAGACATAAATGAGTGCGAAGCGCCGGAATCGAATAATACTCATGCGATGCATGAGAAGACTGGGAGTATACCCTCTATGACTCCTCCGGAAGTCTGCGGGTCCTGCTAAGCTGTATAGAATCTGGCCTGAGCTGGCTGGGGAGGTGCATGTCCCCTCTGAGGTCCCTGGTGCTGCTGCTGCCTCTGCGGCGGCCTATGCTGCTGTCTCTGCTGCTGTTGGGGCCTCGGTGGCTGAGGTCGCTGCTGATGGGGCCACTGCTGCTGTGCTGAAGGCTGCTGCTGTGGTCGTTGTGGCCCTCTAGACTGTTGCAGATGAGGACGGGGGCACTCAGATATGCGGTGTTCAGAACCGCCACATCCAAAGCATGTCCCTGGAAACAGCTGCTGGGGTGGCGCAGAAGGTGCCGCTGACGCTGCTGGTGCTGCTGGTGTCACTGGTGCTACTGGTACTCTAGCAGGTAGATGACCCCTATACCTCTGTGGTCGTCAATGCTGCTGAGAGCTACTGGACTGGGCTGGCCTCTTCCGGCCTCTCCTCTGATCTCGATCGCTATGAGAGTCAGCCCACTCAGTCTCGTAGATCTGGGCCCTTCGTACTACCGCCTGAAAGGTCGGGAGCTCGTGCCCAATAACACGGCCTCGAAGACCGAAACGTTAGCCGCTCTCAAAACGGCGGACCTTCCGCCCCTCATCATCAACCATATATGGCGCAAACCGTGACAACGCCACGAAGCGAGCTGCATACTGCGCCACGGACATATCTCCCTGTACTAGAGTCTCAAACTCTCATGCCCTCTGACGACGAATGTGGTCAGGGAAGTACTGCTCCTCGAATCGGCTGATGAAATCCTCCCATGTCCAAACATGATCGGGTCCTGCAACGCGGGTAACAGAGGTCCACCAGTGCTCTGCCTCGCCCTAGAAAAGGAATGTAGCCAGTCGGACTCGCTGCTCGGTCGTACATGACATATTATCAAAAATCTTCTCCACATCGGAGCGCCATCTCTCAGCTGCTGACGGATCTGGCTCGCCCTAAAATCGTGGAGGATCCATCCGTCTGAACTCACGAAGAAGGGCACTCGCGCGCTCTTGCTCGCCCGAGCCGCGAAACAACCGGGCGCTCCGCCCGCCCCTCGAAGTGCGGCATCCACAGCCTGTAACATCTGCTGTAACTGCGAGGCACTCACAGGCACGGTCGGATCCACACCGGCATCAGGCGAAGGAACGTCATCCTCAGGCAGAGGAGCAGGGATCTCTGGGGGTGGAACGGGAGGCGCGGGTGGTAAGGCTGGAGCCTCAGGTGGTGGATCGGGGAGCGCTCGGGTCGCTCTCCTGGGTGGCATGTCCTAATGAAAAGATAAGGCGCCAATCAATCTTAAGAATCGCGCGCTAAGGAACTCAATCGAAAGGTTATGCACTCGGAACCTAATCGTCCTAAACTCATAGCAAACATGTGATGTTGTTCTCGGTTATTCCCAAGTTATGCTCTGATACCAACTTCTGTCACGCCCCGAACTAGGAGACCGGGCTCACAAGATTCCTGATCGTCAAATCCGGCGCCGACAGCCTCCGTAGTACCCCATTCTCGGCTCCCGGCACCCATATACCAGGTTCCGATCCTGGGATGCTATAAGGAGGATTTCTAATAATCCATTTGATTCGTAATGAGCATAACCAAGCATTACCCACGAACAATAACCACAAGAACACATCACAAAATCCACTATAAACAAAAACTTTGAATACAGTGCGTATAAAGGAAAATACAAGATAGTGGTAATATCAAAACTCCAAAAGCTCGGCGGCATGCTCCAACTGCGGCGAGACTACAGCTGCGTCCTGGCGTCACCTACACACATCAATCGTGCATAAGCTTATAAAAAGCTTAGAGGGCGGTGTAAGTGTGTGCAAACGTGCTCAGAATGCCATGTCGGAGTAATGCAAAATCATGCTGATGAGTACGTAAATGCAACCAGCCGTACCAAGGCTATGCAGTACAAGATGTGAATGCTATCGGCCATACCAAGGCCATGCGATGTAATATGTAAGTCAAGCATGCCAATCCTCATACCAATGCAACTCCTCACTAGAACATCAAATCAGTACGGTTTTCAATCTGAATAATCACCGGGGTTCAGTACACTCCAAATGGCACTGTCTCTCTCCAAGCAGCACAGTCCAAGTGAGCGTAAGAAACCTCACTATCCGCCTGGCCAATAGTCAGTCAATACCTATCCGGCATGTCGATAGCGAACCCATTTCCGAGCTGGTCAAACTCAGCCTAGTAATGCCCCCTGCTCTCGGGCGAGTAAGGTCACCACTCCTTTCCAACCGACCATGACACAGTGGGAGACGCGGCTTCATGGTATTCGGCCCTCGTGCGCTCATATATCTACTCGGTCTTGACGTTGGAGTCATCCTCTGGTACCATCGGGTTCAGGGACTCTCACCCAGGGACATCTGTGGCGCCCCAATTGCTTGGAACAAGATTTTTTGGTATCCAACCAGCCACCCACAATATATCTGTGGAGGCTATGGCCCTGATGTCGCTAGGGCATATCTCAATCATACAGATGCAAGTGCATGAATCATACTGCCAGACATGCATCAATCCTGTGCATACCGTACGCTCATGTAAGGCAACTCCACATATCGGGGAGCCCATAAATGATCTGCCTGTAGGCATATGCTATGATCAGTCACTCTCCATATCAAGCATACATATGATGCGTATGATCATGAATCATGGGGCTATGCTAAACATGTTCTAAAGCAATAAACTATCCTCTCAATGAAAATGGGCCTAGATGGCCTACATGAAACCAATACGGGCCTATCAATGGCCTTAGGGAGAGTTATAATGTGAACATCTAACCAACATTACTTGTACAATGTGGACATCAAACCAACATTGTCCCCAAGGCTCGGCTCACCTCAAATACCATTAAGTAAATCATGGTGGAATCACACATTGCAATGTGCCTTAGGTACATCCCACTGGGCCCTAAATACATCAAATGGGTCGTATCTCATAGGCCTTATATTCATCAAGTGGGCCACCTCAATGAACCTCACCAATGGGCCTTAGGTACATTGCAATGGGCCATCACCCATGGGCCTGAGAATGTATTAAAATGAGCCCGATCGCATAAGCTTTATGTGGATCAAATGGGCCTAATCACATAGGCCATATACATATCAAAGTGGGCCTCAACAATGGGCCTATATACATGCCAAGATGGGCCTAAATACATGAGCCCATATATATCCAAGTGGGCCTTAATAACGGGCCTAAAAATATACATCAAGATGGGCCTAAGTACATGAGCCCATATGCATCTAAGTGGGCCACATGTGAAGCCCACCATAATGTTTATTTTACTATCCAATCTATTGATAAGGCCATGTGGCAAGGGGCCCACCAAAATATTTATTTTCCATCCGCCTGTTGATAAGGCCATGTGGCAAGGGGCCCACCAAAATATTTATTTGAAATCCAACCTATTCATACTGTTACAGGACCAGGGCCCACCGTGATATTTACTTGCCATCAAACCTGTTCATATGGTCACGCCGACCAGGGACCCACGGTGATGTTTATTTCCATCCAACCCATTCAAAGGGTCACGTGGGCCTTGGGCCCACTAGAATATTTATTTGAAATCCAACCTACTCACGAGGTCACGTGGGCAGGGCCCACTGTAATGTTTATTTACCGTCTAACCCATTCACGTGGTCACGTGGACCTGGGTGGGTGGGGCCCACCGAAATGTGGTTCACAAATCCAGTCCACCCAATGTGTGTGTCCCACCTGGCTGAGGGTTCAGACCAAGTTTCAGCCGCATCAGAAAATCAGGTAGGCCCCACCAAGTGTTTTTATATGGTTTAGGCATGTCTTCACATGATTTAGATGGTATGGCCCACCTGAGATACGTATACGGCTGATTTTTGGAACAGGCCCCTTTTTAGAAGGGGGCCCCACAATGGACCGTGTTGATGATCAAAACACATCACAATGGGGGCCCACAGCTGGAGCCGTGAGGCCCAGCGTCCGCCCACCCACCACCGTACATGCATAAGTATTTGCTGCTGCAAGGTCTCTGTGCAGAAGAAGAAATAGCTATTCCGCTTTAAATTTATTTTTTTTTTGTTTTTAGGCCCACCAAGATGTGATTCACAATCCAGCCCATCCATTATGTGTGTCCCACTTATTTGCTCGTCCAGACCGAATTTCAGCTGCATCTAAATTCCAGGTGGGTTCCACCAAGCAGTTTTATATGTTTTGGCATGTTTTCACATGGTTTTAGAGGATATGGCCCACCCGGTGATCGGATCATCTTGAAACTTCGGCTCAAAGCCTAAAATGATCTGAAGATCAGAATGGACGGTGTGGATCACATACATACATCAAGGTGGGGCCTACATGGTAAGCCCACCCAAAAAGTAAATTTTCCTTTTTTGTTTTTAGCTTGAAAGTACACGCACGTGTCAGTACACTACTCCATGTTAGCCAGCCATAGTCCAGCGTCCCTGGACGGCATGGATAAATGCTGCATCATGGTGGGTCCCTAATTCACGTGGTCCACCCATTTGGACCACCTGATACATGTGTTTTTCCTTCCATCATGGGTTGGATGGTGTAGATTCAACCCATTCATCCAATGGGTCCCATATGAACTATATGATTCATGGTGGGCCTCATCATCCTTCATCATCATCATCATTCATAAAGAGAGAGAGAGAGAGAGAGAGAGACGGTGACAGAGGGGAGGGACCTCACCACTAATGGGCCCTCCCAAATACAATGCATTCATCAAGTGGGTCCCACACAAGTGGCCCTACAAAATGAGATTAATGGTGAATCACCCACCTTGTTGGCCTCCTCCTTGCTCCCTTAGGCTTCTTAGCTCCTGGCCTCCTCTTTCAATGGTGGTTGATGATGATCCAACGGTTGAGATGGGAGATGTGAGAGTAGGGGAAAGTGGGCCACACTTGGAGAGGGAGAGAGTTTGGAATGTATGGAGCTTTGTTGCTTGGAGGGATTTGAGAAAAAATGAGGGAGAGCGAGAGAAGTAATGGGAGATATGGATGGAAGGGATGGGTGGAGTGGTGTTGTAATTAATGATGTATGGTTAGGTTTGAAAATGTGAAAAAGGAGGAATGGTGAGGGGAGGGAGAGTTTGACTTGTGGGAAAAGGGAGAGAGGCCACTTGTACTTGTTGTTGGGTGAGGTGGCATGGAGGTAAGGTGGTGTACTTGACTTGATTGATGGGACATCTCGTAGAGATTCCCTCGAGATTCGCAACATGCGGCGTTTCTTCGAACCGAACACTGACTGACATCTTCCCACCTAGGTATCGGTTTGGTGCGCGAGTCGCGGCGTTGGAACCGCGGCGACGGCGCGATCGCTAGGATACAAGTTTCGGATCGAGCTGCCTTTGGTAGGCAGGACTCGGCTTAAGATCGCGTGCAACGTCGGATATGAGTCGAGGATTGCCGAAATTCGACCGGTAGGATCGCGGAAGCCTACGAAACGGTACGGACTAGGGTACGGGTCTTACAGGGCTGCTTTTGCCCCTTCTTAAAACCCTAACCCTGACATCCTCGTCTTTGCCTCCAGTGACGGCTCCATCGCCCCCTACTCCATCTCCTCCTACATCTCCGCACAGGTGAGCTCGATCCCAACCGTTGATCTCATGATCGTATCATCCTTCAAAGAGAAAAGGGAAATGCACAAAAATCATCATGAACTGCGTTTGCTTTCGATGAAGGTAGTGTTTTTCGTCGTTAGCTTGTATACGTGCTCCCTCCTGGCAATCGGGTCATCGGGCTGTGATATGATCTGAACTACAGTGGTAGTCCATATCCTTAAATTGTCTATAGTGAAACAATCACAATCCTTTAATTTTTGTCCCGAAAAATAGATGATTAGGAAATGGCACCCAACAGCGATTAGTTTCTCTTCTTTTTATTTCCCTATTGCTGCTTTCATTTTTTGTTTGGTTGTTTGTTGTTTTGCTTTTTTCTCCTTCCTAATATATATCAGTTATCTTTCAAAAAAAAACAAGAGTCTACATTTGACAGAAGATTGATGGCTTGGATCTTCTGCTCCAGTGGGATTTTAAAGAATTGTTAATCAGTCGATGTCCTATCATATCAATTGTTTGGATGATTGAACCATGGGCACTGTCACTACCTGATGATAGTATGCATACCCTCAATTCAAGGATCATATATTCCTCTCAGTCCGTGTAATGCCTTCAGTAATCGATTGTGGTAATGTGAGTATGCTAATATGGATACGATAAAGAGGCAATGACCAATGTTGGCCTGCCCCATTTCATTAATGGCGTGAGACTTGCCTCCAAATTTTCATGTATATAACTTCAAGTCTCGCTTAAAACACATCAAATTGCAATTTTGGGCTTAGTCATCATTATGAACTAATCTGGTGTCACCCACACTTCAGTGATTTACTCCTTACTGAATTGTGACTTTGTAACCCATTGCAAGCCCACAATCTTTTACCGTTTACTTACATATTTATTATGTTGCAGCCAATACGCATTAACAAGGGTAGGCATCAAACTAGCATCCTTATGGATGAAATGAATGGGTTCGATCTTTCTTAAATGGGTTTGTGCTAAAATAGCATCTGCAACTTGCATGTTCATTTTCCATTAGAGTTGGTAGTACTTTGGTACAAGGAGTTGGCGGCATGTAAAGCCCAAAGGATGGGTGGTCTTGAAAGCTATCTCATCATAGCTCAATTAGACCGCCATTTGTTAAGAGGCCCAATTTTGTGACCTCCCAGGCAGCTGGGGTTGACCCTGATCGAAGTTGGTCCTAGTCGACAAGTCTTAAATCCATGTTAATAACCATGAGGTGGGATATTCAAAGTATGGTAAGCATTGTTTATTTAATTGCAGTATTGATTTGTGAATTTGTGATGATTTTTTTTTTAAAAAAATTGAAATAGCCATTTTCATCATAGGTTTTCCATATGTAATGTCATTGAAACTCCCGATTTCTCTCTTCTTTCTTATAGGGATGACTCTTTGAGGAGCCACAAATTTTATTGGAGACTCAAGGCATTAAATGGAGCTGCCACCACGATTTGCTCTTCGCTGACTACACCTATACAGTTGGTGGAGGAAGATTAGAGAGTGATTAGGTAAGACCAGGCCATATGCTCATGCAATCATGTGAACCTAGATATAGAGATTTATGAGTTGAATTCCTGCAATGTGTCTATTCTAATTGTCATTCAAGGGGGTGTTTCGTATTTTTTTTATTGAGTTGATATTTACTTTTGGCTTTAAAAAAATAAAATAAAAATTGGTTGGAAATCCATGTACCTTGCTTTAAGCAGGTATCCATTTTTTTTTTCATTGTTGAAACTGTCAACAACTAGGTTAATTGTCCAAACTCCAGAGTGCCTGTCTAGGCTACTCTGTGCCAATCACCTCCATTTAACGCCCAGGACAAAAGGCATTTCTTTAGGACTTTTCTTGATATTCTCCTTCTGGCTTGCTTTTCCCCCAACTACAAAAAAAAATAATACCTTGAGCAAAGTAAGCATATCAGTTGCTCTTACTGTTTTTTTTTTTTTTTTTTTTTAACACGCACTCACACCACCACACACTCACGCCTTAGTGGGATTTCACCACCTATGGGTGCTCGAACCCTTGACCAGGTGTTGAAACTCCTAAGAGTCTACCACTGGAGCAAGAGCAAGGACCCAACTCTTATTGGTTTTAGTTCTAAAGGTCTTCATTGTAACTTGATAACTAATGATCTCTGAAAGTTAATGTTTTGGAGCTGGTTACAAGTCTTTCATTTAAAGAATTTCTGCTGCAAATGGTATCAAACTGAAAGAGGGGAGTGTACTGTTGCTTAATGGGGTCGCAAATTTGTGAATGAGTTTTGAGTTTAAACATACTAAGCTCTCCATATATTATGGACTTCATAGATTTAGGTTCAATTTATTTGACTATCTGGATGGTTTTAACATTATGGTGTGAAAAAGGTACAGCATGGGCTAGCTATTTATGGACAAGAAAACAAGGGTACTGCACTGCACATCTAGCAGCATTTATAGCACATGATATGGTATTGGTATAGATAATTCAGATAAAATTGTATTCACTTTTCAAATTATTAAATGATTGCCACCTTGTAAAAATCGGATGATTTTCTTTGTATTTTAGCACATATCTTATAGAGAGATGAGATCCTAATCTGGAGGAGATTAGGATATTTTCTTTCTATTAATATCGACACTAGTGAAGATCTTGTGTCTCACAAATGCAAGCATGGTTTGTATTTCTGAGGTGCCCTTTTTCTATTTAGGCGCATGTTCTTTGTACTATTTTTTTTTTATTTTTCAATAAATTTTTACCTTACCTTCCATCCTTAAAGTTAATATGGAAGTAATAATTTACTTATAATAATTGGATTATATGCTGTCAGGTTTGTCAATTCAAGAGTTCAATATCATGTTGTTTATCTATTGATCGTTTGGCCTTCAACGTTTGACACAATTCAAGAGTTCAATCACAAACTTCCATCCCCACGTTTCAGCAGGCGATTCAACGTCTCCAGGCAGAAATCGATCATTTCTACTGAAAACTTCACCTCAAACTTATATACATTCACTCGTCAATTCAGTTATAGTTACTTTCTCATTTTGTTGTAGTACAATTCAAATGGATTGGATGTGAACGAAGATCTTAGTTAATTGTCTGTGCTAACACTGCTGCTGAATGTTATGATTTCGAGCATGTCGAATGTCCATTCATGACTAACTTCATGAAATACAATGTTGAATTATTTGGTTACTATCGATTCTTGCATGTACTATGTTTAGCAAGTGAATTTAGCTTAGTTTCAATCACATGGAATTAAATTGAGCTATGAACATCCAATGGTCATGTCCTTTGAAAATCAATGTCAATTTTCTATTTGATTTTTATTGCATGTCTCAAAGTCAAGAAAATTACTTGCGTGATGTGAACAAACAGCTAGATCAGCACTTTACACATGTAAAATTTATACTCGAAAGAAGCATAGTTCACTGCGTCTCCATGTAGGAGCTGGCATTTCTCATTAATTTTTCTTCTTTAAACCTCAAACTTAAATTTGCATGCAAGTTGGGTTTCATTTTCTCTCTCTTGATTTGTTCCAGTGGAATTCAAATGCATTGGTTGGGAGCTAAGATCTATCATTGTCACTGGGTGCTATAAGTTCAAGGACGTCCTTCATGGCTAGCTTTATGAAATTCCATATCAACTCATTTGGTTACTATTGATTATTGTGTGGAGTGTAGACTGTTTAGCAAGTGAATTTAGTTTTTGCATGAAATGAAACTAAAGTCCAAGCATCCAATGGGGCGTCTTTTGAAAATCAAGGTCCATTTTCTATTGATTTTGTTGTGTTTGTTTCAAAGATTTGAACCAAAGAAGCATAGTTCGCTACTCTGTCTTTTTCCTGCAAAATTTGCAGTCCCGATTTGTCGTTCAAGGTAAAGGCAATATATTTTTTTTTCTATTATTTGGGTGACGTGCGTTCTTTGGTTGTAGGACTATTGGGCTTCCGTCGGATGTGCTGTAATGCAATGTAGTAACACGGAGGTAGTGTTCTTGCCAAGCCTTCTTTTCATCACCAGTTTAAGATATTCTTCAAATTGTAGACAAGATATTTTTCATATTGGCCCATTTTTCCAACTTCCTAGTGCATGGTGGTAAATGAGATTTGAATCCCATTCTTATGGGATTATCAATCCATTAATCAGGTTGGAGCTGGAACTATGAATCCCCTGACTTTTTTGAGAGTTCTTGGTCTGGAACCATGGAATGTTGCGTAAGTATGCTTTGGGGGAATGAATTTGTACAATGTGATGCATCGGTAACAATCACCACTTCGCTTTTTTAGTTTTATAAAGGCTATAACAGTCATCATGGCCTGTATCATAACAGTAATACGGCTACCATTACCATTATGGAATACCCTGCTTCTTTCTCTCCCCAAAACCGCGGATCCAACATGAAATTCAAGTAGAATGTCTAAGGCATCTGCTAACCTTTGTGTTTTCCAATTGGGATCATCACAAAAATTTGACACTTCATATTCCTATTGTATTGGAAATGTTGCGTTCTTCTCAAGTTCCTTTGCTTGGTAGTTCTTTCTGCGACTGCCTCGGCCCACAAGAAAGTGGTCAAGGGCGTGACTTATGATGGAAGGTCATTGATCATTAACGGACGAAGGGAGCTTCTCTTCTCAGGTTCCATTCATTATCCACGTAGCACTCCTGAGGTATTGAATTAGATAATTGAGCTGTTTTCATTCTTTATCTTCTTTATGCTTATGAATTTGATTACTGAGGATGTGGGGTTGGATTTTTGTTAGACATGGCCACAAATCATTGCAAAAGCAAAGCATGAAGGGCTCAACGTCATCCAGACCTATGTCTTCTGGAATGTTCATGAGCCTGTTCAAGGCCAGGTATAGCTCGACTGATTGAAAAGGGTTTTGATAGTATTCTAACAAAAGAAACATACAACCATGTGTGTTTAGCTTGAAACTAAAATCATCAAACTAAGAGATATGCAACTGAAATTAAATTCTTGGCACCTCCAAACATAACCAATGTAGTATGAGGAGTGTTTGATCTGAATTGTTGAAATTGCAGATCAATTTTGCTGGAAGGAATGATCTGGTGAAATTCATCAAGACAGTGTGGAAGCAAGGCTTGTATGTGACCCTCAGGATCGGTCCCTTCATTGAGGTTGAATGGAACTTTGGGCATCCAATATTTTCCTTCTAATCATATGATTGTTTTCTCTTCAATTCAGTTGTCTTTCAAGAAAAAAAAAAGCTTACTTTTCTTTAAATGTTCTAATATTGTCGGATGCACAGGATCATGGCGAACTTGGTGAAGCATCAGGATGTGTAGGCCAAGCTGATGGAAGAGATCGCTCGGGTTGTGGGGGATGGACGAGAAGACATTGAAGATGATGATTTGCAGTGGATGTAATATCTGAAGGCAGTGATCATTCTAGAAAAGAGCAAGGAATTGTTGGATTATAAAAGCCTGAAAATGAAATGTTCAATTGAATTTGGAAATTGGAATTGAAATTGAAATGTGTACTAGAAAAGAAAATGGTTATAATGTGTGTGAATCATTTTATTGTCTTGTTCTTATATTTGTGTAATTATCTGACATATAATACAAGTAAATTACATACCCCACTCTCTCTCTCATACAATGAACAAAAGGGTTTAAAATTGTTCTTAAAATTCCATCCTAAAATGTGACTGTTGGCAACATTAATAAGCATTCAAATCCGTTTCTAAAATTGTGCCTAAAATATGACCATTGGCACCAGAACGGTTTAAAACCATTCTTAAAATTCCGTATCTAAAAATTGAAACGGTACCCAAAACGGTTCTGAACCGTTCCTGATTTTCTGCGACGCCTCATTTAGGAACGGTTTTAAGTCGTTCCTAAATCATTTAGGAACAGTTTTAAACCGTTCCTAAATGACGATTTTGGTGTAGTGCTATAACCCTAGGTCCTAGCTAATGCTAAAATCTAAGCTCCGATACCAACATGTCACGGCCCAAAATTCGGAAGAGTATGATGATCCAGATCCAAATTCTAAGGTGTGAACTAAATTATGTACATACATTCATCACATTCACATTTAACATTTCACATATCCAAAAAAAAAAAACCTATTTAATTCTTCTAAACCAAAATACCATACTCAAAATTTAAATTTAAATTTAAATTTTAAATTTTACTCTACTACTACTATCATCAACTCTCACTTAAAAGTTTTTTTTACTTATCTTATTACAACTACTCAAATAATAATAATAATTAAAATAAAACTAAGCTACAAGCTATGCTTTAATAGAAGTATTCATCTAAGTACTCCACTTCTACCACCCTCTCCAACTCCTCCCATGAACCTATAAAAGTTATCAAATTGGGTAAGCTAGAAGCCTAATGAGATCATATCTATCACAGTTGAATTTCAAGATGTGCACCACATGAAACAATTCAATAATAGATAGGAACTAAATAGGATATCAATGGAATAATGTTGTGAATGAAATTTATACGAAGTTGTCATGAATGAACCATGATGATATAATGTCATGAATGCAATAAGGGAAGTAATTATTCAATTCCATCACAACCAAATTTAATAACCAGTTTTCCATGAACTTGTATGGCTTTGACATTAGGAACCTATCGTAATCAACCATGGTCACCTAACCAGTCTAGCAAGTCATGTACTCAAATTTAAATTAATCAGGATCTCGTATAACTCTAACATTTAAAACTTGTTACAAATCAACTTTGCTCACCTTGTAAGACTTGTATCCTAGTCCGTACTATTCTGTCGACTCCCGCGATCCTTCCCGACGAATTCCAGCAACCTGCGACGTATAATCGACGTTTGTGCGTAACCCTAAGTCGTATCCCGTAGATTTGAGTCAGCTTAATCCGAGACTTGTACCATTGCGACCGCACCATCGCCGCGGTTCCGACACCGAGTCTTGCATACTGATTCGATACCCTGGCCGAGAGATGTGGGCCCGCATTTATTTTTAAAAAATACCACGCGTTTACAATCCCAAGAGAATCTCTACAACATGTCCTATCAATCAATCACTTAATCAATCAATCAATCACCTCATGTCAAGTACACAACCCATGCTTTATTTCTCCACAAGTCAAACAATCTACACCAAAAGTCAACAAATCTCTCACCTCACCCATCACTCACCTCACATCCATCACTCACCTCACATCTATCACCCATCACTCTCTCTCCTTATAACCATCTCCCTCTCATTTCTCAAATAAAAATTCCAAGCAAAAGAAGTAGTGGACGTCTAACAATTCTAAGAGAGAAAAGTGAGTGTGTAGCCCATTTCCCACCCCAAAATCCTTCATCCTAACCCTTCAACTCTATCACCTTGCATCAAAGTGAGGCACAAGGAGATCAGCGTTCCATCGGACCAAGAAGATCGAACGGTGTATGCTTTATAGGCTAAATTTTCATGTTTTGATGATGGGCCAAGTGAGGCCTACCGATTTATGGTATGGATCTCACTTTGGACCCTAGATGTGGCTGATGGCCCACCTTGATCCTCATGATCATTCCATGATGGGGCCATTTTCCATAGACCCCATCATGATGTTTAATTTCCTTGCATGAAAAAAGGTCATCTAGACCTTTCATTTTGGTGGAGAAGGAATCTTCACCGTTGATTTTTGATTTGGTGGGGCCCACATGTATTGGGACCCACTTGATATAGTATTGAATGAATGGAAGGGAGGGCCCATAGTGTCGGGGTCCCTCCATCACACGTGTCCCTCTCTCTCTTTTTCTTTTTATGTGATAATGTAGTTGTGTGGCCCGCTTGGATGGACCCCACCTTGGTGTATGTCTTATCCACACCATCCATGCATTTGATGGCCCACCTGAGCAAGGCGCACCTTAAATGCATGTGTTATGGCAAGACCGTCCAGCATCTCTGGACGCTGGATGTGAAATGAAAACCAAATATTAGCTTTATTCAACAAGCTTTTGGGTGGACCATTCATACAGGCCCCACCTTGATGTATAAGTCTAATCCACGCCGTCTATTCCATTCCCTAGCTCATTTTAGGTGTTGAGCCGAAAAATGGAGCCAATCTAACTATCTGGAGGGCCATAGCATAGAAAATAGTGTTTTTACCATTGATATCCACCCCGATGTTTTTGTACCCCAAAACATATCGAATATTGGGCTTAATGGGTCTGTCTTGGGCCATAAAAACCCATGGCTAGATCGGATTCCCCTGATGTGGACCCCATATGAGAAAAACCGCAGAAAATATGTTTTCAAAAAAATAATAATAAAATAATATAAGAGGCAGCAGGTGTTGTTGCTTGTGTCAGAGGACGCCACGCAGCATCCTGCTGCTCTCCTGCATAGGCGAGACGGACAGGGACCATGGTCCCAGCCGTGGGCCCCACTGTGATGGGTGTAAAACATCCACACTGTGCGTTTGGTGGGCCCCTTCTTGCGGTGGGCCCCCTCCAAAAAAATCAGCCGTATACACAGCTCAGGTGGCCTACACGGCAGGGAAACGGTGGGATTGGACAACTACCATTGAAACCCTGTTTAGGTTCACAGAAGTTTTGAATCCATATGAAATTTGTTTTCCCTCTGCATCCAGGTCTACGTGACCTTATGAACAGATTGGATTGCAGATAAATGTTATGGTGGGCCCCACGTGGGACCCACCTGTGAAGGATTTGGATTGGCTGGTGTACCACACACCAACCCTATAGCTGTGATGTGGTAGGTTATGTGGAGCCCACCTTGGCGACGTGTGTGGGATCCTCTCTGATGGATGTGTTGCATCCTAACCGTCCGACCCTTTGACAAGCTCATCTTACAGCTTAAGATTAAAAATGAGACAGATCTAGGATCAGGTGGACCATATTATAGAAAACAGTGAGGGATTGAACGTCTACCATTGAACTCCCTTGGAGTCTAGAAGTATTGGATCAATATAATATTTATTGATTTATTTATTTTGATCTTCGTGACCTTATTAATAGATTGGATGGAAGATAAACGTTATGGTGGGCCCCACGTGGGACCCACTAATATATGTGTTCACACCTTTCATCGGTGTAGACCCCCACCATGAGGTATGTGCTTTATTCATGCTGTCCATCCCTATGGGACCCACCATGATGCATGTGTTGCATCCAAACCGTCCACCATTTGGCAAGCTTATCTTATGGCTTGAGGTCAAAAGGAGACATATCTATTTATCTAGTGGGCCATTGATAACAGTGGTGGGTTGAATGTCTACCATTGAAACTCCTCTAGCCCAGATGTTTTGAATAAACATAAAATTTATTTATTTATTCTTATTAGGTCTGTATGATCTTATCGACTGTTGGATAGAAAAATAAACTTATGGTGGGCCTTGAGGATTTTAATGGTGGAAATCATTGTCACCACTATTATCTGGAGTGCGGTCCAGATGATCTTTCGATACGATTAATTCCTTGTGAAATGCTTTAGAATGATCTCTACATGGGTTATGACCCATTACAATGTATATAAGGCCCATTGATTCGACCCATTTGATAAGGCCCGATGTGATAAATATAGGCCCGTTGTTAAGGCCCACCTTAATGAATATAAGGCTATGTGATGAGGCCCATCTTAATGTATTTGTGGCCCATTCGTTGACGCCCACCTTGATATATACAAGGCCCATATGATGCAGCCCATTTGATGTATCTAGGGTCCAGGGTTAAGGACCAATGGGATGTACACAAGGTCCATTGCAATGTGTGATTCCACCGCGGTTTATGTAATGATGTTCATGGCGGGCCGTGCCTTGGGAGCAATGATGGTTTGACGCCCACATCGTAAGTACGATGTTAGTTAAATGTCCACATTGTGACTTTCCCTAAGGTCCTTTGATAGGCCCATATAGGCCCATTCCGGTCGTCGAGACTGAGTATCAAGGCTAATTTCAATTTGTAGAGGCCGATTGTATAAGCTGATTCCGATTGTCAAGGCCGAGTATCAAGGCCGATTCTGATTTGTCGAGGCCAATTGTATAGGCCAATTCCGATTATCGAGGCCGAGTATCGAGGTCAATTTCAATTTGTCGAAGCCAATTGTATAGGTTGATTCCAATTGTCGAGGTCGAGTATCAAGGTTAATTCTGATTTGTCGAGGCCGATTGTATATGCCGATTCTGATTTGCTAAGGCCGATTGTAGAGGCCAATTCCGATTGTCGAGGCTGAGTATCAAGGCCGATTCTAATTGTCGAGGCCGACTGTAGAGGCTGATTATGATTTGTCGAGGCCAATTGTATAAGTCGATTCCGATTGTCAAGGCCGATTCTGATTGTCGAGGCTGACCGTATAGGCCGATTTTGATTGTCGAGGCCGAGTATCGAGGCCGATTCCGAGTGTCGATTTCGATTGTTGAGGCTAACTTCGATTGTCGAGGCCGATTTCGATTTGCCAATGCCGATTGTCAAGACCTATATGATGTACATGTGACCCCTAGTTGAGGCCCATTGTGATATGTATTAGGCCCATGATGCATGACCCATTTGATGTATTCAAGACCCATGTGTAGGGCCCACATGTCATGTATTTGAGGCCCATGGGAAAGGCCCATTGTGATGTATTCGTGGCCTATGGGTAAGGCTCATTGTGATATGTATTAGGCCCATGATCAGGGTCCACCTATTGTGTATATGTGGTCCTTGAGTAAGGCCCATTATGTTGTATATTAGGCCTTTGTGTGAGGCCGCTGGCCCATTATATGTTTGGCTCTATGTGGGCCATTCCTTTGGGGTAATGTTGGTTAAATGTCCATATTATCGAGGCCGATTGTTGATATCGGTTATTGATACCGATTATGAGTATGTGACAGCATAGCATCATGATACATGCCCATACGCATCATCTGAATGTTTATTGTAAGATGTGATTGACCCTTGCATATGCCATAGTACAGAGGGTTTATGAGACTCCCTGATAGGTAGAGTTATCCTATATGAGTGCACGGTATACGCAGGATTGATACATGATTGGACTACATGATTCATGCATCTCGCATTTGCATGACACGATTATTATTCACCCTAGCGTCATCAGGGTCATAGCCTCCACAGGCATATCGTAGATGGCTAGATTGGGACACTAGAAATGCTTGGTTCTAGCATTGGGCACATAGGATGTCCTCGAGTGAAAGTCCCAGAACCTCCTTGGTACCAGGAGATGCTCTAACGCTGAAATCGAGTGAAAAACATAAGCGTCGGTGCCTTTACCATTAGGTCGCATCTCCCACTGTATCGTGGTGGGTTGGGAGGGTGTGTGGCCTTACCCGCCTGAGTGAGGGGGCAATAGTTAGGCTGAGTCTGACCAGCTCATAAATGGGTCCGCTACTGTTGAGCCTTGCTGGTGTTGGTTGTCCATAGGCGGGTAATGAGGTCTCTTACGCTCGCTGGGCTGTGCAGCTAAGAGATCAGCAGTTAGCGGGTAGTGTATTTGACCCCGGTGATTTTCCAGAGGGGAACAGTATTGATATGTGGACTTGATATGAGGACTGACATGATATTATAACACCCCATCACTATTGCACATGTGGGCGAGCGCACGTGGGCGGATGCTGATGTGGGTGGGGCCAAGGCCTGGGTGAGCTACCAGTGGTTAGCAAACTACTGTGCTAGCAGGTTACTGAGCAGGAGTTGCATACTCATTCATTCACCCATTCACTATCCACTCGGGCTAGTGGTGCGCAACTATTTATTACATGTACCTTCACAATGGCAAGGATTTCGGTTGGGGCGCAACTAACCTAAGATCAGGAGTTTACCACATTGTGTTTAACTATCCAAATTTAGGTATGGGACTGGTTTGGATAGAATTCCCTTGTGATGGACCCCATAGCCTGCGATACTACACACTATCATCCCGACTTCACTCCAACTTGGTCATTTCATTCACATTGCATATTGCATTTCATCCACGGCATATAGCATTTTGGATTGCTATGTTTCTGCACTTATATGGCTTAGAAGGACTTGACAGGATCTGTATATTGCATTTCATCAACAGTAGATGATATTTGGCTCATTATGATCTGCATTGCGTACTCTGATATTATATGACTCATGGACTTACCAGTATATTTCCACTTACTTAGATATCGTATGATTCATGATCTTACCAGTATTTTCGCTTATTCCGATGATGTAAGATTTATGGGCTTTATTGTATACTTGGCACTTACCTTACACACACTTTCACCACCCTTTAAGCTTTCTATAAGCTTATGCAAGGTAGATGTGTGCAGGTGGCGTTAGGTCACAGCAGCATTGAACTTGGAACGTGCAGCGAACTTCTGGAGCTTTGATTTTGATACATGTGTTTCCCTTTCAGCATTGTATTCAATTGTTTATATTAGTGGATATGTGGTGATGTTGTTTTGTGATTTAGTTATGCTCCATTACGAAAAAAATCACACTGAAAATCCTCCTTGTAGGATCCTAGGATCGAAATCTGGCACATGAGTGCCGGGAGCGAAAAATGGGGCACTACGGAGGTTGTCGGCGCCGGATTCGGCGATCAGGAATTTCGTGAACCCGTTTTCTAAGTTTGGGGCGTGACATACCTAACCAATCTGGTGAGGCAGTAAATCATCCATGCACGCCAATGAGAAAATCAACTATGCTCACCGATCCAACAGAGCAAATCAACCATGCTCATCGATCCAATAGAGCAAATCAACCATGCTCACCAATTCGAAGGACCAACAAGATCTCGCATGCCTCTAACATTAAAAACCTTTTGCAAATCAACCATTCTCACCAAACTAATCCAATGAGACAGCAAATCAACCATGCATGCCGATGAGAAAATCAACCATGCTCATCGATCTATCGTCTGACCCAAAATCCAATTCAAAATATCCATGCCAATTACCAAATGTTCGACAATTATGCAATTAAATAGGTTCCAAGCAACTGTAATGCAATAAAATTCAAGTTCAAGCATAATATGATCATGATGCATGTAATTTTCATAATTGAAAAACTTAACATATAATACATACTCAATAGTGATTCAAAAGAGAAATTAACAATGCAATGGATTGATACAGTGTGAGGTAACAAAGTAGTTCAATGAATTATATAAGAGTTTGGACTTGAAAGAGAATTTCACCAAATGTTCAATATTCAAAATATTCAAAAAAAAAATGACTAGTTCTAAACCTAACGAACAATGGAATAGATGTACTCAATTCTTTGGAAATCCAATAAAACCAGTCAAGAGAAGACCATGAGATAAGAAAGAAAAGAAAAAAGGACTTTCCCAAAGTGAAATGGTTAAACCTAAAGCAAAACAGTTAGGCACAAAACAAAAGAAGAATTCAACATATACAAAATCTAACTCGGGAAATATTCTTTACCTAGGATCTTGGATCACATAGAAAATAAGGAAATAAAACTTTAAAAAATAAAATTAGAAAAAGAACCTTGATTTTGGAGTATTAACATAAGTCAAGAATTGAAAGCAACTTGAAGGGAATTCAAAAAGAAAGATCACTCACTGATTCATTATTGTTGAGTCAACCCAAACCTAACCTGAACTCTACCCGACTCAGGCCTAACTCGTCCATGGCTTAGTGAGTCAACTCAGTTTACACCAATTCTTCTTCTTTCTTCTTCTTCTTCTTCTTCTTCTTCTCTCTCTCTCTCTCTCTCTCTCTCTCTCTCTCTCTCTCTCTCTCTCCCTTGAATTGCTAGAATTGTTGTTCTTCTGTCCTCACTATCTAAAGATCTTTATAAAGCTCCATGTCTCAAATTTCATAGATGAAAATCAGACTTAAAGAAGATTTTCCACTAATATGTTCTGCAGACATCGCAATACATCTTTGTACTACTCGGATGGATTGTGAGTTTTTATCTGTGAGCTTCATCCAAAATTTTCTTTTTTAATTCATCATCGTATGGCACACAGTCTTCCCTAATATCTAATCCCTCCATCCATTCCAATCTTTCAATCTGTCTTGTTGAGGTCAAAATCTGGACCACCCTCCACTCAATGCGGCACTCGAAGCAGACCCTGAACTTGCACAAAAGGGGTGAGCAAAGGAGACCCTGGCTTAGCCGAGGGACCCTCCGATGCCTAAGTCAAGCTAGAGAATCTGGGTCTAAGTCGAGGAATGTAGAGAGAGGGTGCAAGATCTTGCGTACCTATAGCAATGGGGTCCCTTGGTATTTATACCCATGGGTTGGATGATCCACATACATTAACCTCGGCATGATTTGCTCAATCAGTGGGATATTGTGATCATGGAGATATTATCCGCAATCCATGGATCGTGTAGCGTATCGTGTCTTAAGGGTGTGTATCTGCTAGTGAGATATTCAGTCACGTTCGCGTATGGGTAGTTTCCTGGTTTGGCACTCAGAATATCCACATCTGGCCTCAGCCTCGGCCTCACCCGACCCGAGGCCGAATACTAGTAGTCGGGACTGGTTGAATGCCCTTTGCTTCGGCTCTGAGCCTCAAACTAAGATGGCCTCGGCTTCAAGTCTCGGACCAAGACTGGTACGTAGATTGACCGTTTTGTTGAGTTATTAAACAACGGTAGCTCGAAGCCGGGATGTGCCAAGAGAGGACTCGACCCTGCTTATCCTTCATACATTCCCGAGGTCTCCCCTCCAAGCTATGAGGTCCATAGTTGGCTTGACTTATCGAGTTGGATTTCCCCACAACAGAAGCCCCCTACTCTTGTAGTCCGAGCTCAGACTTAAAAGAGTAAAGCATGGGGAAATGAGACGGCGCCTTCATATCCTTGCGCATGATGTCGATTGGGATGATCGGGGCATAATTAATACAATATATATGCCTTGGATCTCACGTGTTGTACGACGGCCGTAACCCTTCAGCTTATGTCCCTTGGGCGAGCGACACGTGGCGACAATTACAATTCGCAATCGGCAGAGTGAAGGAGACAACGTCACGTGTCTGCGAAGGGGCGAGGAGCTGCCTGTACCTTAATGGCATTAAATGCTGAAATGACTCCGACCTCGAAGCGTGAGCTCAGACATATCGTTCCCCTCCACGTGTCCTTTGGTGTTAGAGTTGAGACACCTCAACTCCGGAGACACCTGTCTGCAATGATGATGTTGGGGCATGGGCGGGCTATATAAACCCCTCCTGCCTTCACTTGCGTACTTCTTTTGCTCTCTCGCTCTCCATTTTCCTTGCTCCTTTCAAATCGCCTTTTGCCAAAAAGAGGATTTCTGTTACCGGATAAAGGGTTTTCGACCATCAGAGAAGGGATTCTACTTAGAAGAAGCCACCTGAGTTGGGGAAATTCTTGTCGGAGTGATTCGCCAGTAGCCTTGTGAGTTTTCCATCACTTAAGACTTTTTCCTTGTTTCACAATGTCGAGTAATTCCAATGAAGTAGAGGAGGTTCGAGGAGCTGACTCTAACTCCGGACCAGAGACCACTGCCTCAGAGCCCGAAAACTTCGAAGGCCCCTTCGAGGTCATTCCACTCAACACCTCGGCTAGAGGAACTGCAGATCCGAATGCCAAAAGCTGAGGCAAGAGGCTGAAGCGAGGACTTAAAGATCTCGGGGGTCGGTCGCCGGCAGGTCCGTCAGGAAGTTGTAAGAAGGCCTTGGTCCCAGGGGGCTCGATCTACATCGAGTCCCAAATGGCTCAGATCCAAGAAGACCATCAGATCCAGGATTCGGTGCAGATCCGAGCCCCTTCTTCTACGGATCAGGCGGGACTTCCTACAAAGGAGGAGATTGCCATTTTCACCAGCGCCCTTTAGTGTGGGCTTCAATTTTCCATCCATCCGTTCGTGCATGAGCTCACCGGCCGGCTAGGAATAACATTGGGCCTGCTGGTTCTGAACTCCTAAGGATCCTTGTCTCCACTTTTATTCTCTGGCACCAGTCGGTTGTTCAACATATACCTCTTCATGTAGATCGCCATTCAAAAAGGCGCTCTTTACATCCATTTAAAAAATTCTAAACTTTCTAAAACATGCAATAGATATGAAAAGTCTAATAGATTCAAGGCGAGCAACTGGGGCAAAAGTTTCATCATAATCAATCCCTTCAATTTGTGTGTACCCTTGCACAACTAGTCTTACCTTGTTTCGAATGATATTTCTCAATTTATCAAACTTGTTTTTGAAAATCCATTTTATTCCAATAATATGTTTATCTTTAGGTCTAGGAACAAGGTGCCAGACATCATTTCTGACAAACTGATTAAGTTCTTCCTGCATAGCAACTGTCCAGTTTTCATCAGAAAGTGCTTCTTTCACTTTAACCGGTTCTATCTGGGATGTAAAGCATACGTAGTTACATATGTCTTCTAATTGTCTACGAGTGCGCACACTAGTGAGAGGGTTTCTAAGTATTTGATCAATTGGATGATCTTTAATAGTTCTTAATTCAGAATTAGTTTTACTTGATGAAGTATCTGGTTTTTCATATATAAGAGCTTCATCATTATCCGAACTAAGGGCAGGTGTGTTCAAGTGATCGTCAATTACTACATTTATTGACTCTTGAATCACAACGGTCCTGTTGTTCAGAATACAATATGCACGACTGTTTAAAGAGTATCCTAAGAAGATTCCTTCATCACTTTAGTGTTGAACTTTCCTAGATTTTCACGATCACGTAAAATATAGCACTTGCTGCCAAAAATTCAAAAATATTTGACAGTAGGCTTTTTCTCAAACCACATTTCATAAGCCGTTTTATTATTAGATTTGCAGATATAAACACGGTTGATAATGTAGCAAAGATTCTTGTTTTGACCCATAAATTTCTAGGGAGCTTCATGCTATTTAACATAACATTTTCCATTTCTTGAAGCACTCTATTTTCTCTTTCCACAATACCATTTTGTTGTGGAGTTTTGGGCGCAGAGAATTCATGTGATATTCCCTGATCACTACAGAGTTTCTCAAAACCGCTATTTTCAAACTCAGATCCATGATCACTACGGATCTTACTAACTTGAGAACATTTTTCAGTTTGGATCCATTTTATAATCTTTTTTACTTCATCAAGGGTTTCTGATTTGTCCCTCAAGAATGAAACCCAAGTGTATCTTGTATAATCATCTACAATAACCAAGATGTATTTTTTACCGCCTCGACTTTCCATTCTGGTTGGTCCTATAAGATCCATATGGAGAAGCTCGAGTGGACTAGATGTGGTATTGGAGTTCACCTTTTTGTGAGAGCTCCTCGTTTGTTTACCATACTGGCATTCACCACATATTTTGTCTACTTTTTGTACTTTAGGTAGACCTCTAATTAGTTCTCCTTTGCTCAATCTGTACAAATTTCGGTAGTATACATGTCCAAGACGTTTATGCCATAATTCTGTCTCATCAGTATGGACCATGTAACACGTTTGATTAAATGAGCTTCCATTGCATACTATATAGCAGTTTTCAGAAGTTCTGCGACCAGTTAATATTACAGAACCCTTTTTATCTATAATCTCACAACCTTGATTAGAAAATTCAACACTATGGTTGTTGTCACATATTTGAGATATGCTTAATAGGTTGTGTTTTAATCCCACAACATATAAAACATTCTTAAATAAGGGAAGATTATAAAGTTGAACCGTACCTTGGCCAATAATCTTGCAGTTGCTACCATCACCAAATGTGACTGATCCATCAGTCATATCTTTTAGATCGGTGAATAGAGCCTTGTCACCTGTCATGTGCCTGGAACATCCACTGTCTAGATACCATTTTGAATGGCTTGTTACTTTGAACGCAGTGTGGGCAACCAAGAAGGTAACTTTAGGAACCCATTTCATAACTGTTTTGGGTTTAGGAACATAGTTGGTCTTCTTTTGTCCGATGTTGTAAGAATGACCTACTGAGTTAGATTTTAAGAGCTCCTTAAGTAAATCAATTATTTTTTTCAAGCAAGAGGATTTACGCATTCTGATTTTTAAAATTTATATAGCTGCTTTTAGGTTTATGAAAAGTTTTTGAATTTTTAGAAAAAACTTGACTAGCACCTTTTCCTTTTGAATTAGAAGTTTCTCCTTTCACAAAGTTGGGAGATGTATACTTCTGTTTAGGAGATGTATTTTTCTCATAGCCCAGCCCGGATCTATCGCCACATTTTCTTGATCCGGATAATAATTTTTCTAACTTTGGATCACCCTAGGCATATCTCCATGTATCCTTCAAACTCAGAAGAGAAGATACTTCATTTTTAAGTTTCTCATTTTCATATTTCAAATCATCAATCAACGAAGTTTTGAATTCCAAATCACATTTTGATTTTTCCAAACAATCTGAAATATGCGATTTTTCTAAAACAAGAGTTTCAAAACATTCATTGAGTTTAGAAAACTTTTCTTTTTGAAGCTTAAGTTTGACAGCAATTTTACAATTTTCCTTATATAAGGCATTATAAGCATCTTGAAGATCTTCTTCATTTTCATAATCACTATTCAAATTTTCTTCACTTGTTGAATCATCGTGATCTGAAAAAGTAAACTTGGCTAGAGTCATAAGGGCTTTAACTTCATTGCCCGACTTCGGTTTTTAATTTTCGATTCAGAGGATGCTTCAGAATCAGACAATTCATCCCAAGTAGCCAACATACCCTTCCTTCTGGGTCTGTCCTTTTTAGGACATTTGTTTGCTAAATGCCCATACTCTTGGCAGTTGTAACACTGACTGTCTTTTAACGACTTCCAAGTTTTGGACTTAGGTTTAGATCGTTTCTTTTCATTTCCCTTTTGAAAGTCAACCCTTTTCTTGCTTTTGAAAATTTTGTAAAACTTTTTCGCCAAAAGAGCCATATTGTCTTCAGAATTTTCTAAATCTGAGTTTTCTTAAGAAATACCTTTAGAAGATTTCAAAGCTATAGATTTACCTTTAGGAGCTTTAAAATTTAATTCATAGATTTGTAAAGAACCAACTAGTTCTTCTACCCTTATATTATCCGTATCACGAAGTTCCTGGATCGCGGTTACTTTAGAATTGAACCGTTCAGGAAGTGAGCGTAGTATCTTCGCACACACTTTACTTTCTGGAATTTTATCACCAAGACCCCACATAGAGTTTACAATGTCATTTAGTCTAGTGTAAAAGTCCATAGACATTTCATTTTCCTCCATATGAATTTCTTCAAATTTGGTTGTGAGGAGTTGGACTTTAGACTTTTTGACAATTGATGTACCCTCGTGTGTCATTTCTAGTATATCCCAGGCTTGCTTTGCAGTATCACAGGATATAATTCTTTTGAACTCATCCGGAGATAGTGTGCAAGTGATTGCATTTAGTGCTTTAGCATTGGCATTATACTCACTTTTCTGAAGGTTGGTCCATAAATAATAAGCAGGTACATATACAGTTTTTGAACCGTCAGATTCAGTTACTTCAATGGTAGGAGAGTTCCATTCGGTCACTGTGGCTCGCCACACACTCTCATCCATTGATTTGAGGAAGATCCTCATTCTGGCTTTCCAATAGGCATAGTTGGAGCCATCAAAGGGTGGAGGCCTAGTGACTGATAGGCTATTAAAATTTGACATCTTATAGCTTAGATCGTTAGCTCAGGAAATAAATCCAAAAAACAAACAATAAGAACGAGCTATTAGGCTTTGATACCACTTGAAAAGGCCAAGCTATATGTCCTAGAGGGGGGGTGAATAGGACTATGCCAAATTAAAAATAAAATCAGCGGAATAACATAAATCAATAGCCTTACAATTATAAATCAATTATCAATGCTGAAATCAAATCACCTTAATAAATAAGTATTGAGAGATTGATACAAATTCAGTTTTAAGAACAACCTTACACCATAATAAACAAGGGCTTATGGTAGGACAACCTTATTTCTAGAACTTCTTTTGAATCAAGAACTCAATTTTAATAAAGATAAATGAATAGCAGAGAATTGAAATTAAATGCAGAAATGTAGATCTAATTTATTACAACAATCTCCACACTTGCTTGAAATGTAAATTGTTACAACATTCACATCCACATGTACATTCCGCACAATTGAATGATAAAAGATATGAGAATTAAGCAAGCATTCAATCCACAAGACAAAGAGTTATAGTGGTTCGCCTGTGTGTACACCAACTGTTCTTCAACAGCCACACAGAATGCTACTCCACTCCTAATATCCTCACACAGGGGATATTAGCGTTCACTATCAAATAGGTTTTCACAGGTTCCCCCAAAACCTTTACAATTGTCTTTTTAACTTGGGCTTACACAATCCAAAACCCACACTTCTGAGTTTTCTGGCTCTCCTCAGATAACCACACAATTTGAGATTTTTCTAGCAAATCCCAAACAAAAACCAAAAAGAAATGGAATTTACAGAATTGTAAAATACCTGAATTTCTTCTCTTGTAGCTGCTCAGAAGAACCAATTGGAGTAGACGTTCGAATATAGAAGTTTTATGTCGACAACTCACTTTAATATGGTTCTAAGTTCTAATTGATTTTAGATTTAAACCAGTTGGGCGTAGCTATATTTGATTTTGATTCCAAGAAGAAGGAATAAGTCAATTCCTCTTTTCAAATCAGATTAGAATACATAAACAAAATCAAATTAAATAAGCTATCAAAAAGAGAAAGAAATTATGCACAAAATAACTTAAAAATAAACACAAACTTATCTCAGAGTGGAGCCTTGAATTCACTTAATTTTTAATGAAAAACTCTGAAATTCGGTGCTATTTCTAGCAGAAGAAATTCATCTTCGATTGGTCCTAGGGTCACCACGACTGGTCTTGAAATAAACTGATTTTTAAATTTTTGAGCGCGATCGCATCAGACCATTTTACGACCGGTCGTAGGTAGTCCACGACTGGTCGAAGGCAGTCCACGACTGGTTAAGACCCGTCTAAGACTGGTCGTGCGACACTTGATTTAGTCGCTGGAGTTTGAGTCGTAGCTTTACGACTGGTCGAAGGTCGAGTCGAGACCATCTCACAACCGGTCGAGCAGACTCCAGGACTAGTCGTAGGCGAACCAAAAAATTTGATAAATTGCAACCATTTTAGGACTTGTCTTGGAATTTCTTAGACTGGTCGAGACAGTACTAGAACTGGTCGAATAGAGTCTAGGACTGGTCTTAGAGTAGACCAAACTCATGTAATAATATTCATTTGGATTATGTATCCAAAGTGACCTACCCTAAGGTCAATCTAATGGTTTATCAAACCTGGAACATGAAGTATGAACATTGAACACTTCATTTGCTTAGACTTTGATCTTTATGAAGCTTGATTTCTTCAACGTAACTTTAAGTTGTACTTGAGTCCCGCAATTAGATTTGAATCTTGAACATGCACTTGAACTTGAGTCTTGACCCGAAGTTCTCTCTTAATATTGTAGCTTGAACTATCATGAAGCTTGAAGAATTCTTTGAGCTAGACTTCAAGTGTTGACGAGGTGTCTCGAACAAACTTATCAAAATATAAACACACAACATACGGAGACATTTTGACACACAAAATTTGACAATCAAAGAGGAATCAAATCATAGCACTTACACCCACCTCTGCTCTGACTTCATATCCTTGATAGGCGGGGGAACAAGTGGGGTCGCAAGAGCTGCTTCTGCTTTGGTGTCTACACTCGAAATGGTAAACTCAGCTATAAAGTCAGCCACAGCCTGACCCTTAATTGTAGTCCTTTGACGATATTGGATGTCGAACTCCCCGAGTTTTATCGCCCATTTTGTTAGCCGACCTGAGATGTCTAGCTTTTGAAGGACTTGCCTGAGGGGGGAGTTGGTTAGGACGATGAAGGCATGTGCTTAGAAGTACGGGCGCAGCCTCCGTGCTGAGAAGACCAAACTGAGTGCTAGTTTCTCCATGCTTGGGTACCTGGTCTCGGCGGGTACCATTGCCTTGTTTACATAGTAAACAGGATACTGCTTACCTCCTACCTCCCTAATGAGTGTAGAACTGAAGGCCGAGGCAGAGACCGCTAGGTACAAGAATAGGGGCTCGTCCTCTTCCGGCTTCGACGACAAGGGAGACGAACCCAGGTATTACTTCAGTTTTTGGAACGCCAGCTCACATTCATGGGTCCACTTGACTTTCTTGTGACCTTTTAGTTGCGGGAAAAAGGGGAGACACTTGTCTGTAGCTCTGGAGATAAACCGACCAAGCGCTGCTACTCGGCCAATCAGACACTGGATCTCCATCGTTGTCCGAGGCGAGCTCATATCGAGTAGCACCTTGATCTTCTCGGGATTCTCCTCGATACCTCTCTGGCTGACTTGAAACCTAAGGAACTTGCCCGAACCGACTTCGAAGACACACTTGGCCGGGTTCAGCTTCATCCGGTACTCCCGGAGGATTAAGAATGTCGCTCCGAGATCCGTAAGGTGGTCGGATGTTCTTATGCTCTTGACAAGCATGTCATCGACGTAAACTTTCATTATCCGACCATCTGCTTAGCAAACATCCGATTTACCAATCTCTGGTATGTTGCCCCAGCGTTCTTCAGGCCAAAAGGCATGACTCGGCAACAGTAGAGTCCTTTGTCGGTGATGAAGGTAGTCTTCTGCCTGTTTGGGGGGTGCATCGAGATCTGATTGTACCCAGAATAGGCATCCAGGAAGGAGAGTCGCTCGTGTCCAGCCTTGCTGTCCACCAGCTAGTCGATCCGAGGCAAGGGGAAGCTATCCTTAGGACAAGTCTTATTCAGGTCTGAGTAGTCTACACAGACCCACCACTTCTTATTTGATTTCTTCACCAGGACCACGTTAGCGATCCAGTCTGGATAATGTACTTCCTCAATGAAGACGATGCTGAGGAGCTTGGAGACTTCATCGGCTGTGGCCATGTACCTCTTGGCGTCGAACGCTCTTCTCTTCTGTTTCACTGGTTTATGATCCGGATCCACATTCAACCTATGAACCATGAAGTCGGGAGAGATACCCGGCATATCCTCGTGCGACCACGTGAAGACATCCCTATGCTGTTGTAGGAAAGTCAGCATCTAAGACTTCTGCTCAGAATTCAGCGAAGATTCGAGCTGAACAGTTTTACTTGGGTCGGCTTCCTTAAGCGGGAGGTCTCCAGGTCCTCTATGGGGGAATCTTCCGTGGGAGTTCTGGGGTCGAGGACGTTGATGATGAGGGCCTACTTTACTGACCTTTTTCTCACAGCTATCGCATAGCATCTCCGAGCTTCATGCTACTCCCCTCGGAGGTATCCAACCCCACCTTCGGTGGAGAACTATATCATCAGATGGTATGTGGACACAACCGCCCTCATTACATTAAGGGAAGGTTAGCCTAAAATGACATTGTACAGCGATGGCATATTGACAACAAGAAAGTCCATAAGAAGTGTAACTTGATGCTGTCCTTCTCCTCCTGTCATGGGGAGAGTGATGGCTCCCTCGGAGATCACCTTATCTCCGGCATTGTCGTACAGAGATGTTTTCATGGGTCGGAGGCGTGACCTTTCGATCCCCATTTTCTCGAATGCTTCGAAATAGATGATGTTGGCTGAGCTCCTTGTGTTGACCAAAATGTGGTAAACCTTTTGGTTGGCTATGGTCATAGTCACCACGAGGGCATCGTCGTGCGGATGCTGGATTCTGCGTGCATCATCCTCTGTGAAAGTCAGACTGCAGGGGCTAACTCAGAGTTCTTTCCTCAGTCTCTCAGCCAGGTGGACCTAGTGCTCGGGGTCTAAACTCCAAGACTGGGCTTTGCAAGCCCTGTTCGAGTCGCCTCCACTAGATGAGCCGTCGTAGATGGTGCGAATCTCAGCCAGTTCTTCTGCTGGCTTGCTCGGTTGGTCTTCTCTCTGAGCCGATCTCTCATCTTTAGTGTATTGGAGCAAATGACCCTTATGGATGAGGGCTTCAATCTCATCTTTGAGGTCCACGCAGTCACTCGTGTTGTGACCGTGGTCACGATGGAACCGGCAGTGCTTGTGCCTGTCTCGGTTCTCTACATCGACCTTTATGTAAACCAGTTAATTCAGGAGCTTCTGACCCCTGATGTCCAATAAGATCTGCTCTGTAGAAGTGTTGAGGGGAGTGTAGGAACAGAATTTGCCCTCGGACTTCCTGCTAGCTCAGTGATCACGAGGGGCTCGATCGTCCGATTTTTTACTCGACGACTGAGGTTCTTCGTTCCTCAACCTCTTTCCATTGGACGATGATTCGGCTACCTTGACATTTCTTTGGGAGCTGGAGAACTCCTCTGCATTGGTGTACTTCTGAGCCCTGCTAATGAGCTCGACCAGGGTGGTTGGTGGATTCTTTCTGATGGAGAAGGTGAACTTTCCCTCTTTGAGGCCGTCGAACATGGCGAAGAGTGTCATCTTGTCATCATAATCTTCAACCATCAACACCTCTTCGTTGAAGCGGGCGATGAAGTCTTTCAGTGGCTCTTTGTCCCCTTGTTTGAGGGTGAACAGATGAGTAGTTGGCTTGCGACTCTTCTTACTAGCCATGAATTGGGTAAGGAATAATCTGCTGAGCTCCGCGAAGGAGCTGATCGCTTGGGCTTAAGCTGCCTGTACCAGTTCCGAGCTGGTCCAGAGAGGGAAATTGCGAAAGCCGTGCACATTATAGCTCCTGTGGCCGAGTGGATCTGCATCCAGGAACGGTAAGACTCTACATGTTCTGACGGGTCTCCAGACCCAAAGAACTGGATGCCGGGAGGCATCCGAAACCTCTATGGCATCACCTCATCCATGATCGCAGAGGTGAATGGAGGCTCAGCCTCTTTCATTGCCTGGACAGCGACTGGGATGGAAGATGGTTGTTGGTTTTTCTGCATTGTCTCGATCTGGTCGTGGAGTTCTTTCAACTGAGGTTCCCAGGGGCTTTGGTTCTCAGCCACGACCTCCTGAGGAGCCTCTGCCACATCTAGTGTTCTGCCCTGCCTTCTCCTCTCCAACTTATAACAGAGGTCAGTGTGGGCCAAGGCCAAAGTAATGGATACATAAGACGGTTCCACATCGCAAGCAAGTTTCGAGGTACGGGCAGACCGATTCTAGGATACCACATTCTGAGTGAGAGCCCTCATGGTCTGCTCCTGAGACACCTGGGCCTGAGAGGTGGCTTGCTGCGGTCATTCCTCTTGTGCCGGCGTGGCTTCCACCAGATTAAGAGGTGGTTTTCGATCCCACTGTGCTTTCATCTGACTTATCTCCTCCCTCAGCATCTGGACTTCATTCTGCAATGCCTTGTACTTCCCTCCTCAGCTCCGAGTCCATTGGAACGGCCTGATCGGAGCCGATTTGGTGTGTACTATCGAAGATGATTGATGTGGCCCACTAGGCCTGCTTGGTTCAGGCTTCACTACCACTACCTTCTTCTTCCCTTTCACCATTATACTCGTAAAATGATCTGACTTTTTGTATCAGTTTTCCCACAGATGGCGCCAAAAAATGTTGAGGTCAAAATCTGGACCACCCTCCACTCAATGTGGCTCTCGAAATGGACCCTGAACCTGCACAAAAGGGGCGAGCAAAGAAGACCTTGGCTTAGCCGAGGGACCCTCTGATGCCTAAGTCAGGCTAAGGAATCTGGGTCTAAGTCGAGGAATATAGAGAGAGGGTGCGAGATCTGGCGTACCTATAGCAATGAGGTCCCCTGGTATTTATACCTGTGGGTTGGACGATCCACGTCCGTTAATCTCGGCATGATTTGCTCAATCAGTGGGATATTGTGATCATGGAGATATTATCCGCAATCCAAGGATCGTGTAGCGTATCATGTTTTAAGGGTGTGTATCTGTTGGCGAGATATTCGGTCACGTCCGCATATGGGTAGTTTCCTGGTTCGGCACTCAGAATATTCACATCTGGCCTCAGCCTCGACCTCACCTGACCTAAGGTCGAATACTAGTAGTCGGGACTGGTTGAATGCCCTTTGCTTCGGCTCTAGGCCTCGGACTAAGATGGCCTCGGCTCCAAGCCTCGGACCAAGACTGGTACGTAGATTGACCGTTTTGTTGAGTTATTAAACGATGGCGGCTCAGAGCCAGGATGTGCCGAGAGAGGACTCGGCCCTGCTTATCCTTTATACATTCCCGAGGTCTCCCCTCCGAGCTCTGAGGTCCCTAGCTAGCTTGACTTGTCACGTTGGATTTCCCCACAAGATGTCTCATCATCACTGGCAACCTTTGACATTCGAGTCTATAACCAAGAATCCTGTTTTTGTGCCTCTATGATTCTATTCACCTATACATAGAGATATTTCAAACATAAAAATCCTAGCATTTAATTGAGAGGAAAAATATAATTACATTAAGTAAATTTGAAAGGAAATTATATATTAGTGCAAGTTGTATTGACATATTGCAAAGGTAAACCATAGTGTTATCCACTTGAAATTAGATTCCATAATCTTATATAGTATTAAGCATCTTTCACTCTCGTATTGTGATAGATGCAACAAGTTTGTGCGTCTTCCTGCTTAATGCATCGCTCATGACATTCACTTTACCTGGATAATAGGAGATACTAAAATAATAATCTTTTAAGAGTTTCATCTACTTTTCTGCAGCATATTTAATTCCTTTTGATCGAACAGATATTTTAAACTCTGATGATCATAGTACAGTTCAAATATTTCACCATACAAAAAATGTCTCCATATTTTCAATGCGAATACTACTTTTACTAACTCTAAATTATGAGCCGGTTAGTGTCGTTCATGATTTTTTCATTTCTTGGACACATAAGCAATCACCTTTCCCCTTATATAAGGACACATCCCAACCCTTGATACGAAGCATTGATATAAACCATAAAATTTTCTCCTTCAGGAGGAATTGTTAAACTGACATCATTGTTAAATGATTCTTCAATGCAATAATAAAATAATGTTCTTAATCATCATCTCATATAAAGGATTTATCATTTTTGGTCAAGCAAGTTAATGGCCCAGCAACTTTAAAGAACCCTTCTATAAATCTCCTATAATATCTAGCCAATCTGAGGAGTTGTGAACCTTGGTCATATTCATGGGTTGTTCCCATTTTAACATTGCATCGACCTTTGTTGGGTCCATAGATACTCCTCTTTTAAAAGCCCACGTGACCTAAGAATTTCACTTTTTCTTTCTAAAACTCACACTTCTTCAGTTTCATGTACAACTGATTTTCTTTCAGGGTCTATAAGATGGTCATAAGATGCTCTTCGTATTCTTCCCGAGACTTAGAATATATCAGGATGTCATCAATGAACACTATGACACACCAGTCTAAACAGGGATTAAACACCATATTCTTTAGATTCATAAATATAGTTGGTGAATAGGTTGGATGGTAAATAAACATCAAGGTGGCCCCTAGAAAGGTTTCAACAGTGGGTGTCGTTAACACCACTGCTTCCTTTGGTGTGGTCCACTTGAGTTGTGGACCTGACTCATTTTTTTGGATTATGTCGTAAAATGATATGAGAAAAGAAATGAACGGCGTGGATAAAACCATTACATCACGATGGGCCCCATAAAGCCCGGCCTTGATAAATTATCATCCAAGCGGGGGTAGAACACAATCCGCTTACCTGACATAATCTGCTCCCCAGCACGCCTTAACCTTCTTTTCTCCCTCTCCCTCGCCCTTGCCACCCCTTCTCTAACTCGACACCTATCCTCTCTCTCTCTCTCTCTCTCTCTCTCTCTCTCTCTCTCTCTCTCTCTCTCTCTCTCTCTCTCTCTCTCTCTCTCTCTCGCATCCTCTTCAGGTACTCCCTACCTCTTTACATGTGGGATGTCTGTTTGTCACTTAGTCCAAACGGTGTAGTAAGAAAGTCATAATGACCATATAGGATTCTGAAAGCCATTTTCAACACATCTTCATCCTTGATTCTTAACTAGTTATGGCCCAATCTCAAATCTATTTTGAAAAAAAATATCGGGCTCCTCATAATTGGTTGAATAAGTCTCAATTCATGGCAGAGGATATTTGTTCTAAATTGTAACCTTATTAAGTTGTCAAAAACTTATGCATAGCCTCATTATGTCGTCCTTCTTTTTCAAAAATAACATTAACAGTCTTGAGGGTGATGTACTTGCCCTAATAAAACCTTTGTCTAAAAGTTCCTAATTTTTTTTTTCAATTCTCTCAATTCAACTAGGGCCATGTGATACGGTGGCCTTAAAGATCAAGGCAATTCCTGGTACAAGGTCAATTGCAAAGTCCACTTTCCTCCGGAAAAGTAATCCTGGAATTTCCTAAAACACTTTCAGGAATTCATTAACTATCGAAAATTTATCCATAATAACTTCCTGAGATTCTAACTCCGATAGGGCAAATATATTCATTAACATTCTAGTTGTTTCCCGCCATGAAATAACAATATTGGTCGTCCTAAAATGAAAAATGTCACCGACTTCTTGAAACAATCTAACTTGGCATGGTAATCAAGTAACCAATCCATTCCTAAGATAACCTTGAATCCAATCATGTCCATCACTATTAGGTTGGCTTGAATTATCATGTCACTAATTAAGATAGGACAAAATTTACACACTCAATCTAACACAACTAATCTACCAATAGGCATAGTAATTGCAAAATTCTTATTTAAGGCAACACTAGATAATGAAGACACAAGAAATGTTGCAACGAAATAATGTATAGCTCTCAAATTGAATAGAACTCTAGCAAGTGATGCATATATGATATGTGTTCCTTCGACTACAGTTCCGGCTATGTTCAAATTGGGTGTCACATATGCATAGGAGTAGCATTGTGTCGACGCTTCTTTAAGCACTAGCTCTTCTTCAGGTGGTATCTCCATGTAATCGTGTGTTGGAACTGGTTCTTCTTCAAGTGGGGCTACGACAAAAACTCGACCCTGAGCTAGCCACCAATTTCTACCACTATAGGGTTGCATCTATTGGGGCTCTAACTACTGGGAATATTTTGGAGGTCGCTGATATGGTTGTTATAAATATTGATATTTTCGAGGAGGTCTCTAATATTACAGAGGTAGTCACTGATATTGTTGCGATGGCTATGGGTAGGGTGAAGGCTTCTAGTATGGTTGTTGTTGAAATATTGAGTACAGTTGCTAAGGCACCTGGTATTATGGTTGGAATCCGATATGTGGTACAAGTTGTGATGGTTTAGAGGAAAATTGTCGGAAATGGCCTAACCCTCCGATTATAACATCGACCCAAAAATTGATGCTTGATTGATTGTACGGGGCTGTGGTGGTTTAAAGGGGTGTTTAATGAGTTGTGTGACATATGTAAATTAGTGATATTGCCCAGTAAAGACAGAACTATGAGCTTAGTGTAGCTTTGTTTCTTGCCAGTGAGAACTCAAATGCTAGGTGGTGATAGTGTCCTATTTTTTACTGATATATTTGCTTGGATCCTTCAAGTGGCTCCTCCATCTCTTACTTCCCCCTTTGTTATATGTAGAGATGCCTTAGCCTTTAAAGGCCGTGTTCACTCCCCAAGTATAGGGTTGTGATGTAGTAATAAACTCGGTAAGATCGAGGTCGAATCCCACGAGGACTGGTTGTCACAACTCAAATCTAAGACTCTCCTTAACTAATCCAACAAATAATGGTATGAACTACTAAGCACAATTCTAAAAAAATAAAACAATTAAGAACAAGGAAGAAAATTCAATCAGAGAGAGAGCACTAGGACTTTCGAATCCACCCCTAATTATCCTAACCCTTGTTTTGTCTGTTGATTCACCTTGACCTTGATTGATACCACTTAAATAGAGAAAGCACAATCTGTGTCCTAAATCGGGCATACAGATGCCTAATTCCTTTAAGCAATGCCATGAACAATACATCCCATGTCCTTGGTCGGGCACATGGTATGCAAAATTCATTAAAGCACCCCGGTCCCTTCCCCTATAGGAAACTGGTTTTTGATCAAACCCAAGCACTGTAATAAGCATCCAAACAACATCCATCTATACTTTGGTCAAGTTCATAGATGGAGAAGTATGGAATTTAAACCCATAAAGCCCACTCAGAGAAAGAAACAAATTAATTAAAATTCAAAGTAAATCAACCAATACAAGAGCTGATCAAATTAGGGGCTTCATCTCAGCCCTAGCTGAGAGATTAGTGACCCATAAAATCCATAAATAAAAAAATAAAATTCATAAAACTAAACACCAAACCGAAAAATCTCTCTCTCTTTCTCCTTCTCTTTCTTCTCTCCCTGGCTCTGGATCTCCAATTCTCTGGATCTGAATGCCTTCCCCACGTCCAAAACTTCCCTTTTATAGTTGCTGGATGGCTGGAATCGGTGGCAGAGTCGTAGACGGACTCGAAGTACAAATTTTCGCAGCCGTGATCGGTGGGCCCCACAGAGGTATTTTCTGGAAAATCCACCCCGTCCATTGGATTCAGGACGAAATTTCAGTCAAGAATGGGTGGTTTTGAAGGTCCATCAGCGTGGCCCATAGAAGAAATCTCGAAAAGATCAGTTTTGAACGTCGCCGAGCAGCCCTTTTGTGGCCTCTGTACCGCGCACGTGTGTACGCATGGGAGTGGAATATCAGCATGGGTTTGTAGTGCTCGCGGCCCTCTACAAGATGGACGGCTCGGATCTTCCATAGGATTGACAGGTGGGGCCCACTGTCTTCCGCAAAAACGGCCAGCGGCCGTGCGTTACGCGTGCGAACGACGTCTTCCGTGGAAATGGTGAGGCCCATCCCTTTGATCTAAACGAAAATCCACTCCGTTCACTACGTGGAGGACGGAAAACCGGTCGAAAATGACTCGTTTTTTTCTGTTTTAGGTGTGGTCCACCAGAGATTTGAACTCACCGTCCGTCTGTGTTTGAACGGTTGTAAAACCACCCTCTGCTATAGTCTCAAATTTTGCCACCTAGGTGAGGGTAACTACCACCTCAGGAAGCGGATGGACGGTTTGGATTGTCCATTTGGACACTAGGTGGGCCCCACAACCGACGACCGCAATCGGCTCTCGCGGACGCTGGAAGCTTTTGAGGACGAGGAAGAAAACGCGGGTCAGCGCGGGCGCTGACCCGACTTTACGTTCGGTGCACTCCCAGTGCACGTGTGCTGTGCACACGCATGCCTTGTAAATGGGGCCCACCATGATGTTTTGAGAAATCTGTTCCGTCTATCCTATTCCTCATATTATTTCCACCGCAGAAATCCAATTTGAGGCAGTTCCAGATATCAGGTGGGCCCCAAATTGGAGATTAATGGGCTAATCAGTCCGTTAGGCCACTTTCCGAGATCTTCAGTAGATGAAATTTAATATGTACGGTTGATTTATGGCTCCCATCACATGTATGAAGTTTTGAGTTGATCGGGTTGTGGGAAACGTGCGATCTTGCATTCTGGACCCTTTTCGGGCCCCTTTGGCTTGCTTTCCTCTGATCCCAGGTGTGTAAAATCTTCATTATTGGTTTTCTGGAGTACATCCTGTGCTCTGGTAATTTTGAAGCATCAAATTCACGCTTTTAATATCATTTTTCAATCCATGCTTTTTATTTCATCCTGCGATAAAACACCATTAATTTTTGACATTAGGCGTTATGATTTACATAAGATCGTGCAATATCTAGGGTCTGATATGCAATATTTGACCCTTATCAGGCCGCAATGGTAGAGGGAGAAGATGTGGGGTGTGTGGTATTGGATTGACCACGTCTGACAACAATACATTTGCTCTCACTACAAAAAGACAAATCACACCAATGGCTGATGTTGGTTACTTCATGGTCAACCCCCCATGCCTCTTTTGGCCAATCAACTGATGTTTTCTGATGGTGGACTTTCAATTGATTCCTTTGTTACCCTAACCTCTATTGGTGATTCAGTCACCATCACAGTATCTCGAGATAACTATGAGAGGATGATTGGTAAGCATATGGCAACAACAACACCATATACCTCACTGCTACTCTGACTGACATAAGTAATGCTTTTGTTACATCATTTGGTTCTACCCTTTAGGTGATTAACTTGGGAGCCTACAGATCATATGAAAAGTACATACCATTTTCTTTCCTAATTAGATATCTTGTGATCACGTTCCACTGTTACCCTTGCTAATAGATCTTTATCCAAGGTCCAAGGTAAGGATGTTGCTCACACTAGTTCTTCTTTATCCTTATCTTTTGTTCTTTATGTCCCACACTTTCCCATTTATCTGATGTTGGTGAAGCAATTAATTAAATGCCTAAATTGTTAGTAACATTTTATCATTCTCATTACTTGTTTCATGACTTGTAAGTAAGGAAGGCGATTTTTCACGCCCCAAACTTGGAAAGTGGGCTCTCAAAATTTTCGATTGCCGAATTCGGTGCCGACAACCTCCGTAGTACCCCATTCTCAGTTCCCAAGACCCATACGCCAGATTCTGATCCTGAGATCCTATAAGGAGGATTTTTCAACGTACATTTAACTTGTAATAAGCATAACCACAAGTTTACCAAAATTACAAAGCAACATCATCATCACATATCCACTAATATAAACATTTGAATATAGTGATGAAAGGAAAATACGTATATCAAAATCAAAACTCCAGAAGTCAGCTGCACGCTCCAAGCTTGACGTTGCTGCAACCTATGTCACTTACATGCATCTATCGTGTATAAGCTTATAGAAAGCTTAGAGGGTGGTGTAAGTGTGTGTAAAGGATAAGTGTCAAGTATTCAATACAATACCATAATCATACAATATCAAAAATACTAGCAAGATCATGAATCATACGATATCAGAGTAAGCGAAAATACTGACAGCTCTATAAATCATTCAATATTAGAATATGCCATGCGAATCGACTATGCAAATGCGGAACCATAGAAAGTTAAATATCACAACCCATATATACCACTATGGGCCCACAGGGGAAAGGTTAGGGCCCAACATAAAGGCTACTAATCCCATATATTGTTGTGGCCTAGTGGGCAGCCCATTACTCAAATCACATAGGCAAATGTCATGTTCTTAGTCAAGTAAGTTGGGCCTACAACCCGGCCCAAGTATAAAGTTGATTTGGTGGGCAATCAAGGGCCCGTATACTTGTGTAATCTGGCCCACTAATCCAACACAATAGTATGGTAAAAATGGCCCAAGAGTTCAATGGGCCTACTAAGAAGTTCCAGCCCAATTGGGCTCAAAGAGTTCAACAACTAGCCACATTCATGGACCTAATTAAATTCAACTGTGGTGGGCCTCAAAAGTGTATTTATTAGGCCCAACATTTAAGGAACTAAATGTATAAATTATTACCTCTAAGATTCTTCACAATGTGTTGGGCCCTAACCTTTCCCCTGTGGGCCCATAGTGGTATATATGGGTTGGGCTATGTGTGTTCCCCATGGACCCATGTTTTGGATAGGCCTTGGGCCGCCTTTCTGAAGCCCAACATGAATGTATGTGGTATGTAATGGCTGTCCATTTCTTATTTCTAATGTTGTGAGGGCCTTGGGCCTTGATCCGTAATCAATTAGAGATGGGCTACCTCTTGGGGACCAATTGTGGTTGGATGTCCACATTGGTGGCCTAAGGTAGGCCCATGGGCTTCTATGGATGGTTAAAGGCCCACCATAGATCCTTGCTAGGCTCATTCCATCTATCTAGGCCCATATTATTGTTCTCCTTAGTCTCGTGGGCTACCCCTATTCATCTTCATGGCCCACTCCCATACGCATCATATGCATGCTTGGTTGAGGTATGATTGGCCATGGTTATGTTATTGTGTAGGACATGTTGGTATCTCCCCGAGAGATAGATGCTTGGGATTGATGCATGGGTGATTGTGTGATTCATGCATTTGGCATTGCATAGCTTATGGATATCTGCCCTTACTTCATCAGGGCCTTGCCTCCACAGGGTATTCGTGGATGGCTGTATGTGTGGACACCGGAAATATTAGTTGAGCATACCGGGTGCATAGGATGCCCATGGGTGAAATTCCCAAAACTTCCATGGTACCAAGGATCTGCTCCAACGCCGTGCGGGTGGAATATATGAGCGCACGAGGGCCTTATACCATTAGGCCGCGTCTCCCCGTCGTGTAGTCGGTTGGATAGGGGTGTGGCCTTACCGCTCGATGTGAGGAGGCATTGCTAGGCCGAGTCCGACTCAGCCGTAAATGGGTCCGCTACCTTCGAGCCTTGTTGGTGATTGGTCGTCCACGGGCGGGTAGTGAGGTCTCTTACGCTCCGTGCTGCAAGTGGTCCGTAGAGCGGCAAATCATTCAAGCGGTGTAATGGACCCCGGTGATTTCCTTATGATTGGAAATGTACATAACTTGTGGTTTGGATATGAGCACGACATTACTTGCATTGCATTAGCATTGGTTGTACAAGCCCCTTCATGCATTGCCTTGGCATGGCACCAGACTCATTGCATCTTATTCATGATAAGCCTGGGTAAGGCTAGTGATATCCTCATTGACCATGCTTCTCTCCTTGTATCTCCTACTACCCTTCTGTGCACCATTATCACACACCTACACCACCCTCTAAGCTTCTATAAGCTTATGCACGATTGATGCGTGCAGTGGGATACTCTAGGCAAAGCGACACGTGCAGTAGAGCACGGAGTGTAGCCGAGCATTTGAGGACTTGACCTTTCTCTCTTTTCCTTTTATCTCATGTATGTCCTTTGGGCCTTATGGATGATTGTAAAAGTTCAAATTTATAGTGGATTTTGCGATGTGTGCCTTTGTTATTCTCAGATGTTCTTGCTATGATCTTGGGTATGCTCGTATTGGAATGATTATACTGTTATGAAAATCCTCCTGTAGGATCCCAGGATCTAACCGCCTCAGGGGCCGAGAATGGGGTACTATGGAGGCTGTTGCATTCAGAACCGGTCATCGGAATCCTTGTGAGTCCGATTACTGAGTCTGGGGCGTGACAGGAGTATATGCTGAGGATGTAATGCAATATACAAATCCTTACGAGCCACGAATACCATCAACCTCATCTAAGCCATAAAAATGCAGAAACCTAGTAACCCAAAATGCTAAATGTTGCGAATGCAATACAATATGCGGTGCGAATGAAATGACTAGGCTGGAGTGAAGTCGGGATAACAGTACGTAGTATCGCAGGCTATGGGGTCCATCACAAGGGACTTCTATCCAAACCAGTCCCATAGCTAAATTTGAATAGCCAAACTCAATGTGGTAAACCCCTGACCTCAGGTTAGTCGTATGCTCCAACTGAAATCCTTACCATTACGAAGGTATGCAATAATTAGTTGCGCACCACCAGCCCGAGTGGATAGTGAATGAATGAATGAATGAGTATGCAACTCCTGCTCAATAGGTCCATGTATCAGTACTGTACATCCCTAGGATCATCACTGGGGTCTAGCACACTCCAAACCAGATTACCGCCCCATCTCACACAACTAGGTGAGTGAAAGAGACCTCACTATCTGCTTAGCTAGTAGTCAACTAATACCTACCCGGCATGTCGATAGCGGACCCACTTGATAGTCAGATTTGTCTTATTTTTAGTCACACGCCTTGAGATGTGCTTGCCAAAAGGATGAACGGTTTATATGCAACACATACAACAGCGGGACCCACAAAATTTGTTGTCGTGATGCAGCAGCTGGCTGTTGGAATTGGGCCACCCATTGAACGACGTGGATACAACAAATACCTCACTATGTAGCCCACGCTGCTGCTGCTGCACATGTGGGATCCCACCGTCCTATGGTGTGGACGGTGTGGATAAAACACATACATCAGGCCTCGTGGCACCATCCAGATCCATCTGGATGGTGCTGATGTTCATACCTTAAAGGTGGGTCCCACGTAGGAATGGCCCACCCAAATATACTTCATATATTATATTATATAATATTATATATTATATACTCAATGCAATGTAATATATATATAAGGGAAAGGAGGTGGCTGTCCAGATCCACCGTCCAGGCCTGGACGATCTGGATGCATGACACATGCACCACCCTATTCACATTCACACCGTCCAGGCTGGACGGTGTGGATAGATCTCATGCAACATGGTGGCCCCACGTCCAGTGGGCCACTCGTGGGGATCAAGCTGATATTTGTGTTTTTCCTTCCTTTCGTCCAACACTTCCATCAGGTGGGTCTCACGAAAGTGGACGGCATGGATAAGATATATGCTTCATGGTGGGCCACACACATGCACACACACCATCATCCATACGAGAGAGAGAGAGAGAGAGAAACGGTGAGATAGAGGGACCTTGCCACTATGGGCCCCTCTCTTATACAATGCATACATCAAGTGGGTCCCACAACAAGTGGGCCCTTAAAAATCAAAATCAATGGTGGATCGCCCACCTATCGGCCTTCTTCTTTAGCTCCTTAGACTTCTATGTTCCTTGTCTTTGATCTTGATGGAGGTTGATGAAGAATGGAGGGTTGAGATAGGAGATGAGAGGGTAGGAAAGTGGGTCACACTTAGCTTTGGGAAAGCTTGGACGTTGGAAGCTCTCTTGGGAGTTAGGAGATTGCTTAGAGAATGAGAGGAGATGGGATGATAAGGGATGGGTGGAATGGGTGTTGTAAGGAAGGAGATGGAGAGGTATGGGTTTGTTTGAAATTTAGGTAAAAGAGGGATGGGTGGGGAGAGAGAGAGTTAACTTGTGAGGGGGTGAGGTGGCATGGGGTATGGGTAATGTACTTGAGATAGGGTGTGTACTTGATTGATTGATTGATGGGATAGGTCATAGAGATTCCCTCGGAATTCACAACGCATGGCGTTTCTTCAGAATGATCGCGGGCCCACATCTCCTAGCCTAGGTATCACATCGGTGCGTGAGATGCAGGGTTGGAACCGCGGTAATGGCGCGGTCACAAGGATACAAGTCTCGAGTCAAGTCAACTCAGATCTGCAGGATGTGACTTAGGTTCATGTGCAAATGCCCAATACAGGTCGCGGGTTGCTGAAATTTGACCGGGAGGACTATGGAAGCCTACGGAACGGTATGGTCTAGGATACGGGCCTAACACGATTGATGAGGGTTTTGAATCACGTGAACTATACTACTTTGACCTTGGGATTTTTAGATTTACGCTTCATGATAGAGTATCATCTTTACAGTGGTATCATTTATTAAGTCACCATCTTTAGTGTCGTTAAAACTTTTAGTCCATTTCTTATCTTAAGTTAATTTTATCAGTGTACTAATTTGTGCATCTTGTTTGTCAATCACGTGAGTCCTTGTGTCATATAATCATTTGAGACTCTGAAAGCTGAAGACTGAAAAAACAAGAGGACAAGAGCACCAAGGAACAAAGAACAAGCAAATGAAGTACTTGGTGACCCTAACCCTTGATCCAAAACAACCTTTGCACCTTTAGATGATCTTGACTTAATCGGTAAAACCTTGTTGATTATCTATTAGCCTTAGAAACCTAATTGAAACATGATTAGTAAGGCTAGACGAGGTGCAAAGCTGCTATGAAATCATATGCCCATAACAGCAAACTTTTGATTGTTGATCGATCTCATCGAGTAAACCTCGAGGGGTCTTCGATGGCATCGAATATCACTCGATGGAATTGATTAGGTAACTCAGATATGTCTAGTAAGGTATTTGAGTTTCTCGATGGAATCGAGGAACCTTCAATGACATCGACTGATACCCTCAATGACATTGAAGACCACTCAATGGCATCGGATAGCAGTGTGAAAACTTTCCAGCAACAATTCAGCTAGAAATTCAATTTCTTCAATGTCATCAAAGCCCTACCCATTTCCATTGAAAGAGTCATTATCTACCCATTTTTTTTACCGTTGGAGCTCAACTCCTTATAAAGGGCATTCAGTTCTTGGGCATTGCAATGTGTTTTTTGTGTAATAAAAGCTTAAGTGATTCCATAATCATAACCCCCAATCCAATCCTCCAAACCAATGAGTTCTAAGTCATCTTTCTTAGTATTAACACTGTAATGAGGATTTTAACTCCATCTTACAGATGAGCTTGAATTCCATCATTTTCTATAGATTAGACTTAACCTCTATAGGTATACTCTTGTCTATATCCTCTAGAAGACCTCATTTAGGTACTCCCCTAGGAATTACAACTTTTCATTAGTTATAAGAGATTCTACCAATCTCCCATCACCTTGGTCACCTCAAGGGAGCCCAATCTCCCATCACCTTGGTCACCTCAAGGGAGTATCACATGCAACATGGTTTATCTTAGAGCTGAAGCATTGACAACGCATTGGCATTACGATCGAGGGAGTAAAGGGGAGCTTATTGAAGTATGGGAGAGCATCGATCAAACAACTCGAGAAAGCGCTACAAAAGGGGCTCAATCCGACAAGTAAGTTGTCATGTGTAAGAGTATATATACACTCTTTCCTTTTGTAGGATCGAGTGTAAGAGTTTAAATTATTGAAGTCGACTAGGTTTTTGTATAGGACATTGGCTCTTGTGTAGGGCCTAAATCAAAGTACTGTGTAGGCCACCAAACATGGGTGCATTCATGTAGTCTCTATAGGAGCCTTTGGTGGGAGTAAACGTAGGTCCTTAGATTAGGACCGAGGTTGTTGGTTAGTCTAAAGAAAATCAACTAAAATCTCTTGCGGGAGTGTACGTTAGTAGGTTCTTGTGTAGGACCTAGGTTCATGGCGAGCTTATAAAAAATCACGGAAAGTCTCTTGATGTATCCAATCCTTGTGTAGAATTGTAAAGGTTAGAAGTGAACCTGATTTAAGACCTCCGATAGTGAAATCCGATACACTTGTGGTTGAGTGTGTCCGCCGAAAGTAGAGTAAGAAAATCGAACCACTATACATGCTTGTGTTTGGGATTGTCATTTGAGCACTTTTTTATTATGCTTATATGATTGAATATTTAATTTTATGTATAAATGATTATATGAATGCTAGAAGTCAATAATTATCATATCCCACACACACATGTACACTATCATGTTTATAGACTAGTTGCTTAATTGGCATATCATTTGTAATCTATGTGATTGGACCCTCTATTGGCTTAGAAGCCTTAGAGTTAATTAGCTTGCTTAGCTTAATTTACATATTATCTTAAGTAGGTAATTGGGTTTAAAAGTCATAAATTTTATTTAATCATAATCACCCCTCTAGCACATAGCCTTCATTCTGTAGCTCCACTAAGCTTCCTTTTATAGCTCATGGGCCCTCCATGTGCAATTTCAATTAGTATCAATGTGTGTTGCTCTTAAAGGGCTTAACCACCTTGAGTTGATCCAATGGGCTTAAGAATGATGTTTACCCAAGAGGGGTGTGTCGTCACACGACTGCCATATTTTGATGGGTCTAACTACGCCTATTGGAAGGCTAGGATGAAGGTCTTGCTAAGATCTCTTGACCTTATAATTTGGGCTATTGTCAAACAAAGATTGATGATGCCCATTGAACAAGTTATGATTGACGGTAGTACCATCGGCGCTCCCAAGATAAATTCAAATGGAGTGCAAAGAAAAGAGCGTGGTAAACCTATGATGCTAAAGCTCTCGATGTTATTTACTGTTCGATTTTTTCGATTTATTTAAATGCATTTGCACATGTGATACTAGGAAGAAAGCGTGTGATATATTAGAAGTCTTCCATGAGGGACTAGCACAGTAAAAAGATCAAAGCTTCAACTCTTAATGACCCATTTTGAAACATAAAAATTAAATAGTAGTCTGAAACTTTCATGGAATTTTACTCTAAACTGAATGATATTTGAAATTTCATGTGGGGTTTAGGAGTGTTAGTGCACAAAAAATGCCTTCTCTAAAAATAGACCTCCTAGTCCCTGTTGAATATGTTAGAGCATAAAATAGGGAAGAGGGGAACTATAAAAGAACGAGGAAAAAACCACAAAAGGAAATAGGAAGAACGAGTGATGAAGCAGAAGAAGAAGAGACATGTTGCTCGTGACCGCGCCATAGAGGTCTGCTGCGTGGGTACACACAACACAATGAAGGTCTGAGATTCATTGCGCGCTGCGCAACAGGGGTATTGTGCACAGTGGGGCCCATGGCACGAGATTCGATACTTTACACATGAGAATGCCTATAAATATCCCTCCATCCTTTCATTTGAGGACGACGCAAGATCAAAGCTCCCAGAGAAAGATTTCTGAATGCCCCTGCAAGGTATTCTGGGATGGAGAAGAAAGAAAGAAGGAATGGTCAGAGAGTCCTGTTGCACTAGACCACGCAACAGAGTGGCCTGTTGCGCTGGACTGCACCAGTAGTATACACTGCAAATATCCTACTGAGTTTCCTTATCTTCTGCAATCCATCTTAGAACTTAGCCAATCTTTTATAAGAACAGAGTCCAGGATAAGTAGAAGGGAGAATGAAAGATGTTTGAATCCGCACAACACTTCTCTCATTGAGATGAATGCATCGCAAGCCGAAATTACTATTGAATTCCTTTTTCTTCCTCCATTGCATTGATTCAATGTACTTTGTTTCTGAATCAAGGGAAACACGAGGATGTGATTGAAACTCAAAATAAATAAAATCTATGATGATGAATGTTAAGAGTCAAATATTGCATATTAGACCCTAGTTATTGCCTAGATTTATGAACATGGTACTGTTTAACTGCTCAATTTAATCGTGTTTGTGATGCAATGTGTATTTTCGAGCTTGGACTGAAATAGGGTGCTTAAAGCATGGATTTAATGCTCTGATGACACCAAAGGCAAGGGACAGACCCTAAGGGACCAAGATTGATGGATTTACACACTAGAGATCCAAGAAAATCGTGAAATTGAAGCTCAAGTGGCTTGAAAGACATCCAGAACGCAAGATCATAAGGTTCCCACCATCCGTTCGGCTCGAAACTTCATACAGGGCCTGAAGATCATAAATTAACCATACATGTCGAATTTCAAGCCTCAAATTCCCGTGGAAGTGGTCCAATGGTTAGATCAACCCACCAAATCTCCGATTTGGCGCCCACTTGATACCTGGTATGGTTTAAGTTTGGTCTTAACCCTTTAAAGGGGGTGGCAAAGCAGATGAATGGAATGGATCTCTCATAAACATCAAGGTGGGGCCCACTGATGTGAGTGCATGTGCACAGCATATGAGCACCCATCGTGCACCGCGCCAAGGAGCTCGGTCAGCAGGCCATTGACCGAGCTCTCCTTCTTTAAAATGGATTTTCTGTTTTCATGACAAAAGTGTCCGCACAGGGACTTGCTGTTTGGGCTCTGTGGGCCACCATCATGGTCCATATGATGAATCTGGACCGTCCATTAGACTCCCACGGCCCATATTACCATCACTTAGGTGACAGAATTCCAGAAGACAGCGAAGATGGGTTCCCAGCCGTCAAGCGCAGGTTGGACGACGGAAGCAAAGCATTAGCAGACCATACCAAAACTTAACCAGAACCATCCATCTCTAACCATTTTTTCGACATAATTCCAATAAATGGGTGGATTTCTTCACCAACGTCGATTGTGGGCCCCACAGGGTTCAGCGCAGGCTGACGTGCGTAAGCAACACACGTCCAAGAATTTTGAAAGTTCTGGGAAGATGTGGCCCACTATCGTTGATCGAATGACCAATCCGGACCACTCAGAAGATCTAATAGGGGGCCACAACCAGTACCATGAAGGCCGAAACGAAGATGGGATGGCCATCTATCCTAAAACGTTTTCAAAACGCAACTGCCTATGTGTTTTTCCTCTATGCAACAATAGAGAGAGTGCGTAAGCTCTCCAAATTGACTCCAGCCAGCGCCTCTCCACCACCCCTTGCTCTCTATAAAAGGGACGTGAGAATCAACCTGGGAGGGCCATCTGGGCAGCTGTGGAGGTGATCCGTGGAGCGAGGGCCGACTTCATAGAGTTTTCTTCCTTCTTCCTTTTCTTTCTTTGTTTATCCTTTCTTTTTCTAAGAGATATTAGCCTTATCATGTCTATGTGTGGCTAAACCTCTTAGCTAGGGCTAAGAGGTGAAGTTGTAGCGTGATGGGAGACTTTTTGCTTATGCCTTTTGTTTAGAATGAACTAATGTCGATTTTGGTTTAATTAAGGGAATGTTTTCATTTTTTATGGTCAGTTGTGACTAAAATTACAATGGGTCTATGATAGCTTTGAGCATGTTCCTTTCCTTTTTATAATTATGACATCAGGAAGCCCTGTTGTTCACCATCATCCCCTGGGCATGGTAGGATGACGGAACCCTTCCTAACCTTCATATATCTATTGATTGGTTGTTAATTAGTTTAATTCTGTTGTTTACTTTGTCTCCTGGGCATGGTTTGGTGACAAAATCTGTTCTAATTCATATACCTTTCATCTCTTGAAAACTAGATCAAAGGAAGTTCAGTTTTGATTTCCATGGTTATACCCTTCAACTGGATGAAGATAGGACTCTAAGTCCAGTTGAGTTCTTAAAACAAGCATAAGATCTCCCTTATCTTTACAAGTGGATCCTCTAAATCCCTAGTTTCCTTCCTATGAATTCTCTAAGTTTTAGATAAATATTTCATCATTATTCTCTCAATTACATTCGATTTAGATTTCATCTTAGTCTAGTTCTAGTTCTATTTAGTTTCAGATTACGTATAGGTTCCAGTCCCTTGGGATTCGACCTCAGTCTCATCGAGTTTATTACTACATCACAACCCTATACTTGGGGCGTGAACAAGTTTTTGGCGCCGTTGTCGGGGACTGACGGTTACGTATTTCTGAAATTAATTGGTTTTAGAATTAGTTTAAGATTTTTACTAACTTTAGTTTTAGGTTTTTTGTTCTATTTGATTTTTAGAAACTAACCCTCTTTCCTGCTTTGTAGGATTTTGATAGATCTTCTAAAGTGGTAACTTCATCCTAATTTCTTTACTTTCTCTATTCTTTAGATTATGTCCTAATTTCTATAAACTAACTTCTTTTATTTTCTTTTATTGGATCTTAACATAGGAACTTCTAATTTGGTAACATCTTTCTAACTTCTCTTCTCACTTTCTGTACTATTGTAGTATCTTTTTTTTTATTTTTTTTAAGAATTAGATTCAGAATTAAGGTTTCACCATGAACGAACAAGAGTGGCTAGAGTGGGCATGTGAGTATGGTAATCTATTTCTAGAAAGCGAGAGGTTCCATGAAAAAGTGTTAGATCAATGCTTATGCTTGGAAACAACATATGTCTCAAAATTTTTCTGAAACCATGATTGAGAACCGACCGGAACGTTATGCTCCATCGGTTAATAAGTCCATACGCGATCATAATTATGGGAATGAGGACTATTATCAACCATCATATTCTCCCACGTATGATTCGTATGAGTATAACCAGTGGAAACATCAAAATTGGGAAGATGAACAAACAATGTGTTATAATGATTATTCTCTTAGATACCTCACCATTGAGATCTAACCAGAAATGATCCAAGAGGATTCCTTTCAGTGTAACATGGTCTATTTTGCGAAAACTATAAAAACTTTGGAAGCACTTACGTTAAGTGATAATTCACTTAGGTCCTCTACCTTTAAAATTCAACCAGAAATAGTCCAAGAGAATTTAATTTAAAATTCCTTCCAAACTCTAGAGCTCAGCCAACAAAATACACTCCAAAGACTGCAAGAACTAATAAAAAAATATTCAACAGGGTAGTTCACATGATACGATTGTGGAGAACTCTGGAATTTGGAATGAGGAGTTGGATTCCCTTAATGAGCATACAGTTCAATTTCTCGATGAGTCGATCTCAATGACTATTCAAAAGAATGGTCAAGAGACGTGGGTGTATTTCAAATATAATGATGATGACACACTTTACTCACATGACACACTAGATTTCAATGATGAGGAAGAGGTTAGTTTATGTGAACCTCAACCCAATCTGGGAATAGAATGTGAGGAAAGAGATCCCATCCCAAGTGTGCATTACACTGAACTAGAATATGATAAGTATTGGGATGATGATCATGAATGTACAACCCCAGTTCCCCTGAAATTAATTTCAAGTTTGGTTCAGGTCAATGATCAAGAAGTACACGAAGTGAACAGTTATAAAAAGCTGCTCCACTCATCTATCCTATTGAATTTAAATATGGATGAGTTCCTTACAACCGACCCTTCTATCTCTTGTGAGACATGTTTGAATAATTCCCCTGAATTGCGTGATGATATGATTTAGGAGATGGACGAGTTGATCGATACGACTTTGGAATTCGAAACCACCCAGTTGAGGCTACCATCTGAACTGTCGAGTTTTGATGATTCAATACCTCTTCTGAGTAGTATCAATGAACAGAGTTCGCATATCAAACTTTGTCTACTGACTCTCAATTTGTCTGCGCAGGGCTGGAGCAAGAGAGCATACCTCTATCTACTTTTAAAGATGATGGAATCCTTAAGCAGATCATCACACACTTCAATGTGAAAAATGAGTCACTTTCAGCTGAATGTCCCAACTCTTTGGACGATTGCTTGGCACACTTTGCAGATTCAAATGAACCTATGATAAAAGAAATAGTGGATGTCTCGCAAGACAACATCTCGGTAGTTGTCTTGGACCGAGAGAACCCTTATTCTGAAGCCTCTTCCTCCCCAGATCCTCACTGTCTACCATTAAAGGAGGATGAGCTGACAATGGAACTAAAGTTTGACACTTCAGAATGTGTTAAGACTACATCACTTCCTGAGAAGTTTTCTGAACTTTATCTACTTGTAATCTCTGATTCACTATGGGATACTAACGTTGAAACTTCTTCTGTCACAGGTGAATCGTATATACTCTAGATACTTCAAGCAATTCAACGAAAAATTTCTTATGAGGTACATAAGTTTCTCTGGAAAGTCATGCTCCAGGGCGTCCAAGCCTATTGCGAAAGGGGCTTTTGGATGATCCTGTTGAGGAACTTACCGAGAAACTTATCAAGATATTGGCAGGAAGAGGAACCTTGCGGCATGATCGAGTAGTTTTCCTACTTTCATAAGACTAGGGTAGTTTGCTTTATGTTGTTCTAGGATAGACGGTTTTATGTCATTAGGTTAGTTTGCTTCTTGCATTATTTTAGGATAGTTTGCTTTCGTGTCTTCACTCTCGTGCTGACCGGCTTTCATGCTGTGATCATTGTGAAAATGTCTTTCTCGATTCCTTCGTCTAGGTACTATCTTCCCATCACTTCTCATTTACTTTCGTTGTCCCATGTGCATTGCATACTCATATATCTTTTACATTGAGGACAATGTAGATTTTAGGTTGGGGGTGGGAGATTAGGTTACCTAATCAGTGTTTTCTTGGTCTTGATCAAGAATTGTGAAATTTTTTAAATTTTTCTGAACTTTCTTGTGAATTCGAAGTGATTTTGACATGACTCTCGGATTCAGTTATTTGTTAGATTTCACAATTAAGTTCATACTGTTATTCCATGATTAGAAGTTTTAAACATTGATCGAGTCATAATTTCACATGTCACGTCTTACTTTCACATTAAGGCTTCAGTTTGATATTGAAGGGTTAACTTAGTAATCACTAAGCATGTAAGGAACCAGCCTGGACAATTTACCCATCATGATCAATTAAAGAAAACGAAAATACCTAGCTAAAAAAAACAAAAAAATAAAAAATAAAATAGATACCTTTGTAAAGGGCTGGGGGAATAATCTTCACCATAGGTTTGCTCCCTATAGGTATAGATTTAATTTTCCATGGATGATATGTGAAAAGGGTTGGGAGTATGGTCTTCACCATAGGTTTGCTCCCTATAGGAGAGGATTTGATTCCCCTTCTTGGCGTTACTTTTAATGGAAAAATTAAAAGCTAGAAGAATGAAAAGATGATCTGTGAGGCAAGTTTTGGTTATCATGAATTCTCTTGTTGGTTACCAATGATATCCTGAAATAGAGAAGTGAATTTTAATGATGATAAGTTGAGATTAGACTATACACTCATGGATCCCAATGTTTAGAATTTTTTCTAATTGATGGATTAATACTTTGATCTTGATTATGAAGTCTACCGAGCGCTTGAGTATAGGGAATGTAATGCCCAACATTCATGAATCTTAGACTTCTAGTATCTTGATTATTTTCAAAAATCGCTCGAGTTTTTAGAGATTGTCCTGTAGTTCTCAACTTATTTTTTGAATAATTTGCTCAGGACTAGCAAGATGCTGGTTGGGGGTTGTGTTGAGGGTCAAATATTGCATATTAGACTCCAGTTATTGCCTGGATTTACGAACATGATACTGTTTAACGGATCAATTTAATCGTGTTTGTGATGCAAGGTGTATTTACGAGCTTGGACTAAAACAGGGTACTTAAAGCATGGATTTAATGCTCTAATGACACCAAAGGCAAGCGACAGACCCCAGGGGACCAAGATTGATGGATTTACACACCAGAGATCCGAGAAAATCGTGAAATTGAAGCTCAAGCGGTCTAAAAGACATCTAAAATGCAAGATCATGAGGTTCCCACTATCTATTCGGCTCGAAACTTCATACAGGGCCTGAAGATCATAAATTAACTGTACATGTCAAATTTCAAGCCTCAGATTCCTGTATAAGTGGTCCAATGGTTAGATCAGCCCACCAAATCTCTGATTTGGGGCCCACTTGATACCTGGTATGGTTCAAGTTTGGTCACAACCCCTTAAAGGGGGCGGCAAAGCAGATGAATGGAATGGATCTCTCGTAAACATCAAGGTGGGGCCCACCAATGTGAGTGCATGTACAAAGCACATGAGCACCCGCTGTGCACTGCGCCAAGGAGCTCGGTCAGCAGGCCATTGACCGAGCTCTCCTTCTTTAAAAGAGATTTTCTGTTTTCATGGCAACAGCGTCCACACAGGGACTTGCTATTGGGGCTCTGTGGGCCACCATCATGGTTCATATGATGAATCTGGACCATCCATTAGAATCCCACGTCCCATGTTACCATCGCCTAGGTGAAGGAATTCCAGAAGGCAGCGAGAATGGGTTCCCAGCCGTTCAAACGTAGGTTGGACGGCGAAAGCAAAGAATTAGCGGACCACACCAAAACTTAACTAGAACCGTCCATCTCTGACCGTTTTTTCGATGTGATTCTAATAGACGGAGTGGATTTCTTCACCGACGTCGATTGTGGGCCCCACAGGGTTCATCACAGGCTGACATGCGTAAGCAATGCACGTCCAAGAATTCTGAAAATTTTGGGAAGATGTGGCCTATTATTGTTGATCAAATGACCGATCCGGACGGATCAGAAGATCCAACAGGGGGCCACAACCAGAACCATGAAGGCCGAAACGAAGATGGTATGGCCATCTATCCCAAAACATTTCCAAAACACAACTGCCTATGCATTTTTCCTCTGCGCAGCAACAGAGAGATTACGTAAGCTCTCCAAACTGACTCCAACCAGCGCCTCTCCACCGCCCCTTGCTCTCTGTAAAAGGGATGTGAGAATCATCCTGGGAGGGCCATTTGAGCAGCCGTGGAGGCGATCCGTGGAGCGAGGGCCGACTTCATAGAGTTTTCTTCCTTCTTCCTTTTCTTTCTTTATTTATCCTTTCTTTTTCTGAGAGATATTAGCCTTATCATGTCTATGTGTGGAAAACCTCTTAGCTAGGGCAAAGAGGTGAAGCTTGTAGTGTGATGGGAGGCTTTTTGCTTGTGCCTTTGTTTAGAATGAACTGATGTTGATTTTGGTTTAATTAAGGGAATGTTTTCATTTTTTAATGGTCTGTTGTGACTAAAACTACAATGGGTCTGCGATAGCTTTGAGCATATTTCTTTTCTTTTTATGATTATGACGTCAGGAAGCCCTGTTGTTCACCATCATCTCCTGGGCATAGTAGAATGACGAAACCCTTCCTAACCTTCATATATCTGTTCATTAGTTGTTAATTAGTTTAATTCTATTGTTTACTTTGTCTCCCGGGCATGGTTTGCTGATGGAATTCATTCTAATTCCTATACCTTTCATCTCTTGAAAACTAGATTAAAGGAAGCTCAGTTTTGATTTCCATGGTTATACCCTTCAACTAGATGAAGATGGGACTCTAAGTCCAGTTGAGTTCTTGAAACAGGCATAAGATCTCCCTTATCTCTACAAGTGGATCCTCTGAATCCCTAGTTTCCTTCCTCTGAATTCTCTAAGTTTTAGATAAATATTTTATCATTATTCCCTCAATTACATTCGATTTAGAGATCATCTTAGTCTAGTTTTAGTTCTATTTAGTTTCAGATTACGTACAGGTTCCAGTCCCTTGGGATCCGACCTCGATCTCACCGAGTTTATTACTACATCACAACCCTATACTTAGGGTGTGAACAATGAATGTTCTTCTATTTGCTTTGTTACTATTGGATGATATCTCCCTAATCAAAACACATTCGTTTCTTGTCGAAACAAAATGGCAACTCCACAGGGGGGAAATAACTCATTCATTAATATTAACTTAGAAAACTATTTAAAAGATTTTCATCACTGTTTGGCGAGACACTAAAATGGTGACTCTCAATAGGAACATCTTCCCATTCATCTCTAAAAGTGTTTACGTTGTTGAATCTATAATTCTTATGAAACCTCGCAGTGATTGCATGATGAGTTGCTACGTCCGTAGTGATATTAAAATTGCCTACGATGTTGGGTCAATCGACTAACCGCCTAATTTAAGGGGAGGCCCGAGTTAGGTCGGCCACCCTAGACTTGTTCAGTCGACTCGGGTCGAACACGGACAACCAACAATAGCTAGACTACACAGGATGGTCGCACCCAATGCCGGTTGCGCCGGAGTTCTCCAAGTTAATCGAATTAGCTCAATAGTAAATTGACCATGTGTGTTCACAATGTATAACAACAACAAATATAATCTAGGATACCATCATTCTCATTGAATGAGTCTACTTATAACTATTAGTGGTACGATCCACAAGACTCATGAGCCAAACATGGTGGTATGGGACACCGTGTTCGAGCTGTCGGCCTACGCTGGGGTGACGAGCCTCCCCGTAGTAACCAATGAGCAACCAAGAAGGCTATAAGCCTAGTACATTAAACTATAATGATGTCACGACTGCTCCACATTTGTGTTTGGGTGACAACTCTTATATCATTTGTGGGCATCCACCACCCATCGATGGGCCGCCTAACCCTGTGCGTCCAGACTGTATCATCCAAGTCCTTGATATGGGATCGGTCGGGCCAATGTTAGCCTCACATTGATTGGAGAGTTGTCATCTAAATGGTAAACTCAGATACGGATCAAGGGACACAGGTAAGGAGCTACTTCGGCCGCCCCGAGCCTAGTGATTTAGTTGAAACCACAATAAAATGAGGGTACTCTAGCTTCCCTAATATGCTGGATGAATGAAACGTAATAACTACTCAACTAACATATGCATTCACGGCATTGCATTAGATAGGACCTGTGATTTGGCGTTGGGCTGCCTTTGAGGAAGTGTTGGCATATGCGAAATAGGCGTTGTGGCAGCTAACTCATGTCATATCTTCGTATACGCATTTAACAAGAGTATTTCAGAATTGTTTGATTTCTTGTTTTATGATTATCTATTCTGATTGGGTTGATAACATGTGTAACTTAGAACTAATAGAACCACTGAGTTAGCTGCTCACTCCCACCTGGGACGGTGTTTTAAAACACCAACCAGGCATAAATTGATGCAGGTACTAATGAGATCTCAGACAGGTAGGCTTAGATCAGCTTGTGTCACCACTATTATGTTTTGGAGGATTGGGCGTAAACTGAAAACTTTACACTTTAACCATCTTGCATATGTATATTGCGGCTTGTGTAATCCTAATTTGGGGAGACACCACTTTTCAATTGTACTTTGACTGTCTGCCTTATATTTTTTTAATTTTTGTTATATCTACCTCTCTTTGATTCCACTAAGCTATGTAGCGCCCTGAAAATTGGGGGTCATGCATACGCTCGACTCCCAAGTTCCCAGGTGTCACCTATACCCAATTTTTATAGTTTTATGATAAATCAGGTTTAAATACGCAACTGAGAATTACCGAAAACATGAAACACAATTCACAACTAGTCTACTGAGATGAAGGAGTCTAAATATATATAAGTCTAAATTAATATAAACGGGTCGCACAAGGCGTTGCCCAACAAAATCACAAAAAATATCCAAAAGGAATGATGACCTGAGTCCAACACTCAGCAATCCAAGTCCATTTGCAAACTCTGCGGTGAACCACCCATCAACTGGAAATAGGACAACTCATCCTCCTCATCCAAGCTTACGCCGCAAGGCTCCTCGTACTCGACGTCACCTGCAACTACGGGAGAGTCTGGTTGGTGTTTTAAAACATCGTCCCAGAGTGGGAGTGAGTGATCAGCTCAGTGGGTGCTATTAGTCTCAAATTATAACAGGCATCAATTATATTAAGAATTTAATGAAAAGCAGTCAATTATAAACACCTAACTAATCTTTTTAATGTGCATGCATGATGGGTGATATGATGCATGCCCTCACCACAACGCTCCCTCAAGCGACTCCATCTAACGATCGCGTATGACCACACTCCCTCAGAGTGACCTCAACTGCTGAGTCGCCATCCTAGCTAGTGCGATGCAATGCGATGGTATTAACCGAGTTCTTAGTTAAGTCTGTTCATCTAGCCGGTTGGGGAATCTGATACACCCTACGTATCAAATACCCTGAACTAGTTACGAGGCCAAGGCCCCCAATGTGTGAGGCCAAGACCCCGCGATCCTTGATCCCATCAGGTTCTCCATCCCCGACTTCGAGCACATGGGGAGTGCTGAGTAAAGGGATCGCTCGCAGTCACTACGGGGAGGCACGTCACTTCAGCGTAGGCCGATAGCTCAGATACAGTGTCCCATTCCACCATGCCCGGCTCACGAGACTGTGGATCGATATTCAATTCGTTAACAATAGGCTACAACGGTGGTAGGGTGTTCCAGGTTCCATAGATATGTGAGCAAGCATGGTTAACAATCGAGATTGGTCAGTAATAGGCTAAACCGTACGAGTCAGGCAAGCACGTGACGAACGACATTGGGTACAATAGACTCATGTAGTCGAACTACTGGCGCTCATACACACCTACCCAATCCACGGGTTTAGTCTTAGGGTAGTCCAACCAATGGGGCTAACTTTCCACCTCATGTTCCTGACCAATCCAAGGGTTTGAAGATGATTCATAGCATGTCAACATCAATGTTATCAACTAGCATACGGCATCATGTTGCTTACAACCTATCATACAATTCAATATTCCTAACAAGCTTATTACATTATCATAAACAAGTGCATGTGAGAGGTGTGGGTTAGTCAAGGAATCAAAATGCACAAAGGCAAAACATCATACATGTCATAAGCAACAACATATGAGAAAATCATGCAACAAATGAATAAATAACCATACACTAAAGCTTGAGCATGTGAAAGGCACACACACGATCATGAAAAAAGAAACTAAACAAACATACAATTCCAAATACTTCCCAAAACAAACACCCAAATCCTAGGGTCTCTCTAGATTCTACAAATGCCTTATCCAATAAGAAAAATCATTAAACTCATGACATAATTGGTGTTAGGCCACCTCAGATTAATAGTCTGCACCTTCAGATTCGTTGGAGAGTTGAAAAACGACCTAGGAATGCAGATTTCGGGGTCGATCGGCCGGAATCCCTAAAGCAAACATTGATAGGTTAGGTTTTCATGTAAAATCTCCCTCATTACAAGGGTTTCAATGAAAATGGGTGGTGGATCTTACCTCGATGATCAACGGAGTGAAAATGGCAGTCTTGAATGAGAGATTCTTCTTGGAGAAGATGTAGGGAGTTGTGGGGATTTATTTTCCTTGGGCCCCACATTGATCTAAGGTTCACCTTGCTTAACTTCACTCTCTTTTTGCTCTCTCTTTACTCTCTTAGGGGTAGTAGTTATGGTGAGAGTTATGAGAGGGGTTTGTTGTTGGAGAATGGAGGAGGATATGAGGGGGATTTGTTGTTGGAGAATGGAGGATGATATGAGAGAGAGGGATTTGTTGTTGGAGAATGGAGGAGGATATGAGGGAGAGGGATTTGTTGTTGTTGGAGAAGGGTGGGAGATATGAGGGAGAGAGCTAGGGTTTATTTCCTAGACTTGGGCCCTTTGGCCTTAAGTTTCCTCAAATTCCCAAAATAGTCCTCTAGGACTCCATATTGGCTTTGGGGCGGACCCAACACCCCTCTGGCCACCAAGTTTGGTGTGTAGGTGTCTCATAGCCCGATAAAGGGTCATGCAAAGTTTGGAAACAAACGGATGAACGAGTATGGGGCTTGAACATACGGTTTCGATCTTTAAATGGCTCTGTGGGGCCCATTTTAGTGATTGGGGTGGCTCTGGTGGCCCCCTGGCCATGAAATTTATAGGATAGGTGCTCCATGGCCCGATGAAAGGCCATGTAAAATTTGAGAACAATCGGATATGGGGTTGGGTCGTACGGGTCAGATTTTGGATCAACGGTTACCGTGCAACGATCGGGTCCCAGATTTTATGGACGGGCATAGAAAAATATATTAGACCTTCACCACAAATTTAGAAGAAATCCGATGGCTGAAAAGTCTGGTATCTCAGTTTTATTTTCAAGTGCCAGATTCTACTTCTGGCATTGGTGGGGTGCATTTGGCAAGTGTCAGATTCTAATTCTGGGTGACCACTGGGTCTGTAGTCCACGATGGACCACAAGCCCAGTGAGATCTTCAGTTCTCTAAATTTTTAGATTTTTCTGGCCTTTCTCGGTCGCTGGGTGGCCCACACCGGCTGTTGTTAAGTGTAAACAAGCCATCTGGCTTGGCGGCCTGCACTTTGTCCCATCATAACTAGACTAGTCCACCCTAGTATAAACTAACATTGAGTGCTAATGGTCATTAAGTGATATTATAAGTTAATTAATAAAAAAATCTCAAGGATTTTTGGGAATCCAAAACAGTGAAAATCAAGGATGTTACAATTACACAACTCCGATTATTCTTATATGGACTTAATGTGAATTAGAATGAGGACACGTGTATTCTATTAAGTTAACACCTTGAAACTCGGGACCAGAATTTATGTACTCGGGTGCTGATTTTTGAGACGTTACAAATTTGTGCATATTGTTTATTAATCACGTGAGTCCTTGTGTCATATAGTCAATTGAGCCTCTCAAAACTAAAGACCGAAGATACAAGGGGATAAGAGCATCAAGGAACAAAGAACAGGTAAATAAAGTGTCTTGGTGAACCTAACTTTTTACCCAAAATAACCCTTAAACCTCTAGATGACGCCACCAAAATCCCTCTTTAGGAACGGTTAAAAACCTTTCCTAAACCAATAAGGAATGATTTTCAACCACGGCTAAATAGGGCATAGTGACAGTTAAAAACCATACCTAAATTGGGCGTTGTAAAAAATTAGGGATGGTTGAAAACCGTTGCAAAAAAATTTCAATTTTCAATTTCCAACTCAATTTTGAAAATTTGAATTTTCAAAACCAACCTTATATTCCACACCCATATGCCCCTGAGAGACGGCTCTATCAAATTTTCAAAACCATTTATTTGTATATATTCATTAAGCAAATCATTTGTAGAAGGAAACTATAAGAAGTGTTCAAAAGTACTAATACCTCAATCGTTGTCTTGATTTCTTCAAGTGTTGCATCAGCCTTTCCATACATTATATCCACCTAAAAAAATCAAAGCTAGTTATGATGTGTGGGACCTAAAACCCATGGTTGTCTTCAGTTGGACCCTCTACCTAAAAATAAAAAATCAGAGCTAGGTTGTTGTACACGAAGCATAGACTGAATACATAAAACAACACCTGTTCATAAACAAATTGCACCAATTACCATCCATCATTTGGTTGTCTTTAACATATTAACCAGTGATATTAAGAATCACAGTATACAATGTAAACTTACAGAGAGAATTTTCATAAGAAGATACTCCACATCTTCTATATGGCCCATCATGATTTGTACCTAGATAAAACAAACCGAGACAACACAATCATTAGATCGGTCACATCATAGAAAACAATATACATAACAATTCACAGGGATGAAAAGAAAACGATGGAAAAGGAATGAATATTTTTGAATCACATATTTTGAACAGCCTACAAACTAACTTCAGTTTTTAAAAATCAAATGCATGAATGATATCTATTATGGGGAAATCCGAGCAAGACCAATAAGGGCAAGATTCTGAACTACGATCCTGGATCGGTCGCGTCAAGCTCTTCTCCAGGGAACTACAACCTTGGGTCGACCGAGTCGAGCATTCCTTCGAGGAGTCGCGGCCCTGGATTGGCCGACTGCAACCCTCATCCGAAGAACTACAACCCTAGATTGACCGTGTAACGCCCTGAAAATCGGGGGTCGAGCATAAACTCAACTCCCGAGTTCCAGAACATCACTTATGCAACAAAATGAATGATGATTGAATGTTGACTGTATTCGTGCATTGAACATGAGTGAGATTAAGCCAAAACAATATATCATACTCCAGAGACAGTTAAATCGCAAGCGGAAGACGATGATAGATAGATAAAATATATAAACTGTGATAAGTCTCCAGAGTGTGATAACATTACTAGGTTAAATAAGTACAAGTACAGTTCTAAAATATACCAAATGTGTAAGTGTAATATCTTCTAGCCCAAGTACCATAGCCCCGTCAATGCAGTACCAGGTCTTCAGAGACCCGTCAGAGAGTTACATGATAGGAGAACTCCTCCTCATCACCATAGAAGTAGTCGGCTCGCTTCATAAGCATCGCCATCATCTGAAATTCAACAAATCGGTTGGTGTGTACAACACCGTCCCGTAATGTGGGAGTGAGTGATCAACTCAGTGGAACAGTAAAGCATAGGTTAACATGTTATCAATTCAGTCAAGCAGTAATGATAAAGCAGTACAAATCAAACAATTCTAACTACTCTTATTAAGTGCGAGAATGAAATGACATGATGTTGTATGCCCTTGCCAAACCACCCTCATGCGACATCATCTTACGTTCGCGAATGCTTAACTCCCTCAGTGCGCCACATCTACTAAGCACATGCGGTGCGATGATGATCATGATTACCGAGTTATTATTAGTCCATTTCAAACAGCAGTATTGGAAAACTAAGGTACCTCCCTTGTATCATTCCCAAACATGATCCATTCTAGGGTCGTTAATCCTAGATAATCTCATACGATATTATGGTTCGAGAAGCATAGCGAAGGCATCGCAAAGGGCTCGTCACCCGTCAGCGCGGATACAGATCTCACCGTATGCGGCTCAATTGCTGGCCGTCAGCTCGAGTACAGGTCTCACCATACTCGGCTCAATCACTAGCCGTCGGCTCAGTACGGGTCTCACCGTACTCGGCTCAACTCATACTCTAGTTGCTGTGAAAGACTCGTCGCCAATCACAGACCCTTGGAGTATACTCGAAGATACTGTGGAGGACTCGTCGCCCGTCAGCACGAGTACAAGTCTCACCGTACTCGGCTCTCGCCGTAAGTATCGACAGCTCGAATATAGTGTCCCATACCACCATAATCGGCTCACGAGTCTAGTTGCTCACTGGTCACTACGGGGAGGCACGTGGCCCCGGCCAGAGGCCGACACGACTCGACTACGGTGTCCCATACCACCATGCCCGGCTCATGAGTCTTAGCGGATCGAGGTACCAAGGTTAAAAGGGATTTCACTGGTAAGTTTGGTACCCTAGGTTCAAGCAGTAGCGACCAAACATGGTGAACATACATAAGACAGATCGGGTTACTTGACGAGCTCGGCTAGCTCGAGCGCACAACAAGTTGAACGACATGAAGTGCATAAGCACTTCGCGTGGCCAACCACTATCGCCAACCGAAGTACGACTCGGGTTCGTCGAACACATCTCACGTGGCAAATGAATCGCAGCCACGAATTCAATTCTGGTACCGATTGTCTGGACTATAATCATAGCCCCAAACATGATAACTTGCAGATAGATAAAGCAGTAATGGATCAAGATTTCACTCATACAATTAAGGTATGGTATTATCCGTTTAGGGCTGCCAGGGCTGTTGCACGCACTCGTTACTCCGCTCCCCCATCACCCATGACGGATCATACAACGTAAATATAAATTTAAACATATGCATTACATAGTTATAATCAAAAAGCAGTTGAGCATGTTATGAATCACAACACAAGCATGAGTTTATACATGTTCAATTCCTAATCACACAACAATCTAAGGAGATCATACACATAGTGAAAAGAGGTTCAGAATCATATCTCAACACCCTTATACATTACAATTTGCTAACTACTACTCATTCAGACATTCCAAGAAACACTTAAACAAACATACATCAACATACATGACATATGTCGATCACATAGGCATTAGGCCAAATCCTTTCCCTAGGGAGTTGCCCCAATCATAACACGCGTACACCCACGACGGATAGTCATGGCAAGCAGGAATCCAAGTTCCATATTCATTCAGTCATTTCCACAAACACTTGGGCCACACATTTTAGCATATATGGTGTCTATTGGCCGTGGCGTGATTTAGGGCAAATCCTTTCGTCAAAAGGGTATCGCCAATACAACAATCATGAATCCATGACAATTAGTCATGGCGAGCACGAATGAGGATTCTATACTCATTCAGTCATTTTCACAAACACTTAGAATACACTAATACAACATACATGGTGTATGTTAGCAAAACATGTATTAGGGCTATCCTTTAGCCAAGTGAGTATTTTATCCATGTATAATATATTACTACAGCAAATAATCATGATAAATTCATCTCCCAATATTTATACGTATACAGTATTTTCTAGAATACGCATTTTCAACATACATAGTGTATACAAGCAAACATATATTACGGCGATTCCCTTCGCCAAGCAATTATTTTATACGCACATAATATATTTATATGACGATTAATCATGACAAACACATCGCTAAAATATACATGTATACGGTACTTCTTACAATACCGTATTTCTACATACATAGTGTTTACTAGTAAACATGTATTTAGGCGAATCCTTTCGTCAAATAAGTATTTTATCCATACGTCATATATCCATACGACAAATAAACATGTCAAACACATTTCCATAAAAAATACGTATACGGTATTTTATACGAATACCTAGAGTATGTGAATTTCCAAATTCTTCAATTCTAATCGAAACAGAAAACGGAAAGCATTTTGTACATGTGCAATTGCATGCAGATCATGAATCTATCATTATCTGACATTGAAAGCGTTGAAAACCATAACCTATACACCTAAAGTCCTCACCTTTTGTCGTAGAATCGTAACTTGAGTCGATAGGTTCGCTAAGCTTAAGTATACGGGAGTTTGGCAACCTGGAGAATGAAATAGGTTAGCTATTTCCTAACCTACAACTGTCTAATCCCCCAAACAGGTTAGGGTTATGGTTTATTACCTAGAAATGACGCCGGAATCGCCGGGAAAGCGGCAAGAATGAGGTGGTTAAGCACCGATAGCAGCAGGGTAGAGCGGCGAGGAGATCTTCCCACAACTCCCACACTTTCTCTCTCTTTTCTCTCTCTCAAATCCAAATTCATATGGCTGGAATGGGAGAGGGTTTAAGGTCCTTTTATAGCCTAAAACCTTTCCAAAATAGACTCAGGTTCAAGGGTTACTGCTATTATAAGCATTTCGGCGATGTTCCAGCTCAAAAGAGTGTTTCTGGTGGTCTCCCTTGAGCCAAACGTCAGACTTAAGCTCACCACACATGGATTTATGTGGGATTACGTTTTCGACTCGATCGGATTCCCAGATCGCACGTAGCGGACCACTTTCAGTTCAACGGTCAGTGGGCCACGATCCGAAATTCCAAGCACATGTAAATGTTCCTAAAATTTTTCTTAATCCGAGGGTGTAATTTAGTCTGATTCTGACGGTCTGGTTACTTAATACTGATGCGCAAGCGAATGGTGCCAGATCACTATTCCAGATATTTATTTTGTAAAGGGAATAGTGTTTTTCACACACTCTCGCTCCGGACTCAAGCGAACAGCCGTGGGACATCGGCTGGATTTGATTTCTGAGATGGTTGTCAAGCCTAGTGAGGCGGTCCTAAGTCCTTAACCTCGTATTATTCGGACTCCCGATGTGCGGTCCAGATCAGATACGGAGTTTCAACGTGCTCCCGAGAGCAGTTGGGTAATGAGTTTGATCCTATATTTTAGGGTAACCTAGCGTCAATGATTCTACAAGTTTTGGGTCTTGCAGATCGTATTTAAAGCGATTCAAATGGATTTCATGGCTAATCTAGCTTAGCACTTAGTTAACTTTGTCAAATTTCTAAAGGATTTAATCCTAAGTGATTTCCGTCTGAGGTAGTATTTAGTCCTTTGCAGTTTGTATCTAAAGTGATCCAAGTTATACTACTTAACTAGTTTAAGATAGTGTCTAGGGCGAAGGTGCTTTGAAAAATTGAAAGAACAAGGTAGTGAAGGGTGGGATTTGTGAAGGAAATGGGTTAAGGAGCGATTTTAGACTGTGGGATTCAGTTCTGACAAGTTAATAAGGTGTTAGGATCGACCCATCGCCTAAGGACGTCTAATCCCAGGTTGGGAAAAATCCGGGGTGTTACAGGCCGGCTCGAGCCCTATCTTCAATCTTCAAGCCGGAGATCAAGTCCAAGACGGACACTCCGACCACAAGACATGATCACAGACTCCGACCACAGGATCCATGAGATCCGACCATAGGTTCGGAGGTGGTGAGTTAGAGATCCGAACAAGGTTAGTCCCACTACAAGCTCGAATCCAACTTGCAAGACCAATTTGGATGAGAACGTGGCTGGAGATCATGTTCAAAGCTCAGCTCAATAAGGCATATGAGAGAATAATCTGGAACATGATCTAAAGGATAATGGTCGATATCTCCACGCACGCGACATCCGCTTGATTGAGTAAATCATGCCGAGATTGACAGTCATGATCCCTTCATCTCACATGTATAAATATCGGGAAAACCCATTGCAATAGGTACGCAATATCTCGCACCTTCCATCTACTCTACACAACTTAGACCCAGTTTCCCTAGCCTGACTTTGGCATCGGAGGGTCCCCTATTTGAGTCAGGGTCTCCTTTATTAACCTCTTTGTGCAGGACCAGGGCACGGTGGAAGGTGTTCCAGATTCTTACATCAACATTTTGGCGTCGTCTGTGGGAAGAAAAACAAAAAGCTATAAAGCTTTACCATAAATGGTAAGAAGGTTAAAGCAGTGGAACTCGAGCCGAGCGGACAGCATCAATTGTCTTCACTATTGCATACTGAATCGGCTCTGATAGGGCCGTCCCAGGGAACTCGGAGTCGAAGAGGGAAATATAAAGCGCTGCAAAATGAAGTTCAGATGCTGAAGGATGAGATCAATCGGACGAAGACGCAACAAAGTCTACAGCCGCCTCTCAACCTGGTGGAAGCGACCCCGGCACCCGAGGAACCACCACAACAAATAAATTCTTAGGTCAGGGCATCCCAAGATCAGTCTACCCAAGCTCCCAATCCCACGCAAAATGCTGTGTCACAAAATTAATATGCCCAAGCTCCTAATCTTACATGGAATGCAACATCCCAGAATCGGTCTGCCCGAGTCCCGGAGCCTACTTGGAATGCGGAACCGTCTACATGTCCGCGACCTTGGCGCTGGCCCCAACTAACCTCCGCCATCGGCTGGAGAGGAGAAGACAGGACAGAATGCCTGAGGCAAAGGCTCCCCAAGAAGCGATGGTGGAGAACCAAAACCCGTGGAAAGCTCAGCTTAAGGAGCTCCGTGACCAGATCAAAACATTACAGTAGAACCAACAGTCGACCGCCGTCCCAACTGTTGTACAGGCGATGATGGAAGAGACCGAACCTCCCTTCACCGCCAGCATTATGGCCGAGGCGTTGCCTCCGAGGTTCAGGATGCCTCCTGTCATCCAGTACTTGGGGTCAGGGGACCCAAATGAACATGTCAAATCCTACAAATCTTGGATGCAGATCCAGTCAGCTTCGGAGCCAATGATGTGCAGAGCCTTCTCTAACTCTGAATGGGTCGGCAAAGAATTGGTATCGACAACTCAAGTTGAACTCCATCAACAGTTTTGGCGAGCTCAGCAGGTTATTCCTAACTACGTTTATCGCCGGCAAGAAGAGCTGCAAACCATCTACTCATCTCCTTACCCTCAAACAGAAGAGCGGGGAGTCACTAAAGGATACATCTCCCGCTTCAATGAGGAATCCCTACAGGTAGACGGCTATGACGACAAGATGGCATTGTCCGCCATGATCAATGGGCTCAAGGAAGAGAAATTCCTATTCTCCATAGGGAAAAATCGCTCGAGTACTATGGGCGAACTCATGAGCCGAGAGCAGAAATACATGAACGCTGAAGAGTTCTTCAGTTCTCGTAAGAACAATCAAGCTGCCAAACAATCATCCAAGGGGAAGAGACTGAGGGATGAGGCGCCACACTCAGACAAGCGGAGGTCGAACGACAACGCTTCCCGAGATCGAAGGACGAGCAAGAAGCTAAAGAGGAAGTTCCACTCGTATACTCCCCTCAACACGTCCCCCAAGCAGATCTTACTCGACATCCTATACCAGAAGTTGTATTGGCCAAGTTGCATGAAGACAGACGCTGGCCAGCGGGATAAACGCAAGTATTGCCGCTTCCACTGTGACCACAGCCACAATACCAACGACTACATCAACCTGATAGATGAGATCAAGACGCTCATCCACAAGGGCCATCTACGTCAGTATGTCAAGGAAGAGAAGCGAACTCGAAAGGATGAACAACCGTGGAAGGCCGAGGATGAGACCCCAGAGATCCGAACAATCTTTAGTGGTCCGTCAGGTGGCGAAGACTCGAACAGGGCCTGCAAGGCCCATTCAAGAAGCATTGATCCCGAACATTACATCAGCTCGGTAGAGAGGCCGAGGAAGGAGCCCAAAGTAAGTCCTTATAGCCTTACGTTCATAGAGGACAACGCACGAGGCATACAGCACCTACACGACGATGCCTTGGTGGTGGCAATGCAGATCGCTAATCACAAGATCTACCGTATCTTAGTCGACACCGGGAGCTCAGTCGACGTACTTTACTCTGAGGCATTTGACAAGATGGGCATAGACGGGTCACGCCTTCGACCCATGAAGACTCCACTGCACGGGTTTGCCGGAGATAAGGTGATCTCTGAAAGCATCATCTCCCTCCCGATTATAGTGTGAGAAGGGCAGACTCAGGTGACTCTGCTAGTAGACTTTCTGGTGGTAAATGTGTCATTGGTGCACAACGTCATCTTAGGACAACTGTCCCTTAATGCAATGAGGGCAGTCGTATCCACCTACCACCTAATGATGAAATTCCCTGCCAAAGGAGGAGTCGGGTATGTCCGAGGAGATCAGCGTGAGGCGCGCAAATGCTACTCGATAGCAGTTAGGAAGGGCTCGACAAAGCAAGCTCTAGCGATTAACCTGCTCGACCCTACGGATCCTACGGAGAATTCACTCACAGAAGACTTGGTAACTGTCCCGCTCGAGGAGGCCAATCCAAGCAAAACCGTTCAGCTCGAATTGTTGCTGAATTCTGATCAACGAGCAAACCGATAAAGCAGAAGAAGAGGGCATTTGAGCCTGAAAGGTATGCAGTCATTGCTGAAGAGGTGTTGAAGCTCCTCAACGCAGGCTTCATTAAAGAAATCTACTACCCAGACTGGATCGCAAATGTGGTCCTCGTGAAGAAGGCCAATGGGAAGTGGCGGGTCTGCGTAAACTACTCAGACCTGAACAAAGCGTCTCCTAAGGACAGCTTTCCCTTACCTCGGATCGACCAACCGGTTGACAGCACGGCTGGACACGAGCTTCTCACTTTCCTTGACGCATACTCTGGATACAACCAGATAGTCATGCACCCCCCAGATAAGTAGAAGATGACCTTTGTCACAGATAAGGGACTCTATTGTTACCGGGTCATGCCCTTTGACCTGAAGAACTCTGGGCCAACATACCAGAGATTGATAAATCAAATGTTTGCCCGATTCATTGGTCAGACAATGGAGGTCTACCTCCACAACATGCTCGTCAAAAGCATCAAAGCGTCCAACCATGTTGCAGACCTCGGAGAGACCTTCTCGATCCTCCGAGAATATCGGATGAAGCTGAATCCCGCCAAGTGTGCTTTTGGTGTAGGTTCAGGCAAGTTCCTGGGGTTCCAAGTCAACCAGAGGGGCATCAAGGCGAACCCCGACAAAATTAAGGCTCTGCTTGACATGAGCCCGCCTCGTACGATGGAGGAGATTCAATGCCTCACCGGACGAGTCACAGCACTCGGACGATTCATATCCAGAGCCACAAACAAGTGTCTAACATTCTTCCAGCAGCTGAGGGGACACAAGAAAGTAAAATGGACCACGGACTGCAAGCAGGCTTTTCAGCAGCTGAAACAGTACTGGGGTCACCTCCCTTATTGTCCAAGCCCGAAAAGAGTGAGCCCCTATTTCTATATTTGGCGGTCTCCGCCTCCGCTGTTAGCTCAGTGCTCATCCGAGAGGTGGAGGGCAAGCAACGTTCAGTCTACTGCACCAACAAGGCTTTGGTCTCAGCTACGACCAGGTATCCGAGCATGGAGAAGTTAGCCCTCAGCCTAGTTGTCTCTGCTTGGAGGTTGCATCCATACTTTCAGGCACATTCCATCATTATCCTCACAGATTCTCCTCTACGACAGGTCCTCCAAAAGCCCAAGGTGTCCAGACGGCTTACCAAGTAGGCAATAGAACTCGGAGAGTTTGACATCCAATATCGGCCAAGGACAGTGATCAAAGTTCAAGCCATGGTCGATTTCATAGCCGAGTTTACAGCTCCGAGCAGCGAAATCGAAGACACAAATTTGGAGATATCGGATAAACCAGAAGCGATGTCGACTATCCCTCTAGCTCTAACTCCTCCTGAGGATGCTGAAACGAAAGCAGAATGTGATAGATGGACCCTATTTGTAGATGGGTCGTCTAACTTGAAGTGAGCCGAGGCAAGGATCGTCCTAGTAGCACCTGACTTGACCACCATTCAGTACATCATTCGGCTGAGTTTCTAGGCCTCCAACAACGAAGTGAAGTATGAAGCCTTACTGGCTGGACTCAGACTAGCTGCTAATCTAGGAGTCCAGCCCCTCGATGTGCGATGCGACTCTCAACTTGTCGTCAATCACATTTCAATAGAGTATGAGGCCAAGGAGGCAAGGATCGTTGCTTACTTAGCCGAAGCTCGGAAACTGATGGGAAAATTCAAGAACTACATCATCAGTCAGATCCCAAGGGTCGAGAACTCTTGGGCCAATGCACTTACAAAGTTGGCCTCATCTACGGAAGGGAAGATCCCAAGGATCATCCCCGTGGAGTTCCTAGATAACCCGAGCATTGACTGAGCTGAACGGGCTGACCAAGAGATGATCAATCCAGTACAGATGACCCCGAGCTGGATGATCTAATCACAAAGTATCTCACTATTGGCGAGGTCTCATAGGATAGGTTGGAGGCTCAGCGTCTAAAAGTCAAAGCAGCACGATACGTCATGATGGGTGACACATTATACAAGAAAGGGTACTCTCAGTCATACCTCAGGTGTCTCCGACCCAACGAGGCCAATTACGTGATACAAGAAGTCCATAAAGGGATCTGCGAAAACCACTCCAGAAGTCGGGCCTTGGCTCAAAAGATACTATGTCAGGGGTATTTTTGGCCAACGATCTGAGAAGATTCAAAGAACTTCGTGCAAAGGTATGACAAATGTCAGAGGTTTGCTGTCGTGCCTAGGCAGCCTGTGGAAGAGCCGACCCCTATGAGCGGGCCTTGGCTATTCACTCAGTGGGGGATTGATATCATCGGACCACTACCTCCTGGGAAGGGACAGACCAAATTCGCGATAGTAGCGGTCGATTACTTTACCAAGTGGGCCGAGGCCGAGCCGGTAGCCAAAATTATCAAGCAGAAGGTAACGGATTTTGTGTGGAAAAACATCATCTGCCGAATCGGGATCCCTCGCACTATCGTGTCCAACAACGGGAAGCAGTTCAACAATGATAAATTCCGAGGCATGTGTCGGGGGCTCAGCATCACAAATGCTTACTCTTCACCCCGCCATCCTCAGTCCAATGGGCAAGTGAAAGCAGTGAATAAAATTATCAAACATTATCTTAAGACGAAGCTCGAGAAGGCCAAAGGTAACTGGGCCGACAGGCTAGCATTCATCCTCTGGGCCTACAGGACCATGGCCCAGTCATCCACGGGAGAAACTCCCTTCTCTTTGTCTTATGGCTCGAAGGCGGTCATCCCTGTCGAGATAGGACTCCCCACTACGCGAGTAAGGAACTATCAGGAAGACCAGAATGTCAAGCAAGTTGCGGTAAGCCTCGACTTGATTAAAGAAGCACGGGACGTCGCCAAACTCAGAGTCGCAGCTCGGCATTAGCAAGTCACCCATTTTTACAACTCCAGAGTCCGAACAAGGCAGTTTTGACAAGGGGACTTAGTCCTTTGTCGCATCGTCCAGAACACTACGGAACCCAGAGTAGGGTCCTTAGGCCCGAACCAGGAGGGACCCTACCAAGTAGTCGGCTCGGTAAAGCCAAGATCATACCGCCTAGAGGATTTGCAGGGACGATCACTACCCCACCCCTGGAATGCAGAGCACCTAAAGATCTACTACCCCTAAGGGAAAAGCAATGTTTGGGTCGGAACGACTTGATGTGTCGACCTCATATTATCTACTTTATATGTTAATAAAGGATTGTCTACTTTTCTCTTCAGACTATCTACTAAATAATCACTACAACATCCGAGTACGCTACGAGGGACCATTTCTCATGTGCAGAAATGATATCCTTCGATAAGCTGACCCCTTACAGAAGAGGTCAGCCTGTTATTCTACAAAAATTCATAAAAATAAATCAACCATAACCACTTAACGAAAATCATCATCCATAAATTAAAGGTTAAAGATTATCCGAACAACCATAAGGATTGTCTAAAAAAAGAGGAAAATATATCATTCCCTCTCAGTGGAGGGGCCAGCTGCTGAGTTAGGAGGTCAGGCGTCTCCGGCCTCCTGCGCATTAGTTGGAGCTACACCAGCCTCCTCAGCTTCATCAACGCCCAGGGGATCGAGGTCGATGTCGGGGTGGAGCTCTCGGACCTCGGCAAGGCAGTCGTTGTAAGCAGTGTTGTAAGCATAGAGATACATTTTATCCAACTCTTCGAATCTCTCCAAAGATTCCTTATACTCCACTGCCACAACAACTCGCGAGGCTGCCAAAGCCTCGAGCTCCATCCGCTGCTTGTCTAACTCCGCAACAGCTCAAGCCTCGAGGACAACCCTTTACTGAGTCAGCCGCTCAGTAACTTCACGCTTCGCCCTCCCAAGCTTGGCCGAGAGCCGCTCATTGTCTGCCTCTGCACACTCGATGGAAGCCTCTGTGCGCTCAACAATATCTTGTAGACACATGAGCTCGGGTTCAGCTGCATCCAAGCAGGCTTGGAGCTAGTTGACTTCGCCTTGGAGTGTTAGCTCCCTCGAATGCCCTTCCTCTACGAGCCTCTTCAATTCCTCTTGTTAACTAGTCAAGGCCTTCAAAAGTTTCTCGAGTTCAACCTTGTCCGCTTCAAGCCGACCTATCTCCCTCAGCCTGTCCGTGACAGCCACGAACATCGACAACGCCTATAGCAAACTAAGGTGTAATCATTCATGAACGAGTCATAAAGACGGGAGAGGGTGTCGGTAATGGACGACTCGGGCACGTGTTTGGCCGCCCACTCATTCAGCATCGACATATGATAACCAGGAGGAAAATCGTCTAGAGGGGTAGGCTCGGCTTTTCTCCCCACCCCGCTGGCCTCGGAAGCGTGAGCCTCAACCTTGGGCGTGGTCGTATACCCAACCAGGGCATCAGTTCTGCCGGCCAGGAAGTTGACCTCAGCGGCGGTAAGGCGGGCGACAGAGCAAGCAGGGACCTCTAAGGCTCCCCCATGATGGGAGAACTCAGTATCAGGAGATTCTCCGACAACCTCTCTCCCTATCCCCGGAGGGCAGATAGGAATTACAGGTGGAGCCTCGAGGGGCTGCCTCTTAGAGCCTGGGGTCGGAATGGTGATGGGCTCAACTCTGGCTGGAGCTTCAGGGGGTTACGCCTCAGGGGCTGGGGTCAGGGCTGGTGCAGGTTCGACTCTGACTGGGGCAGGCTCTATAGCAGGAGCCTTCTTCTTCTTGGCCATCACCTTAGTCCTTGGCTCAGCAGCCAGGATCACACTCATGGGAGGGCACACTACAACCGGCCTCTTCCTCTTTGAACCAACTGCTTTAGCCATTCCTACCCGAAAGAGAGTCAGCTTAAGAATAACTACAAGGGAATCATTGAGTAAAGAATAATAACACTTACCCAGAGCGAAAGGATGAGGTAAAATTCTGCAAAATCCTGATGACACGAGGTTATCCCCACTAATGAGGTCGTGCCAAATGCGTTGTTCTTCACCGAGCACCTAAGCTCTAGCCACCTGGGCTTAGTAGAGAGGAGTAAGATCGGGGAGTCCTTTCGGTTGGACTACAAGTAGAGGCAAAAGACAAATTAGAACACAGAAAGATGAGTAAGATGTAAAAATGCGACACATAATAAAAATATGTTCAACTTGGATTGGAGAATTTTATCGGAACTCAGACCCCCAAGCTACCGAGCTTAGCGGCAGGTGTTCCCATTCCCCCGAGGCCCAAAACCACTTACCTTTCCAATCTTTGTTGGAGGAAGGAAGTCGAGTTATAAGACCCGGGGTACACTGGGGTCTGGCCAAAAAATAATACCAGGCCAGTTCAGACTTGTCGTATTTGGCCATGCATAAATACAAAAACTCATCCGGCGTGAGGTGTTGATTTTTCACCCAATGCCAAAGAATGAAGGTAAAAACTAAGATTCGCCAAGCGTTCGGAGCAAACTAGCCCAGGGCCAGCTTCAGTTGTGTGGTTACCAGACGCACAAATGGATGGATGGAAAATTGAAGTCCACACTGAAGGGCGCAGACGAATATGGCAATCTCCCCGTCAGCAGGGGCACCCGAATGATCTAAAGGAGAGGGAGCTCGGATATGCACTAAGTCAGGAATTTGGTAGTCGGCGTAGATCTGAGCCATCTGAGACTCAATCAAAACTGAGCCCCCAAGGACTGCCGCTTTAGGTCTACCTATTAAAGGGCCGACCTTGGACCTTCCCGCCGGGTCCCGAGGTGCCTTCTTCGGCCTCGTGCCTCGACTCTTGGCTTATGGACCCGCAATCTTCTTAGTCGATGGGTGTAGTGGTAAGGCTTCCAAGGGACCCTCGGAATCCTCGAGCTTCGAGTCTAAGGCCTCTGGCTAGGAGTCCACATACGTCCCTCGGATCCCTTAGACTTCATCCAAATTACTCGACATAATAGAAGAAAGAGCTAAAGCAATAGAGGGCTCACAGTGCTTTAGGCGATTTACTTCGGCGGAAGTCCTCACTTCTCCTACCACTTCTTCTGTGCAAAATCCTCTCTCCGACTGGCAAAATCCCTTTTTCCAGCAGCAAAAACCCCTTTTCCCAGCAGAAGGCGATTTGAGGAAAGCAAAGGGAATGGAGAGCGAGAGAGCAAGAGCGTAAACACAAGAGAATACAACTGAGGGTTTATATAACCTTCACTAGCCCAATGCCATCATTGCGGACAGCTGTCTCTGAAGCGGGAGCGGCTCAGTACCGAGCCTATCGGGACATGTGGAAGGAAACGATACGCTCAGGCCCGTATGCCCAAGTCCGAGTACCATCGGCATTAAATGTCGTTTATGGCACAGGCGGCCTCTCGCCTCCCTATAAACATGTGGCATCACTTCCCCTGCCCCGTTGATTGCAACTCATAACTACCACCATGCGTCCCTCGCCCAGAGGTCGGGATTCGAAAGGTTGCAGCCACCGTACCGCGCACGTACCTCGAAGCATAATCATCGCAATGGTTACGCTCCGATTACCTAGACCCATCATCATAAGTAGAAGCGGTGCATCATTTCCATAGGTATTTGCTCTCTAAGTCCGAGCTCAGACCAAGAGAGTAGGGGGCTTCTGTTATGGGGAAATCTGAGCAGGACCAATAAGGGTAAGATTCCGAACTACAATCCTAGATCGGTTGTGTCGAGTTCTTCTCCAGGGAACTACAACCTTGGGTCGATCGAGCCGAGCATTCCTCCGAGGAGTCACAGCCCTATATCGGCCAACTGGAACCCTCATCCGAAGAACTATGGCCCTGGATCGGCCGGCCTGAGCCCTATCTTCGATCTTCAAGCCAGAGATTGAGTCCAAGATGGACACTTCGACCACAGGACCTGATCACAGACTCCGACCACAGGATCCATGAGATCCGACCATAGGTTCGGAGGTGGTGAGTCGGAGGTCCGAGCAAGGTTAGTCCCACCACAAGCTCAGATCCGAGTTGCAAGACCAGTTTGGATGAGAATGTGGTCGGAGATCACGTTCAGAGCTCAGCCCAATAAGGCATATGAGAGAATAATTTGGAACACGATCTAAAGGATAATGGTCGATATCTCCACGTGTGCGACATCCTCTTGATTGAGTAAATCGTGCCGAGATTGATGGTCATGATCCCTTCATCTCACAGGTATAAATATCAGGGAAACCCATTGCAATAGGTACGCAATATTTCACACCTTCCATCTACTCTACACAACTTAGACCCAGTTTCCCTAGCCTGACTTTAGCATCGGAGGGTCCCCTATTTGAGCCAGGGTCTCCTTTGTTGACCGCTTTGTGCAAGACCAAGGCGCGGTGGAAGGTGTTCCAGATTCTTGCATCAACAATATCCATTTGAGATTGGGATCAAGAAGAGCCCAAATAAACCCAATGATCTCGATGATTCAGACGATAGAAAGGCCTAAAAATAGACTGCCTTCATAGGTTCTATAGACAGAGAAACTGATCTGCAACTATCCCTAGTGCTAGGGAAGTTTTAGAATGAAGTAAAACATGTAACAGGAAATGCTCTTTAGTGATGTTTGTTTCATTGCACAGTTTCCATTTATAAGGAGGCCATTTCCTGGTTATGAATAGTTCCCAATTGTGCTAGCGCCTGGCAGTAGTTTCATAAACCTGTTAGGGGTAGGGTTCTGACTTCTGAGTCTTTATGAATATGGAATGTTAATGTCCTCGGTCTACATTTATAGCCCAGCAAGATAAGTGTTTGGAACATCCTGGGATATAACAAGGCACTCCTCTTCCATGGTGAGGAACATCAAATCAGCGGTTTAGATGGGCCACACATGCAATGACACATCTGATGAATAGGACTTTTTAATTCATCTATAAACCAACAAAGAGGATCACTAATCAATAAAGAAAATGAAAAAAGAACTCACCCACATCAATCATCAAACACTACCATGAACATCAACACTATAGCTAAAACCACTGCAAAACCAATTCAAAGATCACCAAACCGGGGGGCCCACTTGCATGAAACAGATGAAATATATAGCATTTTTCATGTCATGATGCATCAACAGCTGATAATTACACCATGACACCAATCCCATTACAGTAAGCATAAAATTACAATTGATAAAAGAGAGAGAGAGAGAGCTAAGTAATCTATATTATCACCCATGCTCTCGAAAAAAAGGGCCATTATTTTTAAGGGAGTTAAACCCTTGTGCTTAAACACAAATCACATAAGTAAAATGGCTGAGAAATATAAAACAACATGGACGTAAGATCCTCAGTCCAAGGATAAACAAAGTACAGCCTATAAACAGTGAAGCCAAAAGGTTTTCTTTATTTGAGACAACCCAATGAGGTTAAATATATAGAGATTACAACCATCTATACAAGGAAAATAATAAACTCAGAATCCTCTACCTGTGGAAACAAACTATACAAGGTATACTAGTTATACAAGGTATGTGAGCTGTCTAACATCCCCCCTCAAACTAACGCTGGTCATCGACAAGTAATAGTTTGTCAACTAGAAAAGAGTGACGTGCAGAAGTAAGGGACTTGGTGAGAATGTCGGCAATCTGATCATGGAATGCAACATGTGGAAGAGAAATGAGCCCAAACTAAAATTTCATGTGGATAAAGTGACAGTCAACTTCAATATGCTTCATCCATTCATGAAAAACTGGGTTAGAGGTAATCTGAATTGCACTAAGATTATCGATATCGAGTGGAGTAGGATTCTGTAGAGGAATGCCCAAGTCTGAAAGAAGTCCACATAACCAGACAAGCTCACTACACGCAGCGGACATCGCCCGATACTTGGCTTTTGTGCTCAATTTGGAAACAGTGGTCTGCTTCTTACACTTCCAAGAGATGAGAGAAGTGCCGAGAAAAACACAGTAGCTAGTGATAGATCTTCGTGTGAGAGCGCAACCGCCCCAATCAACATCCGAATAAGCATGAAGGTCCAGAGTCGCCGTGGAGGAGAAGAACAAGGATCGATCTAGAGTTCCACGAAGATACCATCGGATGCTCAATACCGCAGTCATATGAAGTGTCCGAGGAGCAGAAACAAACTGACTGATAACTTGGACAGCATAGGCAATAACCGGGCAAGTCATAGTTAAGTAAACCAGACTCCCAACCAAACGGCGGTATAAATCGGGCTGTGCAAGTAGATCACCATCGTCATGGTCATAGTGAACGTTAAGTTCTAAGGGAGTCTGAACTATCTTCTGATCCGTCAATGATGCCAAGGCGAGAAGATCCGTGGTATACTTATGTTGGCTAACCAGGATCCCACAGTTGGAACGTGAAAATTCAAGTCCAAGAAAGTATGTTAGATGGCCAAGGTCTTTCATCTTGAAGGATGATTGTAGAACTTCCTTTAAAGCCGAAATGCCAGTAACATCGCTACCAGTTAGGAGGAGGTTGTCAACATAAACCAAAATATTTACAATTCCGTGAGCAGTGGTATGCAAAAATAAGGATGGGTCATGACTACTTTGAGTAAATTCAGCACCCGTAACAACATCGTGAAAGTGTTGGAACCATGCCCGAGGTGCCTGTTAGAGGCCGTAGAGGCTTTCTTTAGGCGACATACCTTATTGTCATGGATTAAAGAGCTAGGAGGAGGTTTCAAATATACGGTTTCTTGGAAGCCTCCATGAAGAAATGCATTTTTCACATCCATCTGATCGAGTGGCCATGAGCGAACAGAAGATATAACCAGAAGAGTATGAATAGTTTTCATCTTGGCCACGGGAGCGAATGTCTCATCATAATCAATTCTGTATTCCTGTTTGTATCCCTGAGCGACAAGTCGAGCCTTGTATCGATCCAATGATCCATCAGACTTGAGCTTGACAGAATAAATCCATTTGCTACCAATTAGCTATTGGTCAGCGGGTCGAGTGACAATGTCCCACGTATGATTATCATCCAATGACGCAAGTTCTTCTGCCATAGCCTTCTTCCAACAATCATGAGTGGAAGCCTGAGATTATGAAGTAGGAATAGAAACAGTATCCAGAGTAGCATTCATGGCAGACATAGAGCATATCAAGCGATCAGGTGCTCGATATTCACGAACGGAACGACGTATCGAGGTAGGTTCGGAATATGACATACCGGCCACAGTAAGGGCCTGAACGATTTGCTAGAGCATCGCAGGAGTTAAAGGAGATGAAAGACCTTCAACAGAAACAGTAGATGCAGAATCACTAACAGACGGCTCGAAAGAAATAGTGGTAACAGTAGCAAAAAAAAGCACAACCACGGCCACGGCCATGACCACAACTACCACGTCCACGGCCGAAAGAAGATGCATAGGCACGTGTACGGCAGTATTGAATATCATGACCAGTCCGTCGACAATAAGCGCACCATTCTTTGCATTGAGTGACAACATGACCCACCTTGTTGTAGCCGCAACAAGTTAAAGGAGCGGAACCACGTGTTGGTGTAGTAGTGGACATAGCAAACACCATATTAGATGATCCCAAAGTTGAGGAAGGAAGAGAGAGAACTTTTAGTGATTGTTCCTCAGCCAATAAATCATTAATAACCTAATTCAATGAAGGAGCGGGGTTACGGTTCAAGAGAACAGTCAGACAATGCTCAAATTTCGGACGCAGCTTCATAAGAAACTGTCGAACTTGCGCACTCTCGCCCATAGTTTGGAATATCTTAAAGTCGTTAGGAAATGTTGGATCCATCATAGTCATCTCAGTCCAAATTGTGACAATTTTGAAGTAAAATGATTGAATACTATCGTCACCCTGAGTAAGGTTAACGAGATCCTATTCCAGGCAGTATAACGCCGCATTACTCTGTTGATAAATTGTCTGGAGATGCTCCTACATTATGTCACACTCCAAACCCAGTAATCAAACTCTCATAATTCCCGATCACTGAATCTGGTGCCGACAGCCTCCGTAGTACCCCATTCTCAGCTCCTAAGGTCCATACGCCAGATTTCGATCCTGAGATCCTTTCAGGAGGATTTTCCAACATACATTTGTCTCATAAGAAGCATAACCACAAGTATACCCAAATCACAAAGGCAACATCATCATCACATATCCACGAGTATAAACATTTGAATACAGTGCTGAAAGGAAAATACATATGACAAAATCAAAGCTCCAGAGGTCCGCTGCATGCTCCAAGCTCAACGCTGCTGCAACCTAACGCCACCTGCACGCATCTATCGTGCATAAGCTTATAAAAATCTTAGTGGATGGTAAAAGTGTGTGCACAAGGTAAGTGCCAAGTAAGCAATATCAGAGTAATCAGAATAAGCGGAAATACTGACAAGCCCATAATCATACAATATCAGAATAATGTGAAAACATGCTGATAGGCCCATAAATACCATCAGCCTTATCCAGGCTATGCGATGCAAAAATATAATAAACTAATATCATATACTGATGAAGCAATTTAGATCAGTTATGTAATGTGGGGACAGTAATCCAAATATCATATGCTGATGATACAATGCAATATGCGGGCGAATGAAATGACCATGCTGGAGTGTGAAGTTGGGATGATAGTACGTAGTACGGCAGGCTATGGGGTTCATCACAAAGGACTTCAATGTAAACCAGTCCTATACCTAAATTTGGATAGTTAGACTCAATGTTGTAAACTCCTGATCTCAGGTTAGTCGCGCGCCCCAACTGAAATTCTGGTCATTGCGAAGGTACACATAACAAATAGTTACGCACCACCAACCCGAGTGAATAGTGAATGAATGAATGAATGAGTATATAACTCCTGCTCAATAAGTTCACATATCAGTATGGTTCCTCCCTCGGATCATCACCTGTGTTTATTACACTCTACGCCAGCTTGTTGCCCCTATCCGAGCGCACAACTGGGTAAGTGGAAGAGACCTCACTATCCGCCTACCAATATTGGGCTTGGCTCGTCGATAGCAAATCCATTCCTCAAGCTGGTCAAACTCAACTTAGATATTGCCCCCTCACTCAGGCGAGTAAGGTCACACCCCCACCCAGCCGACCACGACACAGTGGGAGTCACGGCCTACTGGTATACGGCCCTCATGCGCTCATATATATCCACTCGGTCTCAAAGTTGGGCGTCTTCTGGCCACGGAGGTTTAGGAATTTTCACTCAGGGACATCTATAGCACCCGTATGCTAGAACCAAACATTTTCGGTGTCCCATCTGGCCATCCACGATATGCCTGTGGAGGTTATGGCCCTGATATCGCTAGGGCGTATAGTAGTCACAACACACAATGTAAGATGCATGAGTCATGCATCAATCCTGCACATACTGTGCGCTCATGTGAGATAACCTCCGCCTATCAGGGAATCTCATAACAACCTGCCCAATGACATATGCAATGGTCAACCACATCTCATAACAAACATGCAGATGATGTGTATGGGCATGTATCATGATGCTATGCTGTCACATACTCATAATCGGTATTAATAGCCGGCATCAACAATTGGCCTCGATGATGTGGACGTTTAACTAACATTGTCCCCAAGGAAAGACCCACATAGAGCCTAACATACAGTGAACCCATGGCCTCGCACAAGGGCCTAATATACAACACTATGGGCTTTACTCAAGAGCTTAATACACATCACGATGGGCCTCTCACATGGGCCTAATATACATCACAATGGGCTCCATCGCCTGGCCCTCAAATGCATCACAATGGGCCTCATCACATAGGTCTCCTATACATCACGTTGGGCCTTAAACACGAGCTTAATACACATCACAACGGGCCTCAAATACTGGCCGCATATACATCACATTGAGCCTCAAACACGGGCCGAATGCACATCACAATGGACCTCAAATATGGGCTGCATATACATCATATAAGTTTTAACAATCAGCCGCAGCAATCAAAATCGGGCTCGACAATCGAAATCGGCCTTAACAATCGGAATCGACACTCAGAATCGGTCTCAATTCTCGGCCTCGACAATCGGAATCGACCTCGACTAATCGGAATCGGCCTTGATACTCGGCCTCGACAATCGGAATAAGCCTATACAATCAGCCTCAACAAATCGGAATCGGCCTTGATACTTGGCCTTGACAATCAGAATCGGCCTATACAATCAGCCTCGACAATTGGAATCAGTCTATACAATCGGCCTCAACAATCGGAATCAGCCTCGACAATTGGAATCGGGCTATACAATCGGCCTCAACAATCAGAATCGACCTCAATACTCAGCCTCGACAATCGGAATCGGCCTATACAATCCGCCTCGACAAATCGGAATCGGCCTTGATACTCAGCCTCGACAATCGGAATCAGCCTATACAATCGGCCTCGACAATTGGAATCGGTCTATCCAATCAACCTCGACAATCGAAATCGGCCTTGTACTCGGCCTTGTACTCGGCCTTGACAAATCGGAATCGGCCTCGACAAATCGGAATCGGCCTCGATACTTGGCCTCGACAATTGGAATCGGCCTATACAATCGGCCTCGATACTCGGCCTCGACAATCGAAATCGACCTATACAATGGGCCTCGATACTCAGCCTCGACAATCGAGATCGGCAAATCGGTCACATCAATCAGAATCGGCAATCAGTCACGATAATCGGCCTTGATCGCTAACCGGCAATCGGCCACGACAATCGGAATCGATTGATAATCGGAATCGGCAAATCGGTCATGTCAATCTGTATCGGCAATAGGTCATAATAATCGGCCTCGATCGCTAATCGGCAATCGGCCACGACAATCGGAATCGATCGATAATCGGAATTGGCAAATCGGTCACGTCAATCGGAATCAGCAATCGGTCATGATAATCGGCGATCAGCCACGATAATTGGAATCGATCGATAATCGGAATTGGCAAATCGGTCACGTCAATCAAAATCGGTAATCGGTCATGATAATCGGCCTCGATGGCTAATCGGCAATCGGCCACGACAATCGGAATCGATCGATAGTCGAAATCGGCCTCGATCGCTAATCGGCAATCGGCCATGACAATCGAAATCGATCAATAATCGGAATCGGCCTCGATACTCGGCCTAACAAGGGCTTAAGGGAAGGTCATGATGTGGACATTTAACCATCATTGCTCCCAAGGAGTGGCCCATATAAGGGATTCATACACAACTTAACGGGCTATACATACATCGCACTGGCCTCAACCATGGGCCTTAAATACATCACAATGGGCCTTGCCCATGGGCTATGAATACATCACAATGGGCCTTGCCTATGGGCCACCAGTACATCATAATGGGCCTTGCCCGTAGGCTATGAATACATCATATTGGGCCTTACTAAATGGGCCATATATACATCATAACGGCCCACAACCATGGGCCTCAATATACGTCTAGGTGGGCCACATCAATGGACCTCAAGTACATCACGTGGGCCTCAATAATGGGCTTCATATACATTTAGTGAGCCGCACCGCCGCACCGATGGGCCGGACTAATGGGCCACCAAAATACATCAAGGTGGGCCTCACAGATGGGGGCTTGGATTACGTCAAAAATCATTTCAATAGTTGCAGTGCAACATGTGTAGCACTGTACACTATCATTCCATGGGGTACATTACCCATTAATGATGATCAGCACCGCCAAACATTGTTTATGTAAAATAGCACCATCCAAACATGTCCAGCGCCGTCCAGCACTGTCCGGACAGTGTGGATGAAACAAATACATCATAGTGTGGTCCACCGTCCTGATCTGCTGGACGGTGTGCATACACCACATACTTCAAGGTGTGGCTCGCAAAGCTGCTGACGTACAGGGCAGCAGCAGAGGCCCGCTGCACCGGACCCAGCGGATGGACGGCTTGCATATACAATACAATGGAGGGGTCCACACGAGTGGACGGTGTGGATCGAAACCACATGTGCACATCACGTGAAGGTGGGCCACGTCCTCTAAATGGATGGGCGGTTTTTGATACAACGTATGCCTCATGACCAGCCCACCGTCCTCGACAGATGGACGTTGGGGGTTAATCACATCAAGGTAGGCGTCTACACATGCACCGTCCAGATGGACGGTGCTGGATAGAATACATACACATGGGTGGGCCCCACCCTCACACGAGCCACTTGTGTGAGGTGGGTCCACGTGCCTGGAAAAACGGATGGAAAGTGTGGGTATACACATACATCACGGTACGCACCACTGGACGGTGGAAGCAAAACAGATGGACGGCATTGATAAATACATGCACTGGGTCCACATGTGCGTGGGTCCCACAACCAGCGTAGATGAATCACATATATCATGGGTGGGGTCCATAGGACCGTCCAACCTATCCAGCTCCGTCCAGATGGTCTGGACGGAGTGGATGAAACAGATACATCATAGACTGGCCCCACAGCAGGTGGCGGTTGGGATCCAACGTATGCAATCATGTGCGACCCACAGAACTTGCTGACGACAGTCAGCAAATGGGTCCCACCATCTGGACGGTTCACATATATCACGTGGGACCCACAAAACTTGCTAACGTTAGTCAGCCGGTTGGGGTCCCACCGTTGGATAGTTTAGATGCAACACACGCATCATGGTGGGCTCCATGGTGATGGATGGCGTGGATATGCCACATGCATTGGGTGGGCTGTACATCAAGAGGGAGAGAGAGAGGGAGAGAGAGAGAGAGAGATGATCGTGAGAGGGGAGGGACCTCGCTACTATGGGTCGTCCGTATACATGCATACATCAAGATGGGTCCCAAATCATGTGGACCCTTCATCAAAATCACATGAAATGAACACCCACCATTAGATATCCACTTCCTTCTTCCGCCAATGCATTCTAGAGCTCCAATGGTTGAAATTCGACGGTCGAGATTGGTTTTGGAGGGTGGGGATGGGAGATAGGAAGGTGGGTCACACTAGCTTCTCTCATGGAAGCTTGGACGATTGCTCTCATGGGTGTTTGTTTGAAAATGGAAAGAGAAAATGAGAGTGAGAGAGAGAGAGAGAGAGAGAGGTGATGGGAGAGAAGTAATGGGAGAGAGGGATGGTGAGTGATGGGAGTGATGTACTTTGTTGTAAGAGGAAGTTAACTTTTGGGGAGGGTGATTGTACTTGAGGATGGGTATTGTACTTGACATTTGATTGATGGATTGATGTGATGTATCGTAGAGATTCCCTCGGTATTTGTAACGCGCGGCGTTTTTCTCGAACTGAATACGGGTCCACATCTCCTAGCCTGGGTATCGCCACGGCGCGCAAGACGCGGCATCGGAACCGCGACTACGCGGTCACACTGGTACAAGTCTCGGGTCGAGCCGATTTTGGAATACGTAATACATCTTAGGATCGCGTGCAAATGCCGGATACAGATCGTGGGTCCCCGGAATTTGACTGGGAGGACCGTGGAAGCCTACGAAACGGTACGGGCTAGGATACGAGCCTGACACATTGCCTTAGCAGTGTGATGTGGCATGAGGCCAACAGCAATTGACCGATCGATGGAATCAAAAATCCAGGTAATAATCCGTCCATTTTTCATTTCCCACTCAGCCACTTTGTCGGCATCTGTGGAAGTGGGGACAAGAACAGACCCATCAATCAGTCCCCACAAACCACGACCCTTGAGAAAACTCTGAAAGTGGATGGCCCATAGATTGTAGTTGGTACTATCGAAACTACAGCGTGGGGCCTCTATATGGGATCTTTGTTCATAGTTAGGAAGCGATATAAACCACACCAAGGAAGAAGGTAACTCTCAGCAGAATATCTGGTAACAGTGACAGACAATAGAACAAAGATATGCGTAGATCAGCAGGAATCGAGCAATAGATCAGCAAGGATGGAGCAACAGAGACGCAGTAGGGACGTGCGCAGCAGCAGGGATGGAGCAACAGAGACGCAGCAGGGACATGCGCAGCAGCTGGGACACAATGGAGTAGCAGGGGTGCAGCAGAGACGCAGCAAGGAGGTAGGGCATGCGGGCGTGCGTAGCAGGGAGGTAAGGCGTGCAGCCGTGCGCAACAAGGAGGCAGGGCGTGTGGGCGTGCGGGCGTGCAGCAGAGACGCAGCAGGGAGGCAGGGCGTGCAGCAAAGACGCAGCAGGGAGGCAGGGCGTGCGCAGCAGGGAGGCAGGGGTTGTCCGGAGCAGGGTTTTCTGACGCAGAAGGGGCCGGATCTGGCAGGAGGTGGTGCCGGTGACGAGGGGGTGGCCGGATTTGGATCAGTAGGGCTTTGATACCATGTAAACAGTGAAGCCAAAAGGTTTTCTGTATTTGAGACAACCCAATGGGGTTGAATATATAGAGATTATAACCATCTATACGAGGAAAACAATAAACTTAGAATTCTCTACCTATGAAAATAAACTATACAAGGTATACTAGTTATACAAGGTATGTGAGCTGTCTAACAGTCAACCTGTATGTTTGCACAATGGGTACCAATGTTTAGTGATTCAAACAATTGGTTTGTTGGGCCCGACCTTGGATGGACTATAATGTCTTCAAAAGGACAATCCTAACCATTCAAATTCTGTCCTAAAAGTAAGCCTATAATCCAGCACGGTCAGCATTCAACTGAAAAAGGTCCAAGATTGGTGGAAGGCAGCATTGGCTAGTCCATGACAGCCACATCAGGGCAGTGATCTTGGATCACTGAACCATGGGTGTCAACTATACAATACTGAAACCTGGAAATATTGTCCATAACATGGGTTCAACGATCATTTTAGCCTCCTTTTGGATGCACAAGTGAAATGAATTCCAAACAGAGTTTAAACAAGAAGATACTGAAAAATTTCCAATGGCAATTCCTAGTATTCATAATGAGGAAGAGCTCTCAAATTTCAGTTACAAATCCTTTCAAATCCAACTTGAAAGTAACAATGCTTGTGATGTGGATCTCAATCTTTCAATACTAATGCTAACAAAGGTAACTATAATTTGTTCAGTTCTGCTTTTATTAGCCTAACAATTGCAAATTCAATTTAACAGTGCATCCAAACACATCCTTACAACTTTGGTTTAATTTAATCTTTTTTATGTGAGTTATCGTGGTAACTAAGGAGATGTTGGTGTTTTAATTTCTATAATTATTGAGAGGTGCTGTGGCATTGGCTGTGGCCAATGGTACCCCTCACAAAGGCATCGGGAAACAGCAAGAACAACTTGAAGATAGAACAACATTGACAGTAGAGAGATGGATAAACAATGGATGGCATTTTTTGTGTAAATTCTCAATACTTCTTGGAAATTCATGGACCTACAAACACATACACACACACACTCTAAAACCTAACTTTCTAAATCTAAAACTCTCCTAAATCAACTTACTGCCAAATAAAAACTCAGTAAAATCTAACAAAACTTCTCTCAAATTAAAGATCTCTCAAAATTTACTAGAGCTAATCCAAAGTAAATTAGAAACAAACTAAAACAGCCTTCAACCACAAGAACTAAGATAACATGTCAATCTAACGTTAGACCATTTTTTTGGGATGTCTCGGGCTAGTTAATTGAGCTGGTGGAGACTAGTGTGTGAGTAGATCCAGGGTTCAATCCCTGGTAGTGTTACCTTTCAAGAGATCGAGAGAGAGAGAGAGAGAGAGAGAGAGAGAGAGAGAGAGAGAGAGAGAGAGAGAGAGAGAGAGAGAGAGAGAGAGAGAGAGAGATTTTTATAGCCTGCTTCGGTGACACCCATTTATAATTCAAAATAGCATACCCGTGCATGATGATTGCAACTGTCTGAAAAACAGCTGGTGTTTTCTGCTAAACTGAATTTAAGAGGAGTCTCTTCTCCGCTACTTTTACACATGCCAAATGGTTGCACTTGGGTTGATTCCAAACCCTCCACGACTAGAACCCAAAATGAGGTTTGCTAGCAACTACTCCTAGAGGACACCCACCACATGATGATCCAGATTGTTGATCTAGAAGCTCCTGCAGTCTATAGGAATCTTAATAATAGGATACCGCCATTTATTAAGCGCATTTTGGTGTCAGTTGTTTCCAAGTCATTTTCTATTGATGATGAAATCATTGATGATATGAAACACCTATAGTAGAGAATTCTAGATGAACAGCATGGATCATCACATGAAGGAAGCGGATTGCACAAGCCTCCAGGCAACAGCTTTCCTAGCAACACAACCAAAATTAGTCGTACAGACCAACCACACGTGTGACCCACAATGCCATGACATGACCCTAAATTTTCAATTCCTGCTATTCCGTGATACCTAATATAGTCGTAAGTTGCTGAATTGGTGCAGGAATGGAATGATCTTGGAAAGACAACTCTATGAGGTTTTCAAACAGGATCATTTTCTTGTTCCCAACATTGTTTTGACCCTCGAAATATATATTTGAAATTTTTCCCAATGATTCACGACATCCATACATTCTTTTTTGTTTTTGATAGGTAAGTTGGGCCCAAACCCAAGAGGTCTTGGAACAATCAAGAGAAAACTACAAAAAAAAAAAAAAAAAAAAAAAAAAAAAAAAAAAAAAAAAAAAAAATCCAGGCACCTTTGCATGATGAGGATGTTGCAACATGCCCAACAGATCAGGTAAACTAGCACCTGCATCGACATTCTCATGTTGTCAGTCAGCATCATAGACCTAAAGCTATTAATACAAGGGATGGCATAATGAAATTAGTTGATAGGAGAATGAGTAGCAGGTGGGAGAAATTAGGTACCCGGAAATTAGCTGTAAGCCTTGCTTTCAGACCTTTTATTCCTGGTTTTTGCCATCAAAATGAATACATGACCTCATTGATTAAAGGATAAAATAATATTTTATTTTATTTTTTAAAGCCTTTTGGAAAATGGTGAATGTTTTCTTCCATGACTGCCACAGACTACAGGTAAACACAATTTTACAAACTAGTGAGGCCCACAGTAGATAATTACGTGTTTTCATATTAAATGCCACCCTTGATCTTGTTTGTGGACTTGTAGTATGGGAAAAAAGAGGGAGAAGAAAGAAACTAGTCCTCTTCATCCAACACAAAAGTATACTCCAAGGGCACAATTCATGAGAATAGATAGTTCAAAATTTTCTCATTGGCCATGAAGGGAAGATTCCTAAGGTAGGCTACCCTTAAGTGTTTTCTAGGAATAGAAAAGAAAAGGACCCAAGTTTTCAAATTCAAAAAAGTTGTTGGTTTCTTTTTTTCTCTCTAAGAGATAGGATAGGTCCCTATGTTTGGAACATCACACCATTGAAGTTTCCATGTGTGAGAATGATAGCTGTGATGGAAAAGGCAAAGTTTCCATTTGAGTTTCTGTTTGGGCTGATTTTTCGGCCATACAGGTAATGTGAGGCGACACATCGGATGACAGATCAATGTTGTGGATACATAAATTGGGAACCACTTCTGCCTGGTACTACCATAGCTTACGGTGGTACCCGTACCACTGGAGCACACCTCCATTAAAGTGAAACCTAATATCAGTTTGAACAACACCAAAATGAGAATATAAAGAGATGTAAATGACAGAACCCCTTGTTTTGTCGGAATACAAACCCATTGAACAGTTTCACATAATCAAAAGGCCATCTATGACAGAAAACTAGATAATGGCATTTCATACACCAATGCCAATATCATGTAACAGTATGGTTGCAACTAAACAATGTCAGACTGCATTGAGAAACATTGGACCAAATCACTTCTCTCATCAATTAGATGATGCAACATAGGCATACACCAGTGTGCTGCAAGGAACTTGGATTTTAGCATGTTCATGTTCTGAAACCATTATTTGAAGGACTCACATCCCTAGTTTCTTGTTCAGAACTCAATAAGATACAACTGAACCCTTTTTTAAAACATTTGAATGTAGAAAAAATGGCATCTTAACAAACTAAAACAGATCTACAACCAGGTTTTGGAAATTTTGAATGTATTAAATAGAATTTAGAGATTCTACATACCAGTCGGTGAGTTTCTTCTGGTCTAGGAATGAAATCTTCTCTACCCTTAGCTAAATCCACATGCCGGAGAGAGTTGCTCAACCAAAGGCAGAACTTGTTTCTTTTCTGAAACAGCCAACAGAAGACGAAACATATTTGCATATGGATCCAGCGAGTATTTATCCACTTGTACAGTCCTGAAGGCAATGCTTCAAAACTCATGGATTCACCTAGAATATCTCAGGTTGAATAGGTTCAATCGAGTTCCAAGTACCAAGTCAATACTCCAATCTTACCAAAAAGGAAATGAACAAGTTCATTTTTGAATCTTGCAATTCATAAAAATTCCATCAGTTCTTCAATGATTCAATTAAGTGGAACTCAGAAACTGAAAGACCAAGCTCTGAGTCAACTTCAGGTTTTGAACATTGCCCATCATTACCAGGTTGCTTGTACATCCCATGATGTTCACCTGATTAAGCATGTTAACAAACAACTTAACCTATATCTTTCTTAATTTCAAAACAAATGACTAAACTGACAGCAGCCCGGTGACTATTCCATAGTCCATAACAACAACAGGACTTATAAGAAACAATGCGTGGCACAATATATGCTTTAGATAAGCAAGGAGTAGAATTCTTAGAAGCCCAAAACGAAATCAACCAACTGCAAGCACAAAGATAGGCAAGAACTCAGGCGATCACACCAAGGCAAATTGTTGGAGATGATGTGAGTTGGGAGAGAAGCAGACCAAAACCTTGAGCCATTGGGACAATAACTGGAGAAAACAGTGGGATGGCCTTGCTCGCCTCCTGCAAAATGAATGAACTGAACTATCAATTTGTGGATCTCCCAAAATGTCTGCACACAACATGGCTGTGTTCGCCTTCTGCAAAATGAATGAGTAGAAGACTGTCAAAAAAAAATCTTCCAAAGGATACCGCTTCAGCCAGTAAACAGCACACTGCCATTCCATCAATAGATAACCAATGAATTTTCTTAAAGGATCTTGAGATCCCAAAGCCAATGAGGAAAGAGTTCCAAATCTCTTTTGCTAACTTCTTGCACTCGAAACTCAACAAATTTTAATAGGAAAAATCTTCATACATCAGAAGTGCCTTTGTTCCTTTGTTGCTTCCCATGCTCCAAAAATACATTGGGTCACCGCATTACACAGATCAGCTACCATCCATCTTATTAATACTAATGGGGGTGCCACACACAGGCATGTGGAGAGAGAAGAAGTGGTTTTCAAGACGTGGGAGATGATGCAGAGAAGCAAGAATTATTGGAGACTGTTGGTGGTTAGGCTCTTTGAAATTGTACACTTAGCATATATCAAATCAATAGCACTGTCCAAATAAGGCCCACATTGAATAGATCAATTTTTATCAGATTGATTTAACGTTCTTAATACTGGTTAATAAGCTGTTATTTGTTTAATTTTGTCCATTAATTGTTTTCTTTTGGCTGTCCATTAACTAACCACCAATAGACAATTAAAGAATGAAGTCACTATATATTTGTGTTTGAGATCCATATAAATTAAATACTCATGATTTTTGTTGGCACCAGTTAGTGAAACAAAAAATTAGACAACAGGGTAGCCTGCATTTTCCAACCATTATTGTCACCATGCTGATAATGTCCTTCACTAAACAGTAAATTACACAACAATCATCATCAGGACAGGAACAAAACAAATTCATAGAGAAGTTACTGATTGAATCACCAACCTTCAACCCGAGCACCATCTAATAAACCAAAAATACATAGAGAAGAGAGAAGAAGTATGGGAACAATCGTTGCAATTAAAAAAAAAAAAAAAGGGTCAGGTATCAACATATTTCTAAATTCTTCAAGATCCCAATCAAACTCAATCACGTCATCCTAACGGAAATACCTACAGTTTTCAATCTCCTAAACTTCCAATCAATTAAATCTGAATCAACAATTCAAAAAAAAAAAATCAGAATATAGTCAGAGCAAATTATAAACTATAATACAAATTAGAACAATAGAAATAATATGAAAAGTAAAAGAGAAAGCAAGATAACAAAGAAATTTCTGAAGTTGTCCAAGTCTAAAAAGGACTGATATTTTCTATATTTGACATCGAATCCAAGATTTCAATAACCAGAGACATTAGATCTTAACAAAAAAAACACAAAACGATGTCCACGCATTCATAGATCACATAGAAAATCACCAGATATGGTAATAAAGAACTAAAATGTAGAAAGAAAAAAAAAAATCAAAAGCATCGACAATTTGCATAGGAAGTCATTAGATCTCTGTGTGTGTGTGTGTGTTGTTATGGACAGATGTCTTAAATCTGTCTGGTGGTCTGTCAATGATATCGACAAGGTTTCGATGACATCGATGGCAGTCGTCGATGACATCGAAGGTTGCTCAATGTCATCGATAATTCACAGAATTTTTCACCCCTGGTCGCTGGACAGTTTTGGTCCGTCTTCGATGATATCAATGGACCTTCGATGATATCGAAGATGTTACGCAGATTTTCTGCGGAAAAGCAGATTTTGCGATTTTTGTTTCCTATTTTGATTCTACTTCTTCTAAACTTATATAAAAGGGTGTATGCAGGATTGGGAGGTATTCCAAGGCTTTCTAAAGGAGTTCCAACGATTCCTAAAAGGATTTTAGGGTTTCTAAAGGGTATAGCAAGGGTGAGATTTGAGGTTGTTCGAATCGGGTAAGTCCTCTCTTGTAATTTCTATTTTCATAGTGGAGATCTGTCACTTTGTGCTGTGGTTTTTTCCCGAAAGGGTTTTTCAAGTTAAATCTGTGTGTTCTCTTGTGTGCTTGGTGTCATTGGATTACTATCCTAGATCTAGATCTGTGTGATTCTACAGTACAAAATCCCAACAAGTGGTATCAGAGCAATCGTTGGGGCACAAATCTGAATCTGAGGGATTAGTAATAATGGCGAGCAACGGGTATGATATTGAGAAGTACTCAGGGAAAAATAATTTCGAGTTATGGAAGATCAAGATGATGAGTTCCTTAATCAAGCAAGGCGAAGATGGTGCTCTTAAGGAGCGAAAGTCTACTATGACCGATGATGATTGGAATACTCTTAATAAGAAGGCCTTATCATCGATCCGTTTGTCTCACGGATGAGGTTCTCTACAACGTCATGAGGGAGAAAATTGCGGCTAAGTTATGGGCGAAGTTAGAGGATGTCTATGCGAAAAAATCCTCTGAAAATCACCTGCACTTGAAGCGGCAGTGGTATAACTTCAAGATGGCAGAGGGTGGAGATCTGGAGGCTCACATCAGCAACTTAATAAATTAGTTTACAAATTGTTGGATATGGAGGAAGTGATGAAAGATGAAGAACAAGCATGTATGTTGCTGAATTCTCTTCCGGCATCGTATGAGTCATTGAAGGACACTATGTGCAGCACGAATAAAACCCTTAGTGTCGACACCGTTATCTCAGCCCTTCAAGGGAAGGCTATAAGAAAGCTAAACGGCGACATGGGGACATCTTCTGATGCACTATTTATAATGGGTAGGAATTCTGAACAAGGTCTGGATACTTCAGGTTACAGATCCAAATCAAAGGGCAAGAGAAAGGAAAGGTAAAGTGCTGGAATTGTGGGAAGGAAGGACATGTGAAGAAGGATTGTGGAAATCTTAAATCGAAGAGAGAAGATTATGAGGCTTTGTACAGGGAGGCCAAACTGCCACGTCAGATGGATCGAGTGGATGTGATGGTGATGTTTTGTCTATGTCTACTATCAGGCAGCCATACGATGATCGTAAGGACGAGTGGATGTTAGACACAGGGGCATCTTTTCACATGACTCCTCATCGAAGTTGGTTCGCCAGCTACAGGGAGTGCGATGGTAGACAAGTGTTTATGGGCAATGGCTTTACCTGTAATGTTATGGCTATTGGTACGGTGCGCATCAGGATATTTAATGTGGCGGAGCGTACCTTAACTGATGTCAGGCACGTTCCTGATTTAAAGCAGAATCTGATTTCTCTTGGTGTACTTAAGGCAAAAGGATGCAAGTACATCGGTATTAATAGTGCTCTTAAGGTATCTAAGGGGGCACAAGTAATCATGAAAGCACAACGACTCAGTAACATGTACAAGTTGATCGGAAGCACTTCAAAAGGTGGAGCTGCAGTGAATGTAGCAAATTCCCCTCTGCACGTGTGTGGCATGCTGGGCATGGCCACATGAGCGGGCAGGGCAGGAAGGCTGAGACGTGCGGATAGAGATACAAAGCAGGTGGAGCAGTCACCTGTGAGAAAAATCACACGGCATGATCGCAGGATATCGGTGAGGTACATGGATGACTCCAATATCGCAGGGGATTCATCTTCTATTCAAATGACTCTAGGTGAGCTTAGGGCGATATAATGGATTCGTTGTACCATACCGACATATGGGAGCTGGTGGAGCTTCCAGTGAGCCGGAGAGCAGTTGGATGCAGGTGGATCTTCAGGAGGATACAACATAGATACAGGGCGAGGTTGGTAGCGAAGGAATATTCTCAGAGAGAAGGGTTCGGCTTCTCAGAGATATTCGCGCCAATGGTATTGCAAGTGTCTATTAGATTCGTGATTGGTGCTGGTTGGCTAATGTGATCTTGAGCTGGAAAGATGGATGTGGAGTCTGCACTTCTACAATGGAAAGTGAAGAGCAGATCTACATGAAACAACCAGAGCGGTTCGAAATTAAAAGGGCTGAGCAAAGACTTTGCAGGAGGTCGTAGTTCGACCTGTCGCCTAGGCAGTGGTTTGATTCCTTCATGGTGAGTCAGGAATTGATGACATGTAGATCATCAAATTATGACATGTTTGAAATCAATGTACTGAAAACTCGGTTAAGTGGGACATTCAGGATAAAGGATCGAGGAGCTACAAGGATGGTTCTCGGCGTTAAGACTGAAAGAGGAGTAGGCTTTGGTAATCACAGAAGGAATACCTTGTGTGTAGGTATTGATCAAGGATGTGATGGGCCAGGAAAAGCCGAAGAGCGTTCCCTACGCGTCTCTCCTCAAGTTTTCCTCAGCACATGTCCCAAAATAGATGAGAAAAAGTAGGATATCTCATGAGCCTTATTCGAATGCGGTTGGCAGTGTATATCATGGTTTGGATTATACTGGTTATTTCACAGGCTATCAGGGTTGTAAGCAAGTACCCCGGCAAGCAATATTGGGTAGCAGTGAGATGGTAAGAAGACTGTCTTTTCTTTTCAGAAGACAGGAGCAAAGGTGGTTAGGCATGTGGATTTAGATTCGGCAGACATGATCAATAAGAATATTCCCGTAAAGAAGTTCAAGTTCTGTGCAACTTCTCTAGGCTTGGCGATGACGTAAAAGGAAGACGGAGTGTGCAAGATAACCTATGATGTGATACAGAGATAAAAGAAGAGGACAAGAAGCTACACGAATGAAGATTGAAGACATAGTGGAGATTGTTATGGACAGATGTCTTAAATCTGTCTGATGGTCTGTCGATGATATCAACAGGGTTTCGATGACATCGATGGCAGTCGTTGATGACATCGAAGGTTGCTCGATGCCATCGATAATTCATAGAATTTTTCACCCTGGGTCGCTGGACAGTTTTGGTCAGTCTTTGATGACATCGATGGACCTTCGATGATATCGAAAATGTTATGCAAATTTTTGGCGGAAACGCAGATTTTGCAATTTTTGTTTCCTACTCCGATTCTACTTCTTTCTAAACTTATATAAAGGGGTGTATGCAAGATTGGGAGGTATTCCAAGGCTTTCTAAAAGAGTTCCAAGGGTTCCTAAAAGGATTTTAGGGTTTCTAAAGGGTGTAGTAAGGGTGAGATACGAGGTTGTTCGAATCAAGTAAGTCCTCTCTCTTGTAATTTCTATTTTCATAGTGGAGATCTGTCGCTTTGTGCTGTGGTTTTTTCCCGAAAGGGTTTTTCACGTTAAATCTGTGTGTTCTCTTGTGTGCTTGGTGCCATTGGATTACTATCCTAGATCTAGATCTGTGTGATTTCACAGTACAAATCCCCAACATATGTGTGTGTATAAAACCTTAGATCTGATAAAAATGAGATTAAAAATACATACGTAGATTTTTTTTTGCCTTTAATGAAATTCATTGGGGGGGAAATATTCAGATCATATCACATCACAGGCTAACAGGTTTTTCTAGCCATTGCTATCTATGTACAATCCCATTTTCCTCTTAAGTAGAAGGGCGGCACTCTTCCCTGGTCATTCCCACCTATTTTCCAAAATTTCTAGTTTCATGCATCCAACGCTTGCATCCTTGACTGACTCTTCCCATTGGAAGACAACCACAGAAACTCAAAGAAGCAAGAACTTTCTCCATGAGGAAGACAGATGGAATCTTCTACTTCAGTCACATGTGTAAAACAAAGAAAAAAAATCTCATCCACAACTGAATCTGAAGGAGTTCGCTAGAGCCACTGGCACAACTAATCAAAAGATGAACCATATTTTGAATCTTATCAAACAGTCTCAGACACATCTCTATGGGAATCTTTTCAAACAGCCACTGGCACTCCTAACTGCAAATGACTTTTGTGTTGCTAATCTTTCTTCCAGTGCGCGTGCCCCCCACTCTCTCCTCCTAGATGCCGTAATGGGGTCAGAATCAGGCAATAGTGTACCTCCCAATGTATGGCCCTTAGCTTGGTTGGAAATTTTAGATCTTCGACAAAGCATCCAATCAAACACTAAAGCAATGGGATCCAGAACTGGACGCAAAGACTCAAGGAAGAACATGGAGAAGATATAGAAAATCGATCCAAATCAGACAAAGAAATCAACATAAATGAACAGATCTAATGGCTTCTGATGGGAAAACCCTATATTTATCCATTACAACAACGTACCCAGCAACATTGAAAACGCAAATGCAATTTTCAAATAAATCCCTTAATCTAGCCAGAGATAAATTAAAAATGAAAAAAAAATAGAGAAGCAAATCTAAAGAAAATTTTCCAGAAAATAAAAAGAAAAGGAAGATATTGAAAGGAAATGCATTAGATCTGGGAAGGATTGCTAACTTGAATATCATGCTCGAGGCAGTAAAGTTTCCAGCAGGTATTGCCGACCTGAATACCGGCTTGGCCGATGTGGATGGAAGGAAATGCACTCATTTTCGCAGGAAGAGAGAAACGTTGGAGATGAACTTGTACTCCCATCTCCTACCCAGGAAGAGAGCATTGGAAAGAGAGGAGAAGCGGTTTTGAGGGATTTATTGCCGCCGCGACTCAACTGCGGATGGTGGAGTGTCATGTTCTAAATGAGAGAGAGGGAGAGAGATCAAAAGGGAGGGAGTGAAGGATTGAGGGAGCGGGAGAGAGAGAGAGAAGGGGGGGGAAGTAGTGAGGGAGACGGAGAGAGGGAGATTAGCATGGCTGGAAGTTGGGTTCGTCGTGTTCTTGCACGGTTTAAAGTTGTTCCAAATCTGAAACGGCCTTAACCCGTTCTACAACCAAAGAAATAGTCGTTCCAAAATCGCTTTTTTGGTGTAGCGTGATCTTAGCTTAATAGGTAAAAACTTGTTGATCATCCATTAGCCTTATGAACCTAATTGGAACGTGATTAATAAGGTTAGAAGAGGTATGAAGTTGTTATGAAATTATACGCCCAAAACAATAGACTTTTGAGTACTACTCAATGACTGAGCAAACCTTGAAGGATCTTCGATGGCATCAAAGATCACTCGATGGAATCAAGTAGGTAACTCAAATATGTCCAGCAAATTATCTGAGTTTTTTGATGGAATTGGGGAACCTTTTATGACATTGAATGATACCCTCAATGCCATCGAAGACCACTTAATGGCATTGGATAACAGTTTGTAAATTATCTAGCAACAATTCAGCTGAAATTTTGATTTCTTTGATGTCATCAAAGCCCTACTCGATGCCATCAAAAGAGTCATTATCTGCTCGTTTTTTTACCATTTAAGCTCAAACTTCTTATAAAGGGCATTCAATTCTTCCGCATTGCAATATTTTTTTAGTGTAATAGAAGCTTAGGTGATTCTATGATCATAACTCACATCCCAAGCCTCTAAACCAATGAATTCTAAGTCATCTTCTTTAAGATTAACACTCTAATGAGGATTTCAACTTCTACCTTAAAGATGAGCTTGAATTCTATCATTTTCTAGAGATTAAACTTAACCTCTATAGGTATACTCTTATCTACATTCTCTAGAAAACCCATTTAGGTGAATCCCCTATGAATTACAACTTCTCATTAGTTGTAAGAGATTCTACCAACCTCTCATCACCTTGGTCACCTGAAGGGAGCATCACATGCAACATGGTTGATCTTAGACCTGAAGCATTAGTAATTGTAACGTCTCAGAAAAATTCATATAAAAACCCGAGTACCACCTCAGGAAAGAATCACTAAGGACCAAATCCTTTAAAACTTAGGCGAGAGTTAACTAATGTTAAACTAGATTTCATACGAAATTAACACTAATCACTTTAAATACGATCTGCAAGAACCAAAACTTGTAGAATCATTGACGCTAGGTTACCCTAAAATCTAGGATCAATCTCATTACCCACTTGCTCTCAGGAGCACATTGAAACTTCGTATCGGACTTGGACCGCACGTCGAAAGTCTGATTACTACGAAATTATATAATTAAGGCCGCCTTACTGGACTTAACCACCACCTCAGAAATCAAGTCCAGATGGTATCCCGAAGCTATTCGCTTGAGCCCGGAGTGAAGTGTGTGAGAAACGTGGATATCTTAGAAATAAAAATCTAAATTTAAGTAATCTGAGACTTGCCGTGTGCGGGCCGAATATAAAGATTCAGAAAATCAGAATCTATCCCAAATATACCCTCGGATCAGGAGAAATTTTCCATACAGGGCAGTGTACTTGTGGCCCTGATCGAGTTTCGGTGACCGTTGAACGGAAACTGGTCCGCCGCGGTTGATCTGTAAATTCGATCAAACTGAAAATTTAACTAGACCTAGATCCATGGTCAGGGAGCTTAAGTCCGACCGCACATAGAAAGGGAGCCTCCATAAGTGCTCCGTTGCATCGGAACAAGCCTCCTTTGGCTATAACCTAAGTATACCTTGGCCCTGGGGTCATTCTCATCAGTTTTAGGCCTATGTAAGGGTCTTAAACCCTCTCTCATTCACTCCATACGAATTTGGAAAAAACCTAGGAGAGAGAAGAGAGTAAAGAGAGAGAAAGTGTGAGAGAAGTTGGTGGAGATTCCTGGTATTCCACCCTGCCTATTCCCGTGCTTATTCATCGCTACCGAATCTCTATTTCGGCGATTTCAATTCCACTATTGGGTAAGAAATCCTAACCCTAATCCGTTCTAGGGTTTCAGATAGTTGAAATGGTGAAATAGTTAACCTATTTCATGTAATAGGTTATCGTTGTGCCGTAAGCGAAGCGTGGGTGTACGAACTGAGTTTGTTACGTGTCTACCGGCGTAAGGTGCGGACTATAAACGTATAGGTTATGGTTTTCAAAGCTTTCAATGTTGGATAATGATATATTCTTGATGTGGATGTTATTTCACATGTAAAATGCGATGTTTGTTTTGCGTTTCAGTTATATATGAAATTTTTGGAGTTTAGCGTATTCTGTGTATTTGTATAAAATACCGTATATGTATGAAATATGAAAGTGTGTTTGCCATGATTAACTACTGTGTGTACATGCTAGTTATATGTGTAACAACTCCTTGGTGAAAGGATTCGCCCTAATACATGTTTTGGCCAACATACGTTATGTATGTTAATAAGTGTACTCTAAGTGTTTGTAAAAATGCTTGTATGAGTAAGTATTTAAGAGATAGTGCTTTAGGTGGGTGTTGAGATAGGATTCTCCACTACCATGATTAACTACTGTCGCTTTGTAAAAATGCTTGTATGAGTAAGTACTTAGGAGATGGTGCTTTATCTATCTGCAATTAAATGTGATTGGGACTATTGTATAGTCCAAGCAATCGGTAATGGGATCGAATTCGTGGTTGCCACGTAGGACGTGTTTTACGAACCCGAGTCGTACATTACTTGTCAGCAGTGGTTAGGCCACACAAAGTGCTTATGCACTTCATGTCGTATAACTCAACGGGCGTTCGTGCTAGTCGAGCTCATCAAGTAACCCGATCTGTCTTATGTATGTTCACCATGTTTGGACGCCTCTGCTTAAACCTAGGGTACCAAACTTACCAGTGAAATCCCGTTAACCATGGTACCTCGATCCGCTAAGACTCATGACCCAGGCACGGTGGTATGGGACACCGTGGTCGAGCTGTTGGCCTACGCTGGGGCCATATGCCTCCCTGTAGTGACCAGTGAGCAACCAGACTCGTGAGCCGATTATGGTGGTATGGGACACTATATTCATGCTGTCGGCCTACATTGATAAGGTGATGCGGGAGTGGTGCAACGAATGCGAGCAATAGCCCTGGCAGCCCTTTGTAGTGACCTCGAGCATACTCTGAAATTGCGGTGAGCCTTAGAGTTTTACCGCGATGTATAGAGTATGAACTAGGCCTATATCTGTATAGTGATGAACCGTTAAAGAGGTGATGGGGGAGTAGTGTAACCATTGTGCGTAACAGCCCTGGCAGCCTTTGCAGCGACCTAGAAACACACCATCGTATGAGAGTAACTAGGACTGATGACCCTAGAATGGATCATGTTTGGGAATGATACAAGGGAGATACCTTAGTTTTCCAATACTGCTGTTTGAAATGGACTAATAACGACTCAGTAATCATGCTCATCATGCATTGCATGTTCCTGGAAGATGTAAAACACTGAGGGATGAATGCATGTCGTGAACGTAAGATGTTGTCGCATGAGGGTGGTTTGGCAAGGGCATCCATCATGACTGCATTCATACTTGCATTAATAAGAGTAGTTAGGAGGGTTTGATTGTACTGCTTTATCATTACTGCTTGACTGCATTGATAACATGTTAAACTATGCTTTATTGTTTCACTGAGTTAGCTACTCACTCCCACGTTACGGGACAGTGCTTGCAACACCAACCAGATTGTCTTAGCTACAGGTGATGGCGATGCTTATGAAGCAGAGCCGAACTACTATTATGATGTTGAGGAGGAGTTCTCCTACATGTAACTCTCTGACAGGTCTATGAAGACTTGGAATTGCATTGACGGGGCTATGGTATTTGGGATAGAAGACATTACACTTCCACAACTTGGTATATTTTGAAATTATGCTTGTAATTCTTTAACCTGGTAACCTTATCACACTCTAGAGACTTACTATAGTTTATATATTTTTCTATCTATCACAGTCTTCCGCTTACAATTTGACTATCTCTGGAGTATGATATACTGTTTTGGCTTAATCTCACTCATGTTCACCACACTAATACAGACAACAGTCAATCATCATTCATTTTGTTTGCATAAGTGATGCGTTGGAACTCGGGAGTTGAGTTTATGCTCGACCCCCGATTTTCAGGGCGTTACATTACTGGTTAAGGATTGAATGTGTTTGGGACTACAGCATTGCCCAGGCAACCGGTAATAGGCTTTAAGTTCGTGGATGAGATTCATTCACCACGTAGGACGTGTTTGACAAACCCGAGCCGTACTAGAGTTGTCGGCAGTGGTTAGGCCACACGAAGTGTTTACGCACTTCATGCCAATCAACTTTAGGTGCGCTCGTAATAGTCTAGATCGTCAAGTAACCCGATTGATCCGATGTATGTTCACCATGTTCGGACGCTCCTGCTTGAACCTAAGGTACCAAACTCACCAGTGGAAACCTCGTTAACCTTGGTACCTCGATCTGCTAAGACTCATGAGCCAGACATGGTAGTATGGGATACTGTGGTCAAGCTGTCGGCCTACGCTGGGGCGACGAGCCTTCCCGTAGTGACCAGTGAGCAACATCGCCTCGTGAGCCGAATACAGTTGTATGGGACACTGTATTCGAGTTGTCCGCCTACACTGATAAGGTGACGAGCCCTTTATAATGACCTCGAGCATACTCTAAGTCTACGTGGAGGCGACAACCCTTCCGTAGCAACAAGAGTATAAAATAGGCCTACACTGATTAGGCGATGAGCCCTTTGCAGCGACCTAGAACCGCAACATCGTATGGGATTTCCTAGGACTGACGACCCTAGAATGGATCATTGTTTGGAAAATGACATAAGAGAGATACCTTAGTTTCCTAATCCTACTGTATGAAAAGGACTAATAAGAACTTGGTAATCATGTGCATGCACCGCATTACATGTGCGTTTGGCGTAGCAGGTCAAGCACTGAGGAAGGGTTGCATGCGCGAACGTGGGATGAAGTCGCTGAGGGAGCGTAGGCGAGGGCATGCATCATTGTTCATATTATTCTTGCATTAATAAGAGTATTTAGAGATATTTAATTTTACTGCTTTATCATTACTGCTTGACTAAATTGATAACATGTTAACCTTTGCTGTATAGTTCCACTGAGTTGATCACTCACTCCCACGTTACAGGACGGTGTTTTAAATACCAACCAGACTCTGTCTTGATTTCAGATGACGATGTGACTCCTGAGGCGGAGCCGGACTTTTGTAAAGATGAGGAGGCATTCTCGTACATGCAGTATTCAAATGGGTTCATGTGAGCCATTCTGAATCAATGGGGCTTCAGGGCTTATACATCGTAGAGGAGCATCACATTTTTTACATTTTGTATTTTAAATCGATACTTATAATATTTCACCTGGGATGTGTCTCTACTCTAGAGACATACTACAACTTATATGTTTGTTATCTATCTATGACAGTCTTCCGCTTGCATGATTCAATTGTCTCTGGAGTATGATATACTGATTTAGCTTAATCTCACTCATGTTTAATGCACTGACACGATCAACATTTAATCATCATTATCTATGTTGCATAAGTGATGTGTTGGAACTTGGGAGTCGGACTTATGCTCGACCCCCGATTTTCAAGGCGTTACAGTAATGCATCAGCATCACGATTGACGGAGTAAAGGGGAGCTGATTGAAGCATGGGAGAGCATCGATCAAACAACCCAAAAAGGCTCTACAAAAGGGGCTCAATCTGATAAGTTTTCATGTGTAAGAGTCTGTACACACTTAGAGGTGGGCATCGAGTCGAGTCGGACCAGATTGGGTCCAACTCGACTCGATCTGATTTTTCAAGAACCTGACCCAAACTCGATCTAATCCGGGACCGAGTCCAACAGGGCTAACTCGATCCGATCCAAATCCTTGTTGGCCTGACCTGAACCGAGTTCGACTCGATCTTGAAAACTGAATCGAGTCGGATTGAGTTAAGTCTGTCCAGTCGATTCGGACTGGGCCGAATTAAGATCGGGGGAGAGAGGGAGAGAAAGAAGTAGATGCAGGAAACCGAGAGAGTAAGAAGGAAAGAAAGAAGGAGAGGAGGGAAATCGGGAGAGAAAGGAGGAGAGATGGGTGGGTGCAGTGCCTCGTTCGGGTAGAGAAAGATAAGGGAGGGATTAGGGTTTCATTCAGGTGAGACGGGTAGTAACAAAGTGAAAATAAAAAATTAAATATTAATTATATAGTACCTGACTGAATCGGATCAGATCAAATCGAATTTTCGATTGGATCGGTCCGAATTGACCACTAATCTGAACTCAATCTAATGTATGATCGGATCTGGGTGGTCCTACTCGATCCACACCGATCCAGGCCTTCAGTTCGGTTCGGATTAGGTCGGATCCCCCGGATTGGGTCAGATTCTGCCCAGCTCTATACACACTCCTTCATTGTGTATGATCGAGTATAAGAGTTTAAATTGTTGAACTCCACTAGGTTTTTGTGTAGGACATTAGGTCTTGTGTAGGACCTAAATCAAATTTGCGTTTGTGTTAGTATCCGTGAGTAGAGCTGGCCAGGCATCCGAACTGAACCGAAGGCCTAGAACGGTGCGGTTCGAGTAGGATCAATCAAATCCGACTGTTCATCGAATCGAGTTCGGATCAATGTCAATCCGGACAGATCCGATCCGATCCGAACCTATTAAGAAGCTATGTGTATTTACTATTTTACCCTAACCCTATATATATATATATATATTACCTGTTACTTTTTACCCTACCCTCCACTCACACCCGGCCGCCGAACCCTAAGTCTCCAAAATCTCTCTCGTCTCTACCCAAATGAGCAGAGCAGGCTGCCATCTCGATACTGATCCGGCCACTCCAGACTCCACTCCAGGTATTTCCATCAATGTCGCCAGAGCAAACTCTGTCTCCTTCTTGCATAAGGGGAAGTTTTGCGTCACTATCTCTGTGAAATTCACAAACTGCAAGAGATAAAAGCAATAGTTCTTTGTATATGAGCTGGTTTATTTAGATAGTTAGGCTATTTATATGACCATTATCCCACACAGGATCCAGTTTTAGAAGTGTTTATAGTTTGGATTTATAACCTGAAAATTATCAAAGGCCCGAGCAGGTATATTGTCATTAAATTATCATTGGATGGAGTCGAATTAGAATTTTTTTATTTTTTTATTTTTTCCAAAAAAAAATAGGACCAATTCGAACCGTGCTCAATCCAATCCGACTCGGTTTCCTTGACCGAGTCGGACTCAGATTGGATCAGGCCAGCAGTGGTCCAGATCGATTCGAGTTAGATGACCCGGACCCGGTCCTAGATCGAATCGAGTTCAGGTCAACCCATGTAAATTTCGGATCGAGTCGAGTTAGACCCAATATTCCGATCCAACTTGATCCGATGCCTAGCTCTATCCGTGAAAGCCTCCGGTGGGAGTAAATGTAGGTCATTGAATTAGGACCGAGGTTATTAGTTAGACTAAGGAAAACCAACTAAAGTTTCTTACGGGAGCCTCCGGCGGGAATGTACGTCAATAAGTTCTTATATAGGACTGAGGTTCGTGACGAGCCTATAGAAAATCACGAAAAGTCTTTTACGAGAGCCGGTCCTTGTGTAAGATTGTAAAGGTTAGAGGTGAACCTTGTTTAAAACCTTTGATAGTAAAATTTGTACACTCATGGGTTGAGTGCGTCCACCGAGAGTGGAGTAGTGAAATCGAACCACTCTATATGCATGTGTTTGAGATTGTTATTTAAGCACTTATTTTATTATGCTTATGTGATTAAATATTTAATTTTTTGTATGTATGATTTGATGAATGCTAGGAGTTAGCATATGTCACACACAAATGTAAACTATCATGTTTTTAGATTAGTTGCTTAATTGGCATATCATTTGTAGTCTATGTGATTGGACCCTCTATTGGCTTGGAAGCCTTAGAGTCAATTGCATTGCTTAGCTTAGTTTACATATTAGCTTATAGGCAATTGGGTTTAAAAGATATAAATTTTACTTAGTCCTAATCACCCCTCCCCTCCCCCTCTAGGACATAGCTTTCATTTCATAGCTCCACCAAGCTTTCGTGCATAGCCCGTGAGCCCTCCACGTGCAATTTCAAATGTAATTAATTGTGATGTGTGTCAATTAATTAAATATCATTGTTTGTTTTTATTCGAAGAAACAATATTGATGCTCTACTCCATTTTATTTAGTGCACTCTGATGTGTAGGGTCTCATTCGAATCCCTACTTTAAATGACTTTCAGTATTTTATTACTTTTATTGATGATTACTTACGTATGACTTGGGTGCATTTGATGAAAGACCGGTCTGAATTTTTTAGTATTTTTCAATTGTTTCATCATGAAATTCAAAATCAATTTAATACCAATATCTCAATATTTCAGTCCGATAGTGTACTAGAATATGTAGCCACCTCATTCTAGACATATTTGGCTTCATCTAAAATTTACACCAAACTTTATGTGCCTACAACCCACAAAAAAATGGGGGCGTATAAAAGAAAAAAAAAATCGACACATGTTGGAGGTGGCCAAGTCTCTCCTCACTAATATACATGTTCCCAAACAGTTCTGAGGATATGTCATTCTCATTGCTTGTCATCTCATTAATCGGTTTCCTTCTATAGTATTAAAAGGAAAATCTTCTTTTTCTACTCTACTTCCTAATTTAGAACATTTTCCACTACCTACTCATGTGTTTGTATACATTTTCGTTGTTCATAAGTTTGGACCTAGCAATGACAAAATTGATGCTCGAGCAGTTAAATGTGTGTTTCTTAGACACTCTTATACATAAAAAGTGTATAGATGTTTTAACCCAGTTACTCGTCATGTATATGTGAGTGTCGTTATCACGTTCTCTGAGGACTCTTCCTACTTTACTAATGCTGATAGTAAGAGGGAGTTATCCTCCACGAACGTTTCGTCTGCAGTCCCTCACCTAGTGGTTGATTTTTTAGGACCTAATGACTTTGTTATTATCATTATACCACAACCAAAATCTACGAAAGAAGTAGTTGTCCCTCCTGATTCAAGCACCCTTCCATCTTCATCTTCGTTTATGGGTCCATCTTCCACTCTTATTTATTTGGATCTACCTATTAGCTTCGACAAATGTATTTGATCTTGCACACCCCATCAAATATCTCACTGTATTTCTTATCATCAATTAAGTCCTTTTTATGGCTTTACTCTGTCCCTATCACATGTATTTATGCCCTCAAATTACCATGATGCACCGATACATCTTGGTTAACATAGGGCTATGTAGGATGAGATAGCCACTACGTATCAGACCCATACATAAGATTTAGCTGATATGCTTACTAAAAAAAAGGGAAGTGGGGTATCAATGGGTCTACACTATCAAGTATCGCCTAGATGGATCCGTTGAGCGATTAAAAGCTAGTTTGGTAGCCAAGGGCTAGACACAGACCTCAAATCCTGATTATAAAGAGACGATTTCTCCTGTGGCTAAGCTAAACTTTATTTGAGTATTGATTTCTATTAAAACTATTAAGGATTGACCTCTTTATCAGTTGGATATTAAGAATGCATTCCTTTATAGAGACTTAGCTATGGAATACTGCATGGAGCAACCTATAGGGTCTGTTTAGAGGGAGAATGGGAGAGTGTGTAGACTTATAAAAGTAATTTATAGCTTAAAGCAATCTCCAAGGGCATAGTTTGAGAAGTTTAATAAGGTGTTGTTGCCTTATGGCTTCTAACGGAATAAGATTGATTACTCAGTCTTTATGAAGCACAATGATAAGGGTATAATATCATTTATTATATATGTCGATGATATTGTCATTATAAGAAGTGACATATCTGGTGTCTTAGAGCTCAATAAAAATCTCTAAAAACATTTTCAAACTAAGGATATATGGCTGCTTCGCTCCTTAGGCATTGAGGTTGTCAGATCAAAGTTTGAGATTAATCTTTCACAGAGAAAGTTGTTAATTTGTTGACGAAAACTAGAATGTTTGGGTGTAAATTGGCTAATATGTCTATGGAAACTAGTGAGAAGTTATTGAATGACTAGGAAGAATTATTTGATAATCCAGGTAGATATAGAGGGATGTTGGCAAACTGATATATCTTACAGTCACTCGATCAGATATTGCATTCCCTGCCAGTATTGCGAGCAAATACATGTACCAACCGAGAGTTCTCCATTGGGAGGCAGTTCTCAAGATTCTTAGATATCTGAAGAAAGCACCTAGTCAAGGGATCTTATATCGAGCTAACGGTTATCTTTAGGTAGAAGCATTTATTAATACTGATTAGGTAGATTTCATTATGGATAAGCAATCTACTTCATAATATTGTACTTTTATTGAAGGAAATTTGGTCACTTGGAAGAGTAAAAAGTAAAATGTGGACCCATCTTAACACAGAGGTTGAGTAAAGAGTCATGGGTCATGCTGTTTGCGAGCTATTATGCCTCAAGTCCTTATTACAGGAGCTTTAATTGTTTTCAAGTGCTTCTATGATGATTTATTATAATAATCAAACGGCGACCCACATCCTAAATAATTCAATCTTCCACGAGAGAACTAAGCACATAGAAGTTTACTACCATTTTTTTTGTTAGCTTGTTAGTACACCCCACTATCAATTGACACTTACTGTTAGCCACCCCACTAGTGATTGATACCAAGAAGTTTACTACCATTTCATCCGAAAGAATATCACTTCCAAATAGATTACTACAGCATATGTTCAATCCAAATCACAAATTGCAGATATCTTCATTGAGGCCTTATCATACAAATAATTTTGTTTACTAAACTGAGCATGATAAATATTTATGTTCTAGCTTGAGAGGAAGTGTTGAAGTGGGAACTTTTGTACTTTTGGTGGTCTTACATACTACCGTATATTTTTCATGATTAGTTTGTAAATATAAATTAGGGACAGGGTGTGATGGAACTCTGATTTCTCAATTAACTCCAAAATTACTGTTCAACACATATGATTAAGGTGTGTCCTTATGAAAGTAAATAGCAAACGATGCAGACTAAGAGAAAATGATTCCCCTTTGGTTTTCTATGTATTTGAGACAACCCTAAAAGGTTGAATATATAGAGTTTTACAACATTAATACAAGGTAAATGTTAAATGCAGAATCATCTATCTATGAAAATTAGCTATACATCATATATCTATAGAAATTAGCCATACGATGCATGTGGCCTGTCTAACATTCCCCCTCAAACTAATGTTGGTCATCAACAAGTAATAGTTTGCCAACTAGAAATGAGTGACGTGTAGAAGTGAGGGACTTCGTGAGAATATCAGCAATCTGATCATGGGATGCGACATGTGGAAGAGAAATGAGCCGATACTGAAACTTCTCTCGGATGAAGTGACAGTCAACTTCAATATGCTTTGTCCGTTCATGAAAAACTGGGTTAGAGGCAATCTGAATGGCACTCAGATTATCTACATATAGTAGAGTAGGATTCTGTAGATGAATGCCCAAGTCAGAAAGAAGTCCACGAAACCAGACAAGTTCACTACAAGTAGCTGACATCGCTTGATACTTGGCTTCCGTGCTTGATTTGGAAATAATGGTCTACTTCTTACACTTACAAGAGAGGAGAGAAGTGCTGAGAAAAATACAGTAGCCCGTGATAGATCTGCGTATGAGAAGACAACCAACCCAGTCAACATCCAAATAAGCACGAAGGTCCAAAGTGGCCGTGGAGGAGAAGAACAGTAATCGATCCAGAGTTCTACGTAGGTATCGTAGGATGCGCAACACCACAGTCATATGAAGAGTCCGAGGAGCAAAAACAAACTGGCTGACAACTTGGACAGCGTAGACAATATCAGGGCGAGTCATTGTTAAGTAAACTAGACTCTTAACCAAACGACGGTATAATGTAGGTTCCACAAGGAGATCACCATCGTCACGACGATATTGAATGTTAAGCTCTATGGGAGTTTGAACTGTCTTTTGATCTGTCAATAAGGCCAAGGCAAGAAGATCTTTGGTATATTTACGCTGGCTGACTAGGATTCCACGTTTAAAATGTGAAAATTCAAGTCCAAGAAAGTACGTCAGATGTCCAAGGTCCTTCATCTTGAAGGATGATTTCAGAACTTCCTTTAATGCCGAGATACCAGTAGCATCACTACCAGCTAGAAGTAGGTCGTCAAAATATACGAGAACAATGACAATTCTACGATCAGTGGTGCGCAAGAATAAGAATGGATCATGACCACTTTAAGTAAAGCCAGCGCCTGTAACAACATCATGAAAGCATTAGAACCATGCCCAAGGGGCCTGTTTGAGGTCGTATAGAGCTTTCTTGAGGCGACAAACCTTATCGGCAGATATTAAAGATCCAGGAAGAGGTTTCAAATAAACTGTTTCTTGGAGGTCGCCATGAAGAAAAGCATTTTTCACATCCATCTGAGTGAGAGGCTAAGAACGAACAGATGATATTGCCAGAAGAGTGCGAACATTTTCATCTTGGTCATAGGAGCGAATGTCTCATCATAATCAATTCCATGTTCCTGTTTATATCCCTGAGTGATAAGCCGAGCTTTGTATTGATCCAATGATCCGTCAGACTTAAGCTTTACTGAATAAATCCATTTACTCCCAATTAATTGTCGGTCAGTGGATCGAGTGACAATGTCCCACATATGGTTATTATTCAATGCTTCCAGTTCTTCTGCCATAGCCTTCTTCCAACAATCATAAGTGGTTGTTAATGGTATGAAGTAGGAATAGAGACAGTATCTAGAGTAGCATTCATGGCAGACATAGAGTATATCAAGCGATCAAGCTGTTGATGTACATGAGTAGAACGACGTACCAAGGTAAGATCTGGATCGGTAACAGGTACAGTACGGAGAGTAGTAGGCGGTGGATCTATACGTGGTCATCGTGAGTAAACCTACAACGGACAAGGGAGTGTACTCGAGGCAACAGGAATGTCAGGAAAAACAGTAAGACCAGGAGAGTTTGGTGCAGGCGAAGGAGGAACAGATGAATGGAAGGAAATATGCTTAAGAAAAATAACATGTCGGGACACCTGAATACGACGAAATACCGGATCATAATAACGAAAACCCTTCTGAGTTTCTCTGAATCCTAAGTACATACATTTGACTGATTTTAGTGAAAGTTTGTTACTTTCACGTCATGTCAGATGAACATAACATACACAACCAAAAACACGAAATATGGAATATGTAAGAAGTGAACCGGTGAGAACAAAGTAGGGAGATTTACCATTCAGAACTGTGGTTGGCATCCGGTTAATCAAGTAGACTGAATGCATTATAGCTTCCGCCCAGAAGGAACGAGGAACACTCATAATTGTCATTAGGGTATTAGCAGTTTCAATAATATGGTGATTTTTTCATTCAGCCACTCCTTCAGTTGGGGAGTATCAGAACAAGTGATCTGGTGAATAATCTCATGACCCTGAAGATACGCATGAAAATTTATGGAGAGATACTTTCTCCCTGAGTCAGAGTGGAGAGTTTGAATTTGTACTCAAAATCGAGTGTCCACCATAGAGTGAAATATCTTAAATTTTTCAAAAACCTATGATTTAGAGTGCAGAAAGTAAATTCATGTATAACGTGTGAAATCATCAATGAATATAACATAGTATCGTAGTCCAGAGAGTGACATAATTGGTGAAGGGCCCCAGACATACATATGCACTAGCTCAAACATAAATGATGATTTCGTAGTATGTAGAGGAAAATGAATACACTTACTTTCTGTAAGGCAACAGGAAGAACAAGAATAATCCAAATTACTTTTATTAAGAGAAATATTCCCTAACATGCCAGAAGAAAAGAGTTGAATCAAACGATCAAAATGTGGATGACCCAGGCGAAAGTACCAGAGTTTTCACATTTTATTTGCCGAACAAATATTCGAGGAAGATGGAGAGAAGAAATAATGAGCTGGAGTGACGGATGGGTCAAAGTCCAGCACGTACAGACATCCTTGCCGCTTACCCTTCCCAAGTACCTTCCCCAATACCAAATCCTGCACAAAACAATAATTTGGAAAAAAATATGACTAAGCAGTTATTGGATGTAAGTTAACCAACAGAAATTAAATTTGATGAGAGTTTAGGGACATGAAACACATCGCGAATGGTAAACTGGCGATGGGCAGAATGAGAGAAAGTCAATGAACCAACGGACTAAATGGGTGGTTTAGTGTCATCCACAGTAGAAATATGTTGAGGGTTAAATATTGCATATCAGACCCCAGTTATTACCTGATTTTACGAGCATGATACCGTTTAACGCCCTATTTTAATCGTATTTTTGTTGCCCGGTGAATTTAAAGAGCATGGACTAAAAAGGGTATTAAAAGCATAGGTTTAACACTTTAAAATCACCAAGGTAAGGGACGGACCCCAAGGGACCAAGATCGAGGAATTTACACGCCAAAGATCCGAGAAGATCAAGTGATTGGGTTTAAATGGGCCTGAAAGTCATCCAAAATGCAAGATCACAAGGTTCCCACATTTGTTCCGTTTGAAACTTTATATCTAGCCTGAGGACCATAAATTAACCGTATAGGTCAAAATTTAGCCTTTGGATCAGTGTATAAGTGACACGATGGGCAAGATCAGACAATAACCATTAAGAGAGCATCTTAGTCATCCTTGAGATATTATGGCCCAAACTTGACCGATGAAAAGAGCACGAAAAATGAGGAATACCTGCTCAATTTCAAGGAAATCGGATGGTGCATTCAAACACAACGCACTTCAGAAGACGGTTGCTAGAATGATGGCAAATCTGTAAATTAAGGAACTCCATATGCATGCACGTAGGTGAGAAGAGGTTTGCTTCAACTGTGGGTATTGCCTCATCACAGGTGGATGGTGTGGCCCACTTAGAGTTCGGATCTACTTCATACTTTGACCCATGGGCTTATACATTACTAAGAAAATGATGAGCGACGTAGATTTTCGAGAATGTCATCAAAAGTGGGCCCTACCTATTTTTTGAAGCAAACATCCAAACATGACCCTTCTTGCACAAAACGTCCAGTGACGAGACGTGCTTCCGATTGGGTTTTTGACAGTGGGCCCCACCCATCATTTCATTGGATGATCTGGCCCGTTCAGTCGACTCAGGGGGTGGAGAAGACCCTCGCATAGCTTTCCTTTTTAGCCCATGCATGCCATCATGCGATTTTCACCATCAAACGCAGGATGAACGACAGCTTAAGTTGATTCAGTAGGCCACGACAGAACCTACCAAAACCACCCCTTCCTGACTGGTTTTTTGCTAAGAATTCAATGAACGGGGTGGATTTCTCTGAAAAGTCTGATCATCGGCCCCACAGGTTACACAGATCTGTTTTTTGCATGTAATACATAGGAAGTGCGTCTGCAGTTGACCCGGCTTCTTCGGATGATTGTGTGTTCATAGACGTGATCAGCCGGACAATCTGGACCGTCCAAACTCCCCCCATGGGACTTCTGACCAAGCTCAAGGAGCCTGACCGGAATGGATCCCACATTAAACCTCTGTTTTTGCTAAAACTTGTTGCTACGCAAGGAATTTTCCAAATTGGTTGTTGCGTAAGTTTACGCAAAATTCCACCGACTTCAGCACACTGCCTCTTGCTGGTAGCTGACCGACTCTCCCTGCTTATAAAAGGAGAGAAGAGAGAGAGCTTTGGATGATTCCGGGGAGCCGACGTGAGAAGCAAAGGGAGGAGGACATCCGGGCGGCCGTGGAGGCATGTGAAAGCAAGAGAAGGAGAGAGAGAGAGAGTGGATGGCTAGCCAAGCTTCTCCTTCTTTCCTTCCTTTTCTTTCTTAGCTTTGTTTACTTCTTTCCTTTAAGAGTTTTTTTAGCCTCATCATCTCTATGATGGGCTAAGCCTCTTAGCTGGGGCTAAGAGGTGAAGCTTGTAGCGTGATTAGGATGTTAGCTTTGCTTTGATTTATGTTTATTGAACTCTCATGGATTCTACTTTGATTATAAGAAATATTTTTAGTTTTTAATGGTTTGTTGTGACTCAAATTATGATAGATCTACGATTGCTTTGAATATCTTCTTCCTGAATTGAGATTGTGAAATTAGGCAGTCCTATTGTTCACCATCGTCCCATGGGTATGGTAGGGTGACGAAATCACTCCTAACTTTCAAATTCTCTCATGATTGGTTGTGAGATTGGTAAATTGTTGTTGTTTGCCACAGTCTCATGGGCATGATTAGGTGACGGAATCACTTCCAAATCTTCACCATTCTTGTTTATTGATGATTAGATCCATGAGACGTTCAGAGATCTGACAAATCTCTTCTTACCAATTGGATAAGATAGGACTCCGATTTCAGTTGTGTCCTTGAATCAATATAAAGTAGCTTCCCAATTACTATAAGTGGATCCTTAGCACCCTAGTTTCCTATCTTTGAATTTCACGAGTTTTAGTTAAATAAATTCACAATTATTCCCTTCCTTTTAACTGATTTAGATTTTAACTTATCCTAATTCTAGTTCGAGTTATTTTCAGATTATGTACAAGGTTCAGTCCCTGTAGATTCGACCTCGGTCTTACTGAGTTTATTACTACATCACAACCCTATACTTGGGGTGTGAACAAAATAGCCTAATTTCCAGTGTAGAGACGAATGTTACGAAGATGTGATATGTCACCAGTCATATGATTGGAAGCACCCGAATCGAAGAACCATGGAGAAGATGGGGATAACCTGACGTACCAGCCGCGGAAAGAGCCTGCACGATCTGTTGGAGCATTGCAAGAGTCAAAGATGAGGAAAGACCTTCAGCAGAAACAGTAGATGCAATATCACCAACAGAAGGCCTGGAAGAACCGGTCGCAGAAGTAGCAGAAAAAGCACGACCACGGCTACGGCCTCGACCACCACGTCCACGGCCGAATGAGGATGCATAGGCATGTGAACAGCAGTCCTGAATACCATGACCAATCCGTCGACAATAAGTGCACCAATCTTTGCACTGAGCGACGACATGTCCCATTTTGTTACATCCGCGACAAGTTAAAGGAGTAGAACCACGGTTTGGGGCAGAGGTGGATACAGCAAGCGCTAAGTCAGATGGTTCCTGAGATGGTCCTTGAGAGAGGACTTGCAGCTGTTGTTCTTCAGTTAATATATTATTAATAACCCAATTCATTGAAGGAGGGGGGCTACGGTTCAGGAGAGCAGCCCTACAATGCTCAAATTCCGTACACAGCTTCATAAGAAACTGTCTAACTCGTGCACTATCGCGCATTGTTTGAAATATCTTAAAGTAATTAGGGAATTCTGGATCCATCATAGCCATCTCTGTCCAAATTATAACCATTGTAGAGTAGAATGTTTGAATACTTTTGTCACCCTGAGTAAGGTGAACCAGATCTTGTTCCAGGCGGTATAACTGAGTCGCATTACTCTGTTGATAAATAGTCTGGAGATGCTCCCACATTGTCTTAGCAGTGCGATGTGGCGTAAGGCCAACAGCAATTGACCGATCGACCGAATCGAGAATCCAGGTAATAATCCGTCCATTTTTCATTCCCACTCAACTACTTTGTCGGCATCTACGGAAGTGGGGACAGTAATAGATCAATCAATTAGTCTCCACAAACCACGACCCTTGAGAAAACTCTGAAAGTAGATTGCCCATATATTGTAGTTGGTACCATCGAAACTACATCTTGGGGCCTCTATACAGGATTCTTTGTCCATAGTTAGGAAGCGATATAAAACACGCCAAGGAAGAAGGTACCTTGTAGCAGGATGGCCGGTTGCAGTGACAGGCAACAGAACAGCAGGGGCGTGTGCAGTAGGGACTTACGCAGCAGGGATGGAGCAACGGAATAGCAGGGACTTACGCAGCAGGGATGGAGCAACGGAACAGCAGGGACATGCGCAGCACGTGCGGATGAGGCTGGGGTGCGATCAGATAAGCCTGGGGATGATCGGATGGGGGTTGGGAATGGTTAAACGTATCTATTGACGCAACAGGAGCACAGAAGGGAGCAGGGGTCCGGAATAGGGTTTTCTGACACAGGAGGGGCCAAATCTGGCAGGAGGTGGTGCCGGTGATGAAAGAGGTGTCGGATCAAGATCGGTATCGCTCTAATACCATGAAAGCAAATAGCAAACGATGCAGGCTAAGAGAAAATTATTCCCCTTTGGTTTTCTGTGTATTTGAGACAACCCTAAAAGGTTAAATATATATAGAGCTTTACAACATCAATACAAGGTAAATGTTAATTACAGAATCATCTATCTATGGAAATTAGTTATACATCATCTATCTATAGAAATTAGCTATACAAGGCATGTGGCCTGTCTAACACCTTACTCATGCCTTAGTGGTAGACTCACAAGAGTTTCAACATAAGGTCATAGGTTCATGTAGCAATAGTGGTGAAATCCCACCATGGTGTGAGTGAGTGTGTGTGGGGGCTAGGTGTGAGTGCGTGCCTGCCTTTAAAAAAATTAGGAGAAAACTACACCTTTTATTTTTACGAGGCCCACCATGATAATTATATGAAATCCACTCCAATCATTAGATGACACACGAAGATTTACCTTAGGTTTACAAAATGAGGCCCATCCATGATTGAGATGGACCACACCAAGAAAAATAGTTTGGAGGGTCCACTTTACTCGTACACTATTTCCTTTGGTCCACCTAAATCACCAGAGGCTGATTTTTTAGCCCTAAGCTTAACATGGGGTAAAGCATTTTTAGCCCTAAGCTTAACATGGGGTAAAGCACCTGGTAGTCAGAGTGAATTTCACATAAACATCACAGTGGGCCACATGCACTATTGATTCATGTGTTAGACTGATTCTCCATTTTCAAGTTGAAGGTCTCGTACGGTGGAGAGATCACCAATGAATCCTTTTCTTTTCTTTTTTCTTTTTTTTTGTCTTTACACACGCGCACACACCCCACACACTCACGCTAGTGGAATTTAACCACCTATGGGTACTCGAACCCCACCAATGAATCTTGAATCACAGCACTTTTTTGTAATTTCAAATCTTGAACCACAACCAAACGAATTGGCCATGCAAAATGGACATTAAAAACTAAACTGGCGACCACCGGTTAAAAATTATTATTATTATTGATTGTCTGAAATAAAGACTTTGATACTCTGGCAGAGCATGATGCTTCATAGTCATGAAATCAGAAATTATATAGGTTACCTATATTTAACAAAAACTAAACCGTCCAAATTATGGGATTTACTTTTAAATGTGTCTAAAACCAAAAATTGCACTAAACATGAGTTATAACTAATAATTTGTGGACATTTATGGATGCTTAGGATGAAAGATATCCAACCATCCAAATTCAATAAATAAATATCCATCAATTAACAATTAAGGCCTTCTGATCAATCCATTTCAGACTATGACTTATAAACAGTTCACACGATCTGAACTATTTAAGCACAGTGGCATGTAGCCACCTGCATAATTTCTGTGTGCATGCGTATGAACCATCTCACTCTTACATAGCATCAAGAGAAATTTGCGACTGTACGACCCATTTATGGCCCAATTAGGAAAGAAAGCCCACCTCATTTTCCTTTGCGAGAATGCGCCCCGGCTGTACGGACGCCTTGCCAAAGGTCGAAAATGCCCCTGCCTTTTCCTTCAAGCGGGAAGACGAGCGCTGACGCTCCTCGAACTCCGAGTTGTACGAACGGTTCAAAAGTGATCAACGTTACATGGGCCACATAGTTATGTATTTATTATATCCACAGCGTTCATCCATATTTCGAGATCATTTCGGAGCATTATCCAAAAAAAAAAAATCATATCCAAAGATCAACTGGACCACACCACAAAGAGCAGCATACGTTTCAATTCCCCACTGCCTTTTAAAGTGCGGTCCATTTGATAGTTAGATCTATCTTATTTTCCATCTCAAGCTTTAATATGAGCTTGCCAAATAAATGGACGGTTTGGATATAACATAGACCTCATGATGGGACCAAAAAAATAAAATAAAGATTCGAAAAAAAAAAAAAAAAACTTTCTGTAAAGTTATTTGCTATAGTTAGACCTATCGCTACGAATTATAACCGTAGCCATAGATACCCAGTCCGTAGCCATAGAAGTCTAAACTGGGGTGGGCGCGCCGAACTAATGACACCCGCGCCACTTGCTGGAGCATCCGACGTGGCCACGCCAATCTGGCGGGGCCACGCCCAGCTGGGGGGTCCTATAGCTACGGATTATAACCGTATCCATTGACCGTAGTGCAATTATTTTTTTTTTATATTTTTTTTTTACATGGAGAACTTTATTCCACCTATAATTTTCTCTAACACATATTTATATAAATATTTATATATAAGCATATAATTTTTTTTTTCTCTTTTTTCATTTCTTTCTTTATTCATTTGACAAGAATATCTTTTAAACTAAAATTGGTTACTTGATGTACCCTATGGGACTATTTGGCCGGGCAGATTGGATGGTATTAGAGTGGATTGCATGGATTTCAAAGTAATAATAGCTACGTCAGTAGATTGGTGCAAGATCTATGGGATTATTATACCCTGGGATTGCTATATCGGGTCTGTTTGGCATGCCCGGCCAATCCGGGGATTAAACCTTCCAATCCCTTTCAATCCCCCGAACCAAACACGTCCCAGGCATTTTTGAAGGGATTAAGGTGGATTGGATGGGATTTAAGGGCCTGTTTGGCCGGGCGAATCCCATGAGATTAGGAGGGATGGGATGGATTTTAAGGTAATGATGCTGGTGTCAGTGGATTCGTTTAAGATCCATGGGATTGTTATATCCCGAAACAAGTTCACTGGGTCTGTTTGGCACGCTGGGCATATCCTGGGATTTTACCTTCCACTCCTTCCAACCAAGGGATGGGATCAATTTTAAGGTAATGATGGTGATGTCAGTGGATTGTTTTAAGATCCATGGGATTGCTTATATCCCGGGACAAGTTCACAAGGTCTGTTTAGCTCATCATGCATATCCCGGGATCTCGCGATCCCATTTCTCCTAATACCGTGGGATTGGTTCGGCCAAACAAGCCTTAAAGGTAATGATGTTGATGTCAGTGGATTGTCTTAAGATCCATGGGATTGCTATTTCCCGAGATTAGGATCTCGTGTCTGTTTGGCTCGCCTAGCCAATCTTAGGATCTATCTTCTAATCCCTTCCAATCCCATCCAATCTACGCGGCCAAACAGGCCCTATATGATTTTGGGTAGGAGAAGCTACTTTAACCAACCAACCTGGTTATTTTCCAAGATGCCATTAGGTCGATGGTCGAAAATTCATTTCATTCACTTAGTGGTCAATTTCATTCCATCAGGTCCTGGGATTTGAGAATAGATTTAGGTTATAAGTATAGGTTTAGGTTTAGGAATTCGAGTTCGGGTTCAGGTTTATCTTCGGGTTTAGGTTATAGGTTTCAGTTTAGGTTATAGGTTATAGGTTTAGTTATAGGTTTAGTTATAAGTTTTGGGATTTGAGAATAGGTTTAGGTTATAAGTATAGGTTTAGGTTTGGGTGTAGATTAAGGTTTAAGGAAATGACCGTGAAGTGAAGGGGGCATGACCGTGAAATGCGTCGAAATGACTGTGAATCAACACGAAATAGGCGGAAATGACCGTGATATGCATGGAAAATGATTGTGAAGTGAGGCGATTAGACCGCGAAATGTGCGAAAGTAACCGTGAAGGGTCATGACCGTGAAATGCATCGAAATGACCGTGAATCAACACGAAATAGGCGGGAATGACCGTGATATGCATGGAAATGGGGGTGAAGTGAAGCGATAGGACCGCAAAATGCACAGAAGTGACCGTGAAGTGAAGACGCGGGACCGCGAAATGTGTCGAAATGACCGTGAATCAACACGAAATATGCGGGAATGACCGTGATATACATTTCTCGGTCCAATCGCTTCACTTCACTCCCATTTTCATGCATATTACGGTCATTCTCGCATATTCCGTGTTGATTCAGGGTCATTTCGAAGCATTTCGCGGTCCCGCGTCTTCACTTCACAGTCACTTCCGCGCATTTCGTTGTCCAATCACTTCACTTCACCCCATTTTCATGCATATCACGGTCATTCCCGCATATTCCGTGTTGATTCACGGTCATTTCGACACATTTCAAGGTGAAGTGTAGCGATTGGACCGTGAAATGCGCCGAAATGACCGTGAAGTGAAGGGGCATGACTGTGAAATGCGTCGAAATGACCGTGAATCAACACAGAATAGGCGGGAATGACCGTGATATGCATAGAAATGACCGTGAAGTGAGTCGATTGGACCGTGAAATGCGCGAAAATGACCGTGAAATGCACGAAAATGACCGTGAAGTGAAGAGGCATGACCGTGAATCAACACGGAATAGGAGGGAATGACCGTGAAATGCATGGAAATAATCGTGAAGTGAAGCGAATTGACCATGAAATGCATGGAAATGACCATGAAGTGAAGGGAATTGACCGTGAAATGCGCTGAATCAAAACAGAATAGACGGGAATGACCGTGATTTCCATGCACATCACAGTCATTCCCGCTTATTCCGTGTTGATTCACGGTCATTTCGACGCATTCACAGTCCTGCCCCTTCTTTAATTTTCCCCGGACATTGATAGGAATGAGCCGGGAATTGAGTGATTAGACGGTCGAAATCATCGTCCTAGGCCGAACAAGTCAATACGGGCTGGGATTGATAATTTCGACCCATTCCGGAATAAATACTCAAGGGTGAAGAGAAATTCACCAAGAATAGTAGAATTGGGAATAAGGGGGACTTCGACCATTAACTGGGATGAATTTCATGAAAATAATAAGCCCATTGCGTAGATCAGCTTTCCCTACCCCAAAATCATATATGGCACGTCCCGGGGGCCCTCACCGGCGCCTGGGAAATCGCAAAACAAGGAAGTCCCAGGTAAGACTTCGGCGTGCCCATGCCCGGACCCGGCATGCCCACGCCCAACCCTCCAGCGACTCGGCGTGCCCACGCCCTACCAGCGTGCCCACGCCCAACCCTCCAGGGACTCAACGTGCCCACGCCCGACCGACGTACCCACGCCAGAATTTCCTGCAAAAATCGATCAACTTCAAAAATTCATATCTCATTCGTTACAACTCCGATTTAGGTGATTTAAAAATTAAATTGAAGCTTGATGAGTCTAGTTTTATATAAAAATAAGAAAAAATAAAATAAAAATTATAATATAGCTAAAATTAAGCTGTTCTGTCAACTGTCCAAAAATTTTTGATTTCGGACAGCTGTTACTCCTAGAATTTTTATAATTTATTTACAATTCTAAAAGATATGAAATTTTGTGGAATGACTTGAAACTTGATGATAAATTATCATAAAAATTTTTAAAATAATTAAGTTACTAAAAGTATAAAAAAACTTATAGGAAATAGAAATATTTTGTAATCATACGACAAAAAAACTTGGTCCTCCTCCCTTTGCAACCTGCATACGTGTGGGGCCTATTCTTTTTGGCATTTCAAGTGCCCAAAAACCTTCATCCCTCTCCTCTCACTCCCTTTCATTTCTTCTATAACCCTAGAGAGAGAGAGAGAGACCTCCCACTCTCCCATCCTCAAACCCAAACCTCCAAGGTTCCTTCCTCCTTCACACTTCTCTACCTTCCTAACCCACCTCCTCTTCCTCATTTCTCAACCATCTTCCACTCCATCCCTTTCAACACTGAATCACATCTCCCCTCTTCCATTCTCAATCAAATCCCAACTTCATATTTTTCTTTACATCTCCCACAATCCTTTCTCAAGCATTTCTCAAATCCTAAATTGCAAAACCTTTCCTCCATTCATCCCACTCCATCACTTCCAAAACCTATTCATAAGACATTCATCCCCAAATCCATTTCAAACCCTTATTCTCCAAATCTCACTTCTTCAAACCCATTCCATTCTCATTTCACGGTCCCACGTCTTCACTTCAAGGTCACTTCCGTGCATTTTGCGGTCCCACGTCTTCACTTCACGGTCACTTCCGTGCATTTCGCGGTCCAATCGCTTCACTTCACCCCCATTTCCATGCATATCATGGTCATTCCCGCATATTTCGTGTTGATTCAAGGTCATTTCGACGCATTTCACGGTCCTGCGTCTTCACTTCACGGTTACTTCCGTGTATTTCGCGGTCCAATCGCTTCACTTCACCCCCATTTTCATACATATCACGGTCATTCCCGCATATTCCGTGTTGATTCATGGTCATTTCGATGCATTTCACGGTCATGCCCCTTCACTTCATGGTCATTTCTACGTATTTCACAGTCAATTCGCTTCACTTCACGGCCGGGATTAAACCTTCCAATCCCTTTCAATCCCCCGAACCAAACACGTCCCAGGCATTTTTGAAGGATTAGGGTGAATTGGATGGGATTTAAGGGCCTGTTTGGCCGGGCGAATCCCATGGGATTAAGAGGGATGGGATGGATTTTAAGGGCCCATTTAGCATGCCCGGCCACCCGGTCTGTTTGGCACGCCCGGCCAATCCCGGATTTAACTTCCAATCCCTTCCAATACCATCCAATCCGCCTAGCCAAACGGGCCCTAAGGTAATGATGGTGGTGTCAGTGGATTGGTTTAAGATCCATGGGATTGCTATATCCCGGAACAAGTTCACTGGGTCTGTTTGGCACGTCAGGCATATCCTGGGATTTTACCTTCCACTCCTTCCAACCAAGGGATGGGATCAATTTTAAGGTAATGATGGTGATGTCAGTGGATTGTTTTAAGATCCATGGGACTGCTTATATCCCGAGACAAGTTCACAAGGTCTGTTTGGCTCATCATGCATATCCCGGGATCTCGCGATCCCATTCCTCCTAATACCGTGGGATTGGTTCGGCCAACAGGCCCTAAAGGTAATGATGGTGATGTCAGTGGATTGTCTTAAGATCCATGGGATTGCTATCTCCCGAGATCAGGATCTCATGTCTATTTGGCTCACCTAGCCAATCTTAAGATCTATCTTCTAATCCCTTTCAATCCCATCCAATTTACGCGGCCAAACAGGCCCTATATGATTTGGGGGTAGGAGAAGCTACTTTAACCAACCAACCTGGTTATTTTCCAAGATTCCATTAGGTCGATGGTCGAAAATTCATTTCATTCACTTAGCGGTCAATTTCATTCCATCAGGTCATGGGATTTGAGAATAGGTTTAGGTTATAAGTATAGGTTTAGGTTTAGGAATTCGGGTTCGGGTTCGGGTTTAGGTTATAGCTAGGTTTATGTTTAGGTTATAGGTTTCGGTTTAGGTTATAGGTTATAGGTTTAGTTATGGATTTTGGGATTTGAGAATAGGTTTAGGTTATAAGTATAGGTTTAGGTTAGGGTGTAGATTAAGGTTTAGGGAAATGACCCTGAAGTGAAGGGGGCATGACCATGAAATGCGTCAAAATGACTATGAATCAACACCAAATAGGCGGGAATGACTGTGATATGCATGGGAAATGATCGTGAAGTGAGGCGATTGGACCGCGAAATGCGCGAAAGTGACCGTGAAGGGTCATGACCGTGAAATGCATCGAAATGACCGTGAATCAAAACGAAATAGGCGAGAATGACCGTGATATGCATGGAAATGGGGGTGAAGTGAAACGATTGGACCGCAAAGTGCACGGAAGTGACCGTGAAGTGAAAACGCGGGACCGCGAAATGCGTCGAAATAACCGTGAATTAACACAAAATATGCAGGAATGATCGTGATATGCATGGAAATGGGGGTGAAGTGAAGCGGTTGGACCGCGAAATGCACGGAAGTGACCGTGAAGTAAAGACGCGGGACCACAAAATGCGTCAAAATCACAGTGAATCAACACGGAATATGCGGGAGTGATCGTGATATGCATGGAAATGGGGGTGAAGTGAAGCGATTGGACTGCGAAATGCACGGAAGTGACCGTGAAGTGAAGACGCGGGACCGCGAAATGCATCGAAATGACCGTGAATCAACACGGAATATGCGGGAATGACCGTGATATGCATGGAAATGGGGGTGAAGTGAAGCGATTGGACCGCGAAATGCACGGAAGTGACCGTGAAGTGAAGACGCGGGACCGCGAAATGCGTCGAAATGACCGTGAATCAACTCAGAATATGCGGGAATGACCGTGATATGCATGGAAATGGGGGTGAAGTGAAGCGATTAGACCACAAAATGCACGAAAGTGACCGTGAAGTGAAGACGCGGGACCGCGAAATGCGTCGAAATGATCGTGAATCAACACGAAATATGCGAGAATGACCGTGATATGCATGGAAATGGGGTGAAGTGAAGCGATTGGACCGCGAAATGCATGGAAGTAACCGTGAAGTGAAGACACGGGACCGCGAAATGCGTCGAAATCACCGTGAATCAACATAAAATATGCAGGAATGATCGTGATATGTATGAAAATGGGGGTGAAGTGAAGCGATTGGACAGCGAAATACACGGAAGTGACCGTGAAGTGAAAATGCGGGACCGCGATATGGGTCGAAATGACCGTGAATCAACACAGAATATGCGAGAATGACTGTGATATGCATGGAAATGAGGGTGAAGTGAAGCGATTGGACCGCGAAATGCACGGAAGTGACCATGAAGTGAAGACGCGGGACCGCGAAATGCGTCGAAATGACCGTGAATCAACACGGAATATGCGGGATTGATCGTGATATGCATGGAAATGGGGGTGAAGTGAAGCGATTGGACCGCGAAATGCATGGAAGTGACCGTGAAGTGAAGATGCGGGACCGCGAAATGCGTCGAAATCACCCTGAATCAACACTGAATAGGCGGGAATGACCGTGATATGCATGGAAATGATTGTGAAGTGAGGCGATTGGACAGTGAAATGTGCGGAACTGACCGTGAAATGAAGACGCGGGACCACAAAATGCGTCGAAATGACCGTGAATCAACACGGAATATGCGAGAATGATCGTGATATGTATGGAAATGGGGGTGAAGTGAAGCGATTGGACCATGAAATGCACGGAAGTGACCGTGAAGTGAAGATGCGGGACCACGAAATGTGTCGAAATGACTGTGAATCAACACAGAATATGCAGGAATGATCATGATATGCATGGAAATGGGGGTGAAGTGAAGCGATTAGACCGCGTAATGCATGAAAATGGCCGTGAAGTGAAGACGCGGAACTGCAAAATGCGTCGAAATCACAGTGAATCAACACAGAATATACGGGAATGATCGTGATATGCATGAAAATGGGGGTGAAGTGAAGCGATTGGACCACGAAATGCACGGAAGTGACCGTGAAGTGAAGATGCAGGACCGTGAAATGCGTCAAAATGACCGTGAATCAACACAAAATATGCGGGAATGACTGTGACATGCATGAAAATGGGGGTGAAGTGAATCAATTGGACCACGAAATGCGTGGAAGTGACCGTGAAGTAAAGACGTGAGACCGTGAAATGCGTTGAAATGACCGTGAATCAACACAGAATATGCGAGAATGTCTGTGATATGCATGAAAATAGGACTGAAGTGAATCAATTGAACTTCGAAATGCGCGAAAGTGACCGTGAAGTGAAGACGCGGGACCGTGAAATGCGTCGAAATGACCGTGAATCAACATGGAATATGCGGGAATGACCATGATATGCATGGAAATGAGGGTGAAGTGAAGCGATTGGACTGCAAAATACGCAGAAGTGACGGTGAAGTGAAGACGCGGGACCGTGAAATGCGTTGAAATGACCGTGAATCAACACGTAATATGCGAGAATGACTGTGATATGCATGGAAATGGCGGTGAAGTGAATCGATTGGACCTCGAAATACGCGGAAGTGACCGTAAAGTGAAGACACGGGACCATAAAATGCGTCGAAATGACCGTGAATCAATACGGAATATGCGGGAATGACCGTGATAAGCATGGAAATGGGGGTGAAGTAAAGCGATTGGACCGCGAAATGTGCGGAAGTGACCGTAAAGTGAAGACGCGGGACCGTGAAATGCGTCGAAATGACCGTGAATCAACACGGAATATGCGGGAATGACCGTGATATGCATGAAAATGGGGGTGAAGTGAATCGATTGGACCGTGAAATGTGCAAAAGTGATCGTGAAGTGAAGATGCGTGACCACGAAATGCATCGAAGTCACTGCGAATCAACACAGAAAAGGCGGGAATGACCCATTTCCATGCTTATCACGATCATTCCCGCATATTTTATGTTGATTCACGGTCATTTCGACGCATTTCACGGTCCTGCGTCTTCACTTTATAGTCACTTCCGTGCATTTTGCTGTCCAATTGATTCACTTCACCCCCATTTCCATGCATATCACAGTCATTCCTGCATATTCCGTGTTGATTCACGGTCATTTTGACGCATTTCACAGTCCCGTGTCTTCACTTCACGGTCACTTCCGCGCATTTTGCAGTCCAATCGCTTTACTTCACCCCCATTTTCATGCTTATCACGGTCATTCCCGCATATTTTGTGTTGATTCATGATCATTTTGACGCATTTCACAGTCCCACGTCTTCACTTTACGGTCACTTCCGTGCATTTCGCAGTCCAATCGATTCACTTCACCCCCATTTCCATGCATATCACGGTCATTCCCGCATATTCCGTATTGATTCATGGCCATTTCGACGCATTTCACGGTCCCGCATCTTCACTTCACGGTAACTTCCGCGCATTTCACGGTCCAATCGCTTCACTTCACCCCCATTTTCATGCATATCACGGTCATTCCCGCATATTCCGTGTTGATTCATGGTCATTTCAACGCATTTCGCGGTCCCACATCTTCTCTTCATGGTCACTTCCGCGCATTTTGCGGTCCAATCGCTTCACTTAACCCCCATTTCCATGCATATCACGGTCATTCCCGCATATTTCATGTTGATTCACGGTCATTTCGACGCATTTCACGGTCCCGCTTCTTCACTTCACGGTCACTTCCGCGCATTTTGCAGTCCAATCGCTTTACTTCACCCCCATTTCTATGCTTATCACGGTCATTTCCACATATTCTGTGTTGATTCACAGTCATTTTGACGCATCTCACGGTCCCACGTCTTCACTTCACGATCACTTCCGTGCATTTCGCGGTCCAATTGATTCACTTCACCCCCATTTTCGTGCATATCACTGTCATTCCCACATATTCCGTGTTGATTCACGGTCATTTCGACGCATTTCACGGTCCCGCGTCTTCACTTCACGATCACTTCTGCGCATTTCGCAGTCCAATCGCTTCACTTCACCCCCATTTCCATGCATATCACGGTCATTCCCGCATATTCTGTGTTGATTCATGGTCATTTCGACGCATTTCGCGGTCCCGCATCTTCTCTTCACGGTGACTTCCGCGCATTTCGCGGTCCAATCGCTTCACTTGACCCCATTTCCATGCTTATCACGGTCATTCCCGCATATTCTGTGTTGATTCACGGTCATTTCGACGCATTTAACGGTCCCACGTCTTCACTTCAAGGTCACTTCCGTACATTTCGCGGTCCAATCGATTCACTTCACCCCCATTTCCATGTATATCACGATCATTCCCGCATATTCTGTCTTAATTCACAGTGATTTCGACGCATTTCGCGGTCCCGCGTCTTCACTTCACGGTCAGTTCCGCATATTTCGTGGTCCAATCGCCTCACTTCACAATCATTTCCATGCATATCACAGTCATTCCCGCCTATTCCGTGTTGATTCACAGTCATTTCGACGCATTTCACGGTCATGCCCCTTCACTTCACAGTCATTTTCCTAAACTTTAATCTACATCCTAACCTAAACATATACTTATAACCTAAACTTATTCTCAAATCCCAAAACCTATAACCTAAACCTAAACATTAACATAAACCTATAACCTATAACCTAAACCCGAACATAAACCCGAACCCGAACCCGAATTCCTAAACCTAAACCTATACTTATAACATAAATCTATTCTCAAATCCCAAAACCTATAACTACAACCTAAACCTTAACCTAAACCTATAACCTATAACCTAAACATATCACCTAAACTCAATTCCCTAAACCTTAACATACAACCTAACCTAAACCTATACTTATAACCTAAACCTATTCTCAAATCTAAACCTATAACCTAAACCTAAACCTAAACCTATAACATTAACCTAAACCTTTAACCTAAAATTATAACCTTAACCTAAACCTATTCTCAAATCTCAAAACCTAAACCTTTAACCTATAACCTAAACCTAAACCTTTAACCTATAACCTAAACGTATAACCTATAACCTAAACCCTGTAACCTATAACCTAAACCTAAACCTTAACTTATTCTCAATTACCTAAATCTATAACCTAAACCTTAGACTAAACCTAAACCTACACCTTAACCTATAACCTAAACCTTAACCTATAACCTATAACCTATAACCTATAATCTAAACCTATTCTTAAATCCCTAAACCTATAACCTAAACTTAAATCTATAACCTATAACCTAAACCCAAACCTAAACCTATAACCTTAACCTTAACCTAAACCTAAACCTAAACCTTAACCTATAACCTAAACCTAAACCTAAACCTAAACCTATAACTTATAATCTATAACCTTAACCTAAAGCTATAACCTATAACCTAAAACCTGAACGTATTCTCGAATCCCTAAACCTAAACCTACACCTAATCCTAATCTCAACTCCCTAACCTAAAGGTAAACCTAAACTTGAAAACCCAAACCTAAACCCGATCCTGATCCCGCCTATTCCATGTTGATTCACGGTCATTTCGACGCATTTCACGGTCACGCCCCTTCACTTCACGGTCATTTCCATGCATTTCACGGTCCAATCACTACACTTCACGGTCATTTCCATGCATATCACAGTCATTGCCGCCTCTTCCGTGTTGCTTGACGATCATTTCGGCGCATTTCTCTGTCATGCCCCTTCACTTCACGGTCATTTCCACGCATTTCGCGGTTTAATCGCCTCACTTCACAGTCATTTCCATGCATATCACGGTCATTCCTGCCTATTCCATGTTGATTCACGGTCATTTCGACGCATTTCACGGTCATGCCCCTTCACTTGACGGTCATTTCCGTGCATTTTGCGGTCTAATCGCTTCACTTTACGGTCATTTCCATGCATATCACGGTCATTCCCGCCGATTTCGTGTTGATTCACAGTCATTTCGGCACATTTCACGGTCATGCCCCTTCATTTCACGGTCATTTTCACGCATTTCACGGTCCATTCACCTCACTTCATGCTCATTTCCATGCACTTCACAGTCATTTTCGGCGCATTTCACAGTCATGCCCCTTCACTTCACGGTCATGAATGAAATGGATTTTCAACCATCAACCTGATGGAATCTTGGAAAATAACCAGGTTGGTTGGCTAAAGTAGCTTCTCCTACCCCAAAATCATATAGGGTACATCAAGTAACTAATTTTAGTTTAGAAGATATTCTTGTCAAATGAATAAAGAAAGAAATGAAAAAGGGAAAAAAAAAAAATTTATACGCTTATATATACATATTTATATAAATATGTGTTAGAGAAAATTATTGGTAGAATAAAGTTTTCCATGTAAAAAAAAATAATAATAAAATATATATATATATATATATATTTAAAAAAAAAACTACACTACGGTCAATTTCTACGGCTATAATCCGTAGCCATAGGGCCCCCAGCTGGGCGTGGCCCCGCTAGACGGGAGCGGCCCCGCCGGATAGGTCAGCGAGTGGCGCGGGAGGCCGCTAGCTTGGCGCGCCCACCGTAGACAGGCCTATTTGGCTACGGATTTTGGTTGATTTTGCTACGATTATAATCCGTAGCTAAAAATCTCTAGCAAATAAAGTAAAATTCAGATTTTTTTTTTCAATGTAGGATTTTTGTTTTTTTTTTGTCCCATCATGAGGTCTATGTTATATCCAAACCGTCCATCTATTTGACGACCTCATATTAATGCTTGAGATGAAAAATAAGGCAGATCTAACAATCAAGTGGACCACACTTTGAATGGCAGTGGGGAATTGAACGTCTACCATTTAAACCCTTTTAGTGGTTACAGAAGTTTTGGATCATTATTAAAAAAAAAATTTCCTCTTCAACCGGGTATTTGTGACCTTATGAATAGATCGGATGGAATATAAATGTTATGGTGGGCCCTACAAAAGTTTTAACGGTGAAAATCAATTTTCTGCTGCTCTTTGTGGTGTGGTCCAGTTACTCTCTGGATATGATTTTTTTTTTTTCTGCGTAAGGCTTCGAAATGATCTCAAAATATGGATGAACGTTATAGATATAATAAATACATAACTGTGGGGCCCATGTAACGTTGATCTCTTTTGAACCGTTCGCAGGAGTTCGAGGAGCGTCAAAGCTGGTCTTCGAGCACCAGCCGATCCGCTTGGAGGAAAAAGCAGGGGCATTTTCGACCTTTGGAAAGGCGTCCGTACAGCTGGGGCGTATTCTCGCAAGGGAAAATGAGGTGGGCTTAGCCTCCTAAATGGGCCATATATGGGTCGTATTCTCGCAAATTTCTCTAGCATCAAAGATATCCTCTGATTGAGACGTGCAAGTAGACATTAATAATGACGCAGGATGCGTGTAAGCCAAATCTCTATGGGCTCAACTTCCATGAGCCCTAGTAAGGTTTCGATGGTGGGCATTCAATCTTCTTTATTTTCTGTCGTGTACTCATTTGATTTTTGAGTGTACAGCTTATTTTTTAGGCTCACGTCCTAAAATCATCTAACAAAAATGATGGACGGATTGGATGTCACATGTATATCACAGTGGGCCCCACAGAACTTTAGGTCAGACCTACTAGGTGAATGAAGGTTACACGCAACTCGGATCCCGCGTCCATGTTGTGAAAAGAGACATGTAATGCATTATCCATGTCAGCACGCCATGCATTTAGTGAGTCAACAACGCAGATATATGTATTAACTCACACATGGGATTACCTCCAATGTCAGTTTTCCACCATTTAAAAGAGCATCATGGTAACTCATCTTCGTTACTGCTAAACCATTGAGGTTTCAAGTATTCTTGGAACCCATGCATATTCAGCGTACTGGTATCGCACATGGAGAGTATGCGATGGGATCACTCACGAAGAATATGAGTTATATATCAACCCCACGTTGGTTCAAAAAAGCCTAAAAGGGGTGCTTCTTGGCACATGGATTTAGGGAGATTTGAGTGGATTTCAAGTCCCCTGAGTTGTTGGCATCATAAAGTAACTACGGATTTCAAGTCTCCTGAGTTGTTGGCATCATAAAGTAGGTCGGTACACGAGCTTGAGCTCGACTGAGTAATATATTTTACTAATATATATTATATATATTATATTAATATTAAATATAATATATATATATATATATATAAGTTTTTTAAGAAAAAAAAGAAGAAGAAGAAGTTAAAACTTAAAAGTTTTTACTAAAAAATCCTACCCGACCCTACCCGCTCCAATTTCCTCTTTTTCTTTCTCTTACCCTATCAAGGTAAACTAGACTTGACTTGAACCACTAGCTCGACTCGAAAGCTTTGGCAAACAAGCCAAGCTTCAATGTTGAGTTCAAGCTTGAACTCGAGTATAGCATAGACGAGTCAAGCCAAACTTGGCCCACCTCGACTCAACTCGGCTCGATGTATAGCCCTATCATAAAGTAACTAGGGATTTCAAATCCGCTCAATAGGGGGTTAGAAATCCAAGGTGAGACCTTGGATTACAACTAAAATCATTCCTATGGTTGCACGTGTAATATGTGTGTCACTAGACTATTAATCTAGTAGACACATGGCCCACTAATGATATCTTAAAATAATTAGATTATCAATTGCATCACTATAATTACTTTAATACAAATATCAGCATGCATTATCCAAACATTGTCCATGTAAATCAACAATTAAAAATCATTAGTTAGTCACTTGGATATGATCTTGTACTTGTGGCCTACCTGAGACTTGGAATTTCATCATTTTTGGCAAAGTATATATTTCAAGGCTTATTACAACCATTGTGTCAAAAATTACATAAGTTCACTAATTAGAGATATTAAAGTTAATTTAATAATTAAATTCAAACCCCTGCAAATATACCATGAATAACTACTTTTGGATTAAAGTTGATTCTCAATCTAAGGTGCCAAACATAACAAGAGGATTTCAAATCCAGGGGGTTTCAAATCCACGCTCCCAACTAAGCCCTAATAAGGTGTAAGAGCGACAAGATCAGATTGTCCAACTATTAAACTTAACCAAAGGATTGAGCAATGGCTTGAAATCTACTGCCAGTGTTTGTGCTAGGCCAAGCTAGGGCCAATGATAAAAAGCTTGACCCAGCTCATTTCCTTATTGCATGTTATATGGCACTTAGTTATTAATAATATAGATTAGAATCCATATGCTAGTGTATACCAGTAATACGAAGACTTTTGGTGCTGTACCGATTTGATGGATGATACACTGACACTTATAAACCGTCTAAATTGTAGACCCCACTTTTAGAGGGTAAATAGTATATTGATACACTTATTTAAGTCTATATATACGGTGAATGATGAGGTAGGGCATATGCATGATTGATGAAGTATCTTATTTTATATCGGTGTGCCACAAAAAAAAAAAAAAAAAACTTTAATTCTCGTGATAGTTTCTAACCACATACTTATTAATTGTATACTAATTGTACACGAAACATGCATGTAATTTATATTTAACTTATAAGGCTAATGATGCTGGGATGAGCGCGATGAGGTCGATCACCATCTTCCTTAAGGGGATAACTACTCTGAATCCACGAAGCTTCTTTGAACTCCTCACAGAGACTTCTCGAATTTATGAGAAAAAGGCAAGGAAAATAGAAAATAAATTTTATAAAATTCTTAATTTGATGGATGAATGAAATAAACGAGTTCACAAACCTTTAAGTAGGGATATTAAGCCATGAGAGAAGTTCCGGAATTAAACTACAACTAAAACGCTTAGAAATCGTGACTTACTATAAGTAGTAAACTATTTATAAATGGGTTAGATGGAATTTGGGGCCCTCCAAAGTTTTATATTAAGACAACCTGTCTTTTATCTTCATCCATGATCATCCTGCCACCAGTTTAGATGGCATATAAACATCATACTATATCTCTCAAAGATTTTAATGGCTAGTGTCATTGTCCCAAGCTTACTTTTATCATGGTCTACTTGAGTTTTGAGTATTATTGATTTTTAACATGATCTAGCAAAACTGATGAAGGTGGGCCTCACATGGCATTCTTCTCAAAAAATTGCACCGTGAAGATGATACTAACCATACGATTTCCTCCTGAATTTGGACCACTCGCTATTGTACTCTTAACGATCCATTTGATATCCCTTAATTAGATGGTTAGGATTGCTTGATCAATGTCCATTTAGAAATGATCCATCCACAATGAGACCCACAATTTAAACCCTTAAAGAGTAAAACATCAAGTGGTCTAAATTTGGAGATACAGATGTTTAATATCTTCTTCTCATAGCAATTTTTCCATTATGCTCCATCCACAATTTACACAGTTGGGACAGCAATTTGGACAGTCTGGATTGCTGTACAACCATACTACTGTAGGGTGGAAGAGAGTCACCACCGTTTAAAAGGTGCAAAACTAACGTAGGAGGCTAGCACCTCCCAAATAATTCCACGTGGACGAATGGCAATCAATCCACATGAGATGAGCTCTCCACCCAATTAAATGTTCCCACTTCCTCTCAACCGTTCATTTAATTTTCCCTCGTTAGCTTCATCAATATATACAGTCGTATGCATACAACCTCAACCCACTTAAAGGCCAAAGGCCCAAAAGCCCAATAGCCCTTGTTAGACTACATTCTCCCTCTTATTCTTCTCTAATATTCCAAAGAAATGGCTGCAATTGAAGGGCAGCTGAAAGAAGAGACGACGGAGTCAATGAACATCGTATCAAAGGATACAATTGAAGAGGGAAATGGGAAAGAGGCCCAGATCAAAGATAAGTCGAAAGAGGCAATGTCGGCATCAACGGAGATCGAACCCAAGACGGGTGTTTCCTTTCCCACCAAACTCGAAGACAGGAAGCAGCTGAATGCGGTTGGCTTGAGGAAGAAGAGCATTCTTGGACTGGGTCTCAAGATCTACAGCTTCGGTATCGAATACTAACCTCATTTTAATTTTGATCATTTGTACGTACATGTACATGCACTATATCAATTCATATGATCTAAAATGGCCCGCTCGCATTAACGGTAGCGGACGGGGAAATGGAAGAATAAAAAACATCCAATCCACAAGAAAATATTAACCATTTTTACCAAAAATGGCATGATATACTCCAATCCAAGTCCTCCGTGTTAAAAAAAAAAATTTGTCACATATAAATAGCAGTAGTTATTTTATTATATAATGACAATTATTTTGGATCTTTATAATATGTAATGAGTCAAGTCAGAATTTAAAAAAAAAAAAAAAAATCTTAATGTAATTAGTTTCAAATGGTTAAAATTGTTTATTATTTAATAATAGAATCAAAAGTTTAAAATAGAAGTACGAGCATTTAGATAATTAATTGATGAATTCATGTAATCTCTGTCAGATATTACATAGATAGAAAAAATAAAGGAAATCAAATTAAACTATATTCAAATCATAAGGTCCACTTTAAATGGATCATAAGCAGAAAGTTACATTGTCATTATTATCTATCTAATTGACTTATGAACGCTTAAGAGACCGTTGAGATGAAAATGTCTAACGGCGCATAAATCACCCAACGAAAAGCCAATTTCCCTACCCATCTCCATGTCTTGTGAGCCACTTCACCTCTCTCTCTCCATGTGCATTGCACATGTTAAATATTTGTTTATTTCATATATTTATTAGTATTGAGACTTTGGTTTATATAAGCTTTATGGGCAGCCGCTAGTATATTTGAACATATATGCATAGCTTATTTATGTTTAATTTATTCCTCTTCCACTAAACTACTACTATGCGCTCGACCTCAGTATGGGCCCCACCGTGATGCGTGTCGACCATCAACACCATGTATTTGATGGGTCCCCTTTAAATTATGGGATATCCCAAAAATCAGCCGTATAAGGAACTCAGGTGGGCCATACCATCTAAAATCATGTGAAGACATGCCAAAAACATATAAAAGCATTTGGTGGGGCCCACCTGAGTTTTGAATGCCGCTGAAACTTGGTCTGAACCCTCATCCAAGTGGGACACACATAATGGATAGGCTGAATTTATAAACCACATCTCGATGCCCAAAAAACGTCCCATGAATGTTTTAATGATGCACGGCCCCTCTCCATTTCTATATGTGGTGTGGCCCACACAAGTCACGGATTGTCTTGATTTTTGAGACATAGGCCCATGATGGAATGGTGCATCTGACTGATGGGGTAGATTTTTGAAACGCATCACGGTGGGGCCCACACAGCTCGACCTCATGGGACGTTAAAATCAGCTCCAACACATAATACCATTTTCACACACACACACACATATATATGTGTGTGTGTGTGTGTGTGTGTGGGGGGGGGGTTAACATCCCATGAGGTCGAGCTATGTGGGCTAATATCCCATGAGGTCGAGCTATGTGGGCCCCACCGTGATGCATTTCGAACATCAATACCGTGCATTTGATGCGTCCCCTTTAAATTATGGGATATCCCAAAAATCAGCCGTATACGGAACTCAGGTGGGTCATAACATCTAAAATCATGTGAAGACATGCCAAAAACATATAAAAGCACTTAGTGGGGCCCACCTGAAATTTGCATGTGTCTGAAACTTGGTCCGAACCCTCATCCAAGTGGGACACACATAATGGATGGGCTGGATTTGCAAACTACATCTCGGTGAGCCCAAAAAATGATTATGAATGTTTTAATGGTGCATGGCCCCTCTCAACTTCTGTATGTGGTGTGGCCCACACAAGTCACGGATTGACTTGATTTTTGAGATCTAGACCCATGATGGAATGGTGCATCTGACTGATGGGGTAGATGTTCGAAACGCATCACAGTGGGGCCCACATAGCTTGACCTCATGGGACGTTAAAATTTGCTTTTATATATATATATATATATATATATATATATATATATATATATATATATATATATATATATATATAAAATATGAACTATCTTTAAAGATTAACACTTAGGTTTTCAAAAAACTAGTAAATTGTTTTAAAGAAGAATCCAAACTCATCCCAGTCAACTTGGATTGAAGAGTCACCCCCAACTTGGGTGAGTCAGACTTGTTTGAGTCGACTCAGACTCAAGAGTCACCCCCAACTAAGGTGAGTCAGGCCAATTTAGACCCAACTCACCGAGTCTTTTAACCCTATGTGCAGGTTCCAGTAGCATCATTTAATAGGCATTTTTTTTTGTTACATAACACTATATAGAGTGACCATTCTGTCATAATGCCAGCACATATAAGTATTTTAACGTCTACGTCTGGATTGGCACCCATGCAGGGATATATGCTGACAATGTGAAACTAAAGGAGCTATTGAGATTGAAGATTGGGAAGTCGTTGGAAAAACCAACAAAGGAGATGTATGAGCTTGTGATAAACAGCGATGTGGGGATGATGGTGAGATTGGTCCTCGTCTTCAGCGGCCTCACCATGAGTATGGTTAGGAAGAACTTCGACGAAACACTGGGAGCATCCCTTAAGAAGCTAACAGGGGGTCAAAAGAACAACGAACTTGTGAACAAGTATCCATCATTCTACTATTTAAGATTGACAATGGGCCAGATCCATCCATCGAGTTTTAGACCATGACCCAGTATGGATTGGGTTTGAACCTTTAAATAGACCCGCGACTAAGGCCTGAGCCTCATATTAGGCCCAATTAATATGTGGGTCGAGACCATTCATATGATTAGCAAAATTTCTTATTAAGGCCGAGCCCGAGCCCCGATTGTAAAATCGGCATATCAGGCATTGTATTGTCCATAAGTGATACGGGATACAAGTCAGAAAAATACACCTATGTATTGCATAAAATATGTGACGGAACATTCGCCCTCAAATAGGCAATGTGGGGAGCATGGATTCGATAGGCTGAGTCAGATGCAACTCATCTGAGTCGACTCGGACTCAGTTGGGTCTTATCCAGTTGGGTTTGAGAATAGAAGATGACTCGACCCAACTTGACTCAGGATCAAACGAGTCGATCTGAGTCAAAAAATCATGATCTGGATGTTATGGGTGTCACTCGTCCGTATCGGTGCACACTAAAACCAATATACATATCAGTTTTAGACCTTGTTTAAATTAGTGGGTTGGGAGTTGAAATTTAAGGCCCGATGGAAAGTGGGCTGGGCCTCTTTTAGGCCTAACTGAAAATCAGGCCATTGAAAACCTAGTTCCTAATGATATTTTACAGTGTGACTGAGTTGGTGGTTTTTCATACAAGGGTTATGGGAGCAGCAACTGATAATATCAAGCTATCAAGTGGGTCTACGATTGAGATAACCAGGTTTCCGGGGTTTATTCTTCAGGCAAAGGGTAAGTCATTACTCATAAGTTTAAAGGAGGAATTATATGGTGCATGATTAACCTATTTAAACCGTATACGCTGGGTTTTCAATTCTGTCAAGTGGGGTCCCTGCTTTTGTAATCCAGGCCATTGGTCTGTTGCATCCCACCACGGTGATGAAAATTGCCGCAAATTTCTCCATGATAGGACTAGAGGTGGGCATCGAGTCGAGTTGGACCGAGTTGGGGCTGATCCGACTCAATCCAATTTTGAAAGTCCTGACCATACATGACCCGTTCTGAGTCCAAGTCTAGCCTGGACTAATCCGGAGCGAGTCCAACCTGGTCACAAGTACCGAGTCGGGCCGGGTGCAGTGGGTATCCACAGGCTGAAATCACAACTAAAAACCAATATTCATTTGACAGAATTGTAGCCTCTCCATCAGTCACATTGCATCTCATATCTGAAACGTCATATCTGAGTTTTTTTTTGTTTTTTTAATATATATGTACGAGTCAAGTTTTGAATTGAGTCGAGTTTCGGATCGAGTTGAGTAAGTACCAAGTTGGATTTGAGGTCGAGTCAAGTCGAGTTACTGGGTGACTCGAACTCGACTCAGTTTGAGTTCGGATTGGACAAAGTCAACTTATTTCGGATTGACTCACCCACTTGGTTCAGATCAAGTTGGATCTAAATGAGTCGAACGAGTCGAGTCATCCCTTGCCCAGATCTAGATAGGACCATCTTAACCTTTGCATGATAGGAAAATCCTATGACAAACGGCTAAGAAGAGAAATGAAGCAACAGTCCATACTCAACTGAAAAATACACCAAGATTGGTGGCTTCGATATTTCAAGGTCCACACTTGTCATTACAGAAAGCCAGCGCACGGTATGGAAAGACGCTGGCTATGTGGGCCATAGCCAAAAAAAAAAAAAAAAATCAAGCTGACCGTTGTGATTTTAGTGTATCGACATCAACGTGAATTGGACACTGATCAAACCGTCCGTCAAGATTCTGAGGGAAGAAATCCCTCTTTTTTCTTTTTTCTTTTTTCTTTTTTTGGGTGGTTAGAATTGTTTGGTCAGTGTGATTGGAGGATATACACCATCCACAGTAGGGCCTGAGAAATGAATGGTCCTGATCTGGCATTGACTAATTTCAATTTATTTTATTTGGTGGTGAGTGCAGTGAAGGAAGAGATAGTGAGCAATGTGGAGAGTGAGCTGCTGTGCAGGGCCTATTTTGACATGTACTTGGGAGATGATCCTTTCGATAAGGAAGCCAAAGAAAAATTTGGAATGTCCCTCCTCTCGCTTCTCTAAATATCTCTCTACATTGGAAAATGCAAACATCTGTGATGCTTTGAATTTCATTTCATCCTTGTTATGGTTTGACATATTTACTTGTAATTGTGTCTAAAAAGCCATGAATTTCAGACTCTCTCTATCATACACATAGTTATTGATTTCAAAATAAAGAATATCAACAATCTTTCCAGCATTTTAGCTTCAATGTGGATTAGGTACTACACCCGCCAACCATTATGTATGGGTTATATCCACACCGTCCATCTAATTTTCCATATCATGATGCAAATCCAAGGCTCAAGTGGACCACGCCACATGAAGCAGCAATGATAATGACACCCACCATTGAAACCTGGTTAATTTCCATCCAGCCGGTTCATAAGGTCAAATGGACCTAGATGAAGTGAAAACACATATTGGCTTGATCCAAATCTACAGCGGCCACCAAGGAGTTTTCAACCGTAAGTGTTTAATCCCCATTGTGTGGTCCACTTGAACCTTGTATCTGCCTCATTTTTGTGCATATACCCTATAATGATATGGAAAAATGGATGGACAATGTGGTTAGAACCCATACATCTGCCCTTTCCAATCTCAAAAGGGTAGTCAATGTTTTAAATATCAACGATATCGGCAGATATATCCCATAATATATCTCGTATCCCACACTAGTAGTGTCAATATATCCCGCATGTTTGGTCCGGTGAGTATTTTCAATTTCTAATCGTTTTTTTGTTGACATTATGTTAAATCAGTGTCAAATGGTTACACGACAAGTCATGAAGTTGGAGCTTTGATTTCGATATCCATTGGTTATTCATGCTCTCCATTTATTTTTCAAAATTTTCCTTCAACTAATTTCAAAGTATTTAAGAGCATTTGATTAATTGATCATCACATACATTCTAATTTTGAAATTTGAGTATATGTGGTCCGATTTGAGAAATTTTCCAGTTTCTCCCAAATTGCGTGCAAAGTTGAACTCCAAACATGAAATCAAGTATGTACCAAGGTTGATCTATTAATTTGTTAAGTTTTTGTCAAATTTTGAAAAAATAAATATTATTTTTTAATTTAAAAAATTTTCTAAAAAGTATTTAGGAATGTTTGATTATATGATTATCACGTACACTCTAAATGTTAGGCTAGCTTAGAACCTTGTATAACAATCCTAACGTTTCATTGAAAAATACAACCATTTTTTTTTAATGTTTCCCCATATTTCCTAAAAAGTACAATAAATTAGCGATACATCCGACGAACACTGATTGTAGTAATCAATCGGCGTTCCTCTAACTTAGCTCTCATATATTAGATGGGCCAATTACTCTGCCTGCAAGCAAATAGGATCATATATTAGATGGGCCAATTACTCTGCCTGCAAGCAAATAGGATCAATCGAACAGAAGTGGACCGATATCATCCTTCGAAACAAAAAGGCAGGTAGAATTTTGGATCCTGAGTTATTATTATTTTGCAAAAACTAAGTGGAGGATTTTATTATTATTATTATTATTATTATTATTATTATTTTAATACCTGAAATCAAACATGTGGGCACAGGAATCACTATCTTTCTATATGCATCAACCAATTGTTGAGAATGGATTCCATCTTTCCCTATGCATCAACCAATTGTTCAGAATATCTAAGCATCCCATCGTGCTCAACAACTAAAATGGGCATATCGATAGACGGATGTCAATGGGTACCCATGGACCCTAACCTGATTTACCCGCTATGACCAGATCGGGTCTCACCTTTGGGCCCTTTTAGAAAATCCGGTCTAGTCAGGTTTGGATTGGGTTCGTTCATGTAAGAGGCCTAGTTAAAGTCGGTGTTGGCTCCGTTTTAAGGTAAACGTGTGTGCGCGTAGATTATTCCACCAAAAGAAATAAGAGATTTTCCAAGAGAGGCCATTTACACACCACGAATGTGTTGAGCACACACGTATGTGTTATCTAAATCATCCATTTGGTGGGCCCAAACATGTAAATTCTCTTGTTTGTCCCAAACTAAACTCAAAACCTAGATCCAAAGAATCATTTCAAAAATAAAATAAAACGGAAACCTACAGCCAAAGACCCAAACCAAACTGAATCCAGGTCGGGATCTCGACCCAGAACTACCGAAACCAAGTTAGCCTAGGTATTCTACTGTAAGAGGACCTGACCCAAACCAAACCCATTAACAGCCCCACAAGCCTCAGTCAAAAAGGTCCCTAAAAGCCCCCACAAAAAGCATTGAAACATGTTAGCAAACATTTCTGAAGATTCGTCCCTCTCAGATATAGGCTTATAATAGGTGTGTAGGGAGGTTCTTGATGCAATTGAGTCGCATCTGTTTTGGGGTACGGTTTCAGGGGTGATACTTCAAAACCACATCTTATTGGGAATGCTTGTAACAAAGTCATCCTGCAAAACAATACAGATGCATTATGTACAGGATAATCAATACATCCCAATACAAATGCCATATACTATCAGAATGCATCTCCTATACCATCCAAACACATCCTCCACGTATGCTTCTAAGAGAATCCAATACCCCAATCAAGGTCAATAAAATCAACATGAACAAAGTTCATCTAGCAGTAGAAGAAACAGCTGAGCTGAAGAACACACCTACCAGAAGGTAATCCACAGAAGCAGTAGTTAAAACTCCTGATGATACAAGCAAAAAAGCCACAGCGCAACTAAATTTCACATCCTGATACAGAAGCCGAACAGTTGAACAAGCAATCCTATATAATATTTATAAGAATATGTCCCATAATCATCCAGACATCCGTCAACATCCTAGTATTTTCTACTCCGGTAAATTATTTTGCATGCATATACACCGGAAAATATAAACATATGAGTAGAGCAAAAACTATTTACAAGATCTCCAGCATAAGCATATCCTCTATGCTTTCTCCCCTGCAATGAGATCCAAGACAACCCGCTTTATGCTTCCGCCATTCTTCATTAGCAACTTCTTGTTCATCTCCCGATCACTGAATCCCTGCAACCAATTTCTCTCCAAATCAGTTTAATTTTTTTCCCCAGAGGCAATCTGAAACCAAATAAAGGGAAGAAGAAAATTCCCATGCACTGTGATGTGTCCTATTTTTTCCAAGTTTGGAACGGAGACTTACCATCTCTTCCAGTTCCTCAAGCATCGGATCCCATTCAGAGATGCTGCAGAGATCATCCAATGACTGTGCCAGGTCATACTCGTTCTTCCTCAGAATCTTCTTGTTCAAATCCATATGCCTGAAACCCATCTCTTCCAACTCCTTGAGAAGGGTCTGCTCATATTTGTCCCCCTCAGTGGCTCCCACTCCAAAAGAGGGCAGTGATGGCAGTGACGGTGGTGAGACCTCAGCAGCTTTTGGAAACAGATCGGATAAATCAATGATGGGATACGAAACAGATGCAGCTTCCTGGGGGACAGGCAGCGCAGCGGCCCCACTACCCTTAGGCAGTGGATTGATGTAACCCATCTGCTCAAGATGGAGGATTTCGCTCTCAGTTATGAGGGGCTCATTAACCAATGGCGTCACCAACTCATGCTCCATATTGTAGGGGTCAGGTACAGCAACACCACCATCCTTTGGCTCAACATTCACATCTATTGCAATTGCACCCTTACCTATCCGCCGGGCACTATCTGGGGGCAGGTTCAAGTTCAAGCTAGCATGGAGGCCATCAGCCAGAGGATCTTGTCGTGTGTCTTCCACCTGCAACCCAGAAACATAATGTTATCTAAGCTGATGAGAATCAACATGACAGACAGCTCAGGTATGCTGATAATGTATAAGTACATACCTGGATAGCAACCCAAACACGTTGCCCAAACCTCTGGCCAGAAGGCGATGCCATCCTCCAGTACGAAGTGTATCGACCAGGCCTCAATGGTGCTGTAAAATCAACTGCAACATCAAGTTCCTCACCCATGGGGTAACCACTCTCCGGAATCTGCATTTGCCAATAAGCATAAATCACCTTGCTGCCCCAAAACAGGAAGGGTAAGTCCTTCCTAGCGGGATCAACATATTGGGGTTAGACGGCCACCTGGCACATCTGCGAGATCCATGCCATTCTCATTAGGCAGGACCCACGATAAAGATGCTCTGGTCAAAAAAAATTCAGGCCGGCCCACTCATCAGCTGGCCACTACATGTAGGACAATGGACTGTAGCAAAGAACAGCACATGTGATCCAACAGAAAGTGAGGCACAATTGTGGGTCCCTCATGTATTCCTCGTCGGAGGAAGAAACACACAAGCAACAGGAAGTATGCCCAAAACCAAGAAAAATGTTTGTGGATGAGCCTATTTGGATTGGTGGAAACCAAAAGGTGGATGACGTAAAGAAAAATTCACATCTGAAGAAAACATATGGAAAAGAATTCTTACATAACCTGTTCGTTTTAGCATATATGATTTCAATGGAAATGTGGAATCAAAAAGTGAGAGTTGTCTCTCTAGAAGGGTGGAATTTCCACTTCTTAAATTCTAGAGCAAAAGGAAATGGCCCTTTTCTGAGGAAATGAAAACTAATTTCCTCATCCTCACCCCTCTTGGCTTTCGCAAACATGGGCAACATCACATCAGAGAAAATCAGTCACCTTTCCTCCATTAAATCTCATTTTCCACCAATCCGAACAGGCCCTAAGTTGTAACCCAGTTCCACGTATGAAAAATAATTACAAGAAAACAAGAAACAAAAAGAAAGGGCACTTGCTAGAACACAATTGACTTGCTCACCTCCAAATCAACAGAGAAACTATTAGCGAAACGATCCCCCCCTGTCCATACAAGCTTCGTGCCACGCGGCCATGCAGCAGTACCATCATTGCGCATCCTCCATATCTTTGTAAAAGGAGTTCCTGGGAGCATCGAAGTTCCATCCAAGACATTCACATCTAAGATGAAGCGACTCTCAAGCTTTGATTTCAATGGTCTCAATCCACAGCCTCGAACAACACGTGGTGATGGGCCTCGAAATCGTGGATTCTGACACCAAGAGAGCATATTGAAAATCAGTTGAACATTGGTAGGGTAAAAATTATAGGGAACTGAAGAAATTATTCCATACAAAATTGAAAGATTGAGGTGTCTGGTAACTAGCATGGTCGATTCTAGTGTAGTCAGCATCATTCCCCAGTTCAGAGAAGCAGACATTGCACAGATCATAGTCATCTTTCCTGGAAAAACAAGTACCCCAAGCAGCAGAACTCATGAAGCAGCGACATAGACTTTCTCCCAAAAGAATTCATATAAAAAAGTAAAGCAAATAAGAAAGTACTCTTCTTACACTTTAGACTTGAATCGAGCTCCCATTATCGGGTGCATTCCACAACCATCACACCGGACACCGCGATGGAATGTTCGAGGAACACTGTCATACTGGACATGGCTCCTTTTAAATGGATTCCTGGCAGGATAGTGCCAACCCCAACCACCACCAGCATCTGCTCCACCCATGGGGATATTGACAGGAGAACCATTCTCCATGTTACTAGCCATTTGTGAAGCAGAGAACAATACATTAGTGCCCAAAACATCATCAAAGCCATTAACTTGTGGAACGGGTGGCGTTAGCAAGTCCGAATCTTCAGAACGACGTGGATTGAAATCCATGAAAGGATCAACAGGGTCCACAGCCGGATGAGATTTTCCAGGTTGACAGCCTCCGCCTTCCAGCAGGAATTCCGAGTCAACAATGGCCCCCGCCATGTTAGCACCATCACTAACAAAAGAGGCGGTTGGATGAGCAGAAGTCCCAATGTCCCCCACCTTGTTAGCACCATCACTAAGAGAAGAGGCAGTTGGATGAGCGGAAGTCCCAATGGCCTCCGCCATGTTAGCACCATCACTAACTTTAGAGGCGGTTGGATGAATGGAAGTCGCGATGATACCCACCATGTTATCACCATCACACTTCCTTGAATCATTTGTGGGAGTTTGATAGGAGACAGCATTTGTTGATGACACCTTTGGAATGCTGCCTGGGTCATCCGAAGTGCCTGACACCACTGGAATATTAAGATTGGGGCATGGATCACTAGCAGGCATGTTTGGCGTTGCACTATCCTGATCCTGGGAAGGTGGACCCAGGTTGGATTGTCCCGACTTTGATAAATACTCCACAAGCTCAGCAAGCGCTGGTGCAGAAGATGCAGCTTTCGAAATAAAGTCATTAGATAACTTCAAGAGTACATCACGGAAGGGCTCCGGCACAGATTTCATTGCTTCTTCGATGCCAGCGCCGACACGAGGAGGCGGATGAGATCGGACTTGTGGTGACCGTATGGGAGTTGAAGCTCTGCTCTGTGATCTTGTGTCAGAAGTTGTGGCCATAATTGTGTTCGACATGACATTTATCCTCAGGGGATTCAGGCGCTGAGTCACAACAGCATCAAGTAGATCAGCATCCTCAACAAGAGTTACAATATCATTGTCTTCATCAACATACGTAAGGGTGAGATCAGCATCCGGTTGAAGCTTGAAAAGATTAATTATCTTTGCTCTTAGTCTATCCATGTCAAGATCCATGACATCTCCATTCATAATGGCATTAAAGCGTCTGAGAGTACCACCATATTTTACCTGAGAATATGTACACTCAAGCAATAAGAGATGAATATCTCATAATTCAGTACACAACAACACACATAAATGGATAGATTTTAATGCGCTTTGCTAAGCACACGTGTGTGCAATAAAGCTCATGTAGACACAACACATGCGCCAACATGGCACAAAGGTGCAAGATCCAATCCATCCATCAGGCTGGTCCGGCATTCAACATGTTTCCTAGAAATAAATCTGGTTCACTCAGCACTTGGTCCCCAATATTGGAAACAGCTGGATGAATTTTACAAGTTCAGCCAAGTTTTTCAGAGCTGTACGTTAGTTTTGCAGACTGTGCCACACTTGACCAGTAGATCAACCTGATTCTTGGGTTGGGGCATCAATTCAGTAGTCCTGTTCTTACAGATGGATTGGATCTCAGACCTATCATGCCATGCTGGTAAATGTGGCATGTAGGTGAGCTTTATTGCACACGCGTGTATGCTTAGAAAAGCTCAGATCTATATATGCAAATAAACACAATGAAAGACACAGGTAAAACCAAAAATAATGTTCTCTTAACAATGACTAAATGATAAAGGCTCTAACTGAGCAAAGGTTACCGAAGCTGTCTGCTCAGGTCTTAAAAGCATATTGCAAACTTCATCACAAAAGACAAATCCAAGTAAAATACTGGGTGGTCAAAATGAAGAGATCATGTTGCCGATCGAAATCAAAAGATCCAATTTATGGTTAGTTTCTTAGCACAAGAGTATTTTCTACACCCTGAATCACTTGACACATTGAAACCCACAAGACAAAATTCTCTCCCTTCCTAGATTCCAGACCCAATGTAAATTGAAGGCTTCCAGCTTAAAGACAGAACTACTAGCTTATGCACATAATTTATAACCAGAAATGCTAGTTCTAGAACTCATAGTCATTAGTGTCAAGATAGATAGATAGATAGATAGATAGATAGATAGGGAAATGTTACTATGATATGAGGTCGAGCTCATATGGGAGCTTCCCATGAGGTCGAGCTGTGTGGACCCGACTGTGATGTCTGTCAGATAGATGGGGAAATGGTACTATGATTCGATGATGTAAACCATTTATATGGTTGGATTCATCACGGATGGAGGGGATATACATAAAATATTCTTAGATTGGACTGTTTCAATCATTTCCCTCTTTTCTTGTCACTCCCATGGCCACTTTCTTACTTGTGATCACCATTACATCTGAAGTTACCAATGCATTAATTGACAGATACATTAATAGTGGTTGTCACATTAATGGACATGCAAATAAGTCCCACCACTCAAATTAAAGCACCTTTGTAAAAGATAACTATGGTACAAAAAACAAGGCAAATGTTTCAGGATCCATGCCCCATGGAGAACTTTAAAGGTACAACAAACAAGTTGCCACAAAAAAGCGCAAGTGAAAGAGGCATCCTCTACAATGGACTTCAACTAAGTTTGTGTTGAGCCGATGCTTAGGGTTGAACCATCAACTTCCATAAAAAAAGAAGAAGATTCATCATAGAGATAGTACAACTCCAAAGGTTAAGATTGGTTTCCAACTTGAGGACGAGTTCTTTCAAAGATTGAGAGAATTAATGCAAGCCCAAGGACCCACAGCAGGACCCAACATGTGCTGATTTTGGATATAGATTTGAGGTCTAAATATCAAGATTTACAATTTAGTATTTATGGAAAATGTGGGGGCTAATTTAAAGATGTAATAGATATGAGGAGATGTTATTGAAGATATAAGAGCTAATTTGAAGACATGATTGAAGATTTGGAGGTTATTTCCTAGATTCACTTTTATTATTATTAAACTTTTATCATCTTAGGTAGATTATAAGAGATAATTTGAAGACATGATTGAAGATTTGGAGGTTATTTCCTAGATTCACTTTTATTATTATTAAACTTTTACCATCTTACGTAGATTAGATTGATTTGAAATCAATTATGAATTATTTAAAATCAATCTCGTAGCTTGGGGGATTCTCATTGAAGATTCATTTAAGGTCTATAAAAGAGGTGTGGGAGGTAAGCATTCCAAATTTTTCTGTGTGACTTTCCTTAAATATCATATAAGAAGAAGATTAATATCTATACAATTATTTCTCCCCCTTTACTCGAATATTCTTATAGGTATTCTCTTGTTTGTTTCTTTGTGATTTGGGTGTAGAGATCTCATTGACTCGATAACCGGATTGCACCACATGCCACTCCTCTCCTTGCATCTCTTCCACTTCATGGCTTGCTAGATCCCTCCTTATGGTCGATGGATTACATTCATTCTGCCCTATATTTGCCATGACAATCCACTTGGATGAATCACTCCTCGTAGAAACTCTAAATGACTCTACCACAGCAATGGCCATCATAGGGTCTTAGACACCCCATCACAAAGGGAGGTTGACTACATATGGAACTACGGGCGAACACTAAGATAGAATAGACCCACTAATATGCCCAATGTCCCCGCTGCAATATGACGAGAGGCTATTCCTCCCGAAACAAAAGGTATAAATTATAAAAACTTCTGATTGTCGTTAAACCCATCCATGAAGTTGAAAGTGAGTTCCTTCTCGAGCCTGTAAAGAATCTTCTAGATAAACATTAAGGCCCCATTTGTTAAATCTGAAGTCTGAAGCCTGAATCTGAAATCTGAAGCCTGAATCTGAAATCTAAAGCCTGAATCTGAAATCTGAAATAAAAAACTTATTTGATAATTATGGTTGAAGTCTAAAAATTAAGTACTGAATCTAAAACAAATTGATTGTTAACAAACATCTTAAATGTCTGAAATATGTTAATTTGACACATTTACCCCTATCTCTCATTTGGAAATGTTTTACATTATAAAGAAATTATTTTTTATTAAATGAAAATGAATTCATTATATTTAATTCAAATAAACTAAAATACTTAATAAAAAAACTAAAATATCATCATAAGGCCCTCAATTCCTCTTAGCAGGAAGATTGTCACGATGTGCTGTATAGGATTGAACACCAGTAGCAACAAAACCTTCAAATAAAGCCCACCTTATATTTATATGCTATACGTCATCAAGTTCCGTGGGCCCGCTATGATGTATGTGCTTTATCTACACCATCTATCTATTTGGAGATTTAATTTTAGAGCATGAGTTAAAGAATGAGGCGGATCCAAATATGTAGTTGACCCCACCACAAAAAACAGTGGTGAGATTGATGCCTACCGTTGAAACCTTCCTAAGGCTCACCTTGATTTTTATTTGAAATCCAACATGTTCACAAGTTAACACAGACATGAAAGAAGGGAAAAAACATATATCAGCTTGATCAAAAACTTTTGTAGCCTATTTAAGTTTTTAATGATGGGTGTCACTCTCCCCACTGTTTTCTGTGATGAGGTACACTGGAGCTTTGGATTTGACTCATTCTTTAGATCTATATCCAAAATTATATTTCCAAATGGATGGATGACTCATGACTCAACCTGTCAGTATCCAATCCGCGTCCGCAGAAATGGACGTCAATTTCCTGCGAAAGGCTTTCGCAGGAAGTTCCTTCGCTGGGAACCCATGTGGGGCCCACTATGATGTTTGTGAAAAATCCTCCCCGTCCATCCGTTTTGTGAGTTCATTTTAGGACATGTTGCCAAAAATTAATCGTATCCAGATCTCAAGTGAGCCGAAAATGTGACAATTAAACATCTACAGTTGAAATATTCGTGGGGCCACAGAAGTTTTGATTCATGCTAATGTTTTTGTTTTCAGTTCATCCCAATATGAATGACGTTATTAACGGTATGGATGGCATCTAAACATCACTATTGAACCCAAGAAGGTTTCAACGGTAGGAATTTCCCTAACCACGTTTTCCTTTAGTACGGCTCATTGAGCTTTGGATACGGTTCTTTTTTGGCAACATGTACTAAAATGAACTCAAAAAACAGATGGACGAGGAGGATTTCTCACAAACATCACAGTGGACCCCACCTAAGTTCCCAGCGTAGGAACTTCCGGAAGCGGATTGGCTGGTGTACCACATACCGGCTATATAGCTGTTGTAGGTACGTGTCGCTTGTAGACGAGCATTGACGCTCCTCGAGCTCCGAGTAGTACGAACGGTTCAAAGGAGATCAAAGTTACATGGCCCCACAGTGATGTATTTATTATATTTACACCATTCACCTATTTTTATAGATCATTAAAGAGCATTATCCAAAAAATGAATCATATCCAAAGATCATCTGGACCACACCAAAAATAGCAGCGAAGATAATGATTTTCCCTGTTAAACAATTCGTAGGGCCCACCATAACGTTTATTTTCCATCCAATCTATTCATAAGGTCACGAAGACCTGAATGAAGAGGAAAAACAAATTTCATATTGAACCAAAACTTATGTGACCTTAAAAAGGGTTTCAATGGTAGACGTTCAATCCCCCACTACTTTTTTCAGTGTGGTTCACTTGATAGTTAGATCTATCTTATTTTTAGTCTCAAGCATTAAGACAAGCTCATCAAATGTATGGACGGTTTGGATATAACGCATACCTTGTGATCAGACCCACAGAACTTGTTGACGTCAATACAGCAGCTATATAGCTGATGTGAGGTACACCAACCAATCCGCTTCCGAAACTTCTTACGGAAGGCTTTCGCAGGATATTCGCATCCCGCGGAAACAGATTGGCAACTCCCCTGCCACCAGCCAATGGCTGATGGTCGGTGCTATGTGGGCCCCACCATGATGTATATGTTTCATCCATGTCGTCCATCTATGTTTCTAGATCATTTTATGGTATGAGACCAAAAATGAGGTATATCCCAATCTCAAGTGGACCACATTACAGGAAAACAGTGTTGAATGAACGTCGACCATTAAAAACTTTTTAGGGACCGTAAAAGTTTTGGATCAAGCTGATTTTTGTTTTTTCCATTCATCTAGGTCTATATGACCTAATCAACAGATTGGATGTCAAATAAACAGTACATTGGGCCTTAGGAGAATTTTAATGGTGGATATCCAATCACTATTGTTTTCCTGTGGTATGGTCCACCTAAGATTTATATTCCTCTCATTTTTGGTATCAAGCCCTAAAATGATCTTTAAAAATGGATGAAACACATACATCATGGTGGGGCATAAAGAAGTTTCACAAGTTAAAAGTTGCTTTTGTATTGCACAAACAATTTAAAGAGAAAAAATTGCCGTAGTAACTTGAAAAGGGGTAATTTTGGAAACAAAAATTTTCGTTTAATAAAAAATTCACTGAGCGCATTCCGCATTCACCATTAAGCAAGACTCCTATCACGAAAAGAATTCAGTGAAAAACCACTTAGCGCTTTCCTTCTTCCACGTTAACGACGAATTAACAAACACCACTAAACACGGAACATTTTCCCAATTCCGCATTAAGTGCAAAAATTCGGCGTTAACAAACAGGCACTAAGACTTCCTTTGGCATGCTCAAAAATTGACTTCGTGCGGTTCAACTACTTCCAATTCCACTGCACCAAGTACCGACATTCTCAAGATAGAATTGCTTCTTAATCACCCCTCATCAAGCGTCATTAATGCACTCATACCTTGCTCCGCCTCCACATAAGGCTTCCCCGACAGCTAGGACAAAGTTATCATGATTATTTATGCATGTGTGACCATCATGGGGAGAAATTGGCATAAAAATCATCCCCATCCAATCATCAAACAATGTATAGGCGATACATTGATCTAGATGGTGTAGCCCACCAAATGAGTGGATGAGCGTCATTCTCACACCAAGTGATCTTCATGTTGGGGGCTTAGGGCACACGTTTTGCAAGGCTTGGATTACCCCACGCATGTGATAAATGTGAAAATATATGTACTTTTGTTTGTGCGACGTGTGTATGGTTGTCATGTGATAAATATATATATGCGCATGTGTGTTTGTGTTGGTCTTTAGATAACACAGCACACCAAGTTGTCCTAGCCGTTTCTCTCTCTCCTTTCCTTCTCTTTCTTCTCTAAATTTCTTCTTTATTTTATTTTTCTACTTGGTATCAGAGCGTCCGATTCGGGATTTGACCGCAACCTGCAGTAGTGGGGCCCACTGTTGACATTGTCCGTGTGTAGGCTGGTAGTTCTTTTTGGAGCAGAAAGTTGAGATCTGGTAGATCTGGATTTTAGAAGAATAATGGAGATTTTTCTTCATATTTTGGAGTAGTTTTTGTGTTGTTCCAGGAAAAATGAAGAAAAAATCGAAAAAGTCCAGATTTCATTCTTTCTGCCATATTGTTTTTCTGAAGGACTTTTGAGCAAATCTTCCACAAGGATTGGGTGCGGTTTATCAAATAGCAATCACCAGATACAAGCCCCACGAAGCCCTGTCAAGATTTGAAGGTGCTATGGTGTGTTTCGTGAAGAGTGTGTGTCGTCGGCCACTTGTTTTTTGATCTTTTGTTAGGATTTCTTTATTCCCTTCTCTCTTTTTTTTTTTTATATTATGGGGCTGCGATGTAATACCATGTTGCTGGGATTGCTTGTACCGTGCCTAGAAGTATCATGCGCACTCAAGGTGTTCGACGAAATGCTTCACTCAACTTCACATGGGAATCTCTTTACAAATAGTAGATCTTTCCTTCTCAGTTCATCTTCTCTTCCTTTATCAGGCCATGTTGTTTGTTGTGAGTGTAGTTCACTCACATTGTGTTGCACATGATGCACACAAGTCTCCGAATGCTATTGTGTGTGTGTTCTCTCAAGTGTTACACGTGATGCACACTTATTATGCAAGTTGCACTTGTTTGTGGAAGAATTTGCATGTGGATGACAAACTTGTGACTCAATGTTTGTCGAGTTTAGTTATGACCATATACTTGAAGAGAAGGTTCAACAAATGAAGGAAGTTTGAGCTACAGTCTATATCCTGCCATGTTGTGTTTGAGGAGCAATGATCCATGCTCATTAGAGCTGGGCAAATTGGGTCCGATTTGGTGGATCCGACCCGATCCGGCCCAATTCAAACTCATCCGACGAGCTGGATCGGTGCGAATCAGGTAGTTCCATCCAAATCCGAATCCTTTTCGGATCACGTTCGGGTTGGACATGACTCGATCCAATCTGATCCGGAATCCGATCCGATTGGATCGGATTCGGACCAATCCGATCCGATCCGATCCGGATATATTTAGTAATTTTTATTTTTTTATATTTTTTACTATTTTTTAAATTTTTAACGGTCCGAATCGTGTCCGATCCGATCCGACTCGATTTTCCTGACCGAGTCAGACTCGGATCGGATCTGTACAACGAGTTTTCGGATCGATCCGAGTCAGGCGACCCGGACTCGGTACCGGATCAGATCGGGTTCAGGTCAGACCAGTATCATTTCGGATCGATCCGGGTTGGACCCAATTCGGTCCGACTCGGACCGATGCCCAGCCCTAATGCTCATAATCACTATCTTCTTTGCACATATTCCAAGCTGGAGCATGATTGATATACATACTCCTTGAGGGGGAGTGGAAATATATGTAATTTCGTGTGTGCATGTGTATGATTGTCATGTACTCTTATGGAGCACTGTAACATTTCCTTAAGTTAATATATGTGTGTGTGTGTGTGTGTGTGTCCTTTCCTTCTTCTCTTTCTTCTCTACATTTCTTCTTTATTTTATTTTTCTACTATAAATTGGCAAGAAACACGATGTAGCAAGCTTAATTTATGGATGCATGCGTGAGATAATCTAGCACAAAAATAGCCCCATCCAATCATCAGGTGGCCCAAACACCTATTTTCTAGGACATAATATTGGAGAAAACCAAAATAAGTACCCCCCATGGAGAAAACCATAAGTAGCCACAACCCTGAGAATCAAGAATCAAGCAAATGCTCTTGGAGTAGCACTTTCAAGCAACGCAGATTACAAGCATACCAAGATGATCCACCCCACTTGCTACTAAGAGTGGGACTTTACACCTCCACCCATGCATGCTTATCACAGATCTGAATATCGATATCGTATCGGCTGATAAAAACATATCATATCCGTATCGGTACAGGACTATCGGCTCAATACAAATAATAATAATAATAATAATAATAATAATTTGAGACATATCGAAGCATATCGGTGAAAAAAACTGACCAGTATCGATTGATACGGGGCATATCAACACCGATACTGGCTGATACGCCCATAAAAGATCAATTTTGAACCATTTTTTTCAAATTCTCACTCATGTAACCTTTTCTTCTTTTTTCCATTTAAACCATAAAGGAAGCTTAAAAACTCATTTTAGACAAGATTTAGACCTATTTTGAGATCAAAGAAAATGATTTGAATAGAATTTGACAAATTGAAGCGAAGTGGACCATGATAGGAAAAATCATAAAGAAGAGTAAACCTTCGCTTCCTTTTGATATTTTTTCTATTTATTGTATTTCAATGTAATGGACCTCATGCTTTATTTCGATTAGGGCCCACGTAGTTGACCTTCAACAAGTCAAACCGACAAACAACATTCTTATCAAAGAAAGGTCTGATACACCATCATCCAAAATGCAAAAATAATAATAATAATAATAAATAAATAAATAAATAATGATCGATTCTTGAATATCTTATTATTCTCTTTTTTACCTGATATTTGTCTTATTTCTTTGGCTTTAAAAAATTACCAATATGGTCCAATAGGGACCAATATCAATACGCGGTATTGTATCGGTTTTTGGTCAGGTTGATATGCCTCCAGATACCAATATTCAAAACCATGAAGCTTACATGCGAATGATGCCATTGTTAAAACAAAATGCATGACCATCATCTACATGCATGGAGAACTCAATCGACATCTACCAAAATTAATGCTTTGAGGGTGCACAAAGATCAGTTCACTACCAAATATATAGAATCATCGCATCAAATTCCACTAATCCCACATGTATGTATCACCCAGCCCCCTCCACAGATCAGCACACATGACCAGCTTGCATGCGCAGCAACCATAAGGCGGGCCCCATCATGCAAATTCCCAGGCCAAAAAAAATCAGCCAGTCTCATTCATCGAGCAGGCAACAGTGTGGGAAGCATGCTGATGGCAGAAAAAAGAAATCCTGTTCTAACCGTCCATTTATCACCCACACCATGGCCCACCTGACGAGTGAACAAACAAGATTTTTTTGCAGCCAAGGCTTCTTCAATGCAGGACCCAACTGATAGGGGCACCACGGACCAGCCCCCTCTGATCAGCACATGCAACAGGCTTGCATGTGCAGCACCCATCAGGTGGGCCCCACCATGCAAATTCGCAGGCCGAAAAAAAAAAAATCAGCCAATCCCACTCATCAATCAGGCGACAGTTGCAGAGCATGGTGATGGGGGAGATCCTGTTCCAACCCTCCATTTATTACCTACAACACGGCCCACCGATGAGTGAACCGATCAGATTTTCCCAGCTAGGGCAGCTCCAATGCGAGTCCCAACTGATAGACGCCCCAGATCTCCCAATTGCATGCCGAGAACTGTAACCCATGCGCGCGTGCGAGACAAGAAAATCTCACCATAGCAAAAGGGCCCAAGAAAAAACCAAAACCCTTAAAATCCATCATACATACAACAAATGATCACCAAATGAAAGAAATTAAATAAATAAATAAATAACATATATGCGAAATTGATATCTACACCCACCCTCTTCTACAACGCCACCCTTCTCTTCCTAGTTTCTGCAATACACACTACAATTTTGCGTTGGCGTGTATTCCAAGATTAGGTAAAAAAGGGGGGACATGTAAAATGATGCCTTTTTACAGAATAAAAAAATAAAAATATAAAGAAAAAATCACCTTGATTACGAAATCCATAGATAAATCGCAGAATCGTAAGGAGAAAGAAGGAGGAGAAGAGCTCTCTACTCGGTAGAAGAAAGACGCTGGAGATTTCTTAAGCGACCTTGTTGGGATTTTATAGCTGCTTCGCGTTACTTCACTGCCAAGGAAACAATATGTAACCGTGCGACGTGAAATGATACACATGCGGGACGCGGATTGCGGGAGACGCTTCGATAAATCTGCGGATACACCGAGGTGGGTGGATCCCTCACTGTGGGGCCCACCTTGATGTATGTTTCTTAAATCCAATCCGTCCATCCGTTTTTTCATCCCATTTTATGGCACGAGACAAAAAATAGTGAAAACGGATTTGCTATTCCCCCTGCCACCGGCCAACGGATGGTGATCGGTGATCTGCGGGCCCCACCATGATGTATGTGTTTCATCCATTCCGTCCATATATTTTTTTAAGATCATTTTATGGTATGATACAAAAAATGAGGCATATACCAATCTCAAGTGGACCACATTACAGGAAACCGTGTTGAATGAACATCGACTATTAAAAATTTTTGGGGCCGTAAAAGTTTTGGATCAAGCTGATATTTGTTTTTTCCCTTCATCTAGGTATGTATGCCGTAATAAATTGGATGTCAAATAAATAGTACAGTGTGCCTTCGGAGGATTTTAATGGTAGATATCTAATCAATATTGTTCTCAGGTGGTGTGGTCCACCTAAGATTTATATCACTCTCACCTTTGGGGTCAAGCCTTAAAATTATCAGTAAAAATGGATGAAACAAATACATCATGGTGGGGCCCACGGAGTACCAAAGTGGACCACACTACGAGAAATAGTTGTGATTGATAATAAAAACTTCTCAAGGGGCGACAAAGAGATTTTCCCTACTGTACAATTCATTTATGAGCTATACACATTACCAAGCCCTTCCATACTTAACTTCCAAGAATAATCCCCAGTTATACAGACAACTTTTCACTGGTTGAAAATACCCCTACTTTATCAATTTCACTCCATTTTCTCCCTTACACCCAAATACACATCCGAACTCATCTCTATCATCATTACTCCTTCTTTTCTCCATTTTCTCCCTTACACCCAAATACACATCCGAACTCATCTCTATCATCATTACTCCTTCTTTTCACCCATTTTCTTCATTAAATCTCCATAGAATCTCCATCCTACTATCACATCACATCTTCCATGTTCTATTCTACTCAAAGCTACCTGCATTCTTTTTCTGAGAGGACGTGAACGCATTGATAAACGTGAAATCTTGAAGACTTTTATCTGAAGAACATGTTTCACATCAATGTACTCTTATTTTTCTTCTCAAACACGGATTTCACTTATACGGAGGCTGTGGGAGGTAAGGATGTTTAAAATTTGAAGAATTTACCTAGAAGTTCGCGATCAATTTCATGCACTTCTAAGTCAATTTCACACAGTTATCTAATAAACTTCAAGAAGTTCGCGGTCAATTTAACGAAGTTTTGCAGTAAATTTCACGAAGTTTCCGATTAATTTACTGAATTTATCGATCAAATTCATGCACTACTTGGTCAATTTCACGCATTTTACCATCAACTTCAAGAAGTGAACAGTCAATTTGACGATGTTTCACTGTAAATGTAATAAATTTCTCGGTCAATTTCATGCACTTATCGGTAAATTTCACACAATTATCTGTCATTTTCACTCAATTATGACTGACTCATTGGTCAGTTCACTCAATTCGCGGTCAATTTCACCCACTTCGCGGTCAATTTCATTCACTTCGCAGATAATTGCACTCACTTCACGGTCAATGTCAATCAGTTTGCGCTCAAGTTCACTCACTTCGCAGTCATTCTCAATCAGTTTGCGCTCAAGTTCAATCACTTCGCGGTCATTTTTAATCACCTCACAGTCAATTTCACTCACTTCGTGGTCAATTACACTCACTTCCCGATCATTTTCAATCAGTTTGCACTCAATTTCACTCACGTCGCGGTCAATCGCAATCACTTTAGGACCGAGAAGTGAGTGAAATTTATTGCGAAGTGAGTGAATTTGAGCTAGAAGTGAGAGAAAATGAACTTGAAGTGAGTGAAAATCATCATGAACTGAGTGGAATACATCCCCGCGATTGAGAACTTCAAAATTTTGACAGATAAGTCGATCATATTTGACCTACTACAATGGCGGATTTCATACTACTCGATCAAATCCACCTTATACATGTGAATACTAAACGAGTTATATTTTTGTGTTTGCTTTCAGAAAATGGCTTTGATAATCATCTTATGCTTATATGGTGGGGAGTTAGTAATTGAAAACAATAGATACACATACAAGGGTGGAAACTCGAAACCTACTGTTGTGGGCATTGGGACTACATATAATGAGTTTCTATCTAAATTGTACAGGATTACAAAGAGTACGCCTGAGGATTATGATATTAGGTTGAAAGCATTGTACCCTTGCTCAAACAAATCAATCATTCCTACTATAATTGAAGACGACGAAGATGTTATAATGTTCTTAGCAGCACAGTCGGAGCATCCGGATCACTACATCCCTTTATTCATCGAGACAATGCAGCACATTAATGTGGCAATACTCGAAGACCCGGTGGCTTACAGTGGTTTCAAACATGACGCCCCAGCTGTTGGAAGTTTGGGTGAGAAACATGGCTTGAAATATGAATATATGACATCACCTTCACAGGTTCCTCTAAGCAACACTCCGGTACCTGAGCCGGCTCATACATCAAACTTCATGACAAGTCAAGTGAGCGTTTCGGCTGACTTCAAGCTCATAAGTGAATATAAGGCATCACCTTCATGTACAAGAGTATATTTGCCCTCAACATCTAACGCCAGAAATGTAAGTGGAATCGACATTCCATTGCTCGAGCAGGCTCGAACATCGGACTTCATCACCGGCCATGTCATTGTGCTTTTTGAGGATACTGGTTTCACCAATGCAGACCTGTCAGTATATTCACATCCACTTGATGGCCTGATTGATATAGCCGTTGGCCAAACGTTTAAGGACAAGAGCCGGTGTAAGTACGTTTTGAGCCAATTTGCAATTAGCAACAACTTTCAATATAGGGTCCTATATTCCACATTCAAGAAATTCACCATGGCATGTATAGAAGATAAGCATGAATTGAGGGTACATGCATCTAAGATGAATGATGCGGGGATATTCAGGATTAAGACTTACATGTCCATACATACATGTGGAATGTCATGGATGAAGAGTGATCATCAGCAAGCAAGTAGTAAGCTAGCCAGTGAACTGGTTGTCAATCGCATTGAGCAATGTCTTGGATTAAGGCCGAAAGACATTTATATTCGCAATGCAAGAAAAGTATAATATTCTTATTAGTTATAGGAAGGCATGGCCCGTTTAAGAGATCGCAATCAACTGCGTAATGGGGTCTTATGAAGACTCTTAAAAAGAACTCCCCCATGCGCGTAATTCAAGTGAGCATAAGAGACCCCACTATCCGCCTGACCAATAGTCTACCAATACCTATCTGGCACATCGATAGCGGACCCATTTACGAGCTGGTCAGACTCAGCCTAGCATTGCCCCCTACCCTCGGATGAGTAAGGCCACAACCCATTTCAACCGACCACAACACAGTGGGAGACACGGCCTAATGATATTTGGCACTCATGCGCTCATACATCCACTCTATCTCGACGTTAGATCATTCTCTTGGTACCATAAGGGTTTAAGGAATTTCACCCAGAGACATCTATGACGCCCCATGTAGAACCAAAACATTTTAGGTGTCCAAACCTTATATCCACGATATGTCTGTGGAGGCCTCAACCCTAATGTCGCTAAAGCGAACAGAAATCATATCACACAATGCAAGATGCATGAGTCATACAATCCAGTCATGCATCAATCTTGCGCGTACCGTGCGCTCATGTGGGGTAACTCCGTCTCTCAAGGAGTCCTGAAAACAACGAGCCCAATAGCATATGTTATGGTCCATCACTCCTCATAACAAGCATGCAAATGATACATATGGGCATGAATCATAGTGTATGCCACGTATGATTATCAAACATAACAATGATCGGTCTCACACAATCACAATGGGCCTCATTCAGTCACAATGGGCCTCATACAATCACAACGGGCCTTGCACAATGGGCCTCATACAATCATAACGGGCCTCATACCATCACAATGGGCCTCATACAATCACAATGGGCGTACATACCATCACAATGGGCCTCATGCAATCACAATGGGCCTCATACCATCACAATGGGCGTCATACAATCACAATGGGCTTCATACCATCACAATGGGCCTCATACAATCACAATAGGCCTCATACCATTACAATGGGCCTCATACAATCACAATGGGCCTACATACCATCACAATGGGCCTACATACCATCACAATGGGCCTCATACAATCACAATGGGCTTACTATCACAGTGGGTCTTATCATGCTCCTTTGGTTATCAAATCTGGGAAAGTTTGACACAAAAAGTGATGAATGAATCTTTTTAGGATACTCTTTAAACAGTCGCGCATATCGTGTACTGAACAAAAGGACCGATGTACTTCAAGAATCAATTAATGTGGTCATAGACGATCATTTAAATACACCTGCCCCAAGTTCAGATAATGATGAAGTTTTTCTAATTAATAAACCCGATACTTCATCAAGTCAAAACAATTCTGAATTAAGGATTATTAAAGATCATCCAACCGCTCAAATTCTTGAAAATCCTCTTACTGGTGTGCGCACTTGTAGACAACTAGAGGATATATGTAATTATGTGTGCTTTACATCTCAGATTGAACCGATAAACGTAAAAGAAACTCTTACTGATGAAAACTGGATAGTAGCTATGCAGGAAGAACTTAATCAGTTTGTTCGAAATGATTTCTGGTATCTTGTTCCTAGACCTAAAGATAAACACATTATAGGAACTAAGTGAATTTTTGAAAATAAATCTGATAAACTAGGGAATATAATTCGAAACAAGGCAAAACTGGTTGTACAAGAGTACACTCAAATAGAAGGCATTGATTACGATGAAACATTTGCTCCAATTGCTCGCCTTGAATCTATCAGACTTTTTGTATCCATTGCATGCTATATAAAATTTAAATTTTTTCAAATGGATGTAAAGAGTGCTTTCTTAAATGGCGATCTACATGAAGAAATATATGTTGAACAACCTATAAGGTTTGAAGATCTTAAGTTTACTAATCATGTATATCGTCTTAAAAAAGTTTTATATGGTTTAAAACAAGCTCCTAGAACATGGTATGAAAAATTGACTAAGTTTTTACTAAGTCATAATTTTCAAATAGGTAGTGTTGATAAGACGTTTTTTGTTAAGAAACATAACGATGATATCTTAATGGTTCAAATTTATGTTGATGATATTATTTATGGATCAACTTGTACTAACATGACTGTTGAATTTGCAGATTTGATGAAATCTAAGTTCGAAATAAGCATGGTTGAGGAATTAAATTATTTCATTGGGTTGCAAGTAAAACAACAATCGGATGACATTTTCCTTTCTCAAACAAAATATGCTCTTAACTTAATCAAAAAGTTTGGATTTGAGAATGGTAAGAATTTTAATACTCCTATGAGTACAACTTTAAGACTCTCAAAGGACTCTACAGGTAAAAAATATAAATCCTAAATTATATCATAGTATGATTGGTAGTCTATTTTACTTAACGGCTAGTAGACCTGATATTGCTTTAAGTGTTGGGATTTGCGCTAGATATCAGTCTGATCCTAAAGAGTCACATTTATCTGTTGTCAAGCGGATTATGCGATATGTCGCAAGTTCAGCTAAAATGGGTCTCTGGTATCCATTTGATACTAGTGTTCAATTGGTTGGGTACTCAAATGCTGATTGGGCTGAAAATATTGATAACAGAAAATCAACCAGTGGTGGTTATTTTTATATTGGAAACTATTTGGTTTATTGGTTTAGCAAAAAGCAAAGTTCTATATCGCTCTCAACTGCTGAGGCTGAATACATTGCAGCAGGAAATGCATGTACTCAGCTTGTTTGGATGAAACGTATGTTAAGCGATTATGGAATTACACAGGAATCAATGATATTATATTGCGATAATTCCAGTGCTATAAATATATCAAAAAATCCAATCCAGCATTCACGTACTAAGCACATTGACATTAGATATCACTATATTCATGAATTAGTGGAAGATAAAATGATATCCTTGGAATATATTTCGACCGAGACTCAACTTACCGACATTTTCACTAAACCGCTGGACAAAAGCAGGTTTAATAATTTGAAATTTGATCTAGGTATGTGTATTCTAAATTGATTATTCATGCATATTTGTATCATAATGTATATATATTTGATAATTCGTTGCTTTAAAATTTTAATTTTTATGAAATATGCCTGTTTTTATTGGTGCTCGACCAGTCGTGGTATGACCGATCGAGAACGGTCCTCGACCAGTCGTATATCGCGTTGAAATCTTTTAAATTTAGGGAAAATCTCATCTTCTTCATTTTTTTTCCTCTCTAACGAGCCGAGACACGACTAGTCGTACCCACCTTCCTAGATCTTCAAAGTTAGTGCATCATTTGTGTTTTTCTTGTAGATTTTAGTTTCTATTATCTCATTTTCACTATTGGAGTAATATATTTTGAGATTCATTACAATTTTGGGGCATTTTTTTGAAAAATATGATATAGCAAAACTCCTTTTTCACATCTTTTGTATCTACTTGATCATTTGATTTTTATACTAAAAATGGATGCTAGTGGGAAAAAGAAAACTTCCCGTGGTCCATCTTCTTCTAGATCAGCTTCTCTCTCTAGGCGCCATCTTCGGTTGTCCGAAAATGATCCCTCTGATGTACGGGATTTGCGTATGCGCAATGTCATTGTAGAGCGGTCTGTCTGTATTGAACACATTGCTCCTTTTAGTATTCTACCTCTACTCCAAGCTGTAGGATGGGATAATATTTTACATTGGGGTGGGCCCGCATACTAATATTTTATGGTCTTCTAGCTATGTATAAAGTTTCGAGCTGATCAGATGGTGGGAACCCTATGATCTTGCATTCTGGACGTCTTTTAGGCATTAATTTAATATGAACGGCTTGACTTCCTTGGATCCCTGGCGTGTAAACTTTTTGATTTTGGTCCCCTGGAATCCGTCCCTTGCCTTGGTGGTTCTGGAGCTCTAAATCCATGCTTTTAGTACCTTTTTCTTGTCCAAGCCCCCAAATACACCTTGCATCAAAAAGACGATTAAAGCACGAAATTAAATGGTATCATGCTCGTAAATCCAGGCAATAAATGGGGTTTAATATATAATATTTGACCCTCAATACAACCCCCAACCAACATTTTGCTAGTCCCGAGCAAAGTATGCGAAAAATAAGTTAAGAATTATAGGATATAAACTCGAGTGATTTTTGAAAAATAATTCAGATATGAGAATTCTAAGATTCATGAATGTTGGGTAGTACTTTTTCCTAGACTCAAGCGCGTGGTAAACTTCATAATCAAGTTCAAAGTATTAATCCATCAATTAGAACAATTCTAAACAATGAGTTCCATGGGTGTATAGTCTAATCTCGACTTATCATCATTAAAATTCACTTCTCTATTTCAGGATATCATGGGTAATCAACAAGAGAATTCATGATAACCAAAACTTGCCTCACAGATCATCTTTTCATTCTTTCAACTTTTGATTTTTCCATTAACAGTAATGCTAAGAAGGGGAATCAAATCCTCACCTATAGGGAGCAAATCTATGGTGAAAACTGTACACCCAACCCTTATATCATCTATGAAGAATTAAATCTACAACTATAGGGAGCAAACCTATGGTGAAGATTATTCATCCAACCCTTTACAGAGATATATTTCTCTTTTTTTTTTTTTTTACCTAGGTATTTTCTTTTTTTTTTCAATTGATCATGACGGGCACATTTCCCAGGCTGGTTCCTTACATGCTTATAGATTACTAAGTTAACTCTTCCATATCAAACTGAAACCTTAATGTGAAAGCGAGATGTGACATGTGAAATCATGACTCAATCAATGTTTATAACTTATAATTCTGGATTAACGATTCAAACTTAACTGTGATATTTAACAGATATTAAATCCAAGAGTCATGGATTACCAACGTCACGTATCTTGAAATTCTAAGTGCCCTAGATGGCTGTCAAAATCACTTTGAATTCACAAGAAATGCCAGAAAAATTAAAAATTTTCACAATTTTTGCTCAAGACCAAAAAAACACTGATTAGGAAACCTAATCTCCTACCCCCAACCTAAAATCTACATTGTCCTCAATGTAAAAGATATGAGCATGTAATGCACATGGGACAACGAAAGTAACGGAAAAGTGATGGAAAGATAGTACCTGAATAACGAATCGAGAGAGACTTTCTAAGAGATAGCAGAATGAAAGCTGGTCAGCACGAGAGTGAAGACATGAAAGCAAACTATCCTAAAACAATGTAAGAAGCAAACTAACCTAATGACATAAAACCATCTAACCTAGAACAACATAAAGCAAACTACCCTAGTCCTATGAAAGTAGAAAAAAACTACTCAATCATGCTGCAAGGTTCCTCTTTTAGCCGGTATATTGATAAGTTTCTCAGTAAGTTCCTCAATAAGATCATCTAAAAGCCCTTTCTGCAATAGGCTTGGGCGTCCTAGAGCATGACTTTCCAGAGAGACTTATTTACCTCATAAGAAATTTTCCATTGAATTGTTTAAGGTATCTAGAGTATATACGGTTCACTTGTGACAAAAGAAGTTTCAACGTTAGTATACCATGGTGAATTAGAGACTACAAGTAAATAAAGTTCAGAAAACTTCTTAAGAAGTGATGTAGTCTCAACACATTCCAAAGTATCATACTTTGGTTCCATTGTCAGCTCTTCCTCCTTTAATAGTAGACGTTTAGGATCAGGAAAAGAAGTGGCTTCAGAATAAGGGTTCTCTCGGTTAGTGATGACTACCAAGATGTTGTCTTGCAAGGCATCCACTTTATCTTTTGACATGGGATCGTTTGAATCTGCAAAGTGTGATAAATAATCATCCCAAGAGTTGGGAAGTTTAGCTGAGTGTGATTTATTTTCCATATTGGATCTCGTGATGATCTGCCCAAAGAATCCATCATCCTTGAAAGTGGACGGATGTACGCTCTCTTGCTCCAACCCTGCGCAAACAAATTGACGGTCAGGAGACGAAGTATCGATGTGAGGACTCTGTTCATTGATACCACTCAGAAGAGGCATAGAATCGTCAAAAGCGTATAACTCTGATGGTGGCCTCAACTGGGTAGTTTCAACTTCCAGAGTCATATCAGGTGGCTCGTTCATCTCCCGAATCATATCATCATCCAATTTAGGGGAGTGATCTAAATATGCCTTGCAAAGGTTGGATGATTTAGGTGAAAGTGGTTCATCATCCACATTTAAATTAGTCATGTCAGATAGGTGGAGTAGAACTTCCTGTGCCTTGTGATCACCTTCCTGGACCATAATTGAAGTTAATTCACGTGAAATTTGGGCTGTGCTCTCATGAATCTCATCCCAATGCTTATCAACTTCCAATTCAGTGTAGTTCAAACTTGGGATGAGATTGTTTTCCTCACATTCTATTCCTAAATTAGGTTGAGGTTCAAATAAACTAACATCTTCCTCATCATTGAACTCGAGTGTGTCATGTGAGTGAAGTGTGTTATCATCATTGTATCTGAAAGACACCCATGTCTCTTCACCATTTTTTTGAACAGTCATCGAGATCGACTCATTAAGGAATTGAACCATATACTTATTAACACAATCCAACTCTTCATTCCAAATTCCAAAATTTTCCAAAAGCGAGCTAGGGTCACTTCCCTAGCATTGTATTGCTGGATCGGGTTGAAGCTGGTATGAACCAGCCTCTTCCTTCTCATTAAGATGCGACTGACGCTCTTGAATGGCGGTTTTAATCGCCTTCAATGATTTTGTCATATCTATGATTGCTTGTGTGACATATTCGTTGAATTGTTCTTGAACACCTATGTATTTTTGAATTGACTCCTCTTGGATTATTTTCAGTTGAGTCTCATAAGTATGGAATCCAAGGGCATAGTCGTTAAAATCAATTGGCGGTTTATCTCTCCAATGTTGATGTTTCCACTGATCATAGTCATATGGGTCATAGGTCGGGAGTTGATACGCGTCATCATTCCAATAATCACGTACTGTTTTCTTAACTCGTGGAATGCAATTATTTTCCCACAAATAATCAAGAGAATCATATTTCGATTGGTTGAAGAAATTTTCAAAAAAATATTTGAGGCATAGGCTATTTCCCATCATTATCATCATACATCAAAAAACTTTCCCATGATTTCTTGGCTATCTTAGCATACACACGTTCTAACTCTTGCATAATAAAACCCTAACTCTGAATCTAATTCTAAAAATAAAAGAAAAACATTCCTACAATAATATGGAAGGTAAGAGGAGCAGTTAGAAAGAAGTTACCAGATTGGAGGTTCCTAACTTAAAAACCTGCAAAACAAAACAAAACAAGTTAGTTTTTAAAATAGAAAGTCTAAATATAGAAAGATCCTAAAAAGAAAAATAGAAAGAAAACTAGTTTTTAAAAAGGAAAATTTTTCTAAAATTAGAAAATAGAAAATTTCTAAAAAAAGAAAAAAGAAAACCTAAAATTAGAAAATTTCTAAAACTAAAACCCTAATTTTAAAAATAGAAAAAGTAAATAAATTAGAAAGAAATTACTGAATTAGAAGTGTATGTCAGGATCCTAAACAGGAAAACAGGTTAGTTTCTAAAAATCAAACAGAAAAAATTATAACCTAAATTTTTTTTAAAAAAAAACTAATATTAAACTAATCCTAAAACTAGTTAATCTTAAGAAACGTAGCCGTCAATCCGCGACAACGGCGCCAAAAACTTGTTCACTCCCCAAGTATAGGGTTGTGATGTAGTAATAAACTCGGTAAGACCGAGGTCGAATCCCAAGGGACTGAAACCTGTACGTAGTCTGAAACTAAGTAGAACTAGAATTAGACTAAGATGTAATCTAAATTGATAGAATTGAAGGAATAATGGGGAAACATTAATTTAAAACTTTAGAAATTCAGAAGTAGAAAACTAGGGATTTAGAGAATTCACTTATAGCAATCAGGGAGATCTACTTTGATTCAAGAACACAACTGGCCTTAGAGTCCCATCTTCGTCCAGTTAAAGGATGTAACCATGAAAATTAAAACTGAACTTTCATTTATCTAGTTTTTAAGAGATGAAAGATATATGAATTAGAATGGATTCCATCACCAAACCATGCCCAAGAGACAAAGTAAACAATAGAATTAAACTAATTACCAACCAATCAACATGATATGAAGGTTAGGAAGGGTACCGTTATCCAACCATGCCCGGGAGATGATGGTGAATAATAGGGCTTCCTGACGTCATAAACATAAAAAAGAAGGAACATGCTCAAAGCTATCGTAGACCCATTGTAATTTTAGTCACAACAGACCATTAAAAACTAAAAACATTCCCTTAATAATTAAACTAGAATCAATGTTAATTCAGTCTAACATAAATGTAAAATCACCCTATCATACTACAAGCTTCACCTCTTAGCCTTAGCTAAGAGGTTCAGCCCAACATGAATGGGCTAGATCCCTTAAACAAAACAAAATAAAAGAAAAAGAAAAAGAAAGAAAAAAATAACTTTACTATCTTGCTGTTTCTCTGCTTCACGTCCAGCCCAGGATCCAGGTCCTCTGTCTCACGTTCTCTCTCTCACTTATAGGATGTTCCGGTCGGTGGCTGGAAGTGCATAAGAGGCTCTTACGCACTCCCTGTTCTTTGGGGGACCATTCTTAATCAGACAGGAGATACACTCCGTTCACCAGCTTCTCCTCGAAATTTCAGTGAATACAGCTGGTTTTGGCTGTCTGTCGATGCAGCTCAGGGAAGAATTCATTCCGCCGTCCATCCTTCTTTCGATCATGATTAACATGTGCTCGCGCGCATGTAAATAAAAGGACACCTAGGCTTGAACAAGAGGGTCCTTGGGCTCCTAATGGACTGTCCAGATCGAACCGTTGATACATGATGGTGGCCCACAAAAATCCCTCCACAGGCATTGTTGCGAAAAGCCTACGCAGAAGCGCTGTGACGTTGGTGGGGCCCACTTTACTGCTATTTTGAGAAATAGCATTATGCTCGAAAAACCATTCATCACATTATGCTCGAAAAACCATTCGGGTATGAATGTTTTTGAATTGGATTTGGTGTGGTCCACACGATCTTCTATTCCACCGTCCATCATGCGTTTGACGGTGGAAATCGCGTGATCCTATATACGGGGAAAAACAGTCAGCATAGATAGGGGCGTGGCCACCCCTTGGACACAATGAATGGGTTGGATCGTGCATGTGGGTGATGGGTGGAGCCCACTGAGATCAGCCGACCCATCACGTCAAGACGCTGTTGCGTCTTTGAAATTTGGAAGAAGAAGTCAGTCAGCATGCGCTGACCAACTTTGGCTGTAATGGTGCACGACTAGTGTAAGTGTACCCTATGTACATGCAGTATATGTGTGAGGTCCGACATGATGTTCTTGAGAAATCCACTCCATCCATCCATTTTGTCACTTCATTTTAGGTGTTGAGTCCAAAATTGAAGCATACTCAGAGATTAGGTGGGCCCCACTTAAGGATTAAAGGGGCTGATTGTAACGCCCTGAAAATCGGGGGTCGAGTATGAACTCAACTCCCGAGTTCCAACGCATCACTTATGCAACATACACAATGATGGTTAAATGTTGTCTGAGTTAGAGCAATAAACATGAATGAGATTATACCAAAACAGTAACTCATACTCCAATTCAATTGTATAAAGGCAAGCGGAAGTCTGAAATTGTATATTTAAAGTATGTAAGGAAACAAAATTTTTATGAAACATCAGAGTATGATCGCTAACGAGTACCCATATACATGTACTGTTTTTAGAGTCAAAAATCAAAATACAATCTAAAGATGTGTCCTGTAATCCCCGCGGTGCAATCGACCTAAGCAAAGCCGTCCGAATACTGCATAAACGAGAACTCGTCCTGGTCCTCGTCGAAATCGGGCTCCGGCTCCTGAACCGTCGCATTGCCTCTATACCGCGACAGTCCTGGTTGGTGTTGCAAACACCGTCCCGTAACGTGGGAGTGAGTAGCTAACTCAGTGGAACAATAAAGCATAGGTTAACATGTTATCAATTCAATCAAGCAGTAATGATAAAGCAGTACAAATCAAACAATTCTAACTACTCTTATTAAGTGCGAGAATGAAATGACATGATGCTGTATGCCCTTGCCAAACCACCCTCAGGCGACATCATCTTACGTTCGCGAATGCTTAACTCCCTCAGTAAGCCACATCTACTAAGCACATGCGGTGCGATGATGATCATGATTACCGAGTTATTATTAGTCCATTTCAAACAGCAGTATTGGGAAACTAAGGTACCTCCCTTGTATCATTCCCAAACATGATCTATTCTAGGGTCGTCAATCCTAGTTAATCTCATACGATATTATGGTTCGAGAAACATAGCGAAGGCATCGCAAATGGCTCGTCACCCGTCAGCGCGGATACTGATCTCACCGTATGCGGCTCAATTGCTGGCCGTCAGCTCGAGTACAGGTCTCACCGTACTCGGCTCAATCACTGGCCGTCGGCTCGAGTACATGGTCTCACCGTACTCGGCTCAACTCATACTCTAGTTCTTTGTGAAAGACTCGTCGCCAATCACAGACCCTTGGAGTATACTCGAAGATACTACGGAGGACTCGTCGCCCGTCAGCACGAGCACAGGTCTCACCGTACTCGGCTCTCGCCGTAAGTATTGACAGCTCGAATACAGTGTCCCATACCACCGTATTCGGCTCACGAGATTTGGTTGCTCAATGGTCACTATGGGGAGGCACTTGGCCCCAGCATAGGCCTATAGCTCGGCCACGGTGTCCCATACCACCATGACCGGCTCATGAGTCTTAGCGGATCGAGGTACCATGGTTAACGGGATCGTCACTGGTAAGTTTGGTACCATAGGTTCAAACAGTAATGACCAAACATGGTGAACACACATTCGACAATCGGGTTACTTGACAAGCCTGACTAGCTCGAGCGCACAACAAGTTGGACGATATGAAGCGCAAAAGCACTCCGTGTGGCCAACCACTATCGCCAACCGAAGTACGACTCGGGTTCGCCAGACACATTCCTTGTGGCGACATGAATCTCAGCCACAATGACCAATCTGGTACCGAATGCCTGGACTATAAACATAGTCCCAAACTCATACAGTTCTCATCAATAGCATGTGGATTTAAGCATGATAAACAAAGTAATACAACATGTTAGGAAGCATATCATAGAGCATGTTATGAAGCATGATATAAAGCATGTTGTAAAGCATGTTGTAGAGTACTATACAAATAGGGACACAATTACGTATACATCACAAGTGAGTGACTAAAGTAAACCACCACATGGAGGGTATCCTACATGTCTCTAAGGTAGTCGGGAATTCCATATCAGCACCTATCTAAGGCACTAACACTTAAACATTTACACTCACAAGCGTTTACACAAACACTTAGAGTACACCATTCCAACATACATGACGTATGTTAGCAAAATACGTATTAGGGCTATCCTTTCGCCAAGCGGTTGTTTTATCCATGTATACCATAATCATACAACAAATAATCACGACAAATGCATTTCCAAAATTTACACATATACGGTATTTGTAAAATACACAATTTCTACATACGTAATATTTACAAGCGAGCAGGTATTACGGCGATTCCTTTCGCCAAACTAGTATTTTATCCATATGTTGTATAATCATACATTAAATAAACATGTCAAACATTTTTCCAAAAAAATTACGTATACGGTATTTCTACGTATACCAAGAGTATGTGAAATTCCATATTCTACAACGTTAATCGAAACAGAAAACGGAAAGCACTTTGTACATGTGCATTTGCATGCAGATCATGAATCTATCATTATCTGACATTGAAAGCGTTGAAAACCGTAATTTATACACCTAAAGTCCTCACCTTAGCCCTTGGAATCACAACGGATTTGTAAGGTTTGGTGAGCTTCCATATTCGGGAGTTTTCTTGCCTAAAGAGCGGAATCGGTTAGCCTTTTCACAACCTATAGCCTATCTACTTCAAATCAGACCTAGGGTTAGGGTTTCTCACCTTCAAACGGAGTGGATACACTTGGAAAGCGCCTGGAAAGAGGCGGTGTAGGCCGTGCGATAATCGAAAGCAGCAGGAGGAAGTTCTCCCACAAATCCCAAGCTCTTCTCTCTCTTTTCTCTCTCTCTCTCTCTCTGGGGTTTTATCCCAAATTCGTATGGCTGTGAGAGGGGCTGTTCTAAGCCTCTTTTATAGCAAAAACCTCCCAAAATAGACTCAGTTCAAGGGTTACTTGCTAATATAGGTATTTCGTCACTTTTCCAGCTCAAAAGAGAGGTTCTAGTGGCCCTCCTTGAGCCAAACGTCAGACTTAAGCTCATCACACATGGATCTATGTGGGATTACGTTTTTGACTCGATCGGATTCCCAGATCGCACGTGGCGGACCACTTTCAGTTCAACGGTCAGTGGGCCACGATCCGAAATTCCAAGCACATGTAAATGTTCCTGAAATTTTTCTTAATCCGAGGGTGTAATTTAGTCTGATTCTGACGGTCTGGTTGCTTAATACTGATGCGCAAGCGAATGGTGCCAGATCACTATTCCAGATATTTATTTTGTAAAGGGAATAGTGTTTTTCACACTCCCTCGCTCCGGATCCAAACGAATGGCCGTGGGACATCTGCTGGACTTGATTTTTGAGATGATAGTCAAGCCCAGCGAGGTGGTCCTAAGTCATTAACTTTGCGTTAATCGGATTTTCGATGTGCGGTCTAGACCTAATACAAAGTTTCAAGTCATTCCCGAGAATAGCCGTGTAATGAGTTTGATCCTAATCTTTAGGGTAACTTAGCGTCAATGATTCTACAAGTTTTGGGTCTTGCAGATCATATTTAAAGCGATCCCAACGGATTTCATGGCTAATCGAGTTTTGCACTTAGTTAACTTTGTTAAATTTCTAAAGGATTTAATCCTAATTGATTTCTGGTCGAGATGGTACTCGAGCCAAAGTACGGAAATTTACGGGTCGTTACAATCTACCCCCCTTAAACAAAAAATTTCGTCCTCGAAATTTATACATTTTCGTATTCCTCGAGAATCTGAGGGTAGTTCTTCCTGACCTCGGCCTCAGTCTCCCAAGTAGCTTCCTCCTCGGAATGATGTGTCCATAGCACCTTCACAAGTGGAATGACCTTGCTACGTAGTACCTGCTCCTTCCTGTCAAGGATACGTGTCGGGCGCAACTCATACGTAGCATCCTCGCTCAGCTGTACCTGCTCTCATCTAATGATATGCGAAGGATAGGGAACGTACTTCTTCAGCATAGACACATGAAATACGTTGTGTACCGACGCAAGTGGTGTGGGCAGAGCGAGACGATACGCCACATCACCCACTCGATCCAGTATCTGAAAGGGACCGATAAACCTCGGTGTGAGCTTCCCCTTCTTCCCAAACCGAAGGACTCCCTTCATAGGGGAAACTCGAAGGAACACATGATCCCCGACCTCGAACTCCAGCGGTCGCCGCCTCATATCGGCGTAACTCTTCTGCCTGCTCTGTGCTGTAAGTAATCGATGCCTGATAATGTCGACCTTCTCTGTAGTTGCCTGTACCAACTCCGGGCCAATCAGACTATGCTCGCCAACCTCGGCCCAACAATGCGGTGCTCTACAAAGACGACCATATAGAGCCTCATATGGCGCCATGCCAATAGTTGCCTGGAAGCTGTTGTTGTAGGCGAACTCTGCGTACGGAAGACAGTCATCCCAGCTGTCCTTGAAGTCCAACACACTTACACACATGCTGGAAACATATCCTCCAGAATCTGATTCACCCGCTCTGTCTGCCCATCAGTCTGAGGATGAAACGCCGTACTGAACTTCAACTTCACACCCATCGCCTCTTTGATACGAGTCCAGAAGATGGATGTGAACCGCGTGTCTCTGTCCGACACGATCTCTAAAGGAACCCCGTGCAGACGGACGATCTCTCTGATGTACAATCTAGCCAGCTAGTCTGCAGAGTTCGTAACTCTGATAGGGAGGAAATGGGCCGATTTGGTCAACCGGTCCACAATCACCCAAATGGAATCGTGTCCCTTCCTTGTCTTCGGCAGCCCGGATATGAAATCCATGGAGATGAAGTCCCACTTCCACTCTGCTATGGGCATGGGCTGAAGCAGTCCAGGAGGTCGGCGATGTTCTGCCTTGACCTGCTGGCACGTCAAACATCGCGACACATACTCAGCGATGTGGGCCTTCATGTTATCCCACCAATACGTCCGTCTCATATCCTGGTACATCTTCGTGCTACCAGGATGCATCGCAAGCTTCGAGTTATGGGCAGACTCGAGAAGCTCGCGTCTCAAGTCAGGCACATCAGGAACGCATAGGCGGCCACGGAATCGTAGACCCCCATCAGAACCAACTCTCCACTCGGAGTCCTCGGCGTCGCTAGCCTGCTCTCGAAGCTTAGACAGTCGTATATCGCCCTCCTGGGCCTCAACAATCCTGTCGTCAATAAGTGGCCGCACCCGAACGTGCGCAACACACTCATATGGCTCCTCGACAGTGAGTCTCTGCTCGAAGTCCCGTACGAACTCCACCATGTCCCACTCAGCTATCATCAGCGGTGCAGCAAATGCAATCGCCTTCTTGCGGCTCAACCGTCTGCCACAAGGTTCGCCTTGCCAGGATGGTAGGAAACCTCGAACTTGAAGTCCTTCAAGGTCTCCATCCATCGGCGTTGTCTCATATTCAAGTCTCGCTGTGTGAATATGTACTTAAGGCTCTTGTGATCGCAGAAAAGCTCGAACTCTTCTCTGTAGAGGTAATGTCTCCAGAGCTTCAATGCAAAGATGACAGCTGCCAACTCCAGGTCGTGTGTAGGGTAATTCTCCTCGTGCTTCCTTAATTGTCTCGAGGCATACGAAATCACCCTATCCTTCTGCATCAGAACACAACCCAAACCAATGCGAGACGCGTCAGTATATATCGTGTATTTCTCCCCTTGCTCTGGCAATACTAGCACAGGGGCGGACGTCAACTTGTCCTTCAGCTCCTTAAAAGCTGCCTCCGCCTTCTCATTCCAAGCGAACTTCAGGTCCTTCCGAGTCAACTGAGACAATGGCCTGGCGATCTTCGAGAAATCCCAAATGAAGCGTCTGTAATACCCAGCCAGACCAAAGAAACTCCTCACCTCAGAATCGATTCAAGTGCCGCTAATCCGAACCGCAGCCTACCTTAGCAAGGTCCACTGTTATCCCATCCTTGGACACTACATGTCCGAGGAACTTGACTTCCTCCGCCGAAGTCGCACTTTCTTGTGACCGTGCGAACAACTGGTTCTTCTCCAAAGGTACCCAACACCGCTCTCAAGTGCTCCTCGTGCTCCTCCCGACTCGTAGAGTATATCAAGATGTCATCAATAAAGACGATGACGAATCCCAGACAGAAAGGCCGAAATACCCGGTTCATCAGATCCATGAACACGGCTGGTGCGTTCGTAAGGCCGAACGACATCACCAGGAACTCATAATGCCCAAAGCACGTCCTGAAAGCTGTCTTCTGCACGTCCTCCTCCCTCACGCGCAACTGGTGGTACCCTGACTGAAGATCAATCTTCGAGAAATACTTCGCCCCCCTCAACTGATCGAACAGATCATCTATCCTGGGCAAAGGATACTTGTTCTTCACCGTGACCTAGTTCAACCTACGGTAATCAATACACAACCGTAGCGACCCGTCCTTCTTCTTCACAAATAACACAGGTGCTCCCCAAGGAAACATACTAGGTCATATAAAACCCTTGTCTACCAGATCATCAATTTGTTTCCGCAGCTCCTCCATCTCACATGGAGGCATACGATAAGTCGGCAGTGAGATGGGTGTCGCACCCGGCGTGAGATCAGTTGTAAAATCGATCTCACGTCGAGGAGGTAAACCAGGAATAGTCTCAAACACGCCTGCAAATTCTCGAACCACCGGCGTATTCCTCAACGTCGGACCATCAATCGGTGCCAACAAAGCAGTATAACAATCAACACGGCAGGCCAACCGACCGCATCTGGAAACGTGAAAGCTGTGCCATCAGGTCCATAGGCAGTCACGATCCGAGTATCGCAATCTATCTCTGCTCTTATCTTGGCGAGCCAATCCATACCAAGGATAACGTCGTAGTGCCATAGTGGAGCAACAATGAGGTCGACGAGCACTGTGCTGCTACCCAAAACTATCGAGCAACCCTCGCATAACCGTGTGACATCCGAGAAGGTCCAAGTGGCCGTAGTGAGTCTCGTTCCCTTAGTGGGAATAGTATGCAAAGATAGACGTTTAACCGCCCCACAAGAAACAATAGAAGTAGTGGACCCAGTGTCCACCAATAAGGAAACAAAAGTACCATGGATGTAAGCCGTACCCTCAAAAGCTGTCGGGGCCGCAAGTGACGTCTCAGGTGCCTCAGCCACAAGCGTATGCACATGCGCCTGCTGCTGACGGTTCGGCTGAGGAGCCAAGGGTCGCTGTGGGGCCTGAAGCGCGACACAGGAGGTCGGAAGGAAGGATGTGCAGAAGCAGTCTGTAGCGGTGGAGCTGATATGGCCTGTGGGTAAGGGCGATCTAACCTCTGCAGTGGCGCAAAGCCGCTAGCCCTCATGTACGAGAAGCAACTCTCAGCAGGATGTCCCGGTTTCCCGCAAAATGTGCAGGTCACCATCGGGCGTCTCACAGGAGCTACTGGTGCCGCGGCCCTTGGAGGCGAATCAGCACGAGGCCTCTTGCCTAGAATAGGCCTACTCTGTAAATCCTGCCGTGGCCTCGCAACTATAGCACCACGTGATCTGGCCAATCGGTCCACATCCTGCTCGGCCGTCATAGACATGTGGACCAATGCCGCGTAGGTGGGGATACTAAGGCAGCATATCCTCAACCGTATGTCGGGTCGCAAGCCTCCAGAGAAGCGACGCATCCTCATCTGCTCATTGACGAGGATAGTTGGGACAAAGCGGCCCAACTCAGTGAAGCGGTGCTCATACTCCGTCACCGTCATGCCTCCCTGCCTGAGGCGCAGGAACTCCTCCTCCCGCTCGTGCCGATAAGTCTGCGGGTAGTATTTCTCGTGGAACCGAAACTCGAAGGCCTCCTAGGTCCACACGTAATCCACTGCGACCGTCCGCAGCACACTGTCCCACCATAAACTGGCCTCCCTCTCAAACATGAAGGAAGCCAGCTCGACCTACTCTGCCTCTGAATAGTGAAGCATCCGTAGCATCTTGGAGATGCGGTCTAGCCAGAACTCTGCCTCCTCGGGTCTGTGAGAACCCATAAATGAGGGAGGCCTCAAGCGCTGAAATCGCTCGAGTAAACCACGTGTACCTACATCTGAGGTGCGACGGATGTGGGCAGAGGCACATCCTCAAACCGGGCAGGAGGCTCAGAAGGCTTATCAGGATGTACAGATGTCGTAGGTGGAGTCGCACTACCACCATGGGACAAGGCCTCAGCGATAGTGGCCATAAGCTGCGGGTGCTGCTCTTCGTCGTATCCGCCGGTGTCGCTATCGCATCGCTGTTGATGCATCATCAACATTAGCTGCTCAAACCTATCAGTTGGCGGAGCAGCCTGGGAGTCATGCTGCGCAGAAGAAGACGGTCGATACTGCTCACGGACCGGGGGCGTGTAAGGTGGCAATCCATCGGCAGGACCAGCAGGAGGCTGATCAGAACCTAACCCAAGGTCCGCAGGACCGCCACTACCAGAAGGAGTCTGGTCCATAGAGCCAGTCAGACGGAGATGTGCCGTGCTCCGTGTGTACTGTCGCGGCATGCCCTATACAACATAGGGTAGAACATTTGTGAGATAAAGCACAACACACTTCATAAAGCACTTTAAGCATTCCACACATCATCAAAACAAAAGAGGCTACATGCCTTTCATTTACCCAAAATTGTCATAATACATGGAATACAGAGTTACATGAATCATGACAGAAATCACATGATAGCCAATACATCCACAACATCAAACACTTAGAACACGCTACTATCTATTACATCAACTACATGAAAACATAAACCGCCTATCGCGGTAACCAAAACAAACAACCACATACAACAACGTGGATGCCTAGGCATCCGAGTCAGGCGATGGAGGAGGAGCGTTCTTGTCCTGCACAGCACAGAATGGCCTTCAACATACGAGACACCTTCTTAAAGCTCCTCTTCATGTAGGCTTCGGTCTCTTCAAGCTTGGCTCGGGTCTCACCAAGCTCAGCCCGAACTTGTCCAATCTCTTGCCGCAGGGCGGCCTGGTTCTCCTCAATGCGATCCATACGAGCCTCTCTCGCTGCCTGAGCAGCGTCCGACTCAGGTGCACTAGGAGGAGAGCTCTCCTCAGTATCCTGAGCCTCCTCCTCCTCTTCTTGTATGTCATCACCGCCCTCCTCATCACTTTCTGCCTCAAGGTCAACACTCTCCTCACCGGCACTATCCGACTCATCGCCAGACTCGTCGAGCCGGGCTTGCCGCTGGCGAGGGCCGATCTTCATATTCTTAAGTGTCGCCTTGCTTATGACTCGGACTGGTGCAAGGTCTTCCATGTTGAGCCTATAGCCGACATCACGAGTCATCCTACATATCATGCGGCCAAATGGGAGCGAAAGGTCGTTCCTGGTAGATCGAACAACCTGAACTATCTGAAATAGGATGAATGTGGGCAGGCATATGTTGTCCCCGCGTCCCATCTTGTACAGAAAGTCCACCATCAACCGAGTACACTCCGTGCGGTTACCCCACCGTGGGTATACATTGCATGTGAAAATGTGATGGAGTAAACGGAAGTCTTCGGCCATCTTTGTCGCCGCAATACAATTTCTTCGCGTCCAAGTAACTCGGTGACCATAAAGGTATCGCGTGCGGCGATCCCTTTCTCACGCACTCCTGGAGAAGTCGTCACTAGGAAGCACTTGACCACGCGAGATGTTCAGGAGCCGCGCCACCTCAGCCACAGTAATCGTACGCCTTATGCCTCTTACAGAGACCGTGAATTGGAGCGGCTCTAACGATGGGTCTATGATATGAGCGTAGAAGGCGCGAACCGTGTTCTCACATGTGGGAGACTCGCCTTCAAATATAGGACCTCATCCGACAACATCCACCAAATGGTCCATCATCGGGTGTGTTCCAAACATCCCTTCATCCACGTGAGCTTCAAACACGACCTTACGGTTGACAAAACGACCGTATTCGAAACCGATCGGTAGTGCTTCCCTGAGCGGCAGTCGGGGATCCAGGTCTCGCTTCGACCTATACTCGTGAACGGTGCTAGTGCCGGCCCCAACGTCAGATCTTCTTCGGGATTGGGCTGGCCTACTTGGGCCGGCGTCATCAGCCACAGTCTTCCTCTTTCTCATGAGAGATAGGATGGAGGAAATGGAGAAAATAGTCGCCACCACACCAAAGAGGGCCATGGAAAAATGCCAAAATAGGGGAAAAGGGGCTGATCTCTTTGATCCTCCACAAGCAACAATCCAATAGGTGTGGAAGGGGCACTAGAGGTAGGAAATGAAGGAGGAATAAAAAGAAAATGGAATGGGTTAGGAGATTACCCGATTTTGAGCTTCAAATGAGGGGTATGAGAGCTTCAACATGAGAAAATGGGAAAAGGAGGAGGCTAGAGCTGTTGTGGACGGTTGGAATGGGTGGTTTATGGAAGAAAATGGAGGATTTGCAAGATTTGGGGGAATGGGTTGAGGGAGAAAACGAAAATGGGGGTTTGGGCGTTTGGAAGGGGTGAAATGAGAGAGAGGGGTGCTCCAGCCCTTAAAATCTCAAACATTTGCCAAATGGCACGTGCCAGGGGGTAGGGGAGGTCGGGCCGACCAACCCCAGCCCTGGCCCCACTCCAGATGGCCCACCGGACCGCGGTCCGCCGCCGGAACCGCGGCTCCGCCGCGGCCAGCCTTGGCCGGAACCGCGCCGCCGCGGTGGGGCCCTGTTTGCCACGTGCCCAGGGTGCCAAATGCACCCTGGTTCGATCTTGAGGCTTAGTGGGTTTAAGTGGGGAGGCCCCCGACTCAGTTCAGCTCCAGAACGGGTGGTCCTGAAAAATTTCTGAACTAAACTGATTTTTTTCTGATTTTTAACGACTGGTTTTGGGTGGATGGTGATCTGGACACGTCAATAGACGGTCTAGGAGTGATTTGGAATCCATATGTACGGTCAGGATCGAGTACAGACTCGATCAACATGTCCGTTTTTAAAGAACTTCGCCGAAAGGCGAAGTCGGGAAACCCTAAGACTGTTTCTATATTTTTGCGCACCCTCCTAGGTTGTAACGCGTCAGCGTACGTAGTGGGGACATAACTCAGGTCCGGTTTAATCAAAATCATGCTCTGATACCAACTTGTAACGCCCTGAAAATCGGGGGTCGAGTATGAACTCAACTCCCGAGTTTCAACGCATCACTTATGCAACATACACAATGATGGTTAAATGTTGTCTGAGTTAGAGCAATAAACATGAATGAGATTATACCAAAACAGTAAATCATACTCCAGTTCAATTGTATAAAGGCAAGCGGAAGTCTAAAATTGTATATTTAAAGTATGTAAGGAAACAAAATTTTTATGAAACATCAGAGTGTGATCACTAACTGAGTACCCATATACATGTACTGTTTTTAGAGTCAAAAATCAAAATACAATCTAAAGATGTGTCCTGTAATCCCCGCGGTGCAATCGGCCTAAGCAAAGCCGTCCGAATACTGCATAAACGAGAACTCGTCCTGGTCCTCATCGAAATCGGGCTCCGGCTGTCTGAGTCTGCCGCTGCCTATACTGCGCGACAGAGTCTGGTTGGTGTTGCAAACACCGTCCCGTAACGTGGGAGTGAGTAGCTAACTCAGTGGAACAATAAAGCATAGGTTAACATGTTATCAATTCAATCAAGCAGTAATGATAAAGCAGTACAAATCAAACAATTCTAACTACTCTTATTAAGTGCGAGAATGAAATGACATGACATGATTTGTATGCCCTTGCCAAACCACCCTCGGGCGACATCATCTTACGTTCGCGAATGCTTAACTCCCTCGGTGTGCCACATCTACTAAGCACATGCGGTGCGATGATGATCATGATTACCGAGTTATTATTAGTCCATTTCAAACAAAGAAGATTGGGAAACTAAGGTACCTCCCTTGTATCATTCCCAAACATGATCCATTCTAGGGTCGTCAATCCTAGTTAATCTCATACGATATTATGGTTCGAGAAACATAGCGAAGGCATCGCAAAGGGCTCGTCACCGTCAGCGCGGATACTGAGATCTCACCGTATGCGGCTCAATTCTGGCCGTCGGCTCGAGTACATGGGTCTCACCGTACTCGGCTCAATCACTAGCCGTCAGCTCGAGTACAGGTCTCACCGTACTCGGCTCAACTCATACTCTAGTTGCTGTGAAAGACTCGTCGCCAATCACAGACCCTTGGAGTATACTCGAAGATACTACGGAGGACTCGTCGCCCCTCAGCACGAGCACAAGTCTCACCGTACTCGGCTCTCGCCGTAAGTATCGACAGCTCGAATACAGTGTCCCATACCACCGTATTCGGCTCACGAGGTTTGGTTGCTCAATGGTCACTATGGGGAGGCACTTGGCCCCAGCATAGGCCGATAGATCGGCCACGGTGTCCCATACCACCATGACCGGCTCACGAGTCTTAGCGGATCGAGGTACCATGGTTAACGGGATCGCCACTAGTAAGTTTGGTACCATAGGTTCAAACAGTAATGACCAAACATGGTGAACACACATTCGACAATCGGGTTACTTGACGAGCCTGACTAGCTCGAGCGCACAACAAGTTGGGCGATATGAAGCGCAAAAGCACTCCGTGTGGCCAACCACTATCGTCAACCGAAGTACGACTCGGGTTCGCCAGACACATTCCTTGTGGCGACATGAATCTCAGCCACAATATCCAATCTGGTACCGAATGCCTGGACTATAAACATAGTCCCAAACTCATACAGTTCTCATCAATAGCATGTAGAGTTAAGCATGATAAACAAAGTAATACAACATGTTAGGAAGCATATCATAGAGCATGTTATGAAGCATGATATAAAGCATGTTGTAAAGCATGTTGTAGAGTACTATACAAATAGGGACACAATTACGTATACATCACAAGTGAGTGGCTAAAGCAAACCACCACATGGAGGGTATCCTACATGTCTCTAAGGTAGTCGAAAATTCCATATCAGCACCTATCTAAGGCACTAACACTTAAACATTTACACTCACAAGCGTTTACACAAACACTTAGAGTACACCATTCCAACATACATGACGTATGTTAGCAAAATACGTATTAGGGCTATCCTTTCGCCAAGCGGTTGTTTTATCCATGTATACCATAATCATACATCAAATAATCACGACAAATGCATTTCCAAAATTTACACATATACGGTATTTGTAAAATACACAATTTCTACATACGTAGTATTTACAAGCGAGTAGGTATTACGGCGATTCCTTTCGCCAAACTAGTATTTTATCCATATATTGTATAATCATACATTAAATAAACATGTCAAACATTTTTCCAAAAAAATTACGTATACGGTATTTCTACGTATACCAAGAGTATGTGAAATTCCATATTCTACAACGTTAATCGAAACAGAAAACGGAAAGCACTTTGTACATGTGCATTTGCATGCAGATCATGAATCTATCATTATCTGACATTGAAAGTGTTGAAAACCGTAACCTATACACCTAAAGTCCTCACCTTTGCCCTTGGAATCACAACGGATTTGTAAGGTTTGGTGAGCTTCCGTATTCGGGAGTTTTCTTGCCTAAAGAGCGGAATCGGTTAGCCTTTTCACAACCTATAGCCTATCTACTTCAAATCAGACCTAGGGTTAGGGTTTCTCACCTTCAAACGGAGTGGATACAGCCGGGAAAGCGCCTGGAAAGAGGCGGTGTAGGCCGTGCGATAATCGAAAGCAAGCAGGAGGAAGTTCTCCCACAAATCCCAAGCTCTTCTCTCTCTTTTTCTCTCTCTCTCTCGGGGTTTTATCCCAAATTCGTATGGTGTGAGAGGGGCTGTTCTAAGCCTCTTTATAGCTAAAAACCTCCCAAAATAGACTCGGGTTCAAGGGTTACCGCTAATATAGGTATTTCGTCACTTTTCAGCAAATTTCAAAAGAGAGGTTCTGGTTGCCCTCCTTGAGCCAAACGTCAACTTAAGCTCACCACACATGGATCCTTGGGATTACGTTTTCCACTCCATTGGATTCCCAGATCGCACGTGGCGGACCACTTTCAGTTCAATCGGTCAGTGGGCCACGATCCGAAATTCCAAGCACATGTAAATGTTCCTGAAATTTTTCTTAATCCGAGGGTGTAATTTAGTCTGATTCTGACGGTCTGGTTGCTTAATACTGATGCGCAAGCGAATGGTGCCAGATCACTATTCCAGATATTTATTTTGTAAAGGGAATAGTGTTTTTCACACTCCCTCGCTCCGGATCCAAACGAATGGCCGTGGGACATCAGCTGGACCTGATTTTTGAGATGATAGTCAAGCCCAGCGAGGCGGTCCTAAGTCCTTAACTTTGCGTTAATCGGATTTCTGATGTGCGGTCTAGACCTAATACAAAGTTTCAAGTCATTCCCAAGAATAGCCGTGTAATGAGTTTGATCCTAATCTTTAGGGTAACCTAGCGTCAATGATTCTACAAGTTTTGGGTCTTGCAGATCATATTTAAAGCGATCCCAACGGATTTCATGGCTAATCGAGTTTTTGCACTTAGTTAACTTTGTTAAATTTCTAAAGGATTTAATCCTAATTGATTTCTGGTCGAGATGGTACTCGAGCCAAAGTACAGAAATTTACGGGTCGTTACACTGATTTATCCGTTGGGCTCCTTCCAGAGGAATCCAATGACTGAAAATCGACATATATGGTTAATTTATAGTCCTCAGGCTTGTATAAAGTTTCGAGCTGATCAGATGGTGGGAACCCTGTGATCTTCCATTTCGGACGTCTTTTAGGCCTCTTTAATGTGAACGGCTTGACTTCCTCAGATTCCTGGCGTGTAAACTCTTCGATCTTAGTCTCCTGGAGTCTGTCCCTTGCCTTGGTGGTTTTGGAATGCTAAATCTATGCTTTTAGTACCCTTTTCTTTCTAGGCTCCCAAATACACCTTACATAAAAAATACGATTAAAGCACGGCGTTAAACGGTATCATGCTCGTAAATCCAGACAATAACTGGGGTCTAATATGCAATATTTGACCTTCAACACTGATGTACCCCACACCACGAACCTTACGGGTGTGTTGAAGTCACTAAGTTCTGTGAGTCCCATCATGAGATATGATTTATATCCAAGCCATCCATCCATTTGGTGAGCTTGTCATAAGTTAGAGCCTAAAATTAAGACAAATCCAAAGATCAAGTGAACCACACTGTAAAAAGTTGCGAGGGATTGAACCTCTACCATTGACACTTTTTTGGGTCACATAAATTTTGGATTAATATGATATTTATTTTTCCCCCTATATCCAGGTCTGTGTGACCTTATGAATAGATTGGATGAAAAATAAATATTACGATGGCCCTACAAATGTTTTAATGATGGGAATCATTGTCCCACTATTATTTGTGGTGTGGTGCACTCGAGCTTTGGATATGATTCATTTATTGGCTTATGCTTTAAAATAATTTTCATGGAAGGTGTGGATATAATAAATACATCTTTATGGGGCTCATGTAACTTCGACTTTCTTTGAATTGTTCGTGCAACTTGGAGCTCGAGGAGCAGTGCTTGTCTTTAGCACAACGCGTACCTACACCTTCAAGTAGATGGGGACGGAGATTAACTAATCAACTCACGTTACCACGTTATGCGGGCCTAACCATGATGTATTTGTTGTATCCACACCGTCTATCCATTTGGAGAGATCATTTTAGGGCATGAGCCAAATAATTATAAAGATCCAAAGTTCATGTAGACCTACCATAAAAAACAGTGGGGATTAAAAACCTATCATTAAAAACTTCGTTAGGCTACAAAAGTTTATGATCAAGCTAATATTTATGCTTTACCTTATTCCACGTCTATGTTAACTTATAAACAGGTTGTATCTCAAATAAACATCATGATGGGCCCTAGGAAGATCCGCATCCATAATATAACATCCCGGCTCAAATAACTGGGTGCGGATTGCTCAGTCTGGCTATTGGTTGGTGCTTTGTGGGCCCCACGATAATGTGTGTTTTATCCCTCCAAGCCATTCATTTTGCCCCCTAATTTTAGGCAATCAGTACAAAATATAAGATATGTTCAAATCTCAGTTGAACCACACAATTGGAAACTATAACGTCTCGGAAAAATCCGTACAAAGACCCGAGTACCACCTCAGGCAAAAATCACTCAGGACCAAATCCTTTAGAAATTAGGTGAGAATTAACTAAGTGCTAAACTAGATTATCTGTGAAATTAGCACTAACCACTTTAAATACGAACTGCAAGACCCAAAACTAGCAGAACCGATAACGCTATATTACCCGAAAACCTAGGATCAATCTCTAAACCCAGTTGCTCTCGGGAGCATACTGAAACTTCGTATCAGACCTGGACCGTGCATCGAAAGTCCGATGACCCTGAAACTATACGGTTATGACTGCCTTGCTGGACTTGACATCCATCTCAGAAATTAAGTCCAGATAGTATCCAAAAACGCACAACTTGGACGCGGAGCAAAGTATGTGAGAAACGCGAATATCTTTAGAAAACGATCTCAGATTTAAGTGATTTGGGCCGTTCACTTGCGAGACAAATTTAAGGATTTAGACCGTCATAATCTGACCTAAATACACCCTCGGATCAAGGAAATTTTCCTGCACAGGTCAGTGTAATCATGGCCCTGATCGAGTGACGATGACCATTGAATTGAAACTGGTCCGCCATGGTCGATCCATAAATCCGATCGGACTGAAAACTTAACCTGACCTAGATCCAATGTCAGTGAACTTTTTCTGGACCGTATGCAGAAAAGGAGCCTCCAGATGTGTTCCGTTGAGCCAAAATAGTCACCCTTTGGCTATATCCTAAGTATACCATGGCCCTGGGGCCATTTTCACCAGTTCTGGGCCTATATAAGGGCTTTAAACCCTCTCTCTCCCTTCACATACGAATTCGCAAACCCTAGGAGAGAGAAGAGAGAAGAAAGAGAAGGAAATGGAGAGAAAGTGAGGCACTCCACGGGCTGAATCGCGTCATTTGGTCGCTATACCGGCAATTCCAACTCTGTACTTGGGTAAGAAAGCTTAACCCCAATATGTTTTAAGGATCTAAATAGAGTATGTGATGAAATAACTAACCTATTTCATGCAATAAGTAGCCGTTGTACAGACTTAGTGTACAAATTGAGTTCGATACGAGTCTACTGGCGAAAGGTGTGGGCTATAAACATTTAAGTTATGGTTTTCAAGGCTTTCAATGTTTTCAATGTCAATTAATAATTTATGTCTGACTTTATTGCTATCACACATGCTTAGAGACGATGTTTCCCGCGTATTGCACATATATATGAACTATGTTGAAATAAATGCATTCCATGTGTTTGTTAAAATATTCGTATGAGTATGGAATTAGGACTTGTGCTTGCCATGATTTATGTTTGTGGATACATGATTGTTGTACATGCGATAACATCCTCGTGGAAGGATTTGCTATAATACCTGTTATAACTACTATATTACATGTATATTGATATGTGTAGTCTAAGTGTTTGATAAAATGACTGGATGAGTAAATGCTTGCTGAAATGTGTTTGATGAGGGCGTTGAGAGGTGACTCTCGATCCCCTTACCTATAGTCACCATTTCCTTCATGTAACTTAACTTACTACTATGTGTTTTATGTATGAAATGCCAAGCATGACAACATGTGTACTATGTGTTTGTTGAAATGCTCAAATGAGATCTGTATTTCGATTGGTTGTCACATGCTGTCTTTGACTATAACATGTGAATGCTATCGTTTGGAGTGTGATCGGGGCTACGATGTAGTGTAGGTAATTGGTAATGAGTTCCGAGTTAGTGGCTGATGTCGTTTCGCCGCACAGGACAGGTTTAAGGAATCCAAGTCATACACTGATTGTTGACAGTGGTTAGGCCACGCGGAATGCTTACGCACTCCATGTCGATCAATTCAACGTACTCTCGTACCAATCAAGCTTGTCAAGTAATCTGATTGACCCAATGTATGTTCACCATATATGGATACTACTACTTGAATCTAAGGTACCAACTTACCAGAGAAAAACCCGTTTAACCTTGGTACCACGATCCGCTAAGACTCATAAGCCGGGCATGATGGTATGGAACACCGTAGTTGAACTGTCGGCCTACGCTAGGGTGACGAGCCTCCCCGTAGTGACCGGTGAGCAAACCAAACTCGTGAGCCGAATACGGTGGTATGAGACACTGTATTCGAACTGTCGGCATACGTTAAGGTGACGAGCCTTTCTCGTAGTGACCTCGAGTATAAACTAAGGCTTATGAGGATGGTGACAAGCCTCTTTTCAGGGGTGGCGTTGTCCTATAACTTGCCTATCGTATGTGATAAACTAGGATTGACGACTCTAGATGGATCATCGTTGAGTAAATGATATAAAGGGAGGTACCTTAGCTTCCTGAATCTACTGTATGAATAAGTCTAATTAAGAACTTAGTTAATCACGTACATGCACCGCATTTGTATGTGCCTTTGGTGTTGGAGTTGAGCACAGAGGAAGGGGTGCATGCCGTAATCGTGAGATGATGTCGCAGAGGGAGTGTAGGCGAGGGCATGCATCAACAACATACCATTCCTGCATTAACAAGAGTACTTAGGATATGAGTGTTGTACTGCTTGACTAAATTGATAACATGTTAACCTTTTGCTTTATAGCTCCACTGAGTTGATCACTCACTCCCACTGATCAGGGTCGAATATTGCATATCAAACCCAGTAATTACCTGATTTTACATACATGATCATGTCTAATGCCGGATTTTAATTATATTTTATGACAGGACGAAATTAGGAGCGTTAATTGGAATTTGATGATAAAAGCGTGAATTTGACGCTCCGAAATTACCAGAGTTCAGGATGGACTCCAGAGAACCAATGGTGAAGATTTTACACACCTGGGATCTGAGGAAAGCACGCCAAAGGGACCCTAAAAGGGTCCAGAATGCAAGATCACGTATTTTCCGCCATCCAATCAACTCACAACTTCATACATGTGATGGGGGCCATAAATTAACCGTACATATTAAATTTCAGCTATTGATGATCTCCAGAAGTGCCCCAACGGACAAATCAGCCCACAAACCATAGATTTTGGGCCCACCTGATATCTGGATATGCCCCAAATTTGGTCTCAACTGTCTAAATAAGATGATAAAAGAGATGGATGGAGTGGATGTCTCACATGCATCATAGTGGACCCCACGTGTACATGAGGGAGTGCACAGGCGGTGCACTCCCGCACCGCACCGCACCGCTGCCTCGGTCAGCGAAAGCGCTGACCCGCGCTCGCTCGAAAACGCGTTCCAGCGTCCGAAGGTCGTCCGCCGGTCATCAGTTGTGGGGCCCACCTTGTGTCCAAATGGACAATCCAAGCCGTCCATATGCTTCCTGGGGTGGACGTACCCTACGCCTAGGTGGCGAAATTTCGAGAGGGAACGATGATCAGAATCCATCCAATTCAAACGCAGGTTGGACGGTGAGTTCAAAACTCCGTGGGCCACCACAAATATAACTCAAAATTGGGTATTCTTAGTCGTTTTTTCGTCCTCTGTCCAATAGACGGAGTGGATTTATTTGAAAAATGATGGAATGGGCCCCACCAGAGCAGACAGCGACCACGTCTCCGGTTGGCGTCCTGCGTAACGTGATTCGCTGGCCGTTTTTGCGGCTGATTGTGGGCCCCACTCGTCGTCCGTACGACCGATCTGAGCCGTCCATCGTGTAGAGGGCCACGATAACTACAAAACCATGCTGAGATTCCACTCCCATGCGTACACACGTGTGCAGTACAGAGGCCACAAAAGGGCTACTCGGCGACGTTTAAATCTGATCTTTTTGAGATTTCTACTGTGGGCCACGCCAATGGACCTTCAAAACCACTCATCCTTAACTGAAATTTCGTTCTGAATCCAATGGACGGGGTGGATTTTCCAGAAAACACCTCTGTGGGGCCCACCGATCACGGTTGCGAAAATCTGCACTTCGAGTCCGTCTACGACTCTGCCACCGATTCCAGCCATCCAGCAGCTATAAAGGGAAGTTTTGGACGTGGGAGAGGCATTCAGATCCAGGGAATTCGAGATCCAGAGCCAGGGAGAGGAGAAAGAGAAGGAAGAAGAGAGAGAGATTGTTTGGTTTGGTGTCTTATTTTATGAATTTTATTTAATATTTTTATGGATTTTATGGGTTACTAATCTCTCAGCTAGGGCTGAGATGAAGCTCTAATTTGATTAACTCTTGTATTGGTTGATTTACTTTGAATTTTATTTAATTTGTTTCTTTCTCTCGAGTGGGCTTTATGGGTTTAAATTCCATACTTCTCCATCTATGAACTTGACCAAAGTATAGATGGATGTTGTTTGGATGCTTATTACAGTGCTTGGGTCGATCAAGAAACGGGTTTCCTATAGAGGAAGGAACAGGGTGCTTTAATGAATTTTGCATACCATGTGCCCGACCAAGGACATGGGATGTATTGTTCATGGCATTGCTTAAAGGAATTAGACAGTCTGTATGCCCGATTTAGGACACAGATTGTGCTTTCTCTATTTAAGTGGTATCAATTAAGGTCAAGGTGAATCAACAGACAAAACAAGGGTTAGGATAGTTAGGGGTGGATTCGAAAGTCCTAGTGCTCTCTCTCTGATTGAATTTTCTTCCCTGTTTCTCAATTGTTTTTCCTAAAATTATGCTTAGTGGTTTAGTTCATTATTCATTGGATTAGTTAAGAAGAATCTTAGATTTAAATTGTGACGACCAGTCCTCGTGGGATTCGACCTCGATCTTACCGAGTTTATTACTACATCACAACCCTATACTTAGGGAGTGAACACCCACTCTGGGACGGTGTTTTAAAACACCAACCAGACTCTGTTTTAGATGCAGTTACTAGCGTAACGCATGAGGCCGAGCCGGACTTCTATAATGATGAAGAGGAGTTCTAATACATGCAGTTATCAGGCGGGTTTATGTAGACCGTTCTGATCGACATGATTACAGGGTTATATGATTAGTTGCACATTCACATTTTATCATTTTGGAAATTATACATGTAATTATTTGACCTGGTGACATGTTCATACTCTAGGGACTCAAAATACACTTACATGTCTTATACATCTATCACAGTCTTCCGCTTGCGTAATTTAATTGTCTTTGGAGTATGATATGTTGTTTTGGTATAATCTCACTCATGTTTAATGCACTAATATGGACAACATTTAATCATCATTATCTATGTTGTATAAGTGATGTGTTGGAACTCGGGAGTTGAGCTCTTGCTTAACCCTCGATTTTCAGGGCATTATAAAAACTATGTTAATTAAACTCCTATTATTAAAAACTTACTAAGGCACATCATAATGTTTATTTCCTATCCAACTTATAGATTAGGTCGCATGCACTTGGATGAAAGGAAACACAAACGCCAACTTATACAAAACTTCAGTGGCCTTGAAGAAATTTTTAATGGTGGGAGTTCAATGACCAATGTTTCCAGTTTCCTAGTCCAAGTGAGAGTTGGATCTACCTCATTTTACAAAATGATATAGAAAAATGAATGGACGGCATGGATAAAACACATACATCGGTACCACCCTCACATGTCCATGATCCTTATGCACTGTCAAAGCCTTTGGCAGGAAGTTCCTGCACTGTGCTGGGATGCTAAGTGGGGCCAAGTGATGTTTACGGGAAACCCACACCGGGCATCCGTTTTGAAAAAATCATTTTAGGACATGCGACTAAAATTGAAGTATATCCAAAACTCAAGTGGACGGTAAGGGAGGAAATAGTGGGGATTCAGTGACCACCATTTGAAACATTCCTATGGCCAAAAAGTTTCATTTCAGGCTAAGGTTTTGGTGTTTTCACTTAATCTCAATGGGAATGACCTTATAAGCAGTTTGGATGGCATATAGTCATCAAGGTAGATGTCAGGAAAGTTTTAATGATAAGAAACTCTTTCCATGGTTTTCCCTCTCGTATGGCCCACTTGAGTTTTGGATCCACCTAATTTTATTTTTTTTTTTTTTTTTTTTTTTGTCTCATGACCTAAAATAAGCTCTCAAAATGGATGGACGGTGTGGATTTATCATAAACATTATGGTGGCCCCGCCTAGTATTCAGTGCAGGAAATCTGTGTCCCTTGGAGTAGGGATCTAATGGGCTACGGTGCTTTGGATTTGTTAATTTTTAGGCTTACATTGTAAAATAATATGAAAAAATGGATGGATGGTGTGGATAAAACCAAACATCACTGTGGCCCCTCATAGCCCGCCGGGATTGGGTATTAGCTAGAGCTGGGCATCGACTTGACTCGGACTGAGTTAGGGCTGACTCGACTCGATCCAGTTTTGAAATAGGCCTGACCCGAACTCGATCGGACTTGATATCGAGTCCAGCACGCCTGACTCGATCAGAGTTCGGTCTGGCTCGGATTGATTCAAATCGAGTCTGATCTGGTCAGAAGGACTGAGTTAGGTCGAGTTGGCACCAAGTTGGATTGAGAGATGAGGGAGGGAGGGAGTGAAGAGGAGAGAGAGGAGGAGGAGGAGGAGGAGGGTGATGGTGGCGGCCGGTGGGTGGTTGCTGGGCTTAGAGGAGGATGAGAGAGAGAGAGAGAGAGAGAGAGAGAGAGAGAGAGAGAGAGAGAGAGAGAGAGGTTGGGATCAGTCGGGTAGGGTTAGAGAGTTGGGTCGAGTCGAGTCTAATAGGATCGAGTTTCGAGTTGAGTCAGGTTGAGTTAATGAGTAACTCGAACTCCACTCTGTTTGAGTTCGGATCGGGTGAAACTTATTCGGTTCGGACCGACTCACCCATTCGTTTCGGGTCAAGTCGGATCGGACCGAGTCGGACAAGTCGAGTTAGCCGGATTGGGTCATCTTGTGCCCACTTCTAGTATTAGCCCCACCATGACCTAACTAGAGATGGACGGATATGTCAGCAGCGTTTATAAAGCCACTGTGATTTATGTGTTTTATCTACTCTGCTCATTCATTTTGAAAAATCATTTTATTTGACGAGCCCAAAAATGAAGCAGTTCTAATGCACGTGGATCACACCACATCAAATAGTAGAGATTAAATCCTTACTGCCGAAAACTACTCGGGCATCAAATAGTAGAGATTAAATCCTTACTGCCGAAAACTACTCGGGCTACAGAAGTTTTGGATCAAGCTGATATTTAGTTTTTCCCTTCATCCAGGTATACATGACCTTACGAACAGGATGGATAGCAAATAAACACCATGTTGGGCCCTTAAAAGGTTTCAATGGTGAGTCATCGTCACCACTGCTTCATGTGGTGTGGTTCAACTGAGTCTTGGATATACCTTCTTTTTTGTCTCATGCCTTAAAATGATCTATTCAAAATGGATGCACGGCTTGGATAAACAAATATATCAAGGTGGGGCCCACAGAGCACCCTGACAGGACCGTCCCCCTATCGCTAGGTCTTAGTGAGGGTAGCACCCAATCCGCGCCCCAAATAGCCCCAGAGCGTGCCGAGCTAGGTACAGGCGGTGGTAGTATCTCATCCGCGTCCGTCCCAAATTGCCTGGGTGTTTGCGCGAGCTGCGTAAACAGGCGTTGTAGGCGATTCCGGTCCCTCGTCGAATCGCGACCCTTCTTCCTCATCACCCCTCTCATTCCTTTTCCACACCCACATCTGCCCTGTCTAAAAAATCAGACCGACCTCAGCAAAAAGAAAAAAGAAAACAGAGAGAGAGAGAGAGAGAGAGAGAGAGAGAGAGAGAGAGAGAGATGGATGCCATCCAACCTCCGAACAGATACATGGGAGCAGGTCCTCCTCCAATACCTGATCCTCAACTACAACAGCATCATCAACAACAGCAAGCTCCTCATCATCATCCTCACTGGTACCCTCCTCCACCTCCCCATCCTCCACCCCAGTTTCAGTACCAACATCAACCCCCTTCTTATCCTTCACCCCCTCTCCCTTATCCTGCGCCCCACCCCTTCCCCACCACTACGCCCCTCCTCCTCGTCCTCCCCTCCACATGCCTCCTCCTCATCAACAACCTTACCCTCCTCAGCCCAATCAGGTAACTCCTCTTCCCTTCCGTCGTTATTTTTCCAAAGTGCATTTCTTTCTCTTCTTGTTTCTATTTCTCACTCCTCTCTTTTTTTTTTTTTTTTTTTTTTTTTTGTGGATTGTAAATATTCCTGACATGTTTCGTTGAGAATAGTGATGAATAGGCGCAGGTGTCTTCCCGGCACCACGTTCCAATAAACTAAAGCGAATTGATCACTTACAGACGCCTGCACCACTCGTTGTGGTACAGGGTGTTTTCTGCCGTTAGGTGCTTTGATTTTGATTTTGATTTTCTTTATAAATTTTATCTCCCCCCATTTGAATGCATTCAATGGCCGAAAACGCTTTGTACCAGGAGTTGTGCAGGCATGTGTAGGCAGTCAGTTCTCACAAACTAACTGGTATTTGTTGGGAAAATGGGACTTTTATTAGAATTAGAAAAGACATGCTACAACAAGGTGAATTCATGAATTCATTCCTGAATCGCAGAGAAGGGGGAGAGTTCTATGCGGGTTGTCCTTATTCTGCTTCTTGTTTTGTGTAGAGCTTTCGAATAGCTGATGAGAATATGGGGGTGGGGTGGGGTCACTACTTGATAGAATTGCTTATTCCTTTGGTGGGATGTTTGGATAGAAAGAAAACAAACTGTGATATGGGAAATCAACATGGAATAATCAGGAAATGGAAAACTGCGGATTCCAAAAAAAAATTCTGTTGTTTGGTCTGGACAGCATGGGAATGTTAAAATATCAATTATCAAATGGTGAGAGCCATCTCCCATAACCTTGGAATAACATGTTTTCTTTTCTTGGAAGAAGACTTTTTTTTTTTTTTTTGAGTAAAACATTTTAATGGAAAATGATTTCCATTGCTATATATATATATATATATTTGCTACTAAAACAAGGGAAACATCCCATAGTTGATTTGCTAGAGATAGGGTGAAATTGCACATGAATACAAATTGAACGGACCTCCATTTGGTCAGGCTTTAGTATGAAGCGTTATCGATGATTTATTTTATGGTTATGGTGGGAGGGATATGATCCTTCACTTCTTCAGCAGTTTTATGGACCATTAAATAGAGGTGAGTTTTCGAAAGACATCCTTCAAAAAAAAAAAAATAAAAAAAATCTCCCATTTGGTGATACTTTTGGGTGTCCATAGATGATCTTTCAGTTTTGTCACATGAATGAGATGGTACCATACTGTGTCGGTTTCCATATTGGTAGTGGATACTATATGGATGCTCATTAGATATACTTTAACAGGATGCAATTGTACATTTCCATTATTGTATAAACTTCAAGCAATCACTTTGAGGTATTAAATTATCAGATGGGGTGCCCAAATCTTTCGTGCATTTTTTAAATGCAGAGTTGTTTTTGCTTCCTCCATATTCGTGTTTGTATCTGTATTTGGGCATCATGTATGATAAGGTGGATGTAGGTCACCTTCCGTTGCTAGAATTTGAATCTAACTCTTTATTTTGCTAGAGATTCTTGCAAATAAATTTTTATTGCAGAGCAGATCATGGGCCTATCCTGTACAACTGCGAATAAAGACTGCACTTGGTTGGAACTATCAAAATCCTAAATATCGCATCATTAAGAAGGGTTTGGTGAGTTTGGGAAAGTGTTTTTCAGCTTGGTTGGGAATTGCCCCCCAAATGAGGTGGTGTACAGAATAAGGTGGGTAATTCAAGGTGTTCCGTAACGGTAACGGTGGCCGTAACGGCCACCACCATTACCGTTATGATACGGGCCGTAACGGCCGTTACAGCCCCCGTATCGGCCGTTACGGCTATTTTTTTTTTTTTTTGAAAAATGCATTTCCTGGACCGTTACGGGACCGTTACGGGGCCGTTACGCACCGTTACGGGGCCGTTACGGGGCCGTTACGCACCGTTACGGGACCGTTACGGGGCCGTTACGGCGCATTTTTCTGTAACGGCCGTTACGGCCGTTTCGACCCCGTAACGCGTAACGGTTATGACCGTTACCGTTACGTAACGGCCGTTACGGCCGTTACGTAACCGATTTGGAATACCACTGGGTATTCATGGGGGGTGGGATCCCATGGTGACTACCAAAATGGTTGGCAGATATCCAAAAAATTTGGCAAGTGTATTCATTCCTTTTCCAACATGTAACTAGGGAAGGCAATGGTGAGATCAATCAGTTTATTAATTATTTGAGAGAGAATGGGGAGACTGTTTCGTTAGCGAAAAAGGATGTGGATAGATTGGAGTTGGTTTGGCGAGAGCTTTTCCTGATTCTGTAATGTGTTCTGTATTTTTTCTTCTTTATGGGATCTCATGTTATGGATTAAAGAAAACAAGCATGATGCCTGGTATAGTGCCAGAAAAATAGTTTGCCTATCTGAACTGCTCTTGTTGTCACCAACCAATTCTGTGCTAATATTTTGTATATTCCATCTGATTGGAAAATTTTGCTGACCCCAAGAAATTGGGATAAGGCTTAGATGATTATGATCTGATGGAAAATTTTTACTAGAGGAAACCATCATAAGTAATGCCAACGATTTTCATTTTGATTAATAATGGAAAAATAAGTTAAATATAAAAGTAATATTCACTTTAAAGTTTAAACAACAAGAGAAATTACCTGGACAGGTCAGACAGACATACTTTCCTCCGGCACAGCCTTAAGGACTATTTCCCCAAATGCTCATATAAGTATTTTGAGGTTGATTGGTTTTGTTGTCATGTGGGTACATTACAATAATTTCCACTTGAATTTATGTGGCTTGTTGGAATTTGAAATGGATTTTTGCAAATGGTTTGAAATCCTCTTCCCTCAAGTTTATTGGTGCACGCTCGCTAAGTGATTTTATGTAAAGCCTAATTTGATCATGCGGAACATGGGTATATATATATATATGTATATATATATATTTCATGTGGTTCAAATTTTTTCTTTTCATTGATTGATTATACACACTACTTCTGTACATTTCCCAAGTATTGAATGTTGTGCAAGAGAACAACTTGTTCAGTTAGGCTTCATTACTTTTTTTGGAGGTGATGTATGTACTAATTTCTAGTTAAACGAAATCTTTACAGCCATGGGGAAATCCAAATTGGGTCCGTCATCAAGGTTGGGAATATCCAGGTTTGTCCTAATTCTTAACTCTATGAAAATGACTCATCGTATTACTTTCAGCTAAGTGAGATGACATCAATTTTACCTTTTCGTCATCATCATCATCATCATCATCATCATCGAAGCCTTATCCCAATTAATTGGGGATCTATTTTACCTATCATACTTTGATAATTTGTTAATATTAGATATCCTGCAACTTTTATCATTCTTAAATCAGTTTAAAGAGCTTGCCTGGTTATATTGCATGGCTTTTATATTGTGATGTATTCTGATAATTTCTTGCTTCAAACTTAAATCATGCAACCTATTTTTCTACAATAAGATTCCGAGCTCTTCATTTTCATTTTCAGTTTGATCATGTGTTTTTAGGGCTGAGCGTTAATAAAATGGAATTACAACATCACTCATATGTGAAGTGCCCTACTTTATTTTGGGGACTTGGAATTAACACATGATGTGCTTATGCCCAAGCTTGAGTCCAAAGTTTGTTATTCAAGTTAGATTACGAATGATCATTCCACCTAGCAAGTACCTTTTGAGTTGTGTAGTTTTAAAAACTCAAAATTGAATTGGATAAGAGCTCCGGATTGAATTGAATCAAATGGTCACCCATATGTAAGATATTTTGAATTTTTAGCAAATAAAAAACTCGTTAAACATTGGAAAACTGGGATATGGTTAAATCAATAAATATTTTCTGTCCAATTAGAACATAAACGTTTTTTGTGGTAAAGAGAACCCTGAGTTCTTGACTAATCAGTCTAAAAGATAAATTTGTCTTTTTATGTACCTGCAATTCTTTTCCACCTCTCTTCAATTCATTAGATAAAACTAATTGCAGAGCATTTTGTAGAGGTTCCGTAGTCACACATGAGCGTGTGGAGCCACATGGTCAGATAGTGTGGGTGTGGTGAACATCCATTCTTCCATCAAGTGGGTCCACTGTGTAGATTGCCTACCAAAAAGAGAGTGGGCTGAGGTGGATAAAACTGATAGACAATTGGTTTGGCTATCCATTTGTTTTGTCCACTGTTGCCACTTGATTAGTGGACCACCCTGATTTATGGGTCAGGCCATCTAAACAGTCGAGGTCCCTGATGGATGGCTTGGATATCTTAAATGCGTGTCGACATGTTATGGGGGCTGTACAATAGCTGTTGTGGGATCAGCAAACCTCTATAAAATCAAACCCCATGATGATCACTGCATAAAATCCAACACATCTCTACCGAGGTGGTGAAGCTCAGTATCTTTCTTCGTTGGCTTTAAGGATGAGAGCTGGCTCCCTTGGTGATTTTATTACTCTTACACCTCATAGTGGTTGCGACTATGTAACAAGAAAATGTCATTTTTCCATTCAAACGTGTGTTGGGCATGCCTGTTGGACACACATGTTGACAGAGATAGATGGTAGTTTAGCTGCCCTGTTGTAGCAATATTTTAAGTAATGATATAGCACATGATATCACACCTTAAAGAAGGGGAAATATCAGGAAATATCACTGCTGAGAGTATTACAGTCTAAGGGAAATTCTGGGGAAACTCTAGGGAAATGGTCAAATTTCTCAGTGAAACTTAGGAGATGCAAACATGATGACACACTTAGAACTCAAAACATTACAAAAGACTAAATGCTTAATAGTTTTCCATTGTTTAGGGGGCAAAGCTATGTGTTGTCGGGCATAAAACACAAGCAATACAGGTATACAACCAAGAACTAAAAAGAACAAAAAAATGGCTTCGTCTCTGATCCACATGGATTTACAGGGTGGCGCAAAGTCACTGTTCTTATCCATAGTGGGATGGCCATATGCTACTGCTCCACATAGCTGCATAACTGTGCCCAGCCCATTATGTTGTGATACCATGCCATGTACTCGAACATATTGATGGTATCCATCTTCAGCAATTTGAACCAGTATGCTCATAGGTGGATGCTGAGTAGTCACCTATGTGCCACAGTCTCTCCCAATGGCACTGGCTGTGGATGTATGTTTGCTATACCAATTGTGAGAGTGCAACATGTGGAGTTGGTGGTAAAGTTAAGATGAAGAGGAGGATGGAAGGAATTCTTTTGATACTTATAACCATAGATGGATCAGCTAGTACTGATGTCTATTAGTGTCAACAACATGTTTGAACACGGGCAGACAATTGTCCCTCCATTTGTGGATTAATTTGAACAAATGATGATGTGGAGAGTTGGAAAGATTCCTTAGGGGTCGAAGCAACTGGATTGAAAATTGAAAGAGCATTGCAAGGTAGAGACCATGGAATCTGTTTTGATGCAGTAGATTCCCCATGTAGACTTTGTAGCAGATACATTTTTGGATTGTATGGAGCAAATCCAGGAGTTTTTTGAATGGAAAGTTGTTGAAAGATATGAAGATCAAGTGTGTGGATTCAAAATTGAAACATTGGTGTAGGAAGTGTAGTGTCTCCCACTCGTTAGGTGAGCTGGTAGGGACAATTTAGTGTGTGTGAATGATCCAGGGTTCAATCCCTGGTACTGTTACCTTAAAAAAACGTTGGTTCAGGAAGCGGAGAATTGAACTTTGTTGAAGGATTTGATCATATCTTAGAAGTGCTAATTCTGTTACTAGATGCCACAAGCTTGATAATTAACCCTAATAGAGTGTGGGAGAACCCAACATCCTTCTATCCTCAAAAGCTAGAAAATCCCACAGAATCGACTCTTGTTCTCATAAGAAAATATGTCAAATTTCATTCAATAACGAATAGCATAAGATTATATCATAGTATGGCCTTGTAGGGCTTATATAAAGCTTCTCAAATCAATCCAGACCATTAGTTATCATAGTTGTAGGAAGAGAAGGGGAAGAGTTCTAAATAAAGCAACAAATAATGAAACTGTAATTTACTAAGATAAACCGGTATACACAACCTTATGGCCCTAGGTGTTGTACAGTTTGTATAAGAACCTGAAAATGATTTATATGGATTGTACACAATGCTTTGAAGATTGTAATTTGTAGGGTCGGAGTTGCGGGTGGCATAATCCAAGCAGATTGTAATTTGAGCCATCTGATTGGATTTGTGGGTATGAAAATCCAATTGGATCCCTTATAACGGGTTATGCTTTAAGTGTGTGCTAGTCGACTCCATTTTTGGGTCTTCTTGAGTACACACGTGTGATGTGTGGCCTGAAGGCATCAATTCCCCTTGGCTTGGAAGCAATCGGCCTTATTATGTTATGGCTCCTTATATAGCTCTGGGTTGATGCACTAGAAATCCTCTGCTCTGATCACATGCTATTGGATCTTGTCATTTCTTTTCATTTCACAGGGAACTTTTGGTATCCTCCAGGCTCCATGTTACATAAAGACAATATGATTGTCTAGTATATCTTTAATAACTTTGTTGACTCATTGTGTTGCTTGTGTATTTGGATTGCGTGTCCATCTTTGATTTCATCATCATGGTCTCCAAGATGTGCAATGATGTATTCCACATTAATGATGGTAAACATACTCAATTTTGGTTGAAGCTGAATACGATATGCGTTTTCTTTAATTTTCTTTTGGACAAGATAAGGACCATGTGTGAGAGTGACTTGTGATTGGTAGCTTTTTGTCTTGAGCTGCACTATCACTTCATCTCCGTATTTTAAGTATGCATAGTGTCTTCATATGCCAAGTTATTCCTCTTAAGTCTCATTACTACGAGCTATTGTTGAGAGTTGTTGGCAATTCATTTGTACTATGATGGAACCTCTACCGACGAGGCGGAGAGGTGGCCCTCGGAAAGATGGGGAGCTCATACACTAAATCGAAAGTGTATGCATATGAAACTCGAGAGTATTGACTCAATTGTCCAATTTAGTTGAGGTTGAATTGCTTTGGGGAGGGAAATTCTTCGATGAACCTCTTTCTAGAATCATTTTGTTTTTGGAGACTGACGAATGGGGAAAAGACTGACTGAGGAAGATTTGATTAAGGGATATCTTATTAATGGCTTGGGCAATAGAAATGTTCTTTGCATCGAGAGTGCTTTTAGGTGGTTGTGGAATTAGATTCGAAGTTTGAGGCAATGTAGGTTGTTGACTATGCTAGGATTAGAGTTTGCCATGCTCGACAATGGGAAGGTAATCAAGTTATAGAGATAGTTAAACTTTGGATTAAGCACATTAACTTCAACATCTAAGCTTAAGAATTGAGTGATGATTTGGTGGTGGGTTGAAATGATCATTTTGTACTTGTAGGTGTTGTCAAGGAAGATGAACCACCATTTTGGATGGTTCGACGTGCATTGCATTTAGATGGTGACAGGCGGGAGGATGTAACAGAGCCAAATTCAGATAAATGTGATGGGACAACCTCTTGCCCCTATTCAAGTTTCGAATGTGGTAGCTATAGCTTGCATGCTAAATGAGGTAGCCCAGCAAAGTGGGGTTTGTTCATTTGAATGGGCCTTGCTAGCACGATGATGAGGCAAATGAGTTAAGTGAAAGGTTTAGGGCAGTTCGTGCTTGCTTTTTTACCTGGGTCAATTTAATTGTGTCAAGTGCAAGTGGTGCTATTAGGAGGGAAACAACTCAAAATGTGGTAGACGTAATAATGATTCTAGGGGCATATGTGTGATTTCACCATTGTGTTTGGAGAAATTTAATCACATGTGAATACATTAAAGCCATGTGAGAAGGGTACTTACATAAACCCCAATGTTGAGAAAATATAAGGGAAATCGACAATAGTAGACTTTGTTGGTGAATTAAGCCTTGAGATGTTGTTATCAAAGTTAGTACCCAAGAGGAAGAGGATGTGGCATATTGGCTTGGTGACAACGACATTTCAAACTAGGCCATTAATGCAGGGGCATTTTCACATTGGGCTCGAGTGGGGTCGCCTGTTGGATGCAGGGGCACACTCGGGGTGGGTGACCCATGCGATTTGGGGCCCACGGGGGAGACTCCTTACAAGGGGTAATTAATGAGCATTTCACACCGGGCTTGAGTGGGGTAGCCCGTGGGATGTGGGGACACACTCGGGGTGGGCGGCCCATGTGATTTGGGGCCCACGAAGGGTGTTCAGCTGAGGTCTTAATCTATGAGATGTGGGGCCTGGGCTATGAGATAAAGGGATTAATTCGCCATACTCTAATAGTTCGAGCTTTTAGAGCAAGTGGTTAATTGTCCTGCATCAAATTGGTAGCAGAGCGGGAGGTCTCGTGTTCAAGACTCCTCACCGGGGGTGATTAATGCAGGGGCATTTTCACACTGGGCTCAAGTGGGGTCGCCTGTCGGATGCAGGGGCACACTCGGGGTGGGTGACCCATGCAATTTGGGGCCCACGGGAGAGGTCCCGTGTTCAAGACTCCTTACCAGGGGTGATTAATGCGCATTTCACACCAGACTCGAGTGGGGTAGCCCGTGGGATGCAGGGACAAACTCGGGGTGGGCGACCCATGTGATTTGGGGCCCACGAAGGGGGTTCGGCCGAGGTCTTAACCCATGAGATGTGGGGCCTGGGCTATAAGATAAAGGGATTAATTCGCCATACTCTAATAGTTCGAGCTTTTAGAGCAAGTGGTTAATTGTCTTGCATCAGCCATCATGAAGCGGCATGTCCAAGTGGCAGTGCAACTCTATCATCTAGTAAGGTGTTTGAAGAAGGGGATAGCACCTAGCTATTGCCTTCTGATAAAGGACAGGGTATGGCTTTAGAGAAAGGCCATGAAAGGTTTTGCGGACATACGTGAGGCTAATTAATGTTGGTAAAGAAGTCACAATGCATTTTGGGGAGGACGAGGACTTGCAATGACAATTTCCGGAGGAAAGGAACATGCAAAAACATTAGGAAATGGACCATCTTTCCATAGAAGGAAATAGAAAGGCCTGCATGGGCTGATGAGTCTCAATTCCTCAGTCAATTATGGAGAGGGGTGGGGTTGGGGGTGGGGGGCAATAGTAAAGCTAATGTGGAATTGCTTGGTACATGAGAAATCAAGAGGAGGGAGAATAACAAGGTTTAGAAATGAAGCTGTTAATGTGGAATGTGCTTGGGCTTGGTTGGCTGGGGAAGAGGATGCAAGTTAGATATGCATATTTTAATAAGGTCCAATTAGTTGCTTTTCATAAAACTCAAACTGCAGAATCTTCACATCTCTTGTTTGCTCTATTTGTGGAGGCGACGGTTTGGATTGAGCCATGTGAATTTGGAAGGGGCTTTTAGTGGTATTGGAGTGGGCTAGAATGCTCACGCCTTTTAGAAAGTGGTGTTCAATTCAATTCTTCTTCTTCTTCTTTTGGTGCTATTCTAGGCGAAGAATAATAATTTAGGTGGGTCCTTGCCTCTATTTCTAGACCACGCTATCGTAATTAAAGAATGAATTGTAGGAGCTTAACGAGGTGTGGTTGAAGTGGAATTATCCATTATGAATTGGTGGTGATTTTAATGTGGTCCAATTCTCTCACAGGAAAAGAGCAGTGGCAGCCTACTTCATGTATGCGTGACTTTTCTGATTGGGTTGGTGATCATGGTATTAAAAAAAGTTATGTAACAGCGACAATGGGGGGCATTATGTGATAGGGGGTTATAACGACCGTTCGAAAAAATGGCCCATTACGGCACCATATTAGCCCTTACGTAATGGTAACCATGTGGGCCATTTTGCAATTCGGAGTTGTAATGGCCATTTTGGAAAAAAGGCCCGTACAGCCCCATAGTGGTCGTAACGGATTGATACGGGCCCATAATAGTCCGATATGGGGTCGATACATCTTCCTCTTAAATTTTTTTTCCCGACTGTTATAGGGCTGTAGTGGCCCATATTTTAATGCCCATAAGGCTTGCCATTACAACCACCATTACTGTTATTAAATACCTCGTTCGTGATGCACATGCTGGTTGATCAATCTCACCATGGGTGGGTACTGCTTCGCCTGGTCAAATAAGTGAGAATACTTCAATATGCCCCACCTTGATCGGTGTGCTTGCAGATTGGGAAGATAATTTTTTTTGAGAGGTAATTGAAATTTTACTGAAAAACCACTAAGGCGGGAAAGAATACATGGTTAAGAAAAAAGCCATGAAGAAAGATCAATGTTAGCAGTTGATTTGACATAAAGTCCAGTCTGAAACAATTAATTTGACCGAACATATGATTTCCTCGATAGAAAGAAACTTGTTATCAAAATAGCTTTTGTTACGAAACCTCCAAATGAACCAAAGAATCCCCATTGCGACAAGCCTCCAAACCACCTTCCAAGCCTTAAGCACCATACCTTCGTGCTATGACCATAAGAATTGATTGATCGATTTCAGCATCACCCATGATACCTGGAAAGTACTGATAAGGTGATCCCATAACTTTTGAGTGAAGGGGCAATGGATGAAGAGATAGTTAATAGATTCTACATCCCTCATGCACATCAAACATATATTCAGAAGAATTTGAGCACTTCTTTGAAGGTTATCAATGGTTAGGATACTTTCCTACAAACAAGTCACACAAAAGTGGCAATCCTTGGAGGAGCACCATAGGACCACTGAAGGTAGGGAAAGGAGTGGGATGGTGACAACGAAGAGATTAACTTGTAGAAGGAATGCACGGAGAACAGACCTAAAGAATGGGCTTTCCAAACTAAGGAATCTTCATCTTGAAACAAGGGCATATGAAGCTTCAAAAGATCGAGAAGCGTGAGGAGATCTTCTACTTCATCGTTTGAGAGGTTATGCCTACAAGGAGGAGCCCAAACTACGCACTCGCCCATTGAGAAGAAACAACAGTCCACCGTAATGAAGTAATCAGATGCAAGACGGGCCAAAACCAAGAATAAATCCTGTAAAGGAGTATCCCCGCACCAATTGTCGATCCAAAAATGAATGCGATTTCCCTTTCCCAACGTGAAGGAAGTCCTTGAATGGGAGAGGTGCTCGGTGGTGGCGATAGCCTTCCTAACATAAGATGCACGATATAAGGATAGATTTTATTCGCCCGACTGGAGCCATACTTGAGAGAGAGGAGCTCCCTCCACATTCGACCTGATTCAGAACTAAATCTCCAATGCCAGTTTCCAAGAAGAGTGATATTCATGAGGTCCAATCTTTTCAAGCCTGCTCCTCCCTCGACAATTGGCTTGCACATGTTCATCCCATTTAAGCAAGTGAATTTCCTCGTCTTTGGTCCTTTCCAAAAGAAATCCCTCTGTAATTTCTCAAGTCTGTCCGACATAGACTTTGGACATTTGAAGAGGGACATGAAATATATGGGCATATTAGAAAATGCCAATTTGATGAGAGTTAGATGACCTCCCAAGGAAAGGAAGTGATTCTTCCACGAAAGACTATTTTCTTTCAATTTTCTTAATGACCTTATCCCAGAGATGTTAGATTGGGAAGATAATTACCCGAGTATTTACCAATTTGGCCTTCCAAGACCGACTCGAGATCACTATCTAGTTGTCCTTGAGATTGAAGTGGAATTTTGGGTAGGTCTCCTTCTTGCTTTGAGTTAGGGCCTGTTTGATTTTCGGTGAAATAGTAAACCGCGCGTAAAAAAAGTGATGATTATTTCACCGTGAATTCACGGCATCTTGATATGACTGTTTACTTTTTGACACAAAAATCAAGAATATTATAAAATATCTGTGGGTCCCATTGCGATGCATTTTGCTTATCCACACCGTTCATCCATTATTACATTTGAATTCATAGCATGAGTAAAAAATTGAGGTATATCCAATACTCAAGTGGACCACGTCATACAAAAAAGAGAATCGAAAACTTACCGTTAAAAACTTTGTAGGGCCACTGTTTCTTTTGGCGTGGGCCATTTGAGTGTTAAACTTGCTTCATTTTTTATCTCATACTCCAAAATATTGTAATAAAATAGACTGACAGAATGGATATATCATTAACATTACTTTCCAGTAAATAAATTAAAATTACATCCGTTAAACCAATTTCACTGGCACAAACTCCTATGAGTTTTCAAACGCAGGAAATCGTAATAATCACCGTTTTCCCTTGCATTTTCCATTTCTCTGAAAAACAAACAGGCCCTTAATGTGGCTTGAGTAGGGATTTATATAAAAGTTCAAAGATTGGTTGAGATCTCCCTCTCCCACTCTCTCTCTCTCTCTCTCCCCCTCTCCCTCTCTCTCCCTCTCTCTAGGCTGGACACAATCCGCTGAACAAGTTGAGAAAACTAAACGGCTTGATTAAAGATAGGAGATCACTTTGGCATACTAGAGAAGTTAAAAGAATTGATCCTCTAGTAAACCCAAGATCTTGGTCATAAGGAAGAATCAAGGCCATTGTTTGAGGAAAAATAGAAGGGGCTTTGTCAAGCTTGAATGGGAAAGAAAAGTCCTTGAGGAGTTAAAATGGCGTTGAAGGTCCAGTGCAACTTGGTTCGAGGGTAACAAATATGAAGGTCATCCATGGGATCGCGAAATGAATGCTAGAAGAAGGGTTAATAGAATTCATTGCGTTTAAGTGTTACAATGGTGACTAGAAATGAAGATGTCTGTAATGATGCCAAGGAATTTTAATCTATGCTTCTTTCAAATGATGAATGGGTTTGGCCTAACCTTGATGTCCTGGAGTTTGATTAGATCAATGAAGAAGAAGTAGATTGGTTGGGATGGCCAATTGAAGAGGAGAGGTGAAGAAGGCAATTTCCGATTGAGGAAGTTATAAGGCACCCGCTAGTCTAGATGGCTTTCCCATTGATTTATTCTTGGTGTTCTAGGTGGAAGTGAGAAGATCTAATGGAGTTATATTGTCGAGTTCCACAAGAGAGGAAGGTCATCCCACCTAAAAGCAAAGAGGGAAACATGCTCCCCCTCCCCCCCCCCTCCCCGATACAACTAGAAGCACACTCCTTGCCACACTGAAAACCCCAAAAAACAAATCTTCCTTAACGAAGGAGTTTCAATTGGAAAGAAGATTAAAAAAAAGGGACCTTACTTTGAACTGGGGTTGGGACGAGGCCCATCTTGCCATCATAATATGGATTCCTTGCTTGCTTCCACCGAAGAGCCTTTCTTTGCAGAAGTTGTGGAGTTTCTCTTGTTCCATAATCCTCGTGTGATGGCAAGAGGGACAAACTTCCACGGGATATTCCCGTGAGGATGGAAAGGTCCATTTACGACTTGCCCAACTTGCAAATAGGTCCAACATGGAACCATTCAGGGACCAAGATACCCAAAAAGGTTAATAAGTGCAATTAGGTTGTTGTTCTTAACAAAAGGACAAACAATGGACGGGGCTTTGATGCGCATGAAGTGATTGATTCAAGATACAGAGAGGGAAACCATTTTTAACATGCTATAAGATACAAAAAAGTATATGACCATGTGAATTGGGATATTCTTCGTTACATGCTCTGAAGAATGGGCTTCAAGTTGAGATGGAGGAAGTGGATGTCAAATTGTGTTGCTTTAACTCATTATTCAATTCGTATAACTGTATCTATGAAATGATTTTATTTTTTATTTTTATTTTGGTAGTAGATGTACTCATCACGATGATGTCCTATCTGTGATGTTGTTCAACTGTGTAACTTGAGCCATGTTAGGATGATATCTATGACTACAAAGAGAAGCTTGTTCAAAGGCTTCAAAGTGGGTTAGGATGATTTGTAGTTGGTCCATTTTTAGTATGATGATGAAACACTCTTCTTCTGTAAGGCGAAACTGGATTAGGTCACTGTCTTTCATAGGGTTTGGACTTGCTTCAAAGCAATATCTGGTTAGAACTCAGAACTAATTTACATGAGTTCATTGGCATTTTATTGGTGGTGGATGGTTTGAGGGCCTTGGTCACCGAGCTTGGCTATTAGGTTGGCAAACTTCCGACATCTTACATAGGGTTCCCTTCAAGCATTGGAAAACTGGCTAAGTAATTATGGGACATTACCGTCGAAAGGGTAGAGTGTCAATTTTCTCTATGGAAAAGTGGATACTTCCTTGTGGGTTGTCTGCTAATTTTAATTTAAGCCGCCTGATCCAACTTGCCTATCTGTGACATGCCCCTTCCCAATGCCCTTTGCATGTTATAAATTAGCTTGATAAACTCCGTAGCAACTTACTATGGCAAGGTAGGGAGGATAAGAATAAAGTCTCCTCTAGTGGGGTGGAAGTTGGAATGAGGTTTTTTGCCTCACACACAAGGAGAGTTGGGATTAGAAAAGGTTGATGTACAGGGCACTTCATGGGAAATGGATATGGGGATTCATGAAAGAAGAAAATAACTATTGGAGGTGATTATCACAATAATGGGTCAGGCTAGGGTGGCTTGTGAGAGTGTTCTACTTCACCATCATCTTTGTATGGGGCCTCAGCCATCTGGAAGGCCATGTGACGCAGAACAACTAACCACTTGCTCTAAAAGCTTGAACGGATAGAGCGTGGTGAATTTATACCTTTATCTCATACCCCAGGTCAGGCCCATCGGTCAAACCTCCCTTGTGGGCCCCACTTCACATGGGTCCTGCCTCACACGGGCCGCCCATCCCAACCGTGCCCCCGCTTCACATAAACCACCCCACTTGAGCTTAGTGTGGAAATGCCCCTGTATTAATCACCTCGGTGAGGAGTCTCGAACACAAGACCTTCCTCTCTGATATCAAATTTGATGCAGGGCGGGATGATCTAACCTAATATGATGCATTGAAACTAGATAGCAGATTAACTAGAGCAATCAAAAGACAACTTTTGACGCAGGACAACTAACCACTTGCTCTAAAAGCTCGAATTGATAGAGCGTGGCGAATCAATCCCTTTATCTCATAGCCCATGTTAGGCCCTTGGCTGAACCCTCTCGTGGGCCCCACTTCACATGGGTCCTGCCTCACACGAGTTGCCCAACCCTTGTTGCCCCCGCTTCACACAGGCCACCCCACTTGAGCCCGGTGTGAAAATGCCCCTGCATTAATCACCCCCGGTGAGGAGTCTCTAACACGTGGCCTCCCGCTCTAATACCACTTTTGACGCAGGACAACTAACTACTTGCTCTAAATGCTTGAAATGATAAAGTGTGACGAATCAATCCCTTTATCTCATAGCCCAGGTCAGGCCCTTGGCCTAACCCCCCTCGTGCGCCCCACTTCACATGGGTCCCGCCTCACACGAGCCACTCACCTCACACGGGCCGCCCATCCCATTCGAGCCCGGTGTGAAAATGCCCGTGCATTACCTTGGTTGGTGATGGTTTGGCTCTTGGAAGGCATATTCTGGAGGTGGCTAATGGCATCAAAACAAAGTTTTGGATTGACATATGGTGTGGACGCTCTAGGGTATGTCAAGATTTCCTAGATTATTTAAGAGTCGCATCAAATCAACATGATATGGTATTCCAATATTTATTTCTTCTGGAAGTGGGCTTGTATGATGATTTTATGGTAGCTTGGAGAGGAAGAAAACTGAGCCCTATGCTTTGGCAGCCCACATCGAAAGTGTCGCCCCTCTGATTGTGAAGATAGATGGTGGAAGCTGGAATCATTGGAAATTTCTCCATTGAATCCTTCATCATTCCTCTGTGGGGATGTGATATGTGACATTGCCATCTCGGTGAGTGTGATATGGAAATTTAGTGGGCCTCCTAGGGTCACTGCATTTGGATGGTCACGGTAGAAAAGGGATCCTTACAATTTACAATTTGAGGAAATAGAATATGATAACAACAAACAGTTGCATCATGTGTTTGAAGGATGCAGAATCTATTGATCGCCTCTTCATCCATTGTGAGGTAGTGTTTGAGGTGTAGAGAATTTTTGGTTATCCTCAAAATGAAGCGGTTATGCGCTTATGGCTAGCTTTGTTGAGGATATCTCCTTTTAGCTTGGAATTGCGAGGTTCCCAATAAAAGAATGGAAGTTCTGTGGCGGCTTTCCTTTATGCCTGATATGATTGATTTGGAAAGAGCTCAATAACGACAATTTTAACAACATATTGACCACCATTGATGCTTTCTTCTTTAAGGCTAAAAGTGAGAGTCATTTCTTCGGTGATGGGCCAAAAGAATTTTGTAAATTGTAGAAAAGGGTGATTTGATGGGTGATTAGACTAATTTGATGTAGCAGTGGGATGGTCCCTCACTGTCCTCTGCTCCCCTGTTTCTTTTTTCTTCTTTCAATAAATTTACCATTACCATTAAAAAAGATGCAACAAACTTTCGTCATCCTCACTTGTTTTAGTGATGAGCTAAGGAACAAGATCATTGGCTGTTGAGATTTAAGTTCACATGCAATGTCAAACTTGTCATGTAATTGACAAAATGTTGTATGTGATCTCAGCATGTGGTAATATAAGGTCCCATGAGGGCATATGATTGTCAACAGGGCATCATAAGTGATCGGACTTTGACCACATTAAAAATGTCTGGGATTGAGTCCTTCGCCAATTCAATTTGGTGTTGTCTATGCCCAAATCCATTCAACAGTTGTTCGAAGCATGTAATATTTGTCACTCCTGAAGAAAAGACAAGAATCTGGGAGCTGTGCTTTGCGGCTGCCATCTGGGCTATTTGGAAGGAGACAGCAGATCACACTTTCAACGGAATCCACATGCCAAACTCTGTGGTTTTCCTTAGAGTTAAATGCCTGGTTCGCTCTGGGCACAGTCGACAGGTTATTTATCTGTCATTCACCCATGGAAATGGGTCCTCTATTTGATGGTTCTTTTCTATCCTTTTGGCTTTGCTGTAATTAACCTTTGGGTCTTTTTAAAAAAAAAAAAATAATAATAATATTCTTCATTACCGATAAAAAAGAGAGGGAAGCTTTGATTTGGGTTGAAGGACCTGAAAGGAGGATGATGTGAAAACTTGAAGGGGACTTGTATTTACGTGATGAGAAGGGTTACAGAAGCTTTTTCTTTACTGAGGATAGGACCTTAGATATGATGATTGGTGAAACATGATCTGCAAAGCTGACCCCAGATAGTTTGGACTAGGCTATGAGGATGAGATCCAGACCTTTGATTAGATTTTGGACATCCAGGTTGGAGCTTTTCTAATTAGAGTGCGCGGTGGTATTCATTCGTTGCTTGGAATTAAGCAGCCTTTGTTTAATCGTTCAACTTATTTTGAGTTGTTATAAAATGCTGTTGGGAGTTCCCTTGTTTTCTTCCTAATGGTTTTGAGACTGAATCTTCCCCAATGTGCAAGAGACATCTCAAAAAATGAATTTTGCTGAAGTTGCTGTTTCCTATAGGATAAACAGAGTTTACTTGTGTTCTATGTTGTTTCCTCTTCTAGAAAATCTGCTTTCTTAGATTCCTTTTTTGGTATCGCTTGTCATTCTCTTTGTATCTCGCTGATCTAGCATTTATGCATAAAACGTTACTCTCGTAGCTATTTTTGCATGCAGTCTTAAAGTCGCAGGGCTGCTACTTCCTGATGATTTACAGTTATTTGCTTTTAATGATTAATCTTTTCTTATAAAATTTTTCTATTCAGGTTTATTTCTCATTTTGCTTTGCATTCTCTTTGGACCACCTATTTCTCCTTGCAAAAAGAGATTGAATATTTTGGTTTGAAGTTTCCTTGATTTTTGAAATGACAGATAGAAACATTCTCCACAACAATGAGGAAGATTGGGCTGCCAGGGCCAGAGCATGGGCAGCAGCAAAAGCTGCTATGGAGAATCAGCATCCACCATCACAGTTTACTCCTGTTGGCAGAATGGAAGAACACAATCATGTCTACCATGATCAATATCAACAAACTGTCGACCCTCATTTTACCGATATTCAGAAATCATCACTTCCGTTATCAAGCCCTCCACAGTTGCCAGTTTCTGTGACAAATCCTCACAGATCATCTGTACAAGTTTTGCCAGAATCCATGACATTTGGTTCTGGACCTCCTTGTTATGTTTCAGATGGACCTGTGTCGTACAGTGCAAGAGATGGAGCTGCGGATATGCGCCCTATTTCCCCTCCTCAAGGAAGTGTTCTTACAAGCTCATCCATTTATCAGCAGGAGGTACCTTCTAGTTATTCTTCTATGCCAGGTAATGCTTCAGTTATTGCATTTGCATGCAAGGCTTGTGCTCCTATGTATCTTTGTTACACTATCTTTTCTAAATAATCTCAAACTAGTTATAGCTTATTCCAAGCGTTTTCTGGATTCAATTAATTGATTTGGGCCAATTCCTTCTAGGGAGCTAGCACTAAGATTCACAGTCATAATGCTCATGAATGTGAATCCTCTTGTGAACTTTCTGTGTTCAATCAGAGATTTTCTTTCTGCAACATTGTGATTTTTAATAGTCATTATCCATTATTTCTCATGCCTGGTTCTTAAGACAGTAAATTCATTACTGCATGCATGGGTTCATTTTTTCCTGTGGCTATGTCAGGAGTCGGTATTTTTCAATACATGTAAAGAGCTATTGCCAAACTTGAGAACACAATCTGCCTGCTACTTATTCCTTAACTAGATGATAAATTGACTTCTATCTTGAAGTAGCGGTCTATTAAACCACCCTGTTCTCTCTATAGCTTACATGCTTTTCTGGTCTCTCTGAGAATGGATGGCACTTGTGCAATATTACCAGCCATTGAACTGTAACCCAGTGGAATAACACCGGGTTGGAGTAGCAAGTCGTGCTTAACTGCAGATATGGGGAAGCGGTTTTTCAAAGTTTTATCCAGCTCATGTGATATTGTTGTTTGAGGCACCTAAATCAATATATCATGCCTAGTTTTAAAGTTGCCCTTACGGGCCGTTTGGATGGGAGTAAATAGAGGTAAATGGGTGGAATTAGGAGTAAATGGAGATAAATGGTATTTGAGGCATGTTTGGATGAAAGTAAATGCATGTAAATGAAATGAAATGAGAGTAAATGTGCATGTAAATGAAATCCTCTCTACGAGAGAGGATTTGGAAGAAAATGGGGTGCAATGCCTTTTTGAGCTCCCTTGGAGAGTCGTACGTGTAAATAAAGATGCTGCTATGCACATGTCTACCATACATGTGTCACACTAATGGTACTCCAAAACAAACAAGATATCGGCTACATCACTAAAATCACACCAAAAGAATGATCCAAAACCGTCCAAAGGATGGTCATCTAAATGGACTGTTAAAAAACGTTGGCAAGTTGCTTGTTTGTGATCCTTACGTTTGTGGCTTACCTGAGGCTCGAAGTTTCTTTATTTTTGGCTAAAGTATATATTTCAATGGGCTTATTACAATCATTCTATTAAATATCACATACGTACACTACGCTGGGATATTCAAGCTGATTTGGGATATCACATGTATTCCTGTGAATATATTGAAAAATTCAAATGCATTCCAATTCCTTCCGTTTACTCTCATCCAAATAGAATATTTTGATTTCAATTGAATTTCATTTACTCTCATCCAAACACAACTGTGTAGCCATTTACTCCCAATTCATTTACCTCCAAATCCATTTCCCATCTACTTCCATTTACAAGCTCCCAATTGAGCCCTTGGGTGTCTTGAGCAGATGTATAAAGGATATGCAAGGACTACTCTTGCGAGGAAATTGGACACTGCCAGCACATCCACTCACAACAATTACATTGAAATCGACCTTATATACAAAATTAACCAGAATCCCTTAACATATCATTTGTGGAAGAGTTTTATGAAGTCATGAAAGAACTCTGAAACAAATGAGAAGCATGCTAAAACAGAAGGAAACTTATTCCATGTAAAATGAAAAACTAACTTTAGCAAAAAGAAACCACAAGGATTCAGTGAACTACCTTGAACAATAAAACTCGAACCCAGTCCTACCAATACTATATGGTGACTAAATGCAACTATATCACTAATCCCATATGTGGAAAGACTACTCTACAAAAAAATGTTGTAATGAAATTAATACATGAAAATAGCATCTCTTGAACATAGCTCTTGAGTAGGTATTCAGGACTGTTATCATACAAAAAAAGATGTATCCATGACTGTTCTTAAGCAAAATCAAACAACCACTGTTGAAGTTTGAGCTGTCCAATCGTAGTCACCACAAAATCCAGAAGCCACCTCTCTCTCTCTCTCTCTCTCTCTCTCTTTAACTTTTCTTTTCTTTTCTTTTCTTTATTTTATTTTATTTTATTTTTCGCTTCCTACCATCTCACTATTTATAATTATCTGTGACACCTTTTTTTTTTTGCAACCTATTATCTGTGAACCTCTTTTCTCTGGATCACAACCTTAAATCAAGGAATGGTACTGGACCTACTGGATGTAAGGTAATTTAGGGCCCAATTTGATCACTGGGTGTGTTGAGCAGATGAAGATCTTAGTGAAAATTTCACAAAATAACTTCATTTAGACATTATTTTCTAGCGTACTTTTTAGTTATGGTATAAGGGATGTAGTTGTCATCTTATTGCTTTATAGTTTTAACTGGGTTAATTGTTTAAGTTGGTCAACTCTTTCCTTCTGCTTTCTTTTACATAAAATCAGTTTAATTTTATTCTGAGTTTAAGATTTTTTTAATGAATAACTAAGCAAGGGTGTGGGCAGTGTTTTAGATAGCGAATAGCGTGTAGCGTAGCCTTCACCCCTCTGAAGCGTGTGGCATTCTAGATTTTTAATCAAGGTTGTGCTTAGTTGCTCCAATTTCATGATATTTGGTGCAACCAAATGCAACCTAAAGTAATAGCAAAGGGTAATGAGTAAGTATAAAAGTGAAGAAAGAGCAACAAAACTAATTTAAAACTGTTTCTTATATTATTTTACTAAATGCATTGAAAAGATTAACAAATTTTCATTGAAATAGAAAAATGTAACAAATCATTAAAAATATTATTGATTTTAATGTAATAGTGAAACATAACTCGTAACTTGAGCTATGTAGTGTGTAGTGTATGGAAATTAATCATGTAGTGTAGGCTACACACAACTTAATCTATTTTCATGAGCTACGTAGCGTTTAGGCTGAGCTACGCTACGTAGCGTAAGCTACATGTTACATAGCGCAGCTATTTAAAACACTGGGTGTGGGACGTACTTTTTCAAGGTTAAGTTTCTTATATATTGGGATGTGGAGCATGTAATTTGGCTTTTGATTTTATTTATTTTTTATTTTTTGTGTTTTTCTGTGTGGTTGCATTAATGGCTGAATTTCCTACACCATTAAGCATCAGTCCCAGTTACTTCTGGTTGAAATCGTGGTTTTATTTTATTCGCATGGTGGCAGCAAGGGTTAGTCTCAGTATTTTCAATCACAATGATGATTGAGCTCCCAAAGTGAAAATACGATTTCACTTGAGAATGTTCATCTTTGATTCATGCACCAAGTTGGAAGGGGGGACTTTCTGCAAAATGGATGTTCTCATTTTCTGCTTGGGAATCTGGGAAAGGCCACCCATCTATGTTGAAGATGTAGTTAAACAAGTAACTGCTGCCATGGAGAGGCCTTCAATGAGTGTTCATTTGCTTGTGCTAGAGTTTTGAGAGATGTTCACGAGAGATGTTCACTAATAGTTCACATGAAAGCCTGGTTTGAGTTTGGATGATACTAAGAGCGGTCAGATTGATAATGGCTTCTAGGTGAAAGAAATTGAGAAGGATGCATGGTTGTTGGTGGTGTTTGAAGCCTTCATAGTTTGAAGATGATGGTTTGTTGATCCGGTGGATGGTTGCCAATGTTAGGAAGTCCATGTACATATCAATTCAAAATTCCACACAAAAAATGAAGAAACACTAAAACATGGTGAGAATAATTAAGGAAAGGAACTGAAAATGTCTATGATGTACAAAGCACACGTACCACTAAAAATAATTTGAGTTGAATTCGTCACCCTTTGATGGCCTATTGAACCCTACATGATATGAGCCTTCAGTATTCTTTATTCACTCCTACAACCTAAGCTCAATCTTGCAATAGAATTCCCCTTTCTAGCTTATTGCGACATGGAATGTTTTCTTGGAGTCATAGGGTGTAAGTGGAAAGGATCTGCAATTCTCAGCTAGCAATGAAGTGGGTCATGCTGATAGATGCATCTCCTGAGCTAAGGAGAGATAAATGGAGCAGTTTGTGTTCTAGCAAAGTTGGAAGAACCAAATATCTTTCAGAATAAAAAGACAGCCAAATGGAAAGCAACTTTGGTGTATTGAAGGTTAACTGAAAGCTATGAATTGGATACAGTACTAAGCTTGTGTTATGCTTTGTTATCCGACAGTGAGTATGTGTCCTGGATAAGTATCAGGTGTTGTGCTTTTTGAGCCCATTGTAATTTATTGGTGGAGATTGACTAGGCTAAAATGGCATTACGTTAGATTGGGAGGAAAGGAAACATATTTCCGGAAACTTCATTACCAGTTCACTGTAATCAAAGTTGGCTGCTCTTATACACCTTGAAGCACTATGCTCGTGGAAAGAGCAAATTATATGCTTTGCTTATTATCTGCTCAACCTTTGTCTTCTCTTACCTATGCTGATGAGAGTTACACTAGATCATCTCATTCTATTCCACATTTCCAATTTAGATTTGTATTTTGTTTCTTTTGCCAATAGTTGTATATTGTTAACTAAAAGTTATCCCTTTAGGCATAAAGAAATGGGGCCAATCTCTCCTACTTCAAGTGCTAAACTACTAATACAGTGGTTAAACTCCTACATTTGCTTTATTTTAAAATTCTTTAGCTAGAAACATTTGAAGGCAGCATGAACAAGTTGCCCAACTTACACTCTTCATTTTTAGAACTAAACATTCCCTATCATGAAAGAAGTTCAAGTAGTGATGTCAAGATTGGTGTTTTGTAGATTAGAAGTAGGACATTGTAACTGTACTTGGTGTGACCAAGACTTGTTCAACTGAATATAGTTTTCTAACCCATAGTTCTGGGAACCTTCTATCCAGGTTCGATCCTGCTTCAAACTCCCTTTCCTCCCACATCCTAATAATTTGTACCTGCTAACATTTGTATACTTTTAAGTTCTTTATTAATTAGAAGATGCATTTCGCTGTGGGCTTGGGGATGCTTAGTTGTTAGTGTTTCTATTGCCCAACCAATTGCTGCCATTTTTACAGTCTGTCATAGAAATGAGAAGCCTGTGCTTCCATCACTGCATGATATCATGGTGGAAGATGATAATATATGCAAGAAGATTGTCTGTATTGGTGCCGAGCAGCGGGATGTTTAGGTGGATGATTCAGGCTGCAAGTCATTCTATTTTCTTTCAGCAGTTTGATTTTTCCTTCTAACAGCAGGTCACGGAGGATCTGGGAATCAAAATGAGAAACTGCTCACGTCATTGCCTCTGCCCATGCCCTCCTATCAAGAAGCACAACCCCATTCATGGCTGCACCCCTTACCTGCCATTGGTAGATCAGTTTCTGTGGAACAGCCTCATTTCATGCATGAGGATCAGTCTGCTGACTCTATGACTGATGCCAATGACCAGCCTTCAGATTTTGAACATGGCCCGCACCAGCCAACCAATTACACGCATCCTGACCCAGCAGCTCCCATAGGAGGTGTGGAAAATATTGCATCAGTGCCGTCCATGCAGTCATGGACTCCAGGAGTTACCCCAGGGGCTGTCTTTCCTCCAATCCCTCCAGTTCCACCAGGACCTCAGGTTGTACATCTCCGCACTTATATACTCTTCAGTGTTGGAAATGCTTTCCTTTTTTTTTTTTTTTTTTTTCCTTCTTTTTAAATTCTGGAGCCCGGATATGAAAATGTCAATACTTGTGTCCTGTACAGTTCGATCCTGCTTTCCTCCCACCTTCTTCTGGAGCACAAATGTTTGGAAGGATCCCTGGGCCTACCTTTCGCCCAGGTATTCCACCTCCGGTTGGTGCAACCTTTGGCTTAAGTGCAGGAACTGCACTTCATCCTCCGGCAGCCTTTCCTGGAGATGCAAATGGAGTTTTTAATGTTTCTGAGCGCCCCAAAAAGGCAACACCACTTCTTCTTGTGCTTTCTTTTTGTCGAGCGAAAGGGAGGTTTTTTTTTTTTTTTTTAAAATTAAGTTCTGGTTGTGAATATTCTGCAGGCTTCGGTACCTAATTGGCTTAGAGAAGAAATCATTAAGAAATCTGTTATTGCAAGTTCATCCATTCAGGACCATCCCACGGAGGATTCTTTTCATTCCATTGGAGCTGGAGGCGATGATAAGTCCCTTAGAAAAGGTGATCAAGCAGACAGCAAAAGCACTGATTCTACTAGGTTGAATGAGGATGAAGAAGATGATGAGGTGTGTTCATGTCATTCATCTTTGTTCTTGATAACTATACATTTTGCAGTATAATTAGTTATGATGATTTGTTGAAAGTCGAGGTTTGGGCGAGTGGTCTTCACCGTAGGTTTGCTCCCTATAGGTGAGGGTTCGATTCCCCTCCTTGGCTTTACCCGATACACGTGGTTGTGGGCGATTGTGTGTATCCGCAGGGATTAGTCTCACTTCAAAAAAGAGGTGGGGACACCCTGTGTCTTCAAAAAAATAAAATAAAATAAAATAAAATAAATCGTCTTTCATGTTTATTCACTTTATGCCTTTGGATGTTTGATTTTGTGGGATAGTATCAGTGTAGAGCTTGCAGGTTGAAATATTCTTCATTCTGTTCTTTGTACAAACATACGCCAACTGTCGCTTTTCATTGTTGTCCAGAATTTGCTCATTGGCTGTTCATCAACTGAATATAGCGACAATATTGCTTGCCAACTCTATTCAATATTCATCTGTCTTGTGCAGAGTCCCATATCCATCGTTGGCTAAATTTTTGTCAACAAGGATTTAAAGATACTAATTTTGGGACTGTGGCATTGCATGTAGTGACAATGGCTAGATAAATTCCACATGAATGGCAAAATAGATGCTTATTTTACATGACACTTTCCATAACCTACAGCTGATCATTTTGCCCACGAATTCTAGTTTGTCCATGCGGAATTAGTAGAATTCGTAGTGCTTACCTGCCTCTACATCATGGCCACATCATTGTTGATAAAAATAAGTGAAATTAGCCTAAATTCTTTGGTCAGATTTTGAATCATTTTTCGATTGTTGGGTTAGTGGATCATCCTCATCATTATCATCATAGCCTTGTCCTAACTATCGGGCCTTATGAATCCTATTTCACCAATGAATCCCATCAAGACACTATCCTCAGTAAGTTAATAGGCCTTCATATCCCTTCTGACCACCTTGGTCCATATCCTATTAGATCTTCCTTCCATCCTCATTTCCGTCCCTGTGGTGGTTCCATTGCCATCTAGGAACCAAAGAGTTCTGTGCAGCAAAAGCTAAGAACTCACAGCCACAAAACAACATTCAAAACCCTTATAGGGTTGCATCGAGCCTTCAGCTTGCCTTGAATGCATTTATTTCTAATTCCATCCTTCCTCGTATCTTAATTAATTAAATATTTTCAAATAATCAAATCTTTTTAATGAGTCAAATATGCAATGATCTTCCCATTACATATTTACCATATGATGCACTATTTTCTAAAATCATCATCATCCAAGTCTTATCCCAAATAATTGGGTCAACTACATGAATCCTTTTCCACCATTCCACTCTATCAAGGGCCATAACTTCATTTAGACCATAGGTCATTAAGTCTTTTCTTATTACCTTTGTCCACATCATTTCGGGCCTTCCCCTTGCTCTTTTAGAGCCTTCAACTTGTATGAACTCACTCCTAACCGAGCTATTTTATATATACAATAATTTGGTTATTTAATAGAAATATGCAAGGGGCCACCCACTGTAGGTCTCTATTATTTTTTCTTGGAATATATTTTTTTGTTATTTTAATTAAATAAACATTTTCCATAAAAATGGATTGTGATGGGGGCGAAACCTATAGATAATTTATTTATCCATTGTGCCTTTGCTTGAAAGGTGTGGGATAGATTATTGCTTTCTTTGGAACACCATGGATGATGCTGGGATCCGATGTCTACCTTCTACTAGCTTGGTCTAGTAGTGGTACACTAGGAAAAAGGAAGTTGATTGTTGGAGGTTAGTAATGATGGTGGTTATATGGGCTATTTGGAGGGGAGGAATGATCATGCTTTCAAAACAGAAGCCAATCAAAGACGGGATGTTTATAAGAGGGCCTAATAAGGTAAATTTCTTATACAAAAGACTTTGATCCAAATGATGGGTCTTTGCTACTGGGGATGTAAGACTCTTAAAAATGGAGCCTTCGTGCTGGTTAATGTTAATAAATTAATCGTTACCTTTAAAAAACAAAAAGAGCTTGGCCAATCTGTAGAATGGCATTCACCCATTCAAACTAACAAAGAGGATGGAGAATGGTTTTAATCGTTGAAAAAGTGAATAGTTAAGAAATATGTTTGGAATTTGATCACCTGAGCGGTGACTAACTGATGAGGACATCTTGACCATTTAGAGTGTACCAGAGGAGGAAGAGGTCGGCCCAGCCTTCACTTTGGCTCGATGACTTGTACATGGGCCTGGGTGGGCCTCACTGAGGCCTTGAAGACCCCACATGCATGACTGTGCATCTTCGAAGACCCTACACTAGGAAGATGCATTTGGGCTGCTTAGTTGAGGAGTCTTGATCGTTGGATCGTGAGGACATGATGATTAAACTGTTGGATCGTGTAGATACTTTAATCGGATGGTTGGACCATTGTGATCCTTGACTACTTTGATCATGAGTGTTTGGATAACATATTTTATGTTTATTTATTTTATTTTTTAAAAAATAGTAATTATTCGTAGCTTAGGATGAACAAATTTATATTTTATGGCGTCATAGGACGTGAGACATTTTTATTTGAGGGGCATTATTGTAAAAATGTATTATTGAGATTATAAAGGGGGGATGTCCAACCCTAGCCCTCAGATTTTGGAATGGAAAACTCTCTTTTGCTTAGAAAAAGCATCCTCTCATGCGAAGTGAGAATCTCTTGTGAAAAGATGCTATTTTGGTGTGAATCCAAGGGTGTGAAGACTGAAGCCCATTATATTATTCTTCTTTCTCATTCTTTACAATCGAGGTATTTTCTTCTACTTTCTCCTTCTTCATCTCTCTCAATCCCTCTTTATTTCTTCTCTCTATCTCTTCCTTTCCTTTTGTTTTCAACTAAAATCCATCCCCATCACATCCAAAGCACCTAAACCTAGCCCATTCAAGCCGTACGACCGTACAGACCAAAACCCTAGACCGTACATCCGTACAGGTGTGACAGTACGGCTGTCTGTACGACCAGCCTTCCTTCTCTCTTTCCCTCTTAATCCTTGCTCCTTTTTCGCCTTTAAGATTCCTAGCCCTAAGCTTAAACCCTAACCCAATACCCTAGCTCTCAAAACCCTATTTCTCCACAAACCCTATTCTCCCTATCCCTAATTCCCCAATCCCCAAATTTCCTAACCCTAGAATTGTGCCAAATTTGCGCCTTGAATTAGAACCATGCTTATGCTAATGCGAGAGTTCCAATCTCTCATCGGGCCTTAGGTTTTCATGCGTACATGATTCATGCTTGTGCGGGATTGTGAATTTAACATAAATCTGAATTTTATTAATTCTTTGGTACTCTTTTAATCACGGTAGGATAGCATGTTATCATATTTGATTTATTTTGATTAATTTGTTAATAATCTCCCGCATCCAAATAGTTAGATCCAGTGTTCGAAATATCGGTATCGCACAATGTATCGCACCCTTGGGATACAGATACATATCGGTTATCGCACGGGATATATCGTTTGTATCGCATAGTTTATCGCACTTTTTGGGAAACATGTGGAAACATTGGGAAAATGGTTGAATTTTTTAATAAAACTTTGGGGATTGTTAAAAAGGCCCTTAATACACACTTTTAAGTCATAAAGTTTCAAAAAAGAAGTGTACATAATAGATTTCCTTTGTACAGGGTCTTAAGTTATGCGTTGTCCGATTGAACTAAGATAACTATATTCAGTATCAACCCCAATCCATCCATTTTTCCATATCATTTCAGGACATTATCTAAAAAATAAAACAGATCCAATAATTAGGTAGACCATACCATAGGAAACAATGGTGATTGACCATTAGTGGGCCACAAAAGTTTTGGATCAAGCTAATAATAGTTTTTTTGGCACACTTGAGTATTAGATGCTACTCATTTTTTATTCTATGTCCTAAAATGATCTCACAAAATGGATGAACGGAGTGGATTCCTTACAAACATCATGGTAGGCCCCACTAAGGTTTCAAGCGCAGGAACTTACTGCGGAAGGCTTTGGCAGGAACATTTCAAAGTTATATGGCCCCACAATAATGTATTTATTAAATCTACACCGTTCATGCATTTGGAGAGATAATTTTAGATCATGAACCCAAAAATGAGTCATATCCAAAGCTCAAGTGGACCACACCACAAATAGCAGTATGGGACTGATTCTCACCATTAATACATTCGTAGGGCCCACCATAATGTTTATTTTCCATCCAATCTGTTAATTAGGTCACATAGACATGGATGAAGAGAAAAAATAAATATCATATTGATTCAAAACTTCCGTGAGCCCCAAAACAGTTTCAATGGTAGACGTTCAATCTACCACTGCTGTTTGGAGTGTGGTCCAGTTGATCTTTGGATCTGTCTTATTTTTCAGCTCAAGCCGTACGAAGAGCTCGCCAAATGGACGAATGGTTTGATATAACACACGCCCATGATGAGACCCACAGAACTTGGTAACGTCAACACACCGTGATTTCCATTAAAAAAGGGGCGCGGATTAGCGGACCCGGATTGCGTCCTACCCCCACCCGGACGGTAATCCATCCGGGCAGGGCTCTGTAGAGCCCACCGTGATGTAACTATTTTATCCCGTCATCCAATGATTTTTTCAGAAAATTTTAATATATGAACCAAAAAATGAGGCAGGTCTAAGGACTGAGTGGACCACACCAAAGGAACCTGCACTGATATAACATCCACCATTGAAACCTTTCTAAGGGCCCACGTGATTTTTTTTTACCATAAAACCTATTCATAAGATCACGTAGACGTGGATGAAGTGAAAACACAAATATCAGCTTGATCCGTAACTCCGCTGGCTCCCAAGAAGCTTTTAATGGTGGACGTTCAATCCCCACTTTGTGGTCCATTTAAGCCTTGGACCTACCTCATTTTTTGATTCACTTATTAAAATTTTCTGAAAAAATCGTTGACTACGAGATAAAACAGTTACATCACGGTGGGCTCCACAGAGTCTGCCGGACGGATTACCTGGTAGGACGCAATCCGCGGCCGCGGATTAGCTACCGACAGGTTGAGTAGCGAGACACGCTACTGAATTGACGTCACCGAGTTTCGTGGGCCCCACTGTGATGTATGTTTTGTATCCACACCGTCCATCCATTTGAAGAGAACATTTTATACCATTAGTCCAAGAATGGCCAAGATTCAAAGCTCCAGTGGACCCCACCACAGAAAGCAGTAGAGAGTGACGCCCACCATTAAAAACTTCTGAGGGCCACAAAAGTTTTTGATTAAGCTGATATATATATTTTTCCCCTTTATAATGTCTTTTTTAACTTATTAACGGGTTGGATCTCAAATAAACATTACGGTGGACCTTAGGAAAGTTTCAACGGTGGATGTCACTTTCTCCGCTGTTTTCTGTAGTGGGTCCATTACAGATTTTTATCTGCCTCTTTTTTGACGCATGTCCTAAGATGATATCTCCAAATGAATGGACCGTGTGGATATAACATATTCATCATGGTGGGACCCACGTAACTTGGTGACGTCACTTCAGTAGCGATCTCGCTACTAAACCTGTCAGTAGCTAAACCGCGTCCGAATAAAAGGCTCGAACGGCCTGTTTTTCAAGCAGAGAGGGTTCCGGAAGCCGGAACCCTAAAATTCTCCCAAATCTCATCGCCGATGTCTCCGGTCTCCGGATTTCTCTCCAAAATCGGAGATTTTGTTTGCGGCAACCTAGGAATGACGCTTCGCCCAACAAATGGAAGCTTCCGATCATGGCGATCTCTTCTACAGGTACCGAAATCCACCTTCTATTTTTTTTTTTCTCAATTTTTTGGATGATGACGTCGATATCGACAATAATGGAGAGGAAATCGCGCGATATCGTCAAAATATCGTGCGATATCGACGATATATCGACCGATATCTTGATTTTGGGTTTTTTGGTATCTTCCGGGGGTTATCGCGAGTGTATCGTCTCGCAGGGGTGCGATACCGATAATATCGGCCGATATATCGGCCGATAGTATCGATATTTTGAACACTGGTTAGATCACACGTCCTACATTACTAACCTAGTGTTCGAAATATCGGTATTGTGTTACATATTGCATCCTTGGGATATAGGTACATATCGGTTATCGCACGGGATATATCGTTTGTATTTGGTAATTTATTGCACTTTTTGGAAAACATGGGGAAACATTGGAAAAATGGTTGAATTTTTCAATGAAACTTAAGGGATTGTTAAAAAAGACCTTAATACACACTTTTAAATCATAACATTTCAAAAAAGAAGTGCACATAATAGGTTTCCCTTGTATAGGGTTCTAAGCTATGCGCTATTTGACTAAACTAATGCAACTATATTCAAATTGAATGCATAACATTTAGAGTGTATGTGATAATCATTTCATCAAACACTCCTAAATACTTCGAAATTAGTTTTAATTGACAGGTAGTTGAAGGAAAATTTAGGAAAAAAATTAATATTTTAATATTTTAAATTAATTTTTAATTAGAAAATGATTTTTATTTTCCAAAAATTGACAAAGACTTGACAAATTAGTAGATCAACCCTCCTCATACATGCTTGATTTCATGTTTGTAGTGCAACTTGTAAGTAATTTGGGAGAAATTGGGAAAATTTCCCAAATCGGACCACCTACACTCAAATTTCGAAATTAGAGTGTTTGTGATGATCATTTCATCAAACACTCCTAAATACTTCAAAATTAGTCTCAATTGACAGCTAGTTGAAGGAAAATTTCGAAAAAAAAAACTTGGAGAACATGAAGAATCAATGGATATCAAAATCAAAGCTCCAACTTCATGATTTGTCGTGCAAAACATGAAGAACCAATGGATATGTAACCATTCGACACTGATTTAACATAATTTCAACAACCACAAAAAAGGATCAAAAATTGAAAATGCTCACCGTCCCAAACATGTGGGATATATCGGCACTACCAATGCGTTTTGCATCGCACAGGTGGGATATAAGATATATCATGGGATATATCGGCTAATATCGTTGATATTTAAAACATTGCACTAACCCAGGCATTTCAATGTCGACTTCCACTTAAATGAACAAGCAGGAAGCCTTATGTTAAAGGCTCGGGATAGAAAGGTTCGTGTTGAATGAATGCATCGATCATTTCCTTCTCGAGATTTTTAATACACTTTAAGCCTACTTGGTTACATGGTTGAAGTTTGAGCTCTTGATTGCTTTCATTAAGCGACGAAAACAAGGGCCCAAATCCCTCTTGATTGCTCTTGATTCCACATGTTATCGATTTTAAAGGGTGAAAATGGGAGAGATTCGAACTTCCCCAAATTCTTTCGTTTTTTCACCTTCAAAATCTAAACTTCTCGCTCGAAATTCATTTCCATGCATGAAGTACATGCATAAATATGAAGTTTTACCACATTTCTTGGTAATAAGTTGAAAGAAGAACTTACCAACTTTCCTCCCCTTTGAGTTTCTGGCCCAAATCCGCTCTTGGATCATGATTTCCCAATCAAATTCGTGTTTACATGCAAAATAACTTGAGTGGAGTTGTTATGACATGCCAAGACAAATACCTCCAAAATTTGGGCATAAAAAGGAGCTTTTCTAAAAAATCTGGATTTTTCCTATTTTTACACCAATTTCACATTTCATCATCATCATCATCATCTAAGCCTTATCCGAACTGGGGGCGGCTATACGAGTTCTACTCCTCCCTTCCACCCTATCAAGGGCTAGAACTTCAGTTAGACAATAGGTCATCACGTCTTGTCTTACTACCTCCATTCATGTTCTTTGGGCCTTCCCCTTGCCCTTTTAAAGCTTTCAACTTGTACCCACTCCTTCCTTCTAACTGGCATGGTTCTTGGTCTCTATTGCACATGACCAAACCATCCAAGTGTACTTCCCTCATCTTATCACCTATTTGTGCTACTCTTAAGTTCCCTTAAATGCATTCATTTCTAACTTTGTCCTTACTCGTCTTGCCACTTGCCATCTCAACATCCTCATTTCTGTACTAGTGAAAGTCGCAATTAATTGTCAATTGATACAATGCATTAATTCGACTTGTATTCAAGCAGATATTGCGATATTTTCAATATTGCAATCTATCAGCATGTATCGAAGATAATATTGTTGTTACTCTGTAATTTTGCGAATAGTTGTGGGTTTCATATCGCCTAGGTGCAATATCAATAATATCAGTCATTTTCTTTTTCTAGAGGATGGCAACTGATGGGGACATCACGCGCACACGCATGCCCCCTACGCACATACGCAAGGAGGAGGGCCCCACCATCGATTTGGATCGATGACGACGTCCAGGGAGGCCTCCTAGTTAGAGGACTGCGTTTTGGTCTCTTGGAGTGGACCCGATCGTCATGTGAATCCCACCATGGGTTCTCATGATCATGGCCCACTATTCTAAACGATCTAGTACTTAGTTTTGGTTATTTTTGTTATTAGGAACATCATGGACAGTTTAGATTGCTTTGATTAGTTGTTATTTGTGGTTACTTCATCTCTAAGTAACAGGTTGCGCACATGACGCGAGTTTCGGAGTATAGGATTTTATTATAAATAGGCACCCCTTGTAGTCTTTTTTCTCATTGATGTTTAAATAAAAAAATCCTGCGTTTTGCTTCTCTTAATTCTCTGAGTTGTGAAATCTTAATTGGGTGCGAAACCCTCCCTTCTTCGAAGGGCTAGGTACCGTGGTGCGAAGCCACACCCGCCTCCCATCGCCCCATCCCCTATCTTCCATAATCATCATCTCATACGGCCTTTTCGCTTCAAACCCATCCTCTTTTGACAGCCGATCCATCTTCTTCAGCAGACTCGCAGAATCAGGCCTGCAGGGGGGCTGAAACTTCGGCGGAGCACCACGCACAGACCGATCATCGGATCGTTGCGAAACTTAGGGGTTATGTGGTCCACCCTTGGCCGACCAGGGCCAAGCTAGCCTTTTTCTGATTCGTGGGCCCCATGTGCGAGACACCACCAGCGCACATGCGTCAGTCGGGTTTGCTGTTTACACGTGCGGAATCGGTTCCAGGTTCTCTCTTTCCTCTCCTTCACTCCTCCCTCACCTAATTTCCCTAACCCTAACCCTAGATTGTCCTAAATCCCTATTTCCATGCTTTTTTTTTTTTAAAAAAAAAACCCTAGGGTTTCCCGAATTGAAATCCGTGAATCCCTTGGATTGGGGAATATTCCTATGCATGTGTGGATGAATCTATTACCCTTTGATCATTGTTTGGTCTATAATTTTTAATCGATCCAGTCCTATCATGTGTACGCTTGGACTCTTATAGATCCCCCTATGTTGAATGCTTGACTTTATGTGGGATGTAGAGTTTTTGTGAGTGTTTTTAATATAGTATGATCTTAAGCCTGAATTTTTGCATATCATGTTGAATTTCCATGTCCTGCATCAGCAACTTTATTCAAAAAGTGGTAAAGCCAAAGGAATACAAGAAAAGAAAAGGCCCCAAAAGCAGCAAACACAGACAGAAAAACCAAACAATGCCATGGGGACGCAACAACAACCCACTCGACAACAAGAGATCGGTCTTAGGAAAGAATCCCTAGAAGTACCACTCTTATCTCGAAAACACCTATTGTTTCTTTTTGCCCACAAAGCCCAAAGACCAACTAAGAGAGACAATTCTCCTTCTCCCTCTACACGAAGAATTCAGGATGTAGGGACATGTGATGGCCTAACCCTAAATGTATGTATAATTAGGTTGAAGAGAATTTAAATAATAAAATTAATTAACTAATTGTTTTCAGTCAAGGGGATTAAGCAAATCTCAACACAGAGATGAAATCATTCCGTCAGGACCATGCCCCTTAGCATAAAACACGTAAATAGTAAAAAGGAGGACCTAGGGATACGAGGATATCCCAGATTTAGCATAAGCCAGTCCACAGTTAAGTTTGGATCTAATTCTCTTGACTAGCCATCCTTCTTTTCCGTTCAAACCAACGGGGAATATCTAGAGAGGAACGAAAGAGATGAAGAAGAGATGTGTTCGAGATGAAAGAAAGTACGGATTATAGGGCATCAAAGAAAAGAATACGATTGATTTTTACCTTTTCCTATACCTCGAAAATCTAGAAAGAAGGAAAATTTGTAACTAGGGTGGAATTCTCAACACCCAAGGGCCAATCCTGAAACCCCAATCTTTATGGTAAAAGAGGAAGGAAGCATACAAATTCTCATTCGTTCAATAATAAAATATGATTTCTCACAATGTATATATAGGCCACGGAAAAAACAAAAAGTTCACTAAAGCCCCTAAAAACAAGGAAAAGAACAAAAATGCACCTAAAACTAAAACACCCGTGCAACATGGTGTGAAATCCACCACATGGGCTTGCGGTGAGGGTGCGGTATGCCGCTCATGCACTCATAGCGCGTCAGAAAATGGGTCCGATGGACCCGACGTCCATCTACATCAACTCGTCCACTCTGGTACTTTGTCGGCGACGCCTCGTCCTCCGATACACTCTAAATGGTGCATCACTGATGTCCACATCAATTCTTCCCGGGTAGGAAAATGGTGCAATTTTTATTTATTTATTTTTTTAAATTTCTAAATATGCAAATATGTACATTTTAACGTCTCCTGAAGTTTTACTGAAAATTCCACCGTTTTCCTCATGTTTCCCTGCATTTTCAGTTATCAGCAATATCGATATTGTTTTCGTATCCCTGGCCAGCGAAACTCGTAGCGATACCGATACTTCGAACACTGGCCATAGGGCATGTGGAACTGGCAAAGGAGTATATAAACCACGTTTGAGGTTGCTAAAGACGCACCACACCATAGCCCTCTCATCGGGAAGAAAGAACATGATCACGATTATGTGTGAGTGGTAATGGATATACCCCATCGTGTCTATTGCCAGGCCCATGGGCCTGGCTTGCCCCCAAACCATCCCTAGGCAGATCAGGGCCCACAACTTGGGATTGATTGACAACCCCAGTGTCGGGGGTCGCCTGGGCACCACCTACAATGGAGGTTGGAGTACCAGCCTCTAAGCGCGTAACTCTCTCCTCTAAAAGCGTGAACTTATCATCCTAATGTGCAAACTGTTGCAGGATCTCATTCCTCAAGGTTCAAAACTGTTTATCTATTCTCTTAGTTAGGCCCTCTATAGCCTTGGCAAATCGATCGAAGTCCATGGTGTAATGGAGGCTAAATTTGCCACTAGTGCGCGTGGGCATACGCTAAGAATGAAAAGTGAAGGGTTCTAGATCTAGGTACGCAAAGGGAAAATGTTGATACAAATGCAATACAACTACCCTATATGGCCTAGATCTATATGGGGACTAAAAAACACCCTAGGAAAATGGCTAATTAAACTCAACAAAATATGTCCTACAAGCAGAGTCAGTACACGAGTTAAGGGGTTCTTTAGTAAATTTTCGCTACAAAGAGGGATTGTCGATAGACTCACCTACGCTAAAAACTAGGCTCTGATACCAAAACTTATGTAGGGACATGTGATGGCCTAACCCTAGAGTATAATCAGGTTGAAGATATTCAAATAATAAAATTAATCAACTAACTGTTTTCAATCAAGGAGATTAAGCAAATCTCAACACAAAGATGAAATCATTCCATTAGGATCATGCCCCTTAGCATAAAATCATGTAAACAATAAAAAATGGAGGATCTAGGGATATGAGGATATCCCAGATCTAGTATAAGCCAGTTCACAGTCATGTTTGGATTCGATTCTCCTTACTAGCCATCCCTCTTTTCCGTTCAAACAAAAGGGAATATCCAGAGAGGAATGAAAGAGATGGGTTTGAGATGAAATAAAGTACGAATTCTAGGGCATCAAAGAAAAGAAGACGGTTGATTCGTACATTTTCTTACACCTCGAAGATCTATAAAGAAGGAAAATCTGAAACCAGGGTGGAATCCTCAACACCTGAGGGCCAATCCTGAAACCCTAATCTCTTTGGTAAAAGAGGAAGAAAGCGTACGAATTCTCATTTATTTAATAATAAAATAAGATTTCTCATAGTGTATATATAAGACATGGAAAAAACAAAACATGCACTAAAGCCCATGAAAACAAGGAAAAGAACAAAAAGACACCTAAAACTAAAACACCCGTGCGACTAGGTGTGAAATCTGCTCCATGGGCTTGTGGTCAGGGCGCGGTTATGCCTCTCATGCACTCATAGCACGTCAGAAAATGGGTCCAATGGACCCGACGTCCATCCACATCAACTTCTCCGCTCCGGTACTCTGTCAACGACGCCTCCTCCTCTGGTACACTCTAAATGGTGCACCACTGATGTCTGCATCAATTCATCCCTCCACCATACCAGTGAATGAAGATGTTAGCAATCGATTGTGGCAACACCTAAGACAAAAACATTGTTCCACACCTCCCTAGAAAATGGGCAATAAATAAAGAGATGGTCCAACAATTCTTTGTCTTGCCAACACAAGGAGCAAGCATTAACTAGTATAAAATCTATTTTTTGCAAGTTGTCAATAGTTAGCACTCTATTCCAACCCACAAGCCAAGCAAAAGCAGCACCTTTGAAGGAGTGCTATAGAGCCAAATGGGAAAGATATGGATCTTGACGCCTCTATAAGACCTGCATGGGATTCGGGAGTAGAGAGACTTGACTGAGAACTTATGGGACTTAAGAGTCAAGTCAACAAACTAAGTCACTACCTTCTGATAGAGATACTCCCGAAAGTTGCTGTGACGGGCCAACAATTCTTCGAACTCATCCTCGAGGTCTCTCCAACAAAGGGGAGACCAAACCCAGCCGGAGGCATGTGGATTGAAACAACGATTAACATAGATATCGAGGTCCACCACCACTTGAGCTAACCGATGATAAAAATCAAGCAATTTTCTCTCTCCTTGCCATGTATGATGTATCCCTCCAAAATCTAACTCTAGAACCATCGCCCACCACAAAACCCACCCACCTTAATACCACATCCTTAAGACTCATAATGGACCTTCAAACACTCGGCCCTCTACATAAGGGGATACGTTTAGGCCACCACCCCTCTCGAACTACCCCATACTTCCTCATCAAAGCCTCCTTCCACAATCCACCTCCCTCTGACCCAAATGTCCAAATCCACTTTCCCAAAAGACCTCGCTCATAACACCTAGATCACGAATACCCATTCCCCCTTCCTCCTTCGACCTACACACATCGACTTCATGAGATGAAATTTCTTTTTTGCCTTCCCACCTTGCCATAGAAAATCCCTACGAAATTTCTCCAACATTGAGAGTATCCCTTTCAGGCACTTGAATAATGGACATAAAATACAACGGAAGATTAGAAAGCGCTGCTTTAATGGAACAGTTCTGCCTCCTAAAGGTAAGTGCCTACTCTTCTAAACAAATAACTTCTCTCAAACTTTTCAATTACCGGGTCCCATAATTGCTTTTTTATCTTCCCTATACAAACTACGAAGAGGGAGGCCCATGCTAGAAAAAGGGATCGAGCCCACCTTACAAACAAACGACCGAGCCAAAGACTCAGCTTCCTCAGCCAAACCTATACCCAACACCTTGGATTTATGGAGATTAACTGAAAGACCTGAAACTGTTTCAAAGCGAAAGATGACTTTCCGGAGATTGTCAACCTAGGATGTGGTTGCCCCACAAAAGAAAATTGTGTCACCCGTAAACTGAAGATGCGACACCTGGAAGTCCCCTCTATGGCTCTATCCGCCTTGAATCCACTAAACATTAAACAAGCCTTTGCTAACCCCTCTTGATAACATCCTACTCAATGCTTCTACCACAACAATGAAAAGAAACAGAGTTAGCGGGTCACCTTGCCTTGGACCCCTAGAAGACTTGAAGAAGCCTTGGGGGACCCATCAAGTAGACATTAAACACTGTTACACCGCTGATAGTTAAAGAGACTAGGTTTTTGACATAAGGGTCTACATAGTGGCTCCCACCTTACACATGGTTTGGATGTCCTATGAAAGCGTCATGTTGGCACAGCTTGCTGTGTGTGTAGGTGCGTGTGAAGTGGTGCTGGTGGAGCTAGCAAATCCCTAAGAAAGAAAGAGTAATCAACCTTGCACTTAGGCTGATAATAAGGCCCACGATGTTTCCTCCCTCCAATACATTGAAAACTATAGTGGTTCTACCTTTCGAGTTGTACTGAGTTCTATGACTATGAGCAATTAATTTACCATTAAAATTTGTACAAGTCTGCTTTGGCATTATGTAAAGAAGAAGCAAAAGAAGAAAACAAAACTTCCATATGAGGCTGATGTCCATACAGGCACTGTGCAAGCAACAATAGAAGTACTATCCTAAATAGGAAAAAAGATGGAAAAAAAACACTACGGTCACTTAGAACTCTCCATCATTACTTAAGCAGTGATCCAATTCCACTGTAATGTCAAATTTGCATCAATCCCCAGATTCCAAGTTGTCATCTGCTGCAAAAGAAAGCCATACAAAGCATGTCAGTTACTTCACTGCATTTTAGTTTTGAAACCCTCGCTCCATTAATTAATAATCCCTTCAAGAATGGTTCTGAGATCAGCCCCTAGGCTATTACTTTGGAAGGTTGTGTTGCACTATATTTTAGACTTGATGCTATAAAAGATATGGTAGTGATCAGTGCCTATCTCAAGCCATTTTGGGCTGATTTGTTCTTGAGTAATAGTCTCCCTTGTATTAACAGTTCCCGATTCCTTTGTGGTGCAGTATTTGAGGCATGTTTTCCAATTTCATGTCAGTTTCTCTTTTTCCTCACTGTCATTTGGCTAGTTCTGATATATTACTTTATTCTATACTTTGTTCTTTTCTTATTGTGCATGCTATGATAAACTAACTTGGTTGACTTCAGCTGCTAATGCAGTTTTGATGAAGATCAATGTGGTCACACTCATGGCTATGCTTAACATCGTTAGCTTGAAGTTGCTGGCTTACATGCATGTGATGATTGCTTGCTTTACGTTACAGATTTGAGTTCAGTTATCGTAGTTCCCTTGGCATTTGAATGTCATTGCCACAACTGACCTCTTTTGCATTTCAAAATTGGACCTAAAACCTGTTGGCTCATTTATTCCTGATCATTACTCCGCGTCACCTTTACATTTTTCTTTCTGTAGGATGATTTGGAAGCAGCAAGATCAGCTGCAATCAACAAGGAAATAAAGCGCATCCTGACTGAAGTTCTTCTGAAGGTTGTAGTGACTTTTCTAATATTCTTGTTGTCTTTCAATCTTGTTCTTTGTGCTGATCCTATGTTTTTAACAGGTTACTGATGAGCTCTTTGATGAGATTGCAACAAAAGTTCTGAGTGAAGATGATGATCTGATGATTGAAGGTGAACTCCTATATTTTCTTTGCTTGTTTATCTGAGTTATACAGTTGGAAGCAATCCAATTGCCTTGGTATTTCCTATAAGCTCTGTTGTGTTCATGCTGCAGTCAACAACAGTACTGACCTTGCAAACCATAAAGTGTCTTCACCATCTCATGCTGTTCCAACACCCAAAGCATCTGCCAAGGTTCTAATTCCAGTTAAAGCGAAGATTGCTGAAATTGATGATGCCACTGAAAAATCTAACTCCAGCTCCCCTGGAAATGTACTGGGTCTTGCCAATTATGCCTCCGATGACGATGAAGTTCAAAGCTCCAGCATGCTGTCTACTCGGCAGATAAATGGTGCCGCTCATCAGCGGTCAGGTGATGCCAGGATTTTAGAAGGTGTACCTAAAGCAGAGGAAAAGGGAACTTCACCAGAACATCCTAGTGTAGGTCAAAGGGATGTGCAAAGCGATACCGACAGAGCTAACACAAATGGGTCTTTGCAAAACAGTTCGAGTGATATGACAAGAAAAGCATCTCCACGTGCTGATAGTGAGTTCATTTATGATGATGGAGGGTCTTCAGCTGCTCGTGGAGGGGCTTCAGGAATTCCCAGAGATCAGAGCCCTATTGAGGCTGTAAAGATGGTGGGATTTTCCCATGGACACACAGATGCTATTGAGTCAAAAGACGATGTTAAAAGAAAAGATTGTATGAAATCTGAACTGGAGTGTGGGAATATTGTCAGTGAAAAATCAAGGGTAGGTGGCTCTCATGTTAGAGAAGCTAGAAGCAGATCTGACAAGGATGACGGACATGAAGGTAAACAGATTTTGGCGAGTAAAGATTTTGTCGAAGGGGCGGATGCTATTGAAGTTAAGGCCAACCATAAGCATTCTGCCTCTGGTGTCTCCAGGAGAGAGGAAGGTAGAGATTTACGAAAGGATAAAGGGGCAAATGAAAGGAATAGTGGCTCAAAGGAGAGGGGCAAGGATCGAGGTTCCTTACCAGGAGAAAAGGGTAGAGCAGCCGAATCAAGGAAAAGTTCTACTCACGCTGAAAGTAAGGATGACAAGAAAGAATTTGAGAAAGTCAAAAGGGTTAGTGCAAAAGAAGATAGTAACAGGAAAAGAGAAAGGAGAAGGGACGAGATGGAAGATAGATCTAGACATCGAGATGCGAGGGACTCACACCGCTATAAGAGGCAGCGCTCTTCATCAGATGGCAGTAGAGGTAAAGATAGCAAGGACAATTCATTGGTTAGTCATGCAAGTGGTTCAGATGATGAAGCTTCAGAGAATTCAAGGCACAGGTACACATTTCTTAACTTTAAGACCATTTCATTGTATCCCTGTATCATTGTATTTGTTTTGATTCTGCAGTTCTTGAAACTTTAATTACTGCAGGAAGTCGCGGTCAAACAGGCGCAGCTTGTCCCCATCACCTACCCGGTCTAGGAAAAGGTACTTCTACCTTTTGTTTTGATGATTAATTTATATGACAACTTTGACTAGAATTTATATGTTCTAATATGCTGAACCGTCAAATTCTAGGGGGGGATTTTACTGAAACTGCCCTCATGTAATTTTCTCTTTATAAGTAGTGAAAGTCGACTTGTGGGGCCCACTTGGTATGTATATAATATCGAACCCGTCCAACCTATGCACCCCACCATGGTGATAATACGGACAAAACATCAGGTCGATCAGATCATCGTATGGGCTACACTTGAATTGGGATATTTTGAATGGTGTAGTTATTTTATTTATTTGCCTGCCTTATGATTGGATCCGCCTTATATTTGGTTCGTCTAATAATGATGTTGGTGTGGATCTGTTGAATGGGTTGGATGTGAGACACATCATATGGGCCCCGCAATTCTTCATTCTCCACTTTGTTGTAAAGAAAAAGTAAAGGAGGGCGATAATGTAATTTCTCTTCTGAAAAAGCACTGCCTGGGAACAATGGTTCCTTGAGGCACTATTTGGTAAAATCCAAATCCTCAAGGAAATTTGTGGTAAAAATCCCCCTCTTTTCCCCAACCGAAGGCTTTTGGTAGATTTCACCTGCAATTTTCTTGATTGGTTGCAGTGATGGCTGTTACCTACTTAACCGGATGCTTCTCTCTCTCTCTCTCTCTCTCTCTCTCTTTTCTCTCTCTTCTTGATAAGTAACGGAATTATATTAAAAGGTCAAAATGTGGACACTATCCATTAAGGGAATAGATAAGTGTTTCCGACATACATATACTCATGTGCCGCTTCTTCTACCACGGCCTCGGCATTGGAGTTGGCCTATCTGGGAATTCAATTAAAAGAAACTGAGTGCAAAGAAATCTTCAACCCTCTAATTTCATTTATAGTAAGCCGCTGCTTCCAAGGAGTTGAAGTAGACCGACACACCCACGTGATAGTGCATCTGGGATCATCCTTGACAATTCTATTTGAGGAGCCCACTAAGTCTAATAAATTTCGGACCAGTCTTTATCTCTTTCAATTTTGCTCGGTTGGAGTCACCAACCCACCAATGGGCCTGAAAGTGCAAGTTCACTCAACCTGTTTACTGAACCATTCCCAGTCATTTATTGAGTGTATAATTCATGATTTGGAAGATCTATTCAGTATTAAGTTGGCCATCTTTGAATAATATTTTGAGCAATGATCCTCTACATCTTTGTATCAGATTCATTCTCTAGAGTGCAGATTTACATTTTTTTTTTCCTGGATGAAGAACTCATACAGGTTGCATTGAATAATATTCTCGGACCTCCTTCAAAGATACATGTGGTTATGATATAATGGCCCATCATTCTTTTCATAGAACATAAATTTGCATGTTCTCATTTATCCTACTATTGACTTTGGAAATCCCTCTCTATTTTATTAATTTGCTATGACAAGATTATGTTGGCAATAGCAAGTTAGCACCCTACACTTTATCTGTTTCTAACTGTTCTGAATTGTGTATTAACTAACCTGGCTTGCTATACGTTTAAGCAACAAAAGGGAGATAGTATCCTTATATAACTAACATCTTGCTAGCTGTTTCGTTAAATTTTGGACTTTACGTACATGACATCTGCTCATCTTTCCTCTCAACTACTATGGTACAGGTTCATGTATAGGAGACCGAGTCAATACTCTCATTAAAATAAAACAAACCTTAAAAAATCTTGGACTTTAGGCTTATTATATCATTGGAAAACTTGTAAGTGCTTGCTGATAAGCTTTTAGAGGTGATTATTTAAATCGTATACCCATTCAAAGACACTTTTGCAAAAGGCTATCAAATCACTGATGAAATTCTCATTGCCATTGAATGCATTGACGCCTGAAAAAGAAGCGATTCCTGTAATATTATTTGTAAGGTTGATTTGGAAAAGGTTTGGGGCCACAAAAATGATTAATAATCATTTCCGCCCATTTTTTGGGTACTAAGCATGGGTTATTGGGTGTTTGGTTGCCACTGTTAAATAAAATGATTAGTTTCAAACTCCAAAAGGCCTGTTAATATCGTTGGTGCAGAAGTCAAGAGAACTCTAATTTTACTTAGAAAAAGAATAATTTCTGCCCCTTCTATCACCCATACCATAGAGCGGCGGCAGCATTGTCGTCGTTCTTCGTCATCTCTCTCTCTCTCCCCCCCCCCCCCAAAGAAGCTCTGTAGCTCAGGGACAACTCTCTCTCTGCATCTTCTTCCATGGCTACTGATCTAGACCTTTCATCTGATGGACCTCACATGAAAAGGTGATTCCATCAATCCAAATTGGAAAACAGTTGTGTTTTTTCTGTTGATTGTGGACTGACGGTTAAGATTATCCCATGACTATTTCGTTTTTCTTTTCTCACCACGGTCCACCCACGTGGGATGCCGGATCAACGGTCTAGTAGCAAAGGAATTATTCTCGTCAAGATTCAAGAAGAAAGATGTGATCATTGATTTTGGAATGAACAGGTTTTCACTTTTCTGTTTGGACAAGTGGGGTCATGTTTTAGCCACCATTGGGCCTCACGTTAGTGGGCCATGACTTTAAAGTTCTCTATAAGACCACCCTCACCTTTCATATTATGGCCTAAAAATATATGGGTAGGAAGAGAATCCAGCAACAATCCATATCCAAACTGGTGGTCAGGATCTTCTGATATCAGATATTCCTGGGGCACAGTTGGTATACAGTGTGCCCAACAGAAGAACAATGGTGTGGAAACTTGGGCTCTAGTTTTCCGACTTAAGTATACTGCTCATAACCTCTGTTCAAGGGTCTTGTAATTCCCCTCTAGTCAACTGCTCTCACACTCCACAGGAGAATGTAGATGTTCTCCATATTTGCACAAGAGACCCACAAGACTCTCAACTCATTATTTATATCTACACCATATTTGCACAAGAGACCTACAAGACTCCCAACTCTTTATCTGTTTTAGAGTTAACACTTATAATTTCTAAAGTTTTTACAGATGATGCCTAACTTCTAGAAGCATAGGAATTAAAAAATAAAAGTAAAAACAACCAAAAGACTCCTAGAACACTACCTACAAATATGTGGACTTTAAAAAAAAAAAAAAAAAAAAAATTTCCTGGGATTCCCTTATGCATAGGCTCCATGATCACACCTGCACATGGGACCTAGTTTTGACCTCTGGTAGTACACGTGTGATGGGAAGCTTGGATGCATCAATTTTCTTCGTGTCGGAATGGAGCGAAGTTGACAAGTAATCTTTTTCTCCATTGCAAGCGTCTTGGGAGATGTGGTCTTCCTTTCAGTTTTTCAGCATCAATTGGGTCCTTTAGAATTGATCTTGGACCTTGTGGGGTGATGTTGTATGGTCCCTGTAATCCAAGAGGCAGAATCATTTGGAGCATGTTTGCCCATGCTATTGTGGGGCTTTTAGAGGGACAAGGACGAGAGTTCTCGACAATCATCCATTCCTGCTGGCGTATCACGGAGGCTTTGTAGGGGGACCATGTCTAATCTCTCTGGATTGTGGTGTGGTTATTGGTGTGACTTTGCACAAGAATCTCAAAAAAATTGATTTTTGGAATAAGCCCTTGAAAGGGAGGTGAAGTTAAATGTGGATGGGTGCTCTTCCAGCAATCTCGGGACCTTCAGTACCAGTGGGGTGTTAAGGATGATAGCAGCGCTTTTTAATTATTCTTCACTGGCTTGGCCGGTAAATCGGGACTCAATTGTGCCGAATTACTCATGGTCAAAGTATGGATGTCAGTATTTCCTGATCACTTTTTTGTGGGCCTTTAGTGATCTAGACTCTCAAATGCTATTTGGTTGCTAGGTTATCTAGGAGAGGGAGAGAGCCGCTACGGCTAGACGTAGAGAGATAAAGATGCTACGGCTGCATGTAGAGAGAAGAGAGGAGAGAGTTGGGCTAGACATAGGATGTGGTTGCCGGCTAGATGCATTCTAGGGGGAGAATGTGTGGGCTACTTGCATGCATGTAAAAGAAATCCTCACCACTCGATTGTGCTGGGTGGGTAAATTGGAGCCGTCAGTTGACAAGCTCACACATTTTAGAGCTCCCAAAATAACCATGACTTATTCCTTCTAATGTCCTATTAAATCTCACAAAAAGAAAAGTCCTATTAAATCTCAAAGTTTACACTCATAGAACTAATTGCATGGTCAGAATTTGTCTGTTTGCTATTCGTTTATATACGGTAGAGATAGGTTGAACTCCCCCTCCTCAGAGATCGAGATCAACTGCATTGCTAGCAAAGCCAATTCCATGGTTGCATCATTTTTTGCACCATGTGTTTGAGGTTACTTCCATTCAGCAACATCACTCCCTACCACCTGGAGGGGTTCAAGATTTTATCCAACTCACTTTCTAGAGCCTCAGTGAAGACCTAGTAGCTTTATCAAAAGTATCTCCTCATCGGAGATGGGGCCTAGGAATATGCTTTTGCCCTTGCTCAGATCAAAATGCTAGCTCTTTGTTTTGTTGTAATGGTTTGCGTAATTCCAGCAGAAGCGAATGATATGATTTAAGAATTACAAGTAAAAGAACTGAAGAAAATTTTTATCATTTATTTTTTATTTTCCAAACTTCAGTTATGACTCCTGGACCTAAACTTTGTCAAAATGCATAGTGTCACATTCTTTGCATCTTCTGTATGTCGGTGCTCTGAGGCATAGGGCACTTCAGCCCTATTCCCTGAAAAGAAGAGCATAGCTCACTTGTTGATGTTCCATCTTCTTGAATCTTGACGTCTCTTTTTTCTTCACCCCCCTTTTCATTTCTGTTTTGATGGGTCTTCTCCATTATCATCTCAGAATTGCATGTATTTGAATCCATGATGCAAGGAACGAACTATGCCCAAATGCAATCTATAGAAGGCTAAATTACTCCTACAGTTGACTTGGTGGAACATGTCATACCATGCCAGCTTTTGATGTTCTGGACCTATATGCCAAATCTGTTGGAGCAGTCTCTGGGTATTTGAGATCCTTTTTTCTTTTTTTGCCCTCTCCTCTTTGGAGTCATTATACTTGCATGATTTGATTCTAAAAGATCTCAATATACCTCATTTGAAGAAAATGATGATATTTCTACAGGTCGGTTCTAATGGAGTACTGACTGGCTAGACTATATACAGGTTAAGATTTGTATTTTGAAATGTTTGACTTACCATATCAGTATGATGATGTTTTATTTCTAGACAAGTTTCGCGGTCTCCACATAGCAAGCATTCTCAGCGCAGGCATTCCCCTTACTCTTCTCTAGAGGCCAGGTAAGATGCCGACCTTTCCATTTTTAAGGTTGAGGTTGTGTTAAAACAAAAAAGTTCATGAGGCATCCGTGCATCATAACACTAACATCCAGGTGAATTGAATGCATGGGTTCTTCGGATTCTCAAACTGGGAGTATTGGGTGGCCATTGTTAGACTAATTCAAGAATGCTTCCATCCTATCTGACACCATTTCTATCTTATTGCAGAGGGAGGCGGTCGAGATCTGGCACGCCAATCCGTCGGAGAAGGTGATGTAGAAAAAAAAGAACCCAAATGACTGTGTAAACAAGGTGTTGCATTTCTGGAGTGGCGCATGGGATTCAGCAGCTGTTGCTATCAGTGATATCAAGGCGTCTGTTTGGCATATGTATCTGCGGTGGGCTTTGAAGGGTTGTGGTTGGTGTTTGGGATCCTTTGATGCGAAGTTCATAATTCCTTGCCTTCAAAAAAAAAAAAAAAAAAATTTCAAATAGGTAAAAACCTGCAGGGGTGATAAAAAACTCGTAGCAATGAAAGCAGAAAGAGCTTGCTGGCAACATGCTAGCAGTTCTGGCTCCTATTGTAACCACAGACTTGTAATTGTAGAATTGTAATTTTTGAGCTCCTGGGTAAAAGTGAATTTTGCAGTGTTTGACTTCAATACTGTTCAGGAAACCCAAATGTTAGGACTGGTGTAGGTGATTGATTATTCATTATTTTGCACATAGGCATTTTCATGCCTTGGGAATTATCCGTAGCATACATGTGGCATGTGTATGTTGATCTGAACCACCCATCATATGTGCCCTACCATTGATTGGCCATTAATAAAATAATTGTTTAGGTTGGATCATCCTAACCATCTAATAAATGGACATCTCCTCCAACAGGGATTTAGGCTCCATCTTCTCCATGTCTGACCTGCTGCGCTTTAGCCCGTGTTTTTCTCTGCGTGGAGAATGTGGATGTGCAGGACATGGGCCCCACCAAAAATGGGTTAGGCTTAATCTCCATCATCCAAACTAACAGTAAGATGTTGGAATTGTCAGTGTAGGAGGAGAGAGGTTGAGGATGCTGTGTCCACTGCCATTTAGTAAATGATCGAGACTGACCTTAGTTGAAATGTTGGATACCTATCCAGAAGTTTTCATATCATCAATAGATTTTGATCTTTTTTCATTTTTTTTTTTTTTTTTAACAAGAAGAAGGAAAAGTCCGTAGTCCAGACGAGTCGTGTGTGTGTGTGTGTGTGTGTATATATATATATATATAGAGAGAGAGAGAGAGAGAGAGAGAGAGAGAGAGAGAGAGAGAGAGAGAGGTCCACTCCAGGTCCTGCCCGTCTATCAAATAAGTTAGATTTATGTTGGGTAGAAAATGTTATAGCTGGGTTTCTACACAAATAATGCTGCAAATATGTTGGTTGTATTTAGTGTTTAAATCAAATGAGCTCTAAGAGCACAAGGTTCTATATTATCTTAAGAGTACTTTAAAAACAAATCTTTGTATGAAGTAATCTGTCAAAAAGAAAAAAGAAGAAGAAGAAGAAAACTGCCAATAGATCCCATTAAACAGTCGTTATAATTACTTAATTAGACCGTTTTAACTATTTTTATGTGTCAAGGTGAGGCCTGGACCTGGGTTGGGCCCACTTAAGGATGGGCCTAAGTGGATCCATTCAACAATCAGGTTCAGGTTTGGGTGAGGTCAACCCAATCGACCTATTTTCATCCTGCTTTAACCTTACTTTGTTTGTATGCACTTGCAATTGCAAGTTTTGTGTCGGTCACCAAGGTGTCCACGTCTATCATTTTCATCGGTTCATACATCCAAGATTTAAAGTAAACCACACCACAGGAAATCAGTGGGGAGAATGAAAACTTTTGTGAAGTCATTCCCCACTATTTATTGTCTTGGATCTCTCTCATTATTTTGGAGTTGGCAAAACTTTTTAACAGAGCAGATTTCAAATTGAAATTACGGTGGGCCCCACGGAGCTTTGGGTTATATGAACTCCTCTTCTTATCTAGTGCTTTTCAAGAGGCTAGGCTTGGGGCTTGCTTCGGCCTGGATTTCAATCTGTTCCAGCCAGTCCTCTGCATTGGGTGTTTCAGGCTGACCTGCTGACGGATACAACTTTTAAACGGGTCAGCGAATGCCTAGTGATCGGTGCTATGTGGGACCCACCATGATGTGTGTTTTTCATCCATGCCGGCCATCCGTTTTTTCATATACTAAAGTAGATCCAGATCTCAAGTACACCACATTACATGAAACTGTTGATTGAACATTTACCATTAAAAACTTCTTGGGGGTCATTGAAGTTTTGGATTAAGCTGATATTTTTTTTTCCTTCATCCATGTCTTTATGGTCCAATCAACAGTTTGGATGTCAAATAAACATTACAGTGGACCCCAGGAGGATTTTAATGGTGGACATTAAATCACTAACTGTTTTCCTATGAAGTGGTTCACCTGAGATTTGGATCTACCTCATTTTTTGGTTCAAACCCTAGAATGATCTTGGAAAATGGATGGACCGCATGGGTGAAACACATACATCATGTGGGGCCCACAGAGAACCGACCACTAGCTAGTGGCAGCGTCACTGGCCAAACCGCGTCCCAGGTTTACAGGGCACGTGGCTCAATCAAATCCAGTCTCGTTCAGTCACAAAGCAATATGCGTCCGTACACACCAGTTTTGGATCGTACTTGCCGCATCACACGGAATTCACGTGCTTCAATGGAAGTCGCTCTTATCAACCCGTCTTGGATGTCGCTCAAACCCAAAAATCGCAGTGATCAGACAATCCTAACCGTTTATCCTAAAGAAAAAATCATTACCAGTGGGTAATGGCCACGGAACTGGTCAACGATCTAGATTCAAAGTGGAAATGTCTGATAATCAGAATACTTGAACAATCCAATCAGGATGGTCCTTCTGCCGGTAGGCATGTAAGCCAACCAGCTGGACGGTCCTGATTCCACCAACAGCAAGCCACCCCTAAGATACCTGCTTCCATCGTAAGCTACCTCCCTAACAGTTCTCTCTCTCTCTCTCTCTCTCTCTCTCTCTCTAATCCACTAAATCCCTAAAAATAGGAAAGGGGAGATAAGAGGGGACGTATCTACGTAGTACCAAAAATTCTCCCTCTTTCTAGGGTTAGGGTTTTGGGAGGAAGTTGGGGATGGGAAATCCGGAGTTCCAGATCTTCAACACCATGACCAAACAGAAGGAGGTTTTCAAGCCAAAGATCCCTGGAAAAGTCAGCATGTATGTCTGCGGCGTCACCGCCTACGATTTCAGCCACATCGGCCACGCTCGTGTCTACGTCGCTTTCGACGTCCTCTACAGGTCTCTCTCTCTCTCTCTCTCTCTCTCTCCCTTCACCTAATTTGCTCCGATGTTTGCTAATTCCAGTTTCAACCACACTTACATCTTCTTCTGATATGTTTGCTACAAATGAGAGATATATATATTTTTCCTTACAATCATCTATCAAGAATAAGTTTTTTGATGTGTTATATTCGAAAATGGGCCTCCGCGTGGTGTGTGCATGGCATCCAACCCGTCCATCAGGTCCGCCCGGTCACTTTATCGGGTGGCACAAAAATTCGTAGCAATCCAATCATCAGGTTGCCCCCCCCCCCCCCCATGTGGAACAATGGGACAAGACGCCCCTTAGAAAATCCTGAGACTAAGTATGGGCACGCAGCGGCCTTATGGTTTTTCCTTACATCTTCTTCTGATATGTTTTCTCTGATAACTAACAATGAAGATGCAATCTTTTTTTGCCCATAATCATCTATCAAAAATATATTTCTCTATATTCTATTTGAGAATGGGCCCCGCTGAAGTAGATTGAAATGTAGATTGTCCAACCAATGACTTTTCGGAGAGGACCAGAGCCTGGTGGAGGGGCTTACCAGAAGAATGATCTGGATCTTATAAATGTGTCAGGACATAGTACCAATTACCTAATTAAAAGAATTGACTCATTTTTAGATGCTCTCCTGAGTGAGATTGCTGTTATGATAATTATACCGTTGGTGGAGCTTGGGTTTCATTTCATTGAATACCCACTACTAGGGCTGTACACGAGTCAAGCTAGCTCAAAAAGCTTGCTCGACTCAGCTCGACTCAGCTCGGATTGACTCGGCTTGAAAGGCCAACTCAAGGCGAGTCAAGCTTGTTTACTAAAGCTCGAGTTGAGTTCAAGCCAAGTTCGACCATGGTGTATTTCAACTCAAGCTTGAGCTCGACTCGGCTCAAGTAATATATTTTAATAATATATATTATATTAATATTAAATATATATAATATATATTTAAGTTAAAAAAAAAAAGAAGTTAAAACTTAAAAGTTTTTACTAAAAAACCCTACCCGTCCCCACCCGTCCCCATTCCCTCTTTTTCTTTCCCTTACCTTACAAAGGTAAACTCGACTCGACTCGAACCACTAGCTCAACTCGAACTCGACTCGAAAGCTTTGCCAAACAAGCCAAGCTTCAATGTTGAGCTCAAGGGTGAGCTCGAACTCGAGTATAGCATGAATGAGTCAAGCCAAGCTTGGCCCGCCTTGACTCGACTTGGCTCGATGTACAACCCTACCTACTACAAGGGAATTCAAATAATTCTTCACATTCTTACTATTTGTCTTACACTTTTTTTATATGCGGGATGGATTTCTTAGGCCAGATAACTTGGATTCATGATTCTATATGTCATCCGATAGTGTCATTTTGGGCATATGCTGAATGGATTTCATAGGTGGTGCAACTCGGTCATCGAGTCAATGACTCTCAATATCCAAATTGCAAAAAGAAGAAGAAGAAGAAGAAGAAGAAGAAAAAGTATACCCACAAGAACAATGGAGTAGGGGGGAGAACTTTATTGATATCAATATTCTTCTACAAAAACTTTAAGAAAACTCACACTTATAAAAATATTCAAATGCCTAACTCCTGCACCACCACCCCTTTTATAGATCTTAAGTGCCTGTTTGATTTTCCAAATCACATGTAAATGCCTTGCGAATTAGTAATTATTACTCATTCACCCGTTTGAAAATGCACTTGCATTTCTATTTCGAAAACTGAGTCAAAAAGACTGGTTTACATTTTTGGGCCCCACCATGATATATCTGCGCCATCCATCAGTTTTAATGTAACATTTTGAGGCATGAGCCAAAAAATGAGCCTGATCCAACACCCAAGTGGCCCACACTAAAGCAAATAGTGGCACCGATACTTTTTTAATGGTAGATGTTCGATTCCCTAAGTCTTTTGGTGTGGTCCACTTGAGCTTTGTATCAGCCTCATTTTTTTGGTCAAGCCTTGAATTCAGCTACCATAACAGATGGACGGTGTGGATAAGACATAGACATCACGGTGGGCCCCACATATATTTGGGAGTGTCCTCGATTTTATAGCTCAAAAAAGTAAATGTCAAATTAAACATCGATAACAACGCTGTAATTACCCAGTGAAATAATTATTACCCATTTGTAGTGTATTTACCAAAGGTTTAAAAAATCAAACACCTCCTAAATGAATTTTTAATTGAAATACCCCTAACTATGAGATTGGTTTCAAATCATTCACAATTTATTTTAAACCAATCTAATCTTCCTTAACATGGTAAAAAGCGTAATAATAAAAAGCAAACATGAAACTAATTATATCTCTAAAACCAACTCATATATTTAATCATATCAAACACATATTCAAATTAGCCCTCAACATCCCAAAAATAATAAATTAAAATCCTTGATTTAGGCCCCCAAATTCATAAATAATCAGCTAAAAAATCAGCACATGTTGGGCTTTATGGTGGGTTATGGATTTACGTCTTGTTGGACCTTACAGTGGGTAGCGAGCTTGCAACAATTCTCCCAAGCTTCGAAAGAATTCGTCCTCGAGTTGAAACCTTTGGACTTGTAATACCTTTACGATGAATCGTGTTCTTCTTTGGTGGAAGTTGATGGTGTAACCCTAAGCATTGGCTTGGCACAACCTTTATTGGAGTCAATTGTAGATGATGTCCTTTTCGCCTGCACTTTTGTGGGTGCCAATTTGTTTGTTGTAACTTTAAAGTTCTTCGTGGATCCTGAAACATTTGCCCCATTTTTCATGCCATAGTTATCTTTTGCAATGGTGTTTCAATTTGAGTATCGAGACCTGGTTGTATGTCTATCAATGTGACCGTCATTGTCATTGGATCCATCGATTGATCCATTGGTGAATTCAAGTGTAGGTTCAATGTTAATGCATTGATCACTTTAGATGTTAATTTTTCATTTGACTTTGTGGATCTCTTCATCATTTTCAGAATTTCTACTTTAATTTTGTATTCTCTGTCACGTTCTAACAATTGAAGGATTCAATCATTAATGTCTTCATAAGCTGAGCTTGCTATTGTTGGGTAGGACCTTGGTGGGGGACATTCCCCTATGTGTCTACGTGCTCCAACTTTGGTATCCGAATTCCCTCCATGCCGAACCTCCCCCCACTTCATTAGTGAGATTGTCTATCGCATACGTGAGTTGGTCTACCCGCTCTGTGAGTATGTGGATCAATTGGATTAATTGCACACACTCTTCTTGTGTCACCTCCTTTGAAGCCATTAGGAAATGATGTAGAGTTGATAGTTCCCCAATGATCACCCGCTTTGAAATCAAAATGGTGCAACCCGGTTATCGAGTCAATGAGATCTCGATACCCAAATTGCAAAAATATTAAAAAAGATATACCCACAAGAACAATGGAGTAGAGATGGAGAGGATTTTATTATTATTATTATTATTATTATTATTATTATTTTGATAGAGAACGGCATATTCATTGAAAAGAAAAGGGAGGAAAATTGTCCGCTGAGATAGCAGGCTAATTAACCCCCTGAAAAAGGAAATTACAGTGGTTAAGCTTCACTACAATTGAAGTCCATTCAATAGTGTACCCATGAACTCTACTAATGACCGAACTCACTACATTAGAAACATTATTAAAGACCCTTCCATTACGCTCTTCCCATATCGACCACCACACGGCCAGGATGATCATTCTCCAAACCGTAGCTGTTTGGGGTACCAAGAGCAGCACCATGCCAAGCTTTTAACAGACAGCCCGTCGACTTTGGGGAGGACCAAGAAATGCCGAAGGAATTAAGGACCGCTGACCAAACCTTAGAGAAGGAGCAATGGATGAAGAGGTGATCCACCGATTCTTCAGCATTCATACAATAGAGGCAAATATTCGTAAGAAGTAAGAACCATTCCCCATTTTCTCAAGTCGTCCACTGTAAGAACTTTACCCTTTCCTACCAACCAGCCAAAGAACGCCATCTTAGGAGGGGCGTTGTACTTCCATACTTTATCTAACATAGGCCTACAAATATCTTCCATTCTCTTTTCGATGAACCTGTATAAAGACTTCACCGAAAAAGATCCTTTTCTATCCAGTCTCCAGATCAAGCTATCTGTCGAACTGTAAGCGGGGATATAAGAATTGATACGACCAGTGTTCGAGTTGTCCGTATCGCTATAAGTTTCGCTGGTCACAGATAAAGATATAATATCGTTATCGCCGATAATATCGCCAATAACCGGAAATGTAGGAAAAAAGGGGGACACATGGAGAAAATGGTGGAATTTTTCAGTGAAACTTCAGGACATGCATGAATACACATATTTCCATATTTAGGAATGAAAAAATTGCAAAAAAAATGCATTACATAATAAGTTTTCATTTAATGGGACACGAAAAGCATGTGATGCCATAAAAAAATCACTTTAATAGCAACCAAAATGAGTTTATATATTACAAATGCAGCTGGCATACAGTAATTAAGACATGTAAAAGTGAATGAACTCAAAGATGCCAAATCAAGGATGGATTGGATTATCCAATTAGTGTGGTTTTTGCATAATATAGATGTACGTCACAAATCCACTCAAATCCACTCCTACCATCTGTTTTGAAAGGCCACAATAGGACAATGTTCTAAAAGTTAAGGCAGATCCAAAAATCTGGTGGTGGGCCATACCACTGTTTTTAATGGTGGGCATTTAATCACCACTGTTTCCCTTAGTGTGGTCCACCTGAGATGCAAATCTGTCTCATTTTGGACTCATGCCTTAAAATTATCTATCAAAATAAATGGACGACATTGATAAAATATTTATCATTATGATGGCCCTACAGAACATCGACCCATCAATCCAAAGATACAAACAAGTGACACATGTACACCGTATAAATCAGTATGCTTATCGTACTGAGTCAACTGTGTGGGGCCCATTGTGATTTATGTATTTTATCCACCCCATCCATCCATTTTACAAGATAATTTTAAGGCGTGATCCCAAAGATGAAGCATATCCAATGCTCAAATGGACCACACCACTTGAAACAATGTGAATTGAACATGCCTACCATTGAAAAATCATTAGGGGCAACAAAAGTTTTGGATCCATGTCATTTTTGTATTTTACCTTCATCTATCTCCGTGTGATCTTATGAACAACTTGGATGACAAATAAACACCACTGTGGGCCATAGCTCCTAGGAAGGTTTCAACTTGGATGACAAATAAACCTCCTTGGTCCACTGTGATGTTTATTTACATTCAAACTGTTCATGGTCCCATTCCTGCTGGGATGAATTGAAAATAATAATAATAATAAATAAAAAAATAGCCCCGGCCTACTGACTCCCACCCACTTAGTGGTGCAGGGTAGTAGAGTGGATTATGTGCAACCTTAGCCTGACGTAAGATAGTACAACACTTATGGTGGGGCCCACCTTGATATATTTATTGTATATCCATCCTGTTCATCTATTTTTAAAAATCAATTTAGGGTATAATCTCAAAAAATGAAGCAGATTCAAATCTTTGGTGGACCTTTACATAAGAAACAGTGGTGATTGACCATTAAAACCTTCTCATGGGTTACAAAAGTTTTGGACCAACTTGATATTTGTTCTTTTCCATTCATAAAGGTTTACGTGACCTTATCAACGGGTTGGATGACAAATAAACATTACAAAAACATTAATGTCGGCTTGAAGAAGTTTTTAATGGTGGAGGTTCAACCACCACTCTTTCTTAAAATATGGCCTAGCTTAGATTTCGATCTGCTTCATTTTTGGGTTAGTGTCCTATAATGATCTGGAAAAACCTATGGTCGGCATGGATAAAAAATAAATACATCAAGGTGGGCCCCGCCGTGAGAGTCGCACCATCGTTTGTAAAGCCGTATTTGCACCGAGTTCACGCTTTCAAAAGAGAGCTTTCATCTTGGCTGGTGTACCAAGTAGCTGGGTGTATTGATGTTAGCAAGTTCTGTGGGTCCCATAATGAGGTATGTGTTATATCCAAACTGTCCATTCATTTTATGAGCTCATAGTAAGGCTTGAGCCGAAAAATAAGACGGATATAAAGATCAAGTGGACCACACCGTAAAAAGCAGCAGGGGATTGAACGTATACCATTGAAACCCTTTTGGGGGTCACAGAAGTTTTGGATCAATATTATATTTGTTTTTTCTCTTAATCTAGGTATTTTTGACCTTATGAACAGATTGGATTGAAGACAAACTTTATGGTGGGCCCTACAAATGTTTTAACGGTGAAAATCATTACCCACTGCCATTTCTGGTGTGGTCCATTTGAGCTTTGGATATGATTTATTTTTTGACTCATGCTCTAAAATGATCTTGAAAAATGGATGAACGGTATGGATGTAATAAATACATCATTTTGGGGCCAATTTAACTTTGATCTCGTTTGAACCGTTCGTACAACTCGGAGCTCGAGGAGCGTCAGCGCTCGTCATCGCATGACACGTACCCACGCTGGTGTATACACTAGTCAATCCCTTCCCTTTCGTCTCATCTTCTCCAGAAAACCTCAATCGTTTTTTCCGCATAAAAAAAAACCCAAATATCGTTCTTGAAATTTCTCTCTTTTTCAAATCCGAACCCAAATCCCCTTCAACCTCGCTGACATTGGGTTTCTTTCAAATCCATTCTTTTTAAAGAAAAAAAAAAGGTGATTTCTTATCTCTGAAAATCTGGCGCTATCGACCGTGATTGGCCCACCAAATCCATCCGAAAGCGACTCCCGCAGGCAAATTTTGAGAAAAAAATGGTAAGAGATTTTTTTTTTTTTTTTTTTCCTGTATCTATTTTGTTTTTTTGAAATAATAGGGAGAGTTGTCGCTGATAACTATTTTTTTCCGATAAAATTGAAAATATCGCCGATATTTCGTCAACATTAGGAAGAGAAACGAATTTTTAGTGTTTCGGTATCGCCGGTCCAGCAACACCGATTATATCGGCAATATTATCGATTTTTCATCGACAATGGAAACACCGGATACGACCGATAAGAGCTGAAAAATCTTCCATTCCCAGTCCCGAGGACTCCTTCTGCAGGGGGGTTCCAGATGATATCATTTCCAAGGCAGGAATAGCAATCTGCAACCAATATATGGCGGTCCGGAATGAGCTTATAAATACTTGAAAATTCTTCTTTGAGAGGGACTGCACTGGCCCAAGGATCTTCCCAAAAGCGAATCTTCTCACCTTTGCCAATGCAGTAAGAGATACCACTGAGGACTACCTTTTTAAAGGAGAGAACTCTCCATAGAGCAGAAGCCCTATAAGAGGTGGAATCCTTAGTCCACCAGCCACCTGTGGATCGACCATATTTGCATTTAATTAACGTATTCCATAGGGTCCCCTCCTTCGAACCAAGTCTCCAGATCCACTTCCCTAGCAAGGCCCGATTCATTGTTTGAAGGTCTCTAATGCTAGCACCTCTGTCTTGGATATTTTTACAAACCTCTTTCCACTAGACCAGATGAAATTTCTTCTTTTCCTCCTTACCGTGCCATAGGAAGTCTCGTCTAAGTCTTTCCAGAGTAGCCAATATCGCAGTGGGGCACTTAAAGAGGGACATGAAATATAAAGGCAGGTTTAACAAAGCAACTTTAATGAGAGTAAGATGACCGCCTGACGATAAATATCTACATTTCCATCTTGCCAGGTACGATTCGAATCTATCTATCACCTTGTTGTACAAACTATTCGGAGGTTTGCCAATACATAATGGAAGACCAACATACGTTGTGGGGAATGAACCCATCGAGCAGTCAAAGAATTCAGCGAGACTTCTAGTTTCTTCTACATCCATATTAATGCCATACATCATAGATTTTTTCAGATTAACTTTAGGCCTGAGACTGCTTTGAAGCAGCAAACAATTGTGCGCAAGTTGGTAATTTTTTCCTGCTCAGCTTCACAAAATAGGAGGGTGTCGTCTGCAAACTGAACATGAGAGATCCGGTTAACCATATTTTTAATGTTAAAGCTACTGATATTTTTAACCATATTTTATTGATATTAACCTTCTTCTCTTACAAAAGCTTGAAGAAAATTCACACTTGGAAAAATATTCAAATGACTAACTCCTACATCACCACCCCCTTTTATAGATCGTAAATTAATCGTCAATTAAAATTCCCTAACAAAGAGAATCAATCACAATTTATTACAAACCAATCTAATCTTCCTAATATGATAAAAGCCTAGTAAAAAGCAAACATGGTAAGTAATTATATCTCTAAAATCAGCCTATATCTTCAATCATATCAATTAAACCCTCATCACATCTTTAAATCAGTCATCCATGTCTCTAAAAAATGGTAAATTATAATCCTTGATTTATGCCCCCAAATATGTAAATAATCAGTTAAAAAATTAGCACATTTGGGCCTATGGGGGGCTATGGGCCTACATCTTGTTGGGCCATATAGTGGGCCTAAGTGGTCTGGGCTTGGATGGGTCTAACTGGGCCGTGAGCCTTCATCAATAGGTCAGATGATTTGGATTCCTGGTTCCAAGTGTTGTCGAATATGTATCTTATCTGGGGTCACCAGTACTATATTTTTGGGTGACTCCGGGGACCCACAAATCACGCCAAATTGGCCTATACAAGCACCAAAAGCTCCTTTTTCTATCTTTCACTTTCATTTTCCTTTTTCTCTCTTGGGGAAGGGGATTTGGGGTTTTTGATCATTCCCTACTAGATTTTAGCAAGAAAAAAAAAAAGAAGAAGCAAATCTGAAGTCTATTTTGATAGATCAAAGTTGGAAGCTCCGTTTTAGGGAGAACCTTTGTGAAAGGTTAGCCATGGTCCTTATCCATTTTTCTTGTTAGATTCTTGTGTCTAACCAAAAAAGTAAGTTGTGAAGCACTGAATTATGCTTATTTTCCTGGAGAGTGTTTTGCATGATTTTCATACTTTGGTCCATTTTGTTTTATTTTTCAATTTTTTTTTTTTTTAAAAAACTATTCCACTTATATTTTGCAGCAATATGATGTCAAATGTGTATTTAGCTAAATCGACCATTAGTCTTATATTGTACTTATCAAATATTATCTAATGTTAATAGTATCTTTTATTTAACTATTTATTATTGCCCATTGCCAACCCTTATTAGTTGGGATAAGGCTTAGATGATGATGATGATGATGATCTATTATTGCCCATATTTGTACTATAAAGTGTATAGACTCGTGGGTGGAGGTAGTAAGAAAAGACCCAAGGACCTATGGTGTAACTGAGGATATGGTCCGTGATAGAGTGGAATGGCGAAACAGGATTGTTGTAGCTGACCCCAGTTAGGCTAAGGTTTAGATGATGATGATGATGATGATGACAGTCTATCGACTAAATAGTGTAGACTTGTATAGTCAGACATGTATCGTAGAGTTATAGATGTGTAGCATGTATATGTTATGTATTTCATTTTCACAGATAAATATGTATTAATTTTTATTTTTATTTTTCCTCTCAATTTTCAACTTAAAAAGATAATTCGCTTTAGCACTGATGTGGCCATTCCTGCTATTCGGGTATCGATATCCTACTTAGTTGATAACCAGATTGCATCACTTATTCCCATAGGATGGTTCTTTACATGCATCTTTAACAGTATGAACAAGATAATCTTCTATTGGTACTCTTTCCTAACCTTACTAATTAGTGGTTATTAGATCTGAATTTAGGGTGTGTTTGGATGTCTTGTCATATTGTGATGGCGTGACTTTACCAAAGCCAACAAGGTGTGCTGTTTATTTGGGGCAACCACGCATGGAACCCGACCTAAGTGGGTTTCATTTCCATGCTTGCTCCTCGAAGTTGAAAGTGAAATATGTATTGCAAAGTCCTCGGCTAATTTCGCTTGTATTTTGACTTCAACCTATCTTTCTGGCATTGAGCAAAGAACTTCCAATGCAACCTTATTTACACAGGTCATACTACTTTTCCGTCTAATGGATTCTGATATATGTTATTCATTTGGGCGGTGATGCACATTCTAATATTCTATTAGTTTATTTTCAGTGAATGGATTATGTTACCTAGTTCCTGGTCAGGTTGTAATGCTGATGGGGTGTGATGTTATCTTCGCTTTCTTAAATTTAAGCAGATACCTGCAACACTTGGGATATGAAGTGAATTATGTAAGGAACTTCACCGATGTTGATGACAAGGTGAGCTCATGATATACATATTGTTACTGTTATGGTGTAGACTGTGTAATACATAAATGACACTATCACAAGTACACATATAAAAGAATGCACACACATGCACATTCTTACTTGACGTCAGTGTTATCATATTGTGTGATTTGCAGTATGAATCTTACAGTTCATGTCGTATCTCACACTCCATGATATGAACCATACAGCCAAATCACGGATCCACAATTATCGTACAAGAATTGTATGAATCATACGATTCATATAGTGAGTCACATGATTGATATGATTTGCTTTTTGCTGCAAATGGGCTCCCCAAATTCAATAAAAAAAATTATTTTCTTTTCTTTTTTGCTTCTTTTTGTGTCTTTTGTTTCTAAAACTTATACAAGGCCTACCCTCTTAAAATATGGCTTTATTTTGCTCTTTCGCAACTTTTGAAGAAAAAAACGAGAGGAATTAGAGTTTTTGAATATCCAAAGCATAAAGCAAAGAACTCCACATATTGTTCTCATGTCTAGAACAGAATCTGATGGTGTTTGCTTCCATGTTTGTTCATAAAAAAGATACAAAAGCACATATAATATGTAAGAAATATTTCTTTTAGTTTTATTTGATTTTCCAGGTATTTTTCTTGAAAATCCCTTAAAACTATTTCCTTTTTGTGTTCTCTTTCATTTTTTATTTTTATTTTTATTTTTATTTTTTTTCTGTTTCTTAAGAAAAATAAAAGCATACGATTATTGATACAATTTGCAATCCGATATTATTCAACCCATCTTACGGTTTGTAATATGATAATGATGATGACAACATTGCCTCCGGTCATGTTCGTTTTCCACATGTTTAAGTTATAGGTAGTGATTTTGCTCACATGCTGTTTCTACCATACGTAATTCTGGGAAGTTGTGTGAATCCTGTTGTTTTCACGGACCTTATAACTGCAACCCATTGTAGTTAAAGGTGCTAAGTGCACTGCACCCTAGGTGCAACTGCCCCTGGAATGCCTGAAATGGCTAGGCCCACACGTGGGGATTATAGGCACAATCTTTTTGAAATGTGTTTTATGGGGTTGATAACTTCCAAAAAAATTACAGCTATCCAAACATTCCAATGAATCCATAAGACCCTAGAGTTTCTTTTTCTCCCTAATTTCCCAAACTAGAAACCCCAATTTCCTAAAATTTCCAAATACCTTTGGCTCAAAACCCTAATATCGCCAATTCACTCAATTCTAAACTCAAAATTTCCAATTTCCCCAACACCAAAGTCTCCAACCCAAAATCACAATTTCGCTAACATCCCTAAAGTTTACAAACCCTAAAAATCTAAATTTTCAATATCCCAAATCCTCAAACCTAAAATTTACAATTCCCCTAAAATCCCCAATTTATCTTCTCTCTTGTATATGGCATAAAAGAAAATTCAAATTGCTATTAATAAGTCCAATGTGGTGCTTAAAACAATAATATAGGAAAGAAATCAAGATCTCATGGATTTATGGCTATAAGAAATTTGGAAGAAGGGGTGTTTTTCATAATTAACGCTGTGAACCTAAAAGAAATAGGGAAAATGTGCTCAAAAGGGGTTTATAAGGTTTCTTTCTATCCTTAAGAATGTCAAAATTCCCAAAATCCATTCTTTGAGGTATATAAGGGTACTTCACAACATTATGCTGGTTGCACTTGGCCTCAAATAGGCGTCAACTGCCAAGTGCTATAAGTCCTAAGCACACGCCTAGGAACAAAACCTTTCCCCGGGCCCAAGTGAGGTATAGGTCACTCAAAATGCCTATGTAGAATGTTTGTGCAACAAAGCTTGAGATCCAAATCTATTTAGAAAGGGGACATTGTGATTGAGGAGGATGGGGAGAAATCCGTTAATGTTGTCCAAAATGACTCTTAAGTTGTGTGTTTTGAGATGTAGAAATGTCTAATTGGAACAATGTTGATGGTGCAGGGACATGTGATGACCTAATCCTAGATGCATGTATAATCAGATTAAAGAATGTTCAAATAAATACACCAATTAACTAACCGTTTCCAGTCAAAAGGATTAGGTAAATTTCAAAACAAAGATGAGGTCATTCCATCAAGATCATGCCCCTTAGCATAAAATCGTGCAAACAGTAAAAATGGAGGACCCTTAGGGCGTGTTTGGGCAGTGGGATTAGAAGGGATTAGGTGGGATGGGATTCAAAAAACATAATTATTACCCATGGTAGGGATTGTCCCTGTTGCCATGGGATAAGATTAATTCCATGCTTTGTTGGTAATACAGTGATACATTGAATGGATATACCCACCATCATTTGAAATTACTGAGAATAACACACGTGTTATATCTAAACCGTTTATTTGTTTTGTAACCTCATTTTATGGCATGGGCCTAAAAATGAGGCAGATCCAAAACTTATGTGGCCCCAAAGAAGTTTTCAACGGTAAGTATTCAATCCCCGTTGCTTTATATGGTGGGGTCCACTTGAGCTTTAGATTTATCTGATTTTTTGGCCCATGCTCTAAAATAATCTCGAAAAATGGGTGGACGGTGTGGATATAGCCCACACATCATGGTGGGACCTACACAACTTGCTAACATTGAGTGAAATTGGCACGGGACCCAATGCAATTCCATATAATCTAATTCCAAGCTTTTCCATTCTTCTCAAACATGGAGTGGAATTGGCATAGGACCAGATGCAATTCCATGCCACCTAATCCCCTCTAATCCCACTGCCCAAACACACCCTTAGGGATATGAGGATATCCCAGACCTAGCATAAGTTAGTCCACAGTCAAGTTTTGATTTGATTCTACTGACTAACCATTTCTCTTTTCCGTTCAAACTAGAAAGGGGTGAAGAATGAAGGGTTTGAGATGAAGAAAGTACAGGTCATTTTGTCATTAAAAAAAAAAAGGAGGATGACTCCTTCCTTTTCCTGTACCTCGAAGATCTAAAAAGAAGGAAACTTGAAATCATGGTGGAATCCTCAACACCCAAGGGCCAATCCTAGAACCAGTGTTCGAAATATCGGTATCGCACCATGTATCGCACCCTTGGGATACAGATACGTATCGGTTATCGCACGGGATATATCGTTTGTATCGCATAATTTATCGCACTTTTTGGGAAACATGGGGAAACATTGAGAAAATGGTTGAATTTTTTAATGAAACTTTGGGGATTGTTAAAAAAGCCCTTAATACACACTTTTAAATCATAAGATCTCAAAAAAAAAATGCACATAATAAATTTCCTTTGTATAAGGTCTTAAGCTATGCGTTGTTTAACTGAACTAATGCAACTATATTTAAATTGAATGCATGATATTTATAAATATATTCATTGAAAACACAATCAATTCATTAAAAAGCAAAATAAGAAGTAAAAATTGAAAAATATACATATCAATGATGGGACTGGTTGTGGCCTAGACCCACATAGAGTTGCGTGGTGGCTCGTAATCATCGTCTCCATCTTGATGGGGCTGGGAATAGTACTGCTGCTCCACAAATTGACAATATTGTACCCAGGTCATAGTAGAGTGGTACCAGCTAAGATACTCCCTGACATAACGCTGATACTCATCCTCACCGAACTGAATCAATACGCCCATCCTTGGGTACTGTGTAATCGTCACAGTCTGTAATTGATATGGATCTGGGAAGGGCATATATGAAGCTCCCTGGTATCCATATTGTTGGTTATATCCATACTGCTGCTCATATCCCTGCCCATATGCAGAAGTGAACTCCTGACCATAGTTCAAAAATGATGTGCCGTAACTGCTGGAGTCACTCGCCGCATATCCACTAGGTCCATATCCATGCCCATATTGTGGCACAGAACTCGAGCTACTCTCTTGTGTTTGTGATCCGGATTCATGTTGTGGCCTGTAACTCGAGCTCCCCTCCCTCGTCCGTGATCCAAATCTAGAGCCACCTCGCCTGTCACGAACGCTCGTGTCCCTCATGCATTTTGCCAGCAGCTCCTCTTCAAAATCTGAAAGTTTTTGAGTCTTCTTTTTTTGCAGTAGCTTTTGACGCGTGTATGTCTTATTGTAAACAAGACGGGGTCGTGGTTCTCCTGGACGAGAACCATGGTCAGGGTCCTGCGTGCAATGATCAAAATTCTCCTCTCCAGTGAAAGGGCTAAGAGGCCTCTTATCCTGACTCCCACTCACGCCTCCATCATCCCCGTCGCCATCATCATCATCATCATCATCATCATCATCCTTACTGTCATCAGAGTCATCTTCACCCTTATCGCCGCCATCACCATCACCAGACCCATTCCCCGCATCATTGTCTGACTCAGTCTCGGTGTCAGATAATGTCTCCCCGCCACGTGTCCCGCGTGATAGTGACTGACGCGGGCTACCCACCGGACTCCTCGTCAATAGGTCGAATGCCTCATCAGGAGACCTCTGTTGCTCCACATGTTTGTCAACATCAATCCCTTGTGCCTCTGCTTCCGCCGCAACATGTGGCTCTGGTCGCCCATCCGATGTATCCAAGTCATCTGACCTAACCCACTGGTAAACTGGATCATCATCCTCATCCCCAACATATGCATGCTGTCCAACCCTCGTCAGGTCCAGTGGGTCTTCCTGCGCTTTTCTTCTTCCTTCTGCGCGGAGCAGCCTCTCTCGCAACTTCATATTATAGTGACAATATACTAGCTTTTGAAGCTTTTCATATCCTATTATATTACGTTTACTTGTGTGGATGAGGGAGAATGTACTCCAATTCCTTTCACAGGGTGACGAGGACACCGTTTGTGCAAGCACACGGATGCCAGTCGCTGTAAAACCTCGCAGTCAGTTCCATACATGGACCACCATTCGCCTGCATATCATAAATTTCTTTCATTATTTTAGATATTCCAAAATAATATGAAATTTATGTTTATCGATTAACTCACATGCCATCATGGTGTTCCTTGACATCACCGCAGGGTGGCACCCAAACGTTCCAACCGCGTCGCGGAATCTAACAATCTGTTGATGGCATATAACAGCCAGGATAAGTATGAAATGATTAAGATGAAAATATGGAGAATGTAAGTGCCGAACATATTTACCTCAGTACCAAAGGTGCCTTTCCCCGGACAATCGGGGAATAAGTGATCGTACACCTCATGTACAGCTCTCTTTAATGAATTATCTTCGTAGAGTTTCCGGCTGTAATGGTATTTGGGATTCAGGAAATACGCTGAAAATCAACATCTACACATCAGTACAACCGTCGCTTATTATTGCATATAGTAAAAAAAATAAAATTGTAAATTAAGTACTTACCAGCCTGATGTAACGGGTGAGAAAGTGTCTTTTCCCAGCGGTCGTCTATTATTGCATGCACCCACTTATAAGCGTTGGGAGCTTTAACCATGATGGCCTCTTTCATCAGCTGTATGGACGGATACAGCGACCCCATCGACGGATTTGTCTCATTGTCCACCATCCTCAACACTATATAAATGGGCTCTAGAATACCCAGCACGTTACGCATGCGATCCCAGAATTCATTTCTCAGCACCAGCTCCTCGATTCTCCAAGTTACTTTCGTCAACCTCTTTTTCCATTCTTCGTAATCATGAGATGCGAAAAACTCCCGTAACCCCGTCTGTGTTTGAGGAGGCTGCTTAAGGCGATATAATTTGTGGGGAATCGCGTCGCCCCGGCGCACTATATCCCCACCACATCTCTCACGCATCGCGGCTAATAACCAGGTGTGGTTGTATATGAAGTTTGTGATGAGCCGTGCATTAGTAATTACGGTCTTCACCGATGGCCTATCCCCGATTGCCTCCAACATGAGATCGATGCAATGGGCTGCGCAGGGGGTCCAATACATATGATAATTCGCCTGAATATCCTTCCCCGCCTTGACAAATGCACTCCCATTGTCTGTAACAAACTGCACAATGTTTCTCCTCCCAACATCTCGCATGACGTTATGCATTAGTTTGTAGATGTAGTCACCATCTTTAATTTTATTACTTGCATCTATAGACTTTAGGAACACCGCTCGTCCCCTGCAATAGACCATAAAATTTATAATCGACATCTTCGTCGGTCCGGTCCAACCGTCACACATGACAGTGCAACCGTACGTCTCCCATGACTGCCGATACGAATCAACGTATGTCTTCATTTCTGCATGTTCATCATCCAAGTATTTCCCCATGATCTGTGCGGGTGTGGGCGGCTGCACACCCTCACCCCCACGCTGCACTTCACTTATCATATTTTTGAAGTGCGGGCTTGCTGCGGCATTTGCGGGAATTTGATCGTATATAAAAAATTTTGCTATAAATTTTCCAACTTTTTTCCTCACATCCCCTCCACTAAACATTTCCTTTATTTTCTTTTGTGTTCCTCCTGCCTCTTTGTACATCCTTGGATCTGAAGGTAGATCCGGCACCTGCGTGCTACTACTCCTGCCCATGCCCCATATTCCTCCCCGCCTACTACCCTCCCTTGATCACCCCTAACATTCTCCCCTGCTCCACTACCCCTTCCATACTCCCCCTACTCCACTACCCCCGCCATACTCCCCCCGCTCCACTCCCCCTACTCCACTCCCCCCACCACGCTCATGGATAGACCCCTCAAATCTAGGCCTACTCGTGTCCCACCTCCTATCCTGATCTCTCTCCCACTGATCCCGGATGGACTCTTGAATTGCGTGTCTATAATCGGGATCATCATCGCCATCGAGATCCACGACATCCTCCTCACCTACATATGATGGTCGCCCCAACTCCTCTCTAATCTCCCTGTCCCGAGCATGTCGTTCATTTTTTGTCTTCACATTTTTTTTCAATATGGCCCTCATCTCTTCTCGCACATCCTGTGGGCACTTAGGGCAATCCACAACATTGCGATACCCTCCCGCTAAATGCTCCTTCAAGCGGGTTACCCCCCCACTCCTTGATACATGGCCACATAAATTACATATACTCCCGAATCGATTATCAGGAGTGGGTCGGCCATATTGCCACCCTTTATCTGGTTGTCTCCCTCCTCTGCCTCCTGACATTTTATCTGTAAAAGAATATTATATTGTGTATGTCCATCATGACATTTCATGAAAGCTTGTTCACCAAGTTTCCATATTATACAATGGGAATGTGTATAATAGAAAATTGCATGCTGGCATGCATGAGCATGAACAAGAATAATATTATATTTTTCAACTGAAAACTACTTCAAGAATCCATGTGCGGCCCACCTTAAGATTATTTTTTATATCCAGGCCAATCATCTGTCTTACTACCTGCTATTTTTCAAGTTATGGTCCATCTATGGTGGGCCTATGATTTGGATGGTGAGGATTGAATTAAATGCAGGCCAGGTGCAATAATAGTGTGCATGGATGTGGATCGGCCTACTCGTCACTCAATATACATTTGGCCCAATAGATGATGGTACATGGTGTTACAAACCATTCATGTGGTGGGCTCCAGCTTGGATGGGAAATAGCCTGAAAAATCTCTCCCATTGATCATCCTGGCCATCTGATTTGATTGCCGTTAAATGTGGACCCTTGGATGCACTGTTTGTGGGCTGAATAATAAATCTGCACCACTGTCTTTGGATCTTTTGATCCACATATGCTGATCTTGCACGTGTTCCATATTGACACGAGTGGTGGCATGAGGATGGGCAGGGCTCCCACCCGCGTGTGGAATTAGGAAACTTGAGGGAAAGATAGATGGGTCGTAGTGGCTGACTTGGTGGGTCAAGGACTCAATCAATGGTCAGTATTGGAACCTTCAAAATTTCCTTGGGTTTGCCTTTTGACTCAACCTAAAGAGGGGCATGAGGTTCATGACGTCCATAAGGTGGGCCCCACTTGAAGTCATGCCGGTCCAACCATCCGGTTTGCATAAGAAAAATTGGCCCTTTTTTTCATTACCGTCCTGATTTTTTATTTCAGTACTTACGAAAGATGGATAAACTGATGGACGGTTCGGATCTAATGCTGGTTTGCAACATGGGCATGTAGTAGAACATACATGGACTGCCTTATACACGCACGTGGCTTAGCAACGATCAGTCATACATGATGACACACATATACGATCCTCGACCTGAGGACATGAATTGCCTCCTGGGGTTCCTTGTAAATAGAACTGGGACCATGGTTAAGTGATCAGTGCCGTCCATCTGATGGGCCCCACACACCATGTCACATGCCAGAAAAACATTCATATGGGAAGGCACTACCATCCAACCTTTTAGTCCTTTTGATCATAAATTTGGAGTGGACCCCACCACGGAAAACAACGGGAAGAGTAACTCCTACTTGTTGAAACCTTCCTAAGGTCCACTATGATGATTATTTGAGATCCAACCTGTTCACAGGTTAATAAATACATGAAAGAAGGAAAACACAAATTTTAATGGTGGGCGTCACTCTCTCCACATTTTTTTTGTGGTGGGGTCCATTTGAGTTTTAGATCGACTCATTCTTTAGATCCTGCCCTAAATTGATATCTCCAAATGAATGGACGGTGCGGATATAACATATATTTAATGGCGGGTCCCACAGAAATTGGGGTGGTTGAGTAGCTAATTCTCGTCCCACGCTGAAACGGATTGGCTACTCCCCTGACACCAGCCGTGGCCCCACTATGATGTATGTGTTTCATCCATGCCGTCCACCTATTTAAACAGGTGATTTTACCGTATAATTAAAAAAAAATGAGTTGTATCCCAATCTTAAGTGGACCACATTACAGGAAACAGTGTTGAATTAGCGTCGACCATTAAAATTCATTTTTGTGCCATAGAAGTTTTGGATCAAGCTGATTTTTGTTTTTTCCCTTCATCTGGGGTTGTATGACCTAATCAACCTAGTGGATGTAAAATAAACAGTACAGTGGGCCTTAAAGAGGGTTTTAATGATGGATGTCCTATCACTATTATTTTCATGTGGTGTGGTCCAGCTGAGATTTATATGCCTCTCATTTTTGGGTTCAAGCTATAAAATGATCTGTAAAAATGGATGAACGGAGAGGATGAAACATATACATTATGGTGGGGCCCACAGAGCACCGACTACCAGCGACGGGGTTGGTGTCAGGGATGGCACCGACCCACGCAAGCCAGCTATACGCTGGTAGTACGTGTCGTGCGAAGACGAGCGCGTACGCGCCTCGAGCTCCGATTGTACGAACGGCTCAAATGAGATCAAAGTTATATGGGCCCCACCATAACGTTAATTTTCCATCTAATCTATTAATCATGGTAAAAATATACCAATGAAGTGGAAAAACAAAATTCATTTTGTTACCGTTGCAAAATGGACCACACCACATGAAACGGTGTGAATTGAATGTTACCGTTGAAAAATTCTTGGGGCCCATAAAAGTCTTGGATCAACATTATATTTGTTTTTTCCCTTCATCCATGTTTAACGTTTGGATGAGAAATAAACCTGATATATGGGCCTAGTAATGTTTCAACGGTGGAAATAATTATTTCCACTGTTTCTTGTGGTATGGTCCACTTGAGCTCTGGATACGCTTCATATTTTTTATGAAGCCTTAAACTGATCTGGAAAAACGGATGGACGGTGTGGATAAACCACAAACATTTACGGTGGGGCCCAGCGGAGTTTACTCAGCAAGATAAGAGCGTACGGCGTAACTCAGTACCCCATCCGATTTCTCCTCCACAGTCAAGAGGCTCAAACCCTCGTCCGCATCCCTCTCCCTCTCTTCCGAAATGAAATAGGCCACGACGATTATGGCAAAGAAGATTTTCTAGGAATCTCAAGATTCCTATTTCGAAGAAAAAAAAAAGAAGAAAATCGGCAAAAGGAGGGAAATCGAACTTACCTTCGTCAATCGATGGAATGGCCTACCTCCAAATCTCCAATCGCTATGGCCACAGGTGCTATACGATTTTTCTTCTTGTTTCTTCTCTTTCTTTCTCTTTTTTTTTTTGATTTTCTGATAAACATGCAGCCCGCTTTTATCGTCATTGCTGGTTGTTGGCTCTGAGGGACTCGTGAGTCCTCTCGCAATGACCCCGTGACTGTCTGCCGAGGATATCGTGAAGATATCGATGGTATCGCACGAAATGTGCGATATATTTCGTAATATCGGCCGATATATCGTGCGATAACTGAAATTGCGGAATTTTTTTGGCTTCCGGTCGAAATATTGGCGGTTTCGTATCGCTGGGCTGCGATACCGATATTATCGGCCGATATATCGGCCGATATTATCGATATTGCGAACACTGCCTAGAACCCTAATCTCTGAATAAATAGGAAGAAAAGATACGAATTTCTATTCATTCAATAATAGTGAAAATATGATTTCTCACAACGTATATATAAGCTATGGAAAAAGTAAAAGTGCACTAAAGCCCCTGAAAAAAAAAAAAAAAAAAAAAAAAAGACGAAAAGTAAAGGAAGTGCAATAAAGCCCCTGAAATAAGGAAAAGGACAAAAACGCTTAAAACTAAAACACCCGTGTGATAGGGTGTGAAATCCGACCCATTGATCTATGGTCAGGGTGCAGTTATGCCGCTCTTGCACTCGTAGCGCATCAGAAAATGGGTCCGATGGACCCAACGTCCATCTACATCAACTCCTCTGTTTCGGTACTCTGTCGGCGACACCTCCTCCTCTGGTACACTTTAAAGGGTGCACCACTGATGTCCGCATCATTTGACGGCATAAAGTTAGTAATTGACTAATGAGAGGTTATACTAAATCTTTTTTGAACTTCCTAACTCACAATGAAGTTATTTTTAAAAACAACTTCATTGAACAAAGCTTGTTAAGTATATATCTTAGGACTGCCTTGTGAAAATTGGACTCCTTCTCGGTCCTCTCGTCTGTAATAGGTAAAGGTCCTCTCAATGCTCTGACACCCATACTAGATATGGACCGAATTGTCTCACGATGTTCCGAACCTAGCACATGTACCCTTAAATGGGTGAATGACCCAACCCTTGGAACATACTACAACCCTAGGTGGCGAAGAGCGCCGACATTGAGGTGCCAAACCTTCTTGTAGATGTGAACTCTTGTGGAAGATCAGCACGTTATCTCCAGAGTAACTTTTATTTGTTGAGTGACAGCTCTTCCATTCGGCATTGTCGGATCATTAAGGTCAACTTTCGTCTCTGCTCGACAGGTGGGTCTTGTAGTCAAGCTCTCTTTTGCTTTTCCACTCGAGGGCCAATCTCTATCCGGTCTGAGGAAAACTTTGCATTCCTCCCTTACCTTTCGAGAGGTCTACACCCCATTGAAACCATCTCTACTTGAGACTTGGCCCTGGCCCTGGCCCTGGCCCATACGTCTTGGCATAGGGTTAGGATTCTAGCTTTTCCAGAGTAGTATCTCATTGCAACCTCATTTGTGAGGAGGCACCCCTTCTCCTGAAGTTAGGGGGCTATTTTATCGAGTTCCTTGGAGGGAGCTATCTTACACCCCTAGGTCATCTCTACTTATCCACCTATGACAGTTTTGGGTACATGTAGCCTTTTGTTGAAGGTCGTTTGAGGTTTTTTTGGGAGTATGACATGGGTTACTTACAGCGCCATAGTTCCTAGTACTTGGAACTTGGCTCAAGGCATTTCCTCTACCCCTTCTTACCTTGCCTTGAAAAAGTAAGGTCACTCGTGTCCTAGAACCAATAAGCATCTTTCAGCTAACCTAGCCTCCTCCCTCCCCCAAGTCCATATTTTAACCGTTTGATTGCTTCAATGTTGAAGCCTACAAAAGATCATTTTTATTCTCTTTCACTAATCTTTTGGTAGGAATTCCTCCCATTGGTTCTTGGCTTTGTTATTGGAGGTTTTTTGGGTAATGGGATCATTTATCCTGCATCAATATTCTGGTTGCTTCGGTGAATTTCAGTTTGTAGGGAAATGTTGCGGTTAGTAATTATCAGTGTTTTAAATAGCGGTAGCGTATTGCGTAGCGTTCAACCCTCCGTAGCGTGTAGCGTAAGCTACACAATACTTCTATTTTTTAATTTAAAAAAATATAATATATATATATATGATAAATATTAAATAGTAAGAAAAAATAAAATATTTTGGCATTTTGAGTTAGCAATTACAGTCCATAATTTAATTGGTAAATTTTAAGTTAATACAGTGTACAATTTTTTAAGGGCCCGAATTAGGTAGGACTCAGATTGTGAAGTGTAGCACACGAGTGTCAAAGTTTTTCGGACTCCACTCGTGATGAATGTGTTATATCCACACCGTCCATCCATTTTGCCAAATAATTTTAGGGCATGAGCCCAAAAATGAGGCAGATCCAAAGCTCAGGTGGACCGCACCATAGGAAACAATGATAATTAAATGACTATCATTAAAAATTTATCGGGGCTACAAAAGTTTTAGATCAAGCTGACATGTGTGTTTTCCCTTCATCCACGTTAGTGTGACCCTATTAACAGGTTAGATGGAAAATAAACATTACAGTGGACCCTAAGAAATTTTTAATGGTGAGCATTTTATAACCACTGTTTCCTATGTTGTGGTCCACCTGAGATTTGGATCTTACTAATTTTTTGCATCATAATCTAAAATGATGTGGCAAAATGGATGGACGGCATGGATAAAATACATACAGTATGGTGGGGCATAAAATACATACAGTATGGTGGGGCCCATGTGGCACGTGTACATTTTATTAAATCGTGCAACGTGTTGCCTAACGCGTACCGGTCCTTTCTTTTGACGCAAGCAAGTCTGTGGGTCTGATCATGAGGCATGTGTTATATATAAACCGTCTATTCATTTGAAGAGCTCATCTTAAGGCTTGACACGAAAAATAATACAGATCTAATTATCAAGTGGACCACACTGCAAAAAGCAGTGGGGGATTGAACGTCTACCATTGAAACCCTTTTTGGGATCACAGACCTTCTGGATCAATATGAAATTTGTTTTGACTCTTCATTCAGGTCTTTTTGACCTTTTGAACAGATTGGATGGAAAATAAACGTTATGGTGGGCCTACGAATTTTTTAACGGTGAAAAATTATCATCTCGCTGCTATTTTGGTGTGGTCCAGACGATCTTTGGATATGATTCATTTTTTGGCTAATGCTCTAAAATGATATTTAAAAATAGATGAACGGTGTAGATATAATAAATACATCGCTGTGGAGCCCATGTAACTTTGATCTCCTTTGAACCGTTCGTACAACTCGGAGCTCGAGGAGTGTCAGCGCTCGTCTTAGCATGACACGTACCTACGGCAGCTATACTACACCAGTCAAACCGCTTCCGATTTCAAAAGAAAAAACGGGAGAGGGAAACCGAAAAGAAAAGGAGAGAGAGAGAGAGAGAGAGAGAGAGAGAGAGAGAGAGAGAGAGAGAGAGAGAGAGAGAGGAGGAGGAGGAGGAGGAGGAGGAGGAGGTCGGCCGATTGCAGAACATGAGGCATAGTAGGCGAGAAAAAGAGGAAGAGGAAGAAAAAGAGGAAGAAGAAGAAGGAGAAGAAGAAGAAGAAGAAGAAGAAAAGAAAAAATAAAAAAAAGGTATGTTTTTTTTCTTTTCTTTTTTACCATTTTTTTTTCTTTTTTTTTTTTTACGCTATTTCATACGCTACGTAGCGTTTTTTGTACGCTACGCTACAACGCTATTTAATACACTATATAGGATTTATATTTCAGGGAAATTTTATATGAAATTTTCTTTGAAGGAGTTTTAACTTGTTCAAGCATTATGCCTTAGGTGGTAGGCTTTCTTTGATAAAATCTTCCCTTTCCAACCTTCCGCTATATTATAAGTCTCTCTTCCAATCCTAAGTTTGTTATGGAGAGGATTTACAAATTGAGGCATGATTTTTTTTTTTTTTTGGCAGGGTGGGATTCATACTTGAAAATTTTCATTTGTTAAATTGGAAGGAAGTTTGTAAATTGAAATTAGAAGGGGGTGCAGGAAGTAAGAGGCTTGAGGATTTGAATATGGTGTTGTTGGGGAAATGGGTTTGGAGGGTTTTTTTTTTTTTTTTCTTGAATGAGGTTTTGGAGGTTGTTGTAGGGGATGATAGCTAAATACTTGATTGGGGTGGTGGATTAGTCTTTATCGTGCTTCCCTACTTTTGAAGGTTGTAGCTAGAATTGCGCAGAAAGTCTTTGTGGGAGTGGGTTTTTCTCTTGGGGATGGTTCTAGGGTCAGGTTATGGGACATCATTTGGTGTGGGGATTCCTCCATAAGGTCGGATTTTCCTAGGCTTGCTTCTCTTTGTTGGGACCCAAAAATCTTGGTCATCAGTCGTTTTTTGTCTAACAGGGAAGGTGGTTTGTGGGTTCTCCCATGCAGAAGAAATCTAACAAATGAGGAAATTGTGGAGCTGGTTGACCTCCTTTCCGATTGCAAGTATTAGGCTGAATCCAGTCAAGAAGGATTCCTTGGTTTGGAGGCTGGATAAATCAGGAATTTTCTAAGTTGGATCCTTCTTCTCTTAAACATCAAGACCTTCTCCCCAGATGCATTGGCATTTCACAGCAATGGTCCGTTCTTGCGGAGCTCCCCACAAGGTAGGCCTTTGCCTGGTTGGCTGGTAGAAACAAAATTCTGACACTCCCCAATATTTGCGTCCTTTGCTTTAAGGATGCTAAATCTGTGAGTCACCTTCTCATTCATTGTGCTTATATGAGGCAAGTCTGGTCGAGCATCTTGGATCCGTTCATAGTTCAATGGGTGATGCCGACGTTGCTGGAAAGGCTGTTCCAAGTTTGGTTTTCGTTGGGTCCAGATAAGTCCTTTTCTCGATGGAAGTTAGCCTCCCTGTGAATCTCTGGCTTGAAAGGAATGAGTGGTGCTTAAGGAATTCAAAGAGATCATCTCAAAGGATTATTGTTAGGGTTAAAAATTGTATCGAGGAGTGGGCCTCCTAGGGTTGTCTTCATTGTATCAGTATTTTTCTTTTTTTCTTTTTGCTTCATTTGTTTGTTGCTTTTTCTTTTGCTTTTTTGCCTTTTGGCCTTAATAAGATCAGTATCTTTCCAAAAAAAAAAAAAAACAAACAAACAAACTTGTTGATGAATCTTTTTGTATATTTATCTCTAGATTTTATCTTTTCTTGCTGTATTGTATCTGGAACAACATACCTTCATGGAACTCTTCAATTTGTAACTGAGAAAAACATATCTCGGCCATTTCTAACAAACCCTACATTATCTATGTTTTACTCTTCTTTCTTTTTCTTGGTTGGCAAGGTGTGCTTAACAGGCCATCGCAAGGTTTAGAGAAACCATTGTGTAATTGAACTATGGCTTGACCCCAAATCATATTAGTTTTCGTGAAACACAAGCACAATGAACGTATTATTAATTTGGGTAGAATTCTGTTTAATCAAAATCTTGGATAAATCATTCTTCCCATCTTATTTGCTTGGAACTCTAATATTATAAGCAGGGTGTTCGAAAATGGTTACGTATCGGCCGTGACCATTACGTGTTACGGGGTTGTAACAACCACCCCCTCTTTTTTGTGCCCATAATGGCCGAACGGCCGTTACAGTCCATAATGGCTGTTACGGTACCGTAACAACTGTTATGGGCCATAACCCCCTAAAGAAAATAGGAAAATTTTTTTTTAAAAAATGAAAAAAGAAAAAAAAAAAAAACTTACCCACATGCCCTTTTTTTTTCTTTTCTTCTTCTTGTTGTTGTTGGGCTGCTGTGGCTGTAGTTGGAGCAGTTGCTGCCCTTCTTCTTCTTTCTTTAGTTCCCCCTCTCCCTCTTTTCAGTTCCCTCTCTCCTTTTTCCATCTTTCTTCTCAGTTTCCCTCTCTCTCTCTCTCTCTCTTCTTTTCATTTTCAGTCTTGGAAAAATGAATGGATTGATAGCCATGCACTTCAATTTATTTTTTTAAATGCTTTGCAGTGCACGCAGTACAGTGCACATGCACTATTTTGTAACGTGGGGCCCACCTTGATTTATGTGTAGTGTATCCATGCCGTCCATCAATTTTTCAGGTTCATTTTATGGCACGATCCTTGAAGTGAAGGGATCCAAATCTCAATTGGACCACACAGTTAGGATTGAATGCCCACCGTTAAAATCTTCCCATGGCCGACTATAACATTTATTTTCCATCCAACCTGTTGATAAGGTCACATAGACTTTGACCTTGATGAAGGGAGAACACAAATAACAACTTGATAAAAAAAAAAAAATGTAATAAGAAAATTTTAATGGTGGGAATTAAATCCTTATTTTGTGGTTCACTTAAGATTTGGATCAGCCTCATTTTTGGGACCATGCCATAAAATAAGTTGGCAAAAAGGATGGACCACATGGATATACAACAAATGCATTGAGGTGGGCCCCACTTTTAAAGGGATACTCACTAGTGGTCCACCGAAGATTTAGATCTACCTGAATTTTTGGACCATGCCTTAAAATGAGTTGGCAAAACAGATTGATGGCATGGATATACACATACATCGAGGCAGCCCACCTGGCCCACTAGTGGTCAACCTGAGATATGGATTTACCTTATTTTTTTCCAATGCCATTAAATGAGTTGCCAAAACGGATGAATGACATGGATATATAATACATAATCGAGTGGACCCCAGTACATGGCCCTAAAAATTTATACATGAGGTATATATCAACTCAAAATTAACCAATTAAATTTTGGGACCATTGTTGCTAAGTCACAATCCCAAAAGTAAATAACTCCTACAATTTTCACCATTAGTTTGTAGACACCTGTTTTTTTAAATAGGACCATTTGATATTTTTCATTTTTCACTATCCAATAAATGTCCACCAATCCATTAGTGGGATAAGTGCCAATAGATTGCATTAATTTGAGGCTAGTTTGGGGCATCAAATGGTCCCCAAATCAGCCCCGAATCAACAACACTATTTACCTCAATTTAATTTTAAATTTTTAAAAAAAGATTTACGGGGGAAAATGATATCAAATTTTTAGGTATATGAATTACATAATAGGATACAAAAGTCCCTAAACTCTATATATTGAAATGAAATGTATGTGAGTCATGAAGTATGCAATGCATTAGCACTATAAATAAAAGGAAAACTTGAAAATATAAGATGTTTTGGTCTTACATTCATTATAGTAAATTTATATAAATATTATATAGTTAGAAAACTAAATATAAAAGGTTTGTAATTAATTCCAGGTTGTCAGGTTCATAAATCCATCAGACAGCCCGATATAGCATTTTCACCAAAGAGTGGACCGTTACACCACTATAAACATGTTCCAAATTATAAATGAATGCATATTTGGAATATTTAGAATATTCCGGATTTAATAGATATTTTTCCATAATTTTTTGCCAGAAAAAAAATTTTGCACCGGTACACACCCCGTATCGGCCGTTACGGCGCTGTATCGGCCGATACGGGGCGTATCCATATTGGTGACGGTGCCCACCGTTACGCCCGCCGATACCGCAACGGAACACCTTGATTATAAGGGCAGTTTGGATTGGGGGGAAATGAATGAAAACAAAATCAAAGGGAAAGAGAAGTGATGATTATCCAATGATGGATTCCCAAGGATTCCATGGCACTATTGAACTATTGATTCCGTTTTTGCAGATCTTGCTTGGATAGCAAGTGGAAATCTCATTTTTATGCTCATCTTGTTGCTTGTGCCGGGGAATTTGACTATGGAAAAGTGTAATGATTGCTGTGGAATCTGCAACTATTTTTGCTATCCAAACATAGTAAAACTTCTGATAATGGGAAAAAAAAAAAAATGTTTCCTTTTCCTTTCTTTCTTCTGTTTTCCCTGAATCCAAAGAGGCCCTGAGATTGCTGGATATTTCTATAGTTGATTTTCTATATTTTGTTCAAACTCCATCTTTTTGCACAGTATGGTAGAACCTTCTAATTTCTGGACCTCTACAGATAATACGCAGAGCAAATGAGTTGGGTGAGGATCCATTAAGTTTGAGTAGTCGGTTCTCCAAAGAGTTTCTTGATGATATGGCTGCTCTTCAGTGCCTCCCTCCTACCCATGAACCGCGTGTTTCTGATCACATGACCCAGATAAAAGATATGATAGCCCAGGCAATGATCTGCCTCCTTTTCTGATTTTAGTTTTTAGAATGGTAATTAGATCAATTAATATGAAACTGTGTTTTCTCCATTATTGTCGAGCTATCAACAGTTTATGAAATACTTTATTTCGACATTTATTTTAAATTGTATTATGGTGAAATTGTCAAATTGGTTTTTGTAGAATATGGATGCACGCAGTTTTCAATATCATACCTGAGTTTTAAGTTATTAGCTTTGTTCTTGAAAATGATCTTCCCTGCTGATGTTGCATTCTTTATTTGGCTGTCCACTCATGTTATTGTTTCTGTAGGTCAAAATTACCTTTTAGGGTAAGCTTAGAAAAATAGACGCCTGGCCATGCAATCAAACTATTACTTGAAAGAAAGCAGGGGATGAAAATGCTGATCATGTTGAGCTTAGTTTTTGTAGGTGATAACCTAGCCAAACTTCCTGCATGGGCAACCATAGAAGTCCCAAGCACGCACACTATAGTATACTGACAGTGAACTTCTAGTCACGAACAATGTCTCATACTTTAAAATTATAAAGCTGTTCTTTTTCTTCATCTTATGCCAAAATTATTTACCAAAACTGAAAGATGCACACTATAGTAACAGACTATCAAACATCTTGATGCGATTGACAGTTGAAACTAAGCCTGATACACATCTCAGGTATCCTACAAATGTTCCATCAAGTTGGCACAACTGATTTCTTGTATAGGTGCATGTGAAATGTGTATAGAGGGGATAAGTAAACTTGTCATACTGAGCCTACCGCTCTTATTCTAACATCTAACTATTTGAAATACATTCCCCACCCACTCGAAAAAAGCTCAAAATTCGCAAGTATTTTAGTCACTAGTATTTAAGCTGTGTTCTGAAGCTCTAAGTTGTTGAATCTCAAAAACTGCATGGAAACAAGCATCATGGTTCTTGAAGAGACTTCCAAAATGAGCTGTTAATCATTATATACGCATATGGATGCAAAGTTAAGGTTATGCCTCCAGGAAGGCAACTGTCCCAGGCCTCCATGGGAATTTATCATCCAAGACTTTTTCTTCCTGGTATCTGCAGATTGCAACTTCAGCTGGCTCTTAAAAGTCTTGATTTTATACCTCTGGGCTGTCCACTACTCCCATGCCAGTCCTTGTAAAGCTTATTACTTTGGACCTAGTGTTTTGTGGAAACTTAAAACAGTAAAAATAGGCGACATTTGGAGTTGCTGTTATTTCCATGGAAGGCAAAGAAGTTGTTGGAGATTTCTTGGCGTGGAGTTTGAAGCAGAAACAAGGGTTGGTGCCTTGCAATATTTATGGGCTTAAAAAATAACTTCATCTTGGTACTTAAAAACCTAGGGCCTGTTTGGATTCGCGTATAAGGGTGTATAGTATCGTATTAACGGTGTATTTTTATATTATACAATGTTTGAATAGGACTTGGAGTCCGATCGTATGCATGTGAGCAAATACAACGTTATCTCAAAATTTTCAAAAGGCGGTAGAGTAATTTCAGACGGCACTGCATCGTGTAGTGCACTGTAGTCATTGCGTTGTATTTTCGCCAAACATCGTCTAGTTGTATTTTCTGTTGCTATCATCTTTTTTTTTTCCTCTCTCTCTCTCTCTCTCTCTCTCTCTCTCTCTCTCTCTCTCTCTCTCTCTCTCTCTCTCTCTTTTTCCTGTTGATACGGAGTTGCATGTTTCTTTCCATTCCTCTTCTGTCAAGCCTTTATAGATCTTTTAGCCTGACAGAACGAGAAATCCTAGTCGAAGTCGTCTACATTTTCCGCACTTGCTTTCACACCGAAACCTCGTTGTTGGCCTGCGTGGGTGTTTGTTTTGTGATGTAACTCAACAACCGATCTTGTTTAGGGGCTAGGGAAGGTTCCTGAGTCAAAGGGGCCATCAGATGGACGACTATGATTGCCCTCTATTTGCAATGGTAGGGTTGGCGTCCGAAGATCAGCGTGCTCTGTTTCGATGGCCGATCCATATCTTGCCGTTCTTTGTTCGAACCACACCTCTTGGACGGCCTGGATTGACCTACCAATGGTTGTTGGGCCATCTAATTGACGGCCCAGATCAGTTTCGTCGGAAGGCTTTCGGAAGTCATCTTTTCACGTGATGGAAAGGTTGGAGAAGAAGATAGAGAGTTGGATAAAAATCAGCTGTCCGTATCTTTCCCTTTCTTTCGGGCTTCTTGGGAAGGATTGGAATCCCCTTCCTCGTATTTTGGACGGCTCAGATCGGAGCCAGGTAATCAAATCTGGTTGTCCTACGCATGGAGTTTTGAACGTGTCTGGTTTTCATGCAGTTTGCCTTTGAAACCAACTCCGAGATTCACTTGCCTTTTTCGAGCGCAGTGCAGGAAGTTCCTACGTTGGTAACCTAGGTGGGGCCCACTTTCTTGTTTGTGAATGATCCTCATCGTCCATCGGTTTTGTGAGTTCATTTTAGGACATGTTGCCATTTTAGATGCCATCCATATCGTTAATAACGTCAATCCTATTGGGATACAATGGATGGACGGGTAGGATTATTCAATCATGAACATGATGGACGGGTAGGATTAATCACAAACATGACAGTGGGCACCACCTGGGATACAATGTCTGAGAACTTAAAAATGGCCACCGTCATACAACTGCTATTGTATATTATACGTATATACAATACGTAGTCCTAATACGTCGTATCCAAACATTGATCTGAGGAAGATTTTGTATACTTGTCCGAACAATACCTCCTATCCAAACATTGATTAATGGCATGTTGATTTGGATGTATTATGAAATTGATCGAACGTATACATGAACAGTAGCCGGATACAATACAATACACCCTTATACACGAATCCAAACAGGCACCTAATTTGGGATTCAATCTATCGACTTGTGAGTAAAGATTTGCCCAAGGATATCATACTCAACAAGGGTTAGTCAAGTGTGCCATAGCGCTGAATAATCCTATTGAGCAGATCCCCCTGGTGTGTAAGCATCACCACCAATAAAACATATAACAATTTGATCCTTTTTCTGTTATGAAATAATGCCAGCATCTACCTTCCTGATCTCCTAATTTCCAAACCTTTGCTGTCACATGGACTTAGTGTGACATATTTACTGTGTAGAAAGTTTGTGAAATAAAGATGCAGTTTTTAGTCATGCTAAAAAAAATGACTGCTCTTCAATGTCATGGTTTCCACATCCTATCCGTTTTGTTGGTTGTATGAAAACCATTGGTGGTCACGAGTGTGTCACTGATTTTGTACTTGTGAAATCAATGAATGAAGTGATTCAAGCAAGAGAAGATGGTGGTCCCGTCGCTTTTATGGTCTAGCAAAGAGACCTTTCTAGGTATTTTCTCATGATGTAAGAACCAAATACCTTAATCTAGACCATTGCAGTGATGAGAAAGTATCCCAATCTCTGCCTTCTCCTTATTTAATTTAATTTAATTTTTGCTTTCGCAGTTTGATAAACTGACACTACCTTTCACAAACATGGATCTATAATTCTTCTTCATATGTCCAACTTCTCCACTTTGGTAGTTTCAAATTTTCCAAGTTTCTTAAGTCTTTTAATTTTTTATTGTGCCTCACATTCTTTATGTAACATTTGGAAATTCTTTTGTTCATATTTAAAAAAAAGTTGTGTGTGTGTGTTTTCATTTTAACAATCAGAATGCCATGTTTTTACCAGTAACTGGAACTTATTTATTTGCATCTCCTGGGCTTTTTGCTTTGATAAAGATTTTAGGTGAGACTTGCAACTTTCAGTAATCTTCGACGCATCATTTCTTCACAGTTCCATCTATCTCTCCTATTGATATATTTCAAGGAATTCTTATTAGTGATACTGAATGATACCTGAGCTCTGTAATCTCACACAGCCCTTACATTATCCTTTTTAGTTTTTGACCTTTCTAATCTCTTTGAGCAAGAGTTGGAGATAGATACCAATCATGGGCACCAGTTGTATTAATGTGTATAAGTGTATTAGAAACTTTTCTTTCAGTTTTAGTGTCCATCACTTTTACAGAACTCGCACGTCTAATGATCATTGCTTCCATACAGATTATTCACAATGGATGTGCCTATGTCATCGATGGAGATGTCTATTTCTCTGTTGACAATTTCCCTGACTATGGTCGCTTATCTGGACGAAAGTTGGAAGATAATCGAGCAGGTGGACGGGTTGCCGTTGACTCAAGAAAGAAAAACCCTGCTGATTTTGCATTATGGAAAGTGAGCAATCAGCTCCAGTATTTCTCTGAGTGTTTTTTAAGGTGGTTTTGTGTTGTCAATGAAGATCTTTATTTTAATTTTGCAATCATTTTCCAATGTTGCAGTCTGCAAAGCCTGGTGAGCCAAGCTGGGAGAGCCCTTGGGGCCCTGGAAGACCAGGATGGCATATTGAATGCAGTGCCATGAGTACCCATTATTTAAGTCCGGCCTTCGATATCCATGGTGGAGGGATGGATCTAATCTTTCCCCATCATGAGAATGAGATTGCACAGAGCTGTGCTGCATGCCAAGAGAGCAATGTGAGCTATTGGATGCATAATGGTTTTGTCACTGAGAACAATGAAAAAATGTCCAAGTCACTAGGAAATTTTTTCACAATCCGTGAGGTAAGCAAACCTATTGTATGTGTTGGGAAAATTTCTTATTTTCTATTTTGCCTAAAAAATGGGTGTTGATGTATTTGAGTCAAACATCTTTGCAATGCCACTTGCATGAATGATATATGTCATGACCAAGTAATTGTGTTGTAGATCTCCAAATTGTACCATCCGTTGGCCTTGAGAATTTTCTTGATGGGCACGCATTATCGATCACCTGTCAATCACTCAAGTGAAATGCTGGAAATTGCATCAGAGCGTGTTTTCTACATCTATCAGGTATATAAAGTTCATTATATTTTAAAATGTTCAGCTTCCGAATGGAAACGTAGATGTATTTGGGCATACGTAACAGGACCAATGTGTTTTTTCTGTATCATCTGTGCAGACTTTGCATGACTGTGAAGTCGTTCTATCCCCATTTCGAGAAGGGAACCTCAAGGATCGTGTCACGCCTGATACCCAGAAGTGCATCAATAAGTTTCGAACAGATTTCCAGACTTCAATGGCAGATGACCTGCATACTTCTGAGGTTTTGACTTCTCTTTTGGAACCATTGAAGACCATTAACACTGTTCTGAATTCCTTGAAGGTAATACCTTCTCTTTGAAGACATCCTGACGATCATGCACGTCCCTTTCCTGTACTAGAGTATGTAGGCTGCATTTGGCAGAGCTTTGACTATTCTCTCTCTGACAGAAGCAGAAGCAGCAGCAGCAGCAGCAGTTACTGATTCAGTCTCTTGTTGCTTTGGAGAAAGAAGTAAAATTTATTCTAAATATTCTGGGGCTTCTGGCGTCTTTGACTTATTCCGAGGTATTTTATACTTCTAATCATGTGACATGCTAGGATCACATGAGAGGTTGAAGGGGTGATTCATGCCATGTGCCAACTTTGCATACGTATGCTGGGTCATTCACCAGGTGGGGTACACTCTATACACTGATCAATGAGCCTGGCCCAAGTCCAAATTTTGCGTAAGCTGGCATGTCAGGCCCAGCCCAAATAGTTGAAAATCTGGGCCAAAGCCAACCCCCTGCCCGGCCCGTGACAGCCATAGTCTTATGCAACCACCACGTATGGCCTGCACGATGAGTGGACCTTGATCTTCTGCCCGGCCACTGACAGCCATAGTCTTATGCAACCAACACGTATGGCCTGCACGATGAGTGGACCTTGATCTTCCGGCTGGGGCATGCTCACAGTGGTTCCCTCCCAGTGAGTGACCTGGATCCTGGACACCACTGTGTCGACACAGTTACTGCAAATAACCACCTCTTAGTACAAATTGCGCTGGCATCTCTCTACAATCTTAATAGGCATGGCGGATGAGATGTCATTGCATGATAAAAGTTTCAAACAAAATGGCCTTCTTATTCTTTTTTCTTTTTTTCCCTTTCAATTTGACAGCTTCTGCAGCAGTTGAAGGATAAAGCATTGGGGAGAGCAGGTTTGACGGAGGATCAAGTGCTGCAGCAAATTGAGGAAAGGACTTTAGCGAGAAATGAAAAAGACTGGGGGAAATCTGACCAGATAAGGAAAGCTTTGTCTCTTAAAGGTATCGGTCTCATGGATGTCCCTGAAGGAACGATATGGAGACCATGCCTGCCAAATCAACAACAATGACAGCATTTTGCCTATTCAATTGAGGGTGCAAAAGCATGATCACTTGGGAGTCCCGTTAAAGAGAGTATCCAGATCCATTTTTCAATGACCCATACCTGTTGTTACGGCTGCGAGGTAATTATTCACGGGCAAATTTAGAATGAAATGCCCTTGAATAGTTTTTCATTGATTTTGTTGTTGTCTGATAAGATCTGTTAAACATAGGCTGCGAGACCAGACTCCTTGGGGTTGTCAAACAGGGACTGTCAGATTTCCAAACAGTCTTGAGGTTCTACCCTTTGGTTTAGTTGTTGAAATGCTGTCTGTAAGGTTACTGAGATGACCCTTGATCTTGAATCAAGCACCAGTGTCAGGTTATACGATCATTGTGTAAGTTAACAAGAAAGGGTAGAATCTGTGTTTGTGTTACTGGCAATAATATCGATATTTTATCTGGGACTTGATTTCTTCTTAAATCCATGTTAATGTGTGATTCTCATGCATTGAGATAGATTTGAGTGGGAATAAGTTCATTTAAGAAAAATATTTAAAAAATCTGTCTATTTAAAAAAATATTTTTCCACTTGAAAATTATTCTTTGTTTGGGATGCATGGTTGTATGATGAAATGCATATGTATCTGCGGATGCTTGCGTGTATGGATGGACCATGCACGTATGTATGTGTATGTATGTATGGGCATGAATGGATGGGTGGATTGTGGATGTGTGGATGATTGGTTGCATGCATGGTTAGACGTTTATGCATGCATGGATGGATTGGTGGACAAACGGATGGTTGGATGGTTAGACATGCATGAGAGATGAACACAATAGTTACATGTGCACATGTATTCATGGCTTAGTGGCAGACTCTCAAGAGTTTCAACACTAAGGTCATGGGTTCAGGTACCCATTGTGGTGTGTGTGGGTGCAAGGTCGTGTGCCTTAAAAAACAATGTATTCATGGATGGATGGGCAATTAGATCGATAGATGGTTACTACCGCACTAAACTTTTAGTGACATCATGTGTTTTAAACGTCCATTGAATGAAAATTTATTTTGCATATTTCTTTTTTGCAATTCTTTTATTCTGAAATATGTAAATATGTATTTTACCATCTCCTGTTGTTTTTTACTAAAAAAATATTCCACCGTTTTTCCAATGTTTCTTCGAGTATACATTTCCTAGTGGCAATGTCAATGCATGTTTCTATATTCTTGGACACAATAACGATGTGAACCATGGGTAGGATAAAATGAGGACCGTGAGTATGGGTGTCTCACGTCAAAGGTAGGAAATAATCAATTACTAGTCAAACCTGTCGTTTTGCATCAGTTATATCGGCGTAGAATGATCTTGCCAGAACAGTATTGATGGCCACTTGTATGGATTGATCTTGCCAGATCATAACAGATGGCCTCTTGATTGGTCTTATACATTGTTTAGAGCATCCTTGATATTATTGAAATACTCTCGGTATTATTAATATCTCTAGCTCAGAGATCACCCATAAAACTGATAGTATCAGAAATTCCTGGTATTAGCAATGTATTGCTAATTATCATCATGTATTGATATCACTGATATTTTTGACCATATAAATTCCAAGTGTCACTTATATCGCCAATGTATCACTAATATTTTGACTGTAAATTTGTGATATTTTGACTATAAATTTCAGGTGTCGCTCGTATCGCCAGTGTATCAGTGATATTTTGATAATATCATTACTATATTGATATCACCAAAAATCTGTTTATTAAAAAATTATTACAATTTTTTCTAAAAGCACATGAATGTATGCAGCGTTCAAATTGTTGACTATAATATGGCAATATTGAGACCATAATACTATAGTTATCTCAACATGGGCAATATCAAGACCACAATACTTTATTTTCTTTCTAGTTGTCACAATTTCTTGGCAAAATATTATGTTGTCAATATTTTGAAATATCAATGGATGTTTGGATGGAAGGTTGGATGGATAAATGGAACCAATTTTTTGCGACATTACATGCATTTAACCTCTTATTAAATGAAAACTTATTATGTATATATTCTTTTTATAATTTCTTATTCATAAATATATAAATATATGTATTTTAGTATCTTCTGAAGTTTCACTGAAAAATTCTTTCGTTTCCCCATATTTCTCCACATTTTCGGTTATCGGCAATATTATCAACGATATTGATATTGTTTTCGTGTCTCCAACCAACTAATACTGGTCCTATAAAATGGACTTCACTCACATGAACACCATGTTTTGGTTGCATACAGCTAGCCCTTGTGCATGGACCCCATCTCATGGCTTCTGTTCGCTTTCTTTTGTCCGAAGGTAGGCCCCTGTTGTTTCCTTTGATCATATCTGCGCAGCCCTCCCTCCTATTTCCAGCTTCTCATGTTTGTCACCTCTCTCTCTCTCTCTCTCTCTCTCTCTCTTGTATGCTTATTAGTGACTACATTTCCATGCATACAGCACAATTTTCACCGTCAGCAGGTATTTGGTTGCTCAGAGACAGTTCCGTTTTGTTCCTAAATGGATTAATCTTGCAAAATACACACTTCTATTCAAAATAGGAAGTTACATTTCAAGAGATTTCTTTCTTCCGATTGCATTTAGGTCTTTTTATTCATAATCAATATAGATCATCCATTCCTTAGCCAACTATTGGAATCTCATCATCATGATTCCTACAAGGCATAGAAAGCACAAGGGGAGACAATAAACTATCCAAATTGGTGATTTTTTTCTACTTTTTTATGACAACTGGACGTCCCCACTCCTTTTTGAGGTGAGACTATTCTCTGTGGATACACACAATCACCTGCCAACCACATGCATCGGGTAATCTACATGGAGTGGAATCCAAATTAGTGATCAGGCCTTTTACAGTTTACTTATATAATTGCTTCTATAAGGTTTTATTTATTTATTTATTTAAGGAAAAGAGAAGAAGGAGATGACTGAATCATTAAATAAAAATAAAAAATAAAAAGCCAAAAGACAAACAAAAGGGCAACAAAAAAATATAAGGCAACTCTCTTTTTCACACACACCACACACTCACGCCGCAGGCGATTTCATCACCTATGGGTACTCGAACCCTCAACAGGTGTTAGAACTCCTGAGAGTCTACCACTGGAGTAAGAGCAACTCTCTTTCTCCAAAGGCCATGTAAAATAGTAAAAAGAACAACTCTCCAAATCGATTTACTGCACATCACCTGCTAACCTCCTATGAGCCTATGACCTCGAAATGGACGAAACTCATATAAATGAATTGAATGTTAGTTTTATGGGCAATTAATCAAATGGTCCAGATATGTAAACAGTCAACTTTTTTCTTCTTCTTCTTCTTCTTCTTCTTCTTCTTTTTTTTTTTTTTTTTTTTTTTTTTTTTTCTCTCTGTTAGCTTGTTAGTACACCCCACTGTCGGTTCACACTTCACTGTTAGCCACCCCCACAAGGGATTGATACCAAGACCTCAGTGTTGAAACGAGTTATCTTTCACTCAGTCTACCACTTGAGCTATGGATCAGGGTGTGTAAACAGTCAACTTGATCACAATGGACTTCTTTATGCAGATATTTTTCATCCGTTACTCATGCCCACAGCAGCCAACACGCAATAGGTACTCATGGACTAGTACCCTTGGTGGGACCCTATGCTCAGTTGCAGCTACTACTGCCAGAAATGGGTCACATCAGGACATGGGCCATGTCATGGAAGTGACCCCTAGAGGGAAGTCCGGGTACCTAATCACATTGATTATTGACTGGATTATCCTAACCATCAGACAATAGCATGAAAAATGGATAGTCAATATCAAGCAAGAAATCAGATTCAGTATGTTTTTATCGTACTGAGAAAACTCTGTTGGGCCCACTGTGAATGTATGTGGTCTATCCACACCCTCCATCCGTTTTTTCAGCTCATTTTAGGGGTTGAGATCAAAATTGAAGCATATCCAAAACTCAAGTGGACCACACGACATATGTATGTGTTATTATAAATATACATGTGACCATATGAAGGATACTTATATGTACATTTAATTAGAACGCAAGATACATGTGTGGCATATACTAAATTAAGGGGAAAAAAAAGTTATTTGAAAAAGAAGCACAACAGACCTTTTGGAAGCTTGTTAAATAAAAGGAGAGAGCGGCATTTACCTTGAAAGTTACTTTCCCAGAAAGTATTTGGAGAGTAAAAATACAGGGAGTGGGCTGAGAAAATGTTTTCAGAACTTTTTCTGTGAAAAGTTCCCAGCTATTGGAAAATGTTTCCCAGCTAAAAGTGAGGAAGAGAAATCTCATTTTCTTGGGAAGCATTTTCCACCCAAATACTTGCCGAACTCCCAAACAAGTCCTTAATATCATAGCATCACTTGGAAGTCACAAAAGCTTGCAAGTTTACTGTTGGGCACATATGGTGTATCAGTGAGTGTCAAGACACCCCATGGAATCAAAATTTACTATGTGAAACATGGTTGCAATGTATACTATCAAAATGAGGGCCTTCAAAAATCATTTGAAAATCAATTCATGGACTTCTAAAATTTGCATAATTTTTTACTATAATTAGATCATTTACTCAAACTAAAATGTACGTTAGAGACAGGAATTGATTTAAGTAATGACCTTACTATCCGATCAACGACAAACAACCCAATTAGGCAAGTAAATCATGGTTACAGTTACAGAGAGAACTTTTATGAAGGTTTTATGATCCTTCAAAGGTTCGAATGTTCATATTGAAATAAGGTTAATAAGGTTGTTTTATCTCATTTCCATTCTCATGAAATCTTACCCACTGGAGATTCATGAAAAGATGGATTGACAAATTTGGACCATTCAAAATGATGACCCATCAATAAGTATTAAAAAAAAAAAATCTTGGTTGGGTCCAAATTGCCAGGAAAAATACAGAAACCAACAATGTACATTTATTCTTGTGTGCTGCTGCAATCAGAGGATTTCATGAAGAGTAGAGAATTTATGATTTTACCTTTAAATTACTCTATGACCTTTCCAGCAATGGTTGAAAGAAGAGACACAACCATTTTTGCCACTGAGCATAGTTTAAGCAGATTCAATAACAAGAGTAACATCTGTTGGCATGGAGGGAGGCGCTCTGTCTCCCAAACAGCTATGAAGGAATAAGCAAAAATATCACTGAAGCAAAGCTCAATGTGGCGGCCCATATCCGAAAAACAGGAAAGCCATCAGCATGCTCGTTAAAGGAACCGATATGTTATCATCCACAACCTCTGTAATTGGAAGTGACTCCACCAATGTAGCCACAAACGAAATAAGGGCTACTTTTTCCGCAGTCGAAACCCAATCCAACCGCAGATATCCCAGACACGCAAAGTAGTAGAGCATCCTACAACAGTCCATTTTCAAATCTGTCAAGACCACCAGACAAGCGAGTGCACTCTAATGCAAATAAAAATCCGAAAATCCAATGAACATAACAAATCAAGAAATCACAACTTTTCTTTCTTTTTTTAATTTCCTTTTTATTTTTGTATGGTGGATGAGAAATTAAAACCAACCCAATGGAAACAGCAAAACCGAATAAACACATGCAAATGCTTCCGATCCAACTCTTCTGTTGATTGTAAGGAAGCTTTAGTGCCCCAAACCTTCTCCCCATGATATCAGCAAATCCTAATGTGTAAAAGTCAAGGCTGAGACACACATAAGTGGAAGAAAACCAAAAACAAGAGCAAAATGTGGGTTTGATGAAAGGAGTTACCATCCCCGCCACTCATTATACCCAAAGGGATCACTCCAATGGGAGACTCGCGCCAGAATACTACAGCACAGAACATCAACACCAGAACATAATACAGTGGACCGCGAAGCAATTCCCTGCAAGTAACCAGGCCGTTCAAGCAACATTGCTGAAATATAGCAGTAGAATCAAGGGGCAGATGGAAATTGAAGTTATTACTCAGGCTTCCCATCCCGTGTGACAGATTTCACCAGACCCTCATCAGTGGCAATAGAGAGACCATAAACAAGAAGCCTTAAGCAATTCAGGAGGGGGACCACAGCTGCAAAATAGCGTGCCACTGTAGAGGTGCTGCAGAAATGGGCGAGACGGCAATTTACTAAGGGTTGATGATATGAGAAAGATGGGAACTATACAAAAATAAAGGAGTTATTACAGTGCTTGACCTGAACATATCCATAGCATACACTCATGTAACATGTTTCAGTTTGTACAAGTGGGACACATGGTTCCGCGATCCAAACCAGTGATAGGATTGCACCACCATGGATGCCCCACGCACCAAAGATTCAATGGCTATGATCTTTCAATCTCAGAGATTGTTGATATGTGGCATCCACAATGGGATCATAGGAACAAGGTCTGGATATCTGAACCATTTGTTGCACTGCACAAGCTGAAAACCTGTGCATACCAAAGAGATTCTCAGGTCAAGCACTGTATAATACCTCAAGCACAAATGCCCCCACATGACAATGTGACATGTGTGCAAGATCCAGGATGTTCATTGGGTGGTCCCCACAGTGAATGTTCCTTGGATGATATATCTGGACAGTCCATTTATCAGATGGGCCTCACAAGTACAAAGAAATAGTGGTTAGACAAAATGATAGCTAGCCAGCAGTCCACATTCAACATGCATGCATTGCTCAACGATTGAGTGGGCAGTCTGCTTAAGGCATATAGTAAGGGGATGTCATTAATGTCTCGCATCCAATGCACATATACTGTTGGCATGTGTTGGGAATTTTGTTGGGCTCTTGGAGATGGGCCTTGTGCAATTAGCACTCCTCCAATAAAATAGAAGGTTTATTGATATAGAAGAGAAAGAATACCTGAACAGTGGCCAAGAAGCCATGAAGAGAAGCCCTGATAATACATGCACCAGCTTCCTGCTCAGCTTCTGGTCTTAAGCCAGAGAGATATATATATATCTGAGAGTTGAGATGTGATAGATGGATAGACATAGAGAGAGAGAGAGAGACCCAACTATTACATGCATGTCAAAAAGGCCGAGCAAGTAATGTATGGTCCTGGAGGGGCAATTGCTAAGCACAAAAGCACCCAACCCACACATTTGGAAAGCCATGGTCATTAATCAATTCATGTGCATCAGCATTAGGTGACAAGCCATTTGTCTACTACCTTAAGAGAAGACAATTCCATTGTGGTGGAGTGGTAGCAAAGGCATCTCAATCGATCACCTTCTTGTGAAGCAGCCCTGTGTATCCCTTGCCTTAATGGATACCTTCTTGTACCTTCTATTTCTTAAAAAGTCTTCTCAATCTCGTGTGTCCATTGCCTTAATGGATACCTATATACTTCCATTTTCTCGATAACTCCTTTCCCAAGTAAGAGAAGAAAGCAAGGAGAACCTGCCCATCTTATATAGGCAAGTGTCACCGAAAGCAATACGTTCTAACATTGCCATAGCCAATGGGTCCCACTGGCAACCTCAGTACATTAGACCATGGACTTCTTCTATTGGACCCACCCCTAAAATGATGTAAACCCTGATTGAGCAGATCCCTATTGCAAAACCAAGTTGCAGGGATGGATAGGAAAACAGTATTAAGTTGTATTGGCTAGGATTTTCCAAAGGGTGTGCTTATGTGGAGGTAGTATTTGTTGCAGGGCCCATCATCATATAAGTCCTAATTCACTGACTGGTGGGTAATTGAAAGCATTTGGAGCATGAAAGAATCAAGACTCAGCAATTGAATGCACAAATAACAGTAGGAGGAACTATAGGATCCACCTACTTTCCACAGTCTAACAAGTGGGAACCATGTGTCATCCAATCCATTGGTCTGGATGGAGTATGCATGCTCCCAGTCTAACTGATGAACGGTATGGATCTCGAATGCGAGCGGGCAGGCAGCTAGCAGGTCCACTGATGAGAGATAAGAGAGATTAGAGAAAGGGAGGGCAAACCTGTTCGACTAGATTGCGCTTGGTGAGAAGATCGAAAGCGAGGACAAGCAAGTAAGCGCCGGCGGTGACAAGAGCCGTCGCCCCCGCATCCTGTAATAATGCGCTGCGGTCGATGTGGGAGTGAAGTGCGCACCGGGGCGCTCGAAGCACGGTAGGTGCGCAGGATAGCTTTGGATTTAGGAAAGCTGGGGAGGCGAGAGGGAGGTTGAAGTTTCGAGGGAGGGGTCTGGGCTTAGACAAGAGGAGGAGGCGGTGGTGGTGGTGGTGGCGGTGCGGTGGAGGGGTGAAGGATAAGGCTGCGGATGAGCCCAGGCTCACCATACTTCTTCCCATCTCCGACAGCCGGATGAAGCGAGTGTCCGTCGCGATGTCTAATGGAAATCATTCATTCAGCCCCTCTGTCCAGGAGAAATTGAAAATATGTGAATCGCGGCATACGCACAGGACTTTGATTGGAGACGGATTGGCTACTCCCCCTGACACCAGTCCCGTGGCTGGTGGTCGGTGCTCTGTGCTCTGTGGGCCCCACCATGATGTATTTGTTTCATCCAATCGGTTCATCCATTTTTACAGATCATTTTAGGGATTGATAAAAAAAATGATAGGGATATAAATCTTGAGTGGACCACACCACAGGAAAACAATAATGATTGGATATCTATCATTGAAATCCTCCTAAGGCCTAACATACTGTTTATTTGACATCCAATCTGTTGATTAGGTCATAAAGACCCAGATGAAGGGAAAAAATAAATATCAGCTTGATCGAAAACTTTTATGGCCCTAAAACATTTTAAATGGTCAAGGTTCATTCAACACTATTTCATGGAATGTGGTCCACTTGAGATTGATATATCCCTCATTTTTTCTTTCCTACCATAAAATGATCTATAAAATATAAAATATATGGACAACATGGATGAAACACATACATCATGGTGGGGCCCACAGAGCCAATCCGTTTCCACTTGGATTGGGAGTAAGCAGATTGGCTGGTGTACCACACACCAGCTATTCCGCTGATGAAATCGGATTGGGTACTAACTCAGTACGCTCTTATCCAACCGAGTAAACTATGTTGGGCCCACCGTGAATTTATGTGTCTTATCCACACAGTCCATCCATTTTCCATCTCATTTTAGGGGTTAATCCCAAAATTTAAGCATATCCAAAGATCAAGTGGACCATACCACACGAAACAGTGGGAATAATGATTTCCACCGTTGAAACCTTTATAGGGCTCACAGTAATGTTTATTTGTCATTCAACCTGATCCACAAAGACATGAATTATGGTAAAAAACAAAAACGAGCTTGATCCAAAACTTCTGTGGCCCTCAAATAAAAAGACGGTTTGGATATAACACATAGCTCATGATGGGACCCACATAACTCGGTGACGTCAACACACCAACTATATTGCTGGTGTGCGGTGCACTAGCCAATCCACTTCCCTCACCGGTCACCACCGGGCACCAGCAAATCCGCTTGGGCGTGGATTAGATACTGACAATGTCATATCCAAATACCTATTAAAGTGACGTCACCAATCTCCGTGAACCCTGCCACAATGCATGTGTTGTATCTATATTCTATTTTTTGGTAGAGATCGTTTTATAGTATTAGAAAAAGGATGAGATAGATGTAAAGTTCAAGCAGACCCATCACAGAAAACCGTGGGATTAGTCATACACCCACCGTTGAAACATTTATAGGGCTCACCATGATGTATTTTTTAGATTAACTTATTCATGAATTAACATAGAGATAGATGAAGTAAACGGTAGATGTTAGTGTCCCTACTGTTTTCTATGGTAGGGTCAATTTGAATTTTAGATCTATCTCATTATTTTTATCATGCTATGAAACGAGATGGACGGTATGGATATAACACATGCATCATGGTGGAGCCCACGGAGAACCGACCACCAGCCATAGGGCTGGTGTCAGGGGAGTAGCCAATCCGCTTCCGGCGTGGATTAGATACTTACAATGTCATAAGCAAAATGCTACGGAAGTGACATCACCAAGCTCCGTGGACCCACCACGATGCATTTGTTGTTTCCATACCGTATGGTTGTTGCGATCGTTTCATAGGATTAGAAAAAGAATGAGTTCAAGTGGACCCACCAAAGAAAACGGTGGCATCAATCACACACCCACCGTTGAAACATTTATAGGACCCACCATGATGTATTTTTTAGATCTAACCTATTCATAAACTTACATAGAGATAAATGATGTAAAAACAAAAATATAAGCTTGATTGGAAACTTCTGTGGCCCTAAGAAGTTTTGAACCGTAGATGTTAGTATCCCTACTGTTTTCTATAGCGGGGTCAACTTGAATTTTAGAACTATCTCATTATTTTTATCATGCCATAAAACGAGATGGACGGTATGGATATAACACATGCACCATGTGGGGCCACAGAGATTGGTGACATCACTTCAATAGCGATTTGGATACTGAAATTGTCAGTATCCAATCCGCCCCCAATCCGCATCCCTCACCAGTCACCACCGGGCACCTCTCTGAATTATGATGAAGCGACGTGGGGAGAGTCAATTTGAATGGTGGGGCCGTGACTCGTCTCTGACATCGAGGGAGAAGCGGACTGCCTGTGACTTTGGGTTGTGTAGGGCTTGTAGAGACGTCCGTTACAAATCCAATCCGTCTACCTGTTTTTAAATATAACAACATAACTAGATTATAAAAATCAGGCAAATCCAAAACTCACGTGGGCCGTACCAAATGAAACAGGGGGTTGAGTATATGAGGTGGTACAAGTTTTGTACCTGGATGATATTTGTGTATACGATTCGCATTGACACGGCAAACTTTTCAAGGACCTATGCGCTATTTGTTAAATCTGAAATCTAAATCTTGTATCTAGAATCTAAAGTTAAAAAATTTGTTTGATAAGTATGGCTGAAGTTTGAAAATTAAGTAGTGAATTTGAAATAACCTGTTTGTGAAAATTAAGTAGTGAATTTGAAACAACCTATTTATTAAGGGAGATAAGAAATGTCTGAAATATATTAATTTGATACATTTGCCCCTGTTTCCTGAAAATGTTTTACATTATAAAGAAATTATCTTTTATTAAATAAAAATAAAATTATTATATTTAATTTAAATAAATTAAAATACTTAATAGAAAATTAAATATCATTATTCCTAAAGCCCTTAATTCCTTTTAGGGGGAAGATCGTCACCACGTGTCATGTAGGCTTGGGCACCAATAGCGAAACCGGTGATATAATGGCGAGACTTGCAACCGAAGTGACATCACCAAGTTAGGTGGGCCCTACTATGATGCACATGCTTTCTCTACACTGTCCATTTATTTGGAGATATAATTTTAGGGCATGAGTTCTAAAGAATGAGGCATGTCCAAATATGTAGTTGACCCACCACAAAAAGTAGTGGGGAGATTGATGCCTACCGTTGAAACCTTCTTAAGGCTCCGAATGATTTGTATTTGAAATCCAACATGTTCACATGTTAACACAGACACGAAAGAAGGTAAAAAACAAATATCAGCTTAATCAAAAACTTTTGTGGCTTATTTAAGTTTTTAATGGTGAGTGTCACTCTCACCACTATTTTCTCTAGTGCAGTCCACTAGAGCTTTGGATTTGACTCATTCTTTGAACATTTACCTAAAATTATCTTTCAAAATGGATGGACGGTGTGGATATAAAACATACATCATGATGGGGCCCACATAACTTGGTGACGTCACTTCAGTAGCGAGTCTCGCTATCGCTACTCAACCTGGGACGCGGATATCCAGCGGAAGCCTTTGGCATGAAGTTCCTGAGCAAGGATCCGGTCTACTGTCGATGTTTGTGAGAAATCAAACCTGTCAATCTGTTTTATCAAAAACTCAATTGGGCCATAGTAGATGAAACAGTGGGGGAAAGGAATGCCTTTCGTTGAAACCTTCCTAGGCTCCACCTTGTGCTGTTTATATGCCATCTAAACCGATCATAAGATCATTTTCACTCAGATAGAGTGAAAACACCAAAAAAAAAATTAGACCGTTAAAAAACTTTTTTGGTCATATAAAATTTTCAACGGTGGTCACTAAATGAGCTATATCCATGCCGTCCATCTATGTTTCTAGATCATTTTATTGTATGAGACAAAAAACGAGCTATATCCCAATCTCAGGTGGACCACATTACAGGAAAACAGTGTTGAATGAATGTCGAACATTAAAAACTTTTTGGGGGCCATAAAAGTTTTGGATCTCTTTGTTTTTATCATTCATCTGGTATATATGACCTAATCAACAAACTGGATGTCAAATAAACAGTACATGGGGCCTTAGGAGAATTTTAATGGTGGATATCCAATCAGTATTGTTTTCCTGTGGTGTGATCCACTTGAGATTTATATTCCTCTCATTTTTGGTAGCAAGCCCTAAAATGATCTTTAAAATGGATGAAACAAATACATCATAACAATTTTGGATTAAAAAAATAATAATCACCGAGGGCATTCTTGGTTCCCCATTAAACCCGACTCCCATCAGGAATAAATTTCAACATAAAGGAACCTTCTTATGCGCTAACAAACACCACTAAACATAAAACATTTTTCAAATTCCACATTAAGTATAAAAATTAAGCGTTAACAAACAAGCCCTTAGTATGATATTTATTTGTCATCCAATCAGCTGATAAGATCACATGGACCTAAATGAAGGGATAAAAAAATAAACATCGGCCTGATCCAAATTTCTATGGCTCTTAAGAAGTTTTCAATGGTAAGCGTTCAGACCCACTGCTGTGTTGTGATCCACTTGAGCTTTGGATCTATATCATTTTTGGGCTCATGTCCTAAAGTGGTTGCACTAAATGGATGAACAGTGTAGATATAACACATACATCATAGAGGCTCCCACAAATTGAGTCCGATGATCATGATATAATGCCCCAAAATCAGGCCTATCTAACGAGAGAATTGACGACCACCCAAAAGCCTCTTAATTCACCTGGTGACCCACATGATGGTCATGGTTGATCGAAAAGACAAATATCAGCTTTATCGAAAACTTTCGTGCCATGTAAAAGTTTTTAATGGTGGTGTCACTCTCTCCAGTGTTTTCTATAGTATGGTCCACTCAAGCTTTGGATCTACTTAATTATTTGATTAGTAGCCTACAAATGGATGGACAGTGGGGATATAAAACATACGTTTATGTCTGTTACGCTGGGGCTCCACTTAGGTACCAAGTCTCCCTAACTACTCAATCTGTCAGTAGTTAATCCGCGTCCTACCGACATGACCTAATGAAAAAGCAAAACTTCCCAAATGCAACGCTGCAATTTTAATTGTGGGCCTGCATTTAATGCATGCACATGACTTCGTAAGGGCAGTCCAAATCAGCATTGATTTTATATGCCATTACAATGACCACAACCTACCGGCTTGTTGGTGCATATACTGATATAACGGTGGTGTCCAAATCACGTTTGAGGGTTAAATTAGAAAATATGGCATATCTCAAATTGTCGAAGGTGAAGGTGGATTACAAGGACCAACTGCTGGCAAATGCCAAATTTACATGGACCAAATTGTATGATTGACACACTTGGGTGCTATACTGGCGTCGTCCAAATCACAAAGACCAAATCACGTTCAAGGTTACATTGGTACTGCTGTACATTTGTTTTTAGCTTTTGAAAAACTCATTTTTTCTTTCCATTACGATTATATTGCATCTGACAGATTGGCAATTTAAAATTTGTAGGTCGCACCATGATGTGTCTGATCCACACCGTCCATCCATTTTACCATCTCCTTTTAGGGCATCAACCTGAAAATGAAGCAGATTGTAGGTTCAAGTGGACCACACCACAGGAAACGGGGGTTGGATGAATTTGTGTAGGGCTCACAGTGGTATGTATGTCTTCCAACCTGTGCATAAGGTCAGAAAGACAGATGAACCAGAAACACAAACATCAGTTGATCCAAAACTTTTGTGGGCCTCTACAAGTCTTCAACGGTAAGGGTAGCGTGTGGTGTGGTCCATATGCACTTTGGATTTGCCTCATTTTTGTGCTTATACCCTAAAATGAGCTGATAAAATGAATGAACAGCGTAGATCAGACACATACATCATAGTGGGCCCCAATGTCTTACAACATTTAAGGGGGAGATAAAGCTTAGATGTATTTCAATTTAAAAACACTAAAATGGAGAGGAGCAAAGAGATGTCCCAAATGTCTCTAGGGGCCCGTTTAGACGCAACTTCCACAAAAGGCAGAGCATTCTGCCACTCCTATTTCATCAGTCAAATCTTGAAAACAATGATTTAGGATAGGTTTCCAAATGGGCTTCCATCTCTGAACACAGATTTTGATCGGGTGGCCAAATGGTCCCTAAATTTGAAATTTAGAAAGAAGCAATCTTTTACTGAATTGATCCTTCAAAATGCTTACATTCCAAAAAATGCATTGACAAATTTTCAAAACCAAATGATCCTCTGTCTGTGCAGATTGTGGGATGACAGATATGCTCCTTACCTGATTTTCTTTTAAAAATCTATAGAAGCTTTTGGCAGCAAAACGTATATAAAATTTTATGAATATAACATTAGTTGTTAATATGAACTCTGCAGCAATTCAAAATTTCATTTTACCATCAAGAAATGTAAATGAAGAAAAAGAACCCATTTTCATCATTATGGTTTACTCAACCACCCACCCCCTTCTTAAATGAGAGGCTGAGGAAGTAGGCAAAGACAACAAAATGTTAAACAGGGATTGGCACCGCCAGTTCTGTCGTGCATGAGAAACCCAGAAAATCAAATTTTTTATTGGACCTCTCCGATCAGTTTAAAATCTAGTCCCAAACCCGGCCTTAAATGAAAATAGAGAGCATTATGCATATGCATCTCACAAAAACCCAGCAGGATATGCTTAATAAAATTACAGGGAAAAATAAGCGAAAAACTTTGATACTCTTGGCAGAGTGATGGTTTGATACTCGGGCACTCAGAAATTGAACACATGGCATGTATGTATTTTCGAGAAGTACAAAAGGCATAAATGTCACTCAAAATAAACCACAAACAGTGGACCCCACTTTAGATAGGTCATAAACAACAGTTATGCCAAGCTGATGGATGGCCTAACTGAATGATTGGTGGACATGTAATGGACATTAAAATGAAAAATAGCCAACAGTCCTAGTGCAACAAACGAATTCCATTAATCAGGTGTTAGGATCATCCAATTAATCTAATTTCAAGGTTATGACTATCTACATTGGTCCAATGATTTGGGCGGTTTAATTCAAGTTACCTGCATGCCACATACAGTATCTGAGTTCATGTGCGAACCATCACACTGCCATAGTATTAAATAACTCTTTGAACCAATGGAGAACAAAATCTTTAAGGACTCCATTTCGGTTTGACCCACATCATCAGCATCGCCGATTTGGTTCAACCCAATCACTCTACCTTCTTGCGAATGAAGCGTTGTAGAGACTTGGGAACCTCAACTTCCTCGTTGGTTTTCTTCTTCTTGTTAGACCCTTGGTCCTCCCTCATTTGTTGCTCCAAGAAAGGCCTCTTGGCCCTTTCAACTACCTCGTGTTTCTTCCTCTCCATTTTGCTTGGCTTGTTTCTCCCCTTTGTTTTCTTCTTCAAGGGAACGTTTTTGGCAGCCACAACTGCCGCTTCCATTTCGGCCTCCCTCTCCTGCTTACTCGGCCTTTCTTTTCTCTTGGCTGGCTTAACCAAACCTATTTTTGAGGGGTCCAACATGATCGCCTCTGGCGGGAGCTTGTTGAGGAGATCATGCACCTCCTTTTCCCTCCGCTGGCGAGAAGTTTCATACGGGTTCGCCACCCACGTATCGAAATTAGGCTCACCAGATCCTGGGATGAGAATGGAAGATATACCCATAGAATGGCCCAGGCCCAATACATCCTCGTATGGTTGGAATGAGACTGTTCCTACCTGATAACCTTTCACCATGGAATGGCTCATATAGCGGCTGTAGTCCTGATCTCCTGAGGAATCTCTCCAGACCTGTACTCTTGATCCATTTCCCATTGCCAGCAAACCCTTCTGGCTAAATTCCAAGGTCTTGGCATGGCCTGTATACGTGTGCAAGACCTGGAATTTTCTCAGATCCCACAGCTTGATCTTCCGGTCCATGCCTGCAGTGGCCATGAGATGGCCCCCATGGTGGAAAGCTATTGCAGAGACAGGACCATGGTGGCACAACATCTTGACAAGAGGAGTGGTACTGGTTGGCTTCCACATGGTAACTTTCCCGAAGTGGTGCCCTAAACCTATGATCGCATTGAAGGCATTTGCCTGCATTATATCACAGCGGCCGAGGCCAGTCCGAAGGTTACCAGCTGTCTCTCCTGTAGTTATGTCATAATAATGGAGCTGCCCATATTTGTTAATCGATGCCAAGAGGAAGTGTTTTTTCAAGAACTGAAGCTTCAGAGATCCCCTGCAGTGTTCCTGAGATGTAAGCACAGTATCAAAGATCCAATAAGAACAGCATTCAGTTCCTTATGGGTTCATCAGGAAATGAAAACATTAAGGGTTAAGGAAGGCTGAGATTGCATATGGATGTACACCCACATCATGATCTGAGTGGGATGGGAGTGAGACCACCCCCTAGGATTCATTGATTTGACATTTTGTTTGGGTCAGCACAGAAATTGGAAACCTCATCAGGTGGACTTCTGCTTTTCTGCCTTTAGTAAGCTTGATTCAGGTCAGACCAGAAATAAGCAGACTAGCAGTTCCGGGTGGAAATAAATCCAGCCACGCATGCTCCTTGAGATACCCAAACATACCCCAAGTGACATGGTTCCAGTAATTCAGCATTAGAGAATACACTCAATTTCAGGTTGCTGCAGATTGGAAATACATGAATTTTACACAAAACAAAAGCTACAGATTGGAAATACATGAATTTTACACAAAACAAAAGGCTTAAAATTCTAGAGAGTTAAAGAATACAAGAAAAGGTGATCATCTCTGTACTCAATCCACACACACACACACAAAAAGAAAAAGAAAAGAAAGACACTGGTCACTCTGATAATTGTGAAACAAAACAGGAGGTACTTCCAACTCAAATAAATTTAAAAAAGAAAAATCAGCGCATGCATTCAGATGATAACAAATTGCTAACCTTGTTAAGACAGTGAAGTTCTGTACCATGCTTGTTATAAACATAGATATACCTGTCACAGTTAGGAGCACCATGTCAATACTCATGGCAAGACTAAACATTATGTCGTCCAGGAAAGGATACCAATGATGATAGATAAGGAATGTGGAATAAATTGAGGCAAATAACATATCTTCTTTTTAGTAGCTGAAAACATGCAGTTTTAGTCAATTACTGGATCAATTTAACACAATTAAGCAAGTTGTCAAATTAATCCAGTGAGATATCCGTACTTTCATAGCAAGCCTTGAGGATTGCAATCTGATATTCAACCAATAGAAAAGCTCATAAGCTTTAGGCCAGCCATGAATAGTAGATTCCTCCATGCAAATTGCCGATTATAAAGCAGATTAACTATCACAATGACTTCATAGAAACTGTTGATGGGGTAGGTCACCATGAGGCTTATCAGATCCATCCATGAGCTGCGCAAGGCCCATACCTAGACTGGATCCACTAGTGAAGGACCCAGCACCCAGGACAACAGAGTATAGGGCTGATTGTGATCTCGCTCCCCTGTATTGGGCCTCGTTTTGTAATTTGTGGGCTTTTGTCCGGCTCCCTTTTTAAATAAATTATTGTTATCTTTCAACAAAAAAAAGAATGCCAAGTCGGACCAGGCTGGACAAGTCAGGGGCATGGGCCCAATCCATGAATCCACCACAAAGCAGACCAGAGCCTTAAATTATCAGGCCAGCCTGACCCAGTTGCATGCCTGAATATGGTCAGCAAGCAAAACAGGAGAACTGCAGGGTGGATTCCTTGAGTAAATAATGATATATGAAGTTGTGCACTGAAGAGTTCATACTATTCAAGTTTTTATAGCCATCAACTTGCATGTTTCAGTGCATATCCATAAAAATTCACACTTCTTATCATTCAACATCAAATATTATAAGAGTTTCTCAAGAATTACAAACTAGTATCAACATCTGCAATCTCCACATTATATGTTTCAGATTTCAGAATCAAGTCAGCAGCTAAAAGTGACACTGATGAACAGTGTTACCGGGATGCATGGCGTGGGTGCCAAGTGCCATCCTATAGAGAATTCATCCTCAACATGTACAAGGCTAGCCATCTGAGGGCAAGTAGGTTCCCTGACTCGGTCATCCAAACCATCGATGGTTGATGCATCAAAGATCAACCAATACGGAAGAATTCCAACCCTTCCATGGATGGTCAACAAACAAACAATTAGGAGAGAGACCAAATATTGTAAGCTAGGATCTTCAATCTCAGTATTTTTTGGTGCAAGGACGAGCCACTACGAAGCCTGTCAAATCAACAGTGTGGATCATGGAACCAAGGCCCTACTTATTCAATCTCAAAACTCAAACAATTCTGTCCAACCTTCCAGCTCAAGCGTGTAATACCACAATCACAAGGTGGAGAAACCATTGCATCTCAAAAGTTTGCTAGAATACATCGAAATCTGGTAGTAAGGATATATCAGAAGACTCGGGACCATTTCAGTTGGATCAGGTTCACATTTGGTGATCCAAACTTTTGATAAGATACAAAACAGATGGTGGCTGCCTTGAAAGAACAGAATTCAATCATGTGATAAAGGTTCAGTTTCCCTACACAATTTTATATTTAATTGTCTAACAAGATGATCGCTGGAATGCATGTTTCCTTGTGACCTTTACGCTGGTTTGCAATCCCTCCCTCCCTCCTTTTTGGAGTTTGTCTGAATTCTTATATGGTTTTGGGTTTGATTTGATGGAATGTGTTTTTGTATTCTGTGACAAAGGATCTTAGTTGCATGTTGTAGAAGTCCCTGAATTTTTTCAATGCTTCTTCTGATATGGATTTGTTCTTGTTCAAATGCATGATTTTGTTCTACTGACCCTTTTCAGATGCACGCACTGAAAATCTTTACTTTGGCTTATTGTAGAAATTTTTCATTGTTTAGCTTCTTCTTTTTTTTGGATAATTTTATTAAAGAAACCAGACTGCAACAGCAGGAAGGAAAGAATACAAAGAAAAAGAAACTACCGGCAAAAGGCCAAAACTGACCACAACCACTCAGACTAATCTGAGTCTACCCGCTCATCTACAGAAACTGTAATAATTGTCATCAACGCTTCAACCGAACCCTGAAAATTGCAGAACATCTTCTATTCCTTTCATCCCAAATAGACCACTGTATAGCTGGCAAAGTCATGAGCCACTTAGATCGGTTGGTCAACCCATCACCTCCTCCATGCCACACACAAAGCAAGTCCGCTACAAACATGATCCATGACATCCAAAAACAGCTAAGAAGAAGTCCCACACCTTGGAAATAAACGGGCAGCGAATGAACAAATGGTCGATGGACTCAGCATCTTGCATGCATAGGCTGCACATATTGGGGATCATTAAGGTCCGTTTCTAGAGATTATCCATCGTTACCACCCTTTTCCTCCCCACCAGACAGGTAAAGGCTGCTACTCTTGGCAGCAATCCATAGAACCAAAAGTGGAATGCCATCCCCTCTAGGTTTTCATTGCTAATCAGCCGTAGTGCCCTATAAAAAGATTTAACTGAGAAGCGACCCGAACTGTCCAGCCTCAATAAGGGTAAAAGAGGTGAAGACAGCCAGTAGAAAGGTTAGGTCCTCAACCTCTCCATCATCAAGATTCCTTCTACACGGTGGCGACCAAAAACCAGATGAATAGGAGATGGTGAAGCAATCCGCCACAGTCACTACCTTTGTTGGAGCTAAACAAGCCAAATTAGGGGAGAGAGCTGAAGGAGAGTTGCAGCACCACGTGTCCTGCCAAAACTTAATTCTCGATCCATCCCCCATGTCGAAAGTGATGCCCCGGAAGAATTTATCACGAAGCGCCATGATAGATTTCCATATATGAGATGCTCTGTACAACGAGGACCGCTTAATCTCCCACCCCCCCAGCCTCCACTCCATACCTGGTCACAATAACCAGTGTTTTAAGTATCGACAATATCGGCCGATATATCCCACGATATATCTTGTATCACACCTATGCGATATACGAAACCCACAAGTAGTGGGATATATCCCACGTGTTCAATTCAGTGAGCATTTTCGATTGTCTTTTTTTTTTTTTTTTTTTTTTTTTTTTGTAAATCATGTTAAATCAGTATCAAATTATTACAAATCCATGATTTTTTCATGTTTTGCATGAAAAACCTTAGATTGGGAGCTTCAATTTTAAGATGTGGAGGAGATGGGCCGAGTAGCAAAAAACTGTTAAAAATAAAAAATTTCCAATTTCTCACAAATCGGTTGCAATCTTTGTGTCCAAACTTGTATGTAACCTGATCTAGTGATTCTTCTTTTGAACGTATTGCTTGTGTTTCCACACATCTTCATAGACTTTGAATATACTTACATCAATTCAGTTAGACACCGCATAGATAAGGACCCCATACAAAGAAAACCTATTATGTGCACTTGTTTTTTGTAATGTTTGATTTACAAGTGTATTGATGCATTTTTTAACAATCACTGAAGTTTCATTGAAAAATTCGACCAATTTCCCAATGTTTTCCCATGTTTCCAACAACAGCGATACATTATGCGATACAACTGATATATCCCATGTGATAACCAATATGTATCTGTATCCCAAGGGTGTGATACGTAACACAATACCGATATTTCAAACATTGGCAATAACTATACACCAAAATCCATCTTCTTCCGTCCCGAAACGCCACAACCATTTGCCAAGAAGAGTTGAATTCATGTTGTCCAGATCCTGAATACCCGCACCACCTAGAGGAAATAGCTTATACACTTCCTCCCGCCTTAACAAATGGAACTTGTTGCCTTCTATTGATCCCCTCCATAAGAAGCCTTATCCAATCTACTTATAATGGATTGAGGGCATTTAAATAACGACATGAAATACAACATGTTGGAGAAGGCTGCTTTGATAAGGGTGAGCCTTCCACCTAGCGGGACGTAGTGGCTCTTCCATTTGGACAACTTGTGCTCTATCGTTTCTATCACCTTATCCCAAAGGTGCTTCGCTGGTTTCCCAATACAAAGCAAGAGTCCTAAGTAGGTAGATGAAAAAGAAGCAGCCTTGCACCCGAAAAGATGCGCAAAGTGCTCGACCTCTTCTTTAGATAGATGAATTCTCATAATCTCACTTTTTTCCACATTAAATCTTCAAACCGGAGACCGCCTCGAAACAAATAACTACTTTCCTTATATCCTCCACCATGGACTTTTCTGCATCGCAAAAAATGATTGTGTTGTCGGCCAAAAGAAGAGATATCTAGTCCCCTGAGTTAGCCACCCCGAAGCCGCTCACAAAATCGAAGTCCTAAGCCTTGGAAAGCATGTAAGACCGTAACCCTGTGAAACCGACCATACGCTTCATTTTCAGTGCCGGCACATTCCAAGTAGATTAGATCGGCAAGCTTTGATCGTAACCCTATTTCAGTACCACAACAACCCGAGACTTGTACCTTGGCTACCATGCAGGCGCTACGATTTCAACGTTGCGCAACACGTCCCATTTCAACACCCAAATTAGAAGTTGAAATTTTTTGGCGCAATTCGAGGTGGGCCGCGCAACACACATGATGAGGGCCCCACTTGCACAAATCCCAAGGCAATCTAATCCATCAATCAATCAACCCATCAATCACTCACATGTCTCTACCCATTAGTCAAACAAGACCATGCCACCCATCACTCACCCATACCCTTGCTCATGCAAAGCAACTCCCTTGTCTTTCTCTCTTCCCATCCTACCCCTCCATCTTTTCCAATTCTCCTCTCTATCCAAGAAATTCTACCACAAAAGTTCCCAAAACCCTCTCATTTCTCCAATTTTCCTAGCAAATGAGAGTGAGAAGAGGAGAAGAAATTAGAGAGAGGATGGAGAGAGATTAGAGAGAGAACAGAAACTGCTTAAGAAAGAGAGTGTGTTTTAGAGAGTGTTAGAGAAAGAAGTGTTTAAGAGAGAGATTAGAGAGAGCTTGAGGGAAAGTTTGAGAGTTAAGAGGAGCATCACCATCCAAGCCGTCTGATTGACGATCCGGCCCGATTCGACCGTCCATCGTCACATTGAGTGCAAGGAAGGACAAACTCTCCCTTATTCCTTTGCTTTGGGACCCATCTTATGTTTTTATGGTGTGTGGTGGACCCCATAGTGGCAGGGGGTCACCCCGATACTGGAATCCCCTCTTTCCTTCTCTTTTCCTTCCTTTTCCATTCCCTTTACCTTTGTAGTTTGTTGTGGGGCCCACAAGTGAGCCACGTTGTGGTATAGCTTGCCCCGCACGTTGTGGCATTTGTGTTTGCTTGCTGTTCTTTGGAATACATTGGCAGAACGCAATGCGTGGTGTTTTAGGAATAGATTGGGTCCTTGGGAAAAAGTATTTTGGAAGTCTAAAAGGGATGTAATTGATTGGGCAGGTTCTGTTTGTCATTGTGATGCTTCCTTTGCCCAATCATTATTGGGGCTATGATGTTTCTTTTTCTTCTTTATATTTTTGCTGCTTTGGGTTGTTGCCCAGTAGCTTTGAATAAAATCATTATCCTTCAAAAAAATCTGCCGAGACAGCACTTGTTGAAAACATCACTAGGACACTCACACAGGCTTTGAAAAGTTGTGCCATGTCAGAGTTAGGACAGCAAAAACCCAGAAAGTAGAAGTGTCCAGATAATATTGTTAATGAAGAATATAACAATGTAGATGCCCATCCCCAACTACACAACTACAAAGTAGGAATGAACTATCACAAGGGAAACCTTTTACTCTTTGAAAATCTAACAAGCATCAACATGATATCTCAGCTAAATGAACAGTAGAAATTAGAGATAACAAAGAAAATTTTAACAATTTGCAGGTAAATAAGAAGAAGAGAGAAGGAAAGACGAGAGAAACATATGAGGGAAAGGAGAGAATAGAAAGTTGTCTCTCTTCTCTAAATCAGCTTTATTTATAATCATATTAGGATTGCAGAAGATAAGCATCATCAAATTTCAGTGAAATCTAAAATATAAACTTAAGATCTCCTTTAGGCATGTACTCTAAGGGCCTGTTTGGTCCATATGATTAAATGGTATGGGATTGTATTAGATGGGATTAACACTGTTATTGCACAATGCTTGCATGTCTGAAAATGCCATGGTATTTGGGCCATCCAATCCCCATGTTTGGGATAACATTCTTGCTACGGGAAAACCACTGGATTAAGCAAAATCCCGTTTGGTGGACCATGGAATTGTAATCAATGAACTAAATTCACAACGGATGTCGGTCACTTGTACACGTATATAACTAGAATGTTACATGTAATTGTAAAAGGCGTATATGGATGGACGGCATGGATAAAACACATGCATCAATGTGGGGCCCACATGTGTAGTGGATTTCAAAATCCACAGAAATCCCACATGGAACCAAATGCAATTACATCCCACCTGATCCCATCTAATACCATGCGCCAAACGCTCCCTGAGAGACTACAGAATAGCACGTTCAATACTTCGTATATGTACAGTACTCCACATGTACACAAAAGGCTGTGTACAACAACAAAATTAGTTAAGCATATCCATTGTAACTTGCTCACCAACAGTTTTGGAAAGTTCTAGACATAGAAGGTAATGGGCATTTGTATACCAAGTTAACTGCCTACTATAAAGTTTAACACAGCAAGAGAAATTACTTTTTCTGGGCTGCAGCAAAAAATTCCTCATTGTGAAAGAATACAACATCATGCACTGTTTCCCGGACCTGAAAAAAAAAATGATTAGAAGCTCGCATAACTTTTTTTAAAAATAAATTCCTTTAAAAAATAATCACATGACTTTCTTAAATTAAAAGCATAGTAGGAAATACATGCATAGCCAATTGGTTCCAGTCAATGGACAGTAAATAAAAAATACACATTTAGCAGGATCTTTCAACAAATTTCCCTTCTTTTTGACAGAATAGACTGGCATTGAGAGACAGATATGCCTGCTAACATTCCATGCAGCAGTTATATGGCAACTTATGTTATAAGAACCCTCCTAGAAAGACCCAGAAACAGCATTTGCCAAATTGCAACACAAAGGAGCATCGAATTAGCAATAAAAGAAAACCTGGAAATTGGAATAGAGATTGCAGATTAAGAGTTCCCTCATGAACTAGGTTATTGGAATTAACCTATGTAATAGACTAGCGCTTTTTTTCAACCTTTGTAATAGTCTATTACATCCTGTGGAAGTTTTGTACTCTCGTTGCCAGTCCCAAGCCAGATAATGGAGAAGGGTTGCGTCAGGTTGGCAGACAGCACCAAACTTATGCTAGTACTTCCATCGTGAACCCAGACAACTGGATTCATTTAGATGACCCCAATTAGTTGGGATCAGGCTTAGACAATGATGATTGGAACCAACAAATTAAACACAAGATTTTTGTTCCAATTAATTCTATTTAGTGTACTGCTTGTGAATATGGGTCAGAAGATTGTTTGTTAGTACATTACCTCTTAAAAAATAAAAAAGAACAAAAGAAAGAAAAGAAAAGAAAACGTTTTTTAGTATTAACAATTTAAATTCTGGTTGTTACAAATTTGGACTTCTCCTACGATGACATTCCTCTGATCAGAAAAAGCAGTTCCAAAACAATTTTTTTTCAGGAATAGCTGCCTTCTAGCACGTATTGCTTAGTATACCTACTCCCAGAGATTTATTTATTTTTTAAAATCCCTGTGTAGCAAAATTTCACCCAATTTTAGATGATTCTGGGTGCAAGAAACTTTGAACAACAAAGAGAGAGTGACTATCGAATTTATAGCTGGATTCAAGTTTTATGCTACTAGAGTGCATAAATCTTATATAACCATGGTAGTTAGTGGAGGAGCTGCTTGACTTTTAATAACCAAAGCAAACCTGGAACTCTTTGATTAGGCCCATATTTTTCGTATCGATGATTGCCAGGTGACCCTTGCGCCCTGCAATTGCCATATACCGACCATTCGAGGTATAGTCCAGTATGTAGGGACCTAAATCTGCACATTTAACAAGAAAATGGAGAGGCTATTGATAATGGCTTCCAACTTAACAGCAGTAAGGAAACAAGATGTCTGGATGCCAGCATTAGAAATGCATGACAGATAAACTCATTGGACCTAAAAATATTTTGTACAAGGCACTCTCCCAATATTAAATTTTTTGCATTTTAATTTCAAAGAATTTGAGTTTACCTATAAAATATTATACAATTCAAATATAGTTGATACCCATAAGTGAAAAAAAAAATTTGAAACAAAGATCCAAATTATGAAAAGTTATCTAGAAACTTTGAATGATATGTGGCAGTACTGAAAAGAAGTCAAACCCCACACTCCAAGAGAAACATCATAAGCATTGCATCCGCCAAAAACAGAAGAAATGGCACAGCCAGCGACCGAGAGGAATTATAGCAATGGAATACAGAAAGGCATGTAATAGTCACAAACTTAACAAGAAAGCACCAACACAGTTCTAGCAAGTATCAGCACTTATTCCTCCACAGATGCACAGACAAGTGCAAACTCAGGTGACTTCACAGAGAGAAATGATATAAAATTTGCAGTCCTTGTGTTTGACAAAGAAGATAAATCCTAGAGGGCTGTCTGGACACATGAACCATTTTGAAAGTGAGGGAAAAAAGAAAAAAAAGAAAGAAAAAGAGGAGCTACCAGAAAAGTTTTGTTCTGGAGAATAGCCTATCATGCTTAGTAAACAGAGTGCTATTTTTTTGGAACATTCTTGCACTCATGTTTGGTGAAGAAATGTACTATCTCGGAATTGAGATCAAATACCAAAATTATAAACTGCAACTATTAAGGATGATTTACCGGTATACTTTCAATTAGCATGCAACACTATTTTGATCACAATAGTGGGGAGATATTTGACACTCCCTAGAGTGCGATGATTCATGTGCAAGTCCTTAAAAATCATGCACATGGGATAGTGTAGGTGAAACTAAACCATCCAAATCGTGGGTGCTACTATAAATAGACCTTAAACAGAAAACCTGATTGATCATGGGGGCCACTATGGAAATCCTTGTCCAATGGAAAGACACCAGAAGCTTCCACTCTATAAAATATTTCCAGTTCTTGCTGAAGGGAGTTGTTTTTTTCTCAAAGATTCTGCACCTTGATCTTGACTTTCAGAGCTTGAAGCTTTCTGGCAAATCTGAATCCCACCCATCCCTAACAGCTTTCTCGTTCCATCGCTTCTCAATCAACTGCACAGAACCCTGGACTTCAAGCCACGTGTATTTTATTTTTTTTATTTTAAATTTAAAGGGAGAGAAGCAGTTGAGAATAGAACTTGAGATCGGGTGGCAATCCAAAGTAGGCTTAGAAAGAATAGCACTTGAGACATCTTAGAAATGATCCTCCCAGAGATTTGAGACCAAAAAAGTGATCAACTTTGCATTTGATATGCCTTTATTGCATGTTAGACCAGGTGAACTGCCCTCATTGAGTCTCAATATCTATTAACTCATTGGATGCAGATTGTGTCCTATCCCTGCCTAGATGAATTAAGAGACGGGTAACGTGTTTGAAAACTATTGGAGTTTTGTACCGGGCTCATCATTCCCATTAATGAGAGGTGGTTACGGTATTTCTAACGCCTTATTGGTCTTGAGAGCTCCAAGTAAAATCTGGAGTTAGAAAGAGAAGCTGAAATATTACCTTTTGTGATGCGGATTTCTTGCGACGATAATCTAGGTGGGGCCCACCATGATGTTAGTGAGAAATCCACTTTGTCCATTCATTGTGTCATATCATATTAGGACATGAGACCAAAAATGAGGCAGATCTAAAACTCAAGAGAGCCGCACTATAGGAAAAGGTGCGTAGGAAAATGCCTAACATTGAAACCTCCTTTGGGTCCATCCACAGTAATGTTTATATGTCATCGATAACCGCTTGTAACGTCATTCCTACTGAAATGAACTGAAACACAAATATTAGCCTGATCCAAAACTTCTATGACTCCATGAAAATTTCAACTGTGGACGTCCAATCCTCACAGTTTCGGTTCACTTGATTTTTGGATCTACCTCATTTTTTGTCCCATGTCCTAATATGATCCGAGAAAATGGAAGAATGGAGTAAATTTCTCGCTAACATCATGGTGGGCCCTACCTAGATTCTTGTGGCAGGAAGTTCCTACGAAATCCGTGTACTTTGACATAATGACGGCTGTGAGCAGATTTCAGAAGTGGATTGCGTGGTGTGCCACCGGCATCCATGGTACCTTGTGGGCCCCTCCATGATGTATGTGTTATATCCAAATCATCCATCCATGTGGCAAGATTATTTTAGGGCATGGGCCCCAAAAATTAGGCAGATCCAAAGCTCAAGTCGACCACACCACAAAAGGCAATGGGGATTGAACGCCTACCATTGAAAACGTCTTAGGGGGCCATAGAAGTTTTGGATCATGTTGATATTTGTCCTTTCCCTTCATCCAAGTCTGTGTGACCTTATGAATGGGTTAGATGGCAAATAAACATCACGGTGGGCCCTAGAAGGTTTCAACAGTGGCCCTCATTGTCCCCACTGCTTTTTGTGGTGTGATCCAGTTGAGCTTAAGATCTATCTCATTTTTTTTAGGCCCATGCCCTAAAATGATCTCACCAAATGGATGGACGGTTTGGATATAACACATACACCATGGTGGGGCCCACAAAACTTGGTGAAGTCAACACACTACCGAGGTCGGTGATGTGTGGCACACCACACAATTCGCTTCCGTAGATTTCAGTTCTGAACGAGGCATTTCTTTCAAGTGGTAGACTAGAAGCTGTCTTTGGACTCCAAAGTGCCTCCACTACAAACGTCACGTAATCTCATGTACGCTAATCCAGACCATCAAAATTGCAGTCCCTCATCATGGAAGTGAGAGATGATTCAGTATTTCCTCCGACAAGAATCTAGGTGGGGGCCACCATGATATTTGTGAGAAATTCACTCTGTCCATTCATTTTCCTATATTATATTAGGAGATGGGAAAAAAAATAAGGTAGATCCAAAATTCAAGTCGGTCGAAACTATGAGGATTAGACGTCCAGAGTTGAAATTTTCATGGGATCATAGAAGTTTTGGATCAAGCTAATATTTGTGTTTTCAATTCATCCCAGTAGGAATGACGTTATGAACGGTATGGATGGCATATAAACATCACTGTAGACCCCAAGGAGGTTTCAACAGTACGCATTTCCCTACCAACCTTTTCCTATAGTGCGGCCCACTTGAATTTTAGATTTGCCTCATTTTTTATCCCACATCCTAATATGATTTGGCAAAACGAACAGATGGACTGGATTTCTCATTAACATCATGATGGGCCCCACCTAGATTACCATCGCAAGAATTCCTACAAAAGCCTTTCGCAGGAAATCCACGTTACAAAAGGTAAGAATCTAGCTTCTCTTTCTAACTCCGAATTTTTACTTGGGATGAGTTTGTACTCGAGACCAAACAGCATTAGAAATGTCTTAAGCCCCTCTCATTAATGGAAGTTATGAGCCTCACATAAAACTCCGACAATTTCCAAACACGTCCTACCCGTCTCTTATTTCGTCCGGGCAAGGGTAGTATGCAATCTGCGTCCCAACTCATTACAATTCACATCAGAAAATTTCTGCGATGTTGTTAGCAATCCTACCTAGTGTTGGAGTCTCCAACCAAGGACACTTCTATCTAACAAGAACATTGTTTAATTCTAATCAAAACACTGCTTTTTTTCTCCAAATCAACAGGACCATAGACATTTGTAAGGCCCAAATGAACCATCTTCTTTCTTCATGAATGATTAAAAATTGTATTAAAAGAAAAAAGGAAGGCAGACCTAAGCCCACAAAAACCCAGGCCTGGAAGAAACACAAGCACAGTGGAGTTCTAAGAACAAAGACAAAGCCCCTTATAGATGATTGCATGTCTCGTCTTCAATCATTAGAGAATAATGATTTACTCCCTCTTTGGCAAGAGATCAGCTCTCTGGTTGGCAAAGCGCAGGATGTAGCAAAAAGACACCTCTAGCCTTCCCATGAGATCCACTACTCCAAGCAAATTTGTGAAACTCCATGGACCTTGCTCTGTTAGATCCAGCTGATAGTGTTTCTAGAATCCCCTTCTACGATAATTAGGCTGAGCTTGAAGCTCACTGCAAGCCTCAGGCCTCGAAGAAGGGAGGCAACCTCTGAGAAACTGGAGTCCTGGATTCCCAAGGGACCCAAGTATTCCACCGCAGCCCTGCCTTCCGCACTAGAAACAAGGCCTCCTAAGTCCTATCACCGATGGACCAAGGTTGCGGAGAGAGCAAACGTCAAAATTAAGTTTAAAGGATCCGCACAGGAAAGGGGACCATATAACTGAGTTTTTGGACAGTGGCTTTCCCCAGGGATAAGCTCCTCCCAATTCTTTTGAAACAAAGACTTAGAGATGCCCTTGAGCTGAACCCATCTCCTTTAACCTGAATTCTGATGAAATAGGATTCTCCAATAAGCTCATCCATCCTCTCCACCATTTCCAAGTCCCGAATAGATGCACCCGCCAACACAACCATTGCAAAGGCCGGTGACCCCAAATCTCAAGAATAATAGCATTGCGAAACCTTTCCATTTTTTTTGTTTCTTGAACCAAAAGAATACCAAGCTTGTACTTCATCCATGATAAAATCTTCATTGAGCAATTCGACTAGCAAATCCCATCCACCCTTTTGATCTAAGTATATGACCTTGTTATCATAATTGATGGGGTTTACCAGGCTTCTGACTTCCTTTTGTCCTTTAAGCTTTGCTTTTCCAGATCTTTTGATTGCTTCTGCCTTCCAGACTTTGAAACAGCATACCAGCATACATAACTCTTCTCAAACTTCGTGAAAACAGTACCTATTGTCGCTTTTTCAGTACAGTCCAAATTATTCTTCTCCTTACTCCTTAGCACAGTACCTCATAGAATAAGCAATGTTGTCAATCACGTCCACCCGGGTCCAGTTACCCAGTCGATACAGATTATTATCTAGCCCACCAACATGAAGGCCAACCGTGGTGGATTGGTCTCTGCTACCCTACTTGTCCTGCACTGCTGTTGTATTAAAACAAGGGCAACGATTGCTATCACCAGTAATTTCCTCCAACTCTGAGGCCAAAGGCTTCTTACAAATGAGGGCCTTATCAGACTTGTTGATTTGTTATTGTCCAGCAATGAATCCAACTTCTCAGTAAGTTGAATAACCTGAGAGGCATTCCTCTTCCAATTCTAAACCTGAAGAATTATCAGTAACAGCAAGGAAAAGCTCCACCTTCCCAACACAGATGATAATATTAAGCCCTCCTCCTCTTGGTTCATCTATTTTACTAAATTTAAGTAAAACAAACTGATAATAAAAGAAATTGATAAAATTAAAGATGGAAAGTTTAATTGAAGAGTCCAAACAAGCCAAAACCCTACTAAATAGGATGTGTATACAAACAATATGGCCGAGGCTGTACAAGTTGTATAAGGCCTCCTATTTCCAGTACAGGTTCCATATGAAGCCCAAAGAAAAAAGGTGTTTATTTAGATTCTTGGGCCCCACAATCCAACCAGTTGATGATCTATACCATTCAATTAAACCTGTGGATCCAACAGTCCAATCAAACTGTTGAATCGTTTCATAACTGTCATCAAAGCCCTTAATTTGGTGCAGATCATCTATAGGATCAATTTGAACCGTTGATGAAGTCCAGATCTACAATCTGCATGGTTAAATAGGGCCGATTTTCAACATCGACAGTTGGATGGGTGTGATCATATAATCAGCCATATTGGGGCCTCGCCATTTGATTAGATCCGTGGATCCCACAGTCCAGTCAAACCATTGAATTGTTCAAAAACTGTCATCAAAGCCCTTAATTTGGTGCAGATCATCAATCGGATCAATCTGAACCATTGACAATGTCCAGATCTTCAATCTGCAAGGTTAAATAGGGTCGATATTCAACGTCAACAGTTCAATGGGTGTGATCATACATACAATCAGCCGTATCAGGCCTCGGTTGGAAATCGGATGGCCTGGATTTGCATCACCATATTTGATCAAATATTTACTCCTATGCTACTACCAAAAGAAAAAAGTGATATAACATACGGAAGTTCATTTGGAAAGGCTCAACTATCATGCCAATAGGAGAAACAAATTAGTTATCAATACAACTGACTTGATGGAGGCAAGGCAACAGGAAGTAATAAGAAAGAGATCAACATTCACCTGGTAGGACTATATGAAATGCCTTCTTTGAACTTAGGATCTCTACTGACTTGAGGGAAGGAAGGCAATGGTAATTCAAAAGCGACAACAAGAAGAATATGAAAGAGATAAACATTCACCTGGTAGGACTATATCAAATGCCTTCCTTGAGCTTAGGATATCCACTTCACGGACAATGGATTCTTGCTTGATCCTCCATGTTTTCTCTAAGCCTTCAGCCTCCAAATAGCCTTCCTCGCTGGGCATAAGCCACTGAAATATTTTCACAACAGTCAACTCCAAGAAAGCTCTTCTGAAGTCATGGAAGTAACTTCACACATAGATTCCAAGAAGTTAAATGAAAGCACATGGTCAAATCTTAAAGAACAGTTCTAAAGTTAAGTTTACTTGCTGGCATGTGTACTTCAGATGGAAGAGAGAAAAAAAAAAAAAAAAAAAAAAAAAAAATCCTTTACATGTAACCAAACTTAGCCAAGAACAACATTTGAGTAGTATAGTTTTTTATGTTTATTTCAAGGGGCAACAAAAATTTAATTAGCTAAGGAAGAAACTCATGCCAATAGAATTATAAGACTTCAACCAGAAAATACACAGTCTTCCCAAGAGCCCCTAAAAAACCCCAAGCCTATCCTCAAATACCAAAAACCTCAACCATTAGATGACTGGTCATTTCACTTTCTGGAAAACAATAGCCAGAGAACACCACTTATCTTAAAAGACCCCATTGTTCCATCCATGCCAAATTGCCCATAAGGGCGCAGGCACATCCTCCACAGGGCAGATATCCTTTTGTATCCCTTACTTCCACCATGCCAAGCTCTAAAAAACTATCGAAGCAGGCATCACTCCACTCTGAACGAGCTCAGTACTTTCCACAATATCTCTTGGGCAAAAGCACCATACATAAATAAATGGACAATCAATTTACATCCTTGAGATATTATACGAGCATTCTGGATAATCATTCTCCTATTCTCAAATCATCAATAGTCAACACCTTGTTGCCTACCAACCATGCAAAACCGAGGAGCAAGGATCCAAATACTTCCAACCATACTGAATGGAGGCTGGCCCACCTGGTAATGAATGAAAGGAAATAACTAAGCAAAAAGAACTAACTCAGAACCGGCACAACCTTTCAGGATTCCACCCACCTGTCCCAATAAGATAAAACCAATCCAACAACGGTGAGCAATAAGGCATGCAGACACTCCCATCTTGATCGTCTCTGACGTTTCTTCTGAGATTTCTTCAGAACCGAGGCACCCAAACCACACTATCACCCAAATAAGAGACATACTAAGAAATGAGAACTTCTCTATTGAATAGCCTAGAGAAAGCCACCATGAGAGGTCCATTGACTCCATCACCACACCACTTTTTCCAGCAGAATCTGATCAGGTTGCATTCCCAAGAGTAAAGGAGATTTCCCTTTTGGGGGGGGGGGGGAACTATTTCTAAACAGTCTTCCATAAGCTCGAAGCCTTGTACAGGACAGACAGCCGAGATAACCAGATGCCTTCTTCTGCCCCATATTTGCATATAAGCATCGTTTTCCACAGACCACCCCCTCTCCCCCAAACCTCCAAACCTATTTTCCCAAAAGATCCACAATCACAAAGTAAGGCTTTTAATATGCAACCCTCCATAATCTAGCTTACAAACCTCTTCCCAGATCACCTCATCTGTATCCTTGACCCCTTGCCAAAGGAAATCCCTTTGAATCCTCTCCAAATGCTGTATTGCACTCACAAGGCACTAAAACAGGGGCATATAGTAGAGAAGCATACTAGCTAAAGCAGATCTGATGAAGGTTAAGTTCGGCTTTTGCACCTCGATAGCTTACACTCCATCCTTCTTACCACTACATCCCCCAAGTGTTTGGTTGCCTTACCAATGGTAGATACACAGGCGGAGGCCACAATATGCTGGCAAGAGTTCTCCTTAATTGCACCCAAAAGCCTAAGCATAAGTCATTGTCTCATCTTAAAACCCCCAACAGGTTTTTTTTTTTTTTTTTTTTTTCAAACATTGATTTTTGGCCCCAAAACTACCTCGAAGCAACAGAGAACCTTACAAAGAATATCAACTTGAGTATGATCTACCCCATCATGGGCGAACTGGAGAAGGGAATTTTAAAAATTAGAATGCTTTACCTTGAAGACCCTGATTAGGCTAAGATCTCTTGTGCGATACAACATTTTGCTAAGGGCTTCAACCACAACCAAAAAGAGAAGAGGAGTTTACCATGTGAGAGCCCTTTGCATTTTCGAGATAAGCCCACCCATCACTTTATGGAGTCTAGTGGCAAGAACATTTGCCCTTATTTTATAAGGACCACCTCCGAGATTGATCTACCAATTAAGGTATTCAATAACAATAACGGCAACCTTCATTATCTATACGATACGGGCCATAGCGGCCGACCGTAATGGGGCTATAACGGCCATGACAAGGCTATATCATATGTTACAAGCCATTTTTTCTATAACGGTCATTGTGGCCTAATGGGGACATCAAAGGACCTACTCGGGTGTACCAGAAACAGATGCAATCACTCGCATCAGCGCAGCTTTCTTTGTGGATGGGAGGCGAGTTCCAGATAGGGCCCTCCAAGCCATTTTGGAGACCCCACATGCATTGATGTGTATCAGGAAGACCCCACTTTGGGATGATGCATGCAGGATGCTTAGAAGACCGTTTTAGTCATAGGATTTTTATTTCATGTAGATTCGACCGTTGGATTTTGTAAATCAGACCATTGGACCACTAGATCTTCCAGATTTGGGCCCCTTGGACCCCGATCGTGCTTCCTTTATATTTTTTGTTATTTTTAGGATTTATTTGATAGTTGAGATTGATAGTAAGTGTTTTAGTTTCCTTATTTTGGATGTGGGTCATATAACTTACGCGAGTGGCATAGTTGTAATTATTTTTGAAATTTTATTATAAAAGCATAGGGGGGGTGGACGTCCAACCCTAATGAAGTATTTTTGAGAAGAAAAGAAGGCTTTCTTTTTTGAAGGTGTTTTCCTCTTTGTTTTTTAGGGTTTGTGAGAAACCCTCCCTTCCAATTGAATTGTGGAAGGGTAGAGGTTGTTTGGTGGTGGATTCCCCAATGTGCATTTTTCCTCTCTCTTCTTCAACAAGGTATTCCTCTTCTTCTCTTTTCTTCTTTGTTTCCCTTCCCTTACAACCTTTCTAAACCTGTCAAAACTCAACTCGATCCATCCATTTTCTTCTTTCTCCCTACCCATCCACTTGTGGACCTGCACGCATGCACGTGCGTCCGTATGGACCTTCATGCATGGGCCCCGTTTCGTTTTTTTTTCCTCTCCTTGATCTCCTTCCAACCCTACCTCATTCCTATATCATTTAAATCCATAGAACCCCAATTCCCAAATCTCAATTCGTGAACCTAAAACCCTAACAAAATCTTCTTTTTTTTTTTTTGTAAAACCTTTCCCAAACCAGAATTTTACTTGTGTCATTGTCTATTCACGTGGTTGTTGCACTACTAACGCTAGATTGGAAGTCCCTACTTACGAGTGGGCCACTCTCGAATTATTTTATATTTTTGTGCACCGCGTATGTGGTAACCTAGGACCTTTGTGTTACAAATCTGAATTTCTGAATCTATTTTGTGGATGTGCTTGATTTTACATGTTGATTGCTAAAATTAATGCGTAATTGATCTCTCATCTTGCATCCTAGGCTAGTTTCCATCGTCCTACATCGCGGCCCCATAACACGTACTGGTACCCACAGTTACCAACACAAAACAACTGTTACAGCCATTACATAACCGTTTTTTGGATACCATGCTACCAATAGTCCTTCAAACACTACACATTTTTTGGGGCCAAAGGCAATAAAAAATGCACCTATATCTTTAGAAAATCTTCCGCTCTCAAAAAACACAATACGAATGCCATAAAATCACCCTTAACCTCTTCCCAGAGTACAAGGTAAAATGCAAAAGCCATTTAGACCTTGAGCTTTATCCTTGCCAAGACTTTCATCGCTTTTGGCACCTCCTCCCAAAAAAGGCCTCTCTAGTCAAGCAGCCTCGCGATCAACAATTTGATCAAAGCTAGATTGTCCAACTTTGGTCAATTCCAACCATCATCGACGAGCAAGTGGGAATAAAATCAATTATCGACTTGCAAATAACATCTTTTCCTCTATTATTTTGTTGTTGACAACAAGACTATGGATATGATCATTTACTTCTAGCATTAGTTGTACCATGTAAGAATTTAGTATTTTCGTCACTTTCCTTTAGCCACACTAGCCTCGACCTCTAGCACCATTTAATTTTTGCCTAAATCATGTACTTCTCAAGCTCAACCTTTAGAGTGTGCCACTCCAAGACATCCTCATTAGACAAAGGTTCTCTTCCTTTTTTATATAATTATATCTACAGATCTTAAGACAAAAGTTCTCTTCCTCTTTTATATCAACAGATCTTGAGGCCTCTAATTATAGTTTTGAATACTGGTATCATATTAGTCAAGAAGGTTGTATCGACCTTGATACGATATGCAATCCAGGGCCAAATTGGCCTACCCTAAAAAAGGGGTCCTTCAGCCGATACAGAGCCTATACAGGTATATATGCTCATAAAGCCCCAATTTTGATTTATTTTTTTTCCGAACTTTCTCCCATTTTTCCCTCTTCTTCTTTCATTTCAGCCATGGAGGAAATTTAGAAGGTCATCTAGACTAGATTTAAGCCTATATTTGGGAATAAAAATAAAATATTTGAGTGGGATTCAAAGAAATGAAGTGAAATATACCATTATATCGACCCAATGGACCTAATTCAATCTAATGGGCCCTAATTTACCAAATCATTTTAGATTTGTGTTCTATTAGAGCCATTTGGTTATCTTTCAACACGTCAAGCCAACATACAACATTTTTATCAAAGAATGGCCCAATACACCATTATATACCTGTCAAAAATACCTATATATATATATATATATATATATATATATTCTTGAATATTTCATTTTTCCATTTTTCTAATATTTTTTTCTTAACTCTTTGGCTTAAAAAAAGAACACCAAAATAGGTTGATATAATCCAATGCAGGCCGATACCAATACCCAGCGCCTATATCGTATTGTTTTTTAGCCAACCCGGTATGCCCCCGATATCGATATTCAGAACCATGCCTCCAATATTTGGGTCTTCCTTCCTCAACTGAGTCAACCTTCGACTTCTTCAATCTTTGATCCCTCCTTTAACCAACAAGAGCATCATCATTTGCTTGTAGTTCTCTTGTCCCTCCACACTAAAGCCAGCCAGCTGATCACTGACTCTAGAGATGAAGTCACTTTCTTCTAGCTAAGCAAGCTGAAAAGAGAACAGCTATGGGCCCCCATGACTCCTTGCAAGACACCAGGATAGTCGGGCAATGATTGGACATGGCTCAAGGCAAACTGTGTTGACTTGCACTAGGGAACAGTTCTGCCCCGCCAATGGAAACCCCAAAACAGTCAGTCATGGACACTGTCATCCTCTCTTGCTGGTTAGACCAAGTGTATTTGACACTGGAAACAGGAAAATCAATCAGGTTTTGACGTTCCACCTCTTTTGAAAATTCACACATGTTTGTTGTAGTAATAGAGCCATTTAGTTTCTCATGGGGGTAACTGACCAAGTTGAAATCACCACCTAAGAATGACAGCATGTTCCATTTGCTCCCACTCAATTCCTCTTAAGCTAAGGCCGAGAGTTAGGGCATAGCTGTCAATACCCAGCAAAGACACGAAACAACACTTCTAAACAAAACCGAGACAGAATCGACCCGCAGTCCACTGGTTGACAATCATCCCAGTATCCCACACCATAAATACCCCCCCCCCCCCCACAGTTTAAGGGCCTTTTTGGTAGATGCCTAAAAAGTGAGTTCATCACATTTTCGTAAATCATTACTAAGAAATAAAAATCATGATTGTTAACGATCAACATTATTTTTAATCTTACCAAAAAGAAAGATCGTCTCTAATCCATAATTATGATTAACTAAAATGAGATTAAATCTTTTTTAGTCGTTTACCAAATGGGCCCAAAATCTTTGCTTTCATCAGTACTATTCCTGTTGGGCACATCACCTGGCTGGCATCAACAAATTTTTCCCAGATAGCAACATCAGAAGAGGACTGTTTACTAGTTAGACCAACATATCAACTGCACCTTGTAAGGACCAAGAACCTTTTGCAAACAACCAAGCTCCACTACCACAGACCATCCAAGTTAAATCATAACCTTCATCCTGAAATTTGAAGAAAAAGACTCCATCTTCATGCTTGACCAAAAAATCTGACAGGCTTAAATATGTCAAATGAGAAAGATTTAAGTAGTACACTGGATTAACCAGAAAATATCTCACACACAACAGGTAGAAAATCACCTAGCTTAGACTGAACGATCTATTCCTTTTCAAGCTCAGCCCACCATCGAGAGGATCCAGTAAGGCTCCCTACCCCTATCAAGAAACCTCAAGTCTCAACATGTGCTTGAAGGGGAAGAAAGAACCATAACTCTGCCTTGCCTTTTATAGCTACCTATAGAACACCCTACAGATCCCAATTGAATATACCTTCAAGTAGGAAGTTTAGCCTTCTAATCATTAGTTGTTGTGCCCTTTCTTCTCATGATAGCTTCACAACTCAAGTGTGAGATTGCACATGGGGAGGTCAATGGTGATTTCAAACAAAAGTGAATACAATTGCCATGAAACAACACCATTACTTAAACATCCGGACACCCATGATAACTTAAACAGTGAATGCTGAAAAGCAAACTGCTTCCATTTATAAATTCCACCTTGTGACAGAAAAGATCTTTAATCGGTGGAGAAACCTGTTGACTTTGACCATAAAAAATGAATGAAATGAAAGAAAAAAAAAAAAAGACCTTTTCAGCCTTAGCAGCAGCTTTTGCAGATTTTCCATATAATTCTTCTCTAACAGCAAGTTGGCCTTTCAGCTTTTTATCTTGTAAAACCTGCAAATATAAGGAAAGCACCACTCATCAGGAAAATCAATTTAAACCAGACCATCAGGAAAAGAGGTATAATCACAACAAAAAAATGTACCTCCAAATCAGTACCATCTCCCCGCAGGTATTTTTTGACTTTCAAATCCAATTCATCCGATATGTCCTGCACATTCAAGATAACCATTGGTTGACTTAACACACACCATCTTGTAAGTTTGAGTTTTTATCTTAACTCTTTTTAAAAGAACATAATAGCTAAAGCAGAATAAAAAAAATCCAGAACAGTGTAACAGCATATAACTACCAGATATAGGCTTATGAGGTTTTCAAAGTTATGAGAATCTGCAAGCCATTCATCCATAGATACTTCAATCATCACATGAGCTCAGACTATCATTAAAGAAAACCCCACATGACCTAATGAAATTTAGTGTTGCATCTCTCAGAGGAATGTCAAAACATTAATAAAAATTAACAAAAGAGAAACTCCCAAGTCAAATATTCTATTAAGTAATAACCAATGTTTCAAAAACCAGACTGGACCCCAACACACTTTTGCAATTGGTCCACTCCAACCTGACCCAACCAGTCAGACCCACTCTGGCCCATTTCAACCCAGAGATCTGCTTAATCCAAAATCGTAAAAATAGAAGAAAGTAACAAGTGAACTGCTATGAGCGTTGTGGTTAGCATGTTCAATTTCCTGGTAGAAATCGTGGTTTAAAGCTTCGACACTCGGGGTGGGCGGCTCATGTGAATTGGGGCCCACGAAGGGGTTCGGCCGAGGTCCTAAACCAATGAGATATGGAGCCTGGGCTATGAGATAAAGGGATTAATTCGCCATACTCTAACAGTTCGAGCTTTTAGAGCAAGTGGTTAATTGTCCTGCATCAATACGAGCTCTATATTCTTCAGATGAGTCAAGGATTTGGCAGATTCATTAACTATAACGCCATAAGTTCTAAGTTCTCAAGGCTAGTTTGTTTTTTAGATTTGAATACTTCAGCTCTCTTTTTTGTTGAGAGGTTTAGATAAGCTAGTTTTAGGTGCATTGTTCTTAATTTTTGTTTTTCTTTAAAAGAAAAGAGTTGTTCTCAATTCTTATTGGCTTTTGTCTTTGAGAATGGCTATTTTTTAACCATAACATTTTAGGTTAATTAATTTATTTAAAAAATGCTTGAGAATTAATTAGTGGTATGTTATTTGATAACATGAGCATAATAAGCAAGTATTTTGTGGTGTAGTCGTCATCATCTAAGCCTTATCCCAAATAATTGGGGTCGGCTATATTTTGTTGGGTACTAGGGACTGAAATTATCATTATTTTGAATGGCCACAAAAATTAAGTACTAAAACTACATTCGATCTCGAGGAAAAGAAATGGGCGCTAGAGCTGAGTGTGACCTTTTTTCATGCGGTTGTTCTACACTTTGTTCGAGGGAGGTTCGATGGAATCTCCAATGGTCATGATTTGGTCTGTTTCTATGCTGCCCAAGGTTGTGGTCTTCCACTGGCTAGTGGCTCCTGATAAAGTCATCACCATCGATCATTTTCATAGTAGAATCTGTGCTACTGCTCGAAGGATATCGATTTGGAGGATGGTGGACAATTGATTCATTCATTGTTGATCGCCCACTTGATGTGGATAAAGATCTATAGCTTGCTTGGGGTGGCTTGGACCGTAAAGGTTGGCTGATGATTAGAGGCATGGAAGTTTTGGGTTCTGTTCATCCGAACATCTTGTGCTTTGGGATCTCAACATTATGGCCACTAGCAATTTATTTGGAAAGAGCAGAACAATAACTCCTTCGGGAATAAAGGGAAAGAGGAGAATAGGGTTGTTGCTAGGATTCTTGGTATAGTCACATCATCGGTCGTGGTTTGTAATGGATTCATCAAGGATCGGGACAAGAAGTGATCTTCTACGTGGTTGGTTTGAGGGTGTGGAGGGTTTGTGATGCAGGACAATTAATCACTAGCTCTAAAAGCTTGAACTGTTAGAGTATGGCGAATTAATCCCTTTATCTCATAGCCCAGGCCCCACATCTCATGGGTTTAGGACCTCGGCCGAACCTCCTTCGTGGACCCCAAATCACATGGGCCGCCCACCCCGAATGTCTCCCCGCATCCCACGAGCTACCCCACTCGAGCCTGGTGTGAAATGCGCATTGATCACCCCTGGTGAGGAGTCTCAAACACAAGACCTCCCCTGTGGACCCCAAATCATATGGGTCACCCACCCCGAGTGTGCCCTTGCATCCCACAGGCGACCCCACTTGAGCCCAGTGTGAAAATGCCCCCGCATTATGTATTTAATTTTTTAATAAAATTGAAAACTAACCAATATAAAGGAACCTTCAGCCAAAATCTAGTGTATCTAACTAACTACTTAAAGCTGAATCATCACACCTAGCGGCAAGCTGAATCTTCAACAAAATTAAAATAAGAAACTATTTTGTGCTTCTTAGCTAGATTATATGCTAATAAACAAACTTAGAACGCTTTAACTTCATCATCATCTTCATATTTTTAGAGCATGGCAGCCGCCAACAAACCGCATTGGTTTGAAACCAAAAAATATCAAAATGCAAGATTCAGGAAATTTGATTTTCTAGTAAAAAGAAAATACAGAAAGATGTAGCAAAAAAGAACAAGAGTGCTGAGCACATAGTTAGTCTTCCTCTTTTGGTGCCAGATTCAACTAAAAGCTCAAGTGGATCAACTATTTGCATGCATGCAGGCTTCAGGACCACACCCATATGCCATTGGTATTGCAATAAACAAAAAATGTGAGGCTGAAGAACCATGGTCAAATTACCTTAGCTTTCCGAATTTATAACTCAATGGATCCTCAACAATTGTCTTACCATAAGATTGGCTTGGCGCTACTTAGTACATTAGGTTGAGCTTAGATTCACTATCAAGTTGAATTGCAATAATTAGCCCAATAAGGTGTCTAGGATACAGTACTCTCTTGACAGATTTGATATGACCATAAATGCAATTTAAGGGCTACTTCCTCATTATAAATACCAGAAAATATCACGACAGTCTGTTTGATTTTTATAGAGTAAAATCCATGAGAGAGAGAGAGAGAGAGATGTCCTCAAGCTCACTACAAAAAACGGAAGAGAGAACACATCTCAGCAAGTCTGAGTAGCAAAAGAGATTTATTTGCAGCAAAGCAGCGCCTCCTAGCCAATTTTTTTCTCCACCCATAGGGGCAGCCTCATTCTTTTCTCAACTTTTGTACATATATATACCATATATTTCACGGCATGACAGAGATAAAAAGAACAGAAATCCAAAGGATGTGAAAAGGAGGGATATATATATAGAGAGAGAGGAGAAAAAAAATCAAAAGGAGTAAAAAATCCAAATGATAAGGATATGAGAGAGAGGGTGTTTCCCTTGGTCGTCAACCTGGTCACCTTATATTGATGAACTAAATGTCCACTATTCAATTCAGTTGCGAACACAAATAGAACCCTGTTTCTGAAATAGGCAATCTATCATCTACTACAAAATGAGGAATTGTATGATAAATCTGGCAGCAATGGTGGAAAATACTATCGAGTTTTAGTTGACCCCATCCTCTTCACGGTGTTTGGATCACACCCTTGGGACACGGAAATATCGTGGAAACATCGAGAAACACAGCATGTATCGCCTATCTAAGGGAAACATCAGGGTAACTTTAGGAAAATGGTGAAATTTTTCAATGGACCCTCGAGAGATGTTAAAAAGACATTACACTCTTAAAACATTTTTTTTTTTTAAATGGAAAAGAAAAAAGAAAAAGAAAATCGTGCCTGATAGTTTTCCATTGTTTAGGGGACAAAATTATGCATTGTCAGCCACAATCTTTTAAATATCGACGATATGGGCCGATATATCCCACAATATATCTTGTATCCCACCTGTGCGATACAAAACGCACAAGTAGTGCCAATATATCCCACATGTTCGAGTTGGTGAGCATTTTCAACTTTCAATCCTTTTTTTGTTGAAATTATATTAAATCAGTGTCAAATGGTTATAAATACAATGGTTCTTCATGTTTTGCATGAAAAATCATGGAATTGGAGCTTTGATTTTGATCTCCATTGGTTCTTCATGTTCTCCATGCTTTTTTTAGGAATTTTTCCTACAACCAGCTATCAATTGAGACAATTTCATAGAATTTAGGAGTATTTGATGAAATGATCATCACATATGCTCTAATTTCGAAATTTGAGTATAGGTAGTCTGATTTGGTGAAAATTGGGAAATTTTCAAAATTTTCCCAGTTTCTCTCAGACTGCTTGTAATGTTGCACTCCAAACATAAAATCAAGCATGTATGAGGGTTGATCTACTGATTTAAGTCCTTGTTAGTTTTTGAAAAAGAAAATTCATTTTTTAATTAAAAATTAATAAAATGTTTTTTTTTTTTTTTAAATTCCCTTCAACCAGCTGTCAATTAAGAGACTAATTTCAAAGTATTTAGGAGTGTTTGATGAAATGATCATCACATACACTCTAAAAGTTATACATTCAATTTGAATATAGTTGCATTAGTTCAGTCAAACAACACATAGCTAAGGATCCTATACAAAGGAAACCTATTATGTGCACTTCATTTTTGAGATGTTATGATTTAAAAGTGTGTATTAAGGTCTTTTTTAACAATCCTTGAAGTTTCATTAAAAAATTCAATCATTTTCCCAATGTTTCCCCATGTTTCCCCAAAAGTGTGATAAATTATCTGATACAAACGATATATCCCATGCAATAACCGATATGTATCTGCATCCCAAGGATGCGATCGTAATGCAATACCAATATTTCGAACACTGGTCAGCCATAAGTGATGCAATTATATCCAAATGTGTTCATATCATTCAAATATCATGCAATACAAGCAATATAAAAAAAAACAACAGAACCAAATCAGCACAAAGTGGGTTTCTTTGCTAGTGGCATCTTCTTACGAGCATTGGTCTAACAAGGGTAGACTACAAGGTATTAGAAACAGTGGGATCTTATGGATCAAACAAATAATAACCCACAAATATAAGGGATAGAAGACGATCCATTGGGTAAAACAATAGAAAGCAATTAAGGACTGACAAAGACTAAATAGGGGCCTGACTATTAAGAGCGCTATCGGTAGGTAAGGAGAGAACAAAATGACCAAAGTAGACATGACAAGGGAGTTAATAATATAGCAATTGAAGTCACTTGGATGATTGAAAGATACGGAGAAGATGAGATCAGCCAGAAAAGATTTATAATCAAGAGAAACGAATTTCATTAAGTTCTCTAAGTGGAAGATTAACATGGAAATATCGCAGATATCATGGAAATATCATAATAGATATTACAGGAAATACCAGAAAATGTCGCTGCTATGGAGATATATTGGTATTTGTCAATGACATCATCATAGATATATTAGATTTTTCACATTCTGGGATAGTATCATATTACACCAATATTGAAAATGTTGGCCAATGTTGTCAACACATACACCAGACTTACTAGAACCAAGAACATTAGGGAGTTAGGGTCTGTTTGGATTGTGGGAAAAGCAAAAGAAAAGAAAATCGTAATAGTTATCTAATCATTACTTCCAAGAGAAATATTGAAACATGGATTCCATTCTTAGGGTTCTTGTTTGGATGGTACATGGAAAACACATATTCCTCTCACAATAGTCACCTAGTTTCTTATGCTAGAGAATCCTAATTGCTTTACATAATCCACCTTTTCTTCGTTATCAAAACAATAGAAAAGAAATAATCATTAGCTAAGTACTACATTTTTCTTTTCTTTTCTTTTTCTTTTCCACAATCCAAACAACTCTTGCATAAAAACTCAAATTATAAGTAAATCTAATAACCCAAAATTGCCCAACCAAAGATGCAAGAAAGATGAAACTACTATGTCCCGGCAAAAAAAATTTAAAAATTAAAAATCCAATCTAAATCTTCAACTAATCAAACTTTCAACAAACAGGGACTTGCGCACAAAGGTGAGGTTCATGCGTTTAAAGGTAATAGATGAAATAGGAATCTTCCAAAATTGTTGTTTAGATTTTTCAGAAGATTGTTAATTTCCCATGAGTATGTACATGCATGCACTGCAATTTCTTGCTCAGCCAAGGCAGGCATACGCAACCCAATGCATGCACAAGCTTCAAAAATGCAACCTGTAACTAATCACTAATCAATGTGAATTTTCCTACAAATAGAAATTAGAGAAACCCAAGAAACACCCTTTGATTCTCCATGATGAATTTCCCCCTGGCCACTGTTGGTAAATAGCCCAAATCAGAAACAACCCTTGCATCAAGGGCTCCCAAGAATATCCATCACATTTTTTTTTAAGGGGTCCATGCAATTTAGGATAACAAAAAGTTATTTGAAGATTAAGTTAGTATGCACAAAACAAAATGCACACATCCACCATATCGATATGCATGGCAGACATGTAGTCAATTTCAGATTTCCCAATTTGTGAATGGTATTTGGAGTCTTAATCATTTCTCATAACCGTCCTTTTGATGTCCACCAAGAAAATGGTTAGGATCTGTCCATTCAGTGTAAACGTTTAGCTATACACGATTTATATTGAAGCACGCGGTTAGGAAGTATACATGACCAGGGTTCCTCAAAATCTTCAGACAAAAACATACCAAACGCAATAGAGTAACACACTTTGAGAATTAGGATAAGAATCCTACTCAAGAGCACACATGCCAAAGTAGAAGACATGCGAAAGATCTAAGTTGTGCATTAGATAGGACCCACTGTAAATACATCTTAGCGGCAAAAAAAAAAAAAATCAAACCAGTCTACTCATGAGGTAGGTCGAAACTCGTATAGTGAACATTGGCCTCTGGTCACCATTCATCCATTTCTCTTCCACACATATTGCTTCGGCCCTGATCCCTGGGGCAGAGCACAAGCAAGGTGGATCCCACGTTCCCACTCCAATACTACTCAACAACACACACGCCAAAATACCGATCATCATATAGGACCCACCATGCATGCATTCTGGCTAGAAAAAATCAAACCACTATGCTCATTCATAAGTAGGCTGTAACTTGTGCATGAATGCAGATCTCTAGTCATCATTCATTATTTCTTTATGTTGCCCCACTTAAGAAGATCAGCCCTAATCCCTAAGCCAGAGCACAAGCAAGGCAAGGTCCACATGACAAAAGCCCAACTCCACTCCAAGCCTACTCAATAGCACAAACAACAGGGTAGCCGACACATGAGAGATTTGAGCCCTTCAGCAGATAGGACCCACCATGAATGCATCCTTGATGCAACTAGATCAAGGAAGAAACTAATTGCAATAAGATTCAACGTAATGGATTCTAACCACGAAAGAGAAAAACAAAAAAAAAAAAAATTTGCAAGACTGTGAACAAGCTCTACAATCTTCTAGTCTTAAACTACCTTCCCCTTCAACAACTAACGTAGAGAAACATGAGAATTATTCAAAGAGAATATCATTCAAATATCTTATTCCACAGGCTTAAGCCTTATTTATAATGAGTGCTTACAATCTTCAATGAAATCTATGGAATATGAAAATAGAATTCCTAGCTAGCCAAGATCTTAAAAATAGAAAAATACCTAAAGAATAAAACACTTGGATAAGAATCTCTAAAAATAAGAAAGCACTTTAATTGAGAAAGTGCTTAAATAAGAAAAATCTAAGATTGCTCATTGCCTAATGTAAAAATATGAAAAGAAAAAAAAAATCCAAATTAGAAATAAGAAAGAAGAGGAAATTAGAGATAGGCTAAAAAGGGAAAGTGGGCCTTTTCTTGTGCACATGTATGGAGCATGCACGTGTAGGATGTGGGGCGATTGCATCAATTTCTCCCGCTTGGAAAAACTCGGCTCCGTCAAGTTAATGGCAATGTACTCCTTAGAGAGCTCCGGGTTGATGTGTTGGACATCATTTGCTGAAATCCACATGGTGTCAAATCTCGATCGGCCCTTCCACTTGACGATAAACTTTTGATACCCTCCTTGGCATGTGGAAACTATTTAATCATCTAACACGTCTTCAATGACTTCTTTGAGCTAACATGGTAGCTTGGGTATCTAGATAGCCTATTCTTTCGTGCTCTCATCTTCATGATGTCCAAGATAAACCATAAGGTCTTCCATATTAAAAACGGGGCTGATCTTCATTTCGGGTGGAAGCTCAATTAAATATGCATTATCACCTAGTTCCTTCAAAATACGATAAGAATTTACCCTTTTAGAGTAGAGGTTTGTACAAGAGCCTACTGGAAACCTCTGAGACTTGAGCCGCACTATGACTCCTTCTTGAGATTGTGGAAAATAGCGTCGAACATCTGCATGCCCCTTGTAATTTTCATTACTAAGGGTGATCTTTTGATTGACTTTCTCACGTATCTCCTTAACATGTTGCACAAAGGCTTCAGCATCCCAGCTCGATCGAGTCACAATAGGAAGTGAGACTAAATCAATAGGTTACCAAACTCATGATTGACGGAGGCAACAATATGGACGTGGCCTCACAAAGTATGGAGGACAAGTTGAAGGTGACGATTCCTCTTGGGTTGCCACACTATCTACAACCACGTCATCTTAAGAAGTAAAGATAAAACGGATTGAAACCCATAGTGCTTTTCCCATTCAATCAAGAGCTCAAAGCAAGCTCTCACTGCCTTCTTGAGTTCCTTGAATTCTTTTGCAATATCTTCCTTGAATGCTCCAGTCCTTGATTTCCAGCAAATTCTCTTCCCACATATCTTAAACATTCTTCGCCATCAATGATATATCATATAATTGGATGATGTTGAGTAACCGACATGTGGTTGTCGTTATTCATAACATCTAGAGGGCCATTGAAAGGAATCTCTAGAAGATCCATATGGAGATGGGCGAGACTCAAGGTGATAAGGGTGATATGATCGTGATAGTCAAAATGAGCCGGATGAGAATAAGTCGATAGATGTGGATGGGCAGGAGAGTCTAGAGAGGGATAATTGTACGAGACGTATGAACATCTTCCTATCCATGACATCTCCAAACAAGGACATAGTCTAAACTATAGACTTGGGTTCTAGATATAAGGTTATGAGGGCTATGGGGTTTGGGATACGTTTTTTGTAAGGAAGAGAGAAAGGGCAAGGGAATTGATGGGTTGGAACAAGATTAGGATTTGGTACGGTTAAGGTTCGAAGGGTTTGGGGAAAGGGGGAAAAGGGTATGGCTTAGAGTTTGGTGATTTGGGAAAGAAGGGAAAAGGAAAAGTAAAAAAATAAAATAAAATTGAAAGATGAAGGATTCAGAAAGGGGGAAATGATAGGGTAGGATTGAGATGAGAAAATTACCTTCTTTGAATTTTCCAAGAGGAACTTGCTTTGATATCCATTAATGCAAACCCCGAAAGGGGTAGCAAATAGATCAGAGAAAAGAAGAAAGAAATTGTGGTAAAGAACCCAACAATCCTCCAGCTGAATGCTAGATACAGGCAAAAAAATAAAAAAAAACTCCAAATCTTCAACCAAATAAATAAACAGCAAACCAAAGAAGTTGAATTCAAATATTCATCATTATAATAGTAAATTACACCCCCATAACGTAGCTTTATATAGACTTAAACCAAGTAGAGAAGCCCTAAAAATAGAAAATTACCAAAATACCCTTATATCTTGTCACCCCCATGTGGGCCTTTATAGAAATAGGCATAAAAAAATTTTGACAACAATGTCCCCATCCCTTTTTAAGGTGAGACTCTTCCCTGCAAATGCACGCAATCACCCGCAAACCATATGCATTGTGTAAAGCATGGGGAAGGGAATCGAACTCACGTCTGTGCGAAGCAAACCCACGACACTAGCCATTCACCAAACCCCGGGCCATAATTCACTCAAATGGAGTCAAAGTTGCATGATATTAAGCTCGTTTGAAAGCTAACTCGATGGGCTATCAAACGGAACCACTTTCGCATCGTTCAAACATCATTTGGTATCCCAAAAGTGGCCCACCAAAAAATTGGCAAAAATACAAAAACAAATAATTATTAAATACTTAATCGTAATCCTATAAATATAATGACCATCCGATTGCTCCTCCCAGCCCCACAATGTAATCTAACTGTCGATCCCATCAGATTAATCATCAGACCACGGATTTAGTCCAGATCATCAATTAAGACAATATGAACGGGCGGATTCTTCGAATCTTGATAAATTGGCTTGTATGGGCATTTGGTTGCACCAATCCTGACTCAAGAAAATCTAACCAGCCCGCTTGGTAGCCCAGAACTTGTACATTGAATGTTGGCCTCTCACCAATTCATTCATTTCTCTTGCAAACATGCTGCCCGCTTGATGACCACACAGCCCTGAGCACTGAGCCCTGGGCCAGGGCAAAAGCAAGGTAGTGACCACATAACAAGAGGCCCGTCCACACTCCAACCCTACTCAACAGCACACGGGCCAGAGCAGTGGACACTTGAGAAATCTTAGGTGTTCATCCGACAGAACACATTGCAGATGCAATCTTGCTCAAAAAAATCAAACCAGTCTGTTCATCAGGTAGGCAGGCATTTGTGCATTGAATGTTGGCCTCTGGTCACCATTCATTCATTTCTCTCACAAACATGTGCCTGCTTGATGAGCAGACTGGCCCTGATCCCTGGACCAAGGTACAAGAAAGGTGGGGCCCATGTGACGGGAGGCCCATCTCTCGCTCGTGCTAGCGCACTTGCAAAGCAGGTAGAAACTCAATCCTACTCACAAGAACGGTTAATGATTAGGGTTTTTGGGGGAAGGTAAGAGATTAGAACCTGTTTGACTTCGGGAAATGGCGCCGATTCCATCGCAGCAGTGATGAAAGATATCTTAGAGATCGATGAAGGCCTTCGTTTGGCTGCCCCACCTGTGCAACTGTCCAGCTTCCGTCGGTCGAAAGAAACTGAAGATAGAGGCGGAATAGATGTGAATTTCAAGGGTTTAGAAGGAGTGATGCTGCTGCAGATATCTTTGGAGGCGCAGAAGAGGATCAGTGCAGAGGATCGATTGACGGTGTGATTGCGAATTTGCTAACAACCGTCTATTTCAATTCTCTGGGGATAGATGGACGGACGAGATGGATCGCATCACCTCAACTACCTCTGCTCTTCTTGCTCTGTAACGGTGAAGTATGGTATTAGGGTTTTAGGAGGGTCTAGGAAACAGATTTTTGAGTGGAGAGAACTTCAGGAATGTCATAGCTACCCTGGAGTAGGCACGCGCAGCGCACGTGAAGAGAGTAGGCAGACCGGAGGCAGAAAACGACGGAAGCGGATTGGCTGGTGTACCACGTTCCAGCTATATAGCTGATGTATTGACGTCAGCAAGTTCTGTGGGTCCCATCATGAGGTATCTATTATATCCAAACCGTCCATCCACTTGGATATCTCGTTCTGAGGCTTTAGACGAAAAATAAGAAAGATATAAAGATCAAGTGATCCACACTGCAAAAAGCAGTGGGAGATTGAACATTTACCATTGAAATCCTTTTTGGTCACAGAAGTTTTGGATCAATATGATATTCGTTTTTCCTATTCATCCAGGCAGTTTTGACCTCATGAACAGATTGGATGGAAAATAAACGTTATTTTGCGCCCTACGAATGTTTTAAAGGTAAAAATCATTATTCCCGGCTCAAGATGTGGTGTGGTTGTTGAGCTTTGTTGATATTCATTTTTTGGCTCATGCTCTAAACTTATCTCTAAAAATATATGAACGGTGGGATATAATAAATACATCTTTTTTGGGGGCCATGTAACTTTGATCTACTTTGAGCTCGTTTACGCACGAGTACACCAGCCAATCCGCTTCCATCACTTACCGCTCAGCAAGCACCGGTGCTATGTGGGCCCACCATGATGTATGCATTTCATCTATTTTTATCTATCATTTTAGGGTTTTATACAAAATAAATAAATGAGAGGGATATAAATCTCAACTGGACCACAACACAGGAAAACAATAGCGATTGGATATCCACAATTAAAATCCTCCTAAGGCCCATTATATTGTTGATTAGGTCATACAGACCCAGACCTAGATGAAAGGAAACAAACAAAGATCAGCTTGATCCAAAACTTTTATGGCCTTTGAAAAGTTTTTAATGGTTGACATTCATTCAACACTCTTTCCTGTAATGTGATCCACTTTATATTGGGGTATACCTAATTTTTGGTCTCATACCATAAAATGATATAGAAAAACATATAGACGGAATGGATGAAATACATACATCATGGTGGGGCCCATAGAACACCCACCACCAGCCATTGGCTGGTGGAGGGGGAGTAGCCAATCCGTTTTCATAAGTGATCCAGTCCGTCCATAAGTTGTGTCGCCACATTTACGCTATGGATCCTAAAAATCAATCCAATCTAAGACTTAGAGTAGCCACACCATGGGAAAAGGTGTAAAATCAAGCCTAAAATGTCTAAATTCACGTCGTGCGGCCCACTTGATTTTTTGAATGTTATGAAGTTTTTGGAAATCCCTTCATCCTTGTGTCGCCCCATCAGATGAGCGGATCCGGTGGCATAAAAAACATAACGGTGGACCTCACACGGTCTAGACAAATTTATTGGGTGGACCACGTGATGGAGCTACCAACCTGAGCTTCGTCTCGGCCTTAATTTTGGCCCTTATTTGAAAACAGGGTGGCCCACCTGATGGATGGGGTGGATCTCATAATATGGTTTTATCATGTTAGCAAAAGTGGATGTGAGTTTCATGTTCCTGCAACACAGGGCCCTCTGGGGCCCACCACTTGTCCCTGCAAAATCTGCACTCTCCATATTACCATTACTGGCTCATGTAAGGATGAGAGCTAAAAATAACTAGATTCAACATTCAAGTGGACCACACCATAAGAAACAATGGGAATTGAGCAGCTAACATTAAAATCTCGTTGAGTAAACTCTATGGGGCCACCGTCATTCATGCACTGTATCAACTCCGTTCATCTGTTTTATTATATAATTTTAAGGTTTTAAGCTAAAAATTAATCATATCCAAAGCTCAAGTGGACCACACTACCTGAACAAGTGTGAATTGAAGTCTACCATTGAAAAGTTATTGGGGCCCATAAAAGTTTTAGATCAAGATCATATTTGTGTTTTCCCTTCATCCATCTCTGTGTGATCTTATGAGCAGTTTGAATGACAAATAAACATTAATAGGGGCCTTAGAAAGGTTTCAACAGTGGAAATCAATACTTCCACTCTTTCCATTAGTATGGTCTACTTGAGATTTTGATATACTTCAATTTTGGGCTCAACCCCTAAAATGATCTGCAAAAAGGATGGACAAATGGATAAACCATATGAGTAACTCAGTATGCAATCCGATTTCATTGGGATGTGCCATGGGCTTTATTTCGTAGAAACTCTTACAATAGGTGTTGCAAGTGAAAGAATGCGATGTTGGACTTGATATCTGCGTTACTTTTTCAACTCTTTCACTGAGAAATTTCATTACAGTATTAATTAAGAAATGAGAGATTTGTGCTAATTTATTGGTTGTACATTTACATGTTTTTTCATAAATGAAGATTCTTTGGTCTTGTGATGTGAATGTTGCTTTAAAATTATTATTTTTTTAAAAAAAAAAAAAAAAAAATTTTAAAAGCTCTAATACCCTCTCACAGATTGATGAGGCAGTCATATACCCTCAATTCAGTCCATAAATTTTCAGAGTACAGAGGAAAATAGGCATTTGGTGAAGATATTGAGAATTTAATCTTAAGATTATACGTAACAATTAAATATCAATAATTTTTTGTACTACTTTCTCCTTGAGGTAATGGCAACCAACCTTAACATGTTTGGTGCATGAATGAAAAACCAAATTGTAGGCAAATTCAATGGGACTAATATTACTACACAAATTGTTATATGTGTTTTATCCATGCCGTCCAATCATTTTTAAAGATGGTTTTAAGGCTTTCTCCAAAAAATAGGCACATCTAAAACTTAGGTGGACCAAACCAGAAGAAAACAGTAGTGATTGAATGTCCACCATTAAAAATATCCTAGGGCCCACTGTAATGTTTACTTGACATCCAACCTTTTGATTAGGTCAAACAGACCTGGGTGAAAGGAAAAAGAGACACATCAGCTTGATCCAAAACTTTTGTGGCTGTAAGAAGTTTTGACCGGCAGGCCTTCAATAAACACTGTATGGTACACTTGAGATTTGGATCTATCTCATTTTTGAGCTCATATTGTAAAATGATCCAAAAAAATGAACGGATGGCTTGGATGAAACACATACATCATGGTGGGCCCACATAGCACCTACCACTAGCCATTGGCTAGTTGCAGGGTTACTAGCCAATCCTTTTCCCACTGGAGGACCGAGTCCTGACCCTGCCACGTCCCATGCAACCTACCCTCTTCTGTATAACTAACCCAAATGCTTCGTACTTTCACCAAACCAAACCATCGTAGCTTCTTGCACCCACCCTTTCAGAGCATTTTTAGTTCAAAGTAGTGCAGGCATTTAAGAGCCATGTCTACGGTGTCGATCAACGAGATCAGGAAGGCCCAACGAGCAGTGGGTCCCGCCATGGTGCTGGCAATCAGCACAGCCACACCACTGAATGAGGTGATGCAGGCACACTATCCGGATTACTACTTTAGGGTCACCAAGAGCGAGCACATGAAGGAACTGAAAGAGAAATTCAGGCGAATGTGTGAGTACATAAACAATCTACTGACTTTGCATTATTAGCTATATTTTCTTTGTTAATTTATATCATTTTATTAAGTCTTAACTAAAATGAGATGAACTCATTTATACGTAGCACTCAAAAGGGCCTTGTTACAGGAATCATCACTTATTTTTGTTGGTTATTATTATTTTTTTTTTTATTATAAAAGAGAATTTAGAAAAAAATTTATGACTTTTGGTGATTGTTGGTGACCATTCATTTGTTAATAGTGGTGCCTCTTGATAAATTTAACATTATTTGAATTCAAAATAGTAATGAAAAGATACTATTAATGGCGAAAGGATGACATTGTTGAAAATACACCATTGAAGAATATGCCTTTCGATGAAAAGTATCTTAAAGCATATCTTATGACTATATATAAATTAATCTTTGGGTTATTTTGATAATAACAATTCCAACAATCTTCTATCCGTCTTCTTTTTCTTCTCCATTTTGGATTTTGAATGATTTTTCAAAAGTTGCAGTTTTTAAGTGCTAAACTTCAAAAAAAAAAATTAGGCAGTAAATTGCAAACAGTTTTCAAGGGTTAAACTGTAACATCACAAAAATCAAAAGTGTATGCTGTAAAAGTATGTTTATGATGCAGTTTTTCGATTTTGCAAGCCGAAGCTCACATTTCTCCAATCTTAGAAAAGGGGCTTATTGTATCTTGAAGGTGGATTTACTATAACCCTTAATCACCAGTAAGATGTGAATATCGCCTTAAAGACAGCAACATCATAACACCCCTTAAGCTTGTCTTTACATTACACTCAAACTCAAACTCATGTTTCGAGCCATGCAGGTGATAAATCGATGATCCACAAACATCACATGTACCTAACAGAGGACATACTCAAGGAGAATCCAGACATGTGTGCTTCCATGGCCCCCAACCTCAATGCCCGCCAAGACGTAGTCATTGTCGAGGTCCCTAAGCTCGGTAAAGAGGCAGCAGTCAAGGCCATCAACGAATGGGGCCAACCAAAATCTAAGATCACCCATGTAGTCTTCTGTGCAACGGGCGGTGTCGACATGCCTGGGGCTGACTATTAACTCACAATGCTACTCGGCCTCCGTCCATCTGTCAAACGCTACGTGATGTATCAAATAGGTTGTTTTGCTGGTGGCACGGTCCTTCGCCTAGTAAAAGACCTAGCAGAAAATAATGTGCTGGGGGCCTTGCACAAAACCTTAGGATCTAGCCTCCTGAAACAAACCAGAATTATGAAATAATAATGCAATAAACTAAATCAAAATATAAACCACACCACACCAGGGATTTTTACATGGAAAACCCTTAAAGAGGTAAAAACCACGGGACCTCGTCCAGATCAACAATCCACTATAAAAGCAGAACATTACAACTGATCACAAGCACACACCGCTTGGATCAAACCTTCTTCACTCACGCAGGAGTGGATAAACAATAAGAGAAACAAAGAAAAACGGAGAGATCTCACCGATCACGAGGATGTAGAAGCGCTGAGACGTAGATTGTGAAGTAGATCACCTCTACAAGCAGAATTTCCCTTCCACAAGCTTCCTCTCTCTCTCTCTCTCTCACCTTTGATAGCCCTAAGCCCTCCTATAAAACCTTTATGAAACCTTAGAATACCCTGAAATGCCCTGCAATACACCCCAATCCCGAATACACCCCTTTATATAAGAATAGAAAGAGGTAGAATCAAAATAGAAAATAAAATCCGCAAAATATGCGTTTCCGCAATCGCATATGCGGAACTCTTCGATGATATCGAAGGTCTCTCGATGACAGCTTCGATATCATCGATGGTCTTTTGACAATATCGAAACAGGACCAAAACTGTCCAGCGACCGGGGGTGAAAAATCCAACAATTATCGATGTCATCGAGCCACTCTCGATGACAGCCTCGATATCATCTGAAGGTCTCTCGATGATATCGGAACAAGACAAAAATTGTCCAGTGACCAACGCTGAAAAATTCTGCAATTATCGATGATATCGAAACTTGTTCGATTTCATTAAACCCAACAATGAGGAGAAAATCCCCATCAAATCTCCCCCTTTTCGACTCAGGAAGAGTTCACCTTCTTCAAGCTAGCCCGGTTTCTACAAACCTTAAACTTGCCCTTGAGCAAAGCCTTGGTCATCATGTTTGACCAATTATCATCCGTGTAGACCTTCTCAAGCTGTAACACATTCTGTTCCAAAGTATCTCTGATCCAGTGATACTGAATCTTTATGTGCTTCGACTTGGAGTGCTAACTTAGATTCTTGCTCAAGTATATAGTACTTTGGCTATCGCAATAGACCACGTGCTACTCCTACTTCAGGCTAAGTTCCTGTAGGAACCTCTTCATCCAAAGTATCTCTTTACATTCTTCGGTGACTGCAATGTACTTGGCTCTGTTGTCGATAATGCTACGACCTTCTATAGCTTGATCTGCCAAGAAATCGCTCCCCCTGCAAACGTGAACATGAACCCTGATGTAGACTTCCTGGAGTCTATGTCACCTGTCATATCTACATCTGTATAGCCCTCTAACACAGGTTTTTCGTCACCATAGCATATGCTCAACCTGGATAAGCCTCTTAAATAGCGCGGTATCCACTTTACCGCTGTCCAATGCTCTTTGCCAAGATTGACAAGATACCGACTGACAACAACAACCGCATATGTTATGTCTGGGCGTGTACACACCATAGCATGCATCAAACTTTCTACAGTTGACGCGTAAGGTATCCTTTACATCTCTTCCACCTATGCCTTCGTCTTGGGACACTGCATGTTGCTCAATCTGAAGTGACCATCTAGTGGAGTACTGACTGGCTTTGCTGCATTCATATTGAACCGCTCTAGGACTTTCTCAATATACCGCTCTTATGACAACCAAAGCTTCCTGCTGCTTCTGTCACGGGTTATCTCCATTCCTAGGATCTGTTTAGCCGGGCCTAAGTCTTTCATCGCAAACGACTTGCCCAACTCTTGTTTCAACCTGTCGATCTTCTTGATGTCTTTTCCCATGATGAGCATGTCATCAACATATAACAACAGAACTAAGAAATTACCATATGAGAACTTGCGCGTGAACATACAGTAGTCTGATTCCGTTCTGTCATACCCGTGCTGTAATATAAACGAGTTAAACTTCCTGTACCATTGTCGTAAAGCTTGTTTCAGCCTACGCACCATATGCTCCTTGCCCTTGACCTTGAACCCCTCTGGTTGGTGCATGTAAATCTCTTCTTCCAGGTCACCGTGGAGGAAGACAGTTTTAACATCTAACTGCTCTATCTTCAGATCTATGCTAGCCGCCAGCCCAAGCAACACCTGTATGGATGTCATCTTCACCACTGGTGAGAATATCTCCTCGAAGTCTATGCCTTTCCTCTGACCAAATCCTTTCACCACGAGTCTGGCCTTGAATCTCTTCTGTGAATTCTTCTGCTCAACCTTCGTTTTGAACACCCACTTGTTGTTCAAAGCTTTCTTGTCCTTAGGCAATTTCACCATATCATAGGTGTGGTTCTTATGCAAAGATTTCATCTCCTCTGGCATAGCTTTCATCCACTCCTCCCTATGCTCGTCGGCTAGGACTTCAAAATAATCTTCTGGCTCTCTTCCATCAGTGAGCATAATGTACTCATGCGGCGAGTACCTCTTAGACGACTGTCTGTCCCTAGATGACCTTCTCACGTGTGGCTCAACAGGTGGATCAAGTGGGGGCTGCTCCCCTGGTCCATCTTCTAAAGGAACTCCCATGTCCTCTGCACCTTGTTGTACTCCCCCGTCATCAGGCACCACGGGAGGAGTAATCGGATCCATGTCTTCTAGCTCACCTGAACTAAGCTAGTTCTTTTCTGGCTTACCAATGTCTTCTATACACTGATCTTCAAAGAAAACCACATCTCTGCTCCTGACGAGCTTCCTCTCAGTCGGATCCCATAATCTGTAACCAAACTTTTCATCACCATACCCTAAGAACACACACTGTCTGATCTTCATATCAAGCTTGAACCTCTCGTCCTTTGGTACGTGAACAGATGTCCTGCATCCAAACACCCTGAGATGACTGTACAATGGATCCTGTCCAGTCCACACCTTCTCAGGTACTTCTGCATCCAACGGAGTTTATGAAAATCTATTTATCAAATACACCATCATGTGCATTGCTTCTCCCTAGAACGTCTTGGGCAACTTCGCATGGGATAACATGCATCTGATTCTCTCTACAATGGTGCGATTCATTCGCTTAACCACACCATTATGCTAGGGGGTCTTGGGAACCATCTGTTCATGCCATATACCTAGGGACTTGCAGTACTCATAAAAGTCGCCAATGTATTCACCATCATTGTCAGTGCGAATGCACTTCAATGATTTACCTGTCTCTCTCTCGACCATAGCATGAAACAATTTGAACACACCAAAGACCTCGTCCTTGGATTTCAAAGAATAAACTCAAACCCTCATAGATGCATCATCTATAAAAGTGACGAAATACAATGTCCCACCCAAGATTTTTGTCCCCATAAGACCACAAACATCAAAATAAACCAAATCTAATGTATGCACTTTATTAACATAAGAAGCAGTTTTAACGAATGAAACTCTATGTTGTTTTCCTGATAAACAATCAAGACAGGTTTTGAGAGGTGTACCTATCACGTCTGGAAGGAGACTTTTCTTTGCTAGTACCTTAAGCCTTTTTTCACTCATGTGGCCTAGACGTCTGTGCCACATGTCAATAGCTGAATCTTTCGCTGCGTTCAACCCACCTTTGCACACACTGACACTTGCCTTGTAAATGGTGCAACACTTCTTCCCTCTAGTTGTGATCAATGAACCCTTGATGAGCTTACAGCGCCCACTAGCAAATCGGCTTTCATAGTCATCATCATCCAGCTTTCACGTTGACGTTAAGTTGAGGCGAATGTCTAGGATATGCCTCACATCCCTGAGAACCAATGTGCAGCTCACATCGGTCTTCACACAAATATCACCAACCCCTACGATCTTCGATACGCCAAAATTTTCCATTTTCACAGTCCGAAAGTCACCTGACTTGTAGCTTGTGAAGAAGTCTCTACGTGGAGTCGCATGAAAAGAGGCTCTCAAGTCTATCACCCAATCGGTGTCCTGACTCGTAGTCGTGAGACATATATCGTGACATGCTGAAAGAATAATTACAACATCGCCATCTGAAGCGACCGCAGTGGAATCCGATTAATCTTCCTTCCCATTTCCTTTTCCTTTCTTGTTGTTCTTCTTACCATGACATTCATGCTTGCAGTGGCCCTTCTTACCGCAATTTCAGCAATCAACATCATTTCTGTTACTTGACTTGCCTTTTGATTTATCTCGTGCCTTCCCGCCTTTCCTATTTTTTCCTCTCCCCCGTTCCTGTATCACAAGGGCCTCCTGCTGAGTAGACCCCTGAGACTTCCTCCTTGTCTCCTCATTGAAGAAACAACTAGTAACTTGTTCCATGGATATCTTTCCATCTGGCGCGGAGTTACTTAGAGACACTACCAATGTCTCCCAACTGTCAGACAACGAACTAAGCAATAGCAAAGCCTGCAATTCATCATCCAGGACTATCTTCATAGCGGAGAGCTAGTTCACTATATTGCTGACCTCATTTATGTGCTCAACCACAGAACCACCATCTTTGAACTTGAGATTCACAAGTCGTCTTATTAGAAAGATTTTATTATCGATTAGCTTCCTCTCATACAGCCCTTGTAATTTCAGTCATAGGCTAGCGGCAGAAGTCTTTGTAGACACATGGTGGAATACGAAATCGTCCAACCATTGTCTAATAAACCCCACCGCCTTCCGGTCCATCTTCTTCCAATCATCATTAGACATATCATTGGGTTTTGCTGATATGCCTAAAATTGGAGAATATAGGTCCTTGCAATAAAGCAAGTCTTCCATCTTAGCCTTCCATATGGTCCAATTAGAACCATTGAGGCTGATCATCCCTGATGAGTCACCTTCCATAATTTCAAACTGATCCTACCCGTTCAATGAACTTGGCTCTAATACCACTTTATTGGGGGACCTTAAGATCTAGCCTCCCGAAACAAACTAGAATTATAGAATAATAATGCAATGAACTAAATCAAAACATAAACCACACCACAACAGAGATTTTTACGTGGAAAACCCTCAAAGAGGTAAAAACCACGGAACCTCATCCAGATCAACAATCTACTATAAAGTAGAACGTTACAACTGATCACAAGCACACACCGCTTGGATTAAACCTTCTTCATTAACGCAGGAGTGAATAAACAATAAGATAAATAAAGAAAAACGAAGAGATCTCGCCGATCACGAGGACGTAGAAGCGCTGAGATGTGGATTGCGAAGTAGATCACCTCTACGAGCAGAATCTCCCTTCCACAAGCTTCCTCTCTCTCTTTCTCTCTCTCTCTCTCTCACTCTCACCTTTGATAGCCTTAAGCCCTTATAGAAAACCTTTAGAAAACCTTAGAATACCCTGGAATGTCCTGGAATACACCCCAATCCCGCATACACCCCTTTATATAAGAATATAAAGAGTTAGAATCAAAATAAGAAACAAAATCTGCAAAATCTGCGTTTCCGCAATCGCATCTGCTGAACTCTTCGATGATATCGAAGGTCTCTCGATGACAGCTTTGATATCATTGACGGTCCTTCAATGATATCAAAACAGGACCAAAACTATCCAACGACCAGGGGTGAAAAATCCAATAATTATCGATGTCCTCGAGCCACTCTCGATGACAGCCTCGATATCATTTGAAGGTCTCTCGATGATATCGGAACAGGACAAAAACTGTCCAGTGACTAACGCTGAAAAATCCTGTAATTATCGATGATATCGAAACTTGTTCAATTTCATCGAACCCAACAATGAGGAGAAAATCCCCCATCACAATACTGGTGCACGTGTTCTTGTTGTGTGTTCGGATATCACTGCCGCCACCTTTCGTGGCCCATCTGATACCTACCTCGATGGCCTTGTTGGTCAAGCACTCTTTGGAGATGGTGCAGCTGCAGTGATAATCGGTGCTGATCCTAACTCCTACGAGCGACCGATTGTCAGCCGCACAAACCATACTGCCTGATTCAGATGGTGCAATCGATGGTCACTTAGATGAGGCTGGCCTCACATTCCACCTACAAAAGGACGTGCCAGGGATCATTTCAAAGAACATTAAGAAGAGTCTAGTGGAGGCGTTCGAGCCACTCGGCATCAATGACTGGAATTCTATTTTCTGGATAGCGCACCCAGGTGGGCCTGTGATTCTTGATCAGGTGGAGGAGAAATTGAATCTAAAGACAGAGAAGTTGAAGGCCACAAGGCACGTGCTAAGCGAGTATGGGAACATGGCTAGTGCATGTGTTTTATTTATTTTGGATGAGATGAGAAGTCAATAGAGGAACGGAAGACAACGACCGGAGAAGGGTTGGATTGGGGTGTGCTGTTTGGGTTTGGACCTGGCCTGACTGTTGAGACTTTAGTCTTGCATAGCCTTCCTACAACTGTGGCCCACTAAGCTGTGGGTCCACCGAATAATAAGGTTATGATTTGAATGGTTGAATTATTGTCAGTTCCAGTTATATTATGTTATGCATTAAGTTACATTCTGTAATAAATTCAATGGTTTTTTAAATATAATCACATGTCTTTTAGGTTATTTATCGAGAAATGCTTGCTTTTAAGATACTTAAAGCAAACCACTTTAAGTTTTATGCCTGATGTGATATTCCGCTGTTATTAAACCAAATTAATAAAAAGGTAGAAAGAGGGCCTCTTAGCTTACAGGGCTCCGAAGCTAAGTGTGCCCACCACAGTGTTTGTCAGAAATCTACTTAGTCTGTACATTCTGAGAGATTATTTTAAGGTACGAACTCAAAAATAGGCAGATCCAAAGCTCTAGTGAGCACACAAGGAAAAAGAGTGGAACACCCAGATCCATAGCTCAACTAGCAAACTGAGTGGAGATACCTTGTTTCAACACTTGAGGTCTTGGTATTAATCCCTAGTGGGGGTGGCTAACATGGAGTGCGTGTACTGACATGAGTGTGTACTAACAAGCTAACCCAAAAAAAAAAAAAAAAAAGTGTGAAAATTGTTCGCCTACCATTCGTGAGGCTATAGAAACTTTGTATTAGACTAATATTTTTGTTCTTTCAATTTATTCCAGTGGGAGTGATCTTACGAATGGTTGGGCTGCTTTAGGAACAGCTTGGATTGCATATAAATATTCTTGTTGAGCCTAGAAAGGTTTATATGATCAAATAAACATTATGATGAGCCCAATGGAGGTTTTAATAGTAGGCATTCAATCACCATTGTTTCCTACAGTGTGGCCCTCCTGAGATATGGATTTACTTATTTTTGGAGCTCATGATCTAAAATGAGCTTTAAAAAAACTGATGGACTGCATGGATATACAACACATACATCAATGTGGGCCCCAATGTGAGGGTTGTACCGTGTTGGGTGAGGCTTGGTTGCACCTAATCCGCTCCCCAAACGGAGATGGGTGTGTCCTGGTCCGGAACTAGGTAGGCCCCATCACAATGTTTGTGAAAAATCCACGCCATAGATACATTTTGTCATATCATTTTAGGGCATGCCCAAAAATAAGGCAGATCCAAAGCTCAGGTGGACCACATGATAAAAAACAATGCCTTGAAACATTTATGAGCCACAAAAGCTTTGGATTAGGCTAATAATTTTTTATTTTTTATTTTAGTTCATTACAGTGGGAATGACTTTATGAACGGTTGTGCCACTTCACGAACAATTTGGATTGTATATGAATATCACGGCAGAGATTTTTTTTAAGTTTGAATGGTAAACAGTCTTTTTCCACTGTTTTCAGTCATGTGGCCCACTTGAGTGTCGGATACAGCTGACTTTTGGTCTCATGTCTTAAAACGAGCTAACAAAATGAATGAATGAGGTGAATTTCTCACAAACATAATTGTGGGCCCCACTTTTGGTGGGGTTAGTGATGGTTAGGTCATCCAAACGTCACTCTGTAATTGTAGTAGATAGAGGGGCTATCAATCTTGGGGTCAGAAGCTAGGTGGGGCCACGATGGTGTTCGTGAAAAGTCCATGTCGTCCAATTGTTTTCGAAGATCATTCTACGGCATAACCCCAAAAATGAGGATCCAATGCTAAGTGGACCACACCACTCATATATATCCATTTTAAGGTTCAGAGATTGCCCACTGTTCTTAGGGCCCACCTGTGATTCGGATGTGCCTCATTTTTGGACTCATGGCCTAAAATGAAATAGCAAAATGAATGACACACATACGTAATGGTGGGCTCATTCAATCTTGCTCATTCAATCTTCCATACACCAACCCCCTTTCAATGGGGTATAACAGTAAAACCATAGATTGGATATGGATAAATCCGACATTCAGATACTTAACGACTAACGGCCCATTTTCATCTTTGAGCCGTAGTCAAGGTCAAACAGGCAATTTTTTCTCTATGTTTGCAGACTTGGGGCCGTTTGTTAACGCTGATTTTTTGCACTTAATGCAGAATTGGAAAAATGTTCCATGTTTAGTGGTGTTTGTTAATACATTGTTAACGCTGAAGAAAGAAAGCGCTAAGTGGTTTTTTACTGAATTCTTTCCGTGATAGGAGTCTCGCTTAATGGTGAACGTGGAATGAGCCGTAGTCAAGGTCAAACAGGCAGTTTTACTTTAAATATTTTTAAAACATGAGTTTTTCAAGAAATAGACTGAAAGATAGGTGGTTATATGATAAACTCACTTTGGCCTTATTTATATAAGGGATTTTAACAAAATAGTACTAACATGGTATTTATATCCCAATACCTTTTCCAGTCACGTTTTCATCAAGATATCTCATTATTCAAAGAGGTACCTTTCCTGAGTTTTTCTTAACTTCCTGTTATAATATTTTATAAAATGACAAAAATGCCCACTAATTAATGAGGCTACATAAAAAATTTTAAAAGGTAGGTAGATTTATTAATAAAAAGATTCCTAAAAAAAGAAAAAAGAAAAAAGAAAAAAAACAATCGTAAGTTTTTCTTGAAGGCTGATTGCATACGAACACGCAGTGCTATGTGAGCCCTTCACGATGTACATGTTTTATCCAAGCCGTCCATCCATTTTTTGAGATTATTTTAAGGCATGAGCCCAAAATGGGGCAAATCCAACTCTCAGGTGGACCACACCATAGGAAATAGTGGTGATTGAATGTGCACCATTAAAAACTTCCAAAACCCCACCGTAATGTTTATAATTTTCGATTCAACCTGATAATTAGGTCACACTGACCTGAATGAAGGGAAAACATAGGTACAACTACATCCAAAGCTTTTTTTTAGCTCCCAAGAAGTTTTTAATGGTTGGTGTTGAATCATCACTGTTTCTTATGGTGTGGTCTACCTGTCATTTGAATTTTCAGTCATTTTTTGCTCATGTCTTAAAGTGAGCTATCAATTGGGCCAGGAAATTTTAAAAAGGCAAACTGTGCAAGTTAGCAAGCAAAAACAGATGCTTGAGATTGTTGGTCGGTGTATATTTGTGTCAGTGTTTGACAATGAGGCCATGATCAATGCATATTTGCGTTTATGATCCTGTTTTCATTATTCAACGAGCAGATTATTAAAAGGATGGAAAGAGGAGACAGATTTTCATTGGTGGGAAAGGAAGGAGGTTGAAAACCTATGAAGCAGGCACATCGGGCGTAAGGTCTCAAAAATCAATAAATTTAACCCTGCTCAGGAAACAGCTTAGACGTTTTTGTAGATGGGAATGGCGAACCTATGAAGCGTGGCAAATCCGACATAAGGTCTGTAAAATCAATGAATTTCCCTGCTCAGGAAACGGCCTAGATGTTTTGTAGATGGGTAGGGCGGCTTCTGGGGACTTAAGTTACAACTACAAAGTAGGAGATGTGAATCCACATAAATAAGATAAAGATACCATTGCTGTGGGACCTCAAAAGCAGTACTACAGGTGCATGGTAGCTTGTTTCAGCCATAAAATCCAAGATTTGTGGTGTGTATTAGAGTACAGTTTTTGGAAGATAATTGCTGATGTGGAAAATCTTAATCCTTGAGTTTCCTCAAGTTTTATTGGTTGGCCTTAGCAAAAAAAAAATGTTAAGGTGGACCAGTGTGTCAGCTGTGTGGGGAACCAAATGGTTTTGAGCGATGACAAGATTCCTTTCATAGTAGACAACAAAATCATAACGGACAGGTGGATTATGTGCATCAGAGATGTGGAATCAGTCAAACACCCGTTTATGCATTTGCCCATTCAAAGATGAGTGATCGAGTGTTTCTTGAACGTGTTAAGGGTGGCATGGAGCATGCAAGAGTAGATTGATGGCATCATGAAAGCGTGGAATATTAGGATCTAACATATGGGAGCAGGGTGTTCTTGTGGAACCTCCGCTGCTTGGTGGTGATGTGATCCCTATATGGAAAGAGGGAAAATATGATGGTATCCATCGTATTTTGAGACAGTTGTGTGTGTGCTCTTCGACTTGTCGCTGAGCTCTTCGAGATATCTTGATAGAGGAATATGTTGCGCTTCTGGAGTTTCTCCATCCTTGTTGACACTGGATTGATGAAAATGATATAGCTTGGTTTGGCCCATGGAAAAGTCGGGACATGTCTCAGTTCTTTTTATTTCAATGTTCGGTCCAACGAGACAAAGTGTGGAAAGACAACTCATGTGTGGCACTATGGTGCTCCCCCCAAGATCAGAGCCTTCGGGTGGTTAGTGGGTAGGAACATAATGCTAACAATAGATAACCTTCAAAAGCGTTCTATGATAATCCCAAATGTTTCTCCTTTGCATGTCCAATGGTGAATCGATCAACCACCTTTTTATTCATTGATCCCATTCCAGTCACATATGGGCCTCATTCTTCATCAGATTCAATGTTGTGTAGGTCATGACATGAGCGATTGGTGACTTGTTAGTTGAGTGGCACAGGGTTTCTCTTTGCAACAAGAGTCGGGTGGTGTGTAGACCGTCTCCTTGCAGGTCTTTGGGAAATCTGGGTTAAGACGAATGGACGGTGCTTTCGCAATGCTTGTCCATTTGTCAAGGGGGCAGCCTCTCATGTTTGGGAAAGTGTTGTGGAGTGGGTTGGGTGTAAGGGGTGGCTGGATTAGTTGTTTTTCTTTTTCTTTTTTCTCTTTTTGTTTTTCTTTATTTTCTGCCTTTTGCGCTGCCTCAATGCTTTCCAATTAAAGTTCTAATGTCTTGTAAAAAAAAAAAAAACAGATAGTGAGAGAGGGGTATTGGAAAAAGACTAGAAGGAAAGTTATTTCTTGGCCGTAGCGGGCACTGGATAATGGGAAGTATCCGTGTAGGCACCTTCAACTAAGCACAAAAATCATGAGTAAAGCAAAATAATAACTAGAAAATTTTATTCATTTCCAATGTGCCTTGATACTACTTATATTAGGCCCTTAAATAAGCTTTCAAACGTACAAATAAGGAAGATGCTACTCATGCTTGGTGGTGATATGGTCCCTATTTGGAAAGAGGGAAAAATAAGATGTTCTATAATAAAGCAGACAGTGTAAGGGGGGTATTGGAAAAAGGCTAGAAGGAGAGTTATTTCTTAGCTTTAATGGTGCCGGCTAATGGGAATGATATGCAACGTAAGCACCTTCAACTAAGCACAAGAATCACAAGCAAAGAAAAACAATAACAAAAAAAATTCTTTCATTTCAAAGGTGCCTTGATACTATTTATGTTAGGCCTTTAACTAAGCTTTTAGACGTACAAATAAGGAAGATTCATAATGTCATTGACAACCATTGACCTGTAACAAAAACAGAAAAGTAAAAAAAAGATACCCTAAAGGATTGATAAGAATCCAATTAAAAAGATTTGATTGATTGATTATTACATAAATAGTAAAATGATTTTGCTAGCTAGCTACCTAAATAGCCTCCTTATTGATGGGCCAGCTGTGGAGTTTAGGCTTGGGCTTAATGGGCCTGACCCTGGCCATGGATCGTGGACCTAGTTCAGCCTGCATCATTTAGCCAAAGAGTTTGTTGGGGTCAAGCAGGCAATGCACTGTAGAGATTAGTTTTAAGGTATAGAGATTAGTTTTAAGGTAGGTACATGCTATTGTAGTTCTCTCTTGTTTTCTTCTCTTCCAATATCAATGGTGTTACCATTTCCAAAATAAAAAAGGTGATGGATTCAGGCTGTAACAAACTCCCAGTTGACATGATTTTTGGTCTATGGTTCATTGAAGAGGCAGCTCACTGATTGGACGGTCCAGAACCATCATCAGAGTTTGGTGTCCTCCTTGAGGAAGGTCGCAACCATCTCCCACCGGTATTGGGGCCTTGGCAGATGAATAGTACAGATCTCATACTCACGTGCCATGTCTACGGTTTTAGATTGAGGAAATTGATATGACAATCTGTTAAAAACCACCACTGGATGATCACCAGAATATTCATCAAGGAAGTCAGCATTTCAGCACACAAGAAAACCATCAGATGCAAAGTACTACAAAATAATGGGTAATGCACAGTTCGATATTACAGGAGCTTTTCATGAATTGAATTACAAAACCTTTATTTTCCTATTTTCTTTTATATATATTTTCCGTGTGTGTGTGTGTGTACAGAGGGAGCTAATTCCAAGAACTACCTGAAATGATATGCTCCCTTCTCTACTGTTCCTACAAGATCTCCCACATTCGACTACCTGCAAGATAAAAAGCCACAGAAATTTAAAGAAAAGAATAAAAAGAAAGAGAAAACAAAAAGGAGCACCCTTCGAACAATCCCATCTCGAACCAAATCAAAAGATATTTCTGTAAATGGCATTCCGACATATTAAAATGCAATTCGAAGTGCCAAAATGCAATTTATTGAGAAAACCATGATAATTAAAAAGGGCAATAAAGGTAACTCAAATAAAATTGTCATAAATTCCATACCTAAAGACAACGTGTGTATCCTGGGTCCTTCCAAATACAAGGAAAGATGTACCCTTTCTCAAAAATAGCAGTTGTGCCCTTGAAAAAGGGTTTGCCTCCATTCAATTCCTTCGGAAAGCTCAGCTCCTTCTAAAGGCTAGTCTGGCCACTGTCAGAAAAGCGTTGTATTGTGTATGAAGTCTTCATCATGTATATACAGATCCAAGACTCCCAACTTCAAGATCATATATGGCCACAGAACTTGACACTGCTTTATTGCAGCTGGATTTGGATCTGGTTAAGCCTATTGAACCAAATGGAATGCAAAATCATATGAAATATATCATATTTTATTGGTTTGCTATGCCAAAGAAAATGCTTCTGCAATCTCTTCACACTCATCTGCATAGAAATATATCGTCTCATAGGAATTGCCAAAAGAATTTCCTTCAAATTCGGAATATCCTTCTCAGCTACAATCACTGAAAAAGCACTCCAATCCAGCACCTCATCAAAAGGTGGCACAAAATTATCAGCAATGATCACCGGGACGCACTCATAATAGAATGCCTCAACAATCCTTGGGCTGTTTACTTCATAACCCATTGGGCAGATGCAGAATTTGCTTGATTGCATGTGTTGGATGTACGACATGTTTCTGGAGACTCTCTTCGGAAGGAGGCCATAGATTTTCATATCTTCATCTTTTCCGTCCCAGTGTTTGCGCAGAATGGGTCTCACCCGGCCATGATTGTTTCCAGCAAAGAAGGCGAGAATCCACCGTTGAGAGACGCGTTTCCCTCCGAGATTTCTGAGAGGCCTCTTGGGATTTCTTATGGTTGTTTCGGGCAAGGAGACGTCCTTTCTGGGGATGAAGATTCCTTCAGAGATGTCGGCGTTGCATAGAGCTTTGATGGTGTTCTTGAACAGTTCATCATGCTCCGTTGTTGTGTATGCCCCCTATAAAGATGGCAAAAGAGAAGGGGGAAAAAAGATGGGAATAAGAGATAATTGAGAAGAATTTGCATTTAAATTTCAGATTATGAAACTGCTTAAGGGTATGTATGGATGCAATATGGAGTCGAATTGTAATAATCAGTTTAAGAAGTTACAAAATTGTAATCTTCCTGAGCATTCTACTTGGGAATTGGCTCCAATTTGCAATTATAGCACTTTCAATTTGGACCTGAGGGAATATAACTGCAATCTGAGGGCTACTTCTCCATTATGAACACTGGGACAAAACTGCCATGTCCATTTCCTCTTTTTAATTAAACTGAATGCTTCTTGCAATTTGATTCGCTTATGTGTCCAAGAACGACCTTATATAGAGTTGCGCAGTACATCTATAGAAGGTAATGGGGTTTCCTCTCAATGTAGCATGGACACTCATTTTCTTAAAAATTGGTGTGTCCAACGCGTGTTCAAAAACGCATCGCTCTGTCCAAGTTACATTGGTTTCATCATTTCACAATAACAATTAATAACGGTTGTCTCTTAAACCAAAAACGCTTTTATGCAATTTAGCAAAAAGAATCGCTACTTCAAAAGGAGAAGGCAGATGCATGGATAGAAATACAGATGGAATACCCAATCATGACAAGCAACAAGAAAGTGGTCTGATCCTCGTGTACGATTCCAGAAAGGATATTTAGAGGCAATCATGTTCACATAGTCCTTCAAAAAGAGCGATAATGGCCGCAAATTATGTGAACCAGGCACATAAAGAGCGAGTTGCAACTGACGTGAACTGTACGGCAGATAGAATAAGTGAGCCTTGTTGGGATCCCTCACAACAAACTGCCGGTTTTCCTCCATTAATTTCATAAACCATCCTTCGGAAGCATAGATGCCTTGGAGATGTGGTTGATGGAAAACCGGTCTTGCTCCATCCTGGTAGATGTAAACCTTAAGTATTCTCTCCATCAATTCATAGCTCCTGTAAGGTCAACATTTTCTGAACATTCAATACACCAATTCCAATGTAGATATCGACTAGAACCATATAAACTGCTTGACAGCCATTCTTTTGAAATATCAGGAAATGCATATCATAATAGTTCAATGTAAACTGGCACATGGAGAATGCTGGAGCTACAGCAACAAACTGACTATGGTCATCACTGTTAAAGACTCAAACTAGAAGAAGAGGAGGAGGAGGAGGAGGTGGAAGAACATAAACAATATATAATAATAAAAAACAAGGATCGCATTTACTTAATCCAAACAGTGGTATCCATTGGAACCATATAAACCACTTGACAGCCATTCTTTTGAAATATCAGGAATGTACGTAGTTTGTAACTTCATATGTATATCATAATAGTTCAATGTATACTGGCACATGGAGAATGCTGGAGCTACAGTAACAAACTGGCTATGGTCATAACTGTTAAGGACTCAAACTAGAAGAGAAAGAAGAAGAAGAACATTAACAATACAAAAATGATAGCATTTACTTAATCTAAACAGTGGTATCCAGTGGATGAGACCTCATCATCATCATCTAAGCCTTATCCTAAATAATTGGGTTCAGCTACACGAATCCCATTCTGCCATTCCACTCTACCAAGGGCCATGACCATAGGTCATAAAGTCTTTTCTTACATTCAGTGGATGCGACCTAACTAGAATATAATGGCATCCAATGAATAAAAGGATTATTATTATTATTTTAGAATAGCATCCAAGGAAGTGAGAAAATCCTATCCATGGATTACTTATGAGCACTAAAAGAGAGATTTGCCAACCAAATAGATGAACAAGGTCCACTAGAAATTCAGGGATGTTATTGGTGATAAATGGGATAACATTGTAAGCAGAAACATCCATCCAGAAACTGTACTTTTTTTACCTTAAAACTTTGAGCTTATTTTACTTTTGTGGAAGCGATATTGAGTCTTTCGAAATGTTCGATTGCATCACCATATGGAACAATATATTCTGAACTCTGCTTTTCAATATTTTACTAAATGCAACAATCATCAATGGTATATTATTGTTGAGCAAGAACTAACCATCAACAAATGAGTTAAAGATATCAAGCAAATAGTTTCCATGAGATGGTCACAGCACATATTTATGGCTTCAGGCAGTCAGCAGAGTCTACAATATGTCAACATCGGTGGATGGATGTCTATACAGGCTAAGAGAGATGTCTATACAGGCTAAGAGAGCAAAATCGAAGAAGAAAGCCAAGGCAATGATGGGTTGTGGTGGTGGTGGTTCCATAGATCTGATAGCCACACCATGGATGGGGGATGCCCAAAATCTTCTAGATTGGAGGATCCTAACCCAAAATCAGAAAAATGGTGAAGATGATGATTGATGGCGGTGGTGTTGCCGTAGACTTAAAAACTGCCCATGGATGGTGGATGCTCAAAAAACTTCTAGCATGGAAGATCCTAACACAAAATCTAATAAATAAGTAAATAAATAATATTATCAGTATTCTATTCTGATATTTTATAATAGAATGGTAAATGATAACAACTTTCTAGACCCACCTGATCCACAGATGAACTCCCAGGTTAACCCGTCCCATGGATTGAATCATAAATGAAATCATGGTTTGAAAACTAAATTGAAATCATTCTTGACTTGAAGCCAGTGGGCTCTGCCCAATGTATGTTGGATAGTTGCTAATGTTTTAGAGCTAGGAACAACTTGAACCATGTCCAGCATGTAACACCCAGACGCACACACAGAAAAACAAAAGTAAAAAAGAAAAACAAAAACTCTTTAACTCATTGAGGACCTAGGCTTTTTTAGAGCATTGATAAGACCAGACAAGTGTACAGGGCAGCTCATGTACGTGCCACAAATGTGCCAACATGGCACATTGATATATCAAGGCATATACCACTATGTAGATGCTCTCGCCCAAGAATCAGGTTTGTCCACTTGACAGGTGGCCACAATTTACAAAACAAGTGTGTGGATGTGTGTGTGTGTGTGTGTGTGTGTGGGGGGGGGGGGGATAAAGAAAATACCTTGGCTGAGGTTTTCTTACCCGTTCATGTCTCAAATAGTGGCCCACCTGCTGAATGGACCAGATTTATTTTGGGGCAATAACATTTACATGGTCGGATACAGCTGATGGATGGCCTGGAGGATCTGCCTTGTACATGCATGTTGGCTTAGAAAAGTTCTTATTTTTATTAAAAGAAGAAGTAAAAGGACAACAAAAAGGAATAAATGATGAGGGATCGCCACTAGGGACTTGGCTAGCTTTTATGATTACTAAGGTTTGTTCACACTTCAGATTGAGATTTGCTATGACCACAAAAAACATGAAATGATAATGCAGCATTACTCTTGTACAGCCACAAAATACAAATTGTGTCAATCTCTGACATTGAAAACAAAATTTGCCATTAATTTTTTTGTGCACATCTTCTGTCTATGATGATAATATGGTGAAGATCTAGTTCAACTTGAACTTTTAAGCATGTAGATCAGTATTACATAAAATCTTATAAAAGCTACATGTAGATTTGTTCACAAGAGAATAAAAACCACATTGTTGTGCTCCGAACCGCACAAAGTCCTTCTGATCTTCAAGGAGAAAGAAGGACATGCAAGTTGTGCAAAGTAGGTTTATTCGATATTTACTTCATTTTTTCAAGATAATTATCTAAGAAATACCTTCATCTAAGTTAATCTCCTATGAACCAACTGGGATATCAGTTGTAGAGATTAAGTGTGCAAGGGTTGTTATTGATTTAACAGCTGTCATGGTAGTTTCACAACTTTGTATCATTTATAAAAATTGCTGATATGCATGATATGAAGGATAACCATGTCAGACTCACCTTTTAAAAACTGAAACATTCCGAAATATTGGGGCATATAAATCAGTATCATCAGAAATTATAGGAGCATTGCCTATCTCCTTTTTGGCATATGTAAGTGCCTGGTCAGGTGTCAAGGACCAAATGGGTTTCTGTACATTGAATACCAAACAAAACAATATAAAGAGCTTTGTCCAAAAAGTTCCCTTCGGAATTCACACTTCTGAAAGATAAAACACTTCAATAAAAACTCTTACCTCCCGACGTGAAGAACGAGAACTCCCTCCTGACAAGGAGACAGTTCCATGCGGTTGAGCCAGGACCTTAGGGTCGTCAACTTTCTCTTTCTTGATGCTCTTAGCAACACCTCTTTCACGAGCAGGCTTCCCCGTGTGAGAAATTCCAGTTATCTCTTCCACTTTTGACATCGGTACATGTGAGGCAGTAGAATTCATTGAATTAAACGGATCAACTGAAACAGGTGGAAACTGCTCGAGCTTTACCTGATGAGGCAGAGATTCCTTGACCTGAATCGTACCATTCAAGGTTCCATATGACGAAACAGTTACAGGCGGAAAAAGGAACCACGTGGCCAATGGATAAGGAATCATACAGGCTTGGAGCATGGCACTTGTCAATGTCAAGATGCAGGTGGCCAAAATCAGTTTCATCCAGTCAATTCTGCAACCTCTGCAGAAGCATATGAATCTCATCACCAACTTCAGCAAAATCATCCTAAATAAGTTCCCCATCTCATTATCAAAACCCTGTACCCTTCAACCAGAACTTCCTCAGCTTGAAAATCAGAACAAATCATAAAGATCTATTATAAGGGAGACCAGCTCTTTATTAACTTCCATTTAAAGGAATGAGATTCTAAACAGTTGATTCCAATCTTTATTCAACATCGCAGAAATGTTTAATCCTCTCACAAGAACATCTTAAATCTGGTAAATGTTCAACATGCACACATGAAAACAAGTTCCTGAGACATGAAAGGGAAACAAAAACGATTATGTTGGATTATTCTAGAGAGCAGTTACCAGAGAAATGAAATCAGCAATAATAATATTTCAAGAAATATGACTTGAGAATCTTCCAATGGTATCTAGAACCAGATAATCAGATGAAATCGGGTAATTATGCTTACAATTTGGTTATTTTCTACTTCATTAAACTAGCAATTTAAATTTAGTTCCATACTGCATCCAAACGTAATCTGTAAGTTCTAAACAGGACCTAGAACTAGACATAAAATAATAATAATAAATAAATAAATAACAAAAATATGAAGACATTAGCAAAGATGACCTCAGACAAAAACAGATGAAAGCAAAATCAGCTAATGAAATCAAATATATATATATATATATATATATTTTTTAAATGGAAGGGGCAAATTCCTAAAGACTCATCCTTCACACATGCGGCACTGATGTATAGCTATCCAGACTATCTAAATTGTGGGTCCCATAGTGAATGGAGCATATCCATAAAAGCACACTAATTAAGTAATCCTAACCATCTAAGTAATGGCTATCAAATGGATGGTTAACAGTAAAATAGTGAGTGGTCCAAATTTGAAGGGAAAAATAAGATGGTTTACATTATCTTCTCGGCGCCACGGAAATTAGACTCCCATAAATTCGAACAGGATTGTCGACAGGAAGTCAACGATAAACATGAATGTCGGAACAGAACATTTACATGAATAAATCAAATTTGTTATGAAAATTCAGATAATTTCGGTTCTTAAGGGTGTGTTTGGTTGCACCAAATATCATGAAATTTCACGACTAATCACTCTAATTTGGTGCCCATGAAATTTGGTGCAACCAAACACACTAAATTTCAATCCAGAGAACTAAAAATTGTACGTGACACCAAAGAGATCGAAGAGAGAGAGATTTGATTCTCAGAAACAGGATCCACAAAACAAACGAAAACCGGGACGAATTGGAAAATTGAAAATGAAAGGGATTTGTGGTAGACAGAAACCATAAAAATCGTAAGACCGTATAGAAATATGCGGAAATACGGTTCTTAAAGCTTTGAAATAGGATCCGGAAACAGATGCAGGAGAAAATCGAGTAAATATCAGGAAAAAAAAAAAACGAATAGATATTTACGTTTCTTGAAAATATAACCAATTGAAAGACATGAAAGACGGAAAATCTTCATACCTTCGTGTTGAGAAGGGCGAAAAGAGATCGAAAATCACCGAATCGAAACTGTCATGGAACGAAAAACCTCTGTTGGAAGAGATAAAAGAGATATCTGCTGCGATTTTGGTGTGAAAGGGAAGGAAATGAGGTAAAAAGGATTCTGGAGAGAGAGAGAGAGAGAGAGAGAGAGAGGAAAACCAGGCAAGAGAGAAAAAGCTAACTCGTCGCCTTCTAGACGCGTTTGAACGGCGGGAAAGAGCGGGTTGGCGACAGAAACGCAACGATTCAGCTCATGTGATTGTGGTTGTGGAGTAACTTAATACTCGGATAGCGTATGATGCTCGATACGCAAGCACTCACAACTTGTACACGTGTCATAGATTAATTATTTAAATAATAATAATAATAATAAACGACTAAACTGTGTATCCTGGTGTTACTAACTCATTTCACAAAAATCTGGTTGTTTTGAAATAGGACCATTGGATAATTTTAATCTTAGCCGTCCAACAAAGGTCCACCAATCTGATATTCCGATGATAAAATAAGTCTGATTTTTGGTTTATCATACATTTTAAAATATAATTATAACAGTTTATTTTGATTTAGTTATACTCCACATATGTAATTTATAAATGCCTGCGTATCATTGATCATACTCTGCCAGAGTATCAGTGTGGCCGGCTTTTCGTAACTGCCTTCGCTTTTCATTGAATTAGGCTGCTTTCGCAGGATGGGCTAATCCGCAATGCTGGATTTTCTGACACGTGGGAAATTCGAATCGGCTAAATTTAGGGGCCATGTCCTATCATCCAGACCGTTCATCCGTTGGTAAGCAATATGGATGGGATTCTTGGGTGATCTCTCAGCTTAGAAGATCAAAACCGTTGATTTATGACATTTCCTATTGACTGTTCATTTGTCGGCCCCTAATTGAAAGCTTGATTTTTTTAATCTTCTGATCTTCGATATTTCTGGTAAGCCATCCAACGTGAGTCCCACCATTTGAACGGTTTGGATCATGATATAATGAGACCTACTGGGATTTATGTGCGCCCCAGCCTTTTAAATCTGAGGTAAGGGAGATAATACGGTACGGTAGAACGGGAAATAGCTAGAGCCATCTATCAACAGACACGTGGCAGGGTAATTTTTATTTGGACCGTATATTGGGACTCCTAACCTGATGGCCCACCGTGTGGATAAACCATAGGTCAGAAATCGCAGTGGTTAGAATTTGAAAACTCTTCCAATCAATTTATTACGAGTTTTCCTGGTTAATGTGGACCGTTCATCTAGCTATCCTTTTGCAGGTTACTGATCGCATGGCTATCACAGTCCATTCCCTTTATTTGAGATATTTAATATCCGTGTGGTTGCTGATCAGATCAACGGACATGATCCCGAGCGAATTTGGGAGCTGATTAGGTGATCCACCGAAATGGGTGGACTCCTGACTGCGGGGCTCACTGTGATGTATCCACGTCATCCATCCTTATTGAAAGCTCATTTTAGGGCATGATAAAAAAAATGAAGCAGATACAAATCTCAGGTGGACCATAATACAGAAAACAGTGGTAATTAGTCGGTTATTAAAATTTTATCATGGGCCACAAAAGTTTTAGATCAAGCTGATATTTGTGTGGTCTCTTCATTCGGATATTTTTGACCTTATCAACAGTTTGGATGGCAAATAAACATTCATGGGGCCTCATGAGGTTTTTAATGGTGGGGATTCAATCACTACTGTTCTTGTGGTATTGCCCAAGTAAGATTTGATTGCCCAAGTAAGATTTGGATCTGCTTAATTTTTGAGATCATGACTTAAAATGAGCTTCCAAAAAGTTTGGACGTGTGTTTTTAAGGAACATAAATTGATGGGGTTTTCCTCCTCAGTTTAAAGGAGAGACAGTAAAGCGGATTGAAAATTCGGAGTATTTCACCGTGCTGCTCGACTGGTTGTAGGTGGTGCTAGGGCTCGACTCAAAGTCCAGCAACCATCTGGTTTATTTTCTTCAATGTGCTCGACTAGTCGAGTGGGCCGCTCGACCGGTCGAGGACTCGGCTCGACTAGTCGAGCTTACGCAGATTTGAGTCTAGATCTTGTGCGAACTACGGAAATTCGAGGCCTTTCACGACAGGGTGCGGAAGGGAGTTTCCTAAACTATAAATAGGGGTGCCTAGGGCCTTTCTAAGTAATGCAAAAGGGTTTCCTAAAGCTTTGCAAGGGTTTCCTAAAGGATTTAGGGCTATCAGAGGTGTGTGAGAGAGAGAGAGAGAGAGAGAGAGAGAGAGAGAGAGAAAGGAAGCCTGTGGAAGAGAGGTTATGCTTGTAGAGGTGATCTACTATATCTCAGCGCTTTCACGTCCTCGTAATCGGTGAGATCTCTCCGTTTTTCTTTTATCCTCTCATTGTTTATCCACTCCTGCGTGAGTGAAGAAGGTTGTAACGTTCTACTTCATAGTGGATTATTGATTTGGATGAGGTCCCGTGGTTTTTACCTCTTTGAGGGTTTTCTACGTAAAAATTTATTGTGTCATGTGGTTTATGCTTTGATTTATTTCATTGCTTTATTGTCCCATAATTTTGGTTTGTTTTGGGAGGCTATATCTTAAGGTTTTGTGTAAGGCCTCCAACAAAGTGGTATCAAAGTTAAGTTCATTGAATGAGTAAGATCAGTTTTGAATAATGAAAGGTGGCTCATCAAGGATGATCAGCCTTAGTGGTTCTAACTGGACCATATGGAAGGCTAAGATGGAGGACTTGCTTATTGCAATGACTTATATTCTCCAATTTTAGGCATATCAACAGAATCTAAGAATATGTTTGATAATGATTGGAAGAAGATGGACCGGAAGGCGGTAGGCTTTATTAGACAACGGTTGGACGATTCCGTATTCCACCATGTGTCTATGGAGACCTCAGTCGCTAGCCTATAGCTGAAATTTGAAGGGTTGTATGAGAGGAAGTCAGCCGGTAATAAAATCTTCCTGATACGACGACTTGTGAATCTTAAGTTCAAGGATGGTGGTTCTGTGGCCGAGCACATAAATGAGGTCAGCAATATAGTGAACCAGCTCTTCGCTATGAAGATGGCCTGGATGATAAATTACAGGCTTTACTATTGCTTAGTTCATTACCTGGCAGTTGGGAGACATTGGTGGTGTTTCTAAGTAACTCCGCGCCAGATGGAAAGATATCCATGGAATAGGTACCTAGCTGTCTCTTCAATGAGGTGACAAAGAGGAAGTCTCAGAGATCTACTCAATAAGAGGTCCTTGTGACACATGAACGAGGGAGAGGAAAGAACAGGAAGGGCGAGAAGGCCCGAGATAAATTAAGAGGCATGTCGAGTAACAGAAATGATGTTGAATGCTAGAATTGTAGCAAAAAGGGCCACTACATGCAAGCATGAGTGTCGTGGTAAGAAGAACGACAAGAAAGGAAAAGGAAAGGAGAAAGAAGATGAATCAGATTCCATTGCGGTCGCTTCAGATAACGACGTTGTAGTTATTCTTTCAGCTGATCACGATGTATGTCTCACGGCTACGAGTCAAGACACCGACTGGGTGATAGACTCGAGAGCTTCTTTTCACGCGACTCCACGCAATGACTTTTTCACAAGCTATAAGTCAGGTGACTATGGGACCGTGAAGATAAGAAATTCTGGCGTATCGAAGATCGTAGGGGTCGGTGATATTTGTGTGAAGACCAATGTGGGCTGCACATTGGTTCTCAGGGATGTGAGGCATATCATAGACATTCGCCTCAACTTGATGTCGACAGGAAGGCTAGATGATAATGGCTATGAAAGCCAGTTTGCTAGTGGGCACTGGAAGCTCATCAAGGGTTCGTTGATCACAGTTAGAGGAAAGAAGTGTTGCACCCTTTACAAGGCAAGTGTCAGTGTGTGCAAGGGTGGGTTGAACGCAGCGGAAGATTCAACTATTGACATGTGGCACCGACACTAGGCCACATTAGTGAAAAAGGGCTTCACGTACTAGCAAGGAAGCGACTCCTTCCAGACGTGACAGGTATACCTCTCAAAACCTATCTTAATTGTTTATCAGGAAAAATGCATAGAGTTTTATTTGTTAAAACTGCTTCTCATGTTAATAAAGTACATGCATTAGATTTGGTTTATTCTAATGTTTGTGGTCTTATGAGGACAAAAACCTTGAGTGGGGCATTGTATTTTATCACTTTTATAGATGATGCATCTAAGAGGGTTTGGGTTTATGCTTTGAAATCCAAGGACGAGGTCTTTGGTGTGTTTAAATTGTTTTATGCTATTGTCGAGAGAGAGACAGGTAGATCATTGAAGTGCATCTGCACTGACAACGGTGGTGAATACATTGGCGACTTTCATGAGTATTGTAAGTCCCTGGGTATACGGCATGAACAGACGATTCCCAAGACCCCCTAGCATAATGATGTAGCTGAACCAATGAATCGTACCATTGTAGAGAGAATCAGATGCATGTTATCCCATGCGAAATTGCCCAAGACATTCTAGGGAGAAGCAATGCACATAGTAATGTATATGATAAACAGGTCTCCATCAGCCCCGTTAAATGGAGAAGTGCCTAAGATGGTGTGGACTGGACAAGATCCATCGTACAGTCATCTCAAGGTGTTTAAATACAGGGCATCTATTCACGTACTAAATGACGAGAGGTCCAAGCTTGATATGAAGATCAGACAGTGTGTGTTCATAGGGTACGGTAATGAAAAGTCCGGTTATAGATTATGGGATCCGACCGAAAAGAAGCTCGTCAGGAGCAGAGATGTGATTTTATTTGAAGATCAGTGTATGGAAGACATTGGTAAGCCAGAGAAGAACTAGTCTAGTTCGGGTGAGCTAGAGGACATGGATCCGGTTACTCCTCCCGTGGTGCCTGATGACGGGGGAGTACAACAAGGTGCAGAGGACGAGGGAGTTCCTTCAGAAGATGGACCAGGGGAGCAACCCCCACTTAATCCACCTGTTGAGCCACAGATGAGAAGGTTGTCACGCCCCGAACTTGGAAACCGGGCTCACAAAATTTTCGATCGCCGAAACCGACGCCGACAGCCTCCGTAATACCCCATTCTCGGCTTTCGACTCCCATATACCACGTTCCGATCCTGGGATGCTACAAGGAGGATTTCTAATAATCAATTTGATTCGTAATGAGTATAACCATAAGCATAACCCACGAACAATAACCACAAGAACACCATCACAAATTTCACTATGATAAAAAACTTTTGAGTACAAGGCGTATGGAAGGGAAATACAATATACTGGAAATAAAAAAAGCTCCAAAGCTCGGCTGCACGCTCCAACTGCGGCGAGACTACGGCTGCGTCCTGGCGTCACCTGCACGCATCAATCGTGCATAAGCTTATAAAAAGCTTAGAGGGTGGTGTAAGTGTGTGCGCAATATGAGCATGCTCAGAATGCATGGTAAGAGTAATGCGGAAACATGCTGATGGGTACATGAATGCAGTCAGCCGTACCAAGCCTATGCGGTACAAGATATGAATACTATCGGCCATGTCAAGGCCATGCGATGCATAGTGCAAGTCAAGCATGCCAATCCACCTCCACATATCAATGCAGCTCCTCACTAGAGCATCAAATCAGTACGGTTCTTAGTCTGGATAATCACCGGAGTCTAGTACACTATACGCCAGCTTGTCGTCCCTATCCTAACGCACAACTGGGAGAGCGGAAGAGACCTCACTATCCGCCTGCCAATATCGGGCCCGGCTCGTCGATAGTGGACTGATTCCTCAAGCTGATCAAACTCAACCTAGAAATTGCCCCCTCACTCAGGAGGGTAAGGTCACACCCCTTTCCAACCGACCACGACACAGTGGGAGATGCGGCCTACTAGTATATGACCCTCGCGCGCTCGTGTATCCACATGATCTCGACGTTGGAGTCATCCTCTAGTACCATCGGGTTTAGGGATTTTCACCCAGGGACATCTATGTTGCCCGTATGTTAGAACCAAACATTCCGGTATCCAATCCAGCCACCCACGATGTGTCTGTGGAGGCTATAGCCCTGGTGTCGCTAGGGCATACAGTAACTACAATCACACAATGCAAGTGCATGAGTCACACTACCAGTTATGCAACAGTCCTGCGTAAACCATGCGCTCATGCGCAGGCAACTCGCCTATCGTGAACCCGAATACCGCCTAAAGGCATATGCTATGATCACCACCCTCATCTCAAGCATGCATATGATGTGTATGATCATGAATCATGGGGCAGACTATACTTATGGTATGATAATGGGCGTTGCTCAAAGTGAAGATGGGCCTAAACGGACTGCAGAGTATAAGTATGGGCCTATCAGTGGGCCTTAGGAAGAGTGACAATGCGGACGTTTAACCGTCGTCACCTACAATGTGGACGTCAAACCAACATTGTCCCCAAGGCCCGCCGCCTATACCATTAAATAAATCATGGAGGAATCACACATTGCAATGTGCCTTAGGCACATCCCACTGGGCCTCAGATACATCAAATGAGTCGTATCTCATGGGCCTTATATTCATCAAGTGGGCCACCTCAATGAGCCTCACTAATGGGCCTTAGGTACATTGCAATGGGCCATCACCCATGGGCCTTAGAATGCATTAAAATGAGCTCAATCACATAAGCTTCATGTGTATCAAATGGGCCTAATCACATAGGCCCTATACATCTCAAAGTGGGCCTCAACAATGGGCCACTAGTACATCAGACGGGCCTCATAATGTGGGCCTATATATAACATGGTAGGCCCCAACAACGGGCCCATAAACACTTTAAGATGGCCTACATACATGGGTCCATATATATACCAAAGTGGGCCTTATTAATGGGCCTAAAAATACATCAAGATGGGCTTAAGTACATGGGCCCATATGCATCCAAGTGGGCCACATGTGAAGCCCACGATAATGTTTATTTTACTATCCAATCTGTTGATAAGGCCATATGAATAGGGGCCCACCAAAATATTTATTTTCCATCCACCTGTTGATAAGGCCATGTGGCAAGGGGCCCACCAAAATATTTATTTAAAATCCAACCTATTCATATGGTTACAGGACTAGGGCCCATCGTGATATTTACTTGCCATCAAACCTGTTCATATGGTCACGCAAACCAGGGACCCACGGTGATGTTTATTTCCATCGAACCCATTCAAAAGGTCACGTGGACCAGAGTAGGGCCCACTGAGATGTGGTTCACAAATCCAGCCCGCACATTATGTGTGTCCCCCCAGACTGACGGTCCAGACCAAGTTTCAGCCTTATCCGAACTTCGGGTAGGCCCCACCAAGTAGTTTTATAGATTTTAGGCATGTCTTCACATGGTTTAAGATGGTATGGCCCACCTGAGATCTGTATACGGCTGATTTTTGGGGACAACCCATAATCAAAGGGGACCCATCAAATGCCCGGTGTTGATGATCGAAACGCATCACAATGGGGGCCCACAGCTGGAGCCGTGAGGCCCAGCCACCGTCCGCCCGTCACCCATGCAGCGCTGCTGCTGCAACTTCTTTTTTTTTTCTAGGTGGGACCCACGTTAACAAGATCTGCCTCGTCCATTGTATGTGTCCCATAATATTAGAGGTCCAAACTAAGTTTCAGGTGGGTCCAAGTTTCATGTGGACCTCAGCAGTCATTTTCCCAAGTTTTAACGTAAAATACTAGTATTCTCAACGTCACGGCCCGCTGAAAAATGGGATCAGCTTCATTTTTGGCTCAACGCCTAAAATGAGCTGGAGAACAGAATGAACGGCGTGGATCAACCCCATACATCAAGGTGGGGCCTATATGAGCGGCCAAACCCCAAAAGCACTATTTTTTTTGTTAGCTTGTTAGTACACCACCATGTCAGTACACGACTCCATGTTAGCCAGCCGGAGTCCAGCGTCCAGGGACGCTGGATGGCATGGATAAACGCTGCATCGTGGTGGGTCCCTTATTCATGTGGCCCACCCATTTGGACCACCTGATACTTGTGTTTTTCCTTCCATCCGGGCCCACTGATGGGTTGGATGGTGTAGATCCAACACATCCAAATGACGGTCCCACATGGATTAAAATATATACTTCTTGGTGGGACACACACTAAATGGGCCACAACCCTACGTCATCATCATCATCATCATATGTATATATATATAGAGAGAGAGAGAGAGAGAAGAGACGGTGATGGTGGGGCCCCGCCACTATGGGCCCCACATTATACAATTCATACATAAAAAAAAATGGATCCCACTAACAAGTGGTCATAAAAAAAAGAATTTAATGGTAGATCACCCACCTTTCTTCCTTCTTCTTGCTCCCCTAGCTTCCTTAGCTCCTTGCCTTCGGGTTTAACGGTGGATGATGAGATCTTGATGGTGAGGATGAGAGATGAGAGAGTGGGAAAATGGGCCACACTTGTTATTGTGGAAGGGAGATTGGGAGAGCTTGGACGTTGGAATCCCTTGGTTGCTTGGGAGATTTTAAAAATGAGAGAGAGAGAGAGAGAGTGAGATATGGATGGGATGATGATGTAAGGAAGATGGGGTGGCATGGGAGAGTTTGAAATGTTGTAAGAAGTGGTATGGTTTAGCTTGAAAATTATAAAAAGTGGTATGGTGAGGGGAAAGAGAATATTGACTTTTAAAAATGGAGGGATGGGTTGCATGTTCACATGGCATGGTGTGTACTTGACATAATTTGATGGGACATCTTGTAGAGATTCCCTCGAAGTTCGCAACGTGCGGTGTTTCTTCAGAATGAACGCAAACTGGCATCTTCCAACCTAGGTATCGGTTTGGTGCGCGAGTCACGGCGTTGGAACCGCGGCGACGGCGCGGTCGCTAGGATACAAGTTTCAGTTCGAGCCGACTTTGGTATGCAGGACTCGGCTTAGGATCATGCGCAACATTAGAAATAGGTCGAGGATTGCCGGAATTCGACTGGTAGAATCGCGGAAGCCTACGGAACAGTACGGTCTACGATACGGGTCTTACAAAGGTCATCTAGGGACAGACAGTCGTTCAAGAGGTACTCGCCGCATGAGTACATTATGTTGACTGATGGGGGAGAGCTAGACGATTATTCTGAGGCCTTAGCCGACGAGCATAAGGGGAAGTGGTTGAAAGTTATGTAAGAGGAGATGAAATCTTTGCATAAGACCACACCTATGATATGGTGAAATTGCCTAAGGGTAAGAAAGCTTTAAGTAACAAGTGAGTATTCAGAAAGAAGGTTGAGTAAAAGAATTCACAGACAAGGTTCAAGGCCGGACTTGTGGTGAAAGGGTTTGGTTAGAAGAAATGCATAGACTTCGAGGAGATATTCTCACCAGTGGTGAAGATGACATCCATACGGGTGTTACTTGGGTTGGCGGCTAGCATGAATCTGGAGATAGAGTAGTTATATGTTAAAACTATCTTCCTCCATGGTGACCTAGAAAAAGAGATCTACATGCATCAACCAGAGGAGTTCGAAGTCAAGGGCAAAGAGCATATGGTGTGTAGGCTGAGGAAGAGCTTGTATGGGCTGAAACAAGCTCCAAGGCAATGGTACAAGAAGTCTGACTCGTTCATGTTACAACATGGGTATGACAGAACGGAGTCGAACCACTGTGTGTTCACGCGTAAAATCTCAGAGGGTGATTTCTTAGTTATGCTTTTTATACATTGATGACATGCTCATCATGGGAAAAGACATCAAGAAGATCGACAAGCTAAAACAGGAGTTGAGCAAGTCGTTTGCGATGAAAGACTTGGGCCTGGCTAAACAGATCCTAGGAATGGAGATAACCCGTGACAGAAGCAACAAGAAGTTTTGGCTGTCACAAGAGCGGTATATTGATAAAGTCCCAGAGTGAAGCAGGTCAGTACCAAAGGACGGGAGAGAAAGTCCATAAAGTAACTTCTTGAAGGGCAATCAAATATAGAAGCTCGCCTCCGATAGTGCGAAAATCAACTCTCTGGGATTGAACTGCGTCTTGACGCTCTTCAACAATTTGGGGAGCACATTATTAAATTGCTTCTGACTTTTCGTTCTTATATCCCTCTGTATGAGGGTGAATCTTCTAAATGAAGTTCTGTTGCTGTGTTGTTGTTGCTAAATCTGGATATTTTTTTGGTTGGTTGTGTTATGCCCTTAAGGGCTTGGTGGTTTTTTGGATGCTAGTTTATTCTACCCAAACTTGGGGTTGTAATTTTGATGAATTCATGGTGATATCCATTCTGCTCATGTTAGATATTTCTTTTATGGTTATATTTTTTGTCTAACATATTATTTGACTGCTTATAATGATATATTTCATTGTTTTAATGATGGTCTTTATGCTTATATTATTATATGATTTATCTATTCTATTCTTTTACCCTCCAGATTATCATCTATATGTTATTGGATTCTTTCTTGGTGGATAATCCTTTGCCAATAACTGTAACGTCTCGGAAAAATCCGTACAAAGACCTGAGTACCACCTCAGACAGAAATCACTCAGGACCGAATCCTTTAGAAATTAGATGAAGTTAACTAAGTGCTAAACTAGTTTACCTGTGAAATTAGTACTAATCACTTTAAATACGATCTGCAAGACCCAAAACTTGTAGAATCATTGACGCTATGTTACCCTAAAATCTAAGATCAATCTCATTACGCAGTTGCTCTCGGGAGCACATTGAAACTTCATATCGGACCCGGACCGCACGTCGAAAGTCCGATTACTACGAAATTATATAATTAAGACCGCCTTGCTAGACTTAACAACCACCTCGGAAATCAAGTCTAGACAGTATCTTGAAGCTATTCGCTTGAGCCCAGAGTGAAGTGTGTGAAAAACATAGATATCTTAGAAATAAAATTTTAAATTTAAGTAATCTGAGACCTGTCGCTTGCGGGCCGAATATAAGGATTCTGACCGTCAAAATCTGACCTAAATATACCCTTGGATCAGGAAAAATTTCATACACAGGTCAGTGTACTTGTGGCCCTGATCGGTGACCGTGGACCATTGAACTGAAACTAGTCCGCCACGGGCGATCTGTAAACCCGATCGGACAAAAAACTCAGCTTGACCTAGATCTAACATAAGGGAACTTAAGTCCGACCTTAGGCTCAAGGGGGGGCTTCGGAAGTGCTCCGTTAAACTGAAACAGACGCTCTTTGGACATAACGTAAGTATACCTTGTCCCTGGGGTCATTCCCATCAGTTATGGGCCTATATAAGGACCTTAAACTCTCTCCCTCTCACTTCATACGAATTTTCTAAACCCTAAGAAAGAGAAGAAAGAAAAGAGAGAGAAAGAGAGAGAGAGAAGTGGGGATTCTTCTTGAGATTCGATCCCGTCGTTTCACGCACTTGGCTACCCTACCTGCATCGCTATTCCGGCAATTTCGACGTTACACTTAGGTAAAGAAACCTAACCCTAATTTGGCTTAGGGTTTATGATAGTGCTAGTTATGAAATGGCTAACCTAACTCATGCTATAGGTTGCAAATCCGCCGTTGACAAAGACTTAACGTCTAAAACGACTCCATTACGCGTTTATCGGCGTAAGGTGCGGACTATATACATATATGTTATGGTTTTCAAAGCTTTCAATGTTGGTTAACGATAGATTCCTGACGTGGATGCTATTTCACATGCAAATTACGACGTCTGTTCTACGTTTCAGTTACATACGAACAATGTGGAGTTTAGTGTATTCTTGGTGTTTGTAGAAAGTACCATATACGTATGAAATTTGAAAGTGTGTTTGCTATGATTAATTGTTGTGTGTATATACTAGTTATGCGTGTAACAACTCCTTGGCGAAAGGATTCACCCTAATACATGTTTTAGCCAATATACGTTATATATGTTAATACGTGTAGTCTAAGTGTTTGTAAAAATGCTCGTATAAGTAAGTACTTAGTAAATAGTGCTTTGGGTGGGTGTGAGATAAGATTCTTAACCACCTTAGTTAGTTTAATCGCTTACTTACGAAATGTATGTGTTCAGATTTCCTGTTTAAGTTGTACTTTATAACATGTTTGGTAACATGTTTAAATTACTTGGTTAATTCTGCTCTGACTACTCCACATGCTTTCTGGTTAAGGATTGAATGTGATTGGAGCTATATTATAGTCCAGGCAATCGGTAACAGGCTTTGAGTTCGTGGCTGAGATTCATTCGCCACGTAAGACGTGTTTGATGAACCCGAGTGGTACTAGAGTTGTCGACAGTGGTTATGCCACACGGAGTATTTACGTACTTCATGTCGATCAACTTCAAGTGCGCTCGTGCCAGTCGAGCTCGTCAAGTAACCCGATTGGCCCGATGTATGTTCACCATATTTAGACGCTACTGCTTGAACCTAAGGTACCAAACTCACCAGTAGAATCTCCGTTAACCTTGGTACCTCGATCCGCTAAGACTCATAAGCTGGACATGGTGGTATGGGACACCGTGGTAGAGCTGTGGCCCACGCTGGGGCGACGAGCCTCTCCGTAGTGACCAGTGAGCAACACCGCCTCGTGAGTCGAATATGGTGGTATGGGACACTGTATTCGAGCTGTCGGCTTACACTGATAAGGTGACGAGCCATTTGTAGTGACATCGAGCATACTCTGAACCTGCGTTGATGCGACGAGCCTTTCTGTAGTAATAAGAGTATAAACTAGGCCTGCACTAATTAGGTGACAAGCCCTTTGCAGCAACCTAGAACCACAACATCGTATGAGAGTTACTAGGACTGTCGACCCTAGGATGAATCATTGTTTGGGAAATGACCTAAGGAAGGTACCTTAGTTTCCCAATCCTAATGTATAAAAAGGATTAATAAGAACTTGGTAGTCATGTGCATGCACCGCATTACGCGTGCGTTTGGCGTAGCAGGTCAAGCACTGAGGAAGGGTTGCATGCACGATCATGAGATGAAGTCGCTGAGGGAGTATAGGCGAGGGCATGCATCATTGTTCATATCATTCTTGTATTAATAAGAGTATTTAGGGATGTTTAATTTTACTGCTTTATCATTACCACTTGACTGAATTGATCACATGTTAACCTTTGCTTTATTGTTTCACTTAGTTGATCACTCACTCCCACGTTACGGGACTGTGTTTTAAATACCAATCAGACTCTATCTTAATTTCAGATGACGACATGAATCCTGAGGAGGAGCTGAACTTTTGTGATGACGAGGAGGCATTCTCGTACATGCAGTATTCAGGCGGGTCATGTGAGTCGTTCTGAATCGACGGGGCTTCAGGGTTCATACTTTGTAGAGGACTACTATTTTGATCATTTTGTATTTTAACGCAATACTTGTAATTATTGACCTGACAACACATACATACTTTGGGGACCTATACTGTTTTATAAGTTATACTTGTTTGTTTCAGTCTTCCGCTTACGTATTACAACTGTCCCTGGATTATGTTTTGTTGATTTGGCTTAATCTCACTCATGTTTAATGCACTAATACAGACAACATTTAACCATCTTTATTCATTTGCATAAGTGATGCATTGGAACTCGGGAGTTGAGGCTATGCTCGACCCCCGATATTCAGGGCGTTACAAGTTGGTATCAAAGCATGATTTTGATTAAACTGGACTTGGGTTATAGTCGTACGACGTACGCTGACACATTTTCACTTAGGTGGGTGCGAGAATAAGTAGAAACAAGCTTAGGTTTCCTAGTTTCGCCAATTGGCAAAATTCATCGAAATGGATCACCGAGATCGAGTTCGTACACCTCCGTGAGCACATGAGACGACCCCGGATCACCTCTAAGCCGTCAAGCGACGGGTTTAGACCATGGTTGACCCCATCCCAGCCTTCAAAAATCTTCATGTGCAGCTGTACATTAGAAACATACCCGAAACGACTCGAATCGGAGTCGGGGGCCAAACCGAACAAGTCTAGGGGAACCCAAGGTGGGCTCCACATATTTTTGGACCTAGGGGGAGGACCTCGCTGGAAAGTCCAAGGACTGGTGAGGACCTTGCCGGTTTGGCGAGGCCTCGCCGCCAGACGGGCTCTACCTGGCGGGCCGATCGTTTCTAGGGGGTTGTGTGGCCCACTTGTGCACGGGTTTTTGATTTAAACCCCTCATGGGTCGCCCCTCCTTCATAAACCACCCTTCCAAGCTCTCCCTTTCCCCAAAAATTTCAGATTTTCTTCTCAAATCCCCTCCTCTAAACACTCCTTTTTTCATTTTCATGCAACCCTCACACCACCCCTCCAAAAACCTCTACCACAGCTGCCAACCCTTTCCATTTTCTCTCATTTGAGCTCTCAAACCCCCATTTGAGTCTCAAATTCGTGTAAACCCACTCACCCATTCTATTTCTTCATTTTTCCTCTAAATCCCCTTTATTTGAGCCTTTACACCCTCCTTTGAGGCTTAAATCTGTGGAGACCCAAAGATCTCATCCCTTTTCTCCCTTTTATTCACTCTCTCATGGCTCTATTCGAGCTTATTAGGGTCATTTTCTCGATTTCCACCATTCTTTCTCTCATGGGAAAGAAAAGGGCTCTCGTGAAAGAAGTTGGGCCTAGTCGCCCTGCTCGTTCAAGGAGACTGAGAGGTGTCACCGCGAGTACTAGCGTCAATCAGGAGTTTCAGACTAAGCGGGATCTCAGTCCCTAGGCTCCTGTTGGAAGGGCTCTATTGGCAGAGCTATCGCATGGAGTTTATGAGGGTCGTAGGGTCCTTTTTGAAGCTCACGTGGATGAGCAGTTATTTGAGGAATACTTGTTGTTCGAGTGCTTGGAAGAGGCCAGGTGGGGTCCGCTATTCAAGGGCGAGTACTGCGCAAATGTGAGCACTGTCCAAGCTTTCTATGCCCACATTCGAGAGCCTATGCTGGAGCCCTTGCAGTTCAAAATCCCCTTTAGAAGAGATCGGGAAGCCACAATTGACGTTGGTTTAATATCTCGGCTCATGAATGTGCCCCTTAGCGAGGTACATGCAAGTGAGCAGAATCTGAGGAGTGCATGTGAAAGGGATCTCCGTACACACTCCCTTTGTGGTCGACTAGTTCAGTGGTAGCTGAATAATAGTCTTCTAGCCATCAATATGACTGACGATTTTCATCTACTCCATCACATCTTCACGTTTAACGTCTACTCCAGGTGGAGTAACTGCAGCGAGTGCACGCGCCTGATGGTAGATTTCTTGTATCAAGTGGAGCAGGTGTTCACACCCCAAGTATAAGGTTGTGATGTAGTAATAAACTCGGTAAGACCGAGGTCGAATCCACAGGGACTGAAACCTGTACGTAATCTGAAAATAACCAGATCTAGAACTAGGCTAAGATGAAATCTAAACCAATTATGATTTGAGAAATAATGGTGAAATAATTATCTAAAACTTAAGAAATTCAAAAGGTAGGAAACTAGGGTGCCAAGGATCCACTTGTAGAGATCAGGGAGAACTATACTTGATTTATGAAAATCAACTGAAATTCCTTTGATGTAGTTTTCAAGAGATGAGAGGTATATGAATTAGAATGGATTCCATCACCAAACCATGCCCAGGAGACAAAGCAAACAACAGAATTAAACTAATTACCAACCAATCAACAGTGTATGAAGGCTAGGAAGGGTACCGACATCCAACCATGTCCAGGAGACGATGGTGAACAACAGGGCTTCCTGACGTCATAAACATAAAAAGGAAAGGAAATACTCAAAGTCATCGCAGACCCATTGTAATTTCAGTCGCAACAGACCATTGACAACTAAAAATATTCCCATTATTCAAACTAGAATTAAATCAGTTTATAACATGAATCCAAGCAGTTGTATCAGCCCATCTCGCTACAAGCTTCACCTCTTAGCCCTAGCTAAGAGGTTTAGCCTAAGATAGACATGATTTAGGCTAATTCCTAAATAAAATAAAAACAATAAAAAATTGGAAAACCAAATAACTCAAGCCGCTCCACGTTCCCTACTGCTGCCTCCTCGTCCAGCGAAAGATGCTCCCCGCTACACCCTACCAGCCGTTGTCTCTCTCTCTCTTATATAGAACCCAGCAGTTATGTACTCCCTGTTGTAGCGGGAGACAAATAGGCTTACGCTGGTACTCTCGATGACCCATTCTTGAGTTCCGACGGAAGATCCACTCCGTTCATAGGCTTCAGTTCGAGAAACCGGTCGGAAATGACCAGTTTTTTATTAGATTCGGTGTGGCCCTCAGCATCTTTTCCTTCGCCGTCCGTCTTGCGTTTGATGGTGGAAAACCAATCCATGCTGCTTCTTTAGAAAAATTTCCTTTAGGACATGGTTTTTGGACCTGTAGAACCCTAATGGACAGTCCAGATCAGAACAACGCTTCTCGATGGTGGCCCACAGCGAAAATTCGCAACCTCTGTTGCGAAACAGAGGTTTGATTTCCGCATCGTCAAGATTAGTGGGTCCCACAATGATATTTATGTAAACATCCACCCCGTCCATTGAAATTCTGGCGAAAGACCAGTAAGAATTGACTGGTTTCATATTGAATTCCGTGTGGCCCACTTGATTTTACGTTCTACCGTCCAACCGTTGTTTGAACAGCTGAGATCGGATCCTCACCGCGCCTTTGAAACTTTCCACCTAGGCCTTGGTAAGAAGGACCTCGAGGTTCTAATTGTCGGTGTGGATCACCATTTTGGATGATGAGTGGGGCCCACAACCGTAACTAGGCGTCTGTTTCACGGACGCTGTTAAAAAGAGAAGTTTCCGTTTTCTGCAGAGGTTGGTGGGGCCCATTATTGAATTCGACGGAGGAATCCACGCCGTCCATTAGATGCATGACAAAAATTCGGTCGGAGATGGATGGTTTTGGATCAGATCTGCGGAGGTGTACAACGTATTTCTTGCTGCCGTCTATTAGACGTAGTGGGCTCTGTTTCATGCGTACACGTGCATGGGTCTGGAAAATCACCGTTGTATGGTCGGTTTTACGCCATGAGATGAATGGACGGTCCGGATCAGATCTTCGGATCAGGATGGTGGCCCACTAGCGTCAACAGTGTCCGCACCTTGTGGACACTGGTAATTTCAGAAGACGTCGGGTCAACGCCCGTGTTGACCGAGTGGCCCGTCCAGTGCACTGCGGCTGTGCGTGTGCATAACGCACCATGTAAGGTGGGTCCCCCCTCGATGTTTACGACAAATCCACTCCATCCATCTGCTTTGTCACCTCCTAAAACGGGCTGAGACCGAAAATGAAGCATATCCACATATCAGGTGGGCCCCAGTTTGACAATTTGTGGGCTGATATGACCGTTGGCCCACTTCCAGAAAGATCCATTAGCTAAAATTTGACGTGTACGGTCAATTTATGGTCCTCAGGCCATGTATGAATTTTCAAGCCAATCGGATGGCGAGAACCCTGTGATCCTGCATTCTGGCTTACTTCCAGGCCACTTGAGCTTCAGTTTCTCAATTTTTCTCGGGTCTCTGGTTTGTAATTCCGTTGATCTTAATCCCCTGGGGTCCGTCCCTTGCTCTGGTGAATTCTGAGCATCAAATCCACACTTTTAGTGCTCTTTTACAATCAAAGCTCATAATTTCAACCTGCAGCATAAACATGATTAAGTCGGCCTTTAAACAATATTATGTTCGTAAATCCAAGTAGTAACTAGGGTCTGATATGCAATATTTGACCCTCAACACAACCCCCAACCAGCATCTTGCTAGTCCCGAGCAAGGTATGCGAAAAATAAGTCGAGAATTACAGGATAATTTCTATGAACTCAAGTGATTTTTGGAAAACCATCCAAATACTTAGAATTCAACAATTCATGAATGTTGGGCCTTACTCTCTCCTAGACTCAGGCACACAGTAAACTTCATAACCAAGTTCAAAGTATTAGTCCCTTAATTAGAATAATCCTAAACATTGAGTTCCACAGGTGTAAGGTGTAATCCCAACTTTCAACATTAATATTCAATTCTATATTTCAGGATATCGTTGGTAACCAACAAGAGAATTCATGATAACCAAAGCCTAAACTAAAATGTGCCTCATGAATCATTCTCTTTTTTTTCTTTCTTTCAGCCTTTGATTTTTTTTTTTATATATTAAAGGTAATGCCAAGAGGGGAATCCAGTCCTTACCTATAGGGAGCAAACCTATGGTGAAGACCGTACACCTAAATCTTCTTCACATATTATCCATGGGGAATGAAATCTGCACCTATAGGGAGCAAACCTATGGTGTAGATCATTCGCCTAACTTTTTTCAATGGTATCTTTTCCTTTCAATTGATCATGATGGGCAATTGTTCAAGTTGGTTCCTTCTATGCTTATTGATTACCAAGTTAATCCTTCAATATGGAACTGAAACCTTAATGTGTAAGCGAGATGTGACATGTGAAATCATGACTCAATCAATGTTTACAACTTCTAATCCTGGATTAGTAATTCAAACTTAACTGTGAAATCTAACGAGCAACTGAATCCAAGAGTAGTAAATCACCAACCTTCCATATCCTGAACTTCTAAATCAAAGATGGTTGTCAAAATCACTTCAAATTCACCAGAAAGTCAAGAAAAAATTTTAAAAATTTTCACAAATTTTTGCTCAGACTAAGAAAAACACTGATTAGGTAACCTAATCTCCCACCCCCAACCTAAAATCTACATTGTCCTCAATGTAAAAGATGTAAGCATGCAGTGCACATGGGACAACGAAAGTAAATGAGAAGTGATAGGAAAATAGTACCTGGGTAACGAGTCGAGAAAGACTTCCAAAAATATCAGCGAGAGAGTAAGTCAGCACAAGAGAAAAACCAACACAAGTAAAACACAAATAACAAAAATAAACTCCTACCTATACCACTTTCGCAGGTGCTCTCGATTGCATTTAGCGTATGCAACAAGCCTTTAAACCCCTAGGTTACCCCTAGAGGACGAGTTGTAGTCTCATGAGGGTTTGCAGCAATGTTACCCACAAACATTGAACTAACTAACTAGGAAAATTAAATGGAATGAAAAGCTGGGTTGCCTCTCAGGAGCATTAAGTTTACTGTCTATCCTAAAACAACATAAATGAAACTACCCTAGTCCTAAGAAAGCAGGGAAAAACTACTCAATCATGCCGCAAGGTTCCTCTTCCGGCCAATATCTTGATAAGTTTCGCAGTAAGTTCCTCAACAAGATCATCCAAAAGCCCTTTTTGCAATAGGCTTGGATGCCCTGGAGCATGACATTCCAGAGAAACTTATGTACCTCATCAAAAAATTTTCGTTGATTCGCCTGAGGTATCCAGAGTATATACGATTCACCTATGACAGAAGAAGTTTTGAAGTTAGTATCCCATGGAGAATCAGAGACTACAAGTAAATCAAATTGAGAAAAATTTTCAAGAAGTGGTGTAGTCTCAACACATTTCGAAGTATCAAACTTCGGTTCAATTTTTAGCTCCTCCTCCCTTAATGGTAAATATTCAGGATCTGTGGAAGGAGGGGCTTCAGAGTAAGGGTTCTCTCGGTCAGTGATGACTACCGAGATGTCGTCTTGCAAGGCATTCACTATGTCTCTTATCATGGGATTGTTTGAATATGCAAAGTGTGCCAAGCAATCATCCAAAGAGTTGGGACATTCAGCTGAGAGTGACTCATTCTCCACATTGAAGTGTGTACTGATCTGCCCAAGGAACCCATCGTCTTTAAAATTAATCGTAGGTACGCTCTCTTGCTTCAGCCCTGCACAGACAGATAGAGAGTCAGTAGACGAAGTATTGAAGTGCGGACTCTGTTCATTGATACTACTCAGAAGAGGCCTGGACTCGTCAAAATTCAACAATTCAGATGGTGGCCTCAACTGGGTGGTTTCAAATTCAAAAGTCATATCGAGTAGCTCGTCCATCTCCCGAATCATATCATCATTCGATTCAGGGGAGTGGTCCAAACATATTTCACAAGAGTTAGAAGGGTTAGTTGTAAGGAGCTCATCCACTTTTAAATCAGATATGTCAGGTGAGGGAAGTAGCTCATTATGACCGATCACTTCGTGTTCGTCTTGATCATTGACCTGGACTAAACTTGAGATTGATTCAAGGGAAATTTGGGTTGCACATTCATAATCATCTTCCCAATACGCATCATTGTCTACTTCTGTGCAGTGCACACTTGGAATGGGGTCGCTTTCCTCACATTTTAAATTCAGTTGAGGTTCGAATAAACTAACCTCAACCTCATCATTGAGATCCTGTGTATCATGTAAGGAAAGTGTGTCATCATCACTGTATTTGAAAGACACCCAAGTATCTCCACCATTCTTTTGAACAGTCATTGAGATCGACTCATCGGGGAATTGAACCGTATGCTCATTAATGGAATCCAACTCCTCATTCCAAACTCTAGATTTTATCAAAAGCGAGTGAGGATTACTTTCCTCGCATTGTATTTCTGGATTGGATTGTAGTTGGGATGAGCGAGCTTCCTCTAACCTATCAAGGCGTGACTCAAGCTCTTCTAGTAATTTCCTCATGTCAGCAGAAGAGTCTGTGTTACTTTGAAATGAATTCTCTTGGATCGATTTTGGTTGAATCTTAAAGGTAGGGGATCCAAAAGAATAATCATTATAATAGGTTGTTGCTTCATCTTTCCAACATTGATGTTTCCACTGATTATAGTCATACAGATTATAGGTGGGAGAATCTGATGATTGATAATACTTATTATCACTCATAATATAATCACGCATTGTTTTCTTTTTCTCAGATGGGTGATAGTAATTCTCACTCCCATAGTTATGATAACCCCAACATTCACGCATCGTCCGTGGGGTGGAATTGTTCTCCGTATATGATCGCGTAAGGACTTCTTAACTGGTGGATCTTCATATTCCGGTCGATTCTCGATGATAGTTTCAGAAAAGTTTTGAGACATTGGTGGATTTCTATCATAATCATCATCCCAATATATGTTATTCTTCTCAGCATACTGACGTTCTCACTCGTGCATATACATAGTGAAACCCTAACTCTGAGTCTAATCCTAGAATAAAATAAAATTCCTACAGCAATATGGAAGGTAAGCAGAAGAGAAGCGAGAAGGATGTTACCAGAGTAGAAGTTCCTATGTTAAAAACCTGCAAAACAAAACAAAACACGTTAGTATCTAGGGGATAAGACCTAATCTAAAAAATAAAGAAAGTAAAGAAATTAGGACGAAGTTACCAAGTTAGACAATCTATCAAAAACCCTACAAAACAGGAAAGTTAGTTCTAAGAAAGAAAAATCTAAAATTAAAGTTAGTACAATCCTAATCTTAATCTAATTCTAAAACCAATTAATTTCAGAAAATCGTAGCCGTCAGTCCCCGACAACGGCGCCAAAAACTTGTTCACACCCCAAGTATAGGGTTGTGATGTAGTAATAAACTCGGTAAGACCGAGGTCGAATCCACAGAGACTGAAACCTGTACGTAATCTGAAAATAACCAGATCTAGAACTAGGCTAAGATGAAATCTAAACCAATTATGATTTGAGGAATAATGGTGAAATAATTATCTAAAACTTAAGAAATTCAAAAGGTAGGAAACTAGGGTGCCAAGGATCCACTTGTAGAGATCAGGGAGAACTATACTTGATTTATGAAAATCAACTGAAATTCCTTTGATGTAGTTTTCAAGAGATGAGAGGTATATGAATTAGAATGGATTCCATCACCAAACCATGCCCAGGAGACAAAGCAAACAACAGAATTAAACTAATTACCAACCAATCAACGTGGTGTATGAAGGCTAGGAAGGGTACCGACATCCAACCATGCCCAGGAGACGATGGTGAACAACAGGGCTTCCTGACGTCATAAACATAAAAAGGAAAGGAAATACTCAAAGTCATTGCAGACCCATTGTAATTTCAGTCACAACAGACCATTGACAACTAAAAATATTCCCATTATTCAAACTAGAATTAAATCGTTTATAACATGAATCCAAGCAGTTGTATCAGCCCATCTCGCTACAAGCTTCACCTCTTAGCCCTAGCTAAGAGGTTTAGCCTAAGATAGACATGATTTAAGCTAATTCCTAAATAAAATAAAAACAATAAAAATTGGAAAACCAAATAACTCAAGCCGCTCCACGTTCCCTCTGCCGCTCCTCCTCGTCCAAATGAAAGATGCTCCCGCTACACCCTACCACCGTTGTCTCTCTCTCTCTCTTATATAGAACCCAAAGATGATTATGTACTCCTGTTGTAGCGGAGACAAATAGCTTACTGGTACTCGATGACCCATTCTTGAGTTCCGACGGAAGATCCACTCCGTTCATAGGCTTCAGTTCGAGAAACCGGTTGGAAATGACCAGTTTTTTATTAGATTCGGTGTGGCCCTCAGCATCTTTTCCTTCGCCGTCCGTCTTGCGTTTGACGGTGGAAAACCGATCCATGCTGCTTCTTTAGAAAAATTTCCTTTAGGACATGGTTTTTGGACCTGTAGAACCCTAATGGACAGTCCAGATCAGAACAACGCTTCTCGATGGTGGCCCACAGTGAAAATTCGCAACCTCTGTTGCGAAACAGAGGTTTGATTTCCACACCGTCAAGATTAGTGGGTCCCACAATGATATCTATGTAAACATCCACCCCGTCCATTGAAATTCTGGCGAAAAACCAGTAAGAATTGACTGGTTTCATATTGAATTCCGTGTGGCCCACTTGATTTTATGTTTTACCGTCCAACCGTTGTTTGAACAGCTGAGATCGGATCCTCACCGCGCCTTTGAAACTTTCCACCTAAGCCTTGGTAAGAAGGACCTCGAGGTTCTAATTGTCGGTGTGGATCACCATTTTGGATGATGAGTGGGGCCCACAACCGTAACCAGGCGTCCGTTTCACGGACGCTGTTAAAAACTGAAGTTTCCGTTTTCTGCAGAGGTTGGTGGGGCCCATTATTGAATTCGACGGAGGAATCCACGCCGTCCATTAGATGCATGACGAAAATCCGGTCGGAGATGGATGGTTTTGGATCATATCTGCGGAGGTGTGCAACGTATTTATTGCTGTCGTCTATTAGACGTAGTGGGCTCTGTTTCATGCGTACACGTGCATGGGTCTGGAAAATCACCGTTGTACGGTCGGTTTTACGCCATGAGATGAATGGACGGTCCGGATCAGATCTTCGGATCAGGATGGTGGCCCACTAGCGTCAACAGCGTCCGCACCTTGCGGACGCTGGTAATTTCAGAAGACGTCGGGTCAACGCCCGTGTTGACCGAGCGGCCCGTCCAGTGCACTGCGGCTGTGCGTGTGCTATGCACACGCACCATGTAAGGTGGGTCCCTCCTCGATGTTTATGACAAATCCACTCCATCCATCTGCTTTGTCACCTCCTAAAACTGGCTGAGACCGAAAGTGAAGCATATCCACATATCAGGTGGGCCCCAGTTTGATAATTTGTGGGCTGATATGACCGTTGGCCCACTTCCAGAAAGATCCATTAGCTAAAATTTGACATGTACGGTCAATTTATGGTCCTCAGGTCATGTATGAATTTTCAAGCCAATCGGATGGCGAGAACCCTGTGATCCTGCATTCTAGCTGACTTCCAGGCCACTTGGGCTTCAGTTTCTCGATTTTTCTCGGGTCTCTGGTGTGTAATTCCGTTGATCTTAGTCCCCTGGGGTCCGTCCCTTGCTCTGGTGAATTCTGAGCATCAAATCCACACTTTTAGTGCTCTTTTACAATCAAAGCTCCTAATTTCAACCTGTAGCATAAACATGATTAAGTCGGCCTTTAAACAATATTATGTTCGTAAATCCAAGCAGTAACTAGGGTCTGATATGCAATATTTGACCCTCAACAGCAGGGAGAGAAGTTGTGCGTGCCTATGTATGTTCTGCGACAGATAGTTCTTATCGCACGCTCCAATAAAAGGATTGATTTGCTCCCCTTCGGCCGACTCATACGCAAGATTGCACATGAGTTTGGCTACAGACTTGGGGCGGAAAGGCCGGTGCCGATCCGTTACATCAATGAAACTACTCTCAATCAGATGGAAATCGAGCCACGGCAGCGGCAAGCCCGACTTGATGAGAGTGAGGATGAGACGACTAGTGAAGAGTATGAAAGCGAGGAGGGAAGCAAGGAAGAAATAGATAGAAGAAGAACATGAAGAAGAAGAGGAGGCCCAGGATACGGATGAGAGCTCTCCTCCTACAGGACCAGAGCATGACTCTTATCAGGCTCCTAGGGATGCCCGTATAGTTCGACTTGAGGAGGGCCAGGCTGTCCTATGATAGGATATAATCGATCTTCGGGCCCTCGTGAAACACAAGTTCAAGAAAGTGACTCGCACTTTGAAGTCTATCCTGTGCTGCTTGCAGGATAAGAGCGCCCCTCCTCCGTCACCAGACTCGGATGCCTAGTCATCCATGTCGTCGCCCTGTGGCTTGTTTTGTTGTTGTATTAGGATCTTTGTGTTTTCAGGTTGATAGGCCTAGTAGTGTAGTAGTTGGTAGAATGTTTTTAAATGTTTAAAGTCTCGGTTGTATTAGCTCATATGCATATTCTGTCATGATTCATGTAATACTGTATCTTATGTATTATGACAATTTTGGTAAATGAAATGCATGAAGTTGTTTTAAATTTGTGTATGAATGCTGCATAATAAGTTTGTGTGTATGTTGAATCTGACCTGAGTTGCACCCTATGTTGAATATAGGGAATGCCACCTAAGGTTGCACGGGTTGCGGTGCGTCTCACTTTTGACAATCCGATTGACATGGTATCTTTCCTGTGTGATAGCCAGATGGACCCTAGTTCGGGCTCGACCCACCCTACTATGATGGATTCCCAGCCGACTACTGGCCCTACCACTGGGCCATCGCCTATGACACCACCTGTGGTGCCACCTGTTATTTCATCGGTTCATGAGCAGAACCGTGCGTCTGCGTCGAAGCCACCCATACCTCAACAGGCTCCCCCTACTGATAGGCTGGAGCAAATGATGTTGTTGATGCAAGAAGAAGAAAAGATCGATAGGCAGGCACAACAAAGAAGAATGACAGCAGTTTTTGACCTCCATGGCTGGTATTTTTGCCCAGAATATGGGGGTGACTCCACCTACATCACCTATGCACTCTGCTGGGACCTCCAGCGCTTACGGCCTCTCACTTTTGTGGGTACTCACCGACCCAAGGAGGCTGAGTATTGGCTTGACAGCATCTCTAAGATGCTCAAACCGCTACGCTGCAGTGAGTTAGAGCAGATGGAGCTGGTTACCTTTATGCTGGAGAAGGAGGTCAGCTTGTGGTGGAACAGTGTTCTCCGCACTGTTGCGGAGGGCTATGTGTGGAGGCAGGAGGCTTTCGAGACGCGCTTCCACGAGAAGTATTATCCTCTCATGTACCGCCATGAGAAGGAGAGTGAGTTCTTACGCCTTCGACATGGAGGTATGACAATGGCGGAGTATGAGAACAGGTTTACAGAGTTAGGCAGGTATGTCCCCCTGATATTAGGGGATAAGGATATGCGGATGCGACGATTTGCTGAGGGTCTGCGACCAGAGATTCGCTCAAAGATGTGCTGCGCTTGCATATCTACTTATGTTGAGCTAGTCACATGTCCATGCGGGCTGAGCAGGATGGAGACAGATAGTCCCGTATGCGAGCACCCGTGGCCCCTAGGCCCCGATCTGATTTTCGGCCCAGGCCGTTCCTCGGTAAGAGGCCGCGTGCAGATTCACCGCAGAGGCTTATGGCTCCACCTATCCAGATGAGATGACCTGATGTGTGGTATGTCTATTGTAAGAGGTCGGGGCACTCAGAGGTGAACTGTTTCACCAGGATGCGGGATAACGGCTTCTCACCGCCGCGAAGGATCAACCGCTCGTTGCCTCAGGCCATTTCAACACCACCTCTACAAACGGCACCAACACATCTATCTTTCAGGCCACCTGCACCTTGCTTCAAGCCGCCGCAACGGCCTATGGCTCCGCAGCCGAGCTGTCAGCAGCAGGCTCGTGTGCACTCACTTACAGCTAAGGCATCCGAGGGATCTGACGTAGCACCCGTGGCTTTTAAAGTCACAGCCCAGATTCAAGGTACGTCTGTCTTCTTATTGGTGGACACCGGGTCCACTATTTCGATCATCTTATGCGCTGCAGTTAAGCGACTAGCGTTGGTTACTGCTTCTACGAAGGGAGTGAGGCTTACTACCACTACAAAAACCTTTTCAGACGTTACCTGGATTTGCGAGGCTTGCTCGATAGATTTGGGTAGCAGGACAGTACGCGTCGACCTGATCATCGCCCTACTATGACACTATGATGTTGTTCTCGGTATGGATTGACTCATCGAGATAAGAGCAGAGATAGATTGCGAGACCAGAGTCGTGACAGCCTACGGACCCGAGGGCACGGTCTTTACTTTTCCAGTTCAGGTTAGTTGGCCCTGTCGAGTTAGTTGTTGCGCTACCTTGTTAGAATGTATTGATGGTCCGACATTGGGAGATACGCCTGTGATTTAGGACTTCACTGATGTATTCGAGAAGATCACGGGACTACCTCCTCAGCGCAAGATCGACTTTACTATCGATCTTGTTCCTGGTGCGACACCTATTTTATTACTGATGCATCGTATACCTCCATGTGAGATGGAGGAACTGAGAAAACAGATTGACGAGCTGGTGGAGAAGGGTTTCATACGACCGAGTGTGTCTCCTTGGGGAGCACCTGTGCTGTTCATTAAGAAGAAGGATGGGTTGCTACGGTTGTGTATTGATTACCGCAGTTTGAACCAAGTGACCGTGAAGAACAAGTATCCTTTGCCAAGGATAGACAACCTGTTTGATCAGTTGAAAGGGACGCGATACTTTTCGAAGATTGACCTACAATCAGGGTATCATCAGTTGCGCGTCAGGGATGATGACTGCAGAAGACGACTTTTAGGACCAGTTTTGGGCATACGAGTTTTTTGTAATGTTGTTCAGTCTTATGAACGCACCGACCGTGTTCATGGACTTGATGAATAGGGTATTTCAGCCGTTTCTTTTCCGATTCGTCATCGTGTTTATATATGACATCCTAATATACTCCACAGGTCTTTGATACTCTTAGGAAGAACCAGCTGTTTGTGCAGTACAAGAAGTGTGACTTCTGGAAGGAAGAAGTTAAGTTTCTGGGACATGTAGTGTCCAAGGAAGAGATAGCGGTAGACCTTGCTAAGGTAGCCGCAGTTCAGGACTGGAAGCAGCCTGGTTCGGTTACTGAGGTGAGGAGTTTTATAGGCCTGACAAGTTATTACCGACGATTCATTTCGGGACTTCTCCAAGATTGCTAGATCGTTATCTCAATTGACACGGAAGGATTTGAAGTTTGCCTAGAACGAGAAAGCGGAAGCAACTTTCCAGGAGCTGAAGGACAAGTTGACGTCCACCCCTGTGCTAGTATTGCCAGAGCAAGGGGTTAAGTACATTATATACATCGACGCGTCTCGCGTTGGTTTGGGTTGTGTCCTTATGCAGAAGGACATGGTGATAACCTATACTTCAAGACAGTTGAGGAAACATGAGGAGAATTACCATACGCACGACTTGGAGTTGACAACCATTATCTTTGCACTGAAGCTCTGGAGACATTACCTCTACGAAGAGGAGTTCGAGCTCTTTTGCGACCACAAGAGCCTTAAGTACATATTCACACAGAGGGACTTGAATATGAGAAGGCGGCGATGGATGGAAACTTTGAAGGACTTCAAGTTCGAGGTTTCCTACCACCCTGGCAAGGCCAACCTTATGGCAGACGCCTTGAGCCACAAGAAGACGATAGAATTTGCTGCTCCGCTGATGATTAAGGAATGGAACATGGTTGAAGTTGTGCGAGACTTTGAGCAAAAACTCACCGTGGAGGAGCCATTTGAGAGTGTCGTGCACATTCGGGTGGTGCCACTTATTGATGACAGGATTATCGAGGCCCAGAAGGACAATGAACGATTGTCTGAGCTTCGAGGGTAGGCTAGCAGTGATGAGGGCGCCGAATGGAGAGTTTATACGGATGGGGGCTTATGTTACCGTGACCGCCTATGCGTCCCAAATCTTCATGATTTGAGACGGTAGATTCTCGAGGCTGCACACAGTTTGAAGCTTGTAATGCATCCTGATTGTATTAAAATATATCGCGACATGAAAAGGTCGTATTGATGGGACAACATGAAAGCCCACATAGCAGAGTATGTGTCACGCTGTCTCACGTGCCAGCAGGTCAAGGTAAAGCATTGCCAACCTCCTAGACTACTTCAGCCCCTGCCATAACTGAATGGAAATGGGATTTCATATCTATAGATTTCATCTCAGGGCTACCGAAGACGGTGACTCATTCCGACAAGTGTAATTTTTAAGAGTCCAAAGTTTAGTCTCTATCAATAAACTCGTGTAGGTGCCTTGTGTGGGACTGGTGGGCCTAAACGTAGGTGTTTTATGTGGGACATTGGTCGGTGGGCCTAAACGTAGGTGCCTTGTGTGGAACCTTGGCTGTTGGGCCCAAACATGGTTTCTTAGTGTAGGACCTTTGCTCTTGCGGAGAACATAAATTGGTGTCCTTAGTGTAGGACTATAAAAGTCATTGGTGAACTTATTTTAAAACCATTAATAGTAAAATCCGATGCACTCTGGGATTAAGTGTGGATGCCGGGAGTAGAGTATGCATGTAGCTGAACCATTATACATGTTTGTATTTGGAATTTTCATTTGCGCATCTGTTTAATCATGCTTATATATATGCTTGAATGTTTAAATTCTTATACATGATTGAATGAATGCTATTGATTGATAGGTAGCACATTCCACACACAAGCTCACATTACTATATGCTAGTTGCTCTATTTATACATCTTGAGTAGCCTTTGTAATTGGATCCTCTATTAGCTTGGAAGCCCTAGAGTTATATTGTCTTGCTTGCTTAAACTAAAATAATTATTTAAGTCAGGCAATTAGGATTTTTAAATAGGCAAAAGTAATTGAAAAGTCCTATTCACCCCCTCCAGGGCATTGCCTCATATTCGTTCTTCAGTATCAGCGGTATAAACCACAATTTCATAGCAAAGAAAATAGGATAAGTGGGAGAGAGGTTTGGGATATCGATTTTGTAGTGACACACATCGTACATTTGTGTGTGTGTTTTTCATTTCATTTCTTTTTTTAATGATGGGTTAAAATGATAAGATCCACGAAATAAACAATTCAGATCAGGACCCTGGGCTCACTTTCCTGGTGGTATAGATGGGTCCGCGAGCCTTTTGTTGTGAACGGACAAAACGGAAGAGTAGAGAAAAACTCTGGAAGATTGATTTTATAGTAACGCACGTCATTTGTAATATTTATTTATTTATATATTTATTTTTACAAAGTGAGCCCCATAGTGGCGTTGCAAGGAATCCATTCTATTCATATGTTTTGCCTAATCATGCTAGGGCATGGGTCTAAAATGAAGGCGATTTAAAGTTACGATGGGCCACACCAAAGTGATGACTTATTTCTCACATTTGAAATTCAAAAAACATAGGTTGTTACATTTACTCCTATAAATTAAAGATTTCTACGCTAATGAGCAGTAAATATGATAAAGATTTCTACGCTAATAAGCAGTATTGCGTTGAAGTTGAGTTGTTTAGATTTTAGTTTGATTAATTAATCATTGATCATTTGCTTTGCACTATCCTTTGCTCTTTATAAACTTTTTGGTGACGTCATGTAACACCCCGTGTACGGGGTGTTACCTCTCAAACATACAACAATGGAGGTCAGGGTTAATTTACTAAATACCTTGAACCAATTTATGCAGGATGGAGCTCCCAGTTGTTGTTGAAGCCTTCCATCCGAGGCTTAGGAGCTGAGATGAACTCCGTGCTAGTCAAGAAGGTAAGATCAACTAAAGACCCCAACTTATAATAACTTATATGTCACTACATCAAGTCATTGGGGGGGGGGGGGCACTAGCAACACTTGAAGATAAATTAATGACCAACCAGGCACTCAAAGCCTCTTAAATCCTTATTTAGCCGTCAAAATGAAATCTCAGGCAAATCCGACCCTTGGATCAAGATTTATGGGCCAAATGAGACCTGGAAAGTGTGATATGGCCCACCTGGGCCTCGGCCCCACCCCAAACTGGGCCAGGTCCCTACACAGGGCCCCCAAGACGGTTGGACGGTGTAAATGGATCACAAGCATCATAGTAGACCCCAACCGGAGTGCACGTGCACCCTAGTTCTAGTGCACAAAGTGCGCTAGACGCACCAAATTGGTCAAACGACCTTTGACCGAGCCGAAACACAAAAATCCAGAATTTCCTTCCCTCCAACGCCATTTGAATATGACAAACTTCGGCCCTCAAAGTGGCCCACCTTGGGCACTTTCTGAACGATCCAAACCATCTATTTGGCTCGTGGGACCCATCTAACCATAACCATATAGGTTTTTAAGCCCGTGCATAGAGACGAAGTTTCTGAGATGGAACCGTTTAAAAGTGTATGGAGGGCTTGGATCTCGGATGATGGGCCAGCAGGAGGGCCACATGGGCAGTCCGGGATCGGATTGGCCATGCAATCCCATCCATCCATTAGAACATTGGAGGACGCACTCTCCCATTGACAAAAACTGTCGAATAAGGCTGCACTAAGAAAAAGAAAAAATGAGTTTTTCCCTTAAGGAAACGCTTGTTGGCGCATCCCTGGTCGTCCCTTAGGCTACGTGGAGCTACCCAGCCCCTCATTTCAGGGTGATATAAGATGGAGATGAGAAACATCGCATCTCACGAGAAAATAACGAAAAATGGAAAATCTCGCGAGATATTCTGAAACTAACATTTGGGGTCCAAAAAGTGGGCCCTGCGTTGATCAAAGGTCCCATCTGGCCCGCTCAAATGGACCATATCATGTTGAAATATGTGTTGTAGTGATCCGCCAATAGAGGGCAGATCGTCTTCCCCAATAACCCACCAAAATCTGATCACGAGATGGGCCCCAAAAGGCTTCAAAGTTGCTTTTCTGATGGATCAGAACGCCAGCAACACATCCCTAGGATTGGATTGGCCCCATGAATGGCCACCCTTCAATCATAACCATTGAAAGGGGAGTTGTTTTCCAACCGTTGAGACTCTTTCTCCCACTACTATAAAAAGGGCAGTATGCCCTTGGGATCCACACCAGTAAGAGAGAGAGGAGAAAAGAGAAAGAGAAAGGAAAGAGATAGTAGAGAGAGATACCAAGCGAGCCAGTTACAACTTGACTCGGTCCGTCTCTAGTTCAACTCGGCCGAGTGCAGTTGCTGCCTCACTACGCTCTTTGGAACCCATCAGGTAAGGGTCCATAACCTGATTTCATCAACCCCTTCGTTCCAACTGTTGCACTAATCCAAAGTGCACATTGCAGGTTTTCATCATTTTAACTACAATTGAGTCAAGTCGGCTCAACCGACATTCGAGCTAAGCCCGATAACGCCCCACCTCCTTGTGCTTCCATCTTCATCCTGCCAGCAATCCGGTCTGAAATCGGGTCTCCCTCAGGCTCTGAGATGGACGAAGAAAAATGGCCTACAATGGACCTTGATTCGAGTTAAGATTTCAGACTTAGATGGGCCGTGAAAACAGTTTCCAACTGCTGCCTATAATGGGCTAGAACTAGGCCAAATAATGGCTGAGTTCTGGGTTAGAATTGTGGCAGAAATTAGACCCCTAGATGGGCTCTGGGAAGAACTGAAAATAAGCCTAGCAGCAGCTTAGTTTTGGGCAAAAAACCAGGCTGAGTAATGGCCGATTTTTGGGCCGAAACAGGGCCTTTAATTTGGCCATAATCCAGGTGATTATAGGACCTCAACTGGGCCGAGAAGCAACCTTCCATCAGGTCCGTTTTGTGCTGTAGAAATCCCAGCAGATGGGTCCTAATCCTAGCTGAAAACAGGCCCTAAGAAGGTCGTGAGTGGGAGATGGAAACCAACTCTCAGCTGGGCTGAAATCAAGCCAAATGATGGTTATATTTTGGGCCTCTAGTCTGGCCACAACAGATTGCACGTTGGGCCATAAATGTATCAGCAAGTGGGCCCTGTTTCTAACTAAAAATAGGCTAGGGCTAGGCCTCGAATCTAGCTAAAATCAGGCTGGAAGTTGAGCTGAAATTAGGCCCAATCTGGACCGTAAATGGGGTTGCAGACGGTGGACTGCATGCTGGCATCAAGTGGGCTTCACGCTGATATCCAGTGGGACCCACCTCATAGCAGTGGGCCGCACCACACTCAAATTTGTGGACCGCAACCTGTGTGAACAGGTGGGCCGCACATGAGATTGAATCTCAATGAGCCGCACCACATACAAAGCAGTGGGCCACACCTGGGAGGCATCCCAGTGGGCCACACTTAGTCTTAATGTGGGTGGGCCAGACCGTCAGCCCACCACTCATACATGGAGTGGACCGCACCTCCTCAGTGGGCTATGCCGCAAATCACGATGGGCCACATCACAGAAAATAGTGGGCCACGTTCCAACCAGCCTCGTTTTACATGGATGGGTCTTAGAATGAAGTGATCAGGACTGTTAATTCGGTGGGCCACTACATGGATGGGCTTTAGATCGGAATTGAGTAAATCGATAGCTTTGATTATCTAGTTCTTGTGACTTTTCTTTTTATGTGGATTGTTGCTTTATTAAGTAGATGAGCTATCTTTCAAATAGCTGATAAGGTAGTTAACACAGCTCAATCACTTTTATTTCTAGAATATGACACATCCACGAGTTTAGTTAAAATCAACGGCCCTAATCAAATTCGTTTCATTCAATCTAACAAATCTTTTTGGGGCAACACAACACGAACAGTTCCAATCATCAAACCATCCTTACGGGTGGGCCCAAACGATCTTAATTATGGGCCCTTCAAACCCCACCCGCTTTCAATAAGCTTAAAACCTTAGGACTTGTTGTCTGATGCAAACTAATTCTCTAGGAAGCTATTTGAGTAACGTGGAGCCGTTAACTTCTCTAGGGAATTCGCATCAAAGGACGTACTGCGACTTTTCTGGTGATGATTTTCTTCCCCTTAAGCTTTCCATTTTAAAACTAGATTAGGGATAGTCTTTTATAACAGCTGCAAATGATATCCTAAGAGTGGATAAACATTTAACTTGTTTGACTAGGTTCATGCCTCGTAGCTTTATTTACTATTGATTAGTCATTGTATGTGTATTTTAGAATTAATCAAAATTTTAATCTATTCTATTATATGTCTTAAGACCGATCTATCACATGTTCTTGGAACTTGTTAAACCACTGATTTGTTTAACTGAAACACTCGATTGTTTACTTAAGGCACACTTTAGAATTTGATAGTTAGGTTTACATGATTCTTTAACTGTTTGCATACATGAGTTTTTTACTTAAAAAATTAAAGCATGCCTGAATCTCTATAAGATTATATTGGTTGTGAAACATACATTATTTGAAACCTCTCTATGGAAACTCCTATTTAAAGAGAGTTCGTACTTAAGGTGTAACGGGACCGATTGTGATAAGATTAGACCCTCAACATGGAGGTTATGATTATTGGCATTTGATTTATGGGGCTTTACCATCTATGGAGCGATTTCACCCACCTGCCTAGGGAATGAACCCTTCTACATTTTGTCGCCAATGCTTAATCGCGTTTGTATCATACATACCGATTCATTTTAATTGCTACATTCTATATCTTTAAAATTTCATTCCTAATCGGCATATAATGGTAGTCCCTGTATAGGGAGAGTTGATTAGCCACGTGTTGATGGATTCTATACACACCTTAAGACAGTAAAACTCATGGGCCGAGGATGGTGGTTATGGGACACTATACCCGAGCCGTCGCCCTACGCTGGTGGCGAGCCCCCATAGTGACATTGAGTTTATTTAAAATGGCTGATTGTAACTGGTTTAATAAGGGTTTGGCTAATCATGCATACATGACACAGACCAACGTCTATCGTTAACGTACGTGATGCATGATAAGCAGTCGTTATGTGGAACGTGTTGTACGTACGTGATGTGCTTCCCTAACGGCCAGCCTCTATCCGATTGGATGAGTATTCCTAGGTCGATGATTGCATGGGTGACGAGCCTACTGTCCGCATGGATGAGCATCCCCGCTGCGATGATTGCATTCACGCATCTATGCACATAATAAGACTGCATTTGCTGTGTTTTGGTTGTCTGAATGTTTTATGTTATTTCTTGTATAGGGCGGCGGTGTGTAATCTTAAGGAAAAATCACACTGAGCTGGCCACTCATTCATCAACATTCAACCGCATAGAGGATGCAGGTACAAGGGTAGATGGATACGCAGCGGACCAAGAGGCGGCTGCAGTCGAGGAAGAGCTTTATGATGAGGAGCCGCAACAGGACGCAGCCGTTTACTTTGGATTAAATCAACAAATTAGTTATTTACGATCATTTCAGTACATTTTGGAATTTGAGGTTTTGTATATGGGCCACAACCGAGTGGCCCAGAATATTGCTTTTAGTTGGGTAACATTTATACTACGCTTAGTTTCCAATAATCGCACTTTGATTTGATTTAATTATCTTTTGAATATCAGTTAACACCCGGGTTTTTAGGAAACGAGTCGTATACTCGGGTCCCAAAAACTGGGGCGTTACATGTCATAAGAATAACTATTGCTTATGTGGCGATATCATATACTACTAGCTGTGAGATAGTAATTGTCTTTACTCGTTTGTGCTTGTCATTCGTTAAACGCATCCTTATTGGAAAAGTCAAATACCTTGTAATAAATGATTTGTCTTCCATATATTTAGCGCACGCTGTGAAGATTTCACTCTTGCCACGTGGCTGCATCTACGTCATTGAATCTGGTGCTAACAAATCTTATCCAAACAAAGAGACAAGAGACACTTGAGAAATTTGAGAAATTCGCCTACTAATTGATGAATAATTGTGATTTTACGTGCCCAATGTCAATTAAAGGATTGTATTTTTTTTTTCTCCAACTTCCCTTTTTCTTGCATGTGAGTAACTCATGTGTGACTTGCACTTGTGTGGCTCACAACTTCTCTCCTCCTCCTCAGTGATCCAATCCGTTTATAGCATGGGCCACAACTTGGATGCAATGTAGATAAGATTAAAACTCTTAAGGGTTATTTGGATAAAAGTAAATGGAGATAAATGACATTTGAAATGTGTTTGGATGAAAGTAAATGCATGGAATTAAAATAAAGTGGAAGTAAATGGACTTCTAAATAAAATCTTCTTTCCGATAGGGGATTTAGAAGTAAATGGGGCGAGATGCCATTTTGAGCTCTCTTGAGAGTCGCACTAATAATTAAAGGTGCCGTTATGTACATGTTCACCATACACGTGACACGCTAATGATACTTTAAAACAATCCAAATAAAATGATGTAAACCATGACAAGAATTGTCATTTAAATGAATAGTAAAAAAACAATGATAAATTGCTTGTTTGTGATATTTACATTTGTAGTCTACTTGAGGCTTAAAATTTTCTCATTTTTAGCTAAAGTATATATTTCAATAGGTTTATTACAATCACTTTGTTAAATACAACACACACACACACACACACACACACACACACACACACACACATATATATATATATATTATTTTGGAATATTACATATGTTATCAGGAATATATTAAAAAATTAAAAATCATTCCAATTCCTTCCATTTACTGACATCTAAGTAAAAAAATTGAATTTTAAATGAACTTTATTAACTTTCATCCAAACACAATTGGATAACCGGTTTACTCCCAATTTATTTAATTTCACTTTCCATTTACCCACATCTAAAAGCTCCCAAACAACCCCTTAAAATATAATATTACAACCATTTGATCAGGTAATTAATTTCACAGAGACGTTGCCAGCCAATCGTAGAAAAGATATTACATGCAACTAACAGACGACCATTCTTTTCCTACACGCCAAATAGATGGGTTGGATCATCTAGTCTATGTGCTTTTAAGATCACACTCCACGCTCATGATTTGCACTGTCTAGATTGAAGTGCATGGATGGCATTCGTAATGGTGGGCGGCTATTAGTTGCAGCAGTCCATCGAGTAGTGTTGTTAATGTGCCGGGCTTGGTCCAACAAATCAATGAATAGCCTCAACTTGAACAATTCAAAAACGGGTCGAAATCCACCCAAGCTCGGCCCGTTGAATACGCTGATAGCGAGGTACCTGTGACGAATTTCAACTGCTTCCTCCACCCAAGGAGTTCCAAGAGAACTTACTTGCACGTGCTATAAGACATGTGTAATGAGCGGTGCTAGATAATGGAGCCATTCACATTCCATCATTACACGTGCCACTATGGCTTGTGTGGAGATATCCATTCATCAGGCGGAGACTAGCGTGGATATGCCCAGGGGTATAGCTGCACATGAGCAGCCTAAGCTCGGTAACTCGCTCGACTCGTCTTGAAAAAGTTTGATGCGACTCGGATCGAAAAGCTGTTGAAACCGAGTCGAGCCATATTTTGGGCGCTCAGAACATTTTTAGTCGAGTCCGAGCTGGATGTAGCTCGACTCGGTATTGAGTTCGACTTGACTCGGCTCGACTCGACTTTAAGTTAGTATATAAAGGATTTAAAAAAAACCCTACCTAGTACGCCCAAACCAGCAAACCTACCCGTTCTCCATCCCTTTCGCCCAAATCGGCCGTCTATCCGGCTACATTTCCTTCTTCCAGCGACTGTTCGGCTACATTTCTTTCTTCCAGCGTCTGTTTAGACGAGCATTTTCTTCTTCCAGCGTCTGTCTGGACGAGATCCGCCCAATACTCTCCGCTTGGCGACATTCCCTCTTCCAGCGTCTGTCTGGACGAACTTCTCTTCAAAAGTGAGTCCTATCCTCTACTCTCTCCATTTTTTCCGACCGTACGAGTAGTGGAACCCATTCGACCAGCGACCATTGGCCGGGCTCGAACTTGACCAAGCCGAGCACGAGCTGTTGTTCCGAGCTCGAAGGCCGAGCCAAGCCGAGCACGGCTGAGACTCGGGCAATCCGAGTCGAGCACGGGCTGGGCAAAGCTTGGCTCGGCTCGACTCGACTCGTGTACACCTCTACCCAGGGGACACGGTTTGGCTAGTGACGCTGCCACCAGGTGGCTAGTAGACAATGCTATGTGGACCCTACCATAATGTATGTGTTTTATCCATGCCGTCCATCTATTTTGAAAGATAATTTTAGGGCTTGATCCAAAAATGAGGTATATATAAATCTCAGCTGGACCACACCATGGAAAACAGTAGTGATTGAATGTGCACCATTAATAACCTCCTAGGGCCCACTGTAATGGTTATTTGACATCTAACCTGTTGATTAGGTCATTAAGACCTGGATGAAGGGAAAAAATATATATCAGCTTGATCCAAAACTTTTGTAGCCCATGAGAAGCTTTTAATGATGGGCGTTCAATCAACACCGCGGTTCACTTGAGATTTGGATCAACCTCATTTTTGGGCTCATACCATAAAATGATACGAAAGAATGGGTGGACGTCATGGATGAAACACATATATCATGATGGGCTCCACAGAGCACCGATCACTGGTGGCAGGGTGAGTAGCCGATCCGTTTCCATGCCCAGGCACAAAATCAGGCCAGTCCATGCATTACCGAGCCACACGTGCAGGAAAAACTTCACAACACTCCATCTCCAACTTACAGATGTGGGCCAGATGATAAGTGGACCAGATTGAAATTCGGACCAAATCACGTTTCCTGTGTTCTCTACCGGATGAATGGTTGAGATCTCGCGTGCGCTCCTATGGCGCGCGTACGTAAGTGGATGGCACGTGTTCCCTCAAAGGTTTCGAGAGGACTTACGGATAGGATCGCTCGATGGAAATCTGTGGTCGAGATCTCCTAACCTAAAACCCTCTATAATATTAGGGCTTCGAAGCAGAGCAGCCGATCCTCTCTGTAAAAGCAAACCCTAGAGAGGTAGCAAGCGAGGCGCTTCTCTCAGCAATGGGTGAGAATCATACCCCTCTCTCAATCGCGATTTCTATCACATCTGATTTTCCATCATTTTCATTTCCTCGCATTTCATCTCTGACATTTTTCTCTACGAATGATTTCTGGTTTTAGGGTTTTTCAAAAACGTTTTTGTTAGGGTTTTAGGATAAGGTTGTAATTTTGGAAAACCTGTGGTGGCATTTAGGGGCATACAAGTACGTGTCGGAGCTATGGAGGAAGAAGCAATCGGACGTGATGCGGTTCTTGCAGAGGGTCCGGTGCTGGGAGTACCGCCAGCTCCCGTCGATCGTGCGCGTCACGCACCCGACGCGTCCCGATAAGGCTCGCCGCTTGGGATACAAGGCCAAGCAGGTATATTGCTTTCTCAAACGCAAGCTGTTCGATTTTGTTCTTGTTTTCTATTCAGTTTCTTGATTACTGTTGTATGAATTATCTGGTCTTAAGATCTGCATTTCATTGCATCCCACTACAGCAATCTTCCCCTACTCGAGGCGAGTCTTGATGAGCCAGGGCAAAGTAGGGGGCCATTTATGTTATTTTTCCATAAGTAAAAAAATCTGCTTTTCATGGATTTAATTGCAGAATTTATCAATTCGTGAGTATATGGTTATTATCAGTGGAGGAATGCGCACAGTCATTTTTTTTTCCTTATGTTATATTTCATTATGAGGCTACAAAGTCATTATGTAGTTGGGTTATCCTTGTTAGTGGATGCAAACACACATTTGGGTGGAGTTAGTATTTAGTTGGTTTTTTCTTGTTAGTGGATAATCTCTGTTACTATTGGATGTTGATATGGAAGATGTGCAAAGATCATGAATAAGAGTATTGATATGGTGGGTGTACAATTCAACTAATTGGATATTGATGCAGAAGTGGAGGTTTTCTAGTATTGGCACATGCATTCACGCACTATGTAATATGGTCAGTAAGGTCTCTGTTTTTGCGGTAACTTGATGCAACCAAACAACCATATAAGCTGGTTGGCCAAAGATACGAAGAATCCAACCGTTCAGATTGCCTTGATTGATGATCTTAATCAGATCCATGGTTTGATGATAAATGTGGAGAGAATAACAGTTAGATTGTCTTGATTGACGATCTTAATCAGATCCATGGTTTGATGATAAATGTGGAGAGAATAACAGTTAGATTACATTGTGAGGCTGGGGGAATTAATCGATCGGTGATCAAATTCATGGCATTTGTAGTTTTGGGGGTTATACGTAGCTGTTGGTTATTTTATAATATCCCTTTTGTATTTTCTTCATTCTTTTGGTGGGCCACTTTTCTTGCACCAAATGATGCCAGAATGACACAAATTGGTCATGTTTGATAGTCTAGCGAGTACGGCTGCTACTTGGCCTGGGTCAACCTGATACTGATTGATCCAATTCTGAGTTCGGGTTGGGTTGTCATGGTCCTTGGGTTAGGTTAGGGTTGGAAAATGTCAACCGGATTTCAAATTGGGTTGGGTTCGGGACCTTCGGGTTAGGTAGGGTTGGGAATATCAGTTGGGTTGGGTCGGATGAGCATAAGAGAATTCAGGTTGGGCACCTCGGGTTTGAATTCTAGTTGGGCTGGGTCAAGGTGTGGGTTGGGTCTTCTTGAGGTCTGGTCAGGCTAGGATTTACCTTAACCCAAACCCAACCAGCCCGAGGTGCACCATCTAATATTGACTCAACTTTTAAGCAAGCCCAAGATCTTACAATTCTAATGCCATTTGGGTGAGTTATGGCCAAGTTACAGAAGGCTCACATGGTTTTAATGAATTTCAAGGGCATCTTTGTCTCTTCATAGAGAAGGGTTTTCTTTCTTTAGTTTTAAGCGGATATGTGAAACAATATGATAGATTGGAAATAATAGTTCTTGGAGTTTTTAGTATTTATTTACTGTAGAAGAAGATTTGAGAAGGGGCTTTTGTGATTTCTAGTTTTTGATTAGAGGATTATTGGTGTTCTCAATTGTGTTTTCTTTTCTTTTGTTCATTGACATCCCCTTTTGGATTGCATTAATCATGTAAGTCTGGAGCCTAGCCCATTGAAACCACTACCTTATCATTAGAGCCTCTTGAAAGACATTGGCTCAAAGTTGAGGATGTTTTTCTACCTATTGTGGTGAACCATCTGTCTACTGCTCATACTACGCTAAGTGGTCAAAGGGATCTGGAACTTATTCTTTGCTCACTCAAGCTGAATTCAATTACATGTGATTATACAAAAACTATTAGTTCCTAAGATTCTAATGAATGACTAAAGGTTGAGTGATGAAATAGATACCAAGTGGTCAAAGGGATCTGGAATTCACTCTTTGCTCACTCAAGCTGAATTCAATGACATTTGTTGCAATTATACAAAAACTAGTAGTTCCTAACAGTCTAATGAATGACTAAAGGCTCTGAGTGATGAAATAGATTTGGTTGGGAAGAATTGATTTTGGGAACTTTATCCAAGGAAAAATAAGTCACAGGTTCCAAATGGGTCTTGAAATGGAAATTTAAATTAGATGGTTTTGTAGATAAGTTTAAAAGTTAATTCTCCCTAGAAATAAGGGACAAAACTATGATTCTCTTTGGCATGCATCATAGTACTATGTGGATGGTGGTGCATGGATATTTTATGATGATTAAACCTGTGAATCGTGATGGTTACGGATATATGGTTTTCTTATAAGTGACACTACCTGTCCAATAAGCGTGTCTGGATAATGCAAACCATTTAACACTGGATACTTTCTCACATCATGATGTTTGGGAGAGGTGAGTGCAATTTTTCGGTTATGCTTCATCTTCGGTTGCTTCAACAGTTTGCACAGTCTGGATTGTCTTTCAACAATGACTCCTGTGTTTTTTTTTTTTCAAGTGCATGTGTATCAACCTTCATACTCAACCAGCTCATCCTTTTCCTCTCCACCCATCAAGTTTGATTTTTGGTCTTCAGCGCTAGGTAGTCAATAATGGTAACAGTGATTGTAACAGTCACTGCCATTGCCGTTATGATACAGGCTGTAATGGCTGTTATGAATTCTTCTTCTTCTTCTTCTGGAAAAGAGCCTACATCGGTCTGTGACGGACTGTTGCTTTTTTTTTTTTTTTTCATAAAGTGTAACAGTTAGCACTGTTACAATTATGTAATGATCGTTACATATCAGTTATTAAATACCTTGGCCAAGGTATTCAATAACAGAAATGGTCACCGTAACAGCCAGCCTTATGGCTGTTACGATACAGGCCATAATGGCTGTTACGACCTGTAAAAGTGATTTTTTTAAAGGAAGGAAACCTATCAGCCCTCATTGCCCATCGCAGGCCTGTTATAGGCTTATTTATTTATTTACTTATAGAATGGTGTTACGACCCTGTATCATGTAACCAGTCACACCGTTACTGTTATGTGACTACTGTTTCAGTTGTTATGTAACCATTTTTGAATACCATGTTTTTGGCTATCCTTTTGTTAGCCTGAGTGCCCCAGGGTCACAATCCCGCTCTTGTTTTTTTTTTTTTTTTTTGTTTGTTTGTTGGTTTGTTCATTCACTCTGTTTTAATTGAATTTGTAATCTTTTGAAAAAAGTGCATCCTCAGTGGTTAATATTAGAATCATTGTAGCAATCTTGATGAGGAAGGAATATTACAACTTGGTGGTAGCTGACCTCTTATTTCTAAATCATAACCACTGCTATTTGTTACTTATCAAACTACCTTCTAATTCAGTATATATTGAGGCACACTTGATTAAATGCTCTATGTTCTTGTGATGTAAGTGTATTCATGTGGAATAAATTATAAAAAATAAGACTGATATTTTTTTTTTCCAAGTTAAGAAAACCCTTTGTATATGTAATTCTAATGATTCTAAAGTAAAACTTTTTTGATCCTTGGTGTGTGAAGTCTCTACTTCATTTGGCATTTCCTTGTATGTTCCCTTTTTCCAAGCAATGAAATTATTTTGTCTATCTGTAAAAAGAACCTTAAAGCATTCTGAACTTATCTACAATGTATATTGGTATGTGTTAAAGAAAAGAAAGAAACCTTTTTGTATCAATAGGAAACGATTACGAGTACTCTGTACGGTTATGTTGTTGGAGGTTAGTTGTCTAATTCTTCAGTATGTTTGTAGGCAATGGCACAGTTTCTGTTATTTGTCAATCTTGGTGGAGCCTGTTTATTTCCTTTTTTCATCGCGCATTGAGGTCATATGATGGTTGTTCGGGTCCATCTTATAAGTTTCTTTTGTGGGTGCTGGTATGACTGCTTTGCGTGAGTTGGTTCAGCTAGGGTGTCAATGAGGCTGTTGATGTGACTACTGGTCCCGGTTTTCCCTTTCTAAGGAACTTTATCCTGTTCCGGTACCTTATTGGTTGTGGTGAAAGAGTAAGAAGCCTAGAGCTTGAGTGTGATGTTTTGCCCCTTAACATTTGAAAATTTGTGGTGGGTGTTTCATGTTTGTCTTGTTGTAATTTTATTTATAGTAAAGTAGTAATTGCCCCTTGAATCATCTATATCTGAACTGCTATGTGAATCATATGGTCGAACTCTTACACACACACACATCTATAGGATTATTGAATTGTTAACTTGTATTTGACCAAACTTCTGGATTGTGGAGTTGCATGTTCCAGAGTTGCATTCATAAAATTCAGAACTGTTGTTCCTCTATATAGAAATCTTGCTTATGCATTGACAATCATATCCTTTTGTTTGCTCAAATCAATGTGGTTGTTGGAACGTGGATGTTTAAAATTTACGAGCCCTTTGGTTTCTCATCCATGAATTTTCCAGGGATACGTCGTCTATCGCGTCCGTGTTAGGCGTGGTGGTCGGAAGAGGCCTGTTCCCAAGGGTATTGTTTATGGTAAGCCCAAAAACCAAGGTATCACCCAACTGAAATTCCAACGCAACAAGAGATCAGTGGCAGAAGAACGAGCTGGTCGAAAATTGGGAGGACTGAAGGTTCTCAACTCCTACTGGCTAAATGAGGTAAGAACAATTTACAACCCACACCTATACTCAGTGCACACCTCTCCTGCCACCCAGAGATCACTGGATTCGCATCCAATATGGGGTTTTTGGAAATCTCATTTTGAAGTATGTATTGGCTTCCTGTTTGCCACTGGCAGAAGATGACCCATTTTGAAATTGATTTTTGAATGGGCATCGACTCATGGGGATATTTTAAAAAATTTATTTATTATCCTGCAGGACTCAACCTACAAGTACTATGAGATCATCTTGGTTGATGCGGCTCACAATGCAATCCGGAATGATCCCAGGATCAACTGGATCTGCAACCCAGTACACAAGCACAGGGAGCTGCGTGGGCTTACCTCTGCCGGAAAGAAATACAGGGGCCTCCGTGGGAAGGGCCACTTGCACCACAAGGCACGGCCATCCCGAAGGGCGACCTGGAAGAGGAACAACACCCTGTCCCTCCGCCGTTACCGCTGATTTCAGTGATGTTGCTTGTCTTTTGTTATATTTGCGCTCGGATTTTAGTTGCTGTTATTCCTTCTGTTACAAAGATTTTGGTGGAGAAAATTTTACCTGAGTGGGGCTTGATCTTAGAGCACTGGAATGCGTTTCATCCAGTTATTAGACTTTCATGCACCGCATTTTGATTTAGTTTGATGTTTTTCACTCTTATGATTTTCTTGTTATCTTAGAAGTTCATTGCTTTCTTCTGCAACCTTGTTGAACAAAGCACTTTTAAGTGCTATGCATAAAACATCATTTGGTATTTGAAACATACTGGATACATTTGAATCTATCATTCAGTTTCAGTTCTATTGGCCCTCCATCAGGAGGCCGGCTAATTCCTCAGGCTGATTGTGTCCCATCCTCAAGGTGGCGAACTTTGTGCTCGATCTGGGCTAGTGGTCAGTTACCCTGTTCTACAGTAATGGGGCTGGCACCGGCACCCAAGTAGGTTGACACAGTGTGGCTCGTAGGTAAAGAATGGTCTGAACCTCACCTTGTGATTTTTGGCCTGTCTCTGCTTTGTCATCAATGGGGTTCATTCCTTGAAACTTGTATAAAGAGATGCATGGTCTGCTGCTTCCTGTTCATCTATCATACTTTTTGCTGTTATTAGCATGTGGTGTGGCAATTTGGCTGAGGTGGTTGGTGTCTTGAATATGTAAATGCAAGGGTACACCTGATCTATCCAGTCCACTAATCAAGTGGGCCATCTGCCGAGTACTGGCAAAATGGACCACTTGATAAACTGTCCACGCCTTATATCAATGCTCCAGCTGGTCATGTTCAATATGCTAGTGTACTGAGTTAATTAAATCCGTTTTTCCAACTCATCTTAGGTCATGAGCCCAAACTAAAGCTCAATTAGAGAGCACCAGGAAATGGTGGGAACTGAACGCCTACCACTGAAAACTAATCAGGGCCACAGGAGTTTTGGATCAAGTTGATATTTGTGTATTCCCTTCATCAAAATCTTTCTGATATGACCTTATGAATAGGTTGGATGACAAATAAGATCACTATAGGCCGTAGGAAGGTTTCAGTGTTCCCACTGTTTCTTGTGGTGTGGTCCACTTGAGCTTTTGGATATGTTTCAATTTGAATGAGCTTTTTGGATATGTTTCAATTTGAATGAGCTTGTAAGATGGATGGGCAGCGCGGATGAGATGCATATATCCTAGTGGGCCTCTGCGGAGTTTACTCAATATGCAACATACGTCCAGTACCTAATGAATGGCCTGGATTAGAAGTGTCGTACCCAATTAAGTTGGGTGACACTTCAAAATCCTCTCACGCTTAAAGTGTGTCTGTGCTTGGAATGTGGCCCATATGCCAAAAAAATAAAAAGAAATAAAATTTCCAGGCGACCGATCAGTTGAGAAATCCTTCGAATCATCTGTGATATAGTAATGTATTTATGGATGGGGAATCATGTTCTTTGGGGATATGTATAAAATACTATGCGGCTAACGTTTCTCTCACCCATACCATTGCTCTGTTTGGGTTTCAGTTTGTGTGAAATGCATAGTGAAATGTAAAAAGAAATAAAGAAGTTTTTTTTTTTTCTTTTTTTTCTTTTTCCCTTTTTAAATTCTTTAGAATATTTTACTATATTTGGATATCAAATGAAACTGGATTTCAAGCAATTATTCAAATATTATAGCTTTAAAAAAAAAAAAAATTTATTTTTTTAATTTTTTAAAACACAAGATATAAGATATTTAATGCCCATCTAAACAAGACCTTTAAACTTGAAATTCATGGGAATCATGGAATGAGCTTTGGAGTGTGGTTTGCAGGTCAGGACCTGACTGAGTTCTGTCAAGTCCACACTGTGGGGCCTACCTCAATGTATGTATTCCATCTGTTTTGCTAGCTCAGTTTGGAGAACGGGTAAAAAAATGAAGTAGATCCAAATCTCAAGTGGACCACACCATAGAAATAGTGGTGATTGACCATTAAAAACTTTTTGTAGGCTGCAAAAGTTTTGGATCAAGCTGATATTTGTGTTTTCCCTTCATCCAGGTTTGTGTGACCTTATCAGCCGGTGGGATGGCAAATAAACATGATAGTGAACCCTAGGAAGTTTTTAATAATGAGCATTCAGCGATCACTGTTTCCTGTGGTGTTATCCACTTGAGATTTTGGATTTGCTTCATTTGTGGGCACATGTTCTACAATGAACTGACAAAACAGATAGACGGTGGATATATAACACATACATTGATGTGGGTCCATCCACGCCCTCTAACTTGGGTTGCTGGTCAGGACTGCTACTGACTTGGGATTACTAGTCAGGACTTTGTTTTCAAACGGCTGGAGGAGAGATTGAAATGGTGAATCACAATAGATGTGTTACTATGGTTCATGAGATTTGGGCCAACCATCAAGTGGTAAATTAAATTACCTCAAATTAAAGCTAGACCATCCCAAATTTGGGCATGGTTTGGAGAGAGGTAGCGACCTCAGGGCCAGATTAATTGAACTATACTAACCTTTGATTCATGGACACTAATAGGCTGAATTAGGACCGCTGAAAATTTTCACTTCGTCCATCTATGAAATGTCCACAAATGGGGTAGTTACACGATCAAATCAGAGTATTTTTTTGGTCAACTTACATTTGGTTTTACAATTGGACTGTTCACATTGAGTTGTTTGGGACGTGGTCCATGGTAGGGCTGAAAGTCAGGCGGGTTGGTGCTCAACCCTAGCCCAACCTAAGATTCTTATACCTCAACCCTCACACTGGTGTTCAAACCAGAAGACAACTTAAAAATATATGCAATTATGTTTGCTTTACTTTTCAAATTGAATCAGTTAATGTAAATGAGGCACTAGCTGATGAAAGTTGGATATTGGCCATGTAAGATTAATTAAATTAATTTGTTAAAAATGATGTAAGGTATTTGGTTCCCAAACTTTTCGACAAACATGTGATTGAAACCAAATAGATTTTAAAAAATAAAGATGATGAAATGGGTAATATTATAAGAAATAACGCACGACTAGTTGTGGAAGGTTATACTTTGATTGAAGGTATTGATTACGATGAAACCTTTGCGCCAGTTGCACGTCTTGAATCTATCAGATTATTTATTTCCATTGCTTGTTATAAAAAGTTCAAAATATATCAAATGGATGTAAAAAAATATTTTTCTAAACGGTGATTTAAGTGAGGAAGTTTACGTACAACAACCGAAGGGTTTTGAAGATCCTAAACTTCCTAATCGTGTTTATCGTCTTAAAAAAACACTTTATGGTTTAAAAAAAGCCGTCAGAGCATAGTATGAAAAATTAACTAAATTCTTATTTAGTCATAACTTTGTGATGAGAAGTGTTGATGAAACCCTTTTTGTAAAGAAATATAATGATGATATCCTGATTGTTCAAATTTATGTTAACGATATTATCTATGGATCTACTTGTGCTAATCTTTCTACTGAGTTTACAGATATTATGAAATCCAAATTTGAAATGAGTATGGTTGGTGAACTAAACTATTTCCTTATCTTACAAGTCAAATAACTTAAAGATGATATATTCATTTCTCAGACCGGATATGCATTGAACCTAGTAAAGATGTTTGGTTTTGAGAATGGTAGAAATTTTAATACTCTTATGAGTACAACTCTTAAATTATCAAAAGATGAATCAGGTAAGAGTGTTGACTCTCAACTTTATCGCAACATGATTGGTAGTATACTTTATTTAACTACTAGTAGACATGATATTTCTTATAGTGTTGGTATTTATGTTAGATATCAATCTGACCCTAGAGAATCTCACTTATCCATTATTAAATGGATAATCAGATATGTTGCAAGCTCTGCTAACTTAGGTTTATAATATCTACATGATACGTTTGTATAAATCGCAGGATATATTGATGCAGACTTGGTAGGTAATATGGATGATAGAAAATCTACAAGTGATGGATGGTTTTATATTGAAAATTGCCTAATATCATGATTAAGCAAGAAACATAATTCTGTATCTTCATCCACTGCAGAAGCTGAATACATTGCTATAGGGAATGCTTGCACTCAGCTAATGTGGATGAAACGAATGCTAGCAGATTATGGAATTACTCAAAATACAATGGATTTATATTGTGATAACTCCAATGTAATAAATATTTCAAAAAATCCAATTCAACATTTTCGTGCAAAACATATTGACATAAGATGTCATTACATACGAGAATTAGTTGAAGATTAAACTATTATGTTGGAATACATTCAAACTAAGAAGCAGCTTGCAAATATTCTGACTAAGCCACTTGACAGTATTAAGTTCTTAAATTTAAAGCATAATATTGGATTATGTATTGTTAAATAATTATTTTGTCTTTACTTTTTCTTTTCTTTGCATTTATTCTTATGATTATTTACAAATAATATATGCACGAAAAGAAAAGAAAAATGGATACATAAAATAAAAATTTTGAAATATTTTAAAGATACAATTGACTTTGGCTATCACCCCTCTCAATTTGACGTGAGATTATCTGCTTTGGAAAAGAAAGCGGATGCTCTGCAAGTGTTCCAAGCATCTTTAGTCCAAACTCTAAAATCAACTATGAAGTACATGAAAAGTACTTTCATCGATTCAGTCGGAGTTTGAGGATTAATGATCATTCGATACCTGCACCATCCTCATCAGAGTTAGAGCTAGATATTTTATTTTTCTGATTTGACTGTGTCTGTTTTAAACTATATATTGATGGTTTGTTTGGATTTTTTGTTGGTTATGGTCTGTTTAGATATTATATACACTAGTTCATACAATGTTTTCTGCTTCATATGGTAGTATGCTTCTTTTTACCCTAATCTGTGATATTCTTGATTTCAATCCATCTACATTTTAATTTCTTCCTTGTTAACTTGTGGCGAAAATGGAGAGAAATATGATATATATGTTATGGTGTAGAAATTTTATGGAATGGAAATTTTATAGAATTTATTATTCTAACATGTCATGTATGCATATACTTGAGGTTATATTTGTATGGCATAGTACATGTACATGTTCTATTTCTAAGGGGGAGCTACAGATGAAATACTACTAATTGTTGTGGAATACAGATGATTGTTGAATCTACAGGTTGTTGATGATTGTGATCATGAGTGTATGTACGAATGTTGGTAAATGTGTTGTGTATGTATGTATTTTGTCATGAAATTGACAAAGTGGGAGATTGTAAGTGTTTATATGTTTAACACACATAAGGTTGCTAAATTTCTTGAGACAGTGATGCCGGTCAGATCGCAACTACTCTATACTTCATGAAGATCAACTCAAGATAGACTTATCATTTAAAGAAAACGTTGCTCGATTTCTAGATTATCATGACTAACATGTGATATAAATATAGAAAAATCTTAGGTTAACCAATAGGTGATATAACCCTAAAAAGATATTTGTATTTGCTAACCAACAAGTGATATAATATTAGAAAGACCTTAGGTTAGGTGCTTTTAAAAATCACTTATTTTGGATTATTTTTTTGTTGTATGTGTTCTATAGTTTGGCTAGCCTAACTTCTTTGGCTAACCTAACTTCAAGTTCGGGCTAAAATTCAAAATCTGTTAAAAATTCGGCCAGCCTAACTTGAAGTTCGACTACCCTGAGTGAAGTTCGGGTCAAATTTTAACAATGCAATTCTCAGATTTTTGCGAGAATTCGGCAAAACGAATTTCAACTTGGGCTAGCCGAATTTTGGATAAATCTTATCCCGCGCAATCCGATAGCCGTTGGAACAAATTCGGTGGAATCCAGCCAGTCGAACCTATTCTTAGGCTAGTCGAATTCCCAAACCCTTTGGTTATAATTAGAGGCCTTTTGTCATTCTAAATCACAACGAAAAATTACTCTAAACCTTCTGCAAGTGAGAAAGAAGCTCAAGTCCTCATTAAGCTAATTGTGTGATATTTATATATTTGTTTTATGCTTATCCAATTCTCTTCTAAAGTTAATCTCAATCATATTCTTGAGTGTAGTCTATACTCTATTTGAGAATTAAGAGAATTGAATCAGTAACCTTAGGGTTTTTCATTTTTTGAAATACTTTAGAACCCTATACTCTTTTTGGGTGAGCGAATACTGCCTTCTCTACATTCAAGAAAGAAGATCTTCTTCTACAAGCTTCGACTGCTTCTTCGAATCTACACTTGAAGATAAGTTCTTTATTATTTTATTTCATTTAGATTTTTCTTTGATAGCCTGTGAAAATCTTAGCGGATTTCATTTAGATTTTTCTGAGATAGCCTGTGAAAATTTTAGTGGGTTGATTTGTGATAGCCCGTAAAAATCACAACTTAAGTTTTTGTTTGTGATAGCCCGTGAAAATCACAAAAGGGGTTTTATTGTAGTGAGACCGTGAAAATCAAAAGTAACTGTATAAGGTTATTAAGGTGAACCTGTGAAAACTTTGAAATAGTAAAACCCAAAATTACGAGGGTAGTAATTTTGGGAGTAGAGTAGACATGATTTTTTAAGCACCGAACCACTATAACTAGGGGTGCACATTTAACCGTTGGATCTGTGGAACCGGACTGGAACCGTTGGATCAGTCCAGTTTGGTCCGGTTCCAGGGTGCTAACGGTCCGGTTCCGATTCCAAAATTTTCTGAACCGTTGATTATGGATCGGTTCTGGTTTAGGGTCATGTAGAACCGAACCGAACCGTTGATCCGAACCGTTAATCGAACCGTTGATCCGAACTGTAGATCCGAATCATGACAGGAACCGTGGTCCGTGGATCTAAACCGTCGATCCTACTTAGTAAAAAAAAAACTCTGTTTGAGCGCCCGCCCAATTTGTGCGCCATACCCCTGCCCTATTTGAGCGCCTTACCTCTGCTCTCTCTCTCTCTCTCTCTCTCTCTCTCTCTCTCTCTCTCGCCGCCCTCTGCTCTCTCTCTCTCTCTCTCTCTCTCTCTCGTCGTCCCGATCCGACGGTCCCAACGCCCCTCTCCCCCCCCTCTCTCTCTCTCTCTCTCTCTCTCTCTCTCTCTCTCCGGTCCCAAAGACCCTCCCTCTCTGTATCTCTCTCTGTCGCTGTCCTGGTCTCAGTGCCCTCTCTCTCTGTGTCTCACCGTATCTGTGTGCTGCTAGGCACCTGCCACCTGCTGCGGCACCTACCACCTACAAACCCCATGCACACGGCGGACGGCCATTGCATTTCCTTCAATGGCAGCTGAGGTACGATTATTAGTTTTTTCCCCTTTTTTTTTTGTTGAAATGGCAAATGGGTTTTCATTTTTATTGGTTTTTTTTTTTCATTTCTTTGTTCATCTGCGCCGGTTCCGGTTCCATTCCATTTTCACAGTCCGGTTCCGGTTCCAAAAATTGTAGAACCGTTAGGAACGGTTCGGTTCCGATTTCACCCTAAAACCGAACCAAATCGACCCGTGTGCACCCCTAACTATAACTCCATGTGCCTTGTGGTGAATATTATTTATTTCATTCTTTGTGGTGAATATTATATTTATTTTATCTTCTCTTGCTAGTTTGAAAAAATTGATTTTAAAGACATTCGTGAAATAAGGTTGTCCTGCCTAATATTTAGATGAAGGTTGTCATATGAATTATTTAGAATCAATGTTTCAATACTTGACCGATTAAGATTTTATATTCTTTATATACTCTGTTTTTATTTCGATTATTTGACATTATCCTATTCACCCCTCCTCCCAATGAATGAATACATCATAATTGCACTTTTTTTTCCAGATCATTTAATGAAGGTATACATTCACGAGAATAAAACCAACCACACCTTAAATCTTATTCCATTTAAATGTAAAAATTCAACTGAACATCAAATGCTCACCCATGTGGGAGCTTATTACAAAAGTTCATATTCGTTTGCATAAAACATAGTTAAAACTAAACTAAAATTTAAACATCAGCATTATTATCCCTCATTACTCAAAATAATCCTCTATAGGGAGGTCATCACCCATATCTTCGACTTGTACGTCACCTACATTATCCGTAATGGTTATCTTTTAAGATTAACAATAATTCAAGTGATTCATCATAATAACAATATAAGAGTTCCGATACACTTCATATTCCACCATTACGAGTAATATTAGTATGTGCAACCAATCTACATGAATGCATACCTAACGTAGTATGTGTAGCTCATCATACATAATAACCACCACATTGTGAAATATAATTCAAAAAAATCCTGCTCACTCTACATCCCATAACTATGGAGATTCATCAACGTGTCCAACACTACCGTGGATTTACGTAACACCTCGAGATGGTACAACATATGGATTGGAAGAATTACGTAACACGATTTATCCATGGAGTGACTAATTACGACATCCGATCCCAAGAGAATGATGTAACACGCGCCCGTGGATTACTTACATCGATTGTGCACTACTAACCAAATACAATGATTTATGCATCGACCAAGAGGCTCGCTACCCTGAGTGTATTACATCCATGATACACATACACACACACACTAGTTGTCAGACCTTCACACATCACTTCCGTCGATAGGAAAATAAGTCGAACCATAAGAGGTTTGAAATTTCAAAACACATGCCCAAAATATAAAATAAGGGAGGTAGCACAAGGCTAACCTAATAAAAGAGAAAAGTAGCAATAAGCTAACTCAATAAAAAGGAAGAATATCATTAGGCTAACCAAAAAATAAGAAAAGAAGAGCAAAAGCTAACTCATACAGAGTGGAAAACATTCATCACTCTTAAAATCGGCGAAGGGTAAGGCTTGTATCCATCATGCCTCATGAATTTATACAAATTTCAGTGGTGTTTTCATGAACTAATTAATTTAAAATCATAATAAAATAAACTCCACTGGGGTAGAAAATAATTCATACACTTCAAAGTGAATCCTTATGCCCAACAATGCGATTTCAGGTCAGACGGGTCACCCGATAAGTCCAAATTATTCCAAAACTAAGTCTGGCTACCCTAAGTTTTAAAATATATATTTTAAATCAAATTAATGTCATTAAAATCATAAGATTTGTTGAGATAATTATCCGATTCATTGGATGAGCAAACTATGCACCGTTTAGGGCTCGGACGTGTGTAGTTTCGTGATTTAAAGAATAATTTTGTGATCTAACTCGTAAAATGTGTCTAACATGATTAAAATCATGTACTAAACATAATTTCAATGTGAATTAATAATTCATAATAATCTAGCAATTTATTAGCATGAAAATCATAGTAAAAATCAAACTATACGCAATTTAACGTGAAAATTATATATATATATATTCAACTTAAATTGATGTAAGCTTAAAGGAATCTCTCTCCTTAGCCTTAGATACAAACCTTATATAAATTTCAATGTATGAGAGCTTCTATACGAACCATAATGTCGCTTGAGCAAGAGGGAGACACCACACGTATGGAAAAGGAAGAGAATGGATGAGTGTCTAGGCTTGGATCTCTCTCTCTCTCTCTCTCTCTCTCTCTCTCTCTCTCTCTCTACCTTGGACATGGGAAGGTGGTGTGCATGGGATTTTTTAGTGGAGAAGGGCGCATGCCCCCTTTTGTAAGAGAGTAGGCATGAAAAAGGGGTATGTCGCATTCCACTTGAATTGAGTTTCTTAAATCTCATTCGTGATATTAGGGTCATCGAATAGGGTCAGGGTACATGATTTTCCTTGTGATCCGAAATTTAGATTGGCCTGTCGTAAAAATTCTCCCAACAGTAGCTAAAACTGAATTGATCTCAATTAGCAGTCCACACTTAATGATCATGGCCTAATTTTGGAGGAAATGTGTAGTCAAGAATGCAAAATGAATAGAAAAATTTTAATGGTTAATTGGTGGTGGAAAAGACCTAAATCTGAAATTTCACTTGTTGCGCAAAATGAATGAATTGGCTTTAAGGCAGTCATCATTCAACGGTATAGGATCATAGATCGGGGTCTAAATTTTGAATGATCTCATATTTGTAAAGTAGGTCAATCGAAAGGTCAAAATTTAGAAAGAGTTGGTAAGTCTAAAAAGGCTAACTTCACCCATAAGGAAAAGCCTACCAAGGTAGGATTTTCACATCTCACACTTGGTCCATATGATTGACAATCTAAGTCATTCATATGAAGAAAAATATCCTACTACAACTATCCACAAGCTTTCGCCAGTCGATGGATACCAAAATCAATGGTTAAGGGGTTGATTTGTCAATTGGTTTACTTTTACAATGATTTAAGGGATGAAATTCGATATGTATGGTTAATCTATGATACGTTGGCATGGTATAAAATTTCACATCAAACAAATTGTGAGAACTATGTGATAAATAATTTAAGGGTCCAAGTTAATGACATTTTCATAATTATTGCTGATCTGAGAGTTTTGAAAATTTTAGTGATTCTACATGGTTGTAGGCACATTTCTTAAAAGTTCTTGCAAAATAACTAATATCTAAATCATTATAGATAAATATTTATTCACCTAATAAGTTAAAATTCTCATTAATTAAGGGGAGATACATATATCTAACCAAATGATGAGCCCAGGCTAAAAGGGTAACATCTGGGATGTTACATTCTATGCCAATTTTTTAAGTGGCATTGATGTAAATTAGATACAATTAATTTGTACATACATTCAATTGACTTATCATGATGTGGTATTAAAATACTTTATGCTTAAGATTATGTACTTGGTGATCTGAATTATAAATGTTGCGGATCAAGCTCTAAAACTATTTTAGTAAGTGGATGACAGGTCTTAGGTTGGCTACTTCAGGCTTATTCGATTAACTGAGGTTGAACATGGATGACTGACAATAGTTGAAACTATGCAGGATGCTTTACACCTAATGCTAGTTTTTTCAGAGTTCTCTGTAGTCGATCAGATCAATCTAATGCAAGACTAATTGTTCATATGCTTGATGGTTGTATAACACCCTGTAGAATATGGGATACTATTATTTTCATTAAATGTAAGTCTCATTATAACTGTTAGCGCGATACGATCCTATCAAAGACTTATGAGCTGGGCATGGTGATACAGGACACTACGTCCGAGCTGTCAACCTATGTTGGGTGATGATCTCCCCTAATGACCGGTGAACACCAATGGAGGTGACAAGCCTACCATGTTGTTGGAATTGGGTGACAAGCTATTTTCATATTTGATACTTGGGTCATGAACCTTACCGTTTACACACCATTGGACATCATAATGTACCTTTAGAATAATTGATTTACAATATATATCGGGTGATGAACCTAACTTGGATTAAAGCCTTAAAGGATGGCGACGAGTCGCTACGTGCCGCAATGAGCCACGTGATTCGGTTACTCAAGTCGTGATATAATGGTGGTGTTATAGTTTCGCTAATGTGCTATTTGAATTTGGATTAATAAAGAGTTGGCAAAGACATACATATCATGGCATTTGTTGGTAATATCGGTGATGAGCCGTTTTATGTTAGATAAATATTTTGTAGTTATAGTGGTGATGAGCCATATCACAGATTAGTTGTTATTCTCGGGACATCTATATGCATATCATGCCATACATGTACTTGATGAACCGGTTTAGGGAATTACTTGCTTTGTTATGTTATCGTTAACTACACTTGATTTTATTGATAACATATGTAACTTAGGAAAATAGTATAATTGAGTTGATCACTCACTCTCACCTGGGACGCTATTTTAAAACACCAACCAGATAATATCGTCGATGTAGGTACCACTGATGCAGATGCCTTAGATGAGGCATACCTAGACACCGTATAGCAGGTATTTTACTTCCAGGTCTCGGATGGGAAGGCCTAGATTGACATTCTTCATCGTTAGTTGAAATTAGAGTGTTGGGTGGAGACATTAGACTTTTCATTTTATGTATCTTTTGATATGTACATTGGAGTCCCCAGCTAGGTGGACTGTTGATTGGTTAGACTGTATGTATATTTTGGTAATTATCGTGACTACACTTACATTTGAACTTTTATACAATGTTTAACTTAGCTCATATGATTGATTTTATGCCACTATAATGGGAATGAGAGATCACGCTTTTGCAAAATGAAAGTGATACCCTTAATATTAGGAATCTAGTGGGTGCTCGACCCTTGGAATTTGGGGCGTTGCACATGCTACCACCATTATGATCCATAAGCGATTCCCAACGGATTAATCGGTTTACATCGTACATCAGATATGTATGGACTTATTTCCAAAGTCCTCAGAGTCCCAGGAAGAATCCTACCTCTACAATTTTTAAAATCCAAAAGGATTTTGCAATCATGTGTATAACTCACACTATACACCCTCTATGAGACCCGTATCCTAGCCCATACTGCTCCGTAGGCTTTCGCTGTCCTCTTGGTCGAATTCCGGTGACTCGTGATCTTTTATCAGTAGTTGCGCGTGACCCCAAGTCATATCCCATATTCCAAAATCGGCTCAACCCGAGACTTGTACCAGTGCGACTGCGCCATCGGCGCGGTTCCGACGCCATGTCTCGCTCACCAAGGCGATACCTAGGCCAGGAGATGTGGGCCTGCGTTCGGTTCGAGGAAACGCCGCGCGTTTGTAATCCCAAGAGAATCTATACAATATGTCAAATCAATCCAATCAATCACCTCACATGTCAAGTACAACACATCAATCAACCCATCACCTAACACATCACTCACCTATCACAACCCATACCTCTCTTACACAACAACCCCAAAAGTCAACATTTCCATCCCATCTCCTCTCTCTCTCTCTATCTCTCTCTCCCAATCATCACTCCATCCCATCTTCTCTCTTTCTTATTTCTCCCTTTTTTTTCCAAGCAACCAAAGAAGAACCCAACATCCAAGCTCTCCATGAGAAGAGCTTGGTGTGGCCCATCTTCCTACCCCCACATCTTTCATCATAACCCTCCAAACTTCATCATCCTCTGTCAAAGTCGAAGCCGAGGAGCTAGGGATTCCATCGGGCCAAGAAGATCGAAAGGTGGGTGCTTTCTTATGGTTAGATTTGTATATTTTTGTTTGGATTTGATGATTTGAGAGCCCACATATGTGGGACTCATCTTGATGTATGCATTATATAGGGAGGGCCCATAGTGGCAGGGTCCCTCTCCTCCTCACCGTCTCTCTCTCTCTCTCTCTCTCTCTCTCTCTCTCTCTCTCTCTCTTTCTCTCTATCTCTCTTTTAGTGATCGAATGTGGCCCACCTGATCTAGACCGTCCATGTGTTGGGCCCCACCTCGCTGCCCGTTCGTTTGGACAGGCATGGATGAAGGAAAACACAAATATTAGCTGATCCAGAGCTGTGGTGGGCCACCATGTGGACCCACCTTGAGGTGGCCCGATAAATGAGACAGATTCAAATCTCTGGTGGAATACACCATTGTCCAGCACGTGGGACGGTGGGTACCACCCATGGTGTATGTGTATTATCAATGTCGTCCATCCAGTGTTTAGAGATTCTGGACGCTGGCACCTCACTCTTTCTCTCACACACACACACGTGTATATATGGTATATCATATTTCATAATATAATATATATTTTATTAAATATAAAATAGCTGTCATGGTGGGCCACCCTCCCACGTGGGACCCACCTTTAACATATGTAATGGATCTGAGCTATCTGTCCATTTAGATGGAGCTCACCGTGATGTATGTGATGGTCCACACTGTCCAGATGGTTGGACGGTGGGCCAGACCGAGATGTATGTGTTTTATGGGCCACACGTGTGGACTTGATGTATTTATTTTTGTCCACACCGTCCAAACGGTGGGCCCTCCCAGAAGTATGTATTATATCAACACCACCTGTCCGTTTTGTAGGTGCGTGGGACCCACCCACACGTGTGGGGGTAGGGCCCACCTTATGTTCACTGCATTCACACTGTCCAGTAATGGATGGTGCTGCATAGAGCCCACCATGGTGTATATAGCCAGGTCGTCCGTGCATTTGGGGACATAGACCCACCATATGATGTATATGTTGTATATCCATACCGTCCATCCATTTTACTGGTGGGTCCCACACGTGTGGACTCATTCATCCGACCGTCTGTCCATGTGGGACGCACCGTGATGCACTGTCCACACCGTCCAGTCCACTGGACGGTGGTTACTGGACGTTGCTTATCTTTAAAAAAAAAAAGGAAGAAGAATATATATATATATATAATATAAAATAATATATATAACATATGTACATGTGTGTATATATATATATATATATATATAATATAATATAATATAACATATATACATAACTGGTGGATCCCACATGTGTGGACCCACCACCTCATATGCATTAGAGCTACACCGTCCAGATCATCAGACTCTCTGGATGGTGGCTTTCTTTGTGTCATGTCAGATGATAATATAATATAATATAATATATTATATTATATGATAATATATTATATTATATATGTTAAGGTGGGCCACTACGTGGACCACACCATGATGTATGTTGCATCTGCACCGTCCATTTGCTGGACAGTGTAGCAGCCATGACGTCCAAGCCATCCATCCATCTTACAGGTGGAGCCCACCATGATGTATCCTTGCCGTCTATCCATTTGACGTGCATGCGGTCCCACCATGATGCGCGTACCGTATCCACACCGTTCATCCAATTTGAGGGGCCACACATGATGTGTGGGTCTTATCCACACCGTCCATATGGTGGGATGGTGGGCCCCCTTTTGATGTATGTATTCTATATCCAAGTCGTCCACCAGATTGGACGTGGGCCAACCTTGCCGCATATGTTTTATCCAAACCGTCTATACATTTGGTGAGCTCGTCCTTGGGCTTGAGACTAAAAATAAGGCAGATCTAATATCAAGTGGACCACCCTACATAAAACAGTGGTGTTGAACGCCCATTTGATATGTAGTCGTGGTGGCCCATTTGATATTCGGGCCAATAATCTTGGGTTGAGGCAGGGAAACTTGGATAGTTCTTGGGCGCCGTGGTCAGGAAATCATAGTTTTCGATCTCTCTCATGTATGGGGATTGAAGGCTTACATATTCGGGCCAATAATCTTGGATTGAAGCCTTCTGAAGTTAGAGAACATTTGACGGTTAGTTCAGGTAGCTTAAAAAATAGTTCAGTTGAAGTGTATTAATCGTTCATGTTTGTTCGAACAAAAAAAAAATCACTCACATACTTTCTAAATGTATTGCAAGAGAAGTTCGACATCGACTATGTCCTGAAAGAGTGGGCTCTTAAGTCTTTCAATAAAGAATAGAAGGACTACAAGTCTAACTTGAAAAAGACATACTACGCACCTTATTAGGGTGATTTGGATTATGCTAAAAAGAACCGCCCACAAAACCTCGATCATGCAAAGGGGGATTAGCTAGTCAACTTTTAGGGAGTGATGTTGGGAAAGTATGAGTGGTAGTTATAATTACATATAAATTCATTTAAATACCAATGTCATTTGTATTATAATATGTTTTAACTTTTTCATTCATCGCTTTGTAGATGGCCAAAGAGAAAAATAAACAAAACCATGCGAACCAGAGGCTTCCCCATACATCTAGTACGAAGAGCTTTGCGAGGAAGTGTGAAGAGGTAAATTCTGATAGATACAAATTTGTTTCTTTTTGTATTGACGTATGCACTAATTTATTATTGTCTACTTATCAAGAGATACAACGGTCCAACGGAGCGGAGCCGTCTCGGTGGAGATGTTCAGAGTAACACGTACAAAAAAGGATGTGAGTTTTGTAGATAGGGATACAGAGGCGATGTTTGTAAGTATATGTATCCAAATTACGTTTATATATATATTTTTATTTTTCTTTTTATAAACATGTTAGTATTGATTATATTTAACTTATTGCAATGCGCAATGAGAAAGGGAGTCCCAACAGCTAGAGGGCTCCCATAGCAGTATGGTCAGGATAAACATCTTCTCCCAGGTCATGACGGAAGATAAACATGGTCGTATAAATATGACAAGGATGGGAGTCAGTCCATCCACATTGTGGGGGCATCAAGTAAGCCATCATGGGTATATGGCATGGGCTACCCAGGCATGACAAGAGGTTGTCGAGGCACATCAGGCGGGCAATAAGGCACTTCAATAAGCCATTGAGGCAATTCAACCACGACGTAACTTCAAGCGTCCTTCGCTGCATTGTTGCAATACATGGGTCAACAACTCGACAATGCTATGGACATGGATAGTATACTTCATGGTACACGGGTAATAACTTTCCATTTCACCATTTAAAAAAAAAAAAACTAAGAATCTTAACACTTGTATTGCCTTATTCTAATAATCAAAGTAACATTGTTTATTAGCTTCACCTGACGGCATTCTGACACTTGATGGTAGCGGTGCTCATCCGGCTTGAGTCTCATGTATCCATAACTTTAAACCCGTGCCCCTCTTCTTATTAATGAGTTACAATGACCTGCTCTTATCATAATGATAGATTTAGGTCACTATAGTTCATCATCATATATATTATTTGGATTCCAATTGATTCCGTTTTTCTTCCTATTTGGATGAATGACAACATAAAAGAAACAAAAGTAAGCTGCATGAGTTCTATCATGAAATATATATCTTTGGTCTAGAGCTCAATTAATAGATTTCTTACTGCATGATGGGATCTTCTGTTAGTGACTTGGACTCACCTGCTTTGGTCAGGCCAACCCACTAACAGATGATCTCTATTATGTGGTTAAAAATTTATTAGTTCAACCACACACCAAGATGTACATTTCCTCATGGAGCACATGCAGGCTCTTTGTTTCTCATTCCTCTTCATATTCATCTAAACATGAAGAAAATAGAATCAATTGTAATATAAATTTAATAACGATAAATTACAATGATCGAAACCTATCACGATGATAAGTATGTAGGCAACTCTCTCGTTGGTTACGGAGAGTGTAGTAATAATTAAAAAAAAAACTTTAATCCGATATTGTTTCTTTACAAAATACAACAACTGCCTGCTTCATGTCAGACTATTTAACGATGGATTACATTTTTCACTACTATAAGTGTTGGTGGCGGCAGAAATTATAATTCACTAATGTATTAATATGTGATTAGCAACACCCATAATGGCATATATAACATCCCTAAGTTTTGAGCCACATAAAATTTTAGATTAATCAAATTAAAAAATTATTTTTTTTGTAATTAATAACCAAACAAAACACTTAGCACGATGGTATAAGCACCCTTGGATGAAAGAGAGGTCAGTTGATTGAATTATGTCAATGTATTATAAATAACTTTTTGCACAAAATTATAAAAACCGATTAAAAACCTTTTCGATCAGCCTGTGGAAGAAGCTCTCGCCGATAGGTTTCGTTACTTTTTTATCGATTTTTTTTAAATGCTTTTGACTAAAAACCCTCAGATATACGACATTAATGGGCATATCGGTTTCACGTTCATCGCTATGATTTGTAGGAAGTTTTGATGATAAGAGGAAGGTTCTAAGCGAGATCTCTTGTCATATAGATCGGGATGGGACCATCTAGCAATGCTAGTTCAGATTAGTTCTGATCATGTGTTTTTTAAAGCTAAAATACATTGGGGCCCCAAATTCTAGATTGATCTGACCACCCGTGGGCCACACCGATCAGAGTTAATCTCGATCACTAATTTGTGTTTTGGGTGATATGTTGGATTTTTTGATGTATTAGTTCGATCTACACTGCTCATATTGATTTTGAGTTAGAACTAGGATGATACCCAATATTTTGGATGGATATGATCGTTAGATTATCCTCAACGATTAACAGATAGTATTAATAATAAATCATGTGATGATTAAAGATTTTGAATGGCTCAGATATGAACAAACATTTTCTTTTCCCAAACTTGATGTTATGAAAATTAGTGGATGGTTTGGATTCAAACCATGTGTGGGAAAAACCAATAATAACTTAAAAAATAAGAAAAACCCAAAAAAGTTGTGAGATCGGATTGTGTAGTGGAGCTCGTTTAACTTCAATCAATCGATCAGGGATATATTTTCGATCGATCGAACATGTTGATTTTTTTCCAACAACTAAAATGTTCATTTTTAGTACTTTCTCGATTGATCGACGATTGGTTTCGATCGATTAAGGAAGCATCGATCAGACTTGATAGATCAAAGGGATTGATCGAAAATGTTGAAAATATTCCAATGACCAAACAAAATTAATTCTAATTTTCTTGATACATCCACTATTGGTTTTGATTAATCGAAAAAGAGAAAAAGTGTCCGGAGACTTTATATGTGAAATTCAAAATTCTTCAATAGATGTTTGTTCGATCGGAGAGATCAATAGAGGGTTTTCGATCTGGCTCGATCGATCCACAAACTCCTGGACTGATCTTGAGATTCTAAATTATGATACTTAGATTAATAAGTTTATTATATATACATATAACCTTGAATTAATTATAAATAAATGAATAAGAGTGGGTCATTTGAGTTGATCAAAGACTGACCCAATTGAATGAAATGATTGGATCAATTTATGATTATTTAAATTGTTCATTAGGGATTCTAGATTCAAACATGTACGACTGTTCAACGGATTTATCTCTACCAAGTACAAGCAAGTGAATCCCAACATATCTCATCTCTATGCGAATAAGATGAATTTGATTGTTGTGGTTGTTGTATTGTAATGTTAGACTGATATATCGATGTATGAATAATTGTGTTGAATGGTTATTTCTGTGAAATATTTATATAGACATGGATATTATTACAATCATGCAAATCATAGATTTCTCTCATATGGAGATATGTGTATCTGACAACTTGTGTGTGTCAATGCATTGTACATTGAGCATGCATTACATGCATCACATAATGCTCCCGTGCTAATTGTTAAAGGTCTGCTCTAGATGACTTTCATGCACACCTTGTGCCTGAGTTCTTGAGGGATCTCTCTGGATGATTTTCTGGTAAAATCATTATCAGATGCCCACTATTAGTGGAAGCATACTCATGGAGTAGATGCGAGCCTTGCTCATGCCTACTTAATATGATAAAAGCCTACCAGGTACAAATGTTGGTTGAGGAATATCTAACCCAAGCGTATGAAAAATTATCTCACTTGCTACATGCATTCCATGTCATTTCTGCACTCATAATCATTCTTGCATTCCCATACTTTAATTGTTATTCTATGTTATCTTAATTGTGTCGAGCATGAACCATGATGAGTTCACTTAATGGGCTTGCCCAGCTGACGTTTGTTGCATGACAATCATACACAGGTGATCAAGACAGGAAACGTAAGTTAAGTGCAAGAGAATGAGGCTAAGATGGTGAACGACATAAATGATAAGTGGCCATATTTATCTGAAGACGAACTTACTACAATTAATTGATTAGATGACTTGTTTAACATTAGTTGTTGATTATGAAACTTTATTGCTTTATTTAACCATTAACAATTAGACATTATTATGATACTTGTTAATAGGCATTTATGTTGGATAGTTGGTAGTATTATGGTTGAATAAAGTTTTAAATGGGTGGACATAATTAAGTTATTAGATTTACGATGTGATTAGCGAATATGATGGTTATGGAAATGTGTGAAATTGTATGATATATGTGGATGTGTGAATGTTAGAATCTAAAATAAATTTAGAATATATTAAGTCATGCTTTCAAGTAGTATGAATTATCAACTTAAGTATACTTGGTGTACGAGTCATGGACTGTAACTCGTGTCTGAGGTTGTACACTCTGTATCCAAATTGCGGAGTATGACAACACATATTTCTGCTACTATCTGTGACATTTTTAGTGGATAATATAATCCTCTAGTGTATTAATACGTCATTAGCAACACCTACAATGGTAAATATATTCGCTGCTATAAATTACGTTCGCGACGGACTATAGGTGTCATGCTCCGAAATTCGGATACAGAGTGTGCACCCTCAGACCCGAGTTTCGGCTCATGACACGTACATTGAGTGTACTTAATTCATTCTCCATATAGTTTTCTAGATGCACAATTTAATGAATTCTAAATTCACATCTAAATTTAACATCCATTAATCCACATTTGTATTATATTCCTATAATTTCCATAATCATATATTCCAAATCATATCATGTGAACAGGAATCATTTGAGTCCACTCATTTGAAACTTTATTTAACAAAAAAAATAAAATAATAATAAATCAAATATTGTTCAATATGATCATTTTATAAATAATGGTGAATCATATTTATGTACAAATAGATACAAAAAGAAATCAAACTCCTAAATAAGTCATTAATCCATCGTAGCAAGTTCATCTTTTACCAAATACGGCACATGGTTCCACGATTCATCTGGAAAATGGTCCTCGTTTTTCATCACTTAGTTTGAATTTCTTGTTTCATTCGTCTTTGTGCGGTTGTCAATTCACAATGTTAGCTGACCAGGTTAGTGAGTGAACTTATCATGGTTCATGCACGTCATAATTAAAATAAAAATGCATGGATGTTATGAAATGCATGGATGCGTGAATGGATCAAGTGAGTAGATCCGTACACTTGCTTGAGTTGGATTCCATCAACCCACATCTCTCCTTTTTGGATAGGCTTCCACCATCTTAGTAGACTTCCATATATTGTGGGCTTTCAGGGATGGTCCCTTAGGTCACCTGGTACTGTAAGTACATATAGGTATTCCAAGGCGTGCCTCCAAGATTCAACGCATGTGTGCTATGCATGACATGAATTAATGAAAATGATTGATGCATCATATTATCATGTTGTCACATATATCATCATGTCATATTCATATAATTTCAAGTTTAAACAAATATAATAAAATAACCAATATAAAGAATTACACTCAACATATCAATCAAACAACTACTTTAAGTACAACGGAGAGGAAACGGGTTAGGATCACTCGCTTGATGATTTGACGAGGTTGAATTGTTTTTCAAATAATCGAAATATGATAGTTTAGAAATTCCAAAAACACAACATATACACAGAATCATTATCCTGATTTATATGAATTTATATGATAGGACCCACCTTTGATTGATCGAGGACATGATCAGGGTCCACAATATTATCAAATATGGATCTCTTTAGATCTAGCCCTTGATATAGGGTCTGTAATCACAACCATTTCATGCGAGACCCACTTGATTAATCAAAGTGGTCTCTACCATTTCCATTTATATTTCAAATAACCTAATAATTATAGTTAATCATAAATTAAACAACTCAATTCATCAGAGTTCTTAAATTCAGAGTATAAGTAGTATGTTTTTACCCTTTGTTGGTCGGACCAAGCCGAACCGACAAAGTGCATACTCTGTCAAATTTGGTTAGTATCTCTCTATCAATTTAGATCGATAATCCTGTGTGTTAAACTGATAAATTCTGAAATTCTACTCCAACTTTTTAGAGATGAATAAAAGTTTTGAGATTTTTCTTATTTAAGATCTAGAGTACACTTTAAATACATCGGTTAGATCCTAATTGATTAATGACCTATTAAAAAATGGTTTAAGTAGGGCCAAATAATTAGTTTGATCTGAAACCTTAGTAGCTCATATGATATTTTTAATACTTCTCTTTTTAACAAATATCATTTAATTGACACAATCCACCTGATGGTCGGATCGACATAATATTTGTGGTTCCAATAAATTCGACTTCAATAATCAGATGGATAGTGTGGATCAGATCTCATATGTCAGCATGGGTCAGGCCCAATTTTCATATTAAAAGCAAAATATAAACATCTATGTAGAGGTTAGAAGTTTAATATATATGGTGCAATGATACCATGAAGCATGATGTGTTTGAACAAATGCTTGGGTTTAATTAAATGATTTACTTGGAGATGATCTAGAAGACTTGGCCACATTTTTGGAGTTATTAGACGGATCAGATTGATCGAAGGAAGTTCAGAGACGTGATAATTCGAAGCTCCAACAAGTTTTGGTTGATGTGTTCGACATCACGAAGAGAAAAGGTTATGTTTGGGATGAGTTCTTTGATCGACTCTCTTCATGGAGATGTGCTGAAATAACGAGAAGCATTAGGTGGAGATTTATAAATGGTTAGGATGAGTTGGAGAGGATCTCATCAAGATTTTTGAGAGGAAAAGTCGTGTGCGGCTCAACAGTTATACAAAACGGAAAGTGATCTCATTCGTTTGAATTTCCTAATTGTGGATGGGGGAAACACAAGATGATTCTCAAAAAAAAAATATAAAGAATCCAATCCACTCATATGGTTTTAAATATCATGATGGTAAAAGTCTGAAAAATGAGACATCATAATCTTAGATGGGTTGCATCGTACGTAAAGAACAATAAAGATGTGATATTGACTATTAGTGGCTAATGATGTGCGGTCCAGGTCGACAAGGTGGGCTTTACAAAGATGGGTGGCATGCAATGTGGGTTGGGTCCAAATAAAAGAAGGTGAAGGATGGACTAGGAGAGACGGCCAGGATTGGGATTCATCACAGAGACGTGATACACGTTATTTTTTCCCTTTTTTTTGTCTTTTGTTTTCTTTTAATTGATTGGGACTATGAGGCCCACTGAGGTGTTCATAATATGTTAGGATGCAGGCTAAAAATGAGGTAGAACCGAATCTTAGGTGGGCCACACCTCACAGTGCAATGCTTACCATTGAAACATTTTTTTTTCTTATCTGATCTTTTTCTTATTATTTTTTTCTTTCTTTTACTTATTAATTATTATTTTCTGGTTTACCACCATCCTTCACATGTGTGTACGTACACATGTGTGAGGGATGAGAACCGTAGGTGATGTATATAGATGAATCAAACCGTTTCTATGAATAAAATGGACTCACGTGTGTTGTTGTTTTTTTTTTTTTTTAATTATTATATGCATATCTGTTTAAATACTTGGAATATCTCTCATCTTACTTTTATACTGAAAATCTTAAAGCATAAATCTCTTAAATTCGGACCATTCATTTGGAGTAAAACTTTACCATGACTTATTTTTTTGCGTACCCTATAAATAGACTAAGTTTGGGCCTTGATCTCTCAAGGATGACCAAGATGCCTATTTAATAACTTCTCACACTTTGTGATCCAAAATAACGTTTACACATATCTAATGAAAAAGTTAGTCGTTAGATTTGACGTATACCCTATGATCTTCTAAATGATCGGTTTATTTAGGCATTTGGATGGCCTAATTGGCATATCAGACTGTGATGACCGATCAATCGATGGTTTAAAATTTAATTAATTTGATGGTTATGATATTAATAATGTATACCAGTTATTGTATGGTCGGTTTTACAAACAGATACGTATAAAGTGATTTTTTGATGTAGTCTACGTTTGAAATATATACCATTAAATTCAAGTGGTTAGTTCACGGGTGTAAAATGCTTATATTATAGTTTTGACAGTATGTTGAGCATATTTATAAATGACGAAGAAGATAAACAAATTCAAATTTTAATTTGATGCGTGAACAAGTGGATTTGAAGATCTGGTAGTTAATTTATTTTGATTGGGTGGTCCAAATTCAAAGCGGATGGTCATATATTTATATCTGATGGTGATAGGTTGTATCAACGGTAAGTTTTAATGTACGAATAAGAATACTAGGGTATTTGATGATTCGTTATTTTAATTAACGGTCGAAAAGTACTCCCTATGGTTTAGATTCAATCTATACTACAGATAGACAGTTAAAATTAACATATCTACAAATATACAATTAAACAAGTGTAATCATATATTCTTACGTATGGGTAAACTTATACTCTAAATTTCGGATTGTTATAGTAGGGATTGCCGATGTGTTATAATGGTATATACCGGCCACAATAATTGTAGATGCAACGGCAGATTAGACATCCACCCCTAAATATATAGTGACGACGACAACAATGGTGGATACTTATTCTGCTATTGATTCGTCACTATAAGCTAAAACGATGGTTGTAACATCGAATTTGTAAAGGGTTCCTAATGTAAGTATTATATGAGATCTTGGATATAAGTACACGCCTTACTGAATTAGTTAAGTGAGTTGAGCATGTAAGAATTGCAAAATGTTCCTAATGTCGGTGCTATGCTAGTTGTGGAAAATTGTTCTCTTAAATTAATTAAGACGAAAATAACTAACTTTATCATGCGTTCATGACATTAAAAATATGTAGTCACACATTGTGCATTGTGTAAACATTGATATGTCTCTATTGTAGTGATATTTTGTTTAGCTTCTACCTTTATCGAACTATTTTTACTTATCTTGAAATTAAATTATGGTGAATATGATCTCAACGACTTCTAATTCACTCAATTAATATATCATATATATGTTTTCATAAAGAAGATGGTACAAGCGAAGCTAAGTATTTAGACGGTTATTTTTGTTAAAACATAGTCCGTAACTTAAGTTAATTTATTTTATTTCATAAATTTGATGTAATAAAACACTTAGTGAAACATTCCTTTAATAGAGAATCCAATGAAAGTAGTTTAACTAATTTTGAATTATGAATTTAATCAACATTTAGATTTTGATCTTCGAAAAATTTAAATTTAAATTTGAGTTAAATGATAGTTAATAAAGTTTTATTTAAATTTAGTATAAATAAGCCTAAATTTTAAAGAATAAATGCTTAAATTTTAATTCATGTTATAAAATTCGATATCAAAATTATTGTATTTCAATTCTGAATTTTGTAATGGACAATTTGTCACGCCCCAAACCCAGAAATCGGATTCACAAGAATCCCGATTGCCGAATCCGGTGCCGACAGCCTCCGTAGTACCCCATTCTCGGCTCCCAGCGCCCATACGCCAGATTCCGATCCTGGGATCCTACAAGGAGGATTTTCAGTATGAATTTTTTTTTGTAAGGGAGCATAACCACAAGCATAACCAAGTCACAAAACAACATCATCATCACATATCCACTAGAATAAATATTTGAGTACAATGCTGAAAGGGAAATACATATGTCAAAAATCGAAACTTCAGAAAACCACTGCACGCTCCAAGCTCAACCCTACTACAACCTAACGCCACCTGCACGCATCTATCGTGCATAAGCTTATAGAAAGCTTAGAGGGTGGTGGAAGTGTGTGTAAGGTAAGTGCTAAGTATCAATAAAGCACATAAATCATACATCATCGGGATAAGCAGAAATACTAATAAGATCATGAATCATATGACATCAGAGTAAGCAGAAGTGTACTGGTAAGTCCATGAATGCTATCAGCCGTACCAAGGTTATGCGATGCAAAATATAACAAGACAATAATGGATGCTGAGGATGCAATGTAATATGCGGTGCGAATAAAATGACTATGCTGGAATGTGAAGTCGGGATGATAGTACGAAGTATCACAGGCTATGGGGTCCATCATAAGGGACTTCTATCCAAACTAGTCCCATACCTAAATTTGGATAGTCAGACACCATGTGGTAAACTCCTAATCTCAGGTTAGTCGCGCGCCCAACCAAAATCGTGGCCATGCGAAGGTACACGTAACAAATAGTTATACACCACCAGCCCGAGTGGATAGTGAATGAATGAATGAATGGGTATGCAATTCCTGCTCAATAAGTCCACGTATCAGTACGGTTGCTCTCTGGGATTATCATCGGGGTCTATTACACTCTACGCCAGCTTGCCGCCCCTATCCGAGCGCACAACTAGGTAAGTGAAAGAGACGTCACTATCCGCCTGCCCATATCGGGCCCGGCTCGTTGATAGCGGACCTATTCCTCAAGCTAGTCAAACTTAACCTAGATATTGCCCCCTCACTCAGGCGGATAAGGTCACACCCCTTCCCAACCGACCACGACACAGTGGGAGACGCGGCCTCCTGGTATTCGGCCCTCGTGCGCTCATATATCCACTCGGTCTCGACGTTGGAGTCATCTCCTGACCACGGAGGTTCAAGGATTTTCACCCAGGGACATCTATGGCGCCTATATGCTAGAACCAAACATTTCCGGTGTCCCGTCTAGCCATCCACGATATGCCTGTGGAGGCCACAGCCCTGATGTCGCTAGGGCGTACAATGATCAAGTAACATGTATGCGAGATGCATGAATCACACCGTACAAACATGCAGCAATCTCGCGCGTACCATGCGCTCATGTCGGGCACTCCATCTCATATAGAGTCCTGTAAATGTCTCAGCCCAACGGCTCATGTTATAACCAAACATTCCTCATATCAAGCATACATATGATGCGTATGGGTATGAATCATGGAGCTACACTAAGCATGTTATAAGGTGATGAGCTATCCTTACAACGCAGATGGGCCTAGACGGCCTACACACAATAAGTATGGGCCTACCAATGGCCCTAGAGAGAGTCGTAATGCGGACATTTAACCAACATTATACTTACAATGTGGACGTCAAACCAACATTGCTCCCAAGGCATAGCCCGCCATATAAGTCAACACATAAAACACGGTGGAATCACATTCAACGGGCCTTATGTATACCCTATTGGGCCTCGACCCATGGGCCTCCAATACATCAAATGGGCCTTACAACATAGGCCTCATGTATATCAAGGTGGGCCTCAACAATGGCCACAAATACACACCAACGTGGTCCTCAACAACGGCCACAAGTACACATCAAAGTGGGCCTCATAAATATCAAGGTGGCCTCCTCAAATGGGCCTTAAGCCATGGGCTCCAAATACAACACAATGGCCTCAACCCACGGGCCCTTATACATCACAATGGCCCTCAACCCATGGGCCCTAATATATTACAATGGGCCTTAAACCATGGGCCTTATATATACCAAGGTGGGCCTAATCACATGGCCCATATGCATATCAAATGGGCCACAACAATGGGCCTTATGTGTATCAGATGGGTCACACCAATTGGGCCCCATGGTACGTCAAAATGGGCCCGATCACATGGACCATATGCATAACAAATGGTGGGGTCCACTTGAACTGTTAGATCTACCTCATTCCTTAGCTTATGCAATAGAAGGGGCTTTCAAAATTGGATGGACGGGTTGGAGGCAATACATGCATCATGGTAGGCCCCAAAACAGCCCACCAGCCTACCATGATATACATAAAAATATATATATGAAAAAGGTACAATGCGCTCACGCTGATTTTAGGTCCCATGAGGTCAAGCTGTGTGGGCCCTGCCATGATGTGTTTCGAACATCAACACCATCAGGCAGATGCACCAGGCCGTCGTGGGCCTAGGCCTAAAAAAAAATCAAGTCAATCCGTGACTTGTGTGAGCCACACTGCATGCAAAAATTGAGAGGTGCCGTGCACCATAAAAACATCCATAATCATTTCCTTGGGCCCACCAAGATGTGGTCAGCAAATCCAGCCCATCCATCATGTGTGTCTCACTTACATGAGGGTTTAGACCAAGTTTCAGGCGCATGCAAATTTCCAGGCGGGGTCCACCGCGTGGAACACATACATTACAGTGGGCTCCCACCGTCCGCCTGGACGGTGGTACAACAACACATGCATCGCTGTGGGCTCCACCGTCCGCCTGGACGGTGGACTTAAAACACGTACATCAATGTGGGTCACACGTGGGGCCCACCATAAGGTTTACCTTCCATCCAATCCGTTCATAAGGTCACACAGACCTGAAAGAAGGGGAAAAACAAATTCCAGCTTGATCCAAAACTTCTGTGGACCCCAAAAGAGTTTCAATGGTAAACGTTCATTCGCACTGTTTCCTATGATGTGGGGTACCTGAGCCATGGATGTGGCTGAAACTTAATGGGGGCCCACTTCAAGAAGGGGCCCACCTTATCAACGGTTTGGATGACAATATACATCACGGTGGGGCCCACGGCAGGGGACCCGTGGGGCCTTGCTCGTTCACGCCCGCCAGTGTACGCAGGCGTTGCCTGCGCCTCTGACAACGGCAGCAGCCGCTGCTGCTGCTGTTGTTAAATTTTTTTTTTTGAAATCATGGTTTTTCCATGGTTTTTCGCATGTGGGTCCCGCGTCAGCCGAATCCACCCCAGCCACTAGTTTCCATGGCCTAAGATGGACCAAACAAGTCCAATATCGAATATTTTTCGGCGTGTAGAAATTTTAAAATGAGTTTCAATGGTAATAACCACTGTTTTCAACTCTTTGGCCCACTAGAAAAATCAGATTGACTTCATTTTTCGGCTCAACGCCTAAACTGAGCCGGGGAACGGAATAGATGGCGTGGATTGAATACATATATCAAGGTGGGGCCTACATGCACAACCCCTTCCAAAGCTTAGGAATTAAGCTCATATTTGTGTTTTCAATTCAACGTCCAGCGTCCCTGGACGCTGGACTGTTGTTCACTTCAGGTGGGCTGCCCACGTGGGCCACCAAATGATGGGTGGTGTGGAACATACACACCTAAAAAGTGGGCCCCACCTACAAATGGGTTGGATCTAGTTCATGCTTCATGGTGGGGTCCATCCAAGTGGGCCACACGGCCACCTCATTACACACAAAAAGAATAAATAAATAAATAAAAAGAGAAGAGAGAGAGAGAGAGACAGAGAGAGAGAGAGAAAGGTGGGACACACGTGTGATGGAGGGTCCCCGACACTATGGGCCCTCCCTTACATCCAGTCATACATTTAAACGGTAATCAAGGTGGGCCATCGGCCATATCTTAGGGTCCAAAGCGAGATCCATACCATTGATCAGTAGGCCTCACTTGGCCCATCTAAGAAAACATGAAAACTACCCTATCAAAGCACCCACTGGTTGATCTCTTTGGTTTGTTGGAACGCCACCCTCCTTGTGCTCCTCTTTGATGGTGGAGATGGGAAATGGATGGCTAGGATGATGGGTTTTGGAATGGGAATGGTGGGCCACACAAACTCTCTCTTCTCTCACTTAGGAGCTTGGACGTGGGGATGCTCTTGCTTGGCTTTGAAATGTGTTGGGAAATGAGAGGGAGAGAGAGAGTTGTAAGGAGATATGAGTGAGTGATGTGAGGTGATGGATGTGGTACTTGACTAGGTATGGGTGTGTAAGAGAGAGGGTGAGAAAGAGTTGACTTTAGAGAGAGAAAGTATGGGTTGCTTGTACTTGACATTGAAGTGATTGATTGATGTGATTGATTGATTGATGGGATTGATTTGACATTGTGTGGAGATTCTCTCGGGATCGTAAAAGCCCGGCGTTTCTTCGAAATAAATGCCGGCCCGCATCTTCTGATCAGGGTATCGAATCGGTGCACAAGTTGCGGTGTTGGAACCGCAGCGATGGTGCGGTTGCAATGATACAGGTCTCGGATTAAACTGACTCGAATCTAAAGGATACGACTTACGGTCGTGCGCAACGTCGATTATCAGTCGCGGATTGCCGGACGTCGACGGAAAGGATCGCATGATTCATCAAAACAGTACGAACTAAGATACGGGTCTTACACAATTGGTCCATGGAAGGATCACATTTCCTTCTACCACCTCTACATTATGGCAACATATAGCAGTTTTTTATTGGGCAATGGAACTTCATCAAATCAAGTGTAAAAGCTTTTATGTTTCAACGTGAGCTTGATCCAATGAACCATTCATTGGATTCGATGGCAATGCAAGTAAATGTAAATGGGAGCTTTACGGTGCTTCCAGAGCAGTGGATCTTCGAGCCCATAAAATATTAGTTGATTTGATCAATTAAATGGGCCCCATATCTGCATATTGATCTTGGTCAATTTTGTTAGGGATTATTCTGCAGAATCACATAGAGATGGATCTAGGATAGCAATCCAAGAGCACCAAGCAAACACAAGAGAACACAATTTAACGTGGAAAACCCTTTCAGGAAAAAACTACGGTATAAAGCGACATATCTTCACTATGAAAGCAGAAATTATAAAGAGAGAAAACTTACCCGATTCGAACAACCTCGAATCTCACCCTTGTTACACCCTTTGAAACCTTAGAACCCTTTCTAGAAACCCTTGAAATACTTTAAGAAGCCTTATAATCAATTTAGAATGGCCCTGAGGACTCTTATTTATAGTTGGGAAATCCCAACTTTCACACTGACTTGGAATAGTCCAGAATTTACGCAGTTCGCGCACAGTCTGCGTAACTTTCGACTAGTCGAACCTGTCCTTCGACTGGTCAAATTTTTCAAAAATTCTAAAATACATTGTTGCTGGACTTTCAGCCGAACTTTCACATCTATTAACAACAATCTCCACCATGTCTTCAAACGTGTAGCTTCTTGCCATCTTTTCTTTCTGCATCGTATCATTGCTTCAATCAATGCTTCTTGTGCACACTCCGTCCTTCTTTTACGTCATCGTTAAGCCCAGAAAAGTCGCACAGAACTTGAACTTCTCTTTAGGAACGACCTTGGTGAGCATGTCTGCTAGATTCTCGCTGCTATGAATCTTCTCCAATGTTACGCCTCCTTCCTCAAGCACCTGTCGGATAAAGTGGTGGCGAACATTAATGTGTTTAGTATGTGAGTGATAAACAGAATTTTTAGCCAAATTAATAACGCTTTCGCTATCACAATTAACCGGCACGGCCTCCTGTCGAAGTCCCAACTGATTTATCATGCTTCTCAACCAAACATCTTTCTTAAATGCTTCTGTCACTGCCATATACTCTGCTTTGGTCATGGAAAGAGCTACCATGGACTGAAGCTTCAACATCCAACTAATTGCTCCACCCGCTAGTGCAAATGATTAACTAGAAGTCGGCTTTCCGGAATCCACACTACCTGTGTAGTCTAAAGCCATATACCAAACCAACTTTGTCCCTCTCTTCCCAAAAGTTAAGACGTAGTATTTGGTACCTCAAATATATCGAAGTAGTATTTCACCGCTTCCCAATGTTGCTTGCCTAGGGTTGACATGTATCTGCTCACAACAACGACTGCCTGTGAAATATTTGGTCTCATATAGACCATGACATACATTAAACTGTCAACCACATTCGAATAAGGCACATAAGATGTAACCTGCTTTTCCTTAATTGATTTAGGACATTGTTCTGAGGAAAGCTTGAAGTGAGCCAAATGGGGAACGCTCACCAACTTTGCCTGGTCTATCTCATATTTGATCAGCACATTTTCAAGGTATTCTGCATATGATAACCAAAGTCTACTCATCTTTCTGTGTCTATAAATATCTTACCGAGAACGCTCTTTGCAGCTCCCAGATCTTTCATCTCGAATGTCCCTGATAATCGAGTCTTTAGTATGTTGATTTCAGACATATCATGATTGACGATCAACATATCATCAGTATACAATACTATTATGATGAACTTGTCATCCCTCGATGTCTTATAATAGACACAATGATTGTATTCACCCCGAGTAAACTTCTGACTCATCATGAAAGAATCAAATTTCTTATACCACTGCTTAGGCGACTGTTTTAGGCCGTACAACGACCTCATTAACCTATAAACTTTTTTTTCTTCCCTTTTAACTTCATAGCCCTTTGGTTGCTTCATGTAGATCTGCTCTTCCAACTACCCATGCAAGAATGCAGTCTTAACATCCATCTATTTCAGCTCGAGATCGTATTGGGCAACCCGCCAACACAAATCTGATAGATACTTACTTAACCACTGGCGCAAATATCTCTGTGATGTTGATTTCTTCTCTCTAAGCATACCATTCGCTACCAACCTCGCTTTGTATCTATCCTGTTTCCTTTTGAATAACCACTTGCATTCGATCGCTTTTTGGCCCACTAAAAGCTCCACCAGCTCCCATGTGTTGTTTTTGTACAACGAGTTCATCTCATTATTCATAGTCGCCTTCAATTTTTCTGCATCAGGCTCATCAAGAGCCTCCTGAATAGTTGATGGGTCCCCCTCATTTGTAATAAGGGCATATGCGATATTAGAGTCGTTCCTGTATCTTGCCGGTAACCTGCAATCACGCGGTGGGTTCCTTCTCATAGGTGGCTGGTCCACCTACTCCTATACCTCTGTCTGCGCATCTGTCTTTGCCTGAGTATCATCTGTGTCAATCTGTACGTTTATGATCAACTTTTCTGGTTCCTCTTGCTCCTCATGATCATTCTTGTAGAATAGGGAGCTTTCATTGAACCTTACGTCATAGCTTGTAATGACCTTGCGTGTGACCTTGTCGAATAACTCGTAACCTTTCACACAAATACCATAGCTAACAAAAATATACTTTTTGGCTCTATGGTCTAGATTATCTCTCTCAATTGACGGTACATGAGAGTAAGCATCACAACTAAATATGCGCAAATCTGAGTAGTCCAGTTTATGACCACTCCATACTTCAACTGGAATTTTACATTCAATCGTCATAGGCAGGGATTGGTTCACCAAGTAGCAAGCCGTATTAACGGCCTTAGTCCATAAGTCCTTGCCCAATGCAACATTACTTAACATGCATCACGCCCTCTCTAAGAGAATCCGATTCATCCGCCCAACCACACTGTTTTGTTCGAGCGTGTGACGCATTGTGTTTTACCTAATGATCCATTCGTCTTTGCAATATTCATTAAACCCAGCAAAAATGAATTCTCCGCCATTATCAGTCCTTAAAACCTTTATTTTTCGCCTTGACTGTTTTTCCACCATTGCTTTCCATTGTTTGAATATGGTGAAAACTTCAGATTTACGTTTCATGAAGTAAACTCAAACTTTCATGGAGTAGTCGTCAATGAATGAAACAAACCATGACGACCCCCCAATGGAAACCTCTGGCGATGGCCACCATACATCAGAGTGCACATAATCAAGCACTCCCTTACATGTTTTCTAGATAATCTAAATTGTTTACCATATATACAATACTCGCATATATCTAAATCAGAAATCTTAAAAACTGGAATCAAACAACGATCAGATAGCACCTTCATGCCCTGCTCGCTCATATGGCCTAGACGAGCATGCCACATATGTACAGACGTGGAATTTGTAACAGCCGCTGCCACTCCACCTGCTGAAGTGTTCCCGATCAACTTGTAAAGGTTTATGTGTCTTTGTGCTCTCATAATCACAAGTACTCATTTTGAAACTTTAAGGACACCATTAATACCAGTGAACTTACACCCTATAGCTTCGAGTGTACTGAGAGAAATTAGACTTTTCTTCATATCAAGAACATGCCTAACATTAATCAAGGTACGCTCCATCCCATCAAACATCTTGATGCTCACCGTACCAATAGCCATAACATTACAGGCATCGTCATTGCCCATAATGACCTGTCCACCGCCGCATTCCTTGTAACTGGCGAACCAACTTTAATGAGGAGTCATGTGATATGATGTTCATGTGTCAAGGATTCACTCATCTCTGAGATTGTCATGCAAGTGTCCGACCATAGACATAGACAAAACATCACCTCCACTTGTTTCTTCATCAGATGTGACAACATTGGCCTCCATGGAAGAAGCTTCTGAATTTTCTTTCTTCGTTTTAGGATTTGTGCAATCCTTCTTTATGTATCCATTCATCCCACAGTTCCAACACTTTAGTTTACCTTTGTCATTGTCCTTAGATTTGGATTTAAGCCTTGAAGATCATGTACCTTGCTCAATATCTCTTCCCCTTGTAAACAGTACATCAGAAGATGACCTTAAGCTACCGTTCATCTTTCTCATGACCTTCCCTTGAATGGTTGAGATAACGGTGTCCACACTTAGTATTTTATTTCTGGTGCACAATGAGCCCCTGAATGACTCATATGATAGTGGTAGAGTATTCAACAATATATATGCATGATCTTCATCTTTGATTACTTCCTCCATGTTTGGCAATTTAATCAGTATAATAAAATTACTGATGTGGGCCTCCACATCTCCACCCTCTGCCAATCTGAAGGTGAACAACTGCAGCTTCAAGTGTAGGCGATTCTCAGTGAATTTTTTAGCATAGATATCCTCTAACTTTGCCCATAAACCAGTTGTAGTTTTCTCCCTCAAAACATTATAGAGGACCTCATCCGTGAGACATAAACGGATCGAGGATAAGGCCCATTCCATTCTTCATCAGTCATAGTAGACTTTCTCTCCTCAAGAGCACCATTCTCACCTTGCTTGGTTAAGGAACTGATCATCTTGATCTTCCATAACTCAAAGTTATTTTTTCCTGAGTACTTCTCAATATCATACCCAATGCTTCCCATTATTGTTAATTCTGCAGATTCAAATCTGTGTCCCAACGATTGGTCTAATATCACTTATTGGATATTGTTCTGCGGAATCACACAGAGATAGATCTAGGATAACAATCCAAGAGCACCAAACAAACAAAAGAGAACACAAAGATTTAACGTAGAAAACCCTTTCGGGAATAAACTACAGCATAAAGCGACAGATCTTCATTATGAAAGCAAAAATTACAAAGAGAGAAGACTTACCCGATTCGAATAACCTCGAATCTCACCCTTGTTACACCATTCGAAACCCTAGAACCCCTCTTAGAAACCCTTGAAATACTTTAAAAAGCTTTAGAATCAATTTAGAATGGATCTATGGACTCCTATTTATAGTTGGGAAATCCCAACTTTTGCATCGATTTGGAATAGTCTGAAAACCACCTCAAATTTACGCAGTCCGCGTAACCTAACTTCGACTAGTCAAACTAGATCTAGGGCTAGTTGAAGGGTGCATTTCGACTAGTTGAACTTGTCCTTCAACTATTTAAATTTCTCAAAATTTTCAAAATACATTATTATTGAACTTTCAGCCGAACCTTCTCCAAACTATTTGAATTTTTTAGATTTAATACATCTATTAACCACAAACTTAAGGTAACCTTCCATTTGTTCTTAACTCGTGTGGCCCACCTGCTGATCATCAGACCTCCGAGTTTGCGATACACAACACCTGCAAATGAGGAGCATCTAATGAGCAGCTCCCATTTCCCACGGAAACGGCTTGGCTACTCCCCCTGCCACTAGCCATTGGCTGGTGGTAAGTGCTCTGTGGGCCCCACCATGATTTATGTGTTTCATCCATTCCGTCCATCTATTTTTATAGATCATTATATAGTATTAAAGCAAAAAATGAGGTATATATCAATCTCAAGTGGACCACGTTACAGGAAACATTGTTGAATGATTGTTGACCATTAAAAACGTGTTGGGGGCATAAAAGTTTTGGATCAAGCCGATATTTATTATTTCCCTTCATCTGGGTCTTTACGACCTAATCAACGGATTGGATGTCAAATAAACAGTACAGAGCGTCTTAAGAGGATTTTAATGGTGGATATCCAATCATTATTTGTTTCCTGTGGTGTGGTCCACCTAAGATTTTTATCCCTATCAGTTTTTATGTGACACCATGAAATGCTCTTTAAAAATTGATTAACGGAATGGATGAAACACATACATCATGGTGGGGCCCACAGAGCACCGACCACTAACCCAGGGGGAGTAGTCAATCCGTCTCCATTTCCCACACGTGTGCTCGACCAACGTTTACTCGATTGGTCCACTTGGCGATTCTGTACATGTCGGTTCGATTCTGTACATGTCGGTTCAACCGCAGTCACTGATATGCATGCTGGAGGCCACGTGTTAATGGCATCGCCCAGAAGTTACAGGCAAAAGATCATCACATTCAGGAGGGCCATTGTACGTGTCCTAAAACAAAGAACCCTGCACACGTGTCAAAATCCTACAGCACCGATGCCACGTGTCTCCTCCGCGTTGCACCCAGATTCGTAACGTTCTCCTCCTCCCTCTTATTTATACTCTCTCAAGCAAGCTACTTTCAGAGAAGAAAGAAAAGAAATTCCAGCTTGTGTTTGAACAATGTCAGAAGAGAGGGCAGAAGCTGTTAGAATGGAAGAAAAAAGAGCAGAAGAGCAGCAACAGCACAGCCCTCCGTCGAGCGTGATAGAGACACTCCAAGAAGGCACGAAGTCGATCTTCAAGGCCGTTCAAGAAGCCACCATCGGCAAACCCCAAGACGCGTCGGAGAAGATCAAGGAAGGTGGCGATGCTGCTGCCGAAAAGACAATCAGCACCAAAGACTCCGCTGCAGAGAAAACCCGTGAAACTGCGGGTTCTGCTACTGAGAAGGCAAGGGAGTACAAGGATTCTGCTGCGGAGAAGATGGGAGAGTATAAGGATTCTTCAGCAGAAAAGGCGAGGGAAGTGAAGGACTCTGCAGCGGAGAAGGCGAAGGAAGCGAAGGACACTACTGCGGTGAAGATGGGGGAATACAAGGATTCTGCGGAGGAGAAGGCAGGGGAGGGGAAGGTCTCTATTTCGGGGAAGATAGTGGAGTACAAGGAATCTGCAGTGGATGTAGCTAGGCGTGCAATGGATTTCTTGTCGGGGAAGAAGGATGAGGCAACGGAGAAGTCAGCAGAGACAACCAAAGAAGCAAAAGTAGGACTCTTTTCTTTCTTTCCTTCTTTCTTTCAATTCTAGTACTTACATTTTATTGCATTATTTCGTTATTCAATCTTGTTTCTACTTACAGGAGAAGTTGACCAATACGGGGGAATCAGTGAAACAGAAGCCGGCGGAGACTGGTGAAGCAGCCAAAGTGAGTTGGGTTTTTGTTTTTTCATCCTAATTGTACTGATATTGCATTGCATTTTCTTTATTGACTCTCTCTCCTCTCTCTCTCTCTCTCTCTCTCTCTCTCTCTCATTTAAGGAGAAGTTTACTGAGACTGAGGAAGCAGCGAGACGGAAGATGGCGGACCTGCAGGTTAGGGAGAAAGAGTCGGCTGATGGAGGGAGGGAGAAAGCAGAAGCAGCTAAGGAAGCGGCGAGTGAAAGGTGGTTCTTTTCTTGTATCTGAATTTCGAAGGACTACTATAGGAGAACTCTGCTTGAATGTAAGACTGATTTATTTATTTATTTTGGGTTTTAATTGCCAGAGGTAGTGCGGCGAAGAGCAACATCTTGAGCTCGATTGGGAACGTGACGGAGGTGATAAAGGAGAAATTGGCGGGGACGAAGGAGGAGGCGGAGGAGAAACAGGAGCATGGAGGAGGAGAGAGGGAGTGAAGGAGAGTATTGTAGTTGAGGGAGGAGATGATGGTGATGATCTTGGTGGGGCTTTGAAGGCATAAGATCAGGTGGGAAGAGAAGGGAAGATGTGATGAAATGGTGACGGAATCTTTGGTAGGAAATAAAGGTTATTTGTTTGAATGTTTATGGAGTAGGGTGTTTTGGTGTTTGTTTTTCTGTTTTCATGTTGCAGAGATATTTGCGTATTTCTAATACATAAGAAGATGTGTTTGGGTATGATATGTTTCTTTGGTTTTGTTTTTGGATGGTCCTGATTGTTGATTTGGTGGGCCATCAAGGTCATTTTGAATGGTGCATCTTTTTTTGTTTTGTTTTGATGATATTGGTGAGGGGTTGCAAAGACGGGTTGGAGACTTTGGCTTGGTCGGGTGCCTTTTGGTACTACAAGAAATGTGGGAATTCCCGACCATTTTTACTGGCAGCCCGTTATGTCGGAAACCACGGCCGGCGAAATAAACGCTCACGCCTCTCTCTCTCTCTCTCTCTCTCTCTCGTAACAAAAAGTTATTCCCTGATCGTTGCCCCAAGTAACCCTCTTCTACAAACGCAATCGCTGCTGCACCATCAAAAGAGTACCATGGCGAAATAAACGCTATTCACAAGAAACATTCAGGAATTTTGGGAAAAAAGAAAGCTCCTTTGCATTGGTTTTATCCAGAGGTTTGAAATTGGGATTTGTGAGAGAAACCCCCCCCGGCCGGGGGAATAAACGCTCACAAGAAAAAGGTATGTTCCTCTGTTCTTCCCTTGTCTTGTTATGGCCGTGTATTTTGTAGGAATGCTAGTGAAGATATCTAGATTTGGGGCCATTTTTCTGTGTTATTTTGAGCTTTCAGCATCGGAATTCAAACTTCAGCTGTAGTAGCTACCGCTTCAAGTGTTTTGAAAACTCGCTGATTTTATATTTTTCTGTGAGTTTTCAATGTCGGTGGTTGAACTTCAGGTGTTTGAGATTTGACTCGACATGATTTGAGAACCAACTGATTTCATTCGGTTTCCAAGCTTTTGACATTGGAATTACCCTAGAAACAAGCAGGTTCAATGCATTTTTTGAGTTTTCAATGTCAGAAGTAGAACCACGGATGTGGAAGAGGCCGCTTGAAATGCTCTGAGAACCAGCAGATTTGATGAATTTTCTCAGCCCTCCAATGTCATAATTAGAACTTGGGATGTCTTAGATTTCACTTGAATTGCTCAAAAAATCCACCAAATTTGTTGCATTTTCAACCCAATATCAGAAGTTTGAATTTTGCAGGCATCAGAGCATGGGTTTAGCAACGGTGCAGTTGAAAGAACAGATTGTGAGGATGAAAGTTTTAAGGCAACAAATGACTTCCTGGTGAATCATTGGTCTTTTTCTTTTCTTCTTGCCTCTTCACCTACTTTGTGTTTATCTGTGAATTAGAGATGTCTAATGAGTAGGACTACATGCATCCTTTGATCATGTTTTGATTCTTGAGGGAAGCTGCTATGAGTTTGTTGGATAAGAAAGGTGGATCAAGATCAACACCCACTTTTATGTACTAGACTCACCATCTACCATGATATAACACTTGGAACTCTTTTCGTTGTATACATAATTCCTTCTCCTCCAGATCCAATCCCTGTCTCCAATTTCAACCTTCCATGCATTTCTTACTTCCAGTGATGGATCTAATTTCTTGATTTTTTTTATTAATTAGTGGAGAAGAAGCAGATGGCTTCTGCTCTGCTCCTTCGACGCTTCTACTGCTGCAGCAGCACCACCAATGGAGCTTCTGCTCTTGACCCAACAAGGAAGAAGAAGCAACTCATTTTCATGAAATGCAGATGAACTGTTTGATCCTTGGCCCCAAGATATGCAGCATACTCATTTTCAGTTTGTGTAATGTTCTGTTATCTAGACCGTTTGTCAGCTGAGCCCCACTTTGGAAGGACCGTTGCCTGAAAAATTCTCCTGGATAGGACCATCCTAAGCTTTCAATAATTTGGCTGCAAAGTGACAGTTTAGAAGTGAAATGCGGCAATGGTCCACATTCGGATTTCAATCTGGGAGGGTTGGGAAGCGTGGTCCATCCACAGCAGGTCACATACCCAAGAATATATGCAGCATGCTTGAGTCTTCAAATTAAGCTTCCTTTATTTTGGGTATCGTCAGATTTCAAGTTAAGCTTTGCTAATCACTTACTGTGCTCTGTCCACCTCTTTGCTGGTAGATCAATGTACTTTTTGGTGCTCTGTCTACCTCTTTGCTCTAGTAGAGGTTCTCTCCTTTTAGTTCGTTCATACTGAACATAGAAAAGCAGTTGATGATCCAAGTCAACACTAAATGAAACTGTCGCAATGAGAAAGTTGGTGTTTAAGCCTTTGAGGCATCAGGCACGTGAAGCAGTGGGAGCCAAATGTAGCTGGTTCATTGTTTTTCCAAAAGAGTTGATGAGTGCCTGAAGCTCATACACCTTCATATTTGTTTGAATCAATTGGTACATTTGGAGATCCCATAAGCACACGATAATATAATGTGGTGAAAATTTGTCTGACCTTACATCATTTATCATATCCAAGCATATCACCATCTACCAATACCATAGCTTTCTGTTGAGCCGCTGAGAAATTCTTTGATAAGCTTGTGTTGGTAAGTGGCTTAACACGTACATTCTACAAATTAGATCATGGGGACATCGTGAAATAACATGTGAATGTCCAACATATCTTCTGGAATATCCAGCACACCCTGTGGGAGTATTTTGAGGCCCTGCTTGTCCCATGTTATCTATTGTGCATGCTTTTCTGCCCAAAATGTTTCTTGCATCTCCTCTGAAACCTATGTAAAAAGGAAAAGAAAAAAAAAGTGCTGTTTATGTGTGTTTTTGTTTTTAAAATGAAATTTATGGATGTTCAAGTTTGTCTGTTGCAACTTTCTAAGAAAAAGTGACATTTTACACCCTTCTCTGATGTCATTCAAAGAATCTTCCTAGAAAGATTTGAAGGTCAAGCAGTTGCTGCTGTAGTTATAACAGAAGCCATTAGATCACAAGAAGTTTAAGCATTCATGATTTCAATACTATTAAACAAACTGTGTCACTCTTGGCTATGTCTTTGGATCAGGGAAGACTTTGAGCCAACAAATTGGAAGCATCACATTTGCTGTGGAAAGAATGATTTCAAAACTACTGAACAATCTGCACAGTACTTCCATTCTTTATCACTCCAAAATTTCTCTTTTAGGTTTTATAATTTTACGAGTACATTATTTCGTTGTGGATATAATTTTTGTACTCTCATTTGAATGAAGGAAACTGGAAGTTATTACGTTTATTTTATTTTGTCCATTTGCACTGCATTTGGTGGGAATCAAGTTTTTAGCATTCGTGCTTGATCTATTACTGTTTGAAAGGAAATGCAGCCTGTCATATCTATTGTTAAACAGTAACAATAAAATTACATCATGTAAACACTAAATTAGTTTTAGCGCATCTATTAACTAACTGTAGGAAGCAATTTTATTATTTTGATTGCTTGTCAATGCTTTAAATTGTTGGCTTCTTTGATTTGATGGTCTTCACTTGTTAGAAATTAAATACTTACATAATGATTGTTGTTAGTTAGAATATCTGATAACTGTATACATGCACCAATCCTTGGTTACCTGGAATTTTTGTGATTGTTCAATGTTCTGCATATTCTATTCTAATTTGTCTTAGATAGCCTTCTTTTTTTTTGTTGAGTTCACAAATCATACAAATTGCTCCGATTCAAAATGCAATTTCTGAAATTTTCTTTCTTTCTTTTTATTTATCTAAAATTCTGTGTAGTGATGCTTTCAAGAGACTAGTAAAAGCACCAATAAGAATCTGTGGTGATCGACAGATCAAAAGAATTCATTCATCGCCAGCGGTTAAATTCTTTAAAAAGAAAAAGAAAAAAAATTCTGCTCTCTATTTGATTTTCCTGATCTGTTATTATCATCTGCTTGTTTTGCTTTGATCCATCTAGTTTCATCTATAAAAAATAGATTTTTTCCATTGTTTTGATAGATTCATGTGAATTTCACTTCGGTTAATTTTCACCATACAACTTGTTTTTGTATGTTATGTAACAAGGATCAGAAGGTTTGAGAGAATGTTAGCCTCACATGACGTGCCTGACTCCCACCATCAGATGACACGTTTGTCAGAGATATGGCATATACCCATTTATTTTCATATGGAGCCCTTGAATTAGCATGTGCATCTTTATCGCTCATAAGTACTACCATATCTAAGTAATATAATCTTTATAAAAAAATCGCCTTGAGTCCTGTCAATTTGATCAACTCAACAACTGCTCCTGTGTCAGGTCCAAGTCACTCTATGAAACGAGCCTCCAACAGTTTTATCTTATCGAAACTTCCATTTGGAAATGCTACATCCAACAAAAAAATATTAGGGGAAAAAATCATTAGTTGTTTAATGCATTGTTAGGGTTGGGAGATGGAGATCCACCTTATTTTTAAAGGGCCTTCTCATGATTATTTGAAATCCACAGCAACCATCAACTGCCTTATAGACAGTTATGCGGGCCACTGTGAGTAGGCTCCTACATGATTTATGTGAGCCACAGCGATGGAAACAGTTTGGAGGGAAATAAAAAGTGTATTTTGTTTTTGGTGCTTCCTTGAGACACCATACTATTTTTCTTAATAAAATGAGCTAGGGAAGTCTATAACTCACAATTTTCCCAAATCCTCTTTACTTTCTCCTCCACAACCTAGTTCAGAGTCTCTTGGCTGATTTTTTTTTCAAGAGGCAGGTTTGCAGAATACAGAACGCATACTGATGTGGCACATGTCAGTGATATCTGAGCCATTCATCAAGTGATAGCCACCATAAACACGACCTCAAGTGTTTGATTTGTATATAGTGTATCAATTTTTGGATGTAATGTGAATATATTCAAAGCGGAAGAAATTGCTTTTGGATGTGCATGTAAGGGTGCTAGGAACTTTATTCTTGTCCCGTTTTATAACTAGTTTTAATACATGTATATGCTTCAACTTATTTTACATATTTTTAACCTAGCCAAATCTTTGATCATAAGTTTGATAATTAGCTGTTTCCTTCATAGGGGAGATTCTGATGACACATGTACATGGGAGATGGATGTGCAGATAGTGGCATGGGAGTCCATTTCCTTTATGTGGTTTCTCTTCTCACTTCCTATTTGGATCTTGTTTTCTACGGTGGATCTTGTGGTTTCCTTGTAGGGATTGTCACATGTCAGTTGTTGGTTCTACAGAAGATTATGTTGGATCTCTGTTTCTTGGAAGATCTTGTTTATGCTTGGTGGTATGATGGTATGTGAGCTTCTCAATTGTTGTGTTTAGTGTCTTAGATGAACTCTCTCTCTCTCTCTCTCTCTCTGATGATGTGTTGTCACCACGTGTGCAGGCTTTGTGGAGTCTTTTCTATTGCTAGTCAAGGAGTAGCTCTTGGTGTTTGTCTGATGCTTGCTACAGGTTCTTGATACGTCTATTTGATGAAACAAAATGCCTTTCTTACATGTTTTCTTCTACTTGCGGATGTGGTAACATCTTCTGAATTCCACCCTACTCAGTGTAAGTATGAAATTCCACAGAATTTAATGGTATCGGTGTTTGTTAACTTTTTAGTTGTCATTTCTATAAAATATTGCGCTTTCTTAGCTAATCACTGCAGTTCTGCTCTACTTCTTTCTTCACAGGGCACTTGAACTTATATTAGGAGTAAAGAAAATTCAACAAAAGCAAAGGAACCATTATTTAATGGGAAAACTGAATTCGACCAGCTCGACAAGGTAAATCTCTAGTCCATCAAATTTTTTGTTCATCTCTAATCTTTGCCACATTGGCTCAATATGTTCATCTAATTTCTACATGATTGCAGATATTTAGGACTCTCAGCACACCAAGTAGGAATCCTAAAATCGGCCACGGAAGATGGAAAGATTGGTTTTCGGTTCAGGTCTGCACTTCTGATTTTAGATGACTGTCTCATCCATTGATTGTGGTTTGGCTAGTCTCTCAAGCTAACAGTTCCTGTATGTTTGGCTATAGCAATCTTCCTTGGTTATGATTTCTCAAAGGCATCAGTCCTGTGGCGATATTGAAGAATGCATCTCAAGCGACAAGATATTCTGACCAAAACCAGCAGCAATCTTCTAAGATACAGCAAGGCATGTGAAAGCGTAAGAAGGAACTGCAACCTTGTTATTTCTATAAAGCGCAACCTTCAGAAAGATTATGGCCGATTCTGGATGCAAAAAGGCGTCCGAATGAAAATGGGGAAAGATAAATGGGTGATGTCTGGATGCAAATATGAAAAAATAGCAATTTCACGAATGAAAATATAAAGTTACTATGTGGAAGGATCTCCATTGTGAGGGTTGATCGAGATAAGCTTGGCTTGAATTGGGAGCACCGCACTATGGAACATTGCAAGGGAGTGGAAATTCGAGATGATCATGTGCGATTTTATCCGATGGGAGAGATGGTATTTTTAGAGTGAAATCTCGATTCGAATGCAATGGTCCTGGTACCAATCACGTTTCTACCATTGCGTTTGTGGTCACGAACACGAACCTAAGTTTTATCTCCTCCAAAAAGCTCCAAGTAAGAATACCTTTCACAACATCTTTGTATATACCAAAAGTTTCTTTTTTAACTTTTTAAAAAAATTCAAAATACGTGCTCCTTCAAATTTTGAAAATTCTGGATTTTGTTTTTATTATTTGTTAAAAACCACTAATTTTTCAATAATGTCTGACTGGTTTTTTGAATTAATTTATGGAAAATCGAAATAAAAGCTTAAGTAAAGTAAAGAACATTTGAATTTTTCCTTAAATGTAAGCATCTTAAAGTTATCCCATCCATCTTGACCGCTTATTCCATTAACCGAAAATGCCTCACCCTAATAGCCATGGAGTGTACTTTATAACGCTTAAGAATATCATGGTAGCGATCCCGAGATAATATCTCTAGAAGCTACGGATTCACATAGGTGAAATCCTTAACCTTTAAAACATTTCCATTTGAAGACTTCATTAAGAGTTTAATACTCATCCCGTCAAACGTAAAGAAAATCATTGGATGAGGTTATTATCCGTGAAAGGCCACTAATCAAGAAATTGTAGTGTAGTCATTAAACCCAATATTTGAGATTTTTTAGGGTTGGGCCACTTTCACTGGTGAAACTATTGAGTAAAGAGTTTCAACCCCATCCCACATGATGTTGTCCTTACTACTCTCTCGTTAGAGGTTTGGTAAAAGGATATGTTATTACTTGACTTTACATATGAGACCAATGATTCCAGTTTGAATCAAATTACATAGTCATGTCTCAAACTTATGTGTCTCGACTTTCCATTATAAATCCCTATAGTGGCTCGCTAGGGTGACAAACAATGAAAAATTACTTAGATAATAGAAAATTCTAAACCTTGTCCTTGTTTCAATAGTTGTACGGTTAATGCCAAGAAAGTGATGTGTACAGAACCCTTTTGTTGTGCGTGGGCAAAGACTAAACTCGTGGGGCCCACATTGATGTATGTGTATAATCCATGTCGCCCATTCTTTTTACCGTGTCATTTTAGGGTTAGGGCTCGAATATCAGCCTGATCCATAACTTGTGTGGGTCACATAATAGAAAATAATGGTGACAATGGAACCCACTGTTGAAACTTTCCAAGCTCATTGTAATGTTTGTTAGAAGTGGACATTGTCCAAATTAGGACTTTTTGAGCCCACGACGAGCTAGCTAAAAAGGTCGACGGAACGGATCTCCCCATTGTTGGCCTTAGGCTATTGTACCAATGACTATCCTTTCATTTGGTAGTAAAGAAAGTGAACATATAACAACCGTGACCCATATAACATGAGAACCACAACCCATATAACATGATAAGTACAACCCATATTACATGAGAACCATGACCCATATAACATGAGAACCACGACCAAGTAGAGATGATTATTGATAAACTGTAGGAGCAGGAAATGCAGGCTATATGGGTCTCGGTTGTCACATTATATGGGTCGTGGTTGTCATGTTATTTGGGTCGTGGTTGTCACATTATATGGGTCGTGGTTTTCATATTACACGAGTCGTGATTGTCATTCTGTTTCCTCTGATCCACGATCCAACTCTGGATGACAACCATGATCCAATGTGCATGTGAATAACGATCACACGATAGGGTCGTGGTTGTCATACACACTGGGTCGTGGTTCCCAACCACGATCCATTGTAGATGACAACCACGACCCATTGTTCGTCATATCCACAACTATTCCCTTCGGAATCAGCGCTACATTCTTTTTAAAAAAATCGCATTAATGTCGCTACTTTCCCGTAATCCCTTTAGAATCAGCGTCATAACCATTGGTTGACCAGCCTATAAAAGTTCTCGACAGAGTTTTTCAACTCGTTGGGTGCCCGTTAAAGAGAATTGTTCTTCATATTGTATTGTAATTATGGTCGTGATTGTCATGTTATATGGGTCGTGGTTGTTATGTTATATGGGTCGTAGTTTTCATGAGTCGTAGCATGGTGACTGTTGAAACTTTCCAGGCTCACAGTGATATTTGTTAGAAGTGTACACTGCTCATGTCAGAACACATGAAACCACGATCCATGCAACATGACAACTACGACCCATATAATACAACAACTACGACCCATATAACATGACAACCACGAGGGTTGTAGTTGTAATGTGGTAAGAGTCGTGGTTGTAAGATCCTTACCGTTCATCAAAGTTAGTACATGACATATGTAGATATCGTTTATCTCATATACTCACCAAGTTGGTGCAAGTCATGTCATAGTCGTGCAGACGATATCTGTATAGTAGCATAGGTCGCATTAGGTAGTGGTAATACGGTAAGGGTCGTGGTTGTCATGAGATATGGGTCATGGTTGTCACGGGTATAGGTTGTAGTTATCATGTTATACATGACAACCATGACCCATACCCATGACAACCATGACTCATATAACATGACAACTATGACCCAGGCAAAATACGACTCATATAACATGACAACCACGACCCTTATAACATGACAACCACGATCCATGACAACTACAATCCATATAATATGATAATCACGACCCATATAACACGGTCACTGTTAGAAGAGAAGCTTAGAATTGCACAAGATTATTCATAAGAGATTTTAATGGTTTTTCAATACTATCACACAACTTTACAAGTTTCTTCCACTTAAGTTTGCAAATGAGAATATATATATATATATATATATATATATATATATATATATATATATATATATATATATATATAAACAACGTGGGTTGTTGGATGTCCCACGTTTCTTCTAACATTTTTATTTATATTCATTTATTTCTTCTCTTTTTTCACATGTGTGTGTTACATATGCGCACCATGTGAAGGGTGTATAATGTGTGTTGTTTGGTTTGGTACGTGCATGCATGGATGAATTGGTTAAAATTTATCGAGGTCATTACAATGTCACTCTTGAAAAGATTCACACCAACAAGAATTCAACGGACATGCTTATAGAGGTTGTTTCTGCAGAGAAATTCAAGTTTTGATATACTTTTCTGGACTTGGCAAAGAAAAAATGAAGACCGAATATGCATGAAGCAATGATGGTGTTATATTGAATACGATTAGAGATGGTGGTAGCATCTTGGAGCAGTTGAGTCGAAGATTAAAGCCATGGTGAAGATTGTTGATCGAGTATCTTTAATCCTAGTACAGAGACGACTATTGTCTCGGTTTGACTGAATTAGTGATGAATTCTTAGATTGCATGTTGTCCACTTTTGCATGTTTTTGGTTCAACCGGATGGATGTTAGTTCTTTCCTGTTGGTTCGACCAAAGGTCTCATCTGTCTGACCGACAGAATGCGTAAGTGTGAGTTTTATTTCTTAATCTCGTAGAAAGTGTATAAATAACCTTTTAATTGCGATTAGATTTAGAGTAGAATGAGTGTTTTAGAGCTAAGCATGAATACTGGAGGATTTTGAGAAGAAAACTAGAATTTCTACTGTAAGTTGTCCTATCTCGTAACATTTTCTTAATTATAGCAGATTGATCGTGACTTTGTGCCATTGTTTTTTCTTGCAATAGTAATTTACGTTAGATTTCATGTGTTCTTTACATGTTATTGAAATTTTCATTTCCCATTGCTTGTTTAATTTAATTTGAGGTTGCTTCTGCACCCAACAATTAAGAAGATCGAAAATTTAAGTGGGCTACGGTACAAATGGTGGATCCAAAACTCAGGTGAGTGCAGATGAGCGGCCAGCCGTTGAAACTTTGTCCGGGCCATAAGTGAGCCAAGACAAGAAATAGTATGGATGAACGCCCACCATTGGAACCTTGTTGGGGCTACACGAGCTGACCAGATCTTCTGTTTTGCCTTCCTATCAACGGGTTGGATGAAACACGAAGATCACGGCGCGCCAATAAGGTTTGTTTCAATGGTGGGTGTTCAAGCACCACCTGTTTCCTGTGGTTGGGCCTACCTGATGTCACATTGATATCTCCGTGACCCTAGCATGTTTGCTGTTACACGGGCTGTGTGCAACAGGGTTGTTTCAGGATCCAAAGATCTCAGGGGGCCGTTCTATTGGAGACGGATTGCCTACTCCCCCTAACACCAGCCCCGTGGATGGTGGTCGGTGCTATGTGAGCCTACCATGATGTATGTGTTTCATCCATTTTTACTTAACATTTCAGGGCTTGATACAAAAAATAATCGGGATACAAATCTTAGGTGGACCACACCACAGGAAAAATAATAATGATCGGATATCCACCATTAAAATCCTCCTTAAGGCCCACTGTACTGTTTATTTGACATCCAATCTGTTGATTAGGTCGTAAAGACCCGGATGAAGGGAAACAATGAATATCGGCTCGATCCAAAACTTTTATGGCTCCCACGACGTTTTTAATGGTCACCGTTCATTCGACATTGTTTCCTGTAATGTGGTCCACTTGAGATTGAGATATACCTCATTTTTTTCTTTCATGACATAAAATAAAAATAGATAGGCAAAATGGATGAAACACATAAATCATAAATCATGGTGGGGCCCACTGAGTACCGGCCACCAGCCAATGACTGGTGGCAGGGGGAGTAGCCAACCCGTTTCCCGTTCCAGTAGTTCGATTGGCTGGTGCACCACACACCAGCTATATAGCTTGTGTAGCTTGTGTAGATACGTGTCGTGCGAAGACGAGGGCCGACGCTCCTCGAGCTCCTGAGTTGTACGAACCGTTCAAAGGAAATCAAAGTTACATGGCCCCAATGATGTATTTATTATATCCACACTATATATCCATTTTTCAAGATCATTTTAGAGTATTAGATAAAATATGATTCATATCCAAAACTCAAATGGACCACACCAAAAACGGCAACAAGGATAATGATTTTTACGGTTAAAACATTCGTAGGGCATACCATACGTTTATTTTCCATACAACCTGTTAGTAAAGTTACAAATACATGGATGAAGAGGAAAAAGAAATTTCATATTGATCCTAAACTTCCGTGACCCCAAAAGGATTTCAATGGTAGACGTTCAATCCTCCACTGCTTTTTGCAGTGTGGTCCAATTGATCTTTAGATATGTCTTATTTTTTGGTCCAAGCCTTAAGACTAGCTCGCCAAATGGATGGACGGTTTGGATATAACACATACCTCATGATGAGACCACATAACCTGCTGTCATCAATCACCTGCTGTATAACTGTCCACCGAATGTCCACTAAATGTTTGATGATAAAATACATTAATTTTCATCTCGCGGTGTACGTAAACTGGTCTCCAGAACTTGGACAATTTAATTCATTTTAATTGGATGCCACGTATGCAATTTTTCTTGATGCCTGCGCATCGTTCATACCCTGCCGGAGTATTAAAGCATTGGAAACGGATTGGCTACTCCCCTGACACCAGCACCGGGCCTGATGGTCGGTGCTCTGTGGACCCCACAATGATGTGTGTGTTTCATCCATTCCGTTCATCCATTTTTACAGATCATTTCATGACTTGGTCTCAAAAATGAGAGGTATATAAATATCAGGTGGACCACACCACATGAAAGTAAATAGTGGTTGGATATCTATCATTAAAATCCTCCTAAGGCCCACTGTACTGTTTATTTGACATCTAATACGTTAATTAGGTTATAGAGGCCCAGATGAAGGGAAAAAACAAAAATCATTTTGATCCGAAACTTTTATGGCCACATAATGTTTTTTAATGGTCAACGCTCAGTCAACACTGTTTCATGTAATGTGGTCAACTTAAGATTGGGATATAACTAATTTTTAGTATTATATTATAAAATGATCCGTAAAAATAGATGGACGGCATGGATAAAACACATACATCATGGTGGGTCCCACGGAGCACCGACCATCAGCCATTGGCTGGTGTCAGGGGGAGTAGCCAATCCCCAAGCCGCCGGCCGTACTGCGACTGATACGCTGGATATATTCTGAGCCACGAGTTTAGTGCGGGCAAGATTCCCCTGCTTTTCCCCTCCAAGTTTGCTAGCAAGACTCTCCTCCAAAGGCTCGCCCAATCTGCCTGTCCCTTTGTAATCCAGACCGTTCAACTTTAATCTCGTATGATCTGTGGTCGACATTGAAAGTAATCTTACCGATCGGGGATGATTACCGTTCGTAAGCAGGTGAGTGGTATGGTCGGTCATGATATGGACGGATGTTGCCGGCAGATTAGGCGAGCCTCTTGATGAAGAAATCGGATTGCGTACTGAGTTACTCAGCATGCTCTTATTGTAGCGAGAAAACTCTATTGGGACCACTGTAAATGCGTGTTGTTTATCCACGTCCAATTTTTCAGATAATTTCAAAGGTTGAGCCAAAAATCTAAACATATCAAAAGTTCAAATGTACCATGCGTCAGGAAACGGTGAAAGTATTAATTTCCATAATTGAAACCTTTATGAGGATAAAATGGATTGTTATTTGTCATCCAAACTGTTCATGAGATTACACAACATGGATGAAGGGAAAACATAAATATCACCTTGATTTAAAGTTTCCGTGGCACTCAAAAACTTTTCAACAGGAAACGTCAATTCACACTGTTTACAGTGGTGTGGTCCACTTGATCTTAAGATATGCTTCATTTTTGGGCTAAATCCTTATAATTATATGAGATTAAATGCATGAATGACCATGGCCCTGAGTTACTCAGCACGCAATCCGCTTCCCTAGATGAGACCCTCGCTTGCAAAATCAGAAAAGTATTCTGTACGATGGTGGGGATGGTACCGACCGACTAATCATATTGCTTGCTGCAGCTATGGACGAAACGAAACTTAATCCGAACCGTTCAATGGGTAAGTCTTCTGTTCACGTGGCACAATCAAGAGACTACATTGACTTTTATTCTTCCATTATTCATCTGAAATGTATATTTTGTTTTCACACCTTCCATTCGTTGCCACTGCTTACCTTGCTATCTATGCTCCTCGCATCTACAATTATGGGTCCCACAGCTTGGAATGCTTTTGGATCAAGGTATACTCATTTGGGGCCTAGTTATCAAGCAGTCACGTGGCACATTGATGTGTTGTCGGTGTCCAATATTGGTAACCCCTATTAGGAGTGGATTTGAGATATATGCGCATCTTTCCATATGTGTATTCATCGGACTTGTTTCACCACGTGTAGCAAGTATGATGGTGGAATGGTTCTTATAGGCAACAATTATATGGCGTAGTTAGGTAGTTAATTACTCGGGGTTGTGGATATTTAATTATGATGCTTACTCTCATGTAGTTAGGTAGTTAATTACACTCTCTTGTACCGGATATTTCACATGTAGTTGGTGTCGTGAGTAGATATATGTCAAACCCCAACAAGTAACATTGGAAAGCAATGAAATGGTTACTTCGGTACATATGAGGTATGACAGACTACATCTTGGTTTTCAAAAAATTTGAGGAGAAACTCATAAGATATGTGAATACAGATTACACATGGAATATAGATAATAATAGGTCAAATTCCAGTTACTCGTTTATTTTAGCGGGTGGAGCTATCAGTTGGATGTCGAAGCTTCAGTCTATAGTTGCACTTTCCACGACCGAAATTGAATATATGACAGTGATGGAATCATTTAAGGAAGTTATTTGGTTGAAAGGGATTATGAATGAGTTGTGGCTTCAACAAGAAGTCATGCTTGTGCATTGTGACGGCGAGAGCGTAATTAATTTAGCAAAGAACTCGGTGTATCACTTCCAGATGAAACATGTTGATGTTCATTATCACTTTATCTTTCAAATGCTAGAGGAATGAGATGTTTGTCATGCCCCAAAATTCGGGTACCCGAATAAGATTATTCAGGACCCAAATCCCAAGCTCGTGAGTTTTAATAGATTGATATTTATTACAATCTATATAATTTCCTTAAATTTTATAGATATTCAGAGTCATCCAAAAGGAAAATATTGCTGACATAATATAATGTTTACTAAATTCAACTCCCATAATAGTTTTTTTTTCTACACGAATTTTGGAATTCAAAATAAATCTAAAAGAACATAACTAAATTGAAATTAAAAGTAAACCTAAATTACTTTAAAAGAAAAAAAATAAAAGAAAAAAAAAACTAGTAGTAGATTCCTGCCTGCTCATAATATTCCCATTTTGCACTTGTCGATTTTTGTAATAGTGTGAGCATAACAGTCCAATGGGATCATTACTTACCCAAAATTTGAAATTTTCTGATTATATCAAAATTTTATAAATAGATGTAACGCCTTGAAAATCGGGGGTCGAGCATACGCTTCACTCCCGAGTTCCAACGCATCACTTATACAACATAGATAATGATGATTAAATGTTGTCCGTGTTAGTGCATTAAACATGAGTGAGATTACACCAAAACAGCATATCATACTCTAGAGACAGTTAAATTACGCAAGTGGAAGAACTGTGATAGATAAATAAAGTATATAAACTGTTGTAAGTCTCTAGAGTGTGAACATGTTACCAGGTTAAATATATACATGAATACTTCTCAAAATGGATCAAAAATGAATATACATGTGTGTTTCAAAAAGACAAAATAGCATGTGTAAGGGCATCTAGTCAACATCTCAGAAGTCTCCATCAATCAGGCCACGGCTCACATGAACCCGCCTGAAAACTGCATGAAAGAGAATGCCTCTTCGTCATCCTCATAGTCTGGCTCCGCCTCGTAGGCATCGCCTCCACCTGCAACTAAGACAGGGTCTGGTTGGTGTGTACAACACCGTCCCGTAACGTGGGAGTGAGTAATCAACTCAGTAAAACCATAAAGCAAATGTTAATATGTTATCAATTCGGTCAAGCAGTAATGATAAAACAATATAATCAAACATCCCTAAGTACTCTGATTAATGCAAGAATAGTATGTATAAATGATGCATGCCCTCGCCTGCACTCCCTCTACGATCTTCATCTAATGGTCGCGCATGTCAGTCACTTTCTCAGTGCTCTCTACTTAAGGCTAAACGACACATGTAGTGCAGTGCATGAGCGTGATTACCAAGTTCTTATTAGTCCTTTTCATACAACAGGATTGGGAAACTAAGGTACCTCCCTTATATCATTTTCCAAACAATAATCCATTTTAGGGTCGTCAGTCCTACTAAATCTCATACGATGTTGCGGTTCTAGGTCACTGCAAAGGGCTCATCACCACGATATAGTGTAGGCCCAGTTATACTCTAGCTGCTACGGAAGGGCTCATCGCCTCTATGCAGGCTCAGAGTATGCTCAAGGTCATTACAAAGGGCTCGTCACCTTATCAGTGTAGGCCGACAGCTCGAATACAGTGTTCCATACCACCATATTCGACTCACGAGACTGTGTTGCTCAGTGGATACTACGGGGAGACTCGTCTCCCCAGTGTAAGCCGACAGCTCGACCACGGTGTCCCATACCACCATGTCCGGCTCATGAGTCTTAGCAGATCAAGGTATCAAGGTTAATAGGATTTCTACTGGTGAGTTTAGTACCTTAGGTTTAAGCAGTGGCGTCCATACATGGTGAACATACATTGGGTTAATCGGGTTACTTGACGAGCTCGACTAACACGAGCGCACGTCGAGCTGATTGACATAAGTGCGTGAGCACTCCGCGTGGCCTAACCACTGTCAACAACCGAAGTACGGCTCGGATTCGTCAGGCATATCCTGTGTAGCGAAACAAGATCAGCTACCTATTCAGGATCTGTTATCGATTGTCTGGACTATACCGTAGTCTCAAACACATCCAATTCCAACAAGTATTCATATGAAATTGTCAAAGCAATAATAAACACATAATTCCAATCCTACAACCATTTGAGCATGTTGTGAAGTACAAAATACATAGGATTTCACACATGCGCATTTCATAAGTAAAGCAGACAATATGGTATAGGTTACATGGACAGATTTATACACATAGATAAGGTAGTTGAGAATTTTTATCTCAACACCCATATAAAGTACCTGATGCCAAGTACTTGTTTATTCAGACATTTTTACGAACACTTAGACTACACTTTTTTAACATACACGACGTATGTTAGCCATAACAGGTATTGGGGCAAATCCCTTCGCCAAGGAGTTGTTACACATACAACTAGTATAAACACGCGGTAATTAATCATGGCAAACACACTTTTAAATTTCATACATATACGATCCTTTCTACAAATACATAGAATACACTAAACTCAACATAGTTCATATATATCTGAAACACAAAACAAACATCGCATTTGGCATGTAAAATAGCATCCACGTCAGTAATAAATCATTAACCGACATTGAAAGCCTTGAAAACCATAACCTATACGTTTATAGTCCGCACCTTATACCGGTAAACGTGTAATGGATTCGTTTCAGACACTTAGTCTTTGTCAACGGCGGATTGACAACCTATAGCATGAATTAGGTTAGCTATTTCATAACTTACACTATCTAAAACCCTAAAACAGATTAGGGTTAGGTTTTCTTACCCAAGTACATTGTCGAAAACGCTGGATTTGTGATACAGATAGGGTAGCTAAGTGTATGGAGCAACATGATCAAATCTCAGGATGAATATCCAACTCTCTCTCTCTCTCTCTCTCTTTTTCTCTCTCTTTCCTTTCCTTTTCCTCTCCTCTCTTTCTTAGGGTTTAAAATTCGTATGGAATATGAGAGAGAGGGTTTAAGGCCCTTATATAGGCCGAGAACTGATGGGAATGGCCCTAGGGCCATGGTATACTTAGGTCATGTCGAAAGATCGGCTGTTCCGATCTAACCAAGCACTTCTGGAGCCCCCTTTTCTGCTTGTGGTCGGACTTAAGCTCCTTGGCATTGGATCTAGGTCGAGTTAAGTTTTTGGTCCGATCAGATTTATAGATCGACCGTGGCGGACCAGTTTCAGTTCAACGGTCACTGACATTCAATCAGGGCCATAAGTACACTGACATGTGTTGGAAATTTTTTCTGATCCGAGGGTGTAATTGGGTCAGATTCTGATGGTCTGAATCCTTATATTTGGCCTGCAAGTGAATGACTCAATTCACTTAAATCTGAGCACGTTTCCTAAATATATTCGTGTTTCTCACACACTTTGCTCCGGGTTCAAGTTGTACGTTTCTGGACATATTCAGGACTTAATTTCCGATATGGTTGTCAAGCCCAATAAGGTGGTCATAACGGTATAGTTTCGCAGTAATCAGACTTTCGACGTGCGGTCCAGGTCCGATACGGAGTTTCAAGGTGCTCTGTAACATCCCGGATTTTTCCCAACCTGGGATTAGACGTCCTTAGGCTATGGGTCGATCCTAACACCTTATTGACTTGTCAGAACTGAATCCCACAGTCTAAAATCGCTCCTTAACCCATTTCCTTCACAAATCCCACCCTTCACTACCTTGTTCTTTCAATTTTTCAAAGCACTTTCACCCTAGACACTATCTTAAACTAGCTAAGTAGTATAACTTGGATCACTTTATATACAAACTACAAAGGACTAAGTTCCACCTCAGACGAAAATCACTTAGGATTAAATCTTTTAGAAATTTGACAAAGTTAACTAGGTGCTAAACTAAATTAGCCATGAAATCCATTTGAATCGCTTTAAATACGATCTGCAGATCCAAAACTTGTAGAATCATTGACGCTAGGTTACTCTAAAATCTCGAATCAAACTCATTACCCGGCTGCTCTCGGGAGCATGTTGAAACTCCGTATCAGATCTAGACCGCACGTCGAAGTCCGAATAATACCAAGTTAAGGACTTAGGACCGCCTCGCTGGGCTTGACAACCATTTCGGAAATCAAATCTAGATAGTGTCCCACGGCTGTTCGCTTGAGTCCGGAGTGAGAGAGTGTGAAAACATTTATTTCTTTCCAAAATAAATATCTTGAATAGTAATCTGGCATCTCTCGTTTGTGGATTAGTTTTAAGCAACCAGACTGTCAGAATCTAACCAAATTACACCCTCGGGTCAGGAAAAATTTCATAAACATTTACATGTACTCGGAATCTCCGATCGAGATCCACTGACCGTTGAACTGAAACTGGTCCACCACGCGTGATCTGGAGATCCGACTGAAACGAAAACTTAATAAAACGTAGATCCAGCGTTAGTGAGCTTAAGTCCGACCTTTGGCTCAAGGAGGCCCATGTGAAGTCCTCCGTTGAAATGAAACCAAAGCCCCTTTGCGAAAAGTAACCCAAGTATACTTTGAACATGAGTCTATTTCGGTAAGTTTTTAGGCTATATAAGGACCTTAAACCCTCTCTCATTGCAGCCATTTGAATTTGAGAGAAAACCTAGATTGAGAGAGAGAAAGTGTGGGAGATGTGGGAGGAACTCCCTCAGTTGCATTCTCTAAAGCCGCTATTCGAGCTCCACCGCTGTCTAGTTCTCATCATTATTTTTTCGGCGATTTCGATTTAGAGCATTTAAACATTTTTAGGTAAGAAACCCTAACCCTAATCTGATTTGGGGCTTGGGTGGTTGTAGGTTATGAAATAGCTAACCTTCCGTTCTTTAGGTCGCCAATCTGCCGTTTACGAAAGCTTAGCAAACCCATCGATTTCGTTTCGATTATACGACAAAAGGTGCGGACTTTAGGTGTATAGGTTATGGTTTTCAACGCTTTCAATATCAGATAATGATAGATTCATGATCGCATGCATGTATGGCGTCGCACATGTACAAAGTGCTTTCCGATTCCTATTTCGATTAAAGATGCAAATTATAGAATTTTACATATTCTAGGTATTCGTAGAAAATACCGTATACGTATATTTTTTGGAAATGTGTTTGACATGATTATTTGTTGTATGAATATACGATATATGGATAAAATACTTATTTGGTGAAAGGATTCGCCTAAATACATGTTTTACTAATATACACTGTATGTAGAAATACTGTATTGTAAAAGTACCATATACATGTATATTTTAGAGATGTGTTTGCCATGATTAATTGTTGTATAAATATATTATGTGTATATAAAATACTTGCTTGGCAAAAGGATTCGCCCTAATACATGTTTGTTAACATACTCTATGTATGTTAAAATAGTGTATGTTAAGTGTTTGTGAAAATGCTTGTGTGAGCAAGTGTTTGAATGTTGATGTTTTAGGAGGGTGTTGAGATGGGATTCTCAACTACCCAAAAGTGACATGTATGATTACCTCCATGAGGTTGTTTACTTAAACTGCTTACTTGCAATATATGTGTTTGTATTCCTATTGACGTAGTGCTTTACAACATGCCTTATATCATGCTTTATAACATGCCTACTAACATGTTTGAATTGCTTTGTTTATCATGCTTTACTCCACATGCTATGGATAACAATTGATTATGTTTGGGGCTATGATTATAGTCCAGATAATCGGTACCAGAATTGAATTCGTGGCTGTGATTCATTTGCCACGTGAGATGTGTTTGACGAACTCGAGTCGTACTTCGGTTGGCGATAGTAGTTGGCCATGCGAAGTGCTTATGCACTTCATGTCGTTCAACTTGTTGTGCGCTCGAGCTAGCCGAGCTCGTCATATAACCCGATTTGTCTAATGTATGTTTACCATGTTTGGTCGCCATGCTTGAACCTAGGGTACCAAACTTACCAGTGAAAACCCATTTTAACCATGGTACCTCGATCCATAAGACTCATGAGCCGGGCATGGTGGTATGGGATACCGTGGTCGAAAGGTGTGCCCGGCCACTACTGTTTCTGGGCCACGTGCCTCCCCGTAGTGACCAGTGAGCAACCAGACTCGTGAGCCGATTATAGTGGTATGGGACACTATATTCGTGCTGTCGACCTACATTGATAAGGTGATGGGGGAGTGGTGCAACGAATGCGAGCGACAGCCCTGGCAGCCCTTTGTAATGACCTCGAGCATACTCTGAAATTGCAGTGCGCCTTAGGGTTCGCCGCGATATATAGAGTATGAACTAGGCTTGTTTCTGTATTGTGATGAATCGTTTAAGGGGTGATGGGGGAGTGGTGTAACCTTTGTGCGTAATGTCTCGGGCAGCTCATTTCCAACAAGCATATGAAATTGTGACCTAGAAAATACACCATCGTCGATATTAACTAGACTAGGGTGACGACCCTAGAATGGATCATGTTTGGAAATGATACAAGGGAGGTACCTTAGTTTCCCAATCCCGATTGTTTGAAATGGACTAATTAAAAACTCGTAATCATGCTCATCATGGGCATACGCATGTGCCTGGAAGATGTGGAGCACCGTGGGATGAAAGCATGCCGCGAGCGTGAGATGGTGTCGCATGAGGAGATGTATGTCGGTGAGGGCATCCATCATACCTGCATTCATACTTGCATTAATACAAGAGTAGCTAGGAGTGTTTGATTTCATCGCTTTATCATTAATGCATCCACGCGTGTTTAATCGAGTCGATAACATGTTAACCTATGCTTTATTGTTCCACCGAGTTAGCTACTCACTCACTCATCCGGATTGACGTTACGGATGACGGTGTTGTACACACCAACCAGATTATTGAGTTTCGGATGGCGACGCCACATTCCTGAAAGCAGAGATTTATTATTACTATGATGTAGGAGGAGTTCTCCTACATGTAACTCTCTGACGAGTCTCTGAAGACCTGGTACTGTATTGACGGGGCTATAGTACTTGGGATAGAAGATATTACACTTACACATTTGGTATATTTTAGAACTGTACTTGTAATTATTTAACCTGGTAATGTTATCACACTCTGGAGACTCATCATAGTTTATATATTTTATCTATCTATCACAGTCTTCCGCTTGCAAATTTAACTGTCTCTGGAGTATGATATGTTATTTTGGCTTAATCTCACTCATGTTCACTACTCTAATACAGTCAACATCCAATCATCATTCATTTTGTTGCATAAGTGATGTTCTGGAACTCGAGAGTTGAGTTACTACTCGACCCTCGATTTTCGGGATGTTACATGCTCCCAAGAGCAACCGGGTTTAAAGATGGATCCTAAGTTTCAGGGTAATATAGCGTCAATAATTTTACACGTTTTGGATCTGCAAATCATATTTAAAGTGATTAGTGCTAATTTCACAGATATTTTAGTTTAGCACTAATTAATCCTCATTTAATTTCTAAAGGATTTGGTCCTGAGTGATTTCTGCCTGAGGTAATACTCGGGTCTTTGTACGAATTTTTCCGAGACGTTACAACAGAAGAGAAAGAAAATACGAAGAATAAAATAACATGAATTTAAGCACTAGAAGCATAAATATGCTTTGCATGTGATACTTTACAAAAATTCTCATAAATAATATCCGTTATCTCTTACAACACCATACCCAAGTGGAGGACCATGTTGTATTAACGCGCGCGCACACACACACACACACACACCGGTACCTTGTGGTGAGGGATTTATTTATATATTAGTTGGTCAGACTACTATTCCTGTTGTACCTCTGACGTATGTCATCGAATACAATTGTACTCATATGTTATACACAAATGAAACTCCAAAGGATGTAGTGGGTTCTATGGTCTTTTACCTAGGAGACACAATCGTCCTACTTATTAACTTTAAGTTCTTTCGCCCAAGGAACACGATCGCCCTACTTATTTATATTACACCCAATATATCAATCTTGATGCTCAATAAATACTAGTCATACATGTAAGATAAATCATTACTTCACAATCGAAAATTTCAAATGTAAACATAAAATTATCATGGATTTATTCTTATACTTCTGCTACTCTTAAAATAATATTCTCAACTTATTATAAGAATCAATAATTACTTAATTGAATTATCAAAATAATAATAATATATATTTTATTTCTAATTAATAATTCTTGATATAATTTCGCTGAAACTTTAATAATTAAAATTTTTAAATACAATATTTTAAATTTAGAAAATTTCAAGATTTGATAATGTATAAGAAAGTTTTATTTTAAATTCTAACTTTGATTAAATCAAAAATTTCACTTAAATCAATTTTTTCATTTCTTTTCAAAAATATAATAAAGCATATTAACATTAAAAAATTATTATTTTTCCATTAAATTCTAAAATTTAAATTTTAGTTAAATTATAATATAAATTTAATTAACAAATAAAATTTTTTATTGTTTGAATATTAATTTAAAATTTAACAAATTGATATAAACCAAGTATTTTTACAATTTACGAATTAATTCATATTTAAATTTAACTTTTGGTGAAATTGATTTAAATAAATAAATATAATCAATTTATAATCTATCAAATTTATTAAATAAATTCCAAAGCTTATGAATTTGATTTTTTTAATAACAAAATTTATTTAAATTATTAATTTCTAAAAGTTTAGAATTAAAATCAGATTTTTAATTTAAATTTTAAATCAAATTATACTTTAAATAGTTTATTAACTGAATTATGTTTAAACTAAATAAGATTCAATTTCTTTATATATATATATATATATATATATATATATATATTGAATATTAAATTAGAATTATACTATGAACTAAACCGATTTGTTTAAACAATTATTTCAAGGTATATTTCAAAATTTCAACAACTAAGCTAAATAAATAAATAAATCTTAATTGAAAAAATGACCACTCACATCAATAATTATATAAGTAATCTGAAACTAATTTTAAGCAGTATTATTATTAAATTTTCAAATAAAATGACATAAACAATGGGTCAAAAATTTAAATTATGGGTTTAGATCACCTACCTAATCTAAAGTGTTTGACCAAATCTTGTGCAGCACACACCCAACGTATACGCTCAATGTGTACAATGTCCAAAATCGAGTCTTGACTTACTCACTCCTATGTACCATGCACACACTAACTATTGTCTTATAATTTTAAGGATGGACCCACACATACACTATATTAGACCTATGCTTCAACTTCATGCTGTAAGCTCATGTCTAAATCCATTTTTATAATATTTGTTCTATGTTATAAATTTTCATGCACATGCTCCACATGTGAAGCGAAATACAAATCCTAACTCTAACTACGAATGAGCTTTTAAAGCTAAAATCAATAGTGGTTTTCACACATGAAGAGAAAAAAATGAATTTTAAAACTTCTAACTTCATTGTTAATTTCAATACTACATTTAATGCCAATATTTAAAGTTTCAACCTACGTAAGCACCTCTCATGCTAAGGCTCATGCTAATACATCTATTTCTAACTAAAATAATTTGCACATAAGTGAGCTATGTAGTTAGAATATTATTTATTAGATGTATGCTTAAATGGTTCGGATAATGAATGGTTTAAATTTCTAGATAGGAAGTCCACGTGGCATATTCCAACTCAATAGTCCAGACGATATGGTTCACTATTGTATGGTTTTGATTGGTTGGACCACATATTGGGAAATAGGTCAGGGACTGAATTTTTTGGACAGTTTAGATTGATGTGAGTATACATTGGTTAGTTAATGAAGATGAGTACAATGAGATTTGAATGGTCTAGATGGGTGGAATGTATGGAATTCCAATACTATCTATGTCTCTCTAACGTAATCTCAATAAATAAAAATCAAAATCAAAACAACGTGGGTAGTTGGATGTCCAATGTTTCTTCTAACAAATTTTTTTTACTTGTATTTATATTCATTTATTTCTTCTCTTTTTTCACATGTGTATTACATATGCGCGTCATGTGAAGGGTGTATGATGTGTGTGGCTTGGTTTGGTACGTGCATGTATGGATGAATTGGTCAAAATTTATTGAGGTCATTACAATGTCACTCTTAAGAAGATTCACACCAACAAGAATCCAACGGACATGCTTATAGAAGTTGTTCCTGCAGAGAAATTAAAGTTTTGATCTACTTTTCTGGACTTGGTAAAGAAAAAATGAGGACGACGATTAGAGATGGTGGTAGCATCTCGGAGCAGTTGAGTCAGAGATTAAAGTCACGGTGGAGATTGTTGATCGAGTACCTTTAATCCTAGTACAGAGACGATTATTGTCTTGGTTCAACCAGTGTTCCTTTCGGTTTGACCGAATTAGTGGTGAATTCTTAGATTACATGTTGTCCACTTTTGCATGTTTTCAGTTCAACCGGATGGATGTGAGTTCCTTTTTGTTGGTTCGAGCAAAGGTCTCATCTGTCTGACCGACGAAATGCTTAAGTGCGAGTTTTATTTCCTAATCTTGTAGAGAGCATATAAATACTCTTCTAATTGCGATTAAATTTAGAGTAAATGAGAGTTTTAGAGCTTAGCACGAATACTTGAGGATTTTAACAAGAAAACTAGAATTTATACTGTAAGTTGTTCTGTCTCTTGTAATATTTTCTTGAATATAGTGGATTGATTGTCACTTTGTGTCATGGTTTTTTCTTGCAAGGGTTTTCTACGTTAAATCTCATGTGCTCTTGAATTTTTCATTTTCCATTGCTTGTTTGATTTAATTTGAGGTTGCTTTTTCGCCCAATAATTAAGAAGATCCAAAATTCAAGTGGGCTACGGTATAGACGGTGGATCTAAAACTCATTTGAGTGCAAATGAACGACCACCCGTTGAAACTTTGTCTGGACCATAAGTGGGCCAAGGCAAGAAATAGTATGGATGAATGCCCACCATTGAAACCTTGTTGGGGCTACATGAGCTGACCGGATCTTCTGTTTTGCCTACTTACGAATGGGTTGGATGAAACACGAAGATCACGGTGCGTCCAATAAAGGTTTGTTTCAATGGTGGGTGTTCAAGCTGATATTTGTTTTTGCCCTTCATCCATGTCTTTCTGGTCTTATGAGCAGGTTAGATGACAAATAAACATCACTGGGGGCCTTAGAAAGTTTTCAATGGTGGAAATCAATAATTCTAATTTTCCTGTGCTATGGTCCACTTGAGCTTTGGATATGCATCAATTTTGGGTTCAACCCTTAAAATGATCTAGAAAAATAAATGGACGGCAAGGATAAACCACATACATTCACGGTGGGGGCTCAACAGAGTTTACTCAGTACGATAAGAGTGTACTGGGTTATGCAATTCAATTTCCCAAAATGTTTGTTGTTACATGGGCTTTGTGCAACGAATGCGGATTAGCTACTGACAAGTTGAGTAGCAAGACTCGCTACTGAAGTGACGTCACTAAGTTATGTGGGCCCCACCATGATGTATGTGTTGTATCCATACCATCCATCCATTTTGAGATGTCATTTTAGGGCATGAGCCAAAGAATGAGGCAGATAAAAAGCCGTAGTGGACCCCACCACAGAAAACAGTGGGGAGAGTGATTCCCACCATTGAAACTATCCTAAGGCCCACCATGATGTTCATTTGAAATTCAACCTGTTCAAAAGCTAAACAAGACATGAAAGAAGGGAAAACACAAATATCAGCTTGATCTAAAACTTTTGTGGCATTTAGAAGTTTTTAACGGTGGGCATCACTCTCCCCACTGTTTTCTGTGTTGGGGTTCACTAGAGCTTTGGATTTAACTCATTCTTTGGATCTTACCCTAAAATGATCTCTCCAAATAGATGGACGGCGTGGATACAAAAGATACATCATGGTGGGACCATGGAATTTAGTGACGTCACTTCAATAGCGAGTCTTGCTACTCAACCTGTCAGTAGCTATGAGGTACTACCCACACCTGTGTAGAGCTCACAACAGGCTAGACATGTAGCCCCTGTATTATTGGAGAGTGGTAACGTCAGAAGGCAGAGGACACATCAGAAAACAGAGGTGTTAGCCCGCATTTGTACTCGGGTCCACGAAGAACCTTCAATGTCTCCTCTTTTTTTCCACTTTCTACTTATTCCCAAGGACGGATTTTCTGCAAAAGCCTTTCGCAGGAAGTTTATGCGTAAGGATGGTGGGTGGGGTCCACAGCCATTTTTTTTGGGAATTTACTCTGTTCATCTATTTTGAGATCTCATTTAAGACAAAAGACCAACAATGAGGTGGATCCAAAACTCAAGTGGGCCACACAAGAGGAAAATTTGGGGAAAGACATACCTACCGTTGAAACCTTCCTAGGCTCCACCTTGATGTTTATATGCCATCCAAACCATTTATAAGGTCATTAACACTGGAATGAAATGGAAATACAAAAAAATTAGCCTGAAACAAATCTTTTATGGCCATAAGAATATTTCAACGGTTCTCACTGAATGCCCACTGTTTTCTCTCTTATAGCCCACTTGAGTTTTGAATCCACCTCATTTTTTGTATAAAGTCATAAAACGAGATCTCAAAATGGATGAACAGAGTAGAATTCTCACTAACATGGCGGTGGGCCCCACCTATCATCCTTGCGCAGAAACTTCATGCGAAAATGCAGATTTCCTAGAAAGCCTTTCGCAGGAAGTTCCTGCGCAAGATTCTGTGTGGAGCCCACTACAATGTTTATGAGAAAGCCACTCTGTCCATCCGTTTTTCGAGTTCATTTTAGGACATGTGACCAAAAATGAAGAGGATCAAAACTCAAGTGGGCCACACGAGAGGAAACAATGGGGATTTAGTGACCACCGTTGAAACATTTATATGGCCATAAATGTTTTGTATCTGTTTAATTTTTTAGCTTTTCACTTCATCTCAGTGAAAATAACCTTATAAATGGTTTGGATGGAATATAAACATCAAGGTGGATCCTGGGAAGGTTTCAACAGTAGGAATTCCTTTCCCCGCTGTTTCATCTAGTATGGCTCACTTGAGTTTTGGATCCTAATCATTTTCGGTCTCATGTCCTAAAATGAGCTCAAAAAATGAATGGATGGGTTGGTTTCTAACAAACATCACAGTAGGCCCCACCCAGATTCCTTGCACAGGAACTTCCTGCGAAAGGCTTTCGCAGGAAATCCGTGTCCCCCTTTTCCCCATTCAAGTAGGAAACGGATTGACTACTCCCTCTGCCCCCGACCAATAGCTAGTGGTCGGTATGTATTTCATCCATGCCATCCATCTATTTTTCTAGATCATCCATGCTACAAGAAAACAATAGCGATTGGATATCCACCATTAAAATCCTCCTAAGGCCCATTGTACTGTTTATTTGACATCCGATCTGTTGATTAGGTCATAAAGACCTATATGAAACTAAAAACAAAGATCAGCTTGATCCAAAACTTTTATGGCCCCCAAAAAGTTTTTAATGGTCAACATTCATTCAACATCGTTTCCTGCAATGTTGTCAAGCCCCAAACTCGAAAAACGAGCTCACAAAATTTTCGATCGCCGAATTCGGTGCCGACAGCCTCTGTAGTACCCCATTTTCGGATCTCAGCGCCCATATGCCAGATTCCGATCTTGGGATCCTATAAGGAGGATTTTCAGTATGATTTTTTTGTAATGGAGCATAACCACAAGTATACCCAAATCATAAAGAAAACATCATCATCACATATCTACTAATATAATCATTTGAATACAATGCTGAAAGGGGAATACATATATCGAAATCAAAACTCCAGAGGACAGCTACACGCTCCAAGCTGAATGCTGCTGCAACCTAACGCCACCTGCACGCATCTATCGTGCATAAGCTTACAAAAGCTTAGAGGCTGGTGAAAGTGTGTGCACAAGATAAGTGTCAAGTATATCATAAAGCCCATAAATCATACATCATCGAAATAAGCGGAAATACCAACAAGATTATGAATCATACGATATCAGAGTAAGCGAAAATATACTGGTAAGTCCATGGGTGCTATCATCCGTACCAAGGCTATGCAATACAAAACATAATAAGACAATAACAGATGTTAAGGATGCAATGTAATATGCAAATCCTGACGAGCCACAAATACTATCAACCTCATCTAAGCCATATAAGTGCATCAACATAGTAACCCAAAAATGCTAAGTACTGCGGTTGCAATGTAATATACGATGCGAATGAAATAACCATGTAAGAACGTGAAGTCGAGATGATAGTACGTAGTATCACAGACTACGGGGTCTACCACAAGGGACTTCTATCCAAACCAGTCCCATACCTAAATTTGGATAGTTTGACTCAATGTGTTAAACTCCTGATCTCAAGTTAGTCGCGCGCTCAACCGAAATCCTGGCCATGCGAAGGTACACGTAACAAATAGTTACGCACCACCAGCCCAAGTGGGTAGTGAATGAATGAATGAATGAATGGATATGCAATTCCTGCTCAATAAGTCTACATATCAGTATGTTTGCTCTCTGGGAAAAATCACCGGGGTCTATTACACTCGACGCCAACTGCCTCCTCCCTAGCTGCATAGCCCAGTGAGCAAAATAGACCTCACTATTCGGCTGACCAGTTGTTTGTCAATACTTACCCGGCTTGTCGATAGCGGACCCATTTACGAGCTGGTCATACTCAGCCTAGCTTATAGCCCCCTCACTTGGGCAGATAAGGCCACACCCCCTCCCAACTGACCACGACACAGTGAGAGATGCAGCCTACTGGTATTCGGCACTCGAGCGCTCATGTTCCACTCGGTCTAGACGTTGGGGTTACTCCTGGCCTCGGAGGTTCTGAAATTTTCACCCAAGGACATCCTAAGTGCCCATAGTGTTAGAACTAAATATTTTCAGTGTCCCATCTAGCTATCCAAGATGTGCCTGTGGAGGCCACGGCCCTGATGCCGTTAGGGCGTATAATGATCAAGTCACATATATGCAAGATGCATAAGTCACACTATCTAGTCATACAACAATCCTGCGCGTACAACGTGATAATGTGGGCACTCCATCTCATAAGGAGTCCCGTAAATAGTCTGCCCAATGGCATATGCAATGATCAGTCACTACTCATATCAAGCATATATATGATGCGTATAGCATGAGTCATGGAATTATCTAAACATGTTATAAAGTAATAAACTATCCTTATAATGTAGATGAGCCTAAATAGCCTATACTCAATAAGTATGGGCCTATCAATGGGCCCTAAGGAGAGTTATAATATGAACATGTAACCAACATTATTCTTACAATGTGGACGTCAAACCAACATTGCTCCCAAGGCATGGCCCACTTACATAACCCATGGTGGAATCACATTACAACGGGCCTTATGTACATCCCATTGGGCCTCGACCCATGGGCCTCCAATACGTCAAATGGGCCTTATAAATATTAAGGTGGGCCTCAACAATAGGCCATAAATACATCAAGGTGGGCCTCCTCAAATGGGCCTTACGTGTATACCAAGGTGGGCCTCAATATCGGGCCATAAATACATCAAGGTGGGTCTCCTCAAATGGACCTTATAAATATCAAGGTGGGCCTCAACAATAGGCCATAAATACATCAAGGTTGGCCTCCTCAAATGGTGCTTAGAAATATCAAGGTGAGCCTCAACGGACGGCCACAAGTACATCAATGTGGGCTTCACCACATGGGCCATATGCATATCAAATGGGCCACACCAATGGGCCTTATGTACATTGCAACGGGCCATATCCCATGGATACATCATAATGGGCCTCAACCCACGGCCCTAATACATCACAATGGGCCTTAACCCATGGGCCCTAAATACATCATAATAGGCCTCGACCCACGGGCCCTAATACATCACAATGGGCCTCAACCCATGGGCCCCAAATATATCATAATGGGCCTAAACCTACGGGCCCTAATACATCACAATGGGCCCCAACCCATGAGCCCCAAATACATCACAATGGGCCTCAACCCACGTGCCCTAATACATCACAATGGGCCCCAATCCATGGGCCCCAAATACATTACAATGGGCCTCATAACATGGGCCTTACATTCACATCAAGGTGGGCCTCAACAACAGCCTCATACACATCAAGGTGGGCCTCAATGGATGATCATATCATGGAGTGGTCCGTCGTGATGTGTTTGAGATCCAACCAAATTCATAAGTTAACATAAAGCTAGATGAAGTAAAAGCAAAATATAATCTTAATTGGAAGCTAATGTGGCTCCTAAGAGGTTTGAACGGTGAATGTCACTGTCTCCACTATTTTCAATGGTGGGGTCCACTTGAACCTTAGATCTAACTCATTTTTAGTCTCAAGCATGCAAGACAAGCTTGCCAAATGGTTGGACGGTTTAGATGCAACACATGCATCATGGTGGGGTCCACACTAATGGAAGGTGTGGATTTTAAAACATACATTAGTGGGTTCCACCGTCCAGGCCGCCTGGACAGTGGTGAATAAAACACGTACATCACTGCGGGTACCACGTGGGGCCCACCATCATTTCTATATGCCATCCAATCCGTTGAAAGGGTCACACGTACCTGGCTTGAAGAGAAAAACAAATTTCATTTTGATCCAAAACGCCTGAACACCCAAAAGGGGTCCCAACGGTGGATGTCCAGTCAATACTGTTTCCTGTAGTGTGGGCCACCCGAGCCTTGGATGTGGCTGAACTTTGGAGGGGGCCCACTTCAGGAAGGGGCCCACCCAATGAATGGGTTGGATGACAAATATACATCATGGTGGGGCCCACAGATGGAGCCGTGGGTCCCTGCCTACATGGCCGCCCGCCCCCCACGCGGCAGGCGCTGCCTGCGCCTCTGGCAGCAGCAGCGCCTGCTACCATGTATATATATATATATATATATATATATATATATTGAAAACCTATTTTCTGAGGTTTTTCGAGTGTGGGGCCCGCATAGGAAGAATCCAACCCCGCCATTGCTTCCCATAGCTCAAGACAAGCCAAACAAGCCCAATATTCGATATGTTTTGGGGTATAGAAAAGTCAGGTGGATTTTTAACGGTGAAAACCACTGTTTGCTATGCTATGGCCCACCAGAAATTCGGATTAACTTCAAGTTTCGGCTCAACGCCTAAAATGGCCTAAGGGAAAGGATAGACGGCGTGGATGGAATACATACATCAAGGTGGGGCCTATATGAGTGGGCCACCCCATAGGCTTGAAATAAGCTAATATTTGTTTTTTTTTCCCAGTTCACATCCAGCGTCCCTGGACGCTGGACGGCTTGGGTACACACGTAGGTGAGGTGGGCCCTGCTCAGGTAGGCCACCACATGCTAGATGGTGTGGGTACAATGCATATGAAGTTTGCCCCTCTTATAGATGGCTTGGACAAAAGTCATGCCTCATGGTGGGGTCCATCCTGATGGGCCACACAACCACATCATTATCACATGAAAAGAAAATGAAAGAGAGGGAGAGAGAGAGAAAGAGAGTGGGACATGCGTGATGGAGGGACCCCGACACTATGGGCCCTCCTTTGCAATCAATCATACATCAAGTGGGTCCCAATACATGTGGGTCCGTTAAATCAAAATCCAACGGTGGAGATTTCTTCTCCACTAAAATAGACGGTCTAGATGACCCCTATTCAAGCTAGGAAAGTAAACATCATGATGGGGTCCTTGGATAATGGCCCCATCATGAAGTGATCATGAGAATCAAGGTAGGCCATCGGCCACACCTAGGGTCGAAAGTGAGATCCATACCATCAATCAGTAGGCCTCACTTGGCCCATCATCAAAACATGAAAAACCTATCCTATAAAGCACCCACCGTTTAATATTCTCAGTCCGTTGGAAAGCCGATCTCCTTGTGCTTCACTTTGATGGAGGGAGATGAGGTTTGAATGGCTAGGATGAAGGTTAAAGGGATGGGAAAGTGGGCCACCAAAAATCACTTTTCTCTCACATGGAAGAGCTTGGACGTGTGCACCTCTCTTGCTTGGGATTTGTTGCTTAGGAAATGAGGGAGAGAGAGAGAGAGAGAGGGTTGTAAGGAGATGTGAGAGATGGGTGATGGAGTGATGGATGGGAGAGAGGGATGGGTGTGTAAGGACTTTATTGACTTTAGGGTAGATGATCTAAGAAGGGTATGGGGTGTGTAAGAAACTTTTGACTTATGGGTTGCTTGGAGATGGGTGTGAGGTGATGGTATACTTGACCCTTGATGGGATTGATTGATTGATGGATGTGACATGTTGTAAAGATTCTCTTCAGATTGCAAATGCGGGGCGTTTTCTTCAAAATAAATGTCGGCCCACATCTTCCGGCCACGGTATCGCATCGGTGTGTAAGTTGTGGCGTTGGAACCGCGGCGACGGTGCGGTCGTAATGGTACCAGTCTCGGATTAAGCCGACTCAAATCTATAGGATACGACTTAGGGTCGATCGTAAACGTTGATTATACGTCGCAGGTTGCCAGAATTCGACGGGAAGGATCACGGAAGTCGACGGAACAGTACGAACTAGGATACGGGTCTTATAAATGTGGTCTAATTGAGATTGGGATATACCTCATTTTGGGTCTCATACCATAAAATGATTTAGAAAAATAAAGGGACGACATGGATGAAACATATACCGGCCACTAGATATTGGTTGGTGGCAAAGGGAGTAGCCAATCCATTTCGGATGCAGATTAGATACTGACAGGTTAAGTAGCCAGATTCGCTAAGTGACATCACCAAGTTCTATGGACCCCACTATGATGTATGTGTTGTATCCACAACGTCCATCCATTTGGAGATATTATTTTAAGGCATTAGTAAGAGAACGAGGCAGATCTAAAGCTTTAGTGGACCCCACCACAGAAAACAGTGGGAAGATTGATGTCCACCGTTAAAACCTTCCTAAGGCCCACCATGATGTTTTCTCAAAATTCAACATGTTCAAAAGTTAACAAAGACATTAAATAAGGGAAAACACAAATATCAGCTTTATCAAAAACTTTTGTGGCCTTTAGAAGTTTTTAACGGTGGCATCGCTCTCTCCACTGTTTTATATGGTGGGGTCCAATGGAGCTTTGGATGTGACTCATTCTTTGGATCTTTCCCTAAAATGATCTCTCCAAATGGATGGACGGCGTGGATACAAAGCATACATCATGGTGGGGCTACAGAACTTGGTGACGTCACTTTAGTAGCAGTCTTGCTACTCAACCTATCATTAGTCAATCTGCACACATCCGTTTCCTACTTGTATGGGGAAAAGGGGACGCAGATTTCCTCCCAAAGCCTTTCCCATGAAGTTTTTGCACAAGGATGATGGGTGGGGCCCACCGCCATGTTGGTGGGAATTCTACTATGTTCATTCGTTTTGAGATCTCATTTTTCGACATTATACAAAAAATTAGGTGGATTCAAAACTCAAGTGGGCCATACGAGAGAAAAACAATGGGGATTCAGTGAGAACCGTTGAAATATTCTTATGGCCATAAAAGATTTGTTTCAGGATAAAATTTTTATATTTCCATTTCATTCTAGTGTTAATGACCTTATAAACGGTTTGGATGGCATATAAACATCAAGGTGGAGCCCAAGAAGGTTTCAACGGTATGTATGTCTTTCCCCAAATTTTCCTCTCGTGTGGCCCACTTGAGTTTTGGATCCACTTCATTGGTCTGTTGTCCTAAAATGAGATCTCGAAACTGATGAATGAAGTAGATTTCCAAAAACAATGGTTGTAGGCCCCACCTAGCATCCTTGCATAGGAACTTTATGCGAAAGGCTTTCGCAGGAAATCCATCCTCGGGAATGGACGAGGATTGCGTCCTACCCCCGCCCAGATGGTAATCCGTCCAGACATGGCTCTATGGGGCCCATCGTGATGTAATTATTTTCTCCACACCGTTAATCATTTTTATATGATCATTTTAAGGTACAATACAAAAAATGAAGCACTTACACAACTCCGATGGACCATATCAAAGGAAGCTGCAGTGATAATGACACCCACCGTTGAAACCTTTCTAAGGGCCACCGTGATGTTTTTTTACCACCCAACCTATTAATAAGGTCATGCAGACTTGGATGAAGTGAAAACACAAATTTCAGCATTATCTAACACTTCTCCCACTCCCAGGAAGTTTTTAATGGTGCACGTTTAATCCCCACTTTGTGGTCCACTTAGGCCCTGGAACTACCTCAATTTTTGGCTCATACCTTAAAATGATGATATAAAAATGATTAGCGGTGTTGATAAAAGCCCTGCCCGGATGGATTACCATCCAGGCGGGGGTAGGACGCAATCCGCGTCCCTCGGGAATAGATAGAAAGTGAAAAAAAAACAGAGGAGGAGTTTGGGGTTCTTCATGGACCTAAGTACAAATGCCAGCTACCGCCCCCATTTATTAACCGGAAATTTACGACTGTACGATCCATTTATGGCCCATTTAAGAGATGAAGCCCACCTCATTTTCCCTTGCAAGAATAAGCCCCAGTTGTACGGACGACTTGCCAAAGGTAAAAAATGCCCCTTGCTTTTACCTTCAAGCAGATCGGCCAGTGCTCGAAGACGAGCGCTGACGCTCCTCGAAATTCGAGTTGTACGAACGGTTCAAAGAGATCAACGTTACGTGGGCCCCACAGTTATGTATTTATTATATCCACAATGTTCATCCATATTTCGAGATCATTTCGGAGCGTTATCAAAAAAAAAATCATATCCAAAGATCAAATGGACCACACCACAAAGAGCAGCAGAAAATTGATTTTCACCGTTGAAACTTTTGTAAGGCCCACCATAACATTTATTTTCCATCTAATCTATTCATAAGGTCACAAAGACCTGGATGAAGAGGAAAAACAAATTTCGTAATGATCCAAAACTTCAGTGACCCCTAAAAGGGTTTCAACAGTAGACGTCCAATCCTACACTGCCTTTTACAGTGTGGTCCACTTGATAGCTAGATCTATCTTATTTTTCATCCCAAGACTTAATACGAGTTCGCCAAATAGATGGATGGTTTGGATATAACACATACCTCATAATGTGACCCACAAAAAGCGAAGGGGATTACAACAGGAAAGAGAAAAAAAAAATTTTACCCAGCGAGTCGGGGTCGACTGGGTTGGGAGTCGGTCGACCGGGTCAATAGCTACGGCTTATAACTGTAGTGACCGCACTCTATGCACTTTCTTCTTCTTTTTTATTTTATTTATTTATTTATTTACATGGAGAACTTTATTCTATCTACATTTTTCTCTAATACATATTTATATAACTATGTATATATATGCACATAAAAAATTTTTCTCACTTTTTATCATTTCTTTCTTTATTCATTTATCAAGAATATCTTCTAAACCAAAATTAGTTACTTGACGTACCGTATATGATTTTGGGTCATTTCCCTACACTTCACGGTCATTTCCATGCATTTCACGGTCAATCTCGGCGATTCTGTTTGGATTCACGGTCATTTCATGCATTTCACGGTCAATTCCCTTCACTTCACGGTCATTTCCACGCATTTCACGGTCAATTCGCTTCACTTCACAGTCATTTCCATGCATTTCACGGTCATTCCCGGCGATTCCGTGTTGATTCACGGTCATCTCCACGCATTTCACGGTCAATTCCCTTCACTTCACAGTCATTTCCATGCATTTCACTGTCAATTCGCTTCACTTCATGGCCATTTTCATGCATTTCATGATCATATCCGGCAATTTCGTTTACATTCACGGTCATTTCGACGCACTTCACGGTCAATTCACTTCACTTCACGGCCATTTCCAAGCATTTCACGATCAATTCTCTTCACTTCACGACCATTTCCATGCATTTCACGGTCATATCCGGCAATTCCGTTTACGTTCACGGTCATTTCGTGCACTTCGCGATCAATTCACTTCACTTCACGGTAATTTCCAAGCATTTCACGATCAATTCTCTTCACTTCACGGCCATTTCCATGCATTTCACAGTCATATCCGACAATTTCGTTTACGTTCACGGTCATTTCGACGCACTTCACGGTCAATTCACTTCACTTGACGGCCATTTCCAAGCATTTCACGATCAATTCTCTTCACTTCACGGCCATTTCCATGCATTTCACGGTCATATCTGGTAATTCCGTTTACGTTCAAGGTCATTTCGACGCACTTCACAGTCAATTCACTTCACTTCACGGCCATGTCCAAGCATTTCACGTTCAATTCTCTTCACTTCACAGCCATTTTCATGCATTTCACGGTCATATCCGGCAATTTCGTTCACGTTCACGGTCATTTCAACGCACTTCACGGTCAATTCACTTCACTTCACAGACATTTCCAAGCATTCATGTTCAATTCTCTTCACTTCACGACCATTTCCATCCATTTTATGGTCATATCCGGCAATTCCGTTTACGTTCACGGTCATTTCAATGCACTTCACAATCAATTCATTTCACTTCACGACCATTTCTAAGCATTTCACAATAAATTCTCTTTACTTCATGGCCATTTCCATGCATTTTACGATCATATCCGGCAATTCTACTTACGTTCACGGTCATTTCGACGCACTTCACAGTCAATTCACTTCACTTCACGGCCATTTCCTAGGACTTCACGATCAATTCTCTTCACTTCACGGCCATTTCCATGCATTTCACGATCATATCTGGCAATTCCGTTTACATTCATGATCATTTCAACGCACTTCACGGTCAATTCACTTCACTTCATGGCCATTTCCAAGCATTTCACGATCAATTCTCTTCACTTCACGGCCATTTCCATGAATTTCACAGTCATATCCGGCAATTCCGTTTACGTTCACAGTCATTTCGACGCACTTCACGATCAATTTACTTCACTTCACGGCCATTTCCAAGGGCTTCACAGTCAATTCTCTTCACTTCACGGCCCTCCATTATCCTTTACCATATAGTGAAGGCCGTGAGGACAAAAAGAGGTAATCTCTGGCTCACATTTGGCCGCTTAATTTGCAAGCTAACCTGACATAATGGGTTTAGGGCATCTAATGACCCCTCACATTCAGAAAGAGTGATAACCGAAGACACCTTAAATCGCATGCAATGTGGCCCTAGACAACAAGCAAGGCAGTTGGAAGATGTTAAAGATCAGGTAGCTGAGGAAGAAGGCGATGAAGAGGATGAAGCTGAAGAAGAAGAAGAAGATGAGGGTGATGATGCAGGTGAGGTGCCCGATGCACGTCTGGCTGTAGATGAGCGTTTAGGGGCGATCAAGGCTAGTATAACTAAGCTTAAGAATGACCAAGACTATCTGAAGTGTAAGATGAAGAGTATACATTGAATGATAAAGACTGGAATTGACCGTGAAATGCATGGAATTGACCGTGAAATGAAATGAATGAAATTGACCATGAACTGATTGAAATTGGCCATGAAGTGAATGAAATGAATTTTCGACCATCAACCTGATGGAATCTTGGAAAATAAGTAGGTTGGTTAGCTAAAGTAGCATCTCCTACCCCCAAATACTATATGGTACGTCAAGTAACTCATTGTGGTTTAAGAGATATGTTTATTAAATGAATAAAGAATGAAATGAATAAAAAGGGAGAAAAAAAATTTATATGCTTATATATGCATATTTATATAAATATGTATTAGAGAAAAATGTAGGAGAGAAAAAGTTCTCCTTATAAAAAAATTAAAAAAAATTAAATTTTAAAATTAAATTTTTTTTTTAAAAGTACAAAGGTGGAACAACGAGTTGGGATCGACCAGGTCAGTGGGACAGTGACTCGAGGTCGACCGGGTCCAAACCCGGTCGACCCCAACTTGCTGTCCACCCTTTTGCAATTGGCGGGTTATGGGTACGGCTATAGCTACGGTTATAATCCGTAGCCAAAGGTAGCCCCAGCTTTCCAAACTAAAAATCTGAAAAAGCAGGGGCATTTTCGACCTGAGAAATGGGGTCGTACAGCTGGGGCTTATTCTTGGGAGGTAAAAAGCGGGTGGGCTTCAAAAGCGAGGGGCATTTCCACGCACTTCACGGTCAATTACCTTCACTTCACTGTCATTTCCACGCATTTCACGGTCATTCCCGCCTATTCTGTGTTGATTCACGGTCATTTCGACTCATTTCACGGTCATGCCCCTTCACTTCACGGTCATTTCTGCGCATTTCATAGTCCAATCGTTACACTTCACAGTCGTTTCCATGCATATCACGGTCATTCCCGCTTATTCCATGTTGATTCACGGTCATTTCTATGCATTTCACGGTCATGCCCCTTCACTTCAAGGTCATTTTCACGTATTTCACAGTCTAATCGCTACACTTCACAGTCATTTCCACGCATATCACGGTCATTCTCGCCTATTCTATGTTGTTTCACGGTCATTTCGACGCATTTCACGGTGAAGTGTCACGATTGGACCGTGAAATATGCGAAAATGACCGTGAAATGCGACGAAATGACCATGAATCAACACGAAATAGGCGGAAATGACCGTGATGTGCATGGAAATGACTGTGAAGTGAGGCGATTGGACCGTGAAATGAGCGAAAATGACCGTGAAGTGAATGGCATAACCGTGAAATGCGCCGAAATGACCATGAATCAACACAGAATAGGCGGGAATGACCGTGATTTTCATGCATATGACAGTCATTCTCGCCTATTCCGTATTGATTCATGGTCATTTTGACGCATTTCACGGTCATGCCCCTTCACTTCACAGTCATTTCCGCGCATTTCATGGTCCAATCACTACACTTTACGGTCATTTCCATGCATATCACGGTCATTCCCGCCTATTCCGTGTTGATTCACGGTCATTTCGGCGCATTTCACGGTCATGCCCCTTCACTTCATGGTCATTTCCGCACATTTCACTGTCCAATCGCCTCACTTCACGGTCATTCCCGTCTATTCCGGGTTGATTCACGATCATTTCGACGCATTTCACGGTCATGCCCCTTCACTTCACGGTCATTTTCCCGCATTTCACGGTCCAATCACCTCACTTCACGGTCATTTTCATGCATATCACGGTCATTCCCGCCTATTCCATGTTGATTCACGGTCATTTCCGTGCATTTCATGGTCAGCCCCTTTACTTCACGGTCATTTCCGCGCATTTCATGGTCCAATCGCTACACTTCACCGTGAAATGCGTCGAAATGACCGTGAATCAACACGAAATAGGCGGGAATGACTGTGAAATGCATGGAAATGACCGTGAAGTGAAGCGAATTGACCGTAAAATGTGTGAAAATGACCGTGAAGTGAAGGAAATTGACCGTGAACTACGTTGAAATGACCGTGAATCAACACAGAATCGTCGGGAATGACTGTGAAATGCATGGAAATGTCCGTGAAGTGAAGCGAATTGACCGTGAAGTGAAGGGAATTGACCATGAAATGCATGGAATTGACCGTGAAGTGAAACGAATTGACCGTGAAATGAATGAATTGATCGTGAAGTGAAGCGAATTGACCGTGAAAGTGAAGGGAATTGACCGTGAAATGCATGGAATTGAACGTGAAATGAACTGAATGAAATTGACCACAAACTGATTGAAATTGGCCATTTTCGACCATCCACCTTATGAAATCTTGGAAAATAAGTAGATTGGTTACCTAAAGTAGCATCTCCTACCCCAAATCGTATATGGTATGTAAAGTAACTCATTATGGTTTAAGAGATATGTTTATTAAATGAATAAAAAGGGAGATTTTTTTTTTTTACATGCTTATATATACATATTTATATAAATATATATTAGAGAAAAATGTAGGAGAAAATGTTCTCCTTACAAAAAAAAAAAAAAAAAAAAAAAAAGAAGTGTACAAAGGTGGAATAGTGAGATGGGGTCGACTGGGTTTGGACCCGGTCGACTGGGTCGGTGGGACAGCCCGTCGAGGTCGACCGGTCGGGCTGATTTTTTTTTTTTTTTTCCCTAGTTGTAATCCTATCATTGTTTATGGGTTCCATTATGATATATGTGTTATATCTAAACCGTCCATCTATTTGGAGAACTCGTATTAAGGCTTGAGATGAAAAATAAGTCAGATCTAGCTATCAAGTGGACCACACCGTAAAAGGAAGGCAATGGAGGATTGAATGTCTACCATTGAAATCCTTTCATGGGTCACGGAAGTTTTAGATCATTATGAAATTTGTTTTTCCTCTTGGTTCAGGTATTGTGACCTTATGAATAGGTCGGACGGAAAATATATGTTTTGGTGGGCCCTACAAAATTTTTAACGGTGAGGTGTGGTCCAATTGATCTTTGGGTATGATTTGTGTTTTTTGATAATGCTCCGAAATAATCTCAAAATATGGGTGAACGTTGTGGATATAATAAGTACATAACTGTAGAGCCCATGTAACTTTGATATCTTTTGAACCGTTCGTAAAATTCGGAGCTCGAGGAGCTTCAGGGTAGGGTCATTTTCGACCTTTGCGAAGGTGTCCGTACAGCTGGAGCTTATTCTTATCTGGTAAAATGAGGTGGGCTTCGTGTCGTAAATGGGCCATAAAGGATCGTACGGTCATAAATTCTCTTTATTAACGTGTCTTACATGTATTACCTGTCCTGAGCTCTGCACGGGTGGCGGGGTGAGTATCAAATACACGCCGTGTGCAACAGGGTTTATACGGAACTGGCGTCCATTCATGGCGGGCCTAAGAATGGCCGCTGTTTCAGAATCCAAAATTTTCAGGGGCCGTTCTAATACTAGGTGCCTTTACAAGAATCCGGCTGTCAAATACCCATGCTATGATAGAAGTATTTCTTGAAATTCAAAATAATCGAGTGATCCCAACCGTTGAATTCCTTTGTTGAATTTAGACCACACAAGGTGTAGTTGTTTGGTCGTTGTTTGATTGCATCCGTTGAATTTTTCACTTTAACTGTCCACTAAATGTTTGATGATAAAATACATAAATTTTTATTTCACGGTGTATCTATACTGGTCTCCAGAACCCGGATAATTTAATTCATTTTACTTGGATGCCACGTATGCAATTTTTCTTGATGCCTGCGCATCGTTCACACTCTGCCGGAGTATTGAAGCATTTCTAGCCAGCCGCCGGCCGTATTGCGATTGATACGCTGGATAGATTTTGAGCCACGAGTTTAGTGCGGGTAAGATTCCACTTCTTTTTCCTTAGAGGTTTGCTAGCAAGACTCTACCCCCAAAGGCTCGCCCAATCTGCCTGTCCCTTTGCAATCCAGACCGTTCAACTTTAATCTCTTATGATCTGTGGTCGACATTGAAAGGAATCTTACCGAACGGGGATCATTACCGTTCGTAAGGAGGTGAGTGGTATGGTCGATCATGGGGTGGACGGATGTTGCGGGCAGATTAGGCGAGCCTCTAGATGAGGGAAACGGATTGGCTACTCCCCCTGCCACCAGCCCCGTGGCTGATGGTCGGTGCTCTGTGGGCCCCACCATGATGTATTTGTTTCATCCATTCCGTTCATCCATTTTTACATATCATTTTAGGGTTTTATTCCCATAATGAGAGGGATATAAATCTCATGTTGATAACACCACATGAAAACAATAGTAATTGGATATCCACCATTAAAATCCTCCAAAGGCCCACTGTACTGTTTATTTGACATCCAATCTGTTGATTAGATCATACAGGCCCAGATGAAGGGAAAAAACAAAAATTAGCTTCCTCCAAAACTTCTATGGCCCCCAAAATATTTTTAATGGTCGACACTCATTCAACACTGTTTCCTATAATGTGGTCCATTTGAGATTGGGATATACCTCATTTTTGGTCTCATATCTTAAAATTATCTATAAAAATAGATGGACGGCATGGATGAAACACATACATCATTGTGGGGCCCACAGAGCACCGACTACCAGCCATTGGCTGGTGTCAGGGGGAGTAGCCAATCCATTTCCCTAGATGAGACCCTCGCTTGCAAAATCAGGAAACTATTTTGTACGATAATGAGGATAGTACCGACCGAAACTTGATCCGGACCGTTCAATGGGTAGGTCTGCTGTCCACGTGGCACAATCAAGAGACTACATTGACTTTTATTTTTCCATTTGAAATGTCTATTTTGTTTTCACACCTTCCATTCGTTGCCACTGCTTAAGATCTTGCAATCCATCTTCCTCGCATCCACAATGATGGGTCACACAGCTTGGAACGCTTTTGGATCAAGGTATACTCATCTGGTGGCTGGATTAATGTCTGGTTATCAAGCAGTCACGTGGCACACTGACGAGATCTTTGAGGCCCATTAATGATCAGTCACCGTTGTTTCGTAAAGTATGGTCCACCTGAGAATTGGATCTGCTTCAAAAGCTCATGCCATTAAATGATATGAAAAAACGGACGAACGGCGTGGATATAGAATTCATTAATTAAGGTGGGCCCATGGTAAGGGTGGGCCGGTAATTTTTTACTATAGGCACGACTTTTCACCTATTCGACCCAACGCGACCGATTACAAACTTAGATAACTAAAGTAGACCACCGACCGTACGAAGAACCTATTTCAGACAAAAATAACCCTCCTTTTTCACCTGCTTCTAACCTTAACCGAGGGTATTTTGGTCCGTCCGTACCGTAAAAATCACCTTCCGTCGTCTAAGTATTCCGCCAGCGAAAAAACTACTTACCCTAAAAGATACTGTCTACTTTGCTAATTATTTCGTTGAAAAAGGTCCAATGTTTCGTTCATGGGGAAGTTGCACATACTCCGACAACGTGGTTATCTGATCGGTGTGTTTTTTGGCTAGAAATTTGGGACTGTGGGCCCACCTGTTATACAGCTGTTTTTATGAAACAATACAAAGTTAGACGCTCCTCCAACCGAGAGCTGTACGAACGGCTCAAAAGAGATCAAAGTTATATGGCCCCACTGCTGTGTATCTATTATATCCACAACGTTCAGCTGTGTATCTATTATATCCACAACGTTCATCCATATTTCAAGATCATTTCGGAGCATTATCGGATAAAAAAATCATATCCAAAGATCAACTGGACCACACCACAAAGAGCAGTGGGAAAACTAATTTTTACAGTTAAAACTTTTGTAGGACCACCGTGACATTTATTTTCCATCCAATCTATTCATAAGGTCACAAAGGCCTGGATGAAGAGGAAAAATAATAATTCATAATGATCCAAAACTTATGTAACCCCTAAAAGGGTTTCAATGGTAGACGTAGACGTTCAATTCCCCACTGCCTTTTACAGTGTGGTCCACTTGATGGTTAGATCTGTCTTATTTTATGATTTAAGCTTAATATGAGCTCATCAAATAGATGAACGGTTTGGATATAACACGGACCTCATGGTGGAACCCACAAAAGGCGGTGCCGATTACAACAGCAAAAAAAAATTTAAAAAAAATAGCAAAAGAGCTTATAACTGCGGCTTTATATGGCTACGGATTATAACAGTAGCCATAACTCTACCCCTGCTTTTTCAACACCTATTGAAGGTCTTTTGATATATCAACGAGCATATCTCCTAAACTATAATGATTTACTTAACGTACCACATATGATTTTGGGGTAGAAGAAGCTAATTTGGCCAACAAACCTAGTTATTTTCCAAGATTCCATCGAGTCAATGGTTGAAAATCCATTTCATTCACTTCGCGGTCAATTTCAATCACTTCGCAGTCAAACTGGAAATTCAGCAGGGCAAAAATGAAATTGAGCGGGGCAAACTAGAAATTGAGTGGGGCAAACATGAATTTCAGCGGGGAAAACATGAAATTGAGCAAACTAAAAATTCAGCGGGGCAAACGTGAAATTGAGCAGGGCAAACTAGAAATTCAGCGAGGCAAACATGAAATAGAGCGGGGTAAACTAGAAATTGAATGGAGCAAACATGAAATTGAGTGGGGTAAACTAGAAATTCAACAGGGCAAACATGAAATTGAGCAGGGCAAACTAGAAATTCAGCGGGGCAAACATGAAATTAATAGGGTCAAACTAGAAATTCAGCGGGACAAACATGAATTTCAGCAGGGGCAAACATGAAATTGAGCGGGACAAACTAGAAATTCAGCGAGGCAAATATGAAATTGAGCGGGGCAAACATGAAATTGAGTGGGGTCAAACTAGAAATTCAGCGAGGTAAACATGAAATTGAGTGGGGTAAACTAGAAATTCAGCGAGGCAAACATGAAATTGAGCAGTGCAAACTAGAAATTCAGCGGGGCAAACATGAAATTGAGTGGGGCAAACATGAAATTGAGCAGGGCAAACTAAAAATTAAGTAAGGCAAACATGAAATTGAGCGGGGCAAATTAGAAATTGAGTGGGGAAAACATGAAATTGGGTGGGGCAAACTAGAAATTCAACGGGGCAAACATGAAATTCAGCGGAGCAAACTAGAAATTTAGCGGGGCAAACATGAAATTCAGCGGGGCAAGCATGAATTTAAGCGGGGCAAACTGAAATTCAGCGGGGCAAACATGAATTTCAACGGGGCAAACATGAAATTGAGCGGGGCAAACTAGAAATTGAGCGGGGCAAACATGAAATTGAGCGGGGCAAACTAAAAATTGAGTAGGGCAAACATGAAATTGAGTTGTGCAAATTAGAAATTCAGCGGGACAAACTAGAAATTGAGCAGGGAAAACATGAAATTGAGCGGGGCAAACTAGAAATTGAGTGGGGCAAACATGAAATTGAGTTGTGCAAACTAGAAATTTAGCGGGGCAAACAAGAGCAGGGCAAACTAGAAATTTAGCGGGGCAAACATGAGGTTTGTGTTAGGGACCGAATGCATTTTATATAGGAGAGTTGATATGGGTGAGCGTCCACCCATTGTAGAACTCTTTCACTTACTTACATCTTCTCAATCTCTCACATATAAGGAGAGAAGTCATTCTTCAATATAATTCTATCTTGAGTTGTCTATAGTACTTCATGCCTATAAAACCGTATATACCCCAATGTAATTAATTTAGACCAATCATTGCATTACCAGATGCAAACATGCCATACATGGCCAATGATTCCAACATTCTCCAACTTGGGATAATTATGATATTCTTCAATATGCAATGTATTATATGGTAATTCATTAATGATCGAGATTCTACTAGATATTTTTATGGATCCTATAAAGTATCTTGAATTATTTGGTGGATTGGAACTATCGACACTAGACCACGGTAATCATCACCTCATTTATCAAAGTGGGACTAGGCATGATCACAATGTCATCATTTCCAACGACATAAATACTGAAAACATTAGTGTAAAACATGAAAATCTCATGCTAGGTGTAACTGGCATGCACACTTCTAAGTGGTCCAATCATCTCTATCAAGAGATGCCTTAGCTTTAATCATAGCCATTCACAACTGTTCATTTCACCTTATGCATGCATAATGAGTATATCTTAATAAACAAAAATTAAAACTTGAATCAGCAGTTAAATCTTAATTTACTGAAATGCGTATGCCAACTTAATATTTATACTTGCACTGAACGTGAGCATCCTGTGATACGATTATCAAATAGGGTTTACAAATAATATTTGACGATTACAGATCATCTTTCTTTAAAAGAACCTTAGTGTATGCTCATTTACACTGCATTACCGATTTGAAGACCCATGAGAAAAACCTTATCTTTTTTCTTTTGGGGGGGGGTGTTAGCTTGTTAGTACAATCCACTGTCAGTGCACACTACACTATTAGCCACCCCCACTAGGGAATCAATACCATGACCTCAATCTTGAAACGAGGTAACTTCACTTAGTCTACCACTTGAGATACGATTCATGGTGTAATCCTTTCAAACCCTTAAGCATGTCTAGCAGTAACTCTAATATTGATTACACCAGTATATATAATCAAAACTAGAAATAGAAACAAATTGCATAAAAACACTCAAAACTGTGTAACCTATCTATCCATCGAGTCAACCAGTCGAAATGCTTTGATTGATCGGGTCGATATGAAATTATTTATTAAGTTTGCACTGCTGATTTTCTAGTTTGCCCCGCTGAATTTCATGTTTGCCTCACAGATTTCCTAGTTTGTCTCGCTGATTTTGTAGTTTCCCTTGCTGAAATTCAAGTTTCCCCCGCTGAATTTCTTGTTTGCCCCGCTGAATTTCTAGTTTGCCCCACTGAAATTTAAGTTTGCCCCACTCAATTTCTATTTTGCCCCGCTCAAATTCAAGTTTTCCCCGCTCAATTTCATGTTTGCCCCGCTGAATTTTTAGTTTCCCCCGCTCAATTTCATGTTTCCCCCGCTCAATTTCTATTTTGCCCCGCTGAATTTCTAGTTTGCTCCACTCAAATTCATGTTTGCCCTGCTGAATTTCATGTTTGCCACGCTGAATTTCTAGTTTGCCCCGCTTAATTTCATGTTCCCCCCGCTGAATTTCTTGTTTGCCCCGCTGAATTTCTAGTTTGTCCCGCTCAAATTCAAGTTTGGTACCATGGTTAACGGGATTCTCACTGGTAAGTTTGGTACCCTAGGTTCAAGTATTAGTGACCGAACATGGTGAACATACATAAGACACACGGGTTACTTGACGTGCTCGACTAGCTCGAGCGCACAACAAGTTGAGCGATATGAAGTGCTATTGTGGCCAACCACTATCGCTAATTTACGACACAGTTCGCCAAACACATCATGTGTTGAATCTCAACCACGATTCCAAGTCTGGTACCGGATGTCTGGACTATGAACATAGTCCCAAGCTCAATCAATTCTCAACCATAACATGTGAAGTAAAGCATGATAAACAAAGTAATTCAAGCACACTAACAAGCATGTCATAAAGCATATTATAAAGTATGTTTGAAACAAGTTACAAAGCATGTTAAAAGCATGTTTATAAAGCACTATACAAATAGGGATACAAACACGATATTTCATAAGTGAGTGGTTAGAGTAAACAACCACGTGGAGGGTATCATACGTGACTCTAAGGTAGTTGAGAACCCCATCTCCACCTACCTAAGGCACTAACACCTAAGCACTTACACCCACAAGCAATTTCACAAACACTTAGAGTGCACTATTACAACATACATGACGTATATTAGCAATATATGTATTAGGGCTTCCTTTCTCGAACTAGTATTTTATCCGTATATATCATATTCACACAAAGAAATAATCATGACAATTACATCTCCAAATTTATTTATGTATTTTCTAGAATACACAATTTCAACATACATTATATCAAGGAAACATGTATTACGGCGATTCCTTTCGCCAAACATGTGTTTTTTATCCATATACCATATAATCATACAACAATTAAACATGGAAAACACATTTCCAAAATGTGTACGTATACGGTATTTCTACGTATATCTAGAGTATGTAAAATTCCATATTTTGCATCTTTAATCGAAACAGGAAACGGAAAGCACTTTGTACATGTGCAATTATATGCAGATCATGAATCTATCATTATCTGACATTGAAAGCGTTGAAAACCGTAACCTATACACCTAAAGTCCTCACCTTGCTCCTTGAAATCTCAACGGATCGACAAGGTTTGATGAGCTTCCGTATTTGGGAGTTTTCTAGCCTAAATAGTGAAATCGGTTAGCTATTTCATAACCTGTAGCCTATACACCTCAAAACATATCTAGGGTTAGGGTTTATTACCTTAAAACGGAGTCTCGCCGGAAAGCGCCAAGGAAGGGGTGGGTGCGGCCGTTGGTGATTTGAAACAGAGAGGAGGAAGATTCTCCCACAAACCTCGAGCTTTCTCTCTCTTTTCCTCTCTCCTTAGGGTTTTATCCCAAATTCATGGTTGAGAGAGCTTGTTTAAGGCCCTTATATAGCCTAAAATCTCTCCGGAATAGACTTATGTTCAAGGTATACTTACATTGTAAGCAAATCGGCGTTGTTCCAAATTTCTCAAAAGAGGGTTTCGGTGGCCCTCTTGAGCCAAACGTCGGACTTAAGCTCACAACCCATGGATCTACGTGGGGTTATGCTTTTCTCGATCGAATCTCATTGGCGACCACTTTCGATTCAATCGGTGGGCCTCGATCCGAAATTCCAAGTACATGTAAATGTTCCTGAAATTTTTCCTGATCCGAGGGTATAATTTGGTCTAATTTTGACGGTCTGGTTGCTTAATACTGATCCACAAGCGAATGGTGTCAGATCACTATTCAAGATATTTATTTTGTAAAGAAAACAGTGGTTTTCACACTCCCTCGCTTCGGACTTGAGCGAATGGCCGTGGGACATCGTCTGAACTTGATTTTCAATATGGTTGTCGAGCCCAGCGAGGCGGTCCTAAGTCCTTAACCTAGTATTATTCGGACTCCTGATGTGCGTTTCTGAGTTTCAATTCGCTCTAAGATCGGGTAATGAGTTTGATCCTAGACTTTAGAGTATTCAATGATTCTACAAGTTTTGGGTCTGCAGATCGTATTTAAAGCGATTCCAACTATAATTTTGGCTAATCTAGTTTAGACTTAGTTAACTTTGTTAAATTTCTAAAGGATTTAATCCTAAGTGATTTCTGGTCGAGGTGGTACTCGAACCATAGTATGAAAATTTACGGGTCGTTACAATTTCACATTTCCCTTGCTGAATTTCTATTTTGCCCCGCTCAATTTCATGTTTCCCCACTGAATTCCTAGTTTGCCCTGCTCAATTTCATGTTTTCCCTGCTGATTTTCTAGTTTGCCCCGCTCAATTTCATGTTTCCCCCGCTGAATTTTTCTTCTTTCCTCTCCCTGCTCCTTCATCCTAACCGACTGAATTTGATTCTCTGATTACTTCTCCCCCTTTGTGACTATCCACTTCCTGTAAAACCCTCCATTTTTTTCATTTTGTATTTTCCCTTGTCCGGTCGAGAATACAGACCTCACACACGTCATTTTCGACTTTTGTGAACCCAAGAAAGGATGAAAATGGTCCCCCCCATCTAAGAAGCTTCGAACGGCAGGTATATTCAAATCCCTCACTTTTTGTGGATCCCACTATATATTATACTATATATGCGCACAATCATTTCCATGCATTTCACGGTGATTCCTAGTGATTTCGTGTTGATTCACGGTCATTTCCATACATTTCACAGTCAATTCCCTTCACTTCACGATCATTTTCACGCATTTCACGGTCAATTTGCTTCACTTTACGGTCATTTCCATGCATTTCACGGTCATTCCCGGCGATTCCGTGTTGATTCACAGTCATTTCCATACACTTCACGATCAATTCCCTTCACTTCACTGTCATTTCCATGCATTTCACGATCAATTCCCTTCACTTCATGGTCATTTCCATGCATTTCACGGCCAATTCCCTTCACTTCACGGTCATTACCATGCATTTCAGGGTCAATTCCCGCGATTTCGTTTGATTTCCATGCATTTCATATAAATACGTGTTAGAGAAAAATGTAAGTAGAATAAAATTCTTTATATGCTTATATATACATATTTATATAAATATGTGTTAGAGAAAAATGTAGGTAAAATAAAATTCTCCATGTAATTTTATTTTATTTTTTAAAAAAAGTGGATAAGGATATGGTTATAGCTACGGTTATAATCCGTAGCCATAGATTGGGGGTGGAATTGTAGAATCCGTGATTGATTGCCGATCGGGACAACGACTTGCGGTGTAATCGCGGGAGCCGTGGTTGATCGCCGAATTACGGCTTATCTATGGCTATGGATTATAATCGTAGCTATAGTCGTAGCCAGACCGCGCGGGCGGCAGTGCCGTGGTAATTTATTTTTTTCTTTCTTTCTTTCTTTTTTGTTGTGTTGCTTTTGTGAGTCCCATCATGAGGTATGTGTTATATCCAAACCGTCCATCTATTTGGTGAGCTCATATTAAGGCTTGAGACGAAAAATAAGAAAGATCTAACTATCAAGTGGACCACACTGTAAAAGGTAGTGGGGAATTGTACATCTATCATTGAAACCCTTTTAGGGGTTACAGAAGTTTTGGATCATTATGAAATTTGTTTTTCCTCTTCTTCCAGGACTTTGTGACCCTATGATGAACTTAGACAGGGAGGATTTCTCACAAACATCACAGCGGGCCCCCTAAAGGTTTCTAATGGTTGACGCTCATTTAACATTGTTTCCTATAATGTGGTACACTTGAGATTTGGATATACCTCATTTTTCGTCTCATATCATAAAATGATGTGGAAAAATATATGGACGACATGGATGAAAAGCATACATCATGGTGGGGCCCACGGACCACCAACCATCCACCATTAGCTGGTGGCAGGGGGAGTACCCAATCCATTTCCGTGAAAGGAGGGGTATTTTCGTCCTCAAATTCGTTGTCCGTACGAGTAGGTCTAAGTTCCCAAACAAAGTTTGTATTGTTTCATAAAAACAGCTGGATAAAAGGTGGGGTCCACAATCCTAAATTTCTCATTTTCGGCCTACAAAATGTCAATACCATGACCCAACATGTAGGTAGTCCAGATCGGACTGCATTTATCCTGGATGCGCCTGGATTTGATGCCTAGGGTTGTACATGAGCAAAGTTAGCTCCGTGACTCGCCTGACTCAGACTAAAAAGAAGCTCGATTCGGCTCGATTCGAAATTGAGTTTGAGCCGAGTTGAGCTGATTTTTTGAGCTCAAAATTTTTTTTTAATCGTGTTCGAGCTTGCCTGAGCTCGACTCGACTCGGTCGAACCTAACTTGAATCGAACTCGGATCGATTTAGTTTGGTGATTCGGTTACTTTGATATTGTTGTTGCTCACCATGTCTTTGACGAAATGACTCAATGAAGTGTGGCCGACGAAAGTAAGGTACAAATTTGAAACAAATATCCTCTTTTTTTCTTGATTTTATATTGTTTACAAGGTGCTTGATGAAATACTTGTAAATCCATTGCTATTGTTTTACATGCAGCAAGATTTTGAAAATGCAATTTATATGTTTGTGAAAATGCTGCACAGACGAACTCGGCTCGATCTTAGCTTGAACTGGCTTGAACTACTGACTGAACCGAGATGAGCTGGCCAATCAAGTTCTAGGACTGAGTCAAGCCGAGTTCGAGCTGAGGTCAGCAAGTGGTCGAGCCAAGTCGAAGTGTCAAGCTCGACTTGCATCGACTCGTGTACACCTTTTTTTTTGGGTTAGCTTGTTAATACACACCCATGTCAGTACACACACTCTATGTACCCATGTCAGTACACACACAGAGTCTGAGATTCAGGTCAAGACCCAATCAATGGTCAAACCCACGACCACGGGATGCATGGTTCAGATCATTGTACACGTGTGACATGTGTAAGATACATGACATGGGAGTACAAAATTCCTGTGCCTCTAGGAGGCATTGGATCTCTACCTCAAACGGATTAATATCTTTGATCTTTATTTTTGAAAATTTTCCTACTGTACGACCCATTCCCCTTACTAAGCCCACTTATTTTTAGCTCCCAAGAATATGCCTTAGCTGTACGGACTACTTTTCATGGGTCAAAAATCCCCTGCCTTTTCAAAAATGTGATTCTTGAAAGCCTGGGCTCCCTATGGCTACGGATTATAACCGTAGCCATTGAAAAGTGTACGGACTGCTGCAGGAGCAGTCTGTGCACCTCTTTTTTTTAATTATTTTTTTTATTTTTTTACATGAAGAACTTTATTCTACCTACATTTTTCTCTAATACATATTTATATAAATATGTATATATAAGCATATAAAATTTTTCTCTCACTTTTTTTCATTTCTTTCTTTATTCATTTAACGAGAATATCTTCTACGCCAAAATTAGTTACATGACGTACCCTATACGATTTTGGGGTAGGAGAAGCTACTTTAGTCAACCAACCTAGTTATTTTCCAAGATTCCATCAGGTCAATGGTTGAAAATCCATTTCATTCACTTCGTGGTCAATTTCATTCATTTCATTTGCTTCGCGATCAATTCCATGCATTTCATGGTCAATCCCGGCCATTCCCCTTCACTTCATGGTCAATTCCCTTCACTTCACGGTCAATTTTGTGCATTTTAAGGTCAATTCCCTTCATTTCACTGTCAATTCCATGCATTTCACGGTCAATTCCAGCGATTCCCCTTCACTTCACGGTCAATTCAATTCATTTCACGGTCAATTCTTGTAATGCCCTGAAAATCGGGGGTCGAGCAAAGCTCAACTCCCGAATTCCAAAGCATCACTTATACAACATAGATAATGATGTTTAAATGCTGTCCGTTTTAGTGCATTAACACATGAGTGGGATTATACTAAATCAGCATATCATACTTCAGAGATAATTAAGTTAAACAAGCGAAAGACTGAGATAAGTATATAAAGCATATACGTGTTTCTCAATTCCCAAAGTATGAGTATGTTACCAGGCTGAATATATATATATATATATATATATGTATTGATTCAAAATTATATATATATATATGTATTAATTCAAAATTTACAAAATACGAAAATGTAAATGTCCTACTAATCTTTATAGTCCTTGTAACCTTGTCGATCAGTATAAGGTCTACATAGACCCGCTTGATAGCTAAACATAGGAGAATTCCTCCTCCTCGTCTATGAAATCTAAATTAGCAGCGTAGACATCATCTCCACCTGCATCTACAATAGAGTTTGGTTGGTATTTTAAAACACCATCCCAGGTGGGAATGAGTAGCTAATTCAGTGGAATTATAAAGCAAAGGTAAACATGTTATCAATTCAATTAAGTAGTAATGATAAAGCAGTACAACAAGCAATTCCTAACTACTCTTATTAATGTCGGGATGATATGCAGTAATGATGCATGCCCTTGCCTGCACTCCCTCAGCGACATCATCTCACGATCGCGCATGCAACACTCCCGGTAAACGTGCGCTTCCTCGCCAAAGCACATGCAAGGCAGTGTATGATCGTGTTAGCCAAGTTCTTATTTAGGCTTATTCATACAGTAGATTCGGGAAGCTAAGGCACCTCCCTTTATATCACTTACCCAAACAATGATCCATCTAGGATCGTCAATCTCAGTTAATCACATATGATAGGCAAGTTTGCGAGTTTACACTTTAGGTCGCTACGGGAGGCTCGTCACCTCAGCGTAGTCTTAATTCATATTTGAGGTCACTATGAGGGGCTCGACACCTGATCGTAGGCCTATTTTATACTCGAGGTCACTCCACCAACGCCCTACCAACTGGCAGTCTATTTTCAAAGGCTCATCACCAACCTGACTGAGGACCACAGACAAGCTGCGTCGGTGTAGGCCGACAGCTCGAATACAGAGTCTTATACCACCGTATTCGGCTTACGAGTTTAGGTTGCTCACTAGTCACTACGGGGAGGCTCGTCACCCCAACGTATGCTGACAGCTCGACCACGGTGTCCCATACCACCATGCTCGGCTCACGAGTCTTAGCGGATCGGTACCATGGTTGAAACGGGCTTTACATTGGTAAGTGGTACCTTAGATTCAAGCAGTAGCGTTCATACATGGTAAACACAATAGGTCAATCAGTTTATTAGACAAATTCGACTGGTACGAGCGTACGCTGAATAAATCAACATGGTACCACTTTCGACAATCATCGTATGGCTCAGAATCACCGAACTCATCAAATGTGGTGACGCTAATCTGACCATGTAACATCCCGGATTTTTGCCAACCTGGGATTAGACGTCCTTAGGCAATGGGTCGATCCTAACACCTTATTAACTTGTCAGAACTGAATCCCACAGTCTAAAATTGCTCCTTAACCCACTTTCGCCCTAGACACTATCTTAAACTAGCTAAGTAGTATAACTTGGATCACTTTAGATACAAACTACAAAGGACTAAGTACCACCTCAGACAGAAATCTTATAGGACTAAATCCTTTAGAAATGAGATAAAGTAACTAAGTGCTAAACTAGATTAGCTACGAAATCCGTTTGAATCACTTTAAATACGATCTGCAAGACCCAAAACTTGTAGAATCATTGACGCTAGGTTACCCTAAAATCTCGAATCAAACTCATTACCCGACTGCTCTCGGGAATGCATTGAAACTCCGTATCAGGTCTAGACCTCACATCGTGAGTCCGAATAATATGAGGTTATGGACTTAGGACCGCCTCGCTGAGCTTAACAACCATCTCAGAAATCAAATCCAGCTAGTGTCCCATGGCTGTTCGCTTGAGTCCGGAGTGAGAGAGTGTGAAAACATATGTTTCTTTACAAAATAAATATCTTGAATAGTAATCTGGTATCTCTCGTTTGCGGATTAGTTTTAAGCAATCAGACCGTCAGAATTTGACCCAAATACACTCTCGGATCAGGAAAAATTTCATACACATTTACATGTACTCGGAATCTCCGATCGAGACCCACTGACCGTCGAACTGAAACTAGTCTGCCACGCGTGATCTGGAAATCCGACTGAAACAAAAACTTAATAGAACGAAGATCCGGTGTCAGTGAGCTTAAGTCTGACCTTTGGCCCAAGGAGGCCCGCCAGAAGTCCCCCGTTGAGCTAAAACTGTCCCGCTTTGGTTATAACCCAAGTATACCTTGACCTTAAGCCTATTTTGGGCACATTTTAGGCTATATAAGGACCTTAAACCCTCTCTCATTGCAGCCATCCGAATTTGAGAGAAAACCTAGATTGAGAGAGAGAAAAGAGAGAGAAAGTGTAGGAGAAGTGGGAGGAACTCCCTGCTGCTGTTCCCTGCCACTATTCGAGCTCCACCGCTCCGTTCTCATCGCTTTCCTGGCGATTCCAGCTCCGTTTCTAGGTAAGAAACCCTAACCCTAACCTGTTTTAGGGTTGTATAGGTTGTAGGTTATGAAATAGCTAACCTATTCCGTTCTTTAGGTCGCCAATCTGCCGTTTACGAAAGCTTAGCAAACCCATCAATTTCGTTTCGAATCTACGACAAAAGGTGCGGACTTTAGGTGTATAGGTTATGGTTTTCAACACTTTCAATGTCAGATAATGATAGATTCATGATCTGCATGCAATTGTACATGTACAAAGTGCTTTCCGTTTTCTGTTTCGATTAAAGTCGTAGAATATGGAATTTTACATATTCTAGGTATTCGTAGAAAATACCATATACGTATATTTTTTGAAAATGTGTTTGACATGATTATTTGTTGTATGAATATACGATATATGGATAAAATACTTATTTGGCGAAAGGATTCGCCTAAATACATGTTTTACTAATATACACTATGTATGTAGAAATACTGTATTGTAAAAGTACCGTATATATGTATATTTTAGAGATGTGTTTGCCATGATTAATTGTTGTATAAATATATTATGTGTACATAAAATACTTGCTTGGCGAAAGGATTCGCCTAAATACATGTTTCACTAATATACACTATGTATGTATAAATATTGTATTGTAAAAGTACCGTATACATGTATGTTTTAGAGATGTGTTTGCCATGATTAATTGTTGTATAAATATATTATGTGTACATAAAATACTTGCTTGGCGAAAGGATTCGCCCTAATACATGTTTGTTAACATACTCTATGTATGTTGAAATAGTGTATGTTAAGTGTTTGTGAAAATGCTTGTGTGAGCAAGTGTTTGAATGTTGATGCCTTGGGAGAGTGTTGAGATGGGATTCTCAACTACCCTAGTGACATGTATAATTACCTCCATGAGGTTGTTTACTTAAACCGCTTACTTGCAATATATGTGTTTGTATTCCTATTGACGTAGTGCTTTACAACATGCCTTATATCATGCTTTATAACATGCTTTATAATATGCCTACTAGCATGTTTGAATTACTTTGTTTATCATGCTTTACTCCACATACTATGGATGAGAATTGATTGAGTTTGGGACTATGTCTATAGTCCAGACAATTGGTACCAAATTGGAGATCGTGGTTAAGTTTCATGTCGCCACGTAAGATGTGTTTGACGAACCCGAGTCGTATGTCAGTTGGCGACAGTGGTTAGGCCACGCAAAGTGCTTATGCACTTCATGTCGTCTAATTGATTATGCGCTCGAGCTAGTCAGGCTCGTCATGTAACCCGATTTGTCTAATGTATGTTCACTATGTTTGGTCGCTACTGCTTGAACCTAGGGTACCAAACTTACCAGTGAAAATTCTTTTAACCATGGTACCTCGATCCGCTAAGACTCATGAGCCGGGCATGGTAGTATGGGACACCGTGGTCGAGCTGTCGGCTTACGCTGGGGCCACGTGCCTCCCCGTAGTGACCAGTGAGCAACCAGACTCGTGAGCCGATTATGGTGGTATGATATACTATATTCGTGCTGTCGGCCTACATTGATAAGGTGATGGGGGAGTGGTGCAACGAATGCAAGCAACAGCCCTGGTAGCCCTTTGTAGTGACCTCGAGCATACTCTGAAATCGCGGTGAACCTTAGAGTTTTGCCGCGGTATATAGAGTATGAACTAGGCCTGTTTCTTTATAGTGATGAATCGTTTAAGAGGTGATGGGGGAGTGGTGTAACCTTTGTGCGTAACAGCCCTGACAGCCTTTGCAGTGACCTAGAAAACACACCATCGTCTGATATTAACTAGGATTGACGACCCTAGAATGGATCATGTTTGGGAATGATATAAGGGAGGTACCTTAGTTTCCCAATCCTGCTGTTTGAAATGGACTAATAACAACTCGGTAATCATGGTCACCATGCATTGCATGTGCCTGGAAGATGTGGAGCACTGAAGGAAGAAAGCATGCCGCGAACGTGAGATGGTGTCGCATGAGGGAGGGCGTGGTGAGGGCATACATCATGTCATTCATACTTGCATTAATAAGAGTAGTTATGAGTGTTTGATTGTACTGCTTTATCATTACTGCTTGACTGAGTCGATAACATGTTAACCTATGCTTTATTGTTCCACTGAGTTAACTACTCACTCCCACGTTACGAGACAGTGTTTCGAACACCCACCAGACATTGTCTGATTTCAGATGGCGACGTACTTCTGAGGCGGAGCCGGACCTTTGCAATGACTACGATGCCTGCTTGTATTGGTTGTCTTCTGATGACTTCTTGTGAGCCGTGTCATGATCAACAGGATTTTCTGGGATATTGATTAGAGAACCTTACACATTTGGTATATTTTAGGATTGTACTTGTAATTATTTAACCTGGTAATGTTATCATACTCTGGAGACTCATCATAGTTTATATATTTTATCTAGCTATCATAATCTTCCGCTTGCAAATTTAACTGTCTCTGGAGTATGATATGCTGTTTTGGCTTAATCTCATCATGTTCAATGCACAAATATAGTCAACATTCAATCATCATTCATTTTGTTGCATAAGTGATGTTCTGGAACTCGGGAGTTGAGTTTATGCTCGACTCCCGATTTTCGGGATGTTACAGACCACTTAATCGAGAATGGTTACCGATTGCCTGGATTACATAGTAGTCTCAATCATACTCAAATGCAGCATGTGGATATATGTGATAATCATATAAGCATTTAATAAATATTTCAAATACAATAGTCATTTAAGCATTTTATCAAACACATAGAGCATATTATCATACATATGCATTTTTTACATAAATTACATAGTAGCAATATAGATTACATGAAGGAAACTATGAATATAGGTAAGGTAGTTAAGAATCTTATCTCAATACCCTTAATAAATACAATTTGTCAAGCAATTTTTCAATCAGACATTTTATCAAGCATGGAGGCTACAAATTACCTTATACATAGACTAAATTAGTTACGACATATATTATGACAAATCCTTTCACAAGGGGATTGTCACACATACAACAAACATGTATTCTAGGTTGATAGTCATAGCAAGCACAAATTATAATTCCAACGTCATTCAAACATTTCAACAAACACATGGAATGCATTTTATATTAACATAGTTCACACACATGTTTAATTTATCGAATACATCGTAACTAAGATCATATGATAGCAATCAAGTCAGACATAAATCATTAACTGACATTGAAAGTCTTGAAAACCATAATCTAAACATTTATAGTCCGCACCTTTCGTCGGTACGCCGATTACTAACTCAGTTCGTACACTATGCCTTTGTCTATGGCACGACGGCTACCTATAGCATGAAATAGGTTAGCTATTTCACTATTTTTCCTATTTGGATTCTTAAAACATATTAGGGTTAGGATTTCTTATCCGAAAACGGATTCAGATTCACCGGTGTAGCGATACAGGTAGGATGATTCAGCACATGGAGTGGTGGGATCGAATCCCAGCAACTATCCCTCACTCTTTCACTTCTCCACACTTTCTCCTTTTCTTTTCTCTCTTCTCTCTCCTAGGGTTTAGAAAATTCGTATGGAATGAGAGAGGGGTGGGTTTAGGGCATTATATAGGTCCAGAAGTGATGTTAATGCCCTAAGGCCATGGTATACGTAAGATATAGCCAAAAGTCGTCTGTTTCGGGCCAACGGAGTTCATCTGGAGGTCCATTACCTGCATACGATATGGAAAAAGCTCCCTAATAATGGATCTACGCCAGGTTAAGATTTCGGTCCGATCGGATTAGTGGTTCGGCCATGCAAAACGCGTTTCAGTTCAACAGTCATCGTTACTCGATCAGGGCCACAAGTACATTGACATGTGTAGGAAAATTTTCCTGATCCAAGGGTGTAGTTGGGTCGGAATCTGACAGTCAGAAACTTTAAATTTGGCCTGCAAGTGAACGGCCCAATTCACTTAAATCTGAGTTCATTTTCTAAAGATATTTACGTTTCTCACACACTTTACTCAGGGCTCTAGTTGTGCGTTTATAGATACTATTCGGGCTCGATTCCCACGATGGTTGTTAAGCCTAGTAAGGTGGTCATGACCGTATAGTTTTGTAGCTATTGGACTTCTGACCCGCGGTCCAGGTCCGATACGGAGTTTCAATGTGCTCCTAAGGGCAACTGGGTTTTGAGATTTCTCCTAGGTTTTTAGGTAATGTAGAGTTAACGATTCTAATGGTTTTGGGTCTTACAGTTTGTATAAAAAGTGGTTCAAGCTAATTCCACTTATTATTTAGTTTAGTATTTAATTAATTTTTGTCTAATTTCTACATAATTTGACCCTTAGTGATTTCTGCCTGAAGTGGTACTCGGGTCGTAGTACGGATTTTTCTAGGACGTTACCATCTACCCCCCTTAAAGAAAAATTTCATCCTCAAAATTGCCTAAGGGTAATATGTAAGGATTTTATTATTTCATTTGCTTAGTTCTGTTAGTTTCAGGTTTATATACATGCTAGGGTATATAATAACCACACTAGCCTAGCTCATAATGGTCTACCCCCCTTAAAAGTTTCTACCTTTGAGATTTGAAAACAAATGTCCAAATCATTATTATCGTGCTAAGTGTTTGATGATAAAGTTTACCTAAGGGTGGTATAATCTATTCTTTATGATTGGGCTAATACGAAAAGTCAGTTGTGGTAGGCTTAAATCTGATACGTCGATTGCCCGCCTGACCAGGGCAGACAACTCGTTGTATCCCTTCCTAATCCTGATGGATCCTGGTCTTCTGCTCAGTCCAAGCAGTGAGTCCTTTGGTAATCACCCAGGATTGAGAATTGAGTTAAGCCATGAATGCCTCGTAAGGATATGGTTCTGAAATTCTGAAATCTAATCATCCTAAGTATTTAAAGGAGTATTATATTTCATTAGGAGGTTCAAGCCTCATGTTTATAAGGTTGTCCTTCGGATCTTGTTCAACGAAAGTTCTTGTTTAACCTATGTTTAACTTGGTGGATAATAAGTTCTTTCATGGTGCTCATAGTCAAAAGGCTATACTAGAAGGGTTTTCAGTCTCTTAAAATTATATTTGTATGTCACCATTTCGATCATATGGCTAGGGGGTTATGGGCAGATTGCACTTCAGTTTCATTAACTTCGGGAGGGAAGGAAGAGTTGAGAGTTCTAAAATATTTCAGAAATTTGGAATATTAGCAATGTAAGGTTGCAGGAAAGGAAAGAAGAGGGACATCTCCTCGACGTAGTATGAACCTTGAATTTACAAGGGGATAAGAAATTTATAATATTTTACTGTAGTCCGTCTCTAACGTGAGCTTAGGGAGTATTAAACTATGAAACTCAATCCTACTCAAGGGTTCTAATTTAATTGCACAAAAACAACTAACACACACACACACACACACACATATATACGTATAATTAAATTTAATCACAGGATGATTCCTAGTATGATTATAAACAATTCCTAAATAAACACCAAATACTAAACTTTAATATGGAAAGATATGACCTGTCTATTGAAAACTCAAAGTTGTAGAAATTTTTCGTGTTAACCCTTCTATTATTTATAACATATTTGTCATATCTAGTTACCATGTTATTATTATTATTATTTTAATAGAAATCCATTGTTAGGCCTATTCTTTAATACAAACTGGTTTAATGCTTGAACCTTAATTGCTTTCCTTCGATGACTTCATTATTGATTTTCTAAGGATGATTCAGATCATATTTAGTAACCTAACCTTATGTATAACCTGGATCAATTTCCTTCGATCCTGCGCCAGTGGGCTATTAGCCGCCAAGCTTCCGTTGCGCCTACCAATGGGTTGATAAGTGTACCTACTTAACCCAACTGAGTTCATAACCTTTCTACCCCCCTTAAAAATTATTTTTACTTTCAAGGCTCAAGAATCTATGTCCCAATTTGTATGTCGGAATAAGGTATACTTTAAGACCTATCCTTGACATGAAATGGGAAACGACCTCTCAATCCGTTGGTCTTCCTTTCATCGATGATGTGTACTATGATGTTGGTACCTTGAATGTGGGTAGTGACTTCAGAGGCTAAGGGCGCTGCAACTACTTTCTCAGATGCTCCAGCCGCTAGTGCATGTACATGTGCTTGTTGATGGTGATTTGGTTACGCTGCCATAGTCGTTGAGGTGGAGTTGCCATAACACGCGGCGGCTAACGGTCGATCTTTTAAAGTGGCGTGAGACCGTTGTCTTTCACCTTAGTAAAACAGAAGGGGTCAGTGTGTCCCCCTTTGTTGTAATATGTACACCAACGGCCCGTTCGCCTCTTCTGGGTCGGTGGAGCCATGGGCCTGGGAGGCGAGTCTACATGTGGCCTCTTACCTAGGATTGGGCGGTGCTGTAATTCGGGCTGAGGCCTCGGGCCCATTGGTATACGTGTCTAAAAACTCCGTCTCTATCTCGTTCGACTCGTAGAGACATGTTGACTAGCTCGGTGTAATTAGGAATGTTAGTGCAACACATCTTAGTGCGGATATCCGGCCGCAGCCCATCTGAAAAATGTCACATTTTCATCAGTTCATCTATCAGTATCAGAGGAGCGTATCTGGTTAGCTTCGTAAATTTGTTCTCGTACTCTAATACGGTCTTCCACCTTGTTGGAGGTGGAGAAACTCACCCTCCTTTTCATTACGGTATGTGAGGAGGAAATACTTTCCATGGAAATGGGTCTCAAAAGCATCTCATGTCCACATGTGTCATGCAAGAACTATTCGCAGGATGCTGTCCCACTATAAACTAGCCTCCTTCTCGAACATATAGGTGACTAGCTCAACTTGCTCTGCCTTAGTGCAGTGTATTGGCTTCAACATCTTAAAGATGCGATCAAGCCAGTACTCAGCCTCATCGGGTCTGTGAGTACCTGCAAAAGTGGGAGGACGAAAATGATGAAAGTGCTCAAAAAGACCGTTAGTATTCATATCCCCAGCAGGCTACACAGGTGGTGCTAGCGGGGACCATATTCAGGTTTTGGGCAATGGCCGCGGCAATAGTGGCCCAACTTGCTATTGTTGCTGCATTAGGAGCATCATCTGCTCCAACCTATCAGGAGGAGGAGCCGACTAAGGTATGTGTGGCATTGATGTAGACGCACGGTTCTGTTCTGGAACCGGTGGTGCAAAAGGTATTGGCCCATTGGTGGGGCCAGTGGCCGGCTATGAATTCGGCATCGTCTCAAAGTCTGGGCTCAAGGTAGGGTCCGTATGGCTATCGTTCAAGGGAGATGTCCCATCAATCGATCCGTTAAGTGCAAGACGTGTAGTGTTCCGAGTAGCTTTCAGAGGCATTCCTTATTCACAACATAGGGTGCAACATATGTAAGGTTTGAACAACAACTCTCAATTTCTCCAAGCATTATACACATTCTAAATCAGAGAAACTTCATGCATTTCATTTAGCCAAAATTGTCACAATACATGAGTTATAGACTTACATGGATCACGACAGAAGATGCATGTAAGCTAATCTAGCAAAAGCTTTAAACACTGAGCAAACCAACACACAACTAAGCCTATCAAGGCTAGTACAAAGGAAAGCAAGAAAACAAGGAAAGCCCTAAAGACGACTACAACATAGGACTAGTCGTCAGAATCTGGTGATGGAGGAGGAGCACCCTTGTCCTGCGGACAACACAGGATAGCCTTCAAGGTGAGAGACGTATTATTAAATTTTTGTTTCATGGAGGCCTAACCTTCTTCAAGCTTGACCTGGGTCTCACTGACCTCCTGTTGCAGGGCAACCTGGCCCTCCACGATCTGAGCCAAACGGGTTTCTAAAGTAACCCGATCACGATGGTGCTCATGTGTGGCAGGAGGAGAGCCCTCTTCAGTGTCTTGGGTCTCCTATTCTTCCTCTTCCTGTCCTTCCTCTTCCTCACTTTTTTTCTCTATTTCATTTCCTTCTCTCTCTTCATCACTCTCTTCCTCTTCACTTCCCGTCTCATCCTCACTCTCATCGAGTCAGGCTTGACGTTGTCATGGCCCAATATTCATGTTGTTGAGAGTAGTGTCGTTGATGAAATGGATAGGCGCAAGCCTTTCTGAGCTAAGTCTGTAGCCGAATTTACAAGCAAGCTTGCATATAAGTCGGCCGAATGAGAGTGAAATGCTTGTCCTAGGAGAGTGCGCGGTCTAAACTATCTGTAGTAGTACATACATAGGCAGGCACGGTTTGTCTCCTTGCCCAGCTCGATATAGGAAGTCTACCATCAAACGCATGCATTCGCTGCGATTGCTCTACCTAGGATACACGTTATGTGTGAAGATGTGGTAGAGCAGGTGAAGGTCAGGAGTCATCTTGGATGCCAGGAGGCAATTGTCTGGATTCCAGTGGACTAGTAGGCCACAAAGAAATCGCGTGCGGCGATCTTTTTCACACACACTCCTGAGGTTCTTCTCGCTAGCATGAACCTCTTCACGCGGCATCCCCATGTTCCGAGCTATCAAGTCCACATTGACAATAACTTCACGCCTTCCCACGTCGATAGTGAACTGTAGAGGCTCCAGTTGCAGCTCTTGTATATGGGCGTAAAAGGCTCGGACGGTGCTCTCATTCGCACGGGACTTGCCTTCGAATATGGGACCCCACCTAGCGTCCAATAGAAGATCCATCGCCAGATAAAGCCCAAATAATTTTTTGTCCACGTGTGCTTCAAAGAGGACCCTATGGCCTTGAAATCTTTCATGTGCCATATCTGCCAGTAGAGCTCTTTCGAGAGGAGCCTGAGGATCGAGATCCTGCTTTGTCCTAATCTCCCGATCGATGCTCGTGCTAGCCCCGGTGCCTTTTTGCCTCCTTGAATGGGTAGGGCGGCTAGGCCTGACTTCATCTGTGGAAGCTCTTTTCTTCCCCAGGAGAGAAAGAAGTGTGGAAAGGGAGAAAATCGCTGCTATAAGCTCAAAAAGAGCCATGCAAGTGAAATAAAACGGAGGGGTAGGATGGGTTATTGGATTTTGAGATGTTTGAGCTACCAAGGAGGGTTTGTGTGCTCAAATGAAAGGAAATGAGGGAGATAGGAGATGAGTTTGAAAGGAATGGTGGGAGGTGTGTATGAAATGAAGAAAATGAAGAAGGTATGAGAATGGAGGAAGAATTTGACAGAGAAAAATGAGATTTTTGGGAGATTAGAAAGCTTGGAGGGATGGGAATGAAGGAAAGAAAGCAAATGAGGGGATTATAGGGGCCCCCACACGTTTTCGTGGGCCCCACACATGTCTACGTTTGTCAGCCCAACCGGCCCGCTGCGGCTCGACAGGTGAGGCCTCGTCGATGGGGCGATGACATCACCGACCACTGGACAGTGGGGCGATGGCTCACCCCGAGGGCGATGTTATCCCCCCGGGGTGTTAGAAATGTGCGGGGTCCACTTTGGTTCCCCCCGATTTGCATCGTTTAGGCCCCCGAGTCCATTTGATGCATTTCAGGTCCGATCTCATGCATATTCGCGTTCTACGGGTTATTTGAGTATGGAATGTGCTGAATTGTTGTCTAAACCCGTCGATTGACGGTCTAAAAAAGAACTTCGCTTCAACAGTTATATGATCACCATCGGGCGAAACTTGGGGTTCTAGGATCATTTCTACGTTTCATCGCTCCCTCCTAAGTCAAAGTACGTCAGTGTGCGTCGTGTTACCATAACCCAGGTCCAGTTTAATCTAAATAATGCTCTGATATCAACTTGTAATGCCCTAAAAATTGAGGGTCGAGTAAAGCTCAACTCCCGAATTCCAACGCATCACTTTTGCAACATAGATAATGATGTTTAAATGTTGTCCATATTAGTACATTAAACATGAGTGGGATTATATTAAATCAACATATCATACTCTAGAGATAATTAAGTTAAGCAAGCGGAAGACTGAGATAGATATGTAAAGCATATAAGTGTTTATCAATTCCCAGAGTATGAGTATGTTACCAGGTTGAATATATATACATGTATTGATCCAAAATTTACAAAATATGAAAATGTAAATGTCTAACTAATCCTTATAGCCCCTGTAACCCTGTCGATCAGTACAAGGTCTACATAGACCCGCCTGATAGCTGAACATAGGAGAATTCTTCCTCCTCGTCTACGAAATCCAAATCAGCAGCATAGACACCATCGCCACCTACATCTACAATAGAGTCTGGTTGGTGTTTTAAAACACCATCTCAGGTAGGAATGAGTACCTAATTCAGTAGAACTATAAAGCAAAGGTTAACATGTTATTAATTCAATCAAACGGTAATAATAAAGTAGTACAATAAGCAATTCCTAACTACTCTTATTAATGCCGAGATGATATGCAGTAATGATGCATGCCCTCGCCTATACCCCCTCAGTGACATCATCTCACGATCGCGCATGCAACACTCCCGGTAAACGTGCACTTCATCGCCAAAGCACATGCAATGCGGTGCATGATCGTGTTAGCCAAATTCTTATTTAGGCTTATTTATACAGCAGATTCGAAAAGCTAAGGCACCTCCCTTTATATCACTTACCCAAACAATGATCCATTTAGGGTTGTCAATCCCAGTTAATCACATATGATAGGCAAGTTCGCGAGTTTACACTTTAGGTCGCTACGGGAGGCTCATCACCTCAGCGTAATCTTAATTCATACTTGAAGTCACTACGAGAGGCTCGTCACCTGATCGTAGGCCTATTTTATACTCAAAGTCACTCCACCAATGCCCTACCAACTGACAGTCTATTTTCAAAGGCTCGTCACCAACTCGACTGGGGACCATAGGTAAGCTGCACCTGTGTAGGCCGACAGCTCAAATACAAAGTCTCATACCACTGTATTTGGCTTACGAGTTTGGGTTGCTCACTGGTCACTACGGAGAGGCTCGTCACCCCAGCGTAGGCTAACAGCTCGACCATGGTGTCTCATACCACCATGCCTGGCTCATGAGTCTTAGCGGATCGGTACCATGGTTGAAACGAGTTTTACATTAGTAAGTGGTACCTTAGATTCAAGTAGTAGCGTCCACACATGGTAAATACACAATAGGCCAATTTGTTTATTAGACAAATTTGACTGGTACAAGCGTACGCTAAATAAATTGACATGGTACTACTGTCAGCAATCATCGTACGGCTCGGACTCACCGAATGCATCAAATGTAGCGAGGCTAATCCGACCACTCAATCGGGAATGGTTACTGATTGCTTGGACTATATAGTAGTCTCAATCATACTCAAATGTAGCATGCGGATAAATGTGATAATCATATAAGCATTTAACAAATATTCCAAATACAATAATCATTTGAGCATTTCATTAAACACATAGAGTATGTTATCATACATATGCATTTTCTACATAAATCACATAGTAGCAATATAGATTACATGAAGGAAACTATAGATGTAGGTAAGGTAGTTGAGAATCCTATCTCAATACCCTTTATAAATACAAATCGTCGAGCAATTTTTCAATCAGACATTTTATCAAACACATAGGCTACAAATTACCTTATACATAGACTAAATTAGTTATGACATATATTATAATAAATCCTTTCACAAGGGAATTGTCACACATACAACAAACATGTATTCTAGGTTAATAGTCATAGCAAGCACAAATCATAATTTCAACATCATTTAAACATTTCAACAAACACATGGAATGCATTTTATATTCACATAGTTCACACACATGTATAATTTATCGAATACATCGTAACTAAGATCATATGGTAGTAACCAAGTTAGACAAAAATCATTAGCTGATATTGAAAGCCTTGAAAACCATAACCTAAACATTTATAGTCCGCACCTTTCATCGGTACACCGATTACAAACTTGGTTTGTACACTACGCCTTCGTCTATGGCACAACGGCTACCTATAACACGAAATAGGTTAGCTATTTCACTATTTTTCCTATTTAAATTCCTAAAACAAATTAGGGTTAGGATTTCTTACCTGAAAATGAATTTGGATTCGCTGGTGTAGCTATACAGGTAGGATGATTCGGCACGTGGAGTGGTGGGATCGAATCCCAGCAACTGTCCCTCACACTCTCTCTCACTTCCCCACACTTTCTCCTTCTCCTTTCTCTCTTCTCTTTCCTAGGGTTTAGGAAATTCGTATGGAATGAGAGAGGGGTGGGTTTAGGGCATTATATAGGCCCATAAGTGATGTTAATGGCCCCAGGGCCATGGTATACTTAGGATATAGCCAAAAGTCGTCTGTTTCCGGCCAATGGAGATCATCTGGAGGTCCATTACCTGCATACGGTCTGGAAAAAGTTCTCTAACAATGGATTTATGCCAGGTTAAGATTTTAGTCCGATTAAATTAGTGGATCGACCGTGGAGGACCTGTTTCAGTTCAACAGTCATTGTTACTCGATCAGGGCCATAAGTACATTGACATATGTAGGGAAATTTCCCTGATCCAAGAGTGTAGTTGGGTCAGAATCTGTCGGTCTGAAATATTAAATATGGCCTACAAGTGAACAACCCAATTCATTTAAATCTGAGTTCATTTTCTAAAGATATTCGCGTTTCTCACATACTTTACTCAGGGCTCTAGTTGTGCGTTTCTAGATACTATTCAAGCTCGATTCTCCCGATGGTTGTCAAGCCCAGTAAGGTGGTCATGACCGTATAGTTTCGCGGTTATCGGTTCCGACGCGCGGTCCAGGTCCGATACGGAGTTTCAATATGCTCCCGAGGGCAATTGGGTTTTGAGATATCTCCTAAGTTTTTAGGTAATGTAGAGTTAGCGATTTTAATGGTTTTGGGTCTTGCAGTTCATATAGAAAGTGGTTCAAGCTAATTTCACTGATTATTTAGTTTAATACTTAATTAATTTTCATTTAATTTTTACATAATTTGACCCTTAGTGATTTCTGCCTGAAGTGGTACTCAGGTCTTAGTACGAATTTTTCCGGGACGTTACAATTTCGTGCATTTCACGGTCAATTCCCTTCATTTCACAGTCAATTTCATGCATTTCATGGTCAATTCTGGTGATTCCCCTTCACTTCACGGTCAATTCAATTCATTTCACGGTCAATTCCCTTCACTTCACGGTCAATTTCATGCATTTCACGGTCAATTTCATGCATTTCACGGTCAAATTTCCTTCATTTCACGGTCAATTCCATTTCACGGTCAATTATAGCAATTCCTCTTCACTTCATGGTCAATTCAATTCATTTCATAGTCAATTTCGGCGATTCCCCTTTACTTCACGATCAATTTAATTCATTTCATGGTCAATTCTCTTCAATTCACAGTCAATTCCGTGCATTTCATGGTCAATTCCCTTCATTTCACGATCAATTCCATGCATTTCACGGTCAATTCCGGCGATTCCCCTTCACTTCACAGTCAATTCAATTCATTTCACGGTCAATTCCCTTCACTTCATGGTCAATTCCGTGCATTTCACGATCAATTCCCTTCACTTCACTGTCAATACCATGCATTTCACTCCATTCACTCCCTTGCACTCAAATATATGTCCGTACTCATCTCTATCATCCTTATTCCCTCAAATACACGTCCGAACTCATCTTTTCCATCCCTATTCCTTCTTTTTACCGATTTCTTCATTAAACCTCCATCTTACTATCACATTACATCTTCAATGTTCCATTTTACTTAAGGCTACCTGCATAAGTTTTCTGAGAGGATGTGAATGCAATGATAAACATGAAATGTTGTAGGCTTTTCTTCGAAGAATGTGTTTCACATCAACGCCGGGATTGACCATGAAATGCATGGAATTGACTGTGAAGGGAAGGGAATTTACTATGAAATGCATGAAATTGACCGTGAAGTGAAGGGAATTGACCGTGAAAAGCATGGAATTGACCATGAAGTGAAGCGAATTGACCGTGAAATGCATGGAAATGACCATGAAGTGAAGCGAATTGACCGTAAAATGCATGGAAATGACCGTGAAGTGAAGGGGAATCGCCGGATTGACCGCGAAATGCAGGGAATTGAATGTGAAGTGAAGGGAATTGACCGTGAAATGCATGGAATTGACTGTGAAGTGAAGGGGAATCGCTGGGATTGACCGTGAAGTGAAGGGAATTGATCATGAAGTGAAGGGAATTGACCGTGAAGTGAAGGGAATTGACCGTGAAATGCATGTAATTAACTGTGAACTGAATGATAATCGTCGAGATTGACCGTGAAATTGACTGGGTCCAGATGGGGTCAATCCCGTTCCCCCTCAAAGCTCTTTGGGCCATACCAGAGTTATAGATTTATCCTATGATTTTGGTTTTCACCCAAACTTGTTGAGGAAACTATAGATTCTTAATATACGACGATTCCAAGAATTTAACATTAGACCCTCCAAAATTATCTCACATACATCCTCTGCATTGACCTTTACACCTATTGCTTTTAATGGGTCCGGGTATAAAGAAGAAGTGGAGCCCAAAAAACTTTCAGCTGAAGGGGGTCGACCCTTCCATGCATTTCACGGTCAATTCTAGCGATACCGCTTCACTTCGCGGTCATTTCCATGCATTTCACGGTCAATTCTGGTGATTCCGCTTCACTTCACAGTCATTTCCATGCATTTCATGGTAAATTCCCTTCACTTCGTGGTCATTTCCATGCATTTCACAGTCAATTCCCTTCACTTCATGGTCAATTCCATGCATTTCACGGTCAATTCCCTTCACTTCACGATCAATTCCATGCATTTCACGGTCAATTCCGGCAATTCCCCTTCACTTCATGGTCAATTCAATTCATTTCATGGTCAATTCCGTGCATTTCACGGTCAATTCCATGTATTTCACGGTCAATTCTCTTTACTTCACGGTCAATTCAATGCATTTCACGATCAATTCCCTTCACTTCATGGTCAATTACATGCATTTCACGGTTAATCCTGGCAATTTCCCTTCACTTCACGGTCATCTCCATGCATTTCACAATCAATTCCCTTCACTTCATGGTCAATCCAATTCATTTCACGGTTAATCCCCTTCATTTCATGGTCAATTCCATGCATTTCACGGTCAATTCAATGCATTTCACGATCAATTCCATGCATTTCACGGTCATTTTCGGCAATTCCCCTTCACTTCACGGTCAATTCCATGCATTTCATAGTCATTTTCGACGATTCCCCTTCACTTCATGTTCAATTCCATGCACTTCACAATCAATTCCCTTCACTTCATGGTCAATTCCATGCATTTCATGGTCATTTTCGGCGATTCCCCTTTAGTTCACGGTCAATTCCATGCATTTCACGGTCATTTTTGACGATTCTCCTTCACTTCACGGTCAATTCCATGCATTTCACGGTCATATTCGGCGATTCCCCTTCACTTCACTGTCAATTCCATGCAAAAGAATTTAAAATAAAAATATCATAATATAAATGAATGTTCAAAATCAAAGCAAGAAATACTCCAACCCAAATTCAAGGGAAGCGACCCAACGTGTGTTTGCCACAAGATACAAAACCACACCAACTTATAGATAAAACATAGAGAAATTTACCACTGTGGACCCCACCTTTTATCCACAAGATACAAAATCAACTTGAAAATTGCAGTGTAGGCTGAATCATTGTAAAACCCGGCCTAGTTATGTATGTCATTTGCATCTTATTCCAAATTGTCATTGAAAAGGTGTGAGCGTGTGTAATATATATATATATATATATATATATATATATATATATATATATATATATATATATATATATATATATATATATATATATAGGGAAAAGGTACAATGTGCTCGAGTTGATTTTAACGCCCCATGAGGTCGAGCTGTGTGGGCCCCACCGTGATGCGTTTTGAACATCTACCCCATTAGTCAGATGCACCATTCCATCGTGAGCCTAGGTCTCAAAAATCAAGTCAATCCGTGACTTATGTGGGCCACACCACATACAGAAGTGGGGAGGGGCCGTGCACCATTAAAACATTCATAACCATTTTTGAGGGCCCACTAAGATGTAGTTTGCAAATCCAGCCCATCCATTATATGTGTCCCACTTGAATGAGGGTTCAGACCAATTTTCAGGCGCATGGAAAACTCAGGTGGGCCCCACCAGGTGATTTTATATGTTTTAACGGTGTCTTCACATAATTTTAGATGGTATGGCCCACCTGAGTTCCGTATATGGCTGATTGTTGGGATATCCCATAATTTAAAAGGTACCTATCAAATGCACAATGTTGATGGTCGAAACACATCACGGTGGGGCCCACACAGCTCGACCTCACGGGAGCTTATCGTCAGCTCAAGCGCATTGTACCTTTTCCACACACACACACACACACACACACACACACACATATATATATAAAGGAAGGGGGCTGACCGGCTTACAGTACCTATGGTTACGGTTATAATCCGTAGTCATAAGGGCAGCAGATGGGCGTAGCTTCGCCGGACAGGCTAGCGCCAGTTCGGCGAGCTCACCCCGGTTCGAGTTTGATTATTGGGAGAGGCCTCTATGGCTACAAATTATGATATCTACGGCTACGGTTATAATTCGTAGCAATATGTCTAACCGTAGCATAAGACATTACCATGCTTCTTTGAACGTCTAGCATTAAAACCCTTTTAGGGGTCACAAAAGTTTTGGATCATTATGAAATTTGTTTTTGCTCTTCATCCAGGTCTTTGTGACCTTATGAATAGATTGGATGGAAAATAAATGTTATGGTGGGCCCTAAAAAATTTTTAGGGGTGAAAATCAAATTTCCCGCTGCTCTTTGTGGTGTTGTTTAGTTGATCTTTGGATATGATTTTTTTTTGTTTAGATAATGCTCTAAAATGATCTCCAAATATGGATGAGCTTTGTGGATATAATAAATACATAACTGTGAGGCCCATGTAACTTTGATATCTTTTGAACTGTTGTACAACTCGGAGTTTGAGGAGCGTCAGCGTTCGTCTTCGAGCACCAGCCAATTTGCTTCCGGAAGGAAAAGCAGGGGCAATTTCTACGTGAGAAAAGCTGTCTGTACAGCTGGGGCTTATTCTTGTAAGGTAAAAGCAAGTGGGCTTAAAAATGTTCGTGGCCATATACGAGTCGTACAATTGGAAATTTCTCTTATTTTTTAATTTTAGTTTATGGAAGAAGAATTACATAGTCCTGATGCATCGTAATTGCCAATAACGTTATGATGGTTGGCCCGAATAGTACAAGTAGCGCCCACATTTAGTTTGATCCCGACGGCTGATCTTCATATGGCACGATTCAGATCGAAAATGATAAAACAATCTATCAGATCTGAAGTTCATAGCCATTAAATCATGCAATATTTTCAACCGTCGATTTTTTGTGTCAACCGTATATTTTTTGACACACTAACAGAAGGAGTTGGATCTCTAATGTAGACCATTTTAGACTAATCCTCCATCCGAAAAAATGAATATGATATTGATGGCCAGGATGAATGGGAACATGGCCCTTTTGTATCTAAATGTGCAGAGATCACCATTCACGAGCTGATGGATGGGAACTTCATAATTCCACCTATCGTTTGAATGATCCCATTGTCGGGGAGTTCGTTTTTCCTCTGTCGCGACTAAGAATCAACTGTCTGTCGCTACCCACTGCGGCCCACATGTTGAGTTTTACAATGATCGGAACCGTCCACGCTGTGGAATCTGTACTATGAAGGCTATATAAAATTCCAGAGAATTGATAATTATTCCCACCAATATCTATAGATCAGTATGGAGCAACGAAAGGAACATTTTCAATGTCTCGCATTCAACTATGAAAATCAAAGGGGAAGGTCATCAAGAAAGAGTGATTATGGGAAAATATTGTATGAACGGATCGAATCACCGGAGCATCTCATCATGGGTGCCCAAATTGGTGGCGACGCACGCACGCGGCTTGCCTATGATACAGATGGAATCCCCTTTAATCCTAACCTCTTTTGCGGTCATCCCATCCGTGATGTGGACGCGGATTGCGTCCTACCCCCGCCCGGACGGTAATCCGTCCGGGCAGGGCTCTGTAGGGCCACCGTGATTTACGTGTTTTATCCATGCCGTTAAATACTTTTTTAAGATAATTTTAATATAGGAACCAAAAAATGAGGCAGGTCCAAGGCTTATGTGGACCACAAAGTGGGGATTAAACGTCCACCGTTAAAAACTTCTTGGGAGCCGGAGAAGTTTCGGATGAAGCTTATATTTGTGTTTTCACTTCATCCACGTCTAAGTGACCTTATGAATAGTTTGTATGGTAAAAAAACATCACGTTGGCTCTTAGAAAGGTTTCAACGGTGGGTGCCATTATTAGTGTAGGTTCCTTTGGTGTGGTCCACTTAAGCCTTGGACCTGCCTCATTTTTTGATTTGCAAATTAAAATTATCTTTAAAAAGCGTTTAACGGCGTAGATAAAACACTTACATCACGGTGGGCCCCACAGAGCCCTGCCCGGACGGATTACCGTACGGGCGGGGGTAGGACGCAATCCGCGTCCTCCGTGATTTTTGTGTTTTGTCCGCTCCATCCGCCCATTTCATCAGATGACATAATCCGAAACATGAGGGAGATCCAAAACCCAAGTGGGCCACATTACTGGAGAGTAGGACTGAACGCCCACCATTCAAACCTTCCAGGGGCCATGGATGCTTTGTATGCGGTTGATATTTTGTTATCCCTTCACTTTATGACCAGGCTGCATGGGCCCTACGAAGGTTTCAATGGTGGATATTTTCATCGCTACAGTTTCTAAGGTTGTAGATCTCCCTCATGTTCGGGTTTATCCCTTAAAATGAGCTGACGAAATGGATGGACGGAGTGGATATGACCCAAACATCAGGTGGGCCCCACAGAGCTCAGCGTGACAGGCAAGCGCGTCCCTGCGACCGACTGTGCGTTCTGCGCCGCGACGGAGGCAAAACGAACTCTATCGCGGGAGCTTGCAGAGGAATGCCAGTGGGGAAGTTAGGAAGCTGAAAAGCTCTCTCTCTCTCTCTCATGAGTAGTGCAGGAAATGGCTTTTTCCTCGCACTGCTCTCTCCTCCAAAGCCCATCTCTTTCTCTTTCTTCTTCTTCTTCAGAATCTCATTTGCTATTGATTTCCGACTTCGTTAGCTGCCGCCTCTTCCGTTCATCTCACATCTCCTTCCGCAGAAATGTCAATAGCCCCATCTTCCCCACAAACCCTAGCTTCTTGTTATGCGCTGCCTCCAGCGACAAGAACCTAGCAGATTCGGCCAAGGAGAAGAGCGGCGATGGGCAGAGCCTCGCAGAGAGGGAGTGGGGCCCAGTCGAGCCGGCGCCGTCTTCCGATCTCGGCCCCGGTCCTGGCCCCATTGCGAGGAATTCGATGGAGTCGATCTCTCTTGGGATCAAGGAGCCTGTTTATGAGGTACGATGCTGGATGTGGAATGAATGGTTAGAAGTTAGAATTGAAATGATGAGCTGTTCTCTGGATTCTGTTGGGAATCTGATGAAGCAAACGCAGAATTCGGATCACACGAGATTAAGCAAACGGAAACCAAGCAATCACAAAGCATACACGATTTTACGTGGAAAAAAACCCTCGTGGGAAATAACCATGGCACAAAGTGACAACGAATCACTGTGAAAGAAAAAAGTACAAGAGATGGAATCACTTACAATGCTCAAGATCCCTCATTTTCACCTTCCCAAGCCCCCAAAACGTTTTCCTCTTTAGAATAGCTTATGATTACCCTAATCCCGCAATTTCACCAATATATAGTGTCACACCTGGAATAGGAAACAATTCCTGCAATTCCACAAAACCACGCGCTTTTATCGATGGGATCGACAACCATCAAAGGCCATTTGATTGGATATAAGATTTCTCGATGGCATCAAGTAGCACCCGAAAAACAGTCCAGCGAGCATTTGGAATAAATCAGGATCTTCTCAATGGGTCAAACATGTCCATCGATGGCATCAATAGACACTATCCCAGCCAAATTGAAGATATCTGACAACAATCTCCATCCTGTCTTCAATTATCATGAACCATAACTCTAAGCTCTATTATAATCACCTCCATCATAGCTTCACCATCGTCATCGCTTCTCGTACACACTCCGTCTTCATCAACCTTTCGCTAGACCCAACGAAGTCGAACAAAATCGGAACTTCTCTGTGGGAACCACCTTTGTCAGCATATCCATTGGATTCATGCTCGTGTGGATCTTCTTTAGAGTGACACCTCCTTCTTGGAGTACCTGTCAGATAAAATGGTGATGAACATCAATATGTTTAGTTCTAGAATGGTAAACCGAATTCTTCACTAAATTGATCACGCTTTCGCTATCACAATTAACTGGCATGGCCTCATGCTGAAGCCTGAGTTTGTTTATCATTCCACGTAACTAAACACCTTCTTAAATGCCTCTGTTATTGCCATATGCTTAGCTTATGTTGTTGAAAGAGCAACCAAAGACTAAAGCTTCGACATCCAATTGACTGCCTCACCCGCTAATACAAATGAGTAATTGGAAGTTGACCCTCTGTTGTCCAAGTTCCTTGCGTAGTCTGAATAAAAAATAGCTTACAAGCTTTTCATCTGATTCCTGAAATGTTTGTACCCTGTAGATAATGAAGTAGCCATTTCACTACCTCACAATGTTTCTTGTTGGGGTTTGACATGTATTTGCTCACAACACCGACTGCATGTGAAATATTCAGTCTTGTAGAGACTATGTCATACATCAAATTGCCAACTGCGCTTGAATAAGGCATATGAGACATAAACTGCTTTTTTTCATCTGTAATCGGACATTGCTTTGAAGAAAGCTTGAAGTGAGTAGCATGGGGTGTGCTAACTGGCTTAGCTTTGTCTATCCCAAACTTCACTAATACCTTCTCAAGGTACTCCGCCTGGGATAACTGTAATCTGCTCCTCTATCTGTCTCTATGTATGTTTATGCCGTGAATCTTCTTTGCACCCATCGGATCTTTCATTTCAAATGTCTCCGCCTGAGATAACTGTAATCTTTTATCAACATATAATACTAATATAATGAATCCTCCATCACTCGGTGTCTTAAAGTAAATACAGTGATCATATTCACTCATGATAAACCGCTGATTCACCATAAAAGTATCAAACTTCTTGTACCACTACCTATGCGACTGTTAAAGGCCATACAATGACCTTTTCACTCTGCAAACCTTATTCTCTGACCCATTTTCTTTGAACCCCTCTGCTAGCTTCATGTAAATCTACTCTTCCAATTCCCCATATAGGAAAGCAGTCTTTACATCCATCTGTTTCAGCTCAAGGTTGTATTGGGCAACCAATGCCAACACAAACCTAATAGATACCTGCTTGACAACTGGCTCGAGTATCTCATTGAAGTCAATACCTTTTTTCTGAGCAACCCCTTCACTACCAACCCTGCCTTGTATCTGTCATGTTTCTTCTTTTAAATCCACTTAGACTCGATCGCTTTACATCCAACGAGAAGCTCTACTAACTCCTACGTCTCATTCTTGTACAAAGAGTCTATCTTGTTTTGCATCGCCGCCATCCACTTCTCATCATTTGGGTCATCCAGTGCTTCTTGAAAGGTGGATGGATCCCCCTCATAAGTAATAAAGGTGAATGCATTGTTTGAGTCATCCCTGTATCTCACTGGTAGTCTGCGACCTTTAGATGGATTTCTCCTCACATATGGCTGCTCCACCTGCTTCTGTACCTCTTGCTGCTGCTCAGCTTCAACCTGTGTTTCATCCTTGTTAATTTCAATGTCCATCACTGCTGATTTTTCTGATTAATTGTGTTCTTCCTTACGGAACAAAGAATCATCACCAAACCTAATGTCGTGGCTGATCGTAATCTTCCGTGTAACCTGGTCGTATAGCCTGTATCCCTTAAAACCATCACCGTAGTTGACAAAGATACACTTCTTCGCCCTTTAGTCTAGCTTATCTCTCTCAACCGACAGTACATGAGAGTAAGCATTGTAACAAAAAACTTGCAGCCCCGAGTACTCAACATTATGACAACTCCACACTTCTGGAAATTTACAACCGATCATCGTAGACGGGGACGGATTCACTAAGTAAAAGGACGTGTTAATGGCCTCAGTCCATAGCTCATTGCCTAACCCGAGGCATGCCAAGTGGGTCCAATTTCTCAAAGAGTGCACTTTGTGTTAAAGCACATGGCCGGGGTTAAGAATAAACCTGCCGATGCATTGAGTCGTAGGGTTGTGTTACTTCACTCCATGAGTGTCGAAGTCACTGGGTTTGAGCGTTTAAAAGAAGATTATCCTAGTTGCCCAGATATTGGAGAGGTGTATGTATTGTTGTTAGATGGTCAATATAGGGGTAGTAGTGATTTTGTCATGGTTAGTGAGTTTTGTTTAGAGGTGATAGATTGTGTATACCCCATACGTCCCTCCATAACTTTCTCGTCTGGGAGCTTCATGATGGAGGGATGACCGGTTAATTTGGGCATGACAAGACTATTGCCCTTGGAGAGGAGCAATTCTTTGGCCAAGTCTCAAGGGAGATGTGGCTAACATTATAAGGCAATGTAGGACTTGTCAGCTGGCAAAGTAGAGGAAGCAAAACACCGGTTTATATACTCCTTTGCCAGTCCCCCACGCCCCATGGGTTGATATTAGCATGGATTTCGTGCTTGGGCTCCCCAAGATGATTAAAAAGCATGATTCCATTTTTGTAGTTGTGGACTGTTTTTCGAAAATGGCTTATTTTCTCCCATGTTCTAAAATGTTTGATGCCACTAACGTGGCGAAGATATTATTTGGAGAGATAGTTCATCTACTTGGTTTACCGAAGACCATTGTGTTAGATTGAGATGTGCGGTTTATGAGTTATTTTTGGAAATTTCTATAGCACATGATGGGGACTAAGTTACAGTTCTCTTCGGCATACCATCCTCAGATTGATAGTCAGACAGAGGTTGTCAATCAAGGCTTAGAGAATCTGCTACGATGTCTGGTGGGAGACCATATTAAGACCTGGGATGCAGTTTTGCCCATAGCTGAGTTTGCATGCAATAATTCCATCAAGAGGTCCACAGGAATGATTCCATTTGAGATAGTATTTAGGTATAAGCCTAGAATGCCCATAAATCTCATACCCATGTCTGTTTCACATATGCCATCTTATTCTGCAGATGCATTTGCACGGCATATTCATGATTTGCATATTGAGATCAAGAAGCACATTAATGCTAGTAATCAACATTATAAAATCTTTGCAGATTCACATCATAGGTTTAAGGAGGTTCAGGTGGGTGACTACGTCATGGTCCGCATTAGGCCCGAACTATTCCGACAGGGAACCGTCAGGAAATTGAATGCTTGTAGTGCAGGTCCATATAAAATTTTGACAAGAGTGGGCCCTAATGCATATGTGGTGGATCTTCCATCTGACATGTGCATTAGTGCAACATTCAATGTGGAGGACCTTGTGCCTTGTGACGGACCTACACATTTATCTTATAGCCCTCCTGCAAACCTTTCTTCAATCCCACATGATGGTGTCCTTGACCCCGTCCCTCGCCTATGGCCTTTATTAGACTTTACTTTCCACCCATTGCCTTCTCTTCCGTCATTACCTAGTTTGAAAGAAGAGATCAATTATGTTCTAGACTACCAAGCGGTCTCTACCCTTCATGGAGGATATTAGAAATACCTTGTGAAGTGGAAGAACATGTCAGAGTCAGACAACACTTGGATTATAGAGGTAGAGTTCCAGTGCATTGATCCTGACCTCCTCAAGCGTTATCACATCTTTATTTCGCCAGTGGCGCAGTTGGGGAGAATTGATGGGGACATCAGAGAACTTACTCGGCTGTACTAGAGACGGAGACGACCACCCACATCATCGCAACTTTCTTTGTGGTTGGGAGACAAGTTCCAGATGGGGCCCGCCAGGCCACTTTGAAGACCTCACATACATTGGATGTGCATCGAGAAGACCCCACTTTGAGATGATGCATGTGGGCTGCTTAGGAGACTATTTTTGTCATATGATTTTTATTTTATGTCAATCCGACTGTTGGATCTTGTCGATCAGGCAATCTAGCCACCAAATTTTCTAGATTTGGGCCTCTTGGACTATGATCTTACTTTCTTTTTTTTTTTTTTTTTTGGTTATTTTTAGAATTTATTTGATGGTTGATATTGATAATAAATGTTTTAGTTTTCTTATTTTGGATGATGGGCCATTTCACTTAAGCGAGTAACATAATTTTAATTATTCTGAATTTTTAATTATAAAAGCACGGGGGGGGGGGGGGTGGTTCCAACCCTAGTGGTGTTATTAAGAAGAAAAATAAATAAATAAATAGAAGAGAGAATTTTCCTCCTTGTGTTTTAGGGTTTGTGAGATAGAAACTTGTTTGGTGGTAGATTCCCCAAGGTACATCGTTCCTCTTTCTCTTATTCAAAAGGTATTCTTATTCTTCTCTTGTCTTCCTCTTTCCCCTTCCATTACAACCTTTTAAACCCATCAAAACCCCATTCAATCCTTCCTCTATTTCTTTCCTTTACCTAGACACGTGTGGGCCCCTGTTTGTTGTTTTCCCTCTTTGATTTTCCTCCAAAACTCCCTAATCCCTAGATCCTTTGAATCCCTAAAAATCCCATTCCTAATTCTCCATCCATGAATGCAAAACTCCAATGAAATATGAATTTTTGTGAAAATTTCCACAAACCAGAATTTTGCTTGCATGTTTGTCTATCCATGCGGTTGTTGCACTACCCACGCTAGATTGGAAGTCCCTACTTCCAAGTGGGTCACTATTGAATTATTTTATATTTTCGTGCACAATGTATGTGATAACCTAGGACCTTCGTGTTATAAATATGAATTTTTGAATCTATTATGTGGTTATGTTTGATTTTACATGTTGATTGTTAAAATTAATGTGTAAATTTATATCTCATCTTGCATCCTAGGGTAGTTTCCATCATTCTACATCATCTTTCCTCCGCTGATAATTCTTGTATATCTTCCTTGGAGTCTAGAGACTGAATTTGTTGAAGCAACGCGGTTGTTTCTTCTTCTCGGCCTTGAAAATGATCTTTTTTCCACTTAGACATCTGGTTTTTTAACAACTTCAGTTTCTTAAAAAGGATAAAGTCCGCACCTCCCTCCACTGAAAAAGACCACCACCATTCGTCCACCTTTTTCGCAAAACCCTCTACTTGCAACCATGCTAATTCAAATCTAAAAGGCCTAGGGCCCCAATCCTCCTCGTCCATCTCAAGAACCACTGGACAATGATATGAAATAGGCCTAAGCAGTCCTCTTTGATGTACCATTGGAAAAATTTCCTCCCATTCCGAGGAAATGAGGAACCTATCCAACTTGGATTTAATTGGCTTTGCCTACCCATTGGACCATGTGAATTTAACTTCACCCATTGGCAAATCAATCATCTAATTACTGGTGGTCCAATCTGATTATTTTTTTTAAAATGCTTTTTGTGAGTTGACCCCCATTTGATTTCTCATACAAGAATCTGACCACAGTAAAAGTCGCCACCCACACACCATGGTAATCCCCATTTGATCCGACAAATGTCTAATTCAGCCCAAAATTCATCTCTAAGCCTTGGCCTACTTGGCCCATATAGTGCTGTAAACACCCACCTGAAGGCCGACGAGATTTCCTTTAACATAATTGAAATTGAAAATCTTCCTTTCCAACAATCCTCTTTGTTCCAGATATTTGTATTCCAAACTTCCCTGCTGAACCCACCGCATCGATATCCTCCTATTCCTTTCATTGACCCTGCCCTATCGAATTGATCAGACTCTAATCTATCCCCTGCATTTTTGTTTCTTGAAAGGTTGCTAGCTGAACTTTAAATCTCTTGCATATATCCTTTATCTGGCCTCTTTTCTGAGGACACCTCAAACCCCTGATATTCCAGCTGAATATCTTCATTAACAAACAACTGATCGCCCAACACCAATAGCTCCCTAGGTTTATCCATTCCTTTCATAGATTCTGTTCGAACTAACTCTCTGCTACTATCTTGTGTGTGATTTTGCAAGGGTTGTCTTCCTCTCTCCTCCACAAATTCAAGCAAGGCCACATAGTCCTGTAGTCTGTCCCCGAAGCTTACGCCCACTAGTCGAGCTATCTCCAGAGTCACTACTTTGATGTGTTGCATACCTTGCGCCATAGACATTCTTGTACCAAGATTCCTCACAGTAGCTTCTTGACTCCCCCTTTCCACTTCTATTACAACCCCTGCCACCTCTACCACATTTAATTGTCGATCTATAGCCAAGGGAGAGACCATTTGAGGATCTCCAAACTCTTCCGATAACATACCTTTGGACATCCCATGATATGCCTTTCTATTAGTAGTATATGTTGCACTTGTTTGCATTTCCGTCATAAAGCTTCCATCGCTTCTCTGTTTGAAGACATAGGATGACCCCTCCGGATGAACTTCTAATGCTTGGATGCTGCTAGCCAAGACTATCTGGGAACTTTCCTTCTCTGATTGTGACAATTGATGCTGATCATTTGAGAGGTTTTGACGGGACGGTTCCGCCTTGTCAACTTCAATCGCACTTGTCGAAGATGGCATCACTTGCGAATCAAGGAAGAGAGTGGTAGGCATCAGTCTTCTTCCTATTTCCCTTGCTGCAGACCCCAACTGCTGTCGTGAAACTTTTGGGCAAAATACCGCCATTTCGGGATTTAAAGTCATACTTGGGAGACACGTGCGGACACTTAAAACTTCAGGCACATGTGTGGGAGATAGTTGTGGAATGGCACATGGAAGGATGTCCGCACGAACCCAAGCAATAAGCCCCATTCTCAGCCTGTGCTCGGGCGAATGATCTTTTTCATTTAAACCTTCCATAGGGGTTCTGTGTGTCACATTTTCACTCTCGCCACGCGTCGGCTGTACGTTACTCTCACCTCTACGCATCAGGATTTCCACCAAAGAGAGCCATTTCTTTTTCTTGTCTACATCTGTCTTCCGTAGTCCACATGAGAATGGGGAACGTGCTCCATCTTCGTCATTGTCTTTGACCACCATTGCCGAATCAAGCTCCTCATCTTCTTTGTCCCTCTGAACTTCTTCTTCCTCTTCCAGTACCGAAACTATGATCTTCACGCTATCGATTTTTAGGGTAATCTCCCATGGAAACGATCTAACTTCTTCTTCCTTATCTGAATCTTTGCGTACCATAACTCTTCGCTGTGATCCATTCGACTATTGATAGCCATTTCCACTCCAAGGCAAGCTCCGATCTCTCTGACAATTTGATCCATCCACCACTCTAGAGGAATATGCCATATTTGGTACCAATGTTCCTCCCACCCGAACACTGACCACATCTCCTCTTTATGTATTCTTTTAATAGCTCCTCGTCTCAAAGAGCACTCTTCAAAAACCGCATCAGCGTGATCTTGGCATCCTCAGGATAACAGTAGAACATCATCTCGAATCCTCTTAGCCACTACATCTTCTTCCTCCACTACAATGAAGAATATCCACTCCACCAGATCCTTCTCTGAGATGTGCTGACCAACTTCAACTGCAAGGCAAAATTCAAAAGACTTCATAGAATCCTCGAGAACTTTGGGATGGATTCTCACTCCTGGTATCTCCCCCGATAGCCATCTCGAAACCCACTTGTTTCCTACCTCCAGCTGCTTCTCTACTGTTTCAGGTCCTTGTCCTGACCTGTTCAGAACCGCATCTTTAAAGGACTTTCCTCGAACCACCTCTGGAGCATCCGAGATGAAATCTTCCTTCTCCTTTCGAACCTACTGACCCCTGATTTTTCCATTTCCCCTCCTTCGAAAACTTCCTTTCTGGCCTATATCTTACCCGTTGAACTCTCAACCTCTTCCCCCTGAATCTTTCTCTATTCAATTCATAGAATGCCTTTTCGATTTCAACTTCTGAGCTCATACGGACAAATGCAAATCCTCTTAGTTCGTTAATATTCCTTTCCCGGGGGATTACTACTTACATCACGATTCCTGCAATGCACATACAAAAACCCTCTCAAAGTTTACTGGCAGCCACCCTTCCGGGTAACCCTTGACGGAAAGGGTGGGGTACTCAGATAAAGATGGGGTTTCTTCCTTCCGTCTCCATTTTCATGTTGAGACAGTTTTATCTGCACTACTGTTTTCCAGCTGCCCTCTTCTTCCCCCTTTTACCCCAATTCAGGTTCCTTCTTCCTGATCGTCGGAAGAGAAACCTGTTTTCCTTTCTCTCCCTGTAATAACTCTGAATTTCTACTCACAACCTAGCCCGCAAATTTGACAATTGGTAATGTTTCTCTCCCCAGAATTTGAATTCTCATCAAATTCAAGTGGTACTGTTTCTTTCTGAATGTTACTGTAGCTTCCAAGTGATTGTTTCTAAACACAAAAGTCACTTTTTAGTTTATCTTTCCTTTGATGTTCAACCTTTTGTTTTTAAATGCAATCAAGTGATAGGCTTACCAAACCAAGAATATGAGGGCTGACATAGGAGTATTGGATAGGCTGTAGATAAAAAATCAAGAGCCAACTGATGCCCCAAGTCCACAATAGCAGTCTCTGGGAAAAGATATCTTGGATCTTCAAATCCTGCAAAGCTCAAGACTGTTACTTCTAAGGAGTTCTTGTTTTAGGGATTTCCTTTTGGGAGGTGTAAGGATGCATCTAAATCTTCGATTTGGATTATTTGTTGCAGGTTTGAAGTGTCTTTGGATCTATGTAGGTTATTTTGACAATTTTTGCAACATTTGATAGTTTGAGGCCTTTAATTTGGTCCACAAGTTACCGATGGGTTAATAACAATTTATGGTTTATTAACAATTTCAAACAATCAGGGATAATTTCATGTTGTTAGTTTTAATTGTCTCAGTTTCCTTTGAAAGCTATGGTTCTAATAGGTCATCTGTAGTTGCTCTGGTTATCACTTAATTGATTTTACAAACAGAAGTTTGTTCCTCTGATGGTTGGTAAGTTTATTCCATTGGGTATGCATGTTGGGGCTTCTACGGTTGGCCTACATGATGTTATCCCAGTCTGTCTTTGAGAAACCTACACTCCAATGCTGATTGTTGTTTTAGATTTTTTTTTTTTAATTAATTAATTATTTATTTATTTTTCTTGTTGCTACTTATTGCTATTTAAATTCATCAGTGATTTTTTTCTGCACTTAGCAATCAGTTTTTGTAGAAACAATTGATCTCGACACAGAGGTCTTGAAATTATTCTTTGGCAGTGTTTATAGAAAATTCATTTCAATGTGGCATTTATAAAACATAGGCTTTCATTCTTTCTTTCGTTATTCATTTTTTCCCTTCTTTTCGATAGGTTAGATATTGGCTTCCGTTTGCTCAGATTACTATTTGAGATATGGGTCTAGACTATCTTCATGTCTATGTACTTATGCTGTCATAATGTGATTTCAGGTGATAGAAGTGAGGTCGGATGGGATAATGTCTAAGAAAAAAATTAATAGACGGCAATTGTTGAAATCAAGTGGTGAGCACTGTATGCTGAAAAAAAAAAACCTTGCTCAAACATTCTCTTATGCTCCTATATATTTATGGGTCAATTGCAATGTTGTTTTCACTTGTTCTATCACAAGGGAATTTTCTTACACAACATGCTATTATCATGACCTTAAATGAGCGGTAAGGTTGATTCTAGTGCAAAAAGGAGACATTAAAGGATGCCCAGTTGTTTACTACTGTCTAGTGCCATGTATCCCCACAGAAGATAATTTCTTTTTAACTCTTTTTTAATTAATAACATAATTTATTAAACAAGCAAAAGAGGGATAGGGGTGCAACTTGGGTTGTGCTCGACCTGAACCCTATTGGCCCAACCTGAAACATGGGTTGGGCTAACATCAGGTTGGGCTCAGGCTGAAATCCGCAACCAGATGCCAAGTCAGGTTGGGTTCGGTTAAGGCGCTGTGCAACCCAATCCAACCCGTTGCTGTATAACATTCTTTTTTAAAGTAATACCTATACTTCATATATATTGCTTGTATAGTTAAAAATAAAATATCCAATGATCATATTTTGGCAAACAAGTTTCCACTAATCAGAGTTTAGGATTTGTTTGAACAATCTGATGTTTGGGACTGTGGCTAAGAGATAGTTTTTCTCACAATTTAGTTGGTTCAATGTGACTTAATGTATGCCTCGTGTATGATTTCCAAGTGCTCACACATAAAGCATATGTAGTTGGAATATCAAATAAATCACCTTACAGCTTACACATTACACATTGAGTTTTGCCCTTGTCTCGATTTGTGATCCAACGTCTGTTGCCGCACATTGGGGTGCACATGCTAAGATGGTTCGATGATTTGAACTGGCCATGTTCTTGCTTTGACTATGAATAAGATATCATCCCATAATCACATTCCATTGATGATCCTTGAATTTTTTTTTTTAGAGTTGAATGCGAGCCATTGAAAATATTCTTTTCCATTGATCTGAATTCATCTATAGATAGTTAGAGGTGTACATGAGTCGAACCGAGTTGAGCTTGGCATAACTCGACTTGGCTCGGCCACTAGCTGACCACAACTCGAACTCGGCTCGACTCGGTCCTCGAGCTTGACTGGCCAGCTGATGCAGGACAATTAACCACTTGCTCTAAAAGCTCGAATTGTTAAAGCATGGCGAATCAATCCCTTTATCTCATAGCCCAGGCCCCACATCTCATGGGTTAAGACCTCGGCCGAACCACCCTTGTGAACCCCAAATCACATGGGTACCACCTCACCCGCCTCACACGGGCCGCCCACCTCGAGCGTGCCCCTGTATCCCATAGGCAACCCCACTCGAGCCCGGTGTGAAAATGCCCCTGCATTAATTGCCCCCAGTGAGGAGTCTCGAACACGAGACCTCCCGCCCTGATACCAATTTGATGCAGGACAATTAACCACTTGCTCTAAAAGCTCGAACTGTTAGAGCATGACGAATTAATCTCTTTATCTCATAGCCCATGCCCCACATCTCATGGGTTAGGACCTTGGCCAAACCCCCTTCGTGGGCCCCAAATCACATGGGTACCGCCTCATGCAGGTGGGGCCCGCCTCACACGGGCCACCCACCTCGACTGTGCCCTCACATCCCATAGGCACCCCACTTGAGCCCGGTGTGAAAATGCCCCTGCAATCCCAGCTCGGCTCGGTTCGGTCAACAGCTCGGGCCAGTTAGAGCCGAGTTGAGCCAAAATCGAGCCTGTGCGGCATTTTCACAAACACATGGAGTGCACTTCCAATTTCTTACTGTATGTAAAACAGTAGCAACTGTTTACAAGTATATCATCAAACACCTTGTAGGCAACATCAAAATCAAGACAAAAGGGTATTTGTTTCATATACATACCTTCCTTGCCACCAACCGACACTTCTTTGAGTCATTTCATCAAACACTTGGTGAGCAACATCAATATCAAAGTAATCGAGTCACTGAACTGGTTCGATCCGAGTCGAGTCGAGATCAGGCAAGCTCAAACTTGGTTTAAAATTTTTTCGAGCTAAAAAAATCAGCTCGACTCGGCTCGAATTGAGTTTCGAACCGAGTCAAATCGAGCTTTTTCGAGTCAAGTCGAGTCGTGCGAGCTAACCGAGCTAACTCGGTTCGTGTACAGCCCTACAGATAGTAATGGTTGCACTCATCCTTTCAGCATTAGTTCTTTACTTTTTATAGTAGGCCTTATAGCATAGATTACACAACATGGATAGTTAAGATCATTGAACCACTCAGCACATGTGCCCTATTGTTCGGTGACACATGTTGGATATTGAGTCATGACGGGCCCCAGTGTTCAGTGACATATGTTGGATATTAAGTGACGACAAAGGTTAAACAAACTCTTAGGGGTTGTTTTGCAGTAGCGACTTGGTGTGCATTGGTGTGAAATGCAAAAAGGTGACTCGTTTGGGAGGTGTGAAATGGAATCCAATTACAATTGAATCCTCCATTTTGAAATCTCTCCCTCCAGGTTTGAATTCAATGTCATGTACCACGGATTTGTCCAACAATCCAAAATCCGACTGTTGGAAAGCTTTGTTTAAAGCAACCCCCCCCCCCCTCAACCATCGCTGAGTACTAGCAGTGGAACCTACCACCTTGCCACCTCTCTGTCTCTACTGTCATCGAGCAATGGATTCCAATACAAGCTGCCAAACATGATGGGGACATCACGCGCACTCACGCCGCCCATCCTAAGCACGTACACCAGAAAAATGAGGGCCCCACCATCGATCTGAATCGATAACGACGTCCAGGGAGGGCCTCCTAGTTAGAAGACAGAGTTTTAGTTCAAGAGAGTGGGCTTGATAGCCAAGAAAAGCCCATCATGGGATGTCATGATCATGGCCCATTAGTCGGATTGATTTCATATTTTAGGTTTTGCTTATTTATGTTATTTAGAACATCGTGAATGCTTTAGATTTCTTTGATTGATTTTTATTTTAGTTTACTTCATCGTTAAGTAATAGGTTACGCACGTGACGCGAGTTTTAGGGTATAGGGTTTTCCCTATAAATAGGCACCCTTGTAGTTCTTTTGATTCATTGAAGATTAATAAAAATTCTGCGTTTTCCTACTCTCTGAGTTATAAAGCCTAATTGAGTGTGAGTTGTAAAGCCTAATTGGGTGTGAAGCCCTCCCTTCATCGAACGGTTAACTACCGTGGTGCGAAGCCACATCTATCCCTATTCGCCCCCATCCATCGCCATCTCTACTACCCATCTTCTACCATACCTTTTTCTTATCTCACCTCATCATCTACACTTCGAATCAATCATCTATTGCAACAATTCTCCTCCCCACAACAGAATTTCAGAATCTGGCCTAACAGGAGGACTGAAACTTCAACAGAGCCCCATACACAAACCGTACATCGGATCGAGCTGAGATTTGGGGGTTTTGGAGTCCATCCCTGGCCGACCAGGGCCAAGGTGGCATTTTTTCTGAATAGTGGGCCCCACACGTGCGGCTGAGATCACACGCATGTGCGTCTGGGCCATTGTTGTTGTCCACGCGTGCGGTACTTCTCTGGTTCGTCTCTCTCCTCTCTTTCACTCCGCTTTCACCCAAAATCCCTAAACCTAATCCTAAATTACTCAAATCTCCAATTTTATGCCCATTTTCTTACCCTAGGGTTCCTTGATTTAAAATTGGTGAATCCCTTGGATTAGGGACTGATTACTACGCATGTGTGGCTGATTATTTCTTATCTTTGAGTATCATTTGGTTCATAATTTTTATTGATCCAACCCTATCATGTGTAGGCCTGGACCTGCATAAATTCTCTTTAATTGAATGTTTGGACTTTCATGTGGGATATGGAATTTGTGTAATTGTTTCTGAACTAACGTGATCTTAAGCCTGAAATCTCGCATATCATATTTAATTTTCATGTCCTGCATCAAATTTGGTATCAAAGCTTAGGGTTCTTATAGGGGAATGCATTACATGTTTAGGGTTTAGTTGTTTATGTCCATTACGCATCAATTCTCATCATATATGGTTGTTTAGAGGTCCATAAACCGTGACATATCTCTTGAAATTTTCTGTTATACCCTTATTTGAATTATTTTAGAAATTAACTTAGCTTTCTATTTCTAGGCTTAGAAACTTTCCTTTTCTGTTTTTTTTTAGAAACTTTCTTAATCTGTTTTTAGAAACTAATTTCCTTTCCTTTTTCTTTTTTAGAAACTAACTTACTTTCTATTTTTAGAAACTTTCCTTTTTCTTTTTTTAGAAACTAGTTTGTTTTTTTTTTTTAGAAACTTTCCTAATTTGTTTCTTTAGAAACTTTTCTAATTTATTTTTAGAAACTTTCCTTTTACGTTTTTAGAAACTAGGTTGTTTTTCTTTAGAAACTAATTTGTTTTTCCTAATTTGTTTTTCTTAGAAACTTTCCTTTTCCGTTTTTAGAAACTAGGTTGCTTTTTTATATATATATATATAAATTTTCCTAATTTGTTTTTTTCTATAGAAACTTTCCTAATTTGTTTTTCTTAGAAACTTTCCTTTTCTGTTTTTAGAAACTGGGTTGCTTTATATATATTTATATATATATATATATATTTATATATATAGAAATTTTACTAATTTGTTTTTTTATAGAAACTTTCCTAACTTGTTTTAAAAACTTTTCTTTTTCGTTTTTAGAAACTAGGTTCTTTCTTGAAATAATAAATAAATAAATAAACGTTCTTATATTTTGACAACTATATTACTGAATTTTGGTTGACACCCTACATTAAACATGGAACAATTGCAAGAGTCACTAAACAAGTTGTCCCAAAAGTTGGAGTCTTTGATTAAGCACTTGGAGATGGACCAATGCTTTGAACAACTTGATGTGCGCATTGCCTAACTTGGGACCTCTGCTAGGACAAAACCCACCATTGAGGTGGATGTCCAATCTCAGGCAGGTGGCCATGAGGATAGACCAATGAATGAAGTTGGCCAAGAAATTAGTTATGGGCGTGCACCCGTGCACCCACCCCATGAGGGACATTAAGACCACTCTTTTGAGGGGTACAACATGTGCGACCTTGTGGCTGAAGAGAGTGCACTAGTGGCTAGTGTAGAGTTACCCACTGAGGTCATTCCGGTAGTGGATGAGTTTCGTGATGTTTGTCTTGACAATCTACCGGATGAGTCTCCCCTAGGAGGGATATAGAGCACACCATAACATGGGACACTGTAATACCTACAACCGAGTTTACGTTGAATAGTTCTGTCGATAGGTCCACAGGTCTAAGTCCTCGTGAAGTCTTTACTGGTTATAAACCTAGGAAACTTATTGATCTTGTCCCTATGTCATTGTCCCATAGGCTGTCAGAGTCTGCAGAGTTTTTTGCGCATCACATTCATTCATGGCATCAAGAAATCAGGCAGAAAAGCATGACTAGTAATGAACATTGCACATTTTCTGTAGATCAGCATAAACGTTTCAAAGGATTCGTTATTGGGGACTTCGTAATAGTCCGCATCAGCCCCGAGCGGTACCCTCTGAGGGTCGTTCGTAAGTTATACGCGCGTAGCGCTGGACCCTTCAAAATTATAAAACGAAACCGTCTCAATGTGTATGAGGTCGATCTTCCACCTTCCATGGGAATTAGTTTCACATTCGATGTAGATGATTTAGTTACTTTTTAGGGGACCACTGATGCTTTGTCCGGCCTTTCGCCCACCCATCCTAATTCCTCATATTTATCCCTTGAATCATGGCCCCTTCCCGACCCATTTTTTCAGCCCCTACCTCTCATACCTACTCTTCCTGACCTTTCTTCCCAGCCTCTACCTCCCACATCTACCATTCCCGACCCATTTTCTCAGCCTCTATGTCCCATACCTACCCATCCCGACCCATTTTCCCAGCCTCCACCTCCCATACCTACTCTTTCTGACCTTTCTTCCTAGCCATACCTCCCATAGCTACCCTTCCCAACCCATTTTTCCAGCCTTTACCTCCCATACTTATCCGTCCCGACCCATCTTCCCAGCCTCCACCTCCCATACCCATCCTTCCTGACCCATTTTCTCAGCCTCTACCTCCCATACCTAACATTCATACTCCTAAAAAAGAAATAGAGGATATCCTGGACCATCAGATAGTTTCAACGTCGGACGGCGGGTTTCGGAAGTACCTAGTTAAATGGAAGTCACGCCCAGCTTCAGACAGTACGTGGTTCACTGAGGAGAAGCTTCAGAGACTTGATCCTGACATCCTAGAGTGGTTTAGGAGTTTTATTTTGGCAGTGGCAAAATCTTCACAGTCAGGGAGAATTGATGGGGACATCACGCGCACACGCTCACTCACGCCGCCCCCCTACGCACGTACGCCAGAAGAATGAGGGCCCCACCGTCGATCTGAATCAATGACGATGTCCAGGGAGGGCTTCCTAGTTAGAAGACGGAGTTTTGGTTCAAGAGAGTGGGCCTGATAGCCAAGAAAAGCCCATCATAGGATGTCATGATCATGGCCACTAGTCGGATTGATTTCATATTGCAGGTTTTGCTTATTTATGTTATTTAGAACATCGTGAACGCTTTAGATTTCTTTGATTGATTTTTATTTTAGTTTACTTCATCGCTAAGTAATAGGTTACGTGCATGGTGCGAGTTTTCGGGTATAGGGTTTTCCCTATAAATAGGCACCCCTTGTAGTTCTTTTAATTCATTGAAGATTAATAAAAATTATACGTTTTCCTACTCTCTGAGTTGTAAAGTCTAACTGGGTGTGAAGCCCTCCCTTCATCGAACGGTTAACTACCGTGGTGCAAAGCCACATCTATCCCTATTCACCCCCATTCATCGCCATCTCTACTACCCATCTTCTACCATACCTTCTTCTCATCTCACCCCATCATCTACACTTCGAATCAATCATCTATTGCAACAATTCTCCTTCCCCCAACAGAATTTTAGAATCTGGCCCTACAGGAGGGCTGAAACTTCGGCGGAGCACCACGCATAAACTGTACATCGGATCAAGCTGAGATTTGGGGGTTTTGGAGTCCATCCCTGACTGACTAGGGCCAAGGTGGCCTTTTTTCTGAATAGTGGGCCCCACACACGTGCGGCCGAGATCACACGCATGTGCATTTGGGCCATTGTTGTTGTCCACGCGTGCGGTATTTCTCTGGTTCGTCTCTCTCCTTTCTTTCACTCTGCTTTCACCCAAAATCCCTAAACCTAACCTTAAATTACTCAAATCTACAATTTTATGCCCATTTTCTTATCCTAGGGTTCCTTGATTTGAAATTGGTGAATCCCTTGGATTAGGGACTGATTACTACGCATGTGTGGCTGATTATTTCTTATTTTTGAGTATCGTTTGGTTCATAATTTTTATTGATCCAGCCCTATCATGTGTAGGCCTGGACCCGCATAAATTCCCCTTAATTGAATGTTTGGACTTTCATGTGGGATATGGAATTTGTGTAATTGTTTCTGAACTAACATGATCTTAAGCTTGAAATCTCACATATCATATTTAATTTTCATGTCTTGCATCAAAACAAAATTGAGGATTCCAATTCACATTGATTCCATGGTAATAGAGAATTGAATTCCAATTTGTACCAAATACAAGCTCCCAAACGAGGCCTTACATTACTCACCATTGCTGAATATGAATAGTAAACTTCCCTGTCATCTACTCTCTCTCTCTCTCTCTCTCTCTCTCTCTCTCCTCAAGTTGCGCTTGCAACAAGAACAAGATCTCAAGAAGTAGTTTCTTTCTTTCTTTCTTTTTTTTTTTAAAAAATAAAAAATAAAAAATCTTCATCTCTATGGGAGGCTGGAACCCCAACCAACTTTTGTAGAAAATTAGTATGGACGGCCCTTGTGTATGGGTTGGATTCTTTACACAAACTAAAGTGGGCCTCACAATTGAAGTTGTAGAATAAGTTTTTTCTACAATTGCTATAGAGAATCTGACCTTGAGACATGTCTGCAAGTATAACTCGTAACTCATGAATCGCATGATCCAAATCCATCTAGTGTGTACCAATGTGGATGGACCGCACTTCAAAAATTGACCTAACACAACCCAACTAACCATCTCAACCCGACTTACCTAAACCATCTTGATCCAAAACGTCATATGTTAGTGACTTAGTGTTGGGAATATGGCAGATTGGGTTGGGTTGGGCCATGGGTTGACCCAGTCTGAGGTCCGGTTGGGCTTGGGTTGATCCTTAACCCGACTTGATCTCCAAGTTGCACCCCTAGAAGGTATACAATCTAAAGGCAATTGAATCAATACAACTGATTTACAAAGAAGTATACTCAACTCCATCTTTGGCCAAAACATCCGCCCATGAATTAGCCTTTTTTGTATGTAAACTTTTCATTATTATTTTGATCTCTTTGTTGCGAAGAAATCTTATTAATATACATGAGCTGATGGTATATTGTTGGATTCCTTTTTTCCTAATTTTTTTTTTTTTCTGATTGTTATTGTTGCAGGTCTTCGCCCTCGAGATATTAGGAGTGTTGATCCATCATTGTGGTTGACAAACTCAATGCCTTCTTTGCTGGTATTGTGGCAACAAATTCTATTAGTGTTTTCTTGGTATTTTTGTCGTTGATGTAATTTTGTGTTATGATATGATCATAAAGAGGCATGTGTAGTAATGTGAAGTACTATTTCATTTCCTTTTTCTCTTTGTATGACTATTTTATAGAATGGAATGGCACAACAAGATTTGTTTAGCTGTCGCCAATTAGTTGGGATAAGGCTTAGATGGTGATGAACACTGTATTATGTAAATCATGCTTAGTATTGTTGGTCTCCTTTGTTTATACTAATAAGAGTGTTATTGAATTAGACTTGTAGAGAAATATGTGTGTGCACATGCATATATATTTTTGTGCTCCTCAGGTGGACCGAATGTAGTAGCTCTCATTTCTTGATAAAAGAGAGCAAAGGGGTGGGTCAAATCCTATCCTCATATTCTCTCCTATTTTTCTTTCCTCCACTTTTACTATGTAGAAATGATTATGGTACCAGAGTGGGCTGAGATTCCTTTCAAATCTTCCCATAACTCTCCCCTCCTTTTTGCTTCTTTTCTTCTCCTTTCCTTTCTTTTCCCAAAAGCTACATTGACCAAACGCCATTAGGGCCAACCGCTCCACTAGAAGGGTTGATCGGCCATTCAACAACATTGGCTAGCCCATCTAGAGCTAGTTGCCCAATCAACATGTCTATATTTTTGTGCTCCTTAAGTTTGCCATATATAATATCTCGATTACATAATAAAAGAGTGGGGAAGGGCATGTCTAACCTTAATCTTGATATTCTCACCTATTTTTCTTCTACTCTCTCTTATTCTCCTTCAATTCCTCCTCATTTACTATGCATAAGTCATCAAGATTAACACATCATCCTAATTCTACTCTCTCTCTCTCTCAGATCATCCCGTATTCTCTTCCTACAAAACACCTTGGTATTAAACCATCTTCTTGGATGGACTTGAAATGCATGGACCCCCCCCCCTAGTTGCGTGTGACATCCACTTTGCCCATCATTTGTGCTAGCTCATATTACGGAGTGAGCCTAAAATAAGTCCAATCCAAAATGCAAGTGGGCCACATCGTAAGAAAAGTGGGGATGGGGATGCCTGCCATTTCAACCTTCTTGGAGCTAATAAAAGTATTGGATTAGGTTGATATTTGGTTTCTCTGTTCATTCTGGTGGGGACTCACCTTATGAATGGGTAGAATGGCATATAAACATCATTATGTGCCCTATGAAGGTTTCAATGGTGGGCGTCTGTTAGGGCATGAAAAGTCATCTTCCCAAGTTGTGCTAGGGTCGAGAATAATACGAGGGTTTTCATGAAAGAACCCGGCTGAATTGTGCTGAGTGGGCCATTCGTAACACACGGGGCCAAGCATCTCATGCACTCGCACATGCCAAATGGGCTACTCATGCACTCACATGTGCCCGATGGGCCACTCACACATTAACACATGTATCCAGTACATGCACCCATCACACGTGCATTGCATTATACCTAATGTTATCACGTTAAAACCTCATGTGTGCACAACAACTCTTGCTTCATCTCATGCATTGCATGTAACAATTCAGGCACGTCATGCATGCATTACATTCCACCTCATGCATGCCATCACGCATCCTCTTTAACACCTAGTGCTCTCGCACGAATACTGGGATAGGAAGGGAGAGCATTGGCATATATTAGAGGAGAGGGAGGAGTTCATCAATGGTGGGCTATTAGCTAATAGAGAAGGAGAGAAGGTAAAGGTTTGTTCATGGCAGGCCGTTGTGAGTAGGAAGAGGGAGGAGAAGAGTTCGTCCGTGGCAGACGACTGTGAACAAAGAGAAGGAAGAGGAGTCTGTCCATGGCAGACAGTTGTTAGGAGGGAAGAAGGGAGAGGAAGAGAGAGCATTGCTTCATGCTCATGTACTCCACCCTTAGGAACCAGCGGAAGTTTCGCACGCGGCTCCTTGGTTGTTAGTAGAGAGAGAGAGAGAGAGAGAGAGAGAGAGAGAGAGAGAGAGAGAGCGAGGGAGAGAGAGAGAGAGAGAGAGAGAGAGAGAGAGAGAGAGAGAGAGAGAGAGCTAATCTGTGCTCGTGTACTCCACCCTTTAGAGTGTTGCTCTGCTGTTCTTCGCCTTATGCGGCTCGCATCTCTCCCGTTATGCAACCACCATCTCTCCCTCTGCGCGGTACCATCTCTCCATGCGCAACACCATGTCTCTCCCTGCGTGGCACTCGTTTCTCTCATTGCATGACATGTAGCGTGATGTTACTCATTGGCCCATTACTGGACTTAATCTATACCATTCATCATCCAGATCCTTGATCCATGTTGTCCATCTCCGAGTCTTTGATCAACACCTTCATCCTTCAGCCATGGCTACACCTTCGCACCATCGTGACCAGCATGTTCAGTGTCCATCTCCATGGGCTACAGCTCCATTTCTACTGTTAGCATCTAGATCGGACGTGTCGCACCTTCACCTTCATCAAGCAAATCAGGTGGGCCACGTTCAGAGGTTCATGCAGAGCCATCTGTCACGTTCGAGATATGACCACTATTCACTCGACAACTATTCATTTACGTGCAACGACCACCTAAGAACTAGAGCTGGGCACGGGATGACTAGACTCGGTAGACTCATTCAGACCCAACTTGACCCGAACCGAGTGGGTGAGTTGATCCGAACTGAGTTGACCTCACCTCACCTGATCCGAACTCAAACCGAGTCAAGTTCGAGTCACCCGGTGACTCGACTCGACTCAACTCGAAATCCGACTTGTTCAAACTCGACTCGATTCGAAACCCGGCTTGACTTGGGTTCGGGTAGTATATATATAATTAAAAAAATTCTAATTATATAACCTACCCTACTCGCCACACGTCCGCACTCGACTCGATCTCTCTCCCTCCCTCCTCTCCCGAGCCAAGCAGCCATCCACCACCACCAGCCACCAGGCCACCCTCCTCTCTCTCTCTCTCTCTCTCCACTCCCTAACTCATCTCCCGAACTCGGCATCTGCTCGTATCAACTCAGGCAATGCCACAACAGCTCGTCCGGACAATTCGCACCCACCCAGCCACCGGCTCTGCCTCAAATTTATGTAATTTACTAATTTCTATAGTTTCATTTTATTAATTTTTAATTTTTTTGAGAGGGGGTGAGGGGGAGTTGTGAAATTGAGGTCGGGTATGGTTGAAATCAGGTGCGTTCAAGTTGGCTCGGGCGGTCGAGCCAAGTGTGGACCGTGTGGTGCATCTGGGTTGGCTCCGGTGCGGTCGGGCTGAGCCATTTCTAAACCCTAAACCCAAACACTAAACCCTAAACCTAAACCTAAAACTTAAACCTAAACCCTAAGCCCTAAACCCAAACACTAATCTCTAAACCCTAGACCTAATCCCTAAACCCTAAACTTAATCCTAAACTCAAACCCTAAACCTAACCCTAATCCCTAAACCCTAAAACCTAAAACCTGAATCCTAAACCTAAACCCTAAAACCTAAACCCTAAAACCAAACCCTAATCCCTAATCCCTAATCCCTATACCCAAGCCTTAAACCCTAAAACCTAAACCCTAAAACCTAAACCCTAAACCCTAAACCCAAACCCTAAACCTAAACCCTAAACCTAAAACCTAAACCCTAAACAACTAATGTGTTTTATTTTTGTGAATTATGGATTACACTGCTTATTGCTTAGCTTATTATTATGCATTAGACGGTTAGCTTAATGTGGTTTATTTTTGTGAATTAGACAATTAGTTGCCCATTTAAGGATTTCTATGTGGCCAAACATAGATATGGTGTGTTTTTGGTGCAATAGAAATTGCTCGAATTGTCCCATTTTGGCCAGTTCAAGGTCAGATAGATAGTATGTTTTCATATAACCTATTCAAATGCTCATGCCTGTTCTGCGCTCTATCTCCCCATTTCTCTCTAAATATGTTTCTTCCTTTTTATTTCTCATGTCAAATATCTTTACATTACTTGGATATTTGGCGTGGGAATGAAATAGAAGTTCAACTTATCTGGAGAGACATGGGGAGATGTTGTTGGAATTTCAGAGTGGGCGTTTAAATGGAAATATGAAAGTATTACAATTTATCCAATCTTAGATGGGTGACTAATTTAGGGTTTAGTATATACTTTTAAGGCATTATAGTGCTAGTCTGATTTAGTATCTTTCAATTAGTAGATGACTAGTTAGGAAATTCCTAATACCCCCAGCGGTTTGTCAGTCACTTCGTCGATGATCTTGGATGAAGGATTAAGTCTACAAGATGAAGCAGTGCCCATTGAGATTAGTATCTCCCAGAGTTCAGTAAAAGGAAAAAAAAAATGATCGGTGGGGTAGGAAAATTTTGAAGAAGTAACCCTAAAGAACGACACAATGAAGATACAATGCAAGTACTGAAAGGCTCAATATCTTAAACAAGTAGACGGGTCGACCATAACTCTGAAGAAACACCTGTTGAAGTGTCATAAAAAAGTAAGAAGCCATACCTCAGGCCAACATAGACTTTCATTTACCCAATCTTTGGTGGATCTGTCGCAAGGTACCTTGTCCACTTATAAGTATAACAAGGACCATGTGAATGAGTTGATGGTCGGATTTATTATTGCAAATGAAAAACCATTTTAGATGGTAGATAGTCCATCCTTTGTTGAATTAGCCAAAGGCCTTAACCCTAGATACGAGAAGGTCTTCCTGTACAGTAATAAAGAGAGTGTGCATGAAGATGTATGCAAGCGAGAAGGTCAAGTTGAAAGGATAGTTGGCATTGGTTTCCCGAATCAACATGACATCAGATTCATGGACGTCATCCAATCAATGAAGGGGGTATATGTCACTAATTTCCCACTACGTTGATGCCAAATGGAGGCTCTGCAAAAGAGTTATAAACTTACGCTATCTAGTGCCTCTTTATACTGGTTTGATGATTTCAGACTGCATCTACAGATGCCTTATGGAGTGGAGCATTGAGAAGAAAATCTCATTGATAACTTTAAACAATGCATCTGCAAACGATAGCGTGATAATGATTTTGTGGAACCAGCTTAAGGCCACTAGTGACTTATATTTCAATGGGAAAGTATTTCATGTTAGGTATTGTGCCCACATCCTAAACTTAATTGTACAAGATGAGCTTACAACAATTGAGCCAATGATCGAGAACATGAGACAGTGTGAAGTACATACGGGAGTCACCTTCACGATCAAATACATGGAATGAGATCGAGAAACGGTTGAATGTGTCATCTCAGAGAACGATGAAGCTGAATGTCATGACACGTTGGAATTCAAGTTACGAAATGTTGGATTCAGCGATAGCTTTTAGAGATGCATTCTCTCGCAATATGGAGCCTGATAGTGTGTATCAGTGGTTGCCTTCTGATCATGATTGGACAATAGCTGAACCAATTCACAAGTTCCTTTTTGTTTTTTACGACACGATGAAGATCTTTTCAAGAAGCAAGTATCCAACAACAAATATATTTCTGTCAGAACTTTGGAGAGTAAAAGATTCTTTGTACAGAAGTTGTAGTGGACCGGACTTTCTACGAATAATGACCACGAGTATGTAGTTAAAGTTTGATAAGTATTGGTCTGAGTGCAATTTGGTAATGGTTGTTGCGTTCGTTCTTGATCCTCGATACAAGATGTTCATGGTTATATTCATTTTTAAAAAGTTGTATGGTGAGAAGAGTGCCACTGAGGTCGATAAAATTCGTGATGTAGTCGAAGATCTGTACAATTTCTATGTAGAAACTTTGGGGGCCGCAAAAGACAATATCACAGGTTAAGACTCCTCAAGTAGGTTCTAGTTCTAGTGTTGTTGCACGATGAAACACGATCGACAATTTCATCTCTTTCATGGCACAAGTTGAGACCTAAACAGAACTTGACCACTATCTTCAGGAGACACTTGTAAAATACAAAGGCGAAGAATTTGATGTTTTAGACTGGTGGAAGTTGAAAGCTCGCGAATCACGGAACCTTTTTTTTTTTTTTTACACACACACACACCCCCACACACTCACGCCATGGTGGGATTTCAATTTCAACCATGGTGTCAGAATATGCTTTTTGCATAAGGAGTAGGGTCGTGAACAAGTATTGAAGCTCACACCGGAATTAGTTAAAGTGCTCATTTGTACACAAGATTGACTGCGTCCGATCTAGGGAAAGACAACTTTGTTGATGAGGAGTTCGAGGAAGGGAAGAGCGAGAAGCAGGATGAGACAGTACTTGCAACAATTGCATGAAGCAGGATGAGACAGTATCTGCAACAATTTCATGAAGCAGGATGAGACAATGCCTTCTATTTCCCTTGCATTTGCTTATGACAATTTGATAGTTATTATTTGTGGACATAAATTGTAACATTTAATATGTGGATGAATATTTTCCATGCTTATCACTTATCAGCTTATTATTTTAATATTTCTTTTTTATATTTTTTCTCTTTTCGTTTATGCTTTTAAATGACTCAATGTTATTTAAGTCTCATATGGTTGGCTGGTTACTTTTTATTATCCTCATTCCTTAATTATTTATGTTGCCTCATCCTAACCAAATATTCATTCTTTCAAAATTCACACTTATAGATATGTCATCGGAAGATGATCCATCAACAAATATTTGGGATTATTGAGCCCGAGTCTACTCCCAGGACGGAAAGACAAAGTTGCAATGCAAGTTGTGTGGAAAATAGCTTGTAAACAAAACTAATCGGTTAAAATTACATTTGGATTGTCAGGGAGGAGACGTTGCCCTATGTAGCAAAGCTCTTCCAGAGGTTCGGGATTTATTTCGAGCCATTCTCGACTCAAATACAAAGGCTTCCACCACCCCTTCCCCTACAACCGGTCACAGAAGATATAAAAGTAGGCCTATTATAATTGAAGAAGAGTCAAGCAGAGGAAGAGTCCCTACACTTAGTAGAGAAGAAGAAGACAAACTATTAAGTGAACAAGAAGAACAAGGTTATAAAGGAGCTGTAAAACAAAGCTCGGAATTAGCATCCAGGACCAAACAACATCAACCCCTCTGAGACAACGTGATGTCGAAGCAAGTACGAGTATAGGACATAAGCCAGACGATAAATCATCAAAGTTTCTTATAAGTCTCGCTGCATTCTATAGGCGGTCGAGAATCCTGTACAAATCAAATCATAAAAAGAGGCTGAGAAAACTCGTTAAATCTATGAATGAGGACGATGGAAAGGCATTTCCACCATCCAATTCAAAAGAGGTAAACAACCATCTTTTACACATCTCTAGCTCAGACTCAGCCTAGAGTTCTCCCGCAATTCAAGCCGTATAAAGAGAACCACAGGATAATTCTGGCAACGAAGTTGGAGGGGGTTACTATTATGGATAAGGTTACTCGGGTTACACGCCACAAAGGCATTCGTCATTCAGAGGATATTGAATGAATGAATGGTTTATTGGTTTGTATGTGGAACTCCATCTGAGATCCTGAACATACTTTTGAGTTTTGACAATGTTTATTTATTTTGTTCGTTTTTTTTTACAAATTACTTTTGAGTCTTTGACAATATTTATTCTGAACAACCCAACTCAAGTAGAAAAAAATGATAGGGAAAAAAAGCTCAACTCGACCTAAATCAACCTGACTTGACCCGACTCGGTCCTTGTGACCAGGTCAGACTTGGTTTGGGTTAGCCCAAGCCAGTCCCAGTCTCGGATCAGGTCAGGCATGCTGGACTCGGTAACAAGTTAGGTCGAGTTAGGGTCAGTCTATTTCAAAACCGGGTCGGGTCGGGTCGGGTCGGGTCAGCCCTAACTCGGTCTGACTCAACTCAATGGCCAACTCTACTAAGAACCTTATATCTTCATGCAGTGTCTGTTTGCCACATGTAAAGCCACCTAGGGTGTCTCGTAATTTGTGTTGCCTTCATCATATCATAAGATCAAGACCGTCTATTGGATCCTATGGTTACATTAGTCCAACTTTCCATGATCGACATTCGATCACCTAATGTCGTCTGCATAATGGGCCTCATGTCTCAACACCTTCTTTGTGGGCCGTATTACCAACAATATTCATACCTCTTGTGATCAAGAATATTCGCACATGATCAATGGTTGTCCATGTTCTTAACAAACGATTGTCCATCAGGCCCTTATCAATGCTAATTATCACGTAGGCCCTACACCACCATCCATTATGTGGGCCTTTGTCAACACTCTGAGCCTGCACCCTCCTGGTGATCTGTTTAGGCTCTGTCATCATTGTCCTCATTTGGCTGACCCTTCACCAGATGGCCCATTCCGCTAGTCCTTCATCAGATGCACAATCAAGTGGGCCCCACTCATCCTGCCATGCACCAATCAAGTTGTCGTGCTAGCCACCAGATGGGCTACACAATCATCAAGTGGGCCCTATTTATGATACATTGATCACTCGATCTAAGCTCCATACTCATTCACTGACCAATGATTCCTTTAATATTTATTATGAGTGCTAAACTACTATCTCTCCAATATGACATTCACGGTTTGCTTACACTAATAATCTCACTAGGTGAGGGGGACATGGAGCTTAAATCAGTGATCACTATCATGCACATACTTTAGTTCTTGTAGTTTTTGCCTTACAATCAAGGGTGTTTCCCTATGGAATGTAATTAATGGCCTCTCTCACCCCACTAGTTTAGAATCAGCCTGGAGTGTATATTTGAACCCATATCAATAAAATGCCTCTTTAAGAGGGTGCGCCTTCTTTTTTGTGTATTTTGGCAATGCTCTACGAATGTCCACGGAAATCATCCTTAATACCCAAAAATCCATGTCAATAGTGTCTCTCTAGGTCATTTTTAAATTATTATTATTATTATTATTTTTTCAAGTCTCTTGGATTATGTCGAGATCAATCGAAGGCCTCCTTTCAGCTTGGTGCAGAGGGAGTTTCGGGAAGGAAAAAACTGCAATCTGGTGTCTCACCCTCATTGTGACTCTTTAGGTCATTTGGTTGGAAAGGAATAACCGAGTTTTCCGGGACATGATAAACTCTTCTCTTGGTGTTGTTAGGTCTATTAAATGGCTTGTCGTGGATTGGGCCTCCTCTACCAAACCCATTGACTACCAGTGTTCGAAGTATCGGTATCGCTACAAGTTTCGCTAGCCAAGGATGCGGAAACAGTATCGATATCGCCGATAATATCGTTGATAACCGGAAATGCGGGGAAACATGGGAAAAACAATGGAATTTTCATCGAAACTTTAGGAGATGTTAAAATGTACATCTTTGCATATTTAGAAATTTTTTTTAAAAAAAAATTGTAAAAAGAACTCATACATAACAAAATTTCGTTTAACTGGGGCCTTAAAAGTGTGTTGTAGTAAGAAATCAGTCCAACCATCCCATCCGGCCTATATAACCGTCCAACCCTCCATCCAAACATCCATCGATATTGCAAAATATCAACAACACATGATATTTCACCAAGAAATCATCAACAATTGGAAAGGAAATGAAAGATTGTGGTCTCAATATCGTGCATGTTCTGATATTGATAATATCGAGATATTATCAATATTATCAACAACAAATTGAACACTCCATACAACCATGTGCCCATGAAAAAAAATGAAATAATATTTTTTTTCTAATAAACAAAATTTTGATGATATCAATACATTGACGATATTATTGAAATATCATTGATACACTTATGATACAAGCATTACCTAGAATTTACATCGTTGAAAATATTGGTGATACATTGGCGATATTGATGCATTGGCGATGCAAGCGATACATAGAATTTACATAGTTGAAAATATTGGCGATTACATTAGCCATATTGATACGTTGGCGATACTTAGCAATACATTGCTAATACCTGGAATTTCTGATACTTCCAGCATTATCGGTATCGCTACCAGTGTTATCGATATCGCTAAGCTGGAGATAATCCTAACACTGTTGACAACTGCATCCTTTCCTCTCCTTTTGTTTTATAGTTGGTTTTGGTGGCATTCATTTCCGCCTTTGACCGCTTCTTAATAAATTCACTGTTATCCTTTTAAAAAAAATGGAGGCGTCCCATCCCCATTGCTCCGTGTGGTTTGGCCCACTTGATTTTTTGATCGGCCTGATTTTTGGGTCATGCTCTAAAATGGGTTGGTACAAATGGTGGATAGAGCGGGTGGCACAAACAATGCGGTGGACCCCACAAAGCTTTTTGTTGCGTGGGATCCCTACAACCCTAGACTGATAGAAGGCAATGTCAGTGGGACCCACTGCGGACATCATCAGTCCATATATATGACTGACGTCAACAGTGTAAGAACATATGGACAAGTGAAGGATAAAAAAAAAATGGAGTCTGATAAATGATGATTTTATAGAATTTTGGTTATTTTTTCAAGACTTTTGTGTAAGTTTTAAGTGGTGGTTTTACAAATCTAGAGAAAATTTTGGAAAAAAGTTTGGTGTTGTTTCTAGGGTTCTTTTGAGGAGTTTTCTCACATTGATCTGTCCCAATTGATAAATTGCGCAAGAACAAGAATCGTGTGATTCCGTTTAGACTTGAGGGAGTTATTATGATCTTCGTAGCTGGATCTTGCTGCCCAATCCTGTGGAAGTGAGAGATGTAGCTTGTGTATGCATTTAGGGCCTGTTTGGTTTTTCCAATTACACCCATAAATGGCTGTAAATGGGTACTGATTATTTATTCTTGTAATTGTGTGGTGACATCACTTACATTTGACTATAATGATTATTTTGCTACATTGTTTGTTTCACCCACAAATCACTGTAAAAATGATAGTTTTATAATGTGAAAAATGTAATGATTACAATTTACTTTACCTACTTCCTTTACAAGTGTATTTGACTCTTGATTTACAGGGCAAAATTCCTGTCAAAACAAACACCCGGAAAGGATTATGATGGCTCATTTACTTTGCATTTCATAGGAAATTGGAAAACCAAACAGGCCTGTTAAAATGGATCCCTTTTAGTTATATTTGAATGTCGCCCCTTGGAAAATTAAAATGGCTTATCTACATACGTTTAATATCCTAGTGAATGTTTTAATTACTCTAATTAGTAGAACTTTATGATCCCCTAAACTGTTTGGTTCCCAATAGTGGTCTCCAACTCTCAGTTCTAAGTTCACTACTGAGTACGTTCTTTTTCTTGAATTGTTTTTAAGTCAATGCTATGGTATCTCTGAAATATTCATGGATGGTAAAGTATTTTTGGTATCCTTTTGGTCGATTGTCTAAAGGATGACTGTCAACTGTTATGATAGTGAAAGTTTAGATTTCACGGTTATATGGCTTCTTGTTATCAAAGTAGTATACAACAAGTTCTTTATAAATGCTAATGAGATTGATGTAGCAATTAACTTTCAAGTTTTTTTTTTTCTTCATTGTTTTTGTCATGCTATAATAGGTCCGTGAACAGGCTATTTTATTAAATTTTGGCTCACTACGGGCAATTGCCATGCCAGAGCGTGTCTTCATATTTGATTATAATCGGTAATCCTTGTTCTTCTTAAACCAATTTGAAGTTCTTTACTGGCATGAATTTTGTGGTTTCTATTCATATAACCTCACGGTAAGTTCCCATGCTAAACTTGTCATGTTTGTTTATCTTCTGTAGTAAAGGAGGTAAAGCTTTTCTAGAGTTATTGTTGCCCCGTTTAAACCCAAAAAATGTGAATGGAGGGTCATGCATGCCATTTGAACTTGAGGTAAGAGATTGATATTCTAGATCTCCATTTGGAATGCTTGTTTAGAAACTCTTGATTCTAAAGCTTCTAAAATCTGGATTCTGGATTAATCTTTTTCCTGTTCACTAATGTAACTATCTGGACATGAAGGTTGACTAATTTTTTCTGATGCTCTCTAGATTGAATTCATTTTGTTGAATGATAAATATGTAATAAATATTTGTATTAAGTCAAACAGGCTTAACAAGGATGATAGATATTGAGAAATATTGGTTAAAAAATGGAACCTCACACAAGAATGTTCCCAGTTTTGATGAGCATGTGTATTTCTAATCTGCAAATTAATTCCTTGATGAAAAACCTTATGCAAACATGAAGCTGGTTGAAATGTTCAAGGGGGAATTCTTGTTATCATTTAAGTGCTTGATGGTGGGGGAGGAGTTTCTTTGGACGTTGACACTGATATATGGTCTCACAGTCAAAGCATTTGGGAGGAGCTTTCGGTTGATTTCTTGGATATCCATTTCAGATGAGAGCTTTCATGGTATTTGGGAAGAGACTAACACCATCAGATTCATTTTGGGACCTACAGGTACGCAGAAATGTGCCATTAGTCTTATTGACCTCCCACTTTATGGAGGCCAAATCACATGCTCGAGTAAGTATCAAAAACTTGTCATGAGCAAGTTGGACAGATTTTTTATATATTTTTTTAAATCTCAGTGTAGTGGGAAGTCATTTTAGTGGAGTCATCCATTCAGTTTTTCCTAGTCTGGCTTTGGACCACGTCCAGATCTTTTTGGAATCTAAGGAGATAGCATGAGGTCCCTATCCTTTCAGATTCTAGAACTGGTGGTTAGGGAAAGAAGGGTCCACCGATATGATTGCCTCCTGGTTAGAGGATTGTGTGGTGGAAGGATAGGCAGGATTCAGGCAAAAGGCTTAGGTTATCAAGGAAAAGCTCAAGGAGTGGGGAGTGGGGACAATATCAAGAAGGAAGAGAGCTTGTATGAAATTGGCTAAAATTCCGAATTCCTGCTGCACCATTTTTCTTCCTGGAGTCTAAACACTTGTTGACAAAATTGTCCAATATTTGCCTCTTTAAGGCCCCTTGTGTAAATGATATGATATATTTCATGGCCTCTCTAAGTCTACCAAACATCTGCCAAGGATTTTATATACAACCATTGTTTGAATTATCTCCGATATTGTCGTTATCTACAGCTTGGTGGCACCGATAACACCAGTTGTGATACCAATAACACCGGTAGTATTAGAAATTCCAAGCATCAACAATGTATTACTAAGTACAGCTGGCGTATCGATATCACCAATATTTTCAATTGTGTAAATTCCTGGCATCACTTGTATTGCCAATGTATTGATATCACCAATATTTTTGTGTAAATTCTAGGTGACGCTTGTATCACAAATGTATAGGCGATATTTCAATAATATTGCCAACGTGAAGATATCACAAAAAGTTTGTTTATTAAAAAAAAAAAATCTATTTCAAAATTTTTTTATGAGCACATTGTTGTATGCGGTTTTCAATTTGTCAATGTTAATATTGATAATATCTCAATATTATCATTATCGCAACATGCACAATGTCAAGACCACAATCTTTAGTTTCCTTTCCTATTGTTGATGATTTCTTGTTAAAATATCATGAGTTGTCAATATTCTGCAATATCGATAGATGTTTGGATGGAAGGTTGGATGAATGATTGGATGGTTAAATGGGATGGATGGGATGGTTAGACTGTTTCTTATGACGACGCATGCTTTTAAGCCCCCATTAAATGGAAACTTATTGTGTACACATTATTTTTGCAAATTTTTTATTCCTAAATATACAAATATGTGTATTTTAGCATCTCCTAAAGTTTCATTGAAAATTCTACCTTTTTTCCATGTTTTTATCGAATTTTCGGTTATCAATGATATTATCGGTGATATCGATATTGTTTTTGTATCCCCGACCAGCGAAACTTGTAGCGATACCAATACTTAGAGCATTGTATACAACCCACCAAACTAATGGGTTGAAAGTCTTCGATGCCCATCGCTTCATCAATTTTCAAAATAAGCACGATAAAGGTTGCATTGATACCTTGTTCAAGTTGTCACTCTCTTGAAACTCCTTTAAGAAGCGTGTGATCATTCTTGACCACAAACCAACAATTCCAAAAGAATGCCATAGAGAATTCGTAAGGTCCTAGAGCCTTGTCCATGTCCATTTCTCTAATAACTAATGCAGGGGCATTTTCACACCTAGCTTGAGTGGGGTCGCCTGTGGGATGCAGGGGCACACTCGGGGTGGGTGACCCATGTGGGCCCACCAGGGGGGTTCGGCCGCGGTCCTAACCCATGAGATGTGGGGCTTGGGCTATGAGATGAAGGATTAATTCACCATACTCTAACAGTTCGAGCTTTTAGAGCAAGTGGTTACTTGTCCTGCATCAATTTGGTATCAGAGCGGGAGGTCTCGTGTTTGAGACTCCTCACCGGGGGTGATTAATGTAAGGGCATTTTCACACTAGGCTCGAGTGAGGTCGCCTGTGGCATGCAGGGGCACACTCGGGGTGGGTGACCCATGTGATTTGGGGCCCACGGGGGAGGTCTCGTGTTCAAGATTCCTCATCAGGGGTGATTAATGCGCATTTCACACCGGGCTCGAGTGAGCTAGCCCGTGGGATGCGGGGACACACTTGGGGTAGGCAACCTATGTGATTTAGGGCCTACGAGGGAGGTTCGGCCGACGTCCTAACCCATGAGATGTGGGGCCTGGGCTATGAGATAAATGAATTAATTCGCCATACTCTAACAGTTCGAGCTTTTAGAGCAAGTGATTAATTGTCCTGCATCAATAACCCTGTAAAACTTGTCCTCTTAAAAACTTCTTTTAAGCTAGTCATCTATATCTTGCGGAATTTTCCTGAATGACAGCCCATCCAACGTCGTCCTTATAAAACTTTCTTTTAAGTATAAGCGCTCATAAAATTCAACAAAATTTGCACTAATCTAATGAAGGATCCTCCACTAGCGAGTCTTGAATTCTAAGCTTATGGATGAAATTCTTTCTTCACCTCCATTTGTTATTTTATGGAAAAATGTTGTGTTTCACCGACAATGGATGAAATTCCTTTATCTCTGACACCGTTTGAGGGGCCCATGGAATATAGTTTTGAGATATTGAGACCTTTGAAGTGGGGTCGTGTTGCAATGGTATTGGAGGCAAGGTATTCCTTATTGGTAATGGTGGCCGCAGTGGCACTGCTACTATCATTACGATATGGGCGTAATAGCCGTTATGGCTTTTTTCCTTTCCTTTTTTTTTATAAAAAATTTCTTTTCTTTTCTTTTCTTTTCTTTCTTTCTTTCTTTCTTTTTTAATTTTTGAAAAAAAAAACCATTTTGTTGATACAAACAACTACAGGTCAATTTTTCCGTAACGGCCGTTATGGCCCGATGACGCTTAATGATTACCATTGTTATTGTTACGTAACGGTCGTTATATATCTGTGTTGGGATACCTTGATTGGAGGTGTAGATGCCAAGGTAGTTTGCAAGGAAGTGCTAGATGTGGGCGGAGTGAAAATCTTATTTGACGGTGACTTGTCAGTAAAATTTTTGATCTCTATGATCATTAAGGGGTTGGCAATTTGGCACACATGGTAAAGGTTGAGAAGAAGGTACAACTTACAAGGTACATGTGACAAGGGTATGGACTAGAGGGATTGGCGAGCTAGTTTGTGATGGGGTCAATGGAGGAGATAATGATGTGGAAATGACCTAGACATGTAATTATAGGTTGGTCAATGATGACATGTGGTGATGCTAAACCCAAAGTGGATGCAAAGGATCAAAGGGACACAAACAAGATTTTATGGAAGAACCTTAACAATCCTCTAGCCGAATGCTAGAGATCACACAAACCTCGTCTCCAAAATCTTGTTCCAAAGTAAAGAAGTGCTAAAAAACTCAAACTTCTATTTCTAGTGTATAATCATAATTTTTTTTACACCAACCTTCTGATTTTAAGTTTTTCTTCTTGTTAGTTTATGCCTCCTGTTAGCTAGATCAGAGGCCTTTTTGTACAGAACTAGTTGCAACTAGATCAGTCTCGGTTCAATGTGCCTCGGTGTGTTGGGGGCAACTTCAATGTCACCAGGTTTGTGCATGAGAAGTCTACGAACTTTTGTATCATGAAAAGCATGCAGGGCTTCGAGGATTGGATGTGTCAAAACAAGTTGATTGATATCCTAATGGATGGAGCCAAGTTCACTCGGTCCAATGGGAGAGTTGAGCCAGTGTTGGCTTTGTTGTACAGATTTGTACTTTTTGTTGATTGGATCGATAGGTTTATGAAAGTTTATTTGTAAGGGCTACCTAGACCCACTTTTGATCAATGCCCGAACTCATTATAAATTGAAGAGGAAAGTTGGGTTCCCAAAACCTTTCGATTTGAACTGATGTGGTTAGAAGTGGACAGTTTCATTGATTGTGTTAATGATTGGTGGTCAACATTTAGAGTGGAAGGCTCAACAGGGTTCAGATTGGCACAAAAGCTTAAACTTCTTAATGGCAAGCTCAATGTGTGGTAAAAGGATCTTCTGGGGAAAAGACTTGAGGTAGCCAAGAGTATGATCAGTGAAATTCATGATTTAGACTTAAGGAGGAAGTAGGTGTTCTATCTATGTGAAGAAGACTGGATAAAGCAATCATCATTATCGGTAGCTTACTCAAGTTATTTGAAAGAAGAAGAGATTAAATGGTGGCAGAGATCGAGGGCTCTATGATTAAAAGAAGGATAAAAGAATACTGGATTCTTTCATAGGATTACTGGTACTAGTGCGAGAAATAACCATATTTACAGTATAGTGGTAGAGGGAGATCGGCTTGAAAAGAAATGTTTCTTTGGCTATTGTGCAATTCTACGAAATTGTTGTCAAGCAAGGGAGTGAGAAGACCACTGTTGGATAATTTATCTTTTGTATATTGAGTTTGGAGGGGAAACTCTCGACAAACCAATTTCCGAAGAAGAAATCAAACAAGTTGTTGATTCATTAGGTAGAGATACAGCTCCGGGCCTGGATAGTTTCCCCTTATCTTTTCATCTAGTGTTTCGGGATGTTCTCAAGAAGGATGTGGCAGATTTTATCCAAGGGTTTTTTTTGTGTCAGATTTGGTCCCAATGGGGATGGGGGCATCCTTTATTGTTCTCATTCCTAAGAGAGAAGATGCCGAGAGATTTGGTGATTTTCGGACGATTAGTTTGATTGGAAGTCCTTAAAAGATTTTGGCCAAAATTTTAGCATCCAAATTTAAAAAGGTTCTAGTAGGAGTCATTTCTGAAAATCAAGAGTCACTCGTGGCAGATAGACAAATCCTTGATAATGCTCTTATCGCACATGAATGTATAGATTCAAGACACAAGGTAAGAGCGGAGTGGTGTGCAAATTAGACATAGAAAAGGCATATGATCACATAGATTGGGGATTTCTTAGCTACATGCTTCGTAGGATAGGATGTGGTAGTAAATGGATTAATTAGATGATGGCTTGCGTTTCATCGGCTTCATTCTCTATTATGGTTAATGGCTTGCCTTAAGGATTCTTTAAAGCTTATAGTGGCCTTAGACAGGGGGACCCCTTGTTGCCATTTGTGTTTGTAGTGGTTGCGATAGCCTGGAGTAGGATGCTAGCTAAAGATGAAGAAATTGGTCTTATTTTAGGTTTCAAAGGTTCACCTCGAGGGAGTTGCATCTCTCATTTGCAATTTGCAGACAACACTATCTTATTTTGCGATGCTCAAATGTCTATGGTGGCAATTTGAGGAAAATTCTAGGGTGCTTCGAAGAGGCGCTAGTTTAAAGGTAAACGTTAAGAAGAGCGAGATGTTAGGGATATGTCTATCTAAGGAAGAAGTATTCGGGTTTGCAGCACTATTCGGATGCAAAGTTTGATAATTTCCCTCATCTTATTTGGGTCTTCCATTAAATTTGGGTATCCTGGCGAAGCACCTTTGGGGGAAGGTAAATGATAGATTTGAGAAGAAGTTATCCAGTAGGAAGAATCGACGTTTGTTGCTCGGAAGGTGTATCACTCTTATCAAAGCAACTCTTTCCAACCTTCTTGTCTATTTTATGCCCCTTTTTAAGTGCCCGAAAAGTGTTTTGGATAAGCTAGAGAGGTTGAGATGCGAGTTTTTGTTTTGGTGGGGGGGGGGTCGAAGATAGCTACAAGTTTCATCTTCTCAAGTGGGGCGGGGTTTGTAAACCAATATCTGAAGGCGGACTAGGTTTTGGGGTGTTGGAATCCATGAATATTGCATTGCTAAGGAAGTTGCTTTGGAGGTTTTATTTGGAAGAAGGTCAGCTTTAGAGGAAGGTTATAGCTTTTTAATTTGGCGTACAATCAGGGGGTCGGGAGATAGGGAGTTTGTCTCTCTATTGAGCTTTGGGTGGTTGGAAAGCAATATCTTCTATCGAGCCGTTATTCAAGCAAGGTTTGATTTTCTCTATTGAAGATGGGACTAGTGTTCGGTTTTGGGTGGACCCTTGGTTTGGGGATGGGCCTTTGGAAGGTGAATTCCCTTTGATGGCTAGATTGGTCCCATCGAAGAATATGTTGGTTGCTAACTACTATTCTTATGAAGGTTCCATTGGGGTGTGGTGCCCTCCTTATAGAAGGGATTTATCTGACAAGGAGGTGGAAGAATTCGCCAAATTATTGGAGCGGCTGCAGCCTAGTCATCTATCCCCATCTCTCCCGGTATGGAATGCTTCTTCAACCGGAACATTCACAGTTTGAGCCTTCTATCGGCTGATCTACAAAGAAGTCTCCTCTTCAAGCTAAGTTTATTTTCACGGTTTTTGGTCTTATAGAGCTCCATCTAAGGTGGTGGCCTTTGCATGGTTGGTGGGGAGAAAGAGAGTTCTACCATTGATAACTTGCAGAAGCGCTTGATGATTCTCCCTAATATTTGCCTTTTGTGCATGAAAGACGTGGAGACAATCGATCATCTCTTTATTCATTGCCCTTTTTCAAGGGGAGTCTAGGAAGTGTTCTGGATGCTCTTTGAAGTTTTGCGAGTAAGGCCTTCTTCAGTTACCGATCTCTTTTGGGCTTGGCATGTGAGGGCTGGGGAAAGAGGAATTAACTATTTGGCATCAGGTTTTGTTTGTAGTTTTATGTAACATCTGGAAGGAAAGAAATAGGAGGTGCTTCCTTAACTGCAAAGGTCTCTATGGGAGGAGGTTTTCTGGAAGTCCAAAAGAGATGTTCTAGATTGGGTTGTTGGTGTTAAGGGGGTCAAAGATTGTAAAGTTTTGGCTTTCTTAAAGATGTAATCTAGGGTTGTATTTCTTTCCCTTGACTTTCTTCTTGGGGTTTTCCTTCAATAAAATTTCAGCACTCTTAAAAAAAATAATTTACACCTCTAAGCGTAACCTTATATTGGCTATAAACAAACAAAGTGGGTAATGACTAAAATGCTCTTGTATGTTGTATCCGAGCAACCACCATATGGGCCATAACCCACCCAAATGGTGTTGGAGATATTGGGCTCATTTCAAAGCTAACTCAAAGGGCTATCAAACAAGACCAATTTCACATCATTCAGATGTCATTCATTACCCAAAGATGGCCCACTAAAATAATGACGAAAATACAAAAGTGGAAATTGTTAGAAAACTCATTGCTTAATCTAGCCCTAGAAACTAATGAAAACAAATTCATTCCATGAGTTTATTAGCCACTTGATTGATCTATCGACTCTGCAACGTAATCTAACTATTGATCTTATCTGATTGATCATCAAACCATGGATCTGGTCTAGGTCATTAGTTAAGATAATATGAACACTTGGATTGGTTAGATCTTATAAACTAGCTTGTGATCATTTGGTTATATGTATATCGGTATTGTCTTTTCCATGAAGACTCTAGACTCCACTTTTGGCTTTTCTAATTTAAAACCCGACTTTAGACACTTCAAACAAAAGGAAAGCTAAAACTGGAATTTAAACAACTTTAACTTACCTAACTTGTGAAACAAATTTCCTTTACTTATCAGAGAGAGAACTGTACAGGGCGATTCAAACTCTTCATGGAGAAAGCTTTGGGGGTGTCAAAATGATGGTCCAACGATTTTGACACCCCCAAAGTAAAACAACGACGACCCCTCACTCCGATTCGATCAGTTCAGCGACTCCCAAAGCTAGGTCATTCGTCCCTGCAAGGAAAATCTTCCTTTAAGGATGTACTCCTCTATTCTAAAAGACTTCTTTCCTCATAAGAAATAGGCTCATCCAGTGTTGAGAGGCCTCATAAGAAGGTGGACAACGATCAAGCGAAGATGGTGGAAGATGATGATGGGGGTATTCATATCAATCAAGCAATATTTGACCGATCCAAATCCGCGCTTCAGGATTCGGTAGTGGTTATCACAAAAAATGGGGCTTCGATAGCTGAAGTTAGGAGATGGCTGGACGAATGTTGCAGGTTCCTGGCGGAGTTCTACTCCATCAAACCTATCAGCTTCAATGAGCTCTGGATCAGATCGTATCCAAGATTCAACATAGATCTCCTAATCATGGCAGGAGTGTTGCATATGGAACGTCCGGTTAGAAATATACAAAGATGGGAAGAGTTCTCGATGTTTGGATATGAAGATGTCTGGGTATTGGTTTGGTGGGTTCCATTGGAACCATGGTATGAAGATTTCTTCCTCTCAATTGCATCCAGATTGGGTAAGTTCATCGAGCTAGATCCCAAAACGAAGTTGGGAGAGGAGATGGGGGTGATTAGAGTAAGGATTCGTAGGAAGAAGGGTGATCCATTACCCCCCGCCATCCAAGTTTCGGTCGATGGCAGGAAGATACACCTCCCGATCCAACGGGAGGGTAAGGAAGATCTGATTCCTAGATGGGGTGACCTTTGGAGGTCAAATCGTTCAGGTTAGCTAGCGAGGTGGAAGAAGATACACGTATTCGGTGCTCCGGAGGTTCACCAAGCCAACAGGAGTTGCCGATTTCATATACCTCGGGACTACCAAAATCCCCCCTCAACGGGTGTCACGATTCTATTGATGACAGTGCTACCGTGGCGGGAGTAGATCACTCACGTCAGAGTAGGCATCTTTTTAGCCTCCACACGCCATCAGGTGCGACGTGTCAAGCTCCTGTGGGGCGATCCTGTTTTCCATCTCCCACACGGACGGACGATAATGTCCCACGTGCCCTGTCTCTTGCTTCAAGAGATGAAGATAGTTGTGAGGCGACTACATCAGCCATCAATCGTAGCAGCATTGGTAGGCTACGTGTCGTCCATCGGGAGGCTCAAATACTGCTTATTCGGCTTGCCTCTCCTTTCGGGTCTACAGTGGGTGTCTCGGACCCGCCGGGTCTTACTACCTCTAATTTGGACCCTTCCCTGCAAATGGACCCTCCCTTCGTCCGTTGCATCGCTCCCAGGCCTTCTAGCTTGGAGTCATTTTCAGAACCCAAGACTTCATTTGGGGATCCCCAACCTCTGCTTCTCTATTCTGAGGCTTTCCTCTCACGAGCCTTAGATTCTCTCTCTCCGGGCCTCTAACCTGACCGTCCCTCCATCCCACCTCCCCTACCCCTCACCTGGATCTTGGAGATTCATCCATCAAAGATCCTATCCCCTAGTCTTCGGAGGGGGTAGAATCCTCTACCTGTTCTTCGCCTAACTCCTCGTTCCAATCTCAAGTCTTGCCAGATAAAGCCTTGATAGCCCTCTTCCGGGAAGATTCTGGGGAAGACATCATAGAAGCAGGGCCTCTTCAGTTCAGGATGGGTGCCTCCCCAAAAGCTTTTGGGGAGGAAGCAACAGCTCAAAGGGCTATCCTAGTAGACTCTATCCAAAAGAAGAGATGGATAAGGGATGCCATGGGCCACATCGGTTGGTGCATTGGTCTATCATTTAGTGACCATTCAGAAGACTTCATCGCATTATTCCACTGCATCGAGAATTGCGGCCGCCCATTGATGGGGCTTAAATCTCCCAGGAATACTTCTTCCTCTAAGCCAGGCAGAAATAGGGAACTCAAGAGTTCGCAACCTTGTGGTAGCTCTAGAATGAGTTCCGCCAAAGGAGGACGCTGGGGTAGATTAGTTTCCTAGATGAAAGTTCTTTTGTGGAACTTCAGAGGAGTGGGGTCCAAATAAAAAAGAAGTCTTATTAAAGACATTTGTGGTAGAAGCAAGGCAGAAATTATGTCTCCAAGAAACTAAGGTCCAGATTTTTAATGATAAGCTTATGGGGTCTCTTTGGAAGGCGTCAGATGTGAAGTGGGTGACTTTGAATGCGATAGGTAGTGCAGGGGGCCTCCTTGTAGCTTGGAAGTCGTCGTTATGGTCTATGGTGGATACTTGGTCTGGAGCTTTTTCCATTTCGGTTACTCTTAAAGAGGTATGCTCTGATTTTTGTTGCCTTATTACCTCTGTTAATGGTCCTAACTAAGAAGCTAGCAAGAAATATTTTTGGAATGAATTGAATGTGGCTAGGCAGATATTCAGTGGCCCCTGGTGTATCGGAGGAGACTTCAACATAACGAGGTATGCAGAGGAGAAATCCATCGGAGGCAAAGTCACTCCTACTATGCGTTCCTTCTCCATCGGGATAGATGATCAAGAACTAGTGGATCTTCCTCTCATTGGATCTAAATTTACTTGGTCCAACGAACGGGCGCATCCGACTCTCGCTAGGCTGGATAGGTTTCTAGTTTCGGCAGATTGGATCAAAGTCGTCCCTCTCCTCTCGCAATCCCTCCCGAGACCGACTTCAGACCATTGCCCTCTGATTCCCTCTGTTGTTGAGGATAATTGGGGGCCAAAGTCGTTCAGATTTGACATTTCCTGGCTGAAGATAGAAGGATTCCAACAGTTAATTAAAGATCGGTGGATGGGTTTCTATGTTGATGGTTATGCGAGCTTCCAATTATGTAAAAAGTTGAGATTACTGAAGAAGAAGATTATCGGGTGGAAATTGTCCGAGCTCTGTAAAAGGGAGTTAGAAACAGAAGCTATTCTTGAGGAATTGATGATTGCAGATTCCGTGGTTGAATGACATCCTCGGGATCTCCATAGCTAGTCTAGGAGATCTCAGTTAATTCAAAATTACTCAGCTTGGGTTCTCGAAAATGAAATATCCTAGAGACAAAAGTCTCAGAGCAAATAGATAAAAGAAGGAGATACGAACACAAAAATTTTCCATTCTATTGCCACTGTGCGGGCTAGAGTGAACAAGATTAGCTCTATGATAGTTGATAGGGTTCGTACGGAGGATAAATTCAACATTACTGAAGAGGCCATTCAGTACTTCTGTAACAACTCGAAAATTTCCGTACGATGACCCGAGTACCACCTTGACCAGAAATCATTTAGGATTAAATCCTTTAGAAATTTGACAAAGTTAACTAAGTGCTAAACTAGATTAGCCATCAAATCCATTTGAATCGTTTTAAATACGATCTGCAAGACCCAAAACTTGTAGAATCATTGACGCTAGATTACCCTAAAATCTAGGATCAAACTCATTACCCGACTGCTCTCAGGAGCACATTAAAACTCCGTATCAGGTCTGGACCGCACATCGGGAGTCCGAATAATACGAGGTTAAGAACTTAGGACCGCCTCGCTGGGCTTGACAACCATCTCGGAAATCAAATCCAGCCAGTGTCCCACGGCTGTTCGCTTGAGTCCGGAGCGAGAGAGTATGAAAACACTTGTTTTCTTTCCAAAATAAATATCTGGAATAGTAATCTGAGACTTGTTACTTGCGGTCATTTTGTAAGCAACCAGATCGTCAGAATCTGACCCAAATACACCTTCGGATCAGGAAAAATTTCATAAACATATCCATGTACTTGGAATTTCAGATCGAGGTCCGCTGACCGCTGAACTGAAACTGGTCCGCCACGCGTGTAACGCCCTGAAAATCGGGGTCGAGCATAAACTCAACTCCCGAGTTCCAACGCATCACTTATGCAACAAAATGAATGATGATTGAATGTTGTCTGTATTAATGTAGTGAACATGAGTGAGATTAAGCCAAAACAGCATATCATACTCCAGAGACAGTTAAATTGCAAGCGGAAGACTATGATAGATAGAAAAATATATAAACTATAGTAAGTCTCCAGAGTGTGATAAGATTACCAGGTTAATGAATTACAAGTACAATTTCAAATTATACCAAGTTGTGGAAGTGTAATGTCTTCTATCCCAAATACCATAGCCCCGTCAATGCAATTCCAGGTCTTCTTAGACCTGTCAGAGAGTTACATGTAGGAGAACTCCTCCTCAACATCATAGTAGTAGTCCGGCTCTGCTTCATAAGCATCGCCATCACCTGAAACTCAAACAAGTCTGGTTGGTGTTGCAAACACCGTCCTGTAACGTGGGAGTGAGTAGCTAACTCAGTGGAACAATAAAGCATAGGTAACATGTTATCAATTCAGTCAAGCAGTAATGATAAAGCAGTATAATCAAACACTCCTAACTATTATTAATGCTAGTATGAATGCAGTCATGATGGATGCCCTCATCGACATACTCCCTCGTGCGACACCATCTTACGTTCGCGGCATGCTTGCATTCCTCAGTGCTCCACATCTTCTAGGCACATGCAATGCTATGATGAGCATGATTACTGAGTTGTTATTAGTCCATTTCAAACAGCAGGATTGGGAAACTAAGGTACCTCCCTTGTATCATTCCCAAACAATGATCCATTCTAGGGTCGTCAGTCCTAGTTAATCTCATACGATAATGTGTTTCTAGGTTGCTGCAGAGGCTGCCAGGGCTATTACACGGAATCGTTGCACCACTCTCCCATCACTTCTTTAACGATTCATCACTATACAGATACAGGCCTAGTTCATACTCTATACACTGTGGCAAAACTCGTCGCCTCACCGCAAATTCAGAGTATGCTCGAGGTCACTACAAAGGGCTGCCAGGGCTGTTACATAGAATCGTTGCACCACTCCCCCATCACCTTATCAATGTAGGCCGACAGCATGAATATAGTGTCCCATACCACCATAATCGGCTCACGAGTTTGGTTGCTCACTGGTCACTACGGGGAGGCACGTGGCCCCAGCGTAGGCCAACAGCTCGACCACGATGTCCCATACCACCATGCCTGGCTCATGAGTCTTAGCGGATCGAGGTACCATGGTTAACGGGATTTCACTGGTAAGTTTGGTACCCTAGGTTCAAGCAGTAGCGTCCAAACATGGTGAACATACATTAGACAAATCGGGTTGCTTGACGAGCTCGGCTAGCTCAAGCGCACAACAAGTTGAACGATATGAAACGCATAAGCACTTCGTGTGGCCAGCCACTATCGCCAACCGAAGTACGACTCGGGTTCGTCAAACACATCTCATGTGGCGAATGAACCACAGCCACGAATTCAATCCCGTTACCGATTGCCTGGACTATACAATAGCCCCAATCACATTCCATTGCAGATAGGTAAAGCAGTAATGGATCAAGATTCAAATCATACAATCAAAGTCTGATATTATCCGCTTAGGGCTGCCAGGGCTGTTGCACGGAATCGTTACACCACTCCCCCATCACCCTTCACGGCTTTTATAGAATACAACTTAATCATGTGAAGTAGCCAGAGCAGAATTTAATAAACAAGTAATTCAATCATATTAACTAGCATGTTATAAAACATAATGCAAATAGGAAATCCAAACATATACGTTTTATAAACAGTAAGCGATTAAACTAAACAACTTACATGGAGGAAATCATATACATCCTTAAGGTAGCTGAGAATCCTATCTTAACACCACTATTAAATTTAGTTCGTCACACAATTTCTCACACAGACATTTTATCAAATACTTAAACTACACCACTCCAACATACATGACGTATGTTGATTTCAACATAGACTAGGACAAATCCTTATAGCAAGGAGTTGTCGCATACACATCAATCATGTTCTTACATTCAATACATATGGCAGGCATAAATCATAAATCCATATTTACTTAGTCATTGCAACAAACACTTAGACTACATACACCAACATACATGACGTATGTTGATCACATAGGTATAAGGCCAAATCCTTTCACTAGGGAGTTGCCCCAATTATAACACGCGTGCACCCACGACGGATAATCATGACAAGCATGAATCCAAGTTCCATACTCATTTGAACATTTTCACAACCACTTGGGCTACACAATTCAACATATATAACGTATATTGGCCGTGGCGTGATTTAGGGCAAATCCTTTCGTCAAAGGGGGGTATCGCCAATACAACAATCATATATCCATGACAATTAGTCATGGCGAGCACGAATGAGAATTCTATACTCATTCAGTCATTTTCACAAACACTTAGAGTACACTATTTTAACATACATAGTGTACAATAGCAAAACATGTATTAGGGCGAGTCCTTTCGCCAAACAAGTATTTTATCCATATATAGTATATTCATACATCAATTAATCATGGCAAACACATCTCCAAAATTTATACGTATACGGTACTTTCTAGAATACACTATTTCTACATAGATAGTGTATATTAGCAAATCATGTATTATGGCGAGTCCTTTCGCCAACTAAGTATTTTATCTGTATATAATATATTCATACAACAAATAATCATGGCAAATACATTTCCAAAATTTATACGTATACGGTACTTTCTACAAATACCTAGAATATGTGAAATTCCATATTCTTCATCTTTAATCGAAACGGAAAACAGACACCACTTTGTACATGTGCAATTGCATGCAGATCATGAATCTATCATTATCTGACATTGAAAGCGTTGAAAACCATAACCTATACACCTAAAGTCCGCACCTTTTGTCGTAGAATCGTAACGGAGTCGATAGGTTTGCTAAGCTTCCGTATTCGGCAGTTTGACAACCTACAAAATGAAATAGGTTAGCTATTTCATAACCTACAACTATCAACACCCCAAATCAGATTAGGGTTAGGGTTTCTTACCTAGAAACGGAGCTGGAATCGCCGGGAAAGCGATTGGAATGGAGTGGTGGAGCTTGCATAGCGGCAGGGAAGCAAGGCAGGGAGATGTTCCCACATCTCCCACACTTTCTCTCTCTTTTCTCTCTTCTCTCTCTAGGGTTTCTTTCAAATTCGTATGGCTGTGAGAGAGGGTTCTAAGGTCCTTATATAGCCTAAAACTTCACCGAAATAGACCTAAGGTCAATGTATACTTATGTTATAACTAAAGTGACCCAGTTTCAGCTCAACGGAGGACTTCTGGCGGCCCCCCTTCAGCCAAAGGTCGGAATTAAGCTCACAGACACTGGATCTAGGTTCAGCTGAGGTTTCGTTCCAGTCGAGTTTCCAGATCGCACGTGGCGGACCAGTTTCAGTTCAACGGTCAGTGGATCTCGATCGGAGATTCCGAGTACATGGATATGTTTGGGGAAATATCCCTGATCCGAGGGTGTAATTTGGCCTGATTCTGACGGTCAGGTTGCTCAATACTGACCCGCAAGCGACAAGTCTCAGATTACTATTTGGGATATTTATTTTTAAAGAAAACCAAGTGTTTTCACACTCCTCACTCCGGACTCAAGCGAACAGCCGTGAGACACTGTCTGGATTTGATTTCCGAGATGGTTGTCAAGCCCAGCGAGGCGGTCCTAATTCCTTAACTTCGTGTTAATCGGACTCCCGATGTGCGGTCTAGATCTGATGCGGAGTTTCAATGTGCTCCCGAGAGCAGTCGGGTAATGAGTTTGATTCTAGATTTTAGGGTAACCTAGCGTCAATGATTCTACAAGTTTTGGGTCTTGCAGATCGTATTTAAAGTGATTGAAACGGATTTCATGGATAATCTAGTTTAACACGTAGTTAACTTTGTCAAATTTCTAAAGGATTAGTCCTGAGTGATTTCGGTCTGAGGTGGTACTTAGACCTTTGTAGCAATGTATATAGAGTGATCCAAGTTATACTACTTAGCTAGTTTAAGATAGTGTCTAGGGTGAAAGTACTTAGGAAAAATTGAAAGATCAAGGTGGTGAAGGGTTGAATTTGTGAAGAAAATGTTTTGAAAAAGGATTTGAGGCTTTAATTGAGTGTTTGAGAAGTTAAACCGATGTTAGGATTGACCCATCGGCTAAGGACGTCTAATTCCAGGTTGAGAAAAAATCCGGGCTGTTACAACGCGTGATCTGGGAATCCGACTGAAACGAAAACTTAACTTTACCTGGATCCAAGGTGGGTGAGCTTAAGTCTGACCTTGGCTCAAAGAGGCCCGCCAGAAATCCTCCGTTGAGCTGAAACAGTGCTGCTTTGGTTATAACCTAAGTATACCTTGTCCACAAGTCTGTTTTGGAGAGTTTTTAGGCTATATAAGGACCTTAGAATCCTCTCTCTCACAGCCATACGAATTTGAGAGAAACCCTAGAGAGAGAAGTGAGAAAAGAGAGAGAAAGAGTGAGAGTTGTGGGAGATCCTCCCTACCCTCTTCCCCTGCCACTACACAAGCTCCACCACTCCAATCTTATCGCTTTCCCGGCGATACCGACTTCGTTTCTAGGTAAGAAACCCTAACCCTAATCAGTTTTGGAGTTGTTAAGGTTGTAGGTTATGAAATAGCTAACCTATTTCATTCTATAGGTCACCTAACTGCCGAATACGAAGGCTTAGCAAACCTATCAGATTCGTGACGATTTTACGGTATAAGGTGAGGACTTTAGGTGTATAGGTTACGGTTTTTAACGCTTTCAATGTCAGATAATGATAGATTCATGATCTGCATGCAATTGCACATGTACAAAGTGCTTTCTGTTTTTCATTTCGATTAAAGATGTAGAATATGGAATTTTACATATTCTAGGTATTCGTAGAAAATACCGTATACGTATATATTTTGGAATTGTGTTTGACATGATTATTTGTTGTATGAATATACGATATATGGATAAAATACTTATTTGGCGAAAGGATTCGCTCTAACACATGTTTTGTTAATATACACTATGTATGTAGAAATAGTGTATGGTAGAAAATACCGTATACGTATATATTTTGGAAATGTATTTGCCATGATTATTTGCTGTATAAATATATCATATGTGCGTAAAATACTTGCTTTGCAAAAGGACTCGCCCTAATACATGTTTGCTAACATACACTATGTATGTTGAAATAGTGTATGCTAAGTGTTTGTGAAAATGCTTGTGAGAGTAAGTGTTTGGATGATGATGCCTTGGATAGGTGTTGAGATGGGATTCTCAACTACCTTAGAGACCTGTATGAGTTCCTCCATGTGGTCATTTACTTTAACCACTTATGAAATATATGTGTTTGTATTCCTATTTATGTAGTGCTTTATAACATGCTTTATGACATACTTGTTAACATGCTTGAATTACTTTGTTTATTATGCTTTACTCCACATGCTATGAATAAGGATTGATTGAGTTTGGGACTATGTCTATAGTCCAGACAATCGGTACCAGACTTGAAATTGTAGTTGAGATTCATTTCGCCACGTAGGATGTGTTTGACGAACCTGAGTCGTGCTTCAGTTGGCGACAGTGGTTAGGCCACGTGAAGTGCTTATGCACTTCATGTCGTTCAATTGATTGTGCGCTCAAGCTAGTCAGGCTCGTCAAGTAACCCGATATGTCTAATATATGTTCACCATGTTTGGTCGCTACTGCTTGTACCTAGGGTATCAAACTTACCAGTGGAATCCCGTTAACCATGGTACCTCGATCCGCTAAGACTCATGAGCCGAGTATAGTGGTATGGGACACCGTGGTCGAGCTGTCGGCCTACGCTGGGGCCACGTGCCTCCTCGTAGTGACCAGTGAGCAACTAGACTCGTGAGCCGATTATGGTGGTATGGGACACTATATTCGTGCTGTCGGCCTACATTGATAAGGTGATGGGGGAGCGGTGTAACCTTTGTGCGTAATGTGACCACGGCAATGACCCTTTGTAGTGACCTCGAGCATACTCTGAATTTGCGGTGAGGCGACAAGTTTTGCCGCAGTGTATAGAGTATGAACTAGGCCTGTATCTGTATAGTGATGGACCGTTAAAAAGGTGATGGGGGAGTGGTGTAACCTTTGTGCGTAACAACCCTGGCAGCCTTTGCAGCGACCTAGAAACACACAATCGTATGAGATTAACTAGGATTGACGACCCTAGAATGGATCATGTTTGGGAATGATACAAGGAAGGTACCTTAGTTTCCCAATACTGCTGTTTAAAATGGACTAATAACTACTCAGTAATCATGCTCATCATCGCACTGCATGTGCCTGGTAGCTGTGGAGCACTGAGGGATGAACGCATTCGCGAACGTAAGATGGTGTCGCATGAGGGTGGTTTGGCAAGGGCATTCATCATGTCATTTTATACTTGCATTTAATAAGAGTAGTTAGGATTGTTTGATTGTACTGCTTTATCATTACTGCTTGACTGAATTAATAACATGTTAACCTATGCTTTATTGTTCCACTGAGTTAGCTACTCACTCCCACGTTACAGAACGGTGTTGTACACACCAACCAGACTCTGTCTTCGGTATAGATGATACGTCGATTCAGGAGGCGGAGCCAGACTACGATGAGGACCAGGACGAGTTCTCATACATGCAGTACTCTGACGGCTTTGCTTAGGCTGACTGGATCGCGGGGATTTCAGGATATATCTGTTTTAGTTGTATTTTGATCTTTTGATTAGGAAACAATACATATATATGGTTACTCAATTAGTGTTCATACTCTGGAGATCGAGATGATTTTGTTCCTTTACATACCTTATATATATAGTTTCAGTCTTCCGCTTGCCTTTATACAATTGATCTGGAGTATGAATTACTGTTTTGGTATAATCTCACTCGTGTTTATTGCACTGACACAGACAACATTAAATCATCATCATCTATGTTGCATAAGTGATGTTCTAGAACTCGAGAGTTGAGTTGCTACTCGACCCTCGAATTTCAGGGCGTTACAACTTCACTTCTCTTCTGCAGGAAGAACGGTGGCACATGCCTAATCTTGATATGCTCCAATTTGATAACCTCTCAGATATGGAAGCCAGGGCCCTCGAAGCTCAGTTCTCTCTGGAAGAAGTGAAAGAAGTAGTGGATGCTTTGGGTGGAGATAAGGCCCCTAGTCCAGATGGCTTCCCAATCCTGTTTTTTCAATTTTTTTGGGAAATTATAAAGGATGATGTGATGGCCTTCTTTAGTGAATTTCACGACAAAAGTTGTCTCTTCAAAGAGCTCGAGGCCTCCTTCATCGCTCTTATTCCTAAGCTGCCAGGGGCAAAATCCATGCATGAATATAGGCCGGTCAGCTTACTTGGAGGGTTGTATAAGATCCTCGCCAAAGTGCTAGCCTCTCGGCTAAGAGGGGTGATGAACTCGATCATTGCCGATAATCAGAGCGCGTTTATCCCAAGAAGACAAATTATCGACAGTGCCCTCATTGCTTACGAATGTCCGGATTCATGCCATAAAGCTGGATCAAAAGGTCTGTTATGTAAGTTAGATTTAGAGAAGGCTTATTATCATGTAGACTGGAATTTTCTTCAATACATGCTGCAGCGGATGGGTTTTGGGTTCAAGTGGCAAAGATGGATGAAGGAATGTGTCGGTTCGGCCTCCTTTTCAATTCTCCTCAATGGATCTCCTAAAGGCTTCTTCAGCAGCTCTAGGGGTTTGCGTCAAGGTGATCCGTTGTCCCCTTTTCTTTTTTCTTATAGTGGGTGAAGCCCTCTCCAGAATACTGAGACAGGGTTAGATCAAAGGCATCATCGGTGGATTCAAGATTAAAAATATGGTTAATTGGATCTCGCATGTTCAGTTTGCAGACGACACCCTCCTATTCTGTGAAGCTGATCAGGAAAAAATTATTAACTTGCGCACGATTGTCCGTTGTTTCGATGTAGTCTTGGGCCTAAAAGTAAACTTGGAAAAATCTAAGATGTATGGCATTAATATGGACGTAGAAGAGACAAGAATTCTCGCTGAATTCTTCGACTGCTCGATGGGTTCATTTCCAATAACATATGTAGGTCTGCCTTTATGTATGGGCAAACCCCCGAACAGTCTGTGGGACAAGGTGATAGACAGATTTGAATCTTACCTGGCAAGATGGAAATGCAGATGCCTATCATTGCGCGATTGTCTTGCTCTCATTAAAGTTGCTCTGTCAAATCTGCCCCTATACTTCATGTCCCTCTTTAAGTGTCCAGCAGTGATCTTGGCAACCCTGGAAAGACTTAGACGAGACTTTCTATGGCACGACAAGGAGGAAAAGAAGAAATTTCATCTGGTTGAGTGGAAAGTGGTTTGTCAACACATCCAAGACGGAGGTGTTGGCATTAGAGACCAGGTGTTGGCATTAGAGACCTTCAAACAATGAACCGGGCTTTGCTAGGGAAGTGGATCTGGAGACTTGGATCGGAAGAGGGGTCTCTATGGAATACGTTAGTCAAATGTAAATATGGTCGATCAGTAGGTGGATGTTGGACTAAGGATTCCACCCCCTACCGGGCTTCTGCTCTGTGGAGAGGAGTTCTCTCTCTTAAAAAGGAAGTTCTCAATGGTATTTCTTTCTGCATAGGCAAAGGCGAGAACATCCGTTTCTAGGAAGATCCTTGGGCTAGTACAGTCGCTCTCAAAGAAGAATTTCCGAGTATCTATCGGCTTGCTCCAAATCGATCTATATCGGTTGCTGATTGCTACTCCTGTCTCGGTAATGATATCATTTGGAACCCTCCTTGCAAAAGGAATCTTCGGGATTGGGAAATGGAAGATTCTGCAACTCTCATTGGTCGTATCAACACCTGTATTCCTGTTCAGAGCTCTGTGGATAGCCTGTACTGGAGACTGGACAGAAAAGGTTCTTTTTCAGTGAAGTCTTTATACAGTTTCATCGAAAAGAGAGCAGATGATATTCGAATGCCTTTGTTAGACAAAGTGTGGAGGTACAAATCCCTCCAAGGATAGCGTTCTTCGGCTGGTTGGTAGGGAAGGGTAAAGTTCTTACAGTTGACAACTTGAGAAAAAGGGGAATGATTCTCACGAATATTTGCCTCTGCTGTATGACTGATGAAGAATTGGTGGATTACCTCCTTATCCATTGCCCCCTCCAAGGTTTGGTCAGCAGTCTTATCTTCCTTCAGTGTTTCTTGGTCCTTTCCGAATTCGACGGGCCGTCTGTTAAAAGCTTGCATGGTGCTGCTCTAGGTAACCAAACATCCACAGTTTGGAGAATGACCATTCTGGCCGTGTGGTGGTCGGTGTGGGAAGAACAAAATGGGAGGGTTTTTAATAATGTTTCTAGTTTAGTGGGCTTGGTTATTAATAGAGTTTATGGGTATATTATTAAATGGGCTTCCAATGTGGTTAATCTAAACCATTGTAATTTGCTTTTCTCTGGAGGGTAATTGGCCTGCTATCTCAGCGGGCTAATCTCCTCCTTTTTCTATCCTTTTATTGAATCTGTTGTTATCTCTAAAAAATAATTTATATGATTGACCCGACACTATCTGTTTCTGATAGAAGAAGTGAACTAAAGGAATATATGGCTCCGCCGATTACTGTTGGGATCCACCAATTTATATGAACTATTGTCTTCCTTCTCAGGCCCCTTCTTTGTTACTTATTACTGGGTCAGGAAGAGAATCATGGTTAGAGGTGTACACGAACCGAGCTAGCTCAGTTGGCTCGCTCGACTCGACTCGAAAAAGCTCGATTCAACTCGGTTCGAAGCTGAGTTTGAGCTGAGTCGAGCTGATTTTTTAAGCTCGAAAATGAGTTAGAGCCGAGTTCGGGCTGGCCCCAGCTCAGCTCGACTCAGATCAAACCAGTTTGATGACTCGATTACTTTGATATTGATGTTACTCACCATGTGTTTGATGAAATGACTCAAAGAAGTGTGGCTGGTGGCAAGGAAGGTATGTATATGAAACCAACTTCCTTTTTTTTTTCTTGCTTTTTATGTTGCTTAGAAAGTGTTTGATAAAATACCTGTAAAACCATTGCTGCTATCTCAAATACAGTGAGATTTTGAAGGTGCAGTCCAGGTGTTTGTGAAAATGCTGCAATGGAGAACTCGGCTCGATCTTTGCTCAAACTCGGCTTGAACTGGCCCGAGCTGCTGACCGAACCAAGCCGAGCTGGCCAGTCAAGCTCGAGGACCGAGCCAAGCTGAGGTCAGCTAGTGGCCAAGCTGAGTCGAGCTGAGGCCAGCTCGACTCGGTTCGACTCGATGTACACCCCTAATCATGGTCATAGACTGTTGGAGCTGCATTATATTTGTTCAACAAATACCAAACTAATTCATGTTTGATTGAGTTGATAGTCGTCTCGATGGAGTTAGTATCACAATATTTACTATGAGTAAGAAGAGGTTTGGAAGTGGGAACAAGAGGTTCCTACGATTAAACTTCAACTAGTCTCTCTTCTCCTATATTCTTCTATGCATTGTACAGTATCTTCATGGTTTCAAGTTCCTTAGTCCATAAATTAGTTTTTGCTTCATCCCTTGCGTATTTTAGTCAATTTAAGAACTAACCAATCCTAATTCATCTTTAAATTTCCAATATGGCACTCTAGGTTGTTGAAGCTGCCTTGCTTTCTAGAATCCAACGTTTGGAGCAAAGGTTAATGGATGTGGAACCACAAGTGAGTATGGAACATAGTGAGTATATCTTTTACTTTCCGTCTACTGAAATTGTGCTATCTCAAGTGATTCTTGTCACATTTTTGTGGTTCACCTTTGCATTTAACAGGACATCCCAATATTTTTCTTGATTCTTTCAAGTAGGTTGTGTTCCCAGTTTCTATACATTTTCTCACCCTTATTCAGGTATTTACAAGGAAATGAACAAGGTTAATCCAGACTGTGTAAAATCATAGTTGCTTGCATGATTGCTTGAAACTTTTGCCTATTTTACGTCTCAAAAAAAATTGCTTGATTGAGCAACGATAAGTAAGTTTGTCGTCAATTATGAAAGGGAATAATGAGCTGCCAATTTGATTCAACATGTTGCGAGCATGATTCTCTTGAAGTTCACTAGTTATACCTGAGTTAGTAATTTTTAGTGCTAGGAAGCTTTCTAGATTGGTACTGAAGTGTTTCATAGCTAAACTTCCTAGAAAATTAACACGTGCATCTTAAAGTGGCCCAGTTTTTCCTAAGACTGCTGGTAATAATTTTGTGAGTCCTCTTTTTAGGGGAGGCAATGGGCTAGAGGCCCACCCGCCCAGCTTTGGACCTTGCTTGGACCTGTCAGCTAGGCCCATGGGCAGGGATGGGGCCTGCCATGTAAACCCAGTCAATTTTTAGGCCGGGCTTGGGCTCAGGCCATTTTTGCGTGGCCCAGCCCAACTTCATGTGTATTTTAGCCTGATTTTATGTCTATTTACATATTCATGTGTATTTTGTTGGTTTTCAGTTTTCTAGGTGTTTGTTTCCTTATGCACATGCGGCCCACTTGGTCAACGGATGGAATAGAAACATTCACCATGGGAACCAACCAAGATTTTAAATCGGCATATCGTGTATCATATCATTCACCACCAATACGGCTTCATATCACCCTTGTATTGGGCCGTTTCAGGTCGATGTAGGTCAATACCAAAGTTTAAAGTATTGGGCACTGCATACCAGTTTCGGATGATACTTTAAACCTTGAAACCAACTAATGGGGATTTTGATCAATTTCCAATCTGGGCTGGGTCGGGTACGTGCCCAACCAAATTTTCCGGCCTCAGTCTTGGGCTTGCCATGCTAGGCCCATGCTGCAATCAGGCTGGGGGCCTTGTAGTGTTGCGTGGCCTGCCCATACCTGGCCCGTTGCCACCACCCTCAAATCTCAAATGTGGTGGATACTTTGTAGGAACTAAAAAATGACTTCTGTGAGTTTTAGAAGTTTGAAACTTTTTTTGCATGTCTGGCATAACGATCCCACGATGCTAAAATTACTTTTACAATTTAACTAACATATTTTATCTGGTAAAAAAGTATTCGATTTAAGGACCAGTGGTATTTTTAGAATTTTAGTAATAAACTCCTCTTTTTCAAACAATATAATTTTATTTTTGAAAAAAACTTAACTACAAACGATTATATGGAGATCTAAACTGATGCAAAACTCTTCACTTATTATCATTCATGACATATGATTGCAAGGTGTAAGTTTATGGTAGGCCTCATGTCGGGTGGTTGTAGAGACATCATTTCTTATGGACACAAAGATGCCAGGTATCAAAGCTAGTTTGGTTGTTGTTCGCTCATCGAGAGATGTGTATGAATTATTTTTACATTGGGGATTATTCATTTCTTAGTTCTTGCTCTCTTTGCAAGTTCCTCAAGTTGCAGTCTTTCGATGTTCTGAGTCAATTCGTGCTATTGATGAATGAAAGGAGATGCTTCGACATATTGAGCCTAAGATTGTCTGAGGTGCTAGGCAAAGTAAAGGCACGAGCTGATCATGTTCACCTAGGTACTGGATAGAAGGCAAAGAAATCGGGATTTTGTTACTATATGTTGTTGATATTGTTTTAGTGGAAAGTTGTTTAGAAAGCATGTGAAGTATTAAATGGACCTTATTTTAGGTATTTTAGATTAAAGATGTGGGTAAGCTTCGATATTTCCTTGGCATAGAAGTTGAAAGGAGCAGCAATCATTTGCTTCTTGGTCAGTAAAAATATGCAATGCACCTTCTCAAATGGTCTAAGATGATTGGTATCAAACCAATTGGAACCGTAATAGTGTTGAACAGGAGATTAGAGGGATTATGAAGATTTTGGTAAATTGTTCAATGATGTATCTGAGTAATATATCTTGGTGGGTCGCTACAATATTTAACATTTATCTGGGCAGATATCACCTTCAAAGTGAACCAAGTCAAGCCAATTCATGCATAATCCATGAGTTAAGCACATGGAAGCTGTAAAGAGGATCATTCGGTATATCAAGCGTGCACCCAGTGGCATTCTACTATGCAGAAAAAATGAGTTAACTATGGTTAATCTGTTAGTTATCATTGGTCGCTTTGATGCTGACTGGACAGGTGATCCGACTACAAGAATGACAAGCACTGGTTATTAGTGTTCAAGTATTGTTACTGTTACATGTATTGATGATTTGCAGTAGAGAAATACGTATTGATATCAGTGATAATACCACAAATGTCAAGGGATGTATCCTAGTCTGAGGGCTGTTTGTATACATGAAATCCTAGGAAAAGAAAGCAAAAAATAATAATTATTCAATGATGATTTCCATGAGCACTATTAAAACATGGATTCCATTTTAGCATTATTGTTTGCACAGCAGCTGGATATCTCATGGTCCTCTCACAAAGTCACCTAGTTTCTTGTGCCAAGAATTCAAATTGTGGAAACATGTAATGATTACTTTGTGGAATCCACCTTTTCCTTTGCCATCCAAATAACACAACTTGTCAAATCAAAGAAAAACCCTTTTTTCTTTGCCCTTGTTTGGCATGACATCCATGGTATCCAAACATGCCTTGAGGAAAACATTGGGGAAACACTAGGAAAAAGGTGTAATTTTTAGGTGAAACTTCAAGAGACGTTAGAAGACATGTTTACACGCTTAGGACTGTAAATATCACAAAAAACCAACTATACATAATTGGTTCCCATTGCATAGGGGCCCAAAGTATGCATTGTCAGAAAAAAAAATTTTAATTAATTAATATGATTTTAATGCACTATTTTTAAAGAAATAATGCAATAATTCAGCAAAAATAATGCACTAATTTAAAACACCCCTAGGAAGAGGTCCCTCCTAAAAATTCAAAAAAAAAAAAAAGGTTTATTTATTTTATTTTATTTTTCTGGTGTTTTGCAAGTATTAATGCTGGTATTGTCGATATTATTGATAACATTGCCAATATTATTGCATGTATCGACAATACCATATATTTATTTTAAAGGGCTGTCGTTGGTATCTTGTGATATCGGAAACATTGTGCATTATTGGCAATATTATTGATAATATCTACTGATACATTGTATTTTTTATATTATACCTAGCATCTGTATCACCGACCTACGATACAGATAATATCAGTGATACCAGGAGCATTGCTGGTTATTATGTCTTTATTGGAGGTAATCTTGTCTCATTGTGTAGGTGGAAAAAAAAAATTTTATTGCAAGGTTGAGTGTTGAAGCAAAATATAGGGCCATTAAAGAGATTGCCTGGTTAAGAAGTATTTCTATGGAATTGGGACAAGTTGAGACCCAGTATCATATATTGCAATAATCAAAATGCTCTTGTGATTCTATGAATCCAATTTTACATGGGAGGGAAAGCATATCCAAATCGATCATCACTTCATTAGAGAGAAGGTAGAAGACAGAACTTGATGTCATATTTATTGGGACAGAGGAACAAGCAATGCACATTTTCACTGAGGGGAGTGTAAAGGAATGGGTAACTCTACACGTGCATAGGCATTGTTGTGTTTAAGGGTTTGTGTAATTGTACTTTATATAAGCCCATATGGATCAACCTTAAGAGAATGGTTGTTCTCCCCTATTCTTATCTTATCTTTACCTTCTTTCGTTCTTTCTTTTTTTCCTAAGTTTCTACCTTCGCTTTGCTAAACTTATATAAGCCAGGATCACTCATCCATTTTAATTGTTCCTCAAGATGATTCCATTATTTATCCTTACCTGAGCTTGGTGCCGTAGTTGTTATGGTGAAGTGTTTGTTGCTTGTCACTTGTGAAGGAATTAGGTCCTGAGCTATTTTCATCTTATCATCTAAAAAAGAACATTTTTATAACTGATTTTAGGAATTTAATGCTACCAGTTTTGCTGATTCTATAGTATATTCTTGTACTCTGAGCACCTTCGTAAGCTAGGTTTCTATTGATAGTTCATGCATTATCATAATAGGCAAGGCATTCAGCTAGGCTCCTGCTTCCTATTCATGTGCTGGTTGAAATTTATTGAAAACCAAATCTCCTGATTTTAATAGCATGGAATCATTGTGTGTTAGACAATTTATTTTCATGTATTTTCTTCTTAATCAGCGTATAAATTGCAATGAGTCAGGCTCTGATAACATTTCTTTCTGATGCAGCACATTCTTTCTATTAAGATTCTCTTTTTTGGGTTATAGGTTTTAGTGTTACTTGAAGTTTTGCCAAATCGGCTAACAGCTAATGTATTGGAGCAACTCCGCATCAGTAAACAAACCTTGGTATGGTATAGTGTTAACCCTTCTTTTCTGATGACTCAACTGACCTTGAATTTGGTGGTATTCAGTAATTTTCAGACATTTGATTCTCTATACGGTATAGGTTGAATTGGGTTCACGAGCAGGGGCTCTCAAACAAATGCTTCTTGATCTTTTAGAAGATCCCCATGAAATACGGCGTATATGTATCATGGGAAGAAACTGTACTGTTAGCAAAGGAAACAATGACATGGAGTGCTCTGTTCCAACTGAAAAGCAGATTGCGGAAGGTATTCTTACACAAATCAGTTCTTCTTTTCTTTTTTTTTTTTCTTTTTTTTCTTTTTTTTTTTTTTTTTTTTTTTTTTTTTTTTTTTTGCATTTGAATACATCTTACTTCTAGTAAAAGTTCTTTATAATCTGAAAGGTCTGTGAAATTCTCGTGGAGAGGGCTTAAAACTCATCAGGTATGGTATTCTTGTGGAGAGGGCTTAAAACTCATCGGGTATTGTAATGAATCATAAAATGTTTTTATATGACGTTGAATAGAAGAAACTGAATTACAAAATGTTATATGTAACAATCAATTAAAGAAATGGCTTAAGCACCCTTTGTTGAGTTCTTTGCATACTTGCTCATTAGTTTCTAGCTTATTGCATTTTGTGTTTTTTTATTTGATCACGTTATTATTTCGTGGTCTTTAGTGCAACGGTAGTTCTTGGTTTTATTTCAAGTTCATGGTAGATGAGTGAACGCATATGGGTATAGATTTTGAGTATATTTTAGGTATTTACACAACTAACGTCCAGGGATGATTTTTTTTTTTTTTTTTGTTTTACTTTTTATCCTCCTTTTGGGTTCGTCAACCATAGTCAGAATTCCCCTCCTTATGGAAGCTATCTCTTGTTTCTTACACATCCAAATCATCTGAATCAGGTCTCTGTCATTTTATTTCCCACTGGGTTACAATGGGGCTGCTTTAGGCATCTTTTTTCTTGATACTATCTTACAGTCTTTTCACACATCAATACATCACCATCTCTGTGTCGCTCCGCTACTCATTTTGCCTCTTAGTTGCTTAACACTGCCTTGTAAAATATAGGTGCTCAAGTACCTATCTTATATATTAAAAAAATTGCTTCATTATCATGAGATGATCAGACAACACTTTTAAGGCACATCCCAACTTCATCCCCCCAATTCTTTCTATCCTCATCGATCTCCCCATTTGAACCATATAGGCAATGTAATGAAGTAAGTTGCTTTAGTGAATTTCCTTGTCCTTGATTTTAACTAAGCGTTGACTCTATAACTATTCTTTGTGAAGTTGCAATAGTTACACATGATATAGTTATAGTTGTTCCTATTGAACTCGCTGATATCACTGTTGAACTAAATTTATTGAACTAGACTCTTGAGGCCTATTTGAGTCCATATAATGCTTCATAAAAATGGCAAACCTAATGCGTAGGTTGAGTAGTTCAATTAGTGGCTTCACGCATACCTCTTCATGCAAGTCACTATTATGAAATGCATTCTTTACATCCATCCGAAGTATCTGCACTAATCAACAATTGCAACAAGAAGGGTCTTTATTGACATCATCTTCACTATAATCAGTCTTGTACCCTTGAACATAACTATTTGTGACCTAATAGGCTTTATGCCATTGAAAAGAACCACCCTAGTTTGTCCTTATCATATATTACTTTTTTTTGAGGTAGGGAAATTTTAAAAAGAACCTGCCAAAGAGCGGGTTAAGAATACAACCCCAAATTACAACCCAAAGAAAGACAAAAGATTACAAACATTCACGGCCTTCAGGCTGGACGCCCATCCCACCACTTCCACCTTAATTTCCCTCACCACCTCTTTCATAGATCCACTCCTATTATGAAAGCAACGCCTAATTCGTTCCCCCCTCCCCCACCCCCCACCAATAGCACCGCCATTTAGACGAGCTGCCACACTGACTTTCCTTCCCTATTCTTTGACATGGCAAGTCCATGGGAGGTCTTCAACAGACTTCGACATCACGTACAATCTTTTGAAGAAATCAAGGGAGCACCCCCACAACTTTTGACCGAAAGGGCAATGGATGAGAAGGTGATCAATTGGCTTGGCATCGTCCATGCGTATAACGCAAATGTTGGGAATGATTGTTGTAACATCCCGAAAATCGGGGTTCGAGCATAAACTCAACTCCCAAGTTCCAGAACATCACTTATGCAACAAAATGAATGATGTTTGAATGCTGTCGGTATTAGTACATTGAACATGAGTGAGATTAAGCCAAAACAACATATCATACTCCAGAGACAGTTAAATTGCAAGCGGAAGACGTGATGATAGATATATATAATATAAAAACAGTGATGAGTCTCCAGAGTGTGATAAAGTTACCAGGTTAAATAATTATAGTACAATTCTAAAAGATACCTAATGTGAGGAAGTGTAATGTCTTCTATCTCAAGTACCATAGCCCCGTCAATACAATACCAGGTCTTCATAGACCTGCCAAAGAGATACAGATAGGAGAACTCCTCATCATCATAGAAATAATCCGGCTCTGCTTCATAAGCATCGCCATCACCTGAAACTCAACAAATCTAGTTGGTGTGTATAACACCGTCCCGTAACGTGGGAGTGAGTGATCAACTCAGTGGAACAATAAAACATAGGTTAACATGTTATCAATTCAGTCAAGCAGTAATGATAAAGCAGTAAAATCAAACACTCCTAACTACTCTTATTAATGTAAGTATGAATGACATGACGTATGCCCTCACCGACATACTCCCTCATGGGACACCCTCTTCGTTCGCGGCATGCTTTCATCCCTCAGTGCTTCACATCTTCCAGGCACATGCAATGCATGGTGAGCATGATTACCGAGTTGTTATTATTCCATTTCAAACAGCAGGATTGGAAAACTAAGGTACCTTCCTTGTATCATTCCCAAACATGATCCATTCTAGGGTCGTCAGTTCTAGTTAATCTCAGACGATGGTGTGTTTCTAGGTCACTGCAGAGGCTGTCAGGGCTGTTACACGGAAACATTGCACCACTCCCCCATCACCTCTTTAACGATTCATCACTATACAGATACAGGCCTAGTTCATACTCTATACACTGCGGCAAAACTCATCGCCTCACCGCAAATTCAGAGTATGTTCGAGGTCACTTCACTAACGTCCTACTAACTGGCAGTCTATTTCAAAGACCGACCAGTCCACTTATTGAGAATGGGACCCGACTGCAACCCGACTGAGGACCACAGCCAGGCTACGCCAGTGTAGGCCAACAGCACGAATATAGTGTCCCATACCACCATAATCGGCTCATGAGTCGGTTGCTCACTTGGTCACTACGGGAGGCGAGGGGCTGTGGTCGCATTACACGGAATCGTTGCACCACTCCCCCATCACCCATCACCCCAGCATAGGCCGACAGCTCGACCACGGTGTCCCATACCACCATGCCCGGCTCATGAGTCTTAGTGGATCGAGGTACCATGGTTAAAAGGGTTTTCACTGGTAAGTTTGGTACCCTAGGTTCAAGCAGTAGCGACCAAACATGGTGAACATACATTAAACACATCGGGTTACTTGACGAGCCTGACTAGCTCGAGCGCACAATCAATTAGACGACATGAAATGCATAAGCACTTCGCGTGGCCTAACCACTGTCGCCAACTGACGTACGACTCGGGTTCGTCGAACACATCCCACGTGGCGACATGAACCTCAGCCACGATCTCAAATCTGGTACCGACTGTCTGGGCTATAGACAGTCCCAAACTCAATCAATTCTCATCCATAGCATGTGGAGTAAAGCATGATAAACAAAGTAATTCAAGCATGTTAGTAGGCATGTTATAAGGCATGTTATAAGGCATGTTATAAAGCATGTTGCAAAGCACTACATCAGTAGAAATACAAACACATATATTGCAAGTAAGCAGTTTAAGTAAACAACCTCATGGAGGTAATCATACATGTCACTAGGGTAGTTGAGAATCCCATCTCAACACTCTCCTAAGGCATCAACATTCAAACACTTGCTCACACAAGCATTTCCACAAACACTTAACATGCACTATTTCACATACTTGGTGTATGTTAGCAAACATGTATTAGGGCGAGTCCTCTCGCCAAGCAAATAATATACGCATAGTATATTTATACAATAAATAATCATGGCAAACACATGTCTAAAATACATATGTATACAGTACTTTCTACAATACAGTATTTGTACATACATAGTGTTTATTAGTAAAACATGCATTTGGGCGAATCCATTCACCAAATAAGTATTTTATCCATATATCATATATTCATACAACAAATAATCATGACAAACACATTTCCAAAAAATATACGTATACGGTATTTTCTACAAATACCTAGAATATGTAAAATTCCATAATTTGCATCTTTAATCGAAACAGAAATCGGAAAGCACTTTGTACATGTGCAATTGCATGCAGATCATGAATCTATCATTATCTGACATTGAAAGCGTTGAAAACCATAACCTATACACCTAAAGTCCGCACCTTTTGTCATAGAATCGTAACGGAGTCGATAGGTTCGCTAAGCTTCCGTATACGGGAGTTTGGCAACCTAGAGAACGAAACAGGTTAGCTATTTCATAACCTACAACCTATACAACCCTAAAACAGATTAGGGTTAGGGTTTCTTACCTAGAAACGACGCCGGAATCGCCGGGAAAGCGATGAGAATCAGGCGGTGGAGCCCGAATAGCGGCAGGGAACAGCAGCAGGGAGTTCCTCCCACATCTCCCTCACTTTCTCTCACTTTTCTCTCTTCTCAAACCCAAATTCGTGTGGCTGAAATGGGGGAGGGTTTAAGGTCCTTATATAGTCTAAAACTTCACCGAAATAGACTTCTGGACAAGGTTCACCTAGGTTATAACCAAAGCGGAACTTTTTCAGCTCAACGGAGGACTTCTGGCGGGCCTCCTTGAGCCAAAGGTCGGACTTAAGCTCACCGACACCGGATCAACGTTCTATTAAGTTTTCGTTTCAGTCGGATTTCCAGATCACGCGTGGCGGACCAGTTTCAGTTCGACGGTCAGTAGGTCTCGATCGGAGATTCCGAGTACATGTAAATGTGTATGAAATTTCTCCTGATCCGAGGGTGTAATTTGGTCTGATTCTGACGGTCTGGTTGCTTAAAACTGATCCGCAAACGAGAGATGCCAGATTACTATTCAAGATATTTATTTTTAAAGAAAACAAGTGTTTTCACACTCTCTCGCTCCAGACTCAAGCGAACAGCCGTGGGACACTGGCTGGATTTGATTTTCGAGATGGTTGTCAAGCCCAGCAAGGCGGTCCTAATTCCTTAACTTCATGTTAATCGGACTTCCGACGTGCGGTCCAGATCTGATACGGAGTTTCGAGATGCTCCCGAGAGCAGCCAGGTAATGAGTTTGATCCAAGATTTTTGGGTAACCTAGCGTCAATGATTCTATAAGTTTTGGGTCTTGCAGATCGTATTTAAAGCGATTCTAGTGGATTTCGTAGCTAATCTAATTTATCACGTGGTTACTTTGTCTCATTTCTAAAGGATTTAGTCCTATAAGATTTCTGTCTGAGGTGGTACCTAGGCCTTTGTAGTTTGTGTATAAAGTGATCCAATTTATACTACTTAGCTAGTTTAAGATAGTGTCTAGGGTGCAAGTACTCAGGAAAATTGAAAGAACAAGGTGGTGAAGGGTGGGATTTGTGAAGGAAAGGGGTTCAGAAGCGATTTTAGACTGTGGGATTCAGTTCTGACAGGTTAATAAGGTGTTAGGATCGACCCATCGCCTAAGGACGTCTAATCCCAGGTTAGGAAAAATCCGGGGTGTTACAATTGTGGTTCTCTTTTGGGGATTATTTATGACAACACCCTTTTCCTTACCCACCAACCAAACAAAAACCGCAACTTTTGGGGGTCGCCATATAACCATGAGTAGAAAGGGTGACCAGACTTCGGTTTCGAAGGTGACATCGGAATCTAAGTTATAGAAAGATCAAACAGTGAAGCGACCTGAACTATGCACATGCCACACCGTTGAATCCTTTTCACCCAGGGAGGGGTAACAACCCTGCAACCGGTCCAAAAGTCTAACAAAATCACCCACTCCCTCTCCTAACAGATCCCTACGACAAGGGGAGCCCAAACCATAGAACCTCCGAAGATAGAAAAACAGTGAGCTACTATAATGTTCCTCTCTAGGGAAAGGTGGGCCAACCTTGTAACTCCCACAACGGTCTACCTCCACACCTTATAACCACTCGTAGTCTATAGCAAATTTCCTTCTAGGAGGGTCAATTAATTCCGTGTGAGATACCATTTAAAAACTCAAAGTTCTTGTTTTACCTACTGCAAACGATAAGTAACAAATGCCTCTCAGTATTTATTTATTTATTTATTTTTTATCTCATGAAATGAATGCACTGCAATAAGATTGCAAAGAGAAAACGTTAGGGAAACAAATTCACAATGTCAACTGGTCTGTGATCCCCTACAGGATATTTACAAAAGTGAACCTCAGCAGCAGTAAGCGAATCAACAGGCAGAGCTCCAAAATCCAAAACAATAAATTAAGACTAATGGGATCATTGGACAGGTTTCTGGATCGTTCGCCCCAAGTTTTGGCAATTTAGAAAAAAAAAAAAAAAAGTTTTCTTTCATGATTGTTTTCCTGTTTTAAGGTATTTTGTTTAATTGATTGCTTAGATATTTTTTTTCGGGGCTTTCTTTATTATTTGGTTCTGGATTCTTGGATTTCTTGCATTCCCAACCTTATTGCATCAATTTGGCACCACAATAAGTTTGTTATGGAGATCCTTGTCATTCTAAAGTATCTGTTTCGTTAAACAATCGTGATGGTTGTGTGCAGAGTCGATGACAATAAAAAGAAGTTTTGTCACACCACCAACAACACAGATCAACATGCGCAACTTATTTTGCATTGAGAAGCAGCTTAAAATCAACAACTACATGATGATATGCTAGAGTACACTTTCCAATCATGGGTGCACAGAGAATCCTATGCAAGCAATTAGAAGGGATGGTGAATTTAAAGATTTTCATGCTGTAGTCGGATGGAAGTATAGGTTGTGGGATTCATGCCCAAGTGGCAATTTCCATTGAAGAATGAAGGTCGATGTGTTTAGCAATTGATTGAAAACATCAAATAAAATTCTTATGGAAAGAATTACTTGAAGATCGGCTGGTTGATGTTCATAAACTAAAAAGATAAAAGAGCTGTGATAAGTGGAGCTTTGGAGAAGTATGAATTACGTTCTGTGGGTAATATGAGTATAATAAATTACAAAGGGAATGGACGTGCCTTAAGTGGATGGTAAGAAAAGTTTGAATGTAAATATGCATCCGGAGCCATATCCTCCCACCCCACCCAAATGGAAGGAAGAAAGAAAAAAGAAAGTAAAAAAGGCAACACTTTTGGTGACTAAACAAGAGAGAGGTATCACAGATACAAGGAGCGTATCGCTGTTTGAAGGAAACATTATGAATAAGTTGGAATTCTTTCGGTGGAACTTCAAGAGATGTTGACAGACACATGATTTCCCACTTTGGTCAAAATATTATTTTAAAAAAACAACTGTACATAATAGATTTCTGTTGTATAAGGGCCCAAATTTTGAAAAAGTTGGAATTCTTTCAGCGGAACTATACATTATAGGTTTCCATTGTATGAGAGGTATCACAGATACCAGGAGCGTATCTCTGTTTGAAGAAAACATTAAGAAAAAGTTGGAATTCTTTCAGTGGAACTTTAAGAGATGTTGATAGACACATGATTACCCACTTTGGGCTCAAAATATTATAAAAAACAACTATACATAATAGGTTTCTATTGTATAAGGGCCCAAATTATGTGACTTAATGCTCTGATTTTTAAGAAATAATGCAATAAACCTGCACATATTATACACGAAAACACCCCTATGAAGAGATCCCCTGCAAAAAAATCGAAAAAAATGGGGTTTTTTATTCTGTCAAATTTGGCAGGTATTGATGCCTGGTATTGTGGACATAATCGGCAATATTATTGCATGCATCAATGATGCACTGTATTTTATTTATTCAAAGGGTTGTTGTCGATAGCTCCCAATATCGAAAATATTATGCGATATCAGCAATATTGATTATATTGATTGATACAATGCATTTTTCATATTACACCCTGTATCTATACTGCTGACATGCAGATAATATCAGATTATATGATCAATAATATTGGTGGTACCAGGAACACAACTTTCTATAAGCTCTTTACAAACGAAACAGTTGTCCACTTGAGTTTGTTTATTGTGCTAATGAAAGACAAAACTGATTCCATTGTATATGGCTCTGATGTTGTCTGCTAATGTAGCTGCCTTTTCTAAATGGACCTCCATATCTGCAAGAAGAGAAACAAACCCAAATTTTGTAACTGCAACCTACAGATACAACTCTATATTCAACTTTGCTGCAGAATTTGTGGTTTGCCCTGTTTGTTTCTCTTCTAAAAGATCAAAGTGCTGAAACATCACAGTACCCTGTAATGCACTTCTTGATGTCTACTTATTTTGTATAATCAATAGTCATAATCAATCAACTCACATGATACCTTTGATGCCATAAGCAAACCAGGACCCTGGGTAAATGGTAAACCTATGATTTTGATAATCCAATGAACTGCATGTAAATCATGCTTTGAGGAGTTAGACATAATAACTTGTTGTATGCTTATGATCATTAGCATGATCTTGGGCTCTCTCAGCAATTTGGGTTGGCTTTTAAAATTGGTTGGTCAGCAAAAGTTTTACAATGGGCTGCCCTCTAGACTGACATCAACCTAGATCTTTTACCCGAGCTCTTGGAACTAGCCATGGTAGAATCTCGTATTGACACAAGTCACATGCCAGCATGGTCCAACCAGTATTTACCTGCAACCCCATGTCACACCCAGGCTCCATAGGTGAACAAGCAAAAGAGGGTCATGGAGGGACAATTGCCACGAAAACCTCTAAGCACAAAGCTCCATGCTCATGAAGGGCACACAAATGTACCTCCATCAGATCAAAAGTGGAAAGGACATGCTCAAGTAGTTATTTGTAGGGAATATCAACGAGTCCGATTAATGTGTACCAAAAACCGTTCAAATGCTATCACAATCATGCCTAACGTTGCACCTTAGCCTACTTAGCATTCGGGAAAGGGAAATTTGCAAACAGTTAAATTGTCCAGCAAAAATGGTCAAACCTAGTTTGGCCAAATCAGTAAGCTCTTTCCTACACTTGTTTCTGGAGCCAAGCTCAGCCACTTTCATAGTGATCCATATTTTGATTCATCTCATCCTTGTACACTTGATAATAGTTTATAAGACCATCTTATAGCATAAGCCATCATTACTCATTTTATCTATTTAGGCCACACATAAATATGTACTCTCTGTTGATAAACTTACACATTGATTTTACATTTTATTTGTCATATGCAGAGGAGGAGGAGGAAATTGAAATGCTCTTGGAAAACTATCTACAGAGGTATTGTTTTAGTCACATTTCAAATGTTTGCATCAAATCAAACTTTTGGAATAACAGTAATGATGCAGGACATGAAATTCAAATATGATGTGCAAGATTTCAGATTTAAGATCATATAGTTCATAAACAATTACACAAATTCCACATCCCACACAAAAGTCCAAATATTCAATTAAGGAGAATCTATATGGGTCCAGGCCTACACACGTTAGGGCTGGATCAATAAAAATTATGAACCAAACAATACTCAAAGGGAAATAGAAATCATCCACATATGCATGACAATTAATCCCTAATCCAAGGAATTCACCAATTTCAAATCAAGGAACCCTAGGGTGAGAAAAGAGATAGAAATTGGGGATTTAGGGCAATATAGGGTCAGGGTTTATAAAATTAGGGATGAAAAGAGCAAAACAAGAGAAAAACTTGACCCAGAAATAGCTCTCGCGAGCAGACGGTGCCCCGGGGCTGATGCACGTGTGCAAATGGGCTGGCCGCACATGCGATGAAGGCCCGCCTTCCCAAATCGGCTTCTTGGCCCTGGTCGGCCAAGCTGGGGCTGCAAAACCTCCAAATCTCATGTCTATCTGGGCTGTGGTCTGGGCATGATGCTCCGTTGAAGTTTCAGCTCTCCTGCAGAGCCAGATTTTGAAAACTGGCTGTGGAGGGATGAACAGTTGCAAAACAAACGGATTGGGCGCGAAGATGGTTGTGGGAAAGATGAAATAAGATGGAGAGGCAGTCGCACCATGGTAGTTAACCCTTCGAAAAGAAAGGGTTTCGCACCCACTTTAATCTCAGCCATTCGAAAAGGGAGGGCTTCGCACCCACTTTAATTTTTCCACAACTCAAAAACTCAGAGAGCAGAAAAAACCACGTAGAAATTTTTTTTCAACTTCAATGAATCAAACGAACTACAAGGGATGCCTATTTATAGGAAAAATCTCATACCCCTAAACTCGCGTCATGTGCGCAACCTCTTACTTGGCGATGAAGTAAACTAAAATAAAAACCAAACAAAGAAATTTAAAGCATTCATGATGTTCTAAATAATATAAACAAGCAAAACCTAAAGTATGAACTTAATCTGACTAGTGGGCCACAATCATGAGATCCCATGATGGGTTTTTCATGACTATTGGGCCCACTCTTGTGAATCAAGACTTCGTCTTCTAACTAGGAGGCCCTCCCTGGACGTCGTTATCGAGCCAGATCGACGATGGGGCCCTCCTTCGTACGTACGTACGTGCGTAGGGGGCAGCGTGCGTGCGCGTGTGCACGTGATGTCCTCATCAATTCTCTCTGGCTGCGAAGATTTCGTCACTGGCGAAATAAGACTCCTGAACCGATCCAGGATTCAAGTCTCTAAAACTCCTCCTTAGTGAGCCACGTGCTGTCTGAAGCTGGGCGTGACTTCCATTTAACCAGGTATTTCTGAATCCTGTCGTCCGATGTTGAAACTATCCGTTGGTCCATGATATCCTTTATTTCCTCTCTGGGTGTGTGAAGGTTAGGTATGGGAGGTAGAGGCTGGGAAAAAATGTCAGAAAGAGTAGGTATGGGAGGTAGAGGCTGGGAAAATGGGTTGGGACAGGTAAGTATGGGACGTAGAGGCTAGGAAAATGAGTCGAGAAGGGTAGGTATGGGAGGTACAGGCTGGGAAAATGGGTTGGGACCGGTAGGTATGGGACATAGAGGCTGGGAAAATGGGTCTAGAAGGGTAGATATGGGAGGTAGAGGCTGAAAAAATGGGTTGGGACAGGTAGGTATGGGACGTAGAGGCTGGAAAAATGGGTCGATAAGGGTAGGTATAGGAATTAGAGGCTGGGAAGATAGGTCGGGAGAGGGCTATGGATCAAGGGATAAATCTGGGGAATCAGGATGGGTGGGCGAAAGGCCGGACAAAGTATCAATGGTCCCCCGAAAAATAACTAGATCCTCCACATTGAATGCGGAACTAATTCCATGGAAGGTGGAAGATCTACCTCATACACACTGAGACTGTTTCATTTTATAATTTTGAAGGGTCCAGCGCTACGCGCGTGTAACTTACGAACGGCCTCCGGAGGATACCGCTCAGGCCTGATGCTGACCATCACAGAGTCCCCAATATTGAATTCTTTGAAATGTTTATGCTGGTCTGCAGAAAATTTGTAATGTTTATTACTAGTAGTGATCTTCTGCCTGATTTCTTAATGTCATGAATGAATGTGATGCGCAAAAGACTCTGCAGGCTCTGATGGCCAATAGGACAGTGACGTAGGGACAAGATAAATAGGTTTTCCAGATTTATAACCAATAATGACTTCATAAGGACTGAGACCTGTGCACCTATTGACAAAACTATTAAACGCAAACTCGGCTGTAGGTATAACGGTGTCCCATGTTCTAGTGTGCTCTATATCCCTCCTAGGGGGAGACTCATCCGGTAGATCATCAGGGCAGACATCACGAAATTCATCCACTACCGGAATGGCCTCAGTAGGTAACTCTACACTAGCCTCTGGTGCACTCTCCAGCCACAAAGCCGCACATGTTGTACCCCTCAAAACGATGGTCTTGATGTCCCTCATGGGGACGCCCATAACAGATTCCTTGGCTAACTCCATTCATTAGTCTATCCTCCTGGCCACCTGTCTGAGATTGAACATCTACCCCAATGGGGGGTTTGTCCTGGCGGAGGCCTTTAGTTGGGTAATGCACACCTCAAATTGATCAAAGCATTGATCTAGATGTTGTTCCAAGCGCTTACCCACGGACTCGATCTGCTGGGATAGTTTGTTTAGTGACTCTAGTAGTTGCTCCATGTTTAGAGTAGGGTGCAAACCAAAACCATGACTCGTACGTGTGTGCATACACTTGCTAACTCCACCCAAGGACTTTCTATGACGACTATATACAACTAGATAGGACTAAATGATGTTATGAGACTCTATATGAGGGAAACTACGCAGTGTTACTAAAATTCAGCATCATAGTTGGCGAAATACGGGAATAACAGAAAGTTACAACAATATGAATTGCTAACTCCCTGCTAACAAAAATTTCAACAACTAATATCGAGGACTACGGGCTTCTAAACAACTATATGTGATGAAACTGGATGCATGAAGGACTTAAACAAACTAACCCTAAACATGTAATGTATTCTCCCCTATAAAAACCTTAAGCTTTGATAACAAATTTGATGCAGGACATGAAATTCAAATATGATGTGCAAGATTTCAGATTTAAGATCACATAGTTCATAAACAATTACACAAATTCCACATCCTACACAAAAGTCCAAATATTCAATTAAGGGGAATCTATGTAGGTCCACGCCTACACACGTTAGGGCTGGATCAATAAAAATTATGAACCAAACAATACTCAAAAGGAAATAGAAATCATCCACATATGCATGACAATAATCCCTAATCCAAGGAATTCACCAATTTCAAATCAAGGAACCCTAGGGTGGAAAAAGAGATAGAAATTGGAAATTTAGGGCAATATAGGGTCAGGGTTTATAAAATTATGGATGAAAAGAGCAAAACAAGAGAAAAACCTGATCCAGAAATAGCTCCCGCGTGCAGACGATGCCCCAGGGCTGACTCACGTGCGCAGATGGGCTAGCCGCACGTGCGATGAAGGCCCGCCTTCCCAAATCGGCTTCTTGGCCCTGGTCGGTCAGGCTGGGGCTGCAAAACCTCCAAATCTCACGTCGATTTGGGCTATGGTCTGGGCGTGGTGCTTCGTCGAAGTTTCAGCCCTCCTGCAGGGCCAAATTTTGAAAACGGGCTGTGGAGGGATGAACAGCTGCAAAACAAACGGATTGGGTGCGAAGATGGTTGTGGAAAAGATGAAATAAGATGGAGGGGCGGATGGGGATAAACGTGGCTTCACACCACGGTAGTTAACCCTTCGAAAAGGGAGGGCTTCGCACTCACTTTAATCTCAGCCCTTCGAAAAAGAAGAGCTTCGCACCCACTTTAATTTTTCCACAACTCAAAAACTCAGAGAGCAGAAAATACCATGCAAGAATTTTTATTCAACTTCAATGAATCAAAATAACTACAAGGGGTGCCTATTTATAGGAAAAATCCTATACCCCTAAACTCGCGCCATGTTCGCAACCTCCTACTTGGCGATGAAGTAAACTAAAATAAAAATCAAACAAAGAAATCTAAAGCATTCATGATGTTCTAAATAATATAAATAAGCAAAACCTAAAGTATGAACTTAATCTGACTAGTGGGGCACGATCATGAGATCCCATGATGGGCTTTTCGTGACTATCTGGCCCACTCTTGTGGATCAAAACTTCATATTCTAACTAGGAGGCTCTCCCTGGACGTTGTCATCGAGCCAGATCGACGGTGGGGCCCTCCTTCGTACATACGTGCGTAGGGGGCGGCGTGCGTGCGTGTGTGCGCGTGATGTCCTCATCAAGTAACCTGCCATACATATCTTTGAATTCATTCTATCATCCTTATATGTTAAATAACTCTAACTATTCTTATATTGCTTTGCTTTCTCTGTGTTGTTTTCTATTACCTTGTTGTGTATAACAGAAGTATTAGATCCTGAGAATGTTGTATGTTGCCATATACAAAATGTTGCAACATTTTCTTAGTTAAATGTATCTTCTGTTCATGTTCTTTCTTTGTGGATTGCTGTTTATGTATGATTTCTTCACCAATATGTTACAATGTCTTTTCTCCTGTACTCTTTTCTTAGTGATCATCATCATCATCTCTTATCCAACTTAGTGGGGTCAGCTACACAAGTTGATGGTCCAGTTACATGGTACATTTCCATGGTAGGTTAACAAATGACCTTACTGTTGCATTCTTTGCAGTTTTCGGTGAGATGGATCCATTTCAAATGGTTTTTTCTGTTAAAAAACATGTTAGGAATGGCTATGGTTGAATCCGATTACAGGTTGAAGATGAGATGATTCCACAGCACATCATCTACTAGTTGCATAGCTTGATTCCCACCAATTATCATGCCCCTAAAGTTGTCACCAGAACATTACATGTTTAGCGCATGCAAACATTATCTGATACATTTCCCCTCCTAGAGGGCTGTAGAAAGCAGTGCCCAGTGTCCAAGGAGGTGAAATACATGTCCTTGATGTATTTGTATATAGATAGCATTATAAATCACGTGTTGAATGGTTTTATAGCTATTGTACTTGTTAAACTACTATCTTATACTACTTTTATTGTAATTACTACCATTTATAAGCATGAATACTATGCAAACAACTAACTATTGCAAACATTTGCAAACATTATCTGATGCATTACCCCTCCTAGATGGCTGTTGAAAAGCAGTGCCCAGTGTCCAAGGAGGTGAAATACATGTCCTTGATGTATCTTTATATAGATAGCATTATAAATCACTTGTTGAATGGTTTTCTAGCTATTGTACTTGTAAAACTACTATCTTATACTACTTCTATTGTAATTACTACCATTTATAAGTATGAATACCATTCAAATAACTAACTATTGACTGACAATTGATAATTCTTGTATATTTAGGCTGTGTTTTGTCTGTACCCCCAACTATGTTTCTGGCCGAATGTTGAGGCCAGCCAGCATTAGAAAGGTGGCGTTTGGAAAATTACCAAAAATGGATTCTGCATGAAGTGGATTCTCGCCTGTCAAACTGGCCCAAAAGGATGATTCTGCCTGTTTGGCCTGGGTGCTAAAAAATACGTGGGACGTCAGTTTTATGCATTTAAAAAAAAAAATCAATCCTGCCCAACTGCTGTTTCTTGGTACCCGATGCAGCCTTAGTTTGTGTCCATGAACAATGTATTGCATCACATGTGATGAGCCTTGTTGACATGCCTACTAGTTGCTGAGCGTGAACAACTGTGCCAATTTAAATGCACTGACAATCAGAAATAATTAAATGACTGATAGTTTAAAGAAATTTTCACTGTCATAATTCTTAATGCCGCTGATAAGTGCATTTAACTATTCAATGTTATCATCCTCTCTATCTCCCTCTTTTGCGCAATCATCGCCTCATCTGTCCTCTACATACACTGAACGTTCTCTCTTTTAATAAACATCCTCTTCCTCTTCCATTGATGTTATTCATGATGGGCACACTATCCAATTCTCTGCCTATGAAGCTTTAATGCTCCAACATCCATCTAGCCATGATGGATTATTGCCCTCAAATGTTGATGACTTACCCCCCAACACCCAGGATGTCAAGACAAAAGGGATCATGGCTTCTTGGCTTCTTAACACTTGCCAAGACTCCTCGTATAGATGTTGGTTGCTTTGCATGGAGCCTGGAACATTTTCTTTTTGCCCTATGTATATCCTCTCTTCATGTGGATATAAGAGAAAAATATACATAAGAAAATGGGTTGGACAAACAATTATATTACGAAATTAGGTATAAATTAGAAAATAAATCATAAATACTAATTTGCTAAGAGAGTTTAGTATTTAGAGTATATACATTTGTGGATGAGTTAACAAGGCATTTAAGATAAGCCATGTGTTATGTGACAGAATGTTGGGTAGTTAGGGAACAAAATGTCCGTAGGATGAGTGTGGCAAAAATGAGGATGTTGAGATGAATGAGTGGCAAGAAAGGAAGGCTAGAATTAGAAATGAATGTGTTATAGGGAATATAGGAGTAGCACCAATCACTAATAAGGTGAGGGAAAGTAGACTTAAGATGGTTTGTCATGTACAATGGAGACCAAGAATTGTGCCAGTTAGAAGGATGTGAGTGGAAGTACTAAGAAAAGACTTAAAGACGTATGTCTAACTGATTATGGCCATTGATAAAATGGAACGGCGTAAAAAGATTCATGTAGTTGACCCCAAGTAGTTGGGATAAGGCCGGTGATATGAATATCGGTATCGTATCAGCCGATACGGCCGTATCGATATGAGATGATAAGGGATACAAGGTCATACTGGCCCAATACGAAAAAACTAACCTGTATTGGCCGATACGCCCATAAAAGCCTAATTTTGAATTATTATTTTTTTCAAAATTGCACTCTTCTCCTCTTCTTCTTTTCATTTTAACCATGGAAGAAACTTAAAAACTCATTTTATGCTAGATCTAGACCTATTTTGGGATCAAAACAAATGATTTGAATGGAATTCGACAAATCGAAGTGAAGTAGACCATTATGGAACAAATCGGAAAGAAGGGTAAACCTTCTTTTTTTTTATATATATATATATATATATATATATATATATATATATATATATATATATATATTCATCTTCTTTTTGTTGTATTTCAATGTAATGGGCCCTAGTTTACCAAATCATGCTTGATTTGTATTCAATTAGGGCCTATTTAGTTGACCTTCAACAAGTCAAACCGATAAATAACATTCTCATCAAAGAATGATCCGATACACCATGGACTGCATGGTCAAAACACACACACACACACACACACACACACACACACACACAAAAGATGGATTCTTGGATATCTCTTTTTTTTCCTATTTTTATAATATTTCCTATTTTTTTTGCTTAAAAAAAATTCTGACCGATACGGGCTGAAACGGCCCTGAAATCAATACGCGACGTCATACCGTATCGTTTTTCTGCCAGACTGATACGCCGTCCGATACCGACATTTAGAACCATGGATAAGGTTATGATGATGAGGATGATGATGTCATGATGATGATATAATTCAAGTCATAGGGAAAAGAGTCAGTGCATCCTCTAATGTGCTTATATCGTGATGTCATGGGGCAATTCTCAAACCAGTGTGGTTTTGTGCAGAAAAACCAAAAGAACAATATTTCTATTAAGTAATTAAAATCTGACTGCCGCATTTCAAATGGAACATGTAAATTATGGTTTCATAGCAACCCCATATCTAATCCAACTAGGAAACTAACCACTGCAAGTAACTTGAAACAACAGCTAATGGTAAACTTATTAATGCAGAGACATTTTCACACTGGGCTCAAGTGGGGTCGCTTGTGGGATGCAGGGGCACACTCGGGATGGGTGCGGCCTACGGAGATCTCGTGTTCGAGACTCCTCACCAGGGTTGATTAATGCGCATTTCACATCGGGCTCGAGTGGGGTAGCTCGTGGGATGCGGGGACACACTCGGGGTGGGCGGCCCATGTGATTTGGGGCCCACAAAGGGGGTTCGGCCGAGGTCTTAAAACCCATGAGATGTGGGGCCTGGGCTATGAGATAAATGGATTAATTCGCCATACTCTAGCAGTTTGAGCTTTTAGAGCAAGTGGTTAATTGTCCTGCATCAAATTGGTATTAGAGCGGGAGGTCTCGGGTTCGAAACCCCTCACCGAGGGTAATTAATGCAGGGGCATTTTCACATTGGGCTCAAGTGGGGTCGCTTGTGGGATGCAGGGGCACACTCGGGGTGGGCGGCCCATGTGATTTGGAGCCCACGAAGGGGGTTCGGCCGAGGTGTTAAAACCCATGAGATGTGGGGCCTGGGCTATGAGATAAAGGGATTAATTCGCCATACTCTAACAGTTCGTGCTTTTAGAGCAAGTGGTTAATTATCCTGCATCACTTATCCCTACCTACACCCTTAGTTCCCCAAAGCCAGCCATAACAAAATAAGACAAAGTTTGTTGACTATTCTAAGTTTCATTTTGAATGGGGCTTGCAGCGTATGCCAAGAACATTGAATTTCAGCTTGTTTTAAACTTTCACACGGATAAATTCATTTTCTATAAGTAAATTTCTTGATATTTAATTTTTGTTCTAGCTTGTACCAAATAAAGGCTTCGAAGTTCAAACAAGCAACTGTTCAGGTTTAGCATTTTGTATTTGCCACCTTCAACTGTCTATTACCATGTTGTGGTCAGCATTGATGATCATATTGATGCTTTTGTAGATGTGAATCTTGTCACGGTCAAGCAGAAAGGCTTCTTGATTCTGCAAGGGAAATGGAAGACTCAATTGCTGTGAACTTAAGGTTTGTTTGATGCTTCCCTTTGATTTATTTGTTTGATGAGTTCCTTCTATAGGCATTTCATTTTCCAGTGCTTCAATTAATGGAACAACATTTTGGCTCTTCAAATTCCTAAATATTGACCTCTTACTGTTTTCGTGTGTTGAAGTCCATTGGTTTAAAGAAAGATACCACAGAACCTGAGCACAACATACAAAAATAATTAAGATATACCAATAAAATAGAATTAAAGTTGAAAAAATATCATTTTTGTTCAAATGAATATCAAATAGAAAAATCAGTGGTAATGGACAGCCAATTACAGGAAAGTATAGTGAAGCCACTTGGTAATTATTTTCAGAAATACAAACATCCTTCAATGAACATCAATTGTCCCCTGGAAACTATAAAAAAGAATATTCTTTCACATGCACATGTGGAGAGAGAGAGAGAGAGAGAGAGAGAGAAGAGAGAGAGAGAGAGAGAGCTAGCTGGCGTGTGGAGCCCACCACTGTGAGAGAGCTAGCTGGCGTGTGGAGCCCACCACTGTGTATGGCATCTCGCCCTGCCCTTCAAGCAAGGTTGTCCCATCATGAAAATGGGATGCCACCAAAAATCAAGTCCACCATAGAAAACAATGAACGACTACCCAAAAAACTTACATTAACAGGGGGTGCCCATCTAATGGTTGGATTGAGCTGATTTTTGGGGCATCCCAATTTCATGGTGGGATGACCTTGCCAGACAGGCGAGATGTCATACAAACACCATGGTAGGGCCCACATGCCAACTAGTTGGACATACAACTAGTTTTGTGTGAGCATTTCTCAAACACACGTACTTGAGTTAAGATGGGGGGAAATCACCAAAGCCTACTTGCTTTTAATTTTAATGTCCTAACCTGCTTGAGATTTGGGTATCTCTAGAACCTATTTGCTTTGGGAAAATATTGACTCAAACCTGTTCTTTAATCAAGATTTTCTTTTGACATTTCCACCCTTTAGCCACTGGTAAAAGTTTTGGTTTAAAAAAAATATACATTTTGGCTTATTTAGCCGGTGCAATTAAAACTAGCCATTGCAACTAATATTTAGACCACGACAACTAAGATTTGCCATTGCTAAGGGCACTAGATAAAGGGTAAAATGGTTCAGGATCGTTCCTTAGTGATGACAAGAAGATTTTGGTGATTATTTGATAAATTTTTTTTTATTAAAAAATAAAAAAGAAGTTACGCCCCCCCCCCCCAAAAAAAAAAAAAAAAACACACACACACACACACGCACAAATCTAACTCTTTGAAATAACAATACTAATTGAAAGCATGAAGAGGCTGAAGTTACTTTGACACTGTAGAATTGTTTAGCATGGCTAGATCAAGAAACCATGACAATAAGGTGGCATCGTCCAAAAAATAATAAAAAATAAAATCTAGAAATTTATAAAAATAAATTGGAAGTGGAGTTCATAATTTAGTTCCAATCATCACCATTGTTTTTTGGAAAGGCAATTATTTTGTTGGTATCGAGGTCAAAGCCTAAAGAATTACAAAGCAGATAAAGGAAAATTTATAATAAATTTTTATTTAAAAAAAAAAAAAAAAGCTACTAGCTACTACATTGAAGCTATTGCCCATTCCATTACATTTGATTTTCACCTTCTCAAGCACCTCCAAAATTCACCCACTTCTATTCGCCCACTCCACCTCCATGCCTATGGAGAAGAAAGCTTCAATTGATCCCCGCATTACCCCAAACGACTCAGAGATATGTAGAAAACCATACCAAATACCTCTCGCAAAAGGGAGAAAGAGATGATCAACCAACTCGGCATTTTGAAAACATAACACAAACATTCAGGAGAATCATTCCTCTCTTGCACAAGTTATCCACTGTAAGCACATTTTTTCTACCTGCTAGCCAAGCGAATACCGCAAACTTTGGAAGAGCGCCATAACGCCAAACTATATGATAACCATGACTACTTTCAGAAGATCCGCTTAAAACTTTGTGCCAAGATTTTACAGAGAAAACCCCTTATTTTTCTTTCGTCCACACCAACCCAATCCTCACATCCTCATGCACCTAGGTGTGCTCCCTCTAGAAATACCGAAAACTCTACAAGAGGAAATATAAAAAAGAGCATCAAGAAGTGCGATGTTTAATATTTTGTCCAAGATTCCACTGTAGAAGGGGAAATGGTACCTGGATCCTTCAAATCTGTTGGGTATTACAGGGGAAATGATACATGAATCCTTCAAATCCGTTGGGTACCCATGTCGAATATAACACAACATGGGTAATATGGTATCAGGTATGACATATTGATATATCACCATCATAGCATTGCCTTGACAATTTAGAGTTGGCTTTACAATTCTATTTCGCCAAGCAATCCTATCTAAGGCCCATAGACATTAAGGTCATGCTCAAGTAGTTGTCTTCTCAAAGTAGGAGGGATAGTTGATGTCTAGTTCACGTAGTTCCAAACAAGCCTGCTAAATTGGAAAGGTATATATCATTATCACTGCTGCCACTATCATTATAGCCTTCTCCCAATTATTTTAGGTTGGCTTTACAACCTTGTTTCGGCAATCAATCTTATTTTGGGCCCTATTCTCGATAAGTGAACAAGCCTTCGTGTCCCTTCTCATCACCTCAATCCAAGTCCTTTTATGTCTTCCTCTCATCATCCTTTGAGGCCCTTCAAACCCTAATCAATGTTCCCCTCTGTACTCAAGTCATCTCTAGTCTTGGTTGCACATGACCAAAACATCTCAACTTGTTGACAATTTTATTTCTTATTTGGACTCTCCTCAGCTGCTTCGGACAACCTTATTGTTAATTCTATTGTTCCTAGTTTTTCCGCACATCCATCCCAACATCCTTGTCTTTGCAACATACAATCTCTACTTATTCTACTTCCTAATTGCCAACACTTTCCTATATAACATAACTGGTTAGGTAGATAACTCATAAAAATTTCCCTTAAAATTTTCATAGTATGCAGAGATCACAGAAGACCCCAAAGGTACATCACATCATCGACCCAGCTCTAATTCTATTGAAACATCTATATCAATCTCCTTTTGAATTCTGAATGAAGGGTGAAAAAACACTTCGTGTTGAGGAATCTCTTAACAATCAAGCATTTCCTCTAAATTGTACTTACTAACTCACATTCTAGATACTCAATATTGGTTCTATGAATTTTTAAGCCTCTACCCCCTCCAAACCTCCAATTTAGCATTTGCCCCTCTCTAGTCTCTTTGACCAACACCGTGTCATCACAAACAATTTACACCAAGGAACCTCATCCTAGACCCTAGCAATTAATTCATCTATATCAAATGCAAGGAAAAATAAAAAGAAGTGCTTAATAGTGATCCCTAAAGAAAATTAATAATATGTTGATGATTGGTTGTCCCCAATCTCATTTAAAAGCTTTGGGAACATTGTAAGGTGGGGCTGTTAGCACACACACATGTGCGCACACACGCATGTGCACTCACACACTCACACACAGAGGTGGCCCACCTCTTACACATGCACACACATGGGTGTTAGTAGAGAGAGATGATCACATGCATGAGATGTGAACTGAGAGAAAGAGAAAGAAAGAGAGAGACAATGGTGGCCCACCTCTTACATGCCGCACATGGGTGTGAGTAGAGAGAGATGATCACATGCATGGGATGTATGTGAATTGAGAGAGAGAGAGAGAGAGAGCAAGGTGTACCAAATCAATTATATATTATATAATGGCCTATACGTAGTGGTAATGGCCGAGTCCGTCAAGCAATATGGGGGTCGAAGCGGTGACCCCTAAGGTTTTTGCTCGGATCAGCCGTTACGGGGGCCTTAACGGCCATTACGCCCCATAACACCCGTTACTGCCCCGTAACGGTCAGGGTGTAACAGTCGTAAACGGCTAGTTTTTTGTCTCTTTAAGTTGTGATTTTTCTCATTTTAAGGCACTTTTTCTTTTCCAAATTATTTTGTAACTATTCTACTGCAAATTCTGACCACTTTTAGCTTGAATTTGAGGATCAAAACAAAATATTTTAAAGATTTTGTTGAATCAAAACTCCGTAGGCCATTTTTCGGAAAATATTCAAAATTAGGTATTTATACAAATTTTTTTTAATCTCTATTGTTATGGTTGAATATGATGCGTTATTCAAATTAGAACATATGAATATGCATTTTATGGATTATGCAACTGATTATTTATTTATTTTTCGTATTTTTTTATTATTTTTAGTCAATTTTTAAAAATTAGAAAAAATCCTTTCTTTAATATTTTTCTGTTTTAATGGTTGAACATTGTGTGTTAATGATAGTAGAACATATAAATGTTATTTTTTCAGATTATGCAATTGATTTGGTATTTTTTTTTTTGTATTTACAGACTATTTTTGGCCTATTTTAAAAAAATTAGGAAAAATCAAAATTTTTTTCAATCTTTTTCTGTTTTAACGGTTGAATATGATGTGTTAATGATAATAAAACATATAAATGTTCTTTTTACGGATTATGCAAATGATTTGTTTTTTTTTTTTTGGACTATTTTTAAAAATTAGGAAAAAAATCAATATTTCTCTTTTTTAATGGTTGAATATGATGTGTTAATGATATTAGAGGATATAAATGTTCTTTTTATATATTATGCAATTGATTTTCTATTTTTTTTATTTTCAAACTATTTCGACCTATTTTTAAAAATTAGGAAAAATCAAATTTTGTTCAATCTTTTTGTATTTTAACGGTTGAATATGATGTGTTAATGATAGTAGAACATATAAATGTTATTTTTATAAATTATGCAATTGATTTGATATTTTTATTTTTATTTTTTGTATTTTCGAATCAAAGACACAGGGAAGTTTATAAATTCATCAAACCACCTAATACAGCTTTCTCACCAAAGATTAGACTGTTATACTACCATAAACACGTTCAAAATTATAAATGAATGCATATTTGAAATATTTAGAATTTTCTGAATTTAATGGATATTTTTTTCGGATTTTTTTAGAACAATCTTTTTTTATCATTACAGGGGGCGTATCGGCCGTTACGTGAGTGCACTCACACCCACACACAGAACTTTCAAACACAGCCTCATCTGTCCTACCAAAGCTTGGTGTGTTGGATATCTAAGCCATCCAAAAGGTTGGTTGCACCATGAAGATCATCAAGCATTAAAATCGGTCAGTTTCCCTTATTAGGCAGGTCAGACCTGTGCATTGAGTCAAATCATTGGTTTTCATTGATTTTTCCGGTGTGACCTGCCTAGTGAGTTGCCTAACATTATTTTGTCATCAGGTGATGTGTTTGACCTTTTGCATGGGTCAGATGTCCAACACATGTGACACAATTGGTGAGAAAGATGGGGCTGCATGTGAACTTTCACATATACATAAATACACATGAGCACCTCGATCAGTTCAACAGCTAAGGGGTTCGATGTGACTTTTCTTTTTGGTAGTGCTACCTCATAGCATGATATGTGCAAAAAAGTTTCATTTATTTTACTGTGATCTGATTTTTTATCATCTAGCATCTACATGATCACAAGCACATGATTTGGGATTATTGTAATAGTTTGCAAACAAACACAAAAGGCATGTTGCACCTATGCATGATTGAAGTAGCTTTCTAAAAATTTATGTGGTCGACAAATCAGGCAATTCAAATGTTCATCATGTCATTGTAGATGTCGGGTAGTTTTTTGACCTATGAAGATTTTTATTTTGGTGGTTTTCAGCTCAAGGAGGCTGGAAGTAAGCAGAGTGGAATTGCTTCTGCAGGTTGGGACATTTTGTGTTGCAATCGGTGCTCTGGTGGCCGGTATATTCTTCTCCATGAATGATCAATAAATCTTGACCCTTGAATGACTGAATCTATCTTTTCTTTTCTTAATCCTCTTTCTTAAAGTGATGTATAATGTTAATTCTCTAACTGTAGGAATTCATCTTCCTTCAGCATTCTGTTCTTTCCAAAAAACCTGTATATCAATGCGAGAACCTATTTCAGTCCTGCATGTCCTTTGCATCTCCTGTTGCTCAGTGTGACAAATATCACAGAGTTTTTGAAAATCTTGCAATAGTGTTGTGAAAAATACTTAAATGATATTATTGTGACATTATCCTCAGATTGTCAAACTGTCGGCAGATTTTCAAATATCATGATTTTTTGCGTTATTATCTCAATATTTAGTATTAAAAAAAATAAAAATAAAAATAAACAAAACAAAACCATTATATATATAATATTAAGATTTCAAATTTATTTATTAATTTACAACAAATATTTTATTTTCGTTTAGATTTTGCCAACAATATCCCGAGAAAGACATCCAATTTTGAAAATCTCCTGAGGAACTGCCGAAACAAGATTTGTAGCTAGCTGCTGCTCACTGCTGTTGAGAAATTATATCTTGTTGTTTCTGAGCAAAGTGACAATTACAATGCTTGCTCTATATATTCTTTTATTTTTCATGATGTTAATGCCTGCGTATATGCCTAACATGCTGTCTGGACTCGAGTATTCATTGGCCATAAAGACCTCGATTTTGTGAAAGTTCCCATTGACATTTCCATTGTTACATTTTTATTTGAATTTTCTTTTTCAAAAAGCATTACTTTGCAAATCTTCCCGATATGTTCTCAGTTGATCGAGCACTTACAAATGGTTGTACCAAATTGGCATGATCGTGGTTTCAGGTATATTTGGCATGAATTTGAAGTCCTATCTTGAAGAGCATGTGGTACAAAGCTCAACCTGTAAAACTTTTGCAGTCGTGAACTATCACCATTTACTGCTAATACAATCTGTTCTGCTTGGTGCAGTGGGCCTTCTGGCTGACGACTGCTGGGATAATCGTTGGTGGTGTGGCTGCATTTTTCATTATGTATTCTTATATCAAGTCAAGGAGAATATTGTAACCTTCTCAACCATTCAAATGTGCCTACCCCTGATAGTGATATACATTTATCCTGTATTTAGATCCGTTGCGAGTGATTCGTGTGTATTCCCAAAATCCACTTATTGCATCCATTGTTGACGCATGAAAATGTCTATTAATTGGAGAAATGTCATACAAATATTTCTTATTTCCTCATTTATGATGTTGTCCTCAATTATTCTTATCGGACTGGATCGGATGTTAGTCGTATTTACTGATTTGTATTGAAACTGGATCAGGTGTTACCCAATCAAGCATTGTAGAATCTATTCATTGGTTGTGTTGCCCAATCAGGTGTTGTAGAATCTATTCATTGGTTGTGTTGCCCAATCAGGTGTTGTAGAATCTATTCATTGGTTGTGTTGCCCAATCAGGTGTTGTAGAATCTATTCATTGGTATCGAAACGGATCAGTTGTTACCAGGTCCGAGTCGAGTCAGATGAGTCATATCGGACTCAATCCGAGTCAACTCAGACATGTCGTAACGGACTCAGTCGGAATCGTAAAATCGTGCTTGGCCTCTATGTGTAATTGAAGTATGTTTCCGTGGCCCTCGTCCAGATGATTAACAACTTTGTTTGTAGGCTTCCATTATTTGACAGTCTAATTGATGGCTATGATCATCCAATCAGTTTTTGGTGTATACTCCATCCATGATAGGCCTCAAGATTTGGACGTCCAGATTTTTATCCATGTATACCATACGTAAGGTGGATGAGTCACCATCATCTAAGGATGGCCAAGTATAACAGATCTCATTAATGTGTCCAAATGATTCTTGAGCCAAAACATCAACAAAGTGGGACCTCCATGACAGATGGTTTGGATCCCTTATCAAATGTGCCAGGCATGCTCATGTGGTGGTGGGACGTGCGGGTGCCCACATGATATGTGTATGACATATAGCCAATCAAACATATGCACTCCAAGTATAATAACTATGAGGACCAAAAAATATTTTGATTGAATCTGCAGAAGGGCTGCACGTACATTTCGATGCTTTTAGGCAGTGTGTTATTTTTATAATGTGACTCACCTTATGTTTAGATTGATTTTTTTTTTAATTTTTTTTTGTTCCTATTAACATCTTGGGTGCGATATCACAAAAATATCACGTGGGCCCCACAATTCTCTAATTTATTAATTCTCGATAATAAAAAAAAATGCACAGGTGTATGATGGTTATTTTACTTATTTTGGCGTTTCTGGAACTGCCTACTTGTGTTTTTAGAGAAAATTCTATGATAATTTGCCCCATTTTAGAAGTGACAGCAACTTATGAACTATACACATGACATGGTTGTACATTGATCTTGACCGTTCAAATCGTTAACCTAACCAGATTAGAGCATGACTTAAAAATCACACCAAGAATGCGATAGTAACTGTTTATTGTACTTTCGGGGCTGAGATGATTCACTATTTTACTTCTAATAATCTACTTAAAATCTACGGAATGAATAGTTGAGATTTATTTTTTTAGTTTAAGAGATGGGTCTAGATATGTGAGAAGGATGAGCCATGGTAGTGATGATGCTATTGCCAACTTACGAACTCAAGACACGACGGTCTTCTTCTTTTCCTTCCTGATCGAAATCATCTATGTTTAAGGCAGCGGGTAAAGCTCTCAAACTGGGTGGGGCCCATCGTATTGTAGATGTAGAGTCCACTCCGCCCATTAGGTGATAACCTTGATTTCACCCTTCATCCAAAATATCAACCCAATACAGAACTTATATGGGCAAAACCAATGGTAACAATGTAAATTTGTGCTGAAGGCATGCGAGAGTTTTGGATCAGGCTAATATTTTTATATTCACATCCCTGTGAGCCACACCTGATGAATGGGTTTGATGAAAGGTAAATGCCATTGTGGCCCCACACATAAACATATCATTGGCATTCGGTCTCTGTTGATTCATGTGATGTGGCCCACCTGAATTCTCTATCTGATTGATCTTTGGCCTCACGGCCTTGCATTAAAGAGCACACCTGATGGACGGAGTGGATGTAACACAGAAGAGTTGCTCGGCCCACAGAGCTTGGGAACGTGTAAAACGGGTGTTGCTCCTCTCATGGTCAACAATATGGACGGTCCACTTTTACGACCATTAGCCCTTTTGGTTAAGATTATTAGAACAAAGCGTCTCTTGAGAGGCATATGCAATATAAAGTCACATGATTGATGCAATTACACCAACTCTCCCACAATTAATTTGGACAGTCCATCTTTGTGGTTGATGGGACGGTTGGGATAGTTGGACCCAAGTGATCGGGGACATGAAATTAAAAGAGTGGCCCACGTGGTGTACATCCCAAGCTGACCATTAGCCCCTTTCAATCAATCTAAATTGTCACGCCCCAAATTCGAAAATCGGGCTCACAAAATTTTCTATCGCCGAATCTGGCGCCGATAGCATCCGCAGTACCCCATTCTCGGCTCCCGGCACCCATATACCAGGTTTCGATCATGAAATCTTACAAGGAGAATTTTCAACGTGAATTTGATTCGTAATAAGCATAACCATAAGCTTATAGAAAGCTTAGAGGGTGATGAAAGTGTGTGCGAAAGGTAGCAATGCAAGAATGTAATATCAACGTAATGCGAAAACATACTAGTAAGTCCATGAATGCTATCAGTCGTACCAAGGTCATGCGATACAAGATGCATAAATGCTAACGACTATATCAAGGCTATGCGATGCAAGACCTACGTGGCTAAATGTCATATGCAAGATGCAACACAATCACACCAGTCCTTAGCTGGAATCCACATATCAATACAGTTCATCTTTCTGAAAAATCACCAGGGTTTAGTACACTCCAAATGTCACTGCCCCTTCCCCAGGCGCGTGGTCCAAATAAGTGTAAGAAACCTCATTATCTGTCTAGCCAATAGCCTGTCAATACCTATCTGGCACGTCGATAGCGGACTCATTTACGAGCTGGTCAGACTCAGCCTAGCAATTGTCCCCTACCCTCGGGCAGGTAGGGTCACACCCCCTTTCAACCGACTATGATACATTGGGAGACGCAGCCTCTTGGCATTCGGCCCTCATACGCTCATATATCCACTCGGTCTAGGCATTGGAGTATCCTCCATGGTACCATGAGGGTTTGAGGACTTTCACCGAGGGACATCCTTTGTGCCCCCCTGTTTAACAAGGATTTCCGGTATCCAATCCTGCCGCCCACACTATATTTACGGAGGCTACAGCCCTGATCTCGCTAGGGCGTACAGTAATCATAATCACACAACGCAAGATGTAAAGTCACACAGTCCAATCATGCATCAATCTTGTGTATACCGTGCGCTCATGTGGGACAACTCCACCTATCAAGGAGTCCCATAAACAACCTGTCTAATGACATATGCAATGGTCAACCACATCTCATATCAAGCATGCAGATGATGCGTATACGTATGTATCATAATGCTATGCTATTACATACTCATAATCGGTATCAATAACCGACCTATATACAATGTGGGGTCTATAAATGGACAGCCGATCTAAACCATAAAGATCGGCCCTCAACTGTGGATATACCAAATCCGATAGTCCGAATCCCTCTGTCTACGACGATGATGAACTCTCCTCATATCAAATGGGCCTAGGTGACCTACCTATATTCCTAAGGATCCGGAAAGGGTTCCTTCTCCATACTATTATATAGCCCACTAGATGCCCTAGGGACCCAAATAAGTCCTAGGTGGACTCCAAGATTTAAAAAAAAAATAAAAAAAATCCTACTAACCAATGGGGGCCCAACATCTTGGGATAGCCCAATGAGAATAGATGGATCATGCAAATGGGGCTCAATGATTAGAGTCAACCTACTTAGAGAATGATGAGAATGAACCTAACAAGACCTAAGGGAAGGTCACAATGAGGACGTTTAACCATCATTGCCCATCAATGTGGACATTTAACCAACATTGCTCCCAAGGAGTGGCCCACATAGCGCCAAACATATGGTGAGCCCATGACCTCACACGAGAGCCTAATATACATCACAATAGGCCTCACTCAAGAGCCACATATACATCACATCGGGCCTCGCCATATGGGCCTCATATACATCACATCGAGCCTCATCATATGGGTCTTATATACATCACATTGGGCCTCATTATATGGGCCTTATATACATCACATCGGGCCTCACACATGGGCCACATACATCACATTGGGCCTCACCAAATAGGCCTCAAATACAACACATCGGGCCTCATCATATCGGCCTCATACATCACATCAGGCCTCACAAAATGGGCCTCAAATACAACACATTGGGCCTCATACATCACATCGGGCCTCACCAAATGGGCCTCAAATACAATACATCGGGCCTCAAATACATTATATTGAGGTGGGCTATAACGCTCTGAAAATCGGGGGTCGAGCAGAAACCCGACTCCCGAGTTCCAACACATCACTTATACAACATAATTAATGATGATTGAATGTTATCCGTATTAGTGCATTAAACATGAATGAGATTATACCAAATCAGCATATCATACTCCAGAGACAATTTATATTATGCAAGCGGAAGACTGTGATATATATATACAGTATAAAAGTAATAACAAGCCCTCAGAGTATGATTATCACTAGGTTAAATAATTACAAGTTTAGTTCCAAAATGTACAAAACAAGAAAGTATAATGTTCTCTATCCAAAACTCTATAGCCCCGTCAGCGCAACTCCAAGTCTACATAGACCCGCCAGAGAGTTGTATATAGGAAAACTCTTCCTCGTCATCGTAATAGTCTGGCTCTGCCTCATGAACATCGTCATCACCTGCAGCTAAGACAAAGTCTGGTTGGTGTTTAAAACACCGTCCCAGAACGTGGGAGTGAGTGATCAACTCAGTGGAGCTATAAGATAAAGGTTAACATGTTATCAATTCAATCAAGCAGTAATGATAAAGCAATACTATCAAACATCCCTAAGTACTCTGGTTAATGCAAACATGATATGTATTAATGATGCATGCCCTCACCTGCACTCCTTCTGCGATCTTCCTCTTATGGTCGCGGCATGCACCTCTTCCTCTATGCTCAACACCAACGCCAAAGGCACATGCAATGCGGTGCATAAGCATGATTACTGAGTTCTTATTAGACCTTTTCATATAGTAGGATTAGGAAGCTAAGGTACCTCCCTTATATCATTTCCCAAGCAATGATCCATTCTAGGGTTGTCAATCCTAGCTAGTCTCATACAATGTTGTGGTTTCGGGTCACTACAAAGGGCTCGTCACCTCAATGCATGCCTAGCTTATACTCTAGTTGTTACGGAAAGGCTCGTCGCCTCAGTGCAGTCTCAGAGTATGCTCGAGTTCACTACGAATGGCTCGTCACTTAATCATAGACCGACAGCTCGAATACAGTGTCCCATACCACCATATTCGGCTTACGAGCTTAGGTTGCTCACTGGTCACTATGGGTGGACTCGTCACCCCGGCGTAGGCTGATAGCTTGACCACGATGTCCCATTCCACCATGTTCGGCTCATGAGTCTTAGCGGATCGAGGTACCAAGGTTAACGGGGTTTCCACTAGTGAGTTTGGTACCTTAGGTTCAAGCAATTGCGTCCATATATGGTGAACATACATCGGGCCAATCGGGTTACTTAACGAGCTTGACTGGTACAGGCGCACATCGAGATGATCGACATGAAGTGCGTAAGCACTCCGTGTGGCCTAATCACTGTCGACAACCAAAGTACGACTCGAATTCATCGAGCACGTCCTGTGTGGTGAAACAACCTCAACCACCACACTAGGACCCGTTATCGATTGCCTGGACTATACCATAGTCCCAAACACACTCTGATATGAGAAATATGTACACATGATAATCATACAGAATTTGTAAGGCCCTGAGAATCGGGGGTCGAGCAGGAGCCCAACTCTCGAGTTCCAAAGCATCACTTATGCAACATATATGATGATGATTGAATGTTGTCTATTTTAGTGCATTAAACATGAGTGGGATTATACCAAATCAGTATATCATACTCCAGAGGCAGTTAAATAACGCAAGCGGAAAACTAAGGGATGTATATAAGCATATATGGAACGTATAGACCATTGTCGGTTTCCAAAGTATGAATACATTGCCAAGTCAAATAATTACATATATTAGTTCAAAATACAAAATATCAAAGATAATCCAACTACAAATGATAAGCCCTGTAGCCCCCGTCGATCAGGACGGTCTAAGTAAACCCACCTGATAACTGCATGTAGGTCGTCGTAGAAGTCAGGCTCTGCCTCATACGTCGCGTCGCCATCTGCAACTAAGACAGAGTCTGGTTGGTGTTTAAAACACTGTCCCAAAACATGGGAGTGAGTGATCAACTCAGTAGAGCTATATGGCAAAGGTTAACATGTTATCAATTCAATCACGCAGTAATGATAAAGCAGTACAACAATTAAGCCCTAAATACTCTTGTTAATGCAAAGGTGGTATGATATGATGCATGCCCTCGCTTGCAGTCCCTCTGCGAACTTCATCTCACGGTCGCGGCATGCACCACACATGCTACTTCCTTGCCAAAGCACCGTGCAATACGATGTTATAATCATGTTAACCAAATTCTTACTTAGGTTTATTCATACAGCAGGGTTGGGAAGCTAAGGTACTTCCCTTATATCAATTCCCAAATAATAATCCATTCTAGGATCGTCAATCCTAAAAAATCTCATACGATGTTGCGGTTCTAGGTCACTACAAAGGGCTCGTCACCTGATCAGTGTAGGCCTAGTTTATACTCTAGTCACTACAGAAAGGCTCGCCTCAACGCAGCCTCAGAGTATGCTCGAGGTCACTACAAAGGGCTCGCCACCTGATCAGTGTAGGCAGACAGCTCGAATACAGTGTGTCATACCACCGTATTTGGCTCACGAGACGGTGTTGCTCACTGGTCACTTGGGGGAGGCTCATCGCCCCAACGTAGGCCAACAATTCGACCACAGTGTCCCATACCACCATGTTCGGCTCATGAGTCTTAGCGAATCGAGGTACCAAGGTTAACGGGCTTTCCACTGGTGAGTTTGGTACCTTAGATTCAAGAAGTAGCGTCCATACATGGTGAACATACATCGGGCCAATCGGGTTACTTGACAAGCTCGACTAGTACGAGCGCACGTAGACTTAATCGACATGGAATGCATAAGCATCCTGCGTGGCCTAACCACTGTCGTTAAACAACGTACAACTCGAGTTCGTCGAACGTGTCCGTCGTGGCCAAGAATAGTTCGGCCACCAACCATAAACCATTACCGATTGCCTGGACTACGACGTAGCCCCAAATACACTCCAGAACAATAGCATTCACATCTAGTAATCCAAAATAGCATGTGACAACTGAAATCAGATATAAATCTTACTTGAGCAATTTAACAAACACATACTACACATATTATCATACATAGACATTTCATCTATACAGCACATTGTAGTAAGATAGGTTAAAGGATACTATAACCCTAGTTAAGGGGATTGAGAATCCTATCTCAACACCCTCATTACATGCATTTAAACAAGCATTTTTACATTCAGGTATTTTATCAAACACTTATATTACACATATTACACACATGTAATAGATTTGTTAAAACACATATTATAGCAAATCCTTCCACATAGGAATTGCCACATGTACAACAATCAGGTATTCTCGATCGATAATCATGTTAAGCACAAATCATAATTCCATACTCAATCAGACATTTCAACAAACACATGGAATGCACTATATTCAACGTGGTTCATATATGTGTGTAATACATGGAAAACATCGTATCTAAGCATGTGAGATAGCAAACTCCAACTCTCTCCCTCACTGGAATTGCTGGAATAGCGATACAGAAGTGGTAGTCAGATACATGGAGCAGCGGGATTGAATCCCACGAACAAACTCCAACTCTCTCCCTCACTTTCTCTCTCTTTCCTTCTCTTTCTTCTCTCCTCTCTCTAGGGTTTGCAAATTCGTATGTGAAGGGAGTGAGAGGGTTTAAGGCCCTTATATAGACCCAGAAGTGATGGGAATGGCCCCAGGGCCATGGGATACTTAGGTTATAGCAAAAGCCGCTTGTTTCGGCTCAACGGAGCACTTCTGGAGGCCCCTTTTCTGCATGCGGTCGGACTTAAGCTCTCTGGCCTTAGATATAGGTTGAGTTAATTTTTTGGTCCGATCGGATTTACAAATCGACCGTGGCGGACCAGTTTCAGTTCAACGGTCGTCGACATTCGATCAGGGTAACAAGTATATTGACATGTGTTAGAATTTTCCATGATCCGAGGGTGTATTTGGGTCAGATTCTGACGGTCTAAATCCTTAAATTTGGCCCGCAAGTGAACAGCCCAAATCACTTAAATTTGAGCTCAATTTTTAAAGATATTCGCTCTTCTCACACACTTTGCTCCGGCCTCAAGTTGTGCGTTTCTGGATACTATCTGGATTTGATTTCTAAGATGGTTGTCAAGCCCAGTAAAGCGATCATAAGCATATAGTTTCGTGGTCAACAGACTTTCGACACGCGATCCAGGTTCAATACGAAGTTTCAAGGTGCTCCCAAGAGCAACCGGGTTTAGAGATTGTTCCTATGTTTCAGGGTAATGTAGCATTAATGATTCTACTTGTTTTGGGTCTTACGGATTGTATTTAAAGTAATTAGTGTTAATTTCACAGGTAATCTAGTTTAGTGCTTAGTTAATTTCATCTAATTTCTAAAGGATTTGGTCTTGAGGGATTTCTGCCTGAGGTGGTACTCGGGTTTTTGTATAGATTTTTCCGAGACGTTACAGCATTTAACAACCAATGCAAACATGGATAGCATTTGAACGTATAATGAAACACATATAACATGCCATTCTACATAAACATATTCTACACAAACCCCACCATTTAGATTACGGCTACTCGAAGGAATTTATGCATATAGTTAAGGTAGTTAGGAATCCTATCTCAACATCCCTATTAAGTATAGTTCATCTAACAACTTCTCATACAGACATTTTATCACACACTCATACTACACATATCAACATACATAACATATGTTAATTACAACATATATTTAGACAAATCCTTCCAACAAGGAGTTGTTACATACACAACAATCATGTATTTACATTCCATAGACATGGCAGGCACAACTCATAATTCTATATTCATTCAGTCAATTCAACAAACACTTAGAATGCATTGAAAATAGCCTAACCTATATATGTGTAATATGCTGAAACATCCTAACTACGCATATGTGATAGCACTCAAGTCAGTCATAAATCATTGACTAACATTGAAAGCCTTGAAAATCATAACCTAAACGTTTATAGTCCACACCTTTCGCCGATAAATAAGTATTGAACTCAGTTTGTATGTCAAGTCTTCGTCTACAGAACGACGGCCACCTATAGCATAAAATAGGTTAGCTATTTCATCACTTACACTATTTGAAACCCTAAAACAGATTAAGGTTAGGTTTTCTTACCTAAGAATGGAATCGAAATCGCCTGTATAGTGATACAGGAATGGTGGTTAAGCACGTGGAGTGGCGGGATTGAATCCGAGGAACAAACGCCAACTCTCTCTCTCACTTACTCTCTCTTTCCTTCTCTTTTCTCTCTTCTCTCTCTTAGGGTTTTTCAAATTCGTATGGAATGAGAGAGAGAGAGAAGGTTTAAGGCCCTTATATAGGCCCAGAACTGATGGGAATGGCCCTAGGGCCATGGTATACTTAGGTTATAGCCAAATAGTGGCTGTTTCGGTCTAACGGAGCACATCTGGATGCCCTTTTTTTGTGTACGGTCCGGAGTAGGTCCCCTAACATTAGATCTAGGTCAAGTTTTCGGTCCGATCGGATTTGTGGATTGACCGTGGCAGACCAGTTTTAGTTCAACGGTCATCGACGCTTGATCAGGGCCACGAGTACATGGACCTGTGTATGAAATTTTTCCTGATCCGAGAGTGTATTTGGGTCAGATTCTGACGGTCTGAAGCCTTAGATTTAGCCTGCAAGTGAATGGCCTAAATCACTTGAACCTGAGTTCATTTTCTAAAGATATTCGCGTTTCTCACACACTTTGCTCCAGGTTCAAGTTGTGCATTTCTGGATACTATCTGGAGTTAATTTCCGAGATAGTTGTCAAGTCCACTAAGGCGGTCCTAACCGTATGGTTTTGCAGTAATCAGACTTTCGACGCGCGGTCCAAGTCCGATACGGAGTTTCGGTATGCTCCCGAGAGCAACCGGGTTTAGAGATTGATTCTAGATTTCAGGGTAATGTAGCGTTAATGATTCTACAAGTTTTGGGTCTTGCAGATCGTATTTAAAGTGGTTCAAGCTAATTTCACAACTGATCTAGTTTAACACTTAGTTAATTTCGCCTAATTTCTAAAGGATTTGGTCCTGAGGGATTTCTGCCTGAGGTGGTACTCGGGTCTTTGTACGAATTTTTTCGAGACGTTACAATCTACCCCCCTTTAAAAAAAATTGTCCTCAAAATTAGTACCTTTTCGTACTCCTCGAGAATCTGAGGGTAGTTCTTGCGAACCTCGCTTCTGTTTCCCAAGTAGCCTCCTCCTCAGTGTGGTGTATCCACAGAACCTTCACAAGTGGAATCACCTTATTGCGCAACACCTGCTCCTTCTTATCTAGAACACGCGTCGGTCGCAATACATAAGTAGCATCCTCACTCAACTGCACCTGCTCCCACTTGATAATATGAGAAGGATCAGGAACGTATTTCTTCAGCATAGATACATGAAATACGTTGTGTACGCTTACGAGTGGTGTGGGCAAAGCAAGGCGGTACGCTACCAACCCCACTCGATCTAGTTCTGGAATGGGCTAATGAATCTTGGCGTGAGTTTTCCCTTCTTCCAAACCGAAGGACTCCCTTCATGGGGGAAACTTTCAGAAACATATGGTCCCCAACCTCGAACTCTAGCTGTCGCCGTATCGTATCGGCGTAACTCTTCTGTTTGCTCTGCGTCGACGCCTGATAATGTCGATCTTCTCTGAGGTTGCCTGTACATACTTTGAGCCTATCAAGCTCTTCTCGCCAACCTCTGCCCAACAATGCGGTGCTCTACACGGACGCCCATATAGTGCCTCGTAAGGAGCCATGCCGATACTCACCTGAAAGCTGTTGTTATAGGCGAACTCTGCATAAGGAAGACAGTTATCCCAACTGTCCTTGAAATCTAGTATACAAGCTCGCAGCATATCTTCCAACACCTGATTTACCCGTTTCATCTGCTCGTCAGTCTATGGGTGGAACGCGGTACTGAACTTCAACTTCACACCCATTGCTTCTTGGATACGGGTCCAGAAGATAAATGTGAATTACGTGTCTTGATCCGACACGATCTCCATAGGAATTCCATGCAGACGTACTATCTCCTTGATGTACAGCCTGACCAAATCGTCTGCCGAGTTCGAAACTCTAATAAGGAGAAAATGGGCCGATTTCGTCAACTGATACACAATCACCCAAATGGAATCATGTCCCTTCCTCGTCTTTGGTAGCCCTTAGATGAAATTCATAGAGGTGAAGTCCTAATTCCATTCTGCTATGGGCATGGGATGAAGTAATCCTGGAGGTCGGCGATGCTCTGCCTTGACCTGCTGGTATTTGAGACAACGGAACACATAATCTGCTATGTGGACCTTCATATTGTCCCACCAACATGACCTCTTCATATCTCGATACATCTTTGTACTGCCAGGATGTATCGTCATCCTCGAATTGTGAGCGGGTTCGAGAACCTTCTTTCTCAAGTCATAAAGATTTGGCATGCATAGGCGGCCACGATAACATAAGCCCCCATCCATACCAACTCTCCACTCAGAGTCTGCATCATCACTAGCTCGTCTCCTCAACTCTAACAACTCTTCATATTCCCCCTGAGCCATGATGATTCGGTCATCAATCAGTGGTTGTACATGCATATGTGCGATGCTCTCGAACGGCTCCTCAACTGTAAGTTTTTGCTCAAAGTCTCGCACAAACTTTACCATGTCCCACTCTGCTATCATCAGTGGAGCTGCAAATGCTATCGTCTTCTTGCGGCTCAACGCGTCTGCCACAAGGTTGGCCTTGCCAGGATGGTAGGAGACCTCGAACTTGAAGTCCTTCAGGGTCTCCATCCATCGTCGCTGTCTCATATTCAAGTCCCTCTGAGTAAATATTTACGTAAGGTTCTTGTGGTCATAAAAGAGCTCGAACTCCTCTCCATAGAGGTAATGTCTCCAGACCTTCAATGCAAAGATGACAGCTGCTAACTTCAAGTCATGCTTAGGGTAATTTTTCTCGTATTTCCTCAACTGCCACGATAAATAGGCAATCATCCTGTCCTTCTGCATAAGGACGCAACCCAAACCAACACGAGGCGCGTCGGTGAATATCGTATACTTGACCTCTTACTCTAGCAATACTAGCAAAGGGGCGGACGCCAACTTATCCTTCAGCTCCTGAAAAGCTGCCTCTGCCTTCTCATTCTAGGCGAACTTGAGATCTTTCCGAGTCAGCTGAGACAACGGTCTGGCTATCTTGGAAAAATCCAGAATAAATCGTCGATAGTAACCTGTCAGGACAAGAAAGCTCCTTACTTCGGTAATCGAACCAGGCTGCTCCCAGTCCTGAACTGCGGCTACCTTAGCAAGGTCCACAGTTATCCCTTCCTTGGACACCACATGTCCTAGGAACTTAACTTCTTCTTCCCAGAAGTCGTACTTCTTGTACTGTGCAAATAACTGGTTCTTCCTGAGAGTATCAAAGACTGCTCGCAGGTGCTCCTCGTGATCTTCCCGACTCTTGGAGTATATCAGGATGTCATCTATAAACACGATGACGAATCGGAATAGAAACGGCCGAAACACCCTATTCATCAAGTCCATGAACACAGTCAGTGCGTTTGTGAGTCCAAACGACATCACAAGGAACTAGTAGTGCCCAAAACTGGTCCTGAAAGCTGTCTTCTACACGTCCTTATCCCTGACGAGCAACTGGTGGTACCCCGCCTGTAAGTCAATCTTCGTGAAATATTGCGCCCCCTTCAACTGATCGAACAGATCATCTATCCTGAGCAAAGGGTACTTGTTCTTCACCGTCACTTAGTTCAACCTGCGGTAATCAATACACAACTGCGGTGATCCATCCTTCTTCTTCACAAATAACACAGGTGCTCCCCAAGGAGACACACTCGGTCGTATGAAGCCTGCATCCAACAGATCGTCGATCTGTTTCCTCAATTCCTCCATCTCACATGGAGGTATGCGATACGTGGGTAACGAGATGGGTGTCACACCAGGCACAAGATCAATGGTAAAATTGATCTCGCGCTGAGGAGGTAGTCCAGGAATCGTCCTGAACACGTCTGCGAACTCCCGAACTACTAGCGTGCCCTCAAGTGTCAGATCATTAACATTCTCTAACAAGGTGGCATAACAGCTAACACGGCGGGGCCAACTGACCTGCACTAGAAAAGAAAAGACCGTGCCCTTAGGTCCATGGGTTGTCACCACTCTGTTATCACAATAAATTTCTGTCCTCATCTCGGTGAGTCAATCCATACCGAAGATAACATCGTAATGGTATAGTGGGGCAACGATCAGATCCATAAGTACTGTTCTGCTTCCTAAGTCTATCGAGCAACTCTCACACATTCTGTTAACATCTGAAAAAGTCCTTGTAACTGTAAGGATCCTCACTCCCTTCATAGGAGTCATATCCAACGCTAGCTGCTTGACTGCCGCACATGATACGATGGAGATAGTGGACCCAGTGTCCACTAAAAAAAGATGGAAATACCTTGGATATGGGCCGTGACCTCGAAGGCCAGTGGTGCGGTAGCTGCTGTCTCGGATGCCTCAACTGCAAGTGAGTGCACCCGAGCCTATTGAGAACGGTTCGCCTGTGGGACCATAGGCCATTGAGGCAGCCTAAAACGAGGTGTCGACGGTCAAAAGGAGGGGCGTGCTGGTGTCGTCCGTAGAGGTGGAGCTGTGATAACATGTGGGGGCTGGCGATTGATCCTTTTGAGGCGGCGAGAAGCCGTTGTCCCTTATCTTGGTAAAGCAATAAGTATCTGCATGGCCCGCACAGTTGCAGTATGTGCACCACAAGTCTAGTCACCTCATAGGGGTAGGTGGAACCGCAATCCTGGGAGGCGAGTCTGTGCGGGGCCTCTTGCCGAGGAACGGCCGACTCGGTAGATCTGGTCGAGGCCTCTGACCCATGGCTGCACGCGTGCGAGATAAACGATCCCCATCATGCTCCGCCTACAAAAACATGTTCACTAGCTTAACATAAGTGGGTATACTAGTACAACACATCTTCGAGCAAATCTCGGGTCGCAGACCCTCAGAGAAGCACCGCATCCTCATCGGCTGATCGGCGAGAATCAAAGGAGTATACTTAGCTAGCTCTGTAAACCTATTCTCGTACTCTGTCACTGTCATGCCTCCATGTCAGAAGCGAAGGAACTCTCCCTCCTCATGGCGGTACGTGAGGGGAAAATATTTCTCGTGGAAGCGCGTCTCGAAGGCCTCCCACATCCACACATATCTGACCGCAATGGTCTTGAGGACACTGTCCCACCATAAGCTGGCCTCTTTCTCAAACATGAAGGTGACCAGCTCAACCTACTCTGCCTCAGTGCAGTGCAGCGACTTCAACATCTTAGAGATGCGGTCAAGCCAATACTCAGCCTCCTCGGGTCGGTGAGTACCCGTAAAGGTAGGGGGCCATAGCGCTGGAATCGCTTGAAAAGGCCGCTAGCACTCGCGTTCCCAGCAGGGTGCACAAGTGGTGCAGGTAGAGCCACACCCATACTCTGGGCAAAGACCCCTGCGATGGTAGCTAGAAACTGTTGTTGCTGCTGTTGTTACTGTATCTACTGCTGCTGCATCAACAACATCATTTGCCCCAGCCTATCAGGAGGCGGAGCGGACTGTGGTATGTGAGGCATCGACGTAGATGCACGGTTTTGTTCAGGAACTGATTATGTAACAGGTGGTACCACAGGTGGTGTCACAGGCGGTATAATAGGTGTTGGCCCAGCGGTAGGGCCAGTGACCGACTGAGAATTCAGCATGGTCTTGTGAATCAGACCCAAGCTGGGGTCCGTGTGACTATCGCTTAGGGGAGATGCCCCGTCAAACGATTCGCCCAGTGAAAGACGAGCCGTGTTCCGAGTGCTCTTAGGTGGCATTCCCTATATATAACACAGGGAGCAACCCATGTCAGAGTTAGCATAAGTATCGATGCACATCCACACATCACTCACATTCCAACAATACACATACATCTCATAGCAACAGGGAATTTCCATGCATTCATCTAAAAATTGTTACAATACATGAGAGATACAGTCTTACATGAATCATGACTGAGAATGCATGCAAGTTACTCTAAAAAGCCTTTAAACACCAGAACATACTATCCAACATTCGAGCCTACACTGGCTAACACGAAGAAGACTCTTATAAAAACACGCTAGGGACAACTACACATGTCTAATCATCTGAATCCGGTGACAGAGGAGGTGCACCCTTATCCTGCATGCAGCACAGGATAGCCTTCACGGTGTGAGACAACTTCTTGAATTTGTGCTGCACGAAGGCCCGGGTCTTACCGACCTCTTGTCGCAGGGCGGCCTGGCCCTCCTCGAGCCAAGCTAAGTGGGCTTCTAAAGCAGCCCGATCACTGCCACGCTTATGTGTAGCAGGAGGAGAGGCCACCCCAGGGCCTTGGGCCTCCACTTCTTCCTCTGCTTGTCCTTCCTCTTCTTCATTGCCACTTTCTTCCTCACCCTCGCTCTCCTCAATATCATCACTTTCCCCTTCGACATCAACACTCTCCTCTTCTGTATCGTCACTCTGCTCCCCAAGGCGGGCTCGGCATTGCCTTTCGTCAATCCCCATATTGTCAAGCGTTCTTGCACTGATAATATGGATTGGAGCGACGTCATCCATATGGTGTCGGAAGCTGTAGCGGCGGGCGATCTTACAAATCAGTCGGTCGAATGGCAGCGCGTGCTTTCCCTATTGGACCTCGCCGCTTTGATTATCTGCGTCAGGATGAGAGTGGGCAAACATACTTTATCTCTTTTCCCAACTCGAAAGAAGAAGTCCACCATGAACCTCGTGCACTTGGTGCGGTTACTCAACCAGGGATACACGTTATACATGCATATATTGTGGAGCAGACATAAGTCATTTATCATTTTGGTTGAAGCGAGGCCAGTTGTAACAACCTGGATTTTTGCCAACCTGGAATTAGACGTCCTTAGGCAATGGGTCGCTCCTAACACCCTATTAACCTGTCAGGACTCAATCCCAAAGTCTAAAACTACTGTTGAACCCACTTCCTTCACAAATCCCACACTTCAGCACCTCGTTCTTTAAATCCTTCTAAGTACTTTCACATTAGACATTATCTTAAAGTTTAGGTGATGAAGAACAATACTTGAACTAAACATTACTACAAATGACTGAGTACCACATCGACCAGAAATCACTTAGGATTAAACCCTTTAGAAATTTGACAAAGTTAACCAAGTGCTAAACTAGATTAGCTACGAAATCCGTTTGATCCACTTTAAATACGATCTGCAAGGCCCAAAACTTGTAAAATCATTGACGATAGGTTACCCTAAAATCTAGGATCAATCTCATTACCCGGCTGCTCTCGGGAGCATCTCGAAACTCCGTATCAGTTCTAGACTGCACATCGGGAGTCAGAATAATTCGAAGTTAAGGACTTAGGACCGCCTCACTGGGCTTGACAATCATCTCAGAAATTAAATCCAGACAGTGTCCCACGGCTGTTCGCTTGAGTACGGAGGGAGAGAGTGTGAGAACACTTGTTTCTTTATAAAATAAATATCTTGAATAGTAATCTGAGACTCGTCGCTTGCGGATCAGTATTAAGCAACCAAACCGTCAGAATCTGACCAAATTACACCCTCGGATCAGAAAAAATTTCATAAACATTTACATGTACTCAGAATCTCCGATCGAGATTCACTGACCGTTGAACTGAAACTGGTCCGCCACGCGTGATCTGAGAACCCTACTAGAACGAAAACTTAATAGAACGTAGATCCGATGTTAGTGAGCTTAAGTCCAACCTTTGGCTCAAGGAGGCCCGCCAGAAGTCCTCCGTTGAGCTGAAACAGGTCCGCTTTGGTTATAACCTAAGCATATTTTGACTTGGAGTCTATTTCGATGAGTTTTTAGACTATATAAGGACCTTAAACCCTCTCTCATTGCAGCTATACGAATTTGAGAGAAACCCTAGAGAGAGAAGAGAGAAAAGAGAGTAAGTGTGGGAGATGTTGGAGAATCTCCCTGCCATGTTTCCCTGCCGCTCCACGAGCTCCACCACTTCGTTCTAATCGCTTTTCCGGTGATTTCAGCTTCGTTTCTAGGTAAGAAACCCTAACCCTAATCTGTTTTGGGGTTGTATAGGTTGTAGGTTATGAAATAGCTAACCTATTTCATTCTATAGGTTACCAAACTGCCGTATTCAGAAACTTAGCAATTCTATCGACTCCGTTTCGATTCTACGATAAAAGGTGCAGACTTTAGGTGTATAGGTTATGGTTTTCAACGCTTTCAATGTCAGATAATGATAGATTCATGATCTGCATGCAATTGCACATGTACAAAGTACTTTTTGTTTTCTGTTTCGATTAAAGATGTAGATTATGGAATTTTACATATTCTAGGTATTCGTAGAAAATACCGTATACGTATAAATTTTAAAAATATGTTTGACATGATTATTTGTTGTATGAATATACGATATATGGATAAAATACTTATTTGGCGAAAGGATTCGCCCAAATACATGTTTTACTAATATACACTATGTATGTAGAAATACTGTATTGTAAAAAGTACCGTATACATATATATTTTAGAGATATGCTTGCCATGATTATTTGTTGTATGAATATATTATATATGCGTAAAATACTCGCTTGGCGAAAGGACTCGCCCTAATACATGTTTGCTAACATACACTAAGTATGTTGAAATAGTGTATGTTAAGTGTTTGTGAAAATGCTTGTGTGAGTAAGTGTTTGGATGTTGATGCCTTAGGAGGGTGTTGAGACGGGATTCTCAACTACCTTAGAGACATGCATGATTTTCTCCATGAGGTTGTTTACTTAAACTGCTTACTTGTGCAATATATGTATTTGTATTCCTATTTGTGTAGTGCTTTATAACATGCTTTATAACATGCTTTATGACATGCTTACTAACATACTTGAATTACTTTGCTTATTATGCTTTACTCCACATGCTATGAATAAGGGTTAATTGAGTTTGGGACTGTGTCTATAGTCCAGACATTTGGTACCAGACTTAAGATCGTGGTTGAGATTCATTTCGACACGAAGGATGTGTTTGACGAACTCGAGTCGTACTTCAGTTGACGACAGTGGTTAGGCCACGCGAAATGCTTATGCACTTCATGTCGTCCAATTGATTGTGCGCTCGAGCTAGTCAGGCTCGTCAAGTAACTCGATATGTCTAATGTATGTTCACCATGTTTGGTCGCTACTGCTTGAACCTAGGGTACCAAACTTACTAGTAAAATTTCTTTTAACCATGGTACCTCGATCCGCTAAGACTCATGAACCTGGCATAGTGGTATGGAACACCGTGGTCGAGCCGTCGGCCTACGTTAGGGCCACGTGCCTCCCCGTAGTGACTATTGAGCAACCAAACTCGTGAGCCGAATACGGTGGTATGGGACACTGTATTCGAGCTGTCGACACCTACGGCGAGAGCCGAGTACGGTGAGACCTGTATTCGTGCTGACGGGCGACGAGTCCTTCGTAGTGTCTTCGAGTAGACTCTAAAGTCTGTGATTGACGATGAGCCCTTCGCAGCAACTAGAGCATGAGTTGAGCCGAGTACAGTGAGACCTGTATTCGAGCTGACGGCCTGCGATTGAGCCGAGTATGGTGAGACCTGTATCCGTGCTGACGGGTGACGAACCCTTTGTGATACCTTCGCGATGCCTCTCGAACCATAATATCGTATGAGATTAACTAGGATTGACGACCCTAGAATGGATCATGTTTGGGAATGATACAAGGGAGGTACCTTAGTTTCCCAATACTGTTGTTTGAAATGGACTAATAACTACTCGGTAATCATGCTCATCATCGCACCGCATGTGCCTGGTAGATGTGGAGCACTGAGGGAGGTATGCATCCGCGAACGTAAGATGATGTCGCATGAGGGTGGTTTGGCAAGGGCATTCATCATGTCATTTCATACATGCATTTATAAGAGTATTTAGAATTGTTTGATTGTACTGCTTTATCATTACTGCTTGACTGAGTTGATAACATGTTAACTTATGCCTTATTGTTCCACTGAGTTGATCACTCACTCCCACGTTACAGGACGGTGTTGTTCACACCGACCAGATTTGTTGAGTTTCAGGTGATGACGATACTTATGAAGCAGAGCCGGACCACTACTATGATGTTGAGGAGGAGTTCTCCTACATATAACTCTCTGACAGGTCTATGAAGACCTGGTAATGTATTGACGGGGCTATGGTACTTAGGATAGAAGACATTACACTTTCTCACATTAGGTATATTTTAGAATTGTACTTATAATTAATTAACCTGGTAACATCATCACACTCTGGAGACCCACCATAGTTTATATATGTTATTTATCTATCACAGTCTTTCGCTTGAAATTTAACTGTCTCTGGAGTATGATATGTTATTTGGGCTTAATCTCACTCATGTTCAATGCGCGAATACAGTCAACATTCAATCATCATTCATTTTGTTGCATAAGTGATGTTCTGAAACTCGAGAGTTGAGTTTATGCTTGACCCCTGATTTTCAGGATGTTACACCAGTCTCTTCTCCCACTTACTAGCGCAATTTCTCTCGCTAGCATGCACCGATCCTTTCTCAACACCCATGACACAAGCAATCTCATTCACACCAATCGCAATCTCTTGCCTACCCAGAGGAATGGTAAACTGGAGGGGCTCATATATCAGATTCCGAATGAGGGCATAAAAAGTGTGCACAGTGTTTTCGCTTGCAAGATCCTTTCCCTCAAATATGGGCCCCCACCCATTTATCACAAGGAAATCAATCACTGGATACGTCCCAAATATCTTCTCATCGATGTGTGCTTCAAACACGACCTTGCGGTTGCGGAACTTACCGAGATCGATGTTCGGTAGTAGGGATCTCTCCAAAAAAATCTGAGGATCGAGTCCCGCTTAGACCTCCATTCTTGCTCGGCACTAGTACTTGCTTCGGCGTCGGTCCTCCTCGTAGGACGACGTGGTCGGCTTGGCCTGGCCTCATCCGAGGCCGCTCTTTTTCTCGTCATGAGAGACAAGAGCGTAGAGATGGAGAAGATGGCGGTGACCACTTCAAAGAAAGCCATTGAGAATAAGATGGGTTAGTGGGTTTTGGAGTTTTGAGACACATAAATGGGTTTGTGTACTCAAATGAGAAGAAAATAGGGGGATGGTGTGGAAAAGAAGGAAAAGGTGGTGTTTGGAAGATATAGAAGAAAATTTTAGAGGGATTGAAAAAGTTAATGGGGTTTGAGCCACTTGGAAAGGGAGATAGAAAGGTAGTGATGATGAAGAAAGTAGATTTGAAGCTTTGAAGATGGATTTGTGCAATGGGTTAGAGAGGAAGAGAAATTTGAGAGATTTGGGAGAAAAATTGGAGTGGAGGGAGGTTGAGATTTTGTAAAAACACCCTAAAATGGGTTTTTTTAGAGGGAGGAGAGGGGTCCCACACGTGTGAAAAGGGCCCCACGGATGATCGGTTGGTGGGGGCCCGCTGGCCGAGCGGAGGCGTCGCTTGGGCGCTGTGTCCCTGCGGGGCCCCTCCAATCTGGCGGAGGCGCCGCCCGGGCGCTGTGTCACCGGCGGTGCCTCTGCATGGGGGCAGTGTCCACCCCCCCCCCCCCAACCCCCTGCACTCGTTCGAGACACGTTTGAGCCTCATCTTGCGAGTATTCACATTTTTGACGTGTTTTGCTCGTGACGTCGACAAAATTGACGTTCATACTCGTCAATTGACGGACTTAAGGGAGATTAGGATCATTTTACATGATCAGAGGTGCCTATGGGGTGAACTACGATAATCAGTTTTGGTCGAATCCAATGACCGATGAAACGAGAAATCCTATAACTGTTTCTACGTTTTATCTCAACCTCTTAAATCAAAGTACGTCAGTGGGCGTCGTGTGACCATAACCCAGGTCTAGTTTAATAAAGATTATGCTCTGATACCAACTTGTAACGCCCTGAAAATCGAGGGTCAAGCAAAAACCCGACACCCGAGTACTAACACATCACTTATGCAACATAATTAATGATGATTGAATGTTGTCCGTATTAGTGCATTAAACATGAATGGGATTATATTAAATTAGCATATCATACTATAGAGACAATTTAGATTACGCAAGCAGAAGACTGTGATATGTATATAAACTGTATAAAAGTAAAGCAAGCCCTCGGAGTATGATTGTCACTAGGTTAAATAATTACAAGTTTAGTTCCAAAATGTATAAAATAAGAAAGTGTAATGTTCTCTATACAAAACTCTGTAGCCCCGTCAGCGCAACTCCAAGTCTACATAGACCCGCCAGAGAGTTGTATATAGGAGAACTCCTCGTCATCGTAATAGTCTGGCTCTGCCTCATGAACATCGTCATCGCCTGCAGCTAAGACAGAGTCTAATTGGTGTTTAAAACACCGTCCCAAAATGTGGGAGTGAGTGATCAACTCAGTGGAGCTATAAGACAAAGGTTAATATGTTATCAATTCAATCAAGTAGTAATGATAAAGCAATACAATCAAACATCCCTAAGTACTCTAGTTAATGCAAACATGATGTGTATTAATGATGCATGCTCTCGCCTGCACTCCCTCTACAATCTTCCTCTTGCGGTCGCGGCATGCACCGCTTCCTCTGTGCTCAACACCAACGCCAAAGGCATATGCAATGCGGTGCATGAACGTGATTACCGAGTTCTTATTAGACCTTTTCATACAGTAGGATTGGGAAGCTAAGCTACCTCCCTTATATCATTTTCCAAGCAATGATCCATTCTAGGGTCGTCAGTCCTAGCTAGTCTCATATGATGTTATAATTCCAGGTCGCTACAAAGGGCTCGCCACCTCAATGCAGGCCTAGCTTATACTATAGTTGCTACGGAAAGGTTCATCGCCTCAGCCCAGTCTCAGAGTATGCTTGAGCTCACTACGAATAGCTCGTCACCTAATCGTAGACCAACAGCTCGAATACAGTGTCTCATACCACCGTATCCGGCTCATGAGCTTAGGTTGCTCACTAGTCACTACGGGTGGGCTCGTCACCCTGGCGTAGGCCGACAGCTCGACCACGGTGTCCCATTCCACCATATCCGACTCATGAGTCTTAGCGGATCGAGGTACCAAGGTTAACGGGGTTTCCACTGGTGAGTTTGGTACCTTAGGTTCAAGCAATTGCGTCCATACATGATGAACATACATCGAGTCAATCGGGTTACTTAACGAGCTTGACTGGTACGGGTGCACATCGAGATGATCGACATGAAGTACGTAAGCACTCCGTGTGGCCTAACGACTGTCGACAACTAAAGTACGGCTTGGATTCATCGAGCACGTCCTGTGTGGTGAAACAACCTTAGCCACCACACCAGGACCTGTTACTAATTTCCTGAACTATACCATAGTCTCAAATACACTCTGATATGAGAAATACGTACACATGATAATCATACAGCTCCGGGTTCAAGTGAATGGCCCAAATCACTTAAACTTGAGTTCATTTTCTAAAGGTATTCACGTTTCTCATACACTTCGCTCTAGATTCAAGTTGTGAGTTTCTGGATACTATGTGGAGTTGATTTTTGAGATGGTTGTCAAGTCCAGTAAGGCAATCCTAACCGTATGGTTTTGCAGTAATCGGACTTTCGATGCGCGGTCCACGTCCGATACGGAGTTTCGGTGTGCTCTCGAGAGCAACCGAGTTTAGAGATTGATCCTAGATTTCAAGGTAATATAGCGTTACTGATTCTACAAGTTTTGGGTCTTGCAGTTCATATTTAAAGTGGTTCAAGATAATTTCACAGCTAATCTAGTTTATCACTTAGTTAATTTCGTCTAATTTTTAAAGGATTTGGTCCTAAGTAATTTCTGTCTGAGGTGGTACTCGGGTCTTTGTACGGATTTTTCTGAGATGTTACATGGGCCTTGCACATTCCAAATGGGCCCCACCAGATAGGCACCTAGGATCAAACACGTACATCACGTGGGGCCCACGTCCCATGTGGACGGTGTGGATATACATCATATGGGCCTCACAGATGCACAAGGTGGATGTACAATACATTCATCAAAGGTGGGCCCCAAATAGTACCGTCCAGGGATGGACGGACTAGATATACAACACATACATGGGGTGGGTCCCACCGTCCAACACTCTGGACAGTGCAGATCGGACCCATACATCATGGTCGGCCTCTGACAACACCATCCAGATGGACGGTGTGTATAAAGAATACATATATTAAGGTAGGGCCCCACACGTGTGGATGCAAGGCATCCACCAAGGTGGGCCCCACGTCTGTGCATTGGACAGACGGTTGGATAACAGATACATCACGGTGAAGTCCCACCGTCCTAACCATGGACGATATGGATCTAGATTACATACATTAAGGTGGGCCCCACCCCCACACGTGCAGCACATGTGGGGTGGGTCCCACAATGCCAATGGATGAACGGTGTGGTATAACACATACCTCATGATCAGATCCACCGAACTTGCTGACGTTAATGCAGCAGCAGCTGCACGTTGCGTGGGACCCACCGTCCTTGCTTGGACGGTGTGGATCCAGCACATCATTAAGGTGGGCCACACGTGTGGGGCCCACCAGGTCAGCATCAAGCTGAAATTTATGTTTTCTCTTCATCTGGTCCTGTCCAACGGCAGGCTCACTACCGCTGGATAGTCGAGCAATGGTGGGCCCAACATATGCATGGCATGGATGTAATACATACTTCATAGGTGGGCCATACGATCAGGGAGAGAGAGAGAGAGAGACGGCATGTGTGAGGGAGGAGCTCCACCACTATGAGCTCCTCTCGGTTTACAACACATACATCAACATGGGTCCCACCACAAGTGGACCCTCAAATAAAATCAACGGTGGAAATCCTAAGATCACCCACCGATTGCACTCCTTCTTGGTCCTTTGGCTTCCTTAGCTCCTAAGCTTCTTCTTTAATGGAAGATGATGAAGATCGAAGGGTGGAGATGAGGATTTAGGGGTAAGGAGTGGGCCACACTTGGCAAATTTTGGAGCTTCCCTAGCTTGGACGATTGCTCTCCTTGGGTGCTTGGGAGAAATGGGTAGAGAATGAGAGAGAGAAGGTGTTGTAAGAGAGGTGATGGGTGATGGGTGTAAGGAAGGGATGAGTGAGTGTAAGAAAGGGATGGGTGGAGAGAGTGAGAGTTGGCTTTAGGGAATGGCTTATGTAAGAGGGGGTGTAACACCCTGAAAATCGGGGGTCGAGCAAAGCTCTACTCCCGAGTTTCAACGCATCACTTATGCAACATAGATAATGATGATTAAATGTTATCCATATTAGTGCAGTTAAACATGAGTGTGATTATACTAAAACAGCATATCATACTCCAGAGTTAATGTAATTTGGCAAGCGGAAGACTGAAATATATGCATTTAATTATGAAAACGTTTCACAAATTTCAGAGTATGAGTATGGAACCGGGCTAAATATATACGTGTGTTGTTTCTAACCATATAAAATGCAGGAAGTAAATGTGGCCAAGTAAACAAGTATCCCAGTAGTCCCTGCGCAACGGTATGAGATTTACTTAGATCCACCCGATAGTTGAATATAGGAGAATCCTTCCTCCTCGCCTACAAAGTCCAACTCTGTTGTATAGACCTCACTATCACCTGCATCTAAACCAGAGTCTGGGTGGTGTTTTAAAACACCGTCCTATGTGGGAATGAGTAGCTAATTCAATGAAACTATAAAAGCAAAGGTTAATATGTTATCAATTCAGTCAAGCAGTAATGATAAAGTAGTATAATAATCAGGTCCTAACTACTCTTGTTAATGCTTGAGTGATATGCTGTAATGATGCATGCCCTCGCTTGCACTCCCTCAGCGACATCATCTCACGGTTGCGCATGATAAACTCTCTAAACGTGTGCTTCCTCGCCAAAGCACATGCAATGCGGTGCATGATCATGTTAGCTAATATTTAATTAAGTTTATTCATGCAGCAGATTCGGGAAGCTAAGGTACCTCCCTTTTTATCATTAACCCAAACAATGATCCATCTAAGGTCATCAATCCTAGTAATCACATATATTAGGCAAGTTCACGAGTTTATACCATAGGTTGCTACGGGAGGCTCGTCACCTCAGCATAGACTTAATTAACACTCGAGGTCACTACCACAAATGCCCTACCAATTGGCAGTCTATTTTTGAAAGCTCGTCACCAACTCGACTGGGGACCACTGCCAGGCTACGCCGAGGTAGGCCTATTTTATACTCAATGTCACTACGGCAAGGCTTGTTACCTTAGCGTAGTCCTAGTGTATACTCGAGGTCACTACGGAAAAGTTTCGTCACCTTAGCGTAGGCCAACAGCTCGAATACAATGTCTCATACCACCGTATTCAGCTCACGAGTTTGAGTTGCTCACTGATCACTACGGGGAGGCTCGTCGCCCCAACGTAGGCCGACAGCTCGACCACGGTGTCCCATACTACTATGCCCGGCCGATGAGTCTTAGCGGATCCAGATATCAAGGTTAAATGGGTTTTTCACTGGAAAGTTTGGTACCTTAGGTTCAAGCAGTAGCGTCCATACATGGTGAACATACATTGGGGCAATTGAGTTACTTGACAAGCTCGACTGGTATGAGCATACGTTGACTTAATCGACATGAAGTGCGTAAGCATTCCACGTGGCCTAACCACTGTCGACAAGTAATGTACGACTCGAATTCATTGAACGTGTCTTGTATGGCGAATCGACCTCGACCACTAATTCAGGAATTGTTACCGATTACCTGGACTACGCAGTAGTCCCAATCATATCCAAACACAATAGGCATTCATATGTGATAGTCAAACAACATGTGACAAACAATCCAAATATAAATCTCATTTGAGCATTTTAACAAACACATAGCACATGTTATCATACATAGGCATTTCATCTATAAATAACGTAGTAGTAAGATAGGTTACACGAAGGAAACTGTAGCTATAGATAAGGTGATTGAGAATCCTATCTCAACACCCTCATTAAATACATTTCAACGAGCATTTTCTCATTCAGGAATTTTACCAAACACTTAGACTATACATATCAACACACATGTAATAAATCAGTTATAACGTATATTATAACAATTCCTTTCACAAGGAAGTTGTCATACGTACAACAATCATGTATTCTTAAACATTAATCATAACAAGCACAAACCATAATTCCATATTCATTCAAACATTTCAATAAACACGTAGAATGCATTAAAAATCAACATAGTTTATATATATATATGTGTGCAATATACGGAAGACATCGTATCTAAACACATGTGATAGCAATCAAGTCAGTCATAAATCATTAACTGACATTGAAAGCCTTGAAAACCATAACCTAAATGTTTATAGTCTGTACCTTTCACCGGTAAACCCGTACCGAGCTCAGTTTGAACACTACATCTTTGTCTACGGCACAACGGCTACCTGAATCACGAAATAGGTTAGCTATTTCGTCGATTCATCTACTTGAATACCTAAAATAGATTAGGGTTAGGATTTCTTACCCATAAATGGATTCGGATTCATCGGTGTAGTGACACGAGAGAAGGGATTCAGCCCGTGGAGTGGCAGGAACAAATCCCGACATCTATCCCTCACACTCTCTCTCACTTCTCCTCACCTTTTTCTCATCTTTTCTCTCTTCTCTCTCCAAGGGTTTAGTAATTTCATATGGAATGAGAGAGGGGTGGGTAAAGGCCCTTATATAGGCCCAAAACTGACGCAAATGGCCCCAGGGCCATGGTATACTTAGGTTATAGCCAAAGGGCATCTGTTTCGGGCCAACAGAGCTCATCTGGAGGCCCATTTCCTACATACGATCTGGGAAAAGTCCATTGACATCGGATCTAGGTCAGATTAAGATTTCGGTCCGATTGGATCAGTGGATCGACCGCAGAGGACCTGTTTCAGTTCAACGGTCATCGTTACTCGATCCGGGCCACAAGTATACTGATATGTGTTGAAAATTTTTCCTGATCCGAGGGTGTAGTTGGGTTAGAATCTGATGGTCTGAAACCTTAAATTTGGCTTGCAAGCGAACGGCTCAAATCACTTAAGTTTAAGTTCATTTCCTAAAGATATTCGCATTTCTCACATACTTCGCTCCGGGCTCAAGTTGTGCGGTTCAGGATACTATTTGGACTTGATTTCTGGAATGGTTGTCAAGCCCAATAAGGCGGTCATAACCGTATAGTTTTGCGATAATCAGACTTTCGACGCGATCCAAGTCCTATACAGAGTTTTAAGATGCTCCCAAGAGCAACTGGGTTTTGAGATTGATCCTAGATTTCTAGGTAATTTTAAGTTAGCGATTTTAATGGTTTTGGGTCTTGCAATTTGTATAGAAAGTGGTTCAAGCTAATTCCACCACTTATTTAGTTTAGTACTTAACTAAATGACGCCCTAATTACGATAGAATATGGTCTTGGGGCAATTATACGCCCCTTTTGGTAATTTTAGTTAGTATATTATTTTAATTATTTTTTTGGTAGTTCATCATCAAGTCTACTTCCTCTATATCAAATTTCATTATATTTCTTGTTGTAGAAAAATTCTAAAAAATTCTAGAAGCAGCAGCTGTCTAAACTAATAATTTTTGGATAGTTGTCACAACGACCTATATTTAACTATATTAAAATTTTTATTATATTTTTTACTTATTTTTATATAAAACTAGACTTATCAAGTTTCAATATGGCTTATGAATCACCTAAATCGGAGTTATAACGAGAGAGATATGACTTTTTGAAGTTGTACGAAAATTACAGAAAATGGGGCAGAAAACGGGCCACCTGGCCTGCTGTGGCCCACCCAGTTCGCTGGATGGTGAGACCTCGCCGTCATGACGATGCCATCGCCGAACTCGCTGTCCTGTCTGGTGGTGGTTTCACCACACGATATTTGAAATGAGTGTATCTTTCAATCCGGAATGAGTTACGTGACGTGCAATATATGATTTTAGGGTAAGAGAAGCTGCTCTATCCAAATGACCTATTTATTTTGTGAGATTCCAAAAGGTTAATGGTCAAAAACCCACTTTATTTATTTATTTACTATTTATAGTAAATTTTAGTTTAAGTATTGTTCTTCATCACTTAAACTTTAGGATTCGTGTCTAATATGAAAGTACTTAGAAAAATTTGAAGAATAAAGTGGTGAAAGGTGAGATTTTGAAGGAAATGGGTTAAAAAGGGATTTTAGACTTTGGGATTGAGTTCTGAGAAGTTAATAAGGTGTTATGATTGACCTAGTGTCTAAGGACGTCTAATTTCAAGTTGACAAAAATCTAGGATGTTACAGGGGAATGGGTTGTGTACTTGACTTGCATTTGATTGATTGATATAATGGATGGTAGAGATTCTCTTGAGATTTGCAACGTGCGGCGTTTTCCTCGAAATAAACACGGGCCCACAACTCCTGGACTGGGTATCTCAACGGTGCGCAAGACATAGTGTTGGAACCGCGGCGATGGCGCAATTGCTAAGGTACAAATTTCGGGTCGAGTTGACTCAGATATACGGGATGCGACTTAGAGTCGTGTGCAAATGCTGGTTATAAGTCGCGGGTTGCTGAAATTCGATGGGGAGGATCGCGGGAGTCTAATGAACGGTACAGACTAGGATACGGGCCTTACATAAACTGTCCATTTTCATGGACATCAATTGGATGGATAAAATGGTCCATTCATAGTAACTATTAAGAGGGACATGCAATCACAAGTATCAAAATTGATGAATAACTACAATCAACCTGGACTGTCCATTTTCCCTCCACTGATTGGAGAGTTAGGATTGATGGGCTCAGATTGCTAGTACCCCCACTAGGACCTGTCAGGGGTTCTATGGAGCTTTCTGTGATGCATATGTTTTATCCATACCGTCCACCCATTTTGACAAATTATTTTTCGGCCATCAACCCAAAAAGTCAGCAGATCAAAGGCTCAGACCACACCACATGAAGTAGTGGAGATTGAAAGATTAATGTTGAAAACTTGTTCAGGGACACATAAGTTTTAGATCAAGCTGATATTTATGTTTTACCTTTATACAAGTCTATGTGTAGGGCTGTCAATGGGCCGGACTGGATCGACGGACTTTCAGATCTGGCTGTGCAGCTAGGCTTGGGCTGCAGTTTCAGGCCCGAGGGCCGGGTTGGAGCCTAAAAGTTGAGTTCCTTCTTCAAGCATGCCGGCCTTGGACTTAGATGGCCAAAAGCCCATTGGCCCTGTCCGGCCCATTAACATTTTCAAATTTTTAGTTTTAAATTTTTTCCTTCCAATTTTTTTACCTTTGTACCTCCTTTTGTTAATAATTTGTTTTGGTAGCAGATGTAGAGGAGGCTCTTTTCATGCATTTAGAAGGACATCACGTCAAGAGCAAAGACTCTTGTTCCATTTCTTCCTTCTTTGATTTGGTCTTTTTCGTATTTAGAGATGACAGAATTGGCAGAGAAAGGGAGGGTTGAAGCTTTCCATGTCACGGTAAAAGCATGTTTGCACATATCCATTTTCTTAATTTGACAAAATTCTTACAAAAATTTGATTTTTTTATGAAATAGGATTTTTTTTTTATTTTTTTTTTATTTTTTTTTTGTTACTGGGATTGTCATTTATAACAAACTCATCTGAAATTCCTACAAATTCATGTTCTGAAAAGTGTACAAGACAGATTTTTTTCTGTTTCTTTGCTTTATCTATCCCGTTCTATTCTTACATGTCCTTAAATTGATGGTGCTTATTTTGGGTGTGTGGCATGTCAAAATACCATCAAGCTTGGAATAGAACTACAACTATTGCATGTATGACTTGGACATAGCAACAGGGTTTGGGGTGGGCTCTTTCCTCTTTTTGTTGGCGACAAAGACCCTCACAATGGTCGCTAGCAAGTGCTGCTCTTGTTGTAGTTCGAGGCCTAGTGGTTTCCTTGATTGGGCCATGCTTTTTCACCTGCCGGTATCCTCCCTCCCTCTCTTTTGGAATGGTCGGGCTTAAGTCAGCCCTGTATATGTACCCTGGGCTGGGCTTGGGCATATGACTATTTCAGCCTGTTGGTGAGCTTGGCTCAGCCCTAAACTGGCCTATTGACACTATTCGTGTGACCTTATGAACAAGTTGGTTGGCAAATAAAAATCATGATGGGCCCTACGAAGTTTTTGACCCTAGGAATTCAATCTCACTGCTTCCTATAGACACCCCACCTAAATTGAGCCTTCTATAGACACCCCACCTAAATTGTGAATAAGTCACTCTTTGAGCTTCAGTTTGATTTCAATAGATTATCTTATACTGACTTAGAAATCATTGAAAATCCAAACGAGTCAAACAGGGAGTATACTCGGCATGTCCTGGAGACAACAAATGGACCCGATCGGCTAGCACCAAATTTAGTAACGATTCGGTCATGGCTGTACACCCGAATTCCATAGCCCTAGGAACTCTCTGTACTTGACAACTGATGTGCGAAAAATGATAAAATGAACCCTCTCTATCCAAAGATCATCTCTGTACTGCTTAGTCTTTTAATATTGTGTTGAGGCGTGAAAGGTCACATCTCTTAATATTAAGGAAAGTATGGTCGTTCTTGTATATAAAGTGGTTATGATGTTATTGAAAGCATATTTTGACTGATCAGGATGATTTATGGTTCATTGGAAATGTAGTTAAATGATATTACTAAAGAACTTAAGTTTCCTCCAATTCAAATTATGATGAGGAAGATCCGTTCCATTTACTAAAACCACGCATTGCCAAGAGGCCAGAGTCGTAAAAACTCTATCCGCACTTTAGACTAGTTAAACAGGATTCAATTGAAGTGATTTCAATTCTATTGAAAAAGCTTATCAAGTGATATTTTCAATTAACCTAAGATCATAGAAAACAGATAGTCAGTTAAATTACAGACAACCAATTTCATACACTGAATGGTCGTACTTTCGTCAGGTCAAACGAGACCTAATGAAAGTGATTATAGTCTTGTTATGAAGCTTATTTGATCATCTTTTTAACGGGACTAAAATTACAGAAAATGGACGGACAACAAACAAGATATAAACATTTAAATAATTCGTAGAAAAAGATAAAATTAATCTGACATTATATATATATATAACAAATATATATATATATAATTTAAACAGTGAGTGCCCATAACACTGTGAGACCCGTATCCTAACCCGTACCATTCCGTAGGCTTCAGCGGTCCTCCCGGTCGAATTCCAGCAACCTTCAACCTTTATCTGATGTTTGCACGCGATCATAAGCCGAGTCTTGTTAACCTGAGTCGACTCAACCCGACACTTGTACCCTAGCCACCGCGCCATCGCCGTAGTTCTGATGCCGCGTCTCGCGCGACGAGGCGATACCCTGGCCAGGAGATGTGGGTCGGTGTTCAGTTCAAGAAAACGCAGTATATTTGCAATACCAATATAATCTCTACAACATATCCCATCAATCAAGTGCACATCAATCACCCCATGTCAAGTACAAGAACAACCCCAAAGTCAACTCTCTCTCTCTTACACACCCTTACATGTCAAGTACATACCCATCACCCATCACTCACTCACTCACCCATCCCTCTCTCTCTTTACATCCCATTCTCTCTCTCTCTCTCTCTCATTCCTTCACTTTCAAGCAAACCCCATGAGAGTCCAAACCGTCCAAGCAAGAGCTTTCATGAGAAAAAGCTTTGTGTGTGTAATGTCTCGAAAAAATCCGTACAAAGACTCGAGTACCACCTCAAGCAGAAATCACTCAGGATTAAATCTTTTTGGAATTAGACAAAATTAACTAAGTGTTAAAGTAGATTAGCTGTGAAATCCATTTGACTCACTCTAAATACGATCTGTAAGATCCAAAACTTGTAGAATCATTGACGCTAGGTTACCCTAAAATCTAGGATCAATTTCATTACCCAGTTATCCTCGAGAGCACATTGAAACTTCGTATCAGATCTGGACCGCACGTCGAAAGTCCGATTATTACGAAATTATATAATTAAGACCGCCTTGCTGGACTTGACCACCACCTCGAAAATTAAGTCCAGATAGTGTCTCGAAGCTATTCGCTTGAGCCCAAAGTAAAGTGTGTGAGAAACGTGGATATCTTAGAAATAAAAATCTAAATTTAAGTCATCTGAGACTTGTCGCTTGCGCGCCGAATATAAGGATTCAAACCGTCAGAATCTGACCCAAATACACCCTCGGATCAGGAGAAATTTCCCATACATGGCAGTGTACTTGTAGCCCTAATCGAGTTTCGGTGTGGTTGAAGCCCCGGTCCGCGCGGTCGATCTGAATCCGATCGGACTGAAAACTTAACTCGACCTAGATCCATGGTCAGGGAGCTTAAGTCCAACCTTAGGCTCAAGGGGGGCTCCGGAAGTGCTTCGTTGAGCTGAAACAGACGCCCTTTGGCTATAACCTAAGTATACCTTGGCCTTGGGGCCATTTCCATCAGTTTTAGGCCTATATAAGGGTCTTAAACACTCTCTCATTCACTCCATACGAATTTGGGAAAAACCCTGGGAGAGAGAAGAGAGTAAAGAGAGAGAAAGTGAGAGAGAAGTTGGAGTCACTCCTGGGATTCAATCCCTGCTATTCTGCGTGCCTATCCATCACTACAAAATCGCTATTCTGGCGATTCTGACTTTGTTCTTAGGTAAGAAAATCTAACCCTAATCCGTTCTAGTGTTTCAAATAGCAAAATGATGAAAAAGCTAACTTAGTTCATACTATAGGTTATCATTCTGCCGGTGACAAAGACTACGTGTTTAAAACGACTCCGTTATGCTTTTATTGGCGTAAGGTGCGGACTATAGACGTATAGATTATGGTTTTCAAGGCTTTCAATGTCGGTTAATGGTTTATTCTTGACGTAGGTGTTATTTCACATGCATAAAGTGATGTCCGTTTCGTTCTTCAGTTATACGTTAACTAGGTTGAATATATTGTATTCCTCGTATTTGTAGAAAATACCGTATACGTATGAAATTCGGATTTGTGCTTGCCATGATTAATTGTTGTCTATGTATGCTAGATGCATGTGTATCAACTTCTGGGTGAACGGATTAGCCTAATATATGTTATATTAACATACGTCGTGTATGTTACAATGCGTAGCCTAAGTGTTTGAGCAAAAGACTAAATGAGTATAAACTTTGCATTAGTGTATGCCATGACTAACTATCGTGCCTATGCGATTGTTGTGTAGGCGACAATCCTTTGACGAAGGGACTTGCCCTAATACGTATGCTAACCAATACATATCATGTATGATATAATGTGTATGCTAAATGTTTGTAAACATGTCTGTATGAATAAATACTTGTAAATTGTTCTTTAAATGGGTGTTGAGATAGGATTCTCAGCCACTCTAATGATGTGTACGATTTCCTCCATATGCCTTGTTTCATATTCATTGCTTTTACCTATAATGCATAAGTGTGGATTCATGTTTATGTTGTACTTCATAACATGCTCAACTGATTGTATGATTTGAATCATTGCTCCATTAGTGCTTGAGTATCTCCTATGTTAGATCGTTGTAATTGAATGTGTTTGGGGCTATTATATAGTCCAGGCAATCGGTAATAGGCCCTGCTTTGGTGGCTGAGGTTGCTTTCGCTGCATTGGATGTGTTCGGTGAACCCGAGTCATACTTCTGTTGTCGGCAGTGGTTAGGCCACACGAAGTGCTTACACACTTCATGTCGATCGATTCGATGTGCGCTCGTACTAGTCGAGCTCGTCAAGTAACCCGATTTGCCTATTGTATGTTCACCTTGTATGGACGCTAATGTTGAACCTAAGGTACTAAACTCACCAGTGAAATCCCATTTAACCTTGGTACCTCGATCCACTAAGATTTATGAGCCGGACATAGTGGTATGGGACACCGTGGTCGAGCTATCGGCCTACGCTGGGGCAATGAGCCTCCCTGTAGTGACCAGTGAGTGACACAGACTCGTGAGCCGAATACGGTGGTATGAGACACTGTATTCGAGCTGTCGGCCTACACTGATCAGGTGACGAGCCCTTTGTAGTGACCTCTAGAGTACTCTGAGTCTACGCATAGACGACGAGCCTTCCGTAGCATCTAGAGTATAAACTAGGCCTGCACTGATCAGGTGACGAGCCCTTTACAGTGACCTAAAACCGTAACATCGTATGAGATTTACTAAGACTGATGACCCTAAAATGGATCCTTGTTTGGGAATGATATAAGGGAGGTACCTTAGTTTTCCAATCCTATTGTATGAAAATGACTAATAATAACTCGGTAATCACGCTCATAACATCGCACTGCATGTGCCTCGGGTTGAAGAGCACAGAGGGAAGAAAGCATGCCGTGACCGTAAGATAGTGTTGCACGAGGGAGTGTAGGCGAGGGCATGCATCATAAATACATTTCATCCTTGCATTAATAAGAGTATCTAGGAATGTCTGATATATCTGCTTAACTGAATTGATAATATGTTAATCTTTGCTCTATGATTCCACTGAGTTGATCACTCACTCCCATGTTCTGGGACGGTGTTCTGAACACCCACCAGACCCTGTTTTAGTTGTAGATGACGATGCAACTCAGGAGGTGGAGCCTGATTACTATGACGATCAAGACGAGTTCTTGTATATGCAGTTCTCTGGCGGTTTCGCTTAGGCCGTCCGGATCGATGGGGCTACAGGGCTTATCATTGTAGTTGAACTCTTTTTTTTGACATTTTTTTTTAAACTATTACATGTATATGGTGACTCAGTGATGTATTCATACTCTGGAGGCCGATCGTAAACTTTTGGCTCATACACGTATATATTTACATCTTTTAGTCTTTCGCTTGCGTTATATTAATTGATCTGGAGTATGAATTACTATTTTGGTATAATCTCACTCATGATTAACGCACTAACATGAACAACATTCAATTATAAGCATATATGTTGCATAAGTAATGTTTTGGAACTCGGGAGTTGAGTTGCTACTCGACCCCCGATTTTCAGGGCATTACAGTGTGTGGCCCACCTTCTTACCTCCCATCTCCACCATCCAAAGACCATCTCAACCGTTAGAATTGTTTCCTTGGAGCTCCAGAACCTATAGGCGGAAGAAGGAAGATGAGATCTAACGGTGGGTGTTTTATGATTTAATTTTTGTGATTTGAGGGCCCATATATGGTGGGACCCATCTTGACCTATGTATTGCAACGATGGAGGGCCCATAGTGGCGAGGTCCCTCCATCACCATCCGATCTATCCCTTTTCTCTTTCTTTCTCTCTTTCCTTTCTTTGTATGGTAATGATGATGATGAGGTGTGTGGCCCACCATGATGTTTACACCCACGCCATCTACCGGTGGACCCCATCCATGTGGGACACATGATGTTTATATGACATCCCAACCATCCATCTAGGACGTGGCCCACCCCATGCGTGTGGGTGGGGCCCTCGATGTATTTATCCACACCCAGATCTATAGCTCTAGTGGTAGACTGAGTGAAAGATACCTCGTTTCTACAGTGAGGTGTGGACGGTTAGTGGGAGTGGCTAGCTGTGAGGCGTGAACTGTCTGTGGGGGTGGCTAGCAGTGGGGTGTGACTGACGGTGGGGTGGGTGCTAACTGTGAGGTACGAACGAACAGTGGGGTTCGTGGGACCCACCCACGTCGTCCACTCATCTTGATGGGCCACACCGTGATGCATGTGGGGCATCCACCGTCCCTGGACGGTGGGACCCACCGCACGTGTGGGGCTACCCATGATGTATGTGTATGTCCAGGCCGTCCAGGGCCTGGACGTTGTATATTTATTAAATATAATATTATTATATTATATTATATTATAATATGATATGATATATTATATATTATATTATAATGTAATATAATATTATATATTTAATACAAATGTTGTGGTGGGCCCTACGTGGGACCCACCTCTGCTTCTTTTAAAAAAGCAGCAAAGGATGCATGTTAGTATATAATATAATATTAATATATTATATTTCATATATATGTTATGGTGGGCCCTACGTGGAACCCACCTCTCTTTTCTTTAAGAGGCAGCAATGCTGCCTGTACAACAACTATGTAGCTGCTCTCTCTCTCTCTCTTAAACATCAATGAGTTTCGCAGGTCCCTCGTGATGTGCTTGCACATCCAAGCCGTTCTGACGGTGGGACCCACTCCAGATGTATGTGATTCATCCCTGTGTCGTGGGCCCCAATGATGTATGTGCTTTATCTACATTGTCCACTGTTTGGACGGTGGGGTCCACCATGATGCATGTGTTGTGTCCAATCGTCCAACCATTTGAGATATCATTTTATGGCATGAGTAAAAGAATGGGTCAGATCTAAAGTTCAAGTGGACCCCACCATTTAAATAGTGGACAATGACATCCACCGTTCAAACTTCTAAGGACCACAGTGGTTCCCACTCAAGCTAATATTTGGTTTTCACTTCATCTATCTCTATGTTAACCTATGAATTAGTCGGATCTCAAAAATACATAAGGGTGGGCCCGATTTGATACATATGAGGCCCATCGGTGCGGCCTATTTGATATACATGAAGCACAATGGTGCGGCCCATGTGATGTGACCCACTTGACATATGAGGCCCATGGGCGAGGCCATTGTGATGTATTTGAGGCGCATGGGTGAAGCCCATTGTGATGTATTCGAGGCCCATGGGTGAGCCCATTGTGATGTATTCGAGGCCCATGGGCGAGCCCATTTGATGTATTCGAGGCCCATGGGCGAGGCCCATTGTGGTATATTCGAGGCCCATGGGCGTGGCTCATTGTAATTCATTTGAGGCCCTTGTACAATGCCCAATGCAATATATGGGAGGCCCATATTGGGGCCCAACGTGATGTATGTGTGGCCGATACGTTGTGTATCAATCCCTTATGTGGGCCACTCCTTGGGAACAATGTTGGTTAAATGTCCAAACTGATGGGCAATGATGGTTGAATGTTCACATTGTGACCTCCCCTTATGCCTTGTTAGGCCCATTCTCATCATTCTCTTAGTGAGTTAACCCAAATAAGTAGGCCCCATTCGCCATAAACGGATGGCTCTGTGCCATCGGATTTAATATAACCACGACGAAGGTCGATCTTTATATTATAGTTTGATCGGCAGTTCATATATGGATCCCGCCGTGTATCGAGGCTGATTTTATAGGCCGATTCTGATCGTCGAGGCTGAGTGTCGATGCCAATTCCTATTTGTTGATGCCAATTGTATAGGCTGATCCCAATTGCCAAGGCTGATCCCGATTGTCGAGGCCGATTCCGATTTGTCGAGACCGATTGTATAAGCCAATTTTGATTGTCGAGGTCGATTCCGATTGTCGAGGTCAATTCCGATTCCGATTGTCGAGGCCGATTGCGATTTGTCGGGGCCGATCGTATAGGCCGATTCCAATTGTCGAGGCCAATTGTTGAGGTCAATTCCGATTTCGATTGTCAAGGCCGAATCCGATTCCGATTGTTGAGGCCGATTATCGAGGTCGATTCCGATTGTCGATACCGATTCCGATTGTCGAGGCCGATTCTGATTGTTGAGGCTGAGTATCGAGGCCGATTCCGAGTGTTGATTCTGATTATTGAGGCCAATTCCGATTATCCAGGCCGATTGTCGAGACCTATATGATATATATGCGACCTGTAGTTGAGGCCCATTATGATGTGTATTCGGCCTGTGTGATGTATATGCGGCCCGTGTTTGAGGCCCAATGTGATGTATATGCGGCCCATATTTGAGGCCCATTGTGATGTGTATTCAGCCCATGTTTAAGGCCCAATGTGATGTATATGTGGCCCATATTTGAGGCCTATTGTGATGTGTATTCAGCCCATGTTTAAGGCCCAATATGATGTATATGAGGCTTATGTGATGAGGCCCATTGTGATGCATTGAGGGCCAGGCGATGGAGCTCATTGTGATGTATGTTAGGCCCATGTGAAAGGCCATCGTGATCTGTATTAAGCTCTTGAGTGAGGCCCATGGTGTTGTATATCAGGCCCCGGCCATGGGTCCACTATATGTTAGGCTCTATGTGGGTCATTTCTTGGAGGCAATGTTGGTTAAATGTCCACATTATCGAGGTTGATTGTCGATGTCGGTTATTAATACCGATTTATGAGTATGTCACAACATAACATCATGATACATGCCCATACACTCATCTGCATGTTTGTTATGAGATGTGGTTGACCATTGCATATATCATTGGACAGGCTGTTATGATACTCCCTAATAGGCGGAGGTTATCTCATATGAGCGCACGGTATGCGCAGGATTGTTACATGACTGGATTGTATGACGCACACACCTTGCATTGTGTGTTGTGATTACTGTACGCCCTAGCGACATCAGGGTCGTAGCCTCCACATGCATATCGTGGATGGCCAGATGGGACACCGAAAATCTGTTATTAGCATCGGGCTGCCATAGATGGCCCTGGGTGAAAATTCCTAAACCCTCTTGGTACTAGAGGAAACCCTAACGTCGAGACCGAGTGGATACATGAGTGCCCGAGCGTCGAATACCAGGAGGCCGCGTCTCTCACTATGTTGTGGTCGGTTATGAGGGGGTATGACCTTACTCGCCTAAGGGAGCAGGCGTAACTAGGCTGAGTTTGACCAGCTCCTAAATAGGTCCGCTATCGATGAGCTGGGTAGGCATTGGTATATTGCTGGCAGGCGGGTAGTGAGGTCTTTTTCACTCGCTAGGCTGCACGGCTTGCAGGGGCGGCGGCCAGTTTGGAGTGTACTAGACCCTGATAATGATCCCAGAGATAAACAGTATTGATATGTGGACTTATTGAGTAGGAGTTGCATACTCATGCATTCATTTCATTCACTATCCACTCGGGCTGGTGGTGCGCAACTAATTGTTGTGTACCTTCGCATTACTAGGATTTCAGTTGGGCGTGCGACTAACCTGAGACCAGGAGTTTACCACATTGAGTCTATTTATCCAAATGTAGGTATAGGACTGATTTGGATAGAAGTCCCTCGTGATGGACCCCGTAGCCTGCGATGTTACGTACCATCATCCCGACTTCACTCCAGCTTAGTCATTTCATTCGCACCGCATATTGCATTGCATCCACAACATTTAGCATCTTGAGTTACTATATTTCTGCATTTATATGACCTAGATAAGGCTGATGATATTAGTAACTCTTCTGAATTGCATATTGTATTACTTCCTCGATATCTGATATCTAGTTCATTATGTTTCCGCATTACATAGTGTAAGGGTTATGGTCTCATACTCCTTTGGTTGTCAAATTTTGATGTGTCAAAACATCTATCTGTGTCTTGTGCTGGTATGATGATTTTATACTTCAAGATGTTAAAGTTCTAAAAGCTACAAGTTGAAGCACAAGATGTTAAAGTTCTATAAGCTACAAGATGAAGCTCAAGATGTCAAAGCTCAAGCCTGATATTGTTCAAGATTTCAAGCCTGATATTGTTCAAGATTTCAAGCCTGATATTGGTTCAAACAATCTACATTTGTTGAATGGTTGAAGTTCAATATCCATACGACATGTTTCAGGTTTGAATGACCTTAGGTTGACCCTTTAAGTAGGTCATTTTGGATACATAAATCAAATGTTTATTTAACATAAGCTTGGTGGTCTGTTCCAAGACCAGTCCTAGCTCTTGTTCGACCAGTCCTAGCATTGGTTCGACTAGTCCAAGAAATTCCACGATCACCCTAAGTTGTTGAAGATTTTTCGGATTTTTGGAACGCCCACGACCAGGCCCTGGAGGTCCTTCGACCGGTCGTAGGTTGGCTTCGACTCGTCCACGATCGGGTCGTGGAGCTACGACCGAAATTCAAAGAACCTATTTTATGGTCCTACGACCGGTCGTAGTATCTACGACTGGGTCGTAGGTGACCCACGACCGGTCGTAGGGTACTCACGACCGGTCGTGGAACGGCTTTCATTGATCGCGCTCAATTTTTCAAAAATGTTAGAGCTACGACCAGTCCCTAGGTTTCTAAGACCCGGTCGTAGGAACGATTTTTTCTTCTATAAATTGAACACGAAATTGAGTTTTTACATCCTCAACTCCATTCCATTTCAAGAATTTTCAAGTAATCACTCACGAGATAAGTCTGTGTTTATTTTAAGCTAAATTGTGCTTATTTAATATTCCTTTTTGCTAGCTTATTTAATTTGATTTTGTTTCTCTATTCCAATCTTATTTGAAAAGAGGAATTATCTTATTCCTTCTTCTTGGAATCAAAATCAAATATAGCTACGCCCAACAAGTTAAAATCTAAAATCTATTAGAATTTAGAACCTTGAATGTGAGTATTGGAAATTGAACTTTGATATTCATTCATCTACTCCGATTGGTTCTACCGGGCTGCTAAAGGAAAAATTCAGGTATTTTACATTTCTGTAAAATTCATTTATTTTTGGTTTTGTTTGAGGTTGAGCCAGAAAAATCTCATTGTACTGGTTTTGTTTGAGATTGAGCCAGAAAAATCTCATTGTATTGGTTGTCTGAGGAAAACCAGAAAACTCAGAAAAAGGGGTTTTTGAATTGTGTAAGCCCAAGTGAAAAAGACACAATTGTAAAGGTTTTTGGTGAACCTGAGAAAACCTATTTGATAGTGAACGCTAATATCCCCTGTGTGAGGATATTAGAGTGGAGTAGCATTCTGTGTGGTTTGTTGTAAAGCAGTTGGTGTACACAGGCGAACCACTATAACTCTTTGTCTTGTGGATTGAATGCTTGCTTAATTTTCATATCTTTTATCATTCGATTGTGTGGAATGTACAAGTGGATGTGAATGTTGTAATAATTTAGATCTTTACTTCTGTATTTATTTTCAATTCCTTGCTATTTCATTTACTTATATTAACATTGAGTTCTTGATTCAAAAGAGGTTCTAGAAATAAGGTTGTCCTACCATAAGCCCTTGTTTATTATGGTGTAAGGTTGTCCTTAGAACTGAATTTGTATCAATCTCTCAATAATTATTTATCAAGGTGATTTATATTTAGCATTGTGAATTGATTCATAATTGTAAGGGTATTGATTTAATTTTGTTCAGCTGATTTATTTATAAATTTGGCATAGTCCTATTCACCCCCCCCCCCCCCCTCTAGGACATATAGCTTGGCCTTTTCAAGTGGTATCAGAGCCTAATAGCTCATTTTTGTTGCTTTTTATTTGGATTTATTTCTGAGCTAACGATCTAAGCTATATAAAGATGTCGAATTTTGATAGCCTTTCGATTACTAGGCCTCCACCTTTTGATGGCTCCAACTATGCCTATTGGAAAGCGAATGAGAATCTTCCTCGGATCTATGGATGAAAGTGTGTGGCTAGCCACTGATGATCGAATGGAATCCTCCTACCATGGAAGTGGCTGGTGTTGATGGTTCAAAATCTATGAAAATTACACCATATTTCCAATGGACCACACTTGAGAAAAATGAGAGTAGTGCTAATGCTAAAGCACTAAATGCAATCACTTAGCACTATCACCTAGGATGAGTTCAAAAGAATCATATCTGTGATATCGCAAAGCAAGCACTGGGATATTTTAGAAATGACACACGAAGGTACATCAATTGTCAAGAAATCTAAAGTCCAACTCCTCACAACTAAATTTGAAGAAATTCATATGGAGGAAAATGAAATGTTTATGGACTTTTACACTAGATTGAATGACATTGTAAACTCTATGTGGGGTCTTGGCGAGAAGATCTCGAGAAAGTAAAGTGTGTGCAAAAATACTACGCTCTCTTCCTGAACGGTTCAATTCAAAGGTAACCATAATCCAGAACTTCGTGATACGGACAATATGAAGGTAGAAGAATTAGTTGGTTCTTTGCAAACCTATGAATTAAGTTTTAAAGCTCCTAAAGGTAAGTCTATTGCTTTGAAGTCATCTAAAAGTATTACTTAAGAAAATTGATTCGAGAAAAGTCTGAAGATGATATGGCCCTTTGGCGAAAAAGTTTTATAAGATTTTCAAAAGTAAGAAAAGAGTCGACTTTCAAAAGGCAAATGAAAAGAAACGTTCTAAACCTAAGTCTAAAACTTGGAAATCATTGAAAGATAGTCAATGTTACAAGCTCATCAAGAATATGGGCATTTAGCAAACAAACGTCCTAAAAGGACAGATCCAAAAGGAAGGGTATGTTGGCTACTTGGGATGAATCGTCGATTCTGAAGCCTCTTCTCGAATCAGAAAATTCAAACCGAAAGTGGGCAAAGTGAACTTAAGGCCCTTATGACTCTAGCCAAGTTTACCTTTTCAGATCACGATGATTCAACAAGTGAAGAAAATTTGGATAGTGATCATGAAAATGATGAAGATCTATAAGATGCTTACAATGCCTTATATAAAGAAAGTTGTAAAATTGCTGTCAAACTTAAACTTCAAAAAGAAAAGTTCTTTAAACTTAAAGAATGTTTTGAAACCCTTGTTTTAGAAAAATCTCAAATTTCAGATTGTTTTGAAAAATCAAAGTGTGATTTAGAATACAAAACCTCCCTAATTGAAAATTTGAAATCTGAAAATGAGAAACTTAAAAATGAAATATCCTCTCTTCTGAGTTTGAAGGACACATGGAGATATGCCCAAGGTGATCCAAAATTAGAAAAATTATTATCCGGATCAAGAAAATGTGGTGATCGATCCGGGTTGGGCTTTGATAAAAACACATCTCCTAAACAGAAGAATGCTCCTTCCATTTTTGTGAAATGAGAGACTTCTAACTCAAAAGGAAAAGGTACTAATCAAGTTGTTTCTAAAAATACAAAAACCTTTCAAAAACACAAAAGCAGCTATATAAATTTCAAAAATCAGATTCGAAACCCGCTAGCTGAAAAAATTGTTGATTTACTTAAGGAGCTATTAAAATCTAACTCAGTAGGTCACTCTAATAACTATAAACAAAAGAAGACCAATTATTCTCCTAAACCCAAAACAGTACTGAAATGGGTTCCCAAGGTTACTTGTTTGGTTGCTCACACTGCTTTCAAAGCTACAAGCCATTCAAAATGGTACCTTGACAAAGTGGATGCTCAGACATATGACAAGCGACAAAGCTTTATTCACCGATCTTAAAGAGATATGGTGATGGGTCAGTCACATTTGGTGATGGTAGCAAGCGCAAGATAATTGGCAAAGGTACGGTCCAACTCTATAACCTTCCCTTATTTAAAAATGTGTTATATGTTGAGGGTTTAAAACACAACTTGTTGAGCATATCTCAAATATGCGATAACAACCATAATGTTAAATTTTCTAATCAAGGTTGTGAAATTACAAATGAAAAGGGTTCGTAATATTAACTGGTCGCAGAACTTCTGAAAACTGCTATATTGTAAGCAATGGTAGCTCATCTAATCAAACGTGCTACATGGTCCATACCAATGAGACAGATTTATGGCATAAACGCCTTGGACATGTACACTACCGAAATTTATACAGATTGAGCAAAAGTGAACTAATAAAAGGTCTACCGAAAATGCAAAAAGTAGATAAGATCTGTGGTGAATGCCAGTATGGTAAACAAACTAGGAGCTCTCACAAAAAGGTGAACTCCAATATCACCACAAGACCACTCGAGCTTCTCCATATGGATCTTATAGGACTAACAAGAACGGAAAGTCGAGGTGGCAAAAAGTACATCTTAGTTATTGTAGATGATTATACAAGATACACTTAGGTTTCATTCTTGAAAGATAAATCAGAAACCCTTGATGAAGTGAAAAAGATTATAAAACGGATTCAAACTGAAAAATGTTCTCAAGTCAGCAAAATCCGTAGTGATCATGGATCCGATTCGAAAATAGCGGTTTTGAGAAATTTTGTAGCGATCGTGGAATATCGCATGAATTCTCTGCACCTAAAACTCCTCAACAAAATGGAATTGTCGAGAGGAAAAATAGAGTGCTTCAAGAAATGGGAAGTGTTATGTTAAATAGCATGAAGCTACCTAGGAATCTGAAATTTGAGCAGTGAATACTGACTGCTACATTATTAACCGTGTTTTTATTTGTAAATCTAATAATAAAGCGGCTTATGAAATGTGGTTTGAGAAAAAAGCCTTATCATCAAATATTTTCGAATTTTTGGCAAAGAAGTGCTATATTTTGCGTGGACCAAGTGAAAATTTGGGAAAATTTGACACTAAAAGTGATGAAGGGATCTTTTTAGGTTATTCCTTAAACAGTCGTGCTTATCGTGTTCTGAACAATGGATCTGGTGTGATTCAAGAGTCAATAAATGTTGTGATTGACGATCTTTTGAAGACACCTGTCCCTAGTTTAGATAATGATGAAGTTCTTATACTTGAAAAACAAGAAACTTCATCAAGTGAAACTAATCCTGAATTAAGGATTTGTTAAAGATCATCCAACCTCTCAAATACTTGGAAACCCTCTCCTCTGGTGTGCGCACTCGTAGACAATTAGAGGACATATGTAACTACGTATGCTTTACATCCCAGATTGAACCGGGTAACGTAAAAGAAGCACTTTCTGATGAAAATTGGATTCTTGCGATGCAAGAAGAACTTAATCAGTTTGTCAGAAATGATGTCTGGCAACTTGTTCCTAGACCTAAAGATAAACATATTATTGGAACAAAATGGATTTTCAAAAACAAATCTGATGAGCTTGGAAATATTATTGAAATAAAGCAAGACTAGTTGTACAGGGATATACACAAATTGAAGGAATTGACTATAATGAAACATTTGCCCCTGTAGCTCGTCTTGAGTCAATCAGACTTTTTATCTCCATTGCATGTTTTAGGAAAATTAAAATTTATCAAATGGATGTAAAGAGTGCCTTTCTGAATGGTGATTTACATGAAGAGGTATATGTTGAACAACCTACAGGGTTTGAAGATCCTAAATTTACTGATCATGTGTATCGTCTTAAGAAAGCTCTCTATGGTAATGAAACAAGCTCCCGAGCATGGTACGAAAAACTCGACTAAGTTTTTTCTTGAGTCATAATTTTCGGATGGGGTGTGTTGATAAGACACTCTTTGTTAAGAAATATAACGATGATATTCTAATGGTTCAAATATATGTTGACGATATTATTTATGGATCAACTTTGTACTAACATGATTTGTTGAGTTTGCTGATTTGATGAAGTCTAAATTCGAAATGAGCATGGTTGGAGAATTAAACTATTTCCTAGGATTGCAAGTAAAACAACAACTGATGGAATTTTTATTTCTCAAACCAAATATGCTCGAGTTTAATTAAGAAATTTGGATTTGAGAAAGGTAAAAATTTTGATACTCCTATGAGTACAAGCGTAAGACTCTCAAAAGACTCTACGAGGTAATGATGTGGATCCTAAATTGTATCGTAGTTTGATTGGTAGAAGTTTACTTTATCTAACCGCTAGTAGACCAGATATTGCTTTGAGTGTTGGTATTTGTGCTCGTTATCAATCAAATCCTAAAGAATCTCACTTAAGCTTGCATTAAGCGGATTATGCGTTATGTCGCAAGTTCTACTAAAATGGGTCTCTGGTATCCACATGAGACTAATGTTCAATTAGCCTGAGATGCAGATGATCTTGTGAAATTTGGAAACATAGATGATAGGAAATCAACCCGATGGTGGTTGTTTCTACATTGGAAATTGTCTTGTTTTTTGGTTTAGCAAGAAGCAAAGTTCTATATCGCTATCAAGCTACGAAATTTGAATACATTCTTCTTTGAAATGCATGTACTCAACTTGTTTGGATGAAACGAATGTTAAGCGATTATGGAATTACTCAAGATTCTATGATTTTATTTTGTGATAATTCGGTCAATAAATATCTCTAAAAATCGATTCGGCATTCACGTACTAAGCATATTGACATTAGATTTCATTACATTCGTGAATTAGTGGAAGAAAAATTAATAAATTTGGATTACATTCCAACCGAGATTCAACTTGCAGACATTTTCACTAAACCGCTCGACAAAAGCAGGTTTAATAAATTAAAGTTTGATCTTGGTATGTGCAACTTAAATTGAGTTTGCATGATTTTGTGTATCATAATGTACATAAGTTTGATGTTTTATTTGCTTAAATTTGAAATTATTAAAAAAAAAATAATAAGAAAAAAAAAAAAATTGCAAATTTTTGTCATACTCGACCTGTCGTGAGAATACACGACCGGTCGTGCCACGACCGGTCGAACACGTACACGACCTGTCGTAAAGCACGGGATTTTACTTAAAATTGGGGATTTTTGTCTTCTTCTTCATTTCTTCATTTCTCTCCAACGCCTCTAGCTACGGCTGCCCCAACCCATCTTCATTGTTCTTCAAGGTTAGAGATTCTTTTACATTTCTTTTGTAGATTCTTGTTCTTAGTGATTCAAAACTCATGTTTGTGGAATCTATTTGATCATTCATTGCAGGATTTGGGATTTTTTTTTGAAAAATCTGTTCTATCTAAATCTCATCTCTTCTATCTTGCATCTTGTTGTTCCCTTGAAATCTTTCTTTGAAAATGGATCCTAGAGGTAAAAAGAAAACTACTCGAGGTCCATCTTCTTCTAGATCAACTTCTATTGTTCAACGTCATCTTCGTTCTCCTGAAAATGATCCTACTGATGCTCGAGATTTGCGTATGCGTAATGTAATTGTTGAACGTCATGTTAATGTCAATCACATTGCTTCTTTTGGTATTCCTTCTTTGTTGGAATGTGGGATGGGATAACATCCTACATTGGGGTGGAGCCGCATACCAGTCCATTGCCCAATCCATGTTTGCATGTATCTGCGATTTTTCTCTTGAGAATTTAACTTTTAAAGTTGATACTCAAGAAGGTTTGTTTGTTGTAGATCGACATTTTATTGCAGATATTATGGAAATACCTATCAATGATAAAAGCATTCCTATTAATATTTTACATGATAGTCTCTCAGAATCTGAACGACGAATGCTTACTAGAGATTTATGTAATATGGATGTTCATTGGACTCATAAAGGTCATGTACTTCCTTTAAGGTATTTGTTACCCAGACACAGAATACTTCATAAGATATTCATTTCAAATCTTTATCCACGTTCTGGTAATAAAACCGAACTCACTGCTTTTATGGTTCGTGTTTTGCATTGTGTTGTCTCTGGTGCTAAAATATGCCTCCCTTCTTTAATCTGTCATTCCATTATTCTGTCGCGTCACCATCCTGGACATAGTGATATACCCTTTGGTTATTTACTGACTATGTTAGCAAATCATATGCTCATAGCTATGCCTACTAGAGAAAAACCCATCCATCATCTCCCTTTTAATAATTCCAATCTTAATAAGATGACTTTAGATTTGGCAAGAGGCCAAGTGGATCTTGTAGTGTGGTGGTGAAGCAGGTAATGCTGAAGCTAGTGATCTTCCTGAGGACGTGAATATGGATGACTTATTTGAAGAACTTGAGTCGGACTCGGCTGATGATCCTGATTTTCAGCCTTCTGATTTTGATGAAAGATTGAATTCTCTTCAAGAGCAGGTGGCTCAAATTCGTGTGACTCAAGACACACATTTTTCTTATATGCGTAAATATATGAGGCGAATTGCTAAGGGATTACACAAAATTGATCCATCTAATCCTGCACCCTCTTCTGGTTCTGACTGAATTTTTTTTTGGTCTATAATATTTACTGATATTAGCTTGCATCTCCAAATTTTTTTTTTTGTTGGTTATGGACTATTTTCTCTTGCAACAACTACTAATTTCATTACTGTTCTTCTTCCTTTATCATTTTGTGACAAAAAGGGGGAGAAGTTTGGTGAAACTATGTCATTTTGATGTTAAACTTATCTATGTGCTTCTATTACTCAGGGGTTCTATTACTTAGGGGGAGTTAAACTTCTCAAGAGTTTTGGGAAAATGATTATTGCTTATCATGTCTATACATTGCTTATCATCGTGCATACGTGCTTGCTTTGTACTTCTCTTATGTCTATTGGAAGTATTATTACTTGGTGTGGTGTTTTGTCACAAATTTGACAAAGGGGGAGATTGTAAGGGTTATGGTCTCATACTCCTTTGGTTGTCAAATTTTGATGTGTCAAAACATCTATCTGTGTCTTGTGCTGGTATGATGATTTTATACTTCAAGATGTTAAAGTTCTAAAAGCTACAAGTTGAAGCACAAGATGTTAAAGTTCTATAAGCTACAAGATGAAGCTCAAGATGTCAAAGCTCAAGCCTGATATTGTTCAAGATTTCAAGCCTGATATTGTTCAAGATTTCAAGCCTGATATTGGTTCAAACAATCTACATTTGTTGAATGGTTGAAGTTCAATATCCATACGACATGTTTCAGGTTTGAATGACCTTAGGTTGACCCTTTAAGTAGGTCATTTTGGATACATAAATCAAATGTTTATTCTACATAAGCTTGGTCTGTTCCAAGACCAGTCCTAACTCTTGTTCGACCAGTCCTAGCATTGGTTCGACTAGTCCAAGAAATTCCACGATCAGTCCTAAGTTGTTGAAGATTTTTCGGATTTTTTGGAACGCCCACGACCAGTCCTGGAAGTCCTTCGACCGGTCGTAGGTTGGCTTCGACTCGTCCACGATCAGTCGTGGAGCTACGACTGAAATTCCAGCAACCTATTTTATGGTCCTACGACCAGTTGTAGGTATCTACGACCAGTCGTAGGTGACCCACGACCAGTCGTGGAACGGCTTTCATTGATCGCGCTCAATTTTTCAAAAATCTGTTAGAGCTACGACCAGTCCTAGGTTTTAAGACCAGTCGTAGGAACGATTTTTTTCTTCTATAAATTGAACACGAAATTCGAGTTTTTACATCCTCAACTCCATTCCATTTCAAGAATTTTCAAGTAATCACTCGAGATAAGTCTGTGTTTATTTTAAGCTAAATTGTGCTTATTTAATATTCCTTTTGCTAGCTTATTTAATTTGATTTTGTTTCTCTATTCCAATCTTATTTGAAAAGAGGAATTATCTTATTCCTTCTTCTTGGAATCAAAATCAAATATAGCTACGCCCAACAAGTTAAAATCTAAAATCTATTAGAATTTAGAACCTTGAATGTGAGTATTGGAAATTGAACTTTGATATTCATTCATCTACTCCGATTGGTCTACCTAAAATTCGCTAAAGGAAAAATTCGGGTATTTTACATTTAGTAAAATTCATTTATTTTTGGTTTTGTTTGAGGTTGAGCGAGAAAAATCTCATTGTCTTGGTTTTGTTTGAGATTGAGCAGAGAAAAATCTCATTGTATTGGTTGTCCGAGGAAAACCGGAAAACTCGAAAAAGGGTTTTGAATTGTGTAAGCCCAAGTGAAAAAGACACAATTGTAAAGGTTTTTGGTGAACCCGAGAAAACCTATTTGATAGTGAACGCTAATATCCCCGTGTGTGAGGATATTAGGAGTGGAGTAGCATTCGTGTGGTGTTGTAAAAGCAGTTGGTGTACACACAGGCGAACCACTATAACTCTTTGTCTTGTGGATTGAATGCTTGCTTAATTTTCATATCTTTTATCATTCGATTGTGTGGAATGTACAAGTGGATGTGAATGTTGTAATAATTTAGATCTTTACTTCTGTATTTATTTTCAATTCCTTGCTATTTCATTTACTTATATTAACATTGAGTTCTTGATTCAAAAGAGGTTCTAGAAATAAGGTTGTCCTACCATAAGCCCTTGTTTATTATGGTGTAAGGTTGTCCTTAGAACTGAATTTGTATCAATCTCTCAATAATTATTTATCAAGGTGATTTATATTTAGCATTGTGAATTGATTCATAATTGTAAGGGTATTGATTTAATTTTGTTCAGCTGATTTATTTATAAATTTGGCATAGTCCTATTCACCCCCCCCCCCCCCCTCAGGACATATAGCTTGGCCTTTTCACATAGCCGATTTACATTACTTTTTCAGTATATGACATTGACTTGCTATGTCTTTTAATCGCATATCCTGGATGAGGTTGATGATATTTTTCTGGACTTGCAGTATTTCCGCTTACTCTGATATTGTATGATTCATGCCAGTAATTTCGATGTTGTATGATTAAGGCATTGTGTTAAATACTTTGCACTTATCTTGTGCACACACTTACACTACCCTCTAAGCTTTCTATAAGCTTATGCACGATAGATGCGTGGAGGTGACGATAAGACGCAGTCGAGCTGGGGCAGGAGCGTGCGACAGAGCTTTTGAGGATTTTATTATATGCATGTATTTCTTTTTCAGTATTGTACTCAAATGATTATATTAGTGGATATGTGGTGATGATGTTGTTCTTATGATTTGGGTATACTTATGGTTATGCTTCTTATGAGACAAATTCATGTTAAAAATCCTCCTTGTAGGATCCCAGGATTGGAACCTGGCATATGGGTGCTAGGAGCCGAGGATGGGGTACTACTGAGGCTGTCGGTACTGGATTTGGCGATCGGGATTCCTGTGAATCCGATTTCCAGGTTCGGGGCGTGACAAACACAATCCAAGGAATTGTAGTCGTTGGCAACGAATTGTGGTTGCAAATGCCTATATAAAAAGTTCGTTACCAAGAGAGAAACACCAACGGAGAAAACGAGAGAGAGAGAGAGAGAGAGAGAGAGAGAGAGAGAGAGAGAGAGAGAGAGAGAGAGGAAAATACAGAGGGTTTGGGGTTGGAGTTCACCCGGATGTCTTTGCTTGAGTTATCTTAAGGATTTCCAACATGCCGACATGCTACTCGACAACTGAGACAATAAATGTTATTAAAGAAGTCACTGAAGCTAAGAATTTTTTTAACTCTATTTAAGTCATATTTCACTTCACACGTTTCAAGTGCATCAACTACATTCACATTTTCTTATATCCAATTCTACATTATTTTCCCTCTTTCATTTTTATTTTTATTAATTTTAATTTATTTTTTTTAAAAACTTTATTTGCCCACTAAAGATCTTAAATCCCGTGAAGTGAGGCTAGTTTATACTTTATTTGCAATTTTATTTTATTTGCCTACCTGGTACTATTTAGCTCTACAAAGTAAGATTAGTTTGTATTTCATTTTACTCATTACAATTTTACTTTATTTACCTACCCGAATCTACTTAACTTTGCAATGTAAGACTAATTAGTATCATTTTTTCTTATTTTTATATGTCCGTCCCTTATAGGTAATACGAAACACGACTATATATAAAAATGTCGAAATTCTGTTGAATTTTCAAAAACTGCAAAATTTTGTGAAATAGAGATCATACATTGCGTGGGTAAAAAACGATGCTTAACTCATTTATTTTTTGTGACCAAAGCCCTTATTTGAAATTTACGGTCGTAGATTAACTATGTAAGTTACTTGAGTTATAGAATCATGAGATTTCCCAATCCTTAAGTGATTTTACGGCAAAAAACTAGCATAAATTTTGATTTTCATTTGACTAGTACCAACTTTGAATTAAATACATGATTACAACTGAGTGAATGATATACTCTGACTATACCAACAAATTAATACCGAAGCCAATAAAGTAATGCACTGCTGTCGTTCAAGAAAAAGCATTCACACCTCCAATCTGCATCTTTTTGGGCTCATGTCCTAAAATGATTCGTTAAAATGAGCGTACACAAAACATATAGATCACAATGGCCTTGTAGATCCCCGACATGACTGTCCTTCTCTAGCTTGGTGGACGTGAAATTAAAATTAAAAGACGGCCTACACTATTGATAATATACGGCCATTTTCAAATATGGGCTCCCATCACAACAGTCCATACCATTGATCTGTTGCGGCCTACCTAAAGATCATTTTGGGCTGGTTTTTCTCTGATATTGCTCACACGCGTGCCACTTCAAAGGCGAGTACAGGCATTGTAATTACCGCATGATATTCTATATTGGAAAGCTTACCATGCAACTTTTTGTAATTTCTGCTCGTGTATCACTTTAGTGGAAAATCCGATCCGTTAAATGGGTGGACCTCACCAAGAAGATTATCTCTAGAGAAAATCAAAAAAATCTACAATTAGGTGGACAACATGGATGCGTTTTCTCAGAAAAGAGGCCGCATATTGACTTCAACTGTATAGCCCGCCTGATCAAGTGGACCATCCTGGATTTGTCCCACTGGATATCTATAACGAACGTTTTTTGAACGGATCGGATGTTATAAAAATTGACACGTCAGCAGAAAATAAAGACGTTGTATCTGAACGTAATATACAAAACGATGTAAATGACCATTCTCTCCTTGTACAGGTAGAGAAAGAGCTGTGTCGCTTCATAATTCTCAATGGCGCCTCAAACGAAAGAAGAAGAAGAAGAAGAAGAAGGAGAAGAAGAATTCAGCGAGAATGTTGCCCATCACCCTCCTGCTCCTCCTTCCCAGGTAAATTACATGTTTAACCTACAGCGTGTGTGGGCCCCACCTACTCCTTCCCAGGTAAATTACATATCTAACCTACAGAGAGTGTGGGCCCCACCTACTCCTTCCCAGGTTAATTACATGTTTAACCTACAGCGAGCGTGGGGCCCACCGTTATGTGTGCATGGCATCCAATTCGTCGATCGCGTGCCCCCACTCATTTTCTCCTTGGCGCCAAAAAATCAGGCAGACCCAAAACTCAGGTGGGCCACACCATGTAACATTTTAGAGTCACGTGATGTGGTCCACCTCAGTTTAGGAGTGGCCCCTTTTTTCCCCTGGGGTGTCCATTCATCCTGGTGGGGTGCATCGTCGGAATGGATTGAATGGCATGTGCAAGAACCGGTAGAGGCGACGCGCCCAATTGGAAGGTTTTCGACTGTGAGCGTTCCCACTCCAGCTGTTCCCTGTGGTGTGGCCCACCTGAGCTTTGGGACGGCATGATTTTAGTGAGGCGCGCTTGATGGACGGATTGGATGTCATGCATATATCATGATGGGCCTCACACATGAAGTTGTCAGGTTAAGCTTAACCTGCAAAGCTTTGTGGTGAAGCCAGGCCTCACAATGGTGCAACCAAATGCAACCCAAACTCTGATATCTAGTACATAACTACTTTTAAGTTAACTAAAATGAGATCAACTAATTTTAAAGTGGCAACCAAAGAGGGCCATAGATTTCCTCGATTCATCATAATTTTGTTAACCCAAAATGTCTCTAATTTGATTTTATCCTTCTTAATTTGGTAAAGGTGCTGATTCTTTTTTGTTTTTATTAATTTAACGGTTGATCGATCTTGGTGCTTCTTTCAACAAACTTTTGTGTTTTCACCTCTAGAGGTAGTTTATGTGTGAGTCAGTTATCTTTGAACTACAAGGTGCAGATATCACCTTGCCCATTTTGTTTTTAGAACTGAAGCACCAGAAGCATTCAAGATGGTTGTTTACATTAGGAATTCATAAAGTTTATCTGTAATGAAGTTTTTTTAGATGGTGACAGAAAATGTAGTCTCTCATTAATCATAATCTCCAGCTCGAATAATCACTGTGATAAATGGCATTCTTGTGTTTTTTTTTTTTTTTTTGGGTAAGTTGCTTCACTCTTAAAAATAACAAAGAACGTGCTTTATTTATGCTGCTTTGCTGGGGCTGTTTATATTTTCCAAAGCCGCTGGTTTTCCTTGTTTTAGCTGTCCATTTTGGTGCTAAGAACATGTCACAAGTCTACTTCCTATCTATCAAATGCTTATCTGATAATTATTGCCTTCTATGCTGCAGTTATTTGACATCACAACGACTGTGGATCCCAGCTATATAATCTCTCTGATACGGAAACTTATACCACATGGTGGGAGAATGCAGCATGATTCTCAGGGAGTAAATAATCACCGTGATTCCATTCATGGATCAGACAGCAGGGGTAATGAAAGTGGGGAAGCACATATTGTTATGGATCGTGATAGATTTGTTCATCAGAAGTTGACTGATGAACTAGGAGAAATGTTGAGTCATCAGTCTGTAGACAAGAAGGCTTACACAGATATTCTCATTGTTGATAATGAGATGAACCCCGAATTCGTAAAGAGAAAAATAAATGAGGTTTTCCATGATGATTCTGAACAACCTGGAGTGTCATTGCCAGAAGAACCCTGGGAAGAGCATGGCTGCATTTTATGGGACCTTGCTGCAAATAAAACTCATGCAGAATTCATGGTACTCTTGTCTTTCCTCTCATTAATTCCAGTCACGGTTTATCTTTTCTCAACAATTCAGATCTTTAGTCAACTGAGCAACTGGCTGTTTAATTCCAAATGCTGACTTCTGTGTAAATTACTTACATTCTTGTCCTTAAAATAATTATTGAGCTGTCCTTTCATTTGTTGTCCTTTAAAAAAATATATAATGTAAAAGAGCTAAAAAATAGAATTGAACAAAATAGATCAATTCCAAAAGCCTACCTGTAGCGAACGGGGTTCATTAGAAAAGCTGCGAATCACAGATTGTGAGCCAAAATTTGAAGCAAACAAACCTGCAAACCAGGTAATTGGGTCAGTAGTTACATAGTATGGATAATCTTTCTTAAGAAGGTAAGAAGCTGATTTTTTTTTTTTTTTTTTTTTTTTTTTTTTTTTTTTTTTTTTAATTATTAAATACCAAACAAATAATGTCGCGCCCTGCACTTTGGATACAGAGTGTGCACCCTTAGACCCGAGTTACGGTCCATGACTCGTACACTAAGTGTACATGAATCCACCCATCGTATAGTTATTAAGAGGCACAATTACATGTATTCTAGATTGTCATTACATTAACACTCATACACCCAATTGTTTCCACTTCATTTAATAATACTTTATCCATAACATTCTCGTTCATAAAATAAATTCTCAAAACCAATCTAAGTTTACTCATTTGGGACTTTATTCAATTAAAATAATCAATCATCGTCTAACAAAGTTATAACTATAAACGTTTTTCAAATTTAATCAAATCAATAACAATTAAAATAAATGGAAACTAAAACTCCTAAAATAAATCTCAAAATCAATTCAGCCGTCTAATGCAGCGAGCTTGTCTTCCGCCAAATATGGCCATTGGTCTTAAGTTTCATCCACAAACCCGGCTTCATTTTCCAGTACCTGATTAGATCTTCCGGCGTCATTTGTCTTTGTACGGTTGTTAATCCACATCGTTAGCTGGCCGGTTTAGTGAGTGAGCCCAGCATGGTTCATACGTAGCACAATATAGGATATCATAATCAAACTGAAATAGTGTGTATGCAGTATGAGTATGGATGCAGAGATGTCATGATATACATGTCAAGTGGTATGATCGTCCACTTGCTTAGGTTGGATCTCCGTCAACCTGAAAACTGTACCCTCTAGACATTCACCATAGGTAGGCATGGGCAATCCATACCTGTCAGACATCCACCTAGGTAGGCATGGGTAATCATACATCTACTCTGTGAGTAGGCATCCACTATCGTGGGCATTTGGTAACGAATCCACCGGGCGAAACCATTCAGGGAGATCCCCCAGGAACTTAAGGCACAAGGTGTGCATGCATTCTTAATGGATCTCCGTCAACCCGAAAACTGTACCCTCTAGACATTCACCATAGGTAGGCATGGACAATCCATACCTGTCAGACATCCACCTAGGTAGGCATGGGTAATCATACATCTACTCCGTGAGTAGGCAACCACTATCGTGGGCATCTGGTAACGAATCCACCGGGCGTAACCATCTAGGGATATCCCCCAGGAACTCAAGGCACAAGGTGTGCATGCATTCTTAATGGATGCATATAATGTATACTCAATGTCTATGCATCGATATGTACAATCAACCAGATACATCTCTTTATAAGAGAAAATGCAGATTTATGATATCAATGATTGGCATATGTGTATGTTTTCATTAGAACCTTCCAAGGCATATATCATAAAGCAAGGATCATAATTATACAACGTTTCAACAATCATACAACAACCATATCAATCAGAACAATCTTAACCATCAAATCATCTATCTTAATCATGTAGATATGAGACGTGTTAGGATTCACTCACCTATTTGTGGTAGGGTTGAATCCTTCAATTAATCTGACGTTTTGGAATCTATACTTCGAATCCCTATTAAGATGATTTAGCATTCAACAAGTTCAATCCCATATTCTACTAGCAAGTGGGGTCCACCTTTGATTCCAGTAAGATGACCTAACATTAACTCTTTAGTTAAAATTTGGAAAACAACAGGGGCGTTGATCAATGTAGTCAGCTAGATGTCCCTCAAACGATCGACCATGCATCGATGAAAAATCGAATTTAGTTCCTTAAGTCTTTGGACACTTTCGGCCACCTTCGATCGATCGAACCCTGCTCGTTGATCGATCGAGCGTGGACGGATTAAATCACTTTGCTTGATGGACAATTTTGATCATCATCGATCGAATGAGTTCGATCGATCGAATGAGTTCGATTGATTGGGATCGCTCGAGGATCCCCTCGATCGATCGAACATCGAGTTCGATTAGTTGAGCTAGGTTACGAAAAATCATGGAGTTGAGCTTTGATTTCAATATCCATTAGTGCTTCATGTTCTCCTTTTTTTTTTTCCTCAAAAATCTCCTTCAACCAGCTGTCAATTGAGACTAATTTCAAAGTATTTAGGAGTACTTAGTGAAACGATCATCACATACATTCTAATTTTGAAATTTGAGTGCAGGTAGCTCGTCTGATTTGGGGAAAATTGGGAAAAATTTGAAATTTCTCCAATTTCTCTCAAATTGCTTGCAATGTTGCACTCTAAACATGAAATCAAGCTTGTATGAGGGTTGATCTACTGATTTGTTAAGTCCTTGTCAATTTTCAGAAAATAAAAATCATTTTAAATTAAAAATTAATAAAATTTTATTATTTTTTTTTCAAAATTTATCTTCAACCAGCTGTCAATTGAGGCTAATTTCGAAGTATTTAGGAGTATTTGATGAAATGGTCATCACATACACTTTAAATGTTATGCATTCAATTTGAATATAGTTGCATTAGTTTAGTCAAACAACACATAACTTAGGACCCTAAACAAAGGAAACCTATTATGTGCTCTTCTTTTTTGATATGTTATGATTTAAAAGTGTGTATTAAGGTATTTTCTAACAATCTCACATAACTTGAAATGCAGGAGCATTTATTACCTAAACAAAGTGAAGTCTTTGACGTTCCCATATGATTGACTCTTACTTTTTTCAACGTAAAAATGAGAAATATTTGTGGGTCCCACCATGATGCATATCATATAACTGTTCACCCATTATGTCATATGAATTTATGATATAAGCTAAAAAATGAAGCTTATCCAAAGCTCAAGTGGGCCACACCATAGAAAAATGTGAATTAAATACTTACCGTTAAAAACTTCCTGGGGCCATTGTTTCTTTTGGTTTGGGCCAATTGAGTGTTGGATCTAACGTATTTTTCTTCTCATGTCTCAAAATGTTGTGATAAAATGGATGGACGGAACAGATATATCATATACATCAAGATGAGGTCCTAAAATGACTACCCAAACTTTTGAACCGGTTTCCAAGAAATAAAATTTCCACTAATATCCAAACAGGTGAAACGGTAATAATCACCCATTTGCAGGGGATTTACCATTTCCCAGTGAAACGGTGAAAATCAAACAGGCCCTTAAGTTTCATTGAAAAATTCAACCATTTTCCCAATGTTTCCCCATGTATCCCAAAAAGTGCGATAAATTACCTGATACAAACGATATATCCCATGCGATAACCGATATGTATCTGTATCCCAAGGATACGATACGTAACATGATACCAATATTTTGAATACTGCTTATACCCTTCCACAATTCAATTGGAAGGGAATGTTTCTCACAAACCCTAAAACACGAGGAGGGAAATTCCTTCACACAAGAGAGCTTCTCTTTTTTCTTTCTTCTCAATAACACCACTAGGATTGGAACTCCACCACTCTGTGGTTTTATAATTAAAAATTCAACATAATTACAACTATGCTACTCACTTAAGTGAAGTGGCCCATCATCCAAAATAAGAAAACTAAAACATTTATTATCAATATCAACCATCAAATAAATCCTAAAAATAACAAAAAATATAAAAAAAAGCAAAATCAGAGTCTAAGGGGGCTAGATCAGGAAGATCTGGTGGCCCGATGGCCTGATCGACAAGATCCAATGGTCGGATCGACACAAAATAGAAATCCTATGACTAAAATGGTCTCCTAAGTAGCCCACATGTATCGTCCCAAAGTGAAGTCTTCCTGATGCACGTTCAATGCATGTAGGGTCTTCAAAATGGCCCAACGGGCCCCATCTGGTACTCTTCTTCCATCCACAAAGAAAGCTATGTTGATGTAGGTGGTTGTCTCTGTCTCTAGTACACCCGAGTAGGTCCTCTGATGTTCCCATCAACTCTCTCATCGGTATAGAAGTTATTTGATCTGGTGACAGCTGGGGCTTTTGTTTCATGTACATGGTGCGACCAGTGTTCGAAATATCGATACTATCGGCCGATATTATCGTTATCGCACCATTGCGAGACGATACACTCGCGATAACCCCCGGAAGATACCAAAAAATCCAAAATCCAAATATCGGCCGATATATCGTCCATATCGCACCAAAAAACCCAAGTATCGGCCGATATATTGTTGATATCGCACCAAAAAACCCAAAAAGTTGAATTAGAAAAAAAATAAAATCAGAGAGTACCTTGCCGTAGCAATGATCGGAGGTGGGCCATTCGACATGTAAGTACGATTCTGGCGAGGAATCGACCGATTTTCTTGCCATTTTCTTCTCTTTCTTGGAGATTCCGGCGAGGAATCAGGCCGGATGGACGACATTTGAGGGGTTGCGTGCGTGAAATAGGGATCGGACTGCGTGGATGGGGTAAAAACGGAGAGGGAAAGTGAAAGAGGGGCGCGGATGAGGAACGGACGAGTCCGTACGATGCCTTTTTTTTATTTTCGCTGGCCGGAAGACTTAGTAGGGTTTGGAAGCTGCTATTTTGACCAAAATACCCCTTGACTATAAGGGTAAGCAGCTGTAGAAGGAAGGGTATTTTGGTCTCAGTGAACGTACTTGGGCCTACTTTTAATGTATGTGGTCCATCCACGCCGTCCATCGGTTTTTCCATTTTATTTTAATGACTGAGCCCAAAATTTATTCATACCCAAAGATCGAGTGGACCATACCATAGGAAATAGTTGGAATAATGATTTCCACCGTTGAAACCTTTTTAGGGCCCACAGTCATGTTTACATGCCATCCATACCGTTAATAATGTCATTCTTACTGGGATGAACTGAAAACACAAATATTAGCATGATTCAAAACTTCTGTTGGCCCATGATTATTTCAACTGTGGACGTTCAATTATCCCGTTTTCAGCCCACTTGAGTATTGGATACGGTTCATTTTTGGCCTCATATCCTAAAATGCACTGCCAAAAATGCACTCACAAAATGGATGGACGGAGAGGATTTCTCACAAACATAACAGTGGACCCCACCTGGGTTCCCAGCGCAGGAACCTCTTGCGAAAGGCTTTTGCAGGAAATCTGCGTGCGAGACGGATTGGCTACTCCCACGGGCACCAACCAATGGCTGGTGGTTGGTGCTCTGTGGGCCCCACCATGATGTATGTGTTTCATCTTTTCCGTCCACCTATTTTTATAGATCATTTTATGTTATGAGAGAAATGAGGTATATCGAAATATAATATGGACCACATTATAGAAACAGTATTGAATGAATGTTGACCATTAAAAATGTTTTGGGAGCCATAAAAGCTTTGGATTAAGCTGATATTTATTTTTTCCCTTCATCTGGGTCTTTATGATCCAATCAATGATTGGATGTCAAATAAACGATGCAGTGGGCTTTAGGAGCATTTAAATGGTGGATATCCAATCATTATTGTTTTCCTGTGGTGTGGTCCACCTGAGATTTATATCCCTATAATTGTTTTTATTAAATCCTAAAATGATCCGTAAAAATGGATGAACGGAATGGATGAAACAAATACATTATGTTGGGGCCCACATAGCACTGACTGTGGCTAGTGTTGGGGGAGTTCTCCCGCGTCTCGCGGATGCGGATACTGACATGTTGCATAGCAAGACATTGCTAGTGAATTGATGTCACCAAGTTCTGTGGGGCCCACCATGATGTATGTGTTGTATCTACACCGTCCATCCATTTGGCTAGATACTTTTAAGGCATGAGACAAATAATGAGTCAGATACTCGGATCCATATCTGGAGTGGACCCCACCAAATAAAATAGTGGGGAGAGGGACGCCCACCGTTCATCCATTTCTCAAATTTTACTTCTTCTTTTGCTTGTCAATGAATTGATTGTGTTTTCATACATGACTATGATATATTTATAAATATCATGCATCCAATTTAAATATAGTTGCATTAGTTCAGTTAAACATCGCATAGCTTAGGACCCTATACAAAGGAAACTTATTATGTGTATATTTTTTTTGAGATGTTATGATTTAAAAGTGTGTATTAAGGGCTTTTTTAACAATCTTCAAAGTTTCATTAAAAAATTCAACAATTTTCTCAATGTTTCCCCATGTTTCCCAAAAAGTGCGATAAACTATGCGATACAAACGATATATCCCGTGCGATAACCGATACGTATCTGTATCCCAACGGTGTGATACATAGTGTGATAACGATATTTCGAACACTGGGTGCGACGATAATAAGATGACAATGTTAAGGCCTGATCCACAAAAGGTGGAGCTTGGGTAAGGTATTTTTGCACAACTTATGGAGGCAAAAGCCTTTTGCAGCTTTTGGGATCGACATACTTAATAACAATTTTTCTCCGGCCCAGGGAGATAGACATTTCCATGGGTGGATACCACCCATTACATTATTCATGGAGATCCATCACCTATTTCATTACAAGAGGAGTGCCATTGTAATTTGTTACAATTATGTTGTACTGTTGATGTAGGACACGAAATTCAAACATGATATGCAAGATCTCAGGCTTAGATCATACTAATTCAGAACAATCGCATAATAATTCCACATCCCACACAAAAGCTCAAACATTCAAACAAGGGGAATCCGCACGGGTCCAGGCCTACACAGGCTAGGGCTGGATCTATGAAAATTACGAACCAAACGATGCTCAAAGATAAGCAATAATCATCCACACATGCACAATAACCAGTCCCAATTCCAAGGGATTCACCAATTTCAATTCGAGGAACCTTAGGGTGAGAAAAGGGGCAAAGAAATCAATGATAATGCAATTTAGGGTTAGGGTTTATGAAAATTAGGGATGAAAAGAGGAAAATAAGAGAAAAACCTGACCCAAAAATAGCTCCCACGTGCAGACGGTTCCTTGGGGCTGACGCACGTGCACAGATGGGCTGGCCGCACATGCAATGAAGGTCCGCCTTCCCAAATCGGCTTCTTGGCCCTCATCGGCCAGGCTGGGGCTGCAAAACCTCCAAATTTCACGTCGATCCGGGCTATGGTCGGCGTGATGCTCCGTCGAAGTTTTAGCCCTCCTGCAGGGCCAGATTATGAAAATTGACTGTGGAGAGATGAACAACTGCAAAACAAATGGATTGGGCGTGAAGATGGTTGTGGGAAGGATGAAATAAGATGGAGGGGCGGATGGAGATAAACGTGGCTTCGCACCACGGTAGTTAACCCTTTTAAAAGGGAGGGCTTCGCACTCACTTTAATTTTTCCACAACTCAGAAACTCAGAGAGTAGAAAAACCACGCAGGAATTTTTATTCAACTTCAATGAATCCAAAGAATTACAAGGGGTGTCTATTTATAGGGAAAATCCTATACCCCTAAACTCTCGCCATGTGTGCAACCTCTTACTTGGCGATGAAGTAAACTAAAATAAAAACCAAACAAAGAAATCCAAAGCGTTCATGATGTTCTAAATAATAACAATAAGCAAAACCTAAAATATGAAATCAATTCGACTAGTGGGCCGCGATCATGAGATCCCATGGTGGGCTTTTCTTAACTGTCGGGCCCACTCTTTTGAATTAAAACTTCGTCTCCTAACTAGGAGGCCCTCCTTGGACGTCGTCATCGATCCAGATCGACGGTGGAGTCCTGACATACGTGCGTAAGGGGCGGCGTTCGTGCGCGTGTGTGCGTGATATCCCTATCAATTCTCCCCGGCTGCGAAGATTTCGCCATTGGCGAAATAAAACTCCTGAACCGCTCCAGGATGTCAGGATCAAGTCTCTGAAGCTCCTCAGTGAGCCACATCCTCTCTGAAGCTGGGCGTGACTTCCATTTAACCAGGTACTTCTGAAACCCGCCGTCCGACATTGAAACTATCTGATGGTTCAGGATATCCTCTATTTCCTCTCTGGGTGTTTGAAGGTTAGGTATGAGAGGCAGGGGTTGGGAAGAAAGGTCAGGAAGAGTAGGTATGAGAGGTAGATGTTGTGAAAATGGGTCGGGACGGGTAGGTATGGGTGGTAGAGGCTGGGAAAATGGGTCGGGACGGGTAGGTATGGGACGTAGAGGCTGGGAAAATGGGTTGGGAAGGATAGGTATGGGAGGTAGAGGCTGGGAAAATGGGTCGGGAGGGGGCCATGGATCAAGGGATAAATCTGGGGAATTAGGATGGGTGGGCGAAGGGCCGGACAAAGTATCAGTGGTCCCTTGAAAAGTAAGTAAATCCTCCACACCGAATGTGGAACTGGACCGGGTTATGGTAACACGACGCACACCCTTCGAAAAAGGAGGGCTTCGCACCCACTTTAAATTTTCCACAACTCAGAAACTCAGAGAGTAGAAAAACCACGCAGGAATTTTTATTCAACTTCAATGAATCCAAAGAACTACAAGGGGTGCCTATTTATAGGGAAAATCCTATACCCCTAAACTCTCGCCATGTGCGCAACCTCTTACTTGGCGATGAAGTAAACTAAAATAAAAACCAAACAAAGAAATCCAAAGCATTTCTGATGTTCTAAATAATAACAATAAACAAAACTTAAAATATGAAATTAATCCGACTAGTGGGCCACGATCATAAGATCCTATGGTGGGCTTTTCTTGATTGTCGGGCCCACTCTTTTGAATCAAAACTTCGTCTCCTAACTAGGAGGCCCTCCCTGGATGTCGTCATCAATCCAGATCGACGGTGAGGTCCTTCTTCTGGCGTATGTGTGTAAGGGGCGGCGCATGTGCTCGTGATGTCCCCATCAACTATACTGCTACAATTTTTCCTTATTCAGAGTTTTATGTCAAATTATTTTATTTGGGGATAAATTGTCGAGACTGGACCGGGCTAGGGTTTTAATGTTATGCATAGTGGATTTAAATATGCTTTATGAGCTTTTGTTTAGACATTTTTTTGAAGGATAATGGAATTTAGGAAAGGAAATCGCATTCGATTTTGGTTGGATACTTGGTGTGGAGATCGGCTGCTTCAAGAGGATTTCCCTAGGCTATCCCGCATTGCTTCAAATAGGTTCATTTCCATTGATGGGTGCTATTTGATAGTTGGCGGATCTGTGGCTCGGGCTCCCTCGTGTTGAAGGAACCTAACAAATGAGGAAATTTTGAAGTTCTCTGACTTGTTGTCTTGGTAGGAAATGTGGTCCACATAGTTCAAGAAGAAGATTCGCTAGTTTGGCTTGCCCATGGGCCGGGTTGCTTTTCTGTCCGATTGTTCTTCAATTTGATTTGCGGTTCTTCTCAATCTCTTTCTTTCCTTTCACATTTGTAGTCTTATGGGGCTCCTCGGGTGACGACTTTTGTTTGGTTAGTGGGAAGAAAAAGAGTGCTTACCATCGATAGCTTACAGAGGAGATCCCTCATTATCCCAAATATTTGTTTGATGTGCATTGAAGATGCAGAATTGATAGACCATCTCTTCATCCATTATATGTTTGCTTGGAAGGTGTGGGGCTATTATTTTTATTTTTTTTTTGGATGCGTTTCATATCTATTGGGTGATGCCAGATTCTGTGACAGTTCTCTTGTGGGCTTAGCACGAAGGTGGGAAGGCTATTTGGAGATTGCTTATTATGGCAGTTCTATGGTCCATTTAGGGGGAGCGAAACAGGCGATGCTTTCACAATAGGAGGCTATTGCTTCAAGAGGTTATCAAGAGTATTTAATGTAATGTATTGAGGTGGGCCTGTTATGTGAAGGTAACCAATGCTGACAATTCCCTTTTATTAAGCTATAGTTTTGGGTTGTATTCTTTTGTGCTTTTTGCGCTTTTCTAATAGATTTTAGTTATCTAAAAAAAAGGGAATTTTATTAAGGGAATGCGGAGATGGTGCAAAAACTACGAACTACATCCGAAACAAAAAAGAATAATTACAATCCTTAAGAGAGGAGATACAAGAAGCCCATTCTACGATGAGAATAGAAGCCTTAAGAGGAAACATTTACCACCTTAGAAGATTCATTACGAAAACATCAACTATTTTTTTCTCCCCAGATTGCCCACAGGATGACAAGAAAATCTAAAAGCCAAAGAGCCCTCTTTTGTTTTCCAAGGGAAACCCCATGCCATACAGAGAATTGGGTTCCCATTGAGGCCGTCATAACCCATGTGGCATCAAAGAGCCAAAATAATATAGCTTCATATCTGTCTAGCTAAGGGGCAGGGGATGAATAGGTGATCATCAGATTCAACATTTTCCATGCACATAACACAAATATTGGGAAGGCCATAGCTCTCTTTTGAAGATTGTGAATGATCAAGACTCTATTTCTTCCATCTAGCCAACCAAAAGTCGCCACCTTCAAAGGAGCTCCATAGTGCCACACGTGAGATGTATGAGACATGGGAGCAATTACGATCGAGGATTGGAGAAGGGAAAAGAAGGATCAAACTAAGAATTCATCGGATTTACCTTTGAGCCAAAGGATACTATCTTGATTGCCCCTGGTCGGAAGGCAGTGCTAAAGGCGATGGAGAAGTGAAACAAGCTCTTCCACTTACTCATCTAATAGGTTCATTAGGCAAGGTGGGGTCCACACCACCTCATCACCACTCCATGAAAAACAACTGGAGATGGAGATGTCTTTTTCCACGGCGAGGTGAGCTAGCCTTGGGAAGTCACACGTCTTCCCAGAAATGGATCATTTCACCATTGCCAAGGGAGAAGCCCACCCATTCCAAGAACTTTTTTTTTAAAAAAACTAGAGGTCCCTTTCCATGCGATGAAAGCCTTATACATCGAGCAGTCTTTGATCCATCAACCACCAGGATGGCAACCACCCCCCTGGGTCTTTGAAAGGCTTGTAAATCTCGTTCCAATCCATGAGGTGAAACTTTTTCTTGTCGTCCGTCTCTTTACCGCAAAAAGTTCCTTCTTAGACGCTCTAGCCTGGCTAGAACAAGCTTTTGACATTTAAAGAGAGACATGAAATACAGGGGTAAGTTCGATAAAGCAACCTTGATGAGGGTGAGACGACCCCCTAATAATAGATAGCTACTTTTCCACTTGGACAACTTTCTCTCATACCTTTCCATAATGATGTCTTAAAGGTGCTTAGCTGACGTATTGATGCATAAAAGGAAGGCTGAGGTAAGAGGAGGGAAAGGAGGCTGCTTGACAACTATAGATTCCTACCAACTGTGCAATTTCTTCCTTGGGGAGATGAATACTCAACATCTCGTTGGCAAAAGTATAGATATATCATATATGCAATAGAAGCGGAAGGAAAGGCGTGGCTTGTAAGCTGGATGTAGAGAAGGCATACAATCATGTTGATTGGGGGCTTCTTAGATTATATGCTGGGTCGGTTAGGGTGTGGAAGGAGATGACGAACATAGATGCAAATGTGTGTCGCATCTCCAAAGTTCTCCATTATGGTAAATGACTCTCTAAATGGCTATTTCTCTTCTTCTAGGGGATTGTGGCAAGGGGATCCATCATCTCCATATCTCTTTGTTGTGGTAATGGAAGCACTTGGTAAGATAATAGAGAGAGGGGCAATGGTAGATCTCGTTCGGGGCTTCGGAATAGATAACTCCGACTTTCAAATAACTCATTTGCAATATGCGGATGACACGTGCTGTATTGTGAAGCTGATGAGGAGATGATGGAAAGTTTGCCGATGATAGTGGTTTGTTTTGAAGTGGTGTCCAGTCTAAAGATAAATATCAGCAAAAATGAGTTGTTGGGTGTTGGTATCTCGAGGGCCGAGGTGTCTTCATTTGTGAGGTTATTTGGGTGTAGGGAAGGATCATTCCCAACCACGTATCCTGGGTTACCTGTGTATAGGTAAGCGTCCTGAACGGGTCTGGGACAAAGTCATTGAAATATTTGAAAATAAACTATTGCAGTGGAGAAGCATGTATTTGTCTCTCGGGAGAAGGATAACTATGATTAAGGCGACTATGTCCAACTTTCTAATTTACTGTCCCTTTTTAAATGCCCAAAGTCGGTATTGGATAAATTGGAAAAAGTTATGACAGGCCTCTTCTGGAAAGGTATGGAAGAAAAGAAAAAGTTCAATCTCATGAAATGGGAAGACGTATGCAAGCCAATGAGCCAAGGGGCTGTGGGGTTGAGAAGTTTGGAGGTGGTTAATCAAGCCTTGCTAGGTAATGGGTATGGAGATTTGGGGTGGAGGAGGGAGGTTTATGGAAGGAGTTAATTGCGAGGAAGTACGGGTTAGGCTTTGGGGGTCGGTGGACACGGTCTTCATCTCTCTATAGATCTTTTTATCTATGGAAAGTGGTTAACTCGATAAAAAGCAAGGTATGGGAAGGGGTGAGTTACTCATTGGGAAATGGGCAAAAGATTAGGTTCTGAGATGATATATGGGTGGGGGAGCAGAAATTGGGGGTTATATTTCCTAAGTTAGCAAGTCTATCAAGAGAAGAGGGGATGCTAGTGGCTAGTTGTTATTCCTTCCAAAGAGAGGAAGTTATTTGGGCCCCGTTGTGTAGAAGGAATTTAAATGATGATGAATTAGTGAATTTGTTGAACCTTTCAAAGGTAAAGCCGGAATCTTCAGAGCAAGACTCAATGGTGTGGTTAAAAGAGAAGTCATGAAAATTCTTAGTTAGGTCACTCTTCAAAATGCTTACTGCAGGTCAGTTGGTTAATGGGATTTCTCCGACAGCTCCAGTGTGGTATTACGGGGCTTCAACAAAGGTGGCAACATTAGCTTGGTTAGTGGGAGGTAACAAGGTGCTCACAGTGGATAACCTTCGTAAAAGAAAAATGATTCTCCTGAATATTTGTATTTTGTGCCTTAAAGATGAGGAGTCGATGGATCATTTATTTATCCATTGTGAGTTTGCTTGTCAGATGTGGATATATTTTTTTCATCTCTTTCAAATATTCTGGGTATGTTCAAAATCAATTGGGAATTTCTTCATGATGTGGCACAGGGGAAGGTCAAGGAGAGTAGGTTCGAAAGTTTGGTGATTATGTCTTCTGGCGGGTATTTGGTCCATATGGTTGGAGAGGTTTGCTTTAGGAATTGTGAGGGGCGAGTAGAGGAAGTTTTCCGTAGGGCAAAGGTGGTAGTGGTTGAATGGCTTAAAGCATTGAAGGTGGATATCCATTTGCCCGATTTATGGGCTGCTTTGTAGAAGCTTCCTGTGTTTTTTTTTTTTTTTTTTTTTTTTTTTTTTTTTTTTTTTTTTTTTTTTTTGTAATTATGGTTGCTGCCAGTTTTATTTATTGAAGTACACCGTTTCAAAAAAAAAAAAAAAACCCAACATCTCGCTCTAGCAACATTGACTTTGAGATCCAACACCACTTCAAAAGAACGAATAATCATCCGGAGTTTATCCACCATGATGTCGTCAGCTTCGTAAAGGAGGATCGTTTGATCCACCATGATGTCGTAAGCTCCTGATCAAGCTGATCAGTCTGAAATCTTTTAAGCTGTCCACCCCCCGATACCTTCGGAATGATGGTGATAAAGGATGCCCCTAACAATGTCGACAACCGGAACCTCTAATGGAATTCAGACATGAAATCCATGATGTCACCTTTCATTGACTCCCAGAACTCCTGAAAAAAGACAACTGCTGCCTCTCTCTCTCTCTCTCAAAAAAAAAAAAAAAAAAAAAAAGACAGCTGCTGCCTTGACCTCTTCCTCCAAGAATGGAGATTCAAGGGAAGTGGCATCAGTCAAGTAGAGAGTCCGAATATTTATTGCTGGATTTTGAAGGTTTTTGCAGAATTTTAACTCTATTGTGAATTTGTTGATCCTATTGTTGATTTTTCTTCTCTATTATCGAATCTGTTTGTGGATTTTGTCTTGTTTAGGATATTGACGAGTAAAAGGATTGATTTGTACAATCTGCCCTAGTTTGCACCACCCAGTGGGCTGCCAGACTGATTGACACCCTTACTATTTCACTGCTGGCAGTTCTTCTTTTGGTCTCAATCCCAGTGGGCTGCTAATGTTCTAATTGGTGCATTAGTACCATTCAAGCGTAGGTCGCATCTTGAATTCATTGATTTTATTATTATCATTTTTTGAATAGCTCAGTTATGCACTAAAACTGTACTGAAGATTGTTGCCATGAGTTGTACATTTGAACGTGTACTGAAATATTGACTTCACTATGTCCTATGAAGTATGTATTCAGACTTCCCTTTTGAGTTCTAACAATCACTATGCAAATGTTATTGTTTACTGACTGGATATCTGTAAGTATACACTTAATCAACGTGTACTGGAAATTGTTGCCCTGAGTTATAACACATATTGAAATATCAACTTCACTATGTACTCATGAAGTATGCGTTCAGACTTCCCTTTGAGTTCTCAAGTTCTAACAACCACTACGCAAATGTTAAAATTTACTGACTAGATATCTGTAAATTATCAGGTTGAGAATCTTTTACTTGAAGTGCTGTTAGCAAATCTTATTGTTTCTAAATCTGTGCGTGTCACGGTAAGTCATGTTGCAAATCTAGTAGCGGAAATGCATTTCTTTTCAGTTATACAATTCCTATTGATGTAATGTTTGTTGACCAAATTTTTGTCCGTGATCCAAAATTTATTCTTCTATTTGTACAAACTTGTTCAGTAGAATATTATTTGATGACTTGAGCTGGTATCAATTCCTTGAATCTAAAGATTGAGAAATCCCATATGGAGCATTGTTGCCTATGTCAACAATTGCTATCTTCTTTTCATCTTAGGGCCTGTTTGGATAGTGGGAAAAGAAAATAAAAGAAATCAAAACTATATTACTCAATGATATTTTCCCAAGATTTCCATGAGACATGGACTCCCTTGGATTCCATTTTGGGGGGGCTTGTTTCGATAGGAAGTGGACATCTGATAAAGCTCTCATATTGGTTACCTTGTATATTGTGCATGAGAATTGGGGTATAGTGTTTGGGTTATGATTGCTTTTTGAAATCCAATATTTCTTTGCTAGTAAAACCTTCCATCTTGGGAAAAGTCATTCATTTTCTTTTCATTCCCACTGTCCAAACAGGCCCTTATTTCAATTGTTTAATATCTCGTAAAATGGATGACAACATTTTAAAAGGACTTTTGACCCTTTTGAATATCATATTGTATAATGGGGTAGATGTTTGATGCCTACTCGTATGCAGATCAAGGTGCACATTCAGTGCATATATCATATTTGGTTTTTCAATATATTCTTGTGCATAAGATGAATTTTGAATTCATATCATACTAAACAAAACTGTGATACACATGGAGAGCGAAGTGTCATAGATTGATCATCTCCAAGGAGCTCTTCAAGGGACTTAGCCAAATTATGCTCATTTTGTACACTGGAGACTTTTGTACGTAAGTGTGGAGAATTCTAGAGTATGATAGAGTTGTGTAGTGTAGATATCTCTGGAAGTTTAGTCCCTTGATGTTAGGCCCAGGGCCGGAAATTGGCCCGTTTGTGCAACTTCGGGCACACTAGAAGGAATAATCGAGAGGAGATGCCCACCTGTAGGTGTTTGGGTGGGGCTCACCATGACGTGCATGTGTTGTCCAACCTGTTCATTGTGGGGATGAACGGACAAGCTAAAAATGAGGCTCCACCACACTAGAAGGAATAATCGAGAGGAGATGCCCACCTGTAGGTGTTTGGGTGGGGCTCACCATGACGTGCATGTGTCGTCCAACCTGTTCATTGTGGGGATGAATGGACAAGCTAAAAATGAGGCTCCACCACATGATTTTTGAGGTTTTAGGCATGATTTGGAATCGTTCCGTGGTGTGATCCACACACACCTGAGTTTTGGATTGAGCTGATTTTTGGGGCGTCCCATTTTCATGGTAGGCTGCATTTGATTCGGATGGCACACAATCAAATGGTAGGCTGCATTTGATTCGGATGGCACACAATCAAGGTCTCCTCCCCCCCCCCCCCCCAACATACATAATCCCGCAACATACATAATCCACATAATCAGAAAATGATGGGTCTCAATAGCATGCTTATGTGGAATATATCACAAAGTTAAATGATGATCTATCTCCTTGAACCATCTTCATCTAACATACTTCTTAGTCAATTAGTGCATTTTAAAACACGCCAGTCTCATTTTATTTATTTATTTATTAATTATGTATATTTTTTAGTGGTTCTGGAATTAGTTTTTGTGAGCAGCACACTGTTATTACAAATATGATCTCTGTTTTGTTTGTCTACAGGAGATTTGCTTGGGAATCCTTGGGAACCTGGCCTGCCATGAAGTTCCTAGAAATGCTATAGCCTCTTCTAATGGGTTGATTGAAACGATTGTTAACCAATTGTTCTTAGATGACTCCCTCTGTCTCTCTGCAACTTGCTGGTATTTATGATTATGTACTTGTAAATCCTATTCTAGTTTTCATTATCTGAATCATTTGCTGCTTAGTAGTGACCTGGTTGGTATATCATTGTGCCATGAATGTTCTTTCTTTTTTCATCCAGAATTTTATACTTTCCTATCTCTGTTCAGTACCTAAAATTATGGATTTGATTTGAAATATTGGAATAATGGTTCCTAGTAAGTATGAATAATTGTTGACTTGACCAATGGTGAGAACTGCTTGTGGTGAGGCCTAGTAAGTTCCCAATTGCCGCGGGTCTTCATAAAGGGTCAACATTAAGCTCTTCTCTTTTTACACATTATAGACGATTTAACCACTAGTATCCAGGATAAGGTCTCTTAGTGTTATTTGTTTGTGGATAATGTGGTATTGTTCTATGAGAATAGATAAGGGGTGAATGTTGAATTGGAGGTTTGTGATGGGGACATCAGAGGACCTACTCGGGTGTACCAGAAATGGAGACAACCACCTACATCAGCGCAACTTTCTTTGTGGATGGGAGACGAGTTCCAGATGGGGCTCACAGGTCATTTTGAAGACCCCACATGCATTGGACGTGCATTAGGAAGCCCCCACCTTGGGATGATGCATGTGGGCTGCTTAGGAGACTATTTTAGTTATAGGATTTTTATTTCGTGTCGATTCGACCGTTGGATCTTGTCGATTAGGCCATCAGGCCACCAGATCTTTTAGATCCGGGCCCCTTGGACTTTGATCTTGCTTTCTTTATGGTTTTTGGTATTTTTAGGAGTTATTTGATGGTTGAGATTGATAATATATGTTTTAGTTTTCTTATTTTGGACGATGGGCCACTTTACTTAAGTGAGTGGCATAGTTGTAATTATGCTGGATTTTAATTTCGAATTTTTTATTATAAAAGCACAGGGGGGGTGGAGTTCCAACCCTAGTGGTGTTATTGAGAAGAAAAAAAGAAGAAGAGTGGAGCTCTCTTGTGTGAAAGATTTTCCTCATTGTTTTCTAAGGTTTTTTTGAAAAGAAAAAACCCTCCCTTCCAATTAAATTGTGGAAGGGTAGAAGGTTGCTTGGTGGTGGATTCCAAGGTATTCTTCTTCTTCTCGTCTTCCTATTTTCCTTCCCATTACAACCTTCTAAACCATATATCTTCAATTTCCTATTTTTTCCAATTTCTAAAAACCCTAATTCCAAAATCCCCAATTCCCATGAGCTCTAATCTTCCAAATTTCAGATTTTCCCTTTCCTAACCTAATCATAAAACTTACAAATCTGTCCATTGAGTGTGGAACGTGCCTATGCTAAATTGGAAGTTCTATCCTTCCATCGATCCTAGTTTTAATTGATTTATGTGATTTCTTAGCATGCGGGCATGTGATTTTGGTTAAATCAGATTTTATTTCCTGTTGTTTACTCTTAATTAATTGGTAGGTTAGCATCTTTTGTTAATTGGATTACTTTATGGACTCTTTCATAATCTCCACGTTGCATGCTAGCATTAAATCATGTGTCTTGCATCAGTTTGTTGGAAGGCTCAAGAGTCTAAAGGCTTAAAACTAGTAGAACCAAGATGTGGCAATTGGAATGCGACTTTCGTATGAAGAATTATAATAGTGAGGTTTCAGTTAAATCAATATCAAGAGATTCCTTGAAGGGATATGTTCAATACCTTGGCTCTATTATTCAAAGGGATGAAGAGATTGACGAGGATATTTCCAATAATATGTGGGATATAGTGGTGGATATGCCCAGGAAATGATCTTCCCAATGGTGAATTATGAGAAATCTATCCAACCTAGTGTCCTATCCATAGAAGGGAGATGTTGTGGACATCTTGGGGACTGTCTCTGTTCAGATTTGAATTGATGTGGCCTGAAGAGGATGGTTTTTTGGACGTGGTGCGGGATTGAAGGAATTCAACCACAATTGGATGGTGGGCTGGCTTTAGGCTCATGGTGAAGGTAAAAGGTTGTAAGAGTTCATCATGGATTGGAAATGGGACCACTGTGGTTCAATTGGAAGATTTAACACTATCATCATCATTATCAGCTAAGCCTTATCCCAACTAATTGGTTCAGCTACAAATCTACTATCCTTGAGGAAATTCATGCTTTAAATTGCAAGAAAAATCCCTGGGTTTATCGGCAGAGGAAAAAAGGGAATCTCTCGAATTTTAGTGCAGGAGAAAAGTTCATGAAGAGGAAAATTATGTGGAGGTAGTATTGTTGAATAGATTGTCTTGAGGAGGGAAACAAAAATACTTTCTTCTATGGGGTTAGCAATTTTACTAAAAGGGTGGAACACAAATAGGAAAGTAATGGGATGGTGGCTTTTTACTCTAATCTCCTTAATTCCGAGGGTAGGCCCTGCCCTGGTGTGGATAATTTGGATAACTAGGAGGATGTGGATTGGGTGGAACGTCCTATCGAGGGGAGCAAGGTGCACGAGCGCTTACTATCTTGGGAAATGATGAAGCTCCTAGGCTTGATGATCTTCCAATTGTGTTCTTCCAAGTGTTTTTTTTTAGAGAGAGAGAGAGAGAGAGAGAGAGAGAGAGAGAGAGAGAGAGAGAGGAGAGACTGAAGGGGACCTTGCGGAGTTCATCTTTGAATTTTACAATAGGGGTAGGATATCTAAAGACTAAGATTCTCATTCATTGTCACTATCCTAAAAGAAGTTCAGTATGCTTGAAAGACTTCATGCTGAATGGTCTAGTTGGCAACACGTATAAAACATTGGTCAAAATCCTCATGATCAAACTAAGAAAGGTTCATAGTAGGGTTATTTCTACCTCTCAAGAGGCGTTCCTCTTTTGTTGGCAAATTATCAACAGGCCATTGATTGTGCATGAATGTATTAACTCGAGGCACAAAGAAGGTTGGTTATTCAGGCTTATTATGCAAGCTGGACATGGAGAAAGTGTAAAACTGGTTTGCATCGACTGGGATTTTCAACCATTTATGCTATGCATGCAGATTGGGTTTTGGCTTGAAGTGTGGTAGTGGATATCGACATGCATCTCCTTGGCTCATTATTTAGTTACTCTCAATGCCCTAAAGGGGATTGACATGGGATCCACCCTTGGCTCATTATTTGGTTACTCTCAATGCACTAAAGGCTTCTTTAGGGGGACAACAGAGATTGACATGGGATCCACTCTTCCCCCTTTGATCACCATGATCACGGAAGTTCTTACCATATTGATCGGAAAAGCCTCAGAGAAAGGTTTGATTAGAGTCTTCTTCATTAGCAAACATAGCCCCCAAGTGTCCCACCTTCTATAGTTTAACGAGTCCTTGTTGTTTTGTGATGCTAGAGAGGAACATCTGGCCAATTTTTAAAAGGTGATTAGGTGTGTCAAATAACCAATTGGCTCATTATTTGGTTACTCTCAATGCCTAAAGGCTTCTTTAGGGGGACGAGAGATTGACATGGGATCCACTCTGGCCCCTTTGTTCACCATGATCACAGAAGTTCTTACCAGTTTGATCGGAAAAGCCTCAGAGAAAGGTTTGATTAGAGTATTCTTCATTAGCAAACATAGCCCCCAAGTGTCCCACCTTCTATAGGCTGACGATCCCTTTTTATTTTGTGATGCCAGAGAGGAACATGTGGCTAATTTTTAAAAGGCGATTAGGTGTGTCAAATTTCACTTGCTCTAAAAGCTCGACCCGTTAGAGGATGGTGTATCAATGTATATCAAAGGACTTCAACACTCCCCCGCATGTGCGAGGTGGAACTCTGCCAAGGTGTCCCGTATCGGTATCGGTTGGCGTAATGGTGCCCTTCGAAACTGATACGGATACGGGGGCATAATGGCCCGTAACGGAGCAAAAAATTTTTTGTCAAAAAAATATGGATTAAATCCGGAATATTCTAAGCATTCCAAATATGCATTCATTTATAAATTGGAACATGTTTATGGTGGTGTAACGGTCCACTCTTTGGTGAGAAGTTGTATCGGACTGTCTGATGAATTTATGAACCAGATAACCTGAATTTGACTACAAAATTCATATATTTAATTTTCTAACTATCTACTATCAATGATAGATATATTAGAATGAATGTAATATGAAAATATCTTACATTTAGGTGTTTGCAATTATTTTTGAGGGCCAAAATTCATGCCTAAATAGAAAAAAATATAAAATGGCACCCCAAATATGTAAAATGCACATTAACATGTTCTACTATGATTATCACATCATATGGCATCATTAAAACAACAAAAGAATTATTAAAAAATGATTTTTTGAATTTTTAAAAAAAGGGCCAAAATAAATGCGTAAATAGAAAAAAATATAAAATGGCACCCCAAATATGTAAAATGCACATTAACGTGTTCTACTATGATTAACACATCATATGTCATCATTAAAACAACAAAAGAATCATTAAAAAATGATTTTTCGAATTTTCAAAAAAAGGGGCCAAAATAAATGCGTAAATAGAAAAAAATATAAAAAAAATATAAAATGCACCCCAAATCTGTAAAATGCACATTAACATGTTCTACTATGATTCACACATCATATGGCATGATTAAAACAGCAAAACAACTATTAAAAATTGATTTTTCTAATTTTAAAAAAAGGGGCCAAAATTCATGCGTAAATAGAAAAAAAATATAAAATGGCACCCCAAATCTGTAAAATGCACATTAACATGTTCTACTATGATTAACACATCGTATGTCATCATTAAAACAACAAAAGAATCATTAAAAAATGATTTTTCGAATTTTCAAAAAAAGGGCCAAAATAAATGCGTAAATAGAAAAAAATTAAAAAAAATATAAAATGGCACTCCAAATCTGTAAAATGCACATTAACATGTTCTACTATGATTAACACATCAAATGACATGATTAAAACGGCAAAACAACCATTAAAAATTGATTTTTTGAATTTAAAAAAAAGTGGCTAAAATTCATGCGTAAATAGAAAAAATATAAAAAAAAAATATTAAATGGCACCCCAAATCTGTAAAATGCACATTAACATGTTCTACTATGATTAATACATCATATGGCATGATTAAAACAGCAAAACATATTAAAAAAAGAGTATAAATACCTATTTTTGACGAATTTCAGAAAAATGGCTCATCGAGCTTTGATTCAAGAAAATCCGTAATATAATGTGTTTTTATCTCAAATACCCAGCCAAGGTTGGTCGAAATTAGTTGTAGGAGTGAGAAACAGTTTGGAAACAAGAGGATTAAAAAAAACAGCAAAAACAGAGCTTAAAATGAAAAAAAAAGTTACTGTTATTCGGCCGATTCAGGCCTGTAACGGCCGTTACGCCCCGTAATGGGCCCGTAACGGCCGATACAGGTACAAAATCGGGTAACGGCCGATACGACCCCAAAACGCGTAACGGTTCCCACCGTTACCGTTACGTATAGGCAGTTACGGCTGATACGTAACCGTCTTGGTACACCATGAGCTCTGCACGGGAACATATTTGACAAGGGTGGAGGGACACTCACTCACACCATAAACAATGACCCCCTCCCCTCACTTTCTATAGGCTAACGATCCCCTGTTGTTTTGTGATGACAGAGAGGAACACGTGGCCAATTTTTAAAAGGTGATTAGGTGTGTCAAATAACCACTTGGCTTATTATTTGGTTACTCTCAAATGCCCTAAAGGCTTCTTTAGGGGGACAAGAGAGATTGACATGGGATCCACTCTGCCCCCTTTGTTGAAAAGCCTCAGAGAAAGGTTTGATTAGAGTATTCTTCATTAGCAAACAGTCCCCAAGTGTCTCACCTTCAATAGGCTAACGATCCCTTGTTGTTTTGTGATGCCAGAGAGGAACATATGGTCAATTTTTAAAAGGTGATTAGGTGTGTCAAATAACCACTTGCTCTAAAAGCTTGAGCCGTTAGAGAATGGTGTATCAATGTATATCAAAGGTCTTTAACACTCCCCCGCATGTGCGAGGTGGAACTCTACACGGGAACATATTGGGCAAGGGTGGAGGGACACTCACTCCATGTTGTACGGGTAAATTGGCTAAGTGATTTCAGGACGATGATCGAATAAGTTGAAAGAAAACTCTTGGTATGGAAAAGCAATTATCAATCCCTGGGTGGCCACATTACTCTTATCAAAGTAGCTCTATCAAGTTTCCTACTATACTTTACGTCTCTATTTTAATGCCCTACGAGTATCATTCGGTGCATTGAAAGATCAAGGAATTTTTTCTTTTCTTTCCCTTTTCTTTTTCTTTTTCTTTTTTAAAGAAAGTCATGGATGAAAAGGAAAGTTTCATTTGATTAGGCGGAGTGAGGTGTGCTATCCATGAGACCTTGAGGAAATGGGAATCAAGGATCTCAAACTGCTCTTTGAAGGTTTGGCACGGAAGATAACCACCTTTGGAAACAAATCCTCTCTTTCAAATGCGGCAATCATGAAGGAGGATGGCTCACCTCTAGCTGTTCCCTTTATTGGGATTCAGGTATTTGGAAGACCATGGAGGGAGGATCTCTTGATTTCATGAAAGGGCTCTCCTTTGTAGTGGGAGATGGATCTCGAATCAGGCTCCAAGGAGTTGCGTGGCTTGATGAATGACTAATCTTCTCGGACTTTTGCAGGCTTTATATGGAGGATGCTTTGGCCCATTGAGGGATGCAGTGATTGGGTCATTGGGTCCCTTGTAGAAACTTCAGAGATGAGGAGATTGAGGATTTTGTCGGGCTCCATCATCGTGTGCAAAATGTAATAATTTCTTCTGGCAATGGCAACAAGTGGCTATGAAAGGGGAGAAATCAGGTTTATTCACATTTAAATATTTTCAATGGATGCCCAAATACGACACGAGGATTGATCACATTGATTCTTCAGCTCATTTCTGATGGTTTCTTGGTCCTCTGAGAATTAGTTTTTGGATTGTTAGTTTCAAAGGACAGTGTTGACCATCAACCATGTCCAGAGTAGAAATATGATTATCACGAAGGTTTGCTCTTTATGCCTTAAGGATGTGGAATCAGTGAATCTCCTCTGGTGGAGATATTTGGATTTCTTTGAATTGCACTAGGTTGTGCCTGGATCAATTGTAGGTAGTGTTCGAAATATCGATACTATCGGCCGATATTATCGTTATCGCACCCCTGCGAGACGATACCGTCGCGATAACCCTTGGAAGATATCAAACAATCCAAAATTCAGATGTCGGCCGATATATCGTTGATATCGCACGATATATCGTGCGATATCTCGCGATTTCGTCTCCATTATTGTCGGACATCGACAAATGCGGACAATTGGACACTCACGGGTGGATTGCAGGGGACTCACGAGCCCCACTGTAGCTAACCACCACGAAGACCATAAAAATCCGATCCGGGTTGTGGAGAATCAAAAAAATTTGAATTAGAAAAAAAAAAGAAGAGAAATCGGAGAGCACCTGGCTGTAGTGGTGATCGGAGGTGGGCCATTCGATAGGTAAGTACGATTTTCATTTTCTTCGATCATTTTTCTCGCCATTTTCTTCAACTTCCCTCTTTCTTCGCTGATTTCTCGGAGAATCCGGCGATGAATCAGGCTGGATCGACGAAGCCTTCCTTCCGGAAAGAGATTTGAGGGGACGGCGTGCGTGAAGGAGAGGGAAAGTGAAAGAGAGGGGCGCGGATGAGGGTGAAAAAGGGATCGGATTGAGTGGTGCATTACTTAGTATGCTCTTATCGTACTCAGTAAACTCACTTGGGCCCACCTTTAATGTATGTGGTCCATCCGCGCCGTCCATCAGTTTTTCCATCTTATTTTAACAGTTGAGCCCAAAATTTAATCATACCCAAAGATCGAGTGGACCATACCATAGGAAATAGTTGGAATAATGATTTCCACCGTTGAAACCTTTTTAGGGCCCACAGTCATGTTTATTTCCCATCAAACCTGTTCATACGATCACACAAACATGGATGAAGAAAAAAAAACAAATACAAGCTTGATCCAACACTTATGTGGCTCTCGAGAAATTTTCAATGGTAGCTGTTCAATTCACACTGTTTCCTGTGGTGTGGTCCACTTGAGGTTTATATATACTTCATTTTTCTGTTAAAGCCCTAAAATTATCTGGTAAAATGGATGGATGGAGTGGATAAAATACATAAATTACGGTGGACCCCACAAAATTTATGCGTGGGGGTACTGACTGACCCACCCGCGGAGGAAATGGATGGACGCGGATTTCCTGCGAAAGCCTTTCACAGGAAGTCCTGCGCTGGGAACTCAGGTGGGGCCCACAATGATGTTTTTCAGGAATCCGCTCCGTCCATCCGTTTTGTGAGCTCATTTTAGGAGAGTAGACGAAAATTGAGAAGGATCCAGGACTGAAGTGGGCCGTACTAAAGGAAAAGGTGGTTAGGGAAATTCCTACCGTTGAAACCTCCCTGGGTTCGACAATGATGTTTACATGCCATCCATACCATTAATAACGTCATTCTTACTGGGATGAACTAAAAACACAAATATTAGCATGATTCAAAACTTCTGTTGGCCCACGAATATTTCAACTGTGGACGTTCAATTATCCCGTTTTCGGCCCACTTGAGTATTGGATATGGTTCATTTTTGGCCTCATATCCTAAAATGCACTCACAAAACGGATGGACGGAGAGGATTTCTCACAAATATTACAGTGGACCCCACCTGGGTTCCCAGCGCAGGAACTTCTTATGAAAGGCTTTCGCTGGAAATCCGCGTCCGAAATGGATTGGCTACTCCCACGGGCACCAGCCAATGGCTGGTGGTTGGTGCTCTGTGGGCCCCACCATGATGTATGTGTTTCATCCTTTCTGTCCACCTATTTTTATAGATCATTTTATGTTATGAGAGAAAAAATGAGGTATATCGAAATATAAAGTGGACCACATTACAGAAACAGTTTTGAATGAACATTGACCATTAAAAATGTTTTGGGAGCCATAAAAGCTTTGGATCAAATTGATATTTATTTTTTCCCTTCATCTGGGTCTTTATGATCCAATCAATAGATTGGATGTCAAATAGACAGTGCAGTGGGCTTTAGGAGGATTTAAATGGTGGATATCCAATCATTATTGTTTTCCTGTGGCGTGGTTCAACTGAGATTTATATCCTTATAATTATTTTTATTAAATCCTAAAATGATCCGTAAAAATGGATGAACGGAATGGATGAAACAAATACATTATGGTGGGGCCCACAGAGCACCGATCGTGGCTAGTGTCGAGGGAGTTCTCCCACGTAGGACGCAGATTAGATACTGACATGTTGCGTAGCTAGACTAGCTATTGAATTGACGTCACCAAGTTCTGTGGGGCCCACCATGATGTATGTGTTGTATCTATACCGTCCATCCATTTGACTAGATAATTTTAAGGCATGAGACAAATAATGAGTCAGATCCATATCTGGAGTGGACCCCACCACAGAAAACAATGGGGAGAGGGACGCCCATCGTTGAAACCTTCCTAAGGTCCACCATAATGTTTATCTGAGATCCAACCTTTTTATAAGTTAAGACAGTCATGAAAGAAGGGAAAAAACAAATTTCAGCTTGAGCGAAAACTTTCGTGGCCCTTAGAAATTTTTAATGGTGGGCGTCACTCTCTCCACTGTTTTCAGTGGTGGGGTCCACTCGAGCTTTGGATCTAACTCATTCTTTTTTTTTTTCATGGCCTAAAATGATATCTCTAAATGGATGGACGGTGTGGATACAACACATACATCATGGTGGGCCCTACAGAACTTGGTGATGTCACTTTAGGGTCCACCATGTCATTTACTCTCCATCCGACCTGATATACACACCTGTATGAAGTGAAAACATGCTGGGAATAAAACGGTCACAACTCTGTAGGGTAAAACATGCTGTAAATGTAAAATCCACCGTTCATCCGATGATCCGTACATACAAAATATAAGCCTGATTAAAAAACTATTGTGGGCCACACCAATGGGAACGATGTAAAACTTCTTCCAAATTGATAAATTCACTCTGTGAGGCCCACCTGAGTTTCTTTTATCAGGATGAATTTTGTACCTTCTCTTTATTTTAGTTCAGTTAAACATCGCATAGCATAGGACCCTATACAAAGGAAACTTATTATGTGCATATTTTTTTTGAGATGTTATGATTTAAAAGTGTGTATTAAGGGCTTTTTTAACAATCCCCAAAGTTTCATTAAAAAATTCAACCATTTTCTCAATGTTTCCCCATGTTTCCCAAAAAGTGCAATAAATTATGCGATACAAACGATATATCCCGTGCAATAACCGATACGTATCTGTATCCCAAGGGTGCGATACATAGTGTGATACCGATATTTCGAACACTGATTGTAGGTTCAAGCATGGAAATGAGGTTCTTGGAAAAAGAATTGTTTACTTTTGTCCTCATTGTGCAGTCCATGGTCATATGTAGAGAGCGTAAATAGAATCTTTAATAACAGATTGGAGAGTGCAGACATGGCTTTTCATAGGGCTGAACGGAGTCTTTTGTGCTTTGGGGTATTCCACTTTAACGGTTGTAAATGGCAAGATATTAGGGTATCTGAGGGGATTGTATTCCTCATTTGAGGGTGAAGTGGGATGAGTCATCATCCCTCTTCCGTCTTTCCTGTAGCTCCTTTTTTGTGTAGTGCCAATAAATTTCTCTTGTTACCATTAAAAAGAAGAAGAAAAAAAACTGTTTTGAATAGAATTAGAGTTGGAAGTGGAGATGTGCCTCTAGAGTGTTCTATGATCATGAGGCCACAAAAGTTTCCTGCAAGCTGCAACAAAATGATCATGACACTGAATGTAAGTTGGCTCTGAACTTCTCATGGGGTTCAGAAGACCATTAACAGTGTTGGAGTTCAAAATGAAAATGAGGTCTAATATCTTGACACACCGTCTATGCTATCCTACTCTTAAATATGGATATGGTACCACACTTGCCACTTCAATTTTAAGTGTATTAGCTGCACTGGATGCCTATTTCAGCTCGTGCACATTAACCCATACAGTTTTAGCATTGTATGTCTTTTATTTGTTGGGTCTATGTTGATGTTATTAGGGTGATGATAAACATATCATATGCCAGGTGTATTTTTTGTATAGGGCTTATATTATTTAGTTTGGTATTTGGATATAAAAAATTCTTGAGTGGAGAGATCGAGAAGGATGTCGCTCATAGAATTAGAGCATATGGTGGATGAAGTGAAGATATACCTCTGGATTTTTATGTATTGCCACATACCAATCAAACTGAATGGGAGATTTTGTATGATGGCTATAAGACCTGCCATGCTTTATGGTTCAAAATGTTGGGCAGTTAAGGAACAACACATTCATAGGATGAGCATAGCTGAATGAGGATGTTGAGATGGATGGGTGGCAAGGGAGCTTAGGAGTTACGAGTAGCATTGATAGGTAATAAGATGAGGGGAAGTGGCCTTGGATGGTTTGGCCATGTGCAACAGAGTCCAAGGCAAGTATTGCACTGGTTATGAGTGAGTTGGTTTAAGTGGAAGGCTCTAAAATGTAAGGGGAAGGCCCGGAAGGATGCGGGTTGAGGTGGTAAGAAAAGACTTGATGACTTATGGTTTATCTGAGGATATGGTCCTTGATAGAGTGAAGTGGTGGAATAGGATTCATGTAGCCAACCCCAATTAGTTGGGATAAGGCTTAGACGATGATGATGATGATGGGTGGGATTTAGAACCTGCATAATGCATGAGGATATTTTGTAGTTTGCCCCTTTCTCATTTTATGTTCTACATTAAGTTGTCTTCAAAGTGTCCTGATTTAGAACCCACATAATGCATGAGGTTTGACTTCTACTTGTGCTTGCATACATATTTTAAACATCTACATGCGATGAATTCCTTTTTTATTATTCTCACACAGGTTGTTAACTCTGGGTCTTCAAGGTAGTGGATCAGATACTTGGGCTGAAGAACTGCTATCTGAGAATGTTTTATGCCGTATTTTATGGATTGCTGGAAATACATTGAATTCTCAGCTATTAGAAAAGGTACGGCAAAGTGCATCTGCATTGCATGCCAGTTATGATTTATGCACATGGCTTTCAATATTAGCGTACAGCCATTAATCCTACTTGGTTTATTACTTGTGAGGGAGAATGTTTCTTTTCATAAAATCCAGAAAATTAGCAGATTCAGATTATTTTTCCAAAACAATAACAGTAAAGTGATAAACTTATTTTTCCACCATATGGCTGGTGGATGCCTAGCGTAACAGGATTCATGTAGCTGAACCCAATTGGTTGGGATGAGGCATAGATAATGATGATGATGGATGGTGGATGCCACAAAAATGCCCTGGATTGGAAGATCCAAACAGTTCAAGCTCTAGCTCATTTTTGTGGAATGTGGATCATGGCTGTAGTTCTTAATCATCTATTTGTAGGCCATTGATCAAAGAGTTAGGGTCATATACTCTATGAGATTTTTAGGACATTCCCCATATTTGGTGGGGCCCATCAACTCAATTGTCTGGATCACCAGACTGTGAGCCTCGCATGTACAGACTCATGCATAGCCACAAACTCTCTTCTTGCTGGTGAGCAGGGTCCCATAATTCATACTATAATGTACATCCATCTAATGTAGCTATTGTTTCAGTTAAAACTTTATTATTGTGATTTCAAATGTTTCTAGGTAGTTTCTTGACTGGCTGCTTTGTTTGCACCATCGCTATTTCTCTATAGGTTAATGTTTGATCGTGAACTCTTTTGGGTGTGGTTAATTGAAAATTTCTACCCTTTTGTCAACATTGAGAACTAGATATGGTTGAAACTCCTCTATCATTTGATACATGGTAAATGTCTTTTGTTGTTTAATATATCACTTGCTATCCCTTGTTTAAAGTGTTCATTGGCTTTATTACCAAGTGCTCTCTGGTTTAGCTAGATAGTTTAAACTGTTTTTTTTTTTTGGCAATCATCAAAACTTCAATACTGCAGGAACACCTCTATCATTATGTCATTGTGTTTATGAGATTTCCTTTTATATCTTGACCTTATATTTCATTTTGGCATTTTTTGTATTCATCTGATTCAAGCCTGTCATGTGGGACAGTGCCTTGAGTTGTTGTCAACCATTGTAGAAAGTCAACAAGTAGCACCGATTCTTCTACCTCCTTTGATGAAGTTGGGCTTGCTTAGCCTGTTGTTTAATCTGTTGGCATGTGAGATGAGTAACGTAACTGACGGAAAAGGTCTTGAGAGGTACTAGATTTTTTTTCTTGTTTTTCTTGTTAAAATCATGTATCTAGCTTCTAACTCTGATGGGCTTGTTTGGATTTGACCAAGCTGTGTTGTGACTGGCAATCCATAGCATGCTGTCAGGGCTGGCCGGTCATGGACAGACTGTTGCTAACTGGTTGTTTCATCCCCTGTTTGTTTGTCAAACACCCTAGAACATGGACCAGATAAATTTTGTCACATGTCGGGAACTTAAAGATTGGCTGGTGGTGCATTTACACATGTGCATGCGCACATTTGACACATGCCACAATTTTTTAGTGCTTGAAGATTGATCGTGTGTGATTGCTCTTTTGGGCTGCTTGAACTTGGAGGGTCTCACACGTAGCACATTGGAACATGCCTTACATGTGCACAGATAAGTTTGATCTTAATGTGCACCAAAACTATAAAGTGTCATTAACTAGTAGTTACCTCCCCACCAAAGGAACCCAATCCATGGTCTAACGGTCATATATCCATAACTACTTGTCCAAAACTGCATTGGTTCCTGTGCACAAGGGGGTTGACAAACCATGGACATGTATGGTTGCTCTTACTGGTCGCATCACAACTTTGCCCAAATCCAAACAGCCCTGGTGAGTTTTCAACATTGCATCTTGTCCTTGATCTTGCTCTTATATTACTGTAAGGTCTTTTTCTGTTTTACTTTTGGTCAGAAATTTATATTTGCAGTTTGTATGATATATGACACCCCTAATAATCTAACAGAGCTAGATGTTTTCTTTCTTTCTTTTTCAACCTTTTTGGGTAGAAGTAGATTAAGCAATGCACATTTTATGGAAAATAGTGGTCTATTTATCAAAAGTTGAAAGATGCATTTATCATCATTACAAAATTAGGGACAACTTGGTCATTTTATCCCTTTCTATTTTAATATCCTGCTAGACCGGAGAGAGTGAGAGACTCTTCATATGCCCCCGTCTTCCATGTTTGTGTATAATACAGGTATACGTTTTTTTTTTTTTTAATGGTTAATAACTTAATATATCACAGGAAATGCACAAAGTTGCACTAACAATCAGGGGATTAAATTTTTATGAGTCACACTGTGAAGTTTTGAGAGAGCATTGTAGAGAAAAGAGTCTAAGACAAGAAAAAATGGCATCAGATAATCAGTGTGGCTCATGTCAAGGAGGTCAACAGCCAAAATTATTCTCTCTACAAATAACTGAAGGAAGAGTATAGATAGAAGAATAGGAATTTACACGTGGTTTTTACTGATCTGGATAAAGCATATGACAGATTACCTAGGGAGGTTATGTGGTGGGTGATGCATAGTAAACAGGTTCCAGGATATATAGACGTCTTTAAAGACATTTATGAGGGTGCTGTTATAAGTGTAAGAATGGCTTGTGGTTCACAGATGTTTTCCAAGCAGCAGTGGGTCTCCATTCGGGTCCACAGTATGTCCTAACCTTGAGGACATTTTATAGATGAATTAACATCTAGTATCTAGGATGAGGTCCCTTAGTATATATGTTCTTTTCTGATGATATAGTGCTAGTAGGTGAGACTATGGATATAAATATAGGATGAGACTGAGTTGATTCGGTTTTAGTTTTGAACGAGTCGAATTGGTTACATATTGACTCGGCCTATTTTAGTTTCAACATATTTTAGGCTTTGATTCATCAACGGCAAACTGAATCAACTCATCCATATTGACTTGGTCTCAATCCAAAACAAGTCATGGACCAAAAGCGAGATCTAAAACCTTATATGAGACTGAAGAGGGTGTTAATTCTAGATTGGAGGCTTGGAGGAAGGCTTTAGAATCTAGGGATTTATTTTATTTTTATTTTGCCAAATTAAGATAGAGCGTCTTGAATGCAACTTTAGTAGGCATAGTCATAGATGTGAGGCTCTAGTTAAAATTGATAGCTAAGAGATTCCTGAAAGTGATTTGTTCCATTATCTTGTATCTATCATTCAAAATGATGTAGAGATTGAGGAAGATGCCTCAAATAAAATTCAAGCTGGGTGGATGAATTGGAGTTGTGCCTCTGGAATGTCATGTGCTTGTCACTTATACCAACAAAGCTTAAGGAGGGTGGAGCATTGGGCAATTAAGAAGCAACATGAGCAAAGAATGAACATTGCAGAGATGGGGATGCTACAATGTATGTCTGGGAAGCCTAGGAAGGATAGAATTAAGAACGAGGTTGCCCGAAGCTGTTTAAGACTAATCCAATAATGATGGAGAGAAATTGAGATGATTTGTTCATGTGTGCAGCAAAGATGGGAGACAACTTCAGTAAGGAGGGGAACATTGATCAAGGTGGAAGGGCCTGAAGAGAGGATAAGAGGAAGGCCTCAAAAGGATTTGAGCGGAATGGTGAGAGGGAATATGAAGGGTTGTTCACTTGCTGAGAATAGGACCTTATGTAGGAATGCTAGTCGAAAGAGGATCCGTAAAGCTGACATCAAATTACTGGGACAAGGCTATGATGACTATGATGGTTTATATTATAGGATAGGTATACATAATATTCGAAACATGTACAGAAAAAGAAATGTCCTTTAGGCCTTTGCCATGAGAATCACTTGAGGAGTACGCATGCACAATTGCATTTGTATAAAACACAATTTCTACCATGTACATATATGCATATCTGCATACCACATGCATTACACATATAGACACACAAATGTGCATGTGTGTGTGGATTCTTATGCATTCATGCAATATAGTGAAGTTTATGTTAGCAAGGGTTTAGCCACCAAAGAATGACAAATTAACCTGATTTTCGAAGGATCAACGGAATTCATACTTGTGCCTTCATAATTAAAATGCCAAGGGCATTTTTATCATGCAAAAAATGATCAGAAGATATGTTGAATAAGGCCTGTTGACAGACCATGATGAATTGTGATGATCTCACATTTGTCCCACTTTGCCTAGAGATTATGGTTTCTAATGTTTCATATTATTATTTTCCTCTTTAGTTCTTAAAGATGATGTGTTTGAATAGAGTTTAAATCAATAGGCTTTGGTTTATACGATAACTTAAGCATGACGATATTTTTGTACTTTCACAAATATTGTGAAAGCTCTAATGATGAAGGAGAGGCTAGGGGCATTGCCACTCTCTTGAGCCACCTCTCTTTTTCTCCTTCTCAATATCACTCAAGGAACATGCTATCAGGGTGGTAAAAGATTTGGTACCTTGTTCCTTCATTTTTCTTTCACTTTCTCTTCTTTTTTCATCTCTCTAAGGTAAAACCATAAATCGTTCGGGAGCTGATTCACACAAATTGCCTTCATTCGTTGTTCCACCACCATATAGTAGGTTGTGTAGTTGTGCCTTATGAATGTGCTTGAGGCCCGCTTTTGAATACAGCCAATCATGATGGTTCAAAGTGGGCCATTGTGCATTTATGGCATGATTTTGAAGATCAAATTAGGTTGTAGAGATCGTGAATGAAATCAAAATGTTCTTCATATTCATCATCAATTGGTCTGTATGTGTGTGGTGATGATCATTTATCTATGCTCTCTTAAAGCAAGTGTTGGGTGAGTTTACGTTCAAGTTCTTCCTTGTGTGTTTAATCTCTCCTCTTCCTTAAATATGGACATCAAGAATGATGCTAAGAGCAGTCTTTTGATTTTATCCGAGTCAATAAATATTCAAATTACATCAACCAAACTTGATGGTGCAAATTATTTACAATGGGCCACATTGGTAGAAGTGTTTCTTACAAGAAGGAAAGTAAAGCATTTGATGTCCCTTAAGCTTGATGAAAGCTTAATAGATTATGAGGATTGGGTGGTGAAAGATGCTTATTATTAGAGCCCGGTTATGGAATACCATGGAACCGTGTATTAATGCAAATGTTTTCTTTTTTAAACGACAAAAGAAGTATGGAAAAATTTTAAAGACACGTATTCAAGTGAAATGTTCGTATAGTGTGTAGTTCCACCTTTGCAAGTCTATTCCAAAATTCCTAAGCATTGTAATGAAGTTCATTCAATTGTGACTTCACAAATCGTCGTGCTCTGTCTGAAAGCCATTATATTCTTGAATCTCCTTCTTTAACATCTAATGACGACGACGTATTCATCATTCTTCGCAAGGGTATACGTTTTTGAACTCACCATCCTATTTCTCAATTTGTTTTTCTTTACTAGTTTATCTCCCTTCTTTTCGTAAATTTGCTTTGTCCTTGTCGTTTGTGTATGTTCCTCATTCTTTTCAGGAAGCTCTTATTCTTGATGAATGAAAACGAGCTATGGAGGCTTCTCCTTGTCCCAATCAAACTTGGACTTTGGCATAACTAATCTGCTGAAACACATGCAGTTGGGTGTCGATGGGTGTATGCGTTAAATGCAATCATGGTTCAGTGGAACACCTAAAGTTTTTGTTGGTTTTTATAAGGTACTCTCAGACCCTAGGAGTTAACCATTCTGAGACATTCTCCTACTATAAAGCTTAATTCTATGCATTTAATCATTTTGGTTGCCACAAATTTGGATTGGCCCTTATACCAACTTTATGTGACGAATTCATTTCCTCACATGGATCTTATTGAAAAAGTCTATATGGAGCAACCATCATGCTTTGTTGCTTAGGGGGAGTCGAATAAAGTGTGCCATTTTAAAAAGTTGATTTATGGTCTAAAACAATCTCTAAGAGCCTAGTTCAACAAATTCAGTAAAGCAGTGTTTGAATATGAGATAATGTGGAGTCAGGTTGATTGCTCTATTTTATGCATTTCCCCATGGGGATCTTACTAAAAAAGTCTATGTGGAGCAACCATCATGCTTTGTTGCTTAAGGGGAGTCGAACAAAGTGTGCCATTTTAAGAAGTCGATTTATGGTCTCAAACAATCTCTAGGAGCCTAGTTCAACAAATTCAATAAACCGGTGTTTGAATAAGAGATAATATGGAGTCAGGTTGACTGCTCTATTTTATGAAGTGACGTAGGTGTCCTTGTGTTAGTAGTGAATGCGGATTTGTCACTCAAAGTGATAGTGTGGGTATTGACAAGTTGAAGACATTTTTACAGCAACACTTATATACGAATGACATTGATCATCTTCGATACTTCTTAGGTATTGATGTAGCAAGATCTAAGGTGGGCATTAAGGTTTTTTTTAAAAACAAAAATCATGTTTTAAATAGCTTACGCTATGTAGCGTAGCTTAGCCCTAACACTACTTAGCTCATGAAAATACTTAAAGTCATGTGTTGCCTACGCTCCATGATAATTTGTATACACTATACACTATATAGATTACGCTATACGCTATGTGACTAACATTACAAGTTATTTTTCACTATACCATTAAAATCAATTAATGTTTTCAACGATTTTTTTAAAAAAAATATTAATATCTTCAATAAAAAGTATTTAATCTTTTTAATGATAAAAGTAACAGTATTAAATCAGTTTCATTGTTCTTTCTTTACCTTTATATTTAATCATTGCCCTTCCTATTACTTTAAGTTGCATTTGGTTACACCAAAAATCATGAAATTTCATTATTACTTGGTCTAATTTGGTGCAATATATAATGAAATTGGTACAACCAAGTGCAACCTTGATTAAAAATTTAGAAGTAGTGTGTAGTCATGCTACATGCTATCAAGCTTATGCCCAGTGTTCGAGTTGTCTGTATCGCTACAAGTTTTGTTGGCCGGAGATGAAGAAACAATATTGTTATTGCCGATAATTGGAAATGCGGGGGAAACATGATGGAATTTTTCAGTGAAACTTCAAGAGATGCCTAAATGCACATTTGCATATTTAGGAATTAAAAAAATATATATAAAAGGAATGCATACATAATAAGTTTTCATTTAATGGAAACCTAAAAGCATGCACTACTGTTAGAAATCACTTCAATAATAACCAAAATCCTACTATCCATTCAACCATCCATCCGCCCAACCATCACATCTAACCATTACATCCATTCATCCATTTAACCATCTAATGCATCCATCCATCCAACCATCCAACTATCCAATTTTTGCATCCATTCGAAACTTTGTGGGCCCAAATAAGTTTTTAATGGTGGGCATTCAATGACCACTGTTTCTTGTGGCGTGGTCCACTTGAGACATCAGATTGGTGGGCATTCATATAATTGTCCCACATGACGAGAATGGCTTATCATTTGACACAAGGCATCTACACAGTGGGTCCAATCTGGTGGGTGGTTCGGATTTCACAAAAGGATTTCATGTGTAAGGGCAAGTATTTAGCTATTTAAAAATATATATAGAGTCATCCATTCATTAAGAATTTTGCATTTAGAGTTGTAAGTTGTGACTAGTCCATTCAATTTTCAAGATGAAGGATGGCTCAGATTGTTAAAATATGTCTGCATACGGGATAGAATTCCTCGAATAGGAAATACGAATTCCTCTCTATTCAAAAATCTAGTTCGACCAGGCTGTCACCTTGAAACCAATAGTGGCTGCAACTAATGTTCAAATTATCTCCGATATTATCTTTATCTTTGCTCAGCAATACCGATAACACGGGTAGCGATACCGATAACACTAGTAGTGATACCGATAACGTTGGTAGTATCAGAAATTCCAAGTATTAGCAATGTATTGCAAAGTATCCATTACGTATCAATATCGCTAATGTAATCATCAATATTTTCAACTATGTAAATTCTAGGTGTTGCTTTTATTCCCAATGCATCAATATCGCCAATGTATTGCCAATATTTTGGACTATGTAAATTCTAGGTAATGCTTGTATCATAAGTGTATCAACGATATTTCAATAATATCTCCAACTTACTGATATCATCATAATTTTGTTTATTAGAAAAAAATTTATTTCGATTTTTTTTTTTTTTCATGGGCACATGGTTGTATGTAGTGTTCTATTTGTCATTGATAATATTAATAATATCTCAATATTATTGATATCGCAACACGTGCGATATTGAGACCACAATCTTTCATTTCCTTTCCAATTGTCGATGATTTCTTGTTGAAATATCAAGTCTTGTTGATATTTTGCAATATCAATGGATGTTTGGATGGTTAAATAGGTTGGATGGGATGGTTGGACTGATTTCTTACAACAACACACTCTTTTAAGGCCCAATTAAATGGAAACTTGTTATGTATGCATTCTTTTTGTTTTGTTTTTTTTTTGTTTTTTGTTTTTTTTTTTTTTTAAATTTCTAAATATGCAAATATGTACACTTTAACATCTGAAGTTTCGCTGAAAATTCCACTGTTTTTCCCATGTTTCCTCGCATTTTCGGTTATCAGTGATATTATTGGCGATATCGATATTGTTTCTGTATCCCTGGCCAGCGAAACTTGTAGCGATACCGATACTTCGAACACTGGCTGCAGCCACTGCAGGGACCTAACCGTAGGGCCTACTTGACGTAGGGATGGACGTGATGAGGTCAAATCACCGTCTTCCTCAGGGATAACTAGTGTTCGAAGTATCGGTATCGTTACAAGTTTCACTGGCTAGGGATACGGAAACAATATCGATATCGCCGATAATATCGCTGATAACCGGAAATGTGGGGAAACATGGGAAAAATGGTGGAATTTTCAGCAAAACTTTAGGAGATGTTAAAATGGACATATTTGCATATTTAGAAATAAAAAAATTGCAAAAGAATGCATACATAACAAGTTTTCATTTAATGGGGCCTTAAAAGCATGTGTTGTTGTAAGAAATCAGTCCAACCATCCCATCTGGACTATTTAACCATCCAACCTTCCATCAAACATCCATTGATATTGCAAAATATCAACAACACATGATATTTCACCAAGAAATCATCAACAATTGGAAAGGAAACGAAAGATTGTCGTCTCAATATCACGCATGTTACGATATTGATAATATCAAGATATTATCAATGACAAATTGAACACTACATACAACTATGTGCCCATGAAAAAATTTGAAATAAAAATTTACTATTGAAATATCGTCGATACACTTATGATACAAGCATTACCTAGAATTTTCACAATAAAAAATATCGGTGATACACCATAGTTGAAAATATTGGCAATTACATTAGCGATATTGATACATTGGCATTACTTAGCTATACATTGATAATACCTGGAATTTCTAATACTACTAGCTTTATCGTATCGCTACTAGTGTTATCGATATCGCTGAGCTGGAGATAAAGATAATATCGGAGATATTTCGATAATATCGGAGATAATTCGAACACCGGATAACTACTCCGAATCCTTGGAGCTTCTCTAGACTCCTCACAGAGATTCCTCGAATCCACAAGGGAAAATAAAAAAATCGAAATAAATTCTAATAAATTTGAAAACAGATTGATTGATGATAAAAACGAAATTATAACCCTTTAAATAGTAATCTTAAACTTGGGAAGAAGTTTCAAAATCAAACTCCAACTTAAACGCCCTAAAAACGTGACTTACTATAAATAGTAAACTTACTATTTATTGACGGTCATGATTTTTATCGACTTCATGGTTTTCGGCCAAAAATAGTAAGTGTCCGATTTGACATAACCACGTTATTCTCCTAAAATTTCTAAGCTCTTTTCATGTTGGGAAAGATCAAGAGTTATGATTAGTGTTCTAAATATCGGTATCGCACAATGTATCGCACCCTTGGGATACAGATACGTATTGGTTATCGCATGGGATATATCGTTTGTATTGCATAATTTATCGCATTTTTTGGGAAACATTGGGACAATGGTTGAATTTTTCAATGAAACTTCAGGGATGGTTAAAAAAGACTTTAATACACACTTTTAAATCATAACATCTTAAAAAAAAAAGTACTGACAATAGGTTTCCTTTGTATAGGGTCATAAGCCATACGCTGTCTGATTGAACTAAGTCAACTATATTCAAATATAATGTATTACACAAATATCAACTTGATTGAAAACTTTTCTTGCCCTCACAAAGTTTTTAATGGTAGGAGTTCAATCCCCATTGTTTTGTGTGGTGGGGTCCACTTGAGCTTTGGATTTGACCTATTATTTGTCTTATGACCTAAACTAATCTCTCCAAATGAATGTACAAAATGGCTATACAATACATACATTTATGTGGGCCCACCTTTGATGATATGTTATATATCCACTATGTTCATTCATTTTTACGGATCCTTTTAGAACGTTTTTCCAATCATCAAGTAAAATCTCAGGTGGACCACACCACATGAAACATTGATTATTGAATGTTCACCATTAAAAATATATCAAGGCCTACTTTAAGTAGATCCTTAATGTTTATTGGTCATCCAAATTGTTGATAAGGTCAATCAAAACTGAATGAAAGAAATATACAAAGATTAGTGTAAACCAAAACTTTTGTGGCCTATAAAATACTTTCAACGATCATTCACTAGTTTTTCTGGTGTGGTCCACCTGAGATCTCGATCTGCTTAATTTTTCGTATAATGTCTTTAAATTATATGAAAAGACGAATGGACGGCTTGGATAAAAAATATACCGGACCCCACAGAGCCCATTACACACGCCTGTCCATCTGTGTGCATCAATTAAAAAACTACCCAGACTGCATCTTACCACAGCCCGTCTCCAGTTGAGAACGGGCAGCACCTTTGATTGGCCACTGTGATGTATGGGTCTTATCCACACCGTCCATCCGTTTTTTCGTATCATTTTAGGGTATACGCCCAAAAATCAGGAAGATCCAAGGCTCAAGTGGACCACACCACAGGAAGCAGCGGTGATAATGAATCTCATCGTTCAAACTTTTCAAGGGCCTACTGTGATGTTTATTTTCCATCCAACCTATTCATAAAGTTATGTAGACCTGGATGAAGAGAAAACACAAATATCAGCTCCATCCAAAACTTCTGTGGCCCCCAAAAAGTTTTCAACGGTAAGAGTTTAATCCCCATTGTGTACTCCACTTGAGCCTTGGATCTGCCTATTTTTGGATTTATACCCTATAATGATACGGAAAAAAATGGATGGACGGTGTGGATAAGACCCATACATCACGTGGCCACTCACGGAAGCGGATTAGCTGGTGTACCACACACCAGCTATATAGCTGCTGCGGGTACGTGTCGTGCGAAGACGAGCGCTGACACTCCTCGAGCTCCGGATTGTACGACCGGTTCAAAGGAGATCAAAATTACATGGCCTACAATGATGTATTTATTATATCCACACCGTTAATCCATTTGGCGAGATCATTTTAGAGGATGAGCCAAAAAATGAACCATATCCAAAGCTCAAATGAACCACACCACATATAACAACTATGATAATGATTTTCACCGTTAAAACATTTGTAGGGCCCACCATAACGTTTATTTTCCATCCAATATGTTCATAAGGTCACAAAGACCGGGATTAAGAGGGAAAACAAATATCGTATTGTTCCAAGACTTCTGTGACCCCAAAAGGTTTTCAATGGTAGACGTTCAATCTCCCATTGCATTTTTCAGTGTGGTCCACTTGTTCTTTAGATCTATCTTATTTTTCGGCTCAAGACGTATGACAGGCTCGCCAAATAGATGGATGGTTTAGATACAACGTATACCTCATAATGGGACCCACAGAACTTGCTAACGTTAGTACAACAGCTATATAGCTGGTTTGTGGTGCACCACCAGTTAATCTGCTTCCCCCACTCAGCGCTGCTCGTTCCCACCTTTCGAAGAAGATGACGTCCTAAAAAAAGGCTTCCGAAGCCATTCTCGCTGCAACAGGAATAGGGTTCTGGTCATCTCGGAACCCTGAGTGGCCCCACGGTTCCAATCACTCAATCTTCTTTCCCAGGTAACGAAATCTCCTCTTAAGAAAGATTCCCCCCCCCCCTTTATCCTGATTTTCCGGTAAATCTGCGGATATAACACGATAGTATCGCTAATATCGGTATTTTTGCAAAGAAATCGTGCGATATTGTGCGATATATCACACGATAAAAAGAATTTGTTTTTTTTTTTTTTTTTTTAAAAATTTCGGGGTATCGGATGGGTTTTGTCTCGCTGTGCAGCGATAACGATAATATCGGCCAATATATCGATATTTCGAACACTGGTTATGATCAAACTAAAACTTACCATAAATAGTAAAAACGAAATTAAAAAGGATTTTCGACCCTCAATCTGATAGAATCTCGCAAATTCGGCATGGGCAACCCGGCGTAGCGGGTTGGTTGGCTAAAGTAGCTTCTCCTACCCTAAAATCATATATGGTAAATTAAATAACTAATTTCGGTTTGTGAGATATGCCTATTTTAGTGTTCTGTTGGTCATGATCACTTCCACCTTCGATCGGGCCTTCTCTGGTCCATCTTGGACATGAAAGTGTTTGCGACCCGCTCTACATCAGTCCCCTCCACTTCAAAAGAACTCGTCCTCAAGTTCTCGTCCTGCTTTGATTCATGATACTTGGTCAAGTCTGCGATGTTGAAAGTACGTGAGATTTCCATGTCATCTGGAAGATCAACAACGTAAGCGTTGTCATTGATCTTTCGGAGGATCGGTACCGGTCCAATCTTCTTATTCTTCAACTTGTTGTAGGTCTTGGTTGGAAATCTCTCCTTGCGTAGATGGACCATAACATGGTCGCCCACCTCGAACACCTTTTGTCATCGTTGCTTGTCAACTTGCTCGTTTGAGGCATGTAACTTGGCTTTTACATTCACATGAATGCCCATGATTCGGTCTGCCATATGTTTTGCTGCAATACTCATGCCTGAGAGCTTGGACAAAGGGACCAAGTCAAGTGTGTGGTGAGGCACTCGATCATAAACAATCTAGAATGGGAACTTCTCTGTCGAGCGGTTCACCATGTCATTGAATGTAAATTCTGCTTAAGACAAGGCCAAATCCCACTGCTTCGGTTTGTCATCCGAAATACATCAAAGGAGGTTTCCCAACGTGCTATTCACAACTTCAGTTTGCCCATCAGTTTGTGGGTGGTAGGCACTGCTGAACTGAAGTTGTGTACCGAATCGACTCCACAAAGTCCACCAAAAGTGGCTAATGAATTTCGTGTCACTGTTAAAAGTAATAGTCTTGGGGATCTCGTGTAGCCGCACGAACTCTCTGAAGAATAGGTTCGCCACGTGTGTTACATTGAGAGTTTTCTTACATGGGATAAATTGCGCCATCTTTGAAAAACGATCTACCACCACGAACACTGAATCCATCCCGCGCTATGTTTGTGGGAGACCAAGCACAAAGTCCATAGATAAGTCCTCCTAAGGGCCGTAAGGCATAGGTAATGGAGTGTATAGGCCTGTATTTTGAGACTGTCCCTTGGAAGTCTAACAAACATGGCAGTGCTGCACTGTTTTACTCACGTCACGTACCAATTACGGCCAGTAATACCACTCCTCCACAAGAGCTCACGTGTTGTCTCGCCCAAGGTGTCCACTAAGGCCACCTCCATATAGCTCTTGAATAATCTGCTCCCTTAGAGAACTTTGGGGTAGTCTGAGGTTTTGTGACATTTTTAATAGTGGTCTGCAAATGCCATTGCTCAACCTAGAATTGGATAAAGCTTGTGTGATTCCTAAAAGTAAGGACTTTTAAGTCCCTCAGCCTACACCATCCACTATTTCCCTCATCCTGAACTCGAGCAACTTCTACCATTTGTACATCTTTATCCAACCCATACAACTCTAATTAAGAAAAAGATAGTCATGCCAAAAAAACAACAAAAGTGGAGGAGAAGGCCAATGTATCCATTACCTCACCTGCTTGGGTCCCTTAAGCCTTTCTTATAGGATGTTGCCCACAACTGCATCTAGAATGCTCGCATGACCCCGAGCCAACCCTAAATCCACCATCCATCGACCTTGGCTATCATTGCCTTCTCCTTTGGCCCGGGATGAAAGAGGGGTCATCCCATGAATGTGCATCAATCTCATTAAATTCCTCAGGCTTGAATTTGGCATCCTCATATTTAGGCACCTTGCTTAGGTCCCCAAAGGTAGCATCCTCTAAATCATCTGCATTGGAATGAGAGCTAGAATCTCCCTCACTAGCTTGGGCCTCATCCATTGCTATGGGGCCTGCTCCCTCCAATGGCCTCTTCGTGCCAACTCCTCATGCATTATCATGGCACTCTAAATCATCATGGCAACCAAAATCATTGTATTGCCCCAACCTATTGCAACACTAGTCGAGGCACCATCATAATCGTTGGGCGCTTTTCATTCGCTATATGCATGTCTCTTGGTTGTCCTAGTTCAACCCATGACCTATTATGATGCAGGACAATTAACCACTTGCTCTAAAAGCTCGAACTGTTAGAGTATGACGAATTAATCCCTTTATCTCATTGCCCAGGCCCCACGTCTCATGGGTTAGGCCCTTGGTCGAACCCCCCTTGTGGGCCCCAAATCACATGGGTACCGCCTCACACGAGCCACTCGAGTCACACGGGTGGGGCCCGCATCTCACGAGCCACCTGCCTCACACAGGCCGCCCACCCCGAGTGTGCCCCTGCATCTCACAGGCCACCCCACTCGAGCCCGGTGTGAAAATGCCCCCGCATTAATCACCCTCGGTGAGGAGTCTCGAACACGAGACCTCCTACTCTGATACCAATTTGATGCAGGACAATTAACCACTTGTTCTAAAAGCTCGAACTGTTAGAGTATGGCGAATTAATCCCTTTATCTCATTGCCCAGGCCCCACGTCTCATGGGTTAGGCCCTCGGTCGAACCCCCCTCGTGGGCTCCAAATCACATGGGTACCACCTCACACGAGCCACCCGAGTCACACGGGTGGGGCCCGCATCTCACGAGCCACTTGCCTCACACAGGCCGCCCACCCCGAGTGTGCCCCTGCATCTCATAGGCCACCCCACTCGAGCCCGGTGTGAAAATGCCCTCGCATTATATTATTTATAACTCATTTAGATGATGTTAGATAGAACATACAAAAGGGATAAAGAGATGAGGAAGATAGGAAATAATGACTTCGTCAACACAAATACACTTGAAGAAAATTTATAGAATCCTCCTTGCTCAAAACATGCTCATAAGCGCAAAATTAGGTTGCATAAATCACCCGAGTGCTAGATGACTGACCTCAAGTGTAGATAACTAAGCCTAGAGCATGCATCGTGATGACAAGAAGCCAAAGCCATTAACCCAAGCACAACATCACTATAGTAAATGAATGCAAAACCAAAAGGCCAAACCCATAGAATGCATAGACAAAAATCTTTGTACATTCACCATGAGAACTGCCTAACAAGACCTCAAACTAAGGATCAAATATATGATTATACATAGGAGCTAACAGTTTTTCAATAGGCAAACTAAACTATAAAGGAGAACAGGCCCTAAGTTGGAAGAAACAAACCATGAAAGACAATAAATTCAAAAGCCATAAGATTTTAAAAGAGTCTATAAATCATGTCAACCCTTATTAAGGAGATAAAACATAATGACAATTCAAAATGCCGTTAGATCCAACACTATACAGACATTACATTGAACATTTAGAATGCATGATCTAAAACATGTAAAATAACACCAAAATTAAAACCCTAATAAAAGCATAGCATTCATGTGTAAGCATGAATAACAAATCATCATGTAACCGAAGCAAAAATGAAGAGAAATTTTTGACAAGCATTTTAACAAACACTTAAGATGCCTCCTTAAAGAAAACCCAATCTTCTCCGTCAATCTAGATTAAAAAAATCACCCAAAACCCTCTCAAGATTTACCCAACCTCCAACAATGAAGAGCAGTCAAGGGAGTGGACCCTACATGTATGGACTGCAGGAGATCGAAAAATGACATAGTGACGCTTGCGTGTTGGACGTCTTCCCCTCCCCCAAAGACCTTTGGCCTCATTTGGCACCTTGATTTAGAATACCTGGGTTGGCAATCCCTTGGATTTAGAACACTACGATTGTGTATGGCACCTAGATTTGGAATCCCCTATAATCCAAAAATAGCTATGCATTTAAATTATGTAGTATATTTACAAGAATTTGAATTAATTACTAAATCAACTTTAATATTACACATGTGATGTTTGACACAATGATTGTAATAAGCCCATTAAATATATACTTTGGCAAAAAATGATGAAATTCCAAACCTCGAATGGGCCATTGCATAGGAATAGGATCACAACCGAGCAACTAACAAATGTTTTTTAGCCATTGATTTACATGGCCAATGTTTGAACTGCTCAGTTCAATCTATTGGTGTAATTTTAATGATGTGGTTAATAATATGATTGTTTTGGGATATCATTGGTGGGCCACGTGTGCAATAGATTAGTAGCCTAGTGACAAATGTTACACATGTGACTCTCCCGCCTCTAAAAAATGAGCAAAAAAGGGGAGATGATTGGTAATCCATGCAAAAGGGAAGGATTGCAAAACTTAACAAAAGTGAGGATTTGAAATCCTCGGGATTCAGAATACCCTCCAATTCACTATGCCAAACAACCGATGGATTCAGAATACCCTCCAATCCCCCAAATCCACAGTGCCGAATGACCCTGATGTTTCGTCTTTTCTCCTTCATTCTCCTTTCTTTTCTTCTTTCTCCCCCCCCCCCCCCCCCCCCTGGCCCTTTTAACTTTTTTCTTCAAAAGCCCTAACCAAAGGGAGCCTGCCATGTGCACCGCTAATTGTGGCGACCCACGTGTGTGACCAGTCATGTGAGCCACTACTTGTGGCTACTCACGTGTGTGGCCGGCCATGTTTGCCATTACTAGCGGCAACCCACATGTGTGACCTGCCATGCATATCATTGCTAGTGGCTGTGGCCCATCAACACTACCGCTAGCAGCAGCCTCCTGATATGCACACAATAGCCTCTTTAGAGGCATTAAGATGCATTATTTTTGATAGATCTCTCATTGAATGGGTAATTCTGGACAGCATCACTAATAATACATTTTTTAATTAATGTTGTAGAGACATTTTTGAATGGGCTTAAGATGCATTAATTTGGAGAATTTTCACACTTGAACAGGTAATTCTGGACAGCATCATTAATAACACATTTTTTAATTAATGTCATAGACAAGTGACAGACTGTGTTTCATCCAAATCATCCCCCAAGATTGAGTGAGGAATAAAGATCTCAAGAAGGATCATCATGGATATTCACTATGTAACCTTTAGTATCTGATGTTACATCTCCTTCTGTTGCAGGTGCTCCGTTCTTGATTCCATTCTTTGTGTAATTGAATCTCTTTCTATCAGCAGTGATTATTCACGAGTGTTATCTTCAAATAAAGAACTTTTTCGACTAGTCTGTGGTGTGATCAAGCTTCCTGATAAAATTGAGGTATGCATGATAACAAAGCATGCCATAATAAAATGTTACATTCTTATGTAAACATAGTATTGCATTGTGTCCACTAATGTTTTGACTTAGCATATAGACAGGAGATGAATTATCATGATCATTCATGTCTAAACGTTTGATAACCCTGGGACCAACCAAATAAATTTGAAAAATGCAGAATAGGTTATGAGCTTCTATGAATTTTAGTGTGTACAAAGGGAGGCAAATCAGGTATTATTAGCACTGGAAAATGTTAATATTATGATTTAATTTCAATTAAAACTTCTGTAGGATAATTGAGGAGATGTCTGAAATTTGTAAACTGAAACTTTTTATGAAGAATATAATTTAAGTAGGTCTCCTCAAATTTACACAATACAATTAACAAATGATTAAAGTAGCCTTAGGTATGAAAAATCATTAAAGGTGTCCATCAAGACATCCCAAGGGGGGTTGATGATGCTGAGGACAATGTCAGCTTAGTGGCGAATTAACTAGATAGCCATTCACACAAGGGCTAAAAAGTCATTTTGGCTGTATATGGGAGTGTTGTTCAAATTGGGTTTTATTTTCCTTTGTAGTACTCTTGTTGGATTCCTTCATAGGATTGAGATACTTGGAATAAGGTGTATAACTATGCATAATCTTAGTTGTAGGATCCTTCTAAATAGGTGTCTCTCCTACCTTGAATCACACTTCGAACTCAAGTCTAGGTCCCAATTCCGCCTCCTAGCCTTTCATAGTTGATAACATTTTGAAATAGATGCTTACCCACACCCACACCCACGCCCGAATCTATCGCCGCTTCTCTTTACTCTTCTTCGTGCAATTGTATACATAATATGCATATCACATTTAATTTATAGTTTGTATTTTAATAATTTAATGGAGAAATACAACCATATATCATCAGTTTGTTAATGGTTAAACTACAAAATATTGTGTGTGTGTGTGTGTGTGTGTGTGTGTGTGTGTGTTTGTTCACTTACCAAGAATAGGGGCTTAGGTAGGAATGATTAATGATAAAAGGATTCTTGAAAGTAACCAAAAATAGTAACTTCAAGGCTTCATGACAACAACTATGAAGATGATGATGATGATGATGTTAATAGAGAAAGAAGATTGTTTCCTACAAATTATTTTTATGTGAACAACACATGTAATGGATGGACATGCTGTAATGACCCTGATTTTTGTGACTCACTTGAGACCCTGATCAAACAAATTAATAATTGATTAAAAAAATCACTAATTTAATTTTTTTTTCTTTATTAACAAAACTAGGCATTTAGCCCAGTTAGCAAGGTGTCTCGTATCGGTATCGTCGGTTAGCGAATCGGTTTTTATTCTTTATTAACAAAACCAGGCATTAGCCATGAAAAAATATGAATTAGCAAGGTGTCCCATTCATTTATAAATTGGAACATGGTTGGTGTAACGGTCCACCTTTGGTAAGGTATCCAAAACCGATACTGATACGCGGCCTGAACCGATACGCGATACGGGGTCGACGGCCGATACGATTTTTGCACTCGTATCGGCGATACTGGCCCGTAACGGCCGATCTGGGTAATGTGATCGACCGAATGTGGTGACCCGTACCGGTACGAAAAACTAGCAGCCATTTTTTTTCCATTTTTAGCTACTTTTTGCTGTTTTTTTCAAATTTCTTGCTTCCAAAAAATATGAATTCGAAACCTTGGTTGGGTTTATTGATAAGCATTCCTTTGTTGAATATGCATCGGGGCCATTTATAAATTGGTCAAAAATATATTTACACTTTTTTAACGTGGTTTTGTTGTTTTCCATCATGCCATATGATGTGTTAATCATAGTAGAACATATTAATGTGCATTTTTTGATTGGGTGCCATTTAATATTTTTTAAATATTTTTTTCTATTTACGATGTATTTTTACCCTTTTTAAAAATTCGAAAAATCAAATTTTAATGGTTGTTTTACTGTTTTAATCATGCCATATGATGTGTTAACATATTAGAACATATTAATGTGCATTTCTGATTTGGAGTGCCATTTAATATTTTTCATTATTTTTTTCTATTTAATGTTTTTAACTTCTAAATTATCAATTTTAATGATTATATTAGAATGAATGTAATATGAAAATATCTTATATTTGGTGTTTTAAATTATTTTTAATCATATTAGAACATATTAATGTGCATTTACAGATTTGGGGTGCCATTTAATATTTTTTATTATATTTATGTTTTTACCTTTTTTTTTTTAAATTTCAATTTTCTTAGAATTTTTTTAAATTGAAAAATCAAATTTTAATGGTTGTTTTTCTGTTTTAATCATGCCATATGATGTGTTAATCATATTAGAACATATGCATTTCTGATTTGGGGTGCCATTTAATATTTTTTATTATTTTTTTCTATTTACGCATGTATTTTTACCTTTTTTTTTTAAAAAAAATCAAAAAATATGATGTGTTAATATATAGAACATATTATATATATATATTTAATATATATTTTTTTCTATATATTTTTACTTTTTTTTTTTTTTTTTTAAATCGAAAAATCAATATTTGTTTTGCTGTTTTAATATATATATATAATATATAAAATGGCATGTTTGATTTGGGGTGCCCATTAGAAAAATCTAAATAAAATGCATATTAATGGTTACACCACCATAACCATGTTTCTACTTAGAATGATATGATTAACACATGTTCACATGAGGTATGATTTAAAACAACAAAACAATCATTAAAAAATGATTTTTCATATTGAAAAAAAAAGGCCATAATTAATGCAACTTCTCACAATTATTTTTTAAATAGCGTAGAATAGAAAAAAAAAATATAAAAAAATAGAATAAAATGGCACCCCAAATCTGTAAAATGCACATTAACATGTTCTACTATGATTAACACATCACATGGCATGATTAAAACATCAAGTCAATCATTAAAAAATGATTTTTCGAATTTTAAAAAAAAGGGCCATAATTAATGCGTAAATAGAAAAAAATATAAAAAATATATAAAATGGCACCCCAAATCTGTAAAATGCACATTAACATGTTCTACTATGATTAACACATCACATGGCATGATTAAAACATCAAAACAATCATTAAAAAATGAGTTTTCGAATTTAAAAAAAAGGGCCATAATAAATGCGTAAATGGAAAAAAATATAAAAAATATATAAAATGGCACCCCAAATCTTTAAAATGCACATTAACCTATTCTACTATGATTAACACATCACATGGCATGATTAAAACATCAAAACAATCATTAAAAAATGATTTTTTGAATTTTAAAAAAAAGGGCCATAATTAATGCATAAATAGAAAAAAATATTTAAAAAAATATAAAATGGCACCCCAAATCTGTAAAATGCACATTAACATGTTCTACTATGATTAACACATCACATGGCATGATTAAAAAAAATAAATGTGTAAAGAAAACAATCATTAAAAAATGATTTTTTGAATACTATGAAAAAAATGGCCATATTTAATGCGTAAATAGCCATAATGCAAAAAAAAAATAAAAAATATAAAATGGCACCCCAAAAAAATGACATTAAAATGTTGTATATCCATGTGGCATGATTTTTGCCAAAACACTTATTAAAAATGATTTTTGAATTTACAAAAAATTATATTTAATGGTAAATGGAAAAAAAATAAAAAATATATAAAATGGCATTTGATCCAAATCTTAGGTGGAAAAAAATGAGGCTGATCACAAAATGGGCCTTAAGAAGATTTTAATGGTGGGCATTCAATCCCAACTGCGTGGTCCAATTGAGATTTTGATCCCTTCATTTCGAGGATCATGCTTTAAAATGAACTTGAAAAATTATGAATGGCATGGATTTACCATACATAAATCAAGGTAGGCCCCACCGCATGCAATAAAATAGTGAGTGTGCACTATGCGGCGTGACCGCAATTATAAAAAAAAAGAAAACCGCGTGGTCGTGAAAGCCACGCCATTCTGTTCGGTTTTGTTGGAAAAAGAAAAGAAAAGAGAGGGAAATGAAAAGAAAAGAAGGAAAGCAGAGAGAGGGGACCGAACCGAGAGAGAGAGAGAGAGAGAGAGAGAGAGAGAGAGAGGAGAGCATACGCATGCAATAAAAAGTGTGCACGTTTAGCTGGCGTAACTTGAATCAAAAAAGAAGAAAGAAGTGGTAAAGCAAGCCTTAGCAACCCCATTGTAAGAAGAAGAAGAAAAAGAAGAAGAAGAAGAAGAAGAAAGAGAAGAAGAAAAGAAACGAAAAAGGTAAGTTTTTTTAAGTTTTAGCATGACCCCTCATTTACGAAGGAAAAAGTAATGGCCGTTAAGGCGAAAAAGGTAACGGCCGATACGGGCACAAAAAAAGGTAACGGCCGATACGACCCCGAAACGCGTATCGGCCCTTACTGTTACCATTACGTATCGGCCGATACGTAACCGTTTTGGCACACCCTGCCAGTTAGTAGGAGCACTCTCGATAGAGGGATAAGTCAGTGGATTGATTCCCCCACACTACAAGCATTATATTTTTGGCAAAATCTAAAAAACCCTGGTGGAATCTTCTAGATCTAGGGCTCTTCCTCTATTTAAAGGGAAGATCCAGGAAATTTCTGCAGAAAACCCTAAACCCAAAAGAGCAACCATAGGAGGGAGAGAAGCCCTGTGAACGAGAAGCCCTTGTCTGTAAATTTCAATCAGATTTCTTATTTTACTTCTGGAATTTTATCTAACAGCCCCAAATTTGAACAATAAACGAAATAGTCAACGGATCAATCCTACGATCATTGTTCCGACTTGTAGGCAAGTTTTGATGATAGTGATCGGTTTTTGAATGAGTTTTTGCAATAAGGAATAAGGATGATCAACTGCGAGAAATCCAATTACCTCAGTCTAAGGAAATTCGAATCTATGGATCTTAAGGCCAATTCGTGTTAGAGCCTCAAATCTTAGGTTGATCTGACAATAGATTTCCCATAGTGATATGCGAATCGTATGGTTAACAATAGTTTTGTCGAAAACAGTTTTAAATTCTCAATTTTAGATTCCAGATCTTTCAGATTTGATCAATCCTTTGGTTTTTCCGAATTTGACTATGAGAAAACCATTGGATGGATTGAACCCAACTCTGTGATCAATGAGAATCATTAAAACCAAGGAGGAAGAAAAAGGACCCTAGAATTGTCAGGAAAAAAATATCGGATTGTGTAAACCTGTCCGACTTCAATCGATTGATCGAAGGGTTCGATCGATTGATGATGTCGATTTTTGTCCAGAGACGAAAAACCATAATTCGTGATCCGTTTCGATTGATCGACATTGAGGTTTGATCGATCGAGGATAACCTCAATTGATCTTGATCGATCGAACATATCGACCGAAGTTCACTATTTTTGTCTAGTGAGCAAATTGATTTAATCTAAGGAAGTTCGATCGATCAACAAGTAGGGTTTGATCGATTGAGAATGGTCAAAAGTGTCCACAGACTTTAGGAGCTAAATCAGAATATCATCGAGCTCTCGAGCTTGCTTAATCGATCGACAACCTCGATCCACAGTTCCTTGCTTTGACTTGTAACTGAATATAAAACTCACTAAAGACAGAATTAATGGTGGGCCCTACATAACGATATAGTTTAATTGAATCGATATTATGTTGAATCATATTGATAGGACTTTGGAGCATTAACTCTCAAGCATTCGACTATTTAACGGATTCGACCTTACCATGAATAGGTGAGTGAATCCCAACGTGTTTAAGATCGGAGATATATGTTTGGGACGATTGCCATGATTGATTTCCTATTATGTTGTTGTAATAACATACCAAGGTGATTCTTCTGTATTGATTCATGCTCTATGACTATAAAATGTGAATTGGATACATGAACATGTAAACCATTGCAATCATTCAACAATTGTTTCCTCTTTAACCAAGGGATGTATATATTGACCGGTCACATCGATGCATAAACATTGAGCATGCATTACATGCATCCGTTATGATTACCCATACCTACCTAGGTGGATGTTTGACGAGTACAGATTGTTCATGCCTACCTACGGTGGATGTCTAAAGGGTATAGTTTTCGGGTTGACGGATATCCAACCCAAGCAAATGGACGATCATCCCACTTGACATGCACTTCATGACATTTCTACATTCATACTCATACTGTATACATACTTTTAGTTATATTGTGCTACGTATGAACCATGCTAGGTTCGCTCACCAGCCTGGCTAGATAGCGTTGTGGACTAACAACCGTACAGAGACGGACAATGCAGAACAATCTAATCAAGTGCCGGAAAATGAGGCCGGGTTGGTGGATGAAACTCAAAACCAATGGCCATATTTGGCGGAAGATGAGCTTGCTGCATTAGACAGTTGAATTGATTATGTTATTGCTTCTAGGAGTTTTAGTTTCCATTCATTTTAGTTATTGCTGATTTGATTAAACTTGAAATCTGTTTGTAGCCATAACCTTGTTAGATGAAGATTGATTATTTTAGTAGAATAAAGTCCTAAATGGGTGGACTTAGACCGGTTTTGATAATTTATTTTATGAATGTGAATGTTAGGAATGAAGTGTTAATAAATGAAGTGGAAACAGTTGGATGTATGAATGTTAATGTGGTGACGATCTAGAATACTTGTAAATTGTGTCTCTTAATAATTGTATAATGGGCGGATTCATGTACAATTAGTGTACGAGTCATAGACTGTAACTCGGGTCTGAGGGTGCACACTCTGTGTCCGAAGTGCGGGGCGTGACACACGCGACAACTTATCATGGGTGTATGACACCCAAACCATGCAAAAGGGGTAATACTCGTAGTATTTGCATACTGTGATATGAATTATAGAAGGAAAGTGTCTTCAAGTCGCACAATAGAACTGCTTTACTTGAGATGATATTTTCCTCCACTATGAATTAAAATCTCAATATGCAACTCAAGTTTCCGACAACTCGTCCCAGGATACACTGAAGCCTAGAATTCCACCATAGATCTTCAAATAGCAAGTTGGTCAATCGACCACAAACACCTCTAACAACGAATTTGATAAAAAAAAAACTTAGAGATTGATTTCGGTTTTTGCAAGGACAAAACAATAGATTTAAAACAAATAAAATTCAACACTGGAAAATCTTAGCCAAATTGGAAGTTTAGAAAACGAAAATTGTAGGGACAGAGTGATTGCTAGAATGAGTAAAACCCCTCTTTTGGACCCTGTATATACTATATATAGAGGTTTAGGTGTCAAACAGACATGGCTATTGGATCCACCCTTTGACCATTTGGCAATTGCTTTGACCCTTTGATGAACATTCATCTCCTTGCCACATCACCTAGCCCAACAATGCTCCACAACCACCACCTAGGAACTGCCACATCACACAATCGTCCTAGGAGCTTCATGCATGCAAAGGTCAACTTTTAGTCAACTCAAGGTGACTTGTCACTGGGTTGTCGACCTGGTCAAACTTACCTAAACCACCCCGAGTTGTGTGTCGGACCTATGGTTTGCACCATGGCTTGATCCAAATCTAGGTGGATTTGGGAAAAGTTTAAGGCTCCTCAATCTCCTCGCAAGGATGTGCACATACAAAGTGCAAAGTGCACCAAAGGCTTCCAACTAGTCATATGAATATATGATACAACCCACTAAACATGCACCATGCCACATGTGTGCATGTGTGCGAGTGCAGAAGATTCTTTTCATTTTCCATATGTGGAACCTTGGTCATGGGTGGTAAAAACCCTCTAAGCAACCAACTTTTTGCAATTTTTGGTACAAAGTGTTTTTCCAAAATACAAAAGGTATCTTTTCAAATCTTTTAATCCCACGTCCCTAAAAAAAATGATTTTTAATTTTGAAATAATCTCCACTATTTGTGGTGTCTCCCAGCTGGGTGGATGGGTTTCCTCTCACTTCTTGATGTGGTTTGCCGAATATTGTCTCTGATTATTGTCTAATTTTGTTGGATTTTTATAATTTCAATTTTTCTTGAAATTGAAAAATGGGAGGTTTTGGGAAGGCTTCCCTGGTTTAGTTAGGGAGTCGTGGGCCTCTTTTGAAGTGGATGGGTTTGCGGGGTTTAAATTGAGCTAGATTTTGAGATTGTTAAAGAGATATTCTAGATTGGAAAAGGGAGGTTTTGGGAAAAAGGGAGTGCGAATTGGATGAAATTTTAAGTAAAATCCATGACTTAGACCTTCAAGTGGAAGAAAGGATTTTATCTCGAGGAAGAGAAAGCCATACATGGTAAGCTTGGCCAAGACTATGCAAACTGTGTCAAGTAGGAATAGATTAAGTGGAAGCAAAGATCATAGGCTGCTTGGTTAAAGGAGGGTGACAAGAACGTAAGTTTTTTTTTTTTTCATAACATTGCAAGTGCTTGAGCAAGATGTAACAAATTGAGTAATATTGTTTTTTAAGGAGATAGGGTGGAGGAAAAAAATAAAATTTGCAAGCAAATAGTGTGGTTCTATGAAGAATTGTTGACCAGGGAAGATTGGAAAAGATCACAGCTAGGTAACTTGCACTTCCGAGGTATGTCAGAGGCGGAAGCGGATTCGCTTCGGGCGGAGTTTTCGGAAGCGGAAGTCAATGAAGGTGTGGACTCATTGGGTAGAGATAAAGCGCTAGGTCCAGATGGATTCCCTATAGCTTTTCTCCAAGTGTTTTCGAAAAATGTCAAAGGGGGACGTCATGGTGTTTGTGAGCGAATCTCATAATTGAGGCATGATCTCAAAAGAAATAGGGGCTTCTTTCACATTGATTCTTAAGGTCTTAGGAGCAAAAAAAATTAAAGGACTATAGACCTATTAGTTTAATCGGAAGTATCTATAAAATTATTGGGAAGACCATTGCAACTAGATTGAAAAGGATGCTTCCAGGTATAATCTCTAAATCCCAAGGTGCTTTCATTGACGAGCGGCAAATTTTGGATAGTGCTCTAATTGCCCATGAATGCATTGATGCTAGGCACAAGGAAAAGCTGCATGGTATTGTTTGTAAGTTGGATATTGACAAAGCCTACGGTCATGTTAATTGTGGCCTCTTAGAATACTTGCTTGAGAAGATTGGTTGTGGGGCAAGATGGAGAGGTTGGGTGAAGGAGCTTGTTGGTTCTATAAGGTTCTTGGTTCTAGTTAACGAGTCACTGAAAGGTTTCTTCCGTAGCTCGAGAGGTTTGTGGCAAGATGATCCTTTATCTCCCCTATTGTTTGTGGTGGTGACTGAGATGCTTGGTAGAATGCTCAACCTCAAGCAACAAAATGATCTCTACCGGGGATTCTCAGCGAGCAGAACGTCTTCTGCATTCTCTCATCTTTAGTTTGCTATGACGTGCTTTTATTTTGTGAAGCTGATGAGCAATGTTTTAAGTATAAACAATATCAGCCAATATATCCCACGAAGTGTTCGAGTTGTCAGTATCGCTACAAGTTTCGCTGGCCGTAGATAAAGATATAATATTGTTATCGTTGATAATATCGCTGATAATTGGAAATTTGGGGGAAATGGAAGAAACATGGGGAAAACAGTGAAATTTCTCAATGAAACTTCAGGACATGCCTAAATACATATATTTGTATATTTAGGAATAAAAAACTACAAAAAAGACTTCATTGCATAATAAGTTTTCATTTAATGGGAAAACATAAATACACAAATATCATATTGATCCAAAACTTTTGTGGCCCCAAGAGGTTTTTAGCGGTAGGCATTCAATCCCTACTGTTTCTTGTGGTGTAGTCCATTAGAGGATTTGATCTGCCTCATATGTGGGCTCATCAACTAAAAAGAATGGATGGAGGGCGTGGATGAAAGTCCAGTGTTTTAAATAGCGGCCAGCGTATTGACGGAGCGTCTCTCAACCCTCCGTAGGAACGCCCAAGTGCGACGAATAACCATGTAGCATGTAGCGTGCAAGCTACACACTACTTCTTTTTTAATTTCAAAAAATATTATATATATATATTAAATAGTAAGTAAAAAATAAAATATTTTGGCATTTTGAGTTACAAATTACATTATGAATAATTTAATTGGTAAATTTTAAGTATAATACATGTCTGGATGGTACAATTTTTCAAGGGCCCAAATTAGGTAGATCTCATATTGTGAAGTGTAGCATGACACGAAGTGTCAAATTTTTTTGGACTGCCCCACTGTTCGTGATGATGAATGTGGATATGCAATACATACATCCGTCCATCCATTTTTGCCAAATAATTTTAGGGCATGAGCACGACCCAAAAATGACACGAATCCAAAGGTGCATATCTACACCATAGGAAACAATGATAATTAAATGACTATCATTAAAAATTTATCTGGGCTAGGGAAAAAGTTTTAGATCAAGTGGACATGTGTATTTTTCCCTTCATCCACGTTATATGACCTTATAAGAGGTTAGATGGAAAATAAACATTAAAGAAACATTAAGTGGACCCTAAGAAATTTTTAATGGTGAGCATTTTATAACCACCTTTCCTATGTTGGTCCACCGAGATTTGATCTTACTAATTTTTTTGAATCATAATCTAAAATGATGTGGCAAAATGGATGGACACATGGATAAAATACATACGGTAATGGTGGGGCCCATGTAGCACGTGTACATTTTATTAAATTGTGCAACGTTAGCGCATTGGTTGGTCCTTTCTAGTTTACGCAAGCAAGTTCGTGGGTCGATCATGAGGCATGTGTTATATATAAACCGTCTATTCATTTGAAGAGCTCGTCTTAAGGCTTGACACGAAAAATAATACAGATCTAATTATCAAGTGGAGCACACTGCAAAAAGCAGTGGGGGATTGAACGTCTACCATTGAAACCCTTTTTGGGATCACAGACCTTCTGGATCAATATGAAATTTGTTTGACTCTTCATTCAGGTCTTTTTGACCTTTTGAACAGATTGGATGGAAAATAAATGTTATGGTGGGCCCTACTGAATTTTTAACGGTGAAAAATTATCATCTCGTTGCTATTTTTGGTGTGGTCTAGACGATCTTTGGATATGATTCATTTTTTGGATAATGCTCTAAAATGATATTTAAAAATAGATGAACGGTGTAGATATAATAAATACATCAAGTGTGGAGCCCATGTAACTTTGATCTCCTTTGAACCGTTCGTACAACAACTCGAGGAGCTCGAGGAGGTCACGCGCTCGTCTTAGCATGACACGTACCTACGGCGAGCACTATACTACACTACAAACGATGCATTCCGATTTCGATAAAGAAAAACGTTTGGAGAGGGAAAGAAGGAGAGAAAGAGAAGAGAGAGAGAGAGAGAGAGAGAGAGAGAGAGAGAGAGAGAGAGAGAGAGAGAGAGAGAGGAGGAGGAGAAGAAGAAGGAGGAGGAGGAGGATTTTTGTTTTCACTTCATGACAGTATGCTAACTTATGAAGAAGAAGTTGGAAGAAGAAGAAGAAGGAGAAGAAGAAAAAAAATAAAAAAAAGGTATTTTTTTTTTTTTTTTTTTACGCTATTTCATACGCTACGTGCGTTTTTTGTGGGCCACGAACGTAGTGTACGCTACATTCGCTCACGCTACAACGCTATTTAATACAAATGGATGAAACACATCATGGATACACACATGCATTATGTGGGGTCCTGACAGACAATGGCGTCTCTAGCTAGGTCTTGGCAGGGATACTACCTAGTCCATGCCCAACTGCGACAGAGAACCAACCATGTGAGTGGAACCCTGATAGTAGGGCCCACCTCGATGTATGCATGCTATATCCATGCCGTCCATCTGTTTTGCCACCTGATTTTAGGGATTGTCATAAAAATAAAGTAGATAAAAATTTTAGGTAGACGTTGTACCACTCAACACAAAATAGTTGTTATTGACCAATAAAAATTTTGTGCCACAAACATTATGAATGAAGCTGAAATTTGTTTTTTTTTTTCGTCCATCCAAGTCTATATGAACTTATCAATAGGTTGGATGGTCAATAAACATTATAGTGAACCCTAGGAAGTTTTTAATGGTAGGAGATCAATGACCACTGTTTCTTGTGGCATGATCCACTTGAAAGTTGTATCAATTTCATTTTTTGGACCATGCCCTAACATAAGCTGTAAAAGAAGATGGACGACGTGGATATCCAATACATACATCAAGGTAGGCCCTACAGACTCCCCCATCATTCGTTTACTTTTAAAGGCAGAGGATTAGGTGCAGCTTGGCCTGACCTAAGACGGTGCGACACTTATGGTGGGGGTCACCTTGGTGTATTTATTGCATATCTACACCATCCATACGTTAAAAAAAATCATTTTAGGGCATGATACCAAAATAAATCAGATTTAAATCTTAAGTGGGCCGTGTCGTAGGAAACAATGGTTATTGCCCATTAAAACTTTCTGATGGGTCACAAAAAGTTTTGGATCAACCTGATATTTATTATTTTACTTTTATCCACGTTTATATGACCTTATAAAGAGGTTGGATGACAAATAAACATTAAAGAAACATTACGGTGGACCTTAGGAAGTTTTTAACGGTAGAGGTTCAAGTAGCATTCTTTCTTAGAGTATGGTCTACCTGAGATTTTGATCCCATTCAATTTTTTCCTCGTGCCATAGAATGATCTGGAAAAACGTATGGACGGAATGGATATGCAATACATGCATCAAATTGGGCCCTACCGTAAGGGTCACACCATTTCACTGCAGCCCGAGTCGCGCCAAATCGACTCTCTTAAGTGATGGGAGAGGTCGAGAGAGTTCCGTTCAGGAAGCAGATTGGTTGGTGTACCTCACACCAGCTATATAGTTGGTGTATTGACGTCAGCAAGTTCTATGGGTCTGATCACGAGGTATGTGTTATATCCAAACCGTCCATCCATTTGGCGAGCTCCTATTAAGGCTTGAGACTAAAAATAAGACAGATCTAACTATCAAGTGGACCACCTACAAAAAGTAGTGGAAGATTGAACGTCTACCATTGAGACCCTTTTTGGGGTCACTGAAGTTTTGGATCAATATGAAATTTGTTTTTCCTATTTATCCTGGTCTTATGAACAAATTGGATGGAAAATAAACGTTATGGTGGGCCCTACGAATTTTTTAACAGTGAAAATCATTATCTCCGTTGCTATTTGTGGTGTGGTCTAACTGATCTTTGGATATGATTCATTTTTTGGATAATGCTCTAAAATGATCTCTAAAAATAGATGAACGGTGTAGATATAATAAATACATAAGTGTGGAGCCCATGTAACTTTGATCTCCTTTGAACCGTTCGTACAACTTAGCTTGAGGAGCGTCAGTGGGACACGGATTAGATACTGACAAGGTCAGTAGCCAAATGGCTACTGAAGTGACGTCACCAAGCTCTGTGGACCCTACCACGATGCATGTGTTGTATCGATACCGTCCATCCGTTTGGAGAGATTGTTTTATGGCATGAGAAAAAGAACTAGATAGATCTAAAGTTCAAGTGGACCCCACCATAGACAACAGTGGGGATAGTGACATCTACCGTTCAAAACTTCTTAGGGGCCATAGAAGTTTCCGATCAAGCTTATATTTTTGTTTTCACTTCATATTTCTCTATGCTAACTTATGAATAGGTTGGATATCAAAAATACATCATGGTGGGCCCTATAAATGTTTCAACGGTGGGTGTGGTTGCTCCAATGGTTTTCTGTGGTGGGTCCACTTGAACTTTAGATCTTTCTCATTCTTTTTCTCATGCCATAAAATGATCTCTACAAATGGTTGGACGGTATGGATACAACACATGCATTATGGTGGGGTCCACAGAGCTTAATGGCGTCACTTCAATAGCAATTTGGCTACTGGCCTTGTCAGTATCTAATCTGCATCCGCGTCAGTGCTCGTCTTCGAGCGACATGTACCTACAGTAGCTATATAGTTGGTGTGTGGTACACTAGCCAATCCGCTTCTGTTCAACAAAAGAGTCCTCCTTTTTGGTAAACCCGCAAATGGCAATGGCGATTTCGATGCTTTTTCTGTTAAAACTCCCAAAAATCTCTCCCCAAATTCATATTTTTTTTCAAATCCCAAATCAAATCCCCGTAAGCCTATGTGGAAATCTAGTTTCCTTTCAAAGCAATTCTATTAGAAGGAAAAAAAGGGGTTTTAGGTTTTTCTTACTTGTGAAAGATCCGGTGTTGTTGACCGCGATTGGCCAACCAAATCCAGCCGAAGGCCACTCCTTGAGGTAGATCTTGAGTAAAAAGGTAAGAGAGCTTTTTTTTTTTTTTTTTTTTTTTTCTATATTTTTTCCGAATTTTTGGAATGGTAAGAGGGTCATCGCCTAATGTCGCCGAAAACACCGCATTTGTTTTTGCCTATTTTATCAAAATCTATAGGTTAGATGACTGATTTGGCCAGTGATCCGAAAATCTCGCCGATAATATTGAAAATATCGACGACATTCAGAAGAGAAACAAAATATCGGGGTTTCGGTATCGCAGGTCTGGCAACATCGATAATATCGGCGATATTATCAATTTCTCGCCGATAACTCAAACACTGATCCCACAATATATCTTGTATCCCACCTATGCAATGAAACGCATAAGTAGTCGGATACATCCCACATGTTCAATCTGGTGAGCATTTTGGATTTTTTTTTTCCCTATAAATCATGTTAAATCAGTGTTAAATTGTTACAAATCCATGATTTTTCATGTTTTGCATGAAAAATCGTGGATTGGGAGCTTCGATTTTGAGATTTGGAGATGGGCGAGTTGTGGAAAATTGAAAAAAAAAAAAAAAAATTTCAATTTCTCGCATCGGTTGCAATCTGTGTCCAAACATAACATCAAACATGTATATAGCCTACTCTAGTGATTCTTCATTTGCTTTGGAATGTATTGCTTGTGTTTCCACACGTCTTCTTACATTTATAAGTGATATGAATAGACTTTGAATATATTTGCATCAATTTAGTTAGACAATACAGATTAGGATCCCATACAAAGTAAACCTATTATGTGCACTTGTTTTTTGTAATGTTTTGATTTATAAGTGTGTATTGATGTCTTTTTTAACAATCACTGAAGTTTCATTGAAAAATTCGACCAATTTTCCAATGTTTCCCCATGTTTCCAACAACAGTGATACATTATGTGATACAACCGATATATCCCATGCGATAACTAATATGTATCTGTATCTCAAGGGTGTGATACGTAACACGATACCTATATTTCGAACATTGCTGATGAGATCAAGGTGGAAAATCTGAGGATGATCACTCATTGCTTCGAAGCAATTTCAGTGTTAAAGGTGAACATTGCTAAAAGTGTTATGTTAGGAGTTCATGTTCTGAGGAACTTTTGCTGTTGGCTAGTGTTTTTTGGTGTGGGGGTGGGTTTGTTTCCCTCCATGTACTTGGAGTAACCTTTGTGCATCAGCAAGTCGGTGAAACATATGTGGTATGCTGTAGTGGAAAGGGTCAAAAGGAAGCTAGCCTGTTGGAAAACTTGGTATCTATTCCTTTCTGTATTACTCTAATTAAAGTGGCACTCTCAAATTTATTGATCTATTTTATGTCCCTATTCCGTTGTCCGAAGTTGGTTATTGAGAGGTTGGATAAATTACGTTGTGATTTTCTTTTGCAAGGGGCGAAAGGGGGATCTATATTCCACTTGCTTATGTGGAAAGTTGTTTTCAAGTCATATGATGATGGAGGGGCTGGTATCAAGGATTTGGATGTTATAAATAGAGTACGTTTGGGCAAGTGGCTATGAAGGTTTGGGTCGGAGGAAGAAGCATTTTGGAGAATTACGGTAGCCTCCACATGTGGTTGCGACATTGGAGGTTGGTGTGCTAAGAATCATCTTTGTATTGGGCTTCGATGGTTTGGAAAGGGATCCTCCACATCAAGGGTAGTTTTTTGGAAGGAGTTGGCTTTAATATTGGGAAGTGGGGAACGGATTCGATTTTGGGAATATGTATGGGTGGAAGATGTGTCGTTGCAAAAGTTGTTTCCAAATATTGTCTGTTTTGCTCCTTGTTGCAATCTTACGGTGGCACAATGCATATCGAGGTATGGTTACATTATGATGTGGTCCCCTCCTTGCCGATTAGTTTTGTCGGATGAAGTGGTTACTAAATTGGTTTCGCTTATGAATGTTATCGATTTGTTTCAACCGTCCAATGGAGAAAAGGATTATATGATGCAGAAAAGGGATCAATCAGGAAAGTTCACAGTTAGATCATATTATAGATTGCTTCAGAAGTCAGTTGGTGGCCCCTCAAATACCAAGCATGTGTGGTCATTTGGCGCTCCCCCAAAGGTTGCGACTATTGTTTGGCTAGTTGGTAGGGAAAGGGTCCTGACTGTTGATAATCTTCAGAAGTAAAGAATGATTTTACCCAACTTTGCTTGATCTTGAATCAGTTAACCATTTGTTCCTTCATTGCCCCTTTACCTTCAAGATGTGCTATGGCTTTCTCAAGGATTTTGAGGTGTTTTAGGTAATGCTGAGTTTGGTAGGGAGTTTCTTGATGGCTTGGCATGGTGTGGAGTTTGGGAAGAAAAAGAAGCCCACGTGGCGGTTGTGCTTGATTGCGGGTCTTTTGTCTTATATCTACACGGAGAGAAATGGGAGATGCTTTTGAAATGTTAGTCACAATCTCGATCGGGTGTAAGTGCAAGCTAAGTGTCTTGTTCCAGAATGGAGAATGTGTAATGACAGGGAGAGTAAGTGATTTTTATTTTATTATTATTATTTTTTTGTAATTGGGGAGGTGGGATGGGGAGGGGGAAGTTGCCTTTTGTAATGTCGGGGCTTTTTGGTTGTTCTTTCGTTGTAATCTTTGCCACCTTTTTGGCACTTTAAACCTTACAAGAAAAAATATATTAATCTCCACTATTTTGAAAATCGGCCGATATATCTCACGATTTATCTTGTGTCCCACCTATGCGATATGAAACGTACAAGTAGTGGAATATATCTCACATGTTTGATTCGGTCAGCATTTTTTATTTTCGATCTTTTTTTTTTTTTTCTGTAAATCATGTTGAATCAGTGTCAAATTGTTACAAATCCACGATTTTTCATGTTTTGCATGAAAATTCATGGACTAGGAGCTTCAATTTTGAGATTGGGAGGAGATGGGCTGAGTTGCGGATTTTTTTTTTATAAAAAAATCGAAATTTCTCAATTTCTCGCAAAGCAGTTGCAGTCTGTGTCCAAACATAAAATCAAACATGTAACCTAACCTAGTGATTCTTCTTTTGCTTTTGAATGTATTGCTTGTATTTCCGCACATCTTCTTACATTTATAATTTATATGAATAGACTTTGAATATACTTGCATTAATTTAGTTAGACAATGCATATATTAGGACCCCATATAAAGAAAACCTATTATGTGCACTTGTTTTTTTGTAATGTTTAGATTTATTGTGTGTTTTGATGTCTCTTTTAACAATCATTGAAGTTTCATTGATAAAGTCGACCAATTTTCCAATGTTTCCTCATGTTTCCAACAACGGCGATACATTTTGCGATACAACCGATATATCCCTTGCGATAACCGATACGTATCTGTATCCCAAGGGTGCGATATGTAATGCAATACTGATATTTTGAATACTTGCCTAAACGAAGGTAAAGACACTGCCTTGTGGATGTGAATCTTCACTTGGTGAAAATATACGAGGACTTACGAAGGTGCTTATTAGCAGGGATTAAACTGCGGACCCCATTTGATAAATCAAACGTATCTGACATATGAGTTTTCAAATGCTTGAGGTGTTCTTTTGAAGTCATTGCTATTTTGGCCCATATGCGATTTCATGAATGATTATAGAATAAAGTCCTAACTCTCTAAACAAAAGTGGTCACTCTTCTACACTCATATATGTGAACCTATTTAGGATGTATCCTTGTTAGGTTGGTACCCTAACATCAATCTGTTATAGGTTCATTAAGAGTATATACTCAGCCTCTCCTTTTTATTGTTAGATGTTCCAAGCATTAAATATCTGAGGGATGTAATCCTCAACATCTGCTTGCAAATCGCTGCTAGTGAGATATGTTGCTCATTGAACTTTGGACTTTGGTTACAAGTGGCAAGTTGAGTTTATGTCATTTAAACGATCCTTCTATAGGTCTTCCAAACCCAATCCTTTGCAAGGCCTTGAGTGAGTGTTCCTGCTTGATTTTGGTGCAATTGAACAAAGTCAATATTAATTACTTCATCACCGAGTAATTATCTCACATAACTGTCTTAACACAATGTGTTTGGATTTGTCATTGTACACTTTATTGTTAGCTTTCACTATCACAATGCAAAGATGTTGGTGGCACCGTCTTAGGCCAAAGAGGATTTTTTTTTTTTTTTTGTAAATGTAACACTACCAAGGAGGAATCTCTAATAGAAAATTCCTTAGGCATTTTGCTTCTTTAACACCTTGATTAAACAAAGTCAATTTATTACTCCATCGAGGAATTGTCTCACATAGCAATGTATTGACCCGATGTATTTGGATTTTTTATTATACACTTTGCTGTACGCTTTAGATTGCATAACTTCACTATCACGATGCAATGATATTATTGGCACCAACTCAGCCCAAAGATGATATTCTATAAAATTCCTTAGCCACTTGGCTTCTTTGCCTCTTCTCGCCGATGCAGGAGCATAGAGAAGCGAACCTTCTCTTGTGTGTACACAGAAGCTAGATGTGTGCATTGTTAGGAGAGTAAGTGAAAGAATGATAATATAAATAGGGTAAAGATTGTGGTAGATCAATATTTAAAGGATGAAATTGTTGTAAATGTTAGGAGAGTAAGTTGTAAGGTTTTATTAATAAAACTTGTGTTAGGAGAGAAGATAATCAATGTTACAATTCATCTACATCACGGGAAGGGTTAGAAGATAGAATCAAGAGAATTCTGGGAGGATATGGATAGACTAATGCAAGGAATTCCTTATGGAGAAAGGAAATTTGGTGGAGGAGATTTAAATGGTCATGTAGGAGGAGAACGTAGAGGATATGAAAGCAAACATAGAGGATATCGTTTTGGGAGAAGAAATGAGATTGAGGATGTTATCCTTGATTTTTCTATGGCATACAATCTAGTTCTAGCAAAAAAATACTTTCAAAATAAAAGTGAATATTCATTAACTTTTAAAGGTGGATCTTATACAAGCACGGATCTCGTTCTACTTAGGAAAATAGAACAATCAATATGTAAGGATTGCAAGGTTATACTAGGAGAGAGTATGATTGTGAAACATAGATTATGGTTATAGATATTTTCATTAAGAGATGGAAGAAAGGGAATGAAATTAATAGGTGTCCAAAAACTAGGTAGTGGAATTTAAAAGGAGAGAAAACAACGTTATTTATAAATAAATTGATGGAAGAAGGAAAGTGGAATGGTGAGGAAAAAGTAAATGTTATGTGGAATGAGATGGCCGAATGCATTAGGAAAGTGACAAAAGATATTTTAGGAGTATCTAGTGGGAAAAACCAATCATATAAGGAATTGGTGGTGGAATGAACAAAAGGCTATTCACGAGAAACGTCATGTTTCAAAGCTTGCAAGGAACTAAAATTGATGAAAATTTTGAACAATATAGAAATTCCAAAAAAGGATATCTAAGTAGCAAGTGAGGTTAAATGTAAGGTGTATGATAATCTTTAATGTAAAGAGGGAATAGGCGAAGGTGAGAAAGATGCCTTCAAACTTGCAAGTTTAAGAGAGAGGTAAGGTAGGGGCCCAGATAACGTTAGATGCATTAAGAGCAATAACCAGAGGGTGCCAGTAAAAGACAATGAGATCAATGAAAGATGGTGAAGCTATTTTCAGAATTTGTCAAATAACCACCACTTTGAGAGTATAAGGATAGAATGAACCATAAACTCAAATAACGTAGGGAGACCATAGTTACTTTCTTAGAATTAGGATATCTGAAGGAAAAGAAGCATTGAAAAAGATGAAAACAAGAAAGGTCCTCAAACTAGATGGTGTAAGACCCTATACCCAGTAAATCTGGGTTGTACCCTGGATAGCCGTTGGTTGTAGGTCCATTGGCCCCGAGAATATTTTGACTTGATCATAATGTTGTTCCATTATCGAGCCGCAGGCCGTATGTCAACCCGATGTCCGAATGTTAAGATACGGACTTAAAATTAAACAATGCATTGTTAGGAGAGAAATGACCATTATGTCCTTATTTTAGGTGGGGCTCCGCCAACATCGAGTTTTTAAATCCATTAGGTTGGAGAGCCTAACCGTTGTGGTCGTAGTCAAGTTATTCTTAGGAGAGAAGTAAAAGTTAATGATTCATCTACATCACGGCATGTCAATATGACACTGGATTGTAAGTAATATGGATATCGATATGTACATGTATAGTTTAATAAAATAACTCAAATGACCTCGGGTTTGTTTTTAAATCATTGGAATACTTTTTGTCAAATCACTTACATAACATTTTGTTTATTGCTACCATACGTTTAAACTTCTCAAAATTATCCTAAACCATCCCATAAACTTTTTTTTTAGCTAAAAGCCACTTTAAAACCTTTTTAAGCCCATAAATAGACAAAACCCACTTTCAAACATTTCATTTCAAGCCAACTCTCTAGTTGAGGAAAATAAGAAGAGGAAAAGAAGAAGAAGAAGAAGAAGAAGAAAAAGAAAGAGAAGTTGAGGTTGAGAGCCAAACCTCTAATACTTTCAGGTGAGTGCATAGATTAGGAGCACTTAGATGTGTACGTGAGGTTTCTTTCAAAACTCACTGGGCTTAGTAGCTCAAGCTTTCCTTTCTATTTTTGATGTGAGAGTAGGGAATGGTGAGGAGTAGAGGCTATGAGACTCCGAATGCATTAGGAAAGTGTTGTCCTTTTGCTTTGTACATATATGGTGTGTATTTTTTTTGTAATACCTAAAATTGCATGTGTACATCGTATAGTAAATATGACGTGGTTTATGTTTTGGTTTTGCCCTGATGTGCTCAGTTGTACACAGTGAATATGATGAAATTTTGAGAAATGCAACGTGTTTGTTGGTTTTACTTTCAGAAATCCTCCTTGTGGAGCCCCGCTTATGTGACTTAGTATGTGTTACTTGAAAGTCCCAAGAATCGGAGTTCTCAAATAACGAGGGAGACCCAAGTTACTTTCTGGTGTGTAGTAATCGTGGATTACCAACACTAGATTTAGGGTCGTGACAGATGGTATATTGACAGAGGTTTGGAAATGTATGGGAGATACTGGGGTATTTTGGTTGACAAAGTTGTTCAACAAGATTTGTAAGATTAAAAAATATGCCAGCTGAATGGAGGAGAGTACCATGGTACCTATTTATAAGAATAAAGGAGGCATATAGAGCTACGCTAACTATCATTGGATTAAACATATGAGCCATACTACGGAACTTTGTGAGAGAGTGATTGAGCAAAGAGTAATGCATGAGATAAATGTGTTAGAAAATCAGTTCGGTTCATGCCAGGGAGGTCTACCACCAAAGCCATTTTCCTACTTAGATAATTGACGGAGAAATATAGGGAGAGGACGAAGGATCTCTATAATCTTTATTAACTTCGTGAAAACATACAATATGGTACCTAGAGAGTTAAATTTGGTTAATGATGGGAAAGAAATGAGTTTCAAGAGGATATATTGACGTGAATAACGATATGTACAAGAGAGTAGTAACAAATGTAAGAATCACAAGTGGAAAGACAAGTGAGTTCCAAATTATTGTAGGCTTGCACCAGGGTTGGTATTGAGCCCTTACATCTTCACATTGGTTACAAATGAGTTAATGAGGCATTTTCAGGAAGAGATCCCATGGTGTATGTTGTTGTAGATAGCATGGTATTGATTGACAAGACAAGGGAGGGCTTAAACATAGCTAGATTTATAGAGGGATGCTTTGGAATCTAAAGGATTTAAAATTACTTAGATTAAAACAATATAGAGTGTAATCTTAGTAACAATAGGAATGAAAATGAGGAATTAGTTAAAATTACAAACCAAGAAGTTTCACATAATTAACCACTTTTGATACCATGGGTCCATAATTCATGAGGGTGGAGATGTTGAGAAGGATGTAGCCTATAGAATTCAAGCTGGGTGGAAGAAATGAAGATGTGCCGCTAGAGTTTTATGTGATCATTCATTGTATACCACTCAAACTAAAAGAGAAATTTTATAGGATAGCTATAAGACTAACCGTGCTTTATGAGACAGAGTGTTGGGTAGTTATGGAGCAACATGTTCATAGGATGAGTGTAGCTGAAATGTGGATGTTGAGATTGATGAGTGGCAAGACAAGGAAGAATAGAATTAGGAATGAATGCATTTAAGGGAACTTAGGAGTAGCACCAATTGATAATAAGATGAGGGAAATGAGACTTAGATGGTGGTCATGTGCAACAGAGTCAGAGACCAAGAACCACATCGGTTAGGAGTGAATCGATATAAATTCAAGGCTCTAAAGGGGCATGGGGATTGCTTAAAAGGACGTGGATGGAAGTTGTAAGAAAAGACTTAATGATGGTCTAACTAAAGGTATGGCAGTTGATAGAGTGGAATCACATAATAGGATTCATGTAGTTGGCCCCAATTAATTGGGATAAGGCTGAAATGGTGATGCATGCATTTTTTAGAGTATGTGTGGACACAAATGAAATTCAAATTGGGAAAAAGATATGGTAGAGCCTTTAGGACTAGAGTACAACCATCTCCCTAGTACACGCGGCAAGTGGCTTGGCTATGGGCAATATCCATAGGCTAAAAGACAATCACATGGTTCTAAATATCAGTATCAATAGGCGTATCTGCTCACAAAAATAAAAATAAAAATGATAGGGTATGGTATCACATATCGGTATTGGCCCTGTATTGGACATTTTTTTTTTTAGCAAAATGAAAAAACATTAAAAAAAATAAATAAAAAAAATAAAATAAAATCTGTAGATGTATAGTATTAACATTGTCTCCATGCATCATTACAACAATTAGTTGAAATAAAAAATTGAAAAAAGAAGAAGAAAACTTCAGAAAATACCAACGAAAATTGAAGAAAAAAAGTCCAAAAGTTCCCAAATCGAAAACAAATCGAGCATGATTTGATCGATTTAGGGTTATCATGCTGATTCAACATGATTATAGCAAGAAAAAAAGAGAGTAGGTTTTTACTAATTTTTTTCCCAAATTGGACATCCGACCTTCGGTCCTTCTAATTGATCCCAAAATAGTTGTTTTGACCTTCGAAACAGTGGTCCATCTAGTAAAAAATGGGAATAGAACAATCCCTAAGCAAAGGGAATTTGAAATGAGAAGGAAAAATGGGGAAAAGGTGAAAAATGGCAGCCAGCTGTCTTTTTATGCACGTATCGTCTAACTGACACGACAATGTATCGGTGTTGGTACAAACCATATCAGCTGATGCAGTCTGGTTTTTTCAAGATGGGCCAAAATGGACCCATATCGCATTCCATATTGTTCCAATATGGATATGATACAGCCGTACCAAGATGATACGATACCCATATTCAAATCTATGCATACCCATTAGATAATTTTAGCCGTCGGTAAATTTTCATTTCTCTTACTAAATGGTGGTCATCAACCATTTTTGTATTGCACTATTGCACTTTAAGGCTTCTGATAGGATGGATAAGACATTCAATCTATGCTTGTTGTGAACATTTGCCATCAACATTATAAGCAACTAGATGAATGTCTGAATAATATTTTGACCTGCCACATGTACAGCAAAGAGATGACACTACCAGTATTTTGGTTCTACTGGCTCCACCATATCATTTGCCATTTCCAAGGTGGGAGAGTTAAAGAAGTTGACACCACATCTTGCATTTTTCTCCCGCGTGTCAGCACCACGGGAAATACTCAGAGCGATTTTGTGCAAGGAATAGGATAAATAGAGGAGATGATTCGCAGGACAGCTGCAGACCTGGCATGCATGTGAAAGTCTATGCAATTCAAGAGGTGGGTCAAACTTAGACATCCCTTGGACAAAAAAGAAAAGAACGGTGAGGCACTGATCAGGTAACTTACAAGTCACCTTCGGTTAGTACTTCTCACGGTTCATTCGACTAAAACATGGAACGGCTCCCCAATCTTTGAGCCCATGTATTCACAAGAGTCTCTCTCTCTCTCTCTCTCTCTCTCTCTCTCTCTCTCTCTCTCTCTCTCTCTCGCTGGTCAGCATTTTAAATTTTCGATCCTTTTTTTTTTTTTTTTGGTCGAAATTATGTTAAATCAGTGTCACATGGTTATAAATCCATTGGTTCTTCATGTTTTACATGAAAAATCATGGAGTTGTAGCTTTGATTTTGATATCCATTGGTTCTCCATGTTTTCCATGGTTTTTTTTTTTTTTTTTTTTTTTTTTTTTTTTTTTAAATTTTCCTTCAACCAGCTATCAATTGAGACTAATTTCGTAGTATTTAGGGGTATTTGATGAAACGATCATCACATACACCTTAATTTAGAAATCTGAGTATAGGTGGTCTGATTCAATTTCTCCCAAATTGCTTGTAATGTTACACTCCAAACATGAAATCAAGCATGGATGAGGGCTGATCTACTGATTCAAGCCCTTGTTAGTTTTTGAAAAATAAAAATCATTTTTAATTAAAAATTAATAAAAAGTTTTTTTTTTTCCTTCAAAATTTCCCTTCTACCAGCTGTCAATTAAGACTAATTTCAAAGTATTTAGGAGTGTTTGATGAAATGATCATCACATGCACTCTAAATGTTATTTATTTGAATATAGTTGCATTAGTTCAGTCAGACAACGCATAGTTAAGGATCCTATACAAAGGAAACCTATTATGTTCACTTCTTTTTTGAGATGTAATGATTTAAAAGTGTGTCCACCACAACCTTGAGACAGGGTGCCCCATTGCCAAGACTGGACTTTTTGGTGGTGCTGCTTTTCTAGCCCTTGATGCAGCGCTCCTGGTTGGTTTGCCAAATGCTGACACTCAATGCCTGAGCAGACTACTTAGAAGAGGACGACCCAAAAGGCGAGTATGGGCAAGTTCTTTCAACCGAGTACGAAAATGGAGCTGGGACTCAGCCCAAGGTCTAAACTATCAATGAAGAAGGGTTGAATGCTTGCATTGATATGACTCAGTCAAAAGTAGTAGTGGTTTATAAAAATATACATGTTTGTGGATCAAAAAAAAAAAAAGAAAAAGGTATTTTTTAACAATCCTTTAAGTTTCATTGAAAAATTCAATCATTTTCCCAATGTTTCCCCATGTTTCCCAAAAAGTGCGATAAATTATCCAATACAAACGATATATCCCATGCAATAGCCAATATGTATCTGTATCCCAAGGATGCGATATGTAACAGGATACTGATATTTCAAACACCGCATATGATGAATGGACGGGATTTCACATACATGGTATCTCTAGGTAATACAATTTAAGGCTGACATTGTTATGGAACACCAATGCTCTCGTATTCTAAAATGAGCTAGATTGTGATTTTTTTTCAAGTGATCCAAACGTGGGTACTTCTAAGATTCTTGCTCATATTGAGAGAGCTTTAAATATCAGGAATCTACAACTGGACCAATGAATGTTAAAGACAGGCATTGATTCTTTATTAAGAGTCTCTTGTCAAGTCTATAATTAGCATATAGTGTGTTAGAATGTTTAAACAGGTGCACATGTTGATATGAGTTTACATTTTACATGTTTCACTGTAGTTGTTTTGTATTCCCATTTGGTTCTTGAACTGAATCAAGGTTCAGTTGCCTTTTCCAATAATCTTCACCCGTGAATGTAGCCCGTGGCCTTGAAAATTGAGTTGATTTCATGTTTTGAGACATTTTTTGCAATGTTTTCTATAACAGGTAGCTGGCTCTTGTGTTACTGCTGTTGTCTTGATAGCAAATATTCTGACAGATGATCTCAATTTGGTGTCCGAGATTGCACAAGGTAATTATTCAGGTCATTCATTGATGAGATTCTTTGGAAATGCTTTTTTAACATATGCAGAGATAAAAGTGACATTGTTGTCCATCCAGATATGTCTTTCCTACAGGGCCTGCTCGACATTCTCCCTTTAGTTTCAGATGATTCACAAGCAAGGAGTGCACTCTGGAGTGTCTTGGCAAGGGTGTTGACTCAAGTTGAAGAAAATGCAATGGGCGAATCAACTCTGCAGCAGTACACATCAGTTCTGGTGGAGAAATCGGGAATCATCGAAGAAGATCTCGATGATCACGTAGGAGAGGATTCTGCTGAAGATCATAAGAGCCCTGGTGAAACAACGAATGCCAAAACTACATCCGTATCCTGAACCTGCTGAATACATGAGATTTTGATACATGCATTTCAATATCACTCATTTTTTATTGATCCCTGGTATGGTAATACATACAATGCACTAGTGATATTTTGCACCCACATCAAGCCATGATGACCCATCAACAAATCTTGTGGTAAACAGTTTCGACTGTTTATGTTTACTTCCACCTTACTCTTGTACACAAGGAATGAAAATCAATCTTCTTCCTTGGAATTCATAGGCTGTTTTGTTTCACTCGTATAACTATTTGGTTTTAACTCATTGACCCAAATGAGCAATAAGGATGTTTTGATCATCATACGAACAAATGCCAGCAATAATTCTTTTAATAGCTACATTATGTATGAGAATGCTGGCTGTGACTATCAATCATCATGCATCGTTTTCCTTAACCCCTACGTCAGCTTAAAAGGATTGCCAATATATTAGATTGTTGGGTCAATGCAAGAGGTGACGTTTTGGAGAAAGATACAATGGGAGGAGAGGGTGCTAATGTTGATGGAAGAGTACAGAGATTGCTGAGTTACTGCCGCAAGTATATCATGTAACAGATTCTAAACTGTAGCATTGTACTTACAGCCACAATGACTTAAATATCTTCCCCCCTTGAGTATAGACTTTACTGAATAATTATATCTTGTAATTGTCATAATCCCATTGTTATGGAGTGCATGCGCATGTGTGCGTTCGGGCGCGAGCTCAGCATGAGTTGGGAATGTCGTGTTGTGCAGATTCATGATGGAAGTGTTAGCTTAAGTTTGACAGTCTGCCAACCTGACTCGACACTCCTTTATTTGGGCTTGGGACTGGCGATAAGAGCACATAAATTCCCAAAGACATAATGTGATAGACTATTACGTAAGTTGATTACAATGAAGCACTATCTAATAATCTATTACATGGGTTTATTATAATCAATGAGAGACACCCCCTTTTTACATAGGTTGATTACAATCAAGCACAGTCAATGAGTAATAAATCCTATTAAATGTAAATGAGTAATTACAAATTGACATGACGGAGTCTTCCGTCTTTTTAGCATTGTACACTCTACAGGTGGATCGTGCATGGTGATCGGGGATGTTAATCTGTTGTAGCACCCTGCATGGTTTTAACACTCATAAGTCCTGTACAAGATGTACGAGTCAACTCAGACTCAGTCAGACCTAATTCTATTGGACACCATGAGTCACCAACAACTCAGCTGAGTCGGGCCAATTCACTCCCAACTTGGGTGAGTCTTGATTAAACTCAAGATCATTTGGATGCTCTTTACCCTCCCTACAATGATGGCTCTGTTGTCTTGGGGTTCAAGTACCCATAGGTGGTGAAATCCCACTACGGCATGAGTGTGTGGTGGTGTGTGTGCGTGTGCGTGTGTTAAAATAAATAAATAAAATAGGAATTGTCCTTAATAGAACCGGCTAGGAACAAACAAGAAGAGAGTCAGTAGTCTTTGCCATTGCAGGTCCTTCCGCAAAGATGGTTGACCGACTCCAACTGCCTATAAGTTGTTCGCTCGACCAAAAAGTCCATTTGTATCCCCTTCATAAATTAGAAACTCCGGATTTTCATTGCAGTCGACTTCAATGACCCCGATTTGCTTGTCCAATCAATATTTCATTTTGACCTGATTCAACCTCCTAAGTCCCAGAGCCTTATACCCGGTAGTGGATTGGGTGCAGCCATGACCCCGGTTCACCTTGATGTATGTATTGTACATCCATTTTTCCTACTCATTTAGGGTATGAGCCCAAAAATGAAGGAGATCCAAATCTTAAGTGGACCATGCTATAGGAAACCGTGGTGATTGAACGCCCACCATTAAAATCTTTCTAGGGCCCACTGTTATGTTTCTATAATTTTTATTTGACATCCAACTTGTTGATAAGGTCACAGAAACTTGGATGACCTGAAAAAATAAATATCAGCTTCATCCAAACCTTGTGGTTTAATGGTCAATCACTATTGTTTCCTATGGTGTGGTCCACATGAGATATGGATCTACTTCATTTTTTTGGGCTCATGCCCTAACATGAGCTGGGAAAGCGGATCGACGCCGTGCTAAATAATACATACATTAAGGTAGGCCGCATGGTTAGAGCTGCACTGTCTTGGGCGAGGTTGGGGCCCACCTAATCCGTTCCCCTTTTAACCATGCTATGGTGCGAATAGGCCACAACACAGATTATCATGATTTTGACAATTTTAACCATCTGAATGTTTTGAGTTGGGTGGTTTGGAATGTAGATAGTGTAGATTGAAGAAGAAGAGAATAAATGAGATTGGATCTAATGCAGGGGCATTGTCACACCTAGCTCGAGTGGGTGGCCTGTGGAATGTAGGGGTACACTCGGGGTGGGCGGCCTGTGTGAGGCAGGTGGCTCATGTGAAGCGGAACCCAGGTGAAGTGGGGCCCACAAGGTGGATTTGGCAGAGGTCCTAACCCATGGAATGTGGGGCTTGGGCTTTAAGATAAAATGATTGATTCGCCGAGGCTTGGGCTTTAAGATAAAATGATTGATTCGCCGTGTTCAATCAGTTCGAGCTTTTAGAGCAAGTGATTGATCGTCTTGCATCAAACCTGACCCATTACCACACTCCTAGCAGCAAAGAACTTCTCTTTAAAAGGCGTAAATTACAACACGAGAATGTAACATTAATCAAAGTCGTTTCAATGGCTCACCTCATCACTGGCCATAACCCAAAACCTGGACCCATGGGCATATCTCAAAGCTGCGATCAATTTCTTTTGAATGCATCATAGACTCATCATCATCGAAGTAGATGAGTAGATTGGTACATTCATCATTGATTCCAACGTCTCAGAACATTTTCTAGATGGGCCATAACTAAAAAGTTGCACTGATGGGATGTCTCCAACTGGTGTTGAATATAGTTTGGTTTGGACCATTGCCATTACCAGGAAAAGACCAAATCAAACTACATTTCACATGTGGCTACAAACATCCTAGAGTTCGAGGTGGACCTAAACGCAGGCGATCAAGCCTCGAGATCAATCGGACCATTCAAATCCTTTACCTATGATCAATCGAAGTTGTTAGCCATTGATCTTGGAACGTGGACCATGGATGGTAGAGAACGTTCGCAGCTTGTTTTTGTATTTGTATCATGTTTAAAAATAAGCCTATTAGCATGCAGGCGAACGCCCATTTACACTCCATTTGTTAGATTACAAATTGTGGGTGTTGCATTAAAAGGACTGCTCCCTTGTTTCAGCCTGTTGGTGCGGCGCCAAGCTCTCAGGGCACCTGCAATTGAGATCGCTGGCAAGCTAGGACCATGGTTTTAAGATGAATGAATCCGGATACTTGGATTCTCTAATACCCAATCTGGTTCAATACCAACCCTTGCTGAGTCAGGAAGATTCTGCCCCGACTCATGCAAGTCCTGACTCAACTTGGGGCTGAACGAGTCAACATGAGTCACCGAGTCTTTTAATCATGGCTGGGACTAGAGCTGTACAGAAGTTGAACCAAGTCAAGCTTGGCACGGCTCGGATCAGTCTTGAGCCTGACTGTTCAGCTTGGCCGGGTTTCAGTAGCACGGGCCAGCTCGAGCCGAGTTCAAGTCTAACTGACAGTGGCTGGCCAGGTAAGGGGATGTGGCATATATATATATATATATATGTATATATATATATATGTATATATATATATATATGCTCGACCTCATCGAGTCCGTCCCATGAGGTCGAGCTGTGTGGGCCCCACCGTGATGCGTTTCGAACATCTACCCCATCAGTCAGATGCACCATTCCATTGTGGGCCTAGGTCTCAAAAATCAAGTCAATCCGTGACTTGTGTGGGCCACACCACATACAGAAGTGGAGAGGGGCCGTGCACCATTAAAACATTCATAACCATTTTTGAGGGCCCACCGAGATGTTGTTTGCAAATCCAGCCCATTCATTATGTGTGTCCCACTTGAATGAGGGTTCGGACCAAGTTTCGGGTGCATGCAAAACTCGGTGGGCCCCACCAAGTGCTTTTATATGTTTTAACGGTGTCTTCACATAATTTTAGATGGTATGGCCCACCTGAGTTCCGTATACGGCTGATTTTTGGGATATCCCATAATTTAAAGGGATATCCCAAATGCACGGTGTTGATGGTCGACACGCATCACGGTGGGGCCCACACAGCTCGACCTCACGGGAGCTTATCGTCAGCGCGAGCGCATTGTACCTTTTCCTATATATATATATATATATATATATATATATATATATATGCCTCGGTGTTCACCGGATCGGTCACCGAATCGAACTAGAACTTAGGAGAGAGATCTAGAGAGAGAGAGAGAGAGAGAGAGAGAGAGAGAGAGAGAGAGAGAGAGAGAGCCCAAATAGGTGGGGGTATTCGAGTGGATTAGGGTCTGGCCAGGCACTAGTCGCTGGATAGAGGGGGGAAAGGGGGGTGGGTTCCCAGATGGGCTCTTCTAGCTAGATAGAGATGGGATAGGAGGGGGGTTGAAATTAGATTAGGGTTCTAGACGACTAGGTATTTATACATAGTCAAATGTATCCAACTCAATCTGAGTTGAACCGAGTCAAGTTTGAGCCAAGGATTGAACCGAGTTGAGTTGAGCTCGGTCCAATTCAGACTCGGCTCAAAATTTTTTAAGCTCCAAAAAATTAGCTCGACTCAGCCCGAACCCAATTTCAAGCTAAGTCGAGTTGAGCTTTATTGAACCAAGTCAAGCGAGTTAAGTGAGCTCACTCGATTCATGTATAGTGTTGAGCGAGTTAATTGAGCTCACTCGGTTCGTGAAAGCTCTAGCTGGGACAACCTCTACTTGGGCTATTCAGAGAACACAAACAATCGTTAATCGATTGTTGGGAGGCTGTGAAAGCACACAAGAAGAATTAAGTGAAATGATCCAATCACACCAAACAAGCACAATGCAAACATACCAAATTTAATGGGGAAAAACCTTTGCGGTAAAAAACCATGGCACGAAGTGACAGATATCACTATGAAGCAGAAAATTACAAGAGTAGAGAGATTACCCGATCAGAACAACCTCGAATTAACCTAATTTACACCCTTGAAACCCTATAATAAATTAGAAAGCCTGAACAATCCCAATTTCACCCAAATATATAGCCTTTGGAAGAATAATAATCGAAATAGAAAATAAATCTCGCAAATTCGCAACTCTACGAAAATCTGCGCGAAACAGTTCGATGACATCGAACACATTTTGATGCCATTTATACTTAACCTTCGATGGCATCGAAGCTACTTTGATGGCATCGAACTAATACCAAAATTGTCCAAAGATAAAATATGAAAACCGAATTTTCTTCGATTGCATTGAGCCATCATTGATGTCATCAAACATGTCCTTCGATGTCATCGAATATTCTTCGATGGCATAAAAAAAAACACCCAGTTAGTCCAGCAAGCCATTGGAAAAAATCCAGAAAAGCTTAATGGCATCTAGCCAACTTCAATGGCATCGAACCTGTCATTGAAAAACTGTTGAATTTATATATTTAAGACATCTATTTCAACAATCTCCACCATATCTTCAATTATCAAATGTGTAGCTTATTGTCCTTTTCTCTCATCTCTGTCTTACATCGTAATTCCAACATCGCTTCTCGTGTATAATGTCCTTCTTTTACAGCTTCGGCAAGTTAGATAAGTTGAACATAACTTGAACTTCTCTGTAGAAACTACTTTAGTAAGCATGTCCATCGAATTCACGCTGGTATGAATCTTCTCCAGAGTCACGCCTCCTTCCTTAAGCACCTATCAGGTAAAATTGTGACAAACATCAATGTGTTTAGTACGTGAATGATAAACGGAGTTTTTAGCCAAATTGATAACACTCTTACTGTCACAATTAACCGGCACGACCTCTTGCTGAAGCCCCAACTGATTTATCATACCTCTCAAACAAACACATTTTTTGAATGCTTTTGTCACTGCCATATACCCCGCTTTGGTTGTGGAGAGCCACCACAGACTGAAGCTTCAATATCCAACTGATTGCTTCACCCATTAATACAAACAAGTAACCTGAAGTTGACTTTTTAGAATCCACACTGCCTGCGTAATTTGAATCCACATACCCAACTAACTTGGCCCTTGTATTCTCGAAAGTTAAGACGTAGTCTTTTGTACCTCAAATGTATTGAAGTAGCCATTTCATCGCTTCCTAATGTTGTTTGTTGGGGTTTGACATGTATCTGCTCATAACACCGACTGCTTGTGAAATATCCGGTCTCGTACAGACCACGACATACATTAAACTGCATACATCATTCAAATAGGGCACACTAGACCTATCTTGCTTTTCCTCATTATATTTAGGATATTATTATGAGGAAAGCTTGAAGTGAGCCGTGTGGGGAATGCTAAATGGCTTTGTCTTGTCCATCTCATACTTGATTAACACATTCTCAAGGTATTCTGCCTGTGATAACCAAAGCCTGCTCCTTTTTTTGTCTCTATAAATATCAACACCATCCGGTACATTAACTTTTACTTTTTGCCCTGTCTGTTTTTCCCTCATGGCCATCCATTACTTGAATTTAGTGAAAACCTTTAATTTATGTTTTATGAACTAAACCTGAACTTTTCGAGAGTAGTCGTCAATGAATGTGACAAACCATAACGACCATCCATCGGAAACCACAGGCGACGGCCCCCATACATAAAAAATGCACATAATCAAGCACTCCTTTACATGTATATTTTTCAGATTTAAAGGATAATGTAACGACCCGTAAATTTCCGTACTATGGCTCGAGTACCACCTCGACCAGAAATCATTTAGGATTAAATCCTTTAGAAATTTAACAAAGTTAACTAAGTGCTAAACTCGATTAGCCATAAAATCTGTTGGAATCGCTTTAAATACGATCTGTAAGACCCAAAACTTGCAAAATCATTGACTCTAGGTTACCCTAAAGTTTAGGATCAAACTCATTACCCGGCTACTCTCGGGAACGAATTGAAACTCCGTATTAAGTTTAGACCGCACATCGGAAGTCCGATTAACACGAAATTAAGGAACTAGGACCGCCTCACTGGGCTTGACCACCATCTCGAAAATCAAGTCCAGACGATGTCCCACGGCCATTCGCTTGAGTCCGGAGCGAGGGAGTGTGAAAACCACTATTTTCTTTACAAAATAAATATCTTGAATAGTGATCTGACACCACTCGCTTGGAATCGATCAAGATAAGCAACCGACCGTCGAATCAGACCAAATTACACCTCTCGGATCGGGAAAATTTCAGAACATTTACATGTACTTGGAATTTCAGATCGTGGCCCACTGACCGTTGAACTGAAAATGGTCCGCCACGTGTGATCTAGAAATCCGACCGAGACAAAAATGTAATCCCACGTAGATCCATGAGTTATGAGCTTAAGTCTGACATTTGGCTCAAGGAGGGTCGCTAGAAACCCTCTTTTGAGCTGGAACAACGCCGAAATGCTTATAATAGAAGTACCCCTTGAACAAGAGTCTATTCCGGAGAGGTTTTAGGCTATATAAGGGACTTAGAACAGCCCCTCTCACAGCCATACGAATTTGGGATAAAACCCTAAGGAGAGAGAGAGAAAAAGGAGAGAAAGCTTGGGATTTGTGGGAGTATTTTCCTCCTACTGCTTTCGATCATCACACGGGCTGCACCGCCTCTTTCCAGACACTTTCCCGGCGATACCGACTCCGTTTTAAGGTGAGAAACCCTAACCCTAGATCTATTTGGGTGAGTGGAGGTTATAGGATATGAAATAGCTAACCGGTTTCACTCTCTAGGCGATAAAACTGCCGAATACGGAAGCCCTTCGAACCTTGCTGATTTCTAGTGATTCCAAGGTGTAAGGTGAGGACTTTAGATGTATAGGTTACGGTTTTCAATGCTTTCAATGTAAGATAATGATAGATTCATGATCTGTATGTAATTGCACATGTACAAAGTGCTTTCCGTTTCCTGTTTTGATTAAAGATGCAAAATATGGAATTTTACATACTCTACGTATATGTAGAAATACCATATACGTACACATTTTGGAAATGTGTTTGCTATGATTAATTGTTGTATGATTTTATGGTATATGGATAAAATACCTGATTGGTGAAAGGAATCGCCGTAATACACGTTTACTTATATACACTATGTATGTTGAAATTGCGCATTCTAGAAATACCGCATACGTATATTTTTTGGAGATGTAATTGTCATGATTATTTGTTGTGTGAATATGATATATACGTATAAAATACTAGTTTGGTAAAGGGACAGCCCTAATACACATTCCGCTAACATACGTCATGTATGTTGAAATAGTGCACTCTAAGTGTTTGTGAAATTGCTTGTGGGTGTAAGTGCTTAATGTTTGACTTTAGGTAGGTGTTGAGATAGAGTTCTCAACTACCTTAGAGTCATGTATGATACCCTCCATGTGGTTGTTTGCTCCAACCACTCACCTATGAAACATATGTATTTATATCCCCATTAGTATTGCGCTCCATAACATGCTTTTTAATATACTTAGTAACTTGTTTCATAACATGCTTTATAATATGTTTTATGACATGATTGCTAGTGTGTTTGGATTACTTTGTTTATCATGCTCTACTTCACATGCTGTTGGAAATTGATTGGGCTTGGGACTATGTCCATAGTCCAGACATCCGGTACTGAGACTTGGAATCGTGGTTGAGATTCATCTCGCCACACATGATGTGTTTGGCGAACCCGTGTCGTACTTCGGTTGGCGATAGTGGTGGCCACACGAGGTGCTTTTGCGCTTCATATCGCTAACTTGTTGTGCGCTCGAGCCGCCGAGCACGTCAAGTAACCCGTGTGTCTTATGTATGTTCACCATGTTTGGTCGCTATGCTTGAACCTAAGGTACCAAACTTACCGGTGGAAATCCCGTTAACCATGGTACCTCGATCCGCCGAGACTCATGAAATGGGACATGGTGGTATGGGACACCGTGGCCGAGTTGTCGGCCATCCGGGCTACGTGCCTCCCGTAGTGACCATTGAGCAACCCTGACTCGTGAGCCGAATACGGTGGTTATTATTCGAGTCAATACTACGGCGAGAGCCGAGTGGTGAGACGTACTCGTGTTATTTCCGAGCGACAAGTCCTCCGTAGTATCTTCGAGTATACTCCAAGGTCCGTGATTGGCGAAGAGCCTTCACAAAGAACTAGAGTATGAGTTGAGCCGAGTACGGTGAGACGTATTCGACGACGATTGATTTGAGTACGGTGAGACTTGTACTGGAGCCGACGGTCACAAGAATTGAGCCGCATACGGTGAGATCTATCCGTGTTGATGGGTGACGAGCCCTGCGATGCCTCCGCGATGCCTCTCAAACCATAATACCGTATGAGATTAACTAGGATTGACGGCCCTAAATGGATCAAGTTTGGGAATGATACGAGGGAGGTACCCTAGTTTCCCAATACTTTGTTTGAAATGGACTAATAATAACTCAGTAATCATGCTCATCATCGCACCGCATGTGCCTAGTAGATGTGGAGCACTGAGGAAGTATGCATTCGCGAACGTAAGATGATGTCGCATGAGGGTGGTTTGGCAAGGGCATACTTCATCATGTCATTTCATACTTGCATTTAATAAGAGTAGTTAAACTTGTTTGATTGTACTGCTTTATCATTACTGCTTGATTGAATTGATAACATGTTAACCTATGCTTTATTGTTCCACTGAGTTAGCTACTCACTCCCACGTTACGGGACGGTGTTGTATACACCAACCGGACTCGCACACATATGTATGGCACGTCGGTTCACGGAGCCCGATTTCGACGAGGACCAGATAAGTTCTCGTTCATGCGCATCTTTACACGGCTTTGCTTAGGCCGACCGCATCGCGGAGATTTCGTGACTCATCTTTTAGATTATATTTTGACTTTGACTCGTAGAAAGCATTACATGTATATGGGTACAGATTAGTGTTCATACTGGTGTTCATGAAATTTTGTTTCCCTTACATACCTTATATATAAAATTTCGCTTTTCGCTTGCCTTTATCCAATTTGAGTATGAATTGCTTTGTGTTGGTATAATCTCGTTCATGTTTATTGCTCCAACTCAGACAACATTTAACCATCATTATGTATGTTGCATAAGTGATGCGTTGGAACTCGGGAGTTGAGTTCATACTCGACCCCCGAATTTCAGGGCGTTACAGATAACCTAGATTGTTTACCATATATACAGTGCTCACATATATTTAAATCAAAGACTTTAAAAATTGGAATTAAACAACGATCAGATATTACCTTCATGCCCCGCTCGCTCATGTGGCCTAGACATGCATGCCACATACGTGCGGTCGTGGAATCCGCTACAACCGTTGCAGCTTCACTTGTTGAAGTGTTCACGATTAACCTATAAAGATTAACGTGCCTCTGTGCTCTCATAACCACGAGTGCCCATTTTAAAACTTTAAGAACACCATTAAAACCGATAAACTTACACCCTATTGGTATAAGTACACCAGATTGCGTACTGAGTAACTCAGTACGGTAAGCGTACTGAGTAAACTCTGTGGGCCCCGGTGGCATTCATGCATTGTATCCACTTCGTCCATCTCTTTTGAAACATAATTTTAGGGCATTATCCCAAAAATGGAGTATATCTAAACCTCAAATGGACCACACCACCGGAAACAGTGTTAATTGAACATCTACCGTTGAAAAATTCTTGGGGACAACAGAGGGTTTAGATCAAGTTGATATTTGTGTTTTCCCTTCATCCATGTCTTTATGATCTTATGAACAGGTTGGATGACAAATAAACATCATTGAGGGTCTTAGAAAATTTTCAACGATTGAAATCAATACTTCCACTTTTTCCAGTGGTATGGTCCACTTGAGCTAACCCATAAAATGATTTGGTAAAACGAATGGATGGTGTGGATGAACTACATGCATTCGCGGTGAGCTCAACTAAGTTTACTCAGTACGATAAGAGCATACTGAGTAAATCAGTGCGCAATCCGAGAAGTAATGCCTAATATAGCTCACGCCAGCTATATGTACCTGCTCTAAGTACGTGTCGTGCAAAGACTAGCACTGACGCTCCTTGAGCTACGAGTTGTACGAACGGTCCTAAGGAGATCAAAGTTACATGGCCCCACAGTGATGTATTTATTATATCTATACCATTCATTTAGTTTTAGAGATCATTTTAGAGCATTATCCAAAAAAATGAATCAGATCCAAAGATCATCTGGACCACACCATAAATAGCAGCGAAGATGATGATTTTCACCGTTAAACAATTTATAGGGCCCACCATAATGTTTATTTTCCATCCAATCTATTCTTAAGGTCACAAAGACCTGAATGAAGTGGAAAAACAAATTTCATGTTGATCCAAAACTTCTGTGAACCCAAAAAGGGTTTCATTAGTAGACATTCAATCCCCCGCTGCTTTCTGTAGTGTGGTCCACTTAATAGTTAGATTTGTTTTATTTTTGTCTCAAGCCTTAATACGATATTGCTGAATGGATGGACGGTTTGGATATAACACATACCTCGTGATTAAACCCACAGAACTTGCTAACGTTACACTAGCCAATTCGCTTCCATCTTTGGGTTTGGCTGTCAAGACGACGCCTGTAAACAACGGTATGCCGACCTTCTTCGATCAATATCTGCTGTGAGTCTCTTTCTCTTTCTCTCTTCCGTACACGGCTATCCACCATATCTTAGTGTATATCTCTTCAACAGAGAAATCTCCAAAACCCAACGGCAAAAAGAGAGGTATTTGATCTACCACATATCTAACTAGTCTTCTTCTCGCCTTTATCTTCAACAGAAAGGGAGAGATAGATATAAAAAGAGAGATAGATAGATATAAAGAGAGATAGAGTTGGAGGCTCAAGTGTATATTGGACGGGTTTTTTTTGGGGCTAAACGAAAAGCCAAAGATATAGGGATATTTTGTAAAATAGAAGGATATTTACATGTCGGGTCAGGTCGGTTTGATTCGGACCCTTTCGATCTGAGTTTTCGGATCGGTTATATCTGGATACACCACTATCCAAACCCGACCCAAAAAACAGTCAGATCTGGATGGACAGACTCGATCAGGGCCGATCTAGGTCGTCGGTTCTTTTTGGAACGGTACCGAGTCGAGTCAGATCGGGTCCAACATGCCCACCTCTAATCATAGATACTGACAACAGATCACCTCAGCTTCTCTCTTTATCAGACATAACAGTGTTGGCTTCCCTGGAAGAAGTCTCAGAGTTTTCTTTCTTCGCTTTATGATTTGTTCGATCCTTCTTCATGTATCATGTCATTCTACAATTCAAGCACTTTAACTTGTCATTGCCCTTGCCTTTGGATTTGGATCTCGATCAAGTAGATCCAATGTCCCGCTTAGAATTTTGACCTCTCGTAAACAATGCATCGGTGGAGGCTCCCATGTTACCGTTTTTCTTTCTAATCATCTTTCCTTAAAGGACTGAGATGATGGTATCTACACTAAGGGTCGTGTTACCGGTGCACATGGTGTCTTTAAAATACTCATACGAAATAGGGAATGAATTCAACAAGATATATGCTTGATCTTCATCATTGACCACTACCTCCACATCTAGCAATTTGCAGATCATCTTGTTAAAATTGCTAATGTGAGCCTCAACATCTTCTCCCTTTGTCATCTTGAAGTTGAACAATTTCACCTTCAATTGTAGGCGATTTTCAAGGGACTACTTCACGTAGATGTCCTCTAACTTCGCCCGCCAATCCGCTGCGATTTCCCCCCTTAAGACATTGTAGAGAACCTCATCCGTTAAACACAATTGGATTGAGGATTTTGCTTTCTTATCCAGTTTCTTCTATTTATCTTCTTCCATAGATTCCGGTCACTTTTCAAGGACCTCATCCAATCATTGTTGAATCAATATATAGGCTAATCATCTTGACTTTCCATAATTCAAAATTATTTTTCCCGAAGTATTTCTCAACATCGAACTTAGAATTGACAGTTATTGTTACTCACTTTCATATTCAAGCACGCGCCCCAACGTTTAGTTCCGATGCCATTTGTTGGGGGGCTGCGGAAGCACACAGAGAAGAATCAAGTGAAGGACCCAATCACACCAAACAAGCACAACGTAAGCACACCGAATTTAACGTGGAAAAACCTTTGCAGGAAAAAACTACGGCACAAAGCGACAAATATCACTATGAAAGCAGAAAATTACAAGAGTAGAGAGATTACCCGATCCGAATAACCTCGAATCAACCCAAGTTATACCCTTGAAGACCTTGAACAAATTAGAAAGCCTAGAATACCTCGCGATCCTGATTTCACCCAAGTATAAAGCCTTTGAAAGAATCACAATCGAAATAGGAAACAAATCCTGCAAATAACTCTGCGAAAATCGGTGCGAAACAGTTCGATGACATCAAACATGTTTCGATGTCATCGATACTTAACCTTCAATGACATTGAAGCCACTTTGATGGCATTGCACTAATAGCAAAATTGTCCAGAAACAAAATATGAAAATTGGATTTTCTTCGATTGCATCGAGCCATCTTCAATGGCATTGAATGTGTCCTTCGATGTCATCGAATGTTCTTCGATGGCATCGAAAAAATACCCAGTTAGTCCGGTGATCAACTGGAGAAAATTCGGAAAATCTCGATGGCATCAAATCCTGTTCGATGACATCTAACTTGTCATCGAAATCTTGTTGAATTTACATATTTAAGACATCTACTTCAACATCAACAATCTATTTACGTACAAACACGGCCCTTATTTCAAACAAGCATATCTTCATTTAGGACTGGTTTTAGAAACAATAGTAGATGATAAATAGCCAGCTAGATAGCCATGACAGCAATTCCCCATTCGGACACAACCCTTTTCAGCACGGTACAAAGACCAACCACCTTGTGGATGCCAGCCTCAGAGTTGCATTACTGCCAAAAGCTGGTATGAGGATACATCCAAACCAGCTTTTAAAACATTCTTCTCTGACAAGATAGTTTTGAACATGATTCCACAAACATGGTTTTGAAGATGCTTCATCCCAACCCAAGTTAGATTTCAAGGCCGTGTATGATAACCTCCAGTTTTACACGTTCACCTTCAACAGAGCAGGACTTGACCATGACTTTAAAATACCTGACTCAGCCGAGATGACTAAGTTCAATCAGATCTCATCCAAACTCAAGAAAAATTAATTTTAGTCAATACACCTTCGACTCGTATTGACTCGGCAGATTTACAACTTCATACCGACTCGATTCAGAAGAACTCAACCGAGTCAGCCAAGAAATCTTGACAGAGTGATAGCATGGAATTGGATAAAACAATTCAAAGAACATTGCCAACACTGTTATTCAGTGAGTTGTATGATTCCCAACCCCAGTAGACTTGTCTAAATGCATGGTTCCATGACTTTGGTTCGCACAAAAAAAAAAAAGTTATGCCTTGGGCCTCCAAGAAGATTAAAAAAATAATAATAAATAAAAATAAAAATCGTGATTGTAATTTGGGTTTTGAAGGAATTGCACATATGGAGATTAAAAAAATAATAATAATAAAATTAAAAAAATTAATTTTTTTTTAAAAAAAATCTGATCCAGGTCATAACCTCAATTTGATTCCCAAATTTGTTAATAGAGGGTCGAATACAAGGAATCAAAGAATAACGGATCAATGTAAAAAAAAGGATATCATTCTGTGAGCCAGAGACTTAACATTGCTATCACAAGAGTTGCTAAACCTTATGGACAACCAAATATTATAGCAAAATATATAGCTCTACAATTAAAGAAGATTTTTTTTTTTTTCGAAAGGCAAAAAAAAGCTATTGAATTAACTGAACAAGTGAATACGAAAGGAATTCAAGTGCGAAAGGCAGGGCTTATCGACGGAAAAGAAATTGCACGTGTTGAATGAATAAGAGAAGGTAGGGTTCCACCGCGCCCCAAAATTCTCCTACATTGCCCATTCATGTACCATTTCTTGAATGTGGACCACTGTCATCTATCTTCTTAACCATCTACTTAAAAGTTTAGAAATTGAAAGGTCAGGATTTTCCTAATGAGAAGACTTTAGGGGCAAAACCCAATTTCGACCAAATGAAACTAGCAATAGAATGACTGATCACTGGCAGTGTTTTCACTTCTTTTATCTACAAACTCATAAAACTACAACACACCATGCACATATCTTTCTTCTTTTTAACATTTGCTTGAAGGAGGTTGGATGGTTCAATCCCACTTGTGAGGATCAGCAGTTTGGATGGTGGGCCACGTGTACATTCAGCCTCCTAAGCCACACTGAATGAATGATCATGTGAAACACATCGAACCTCCTAGGTGGGTTGTTCACCACAAAATGCCGCTGCACCTGCTTCACCCTCCGCTGCATCCGTATGTACTGCTGCTGAGATATTCCCATTAAGATGCTCTTCAGCTTGGGGATGTCACCGACCGAGACCTGCACCGAGAACGACTTCCAGTTGAGAACGTCACTGAATGGGAGGACGTAGTTGTCAGAGATTATGACCGGGACACACTCCGAGTAGATGGCCTCGACGATCCTCGGGCTGGCAACTTCATACCCACTTGGGCATATGCAGAACCGACTACTCTTCATCATGTCATAGTAAGAGATGTCTTTCGGTAGGTACTCGTACACACGGAGATCTTCATCTTTGTTCTTCCAATGATTCAGGAGCGCCGGTCTAATGGGACCATGCACTCCTCCAGCAAAGAAACCGAGGATCGGACGGCGGGATGGGGATGGGCCACCAATGAAGCCCACAGTGTCACCTGTCTTGAGATTGATCTCTGGTAGGGATGCGTCTTTCGAAGGGTTGAATCCTTCAGAGCTGTTCGCGTTGCATAGGACCCGGATGGAGTTGTGGTAGAGATATGAAAGGGCAGATGATGCATGTGGCCCCTGTTGGATCAAAGGGAAATATTTCTAATCATGTATGTAAATCACATGAGGAATGCTATTATTCTGCCCAGTTCATGAAGTTCTATGGTATATGGTGATCTGGGCTATTCACATAGGCTGAGCTTGCCCCACTTTCTCTAAAAGCTCGAGCCCTTAGAGGATGATGTATCAATGTATATCAACGGACAATCATTGGTCGGCCTGTACAAATTCCATTGCAGGCATTGCTAGGGAGGATTCCTTGCATGCATATACACATGCACTAACAGGTGCATACATGGTTTTTATAGAATGGTGGGCCCTACGTCACAGCTATTGTGGGGCCTCCTTCCCACCATAGGACTGCTAAGTGTCAAAGATATCAAAGATCCAGACAATCCACAGATCACATACACTTCGCAGATAGTGTACGCTGTAAACATGACCTGGACCAAATAGTAATATTGGTCCATTGATCAGGGAGATGACACTTGTAGGCAAAAAAAAGGTCCCGAGAGAAAATGAATCCAATGGTCCAAATTCAATATTTTTGGGCAGCATGGCTCACTTGATGAGTTTACCACCCTGATTTTTGGCATATGACATGTTCACAGTATCTGCTGCCTGATGAATTGCCCAGATTGATTAGTATGTGCCATATGAGTGAAAGAACAAAACCCTGCTACGGGCCCACATTATATCAAAATCCTACATACTTACAGCTGTTCATTTGATGGGAATCTGTTAAATTCTTTCTTGAAACACCGTGAAAAAGAAAAAGAAAAAAAGGCAGTTGATTCTATGAATCCTTTTAAGTGCTAACTTCTTTGCAAAAACCTTCAGTGCAAGTAGAAACAAATAGAAAGAAAGAAGAGTTTTTTACCCAATCATGGCAAGAAAGTATGAAATGATCAGCTCCAAAGCTTCGATTCCAATAAGGATATCTGTGGGAAATGATGTTGATGTAGTCTACAATGGTCCGTTTGATGGGATCAAGATCAAAGGACTTGGGCTGGTAAAGGAAGTGAACCATATTGGTGATGCTGAATGGAAGGAAAAGAACATGAGCTTGGTCTGGATCTCTTGTCCTGAACTGGTTTTCCATCTCCATGTCATGAATAAACCTTCCTTCCATGGAATATATGCTCTTGCAAGGACCATCGTGGAAAAGCGGTGGCTCACCTTCCTTGTAAACAAAGATCTTAAACACTTTCTCCATTTCTAAATAACTCCTGCACATCGCATGATTTTGGGATGAGATTGCATGCAAAAGATTTTTCATTTGTTTGGAGCAAACAACAATAACAACGACAACAACGACAATAAGAAAAAGAGTAATGATTTCAATTGTTGGAAAATCAGTAACATTTCAAAGATAGTTTTTAGGGAATTATTTCAATACCTACCCACGGTGAGCACCAGGAGTTTAGTCAGCACATATCTCCCACCATTTAAAGATGAATAGCGCGAATCTAGCAAGCATTTCAAAAAAAAAAAAAAACAATGTTCAAAATCCCATTTTAAAATGGATTAAGATTCCTTCCTGCCACTCTTGGATGGTTGGAGATACATGTGCATAGAAAGTCCTCCATAGTTTTAATTTCAAATATTGAAATTAATGGAGCCTTGTGGATCACCCTTTGTGGATCACCAATGCAATTGCATGCACACATGTTCATGAATGACATTCAGTGCGCGCATGTTAGTGTGTGTAGTGTTTTATACATCGACAATATCAGCCGATATATCCCACGATATATCTTGTATCCCACCTGTGTGATACGAAATGCACAAGTAATGCGATATGTCCCACATGGTCGTTCCAGTGAGCATTTTTTATTTTCGATCCTTATATATATATATATATATATCATGTTGGATCAGTGTCAAATTGTTACAAATTCATGATTTTTCATATTTTGCATGAAAAATCATGAATTGGGAGCTTCGATTTTGATATTTGGAGGACATAGGCTAAGTTGCGGAAAATTGAAAAAAAAAAATCAAAATTTCTCTATTTCTCACAAATCGGTTGCAATCTTTCTGTCCAAACATAAATTCAAACATGTATGTAGCCTAATCTAGTGATTCTTCTTTCGTTTTTTAATGCAATGCTTGTGTTTCCATATGATTTCTAACATTTATAAATTATATGAATAGACTTTGAATATACTTCCATTAATTCGGTTAGACAATGCATAGATTAAGACCTCATATAAAGAAAATCTATTATGTGCACTTGTTTTTATATATATATATATATATATATATATATATATATATATATATATATATATATATATATAAGTGTGTATTGATGTCTTCATTAACAATCACTGAAGTTTTATTGAAAATTTTGACAAATTTCCCAATGTTTCCCCATGTTTCCAACAACAACAGTACATTACGCGATACAACTAATATATCCCATGCGATAACTCACAAGAATGTGATACGTAACGTGATATCGATATTTTAGTCACTAAGTGTGTGTATGCCAAGTGGATTAAGATAATTTGAATTTCTTGAACATATCAGACTTCCAGAAAGTATAATGAGAATAATACGACTCCTCTATGTTTTAGAATGAGCTTTTCTATACCTTAATGCATACACTCTAGAATCAAGCATCAACAATGTAAAACAATGTCTTGAACCTTTTATGCCCTAACTTAATAAGTACACACCAGGAAAACAATGATTTTGAAACAAACTGAAGCTTTTGCATGAGGTTGATTTGTTTTATAAGGTTCTTCCTCTCAAAGATGTGGAAAAGAGTATTTATAACACTTTTCATGTGGGGCCCACCAAGGTTGGTCGCCCCACCGTGAAAGTGGGACACTCCAATAAATCAGGCCTTTCTAATCATCATGTCAGCCACCACATAAATTTGGAAGGTTTAGGGTAGTTGTCCATTGTTTTCTATGGTGTGGCACACCTGATGATGCTTGAACCATGGTTGTGGCTGAGTCACAACTCAAACGGCCAACCTAACTAGACCTTGGTTGGATGGCATATGTTCAAGTTTTAAAACTATGCAAAGAGAAACTTTTTGATGAGATATAGAAAACTAATTCCTAATACTCTCACAACTTATCAACTCTCATTCCACATTACTCACACACGTAGCAAGGGTGGATAAGCTAATCTCACACATATAAGATAGCCCATCTGCACACCACCATATTTGCCAAGTTGCCTATTGGAATGAGATCCAAGTCCTCCATTAGAGGCACACCATGAAAATGCCCTAATCCAGATTTCAGGCCAGTCCACTCATCACATTGGTCATGATGGTTGAAACAAATGGATGGCTCAGAAAAACTCCGAAAAGGTTTTCTTAGCTATCTTGCTTCATAATATGTGGCATAACTGATCAATGGACCGGCCTGGTTTTTGGGCCATGGCATTCCAAAGGTAGAACCCACCAAATGGATTCATACATAAATTCAGATTTGATTAAATACCCAAACATCTTTCTAGCAGACCTCTGTAGATCCTTGTTGAAAGTCCAAAAGTTAGACAATTGATCAAATGATAGAATAATCCAATGGACTTCACTTTTGTGCTAGGATCCATTCAAGTGGCCTATCACACACATGCACCCGCATACCCACACATGTATCTATGTATAACAAAAGCCAAGGAATATATTGCTAGAGGAGAATTGTTCTGGACTCGATTTCAAGAAAAGAATCAAAATTTCATAAAACAAGAAGTGGAAAACATCTATGAGCATTAAAATAAATAAATAAAAGAAGGAAAGATGTTGAGTGCAATGGAAATTGTACCGATGGAACGCATGGGGGTTCCTGTAAATTGGGCCTCGTGGAACATAGTCCGGGTCTGGTTCAGGTGATGATAACAGCTTCCCATTCAAGGCAGCTTCTCTTATCACTGCCCGTGCCTTTGCAAGGCCCGCTTCGACCTTATCTAGTTTGCTACATTCTTCAACTGCTCTCATTGGCGAAATATGCCATGCATGTTTCTTCTTTATTATCACAAATGGTAAGGAATGAAGTAAATAATTCAGTTTTAATCCAAAAATGAAAATAACAGGATGTAAACATTCACATCACATTTGATAATGCTGCATTAGAAGTGAATTAATGAAACAAGAGAGACCCCATACCAAACCCTCAAAACTGTACTGAAATGCACATCTACTTCAGATCACAAGTAAATATCAATCCAAAATTGTGCAAATTGTGGCCCCCACTATGGATTGGATATAGCTCAGAATCACACTGATCAATTGATCCCAGACATCCAACTGATGGCCATGATAGAGAAGTCTCGTGGTCTAAACTAAAGGTAAAAGTCAAATGGTTGGATCATCCACAATGAGACGCACAATTTGGACCATCTGGATTGACCTACATGCATGCAGCATGTAATGTGGATGATCCCATAAGTCCAATTGGCATATCTAAGAATAAGAATAAAGGAAGGTTTGGAAGCGGATTGCTTGTGACCCGGGCATAGGGATATTCCTGCGCCCGGGCTATGCAGGGCCCACAGAGATGTCCCTCACAAATCCACTCCATCCATCTATTAGGCAAGACCAACATAGGAGAGGTTTCTAAAAATCAGGCAGATTTAAAAGTCAGTTGGGCCATACCATATGAAACATCGGGGATTGAATGCCTAAGGTCAATATCAAGATGATATTTGTGCCTACAGTTTATCTGAGTGGAAATAACCATATGAACAGTTTGGATGGCATATAAACATCATGGTCAGCTCCAAAAAGGTTTCAATGGTGGACGTTTTCATTTCCACTGAGTTTTGGATTTGTCTGATTTTTTTAGATTCTTGTCCTTTTGTCATCTCTCAAAATAGATAGATGGAGTGGATTTGCAAGGGACATCTCTATGGGCTCTACACAACCCCGTGCTCTGTGTCCGGATCACAGGCAATCTGCTTCCATTTTAGAGAAATTTTTCTCTGTAGAATTCATTTTTAACTGACCAGCCTAACTACACCTTCAAAACTTTTGTTTCCATTTCTAAATGTATGGGTTTTTTTGGAAGAAAATACCCTTGCTTTTTGGTATCTATTCTTTTCATTCGGTTATACCCAAAAATCCATCTTCTTCTTATCTTCGTTTTTCTTTCAGAAATCTCCAGTTCAACCTAAAATCTCCGGTTATTGTCATTTTACATCTGCGATCTTACTCAAGGTTTTGTTTCATTGCTTCAAACCTGTTGCGTTGATAAATTTGGAATCTTTCGGGTTTTATCCACAAGGGTTTTGTTGTTTGAAATCATGTTTCATTTCACCGCACTCTTCTTCTTCTTCTTCTTAAACTCGTGTTTCACTGGAATGACGGTTGTGAACAGGTAAGAATGAAGAATTAATGTATTTTTTCGCAAGTAGGATTTGAGGGAATGAAGGATGTAATAAGTGAGAACTCAATAAATTTCACCGTGTACAGTGAAATTGACCGAGTTCTCTTTGAATTTCACTGTACTCGGTGAAATTTACTGAGTACATTAAAATTTAAGGAGAACTTGGTCAATTTTATCGTACTCTTTGAATTTCTTAGACAAAAAGAAAAAACTTTAATTTGTGTAACAATTTGCTAAGAATAATGAATGTGTTTTTTCACGGGTAGGATTTGAGGGAATGATCATTATACTTGGTGAAATTGACCGAGTACGTTGAAATTCAAAGAGAACTAGATCAATTTCACCATACTCTTTGAATTTCTTTTGACAAAAAAAAAAAACTTAATTTGTATAACGATTCGCTAAGAATATTTTGTTATCTTTATTTGTAGTTAATGGCTGAAAGAATCATTGTATGCTCTTATGGTGGTGAGTTAATATGCGAAAGCAATAGATATACATATAAGGGTGGAAAGTCAAAAAGTATTGCTTTGATAATTACTTAAAAGTGTTAGGAACCAAGTCTGGAGATCCTTATCTACCTTTAATATAAAAAGAAGAAAAGTACCAGCTAAAAAAATAGTTGAAATAAAAAATGTTTACTTGATGTATGTGCTTAAATGAGAAAACAATGAAGAAAAAAAGAAGAGAATAGAAGAGAAGATAGTGTTAATTAAAGCTATTGATGAAAATGGTTACCTGATGTATGTGCTTAAATGAGAAAACAATGAAGAAAGAAAAAAGAGAATAGAAGAGAAGATAGTGTTAACGCTATCGATGAAAAATAAAAGAAAAGATAAAAAAATAAGTGAAGAGGAGTGTTCGGAATCAGTAACTTGTGTTGATATATCCATTTGAGGTAATTGTCATAGTTAACATTATGGAGAGGAGGCTAATTTTAATAGATTATAAGTTGAAATTCACTGAGCACACTAGGAACTTGATGTTTTGATGCATTCTATTAATTGATTGATAAAAGGGAACTTAATTGATGGTTTACTAGTGATATTAGTTTCTAGATTGACATATTTCATCTTTGTATCTTTGATTCATACTTACATATGAATAGAGTTGCAAGAAATGTTGTTTTTTGAGAAAGGCTTGAAATTTGGATTTTGAATATTAGTGTTTCGTATGTTTTACTTGGGACTAGCAAAATGCTGGTTATGGGTGTATTGAGTGTGAAAATTTGTATATTTTCCATTTGTTATGCATTAGTTTTATAAGCATAAATGCGCTTAATCGATCTAATTACGTATATTTACCTATGCGAGATGATTTGGAGAGCTGAGATGAAAATGATGCTTAAAGAGAAGATTTAATGCAAAAAAAAAAGGACTAAAAAAAGATTTGGAGGTGTTTAATGAAGAATTCAAGTGTTAAATATTCAAGAAAACCAAGTGCAAAAAAGAGAGAAAAGACTAGTTAAATCACAAGTTTGGTAACAGAATAAATGTTAAGACTCAAATATTACATATTTAACCATTCAATTACATTAGTTATCTTGGCATTTAAGTATTAATTCAATTTAATTATATACGTTTTCATCATGCGAGGTGATTCGGAAGCCTATGATCATGAATATGCATTTAAAAAGATGGATTTGGAGCTCAAAAGAAGATAATGAAGAATTAGATCTATGAAAGATAATATTGAAGAATTCAATAACCCAAAGATCCAAGGGAACTAAGTGAGGAATGAAGAAAATCGAAGATTTAAAGTGAAGAAACTAAGGAAAAGGAATCCTGAAAATAAAGGGCTAGAAAAATCATATTTTGAAATTCCAGGACAAAAAAACAGTTTTAAAAAATTATAGAAACAGACTTTGATGCCATCGAAGCTAACTTTGATCCCATCGCAAAAATTAAGGAAAATTCGATTTTCTTGCTGGACATATTCATGCACCCTTCGATGCCATCGAAGGAATGTTCGATGTCATCGAATGTGCCATCGAGGGAGCTCCAATGCATCAAAGCCATAGTAACTGTGTAAAATTAAGTCATTTTACGAATTTTTTTGAGGCGATGCGAAAGATTGGAGTTCTAAAACTATTTAAAGGAGTCCCTAAGCTATTCCAAATAATCTTCTAGGATTTGAAAATGGAGAAAAGGTCTAAGTGGAGCGCCTACAACGTTCTTCCACTTCGATTTCTTCATGGGTTCTAATAGATCTTTTAGTTTTTCTTTTGTTTTTGAGTTAGATATCACTAGCTAATCTCTTAGCTACGACTAAGGGATGAAGCTTGTAGTTATTCTTAATATTTCGTTTATTTTAATTCAAGTTAATTAGTCTATATGTTGAACAATTCATTGATTTATGGTTTGAATGAAGAAGTATTTTCAATTAATTTACTTTGATCAATTAGCGACTTCGAGCACATTAGATACTTGGGAAGAGTTTTAATATGTTCTTACTTGTTTTGTAATAGATTGATCTATAAAATCCATTGATTTATCATTGACTCCGGGCACAGTAGATACTTTGAATTTCCTGCGATCAATACGTTGGTGATTTATAAGGGAACCAATTCAAATGAAGTTCAAATATGTTTTGATCAGTGTTTTAAATAGCGGTAGCGTGATGCGTTGCGCTCAACCCTCTATAGCGTGTAGCGTAAATACGTACTGTGTAGTGTAAGTTAAACGATACTTTTAATTTTTAATTTAAAAATAGGACAAATATAATAAATAGTGGAAAAAAAAAAGAAAAAAATATATAAAAAAAAGCCTAAAAGATGATTCATTTTATCAATTATAAGCATGTTAAAAAAATATATTAGTTATCATTTATCAAAAGCCAATCCACATATATAAGCCAAATCAAATAATTATTACATCAACAACTTTCTCCCATCTGCGGTAGAGATGTAGATTGGGTACAACCCTCACCAGGACCTAGCTAGAGTCACAAGGTCTTGTCAGGGGCTCTGTGGGGCCCACCTTGATGTATGTGTTTTATGCACCCTGTCCATCCATTTTTTGAAAATCATTATAGGTGAAAATCCAAAAATGAGGTAGAACGAATCTTGAATGCCTACAGCTGAAAACCTCTTAGGGGGCCATAGAAGTTTTGGATCAAGCTAATATTTATATTTTCCTTTCATTCAGGTCTACGTGACCTTATGAAGAGGTTATATGGCAAATAAACATTACGGTGACCTTATGAAGAGGTTAGATGGAAAATTTTAGACACACCACTGTTTGAGCTTCAACTTGACTTCAATAAATTGTCTCCTAATGATTTAGAAATCATTGAAAATCTAAACAGGTCAAACTGAGAGCATTCTTGGCATGTGCCGGAGACAACCAATGGACTCGATCGACTAACACCAAATCTAGTAGCGATTCGGTCACAACCAAGCATTCGAACTCCAAAACCTATGAAACTCACTGTATGTCACAATCGATATGCAAAAAGGGATAAAATGAATCCTCTCTACCCATGGACCACTCTCTGTATCACTTAGTCTTTCCGAATAATGTTATGTTGAGGCGTGAGAGGTCATATGTTCAAAATCGAGGAAAGTATAGTCGTCCTTGTATACAAAATAGCTATATATTATTGGAGGCAAATTCTGACCAATCAAGGTAATTTATGATATTCATTGGAAATGTGGTCAAATAATCTTTCTAACAAACCTGAGTTTCCTCCAATCTGAGTTATGATGAGGAAGATCCAGCCTGTTTATCAAAATCCCGCATTGCGGAGTGACTAAAATCGGAAAAACTTTGATCGCGCTTTAAACTAGTCAAACGGGATTCGATTGAAGTGATTTCATTTATAATGAAAACTTATCAGGCAGCGTTTCTAATGATCCTAAGATTAACAAAAGCAGACCATTGGTCAAATTGCAAACAACATATTTCATATATTGGACGGACGTATTTTCGACATATCAAACGAGGTTTGATTGAAGTAATTCTAGTATTGTTAAAAAACTTATATGATTACGTTTATATATATATATATATATATATATATATATATATATATATATATATATATATATATATATATATCTTTAAATGCACTGAAAGCGAGCGTGCCCACAACTAAAGGCGGGTGCCCACAACATTGCCTGATGTTCACAACTAAAGGTGGGTGCCCACAACATTGCTTGATGTTCACAGACCCCACACATGCACACGAACGTGGCGGTGTCCTAACTTCGTTGGCTTTGGTATTGATTTTGTTACTGTGGGCGAAACATGTTATTGACTCAGGTGTAAAGAAACATTTGATTTGGAGTCACCACTAGCCAAACGAAGCATAAAATTTACAGCTGGCTAGGAACCGGAGAATCGCTTAAGAGTCGGGGAATTTTACGATTTCTTAACTCAAGTGACTCCCACGATTGGTCTGCGACCATAGATTCCGAGTAAGGGCTTCGGTGAATCGTTGCCAACGACTCGATGCATCGGGCAATGTTGTGGGCGCCCGCCTTCAGTACGTGTATATATATATATATATATATATATATATATATATATATATATATATATATAAACATAATTATTATTTTTTATTTTTTCTATTAAATGTTCAAATGCTTATATCTTCTTCGTTATTTGTCTGTTTCTGATAATATTTATCTTATTGGAAAGATAATCAGATAACCTTTCTAACAATACTAGAATTACTTCAATTGGACCTTATTTGATGTGCCGAAAATACGTTCGTTTAATATATAAAATTGGTTGTTTACAATTTAACAAATGGTCTGCTTTTGATGATCTTAGGATCATCGGAAATGTCGCCTGATAAGCTTTTCATTGTAACTGAAATAACTTTAATCGGATCTCGTTTGACTAGTTTAAAGCGCGGTTAAAGTTTTTTCGATTTTAGTCACTCAGTAATGCATGATTTTGATAAATGGGTCGGATATTCGTCATCATAACTCAGATTGGAGGAAACTCAGGTTTGTTAGAAAGATCATTTAACCACCTTTCTAAAGAATCATAAATTATCCTGATTGATTAAAATTTGGCTGCAATAATACCATGGGCATTTTGTATATAAGGACGACTGTACTTTTCTCGATTTTGAACATATGACATCTCACGCCTCAGCACAACGCTATTCCGAAAGACTAATCGATATAGAGAGTGATCCATGCATGGGTAGAGATGATTCATTTTATCCCTTTTTGCATATCGATTGCAACATACAGATAATTTTACAGGTTTTGGAGTTCGGATGCTCGGCCGTAACTGAATCGCTACTGGATTTGGTGTTAACCGATCGGGTCAGTTGGTTATGTCCAGCATATGCCAAGTATACTCTCAGTTTGATCCGTTTGGATTTTCAATGATTTCTAAATCAGTATGAGACCATTTATTAAAGCCAAGTTGAAGTTCAAAAAGTGACGTGTCCTTGTTTCAAGTGGGGTGTCTGCACAAATAAACATTACAGCGGGCCATAGGAAGGTTTCCACAATGGGGATTATTGCCATGACTTCTTCCCATGTTGTGGTCCACTGGAGCCTTTGATCCGCCTCCTTTTTAGGATCATGCCCTGATAGGATCTTTCAGAATGAATGCAAGGCTGGGATAAAACACGTATCACCGTGGCCCCACGGAGCCCCAGACAGGACCGTCAGTCTCTAGCTAGGTCGGTGGGGGTAGTACCCAGTCCGCGCCCCTGCAGTAGATACACGTGTAGAAGAATAAGGTGGATGTGTTCATTATTATGATTTTCTGTACTCTGCTTGTGTATCATAAGTATGATGACACACATGGCATACATGCAAAGTGGTAAATGGTTTATCCGGTGGGCCCCATTGCAAATGGCCACGACCCAAAATCATATTGATGGATATATAGATCTAACCATCCAATTGGAGAGTACTTGGGAGAACTCCAGATTGCAGTTAATATAATATCAGACCAGTGTCCATACTCAAAACTGAAAAAGTACAGGAAGTGCACCCATCGAGCGGTCAGGATTGTCCTATTAGTGTGGTTTTTAGTATGGACCACGAGATGAGCTGCTCAGATCTCATATATCTGGCTGCAAACAAGTGTTTACTATTGGATCATCTCTCACAAAAAACCATTACAAATTTACAATAATAAATATAGAAAACATACAATCAAAAGATTGTTTAGTACTGTTTGCAGCCCCTGGATCTGTTCGCTCCAAACAAGTCTTACGTGTGCCCACATAGCACACGCAAGATCCCAGATGTTCATCAGGCGGGCCCCATTCGTTAGCTCCAAACACATGTCCAATAAGTGCCCACGTGGCATTTGTGCAAGATCCAGGATTTTCATCAGGTGGGCCCCTTTCTTGAATAGCCTACAAATCAGGTGGGTCACACATTTATATCGGAAATGGAGCGTTGGTTATTCATTCTCCAACCGCCCATTTTTCTTGAAGATGTATAGGATAGCTGATGAGCGGACCAGATCAGCCAGATTTTTTTTGGCTAAGGAATATTCATGCTAGGGCCTACCCGATGGATGGATGTAACAGATATCACCAAGTTTGTTACATCAGCACATGGGGGGCATTTGTTTGGCATCCTAAATAGCAATCCCCACCGTCAAACATGGGGACCAACAATAAAGATCCTACCATAAAAAACAAAAGAAAACGATCTAGTCCATTACTACATTAAATGTACTAGCATAATAAATGAAACCAACGGATAGGCTCCTATTTTAGCTTAGCACCATTCTATAAATGGTGGTGACTCATTATCATCACATGGGCACTAACCTAGAACTATCCAGACCATCCAAATTGTGGGGTCCATTGTAGTGTCTAGAATCAACTTATGGAGAAATGATATCCATACAACTAATTGATGATATCAAATGAATGGTTAGAGTTAAATAATGAGTGGTCCAAATTCAAAGGGAAAAATCAGCTAGTTGATATTATCCACGGTTATGCTCAATCCAGACCATCCAAATTCGGTTATGCTCAATCCACGGTTAGGTTAGTGATTGTCTAGGAAAAGAAAGGGAAGTTGAAAATCCCATGCCTGGTAATAATGGTTAAAAGACTTAAACAGTGCACAACAAAACACTGTACACGTGATTTACAGCATGGATTAGCACCGTTCATTTGGTAGGCCCAACAGTAGCTGTGCTGATATTATCACCATCAGGGTGATTGGACGATTCTAGCCGTCCGATCAATGGGCTTCATCCAAGGATGGAATGTTGATCTTTTCATACCACGCTTTGAGAGATGCATGGATTAGCTAGAAACAAATGTCTGAACAGTTCCCTATTTTTATTTTTTTTTCTTATAGTTATCCCACCAGATTGACGGTCTGGATCCACCCAACTACCTCTACATGTACAGTTGTAATGTATGATAAAAACTATAAGTTGATTGGATGCCTATAAACTTTATTAATTGTTAAGGGTTTAAAGGTAACTTACTAAGTCAGTGTTTGGATAGAAAATTTCATGAATACAAGCTTTAAGGGAGGTACAATCTATCTACATGAAATCATGATATAACAATTCTTATATATAAGAGATTAAGATATTTAATACAGTCTTTAAAAAAAAAAAAAACATAATTACTATTAACTAAAATGAGATGAAATCATTTGTAAGGTATCATGGCTTATGAATTTTGTCAAACATCATCATGTTGGCTCATTTGTAAGGGTCCTTACTCTTGCTCCTGTGGTAGACTCTCAGGAGTTTCAAACCCTGGTCAAGGGTTCGAGTACCCATATGTGGTGAAATTCCACTAGCGTGAGTGTGTGGGGTGTGTGGTTAAGAAAAAAAAAAAAAAAACCCTTCATCAGAACCGGTAGCTAGATGAGTTCATTGATCTTGGCCGTCCACTAGAAGGGCCCCACTTGATAAGCCGTTGCCGAAGACCTAGAATGCAAGACCCCCTCTTAACCAATCTTAGCCTACTTATATTAAGCTTTTAGAATGAAAAAAAAAAAATACTAACCGTCCATGCTCGATGGACATCATAGGCTACTGTTTGTATGGTTTAAGCTAGCCAATCAATGTGGGTTTCAACCAATGGCATATCCAACAGATGGGCATTCTAATGGACGGCCCAGATTGATGGAAAAAAAAAAACTCCAGCGAGTTGCGGGTCCCACTACACCAGCATGGTGAAGGTTACAAGTTACAACTAGTTCCTGTAAACCAAGAAGCAACTCCAATCTTTCTAAAAAAGAAACAAGAAGAGAAGAAGAAAGAAAGAAGTCCAAAACTCTTACTGTTTTTATAAGGTCTGCCTCAGAATGAGAAGGAGAAGGAGGAGGAGAGCCGTTGAAGGAGGAATTAGCAGCAGAAAGGGAGAGAGATTCTTCAGATACCCTCTCCAAACTTGCATGCAATTCTTTAGGACTGTGCTTTACAGAACCCAAAAGAACAGAAGGAGGAGGAGGAGGAAAGAAAGTAGAGGAGTTTGCAGGGTCGAGTATGTACACAACCATAGGAATAAGAAAAAGTATAAGAGCAATAGTCACAGGAGAAGAAGAAGAAGGATTTGAATTCCTCATTTCTTTGGTTTTCTTCTAACTTAAAAAAGATTTCTTTGATCTTGATAGAAAAAACTGAGAGAAGAAGAACTATCTCTTTTAATCTTGGAATGATCAATAGAAAAATAGAAACAAGATTTCTTTGATCATGCTAGCTGAGATTAAGACCCTTCTCTTCTATTTTGAAATGAATGGGGAGAGAGAGAGAATGTCTTTGGCCTTTGATAGAAAACAGAGAAGAAGCCTCTGTGGCATTAGTTTTATTAGGAGAGCGTGTCGCTTTAACGTTAACCGTCTGCATGTCTTGCACTCAAGGAATGATTTTCCTTTTTTCCACGATTACGATTTTGATTCGCGGATTACATGCTATCACAGAACTTTCATATGATATCAAGTCCATTCATCATATGGGACCTCTCACAAGTACCACATCGACTAAAATATCAGATTTTTTTCCTAATATCAGTTAAACGAACGGTCAGAAATATTATCCAATGGTTCAGATTTAATAGATTTTTTTACTTACCTGATAAGTGGGTCAGCACCTATTTTTCTGCATAAGGGATTTCTACGTTTGGCCCACCTTATGAATTTTACAGATCTTTTACACGCATGCCAGATTTTCAGGTGTACCGCGAATTACCAAATCTATCTTTACACGCGAGAAGTCGCCTCCCTATTTCTACAGCTGCTGACACGCGAGAGAAAAATACAAGCCATGCGGCATCAACTTGCTGAACTCCCCCCACGCAGAACTTGGAATGGAAACGGAAATGATACGGTGAATCAGGTAGCACCAAAATCCTTGTACCGTCATCTCTTTTACGTACACTTGTATTCTAAAACTATTATCTGGACCGTCCATAGAGCTTTCCATACATATGATGGAAAATTTTCCAAACAAGAACAGTTTAAATGATCATGTATATCGGATCACTAGCATTAAATTTCTACAAACATTCAGTAAAACAAGTGCAGAATTATCAACGGATAAAATAATGTAATAGGTATGGAATTCAAATCATGTATGTTACGATGCATGGATGGTCCAGATGAACAAGATATTGGCCACGCATACTTCTGAGGAACGGCTGTACCGCACTCCTGTACTACCGGCTCTACCGTATCTTTTCCGTACTTCGACTTCCATCGTTCTCCACGCCGGCTTGATGAACGGCCTAAAGAGGAGCTTCTGTTCTCTGTGCTCCCGCCTCGTATCAGTACTTTGGTGTTAGAGGAGTTATTGACAGAGAAAAACTTTTATACTCTGGCAGAGTGTGATTGATGATACGCAGGCACTTTTAAATTACTAAGAAGTCATATACTTGGCATATATATATATATATATATATATATATATATATATATATATATATATATATATAAGTATGTCTAAATCATTTTTACCAGTTTAGATGTATCATAAAGAAAAATAAAATAAAAATACACTTTTTTCGTTGTCTGATTGGTGGACATTTATTGGACGGATATAATGAAAATATTCAATTAAGAAAGTGTCCACAAATCAGAGGTTAGGATCATTCAAACTATCTGAGTTTGGGATTGTGATTTTTAAACTGTGGATTTCGTAAGCTACTCGGTTTGATTTTACTTCATGTTGAGGTCAAAATTTAAACTTTATGTTGAGGTCAAAATCTGGACCACCCTCCACTCGATATTGTGAACTTCGAACGGACCCTGATCTTGTATAAAAAGATGAGTAAAGGAGGCCCTGACTTAAATAGGAGACCCTCTGATGCCTAAGTCAGGCTAGGGAATTTGGGTCTAAATTATTATTATTATTATTATTATTATTATTATTATTATTATTATTTTAGCTTGTTAATACACAACACTGTCAGATCACACTTCACTATTAGCCACAATACCAAGACCTCAGTGTTGAAACGAGGTATCTATCACTCAGTCTACCACTAAGAGAGAGGGTGCGAGATATTGCGTATCTGTTGCAATGAGGTCCCTTGGTATTTATACATGTAGGTCAGGCGGATCGTGTCCGCCAATCTTGATATGATCTACTCAATCAATCGGATATTGCAATCGTGGAGATATTCCTCACAGTTTTTGGATCGTGTAGCGCATCGTGTCTTAATGGAACATATTTCCGGGTGTGATCTTCGCCCATGTCCACATTTGGATTGGTTTCCCAGCTCAGTCCTCGGAGCATCTTCATTCGGGTTCGGACTTCGCCCTATCAAAGTCCACGGGTGGTCGGAATTCTTATCTGGGCTCTCGGCCTCTTGGTCGAGGATGAGTCAATCGATCCGGGACCGTATAGCCTTTTAGATGAAGCCGAGGACGAGGACGAGAATTGAGATCAGCCAACCTTTTTCGAATGAGAATGCGGACGAGGTCAAGAGCTCGTCTTGGCCGCCCTAGGGTTGTAGTTAAGAGGTCCACTCATGCCCGACATGATGTTCTCCTTCCGAAGCTCTATTAATTAGTTCGGATGGTTCGAGTCAACCATGTTTGACCCTATTTAGATTTTCCATAACACTTCACATGTGTAGGTGTGCAATTTATGAGTGCCTGTGTATCAAGCATCATGCGATACCTGAGTAGCATATAACTCCATTACCTGTTGATATCTCCAAAGTCCTAAAATAACATGTTATATGATACCATGGCAGAGTATCAAATCAGGTTACAGAAAGCAAAGGAGTAGCACTGTCCGCAATAAATAACTGCATTCAATGCACATGACCTAATGTACACGTAGAAAGCGTTTAGTACTGGTTGTGGTCCTGGGAGTGTGGGCCCAAGAATCAGATTGATGGAATGGATTGCTCTACGTTGACTCTGGGCAGTTGAATATTCCTTGTTTTAACCGTCCTTTTCATGCCACTCAACTGGACAATTTTTAGATGGTTAGGATTATTCCTTCTGTATGATTTCAGGGTTATAACCCACCTTCAGTTGATGGACAATTTTGGACGGTTTGGATTGAGAAGATCTTCAATAGGAAAATGTGGGCGCCACAACCATTGTTACATGGCGGTGGAGCAAATTGCAACATGCGTCAAGGTATTTAGGGAACAATCGGTGTGATCTTACCGCATATTTGAGGAAATTTACAATGTTCAGTCGCATATTTGTTGGGCCCTACAATTTGTGGGGCCCATTTCATGTTGATCTGAATGGCTCATCAACGGCTACGAAGAGTTACCACCAAACGAAACATTCTCTGCTCAAGGATTATATATTCATCTAGGTCTTCATTTAAAAGTGTGCACTTGGATAGCATCGTTCATCCCATGATGGGGCTCACCAGCAAACGGCTCAGATTATCCAAAAGCTGGCCCTACCTATGCCTCGCTAAGTCATGACACAGCCATTTTTCCCGGAAACGGATTGGCTACTCCCCCAGCTACCACTAGCCCGGTGGCTGATGGTCGGTGCTCTATGGGCCCCACCATGATGTATTTATTTCATCCATACCGTCCATATATTTTTCTAGATTATTTTATAATATGAGACCAAAAATGTGGTATATAAAAATCAAGTGGACCACATTAAAGGAAACAATGTTGATTGAACGTCAACCATTAAAACCTTTTTGGGGTATAAAAGTTTTGGATCAAGATGATCTTTGTTTTTTCCCTTCGTCTAGGTCTGTATGACCTAATCAACAAATTGGATGTCAAATAAACAGTACAGTGGGCCTTAGGAGGATTTTAACGGTGGATATCCAATCGCTATTATTTTCCTGTGGTGTGGTCCACCTAAGATTTATATCCCTCTAATTTTTGGGATTAGGCCCTAAAATGATCTGTAAAAATGGATGAACGGCATGGATGAAACACATACATCATGGTGGGGCCCACAGAGCACCGACCATCAGCCACCGGGCTAGTGGCAGGGGGAGTAGCCAATCCGTTTCCATTTTTCCCTGCCAACGTGTCACAGTATTCTGTCCGTACAAAAGGTGGCCTGCTCCACGATGATCTCCCGATGTGAAAGTCATTCCGAGCCACACATACAGAGAGACATAAAATCAATATCAAGGGATAGCCGACGATATAACAGTGCAGAGGTGTGGCCCATCTGATGAGTGGACCGGATTGATTTTTTGTATCACGTCATCATCTGGGTGTGGCCTACCTTTTGTACGGATAATACATTCTACACATGTGACACATTTGCGGAAAACATTGGCCGTATTCTAAGTTATATTACTGCCGATGGGGAGATTTGAAACTCTGACAGAGTATGATAGTTCATACTCACGCACTTAGAGAAGTATAGACTTGATAAACACGCAACTTAAACTAAACCGTCCGGTTGTGAGAGTGGGACCCACTTTTTATGGGTCATAAATCGTCAGTCAGTTTGGTTGAAACAAATGATTTCTGATTAGTGGACATCTTAAACCGTTGAATATTTTTACTTTGAACCATCCATTTGATATTTCACCAAGCAACCAGTTAGGGCTTCATTTAAGGATAATAGTCGGTTTATGATTTATCTGGAGTGAGTTTTGCAATTTGGACGGTTTGATGTGAGTTACAAAGACACCTCTCTCTCTCTCTCTCTCTCTCTCAGTTGCTACTAATAACAAAATGCAGCGATAGAGAGAGGAGTGGGCCATGATTCAGCTTTCCAGACCGTTTATTTGATGGGGTCTACCTTGATAGGGCACGCCTCAAAAATTACGAATATTTAGCGGCCCAAGACACTCGATCTTTGCTCCTTTTCTCATCGAATGTGAACCGTTGGTTCATCTTTCTAAACCGTTCTTTTTAAAACAATTACATGCTGAGAGAGTGTGTATCATGTGTTACGGAGACGCGTTTTTCTTATCGCCGAATAGCGCCAACGGTTCTCTTGTCGTGTTGGGAAGAAGTGAAGCGCCACGTGTACTGCCAGGTGGATTGGGGGTATTTTTGATAATTTCACCTCTGTCGTTTTCTAATACTGCAACGCACAAGAGCTGTCATGCATTTTTCACAGGTTTAGCTGGTTAGTGAAGCATCATGTGCACGTGCCCTTACATGGACTCTGCACGTGTGAGACATCCAGTCCGTTGATAAGGTCAGTCTCGCAGTGAAGATGATCTGGACCAAAGATTCGACTTATCAACTCATCAGGTGAGTCACCATTAGATGAGAGTAATAATATCCAGAAAACATTGCAAACCGTCCGCTTTTTAAATTGCCACCTCATGCCCAGCTGAGATGTACGTCCTATGCACGTTCCAGTTTTACAAGACAGCGCCTCTAACGGCGCGTGTGGTGCGGGTGTGGGCCGAATGACTCCAGTGTTAATTAGTTTCGCACCATTTTGTAAATGGTGGTGACTCATCCTCTTCAACTATGGCACTGATGTGTAATCGTATCAAGATCATCCAAAATGTGGGCCCCGATACCAGGGAACGTATCTCTCTAAAATCACACCGATCAAGCAATTCTAGATATCCAGTTAGCAGTTATCAAATGGACGGTTAAAAATAAAACAGTTAGTGCTACTAATTTAAAAGGGAAAAATAAAATAAAAAATTAGATCGTTAACCTTATATTCTCTGCCTAGTTTTGGGTTATGCTATATACACAATTTCGTCACTGATTTGAATGGTCTGAGTTACCTTACGACTATGTAATGTGAGCCGTTGAAAAGTCACCACCATTTTGTTAATTGGGGCTAAACTAACGAAAGAATATAACCCGCAAACCGTGCTTGCTACGCTCTTCTCCCATGCATGCAAGTTGCCCATGACCCGAGTTACAGGAATCTCATGAACCGTAAGCTTCGTGGGGGCACTTTGCTACTTTACTATATATGTTATATCTCCTTTATCCATACGTTATGCAAGCTCATGTTGGTACTCTTTTTTTTTTTTTTTTTTTAAGGTAGAATACGTTACAAGAAACAATCGGGATTGAACGCTTATGACTAACGCCGTCTTCGGCCACCGAAGTTTTGGATCAGGTTCTGCGTTTTCCTTCATCCCGGATGGCCCAATGTGATGAACAGGTTGGATGACAATTGAAGGTTTTAACGGTGGGGATTGAATCCCCACTAGAGTTTGTGGTATCTCGCACTTGAGTTTTGAATCTCCTCGATTTTGATTTCTCAAGTCTTAACATTAGTGGGCACAATAGATAGGTAGAGTGCATATAACACGGACGCCATGGTCGATGGTCGGCTCTACAAAGCTTAGGCTTACAAAGGATTCCTATAACTTGGGTAGCTGTTAGTGCACTGATCTGTGTACCCATTTGTCAATCACATGTGTCTGTAAGTCGGTTGAGTCTTCAGAAATTGAAGACCAAAGACATATAAAGACTTGACGTATTAAGCAGTAAAGCATAGGGAAATTGAGGTACATTAGCGATCCTATTCTTAGGCCCCAAAATAACTTGGCCTTTAGATGATCATGACTCAATAAGTAAACATTTGATTGATCATTATATCGTCTTGGGATCTCAATTGGAATATGATAAGTTGGTCTGAAGGAGGTACAAAGCTGTTGTAAATCAAACAGTTCAAAACATCAGTTTTCAAGTGGTTCTTGATCCTATCAATAGGCTGTCGATAAGTTCCAATGGAATCAAAAGACCGCTCAATACAAATACAAATACAAATACAAATACAAAAAAAAAAAAAAAAAAAAAACAGCCCAACAACTAAACAGAAAAATCCTGAAATTTCTCGATAGGATCGAAAGTGAGATTGATCCCAACGAATGGCTTTTCTATCATATTGATAGACCTGTTAACTAGACATTTTATAGCCGTTACAACATGAACTTCATAAAATAAGCATTCAATTTTTGGGCAAAATAATGAGTTTTGGTACAATAAAAGTCTATGTGATTCCCCACTTATATCCCTCATCATAAGCCTCTAAACCAAATATATCTAAGTTTTCTTCTTAAGCTTTATCACTCTAATAAGGATTTCAATCTCAATTATAAAGATGAACTTAATCTCTTCATTGTTCTAGAGATTAGACATGAACCTATAGTCAAATCTTTATCTAAATTCTCTATAACACTCATCCAAGTAAACTGTATTTGTAAATCAATTATCTATTAGTTGTATGTGATTTTACCATCCTCCCACTACCTTAGTCAAATCATCGGGGTATTATATATAAGGTGGTTGATTGTATGAGCTGAAGCATCGGCACCAACAATCTGAAGAGCATTTATGAAGCTAATTGAAGCACAGAAGAACATCGATCAAGTATCTCAAACAAGGCACTACAAATGGTTTCAATTCGACAAGTCAACTATTGTCAATTTTAGAATCCACACACTCTTTCCTTTTGTAGGATTGAGCGTAGAGTTTAAGACCCAAAATCAAATAGGTTTTTGTGTAAGACCTAGGCTCTAGTCCGTTGATAAGGTTAGTCTCTCGGTGAAGATGATCTAGACTAAAGATTCGACTTATCAACTCATCAGGTGAGTCACCATTAGATGAGAGTAATACTGTCAAAAAAACATTGCAAACTGTTCGCTTTTTAACTTGCATGAGGTGGGGCCCACCTCATGCCAAGCTGAGATGTTCATCCTATGCACGTTCCAATTTTACAAGAGAGCACCTCTAACGGCGTGTGTGGTACGGGTGTGGGGCATTTGACTCTAGTGTTAGTTTCATAACATTTTGGAAATGGTGGTGGCTCATCCTCTTCAACTACGGTACTGATGTGCAATCATATCGAGATCATCTAAAATGTGGGCCTCGATGCAAGGGAGAGTGTCTCTCTAAAATCACACCGATCAAGCAATTCTAGATATCCAGTTAGCAACTATTAAATGGACAGTTAAAAGTAAAACGGTTAGTGTTACCAATTTAAAAGGGAAAAAAAATATCGTTAACCTTATATTCTCCGCCTAGTTTTGGGTTATGCTATATCTACAATTGTTAGAGGCCTTGCACAAAACCTTAGGATCTAACCCTCCAGAACAAACCAGAATTATGGATAATAAAGCAATGAAAACAATCAATGTATTAATCACACACCACACAAGAGATTTTTATGTGAAAAACCCTCAAAGAGGTAAAAACCACGGGACCTCATCCAGATCAACAATCCACTATGAAGTAGAACATTACAACCTTCTTCACTCACGCAGGAGTGGATAAACAATAAAAGAAATAGAGAAAACGGAGAGATCTAACCGATTACGAGGACATAGAAGCGCTGAGATATATATTGCACAGTAGATAACCTCCACGAGCAGAACCTCCCTTTTATAAGCTTCCTCTCTCTCTTCCTCTCTCTCTCTCTCTCTCTCTCACCTTTTGATAACCCTAAACCCTTTAGCAAATCTCTTATAAAGCTTTAGAAAACCCTCTTGTTATACCTAGAAAACCCTAGGCAACCCCTTTTATAGTTTAGGAAACTTCCCTTTCGCATCCCAGTTGCAAAAGGACTCAAATCCGCAGTTTCGCGCAAAATCGCAGAACAAACTGCGTAACCTACGACTAGTCCTTGAAATTTCAGGATTGGTCTTAGCCTCCTTCGACCGGTCGAAGCCCACCTTCGACTGGTCGAAGTTCACCTACGACTGGTTGAAGACCACAGAGAAAAATAGTCCAAACTCGCTGGACTTTGAGTCGTACCATGACTGGAACCCATGATTGGTCGAACACCAATCCACGACCGGTCGAGCAGGGCTCACGACCGGTCGAAGACGTGTCAAAAAACCCATCAAATCTCCCCCTTTTTGACCCATGAGGGATCCACTTTCTTCAATCCAGCCAGGTTTCTACAAACCTCAAACTTGCCCTTGAGCAAAGCCTTGGTCATCATGTCTGACCCATTATCGTCCATGTGGACCTTCTCAAGCTGTAACACCTTTTGTTCCAAAGTATCCCTGATCCAGTGATACCGAATCTCTATGTGCTTCGACTTGGAATGCTGACTTGGATTCTTGCTCAAGTGTATAGCACTCTGACTATCGCAAAAGACCACATTCTCCTCCTGCTTTAGGCTAAGTTCCTGTAGGAACCTCTTCATCCAAAGCATCTCTTTACATGTCTCTGTGGTTACAATGTACTCGGCTTCTGTCGTCGACAATGCTATGACCTTCTGTAACTTGCTCTGCCAAAAAACCGCTCCCCCTGCAAACGTGAACATGAACCCCGATGTAGACTTCCTGGAGTCTATGTCGCCTGCCATATCTGCATCTGTGTAACCCTCTAACACAGGTTTACCGTCACCATAGCATAGGCTCAACCTGGATAAGCCTCTTAGATATCGTAGTATCCATTTCATTGTTGCCCAATGCTCTTTGCCAAGATTACCAAGATACCGACTGACAACACTAACCGCATTGCTATGTCTGGGCGTGTACACACCATAGCATACATCAAACTTCCTACCGCTGACTCGTAGGGTATATTCTGCATCTCTTCCACCTCTGCATACATCTTGGGACACTGTCTGTCTCTCAATTTGAAGTGACCATCTAGTGGAGTATTGACCGGCTTCGTTGCATTCATATTGAACCGCTCTTGTGACAGCCAGAGCTTTCTGCTGCTTCTGTCACGGGTTATCTCCATTCCTAGGATCTGTCTAGCCGGGCCTAAGTTTTTCATCGCAAAAGACTTGCCCAACTCTTGTTTCAGCCTGTCGATCTTCTTAATGTCTTTTCCCATGATGAGCGTGTCATCAACTTATAATAGCAGAACTAAGAAATCACCATCTGAGAACTTGCGCATGAACACACAATGGTCCGACTCCGTTCTGTCATACCCATGTTTCAACATAAACGAGTCGAACTTCTTGTAACATTGCCGTGGAGCTTGTTTCAGCCCATACAAGCTCTTCCTCAGCCCACACACCATATGCTCCTTGTCCTTGACTTCGAACTCCTCTAGTTGGTGCATGTAGATCTCTTCTTCCAGGTCACCATGGAGAAAGACAGTTTTAACATCTAACTGCTCTATCTCCAGATCCATGCTAGCCGCCAACCCAAGTAACACCCGTATGGATGTCATCTTCACCACTGGTGAGAATATCTCCTCGAAGTCTATGCCTTTCCTCTGAACAAAACCTTTCACCACAAGTCTGGCCTTGAACCTCGTCTGTGAATTCTTCTGCTCAATCTTCTTTTTGAACACCCACTTGTTGCTCAAAGCTTTCTTGCTCCTAGGCAATTTCACCATATCATATGTGTGGTTCTCATGCAAGGATTCCATCTCCTCTTGCATAGCTTTCAACCACTCCCCCTTATGCTCGTCGGCTAGGGCATCAGAATAATCTTCTGGCTCTCCCTCATCATTTAGCATAATGTACTCATGTGGCGAGTACCTCTTGGACGACTGTCTGTCCCTAAATGACCTCCTCACCTGTGGCTCAACAGGTGGATCAAGTGGGGGCTTCTCCCCTGGTCCATCTTCTGAAGGAACTCCCTCGTCCTCTGCACCTTGTTGTACTCCCCCGTCATCAGGCACCATAGGAGGAGTAACCGAATCCATGTCATCTAGCTCACCTGAACTAGGCTGGTTCTTCTCTGGCTTACCAATGTCTTTTATACACTGATCTTTAAAGAAAACCACATCTCTGTTCCTAACGAGTTTCCTCTCGGTCGGATTCCACAATCTGTAACCAAATTTTTCATCACCGTACCCTAAGAACATACGCTGCCTGATCTTCATATCGAGTTTGGACCTCTCGTCCTTTGGTACGTGAACAGATGTCCTTCATCCAAACACCCTGAGATGACTGTACAATGGATCATGTCCAGTCCACACCTTCTCAGGTACTTATCCATTTAATGGGGCTGATGGAAACCTGTTTATCAAATACACCATCATGTGTATTGCATCTTCCCAGAACATTTTGGGCAATTTCGCATGGGATAACATACATCTGATTCTCTCAACAATGGTGCGATTCATTCGCTCAACTACACCATTATGTTGGGGGGCTTGGGAACCGTCTGTTCATGTCGTATACCCAGGGACTTACAGTACTAATGAAAGTCGCCAATGTATTCACCACCATTGTTAGTGCAGATGCACTTTAATGATCTACCTGTCTCTCTCTCTCGACCATAGCATGAAACAATTTAAACACACCAAAGACCTCATCCTTGGATTTCAAAGCATAAACCCAAACCCTCCTAGATACATCATCTATAAAAGTAGCAAAATACAATGTTCCACCCAAAGTTTTTGTCCTCATAGGACCACAAACATCAGAATAAACCAAATCTAATGCATGCACTTTATTAACATGAGAAGCAGTTTTAACGAATGAAACTCTATGTTGTTTCCCTGATAAACAATCAAAACAGGTTTTGAGAGGTGTACCTGTCACGTCTGGAAGGAGCGGCTTCTTTGCTAGTACCTAAAGCCCCTTTTCACTCATGTGGCCTAGACGCCTATGCCACATGTCAATAACTGAATCTTTCGCTGCGTTCAACCCACCCTTGCACATACTGACACTTACCTTGTACAGGGTACAATACTTCTTTCCTCTAGCTACGATCAACGAACCCTTGATGAGCTTCCGTCGCCCACCAGCAAACCGGCTTTCATAGCCATCATCATCCAGCCTTCCCGTCGACATCAAGTTGAGGCGAAGGTCTGGGATATGCCTCACATCCCTGAGAATTAATGTGCAGCCCACATCAGTTTTCACACAAATATTACCGACTCCCATGATTTTTGATACACCAGAATTTCCCATCTTCACAGTCCCATAGTCACCTGACTTGTAGCTTGTGAAGAAATCCTTGCGTGGAGTTGCATGAAACGAAGCTCCCGAGTCAACCACCCAGTCGGTGTCCTGACTCGTAGCCGTGAGACATACATCATGATCTGCAGAAAGAATAACTACAACATCGCCATCTGAAGCGACCGCAGTGGAATCTGATTCATCTTCCTTCCCTTTTCCTTTTTTGTCATTTTTCTTACCACGACATTCATGCTTGTAGTGGCCATTCTTGCCACAATTCCAGTAATCAATATCTTTCCTATTACTCGACTTGCCTCTTGATTTATCTTGGGCCTTCCCGCCCTTCCTGTTCTTTCCTCTCCCCCGTTCCTGTGTCACAAGAGCCTCTTGCTGAGTAGACCCCTGAGACTTCCTCCTTGTCTCTTCATTGAAGGGACAGCTAGTCGCCTGTTTCATAAATATCTTTCCGTCTGGCACGGAGTTACTTAGAGACACTACTAATGTCTCCCAACTGTCAGGCAATGAACTAAGCAATAGTAAAGTGTGCAATTCATCATCCAGGACCATCGTCATAGAGGTGAGTTGGTTCACTATATTGTTGACCTCATTCATGTGCTCGGCCACAGAACCACTATCTTTGAATTTGAGATTCACAAGTCGCCTTATCAGAAAAATCTTATTACCGGCCGTCTTCCTCTCATACAGCCCTTGTAATTTCAGCCATAGGCTAGCGGCTGAGGTTTCCGTGGACACATGGTGGAACACAGAATCATCCAACCATTGTCTAATAAACCCCACCGCCTTTTGGTCCATCTTCTTCCAATCATCATCATCATATCCATAGATTTTGCTGATATGCCTAAAATTAGAAAATATAAGTTCTTGCAATAAAGCAAGTCCTCCATCTTAGCCTTCCATATGGTCCAGTTAGAACCATTGAGGCCGATCATCCTTGATGAGCCACCTTCCATAATTCCAAACCGATCCTACCCGTTCAATGAACTTAGCTCTTATACCACTTTGTTGGGGGCCTTGCACAAAACCTTAGGATCTAGCTCTCCAGAACAAACCAAAATTATGGATAATAAAGCAATGAAAACAATCAATGCATCAATCACACACCACACGAGATTTTTACGTGAAAAACCCTCAAAGAGGTAAAAACCACGGGACCTCATCCAGATCAACAATCCACTATGAAGTAGAAAGTTCCAACCTTCTTCACTCACGCAGGAGTGGATAAACAATAAGAGAAATAGAGAAAACGGAGAGATCTAACCGATTATGAGGACATAGAAGCGCTGAGATATAGATTGCACAGTAGATAACCTCCACGAGCAGAACCTCCCTTCTATAAGCTTCCTCTCTCTCTTTCTCTCTCTCTCTCACCTTTTGATAGCCCTAAACTCTTTAGCAAATCCCTTGTAAAGCTTTAGAAAACCCTCTTGTTATACCTAGAAAATCCTAGGCAACCCCTTTTATAGTTTAGGAAACTTCCCTTTCGCATCCCAGTTGCGAAAGGACTCAAATCCACAGTTTCGCGCAAAATCGCGGAACAAACTGCGTAACCTACGACTAGTCCTGAAAATTTCAGGACTAGTCTTAGCCTCCTTCGACTGGTCGAAGCTCTCCTATGACTGGTCGAAGCTCACCTACTACTAGTCGAAGACCACGGAGAAAAATAGTCCGAATTCGCTGGACTTTGAGTCGTACCACGACTCGAACCCACGACTGGTCGAACACCAGTCCACGACCAGTCGAGCAGGGTTCACGACTGGTCGAATACCAGTCCACGACTGGTCGAGCAGGGCTCACGACCGGTCGAAAATGGGTCAAAAAACCCATCAACAATTTGGTCACTGATTTGGATGGTCTGAGTTACCTTAGGACTATGTAATGTGCACCATTGAAAAGTCACCACCATTTTGTTAAATGGGGTTAAACTAATTAACAAAAGACTCTAACCCATAAACCTAGCTTGCTATATATGCTCCTCTCATGCATGCAACTTGCCTGTGACCCGAGTTACAAGAATCTCATGAACCTTAAGCTTTGCGGGGGCCACTTTGCTACTTTACTATACGTGTTATATCTCCTTTGTCCATATGTTGTGCTAGCTCATGTTGGAATTAATTAAAAAAAATAAATCAAGTAGCCAACATTATAAGAAACAATCAGTATTGAATGCCCATTAGTACTATCACCTTCTTGGGCCATGGAAGTTTTGGATGTTTTGCATTTCCCTTCATCCCGGATGGTCCAATGGATGACAAGAGCTTGTGGTATCCTAAGTTTTGAATCTCCTTGATTTTGATTTATCAGATCTTAACATTGGGGGCACAATAGATGAGTGGAGTACATATAACATAGACGTCGTGGTCGGCTCCACAAAGCTTAGCTTTACAAAGGATTCCTATAACTTGGGTACGAGCTATTAGTGCACTGATTTGTGCACCTATTTATTAATCATGTGTGTTTATATGTTAGTGAATCATTTGAGCTCTTGAAAGTTGAAAACCAAATATATATGAAAACTTGGCACATCAAGGAGTGAAGAACATGTAAATTGAAATGTCTTGGTGACTTTATCCTTAATTAGACTCAAAACAACATAATTAACCTTTAGATGATCATGCTTTAATAGGTAAACCTTTGATTGATCATTCTATAACCTTCAGAACTCATTGGAATATAATAAGTTAATCTAAAAGAGGTGCAAAGCCGATGCAAATCAAATAGTCCAAAATAATAATTTTTAAGTAGTTCTCGATCCTATCAACAGCCTGTCGATAGGTTTTGATGGAATTGAATGACCACTTAATGCGATCGAAGAAACAGTTCAACAAGTAAATAAAAAAAATCATAGAGTTTCTTGATAGAATCGAAAGTGAGCTCAATCCTATTGAAGGACCTTTGATCCTATTGAATGACCTTTCAATCTTATCGATAAAGTCGTTAACTAGTCGTTTTATAGTCATTGCAACATGAACTTTTTAAAATAGGCATTCGATTCTTTGACAAAATGATGAGTTTTTTGTGCAGTAGAAACCTAGGTGATTCTCTACTCGTATCCCTTATCCTAAGCCTCTAAAAAATTATTAAAGTATTTTTCTTGAGCCTTATCACTCTAATGAGAATTCAAACATCAGTTATGAAGATGTACTTAATCTCTCTGTTGTTCTAAAGATTAGACATGAACCTAAAGTCAAATCTTTGTCTAAATTCCATAAAATACTCATCTAAATGAATCTCCGTTGAAAATCAACTATCCATTAGTTGTACGAGATTTCACCATCATCTCATCACCTTGGTCACCTCATCGGTAGAGGTGTACACAAGTCGATCCAAGTCGAGCTTTTCCTAGCTCAGCTCAACTCGGCCAACAAGATACCTCAGATCAAACTCGGCTCAGGTCAGTCATCGAGCCTGGATTAGCAGCTCGGCTCGGCTCGGCTCGGCTCAGTCAGCAACTCGATTCAGTTCGAGCCAAGTTCGAGTTCGAGTTTTCGAGCTGAGTTTGAGTTTTCGGGTGGGGTCTGACTGTCCGATTGGGCCATAGCCACCAGGCCAGTGGTTGGGTGGGGTCTATTAATCGAATGGACACCAGAGAGTAGAGAGATGAGGAGAGGAGTAGGGGAGAGTACCTTTCAGTTGTTGGTCATCCAGGTGGTCGCTAGAGAATAAAGAGAGAGTATAGTAGAGTAGTCGTCGTTCGAGTGCTGGAGAATGGCGAGAAAGAGAGGAGAAGAGAGTGGTTGTCGGTTGTCGTTTGGGCGCTGGAGAACGACGAGAAAGAGAGGAGAGGAGAGTGGTTGTTGGTTGTCATTCGGGCGCTGGAGAACGACGAGAGAGAGAGAGAGATGAGAGGAGAGAGATTGATAGGGTCTGAGTCGGACGCTGCCGCTGGACGGTTGGAGTGGGTTAGGGTTTTTAGGGTTGGGCGCTGGAGAACGGTCGAGACTCGAGTGAGTTAGGGTTTTTTTTAAATATTTTGAAATATATATACCTAGTCAAAAAATCAAGTCGAGTCAAACCATGTCGGGTTCAAGCTCAAGATCGAGTGGAGTCTAGTTGAGCTTGGTCCAGCTTGGACTCGACTCAAAAATTTTTAAGCTCAATAAAACTAGCTTGACTTGGCTTGAACACATTTTCAATTCGAGTCAAGTCGAGCTTTTCCGAGTCGATTCAAGCAAGCTAATCGATCGGTTCGTGTATAGCTCTACTCATCGGAGCACCATATCAAGACGGTTGATCGTTGGAGTTGAAGCATTGGCATCAACGATCAGGGGAGCATTTAAGAAATTTATTGAAGCACGGGTGGGAGAGCATCGACCAAGCATCTCAAGTAAAGAGTTACAAATTGACTCAATTCGATAAGTAAGTTGTCAATTTTAAAATCCACACTCTTTCCTTATGTAGAATTGAGTGTAGAGTTTGTGATCCAAACTCGAATAAGTTCTTGTATAGGGCATAGGCTCTTGTGTATGACCGAATTCACTAGAGACGAGTGTAAATGTTAGTCTCCATGGGGAGCCGAGTATACGTAGGGCCTTGAATTAGGACCGCTAGTGATTGTTAGTTAGCCAATAAAAAACCAACTAAAGTCTCTTACGAGAGCCACTGACACGGGTGGAAACTTGTTCATCTGACACGGGAGTATATGTGTAGGTTAGTGGTTAGCATAGGAGAAACCATTGTTAAGGTTACAGGTGAACCTATTTAAAAACTCTTAAGATAGTGAATACCTGTACATTTGAGGAGAGTGCATTCGCCGAGAGTGGAGTAGGGAAACTAAACCACTATATATGCTTGTGTTTGTGATTGTCATTTGAGCACAATTTTATCAATGCTTTTGTATTGGATTAGTTAAATTATATGTATGCTTGAATTGGATTGTATGTTAGGTTCTTGACTTGTAAGCACACACACTCTTACCATCTCTATAGACTAGTACTTACTCATTGTTATATCTTTTGTAGTCTATATGATTTGACCCACTTGGCTTGGAAGAATTAGTGTTATTTACCTTCTTAGTTTAAATTAATAGATTGTTTTAAGTAAGAATTTTTTTTAAAGTGGTCCTATTCACCCCCTCCCCCCTCCTATAAGACTTAGCCATAATTCTAAGATCCGTCAAGCTTCTGCACGCGTCGTGGTAGACAATCCACACAATTTCAATTGGTATCAAAGATAATTGTTCTTCAAGGACCTAACCATTTAGAGTAAAATCTGAAAAAGAACTTTTGAATTATGTTTATCTATAAGGGAAAAGTTAAGGTTACCCAAGGAAATGAATATATCAGTAAATCTTTTTTTTTACGAGTAAATTTTTTAGGGATAATAGATTATTTGAACTTAAGAGGAATACATTTGTTACATCATCTACCCTTGTGGTAATCCAAAAGGGCTTGTCTACTTTAGGAAGTAGATCGAGAGCCTCTCCTATGTGTCATGCTTGTGGAGATGTTGAACACCTAAAATTTGAGTTTTTGATATTAAAAATGGCCCAATCTGCCTCACTCACAAATAAAATTGGTAAATATGTCTTGATTGAGAAATCGACACACCAATGAAGAAGCATCCCTAGAGAATTGTCATAAAAGAAGAGAAAGTTTTCAACTCATTCTAAAATGATCGATCATATGAGAGTGTTGTTGAAATTGATTTTCGGACTTAATGAAAAGATGAAGAAAATGCTAATCAAGGGCAATAATAATTAGGGTAGGACTCACATAGTTAAATCACCTACCAAGTATAGATATCCAACAAGGAATTCACCTAAAGGATATACATTTAGGAAAATCATTTCTCTTCTCGAACATACCCTGGGTCATAGGAAATTCATACACAGGTGGGTTGTGAAGATGGATAGGTGACTTTTGAAGGTCTATGGGGCTTAATAGTTAAATACGGGGATTAAGCCTCATTTTTATAGCATATAGGTAAATCTAAAGACATATAGCTTCATTTTTATGCTTCATTTTATAGCTTTACTTTCTTTTTGATAATTTAACTTTAAGTATCATATGTTTATTGTTAGACTATCATTGGTCACTGATATTTTAATAAGTATATTTTTCAAATGACCATAATAACCATGCTCTATGTTTTTAATGATATATGCGCCATATTCCCTTGTTAGTATGTACTTATTGAAAAATTCATGATTTATAGAGCTTTTTATTTTCTGTGCTTAATTGGTATATATATTGAATTATCTCTTTGTCAAACACTAACAAAAATGGAGAGAAAGATCAAGTCCCACCAAAATAAGTTGAGTTCTGTTTTGCGAGTTTTGTTTATTATTGCAGGGAATCAATAGCATTTAAGGGGAAGCAATACAACTTTACATGTCTTCTTGTATTCGAGTTGTAAATCATTTGTAAATGACATGTAATATTTTTAGTTGTTTTAGTTTGTCATTGGTATGGACCATAACAAGGTCTAAGTTAGGTTTTTGTCATGTAATTGACAAATGTGGATATCATTAGTGCACTTATTTGTGCATATATTTGTTAATCATGTGTGTCAGTGAGTCAATTGTGCCCTTGGAAGCTGAAGATCGAAGACACATGAAGACTTGGCGCGTCAATGAGTAATAACAAATAAATTGAGGTACCTTGGTGACCCTATCCTTAGACCCAAAACAACATAGCCTCTAGATGATCATGCCTCAATAGATAAACCTTTCATTGATCATTCCATAGCTTTATGAACTCAAATAGAATATGATAAGTTAGGTTAAAAGATGTGCAAAATTATTGTAAATCAAAAAGCTCAAAACAACAGTTTTCAAGTGGTTCTCGATCCTATCGATAGGCTTCGATGGAATCGAAGGATCATTCGGTGTGATAAAAAAACAGTTTAACAACTAAATAGAAAAACCCGAAATTTCTCGATAGGATCAAAAGTGAGTTCGATCTTATCAATAGAGCCGTTAACTAGCCATTTTATAACAGTTGCAACATGAACTCTATAAAATGAGCATTTAGTTTTTGGGCAAAATTATGAGTTTTTTGTGCAGTGGAAGCCTAGGTGATTCCCCACTCATATCCCTCATCCCAGGCCTCTAAACTAAAGATATTTAGGTATTCTTCTTGAGCTTTATCACTCTAATGAGGATTCCAACATCGATTATAAAGATGAACTTGATCGCTCCCTTATTCTAGAAATTAGACATGAACATATAGTCAAATCATTGTCTAAATCCCCTACAACACCCATCTAGATGAATTCCATTTGAAAATCAACTATCCTTTAGTTGTAGGAATTCCACCATTCTTCCACCACTTTGGTTACCTCATTGGGGTATCATATATAAGATGATTGATCATAGGAGTTGAAACATCGGCATCAATGATCGAGGGAGCATTTGAAAAGCTAATTGAAGTATAGGAGTGCATCAATTAAGCTTCTCAAGCAAAGCATTACATAGGGGCTCAATTTGACAAGTAACTTGTCAATTTTATATTCAACATACTCTTTCCTTGTGTACGATCGAATGTAGAGTTTGTGACCTAAACTCAAATAGATTCTTGTGTAGGACCTGGGCTCTCGTGTAAGGTTAAATTCACTGGACACATGTGTGTATGTGTTAGTTTCTATAGGTAACCTCCAGTGGAAGTGTACGTAGGACCTTGAATTAGAACCATTAGTGGTTGTTGGTTAGTTGATAAAAAACAAATTAAAGTGTCTTACGAGAGACACCAACACAGGTCAAAACGTGTTCCTCCGACATCAGAGTGTACGTGTAGGTTAGTGGTTAGCTTAGGAGAAACTATTGTAAATGTTAGAGGTAAACTTATTTGAAAATTCCTAAGATAGTAAATACCGATATACTCGAGAAGAGTGCGTCCGTCGGGAGTGGAGTATGGCAATTGAACCACTATATATGCTTGTGTTTATGATTGTCATTTTAGCATAATTATATTCATACTTTTGTGTTTGATTAGTCAAATTATATGTATGCTTAAGTTGAATTGTATGCTAGGTACTTAACTTATAAGTACACATAAGCTCACTATCTCTATAAACTAGTTGCTCATTATTGCATCATTTATAGTTTATGTGATTGGACCCACTTAGCTTGGAAGCCTTACTGTTATTTGCCTACTTAGCATAAATTGGTCAATTGTTTTAAGTAGATAGGAATTTTTAAAGTGATCCTATTCACCCCTCTCCTCATAGGACTTAGCCATAATTCTAAGCCCCGCCAAGGTTCCACATACGTTGTGGTAAACAATCCACGCAATTTCAAGAGCAGGTTGGCTCACTTCTCCCATAATTTGAACACCCATTTTCATTTACAAACATAAAAGATTATATATATATATATATATATATATATATATATATATATATATATATATATATATATATATTAGGTTGTGTTTGGTAGTATTTTCAAAATAATTTTAAAATTTTTATATTTTTTAATTGTAGTATATTTTCTCTCTCTCTCTCTCTCTCTCTCTCTCTCTCTCTCTCTCTTTATTTTTATTTTTTCTAACTGGCAAAGTTCTATGAAATTTAGAATGTTTGATTCAAGGTATACATACTTTTGAAACATGGCTTAAGAATTCCTTTTGTTATAATCAAATTTGACCTAGGGTTTTTAGGCATATACACAAATAATAGCTTAGGTACTTATTTTTTTTAAATTAATTTTTTTTATTGAAATTCGATTGTTTAGTAATAGTCTCGTTTAATATCTACCATTTTAAATATAATAATTTTATCTCTGGACTTTTTTAAGAAAGAAAGTTTACTTATTCATTAAAAAGCTTATTGTGCTAAAGCCATGTACAATTTATTTTCTTTCTCCTCTCTCTCCATTTTCTTATCTCTCCAAGTTGTGGACAATCATATCAACCGTGGCCCCTTAGGATAGACAACCTACTTCTAAGTTAAGCATGTTACTGGTGGGCCCCACATGATGGATGATCCACATCCAATGTCCAATATGATAGACAACTCCCATCCAAGGTGTGCCCCACATGATGGATGATCCACATCAAGGTGGGCTCCACATAATGGACGGTCCACATCAAGGGTCGACCCCTAAACATGAATGACCCACATCCACAGTGGCCTTGCATGATGGACGACCTACTTCAAAGTTGGGCCCCACATGATGGATGGTCCACATTAAAGGTGTGCCCTGCTTAATGGTCATTTCACATCCAATGTTCGACATGATGGATGACCCACATCTAAGGTGGGCCCCGCGTGATGGACAACACACTTCAAACTTGAGCCCCCATATGCTGAACGGTACACATTAAAGGTGTGTCTCACATGGACTACTTTTTAAAAAATAAATAAATAAAGCTTTTATTTGAATGTTTTATCAAATGTGCTTATTTAAAATAAGTGCATTTTTTCGTTATAAAAAAGTGATTGTACCAAACAGGCTTATTATAAAATGAAAGAGCTAGAACAAAAGGTCCTAATTCTTTAACTTAGAATAGCTCTTATTGAATTAGATAAGAGTTGATAAATGAGCCCTTAGTTAATTAGTAAATTAATGTCAGTATTTCTAATCATTGAGGGTTAACAAGCACATGCCCACATGCTAAATGGTCTAGAGTGATGGCTAGACCCATTTTCCTACCATAAACATGGACCATCCATTTTTTGGCAATTAATTGGATGGTAATAACAGTGCGATCAAAGTGCTTCTTGAAGAACTCAAACAATTAAAAATAGGGTCCTCATGATGAACGATCTAAATTGATGATTATAACATTTTCCTAGGATCTTTTCTTGTATCATAGAATTGAAAATAAAATCAATTCAAATTAAATTAAGGGCTTCATTTTTCGTTCCATTCAGTAGAAGAAGAGAGGTGGTTCATCTCTCGCACTTGGCCAGTGGATTGTTAGGCTCTTTCCAACTGTCTTCTTTTCTTTTCTGTGATCCATTTACACCCTATGGTTTACATTACTTGAGGCATGACTTCGCCATGTAATCTGTAAATCGCTACCCGAATATCCATTAGTCGCAGCTATATCTTCATTCACGTCACCTATCTATGTACATCTTCCCTTTAAATGTTTCTAGTAGTTAGCTAGCATGTTCGTTTTAGCCCATGTGCTGCTGGCAACGCGCTTTCTGTTTTCTTCATTTGTATCTTGTCCAAGTCTGCTAATGGGAAACTCCACCCTTGCAGCTGACCAGGCTTCGGTTGCACAGTAGAGATTGTTGCCAAGAACTTTACTTTCTCTATGGAGTATTGACGCAGGGATGAACATGATGAGGTCGATCACCATCGTCCTCAAGGATAACTACTCTGAATCTATGGAGCTTCTTTGGACTTGTCACTGAGACTTCTCAAATCCAAGAGAGAGAGAGAGAAAAAAAAAAAAAAAAAAGAAAAAAAAAGGAGCAAAATAGAAATAAATTCTATAAATTTTGTAATTTGATTGATAGATGATTGTCTAATATCTATGTACCTTACACCATTAATATAGAAAAAAAAAAAAAAACTCAAAATTCATAATTACCAAAAATAGCAAAGTTCTAATTCTAATAAAAATCCTAATTCTACTAGAACTCTTCTAGAGCCTAATTTCTAAAAATAAAATTTTCAAATAAACTTTTGCTAAAGGAGTCTTAGCATAATTATATTTTATTTCTAAAAAGGAAGAAATTCTAAAACTCTAAAAATAGAAAAATATTTAAAAAAATTAGAATTACTAAAAATAGTAAAAAATTTCTAAATATTCGTTTTTGAGCCGAAAGCGCACGTTTTCTGATGAAATGGACAGATGCGACCCACCATGTAGGTCGGTTCACCTCAGATGGCCCATTTCAATAAAAATAGATAGGTTGTGCGCCCCGAAACCTTGTACTAGCAAAGGAGTCGGCGGCTCAAGTAGGCCTCACTGTAACGTTTATGTGAAATCTACCTTAACCACCAGGTGTGTCACCCCATTTTAAACCCATGGCTCAAATATTAGCCTCATCTATGATTTGGGTGGACCGTACAATTGGAAACAGTATCAAGGCAATGTCACCCTCCAAGCCATTTCCCTTAGCATGGCCAACTTGAATCATGCATATACCTGACTTTTGGCCCCATGCTTAAATTTTGAGTGGGCACATCTAATGGTTGGAGTAGATTTCATATAATCATCACAACAAGTCTTTCTTTTTTTCTTTTCTTTTTTGGCCCTAAACGATTACATGTCTAAATTTTGAGTGGATTTCAAAGGGGCACATCATGGGATTATACATCTAATGGTTCAAGTGGATTTCGCATACACAGCATGGTGGACCCCATCAAAAATCAAAGGTGGACTTCTTTAAAATTATGGTTTTTTATACATGAGCAGAGATATTTGCATTTGTTTGCTTCTTTTTTCTTTTTTTTCTTTTTTTATTTTATGGAGAAGGATGCCACCCTTGATTTTTTATTTATTAATTTATTATTATTATTTTTTTACCATGATGCATATTTGAAATCCACTCCATTCATCAAATGTGTAATCCCAGATTAGGCCCATGGGGAAAAAAATAGGTTGACGCCTGATTTATGTGGTCCATACCAAAGGAAACAATTAGGATGGATACATCCACCCTTGATTTTTACAGGGTCCCCCATGATGATTATATGAATTCCACTCCAACCATTAGATGATACAACCAAAATTTAGTTATGGGACCCATAAATCAGGCCCATACATGGTTCAAGTGGCCACACCAAGGGAAACAGTTTGGAGGGTGAGCATTGCCCTGTACACTATTTCCAATTGCATGGTCCACCTAAATCACAGGTGGGGCTGATTATTGGGCCTCGGTTCTTACATGTAGGGGTGTCAATGGACTAGGCTCGGGCCTGAAAAATCAGAATTTTGAATAGGCGAGGCTCAACAGCCCAGCCCATCCGGGCCTGAGACCTACCTCAGGCCTGACCCGTTGACAGCCCTACTCACATGTGGTGAACCACCTGGTGGTCGGGTGGATTTTACATTAACATTATGGTGGGCTCACCCACCCAAGCCGCTAATTATATCTCCAAGTTTTTATTACAATGAGGTCGACCTCATGGGAACTTCCCATGAGGTCGAGCTGTGAGGGCCCCACCGTGATGTGCATCGAGCATCAACACTGTGCATTTGATGGGTCCCATTTAGGGTATGGGATATCCCAAAAATCAACCGTATACAGAACTCAGGTGGGCCATACCATCCAAAACCACGTGAAGACATGTCTAAAACATATAAAATCCCTTGGTGGGGCCCACCTGAGTTTTGGATGCAGCTGAAACTTGGTCCAACCCTCATCCAAGTGGGACACACACAATGAATGGGCTGGATTTGTGAACCACATCTCAGTGGGCCCAATAAATGATTATGAATGTTTTAATGGGAGGGTAACTCCTCTCAACTGTTGTATGTGGTGTGGCCCACCCAAGTCATAGATTGACTTGATTTTAATGCACATGTCTCACCATGGAATGGTGCATCTGCTGATGGTGAAGATGCCAGACACACATCATGGTGGAGCCCACACAGCTCGACCTCATGGGAAGTTCCCATGAGGTCGACCGCATAGAACCATTTCCATATATATATATATATATATATATATATATATATATATATATATATATATATATATATATATATATATATATATATATATCCATCAGTCCGGGCTGATAGGCTGTTCTACAGAGCTCAAGCCCGGCCCAGTTGATAAGAGTGAAATTTAAACCCAAACGTGGCTCTCAGGCCTGATAATCCAGCCCAAGGAAGGCCAGACCCAAAATCCTAACAGGCCAGCCCGGCCCATTGACGGCCTTAATCTTTATGGCGCAATGCAGATGCAGACATTGGAAGTGGTTTGCAAGGCCTAGGAGGGGGGTGGAGATGCAGTGTAAACCACAGATCTCTTTTATCAGGAAATTAGCAGACGGCTTCACCTTGTAACTCACCCAAGTGCCCTTTACCTTGATTCAAACCCCTTCCCATATAACCTTTAATAATACGTAGTTTTAGCAATTTCACAAACTAGTTGCATGCAAATTCTTGCCGCTGGTTACCCTTATTGTATTTAGTAGACATTCAATCGCAGGAGACTGATTTTGGACAATATCTTTGCCATTTCACTAACAAATGCTTGGTTAGTATTGTTACAAAACAGTTGCTTGTTGGCACACAACGTCATGTGCAGCAATTTGTTGGGGGGCCTTGCACAAAACCTTAGGATCTAGCCCTCTAGAACAAACCAGAATTATGGATAATAAAGCAATGAAATAAATCAAAGCATCAATCACACACCACACAAGAGATTTTTACGTGGAAAACCCTCAAAGAGGTAAAAACCACGGGACCTCGTCCAGATCAACAATCCACTATGAAGTAGAACGTTTACAACCTTCTTCACTCACGCAAGAGTGGATGAACAATGAAAGAATAAAGAAAACCAGAGAGATCTCACCGATTATGAGGACGTAGGAGCGCTGAGATATAGACTGCACCGTAGATCACCTCCACGAGCATAACCTCCCTTCTACAAGCTTCCTCTCTCTCTCTCCCCCTCTCTCTCACCTTTGATAGCCCTCTTGTGTTTTTCTCATCAACACAACATGCCTAGAAAAACCCTAGGGACCCCTTTTTATAGTTTTAGGAAGCTCCTTTCCGCATCCTAGTTGCGAAAGGACTTGCGCATCCTAGTTGCGAAAGGACTTGTGCATCCCAGTTGCGAAAGGACGACGGGTCAAAAAAAAACCCATCACAATTGACCGCAAGGATCAACTGCTATAGTCAAAGCAATGCATGGCATTGTTCTACAAAAAAAAATAAAAAAAAAAATCAACTCAACTCGATGTCCAGCCGGGTCAGGTCGACTCAAATTGATAAAGAACATTTAAGCAATAATAGATATTTGATAGGTTCTAAATACAAAAATTGGCATGTGTTCATAGCTAAAGTGCATTGCTTGTTGGTAAAGCTCAGTTGACTCTCTAAGAAAGGTTACGGGTTCGAATCTCTACCCTCCCAGCAAGTGACTCAGTTCAAGTCGTGCCAACGACTGAATCATCGAGCTCCCATGCACAGTTAACTCACAGTAGGGAAGTTCGCCCATTACCGACTTCTCACCAGAGCGGGGAGCACCTATAGTAGTCATGTGTTGTGGTTGTCATTTTGGGGTTCCGCCTTCAGAACATGCATCAAAAAGTAGAACAGGAAATACGGGTCATTACTTCAGCTTAACATGCAAGCTGCGTAAGTTGACAGAAACATGTTACGGGCTTATTTCGAGCAATGATGAGTACATAACAGCTATACTTTTTTAGATTGTGAAGGGATAAATTCAACATACTATCAGATTGGATGCATCCGTAACTGTTCTTTGCTCCCCGATCAGCCTTCTTCTATAATTTTGACCCACATACAACATTATTCACCCCCTTTGAGATCGTTTGTTTCTGAACTGTTTATTCTGTAACATTCTTCACACTGTTCTCAGTTGAAGTTTTCCAGTTGCATTCGCTTCAGTATCTTTCCACTTCAAAAATCATAAATTAATTGACAGTTTCACCTTTAATCCATCGCTCTGCTCCCGAAAACTGATGTGACCAATAATTGTATACATGATTTCATCGATGGATGCTCTACTAAAGGCATCAAAGATCATTCTAGCTGTCGCCTGTCGCATTCAAATACTCGCATTTTAATTAAGAGCAGAATGCCTTATCGATCAACATGTGGATTTCTTCTCCATCTCAATCAAAGCAACTGACATCTTTGGCTGCCTGTTCCTCTGTAATGTTCATACCCATATGGGGATTGCTGGTTAAGGATGAGACCCTGAGACAGCCCTTGCAACTGGCAAACTGATGAGATGATACAATCTCCCTGATCCTTCACAAATCAGAGGATCTTCATGCATTCATTGGATAAGACAGAGCACCCCGCACTTCTTGCATATTTGATCCGGTACCCATGTGGCTTGTTTCCAACTTTTGGCAAACTAAGCATGTAGGTATCACTGAAAATCAGTCAATCAGGAAGAAGAAGACAGGTATTTTACAGTTAATACAATTCGAACCAAGAAAAACTTGGAGCTTCGGGAAAGAGCTGAGGAATTCCTAAAATATACTGTACCTGGTGATCATCTTTGGCCAACACGATCACCAGTAATCTCTGCATGAACATTCACCTCCCCTAAAATAATGAAATCCAGTTGCATCCCTCAGAGAGATCTCTCTCCCAGTCACTGCAGAGACATGCTTCAAGAATGTATGGCAGTCCCCACAGAGATGTATGTTCTTCATGACACGCACCGGTCTCCCTGGTGAGCTCATCAGAAGCCCGTACGTGACGGCCAATTTCGCACTGTGATGGAAAAGGAAATCCTTCTTCTGAAACTCCTCCACTTCATGGAGAACGAAGCTTGTATCAGGCGCATACCCAGCCTTCATGCATTCTAGGATCAATATCTCCAACCCACTATAGATATCTTTAGCTTGCGAGTGCAACCTATCCCGTGCATAGAATGAATGAATTGCATTTTTGTGAATGATCCAGCTTCTAGCCGGATGCTTACGTAACCCCTTCTCTCCCATCTCCTGCCTAACCTTTTCAGCACAATGCCATCTTCCAGACGCAGAATAAAGATTTGATACAAGTACATACATTGAAATATCCTGCAGTTCCAAAGCAAGGAGACGCTGTATGACCGGTCTACCTAGACTAATATTTGAGCGCAACCTACAACCATCAAGCAAAACTCGCCAAACCAATGCATTGGGCGTGAAAGGCATGTTCTTGATTAGTTCTTCTGCTTCTTCAAAGCAACCCCAGTAGCCAAATACATCGACCATGGCAGCATAATGCTCTGAAGTTGGCTCTATGCTGTAACTCCACATGGACTGAAATAAGCCGCGGCATGTATCAAGTGAATTCGAGTTTGTATGTCTGCATGACAAAAGAATTGAAACGAATGTAATGTGGTCTGGCTTAATACCCTTCTCCTCCATCGTATTCCAGACACCCAATGCCTCGTCTCCCTGCCTATGAAGAAGATATCCGGCAATCAAAGCATTCCATGAAACAATGTCATGTTTGGGCATGAGATTAAAAGTCGTAATTGCACTTTTCATGTTCCCACATTTTGAATACATGCTAATGATGGCATTACCTACAGCTAAATCGGATAGAGAACCGGATTTAAGAGCATGACAGTGGATTTGCTTTCCCTCCCTATAAAACCCTAAGGTCCCACAGAATCCAAGGACAGTGGCTAATGCGACCTCATCCATTAACACACCATCTACTGCCTGCATCGCACAAAACAGAAACATTGCCTCTTCAGGCTGCCCATTTCGAGTGTAACCACATATCAGCGATGTCCATGCGACAGAACGGCTCCGATCGTGCACTAACTGACTGAACATCTTCCGAGCATCACCCATTCTCCCACACTTTGTGCACATATCAAGCAAAGCAGCATCTATGCGAGAATTTGATCCAAACCCAACCTTAATAACAAACCCATGAATCTGCTCACTCTTGTCCACATCTGACAGCAATGCACAAGCATTTACAACACTTGTCAAAGTGAAATCCGATAACTCTACACCGTCCTCCAACATTCCTCGAAACAACTCCAGAGCACGCAAGCCTTCACCATTCTTACAAAAGCCAGCCAAAAGAGCATTGTAGCTAATGCAATTCCTCTCCGGCATCTGATGGAAGGCCTCAACAGCCAATTCCACCAGCCCAAAGTCCATATATCCAGTAACCATTCCGGTCCAAGAGATCACATCCTTTATCGGCATTCTTTGGAACAACCCGACAACATCTTCAATGCTCCCACATTTAGTGTAAAACCCAATAAGTGCATTGTTCACACTCAAATTCGACTCCAATCCAATTCGAAGCGCATGGGCATGAATTTCCTTCCCTCCCGCCCAAGCCAAAGCCTCTGCAGAAGCCGTCAGGAGGCTTGAGAGCGTGAACTGGTCGGCTCTAAATCCACCCATTTGCATATCACGGAAGAGCTCAAACGCATGTTCGTGCTGCAAGTCCTGCAGCAGGCCCGAAATAACAGTATTCCACGACACCACGTCTCTCTGCGGCATTTCATCGAAAAGATGGAGTGCGGAATCAATGCACCCACACTTCACATACAGGCCCATGAGCGCATTCGAAACGTAAATAGAGTATACATAATTAGATTTAACCGCCGCAGTATGGATTTGGGAACCCAATTGCAAATCGCAGCAGCGGATGCACGCGGTTAGCATAGCAACATAGGTGAATTCGTTCGGTTCAATACCTGAAACCCGCATCCGAAAGAAGAGATCCATGGCTTCAGTTTCAAGGCCGTGTCTGGCATAGGCGGAGATGACGGAGGTGTATGAGACGACGTCGGGCGACGCGAGCTGGTCGAGGACAGCACGGGCGTCGGCGAGGCAGCCAAGCTTGGAGTACATCGCAATGACGGCATTAGCGAGAAGGGTGTCTTCGTGGGATTTGGAGATGGAGGCGTGAGCGGACCTTCCGAGACGGATGTCGTTATGGCGGACGGAGAGGCGGAGGAGATGCAGGAAGCAGTGGGAGGGAGGAGAGTCATCGTTGTAGTAGTTGTTGTCGGAGGTGGAGTGCTGGAGGGGTGAATGATGTAAATATGGTTGGTTTTGAGGGAGAATAGTTAGTTGGGTGAGAGAGGAGGACGAGCTTTTGTGTTTGGGTGTGGTGATGGAGAGCGAAGGAGGGGAGAAGTTGTGGTGGAAGAGATTGGTTTTGAAAGGAGGGAAGGGAGATAAGGAGATGGCCATCTGAGAAAAAAGCAACTTTTCCCAAGCATGAGGATGTTCGGGCATTTGACTCGGCTCGTAGCCGAGTCGTGGGCTGAGTGCTGCGTCACGGTAGTGTTTGTCCTGGTTTACCTCCTTTTTTTTTTTTTTTTTTTAACCTCAGTTTCCAGCCAATTTTGAAGCAGACTATTCTTTACTTCTAGGTAATTGCCATTTAAATGGGTAATAATTATTTACCTACGCTAATTATCACATCTTTTCCCATGCAAATGTGACAACTTACTTTTCTAACACTTAGATTGAGAAATTTACAACATCAATGTGGGGCCCATCAAGATGTATGTTACTTATCCACACCGCTCATTTGTTATTCCAGCCGAATTTATGGCATGAACAAAAAAATAAGGCAGATACCACATTACAAGAAAAAAAGAGAATCAAACGCCTACCATTAAAAACTTCTTAGGACCCTTAAAAGTTTTGGATAGATATTTGTGTTTTCCTCTTATCCATGTCTGTGTGACCTATGAACTGGTTAGATGATGAAAAAACCTCAATGTGGGCTCAGTGAAGAAAATAACTTTCAATGGTCGACGAATTAAGGCCAATGTTTCCTTTCGTGGGGGCCATTTAAGTGTTGAATCTACCTCATTTTTCAGTTTATGCTCCAAAATGTTCAAATAAAATAGATGGACCGTGCGGATATATCATATACATTACAGCGGGGTCCACATATTTAAGTCAACACTTTTTGTTTCGATTTTTTATGTGGAATTACTCTCATGTTTTCAAAGCAGGTGAAAAAGTAATAATTACTTATTTACCAAGATTTACATGTATCATGGAAAATCAAGCCGGCCCTAAATGCACGCAATCACCCGTAAATCATGTGCATCAGTTCATTTACCACAACGCTTGTTGTTCACCTAAATCCGATGTCAGTGTTTGTCGAAGTTTGGAAACACGATAACTTAACTTGGTGTTCAGTTGGGTTGGGTTGTGTAACGCCCTGAAAATCGGGGGTCGAGCAAGAGCCCAACTCCCGAGTTTCAACACATCACTTATGCAATATAGATAATGATGTTTAAATGTTATCCATATTAGTGCATTAAACATGAGTGGGATTATACTAAATCAGCATATCATACTCCAGAGACAGTTAAATTACGTAAGCGAAAGACTATAATAGTTGTATAAAGCATATAAATGGTTGTGAGTCCCCAGAGTATGAACATGTCACCAAGTCAAATAATTACATGTATAATTTCCAAAATAACAAAATAATAAAATGTGATATCGTTTATCCATATCCCTGTAGCCCCGATGCGCAACTTCAGGTCTACATAGACCGGCCAGAGAGTTGCATTTAGGAGAACTCCTCCTCATCATCGTAAAAGTCAGGCTCTATCTCATAAGCATCGACGTCACTTGCAACTACAATAGAGTTTGGTTGGTATTTTAAAACACCGTCCCAGAGTGGGAGTGAGTGATCAACTCAGTGGAGCTATAAGGCAAAGGTTAACATGTTATCAATTCGGTCAAGCAGTAATGATAAAGCAATACAACACTCATATCCTAAGTACTCTTGTTAATGCAAGAATAGTATGTTGTAATGATGCATGCCCTCACCTGCACTCCCTCAGCGACATCATCTCACGATCTCGCATGACAAACTCCCTAAACGTACGCTTCCTCGCCAAAGCACATGTAATGTGGTGCATGGTTGTGTTAGCCAAGTAATTTATTTAGGTTTATTCATATAGCATATTCGGGAAGCTAAGGTACCTCCTTTTATATCGTTTACCCAAACGATGATCCATCTAGGGTTGTCAATCCTAGTTAATCACATATGAAAGGCAAGTTCTAGGTTGTTAGGCTCGTCACCTCAGCACAGGCCTAGTTTATACTCAAGGTCACTACGGAAAGGCTCGTCACCTTAATGTAGTCCTAGGGTGTACTCGAGGTTACCACGGGAAAGGCTCGTTACCTTAGCGTAGGCCGACAGCTCGAATACAGTGTCCCATACTACCGTATTCGGTTCACGAGTTTGGGTTGCCAATGAGTCACTACGGGGAGGCTCGTCACCCCAGCGTAGGCCGACAGCTCGACCACAATGTCCCATACCACCATGCCCGGCTCATGAGTCCTAGCGGATCGAGGTACCAAGGTTAAACGGGCTTTTCACTGGTGAGTTTAGTACCTTAGATTCAAGCAGTAACGTCCATACATGGTGAACATACATTGGGCCAATCGATTTACTTGACAAGCTTGACCGGTACGAGCATACGTTGAATTAATTGACATGGAGTGCATAAGCACTCCGCGTGGCCTAACCACTATTGACAATCAACGTACGACTCAGATTCCTCGAACGTATCCGTCGTGATGAAATAGTATGGCCACCGATCATAAACTATTACCGATTGCCTGAACTACATCGTAGCCCCATAACACTCCAACCAATAGCATTCACATGTGATAATCCAAGACAGCATGTGACAACCAAATCTAAACATAAATCTCATTCGAGCATTTCAACAAACACATACTACACATGTCGTCATATATAGGCATTTCATCTGTAAATCACATAGTAGTAAGATAGGTTACATAAAAGAAACTGTAACTATGTATAAGGGAATTGAGAATCCTATCTCAACACCCTCATTAAGTACATTACATCAAGCATTTTCTCATTCAGGTATTTATCAAACACTTAGACTACATATATTACATACATGTAATAAATTAGTTAAAACACATATTATAGCAAATCCTTTCACCAAGGAGTTGCCACACGTACAACAATCAGGTATTCCCAAACATCCATCATAACAAGCACAAATCATAATTCCATATTCATTCAAATATTTGAACAAACACATGAAATGCATTATTTTCAACATAGTTCATATATATGCGTAATACGCGGAAACATCGTATTTAAGCATATGTGATAGTAATTGAGTCAGACATAAATCATTGCTGACATTAAAAGCCTTGAAAACCATAACCTAAACATTTATAGTCTGCACCTTTCGCCGATAAACTCGTAACGAACTCAGTTTGTACACTAAGTCTTTATCTATGGCACAACGGCTACCTAAATCACGAATTAGGTTAGCTATTTCGTTTGTCTTCCTATTTGGATATCTAAAACATGTTAGGGTTAGAATTTCTTACCCAATAATGGATTCAGAATCGCTAGTATCGCGACACGGAAGCGGTGATTTGGCACGTGGAGTGGCAGGGATGAATCTTTACAACAATCACTCACTTTCTCTCTCTTCTCTTCTCTTTCTTCTCTCCTCTCTCTCCTAGGGCTGAAATTCGTATGGAATGAGAGAGTGGTGGGTTTAGGTCTTTATATAGGCCCAGAACTGACCTCAATAGCCCCAGGGCCATGATATACTTAGATTATAGCTAAAAGTTAGTTGTTTCGGGCCAACGGAGATCATTTAGAGGCTCCTTTTCTACATATGTTCTGGGGAAAACTCCCTGACAATGGATCTATGATAGGTTAAGTTTTTAGTCCGATCGGGTTTGGAGATCGACCGTAAAGGACCAGTTTCAGTTCAACGGTCATCGTCACTCGATCAGGGCCACAAGTATAATGACCCATGTAGGGAAATTTTTCTGATCCGAGGGTGTATTTAGGTCAGATTCTGACGATCTTAAGCCTTAAATTTAGCCTACAAGCAAACGGTTCAATTCACTTACATCTGAGTTTATTTTCTAAAAATATTCGTGTTTCTCACATACTATGCTCCGGGCTCAAGTTGTGCGTTTCTAGATACTATTAGGACTTAATTCGAGATGGTTGTCAAGTTCAGCAAGGCGGTCATAATCGTATAGTTTCGTGGTCATCGGACTTTCGACGTGTAGTCCGAGTCCGATATAGAGTTTCAATGTGCTCCCAAGAGTAACTAGGTATAGAGATTGATCCTAGATTTTTAGGCAATGTAGCGTTAGCGATTCTACTAGTTTTGGGTCTTACAGATCGTATAGAAAGTTGTTCAAGCTAATCTAGCATTTAATTCAGTTTAGCACTTAATTAATTTTTGTCTAATTTCTAAAGGATTTGGTCCTTAGTGATTTCTGTCTGAGGTGGTACTTAGGTCTTTGTACGGATTTTTCCGAAACATTACCATTTACCTCCCTTAAAGAAAAATTTCATCCTCAAAATTAGTACCTTTTCGTACTCCTCGAGAATCTGAAGGTAGTTCTTGCGAACCTTCCCAAGTAGCCTCTTCCTCAGTGTGGTGTGTCCATAGTATCTTCACAAGCGGGATAACTTTACTACGCAGCACCTGCTCCTTCCTATCTAGGATACACGTCGGTCGCAGTATATAAGTAGCATCCTCACTCAACTGTACCTGCTCCTATTTGATAATGTGGTAAGGGTCCGGAACGTATTTCTTCAACATCGATACAAGAAATAAGTTGTGCACGCCTACGAGTGGTGTGGGTAAAGCCAGGCGGTACGCTACCACCCCCACTCGATCTAGTATCTGGAATGGGCCAATGAATCTTGGTGTGAGCTTCCCTTTCTTTCCAAACTGAAAGATTCCTTCATGGGAGAAACTTTCAGGAACATATGGTCCCCAACCTCGAACTTTAGCGGTCGCCGTCTCATATCGGCATAGCTCTTCTGTCTGCTCTGTGCTGCAAGAAGCCGACGCCTAATAATGTCAATCTTCTCTGAGGTCGCCTGTACTAACTCTCGGCCAATCAAACTCTTCTCACCAACATCTGCCCAGCAATGCGGTGCTCGACAGGGGAGCCCATACAAGGACTCGTAGGGAGCCATGTTAATACTCGCTTGAAAGCTGTTGTTATAGGCGAACTCAGCATAAGGAAGACAATCATCCCAATCGTCCTTGAAATCAAGCCCGCAAGCCCGCAACATATCTTCCAACACCTGATTCACCCGTTCCATCTACCCGTCCGTCTGTGGGTGGAACGCGGTGCTGAACTTCAGCTTCACACCCATTGCTTCTTAGATACGAGTCGAGAAGATAGATGTGAGTCATGTGTCTCTATCTGACACGATCTCCATAGGAACTCCATACAGACGTACTATCTCCTTGATGTACAACTTGACCAAATTATCTGCAGAGTTTGAAACTCTAATAGGGAGAAAATGAGCCGATTTCGTCAACCGGTCCACAATTACCCATATGGAGTCATGTCCCTTCCTCGTCTTCAGTAGCCCTGAGATAAAATCCATGGAAACGAAATCCCATTTCCATTCAGCTATGGGCATAGGCTGAAGTAAACCAGAAGGTCGGCGATGCTCTGCCTTGACCTACTAGCACGTGAGACAACGGGATACATAGTCTGCGATGTGGGCCTTCATGTTGTCTCACCAGTACGACCTCTTCATGTCTCGATACATTTTCATACTACCAGGATGCATCGCCATCTTCGAATTGTAGCAGCTTCGAGCACTTCCCTTTTCAAGTTCTAAAGATTCGGGACGCATAGGTGATCACGATATCGTAAACCCCCATCCGTACCAACTCTCCATTCAGAGTCTGCATCACCATTAACTCGCTTGCTCAACTCTGCCAGTCCTTCATCTTTCTTCTGAGCCACAATGATTCGGTCGTCGATAAGTAGCTGAACATGAATATGTGGGATGCTCTCGAACTGCTCCTCTACCGTAAGTTTCTGCTCAAAGTCTCGCACAAACTCTACCATATCCCATTCTACTATCATCAGTGAAGTCGCAAATGCTATTGTCTTCTTGCGGCTCAACGCGTCTGCCACAAGGTTGGCCTTGCCAGGATGGTAGGAGACCTCGAACTTGAAGTCCTTCAAGGTTTTCATCCAGCGTCGTCATCTCATATTCAGGTCCCTCTACGTGAATATGTATCTAAGGCTCTTGTGGTCGCAAAAGAGCTCGAACTCCTCTCCGTAGAGGTAATGTCTCCAGAGCTTCAATGTAAAGATGACGACTGCTAACTCGAAGTCGTGTTTAGGGTAGTTCTCCTCAACTGTCGCGATGCATAGGCAATCACTCTGTCCTTCTGCATCAGAACACAACCCAAACCGACACGAGAAGCGTCGGTGTATATAGTATATTTGACCCCTTGCTCTAGCAATACTAGCACAGGGGCGGATGTCAACTTGACCTTCAGTTCCTGAAAAGTTGCTTCTGCCTTTTCATTCCAAGCAAACTTGAGATCCTTCCGAGTCAGCTGAGACAGCGGTCTAGCTATCTTGGAAAAATCCCTGATGAATCGAAGATAGTAACCTGCCAAGCTAAGAAAACTCCTTACTTTAGTAACCGAACCGGCTGCTCCCAGTCCTGAACTGCGGCGACCTTAGCAAGGTCCATAACTATCCCTTCCTTGGACACCACATGTCCCAGGTGTCACGCCCCAAACCCGGAAATCAAATTCACAGGAATCTCGATCGTCGAATCCGGTGCCGACAGCCTCCTTAGTACCCCATTCTCGGCTCTTAGCGTCCATACGCCAGATTCCGATCCTGGGATCCTACAAGGAGAATTTTTTTTGTACATTTAACTTGTAGTAAGCATAACCACAAGATTATCTAATTCACAAAGGCAACAACATCATCACATATCCACTAATATAATCATTTGAGTACAATGCTGAAAGGGAAATACATAAATCGAAAATCAAGCTCCAAAAGACCGCTGCATGCTCCGAGCTCAACACTGCCACAACCTAACATCACCTGCACGCATCTATCGTGCATAAGCTTATAGAAAGCTTAGAGGGTAGTGTAAGTGTGTGAACAAGGTACGTGCCAAGTATCCAACGCAATATCGAAATAGGTACAAGGTTATGAATCATACGTTATCAGAATGAGTAAAAATATTAACAAGTCAAACAATATCAGAATACGCAATAGAGATCAACTATATAAATAAGGAGCCATAAAGAGTCAAATATCAGATGCCGTATCAGAATATGCAATACAGATCAACTATACAAATTAAAATACGCAATACAGATTAACTATACAAATCAGAAGTCATAAAGAGTCAAATATCAGATGACGTATCTAAACCATATAAATGCAGAAACATAAGTAACCCAAAATGCCACATGTTACGAGTGTAATGCAATATGCGGTGCGAATGGAATGACTATGCTAGAGCGTGAAGTCGGGATGATAGTACGTAGTATCGCAGATTATGGAGTCCATTACAAGGGACTTCTATCTAAACTAGTCCCATACCTAAATTTAGATAGTCAGACTCAATGTGGTAAACTCCTGATCTCAGGTTAGTCATGCGCCCCAACCAAAATCCTGGCCATTGCAAAGGTACACGTAACAAATAGTTGCGCACCACCAGCCCGAGTGGATAGTGAATGAATGAATGAATATACAACTTCTGCTTAATAAGTCCACATATCAGTACGGTTCCTCTCTGGGATCATCATCGGGGTTTAGTACACTCCAAATGGCACTGCCGCTCTCCCAGCCGCACAGTCCAAGTGAGCGTAAGAAACCTCACTATCCCCCTGGCCAATAGTCTGCTAATACTTATCCGGCACGTCGATAGCGGACCCATTCCTCGAGCTGGTCAGACTCAGCCTAGCAATGCCCCATACGCTCAGGCGGGTAAGGCCACACCCCCTCCCAACCGACCACGACACAGTGGGAGACGCGGCCTCCTGATATTCGGCACTCGGGCACTCATGTATCCACTCGGTCTCGACATTGGGGAGTCTCCTAGCCACGGAAGTTTAGGGATTTTCACCCAGGGACATCTATGACGCCCGTATGCTAGAACCAAACATTTCCGATGTCCCCTCTGGCCATCTACAATATGCTTGTGGAGGCTACGACCTTGATGTCGCTATGGCGTATAGAAATCACAATACAAGATGCATGAGTCATACAATCCAGACATGCATCAATCCTGCTCATACCGTGCACTCATGTGAAATAACCTCCGCCTATCAGGGAGTCTCATAACAACACACTCAATGATATATGCAATGATCAACCACATCTCATAACAAACATGCAGATGATGCGTATAGGCATGTATCATGATGCTATGCTGTCAAATACTCATAATCAGTATAAATAATGGGCATCGACAATCAACTTGACAATGTGGACATTTAACCAACATTGCCCGCAAGGAACGGCCCTCATAGATCTTAATATATAATGGACCCACGACCTCACACAAAGGCCTAATCTACAACACCATGGGCCTCACTCAAGAGCTTAATATACATCACGATGGGCCTTTCACATGGACCTAACATACATCACAATGGGCTCTATAGCCCAGCCCTCAAATGCACCACAATGGGCCTTATACTATCATATGGGCTATGTCTTATGGGCCCAGTACACATCACATGGGCTGCATCAATGGGCCTATATACATCGGATGGGCCACGTACCATGTGCCCTGGATACATCACAACGGGCCACAACCCATGGGCCCCAAACACATCGCAATGAGCCTCTCACACGGGTTCATTATGCATCACATCAAGGTGGTCCTCAACGAATGGCCACAAATACATCACATTGGGCCTCATATTCATCAAGTAGGCCACATCACATGGGCCACATATACATCACAATGAGTCTCTAAAACGGGCCTAATATACATCACAAAGGGGGCCACATCTCATGGGCCTTATGTACAATGCATTAGGCCTTGACAATCGGAATCGGCCTTGATAATCGGTACCGATAATCAACATCTATAATCAGCACTGACGATCAACATCGATAATCGGCACCGACAACCAACATATATACAAACAAGGCGGAGTCCATAGATGGACAACCAATCAACAATGATGTAAGGATTAGCTCTCGATCGTGGTTATATCAAGCCGATAGCATGGAGCCATCTATCTATGGCCAATGTGGTCCACTTATTTGGATTAACCCACAAAAGAGAATGGGCCTAACAAGGCCTAAGGGAAGGTCACAATGAGGACATCTAACCGTCATTGCCCATTAATGTAGACATTCAACCAACATTACCCCCAAGCAGTGACCCATATAGAGTCAAACATAAGGTGGGCCCATAGCCTCACACAAAGGCCTAATGTACATCGCATTTGGGCCTCATACAAAGGATATATACACAATAAGTGGGCCCTGCACATGGGCCTCAGATACATCGCATGACCAGAACCCATGGGCCCAATGCACATCATAATGGGCCTCGTTAAATGGGTTACAAAACATCATAATGGCCATGCCATATGGGCCGAAAATACATAACAGGTGGGCCTCAAATATCCAACAAGTGGGCCTTAAATAGCCAACAGGTGGGCATTAAGTATTCATCAGAGGTGGGCCTTACACATGTAGCAAGTGGGCCTACACATCACAGCTGGGCCTACCAGTGGTCCAGCCAAAGAACGGCCTGGATAACATACACATCATGATGGGTTGTATCATTGGGCCGCACCAATGGGCTGCACTAATGGGCCACAAGTATATCATAATGAGCCTGATGGATGGGCTACAAACACATCAAAGGTGGGCCGCATGGATGGGCCATAAACACATCAAAGGTGGGCCTCATGGATGGGCCATAAACACATCACAATAGACCTCGGCACATGGGCCATAAATACATCACATTAGGCCTCATACAAGGGCTAAATATACATCAAGTGGATCGCATCCACAGGCCACACCAAGGGCCTTATATATATCAATTGAGCTGCATCAATAGGTCGTACTAATGAGCCTAATACATATCACAATGGGCCTTGCCTATAGCCTCAGATTCAAGCAGGTGGGCCTCATCATATGGGCCTTAGATACAAGGCATGTGGGCCCTATCACATGGGCCTCAAATACACATCATAGTGGGCCTCTCATACATCAAGTGGGCTGCATCAATGGACCGCGCCAAGGGACCTCATGTATATCAAGTGGGCCCCATACCTGGGCCTCCAATATATATCTCAATGGGTCTCAACCCATGGGCCCCAAATACACAGTAAGTGGGCCCTACACATGGGTCTCATATGCATCAAATGAGCCCCGTTCTAACCCTCGAACACATCAAATGGGCTATGCGTCATGGGTCCAATACACGTCACAATGGGCCTTACATCAATGGGCCGCACTAATGGGCTTCATATATATCAAAGTGGGCCGAACCAAATGGGCCGACACAAATGGGCCAATTCAATGGGTCGAGTCAGATGGGCCGAGCCATTCATCCATTTACGGAGGTTATTTTAAAGCATTATCCAAACAATGAATCAGATAAAAAATCATTTGGACCATACCACAAATAACAACAAAATGATGATTGAAGGATCATCTGGACCACGTCACAAATAGTAGCGGAAATAACGATTTTCATTGTTAGAATTTCACCGGGCCACCACTATATTTTATTTATTTATTTATTTATTATTATTATTATTATATTTTTTTTCCAGTCTATTTGTAAGGTCACAAGGACCTGAACAAATTTCATATAGGTCCCTAGCTTTTGTGACCTAGGAGGGGTTTTAATGGTGTACGTTCAACCCCTCGCTCCCTTTGTAGTGTGGACCACTTGATAGCAGATCTGATTTATTATGATTATTATTATTATTATTATTATTGTTATTATTATTATTATTATTATTATTTTATTTCAAGTCATAAGACATGCTGGCCAGTAGGTGGACGGTTTGGATTCATCACATACATCAGGGGAGGGCCCACTGTTTGGACAGTGTGGATAACACCCATACACCATGATGGATGGTTTAGATACGGCACGTGCCACACGCACGACTCACAAGTGGGGCGCTGATGTATATACAGTAGCTCTGTAGCTGTTGTGCAAACCTCAGCCACTGTATTTCCACATAGGTGGGTCCCACGTGGGGCCCACCATAATGTTTATCTTCCATCCAAACCGTTGATAAGGCCTTACAGATCCTAGGTGAAGGGGGAAAAATAAATTTCTTAATGATCTAGACATTAGGGACACCCAAGAAGGGTTTCAGTGGCAGACGTTCAATCCTACTATTTCATGTGACATGGGCCACCTGAGCTCTATATAAGGCTGATTTTTTAGGTGGGGATCACAGCAAAAAGGGGCCCACCATATGTACGGTACGATGTTCAACACACATCACGTGGGGCCCACGGCTGGGACCACATCCTTGCCCCATTCATGCCCAACACAGGACGCTGCTGTCCTGTGGTGTCAGCGCCAGCAGCTGCTGCTATGTTTTTTTTTTCTTGGTGTTTGTTTTTCTACAGATTTCCCTAGGTGGGACCCACATTAGGTGGATCCAGTCCGTCGGATGGATTCCTTAGCTCAAGTCAGGTCTAACAAGCCCAATATTAAACGATGAAACCCACTATTTTCTATGCTATGGTCGGCCAGGGAATCGGATTAGCTCCATTTTTCGGTTCAACACCTAAAATAAGTTAGGAAATAAGATGGACGGTGTGGATCGGATTTATACATCAAGGTGGGGCCTGCTTAAGCAGCCCACCCAAAAGCTTTAAACCTAAACTGATTTTTTTTTTTTTTTTTTTTTGTCTTCCAATGGCACGTCCAGATGTGCATTCACTGACGGTTCACACTTCACTACACGTCCAACGTCCGGGATGCTGGACGGTGTGAATTTAGCTCATTCTAGGTGGGTCCCACATTGACACTATGAACTTCACATTGGGGCGGGTCCACACGTATGGGACCCACCAGCCTTGGATAAACATGGGTATTTGTGTATTTCCTCCAATTAGGCCCGCCTAAACGGACTGCTAGGTAGGCCCACTAGGTGGACGGCATGGATGTAATACATATATTATAGGTGGGCCACTCATCATTACCAAAAAAAAATGAAAGAGAGGAAGAGAGAGGGAAAGAGAAGAACCCACCTCTAGATCTTGAACTCCTCCTTCCTCCAATAGGTCTTAGAGCTCCAAAGAAAGAATTTCAATGGTTAAGATTGGTTTCAAAGGGTGGAGATGAGAGATAGAAAGGTGGGCCACACTAGCTCTTCTCATGGAGCCATGGACGTTGGGGTCTCATGGTTGCTTGAAAATGAAGAAAATGAGAGAGAGAGAGAGAGGATGGGATGGGTGAGTGAGGTGATGGGTGTACTTGTGTAAGGGAAAGAGTTGACTTTAAGGGGGGTGGTTGTACTTGGGGATGGGTGTGAGTGATGGGAGTGATGTATACTTGATTGATGTGATTGATGTGATATTTTCTAGGGATTGCAACGTGTGGCGTTCATCCTCGAACTAAATGCGGGTCCACATCTCCTGACCTAGGTATCGCCTTAGCGCATAATACGCGGCATCGAAACCACGTTGACGGCGCGGTCGCTATGTTACAAGTCTCAGGTTGAGCCGACTCTGGAATATGGGATACAACTCAAGGTTGCGCACAACTGCCGATAACAGATAGTGGGTCTCCGGACTTCGACCGGAAGGACCGTGGAAGCCTACGAAACAGTACAGGCTTGGATACGGGACTTACACTAGGAACTTAACTTCTTCCTTCCAGAAATCGCACTTCTTATATTGCGCAAATAACTGGTTCTTTCTTAGCGTATCAAAAACTGCTCGCAGGTGCTCCTCGTGATCTTCCCAACTCTTGGAGTATATCAAGATGTCATCTATGAATACGATGACGAATTGGTACAGATACGGCCGAAATACCCGGTCTATCAGGTCCATGAATATGGCCGGTGCATTTATAAGTCCAAACAACATCACAAGGAACTCGTAATGCCCAAAGTTGGTTCTGAACGCTGTCTTTTGTACGTCTTCATCCCTGACGCGCAAGTGGTGATACCCAGACTGTAAGTCAATCTTTGAGAAATACTGTGCCCCCTTCAACTGATCGAATAGATCATCTATCTTGGGCAAAGGATACTTGTTCTTCACCGTCACTTGGTTCAACCTGCGATAATCAATACACAATTGCAGTAATCCATCCTTCTTCTTTACAAACAACATGGCTCTTCCCAAGGAGATACACTTGGTCGTATAAAGCCTGCATCCAACAGATCATCGATCTGTTTCCTCAGTTCTTCCATCTCACATGGAGGCATGTGATACGTGGGTAATAAAATGGGTGTCCCACCATGCACTAGATCAATGGTAAAATCGATCTCGCGCTGATGAGGTAATCCGAGTATGGTCATGAACACGTCTGTAAAATCCTGAACTATTGGCGTGCTCCCCAATGTCGAACAATCAACATACTCTAACAAGGTAGCATAACAACTGATGCGGTAGTACCAACTGACCTGCACTGGGAATGTAAAGGTCGCGCCCTCAGGTCCCTGGGCTGTCACCACCCTAGCGTCGCAATCGATCTCTGTCTTCATCTCCGTGAGCCAATCCATACCGAGAATGACATCATAGTGACATAATGGAGCGACCATTAGGTCAACAAGCACTATTTTGCTCCCTAGGTTTATTGAACAATCCTTACACATCTTGGTGGAGTCTGAGAAAGTCTCTGTGGCGATAAGGAGTCTCAACCCAACCATAGGACTAGTTTCCAACCCTAGTCGCTTGACTGCAGCGCATGATACTATAGAGAGAGTGGACCCGGTGTCCACCAATAAGAAGACTGGTGTACCTTAAACATGCGTGGTGACTTCGAAAGTCATCGGTATTGTAACTGCTGTCTCAGATGCCTCAGCTGCAAGTAAGTGCACCCGAGCCTATTGAGAACGGTTCGGCTGTGGTGTCATACGCTGTTGAGGCGGCCTAAAATGAGGTGCAAGTGGCCGAAAAGATAGATGGGTTGGTGCTGACCGTAGAAGTGGGGTCAAAATAGCTTGTGGAAGCTAACGGTTGATCCTCTGAGGCGGCGAGAAACTATTTTCCCTCATCCTGGTGAAACAATATGTATCCATGTGGCCTGTCCTCTTGCAGTAGGTGCACCACAAGTTTGCTCGCCCTGGCTGAGTCGGTGGTGCCGCAAGCTTAGGAGGCAAATCCGCACGCGGCCTCTTACCGAGGAACGGTCGGCTCGAAAAATCTAGTCGAGGCCTCTGACCCATGGGTGCACTCGTGCGGGATAGTCTATCCCCATCCTACTCTACCCATAGGGACATGCTCACTAGCTCAGTATAGTGAGGTATGTTAGCGCAACACATCTTAGAGCGTATCTTGGGTCGCAATCCCTCAGAAAATTGCCGCATCCTCATTGGCTCATCAACTGAGATCAACGGAGCATACCTAGCCAGCTCCATGAATCTATTCTCGTACTCTACCACTGTCATCCCTCCCTTACGGAGGCGAAGGAACTCTCCCTCCTCATGGCAGTACGTGAGAGGAAAATACTTCTTGTGGAAGCACGTCTCAATGGCCTCCCACATTCACACATAACCAACAGTAATGGTCCATAGGAAGCTATCCCACCAAAGGCTGGCCTCCTTCTCGAACATGTAGGTGACTAACTCCACTTGTTCTACCTCAGTGTATTGCAGCGGCTTTAGCATCTTAGAGATGCGGTCTAGCCAATACTCGGCCTCCTCTGGTTGGTGAGTACCCGCAAAGGTAGGAGGTCAGAAGCGCTGGAATCGCTCAAACAGGCCGCTAGCACCCACATTCCCAGTAGGGTGCAGGGGTGGTGTAGGTGGAACTACACTCATACTCTAGGCAAAGACCCCTCCGATGGTGGTAAAAAACTGTTGCTAATGCTGCATCAAGAGCATCATTTGCTCCAACCTATCAAGAGGAGGAGCGGCCTGAGGCATGTGAGGCATCAAGGTAGACGCACAGTTCTACTCAGGAGCCGATGGTGCCACAGGTGGTGCAATAGGTGTCGGCCCATTAGTGGGGCCAGTGGCTGGCTGAGAATCCGACATAGTCTCGTGGGTCGGGCCCGAACTGGGGTCCATGTGGCTATAGCTGAGGGGAGGTGCCCCTTCAACCAAGGCGCCAAGTGTGAGACGTTCCGTACTCCACGTAGCCTTAGGTGGCATTCCCTGTATACAACATAGGGTGCAACCAGTGTTAGATTCAGCATAACAGTACTCCATTTGTCAAGCATTCTACACATTTCATAGCAAGAGAAGTTGCATGCATTTCATTTAACAAAATTTGTCACAATACATGAGATATAGTTTTACATGAATCATGACGGGAAAGGCATGTGAGCTAATCTAACCAAAGCTTCAAACAACTAACACACCGTCAACCTACCTTACTACTAAGCCTATCAAGGCTATAACACAGGAAACAGGAAAACAAGCAACCAAGTAAACTAAAAGGCGACTGTATGGATGCCTAGTCATCTGAATCAGGTGATGGAGGAGGTGCACCCTTATCCTGCATGCAGCACAGGATAGCCCTCAAGGTGCGAGATACCTTCCTAAACTTCCGCTTTACAAAGGCTTGATTTTCTTCAACCTTGGCTCGGGTCTCTGTGATCTCCTATCTCAGGGCGACCTGACCCTCCTCGATCTGAGCCAAGTAGACTTCTATAGCAGGCCGATCCCTGACATGCTCCCGTGTAGCAGGAGGAGAGCGCTCATCTGTGTCTTGGGCCTTCTCTTCTTCCTCTTCTTGCTTTCCCACTTCTTCACCTTCCTCCTCTATCTCATCTCCGCCTTCTTCATCACTCTCTTCCTCTTCACTTTCTGTTTCATCTTCACTCTCATCAAGTTGGGCTTGATGTTGTTGTGGCCCCATATTCATGTTGTTGAGAGTGGTGTCATTGATGAAATGGATCGGTGCAGGCATCTCTGCGCCAAGTCTGTAGCCAAATTCACGAGCAAGCTTGCATATAAGTCAGCCGAATGGGAGCGAAATGGATGTCCTAGAAGAGCGTGCAGTCTGAATTATCTGTAGTAGTACATACGTAGGCAGGCACAGGTTGTCTCCTTGCCCAGCTCGGTACAGAAAGTCTACCATCAGACGTATGCACTCACTGCGATTGCTCCATCTGGGATACACATTATTTGTGAAGATGTAGTGAAGCAAGCAAAAGTCAGGAGTCATTTTGGACACCAGAGGCAATTGCCTCGATTCCAATGGGCCAGTCGGCCACAAAGATATCGCGTACGTCGATCTCTTTCTCGCGCACTCTTAAGACTGTTCTCGCTGGCATGAACCTCTACACGCAGCATCCCCATGACTCGGGCTATCAAACCAACATCAACTGTGGCTTCTCACCTTCCCACAGAAATTTTGAACTGCAAAGGCTCCAGCGTCGGCTCTCGTATGTGGGCGTAGAAGGATCGGACAGTGCCCACATTCGCATGAGACTTGCCTCAAATATGGGACCCCACCCGGCTTCCACCAGGCAATCCATCACTAGATATTGTCCAAAGAGCCTCTCGTCCATGTGTGCTTTAAAGAGAACCATATGGTCCTAAAATCTTCCATGCGACAGATCCGCCAATAGAGCTCTTTTAAGGGGAGCCTGGGGATCGAGATCCCGCTTCATCCTTATCTCCCGATTGACGCTTTCACTAGTGGTGATGCCCGATTTCCTCCTTGGACGAGTAGGGCGGCTAGGCCCGGCTTCATCCGTGGAAGCCTCTTCTTCCCCATGAGAGAAAGGAGCATAGAAATGGAGAAAATCATTGCCACGAGCTCAAAAAGAGCCATTTGAGTGAAACAAAATGGAGGGGTCGGATGGGTTGTTAGATTTGAAGATGTATAAGACACAAATATGGTTTTGTGTACTCAAAAAGGGGAAAATGAAGGAGAAAGAAGATGGGTTTTGATGAAAGTGGTGGAGGTGTGTATGGAATGAAGGAAATAAAGGAGATATGAGAATGGAGGAAGGATTCGAGAGAGGGAAAATGAAAATTTTGAAGTTTGGAAAGCTTGGAGAGGTGAGAATGGGAGAAAGGAAGCCAAAAGGTGAAGATATAGGGGGTTTCACACCCTTTCGAGGGCCCCACGCGTGTTGGGGGGTTGACCCGACAGGCCCAGACCAACCAGGCGGCGAGGCCTCGCCAATCTGGCGATGACATTTCCGGTCGCTGGACATCTGGGCGATGACATCCCCCCTAGGTGCTGTATGCGTGCGGGGTCCACTTTGGATCCCCCCGTTTTGTACCGTTTGGGCCCCCTAGTCCGTTTGAGTCGTTTCAGGTCCCATGTCACGTATATTCACGTGTTTCGGGTTGTTTGAATATGAAATTCGTTAATTTATCATCTAAACCTGTCAGTTGACGATCTAGAAAAGATCTAGGGTCACCACACAGATCTCAGATGCATACGGGTTCTGATTCCAACGGTCAGTTTCGGTCAATTTCGTCGATTGGTGAAACTGGGGATCCTATGATTGTCTCTATGTTTTATCGCACCCTCCTAAGTCAAAGTACGTCAGTGTGCATTGTGTGACCATAACCTAAGTCCAATTTAACCCAAATCATGCTCTGATACCAACTTGTACCGCCTTGAAAATCGGGGGTCGAGAAGGATCCCAACTCCTGAGTTCCAACACATCACTTATGTAACATAGATAATAATGATAAAATGTTGTCCATATTAGTGCATTAAACATGAGTGGGATTATACCAAATCAACATATCATACTCTAGAGACAGTTAAATTACACAAGTGGAAGACTATGATAGTTGTATAAAGCATATAAATGGTTGTGAGTCCCCAGAGTATGAACATGTCATTAGGTCAAATAATTACATGTATAATTTTTAAAATAACAAAATGATGAAATGTGATATCGTCTATCCATATCCCCGTAGCCCCGATGCATAACTCCGGGCCTACATAGACCCACCAGAGAGTTGCATGTAGGAGAACTCCTCCTCATCATTATAAAAGTCAGGCTCCATCTCGTAAGCCTCGACATCACCTACAACTACAACAGAGTCTAGTTGGTGTTTTAAAACACCATCCCAGAGTAGGAGTGAGTGATCAACTCAGTGGATCTATAAGGTAAAGGTTAACATGTTATCAATTTGGTCAAGTAGTAATGATAAAGCAGTACAACACTCGTATCCTAAGTACTCTTGTTAATGCAAGAATGGTATGTTGTAATGATGCATGCCTTTGCCTGCACTCCCTTAGTGACATCATCTCACGATCGCGCATGGTAAACTCCCTAAACGTGCGCTTCCTCGCCAAAGCCCATGCGATGCGGTGCATGGTCGTGTTAGCCAAGTAATTTATTTAGGTTTATTCATACAGCAGATTCGGGAAGCTAAGGTACCTCTCTTTATATCTTTTACCCAAACGATGATCCATCTAGGGTCGTCAATCCTAGTTAATCACATACGAAAGGCAAGTTCTAGGTCGTTATGGAGAGGCTTGTCACCTCAGCACAGGCCTAGTTTATACTCAAGGTCACTACGGAAAGGCTCGTCACCTTAGCGTAGTCCTATACTCGAGCTCACTACGGGAAAGGCTCGTCACCTTAGTGTAGGCCGATAGCTTGAATACATTGTCACATACCATCGTATTCGGCTCATGAGTTTGGGTTACTCACTGGTCACTACGGGGAGGCTCGTCGCCCCAGCGTAGGCCGACAGCTTAACCACGATGTCCCATACCACCATGTCCGGCTCAAGGTTAAACAGGCTTTTCACTGGTGAGTTTGGTACCTTAGATTCAAGCGGTAGCATCCATACATGGTGAACATACGTTGGGCCAATCGGGTTACTTGACAAGCTCGACCGGTACGAGCATACGCTGAATTAATCGACATGGAGCACATAAGTACTCCGCGTGGCCTAACCACTGTCGACAATCAACGTACGACTCGGATTCCTCGAACGTATCTGTCGTGGTGAAACAGTATAGCCACCGATCGTAAACCATTACCGATTGCCTGGACTACATCGTAGCCCTAATCACACTCCAACCAATAGCATTTATATGTGATAATTCAAGACAACATGTGACAACCAAATCTAAACATAAATCTCATTCGAGCATTTCAACAAACACATACTACACATGTCGTCATACATAAGCATTTCATCTGTAAATCACATAGTAGTAAGATAGGTTACATAAAGAAAACTGTAACTATGTATAAGGGGATTGAGAATCCTATCTCAACACCCTCATTAAGTATATTACATCAAGCATTTTCTCATTCAGGCATTTTATCAAACGCTTAGACTACACATATTACATACATGTAATAAATTAGTAAAAACACATTATAGCAAATCCTTTCACCAAGGAGTTGCCACACGTACAACAATCAGGTATTCCCAAACATCCATCATAACAAGCACAAATCATAATTCCATATTCATTCAAACATTTAAATAAACACATGAAATGCATTATTTTCAACATAGTTCATATATATGTGTAATACGCGAAAACATCGTATCTAAACATATGTGATAGCAATCAAGTCAGACATAAATCATTACTGACATTAAAAGCCTTGAAAGCCATAACCTAAACATTTATAGTCCGCACCTTTCGCCGATTAACTCGTAATGAACTCAGTTTGTACACTAAGTCTTCTTTACGGCACAACGACTACCTGAATCACGAATTAGGTTAGCTATTTCGTCGGTCTTCCTATTTGGATATCTTAAACATGTTAGGGTTAGGATTTCTTACCCAATAATGGATTCGGAATCGCCGGTATCGTGACACCGAAGCGGTGATTCGGCACGTGGAACGGCAGGGATGAATCCCTACAATAATCTCTCACGTTCTCTCTCTTCTCCTCTTTCTTCACTCTTCTCTCTCCTAGGGCTGACATTCATATGGAATGAGAGAGGGGTGGGTTTAGGTCTTTATATAGGCCCAGAACTGACCTCAATGACCCCACGACCATGGTGTACTTAGGTTATAGCCAAAAGTTGGCTGTTTAGGGCCAACAGAGCTCATCTGGAGGCCCTTTTTTGCATACATTCTGAAAAATGTTCCCTGAAAATGGATCTATATCAGGTTAAGCTTTCAGTCTGATCGGGTTTGAAGATCGACTGTGGAGGACGAGTTTCAGTTCAACGGTCATCGTCACTCGATCAGGGCCACAAGTACACTGACCTGTGTAGGGAAATTTTCCTGATTCAAGGGTGTATTTGGGTCAGATTCTGACGGTTTGAAGTCTTAAATTTGGCCTACAAGTGAACGATCCAATTCACTTAAATCTGAGTTCGTTTTTTAAAAATATTCGCGTTTCTCACACACTTCGCTCCGGGCTCAAGTTGTGCATTTCTAGATACTATTAGGACTTGATTTCTGAGATGGTTGTCAAGTCCAGTAAGGCGGTCATAATCGTATAGTTTCATGGTCATCAGACTTTCGATGTACGGCCAGGTCTGATACAGAGTTTCAATGTGCTCCCGAGAGCAACTGGGTTTAGAGATTGATCCTAGGTTTTTAGGCAATGTAGCGTTAGCGATTCTACTAGTTTTGGGTCTTACAGATTGTATAAAAAGTTATTCAAGCTAATCTAGCATTTAATTCAGTTTAGCACTTAATTAATTTTTGTCTAATTTCTAAAGGATTTGGTCCTTAGTGATTTCTGCCTGAGGTGGTACTCGGGTCTTTGTAAAGATTTTTTGAGACGTTATAAGTTGACTTGAAGAATCGACCCACTATTTAATAATTAAAATTAAAAGGAAAATTGTGTGGTACTTTAAAATGGAATCCTTACAACAAAATTTTTGGGAAGCGGATTGCTTGTCATGTTGTGAGGGGCTCACAAAGATATCCCCGACAAATTCATTTCGTCAATCTATTTTGCAAGATGACACCGGACGAGAGTCTAAGACGAGAGTCTAAAAATTAGGCAGATAGAAAAGTCATATGGGTCATACCACACGAAAGAGTGTGGATTGAACACCTAGGAATGATATAAGTTTTGTATAAGGATGATATTTGTGCCTACAGTTTATCTGAGTGGTAATAATCCCTTGAACGGTTTGGATGGCATATAAACATCATGGTCTGCTCTAGGAAGGTTTCAATGGTGGATGTTTCTGTTCCCACTGTTATGCTTGGTGTGGCCGACCTAAGTTTTGGATTTGCCTGATTTTTAGTCTCTTGTCCTGTTGTGATCTTTTAAAATAGATGGACAGGGTGGATTTGTCACAAACATCTCTGTGGACACCACTCAACCCTAGGACAAGCATATCTCTGTGCCCGGGAATTCGCTTCTAATTGCTGGTGGATGCTCTATTTAAGAGCGCCTCTTCACATGTGAGAGTTTGTAGGTTTTATTTACACCACTTTTTAAAATTTTTATTAGTAATTAATAAAAGTACTCCTCAATAAGTAACTCGGAGTCTATGAGTTGCAAGTTGACTGAGTGGTCAAGATAATTCGCCAACTCTCCCCAAGTTGGAATCAAGTCAAACACGAGTTTTGGGGAGTCTTAACTTGAAACTTGGCTCAATGAGATTTTAAATCAAGTAATCAAGTTTTAGAACTATGGTGTGTGTGTGGGTGTCAAGGTTTTCAAATGCAAGAGATAATATAAGTTTTCAAAAAGTTAGATTTTAGATTTTATAGTTTTGGTAGGGCACATTCTTATTTTTCTTTTGCATGTATGAGCTAACTTGTATAGATGATATTACTGACTTGGAGTTGTTACTAACCAATTAGCTCAAAATCCCATAGTCAATTAGACCCTACGAAATATATGGAAGCTAGATAATTTGCTCTTGCTTTGAAATGACTCTGGATCTGCAACCTAGGATTCTGAGTAAGGAACATTGGTTACAAAGAGGGAAGGTGTTAGAAACCCTCTCTACACGTAAAAGTGTGCGGTTTCTACTTCGAGTGGTCACTTAGGGGATATAATGATTCTTCACTAAAATGCAGAAGTGTTGAAAATAAGACTGGTGAACTCGAATTTCTAATGTGGTGGGATCCAGGATTCCGGCAGGCCATAGAGCATACGTCCAGAGAGCACGTAAAAAAGCAAGATGGTTAAGTGGTGATGTGATGGTGCTAAAACGAAATGCAAAAGGGACTAGCAACCATGAATTTTTGCTATGACAAGATTCGAGATTTCAGCAAGTCACAAAGCATATGTCAAGTGGAAGTTTCGATAATTATGGGGTTGAGAAGGGATGCGAAAATGCAACTAATGAGGTGCGATTGCAAATGATGGTGTCTTGATCTTGGGCTTACAACTAGAAGTAGGTTGTATGCTTGAGAGACTCATGCGTGGTGGATGGGTGAGGTTTCACTACGGTTGAGAAACCATGACCTTGGCAAGCCTAGGCTCGAGGAAAATGGCTAAGGGAGTCTAAGGGTTTAAAGAGGGTTAGAGAAAGCTAGAGATGGGGCTGGAATTGATGATAGCTTGCAAGCTCAAGCTCACCCTCTCTCTCTCTCTCTCTCAAAAGAAGTAGGAGCTTTTGTGTGTGTGTGTGTGTGTGTGTGTGTGTGTGTGAAAATGAGGAGGAGAGAGATATTTATAGTCCCTTGTATGGCATTCTAATAATTGTTGGGACTTTGAGGGGTATTTGGTGATGTGGAAGCTATGATTGGTGGAGAGGAGAGGAGGTGCCATATGGCACTCTCACAATGGTTGGAAGGGGTGATAAGAAGGTAATTAGTGGGAAGTTTCAAAGCTCTTGGATGTCCTAATGTAGTTGTCTCATCAAGAGGTGTTTGACCCTAATACGTACCAGAGAGTCACTACGAGTGCTGCCACCCCCATTTTTTCCCTTGAAACTTTGTCAACTTGTGTAGCTTGTCCTCCTATCTCCTAAAGGAATATAGCTTGGATTCAAAGTGATTTCTAGTGAGTGTTGGGATTTTATTTCTATCCCTTAGAGTTTTTCGCATTTGGCTTGCATTTGGTTTGAAATTTTCTTGAATTTAGCCAAATTTTAGAGTTTTGGCTTACGCTGAGTTTGGGTCAAGTCATGGCTAAGGCTTGAGTAATGGTTTAGGTTTGGCTTTGGCTAAGGCTTAGATAATGGGTTAGGTTTGGCTTAGGCTTAGGCTTAGGTTTGTCTTTGGCTAAGGATTGGATCATGGCTTAAGTTTGATCAGGGTTTCAATAAGGCTAAGGTAATAGCTAAGCTTAAGGGCTTAGGTAGTAAGCTTTTAAGGTTCATCCACACCTCATTAAGTTGCTACTTTGGGTGGGATATATACACAATACTGTTAACGGTGGGGTGTCTACACAATGCTGCTAAAAAATTATTATTTTTGTCAATGTTTTTCCTTCAATTAGAAGACATCTTTCCAATATATCTCGAATACAAGAGAGAATGAGAGCCACATGTTACCCCTTGAAGCATTGCCAATGGAGGCACATAGAGTCATTTATATAGATGGACCCCACATGTATGAAACATTAGATGGAAGAAGAGAGGGAAGGAGAGAAGGGTTCTCTCTCTCTCTCTCTCTCTCTCTCTCTCTACTAGTGACACCTTAGGGGCATGGGTATCGAATCTCTTTCTATTGTTGTTTCTCATTCTAAGATAAAATATATAGACAAGTAGTAGTTAAATTTTCGAGGAAACACTGGTTATAGTATTCCATATACCCTACTATATTGGAAGTTTATGATCTTGCCTTAATCATGTATCCAATATCTGATTCAATCACTCTACTATTATGGTCATTCATCATTGATTTAGTACCCATGTAAACTAAGTGATGAACCCTTACATTTAAACTATTATATTACCATCAAATGTGATTAAAACATTTTAACAATTAAAATAAAAGCTTGATGATTAAAAACAAACATTTTAAAACTTTTTTAGAGCTAGACCCAAAAGGAAAACCACTTGATGAATTTGATCCCAACATCTAAGCCATAAGTAAGTTCGTAGAAAATCAATGTATCCTTTATTAACCCATGTGAACCTCAACCAAACCATAAGATGCACCTAACTACACTCATTTTTGTTAGCCACATGATGACCTCATAAAGCAAGCCAAAGCACATGTAATCAAGACCTTGAACTTCTCACATGTTCTCAAGTCTAATCAGAAAGTACATCCCTAAATTGATCATAATCCGGGCATGATTGGCCACTGGTTCTAAAAACTTAACTCGATCCGCACCAATGTAAGTGTCCAACAAGTCCAAAACCAATAGCCTATTTATGGAGTGCATACACTCCTTGTCACACAGTGAAATTTGATACCCGAGTTGGCCAGGCCCGACTCCAAATTTCAGACCCGTGGGGTATATTTATATCAAATTAAATTGCATTTCACAGATTTTCATTCATTTCCACCAATAATCAGAGTAAAACTGAAGGAAATAAAATAAATCTCATTAAAGTAATGTCTATTATTCCATTATCAAACTTTCGCTGACTCTCTCTCTCTCTTACATTGAAATTTAGAAAATTAAACTAACCTAATAACAAAATAAAATTTTAACTTCAAACTACTCCTAAAATAAGAAAACCACTACACCAAAATCATGGATTAGGAATGGGTAAGACTTTGGTTTTAAAAATGGTCTTAAGCCGTTCCTAAGTAACATTTTTAATGGTTAAAATGTCTAACAATCCAACATTTTTAACAACTAACGTTGTAGCTTGCACTGTTTTGTTGGTGTGTCCCATTTGAATTTGGGATCTTCTTGACTTTTAGGATCATATTTTATTTGAAATGAGATGGACAGAGTGGATTTGATCAAGGTGATGTACGTAGACCCCACATAGCCTTAGGCTGCACAGAGGTATCTCTTTGCTCGGGGTCACCGTTAATTCACTCCCTCTAAATGCGCCCGAAATCCCCCAAATCCCAAATCTCTCTCTCTCTCTCTCTCTCTCTCTCTCTTGATCCACATATCCCTCTCCCTCTCAGCGCATCATCTACAGCACTAGCGCATCGTCTCCAGCATCATCATCTCCAGCATTGTCTCTAGATTTGGTGTGGCTACAGCCCCTGCCCTTCACCTCTTCCTCAGTCATCTGTGGTAAACAATGAGACTAATGATCTAGATGGTCTGGGTTTCTATAAATGTATGCCATGTATATAGTGTTGTCAAACTTGAAGTCTTCAATATTCTAGGTCGCTCGACCAGTCGAGGGGGCTGCTCGACCATTCGAGGACACCTCGACTCGAAGTCCAGCGTGTTATTCTTTTAGGTATCCGTGGTGCTCAACCAATCAAGGCCCAGGCTCGACCGGTCAAGGGTGTCCTTCGACCAGTCGAGGACCTGGCTCGACTAGTCAAGGGTTACGCAGCCGGTGCGCGAACTGTGTAAATTTGAGGCGGTTTCCGAACTTTTTCAAAGGAGGTGCATAAGTGGAGTTTCCTAAACTATAAATAGGGGTCCCAGGGCTATTCTAAAGTTTTCTAAAGCTTTTTAAAGGGGTTCTAAGGGTTCCTAAAAGGGTTTTAGGGTTTCTAAAAAGTGTAGCAAGGGTGATATTCGAGATTGTTCAAATCGGGTAAGTTCTCTCTCTTGTAATTTCTTTTCATAGTGAATTCTGTCGCTTTGTGCCGTGGTTTTTTCCCGCAAGGGTTTTCCATGTTAAATCTTTGTGTTCTCTTATGATTGCTTATTGCTCTTAGATTGCTATCCTAAATCTAGATCTGTGTGATTCCGCAGCACAAATCCCCAACAAGTGGTATCAAAGCAATCATTGGGGCACAGATCTAAATCTGAGGGATTAGTAATAATGGGAAGTACTAGGTATGAGATTGAAAAGTACTTGGGGAAAAATAATTTTGAGTTATGGAAGATCAAGATGATCAGTTCCTTAATCAAGCAAGGCGAAGATGGTGCTCTTGAGGAGCGAAAGTCTACTATGACTAATGATGAATGGAATACTCTTGATAAGAAGGTTTTATCATCGATCCGTTTATGTCTCATAGATGAGGTTCTCTATAATGTCATGAGGGAGAAAACTGCAGCTAAGTTATGGGCGAAGTTAGAGGATGTCTATGCGAAAAAAATCCTCTGAAAATCGCATACACTTGAAGCGGTAATGGTATAACTTCAAGATGGTGGAGGGTGGAGATCTGGAGGCTCACATCATCAACTTTAATAAATTAGTTTGTAAATTGCTGGATATGGAGGAAGTGATGAAAGATGAAGAACAAGCATATATGTTGCTGAATTCTTTTCCGGCGTCTTATGAGTCATCCAAGGACACAACGTGCTCCACGAATAAAACCCCGAGTGTCGACACTATTATCTCAACCCTTCAAGGGAAGGCTATGAGAAAGCTTAACGTTGACATGGGGATATCTTCTGAGGCACTGCTTACAAGGGGTAAGAATTTTGAACAAGGTACATGTTTTTCAGGTTCTAGATCTAAATCTAAGGGCAAGGGCAAAGAATAAGTAAAGTGTTAGAATTGTGGGAAGGAAGGACATGTGAAAAAGGATTGTAAAAATCCTAAATCAAAGAGAGAAGATTTTGAGGCTTTGTACAAGGAGGCCAATGCTGCCACGTCAGATGGATCGAGTGGATGTGATGGTGATGTTTTGTGTAACGTCTCGAAAAAATCCATATAAAGACCCAAGTACCACATCATGTAGAAATCACTCAAGACCAAACCTTTAAAAATTAGACGAAATTAACTAAGTGCTAAACTATATTAGATGTGAAATTTGCTTGAACCACTTTAAATATGAACTGCAAGACTCAAAACTTATAGAATCCTTAACGCTACATTACCCTATAATCTAGGATCAATCTCAAAACCCAGTTGCTTGTGGGAGCATGTTGAAACTTCGTATCGGACCTGGACCGCGCGTCGAAAGTCCGATTACTGTGAAACCAAGCGGTTAGGACTGCCTTACTGGTCGTGGTAACCATCTCAAAAATCAACTCCTAAAAGTATCCAGAAACGTACAACTTGAGCCCGGAGCGAAGTGTGTGAGAAACACGAATATCTTTAGAAATTGAACTCAGATTTAAGTGATTTGGGCCGTTCACTTGTGGGCCAAATTTAAGGATTTAAAGTGTCAGAATCTGACCCAAATGCACTCTCAGATCAGGAAAATTTCCTAGCACAGGTTAGTGTACTTGTGGCCCTGATCGGGTGCCGACGACCGTTGAACTGAAACTGGTCCGCCACGGTCGATCTACAGATCCGATCGGACCGAAAACTTAACTTGACCTAGATCCAATGTTAGGGAGCTTAAGTCCGACCGTACGCAGAAAAGGGCCTCTAGAAGTGCTCCGTTGAGCCGAAACAGATGGGTTTTGGCTATAACCTAAGTATATCATGGCCCTGGGGCCATTGAGCTCACGTTTGAGCCTATATAAGGGTCTTAAACCCTCTATCTCCCTTCACATACGAATTTGCAAACCTTATAGAGAAAAGAGAGAGAAAAGAGAAGGAAAGAGAGAGTGTATGGGAGATTGTTCTCGGGACTCAATCTCGCCGTTCCACGTGCTTATCCACCATTCCTGTATCGCTATTTAGGCGATTTCGATCTCATTCTTAGGTAAGAAAAACTAACCCTAATCTGTTTTAGGGTTTCAGATAGTGTAAGTGATGAAATAACTAACCTAATTCATGTTATAGGTTGTCATTCTACTGTTGATAAAGACTTAGTGTCTAAACTGAATTCGTTACGCATTTACCGGTGTAAGGTGTGGACTATAAATATTTAGGTTATGATTTTCAAGACTTTCAATGCCAATTAATGATTTATAACTGACGTGGGTGCCATTTCACATGCTAAATGCGATGCCTGATTCGCTTTACAGATATATATGAACTATGTTGAATATAGTGTATTCCATGTATTTGTCGAATTGATTAAATGCGTGTAGAATTTGGATTCGTGTTTGACATGATTATCCATCGTGGATATAGGATCGTTGTATATGCGACAACTCCTTGGTGAAAGGATTTGCCCTAATACATGTTATGGCTAATATACGTCATGTATGTTGTAGTGTGTAGCCTAAGTGTTTGTAAAAATGTTTGAATGAGTATGGAATTTCTATTCGTGCTTGCCATGTTTATCTGTTATGGTCGACATACGTCATGTATGTCGAAGTGTTTGTAAAAATGTCGGTATGAGTAAGTATTTGGTAAATTATACTTGATATGAGTGTTGAGATAAGATTCTCAATTACCTTAATTGTGTGTATAAATCCCTCCATCCAACTTACATTATATTATCCGTTTTACGTATGAAATGCATATATGTGAAATCATGTTTATGTTATGTTTCATAAAATGCTCAAATGGTTGATATTACTTGAAGGATTAGTTTACTGCTGAGGTGCCTATTCATATATGATTCCTTGTTATATTTAAGTGTGGTTGGGACTATGATATAGCCTAGGCAATCGGTAACAGATTCTAATCGAGTGGCTGAGGTTGTCTCACCACACGGGACGTGTTCGATGAATTCAAGTGGTACTTTAGTTATCGGCAGTGGTTAGGCCACACAGAGTGCTTACGCACTTCGTGTTGATTAACTTGAGGTGCGCTCGTACCAGTCGAGGTCGTCAAGTAACCCAATTGACCCGATGTATGTTCACCATGTATGGATGCTACTGCCTAACCCTAAGGTACCAAACTCACCAGTGAAAACCCCGTTAATCTTGGTACCTCGATCCGCTAAGACTTATGAGCCGGACATGGTGGTATGGGACACCGTGGTCGAGCTGTCGGCCTACACTGGGGTGACGACCCCACCCATAGTGATTAGTGAGTAACTTAAGCTCGTGAGCTGAATACGGTGGTATGGGAAGCTGTATTCGAGCTGTCGGCCTACGACTAGGTGACGAGCCATTCATAGTGACCTCGAGCATACTTTGAGCCTGCGTTGAGGTGGCGAGCCTTTTCGTAGCAACTAGAGTATAAGTTAGGCCTGCATTGAGGTGACGAGTTCTTTATAGTGACCTAGAATCGCAACATCGTATGGGATTTACTAGGATTGACAACCCTAGAATGGATCATTGTTTGGAAAAATGATAAGGGAGGTACCTTAGTTTTCCAATCCTGCTGTATGAAAAATGACTAATAAGAACTTGGTAATCACGTTCATGCACCGTATTTCATGTGCCTTTGGCATTAGAGTTGAGCACTGAGGAAGTGATTGCATACCGCGACCATGAGATGAAGTTCGCAGAGGGAGTGTAGGCGAGGGCATGCATCATTAATACATACCATTCTTGCATTAATCAGAGTACTTAGGGATACTTGATTGTATTGCTTTATCATTATTGTTTGATTGAATTGATAACATGTTAACATTTGCTTTATAGCTCCACTGAGTTAATTAGTCACTCCTATGTTCTAGGATGGTGTTTTAAATACCAACCAGACCCTATTGTAGTTTCAAATAATGACGCAGTCTGCGAGGCAGAGCCAGACTTTGAGGATGATGAGGAGGCATTCTCATATATGCAGTATTCAGGCGAGTTTATATAGACCGTTCTGATCGGCAGGGCTTCTGGGCTTATACTTTGTAGTGGACCACCACATTTTGACATTTTATATTTTGAAACAATACTTGTAACTATTTGACCTAGCAACACGTACATACTTTGGGACCTACAGTGATTTTTACGTTCCATTTTTTCTCTCAGTCTTCCATTTTTGTAATTCGACTGTCCCCGGAGTATGTTTTGTTGTCTTAGCTTAATCTCATTCATGTTTTATGCACTAATATGGACAACGTTTAAATCATCATTATCTATGTTGCATAAGTGATGCGTTTGGAACTCGAGAGTTAGGCTCCTGCTTAACCCTCGATTTTCAGGGCGTTACAAGTTGGTATCAAAGCATGATTTGGATTAAACTGGACCTAGGTTATTGTCACACGACATACGCTGACGTACTTAGGAGAGAGGCGAGAAAAGTTAGAAATGATCATAGGATTCCCAGTTTCGCCGCCAGGTGAAACTGACCGTCAAAATCGATGCCCGTACGCATCTGTGATCATGCACAGGGACCCCAGATCTTTTCTAGACCGTCAATCGATGGGTATAGACCAAAATTCTACCCATTCCACATCCAAACACCCGAGAAGTGCGAAAATATGCAAAATGGGACCCGAAACTACTCAAACAGAGTCGAGGGCCCAAACGACGTAAATCGGGGGAACCAAAGTGGACCTCGCACCCTTACGGCACCTCAGGGACTATCCTGTGCTGTTTGCAGGACAAGGGTGCACCCCCACCATCGCCTGATTCAGACGACTAGTTATACTTGTAGTCATCTTTTAGTTTACTCTGTTGTTGTTTTCTTGTTTCTATGTATAGCCTTGATAGGCTTAGTATTGTGGTAGAATGATTTGTCGTTTTTAGCGTATAAAATCCTGCTTAGAATAGCTCGCATACATTTCCTATTATGATTCATGTAAAACTATATCTCATGTATTATGACAAATTTTGTTAAATGAAATGCATGTGACCCCTTTCGTTATGGACTGCTTGAAGAATTGAGTGTTATATGCAAAATCTCATGGGTTGCACCCTATGTTGTATATAGGGAATGCCACCTAAGAGCACGTGGAGCTCAATATGCCTTTCACTAGGCGAATCGTTTGACGGGGTACCTCCCCTAAGAGATAGCCATACGGACCCCAGCATGGGTCTGATTCGTGAGACCATGCCGGATTCTCAGCTGGCCACTGGCCCCACCGCTGGGCCGACACCTATGACACCATTTGCTGTACCATCTATTACACCACCAGTTTTTTAGCAGAACCGTGCACCTTCTTCGATGCCGCATGTGCCTTAATCGGCTCCTCCTACTAATAGGTTCGAGTAGATGATGTTGTTGATGCAGCAGCAGCGACAGTAGCTCTTAGCCACCCTTGGGGGAATCTTTGCCCAAGGAATGGGTGTGGCTCCACCTACACCTTTTGTACACCCTACTAGGAATGCGGGTGCTAGCAGCCTCTTTGAGCGATTCTAGCGCTTGGGGCCTCCTACCTTTTCGGGTACTCACAGACCCGAGGAGGCCGAGTATTGGCTTGACCACATCTTTAAGATGCTAAAGCCACTGCACTGCATAGAGCCTGGGCAGGTTAAACTAATCACCTTCAAGTTTGAGAAGGAGGCCAGCCTCTGGAGGGACAGTCCTGCGGACCATTGCGGTTGGGTATGTATGGACGTGGGCCGCATTTGAGACCCGCTTCCACGAGAAGTACTACCCCCTCACTTTTCGACATGAGACGGAGAGTGAGTTTCTCCACCTCTGTTAGGGAGGGATGTCGGTGACAGAATATAAGAACTGATTTACGGAGCTAAGAAGGTATGCTCCATTGATACTGGGAGATCAGCCGATGCGGATGCAGCAATTTTCTGAGGGTCTGCGACCCGAGATCCGCTCAAAGATGTGTTGCGCTAACATATCTACCTATGCTGAGTTAGTGGGCATGTCTCTACGAGCTGAATAGGATGGGGACAGGTTGTCCCGTACCCGTGTACCTACGGCTCCTAGGCCTCGACCTGATCTACCGAGCAGGCCGTTCCTAGGCAAGAGGCCACGTGCAGATTCATCGCCTAGGCTTATGGCTTCACCGGCCCCGATGAGGCGACCAGATGTGTGGTGTACCTACTGTAAGAATCCAGGCCACACATAGCTAAATTGCTTCACTAGGATGAGGAACAGTGGGTTTTCACCACCTCAGAGGATCAACCGCTAACTTCCTCAGGCCATATCAGCACCACCCCTATGGTCAGTACCAACACATCCATCTTTTCGGCCTCCTGCACAATGATTTAGGCCACCTCAGTGACCTATGGTACCGCAATCGAACAGTCCACAACAGGCTCGTGTGCACTCACTCACAGCTGAGGCATCAGAGGCAGCACCTACAGCACCTATGGCTTTAAAAGTCACTGCACATGTTTAAGGTACTCCAGTCTTCTTATTGGTTGACACCGGGTCCACTACCTCCATCATATCATGCACAGCCATTAAGCGACTATTGTTGGGTACAACTCCTACGAAGGGAGTGAGGATCTTTACTGCCACAGGGACTTTTTCAGACATTAGCAGGACTTGTGAGGGTTGCTCGATAGACTTAGGAAGCAGGACAGTACTTGTGGATCTGATCGTTGCCCCACTATACCACTACGATGTTATCCTCGGTGTGGATTGGCTCACCGAGATGAAGGCCGAGATTGATTACGATACCCGGGTAGTGATAGCCTACGGACCTGAGGGCATGGTCTTTACTTTTCCAGTGCAGGTCAGTTGGCCCTACCGTGTTAGCTGCTATGCTACCTTGTTAGAGAATGTGGATGGTCCGACACTTGATGGCACGCCAGTAGTTCAAGATTTCATGGACGTGTTCAGGGCGATACTTGGACTACCTCCTCGATGCGAGATCGACTTTACTATTGACCTTGTGCCCGGTGTAACACCCATTTCGCTACTGACGTATTACATGCCTCCATGCAAGATAGAGGAACTGATGAGGCAGATTGATGACTTGTTGGAGGCAGGTTTCATACGACTGAGTGTGTCCCCTTTGGGAGCGCCCGTGTTATTCGTGAAAAAGAAAGACGGTTCGCTGCGATTATGTATTGATTATCACAAGTTGAACCAGGTGACAGTGAAGAACAAGTATCCTTTACCCAGGATAGATGATCTGTTTGATCAGTTAAAGGGGGCACGATACTTCTCGAAGATCGATCTACAGTCAGGGTATCATCAATTGCGCGTCACGGATGAGGACGTGCAGAAAATGGCCTTCAGGACTAGTTTCGGACACTATAAGTTTCTCGTGATGTCGTTCGGCCTTACGAACACTGGCTGTGTTCATGGACCTAATGAACGGGGTGTTTCGGCCGTTTCTGTTCCGATTCGTCATCGTGTGTATAGATGACATTCTGATATACTCCAAGAGTTGGGAAGAGCACGAGGAACACCTGTAAGTAGTCTTGGGTACTCTGAAGAAGAACTATTTGTTCGCACAGTACAAGAAGTGCGACTTCTGGAAAGAGGAAGTCAAGTTCTTGGGACATGTGGTGTCTAAAGAAGGGATATCAGTTGACCTCACTAAGATAGCCGCAGTTCAAGACTGGGAGCAGCCCGGTTCGGTTACTGAGGTGATGAGCTTTCTTGGTCTGGCAGGGTACTACCGTCGATTTACTAAGGACTTCTCTAAGATTGCTAGACCGTTATCTCAGTTAACAAGGAATGATCTGAAGTTCGCCTAGAATGAGAAAGCGGAAGCAGCTTTTCAGGAGCTGAAGAATAAGCTAATGTCTGCCCCAGTGCCAGTATTGTTAGAGCAAGGGGTTAGGTATACTATATACACCGATGGTCTTGCATTGGTCTGGTTTGTGTCCTTATGCAGAAGGACAGGGTGATTGCTTACGCCTCGAGACAGTTGAGGAAACACGAGGAGAACTATCCTACACATGACCTAGAGTTAGTAGCCGTCATCTTTGTACTGAAGCTCTGGAGACATTACCTCTATGGAGAGGAGTTCAAGCTCTTTTGCGACCATAAGAGCCTCAAATACATATTCACTTAGTGGGACCTGAATATGAGGCAGCGGCGATGGATGAAAACCTTGAAGGACTTCAAGTTCGAGGTTTTCGACCATCCGAGTAAGGCTAACCTTGTGGCTGATGCGTTGAGTCGCAAGAAGACCATAGAGTTTGCAGCTCCGCTAATGGTGGCAGAATGGGGTATGGTAGAGTTCGTGCGAGACTTCGAGCAGAAGCTCACTGTGGAGGAACCATTCGAGAGCATCGCGCACGTTCGTGTGTGGCCACTTATTGATGATAGGATCATTGAGACCCAGAAGGATGATGGACGATTGTCTGAGCTTCGAGAGCAGGCTAGCGACGATGAGGATGCCGAGTGGAGAGTTAGTACAGATAAGGGCTTACGTTACTGTGGCCGCCTATGCGTCCCAAATCTTCATGACTTGAGACAGGAGGTTCTCGAGGCTGCACATAGTTTGAAATTGGCGATGCATCCTGGAAGCACGAAAATGTATCGAGATATGAAGAGATCATACTGGTGGGATAATATGAAAGCCCACATAGCAGATTATGTGTCCCGTTGTCTCACATGCCAGCAGGTCAAGGCTGAACACCGCCGACCTCCTGGACTGTTTCAGCCTATGCCATAGCGGAATGGAAATGGGACATCATCTTCATGGATTTCATCTCAGGGTTACCGAAGACGAGGAAGGGACATGATTCTATTTGGGTGATTGTGGACCGGTTAACGAAATCGGCCCATTTCCTCCCTATTAGAGTTTTGAACTCGGTAGACGACTTGGCCAGATTGTACATCTGCATGGAGTTCCTCCAGAGATCATGTCAGACTGAGACACCCGATTCACATCTACCTTCTAGACTCGTATCCAGGAAGCAATGGGTGTGAAGTTGAAGTTCAGTTCCGCGTTCCACCCACAGACTGACAGGCAGATGGAACGGGTAAACCAGGTGTTGGAAGATATGCTACGAGCTTATGTACTAGATTTCAAGGACAGTTGGGATGACTGTCTTCCTTATGCAGAGTTTGCCTATAACAACAGCTTCCTGGCGAGTATTGGCATGGCTCCTTACGAGGCACTGTATGGGCATCCGTGTAGGGCACCACATTGCTGAGCAGAGGTTGGCGAGAAGAGCTTGATAGGCCCAGAGTTAGTACAGATAACCTCAGAGAAGGTCGATATTATCAGACGTCGACTTCAGGTAGCACAGAGCAGATAGAAGAGCTACGCCGATATGAGGCAGTGACAGCCCGAGTTTGAGGTTGGAGACCATGTGTTCCTTAGAGTTTTCCTTATGAAGGGAGTCCTTCGGTTTGACAAGAAAGGAAAGCTTACGCTGTAATTCATTAACCCATTTCAGATACTTGATCGAGTGGGCATGGTGGCATACCGTCTTTCTTTGCTCACACCACTCATGGGCGTGCCAACATATTTCATATATCTATGCTGAAGAAATACGTTCCCTATCCTTCCCATATTATCAAATGAGAGCAGGTACAACTGAGCGAAGATGCTACTTATGTACTGCAACTGACGTGTGTCCTAAATAGGAAGGAGCGGGTGTTGCGTAGTAAGGTTATCCCGTTGGTGAAGGTGTTATGAATACATCACACGGAGGAAGAAGCTACTGAGACAGAAGCCGAGGTCCGTAAGAACTACCCTCAGATTCTCAAGTACAAAAAGGTACTAATTTCGAGGACAAAATTTTTCTTTAAGGGGGGTAGATTGTAATGTCTTGGAAAAATTCGTACAAAGACCCAAGTACCACCTCAGGCAAAAATCACTCAAGACCAAATCCTTTAGAAATTAGACGAAATTAACTAAGTACTAAACTAGATTAGCTGTAAAATTCACTTGAACCACTTTAAATATGAACTGCAAGACTCAAAACTTATAGAACATTAACACTACATTACCCTATAATCTAGGATCAATCTCAAAACCCAGTTGCTCGTGGGAGCACGTTGAAAGTTTGTATCGGACCTGGACCGCACGTCGAAAGTCCGATTACTACGAAACCAAGCGGTTAGGACCGCCTTATTGGGCTTGACAACCATCTCAGAAATTAACTCCTAATAGTATTCAGAAACGCACAACTTGAGCCCGAAGCGAAGTGTGTGAGAAATGCAAATATCTTTAGAAATTGAACTCAGATTTAAGTGATTTGGGTTGTTCGCTTGTGGGCCAAATCTAAGGATTCAGACCGTCAGAATCTGGCCCAAATACACCCTCGGATCGGGGAAATTTTCCAGCACAAGTCAGTGTACTTGTGGCCCTTATCAGGTGCCGACGACTATTGAACTGAAACTGGTCCGCCACGGTCGATCTACAGATCCGATCGGACTAAAAACTTAACTCGACCTAGATCCAATGTCAGGGAGCTTAAGTCCGACTGCACGCAGAAAAGGGGCCTCCCGAAGTACTCCGTTGAGCCGAAACAGATGGGTTTTGGCTATAACCTAAGTATATAATGGCCCTGGGGCCATTGAGCTCACGTTTAAGCCTATATAAGGGTCTTAAACCCTCTCTCTCCCTTCACATACGAATTTACGAACCCTATAGAGAGAAGAGAGAGAAAAGAGTTGATCACTCACTCCCATGTTCTTGGACGGTGTTTTAAACACCAACCAGACCATGTTGTAGTTTCAGATGATGACGCAGTCTGCGAGGCGGAGCTAGACTTTGAGGATGATGAGGAGGTATTCTCATATATACAGTATTCAGGCGAGTTTATATAGACCGTTCTGATTGGCGGGGCTTCTGAGCTTATACTTTATAGTGGACCACCACATTTTGACATTTTGTATTTTGAAACAATACTTGTAACTATTTGACCTGGTAACGTGTACATACTTTGGGACCTACAGTGGTTTTTACATTCCATATATTTCTCTCAATCTTCCGCTTGTGTAATTCAACTGTCCCTGGAGTATGTTTTGCTGTGTTAGCTTAATCTTATTCATGTTTTATGCACTAATACGGACAATATTTAAATCATCATTATCTATGTTGCATAAGTGATGTGTTTGGAACTCGGGAGTTGGGCTCCTGCTCGACCCCCGATATTCAAGGCGTTACATTATGTCTGTGTCTACAATGATCGTAAGGACGAGTGGATGGTAGACACATGCGCATCTTTTCACATGACTCCTCATCGGAGTTGGTTCACCTGCTACAGGGAGTGCGATGGTGGACAGGTATTTATGGGCAATGACAGTGCCTATAATGTTGTGGCTGTTAGTACAGTGCATATCAAGATGTTTGATGGGGTGGAGCGTACCCTGATTGATGTGAGGCACATTCCTGATTTGAAGAAGAATTTGATTTCTCTTGGTGTACTGGAGGAAATGGGCTGCAAGTTCACAGGTATTAATGGTGCTTTTAAGGTATCTAAGGGGGCACAAGTAATCATGAAAGCACAACGACTCAGTAACATGTACAGGTTGATCGGAAGCACTTTTAAAGGTGAAGCTGCAATGCTGTAGTGGATTCCACTTCTGCACGTGTGTGGCATGCTGGGCATGGCCACATGAGCGGGCAGGGCAGGAAAGCTGAGACGTGCGTAAAGGGATGAGTAGGTGGAGCAGCCACCTGTGAGAAGAATCACATGGTATAATCATAGGATATCGGTGAGGTACATGGCTAACTCCAATATCGTAGGAGATCCATCTTCTATTCAGTTGGCTCTAGGAGAACCAGGAGCTAAAAAGTGGAAGGTGACTATGGGTGATGTGATGGATTCGTTGTACCAGACTGACATATGGGAGTTGGTGGAGCTTCTAATGGGTCGAAAAACGGTTGGATGCTGGTGGATCTTCAGGAGGATACTACATAGATACAGAGCAAGGTTGGTAGCGAAGGGTTATGCTCAGAGAGAAGGGATCGGCTTTTCAGAGATATTCGTGCCGACGGTATAGCAGGTGTTTATTAGATCCGTGATTGACGTTGGTTGGCCAATGTAATTTTGAGCTGGAAGGATGGATGTGGAGTCTACACTTCTGTAAGGAAAATTGGAAGAGCAGATATACATGAAGCAATCAGAGCGGTTCGAAGTTAAAGGGGTTGGGAAAAGACTTTGCAGGAGATCGTGGTACGACCTGTCGCCTAAGCAAGTGGTTTGATTCCTTTATGGTAGGTCAGGTATTGTATGTTGATGACATGTAGATTGTCAATTGTGACATGTCTGATATCAATATACTGAAGACTTAGTTAAGTGGGACATTCAAGATGAAGGATCGGGGGCTGCAAAGATGGTTCTTGGCATTGAGTCTGGAAGAAGAGTAGGCTTTGGTTATCTCAAGCAGAATACCTTGGGTAGGTATTGATCAAGGAGGTGATGGACCATGTAAAGTCGGAGAGCATTCCCTACACGTCTCTCCTTAAGTTTTCCTCAAGACATATCCTAAAACAGATGAGGAAAAGAAGGATATATCTCATGAGCTTTATTCGAATGTAGTTGGCAGTGTATGACATGGTCTGTATTAGACCAATTATTTAATAGGCTATTAGTATTGTGAGCAAGTAACCCGGCAAGCAATATTGGGTAACAGTGAGATGGAAAGAAGACTACATCTTTCCTTTTGAAATGACAGGAGCAAAGGTGGTTGGGCACGTGGATTCAGATCTGATGGACATGCTCTCCTAGATCGTTCCTGCAAAGAAGTTTAAGTTTTGTACGACTTCTCTGGGCTTGGTGATTGTGTAAAAGAAGGACAGAGTGTGCACGAGAAGCTATGATGTGATAGAGAGATAAGAGAAGAGATCAAGAAGCTACACGATTGAAGATTGAAGACTTGGTGGAGATTGTTGTCAGACTTGAAGTCTTCAATATTCTGGGCCGCTCGACTGGTCGAGGGCCTGGCTCGACCGGTCGAGGGGGCTGCTCGACCGGTCGAGGACAGTTCGACTCGAAGTCCAACGTGTTATTCTTTTAGGTGTCTGTGGTGCTCAACCAGTCGAGGCCCAAGCTTGACCGGTCATGGGTGCCCTTTAACTAGTCGAGGACCTAGCTCGACTAGTCGAGGGTTATTCAGTCGGGGTGTGAACTGCGTAAATTTGAAGCGGTTTCCAGACTTTTCCAAAGGAGGCGCATAAGTGGAGTTTCCCAAACTATAAATAGGAGTCCCTAAGGCTATTCTAAAGTATTCTAAAGCTTCTAAAGGGGTTCCAAAGGTTCCTAAAAGGATTTTAGGGTTTTTAAAGGGTGTAACAAGGGTGAGATTCGAGATTTTTTTAATTGGGTAAGTCCTTTCCCTTGTAATTTCTTTTCATAGTGGATTTCTATCGTTTGTGCCGTGGTTTTTTCCCTCAAAGGTTTTCTACATTAAATCTTTGTGTTCTCTTGTGATTGCTTGTTGCTCTTGGATTGCTATCCTAGATCTAGATTTGTGTGATTCCGTAGCACAAATCACACAATACAAATCCCCAACATACAGTGGATGTAGATCTAGAATAGTCTTGCAATTCATCATTTGTTGTGAATGTTTAACGTGTGCACAACATGTGTTTGATGAAATTTCTCTGTTTTAACAATTTTCAATTTATATGTATGCCATCTATACAATGAATGCAAACAGGGATTCATGGCTTTCTCTCGGCCAAGGACCAGTTTGGGTGTACCTAAAAATGTGGACCTAGGAATCCATCCATAGTTTTTTTTTAAATAGTCTTCATCTGACGATGCCTCTAATAGTCTTCATGAACCTGTCTTTAAAATGGTCCGAGCTCCTAGTATTTTTTTATTCATTCCTCGACTTCTATTTTCAGTGTGAGGAAAATCTTATGAACGTCTCAGATTTTGTTTAGATGGTTTGGATTCTCATGTTTAGTGCGCTTGTATTTGGCGTTTAAAGATATGGGTGCTTGGAATACATTCCTAGTTTAGTTCTTAACTGTTAAAACGGTTAACCACAGTTTACTGTTCTCTGACATAGAGCTTCGCTAATCCTACACACATGTACAAGTCAGCTAATGTACATTGTAGATTAAAGACTGGATTGTAAATACCATATTGTAGATCTTGTACACAACCTTTATCTTTGCACAATAAAATCTGCACGTGTGGTCTACTTGATGGATGGATTGAAAATCTGTCTGCTGAACTGGCATATGCGGTGGCATGTGCATGATATTTGTTAAAATGCACTAGGTGTGAAATTCGAAATACCTGCCGATATCGCCAAAACTTTAAATCATGTTATAGGAATCTTCTCTAATAATTTTTATTTTTTTTGTTTTCCTTCATTTTTTTTTGTTTTTTTGTTTTTTTTTTTGTTTTTCTATTTTGGGTTCTTCATTATGAATACTAAGAGATGTCATTACTATTTGGTTATTTGATCTTTCTCATGGTGACTGTTTCATAATTCAATTAGCTTCTGCATCCAAATGCAGCCTTAATATTTGAGTGAGATTTTATCCAAGGACAGTGTACCTCACCATCTATTATAGTTTCTTTTTAAATGATATTAATTACATTATCCTCATGTCCATAGCTAATTTAATGAAAGAATTTAATCTTATGTTTCAGCTGGTCCACAACATACGATGATTTACTAACAACTAGTCAGCCTTTTCCACAACCAATCACATTACTTGTAAGCCTTTCTAAGATCTTTTCCCCAAATATCTCCTCCCAATAGCATGTTTTGGTAGCTATCCTAAATTCCAAGCTAATTTAATCTTATGTTAATGAAGATTGATAAGGTCATCACCAAGGACATGTATGTTATCCTCAGATTTTTAGGTTTTTTAAGTGAGACCCATTGTTCAGAGGTCCAGACCATTATACGAATGCAACCCACTATGGATGAATGCCATCTCAAAAATCTCCTCTGATGCAACCCACTATGGGCAACGGCTATCTAGAAAGTCTCTGGAAGATCTTGGCCACTGATCTTGGTTGTTTGGAGTTTAATGTGGACTGTTGCTATGTCTCTTCTTAATTGTCAGTTTGCAGGGCCACATTGAAAGATACAGATTTTCTTATGGAGTTTTTTTTTTGAATGGTCCATTTGCAACGAGTCCCAACAGACAATGGTCCTTGTCTGTGAATCATGGGCCCCTCTTCTGCAAACTGAAAACCAGAAGGAAACTGGTGTACACACTACATCAAAATCGATGATGAGGAACGGCCCTTTTTGGTTTAGGAACGGTTGTAGGCCGTTTCTAATGCGAATGGTTTTAGACCATTTGTAAGTAACAAAGGTTAAAAAGTTACTTAAAGTAAAAGCCCGATTTGATTTCTAAAAGTGCTCTCTCTCTCTATTTTCCAGCACTTTAATGGATGGACGCTGGATGGGCGGTAGAAATCAACTGCGAAAGTAGAAGATGAGCTCACAAGATTGGCAATGGAGGTGGAGGGGTTTCACAAGCTATTGTTGCTGGGAACGGTGACTGTAGATGTGGTGGTAGCATCTCGTGGTTGTTTGTGTGTGTGTGTGTAGCAACTTGCAACGTCTGTCTCTGCTCTTGGTGGATTAGGAGCGATTTCACCCGTTGTATGGAAGATTTCACATACAACGCCTATTTTTCCTACCCAAAGTGGGACTTTTCGTAATCATGAAAATGGATGCAGCTGAACCCTTCAATACTCCAGTTAATCCTGTTACTATGGGAATACCTGTAAGTATTCTTTGTAATTAAAATGCTACACGTACAAGCCATTAGTCTATGAATATATCTGCTTGCTACAAGTACATGAATGTTTAGGCATATGCCTCTACTCAGCTAATTGCTTCTACTGAGAACTAATGCAATGCTTTCTCTGCCTTTGGTCATGAAAATGTTGTTGTGGAGCAGAGTGTTCCCAGGCCCTCGAGTACCATCCATTGTGGAGCCTTAGAAAAAAGGTCCTCGAGTACCATATTGATTTCATTATGCATTATTGGGTTGGTTCCAAATATTCGATTATGAGGCTGTACGTCTTAGGTTGTACATCTAGAGCTTTATTCTTTATCCTTCTTCTTCTTCTTCTTCTTCTTCTTCTTCTAGATGTTTCTGTCTTTTCATGTATTCTACAATGTTCTTGAATTCTACCAGAACAAATTGCTCTTTGTAGAAATAGAGTATATGCAGCAGAGGGTAACTATAATTTCTCACATCTGTTCTTACATTACAACATTGGTTGGCCCCACTTCTTATCATTCAACATAGCTTATCAATGAGTTTGATACCAGATGCATACCATGACATCAGTATTAATGTTATGTAATTTGTAGCGTTCTTGTAGTTCCGATGCCATTCACTTGCTAATAGTACATTCGGTATACCAAATATCATGAATTTTATGATATTTGGGTTCAACCAAATGCACCCCAAAATAGAAATTTCTTTCATGATTTTATTATTTCTCATCTTACTATGCAGGAGATTGACTTGCAAAATGATAACATGTATCTCCGACTAAGGTACCTATTTCTCTCTATATGTACAAGACATCTCTATTGTACATGTAGCGCTAGTGTATGTTTATCAGGATTATTATTTTAATTTGGGCATAACACATGGATGGGCCAATTGAAAAAAAAATAAAAAATCATGGAGATTAGACTGCGGCAGCCATCCAATGAGTTGCTTAAAAAGGAATGGCCTGCTCAAAAATAGATTAAGGGTCCACATTCAGCAGCAGAAGTCAAGTCAAATTAGCAGTCAGAATTATGGATCACATGGACTTTCAGCTGGAGGATGGCTTGCACATGTCTACATGGAACAATTTGGGTGTCTGTCCTTAATTGGACATTCAGCTGGAGGATGGCTTGCACGTGTCTACATGGAAGAATTTGGGCTGTCTCATATTTCATTGCTGTTGACTCTTGGATCCCCTCACTTTTATCGGTTTTTATTCTTATAGAATCCATGGCTTGTTTTAAAGATGAGAGACCTTTGAAGGAATTCTCTTTGAATTTCAAGTGTTGAGGGACAATAATTTCTGTTGGTATGTCTGATTTGCTAGGATCGTTTTAGTTTCTATTGGAGGGCGCTTGTATGCGTAACACTTGTACAGGAAGTGAATCACAATAAGTGATAGAAACTGACCAACAGTCAAGCTTTTCTTGTTCCAAGCACGGTTCATCAGTCCTTGTGCATCTAACATAGAATTTTTTGCAAGCTAAACATGCTATCCTAACATTTATTGATATGATTTTGCTTGATTTTTGCAGCTCCCACAAATCTTCTTGGATACATTGAAAACCAATAGGATCTTACATTCATGGTGTACTGAAGTTAGTTTCTATGGTTCTTTTCGGTGGCCAGGCATCAGGAGCTCTGTATTATAGGTAAATGAAATTCTCATAATAGAAAGTCATATTGTGACTGTTGATTCTGGCAATAGTAGTTTTATATGTGGCATTTTCATTGGATCAACGCCAGGAAATTTAAAACATTAAGAACAAGAACTAAAGAATAAAATGTAAACAGTTTATATTCTGTGATGCAAATGTGGCTGTGGATATTTTCTCCAAATATGTTGCTAATCAGTATCAAATATGGAATAGTTCACCTGATGTCATTGTAAATAGTCTCCTTTTGGATGCATCTAGGTTTACTCTTTGACATCATCCCAATCACAATGATTTGTTTCTACGAAAAGAAATCCCCTATTCTCTGAAATTTCTCTAAATATTTCTGCAGTCGCAAGGTTCACATGATGCGGCTTCACGAAGTTCATTGCAATGGTAAGGGCCATCATTACCATTTACTATGAAATGCAAAGTAAATGAGCCATCATTATCATTTCCAGTGTTTGTTTAAATAGGAAGTATGGGGAAAGGGTGAAAAGATGCATACTTTGGGTTGCTTAATGTTACAAACCATTTTTAAATATTCAAGTGTATGTTGAAACTTCCTTTCTTATTTATTTTCTGATCAATTCTTTTATTTAATTTGTTTTTTTTCCTTTCTTTCTTGTTTCCTTTAAGATTGTTGCTTGCATTTATGAAATATTTGCATATTTAAATAGGTAGCATAATGACTTGGTAATTGCTACATGGATGACTTTGTTCCTTATGTCTAGGACTCAATGATGCTTCTCACAGTCTGCTATTGATAATAGGAAAACCACTTCTCCTTTTGTTACTAGTCCCTGATGTACTTAGATTCTTTTAAGTTGGTCCTGTTTGCAATCTATCAGTATTCAATGTTAAACCTACCACTATTCCTGTGACTACTATGACAGCATCTAGGTGGCGAGCAACCTGAAAATTTTTAAAGCTACAGTTTTGAAATCACTTACTCGGCATACAAGTACTTTGAATCAGACTGTCCAAATCACAGACCCCAGTTTAGATACATTGTCAAAAAAAAAATTACACTTTTCCAAAGAAAAAGGAGAACAAATGTTAACCAGTACCCATTGCATCTAATATTTGATAACACTACGTTTGACATATGTTGTCAATTTGTACTTCATTATGTCATGAGAACCAGGAAATTATAGACTTTTTTTTATTCAATTTTTTTTTTCATGCTGTTTTGGTGTGATAGCTAACATTATGTTCTGTTTTTTGTTGACTAGAAGGATGTTTCCCAGTTGTAGTGTTCTTTCAGGATCCAAAATTCCAAAAGAAATTTCAAAATCTGTTGCTTCCAGTGCCGAGGATACTTCCATAAAGAAACCAACATCAACACAGACTTGGAAATCAAGGTATTGGTTTCAGCTCTTTCCATTTTGGATGGAAGCTACACCATTCCTTTATTGGCTTCGTAGTCATGTTTGAGTATTGTGTCTCAGTTTTCAGTTTAGCCCTTTTATCATGCTGAGCGCATGCATGCGCACACAAAAAGATAAAAGAAGTGATTATGGGAACACATGCATGTCAATGAACCACTGCTGGATATGATTTTATCACAATCAGAATCAATGATTTTTCATGTGGATGATGAATAGTGGGACTTTTCGTGTTAGATGCCTTATAGCCTATTATTATCACCGTAACTTTAAAAAAATGATGGGATTTTATGCGTAAGATTCCTAGAGTATAAAGATCTTCTCTGTGGATGATATTGTTTGGAATTTTTTAATTAGCTTAGTATTTCTTCTCTCCAAATGGTTTGTATTGTTTGAATTCAGTTCTGTAACCAATTCATCCGTTGGTGGGATCTGTCAATCAGTTCTATATATTTCAAATTATTTGTACGTTCTACAATCTCTCCTGGCAAAACCATATTTTTCACATGATTTTAACAATACTAACATTCTTAAATTTATAGCGAGGAAATCACGCAAACAATCAGTTGGATATTATTAATGAGACTATTTATTTGACTTTTGGAGATTTTTTTCTAGGCAAAAATAAAATCAAATAAAAGCAATATATGGACATAAACCATTAGATCTAAGGAGTCATTAAAAAGATTAGATGAAGGAAAGCTTGACAGGTCTTGTTTATGTAAATCATTAAAATGAAGTGACATTGCAAGTATGTTCATAGTCATCCTTCAGTTCCAATTGGCTCCTCACCCATTATCAATGATGAGAAGGCTCTGGAATTCAAACAGTCTGAACAGGTCCCCACTATGCTAATGGTCTCAATCACATATTGGTGGGCTTCACCTCTCTGGTTGAGTTTCAAATCAAGCATCAGGAACTGAACAAAGAGAACTAGTGAGGGATGTTAGAGGTATGATCAACTTTTCATACCAAATTGAAAATCTATTTCACAACATTTGATATAAGTCTATCTACGGTTGCTCCTTTTTTTAGGTCCTTTTCCATGCTGAACACTTGGACGCTCCTCGACACTTCAAATCTGAATGTAAAAAGTGTCATGGTAATGTCATGAGAAGTGCCATGTGTTGGACATTTTTAAGTGAGGCTTCCAACTGTCCATGTATTCTCTAAGGTTTTCTTACATCTTTTTCTATATTTTCACTATATAATTTTCTTTTGTCAAGCTGAAAATTTCTGCCCCTTACCTCAAACTTGCCTCCATTCTCTTGGTGTTGAAGAAACTATTTAGGATTCCTTAGCCAAAGCAGCATTTGCAGTTGTATTGGAGCTTTCAGTTCCTTCATCTTGATGAATTCTATGTATTATGTTTCCCTTAGTAATGAATTCTTGATTAAAATTGTATAATGTGCTGCAACAATTTTATTGGCTTTTGCTCGTAGTTGCACGGTTTTTTGGTTTAAAACCATTCCGAAATAAGAAAAAATACCATTCCAAAAAATTATAAATTGTGATGGCAATTGAAAATTTGTGACGGTTTTCAACCGTCCCTAATTTTTTGCAACGCACTATAGTCACAGTTGAAAATCAACCATTGCTAAAGAGAGATTTTGGTGTAGTGAATAGAACTCAATCAATATTGTCCATCTTGCTCTCTATACTCCAATCACGTACATGCAAAACTATCTGAGGTGGCGTATGAGCACGATGGATCATAAGGTCACATCATTCCCAAATTGTAAATTCTATGATAATACCAAGTATAATTCAATATAATGAATAGATTAATTATAAGAAATAAATTTACATTCACAATTCCAAAGTAACCATTTAACTTTGCGAAAATGAAAACAAAATAAATCAATTCTTCTTGATCATTTTTGTTTACTACTCTAGGGAAGGCACCCGTCAAATAAATTGATCATTTTAGGGCAGAGCACCTGTAACACATATTGATCCTTTTAGGGCAGAGCACCCATAAAAATACAATGATCATTTCAAGGCAGGGCACTAGTAACTAAAAATTTAATGATCATTTCAGGGAAGAACACCGATAACAACAAAATACGATGATCCTTTCAGGGTAGAGCACCTGTAACAAGAAAATACAATGATTATTTCAGGGCAGAGCACCCATAACAAGAAAATACAATGATCATTTCAGGGTAGAGCACCCATAATTAAATTTCATTCCAAAATACAACAAGGATCTAAATGGATAACATCCTCACAAGTTTAGTATATAATGGAACTATAACTTATAATAACATTCAATACACTAAAGACAAGAATTAAATCAACATGATAGCATAATTGTGATTAAGACATACCAACATCAAGAGAAGAGGCGATTACACCGACTAACAAAATTTGAAAAACATGCATTCAAAACATCATAAAACAGTATCTCATGCTAACAATGGTTGAACCATTACATCTTACCAACACGTGTAAAATGATAATGCCTAGACTTAGCCAAAGTGTAAACATAGGGTTTTCAACTGGGAAGATCACCTATCTGTTCTAATGTGAATGGTAATGACTAATGACAATATGAACTTCTTATGAGCCGTCTTACTCTTGACCCAATTTGACGTTTTGAATATGAATTGAGTTGGTCAATTAATTATAGATCCGGTCGGCATAATTCCCTATGGCTTTGGAAAATGATTGCCATATTTAGTGATATCAGGGTTTTATTTTGTTCATAGAACCATCTCTGGAAAACATAATTAAGGATAAAAAGGAACTGACTCACTAAGTCAAATTAGTGAGTCACGCTGCAGCATTGAAACTTGAAATAATTGATGCAAGGAGTCGATGCTCTATAAAACCAAGGATCACTAACCTTTGAGATTTTTGAGGAGGGACTGCTGTAGTTCAAAATTTGTTGATTCCAGCGAGATGTAGGCTAACAAAGTCGACTCAGCGATGGGTCTTCTTCTCCTCTTCTTTTCTTTTCTTTCTCTTGATCTTTGTTGTTTCGATCTCTCTCTCTCTCTCTCTCTCTCTCTCTCCCTCTCTGACTTTCTTCTCTCATATCATACTTCAATATGAATGCTAGAACTTAGTAAACCAATGAGCTAGCAACTCGTTGGTTTTACTTCCTTTCTCATCCCTTCTTTATTTCGATCTCCTTTATAGTGTGCGGTTGCTTCTCTCTGAATCTCCTCACTATTCTGTTACATAGGATCTTTCATAAACTTTCTTATTCCCAAAATTCATGTTGTGAAAGGAAACTGTTGAGGTTCGACCGGTGCAAATGGGTCTTTAATAACGTAAACCCAATGTCTCTAAAACCTTTATTAGATCTTGAAGTAACTTCTTGGATAGGTATTACTAATTAATGGTGATCGTGTGGGCCTCTAGATGCACGTTGTGGATATTGGATTAATGACTAAACAAGATCAACTGGTTTCTTTTCTTCATTGAAGAAGACACAGAGTGTCAATGGCAGATTATTTTTTGAGATGTTTTTCTTCAAACAAATTGTTGTGGAAGGTTTTGAGGAGTCCCAAGTGTTCAACACTTTTTTCGGTTTGGGTTTTTGTGGTCATGTGTGGTGCATGCATGCCAGAACCAACTATGTGGCTCGATTCCATCCGAACAACTTGACCCCAAGTGCCAATATAAGAAAATGCGATGTCTGGCAAATCGGTCTCCTATTCATCCACTCGCAAATTGTTTTAGAGAATGATCAAGAGATATTTGGAGGGTGGGGTTCTTCCTCCGAAGATGGGTTCAACTTTGATTTCCATATGAAATGACTTTTTATACTAGGCTGTCATCAAATTAGAAGGAAATAGTCACAGTCAGTTAAGGCACATCTGCAAGAAACCTTTTAAAATAAACAACTGCCTGTATTAAGAATGGCTAAAGTCCATCGTATGGGCGTAGACTTGAATTACAACTAAAAGATTACTATTACTCCTAAGATAGAGCTAACGTTGAAAAGATTATGTTAAGATAAGATAAGATAAATTTGTCTGAATTTGTTGGAACGGTATGAGACGATTTGTGCTGTAAATTTCCTATTCTATTATAAACTTCTCTACTATGCAGATACTCTATATTTGTTCCTCCTCTTTACTTTAACCGTTACGATAGCTGAATCGTTGCCACATTGGTCTTCAAGATCTTTCTGTCTGATTCTTTGTATTTTCTAAATGTTCTACTTCTCTTGACCACTTTCCATCTCTTAAGCTTCTCACCCGTGCCCCATCATCAGATGACGTGTGTTGCCAACTCAACGCAAGTTGTGCTTCCATAAAAAGTTTTCCAAATATCTTTAAATATCTTTTTACATGCTATATTCTCTTTATTTAACAACACGTGTCATTCCCTAATTGTTCAGGAATGGCCAGAAATATGGCACAACATTGCCCCCATGTCACTTCAACTTTAGGTAAAACGTGGAAGTGACATTGCTCCATTGCCTGATGCAATTAATGTGATTGAACGTCTTTCCATGCGTTTGCTCCCTATTGACTTTGCTCGGTTGAGACGAATACCAAATGGAAAGGTTAAATGATCCCAACCTTCTTTTCAACCGATTTCTGACACCTCATCATCCTAAACTATTACCTTTCCCTACTTCAGTTCATCTTCTTACCATAACTATCAACAATCCTACTAAGATTTAGTCAATGATTGATCAATACTCCACTGTCATTGTTCGCTTTGATTTAGGTGGATGTGCTCTCTTTTTGTTATTCTCATTGCCTGATTGTGTTGATAATTTCTTGACCTCCTAATATCTTTCATCTATGCAGTAATTAGAGAACTTTCGGCCACTAAAAACAATCTTCACAACCCAAAGTAGTTCATGTTATTGCCATGATCGACGAGGCCCAAACTTTGTCAGAGAATGTCAATGTCTCAGACTCCAAAGCGACCATGAGTGATGTTCCTCGACCAGAAATCCATGCTCAATAAGAGATGGAGATCGTGCAACCAACAGAATATATTCCTACTCTTATCCAGTTTAAGATATCGATCATCGCTATCAACCAAGAAGAAGATGAAGACGAAACTCTTTTGACGACATCGCGAATCTCTCATAAAGCCGCATCTTCTCATCTAACATAATATCAACCATTCATTCTAAGCTAACTATTCTTAGCTCAACCAGTAGGCATCAGGTGCTTATTTTGGAAAATGAAGAAGAAGAAGAAGCTCCTTGATCAGTCATGGCCTCTCCTAGTCGAACCATAGCTATCGAACCTCCTTTAACCATTGACTCTAGTAGTGTTATCATTCCAGTCGAGACTGCACCCGCTCATCCTCCAGTGCACAAGAGACACTCTTAGTCGAAGATATCCTTTCCTGCATCAACCCAGTTATCACATGTGATATTTCAGTGGTTGAGTCTCTAGCACCTTCGACTGAGCTTTAACAACTCCAAGAAGAATTACACATTTGTATTCGCTCTTTGCTACTAAGATTATTTCTTCGAGGTTGATTAAAAGACTTACTCTCCTTATCCAACAATACCAAATGATCTCTCGCTTGGACGAAACTCTACTGGACAAAATTCCTTTGCTTTATGAATCTTGGGCTTAGTGCAGGAGTGCCAAGATATAAATGCGACGGTCGATAAAGCCCAAGCCGAGCATGTGGATGCTAACTTCAAAATGAGCAAAGTCACAAATGTTGGAGAGCGATTATCTACTACATTTGCGATCAAAAAAGGTCAGATTTAGAGATGATCAACCTAGCCTTTTAAATTCCAATAATGGAAGAACAACTCAAGTTGTTGAAAGACCGGTGCAAAATTTTGGCAAATACCAGAGGTGAACGAAAAACCAAAATCAGTTCGCTGGCGATCTTTGTCAGAGACAATACCCCATATGTCGAAAAGGCTAGAAGTGTAGCTCTGAAGAGTCAGGCAGTCCTCAATCGAAAGAAAATCAAATGGGAGAAGATATAGGAGAGATTGGCCAATTTTTTCTTCTTTTGATTTTTATGTTCCTACCTTTTGTACCGACTGTTGTAATAGAATTGATAATAAATGAAATCAGCTGAGTGCCTTCTTTTTCTTCACTTTGTGTCTCAACCATTTGTTACACTTAGTATTTTTCCTTACGTATGTTTAAAAGTAGTAATTACCCTGTTGATGTGGCCTAGAAATAAAGTGTCATTAGTCATTTCTCAGTAATAACTACCATTATGATTACTCTACTTTTGAGGAGGTGCATGCCATTATGAGGCATTTCAATCATCATGACGCATCGATTATAGACTTCATTGGCATCGCTGATGCATATAAATTGCAACACTTCTCACCATTCCATTCATGCCCCGAACTTTGCATTTCTCCCCAATTTCCTTAGCAAACATGTCTTCAATTGTAGAGACTACTGGACTTTCTCAAGCCAAAGCCTTCTTGGCAAAAAATTTGGCCATGGACCTTAAAGGGTCTGCTCATTCTCCCATCTTGTTCAACATTTAACCTTCATTCATAATCATTCAGTAATTGCTTCTACTGATGAACCTTTGAAGGCACTGCTTGATGTTCTTTCCTGATTGCAAACTCTCGGGCACACCTTTTTCATCGTAATATTCAAGATTCAGAAATTTACTGATCAGGTTGAACATAAAGCATCCATTCATAAGGACTTGTCTACTTTGTCAAATCTTTATGACATTGCTTGGGAACAACACCTTCACTAGAATCAGCGACATCATTTTAACAATATGGTGCAACAAACTCTGTAAGTTAAGCGAAAAGAGTTAGATATAGAAATTAAAGAGGTCGGACACATTTATTTTGGGAAGATTTTATTTTATTTTTCCAATTTTGCAGAACTTACAGAGTTCATTAACTCCCAAATTGACATGTATCAAGAACAATAGAAAGAAAGTAGCATTCACAAGAAGAATACGGAGAATAATGCTCTCTTGGTCACTGCATTGATACTATCTTGAACTTTCTGGATCATGCCTTGACCGAAGGAGAATCTTGGAAGAAACAGAAGCAGGAATCCAAAATAATGAATGAACACGCCCTTAAAGAATTTGACGAATTGAAGGCAATATATGCTTGAATTTCTATTCCCCCTGCAACACCCCGTACTTTTCAATACTTGGGTGTTACCATGATACCTAACTTATTAAATTGTACGTTAACGATTCTAGAACTTAACTCTTAGAATCTACTGTTCATTGGACCGACAACCTCCTATAAGATGACTTAGGTACTTAATTAAATAATATAGTCATCAAACTTTGAAAGTAACAATATAAGTGTATCCAAATTATCCTAGGAACGTTTAAAAACATTGACAATAAAAAATAAGCATGATCTGACCATCGACTCATCGGGTATCAAATATGAGCATGATCAGAACAGAGTTAAGTGCAAACATAGCTTGCAAGGTGAGTTAATTCAAATAATTTTTAATAAATTTCCTTTAATTTAGGGTTTGTTATGCATGGATTTTATCAAATCTCAATTAGGATATGTTTTGGTTCAAGACTGAATTGGTCGCGAGGGTTCGAGTCTTCATGGAATGGGAGCAATCAGGCTCAAATCGGGCTAAGTCATGTCGTCGAGTTAACAATCAAGTTTGGTGAGTTCCGATCTCAAGAATTTTAGAGTTAAATCTTATTTGGGTTGAGAAAAAACTAATTTAGATTCTTATTTAAAATGTAGGAAATGTTGGTTTCCAAATACCTCATTAGATTGTGAAATAGGTATTGAGTTGCGATGGAAAGCAACTCAATTGAGGTGTGCCTCTCTCAAACCCTACATTAATAGCTCAAGTAGGATTTAATTGGAACTTAATTAAGCTTAATCAATATCTAACTTTTGAATTTGTATGTAGGAAATATATTTTCCCCAATTTGCCACACTTAGGATACGACGTAAACAAGTAAATTTAACTTTAAAGGTAAGGATCACCCTTCAAGCTTTTTCATATCATGATAATTATCTTCATTTATTTTATTGATTGCTTAATATAGTATTGAGTGAAAATGATAATAAACGTTAGTTTCTATTTGAGTAATTCTTCATAAATGATTAATGATTGGATTTAAATTCAATATTTGAATATGATATATATCTCAATTATCTCTATTCTGGTTTAAAATAAACACTTTATATATGTAAGTGATATAGATATTGTACGTGGCTTGTTTTGCCACATGTGATTACTTGATGGTATTTTTGGAGGTCCTCAAACTAGTGGCCATTTGTGTTGGGGGCCTTGCACAAAACCTTATGATCTAGCCCTCCAGAACAAACCAGAATTATGGATAATAAAGCAATGAAAATAATCAATGCATCAATCACACACCACACAAGAGATTTTTACGTGGAAAACCCTCAAAGAGGTAAAAACCACGGGACCTCGTCCAGATCAACAATCCACTATGAAGTAAAATATTACAACCTTCTTCACTCACGCAGGAGTGGATAAACAATGAGAGAAATAGAGAAAACGGAGAGATCTAACTGATTACGAGGACATAGAAGCGCTGAGATATAGATTGCACAATAGATAACCTCCACGAGCAGAACCTCCCTTCTATAAGCTTCCTCTCTCTCTTCCTCTCTCTCTCTCTCACCTTTTGATAGCCCTAAACCCTTTAGCAAATCCCTTGTAAAGCTTTAGAAAACCCTCTTATATTCTCTTGTGATACCTAGAAAACCCTAGGCAACCCCTTTTATAGTTTAGAAAACTTTCCTTTCGCATCCCGGTTGCGAAAGGACTCAAATCTGCGGTTTCACGCAAAATCGCGGAACAAACTGCTAACCTTCGACTAGTCGAAGCCTGTCCACGACCGGTCGAAGCCCTCCTTCGACTGGTCCTGGAATTCCAGGACTGGTCTTAGCCTCCGAGAAAAAACAGCATGAACTCGTTGGACTTTGAGTCGTGCCAGGGCTCGAACCTACGACCGGTCGAGTGGGGCTTAGGACCGGTCGAAAACGAAAAAAAACTCCATCAAATCTCTCCCTTTTTGACCTAGGAGGGATCCACCTTCTTCAAGCCAGCCAGGTTTATACAAACCTCAAACTTGCCCTTGAGTAAAGCCTTGGTCATCATGTCTGACCCATTATCGTCCGTGTGGACCTTCTCAAGCTATAACACCTTCTGTTCCAAAGTATCCCTGATCCAGTGATACCGAATCTCTATGTGCTTCGACTTGGAATGCTGACTTGGATTCTTGCTCAAGTGTATAGCACTCTGACTATCGCAATAGACCATGTGCTCCTCCTGCTTTAGGCTAAGTTCCTGTAGGAACCTCTTCATCCAAAGCATCTCTTTACATGCCTCTGTGACTGCAATATACTCGGCCTCTGTCGTCGACAATGCTACGACCTTCTGTAGCTTGCTCTGCCAAGAAACCGCTCCTCCTGCAAACGTGAACATGAACCCCGATGTAGACTTCCTAGAGTCTATATCACCTGCCATATCTGCATCTGTGTAGCCCTCTAACACAGGTTTACCGTCACCATAGCATATGCTCAACCTGGATGAGCCTCTTAGATACCGCAGTATCCATTTCACCGTTGCCCAATGCTCTTTGCCAAGATTGGCAAGGTACCGGCTGACAACACCAACCGCATATGATATGTCTGGGCGTGTACACACCATAGCACACATCAAACTTCCTACCGCTGACGCGTAGGGTATCTTCTGTATCTCTTTCACCTCTGCCTTCGTCTTGGGACACCGCCTGTCGCTCAATCTGAAGTGACCATCTAGTGGAGTACTGACCGGCTTCGCTGCATTCATATTGAACCACTCTAGGACTTTCTCAATATACCGCTCTTGTGACAGCTAGAGCTTCCTGCTACTTCTGTCACGGGTTATCTTCATTCCTAGGATCTGTCTAGCCGGGCCCAAGTCTTTCATCGCAAAAGACTTGCCCAACTCCTGTTTCAGCCCGTCAATCTTCTTGATGTTTTTTCCCATGATGAGCATGTCATCAACGTATAATAGCAGAACTAAGAAATCACCATCTGAGAACTTGCGCGTGAACACACAGTGGTCCGACTCGTTCTATCATACCCATGTTTCAACATGAACGAGTCGAACTTCTTGTACCATTGCCGTGGAGCTTGTTTCAGCCCATACAAGCTCTTCCTCAGCGTACACACCATATGCTCCTTGCCCTTGACTTTGAACCCCTCTGGTTGGTGCATGTAGATCTCTTCTTCCAGGTCACCATGGAGAAAGGCAGTTTTAACATCTAACTGCTCTATCTCTAGATCCATGCTAGCCGCCAACCCAAGCAACACCCGTATAGATGTCATCTTCACCACTGGTGAGAATATCTCCTCAAAGTCTATGCCTTTCCTCTGACCAAAACCTTTCACCACAAGTTTGGCCTTGAACCTCGTCTGTGAATTCTTCTGCTCAATCTTCTTTCTGAACACCCACTTGTTGCTCAAAGCTTTCTTACCCCTAGGCAATTTCACCATGTCATGGGTGTGGTTCTTATGGAAGGATTCCATCTCCTCTTGCATAGCTTTCAACCACTCCCCCTTATGATCGTCGGCTAGGGCCTCAGAATAATCTTTTGGCTCTCCCCCATCGGTTAGTATAATGTACCCATGCGGCGAGCACCTCTTGGACGGCTGTCTGTCCCTAGATGACCTCCTCACCTGTGGATCAACAGGTGGATCAAGTGGGGGCTGCTCCCCTGGTCCATTTTCTGAAGGAACTTTCTCGTCCTCTGCACCTTACTGTACTCCCCTGTCATCATACACCACGGGAGGAGTAACCGGATCTATGTCCTCTAGCTCACCTGAACTAGGCTTGTTCTTCACTGGCTTACCAATGTCTTCTGTACACTGATCTTCAAAGAAAACCACATCTCTGCTCCTGACGAGCTTCCTCTCGGTCGGATCTCACAACTTGTAACCGAATTTTTCATCACCATACCCTAAGAACACATACTGCCTGATCTTCATATCGAGCTTGGACCTCTCGTCCTTTGGTACGTGAATGGATGCCCTGCATCCAAACACCCTGAGATGACTGTACGATGGATCCTATCCAGTCCACACCTTCTCAGGTACTTTTCCATTCAACGAGGCTGATGGAGACCTGTTTATCAAATACACCGCCGTGTGCATTGCTTCTCCTCAGAACGTCTTGGGCAATTTCACATGGGATAACATACATCTGATTCTCTCAACAATGGTGTGATTCATTCGCTCAGCTACACCATTATGCTGGGGGGTCTTGGGAACCGTCTGTTCATGCCGTATACCCAGGGACTTACAGAACTCATGAAAGTCGCCAATTATTCACCACCATTGTCAGTGCGGATGCACTTCAATGATCTACCTGTCTCTCTCTCAACCATAGCAAGAAACAATTTAAACACACCAAAGACCTCGTTTTTAGATTTCAAAGCATAAACCCAAACCCTCCTAGATGCATCATCTATAAAAGTAACAAAATACAATGCCCCACCCAAGGTTTTTATCCTCATAGGACCACAAACATCAGAATAAACCAAATCTAATACATGCACTTTATTAACATGAGAAGCGTTTTAACAAATAAAACTCTATGCTGTTTCCCTGATAAACAATCAAGGCAGGTTTTGAGAGGTGTACCTGTCACGTCTGGAAGGAGCCACTTCTTTGCTAGTACCTGAAGCCCTTTTTCACTCATGTGGCCTAGACGCCTGTGCCACATGTCAATAACTGAATCTTCTGCTGCGTTCAACCCACTCTTGCACATACTGACACTTGTCTTGTACAGGGTGCAACACTTCTTTCCTCTAGCCATGATCAATGAACCCTTGATGAGCTTTCATCGCCCACCAGCAAACCGGCTTTCATAACTATCATCATCCAGCCTTCCCGTCGACATCAAGTTGAGGCGAAGGTCTGGGATATGCCTCACATCCCTGAGAACTAATGTGCAGCCCATATCAGTTTTCACACAAATATCACTGACTCCCACGAGTTTTGATACGCCAGAATTTTTCATCTTCACAGTCTCATAGTTACCTGACTTATAGCTTGTGAAGGAGTCCCTGTGTGGAGTCGCATGAAAAGAAGCTCCCGAGTTAACCACCCAGTCGGTGTCTTGACTTGTAGCCGTGAGACATACATCATGATCTGCAGAAAGAATAACTACCATGTCGTCATCTGAAGCGACCACAGTGGAATCTGATTCATCTTCCTTCCCTTTTCCTTTCTTGTCGTTCTTCTTACTACGACATTCATGCTTGTAGTGGCCATTCATGCCACAATTTCAGTATTCAACATCTTTCCTGTTACTCGACTTGCCTCTTGATTTATCTCGGGCCTTCCCGCTCTTCCTGTTCTTTCCTCTCCCCTGTTCCTGTGTCACAAGGGCCTCTTGCTGAGTAGACCCCTGAGACTTCCTCCCTGTCTCTTCATTGAAGAGACAACTGGTTACCTGTTTCATGGATATCTTTCCGTCTGGCGCGGAGTTACTTAGAGACACCACCAATGTCTCCCAACTGTCAGGCAATGAACTAAGCAATAGTAAAGCCTGCAATTCATCATCCAGGACCATCTTCATAGAGGTGAGTTGGTTCACTATATTGCTGACCTCATTCATGTGCTCGGCCACAGAACCACCATCCTTGAATTTGAGATTCACAAATCGACATATCAGAAAAATCTTATTACCGGCTGTCTTCCTCTCATACAGCCCTTGTAATTTCAGTCATAGGCTAGCGGCTAAGGTTTCCGTAGACACATGGTGGAACACAGAATCATCCAACCATTGTTAATGAACCCCACCGCCTTTCGGTCCATCTTCTTCCAATCATCATCAGTCATATCCTTGGGTTTTGCTGATATGCCTAATATTGGAGAATATAGGTCCTTGCAATAAAGCAAGTCCTCCATCTTAGCCTTTCATATGGTCCAGTTAGAACCATTGAGGCTGATCATCCTTGATGAGTCACCTTCCATAATTCCAAACCGATCCTACCCGTTCAATGAACTTAGCTCTGATACCACTTTGTTGGGGGCCTTGCACACAACCTTAGGATCTAGCCCTCCAGAACAAACCAGAATTATGGATAATAAAGCAATGAAAACAATCAATGCATCAATCACACACCACACAAGAGATTTTTACGTGGAAAACCCTCAAAGAGGTAAAAACCATGGGACCTCGTATAGATCAACAATCCACTATGAAGTAGAACGTTACAACCTTCTTCACTCACGCGGGAGTGGATAAACAATGAGCGAAATAGAGAAAACGGAGAGATCTAACCGATTACGAGGACATAGCAGCACTGAGATATGGATTGCACAGTAAATAACCTCCATGAGCAGAACCTTCCCTCTATAAGCTTCCTCTCTCTCTTTCTCTCTCTCTCTCACCTTTTGATAGCCCTAAACCCTTTAGCAAATCCCTTGTAAAGCTTTAGGAAACCCTCTTGTATTCTCTTGTGATACCTAGAAAACCCTAGGCAACCCCTTTTATAGTTTAGGAAACTTTCCTTTCGCATCCCGGTTGCGAAAGGACTCAAATCCGCAGTTTCACGCAAAATCGCGGAACAAACTGCATAACCTTCAACTGGTCCTGGAATTCCAGGACTGGTCTTAGCCTCCGAGAAAAAACAGCACAAACTCGCTGAACTTTGAGTCGTGCCAGGGCTCGAACCTATGACCGGTCAAGCGCCTCCCACGACCGGTCGAGCGGGGCTCAGGACCGGTCGAAGACGGGGAAAAAACCCCATCAATTTGTGTAATGGATTAAATGAAATTATGTTTACCATCTTGTGGATCCTTTATGCCTATGTGGCTTTGGGTGATAATTCATTTTTATTGCATCTTTGGATGAACTATTTGCCCTATGTGGCTTTGATGAAATATTTGCCCTATGTGTCTTTGATGGAATTTTTGCCCTATGTGTCTTTGATGGAATTTTTGTTAAATAAATGATAAAAATCCTCATAAAGTGGGATGTTACCAAATAATAACTCCAACTAGAGCCACCGACGAACAATGCTTTTTAAGAAGGAAATTACCTCAACACCCTGATCTTAATTTTTTTTAAGTGGTCAATTAAGAATCGTGGAGCCCACAAGGTATATGTTTGACATCCAGCATACTATGTTCATCGGAAGGACCAAAACACTAGTAAATCAAATGAGAAGATGGCTAAAAAGATAAAAACTAATATACATTACTCAAAAATATCTAAATTCAGATGTAATTAACCCCTCTACTAATCTGATCAGCAAGATTTTTAGCTGATGTGAACATCACCGTGGGTTTCATATGTTAAACCGACCATGCAGGCTCGACAATTCCGGATTCACCACTTAAAATACCCATAAAACATTGGCATTTTCACCACCTGAAAATTAAGCATCTGAAAGATAACAAAGCTACAAACCTCAAAATACTCCCGAATGTTTGAGCATGAAAGATAATGCCTCAGTGCATGATCTCGAGTGCGCTTGTAGCTTACCATGTGCATGCATGTGACGTGCTTAGTTAAGGCTGAATGGCTTATCGGATTGGTACATGAACCTGCCACGTTCTTCCATGTGAATAGAGGATTTGGATTGGCTGGATATGGGGAACCACTTTCGTGATTTGTACGGAATTTAATTGAATCGTGTCGCTATCAGATATGGGGCTCCACCGTATTTTTGTTCCTTCAGCTCTACTTGAGATTGGATTAGTTGTTACTTAGAGTTATACACGAACCAAGTTAGTTCGATTAACTCGCTCGACTCCACTCAAAAAAGCTCGATTCGACTCGGTTCGAAAGTGAGTTTGAGCTGAGTCAAGCTGATTTTCTAGGCTTGAAAAAATTTCGAGCCAAGTTCGAGTTTACTCGAATCGACTCAAATCGAACCCCCAACTCGAATCTAACTCGGATCGAACCAGTTCGGTGACTCTGTTATTTTGATATTGATGTTGCTCAGCAAGTGTTTGATGAAAGGACTCAAAGAAGTGCCGGCGGGTGGCGAGGAAGGTATAGATATGAAACAAATATCCTTGTATCTTGATTTTTATATTGCAATTTGAGTGTTTGATGAAATACCTGTAAACTGATGCTAGTGTTTTATATTCCATCAGAAATCGAAGGTGCATTTCATGTGTTTGAGAAAATGTTGCAAAGGTTTGAACTCGGCCCGAACTGGCCCAAGCTGCTGATCAAACCGAGCAGAGATGGCTAGTCATGCTCGAGGACTGAGGCAAGCCAAGTTCAAGCTGGGGTCAGCTAGTGGCCGAGTCGCGGTTCGCTCATGTACACCTCTAGTTGTTACCTGGGTAACAGGTTAGTGGGTGTTACCCTAACTATGTGGGGCCCACATTGATGTATTTGTTGTTTATCTACACTGTCCATTTATTCTTTTAGGATGTGATCCCAAACAATAAAAGATCTAAATCTCAAGTGAACTGCACCATTGGAACAGCGACAAATGACCATTAAAAACATTTTGTTGGCCAAGGAAGTTTTGGATCAAGCCGGTCTTTGTATTTTACCTTCATCCAGATATTCTTGACATTATCAACAAGTTGAATGGCAAATAAACATTACTAAAACCATAACCATACATGGGCCCTTTGGAATTTTAAATGGTGAGGCACTCAAACACTACTGTTTCCTGTGGTCTAGTCCACCTGAGATCTGGATCTGCTTAATTTTTGGGACCACGCCGTAGAATGGGCTGGAGAAACAGATGGATGGTGTGGATATACATCACATCATCAAGGTGGGCCCCCAACCTTACACCCACTAGGGTGTTACCCAGGTAACACCTAATCCGCTCTGCACTACTGTACCGTCTTATTGTCTCACTGAATGCTAATGGATCGAAACCATAAATGGTGTCCCGGATGCGCCATTTTTACAATGAGAGCCGGTGAGGAATATGTGGGATGTGGGACGGTATATCCTGTCTATCCATCTAGTGGGTCTGTTTATAGATGGCCGAGGTTGGGTGCAGATGATATATGGGATCACTAGGTTCCCCAGACCATCCCATGAGTAACAAAATAAAAGGAATGGTTAAGATTAAGGGACCAAAATGGCCCCGTGGTATTGCCAAATGCAGAAAAAGGTAACCTTTTCAAATATATTATTTCTTGGGTGTTGAGTGTCTTTTTAAAATTTTAAAGGAACGAAATTGCCCGTGCATGGAACTCTACGCCCGTTGGGGCATTGAAGCGGGAGGGAAGCGGAGTGTGCATACTGGGTAAAATCTGTGGGGCTCACTATGGTGTTTGTGAGAAATCCACTCCATTCACATGCTTGAAAAAACATGTGGACCACTTTATGAACGGTTTAGATTGCATATAAACATAATGGTGGAGCTGAGAAAGGTTTGAACGGTGGGCTATTCCTTTCCATTGTTTCTTGTCGTTTGGCCCACCTGTGAGTTTTTGGATCTGCTGGATTTTTTGTCTCATGTCTTAACATGATTTGACAAAATGGATGCACGGAGTGCATTTCTCAGAAACATAACAATGGACCAAACAGAACTTCCGATGACACGAACTTCCTAACGAAGGTATTCACCGGAAATACATGCCCATGTAATAGGACGTTGGGTACCACCCCATTGGGACTCGTAATGGCCCTATGGGACCTATATATATATATATATATATATATATATATATATATATATATATATATATATATATTGGCTCGGCTCCGATAACGCAATTCCGGGAGGAGTCGGTATAAGGGCACTGGATCCCTTCGGACCTGGAGAACGTGTGACGCTGGGTCGGGGTTTGGTGAACCAACTGGTCGCTCCTCTAGTTGAAGTATCGGGCCCCTTTTTCGTTGCCTAGGTTACACCTTCGGAATACCCACGAAGGGGATTTCGCTCTACTCCCCCCAATCTTCACTTTACGCCACGCCGACTCTCCGTCGTGGAATTAGACCGACGGGGAATCTCCATAGGAACTAGTCCCTCAGATTTCGCACGTAGGAGATCGAGACACAGCCCCAGGGCTATGGGGAAAGATGTGGATCGATCGCCCTAGATAGACAACTACATAGAGGGTTTCTACAAGTATATATATAGATATATAATATCGGTAGTTGTCCGGTCGTACCCGAACAATAATATTCCAGAGGGAAATGCACCTAAGATCAAATATTTAGTATCCACATTGTCCATCCATTTTGAAAGATCATTTTAAGGCATGAGTGAAAAATGAGGCAGGTCAAAGGCTCAAGTGAACAATACCGTAGGAAGCAGTGAGATTGAAAGCCGACTATTGAAAACTTCTTAAGAGACAGAATTTTAAGATCAAGCTGATATTTATGTTTTCCTTTCAAATAGGTCTACATGGCCTTAAGAACATGTTAGATGGCAAATAGACATCATGGTTAGAGTTGTGCACTGAGTCGAGTTAGCTCGGTCAGCTCGCTTGATTCAACTCGAAAAAGCTTGACTCGCCTCGACTCGAAGTTGGATTCAAACCAAGTTGTGCTGGTTCTTAGAGCTCGAGAAAATTTCGAGATGAATTTGAGCTTGTCCGAGCTTAACTCGACTCGAATCGAACCTCAAGTCGAACCGACTCGAATTGAATCAGATCGGTGACTCGGTTATTTTGATATGGATGTTGCTCGTCGAGTGTTTGATGAAATGACTCAATGAAGTGTTGTTGAGGAAAGAATGGATATGCTGGGTGTTTGATTTTCATGCTACTTGCTAGGTATTTAATTTTGTTTTATTTTGATGCTGCACACCGAGTGTTTGATTTTAAAGCTGCACGCCGGGTGTTTGATGAAATACATGTAAGGTGTCGTTACTATTCTGCATTCTATGAGAAATTTAAGATGCATTCCAGGTGTTTGATAAAACGCCGCACGAGCTCGAACTGGCCTGAGTTGCTGACCGAACCTAGCCGAGCTGGCTAGACAGGCTCGAGGACCGAGTCGAGCTGAGTTCGAGCTGGGATTAGCTACTGGCCGAGTCGAGCCGAGCTGTGCCAAGCTCAACTCGGATCAACTCGTGTATAGATATAATCATGGTGGGCCCTAAGTTTTCAACGGTAAGAGTTCAATATCCATTATTTCCTGTGGTGTGGTCCACTTGGGCCTTTGGTTGCTTCCTTTTGGGGCTTATGCTCTAAATTATTCTATCAAGATAGATAGCATGGATAAATTATATACATCACGATGACCCATAACAATCAATAACGATGGTCGTTCACTCCCAACTATCCACATTTTCTGTGAATATAACTCATTCTTTGGCTCATGATGTTAAATTAAACTCTGAATTCAATTGACGAACTAGATTCGACACGTATCCCACAATGGGCCCCACAACCCTTAGCATATGACTACCATGACCCTTAACACATGACAACCACGACCCTTAATACATGACAACCAGTACCCAAACCCTTAACACATGACAATTTGGACCCTTAACCCATGATAACCTAGACCCTTAACACATGACAACCTCGACCCCACCACCCTTAGAGTCGAGGTTGTCATGTGTTAAGGGTATGAGTCGTCATGTGTTAAGGGTCTAGGTTCTCATGTGTTAAGGGTTTGGGTCGTGGTTGTCATGTATTAAGGGTTGGGGTCGTGGTTGTCATGTGTTAAGGGTTGGGGTCGTGGCTGTCATGTGTTAAGGATTCTTAATTTTTATCTCGTGTCCTAAAATGAGCTTGTAAAATGGATGGATGGAGTGGATTCCTCACAAACATCATGGTAGGCCTCACCCAGGTTGCCATCACATATACAAACCTCATGTAAAGGCTTTCACACTCTTTGGCATGAAATTTGTGTCTCCCAAGGAAGTGAATTGCCTCTTACTCCCGCCAGTCTCTATCAAGGAATGGGCACATCTTTGTGGGGCTCACCGTGATGTATTTGTTTATCCATGCCATCAATCCCTTATCTAAGATCATTTTAAGCTATGCGCTTAAAAAATGAGGCAGATCCAAAGCTCAAGTGGATTCAGCACCTACTTGATAGAGGGCCCCACAGATGACATCCTTGTAGTGTTAAAAGTCAGGGTCGAGGTTGCCATGTGTTAAGGGTTGATGTTGTCATGCGTTAAGGCTCGAGGTTGTCATATGTTAAGGGTCTAAGTTGCCAGGGTCAAGGTTGTCATGTGTTAAGGGTCGAGGTTGTCATGTGTTAAGGGTTAAAGTTGTAGGGTCGAGTGTGTCATGTGTTAAGGGTTGTGCGGCTTTGGACACCATATGTGGGGCCCACCATGAGGTATGTGTCAAATCCACTTCATTTATCCTTGTTGAAATTTCATAGAAGCTCATGATCCAAAGATTGAGCCACATCCACCGATCATGTGGACCACACCACAAGGAAATAGTTGACAGTGAATGACCACTATTATCATTTGTAGGGTTTTGTGAGTCTTAGATCTGTATCATTTTTTTAAATCTCATGTTTTAAAATGAGCTTGCAAAATGGATAAACTACACAAACATCACGGTGGCCCCAACTAGGTTCCCAACAAAGTTCATGTGGAAGGCTTTTCCACGACATTCGCGTCGGCAGGAGGGAAGGGGAGCGGATTAAGTTAGACCTCAACCTCATCCAAGACTGTGCGGCCCACCTTGATGTATGCATTCTATATCAATGTTGTCTATCCCTTTTTTCATATCATTTTAAGGCATTATCCTAAAAATGAAGCAGATCCAATTATCAGGTGGCCCATACCATAGGAAATAGTGGTGATTGACCATTAGTTTTGAATCAAGATTATATTTATTTCTTCCCTTCATGTCAGCTTATATGACATTATTAATAGATTGGATGGCAAATAAACATTGCAGAGACATTAAGGTGTCCCCTAAGAAGTTTTTAATGGAATGATGTTCCATAACCACTATTGCCTATGGCATAGTCCACTTGATTATTGGATTTGATTCATTTTTAGGATATTTCTCTAAAATGATTTGGAAAAATCGATGGACAGCATGGATACAGTACACATACATCAAGGTGGGCCCAAGGGTAAGGGTCGCACCGTCTTGGGTGAGGTTAGGTTCACCTCGTCCGCTTGCCTTCCCTGTGAACGGAGGCAGATTGTGTCCTACCCCTGCCCATCTCTAGAATGGTCAGATCTTTTTGGGGCCCACTGTGATGTATCTGCTTATCTACACTGTTAATCTATTTTTTCATTTCATTTTAAGGTATGAGTCTCAAAATGAGGTAGATCCAACTATCAAGTGGACCACACCTCAGATAACTCTTACATTTAATGCAATGCCAGATTTGCATTTTATGCCACCCAAGCTTATTAATTGGTGTGGTACACTTGAGCGTTGGATTTAACTCATTTTTAGGTTCGTACTTAAAATGATACGAGAAAAGGGACGAATGAAATCGATAGACAGACACGTCACTGTGGCCCCCACAAAGATGGCTAAAGACGAGCAGAAGGAAGCAATCCAACGCAATCCAATTCCGTGGCGAACTCAGATTTCGTGCCCAAGCGTGCGAGAGCCTTTGCAGGAATTTTATGCGATGGCAACCTAGGTGGGCCCACCGTGATGTTTGTGAGAAATCCACCCCATCCATCCATTTTGCAAGCTCATTTTAGGACATGAGATCAGAAATGAGATGGATTAAAGACTCAAGTGGGCCACATGAGAGGAAACGGTAGGGATTGAACAACTACCATCAAAGCATTTGTATCGGCCACAAAAGTTTCACATCAAGATAAGTTTTTTTTGTGTTTTCAGCTCATCCAAGTGGGAATGACCTTATAAATGGTTTGAAAGTTTCACATCAAGATAAGTTTTTTTTTTTTTTATGTTTTCAGTTCATCCGAGCGGAAATGACCTTAGAAATGATTTGGACGTCATATAAACATCAAGGTGGAGTACAAAAAAGTTTCAATGGTAGGCCTTCTTTCCCCAGTTTTCCCTCTCATGTACCCCACTTGAGTCTTGTATTCATATCATTTATTTGCTGCACGTCCTAAAATTAGCTCACAAAACACATGGACAGAGTGGATTTTCACCCAAATATTAGGGTAGGCACACCTAGGCTCCCAATGCTAGAACTTTGTGCAAGGAAATCCGAGGCACTCATTATCCGATAGGCGTGGCACTCTCATAGGCATTTTTGTCCCCTTCAAACTTCCTAAAAATTGTCAGTGAACGTAAAAAGAAAACAAATCCAAAAAGAAGCCCTTTGCTACGTTTGCCCATGACATGAGGTCATTTTGATCCCTTGAGATTAATTATAATTAAGAATGTTCCTTGATGGGACCAACCTTGACTGCCCACTCACTCTAAAATTGCTTGATCAAGCTATTGTACACATGCGAGTAATGGCTAAGAAAGATTATTCAAATTGGTTATTTTGAAAACGGATCTATACCATTCATCATGATTTAGCTAACAATGACTTTCGAGATTCACCTTGATCAATGGCCTGGGAAATAGATAGTCAAGATTGATTCTTCTAGAGGGAGGTCTTATCATTAATGTGGGCCCTCCGTGGCGTGGCGTATAAAGTACCTTCGACTGAGAGTACCTTGCTCTTGTACCTACCAGGGTACTTTCGCTAGAGTGGGGTAAAGGACTAGATTGCGTCATACCACTGTCAGGACTGATTCGATCGAGGCAGGGCCGTTGCAGGGCCAAGAGATGCATGGGTTTTATCCACACTGTTCATCCAATTTTCCGGATCATTTTAGGGTATGGCCCGGATATGAGGTAGTTCTAAAGCTCAAGTGGACCATATGGTGGGGATTGAACGCCCACCATTTAAAACTTCCGAAGGACCACAAAAGTTTTGGATCAAGCTAACATTTTTATTTTCCCTTCGTCTTAGTCATAAGTTGAATAGCAAATAAACATGATGGCAGACCTTACGAAGGTTTCAAATCTGGGCAACATTATCACTGCTCATTGCTATGGCCTGGTATACTTGAGCCTTATACCCGCCTGATTTTGGGCTCATATTCTAAAATGATATAGGTCAAATGGGTGAAGGGCAAGACAAAACCCACACACCATGATAACCTGATCCATAGCTCAAGTGGTAGATGGAGGAAAAGATACCTCGTTTCAACATTGAGGTCTTGGTATCGATCCCTAGTGGGGGTGGCTATTAGTGAAGTGTGAACCTGACAGTGGGGTGTACTAACAACTAACCAAAAAAAAAAAAAAAAACACACACTCGAGGGCGGGCATCCATATTGGGGGTGGCTAACAGTGAAACGTGAACTGACAGTGGGTGTACTAACAAGCTAAAAAGAAAAAGAAACCCACACACCATGGCGGTCCCCACGTGGACTTGTATGGATTGATTTTGTCCAAGCTAGGCAGGACACAATCAACTTCCTCCATTAAATCCATGCGGTCCATTAGAAACAAGGCACCTTATATGGCCTTAAATTATTATTATTTTTAAATGGCTATTTCAACACTCGTGTTACCCACGTAAGTTTTAAAATTACATGATTTTAGGCAATTCATTCAAACAAAGGATAAAGTAGCATAGGATAAAGAAGTGGCAAAGGATAAAAGCAGTGCAAAGGGCCTCAAGCTCTTCTTGGAGTGTTGCTTTCATAGGCTTTTGAAATGTGGTTTTCTGCATTAATCTTCTAATTACATAGTGGTTGCATCTTAATAGTATTTGAATCCCTATTATATCATGCCATTGTATGTGATTTATTTATAATTCCGAATAATTTTTTGTTATTTGCTCTTTATTCCTTTCTGCTTCTGAAGTAGTATCGAACATCCTTAGGGAAATTTTCATCTTCAAGTTGATTGGGATGGCCATGCTGTGCACAAGCTAGATTATGAGGAATCCAGCATCGTTAAGTCTTTGGAAACTTCATTAACACTTTAAGGGTCACATGTGTGTGGCATATGTCAGTCACATCCCATGTGAAGAATGTTTGCCTTTTCTGGTGTAGACGTGCATACAGCTCTAAGCGTGGCTCTTTTTGATAGGTTACATGTCACTGAGAGATAAGTGTTGGTGGTCTCTCTTGATGTAAGAATGCTTTCCTCTCGTCATTCATACAAGTGTGCCGATACATGGCGGCTTCTCACCGGACAATGTAGGTTGCGCTAGGCCCAAGTATAAACATTAATAAAAAATTAGCCATTTCACAAATGGATTTAAACCTTTATTTGTATGATTTTTGTATATGGTGGTGCATGGAATGTGTGCTCAGCTTATTCTAGGATTGTCCTGTTTTGAAAACCTTATTATAATTGTTTACACCCATTTTTGGCGCCCTGACATGGCCTAAGAAGAAATTGCCACATGGCGGCACTACGTGTTTAACATACACGAGAAGCATACTCGCACCTGAAGAGATCTTCGATTGACTTTCCTTCGATATTATGCATTGCCTTATTAATGCGAGGGCACATACCCTTATGCATGCCCTTGAGAGGGTGAATCATCGCATGCCACATGGCCATAATCAACATGCTTATTTATGAGGTAATATACCAGACCCGTCTATAAAAGACCCGTCGAAGAACAGATCTATCACAAATGTGGCAATGACATCCTCGGTGAAGTCGTCTCTCATAATTCTTCTATAACGAAAGATCTCTCCAGAGATGTTTGTAGAGGAAGCAATAATTAAGAAGGTTTCGAACACCAAGAAATCGAACCCATGTTCAAGTTAACCCAATGTAGGACCGAACCTAAGTTGAGAGAGAATCTTATTGGCTAATCCTAAGCCGTTCATTAATTGGACCAAAACGGATAGGAGAACTAGATGAGAAGGCAAGTCTATCCAATGATAACAAATCAGATAGTTCCAATTTGTCTAAAAATGCAAAGATAGGAAAAGACAGAGGAAGCACCCTGACACCCCCAAAGTCAAACTTCGATAAGGATCAAGAATCTAGGAGGATGTGATGCATCATGTTCATATATCTTTTCCAATGTTATAAACCATCAGAGTGAATGGTGAAAATGCAGAGGAGGCCTGATCTAGACTATCTGACACCTTTTGGTGGCCTCCAGCCTAGTGGACCATCACCAGAGACATTGAGGCTGGGATTAATCAAGATTCAACCCTTGACCTGACCGCTTTGATTAGAGGAATCTTGACATATTTAGTTTTTGTCTATGGCTGATCTCAGATAGAGTTGGACACCGAGTTGAACAGAGTTAAGCTTAGCACAACTTGGCTCGGTTCAGCTTGCAACCTACCCTAACTCTAGTTCGGCTTAGCTTGGTACTCAAGCCTAACTAGCCACCTTGCCTCGGTTCGGTCAGGAGCTCGAGCCATCTCGAACCGAGTTCGAGTTTGAGCTTTTGATTCAAATCCAGTGCATAAAATCTAATCCATTATATATATATATATATATATATATATATATATATATATATATATATATATATATATATATATATGAAAATCAAAGAAAACTTGCAAACCTAAAAGTTAAAATATTACAAACTTACAATGTTCACAACATTAACTTAATGTCTTCCATAGGAGTGCCTTCCTGTAATATAATTATAGTCATGTCCATGATAGTTACCTCTTGCATTTGAGCCAGATCCATCACTTCCACCGTCCAATCTATCGTTAGATGTGTTTTTATCTTCTTTTTTTTTTTTTATTATAGGAGATTCATTTGCGAAGCTCGAGCTACTATCTAAATCTTCATATAGGTACTCGTTCACCTTTCCTGAATTAGAAGCTAGAGAGAGTTTTTTATCGTGTTCTTGTATAGTTTAAACTAGAATTTTCAAGCTTTCTTGTAAAATGCACCAAGATTGTAGAGAAACTTAGATGGTTTGTCACTCTTCTTCTTTTTGATCTGCTCAATCCTGCTTCGGCATCAAGTTGTCTTAGAGGACTTCATTGATATCTAGAAGCTTCTTCTATATTATGTTTCAAGGTGAACTGTAATTATTTTTCTTCTAATGTTAATAATTTGACTTCCTCCTCTGCCTCTTCCCTAGTAGTTCTTTGACTCTCTACTCTTCATGTATCGGAACTTTTGTCAATTAAAACTCTTATGGAAGGCTTGGATGAGGTGGAAGGTTTCTTATTTAAATATAAAAGGGTTTGAAAAAGAAGTTGGACCTCATTTGGGACTTTAGGACATGGTTTTACATTTCTACCCTGACATGTTAGGTGTAACATAAGCAATTAGTTTTGTTAACAAATTTTGGCCTAAACAAATAACACATAATCTTCATTTTTCCAGACCTTGGGGAGTGGACTAGGGAGCCGCAGTCCCAAACGTCGGTTGATGGGTCAAATGAAAACACATCTACACTTAGTGTTTTTGGAAATTTTAGTATTTCGGCATAGTTAAAAATCAAATAGAAACTAAAAATTGACAACTTGATGTAAAAGCTAAATAAAACAGTAGCAATATGATAAAGAAAAGCAATAAGAAAATATGTTATGACAATTAATATAATATAAAGAAAATGAAATAAAGTCATATCATTTTTTTCAGATGTGTTAATTGTAATACATTCAAGTACACACTACACCACTTTCAACATATTAACAAACAACAATAATTTATTATTGTTGAGTGTGAAATATTGCATATTCTCCCCTTGTTATACCTTAATTTTATTAACATAAACACGCTCAATCAATCCGTTTTCACATGTTTTCTCTTGTAAGGTGATTTTGATAGCTAAGGAAGAAATGACTCTTAAAACATGGATTTAATGCTCAAAAGATTACGAAAGAGAATAATGTATCTTTAGGGGTAAAGATTGAATATTTTAAGAGTCCAATATCCAAGAAAACCAAGTGAAGAAGGAAGAAAATCAAGATTGAAAAGTGCAGAAAATCAGATTACTGATGTTGACTATTCAATGCCATCAATGAGAGGCTTAATGACATCGAAGTGTTTGATGCCATCGAAGCTACTTCGATCCCATTGCCAAAATTGAAAAAAATTGATTTTCTTGCTGGACATATTTGGGACCTCTTCTATGTCATTGAAGGAGAGTTCGATTTCATCGAATAAGCTCTCGATGCCATCGAAAACAGCTCGCATCATATCAAAAAAATTATGAATTACTGGATTTACTTGCTGGATAGTTTGAAGCAATGTTCGATCCCATAGATGACATGTTCAATGACATCGAAGCCAATGCGATGACATCAAAGACTTGTGCAGATTCAAAAGTCGGTTGCTAGACAGTTTCTAAATTCGAATCGAAATCTTCAATGGAACTTCGATCCCATCGAGGCTGCCATTGAAGCTCCCATTGAAGCTGCGATAATTGTGTAAATTTGAGGCGGTTCTGAAGTTAGTCCGATCAAAGCGTATATAAATGGGTCTTCTAAGTTCTTCTAAGCACGAATTATGGTAGAAGGAGTAGAGCAAGGAGTCATGATGCTTCAAGAAGTCCTTCTTCTTCTTTAATACTTTGGCTTTAGTTATTTTTTATGTTTTTTCTTTAAGAGTTCTAGTTCAATCATGTCTATGGTTGGCTAATCTCTTAGGTAGAGCTAAGAGGTGAAGCTTGTAGTTCATTTTGATGCTTATTTTACTTTGATTCAAGTTATTTATTTATATGTCAAACAATTCATGGATTTAGGTTTGAATGAAGAAGTATTTTTAGTTTTACTTTGATCCATTGTCAACTCTGGGCACATTGGTTGCTTAGAAAGGCTTGTTGATATGTTTTTACCTATTTTACAATTATGTGATCTTAAAATCCATTTATCTATTATTGACTCTGGGCATGGTAAATGCTTTAAATTCACCGCGATCATTACATTGATGCTTTATGAGGGAACCAATCCGATTAATGTTCAGATTTTGTTTTGATGAATGAATTCTATTTTAATCGCTCTATCATCCAACTGGATGGAATAGGACTTTTATTCCAGTTGTGTTATCAATTGAATCAAGTAAAGTAGCGTTAAGATGGCTATAAGTGAATCCTTCGCACTCTAGTTTTTCTAATTTTTTATAATTTATTCACAATTGATCTCTTTTATTTTGAATTTAGTAGTTAGTAAATTCTAGTTTTAGTTCTACTTTATTTTAGAATTCATACAAAGCAAGTCCCTATGGGTACGACCTCGATCTGACTGAGTTATTACTACATCGAAACCCTGCACTTGGGGTGATAAACGAACAATGACCGCTTCATGTTGATGTTGTTGTGGGCGTGGTCTCATCTTGAGACTCAATTTCGTCTTCATCTTCAATATCAAAACCACTACCTCTTAAAATTGGATGCAACCAATCTTGTGTACAAATTAATACTTTAAATATTTTTGGTGAAAGTGAGCTTTCATGTTTGCCTACGACCTTACTCCCCGTGTCAAAAACAACTTCTGATGCCATTGTTGAAATTGAAATTGACAATATGTCTCGTGTCTTAACCAATAGTGTAGGGTATTTTGATTAATTGGCTCTCATCTTCCACCACGACAAAAATATCAAAGTTCGAGTCCGACCACTTTAAAATTGGCTCTTTGAGAGACAAGTCTAACTCTAATTCTTTTATTTGATCATTTATTTCTTCTTGTGCAAAGAAAGACAGTTATTGATCAAGCACATTGTCATTACTTGTAGAAACACCTAGAGTTCTAACATTTTTATCACCCGTTGTGGTGTGGGTAAAGTGAAAATATATGAAGTGTACAATTCTTTGATTGTATCACGAACCTTAGAGATTTCGGTTACCACCCTTTTAATGGAATAAATCTTTATAAAAATAAACTTAACCAAGCCCATCTTGCACCGAGGATAAAGAACAACCACTAAGGCCATTAATAAATGGCATTTGTCCCAGTACTTATCGAACTTCATTTGCATACCAAGTGTCATTAGTTGTAAAAAAAATTTGGATCCTTATTAACATTTTTTAAGGCTTCCTTAATCTTCCAAAAAAATGAAAGAAACAATTTTGCGGTAGGATAGTTATTTCTAGAAAAAATCTTCATGCAATCATAAAAAACTTTGAGAAAGTTGTAAACTTGTTTTGCTTTGCTCCAACCATCTTCAGTACACAATCAAGCATATATTCTATCATGTGCCACATATTCAAGGAATGCAATGTCCAATTTTATGGGTGAATCCAACATTTCAAAAGTCAAATTCCAATGTCTGCATGCATCTAACTTCGACATTTTTTTTGGGATTTCGTATTCAAACGTTGGATTATATCACTTCATGTACTCGATCTTGAAGGTAACCCCCTAATATATTTTACACTCTCTTTTGTTATCTATAGTGGGATCAATTATTTTCAACCATTCTTGTACACTCAAGTTTAGTATGTGGGTACAACACCTAACCTAGAATATTTTTCTCTTAAAAAATAAATTTTCAATTACATTAAATTGGTTACATAAGAATGAAATTATACTGTCATTTGTAGATGCATTATCTAAGTTGTTGAATAAATTTTTTTCCAATGTCTCACTCTTATAGACAACTATAGATGCAATTTAAAATGACTAGACTGGTATAAAAAGGAGGAAGGTGGTGCGGTTATATATCCTTTTCTTTGATTAGATGTCATTTACAAATTAGGAGTCAAACTTATTTTAATGATTGATGTTAAAAGTGCTTCCATCTTTATCTTCTCATTTGTGTACATTTTCATGCACTCTCTCTTCACAATGACGTGGAGTCCTTCTCAATTGGAGGGTTAATGAATTTAGTGTATCTCATGAAAACTTTATTCTCTATCATTCTAGAGGGTTTTTCTTCAATAAGCAGCAATCTTACATACCACTCTTTTAGCTTCTTTTTGTTAAACTTATGAGTGAAAAGTATACCTTAAGAGTTGTCCCCTTCAGACTTGGTAAATGACAGCAATTGTTAGCTTGAAATTAGGATTCTTGGACTTTTTGAACAACTTTTCTTATGTCTATTTAAATGGGTAGTTGACCTTTCATAATTCTTAGTATATAATGATTTGTAATGAACACATCTAATCTTCACCACACCATTAACCATGACTTTTTCAAAGTTATATTACACTGCTGATCTTTTCTATCATTTGGTTGAAGCTAAAGATACTTCTCCCACTATAATAAGAGGAGATATGGCTAATGCACCAGCATTGGGGATAGTTGGGACTTCCTTATTAGTCACCTATAAATGTAAAGATAAGAAACTAATTTTTAGGCATTTATCAAAACAAAGGTTGGATATATGATAATGCTTTCATTTTTCTAAATTGTAATCTTCACCACGTCACTCCATAGATTATAATATTTTTCTAAACTTGCCTAACTATCTAAGTCAATCACTCATTTAAGGTTGGATAGATTGTAATGCTTTCATTTTTCAATTTAAACGCTATGCTAAAATTTCGGCCACATCTCTCTTTATCTCATTAAAAATATTGATCATGCATGTGATTCTCATATCAAGTATCCACACAAAGTGTGGATATTTGATGATGGAAATAAATGCAAGAAATATATCTATAGAGAAACGGAAAGATGAACAGGAACAAGCGTACATATTTACATTATAATAAATAAATGCATTCCAATCTATTCAACCTTGAACTGTAAAAAAATGAGACAATTTAATGATATATATGCCTAAAAAAATACAATGTATCTATGCTTAGCAATATAGAAAATCTCAAATGGGCAACTAATTATCGTATCTTACAAAAAAAAAATGACTAATTGAACAATTAATGATAATTTTAAAATGAACAATCTACCTAACAATTTAACAATAAACATGATTCATATTAATTCTAACAATTTAACAATAAACATAATTCATAATAAAAATTATTCATATTAATTTTAATTCACATTATTCACATGAATTCTCGTTCACATTAATTCTAATTCACAATGTAAAATCTACCCAAATGTAATTTTAATTCACATGATTCCAATATATATCAAAATTTCAAATACATGGTTTGAGTCCCAAGTACCAATATATATATATATATATATATATTAATTGACACCCACCAACCGTCAAGCTACCATGGACGGCAATCGGCAGGCCACCCAAATAAAGAGAGAGAGAGAGGGTTATGTTCACAACCCCAAGTGTAGGGTCGCGATGTAGTAATAATCACAGTAAGACCGAGGTCGAATCCACTAGGACTGAACATTGTACGTAATCTGAAAGCAAATAGAACTAGAACAAGAAGAAGATATAATCTAAACCAGGAAAATTAAGAGAGTAATTGTGAATAGATTAATTAAAAACTAACAAATTTAAAGGTGGTAACTAGGGTGCCAAGGATCTTCTTGTAGCAATTGGGAAGCTACGTTGCAAGATTCAAGGACACAACTGGAATCAGAGTCCTATCTTATCCAGTTGATAAGAAGAGATTTGTCAAATCTATGAACTTCTTATGGATCTAATCATCAATGAATAAGAGTGGTGAAGATTTGGAAGTGATTCCGTCACCTAACCATGCCTAGGAGACAAAGCAAACAACAGGAATTGAGAAGATTAGGAAGATTTTATCACCCAACCATGCCCATGAGACGATGGTGAATAACGGGATTGCCTAATTTCACAATCTCAATATATGAAAAGAAGATATCTCAAGCTATCGCAGATCTATTGTAATTCGAGTCACAACAAACCATTAAAAACTAAAAATATTCCTTCATAATTAAACTAGAATCCAAGAGAGTTCAATAAACATGAATCAAAGCATAGAAAAATACCTCATCACGCTACAAGCTTCACCTCTTAGCCCTAGCTAAGAGGTTTAGCTCATCATAGACATGATGACACTAAGGGCTCTTAAAAACATAAAGGAAAGAAGAAAAAACTAAAGAGGAAGGATAGGGAGAACTCCTGGCCGTCCACCTCTCTCTCTCTCTCTTTCTCTCCCTTCCTCCACAGCTTCACACGTCCAAAGATGCCTCCACGGCTGCCTGGATGAATATCTCTCTCTCTCTCTCTTCTCTTCTCCTTTTACAGGCAACAGGGGTCGGTTTAGAGGTGGTGGAGAGCTGGGAGTTGGTGAAAGTGATGCATAAGCTCCTTACACAGCACAACAACGTGCGTAGCGAGAAACGCAAGGAGAATTGCGTTTGATCTCATTTTTTAAGATGGATAACCATCCCAAATTCTTTTCGTCCTTCATGGTGATGGTTGTGGCTCCCTTTTGAGTCTTCTGGATGGTTTAGATCGTCAAAACGATCATGATTGTGCTCGTACAACGCCCCACAACGTCCGGTTTTTTCGGACGTGCATAACTGCGTATAAACTTGCGCTGAGGTGTTCGGTGGGCCCCACAGTGATGTTTTCGGAGACATACACCCCTCCATTGGATTCCTGGTGAGATTTCGGTCGGAAAGGGGTGGTTTTGGTCGATTTTTTGGTACGGTCCACTGTATCAAATCACTCTACCGTTCATCCTGCGTTTAACGAAGGTCTACGTGTGTACATGTGCATGGGACCAAAAGGTCACCATGGGTACGGTCGGCCCCACCCCCTGAACACAATGAATGGTTTAGATCGTGCATGTGGGCCCTAATGGTGGCCCACAACGTCCCTCAAGCGAACGTCTTCCACTTGCTGGCGCTCTCTCTCCGTAATTTCTAAATTCATCGGGTCAAACAGAGTTTAACCCGATGGTGCGTCCGGTGTTGTGCGCTTGGACGTGTGTTGTGCACACGCACACCCTAAAAATGGGGTCCTTAGTGATTTTTTGATAAATTCGCTCCGTCCATCCATTTTTCCATTTAATTTGAGGGGTTGAAACCAAAATTAAAACATAGTCAGATATTAGGTGGGCCGCAAATCAGTGATTTAGTGGCTGATCTGTCCGTTGGGCCACTTCCTCAAAGATCTAATGGCTGAAATTTTATGTGTATGGTTACTTTATGGTCTTCAGGATATATATAAAGTTTTGAGCCAAACGGATTGTAGGAACCCTGTGATCTTGCATTTAGGATGATTTTCAGGCCTCTTATTCTTCAATCACTTGATTTTCTCGGATCTTTGGCATGTGAATTCTTTAATCTAGGTCTCCTAGGATCCGTCCCTTGCCTTGGTGATTTGTGAGCATCAAATCCATGCCTTTAGTACCATTTTTCAGTCCAAACTCTTAAATTCACCTTACAATAAAAACATGATAAAATATGACGTTAAACATTATCATGTTCATAAAATCATGTGATAACTGGGGTCTAATATGCAATATTTAACCCTCAACAGCCGGACAGGGACAACCAAACAAGGACGACTAAGTGGTTGGACGAAGATAGAGAAAGATAGAGAGATAGAGTGTAAGAGAGAGAGAGAGAGAGTAAGGGAGAGTCAGAGAGAGAGAGAGAAAGATTGACAAATAGGGATGAATAAGATTTAGAGCCAAACTCAGATAGGGACGGCCAGGATTTTAGGGTCGAGTGGTGTTCTGTCGAGATTTTGGGCCGGGCTCGAACTAGCAAGAACGGCCTTTCGTGCTCAAGTCGGCTAGGGAAAAAAACATAAAGGGGGATGCTTAAGTGCAAAAAATAAAACGGGTAGGGATTTTAGGGTTCGATCGATGTATATATATACATCATTATGGGGCCACAGAACTTCATAACGTCATTGTGAATGGATGATTTGGATATAGCACATACATCATTGTGGGGCCATAAAACTTCATAACGTCAACGCACCCCAAGGACACCATGCAATCCACTTCTTTTTCACCTTACAAATATGCCATTCAACATGACTCGACCTCACGGTAACACTGCATAGCCCGACCGCATAATACCATTTCCCACACACACACACACACACACACACACACACACACATATAGGAAAAAGGTACTATGCGCTTGACCTCACGAGTCTGTCCCATGAGGTCGAGCTGTGTGGGCTCCACCATGATGCGTTTCGAACATCTACCCCATCAGTCAGATGCACCATTCCATAATGGGCCTAGGTGTCAAAAATCAAGTCAATCCATGACTTGTGTGGGCCACACCACATACAGAAGTGGAGAGGGGTTGTGCACCATTAAAACATTCATAACCATTTTTGAGGGCCCACCGAGATGTGGTTTGCAAATCCAGCCCATCCATTATGTGTGTCCCACTTGAATGAGGGTTCAGACCAAGTTTCAGGCGCATGCAGAACTCAGGTGGGCCCTACCAAGTCCTTTTATATGTTTTAACGGTGTCTTCACATAATTTTAGATGGTATGGCCCACCTGAGTTAGGTATATGGCTGATTTTTGGGATATCCCATAATTTAAAGGGGACCCATCAAATGCACGGTGTTGATGGTCGACACGTATCACGGTGGGGCCCACACAGCTCGACCTCACGGGAGCTTATCGTCAGCTCGAGCGCATTGTACCTTTTCCCATATATATATATATATATATATATATATATATATATATATATATATATGCCGAGTCGAGCTGAGCTGGGTTCAAATCGAGCTTTGTGCCAAGTTGAGTCAAGCTCAGGCCAGCTCAAACTCTGCTTGAACCCAGTTTCAAGCTCAATAGAACAACATGGCTTGGCCCGAACTCTGTTTAGAGCAGAGTCGAGCGAGCTAATTGAGCTAACTCGGTTCATGTCCAGCTTTAACCATGGACACCCCATGACAGATCAACTACAAGAAGAAGATTTGAGAAGCCAGGGAGTCCGAATCTAACTAGAGTCCTTTTTTTTCAATATAAGTCGCCAGTAACAGAGCAATCAAAGGGATTCTTGTATCTAGAACAAAGATGTAAGCACGAGGGATCCAGAGACAACAAGGAAACCCTAGCGAAGGTTTCACTGCCTTGACAATCTATAAAAGGAGCAATCAAAGAAGAGCCTGAGGCCATATGCTAAACATATCAACCTATCTTTTATTTTATATTTCCTTTATTTATCATAGTCTAGCCTAGTTTTGCATAACTACCACCTATCGGCTCCCGCTATAGTACCTTAGGAGTAGAAGTAAGCTTTATACAACCTTAAGTTATAGGATTGTGATCATCTAAGTTTCGATTTAGCTTATCACACTCACCTCGTTCGTCTGTTTCGATAAGTGTGTCAGGTATTTATCCTTTCCTGTATGTTTATTCATTTGGTTGCCCCGCAATTTATCAATTGTAATACGCATCATTTCCAAATGTTAATGAAATTGGCAATATTTCGCCTTCTTTAATTTATATGTTTATCTTCATTCCTTTTGAGAAGTGCTTTGAATTTAAAGTGTTGGTGAAAGAACAAATCCCTAAGGCCGTAGACTCATGTCTATTGTCACAAGGCAAAAACAATTCATTCTGAAGGGCTAACACCTACCCTTTCACAAATCGCTTGAACAGAAGTGCAGATATTGGTGGTTGAGAGGACCCTAAATTTTTTATTCTAGTCTTTAATTTGTTTAGCTTAATGTGGGGGGACATTAAAGGTTCGGTCAAAATTTTAGTCAACTAGACTTTAACATGCCTGTGCATTTTACCCACATACAAAAACCTAATCTAGACCCTTGTTCACATGAATTGTCCAGTTTGATTGAATGGCAACAACAATAATATGAAAAAAATTCACTTCAAGTGTTCAACACCCATATGTCAGGGGGCAAATCCATGCACTGTAATCCTCAATTAACCCAAACCTTACCTAAATAAACTGACCCAAATTACTATCCAAGCATGTGATTATTTCCACCTAGACTTAACCCAACTGAATCTAGTCTGATTTCGAATGGGGTTAAAGTTTTCTGAATGCAACCCTGATGCGAGTACCAATCCGATCCCAACCCACAATTTTAGATTGCCTACTGACACTGCTATTAGATAGTGCTTGAGGGGCCCACCATGATGTATGTGTTTTATCCATGCATGATATATGTGTTTTATCCATGTCATCCATCCATTTTTCCAACTCATTTTATGGCATTAACCTAAAAATGAGGCAGATCAAAATCTCAGGCAGACTACAACACAAGGAATAGTGGTGATTGAACGTGCGCCCTTAAAAACCTCTTATTGGCCAAAAGTTTTGGATCAAGCTAATATTTATGTTTTCCCTTCATCAATGTCTTTGGGACCTAATCAATAGGTTATATGGTAAATAAGCATTACAATAGACCCTAAGAAGTTTTTAATGGTGGATGTTTAATCATCATTGTTTTCTTGTGGTTCGGTCCACCTAAGATTTGCCCGTGCCTCATTTTGTGTTCATGCCTAAAAATAATGATCCAATATAGATGGATGGCGTGGATAAAAATAAACATCATTGTGAGCCTACAAAGCTGTAACGTCTCAAAAAAATCCGTACAAAGACCCGAGTAACACCTCAGGCAGAAATCACTAAGGACCGAATCCTTAAGAATTAGACGAAAATTAATTACTAAACTAAATTAATTCGTAGATTAACTTGACCAACTTTCTATACGAACTGCAAGACCCAAAACCAGTAGAATCACTAACTCTATATTACCTAAAAATATAGGATCAATCTTAAAACCCAGATGCTCTCGGGAGCACATTGAAACTCTATATCGGACCTGGACCGGGCGTCAAAAGTCCGAATACCGCAAAACTATACGGTTATGACCACCTTACTGGAATTGACAACCACTGTGGGAATCAAGCCCGAATAGCATCCAAAAATGCACAACTAGAGCCCTAAGTAACGCGTGTGAGAAATGCGAATACCATTAGAAAATGAACCCAAATTTAAGTGATTTGGGCCATTCGCTTGCAAGCCGAATTTAAGGATTCAAACCATTAGATTCTGACCCAACTACACCCTTGGATCAAGAAATTTTTCTACACAGATCGGTGTACTTGTGGCCCTGATCGACTAATGATGACCATTGAACTGAAACTAGTCCTCCACGGTCGATCTACTAATCCGATCGGACCGAAATCTTAACCTGATGTAGATCCATCTTCAGGGGACTTCTTTCAGACCGTATGCAGGTAATGGACCTCTAAATGAGCTTCGTTGACCCAAAACAGATGACTTTTGGCTATAACCTAAGTATACCATGGCCCTGGGGCCATTGACATCACTTATGGGCCTATATAAAGCCCTAAACCCACCCCTCTCTCATTCCATACAAATTTCCTAAACCCTAGGAGAGAGAAGAGAGAAAAGAGAAGGAGAAAGTGAGGAGAAGTGAGAGGGAATTATGGTTTGTCACCGGGATTCATTCCCACTACTCTACATGCTGAATCGCCTCTCCCGTGTCGCTATTCCAGCAATTTTGACTCCGCTCTTGGGTAAGAAATCCTAACCCTAATATGTTTTAGGTATCCAAATAGAGTAAATTGTGAAATAGTTAACCTATTTCATGTTATAGGTTATCGTTATGCCACAAACAAAGGCGTAGTATTCAAACCAAGTTCGATACGAGTTTACTGGTGAAAGGTGTGGACTATAAATGTTTAGGTTATGGTTTTCAAGGCTTTCAATGTCAGTAATAATTTATGACTGGCTTGATTGCTATCACATGTGCTTAGATGTGATGGTTTCCGTGTGTTACACATATATATGAACTATGTTGACTTTAATGCACTCCATGTGTTTGTTGAAATGTTTGAATGAATATGAAATTTAGATTTGTACTTTCCATGACTATTAATCTTGAATACATGTTTGTTGTATGTATAACAACTCCTTTGTGGAAGGATTTGCTATAATATAAGCTATAACTAAGTTAGGGTATGTATATAGTAGTGTGAAGGCTAAGTGTTTGATAAAATGCCTGAATGAGTAATTGTTTATTGAATTGTAATTATTAAGGGTGTTGAGATATGATTCTCAACTACCTTATCTACATGTATAAATTCTTTCATGTAACCTACCTTACTACTACGTGATTTGTGAATGAAATACATATGTATGCTAGTATGCTCACTATGTGTTCGTTGAAATGTTCATATGAGATTTATATTTGAATGGTTTGCTAAATACTGTTTTGAATATCATATCTGATTACTTAGTGCACTTGAGTGTGATTGGGACTACTACGTAGTCCAGGCAATCAGCAATGGATCTCGGTTAAGTGGTCGAACTAGATTCGTCATATTGGATACGTTCAAGGAATTCGAGTCATACGATGATTTGTCGATAGCGGTTAGGTCACGTGGAGTGCTTACACGCTCCATGTCTACTAATTCAGCGTACGCTCGTACCAGTCAAACTTTTCAAGTAACCCGATTGGCCTAAATGTGTGTTTACCATGTATGGACGCAACTGCTTGAATCTAAGGTACCACTTACCAATGAAAGCCCGCGTAAACTTAGTACCATGATCCGCTAAGACTCGTGAGCCGGGTATGGTGGTATGGGACACCGTGGTCGAGCTGTCGGCCTACGCTGAGGTGACGAGCCTCCCCGTAGTGACCAGTAAGCAACCTAAACTCGTGAGCCGAATATGGTGGTATGGGACACTGTATTCGAGTTATTGGCCTACGAGCAGGTGACGAGCCTCTCGTAGTGGCCTCGAGTATACACTGGGATTACGTTAAGGTGACGAGCTTTTTCGTAGTGATCTCAAGTATAAACAGGCCTACGCGGATGGTGACGAGCCTCCCGTAGTGACCTGAACTTGCCTATCGTATGTGATTGACTAGGATTGATGACCCTAGATGGATCATTGTTTGGGTAATAATATAAGGGAGGTACCTTAGCTTTTCGAATCTGTTGTATGAATAAACCTAAATAAGAACTTAGCTAACACGATCATACACCGCATTGCATGTGCATTGGCGAGGAAGCACACATTTACCGGGAGTGTTGCATGTGCGATCGTGAGATAATGTCGCTGAGGGAGTGCAGGCGAGGGCATACATCATTGTTGCATACCATTCTTGCATTAACAAGAGTACTTAAGACATGATTGTTGTATTACTTTATCATTACTGCTTGACTGAATTGATAACATGTTAACCTTTGCCTTATAGCTCCACTGAGTTGATCACTCACTTCCACTCTGGGACGGTGTTTTAAAACACCAACCAAACTCTATTGTAGTTTTAGATGGCGGTAAGGCTTATGAGACGAAGTCTGCCTTCTATGACGACGAGGAGGAGTTCTCCTATCTGCAACTCTCTAGCAGGTTTATGTAGATCTGGACTTACATCACCAGGACTACAGGGATATGGATTAGATAATATTACACTTTATCATTTTGTACATTTTGAAGTTATACATGTAATTATTTAACTTGGTAACATGTTCATACTTTAGGGACTTACAACCACTTATATGCTTTATATATCTATCACAGTCTTTCGCTTGCTCAATTTAATCATCTTTGGAGTATGATATGTTGATTTAGTATAATCTCATTCATATTTAAATGCACTAAACTGGACAATATTTAACCATCATTATCTATGTTGCATAAGTGATGTGACGGATCTTGGGAGTTGGGCCTTTGCTCGACCCTTGAAATTCGGGGCATTACAAAAGTATCATCCACTATCTACCATGATAGTGTCAGTATACAATCCATGGGGTTTTGTTCTAATAGCTTTGTACTGTGACGTGGGGATGGTAGGAACTTGTATGGACCAAACTCAAGTTTTCGTAGCCCTGAAACCACTTTTCATTTTTAGAGGATGAAAATGCTAATCTACCACAGTTGCCCATCGTACATCAGGCTCTCATCTCAGAATGAGGAAAGGTCTTTGGAATGAGATTTCTAGTCCCATAAAAAGAAGAAGGAGGCCTGCTCTTTGGTAGATTTGATCCGTTCATGTGATTCAGGGCTTCATGGGGCATTAGAGAACGTTGGTTTCATCTTCATCCATGACCGTTGTAGCCATCAATAGAGATAATGGTGGTCTTTCATCTCAAAGTTGTTTCATATGGTGTGGTCTATCCCTGATTTCTTCTTTCCTTATTTTCGTGGCCATGCCCTGAAATTCTATGCCACAGTTAATGGTCGTCACGGATTTCAAACAAGATCCATTATGAATCTAAAAAAAGTCTAAATATGGACTCCAAAAAGCTAATTTTGGTGACATTTGAAATTATTTCGAGTGGTTTTTTTAAAGAGAGGTAACTACCAACCTTGAAGGTAATTAGAACTGTTATGCCACCCCGTGGGACCCACTCTAGCAAGCATCCGACATCATTCTCTCCATTCCTTCCATTTATTTTCCGTGTTTTAATCAATTCTTTTCGCGAGAAGGGGTGTACTCTCTTATGACAACTGACCCTTCCATGGGCCTGTCCCATCATATCCTTCATTGGGCAATATCAACATAAAATGTGGGTGTAGTTTTTTATTAATTAAAATGGATCCATTCCAATGGGGATCTTGTCAGAAATGCATAATGGAGATTCATGTACTAAGTTCAATGATGATCTTGAAAAAAAAATGCACATCGAAAATATGTGGACTGGGGATGATGGATATTCACTAATATACACTATGGACCGCTGATATTGGTTGTGGATCACTGATATTAACAATGGACTATTGATATTATCGATGGACCGCTGATATTCATAGTAGATCGTCGATATTCACAGTGGGTTGTTGATATCCATAGTGAATATCGGCGATCCACAGCCAATATCAGCAGACCATAGAGAATATCAACAGTCCAAAGTGAATATCCCTCTGATGTGTGCATTTCTAGCGAATATCGACAATCCATAGTGAATATCCTTCTAAGTCTAATAGCCTAGTGAATATAGGTGATCCACAGTGAATATCGCCGATATGACAACATAGATCTATTTTTTATTGTTATAATGTTATTATAAGTCTAATATTCTTAGCTTTTTTCCTTTCAGGTACATCATGGATCTCCGACCCATATGCTACTATTATAATGGGAAGTTAGTATATGAACGGGGGAGTTGGTCTTACAAGGGTAGTGATTCTAAAATTATCATTGTGAGTAACAAAATCAGATATGAGGAGCTGGTATCTAATGTGGATGAGATTATAAACACAGTACCTGAGGATTACGAGGTTAGAATGAAGGTTATTTATGCTTCACTTAGCAACGTATCCCTTCATTCACAAATGATCAGAGACGACAATGATGTCATGGCGTATATGATTATCTCCAGCCATAGCCCCATAGTTCAACCACCTTTGTTTATTGAGAAAGTCAAATGTACAAGTAGAGCTGGGCAGAATCCGACCCAATCTGATCCAAACCGAAGACTAGGATCGGGTCGGATCGAGTAGGCCCACTCAGATCTGACCGTACATCGAGTCGAGTTTGGATCAGTGGCTAATCCAGACCAAACCAATCCCGGATTCGATCCGATCCAATCAATGTTCATTCAACACTGTTTCCTGTAATGTTGTCCACTTGAGATTGGGATATACCTCTTTTTTGTTTAATACCATAAAATGATCTAGAAAAATAGATGGACGGCATGGATGAAATAAATACATCATGGTGGGGTCCACATAGCACCTACCATCAGCTATTGGCTAGTGGCAGGGGGAGTAGTCAATCCATCCTCTCAAGTCTCAGCTCATGGCTCAAGGTGCATCGAGCACCGAGCTCTGAGCCTATGACACAAGAAAAGGGAAGCAGATTGTGTAGTGAGTAACTCACTATGCTTAGCGTAGCGTACTGAGTAAACTTTGTGGGGTCCACCATAATTTATGTATTTTATCTGCTCCGTCCATTCATTTTAACAGATAATTTTAGGTCTTGAGCCCAAAAATGAAGCATATACAATGTTCAAATGGACCACACCATAGGAAACAGTTTAAATGAATGTCTACCGTTGAAAAATTCTTAGGGGCTATAGAAGTTTTGGATTAAGATTATATTTATATTTTTCCTTCATCCATGTCTGTATGATCTTATGAACAGGTTAGATGACAAATAAACATCACTGTGGGGCCTAGAAAGGTTTCAACGGTAGAAATCATTATCCTCACTGTTTCTTGTGGTATGACCCACTTAATCTTTGGTTATGCTTCAATTTTGGGCTCAACCCCTTAAATTAAATGGAAAAGCGGATGAACGGTGTGGATAAACCACATGCATTCAAGGTGGGCCCAACTTAGTTTACTCAGTACGATAAGAGCGTTGAGTAACTCAGTAAAGTCAGTACGCAATCCAATTTCCAAGAAGATAAGGATTGGTAGGTGTACCATGCACCAGGCAGCTGGTGTATTGACGTCAGCAAGTTCTGTGGGTCCCATCATGAGGTATGTGTTATATCCCAACCGTTCATCCATTTGGCAGGCTCGTCTTAAGGCTTGAGCCGAAAAATAAGACAGATCTAAAGATCAAGTGGACCACACTGCAAAAAGCAGTGGTTGAACGTCTGCCATTGAAACTCTTTTAGGGGTCACAGAAGTTTCGGATCAATATGAAATTTATTTTTCCTCTTTAACCATGTAGTTGTTACCTTATTAATAGATTGGATGGAAAATAAATGTTATTGTGGGTCCTACGAATTTTTTAAAAAATCATATTTTTTTGGTTAAAAATTTTTTTCAAAAAATAAAAATAAAACAGAGATCCGAACCATACCCAACCCGATCTGACTCGGTTTCCTTGACTGAGTCAGACTGGTTCAGGTCAGGCTAGCAGTGCAACGGATCGGATCGAGTCAGAGAACCCGGACTCGATCCCGGATAGGATCGAGTTCAAGTCAATGCATTGAAACTTTCCAACTAAGTCGAGTTGGACCCAATCCGATCCAACTCGACTCGATGCCCACCTCTATGTACAAGTCTTCATAGATTTGAATGAGCCAGTAATAAATGTGGATACCTTTGTATACAGAGAAAACTATACAGAAGTTACATTACTGGATCATATAGACATTGCTGGCCCATTAAGCAATGCACTCATTTCGGATTCGAGGCTCGACAACTTGGATGTGCCGACTTTTCACTTTCCATCTCATGAACACTACAATGTTGGTGCACATGTAGCTGACCCATCAAGTAATGCACATATATATGTCCCGTTGTTCTGTGGTTCTGATGCGCCACTTTTAAATTGTTAGATGACTAAGATTGCACAAACACTCCTTTATTAGATCATGCATTCATTTGACATCGAGTAATGTACCCATTCAAGATCCGATGATTGACAAATTTAACGTGCCAACCTTTTAGTTTTCATCTCATGAAGAGTGCACTAACACTCCCACCAGTTTTTATGCAAAAGTACGTGGCCCATCCACTAATACACCTATACATGTTCCACTATTCGAAGGCTTTGATGAACTAAGTTTTCGATTATTGGATAGCCGAGACTATACAGACATCACTTCATTGGAATGTGCAAACCTCCTTCACATATCAAGCAATGCATCCGTTCAATATTCAATTCTCGATAGCTTAGATGCATGAACTTTTCACTTTTTGTCTCGTGAAGGGTGCACTGATAACCTCTCACTAGTTGGTGTAGATGTACCTGGCCCATTAACTTCACGGAGGCATACAATAATGGATGTCGTGATTGCATCATCTAATATGTTGCCACTTAACATACGCGATGATAATGTGCATTCGTTAACGTTGATTATTTGAGATATCTAGATTTTGTTGACGATCCTACTGAAATAACTGTCAGACAGATGTACATGGACAAGACTTGACTCTGGGATGCTTTTTATGAGTTTGCGTTGTGAGAACTCTTCTAATATAAGGTTTTGAAATCAAACAAGTAGAAATACATGATTACATGTTTCATTGAAAGTTGTGATTGGAGGTTGCATGCATCGAGGTTGGATGATGCTGGTGCTGTCAAAATAAAGACATACAGATCTAAACACACATGTAATTAGTCTTCTAATACGATAGCTTATCTTTAGGTACATTATCCCTAGGCACATTTTGGAGAGTGGTCAGCGTAAATGTAGAGTAGCTTATAAAGAAATGGGGAGACATCATCGATAGACGACCAATAAGATATGCAGTGAATTTACTGCTAGTCGCATGAGGAAAGGACTAGCATGCAAGCCTATCGATATACAACATGAAATGTTTAAAAATAATAAATTCGATATCAGTTATGATAAGGCGTATAATGATAAGGAAGTTTCAACTACTGAGGTTATGGGTCCATTCAAACATTCCCACGTTATGTTGCCAGCTAATCTTCATGAGCTGACAAAGACAAATCAAGTGATGGCAACAGATTTACAAATAAACTCCAAAACCAACTACTTCGAGCGATGCTTGATCACACTTGGCTAATACATTAAAAGCTTTTAACTATATTTTCAAAAGTTATGATGTGTGGATGGTGCTCACTTGAAAGTGAAGTATAAATGTGTATTGTTTACGGTTAGGTTACGGTGTTAGATAGGAATAATCACCTTCTGACGATAACTTATGGAATTGGTGAATCTGATAATAACAACAATTAGAATTGACTCCTCAAAAATTTGAGACAAGCGATTGCACCATACGTGGACATCGTTATTATATCAGATTGTCATAAAGCTTTGATCAGTTAAATGAAAGTCGAATTCCCTGAGGCATGTCATGGTTATTGCACACACCATATATTATCAAATATGATGCATGTATATAAGGATGAGAGGTTGGAAAAGTATTATTAGGTAGCAACTAAGACGTTGAGGAAAACCAGATTTGAAGAGGTTGTGCATTTTATAGAATTAACCAACCCTTCTGTATATAACTGGCTTAATAATATAGAGAGAGAAAGATGTGCATTCGTATTCTTTTCGAGTGAAAGATACAACATCATAACAACAAAAATAACTGAGAGCGAAAATGCATTGTGGAAACACCGAGAGAACATCCGATCATGAAACATCTTGATGATGTGAGAAAAAAGATACAAGAATTTTTCATCGTAAGAAGAGAAGATGTCATCGATTTCCCTAAAAAAGCAACTTCATGGGCGAAGTCTTACATGAGTGAACTATCAAAAGATGCACGAAAGACAATATGTACAATGATATTTGTGGATGAGTATAAAATAAGAGCAGGGGGTTTTACTGCCATAGTAAAATCGAGCAAGTGAAATGTGGATGTGGTGAATACAGTACGATTACGTTGCCTTGTGTGCATGTAATTACAGCATGTGATAAGTATGAATGCAATCATTTCAATTACGGCTCTCTATTCTACTCATCAGAAGTTTACCAACAGGCATACTGAGAATTAGTATACCCAATTCCCGATAGTAGCTAATAGGACACACCAGCAGATGTTAAAGTGATATACAATAAAATCCATCCTTAGATTCAAAAGACACGGTCTGAATGATGGAAAAGAGAAAAATTACAAGCCTAGGTGAAGAAAGGCGAACTGTAAAGTGCTATAGGTACAAGCGAATTAGGCATAATCGTATTATGTGCTACTTTCAAGCCGTCAGTGAAATTTATTTTATCTATATTCTATCACCACTTTTTGTAATTTGAAAGATTATATTATTCATTTTTGGTATATGCATAGTGTAATGGCTACTTATGGCCACTTATTGTAAAGTAATGCTCAACAAGTCAGATTTTATCACATTGTAAAAGTATATGGATTAATGTTCCCACTGATCTCATTGTAATTCACCATGAATCGTTGATATTAAAAGAGGACTGGTGATATTCATTGTGGATCGCAGATAATATTAGCAGGCCACTATTAATATTCATGGTCCATGGTAAATATCAACGGTCCACTATTAATGTCATTGGTCCATTGTTAATATCAGCAGTCCTACATTCCAATATTCCTCTTTTCAACATTTCTCCATTTCAACATTTCTCCCTTCCTTAATTTCAACATTATTTTATTATAAAAATCACCACATCCATCCATTACACTAATAGTCACATTCAATCATTACACCGATTATTACATTACACCAATCATTGCATTCATTGATTATAAAATCATCCATTACTCTCATGAAAAGAATGATTATAAAAACCATCCATTATACTCGTAAAAATACATTTTATACATTAGGTTACAAAAATTTAAAAATACATCATTTTCTTAAAAAATAATCCATGTGTGGTTTCCTTCTGAACAGGAGATTTAATTATATCTATCATTTCTACCTAGTCTTCCGCCTCTTCTACCTTTTCGGTCTCAATCATTTTAATACTTTTTATATGGCACTTTATATATTGTTGAAGACAGTCGAAGGACAAGGTCTGTCTAAATTTTTTTGATTTCGTGTTGCAACATAACATACAAGTTAATATTAGTTATATAAAAAAAATGACGTCCAATAATGATTAGGAATAGAAAAGATGTCATAAGAAAGTTACTGGGCTAAATACAATCTCTAACTCGCTAGACATGAAGTCGATGTATTTCATAACGAAGATCGTACATTCGTGACCACTAATTTGTCGTGAGATCTCGCTCACCATTTCAAATTTCCATTCGACTTCCCAATATGCATTCCCCTATCATAGAGATGGAATAGCTATCTCAATCCCTCAATGAAGCCAATCACTTTATTATCGTACATTCACATCCATTCACTATGAATACCGTCAAACCATTAAACTAGTTATCTTTCGAGGTATATGGCGATAAAAAACCAGTACTAGTTTCGAGCATTGGTGGGGAAGGATACCTATAAAATGCATAGACAACACTATAAGTACGTCTAAAGCAATCTAGACTTTAGACATTAAATCAATTAAGTCATGAGAAATGTAATAGAAAACTTACACATTTAATATTCAACATCTTTATTTGTAAGTGTTATGCCTTAATAATAGCCAAAACCCTATTATTAATATTCTTCAAAAGTTCATCTCTATTTTTATTTTAATGCAAACCGACAGCATATTCTTATATGAGATTAACGTTTTCATTAAATAATGATTGTCACAAATGAATCAAGATTCTATAAATACCCCAATTACAATATAAGTTAAATATACATGTTATTAAATGAACGGTATCCAAAAGCATGCCATCACAAACATACAGTCTTGAGGATACGCTTTGGGATGTTCTAGGCGATGATCGGTAAAAAAATTCATATACCAGTAGATCCTGTATGCCACTACTGAATTATCAGTAAATATGTATAATATAAAGTGAAGTACTTAAAGGACTTTTATGCCTAATATTACCTAATCATCAGCTCATGTATCCTCCCATAGATATGAAAGCCACTCATGAATGTGCCTATCATAAGCCACCTTAACAAATTCGTATTCTCCGATGGTAAGCGTTTTCAACGGGTCCATAAATGCGAATTTATCAGCCAAAATGGCTTCTAGCTCGGTGTGTAGGATTGTGTATGGACTAAGAAGCCACATTAAAGGACGTTTGTCAAGTAAGGGCTTCTCTTTATGTCATCTACCACCTCGTTTAGAATATGAAGGGGCATTAGAAATGATGACATAGTTCCCTCCCCACCATATTCAGGGTGAGCTTGCACCTCGGGACTGACCCCACCTTATCGGGACCCAGACTCTTGCGTGTCACCGACATCGTCCCCATGTCGCTCGTCCGTATTGTAAGTGTTATCTTATATAAAGCACACCTTTGTTTGTCAAATTTCATTTAGACAAAACAGCTTATGAAGTGGCCCGTCTAATGTGGATCAAGATGGAAAGTTCAACACACTACTAAGTTCAAGACTCTACTGAAGTTCAAGTCAACAAGTGGATCAAGATGGAAAGTTCAAGTTCTACTGAGTTCAAGATGATTGAGTTCAAGTTCTACTAAAGTTCTAGTAGAAGATCAAGTTCCATCTTCAACTACAAGCTCTATTGAAGAATCAAGTAGAAGAACAAGTTCCATAAAGTTCAAGCATCCAATCTTGTAAGACCCGTATCCTAGTCCGTACTGTTCCGAAGGCTTCCGCGATCCTTCCGGTCGAATTTCGGCAATCCTCGACCTAAAGCCAACGTTGCGCATAATCGTAAGACGAGACTTGCATGCCAAAGTCTGCTCGACCCGAAACCTATACCTTGGCGACCGCGCCGTCGCCACGGTTCCAACGTCGCGACTCACGCACCGACCCGATACCCAGGCTAGAAGATGTCGGCCCGCATTCTGTTCGAGAAACGCCGCGCATTTGTGAAATCTTAAGAGAATCTCTACGACTTGTAAAATCAACCAAGTACATGCCACATCACTCAAAAGCAATCCAAAGTCAACTGTTTCTCTCTCCACCCATCCCTTTCAAGTACACACCCATCACTCCCCATCACTCCATCACATCTCACCATGCCTCTCTCCTTACATCCTCTCTCCTTCATCTCTCTCTCTCTCTCATTTTCCAAGCACCCACGTCCATGGCTTCCATGGAGAGCAAGTGTGGCCCACCTCACACCCCCCATCTCCACCATCCATGCTTCATCTCGGCCGTTAAATCTCGTCCACTAGAGCTTTAGAATGCGTTGATGGAAGGAGAAGTCCGTGATCGAAGGTGGGTGCTCTCTCTCTCTCTCCCTCCTTCCTTTGATTATTTTGTGGCCCACATGATGAGTGTTTATGGTGTCCCAACCATCCATCAAGTGGACCCATGGCTGACCAAATCACATGGGCCTACCCTTTGATGTTGGAAAAATATACAAATATCAGATTGACCCAAGCCAAGTGGGCATGTCCGACGGTGGACGTGCTCATTGGACAGTGAGGTCTACTCGCTCGCTGACTCGCTCGCTGCAAGGGAAAAAAAAAAGTACTTAGATTTTATGCTTTTTGGGTTGGCTGCTTATGTAGGCCCCAACTTGCTGAATGAATTCAATCCACGCCGTCCATACCATTTATAGGATCATTTTAGGCGTTGAGCCGAAAAATGGGTCCAATCCGAGACTCTAGCAGGCCACACCGTCTAAATAGTTATTTTAATAGTAAGAAATTTATAGGGCCCACTGCGATGTTTCTATACATCAAACCTACCTAATACCGGGCTTTCAGACCCGTCTTAAGCTAAGGAATCCAGCTGACGGACTGGATCCCCTTGATGTGGGCCCCACCTATAAAAAATCTCTAAAAATAAAAATAAAATAAAATAAAATAAAATAAAAAAAAAAAGAGAGAAGGCCTGCTGCTGCAGCGGGCGCTGTGGCTGTCAGCAGCGTGCGCAGACGCTGGTGCGCTGCATGTGAAGAACGGGCGGGGACCACGGTCCCAGCCGTGGGCCCCATTGTGATGCGTGTGAAAATCCAATCCGTGCATTTGGTGGGCCTCCCTCTGAACAGCATCCACTCCAACAATCAAGCCCACCCAAATCTCAGGTGGCCCACATCACAGGAAACAGTGGTGATTTAAGCCGCCCATTGAAACCATTTTGGGCCCACAGAAGTTTTGGGATCAAGATGAAATTTATTTTTTTTCCTTTTCCTCCAGGTCCGTGTGATCTTACCATTGGGTTGGATTTCAAATAAACATGGTGGTGGGCCCCACAATGATATATGTATTTTATCTCCACCGTCCAGGCGGACGGTGGAGCCCACGGTGATTTATGTGTTCTATCCACCGTCCAGGTGACGGTGGGGGTGTGTGTGTGGGTGTGTGTACCAACATGGTGGGCCACGTCCACGTGGGACCCACCATGATGTCTGTGAGCATCCACGTCGTCCAGCGTCCACTAACGTGAAGTGTGAACTGACATGGATGTGCTAACGAGCTACCCATAATGGGTTTGGGAATGGGAGTTTAAGCAGGCCCCATCTCGATGTTTATGCATGATCAAAGCAGTCCATCCTAACCCTTGCATCCTTTTAGATGTTGAACCGAAAAATGAGACAGATACAATTATCTGGTGGGCCGTGATGTTGAGAATGCTAGTATTTTTCGTTAAAACTTGGAAAAATGATTGATGGAGTCCACAAGAAGCTTGGACCCACCTAAAACTTAGTTTGGACCCCTAATTTTTGCAGGACACATGCAATGGATGGATTAGATCTGGTTAATGTGGGTCCCACCTAAGAAAAAATATATATATATACATATTTACTGCATGCATTTGCTGCCTTGACGTCCAGAGGAGTCTGGACGTCCCACGTTAAATAGGGTGGCCAATTGGCTCCAATTGTGGACCCTACCATGATGTATGTTTTATATCCATTCCGTTCATTTAATAGGTTTCCTTTAATGATGCGTTGGTTCCAAAAATCAATCATAAATAGTTCTTGGATGGCCCACACCATCACCATTTATGCGATGGTATGCCAAACCACATGGAATCAAATGCTGGGGTCCACATGTATCTTGGATTCACTTGAAACTCGATTTGGACCCTTAAATTGGTGGGACACACACAATGGATGGGTTGGATTTATGAACTACATCACAGTGGACCCCAGGACCTGTAACCTTACCAAAAGTTTGGTTGGCAAATAAACATTGCAGTGGCTCTGTCCACGTGACCTTTCGATAGGGTGATGGAAAATGAATATTACAGTGGACCATTGCTCACGTGACCCTATCAACAAGTTGGGTGGCAGACAAACATTATGGTAGGCCCCATGTACATGTGGCTTATCAACCGATTTGATGTAAAATAAACATTTTGGTGGACCACGTACTTGGACCCACCACTGATGTATGTGGTATCCATGCCGTCCATTCACCACCTGGACGGGTGGAGTCCACCATGAAAAGATGTTTGTACCCACGCCGTCAATCCATGAGGCCCATCATGATGCATAGGTTACATCTAAAGTCGTCTAACCATTTTTTTTAGATCATTTTGAGGCTTGAAACTAGACATAAGGCAGATTTAGTTGTTTAGTGGCCCATTTATATACATAGGGCCCATTGTTGTAGCTCATTTAATGAACATATGAGGCCCACGTGATTATGCCCATCTTGATGTATTTTTGGCCCGTTGTGGAGGTCCACTTTGATATATATGAGGCCCACATGATTAGGCCCATCTTTATGTGTTTGTGGCCCGTTGTTGAGGCCCACTTTGACATATATGAGGCCCATGTTATGAGGCCCACCTTGGTATTTGAGGCCCATGGGTCGGGGCCCAATGGGATGTACATAAGGCCCATTTCAATGTGTGATCCAACCATGATAATATCCACACCATCTAGCCGCTGAATGGTGGGACTCACCCCGATGTATGTATTTTATATCCGCACTATCTACCCGTCTACACTATACAGGCACATCATGTTGTGCGTGTTTCACCCATACCGTCCACTTGTGCGGCCCACTCATGGTATTTAAGAGGCCCAATAAGTTGTATTTGTGGCCTATGGGCAAGACCCATTGTGATATGTACTAGGCCCATGATGTGTAGCCACTTGGCATATTCAAGGCTCAGGTACGCGACCCATTTGATGTATTCAAGACTCATGTGTAGGGCCCACATGCTGTATATTTGAGGCCTGTGTGCAGGGTCCACCTGTCATGTATATGAGACTCATTAATGCAGTCCACTTGACGTATATTGAGGTCTATGGGTCGTAGCCCATTATGATGTATTGGGGGACCATGGTTGTGGCTCATGGTGATGTAGGCCCATGTATTCGGCCCATTGTGATGTATATCAAACCCTTGTATGAGGTCGTGGGCACACTGTATGTTTGGCCCTATGTGAGCCACTCCTTGGGAGTAATGTTAGTTGAATGTCCGCATTGATGGGCAATGATGGTTAAATGTCCTCATTGTGACATTCCCTTAGGCTTTGTTAGGCCCATTCTCTTCGTGGGTTAACCCAAATAAGTGGGCCCCATCCGCCACAGACGGATGGCTCTGTGCTTTCGGATTTGATATAACCACAGTCGAAAGCTGATCTTTACATTATGGTTGATTGGTTGTCCATTTATGGACCCCGCCTTGCCTATATATGCTGGTTGTCGTGGCCGATTATCGATGCTTATCGTCGGCACTGATTACCGATGCTGATTATCAGTACTGATTATCTAGGCCGATTGCCGATTATCGATCGGGGCCGATTACCGATCTGATTTGTCATGGCCGATTCCTGATTTTCATTGTCGGGGTCCAATGTGATGTATATGTGGCCTGTACTTAAGGCCCGTTGTGATGAGTATTCAGCCCGTGTTTAAGGCCTATGTGATGAGGCCCATTGTGATGCATTTGAGGGCCAGGAGATGGAGCCCATTGTGATGTATGTTGGTCATCGATTGTCAATGCCGGTTATTGATACCGATTATGAGTATATAACAATATGACATCATGATACATGCCCATACGCATCATCTGCATGTTTGTTATGAGATGTGGTTGATCATTGCATATGTCATTGAGCATGTTGATATGAGACTCCCTGATGGGCGGAGGTTATTTCACATGAGCGCACGGTATGCGCAGGATTGATGCATGTCTGGATTGTATGACTCATGCATCTTGCATTGTGATTTCTATACACCCTAGCGACATCAGGGTCGTAGCCTCCACAGGCATATCGTGGATGGCCAGAGGGGACACCGGAAATATTTGGTTCTAGTATACGGGCGTCATAGATGTCCCTGGGTAAAAATCCCTAAACCTCCGGGCCAGGAGACGCCCCAACGTCGAGACCGAGTGGATACATGAGCGCCCGAGTGCCGAATACCAGGAGGCCGCGTCTCCCACTGTGTCGTGGTCGGTTGGGAGGGGGTGTGGCCTTACCCGCCCGATCGTAGGGGGCATTGCTAGGCTGAGTCTGACCAGCTCGAGGAATGAGTCCGCTATCGACGTGCCGGATAGGTATTGATAAACTATTGGCCAGGCGGATAGTGAGGTTTCTTGCGCTCACTTGGACTGTGCGGCTGGGAGAGCTGCAGTGCCATTTGGAGTGTACTAAACCCCGGTGATGATCCCAGAGACGAACTGTACTGATATGTAGACTTATTGAGTAGGAGTTGCATGCTCATTCATTCATTCATTTACTATCCACTCGGGCTGGTGGTGCGCAACTAATTGTGTGTGCCTTCGTTATGGCAAGGATTTTGGTTGGGGCGCACGACTAACCTGAGATCAGGAGTTTACCACATTGAGTCTGACTATCCAAATTTAGGTATGGGACTGGTTTGGATAGAAGGCCCTTGTGATGGACCCCATAGCCTGCGATACTACGTACTATCATCCCGACTTCACACTCTAGCATGGTCATTGCATTCGTACCGCATAGCGCATTACATCTACTGCATATGGCATTTCGGGTTACTATGTTTACGCATTTATACGGTTTAGATACGACTGACGGTATTCGTGCATTCATCAGGAATTGCGTACTGCATCGCATCCTTAGCATCTGATGCTTGGCTCTTTATGACTCCTCATTTGCATAGATGTTTTATAATGCGTATTCTGATATTGATTGACTCATGGACTTGTCTGTATTTTTGCTTACTCTGTTATCGTATGATTTATGACCTTGTTAATAATGTTGTTTACTCGGATAATTCATGTTATTGTTAGTATTTCTGCTTATTTCTGATATTGTATGATTTATGGGTTGTTAGTTTTCCCGCTTACTCTGATTACTCTGATATTGCTTACTTGGCACTTACCTTGTGCACACACTTACACCACCCTCTAAACTTTTTATAAGCTTATGCATGATAGATGCGTGCAGGTGATGTTAGGTTGCAGTAGTGTTGAGCTTGGAGCGTGCAGCGGTCTTCTGGAGCTTGATTTTTTTGATTTATGTATTTCCCTTTCAGCATTGTACTCAAATGATTGTATTAGTGGATATATGATGATGATGTTGCCTTTGTGAATTGGGTAATCTTGTGGTTATGCTTATTTTGAGTTAAATGTACAAAAAAAAAATCCTCCTTGTAGGATCTCAGGATTGGAATCTGATGTATGGATGCTAGGAGCCGAGAATGGGGTACTACGGAGGCTGTCGGCACCGGATTCGGCGATCGGGATTCCTGTGAATCCGATTTTTGAGTTTGGGGCGTGACAAATCTACTTCAAAGTTCAGTCTTTTTAGGTATATCAAACCTAGAAAGACTTTAGGCTTAGGTTCTTTCAAAACATAATTTAAATGAGTTTCTATACTTATGTTAAGCTAAAGTTCGCCTAATCTAAGATTAAGTTCAACTAGTCTAAGCTGTGGCTCGACCAGTCTAAGGAATCTTCGACTAGGCCAAGTTTTAATTACAGAAAAATAGATATTTTTATCACTTCTTCGACCAGCCGAGCAGACTGCTCGACCAGTTGAAGAGGGGCCTTCGACCAGTTGAGGGTTGCTCGACTCGAAGTTCGGCTACTAAATTAGTTCAGATTTTTGGCACCCTTGACCAGTCGAGCAGGGCCTTCAACCAGTCGAAGTTTTGTTTTATCTTATCGCGCTTAAATTTAAAAATTTGTTGGAACGGAATCCAGTTCTTAGACGAGTCGAAGAATGTCTTAGACGAGTCGAAGCAACAACTTTTCTGCTTATAAATAGAAGCTTTTTCTCAATCCGAAAAGACAATTTAAGTACATCAAATTCATCATCAAGAAAGATAGAAGCCCTTATTATACTCAAGCTATTGCACGGTATTTATAAATTTTTTAATAGCTTATTTATTTTAATTCCTTGATTTCTTATACTTTGAATTTTATTTTATAAAGAGAGTAAATACTCTTCTTTAAGATCTTAAGGAATTCAAACAAGTAGCCTTAGGTTTGAATTTATTTAAAATCAATCTAGAACCTTAAATCCTTGTCTATGTGACTGAACATTGAACAATCTACAACAAGAGAAGAGGTTTTACGACTACATCGACTAATACATCTTCAAAGGAGAATGTTGTTGAGAAGTGGAGCCACATCTGGGGCCGCGCACCACCAGTCGTGGCCCCTGCTCGACTGGTCGAGGAGCTCACTCGACTAGTCGTAACCAGTCGTGGACTGGCTGACTCAAAGTCCAGCGAGCATAGTTTTTTAGGTTCCGAGGTGCTCGACTGATCGAGAATCATTCTCGACCGGTCGATGGGTTTTCTTGATCGGTCGTGCAGTCTGCTCGACCAGTCGAGGTTACGTAGATTGGTTTCCGAATTTGATACGAACTACAGATTTTGGTGTCGCCTTTCGCAAGGGTGCAAAAGGGAAGTTGCCTAAACTATAAATTAGAGTCCCTAGGGCTTTTCTAGGGTTAAAAGGGAATATTGGGAAATACTTCTAAGGTGTGTGTAAGGGATTTTCTCTGTACTTCCAAGGGAGAGGTTAGTGTATTACCTTGTAATCTTCGTTCTTCATAGTGGAAGTTTGCATCCGTGATTTTTTACCCTAGATTGGGGTTTTTCCACGTATATCTAGTTTTGTGGTTTATTTTGGATTGCTTTGATCTGTTTCTAGTTTATATTTCTTTCTGTTTATCGTTTGTGGGTGAGGCCTGAGATTGAATCTAGGCTCACTGCATTGTTGGCGTGCTGCGCAACAGCTGGTATCAAAGCTATTGGTATAGTTCTATTGGGAGCGATGACGGAAGAAGAGAAAACTAGAATTGAGAAGTTTGATGGTTCAAAATTTGCCTTCTGAAAGATGCAGATGGATGATTATCTGTATCAGAATGACCTCTATATTCCTCTAGGAGGAAAAGAGAAGAAACCAGAAAAGATGACAGATGATGAATGATTTTTACTGGATAGGAAGGCTTTAGGAACGATCCGACTCTCTTTGTCTAAGAGCGTCGCCTTCAATATATCTAAAGTAAAAACTACAATAGAATTAATGGAAGCCCTAGCCACCATGTATGAAAAGCCCTCAGCATCTAACAAGGTTCATCTTATGAAACAGCTATTCAACATGAAGATGTCAGATGGTGGGAGCGTAGTTGAACATCTAAATGAGTTCAATACAGTCACGAGCCGGTTAGAATCCGTTGGCATTATTTTTTAGGATGAGATCAGGGTATTATTGATCTTATCCAATCTGCCAGACAGTTGGGATGGTTTAGTGATTGCTGTGAGCAATTCTTCAAGGTCGACAAAGCTAAAATTTGATAATTGTGGCTGGTCTAATTCTCAGTGAAGAATCTAGAAGAAAGGCATCAGGAATTTCAGGGGATTCAGGGAATGCTCTAAACGTTGAAGGAAGAGGAAGATCACTGAACAAAGGAGGTAATAAATATGGGCGTTCTAAGTCGAAGAGAAGTCCAAGGGACCGAAAGACAAAGATGGGTGTTGGCATTGCGGCGAGAAGGGGCACATGAAACGCGATTGCAGGGCGCTTAAGAAACAAGAAGGAAACTCTCAAGGCAGGAAGGATTCAGTGAATCTATCCGAGGAGAGTGACACAGAGGTATTGATCTTATCTCTTGATGCAAGGAATGAGTCTTGCGTTATAGACTCGGGTGCTTCATTTCATGTCATCTCATGTAAGGAAGTTTTGCGTGATTATGTGTCAGGTGACTTTGGGAGAGTCTACTTGGGTGATGATGAGCTGTACAATATTGTTGGAAAGGGGGATGTTCATGTCAATCAGAAAGATGGAACGGTTTTGAAATTGAAGGATGTCAGACATGTACTAAGTTTGAAACGTAACTTGATCTCAGTGGGGCAGTTGGCCGATACCGGTTATGTGACGACATTCACTAGTGATTCTTGGAAGATCACAAAAGGTGCCTTGGTGATATCTCGAGGTAAAAAGGAAGGTACTTTGTACATGACTTCAGGATCGTATAGTTCACTCGCAGTTACATCAACTGGAGTGAATGGACAGTTATGGCATCAGAGGTTGGAACATATGAGTGAAAAGGGGACGAATGTGTTATTGTCAAAAGGGAAGCTACCAGGGCTGAAGTCTATTGACTTGGAATTTTGTGAGGACTGCGTATATGGTAAGCAGAAGATGGTAAGTTTCAAGAAGACAGGACATGCTCTAAAGATGCATCTGTTGGAGCTTGTACACACTGATGTGTGGGGATCGGCATAGGTATTATCTCTTGGTGGCTCATGTTATTTTATTTCTTTTATTGATGATGCTAGTAGAAAACTGTGAGTCTATTTCTTAAAGCATAAATCTGATGTATTTGATGTATTTAAGAAGTAAAAAGTTATGGTAGAAAACGAGACAGGTAAAACTGTAAAATGTCTCAAATTTGATAATGGGGGAGAATACTGTGATAAGAGATTTGAGGAGTATTGTGCAACAAATGGAATCAAACATAAGAAAACAATTCCAGGGACACCGTAGCAGAATGGCATGGCTGAGCGCATTAACAGGACCATCCTTGAGCGCGCCAGGAGCATGAGGCTACATGCAGGGTTGCTCAAGACCTTTTGGGCAGATATTGTGAATCCTACCGCATATCTCATCAATAGAAGTCCCTCAGCACCATTGGATGGTGGGTACCAGAAGAAATATGAACTGAGAAAGAAGTGAACCTTGCACATCTCAGAGTGTTCGGTTGCACTTCATATGTTCACATTGATGAAGAGCACAGAAATAAACTGGATGTGAAGTCTAGGAGGTGCACGTTTATAGGCTACGGGCAGCATGATTTTGGCTACAGGTTTTGGGATGCAGAAAATAAGAAAATCATTAGAAGCAAGGATGTAGTCTTCAATGAAAAAGTGATGCATAAGGACAGTGTGACAAAAAAATAAGTCCAAGGAGAAAGAATTCGTAGAAATGGAAGAGTTACCAGACACGGGTGTTACAGCGCTACAAGATGATCATGCACAAGAACATTATAAGGCAGAGCTGCATGCACCGGTTGTGAGGAGGTCTATTCGGGAGAGGAGACCCACGGTCCGATACTCACCCTCCTTACATTATCTACTGCTGATAGATAATAGTGAGCCAGAGTATTTTAAAGAAGCGTTACAGTCAGATACACGGGTTAAGTGGGAGTAGGCCATGGATGATGAGATGGACTCCCTTGAGTCTAATCGTACATGGGAGCTAGTCACTCTACCTAAGGGTAAGAAAGTTCTTCATAATAAGTGGGTTTACAGACTGAAGGAGGAGCACAATGGTTCAAAACAGTACAAGGCTAGACTGGTTGTGAATGGTTTTCAACAAAAGGCAGGAATCGATTTCACTGAAATATTTTCACTTGTGGTGAAAATGTCTATGATTCACATGGTCTTGAGTATAGTGGCTACAGAGGACTTACATCTAGAGCAACTAGATGTTAAGACAGCCTTTCTTCACGGGGACCTTAAAGAAGAGATATATATGTATCAGCCGACAGGATACGTGACACCAGGAAAGGAGAACAAGGTGTGCAGACTGAAGAAGAGTCTATATGGCCTGAAGCAGGCCCCGAGGCAGTGGTACAAGAAGTTCGACAGTTTCATGTCGAGAAACGGTTACAGGAGATGTCATGCTGACCACTGTTGTTATTTGAAGAAGTTTGATACGTCATATATCATCCTTCTTCTGTACGTTGATGATATGCTTGTGGCTGGTTCAAGCATGAAGGACATCTCAGATCTCAAAAGACAATTATCTAGAGAATTTGCCATGAAGGATTTGAGAGCTGCAAAACAAATCCTAGGTATGAGAATAAAGCGTGACAGAAAAAATAAGAAACTGGTTTTGTCACAGGAAGAATACATAGCCAAGGTACTTGATCGATTCAATATGGGAGGTGTTAAGCCAGTTAGCACTCCATTAGCCAACAACTTCAAACTATCTAAAGAGCAAGGTGTAAAGATGCACGAGGAACATGACTATATGGTTAAAGTCCCATACGCGTCAGCTATTGGGAGTCTCATATATGCTATGGTGAGTACGAGGCCAGACATTGCTCAAGCAGTAGGAGTTTTTAGCGGGTTCATGAACAACCCCGGGAAGGAACATTGGAAAGTTATGAAGTGGATCCTTAAATACCTGGTAGGTACTATGGATATAGGGTTGTGTTATGGAGGATCAGAAATTAAGCTACAAGGCTACGTAGATTCAGATTTGGCAGGAGATATCGACAGCAGAAGAAGTACTACAGGCTATGTCTTTACTCTGGGTAGTGCTACAGTTAATTAGGTCCCTCAGTTACAGAAGATAGTATCTATCAGTACGATGGAAGCAGAATATGTTGCGGCTACAGAAGCGTGCAAGGAGATGGTGTGGATGCAAAGTTTTATGCAGGAGTTTGGTAAGAAGAAAGCAGATTGCAAGCTGTACAATGACAATCAAAGTGCAATACACTTTTCTAAGAATTCAGCCTTTCATTCCAGGACCAAGCATATTGCCATTAGATATCACTTTATACGTTCATTACTAGAAGATGGATCGATTGCTCTAGAGAAGATTTATACAAGTGAGAATCCTGTGGATATGTTGACCAAGGCGGTCACACAAGAGAAGCTAAAACTCTATTAAGCTTTGATTAGTCTTCAGGCTTGAAGACAGGGAGGTGGTGCACTCCGGATGAAGAAGACAAAGGTTTATGGCAATATGTCTCCAGGTGAGAGATTGTTGAGAAGTGGAGCCACATCTAGGGCCGCGTACGACTAGTCGTGGCTCCTGCTCGACCGGTCGAGGAGCCCACTCGACTGATCGTGACCAGTCGTGGACTGGCTCGACTCAAAGTCCAGCGAGCATAGGCTTTTGGGTTCCGAGGTGCTCAACCGGTCGAGGATCATTCTCGACCGGTCGAGGGGTCTTCTCGACCAATCGTGTAATCTGTTCGACTAGTCAAGGTTACGCAGATTGGTTTTCGAATTTGATACGGACTGTAGATTTTGGTGTCGCCTTTCGTAAGGGTGCGAAAAGGAAGTTGCCTAAACTATAAATAGGAGTCCTTAAGGCTTTTTTAGGGTTAAAGGGGAATATTGGAAAATACTTCTAAGGTGTGGGCATGGAATTTTCTCTGTACTTTCAAGGGAGATGTTAGTATATTGCCTGTAATCTTCGTTCTTCATAGTGGAAGTTTGCATCCATGAGTTTTTACCCTAGATTGGGGTTTTTCCACATATATATTATCTTGTGGTTTGTTTTGGATTACTTTGATCTGTTTCTAGTTTATATTTCTTTTTGTTTATTGTTTGTAGGTGAGGCCTGAGATTGAATCTAGGCTCACTACATTGTTGGTGTACTGCACAACAAATATAAGTATATTTTAGTTTTATTGAGATAGCTAAAAAATCTCATTTGTTAGTTTTCCTGAGATAGCCAGAAAATTTCAGTGAGGCTATTTGAGAAAGCCAATATCACGTGGATAGTAATTATTGAGCGGGGAGTAGGTGTGGTTATTTAAGAATAGTTAGTGTACACACCGAACCACTATAACTCTTGGTGTTGTGGTGAACGTTTACTTTTTTGCATTTGTGGAGAATGTTTGTAATTTCATTTATGCAAAAATGGTGAGTATTTGTAATAGATAGCTTTATTTTATCTTGCTTGGTTTGTGATATTTATTCTTACAAATGTTCGTGAAATAAGATTGTCCTACCTAAACTTGGTTTGGGTGTAGGTTATCCTACGAACTAATTTGAATCAATTTTTCAATACTAGTGTGATTGAGTTTTCTGATTTATTTACTATTTCAGCACTTTAATTTTTTATTTGGCATAGTCTTATTCACCCCCCCCCCCCCCCATAGGACTCCTTAAGCTTGCCTTTTCAAGTGGTATTAGAGCTAAGTAACTCATTTTTTTTAATTAAATTTCTTGAGTTAAAAGATCTAGAGCTTTTATAATGTCAAATTTCGATAGCTTTTCTATTACCAGGCCACTACCTTTTGATGGTTGTAACTATGCATACTAGAAAACAAGAATGGGGATTTTTCTAAAATCCTTAGATGAAAGCGTGTGGCAAGCCACTGTAACCAAATGGAAACCTCCTATGAATGAGGTAGTAGCTAAAGATGAAACTAAGTCCATGAGAGAGATTGCATTATACTTATGGACTGGAACTCAGAAAAGTGAAAGCAGTGCTAATGCTAAGGCCTTAAATGCCATTACTTGCGCTCTATCTCCTGATGAATTCAAGAGAATTATTTTATGCGATACAGCCAAACAAGCTTGGAATATTCTTGAAATGACACATGAAGGAACTACTATAGTCAAGAAATTAAAAGTTCAACTCCTCTCTACTAGATTTGAAGAGATTCGTATGGAAGAAAATGAAACTTTCATGGACTTCTATATGAAACTAAATGATATAGTAAATTCCATGTGGGGTCTAGGATATTGAATCCCAGAAAGCAAGATTTGTCCAAAAATACTGCGGTCTCTTCTTAATAGACTCAACTCTAAGGTTACTACCATTCAGGAATTAAGAGATACTGATAATATGAAAGTTGAGGAGTTAGTTGGCTCTCTTCAAACATATAAGTTAAATTTTCAAGCTCCTAAAGGTAAGTCCATTGCTCTTAAATCTTCTAAATTTGTTTTAAAAGAAAATTGTGTTAATTCTTATTGTAAAGATACAGAAGATGATATGACATTACTAGCCAATAAGTTTTATAGAATTTTCAAAAACAAGAAAATATGATATTTTCAAAAACTATCTGACAAAAGAAAAGAAAAATCTAAGTCTTGAAAATCTAAAAAAGACCGTCAATGTTTCAACTGTCATGAATACGAGTACTTGGTGAATAAATGTCTTAAAAGGGATAAGTAAAAAAGAAAGGGCATGATAACTACTTGGGATGAATCATCTGGCTGTGAAAGTTCTTTTGAGTCTGATGAATCAGAACAAGAAAATATAAATGATGTAAAAGCCCTTGTGACTATAGGTAGAGTCACCTTCTCAGATAGCTATAACATATCTGATTATGAAAATCTCAGGAGTGACCTTGAAAATGAAAATGAAAATGATCTTCAAGACGCCTACAATGCCTTATACAAGGAAAGTTGTAAAATTGATGTCAAACTAAAAATTCAAAGAGAGAAATATGTTAAATTAATGGAAGAACTTGAAAACAATGTTTTAGAAAAATCTCATCTTTCAGATTGTTTTGAAAAAATAAAACTATACTTAAATTTCAAAACTTCAGAGTTACAAAAACTCAGAAATGAAAATGAGAAACTAAAACTTGAAGTTTCTTCCCTTTTGAGTTCTAAGGATACTTGGAGATATGTCCACGGAGACCCAAAACTGGAAAAATTGTTAACCTCATCCAAAAAATGTGGTGACAAATCAGGTTTGGGCTATATAAAAAATGATTCTCAGAAAAACAAGAATTCATCTCCTATATTTGTAAAATGAGAATCCTTAAACTCTAAATATAAGAATTTGAGAAATTTTGGGTGAAATGATTTCAAAAATTCAAAACCTCTTCAAGTTCCTAAAAATAACTCAAATGCCATCAACTAAAGAAATTAAAGATATAAATCACTTTTAGCTGAAAAATTCGTGGACTTACTCAAAGAGCTTCTAAAATCCAACTCAGAAGAAATTGGAGTTAATATAATGTGGAGAAATTCCAACTCCCAAAAATGGAGAAAATCCAATGGAACTCCTAAACCCAGAACCATAATGAAATGGGTTCTAAAGGTTACATGTCCTGTTGCCCACACAGCCTTTAAAGCCACTAGCTATTCAAAATGGTACCTGAATAGTGGATGTTCAAGACATGACAGGTGACAAAGCGATATTCACTAACTTCAAAGAATTAAACGACGGCTTAATTACTTTCAGAGATGGAAGCAACTGTAGAATCATAGGCCAAGGTATTGTTCAACTCTCTAATCTTCCTTCCTTTGAGAATGTACTGTATGTTGAAGGTCTAAAATATAACCTCCTGAGCATATCTCAAATCTGCGATAACAAACATAGTGTAAAATTTACAAATCATTGATGTGAGATTACAAATGAGGAGGGAAGTGTGATATTAAATGATCATAGGACCTCTGAAAATTGCTACATTATTAATGACTCATGCTCTTCTAACTTTTCATGTTACATGGTCTAAACAGACGAAATAGAATTATGGCATAAATGTCTTGGACATGTTAACTTTAGAGATCTTTATAGATTGAGCAAGAGAGATCATATTAGTGGCTTACCCAAATTAAAAAAAGTAAAAAAAATTTGTAGCACATGTCAGATTGGCAAGCGAATTAGGAGTAGTCACAAGAAAGTGAACTCTTTAGCCACAGCCAAACCACTTGAACTACTCCATATGGACTTGGTGGGACCAACGAGAACAAATAGTAGAAATGGAAAGAAGCATTTTCTGGTTATTGTTGATGATTTGACCAGATATACTTAGGTAGCCTTCTTAAGAGAGAAATCAAAGACTCTCGATAAAGTCAGAAAAATTCTAAAACGAATTCAAATAGAAAAAGAAGTACCTGTGATCAAAATTAGAAGTGATCATGGTACTGAGTTTGAAAATAACAATTTTGAGAAGTATTATACAAACCATCGTATATCACATGAGTTATTTGCTCCTAAAACACCTTAACAGAATGGGGTTGTTGAAAGAAAGAACAGAGTATTACAGGAAATGGCCAACGTTATGTTAAATAGCATGAACTTACTAAAAAATTTATGGGCTGAAGCTGTTAATAAAGCTTGATTCATTATAAATCATGTGTATGTTAGAAAAGTCGAAGATAAAATAACATATGAATTATGGTTTAATAAGAAGGCGACAGTCAAATACTTTCAGACTTTTGGAAGTAAATGTTTCATTTTACATGACCGAGAAAATTTGGAAAAGTTCAAAACCAAGATTGATGAGGGAATATTCTGGGTTATGCTCTAAATAGTTGAACATATCGTGTTTTGGACAAAAGAACAGGGGTGATTCAAGAATCTATTAACGTAGTAATTGATGATCACTTAATCACACCCGCACCAAGTCAAGATGATGATGAGGTCAACATTATCGATAAACTTGACTCTTCATAATATTGAATCAAGATTAGTCAAAGACCATCCGACTGATCAGATATTGGGAAACCCTCGTACTGGTGTTCAGACAAGAAGACAGTTAGAAAATATCTGTAATTATGTCTGCTTCACTTCTCAAATTGAACCATCAAATGTAAAAGAAGCACTTACCAATGAAAGTTGGATATTGGCTATGCAAAAAGAGTTAAATCAATTCGTCAGAAATAATGTTTGATACTTGGTTCCTAGACCTTTTGATAAACATGTAATCGGAACCAAATGGATTTTTAAGAACAAATCTGATGAAATGGGGAATATTATTAGAAACAAGGCACAACTAGTTGTACCAGGTTACACTCAGATAGAAGGAATTGACTATGATGAAACCTTTGCACCAGTTGCGCGCCTTACATCCTTTAGATTATTCATTTCAATTGGTTGCTATAAGAAATTCAAAATATATCAAATGGATTTCTAAACGTTGATGTACATGAAGAAGTATATGTTGAACAACCTGAGGGTTTTAAGGACCCTAAATTTTCAGATCATGTGTACTGTCTTAAAAATGCACTTTATGGTTTGAAACAAGCCCCTAGGGCATGGTACAAAAAGTTGACTAAATTTTTACTTAGTCACAACTTTATTATGGGAAGTATTGATAAAACTTTATTCGTCAAGAAATTAATATAATGATCATATATTGATTATTCAGATCTATGTTGACAACATTATTTATGGATTTACATGCACTAACTTGTCTATTGAGTTTACAAATCTAATGAAATCCAAGTTTGAAATGAGTATGGTTGGAGAACTAAATTACTTTCTTGGATTACAAGTAAAACAACGGGAATATAGCATATTCACCCTACAAACCAAGAATGCCTTGAATCTTGTAAAAAAATTTGGGTTTGAGAATGGAAAAAAGTTTTATACTCCTATTAGTACAACTCTCAAACTCTCTAAGGATGAATCAGGTAAAAGTATAGATTTCCGTCTATATCAAAGTATGATTGGTAGTCTTCTATACTTAACTGCTAATAGACCTGATATTACTTTTAACATTGAATATGTGCTAGATATCAATCTGATCTTAAGGAATCACATCTAATCACTGTTAAACGAATAATCAAATATGTCGCAAGTATTGCTAACTTAGGTCTATGGTATCCATATGATACAATTGTACAACTTGCCAGATATACTTATGCAAATTGAGCAGAAAACGTCGACGATGGAAAATCTACCAGTGGTGGATGTTTCTATGTATGAAATTGTTTAGTTTCCTAGCTCAGCAAGAAATAAAATTCTGTATCGCTCTCAACAGCTGAAGCAGAATATATTGTAGCTGGTAATGCTAGCACCCAGCCGATCTGGATGAAAAGGATGTTAGTTGATTATGGGATTGCGCAAGATACAATGATATTATATTGGGATAACTCAAGCGCAATTAATATTTCAAAAAATCCTATTCAACATTCTCGTATGAAACATATCGACATTCGATATAATTATATTCGAGAATTAGTTGAGGACAAGAGCATTTCATTAGAATATATTCAGACGGAAAAGTAACTTGCAGACATAATGACCAAACTGCTCGACAGGAATAGATATTCCAAATTAAAACATGATATTGGTTTGTGTCCTTTTAATTAATTAATCATATTGTTTATGCATTTCATTTATTTATTTGTTTATAATGTTTAAATGCAAAACATATAATTAAATTTAAAATTTTAAATATAATTTTTTTTCGGCCGCCCGACGAGTCGAGTACATTTTCGACCAATCGACCTTCGACGGGTCGAGGACCATACTCAACCAGTTGAGGTGCGCAGGTTTGCTCATTAAAAGAGGGGGAAACACTTTTTCTATTTCATTTTTTCCTTTCTTCCTCGATTAGCCGTGGCTTCCCTCGACAAACCCATCTTTAAATCTTTGTTGTAAGTGGTCTATTTCCATTTTCCTTCTAGATTTGGGTTCCTCTTTGCTAGTTTATCTTCCATTTGTGGTTTATTTGTGATTTACAGCCTGTCTTTAGTGGGTTTTGAGCAAAAATCTGATCTAAGCTTGACCCATCTATCTTCTTTAATCTTCTCTTTTGCAAACTCTAAATGGAGGATCGTACTAAGAGGAAGGTTACTAACAAGAGCCCTAGTGGCTCCTCCTCCAAGTCGACTCCAATTAGGGTGAGAACCTTAAGATCTCCCGAAGAATATTCAAAATATGTTAGGGATTTCCACACTAGGAAAATTATTATCGAAAGGACTGTGAATGTAGACCACATTGCTCCATTCCATCTTTTGTCTATCCTTACTATTATAGGTTAGGAAAATATTCTCAGTTGGGGTGGAACGGCTTACTACTCCATAGCGCAAGGCATGTATGTTTCCATAAGTGACTTGTCCCTTAAAAATCTGACAATTTCAACTAATTTTGGAGAAGGGACAATCCCTATTGATCGCCACCTGATTTCAGGTTTGCTTTGATGTAAACGTCAATGATGATGACATTCCCAATGCCACTCTCACTGAGAAAATAATACATACTGAGCGACGAGCGATCACTCGCAAATTATGTCGCTTTGACGCTGAATCGAGTTCTGATAATGCCCTCCGTGCTAACCAGATGCTTCCTAAATACAGAGTCTTACATCGAATATTTACATCTAATGTGTATCCGCGATTTGAGAATAAGTCTGAACTTACTCCCTTTATGACCCGTGTCCTTTACTCTGTTGTGTCTGGTATTTCTATTTGTCTTCATTCTTTGATGTATTATTCGATTATCCAATTCTGTATCCATCCTAGTCATGGGTCGATACCTTTTGCCTATCTCATGATATGCATTGCTCTTTATTACAATGTTGTCATTCCTACAACCGAGGCACCGGAGTTGAAACTACCATTTGATAATAAAAATATACATAAAATGAACCTGGCATTCCTTCCCGGCCAGCGCAATGACGGAGAAGAAGAAGCCGCTCCCATACCAGAGGACACATCCATGGACAACATATTTGTTGAGCTTGATGAGTCGAATGATGAAGCTGATCCAGACTATCAACCTTCCCTGGTTGATGATCGGCTCAAGTCATTGGAAGAAAAACTTGCTGAGTTGAAGGTATCCCAAGACAATCTGGCGGAAAGTCACAAATCTTAAATGAAATACATGCGAAAATACTTTAATCACATTACCAAGGGACTTCATCAAATTAATCATTCCATACTTCTTCCATCTTCCTTTGGATCCAATTAGGCTGCTTTACATTTAAAATATATATATATATATATTTTGGTTTGTATAACTTTAACTTTGTGTGTACCTGATGATCACTCTCATACTCTACTCTCTTTTATTGCTTATTGATGACTATTTGATAACTCCCTTTAAATGACATGTTTATATGCATGTTCTTCTTTTTATAGTACTAATTTCGATATGGTTATTCTTTCCTTCGTCATAATGTGACAAAAAGGGAGAGAGGATTGATTATTACTAGTAGAATGAATGTTGAATGTTGATGATGCATAAAATGAATATCAATGCATATATTGATGCATAATATGAATGCTGATAATTATATATGCTTAGAGTATGCATTGACATTAAAATGGAAAATGTGTATGCCATAATACAGGGGAAAGCTCACATTAAGGGAGAGTAGTAGAATTTTTTGTACATTCATTAAAGCTATAACAAATCTTCCACAACATGGAATCAACAATACAAGATGTCATTTTAGTTGTTATAATAATAAGTGTTTTGTCACAGATTTGACAAAGGGGGAGATTGTAAGTGCTATGTTGTATAAAATACACCTTTGTTTGTCAAATTTTGTTTAAACAAAATAGCTTATGAAGTGGCCTATCTAATGTGGATCAAGATGGAACGTTCAAGACACTACTAAGTTCAAGACTCTACTGAAGTTCAAGTCAAGAAGTGGATCAAGATGGAAAGTTCAAGTTCTACTAAGTTCAAGATGATTAAGTTTAAGTTATACTAAAGTTCTAGTAGAAATCAAGCTCCATCTTCGACTACAAGCTCTATTGAAGAATCAAGTAGAAGAACAAGTTCTATAAAGTTTAAGCATCTAATCTACTTCAAAGTTCAGTCTTTTCAGGTATATCAAACCTAGAAAGACCTTAGGCTTAGGTTCTTTCAAAACATAACTTAAATGGGTTTCTATACTTATGTTGGGCTAAAGTTCAACTAGTCTAAGCTTAGGTTCGACTAGTCTAAGCTATGGCTCGACCAATCTAAGGAATTTTCGACCAGTCTGAGTTTTAATTGTAGAAAAATGAATTTTTCCATTACTTCTTCCACCAGTCGAGTAGACTGCTCAACCAGTCGAAGAGGGGCCTTCGACCAATTGAGGGTTGCTTGACTCGAAGTCTAGCGATTGAATCAGCTCAGATTTTTGGCACCCTCGACCAGTTGATGAGGGTCGAATATTGCATATCAGACCCCAGTTATTGCACGATTTTATGTAAATCATAACGCCTAATGTCATAGTTTAATTGTGTTTTGTCGCAGGATGAAATAAAAAGCGTGGACTTAAAAAGAGTATCAAAAGCGTGGATTTGACGCCCCAAAGTCATTAGAGCATCTGACGGACTCCAGAGGACTGAGATCAATGAATATACACACCAGGGATCCGAGGAAATCAAGCCGTTCACGTTAAAGAGGTCCGAAATTAGTCCAGAATGCAAGATCACATGGTTCCCACCATCCGATCAGTTCGAAACTTCATACATGTGATGGGGACCATAAATTAACCGTACATATGAAATTTCATCCATTGGATCACTATGGAAGTTCCCCAATGGTCAGATCATCCCCTTAATTCATTAAGTAGGGCCCACCTAGCATCTGGATTTGCCTCAAATTTGGTCCTAATTCATTATAGGCCAAGATAAAACAGATGGTCGGATTAGATTTCTGAAGAACATCACAGTGGGCCTTATATGTGTGGCGTGTGCATGGAGCGCATGTGTAGCCGCGCCACACCGGACCAAAAGACCCATTCAAAGTCGGTTTGACCGACTATCTCCAGCCAAAAACGGAGACTCCCATTTTTCTTAACAGCGTTAATGCTGTCCGACCGCGATTGCAGTTGTGGGTCCCACCCATTGTCCAAATGGACAATCTAAGCCGTTCATCAGATCCACATGAAGTCTATTCTCACTGCCTAGGTGGAAGATTTGTGAATTCTCATCAGGAATGAAATCCAACCATTCAACAGCAGAACAGACGATGAAGCAAGATATTCTGTGGGCCGCGCCGAAACCAATATAAAATCATCCTTTTCTTACTGATTATTCGCCACGAGCTGAATGAACGGCGTGAATTTCTAAAAAAAATGCTGAAGTGGGCCCCACCGTCATCGCAGCGGAAGAAATCCGCGTCTCTGTTTCGCAGCGTCTGCAAACAGAGACCGTCGGTTTCTGTTGTGGGCCCCACCTGTTGTCCAGAATGATGATCCAGACCGTCCATTAAATCTCTAAGGCCCCTGTTACCAAGGCTTAGGTGACAATATCTGAAGAAACAAAGGGAATGAGATCTTAACCGTTCGAAAGCAGGATTGACGATAGATCTGAAAATCAGGTGGACCTCATCAATAACATCCCAAAATCACCCATATCTTGTTGAAATTTCATGTACAATCCAGTGAATGGATTGGATCTTATGAGTGAGGCCAAGAAACGGGGTCTCACCAATGTCCAGCGTCGGTCAGTGACGCCGTTACGCATGTTGTTGCATAAAGAGTCTCCAACCCAACTCTTTCTCCACCGCCCATCCTTGTGGTATAAGAGAGAGAAGAGAGCCAGAGATCGGGGGCCGAGGGGAGAGGGCTGGGAGCAGATCTACAGCCGAGGGGAAGTTAGAGCTTGAGCAAATCCAGAGAGGAGAAAGGAGAGAAAGATACGTGAGACAAAGGAGGAATTTTTGGAGTTGCTGGACGAGAAACGTGGAGCATCTACCAGAGTTTTTTTCTCTCTTTTGTTGCATGGATTTTAGCTTGATCATGTTGGGCTAAATCCCTTGTCTAGGGCTGAGATGAAGCCCCTAATTTGATTAACTCTTGTTTATGCGTTGAATTCATCTTAACTCGATTGATTTGTTTCTTTCTCTTGTGTGCTTGATTGGTTTAAATTCTGTACTTCTTCATCTATGAACTTGACCAGAGTCTATATATGGATGTTGTTTGGATGCTTATTCTAGGAACTTGTGTCTGAACATGAACAGGTTTCCTATAGAGGAAGAAACAGGGTGCTTTAATGAATTATACATTCTATGTGCCCGACCAAGGACATAGAATGTGTTATTCAGTGCATTGCTTTAGGAGATTAGACATTCTGTAAGCTCAACTAAGGACACAGATTGTGCTTTCTTATATAAGTTGTATCAATCTAGATCAGAGTGAATCAACAGATAAAACAAGGGTTAGGATAATTAGGGGTGGATTCGAAAGTCCTAGTGCTCTCTCTGATTGAATTTTCTTCCCTGTTTTCAGTTATCTTCCGTAAATTTGTGTTAGTAATTCGCTCCATTATTTGTTGAATTAGTTAAGAAGAATTGTGAATTTGAATTGTGACGACCAGTTCTCGTGGGAACGATCTCGTAATACGTACCGTATCTACATCTGATTCGTATACTTGCAAGTTTAAAAATCATTTAAATCATGTTGGTTTAAATAAAACATCACCAGTTGAAGACCATACTCAACCAATTGAACAGGGCCCTCGACCAGTTGAAGACCATACTCAACCAATTGAACAGGGCCCTCGACCAGTCAAGTTTTATTTTATCTTATCGCGCTCAAATTTAAAAATTTGTTGGAACGGAATCTGGTTCTTAGACGAGTGGAAGAATGTCTTAAACGAGTCAAAGTAATAACTTTTCTGCCTATAAATAAAGGCTTTCTCTCAATCCGAAAAGACAATTTAAGTACATCAAATCCATCATCAAGAGAGATAGAAGCCCCTATTATACTCAAGCTATTGTACGGTATTTATAAATTTTTTAATAGCTTATTTGTTTTAATTTCTTAATCTCTTATGCTTTGAATTTTATTTTATAAAAAGAGTATATACTCTTCTTTGAAATCTTAAGGAATTCAAACAAGTAACCTTAGGTTTGGATTTATTTAAAATCAATTTAGAACCTTGAACCCTTGTCTATATGACTGAACATTGAACAATCTATGATAAGAGAAGAGGTTCTATGGCTATATAGACTGATACATTTTCAAAGGAGAAGATAAGTATATTTTGGTTTTATTGAGATAGCTAGAAAATCTCATTTATTGGTTTTCCTTAGATAACCAGAAAATCTCAATGATGGGTTTTTGTTTGTGATAGCCCTTTAAAATCACTACTGTATTAGGTTTTAAGGTGACCTTGTGAGAACCTTTTTTATAGTGAAAGTCAATATCACATGGATAGTGATTGTTGGGAGTGAAGTAGGTGTGGCTGTTTGAAAACAGTTGGTGTACACACCAAACCACTATAACTCTTGGTGTTGTGGTGAATATTTACTTTTTGCATTTGTGGAGAATGTTTATAATTTCATTTATGCAAAAGTGGTGAGTGTTCGTAATAGATAACTTTATTTTCTCTTGCTTGGTTTGAGATCTTGATTCTTACAAACGTTCGTAAAATAAGGTTGTCTTACCTAAACTTGGTTTGGGTGTAGGTTATCCTACGAACTAGTTTGAAGCAATTTTTCAATACTAGTGCGATTAAGTTTTCTGATTTATTTACTATTTCAGCACTTTAATTTTTTATTTGGCATAGTCCTATTCACCCCCCTTCTAGGACTCCTTAAGCTCGCCTTTTCACGTGTCATCAGCCTCGGACCTTGCTGTCATAGGATGCACACATGCAAGAGCATCGCATATATTAATTAATTCACAGTACATTAGACATGCATAATATAATAATTAAAAATTTACATACCTTCAACATATCTACTTCGACTTGTAAAAAATTCATTTGATTGTGCAATTTCTCATTATCTATTTCCAATATAGCAACCCTTTCAGATAAATTCCTCATACATATATTCATTCTTATCAGTTGACTCTCGTAGTCCATCTCTCTCCTCCTGCTCTCCTCCCTTGTCTCTTTAATTTCATTTAAGGGGGTTTGTTTATCATCAGTCTTCTTCTTCTTTGCCCCACTCTCCTCCTCCATATCTATCTTAACATCCATCTTCTTCTTACTCCCCATCTCCTTCACCACCTTTGTCTTCTCCAAATCTTCCTCTCGTATCTCCTTTACAGAATCCTTCTTCTCCTTCATCCTCCTCTCTTTCCTCCCACGAACAAGTCTTAGAACTTGTTGAACAATGGTGGTTTTTTTTTTCTTATATGTCCTAAGGATGAGTTCGTTGTAATCCTAATTTAAAACAACATGTATATAATGTCAGAAACACTAATCATGATAATACTAAACGAACAAACCAAGTTTGAGATAATAATTCAACTTACCCGCATATTCCTAAAAATTTTAGACATAAGCTTGTATTTTGTCATCATAGTCGGATTCTAATTCAGAATTCAGTGAATTTTAATCGAACTATGTTTGATGACAAGCCCATTCGGATTGCATACGGTAGGAAAAACCTCATATCCCCAAATCTGTTGAATGAGGGAAACAAAAATATTAAAATAAGACAAATAATACTGGCATAATGGTTTATAGAAACTCAAGGGAAAAAGTCATTTACCTAAAAGGTATATGGGCATCCACGGAAGTAGTAGGAGTCTGACATGTGTTTCTTGATTACAATATTGGCTTTTTTTTAATGTATAGTACGCCATGCTCTCCCACATTTGATTATCAATGTTAGACAGGCCACATTCCTTGTATAGAAGATTTTGTATTTATCATCTTACCTTGTATAGTCATTGTAAAACTCTATATATTCAACCCTTTAGGGTTGTCTAAAATATAGAAAAAGAGAAAAGGAGAATCATTCTCCCTAAAGCCACATTGTTTTTGGTTTGTTTATATGGTATCAGAACAATACTGATTCTAATCCGACATTTCTTCATCATTAGTCCCACTGTCTGTCAGATCCGGCCCTCCCCTGTTCGATTCAGCTCGTCCCCTGTCAGATTCGGCCCTACCCTGTCACGTCCGGGCCTCCCCAAGCTCGTCCAATCTTTCCCAAGCTTATTTGATCTTCCCTAAGCTCATCCGATCTTCCCCAAGCTCGTCTGATCTTCTCCCTGCACATGTCCGATCCCTGCTACACCTGATGCGCTCGCACCTTCTGCATCCATCCCCTCCTGCTACGCACGCCCCTGCTACACTCGCCCCTGCTGCATCCGATAACTTCCATCCGCATGTATGTCTATACCTACTACATCCGTAGGTACATCTGATCCCTACTGCACCTCCTGCTACATCCGATCACCTCTTACTGCGCACGTCCTACTGTCTCTGTCCAAACCCTTTTGCTGTTCTAATCTGTTGTCGTTTACTAGTTACGATTCTGATCTGTTTGGTGGCGATATAAATCTTGTTGCTAATTGTTGTTCTGCTCTATTGCTGTTTGCTGATTGCTGTTTTGATCTGTTTGGTGGTGATATAAACCCTTTTGCTGATTGTTGTTTTGATATGTTGTTGTTCTATTACCTGCAACCAACTCTCCTGCTGCAAGGTACCTTCTTCATTTCCGTAGTTTATATCTCTTCATATATATGTACAAACACTCCCATACAGAGGCCCCACAATGTAGTTTCGATGGCACCAACTATGATCTATGGGCCATCCACTTTCAAAGTTTTCTCAAGGGTCATGATTTGTGGGGACTGATTGATGGATCTGTTACTGTTCCCACTTCCACCGATGCCGATAGATTGGCTGATTGGGAAATGAAAAATGGGAGGATTATTACCTGGATTCTTGATTCCGTCGATCGATCAATAGTTGTTGGCCTCACGACACATCGCACTGCTAAGGCTATGTGGGAGCATCTCCAGATAATATATCAACAAAATAATGCGGTGAGGTTATACCGCCTGGAACAAGATCTGGTTCACGTTACTCAGGGTGACAAAAGTATTCAATCTTTCTACTCTACAATGGTTACAATTTGGACAGAGATGGCTATGATAGATCCTGATTTCCCAAATGACTATAAAATATTTCACACAATGCGCAAGAGCACGCAAGTTAGACAGTTTCTTATGAAACTACATCTGGAATTTGAGCATTACAGGGCTGTTCTCCTGAAACATAGCCTAACTCCTTCAATAAATTTCGTTATTAATGATTTATTAGCCGAGGAACAACGATTATAGGTCCTCTCTCTGGGGACATCTCAGGGAGCGTCTAACCTAGCACTTTCTGTATCCAACTCTGCATAAAACCGTGGTTCCACTCCTTTAACTTGTTGCAGCTGTAACAAAGTGGGACATGTCGTCGCTCAGTACAAAGATTAGTGCACATATTGTCAAAGGACTGGTCATAGTCTCCAGGACTGTCGTTCATGTGCCTACACATCCTCATTCGGCCGTGGACGTGGTGGTTGAGGTCGTGGCCGTGGTCGTGCTCTTTCTGCTACTTCTATGCCTACTTCTTCCGAGCCTTCTGTTAGTGATACTGTATCCATTGGTTCTGTTGAAGGTCTTTCCTCACTGTTAACTCTTGCGATGCTCCAGCAGATCGTGTAGGCCCTTTCTGCGGCCGGTATGTCAGGTATAACCACATCTTTTTCATGGTTTTTCGATTCTTGTGCTTCAAATCATATAACTGGTGATGTATCTCATCTTCGCAATATTCGTCCCTACACTGGCAATCAGGCTATTTCTACTGTAAATGGAACTCAACTACCAATTCAGTCCATTGGTTCCTTAACTTTCTCTCCTTCTAACCATCGTCAGTTTACCCTTCGTGATGTTTTTCATATCCCTAAACTCTCCTCAAACTTAATTTCGGTTGGTCAAATTACATCTAATAACTGTTTAGTCATATTTCTTCCAAATTATTGTTTTGTGCAGGATCTGGCAACAGGGAAGGTACTTGGGAAGGGTAGGTGGCATGGATGTTTGTACGTGCTGGACTTTCACTCATCTGTTACTCCAGCTCATTATTTCTTCTCTTCCTCTTCCATGGATATTTGTTCGACAAATAAAATGTGGAAACTCTGGCACTTTCGCCTGAGTTATCCACATTCTGATCGTTTATTTCAACTCTTTTCTTCTAACATGTTAAGGAATATTTCTCTTAACAAAAGTGGTTTGGATTATTCTTGTTCTTCTTATTGCCTTTCAGAAAGTAAGTGTATTCCCTTTCCTCTAAGTACTATAAAATTATTATCTATGTTTGAACCGGTGCATACGGATGTCTGGGGCCCTTCCCCAATTATGTCTTTCTCTATATTACGATATTATGTTATATTCATTGATGATTTCACTCGTTACACCTGGATTTACTTTTTGCACTCTAAGTCACAAGTGTTTGAAAATTTTAAAATATTTGACACACAATTTCAAGTAAAAATTCAAACTCTCCGCTCCGACTTAGGGGGAGAGTATCTCTCCACGAAATTTCGTACATATCTTCAGGGTCATGAGATTTCTCATCAGACCACCTGTTCTGATACTCTATAACAGAATGGGGCGGCTGAACGAAAAAATCGTCATATTGTTGAAACTGCCAATATCTTAAAGACAGCTATGAGTGTTCCTTGTTCCTTTTTGGTAAAAGCTTTGATGCATTCAGTCTACTTGATTAATCGGTTGCTAACCACAGTCCTAAATAGTAAATCTCCCTAACTTTGTTCTCACCGGTTCTCTTCCTATATATTCCACATTTTGTGTTTTTGGATGTGTATGTTATGTTCATTTGGCATCACGTGAACGTAACAAACTTTCCCCAAAATCGGTCAAATATATGTACTTGGGATTTGGAGAAACTCAAAAGGATTTTCGTTGCTATGATCCGGTCTCTCGTCTTGTACGGGTATCACGACATGTTATTTTTCTTGAGTATATTGCCTTCTATTTATTTGTTCCTCCTTCGCCCACACCAGACTTTCCTGGTCTTACTATTTTTCCTGACATTCTAGTTGCCTCGAGTACCCTTCTTTGTCCATTGCAGGTTTATTCATGACGACCACGTACAGATCCATCACCTACTACTCTTCCTACTATACCCTTAACCGATCCGGATCCTATCTTGGTACATCGTTCCACTCGTGTACATCGACAGCCTGATCGCTTGATATACTCTATGTCTGCCATGAATACTACCCTAGATACTGTATTTATTCCTACTTCATACCATCAGGTAGCCAGTCATGATTGTTGGAAGAAGGGTACTTCATACAGTCTATTTGAAACCTCCTCTGAGATCTTTAATCCTTGCTAATAAAGTTTGTCGCCTGAAGAAAGGTCTAGACGGTCTCAAAGAAGCCCCCCGGGCATGGTTCCAACAGTTTCATGATGTTGTTACAGGAGCTGGCTTTACTCAAAGTGGTTATGATCCATCATTATTCTTACGCACCTCTGAGCATAGAATTGTCATTGTTCTTGTATATGTTGATGACCTACTTCTGACTGGTAGCGATGATACTGACATATCGGCTTTAAAGAAAGTTCTGAAGTCATCCTTCAAGATGAAGGACCTAGGTCATCTGACATACTTTCTTGGACTCAAAGTTTCACGTTCTATATATGGAATCCTAATCAGTCAACATAAATATTCGAGGGATCTTCTCGCCTTGGCATCCTTAATGGATCAGAAGACAATTCAGACTCCCTTGGAACTTAACGTTCAATATGGCCGTGACGATGGTGAACTCCTTTCAGATTCCACCTTATACCATTGTTTGGTTGGGAGTCTGGTTTACTTAACAATGACTCATCCTGATATTGCCCACGCGGTCCAAGTTGTCAGCCAATTTGTTTCTGCTCCTAGAACCCTTCGTATGATTGCAGTATTGCATATCTTACGGTATCTACATGGATCTCTGGATCGATCTTGCTCTTCTCTTCCACAGCCCCTCTGGACCTTCGTGCTTATTCAAATGCTGACTAGGCCGGTTGTACTCCCACAAGTAGATCTACCACTGGCTACTGTGTTTTTCTCGTCACTTCTCTCATCTCTTGGAAATATAAGAAGCAGGCCACTGTTTCCAAATCAAGCATGGAATCCAAGTATAGAGCAATGTCAATAGCTTATAGTGAGATTATCTGGTTATGTGGACTTCTTTCTGACTTGGGCGTTCATCTACAAGATCCTACTCCACTCCATGTGGATAATCTGAGTGCCGTTCAGATTGTGTAACGTCCCGGAAAAATTCGTACAAAGACCCGAGTACCACTTCAGGCAGAAATCACTTAGGACCAAATACTTTAGAAATTAGACAAAATTAACTAAGTGTTAAACTAGATTAGCTGTAAAATTAGCTTGAACCACTTTAAATATGATCTGCAAGACCCAAAACGTGTAGAATCATTGACGCTACTTTACCCAAAAATCTAGAATCAATCTCTAAATTCGGTTGCTCTCTGAAGCACCTTGAATCTCCATATCTGACCTAGACCGCACGTCGAAAGTCCGATGACCACGAAACAATATGAATATGAGCACTTTACTGGGCTTGACAACTATCTCGGAAATCAAGTCCTAACAGTGTCTAGAAACGCATAACTTGAGCCCAAAGCGAAGTGTGTAAGAAACGCAAATACCTTTAGAAAACGACTCAGATTTGAGTGATTTGGGCCATTCACTTGCGGGCCAATTCTAAGGTTTCACACAGTCAGAATCTGACCCAAATACACTCTTGGATCAAAGAAAATTTCATGCATAAGTCCATGTACTCGTGGCCCTGATCAAGCGACGATGACCGTTGAACTGAAACTGGTCCGCCATGGTCGATGCACAAATTCGATCGGACCGAAACCTTAACCTGACCTAGATCCAATGTCAGGGAGCTTAAGTCTGACCGCATGTAGAAAAGGGGCCTCTGGAAGTACTCCGTTGGATCTAAGCAGGTGCCTTTTGGCTATAACCTAAGTATACCTTGGCCCTGGGGCCATTCCCATCAATTCTGGGCCTATATAAGGGCCTTAAACCCTCTCTCTCTCATTCCAAATAAATTTTCAACTCTATAAGAGAGAAGAGAGCAAAGAGAGAATGAAAGAGAGAGAAAGTGAGAGAGAGTTCCTGAGATTCAATCCCATCGCTCCACGGGCTTAGCTACCGTTTTTGCATCGTTATTCCGGTGATTCCGACTTCGTTCGTAGGTAAGAAAACCTAACCCTAATCTGTTTTAGAGTTTCCAATATTGTAAGTGATGAAATAGGTAACCTATTTCATGCTATAGGTTCCCATTGTGCCGTAGACAAAGGCTTTGTGTTTAAACCGAGTTCGTTACGAGTCTATCGGCGAAAGGTGCGGACTATAAATGTTTAGGTTATAATTTTCAAGGCTTTCAATGTCAGTTAATGATTTATAACTGACTTGAATTCTATCACATGCTTAGTTACGAGGTTTCCCATGCTTTACACGTATATATGAACTATGTTGAACATGTTGTATTCCATGTGTTTGTTGATATGCTTGAATGAGTATGGAATTGGGATTCATGTTTGCCATGATTATTCGTCGTGAATATATAGCCGTTATGCGTGTGATAACTCCTTGGTGAAAGGAATTATCCTCATTCCTGTTATCACCAACATACGTTACGTATGTTATGGTGTGTAGTCTAAGTGTTTGTTGAAATGACTGAATGAGTATGGAATTTGGATTTGTGCTTGCTATGATTATTAACGATGAATATATGCTTGTTGAGTACGTGGCAACTCTTTTTTAAAAGAGCTTGCCAGGATATATGTTATATCTAGTCTAATCTAAGTATGTTGAAATGTGTAGCCTATATGTTTGATAAAATGCCTCAATGAGGAAATACCTGTTGAAATGTATGTAATGAGGGTGTTGAGATAGGATTCTCATTTCCCTTAACTATGGTTATAGTTTCCTTCATGTATCCTATATTATTACTGCATGCTTTATGGTTGAATGCCTATGTATGTTAATATGTACACTATGTGTTTGTTGAAATGCTCAAATGAAATTTCTATTTAAGTTGGTTGCTACATGTTGTTTTGGACTAACACATATGTATTCTTATCTTATTTGAAGTGTGTTTGGGGCTATGATGTAGTCCAGACAATCGGTAATGGATCCTGATTTGGTGGCTGAGGTCGTTTCACCACACAGGATGTGTTCAATGAATCCAAGCCGTACTTTGGTTGTTAACAGTGGTTAGGCTACACAGAGTGCTTATGCACTTCATATCGATCAACTCGAGGTGTGCTTATACTAACCGAGCTTGTCAAGTAACCTGATTAGCCCGATGTATGTTCACCATGTATGGACGCTCCTGCTTGAATCTAAGGTACCCACTTACCAATGAAAACCCTATTTAACCATGGTACCATAATCCGCTAAGACTTATGAGCCGGGCATAGTGGTATGGGACACCATGGTCGAGTTGTCAGCCTACGATGGGCTGACAAGCCTCTCCGTAGTGACTAGTGAGCAACCCAGACTCGTGAGCCAAATATGGTGGTATGAGAAACTGTATTCGAGCTGTCAGCCTCCATTGGCGCAGCCTGGCTGTGGTCCCCAGTCGGATCGGTGATGAGCCATTGAAAATATACAGTCAGTTGGTAGGGCGTTGGTGGAGTGACCTCGAGTATAAAATAGGCCGACCCCAGTGTAGCCTGGTTGTGGTCCCCAGTCAGGTTGGTGACGAGCCCTCGAAAATAAACTACCAGTTGGTAGTGCATTGGTGGTAGTGACCTGAACTTGCCTATCGTATGTGATTAACTAGGATTGACGACCCTAGATGGATCATTGTTTGGGTTAATGATATAAAGGGCGGTACCTTAGCTTCCCAATCCTGCTGTATGAAAAGGACTAATAAGAACTTGGTAAGTACGCTTATGCACCGCATTGCATGTGCCGTTTGGCGTTGGGTAAAGCACTGAGGAAGTGACTGACATGCGCGACTGTGAGATGAAGATCGCAGAGGGAGTGTAGGCGAGGGCATGCATCATTTATACATACCATTTTTGCATTAATCAGAGTACTTAGGGATGCGTGATTGTATTACTTTATTATTACGGCTTGACTGAATTGATAACATGTTAACCTTTGCTTTATAGTTCCACTGAGTTGATCACTCACTCCTACGTTACGGGACGGTGTTTTAAACACCAACCAGACCCTATTTTAGTTTCAGATGATGGCGATGCTTGTGAAGTGGAGCTAGACTTTTATGATGATGAGGAGAGTTTCTCCTACATGCAGCTATCAGGCGAGTCTATGTAGACCATGTTCTGATCAACCGGGTTATATGGATGTTGATTAGACGCCATTACACTTGTTATTTTGCAATTTTGGAGCACCCATGTATATTCTTTTTGTTCTTTTTTTAGAGTATACATGTATATATTTAACCTAGTAACAGGTCACTCTAGAGACTTACCATAGTTTATATATTTTAAATATCTAACACAGTTTTTCACTTTCTTATTTAACTGTCTCTAGAGTATGATATGTTATTTTGGTATAATCCCACTCATGTTTACTGCACTAATATGGACAACATTCAATCATCATCATCTATGTTGTATAAGTGATGCGTTGGAACTCGGGAGTGGAGCTTATGCTCGACCCCTGATTTTTAGGACGTTACAAGTTAGTATCAGAGCATGATTTGGATTAAACTGGGCCTGGGTTATGGTAACACGATGCACACCGACGTACTTTGATTTAGGGAGGGGGCAGTGAAACTTAGAAACCACATTGGAATCCCAAGTTTCACCGACAGGCAAGACTGAATACTATAACTTAGTCCACAACGTCTCTTCAGTCATGTGAAGCGACCTAAGTCGCCTCTAGGCAGTCAGTTGACAGGTTTGAGTCATTAGTTGACGAATTCCAAACCTAGAAATAGATGTCCTTAGGTAGTGGGTTGACCACAACACCTTGCTGAATTCTCAGAACTCAATCTTAAAGTTCAAAATCCCATTTTAACCTATTTCCTTCAAAATCTTACCTTTTGTCACCTTCTTCATCAAAATTTTTCTAAGTCCTTTCATATTAGACACTAAGTTGCAATATTAATAATGGAGAACAATGCTTAAACTTAATTTACTACGTTTAGTAAATTTAAGAATAAAATGGGATTTGGGACATTAACCTTATAGAACCTCATAAAATAAATGAGTTAGTTGGATAGATCATCTTCTCCTACCCTAAAATCATATATTGCACGTCAAACAATTCATTCCAGTTTGTAAATGGGACCTGAAAATGCCTCAAACGGGCTCGGGGGCCTAAACGACCCGAATTGGTGGGATCTGAGATGGGTCCCGCGCACATTTGGCATCCCGGGGGGGGGGGGGATAACATCCCCGATTTAGGGAGGCATCCCCCTAATGTCCAGCGACCAGGGATGGCATCCCCGTTTCGGGGATGCATCCCCGAATTGGCCAGCGGGCCTGTCGGGCCGCGACCGGGCCGGGCAGGCGGACAGGTGTAGGTGGCTGTGGGGCTCACGAAATCATGTGGGACCTCTTCTATTTCCCTTTTATGCTTCGTTTCCCTCCCTTACACCACTCGAAGCTCTCCAAATCCCTCAAAACCTTGCCTTTCTCTCTCAAATCCCCCTCCATTCTACCACCTTCTTCATTTTTCTTCACCACCTACTCTCTTTCCATCATCCTCTTCAAAAGAAAATGAAACTTATCTTCTACTACTCCCATCTTCCCTATTCCCTACACATTTGGGCACAAAGTTCATAACTTTGTGTCTCATTTTTCATAAGGTCTCAAAATCCAACTTCATTACAAGGCTATTTGGTTTCCATGGCTCATTTTGAGCTTGTGGCCGCCATTTTCTCCCTCTCCACAATTCTTTCCCTCACGAGAAAGAAGAGGACTTCCACTGATGAAGTTGGGCCTAGCCGCCCTACTCATTTGAGGAGGCCAACAAGCGCCGCCACAGGTACAAGCGTCGATTGAGAGATAAGGATGAAGCGGGAGCTCGATCCCCAGGTCCCCATTGAGAGTGCTCTACAGCCTGGCCTTACACATGGTAGATTTCAGGGCCGTAGGGTTCTATTCGAGGCACATGTAGAGGAGAAGTTGCTTGGGCTATATTAATTGATGGACTACCTGTCAAACACTAGATGGGGACCCTTATTCGAAGGTAAGTCGCGTGCGACTGTGGACACTGTCCAGGCCTTCTACGTCCATATACGGGACCCATCGCTGGAGCCTCTACAGTTCAAGATTCCCATGGCGAGGCGGGAAGCAGTAGTTGATGTCGATTTGATAGCTCGGGTCATGGGAATACAGCGTGGTGAGGTGCATGCTGATGAGAAGTATTTCAGGAATGATCATGAAAGAGATCGCCGCACGCGATACCTTTGCGGCCATTTGGTCCACTGGAGCAAGCAAGGCACTTGCCTCCTAGCGATCAAGATGACTTCTGATTTCTGACTACTCCACCATATATTCACATACAATGTGTATCCTAAGTGGAGAAACTGCACTGAGTGCACGCGCTTGATAGTAGACTTCTTGTACTGTATCGGGTATGGAGATAACTTGTGCTTGCCTACCTTCATCTTACGTGAGATAATCATGGCCGCCCGTTCTAATAGGACGGCTACTACGCTTCCCTTTGGCCGACTCATATGCAAGCTTTCTCGTGAGTTCGGCTATGGACTTAGCCCTAGTGAGTTGGTGTCGATTCACTTTATAAATGACACCACACTCACCAACATGAAGATTGGGCTGCAACCGCACATGATGGGTCTGAGGACGAGGAAGTCAATAAAGAAGATGAGGGGAGTGAGGAAGAGGAAAGTGTGGAGAAGAGGAAGAAAATGAGATAGAGGAAGAAGGAGAGCAGGAAGAAGAAGAGGAGGCCAAGGACACTGATGAGGGCTCTCCTCTTGCTACATAGGAGCGTGGCAGTTATCGGGCTGCTATAGAAGCCCAATTGGCTCAACTTGAGAAGGGCCAGGTTACCCTACGACAGGAGGTCAGAGAGACCCGGGCCAATCTTGAAGAAAGTCAGGGCCTTCGTGAAGCATAAATTCAAGAAGTTGTCTCGCACCATGAAGGCTATCCTGTATTGTATGTAGGATAAGGGCACACCTCCTCCATCACCAGATTCGGACGACGAGTCATATGTATAGTCGTCACTTAGATTGCCTTATTGCTAGTCTTCATTTGTACTAGCCTTGGTAGGCTTGGTTGGTTGTTGGTGTGTTTTACTATTTAAAGCTTATTTAGGTTAGCTCATATGCATCTTCTATCATGATCCATGTAAGGCTACATCCCATGTATTGTGACGATTTTGGTTAAATGAAATGCATGAAACTTCTTTGAATTAAGTTGTGTAGAATACTTGATAAGTTGTGTAATGTTATGCTAAATCTTACACGTGTTGCACCCTATGTTGTATTTAGGGAATGCCACCTAAGGCCACTTGGAGTGCAGCACGTCTTACGATTGGCAAATCGAGTGACGGGGCATCTCCCTTGAACGGTAGTCATACGAACCCTAACTTAGGCCTGGACTTTGAGACGTTGCCAGATTCACAACCGGCCACTGGCCCCGCCAATGGGCCAACACCTTATGCACCACCGGTTCCCGAACAGAACCGCGCATCGACCTTGACGCTGCAAGTGCCTCAGTCGACTCCTCCTACTGATAGGTTGGAGCAAATGATGCTCTTGATGCAGCAGCAACAACAACAGTTTTTCGCCACCATAGCAGGGGCCCTTGCCCAGAATATGAGTGTGGTTACGCTTGCACCACCTACACACCCTGATGGGAACATGAATACTAGTGAACTTTTTGAGCGCTTTCAGCGTTTCCGTCCTCCCACTTTTGCGAGTACTCACAGACCCAAGGAGGCTGATTACTAGCTAGATTACATCTCTAAGATGTTAAAGCCACTACACTACACTGAAGCAGAACAAGTTGAGCTAGTCACCTATATGTTCAAGAAGGAGGCTAGTTTATGGTGGAACAATATCCTACAAACAGCTCCCATAGGACATGTGTGGACCTGAGAGGCCTTTGAGACGTGCTTCCATGGAAAGTACTTCCCTCTCACTTACCGTAATGAAAAGGAGGGTGAGTTTCTTTGCCTCCGACAGGGAGGAATGACTGTGATAGAGTATGAGAACAAATTTATGGAGCTAGCCAAATACGCACCTTTGATGCTGGCAGATGAACCGATGAAAATGCGACATTTTTCAGATGGGTTGCGGCCTGATATCCGCACTAAGACGTGTTGCGCTAGCATTCTCAATTATGCCGAGCTAGTCAACGTGTCTCTACGAGTCGAGCAAGATAGAGATAGAGTTTCTCAGACACGTATACCAATGGGCCTAAGGCCTCAGCTCGAATCATAGCACTGGCCAGTCTTAGGTAAGAGGCCACATGTAGACTCGCCTCCCATGCTCATGACTCAGCCGACCTAGCAGAGATGAATGCGCCGCTAGTGTACATATTGCAATAAAGGGGGACACACTGACCCCTTTTGTTTCACCAAGATGAAAGACAACGGTGTCATGCTACCTCAGAAGATCGACCGTCGGCCACCACGGGGTATAACAACTCCACCCCTACGATTTGCAACACCAGCATAGCCATATTACCAATCGCCTGTACCTCAGAATAGGCCACCTCAATGACCTATGGCAGTGTAACCAAACCATCCTCAATAAGCTCATGTGCATGCACTTACAGCTGAAGCACCTGAGTCAACAACTGCAGTGCCTTTGACTTTTGAGGTCACTGCCCATATTCAAGGTACACCTATATTCCTATTGGTAGACACTTGGTCTATTAAACCAATTCGTATGAAAGAATAGGCCTAACAATGGATTACTATACATATTATAAAAATAATATGGTAACTAGAGGTGGCAAATATGTTGTAAATAATAGAAGGGTCGAAACAAAAATTTTCTACAACTTCAAGTTGCCAATAGGCTGGTCATATCCTTTCATATTAAAGTTTAGTATGTGGTGTCTATTTAGGAATCATTTATAATCATACTAGGAATTATCTTGTGATTAAATTCGATTATACATAAAGATATATATATTTTTAGTTATTTTTGTACAATTAAATTAGAACCCTCGGGTAGGATTGAGTTTCATAATTTAATACTCCGTAAGTTTATATGGACTACAGTAAAATATTATAAGTTTCTTATTCCCTTGTAAATATGATCTACAAGACCCAAAATGTGCAGAATCATTGATGCTACTTTACCCCTGAAATCTAGAATCAATCTCTAAACCCGGTTGCTCTCGGGAGCACCTTGAAACTCTGTATCGGACATGGACCACACGTCGAAAGTCCGATGACCACGAAACTATATGAATATGACTGCTTTACTGGGCTTGACAACCATCTCAAAAATCAAGTCTTAACAGTGTCTAGAAACGCACAACTTGAGCCCAGAGCGAAGTGTGTGAGAAACGCGAATACCTTTAGAAAACGAACTCAGATTTGAGTGATCTGGGTCATTCGCTTGTGGGCCAATTCTAAGATTTTAGACCGTCAGAATCTGACCCAAATACACCCTTGGATCAGGAAAAATTTCATACACAGTTCCATGTACTCATGGCCCTGATCGAGCGACAATGACCATTAAACTGAAATTGGTCCGCCATGGTCGATCCACAAATTCGATCAGATTAAAACCTTAACCTGACCTAGATCCAATGTTAGGGAGCTTAAGTCCGATCGCATGTAGAAAAGGGGCCTCCAGAAGTGCTCCGTTGGATTGAAGCAGGTGCCTTTTGGTTATAACCTAAGTATACCTTGGCCCTAGGGCCATTTCCATCAATTTTGGGCCTATATAAGGGCCTTAAACCCTCTCTCTCTCTCTCATTCCATGCGAATTTGCAACCCTAGGAGAGAGAAGAGGCAAAGAGAGAAGGAAAGAGAGAGAAAGTGAGAGAAAGTGGGAGAGAGTTCTTGGGATTCGATCCCATCGCTCCACGGGCTTAGCTACCATTTCTGCATCGTTATTCCGGCAATTCTGACTCCGTTCGTAGGTAAGAAAACCCAATCCTAATCTGTTTTAGGGTTTTCAATAGTGTAAGTGATGAAATAGCTAACCTATTTCATGCTATAGGTGACCGTTGTGCCATAGATAAAAGCTTTGTGTTTAAACCGAGTTCGTTACGAGTCTACCGGCGAAAGGTGCGGACTATAAATGTTTAGGTTATGATTTTTAAGGCTTTCAATATTAGTTAATAATTTATGACTGACTTGAATGCTATCACATGCTTAGTTACGAGGTTTTCCACACTTTACACGTATATATGAACTATGTTGAACATGTTGTATTTCATGTGTTTGTTTATATGCTCGAATGAGTATGGAATTGAGATTCCTGTTTGCCATGATTATTCATCGTGAATATATGGCCATTATGCGTGTGACAACTCCTTGGTGAAAGGAATTGTCCTAATTCCTGTTATCGCCAACATACGTTACGTATGTTATAGTGTATAGTCTAAGTATTTGTTGAAATGACTGAATAAGTATGGAATTTGGATTTGTGCTTGCCATGATTATTAACGATGAATATATGCTTGTTGAGTACGTGGCAACTCTTTTGTAAAAGAGCTTGCTAGGATATATGTTATATCTAGTCTAATCTGTGTATGTTGAAATGTGTAGCGCATGTGTTTGATAAAATGCCTCAATGAGGAAATACCTGTTGAAATGCATGTAATGAGGGAGTTGAGATAGGATTCTCATTTTCCTTAAATATGGTTATCGTTTCCTTCATGTATCCTATATTATTACTACGTGCTTTATAGTTGAATGCCTATGTATGCTAATATGTGAACTATGTGTTTGTTGAAATGCTCAAATGAAACTTATATTTAAATTGGTTGCTACATGCTGTTGTGAACTAACACATATGTATTCCTATCTTATTTGAAGTGTGTTTGGGGCTACGATGTAGTCCAGGCAATCGGTAATGGATCCTGATTTGATGGCTGAGGTCGTGTCGCCACACAGGACGTGTTCGATGAATCCGATCCGTACTTTGGTTGTTGACAGTGGTTAGGCCACACGGAGTGCTTACACACTTCATGTCGATCAGCTCAAGGTGCGCTCATACTAACCAAGCTCGTCAAGTAACCTGATTAGCCCGATATATGTTCACCATGTATGGACGCTCCTACTTAAATCTAAGGTACCAACTTACCAGTGAAAAACCCATTTAACCATGGTACCACAATTCGCTAAGACTCATGAGCCGGGCATGGTGGTATGGGACACCGTGGTCAAGCTGTCGGTCTACGCTGGGCCACGAGCCTCCCCGTAGTGACCAGTGAGCAACCCGAACTCGTGAGCTGAATACGGTGGTATGGGACACTGTATTCGAGCTGTCGGCCTCCATTGGCGGAGCCTGACTGTAGTCCCCAGTCGGGTCGGTGACGAACCTTCGAAAATAGACTTCCAACTGATAGGGCGTTGGTGGAGTGACCTCGAGTATGAAATAAGTCTACCCTAGTGCAGCCTGGTTGTGGTCCTTAGTCGGGTCGGTGATGAGCCTTCGAAAATAAACTGCCAGTTGGTAGGGCATTGGTGGTAGTGACCTGAACTTGCCTATCGTATGTGATTAACTAAGATTGACGACCCTAGATGGATCATTGTTTGGGTTAATGATATAAAGGGCGGTACTTTAGCTTCCCAATCCTGCTGTATGAAAAGGACTAATAAGAACTTGGTAAGCACGCTCATGTACCGCATTGCATGTGCCATTTGGCGTTGGGTAGAGCACTGAGGAAGTGACTGACATGAGCGACCATGAGATGAAGATCACAGAGGGAGTGCAGGTGAGGGTATGCATCATTTATACATACCATTTTTGCATTAATCAGAGTACTTAAGGATGCGTGATTGTATTGCTTTATCATTACTGCTTGACTAAATTGATAACATGTTAACATTTGCTTTATAGTTCCGCTGAATTGATCACTCACACCCACGTTATGGGACGGTGTTTTAAACAACAGACCCTGTTTTACTTTCAGATGATGACAATGCTTGCGAAGCGGAGCCGGACTTTTATGATGATGAGGAGGGTTTCTTCTACATGCAGCTATCAGGGGAGTCTATGTAGAACATGTTCTGATTGACGGGGTTACAGGGATGTTGATTAGACGCCATTACACTTGTTATTTTACAATTTTAGAGCACCCATGTATATTCTTTTTGTTCTTTTTTTGGAGTATACATGTATATATTTAACCTGGTAACAGGTTCACACTCTGAAGACTTACAATAGTTTATATATTTTAAATATCTAACACCGTCTTCTGCTTGCTTATTTAACTATCTCTGGAGTATGATATGTTGTTTTGGTATAATCCCACTCATGTTTACTGCACTAATATGGACAACATTCAATCATTATCATCTATGTTGCATAAGTGATGCGTTGGAACTCGGGAGTGGAGCTTATGCTCGACTCACAATTTTCAGGGCATTACAGATTGCCTCAAATTCGGTTTTTCATGAACGGACAAAGCATATTGAAGTTGACTGTTACTTCATCCGCGAGAAGTTTCAGTCTCGGATCATTTCACCACCTCATGTCGCATCTCATGATCAGCTTGCTGACATTCTCACGAAGTCCCTTACTTCTGCACGACACTCATTTCTAGTTAGCAAACTATTACTTGTTGATGACAAGCATTAGTTTAAGGGGGGGATGTTAGACAGGCCACATTCCTTGTATCGAAGACAGGCCACATTCATTGTATAGAAGATTTTGTATTTATCATCTTACCTTATATAGTTGTCGTAAAACTCTATATATTCAACCCTTTAGGGTTGTCTGAAATACAGAAAAAGAGAAAAGGAGAATCATTCTCCCCAAAGTCACATTGTTTTTGGTTTGTTTACAATCGAATGCATTAAAATCATTCATTAAATTTAAATACTTATATGTGCACACATTTTTCAAGGGCGATCCAAGAAGTAAGTACTCTACGCACATCAACTTGGCTAGCTTCATGGCATCTCCATAATGCTTAGTCCCTTAAAGATTTTGAAATGCTTTAAGTAAATTGTTCTTTGAACTATGACACTCACATATATATATATATATATATATATATTAAATCCCTAATACTCTCTCTTTTTTTGCTTTGATCTATTACCGGTTTGATTCGATATTTCCGGTGTTCCCCACTTCAGACCCATGATTAATGCAAAGTCTATCTCTTTAAACTTGAGAATGATACCAGGGAAGTCAAAGTAGAAGATACCCATGTGCCTTTGTATTAGGCAGTGCATTAAAGGTCCATTTCCCCTCCATTCCCCTTCATCAAAATCAATAAGATATTCAAATTGACTTTTCCTAATCATTTCCCTCCTAGTAGGGGAGTTGTTAAAATCCTTATTCACAACACTAAGAAATGCAGACGAGCACTCAGGGATACCTTCACGTTGTGGCAGTACTAGCAAGCGTCAAGTTCCCTTACCTCGCAAAAGAATTCTGTAGTATACGAAATACTATATTAGATTAAAAAATAATCATATTTATAGAGGATTGATTATATTGACATCAAATTGCTAATATTTACTGGGGATCGCTGATATTGGCCGCGGACAGTTGATATTCACCATGTACCGCGAATATTAATAGGGGACCGCTGATATTATATACGGTCCATAGTGAATATTAGTGGTGCATTGTTAATATCAACAATCCGTAGCGAATTCCACTGATATTCACTGTGGACCGAGAATATTAATAATGACCTGTTGATACTATTTGGGGTCCATAGTGAATATTAGCAATCCTCCGTTATTATCGGCGATCCAAAGTGAATTCCATTGATATTCGTGGTGGACCGCAGATATTAATAGTGACATGTTGTTATTATCTGTGGTCTATGGTGAATATCAGAGGTCTATTGTTAATATTGGCAATCCACAACAAATTCCAATGATATTCATTGTATACCGTGGTTATTAACAGTGGCCCGCTAACATTATCTACAATTCACAGTGAATATCAGCGGTCCAATGGCCCGTATATGTGGTCTAATGTGAATATCAATGGTTCGCAATGAATAATCGCGATCCATGTGGTCCCACCATTCATACAACATAGAAAATGGGACCCCACACTCTATTCCCTTTCACAAACTCCAACCATTCATAAAATAAGAAAAACTAACAAAATTTATAAAGGAACCACCACATTCTCCTCCCTTTCATAAATTCCCACTACCCCCTCCTCTCTTTCACAAACTCCTACCATTTATGCTAATACAAAAAGACAAAACAAAGGAACACAAAATACTTACCTATGTTGACGATAGCTTTTTATTGGGAGATTGTGGGCAGAACACTTTAAAAAAAAAAAAAAACATTTTTATGCTTAAGAGTGGTATGAACTTCGCCGGAGCTTGATTAAAGTTTTTTATCGTTGCCCGGAGAGTGCAGACTCTGACTGTACAACTAACAACAATCGAAGAAGTGTCGGCTTCTTGTGGTCCTAGGAAGTGAAAAAAGGAAAAAAAAAATGAAGAAGAAATGACCAAATGGCTTAGTGTGACAATTGCCACACGTTTTGAACACATCAATATCTTATTTGGGGCCCACTAGGTTATTTTGAAACAAATCTATCCTATCCATATATAAGGAGTTTTAATTTCATGTCATTGGCCTAAGTTTGAGGGTAAATCTCATCACATATAGACCAGGAGAAGACAGTTCAAAATTATCTCAAATGCTAGTATGCTTATGGGCGATAGAGAAATTCAACACATAAAATTGAAAAAATCTTCTTTTTGGGTTTGCGGTTGTTCGATTAAAATGGATGGATTAGATCAGTCAAGAGGTGGGTTGAATCCTTATTTTTGGTGGGGCTCACATTCCTCTAAAAAAACCTTCTCATTTCAAGACGAGGGCCCAACGTACGTGGAACAATTATGGCAGAGGGGTAGTTAGGGTCCACTAAGTTGTTATGAAGTAAATCCATTCCGTCCATATGTAAGGAGTTTTAATTTCGTGTTATTGGCGTAAATTTGAGGGTAAAACTCATCACAAATAGACCACATAGAAGAAAATAATTTCAAATTAATGAACAATGTTAGTGTAGTTGTAAATAACTAAAAAACCCTCCTTTGAGTTTACCATTGTCCAATTAAAATGAATAGATTAAATTGATTAAGAAATGAGTCGAATTTCAATTTTTAATAGAGTCACTTCCCTTTTTTTTTTTTTTTTTTTTTAAGGGATCCTCCTCGCAGTATAAGTGGCAACTGTAGTACAGGGTTATTTTTATCATCTAAAAAATGCAAAAAATGTTTGAAAGTTACAAAACCTAAGTTCGGTCTACATGAATTGCTGCTATCTGCGATGACGCTATTTGAACCAAAAACTCCATGTCCCTCTATTCCATCGAATGAAGTGAGAACATATAGTAACGCAGGGTGTGTGATGCGTGTCGGACGGTCGACGGGAGGAAGTTACTGCAGTTGAGCCTAGGCGGAGGCCACTATGATACCTATGACACCTGTAAGAAATCCACCCCACATGATCTAAGAATACGACACAGATTTAAAACTCACACCACAAAAAAGGGGCCATTGAATGCACACCGTTGAAACATTTGTGGGCCATAGATAAAGCTAATATTTTGTTTGTTTTCGTTTTATGATAACAGTAGGAGTGATCTTGTTAACAGTTTGTATGGCATATAAACATTACTAAGGACTTTAAAAAGGTTTTAACGGTAGGCATTTTCCTCCCCAAGTTTTCATTTCGTGCGGCCTACTCGAGTTTTCGATGTAATTGTTTTTGGAATCATACCTTAAGATGAGCGGGCAAAACATGGATGAGATGGATTTCTCACAGACATCATGGTTGGCCCCACCTACTGATGACTCGTGTTTGGAGAGATCATTTCTCCCCCGTCGAAACTTCGATATAAACATTTTCTTGACCGTCCCTTTGAAAGCAACTGATCGAAAGGACGTGATCTCTCGATCTAGAATATTTTGGCCGGATCCACGATCAAATCTATTTATCATCATATCAACGGGTTGGATCACCCGAAAATCATGGATGTTCGGAATCATACACGTCAGGAAACTGTACGGTTGGTGATGAGCACGGCCCATTTAAGACGCGGATGTTCATACCATGACGCATGAGAGAGAGAGAGAGAGAGAGAGAGAGAGAGCAGTCGTGGAAATCGAATTCCATGGCGACTCCACCTCGGAAACAACAGGTACTGTTATCATTATTGTTCTTCCTCTTCTTCCTTCTCTTCCTTCTCGCAAATCCGTTTCACATCGCTCTTACTTTCCTTTTTTTTCCTCTTACAAAAATTAAGGGCGCGTTTGGATGCACCCCAAATCGCAAGCGAAACGGATGATTATCTATTCCACCATGTGTTTAGGGGCTATCTGGAAATTGGGAAGCTCATTCTGCAGGATACCGATTTTCTGCCGTTTTCTTCCACCCTTGAATTGACATATGGACGATATTAGTTCAGGCAGAAAAGTATCCTGTGCACGCCTCGTTTCTAGGGACATCCAAACGCTCCTTAAATATTTAAAATCTAATCACCATTTTGCGAAAAATTCAACTAGATGATATTATCACTCTATTTTCAAATTATCGGTGGTTTTTAAATTTTTGTGATTTTAATGCGAAATTAGTTAAACTTTTACATTATTTATGATTTAATTATATTTTTAAAATTCAAAATTTAAAATTTGGGTTTTGCTAGAGTCCCCACCTTTATGTGAATGTAAGCAAACCTTTTGAATGATAAGTGGGATGCCCAATCGTGATCGGGACGGTTCATTCAATAGTACCAACAGGATCAAGCCATGGTGCAAAAATCACGCTGATTGGATGATCATAACCCTTTGAATGGGGCCAATTTGTTATGACTGTCCATTGTTTACGAGATATAGATCACATGAGCAATACAGAGTGGGATCTATCCAGTAGATGTTTCAAGATGATGATTGGAGATTTTTTGTTTCTTTGCTCATTCTTGGCTGTCCGTTTTCCGTGTTATTGATAGGGTGCTTAGGATCATCCTATAGGCATGATTTTTACAGCATCGCATGCTCCTAGTTGTATGAATGAATGAATGGTTCAGATCGTTGATGGGTCACCCCATGTTCCATTTAAAAGCTTTGGGGACATTGCTAACGTCCCCATGAAGGTGGGTATGTTAGCAAAACCCTTTAAATTTATCTATTTATTCTATAATAAATATATTTTTTAAATGTTTAGCTAGATTTTCTTGATAATATCCCTAAAAATTCTTGAGAATGAGTTTGGCACTGCGGTGTCTCCATCATCTAACCACACCACCCCGTTTTTTTCTTTTCTTTTCCTTTTTGGAGTAGGTTTCATTGAGGGGAGCGAGCGCTAAGGAGATAACAAGGGATGCCCTTCTCGAGAAGGTCTGCCATGAAAGGGAGCTCCGGAATTACACCAGAAGGGCTGCTGCAGCTGCTCTCTTCATTCAGGCATGCCTTATAATTTGCATCTCTAATATCAAGAAAATGTTGGTTTTCCCCCTCATTTACATGATTGTGAACTTCATAAGTTTATGCACACGTTCTCATCTCATTCATATTGAAAAATTTACCTGTTGAGTAGAGCAAGGATTGGGAATTCTGAATTTTCAATGGCGCTTATCACTGAAATTTAAGAGATTCTTCATGAATGCATTAGGAAACCCAATGATGGAATGCTAATGTGGTCAGAGTACGGTGATAATTCACCTCCATTGTGAATATGATGGTGGCATATGCCACTTAGTGATATACAAGTAGAACAATGTAGCATGGTTGGAAAACTTTTGGAGAGAGTCCTCGTTTAAAAAAAAAGAAAAAAGAAAAATCAAAACTGAGTTAAAAGGTTGGAAGACTAAACTGATATAAGGCATTTTAGAGTTTCACCTGAAACCTTAGGTGATTTTGGAGGGTTGAATCTTTCTATTTTTAGAGTATATGTCAAAAGATTGTTTCCCAACTCATAATGTTAGGTTTTTGTTGATTATACGAGAAAACTCAAATGATTGTCAACAATACAAAGAACAACTACCCGTTTTTTCAATGCTTCACAATGCAGGATAACTCTAGCATTGAGCACAAAACGGGCAAAAGAGGTTTGTAGAATGTTGTTTCTGATTATCGTAATTGAAAAAGGTGCAAGTACCTAGGCTTCTTGGTCAAGATACTTTTAACTCTTGGAATTTTTTTCACCATTGGTTTAGGCTTCTGTAGTAATAGATTAATAATAACGACGAAGTCAAAGAAAAAGAGAAAAAAATAGGGTTCTAGTGGTAAGTCTTTAATTTCCCTATCAAAGGAAGAAACAAAGTGGAAAAGTGAACAAATCTTATTTGCTTTTCTTCTTCTAAAATTTCCTTTTATAAATTTTACACATAGATGCAAAGATAAATACAAACATTTATAATATTCTTATGTATGACATGTGAAAAAATATGACTCACTCGAGTCACTGTGTCGACTCGCTCAAGTAAAAAAAAAAAAGGTAGGTAGAGTCAGTTCAAACTTGAGTTTTCCAACCTTGAATCTAGGCAATGTAAATTGTTGATGGAGATTGATTGAATGAATAATTAGGGGCCACTCAAATGGATGGTTTTAAACCTAAATCAATTGGTAGTCTAAACTTAGAGTTAGGGGCCATTCAAATCAGATGGTTAAGATCATCTGACCATTGTGGTTTTTATCTATGCTCCATCCATAATGAAGTCCATGAGTTGGACAATTTTGATTGGCCCACATGTATGCCATGTGTATGGTAGATGAGTCAGCACTGTTTTCAAAGTTGTGGTGAAACTATCACCGTAGCGTGTAGCCCAATTCTTGTAGGAATTTTGAAAATTGTGTAATTACATTTTCAAAGAAGCATTGGATGGTGCTGACTCCCCATGGAGCATTTTGCACTTGCATGGCTTGCAAGCCAATATGCCACATTGTGGCTTTTAATGAAGGATCTTTTGGCCTTTTTTTCTCTCATTTATTTTGGTTTGATGCAAGGAGAAGAAGGAAAAGAAGTTGTAAAATGGTGGAAAGAGAGATGGAATAGAGAAGAATAAAGAGAGATGAGAGAAGAAAATGTAATGAGAGGAGAATGGCCTGAAATTGCGAAAATTTGGAGATAAGCAATGAAAGGAAACATATTTAGAGATGGAATGATCAGTACGTGTACATTTACCTTTTCTTAGGGCAATAGGAATATCAGATGCATCTGGAGAACTTACTGAATCACAGGTTTTTGGAAAAGATATGTTGGATGGCACATCATGATAGGCTGTACCATCTATCCGTTTTTGTTATAAGTATACTTTCAACTAAGGCATGATGGAAATGGAAGAGGCAGTAAATGATGGATGTTCGATGTCTTCACTGACTGCAATAAGCATGGGAACAATTTCTGTGTCAAGAGATTTGTTATCTTTTGATAAGAATGGGGTAGACTAAAAAAATGTAACACGTGCACATACGTATTTTCTTCAACGTGATGGACTATAACAACAATAACCCTTCTGTGTGTGAGAATATCCAAGAAAAATATATGTAATTGCTCGAGAATCAAACTTATCGTGGCCAGACTCTAATTGATTGACAAAACAAAAACATTGAAAAACTTTAATAGGTGGAAAAAACAACCTAGTATTTGGGGACAAAACTTGATGACGTGATTGACCATTTAAAATAGATGAGGGCATCCGATTTATCAAAAAACATGCCGTGAAACTGCATCATTTCGAAAACTCTTAGGAACATTCATGTGAATTAAGAGAGCAAGAGTTATCTCAAGAGGGTGACGATTATTCTGTTTTGCAACTTCGTTTTGTTATGTGTTGTGTGTGCATAATGTCTAATGTAGGATTCCTGTTCAGGAAAAACTGACTAAAGGCTTGGGCACGCTCCTTGGAATTATCAGAGCAAAACACAGACACTTTTAATTTAAACTGATTTTGCACTTACATGTGAAAAGTCTTAAAAATAGAAAATAATTTAGATACATCTTTTATTAAATAAAGCCATGTCATTCTCGAACAATCATCAATAGATGTAATAAAACACTTATATTTAGACATACTGGATATTTTAATTGGACTCCAAATATTTGAATGAACTTAAGAGAAAGGAACTAAACGTCACTTCTTAACACGTGGTGAAAAAGTAGCACGGTGATGCTTACTCAACTCACACACATCACACTCTAGACATGACATCGACAACAAGGAAGTGACATATCTCTTAAAAATCTTCAATGATGGATGATCGAGACGGTAATGCTATTGACAAGTTGATATGTCTTTTTGTGCCATTGTGCCCACAACGTCACAATGAAGATAGTATAACCTATCGTACTCATGTCGTCTACCAATCTTCCTATTTGTCTTTTGGTCCTGGAAAATACAATGTGAAGGATAGAAAGTGACACAATGGTTAAGGAATTTGATGAGTTTGTTAATAGACAGAAGGCTCAAAGGAGATTTTGGAACAAATAAAACAAATGATAATGAAAGAGAGGGATTTGTATAAACGATACTCATTCCATATACTTTGGATTGGGTAGTCTGCTAGAGTGACATAAGAGCATGTTAATGAGCCATCAATAGATGAAAATACACTAGACTGACCTGTCATATCGTTGGACGCTCCATAATCAATTACTCATGGAGTATTAGACTTGAAACTTGAATTGGTGAGTGACTTGCAAAATGACGAAATTGAGTGGTGTGTTAATTACAGAGGATGGGATAAAGATGGAAAGGTGAAGATTCTCCTTGTGGACCTGAGTACACTTTGGATGGGATGCTGATGTGATGACAATAACATCACATTGTGCAATATTTTAGATGGGGATCTTTTTATTCAAGAAGAATCCTAATAAATAAGTAAATATCAAGAAGAACTTCTAAGGAAAAATATCATAAGAGGCGTTCCATGTTAATATTTTTACTTTTGTTGGCTGATTTGGAATGGTCTTGAATTACAAAAATTATTGCAATGGTCTTGAATAACAAAAATTATGGGTGAGGTATTAGTATTTGTCGGTGTATGTGTGTGGGCCTATGGCTGGGCCCACAGGTACATACACCTGGGTCTTATATGTTATAGGCCTTGTCCTTAAATTTTCAGTCTTTTATCTTGATTTCATATTTTCCTTATTTGCCCCTTAGCCTTCCTTTATTTTTCCCTTTATATAATGGCATTTCTTTAATTTTACCTTTTTTTTTTTCCCTATTATTATAAATAAGAGAGGGCTGAACATCCTGATCCCATATGCTCTCCTTCTTTCAAATTATCTCATTCTTCTTAACATGGCATCAAAGCCTAAGTGCTATTAGGGTTTTTTCGTCAACATCTTCTTCTTCTTTTTCTTCTTCTTTTGGGTTTTCTTTTTCTTTTCTCTTTTGTTCTTTTCCCTTCACTTTTTTCTTTCTTCTTCATTCTTTTTCTGTCTTAAGAGTAGTGAGGCAGTTTCCTCACCGACTTGTTGTGATTCATGAGAGGGTGGCTTGCGTCTAGAATTCTTTTTAGGGTTTTAAATCATGGGTTGCTGGATTTGAAGACCTTGCTGATTTTTCTGCTGTCCGATTGACAATGTTGCTGGAAAAGTTTCTTCAATTATTTTTTTGAAGATTTTTTCTGAAGGACCTGCCAATTTTACTAAATGGTTATGGGTATTGCTGGACATTTAGGTTTGACAGATTTTTTAAGCTCTTTCTTTGCAAGATTTTCAACATCGTGTTTAAGTTAAAGCATATTTTGGGCTGTCTTGATCAGGGTTTGTTGGATTTTTTCTGTTAAAGCAGATTTTATGTTGCCTTGGTTAGGGTTTACTGGATTTTTTCTTCTTCCGTTGAAGCAGGTTTTTTTTTTGGTTGGCTTGGTTAGGGTTTGCTAGATTTTTCCTGTTGAAGTGGATTTTTATGTTGCCTTGGTTAGGGTTTACTGGATTTTGTCAAGTAATTATCTTTAGTGGTTGGAAGCAGTTGAGATGTTTATTGGGAAGCAAGCAAAAGTTGGGATATATAGATGGTAGTATAAAAGAACCACCCTCTACTACTAATTGCTCATATGCTCAATGGAAATCAAACAATTTATTGGTTATGTTCGCACTCTTAAACTCTATGCAACCAAAAGTTAGCAAATGCCTTTTTTGGCTATCTTCTGCTTGTGAGATTTGGTTGGAGGCCTATGAATTGTATACTGATTGGAATAATATGGCCCGCATTTATAATATTTATCAGGAGATTAATCACCTGTGTCCAAATATTATGCCAAGATTCGTGGTTTGTAGCAAGAATTATCTTTTCTCGATGATATTCCATTTGTGTTATGTAGATGTGGAGGCCTATAAAAAACTATTGAAAAGAAATGGATCTTTGAGTTACTGGTGGGTCTTAATACTGATTTTGAACTAGTTCATGCTTAGATTTTTGGATCCCCTTCTTTATCATTGCGTAATAGTGTGTGCGATTTACTATTATGTGATGAGAAGCGTTGGACAACTATGGGTTCAATTGTGGTTGAAAAATCTGCCTTAGTGATAGGATTCAGAAACTTTGATCCTACTGGTGCTAGTCGTGGACGTGTTACAAGAAGAGGTGGTCGTGATGGTGGTAGACGCCGTGGACGTAGTTGTGGTTGTGGTCATGGCATGGTCGATTGTGTACTCATTGTGGCTGACATGAACACACTGTTGACTGTTGCTGGGTTCTTCACGGTTGTCCTTAGGGTAGAGCAGCCAATTCTGCTACCTCGGATGGATTACTGTTGGGAAAGAGATACCTAATATCTTACAAAACTTCACCTATTGTTCCATTAGTTAGTGATGTAGTTCATACCTCAAAATCCGAATTTGATACTTCATCAAGTGATGCCACTCAGAATACTTTTTTTTGAAGGTTCATGACATTTTATTAAAAAGCTGCAAGTAGGAAAAGAATACAAAAAGCCCCCAAGGGACACGACCCGCTAACAACTATTACTCAAAAGAGCTTTCCATCGGGAAGCCGAAAACCTAGCTGTCTTGATAATCGCCTGGACCGAACAGGAAGAATTCCCAAAGCAATTGCTATTCCTTTCTCCCCAAATCGCCCACCACACAGCTGACAATGTCAACATCCAACTTTGATGATATATTTTTCCTCCGTACTCCCCATGCTAAGCCCATAGAAGATCTTTAATTGATCTCGGCGTTACCTAGGCTTCCCCAAATTTCCCGAGGAAGAAATCCTAAATATAGATGAAAAAGGGCAGAAGATAAACAGATGATTTACAAACTTTGCATCCTTTTGGCACAAGCTGCACATATTTGGGATAATCATGGATCTCTTTTGTAGGTTATCGATCGGCAAAACCCTTTTTCAACCACCAACCAAGTGAATGCCATGATCTTTGGAGGCACCCCATTGAACTGGAAGTGATAGGCAAACTCTTCTTGGTTAGCTGATTCATCCCTCGTGAGAAGCTTGTAGAAAGACTTAACCGAGAAATGCCTGGAACTATGCTCCTTCCATACCAAGGAGTCTGCATCGCCAGAAGGTTGAAGATGCTGCAATTGGCCCAAAAATCTTCATAGTCAACCATCTCATCATTCGACAATGCTCTTTTACAAGGGGGAAACCACGAGATGGAAGACCTACTAGAGGAGAATCAATCTGCTACTTTTAGGCTATCATGGGGGGCAAGATTGGCCAAGTTCGGGTAAAGAGTATAGAGCAGAGTGTCACTGCACCAAGCATCTTTCCAGAATCTGATTTTGGATTCGTCACCCACAGAGAAGGAGACGCCTCGCCAAAAGTCCATTGTAATGGCGGAAATAGATTTCCATGATTGTGAGGCTCTATATAAGGATGAGCATCTGGTCTCCCAACCCACCTCTTGGAGGCCATATTTTCTAGCGGCAATCTCACACCAAAATCTCCCTTCCTTCGACCCAAACCACCAAAGCCATTTTCCAATCAATGCAGTGTTCATAGCGCCCAAATGCTGTAGGCCCGCCCCTCCTTTGGTTCATTCAGATGTATGGGGTCCAACTGCTATTGTTTCTAATGGTTTTAAATACTTCGTCTCGTTTATTGGTGATGCATCTCATATGACTTGGATTTATTTGATGAAAATTAGAGATGAGGTTAGCTCTATTTTCAAAGTATTTTATTGTTGGGTCAAAATTCAATTTAATGTGAATATTGGAACTCTTTGTATGGATAATGCAAAAGAGTATATTTCCCATACTATGTTATCTTATCTTCAAAAGCATGATATTAATTCTCAAACTACGTGTGCATTTATTTCACAACAAAACAGACATCTTTTAGAAGTCACTCATGCTCTCCTTGTTGGTATGTCTGTCCTCAAATCATTTTGGTTAGAGGCTATTCTCACAACTTGTTATCTGATTAACCGTCTTCTTACCGAGGTTCTTACTGGAGAGTCGCCCATCCCATTTTTTCGGTCCTTTATCCACTCCCTGAAATTCCATTGCATGTCTTTAGATGTGTTATTATGTTTATAATATTAATCCTCTTAGAAATAAATTGTCAAATCGTGTTGTCGAATATATTTTCTTGGGATATTTGTCTTCACAAAAGGGGTATAGATGTTTTCTTCTAATTACTAAAAGCGTTTGGTTCACTAAATGTAAAATTTGTTAAAAACGTTCCGTATTTTTCTGCTGGCAAAGGGGAGCACCATTCCATGATTCTTCTAACTGCCCCCTTTAAAACCTAACGATGCTAAAGTTAAGGTTGCTACTGATTTCAATAAGTCCAGCTTGATCGTATATGAATGAAGGAATGTTTGTAATCCTATTCTTTCTTAGGACACCACAAAGCATGCTCCTTTGGCTACATGTCTTGATCATGTTCCTACTTGTTTGCTTATTTCTGTTGATCCATATTTAGACGATCCTTCCATAGACTTACCTGTTGTTGTTAGAAAAGTAAAAAGACAATGCACCTCTCATCCCATTTAATGCTTTGTTTCCTATTATTCTGTCTCCTCAAGACAGGTCCTTTGTTTCTGCTATTGAGTGGTCTTCCTTCATCATTTCTAAATTTTTTTAAGGAGGCTCTTATTTCTCCTTTGTGGTGACAAGCTATGGAGGAGGAGATGGTAGCTTTTGAAAAGAATCTGACGCAGGACAACCCTAATTTTGATGCATGCTCACGAACATAATTAAACAGCGGAAATAAAAGGAATAAATGATCTAAAATTCTAGCAGTAATCATCATAACTGAGAAAATCATAAAGGAAACATACAATGGAGCGGGCCATCACCACAACCATGGAGTATGGAGTTCAATTACTACTTAGGTTGGATCCGGCGAGGGATGAGACCTCCAGATCTTGCATGATCACACTCAATCGATCAATGAAGATCACTAGTCCGAAGAACCAAGAAGTTTCTTGGATTAGGGATTTGAGAATTTGGGGGTTTAGGGTTTAGATCGGTTCTCAAGATTTTCATCGAAGAAGGATTAGCCAAAACTGGAAAATAGAAGGAAGAAAATTATTACCTTGAAGAAGTTGGAGGGGCACAAGAAGAAATTAGAAGAAGAAGATCAAGGGAAGAGAAGAAGCACCATTAGAGAGAAGAGAGGAAGGAGGCACCCAAAGGGTTTGCTTTTCATTAATCAATAGTTGAAATTCGGATTTAGGGCTTTAGCCCACTTAAATAAGCAAATAAAGACATAAAATTACTAAAATATCCTTAGAATAAGCAAATAAAGACATAAACTTACTAAAATACCTCTAGAATAAGCAAATAAAGACATAAACATACTAAAATACCCCTAACTAAGCAAAAACGCGCAAATAACATAAGTAGGGGAAAGTTCGGGCGCTCGGTCTTCTTTCTCCAATCTTCCTTCACATGTGTCTTCCCTGAGTGGGGTCTTCTATATGTCCAATCACATGTGAAAGGTCTTCAGCTCTTCAATAGTCGCCTATCCACAAGGACGACACTTGTGGTTGACGCTTTCTTCGTTGGTACACCTTGAATGCGCTTGTGTCCGCATCAATTCCCCTCGGGTGAGAAAAACTCGACTCCGACGAGTTGAAACTTTTGTAGCGCTCTAGTAGATCTGGATCAATACCCTGCAATGCGTCGCCCGACAGCCACGTAGATTCAGACGATGGTTTGTTCTTCCACTTGACAAGATACCTTTGGAAACCTCCATCTCTTGTGGATACTATCTCGTCATCCAAGATTTCCTCAATTTCTTCTTTATGGGTAATGGGTGGAGGAGGGGGTGGAAGGGGTTGGGTAGCAAACTCAGAAAAAGGCCATGAAAGGGACGATGTATCAACAATGGGAGTATGGGCACGGACTAGATCTTCCACATTAAAAGTTGGATTAATGCTCATTTCAGGTGGAAGGTCAACCCGATACGCGTTGGACCCAACCTTTTGTAATATCTTGAATAGTCCAGCACTACGCGCTTGTAATTTTTTTGCAGATCCTTGAGAGAATCGCTCTGGCCTTATTCGCACCATTACAGTCTCCTTCTTGAAATTCTTGCACTCTACGATGAGAATCAGCTGAAACTTTATAATCATCATTGCTCTTATTTAACCGCTGTCTAATATGTGTATGCAAATCATGAATATGGCGTGCAAATGCATCGGCTGACTCAGAAGACCTTTGGGTAACAGACATAGGAAAGAGATCTATGGGCATTCTAGGTTTATAACCACTTACAATTTCAAAAGGACTCAATCCTGTAGATCTATTAACTGACCCATTATAAGCAAGTTCAAATAGATTGGTAAAATTAGGTCCCAAGTCTTAACATGTTCACCCACTAGACAACGTAGAAGATTTCCAAGGCTACGGTTTACCACTTCAGTTTGACCATCTGTTTGTGGGTGGTAAACAGTAGAAAATTGCAAACGAGTTCCCATAATGTGCCACAGTGTCTTCCAAAAATAGCTAGTAAATCGAACATCACGATCAGACACTATAGTTTTAGGTAACCCATGGAGACGCACCACACTATAAAAAAAAAGACGAGTAACATGAGACGCATCCGACGTCTTCGAACGTGGGAGGAAATGCACCATTTAAAAAAAACGGTCCACAACGACAAAAACGGAATCTTGCTTTTTTATAGTCTTAGGAAGCCCAAGCACGAAGTCCATACTAATGTCCTGCCACGGAGTATGTGGCACTGGCAATGGCGTGTACAACCCGGTATTTTGCTTTCTTTGCTTTGCCAGTTGACATGTTCGACACTGTCCTAAAACTTTGGCTACGTCTCGCTTGAGGCTTGGCCAATAGAAGTGATCTTCCACGAGGGCAATGATTTTATCACGACCAAAATGGCCAGTTATCCCTCCTGAATGAAGCTCCCAGATGAGGAATTCACGAAGGGACATATGGGGAATACAAAGTCTGTCTTCCTTGAAAAGAAATCTTTAAGAACATATTCACCCATAATATGTTGGTCACTAGAGAGCGACGCGTAAGTACCCCCAAAATCAGGACATATAGGGTATTCATCTTTCAGTTGCTCAAATCCGACTACCTCTACACTCAAGGAGTTGAGCAACGCCACTCTCATACTAAGGGCATTTGCTGGTTTGTTTTCAACCTCGGCCATGTGTTTCAAAACAAACGAATATTCTTGAAGAAACGCTACCCACTTGGCATGCCTTGGGTTGAGTTTATTCTGAGAATGCAAATATCTCAAAGCCTCATGGTCAGAAAACAAAACGAATTCTTGTGGTAGGAGATAGTGTCGCCAATGTCTCAGGGATTGCACTACCACATAAAATTCTTTGTCGTAAGTGGAGTATTTTTGTTTTGCCTCATTCAGTTTCTCACTGAAATAGGCTACTGGGTGTCCTTCTTGACTCAACACTCCACCTATACCGACACCAGACGCATCACACGCTACTTAAAAGACTTTAGAAAAGTCAGGTAGACGCATGACAGAAGCTTCCACCATCTTGCCCTTAATTTCTTTAAAAGCCTTGACTGCGGCTTTAGACCACACGAACTCTCCCTTTTTCATGCACTCGGTAATGGGAGCCATGATCGTGCTAAAACCTCTAATGAATCGACGATAAAAAGTTGATAGGCCGTGAAAGCTTCGCACCTCATGAATGTTCCTTGGTTCTGGCCACTCAACTATGACCCTGACTTTTTCAGGGTCTGCACGTAACCCTTCAGATGGCACTATAAATCCTAAGAACACAACTTGGCTAGACATGAATGCACATTTCTTAAGATTAGCGTATAACTTTTCCTTCTTAAGGACACTACAGACCTTCTTTAAATGTTCAAGGTGTGATTCCTTAGTGGTACTATAAATAAGAATATCGTCAAAGTACACCACTAGGAATTTTTCCATGAACGGCCTCAAAGTTTGTGTTATCACCAGCATGAAAGTACTGGGTGCGTTAGTCAAGCCGAAGGGCATGATTAACCACTCATACAGCCCATCTTTCATCTTAAACGCCGTCTTCCACTCATCTCCTGGGCGTATACGGATTTGGTGATATCCACTCTTGAGGTCTATCTTAGAGAATATAGTGGACCTGGCCATCATGTCAAGCATATCATCAAGTCTAGGTATAGGAAACCTATACTTAACAGTAATTTTGTTTATGGCACGGTTGTCCACACACATGTGCTACGTGCCGTTTTTTTTTGGCGTCAACAATGCAGGCACGGCACACGGGCTCATACTCTCTTGGATGAAACCCTTTTGCAGAAGCTCATCAACTTGCTTCTTCAACTCTGCATGCTCTGCAGGGTTCATCCTGTAGTGAGAAAGGTTTGGTAAAGTAGACCTTGGAACAAGATCAATGGCATGCTGTATGTCCCTCGTCGGTGGTAACTCATTCGGTAAGTCTTCGGGAAATACATCACTGTATTCCTTTAGGACCGAGGTCACCTCACGGGACAACTCTAATGGAACCTCAGGTGTAATCTCTCTAGCCACAAGGGCATACACCATAGAATCCTCCTTAGCCTCTTTTTCAAACTCTCTTGTGCTGATTATATGTAGAGACTTAGGTTTGGATTTCCCCATTCCTCTAAGCTCACTTGCCTTCTCATCTTTTTTCTTCCCTTGTGTATTCTCAGGTGGCATGGGATTAAGTTTGATCTTTTTACCGTTATACATAAAAGTACACGCATTTGAACGGCCAAAGATCGTGACATCATTATCGAATAGCCACGATCTACCTAGGATAACATGTCCCACATCCATAGGTAAAACATCACACCACAGGGACTCTTTGTATGACCCAAACTCGATGGGGACTAGACATTGCTGGGTGACAGGTAGGGATGTCTTGTCAACCCAAGAAACTTTATACGGGTCTGGATGAGGTGTGGATTTCAGTTTTAAGCGATCTAAGGTGTTAGTGGAAATCACATTCTGATAACTTCCACTATCTACTATCACCTTACAATTCTTTTCACCACACTTGGCAATAGTGTAGAAGATAGTGCTTCGACGCCAGTCAGCACTACTTCTAGACTGAGCTAGCACACGCCTGACTACTGCAAGCGTTGTTTCTCCATCCACTTCTTCTTCATCAGTAAGTCCTCCTTCAGGGTGATACTCTTCAACTTCATAGTCACCCTTGTCATCTCCACCCTCGTGGGACTCGCCTATAACTAAGGTTTTCTCATGGCTCTTCGTAGGACACTGATTAGACATGTGGCCAAGATTGCCACACTCATAGCACCTCACTTGGCTCATGTTACTAGGACCGGCACCAAGAACCCCTTTGCCCTTGTCCTCCCTAGGCCTAGGCGGAATGGTCGCCTGTGCCCTAGGTTGACTACCAATATTAGGTTTAGTTCCCTGGGAACTAGATCTAGCACTGGAGTCTCGGGACTCAAAACGACGAACGACAGGAGCCTTCAGATATTGCTCTAACTCCTGCACGACTTGATATGCTTCATCTAAGTCCGTTAAGGGCCGAGTCATAAGCTCGCGCTGAAGATCCGCATAAAGGCCTGTCTTGAAGCGCGAGAGCGTTACTAGAGGGTCTTCTCGGATATCACATCGCATCATATACTCTTCAAATTTAGCGATGTAGTCAGCAATAGACATTGACCCTTGGTGTAAGGATTGCCATTGGTTAAGGAGCTTCTGACGGTATGAGAGAGGAAGGTACTTCTCCTTCAACTTCTCTTTCATCTCGTACCAATGTATGATAGGGTCTCTACCAACTCTCTCTATCCTACGCTCGGTGTTGGTCCAGAAGAGCTTAGCTTGACCCACAAGCTTCATCTTAGCAAACAGCATTTGACGGTTTTCCGACATGCCATACCACTTAAAGTAGTAGTCCATGTCAGCAACCTAGTCAAGGAATGCCTTGGGATCTAAGCGCCCATCAAAACTCGGGGCCTCAACTCTCACACTCTTCATTGCACGCTCATCTAGATCATAGCGGTCTTGATGATCACATGCGGCTCGTGCCTCTCGCACCACACTACGACCATTACCACGATCTATCCTCACTACTACCACGTGTGACAGCGCGTTCTTCAATGATTCCTCCCACTTGGAAGTGCGCATCATCCCCTACAGCGGGGTTTTCCTTTTGGGACGCCTCTAGTTGCTCGACCTTAGTCATGGTAGTGGTAATTTGGTTCTCAAGGTGGGGAAACTCACGCTTTTGACCCGGTTCTAGGGCGGTTATCTTTTGTATCAATTGAGCAAGTTGCTCAGATAACTGCTCGTTATTCATGGTAGGTTGAAGTCCGAAACCTCTACCTCTTCTCGTGGGCATACAATGAAGACTTGAACCAAACTCTACCCAACTAGACTACTAGGTGTTATGACTAGAGCTGTACACGAGTCGAGTCGAGTATCACCCTACTCGTACTCGGCTCTTAACGCCCGAGTGCTGCTCGTACTCGACTCTACTCGGCCAACGAGCAGGGACCCCCTGCTCGTACTCTACTCGCCCGAGTACGAGCCGAGTACGAGTAGTAAACGAGTAGAGTCGAGTCCGAGTTTTCGAGTCGAGTCCGAGTACGAGCACACGAGTTGAGTACCGAGTACGAGTTTTCGAGGCGAGTTCGAGTCCGAGTCTGAATTTGAGGCCAATTCGAGTAGGGTTTTCGAGTAACGAAACAATAAAATATATAAATTGCACATAATTACATTACATTGTTACATAATTACAATAACGTCTTTATATAATTACATTTCATTGTTCAAAATGACAATTTATAACTAATAACCTCTATAAGATGAGTGCCTTCCTGTTCTTGTATTGTCATCTGATCCATCGGAACTGCTATCTATTTTTTCATTTACAAATTGATTCACTTCCTCTGAGTCAGAAGGCGAAGAAATTTTTCCTTCGTACTCTTCTACACTTTCAACTAGATTTTTCAAACTTGCTTTATGTGAAGAATTGTATGTAGTACCCAATGCCCTATAAAATTCACCGAGACGAGTCAGGAATTTCAATTTGTTACTCTTTTTCTTGTTCTTGTTTGTCGTACTCGACGAGTAACTCGATCCTGCTTCAACATCGTGTTGTCTTTGACTCGAATATCGCTGAAGTCTAGAAGCATCTTCCATACTGCGTTTTATGGCGATTTGGAATTGTTCTTCCTCCAAAGCTTTTAATCTGGCTTCCTCCTCTGCATCTTTTGTGGATGTCATTTGTGTACCAGATCCAGAAGCAGAAGGTTTGGATGGAGTGGAAGACTTTCTATTCGAATCTAACAAGGCTTGAAAAAGAATTTGGACATCCTTAGGCGCATTGGGGCATGGTTTTGCATCACCACCTCGACATGACAAGTGTAGGCGAAAGCGATTAGTCTTATTTACAAACTTTGCGCCACACAAATCACACTTAATCTTTGTTTTTCCAGACCGTGGCGGTGATTCAACTAGGGAAGCATAGTCCCAAATGTTTGTCGATGGCTCAGATGACGACATTTCTACATTCAATTTTTAATAAAAAAATCAGAATATTGATAAATAAATTGAACTTGATATAACAACAAAAGAAAGCAATATAAATGTATCAAAATTCAAAAATAAAAGCAAATGAACAGACATATGTAAATAAATATCAATGATTTAAAGTCTTCCAAACCACATTCCAAAAGAGCCAATACTTTTGTGTTTGCAGTTGCAGTGAAATAATATTACAGATCATTCAACATTCAGCCAAAAAAATTTGAAAAATCGAAAATAATTACTGATCTGTAGGTAGAGACTCGTCATGAATCTCAATCTCCTCTTCTTCATCATCATCATTCATATCTCCTCCCTATATCAGGCACAACCAATCTTGCGTACAAATCAACGCTTCAACTGTGTTTGGCGAAAGTGAGCTTCGATACTTGCTCACAACCCTGCTCCCTGTGCTGAATGCGGATTCTGATGCCACTGTTGAAATTGGTATTGATAATATGTCCCGTGCCATAACAGATAATGTAGGGTATTTTGATTCACTAACCCTCATCTTCCACCATTCCAACACATCAAATTCAGCTCGCACTATGATTGGCTCCTTGAGGTACATTTCTAACTCTGATTCCTTAGTATCAACTCCCATTCGTGCTTGTGCCAAATATGATATGTATTCATTTAGCACATCCGGATTACCAGGTACAGTAAATATCCGCATCTCTACTTTCTTCAACACCTGCTGCGGGTAAAGTATTAACATACGATTTATACAGATCTTCAAGGGTTTCACGAACCTTAGACGTCTCTGCTGCCGCTCTTTCAGTAGAATAAAGCTTCATGAAAATAAAGCTAACCAATCCTATATTACAACGGGGATCAAGAACAACTGCCAAGGACATCAACAGATGACATTTGTCCCAGTATTTATCAAACTTCGTCTTCATACCAACTGTCATTTGGCGTATGAAATCTGGACCCGCACTGGCATTTTTCTGCAGAGCATCCTTAATCTTTCAAAGAAATGGAAGAAACAGATTCGCGGTTGGATACTGATTCCCAAAAAAAATCTTCGTGCACTCGTAGAAAACTTGGAGAAATGTGTGAACTTGTTGTGCTTTGGCCCAATCATCGTGTTTCAAGCAACCAAGAATACGTTCGTCGCGCGTCATTCGATTGAAATGCAAGCTGTAATTCCATTGCCGCATCTAACATTTCATAGGTCGAGTTCCAACGTGTACAGACATCCAACTTCAACGTTTTTTAAGATGGCACATTTAAACGTTGGATGATGTCATTCCATACACTCAGTCTCGATGGCGAACCCCTTATATATTTCACACTTTCTCTTATGTTCTCTATAGTGTCGTCGATTGCTTTCAGCCCTTCTTGTACAATCAAATTTACAATATGGGCACAACATCTAACCTGGAATATTTTTCCTTCAAAAAATAATTTTTGTAGCCCCTGAACTGAGTTACGTAAGCATGAAATGACACTGTCATTTTTCAAGAATTGTCTAAAGTTATTGCTGAAATTTTCTTCTCAATGCCCCAGCCTTCTAGACAACTGTAGATGCAATCTGAAATAAGTAAACCAGTATGTGGAGGAGGAAGGTGTTTGAAGTTCAAAATTCTCTTGCATAGTTTCCAATCCTTATCGACATAGTGAGCGGTTAATGAAATGTATCATTTTCTTTGATTGGACGCCGTCCATAAATCAGAGGTCAAAGCTATTCTGGTCACTGAAGCTAAAACTTCTTTCAGTTTCATCTTCTCCTTTGCGTACATCTTCATGCTTTCTCTCTGCACTGTGACGCGGGAGACATTCTCGGCCCGAGGGTTAAGGAATTGACAGAAAGCCCTAAACCCTTTACTTTCAATCATTTTGAAAGGTTTTTCTTCCAAAATCACTAATCTAGCAAACCACTCATTCAGCTTCTCCTTGTCAAACTTATGAGTGGACATTACACCTTGGGAGTCGTCCCCTTCTGACTTCGTAAATGACAGCGTCTGTTGGCCGGGAGTCTTGCTTTTTTAGGACACGTCTTCAAATGTCTAATTAAATGTGTCGTAGATCCTCCTAGAATCTTGCTGAATAACCCTTTGCAGTTATTACACGTTATCTTCTGTACACCGTTAACTGTCACATCTTCGAAATCATCCCACACTGCTTGATCTCTTCTTCTTCCCTTTGCATGCAGTTGACGTGTCTGTGTCTCCCTCTACTACTAGAGGAGATGTGGCCGATGCACCCATTCCAGGGGTATTTGGACTTTCATATTGACTAGCCATCTATAAAATAAAGTTCTCGATATGTTATACAGCTATACCTAGGGGATAGGGTCTTAGATGGCTAGACCGCTAGACGGGCATAATTACTTAACTGTCTAAATCAGTCACCCATTCAAAGTTAGATGGATTTTAATGCTTCATTTTCCAATTTAAATGCTACGCCGAAATTCCGGCAGCATCTCCCCTTATCTCTCCAGAATATATTAATCTTGTATTTGATTCCCATGTCAATCATCAATACAAAGTGTGGACATTTGATGACGGAAATAAATTTATGAAATATATCCAGAGAGAAAAAGGAGAGACAAAACCAGAACAGGCATATGCATTTAAATTGGAATAAATGAAGACATTACAATCTATCTAACCCTGAACTGTCCAAAAAGGGACAATTTGAGCAATTTCTATGCATCCAAGAACACACTGAATCTATGTCTGGCAACATAGAAATCCTCAAATGGGCAACTGATTATCCTATACTACAACTAGAACAATACAAATAATAATAAAATATGACAATCAAACAATAAATGAATTAAAAGTGCAATCTGAAAGATGAATGCTAAGTGTAATAACTTGAGTGCACTAAGCATTCCTCAACCCAAATGCCAAATCCAATTAAGCATGGATTGGGAGGACTCGACGCATTGAAGGGTTTTCAGAATCCAAAAATCATTTAGAAGTATGGATGGTATGCAATTAGAATTAAAGGAATTGTAAATATTCTCTCATACTAATTTTGAGACCTCTCTTTTTAGTGAGATTATCAATAAATTTTCTTTTTTTGTTTATTTTTTAAAGAAAGAGAATAGAATGTGTAACATATATAGTTGTCACTAAACTATTAAAGTATTAATCCATTATCGACTACATAATTAAAATTACATCAATGGAATGATCTGAGCAGTCCGTAAACTAGCGCTATAAATCAATGATTAAAAAAAAATTAGTGGTTCAATTATGATCCTATGCTGTGGTCAATTCAAAAAATGAAATTTCAATCAGTATATCAAACATTACATTACATATGTCTACTAATTAAAATTATTAATATTAATTTAGTAATTATATTTAAACTCCAATAAGTATGCTACACCTACATTCATATCATACCCATTAACAAATCTCTACTAATCTATTATCAGTCTATCACTAGGTAGGATGAAATGAAAATACAAAAATTAACTAATAATTATTTTATACACTATTAAAATAATAATTAAAAAAATAATTCTTAATCTTAAGGTACCTGATGGACGGATGGGCACCGGGCAGAGGTGGGACGACCACTTGACAGGGCGTCGGGCAGCAAGGGCAGGCACGGGCAAGGCGTCGGGCAGGCAAGGGACGAGCTGCGAACAGGGGCGTCGGACAGGCCGCCGGACAGGGCAATGTGAGCGCCCTGAGAGAGAGGGAAGAAGAAGGGTACTGAGTAAGGGCGACCGGGCAGGGACCGTCGGAACGTCGAACGACTCAAAAGTTCAAAACGATCGAACAGCAGGGGCACCGGGCAGGCCGTAGGGACGAGCGGTGGGGGAGAGAGAGAGAGAGAGAGAGAGAGAGAGAGAGAGAGAGAGAGAGAGAGAGAGAGAGAGAGAAGAAGAAGAAGAAGAAGAGAAGGAGTGAGGGGACGGACCCACGGGCGGACGGCGGCGAGACGGGGACCGACCGAGATCCGAGAGAGAGAGAGAGAGAGAGAGAGAGAGAGAGAGAGAGAGAGATAGAGAGAGAGAGAGAGAGACTGGCGGACGACCCATTTGCTCATGGGAGGCGCCGGTCGCCGGGAGGAGTATTTTTTTTGGTTTTCTTTTAGGCGGGCGGGCGAAAGGGTGAAAGTGACAGGGAGGGGGGGCGATTTTAGTTTTAGGGCTACCCTGGGTCGAATACGAGTTCGAGTACCGAGTCGAGTACCCATTCGAGTATACGAGTCGAGTATTACCCAACTCGTACTCTACTCGAAATAGTAACGAGTACCAAAATTGTACTCGTACTCGGCTCTAACAACCGACGAGTCGAGTCGAGTCGAGTAAAAGCGAGTCGAGTCGAGCGAGTACCCGAGTTTTCTCTGCTCATGTACAGCTCTAGTTATGACTTTTAAGATGAATGCGATGAATGCAAAACTACTATGAACTGACACAATTAAGTTGAAACAGGAAACAACTCAAATCTGGAAAATTTTCAGATTAGGAACTTTCTAAAATTGAAAACTTTCTAAATCTCGAAATCTGGAAATCTGGAAAGTTTCTAAAATGGTTTTCATTCCAGAAAATCTCATGACTATCCAAGTGGGCCACATGGTGCTGTTATCCGGAGTGGATGTTTCCTGACCGTGGGGCCTACTTTGATGCATGTTCTTTATATCCACGCCGTCTATCAGTTTTTCCAGATCATTTTAGTGCACGGCCCGAAAATGAAGCAGACCCATATCTCAAGTGGGCCATGCCACAGGAAACAGTGGTCCTTGTATGCCCACCGTTAAAATTTTCCTAGGAACTATGGTAATGTTTATTTGCCATCCAACCGATTGATTTTGTCACACAGAACTGGATGAATTTTAACAGTCAATCACCACTGTTTCTGTAGTATGGTACACCTGAGATTTTGATCATCTTTAGTTTTTTAGAGCCATGCCCTAAGATGATATGCGAAATTTATTTTTTTTGTTATTATGAAAATTTTATAATATAGAAGGGGAGGGGGTTCAACTTATTCTCTTCTCTTCTCTCACTTTCTTCTTTTCTATTCCATCTCCTTTTCCACTGTTTTACATGATATCGGAGCTTCATTGTTTTTGATCCTTCTTCTCCAAATCTTTCTATTTCTTATTTTCTTATATTCCCTAGTGTGTGCATGGGGGAATAAAGACATTGGCTTCTTGAATGATATCACCTTATATGTGATTGTTGCAAACGTGTGGGCTATTTGCTTGTGTTGGATGCTGTGTTCATGACTATATTTCTTTGCGGCCGGTTAGAAGTAGTGGACGTGTGGGCTTATTCTTTTGTCTGTGATGCGTACATTATGTGAAGTGTTCAAGCGTGGTGCTCATTGATCGTGCTAGGTCCATCCCGCATTTTTGTTTGTGAGGTACTCTTCCCTTATTTGTTATGGAGATAAAAAGTGACCCGAAATTTATATTTATAAACCCATCTGATTTTTTAGTGGTCCAAATAAATGAGACAAATTATTTACAGTGGGCTAAGTCAATCCAAGTTTTTTCCATGACCATGGGAAAATTGAGATATTTGACCGAAGAGAAAACCTAAGAAGAATCCGATACTTATGAGCAATGGATCCAGGGAAATGCCCAAATTATGACATGGTTTTGGAATAGTATGGAACTCTCTATAAGTGCAAATGTCATGTTTCTAGATACGGCTAAGAAAGTGTGGGATGCTCTATGAGCGATGTATTCATCTAATAAAAATATATCTCTTACTTACCAGTTATATGAAGAAATATTCGAGCTCTAATAAGGAGATAAATCATTGGGTGAATGCTATTCCAAATTCAAAGGAATGCGGAAAGAGTTGAATGTGTATTAGCCTTTGACTACTAATTTGGAGAAATTACATCCACGACGTGAAGGCTTCTGAGTGGCCAAGCTCTTATTTGGGTTGAAACGTAAATATGAACTAGTTCGTGCACACATTTTGGGTGGTAAAGATACACTATCTTTAAATGAGGTATATTTACGCCTCCAACATGTATCTTTAGGTTCTACAAGTAGAGCTAATGACAACTCAGCTTTAGTATTGTTCTCTGGTTGAGGCCGTAATGGTAGCCAGGGGGAAGAGGTGCTTGTGGTGACATGGGAGGTGGCTGCGGCAGAGATCGCAGACGTAGAAAGTGTATGCATTGCGGGCTCTCCAATAATCCTGTTGAAAAATGCTGGGATCTCCACGAGAAGTCTACATGGGCTAATCAAGGTTCCCACACTAGAGAGAACAACATGCCTTTGGCTAATTTTCCATCTATTGCTCCATAGACTCGTATGACTAGTGAGATGGTTACTCTGACTCAAGAAAAATATGCCTAGTTGCTGGACAATTTATAGAATCAGTCTGTTCTTGTTTCTTCTACAACTACTTCCACCCCTATAACTACATTCGTAACCTTAGGTATGGCTTGTTTAAGATTAGAGTCTTATACTCCATGGGTAATTGACTCTGGAGTGTCCGACCATATGACAAGTGAGTCTAGTGTATTTTCGTCTATTGGTGGCTCATTAACATGATCTTCTGTCACTTTGGCAGACACTACCCAATTCAAAGTATGTGGAGTGGGTACTGTTCATACAAGCCATTCTCTTTTAATATCCTCTATATATTTTTTTTTTTTAAAACAAAAGTTTCCTATAAGTCTTCTGTCTGTTAGCAAACTTACTAAATCCCGTAATCATTGTGTCATTTTCTATTATTCACATTGTGTTTTCTAGGATCTAAAGATGAAGAAGAAGATTAGTGGAGAACATGAGCATGATGGGTTGTATTATCTTGATCGTGACATTGTGGGTGTAACAACACAAAAATACATCTCTGCTTATCAATGGCACTGCCCTCTTGGTTATGCATCATTGAAGATTCTTAAGGGTGTCATTCCTTTTTGCTATGTTATGTTTAGAATGCGATGTGTGTGATTTGAGTAAGCATCACCGTGACGCGTTTACACCACTTGTTGAGAGTGTCATTTAATTCCTTTCTCTTTAGTTCATTTAAATGTTTGCGGTTTAGTTAAAATATTTAGTAGGTCTGGATCTAAGTATCGTGTTATATTTTTTTATGATTGCTCGAGAATGACATGTCTTTATTTAATAAAAGATAGATCTGTATTATTTTCTATTTTTAAGACTTTCCACATGGAAGTGCAAAATCAGTTTAATTCGAAAATTTTTATTTTGTGCTCTAATAATGTCAATGAATATATGTCTTAAGCTTTTAGTTTGTTTTTTTATGAAACAAGAATCCTACATTAAATATCACGCATATACAACCCACAACAAAATGAAGTTGCAAAACGGAAAAATTGTCATTTTCTTGATATAACTCTTGCTCTCTTAATTCACATGAATGTTGTTAAGAGTTTTCGGAATGTAGTACTCACAACATGTTTTTTGATAAATCGGATGCCCCAATCTGTTTTAAATGATTAGTCACCTTATCAAGTTTTGTTCCTAAACACTCGATTGTTTTCTCCACCTCCCAAAATTTTCAGATGTATTTGTTTTGTCTATTAGTTAGAGTATGACCATGATTAGTTTAATCCTTGAGCAGTTAAATGTATTTTTCTTGGATCTTCTCGCACTTATATGGTTATCGTTGTTATGGTCTATTACTTTGAAGACAATATGTATATGCAGATGTTACAGTTTTTTAGTCTACCCTGTTCTTCTTAAAAGATAACAAATTTCTTGATATAGAATCTGTTCCCATACTTGTTGTGGTCAATGAAGACTCTAACCTCTATCTACTGTCTCTTCCATTCTCACCATGCCTTTATTGAAGGTTTACATGAAAACAGACAGATAGTACAATTAATCATGATGTGCTTTCCAATATATCTTTTTTAGAGACTTCTTGTCTAGTGAGTTCTCCAGATACATATGGTATTCATATTACCTGAAGAAAAGGAAAGTGTATGTGTATTGATCATCCCATATCTAAATATGTTTCCTTTCATTTCTTATCTTCAAATTTCTCCAACTTTGTCCTATCCTTGTCTTATCACTTTGTTCACAAGTCATATGAGGAAGTTCTGTTACATAAGAGGTGGAAGCAGGCTATGGAGGAAAAGATGGATGCACTTCATCATAATGACACTTGGGAACTTACCATTCTTCCAACTGGTAAACATGCTATTGGTGGTAAATGGGTCTACACAATTATGTTTTATCTTGATGGTTTGGTTGAACAGTTGAAGTCTTGCCCAGTCGTTAAGCGGTATACTCAAACACTTGTGTTGATTATACTAAAACCTTATCTCCTGTGGCCAAGTTGAATTCCATTTGGGTGACATTGTCTGTAGCTGTTAATCATGGTTGGCCCTTCTTCAAACATGACGTAAAAAATGCCTTCCTTCATGGTGATCTTATGAAGGAAGTTTATATGGAGAAACCTCTCGGATTTGTTGCTTAGGGGGGGAGTTTTACAAAGTATGTAAACTACCAAAGGCAATTTATGGGTTAAAGCAATATTCATGTGCATGGTTTAACACGTTCAATAAGGTTGTATTAAACTATGGCTTTGTTCGAAGTCATTATGATCATTCCGTTTTTGTAAGGGTATTTCAGGTCTCATTGTGCATGTAATACGATATTGTTGTTACTAAAAGCGACAACAATGGGATTGAAGAACTAAAGAAGTATCTTTAACAATATTTCTTACAAAAGATTTGGGTCATCTTTGATATTTCCTTGGTATAGAAGTAGCCAGATTGAAAAGAGTTTATCTATCTCAACGGAAATATGTTCTGGATTTACTCGTGGAGATGAGTCTTCTTGGGACCAAGCAAGTTGACTCTCCAGTGGATCCTTTTTTTTTTTTTCCAAAAAACCAGATTATCTATTCATATCAAGAGAGGGCTATACAAATCTACTTCGGGTGGGCCCCACAACAAAAAAGGGGAGAGGCCCGCCTATCGTGAGAGAAGATAAAAACAAAGGAGCAGCCCTGCTCCACATCCCACCAAAACTAAGAAGGCACATCCCGCAAATTGCCCAGGCCCACCCGATCAAGAAAAATCAGGCCTCTCGTAACAAGAGGGAGGTTCGACGCTGAAAGGAAGAGGGAGTGGGCTTGGCTCTTGCTACCTCTACGAGCCAGGTCGTCGGCGACCACGTTCGCTACCCTTGGATAGTGAGAGATGGATATATCAATCTGGGACCTGAGGTTCTGGATCCTGGCCCACCAGTAGAATATGTTCCAAGGAGGGGAGGAGACGCCATTGAGCATGTCCACCACTACCTTGGAATCGCTCTCCACTTCCACCTTATGGAAGCCTTTAACCTTACAAAGGGACATGCCCTCCCAAATGACTCTGATTTCCACCCTGGAGTTTGATCCAAAGCCGTAACCTGAGGCGAAAGCGAAGAGAAAGGATCCAGCGTTGTCTCTAGCGACGTCCCCTCCACTTGACGGACCCGGATTACCCCTGGCCGAGCCATCCACATTCAGTTTAATCCAATCCGGGTGCGGCTTCTTCCATTTGACAACTTGGGCAATTCTTTTGTGGTGGATGTTGGCGGAGATACGAAGGCCAGCGAGAGCAGCCACTAAGGATCTGTTGGGAGATTTGGAAGAGGGAAGAGTGGGACTGATGTGGTAGATCCATTGGAGCACACGGGAGATGGTCCTAGCATGAGAAGGCACGATCCCATCAAATCTGGCCTCATTTCTGGACAACCAAATCTCCCAGAAAATAAAAATGGGCAGCATGCCCATTAAAATGAGATTGCAGTCGGTCTGCTTCACCAAGTGCCACCACTTCGAGGCCCTGCCAAGAGCCGAGTCCGACGCAAGGGTGGTAACATGGAATATTGATTGGAAGTGATTCCATACCACCGAAGCGAGGCTGCCCGCGGATAAAACATGGTCCAAGGATTCATAGTTGGGCGGGGAGCTGCAACACTCACATCTGGAGACCATGTGAATCCCTTTGGCTTGGATTCTACCGTCAACTGTGACGGCCTTGTGGATGATTTTCCAGGTAAAAAGGCCAAGCTTGGTCGGGATTTTTGGATGCCAGACCCAAGAGGCCCACGTTGTGTTCACCCCCTACGGACGAGAGAGCTGCCAAGCCGAACGGGGGCTGAATTCGCCCGACGACGAATTGATCCAGATCTTCTTATCCTTTGCATTTGACGTACAAATGCCCTCCTCCATGACGTGGTCTACAACGACCTGAGGAAGAAGGAGAATTGCCGCATTGGGTTGCGCCACCCATGTGGGCCAATGAAGGAAAAGACTTGTTGCTGCAGCTGCGCTGAGAGGTGCGAAGACCATTGACGCAGGGGCCCCAGACCGCTCCAGTCGTCATCCCAAAAAGCACATTCCCTTTTGCCAATAATCGATCTGGAGTTATCCGCGATCAGTTGAAAGTACTGGCGGATATGCTTCCACAAAGGGGAGGCCCATGCAACATTATGCCCTCCCAAGGAAGAATCAGACGGGCTGGCCGATTGACTATCCAAGAGGTATTTTCTCTTCATGAAGTTGGCCCAGCAACTGTCTTTGCCTCTATTCATAATGGTCCATGCCATTTTCATCCCGAAGACCTGCATTACAGCCCTCAGACCTCTGACGCCCAGCCCACCTTCCGTTTTCGAGGAAGAGGTGCGTTTTCAGCTTAATCCAATGCAACCGTTTTCTGTCCCCTTCCCAGCCCTAGAGAAATCTACAAAGGAAGATTTAAGCTCTCCTAGAAGAGAACGGGGGATGTCCGATGCCGCCAGCGTGTGGACTGGAATGCTACTGAGAACATGGTTGATAAGAGTAATTTTACCTGCTTGGGAGAGGATTTTTGATTTCCAACCAGCAATCCTCTGCTGGATCCTCTCAAGAATGGGTTGGAAAAATGCTCTCTTACTTCTTCCCTTAAATATTGGAACACCCAGGTAGGTAAATGGGGAATCACATCTCCTGAAACCAAGGATATTCTGAACCGCCTTGACTCTGGCCTCAGACTGATGGGCAGACAATATGAAAAAACTTTTCTTGGGGTTGATGCTTTGGCTCGACGCTTGATGGTAGCGATCCAGGAAAGCTTTAATCCGCAACAAAGTGTTTCGGCCCTCATTGGCAAGTAATAAAGTGTCGTCAGCGAAGAGAAGGTGGGACACCATAGGGCAATTCCTACAAGCACTGAAAGGTTGACACCTCCCACTATGGATCAGATTTTTGTAGCCCCTACCCAGAATTTCTACTGCCAAAATGAAAAGGGCTGGAGAGAGAGGATTGCCTTGACGAAGGCCTCTTGTAGAGTGAAAAAAGCCGCAAGATTCTCCGTTGACCAGGACGGAGAACCAAGAGTTCGACCAACACTTCTCAACCATCAAATTCCAAACATCGTCAAAGCCGAAGCGACGAAGGACCACTTTGAGGAAAGCCCCATCCAGCTTGTCATAGGCCTTCTCTATGTCAAGTTTAATGAAAATATTTCCACCTCTAATGCGTTTGTTGATGTCTTGAAACAACTCTTGGGCCAACGCGCAGGTCTCCGCGATGCTTCTGCCTTGCACAAAGGCACCCTGTTCCACAGAGATGATCTTGGGCAGAATTTGCTAAGCCTATTGGCTATAATCTTTGAGCAGATTTTGTAGATACAGTTGCACAAACTGATGGGGCGAAAGTCTGCAAAAGATTCTGGTGCTAAGGTTTTCAGAATGTGACAAATCATTGTAGCAGTAAAAGCCCGTGGAAATGGCTCACCGACAAAGAGAGAGTGCGCCGCCGCCAGGATATCAGGCCCCACGACAGATCAACAGCCCTGGAAGAAAGCCCCGGTGAAACCGTCAGGCCCGGGGGCCCCATCCTTCTGGATGCTCATCACAGCAGCGTGGGTTTCGTCTAGGGAAGGTTCCACCATGAGCATGGTGTTATCTTCCACAGAAATGGATGGCTAGATGACGTCAAGTAGGTCTCCTTGAGGGGTGCGAGGCTGGGCTTCCAAGAGAGAAGAAAAGAACTCAATTGCACCTTTCTTGATTGATTCTTGGTCGGCAACTAACGATCCATCAGCCAGCTTAATCTCACTGATGCGAGATCTCCTCGCACTGTCGGTGGCTGAGCTATGAAAAAACTTCGTGTTCTATCCCCCTCTTGGAGCCAGCGATTTTTGGACTTTTGTTTCCAAAAGATTTCCTCTCGGGCTTCCAGCTTTGGCCCGGTTAACGGCCTGTTGGGAATCCAGGCTGTCCGTGCACTGAGCAACCCGTTTCGCTTCTATGAGATCCTGTTTTGCTTTCCTTATATTATGGAACGCATTCCTGAAGGTATCTCTGTTCCAGCTGATCAACGCCTTCTTCACATTCTTCATTTTACATTGTAGGGTCTGCATAGGGGAGCCCACGAAGTCTGTATTCCAAGCCATCTTGACCTGATCAAGGAAGGATTCATGGGACATCCACATACGTTGAAATCTGAATGGTTTGGGGAAAGATCAAATCTGCTGCGGGAGAGATAGGAGAAGAGGCGCATGGTCTGAGTTGAGCCTGGCCAAGTGTCGAACCTGGAAAGTTGGGAAGACAAAAAAATAGGTGTTATTGCAGCAAATCCTGTCCAACCTGGCCCAAACTCTGGCCTGCCCTCTCTGGTTGTTGCACTAGGTAAATTTTTTACCACAGTAGCTTGCATCGACCAGCTCCGCCCTGATCAGCCCCTCCGAGAATTCCGCCGCACTACGCCTGTCAAAAAAGGCGGTTCCTCTTCTTTCTTCTTGGGTGAGGACCGAGTTGAAATCTCCTGCAACAAACCACGGAACAGCCGAGCCCAAAGCTAGAGTGCCTAGCTGGTCCCACAGCGATCTCCGCTGAATTCGGGAGCATTTAGCATAAACAAACGAAGCCATCACCGCAATAGAATAGCCCGGGAAACCAATAGCAACAGAGAGCATTTGGCTAGTAACAACAATAAGATTAATGGTTAGGAAAGGGGCATAAAAAATCCACACTTTACCTCCTTGGGCTGCATTGGAGATGGAGTTGTGGAATCCTAATTTGAGGCCGATCTTCACCCGTTTCTCGTCTCTGAGCATCGGTTCCAGGACAGCCAGCACAGCCAGCTTGAAGAGTTTGATCAGTCGTTTGAGTCCTGATTGTAGGCGAGTTTCCTACCCCTCGAGCATTCCAGACGAGCAGGCTATCCATTGTTTTCTTACTCGGCCAACATCATTCTGCGCTTCAATTCTCTGAGTCTTCCATTCCAGCTGACTTCAATACCTTTTGTGCTTGTAGAGGCTGGTCTCCCTCTACGATAGTAGCATAGGTTCTTTCCTGGTTTCCTGATTCTACTCCTTTTTCTAGCTGATCCTGCGTCTGTCTGCTGCCTGTCTGAGTTAGGTTCCATTCGAGGTTGATCCTTTTCCTTGAGCCCATAGAGATTCTGAGCTTCACCCTCGGCTGATGGAGAGATTGGATGAATAGTGGGGTCTGCCTGTGAGGAGATGGGATCGGGCGAAGAGAACGGAAGAGGTCTGATGCAACGGCCAGGAGATGGGTCTGGAATCACTTCTCGGCTATCCATTTGCTGCAATTCTGATCGTCGGAGAAGTTGAGAAGGGGCATTTTGGAAGAACGAGGAGAGATCTACGGAGAGTTGGATGGTGTTTAGTGGATCCTCCCTGACAGCAATTGTCTGATGGAATGCATTCCAATTTGAGACTTCATCATCCTCTTCCAATTGCTCAAAAGTATCCCCAAGTTTCAATGGGCTGCTGCCTTCCGAAAGGGCTCTACACACTAACCTGGATCTTTTCTGGGATTTGGGAGCTGGCGAAATATCGATCAGTTCCGCCTGGGAATCCATCAGACCATTCATAGAGTGCTTTATGTTGTGCTTGCTGTCACCATGATGTAGGCTTTTGGCTTGAACCTGATGTGAAGGAGAAGCTGCTTGATTACTAAGGTTCAAAGGTTCAGTCGCTGAATGACTCCAACCATGTTCCAGGCCTGGAGGAGGGCTGATTTCAGGATGCATATTGCTGCATTTGGTGCAATCCAGGAGCTTTGGGGAAGCATGCTGCGATAGCAGGGGTGGGTTAGCGGGTGCGACATTCCGACAAACAGGGGTTGGGTGTATTGGTGACATGGATTGCTCCTGGATAGGAATGTGAGGGACCTAAGGAACGGGGGCGGGGAGTAGAGGGCTGATGGGAATTTGAGTGGTAGCTGGTATTGGAATGGGTGGGTTGTCAGCGGACTTTGGTCGAGCATGTGGTAGGCCTTGGCATGGTAAGGCATTAGAGGGAAAAGCAGGGGATGGGCTGTAAGGATTCTGGTTATGGATGGCAATTGAGGCAGGGGGTTGGTCCGGCTGGTGGAAAGCTCTTTCCACCCACTCCCTGGTTGACCTGTGGGGTGAGGACGAAGGGTTTTGAATGAGGGCTTCACTATACTGAAGAGGATTAGGCTGTTCAATCACTCCCCAAATGGGGTATTCTCTATCTGCCACCAACAAAGTCCTTAAGCTGTGGAGGTCTCGGTCAGGCAGCAGCTTAATCTTAACCCGAGCCCTAGAGAGATCCCGGCCTAGCTTGGTGCAACTATCAACCTCTATCACCGAACCGTAGGTAGATCCCAGTCCCATAAAGACTGATTCCATCCAGGCGTGGGGAGGAATGCCATACAGAGAGATCCATACGCATACCTCAAATGGGGCCAATTTGGGGGACCACGGAAGGACATTAACTAAGCCCATTGTGCGGTGGAGCTCAACATCCACATTGAAGGAGAGCAGGTCTTCCCTTGTCTTGAAGGACAATAGGAATGTGCTGAGATGAATACGAGCTACATCGATTGCCGAGGCTGTATATCTGGATTCAAACAGGGCTTGGATGAGGCGATTCATGGGGATATGGGGGCCAATAGCTTGGGCTATCAAAGATAGGTTAAGATTCTGCTGTTTGCTCCTGATCTCTGCGGCATTTGCCGTGAAACAGAGGTTTCCCCTGATCGGCTTTTGGAGAGTTTGATGCGGCAACACTAGATTTGCTCTGGAGGGCCTGGTCGGAAGAACCAGTGGGTTTGCCAATGTGATGTCACGGAATGATTGGCCTGAGGAGCGAGGGAGTGTGGGTTTAGGTCGTGGCGGGGGCGGGGGCGGGGGTGGGGGTGGGGGTGGGGAGGGCGGCTTCCTTCTAGGGTTAGCTATTTCTACCTTCAAAGGTCTGCCATCCACTCGTCTACCATTTAGAACACCCATGGCAGCATATGCATCAGCTGCATATAGGAATCTGACGAATGCTAACCCTCTCGGTCTGTTGGATCTCTCATTCCAGGGGATGAAGACGTCGTATAGTTTTCCATATTTTCCAAAAATGCGACTTACGTCTTCACTGCTTGTATCGAAAGTGATATTTCCGACGAACAGGGGAAAGCCTCTTGATATAAACTCACCCATTATGCATGAGAGCTACCTCTCCAGTGGATCCTAATTACAAGCTTGTAAATGATGAAGGAGATGTAGTAGAGGATCTAGGGAGATATAAAATATTGGTTGGAAACTTATTTACCAGACATGTGCTATGCAGTGGGTGTGGTAAGCCAATTCATGAGTTCTCCAAGAGTACCTCATGTGGAAGCAATTATATGAATTTCGCGTTACCTGGAAGGAGTACCAAGTCAAGGAATTTTGTATAAACGGAATGGTCATCTTCAAGTCACAGGAGATTCAGATGAAGATTGGGTAGGTTCTTTAACAGATAGACGATCTACTCCTGGAAAATGTACATTTGTGGGTGGAAATCTAGTCATATGGAAGGGCAACAAGCAAAATGTGGTGGCTCGATCGAGTGTCGAAATGGAGTACAGAGGAATGGCTCATACCTCCTGTGAGTTGTTGTGGATCAAGAAATGTTGCAAGAAATGGGATTTAAAGTGCACCTACCTTAATAGCCATTTTATGACAATTACGCTACTTCACACATAGCAAACAATCTAGTCTATCATGAAAGAACTAAACACACGAAATCGACTGTGACTTGATACATGAGAAAGTTTCCAATGGTTAAATCTCTACTCGATATGTTCGATCTCAGGACCAACTTGCTGATGTGTTCACTAAGGTTCTTCGTTCAACTTAGGCTACACATATATTCCAAGCTCGGCATAGATAATATATGCTCCAGCTTGAGGGGGAATGTTAATGAATGTGATATGGGCCTACACAGGCCCACTTACATGGGTTATTCTGGTCTAGGACAGAGAATTTTTGCTTTTGTTATTAATAACAATTCTGTAACTATGAAACTTATAGGGGGGAGGTGAACCCTAACTTCAGCCCTTTCTCTCATCTCCACATTCTCCTCCTCTCTCTTTCTTCTCTATTCTATCTCTTTGTCCACTTTTTTGCACAATGAAAGAAGATTAGTTCCAAAGTTATTATGCATTTTAAATGGAGTGATAGATAAAACACTTCCAAAAACTTTTATCTACTCAATCATTCAAATGAATTCACAGAACCCTAGATTTTAAATTTCCACAATTTCCCTATCCTAGAATGTTAATGTCATCAATTTGCCAATTCCTCTTCGCTGAAAACCCCATATCCCTTTTTAAAAAAAAAGATTCTCTGATTCTAAACCATAATGTTCCAATTTCCTCAAATCGTAACTCTAAAATTCCCAATTCTAAACCATAATGTTGGTTGTTTCATCTGGTTTTAATTCTTCCACTTCCTTTCCTGTTTCTAATTTTTTTGATGTTTCGACATTTGACCATGAATCTTCATTAACTTAGCAACTTGGATATAAAAGTTACACTGCTGCAATTCTCATGGTGGCTTGCCGGAAGTTCGTCAGTTGGTTCCCAACTTGATATGAACCCTATTCATTTACCAAAGCTAGGGACTGAATGGGGCAAGATTTAGACCTAGCTTATTCCGTGTTCTTAGACCATGTTTAAATCTATGATAATGAAGAAAGAAGAAAAGAGATGAGAAGAGAAAGCATAAAGAGAAGGAAGAAAAGAAAGCGAGGTTTCCAAGAGGCTTCTTCCCATACCTAAAACTCTTATTTATATGAATTTAACCCTGAACACAGTACAGTGCATTACAGGAGTACAGAAAAGTGACGCACGCGCCTCCTTACATTATTCTTCTACTCCCTCAGCAGTGAATTGCGTTTCTGACATTTTGAGTTCCTTTTGTGCTCTTCGACTTTTAAGTTTGATCCAGCTTGATGAATAATCTTATATTTGGGTTCAACCTTGTAGCTCAGTGGCAGGCGGTGTGTGTTTCAACATTGAGGTCTTGGGGTTCAAGCTCGCTTATCTATCAAAAAAAGGAAAAAAAAAAGAAAAAAAGAAAAAAAATCTTTTCGTTATCTTCTTGTCGGTGTGTTGTTACTAGGTTCACTTTCATATTTCTTTAGTGGTCCATTTGTTCCAGAATGCTATTTTCTATTTACTTAAGAGGGACCTATGCTGAATGCTGTGCCATTCTGGTATTTCATTCTTTCAGAAAGTCTGGAGGCGATACCATACGACAAAGAAGGTGGCCAGACAGCTTCAAGAAGAATGGGAAATGTCGATGACCCAATATGATGATTTGATGACCAGCGGATGGGTTTCTAGCAATGTGTTAAGACCTTTCCTTTTCTTTGTTACCTGTTCATCAACTCTGCATCAGAAACTGCAAATCACAACCATCAAGTGCATGCTAACATGCTTTAAGACTATCCTGCAAAGTATAAACTCAACTGGTACATCATCTCTCTCTGTCTGTCACACACACACACACACATTCCTCTCCCCCGTCCCTCGTTTCCTTGTTTTCTTTTTCAATTTATTCTTGAAATAGGTGGTCTTCATGTTCAGGAGTATAATAAAACTGCATCCTGTAGTAAGAATTCTCAGTATTGTCTGAACTACACAGATATCTGTATATGCATGTATTCAAATATTTACCTATACCCGGGTAGAGTGATTTGGAATGTGATATTTACCAGAGAAGCATCCAACAAAAGTGCCCAGCTATAAGCCATGTATCAGCAGATTGGAGTGAAAAGATGCTGGCTCTGTGATTTGGGGTCAGTTATTGGTTTCTTTTGGATGATTTTGACCACAATTGGCATTTTCCTGAACATAATTTCCCATAATTTTCTGGAGCCACATGTACACCGTATTCTACCTTTTGGTTTTGGCTTTCCATAGGAGTGACAGTTATTGATAAATTCTGCAATTTCACTCCAAGGGTGTTGGTTCTGGTTCGATTACAGCATACCAGTTTTGATTATTTGGTTCATGGAAAAGCACTTCTTTTAGTATGATGCACAAAGACTATTTACTCTTTGACCTTGAATACATTTAAAAAAAAACCTTGCATACATTTCTTGTTGATGATTTCGCACAGTTATGTATTTTATTTGGTCTGTCATATATTCTTGTATCCAAGGTGCATTTGGTGTGAGCTTCTAGTAAGAACATTATCAACCATTATGTAAAGAGATGCCATTTTTAGCAATTTGTTGTGAGGGTGAAATCAATAATTTACGAAGTTGGTACCTTTTGTTGCATAGTATGTTTTCTCTTTCTTGTGGCAATTTAGGAAGATTTGTAATTTACAATTTTGGTCATTCACAAAAACTCAACAAGTAAACTAGTCATTCTGTAAATCTCCAAACATGTTCAGTGAAATCGAGAGGAGAAACTGATGTTTCAGCATCTTCACTCTAGTCAAGATGTGTCTCTTCCATAGTTTCATTTAACATCATTACTAGAATGAGAGCAAATCTAGGTTTCCTGCTCTGGGATTTCATATTTGAAGAAGATTGGTGAATACAAAGACGAGATCACATTCTGAGAGCCAAGAAGGTTCTTATTTTATTTTATTTTTATTTTATAGTTTTTGATTGCCCTTAGGGCCGCATGTGCGGTGTTAGCAAGGAGATGTATGGCATCAATGGCAAGTGCAATGATTGTAGCATCTGATAGGACTTGCTTTATGGGACCTCAGGATTCTTTACCAATCTTTTTTTTGGGCTTGTTTTTTGATAACATTTGTAGTCTACAATCATGAAAATATCAAAGAAGGAAAAATATCTTTCCGAGTATTTATTGATTCTTTGTACTGTGAGGTGGAGATCATAGTTGTTTAGAGTTTCTTCATTTAAGGAGCTTTAGGGGACTGATGTTGTTGTTCTTTTATGGGGATTTTAGGGTGTAGTGAGCAAAGTCCTCGTATGATTTAATGTCTCACCCAACTCTTTTTTCCTTTTGCTGTTTTATGATAAAAAAAAGTATTTGGTTGATCAGTTCTGTAGAGAGAGGGACTAGCTGCCCTTGGTTTCCACAATTATTTTCAGCAAAATTGAAGTTTGGATGGAGTATATAGTTCTAACAAATATATCGAAAAATTCAATGGACTGAACTCATCTTTTAGGTCAGTTGGAAAATGCAAATTTACAGATTGCACATTCAATTTGAATGTTGGTCCAATTTTCTTTAATGGTTAGTCTTTTGTTATATTTTTCAAAGAGAAGTTTAAAATTGTGTTACATCAGTGGGAAATTTATCAAACCATTGATTACGAAGGTCTGGAAGTGAATAACCTCTTGGTGATGCCGTGGCTCTTGAACTTGGTGGAGCCTGAATTTAGCAATGAATCATTATTTCGTAGATCAGAGGAGACATGGATACTACTGACCATTGACCACCTTTGAAGAAAAAACAGCATAACATGTGTCTACAAGATCCATCATGAGATATCACAACTTAGCATACTGTGATAGTACTTTTTTTGGTATTCTATACATCCCCGAGGGGATGTAAGAGCAGATAAGTTCACCAATTTTGAATAATGATAGGGCCCAAAAATGGTATGATACAGGGCATATTGGACCCTATTGGCTGAAATAGTTTTTGGCTACGATATCTTGAAAATTATTGGGGAAATAGGAAAAATGTAAAACATCAGAATCTATCATTTTTCACTGTCTTTAACATGTATTCAATGGTTTACAGACCATTGTCTGATAAGAATTTTGTTTGTCAGCTTGACCTACTGAAAGTCAACCAAACAGTCCCTAATCGAACACTAATAAATTGTGGATTGGGGGCCATTACATATAAATACAACAAAAAGAAGGAAAAAAAACAAAAAAAAGTGACGTTTTACGTCTTCTTCCAATATTTTCCAAAATGATCCATTCTGCTTTTATTCGTTACATTACCTTCAAATCTTGTATCTGCGGATATGGGCCGATATGACTTATTTTATTTACCATTTCACCCTAATATTACGTAGCGGGGATGGCTGATAAAGGTGTATTGTAATCAAACTGCATTTGTTTAATAACTAACCACCACCTTTAATTTTGTCTAAGATGTCTCTATGTTTATTTGCCTTTCTCCTAGCAATTTAGGGTTGGATTTAAATGGTAGATCGACAAAAATTTATGATTGGCTTCTCACCAGAAAACAACCTTCCTCTTTTACTCAAGTTCTCGCAATCAGCCATCTAGAGGCTCACGTGGATTCCACTCACATGCAACATGATCCTACTCAACATTGACCCCCTAGCCCAACTATTGCAGGCATCCAGCAAAGGTAGGAGTAGGTTCATGGAGGGCAACAAGGAAGAGGTACACCCATCTCATGAAAGGTCATGCTTGAGTAGTTTGCTGCACAAAATAGAATGGAACCCACCAAACTTGCAAAACATGACATTGTTATTTATTGTCACTACCTCCCCATGCCAAGATTTGGTGATTTGTGCACTTGCTTCCTTCCTAGGGTGTTGCAGTTGTTTATCAGGCCACCTCTTCAAAATCTAATCTTAGTTCTCGTTGCACGTTGCCACCATAGTTGGCCACAATCCTACCAACGTAAATTGATATGGCAAAAAAAATTGAATGATGTGTTGCTGGCATGTGGCCAGTCCATCCATTATCTCAAGCATTAGAGTGATGGGCAAAACCCTCATTGACCTTTTATTTAATAAATGCATCCTTCTAGAAGTTGGGGTTGTTTCACATATTAGCTCTAGAATTACTACAATTATATGATTAACAGTTACCATCAAACAACTGTAATTGTTTAATGAACTATTTGTGCTTTCACAGATCGAATGTTCATGCTAATAGATGAGTAATTAATCTTTAAGACAACTTAGAAGTACTGGTAGGTTCAAGCAAGTAGCACCCATTCATGATTCTAGCACCATCAACCCCCCCTCCCCTAAAAAAAAAAAGGAAAAAAAAAAGTGGAACCAACAAGGTAGGTTATCTTTGGCTGTAAGTAGTGTTTTAAATATCGATGATATCGGCCGATATATCCCACGATGTATCTTGTATCCCACCTGTGCGATACGAAACGCCCAAGTAGTGGGATATATGCCACATGTTCGATCCGGTGAGCAAATTTTATTTTCAATCCCCTTTTTCTGTAATCATGTTAAATTGGTGTCAAATTGTTACAAATCCATGATTTTTCATGCAAAACATGAAAAATCATGGATTGGGAGCTTCGATTTTGACATTTGGAGGGGAAGGACTGAGTTACGGAAAATTGAAAAAAATCAAAATCAAACATGTATGTAACCTAATCTAGTGATTCTTCTATTGCTTTTGAATGTATTGCTTGTGTTTCCACACGTCTTCTTACATTTATAAATTATATGAATAGACTTTGAATATACTTGCATCAATTCAGGTAGACAACGCATAGATTAGGACCCCATACAAATAAAACCTATTATGTGCACTTGTTTTTGCTAATGTTTTGATTTGTAAGTGTGTATTGATGTTTTTTTTTTTTTTTTTTTTTTTTTTTTTTTTTATTATAAACAATCACTGAAATTTCATTGAAAAATTCAACCAATTTCCAATGTTTCCTCATGTTTCCAACAACAGTGATACATTATGCGATACAACCGATATATCCCATGCGATAACTGATATGTATCCCTATCCCAAGGGTGCGATATGTAATGCGATACCGATATTTCAAACACTGGCTGTAAGTGAAGAAGGAAGCAACAAGGAATAGAGACCAACTAATAGCATCCTCCATATATGAAAGCACACATGGATCCCATGTGATGCAACACTGGTCACCCTAGTTGCATGCCAAGTTACACAAATGTGCTACCATCAAACCAGAAGTGGAACGAACATGCTTTGTAGTTGGTTGAGGGAGTAGCAAGGAGCCACCAATACATTGTTAAAAAATAGTACTCCATGCCAAAACAGTCATGCCTAACGCTTCACTTAAGCCTAACTAATGATTGCCCATTATCCAGAAAGTGAAGTCTAAGAAACATTAAGGTTGCTAGTATCCAATGCCGGACAGTCTCGCTAGGCACAATGTCCCTATGCTTTGATGTTTTTGTTTAATAATAGGAATTTATTGTTGCATGTTGGGCTAGGGAAAAGGGTGGATCTTTCCCTCAGATTCGCTAATGGTGGTGTGGCTTAAAGAAGGGGATAAGAATGTGTGTGTTTTTTTTTTTTCTTCACTGCATTGCTAGTGCCCGAGCTTGCTCTAATAGGATCTCGTCCCCCATTGTGGATGGGGCTCCCACTTTGGACAAAAATAAGATTTGTAACGCAATTGTTTCTTTTTGCAAGAAGTTAGTCTGAAGAGCAATGTGAAAGGCCGAGGTTGGACAATCTAGAGTTCAACATGATAACTCCTGAGGAAGCTTTCGAGCTTGAGAAGCCAATCAGAGAAGAAGAGGTGAAAGCGAACATTGGTTCGATGTATGGGGACAAGGCTCTAGGCCTAGACGGATTTCCAATCCTATTCTATCAGAAAATTTGTCATATTGTTAGGAAGGATATTATGGACTTTATTGTGGAGTTTTGGGAACAAAGTTGCCTCTATAGAGAGTTGGGAGCCTCTTTTATTGCTCTTATTCCCAAAGTGGTAGGGGCCGAGCATTTGAAAGATTTCAGGCCAATTAGCCTCATTGGTAGCTCCTACAAGATTGTAGCGAAGATTCTTGCGTCAAGATTTAGGGCGTCTCTATCAAGGTAATTTCAGAAAATCAAGGATTTTTGTAGCGGGTAGACAAATTCTAGATAGCCTTAGTTGCCCATGAGTATATTGACTCTAGGTATAAGGACAGGAAAACTGACTTAGTCTATAAGCTGAATATTGGAAAGGCGTACAATGATGTTGACTGGGAGTTTTTAGATTATATGCTCGATTAGCTAGGATGTGGCCGGAAATGGAGGAGGTGGATTAGTGCTTGTGTGCACTCTGCTTTCTTTTCTATTTCGGTTAATGGATTGCCAAAAGCTTACTTCAAAGCTTTTAGAGGCCTCAGGCAGGAAGATCCTCTTTTGCCATATTTATTTGTGGTCATTAGGGAGGCCCTTAGTGTCATGCTAAGAAAATGTGTATATAATGGGTTGTTCAGCGGATTCGAAACTTCAGTTGCTGGAAGTCAGATCACCCATCTCTAGTATGCAAATGACACGCTTCTCTTTTGTGAAGCAAAGGAGGACTTTGTGGACAATTTTTGGAAAATTCTGGTTTGCTTTGAAGCTATCTCAGGCTTGAAGATCAATGTGGCAGAATCTCAAATGCTAGGAGTGCATGTTGGTGGAGGTGATCTGAAACATTTTTCTAACATATTCGGGTGCAAATTTGGTTTAGTCCATTCTACATATTTAGCGTTGCCTTCGTGTATAGGGAAACTAGCTAAGCACCTTTGGGACAGGATGATTGAAAGAATTGAGAGGAAGTTGGCCTTGTGGAAGTTCCACTACTTATCTATGGGAGGTCGCCTGATTCTCTTAAAGGTTGCTTTTTCTAACATGCCTGTTTACTTTGTCCTTATTTAAATGGCCCAATTCTGTGTTGGACAAGTTGGAAAACTTGAGAAGAAACTTCCCGTGGAATGGCACAAGTGACAAAAGGAAGTTCCATCTTCATAGATGGGAAGAGGAATAGAGCTCTTAAGCCTTTCGGTGATATGAATATCGCTCTTCTTGGGAAATGGATATGGTGATTTGTGTGGAGGAAGGCTTTGGAGACAATACTTGCAAGTATGGAAAGCGGCTGTTTGGAGACAGTTGTTTGCAAAGCAGTGGCAGCTACTGAACACTTGGTTAGGTGTGGGATTTCCTTTTGGCATTGTAGCAGAACCCGTATACGCTTTTGGACAGACCCTTGGTGTGGTGGCTATACGCTTCAAGTTCTCTTTTCGAGGATTGCCCGTCTTGCTCTTGGCCACCATGTTTGTGTGGCAAATTGTTTCTCTATTGTTGAGGGATCAGTTGTATGGGCCCCTCCTTGCTGTAGGAACTTGTTGGAGGGTGAGATTGTTGAGGTTGTCGAGCTTTTGGACTTCCTAAAGAATGCTAGGCCTGCAGTCCTTGAAGAAGACTCAATTTATTGGTCAAGACATCGTTATATAGAGTTCTCGGTCAAGTCCTTTGAGCTGATTTCGGCGTCTCCTTCATAGCCTTGTTTGCATCACCCTCTTGTGGCGGTCTTTGTTTGGCTTGTTGGTGGATGAGAATTCTTATGGTTGACAATCTTCAGAAGAGAGCTTTAGTTCTCCCCAATATTTGCTTGATGTGCATGGCAAATGGGGAGCCCACCTCTTCATCCATTGTTCCTATGCTTGAAGAGTTTGGGACCATTTCCTCAGCTTAATGCATGTTGATTGGGTGATGCCAAAATCTGTGGGTGAGCTACTTTGGGTGTGGCATGGTGGAGTTGGCAGATCCGGGTAGACCATTTGGATATTGGTCATAATGGCTGTCTTTTGGGCCTTATAGGGAGCCAAGAATGGGCATTGTTTCAGGAATGAGTGTGTGGGTGTTGAAGAGATCATTTATAAAGCTAAAAGTTTTGTGTCGGATTGGGCGGCTCATGTCAAGGCTGCCTAGGGCGGTCTTCTTTTTCTGATTTTTCTGTTTTGGCTGGGGTGTATTCTTTGTCCACTTTCGTGGCTTTTCAATAAAATTGTTGTGGCCTCTTAAAAAAAAAACAACGTTGCATGTTGGGTCTATTTAATCAAAAGGATAGGGACACTGATGGATGATAACTATAAAAGTGGAGCTAGTTGGATGATGTTAAAATGTGTCCCTAGAAGGTTGTGCAGTTGTTGCATACCTATAGAACTCGAGGATAAAATAAGATCTCTGTTTGACTGGCTATGCAATATGGGGCAAGTGTTGGGCAGTTAGAAGGAAAAATGAACAAAGATTCAGTTTCATAGAGAGAATGTTGAGGTGGATGTAGAAAGAAAGGAAGGATAAAGTTTAGAATGAGAGCATATTGAGATGGTTCGGTCTCGTGCATTGAAGACTGGAGATGGCTTTGATAAGGAGGTTTTTTGGTACTAGTAATTATAGAGAGGCAATTTCTGAATTGAGTATTACTTAACGATATCTCAACTCCTGTGCAAAAAGTTGTCAATTCTCATACATTCATTCTCTTAAAATCCTCTTGGTTCTTTGAATTGGTGAGGAGAATGGATGCATTTAAAGGTACCTCTTCCTTATGCTATTGTTTGTTCTCTCTTCCCATCTCGTCTGACTATTCACAGTGGTATGGATCACATGATTGGCAGGTCTAATTTTCTTTCGTCTGTTGTTCCTTCAACTAAAGTCGAGAAGGCGAACATGAGCAATGATGTCTGCTTGAATCTCTGAGTAGGGACTGTCATGGTTCATTCATCCTTTGTCGTGATCATCTTCTATTCCTTTTACTAGGTTGATCACTTGGCTACCAGCTTAGTCTCCCCATCTCATGGAGTTTTCCAAGAATTGAGAACAGGTAAGTTGATAGTGACGGTCCTGAAATAGTTACCTTTGCTCTGTTAAATATCTCAACGCATTTCCATCTGGTGCTATTTTCAGGAAATCATGTCTTTGTGGCACCTTGGACACATTGCTCTCTGACCTTTTACCATACCTTGTTTCCCTTGTATGGTTAAGACTTTTGATCATAGAGATTTATGACCTGAATCATTTAGTCAAAAATAAACATTTGCTATACTGTTTCCTTCTAGTGGAAAATACTAGTGTATGTAAATGCAATTGTATGAATTAGTCCATACATAATTCTGTGTGTAATCAATAGTTGCACCGGGTAGATCTAAGCTCAAATATAGAGAGGCTATGATTTCATGGTTACTTCTAGGAAACATACTGAATAATTATAATTCATCATCATCTTTGCCTTTCTCTCAACAATTCGTAGTTGGCTTTTAAATAGTAGATTGGCAATTCTTTTTTAAATGATTGCCATACCCCAACTTTCCTCTTTTACCCAGCTTCTAGGAAACAGCCATGCAAAGGTATTCATAGACACCACTCCAACATGATCCTAACTCCTACGTAGTATTGACCCAAGCCCAACTATTAACGGGTGCTCAGGCAATGTAGTGTCATGGAGTGGTGGTTGCCAGGTAAACCGCTAAGCACAAAGCACACATACATAAAGAGCCATGCTTAACTTGAGTAGTTGGCTTCGCAAAAATAGCAGGGAACCCACTGATACATGATTCCCAGCATCAAGGTCAGGCCCCAGACAACACATTAACACAACTATTGCACACTAGCCACAAATAGATGATGTTTAGAGCATGCAGTGGCAGGGACCATCACAATGCTCTATTTTAGTTAAAAAGTCGGAATCGCTTCATCCGCATTAGTACTTCGATTGTTCAATGCTTGGGGGAGGGGGCTCAAGTGAGGCATTACTAGTTTGCACCCCAACTAGCACACTACTGCCCAACTTCACCGTGGGAATGGCGTCGACGACAGTCCAACTGCAAACTGGTTTGGCACTATGAAACTGTGCTCATAGGGTTGGCAATGGGTCAGGTTTTCCCATGAATCAACGGGCTCAACCTGCTTCTGAGCTCGGTTCAAGCTGTGCTAAATGGGCAGTGGGTTGGGCTGGTATCAGAAAATGAGGCTCAAAATAAACAGGTCGTGCTTGGGTTGAACCCTACCCGCCCATACAGGTTATCAATGGTTTGGGCCATGTGAACTGACCTGTCTCAACTCAAAACCTGAAACAAATTATTAGTATATAGTTTTGATACTTTGAATCCTCAAAGGTTGTCACACTTCCTCATTGCTGCTTCCACAAAAATTGTTGTAAATGTTTAGTCCATTTTCTTTATTTAACTAATAAACTAGAGAACTATTAATTCTGTTGCCATTAAAAAAATTAGAGAACTATTGGATGAATAGACATTTTTCATTTTGGATAAGTTGGGCCCATGGTTTAGGAATTTAAACCTTTGGTTCATTGGATCCACCGTGGATGGACTAGAACCATGCTCCAAAATATCTTTTTTTTTTTTGAAGGATAATGAAATTTTAGTATAGACCCATAGCAGAAACAGCAAGACGGGAAAGAAAACAGAGAAAGCCCCAGCAAATCACACCCTAAAGAGAGAAGAAATGAGATCCCGATCCATGTTCATGGTCGCAGCCCATTCGGAAACAGGAAAAACTACGTAGGCAGCCACATTATGTGTTGACGAAGAAGAGTTTCTGAAGTGACACCTATTCCATTCCCCCTTGATAGCCCACCAAACGGATCAGGTGCCACACTGCTCTGACCTTTTTATCCAAGATCCCCCCATGCCACGCCCATAAAAAATCTCTCACAGACCCTAGCATCACCCAAGAGATAGCAAAAAAAAAAAGAAGATAAAACTTTCTGCCAAATGAGGTAGGAGAAGGGGCAGAAAATGAATAGATGATCCACAGTTTCAGCGTCCTGGTTGCATAAGCAGCACATATTCGGGATTGGCATTCCTCGCTTATGAAGATTATTAATCGTCAATACTCTCTTCCTACCAACCAACCAACCATATGGAGATCGTCACTGTCAGAGGAGCTCCATAAAATATCTCGTATTTGTTGTGATCCTTTAGCCATTTGATGATCTATGCACAGATTTTACTCGTTCATATTAGACATGCTAGATATTGATGTTCCATGTCTTGATGGGAAATTCACATCACTTGGATCCCATCTTTGGTTTCCCATGGACGATACATAACCAATTCGTATCCGGGAGTGGACATGGGTGGTTCGCTAATCAATTTAATAGCCCATTTTGGGATCAATCTCAAAATTGTTTGCTAACGAAATCATTATCATAACTTTAGTTAGACCTGATTACAATTCTATTGTTCAGGTTGGGTTCAAGCTTGTGGGTTGGGTCTGGCCTTTAGGTAATGGATTGTGGGTCGATTCCAGGCTAGAATTCTTAGTCTATTTAGTAAATGTGTTGGGCTCAGTCTGACCTTGTCCCCAACCTGAGCCGACCAGTATGCATTGCCACCCACATGTGCCCAACCCTCACAGACAACCTTTTTCTTGAGTCTATGGATTCTTTGTGGGAACTTCCTTGCCTACTATTTCTTTCTTCCATTGTAAAGGCATCTAAAAATATTAACCATTTATTATCTGATTATTTAATCTATTCATTGTAAAAATAAATAAAAGGATTTTTGGCTCACCCTTTAGGGACTGATTAAATTAATTCAGTTTGTGGGTTTGAGAAAAATGATTACTTAAGTGGATAAGTGTGGAGACATCAGGAACTAGATATGTTTCCTTCGGGGTTGGTCTTTCAAACGAGGAGACGATCAAGCAAGCACTAGTCTTTGGCTGTAGGGCGGCATCTTTTCCTTCATATCTCGGTCTCCCACAATGTATAGGCAAGCCGATGAAACATTTGTGTGACAAAGTAATAGAAAGAGTTGAAAGGAAAGCTCTTAAATTAGAAAAGTAGGCACCTCTCCATGGGAGGAAGACTGATGTTAATCAAGGGCGATATCCAATCTGCTGGTTTATTTTATGTCCCTCTTCCGTTGCTCAAAATTGGTGTTAGACAAACTGGAAAAACTTAGAGGGGATTTCCTATGGTAAGGAGCATTCGACAAACATAAATTCCATCTAATGAAATGGGGAGATGTATGCAAACCTTAGGATAAAGGAGGGCTGGCCTAAGGTCCTTGGAAATGACAAATAATGCTCTTCTTGGAAAATGGCTGTGGAGGTTCGTATTGGAGGAAGGTACTTTGTGGAAAGATATCACAGGGATAAAAAATGAGCTTTAAGTAGGGGGATTGTGGACCTAGGGCTCCATCAATATATAGAGCCTCATATCTATGGAAATCTGTAACTCAGCTAAAAGGCAAATTCACAGAGGGGGTGGCTTTCTCATTGGAGAATGGTGAAAGGATTCGTTTTTTGGAGGACATTTGGTTGGGCGATAAAATGTTGCGGGAAGCTTTTCCAAGGTTGGTGCGGATCTCCACTTCAGAAGATATTCCGGTTGCACAATGCTTTTCGATAGTAGGAGATGACATAATCTGGGCTCCGCCATGTCATAGGAACCTCTAGTATGAAGAAACTGAAGATTGCGCCAATCTCTTAATGATTCTTAGCCGGGCAAAGCCAGCTGTTGGGGTCAACAACGATGCGCCGCCCCCCCCCACCCTCGGAAACTCATCTCATCACTCTGCCCATGTTTGGTACTATGGGGCGTCTCCCAAGTTTGCGGTCTTGGCCTGGTTAATCGGGAACAATAAAGCGTTGAGAGTTGGCAATCTTCATTGGAGGAATTTGCCACTAACAAACGTGTGCATCATGTGTATGAAAGATGAGGAAACAGTGGACCATATATTTCTTCACTGCACTTTCACAAAGGAACTATGGGCCAGTTTCTTCTCCCTCTTTGGTATATCGTGAGTGGTTCCTAAGTCAGTAAGATTTTTCTTCTAGCTTGGCAGCCATCTGGAGATGCTTTTTACCAGTGGGAATCTAGTCACGTTGGGAGGAAAGAAACAAACACTGTTTCAGAAACGGAACTGGTCGGGTTTTGGATTGTTTCAATGGGGCAAAATAGCTTGCTTGGTGGTGGGCTGTTGCTGTAAATATTGTAGATCCTAGCTTTTCCCTCCAGTTCTCTGGTCAGCTTTTTAAATTTTCTGTATTTCATTCTATTAGATAAATAAATTATTGCCTTTCTAAAAATATAAATAAAAAAAGAAAGATATGTTTCCTTAGATTTTACCAATTTTCCACTGTTACACCATTCTTTTTATCATAAACAAATTTCCTGCTGTCTGAAAACAGATATGCTTTCTTAGGATTTAAACGAAATTCCACTCTAATTCCATTCTTTTTGCCATATGCTGTTTGGATTGATGGAATCCCCGGGAAAACCGTGGAAATGAAATGGATTTCCACTGATGTGATGTTTTCCCTTGTTTGTGAAAACAAAATTTATGTGAACATCGATTTCCATTTCCACAGATTTCCTTGAAAGCCAGCAATTGCCTTTTTCTCAGGAAAACTTGTTAAATCTAGATTTCCATAAATACAAGAGACATCTCTTACTTTTTGACTGTTGACCTTTTAACATTTCCATGGAAATCGCATGTGCTAAAACAAACAGGTTAACACGTATGCTTTTACATACATTTCCCTTTCCTTTGATGTGATATTTAGTTTTCTATATCCATAAATTTCTTTATACCAATCCAAAATAGGCAGTTTCGAGTACTTTGTTAGACTTAAGGTGGTTCAATTACCGATATATGGTGATTTTTATTTTTATGTTTTGCAGTAAATGCGTTGATGATGGTGTAATTCATTCTGTTGTCTTGTGATACTTTGTGTTTCTTTCATTTGCAATCTTTCATTCCATATGTTTATTGCCTTTTCAATTACAATTTTGTTTTGTCTAATTTGTAGATCCAGAGAAAAATTTTTGTTCTCTAGCTATGGGCACACTTGAGGAGAGAAGTACATGGCTTTATCAAGCGCGGAAGCTGGTGTCAATATGCTCATTTATTCTTGCTGAATGTGACCACACCTCTCTGGCAAATCAAGAGAACGTTCTGCTTACTGCTTTAGCAATGCAGTTGATTGTTGCTTTAACTGATCCAAGGGGTTGGAAAAGCTTTAACAATGTGAACCATATAAATGCAGGCATTGCAGTAAAGAACTTGATAGAATTTATTGCGACTGGAAAAAGTGGTTTGTACAGTTCTGTTCGGAGATACATTATGAATTCTAATGGTCCCTTGCGAAGGAAAAGTGGTGTTCCGACTGATGATCATTTCTTGATAACTGCAAGTGCAATAACGTTAGCTTTGCGTCCTTTCCATGTTGCAGATCTCAACATAAATGATGCTGGCCTCTCTGATGTTAAAGATGCTGCTGAACAGTACTGTACTTTTCTACTTACAGTTCCTTGGCTTTCTCAATGTGTACCAGCAGTTCTCTTACCTGCTTTTAAGCATGAGTCTGTGCTGTCACCTTGCCTTTTAACTCTACTGGTACGGCTCATCAACACTGGATGAGGACATTTTAACATATTGCTCACAAGTTATGGATTTCATACTTCAATATTTGGTGAATCTCATGATCTTCTATTTCATGGTTGGGTAGTATTCATTTTGATTCAAAGTTGATAATTGCCTAAGAGCTGGTGTAGTCATGGATAGCCCCACTTGGTAGCCTTAGTCATGGAGGCCCGTTACCTACTTTTATGAAACAAAGCATGCTATAGTATCTCTGTGGTAAATGCTAGTGTTCATGACAGCAATCCTGTAGTAACTAGCTGTGATTAGAAACTCAATTAGGGTGATAGACCATTCAATGAAACAAAATTGGAAATAAGAGGTAGAGTACAAGAACGTATACCACTTTATTCTGCAAATCTAATGAAGACTCAAGAAGAGGATCTTCAGACGGATTGGTAGAACTGGTAGAGGGCACATCACTGGGTGCTTCAATACTTCTCTTGGAACGTCTGGAGTAAACCTGCAACGGTGGAGGATTGGGATGTGAGACTCTGTGGCTTGCTTTCTTGGTAAATCCGTGTCCGTCACCACATGAAGGGTGGTGGAGTGTCACGCCCCAAGTTTTTGGAATACTGCAATGTCTTTCTATCATCAGAGAAATATGGAGTAGTTTCAAAAGAGGTGACATCCATGGACACACATTGTATTCGAGTAATAGGATTATAACATTTATAGCCACACTGAGTATTTGAGTACCCTAGAAAAACACACTTTACAGCTTTAGATTCAAACTTATCAGAGACATGATCAAATTGATGTACAAAACATATGCCTCCAAAAATTTTAAGAGGAAGAAAAAAGGAAGTACACTGGGGATACAAGACAAACAAATGAGTTTGACCTCTTAATATTGAAGAGGGCATCCGATTTATAAGATAACATGCAGTTAAAACGGCATCACCCAAAAAACTCTTTGGAACCTTCATGTCTAGTAATAATGCCTTAGCTACTTCAAGCAAATGACGGTTTTTATGCTCAACAACTCCATTTTTCTGCGGTGTGTGTGCACAAGATGTTTGATGAATGATGCCATGAGGTAAGAAATATGAGTGAAAATGATTTGATTTGTACTCCTTGGCATTTTCTGGTCTTAGAACACACTCTTAGCATCAAATTGAGTTTGAATTTGAGCATGGAATTCTTTGAAACACATAAACACCTTAGAACGATCTTTCATCAAATATAACCATGTCATTTTAAAGCAATCATCCATAAAAATGACAAAATATTTTAAGTCAGATAAACTAGAAATATAAACAGGTCCCCAAACATTTGAATGTATCAAATAAAATGGTTTATTACTAACTTTATCTTCATAGGAAAGAAAAGACACTCTGTGATGCTTGCTTAACTCACAAGCTTCACATTTTAATTTAGACACATGGACAAAGATGGGACAAGATGCTTCAAATTAGCTAAGGATGGGTGCCCAAGCTTGGAATGCGATTAATGTGGAGAGATGTTAGCTTGCAATGCAGCTCCAACTTCAGTTGTTTCATTCTTGAGATAGTAGAGTCCATTAGATTCATGCCCTCCACCAATCATCCTCCCCATCTTTAGATCCTGAAACTCACAATAAGAAGGGAAAATTTTGACAAAACAATTAAGGGATTTGGTTAGTTTACTTACAAATAATAAGCTCAATGGGAACTTTGGAATATACAAAATTGATGACAATGAAAGATCTGATGTAGGACATACAGAACCCTCACAAGATACACTAGTTGAAATGCTATCGGCCAGGGTAACAGATGAAATGGATGACTGGACTAACTTGGACAACAAATTATGCTTATCGGTCATATGATCGGAAGCACCAGAATCAATAATCCATGTAGTACATTTAGAAAATGTAAAACAAGATGTACCTGACTAAGCAAGGGTAACAGTGGAAGAATACGCACGAGTGTAATGATTTTTCAGAAACTTGGTGTGCTCTTCTTTGGACATAGTGATTGTGTCACTTGAAGTACTAGGCTCAGCAGGAGTGGCATGATTGGATACATAACCTTTTGGACTATCCTCCAGAGAGTTGACTTGATTAGCTTAGGCAAGCTTTCCATGGAGATCCCAACATGAATCAATATTATGATTGTTGAGGCCACAATGGTTGCAATGACGATTACAATGACCCCAACTACCTCCAAATCTACCGCCTTGACCACAACCTCCTTCAAATCTACTGCCTTGACCATGGCCACCTTGAAATCCCCCATCACCTATGTCCGTTGTAGAAATAAAAGCCAAACAATTAGATGAAGTGGAACTTTAAGTAGACATGCCAACCGTCCTCTGTACTCTGGCGAATGCTTTTGTCATTGAGGGAATTTCACTTCCTTCAAGAATCTGGGACCTCATAGGCTCGAACCTAGGTCGAAGTCCAGAGAGAATTTAGCAACATGAAATCCCTCCCTTTGCCTAAGCGTAACCTCAAAATCTGTTGACAACAGTTGATATACATTTAACTCTTCCCACATGCCGCGTAGAGCAGAATAATATTATCCCCCACTCTTTTATCTCCCTGTTGAAATGCAAATATATTCTGTAGGAGTTCATAAATACGTATTAAGTTTTTCTCACTGGAATACGACTCCTTCAAGGTGTCTAAGACGTCTTTGGCGGTCTTGAGGAAGATAGCATTGGCACTGATATGTGATTCCACGCTATTCCACAACAATGCCCTAATTTGGGCATCCTCTGCCACCCAATCATCATAATCTGTTGTAGTGATATTAGGCTTGGGAGATGTCAAATATTTAACTTTCCTCTTTCCAATTAGAAAAAAATCTATAGATGTGGCCCACTGTAGATAGTTTGTGCCATTCAATTTCATTGATGTTATTTGGAGGGGCACCAAATCCGATGACGAAATAAGCAGGATGGCAAGCTTTGGGCCCAGTTGTGGTCTTGGATTAAGTTGGGATTACATGCATGTACTTATTGAAGTGCACTCATATGGTACGCATACCCCCACAACTTGTGGTCATATAGGGCTATTGTGGGGCCAACGTTTGTGTATCTGAAACACCCCATCTATTAGATGTGCCCTTCGATGTTAGGCCATGGGGCCAATAATCAGTCCAAATGGAAACTTAGGTGGGTCACATGATGAGGAACAGTTGGGAGGGAACGTGCAACCAATAAAACCTTCCGCAACGGTTTGCATGGCCCACCTTGTTGTGTATATGGGCATCTAATCCATTCATCAAACTCGCCCCACTAAGATGAAGGGACATAAAAGACTAGGTCATTTAGATCGAATACACAGTGACGTGGGCCCTACAATAGCCTGGTACCACCACAAGTGTTGTTGGGTATTGGTACCCTATGAGCACACTTTTTACTTATTAATTATAATAGATGTTATTATCAAATTAAAAAAAGAAAGAAAGAAGAAGCATGTTTTTTTTTTTTTTTTTTTTTTTTTTTTTTTTTTTTTTTTTTTGTTTTCACAACAATATCTTGTATTTTCATTTAGCTCACAAAAAACCAGCTCTACAACTGAGCACCCCTTTACATAAAACAGGGGGCCCACCGAAGAAAGCATCAAATAATTACGAAAAAAAACAGCAGTGGGAATCACACCACTCTAATCGAGCCCAAACCCACTTTATCTAGAAAGATAGAACCTCCAACCTGACGAGGAAGATCCGAATGCTGATCAAAAGAAACAGAAGATTGAGTAGCACTCCCAATTCGTGCCATGAGATTTGTGGGAGAATTCCCTTCCCTCAACACATGCACGAATCTGATATTGCCGAAACGCTGCAGCTGAAAAATTCTGTACAACCAAGCCTTCCATTTCCAGCCCGGCTTAGTCACACCGCTTAACAAATCTACAACCAGCTTAGAGTCCGATTCTAGAATGATTTGATGATAACCCCTCTGGAGACCAAGAGAAAGACCGTCATGCACCGCACGAAGTTCAGTAACGGAATTCGGGCCTACACCATAACCAGCTGAAAAAGCAAACAGGAACTCTCCCTTATCCCCTCTACCAATGCCACCCCCTCCCGATCTACCTGGATTTCCCCTAGCTGACCCATCGACATTGACTTTCACCCAACCCGTCGCTGGCTTCTCCCATTTAACGACCTCTGCCCGGCCGGTAGATGCTAGACCGACCTGCGGGCCACGATCAGACCAGGATCTAACCGTCCCCCCAGCCGCAGGCGCCCTTCCAACGTCGCAGGCTGAGCTGAGCCGATTGAGCTACCACCTGATCTTCACTACTACCCGATCAGATGAAACCACTTTACCCTCAAAAACTGCCTCATTACGGGCTTTCCAAATCTCCCAGATAACAATGCACGGAATGATCCTTTGAAACGTCGAAGAATCCTGCTTGGAAGAGACAGCCGCCCACCACTGAGATAGTCTTGTCTCAACCGAAGTAGCTGCCATAACAGTAATAGCAAACCAGCCCCCGACCTCAGACCAAACTCTCTAAGCAAGGCAGCTAGTGATAAACAAATGGAGCAGAGATTCAACGTCGTAGGACTGGGAATGGGGAAGGGCGCAACAAACACATTTTGAAGCGAGGTGAACACCTTGGCTCTGAACCGCAGTATCCGCCGGTACCGCTTTTTGGAGGACCTTCCAGACGAACAACGAGATTTTTGGCGGCAATTTTGCATGCCAAACCCACCGGGACCAACTACGACTCGGACCTAGAGCCTTGCCCAACGACCACGTTGACTTGATGGAGAAGTCCCCTGAAGGCGTGAACGACCAAATTGGCAGGTCCGCTTTCTCAGAAATACAGAATCCGGCCTGAAACACATCATGAATTACACCTTGAGGAAGGAGAAGCCACGCTGTTGAAGGGGGAAGAGGACCACCTGGACCCAAAACCTGACACACCTGGGCATTTTGCAACCCTTCCGGCACCTCAGCATCAGCCAACAGCTCGAGAGGACCCAGACCGGTCCAATTGACCTTCCAAAAATTGCACTTCTCTACACCAATTTGCCACTGAACTCTGGATTCCACAAAGGACATGAGCTCCCTGACACACTTCCACAGTGGAGAAGAATGCCTCCTCGAACTGTCCAAAGCCCCTGGAGACAAATTGCGATGGTACTTACCAGACATGAAAGACCTCCAAATATTATCCTCCTTTCCAAACTTTATAGTCCAACCCATTTTAAGCCTGAAAGCTCTCATAACATCCGCAGGCTTCCTAAAACGCAATCCCCCTTCCTGTTTTGGCGAAGCCAACACCTTCCAGTTCTTCCAGTGACACTTTTGTTTCCCTTCCGACCAACCCCAGAAAAAGTTCGCCATGTGCCTCTCAATTAATTTCAACACCCGATAAGGAATATGGACAGCTGCCATAGAATGGACAGGAATACCTGATAGGACGTTCTTCACTAGAACCACTCTCCCTACCTGAGATAACATACGGGCCTTCCGCCCATTGATGCGACCCACAATTCTATCCACCAAGGGCCTAAACGCACTAGCCTTTAACCTGCCATCCGCCATAGGAACACCCAGGTAAGAGAAAATTGACAACGATCTTCCAAAACCTAGGATTGTTGCCATAGTACTGATCCTAGCAGAAAACTGCTTTCTTGAACAAAAGAAAGAACATTTTCTCAACTTTATACTTTGGCCCGAAGCAGCTTGGAAGGAATTCAGGAGTTTCTTGATCTGAAGAAGTGAGGACTTGCTTCCATTTGTGAAAATAAGGGTATCATCAGCATATAGCAAATGCGAGATTGAAGGGCACCCTCTACCTACAGCAAAAGGCCGGCTAACCTGACGGAACAACATGCTCTTCAAATCTCTACTAAGAACCTCTGTAGAGAGAATAAACAAACTTGGAGAGATCGGATCTCCCTGCCTCAGGCCCCTTGAAGACTTAAAATATCCTGCCATCTCACCATTTATAAGAACTGAAAACCAACTATTCACTCAACGTTTTTCCACCAACTGAATCCAAGACATTCTGAAACCAAAATGCTCCAAAACTTGCTTCAAAAAGGCCCAATTAACTCTATCATAAGCTTTATCCATGTCTAGCTTTAAGACAATGTTTCCCCCACGGATTGGCCTATTTAAATCCCTGAATAGCTCCTGAGTTAACGCTATATTCTCTGCAATTGAGCGACCTTTAACAAAAGCCCCTTGTTCCGGCGAAATCAGCAAAGGAAGAATCTGACTGAGCCTGGAAGCCACTATCTTGGAAAATATTTTGTACACGCAGTTGCACAAACTGATAGGACGGTGATCGGAAAACCTCTTAGGGGAGTTTGATTTCGGAATTAAGCATATAATTGTAGACGTAACTGACCTGGGAAGATTACCTCCTTGGAAGAAAAAGGAGACAGCTTTATGAATGTCCTGACCCACTACTTGCCAACAACACGCCAAGAAACTGGCTGGAAAACCATCCAGGCCAGGCGCACTATCTTTTGGGATGGAAAGAAGAGCCGAGTGGACCTCCTGCAGCGAAGGAATCTCCAACAACGACTCGTTTTGGGCCTGCGTGACCAGCTTCGGAATGCAGTGGAAGAAGGCCTGATCTAGCTAACTGTTGTCTTCGCTGAATCTCTCTTGAAAATGGTCCACCGCTGCTGTTTTCAAATCTGCCTGACATGCTGCAATTTGACCTGATTCCAATTCCACCTGACTGATGATTGCTCTTCTTTGCCTTTCCATAGCAGTAGCATGAAAAAACTTAGTGTTTTTATCTCCCTCCATCAACCAGTCCACCCGCGATTTCTGCTTCCAAAAGACTTCCTGCATAAGTTCCAAAGCGGCTAACCTGGCCAACTTTGAGTTGAGTTGCTGCTGCAAACTGGCCAACTGCTCATTCAAGGCCGAATTCTCCTGAAGCTGAGCTTCCAGCTCCACCACAAGCCGCTCCGTCACCTTGATCTCCTCAAAGATGTTCCCAAAGACGTCTTTGTTCCAGATCTTCAGATCATTTTTCACCTGCTTGAGCTTAGAGAGCACATTGTACACCGGATGAGACGAGCCCACCTTATCCCAAGATGACCTGACCACATTGAGAAAATCCTCATGTTGAGTCCACATGCGTTGGAACCTGAACGGTTTCGGGCCATGATACATCGTCTGAGGGAAAGACAGAAGGAGCGGCGCATGGTCCGACTGAATACGCGGCAAATGAGTCACTTGGAACTGAGGGAAAACCGTGGACCATTGAACATTGCAGAGAACTCGGTCTAATCTCACCCAAACCCGAGAAGTACCCGACTGATTATTACACCAGGTGAACCTATTACCTGAAAAACCAGCATCGAGCAGGCCTGCTGCATTTATAGCATTAGAAAATTCTGCGGATAAGGCACTGTCCGCAGCCCTCCGGCTATGACGTTCCGAATCTGCCACAATGGCATTAAAGTCCCCACAGATAGACCAAGGGCCCTGAATCGAGGCTGCTAAAGAGGCCAGGTCCACCCAAAGAGACCTCAAAACTCGAGCACATCTTGCATAGACAAAAGTTATTGATAATGGAGAAGAACAATTCTGCCGAGATACCAATATCGATAAACATTGGTCAGATTTTAACACTATCGAACAAGAAAGATAAGACTTATAAAATAGCCAAATCTTGCCACCCTCATCACTGTTTGAACATGAAGAATGAAAACCCAGTGTTATAGCTGTTCCAACTCTCTTTTCCTCACCAATCATAGGCTCTAGGAGCGCCACAAGACAAGGATCATGAGTTCTGAGAAGCCTTTTAACTGTTCTCAAGGACTTTTTATTACCTATCCCACGAACATTCCACACCAAGATTTTATCCATCTGTCACACACCCAGTAATTACGGCCCTTCTCTTAGTCTACAGAGTCTTGATTCCCAGTTTCCTTTCGCATACAAGATTTTGTGCCGTCTAATTTTCTTCTTAGTTTTGTCTTCGTCAAACATCTTATGTCCTACAGACAGCATCTGCTCCGCCAGCCCCTGAGTGAACATATGACACTCAAATTCACCCCCCTGATCAGACTCCTGTTCCTGTTCCTGTTCGTCATCTTGACATGTCACTGGGCTACCATAAACAGCCTCCATACCATTGACAGAGCATCCAACAGTATTGACCACAGCGTACATCTCATAACACATAATAAACAACATGCTTTCGACTAAACTTTCATCTTTCTCGAATGATTTCGACTTATGTGTTATGAGACTTATGAGTAGTTCATTCGCTTGATTCAAATCTTTTTTGCCTAAACTTTTAGCCAAAGTATTACAGTCAAAGTTGTGGAAACTGATCAATATGGCAGGTGGTGGCAGATTTCAAAGGAGAGAATCTTTGTCGAGATGTCCAAATTGGATCGGTCAAAGTTTTGCAGTTCTTGTCCCAACCTGATTCCATCCTCTGGGTGGGCTCTTGCAAACATTATAAACTTGGCAACAGAGTATGATAACGGTTCTGGAGATTCCGGACGTTTTGTTCAAGGCCTAGATTGCCGAGTATATGTTCATTCAGTAATCACCATTTCAGAGAACTTACTGTGTTGGCTTGAGAATTGTGGCTGCCCAAGGAATGAGGAGAATGATGAATACATTGGTAATGATGAATCTTCTATAGAAACTGCTGATCCAGATATTCTGGAGAAGACGGCATCTTTGAGATCTTTAAAGGCGTCTTACATAGAAGCTTTCAAGCCTGTTTATCAGCAATGGCATCTTCTGAAGCTTCTGGCCATGGCCAAGAAAGACTTTTCCATGCCAGAGGCTGATACTTCTGCTGCAAATCGGAGCTTTGAATATTGTGGCAAGTTGGAACTGATTGATATTGCATTTTTCTATTCATGTATGCTGCGGATATTTTCTTCCTTCAATCCATTGGGTGGGTCAATGCCTACACTTAACATGCTATCTTTCACTCCTGGATTTCTGGTTGAGCTTTGGAGAGTTCTGGAAGGCTCTCTCTTGTGTCGAGAAGATCATGTTGGTAATGATGATAAACTGTGCAAGAATGGAATTTCTGGTATTCACAATGATATAGTCATGGAGAAAAAGCAAGGAAGGGTCGCGAAGGATGCAGGAAATAAATGGACAAGTGTCTTGCAAAAGATCACTGGAAAATCATGTAATGATGCGGACTATGTTCAGTCTACCAACAGCCCACTTGGGCCCAGCCTGGATGATGGGGACGCTTGTGATTCGTGGGACGTTGAACCTTTGAGGCGAGGTTCCCAAGGTATTTCTAAAGAAATTTCATGTCTGCTGCATTTGTTCTGTGCGACGTATGCACACTTGCTGTTGGTTCTTGATGACATAGAGTTCTATGAGAAACAGGTATACTGATGCTATCTAGCTTCCTGGATTTCAAATCTTTCAGCTGTTTCTGAATGTTATTGTCCATTCCTTGATGTGACTTAGGTTCCCTTTATGCTGGAGCAGCAGCGGAGGATTGCATCGGTGCTTAATACATTGGTTTATAATGGATTTTCTCATAACAATGGACATCATAACAAACCTTTAATGGATGCTGCAGTCAGGTGTCTCCATTTGTTATATGAAAGAGATTGTAGGCACAGGTTCAGTCCTCCTTCTTTGTGGATTGCACCTGCCAGAAAAGGACGGCCTCCAATTGCAGCAGCAGCGAGAGCTCATGAAGCTGTATCAGCTAACCTGAGATCCGTGGATGCTTTAACTAGTCCAAGTATGGGCTCTGTCATCACAACAACTCCACATGTATTTCCATTTGAAGAGAGGTAATTATTAACCAAGAAATTTTGAAGGATCCTTCATTTCTGGGCAAGCTAACTGCTCAGATGTCTTTATTCGATAGACTACATCTGTTGCGCTATTTTCCCCTGATTCCAAATATGGATCTGGTTTGTTTCACTGCTCATGACTTTTGCAGCGGATGCACAATATCTTCTTCAACATTTGTTTTATTATCAGCTGCTCATGAGTAAAATCATGAATCCTCTATTATAAATGCCACATGATAGAGGAGAAATTGGAGGAAAAACAAAGGCTGTTTTCTTGTCAAAAAAGAAAAGAAGAAGAAGTAACTGTCCAGAATAATAGAAATAAGTAGGCATGCCAATTTACTAGCAGAAGCACCAATTATAGCATTCTTAGGATCCCTCTTTGTGGCGTATCTACTTGCTGCTGGGAGGAGTTTCCTTCACAATGGTCTACGTGCCTATGTTTCTTTTAGATTGGGGATTCCAATAGAGGGATTCCAATAGAGTGATTCCAAATCTATCTGAATGTTGGAGGACAAATGAGTTTGAGTGTGCAATAGGAGATTGAAGTTCAAATCATAAGCTTGGAGTGGCGACACCTTCACTGTTTTTGTTGAATGTTTTCTGGATGAACGGGATGTTTTGGAGTTTCTCCCGCACTTCAGGCAGTTTGGAATTACGATTGATATCACCATGCCAGTGGAGCAGGATATGAGGTATGAGTGTGGTTTCACTTTTGTTAGATTTGAACAAAGGAGGCAGACACGTTGATGAAGGTTTGGACAGGTCGATTATCGGGTCCCAAAACTCATCGTATCCTTTCAAAATATGGTGTAGTAGCACTCTAGCAGGCCAATAGCATATACTTGAACTTGTCAACTCATCAATGAAGGCAAGGTCATGGTACCAAATAACGGGAAATCAACCCTCAGTCTGAAAGGTTTTTGTTCCTTTAGATACATAGTTTTGTCTTCTATGCTTGGAGCCAGAGAACTCTTGCACCCTGAAGAGTGGCCAACCCTTCTGTGAGTTGTCGACTGGTGGCTCAAGTGCTAACAGACGCTGGAAGATCCTGCATTGTTCTTTCATTCTTACCATCAGGTCAGCATCCCTCTCAAATTTGGAGGTGTGCCACTGGATGGGGAGGAAGTGGGACCTCCTTGACCACATGTTCTTCATTAGATCCAAATCTAGAGGGATCTGTTTTCATGTGGTACAAACTCACATCAACTTGGGACAGTTTCTGCAAGGAAGGCATATTAATACGGAGGGCCTGATTTGCGAAATTTGATGATGGGAAGTGTTTGAGATTGGGGGGAGAAGTTGTATGTTCTAGGTTGTTTAGCATTCTGCCTGGAAGCATGGTCAATGGAGGTCTTGATGGTGGTTGGATCTCGCATCGGGGTGGTGGAAGAGGTTGACATGATGACCAAATCGTAGGAAGAACTTCAATATGCTCACGTCAAAATCCAAAAGAAAAGGTTGGTTACAGCCCCTTCCCAGGTCGAGCTTCTCGTGGAGTTATTCCAGGTAATGGTGCTCCATAGAGTGTCAGAGTGACTATACCTTTAGATCTGTTGGAGGTATGGATGAAGGTATACCCAGCTGCTCCTAGTGGCAATGGTGATGGCGTAGTGGTAGAGAGGTACACCACTTTCGGTGTCCATAGACCATTGGGTGCCTATCCGGAGGTGGACAAGTTTTGGGAAGTGAGTAGTGTGCAGGAAGGGAGGTCGGCCTTGACCATTGGGATTCCCGTGACACAGGCTAAATCCCGTTACGATTCAAATTTAAATCATCCCTTGTTGCATGTTGGGGTTGTTGACAACAGTCAACAATCAGTTGTTCTCTGCCATTAAAGAGAGAATGCTATAGAGGTATTTTCGGACATCTCCGGGGGCAGATTCATAGAAAAGGTACATTAATCCTTAATAGTTTTGTTTGTTTGTACCTTTCTTGATTGTGGAGTCATGTTGGAAAAAGTGATATTCAATTCCGTTGACTGATACGATATCCTGATTTCTTTGTTTTGGGTTTGTGAGTATCAGAATCCCCCTTTCCCTTCTCTTTCCCTCTCTTAAGAGACCAAAACAAGGAATTTTTGATAGGAGAGGGCATTTTACACGTTTTAAAAGCAAAAGGGTATAAGAAAAAAGGAAGAACAAAAAATGAAAAATTGGATTTTTAAGTAAATTTGGGCCCCATTTACATAAGCATTATTATCAATTCATATGATTTGAAAGGTACACGTACACCCATTTGATACTATAACAGTCGTACAATTCGTATTGTGAATTGTTTGATTCTGATAACCAATTGGATTTTTAAGTAAATGTGGGCCCCATTTACATAAGCATTATTATCAAATCATTTGATTTGAAAGGTTCACCCATATGATACAATAACAGTCGTAATTCGTATTGTGAATCATATGATTCTGATAACTATGCTAAGGAATAATATATCCGATAGGTGTATAAAGCCTACTTGTCTCTCCTATTCGATGCAGAATACCTGGTTAGAAGGACATATATCCACGTACCCCCCTTTAGACCCTTAGCTTTCTGTGCAAGGACGATTGTTCAATAGGCTCTGATAAGTGTGACTCCCAGGATTCTGCATCTGAAGCTTCTTTGTTCTTGGCCTATGAGGGAGAGGGCTTTATCTAGGGCTTAGCCTCTCCACTTGCAGTTAGGCAAGCCTCAACTCGTGTCAAGATGTGGTAGGGTTCAGATAAATATTTTCCCAGTGCTCCCTTTGTGGTTTACGTCAATTGAAATTGAGACTAGTTGGTTCAAAATGCGGAGCCTTGTGAAACTCCCCCATTAGTGATGGCTAGTTTTGCTCATAGGACGTATGAAAGGCTACATCCCTGCTGGCTTGCACCTAAACCTTTCTTGGCGCTCTACAAGCTGAAGTCGTTATGTAGCAGGCATTGAGTCATTTGAAAAGTGCTATGCTGCCCTGTCTTGAATCTGGTTCCAAGGTGAGGGAAAGGTTGATCTTTGAAGCTAGAGTTCAGGTTAGTAAGTTACTGGTGTCACTTTTAGCAATTCTAATGATTACTATGCAATTTTAGGCTTTCTAGAGGAAAGGGAGTTGAATATTGTACGATGAGATACTCGTGCCTACTGTCAATCCTCACCATGATTGGAAGATAGTCCAACTATCTTTGGCCTTTTAAATGTGGCGCATTTTTCTCCCTTGAATGTGGCTAACTTTTTTTTATGGAAAAAGTATGCCAAGTTGGCACCGCTGCACGCATGCCAAGTGGCATGTGTGAGATGGGCCAATGATCAAGATGGGTTAATAGGCAATGTAAAATGACAAAATGGGCCGTGTATCCAGATGCTATTTAGGCAAATATCTACCTAGTCCTGTAATGTTTCCATGAAAATATGTTAGTCAAACAAAGAGAAATGGAAATTAACATCAATTTCCATAAAAATCTTTTTGTGAGAAGAAAGAGTAGAAATATAGTTTCCTTTCCACCCCATTTCTGGAAATCATCATTTCCTTTCTTTTTCTTTTTTCTTTTTTCATGAATCAAAACAGGCCTTGATGGAGATGAAAAAGAGGACGGTGTGGACATATATTCCCAGATCCATCGAATCTAGCATCTGCCAAAACACACTCCATCAAGAGAATATGACAACAAATCCCAATCTAGATGATTGTATGCTTTTTCCATGCGGCAAATTGATATTCTAGATCTATGCATCCATTTTCCACCCAATGCAACTCAAAACCAGTCTAACCTTAATGCAGGCTCCTTGGCAGGAGAGATGTCAAGGCTCATCACTTCCCTTAATTTTATAGGCAGATTCTTAGCCAGGATTCTATACACACTCCCCACCCGCTGATCAGACAAAAATCCTTGATTTCCACTGCCACCTCGCACTATGGAATGAGCATGGTGAAAGTAGTGTTCAAACCTTGACTGATAGTGGACTTTTCATGAAACTCATTAAATCTCCATTAATAACATCCTACAATGCTTAAAAGAAAGCTATTGTAAATCCATCTGGCCTTGGCAATTTGTCCATACTCCCCCGTTCATCTCCTCTGCTATCTTCTCCTTGAAGTCTCTCTTAAGCCATTTCACTTCTCCATGGGAAGCCATTTGAAGGTGATACCATCAAGCGTTGGTCTCAACACCTTTCAGATTTAACATTGAAGTCAACGATTTCACTTCTAATTTGAATCATGTCTTCCACCAAGCAATTCTAGATGAACAATTTGTGAATATGATTGGTTCTATGTCTTCTATTCAAAATCATGTAAAAAAAGGATGTGCTTTTGTTCTCCTTCGAGCCCTAGGTTTCGACGTCCATTCAGATTTTTCCCTATTTTAAAAAACTTGGTTATACCTCCCTCTCCTACTGTCTTGGTTCATCAATCTGGGCAGCTTCTTCTTCTCCATCAATTCTCTCAATTGAATTCAGTATTTCTTCTTTCGTTCTGATCATCAGCCCCGGACTTGGATTTTCTTGAATTCTTTAGCATTTACTTTTTACAATGGAGCATCCATAATTCTGGTTTCTCCTTTCGCGGCCACTGGAACTCCTGCAATCTTGCAACCTTTATGAATTGTACAAGAATATGTCTGCGAATGTTAGACAATTCATTAGTTATGATAACTTTTTGGTTGATCTCGCTACCTATAGCTGAGTAGTTGGCCTAAGACTTTTGACATTGGAAGTGTTCATCTCATTGCAAGTCCTCTCTATATTTTCTTGGAGTGGCAGACTAAGTGGAGATACCTCGTTTCAACACTTAGAGGTCTTGGTATCGATCCCTAGCGGGGGTGGCTAACATGGAGTGTGTGTGCTGACATGGGTGTGTACTAACAAGCTAACCCAAAAAAAAAAAAAAAAAAAGTCCTCTCTATATTTTCTTGCTGAAAAGGTGGTTTTTCTCACGTCGCTAACCCATTTGACAGAGTTCAGATGTTTAGAGAATTTATCAAGTTGGATAAAGTCTCTAGGAGAATGGCAGGTGAGGTTGCTGGACCAGGCCCTGGATCAATAGAGATAGTAGTCCGCCGGGATCATATCGTTGAAGATGGCTTTAAACAGTTGAACTTCCTTGGATCAAGGTTAAAGTCTTGGATAAATGTTTCATTTGTTAGTGAATGTGGGCTTCCTGAGGCCGGCCTGGACTATGGTGGCCTATCGAAAGAGTTCTTGACTGATATATCAAGGACAGCCTTTGACCCTGGGTAAGTTTGAATATGTTTTTCTATGGATACATCCTTAAAAAGAAGTCCAATATCTTTGCCTTCTTCCAACAATAGAGCCATGATTGTTTTTATTCATTGACACAGGTATGGACTGTTCTCTCAGACATCAACTTCAGAGAGATGTTTAATTCCCAATACAGCTGCAAGATTGGTAGAAAATGGAATGCAGATGATTGAGTTCCTTGGACGAGTTGTTGGAAAAGCACTTTATGAAGGAATATTGCTGGATTATTCATTCTCACTTGTGTTTGTGCAAAAGCTTTTGGGTCGCTATAGCTTTCTTGATGAACTGTCAACACTAGATCCTGAACTCTATAGGAATCTTATGTATGTAAAGGTAAATCTTATCATTATACTGCAGTTATCTCTCATGTTTAAAAATTTTCTTTCTCCTTGTCTCTTACTGTTGTCCACAACTATTAGTATCATGGGTTGAATATAAGGTAAAAAAGGGCTTAACAGCTGTTTCATTAAGCTGCTGAAGTAGAGCTGAGACAGTGATGCTTTGTGGCTCTAATTTGGAATATGTTAATTAGACACGGTTAGGGCGGAATGTGTGATTGGGCCATGTACCATAGTTTGACATATGATCTGAATCTTCTAAGGGTAAAAAAGGAGTGAAATCTTTCTATAACACTTAGTGTGGATATTGGGTAACTAAATTTCAGCAATCAGTTCTTTCATTGTATAATGGATACACTTGAGATCCTGACAGTCTAGGGGGAACTACCATGGCTCCTCTTCTTGAGAACCATACATCCCTTATCGGGGCATGGACAACCATCTCTCAATCACAAGTTTACGTTCAGCCTCAATTGGAAAATGGAGCACGTAACAGCACATCTTTACAGACCAAGAACTACAAGATCACGCCTTTCATTTGAGGGTGATGGAGGGATCGTATATTGAAGCCTGTTTTTTATTATTATTATTATTATTTTTTTTAAATTTTTTTAATGAATGCTTTTCTTGAAGGTTTGGAGAAAGCAACAATCTATTGTATTTCTCTACTCTTCCCAAAAGGAAGAACATAAAACTCCTTTTCCTTTCCACAGGAACTAGGACAATGGAACAAGCCATAAGAAGAATGCTTCATATAAATAACTCGCATCTTGTTCTTCAACCCCCTCAGTCACTATGACGCCCCCATTTAGTGCACTATTCCTGTAAATATAATAGGATCACCTTTGGTAGAGTTAATTACATCGAAGTGCTTGTGTGGTCAATCCACTTTGCCCCATCTGTATAGTTTATTTATACACTTATATTACCTCTTCTTACTGTTGTATTTATGTTAATGCACTTTCCAATGATATGTAAGCAAGGTATTTCATTTCCTTTATACAGAAGACAGATTACAGACATTTATAGTCAATCATATATCAATTTTGGATTTATAGGTATGTGACACCTGATGTAGAACTTAAGGATTTATAGGAAATTTTCATGCATGTTAAGGAGCAAGGCTTCAAAGAGAAGAAAGGGAGGCCCATGGAACTAGAGTATTGTTCTAGTGCCCATGGAACGTATAGTTACACAAGGATTAGACTAAGGCATCACATGCCTTGTCATAATTGGCATCTTGGTTATTTTTATAAATGGTAAGGTGTTATGGTCTTGAATCCTATTAGGTTTGTTTTCCCTTTGTTTTTGTGTTAAATAATTTTTATTTTGAATTTTTAGGTGTAGGGTTTTTCTTATTGGCATGACCTACTACGTAGGTGCCACTTACTGCTGCAAATCACACTTCAGTCTCTCGCTCTGGCTCCTGCTCCTGCATTATAGCTGTTTATACTTTCAAACATTTTGAAACAGATGCTTTGTTGCTCCCACACCCAATTCTATTACCGCTTCTCTTCATGCTTTGTGCATCTGGTTGTTAGATAATAGTGGATTAAATAGTGTGGGCCTATGGCAAGGTATCAAAAAAAAAAGGATATGTAATGGCCGTGTGATGGCTATAATGGGCAAGGTATTCTGTAATGGTAATGGCCAACATAGCAATTGTCTATGTGACCGTTATGACACAGGCCATAATGGCTATTACGGCCCTGTAATGGCCACTTTTTTCCTTCTTTTATATATATATATATATATATATATATATATATATATATATATATATTTTTTCCTTCTTTTATATATATATATATATATATATATATATATATATATATATATATATATATATATATATATATATATGAAAAAAAAATGTGTAAGGATATTGGAAAAATTCAGAATACATGAGGATATGAAATATAAATCTTTTCTAGTTTTGAACATGTATTTGATGACATAACGAGCCATTGTTTCAGTGAGAATGCTATCTCGGGCTGCCTAATACTATTAACCTGAGACTGACTCTAAAGCAGTTAAACACCCATATTTAAGCTTCTAAATATCTAATATCAATATATAATTAAGATCATGAGTCTATGTATGATAAGAGTAATGATGAGTTAATGACACAATTATAGGTCATTACCTTATTATCACCATTTAGACTCCAAACACATGTTGAGCATGATTTGGTGGATTAGGGTCCATTACATATAAGAACAATAAAAAGAAGGAAAAATGGAAAAAAAAAAGTGATACTTACTACTTTCGACATTTCCCAACATGGTCCATGCAGCTGTAGTTCATCAAATCCCACTCAAATTTGTATTTTGATCCTTGAAATAATCCTACATCTTGGGAGTATGTTAAAGACGATGCGAAGGAGAAATAAAGAGAGTAGTGGCAGAGTTGGGAAGTGACAAAGTGCCAGGGTCAAATGGTTTTCCTTCGGCTTTCTTTTAGAAAATTTGGGAGTACATTAAAGATGATGTGATACGTTTTATTCATGAATTCTATGAGAAGGGCGTAATAACACCACCACTAGGAGCGACGTTCATAGCTATGATTCCCAAAAAGGATGGAGCGGAATGCTTGAAAGATTTCCATCCCATTAGTTTGATAGAAGGTCCATACAAAGTATTAGTAAAAGTTTTGGCTTCCAGATTTTGAAAAGTTTTGGGCGATGTTATATCGAACTCTCAAGGGGCTTTTGTGGATGAAAGGCAGATTGTAGATTGCTCTCTAATGGCTAGCGAATGTGTAGACTCTTGCTATAGAAATGGAGAAAAAGGTATAGTTTGCAAGCTCAATATTGAGAAGGCATACGATCATGTTAATTGGGAGTTTCTAGATTACATGCTGAGATGGTTGGGGTTTAGTCCTAAATGGTGCTTTTGGATACAAAAATGTGTGAGATTAACAAAATTTTCGGTTATGGTGAACGGTTTGCCGAAAGGTTTCTTTGCGGCTTCTTGAGGGCTTCGTCAGGGCAATCCCTTGTCTCCATTTCTTTTTGTTATGGTAATGGAAGCTCTTAGTAAAATGACCGATATAGCTGTACAACTTAGTTTGGTTAAAGGTTTTGGGGCGGATACTGGTGGAGATTCGGCCCTGTGGAAGCTCCTTAATCTGGATTAAAACAAACAAAAGAAAATGAAAATTCAAGCAAACATAGAGAACACACGATTTTTACGTGGAAAACCCTTGCTGGAAAAAAACCACAGCACAAAGCGATAATCAATCTACTATTCAGAGAAGATTACAAGGATAGAGAGAGCTTACAACCAAAACCCTAGCTCTCTCTCTTGTAAGCTCTAAAAAAACACAAAAACAACAAAAAATCGTAACTCACTCTTAACCTGAATATAACTAGCCCTAAAAGTTACCCTTTCATGAGGGAAATGTAAAAAATACCCCTCTAAGGGTCCACTAACACTTGGGCCTTGCTAGCATGTGAAACATGGGTCATATGGGTTCAGAATAGTGAATAGATCCAATAGTGATTTTGGTGTTACAATTTTAATAATCTCCACCTTGATAGCAAAATCACTTCCTTGCCTTGCTAATCTTCTTCTAAGTATCACCATCATTGCTTTGTTCACACTTCGTCTCTATTCCTTTCTTGCCAAGCCCAGAGAAGTCGAGCAAAACTTGAACTTCTCTGCTGGAACGACCTTCGCAAGCATGTCTGCTGGATTCTCACTGGTGTGAATCTTCTCAAGGGTAACATCTCCTTGTAGCATTTACCGGATAAAGTGATGATGAACATCAATGTGCTTAGTCCGGGAGTGATATACCGAGTTCTTTGCCAAATTAATCATGCTCTCACTATCACAATGCACAAGCATGGCTTCCTGTTGCAGCCCCAACTCATTCATCATCCCTTTCACCGAATAACTTCCTTGAATGCTTTCGTCATTGCCATATATTCAACTTCGGTAGTGGTAAGTGTAACCACAAACCGAAGCTTAGACATCCAACTGATAGCTCTGCCCGTTAGCATAAACGAGTAACCAGAAGTATACATTCTCTTGTCCACATTCTCTGCATAATCCGAGTCAACATATCCTATGAGTCTCTCCTTTGAATCTCCAAAACACAAGACGTAGTCCGTTGTACCTCTTATATATCGAAGTAACCATTTCATTGCTTCCTGGGGTTTGACATGTATTTGCTCACAACATCAATCGCATGTCAAATATCAAGTCTCGTACAGGCCATGACATACATAAGACTGCCAATTGACTCGAATAGGGCACATGTGGCAAACCACTTTTCTTCATTTGACGTAGGACAATTCCAAAGAAAGCTGAAAGTGAGCGGCATGGAGAGTGCTAATGGGTTTCGCGTTTTCTAGTCCGAACTTGACTAGAACCTTCTCAAGATACTCATGAGACAACCATAGCCTGCTCCTCTCCTTGTCCTTGTGTATATCAATGCTAAGAATCCTCTTTATAGCCCCAGATCTTTCATTTCAAATGTTCTGGATAACCAAGCCTTCAACATGTCAATTTCAGACATGTTATGGTTGGTAATAAGCATATCATCAACATATAATACTAGAATGATGAATTCCTTTCTACTCAGTGCTCTAAAACAATCACAATGATCAAATTCACTTTTAGTAAAACTCTGGCTCAACATGAAAGAATCAAACTTATACCATTGCTTAGGCAACTGTTTTAGGTCGTATAATGACCTCTTCAACTTGCAAAGAAGATCCTTCTTTCCCTGCACCTCGAAACCTTCTGATTGCTTCATGTAAATATGCTCTTCTAATTCCCCATGTAGAAACGCAGTTTTAACATCCAATTGTTCCAATTCCAGATTGTATTGGGCAACCAGAGCCAATACAAATCTGATAGATATCTGCTTTACGACTAGCGCAGAAATCTTATTAAAGTTAACACATTCCTTCTGAGCATATCCATTCGCTATCAATTTGGCCTTATATCTAACCTGTTTCTTCCGGAATATCTAGTTGCACCCAATCGCCTTCCTCCCAATGAGTAACTCAACTAGCTCCCATGTTTGATTTTAATACAAAGAATTCATCTCTTCATGCATAACTACCATTAACTTTTTTGCATCTTTGTCTTTTAAAGCTTCCTGGAAAGTGGATGGATGGATCCCCCTCATTTGTAATGAGAGAAAATGCAACATTAGAGTCATTCCTGTATCTCAACAGTAACTTGCGATCCCTCAGTAGATTTCTCCTGACAGGTGGCGGCTCCACATCTTCTTGTACCTCAACCTGCGGCTCAGGTCCTCAAGTGTCTCACCCTTGTCTAATTCCACATCAACAACTGACTTTCCGTTTCTTTTTGCTCATATTTCCGAAACAAGGACCCGTCATCAAATTTGACGTCTTGGATAATAATGATCTTCTGTGAAGTACGGTCTAACAACCTGTAACCTTTCACCCCATCACTATAGCCAACAAAGGTGCACTCGGTCTAGTTTTTCTCTTAACAGACGGTATATGAGAGTAAGCATCACAACAAAAAATCCTCAAACCCGAGTAATAAACTGCTTGACCACTCCATACTTCCTTAAGAATTTTGCAATCAATAATTGTAGAGAGACTTATTCACCAGATAACAAGTTATAGAAACAACTTCAGCCCAAAGCTCTTTGCTCAACTCATAATTGCCCAACATACTTTGAGACCTTTCCAAAAGAGTCTGGTTTATACGTTTTGCCACATCATTCTGCTCTAGTGTATGCCTCACTGTGTTGTGTCTGACTATTCCCTTATTCTTGCAATACTAATCAAATTCTCTTGAAGTAAATTCCCCGTTATTATCTATTCTCAGAACTTTCACTTTTCGCCCTGTTTGTTTTTTAACCATTGCTTTTCACATTTAGAAAGTGACAAATCCATCGGATTTATGTTTCAAAATATAAACCCAAATTTTCCTAGAGAAGTCGTCTATAAATGTAACAAAGTAAGATGATCCTCCTCCAAAAACAACAGGTGACAACCCCCATATGTCAGAATGCACGTAATCAAGCTACTCTTTACTGACATGTTTCCCGGTTTTAAAACGCGGCCTCGACTGTTTCCCATATATGCATTGCTCACATACATCCAAATCAGATATTTTAAAACTAGGAATTAACTTACGATCAAGAAGTACCTTCATATATCCCGCTCACTCATGTGGCCTAGGCATTTAGCCACAAACGTGCCAATGTAGAATCCGCTACAGATGTTGCAACTCCACCAGATATAGTATTTTCGATCAGCCGGTAAAGATTACTGCTCTGCTGTGCCTTCATTACTGTAAGAGCCCCTTTTGAAACCTTCAGGACACCATTATAACTGGTGAACTTACAACCAATTGCATTTAGAGCTCCCAGAGAGATCAAATTCTTCTTCAAGTCTGGAACGTGCCTCACATTTATCATAGTACGCTCCCCCCCATCAAACATCATGATCACTGCCCAAAAGAACCAACCCACCATTATACTCGCTATGTGTTACGCCAACTCCGATGAGGACACATATGGTACGATGCCACTGTATCCAAGATCCATCCTGATAGAAATTCCCGATCTTGGTCACCGACAGTACATCACAACCATCTGAGCCTTCTCCAGATACAACTGAATTAACTTCCTTCAGCAAATCATCTAACTTCTCATCCTTCCGGGCTTTAGAAAATTGATAGTCATTTTTTAAATGTCCCATCATCTGACAATTCCAACACTTCAACTTTCCTTTATTTCTTGACTTCAATTTAGGTCACGGTTTTCCCTTCTCTCAGTCAGATAGTCTTCCCCAAGCGAACAATGCATCTGCAGTGTACCTTCATCGCTGCTCTGCTGTCGCAACTGCTTCGATTGAAGGGTTTCGATAACGGTCTCGATGTCCAAAGTATCCCTACTATGGTAGAGAGTACCGATCAGATACTCGAATGACTTGGGTCGAGATGTCAACAAATTAAGGCTTTGTCTTCTTCCTCGATCTTTACCGCAACACTCATCAACTTGCAAACCAGTTTGTTGAACGTGCTAATATGTTCAGATAGATATGACCCTTTCGCCATTTTCAGAGTATAAAATTGGCTCTTCAGAAATAGACGATTGGTGGGGGATTTTGTCATGTAATTACTCTTCAACTTTGCCTATAAAATTGCAGTAGTCATATCATTTATGACATTATAAAGGGCTTCATCGGCCAAGCACAATTGAATTATAGTAATTGCCCTTTGATCAAGTTCATCTCAATTTTCTTCCTTCACAGATTCCGGACGATACGCTTTCCTAAGGAGTGCATATTGCAACCCTTGCGAACTAAGAGGGCTTTCATCGTCAATCTCCATAGTTCAAAGTTGTTTTTACCCGCGAATTCTCTGACTTGAACTTTACATTCAATCAAGGTATCCCAAATCAGTTATGTGTCGGCCGTAACGACTGATACGTAACGGTAATGGTGGGACCCGTAACGCGATACGAGGTCGAAACGGCCGTTATGGATTTCTGTGACCGTAACGGCCGTTACGAGCCCTGAAAAAAAAAAAACACTCTCACTCTCTCTCTCTCTCTCTCAATCTCTTCTTTCCCCCTTTCCCTCTTTTTTTTCTTTTCGGTTTCTCTCTCCATTTTTTTTTTAAATATTTGCAGCAACTAGTTGCTGTAGGTACGTGTCACGCAAAGACGAGCGCTGACACTCCTCGAGCTCCGAGTTGTACGAACGGTTCAAAGGTGATCAAAGTTATATGGGCTCCACAGTGATGTATTTATTACATCTACACCGTTCATCAATTTTCAGAGATCATTTTAGAGCACCACCCAAAAAATGAATTATATCCAGAGATCATCTGGACCACACCAAAAATAGCAGCGGAGATAATGATTTTCATGGTTAAACAATTCGTAGGGCGCACGGTAACATTTATTTTCCATCCAATCTGATCAGACCCGAGTGGGCCCCACCATGATATATATGTTTTATCCATATCGTTCATCCATTTTGCCACATCATTTTAGGTCAGGATCCAAAAAATTAGTAATATCCAAATCTCAGGTGGACCACACCATAGGTTAATGTTGTAGGTTATAGGTTATCGTCCATCCATTTTTATATTTTTTTCTATTTACGCATTTATTTTGGCCCTCTTTTTGAAAATTCGAAAAATCATTTTTTAATGATTCTTTTGCTGTTTTAATGATGCCATATGATGTGTTAATCATAGTAGAACATGTTAATGTGCATTTTACAGATTTGGGGTGCCATTTTATATTTTTTTAAAAATATTTTTTTTCTATTTACGCATGAATTTTGGCCCCTTTTTTTAAAATTTGAAAAATCAATTTTTAATAGTTGTTTTGCTGTTTTAATCATGCCATATGATGTGTGAATCATGGTAGAACATGTTAATGTGCATTTTACAGATTTAGGGTGCCATTTTATATTTTTTTAAAATATTTTTTTTCTATTTACGCATTTATTTTGGCCCTTTTTTTGAAAATTCGAAAAATCATTTTTTAATGATTCTTTTGCTGTTTTAATGATGCCATATGATGTGTTAATCATAGTAGAACATGTTAATGTGCATTTTACATATTTGGGGTGCCATTTTATATTTTTTAAATATTTTTTTCTATTTACGCATTTATTTTGGCCCTTTTTTTGAAAATTCGAAAAATCATTTTTTAATAATTCTTTTGCTGTTTTAATTATACCATATGATGTGATAATCACAGTAGAACATGTTAATGTGCATTTTACATATTTGGGGTGCCATTTTATATTTTTTTAATATTTTTTTCTATTTACGCATTTATTTTGGCCCTTTTTTTGAAAATTCGAAAAATCATTTTTTAATAATTCTTTTGCTGTTTTAATGATGCCATATGATGTGATAATCATAGTAGAACATGTTAATGTGCATTTTACATATTTGGGGTGCCATTTTATATTTTTTAATATTTTTTTCTATTTACGCATTTATTTTGGCCCTTTTTTTGAAAATTCAAAAAATCATTTTTTAATAATTCTTTTGCTGTTTTAATGATGCCATATGATGTGATAATCATAGTCGAACATGTTAATGTGCATTTTACATATTTGGGGTGCCATTTTATATTTTTTTAATATTTTTTTTTTCTATTTACGCATTTATTTTGGCCCTTTTTTTGAAAATTCAAAAAATCATTTTTATAATAATTCTTTTGTTGTTTTAATGATGCCATATGATGTGATAATCATAGTCGAACATGTTAATGTGCATTTTACATATTCGGGGTGCCATTTTATATTTTTTTCTATTTACGGATGAATTTCGGCCCTCGAAAATAATTGCAAACACCTAAATGTAAGATATTTTCATATTACATTCATTCTAATATATCTAACATTGATAGTAGATAGTTAGCAAATTAAATATATGAATTTTGTAGTCAAATTCAGGTTATCTGGTTCATAAATTCATTAGACAGTCCGATACAACTTCTCACCAAAGAGTGGACCGTTTCACCACTATAAACATGTTCCAATTTATAAATGAATGCATATTTGGAATGCTTAGAATATTCCGGATTTAATCTATATTTTTTAATATTTTTTTGACAAAAAAAAATTTTGCGCCATTACGCCCCTGTATTGCCGTTACGCCCCCGTATCCGTATCGGTTTCGGAGGGCACCATTACGCCAACCGATACCGATACGGGACACCTTGCATTCAATCCCCTTAACGCCATAACTCCAATCCAAACTAACAAACCAACCTCTCTTTGATACCGCTTGTTAGAGATCCAGCCCTGCTGAAGCACCTTAATTTGGATTGAAACAAACAAGAGAAAACAAAAACCCAAGCAAACACATAGAGACACAATTTTTACGTGGAAAACCCTTGTGGGAAAAAAAAAACCACGGCACAAAGCGACGATCAATCTACTATTAAGAGAAGATTACAGGGATGGAGAGAACTCACAGGCAAAACCCTAGCTCTCTCTCTTGAAGGCTCTCAAAAAATATAAAAAACAACAAAAAATCGTAACTCTTAACCCGAACATAACTAACCCTAAAAGCCACCCCTTCATGTGGAAAATGTCAAAAATACCCCTCCAAGGGCCTTGTTAGCATGTGAAACATGGATCATATGGGCTCAGAAAAGTGAATAGACTCTATAGCGATTTTGGTGTCACAATTTTAACAAGTACTTCCAAATTTTAGATTTCACATATTCAGTATGTGGATTAAACTCTCATTATGTAAGGTGGAGGAGTTCTTTGTGCAAAATCTTCATTCTATCATAGTTAATTTTGAGGTCGTTTTTGGTTTAAAGGTGAATCTCATCAAAAGCAAGCTTTTTTGGGGTTGGGACTTCCAAAGAAGAGTCCCAGGCTTTCTCCTTAATGTTTGGTTGTGGGGAAGTATCGTTTCTGACAACCTACCTTGGGTTACCACCATGTATTGGGAGACCATCGAAACACATGTGGGACAAAGTACTCGAACGATGCGATGGGAAGATGTCAATGTGGACAACGAGGTACTTATCCATGGGCGGGAGAATGACTCTGATCAAAGTGTCTATGTCAAATCTTCTAGTGTATTTCATGTCAATGTTTAAATGCCCAAAGTCTATTCGTAAGATGTCGGAAAAGAGGAGGGATTTTTTAATGGAAAGGGTCGGGAGAGAAACAAAAGTTCCATCTTTTTGAAGTGGGAGGAGGTTTGTAAATCGACGATGTAAAGGGGAGCGGGGATTAGGAAGTTAGAGGAGATGAATCTAGTGTTGTTGGGGAAATGGGTATGGAGGTTTAGGGAGGAAAGGGATGCCAAATGGATGGAGGTTTTATCCAATTAGTATGGGGTAGAGGAAGGGGGATGGTGGACGAAAGTATCCTCATTGTATTGAACTTCATGTTTATGGAAATCAGTGGCGGCTTTGAAAGATCGAGTGTAATAAGGTATAGGTTTTAGTTTGGGGGATGGGAAAAGTATAAACTTGATGCAGGACATGAAAATTAAATATGATATGCGAGATTTCAGGCTTAAGATCACGTTAGTTCAGAAACAATTACACAAATTCCATATCTCACATGAAAGTCCAAACATTCAATTAAGGGGAATCTATGCGGGTCCAGGCCTACACATGATAGGGCTGGATCAATAACAATTATGAACCAAACGATACTCAAAGATAAGAAATAATCATCCACACATGCATAGTAATTAGTCCCTAATCCAAGGGATTCAGAAATTCCAATTCGAGGAACCCTAGGGTAAGAAAATGGGCATAAAATTGGAGATTTGAGTAATTTAGGGTTAGGTTTAGGGATTTTGGGTGAAAGTGGAGTGAAAGAGAGGAGAGAGACGAACCAGAAAAGTACCGCGTGTGTGAACAACAACAATGGCCCAGACGCACGTGCGTGTGATTCCAGCCACACGTGTGTGGGGCCCACTATTTAGAAAAGGGTCACCTTGGCCCTGGTCGGCCAGGGATGGACCCCAAAACCCCAAAATCTCAGCTCGATCCGATGTATGGTTTGTGCGTAGTGCTCCGCCGAAGTTTCAGCCCTCCTGTAGGGCCAGATTCTGAAATTCTGTTGTGGGGAGGAGAATTGCTGCAATAGATGATTGATTTGAAGTATAGATGATGGGGTAAGGTGAGAAGAATGGATGGTAGAAGATGAGTAGTAGAGATGGCGATGGATGGGGGCGAATCGGGATAGATGTGGCTTCGCACCACAGTAGTTAACCCTTCAATGAAGGGAGGGCTTCGCACCCAATTAGGCTTCACAACTCAGAGAGTAGGAAAACGCAGAATTTTTATTAATCTTCAATGAATGAAAAAAAGCTACAAAGGGTGCCTATTTATAAGAAAATCGTATACCCCAAAACTCGCACCATGTGCGCAATCTATTATTTGGCAGTGAAGTAAACTAAAATAAAAACCAAACAAAGAAATTCAAAGCGTTCACGATGTTCTAAATAATAATAATAAGCAAAACCTAAAATATAACATCAATCCGACGAGTGGACCACGATCATGAGATCCCATGATGGACTTTTCTTGACTATCGGGCCCACCCTTTTGAAGCAAAACTTCGTCTTCTAGCTAGGAGGCCCTCCCTGGATGTCGTTATCGAGCCAGATCGATGCTGAAGCCCTCCTTCTGCGTACGTATGTGCGTAGGGGGGTGGTGTGTGTATACGTGTGCGCATGATGTCCCCATCAAAACTTTTGGAAGGATTAGGTGGGTAGGAGACGTGAAGGTGAAGCTGTGTGAGAGGTTTCCCTTATTAGCGGGGTTAGCTAGGGAAGAGGAGGGATGAAGGTCAGTAGTTGTTTCTCAATGAGGGACAAATTAGTCACTAGGAGTTCGTGGTGTAGAAGAAATCTAGTCGATGAAGAGTTTCAAAAACTTTTGCATCTTCTTCAAATGCTAGAGAAGATTTCTCTGAGGCTATCAAATTTGGATTCCATAAAATGGCTAAGAAAGAAGTCAGGATTGTTCTCAGTTAGAACTCTTTATCGGTCTCTGTGTGATAGTCATGATTTCGATGGAATACTTCCAACGTTTTGGCTTTGGCGATATGGTGCTCTTTTGAAGGTGGCGGTCTTCAGATCACTTGTAGGGAGGTACATAGTCTTAACAACTGATAATTTGTGTAAGAGGAATATGATTCTCCCCAATGTTTGTCTATTGTGCTACAGAGATGTGGAATCGGTAGATCACCTCTTTATTCACTCTCTTCGCAAGGGAGATGTGGAGACATCTGTTTCGGCAATTTGGGGTTGATTGGGTTTTTCCGAATGCGATAGTGGTATTTCTCTTGGCATGATGGGGAAATCGGGGAAAAGGGTATGGATGCTAAGCTTGTCAGCGGTTCTTTGGGCTTTATGTTGGGAGAGGAATGAGAGGTGATTTAGAAATAAAAAGGGCAGACCCATAGATGTCATCAGGAAGGTGATTCTTAATGTAAAGTAGTGGGCGGAAGTGTCGAATACTTAGCTTTAGCTGGAAGTTATGATAGGGTGTTTGCTTGTACATTTGTATATTTGTATATTTGTATAATCTTTGGCTTCGGCCTTTGTAATGAAATATCATCATTGTTTCAAAAATCTAAAAAGAAAAATAATCCTACATCTAGTTTAAACTTAGTTTCTAAGCTTCCTTCATGTTTGACATGAATATAGAAGTGGAAAAGGAGAGAAGTTGAAATTTCAAATATGGCCCATTGTGGTTGTGTCACCCTGTAACAAGGTATCTGCCCTATAACAAACTGATTTACCACTGGATTATGTAACAGGGGTGACCATTTCCTTTGTCTAACGGCCTTTACAGGCGTAAAGTAACCATATTTTTAATAACATGATGATGGTGGTTATGTAACGGTAGCAGTATGCCTGTTATGCTATATGGAGCCATAATTTCAAAAAGAAAAAAGAAAAAAAGAGGCCCATAATGGCTATTACAGGCACACCACAGACTGATACAGGGATTGGACCTATACGAGGCTGATACATTTTTTTCCCTTATAAAAAAAGACCATTACAGGGCTGTGATGGCTGTTAAGGGGTGTAATGGTCTGTATTGTAATGGCCACAATGCTGGTCGTTATGGACACCGTTCCTGTTATTGAATTCCTTGGCCTGTGAGTATTCTAGAAGTGTCTTAAATTGGCAGAAAATATGAAAAAAATGAGTAGCAGTTTTGGTTAAGCATATTGTTCAGAGAGAAATTAGTGGGCCCCATTGATTACTGTTACATTTCAATCTGTGCTAAATGGCAAAACAAATCTATTGTTGTTTTTCTATCCATAGTTTTCTACTAATACTTCCATGAAATGCCTGAAAAGCCTATTCTTCAAGTCATTAGTTGTTTAAAGTTTTAAAGCTGTCCCCGTCTCCAATTGATCATATTTTCTGCCCTAGTTTCGAGGTTTTGACTACAAAGTGATTTTATTCATGCTGGTTATCTTTCCATGCAAATTAGGTCATATCAACTCCATGGATAGGTTGCATAGGAAGGTGAAAAGCTTCAGATTGAGTAATTGTTGGCATTTGGGTGGTTTGAATTCGTTAAGGACCAAGATTAAAGATTTTTGTGCTTTCCTTCAAGATTTATATATTATCATTATTATGGATCTTTGTAAGCCCACATGCATGTACAAGGGGAGTCCATGTGCATGTTGTTACATGTGCCAAAGTGTCACGTGTGCAATATCCAAGCCGTCCATCAGATGGGTCCCTCCATGCAAAAGCCCTTAACTAAACATTGAGCTATAGTTAGCAAACCAATGGATGACAAAAAAATTGGCCAACTTTTTCCACGCCTTCCTTTTGGTGGCATCATGGCATGCTTGATGAGTGGATTGGCCTGTTCTTTTAGACAATGGGAATCTACAGGTCGGGACAGTAGAGAAGGATTTGGTGAGGATAATGTGAAGAAGGGATGAGAATATTGAGAGAGAAGAAGAAGAAGAAGAGTTTGAGAGAGTTGATGTGTTGGGTTTACTTGCCCTAACACATACTATTTTATTATGATAAAGCATATAATACATTACAGGAGAATAGGGAAGTGTGTACATGCACTTACACAAAAAGAGCCCACAATACAATACACTAGCATTCTCTATACTCCCCCTCAAGTTGGAGCATAGATGTTGATCATGCCCAACTTGTCACGAACACGATGAAGAGCATCTCGACTCAAGGATTTTGTAAGAACATCAGCAAGTTGATCCCCAGATCGAACAAAAGGAGTGACAATTTCCTTAGAAGTGATTTTCTCCCGAATAAAGTGACAGTCGACTTCAATATGCTTGGTTCGCTTGTGGAAAACTGGGTTATAAGCAATATGGATGGCTGCTTGATTGTCACAGTGAAGAGGAATAGGATCCGAAGGAGGATAGCCAAGTTCTTCAAGAAGATTGCGAAGCCACACGAGTTCACACGTCGCATGAGCCATAGCACGATATTCTGCCTCAGCCGAGGACTGGGCAACAACTGGCTGCTTTTTGCTCTTCCAGATTATAAGATTACCACCTAGGAAGGTACAGAAGCCGGATGTAGAGCGGCGATCAAAAGTACTACCTGCACAATCAGCATCGGAATAACCAGAAAGATGAAGATGACCATGCAACTGAAAGCGGAGGCCAAGACCCGGGGCTGATTTTAAATACCGAAGTATGCGGTAGACAGCCGTGAGATGAGAAGTGCGGGGAGCTTGCATGAATTGGCTAACAACCCCCACCGCAAAACAGAGATCTGAGCGAGTAATAGTCAGGTAAATAAGCCGGCCTACAAGTCGTCGATACATCTCGGGATCAGTAAGAAGAGAACCATCATCTGGTCGAAGCTTCTGTGAAGTATCCATGGGAGTGGTAGCAGGCTTGCACCCTAACATGCCGGTCTCCATGAGCAGATCAAGTGCATATTTCCGTTGTGACAAGACCAACTTGGATGATGAGCGAGCAACTTCAATTCCGAGGAAGTAGCGAAGATGACCAAGATCCTTGATCTCAAACTTGGTCTTCAAAAATTCTTTGATCTCCCTCATTCCAGTAGAATCACTACCAGACAAAACAATATCATCCACATAGACAATGAGAACCATGATGCCCGTCGATCGACGACATATAAAGAGAGAATGATCGGCATGACTACGAACAAAGCCAAACTCCAAGAGAGCCTGACTAAATTTTTCGAACCATGCACGTGGAGATTGTTTGAGTCCATAAAGAGACTTCTTCAACCGACATACAAGTACAGGGTTGTGAGAAGCAACAAAGCCAGGAGGTTGATGCATGTAAACTTCCTCTGCAAGGTCCCCATGGAGAAATGCATTCTTAACATCAAGCTGAAACAAGGGCCATGATAAATTAACGGCCAAGGAGAGCACAACGCGAATGGAATTAAGCTTAGCCACTGGAGAGAATGTCTCGAAGTAATCCACACCATGAGTCTGTGTGTAACCTTTAGCAACAAGACGGGCTTTATAGCGATCAATTGAGCCATCTGGAAGAAACTTGATTGTATAAACCCATCGACAACCAATGATTTATGGCCTGTGAAGTGGCACAAGATCCCAAGTATGATTCTTCTCAAAGCGGACATTTCTTCCATCATCGCCTTTGTCCAATCGGGACCACGAAGAGCATGTGAGAGAGATCTAGGAATAGTCTGTGATGAAAGGGAAGCTAAAACGACTGAAAAGACGGTGAAAGATGATCATATGAAACGAAATTACTAATGGGGTGTTGAGTACAAGATCGTGACCCTTTGCGCAAGGCAATGGGAAGGTCTAAACTCGAGTTAGGAGAATCACCTGAACCAACATCCAAAGTGAGCGGAAGGGTGGATGGCTGAGCTTGTGAAGATTTATCTCGACGATGATACACCCGCAGAGGCTTAGGCTCACCCATATCACCAACAGGATGCTGAATAGAGGGGAGAGGAGTTTTCCCATGATCACTAGTAGAAAGAGGATAAGAGTCATACTCCCCCTGACTCGCAAGAGGATCAGAAAGGGAACGGCCAGGAGAGGAGAAAAAAGAAAGATCCTCAAAGAAAGTGACATCAGCAGAGACATATTTCTTGCGAGTCAATGGGTCAAAGCATTTATACCCTTTCTGACTCCGAGTATACCCTATAAAGACACATTTAATCGCCCGTGGACTAAGTTTATCATTACTCCCATCCAAAAATTGAACAAAGCATGTACAACCAAAAACTTTAGGTGGTAGAGGAAATGGATTATCATGAGGATACAATATAGTAAATGAAGATTTGTAAGATAGAATACGTGATGGTATACGATTAATAAGAAAAGTAGCAGTTAAAAGAGCATCACCCCAAAAATGTTTGGGTAGATGCATACCAAGTAGAAGAGTGCGAGCAACGTCAAGAAGATGACGATTCTTTCGTTCTGCAATACCATTTTGTTGTGGAGTGCGAGCACATGACGTCCTAGACAAAATACCACGTTCCTGCAAGAAGGACAGAAAGGCAGTAGACATGTATTCTCCCCCATTATCAGAATGGAGGGATTTGATGGAACAATGAAATTGAGTGCGCACTTCATGATAAAACACTTTAAACACATCAAACACTTCACTTTTAGATTTCAAAAGATAAATCCAAGTCATGCGGGAATAATCATCAATAAAGGTAACAAAATATTTAAATCCAAAAGTCGAGGTAACCGGAGCCGGTCCCCAAACATCCGAGTGAACCAAAAGAAAAGGTTGAGATTTCCTCCCAGAAGAGCTAGGAGGAAACGTAGCACGATGATGTTTAGACAATTCACAAATATCACAACATAATGGTTTAGTGACAGATAACGAGGGAAACAAAAGTCTCAATCTAACAATGGATGGGTGGCCTAAGCGGCAATGCTACCGAGTCATGGACTCTCGATTTAGAGAAAGGGTACTAGAAGCGGCAACAGGTGTATCATCGAGAAGATAAACGCCTCCTCGCTCATGCCCCCCACCAATCACTCTCTTCGTCTGTAGGTCCTGAAACAAACAATAAGAAGGAAAGAAGGTGATGGAACAATTGAGTGATTTAGTAAGAGAGCTAACAGACAATAAGTTTAATGGAAAACGAGGCACATGTAATACGGAGGACAAAAGACAAGGAAGAAGAGAGGGATGGAACCAATCCCAGAGATGGGAGATTTGGGTTCCATCTCCGATCTTGAAATACCGAGTGGTAGATGAAGGGGAATAAGAAGAAAATGATTGCAACTTACCGGTCATATGGGAGAAAGCTCCGAGTCAATGACCCGGGAGGTAGGAGAGGATGACGCAAGAAGGGCGGTACCTGACTGGGCCGAAGCTGCATGAGAAGGCTCAGGAAGATCCCGAATGTGAAGCCGCATAAGGGCATCATATGCCGCTCGAGAAATGATAAGAGACTCCCCTGAAGTAGTCTGCTCAGCTGTCGGGATGGAAGACTATCTCAGAAGTAACAGTGGAAGCAACAGAAGCAGCAGCATACGTAGGACGGCCATGTAGCTGCCAACAATAATCAACAGTGTGATTAGTTCCACCGCAATGTGAACAAATGCGGGAACCATCACGTCCACGTCCACGTCCACCACGACCACGAAGACTATGGGCGCCACGACCGCGATCTCCCTCGCGGCCTCTACCACGACCAGCAAAACCAGGAGTGCGCCCTGAGCTCAAGGATGGTACCCGTAGACAAAGGGAGGACTGATCGCCAGCAAGATGCGCCGAACGCTCGGGTGATACAAATGAATGAGAAGGAAGAGTAGAGGCCATAGCACGCTGACACATGGCATAAACTGTTGTCAATGGGGGAAGATGATCCTGCATAACAACCTGATCGCGAACGTGCATATAATCAGAACTCAACCCAGCGAGGAACTGCATGATACGAGTATCGTCCCGTTGCTTATGAGCAATGTCATGATCCTCTTTACATTTGGAAAGAAGAGGCTGATACATATCCAACTCATCCCACATACCCCGAAGCGTCGAGTAGTAGTCTTTTAAGGATCTGGAGTTTTGTTGAAACCGACCAATTTCTTGAATAAGCTGGAATACCCGTGAAAAATTTTGAGATTCCGAGAACATATCATGAAGCGAATCCCAAATGCCTTTAGCTGAGGATAAAAACATCACTGAGTGACTAATCGAGGAATCCATGCTATTCAACAACCATGCAATAACTTGATACTTCTCCTTTGTCCAAGACTTGTAAGTAACATCTGTAGAGCTTGGGGGATCATCTAAAATATACGACAACTTGTCACGGGCTCCTAAAAATACTTTTACAGATTGTGCCCATTAAAGATAGTTGTCACCATTCAACCTAATGGAGGTAATCAACAAGAGGTTGGGTTCAAAAGACCCTATGCCAAGAGATGAGGGCCCTTTGTCAGCCATAATAGAGTCCAAGAGAAAGAAAACTATGCCAAGAGACCCCCTATGCCAAGAAGGACTGATTCAAACAACTCTATCTCCCTCAATCCTTCAAGATAACAAGAGATAAACTTCAAACAAACATCAATCATCAAAAAACCAAGAAACGCAGTCAAAAGAGGCCTGTCCGAGTGAAAAACGGCCCAGCCGCACGCCCATTTGAGGTTTAAAACCTCTCAAACATTGATCTTGAGTAAAAAATCCACCATGGATAGCTTAGGAGGAAGATTTCGGTCCATCTCAAGCAAAGAAACCAAAGAAAAGCTTACCGATTTGACGTAGATCGAAGAAAAACGAAATCTGGAACCGATTTTCGAATTTCTCTATTTCGCCCAAAAAACCATGAAAAGAGGTCTAATAAATTCTGGAAAAATCATGACAAATCTTCTAAAATCAAAATCTATCAAACCCCTAAACTTTCAGCTCAAACGGAGGCCATACGTCCGTACTAACGCTGACGCCACCGTACGGCTGCTGACGTCAGCAAGGTGACGTGTCGCCTCTCAACCTGTTGGATGCGGAATGCCTGGATCTTTGCTCTGATACCAAGTAGAGAAGGATTTGGTGAGGATAATGTGAAGAAGGGATGAGAATATTGAGAGAGAAGAAGAAGAAGAAGAGTTTGGGAGAGTTGATGTGTTGGGCTTACTTGCCCTAACACATACTATTTTATTATGATAAAGCATATAATACATTACAGGAGAATAGGGAAGTGTGCACATGCACTTACACAAAAAGAGCCCACAATACAATACACTAGCATTCTCTATAGGGACTCACCCGATAGATGGCTTGGATCTCAAACATTTGTGCTACGCACATGGTGTGGAGCTTAGTTGCAAGCAGTGTTTTAAATAACGGTAGCGTGATGCGTAGCGCTCAGCCCTCTATAGCGTGTAGCGTAAATACGTGGCGTGAAGCGTAAGCTACACGATACTTCAATTTTTTTAATTTAAAAATAGGACATATATAATAAATAGTGAAAAAAAAAAGGAAAAAAAATATAAAAATGCCTAAAGGATGATTCATTTTATAAATTATAAGCATGTTCAAAAAAGTTATTAGTTATCATTTATCAAAAGCCAATCCACATATATAAGCCAAATTAAATAACTATCACATCAACAACTTTCTAAGCAAACCACTTTAATTAATAATGTCTAATTGAAAGCACAAGTCACAATTATGAAAAGAAATAAAAATCCTATAGGTTAAAAGTATCAAGTACAATACAAGTGTTACATTTCTCAACATTAGAAACAATGAAAATGTGAAAAAGAGAATAAAAAAATAAAACAGTAAAAAAACACATTGTAGCTTACGCTACGGACGCTACGCGCTACATAGCTGTAGCGTACGCTACAACCCCCGTAGCGTACACTACAAGGGATTTACGTTATTTGGGACGCTACGTAGTGCTATGACCACGCTACACTACGAGCGCTATTTGAAACACTGGTTGCAAGTTGCAACATCCTTCTAACGCTACTACTCCCACTTCGAATCCCCACTTTGGACTCTCCTTCCAGCTCCCACTTCCTACTTGGTTATACTTGTTTACAGTTTGAAAGAGATGCTTCCTTGCTCCTGCACCGAAATTTGTTGACACTTCATGCAACTTTAGTGTGGCCTCTAGCAATGTTTGAAATATTGGTATCGCATTACATATCGCACTCTTGGGATACAAAAACGTATCGATTATCGCACGGGATATATCGTTTGTATTGGGTAATTTATTGCACTTTTTGGTAAACATGGGGAAAAAATTGGGAAAATGGTTGAATTTTTTTTACGAAACTTTAGGGCCTGTTTGATTTTTCAATGCAAGTGTAAATAGCCGGGTAAATGGGTAATTATGATGCTTTCACCCGTTTGGAAATTCCTCCCTTGGAAACCGGTTCAAAAGTGCTAGTTAAAATTTTTGGACCTCACGGTGACGCGTATGACATATTTGTTCCGTCCATCCGTTTTACCACAACATTTTGAGACTTGAGCGGAAAAATTATGTAGATCCAACACTCAAGTAGCCCATACCAAAAGAAACAGAAGCCCTTAGAAGTTTTTAATGGTAAGTGTTTGATTCACTTTTTTCTGTGGCATGGTCCACTAGAGCTTTGGATATGCCTCGTTTTTTGGCTCATGCCATAAATTCAGCTGGCATAATGGATGAACGGTGTGGATAAGTGAAATGCATCACAATGGGAACCATAGATATTTTGCAATGTTCTCGATTTTCGTGTCCAAAAAGTAGGTAGTCAAATCAAGTACGGATGAAAATGTTGTAAATGCACAAGGAAATAATTATTACCCCCTTTGTAGGGTATTTACCAATGTACTCAAATATCAAAGAAGCCCTTAGGGATTGTTTAAAAAAAAAAAAAAAAGACCTTAATTCACACTTTTAAATCATAACATCTCAAAAAAGAAATGCACATAATAGGTTTCCTTTGTATAGGGTCCTAAGCTATGCATTGTCTGATTGAACTAATACAACTATATTCAAATTGAATGCATAACATTTAGAGGATATGTGATAATCATTTCATCAAACACTCCAAAATATTTCGAAATTAGTCTCAATCGACAGCTGGTTGAAGAGAAAATTGGAAAAATAATAATATTTTAATATTTTAAATTAAATATGATATTTACTTTTTGAAAATTGACAAGGACTTGACAAATTAGTAGATCAGCCCTCATACATGCTTGATTTCATGTTTGGAGTGCAGCATTGCAAGCAATTTTGGAGAAATTGGGGAAATTTAAAAAATTTCCCAAAATTTCCCAAATCGGACCACCTACACTCAAATTTTGAAATTAGAGTGTATGTGATGATCATTTCATCAAATACTCCTAAATGCTTTGAAATTAGTCTCCATTGACAGCTAGTTGATGGAAAATTTCGAAAAAAAAACAAACATGGAGAACATGAAGAACCAATGGATATGAAAATCAAAGCTCCAAGTCCATGATTTTTCATGCAAAACATGAAGAACCAATGGATTTGTAGCTATTTGACACTGATTTAACATAATTTCAACAACAACAACAAAAAAAGGATAAAATATTGAAAATGCTCACCAGATTGAACATGTGAGATATATCGGCACTAACTGTGCGTTTCGTATCGCACAAGTGGGATACAAGATATATCATAGGATATATTGGCCGATATCGTTGATATTTAAAACATTGGCATCTATATGGCTCTCTTATACACATGTGGGCTTAGCAAACCTTATAAATATAATAAGTGTTATTATTATTGTTTTTGTTGTTATCATCATCACCATCATTATTATACATTTGCCATGTCTTGGGCTGATAATTAATGAGAACAAAGAGATTAAGAAGGATTTTGCTTATAGAATTAGAGTAGGTGGATGATGTGGAGGTGTGCTTTTGGAGTTTTATGTGATCACTGCAAACCAATCAAACTAAAGGGGATATTTTTTTAAAGACAATTATAAAGACCATCCATGCTTTATGGGACAAAGTGTTGGGCAATCGAAGAACAACATGTTCATAGAATGAGTGTAGATGAAATGATGATGTTGAGATGGATGAGTGGCAAGGCAAGGAAGGATAGAATTAAAAATGAATGCATTCGAGGGATAGGAGTAGCCCAGTAGGTAATAAGATGAGGGAAAGTAGTCTGAGATGTTTTGGCAATATGCATTGGAGCCCAATAACTGCATTGTTTAGGAGTGAGTTGGTTCAAGTTGAAGGCTATAGATGGGCAAGGGAAGGCCAAAAAGGATATGGTGAGGTAGCAAGAAAAGATTTTGATGCCTTATGGTTTTACTAAGCACATGGTCCTTGATAGAGTGGAATGGTGGAACATAATTCATGTAGCAGACTCCAATCAATTGGGATAGGGCTTAGATAATGGTGGTGATGATCATGCTTGTCATTATTACTCATTTCATTTTCTTGATGCGAGTATGGATGGACCTTCATTTAAAAGCACACAAATGTAGTTCTTGCCACATCTTCTGCATTCTTTACACTAAATCTAAAACAAAGCATCATTTAGGGATGTTCATTTCTGTGATCAAGTAATGATATTGAGGTGTTTTCTATTCAGAGCACCAGTTGTTTTAAGATATTTTCGAGCAACCTAGAGTATTGAAACTCACATGTTCTAATTGACCCCAAAAAAAGAAGAAGCCATATTCAAGGAGACAGTTAAGAGCTAATATAAATTTTACTGAATTGTAGGATGGTCTACATGAGTATTCTATTATAGTTGCAAATATCCTTGAATGTGTTGCATCTTTAGAAAGTTGTTTTCAGATAACTTTTGAGTTTGTTGTACCTGACTAATAGTTTGTGTTTCCATCCGTTTCATTGAGCTTGATTTGATGATTTACATGCAGTATAAAACACTTGCATAGTTTTTTCCATGCATATTTCTTTAGTGTTCTGCTGACTATGCTCTACTGCTACAGCATTATGAAGGTGATGTCAGGGAACTCTCTTTGGATTTTACAGTTACGGAGGAGTTACTTGGCCAACGGGTTGTCACTGAACTTAAACCTGGTGGAAAAAATATGGCTGTTACAAATGAGAATAAGTTGCAGTATGTTCATGCAATTGCAGACTATAAGCTTAACAGACAGGTATGCAATTCACTGCTGGAGTTGGTTTAAGCTATCAAACTTGTATCTTATGTTGCATGCAGATTTACATGCATTCATTGTTGACTTGCAGATACTGCCATTGGCAAATGCATTTTATAGAGGCTTGATCGATCTTATATCACCGTCTTGGTTGAGCTTATTTAATGCAAGTGAGTTCAATCAGGTATTTTAATTTTAACATGTACTTGATCTGGTTGTGTTTTTGCAAAAGATGATATGGGATTACCGACTTCAATTGTAGCTCATCAGGATGTATTGTGTTTAAGCATGTGGTATTGATCAACTGTTACTAGAGGAACCAGAACATAAGCTCTCTCCCCCTAACAAGTGCCTTTTATAGTCAATTGGAAGTTCTGAGTTCTCATGGAGTGATTTGTCTACTTGTGATATCACCCACCCACCCCCCCCCCCCCCCCCCCCCACACACACACACACACACAGAGACCCACCCGCATGTACGCAGAGAGTAACGTATCGTTCACCACCGTGCCATTAACCATCACCACATATCGCCTGTAACGGGCTGTTTTGGGCTGATATGGGCTGATACACCCATATCGTTCATGGTCGATGCCAGTACGTATTGATATGTACTAGTTTCAAATGATACTTACCTTGGTTTCATGAGAGATCTTCCAAGATCACTTTTTTGACACATACTGAGAACGCATGAATTTGGGAAATGGACAAGTGGAGGTTTACTAACTATTGACTCTACATGAATTATTATTTGCTTGAAATGTCGGTCTTAGGTGTCGATGATTTGGCATTGAGGGATAAGGACAAGCATTTTTTTGGAGGTTTTCCTATGACCTGGTTCATGATGATCACGCACAATGAGTTTCACACAGGATAAAAATGAATGGGATTCTGACTTTTAGCACCATAACAATTGGGTGATATTTGGCAGATGTGCAAGGAGGTAGATTCCATTGATTTAAGAAAGAAGCTTCCATTTTGCGTGGAGAAAAGATATTGAGAAAAAGATCAATATACTAATCAAGAAAGGGAAGCTTGGGATTAAGAGATTTGTGCTCATCATGGATGGGATCGTGAAACCTGGAGCACAAAGAAAGAAACATAGAGATCAGTGGTTGGAGATGGAAGGATTTGTGAGAACGACAAGGTTTTTCTTCAAGGGCCTTCTAGGATGGGGGTGGTGGCGGCATAGCGTCAACTCGATGAAAACGTTTGGAAAATGTTGATTGATGAAGATTCCAAGTTGGGTCACGACAAGATCATCCTTTAGGGCCCTTCGGTTGCAGATGTGGTGGCGTATAGGGACCCCCACCACAATGGTAAATGGAACACGGATTATGCTGTTGCATTGATGCAAGACAACTAACCAATTGCTTTAAAAGCTCAAACTGATAGAGCGTGGCGAATCAACCCCTTTATCTCATAGCCTAGGCCCCACATGTCATGGGTTAGGTCCTCGGCCGACCCCCCCTCGTGGGCTGTACATCACATGGGTTCTACCTTACATGGGTGGGGCTTGCCTTACATGAGGCACCCACCTCACCCTGAGTGTGCCCCTGCATCCCTCAAGCCACTCCATTCGAGCCCACTGTGAAAATGCCCAGGCATTAATCACCCCCAGTAGAGTCTCGATATGAGACCTCCTGCTCTGATACCGCTTTGATGCAGGACAACTAACCACTTGCTCTAAGCATGGTGAATCAATCCCTTTATCTCATAGCCCAGGCCCCACATTCCATGGGTTAGGTCCTCGGCTGAACCCCCCCTGTGGGCCCCACATCACATGGGTTCCGCCCAGTGTTCTAGTTGTCGGTATCGCTACAAGTTTCATGGGCTGGAGATAAAGATAAAATATCGTTATCGTTAATAATATCGCTGATAACCAGAAATGCGAGGGAAACATGGGAAAAAATAGAGAAAACGTGAAATTTTTTAGTGAAACCTTAAGAGATGGTTAAATACACATATTTGCATATTTAGGAATAAAAAAATTACAAAAAAAAATGCGTACATAATAAGTTTTCATTTAATTTGGACCTAAAAGTATGTGCTATTGTAAGAGATCAGTCCAATTGTAACCAAAATGATTTTATACAATACAAACATAGGTATCATACAGTAAATAGGACATGTAAAAGTACATGAGCTAAAAAATATGCTCATCTTCCATCCTTCATACCTAATTAAGAATCAATTAAGCAAAGAAATGTGCATAATGCAAATGCATACATTATACAGTGATCCATCCATCCATCCATCCAACCAAACAATCATCCATCCTTTCATTCATCCATCCAACCATCACATCCATCCATCACATCCAACTATCCCATCCCATTCCATCCATCCATCCATATAAACAATCATCCTTCCATCTCATCCATCCAACCATCACATTTATCCATCGCATTCATCCATCCATCTAGCCATGATCCATCACATCCATCCATCTATCGCATCCAACCGTCCATCCCATGCATCCATTCATCCTTCCTTCCAAACAATCATCCATCCATCTAACCATCACATCCAAACATCCATCCATCCATCCCATCTATCCATACATCCATCCATCCATAAAAACGATCATCCATCCATCCCATCCATCCGACCATCACATCCATCCCATGTATCCAACCATCCTTCCTTCCAAACAATCATCCATCCATCCAACCATCACATCCAAACAGCCATCCATCCCATCTATCCATCCAACCATCCATACATCCATCCGTACATCCATCCATCCATCTAACCATCCAACCATGCATCCCATCTATCCAACCATCCATCCACCCCCCATATATCCATCCATCCCATCCAACCATTCATCCATCCACCCCATCAATCTATCCAACCATCCATCCCATCCAACCATAGAACCATCCATCCATCCATCGCATCTATACATCCATCCATCCAAATAACCATACATACATACATTGCATGATACATGATACATTTTAAAATATTTTTTTACATTAAATTTTTTTTTTTTTTTTTTTGTAATTTAAAAATAAAAATAATAAAAAATAAAAAATAATTATTTAATTTCTTTAAATGGGCCCCAGTCAGGTTAGCGTATCTATCAGTCATGATCATTTAAAAAATGGGACCCAATGGTCCCATTGAAAGAAAAAATGATTAAATAATTAAATTAACATTAAATAAATAATTTTTGTAATTTTCAGTAATATAAAAAAAATTGAAAAAATAAAAAATCATGGCCATTTGATAGATCATCCCTTCCTCATTATAAAAATAAAATAAAATAAAAAATTGTGCCCCAATTTGATAATTTTGGAAGAGATTAGGGAAAATCATAGCCTGCCTCATTTTTAATTACACAACAGTATTCATCTATTGGAAATGACATAAAGAGAGTCATTTAATGGCTCATTTAATTTATTAAAGAGAGAGCTTTTAAAGGCTCATTTAATTTATTGCCAAAAAGAGAGAAAGAGAGTCTTTTCCGTTCTCTAAACAGAGAGAGAAAGAGAGCCTTTTCAATTCTTTGACAGAAAAGGGTGTGTGTGTGTGTGTGTGTGTGTGTGTGTGTGTGAGAGAGAGAGAGAGAGAGAGAGAGAGAGAGAGAGAGAGAGACGTTGCATGGAAGAAGAGGAAGTGTATTTTTATTTATTTATTTTTTTTTTCGATTTTCTATGGACTTACACATATCATAAAGGAGGAAGAAGGAGGCTCGTTTTTCCTTCTTTTTCTTCCCCAATTTTTTGTTGATTTACGTAGGTCCATACTATCGACTTTATCTACGATATTTTCAGTTTTTTGACTCCAATGATAAAATCGGCGAAATGTAGCCGACATTTAGAAGGGAAACGAAAACTTGCGTATTCGGTATCGCAGGTGTAGTGAAACTGATATTATCGATGATAATTTGATATTATCGCCGATAATTTAAAAACTGGTTCTGCCTCACATGGGTGGGGCCCACCTCACATGAGGCACCCATCTCACATGGACTACCCACCCCAGTGTGCCCCTGCATCCCACAATTTGGTGTAGGATGATGGAAACTACCCTAGGATGCAAGATGAGATATCAATTACACATTAATTTCAGCAATCAAGATGTAAAATCAAACATATCCACATAATATATTTGAGAATTCAGATTTATAACACGAAGGTCTTAGGTTATCACATACGCAGTGCACGTAAATATAAAATAATTCAAGAGTGGCCCACTTGGAAGTAGGGACTTCCAATCTAGTGCAGTGTTTGAAATTTCGCCAAGAAATCAATAATATCATCGATATTATCGTTGTCGATGAACCAACGACAACAAAACCCTAGAAATTCGTATCCCTTCTGGGTATTGGCAAGAAATCGTCGAAAATTTCGCTAAAATCAATATCACTACATTATCACCGGAGTTATCTCCACCTACCACTGCCAATCGAGCTGATGTTTTTGATAAATACTGTCAGAATATTGCCCAAAATCGCCGAAATGCACATTCCAACTACATTAATAAGTGAGAATTTGAAATATATATATATATATATATATATTTAAAAGGCGGGATTTGCTCACCTCTGCTTTTGCCTGTCGAGTGGGAACTCTTCCCCCCACCTACCCTGGGCTTCCTCTTTGTATTGGTAAACCTGCCTTGCTTCTTTGGGATATTGTCCTTGAGAGGATGGAGAGGAAACTTTCCTCGTGGAAATGCAACCTTCTTTCTTTGGGTGGGAGACTTTTTCATTAAAGACTCCCTATCCAATCTCCCTGTTTATTTTTATCTTTGTTTCATTGTCTTAAATTGGTGTTGACCAAGATTGACAGGCCGTAGAGGAATTTCCTATGGCAAGGGGGGTTTGTCTCTATAAAATTTCCTCTTCTTAGGTGGGATGAGGTCTTTAAGCCTATCTAGGAATGTAGTGCAATTATAAAGCATTTAGATTTAGTTAAATTTGCCCGAGTGAACTTGGCGGTTTGCTTCAGGAGAGGAGGCCCTGTGGAAATCTGTTATTAGGGCTAAGTATGGGACTGATCAAGGTGGTTGGAGATCCAAAAACTCATCCATGTGTAGGATGTCTAATCTTTGGAAAGAGATCCATAGGGTGGGAGGTTTGGTGTTCCAACACATCTCGTTCTTTGTGGAAAATGGTAATAATATCCTTTTCTGGTTGGACCCCTGGTGCGGTCTTCCAACCCTTGCATCTTCCTTCCCTGCCTTTGCCTATATAGCTTCCTCCCTTCAGGCTTCTGTGCCTGAGTGCTACTCCTTGACTAGTTCGAGTGGAGCTTGGTCCCCTTCGTTTCGTAGGAATTTCAGAGACAATGAAATAGAGGAGCTGAAATCCCCCTTTTCTTGGTTGCAGGAATTTGTTATTAACTTAGAGGCTGAAGATTCCATTGTCTGGTCCCCTGCCAAGTCTAGGGTGTTCTCTGTCAAGACTTTTTACACCGCCTTGGCCTCCCCTAAAACTCCTCCAATTCCCAGTTGCACTGCCATGGTCTGGACCTATGGAGCTCCCCCAAAAGTTGTTGCCTTTCTTTGGTTGGCTGCAAGGAACTGTGTCCTGACCATCGATAATCTCTAGAAGAGAGGCCTCGTTCTTCCAAATGTTTCCTCCCTTTGTATGGCATACACGGAGTCTTTTGACCATACATTCATCCATTGCCCTTTCTCCTCTCTCATCTGGAATGGCATTCTCCTACAAGCTAAGGTGACTTGAGTAGTGTTGGCTCACATTCATGACCACCTTGTTCTTGGGAAGTTGGGGGACGAGGGAGGCTAGGAAAAGAGAGATGGAAGATTGCTTTTCTAGCTGCATATTGAACCCTTTGCCTTGAAAGGAACAACTAACGTTTTGAGGATATATCCACTCTTCCTAGCGGGGATTGGGAAGGGATCTTTCTATTGAAATGACGCTAAGGTTGGGAGTGGGACTCTGAGCATGTTTCTATATATGGACTTGGGCTGGGCCAAGAATAGTCCAAGCCCAAACCGAAGATAAACGGGGTTTTATGCCCAAGCCCATCTCATGGGTCTAAAGGTTGTGCCAAACCTGGCCTAAATGGCAGCTTGGCTTGAAAACCCATGGGCTGGCTCAGCCCGTTATCAGCCTTATCGCTCATCATCTTTAATTAAATTTAGTAGTTCGCTTGTATTCAGTAGTCTAGCCCTTGATAGCAGTGTTCGAAATATCGGTATCGCATCACGTATCGCATTCTCGGGATATGGATACATATCGGTTATCGCATGGGATATATCGGTTGTATTGTGCAATGTATCGTTATTGTTGGAAACATGGGGAAACATTGGGAAATTGGTTGAATTTTTCGATGAAACTTCGGTGACTGTTAAAAAAGACATTAATACACACTTATAAATCAAAACATTACAAAAAAACAAGTACGCATAATAGGTTTTCTTTGTAAGGGGTCCTAATCTATGCATTGTCTAACTGAATTCATGCAAGTATATTCAATGTCTATTCATATGATTTATAAATGTAAGAAGAGGTGTGGAAACACAAGCAATACATTCAAAAGAAAAAGAAGAATCACTAGATTAGGTTACAAACATTTTTAATGTGATGTTTGAACACAAAGATTGCAAACGATTTGTGAGAAATTGGAAAATTTTGATTTTTTTTTTTTTCGATTTTTCACAACTCGGTCCATCTCCTCCAAATCTTGAAATCAAAGCTCCCAATCCATGATTTTTCATGCAGAACATGAACAATCATGAATTTGTAACAATTCGACACTAATTTAACATGAATTACAGAAAATAAAAGCATCGAAATTCAAAAATGCTCACTAGATCGAACATGTGGGATATATCGCACTACTTGTGCGTTTCGTATCACACAAGTGGGATACAAGATATATCGTGGGATATATCAGCCGATATCTAGTGATTGGGTTACAAACATTTTTAATGTGATGTTTGAACACAAAGATTGCAAACGATTTGCGAGAAATTGGAAAATTTTGATTTATTATTATTTTTTTTTTTTAAATTTTCACAACTCGGCCCATCTCCTCCAAATCTCGAAATCGAAGCTCCCAATCCAAACATGAAAAATCATGAATTTGTAACAGTTTGACACTAATTTAACATGAATTACAGAAAATAAGAGCATCGAAGTTCGAAAATGCTCACTAGATCGAACATGCGGGATATATCGCAGTACTTGTGCGTTTCGTATCGCACAGGTGGGAGACAAGATATATCGTGGGATATATCGGCCGATATCGTCAATATTTAAAACAATGCTTGATAGAGTGGATCAAAAAAAGGATTCATGTAATCGACGCCAATTAATTGGGATAAGGCTTAGATGTTGATGATGATGAGTTGGCTTGTACTATTTTGGTCCCTTGGACTTCCTGAACATAAATTCATATGTTAATCTTCAATTAAAAAGAAAAGAAAAGAAAAGGTATGCTATTCTATTATTGTTGAGAATGTGGAGGGCATACTCCCTTTCATTTATAACAATTCCTCTTCTTGACCTTTTCACCTAATCCACAAAACGTTTAAGAGTTACTAGGTAGTTTATTTTTTAGTTTTCTTCAAATTGCTCTTGACCTTTGAATCCCAATGATGACAATATCGTCAACATATAAAAGTGTGAAGATGAGTACTTTCTCTCATTTTTGCTGATGGAAAGGGAAATGTCAGTCTTGGGTATAATGATCCCACCTGCTTCAATAGCTTTTAAGAAGCTTTGCAAACTTACCTGCCTACTTCAGCCCATAAGCAGTTATTTTGTGAGACAGTGCGGGGTTTAATATGTAGACTAGCTCTGCAGAAAGGCATGTACGCTTCTTGCAGATCATCAAAAAATGTAGGTCCTATCAAATCCGGTTGTTTTAAAGGCCTATTAGTCAAAGCTGCAGCTGAGACCACATACTTTGCATATCCGATATCTTTCTATGTAGTTGGGGCAAGTATCTTATTGTAGTGTGCTTGCTTAACTTTGCTGAATTGTGCTTGGTCAAAACTAAGGATTACTTTATCATTGAGGATTATAATTTCTCCATGATAAAGTTACTTGATGGATTACTTTACCTATAAGTTCTCCATGGTAACTCTGGAGAACTCTAGAAACTAGAAGATAAGCTAAAGAATGGGTTGGATTAGGAAGCATCTAATCCCATTCCTTGGCTGTTGAGGTGATAAGTCACTTGCTAATTCTGGACCAGGCAACCTGTACCAGCTAGGTTGAAACCCAACCTTCTGATTAATATTCCATCCAAGTCATTCACATCACCAGAAGCAATAGAGAATGCTGAAGTGATAGCAAAGGACAGTAGTGGAAAATTTGGTGAACATTTATCTACTCTGAAGATAATGTGTCATTGGTTGTCTGCTTATTTTCCATTTGAACTGACATCTTTACAATTACATGATTTTGATTCCATTTATTTCCTAATCAATATTGTGTGGAATGTCATGATTCCTCCCCAATTGTGAATGTAATTAGTTTCCAGAGGGTTGTTTAATAGCTTTATGTTCTCCCTAGATTCTTTGTATTCTACCGTTGGTTGTGTTGATTGCTGATTTTAATTACCATATGCAGCTGCTTTCAGGTGGAAAACACGACTTTGATGTTGATGACTTAAGAAGCAACACACGCTATACAGGCGGCTATTCTGAAGGGAGTCGGACAATTAAACTCTTTTGGGAGGTGTGGACCCTAAAGTTGATTGGTTAAGCATGCTTATGTTCTTATATATTTGTTACCCTAATCATTATTTTGTGCAACGCCAACTTGCATTCAGCATGTCAATTTCATTTAACATATTCGGTGATTTTGAATATAGTTGCATCACTCTATTAGACAGTGCATAGTTTCAAACTCTATACAAAGGAAACTTATTATGAGCACTTATTTTTTGTAATATTCTGATTTGTAAGTGTGTAATTATATCTTTTAACATCCCCTGAATTTTCATTGAAAATTCAACCAATATTCTTATGTTCCCAAAAACCGCAAAACATTAAGCGATACATCCAATATTTTCCATGCGATAACCAATATGTTTCCATGTCCCAAGGGTGCGATACATCCATCGATATTGATACTGAAAACATTGATCTTCGCATCTACTTGGTGAGGTTGGATTGCATTCAATTAATTGGCTTACAATCAGCATAATGGTTGGGATCAGGTCAACTAGTTGTGAGGTTCTATGAACCTTCACCTAGTCTTCAATTGTTTCATGAAATTATTTATTGCTTCCTTATACTCGTAGACCTTTCATTTTGCTTGAATCTTGTTATATGATTGCTTTACTAAACCAATTAGGCCATATTGTGTTGATACCAGTGTTCGAATTATCTCCGATATTATCTTTATCTCCAGCTCAACGATATCGATAACACTGGTAGTGATAGCGATAACTCTGGTAGTATCAGAAATTCCAGGTATTAGCAAGGTATCGCTAAGTATCGCCAATGCATCAATATTGCTAATGTAATTGCCAATATTTTCAACTATATAAATTCTAAGTGTTACTTGTATTGTCAATGTATCAATATCACCAATGTATCGCCAATATTTTTTACTTTGTAAATTCTAAGTAATGCTTGTATCATAAGTGTATCGACGATATTTCAATAATATCGCCAACATATTGATATCATCAAAATTTTGTTTATTAGAAAAAAAATTATTTCGTTTTTTTCCTGGGCACATGGTTGTATGTAGTGTTCAATTTGCCATTGATAATATCTCGATATGATCGATATCACAACATGCGCGATATTGATAACACAATCTTTCATTTCCTTTTCAATTGTTGATGATTTCTTGGTGAAATATCATGTGTTGTTGATATTTTGCAACATCGATGGATGTTTGAATGGAAGGTTGGATGGTTAAATAGGCTGGATGGGATAGTTGGACTGATTTCTTACAACAACGCATGCTTTTAAGGCTCTTTTTGCAATTTTTTTATTTCTAAATATGCCAGTACATACATTTTAACATCTCCTGAAGTTTTGCTGAAAATTCCATCATTTTTCCCATGTTTCCTCGCATTTTCGGTTATCAGCGATATTATCGGCGATACCGATATTGTTTCCGTATCCCTAGCCAGCGAAACTTGTAGCGATGCCAATACTTCGAACACTAGTCGATACCAGTGTTTGAAATATCGGTATCGCGTTATGTATCACACCCTTGGGATACAAATACATGTCGGTTATCGCACGGGTTATATCGTTTGTATCGGGTAATTTGTCGCACTTTTTAGGAAACATTGGGAAAATAGTTGAATTTTTCAATGAAACTTCAGGGATTGTTAAAAAAGACCTTAATACACAATTTTAAATCATAACATCTCAAAAAAGAAGTGTACATAAAAGGTTTCCTTTGTATAGGGTCCTAGGCTATGCATTGTTTGACTGAACGAATGCAACTATATTCAAACTGAATGCTTAATATTTAGAGTGTATGTGACAGCCATTTCATCAAACACTCCTAAATACTTCAAAATTAGTCTCAATTGACAGCTGGTTGAAGGGAAATTTTAAAAAGAATAATAATATTTTAACAATAGTTATTAATTTTTAATTAAAAAATGATTTTTAATTTCCAAAAATTGACAAGGACTTAACAAATCAGTCGATCAGTCCTCATACATGATTGATTTCACGTTTGGAGTGCAACATTACAAGTAATTTGAGAGAAATTTGGGAAATTTCCCTAATTTTCCTCAAATCAGACCACCTACACTGGTAAATACTTCAAAATTAGTCTCAATTGACAGCTGGTTCAAGGAAAATTTTGAAAAAAAAAAAACATGGAAAACATGAAGAACCAATGGATATCGAAATCAAAGCTCAAACTCCATGATTTTTCATGCAAAACATGAAGAACCAATGGATTTGTAACCATTTGACATTGATTTAACATAGTTTCAACAAAAAAAAATAGGGCTCAAAAATTGAAAATGCTCACCGGATCGAACATGTGGGATATATCAACACTACCTGTGTGTTTCGTATCGCACATGAGAGATACACGATATATCGGCTGACATTGTCGATATTTAAAACATTGGTTGATACCATGACTCGTCGTTAGATTTTTCATTTAGTTCCCAAGGCTGTAAAATAGGAGGATGTCTCACTTCTACTAGTGGTAATCTTCTCATTCATGCATGTATAATATTCGCTGATCATGAATTATGTGACATTTATCTCTACCATATATAACAGGAGCAGCAAGGGGCAACACTTTCCGGCAATTAGTTTTAGGAATGACTATAACTTTGGGTTATAAAAGGACATGAGCAGGTTTTAGATATAAAAAAAAGGGGGGCATCCAATGACTCTTCCTTTAAAAAAACCATTTGATAAACTGGTATAGTATGGTAATTACTATACATTTGAGCTGTGGGGTCCACCCGTAGTGTGTAGGTAGAATCCTAACCATGCATTGGTTTCACCTTCTTATGTTCACTGTACATTCAAATATTGATCATGATCCAAATTCTTATGGGATGCTGCAAGGAGTGGCATCTACATCCAAATAATAATCATCCAACATGCACTCACACATTACAATGGGCCCCACGCAGATACCATGTCTTCGAATGTATGTGATCACTCTCCATATGGTAATTCACTTCCTCTCTTCACGTGCATTGCTCATACCTTACCCTTTTGGTGCATGGAACTTTAGGTGCATGGAAAGTACATGGTTGAAGACTGGACATTCATGGTGGAAACTTTTGTTCCTTGATATTTATAAATATAATATTATTGAAGGAATCAAATAGCAAATGGAGAAATAGACAGTGTATGCTAATGTTTGCCTCCAACTTCCCAAACTATCAAGATAGAATTTGTGATCTTCCATTCTTGTGAATACCAGTAATCTGAACTGCATAAATCTTGTCCAGAATCTCCTAGTTCTCAACCAAACTATAGAATGGCCACTAGAAAACATCGTTCTTTTAGTAAACCTGTCTAGACAACATTTCTTGAGATTTTCTTCCCTTTTTTCTTTAACATAGAAATGGACCGCTTACTGCTTGAGTCGTTTTCACTTCCTATCTTGTTGTAAACCATGTGCAAGTTAGCTCCAGATGTGGATGTTCCCATCACTCAGTGCTTCTCTCTGTCTGAAGATCTAGTGGTTTGGACCCCTCCATGTAGGAGGAACCCGTCAGATGAGGCGGTGGCCAACTTCATTTGACTTTTGGAGTGCCTTCGGGGCTATCACCTGTTTGTCGATGTAAGGGATCATATGGTTTGGAATAAGGAGAGATCGGGTCGGTTTTCAGTTCGATGTTCTATAGTTTGATGCATGGGTCCTTATCCAGGTGCATAGAGGGTACTCTTCTTTCATTTGGCACTACGGTGCACAACTTTTGCTTGGTTGGTGAGAAGAAACGGAGTATTAACAATCGCCAACCTTCAGAGTAGGAAGATGGTATCCCCAACATCTGTATTATGCGTATGCAAAATGCAGAATCAGTTGAATGCCTTTTTGTCTATTGCGCCCTTGCTAGAGAGTTGTGGGAGAGGTTTTTTGAAATCTTTAGAGTGAAGTGGGTGATGTCGTGATCCATTGAAAACTTCTTCTTTGATTTTCTGTGTGGCATGGGGGATGAGTAGGGAACAAAGGGAAGGTGATTTGGAGGCTAACTCTCTTGGTAGATATTTGGGCTATATGGGGGGTAGGAATATCAATGAATGGGTTAGTGTCGGAGGTGTTTAGAAGGGCTAAGTTGGATATTATGGAGTGGGCTTTATGTCTTTTGTTCTTTGTTGAATATAATCTTTCCCCTTTGTATTGGACATCGTTGGTGTAATTTCTCCTCAGATTCATCTTTGGCCTTTTCTAATAAAATATCATTACTTTCCAAAAAAAAAAAAAAGAAGCCAAAGGCCTGAGTTCATTTGGATCTTCTCCTATGATTTTTGTAGACATCATAGAACCAACAAGGTCACATACAAAGAGGATTAGTGCCATCATCACTGGTACCTATGCTGCCTTCATCCATCTTTGTTGGTTTGAATCATTTGAATAGGTTTCTTAAGGTCCACTTTGTATTGCCAAGAAGCTTTATTCAATCAAGTATTGCTTCCCTTAACATGCAATAAAAATTCTCTCAATTGTAAAGTTGGTAGAGGTATACTATCCACTTAGCGGAAGCTTTTTTTCTGTGGCATGGTTCATGGATCATGAAAGATTTGCAGAGGCCGGTTCATTGAGTATTCAAATATTCATTTTTAATGAATAACTGCAGTTCCATTGAAAAAGCAAAAGGGATAAACAAAAGCTCGAGGGACAGAGGCAACAAGGTTGCAATAGGGAGTGACTTGTTACTTCATCTCCAGTTAGAGATATTTTAAGACATGATTTATTAAAGAAAGGATGCTCCTATCCAATCCATTAAGGCAACTTTAGTGAGAGGAATGGTAGCCTCACATCCCTCTCTTTGTGCACAAGAATGATACATTTAAGTAGAATATACAACTTGAGTATCTTTAAAGATGAGAGAGGGACTTCAAAGTTGCAAGGCTAACATGAACTGTATACCAACATTAGGGCTGAAAGTCGGGTGGGTTGGGTTGGTGCTCAACCCTAGCCCAACCCAAGGTTCCCATACCTCAACCCTAACCCAACGTCGGGTTGGGAATTCTCAACCCAAGCCCAACCCAAGCGGGCTCGGTCGGGTTGGTCGGGTAGATATATGCTAATATTTTCATTATTACATTAGTCTATTATATTTTCAATACACGTATTTTTGTACCTATAATTTTATTTATTGTAAAGAAGTTCATTTTTTCTAAACAAACAAGATAAAATATAAGATAACTACTCCTTTAAACGTCGTATTGTATATCAAGCAATCTATTTGGGAGAGAGAAATCCGATGTATCTTGTTAGCTTAAGTCATTGGAAATGACGTGGACCAACGAAACCCGACAACATTGGAATTTCCTGTGCCTTCAACACAGACGATCCGCACTCAATTATAATTAATTTATAAGGAACTTATATATTGATTGGGTTCGGGTTGGGTTGGGCACTCGAGTCCAACCCAAGTTTTATCAGGTGGGTGTTTGTATGGCCCAGGCCCGAGACCAAACCCGATACATCCTGCCCAAGCCCAACCCAATGTCGGGTCGGTCACGGGTCGGTCGGGTTGAACCTGCCCAACTTTCAACCCTACCCAACATATGATGTTGTTGGAGTTGCCTTCCACCATTAAAGGCCATATGGATGAAGAACAGAGTATTGGAAGACCTCTCCAGAGCAGAGATATTCTGCCTAATTCAAGACTCTGATTTGAACATCTTGGAAATGACCATCTTAATTATGTCCTTATCATCTCTTAGAACCCACACTCATCAGCCTTGGATTGCAATGATACCAAAATATTGGATTGCGATTATATATCTTCTCCAATCGATCTTGCACAAAAGATTGGTTTCATTGCTTTCGGATTAATGTGCTCACTATCAATAAGAAAAAAACATCAAGAGTTTGGCTTTTCTTGATGGAAGTCCCTTGGGAAGGAAAGATGGGATATTGCATACCTTCAGTCAGCCTAATATAAAAGTCCTTGTCCAAAATCAAAACCTTGCAAGTGCTTCCATTCAAACTAATAGGGTGAAATCCTTGATTTTAAAATGAGGCTGAAGAACATACAGAAATGTCTAGTGGATTTTGGTCTCCTCTATGTCGAATCTCCAAGAGGATGAATTCGAAGAATTGGTGGCCCTTTTAAAGCTACTTTTAGGGTGTCTCTTTCGGAGGGAAGTGCCTGGGTTTGTTGGCTTGAGTCAAAGTTGGGAAAGTTCTCGGTTAAGTCTCTCTATTCTTTGATTTCAAGCACTTCTTATGTCGGTGCCAAGGACCATACCTTTCCCCTTTGGTTCTATGGCACTCCCTCTAAGGTTGTGGCGTTCACTTGGCCGGTGGGATGGAATAGAGTGCTATCAATAGACAATTTGAGAAAGAGGGATCTAATCGTAGTTAATGTTTGGTCCTTGTGTTGGCAAGATGAGGAATCAGTGAACCATCTATTTATTCATTGCCCATTTTCAAGGGAGGAGTGGGATAGCTTTTTCATGCTATTTGTTGTCTCATGGATTCTTCCATGGTCTATTGTTAATTTTTTCAGGCAATGGCATGTACTACTACAGGTACTACTATGCCGTGGTACCTACACGTGTCAGTTTCCTTTAGGGTATGGAAGGGTATGGAGCTTCTTGGTGCCAAAATGAAATGAAATTCATTACTTTGCTCTGTCAAGCCCTATAGGCAAGCGTACTTCGTGGCTAAGCCTCACCTTATGGTATGCAGAGAAAGGGACTACTACCTATATTTTCATGTAGTCTAATGCCCTAGTGTTTTGGCACCATTGTTATCAAGCCCTATGGGCAAGCGTACTTCGTGGCTAAGTATCACCTTATGGTAGGCAGAGAAAGGGGCTACTGCCTATATTTTCATGCAGTCTAATGCCTTAGTGTTTTGGCACCATTGTTATCAGAATTGTACGATTCAAATCCTATATTTTCATGCAATCTAATGCCCTAGTGTTTGGCACCATTGTTATTAGAATCGTACAATTCACGATATGGATCATACGATTCATATCGTATCCTATGCGTGTACGATTTGAATCAATCATACACGCAAATTGTAAATCCGAAATAATCATGCGATAATCATACGAATTGTATGAATCGTATGATAATCGTAGATTACATAAATGGGCCAAACATTACTTAAAAATCATTTAAAAAAATTTTTATTCAATTTTTTCTTCTTTCTTTGTACCCTTTTGCTCATAAAACATGAAAAATGCCTCCCCTATTAGATATATCCTTTTTTTTTCTTTTGAGAGAGAGAGAGAGAGAGAGAGAGAGAGAGAGAGAGAGGCAAGAGGAGATTTGGGGATTTTGATATTCAAAAACCCAAAACAAAGAAATCAAGATACTATTCACAATGAAATCAAATGCCATTTTTTCTAACATGATTCTACACTTGAGAAAGGTACAAAAGAACAAAATTATTAAAGGACTCTTGTATGTTTTTTAAGGTCAATTTTTTTCAAAAGACAACAAAAGAAAACAAGGGAAAAAGACAAGAATCCTTTAATATCATGATATGTATACCATATACATTTTCTCAATTGATAATATCATGATATGTATTACTTTTTGGTACATGTTGATGGGAAATGGATGATTAATGAGTTTTTAATCTTTTCTGATTTACTTATATTTTTTCATTTGTTTTTTATGTATATTTTTAAAATTAGAAAAAATCTTACAATTTGCAATTCGATATGATTCAACCCCTATTACAATTTGTGATGCAATAACGATTTTGACAACATCGATTGGCGTCACACCTCAAATCATATAATTGGTTAACCTTTCAAATTCTCATCTTCATTCAAATTTCTAGGTAACACAATTACCTAAAGAAGTTAGTTCTTGTCTTTGTTGATCAGTTGGTATTAGTTTATGCGGTTTTTATGCCAATCAACAGTATAAAAACTGCTTGATTGAATTTTTGTACTTACATTTTGTAATCGTCAATCACGGTCTTGCAGGTTATTACAGGATTTGAACCAAAAGAACGGTGCATGCTACTAAAATTCGTGACAAGTTGTTCTCGTGCTCCTTTGCTTGGGTTCAAGCATTTGCAGCCAACTTTTACCATTCATAAGGTATGATCCTCATCTTACATCCACTTGGAGACTTTCACTCATGTCACATCTCTTCTTGTTGGCTTTTCATAATTATTGGACATCTATGCTCTTAAAATGTTCCAGATTATGAGAGCATTATATCTGATAGATGTAGCACAATGATTAGTTTCAAATAATTTTCTTTTGGTTCAGAACTAAGTCAAGTTGAGGATTTTCACCTCAATTAGTATGATTGGTTTTGATTTGGTTCACAAATGTGAACCTGCATTTTTGGTGATACTTGTTGGAAATGCAAAGTGATCAACTTCCTACTATGGTTTGTGCTGAAACTTAAACTCTTTAAACTTGTGCAAGAGGCTCTGATTTAATCAAGTGCACCTGAAGACTCATTTTGGGGCCTGGAATTGAACTTATCATATAACATTGCAATTATCTTATTTTTAGGATTATTTAGTCACTTGTGGGCAACATTAATCATGTGATGCATAATGGAATGATTTAACCTAATAAGATGTCATGAAATTAAAAGACAAATTAACTAGAGCAATGGAACGACAAAATAAAGCTAATTTGCCATAAATTCAGAAATTTCAGATTTATAACATGTCAAAATTCAAGCCTATGAAAATCCCACAATGCGAATCTCATAAATTACTAATTAACCAAGACCTATGGGAGATAGAACCCCCATCCTAGCATAGGGTTAATTCTGGATTCAATGGAAATCATGTGTCTTGTACGATTTTTGATATGTTAGGGCGATTTAAAGGCTAGAGAATGTGGGAAATAGGTTTGGGGTATCTAGGCTAAGGAATTGAGGTTGGAACATTAGAGTTGAAGTTTTGAGAGGTTTTGGGTTGGGATTTTGGGTTAAGGGTTTTAGGACTTAGGGTTTCAAGAATTGGGAATATGGGTTTCAAGTTGTGAGAATTACAGATTTATGATTTGGACAAGGGATTTTCAGATTTTGGGGATTTGGGTTTGATAAAATTGGGAGTTTTGGAAATTAGGGTCTGTGGATTAGGGTTTGGGATTCTAGAATCTAAGTTAGGGTTTTATTGGATGTGGGTTCTAGGGAGACAAAATAAAGATCAAAGAAGAGCGTTCGGGAAAAGTAGAGAAAGTGAAAAGAGAAGAAGGAAGATAATACTTTGTTGAGAAGAGAGAAAAATAGAAAAGATAACTAGGGAATCGCTCCCCGTGGTTTCACACCACCAATCCAATCACATGATAATTTTGTTTTTTTTTTTTTTTTTGCTCAATCTCAAAGCAAAGGGAGAAAAATCTCTTTCATTTATAACATGCATAATCACCCTTTATAGTATCAGAAAAGACCTTTTACAAAAAGGCACTCTTAGATAAGATTCTCAACATAAAGACGCTTAAAGAATTAAAAGTTATTCCTAACTCCCTAATCTCAACACAAATATGGGATATAAAAAATAACAAAACATATAAACAAACTAAACAACTAAACTATTTCGTGGCCCATGGGGTCCACGATCAAGATGTCTGATGATGATGAACCAACTATCAGAATGGTCCCCGGTCGAAATCCAATGGTCCGATGTGTTCATCAAGCTCCTATATGCAAGGCCCACGTGCATCTTCCTAGTGTGGGGTCCTCAAAGATGCACGAACATGCACGTGGGGTCTTCAATGTGGCTAGGAATGTGAATTGGGTCAAATGGGCCCAATATAATGGTTGTCTAGCCATAAGGAGACTGGCTCTACCCTCCTCTGATATGGTGTTCAAATGTCCTCATCATCATGTCAATAAAATTTTACTCCCAAAGGTTGCAGCTAATTGTGGTGCTCATAGTTGATTTAGACCGCACAAATCTTAAATTGACAAGAAATAAGACATCATCATCTTGCTCAGATTTCAATTACAAAGCTATAATAGTAAGTTTTGGATGATGCATCTTTCATTTGGTGGAGGCCTAAGTTTGCTACTTTTCCAACCCTCTGTTTGAAAACATTGGATTAACACTTCAATGTAATGTAAAGCACTCCAAAGTAACATGTATCACATCCTTGGAGTGCTTAGATGATAGTCTTGGAAAGTCTGAAAATTTAATAAATCATCTGTAACTCAGTCTTAGAGAGTTGAAAGGTAATGCCACCATTATAAACAAAAGCTTATACTTTGTCCATGCAGTAAGATAGGTTTTGAGCAAATTTGATTTCTCTCACATGTTCTTCACAATACTTAACACACTCATCTTTATACAGTAATTATATTGATGTTGATAGTAGACTAAGTCGCTATAGTGCTATCTGACAAGTAGGTGTGATGTAGGATAATGGAAACTACCCTAGGATACAAGATGAGAGATCAAATTACATATTAATTTCAGCAATGAAAGTGTAAAATCAAACAGTCATATAATTTATTCGGAAACTCATATTTATAACATGCAGGTCCTAGGTTATCACATACACAGTGCACAGAAATATAAACTAATTCAATAGTGACCCACTTGGAAGTAGGGACATCCAATCTAGCTTGGGTAGTGCAACAACCACGTGGATAGACAATGATGCAAGCAAAATTCTGGTTTGGAGAAAGTTTCACAAAAATAATTATAATAATAATAATAATAATAATAATCAAAATTTCATTAGGGTTTTGGATTCATGGATGGAGATTTGAGGAATTGGGTTTCTAGGGATTTAAAAGATCTAGGGATTAAGTTTGTAGGGAAATCAAAGAGGGAAAATGCCAAATGAGGGCCCACATGTGGCTGCCCATATGGACGCACGTGCATGCGTGCGTGTGCACGTGCGGGTCTACTTGTGGATAGGTAAAAGAGGGAGAGAGAGAGAGAGAGAGAGAGAGAGAGAGAGAGAGAGAGGGTGGATTGGGTAGGGTTTTGATGGGTTCAAAAGGTTGTAAGGGGAGGGGAAGGAGAAAGACAAGAAAAGAAAAAGAATACCTTGTTGGAGAAGAGAGAGGAAGAATGCATCTTGGGAAATTCACCACCAAACAACCCTTTACCCTTTTCCACAATTCAATTGTACGAGAGGGTTTCTCACAAACCCTAAAAAACAAGTAGGAAAATTCCTTCATACAAGAGAGCTTGTCTCCTCTTTTTTTTTTTTTTTTCTTCTCAATATCTCTACTAGGGTTGGACATCCACCCACCCTATGCTTTTGTAATAAAAAACTGAAATAATTACAACTATGCTACGCACTTAAGTAAAATGGTCCATCATCCAAAATAAGGAAACTAAAACACTTATTATCAATCTCAACCATCAAATAAATCCTATGACTAAAATGTTCTCCTAAGTAGCCCAAATGCATCATCCCAAAGTAGGGTATTCCTGATGCACATCCAATGCGTGTGGGGTTCTCAAAATGGCCCGACGAGCCCCATCTAGAACGCGTCTCCCATCCACAGAGAAAGTTGCGCTGTTGTGGGTAGTCGCATCTGTCTCTGGTAGAGGTGTACACAAGTCGAACCGAGTGGAGCTTGGCAAAACTCAACTCGGTTCGGCCACTAGCTGACCCGAACTCGGCTCGGTTCAGTCAGCAGCTCGGGCCAGTTCGAGCCAAGATCAAGCCAAGTTCGCCTGTGCAGCATTTTCACGAGCACATGGACCGCACCTTCAAATTCTCACTGTATGTAAAACAACAACAGCAGTTTTACAGGTATTTCATCAAACACCTTGTAGGCAACATCAAAATCAAGAAAAAAGGGTATTTGTTTTATATACATGCCTTCCTTGCCACCAGCTGAAGTCATTTCATCAAACACTTGGTGAGCAACATCAATATCAAAGTAACCGAGTCACCAAACTGGTTCGATCCGAGTTCGATTCGAGTTGGGGTTCGATCCGAGTCGAGTTGAGCTTGGGCAAGCTCGAACTCGGTTCGAAATTTTTTCGAGCTAAAAAAATCAGCTCGAACTCAGTTTTGAACCGAGTCGAATCAAGCGAGCTAACCGAGCTAACTCGGTTCGTGTATAACCCTAGTCTCTGGTACACCCAAGTAGGTCCTCTGATGTCCCCATCAAGGTGTCAAACTAATCGAAGCTTTGGCCATTGGATTTCGGTTAGCACAAACATTAATTGATTAAATTCAAAAAATATGTTGGTTATTGGACCACATGCCTAACTTTATGAAGTGCATTGGCGAGCCTAAGGGTGTGTTTTGGTTGGGCGTAAACTATGGGAAGTAAAGGGAAAGTAGAATTGTGACATGCAGATTGTAAACTGACATCAATGCTACAGGAAGGAATTGCATTTGTTTGTTTTCCTATTGAAAAGGTCTAGTAAATATTCTTTCCTTTGCATTTTTCAGTTTTTGGGTTGCACTTTTCAAAGGAAAACCTATTTTTCTTCCAATTTTCCATAAAATGTCACATCAAAGGGAAACCTCTTTTCCTACCACTTTACTTTTTGCAAAAAAATGTTTTACTCCCTTGCTAAGGAAAGGGTGTAGATTTCCTTCTCTTTTTATGTAATCCAAATAGAGGAAATGTCACATCAAAGGTTTATTTCCCCTAGTTTTCCTTCGTTTACCCTCAAGCTAAATAGGACCTAAAGCAACATATGTGGAAGTTCGCTTCCAGATGAAACAGAGGCTGGAGTCGTCAAGTAAAGGTAAAACCTTTATTGTTTTGGCCACCATGGAGGAGCAGATAGCTTGCAGAAAGCTGTGTTAGCAACAAACGTTATTCAAGAATTATGTTAGGTCGACTTTGAAGCCATGGCTTGTTTTCACATTCAGGCAACTACTGCAGTGATTAGAATCCCTTCCAGATTAAGGCACGTTGGTTTGACCACTTAGAGATGGTGCAGAGAAGGCAAATCAATTACTGAACTAAAGACTTAAGATGCTGACTTGTAATAACCGGACAAAGTTTTGATGGTGATCGACTCAGGAGATGTTGTAGGCCCCAATTTAAGCACGTAGTCAGGCTGGCTGTGTATCATTTTAAGGCACTTGAGCCAAACCAAGTATGTAGGATATTGAGGCTTCCATAGAATATGCAACTTTTGTCACTCGTGTTCATTACACCATAACCTTGTTAAACTATTTGTGGTCACCTTTAGGAATCCTGTTTACATTGAATTCAAAACAGGACCTCATGATCCCCATCCTTTTTACCGATCTTGGCACCACAAGCGCATCATTACCTGGATGACTCTTCCTACATAACCTTTAACATCAGTGCCTGTTTGGATGGTGGGAAAAGAAAATTGTTATGATTATTGAATGATGATTTCCCAAGGTTTCCATGAGCACTATTAAACATGGATTCTATTTTTGGGGGTCTTGTTTGGATAGAGCGAGTGGAAATCTCATAAAGCTCTCACAATGGTCACATTGTATCCTGTGCATGATAATTTGACTATGGTGTATTGGTAACGAGGCCTTTTGAAATTTAATATCTCCTTTGCTATCCAAATTCCAAACATAGTGAAACATCCCATCATGGGAAAAGTCATTCTTCTTCTTTTCTTTTTCTTCTTTTCTTTTTTTCTTTTCCCACTATCCAAACAGGACCTGATGTTGCTAGTTAATGCATTGGTGTCAACAAAGTGAGCTTCTAGAAGGGTTACTAGGGAGGCAAAATCGAGCCTTTGTTGCTGTAGCTGATAAGTGATTATTTGTACCATTTACTACAATAGAAATATCGTAATTATTGTTTGATGGCATCCATGTAGTTATATTGCTTTTCCAGATCTCGAAAATCCTTTGAAGTATTATTGAATCTTCCCTGTTAAAGCAATACAATTGTTTTCATACTCTAGCATGGTATCAGTGCAGGATCCTATCTTCTCTCCTCCCCTATGTTCTCTTCATGTCTCCTGCCCTCTCCCTCTCTTCCTCAAAATAAAGCCATGAGACAAGTAGCTGGCAATCAAAATTGAAACTGGCTGAATTCGAAGAGTTAGAAGTGACCAACTCGTCTCTGATTCGTGTTGACTTTAGTATGCCTCATTGACACTGCTTCAGCCAGCATCCGTCTGTAGCCAGCCACATCTTCGCCTCACGATCTCATATCCCCTTATCTAGTCACCACCACCTCTCTCACTGCTCCACAGCCTCTCTTCCAGTTGCCTCACCGCCCTTGATGTTAGTAACCACTGCCTACCCCACCCCCCTGGCTTCTCGAACATCGCCTCATTCCTCACTGCCTAGCTCCACCTCTTCTGGTCTTCAGAAAAAGATGAGGATGAAAAAGATCAACGTGAGGAAGGTTGCTGTTACATCCTCAGATCCTCCAACACTGCATCTCTTGTTTCCGGGTGCTTAAGTAGCTCGAATTGCATAGAAAAATAGACTCAGTTGCATTATTGACTGTAAAATTCCTTCGAAGGGCCTTTTTTTTTTTTTTTTTTTGCTTATTCTCTGAATCAAACTACATAAAAATTCCAAAACTGAGTTATAGAAAAGTATATATATTCCAAAACTGAGTTATGGAAAAGTATATATATGATTAGGCTGTGATAAAACTAAAACCTTTATGATGTGATTTCTTCTTTTCTCACAAACTTAAAAAGTCAGGAATTTGTCGACCTCTAGTGATGTGTCATTATCCAGCCACCCTCGTTTCTATTCAGCATCAAACATCCAATATCTAATGGTTACATTGAATGCAAGTGCATGGTCAAAGCAGGATTCTGGTTCCAAGATATTTGCAGCATGAAATGGGCAGCAGAAACAGACATCTGAAAATTATTTGTGATTTTCCAAAACTTGAGATCCAATCTTCCAATATTTATTGCTATGGCTTCATTGGTGTGGTTGACATTGGAATTTAACTTTATTTAGGTTGCATGTGATGTGCCCCTTTGGGCCATGATTGGAGGACAGGACGTGGACCGTCTTCCATCGGCTTCCACCTGCTACAACACACTCAAGGTATTCAGATTGAAAATCCTTACTGTCTTCTATTCCAATTTATTTGGGTAATCCTCCCTACATCATTGACTTGTTCAAATTGTACATTCTGTTTGCTGTCTTCATTTTGTTTGGTCCGGACAGCTTCCCACTTACAAACGCCCAAGCACTTTGAGGAACAAGCTCCTCTATGCAATTAGTTCCAATGCAGGATTTGAACTTTCTTAGGTATCTAGGGGCGTGCTCAGTTGTCTTGAGAACACGTGCAGTCCTCTTGTTATTTTGCAAACTAGCAGAAAAATGTAGAAAAGTAATAGCCTGCCAAGATGGTTTCCATCTTCGGTGCCACCCCTGATGCTCCTCCTGCTATATTGTGTGATGAGCTACTGCCTTGTTTTCATCTTTCTCATCCTTCCAAATGAAGGACACATAATAATGCGAGTGCATGGTAGTATTTTCCATCAGAATGTATGTGACATATGTGACAAGCAACAGTACTCTTTGTTGATAATAACTTGTGTCGTTCAATAATAATTATTCTTGTGTTACTGTTCTGTTTCTCTCCCAAAATAAGGCATTTGGTAAAACAAAAACCAACCCAGACAGTTGTTCTGGTGAAAGTACATGAATCCTCAAAATGCAGTCCTTTCATGGATGACGTGAAATTGGGGGGGAAAAGTTCCCTTTATGCAGAATCCTCGATAAATCAATAGATTGTTCTATATACTAAACCACATTGAATAGGTCTTTTCTGATTCCTTTTTCCACAAAATAAGGTGTTTCGTTGACAAAAATCAACCAAGACATACTGCTATGAGCAAACATGTATCCTCAAAATGTCGTCTGTTCATGGATTAGATGGCTCATTGACTTGGTGGAATGGATTCTTGGAAGAATGTGTTTAATTGTCCACCCAACAGACTGTCCACCCAACAGAATGATGTAACTATGTAATTGTGACCAATCCCAATGATGACCCATTTTAGTGGGACGGCTCAGATGAATGAGTGCATTCCCCAGTTGTGTTAATGATAAAAACCCATTAACATGCATGGTTAACATTAAGAAAATGCAACTAGGTGGATTTATCTTTTTTCTTTTTTTCTTTTTTTCTTTTTTCTTTTTTTTTCCCGTCTTTGCAATGTAGACTCTTCTCCTTTCTTGGGCTTTCAGTTTTCTCACTTGGATTGTTGCGCATCTAGGGTCCGGATTTGTTGATTGAGCATTATTGCCATGGTGGCACATCTATTGCAGATCATGTTGTAAAAATGATCACTATGATTAGAGAATTAGCCATAGTTAGAAAATCGGTAGATGATGGCTTCCAAATAATCTATCTTTTAAGAAGTCTTCCCCGTTTCCTGATAGATTGCCCCTCTCAGCTAACAAAAGCACTTAACTTACACTAATCCAATTATTAGGCTTCTCCAACTACCATGATTTTCGGGCAACAGCCATCCAAGTTGGCAGTCCTTGGTTGATTGAATCATTCCGCCTTTTTATCTTCCATACAACAGGAGACGTACAAAGAAGAAAGAACAAAATTGAGATATCCGCGACTTGAAAAAAAGAACTGAATCAATTTGCAGAGTGAAAGACAATGCAAACCCTTATTTATTCAAGCTCATGATCAAGTACATAGATTTCATACATGGAAATCCTCAAGGCAACTGCCCCACCTTACAAGACTAACAAACCATAACTACCGAAAACACAAAAACCTTAATACATTATCTATATATATTAGGTGCAAGAATAGTAATACTTATGATAGTAGAAGAGAGAGAAAGATTGATTATCAGCCAATGCTTTTTGTGTCCAAACGTGATTAGGATGGATGAGTGTGGGATTGCCTAAGAAATGAGACCGATGCCCTGTTCCAAGAGGCTATCAGCCAAGACCTTGTTTGTTGCCTCAGTTGGATGGAAGCTGTCCCAAAACACATACTCAGTTGCATTCCTGCATGTCCCGGGCGACCTTGAATTGCACAACAGCGAAGTCTCTATCGTCCCTGTCCCGCAGCACCCCTTCCTAGCCTCGAAGAAGCCTGAAAAATTCATCTCATGAATTACAAAGATGCAGTAATGAGTGCTTTTTTTTTTTTTTTTTTTGTGCTACATGTTTGTTACTGGTTCTGTAACTCAGTGACTCGCTGTCTCTATAAAACTTGCTCTTGGGTGTGGCTCAATCGCCAATGGACATGAATCATCAGGTTGGCTTACTGACTCAGTCGGCTCAATATGACTCGGGTTTGAGTTGCTTGCCTTGTTGATATAATTATTAAATATTTATTACTACTTGAAATAGTTTTAATCTAATTATTAGATATTAATAGTGAGAATCTGAGTTACTGTTTTTCAACTAACGGAAATCTTTTAATTAGAGCTGGGCATCGAGTTGAGTCAGACCGAGTTAGGGCTGACCTGACTCGACCCAGTTTTTAAATAGACCTAACCCAAACTCAACCCGAGTCGGTACTGAGTCCAGCATGCCTGACCTGATCCGAGTCTGGGACTGGCCTGGACTAACCCGGACCGAGTCCAACCCAGTCACAGTTACCAAATTGGGTCAATTCAGCACTGAGTCAGATCGGGAGCGGCAGGTATCCACAAGCTGAAATCACAACTCCGAACCTAGGTGCACTGCTAGAATTGCAGCCTCTCCATCAGCTACAGGGTATCTCAGATCTGAAAGATCAAATCTGGGGCTCTTTTTCTTTTTTCCTTTGATGTACAGTTGGGTTTCAGATCGAGTTGGATTTCAGGTTGAGTCAAGTTACTGGGTGACGTGAACTCAACTCGGTTTGAGTTCGGATTGGATGAAGTCTACTTTGTTCGACCGAGTCAGGTCTGAATGAGTTGGTCGAGTTGTCCCATGCCCAGCTCTACTTTTAATACGCTGGACCCAATGGGCTTATTAGCCCAAAGGCCAAAGGCCCCAAACCAACCTAGCCCTAGCTTCTTGCTGGCCCACCATCCATGTGGGCTGAGGATCACAAGGACAGGTGCTGTTGGATTTTCTATTTGTATAGCCATGGCCCACATTTCAGTTATGTAGACCGTTGAGCTGATGGTCTCCATCATGGATGGATCATTCTGATTTATGATGAAGGAGATATTTGGGCCACACCATCTGATTGACTGTTTTGATCAGTAAACGATTATAGATAGCCGTCCATTAATATGTATAATTAGGTCGATGTTAGGATTCTAATTGTTAATCTCGGCCCTTGGATGCCCTCTTCGGATAAAGAAATGGCATTTATGCTGCGAAAATGAGTAATCACGATTGTGATTCCTGCCACATGTACTACGCGTGTGCTGGATTCCTCCTTTCACCAAGTGGGACCCACCGAAAGAAAATCAGGGACCGTTTGGTAGAATTGCTTCAGTACACACGCGAGACCATTCCATTTTTTGCACGCACGAGTCAGATGTGACACCACATCCATCCTTCAAGTGCTCTTCATGCGCCAAGTTGTGATGCATGTGTGCTGCATCAGCACGTGAGACACGTGTCACATTCAGTCCTGTTGTACGGTTGGCCATCAACGCATCGAAAGAATGGATGGATGGACATAAAATAGGCATTGGTGGGCCTACTCCTGCAAGCAACGCAGACGATACAGTGTGGGATGGACCCACAGAGGCCGCTCGCACTAGGTGCAGCCCATCCCTAATGCACACGTACTAGGCAAAACCTTTTGTGCAGCAGATATCTATCACATGTGCAACAATGTCCGTCTGTACCAAAGTAGATGTACACTAGGGGAGGAGATTAGGTGAGACCCCCAACTCACCCAAGATGGTGCGGCCCACCTTGTGGTATATTCTGCATCCATGCCGTCCATCCGTTTTTACAGATCATTTTAGGGCATTATTCCAAAAAATGAAGTAGATCCAACTATCAGGTGGACCATATCATAGAAAAGAGTGGTGATTGACCACTAATGGGCCTCAAAAGTTTTGGATCAAGCTGATATTTGTTTTTACCCTTCATCCAGACTTTTGTGATCTTATCAACAGATTGGATGGAAAATAAACACTGCAGAAACATGAAGGTGCGCCCTAAGAAGTTTTTTTTTTTTTGGTAGGGCGTTCACTGTTTCCCATGGTATGGTCCTCCTGATAATTGGATCTGCTTTATTTTTGGAATAATGCCCTTAAATGATCTGGAAAAATGGATGGAAGATGTGGATCTAAAATAGAAACATAAAGGTGGGCCCCACGGTAAGCACCGCACCATCCTGAGTGAGCCCGGGCTCTCACCTAATCCCCTCCGGTCCACTAGTGCCTAGAGTTAGGCACAGGATGACTCGGCTCATCGGACTCGTTTAGACATGACTCGACCTGAACCAAGAGGGTGAGTCGATCCAAATCGGGTAGACTTTGTTTGAACTCAAACTCAATTCAGTTAAGTCACCCAATAACTGGACTTGACCCAAAATCTGACTCCACATTGACTTGGTCCAAAACTCAACTCATAAACCTAAAATAAATAGATTTGATGTTTCATGTATGAGATGACGTGTATCTGATAGAAAAGCTTCAATTCCAACTATGTACCTAGGTTTTAAGTTATGATTTCAGCTTGTGGACACCTGCCACACCCAACCTAAGGGCTAGTTTGGACGGGTGGATTGGAAGGGATTGAATGGTATTAGGGTGGATGGCATGGATTTTAATGTAATGATGGTGTTGTCAGTGGATTGTCTTAAGATCCATGGGATTGCTATATCCCGGGATTGCTATATCAAGTCTGTTTGGCATGTCTAGCCAATTCCGGGATTAAACCTTCCCATCCCTTCCAATCCCTCAAACCAAACACATCCCAAGTAAATTTGAACGGATTAGGGTGGATTAGATGGGATTTAAAGGTAATGACGGTGTTGTCAGTGAATTGTTTTAAGATCTATGGGATTGCTATATCCCGGGATCAGATCACCCAGCCTGTTTGGCAAGCCCGGCCAATCCCGGGAGATTTAATTTCCAATCCCTTCCAATACCATCCAATCCCTTCCAATCTGCCTGTCCAAATGGACCCTAAGTTAGAACTCAGTGCTAAATTGACCCACATTAGTACCTATCACCAACTCGGACTTAGTCCACGTTGAGACTTGGTTCGGATCAGGTATCCTGGACTCGTACCGAATTGGGTCGAATTCAGGTCAGGTATATGTCAAAACCAAGTGGAGTCGGGTCAGCCCTAACCCGGTCCAACTACTCTGCCCGGCTCTAGATACTTGTGCGCCATTTGCAAGAGGATCATATAAACGGGTTAGTTCATACCCTAAGGCAGAGGTACGCTGCCACGTGCCCCTTATCATGATTGCGTATGAATGCTAGGGTTAGCGGTGGGCTAGGTTGCCGACATCAATAGCACTAAAAGCCGGATGTCAGATGATGAGGCGCACAATCGAAAAAGGTTATTTCATCGAAGCAACAGCAGTCAGCAGTTATTTCAAGTGCTCTCCTCCTCAGTCCTGCCCCTCCACTTTCTACATCCATGACACGTGTGCCTCACGTGTCCATGTACCATACGCCCTCAAGAGGGCCCCACCCGGATGACCTGATGAGAGGCTTAGATCTCACGAGAGAGAAACCATGTTAGTTAGCGGATGACGCTTGCTACGTACGCACTCTGAAAATGTACACGCGTCATACGCTAACCCATGTTAAACCAACTAAATTGTGGAGCCTACGGTCTTAAATTCACAACAGCAAGATCAAATTGCTTGGAGAATCCTAGCCTTTGATTCATGTACATTTGTTCGTGGAAGTAAGACCGTTGGATATTTTCATTTTTAACCGTCCACTAAATGTCTATCAGTCCGATGGTTAGATAATCATATAAGAATAATGTTAGGTCGGTAAAACATCTAAACTTGGAGATTTAATTCTATAGTTCAATTTCACTTAATTATATACCACGTTCGCAGTATCTGACTAATTTTAGAGGTGACTGCGTATCATCCATCGCACTCTACCGGAGTATTTAAAGTTTCTCTTTTATTAGATACTCTGGCAGTATACGAAGCATGATACGCATGCACTCAGACATTGTAGACATGGGATACATTAATTCAGACTACACCAACTAAATTGTGAAACCTACTTCAGCTAAGTCACAGTCCCAAAATCAGAGTGGTTAAACCATCCTAACCGCTGATTCTTGGACACTTTTCTGTTGAAATGGGACCACGGGGTAACCGTCCAATAAACATTCACCGATCTGATAATCAAATTATCAAAATAATCTTAGATTTTTGGCTCGTGATGCATCTAAACTGGGGCCCATAATCTTATCTTCCACGTGTGCAATTTCTAAGTACCTGCGTATCATTATATCACTGACAGAGTATCAATGTTTTTCTCCTTAGTTAAAGAGCTTTGCACAGCCCACACGCCTGTACGAGCACACTCGTGTACATGCTTCCACACGTGGCGAATTTTGGTCGGTCAATTAGGGGGGTCACGATTTAAGGGAACAAAATCAACAAATGAGGCAAAGACTCCAGTTCTGTTTCTAGCAGTGGCCCATCTGATGAGTAGACCAGACCTTTTTTTTTTTTTTTTTGCCAAAACACTAAAACGAACAGATTCACAAGATGGACGGCTCGGATTATGCATCAATAGCCACATTGGCACATTTGGTAGTTGACGCATGCGGTAGCGTGTAGATGGTACGGGCGTGGTCCACTTGATGAGTGGATTGGAATGAATTTATTGCCATGTGCTAGGGCCCACCGATTGCATGGTACAGATCCTACACAAGTAGCATGTAGGCAGAAACATGCGCTGCACTGCAAGTCAGCATGAAGCCGGTTGTATCGTAGGCGATGAGTTTTCTAAAAACACACCCACACTCTTTTGATAGTCACACCCTCTGTTCGGACGCTGGGTAATACAATTTACAAGTTGTTGTATTATGTGTATTTCCAAAATTAGGAAAAAAGGGTGCTTTTTCTAAAGTGGGTTCCTATATTTTTTGCACCTTCACTTTTGGAATTAAAGAGAAAACATCCAAAAGGTTGTTATTGGAACTGACATCAACACCCTTCTTTTTTATATGAGCGGTCCTCATGTTTTGTTTTTCATGTTTCTTTCGTAGTTTCCTACCACCATTAGGGGAACACGACATGGATGATCGGTTTAGATCCAGTGCAAAGCTTTCACATTGTAACAGTCTACGCCTATACTGTATGATATAACACAGCTCGCACAGTTTTATTCTTGGAGTCGCCCCAAAAAGCCTCATACAGTATAGGGCGGCAATTCCACATATAACCATCACAACTTCAGACGACACTTCTAATGTAAGATAAAGCTTTACCTTTCACTCCGTGCACAGTAGCCTGCCAGCCACGTTGGGGCCTGCCTACATGTGTGCCCGCCCATATGTGACCACAGTGACGAGACGACACACATATATAAAACAAGGTAGGTCCCACAAAATCCGAAACGTTTCTAATAGTGGGTGTCCCCATCCCAACTGTTATTTTCTGGCGTGGCCCACCTGAACTTTAGATGGACCTTACCTTTGGGGCTCGAGTGGAACACGAGGGCACGCATGTGATGGATGGATTAATTGGATGTCATGCACAAATGGCGTAATATCTTTGCAGTGGATCCAATCTCGCATTAGAATTCTCCAACTGATGTGGGCTCCACCATGTATGATTGTATGGCCCACAGTATTTAAAAAAAACAACATTTCTAGCCTTCAAACAGTCAATGGCCGATCCAATCAAATGGTTAGGAACATTAACTGTACTTTGCCATGTGGGCCATACCTGTAATATCCCACCAGCTGGATGGTCTAGATTCACTATGGCCCACGTAAATAGAACTGAGATATGAAAGAAGAGAAGAAGAAAACATACCACTATCAGAAGGCTTCCTGATGAGGTCGAGGAGTGGGTTGTAGATATCGAAGACAACGAGCTTGAGTCCATTCAGACTCGACTGCAAGCTTTTAGCAGCATCGTTCATCTTCTTGTTGAATGCAATTGCATCGCCGTTCATCCTAGCCACACACTGATTGTTTCCGTTTCCGAACAGAGTGATTGATGCCGGCAAGCATCCGATGGGCGGCAGTGATGTTACCCCGATCCTTCTCGCTCCCAACGCATACAAATTCTGTTTTCATAAGATTGTTATTTCTTCGGTTATCCAACTTAAAAAGTGACCCTAGCTAGTAGGAAAACCTCCAAATTCAATTGATATGATTCAATGGTTGTGATCTTTGTTTCATTAGTTTGGTTCTCGGTTTGTACACCATCTACAGTGGGGGCCACGTTAGACCCAAACAGGTTTGGATGTGTGTGTAAGATGCATGTCTATTTATGAGAGAGCCGGAGAGTGTTGACTTGGGTCCACATGGTTGATTTGGCAGTAGATCCAGGCTGTCCATTTATGGGTCCCATTCATAAATGGCCCCTGGTTCAATATCACACTTATCTAGTACATAATATAATCAAACACAATCTTTCCAGTGGTGTCCACTATCCCATAGAGTTGACTATGTGTGGGGCCCACTATGATGATTGCCACACATCTAAACCGTACATCAGATGCCCCCTGTCTAGGAGACGGGACGTGCCAAAAATCAGCCAGATCCAGGACTCAGGTGGGCTACATTCCATCAAAACAGTGTGAAATCATGCGTAAAACCTTTAAATCACGTGATGTGGCCACTTGGGTCCCTTCATTCACGTGGGGTCCACACAATGAACGAGTTGGATGGCATGTATGTATGCATGTGGGTGTGTAGGGAGAGACCTGGACGAAAGAGGAGAAGGATTGGATGAGTATATCGGAGAATTGGTCAGGGGTGTAGGTGTTGTAAAGGAGAGGGTTGACGTAGTAGTTTTGGACGAAATCGCTGCTCCCAGCACTCAATACGTAGATTGCACCAGAGAATATGTCCGTCGCGTTGGATTTCCCTGCAATCCTCACAAGCTTTGTCTGGTACTCCCTGTAGTACGCTAGCTGCTGCGTTAATGAGATGGCCCGCTACAAAAACAAATCCCAACCCTCAAAAAATCATATAAAGCAATACAAATTCCATACAAAAATACCCACATGCATGTGTATGATATGTTTCAGTGATTTATAGCTATCCAGACCATCCAAATCTTGGGTCCCACTATGGATGGAGCATATCTCTTAAATCACATTGATCAAGCAATCCTAGCCATCCAATTAATGGATATCAAAAGGATGGTTAAAATTAAAAGAACAACGGGTCAAATTCAAAGGGAAATATCAAATGGTTAATACTAGCTTGTGAGTGCAGTTTTCGGTGGTGTTCCATCCATAGCTATTAGCTAGGTCAGGGATATGAACAGTCTGGATTTCTCGTACAACACTTCAAAAAAAAGTAGAAAAGTGTGTGTATCTATCAATACACACACGTACAGAGAGACAGTGAGGAAACTTTCTCCACGCACGCAGAGAAAGATAACATCCTTGCAGAGAGAGAGAGAGAGAGAGAGAGAGAGAGAGAGAGAGCATTCTCTACACACAAGAACTTTCTCCACACCCACACACACATACATAGAGAGAGAGAGAGTGGAGAGAGAACCTTCTCCATGCACACACACAGAGAAAGAGAACATCCTCTGCAGAGAGAGAGAGAGAGAGAGAGAGAGAGAGAGAGAGAGCATTCTCTACACTCAGAGAGAAAATTTTCTCTACATCCACACAAACATAGAGAGAGAGAGATAGTGGAGAGAGAATCTTCTCCATGCACACACATAGAGAAAGAGAACATCCTCTTCAGAGAGAGAGAGAGAGAGAGAGAGAACCTTCTCCATGCACACAGAGAGAGAGAACATCCTCTGCAGAGAGAGAGAGAGAGAGCATTCTCTACACAGAGAACTTTCTCCACACCCACAGAGAGAGAGAGAGAGAGAGAGAGAGAGAGAGAGAATTTTCTCCATGCACACACACACAGAGAGAAGATCCTCTGAGAGAGAGAGAGAGAGAGAGAGAGAGAGAGAGAGTTTGTGGGTGAATGATATACATATAAGTGAGCCGTCCTATCGAAATAACCAGAGGCTGCAGAGGCGAAGTTAGCACCAATCAACAGCCTCTCTCCTGTTGCTTCCTTGCTTAGGTATGCTGCTGGATATTCACTGAACCCCAAGTTCTCAGCTGCATCACCATCATACATCCATTCTCACAACCCAAAACAATAACAAAACAAACAGATCACAAAGATACATATGATTGAAAGAAATAAAAAGAAAATAAGGTACCAGTAAAATCAGTAGCCAGCTTTCCATTGCAGAACCTCCCAGTAGCCGAATGTCCCTCAAAATCCCTTCCGTATGGTGGAAAATTCGCCTTCACAACCGTATACAGCTTGTTGTTATTCCCCACATCAGTTATAGAGTCTCCAAACACCATCAGTGCTGGTACAAGCTGGCCCTTTGCTGCTATCCCCATACAAATTAACAGAATAGCTATCAAATCACCTCTCTCAAAACCCATCTTCTCTTTTCTCAATCAAAATAACGAAAATCTACAACTGCAACTCCCTTGTTTGTTTGGTGAGAGAGAGAAAGAGCAAGCGATGAATGAATGAAGATGGTTGGTGACTGTGGGCATTTAAAAGAGAGCACAGAGGAAGCATTGCAATAAATATCGCCGATTTTTAATTTATCACGATATTTTCAAAATATCGCTAATCTTTTTAAAATCTCGACATATTTATCTTGAAATTATTGCTACTTTAACGAAATAAATATTCGAAATTTTAAGTTTTTTTCATTTTTTTCAATATATATAATTTTTTAGATTTATTAGTGATTTATAATAATATTTCGTTTTAGCGATATTTTCCCGATAATATTGCGAGAAAACTATCCAAATCTGAAAATTTCCCGGGAATTACGCCAAGAAGGAGATTTGTCGCTATAGTATGTGGTTACATTATGCGATCCTCGACCCGAGGATGTAGTTCAGTGTACTCTTCTTTTGAGTTCGTACATGTGGGGCCCACGGCTCATTCGTCCAGATGGTTGGATACTTTGACAGTTTGACGCATTGCATAACAAATTTCTACTTAGCAGGACAATCCTGACCATTCGATCCACGTCGTGTGAGTAGATGGTTGGGATGAAAGATACGGTGACGGTCCACATTCAAATACTGACGGTGGAATCTTGACATCTGTGAGATTTTGGGACGCGATCCATCAAGTGTAGGCCTTATCAAATAAACGGTCGGTGTGGATCAATTAAAACTTGGCCACACTTGTACATAGAGGAGTTATTTGATATACTCTGCCAGAGTATGTCAGTTGATACGCAGGCACTCAGACATTGCATATGTGGATTACATTAACTCGATCTAAACTGATAAAATTGTGAAACCAACTATTTCTAAGTCAAAATTTCCAAAATCAAACTGCTTTAGAAATCCTAACCTCTGATTCGTGGATACTTCATTTTTGAAATAGGACTATTGGATTTTTATTTTTAACCGTTCAGTAAATGTCCACCAATCTAATAGTACGATAATCAAATAACCTTAATTTTTGGTTCATTAAACATCTAAACTAAGATTTATGATTTGGACAATTTACTATGAAAATTACTTTCAAGCCATGTAAGTTCCCGTGTATCATCACTCTACCAGAGTATCAAGTTTTTCCGTACAAGATAGGAAACACGAGTATCCTCTGTGGCCGAGGATGGAATGACTCCTCGAAGTGGTTAAAGTGCAATAACTGGCCGGAAAGGTTAAGGTTCCAAGAAGGGAAATTTAATACTCTGGCTGCGTATGAGACTTGATACACAGGCACTTAGAAATTGTATACATGCCAGATGTTAATTCAAACTAAACCGATTATATTGTGGAACCACCTGTCTCTAAGTTTCACTCCAAAACCAAAATTGATTGAATAATCTTAACCTCTGATTCGTGGATATTCGTTTTGAGAGATAAGACCATTGGATAGATTTCATTTTAACCGTCTCATGAATTTCAATCAATTTATTAGTCAGATAACCATATGGAAGTAAAATTTTTTAGTTAATTCTACATCTAAAATGATAATATATCATTTGGACGGTTTGGATTGAATTAATTGTACGTCAATGTAAGCATTTTCTCAGTAATTTCTAAGTGCGTGCGTATCATCCATCACAGTCTGACAGTGCATTTTATCATCCAAGAAGGGAACCTGCTCTTTTCCAGCTAAGGGGTGGCATGTTTGGCACTTCTTAAAGCCAGAGATTTCGCAACTTTAGGTTATAAATTATAATAAAGTGGTTTTCGTTTTGTCATGGCTGTGGAGTTTGTTTGAAGAGGGTAGATAAGGGTTCTGGTTTTAAGGCAATGATCCTCTGTGGGACCCAGGTGGGCCCACATGATCATGGGTGCACGTTCGATGGGAAGTGTGGGTCGGGTCCTAGAGTACCGGTAACTAGCCTTTCGGGTTTGGATATTGTTGGTGGGTTCTGATAGCTCCTCTCTTTAGGTTCGGGTCTAGGCATCCATCAGGTCTTTGGACGTGGATTTGAGCTGGGACCAGGTCAAATAAAGGTACTTACATGGCTGAGAATGTTGTACCTTATCTTCTACCGTTCTCGTTCTTACAAGAACTCAATAAAAAAGTACACGTCTCTTTGCGTGAGAAATATACACATAATGCATGAGTAATATACAACATGCATGAGATTTTTCAAAATATTGGAAGCAAGTTTTACATAAATAACAGCCCGCACTTGTTGTACCTTTATTTATTTATTCTACCGGCATTCCAAAAATCTGTGAGAAGTATATAGCATGTCTAAGATTTGTGAGGATATTTTAAACAAGTGTTACAAAAATAATAGTTGGCATTGATTAGATAATACACGTCATTCGAATGGAACCTGACTGAGTAGTCGAAGATGAAATGTGGTCTAACAATAATCAGTTACTATACCATGTGTCAAAGAATAGTCTGGAAAGCCGAAGTGGTGCTGAAGGAATATATGGCTTTCCTTGTGCTGAATTCAGGTCCATCCATATTGAGTTGCATGCTAGTTAATGCTTCTGTAAAAAGGCTCATATTGAGTTGCATGCTATGATGCTTATGATGCAGTTTTATCCTTGAAGAAAAAGGGAAGAAAAATCTGTCCACATATTTATATATAAAAAAATCCATAGCTATTCTCCTCCATCTGCTAGTTACAGGTATTTATTGGTTCCTTTTATTTTATATCAAATTTATTTTTTGGTTATTTTATTTGTTTTGTAAACTTTGTCTTTGCATTGGTAACTGAAGGTGAAGCATTGGTAACTGAGGGGGGCTTTGCTGCTTCATATGGGGATGGATATGGACTTCATTCAGTGTGGTTGTTTTTGCAGGAAATATTTGTGACTGAAAATTTAATTTTAGATAGTGTAACTCAGATTATGAGTGTATATATAGTTTTATTACCTGACCTCTATGCATGGCAGGGTGGTGCTGACAAAGGTCCTCTATATGCATGAGTTCTAGTTCTTGGGGTGCATTTCAAAAGTCTTGCCTCGGGCGTCACTGAAGTCCATTGATTTTTTCTTTTTTCCTTTTGCTTTTCCTTGTGTCTCAATCTGTAAATTTTTTGTCCATTACATAACCTTTCATTCTCAGTCCCCTGTAAATGAGGTTGGTTGTAAATGATTAACAGGTTGTGTTTGAATGCTAATTTAAGCCTGTAAAGGTCTTTTGATTTAGAAGATTCAGCCTATCAGAATTTTTAATTGTTTCTATTATTTTTTCTTTTACACTGTAAATGGTTTACCGGCGTTTTAAACAAATTTTATAGGCGTTTTTTAATCTCTCATTAGCATACGATACAACTTTTTACCGGCGGTTGTTGTTATTTTTAGCGGCGTTTGTTACGAAAGATACTTGCGTTCCTCAAATCTTTTACTGGCGTTTTAAAAGTTTTTACCGGCGATTAATATAGTTTTTCTGGCGGCTCAAAACATTTTTTAGCGGCGCCTTTATGGTTTCTAGCGGCGCTTATAGAGTTATTAGCGGCAGTTAGCGGAGTCGCCGGTAAATGGTTAAAAGCGCTGCTAAATGATGTTTATAGCGGCGGCCGACAAAACCGTCGCTAGAAAGGGACGAACGCCGGTAAATGACGCAGCGACGCCCCCCTTTTGCGGCAGCCGCCCGACCGCCGGTAATTCTTATACCGGCGGTTTTGGCCTCCAATAATTGTCATTTTTCTTGTAGTGAATTCTGTAACTATTGGACGTGGGCAAATGCTTCCAAATGATTCTCTTAAGGAAGTCTATAAGTAATAGAGGAGTTCAACGAAACAAAGTGTCTCGTACTAACCCAATCAAACAAATCAAATCTATCTCTCAATTATCCTAACATCACCTTTATGTTTCTTAACATAATTAGTGTTTACATTCCTTAGCGTAACCAATAGCCTAATCTTACATTAGGAGTAGTTGCAATCCTTAGCTGTAATCCAAGTCTATGGTCAAACGCTGGACGATTTCTATTATAATACAGAAACTTAGTGTCAATATTGTTAGTTCCTCCCCCACAATGGAATACGCATCTTGCTTTGACATATGGTATGTGGAATTCACCTCCGCCTACTGAATTTAGGCGATCTGAGAAGGAGGCCAGAAACTACATTCTTGAAGTTAGAAATCAAGGAATGTCTGAGGGGTACCCTTCCCCTATGAATTCACTTTACAATGGGGGACAATACCCGGTAGGACCAAATCCACCACTAGTGGCTGAACCTTAACATTTGGATCGCGATCAGATTATGCAACTGGTCCAAGAAGTGGAAGGTCAAGTTATCGGTTGCACCACTACCCCAGTGTATGACAAACCTTATACTAAATGGATGACCTGACAATATCCTTTGCCCATGAATTATCAACTAGACTTTACACTCTTCACGGGTGGCACTGGTCAATCAACCATAGAGCACATAGCTCGATTTACCATGCAATATGGTGAATTGGCTAATAATGATTATCATAAATTACAACTGTTCAACCATTCCTTAACCATAGTAGCCTTTACTTGGTATTCTAATTTATTGTTAAACTCCATCCAAACCTAGCAAGAGGTGAATGAGAAATTACATGCCCAGTTCTTCTACAAGGATAAAAAAAATTTATATGGTCAACCTTACACGTTTCTGACAGTTGCTTGGTGAATCTTTTTTTTTTAAAGCATTTTTTTTCATATCAAGGGAAATCGAGGAAGATACAAGCACTGAGAAACTTCGGGTGATCCCACGAACCATCTAAAAAACACGGCTTGGGACCACCTATCGTAAGGAAAATTTACAAAAGAACATCACCCAGAAAACACCCCACCCAACACAAGAGGCTCCCCTGAAGGAAACCCAACGAAGGTTACTTAACACCTCGTTTCCGGATCGAGCCAAGCCCCACTCTATCAAGGAAAAGAAGACCCCTAATCACCCGAGGTAGGTCACCTTTAGAGGAAAAGAGGGACGAATTTTTCTTGCTGCTTCCCAATTTAGCCATACCGTTAGCAGTATCGTTACCCTCTCTATAGACATGCTTGAATGTGATGTGGGCACTGCTAGAGAGGGTCTTGATTCTGGTGACCCAATATCTCCACTGCCAACTCAGTTGGGAAATACCCATCAATACATTCACCACCAACATGGAATCAGATTCAACCTAGACATTCCTCAGCCCGTGATGTAAACAGAAAAAAAAATGTCATCGTGGACAGCCCGCTGTTCGGCCTTGGTGTTTGAAGCTACCCCATAACCGGCGTAGAAAGCGAAACGAAAATCTCCCTTGTCGCCTCTACACCCCCCCCCCCCCCCCCAACCCTAGATTACCTTGAGATAAGCCATCGACATTGAGTTTTACCCAACTAAACGGCGGTTTCGTCCAAAACACCACCTGAGATTGCTAATCCATGTGCGGGTGGGAATAGATTCCCATGCTAAACAAAGCCCTGCTATGGGTGGCCCCTTTAGAAGGGATATTCCAACTATTGATAATCCATCTCAGCCAGGCAGCAATGCGAGCAATAACAGTTGTAGTTCTATACCTTTTGTTGTCAAACTTGGATGCATTTCTCACCATTCAGAGTTCCCAGAGAATAAAATAAGGGATGAGGGGGCAGAAGGGAGCAGATGACGCTTGAGTCGAATGCGAATTCCACCAGCGAGACAGACGCTCCAGCGCTGAATCAGAATTTGACAGATTAACATCGAAAATCCTGGCGAAAATTGCTAGACTTCAGACGCACGGGCACTGTGCAGGAAAGTGTGATCAACCGATTCAACAGACGGACTACAGTTCTGCTCCTCCACATAGCAGCTACAGCGGGATGATAACTGGATCCCACGAGCTTTGACAGCCTTGTCGACAGGCACCGCATTTCTAATGATTTGCCAGATCATCATTGATATTTTGGGAGGAATTTTAGAATTCCAAATCTTCTCGCCCCAGGTTGTATGAGAGGACCGGTCACGGCTGAGATCCCAGCCTGAGGACACTGAGTAATCACCATTTCGAGTGAGAGGCCAAAACGGATAGTCCTGATTCGAGAGAGCGAAAAGTCGATTCGAGAGAGCAAAAAGTCGATGGAAGGTAATCACGACTGAGGATGAGTTCATATAGCTTGCCCAGGATGGTTTGGAATATAAACTCTGTAAAAATTTTATTGGGACGGAGTTTGTAGATTTATACGACTTGACAATAAAGGTATCCTGATATGAAGCCCTTCTTCAGGAAGGAGCAATGAAAAAATACTCGTCAACTAGGAGATACTACTATGATCCTAATTATAAGGTGGTTATGGCTGAGGTAGTGGCTAAGAAACCATCTATGGGTTCGGCACTGGTTAGAACAGAAATAATTGCGCCGACCATACAGAAAACTCATAAGGTATATATGTTCGACATTATCCGAGTTGACGAAATCTTTGATATCATATTGGTTGGAAAGTTCATTAAAATTCTCATTAACCATAAAATACCTACGGTCGAAGAGCTAAAAAAGATCAAATACGATAAGTGGCATGGAACTCATTCTCATTCTACTAACAATTACGTAGTTTTCAGGAATATCATTTAGGACAACATCGATCGAGGATTAATGAAATTCCCTGACAAAGAAAAGAAAGTAATGGTGATCAATACTGATTTTCCACCTAACTTGGAGATCAGCATGGCCATGGTCAATCTTTAGAAGTTGGCTTGACCACAATAGAAGATTGACCTTAGGCCTTGTGATCACCAGGTTGTGACATGACAATTTTGCAAAAGATGTTACACATCTTGGTAGGCAGCCACAAGTGCAAAAGCGTGGCCGAGAGTAGCACCAGACATCAACCATAAACCACACTTGTGCAGTCGATGCACAAGGGCAATCTGGCTGACCAAGTTATTACCTGGTTCGGCTAGTTAAATCAACCCTAGTTTTCACCGAGGATTAAAGGAGCAAGCTCCTATCAGTAGCAGAGAACCTATCAACCTCATATTGACCAGCCTCGGCCAGCTTCATCGTTAAGACGTAGGATAGTCAAACCTCTCCCTACCCAAGAGGTCTGGAGGAGTGTGACTCACCCTAAATTTCCAGTCGTACTTAAAGGGATGACTCGCACTTAGAAGTGATGTTGGCAAAGGCGACGGGCTACTAAGCAAAGGGAGTTGGCCGACTCAAAATTGACCTTCAGCCAGTGGTCGTGCAACCACACCGGACACTGAAGATTCCCCAACCAAGGGATGAGAAGTTAGCTATGAATACGATCGATTTGGTTAAAAAAACTCATCCTGTATCATCTAGCTGCAGAACGCCAACAAATTAATATGAAAGACAAGAAAGATATTGAGAATTTTGAGTACTCAACCAAGTATCTCAGCGATGAGTACTTCCCAGATGAAGACTTGTTGATTGAAGAACTTGTTTTAACAAAATTGTTGGAAGAAATCCCATCTAGTCTTAAAAAGGCGAGGGTGGCTCCGATGGTGAATTGCCCAAGTACTGTACCCACTGATGAGAATGTTGAAGAGCGACCGAATTTGGAAACGCCTGGGGAGCAATGTCCAAATTTTGTGATAGTGTTTGGATCGGTCCCACTAGTCGTGATGGACATGATGCTCATGCAGGCATCGAGTTTTCAGGTCAAGCCATCTCAACCTAACGAGATGTAGGATATGTGGAGGAGATTAATCCTCTAGTGATAATATATCATAGTTCTTTCTACCCAGAGGAGGAGACTAGAAATGTGTCGACCATCAACGTTGAGCCAGGTACATCCTCTAAGAAAGTGGTTATAGAAAGACCCACTATTACTATGACCCAACACCTGAAGCCATTGTATATATCTATCCACTTAGAGGGATGTCTAGTTACCAGAGTCCTAATTGAGAATGTGGCAATTGTGAACATCCTTCCCACCAGAATGATGGAAAATTAGGGAAAACTAAGGTCATCCAAATTGTAACCGAAGTTACAGTTAGCAAGTTTATTGAGGGGGGGGGGTGGTAACAAAAACACATGGTGTCTTGTCTATTGAGTTGATGGTGGGAACCAAGAAAGTGTTGGTTGCTTTCTTCGTAGTCAACACCTCATCCAATTACAATGCCCTGCTAGGGGAAGACTGGAACCAATATAAGGTTGAATTAGTGTTGGCTGACAATAAGCCATTCTTCGCTACATCTAATGTGGCCTAAGGCTATTTCTATGGAGAAGAAGTTGGGTCGATACGTTTCACTGGGAGAAATAAATATGGGCGTCCAACTAGAATATCTAGTGTAATTAATCTAGACATCATAGTGCAAGATGTTACTACTGTGATATGCTTAAATGATGAACTGCCGAAGGCCATAATACCATGTCAATCAGTTCCACACTATACTATAGAAGAGATCATATGACAAATGCATCATCAACTAATGGGAGGACGATTGAGTTCATGGCCAGAATAAAGAAGCTCAAGGAGATCTTGAGGGAATATTACAATGGATGCATTGTCAACTTGGTTGAAATTGTAATACCGACCGATGAGGTAGCCGTGGATGGAATAGATCTGCAAGATTTGAAGAGAGCTCCAGAAAAGCTAAATGATTCTTAGGCCCACGTCTAGGATCCTTTGGTCAAAGTAAATCTAGGGATAGAGCAAAATCCCAAGCCGACTTTCATCAGTGGTTTGTTAAAACCACGAGTCCAGGCTGAGCTCACTGACTTGATCATGGAGTTTGTTAACTATTTCGCATGGGATTATCATCATTTACCTGGGTTAGACCTAAACCTGGTCAAGCATAGGTTGTCGATAAGGGAGGGCTATCAACTGCACAAACAACCACCTATGTGAATGACAGTAAAAGTTACTCAAAAAATAAAAGAGGGGATCGAGCGACTGTCGAAGGTAGGATTCATTAAGCTCATTAAATATGTCAAATGGCTCTCCAATGTTGTTCCGATCATCAAGAAAAATGGAAAGCTCCGAGTATGTATCGATTTTAGAAATTTAAATCAAGTCACACCTAAAGATGAGTATCTAATGCCAATGGTTGATCAGTTGATCAGCCAAGCAACTGAGCATCAGATGGTTTCCTTTATGGACAGCCATTTAGGGTATAACCAAATAAACATAACACCTGATGATGTGCCAAAAATGACGTTTAGATGCCCTAGACCTTTAGAGACCTTTTGTTGGGTAGTTATGCCATTTGGGTTTTAAAAAATGCTGGGGCTACTTATCAAAGAGCAATGAAAGCTATCTTTTATGATATGAGTTGCCACTTCATAGAAGTATACATTGATGATGTGGTAGTTAAGTTAACCGATATTGCGAAGCATTTTTTCCATATGTGTAAATTATTTGAACGAATGAGGGTCCACGGGATGAAAATGAACCCCATGAAGTGAGTTTTTGGTGTCTCGACCGAAAACTTCTTAGGATTCCTTATGCAATAGTGAGGGATTAAGTATATCAAAATGAGGCTCAAGCAATTATAAATGTTCAACCACCAAGGAACAAAGCAGAGTTACAACATTTTCTCAACCAAGTTAACTTTATGCATAGATTAATTTCTAATTGAGTAGAAAAACTAGCGTGTTTTCTCCATTAGTGAAGTTGAAACAAGTAGAAGAGATCATATGGGAAGCAGAACATCAATTGCCTTTTGACAAAATCAAGGAGTACTTGATGAAGCTACCGATGTTGATGCCATCAGTCAAAGATCAACCGCTAAAGTTGTATATTGCGGCTTTTGCAGAGTCAATTGGAGCCCTACTAGCGTAGGACAATGATGATCATAAAGAGCGTGCAATCTACTACCTCAATCGGACACTACTGGAAACTAAGAGAATATTTTGCAATAGAAAGATTGTGTTTGTCATTGTATTTTGCGACCACTAAGTTAAGATATTATTTACTAGCTGAGTCAGTGAATGTAATTACAGTTACTAATTTATTGAAATATATGTTAAATTGGCCAATTTTGAATTACCGAATTGGAAAATGGGCGTTAGCTTTGTCTGAGTTTGATCTTAAATATGTACATCAGAGAGCAGTAAAAGTACATGCCATAGCAAATTTTCTGGCCGATCACCCATTTGAGAGTCAACTCCCTCCAAATATGTTAAGGGGCATTTGACATCTCTACAAATAAGAGTTTATTGGCTTTTTTTTTTTTTTTTTTTTTTTAAGGCTTTTAGACTATTTGGTAAAAGTCTAATTAGAGTGCCTATTTGTTTAAGAGTAGCAAATAAGCTCCGATTGTATAAGTTTGGGAGGGGTTACTTTTTGAAACGAAGCTTATTTGGCTTAAGTGATTTGACATTTTGGACTAATTTTTGGACAAGTTTATCCTCAAAATTTTTAAGTAATTCCCATCTTACCCTCTTATCTTCTCTTTACAATCTTTTCGAGGTAAGCCCACATGATGAATGACCCATATTGAAGGTGGACTTCACATGATGAATGACCCACATAAAAAATGGGCCCACATAATGCACGATCATATCAAAGGTGATCCTTACATGATGGATGACCTACATCAAAGTGTGGCCCCACATAATGGATGTAAGACCCGTATCCTAGCCCGTACCATTCCGTAGGCTTCGCGGTCCTCCCAGTCAAATTCCGGCGAGCCGCGATGTTAGATAGCATTTGCGGGCAACCTTAAGTCGTATCCCGTGTTCCAAAGTCAGCCTGACCCGAGACTTGTACCCTAGCGACCGCATTGTAGCCGCGGTTCCAACACTGTGTCTCACACACCAAGGCGATACCCAGGTCAGGAGATGTGGGCCCGCGTTCAGTTTGAGGGAAAACGCAACGCATTTGCAAACCCAAGAGAAATTTTAAATCATGTCCTATCTATCCCATCAAATGTCAAGTACACATCACCTCACAACCCCATCCCCAAGCAACCCCTAAAGTCAACTCTCTCTCTCTCTCTCCACCCATCAAGTACACCCATCACTCACTCACCCATCACTCCATCACCCATCCCTCTCTCTCCTTACAACCCTCTGTCTCTCATTTCTCAAATCCATCTCCCAAGCAACCATAAGAATCGTCCATACTCCATGAGAGAGCTAGGTGTGGCCCACCTTCCTACCACCCAATCCCACCATCCAAAGTCCATCTCGACCGTTGAATCGCACCCCTTGGAGCTCTAGATCGCATTGGCAGAAGAAGGAAGAGGAGATCAACGGTGGGTGATCTTGTATATACCTTTTTATGATTTAAAGGCCCATATTGGTAGGACCCATCTTGATGTATGCATTGTATAGGGAGGGGCTATAGTGGCAGGGTCCCTCCCCTTCTCACGTCTCTCTCTCTCTCTCTCCCTTTCTCTCTCTCCCTTTGATGTCATGTGGTCCACCTAATGCGTGTGATATATCCACGCCATCCATCACGGTGGAGCCCACTTTGATGTATGTGGTGTATCCACACCGTCCAACAACTTGGATGGTGAGACCCACTGTGACGTATGTGTATCATCCACACCGTCCATCCACAGTGGAGCCCACTATGATGTATGGTTTCATCCTCACCATCCCTGGTTGGGACGGTGGGTCCCCACCATGATGTGTGTGTTTCATCCAGCCATCCGTCCATCTGGACGTGGCCCACTGTGATGTGGGCTTCGTCTATGCCGTGCATCCCTTTGCAGCAGCAGTAGCAGTAGCTGCTACTAACGTCAATGGACAGGTGGGGCCCACCTCCTATGATATATGTATTAGATCCAAACTGTCCGTCCATTGGTGGACCACCCTGATGTATTTATTCCATCTATATCATTCAGATGGTGCTGGATGGTGCTAGACAATGTTTGGATGGTGTTGTCCAATGTTTGGATGGTGCTAATTTACATGGACAATGGCTGGACAGTGCTGATTTACATGGATAATGTTTGGATGGTGTTGATTTACATGGACAATGGTTGGACGGTGCTGACTTGCACGTCCAATGTTAGACAGTGCTGATCATCATTAGTGGCCATGTGCCCCATAGAATGATAGTGTACAGTGATACACATGTTATACCTGCAACTAGTGAAATGATTTTTAGTGTGGTCCAAGCCCATTAAGCCTATTGGTGCGACCCATCCATGAGGCCTATCATGATGTATTTTTGACCCATGTGGGGGGCCCACCTGTTTGTATTTTTGGCCCATGTGATGGGGCCCACCTATTTTGTATTTGAGGCCCATATGATGGGGCCCACCTGTTGTGTATTTGAAGCCCATATGATGAGGCCCGACTTAATGTACATAAGGTCGATTGTGATGTGTATTAGGCCCGTGTGAGCGGCCCATAGTGATATGTATTAGGCCCATGTGAGCAGCCCATAGTGATGTATATTAGGCCCATATGATGTAGCCAATAGTGATATGTATTAGGCCCGTGTGAGTGGCCCATAGTGATGTGTATTAGGCCCATGTGATGCGGCCCATAGTGATGTGTATTAGGCCCATGTGAGCAGCCCATAGTGATGTGTATTAAGCTCGTGTGAACGACCCATAGTGATATGTATTGGGCCTACGTGATGCAGCCCATAGTGATGTGTGTTAGGCCCATGTGAGCGGCCCATAGTGATATGTGTTAGGCCCGTGTGAGCGGCCCATAATGATGTGTATTAATTGGGCCCATGTGATGCGGCCCATAGTGATGTGTATTAGGCCCATTATGATTGTATGGGGCCCGATGTGATGTATAAGGCCCATGTGATGCGGCCCACTTGATGTATGAGACCCTTGTGCAAGGCCCATTGAGATTGTAGGTGGCCCATTGTGATTGTATGTGGCCCATTATGATTGTATATGGCCCATTGTGATTGTATGGGGACCGTTGTGATGTAATTGTGGTCATTGATGAGGCCTGATGTGATGTATATGTGGCCCTTAAGCGAGGCCCATTGTGATGTATATTAGGCCATTGCGTGAGGCTATGGGCCCACTATATGTTTGGCTCTATATAGGCCACTTCTTGGGAGCAATGATGGTTAAATGTCCTCATTGTGACCTTCCCTTAAGCCTTGTTAGGCCCATTCTCATCATTTTTTAAATGGGTTGATCCTAATTATTGAGCCTCATAGGAAGTCTAGTTTATTACGCGATAAAGAGGGTAAGAAAGCCCACTTATTACACTTAGACTCGGATCTGCCCTCGGTAGGAGATATTATGACGCTCCATCACTGTTATCACATATGGGCGGGTGCACGTGGGCGAACACTGAGTGGGCGGGGCATGAGGACCTGAGCGAGCTACCAGTGGTTGGCAGGCTACTGTGCACACAGTGAAGGCAGAACTTTGTCTCACATCGGGAGCATCATCTGACGTTGTGGTGGCTATAAGTTGAATTCTTTCCTTAACTATCGTGACGCATTTTAAATCAGTGAGCCTATTTTGATGTATGGCCTAGATGAGGTTAATGGTATTCGTAACTCTTTAGGATTTGTAGATTGCATTGCATCATAGGCATCTGATATTTAGTTCTCTATGATTTCACATTTGCATAGTCGATGCGCATATTGTATATTCTTATATTGAATGATTTATAGACTTGCAGTATTTTCACTTACTCTGATATCTATATGCTTGGAACGTGCATCGCACACACTTTCGCCACTCTCTAAGCTCTCTATAAGCTTATGCATGATAGATGCGTGCAGGTGACGTTAGGTCATAGCAGCGTTGAGCTTGGAGCGTACAGCGGACTCCTGGAGCTTTGATTTTGACACATGTATTTTCTTTTCAGCATTGTATTCAAATGTTTATATTAGTTGATATGTGATGATGATGTTGCCTTTGTGATTTGGGTATACTTGTGGTTATGCTTCTTACGAGATAAATGTACGTTGAGAAAATCCTCCTTGTAGGATCCCAGGATCGGAACCTTGTGTATGGGCGCTGGGAGCCGAGAATGGGACACTACGGAGGCTGTTGGCACCGGATTCGGTGATCGAAAATTTTGTGAGTCCGGTTTTCAAGTTTGGGGCGTGACAATGGACAATCCGCATCAAGCAGGCCCTACCTGATGGATGGTCTACATCAAAGGTGGGACCCACATGATGGATGGTGGACATTGAATGTATGACCACATGATGGAAGGTTGACATTAAAGGTGGGCTCGCATGATGAATGAATCATATCGAAGGTTGGGCCTCACATGATGAACGGTTCACAACAAAAGTGGGGACCTACATGATGGATGGTGGACATTAAAGGTGGGTCCCACATGATGGACTATCCACATTAATTGGGCCCCACATGATAGATAGACCACAACAAAGGTACGACTCACATGATGGATGGTGGACATCAAAGGTGGCCCCCTCATGATGAATGACTCATATTGAACGTGGGGCCCCACATCAAGGTGGGCGTACATAATGAATGATTCACATCAAAGGTAGGCCCCACATGATAAATGGCCCGCAACAAAGTGTGGCCCAATATGATGGAACATGCACATCAAGTGGGGTCGCATTTGATGGGCAGTCCATGTCAAAGGTGGGACCAACATTATGGATGATGGTCATTTGAGGTGGGCCCACATGATGGTCGATTGACACCAAAGGTGGGTCCACATGATTAACGACCCATATTGAAGGTGGGGCCGCACACAATGAATAGTCCACATCAAAGTGGGCCCACATAATGGATAGAGTGGGCTTCACATGATGGATGACACACATCAAGTGGGCCCCACCTAATGGACAATCCACATCCAAGGTCTCGCATGATAGATGACCCATATCCAAAGTGGACCACATGATGGATGATCCACATATAAGGTGTGCCTCTGTAAGACCCGTATCCTAGTTCGTACTGTTCCGATGAATCCTGCGATCATTTCCGTCGAAGTCCGGTAATCCGCGACTGATAATCGACGTTGCGATCGATCGTAAGTTACATCCTTTAGATTCGAGTCGGTTTAATCCGAGACCTGTATCATTGCGACTGCACCGTCGTCGCGGTTCCAACGCCGCGACTCACGCATCGATCCGATACCCTGACTAGAAGATGTGAGTCGGCGTTTATTTCGAAGAAACGCCGCGCTTTCTCGATCCCAAGAGAATCTTTACACAATGTCAAATCAATTCCATCAATCAATCAATCAATCACTTCAATGTCAAGTACAAGCAACCCATGCTTTCTCTCTCCAAAGTCAACTCTTTCTTACCTTTTCTCTTACACCACCATATATGTTAAGTACACATCACACATCATTCACCCTTTCACCTCACATCTCTCATCCCTCTCTCCTTACAACTCTCTCTCCCTCTTTTCTCACACCATTTCCAAGCAAGAGAGAGAGCCCGTCCATGGTTTCCATGAGAGAAGAGTGGTTTTTGTGGCCCACCTTTCCTATTCCAAACCCATCATCCTAGCCATCCATTTCCTATCTCCACCATCAAAGAGGAGCACAAGGAGGGTAGCGTTCCAACGGACCGAAGAGATCAACCGGTGGGTGCTCCTATAGGCTAGTTTTTCATATTTTTATGATGAGCCAAGTAAGACCTACCGATCAATGGTGTGGATCTCACTTTAGACCCTAAGATGTGGCCGATGGCCCACCTTGATTATCAATATCATTCCATGATGGGGCCATTCTCCATGGACCCCATCATGATGTTTACTTTCCTAGCTTGAATAGGGGTCATCGTGACCGTCTATTTTAGTGGAGAAGAAATCTCCACCATTGGATTTTGATTTAATGGGCCCACATATATTGGGACCCACTTGATGTATGTTGTAGATCATGAAAGGGAGGGCCCATAGTACCGGGGTCCCTCCATCACTCGGTCTTCCATCTCTCTCTTTCTCTCCCTTTCTTTTTCATTATTTTGGTATGATGATATAGCCATGTGACCCACTTGGATGGACCCCACTTTGAGGTATGTATTGTACCCAAGTCATCCATAGGTGGGGCCCACTTTATGTATGTGTTGTACTCACCCCACCTACCCTTTGGCGGCCCACCTAAACGGGGCCCACCTCCATGCTTATGTTACGCCCAAACTGTCCAGACGCTGGACGTGGGTTTGGAAAAAAAAAAGACGCAACACAAATATCAGCTTGGTTCCTAAGCCTGTGGATTGACCACTTGTATGGGCCCCACATAGATGTATGAACCCAATCCATACCGTTCATCCCTTTCCTCAGACCATTTTAGGCGTTGAGCCGAAAAATGGGGTCAATCCGGATTTCTGGTGGTCGAGACCCATTGTGATGTATAAAGGCCCGTGGGTTGAGACCCACTGTGGTGTGCATAGGGCCCATGTTATGAGACCCATTTGACGTATTGGAGGCCCATGGGTCGAGGCCCAGTGGGATGTACAGAAGGCCCATTGAAGGTGATTCCACTGTGGTTTATGTGTTGACCTTTATGGCGGGCCATGACTTGGGAGCAATGTTGGTTTGACGTCCACATTGTAAGTATAATGTTGGTTAAATGTCCGCATTACGACTCTCCCTAGGGCCATTGGTAGGCCCATACTTGTTATGTGTAGGCCGTCTAGGCCCATCTGCGTTGTAAGGATAGTTCATCACCTTATAACATGCTTAGTGTAGCTCCATGATTCATGCCCATACGCATCATATGTATGCTTGATATGAGGAATGTTTGGTTATAACATGAGCCGTTGGGCTGAGACATTTACGGGACTCCATATGAGACGGAGTGCCCGACATGAGCGCATGGTACGCGCGAGATTGCTGCATGTTTGTACGGTGTGATTCATGCATCTCACATACATGTTACTTGATCATTGTACGCCCTAGCGACATCAGGGTCGTGGCCTCCACAGGCATATCGTGGATGGCCAGACGGGACACCGGAAATGTTTGGTTCTAGCATACGAGCGTCATAGATGTCCCTGGGTGAAAATTCCTGAACCTCCGTGGCCAGGAGATGACTCCAACGTCGAGACCGAGTGGATATATGAGTGCACGAGGGCCGAATACCAGGAGGCCGCGTCTCCCACTGTGTCGTGGTCAGTTGGGAAGGGGTGTGACCTTACTCGCCTGAGTGAGGGGGCAATATCTAGGTTGAGTTTGACCAGCTTGAGGAATGGGTTCGCTATCGACGAGCCGGGCCCGATATTGGCAGGCGGATAGTGAGGTCTCTTCCACTTACCCAGTTGTGCGCTCGGATAGGGGCGGCAAGCTGGCGTAGAGTGTAATAGACCCCGGTGATGATCCCAGAGATGAACCATACTGATATATGGACTTATTGAGTAGGAGTTGCATACTTATCTATTCATTCATTCACTATCCACTAGGGCTGGTGGTGTGCAACTATTTGTTATGTATACCTTCATGATGGCAAGGATTTCGGTTGGGGCGCGCGATTAACTTAAGATCAGGAGTTTATCACATTGTTTCTGACTATCCAAATTTAGGTATGGGACTGGTTTGGATAGAAGTCCCTTGTGATGGACCCCATAGCCTGTGATACTTCGTACTATCATCCCGACTTCACGTTCTTGCATGGTCATTTCATTCGCACCGCATATTACATTGCATCCGCAGTACTTAGCATTTTGGGTTAATATGTTTTTGCACTTATATGACCTAGATGGGGTTGATGGTATTCGTGGCTCGTCAGGATTTGTATATTGCATTGCATTCTCAGCATCTGTTATTATCTTATTATGTTTTGCATCGCATTGCCTTGGTACGGCTGATAACATTCCTGAACTTACCAGTATACTTCCGCTTACTCTGATGTCATATGATTCATGATCTTATTAGTATTTCTGTTTATCCCAATGATATATGAATTATGTGCTTTATTGATGCTTAGCACTTACCTTACACACACTTCCACCACCCTCTAAGCTTTTGTAAGCTTATGCACGATAGATGCGTGTAGGTGGCGTTAGATTGCAACAGCGTTGAGCTTGGAGCATGCAGCTGACCTCTGGAGCTTTTGGAGTTTTGATTTCGATATATATATTTTCCTTTCAGCAGTGTATTCAAACGATTATATTAGTGGATATGTGATGATGATGTTGCCTTTATGATTTGGGTATACTTGTGGTTATGCTTCATTACAAAAAAAATATATATACTGAAAATCCTCCTTGTAGGATCCCAGGATCGGAATCTGGCGTATGGGCGCTGGGAGCCGAGAATGGGGTACTACGGAGGCTGTCAGCGCAGGATTCGGCGATCGGGAATTTTGTAAGCCTGGTTTCCGAGTTTGGGGCGTGACAGCCTCACACGATGAATTATGGATATTAAATGCGGGTCCCACATGATAGATAATCCACTTCAAAGGTAGGACCCATAATATAGACACATCGAATGTGGACTCCATGTGATGGGTGATGGACATTGAGGGGCCCCACATAAAGGACAATTATCATTGATGGTGGGCCACACATGATGGATGACCTACATCAAGGTCATTAGTGGTCCACATCTAAGACGGGCCTTGTATGATGGATGACCCACTTTGAAGGTTTGACTCACATAATGGACTATCCACATCAAAGATGGGCTCCATATGATGGTTGATCCATATCTAATGTACGAGATAATGTATGGCCCAAATGTCTTAAAATATGGAAGTTATAATCATCCATTCTTTTGTCATTTGGGGCATGATTCATCTATAGTGAGATCCACCAAAACAACCATTTGGATTGCTCTTATATTAGAGTTTTTATAATTTTTAAAATTGATATTAACTACCCTTAAAAAAGGTTCTTATTTGGATTGCATTTATATTAGAGTTGTTATAATCTTTACAAATGACATTAACTACCCTTTAAAAAAAGTTCTTATTTGAAGGTTTTACCAAACGTGCTTATTTCAAATAAGAGCTTTTTTAGACTTGAAAACATCATTGTACCAAATGAGCTTATTTAAAACGAGAGCTAGAACGAAAAGGACTTATTGAAGTAGCTCTTATTGAATTAGAGTAGATATATTAAACGAGCCCTTAGACTTGGAATTGGTACATTTGATACCTGAAAACTGATTTTTGACGATTTGAGAACTGAAAAATCATCAGGAGCATGGATTATTTTAATCTCCCCAGAAGGAAAAAGGCAGGAATTTGCATTCCAATTAGAATTTGAGTGCACCAATAATCAAGCCGAATATGAGACTCTAGTGATTGGCTTGAAAATGTTAATGGAATTGGGTGCAAAGAACATAACAACAACAAGTGATTCACTACTAGTAATAAACCAAGTAACAAGTTTGTTTAAGTGCACCAGTGTCTCACTATTGTCATATTATGCCCTAGTGACTCAGCTAATGGATAATTTCGATGAGGTCGAATTGAGGCATGTAACCCAAGAACACAATGTTGATGCTAATAAAATGGCACAACTGGAAGTTGAACACCAAATTGCTCAAGGATCTAGCAAAAGAATGATTGTTGTGTAAATGAGTTCTTTGCCATCACTTTTTCAAAGGGAACTGACCCTAGAAATCTGTTAGGCCGAGATAAATGAAATTGATTGGAGAGCTTCGATCATAAGTTATCTTCAATGTCCTTGGGCCAAAACCAGTAAGGATATCAGAAGAACGGCTCATAATTATGTCATGGTCAACAATGAGTTGTATAGAAAGGCGGTTGATGGCATATTATTACATTGCTTAGATGGAAAGGAAGCCATGTTGGCCATGACAGAAGTACATAAGGGGATATGTGGAGCTCACCAAGTTGGAAGAAATATGAGGTTCGTACTTAGGTGTTGTGGGTATTTCTAGCAATAAATGACGGTTGATTTTATTTTTTTTACACACGAACACACACCCCCACGCACTCATGTTGGTGGAATTTCACCACCTATGGGTACTCGAACCCTTGACCGGGAGTTGAAACTCTTGAGAGTCTACCACCCGAGCAAGAGTAAGGACCCATAAATGACGGTTGATTGTATCCAATATGCTACGGGATATGTTAGGCATGTCAGGAACATAGGTCGATGCAATACATGCCTGCGGTCATATTACATCTTAGTGTTAAGCCTTGGCCTTTTTGAGGATGGATCATTTATTTAATAAGCCAAATCTACCCGCCTTCATCAAAACTAGATAAGTTTATCATAGTAGCCACCGACTATTTCACTAAGTGGGTAGAAGCAAAGCGTATGAAGGGAATCGCCCACAGAAAAATTATTGATGTTATCGAGACTCATATTATTCATAAATTTAGGATCCCCATGTCCATTACCTTTGACTAAGGTGCAACATTTTCGTCCAAAGAAGTGAAGGCGATGGCCTAACAATACAAGATCAAAATTCTACACTACGCCTTACTATGGATAAGCTAATGGCCAAGTTGAGGCTAGCAATAAAGTCATAAAAATATCTTGAGAAAGATGATCGAAGATAATCTGCGTGAATGGTATAGTAAGTTATACGAAACCCTTTAGACTTATCGGAATTTGCCTTGTAGTAGTACTTGGGTAACTCTTTTTGTGCTTACCTATGGACATAATACAGTGGTACCTTTAGAGGTCACCATGCCATCCTTGAGGATTGCATATCAGGCTAACTTAACCTCGATTGAGTTTACAGAAGCCATGTTGGTCGAGTTAGAAGGGTTAGATGAGATGCGTTTAAGAGCTTTGGATTCTATAATAGCCAACAAGGCTAAGGTTGCTTGAGCTTATAACAAAAGAGTGAAAGGGAAAGCCCTTGGGGAAGGAGACATAGTCTGGAAGACTGTGTTACCATTGGGATCCAAAGATGCTACTTTTCGTAAATGGTCGCCCACCTGGGACTATTGTCCAGGTTCTCCAAGGTGGATCTTATATTCTTCATGACATATAGGGAAAGGTCGCAAAAGGCTCTAATTAATGGGCAATTTTTGAAGGCCTATTATCCCAGTATGTGGAAAGTGGTTCAAAGCCAGGCCAAGTAAGAGTATTTACAGTAATAAGTCTTTACTACTAACATAAACTAAAAATCTAACATAGTTGAGAAAATAGTATGAAAAGGAAAAAAAAAATCATTGATGCGGAAGTTGAAAACATAGGTGGGCCCCTTGCCAACAACTACATATAAAACAAGGTGAAAAAGAGAAAGACAAAAAATAAAAATTTTAAAAAAATAACGGAGAACAGAAACAGAGACCCGGTTGAAAAGGCACTTCAAGCATGTGTTGCCTTGATTTCCTCGAATTCCTCAAGAGCACGTGCATTAGTGTTTTCCGCCTAACGTTTCTTGTTCTTCCATGACTCCCCTTCAAGCGTTGCATGCTCAAGGAAGCACGTGACTTCGTCCAAGCAGCAACTGAGGATGATGGCATTGGTCTTTACCTCCCTCTTGTGTGCGCTAGTTTTCTGTGACCGATTGAAAAATACCAATATGGGAGTCTACGAAAGCAGGGAGTTCCTTTGGGTTGGAGCGACCCCTCCCAAGGTAAAGGTGCTCTGTCTCCTTGATATCATCATCGAGCTCCTTACGCTGGGCTTGGAGTGCCCGCAACACAATTTTGTTGAGTTGATGTTGCCGAGTCCAGTGAAGGCATTTGTTATAGGCCACCTCATATTTCTTAAGGAGGGTGCGGATCTCATCTCGAATAGGTGCGTATTGTTTCATCAGGCAAAGGATAGGTTGAGCATCAAATTTATCCTCGAAGAAAGCATTCCTAAGGCAACGAAGTTTCTTCAAAATCTCTAGGATTTCTCCCATAGGTGCATCGGTCAAAGCGGCTTTTAAGAAGATTTGGATGAAAAAGTCTACGTCGAACAAAATGGATGATTGACCATAGTTGTCAATGTCGTTAGAGAGGATCTCCTTTAGTAAGGCCTTAACCTGAGTAAGGGGACAAGAGACTAAAATAGAAGACATGTTGGCCGGAGAATTAAAGAGGTTTAGAAACAGAAGAAGTCTAGAAGTGCGAAGAAATGAGAGGTAACATGTTGTTTAATTATATAGGTATCATGAATAGGGATCATTCCCCCATTTGATGCATCATGTCAAAGGGATGTGTAATAATGGCATACAAGGCGCCATACCACCTTCTAAGGAGGTGGGACATGCAGCTGTGATGGCATTTATTTTGGCAAAATAAATGGCGCACGACCCCTCGTTTACATGTGATGTCATTATGGCAGTTACTTCTTCTAGCTAAAGGAAAAAAAAAAAAACTAAGAACAGCCTGGAGAATATGAAAAGCCAAAATGACACTTTGTCTTATTTCAAAAATTAAAAAATTGTTTTACAAGCCAAGAATTAGAAATCTAAAGAAAAAAAGAAAAGAAATGGTCATCTCTATTATTCTCGCTTGCCTAGGTATCTGTTTCATAAGAGTTGCTTGAGTCTTTAAGGCCACATGCCTGGCTTGACCGACTGATGGTGTTGTCTCGGACGAAGTCAACCAGAATGCAAATCTCACCCTCCTACTCCTCACAAATCCTTTCTATCTCCTCATGATGTTTCCTCAAGTCCTCTAACTACTCCTTTAATGCTTCAATTTGAATGTTAAGATCATCCCTTTCCACTTTAAATTCTTTCAGTTTGGCGTATGCGGTAGAAAGTTTTTCTCTAGCAGCACTGACCTCTGTTACTTTAAGGTTTGCGGCTGAGTGCTCAGCTTGAATATTCTCAACCATGAGATTGATCTCCTGATACTCTTGCACAAAGTCCAGGAATTTGCGAATTTCTAGTACTTTGGCCGAGATGGTCTCATCCGAGCGAGAAGACACTTGGTAACGTTGGATGAGAAATGTAAATCTCTTGACCGTCCCCGTCGAAATAACTTTTATGACCCCTAAACATATGGGAGCTCTTAATTCATCATTGATTTGTTGAAGTTCTGGGGAAGGTAGAGGAGACTCGGCCATAATGATATCACTGTGGAGGACTTGGCTGAGTGAGGATAGTACATCTTCAACAGAAGACACATTCTTAAGACTTGGGAGAAATGTCGTTATCGTCTCAGTTTGCAAGGTGTAAGAGCAAATAGTGGCTCTGAAGGAGTGATGACTCTGAATATGGTGAAGATAGTTGAGTCCGTCACAGGAGCATCACTGGTTATTTCTTGACTAGAGGAAGTTGTTTCTGATAGATCAGCTGACCAATTTGGTTCTTCTTCTTCACTCACAACCAATATATGTTTAGCAGCTATGACAGAAGAAGGTTGCTCAGCAAGACCCAATAATGGTACAAAAAGGTTGGCCAATGCAAGAGTGTGATGAGTAGACATATCTTATTCGATATTCTGCAGTGGCAATGCATTTGGCTCATCGTTTTCTTTATTGAGCATAGCCGATGGAGCCCTGGAATGAGGGGAAGTATAAAAAGGCTCCAACAATTGAGCAGTTTCCATGTCTTTAAGAATATCATCATCATGACGAGTCACATTACTTGCACTTACTTCAGAATCAAAGCCATTAAGTTCCACCATTTGATTTATAGAATCCTCCCTAATAGCAGGGGAGATAGTTTCTTCATTGTGTTGAAGAGAATGGATTGCTATAGGAACGACTTGTTTTTCAGCCGTCGTAAGTTCTCTTGTTATTGCACAAATGAGAATTATTAGGAATGATAAATGATATAAAGCGAATAAATAGAAAAAAGAATAAAAGAAAAAAGATCCACCTAAATCAAAGTGAACAATAAGGGTGGAGTATCTATCAATCACTGATTGAATTTTGGTTATACCACCGATAGCCACAATAGAAGGACAAGTAGAAAGAGGAAAAGGTGGTGGATTAGGATAGTATGGTTTGATGTAATGATCAAGATGAAGGTTGGGATCATTCAATCTTTTCTTATCTTTTTTTCCATTTATATCCAAGCTCGATTGAAATTGGCTTCTGCATGCCTCTTATGAGCTTAATCCATTTCCTAAGAATATTTTGAATGAGGTATTCTTGGCCAATACTTATAATTAGTTTTATAATATTTTTCATTGTCATGAATAACATTGGCTGCAAGAGAAATACCTGGAGTTTTTCTTATGGGTCGGCCATCCTTAGCTATCTTAGAGGAATTACTAGTGTTATAGGAGTAGTACAAGGTGCAGGAATGAGACCTAGAAGAATTTTAAGGTCCAAAATTCTCTGAACGACTTGAGGAGCTGTAAAGTTTGAGCAGGTCGAATTGGTTGTTCTAGCTTGGAAGGGCTAGCGGCCGACAATTTTTGGCACTTGCACGGAGATGTTGGGTCAATCACTCTTATTGTTACTAATGAAGAAGAGGTGTCAGTGTAGCTGGCATTCATTGAGACTATGTCATTTTTTGGCATGGAGACGCAGTCAACTTTGATATAACTTTTTTTGTAGTCCTCTCGATCGCTGGTCTCTTTTTCTCGACCATGAGTTCAGCTTTTCCAATTTTAGAAGAGAAAAGTTAGGCGATGATGAAGTCAGTAGGCTTGATGACCAATTTATTGTAGTAATTTTGCCACCAATCATGGAAATTAATCATTTGGCGGGGACGACTTTGAAGGACATGCAACTCAAAAGTAGTGCTTATTATCTGGAAGTTGTTGTGGAGAGTTTGATAAATGCTAATCAATTTCATAAGTCGATGTTGATGAGGAGATTTATTAGAAGTTCTATGAGTGAAAGGGTAAGGAATGCATTGGGCTAAGCTGAATTGTCGAGTAAGGAGGTTGAGACAATATTGCTCGACATCTGCCTTGGCATTGACACCAATTTCGACGATGTCACCACAGGGGAGGTCTCTGTAAATGATGTAACTTTTTCAAGCCCAATCTCTGTTCTCAACTATGACAGTGTTGGCCAGTTCAAAGTCCTTTTCGAGGAACCAAGCTGGGCCAATTTCTTTATTTTGGAATGTATAGAAGGAACGGCTTGGCATATCGATGTGAAGAGAAGAAATAATCCATACATTCTGCAAATGTACGAATGACCTTAGGATAAAGGATATTGCGTTGATCGAAGGAAGAATAGAGATTGGAAAAGGTAAAAGGATTAATGCAGGTGAAAGAATAAAAATATTCACAAAGCCACATTTGGAGAAGCCATAAAAGTCCTCTACTATGGTAAACATGCCATGATACAAATGGAGCGAGAGCTAGTTGTCATCCTTAATTAAGCTAACACCTTGGTTAAATAAACATATTCTTTTGTAATTTATACAGCATTCATGCAGAGCAAATAATGGCAAATCCGCATTAATAAGAACGTTGTGTATTCTTGATCTGTAACTTTATCATGTTTCTTGTATTGATTGAGCATGAAGTTGGAATATGCCTTTCATTATTGTTTAAAAAGATGAAGTAGTGATCATCGTCTGAAGCGAAACTTAGATAAATTGCTTTACCAAAAGGAAGAAGATGAGTGAAAGCACAAACATTCATGATTGTAGTGCTTATAAGACCACATTCAAAATGGAAGGTTGTAACGACCCGTAAATTTTCGTACTTTGGCTCGAGTACCATCTCGACCAGAAATCAATTAGGATTAAATCCTTTAGAAATTTAACAAAGTTAACTAAGTGCAAAACTCGATTAGCCATGAAATCCATTGGGATCGCTTTAAATACGATCTGCAAGACCCAAAACTTACAAAATCAGTGACTCTAGGTTACCCTAAAGTTTAGAACCAAACTCATTTCCCGGCTGCTCTCGGGAATGAAACGAAACTTCTTATTATGTCTAGATCGCACATCAGAAGTCCGATTAACACGAAGTTAAGGAACTAGGACCGCCTCACTGGGCTTGACTATCATCTCAAAAATCGGGTTCAGTAGATGTCCCACGGCCATTCGTTTGGATCGGAGCGAGGGAGTGTGAAAAACACTATTCCCTTTACAAAATAAATATACGGAATAGTGATCGGCACCATTGCGTATCGATAAGCAACTGCAGGCCGTCGAATCGGACTAAATTACACCCTCGGATTAAGAAAAATTTCGGGAACATTTACATGTGCTTGGAATTTTGGATCGTATTGGCCCATTGACCGTTGGCGAAAGTGGTGCGCCACGTGCGATCTGGAAATCCGATCGAGTCGAAAAACGTAATCCCACATAGATCCATGTGTGGTGAGCTTAAGTCGACGTTTGGCTCAAGGAGGGCCACAGAACCTCTCTTTTGAAATTTGGAAAAGTGACGAAATACCTATATTAGCGGTAACCCTTGAACACGAGTCTATTTTGGAGAGGTTTTGGCTATAAAGAGGCTTAGAACAGCCCCTCTCATAGCCATACGAATTTGGGATAAAACCCTAGAGAGAGAGAGAGAAAAGAGAGAGAAGAGCTTGGGATTTGTGGGAGAACTTCCTCCTGCTGCTTTCGATTATCACACGGCCTACACCGCCTCTTTTCAGGCGCTTTCCCGGCAGTATCCACTCCGTTTGAAGGTGAGAAACCCTAACCCTAGGTCTGATTTGAAGTAGATAGGCTATAGGTTGTGAAAAGGCTAACCGATTCCACTATTTAGGCAAGAAAACTCCCGAATACGGAAGCTCACCAAACCTTACAGATCCGTTGTGATTCCAAGGGCAAAGGTGAGGACTTTAGGTGTATAGGTTGCGGTTTTCAACGCTTTCAATGTCAGATAATGGTAGATTCATGATCTGCATGCAATTGCACATGTACGAAAGTGCTTTAGTTTTCTGTTTCGATTAGAATTGTAGAATTTGGAATTTCACATACTCTAGGTATTCGTATAAAATACCGTATACGTATTTTTTATGGAAATGTGTTTGACATGTTTATTTGTCGTATGGATATATGACGTATGGATAAAATACTTATTTGGCGAAAGGATTCGCCTAAATACATGTTTACTAATAAACACTATGTATGTAGAAATACGGTATTGTAAGAAGTACCGTATACATGTATATTTTAGCGAGGTGTTTGTCATGATTAATTGTTGTATAAATATATTATGTGCGCATAAAATAATTACTTGCAAAAGGAATCGCCGTAATACAAGTTCCCTTGTAAATACTATGTATGTCGAAATTGGGTATCCTAGAAAATACCCCATGCGTATAAATTTTGCTGATGTAATTATCATGATTATTTGCTGTATGAATATGATATATTCGTATAAAATACTAGTTTGGTAAAGGGACAACCCTAGTACACTTTCCTCTAACATACATCATGTATGTTGAAATAGTGCATTCCAAGTGTTGGTAAAATTGCTTGTGAGTGTAAGTGCTTAAGTGTTAGTGCCTTAGGTAGGTGCTGAGATGGGGTTCTCAACTACCTTAGAGTCATGTATGATACCCTCCATGTGGTTGTTTACTCTAACCACTCACTTATGAAATATATGTATTTGTATCCCTATTTGTATAGTGCTTTACAACATGCTTTTGAATATGCTTTGTAACTTATTTATTAACATGCCTTATGACATGCTTTATAACATGATTGCTAGTGTTCTTGAATTACCATGTTATCATGCTGTACTTCACATACTATGGTTAGGAATTGATTGAGCTTGGGACTATGTCCATAGTCCAGGCATCCAGTATCAGACTTGGAGTTGTGGTTGAGATTCGTTTCGCCACACATGATGTGTTGGCGAACCCGTGTCGTACTTCGGTTGGCGATAGTGATTGGCCACACGAGGTGCTTCTGCGCTTCATATCGCCCAACTTGTTGTGCGCTCGAGCCAGTCGAACACGTCAAGTAACCCGTGTGTCTTATGTATGTTCACCATGTTTGGTCGCTAATGTTTGAACCTAGGGTACCAAACTTACCAGTGAAAATTCCGTTAACCATGGTACTTCGATCCGCTAAGACTCATGACCCGGGCATGGTGGTATGGAACACCGTGGTCGATTTGTCGACCCTCTGTTGAGGCTACGTGCCTCCCGTAGTGACCGGTGAGCAACTTAACTCGTGACCCGATTATGGTGGTATGGGACACTATATTTTTTGTTGTCGGCCTACATTGATAAGGTGATGGGGAGTGGTGCAACCTTTGTGCGTAATGACCACAGCGTGACCCTTTGTAGTGACCGCGAGCATATTCGAAGTCGCGGTGCGCCTTAGGGTTCGCCGCGATATATAGAGTATGAACTAGGCTGTTTTACGTATTGTGATGAATCGTTTGAGAGGTGATGGGGAGCGGTGCAACCTTTGTGTGTAATGTGACCACAGCGACCTCTGCGGTGACCTAGAAAATACACCATCGTCGATATTAACTAGGGTGTGACGACCTAGAATGGATCATGTTTGGGAATGATACTGAGGAGGTACCTTAGTTTCCCAATCCTATTTGTTTGAAAGGGATTAATTAAAAACTCGGTAATCATGCTCATCATGCATCACATGTGCCTGGAAGATGTGGAGCAATGTGGGATGTAAGCATGCCGTGAGCGTGAGATGGTGTCGCATGAGGGAGTATGTCGGTGAGGGCATCCATCATACCTGCATACATACTTGCATTAATAAGAGTAACTAGGAGTGTTTGACTTCCTGCTTTATCATTACTGCTTGACTGCATTGATAATATGATAACTTATGCCTTATTGTTCCACTGAGTTAGCTACTCACTCCCACGTTACGGGACGGTGTTGCGCACACCAACCAGACTCTGTCTCAGGTTTAGGTGAGCTAACAACTCTGGAGGCGGAGCCTGATTTTAACGAGGACCAGGAGGAGTTCTTGTATATGCAGTTCTCTGGTGGCTTCGACTAGGCTGTCAGGACTGGCGGGTTTTGCAGGGATTGTACTTAGTTTTATTTTTGATATGTTGTTTGTAAAAACAGACGTGTTTATGGTGACTTAGATGGATTCATACTCTAGAGAATGAAACGTTTATTTTGTTCTTTACATACATATATATATATAGTTCAGTCTTCCGCTTGCTTTTATACAATTGACCTGGAGTATGAATTACTGTTTTGGTATAATCTTATTCATGTTTATTGCTCTAACACAGACAACATTCAAACATCATTAAATATGTTGCATAAGTGATGCGTTGGAACTCAAGAGTTGAGTTACACTCGACCCCCGATTTTCAGGGCGTTACAAAGGTGTTGATTGATCGACTCCAGAAAGTCGAAGCTTCACCAGAAGGAAGAAGATGAGTGAAAGCACAAACATCAACACCGTGCATTTGATGGGTCCCCTTTAGGTTATGGGATATCCCAAAAATCATCCGTATACGGAACTCAGGTGGGCCATACCATCTAAAACCATGTGAAGACATGCCTAAAACATATAAAAGCACTTAGTGGGGCCCACCTGAGTTTTGGATGTGGCCGAAACTTGTTCTGACCCCTCATCCAAGTGGGACACACAATGGATGGGCTAGAATTGTGAACCACATCTCGGTGGGCCCAAAAAATGATTATAAAGGTTTTAATGGGAGGGTAACCCCTCTCAACTGTTGTATGTGGTGTGGACCACCCAAGTCATGGATTAACTTGATTTTTAAGCATGTGGCCTGGCCTACCATGGAATGGTTCATTTGACTGATCAGGTAGATGTTCAACACACATCATGGTGGGGCCCACATTGCTTGACCTCATGCAAATCTAAATAGTCCATGCGATGTGGCACCCCTTGAAACCTTATAAGCCCAAATGTCAGCCCAATACAAAACTCTGGTGGGCCATGGAAAAAGGAAACAGTTTCCTCCCTTGATTTGCATTTCTCTCACTAGAGTTTTGGATCAGGCTGAAAATTTGGCCCATAGAGTTTCAAGGGGTGTCACATCACGTGGACCATTCAAATTTTGTGCCCATGACATGTGTGCAAAGGTGCTCACGTAAGAAGGTGCGTAGGTGAGCATTCCTCACACACACACACACACACACACACACACACACACACACATACACACATAGAGGAATTAGAGTTTCAAGGAAACAACGATTATAATACTCTACCACCTTATGATCTTCCACATATCCCATTGAATGAGAAGTTTATGATTATGCCTTATCTTATGCACCCATATTTAATCAAATGTCTCTACTATATACTCAATGCCCTAGTAGATCAAGTAGTGGACCCCCAAATTTAAATTATCATATCGTTATCAAGCGTGATTAAAATAATTTTAATAATTAAAACATAAGTTTAACATTGGAAAATATTTTAAAACTTTTTAAGTGTTGGGCCTAGTAGAAAGTTCAATTTATGAACATTTGATCTTCACGATCTAAGTCATATGTTTTTTTTTTTTTTTTTTTTTTAAAAAAAAAAGTGGATTCATTTTTTGCCCATATAAGTATCAATAGATCTTGATGGATATGCCTAGGTACATTCACTTTTGTTGGCAACATGATGACCTCGTAAAGCAAGGCCAAAGTACATGTAATCAAGACCTTAATTCCTCACCCATCCTTAGGTATAAGGATTAATAAAACTTGTTATATCCTCAAGTCAATCATAGTCTAGGCATAAAGGTTTTTAAGTCCAAAAACTTGACCTCGAGCTACCAATGTAAGTGCCCAACAAGTCCAAATCAAGAGCATATGTCCATGAAAATGTTGCACTCATATGTAAGGTGGGGCAAAGGCACACTGACTCATCATCGTGCTTGATGGTAGAGACCTTCTATCATCTTAACTTGTGATTAGTCTCCTTATACAGGATGACCACATATAAAAATAACCACAGGTTTTTCCTACAGCCTGTTAGGTATTCATGGTACAATAAGGTATTGAAATCCATGGCCCACAACTTTCCCTTGGTTAGTAACAATTGTTTCCACTCTCAAGTTTCTAAGAACAACTAGAGGAATCCTTCTCTTTTTATTTTGAAATACTCCCAAATATTAATTATGGCATAATCACATGCCTAAAAAGGATCTATAACCATTATCATTTACAATCAATATTATCAATATCATTAGATATCATCCATGTCCTCAGTTAATAAGATTCACATTTATTTTCTAATGAATAATTTTAATAGCTCCCCTTGAATGGAAGATGCCAAAAGAACTTTCCAATTGAATTTCTTAAACCTTTGATTATAATGAGGCTATCATTCATTTTCAAAGCAAGAGAGCCAAATTAATAAGGGTGGATGTCCAAAAAAAAAAAAAACTCTCTGATTGAATTTCTTAAACCTTTGATTATATAGAGTCTATGATGACCATTCATGTTCAAGGCAAGAGAACCTAACAAAGGGTTGATATAATCCAAATAAGAGTTCCATTTGCGATCAATCCACCACACAAAGTGAAAAACATTTTACAAATGGTTTGAATCATCAGAAAATGATCACAATCCACCTGCTTGTTAGAGTTATCCTTTAGAAAACCAATTGTAAATCTTATTCATTGATAATATAGATATTATTTAATGACATTGATGACCTTGTCCCTAGATCATGATCACCATGGGTCATATGTGGACATGTTATTACCATAGTTAATATGTGAGGTTGCCTTAAACACATGTGAACATGATTTAATGGAGAGGGAATCCTCTAGTTATCCTTAGAAACTTAAGAGTTGACACAATGGTCACTGACCTAGAGAGAGTTGTGGGTCAATATTGATCTCGGTACCATGTTGTTCCAAGCCTACATAGCAGGTTGTAGGACAAACCTGTGATTGTTATTATGTGAATATCATATATGAATGGGGACTGATGACATGTCAAGATGGAAGGAATCCACCATCGGGCTCAACAATGAGTTACCTTATCCCACATAGGAGTATAAGTGTGCCGTGGGAATAGGTTCATGTGTTGGACGTGTTAAACACTTGAATTGGTGGATCAATTCAATTCTCTAAACTTGTGAGGCTCATCATGCCTCGACTATGATTGACTTGTGGATGTACTAGATTTAGTTGATTCTTAGACCCAATGACATATGAGAATTTTAAAGACTTAATCGTAAGAACTATGGATCACTTTACAAGGTCATCATATGGCTAACAAAAATGGTGTAGTTGGCTGCATACATCAAGGTCCGGTTGAGGATGGCATGGTTCAACAAGGGATTCATTTGTTTCTTAAGAACTATCATATGGCTTAAGTCTTGAAAATAAGATATTCAGCAAGTGATTTTTTTACTAAGCTCAACACTTAAAAGGTTTTAAATGATTTTAAAAACGTTTTCAACTATTAAAATTTTATTTTAATTATAAAAAGGTTTTGATCACATTTGATGAAAATATAATATTTAGATCTTGTGGTCCATCATTTAATTTGCATAGGTCTTAGATCAATGATGGATGTTAATGGTAGTAGAGGGTTTTGATTAAATTTGACACATGGATAGGTAGGATCATAGATTTTAGATGTAGTGGGACACACTAAAGATTGTAAGGTGATAGAGCATCGTAAATAATGTCTCTTCCTCAAAGCCCAACTCCTCTTTTACAAATTGGTCATATACCAGGGGGATTAGAGAGAGAGCCTTGGATGTTCCTAACCTCTACTGGGGGTCACTTACAAAGAGAGAAAAGGAGAGAGAGACAAAAACCCTTCTCCCTTTTCCTCCTCCACATTGCATGTTCCACACATGTGGGGTCCATGGCCTAGATGGTTTTGTGCGTCTCCTTAGCCATGTTCTGAGGTGTTCATATTGGCTCTTATCTTCTCCTTCATCAGTGATAGATCTTAGAAAAACCTTTCAGTTTGAAGAATCGATATCAATAAAAATGCCACTTTCTTAATGACATTGATTAAGGTAATCCCTACCCATAGGATTTATGTTTTCTTTTTCAGAATTTGATAAGATATGAACGGGATTCTTAGGCTAAGTAATTTAACATTAAATTCTGAAAAACCTTAACTTCCATTGCGTTTCAATAAAAACTAACACTATTAGAGTCCCAGCTTATCATATTATAATATGTTCTTATGTAGTTAAGCTAACTTCTCTCTTTTCAATTTTGGATACAAGTAGCGGAGTGGTACTTCTCTTTTTATTGCTTGTAGCCCGTACACAAGATATAAGGTGATCATGCAACAAAGGCTTTGTGAGATCCACCGTATTTCGTATGTAACTTCTGCATTGTATATTTGTCGTGTTATTTCATATTAAAACTTAACCTAAAAAATTAGACAATTTTAAATGTAGATTAGGCCACAACACTAAAAAATATAAGCATGGATAGTCCATCATCGAAACCTCCCCCCTCAACCAAACGTTCCACATGTGTGGGGTCCAACCTAAATGGTTTTGTGCATCTCCTCAGCCCTATTCTGAGGTGTTCATGTTGGCTCTTATCTTCTCCTTCATCTAGGATAGATCTTGGAAAAACATTTCAGTTTGAAGGATCAATATCGATAATAAGTCACTTTCTTAATGGCATTGATTAAGGTAATCTTACCCATAGGATTTGGGTTTTTCTTTTTTAAAAAAATTAATAATATTTAAACAAAATTCTTAGGCTAAGCAATCTAAAACCTAAATTATAGAAAACCTTAACTTTCATTATGTTTAAAAAAAAAATCTAACACTATTAGGGTCCTAGTCAAAGCTAATTTCTCTCTTTTCAATTTTAGATGCAAGTAGCTGAGTGTTACTTCTCTTCTTCATTGCTTGTAGCCCGCACACAAGAATGGTATGAGGTGGCCATGCAATAAAGATTCTGTAGGGCCCACCTTAATACCTATGCAACATTTACATCGTACATCTATTATGTTGGTTCATATCAAAACCTAGACTCCAAAAAGTAGACAATTTTAAATTTAGATTAGGCCATAACACTAGAAAACATAAGCATGGGTCGTCCATCATCGAAACCACCCTCTGTCTCTCTCTCTCTCCTCCCTCCACATCGCATGTTTCACATGTGTGGGGTCCAACATAGATGGTTATATGCATCTCCATGGCCTTGCTCTGAGTTGTTTGTGTTGGCTCTTATCTTTTCCTTCATTTAGGATAAATCTTGGAAAAAAAATCTTTTGGTTCGAATGATCAATAATCAATAAAAAGTCACTTCCTTAATGATATTGATTAAGGTAATCTTACCCATAAGATTTGTATTTTTTTCCCAAAAATTTGATAATTTCTTAATGGGATCCTTACGCAAAGCAATCCAAAATATGAATTATGAAAAGCTTTGACTTCTACTGCGTTTAGAAAAAACCTAACACTATTAGAGTCCCAACTTATCATATTAGAATATGTTCTGATGTAATCAAGCTAACTTCTTTTTATTTTCTTTTTTCAATTTTGGATGCAAGTAGTGAGGTGGTACTTCTGTTCTTCATTACTTGTAGCCCACGCACAAGTGTGGTATGAGGTGACCATGTAACAATGGCTCTGTGGGGCCATCATAATGCCTCTATAACATCTACATCATACATTTATTGTGCTGATTCATATCAAAACTTAACACCGAAAAGTAGCTAGTTTAAATGTATAGATTAGGCCGCCATGCATTGTCGAAACCTATCTCTACCCCCAACCCTTTTTTATTTTTTCTAAATATCTCACTATTTTTCTCTCCCTTACTTTTTCCATGCACATTTCACATGTCATACTCTCAGTACCGTATCAATTACCTTGAATCTAAGGCCTAATGTTTTAATTGTGTAGAAATTTTAATCTCTAGCATATTTATTATAGTGCAAAAATATTCTTACATGGGATTCAAACTCTATTTTAATGCAAGGTTTCAAATATAAGCTGAGTTGTCCAATGAAACAACCCTCTTCGACTTTATAACTTGATGCCTTTTTATATATCATCTTTAAATGCATTGCCCATCATATGTAATCTATTGGAGAAGAGGAAGAAGAAGAGATCAAAACATGAAGAATATTGTTGCTATAAATATTTTTGCTAGAATAAATTTTTTCTAACTTGGAAAATGATAATACAAAGCTTTGCTAGCTTTTTTTAGCTTGATTACTTCCTATAGACCATTGGCCTTTAGTAAACTTATGGAGAAGATTCTACATACAAGAGTGAATGCAAAATACTTTCCTATGCATTACATTAATGTCCTAGGAAGACTAAAAGTCACTTTCTAAACTCTACGTAATTCTAGATATTTCATATTTTTAAATGACTTTTTAAATTATATCTTCAATACTCATTAATTTGAAAAATCTTGTACTTCCATTATATTTCTAAACTTGATGAGCTTTTCAATAGTCATGAGCTTGGTGAAAATATTTGCAATCTAATCTTCTGACTTGCAAAACTTCAACTCAATTTATCCTTCTTCAACTAACTTCCAGATGAAATGATAGTGTAACTCGACATGCTTTGATAAATTATAGAAGAATGGATTCTTTGTCATGGCAATTACTGACATATTGTCAGAAAAATACCAATAGGTAATTTTTGCTCATTTTGTAAATCTCTCAAAAAATTTAATCCATATAACTTTACATGTTGCACCAATGGCTAAAATATACTCTACTTCGGCAAATGACAATGTAACTGTCATTTGCTCTTTGATGACCATGAGACAATCTTTAAATATCCCATACAAAATATATATCCTTAAGTACGTTTTCTATCATCAAATGATCATTTTCAATCAGTATCTGTGAATCCAGTGATCATATTGTTTTCTTCTATCGAGTATTTGCTGCCATAACTTTTGGTCCATTTGATGTGCCTTAAAATTCTTTTTTCGACTTCGAAATAGTTTTTTGTTAGGCTCACTCATGAACCTTGAGACCAAGCTAATTGCATGTACAATATTTGGTATTTTCTTTGAAAGATATATCAGTGAATCAACTAAGCTTCTATAAATTGAGGCATCGACCTTTTATGCTTCATCATTCTTCGACAACTTTTGATTTATTGTCATTGAAGTTGCAACTAATTTGCATTTTGACATATTGAATCTCAATAAAAGATCATTGGCATACTTCTCTTGTGAAATAAATATTTCACTCTAATTGTGCCTTACTTGGATACCAAGAAAGTACCTTATCGATATCTGGCCAAGATTACTCATCTCATATTCCTTCATCATCGTCCTTTTGAATTATTCTATAATCTTTACACTGGTGCTAGTAAGGATCAAGTCATCAACATAGAGATAAATAATGAGAAAGTCATATTGTAACGCTTAAAAATCTGGCACCCGAATATAGGTACTCAAATCCTGAATTTGAAGGTGTTAGCTAAAGAATGAATGAATGCTTCTTTATAATACAATATTTTTTTCATTTAAACTGTTGTTTACATTCGTATGGTATACATCACACAAAAGTATAATAAACTAAACTTTGTAAATAGAATTCCAATTATAAAATCAACTAAACTTGTCCACTCATCTAGGGACTTATTATAAAATTATATGATTCATTTAAATACTAAAAGTTCTACTAAAGTATGAAAATAAATCTAATTATTGGTTGAGCTCCGCTGCACTCGTGTAAGGTATCTTATCCACTAGATTCTCATTGAGTTCTTCTAGCGTATATGTGTCTTCTATTCTTGCAACATCTATTGTTGTTTTTAAATATTGAGATAGTGAGTGACCAACTCAGTGAAATCTTCTCCAAAGATTATACATCAATCATCACAGTACAATATAGTTTATAAATATAAAACAAAGAAAATACAATATTCACTTCACATGTAGATCTTTATAAGTGCATGTATGCATAAATGCACATGCACATCCAGTTGGCAGTGAGAGTAAAACCCAGATGCAAGTGAATGGTTAGATAGTGACCCGAATATCAATACCACCCGGCAAGTTCTAAAAGTGAAACAATGACCCGAAATCACAAGGGACACATAGCGGCATCATGACTTGAAAATCCCGAGGGACATACATTGGTGTCATTCAGTGAGTTTAAAAGTGCTATGAATGTATGATTAGCCACTCCTTTATTAGTCTGATTTACAAAGCAATCAATTGTGGAAATCATTTATGCTTAGTGCCCTTTAAATCACTATACCATGATTAATTTAATAATCATTGTAATCAAAAGTCCATTCATGGACACAAAACAAAGGGCTCATCACCCATACCACTTTTGGAATCAAACATGTCACAAAATAACATCAAAATCACAAACCATCATGGTATTAAGTTCATAAACAATATAGGCCAACTAAATTTCAAGGTATAGTCCAATGAAGGGTGCTCTCAACAAATCGAACATTAGGTTTGTTTCAATCTCTAGGTATGTTAGTAGGTATCTTTCTTTACTTTCTTGGTAGAGATTAGATGATGGTCTTATGGCCTTCTTGAAGTACGTCTCAGATTCAAGATCATAGCCAATACAAAAAGTGCGATTCAGGTTTTAAGCGAAGAAGATAATCAACCATTAATGACAGATTTGTGCTCGTTGAATATTTCTTTGGGCTGCTTGTTGTGGACAGTTTAGATCAATGTTAGGATGCTTAGTACTAAAAATAAAAGGTCCAACGTTATCTTCCTAGTGATTTTTTTTTAAAGCTCTTCTCGACTAGGGTTGTTCACGAGTCAAGCTAGCTCGAAAAGATTTAGCTCGGATTGACTCGACTTGAATGGCCGATTCGAGTCGAGCCAAGCTAATTATTTGAAGCTCGAGTTGAGTTCAAGCCAAGTTCGACCAGAGGGCATTTCAACTCGACTTGACTCGAACTCGACTCGACTCGAAGCTTAAACTCGAGCTCAACTCGGCTCGATTAATAAATATATTAAATATTATATATTATATATATTATATTATATTAATATAAGTTTTAAGTTTAAACTTAAAAATAAAAATAAAAAACAAACCCTAGAGTCTCTACCTGACCGCACGCACCCCATTCCCTTTTTCTTTTTTCTCTTTCTCTGCCCACTGCAAGCGGCACGCCCGCTCGAACCACCACCACCAGTTTTCATTTGAAATCTACTTCTTAGGCGAGAAACCCAAGAAATTCGAGATGGGTTCTTCTCAGATTTGTTAGAGCTTCAAGGAAATTCAATGATCTGATTGGCTAGAGCTCTTTACTTGGATTTCTGATTTGTGTTCTGCTCTGTTTCTTTTCTAGTACTTGGATTTCTTTTGGTGGAAGAAGATCAAGAACAGATTGGTTCTTACAGGTTTTCTCATCCGATTCGAAGCTTTGTTTGGTTTTTTCATCAGGTTTTGCTTTGATTCTCTTAAGATTTTTGAGTTTTTCATCAATGGAGGAGGATCAAGAATAGAATCCATTACTCTCTCACCCAACAAGCTCGAGCTCGACTCGAACCACTAGCTTGACTCGAACTCGACTCGACAGCTTTGGCAAACAAGCCAAGCTTCAATGTTGAGCTCAAGGCCAAGCTCGACCTCGAGCTCGAACTCGAGTACATCATGGACAAGCCAAGCCAAGCTTTGCCCACCTCGACTCGACTCGGCTCGATGCCCACCTCTATAATCTCGACTATCGCACACAAGAAGCTGATAAAAATGGAAATCACAGCTTTTGATTGGTTATTTGAGATTACCATGGATTCCCACTCAATTTCAGATATGTTTTTAAAGGAAATGATTGGTCCATATTTACTTCTTGAGTCGAAGCTTCAATGAATGTTCGTAAACGAGTGACGGGGAAGATGACCTGGTCTTTAATGGTGAAATCACACCGGCGGCTTGTTTCTTTGAACCGGTCACGCTAGATGGTCCAAATGGGTCTCACGGAGCTTGTGGGGCCCACAAATCATAGGTCTGATTTGAGTTTACCTGGTGGTTCATCGAGTGGAAGGTCGCGGCTTATGCCACTGTGTGCGGCTGAATTTTTGGCGTGAAACACGGCACGAAAACGTGTCTCTCGACAACGTGTTCTTTAATCCAGGGTTGTAGAGATCTCACATGAAACAAATCAAAATTTGAACGGTCTAAATTTATTGTCATTTGTAATAGTTTCCAAAACAGGTAGAGGAGAAGAAACTTTCGGTTTAAATGAGATTTATTTATTTTATGTTTTTTTTTTACACACGCACACACACCCCACACACGCACGCCGTGGGATTTCACCACTGGTGGGTACTCGAACCCTTGACCCGGTGTTGAAACTCCCGGGAGTCTACCACCCTTCGGTTTAAATGAGATTGCACGCGCGGGAAGCTTGTTGTGTTCTGAATTTTCATGCACTGCACAAGGACGGTTCGGATCTTGTTATTGGATGGTATGGATTTGCCTAAAGAGGTTCTCATATCTCGTGGTTTGTTAGGTTTCTAAACAAAGAAAGCAGTTGCGAAAAGAGAAATTTACGACTGTACGACCCATTTATGGCCCATTTGCGAGACGAAGCCCACCTCATTTCACCTTGCAAAAATAAGCCCCAGCTGTACGGACGCCTTCCCAAAGGTCGAAAATGCATCTGCTGGTGCTCGAAGACCAGCGTTGACGCTCCTCGAACTCCTACGAACGGTTCAAAAGAGATCAACGTTACATGGGCCCCACAGTTATGTATTTATTATATCCACAACGTTCATCCATATTTTGAGATCTTTTCGGAGCATTATCCAAAAAAAAAAAAATCATATCCAGAGATCAACTGGACCACACCACAAAGAGCAGCAGAAAATTGATTTTCACCATTGAAAATTTTTTAGGGCCCACCATAACATTTATTTTCCATCCAATCTATTCATAAGAACACAAAGACATGGATGAAGAGGAAAAACAAATTTCATAATGATCCAAAACTTCTGTGACCCCTAAAAGGGTTTCAATGGTAGACGTTCAATCCTCTACAGCCTTTAACAGTGTGGTCCACTCGATAGCTAGATCTGTCTTTTTTTCGTCTCAAGCCTTAATACGAGTTCGCCAAAAAGATGGACGGTTTGGATATAACACATACCTCATAATAGGACCCAAAAATAGGAGTGGGATAACAACAGCAAAAAATTAAAAATAAAAAATAATAATAAAAAAAAATAAATAAACGAGGAACTTTTCGCTACAGGTCATTCTATAGCTATGGATAATAATCTTAGCCATAGCCTTCGCCCATGCCATTTCGATATGTCTTTTTATATGTATTGAAGGTCTTTCGATTAATCGAAAAAGGTCCAGAACTGTCCAGCGAGTTTGCCTCAAAAATCCTGCAATTTTCGATTAATTAAATGTCTTTCGATTAATTGAAAAATGTATTTTATCATTAGCTACGGATTATAACCGTAGCCATAACTGTAGTCTGTGCGAATCTATGAATTTTTTTATTTTTTTTTTTATTTTTATTTTATTTTTTACATGGAGAACTTTATTCTACCTACAATTTTCTCAAATACATATTTATATAAATATGTATATATAAGCATTTAAAAAAAATTTCTCTCTTTTTTTTATTTCTTTCTTTATTCATTAAATAAGAATATCTTCTAAACCAAACTTAGTTACTTGATATACCCTATATGATTTTGGGGTAGGAGAAGCTACTTTAGCCAACTAACCCAGTTATTTTCTAAGATTCCATCAGGTCGATGGTCGAAAATCCATTTCACGGTCACTTTCGTGCATTTCACGGTCAATTTACTTCACTTCACGATCATTTTCATGCATTTCACGGTCATTCTCGCATATTCCGTATTGATTCACGGTCATTTCGACGCATTTCAAGGTCATACCCTTTCACTTCACGGTCATTTTCGCGCATTTCAAGGTCAATTCGCTTCATTTCACGGTCATTCCCGCATATTCCATGTTGATTCACGGTCATTTCGACGCATTTCACGGTCATTCCCGCATATTCCGTGTTGATTCACGGTCATTTCGACGCATTTCACGGTCATACCCCTTCACTTCGCGGTCATTTACGCACATTTCACGGTCAATTTGCTTTACTTCACGATCATTTCCATGCATTTCACGGTCATTCCCGCATATTCCGTGTTGATTCACGGTCATTTTCGCACATTTCACGGTCAATTTGCTTCATTTCACGATCATTTCCATGCATTTCACGGTCATTCCCATATATTCCGTGTTAATTCACGGTCATTTTGACGCATTCACGGTCTTACCCCTTCACTTCACGGTCGTTTTCGAGCATTTCACGGTCAATTCGCCTCACTTCACGGTCATTTCATGCATATCACGGTCATTCTCGCCTATTTTGTGTTGATTCACGGTCATTTCAGCACAATTCACGGTCATGCCCCTTCACTTCACGGTCATTTCCGTGCATTTCGCGGTCCAATCGCTTCACTTCACGATCATTTCCATGCATTTCACGGTCATTCCCGCCTATTCCGTGTTGATTCACGGTCATTTCGACGTACTTCATGATCAATTCACTTCACTTCACGGCCATTTCCAAGCATTTCACGGTCAATTCTCTTCACTTCACGGCCATTTCCAAGCATTTCACAGTCAATTCTCTTCACTTCATGGCCATTTCCATGCATTTCACGGTCATATCCGGCAATTCCGTTTACGTTCACGGTCATTTCGACGCACTTCACAGTCAATTCACTTCACTTCACAGCCATTTCCACGCACTTCACCGTCATTTCCATGCATTTCACTGTCATTCCCGGCGATTCCGTGTTCATTCACGATCAATTCGACGCACTTCAAGGTCAATTCACTTCACTTCACGGCCATTTCTATGCACTTCGCGGTCAATTCACTTCACTTCACCATCATTTCCAAGCATTTCACGGTCATTTCGGCGATTAGTGTTCATTCACGGTCAATTCGACGTTCTTCACGGTCAATTCACTTCACTTCACGGCCATTTCCAAGGACTTCACGGTCAATTCTCTTCACTTCACGACCATTTCCATGCATTTCACGATCATATCCAGCAATTCCGTTTACATTCACGGTCATTTCGACGCACTTCAGGATCAATTCACTTCACTTCACGGCCATTTCCAAGCATTTCACGATCAATTCTCTTCACTTCACGGCCATTTCCATGCATTTCACGATCAATTCTCTTCACTTCCGATGACGTGAGGAACTTCACCGAATTGGGAGGTGGTGTCACTGGTTGTCGAGGGTTTCACTTTAGTTTCTGCACCACCTAAGGTGGTTTGTCAATGAATATGGGAATGACTTTTCTCTATAGCAGTTTTTAGTCTTTATTTGTCATTCATTTAGGCAGCGATCTATAATTTTCACCATGCTCGTGACTTCTAGATGACAATGCCAGCGGTTCCTTCTGCAGATGTCTCAACTACGATGATCCTACCCATGGTCCAGTTATAGACTTTTTAACTACCAACCAGAATCTCATTGCCTGGGGAAGGGTTTCAAGTGGAGGAGGTGGGCCACCATTCGCTGATCGAGAAACTCGATTTAAATGAAGAAGGGGGAGGAGATGGTGATAGGATGGAGGGCGTGTTGTTGTATGGGTCAATCGAGAATGACTGTTCATCATCATCTAGTAAAGAATTTTCATTAATCGAAGGGCTCGAAGAAGAATATGATAATAGACTGAAGGATGTGATATTGCATCGGTCAATAGAGAAAGGGTTTGTGTCATCATCAGGTGAAGGATTTGAAGTGGAGATGGACCACCATCCACCGTTCGAAAGGCTTAATCTGCATGAATAATGGGGTATGAGATGATGACAGACGTGAGGATATGTCATTTGATGAGTCAATAGAGAAAAGGCCAGTTTCATCATCTAGTGGAGGATCTGAATTGGAGGAGGTGGGCCACCATCTTAAATTGAGAATATCGACCTGATGGAATCTTGGAAAATAACTAGGTTAGTTGGCTAAAGTAGCTTCTCCTACCCCAAAATCATATAGGGTACATCAAGTAACTAAGTTTGGTTTAGAAGATATTCTTTTTAAATGAATAAAGAAAAAATGAAAAAAAGAGAGAAATTTTTTTTTATATGCTTATATATACATATTTATATAAATATGTATTTGAGAAAATTATAGGTAGAATAAAGTTCTCCATGTAAAAAATAAAATAAAAATAAAATAAAAAATAAAAAATTTCATAGAGTGGCACAGACTACAGTTATGGCTACGTTTATAATCCGTAGCTAATGATAAAATACTTTTTTCGATTAATCGATAGACATTCGATTAATCGAAAATTGCAGGATTTTTGAGGCAAACTCGCTGGACAGTTTTGGACCTTTTTTTTTATTAATCGACAGATATTCGATATATCGAGGTACATATCGAAAGACCTTCGATGTTATCGACAACTTCAGCTCAATGTCATCGATTAGTGTTCGATGTCATCGATGGCATCGAAAGCATGGGCTGCGGTTATGGCTACGGTTATAATCCGTAGCCATAGCCGCAACCTATGCTTTTTCAATATGTCCTTTGTTATATATCAAAGGTCTTTCGATATGTCCTTCGATATATCGAAGGTATTTCGATGAATCGAAAAAGGTCCAGAATTGTCCAGTGACTTTGCATAAAAAAATCCTACAATTTTTGATATTATCGAAGTGTATTCGATATATCGAAGCTATAGCTACAGATTATAACCGTAGCCATAACTGTAGTCTGTGCCAGCCTATGAATTTTTATTTTTTTATTTTTTTATTTTTATTTTTTTTACATGGAGAACTTCATTCTACCTACAATTTTCTCTAATACATATTTGTATAAATATGTATATATAAGCATATAAAATTTTTTCTCTCTTTTTTTTTTTTCATTTCTTTCTTTATTCATTTAACAAGAATATCTTCTAAACCAAAATTAGTTACTTGACGTACCCTATATGATTTTGGGGTAGGAGAAGCTACTTTAGCCAACCAACCTAGTTATTTTTCAAGATTTCATCAGGTCGATGGTTGAAAATCCATTTCATTCATTTCACGGTCAATTTCAATCAGTTCGCGGTCAATTTCGCTCATTTCATTTACTTTACGATTAATTCCATGCATATCACGGTCAATCCCGACGATTCCGTTTTGATTCACAGTCATTTCCATGCATTTCACGGTCAATTCCCTTCACTTCATGGTCATTTCCATGCATTTCATGGTCAATTCACTTCACTTCACGGTCGTTTCCATGCATTTCATGGTCAATCCCGGCAATTCCGTTTTTATTCACGGTCATTTCTGTGCATTTCACGGTCAATTCGCTTCACTTCACGATCATTTCTGTGCATTTCAGGTTTAGGGATTTAAGAATAGGTTTAGATTATAGGTTATAGGTTATAAGTTATAGGTTAAGGTTTAGGTTTAGGTTTAGGCTAAGGTTTAGGTTTAGGTTTATGTTATAGATTATAGGTTATAGATTTAAGGAATTGAGAATAGGTTAAGGTTATAGGTTACAGGTTATAGGTTTAGGTTTGGGTTTAGGTTATAGGTTATACGTTTAGCTTATAGGTTAAAAGTTTAGGTTTAGGTTATAGGTTAAAGGTTTAAGTTTTGGGATTTGAGAATAGGTTTAGGTTAAGGTTATAAGTTTAGGTTAAAGGTTTAGGTTAATGTTATAGTTTTAGTTTTAGGTTTAGGTTGTAGGTTTAGATTTGAGAATAGGTTTAGGTTAAGGTTATAAGTTTAGGTTAATGTTATAGGTTTAGTTTTAGATTTAGGTTGTAGATTTAGATTTGAGAATAGGTTTAAGTTATAAGTATAGGTTTAGGTTAGGTTGTAGGTTAAGGTTTAGGGAATTGAGTTTACGTTATATGTTTAGGTTATAGGTTATAGGTTTAGGTTAAGGTTTAGGTTGTAGTTATAGGTTTTGGAATTTGAGAATAGGTTTAGGTTATAAGTATAGATTTAGGTTTAGGAATTCGGGTTCGGGTTCGGGTTCGGGTTTATGTTTGGGTTTAGGTTATAAGTTATAAGTTTATGTTAAGGTTTAGGTTTAGGTTATAGGTTTTGGGATTTAAGAATAGGTTTAGGTTATAAGAATAGGTTTAGGTTAGGGTTTATATTAAGGTTTAGGGAAATAGGGGTGAAGTGAAGGGGCATGACTGCGAAATGCGTCGAAATGACCTTGAATCAACACGGTCACGCCCCTTCATTTCACGGTCATTTTCATGCATTTTACGGTCAATTCGCTTCACTTCACGATCATTTCCATGCATTTCACGGTCATTCCCGCCTATTCCGTGTTGATTCACAGTCATTTCAACGAAGTGACCGTGAAATGCGTCGAAGTCACCGTGAAGTGAAGGAGTATGACCGTGAAATGCTTCGAAATGACCGTGAATCAACACGAAATAGGCGGGAATGACCGTGAAATGCATGGAAATAACCGTGAAGTGAAGCGAATTGACCGTAAAATGCATGGAAATGACCATGAAATGAAGGGAATTGATCGTGAAATGCGCCGAAATGACCGTGAATCAACACGGAATAGGCGGGAATGACCGTGAAATGCGTGGAAATGATCGTGAAGTGAAGTGAATTGACTGTGAAATGCATGAAAATGACCGTGAAATGAAGGGAATTGACCGTGAAATGCGTCGAAATGACCGTGAATCAACACGGAATAGGCAGGAATGACCGTGAAATGCATGAAAATGACCATAAAGTGAAATGAATTGACCGTGAAATGCATGAAAATGACTGTGAAATGAAGGGAATTGACCGTGAAATGCACCGAAATGACCGTGAATCAACACAGAATAGGCGGGAATGACCGTGAAATGCGTGGAAATGACCATGAAGTGAAGCGAATTGACCGTGAAATGCATGGAAATGACCGTGAAATGAAGGGAATTGATGGTGAAATGCGTCGAAATGACCGTGAATCAACACGGAATAGGCGGAATACCGTGAAATGCATGGAAATGACCATGAAGTGAAGCGAATTGACCGTGAAATGCATGGAAAGGACCGTGAAATGAAGAGAATTGATCGTGAAATGCGTCGAAATGACCATGAATCAACACGGAATAGGCGGGAATGATTGTAAAATGCGTGGAAATGACCGTGAAGTGAAGCGAATTGGCCGTGAAATGCATGGAAATGACCGTGAAATGAAGGGAATTGACCGTGAAATGTCTTAGAAATGACCGTGAATCAACACGGAATAGGCGAGAATGACCGTGATATGCGTGGAAATGACCGTGAAGTGAAGCGAATTGACCGTGAAATGCATGGAAATGATCGTGAAATGAAGGGAATTGACCGTGAAATTTGCCGAAATGACCGTGAAATGCATGGAAATGACCGTGAAGTGAAGCGAATTGACTGTGAAATGCATGGAAAGGACCGTGAAATGAAGGAAAATGACCGTGAAATGCGCCGAAATGACTGTGAATCAACACGGAATAGGTGGGAATGAGTGAAATACGTGGAAATGACCATGAAGTGAAGCGAATTAGTAGTGAAATGCATGGAAATGAGTGAAATGAAGGGAATTGAATGTGAAATCTTGCAGAAAAAATGACCGTGAATCAACACGAAATAGCGGGAATGACCGTGATATGCATGGAAATGACCATGAAGTGAAGCGAATTTGCCGTGAAATGCATGAAAATGGACCCAGTGAAATGAAGGGAATTGAATAGTGAAATGTCTTAGAAATGACCAGTGAATCAACATGGAATAGGCGAGAATGACCGTGATATGCATGGAAATGACCATGAAGTGAGGCGAATTGACCGTGAAGTAAGGCGAAATGACCGTGAAGTGAAGGGGTATGACCGTGAAATGCGTCGAAATGACAGTGAATCAACTCAGAATACGCGAGAATGACCATGAAATGCATGGAAATGATCGTGAAGTGAAGCGAATTGATTGTAAAATGCGTCGAAATGACCATGAAGTGAAGGGGTATGACCGTGAAATGCGTCGAAATGACCGTGAATCAACACGGAATATGTGGGAATGACCGTAAAATGCATGGAAATAATCTTGAAGTGAAGTGAATTGACCGTAGAAATGCGTCGAAATGACCATGAAGTAAAGGGTATGACCGTGAAATCGTCGAAATGAGTAGTGAATCAACCACGGAATATGTGGGAATAACGGTGAAATGCATGGAAATGATCGTGAAATGAAGCGAATTGACCGTGAAATGCCACGAAAATATTTGTAAAGTAAAGGGATATGACCGTGAAATCGTCGAAATACCGTGAATCAACCACAGAATATGCGGGATTGGTAGTGAAATGCATGGAAATGATCGTGAAGTGAAGCGAATTGATTTGTGAAATCTTTGTGAAATGAATAGCGAAGTGAAGTGAAGGGGTATGACCGTGAAATCGTCAAAATGATCGTGAATCAACACAGAATATGTGGGAATGAGTAGTGATATGCATGGAAATGATCGTGAAGTGAAGCGGTGACCGTGAAATGCGTTAAAATGACCGTGAAGTGAAGGGGTATGGTATGAAATCGTCGAAATGACCGTGAATCAACACACGGAATATCGGGAATGACCGTGAAATGCATGGAAATGATCGTGAAGTGAAGCGAATTGACCGTGAAATGCGCGAAAATGACCAGTGAAGTGAAGGGGTATGACAATGAAATGCATCAAATGACCGTGAATCAACACAGAATATGTGGTAATGACCATGAAATGCATGAAAATGATCGTGAAGTGAAGCGAATTGATCGGAAAATGCGTCGAAATGACTATGAAGTGAAGGGGTATGATCGTGAAATGCGTCGAAAGGACTGTGAATCAACACGAAATATGTGGGAATGACCGTGAAATGCATGGAAATGATCGTGAAATGAAGCGAATTGACCGTGAAATGTGCGAAAATGACCATGAAGTGAAGGGGTATGACCGTGAAATGCGTCGAAATGACGGTGAATCAACACGGAATATGCGGGATTGACCGTGAAATGCATGGAAATGATCGTGAAGTGAAGCAAATTGACCGTGAAATGCACGGAAATGACCGTGAAGTGAAGGGGTATGACCGTGAAATGCGTCGAAATGACCGTGAATCAACACGGAATATGTGCGAATGACCATGATATGCATGGAAATGATCGTGAAGTGAAGTGAATTGACCATGAAATGCGCCGAAATGACCGTGAATCAACACGGAATAGGCGGGAATGACCATAAAATGCATGAAAATGACCGTGAAGTGAAAGGAATTGACCGTGAAATGCATGGAAATGATTATGAAATGAAGGGAATTGACCGTGAAATGCGTCGAAATGACCGTGAATCAACACGGAATAGGCGGAATGACCGTGAAATGCATGAAAATGACCATGAAGTGAAGCGAATTGACCGTGAAATTCATGGAAAGGACCATGAAATGAAGGAAATTGACCGTGAAATGCGCCGAAATGATCATGAATCAACACGAAATAGGTGGAAATGATCATGAAATGCATGGAAATGAGCGTGAAGTGAAGTGAATTGGCCGTGAAATGCATGGAAATGACGGTGAAATGAAGGGAATTAACCGTGAAATGCACCAAAATGACCGTGAATTAACACAGAATAGGCGGGAATGACCGTGATATGCGTGGAAATGACCGTGAAGTGAAGCGAATTGACCGTGAAATGCATGGAAATCACCATGAAATGAAAGGAATTGACCGTGAAATGCACCGAAATGACTGTGAATTAACACGGAATAAGCGGAATGACCGTGAAATACATGAAAATGACCATGAAGTGAAGCGAATTGACCGTGAAATGCATGAAAAGGACCGTGAAATGAAGGGAACTGACTGTGAAATGCGCCGAAATGACCGTGAATCAACACGGAATAGACAGAAATGATCGTGAAATGCGTGGAAATGATCGTAAAGTGAAGTGAATTGGCCGTAAAATGCATGGAAATGACTGTGAAATGAAGAGAATTGACCATGAAATGCGCCAAAATGACCGTGAATCAACACGGAATAGGCGGGAATAACCGTGATATGCGTGGAACTTGAAAAGGCTAAGCTAAATGTCCTAGAGGGGGGTGAATAGAACTATGCCAAATTAAAATAAAATCAGTGGAATAAAATTAATCAATAGCCTTAATTATACATCAATTATCAATGCTGAAATCAAATCACCTTAATAAATAAATATTGAGAGATTGATACAAATTCAATTCTAAGGACAACCTTACACCATAATAAACAAAGGCTTATGGTAGGACAACCTTATTTCTAGAACTTCTTTTGGATCAAGAACTCAATTTTAATAAAGATAAATGAATAACAGAGAATTGAAATTAAATGCAGAAATATAAATCTAATTTATTATAACAATCTCCACACTTGCTTGAAATGTAAATTGTTACAACATTCACATCCACATGTACATTCCACACAACTGAATGATAAAAGATATGAAAATTAAGCAAGCACTCAATCCATAAGACAAAGAGTTATAATGGTTCACCTGTGTGTACACCAACTGTTCTTCAACAGCCACACAGAATGCTACTCCACTCCTAATATCCTCACACAGGGGATATTAGCGTTTACTATCAAATAGGTTTTCACAGGTTCACCCAAAACCTGTACAATTGTGTCTTTTTAACTTGGGCTCACACAATTCAAAAACCCACACTTCTGAGTTTTCTGGCTCTCCTCAGATAACCACACAATTTGAAATTTTTCTGGCGAATCCCAAACAAAAACCAAAAAGGAATGGAATTTACAGAATTATAAAATACCTGGATTTCTCCTCTTGTAGCTGCCTGGAAGAACCAATTGGAGTAGACATTTGAATATAGAAGTTTAATGTCCACAACTCACTTTAATATGGTTCTACGTTTTAATTGATTTTAGATTTAAACTAGTTGGGCATAGCTATATTTGATTTTGATTCCAAGAAGAAGGAATAAGTCAATTCCTCTTTTCAAATCAGATTGGAATACAGAAATAAAATCAAATTAAATAAGCTATTAAAAAGAGAAAGAAATTATGCACAAAATAGCTTGAAAATAAACACAAACTTATCTCAGAGTGGAGCCTTAAATTCACTAAAATATTTAATGAAAAACTCTGAAATTCGTGTGCTATTTATAGCAGAAAAAATTCATCTTCGACTGGTCCTAGGGTCACCACGACTGGTCTTGAAATAAACAGATTTTTGAATTTTTGAGCGCGATCGCATCAGACCGTTTTACGATCGGTCGTAGGAAGTCCACGACCGGTTGAGACCCTCCTACGACTGGTCGTGCAACCCTTAATTTAGTCGATGGAGTTTGAGTCGTAGCATTACGACTAGTCGAAGGTTGAGTCGAGACCATCTCACGACCGGTCGAGCAGACTCCAGGACTGGTCGTAGGCGCAACAAAAAATCTGATAAATTGTAACCATTTTGGACTGGTCTTGGAATTTCTTAGACTGGTCGAGGCAGTACTAGGACTGGTCAAACAGGGTCTAGGACTGGTCTTAGAGTAGACTAAAATCTTGTAATAATATTCATTTGGATTATGTATCTAAAGTGACCTACCCTAAGGTCAATCTAATGGTCTTATCAAACCTGGAACATGAAGTATGGACATTGAACACTTCATTTGCTTAGACTTTAATCTTTACGAAGCTTGATTTCTTCTCGATGTAGCTTGACTACTTTAGAAGCTTCACAACAACTTTAAGTTGTACTTGAGTCCCACATTTAGATTTGAGTCTTGAACTTGCACTTGAACTTGAGTCTTGACCCGAAGTTCTCTCTTACTATTATAGCTTGAACTATCATGAAGCTTGAAGAATTCTTTGAGCTAGACTTCAAGTGTTAACGAGGTGTCTTGAACAGATTTATCAAGATATAAACACACATCATACGGAGACGTTTTGACACACAAAATTTGACAATCAAAGAGGAATCAAATCATAGCACTTACAATCTCCCCCTTTGTTAAATTTGTGACAAAACACTTCTCATACTTCAATAAGATAAACATCACTTATACAATAACAAATCATGCACTAGTTGTTAACGGAGACAACTCATACTCCCCCTGTCAACACAAACTCAACTCCCCCTGAGTTAATACACCTCACCTCCCTCTGAGAAGGTAAACATCATATCAATCATACCTCATAAAAAGAATGCACACATTCTCCCCGTTTTTGTCAAAATATGACAAAGGAAGAAACAAAGATAGGCCATGAAAGGCAGAAGTAGATATATCAACTCAGAATAATAAAAAGTGTAGAGTGAATAACAATACAAGAGAAGTTTGCTAGGTGAGTCAGAGTACATAAAGAAGTAGCAAGTGAAGTTTTAAGACAGTAATCCACACTACCAAAGAACAAAACTTAGTAAAATAGTTACAAACCAAAGATTAAACATTCTCAATCGGAACCAGATGATGGAGCAGGAATGTTAGGATCACTTTGATGAAGGCTCTTCTGTAAGCGCCTAAAATATTTGCGCATATTTTTAAATTGTTGATTGTGGCCAACATTCATCTGTTCTATTTTTTCCTCTAATGCACTAAGACGTGCATTGAAATCAGATGGTTCAAAGTCTGGATCATTTCCAGAATCAGAATCAATTTCATTAAAAATATCATCCATGTCGATATCATTGGCCGGCAACTCATCACCTTCGACACCCATCTCAGCTTCAGCAGCAGCATCACCCGCATCAACATCAACTTGACCAGGAAAAAGCTCCAACTTCATCTTATTCAGGTTAGAATTGTTAAATATAATGTGTCGGATAAGAGCCTCACCGACGGGCATAGCGACTAACATGTGAGTGGCTAATACATTTAACAGATATCCAAAAGGAATATCACCATGACCAGGATTACTACGAATTTGTATGATAGAGGAACAAATCAAGGAGGGCAGACAGATGTTAGCACCAGTAATGATCGAATACAAAATACGAAAAATAAGCAAAGTCAACTCAGTTTTATTTCCAGAGCGAGGATACAGATTGGAAGTGAAGATACGATGTAAAACTCTGTATTTGGGTAACAAGTATCTGGTTTTAAGGGCATTTCCATTCACAGTCCATGGAGCATTCATGTTGCATAATGCTCAAGTAAAAATACATTTTTCAGATTCTGACACTCTCTCAGCAAGTGAATTAGGATGAACACCATCATCATTTACTTGAATATCATAAGGCCAGAAATTGAGTGTCGATCAACATGAAACGGCCCTTCTCTAGTGTCAATAGTAAAAGTTAGTTGCTCAGCAGAGAAGTCAGATATGCATGCAACCATTGACTGTGCTATGGACTGATATGCCGGTCCACCCCAGCGTAAAATGTTTTCCCAGCCTACAGATTAAAGGAGAGGAAAGAGACCATATGGAGCAATATGATTTAAATCAACTGCTTTTTCAACAATAATATTGCGCATACATAAGTCACGTACATGCGGAGGATCATCTTCAGGATCCCTATGATGATGTCTAGTGGTTGCATTTGAACGAGAAGACGATGCACCTCTATGAATTTTCTTTTTACCTCTAGATTCCATATTCTTAAAGAAATGAAAGAAATTTCAAGAAAAAAGAGATAGGTTTCTCTAGATTTAACAAAAAGGAAGAAGAACCCAACAAGTTGAAGATTTATAGGAAATAGACAACAAAAATCAAGAAAATTAAGAGTTAAGATTAAGATTCTCCAAGAAAAATCACTCTAACCTGAAGGAATCGAACACAAGGGTTCGACTAATCGAAGCTCGGCTCGTCGGTGAGGAGGGTTAAAATGAAGAAGAAACAGATTTTTTCCAAATTAAAAAAGGCATCGCGCGCATGACCGGTCTTGGGATATACTCGACCGGTCGTAGCAAGACTGGTCGAGCATATTCTCAACCGGTCTTAGACTAAAAAAAATATGCAATTTTCACACAATTTTGAAATTTAAACATATTGACATTATATACAATATGATACAAATATGCATGATCAATCATTTAAAATTGCACATACCAAGATCAAATTTCAATTTGTTAAACCTGCTTTTGTCGAGTGGTTTAGTGAAAATGTCAGCAAGCTGAGTCTCGGTAGGAATATATTCTAAAGATATTATTTTTTCTTCTATTAATTCACGAATGTAATGAAATTGAATGTCAATGTGCTTAGTACGTGAATGCTGGATTGGATTTTTTTGAAATGTTTATCGCACTGGAATTATCACCGTATAAAACCATAGAGTCTTGTGCGATTCCATAATCACTCAGCATACGTTTCATCTAAACCAACTGAGTACAAGCATTTCCTGCTGCAATATATTCGGCCTCAGCAGTTGAGAGTGATATGGAACTTTGTTTCTTGCTAAACCAAGAAACCATACAGTTTCCAATGTAGAAACAACCATCGATGGTTGATTTTCTATCATCTATATTTCCTGCCCAATCAGCATTCGAATATCCAGCCAATTGAACACTAGAATCATAGGGATACCAAAGACACAGATTAACTGAACTTGCGACATATCGAATAATTCGTTTAACTGCAGTTAAGTGAGATTCTTTAGGATTAGACTGATATCTAGCATAAATTCCAACACTTAAAGCAATATTAGGTGTACTTGCAGTTAGGTAAAGTAGGCTACCTATCATACTACGATACAATTTAGGATCTACATCTTTACCTGTAGAGTCTTTTGAGAGTCTTAGAATTGTACTCATAGGAGTATCAAAGTTCTTACCATTTTCAAATCTAGTTTGTGAAATAAAAATTCCATCAGATTGTTGTTTTACTTGCAACCCTAGGAAATAATTTAATTCACCAACCATGCTCATTTCGAATTCAGATTTTATCAGATCTGCAAACTCAACAGTCATGTTAATACAAGTTGATCCATAAATTATATCATCAACATAGATTTGAACCATTAACATATCATCATTATGTTTCTTAACAAAGAGTGTCTTATCGACACTACCCATCTGAAACTTATGACTTAGTAGGAACTTAGTTAATTTTTCATACCATGCTCTAGGAGCTTGTTTCAGACCATAGAGAGCCTTTTTAAGACGGTATACATGATTGGTAAGCTTAGGGTCTTCAAATCCAGTCGGTTGTTCAACATATACCTCTTCATGTAGATGACCATTCAGAAAGGCGCTCTTTACATCCATTTGAAAAATTCTAAACTTTCTAAAACATGCAATAGATATGAAAAGTATGATCGATTCAAGGTGAGCAACTGGGGCAAAAGTTTCATCATAATCAATCCCTTCAATTTGGGTGTATCCTTGCACAACCAGTCTTGCCTTGTTTCGAATGATATTTCCTAATTCATCAAACTTGTTTTTGAAAATCCATTTTGTTCCAATAGTATGTTTATCTTTAGGTCTAGGAACAAGGTGCCAGACATCATTTCTGACAAACTGATTAAGTTCTTCCTGCATAGCAACTATCCAGTTTTCATCAAAAAGTGCTTCTTTCATGTTAACCGGTTCTATCTGGGATGTAAAGCATACGTAGTTACATATGTCCTCTAATTGTCTACGAGTGCGCACACCAGTGAGAGGGTTTCCAAGTATTTGATCAGTTAGATGATCTTTAACAGTTCTTGATTCAGAATTAGTTTTACTTGATGAAGTATCTGGATTTTCATATATAAGAACTTCATCATTATCTGAACTAGGGGCAGGTGTGTTTAAGTGATCGTCAATTACTACATTTATTGACTCTTGAATCACACCGGTCCTGTTATTCAGAACACGATATACATGACTATTTAAAGAGTATCCTAAAAAGATCCCTTCATCACTTTTAGTGTCGAACTTTTCCAGATTTTCACGATCACGTAAAATATAGCACTTGCTGCCAAAAATTCGAAAATATTTGACAGTAGGCTTTTTCTCAAACCACATTTCATAAGCCGTTTTATTATTAGATTTGCAGATATAAATACGGTTAATAATGTAGCAGGCGGTATTCACTGCTTCAGCCCATAAACTTCTAGGGAGTCTCATGCTATTTAACATAACACTTCCCATTTCTTGAAGCACTCTATTTTTTCTTTCCACAATACCATTTTGTTGTGGTGTTTTGGGCGCAGAGAATTCATGTGATATTCCCTGATCACTACAGAGTTTCTCAAAACCGTTATTTTCAAACTCGGATCCATGATCACTACGGATCTTACTAACTTGAGAACATTTTTCAGTTTGGATCCGTTTTATAATCTTTTTTACTTCATCAAGGGTTTCTGATTTGTCCCTCAAGAATGAAACCCAAGTGTATCTTGTATAATCATCTACAATAACCAAGATGTATTTTTTACCGCCTCGACTTTTCATTCTGGTTGGTCCTATAAGATCCATATGGAGAAGCTCGAGTGGTCTAGACGTGGTATAGGAGTTCACCTTTTTGTGAGAACTCCTCGTTTGTTTACTATACTGGCATTCACCACATATTTTGTCTACTTTTTGCACTTTAGGTAGACCTCTAATTAGTTCTCCTTTGCTGAATTTGTACAAATTTCGGTAGTGTACATGTCCAAGGCGTTTATGCCATAATTCTGTCTCATCAGTATGGACCATGTAACACGTTTGATTAAATGAGCTTCCATTGCAAACTATATAGCAGTTTTTAGAAGTTCCGCGACCAGTTAATATTACAGAACCCTTTTTATCTATAATCTCACAACCTTAATTAGAAAATTTAATACTATAGTTGTTGTCACATATTTGAGATATGCTTAACAGGTTGTGTTTTAATCCCTCAACATATAAAACATTCTTAAATAAGGAAAGATTATAAAGTTGAACCGTACCTTGGCCAATAATCTTGCAGTTGCTCCCATCACCAAATGTGACTGATCCATCAGTCATATCTTTTAGATCGGTGAATAAAGCCTTGTCACCTGTCATGTGCCTGGAACATCCACTATCTAGGTACCATTTTGAATGGCTTGTTGCTTTGAATGCAGTGTGGACAACCAAGCAGGCAACTTTAGGAACCCATTTCATAACTGTTTTGGGTTTAGGAACATAGTTGGTCTTCTTTTGTCTGAAGTTGTAAGAATGACCTACTGAGTTAGATTTTAAGAGCTCCTTAAGTAAATCAATTATTTTTTCAGCAAGAGGATTTCTGTTCTGATTTTTAAAATTTGTATAGCTTTAAGGTTTATGAAAAGTTTTTGTATTTTTAGAAAAAACTTGACTGATACCTTTTCCTTTTGAGTTAGAAGTTTCTCCTTTCACAAAGTTGGGAGATGTATACTTCTGTTTAGGAGATGTATTTTTCTTATAGCCCAACCCGGATCTATCGCCATATTTTCTTGATCCGGATAATAATTTTTCTAACTTTGGATCACTCTGGGCATATCTCCATGTATCCTTCAAACTCAGAAGAGAAGATACTTCATTTTTAAGTTTCTCATTTTCAGATTTCAAATCATCAATTAACGAGGTTTTGAATTCCAAATCACATTTTGATTTTTCCAAACAATCTGAAATATGCGATTTTTCTAAAACAAGAGTTTCAAAATATTCTTTGAGTTTAGAAAACTTTTCTTTTTGAAGCTTAAGTTTAATAACAATTTTACAACTTTCCTTATATAAGGCATTATAAGCATCTTGAAGATCTTCTTCATTTTCATAATCACTATTCAAATTTTCTTCACTTGTTGAATCATCGTGATCTGAAAAAGTAAACTTGGCTAAAGTCATTAGGGCTTTAACTTCACTGCCCGACTCGGTTTCAGAATTTTCTGAGTCAGAAGTTGCTTCAGAATCAGATGATTCATCCCAAGTAGCCAACATACCCTTCCTTCTGGGTCTGTCCTTTTTAGGACATTTGTTTGTTGAATGCTCATACTCTTAGCAGTTGTAACACTGACTGTCTTTTAACGACTTCCAAGTTTTGGACTTAGGTTTAGATCGTTTCTTTTCATTTCCCTTTTGAAAGTCGACCCTTTTCTTGCTTTTGAAAATTTTGTAAAACTTTTTCTCTAAAAGAGCCATATCATCTTTTAAATTTTCTAAATTTGAGTTTTCTTGAGAAATATCTTTAGAAAATTTCAAAGCTATAGATTTACCTTTAAGAGCTTTAAAATTTAATTCATAGGTTTGTAAAAAACTAACTAGTTTTTCTACCCTCATATTATCCGTATCACGAAGTTCCTAGATCGCGGTTACTTAAAAATTGAACCGTTCAAGAAGTGAGCGTAGTATCTTTGCACACACTTTACTTTCTGAAATTTTATCGCCAAGATCCCATATAGAGTTTACAATGTCATTTAGTCTAGTGTAAAAGTCCATAAACATTTCATTTTCCTCCATATGAATTTCTTCAAATTTGGTTGTGAGGAGTTGGACTTTAGACTTTTTGACAATTGATGTACCCTCGTGTGTCATTTCTAGTATATCTCAGGCTTGCTTTGCAGTATCACAGGATATAATTCTTTTGAACTCATCCGGTGATATTACGCAAGTGATTGCATTTAGTGCTTTAGCATTGGCATTATACTCACTTTTCTGAAGGGTGGTCCATAAATAATAAGCAGGTACAGATATAGTTTTTGAACCGTCAGATTCAGTTACTTTAATGGTAGGAGAGTTCCATTCGGTCACTATGGCTCGCCACACACTTTCATCCATTGATTTGAGGAAGATCCTCATTCTGGCTTTCCAATAGGCATAGTTGGAGCCATCAAAGGGTGGAGGCCTAGTGACTGATAGGCTATCAAAATTTGACATCTTAATAATATAGCTTAGATCGTTAGCTCAGGAAATAAATCCAAAACACAAATAATAAGAACGAGCCATTAGGCTCTAATACCACTTGAAAAGGCCAAGCTATATGTCCTAGAGGGGGGGTGAATAAGACTATGCCAAATTAAAATAAAATCAGCGGAATAAAATTATTCAATAGCCTTAATTATAAATCAACTATCAATGCTGAAATCAAATCACCTTAATAAATAAATATTGAGAGATTGATACAAATTCAGTTCTAAGGACAACCTTACACCATAATAAACAAGGGCTTATGGTAGGACAACCTTATTTCTAGAACTTCTTTTGGATCAAGAACTCAATTTCAATAAAGATAAATGAATAGCAGAGAATTAAAATTAAATGCAGAAATGTAAATCTAATTTATTACAACAATCTCCACACTTGCTTGAAATGTAAATTGTTACAACATTCACATCCACATGTATATTCCACACAACTGAATGATAAAAGATATGAAAATTAAGCAAGCACTCAATCCACAAGACAAAGAGTTATAGTGGTTCGCCTGTGTGTACACCAACTATTCTTCAACAGCCACACAGAATGCTACTCCACTCCTAATATCCTCACACAGGGAATATTAGCGTTTACTATCAAATAGGTTTTCACAGGTTCACCCAAAACCTTTACAATTGTGTCTTTTTAACTTGGGCTCACACAATTCAAAAACCCACACTTCTGAGTTTTCTGGCTCTCCTCAGATAACCACATAATTTGAGATTTTTCTGGCGAATCCCAAACAAAAACCAAAAAGGAATGGAATTTACAGAATTGTAAAATACCTGGATTTCTCCTCTTGTAGCTGCCCAGAAGAACCAATTGGAGTAGACGTTTGAATATAGAAGTTTAATATCCACAACTCACTTTAATATGGTTCTACGTTCTAATTGATTTTAAATTTAAGCCAGTTGGGCATAGCTATATTTGATTTTGATTCCAAGAAGAAGGAATAAGTCAATTCCTCTTTTCAAATCAGATTGGAATACAGAAACAAAATCAAATTAAATAAGCTATTAAAAAGAGAAAGAAATTATGCACAAAATAGCTTGAAAATAAACACAAACTTATCTCAGAGTGGAGCCTTGAATTCACTAAAATATTCAATGAAAAACTCTGAAATTCGTGTGTTATTTATAGCAGAAAAAATTCGTCTTCGACTGGTCCTAGGGTCACCACGACTGGTCTTGAAATAAACGGATTTTTAAATTTTTGAGCGCGATCGCATCAGACCGTTTTACGACCGGTCATAGGAAGTCCATGACAGGTCGAAGGCAATCCACGACCGATCGAGACCCTCCTACGACTGGTCATGCGACCCTTGATTTAGTCGCTGGAGTTTGAGTCGTAACATTACGACTGGTCGAAGGTTGAGTCGAGACCATCTCACGACCGGTCGAGCAGACTCCAGGACTGGTCGTAGGCGCAACAAAAAATCTGATAAATTGTAACCATTTTAGAACTGATCTTGAAATTTCTTAGACTGGTTGAGGTAGTACTAGGACTGGTCGAACAGGGTCTAGGACTGGTTTTAGAGTAGACCAAAATCTTGTAATAATATTCATTTGGATTATGTATCCAAAGTGACATACCCTAAGGTCAATCTAATGGTCTTATCAAACCTGGAACATGAAGTATGGACATTGAACACTTCATTTGCTTAGACTTTGATCTTTACGAAGCTTGATTTCTTCTCGATGTAGCTTGACTACTTCAGAAGCTTCAAAGCAACTTTAAGTTGTACTTGAGTCCCGCATTTAGATTTGAGTCTTGAACTTGCACTTGTGTAACGCCCTGAAAATCGGGGGTCGAGCATAAACTCAACTCTCGAATTCCAACGCATCACTTATGCAACAAAATGAATGATGATTGAATGTTGTCTGTATTAGAGTAGTGAACATGAGTGAGATTAAGCCAAAACAGCATATCATACTCCAGAGACAGTTAAATTTGCAAGCGGAAGACTATGATAGCTATATGTAATATATAAACTATGGTGAGTCTCCAGAGTGTGATAACAATACCAGGTTAAATATTTACAAGTACATTTCAGAATATACCTAAGGTGTAGTGTCATTTAGTCAACATCTCAGTAATCCCATCGATCAAGACACGACTCGAATGAAGCCGCCATAAACAACATATACGAAAAAGTACCCTCATCGTCACAAAAGTCCGGCTCCGCCTCAGGAATAGTGTTGCCATCTGCAATCAGACAAAGTCTGGTGGGTGTTCGGAACACCGTCCCGTAACAAGGGAGTGAGTAGCTAACTCAGTGGAACAATAAAGCATAGGTTAACATGTTATCGACTCAGTCAAGCAATAATGATAAAGCAGTACAATCAAACACTCCTAACTACTCTTATTAATGCAAGTATGAATGCAGTCATGATGGATGCCCTCACCGACATACACCCTCGTGCGACACCCTCTTCGTTCGCGGTAGCTTGCATCCCTCAGTGCTCCATATCTTCCAGGCACATGCAATGCATGATGAGCATGATTACCGAGTTGTTATTAGTCCATTTCAAACAACAGTATTGGGAAACTAAGGTACCTCCCTTGTATCATTCCCAAACATGATCCATTCTAGGGTCATCAGTCCTAGACAATCTCATACGATGGTGTGTTTCTAGGCTACTAGAAGGGCTGTCAGGGCTGTTACACCGAATTGTTGCACCACTCCCCCATCACCTTATCAATACAGGCCTAGCTTATACTCTGTTACTACGGGAAGGCTCTTCGCCTCACTGCAGATTTAGAGTATGCTCAAGGTCACTACACCGGGTATAGTCAGGGCCGCCAGGGCTGTTACACGGAATCGTTGCACTACTCCCCCATCACCCATCAAGTAGTATAGGCCAACAGCTTGAATATAGTGTCCCATACCACCATAATTGGCTCACGAGTCTGGTTGCTTACTGGTCACTATGGGGAGGCACGTGGCCCTAGCGTAGGCCGACAGCTCGACCACGGTGTCCCATACCACCATGCCCGGCTCATGAGTCTTAGCAGATCGAGGTACCATGGTTAATGGGATTCCACTGGTAAGTTTGGTACCCTAGGTTCAAGCAGTAGCGACCAAACATGGTGAACATACATTAGACATATCGGGTTACTTGACGAGCCTGACTAGCTCGAGCGCACAATCAACTGAACGACATGAAGTGCATAAGCACTTCGCGTGGCCTAATTACTGTCGTCAACTGAAGTACGACGCGGGTTCGTCAAACACATTTGACGTGGCAAATGAATCTCAACCACGATCTCAAGTCTGGTACCGATTGTCTGGACTATAAACATAGTCTCAATCACAATTAATCCATATTCAAAGCATGTGGAGTAAAGCATAATAAACAAAGTAATTCAAGCATACTAACAAACGTGTCATAAGCATGTATAAAGCATGTTATAAAGCATGTCATAAAGCACCATATAAACAAGAATACAAACACATATATTTCACAAGTAAGCGGTTTAAGTAAACAACCTCATGAAGGAAATCATACATGTTTCTAAGGTAGTTGAGAATCCCATCTCAACACCTACCTAAGGCATCATCATCCAAACACTTATTCTCACAAGCATTTGCACAAATACTTAGAATACACTATTTCAACATACATAGTGTATGTTAGCAAAATATGTATTAGGGCAAGTCCTTTCGCCAAGCAAGTATTTTATGCATATATGATATATTCATATAGAAAATAATCATGGCAAACACATTCCAAAATATATACGTATACGGTATTTTCTACAATACACTATTCCTACATACATAGTGTATATTAGCAAAACATGTATTAGGGCGAATCCTTTCGCCAAACAAGTATTTTATCCATATATCATATATTCATACAACAAATAATCATGTCAAACACATTTCTAAAATATATACGTATACGGTATTTTCTACGAATACCTAGAATATGTAAAATTCCATATTCTACGTCTTTAATCGAAACGGAAAACAGAAAGCACTTTATACATGTGCAATTGCATGCAGATCATGAATCTATCATTATCTGACATTGAAAGCGTTGAAAACCATAACCTATACACCTAAAGTCCGCACCTTTTGTCTTAGAATCGTAACGGAGTCGATAGGTTTGCTAAGCTTCCGTATTCAGCAGTTTGGCAACCTATAGAATGAAATAGGTTAGCTATTTCATAACCTACAACTATCAACACCCCAAATCAGATTAGGGTTAGGGTTTCTTGCCTAGAAATGACGCCGGAATCGCCGGGAATGCGATTAGAATGGAGTGGTGGAGCATAAATAGCAACAGGGAAGCATGGCAGGGAGATCCTCCCACATCTCCCACACTTTCTCTCTTTTTTCTCTCAGTCTCAAATTCGTATGGCTGTGGGAGAGAAGGTTCTAAGGTCCTTATTTAGCCTAAAAACTCACTAAAATAGACTTCAGGTCAAGGTATACTTAGGTTATAGCCAAAGCGAGGCTGTTTCAGCTCAACGGAGGACTTCTGGCGGCCCCTTTTCTGTGTGTGGTCAGACTTAAGCTCACAGACTCTGGATCTAGGTGGAGTTAAGTTTTCGTTTCAGTCGGGATTCCAGATCGCAAATGGCGGACCAGTTTCAATTTAATGGTCAGTGGATCTCGATCGGAGATTCCAAGTACATGGATATGTTTATGAAAATTTTCCTGATCGAGGGTGTATTTGGGTCAGATTCTGACGGTCAGGTTGCTTAATACTGACCCACAAGCGACAAGTCTCAGATTACTATTTGAGATATTTATTTTGTAAAGAAAACAAGCATTTTCACACTCCCTCACTCCGGACTCAAGCGAACAGTCGTGGGACACTGTTTGGGTTTGATTTCGGAGATGGTTGTCAAGCCCAGCAAGGCGGTCCTAATTCCTTAGCTTCGTGTTAATCGGACTTCCGACGTGCTGTCCAGATCTGATACGGAGTTTCAACGTGCTCCCGAGAGCAGTCGGGTAATGAGTTTGATCCTAGATTTTAGGGTAACCTAGCGTCAATGATTCTACAAGTTTTGGGTCTTGCAGATCGTATTTAAAGTGGATCAAATGGATTTCATGGCTAATCTAGTTTAGCACTTAGTTAACTTTGTCAAATTTTTAAAGGATTTAATCCTAAGTGGTTTCTGGTCGAGGTGGTACCTAGGCCTTTGTAGTTTGTATATAAAGTGATCCAAGTTATACTACATAGATAGTTTAAGATAGTGTCTAGAATGAAAGTACTTAGAAAAATTGAAAGGACAAGGTGATGAAGGGTGGGATTTGTGAAGGAAATGGGTTCAAAAGCGGTTTTAGACTTTGAGATTGAGTTCTGATAAGTTAATAAGGTGTTAGGATCAACCCATTGCCTAAGGACGTCTAATCTCAGGTTGAAAAAAATTCGGGATGTTACAACTTGAACTTGAGTCTTGACCCGAAGTTCTCTCTTACTATTGTAGCTTGAACTATCATGAAGCTTGAAGAATTCTTTGAGCTAGACTTCAAGTGTTAACGAGGTGTCTCGAATAGATTTATCAAGATATAAACACACATCATACGGAGACGTTTTGACACACGAAATTTGACAATCAAAGAGGAATCAAATCATAGCACTTACAGAAATGACCGTGAAGTGAAGCGAATTTACCGTGAAATGCATGGAAATGACCGCGAAATGAAGGGAATTGACCGTGAAAAGCACCAAAATGACCGTGAATCAACACGGAATAGGTGGAATGACCGTGATATCATGGAAATGACCGTGAAGTGAGGCGAATTGACCATGAAGTAAGGCAAAATGACCATGAAGTGAAGGGGTATGACCGTGAAATGTGTCGAAATGACCGTGAATCAACACGGAATACCCGGGAATGACCGTGAAATGCATGGAAATGACCGTGAAGTGAAGCGAATTGACCGTGAAATGCATCGAAATGACCGTGAAGTGAAGGGGTATGACCATGAAATGCGTCGAAATGACCGTGAATCAACACGGAATATGTGGAAATGACCATGAAATGCATGAAAATGATCGTGAAGAGAAGTGAATTTACTGGGAAATGCGTCAAAATGACCGTGAAGTGAAGGGGTATGATCGTGAAATGCGTTGAAATGACCGTGAATCAACACGGAATATGTGGGAATGACCGAGAAATGCATGAAAATGATCGTGAAATGAAGCGAATTGACCGTGAAATGCGCGAAAATGACCGTGAAGTGAAGGGGTATGACCGTGAAATGCGTCGAAATGACCGTGAATCAACACGGAATATGCGGGATTGACCGTGAAATGCATGGAAATGATCGTGAAGTGAAGCGAATTGACCGTGAAATGCGCGGAAATGACCGTGAAGTGAAGGGGTATGACCGTGAAATGCGTCGAAATGACCGTGAATCAACACGGAATATGTGGGAATGACCGTGATATGCATGGAAATGATCGTGAAGCGAAGATAATTGACCGTGAAATGCGTCGAAATGACTGTGAAGTGAAGGGGTATGACCGTGAAATGCGTCGAAATGACCGTGATTCAACACGGAATATGCGGGAATGACCGTGAAATGCATGGAAATGATCATGAAGTGAAGCGAATTGACCGTGAAATGAGCGGAAATGACCGTGAAGTGAAGGGGTATGACCATGAAATGCGTCGAAATGACAGTGAATCAACACGGAATATGTGGGAATGACCGTGAAATGCATGGAAATGATCGTGAAGTGAAGCGAATTGACTAGGAAATGCGTCGAAATGACCATGAAGTGAAGGGGTATGACCGTGAAATGCATCAAAATGACGGTGAATCAACACAAAATATGTGGGAATGACCTTGAAATGCATGAAAATGATCGTGAAATGAAGCGAATTGACCGTAAAATGCACGAAAATGACCGTGAAGTGAACGGGTATGACTGTGAAATGCATTGAAATGACCGTGAATCAACACAGAATATGCGGGATTGACCGTGAAATGCATGAAAATGATCGTGAAGTGAAGCGAATTGACCGTGAAATGCGCGGAAATGACCGTGAAGTGAAAGGGTATGACCGTGAAATGCGTCGAAATGACTGTAAATCAACACGGAATATGTGGGAATGACCGTGATATGCATGAAAATGATCGTGAAGTGAAGTGAATTGACCATGAAATGCGTCGAAATGACCGTGAAGTGAAGGGGTATGACCATGAAATGCGTCGAAATAACCGTGAATCAACACGGAATATGCGGAAATGACCGTGAAATGCATGGAAATGATCGTGAAGTGAAGCGAATTGACCGTGAAATGCGTCGAATTGACCGTGAATTGAAGGGGTATGACCGTGAAATGCGTCGAAATGACCGTGAATCAACACGGAATATGTGGGAATGACCGTGAAATGCATGGAAATGATCATGAAGTGAAGCGAATTGACCGGAAAATGCATTGAAATAACCATGAAGTGAAGGGGTATGACCGTGAAATGCATCGAAATGACCGTGAAATGCATGGAAATGATCGTGAAATGAAGCGAATTGACCGTGAAATACGCGAAAATGACCGTGAAGTGAAGGGGTATGACCAGGAAATGCGTTGAAATGACCGTGAATCAACACGGAATATGCGGGATTGACCGTGAAATGCATGGAAATGATCATAAAGTGAAGCGAATTGACCGTGAAATGCGCGAAAATGACCGTGAAGTGAATGGGTATGACCATGAAATGCGTTGAAATGACCGTGAATCAACACAGAATATGTGGGAATGACCGTGATATGCATGGAAATGATCATGAAGTGAAGCGAATTGACCGTAAAATGCGTCGAAATGACAGTGAAGTGAAGGGGTATGACCGTGAAATGCGTCGAAATGACCGTGAATCAACACGGAATAGGTCAGAATGACCATGATATGCATGGAAATGACCGTGAAGTGCAGTGATTAGACCGTGAAATGAATGAAATTGACCTCAAACTTATTGAAATTGTCTGTGAAGTGAATGAAATAGATTTTTGACCATCGACCTGATGGAATCTTGGAAAATAACAAGGTTAGTTGGCTAAAGTAACTTCTCTTACCCCAAAATCATATATGGTACGTGTAACGCCCTGAAAAATCGAGGGTCGAGTAGTAACTCAACTCTTGAGTTCCAGAACATCACTTATGCAACATAAATAATGATGATTAAATGTTGTCTGTGTTAGTACAATAAATATGAGTGAGATTCTACCAAAACAGTAATTCATACTCCAGATCCATGTATAAAACGTAAGCGGAAGACTGAAAGGTGTATATAGACATATATAAAATAAAACATTCTCGATCTTCAGAGTATGAACACTAACTGAGTCACCGTATATACATGTTGGTTCTGAATCAAAATGTCAAAATAGTACAACTAAAATTATCAACCCTGTATCCCGTAGCACTGGACAACCTATGCGAAGCCTCCAGCGAACTGCATGTAGGAGAACTCCTCCTGATCGTCATAGAAGTTGGGCTTAGTCTCTTGTGCTCCATTGATACCTGCATCTGATACAGGGTCTGGTGGGTGTTTTAAAACACCGTCCCGTAACGTGGGAATGAGTGGCCAACTCAATGGAACAATAAAGCATAGGTTAACATGTTATCAATTCAGTTAAGCAGTAATGATAAAGCAGTGCAATCGAACAATTCCAACTATTCTTATTTAATGCAAGTATGAAATGACATGATGTATGCCCTTGCTAAACCACCCTCATGCGACACCATCTTACGTTTGCGAATGGGTTCATCCCTCAGTGCTCTATATCTACCAGGCACATGCAGTGCGATGATGAGCATGATTACCGAGTAGTTATTAGTCCATTTCAAACAACAGTATTGGAAAACTAAGGTACCTCCCTTGTATCATTCCCAAATATGATCCATTCTAGGGTCATCAATCCTAGTTAATCTCATACGATGGTGTGTTTCTAGGTCACTGTAAAGGCTGCTAGGGCTGTTACGCACAAAGGTTACACCACCCCCCCATCACCTTTTTAACAGTTCATCACTATACAGATACAGGCCTAGTCCATACTCTATACACTACAAAGGTCACTACAAAGGGCTGTCAGGGCTGTTACGCACAAAGGTTACACCGCTCCCCTATCACCTTATCAATGTAGGCCAATAGCACGAATATAGTGTCCCATACCACCATAATCTGCTCACGAGTCTGGTTGCTCACTGGTCACTACGGGGAGGTACGTGGCCCCAGTGTAGGCCGACAGCTCGACCACGGTGTCCCATACCACCATGCCCAGCTCATGAGTCTTAGCGGATCGAGGTACCATGGTTAACGGGATTCCACTGGTAAGTTTGGCACCCTAGGTTCAAGCAGTAGCGACTAAATATGGTGAACATACATTAGACATATCGGGTTACTTGACGAGCCTGACTAGCTCGAGCGCGCAATCAACTGAATGACATGAAGTGCATAAGCACTTCGCGTGGCCTAACCACTGTCGCCAACTGAAGTACAACTCGGGTTCGTCAAATACATCCTACGTGGCGAAAAGAATCTCAACCACGAACTCAAGTCTCGTACCGATTGTCTGGACTATAATCATAGTCTCAATCACAATAAATCCATATTCAAAGCATGTGGAGTAAAGCATAATAAACAAAGTAATTCAAGCATGCTAACAAACATGTCATAAGCATGTATAAAGCATGTTATAAAACATGTCATAAAGCATCATATAAACAAGAATACAAACACATATATTTCACAAGTAAGCAGTTTAAGTAAACATCCTCATGGTGGAAATCATACATGTCTCTAAGGTGGTTGAGAATTCCATCTCAACACCTACCTAAGGCATCATCATCCAAACACTTACTCTCACAAGCATTTTCACAAACACTTAGCATACACTATTTCAACATACTTAGTGTATATTAGCAAGACCTGTATCAGGGCGAGTCCTTTCGCCAAGCAAGTATTTTACGCATATATAATATATTTATACAACAAATAATCATGGCAAATATATCTCTAAAATATATACATATACGGTACTTTCTACAATACAGTATTTCTACATACATAGTGTATATTAGCAAAACATCTATTAGGGCGAATCCTTTCGCCAAATAAGTATTTTATCCATATATCGTACATTCATACAACAAATAATCATGTCAAACACATTTTCAAATTATATACGTATACGGTATTTTCTACGAATACCTAGAATATGTAAAATTCCATATTCTACGTCTTTAATCGAAACAGAAAATAGAAAGCACTTTGTACATGTGCAATTACATGCAGATCATGAATCTATCATTATCTGACATTGAAAGCGTTGAAAACCATAACCTATACACCTAAAGTCCTCACCTTTTGTCATAGAATCAAAACGAAGTCAATAGGTTTGCTAAGCTTCCGTATTTGGCAGTTTGCCAACCTATAGAATGAAATAGGTTAGCTATTTCATAACCTATAACTATCAACACCTCAAATCAGATTACGGTTAGGGTTTCTTACCTAGAAATGACGTCGGAATCGCCGGAAAAGCGACAAGAATGGAGTGGTTTAAGCTTAGATATGGCAGGGAAGAACGGCAGGAAGAAGCTCCCACTTCTCTCTCACTTTCTCTCTTTTTTCTCTCTTTTCAATCTCAAATTCGTATGGCTGAAATGAGAGAGGGTTTAAGGTCCTTATATAGCCTAAAACTTCACCGAAATAGACCTAAGGTCAAGGTATACTTAGGTTATAACCAAAGTGGGTTAGTTTCAGCTCAACGGAGGACTTTTGGCGGCCCCTTTTCTGTGTGCGGTCAAACTTAAGCTCACTAACACTGGATCTAGGTTTAGTTAAGTTTTCGTTTCGGCTGGATTCCCAGATCATGCGTGGTGAACCAGTTCCAGTTCAACGGTCAGTGGATCTCAATCGGAGATTCCGAGTACATGGATATGTTTATGAAATTTTTTTGATCCGAGGGTGTATTTGGGTCAGATTCTGATGGTCTGGTTGCCTAAAACTGATCCGCAAGCAACAAGTCTCAGATTCCTATTTGAGATATTTATTTTTAAAGAAAATCAAGTGTTTTCACACTCCTCGCTCCGGACTCAAGCGAACAACCATGGGACACTGCCTGGATTTGATTTTCGAGATGGTTGTCAAGCCCAGCATAGCAGTCCTAATTCCTTAACTTTGTATTATTCGGACTTCCGACGTGCGGTCCAGATCTGATATGGAGTTTCAAGATGCTCCCGAGAGCAACTGGGTAATGAGATTGATCCTAGATTTTAGGGTAACCTAGCATCAATGATTCTACAAGTTTTGGGTCTTGCAGATCGTATTTAAAGTGGATCAAGCGGATTTCGTTGTTAATCTAGTTTAGCACTTAGTTACTTTGTCTCATTTCTAAAGGATTTAGTCCTATAAGATTTCTGTCTGAGGTGATACTTAGGCCTTTGTAGTTTGTATATAAGGTGATCCAAGTTATCCTACTTAGCTAGTTTAAAATAGTGTCTAGGGTGAAAGTACTTAGAACAATTGAAAGAACAAGGTGGTGAAGGGTGAGATTTGTGACGGAAATGGGTTCAAATGCGGTTGTAGACTTTGGGATTGAGTTCTGACAGGTTCATAAGGTGTTAGGATTGACCCATTGCTTAAGGACGTCTAATCCCAGGTTGGGAAAAATCCGGGCTGTTACAATCTACCCCCCTTAAAATAAAATTTCATCCCCGAAATTGTCCAAAGGTAATAAAGAAAGATTTAATTATTTCTTTTGCCTAAGTTTTATTGGTTTCGAGTTTCTACGCGTGGTAGGGCATATACTAGTCTGGTTCATTTTAGTCTACCCCACTTAAAACTTATTTCTTTATCCATTTCTCATACCCCGATGGTCTGCTACAATTTATTTCTTTACCTATTTAGAGTCTTGACGACAATTCCCAATAATTTAGAGTAAGATAGCTGTTTTCATTGTTTGACCAACACAGAGAGACGGTTATAGTGGGCTTGATCCCGATACATCGATCATCTACCGGGCAAGGGTAGAAAGCTCATCGTATCCCTTCCGAATCCTGGTGGATCCTGGTCTTCTGCTCGGCCAAGCAGTGAGTCCATTGGTAGTCGCCCAGGATTGAGAATTGGGTCAAGTCGCGAATGCTTCGCAGTTGTATATTTCAGTAACTCCATATACCGATCACTCTAAAAACGTAGGGAATGTCCATCATTGAAAGGCTCAAATGTCCTATTTCTCGGGTTGCCCTTTAGGTCGAAAATCCTCGTCTCATTCTATGTTCGAGATAGGGTAGCTTATCCTATTTAGTGACCTATCTTTATGTATAGTCTGGATCAACTCCATTCGATCCTGGGCCAGTGGGGCAAGGGTCCACCACGCTTTCGCTGCGCCACTCAGATCAAAGAGGTGTATTGATCTGACCTAGCTACATCTATCAGTCTTTGGCATTCTCTAATGTAACCGGTAGTCTAGTCTTAACTTAGGAGTAGTCCAAGGTCTATGCCCATACACTAGATGATTTCATACTATTTCTAATTCAAGGAAGGGTTTTATCACTTAGGGTCAAAGTTGTCTAATTGGAATTGAGTGAACTTAAATTTAACTATGCTCGAGCACTACACACATGCTCATACCAGCTAAGAGGGTCCTAAGGTTCACATTATAAATTGTTGGATTGCCCATACTTTTAGGTCTTTCGAAATCTAGGATCACCATTCTAGGTCCAAAACTCTAGGGCTTATTTGTCAAACAACCATTTACTCTAAAAGCTTAAACTGTCAGAGTGTGGTGGGTTAATGTATATCAAGGGACTTTATCGCTTCAACACTATTTGGCCAGTGGTCTTAAGTTGCATTTAATGGGCTTGCATTGCTAATCCCACTTCGGGATTGGGAATGGCATGTTTGGTAGGAGGGTGGGTGGGAATTAAAATTAATTTTATAGGCTTTGGAAAATGAGCCTTGTGTGGGAAAGTGTGAGATGGGAGTTCCAAATCCCAGGATGAGAAATTTCTAAGTGTAATAGGAAAACCCAGGATATACTTTTCATTGCGTACATTCCAAACATGGGAGATAGGAGAGGGGTTATTAGGTTTCAGAATCTTGAGCCTACATAGGCTCAAATGGAAGGGAATAAAGAGGGAAAATGGAAAGATGGGATGGGTTGAGAGCTTACACGAGTTGAGCTTCAAACAGGGTTGTGGGAGCTCAAATGAGAGAGGTTAAAAAGGGTAGTGGGTGTGTATTGTTATAAACGATGGAGGCGAATGGGTTGTGACAGAAAATGACGGAATGGGTGATTGGAGGGGTGATTTTTGCCAAAAATCAGAAGTTTCAAAGAGAAAAGAGAGCTTGGAGGGGTGGTTTGTGAAGGAGGTATGTCATAGGGGTGATTGCGATGGACGGGACATACATCAAGGGGGTCCCACAACCCCCAAACCCGATCAGCCCGAGCCGCGGGCCCTGCCCAGCCCAAATTTCGGCGAGGCCTCGCCGACCGGGCGAGGGCCTCGCCGACCAACTGTCAGATTTTTAAGGGCCTGCCCTATGGGCGAGACCCTCCTATCCCCTAGGCCCCAAAAAAATCCTGGGTCCCTCTGGAATGGTGTGGATAGGCCCCTGACCCCGAATCGCTCAATTTTGGGTAGTTTCGGGCAATTTCAAACGTATCTTGTAATCTGGAATGAGTTATCAGACGTAAAATATATGATTTTGGGGTAGAACGAGCTAATGAAGTCAACCAACCCGCGATGTCGGGTTGTGCAGCCCGGAATTGCGAAAAAACCTTGGATCGATGGTCGTTTCCCTGTTTCAATTTCGTCCTTACTATAAATAATAGTTTTAATTTGATTACTCTTCATCCGTTGGGCTTTAGGAGTTGCGCCCAACACGAAAAGAGCTTAGAATAATTAGGAGAACGGTTTAGTGAAGCCAAATAGGATAACTACTATTTTTGGCCGAAAACCTTGCGCACTAGTAGACATCACGACCTTATAGTAAGTCGTAAATCCTAAGAGTTTTAGTTGTAGTTTGTTTCTGATTTCTTTTCCATTACTTGGTATCCCTATTTAAAGGGTTGTGAACTCATTTTTTTTTATTTTTAGCCATTCATTAATAAATTTCAAATTTATTAGAATTTATTTCTATTTTCTGCTTTCTTTTCTCGTAGATTCGAGAAGTCTCTGAGAGGAGTCTAGAGAAGCTCCGAGGATTTGGAGTAGTTATCCTCATCACATTTATCCCATATTCTACCAATTTTCAACGGTTGGGATGAGGTGGATTATGATCTACACTCATCAATAGACGACCTAAAAATGATTCAGGATCGTTTCGCGTGATCATGGGTGTGTACGGGCCCAATCTCAGCGGTCGATTTCGGTCGGTTTCGCCGTTCGGCAAATTTGGAAACTCCTAAGTCAGTTTCTACGTTCCGTCGCTCCCTCCTAACTCAGATTGCGTTAGAGTGCATCGTGTAACCATAACCCAGATCCGGTTTAATCCAAATCATGCTTTGATACCAACTGTAACGCCCTGAAAAATCGAGGGTCGAGTAGTAACTCAACTCTCGAGTTCCAGAACATCACTTATGCAACATAGATAATGATGATCAAATGTTATCTGTGTTAGTACAATAAACATGAGTGAGATTCTACCAAAACAGTAATTCATACTCCAGATCCATGTATAAAACGTAAGAGGAAGACTGAAAGGTATATATAGATATATATAAAACAAAATATTCTCGATCTCCAAAGTATGAACACTAACTGAGTCACCGTATATACATGCTGGTTCTGAATCAAAATGTCAAAATAGTATAACTAAAATTATCAACCCTGTAGCTCGTAGCAGTGGACAACCTATGCGAAGCCTCCAGCGAACTGCATGTAGGAGAACTCCTCCTGATCGTCATAGAAGTCGGGCTCAGTCTCCTGTGCTCCAGTGATACCTGCATCTGATACAGAGTCTGGTGGGTGTTTTAAAACACCGTCCCGTAACGTGGGAATGAGTGGCCAACTCAGTGGAACAATAAAGCATAGGTTAACATGTTATCAATTCAGTCAAGCAGTAAAGATAAAGCAGTACAATCAAACAATTCCAACTATTCTTATTTAATGCAAGTATGAAATGACATGATGTATGCCCTTGTCAAACCACCGTCATGCGACACCATCTTACGTTCGCGAATGCGTTCATCCCTCAGTGCTCCACATCTACTAGGCACATGTAGTGCGATGATGAGCATGATTACCGAGTAGTTATTAGTCCATTTCAAACAGCAGTATTGGGAAACTAAGGACCTCCCTTGTATCATTCCCAAACATGATCCATTCTAGGGTCATCAATCCTAGTTAACTCATCATACGGTTCATGGTGTAGTCCATACTCTTACATGGGTAAAACTCGTCGCCTCACCATAAATTTAGTATGTCGAGGTTACTACAAATTTGTCGGCATTACGCACAAAGGTTACACCGCCCCCTATCACCTTACAAAGGTTACACTAGCATATCAAGTACTATGGTTAACGGGATTACCACCACACCGGTAAGTTTGGTACGAAGTACTATGGTTAAGGTTCAAGCAGTAGCGACCAAACATGGTGAACATACATTAGACATATCGGGTTACTTGACGAGCCTAACTAGCTCGAGCGCACAATCAACTGAACGACATGAAGTGCATAAGCACTTCGCGTGGCCTAACCACTGTCTCCAACTGAAGTACGACTCGGGTTCGTCAAACACATCCTACGTGGCGAAAAGAATCTCAACCACGAACTCAAGTCTGGTACCGATTGTCTGGACTATAATCATAGTCCCAATTGCAATAAATCCATATTCAAAGCATGTGGAGTAAAGCATAATAAACAAAGTAATTCAAGCATGCTAACAAACATGTCATAAGCATGTATAAAGCATGTTATAAAACATGTCATAAAGCATCATATAAACAAGAATACAAACACATATATTTCACAAGTAAGTAGTTTAAGTAAACATCCTCATAGAGAAAATCATACATGTCTCTAAGGTGGTTGAGAATTCCATCTCAATACCTACCTAAGGCATCATCATCCAAACACTTACTCTCACAAGCATTTTCACAAACACTTAGCATACACTATTTCAACATACTTAGTGTATGTTAGCAAGACCTGTATTAGGGCGAGTCCTTTCGCCAAGCAAGTATTTTATGCATATATAATATATTTATACAACAAATAATCATGGTAAATATATCTCTAAAATATATACCTATACGGTACTTTCTACAATACAGTATTTCTACATACATAGTGTATATTAGCAAAACATGTATTAGGGTGAATACTTTCGCCAAATAAGTATTTTATCCATATCTCGTACATTCATAGAACAAATAATCATGTCAAACACATTTCCAAATTATATACGTATACGGTATTTTCTACGAATACCTAGAATATGTAAAATTCCATATTCTACGTCTTTAATCTAAACAGAAGACAGAAAGCACTTTGTACATATGCAATTGCATGCAGATCATGAATCTATCATTATCTGACATTGAAAGCGTTGAAAATCATAACCTATACACCTAAAGTCCTCACCTTTTGTCGTAAAATCGAAACAGAGTCGATATGTTTGCTAAGCTTCCGTATTCGGCAGTTTGCCAACCTATATAATGAAATAGGTTAGCTATTTCATAACCTATAACTATCAACACCCCAAATCAGATTAGGGTTAGGGTTTCTTACCTAGAAATGACGCCGGAATCATCGGGAAAGCGACAAGAACGGAGTGGTTTAAGCTTGGATACGGCAGGGAAGAACGGCAGGAAGAAGCTCCCACTTCTCTCTCACTTTCTCTCTCTTTTCTCTCTTCTCAATCTCAAATTCGTATGGCTGAAATGAGAGAGGGTTTAAGGTCCTTATATAGCCTAAAACTTCACCGAAATAGACCTAAGGTCAAGGTATACTTAGGTTATAACCAAAGTGGGTTAGTTTCAGCTCAACGGAGGACTTCTTGCGGCCCCTTTTCTGTGTGCGGTTGAACTTAAGCTCACTAACACTGGATCTAGATTTAGTTAAGTTTTCGTTTCGGTCGGATTCCCAGATCACGCGTGGTGGACCAGTTTCAGTTCAACGATCAGTGGATCTCGATCGGGATTCCGAGTACATGGATATGTTTATGAAATTTTCCTGATCCGAGGGTGTATTTGGGTCAGATTCTGACGGTCTGGTTGCCTAAAACTGATCCGCAAGCGACAAGTCTCAGATTACTATTTGAGATATTTATTTTTAAAGAAAATCAAGTGTTTTCACACTCCTCGCTCCGGACTCAAGCGAACAACCATGGGACACTGCCTGGATTTGATTTCCGAGATGGTTGTCAAGCCCAGTGTAGCGGTCCTAATTCCTTAACTTTGTATTATTCGGACTTCCGATGTGCGGTCCAGATCTGATATGGAGTTTCAAGATGCACCCGAGAGCAACTGGGTAATGAGATTGATCCTAAATTTTAGGGTATCCTAGCGTCAATGATTCTACAAGTTTTGGTTCTTGCAGATCGTATTTAAAGTGGATCAAGCGGATTTCGTAACTAATCTAGTTTAGCACTTAGTTACTTTGTCTCATTTCTAAAGGATTTAGTCCTATAAGATTTCTGTCTGAGGTGATACTTAGGCCTTTGTAGTTTGTATATAAGGTGATCCAAGTTATCCTACTTAGCTAGTTTAAAATAGTGTCTAGGGTGAAAGTACTTAGAACAATTGAAAGAACAAGGTGGTGAAGGGTGAGATTTGTGACGGAAATGGGTTCAAATGCGGTTGTAGACTTTGGGATTGAGTTCTGACAGGTTCATAAGGTGTTAGGATTGACCCATTGCTTAAAGACGTCTAATCCCAGGTTGAAAAAAATCCGGGCTGTTACAGTACGTCAAGTAACTAATTTTGGTTTAGAAGATATTCTTGTTAAATGAATAAAGAAATAAATGAAAAAAAGGGGGGAAAAAAATTTTATATGCTTATATATACATATTTATATAAATATGTATTAAAGAAAATTGTAGGTAGAATAAGTTTCTCCATGTAAAAAATAAAAAATAAAAATAAAAAAATAAAAAATTTCATAGACTGGCACAGACTATAGTTATGGCTACGGTTATAATCCGTGGCTAAAGGTAAATACTTTTTCGATTGATCAAAAGACATTTGATTAATTGAAAATTGTAAGATTTTTGAGGAAAACTCACTGGACAGTTCTGGACCATTTTCGATTAATCCAAAGACCTTCTATATCGATGTACATTTCAATAGACTTGGATTTTTATTTATTATTATTATTATTATTATTATTTTAAAATTTTTTGCTGTTGTAATCCCATTGCTTTTTGTGGGTCCTATTATGAGGTATGTGTTATATCCAAACCGTCCATATTTTTGGCGAACTTGTATTAAGGCTTAAGACTAAAAATAAGACAGATCTAGCTATCAAGTGGACCACACTGTTAAAGGCTGTGGATGATTGAACGTCTACCATTGAAACCCTTTTAGGGGTCACAAAAGTTTTGGATCATTATGAAACTTGTTTTTCCTCTTCATCCTGGTCTTTGTGACCTTATGAATAGATTGGATGGAAAATAAATATTACGGTGGCCCTACAAAATTTTTAACGGTGAAAATCAATTTTCTGCTGTTCTTTGTGGTGTGGTCCAGTTGATCTTTGGATATGATTTTTTTTTTTTATAGATAATGGTCCGAAATGATCTCCAAATATGGATGAACGTTGTGGATATAATAAATACATAACTGTTGGGCCATGTAACTTTGATATCTTTTGAACCGTTCGTACAACTCGGAGTTCGAGGAGCGCGCGTCGGCGCTCGTCTTCCCGCTTGAAGGAAAAAGCAGGGGCATTTTCGACCTTTGGGAAGGCGTCCGTACAGCTGGGGCTTATTTTTGCCAGGAAAAATGAGGTGGGCTTCGTCTCGCAAATGGGGCATAAATGGGTCGTAAAGTCGCAAATATCTCGTTGCGAAAATCTCTTCTCCCAACGTTGTTCGAACTTACGCTACACGTTGCTGTGTTGTGGGTGCTTTCGTACACACACACTTGTGCTGGTCCACACATGCCCAACGCTGGTTTTGGGCCGTAGATTGATCAAAAGATCAAAGGCCTAGTGGTCCTCCTTGTGCATGGTTCGAATTGTCGAGGAAGTGTTTCTAATCAGTTTCATAGTTCGGACGGATTTGATTTAAAATTGAAAATCGGATCATCTTCAAATCATGGATCAAGTGTATTTTTTAGGGTTTTCTAAGCATGGGTGTACGAATGGTCTTCCAGATCATTAACGGTTGGATTGAGTTTTATTTGTTCAAAGGTGTATAGTGTGGAATGCGCACATGACCACCGTATCCTTTTAAGGAATTAATCCTAGGATTCTCCCGATGGTCTAGAGTCTTCAGCAATAGGTCTTATCATATCCTGATAGGAGATCTAAACTAGCTAGTTCGTTATATGATTTTCGGATGGATCATCTAATATATGTGATGTAAAATCTAATGGACGTGGATATTATTAATCAAAGCTAAAATTTCAAATGTATAGGCATTTAGGTTGTATAAGCATTGTCTGAAATTTCGTGACAATCAGTTCCTAGAAATAGGTTTTCGAAAAGTCCAATATCAAGTTTGAATATATACACCGTGAAAACTTAAAATTTATCAATGGTCCATTTTGAACCACTAGAATTAGATTTCAACGGCATATAATATTAATCTATATATTTTGATGATGATCTAACATTCAGATTCGTTGATGATCATGCCTAAAGGCCTAAATCACATCCAGTGTCGATGGTCCAAATAGAAATTTAATGGTTGGATAGTTTTAACTATTTATAAGGATTCTTCTCGACAGTTGGATCAATATATGATTGAGTACATGGATTGATATTAAAGTCGATTGTATGAATGGCCTAGCTAAATAGGTTTAGGTCAAAAATCGAGAGATTGGTTCATCTTTGTAATTGGATCGATTTGAAGTGTTTAGGTACGATATCACATGTCTTAACGGGCTGTTTTAGATCATAGGTTGAACAATCATTAGTGAGGTAAACCTAAGTTGAGAATAAAAGGCAGATTGATATCAAACTTTACAAGTATGTTATGGGTTATCACATCTCAAAATCAGACAGTTAAAATGGGCGAATTGTAAATTATCGGGCGATGGTGTACTCATGTAACTCTCTCTCTCTCTCTCTCTCTCTCTCTCTCTCTCTCTCTCTCTCTCTCTCTCTCTCTATGTATATATATATATATGGAAAAGGTACTATGCGCTCGACCTCATGATAACGTCCCATGAGGTCGAGCTTTATGGGCCCCACCGTGATGCGTGTCGACCATCAACACCGTGCATTTGATGGGTCCCCTTTAAATTATGGGATATCCCAAAAATCAACCGTATACGGAACTTAGGTGGGCCATACCATCTAAAAACATGTGAAGACATGCCAAAAACATATAAAAGCACTTGGTGGGGCCCAACTGAGTTTTGAATGCAGCTGAAACTTGGTCTGAACCCTCATCTAAGTGGGACACACATAATGGATGGGCTGGATTTGCAAACCATATCTCGATGGGCCCAAAAAATGATTATGAATGTTTTAATGGTGCACGGCCCCTCTCAACTTTTGTATGTGGTGTGGCCCACACAAGTCACAGATTGACTTGATTTTTGAGACCTAGGCCCACGATGGAATGGTGCATCTGACTGATGGGGTAGATGGTCGACACGAATCACGGTGGGGCCCACACAACTCGACCTCATGGGACGTTCCCATCCGCTCGAGCGCATAATACCTTTTCATATATATATATATATATATATATATATATATATATATATATATATATATATATATATATATATATATATAACTTCAAGTTCTTCAACTATTTTTAGGACTTGGCCTTGTTTCTTATCTCATTTTCATATTTTTGTCTTATCACATATCATATATCTAAAAATCACAAATTTACTAGAAGTTGGATTCTGACCACTAGCTTTGGGGGTCCTCACTATATCCAATAAATATGCATTTTTCTCCATTTCATCAAACTTTTCTTTTTCTTTTTTTGATGGAATGTGAGCATATGTAATGCATCCAAAAACTTTGAAATAATTTGTCGATGGATTTTTTCTGAATCCAGCTTCATATGGAGTCATGTTCCTCACTGCTTTTGTTGGAGATCTATTGAGGATATAGATTTCCATGTGAACAGCTTCTACCCAATAATAATTAGGAAGCCATTACCTTTTAGCATACTTCGAGCCATTTCTATTATTATTCGGTTCTTCCTTTCAACCATTTTGTTCTATTGTAGAGTGTATCTAATTGTCAACTCTCTTTTGATGCTGGTTGGGTCAAGATAAATGTAGACGATTCGGCTAGGGGTAACCCTGGAGTATCAAGTGGTGGGGGCATTTGTAGAGGGGAACAGGGTGATTTCGTCTTTATGTTTTCGGCCAACTATGGTTGTGGTTCCAACACCCTCGCTGAAATTAGATCCATACACGATGGGATCATGTTTGGTCTTCAAAGGGGCTTCCGTCAGATCATTCTAGAATCAGATTCACGACTGGTTGTACATATGTTAAATGGGTTGACAAACCTGGGCTAGAAATGGACGGCATGGCTTCGTAGAATCCATCAATTGAAGCAACGTGGGCGTATCGAGGTCAATCATATTTTGAGGGAAGGAAACTAGGCGGCGGATTTTATAGCACGTCTAGGGAGCGGTTCGCCAACAGCGAAGTGGTGGAGCACACAGGCTGATCTTCCTCATCAGGTTGGAGGTTTCATTTTTCTAGACAGGGTGGGGCTAGGTTCGATTAAATTGGGGTGACATGGTTTTGTACAGTTTTTTTTCTTCGCGATAGGCCCATTTATTTTATTATTATTATTATTTTTTTTTTTTTTTGGGGGGGGGGGGGATGTACATGTCTCATATATCAATGAAGTTCTTTTGTTTAAAATAAATAAATAAATAAATAAAACTCTCTTTTGATGCCATTTGACTAATAGAAATTTCATAATTCTTTGGATGTGAATGTTCCGCCATGATCCATCCTTAGAACTTTTAAGAATTAGTCACTTCGTGTTTCTGCAAATGCTTTGAATTAAAGAAAAATGGTGAAAGCTTTTGACTTTTGTTTTTTAAAAATGTATATCTACATCATATTGCTATAATCATCAACAAATAGTAGAAAATGTTTATTCTTGTTAAGAGACAATGTCAGCGTAGGTCCACAAATCAGCATGTACAAGTTTAATATGAGCTTTTGCTCTCCATTATAAACTTGCAAAAGGAAGCTTGTGAAATTTTCTATAAATGCATTATTCACAAACTTTATCGTCTTTGTTAATAAAAGGTAAACCAATCATCATATTCTTCTGCTTCAACAATTTTAGGTTTTTGAAGTTTACATCTTTCAATTTTAATGCAAAATTTCTTTTTAATGGCATGATAATAGGAAAAACCTTGTTTGATGTCATTTTCACTTTTGTTATAATTTGTTTATTCTTCTTATCTAAGATCATGCATTCATCTTTATCAAAATTGATCAAATATCCTCTTTGAACCAATTGTCTAATACTTCACAAATTTTAAGCCAAACTAGGAACATAGAACATCGTGATAAGTTTAGGATTATCTCCCTTTGTTTGTACAGCTATGACTCATTTTCCTTCAATATTTTAAAGCTTTCCATCTTCAAGCTTTACTTGAAAATGTACTACTTTATTCAAATCAACAAAAAAAAAAAAAAATCCAATTTTTTGTCAGTTATTCCTGTAACTACTATCCAAACACCAAATATCATTTGATTCTTCTTTAGTATTTAAACATATATATATATATATATATATATATATATATATATATATATATATATATATTCTTTCTTTTAGAAGAAAAAATTTGTTTCATTATATCTTGTACCAATAATCTTTATCTATGCGAGCTGATTTATTGCATATGTTACACTTATTGTACCAACAATCTTTACTAATATGATTAGATTTCTTGCAAATATAGCATTGAGAATGAAATTCCTTGTTACCTCTCGGATTTCTTTAATTATTGAAATCAAATCTTCATCCATCTCTTCTGCGGCCATAGTTAAAGTTTGTCCTTCAGAGATCCCTTTCGAATTGCATTTTTGATTTGTACGTGCTTCTTGACTTTTCTTGTCTGCTTTCATATTCTTCTTTTTTAATATATGTATTTTGGATTGAAAATCTTACTCTACACTTTGTTTCACGAACATGGTCATCCTTTGTTTATGTTCTTGAAGAGAACCCACTTAGCTCATATAAATTAAACTAAGATAACTCCTTATATTCTTTTATGGTAGCTACTACATAATCAAATTTTACACGAAATGTTCTCAAGATCCTTTCAACATTTTTAAAAAAAAAAAAAATCTTGCATTGTATCTCCATGACTTCTAATTTGATTAATGATGCCAAAAACACAAGAAAAGTATGTTTGAATTGATTCATCTTCCGTCATCAATAAATGATCAAAATATCTCCAAAGAGATTGAAATTTGATAGTAATCACATTTTCTAATTCTTGAAATTCTTTTTTTAAGATATCTCATGCTTCTTTTAAACTTCTATAGGTAAAAGTTTGAGGAAAAAAATACTTTTGCGCACTCTTTATTGGATGAAAATAGAGGTTTGGCATCCTTCTTTTTATTCTCCTTAAACATTTGTTGTCTTGCTTCTGCCTATATTGTTATTGTTGTTACATTCTTTGGTGCTTCATAACCATCTTTGACCAACTCCCACAAGTCTTGTGAGATGAAGAGAGTTCTCATTTGAAGACTCTAATAGTTGTAGCTTTCTCCTTCGAATATGGGCATCATATTTTGCAAATAATTGAAGGTGATGCTGCTAGAACTTGCTGTCATATATGAGTCTATTGGGAAGATGTAGAACTCTTTCCCTCTACATAAATCATTTAGAATTTTTTTTCAAACACATAAGGTACATTGTTTATGCAAACTAACCCACAAAATCACAAGTGTAAAATGTGTTGAGAAGTGAAGCCACATCTAGCCGCCCACGACCAGTCGAGGTTATGCAGATTCGATCCGCATTTTTGCGCGGATTTCATGTCGCAAGTCCTTTCGCAACTGGGATGTGGAAAGGAGTTTCGAGGATTTCGTGTCGCAAGTCCTTTCGCAACTGGGATGCGAAAAGAGTTTCGCGGATTTCGTGTCGTAAGTCCTTTCGCAACTGAGATGCGGAAAGGAGTTTCCTAAATTATAAATAAGGGTACCTAGGGCTTTTCTAGGTATGATGGAAAAGTTATTCTAAGGTGTGAGCAAAGGATTTTTTATGTGCTTCCAAGGGAGAGGTTAGTATATTGCCTTGTAATCTTTATTTTTCTTCATAGTGGAAGTTTTGCATCCGTGGTTTTTTACCCTTGTTGGGGTTTTTCCACGTATATCTTGTCTTGTGGTTTGTTTGAATGCTTTTATTCCTTTCTAGTTTATATTTCTTCCTGTTTATCGTTTGTGGGTGAGACTTGAGATTGGATCTCGGTTCACTGCGTTGTTGGCGTGCTGCGCAACAACTGGTATCAGAGCTATTGGTTTAGTTCTATTGGGAGCGATGACAGAAGAAGGGAAAACTAGAATTGAGAAGTTTAATGGTTCAAACTTTACCTTCTGAAAGATGCAGATGGAGGATTATTTGTATCAGAAGGACCTCTATATTCCTTTAGGAGGAAAAGAGAAGAAACCAGAAAAGATGACAGATGATGAATGGTTTTTACTGGATAGGAAGGCTTTATGAACGATCCGACTCTCTTTGTCTAAGAGTGTAGCCTTCAATATATCTAAGGTAAAAACTACAAAAGAATTAATGGAAGCCCTAGCCACCATGTATGAAAAGCCCTCAGCATCCAACAAGGTTCATCTTATGAAACAACTATTCAACATGAAGATGTCAGATGGTGGGAGCGTGGCTGAACATCTAAACGAGTTCAATACAGTCATGAGCCAGTTGAAATCCGTTGGCATTGTTTTTGAGGATGAGGTTAGGGCGTTATTGATCTTATCCAGTTTGTCGGACAGTTGGGATGGTTTGGTGATTGCTGTGAGCAATTCTTCAGGGTCGACAAAGTTGAAATTTGATGATGTGGCCGGTCTAATTCTTAGTGACGAATCTAGAAGAAAGGCATCAGGAATTTCAGGAGATTCAGGGAATGCTCTAAACGTTGAAGGAAGAGAAAGATCGCTGAACAAATGAGGCAACACAGGCGTTCTAAGTCGAGGAAGAAGTCCAAGGGACCGAAAGACAAAGACGGGTGTTGACATTGCAGCAAGAAGGGACACATGAAAGGTGATTGCAGGGCGCTCAAGAAATAAGAAGAAAGCTATCAAGGTGGGAAGGATTCAGTGAATCTATCTGAGGAGAGTGACACAGAGGCATTGATCTTGTCTCTTGATGCGAGGAATGAGTCTTGAGTTATAGACTCGGGTGCTTCGTTTCATGCCACTTCATGTAAGGAAGTTCTGTGTGATTATGTGTCAGGTGACTTTGGGAGAGTCTACCTAAGTGATGATGAGCCGTGCAGTATTGTTGGAAAGGAGGACGTTCATGTAAATCAGAAAGATGGAACGTCTTTGAAATTGAAGGATGTCAAACATATACCGAGTTTGAAACGTAACTTGATCTCAGTGGGGCAGTTAGCTGATACCGGTTATGTGACGACATTCATCAGTGATTCCTGGAAGATCACAAAAGGTGCCTTGGTAATATCTCGAGGCAAGAAGGAAGGTACTTTATATGTGACTTCAGAATCGTATAGTTCACTCGCAGCCGCATCAACTGGAGTGAATGGGCAGTTGTTTATCAAAGGTTGGGACATATGAGTGAGAAGGGAATGAAAGTGTTATTGTCTAAAGGGAAGCTACCAGGGCTAAAGTTTATTGACTTGGAATTCTCCGAGGACTGCGCGTATGGCAAGCAGAAGAGAGTAAGCTTCAAGAAGATGGGACGCGCTCCAAAGATGCATCTGTTGGAGCTTATACACACTAATGTGTGGGGACCGGCACAGGTATTATCTCTTGGTGGCTCACATTATTTTGTTACTTTTATTGATGATGCTAGCAAAAAACTGTGAGTCTATTTCTTAAAGCACAAATCTAATGTATTTGATGTATTTAAGAAGTAAAAACTTATGGTAGAAAACGAGATAGGTAAAACAGTAAAATGTCTCAGATCTGATAATGGGGGAGAGTACTGTGATAAGAGATTTGAGGAGTATTGTGCAGCAAATAGAATCAAACATCAGAAAATGATTCCAGGGACACCGCAACAGAATGGTGTGGCTGAGCACATTAACAGGACCATCTTTGAGTGCGCCAGGAGCATGAGGTTACATGCAGGGTTGCCCAGGACCTTTTGGGCAGATGCTGTGAATATTGCCGCATATCTTATCAATAGAAGTCCCTCAGCACCATTGGATGGTGGGCTACCAGAAGAAATGTGGACTGGGAAAGAAGTGAACCTTGCACATCTCAGAGTGTTCGGTTGCACTCCATATGTTCACATTGATGCAGAGCATAGAAAGAAACTGAATGCGAAATCTAGGAGGTACACGTTTATAGGCCACGGGCAGCATGATTTTGGCTACAGGTTTTAGGATGCAGAAAACAGAAAAATTATCAGAAGTAAGAACGTAGTCTTCAATGAAAAAGTCATGCATAAGGACATTGTGCAGGAAAATAAGGCCGAGGAGAAAGATTTCGTAGAGATGGAAGAGTTACCGGACACGAGTGTTACAGCGCCAAAGGATGATCATGCACAAGAGCATTATGAGGCAGAGCCGTATACACCAGTTGTGAGGAGGTCTACTCGGGAGAGGAGACCCATGGTCCGATACTCACCCTCCTTACATTATCTACCGTTGACAGATAATGGTGAACCAGAGTGTTTTAAAGAGGCATTACAGACGAATACAAGGGTTAAGTGGGAACAGGCCATGGATGAGGAGATGGACTCTCTTGAGTCTAATCGTACATGGGAACTAGTCACTCTACCTAAGGGTAAGAAAGCTCTTCATAACAAGTGGGTTTATAGACTGAAGGAGGAGCATGATGGTTCAAAACAGTACAAGGCTAGATTGGTTGTGAAAGGGTTTCAACAAAAGGCAGGTATCGATTTCACTGAAATATTTTCACATGTAGTGAAAATGTCTACAATTCGCATGGTCTTAAGTATAGTGGCTACAGAAGACTTACATCTAGAGCAGCTAGATGTTAAGACAGCCTTTCTTCATGGGGACCTTGAAGAAGAGATATATATGCATCAGCAGACAGAATAAGTGGCACCGGGAAATGAGAATAAGATGTGCAGACTGAAGAAGAGTCTATATGACCTAAAGCAGGCCCCGAGGCAGTGGTACAAGAAGTTCGACAGTTTCATGTCAGGAAACGGTTACAGGAGATGTCATGCAGACCACTGTTGTTATTTGAAGAAGTTTGATACATCATACATCATCCTACTTCTGTATGTTGATGACATACTTGTGGCCGGTTCAAGCATGAAGGACATCTCAGATCTCAAAAGACAACTGTCTAGAGAATTTGCCATGAAAGATTTAGAAGCTGCAAAATAAATCCTAGGCATGAGGATAAAGCGTGACAGGGAAAACAAGAAACTAGTTTTGTCACAAGCAGAGTACATAGCCAAGGTACTTGATCGATTCAATATGGACGGTGCTAAGCCGGTTAGCACTCTATTAGCCAACCACTTCAAGCTATCTAAGGAGCAAGGTGCAAAGACGCAGGAGGAACGGGACTACATGGCTAAAGTCCCATACGCGTCAGCTATTGGGAGTCTCATGTATGCTATGGTGAGCATGAGGCCAGATATTGCTCAAGCAGTAGGAGTTGTTAGCAGGTTCATGAACAACCCCGGAAAGGAACATTGGGAAGTTATGAAGTGGATCCTTAGATACTTGGTAGGTACTAAGGATGTAGGGTTGTGCTATGGTGGATTGAAAATCAAGCTACAAGTCTACGTGGATTCAGATTTGGCAGGAGATATCGATAGCAGAAGAAGCACTACAGGTTAATTATGTCTTTACTTTGGGTAGTGTTGCAGTCAGTTGGGTCTCTCAGTTACAGAAGATAGTATCCATCAGTACAACAGAGGTAGAATATGTTGTGGCTACAGAAGCATGCAAGGAAATGGTGTGGATGAAAAGTTTTATGGAAGAGTTAGGTAAGAAGCAAGCAGATTGCAAGCTGTACAGTGACAGTCAGAGTGCAATACACTTGGCTAAGAATTCAACCTTTCATTCAAGGACCAAGCATATTGCCATCAGATATCACTTTGTATGCTCGTAACTGGAAGATGGATCGATTACTCTGGAGAAGATTCATACAAGTGAGAATTCTGCGGATATGCTGACCAAGGCGGTCACAAAGGAGAAGCTGAAGCTCTGTTCAGCTTTGATTAGTCTTCAGGCTTGAAGATGGAGAGGTGGTGCACTCCGGATGAAAAAAACAAAGGTTTATGCCGATGTGTCTCCAAGTGGAAGATTGTTGAGAAGTGGAGTCACATCTGAGGCCACCCACGACCAGTCGAGGTTATGCAGATTCGATCTGCGTTTTTGCGCGGATTTCGTGTCGTAAGTCCTTTCGCAACTGGGATGTGGAAAGGAGTTTCGCGGATTTCGTGTCGCAAGTCCTTTCGTAACTGGGATGCGGGAAGGAGTTTCCTAAATTATAAATAAGGGTACCTAGGGCTTTTCTAAGTATGATGGGAAAGTTATTCTAATGTGTGGGCAAAGGGTTTTCTATGTGCTTCCAAGGGAGAGGTTAGTATATTGCCTTGTAATCTTTATTTTTCTTTATAGTGGAAGTTTTGCATCCGTGGTTTTTTACCCTTGTTGGGGTTTTTCCACGTATATCTTGTCTTGTGGTTTATTTGAATGATTTTATTCCTTTCTAGTTTATATTTCTTCATGTTTATCGTTTGTGGGTGAGACTTGAGATTGGATCTCGGTTCACTGCATTGTTGGCGTGCTGCGGAACAAAATGAAAAGAAAATTTGAGGATAAAGAAAGAAAGAGATGTACATCGATTTTATATGAAAAACCTTGTCAATCCGAGAAGGAAAAACCATGATGCCAACAAAGAGGAATCTATTATGCAATGTTTGAGATTTATAAGCTTTCTCTCAAGCCTATCTAAAGGATCTTCTTCCCATGTGTAAAAAAAAAAAAAAAAAAAAAAAAAAAAAAAAAAAAAAAAAAAAAAAAAACCCATTTTTAGAATATCTCTTAATGTAAGAGAAAAACCAACTCTCTTTAGATCTTCTTATTTTCTTTTTCACACATACTTCTCTAAAACTCTCTCTTTTTTATACAAGAGACTCACACACATGTAGAGATACACACATATATAGAGACATACACACATGTAGAGACACATATGTAAAGACACATACACACATGTGAATAACATAAGACAAACTCAAGTACCCCATTTATCTAAAATGAGTGGCCCACACATGAGGATGTACCATACTCAATAATCTCCCCCTCCAAATTCATGAAAAGAGGTCATAACCCTGCATACCGATCAACCCAACAACTCAATTCTCATCCATTCAACCCAATTAGAGTTGGGCACAAATCAACCTTGCCTTTTAGTAATGCCTTCATCATCATATCTAATGGATTCCTATTTGTATGAATTTTCTTCAACTCCATCAAACCCTAACTCCTACACATTATGTATTCGATGATAACGCAAGTCAATGTTTTCATTCTTGAATGATAAGCTGGATTCTTGACTAAATGTGTATCACTCTCACTATCATAGTCAACCACAAAATCCTATTTGATTCCTAAATCCTTGTTGATATTCTTTATCCACAACATATCCTTACATACTTTTGTGGTTGCAATATACTCGGCGAGAGAGTGAAACACATTTTTGTAACTTAAATTGATATGAAACTACTCCCCCTACAAATGTGAAAAAGTAACCTGAGGTGGACTTCCTTGAATCCACATCGCCTCTTCAATATGCATTTGTGAATCTCACTATCTCTAGATTGCCATTTTCAAAATACAAACACATATTGAAAGTACCTCTAAGATACCAAAGATTCTACTTAACTGTTGCCTAATGCTCTTTGCCATGATTGACAAGAAGCCCTCTCACAACACCGATTACATGTTTTATGTTGGGCCTGGAACAAACTATAACATACATCAAACTCCCTACTACTAATTCATACGGAGTAGCTTCCATTTCTTTCTTTTCGTTCTCATTCGAAGGGCTATGACTAGAACTCAATTTGAAGTGTCCTACAAGAGGTGTTGCAATCAACTTCGTATTTGTCGTCTTCAAGCAATCCAATAACTTCTCGATATACTTCTCTTGTGATAACTATAACTCTCTAGTCACTCCCATCTTGAGAGATTCACATTCCCAATATTTGCTTAACCTATCAATCAAGTTCATGTCTTGCCCTACAATCAACATATCATCTACATAGAGACAAAGAATGATAAATTTATCTTCAGAGAACTTCTTGACATATACACAATGATCCACTAAATATCTATTGTAGCCATGATCTACCATGAATGAGTCAAACTTCTTATATTATTGCCTTGGTGCTTACTTTAACCCATACAAACCTTTCTCTAGCTTGCAAACCTTGTGCTCCTTGTCTTTCACATTGAAGCCATCTGGTTGTTCCATGTAAATTTTCTGCTTCAAGTCACCATGGAGGAATGTTGTCTTGACATCTAGTTTTTTCAACTTTAGATTCAAGCTTGTCATAAGAACTGCACTGCATGAATTGATGAAAAGATTTCATCAAAATTAACACCCTTTTCTGCCTGTAGCCTTTTACAACTAACATCGCTTTATAGCATTTTTGTCCATTTTCATCTTTCCAACTTATAGACATGTTTTGTCTTCAATGGTCTTCAACCCTTTGGTCTTTTCACCTACTTGTAGGTGTTATTCTTATACAAGGAATATATCTCCTCTTCCATAACTTTCTTCCACTCATGCTTATGAGCATCAACTTGGCCTCCTTCATAATTTTTGGGCTCACCACAGTCTGTCATCATCACATATTCTGAACTAGGATACCTAATTAATGGCTTAGGTACCCTTGTAATCCTTCTTGGCTCTAATATAGCCAGCTTGTCAAGAGTAGGTTACTCCTCCTCGTCATAGTTTTCATCATCATGGATATGTTCAGGCTCAATTTCACTATGTACTTCTTCTTCATATTGTTCTTCATTTCTGTCATGTTGTTCATGTGGAATACTTGCATCACCATCATCATGATGCTCGTGGGAATTGACTACAACTCAATCTACTCTCTCACCAACAACTTTCTGCCAAATAAACTCATCAAATTCGTCAATGGTTTGGTCTTCTTTAAAGACCACATCTCAGTGTCTATAGACCTTCCTGTCATTTGGATTCCATAATCTGTAACCAATTTTTTTTATCCGCATAACTCAAGAAAATACATGGCACAACCTTGTCATCCAACTTGGATTCTAATTCTTTGGAAACACGCACAAAGGCTTTGCATCCAAATACTTGTAGGTGCTTGTAGCTGACATCATTTTCTCTCCAAATTTATTCGAGGATTGCTCCTTACAATGGTACTGGTGGAGACATTTATTAAGTAGCATGTCATTCTAATTGATTTACCCCAAAACAATTTAGGTAATGTTGATGAGGATAATGAACATCGACTCTTTTAACTATGGTCTGGTTTATAGGCTCGACAATATCATTTTGTTGAATAGTATGGGGAATGATCTTCTATTTCCTTATCCCACACTTCTTATAATACTCTTCAAATGCCTTTGAGGTGTATTTACCCCCATTTTTCATCCTCAAATGCTTTAAAGGCTTTTGTGTTTCCCTTTGAACTGAAATATTTAACTTTTTAAAGATATCAAATAAATTATTTATATTTTTCATAGTTTAAGCCCATACTTTTCTAGATGCATCATCAATAAAAGTTATAAAATAAGTGGCACCACTGGCCATAACAATTTTCATGGAACTGCAAGCATTTGAATAAACTTTATCTGAGATATCTCTATAGTACGGCTAGAGTTATTCCTTACAAAAGATACTCTATGTTGCTTTCTAATTAAATAATTATCATATGAATTTAAATGAATACCTTTAATTTTTGGAAAGGGGTTCTTCTTTGTCAAGACTTTCATCTTATTCTCACTCATGTGGCCAAGTCTCTTATACCATATATAGGTCCATCAAGGTGCTTTTCTACTGTAGCTAGCATTTAGCTCTCCCTTACATGAACACCCCTTTATGTAGTATAGAGTGCCACACTTGTTGCCTCTCACAATTACAAGTACGCCTTTAGTAATCTTCCACCTTGCCTCTCCAAAGATGGTAGTATAATGTTCATTATTCAACTTTTCCATGGTTATGTGATTCAACGCAAATCCAACACATGTCACACATCCTTTAACATTAGCTTGGCTCCAATACTTATTTTTATACATATGCTAACCATGCTAACAATTTGAGATGTTACTTCGTTTTTCATATGGACAACACCAATGAACCAATCTCTACAAGGTATAGAATAATAAGAGGCTCTTGAATCAACCCAATTCATGTTGAAGTTTATCAAATTTAGACAATTTTCATTTTCTTCTACTATAATTAGAGTGTTATCATTAGCCATCTTGGTAACCATCTCTCCACATATTTCTTTTATTGTCCCTTCTTTCTTGTCTCTCTTTAAAAATCGACAATGCCTCTTTATGTGCTCGGTCTTCTCATAATAGTCGCATATAATCTTGCTTCTTGAATTTGATCTTGACTTAGACTTTTCTTGAATATTTTTTGCCTATTTGAAATTCTACATCTTTCTTCACTTGTTAAAACATATGAGTTATGAACTTTCTTCGTGTTTCTTCATTTAACAAAATACTTGCTACATGACTCACGGTTAACTTCCATCGAGCATCGAATTGCTCAAAGAAATCACTAACATCTCCCAATTTTTCAATAGTGAACTAAGTAATAACAATGCTTGCAACTCATTATCTAAGGTCATCTTCGTAAACATCAATTGGTTCACAATGCTATACATCTCATTTAGATGTTACATCTGTAAGACCCGTACCATAATTAACCCTCTGTATGTTTCGTTTTTTATGTCGACATAGTTTCAGCGGATTGAATCTATGAGTTTTGATTGTTACGTACTCTATTTTTGTACTGCAATTTCCCGAGTTTGGAGTGTAACAGAAGTTGGTATCAGAGCATAACTTAGAAATACGTGAGAATAACATCATATATCTACTAATGGTCTTAAAATAACTGTCCTTCAATGTATGACTGTTATGAACTTAGCATGATTAAAATTGCAATCTTGAAAATTTAGAAACACACCCTAGGTTTCCACTGCAACTTAGTAAAAAAAATTAGCATTCCCATTTGTGAACATAAAAACTTTAAACATAGTACCCTGGCAAGAGCGTCTTGTGTAAGGCTTGGCTATGGAGAAATTTCGAGGACAAAATTTTTTGGTTAAGAGGGTAGAGTTATAAGACCCGTATCCTAATTAACCCTCTATATGTTTTATTTCCAATGCCGGTATATTTTCAGCGGACCGAATCTATGAGTTTTGATCGTTACCCTATTTTTGTACTGCAATTTTCCAAGTTAGGGGTGTAACAACATCACCAAAGCTCCTTCCTTGAACCGTAAGTTCTTAAGTCGTCTAATAAGGAATGCATTGTTTGTCGTCATCTTCCTCTCATACAAATCATGCAATTTCTTTTATAAAGATTGTACTATGAATTCATTCGACACATGATGAAATACCACATCATCCAACCATCGCAAAATTGTTCCGATAGCTTTCTTATCCAACCTCTTTTATTCATCTTGCATGATAGTTTGAGGCTTCTTTCCTTCAATGAGTACATACAAGTCTCTACAATAGAGCACATCTTCCATCTTGGCCTTCCATATTAATCAATTTCTTTCATTGAGACTAACCATTATTGGTGTAGAAATTTCCATAGAGATTGTGTTGTAAATTCATTTAACACATGATGGAATACCAAATCAACCAACCATTGCTGAATCATTCCAATAGCCTTCCTATCAAACTCTTCCATTCATCTTCCGTCATGGTTTTGGGCTTTTTTCTTTTAATGGGTACATACAAGTCTCTACAATAGAGCACATCTTGCATCTTGACCTTCCATATCTACCAATTACTGGACCCGTTAACATATGAAATTGCACTTAGACCAATCTAGCCGGGTTTGTTAATGGGTCCAATAAATGGGACCTGGACCTGTTAGGGTTGAGTCCACTGGGGATCCACATATCCGGGTACCCATTGACAGCCCTAAGAAACTGAGTATATTGAGATATTCTTGGATGGACGATTAGGGACCATTGATCTATTGAGTCCCACAATGGGTGGACCATGGTCCAAAAATCTCCAAGATTAATGGTCAATTGAGGCCCAAAATGGGTGGTTAATGGCCCAAAAATCTCAAAGATTAAGGTATATTGAGTTCCACAGAGGATGGACCACCATTGCCCTAGAATCTCCAAGATAATAGTCCACGTTCGACAGACATGGCCCAAAAAATATCCAAGACAAATTATCAACTGAATCCGTAAATCAATGTAATGAAACAATATCCACTATCCTTGGGACTTGTTAAGACACGAGAATTTCATGGCATGGTCCACCTATGATTGGAAGCAACGGACGAGAATCTATAAAGTCCAAGTAAAAAAAGTCAAAAAAGCCGTTGGTGAGTATCTTTGGGCCCATGTAACGGTTGTTTATTTTAAATACAGATTGACCCCAAATTGCTATAATGATGATTTCTTGTAAACGTATGGGAGACAATGGACCATACGATGCTAAAGGGTCAAGCCCAGGCTTCAAATCCATGCTCAATGGTCAATGCCCGAGCCCTGCTTTGCCTGAATCGTTAAAGTAGCTTGTGCCTATCTTCTATAAAGCATCTTAGCCGTACAAAATGTGGATCACAACTTAAAAATCACATGGTGCAAAAATTCAACTAGTTAGGCATGCTGCACCATCAAAATCAACAAAATCGATGGTCTGAATAGGTTTAAGATCATGGCCCACCTGATCAGTGGATTTGTCTTGCCACAATTGACGTTTCAGGGTCGGCAATGACCCATCCCTATTAGGGCCATGGACGAGCTAACGGGCCTAGTATCTGGTACTTCACACGAGCTTTGCTAAGCCCACACGCGTGTACAAGTCCACTAATGCACGCGCCACCACATGCCTGTGTTGCTGACAGGTGAAACATCAAAGCCATCCATCAGAAGGGTACCACTGTACATTTCCTATCCCAAGAATTCGGTCAGTCCTGTAGTCAGGTGGGCCACAATTATCTGAACAAATGTACGGTTGTGAAAATATCACCGTCGATTTGTAGCATCACGGCGTACCTACTGAATGGACCACCTTTTATCTTTTCAGCAGTAACATCTGCACACTTACCACCTGATGGATGGCTTTGATATTTCACCTATCTGCCACCCTGGCATGTGGTGACGTGTGCATCAGCTGACCTGTAAGCTCGTGTGGGCTTAGCAAAGTACTTCTCAAAGTATTATACTCAGGCTGAGTATGACTATTGATACTCTGACACTCAGAAATTGTACACATTGGCACACATTATAACTCAAAATAAAACTGACTAGATTGTCGAAAACCAAATATCATGTTGCTTAAACAATCCTAATCTCTGATTCGTGGACATGTCTGTTGAAATACAACCATTGGATATTCTTCAATTTTAACTGCCCAATAAACATCCACCAATCCAATAATCAGATAATCAAATAAGCTTAAATTTTTAGATCATGATAAATCTACGCTGGATACCATGATTTGGACGGTTTGATTTGACTACTGTATACCACGTGTGCAATTTCAAAGTAGTTTCTAAGTGCCTGCGTATCATCCATAACACTCTGCCAGAGTATCGAAGTTTTTCTCCACAACAAAATGGAAGTTCTCCATAATCTATCCAGAATATCCGGGGCCCGTTCGCTCCATTATGCCCCATTGTACACACAGCAATACCCAAGTATCACACTAAGCGAATCTAACCACCCAACTGGGGGCCATCAAATGGACAGGGGGAAAATGAACGGTTGGGAGCATCTGGTGAGTATTATTTTTGGGTTATGATCCATCCAGAAGGATTATAGGGTGCTATTACCTCACATTTAAGGTAGATTAGTAGCCACAATTTAAGAGTTAAAAGAAAATGCACATTCGAAGAGTGGGCCATGTAAGTCATCAAAACCAGCTTTTCACTAATCAAGTAGCCCAACAGTGGGATATGGAGAGATGAGATGATGAAGAGCCATAGTGAGATATCATTCATCCAAGGGTAGAGATCACTGTCATAAAGAATAACTTAAAACCCGAGAGCTTGAATGGAAGAAAAAGAAAAGGACCCGAATCCGGGGCCTCGAGTAAAAAATGCAAGGTCCAACCACAACCCCAAGTTTCTCTTCTCTCTTCAACATCTAGTTTTAAGGTCATCAATCAATGGGTTAGTAGGGTCAAATCAAGAGATTTTGGGGTGTGGTCCATCCATGGTACAGCCCACCATGTGAGGGGTACGGATCATAGAACAACAGACCCCAGTCCAAGGTTAAATGCATCATAGTATTCCTTGAGTAAACTATAGATGTTATGGCTAGTAAAGGTAAATGAATTGAGTCTTTCATAATGGCTAATTTAGATCCCAACATAAAACAAAGATCCATAGAAAGACGAGGTCTCAAAACCGTAAGAAGCAATGAAGATCCACCAATGAACAATTGCAATAAATACAGCTGAATGGAAGGAACAGGAGCTCGACATGAAAAGAACATAGGCGTGACTTCCTCCTCTGGCTGTTTGGCCCTCTGCTGCTCTCCTGCAGTTGCTCCCATGACAAAAACAAACCCCAAACAAGCTCTTCATTGAATGAGGCATCTAATTAGTAGTAAAAAGCCTCTTGTTGGATCCTCCTATTCCCGGCTAAGGCCTTTCGCAGGAACTTCCTGCGCGACGGAAACCTAGGTGGGGCCCACCATTATGTTTGTAAGATATCCACCCCTTCCATCCATTTTTCCAGATCATGTTGGATTCGCCTCATTTTTGGGCCCATATGACCTAATATGATCTGGAAAAACGGATCGATGGGGTGAATATCTCAAAAACATCACGGTAGGCCTCGCCTAGCTTCCCATTGCAGGAAGTTCACATCTGATCCTCCCTACTCAATGCATCAAAAGCCGCAACGCCTCATTGTTCATCTCAATCACGTACTCATACCCAAGACTGTTGGCACGTTGCTGGAACTCGTTCATCTCCGTGATTGGAACTTGGATACCCACCAATACATTTGCACCTGTACCACCCTATCGAGACAAAGGAACAATTCGTTACATTATGCTTGTGGGTTGAGATCAGTAGATATTCATCCCAGATCATTAGATGGTCGTCCCAGTAGAGAATACATATATGGATTTAAGACTTGGCAACATGTACTGACTCGTCTGATCTCAAGTCGAGTCGGAACTCACAAGTGACTTGTCTGGGTGACTCATGCTGTCAAACCAGATTGGGTTCGACCAAGTCATAGTCAACTCGGACGAGTCACATGGAATTGTCCAAGTCTTGAAAACATGAGTACATAGCTATAAACAATGTCAAAAGATAGGTTTTGATACAGTCAATACAAATGCAGAACAATGACTAGGGTGTCAGAGATGCCAACCTGTGCTCGGTAATGGAACAAGCTAATGTTCCAGCGAGGACTGAGGGCATCCAAGAATTTCATCAGAGTGCCAGGCCTCTCAGGGAAGGTGAACCTACAAAGTATCTCATTTTCAACATTCGAGCGGCCTCCCATCTGGATCATGTGGAATCAGAACGGTAATTTAGAGATAGGAAATGCCTTTCAAAAAACAAATTAGAGACCAAGAAGCAGAAACAACAACCACAACCATCAGCATTTTTCAGAAATGATAGAAGATTGAAAACAAATTGGATGGAAGAAAATGTATAGCCACAACAGCCTTTTTTTTTTTTTTTTTTTAAGCATTGATAATTTATTGAATAAAGGTAAAATCCAAAAGAATACATGGAGACTGCAACTCAGAAAATTACAACTCATGCCAACAAACCAGAAAATGAACTATGACTTTAGACAATAATGTCCATTCTGTTACGTGTGGTTTAGCCCTATTAAACACCTCCAAACCTTGCCCCGTTCAGTTCCTAAAACATTGCTCATTCCTTTCCAGCCATAGAAAACATAATTCCCACCAATAAGCTGAGTCACCAAACTCTCCTCCCAATTTTCCCATTTCCCCCACCATGCCAACAACAGAAAGAAGCAATCAATGGACCCCAGCAACACCCATGCTACTCTGAACAACTTGAAGAAGCAATCCCACAAACCTTTGGCAAATGAACAATGAATGAAGAGATGATATACCGATTCCTCATCCTGGTAACACATTAAAGACACATTCGGGAGAAGGTTTTTTTCTTATGAAGATTGTCTATAGTATAGCCACGATTTTTCGCTTATGAAGATTGTCTATAGCATAGCCACAACTTGCAATATCATTTACAGTCAAACTAGATGAGGACATGTGCTCCCTACATTTCTCAGTCAAGAGCATTTGCATTTTTTTTAGCAATAAGAACAGAATTTTATTGAGAAAATGGCCAAAGCCAGAATATACAGAAAGAGATAACTATACACCCTTCCAGGTAGGGCTGTACACGAGCCAAGCTAGCTCGAAAAGCTCGCTCGGCTTGGCTCGATGTAGCTTAGCTCGACTCAGCTTGAAGGACGACTCGAGGTGAGTCAAGCTTCATATGACCTAGCTCGTTTTGAAAACAAGCCGAGGTCGAGCATAATGCAGCTTGACTCGACTCGACTCGACTCGAACTCGGCTCAGCTCGAGCTTGGCTCAACTCGAATATATTATATTATAATATTAAAAAAATTAAAACCTAAAACAAAACAAAAAAAAACTCTACCCTACCCCGCTGTCCGTCCATTTCTTACCCTTTCCCTTTCCCTTACCCAACCCACGACGCCCGAGATCCTCTCTCTCTCTCTCTCTCTCTCTCTCTCTCTCTCTCTCTCTCGGCACCCACAAAGGCACCTCTATCATATGGCTCTTTCATATATATATATATATATATATATATATATATATATATATATATATATATATATATTTGAATATTTGATTTGGGGTTGAGTAGGGTGCGGGTTGGGTGCTACATTGGGTCGAGTGTGGGTGTTGGGTTGAGTCAGTGATGGGTTAGGTCAAGTTGGGTGCTGGGTTGGGTTGGGTGTGGGTTGAGTCGTGGGTGGGTGTTGGTTCGGGTTGGGTGTGGATGTTGTGAGATGGGTTGGGCGCTAGGTCGGGGTGGGTTAGGGTCGAGTTGGGGTTGTTAAGTCATTGGGTCGGGTTGGGGTTGTTGAGTTAGTTGGGTTGAGTTGGGTGGTTGAGTTGGGTCAGTTGGGGATGTTGAGTTTGAATCGAGTTGGGGCTAGGTTGGGTGGAGTTGGTCAAATTAGATTTGTGTTTTCGATTAGAATAGCATTTTCTAGAGTTGAAACTATGAAATTGTAATTGCGAACGGATATTACGGATTAGATTTGCATTTTTTTCTTTATTTTTCTTATGACAATATTTCTCTTACAACAAAATAGTGTACAACAATGTCTTCAAATGATCCATCCACCAACATTTGAGATTATGGCTCCCAAGTGTACTCCCCAGACTCTAGAAGAATGAAAATTCAATGCAATTGTGTGGGGTCATATTTGTAAACAAAATAAATCACGAGAGGTACAAGTTTTATTCCGAGCTCTCGTAGACTCCAACAAGAAGCCTTCCACCTCTTCTCTCACATCCAGGGTGTGCCGTATCCGTTACGATACAGCCGTATCGGCCGATATGTAACGGTAACGGCTGACACCGTTACGCGATACGGGGTCGAAACGGCCGTTATGGAATTCTGTGACCATAACGGCCGTTACGGGGCCGTTATGTGCCATAACGGCCGTTACGGACCCGTAACGACTGTTACGAGCCTTGAAAAAAAAAAAAACCTTATCATTTTCGTTTCTTTTCTTCTTCTTACAATGGGGCTGCGGAGCTGCTGCGGCTGCAGCGGCAGCCCTCTCTCTCTCTCTCTCTTGGTTCGGTCCCCCATCTCTGCTTTCCGTCTTTTCTTTTCATTTCCCTCTCTCTTTTCTTTTCTTTTCATTAAGCTGAAATTTTATAGAGTTATAATAGACTAATAGATGCATCATTATAAAAAGTTTTAGACCAATCTGATAACTGAAAATACTAGAAACATTAGCAGGAACAATGTCTTCAAAATCTGATTTTTTGCACTACAACCTTGGTACATATCACAGCTCTTATCCTCTTGATCTTCATGTGTAATTCTTTTAGACCATTTAATATTCTTTGCAATCCTACAAAATCTTCAACGTACTAATAATAATAATAATAATAGTAATCAAAGACCTCCATGACATTGACGTCAACCATTGATCATGTTGTCGCACTATCAAAAGAGAGTAGGTTTCTACGAATAATTTCATAATACATTATCACCTGAAGAGACACCACAACTAAAGTAAATGTTAGCACAAACTACGTCATTCGCAAGCCCACCACGCAATTTTAGTTTAGGTATTGACATAATAAATTTCGGGGACGAAATTTTTGTTAAGGAGGGTAGAATGTAACGGTGGGAACTATATCCCATTTTTTTTCTTTTGGAGTGGCCCACTTAAACCTTGAATCTACCTCATTTCCTTGGCCATGTCCTAACATTATCTAACAAAACTGATGAACAGTGTGGATCTGTCACATCATTCCTGTGGGGCCCACTCTAAAAAAAAAAGAGAAACAAAACAAAACAAAGTGACGTGTCACTCCTCTCACCGTAACCAACCCCATCTCTCACTCCTCTCACCACACGACCTAACCTCTCTCCCTAATTTCCTCTCCCATTCAAACTCTCTTTCTTCTTCCACCATTCTTCATCGGCGGAACCCACCAAATAATCCAGGCCGCTCACCATCAACCCAAGAAGATTTTAACGACAAGCGTTTAACCCCACTGTTTCCAGTCTTATGGCCCACCTAAATTTCAAATCTGCCTTACCTTTAGAATTATGTATTATTACGACCCGACAAAGTAACTAGACGGAATGAATTTCTCACAAACATCTCGTTGGACCCACCTAGCTTCCGTTGCAGTAAGGGATTTGCAAGGCTTCCACAATGAAATCCACACAGATTGAAACCTCTCCGATTTTTTCTCCTTTCTCTTTTCGTTTTTGAGCCAACTTATAAATTGAAAAATCTCGACTATCCATTGGATCCATCTCCAATCTGCAATGTCCAAACTATGCCATATAACCTCCACTCAACACACCAGGTAGGTGATCTTCCCGATTGAAAAGACTACATTAGTGTATATATTTGATTGTATTGATTATTTATTTTGTATTGTTGATTTAAATTATTTGACTTTGATTATAAGTGATGTAGAATGCATTTATTTGATTTCTGATATGTGAAATAAATTCATTTGATCACTGTTAACTGCTTTAAATTGTATTTAAATTATGGGTGCTCTACTGTAAAAGGATCATTACATTATATTTGTTAAGGGTACTCTGCCCAGGGTCATTCCCGAAAGGATCAGCACGGTACGGGTGCTCTGCCCAGGGTCATATCCGAAAGGATCGGCACGGGTGCTCTGCCCTGGGCAATTCCCTAAGAGGATCAACACATACGGGTGCTCTGCCCTGAGTATTTATCTTAAAAGTTTATTCACCAGGTGCTCTGCCAAGGGTCATTCCCTAAAAGGATCAACACCGGTGCTTAGCCGAGGGTCATTCCCTAAAAGGATCAACACACACGGGTGCTCTACCCTGGATTGAACCAAAAATGATTTTAGATAACGGCATTGTCTTATTTTGTTATTACGAAAAATAAATTATTATTGTTGTCATGTACAATGACGATTCAATACTCGTAATTAATCATATTTGTATTATTGAGTTTTATTTGTATTAATGTAAAATTTTCATTTTTGGGAAGGATGTGACCCTACGAGCCGTCGCGCTCACACCCATATAGACTATTTTGCAGGGTTTGTATATGAAGAACCGGTTGGCCAAAATTGAAGACTTTTATATTTTTTTATTTTTTATTTAGAAATTAATTAAAATTCAATGTATGTTGTTATTGTTTATTTTATGTCAATGTAATTAAAGATTTAAGGATTGATTAGTGGACAATATTTAATGACAATGATTAGTATCCTTTTAGTTGCTCTGATTGCCTTGAAAATGCATGAAATAATGTGGGTTGCGATGTATATTTTATTTAAATACAACTCACAATCCTGAAATTCGGGTCCGGGCCTGGCCAACTCGGGTTCCGATTTTCGGGGCGTGACAGATTAGTATCAGAGCCTAGGTATTAGATTCTCACGAGGACCTTAGATGTATGTTATATTAATGATTAGATTAAGCCTAGGCTAGAATCAACTCATGACTTAGAATAGAGGTTCAAATCATTTTTAGACAAAACAACGTGTTAATCATGTAATATATTAGCCAATATTGACTAATATCATAGATACAGAGTAACTCTTGTACAACCCTGGGGTTTCATGCCATTAACCGGTGATATTGACAGTACAGCGAACATATCAATTTATACTATTGATATATTGAACACTACTAGGAAATTTTATTTGATTCTTTAGACATAGAGCAGGCAGGATTTGGACAATGTTCTATGGTCTAGAATGTTGTTGAGCCTGTTATTGCCTCAGTTTGTCAATAATGTGTTCTAGTGTCTTAAGTTGGTTGAGCCCCCATTGGAAGACATTGAAGACCGAAGACTTGAAGCATCAAGGCTTGAAGATACCAGATAAATTGAGGTGCCTTGGTGATCCTAGCCCTAGACCCATTTAGTTCCAAAATAACCCACCTCTAGATGATCCATTCTCCCATAGAAAAATCCTTGTTTAATCATCCCAAGCCTTGGTCTTAAAAAGAACATGTTTAGCTTAGCTAGTAGAGTTCAGATCTACTAAAAACCGGAAATCATAATCACTAGAATTCTGAGAATTGTCGATCAAATCGACAGTCCATCGATTTGATTGAATCGAATTGACAAGTCCAGTCGATCGAATCGACGATCCAATCGAGAACGGCCGAAACTATCTAGTGAGCAATCTAGACAATTCAGTGAACGTTCGATCAAATCGAAAGTTCAATCAAACTAGCCATTAAGTGCCCGTTGGAGCTTTTTCTCTAAAAAACTAGCACTCAGACCTTTGCAAAAATGATGGTTTTTGGTGATTTAGAAGCCCTAGTGTATGCCACTCTTTCCCTTTTCTCCTAGGCTATCACCCAAAGAGATTAATGTAATCTTCTTTGTGATTCATCACTCTAATGAGCATTTCAAGCTCCATTTGAAGATGAACATGGTATCTTGCATTCTCTAGAGATTAGACACCAATCCTACAAGTAAATCCTCATGTTTTTAATCCTTTAGAATGCCCATCTAGGTGAATCCCCAATTGGAACCATCCCTTGGTTGTAGGAGATTCCACCACCATCCCATTACCTTGGCATCCTTATAAGGACAACAATGCAAGGTAGCTGATCAAATGAGCTGGAGAAGATCCACATCAAAGATCAGGGGAAAAGAGAAGTTGATTAAAGTGTGAAGAAGCATCTCTACAAAGGGGCTATTAACGGGGCTCATCCAAACTTCTAAGAGTTTAATTTAAGAGTTCATAGAGTTTGCAACCCAAACTCGAATAGGTCCTTGTATAGGACCATCTTTAGTAGGAGTGTATGCATATTAGTTCTTGTGTATGATTAATTGAAAGTTATTGGTTAGCCTATAGAAAACCCTTGAAGTCTTCAAGGGAGCCTCCTACATAGGTGCATACGTGTAGGTTCTTGTGTAGGACTGCCACCAGCATGGGTGTGTACGTGTAGGCCCTAGTATAGGACCGCCTTCGGCGGAAGTGTACGTAAGTCCTTGTGTAGGACCGCATAGGTTATTGGTTAGCCTATAGAAAACCTTGTGAGTTCTTGAGGGAGCTACCAACATGGATGTGTACATGTAGGTTTGTAGTGAACAAACTGAAAACTATTGTAAAGGTTAATGGTGAACCTATAGAAAACCATTGAGATAGAGAAATCCGATACACTCGAGTTTGAGTGCGTCAGCCGGGAGTGGAGTAGACATTTAGCCAAACCACTATACATCCTTGTGTTTGTGATTGTTTATGTGGATGCAATTCTATTTATGGTTGTGAATGATTTGTTTACATGAATGCATGAAATAGATTGTATATTAGGTACTTAGATTAGGAGCACACATAATTGGTATTTTCCTATCTCTCATCATAAACTAGATGCACAATTAGTTGTATCTTTGTAATCTATGATCTTGGACCTAATTCACATTGTGGATTAAATTGCATTGATTAGTAAATAATTTTAAAAGGTCCTATTCACTCCCCTCTAGGACCTAGCAATAATTCTAAGCTTCGTAGCTTCCGCATGTCGTGGTATCGTGTTAGATAACCACGCAATTTCAAAGCCAGTTCAGCTTGTGCAGGAGTCATCTCCTTGCCAATGCCCTCCTACCATGGTCAAATGCTTAGAGCATGTGTGAAGAAAAAGGGGAGGAAATAATGTTAATTTGGTTGAAAATTTAAAGCTATTTCATGGAATCTCACAAGTCTTGGCAATCCTAATCACGAGTGATGAAAGATTTTTTGAGGAAAACTGCAAATGCAATCAAGAATCGAAATGAGAGGACGTTAATGATTCTCTAATCACAAAGCTATGGGAAATCCTTCAAAGGAGTTTGCTTTTCCTCCCACCAAGGGGTCTACAAGAGGCATTGTTGTCATGAGCAATGCCTTGTAGTTATCCATAAAGTGCACTACGATGGTGGAGGATTGTCTATGGATGTTGATATCAATTTATGGGTTGAACTTTGGGTATAGTTGTCTGATATCCATCATAGATGGAAGTTGTTGGTGTTTGGGAGGAAGACTTTAACACCATGAGATTCACTTCTAATCGGAAATTCGAGGAGTTTGTCAAAGCCAACAATCTCATATGCCGCTTAATGGAGGTCGATTCAAGTGGAAAAATTCGACGACTTGTTATGAGCAGGTTGTACACATTCATTATCTTGTCGGAGTGGAAACGTCACTTCCCAAAGGTTATTTCGATTATGCTTAGGCCAGCCTTGGACCACGTTCCAATATGTTTGAAACCAAGGGCATCCCATCAAGCCCTTATCCCTTCAGATTTCAGAGTTGGTGGATAGAACAAGAAGGCTTTTTTTTTTTAAACAATCTCTTCTTGGGGAGGAATCTGTGGTGGCAGGATGCGCAAGATTCAGGTTGCAAAAAGGCTTCATGTTCTTAAAGAAAGGCTCAAGGAGCATGTGATATAAGAAGAATGGGAGAAGGAAAGAGAGATGAAAGAAGAAGAAGAAGAAGAACATGATAAGAGAGTATTGTACTCTACCCCTCACCTTAAACTTGTATTTATAAAAAAAGACTAGGAGATGATGACTTATAACAGGAGTCTTTAAGAAGAGATAAAGCAAAGTATTAGAGAACCTAATCTAATCCTAATCCTAGTCATATACAGTACTCCACATGTGTATAAAAATATATGTACACCAACACTCAAGATGGTGCATGAACATCATTCATGCTCATGCCAAGCTTAACACTAACGATCTTGAGGCGCACGTTGATGCGGCTTTTGTGAAGACATGTGGTAACTAATCTTCAGAATGAACAAAAGGTTTACGAAGAAGTTTGGCAACTAATTTTTCCTGGATGAAATGAACTTGGGGGGAAAATGAGAGTGGTGCTACAACAATAGCCCTAAAAGAGGATGGTGCAAGAGTGGCGAAGGAGAGGTGGTGCTACAACAATAGCCCTACAAGAGGATGGTGCGAGAGTGGCGGAGGAGAGGTGGTGCTACAACGGTATCGAATACAGGCAGTATTTCAAGTAACTCTAATGGAGGTGGTATAGACCAGAGTCGAAAGGAGGGAAATGGTGGAGGGCTGGTAGGGGGTGAAGGAGGGGAAGGCAAGACAGATGAAAGGGAGAGGGGAGGGTGGATGATAGTTGGTAGAAAAATCTCAAAGCTAGGAAAGATTGAAGGCAAGAAGAAAGATCCGTCTGATTTTCCAACACTTTACACCATTGAATTTTCGGAGTGGCTTCCGATTAACTTCTCAAGGATTTTCGACTGGGCAGGAGTAGTGATGGAAGATTGTTATTCCTCGTGATCGGTTCACCATGCTATACTAAGGTTTTGCCTTCGTTCATATGGGCTCGGAGGAAGAGCTCGCCCAGGCATTGAAGCTTCTTTGTGGAGAAAGCTTTGGAGGCAGCTCCTGGTGTAGAGGGAGAGGTTTGGACCAGAGCTCAAAATCAAGAAAGAAATGGTTAAGTTGGGAAGAACAGTGGAACCTGTAGGAAAGAAGCTACATCAAGAGCAAGGGGGCAATCGAGTTAGAGAGGAAGTACCCAGTAAAATCAGGGATGGAGTTTCACCGTCTTTCAGAGATGTGGTGGTAGGGGAGGGAGCCAAGTAAACCGCAGATGGAGGAGGTGTGATCAGATGACAGGGAATGGATATCATCAGAGGGAACTGGTAACAATATGCAGGTTAATGTAAGCCCAAAGGTGATAGGAAAGGCCTAGAAATTGTTGCAATTGTCTGTAGTTGCTGAAACCGTTATTGAAACCTCTCTATCATATCAGAACCTAGATAGAAGGATGTTGTGGTTTGAAGGTTTGGATATATATATATATATATATATATATATATATATATATATATATATATATATAGGAAAAGGTACAATGAGCTCGAGCGCACACGTCCGTCCCATGAGGTCGAGCTGTGTGGGCCCCACCGTGATGCGTTTCGACAATCAACACCATCAGTCAAATGCGTACCCTTTAAATTATGGGATATCCCAAAAATCAGCCGTATACGGAACTCAGGTGGGCCATACCATCTAAAATCATGTGAAACACCGTTAAAACATATAAAAGCACTTGGTGGGGCCACACTGAGTTTTGAATGCTCTTGAAACTTGGTATGACCCCTCATATAAGTGGGACACGCATAATGGATGGGCTGGATTTGTAAACCACATCTTTTGTGGGCCCCAAAAATGATTATGAATGTTTTAATGGTGCACGGCCCCCTCTCCACTTCTGTATGTGGTGTGGCCCACAAAAGTCACGGATTGACTTGATTTTTGAGACCTAGGCCCACAAGGGAATGGCGCATCTGACTGATGGGGTAGATTTTCGAAACGCATCACGGTGGGGCCCACACAGCTCGACCGCATGGGGCAGACTTGTACGCTCAAGCTCATTGTACCTTTTATATATATATATATATATATATATATATATATATATATATATATATATATATATATATATAAGGAAAAGGTACAATGTGTTGGAGCTGATTTTAATGTCCCATGAGGTCGAGCTGTGTGAGCCCCACCGTGATGCGTTTCAAACATCTACCCCATTAGTCAGATGCACCATTCCATCGTGGGTCTAGGTCTCAAAAATCAAGTCAATCCGTGTATTGTGTGGGCCACAGCACATACAGAAGTTGAGAGGGGCCGTGCATCATTAAAACATTCATAATCATTTTTTGGGCCCACTGAGATGTGGTTTGCAAATCCAGCCCATCCATTATGTGTGTCCCACTTGGATGAGGGTTCGGACCAAGTTTCAGACGCATTCAAAACTCAGGTGGGCCCCACCAAGTGCTTTTATATGTTTTTGGCATGTCTTCACATGATTTTAGATGGTATGGCCCACCTAAGTTCCGTATACGGCTGATTTTTGGGATATCCCATAATTTAAAGGGGACGCATCAAATGCACGGTGTTGATGTTCGAAACACATCACGGTGGGGCCCACACAGCTCGAGCGCATTGTACCTTTTCCCATATATATCTTTTTTACCCGATTAAAACTTCAATGAATCGGCCCCTTCGATATTTAAAACAGCAGCAATTTCTCTCCAACCAAATACTCGAAAGACCTACTAATAGGTATAAATGCCATATTCTTTTCCCGATCTGTTGGGGTGACTTTTGGAGGAGACAAGAGTCTTCTCCCTCTTCGGGCAACCATGGCCGTCGAACTTCATTGGGCGATGGAGAACGAATTCAATGCTCTACAGGAGTTCCGAATGCTATAAGGGGTGTGTGCAAAGATAGGAATGGTGGAGATAGGGTTGGTGGGGAGAGATTGAATCTCATCGCAACACGGTAGGTTAGGTGGGGAGTAGGAGTAATAGGAGCCTGGCGTCAGATGGAGGCTCTAGGACTGAAGCTGGGTTGGCGGCGTTCAAGTAGAGGTTCACCTTCAGGTTCGGGACACGTGTCGTAAGGAGAGCCAACAGTGGTTCTCAAGGGTTATTGCTGCGAGTGGAAAAATCAATTCGAGAGATAGCAGTCTATCTTGAGTTAACACACGGATGCTAGGAAATCAAGGCCCTATCAATGATCAGCTGGATATCGCCTCACGTGTGGAAGATGGGGCATTATCTATAGTTGTCTCTAGCACGTGACTTCTCTATGACGTGTTTACAAAGACCTCTCTCATTAGCTCGTGTGCTTAAGTATAACACGTGGGAGTCTCAGCCTCCCTATATTCTTTAAGGACAGAATCTCCAAGACCCTTGTTAAGGATCGCCACTGCAAAAGGGTCAAAAGAAAAGCATCAGGATGATATCGGTGGATCTCCACAAGAAGGTGAATCGTCACCTTCAGAGGAAGCTTCTTACAACTCGAGGGAGGATGATCAAAGGAGGGGTATTTGGAGAGCGACTTTCCATTTGTTCCATGGGCTACGACAAATGGTTGCAACGAAATCTATTCGACCGGTGATCCTCAGGTGTCTAAAGAGGCAAAGAAAGGGGAGCTAATGCTCGTTGATGCAAATCCTGAGGGGATTTAGAGGGCTTGGTCATCACAAGATCAGAGTGGGTAAGGAAGTTATCTCATCTGCTTCGGTGGGTTCTGACATAATTGTAGAAGTTCAACTACATGGCACAGGATCATATCTATAGAGCAGTTCTAGTCGACAAAAGATGTTCTAATTCAAGTGGGTGGTATGGTAAGCAGTGTTTGCAATATCGATACTATCGGCTGATATTATCGGTATCATAGCCCAATGATAGGAAACCCCCCAGAAATTCGAAAAATACTGAAAATTTGACAAACTTCTGTATTTCATGCGATATATAGCAGGATATTGCAGATTTTCATAAGATATCGGTGATATTTGCAATATATCAACCGATAATCCCTGATATTGCGGAAATTCCCATCCACAAATTCTACAAATTTGAAAAATATAGAAGAAATTTCTCTTACCTTTGTGATCTTCCTGAATGAGTCGCTTTCGATTGGATTTGGTGGGCTGCAGTCGACATTGTCAGATCATGTAAGAAAATGAAAATCCCTAAAACCCCTTCTTCTTCTTTTTTTCTTCAAAGGAAATTATTTTGGAAGGAAACTAATTTTCTCCCGAGAAAGATGGGATTTGGATTGAGATTTGCCAAAAAAATGAATTTCGAGAGAGAATTTTAGGGTTGATTTCGGAGGAAAATTTGAGAATAGGTGCGGACTTGCGGCTTCTTTAACGGAGAAGAAGAGAGTCTTCTCTCGAACGCTCTTCTCTTAAGTGAGCGGATTAGTTGTTCCGTGGACAACAGCTTAGTGGGTGTTAACCTTACCGTGTGGGGCCCATCTTGATTAATTTGTTTCATATCCACGTCGTTCATTAGTGTTTTCTCAAACATTTAGGGACATTATCCAAAAACATAAGTAGATCCAAATCTCCACTGGGCCTTGGGAAGTTTTTAATGATGATTGTTCAATCATCGTTGTTTCATGTGTTGTGGTCCACATGAGATTTCGATGTGCTTAATGTTTGGCACCACATCCTAAAATGGGATGGAAAAAACAAATAAATAGATTGGATACATAGAATATCATTAATGTGGCCCCTACTGTAAGGTTAACACCCACTAAGCTATTACCCGAGTAACACCTAATCAGCGCCCCTTAAATTAAGATAGTGGATTCGATGCGAGCCGGTTGCACATAAGATGGTGCAGCCCTTTCGGTGAGGCCCACATTGATGTATGCATTGTATATCCATGTTGTCCATCCATTTGGAGAGATCATTTTAGGAAATGTGACAAAAGATGAGGCAAATCCCAAGCTCAAGTGGATCTCACCATAGAAAACAATGGGGATTGAATACTTACCATTAAAAACTTCTTTAGGGCCATAGAAATTTTCAATCAAGCTAATATTTGTGCTTTATCTTCGTTCATATTTGTATGAACTTGTGAACAGGTTGGATCTCGAATAAACATCATGGTGAGCCCTCCAGAAATGGTTTCAAGTTTCAATGGTGGGCATCACTGCCCCCACTGTTTTTTGTGGTGGGGTCCACTTGAGCTTTGGATCGGCCTCATTCTTTGGCTCATCCCCTAAAATAATCTCCAAATGGATGGACAGTGTGGATATAACACATACATCATGGTGGGGCCCACATTCAGGGTCCCACCCACATTGTTGCTCCATCTGTGTGGTTTGGGTGGATGCCCGGATCACTAGTTCCGCACAGATTAGGTGGATCCTCAGTGGTTCCCTATGGGGCCCACTGTGATACATCCACATTGTCTATCCATTTTGAACGATCATTTTAGGACACAATCCTAAAAATGAAGTAGATCCAAATCTTATGTGGATCATAACACAGGAAACCATTGTGATTGAATCCCCACCAATAAAACTTCATAGGGTCTACCGAAACATTTATTTGCCATCCAACCTGTTGGTAAGGTCACAAAGACCTGGATGAACAATGTGGATACAACACAGACATTGTGGTGAGGCCCACAATTAGGGTCCCAAACGCTATTTCGTCGCGCATGGATTGGGTAGTACCCAGACCAACGAAAGCCTTTGGCAGGAAGTTCCAGCGCTAGGATACTTGGGTGGGGCCCACCATGATGTTTGTGAGAAATCCACTCCATTCATCCGTTTTGAGAGCTCATTTTAGGACATGCAACCAAAATTGAGGTAGATCCAAAACACAAGTGGGCCGCACGAGAGGGAAAATTGCGGAAAGGATTTCTTACTGTTGAAACCTTCTTGGACTCCACTTTGATGTTTATATGCCATCTAAATTGTTTATAAGGTCATTCCCACTAGGATGAAGTGTCGCACCATGATGTATGTGTTGTATCCATGAGGCCAATCCAAATATCAAGTGGACCACACAATGAAAACTGTTGTGATTGAACGCCCACCATTAAAAACTCCCTAGGGTCCACTATAATGTGTATTTGCCATCCAACCTGTTGATTAGGTCACAAAGGCTTGGATGAAGTGAAAACACAAATATCAACTTCATTTAAAGGTTGTGGGCCCTAAAAAGTTTTTAATGGTGGTCATTCAATCACCAACTTTTCCTATGGTGTGGTCCACTTGAGATTTAGATCTACCTCATTTTTGGGCTCATTCCCTAAAACGAGCTGGCAAAATGGATGGATGGTGTGGATAAAACACATATATCATGGTGGAGCCTACAAAGCACTGTTCAGTAGCGAGTCACTACTTGTGTCCACATTCTGTCACATTATTGATGGATATGTATTACAATTTCTACTTCTTTTTTTGCTTTTGAATGAATTAATTGTGTTTTCATACATGTCTTGATACATTTATAAATCTTAAGCATTCAATTTGAATATAATTGCAGTAGTTCAATTAGCCAACACATAGCTTAGGACCCTTTATAAAGGAAACCTATTATGTGCACTTCTTTTTTGTTTTTGAGATTTTATGATTTAAAAGTGTATATTGAGGTTTTTATTTAATAATCCCTGAAGTTCCATTGAAAAATTCAACCATTTTCCCAATTTTTCCTCATGTTTCCCAAAAAGAGAGATAAATTACACGATACAAACGATATATCCCATGCGATAACCAATACGTATCTATATCCCTAGGGTGCGATACATTGCGCGATATCGATATTTCGAACACTGATGGTGAGGATGTCGTTTAGTGTCTGGGATGACGCCATGTATGAATTTATTCCATTTTGTTCAAGGTAGAGGAGCTCAACATCAACTCCCCCCCCCCCCAGGCTAGAGGGAAGTTCTCAGTCTTGATTGCTCTATCAATTACGATTCGGCAAGTACAACAAGTTGAGGGAGGGGGGTTCATTCAAGTAAAACAGGTTCTGAATCATCATTCTATCTTAGAATGTCAGATGGTTGGGTTACAAAGTTAGAAGGGCCCAAGTCAAAAAAAGTCTGTAAAAAATCAAAGGTGGATATTATTGCTTTGCAGGAATTGAAGCTCCAGGTAGTGGACAAAGGTATGATCGATTCTTTATGGGGGGTTAAAAATAAGGGGTGGGTCATTGATTCACTGTTCGTAGGGGTGGCAGGGAGAATTATTGTAGCTTGGAATGTCGATGTTTGGAAGATGGTTGACTCTTTTTCTAGTAGCATTTCTCTTTTTGTTCTGCTGTGAAAGATTTCATCTGGCTTCTGATGGGTTTTCAAAGCAGTTTACAAGCCTTGTTCTTACAACATGCGTGATCGGTTCTAGGCAAAGCTAGATGACGTTAGACAAATTTGGACAGATCCATTGTATGTGGGGGTGATTGTAATGTGGTCAGATTCAATCATAAGAAATCTAGGGGGCAGAGATTACTCGAAGTATGTCCAATTTTGCAAATTGGGTGGCCCGACACGATAAGGTGGATCTCCCCATGGACGGGGTTAAATTTATTTGGTCTAATGGCCAAGAAAATGCTATTCTATCATGATTGGATGGATATTTAGTGTCTACAAAGTGGATCGAGAAGTTTCTTATAGTTCATCAGTGTGATATGCTAAGAATTGTGTCAGATCATAGTCCCATTGTTCTTGATGTGGCCGAGGTTAATTGGGGTCTGAGACCTTTCTGATTCGAGGCCGCTTGGCTTGAAATCGAGGGTTTTGAGTAGCTGGTCATCGATTGGTTGAATTCACTTTCTGTTGATAGTTACGTTGGTTTCAAGATTTGTCGAAAGCTTAAGCTTTTGAAAGACAGGATTAATATTTGGAAAAAAAAAAAAATGTTATTCAAGATCAGGAGGCAGAATTTGATAGAATGTTGAATGAAATTCACGATTTAGATATTTTAGAGGGTGACTGCTTATCTTCAGAGGATAGAGAAAAGAGGGCAACATTAGCATTGAGTTATGCAAATCGGGCAAAAGAAGAGGAAATTAGATGGTAGTAGAGATTTAAAGTGGTTTGGCTCGGGGGGAGTCGCATTGCTAGTGTGTGGATCCGTGGTAGTAGAATTTCAAATTTAGTTGTGGATGGATTGCAAACATTGAAGAATAATCAAATTTGTGATGCCCTAGTTCAATTCTATAGAAATTTGCTTTTCAGTGACGATTGGTAGAGGCCACATTGGAATAATTTAGAGTTTCAGAATTTAAGAGAGGATGCTCTAATGCTTGAAGTGTCAATTTTGGAAGAAGTCAAAGTGGCTTTAAACTCAATGTGTGAGGATAAGGCCCCGGGACCAGACGGATTTCCTATGCTATTTTTTCATAAACTTTGGCGCACTATTAAAAAGGACTTGGACTTCATATCAAAATTTTATGAGCGAAGTTGTCTCTCAAATGAGTTAGGGGCCACCTTCATTGCTCTCAGTCTGAAAGTGGAGGGGCAAAATGGAGGGGCAAAGCAGTTAAAAGATTTCAGACCTGTTAGTTAAATGGGGAGCCCCATAAGCTTTTAGCCAAGGTGTTGGCTTCTAGATTTAGAAGTGTTCTCTTGAAGCTTATATCTAAAAATCAAGGAGCTTTTGTCACAGGAAGGCAAAGTTTGGACAGTGCTCTCATTGCCCATGAATGCATTAATTCTTAGAATAAGGATGGAATTAGTGGAATTGTGTGCAAGTTGGATATTTAGAAAGCATATGAGAAGTTTCTTGACTATATGCTTCATAAATTGGGATGCAGTCAGAAGTAAAGAGGATGGATACAGGATTGTGCGCATTATGCCTCCTCTTATATTAGTTAATAGGTCACCAAATGGCTTCTTATGGTGTCTAGAGGTCTCAGGCAGGGGGAGCCTCTATCTCCATACCTTTTTGTTGTCTTTAGAGAGGCACTTAGCAAGATGCTTAGGAAGGGGGAGGAAAATGGTCTGATTAGAGGGTTCGCAAATGACAATGCATCTCTGTCATCTTCAATATGCGGATGATACCCTCCTCTTTTGTGATGCAGATATGTCTTTAATGGATAATCTTTGTAAAATAATTGTCTGCTTTAAAGCAATTTCATGTCTGAAGATTAATGCAATCAAGTTTGAATTACTAGGGTAGGGATTCATGTTAGAAGGGATGACCTTCATCTTCTCACCATCTCTTTTTGGTGTACGACGGGGGAGTTTCCATTATTTAGGGCTGCCTTTGTATATTAGGAAGCTAGCCAAGCATATTTGGGATAAGGTTATTGAAAGAATTAAGAGAACGCTTACAAGTCGGAAGTATCACTACCTTTTCGTAGGAGGACAACAAACTCTAATCAAAGCGCCTTTTTCTAACAAGCTGGTTTATTTTATGTCTCTTTTCAAATGCCCAAATCCTGTTTTGGATAGACTAGAAATTTGAGAAGAGATTTCTTTTGGAGAGGTGTTATGGATAGCAAGAAATTTCATCTTCTTAGATGGGAGGAGGTTTGTAAGCTTATTGCATTGAGGGCTAGCTTTACTTGGTAAATGGATTCGGAGATTTGGATCCAAGGCGGGGATGCTTTGGAGGGAGCTTATTGCAAGCAAGCATTTTACGAACCCTGGCGAGTGGTTTGCTCAAAGGTCTACTTTCTTTAGAGCTCCAAGTTGGTGGAAAGCGATTGCGGCGACTAAGCACCTAGTGCAAAGGAAAAGTGCTTTTTCTCTTGGTAATGATCAGCGTATTTGGTTTTTGGTGGATATTTGGTGTGATGACAGGGTGCTCCAAGATCTTCTTCCCAATTTAGCTCGCCTCGCCCCTAATCACTTCGTATCTATTGTAGGGTGCTTCTCTTTATGCGGCGGATGTACAATTTGGAATCCTCCTTGTCAGAGGAATATGACGGATGAGAAAATTGATGATTCAGTTAGGTTACTCGAGGGCCTAAAAAATTCAGCTCCTTTAGGCCAAGATTTGGATTTGATGGTTTGGATTGCGCATGGATTGGGAAAGTTTTTTGTACACTTGTTGTTTCATTTAATCAATGAGCCCCCTCACTCTCATCGACCCCAACATCCTTTTCACCACCGGTTTTATGGCGCCCCTCCACAAGTTGCAATGTTTGTTTGGTTGGTGAGAAGGAAGAGAATCCTCACTATCGACAATCTTCAAAGAAGATCCTAAATTTTGTTGAATATTTCCCTTGTATGTATGCAAGATACGAAGCCAATCAATCATCTTTTTATCCATTGTCCTTTCTTGAGAAAGATTTGGGAACTTTTGGGCATTCTTCATACTCATTGGGTAATGCCAAAATCTGTGATGAATCTCCTATTGGTGTGGCACAGAGTAGGAAAATCTGGGAAAGCTAGATGGAAGTTGATTATTATGGTTCTGTTTTGGGTAGTTTGGGTAGCTAGAAATGTGTGTTGTTTTCAAAATAAAAGAGCATTTGTGGAGGAGGTCATTTGTAGAATCAAAGGTCTGGGTTGAGCAGTCTATGTAAAAGTAGCCTCGATTGCTATTTTTTTTTTGGCTAGTACTAATGTGCGTCGGGTAGTAATATTTTCTCGCCTTTCAGCATGCTTTTTAATGAAGTTGATGTTACCTCTAAAAAAAAGATAGTCGACTTCAATGTGTTATGCACATTCATGGAAGACCAAGTTGGATGCAATACCTATAGTCGCTTGATTATTCCAATGTACTTGAATTGAAGAAGTCGTCGCAAATCTCATATCCTAAAGGATGGCTTTCACCCATAGCAGTTCAAACGTTGCATTGAGCCATTGCCCGATATTTAGCTTCAAACGAAGCAAGCAACAATGGATTGCTTCTTGCATTTCCAAGTAACCAGATTTCCTATAAACATGAAATACCTTATAATAGAGCATCAATCAGAGGAGGAGCCAACCCAATCAGCATTGCGATAACCATTGATATTCAAATGATCATGATCCAATAAAGAAGGCCACGACCAGGTGCAACTTTCAAATAATGAAGAATTCGATAGACTACTTCAAGATGATGATGACAAGGTCATTGCGTAAACTGGCTTACAAGTCCCAATTCGATAGACCCACTAGTTGACAATAAATGCCCAAATTATCAATTTGATTTGATTATCTCTCATGTAACTTATGATTTACTTCAATAGGTATTATGATTTACTTCAATAGGTATGTCAACAGGACAAGCACCAAGTAAACCAACCTCAGAGAAAAGATCCAGCACATATTTATGCTGGGATAAAAGATTCCTTGTTTTGAGTGAGCCACTTCAACTCCAAGGAAGTACTTCAATAGCCCTAAATCCTCCATTTCAAATGACAAGGCCAAGAATTTCCTAAAATTGTCCATCTCAGTTGTGCTCATACCAATTAGAATGATATCATCACATATATGACAAGAATTGTCGTGTTGCCGTTCGTATGTTTTACAAATACAGAATGGTCAGATGCACTTCTTTTAAATCTGATATTTATTGCCAAGCTTTTCAGACCAGGCCTGAGGCAACTATTTAAAGTCATACCGGGCTTTCCAAAGATGACAGACTTTGTCAGTCTCCCCCTTACGTCGAAAGTCAAGAGGAAGGGCCATATACGATCGCCATGTAGAAATGTGTTTTTGACATCTAATTAATGCAGAGGCCAATTATGATTTACGGATATAAATAAGAGAATGCAGACATAGTTCAATTTTGCCACCGAGGCAAAAGTTTCATCATAATCTTCTCCATACATTTGAGTGAAGCCCTTGGCAACCGGTCGTGCCTTATATTTTTCTAGCAATCCATCAGCCTTGTATTTAAGGGTGAATGCCCATTTGCACCTAACAGTATGTTTGCCTAGTGGAAGAGTGACTACTTTTCAAGCATTCTATTTTTCAAGTGCAAACATCTCTTCTACCATAGTTGCTTTCCATTTAGGGTCACCAAGGACATCTGCAATCTTAATTGGGATAAATACAAATGATACAAATGCAAGGTGTGAATGGTAAGAAGAAGAGAGATGTTTAGACATAGTTACCCATGGGATGATGTGTACAAGATCAAGTTCCTTTGCGAAGAGCAATTGGGAGATCCTCTTATTCTAGTTCCAATGTTAAAGAATGGTAGCCTTCAGGAAGAGTGAATTTCATTCTTTGAGAGCAGACCATGAATTCATTGGTTGGAGTGTGACTTGGTACTTCTTCAGTATGAGACTCGTCGATAACAAGAAGAGGAAGAGGTGGAAGGGTATTGTCTTGTGAATTAAAATAAGGTACGTTTTCAAAGAATGTGATATCCTTATAAATGTATCTTTTCCGATTTAGAGAACAATAACATATGTACCACGGTGTGCTGTAACAGCCATTACGAGGCCGCAAAGGTTGTTACGTACAGGTAACGATGGCAACCGTTACACGTTATGGGGTCATAATAGCCTAACGGTCGTTATCGAAAAATGACCTGCGATGGCTGTTACCAGTGTTCAAAATATCGATACCATCGGTCGATATTATCGGTATCGCACCCCTACGAGACGATACACTCGCGATAACCCCCGGAAGATACCAAAAAACCCAAAATCAAGATATCGACCGATATATCGTCGATATCGCACGATATTTTGACGATATCGCGCGATTTCCTCTCCATTATTGTCGATATCGACGTCATCATCCAAAAAATCGAGAAAAAAAAAATAGAAGGTGGATTTCGGTACCTGTAGAAGAGATCGACATGATCGGAAGCTTCCATTTGGTGGGCAAAGCGTCATTCCTAGGTTGCCGCAAACAAAATCTCCGATTTTGGAGAGAAATCCGGAGACATCGACGATGAGATTTGGGAGAATTTTAGGGTTCCAGCTTCCGGAACCCTCTCTGCTTAAAAAAAGGCCGTTCGAGCCTTTTATTCGGACGCGGATTACCTACTGACAGGTTTAGTAGCGAGATCGCTACTGAAGTGACGTCACCAAGTTACGTGGGTCCCACCATGATGAATATGTTATATCCACACGGTCCATCCATTTGGAGATATCATCTTAGGACATGCGTAAAAACGAGGCAGTATAAAAATCTGTAATGGACCCACTATGAAAACAAGGAGAAAGTGACATCCACCGTTGAAACCTTCCTAAGGTCCACCGTGATGTTTATTTGAGATCCAACCCGTTAATAAGTTAAAAAAGACATTATAAAAGGGAAATATATATATATCAGCTTAATCAAAAACTTTTGTGGCCCTCAGAAGTTTTTAATGGTGGGCATCACTCTCTACTACTTTCTGTGGTGGGGTCCACTGGAGCTTTGAATCTTGGCCATTCTTAGGCTAATGGTATAAAATGTTCTCTTCAAATGGATGGACGGTGGGGATACAAAACATACATCACGGTGGGGCCCATGGAACTCGGTGACGTCAATTCAGTAGGGTGTCTCGCTACTCAACCTGTCGGTAGCTAATCCATGACGCGGATTTGCGTCCCCACGCCCGGACGGTAATCCGTCCTGGCAGACTCTGGAGCCCACCGTGATGTAACTGTTTTATCCTGCCGTCCAACGATGTTTTCAGAAAATTTTAATACGTGAACCAAAAAATGAGGTAGGTCTAAGGCTTGAATGGACCACAAAGTGGGGATTGAACGTCCACCATTAAAAGCTTCTTGGGAGCCAGCGAAGTTACGGATCAAGCTGATATTTGTGTTTTCACTTCATCCACGTCTACGTGATCTTATGAATAGGTTTTATGGTAAAAAAAACATCACGTGGGCCCTTAGAAAGGTTTCAACGGTGGATGTTATATCAGTGCAGGTTCCTTTGGTGTGGTCCACTCAGTCCTTAGACCTGCCTCATTTTTTGGTTCATATATTAAAATTTTCTGAAAAAATCATTGGACGGCGGGATAAAACAGTTACATCACGGTGGGCTCTACAGAGCCCTGCCCGGATGGATTACCGTCCGGGCGGGGGTAGGACGCAATCTGCGTCCGCTAATCCGCGCCCCTTTTTTAATCGAAATCACGGTGTGTTGACGTCACCAAGTTCTATGGGTCCCATCATGGGCGTGTGTTATATCAAACCATTCGTCCATTTGGCGAGCTCTTCGTACGGCTTGAGCTGAAAAATAGTAAGATCCAAAGATCAACTGGACCACACTCCAAACAGCAGTGGTAGATTGAACGTCTACCATTGAAACCGTTTTGGGGGCCACGGAAGTTTTGGATCAATATGATATTTATTTTTCCTCTTCATCCATGTCTGTGTGACCTAATTAACAGATTGGATGGAAAATAAACATTATGGTGGGCCCTACGAATGTATTAATGGTGAGAATCAGTCCCCTACTGCTATTTGTGGTGTGGTCCACTTGAGCTTTGGATATGACTCATTTTTGGGTTCATGATCTAAAATTATCTCTCCAAACGCATGAACGGTGTAGATATAATAAATACATTATTGTGGGGCCATATAACTTTGAAATGTTCTTGCCAAAGCCTTCCGCAGTAAGTTCCTGCGCTTAAAACCTTAGTGGGGCCTACCATGATGTTTGTAAGAAATCCACTCCGTTCATCCATTTTGTGAGATCATTTTAGGACATAGAATAAAAAATGAGTAGCATCTAATACTCAAGTGTGCCAAAAAAACTATTATTAGCTTGATCCAAAACTTTTGTGGCCCACTAATGGTCAATCACCATTGTTTCCTATGGTATGGTCTACCTAATTATTGGATCTGTTTTATTTTTTAGATAAAGTCCTGAAATGATATGGAAAAATGAATGGACGGGGTTGATACTGAATATAGTTATCTTAGTTCAATCGGACAACGCATAACTTAAGACCTTATACAAAGGAAATCTATTATGTACACTTCTTTTTTGAAACTTTATGACTTAAAAGTGTGTATTAAGGGCCTTTTTAACAATCCCCAAAGTTTTATTAAAAAATTCAACCATTTTCCCAATGTTTCCACATGTTTCCCAAAAAGTGCGATAAACTATGCGATACAAACGATATATCCCGTGCGATAACCGATATGTATCTGTATCCCAAGGGTGCGATACATTGTGCGATACCGATATTTCGAACACTGGCTGTTACAACCTCCATAACGGCCTCATAATGGTACATTATGGGGCAGGTACAACTTTTTCAAGATTTTTTTTCAATACAGAGAGAGAGAGAGAGAGAGAGAGAGAGAGAGAGAAGACCCTAATGACCGTTATGGGGGCCGTAACGGCCGTTACATACTGTTACAGAATACCTTGATCTGTACCCTTTTTAAGAGTTTGAGTACCCTAAAAACACACATTTTATTGATTGTCATGTCGTCCCAACTTGGTGGACAAAGCAAGTGCACCAAAACACCTTTAGTGGTAAGGTAAATAGAAACGCATGAGGTTATAAGACTTGTAAATTGTAATGGATAGTTGTCTTGGAGAACATAGATCCAGTGTTCGAATTATCTCCAATATTATCAAAATATCTCTGATATTATCTTTATCTCCAGCTCAGCGATACCGATAACAATGGTCGTGATACCGACAACGCTGGTAGTATCAGAAATTCTAGGTATTACCAATGTATCGCTAAGTATCGCCAATGTGTCAATATCGCTAATGTAATCGCCAATATTTTCAACTATGTAAATTTTAGGTGTCGCTTGTATTTCCAATGCATTGATATCGTCAATATTTTCGACTATGTAAATTCTAGGTAACGCTTGTATCGTAAGTGTATCGACGATATTTCAATAATATCACGAACGTATTGATATCATCAAAATTTTATTTATTAGAAAAAATATATATATTTCATTTTTTTTCATAGGCACATGGTTGTATGCAGTGTTCAATTTGTCATTGATAATATTGATAATATCTTGATATTATCGATATCGCAACACGCGCAATATTGAGACTACAATCTTTCATTTCCTTTCCAATTGTTAATGATTTCTTGGTGAAATATCATGTGTTGTTGTTATTTTGCAATATCGATGGATGTTTGGATGAAAGGTTGGATGGTTAAATAGGCTAGATGGGATGGTTAGACTGATTTCTTACAACAACACATGCTTTTAAAGCCCTATTAAATGAAAACTTGTTATGTATGCATTCTTTTTACAATTTTTTATTTCTAAATATGCAAATATGTACATTTTAACATCTCCTGAAGTTTCACTGAAAATTCCACCACTTTTCCCATGTTTCCTCATATTTCCGGTAAACAACGATAGTATCGGCGATACTAATATTGTTTCTATATCCTTGGCCAACTATAGCGATAGCAATACTTCGAACATTGCATAGATCTAAGTCCGATTAATCATTTGAGTAGCAAGAAGAATGGCTTCATTCCAATACGTTTTTGGTACTAACCTATCTAAAACTAAATACCAGGTAACCTCTAGTAAGTTCCGATCTTTACATTCAGCCACTCCGTTTTGTTGTAATGGGTGCCTTTGAGAACATAGATCTGAGTCCGATTGATTATTTAAGTATCAAGAAGAATGGTTTCATTCCAATACGTTTTTGGTACTGACATATCTATTAGTAAAGACCAGGTGACCTCTAGTAAGTTCCGCTGTTTATGTTTAATCAATTCGCTTTATTGTGACGTATAGAGGCACGAAGACAAAAATTCCATACCATGATCTACAAAATATTTTTGTAAGTCATATTGTAAATATTAGCAAGCATTGTCAAATCGAAATGTTTTAATCCTAGTATTGTCAATGTTTTCTGTATCGTTATTGTGTAATGTATCATACCCCTTGGGATATAAATACATATCAGTTATCGCATGAGATATATCGGTTGTATCGCATAATGTATCACTGTTGTTGGGAAACATTAAGAAATTGGTCAAATTTTTCAATAGAACTTCAAGGATTGTTAAAAAGGATACCAATACACACTTAGAAATCAAAACGTCACAAAAAACAAGTGCATATAATGGGTTTCCTTTGTATAGGGTCCTAATCTATGCGATGTCTGAATAAACTGATCAAGTATATTCAAAGCAAGGTGTGTCGTAAAGGCTGTTACGGGGCCGTAAAGGCCATTACGTATAGGTAACGGTGGCAACTGTTACACATTACGAGGTTGTAACGGCCGTTATGGAAAAAAATTACCCGTAATTGCTGTTAACAGCACATTACATCCCCTTGAAAGGCCATAATAGCCCCGTAATGGTCTATTATGAGACATATACATGTTTTTCATACTTTCTTTTTTTTTCAAAAGCAACGATTCATTAAAGAGAAGGAAAAAAAAAACAAACAAAGATCTTCTAAGGCAGCAGATCCAGAGTTACACGCCTAAAAACAAAAGATTACAACCCTTAAGACTAGAAACAGTAGCCACCCATTCGAATAGAAAATTTTTAGCCCGAGATCCAACAGCATGAACAGAAGATTGAACGTTATTAAAGCATCGGTCGTTCCTTTCCAACCAAACAGACCACCAAATAGCGATAATCGCCATTCTCCAGATACGCGTTTTAGACTTCCCCAGCTTAAATCCATGTCAGTAAGCTAATAGAGAAGGAGCAGTGTCAAGGAGACAGCCACAAACATCAAACCTTCGAAAGAAATCCAGCGGGATGAGAGAGATGGAGCAGTGAACCAATAAATGATCCACTGACTCCTCATCATTCATACAACAAAGACAAATATTAGGAAGTTGCATGCCTCGCTTCTTCAGATTGTCGATCGTAAGGATCCGCTTCCGAGCCGCCAACCAACCAAAGCAGATAAACTTGGGGGGAGCCTGATATTTCCAAATAAATGGATGCACCAAGGAAGCAGGGATAGAGGAGTGGGAGAGGAGAGAGTAAAGCAATTTCACCGAAAATTGGCTGGATTTATCTCCCTTCCAGAATAATTTATCAGGTTCGTCCCTTATGGGCAGCGCCATGGCTAGACAATTGAGAAGGGCGGCAAATTCCTCCAACTCCCAATCATGCAAATTTCTGAAGCAGTTGATATCCCACACAATACCAGCCTCGGTTTGAGAAAAAAAGCAGTGAATCGGGTGATCTTTCAGGACAGCGATGCGGTAGATATTGTGAAATCTGTTTTTTAAGGGTTGTGTCACCGATCCAATGATCCTCCCAAAACCTAATAACAGTGCCGTTCCCAATCTGAAAGCCGATATGCTAGATGACTGAATTTTTTACCCGCAAAATTCCTTTCCAAAGAGAGGAAGCTGTGTACCTCGAGGAATCTTTGGTCCACCAACCCCCGGGAGAAGACCCATATTTGCCTTTGATCACTAAATTCCATAAAGCATTCGTCTCAGTACCCAACCTCCACAACCATTTGCCGAGAAGGGCTCGATTCATCGTCTTTAGACACCTGATGCTAGCACCACCCTCTTTAAAGTGGGAACAAACGTCTTTCCAGTCCAAAAGGTGGAATTTTTTCTGATTTTCCTTTCCACTCCAAAGAAAATCTCTTCTTAAATTATCGATTCTAGCGAGAACATCAGGGGAGCATTTAAACAAGGACAGAAAATAGATAGGCGTGTTGGACAACGCAGCTTTGATAAGCGTTAGTCTTCCCCCGATAGACAGATATCGGCTCTTCCAAGTAGCAAGCATTTTGTTAAATTTCTGAATCACTCTGTCCCACATAGACTTTGGAGGGGGGCCTAACACTAAAGGAAGGCCCACAAAGAAAGTCGGGAAGGAAGCACAGGAGCACCCGAGGGTGTCAGCAAAAGAGGATAGCTCCACTTCAGAACAATTGACTCCAAAAACTCTGGATTTAGACATGTTAATTCTTAAACCTGAGACGGCTTTGAAACATCTTAGAGTTGTCTGCAGGTTTTGCACGGAATCATCGTCAGCTTCCACCATAATTAGGGTATCATCGGCGAACTGAATATGAGAGATTGTCGACGAAACGCCGGGAATCGCAATTCCTTTAAAGAGACCAGCACTTTCACTTTAGAAATCATCTGAAACAGGGCTTCTCCAATCACTAGAAATAAGAGGGGGATAAAGGATCTCCTTGGCGAAGCCCTCTAGAGCAAGGAAAGAAGCCTTTAGGGGTGCCGTTTAGGAGAACTGAAAAATGCGCCGATTGTGTGCACGCCTTCATCCATCGCTTCCATTTATCACCGAAACCCATTCGATTAAGCATGTAGAATAAAAAGCTCCAGTCGGAATGGTCGTACGCCCTTTCGATGTCCAATTTGAGGAACATAGATTTCTGCCCTGACTTATGACAAGAGTGGAGGACTTCGTTAACAACCAGCGCACCATCTATAATTTGTCTCCCCTTGATAAATGCATTCTGTTTTTCATACTTTTTAATCAACATTACGAGGCAGATACATGTTTTTCGGAGTTTTTTTCAATAAATAAAAAAATTAAAAAGAGAGACCGTTACAGGGCTGTAACAGTCGTTACATCCCGTATCGTAAAGGTAACGGTGGTGGCCATTACGACCACTGTTACCGTTACGGAACACCTTGATTCAAAGTCTATCCATATAATTTGAAAAAATGTAAGAAGACATATATGGAAACACAAGCAATACATTCAAAATCAAAAGAAGTAGAAAACTAGAAACATACATGTGAATAATGTGTGTTGCCATGGCTTAGACCCACATAGAGTTGCGTAATAGCTCAAAATCATCATCTTTATCTTGACGAGGCTGGGCATAGTATTGTTGCTCCACAAGCCAACAATACTATGCCCAGGTCATAGTAGAATGATAATAGTGAAGATACTCTCTAACGTAACATTGGTACTCATTCTCTCTAATTTGAGAAATTTTGGAGAAATTTAAAATTTTTCCCAATTTTTCGTAAATTGGCCCATCTACCCCCAAATCTCAAAATTAGCATATGTGATGATGATTTCTTCAAAAACTACTAAATACTCTGAAATGGAGGCCAATTGACTGCTGAACAAAGTAGAATTTCGCGAATTTTTTTTTTTTAAACATTTCTAATTACCAAAATAAATTATTTTCAAAAAATTGCCAAATTACCAAGGATCACTAGATCAGGCTAATACATGTTTTATTTTGTGTTTGGACATAGATTGCAACCGATTTGAAAGAAATTGGAAATTTTCGATTTTTCCTAATTTTCTACAACTCGACTCATCCCTCGAAATCTCGAAATTGAAGCTCTATATCCATGATTTTCATGCAAAACATGAACATGAAAAAGCATGGATTCATAACCATTTGACACTGATTTAACATGATTTACAGAAAAAAGGGTGTGTGTGTGTGTGTGGGGGGGGGGGGGGGGGATGGAACAGGTTAGATATATCGGCATTATCTATGTGTTTTGTATTGCACAAGTGGGATATAAGATATATTGTGGGATATATCAGCCGATATCATCGATAATGAAAATATTGGGTATTGTATTGGATAGAAACCATTTGATGAAACATATTAATTATCAATGGTACTTCATCACGACTTTTTAGAAGATAAACCCATGTATATTGTGAGAAATCATCGAAAAATAATAGGAAATATTTGAAGCCAAATACGGAAACTAATGGAGCAGGTCCCCATACGTCTAAATGGATAAGTTGAAATGGATTCAATGTATTTGAATTACTCGAGGAAAAAGTAGTTCGATGATGCTTGGATAACTTACAAATTTCACATTGTAAGTTATCACTTTTATTGAACTTTCCAGGAAATAAATGACATAACGATTGGAAAGATAAACGACCTAGAAGAATGTGCTAGAGCATCACCCGATTTTTGTTCTCTATATTGAAAGTTAAAACATGAGTGGAACTGAGTTGTTCTCAATTAAGAAAATAGAGCCCTTGATCTTCATAACTACCACCAATTGTCTTCTTCGTTGGCAAACCCTAGATAACACAACAGGATGGATAAAAATAACATAACAATTCAATTGTTTTGTCAAGGAGCTTACAGAAAGAAGGTTAGATGGAAAGGAAGGAACCTGGATTACAGAAGAGAGAGACAACGAATCAGAAAGGTAGAAAAGTTCCCTTTCCCAAAGCTTTACAAAAGGGAACCATCGGCCAATCTAAAATTATTGTAGATAGGAGAGTACGAAGTGTATCCATCGCTCATAACCATCATGTGATCAGATGCCCTTGAATTAAGGATCTAAGATGTCTGAGAGACATGGTTTGCAATTGCAAAAGTACCTAATTGCCCTTTCTAGTTACTAAAAAGAGGCTTAGAGTTGTCACTTGTTGTTGTAGCTCATTGATGGTTTTCTCACTTGGGCCATGGTCATTATGGGGGGAAGTATCTTCAATAGTGCTTACATTGGTAGAAGACTTTGTTTTGACATCCTTTGGCTGAAGATAAAGATGAATGGCCCAACCATATTCCTTTAGATGTCTTCTTTTTCCACAGTGTGTGCATCTGAGCTTATCTTTGTCCACATTTCTTCGTCCAATTCCTTACCCCTTAGGAGTCTGTAGTCAAGGCTAATTGTTCTAGAAGAACGGTGTGGGAGACATTCCGTCATCAAACCTTTGTGCGTATGTAGTTATATACAGATTTGAAGGTGGGAAGAGATTCTCTCACAAGAATCTATATATGTTGAGGTTCGAAGTCCAAACGAAGACAAGCGAGAAACTTCAAGATTTTGAATTGACGTATTTGATTTTTCAAATCTTCCAATTCTAGAATAGCTGCTTGACAGTTATCCAATTCTTTCCTTTTTTCGTTCAAGTTAGAAAAATACTCTTCTATGGTTCCATCTCCCTTTTCAAGATTATTTATCTCTGTGTGGAATTAATAAAGGTGGTCTAAGCCTTTTTTGTGAGAGTACATTTTGGTGACTTTGTCCCATACATCATTAGCGGTTTTTAAGAGATGGAGCCCGCAACCAATGTTTGGTTGCATGGAATTTAGCAACCAACACATCACAAGCTAGTTTTCACTTTCCCATTCATCATATGTGGGATCATAAATATTGGGTTGTTCCTCGGTTCCAGTAACGTATCCAGTCTTTCATGCTCCAATATACATCCGAGCAGCCTGGCACCACTCTAAATTTTTTGTGACATTTAGTTTTACCGTAGTAATTGTAAAACTAAGGCTGTCCATTTGTCCAGAAGAAATTTGGGCATGTTTATTATCTCCTGTTTAGAGTAAGAACAGAAACTTTTTAGAGGTGATAATAAGTACCATTGGAGGGACTTGGATGTAGATCTAGTGCCTGTCGGAGGATCACACATCAGATTTGCTACCAACAGTTGGTCCAGAGGAGAGATCCGAAGGCAGATGGTAGTCCAGGAGGGCCGAAAAGCAAGTTTGGAGATGGATGAGGGCACTTACGCCAATTTCAGCAACAACAGGTGTTCCCGGAGGTGGTATCCGTCAGATCCAGCAGCAGCAGGGTCCCCACGGTATTTCCAGCAACAATAGGTGGTCCTAGAGGTGGTACCCAACAGATTTAGAAGAAATACAAGGCCCACAAGGCAGTTCCGACAACAGCAAGTGGTCCTGGCAATGGTGCACGACAAATCTGACAGAAATAGGAGGCCCACAAGGGATTTCTGACAACAATAGAGGCAGCGGGGCTTGATTCCGGCAACATCTGGAGGATTCTAGTTCAGATCCAGTGACTCTGGAAGCAATGGGAGGCCCACAGGATTAATTTTTTTTTGTCAGAAGGGGTTGTATGGCCTGATTCTGGCAGTTCGAAGAGGCCTTAACAGAGATCTAGTGCCAGAATTGACATCAGAATTGAAATCTGACAGTCCTTGAGGGGTTTGACTTATATCCGGACTAGAAAACCTGGCGGAACTCGATTCCGGTATAGATAGAGGCTTCTAGAGACTTCTTTGGTGGGATTTGTAGCTTAGGATGCTACGGTTCTTCTTCAAGAGGCAATGACTGGTAGAGGAGACTCTTCCAAATGAATCAATGATGCATTAGGGTTGCATCTATAGGATGGTGATGGAGAAAACCTATTCTTTCTTTCACCATCTTACAGGGTAAAAACAGAAACTGATGGTAGACTGTCAAAATCAAAGTTGTAGAAGGAACTTGAAGATCTAGGGTATCAATTATGCATTAGGGTTAGGTCTATAGAATGGTGATGGAGAAACCTCTCTCTTTCACCATCTCACAGGGTTAAACAAAAACTGATGGTACTGGCAAAATCGAAGTTGTAGAAGGAACTTGAAGATCTAGGGTAAAGAGGAATAGAAAAACAAGAGGAGGGAGGGGGGGATTTGGACCATGCGAAATAAGAAGAATAGTAAAAGGAAAGAAATGTGAAAGAAGATGAAGAAGAAGGTTAGAAGAGAATATTGTACCTCCCCCTGATGTAGAACAATTAACCACTTGATCTAAAAGCTCGAACTGATAGAGCATGGCGAATAAATCCCTTTATCTCATAGCTCGAGCCCCAAATCCATGGGTTAAGTCCTCGGCCGAACCCTCCTCATGAGCCCCAAATCCCTGGGTTTCGCCTCACGCGAGCCCCAAATCCATAGGTTCCACAAGCCACCCACCCCAAGTGTGCCCCTGCATCCCACAGGCCACCCCACTCAAGCCCGGTGTGAAAATGCCCCCACATTAATCACCACCGGTGAGGAGTCTTGAACACGAGACCTCCCGCTTTGATTCCAATTTGATGTAGGACAATTAACCACTTGCTCTAAAAGCTCGAACTGATAGAGCATGGAGAATCAATCCATTTATCTCATAGCCCAAGCCCCACATCCATGGGTTAGGTCCTCGGTCGAACCCTCATGGGCCCTAAATCCATGGGTTTCGCCTCACATAGGCCCCAAATCCATGGGTTCCACGGGCCGCCCACCCCGAGTGTACCCCTACATCCCACAGGCCACCCCACTCGAGCCCGGTGTGAAAATGCCCCCGCATTACCCCCTCACCTCAAACTTGTATCTATGAAAAAGACTAAAGAGATGATGGCTTACAATAGAAGTCTTTAGGAAGAGATAAAGCAACATATTAGATAATCTAATTTAATCCTAATCCTAGTCATATATGGTATTCCACATGTGTACATAAATCTATATACACCAACGGAGTGGAACAATTAAAGTTTGATGCCAATGACGTCAAGAAGGAAGGAATCCTTTGCGCAATCGGAATTATTTATGGGGACTTCAATCAGGCCAACTAAAAGATAGGGTAGAAAAGTAGAAAAGGTGGTGCTGATTTGTGAACAACTTGCTATCCTTAAGGGAAGAAGTGATGTGGAGAAAAAAAATCAAGGGCCACCTAGGTTAAATAAGAGGATAAGAACACAACCTTCTATAAAATAGCAAATGAAAGATGAAAAAGGACCCCATCCAAAAAAATCAAGATTCAGAACTCTCGTGGAAGGTCCCACTCAGATTAGTGCAAAATTTGTTGAACTCCATGAGCACGTATATGCCAAGGAGATTTTTAAAAGGCCAAAGCTGGATGGGCTATCAGTCGAGCAAATTCTGCAGGATATTGCCGAATGACTTGAAAGAAGTTTTCAGGAGGATGAGTATACAGGGTTAGCAACATGGATAAGAACAAGGTTCTAGACCCTAGAGTATTCTTTCTTCCAAAATTGTTGGTCTTTCATCAAGAATAATCTCATGGCCTCTTGACGAAATTTCAAGAGAATGCAATCCAAAACAAAGGTAAAAATGCAACCTTCACAGCCCTTGTTCCGAAAGCAGATGAGACGATGAACATCAAAGGTCATCAGCCCATTAGTTCTATGGGAGAGAGTACAAAAACCATCATCAAGTGTTTATCTATCAGACAGAGGGGCCATGAGCTTTGTTGTATTGCCTTCCCAAGAGGCAAGTTCTGGATAGTGTTGTTGTTGCCAACGAATCTTTAGATTCTATGAAGCAAAACTGCAAAACAGGAAGTCTAGCGAAGTCTGCCATAGAGAAAGCCTACAATCATGTTGCTAGGGGGTTTCTTTTGTGTTGTCTTTGCAAAATGGGTTTGGTCAAAATTGGATAAAATGGATTGCGGGGGGCGGTTCATCTGCAACTTTCTCAATCCAAGTGAACGATTTTCCAACAAGATTCTCTTGTAGCTCCAGGGGAATGCATCAGGGAGACCCCTTACCGACCTTTTGTTTCTTTATTGTGGCAGAAAATTGGAACCTTCTATTGCAAGGGTCCTACAATCTCGAGCTCAAGGGGGGTTCCATGGTTGGCTCGTCTGAGCTAACGATTTCCCACCAACTTGCAGAAAACACTTATTATGTATAGTGCTTCTTGGATGTTTTGAAGCAATTGCATGCCTCTAGATCAATTTCAAGAAAAGTTTTTTTGGAAGGGATGGTTGTCGGTGAGGAGGAACAAGCTCTGGCAAATTCAGTGGTTTGTAGGAAATAGTCTCTTCCCATTATATGCCTTGGCCTTCCCCTGGGCGGTAACCCTAGAGCTGCTGCATTTTGGGATCCATCATTGAGAGAACTGAAAAGTAGTTGGTCATCTGGAAATGATCTTATCTATCCATGGGAAGCAAAATTACTCTCATAAAATCTACTTCATCAAACTTCCAAGTTTATTTTCTCTTTAAACTGACATCTAGGTTTGCTAACAGGATCAAGAGGCTTGAAAGACCTCTAGGAAGGTAGAGATGGAGGGCACAAGATCAATCTTGTTAGCTGGGGGGTGCAAAAATCAAAGAGGTGGGAAGGCCTAGTTTAGAAAGATTAAGGAAAAGAATTAGGCATTGTTAGGGAAGTTGTGGAGATTTAGAGAGAAATCAGATGCATCGTCAAGTGATGTCAAACACTGCAAATGTGGTGTGACGGATAGGGGTTGGTTTCCTAGCATCCTGACAAGCAACTTGGGCACAAAAGTTTGGAGAAGTACTAGCCTAATTAGCAAAGGTGCGAGGGGTGACAACAAATCATTCAAGTAGCACTAGGAGCTATTTTCAGACAGATAGTCATTTTATTATAGGTAGAGGGGGGCCATGGTGAGATTTTGGTGTGATTTGTGGATTGAGAAAACGCCTCTTCCTATGTCTTCCATTCCGTTTTCCATCAATGAAAAAGAAAAAAAGCCAATATCCCCGAATGTTATGAATTAGGGGTGCAACTTGGATTGGGTCAACCCAACACCGATTGGCCCAACCCGAACTTTAGGTGAAGATGGGTCGAGTTGGGTCAGGGTTGGGCTGAAAGTCCTAAACCCAACCCCAAGTTGAGTTCAGTTTGGGTTGAGGCCTCAGGTAACCTGACCCAATGCAACTCAACTTTACATGCAATACATAAACCTATGAGTTATTACTAACATGCGTGGCAGAAACATAAAACCATGGCCTGCATGGGAACAATCCATGTTCTAGACTCTATGCAATATAGGGTTCGCGATCATAACCGACAATGTATAGAAAATAATGTTCACGATCAAACCACACATGGTATTAAAAAACGGTTATGTAACAGCCGTGCATTATGTAATAGTAACGGTGGGAACCAAGGTTGAACACCTGTTATGAAAGAAATGGCACGTAATAGGCCTATAACAGCCATTATGGGTTATGGGTGTTACTTTAATAGTGTTATTTGATGGTTTATGTTCGATTTTGTGTTAGTTTACTAGTTCCATATAGGGGTGCACACGGGTCGGTTCGGTCCGGTTCTATGAAACCGGAACCGGAACCAGACCGTTAGCACCCTAGAACCGAACCGGAACCGGACTGTGAAAAATGGTTCGGTTCCAGATCGGTTCCACGGTTCCGGATGGTCAGCGACAGAGGGACGGCCACAGAGAGAGAGAGAGAGAGAGAGAGAGAGAGAGAGAGAGAGAGAGAGAGAGAGAGAGAGAGAGAGAGGGCACTACAAAGATACAAAGAGAGGGCAAGGCCTGGGCAACCAGCAGCAACACCCAGATAGAAACAGAGAGAGAGAGAGAGAGAGAGAGAGAGAGACTCCCCTATTTCTATTGGGAAGAAATCAGCCTATTTTGGGGTCTTAATAGAGATGTATATCATAGGGACATGTCCCCAAAACACCTTTACACTTTCAAATAGCTCCTTTCTGAAATAGAGGCTGCCAGAATAGCTTTTGGTGAAGCTACCAAAATTACCCTAGATGCATAATACTTCAGCTATTTAAGTAATCCCTGTATATGTTGCTCTCCCAACGCAGGCACACAACTGGTCAGCTTTGAACTTTGCTTTCAAAGACGGTGTCAATTTTTTAAGCTTTAATAGCAGAAGTGAATTATATTCTTCTGTTCTGTAGCTGAGTATGCCCTGGGCAATTCTAGGCAGACGGCGAGAGAGAGGGAGACGGGGATGGAGAAGCCGTACGCAGTGGGGTGAAACAAATTAGGGTTTTTGGTTTTTTATTTTTATACTCAAGTTCGGATCAACGGTTCGGATCCACAGTTCGGGCCACGGTTCGGATCCATGGTTCGGATCAACAGTTCAGTTCGGTTCTACATGGCCCTAAACCGGAACCGAACCGTATCCAACGGTTCTTAGATATTTGGAACCGGTGCAGTCTAGAACTGGACCAAACCAGACCGTTAGATCGGTTTCGGTCCGGTTCCACGGTTCTACCGGTTCGATGTGCACCCCTAGTTCCATATGTTAACCCGACCCAACCCAAATTGTGAAGGCATCAAGCATTCAATCCATTTGGTTGAGCTTGGGTTGGGTCTAAGGTTTGAGTTGGACCTCATGTTGACTCCTCTTGAAGTTAGGATGGGTTTGGGTTTGGGTTGGGCCTTGGGTTGACTCCTCTTGAGGCTGGTTTGGGCTTAGGTTGACCCTCAAACTGAGCCAATCCACCCGAGTGCATTTCAATAATAAATGTGTTAGCAATTCCAGTAAATGTGTCAGCAATTCTATAGTGTGGAATGTTTTGCTATGTAGAAATATTAATGGCCAATTTACAGAGAAATTGGATCTGGATCTTGGTGTCCTCTATGGGGCCTTTTCCATCTGAAAAGCTATTTCAGGTGGAAAGCAATTCCTTTTTAGAGGGAGCCTCTTTTAGCTTGGGTAATGGTAGAAACATCAAATTTTGGCTTGATACCTGGATTTCGGAAAGACTTCTAGCTGATCTCTATCCCAATCTTGCCAACATCCCCTCTAACATCTCTATTTCTGTTGTTGATTGTTTCTCTTCCATTGGATCTAGATCTCGATGTCCTCCTTGCAAAAGAAACCTTTATGATTCAGAAACTAAAGCCTCTCTCCTTCACCCTTTGCAGGGGATTCAGCTTTCTACAGTTCATGATGACTCTCTAGCATGGAACCTTTACTCCTCGGGGACCTTCTCTACAAAGACCTTCTACAAGCACATCTCATCTTCTCTCATCCTGCAAGCTCAATCTTTCCCCTCTTTCTGGAGTTAAAAAGCTCCTCCGAAAGGTGTTGCCTTCACCTAGTTCCCTAACCACAGACAACCTTCAGAAATGTGGATTTATACTCACCAATGCTTGCCCTCTATGCCTCAGCACAACAGAGTCTATCCCTCACCTCTGCATCCACTGCCCTTTCTCAATGGCTATCTGGAATTTCGTCTACACTAAATTTGAGATGACTTAGGTGTTTCCAGGATGCATTCCTTCTTTCTTACATGCTTGGCATAGCCTAAGTCTCGACAAAGACTCTATGTTCTTGTGGAGGCTCTTTAGGACAGCCTCTTTATGAGCTGTTTGGTACGAAAGAAACCTTTGATGCTTTCGTAATCGCTCCAACTCGCCAGCCTCTGTTGTTGCTTTCATTGTTAGGGAGGTTCGAGAATGGTCCATTTGTCTCCCCCTCAAAGCTGGTTCTTTCGCTTCCAACTTCTTGATAGAGAGGCCTTCCTTCATCACCCAACGGCTGGTGGCTAGCTGCTGCTTCTTGCCTCTGTCTTGAGTTGTATATTTTTTTTAGGTTTTTTCTCTTTTTCTTTTTCTTTTGTTTCATGTAGCTTAGGCTTTTCTTAGGTTTTTTTTTCTCCTTTCTTTAGTTACTTCCATCTTGGGCAACTTGTTTTGTTTCGTTCTTTCTCTTTTATATATATTTCATCCTTCAAAAAAAAAAAATTTACGAAGAAATTGCATGAGGTTAGGTGCAATCCGCTGATAAAAAGATTTGGAAGTGGACTACAACTAATTACTTCTCTTCTATGTCTCTCTTCCATTTCCTTTGTGCCGTGATGATACTATCTCACCACTAGCTTACATGTGGTTCATTCTTGCCAGCCTAGCCTTGGGTTATATATTTGCAAGGGTGGGAATTGCTAATTGAGCCCTCACTATTGATAACCTAAAGAAAAGTAATATCACAATTCCTAACAAGTGTATAATGTGCAACAACAGCAAGGAGTTGAGCCACCTTTTACTGCATTGCTCCTTTGTGAGAGAAGTTTGAAACCACTTCCTCATGCTCTTTAATCTCATTGAGGCATGGGAAAAGAGCCCATTTCATTGCCGTGGTAAAACTATTTGGATTTTGATTCCTTAGCCATTATTTAGGGGATCTGGAAGGAGGCAAATCTTAGAATTTTTTAGGGCAAAAAACCTTTGGTAGCTTTGGCGAAGTGAAGGATTTAATTCGCGGTGGCAAGCTAGGCTATTGCCTGTTATGATTCTAGAGGAATTTCCTTCCTAATAGTAAAATAGGGAAATAAGGCTAGTTGTAATAGAAACTAGAGAAGTGGAGAATGATTGAGAGAATAAAAGAAAAGAGGTGAGACAAGGGGGACAACTGCTCACATGCTAGCCTCCACACGTCTCCTACTCATTATATTAAGGCTTAATGTATTACAATTGAAATTATAGAAATAACCTCCTTGCTTAAGGATAAACTAAAATGTCATTCATATGGGCCTAAACTTAAAACCAATAAACAAAACAAAGCCCAAAGAAGCCCAAGGCCCAAAACGTGTGGACCACTATACATGTACAACTTGAATACAAAATTTAAGAATTGTCACCTCCCAAGAGCTTTAGTGAATAGTTCTGCAACCTAACCATGGGAGGAGATAAGAGGAGTGCAAATTTCCTTCTGAGAGACCTTATCTCGAATGAAGTGATAATCAATCTCTATATACTTCGTTCTCCCATGAAACACTAAATTGTTGGCAATGTGGATAGCAGCTTGATTCTCACAATGTGGAGGCATTAGACCTTGACAACAAACCCCAATTCTTCATGGAAGGATTTAAGCCAAATAAGCTCGAAAGTGGTGTGGGCCATTGGTCTATATTTTGTCTTAGCACTTGACCTGGCAACCACATTCTGCTCTTACTTTACCAAGTTACCACTTTGCCACCGAGGAAAGGACAATCAGTGTTCAAAATATCGGTATCGTGTTACGTATCGCATGGGATATATCGTTTGTATAGGGTAATTTATCGTGCTTTTTGGGATACATGGAGAAATATTGGGAAAATGGTTGAATTTTTCAATGAAACTTTAGGGATTGTTAGAAAATACCTTAATACACACTTTTAAATCATAACATATTAAAAAAGAAGTGCAGATAATAGGTTTCCGTTGTATAGGGTCCTAAGTTATGTGTTGTCTAACTGAACTAATGCAACTATATTCAAATTGAATGTATAACATTTAGAGTGTATATGATGACCATTTCATCAAATACTTCAACATTAGTCTCAATAGATAGCTGGTTGAAGGTAAATTTCGAAAAATAATAATAATAAAATTTTATTAATTTTTAATTTAAAATGATTTTTATTTTCTGAAAATTGACAAGGACTTAACAAATCAGTAGATCAACCCTCATACATGCATGATTTCATGTTTGGAGTGCAACATTGCAAACAATTTAAGAGAAATTGGAGAAATTTCGATTTTTTCTCAAATTTCCCCAAATCGAATGGGCTACCTACACTCAAATTTCAAAATTAGAATGTATGTGATGATCATTTCATTAAGTACTCCAAAAATACTTTGAAATTAGTCTCAATTGACAGCTGGTTGAAGGAGATTTTCAGGGGGGGAAGATGAGATCATGAAGCACTAATGGATATTGAAATCAAAGCTCCAACTCCATGAGTTTTCATGCAAAACATGAAGAACCAATGGATTTATAACCATTTGGCACTGATTTAACATAATTTCAACAAAAAAAAAAAAGTGATCGAAAATTGAAAATGCTCACCGAATCAAACATGTGGTATATATCGGCACTACCTATGCGTTTCGTATCGCACAGGTGGGATACAAGATATATCATGGTATATATCGGTCAATATTGTTGATATTTAAAACATTGGGTACGATAACCTATAGTCAACCATCTATCATATCTCAGCCATGCATGATCTGAATTAGACTAACCAGTTATCTGGAGATGATCATGAGACCTATACAAGATACCTTTCCCAGGTGTACCTTTCAAGTACTTGAGAATTTTCATGACTACATGCTGCAGCTAAGTGTGGGGCTCTTGGATTTTGCATAGATTGACCAACCACGTTAACAGAAAAGGCAATATCAGGCCGTGTAACTGTCACACCCCGTTTTCAGTACTTGACTCACTTGACCCAGTCATTGAGTCACAAGTGTGACACCGGATTGAGTTAAAACAAAAGCTTATAAATAGCCTAAGAATAGAAAGTCCTTGATAATTTTAGTCAATACAAGACTATTACATGATTTCTTCACAATAATTCAACTATTCAAAGTATCATATTCTAACATAATATCATGCTCCTTTGCCCATTCTTCCAAGGGTTTATTGTCGAACTCGTCAGGCCATTCCTTAAGGATTTTGAGGTTCTCTGCATCCTGAATCAAGATCCCCAAATAGGGTGAGCTTTACAGCTCGGTAAATAAACAAAATTGCAGGATTATAACATGTCACGCAAGGGATATAAGCATATTCATTCATCAACCTCATGATGTGTTGAATACATGCAAAAGTCCGCCCTTCTCATAACAGTTATCAGTGAACACCAGGGCCCAGTCGTTTTCAACTCGACCTGACAAAACCCACGTGGCCCACAGAGGCTAGTCTCTAGCACTGGTAGTAGTCATTATGTTGGGCATGATAGGCCCTCAGTAACAACCCACTCCTTACCGTGCACAACCACCCGGCTCAGATCCATGAGTAACCCATTACGAGCTGGTCAAACTCCTACCCCACTTGACCAATAGTCTGAGACAGAGGCCTTAAGGGTACCAATTAGGGAGTCGGAGACATCCCGAAGACATCTTCCCGTCTCTCTAATTTAAGGGATTCACTCTTCCTCAAGTTGTCCAGTGTTCTAAGCATGATTATATGGAATGTTAAATCATCAAGTACATGATCTACCTACATATAACATATCAAGGTGATAATTCAATCGTAAGCCACATATCAAATCAAATTCAGCATTACAGATATAATACAAGCATAGGAATTTACTCATATTCGAAGTTTACTTGTATGATGATGAGGACAAGTGGTGAAGATCTCTCTCTCTCTCTGACCCATTTAAAGGGAGTGAAGCCGTAACGCATGAGCATTTTCCCCTTAAAGGGGTAACACTCATGCGGTGCCCTTATTTGAATTTTATTTTATTTTTAACTACGCTAAGATGGATATTCAATCCCTAGATCTCCCCCTAGGATTCTAATACTACAAAGGATTTTGTCTACTAGACTCTTTTTGTTATAGCATTCAAAAGAAAAGTATGTGTATCTCATTAATCACTCTTTTCTCCATATTTGAGTGATAAGAGTGTGGGTTGAGCCCTCATTTCTTTAATCTCAAGGGGGTGTTCAACAATGTTTCTGAACCATTGCAATGATATTTTCGAGATGCTTAAATAGGTTTATCATGAGGTGTGAAATATTACTACTATAAGATCAAAGTGTGGTCACAGGCAATGTTCGAAATATCGGAATCGCACAATGTATTGCACCCTTGGGATACAGATACGTATCGGTTATCGCACGGGATATATTGTTTGTATCGCATAATTTATCGCACTTTTTGGGAAACATGGGGAAACATTGGCAAAATGGTTAAATTTTTTTATGAAACTTCAGGAATTATTTAAAAAGACCTTAATACACACTTTTAAATCATAAAATATTAAAAAAGAATGCACACAATATATTTCCTTTGTGTAGGGTCCTAAGTTGTGCACTGTTATCTAACTGAGCTAATGCAACTATATTCAAATTGAATGCATAACATTTATAAATATATCAAGACATGTATAAAAACATAATAAATTCATTCAAAAGCCAAAAAAGAAGTAGAAATTGAAAAACATTCCTATTAATGATTTGACCAACTATGGCTTAGACCCACATAGAGTTGCGCAGTGGCCCACCTTAACGAACGTGTTGTATATCTACTCCGCCCATCTATTTTCTCAGCTCATTTTAGGATTTTATCCAAAAACTTAAGCATATCAAACTCTAAGGTGGACCACACCACTGGAAAAAGTGGCAAATGACCATTAAAATATTTTTGTAGGCCTCAAAATTTTGGGATCAAGCTGATCTTTGTGCATTACCTTCATTTAAGTCTATTTGATCTTATCCATAGGTTGGATGAAAAATAAATATTATTGTTCTGCTTAAAGTAGGCCCATGAAAGTTTTTAATGTCGGACGTTCAATTAAACCACTATGTCCTGTGGTGTGGCCCTCCTGAGATTTGGATCTGCTTATTTTTTAGGACCACGTCCTAAAATAGGCTGGAAAAATGGATGCAAAAAATGGATGCACAACATGGATATACAACAAGTTCATCAGGGTGGGCCCCACAATAAGGGTAACACCCACTAAGGTGTTACCCAAGTATCACCTAATCCACTCCCCCCACAGGGTTTACTTAGTATGCAATCCGCTTCATCAAATCGAGGAGGAAAAAAGTTGGGGCCACCTCAATGTAAAATGGTATATCTACACCGTCAAATCATTTTGGAAAATCATTTTAGGGCATTAGCTTAAAAAAAATGAGGTAGATCCAAATATTAAGTGGACCACGCCATACGAAACAGTGATCATAGAATGTCTACCATTAAAAACTTATTGGGGCCACAAAAGTTTCAATAAAGTTGATATTTGATTTTCCCTTCATCCGCATCTTATCTGATGAAACAAGGGGCCATAAAAAGTGGTTGGATGACAAATAAATGTTACAGTGCGCCAAGGAAGCTTTCAATGGTAAGCGTTAAATCATCATTGTTTTCTTTAGTGTGGTCCACTTGAAATGTGAATTTAAGTCATTTTTCAGCTCATGCCTTAAGTAGATCATCCAAAATGATGGATGGTGTCACAAAACACATGAGATCATAGTGGGGCTCACAAAGCACATCCACTACGCATGTTAAAAGGGGATCAGATTAGCTGTTACCCGGGTAACCTTAGTGGGTGTTACTCTAACCATGTGGGGCCCATCTTGATGTATTTTTTGTATATCCATGTCGTCTATCCATTTTTCCATCTCACTTTAGGGCATGATCCCAAACCTTAAGAAGATCCAAATCCTAGGTGGACCAATACCACTATAAAAAATGGTGAGATACTCAATCACCACTGTTTCAAGTGGTGTGATCCACCTGAGATTTGGATTTGCATATTTTTTGGACCTGTCCTAAAATGGGTTGGAAAAACGGATGGACAGGGTGGATATAAATCAAATCATCAAGGTGGACCCTACGGTTAGGGTAATACCCAGCATGTAACACGCTTAATCCGCTCCCGTGAAAAGGGAGTTGATTGGGTAATACCCACTAGAACATAGCAAGAGACAGACGGATCTATCAAGGGTTGTTTGGGGCCCACTGTGTTATATATGTTTTATCCACGCCATCCATTCATTTTGATAGGTCCTTTTAGCACATGATCCCAAAAAAGTGGTAGATTGAAGACTCAAGTGGGCCACACCATAGAAAGCAGTGGCAATGGAATGCTTACAGTTCAAAACTTCGTAGGGCCCATCGTGATGTTTATTTGCCATCCAACATGTTCATAATGTCACATGGACCTGGATGAAGATAAAAAATAAATATTAGCTTTATCCAAAAACTCTATCCCTGACAAAAAGCTTTCAATGGTATGCATTTAATCTCTAATGTTTCATGTGGTGTGGTCCACTTTGGCCTTTGATATGTATCGTTTTTGGCCTCATGTCCTAAAATTATCTTCCAGAATTGACGGATGGATTAGATGAAACATACGCATCAAGGTGGACTCCACAGCTCGTGACATGATCATCCATCTCTAGTTGCGTCTGATGGGGGCAATACCCAACGTGCACCCCTATTTTATAGGCTTTCGAAGCCATTTTCTAAACTTCCCGTCAAATCCCTAAAATCTCTCAACCCAAAACCCAAACCGAAATGTGAAATCCCTAAAATCTCTCACCCAAAAACCGAAATCTCCATGATTTTTTGTAGATTGGTTGTCAAAATCTCCTTTCCAGTTTAAATCTACCATTTATTCAAAGAAAAAAAAAAACAGGAAATTCGATTTATTTATTTATTTATTGTATTTACGGCGCACAGCTATCAACTGATCGAGTGGCCCACCAAATTCTACTTCCAATCGCGCAATCTTCTTTTACAGGTACCGAAATTCCCTCTTACATCGATTGAAAGCTTTCCCCTTAAATATATTTTTTTTTAATTGATTTTTTCGGTAATTATGCAACCCCGGCATTCTCAACCCTTTTATTGTAGAAATTATCGAGCAATATTGTGTGATATATCAGTTATATCGCAAAAAAAAAAATGTGCACTATCATGCAATATATCACACGATACACATAATTCTGTTTTTCTTTTCTTTTTTTGTGGGGTTTTTTATGGTTTCGTGTCGCTAGCCAGCGATAACGATAATATCGGCCAATAGTATCGATATTGCGAACATTGGTCACAAGTATAATTTAAGGGGGACTTGCACAAATTAATCAAGGATTATCCTCATTAAAGTTTAAGGACCAATATCTTCTTATTATAGCCATCCAAATCTTTATCACAAGGATGGTTCTAGGGTCCATTAATTAGATTGCCACGATCTAGGTGATCTGTTTGTCATATGAGATTTCTCAACGGTGCATTTGTTAATCCAACAGTTGCTTTCTATTTTGGGTGGTTTAGCTTGAAGGTCTATGGATTGGATTGATGATCCAATGGACATATCACCCTGGATTTGGGTTGGATAGACCCGATGATCCATCTAATGATTCAGGCCTCTATAAAAATTAAAAAATAAATAATAAATAATAATAACAATAAATAAATAAATAAAATTGCACCCCTAAAATTTATTGGGTGTATTTCAATACCGATCAAATAGAGTGAGTTTACCGACAAGTCTTTTATACATGCCAGGGTCTGCCAATACCTCTCATTCTTCAAGCTCAAGTCCAAGTAAATCCATCTGTGTATCTATCGGCTTGGCACCTAGCATACCCGTCTCTTCCAATAAGTCACAGACGACAAGTCTTTTATACATGCCAGGGTCTGCCAATACCTCTCATTCTTCAAGCTCAAGTCCAAGTAAATCCATCTGTGAATCTATCGGCTTGGCACCTAGCATACCCGTCTCTTCCAATAAGTCACAGACATGTTTTCTCTAACATAATTTATTCTAGTTTTGGATCTATCCACTTAAATGCCCAAAAAATATTGCAAAAGACCAAGATCTTTGATTTGAAACTAAGATACAACTTTAGCTTCTCAAGACCCTTCAAGTCATCACTTGTCATTATAATATCATCCACATACACAACAAGGATAATATAGCCAGCTGTGGTATGCTTTGAAAATACTAAATGATTTATTGTACTTCTCTTCAGCTCATACGATACCACCACACCATTGAACTTCTCAAACCGAGCTTGCGGTGACTACTTCAATTCATATATACACTTCTTTAACTTGCACACTTTAGACGTCTTCCCCAAGCAACATACCTAGGAGGTTGCTCCATATAAATTTCTTCATGTAATTCCCTATGCATAACCGCATTCTTAACATCTAGTTGAAAGAGGTCCCAATTACGATTTGTAGCAACAGATATAACCCAAAACAATTTGACCTTGGCCACCGAAGAAAATGCAACTAGATAATCTACTCCATAAACTCGATCCCTTGGCAACCAGCCTAACTTTGTAACAATCAATTGATTCATTAGGAAGAAATTTTATTATGTAAACCAACCTACACTTAACTAGTGTCTTATCCAATGGTAGATTAGTTAGTTACCAAGTATCATTGGAATACATGGTATTCATCTCTTCGTGCATAGCCCTTTTGTCAATTTTCATCCAATAATGCATCTTAAATGAACTTTGGAATAGAAATAACAGATAAGTCGAGCAAACTTTTGCTAATTTGTGGACAAGTGGTCAAAAGTAACAAAATTGGAGACTATATGAGAGACGCATGAACATTTACCTTTACGAATCACAATGGGGAGATCATTGCCATCCTCTACAAACTCAGAAAGAGGGATAACCTCATTAGGTACAAAAGCCAACGGTGTGGTTTAAGAGGGAATAGTTTGTGATTTGTGATACTTTGATTTTTCTCTTTATTATAATGTCTTCTTCAAGTCCTTCTAGGATGGTAATTCCTCGAAATCAAAATCTGGAGGGAAAATTGTTGGTTAATGAACCTCCACAAGCACACTTCTGCAACACGTTCGGTTTTACTATAGAACAAGGCATGTTCAAAGGAGATTACGTCGGTTAACAAAAAGTGCTTTTCAAGGGAATGACAATAACACCATTAACTTTTTTTAATACGAGAATATCCCATAAATATTCACTTCATAGCATGAGGTACAAGTTTATCTTAACTAGTGCATCAGTTGCCGTTGATTATATCGAAATTGCGGCGAAATTATAGTTGTCGATGAGGGTGTGACATCGAAACCCACCTATGACGTTTCTCTTCAAGATATCACCCAAAAATCAGCAAATTATCGATTTTCTCGATAAATCAATTTATCGGCGAGAAATATATTGTAGCCACCTACCACACATGTACACAATTATCCATTGTAAATAGCTGTAAAATCAAAAAATATATAGAAAAAAGTTTTAAATTCAAATTTTTTAGAGAGATCTATTTGCGGGAGTGTTTTTTAGCACCATTGGAGGCGTTTCAATGGATCTAGAAGGGATTTGGTGGGCCAATCGTGGATCTACATCCATGTGCGCCGATTTCCGGAGGTATAAAAATAATAATAATAATAAATTTTAAAAAAAAAAAAAACTCAAAAAATCCCTTTTTTCTTGGATTAGACGGTGGATTTCACACAAAAGGTGGATTTCGGCGAGATTTTTGGGATTTCCAACCAAAAAATTACTCAAGTATTTCGGAAAACATCGTCGGAATATTTCTTTTGAAGTTATCTCATGGAGACGGCCTGCATCATGAAGCAAGGTGGGGGGCATGGGGCCCAGTGTGATGTTTGTGAGAAATCCATCCCGTCCATCCGTTTTGCCAATTCATGTTAGGACATGGGCCCAAAAGTGAGGCAGATCCAAAACTTGGGTGGGCCTCGCGATAAGAGAAAGTGGGTAGAGAATGTTGGTCGTTGAAACCTCCCTAGGGTCCACCCTAATGTTTATATGCCATCCATACCATTCATCAGGTCATTCCTACTGGGATGAACAAAAAACATAGAAATCTGAGCCTAATCGGAAACTTTTGTGGCCCCATGAATGTTTCAATGGTGGACGTTCAATCCTCACTGCTTATTGTTGTGTGGACCACTTGAGTTTTAGATCTGCCTCATTTTTAGGCCCATCTCCTAACATGATCGAGCAAAACGGATGGCCAGGTTGGATTTCTCATAAACATCACCGTCAGCCCACATAGTTTCCTGTCGTAAAAAGTTCGTGTGACAATTCCAAGTGCAAAGGTTTAGACTTTTAGGGTTGCATAAGAGAGCAATGGTTGCAACCCCAAAACCAGCAATGTGGGTGGGACCCTGACCGTACAACCCAGGTCGATGTTTACATTGCATATCCACATCGTCCATCTATTTTGCTAGCTTATTTTAGGGCATGGTCCCAAAAATGAAGCAGATATAAATTTCGCGCAGACCACACAAAAAGAAACAATGATCATTGACCATTAAAAACCTATTGTGGGCCACACAAGTTTAGGATCAAGCTGTATTTTTTTTTCATTTCAACTAGACTTTGTGTGACCTTATGAACAGGTTGGACAGTCAATAAACATTACAGTAGACCTTAAGAAGTTTTTAATGGTGAGTGCTCGATGACCACTTTTCCTGTTGTGTGGTCCACCTGAAGTTTGTATTTGCTTCATTTTTTACACCATGCCCTAAAATAAGCTAGCAAAATAGATGGACAACATGGATAGACAATGCATACATCAAGGTGGGCCAGGCGGTCAAGGTCCCACTCACATCATTGGTTCAGAGGTTACAGCCCTCTACTCACATGAGCACACATGCGAGGGACGTGGATTGCATACTAACATTGCTAGTAGGGATGTCGCTGGTAGACGATGCTCTGTGGGCCCTAAAATGATGTATTTGTTTTACCCGCACCGTCCATCCATTTTGGATCATTATTCAAGGTATTAGCCCAAAAATGAGGTAGATCTAAATCTCAGGTGGACCACACCACAAGAAAACAGTGGTGATTGAATTCCTACCATTAAAAACTTCCTAGGGCCCAATGTAATGTTTATTTTCAATCCAACATAGTGATTAGGTCACACACACCTGGTCGATGGGAAAACAAAAATGTTAGCTTGATCCAAATAATACAAACCATTCCTCCTGACATCTACCAATCGCCTTGCTCATCTTAAGGTCCTAAAAAACACAATAGGAATGAAAGAACAAGACAACAATTCAAAGAGACTGTAAATTTACTAACAGATAAAAGACAGGGAATTTGGAGGCATACAAGATAGAAAAGACACGAATGCATTTGGCTGAGCAATACCCAATCCAACAAAAATGGACGAGGTGTCATCCACCAAAGTAACAGATGTATTCGATGAGATACGATCAAGGGAAGAAAGAGTTGCGATTACCAGAAATATGATCGACGCCCCAGAGTTTATGACCTAAGGAGAAGAAAGAGATAACAAGATGCAAACTTTACGTAAGCCAAAGTGGTTGTTAAGGTGGAAGGAACATTATTGGATATAAAGCCATTAGATGAGAGAAACCACGTATATTCTCATGATAGTGTGACGCTGATATGATCACAACATTTGACCGAATAGACAAGGTGGGTCTCCCATCAACAGAAACATCATCCATCACAAGAGCCTGATTAACCATCAGATTTTTCCCATGAAGATCCCAGCAAAAGCCCATAATACGATTTGTTAGACTGCAGTGAGTGCATATGCAATCTCCTATACCACTATGGTCACCTGTACCTCCCCCTGGTAATTTAGCACCTCTGATACCACAACTTGTCCTGCCTCCACAACCCACATACACCAGTGAAACCAGATGAAAAGGCCAATGTAGCTTTATCAAATGCATTAACATGAGAACTATCTGATTCATTTGTAAGAGAGTCGTTAAAGTCTAGCATAGAACTCCACGATTGAATGAATTGACACATGACTTAGAACCTAATCTTAGTCTATTGTATTCTCTTGGAAAACCAGATAAAAGCTTCACTATTTTCATATCATCCTCGAATTGCTTCTTCATAAGAGTAACATTGAAAGTAATATGATGGTATATCGAGAGCTATTCCCACATGCCAGTAAGCAGTGTTCGTAATATCGATACTATCAGCCGACATTATCGCTATGGCTGGTCAACGACACGAAACCCATCGGAAATGAAAAAAAAATATAGATTTCTATGTATCGTGCAATATATAGCACGATATCGCACAATTTTTTGCGATATCACTGAAAATATCAGAATATATATATAGGAAAAATCATTCAATCCAGAGGATTTCGATACCTATAGAAGAACATTGCATGATCAGAAGTAGAATTTGGTGGGCCACTCGATCGATCCATAGCGGTGCATCGTAAGCTCCACAAAATTTTAATTTCTCCTTTTTTTTTCTCTTCGAATAGATGCTCGATTTACATCGTAAAGGAGATTTCGGCAAGAAATCCGCGAAACCCCATGAAATTTGGGTTTAATCGAGGGATTTTGGGGAGAAATTGAGGATTTTTTGGAGAGATTTTAGGGTTTCGGATGGTCTGAAAACCTTCCTGTTTGCGTATTTTCGAATGTTGGGTTTTAATGCATTTTACGGATGCGGGTGTGTCACATTAGCTCAAACGGACGAAGTATCACGGGCTCTGTGGGGTCCACCTTGATGTATATGTTTTATCCAATCTGTCCATTCATTATGGAAGATCATTTTAGGGCATGAGTATAAAAAAGAGGCATTTTTAAGCCTAAAGTGGACCACACCACAAGAAGCAGTGGATATTGAACGCTTACCATTGGTAACTTTTCGATAGGGACAGGAGTTTTGGATCAAGTTGCTATTCATTTTTTACCTTCACGATGGGCCCTACGATGTTTTGAACATGTTGGATGGCCAAATAACCATCATGATGGGCCCTATGATGTTTTGAACATGTTGGATGGCAAATAACTCAATCACCACTATTTAATGTGGTGTGGTCCACTGGAGCATTCAATCTGCCGCTTTTTTAGCATAATGCCCTAAAATGATCTGTCAAAATGGATGGATGGCGTGGATAAAACATATGTAACATGGCGGGCCCTATATAGCCTCTAATAGGTCCATCCATCTCTTACTATGTAACGGCGAACGCAACAGATTAGCTATTTAGGTAAGGGGGTGTTAACTTTACTACGTGGGGCCCACCTTGATGACATATCCACACCGTCCATCCTTTTTCTTAGCTCATTTAAGGACGATGATTTCTTTAGATTTGTGATAGATTGGCAATAGCGGGCCCCATTTCGAGCTCGACTCGTCTCAAATCAACTCAAATTAAATCAGCTCGGTGACTTGGTTATTTTGATATCAATGCTGCTCGCCAAGTGTTTGATGAAATGACTCAATGAAGTGTTGTTTCGGGTGCATACATTCTCCACCAGATTGGCTAGTGGCGAGGAAGGAATGCATACGAAACAAATCACCATGTTTTGAGTGCATACATTCTCCTCATATCTTGATTTTGATGCTACTCGCCGAGCGTTTGATGAAATACCTGTTAAGTGTTTTGTATAGGCATATTGGCGAAGGTAGTTTAGATGCACTTTGCCCAGATTTTCAATGTCCGCCAAGAGCAGTCGTTGTCAATTGTCCAAAAGTTTTGGTGCAGGATAGCTAAAAAAATCTTTCAGGCTCCAAATTCTCAAAGGCATTGTCCCAAGTCTCATAATTTGGGAACTATGGCTTGCTAGGAATGCTTGAAAATTCGAGGGAAGAAATCTCCACCCTGAAGTGATGATATTGAAGATTCATCATTGGATCAGAGAGATTGTGGACAAACTGTTGGGAAGGGTTCCACTTGTCTCATGGAAAAGACAGGCTTGCAGGCGCTAGGCGTGAAAGAGGCTCTAGTCAATTGGAAGAAATTGGTGATAGCAAAGTGGGTGAGAACTTCACCCAGTTGGGTTAAGCTGAATGTAGACAATTCGTCTAGGTGCAACCCAGGAGAAGTGGGTGAGGCAGGTGTATGCAGAGATCACACTGGATGTAGGACAGATAGCCTAAACTATAATAATGCAAATGAATTAATAAAGGGATTATAAGAGTAGATTGTAGATCAAAATATAAAATATTGCCAATCTATCACAAATCTAAAGAAATCAAGCAATCAACTATGCTCAAATTCAACGTCACATCACAGTCCCACAGATGTATCTTAAGATCATTGATCGAAAATGGCCCAATGGAAGGTAAGGCTTCCATCTAGCATAGGATTTGATCTAAATCTAAGGATTCACTTGCACTTTGTTAAGGTTTGAAAGAATTTGGGTTTGGAGACTTAAGGTTTGTAGAATTTGAGAGATTAGGGTTTGGAATTCTCCATTCTAGGGTTAGGGTTTTTTGGTTTTAGTTTAAGGATATGGGGTTTTAAAGGGAAAGGATGAAAGACCCAGAAGAGGGAAAGAATGGGGGAAGGGGTTGGTTGTACGGACGTCGTACAGTTGCATCCGCGCAGTTGTACAGATAGGAGGCGTTGTCCATACTGTTGTATGGTTGGATAGGGTTTGGGTCTAAATAGTTTTGGGGATGGTGGGGATGGGATTTAGGAGGAAACAAAAGAAAAAAGAAAGAAATAAAGAGAGGGAAGAAGAGAAAAGTGAAAAAGAATACCTTGAAGAGAAGAAAAAGAGAGAAAACAGTTGGAATCATTCCATGGCTTCACACCAAACTCCAATCGAAGGAAGAATTTTGCTCTAAAACAAAGCAAGAAGAAAATTTCATTCAATAACCAATAATGCCCTAGGCTTTACACGTCCAAGTCTTATATGCTCTATTTGGAGTATTTTTACAGAAATACCCTTATTAAATGTAAAATGTCTAAAACACCCTTATTTCAACTAAATTATAAAATAAACCAAAATACCTAAAATAAATAAACAAATAACTAAACTAAGCCATCCCAATGGCTCCATCACGTCCAATGGGTCAATGATCAAGATGATCCCACAATCAAGATGGTCCATGGTCACAATCCAATGGTCCGCGTGCAAAATCCAATGGTCCAACACTCTCAACTAAGCAACCCACATGCATCTTCCTAGTGTAGGGTCTTCAAAGATGCACAATCATGCATGTGGGGTCTTCAACGGGGTTAGGAACTTAAATCGGGCCCACTGGACCCCATATAATGATCATCTAGCGATAATGAAACTGCGGTAGCTCTCCTCCATCTCTGATAAAATCTAAAGGGAGCTCAGATGTCCTCATCACCATGCCTACGGTACTACATCTAATATAATTGCAGAGGCTAAGGCTGTTCTGGACGGCCTAAAGTTATGCAAGCAACGAAATCTTTCCTTTCTGAATATTGAATCAAATTCTCAGGTGGTTACAAATGTGATTAAGAATTTCCCCTATGGCACACCGTGGAAAATATGGTACATCATGGGAGAGATAAGAAAGAATCTGGATAAATTTTATTTTTTTTCTATTTCGCATGTCTTCGGGGAAAGCAACGTAGTCATAGACAGACTTGCACAGCTTGGAAGCAGTGGAGTGGAAGACAGAATATACAAGGCGCTCGGACCTCCCAATGGAAGTGCAGGGTTTATTAACAATGGATAGATTAGGGTTGGGCAATATCAAGTGCATGGCTTGAGTTTGTTTCCTTGCAGGCAGTAATCTATGGCATCCATGAGTGTTGCAATTGATGAGTGTCAAATATTGCATATCAGACCCGATTATTGCCCTATTTTATGTACATGATAAGGCCTAACATCGGATTTTAATTATATTTTTGTTACAGGAGAAAATTAGGAGCATGTATTGAAAAATGATGTTAAAAGCATAGATTTGATGCTCCGAAATTACCAGAGCACGGGATGAACTCTAGAAAACCAATAATGAAGATTTTACACGCCTGGGATTTGAGGAAAGCAAGCCAAAGGGGCTCGAAAAGGGTCCAGAATGCAAGATCACATGTTTTCCGCCATCTGATCAACTCAAAACTTCATACATGTGATGAGAGCCATAAATCAACCATACATATTAAATTTCAGCCCTTGCAGATCTCGGGAAGTGGTCCAACGGACAGATCAGCCCATTAATCTTCAATTTGGGGCCCACCTGGTATTTGAAACTGCCTCAACTTTGGTATTGACGGCTAAATTAATAAGGTAAAAAGGTTGGACGGTGCAGATTTCACACAAACATTACATTGGGCCCCATATGTGGTGAGCGTACACCATGTGCATAAAGTCTAGCCGTGCACCATATGGACTAAGTCGGTCAGCAGGCGCTGACCCGACTTTCTTTCTAAAAAGCAATTTTTTTTACGTTTTCTACTGCGTAAGGGCAGCAGGGTCCGTGTGAATTTCAACGGTCCACCACCTTCGTTTATAAGGACCATCCGGACCGTCCATTCGTCTCAAGAAAGAAAACCGACCGTACAATGAAGGGTTTCCAACCCTATGCCCGCATACAGATGAGAATACCATTTAAAAGCAGATTGAACGGCAACGGCGAACATCATGTGGGTGTCATCAACAGAAGAAAGAAACTACATATTCCCTATCGAAATCTTGTACTCCATCCAGTGGACAGTGTGGATTTTGCAATTAGCAATGAAATAGGACCCACCGATTTCAACAGCGGAAGAAAATCCGCAGGCCCTGTCACAGCGTCCGATCGCTGTCCGGCGCTAATTTCACTAGTGGGCCCCACTCATTGCCCGTTCCGATGATCCGAACCGTTCACTTGTCTCAGAAGGAGGGTATTACTCTCACCTAGGCGTCACTTTTCTAACATGCGAGCTAGTGCAAGATCCCAGCCGTTAAAGGAAGATGAACGGCGGAATGAAGATTCTCGTGGGCCACACTGAAACTGCTCCAAAAACATTCTTTTCCAGACGGTTTTTCGTCCTGAAGACAATGGAAGGAGTGGATTTCTCATTAAATCAACGGAATGGGCCCCACCATTGTCACAGCGGAAGGAAATCCACGGTTGAGAAAATCTGCACTTCGAGTCCGTCTACGAATCTGCCACCGATTCCAGCCATCCAGCAGCTATAAAAGGGAAGTTTTGGACGTGGGGAAGGGATTCAAATCCAGGGAATTTGAGATTCAGATCCAGGGAATTTGAGATCCAGAGCCAGGGAGAGGAGAAAGAGAAGAAAGAGAAGGAAGAAGAGAGAGAGATTGTTCGGTTTGGTGTTTTAGTTTATGAATTTTATTTAATATCTTTTTATGGATTTTATGGGTAACTAATCTCTCACTAGGGCTGAGATGAAGCCCCTAATTTGATCAGCTCTTGTATTGGATGATTTACTTTGAATTTTAATTAATTTGTTTCTTTCTCTGAGTGGGCTTTATGGGTTTAAATTCCATACTTCTCCATCTATGAACTTGACCAAAGTATATATATGGATGTTGTTTGGATGCTTATTACAGTGCTTGTGTCGATCAAAACGTGTTTCTATAGAGGAAGGAACAGGTGCTTTAATGAATTGTACATACCATGTGCCCGACCAAGGACATGAGATGTATTGTTCATGGCATTGCTTAAAGGAATTAGACAGTCTGTATGCCCGATTTAGGACACAGATTGTGCTTTCTCTATTTAAGTGGTATCAATCTAGATCGAGGTGAATCAACAAACCCCAGCTCTGTCAGAAACAGGGAGAGTGTAGCTCGCTCAGCAGCTATTTTGAGCAGATCTGCAGTTGTGGAAGGCTGGTCAAGAGCAGTAAGCTGGTCTTCTGCGATCTGGGGTGATATTCGGGTTTTTTACAGTCGGGCTGGGGCTCGGGCAAGAGGAATTTGCGGATGGAGTCAATTGTCGGTTGGGTGCTTCTGCTAGCCATCTTTTATTCAGTTTTATGGGATGCTCAGGTCTGCTTGTGGAGTGTCAGATTCTTAGATGAAGGAACAGTTATATTTCTTGTGCCTCCTATCTGGATTATGGTGGAGGATTCTGATTGTGGAAGGATGGCCGGTGTACATTGATATGGCTGATGTGGTAATTGGTTGAAGTCCGGTGGATTGGTTGTTCATGATCTTGGGCTCAGTCTTCTAGTCATGCTGAAGGCTGGAGTCAGTGCAGAGCCATGCAAAATTAGCCAGGATACTGTGTCGTCGTCAATGTGATGTGATCGCCGTAGCTGCAGAAGGTGTTGTGTTTGTTTACAGATGTTGCAAGCCAATCCTTTTGCAGTGGGGTGATATGAGGGGTTGTCAGAGAGATTGTTGCAGGAGCTGAAGAGAAAGAAGTTCCTCTGTCCAGGGAGTGGTTGGAGGGTGAAAGTGGTAGAGTGGCGCAACAATCCCCCCGCAAGGAAGCTCCAGTGATCCGAAGAATCTCCTCCCCATCATTCAGCTCATGTATCTGCTCTGGCATTGAGATAAGCCCCTTTCCTTTCTTTTGTTCTCTGCTTTTGTGGTTGTGTTTTAGGGCATGATTCTCCTTTTATAGTTTGTGTTCGTTAAACTTATATGGAAGCGAGTCCTAGTTTTGTTGGTGCCCACCCGAATGGATGTACAGGGTTGTGTTGGCCAATTCAATAAACATCGAGGTGGTGTGCTCCCACCTTTCTTTTGAAAAATAAAAATAAAATAATCAGCAAGCCTTCATCTTCAAGTCAAGGCTCCAACACTCCCTTTTTGTGAGTGATTCCATTTACTCAACGAAAACTGCAGAAAACATGTTTTTACCCAAACGCAACAAGAACTACACTTGAGTTCCAATCAGCCCACTAGGGTTTTAGGGACCTCCAACCTAGATCCAAATATTAGGGATTTAAAAAAGAGAAGTTTGTGGCCCAAATCACTCCAAGTCATGCTCCGATATCAAGTAAGATAGGGAAATAAGGCTAATTGTAACAGAAACCAGAGGGACGAGCAGAGAAGAGAAATGAGGAGAAAATTGAAGAAAAGAGGAGGGGATGGCTGCTCACATGCTAGCCTCCCAACGTCTCCCACTCATTACATTAGGGCTTAACTTATTACACTAGAAATTATAGAAATGCCCTCGCTTAAGGATAAAGTAAAACATCATTCACTTTAAACCAATAAACAAAACAAAGCCCTAAGACACTCAAGGCCCAAAACGCGTGGACCACAATACTTTTAACACTGATCATACGCAGGATGGTCGTTCCATTTTTTCAGGGGGAAGACGCTTGTCTCGGTCTTCAACTCTTTGCCTTTCTTGGGGAGGCTTGTCTCCTAGGGATGATCCTTGATCATCCTCTCTTATAGTTTTCCTCGTGCTTTTAGTATGTTTTGCCTTCCAAAAAGGGGGAAAAAGTGTATACTTTCATCCTCTTGAAGTTGTTGCCTTACAATAATCAGTATAAGCCATTCCTTCCGAATTTCTTTTTCATATCTCACTGTTGCACATCTTTTTCTTGAGGATTGATCGCCTAAGCCTGTTGCATGTTAATGTTAATTTGACCTCCAATCCAGTTTTTTAATAATTCCCGCCCCATTAAACCAATCCTCTCACCACCCAACATTCCCTTTTTTCAAATACCGTCAAACCTCCCCCCGCCCCCCTTTTTCCCATTCCTGATAAACCCAACTTAAATTTTTGCTAAATATTTTCAAAGGAAATTTCGTTAGCCAAACAAGAAGGGTCATGATATACAAAAGGTTGTCAGTGATCAATATTCCTTTTTTTTCTTTTACCATCACAAAAAGAAAGGCAGCAAATGAAGTGATTATTTCCAATTATGTTTACCACAACAGAGTAGAAAAAAGGGAATTCAGTCAAGATAGTGAGTAAAAAGAAGAGGATTGAGTCAAGATAGTTACAAGATGTCGCAGATGATCTTTTGCCAAGTCATTATTTGTGAGATTAATAGTTCGGAGTTGGGAAGATTCCATCCGTTCAACCATGGCTTCAAGTTCGGCAACCGTATGAACACCAACACTGCAACAACAATTCACAAACATTACAAATACAATCAAAGAAAACATCCAGAAAGAACAGAAGATATTAGACTTGAAGGATGGCACGATTATAGATGGCACGATTATAATCTTCTAACATTATGACAATGAATCATTGAAGAGATCAATGTACTGTAGAACGTTCTCTTGGTGGAAACCAAATTGGGGGAAAAGATACCATCGTTTTCCTTGCATAAAGAAATTTGGGGAAAGCCACTCAGTAGGTCAACGACTGAATAAAATCATATTGCTACTAACCTGTACAAAACAAGAGCTTCGTTTTTTCTGGCATCATATCTGTATTTAAATTCGGTGATATTTATTGGACCAACCTGCCATATAACATATGAGATTTGGTTCAACAAGGATGAAACGCAGCAGTTGTGGCATGAAAGGTTGATGCAATGACTTTTGGTAGCATACCAGTTCACAGAATCTTTTAAAGCTCCCTTTATCCTCCGGCATAAAAGTAGCAAGTACAGCCTCTCGTTGCCTACCAACATCAGCAAGTTCAGTCACCAACCTCAGCCTATCAAAGTTCATGTTGGCCCCACTGGTTATTGCTACAACATTTTCACCCTTCCGACCATAGTACTTGCAGTAAGCTTCTGCTCCAGCTAGGGCAAGTGCACCTGCTGGTTCTAGAATGCTCCTTTTCTCCTCGAACATGTCCTGAAGAATGGACTCAAATATAACAACTCCAGTATATCATACATTAAAGCGCCAAGGTCAGTGTAGCTACAATTCCAAAAAAGTAAAAAGATGAAGACTTCTACTTGCAAGAAGGAAAATAACTTGTAAAGTTCAGGGTCCATGTCATGTTCTAGCAGAACAATGGCATGCAGTGTATGATGAAGAAAAAAATAAGGTGATCGTGAACAGAAATTTGCTAGTAAGACCCTACCAGAACTAGGAATGACTAACAAGAACCATCGCCAACAGCATCTTCTGAAAGAAACTAATGAGGCAAATCAGATGGAATTGAATTTAATGAAATAGTTGAATATGCACCAATCACAATCAGAAGTGAAAATCCCACCTTCAGATGCCACAAACTAGAGGATCACTTCACTAGCAGCAGAAGAATAAAGAAGAAAAGAAGATGGTATGAGTGTGCGTGTGTGTGGAGTCTCAACACAAAATAACCTAAAGGAATCTCGCCTCTAGGGTTTCTAGATTATTGGCTGGGGTTGGCTCTAAAGGTGGTTTGTATGGAAAAACTAGGGTTGGGGATTAGGATGGACATTGGATTCCCAACAACCCAACGGCCTTCGAGTAAGGAAATGTAGAAAAAAGAATTTAAAAAGACAAATCAACCTTCTATAACTATTACTCAGAAAAGTTGAAGCAACTCATATTCTATCAAAATAATCATCATATCATATCATCGTGTCCTATTTTCTGCATGCCAACACATGCACGCACACTATGGAATACTTCAAACAGCCTTCTAGCAAAGAAATGGTACAAAAAGATTCTTCATTGGCAATGTATAAGTCGGCACTACATTGACTTCTTATGCCTCTAAGAATATGAATTTCCCACCAATCATTCTTCTCCCATTTTGAAGGTAAGAATCATTGAACTTCCTTAGTCCAAACAATCTCATGAATCTTTTTATATGCAACATTCACCACAGTTCCTAGTTAATATGTAACATTCTCCCTTCTCATTTAGTATTTCAGGACATTAAAATGGAAACCAGAGGAGCAACTGGGCCTAACCTGCTACACAACCATTCGTTCCACCCCTATTCCCTTTTCTACCGATTGTTAGCCTCTGGTTCCAGAATGAACCAGCATGAAAAGCAGAAATTCATGCTTCGAGTGCATCCAGCTTTTATTGGGAATCAGTTCTCAGATACCAATCGTCAAGGACTGCTGGGTAGGTAAGCTTAAGTATCATACCATCTCGGGTTTAATTTGGAATCATCTAAAAAGTTCCATTTCAGTGCAAGTAAAAATAAAGGAGAAGAATTTCTCTAGCACTCGATGAGTAGGGCATCCCCTAGGCTCTTCTGTCCCTTGATTTGTCTGTATTAAGTTCAGTGGAATATATTCATGACAAAGGCTTCTAATATCTCTCATATAACTGCAACTAGTCTCCACCATGGTAGCATAGGTAGTGCAACCTGCAGGGCATCCTCGATGGAGACAAAGGAATACTATACCAAGGATTACAAAGCTAAATGATAGCCAAATTCAAAATACACTAATTTTGATATGGAAGATAACAGAATTGCAGATTTCTGGCACTAACATGGAAGTGATTGGAAACCGGGTTCACTTTGTAGGCATTAGATCTTTATACAACTCAGCACCAATCTGTTGGGATACCTACCAACTAGACATAAAAAGAACCATATTGAGTAAGCCCCAGACACTTGATGACCGAACGACTTAATTCATCACAGGGCTCCATGCCCTTCAGATGGATTTGAAATGACCAACAGGAGTAGACACATTGCTTCAGCCAATACGAGCCTCAGACAGCAAAGCCCACCAGTATGATGAGTCAGAGATGAAATTAGACAGTGGCTTAAGCCATAGCTCAGGCATTTTCCAGAGGTGGAATCTTCTAGGTCTTCCTATTTGATCGGAAACCAATTGATCTAGACATGAGCATTGTTCAGAGCATCCCCGATATTATCAAAATATCCAGTTCAGCGATACTGATAACACTGGTAGTATCAGAAATTCCATGTATCGCCAATGTATCACCAATATTTTCAACGATGTAAAATCTAGGCATTGCTTGTATTGTCAATGAATCAATAGTATCACCGATGTATCGATATCTCCAATGTATCACCAATATTTTCAACCGTGTAAATTCTAAGTGTCACTTGTATCGCTAGTGTATCAGCGATATTTCAATAATATCGCTAATGTATCGAGATCGCCAAAAAATTGTTTATTAAAAAATACCATTTCAAGTTTTTTAATGGGTGCATGGTTGTATGCAATGATCAAATTGTCAACGATATTATCATCAACGCAGCATGGGAGATATTAAGACCGCATTCTTTCGTCTCCTTTTCAATTGTCGATGATTTCTCGGCAAAATATCATGTGTTGCCGATATTCTGAAATATCCATGGATGTTTGGATGGAAGATAGGATGGTTGGATAGATAGTTGGATGGATAGATGGGATGGTTGGACAGATTTCTTACAACAACACATGGTTTTAAGCCCCCCATTAAATGGAAATTTATTACGTATGCATTCTTGTAGCAATTTTTTTATTCTTAAATCTGCGAATATGTGTATTTTAGCATCTCCTGAAGTTTCACTGAAAATTTCCACCGTTTTTCCCATGTTCCCTGCATTTCCAGTTATCAGCGATATAATTGGCAATATCAATATTGTTTCCGTATCCCCATCCAGCGAAACTTATGATGATACCGATACTTCGAACACTGGGCACACCTAGGCATTTCAGGCACTACAGGGGCAGCCACACCAGGGGTGCGCCTAGCACCTTTTACTACACGAGTTACTGTACATGTAAACAGTTTTTTTTTTGTAGTAGGAAAAAATCCCCCATCATATTTGTACTTTTTTTTTACACACATCACATGGGCACTCGAACCCATGACTTCAATGTTGAAATGCATTGTGTCAACCACTGAGCCATGCAATGAGACCCCATCATATTTGTACTTGTTCATACTTGAAACTTCTTTCAAAAAAGAGCATAAGGAGTCATTCGACTCTTGAAGGGAAAAGCCAGTAATTTCAGTTCGCTACTTCTCTTTAGATTTCCATGAAGATAGAAAAATGAATAACTAAATAACAATAATAATAAAAACATCTGTAGACCACAAGAGTTTAACAAACAGCCATTGGATGATGTCCAGTTTCAAAAATGTGTCATTTCCCTTAACAGAAAATGAAAAGGATGTAGGGGCATGATATCAAAGTGGATAAGAAAAAAAATGGAAAATGCCAGTGGGTTGAAAATATGGGCGAAACTTTAAACAGAGTTCAGTATGGGTACAACTAGAGTAACCTCGATAGAACAAAATGAAACTGTGTAACACAAGCTGGTGGTATTTACCACTATATTTCAGCTGTTCCAAAGATAGCTTCCACCAAATTCAAATGCCATTAGTTTTTTTTTTTTTTTTTTTTTTTTTTTTTTTTTTTTTTTAAGACACAGGGTGTCCCCACCTCTTTTTTGAAGTGAGATTAATCCCTGCAGATACACACAATCACCCACAACCACGTGTATCGGGTAAAGCCAAGGAGGGGAATCGAACCCTCACCTATAGGGAGCAAACCTATGGTGAAGACCATTCGCCCAAACCTCATTGTTGAGCAGGAGCTTTCATTTTGATAATATGGAAAACAAAATTGATCAACCACAAGTTTTTAGATGGCTGCAATGCATCCTTTAGTTCAGTCGCAAACAACTAAGGGATTAATAGCAATTCAAGTTTTGATTCTGTCCTGGATTACTTATGAAATATAGTAGACATATAGTGATTTTGCAAGTGATGTAGTGTAGATATTTTCAAATGATATTCACCCTGTATAGAAAGAATTAGTATGCGTGTAAAGGGCATAAAATAAGCCTCACCTTTATTGAGGCACAAATGGCATCACGGCTGACAAGAACCACTCCATCTACCAATTCTCTGCATAAGCGAAAAGTTTCTTCTCCAACCACTTTCACAGCTACACCGTCTGCAAAACCTCCAACTTGCTCCAGCATGATTCTCTGCCCATGATGCAAAGACAAAGCCATTGCATTTGCATCAAAGGGCTCCACTCCAATGATTTTTACCTACATAAACAACTAAGCAGGTTACTACTTATACTTTGCACTTTCATTTCCATTTTATGGATGAATTAGATCTAGAGACTAGAACTAAAAGAACTCATTTTGCAAGTATAAAATAAATCAAAGCATTTCTTGAATTCAAACTTTGTTTTCCATGTAAATATTAGCAATTCAGAAGTACATATTTTATGACATTCCTCTCCAAAAATCAGATGAAATTCCAAGTGTTTACCTTGGTATGTATGGAACAGAGTATGCTACAGAATTTAGAGAAAACAATGAAACAAAACACAGTATGACAAACAATATGCAGAATAGGGGTGGTAATGGGCCTGGCAGTCCAACCACATACAGCCTGGGCTTGTGACCCTAAACTTGGCCCAAAGGGCTGGGCCACTGCTTGAAATTTAGGCCTGGTGTCCAGGCTGGCCAAGACCAGGCAATGATCAATGGCTCAGCCCATCCCCCAGTCCAATCATCAAGTGGGCAGCCATTATTCAAAAAGAATTGATGGTTTAAAGACACTTGTAAGTGGTTCCCATCCACCACACTTGTAGCTTAAAGAAACTCCCTAGGATCCAAGTCATGTTTCAATGATCAAAACCATTTATATTGTGGAATCTGGCTTAGATGGAGGATGCCCAATAAAAATTAAGATTGATCAATTTCAAACCAATAATCATTTAAATCTTTTCCTTACAAGGCTGGCCACGGCCTCCCGGCCCTATAGGGCCAGGGGCCCAGGGCTAAGGCTTAGGGGACTAGGGCCAAAATAGGGGCCATCCTAGCCCAGCCCATTGCCACCACTAATATGGAAGCCAAACAGTAGAGGAATTCATGATCCATTTTAATTTACATAAATAGTAACATCTAAAATGACACACAACATAAAAACAATCCAAAAATAAGAATACGCATAAGCATTACAATATGAGATACAAAACAACTAGTTATGAATTCAATTGATTTAGTTCCTAGTTGACATGCTTAGTATCAATCTTAACAGACAACTCTCATGTGTGGCAGTTCAATTGTCATTATGGAATTACTTCCTTTGAAGTATTAGATAAAGTTTTGTCCTGCAATCATGAAACCAGTTAGAGCCCATCTCTGCTGCTAGGGGTATAACTTGATCTACTTCTTTCTACTAATTAAGTATCCCATGCCCATCTTCATCAAGATACCGTGAACATCATCATCCAAGCCTTATCCCAATTAATTGGAGTCAAATACATAAATCCTGTTATGCCACTCTGCTCTACCGAGGACCATATCCTAAAATAAACCATAGTTCATCAAATCGTTTCTTACCTCTACCCATGTACTTTTCTTCCCTTTGCCCTTTTTTTTTTTGAAACAATGATAATATTAGTTCTAACAAGCCAAGGCTCAATCTTTGCAAATGACAAGAACTGGAAAATTACAACACCCCCCGAAAAACTGGAAAAGAACCTATGATCTTTGAAGATAAAGACCATTCTATAACAAGAGATTTTACCCTGCTAAACACCTTGAGAAACTGCTTGTTGCCATTCCTAAAACATCGGTTATTCCTTTCTATCCATATGGTCCATATGCCCACAAGTAAACATAATCGCCAAATTTTTCTCCCCGTCTTCTTTGAACCCCTCCCTACCACATTAGTAAGAAACTATCAACGGATTCCAGCGCTACCCATAAAACTCTGAACAATGCAACGAATTGATCCCATAACCTCTTTGCAAAAGGACACTGAAGAAAGGGGTGATCCATCAATCCCTTGTCTCGCATATACATCAAACAAACATTCAGATGAATGAAACTTCGATTACGAAGATTATCTATTGTAAGCACCTTCTTCCTGCTCACTAGCCATGCAAGCGCCACAACCTTTGGAGGAGCACCATAACTCCAAATAAACGATGTCGCACAAACCCCACCACTAGAGTCAGCCCCACTTAGGGACATGTAGAGCGATTTGATTGAAAACCTAACAGATTTATCTTTTAGCCAAATCATAGAATCCGCGTCTGAAATTATGGGAGCCATATTTGCAGACATTTTTTATTTTTGATAGCTTCCCCCCATCCACTCTCAACAATGCTCGTCATCCACGAGTTCTCAATACAAAATTTACAAATGCAACAATATCTCTAAATGTGAAGGAATGCAGCCACTTTTACCTAAGGGCAGCAATGGCCAGGCCGCCTGACCTGGCCCGGATGGCCTGACCTTGTAGGGTTAGCCCCAAAACTTGGCCCAACCGGACCCATTAGCCCCAAGGTATTCAATACGGAAACAGCCAACATAGTTACTGTTATGATATGGGTTGTAACGGCTTCCATGTACCATTACGGCCAATTAAAAATAATAATGATGATAAAACTGTAACAGCCCCATAACAACCATTACAGGACATTCTTTCCATAACACGTAACGGTCCCCACAATTACCGTCACGTAACCGTTTTTTCATTCCTTAATTGGGATTGGCCCTCTCCAATCATCAAGTGGGCCACAATTATACAAAAGAATGCATGGTTTAAAGATACTTGTGACTAGAACTCATTGTACACAAGTAGTTTAAAGGCACTCTTGGATTTAAGGTCATGTTTCAATGATCAAAACCATTTCTATGGTAAGACGTGGGGATACCAAATAAAAATAAAAAATAAAAAGCTTAGATTAGACAATGTTGTCAAAATCGTTATTGTATCACAAATCGTAATAGGGGTTGAATCGTATCGAATCGCAAATCGTATCATAAATCGTAAAAAATTTATAATTCTCTTAAATTTTAAGAAAATATATGAAAAATATAAATAAATTAGGAAAAAAAAAAAAAAAAAAAAACTCATCAATCATCCTTTTGCCATCAATATGCACCTAGCAATACCATGTCATAATAGTGTTGAAGGATTCTTATCTTTCCTTCTCTTTCCTTTTGTCTTTCAAGAAATTTCCCCTAAAAAAACATATAAGGATCCTTTAATAATTTATGTTCTTGTAACCTTTCTTGAATGTAGAATCACGTTTAAAAAGCGCTATTTGATTCTATAGGCCAATGAAAAGATGTTTTGATTTCCAACCATCATTCCACAGTACTTTTAAGTCAACATGATCGTAACCATCCATAAAAGCATTCTAGATAAGTTATACATCTATTTGGTGTTTCAACCAGTTAGGAAGAAAGAAATCATTTTAAAATAAAATTTAAAAAAAAAAAAAAAATCAAAAATCAAAAAAAAAAAATCATCATTTGACATTGAAGAGACAAAATAAAATAATTTACCTTTTCTAAATAATTCTTAAAGCCCCCACCAATTGAAAAACATTAACGAAAGCCAAGTGTAGCTTAAAATAGAAGAGAACAACTATAATTTGAATCGTGAATCGGGATTTGAATCATACATCGTAGGATTCAAATCATAGAACCGTACATATAAAAAGGGGATTCAAGGTGGGATTCAAATCGTTTTGCTCAAGGGCCTGTTAGTTTCCCATATTACACCGGTAATTCCTAGTAATAACCGGTAACATCTCTACTGCGTTTTGTTTGGTCAAAGCTGTAAAACCGATTTCAAAATCACCTCGTAAATACACCATTGATGTCACCACACTCCAGTAAATCCTGAAGGATTTCCTAGCTGAAAGCTCGAGGCGACTGAGATGGGAGTGGATTAGGTTTCCACCACGGCCCCACTCGAGACGGTGTGGCCCTTACCGTGGGGCCCAACTTGATGTATGTATTGTATATCCACTCCGTCCATCCGCTTTTCAGATCATTTTAGGGCATGAACCCAAAAATGAAGCAGATAAAAATCTCAAGTGGACCATACCGTAGGAAACAGTGGTATTGACCATTAAAAACTTCTTTTGGCCATAAAAGTATTGGATCAAGCAGATATTTTTTCCCTTCATCCAGGTTTGCGTGAACTTATCAACAAGTTGGATGGAAAAAAAAAAAAAAACATTGCATAAACATTATAGTTGTCCCTAGGAAGTTTTTAATGGTAGAGCGTTAAATAACCATTGTTTGTTATAGTATGGTCCACCTGGGGTTTTAATCTGCTTCATTTTTGGGCTCTTGCTCTAAAATGATCTAGAAAAATGGATGGACAGAGTGGATATACAATAAATACACCAAGTTGGGCCCACGATAAGGGTTGCACCGTCTTCGGTGAGGCAGGGCCGCACCTAATCCGCTCCTAAAAATCTTAGGGGACCGCTTAATGGTTGAGGAGGCAACTACCTCTTACACCTAAAGCCTAAGTCGGAGCTTCCATAGAGGAGATTAAGGTATGGTTCGAGGCCTATTTTAAGCTCACAGACGGAAGTTGTGGCCTCAAGCCTTTAAGTGACATTGACCTTCTCCCCAACCTTAAGCCTGACGTGAACCTTGATTTCATTCTCATGGCGGGGACCCTATTTCGAGATAGTCCAATGTTATCCCTCTGCAAATGAGAGAATCTCTCTTTGGCTCAATCGACCTTTCTTTCCATTTTAGTGGTGTCCCTGTGGAACTTTGAAATCTTGACTTCCTTCCATCGATTCCTTGTCGGAGAGGTCCTTCTGTTTGACCCGACAACGGAGTACAAGTAGGAACTCCGGTTGGCTCGCATCCTAATCAAGAAAAGGAGGCTTGCTCCAGTGATTTCTAGAATCCCAGTCTTGGTGGGTGGGCATCGCTACAAGATTTTGGTGGGGCTAGAGGATTCAGTCGCGCTTGCATCAACAGCCGGCTTCAATGGCGTAGCCAACAAGCCGATGCTCCCTAAAGACGACGGAGCACGAAGGCACGAATACTCCCGCAAAGCTCCTTCCATTCTGTCAGGGGGCATGGGGTCGCATATGGCATCAACATCCACACATGTCCCTCCATTGGGCCCTCTTCCCTTAATCGAAGCCGCTCATCCACCACCCTCATCAGACAATGTGGATCCCTCTCCTACAGGGGTCAAGCTCGTGCCTAGTGTCCCAACATCCAACTGTCAATCTCTATTGATGAGAGGCTCCAACCTTTTCTTAGAAACACATGTCCCCGCTAACATCATCCAAGCTAAATTTCCAACGACACGTGCTCCAACTTCCTTTACCCTCGAGCCTTGTTCTGATAATGCAGAGCTCGTCTCCCAGCTAGCCGCCACCTTTTCAAGCTCCTCAAGTAGGGACCCAAGCCCGTGTAATAGAAGGAGAGACACCCACGCATCTCGCATTGATGCTGAGGGCCAAATGCTTGAGGTGCTTGTGTCACTAAAGCCAACTGTTGACGTCGGCATTCATAGCTCCTCTGACACCTCAGCCAGATCACCTCTTCTCCCTACAACACCTGGCTCTCTCTACTCATCCCTCGAGCCTCCATCCAGCCCTTCATTTACTAGCTCTAGATACGAGGGTGGCGATGTCGACACTTCTGATGATGGCTCCTCTCCTCGTGACAGTTCCATGTCCTTCCCGGAGGCAAATGGAGAATCCCAGCAATCTTTCGACGACAAGCCACTGGATCGCTGGAAGGCCCTCATCTGTCTAAAGAGTAATGGGTGCCTCAAGCCTGACGCCTACGTCAATGCACATGCGTCGCCTCACTTTTACCTGACGTATGGGCTTTCTCTGCCTTCAGCTAACAACCCTTTCATGGCCTCAAACGGCTCCCCTACTCCTGAGTTGACACCTGTCTCTTAGCTCTTGGTTCAAACGAGGATCTCCCCCCTTTCCTTTGAATCATCCCTCCCTTTCCTCCAGTCCCTACCTCCTCCCTCCCCTTTTCCTAATCACGTCTCCCTCAGTCCTTCATTCTCCCCTAACTCCCCAGTCCTGCTCCATCTCTCCTCCATTCCTTCTAACTCTAGTCAACCCGTCTTTATATTTCCCACCTCTGACCCTAGATGCGTGATGGTCCCAGTAGACCTTGGATCCCCTTCCTCCTAGTTGACTTGGTTCAAATAAGGATCTCCCCCCTTTCCTTCGAATCGTCCCTCCCTTTCCCCCAGTCCCTACCTCCTCTCTCCCCTTCTCCTCATCACCTCTCCCTTAGTCCTTCATTCTCCCCTAACTTCCCAGTCCTACTCCATCTCTCATCCATTTCTTACAACTCTAGTCAACCCATCTCCACTAATATTCTCGAAGTTGCTCCCCTCGAGAGCTTCCTCTAGTTCCCCCTCCGCCAGATCCTCTCCCTTATCTCAACCCCTAACTCATTCCTATCCAAATTTAAGGAGCCCCATCGTATTAGGAAGGCTTATTTGGAGTTTGGGAGATTTGTAGGTATAACTTTTGGGGAACGCGAAGAAGACTAAATTGCTCTGTTTCAATTCCTTGAAGAGGTGTGAGGGCCATGACCACTTCAAAAAGGACCCCCACATTTCCTAGTGGAGAGAGCTCGTCGGTTTGGAGTCTTTCGTCAACTATGACGGTGGCACTAGCTCTAGGTCCTCGAAAAAAGGGAGAAGGGGAGAGTTTGTGTGCTAATGAAGATTCTCACCTAGAAAATCCACAAACTCAAATGTAGGTAGAATAAGACCCATGTCAAAAACATGTGCAGGAAATTCAAGCCTCAGATTGTGATGCTCCAAGAAACCAAATTCCAATCTATGAATAAATCTGATATTGATGACATGTGGGGAGTCTATCAGAAAGATTGGATCTCACTAGATGCAAATGGCTGCTTGTTGCCTCAGATTCCTTTTCTTGGTGCAAGGACTCCCTTATTAGAGCCTATTTGGTCTATGTGGTTCTAATAAGGGCCTTTTTTCGATATCCAAATGGGTTTTCTTCTCGATCTATGGCCCTTGTAAAGCTTCTTCAAGACATCTCCTTTGGGACAATCTCAATCCTCTTAGACAAAATTATATCCTGCCTTGGTGTCTCGGAGGTGACTTTAATGTTATTTGTTTTTCTTTTAAAAACTTGAACGGTGGTAGCCTTTACTTGGTGTAATGGTCAATCCCCATCCTCTCCCCACCACGTGATTGGCTAGAAGTCTTTCCTCTGGTCTCCTAGAGGGGCTTTCCCTGCCCTATAGAGTTGGGCATTGAGTCGAGTCGAACCGAGTCCGACTTAGGGCTGACTCGACTCGATCCGGTTTTGAAATAGACCTTACCCGAACTCGATCCGAGTCCGGTCGAGCCTGGACTAATCCAGACCGAGTCCGATCCGGTCATAAGTACCGAGTCGGGTCAAGTTGGCACTAAGGTGTCCCGTATCGGTATCGATTGGCGTAACGGTGCCCTCCGAAACCGATACGGATACGGGGGCGTAACGGCGATACGGGAGCGTAACGGCCCGTAACGGCGCAAATTTTTTTTTTTGCCAAAAAAATATTTAAAAATATGGATTAAATCCGGATTATTCTAAGCATTCTAAATATGCATTCGTTTATAAATTGGAACATGTTTATGGTGGTGTAACGGTCCACTCTTTGGTGAGAAGTTGTATCGGACTGTCTGATGAATTTATGAACCAGATAACCTGAATTTGACTACAAAATTCATATATTTAATTTTCTACATATCTAATTTATATACTTAACAATTTAATATCATTTCTCCTAATAGTTCTTTAAAAAAATGAAATTAAATTTAGGTAGATGGCGTTGCCAATTTGGGGCTGACTTGGAGGACCAATCCATGCCCCAAATCAGCTTCAAATTCATGCAATTTATTGCCATTATCCCACTTATGAATTGATGGACATTTATTGGATAGTGAATCATGAAAAAAAAAAATTCAAAAGACCCTATTTTAAAAAATAAGCGTCCACAAATTAACAATTAAACTATTCGAACAATTTGATTTTGGCATTATAAGTTAGCAATTACAGTCCATAATTTAATTGGTAAATTTTAAGTTAATACGTGCCTTGTGTACAATTTTTTAAGGGCCCAAATTAGGTGAGACTCGGATTGTGAAGTGTAGCACACGAGTGTCAAAGTTTTTTGGGCCCCACCCGTGATGAATGTGTTATATCCACCATCCATTTTGCCAAATAATTTTAGGGCATGAGCCCAAAAATGAGGCAGATCTAAAGCTTAGGTGGACCGCACCATATGAATCAACAATAATTAAACGTCCACCAGTAAAAATTTATTGGGGGCTGCAAAAGTTTTAGATCAAGTTGACATGTGTGTTTTCCCTTCATTCGTGTCAGTGTGACCCTATTAACATGTTAGATGGAAAACAAACATTACAGTGGACCCTAAGAAATTTTTAATGGTGAGCATTCTATAACCATTGTTTCCTATGCTGTGGTCCACCTGAGATTTGGATCTTAGTAATTTTCTGAATCATGACCTAAAATGATGTGGCAAAATGGATGGACGGCATGGATAAAATACATACATCATGGTAGGGCCCACGTGGCACGTGTACCATGTGCCATGGAAGCGTGCATGTTGCGTAACTCCGCAGTCCATTCATTTGACGTCAGCAATTCCTGTGGATCTGATCATGAGGTATGTGTTATATCTAAACCATCCATTCATTTGACGAGCTCGTCGTAAGGCTTGACACAAAAAATAACACAGATATAATTATCAAGTGGACCACATTGCAAAAAACAGTGGGGGATTGAGCGTCTACCATTAAAACCTTTTTTAGGATCATAGAACTTTTGGATCAATATGAAATTTGTTTTTCCTCTTCGGTCAGGTCTTTTTGACCTTATGAACAGATTGGATGGAAAATAAATGTTATGGTGGGCCTACAAATTGTTTAACGGTGAAATCCATCATCTCCGCTGCTATTTTTGGTGTGGTCCAGACGATCTTTGGATACGATTCATTTTTTAGGTAATGCTCTAAAATGATATTTAAAAATAGATGAACGGTGTAGATATAATAAATACATCACTATGGAGCCCATATAACTTCGATCTCCTTTGAACCGTTCGTACAACTCGGAGCTCGAGGAGTGTCAGCGCTGTCTTAGCGTGACACGTACCTCTGGCGACTAATTTGGTGTGCGGTACACCAACAACAAAAACAAAAAAACAAAAACAAAAAAAAAAAAAAAAGGAGAGAGGGAAACCGAAAAGAAAAACGAGGGAAAGAAGAGAGAAAAGAAAAAAGAGGGAAAGAGGGAAAGAACGAGAGAGAGAGAAGAAGAAGAAGAAGAAGACAATGATTGATACAATGCATGACAGAAGGCCTTGCAGCAGGGGTCAAGAACAAGAATCATAGGTCTGAAACTGTCCGAGCAGAGGAAGAAGAAGAAGAAGAAGAAGAAGAAGAAAAAGAAGAAGAAGAAGAAGAAGAAAGAGAAGAAGAAAGGTATGTTTTTTTTTTCTTTTTTTTTTTTTTTTTTCAAGGCCCGTAACAGCCGTTACGGGTCCGTAACGGCCGTTACGGTCACAAAATTTCAGTAACGGCCGTTTCAACCCCAGATCGCATAACGGTGTCGGTAAATTGCCACATCACGACGTATCGGCCGATACGGCCATATCGTAACGAATACGACACACCCTGGTTGGCACCGAGTCAGATTGAGAGAGGAGGGAGGGAGAGACCGAGCAAGTGGAGAGGAGAGAGAGGAGGAGGAGGAGGGTGATGATGGTGAGTGGTTGTCGGGCTTGAAAGATGAGGAGGATGAGGGAGGGAGAGAGAGGGGCTGAGCTTGGAAGATGAGGAGGATGAGGGAGGGAGAGAGAGGGGCTGAGTTTGGAAGATGAGGAGGATGAGGGAGGGAAAGAGAGATTTTGGGATCGGGTCGGGGTAGGGTGTGGCAGGTAGGGTTAGAGAGTCGGTTTTTGGATCGAGTCAATTTTCGGATCGAGTCGGGTCTAACCAAATCGAGTTTCGGGTCGAGTCAGGCCGAGTTACTAGGTAACTCGAACTCGACTCGGTTTGAGTTCGGATTGGGCGAAGCCTACTCGGTTCGAACCGACTCACCCATTCAGTTCGGGTCGAGTCGGATCTGAACGAGTCGAAAAGTCGAGTTAGCCGGATCAAGTCGTCCCATGCCCACCTTACCGCCCTACCTCGAATAACTACCACATTCTACTAGATGTCCTTGAGGAAAGTTGGGGGCCCAGGCCCTTTAGATTTGAGCTTTCCTGGCTTGAGATTGAAGGCTTCTCCTCTCTGGTTTCGAATTGGTGGAGCTCCTTTTCCATCTCCAACAGCCCTAGCTTCATCTTGAGTCAAAAGCTGAAACTTCTCGAGTCTAAATTGATCGCGTGGAGGAAGGAGACTCGGGATGATCTAGAGGTTGCTGCCATTAACAGTCTTTCAAAAATTCAATCTCTTGATGTGCAGGAAGAATCTCCCCCTCTCGAGTATCAAGCCCATAATGGATACTTATATATTCTCTTAGTTGACATGTACTGAACTATGTGGAACACTTGATGGGGACTATTAGATGCATTTTATCATTATTTGTATGACCTCAAGGGCATATGCCTTTTTTCCTTTGCTTGGGGTAGTAAAGCACCTCAAGGTTTTTGTCTTTTAAGCACATCCAACTATCCAAGCCGTTCCCCTCTTTTTCTTTTCCTTTTTCCTTTGTTGAAAGGTAACAGAACTTTTATTCGAAACAAAACAAAGCACGAAAACAACTACAAGAAAAGCGGGGTAAAAAAAAAAAAAAAAACAGCAACAAAGGGACGCCAAGTAGGCAACCCAACTACAGCCCAAAGAAATCCATATTACATCTCTCGAGATTAGACACAAAGAAAGCCCATTCAATAACCAGCGATCTAATCCTTTGGGAGGTGCTTTCCACCGATTTAAAGGCATTATTGAAGCACCTAGCATTCTTCTCTTCCCAAACAGCCCACCAAATAGCAAGAAGAGTCATTCTCCAAAGGATCTTCTCTTTCCCAAGAATGACCCCATTCCAAGCTGATAGGAGGCGATCCACCGAGTTCAAGGCCACCCACGTTACAAGAAAAATGACCCAAAATGTCCTCCAAATTGGACCCAAAAAAGGGGCAATGCAAAAAGAGGTGATCCACTATTTCTTCGTCTCTAATACACAAGATGCAAATTTGGGATCACCATTCCACGTTTCCACAAATTATCCGCAGTAAGAACCTATTATTCATTACATAACTATAACACTTGTATCTATTGCGGTTATTAGAGTGTGGTGAGTTAGGGAGTATTACTTTACTTTATGGTCTTTTTCCATCAACCCTTTCATAAAGGCTCCCATCAACCCTTTCATAAAGGGCATTTCTATAATTTCATCTATTTAGGCGTAGGGGCCCCATGCTACAGACCCCCATTGGTCTAGGTCACTGATAGACGTGCCACGAGTTTATGAGAAGTGTTAAGCTTCCATTCATCTGGGTCACACTGTTCACTTCTAAACACATGCTCATGTGTGTGATAATTAATGTGGATGGCACAAAAAATTGACTAGGCATTTGCTTGAGGTACTAATATGGACATTTTGGAGTCCAGTAAAGATTCACAAACCTCTGGTCGAACTCTCTTCACGTAAGCAGCAATGCCTGCTATTAATCCACCACCACCCACAGGTACAAAGATTGCATGTAATGGACCTTTTAATTGCCGAACTATCTCCATGCCAACAGTTCCCTGGCCCATGATGACGTCAGGATGATCAAAAGGAGGTATGAACGTGCGACCATCCTGTTCACCCCGTTGTTTAGCGTATGCTTGTGCTTCATCATAAGAATCCCCGATGAGAACAACAGTTGCACCTAATCTCTCAACAGATTTCCACTGAGCAAATAGAAAGGAAAAAAAAAAAATCTGAACCATTAGAGAAAAGGACTGAATCAAATGTAACTCCAAACCTAATGGTCAAAAAAAAACATTAAGCTAGTTTTCCATGTCTAATGCATGTTGGTTAACTTCTAGAAATTATATCATTTATTACCTTGATCTCTGGTGTTGTAACAGGCATAACTATCACTGCATCACAATTTAGTTTTTGTGCAGCCAATGCAACTCCTTGAGCATGGTTTCCAGCTGATGAGCAGATAACTCCCCTATCCAACTGGTCTCTAGAAAGCTTGGCCATCATATTATATGCTCCTCGCAACTTAAATGAGAAAACCTACATATTGAATTATCAAGGCAATCATTACTAAGCTAGGTAACTTGGATACAGATATGAGGTCTCAGGTACAGAAATCATGGAATATCAGAAATGTTGACACATCTGTAACATAATGAAATATAGATATATTCAGGAGTGGTCACCTACAATAGTCGCACCCTACAAAACATTTTCTGCCCTTCAGTATTTTTTGTTCCAAGTTTATCCAAGTTTACCCCATAAATTATCATATTTATACAAGGGAAAAATGGTTTCAAAAATAGCTTGTAGATTAAGCTGACCTACAACCAGTTGTGGGCAATCAATCCTCTATTAGAATTATCAATATGCCTGCGTGTTAAATCATATGGAAAGTATAGAGTTGAGAAGCAAGATGAGAGAAGCATCGTGATACTTACTCACAAGAATGAAAGGAAAGCAAAGTTGTAGCAACTATCGCATAATCAAACTTATTAATCACGCTATGAAGCAATGGAGGTCGGTGGGCCAAAGGCTAAACAAGATCAAGGATGTTAAAGAATTAGTGTGGCTCTATCCTAGGAAGAGGAGACCAACAATCAAAGATACTTTCCTACTTACCTTTTATTGACATGAAGGAAGCATACAATGGAGTACCAAGGAGGTTCTATGGAGGGTGATAAGTGACAAGGGGAACCCGTAAGATATGGCACTGTCATTAAAGGCGTGCATGGGTGTTTTGTTACAGAAGTGAAGATGGCTTGTTGGGAGACAAATTAGTTCCCAGAAGAAGGCCTTCATCAAGATCCACATTAAGCTCTTACCCATTATCAACATTGTAGATGAATTATCAACTATCATCCAGGATGAGGTTCCTTGGTATATGCCGTTGACGATGATGTGGTTCCTTGGTCGAGTATGTTTTACGGAGCTCTACCAAAGGTACCACCAGCCTTTTCCTGGCCCGTGGACAGGAATGGAGTGCTCACAGTCGATAACCTTCACAAGTGGGGAATGGTTCTCCCCAACATTTCTCTCCTTTGCATGAGAGATGCGGAATCAATTGCCCATCTCTTCATCTCATGCCCTTTCACTGCTGACAGCATTTTGGAATTTTACAACATTCCTTTGGTGATGCAATTTCAATTGAGCAGCTGTTCTCAGCTTGACACAGAGGTGTGCCAGTTAGAAACGGCAAGGTTCGGAGGCGGTTAGCCTTTCTAGTGGTCTTATGGACCATTTGAGGAGGAAGGAATAACTGCTGCTTTAGAAACTCTAGTGGGTCCATTTCGGCAGCAATCAGGAAAGTCTTTTTTGTATTATCTGGGATTGGGACCCTGATTAAGGGGGATTTTTTCTGTTTTGCTTCTTTTTGTTTCTTAGGTTGCTGCCTGCCTGCCCATCTGTTTCTGTTTTGTTTTGTTTTTTTCTGCCTTGGGGTGTTTTTTAATATAATTCTTTACCTTTCAAAAAAAAAAAAAAAAAATTGATGATATGGTGCTAGTTGATGAGACGAGGCGGAAAATGATAAATTGGTTGGGGGAAGGTTCTAGAATCTAGATGTTCAAAAAATTAGTAGAAATATGAGTATTTGAAATGCCACTCAAGCAGAAATAGCCATAGATGCAACCTTCATTTAAAATTCATGGCTGGTAGATTCTTAAAAGTCATCTCTCATCTGTTTCACTTAACATTTTTTTGAAAAGGCTGTTTCACTTAACATGGCTCACAGGGATGGAAAAGTCAAGGGGGATGTTTCCAATAGAATTAGAGTCATGTGCGTGAAGTTGAGGTATGCCTCTGGAGTTTCGTGCAATCATTACAAGCTGATGGCACTCAAGGGAACATTCTATAAGATAGTTATCAGATGAAATGTACTTATATGAGGCGAAGTGTCAGGCAATTAAGAGGCAACATGAGCAGAGGATGAACATTGGAGATATGGGAAGTTTAGATGGATGTGGGAAGGCTTGGAAGGACAGAATTAAGAATGAGGTCTCAAAGCAACCTGATAGTTTTTCTATGAGTTCTTTTAGCAATTTGTGTAATACTTGAACTAACCTACGGAGGAGAACTTAGGGCCATTTGGTAGCATCAGAAGTTCAATCTCTGATTAGTTAGTTAGGGACATGTCTCTTGTTCATGATTTGTCTACTGCTTGTCTGCACACAACCCAAAAAATTAAAGACAAGTCCAATATTTTTAACCGTTATAGGCCTTTCTCATTCCTAGAAAATAGAGACGAGCTAGTCCTCATCATAGTACACGGCGGGCCATTATCTTTGGTGCAACCCGGTTATCGAGTCAATGAAATCACGATACCCAAATTACAAAGAATGGACAAGAGTACACCTGTAAGAATATTTGAGTAGAGAGCAAGGTGTTTTGTATTGGTAACGGTGGTTGTAACAGTCATCACCGTTACCGATATGGTGTATTGGCGTAACGACCATTACATACCCGTATCAGTTGAATTTTTTTTCCTCAAAAAATTCTGGAAAAATATCCAAATTTTTCAAAAAATGTAAATATTCCAAATATGCATTCATTTTTTGTTTCGAACATGTTTATGGTAGTGTAACAGTCCACTCTTTGGTGAGAGTGCTATATCGGGTTGTCTGATGAATGCATGAACCTGACAACCTGGGACTGACTATAAAACTTTTATATCTAATTTTCTAAGTATATAATATCAATGATAAATTTATTAGAATGAATATAATACCAAAGCATCTCACATTTGCAGGTTTTACTACTATCTATAGTGTTGGTGTATTACATACCTCGCAACTCACATACATTTCATTTCAACATACAAACTCCAGAGACTTTTGTGTCATATCGTGTAATTTCTATACCTAATAATTTGATATCATTGCCCCTAATAAATCTTAAGAAAAAATTAAAATTAAATTCGGGTATTTTGTGTTGCAATTTGGCAAACCACTCAATGCCCCAAATCAACCTCAAATTCGTGCAATCTATTGGCACTTATCCCACCAATGGATCGATGGACATTTATTAGACGATGAAGAATAAATATTTCAAAAAATTAGTGTCCGCAAATTAATAGTTCAAATCATTCAACAATTTGATTTTGGGATTATGACATTGCAGTAATGGTCCCATAATTTAGTTGGTTAATTTTGAGTTAATACATGCCTCATATACAATTTTTTTAGGGCCCGGATTAGGTGGGAGTCGAGTTACATAGTGTAGCACACACCACCCACCTTAATGGTGTGTTAATGTGGTAAAGTTTCATGGGGCCCACCATGATGTATGTGTTATATCCACATCGTCCATCCATTTTGCCAAATAATTTTAGGGCATGATCCCAAATATGAGGCAGATCCTAAGCTCAAATGTGTTGTAGATCCACTGTCCATCTTCAAGTGCCGCACGCATGCCACATTCCAACCATGTGTTCCCTTCATGTGCCACATGTGCGAAGTTTGACATGTACTGGATGCGCACCATATGCCAACATACATCATCAAGCACCCCACATGTGCCGCAAGTGTCATTCTATGTCTTCAAGCACCACACTTGCACCACATTTGCGCCATATATTTTCAAGCACCACATGTGTTACATATGCCATGTTTTCAATATGCACATGCATCACATGTGCCAAATAATCCTTATTCTAGGTGTCAAATAAGCATCATGAGAATAACTAGTCCAGGACAACAAGACTCAGCCAACCAAGACTGGGGCAAGCCTAACCTAGACATGTTATAAAGGACTAAACTATTGATGCCACCAAACAGATCCTAACATTTTTAGGGAGGAAGTATTATGTCCAATAAAGAAATTATAAAAGATTCAACTAGTTAGAAAGTTTTTTGGTTGTCTTGATTCAACTTAGTCACTTTTCCTTTTAGGGGGTGTTTAGATTGCGAGAACACAGGAAATTCTATTTCCATTTAAATCGAGTTTGTCACGGTTTGTGTACAAAAGTAATTGTGGAATTCAATTTTCACTTCCAACGTTTTACTCAAGAAATGTCGACATTGATTTCTCCAACCAAAAATTTTATATATATATATATATATATATATATATATATATATATATATATATATATATATATATATCAATTCTAAAGGTTATGAGAAGGAATTCTCACGTTTTTACAGTTGACATTATAACATTTCCATAAAAAAACACGGTCAAAACCAAGCAACGGAATTATTGTTGGATTCCTCGGTTTTCCATTCACTGGGGATTCCATAGGGGTTTTCCTTGTCAACATTTTGGATTCTCTCTATCCAAACAGGAGTTCCCAGAACACAACATAAAACAAACAGCCCAAATAAGGAATTACTTGATATGGTGGCAAAGTAGGATGATCCATAATCATGCGCACAGCCGATGTACATGGCATGCATGTAAATCAATCCAAACTGTAGATGGGCTATGACCAGACAATCATTCTGAATTGATAATCTGAACTTCCATGTCGGTGGCTATCAAATGGACAGCTAGAACAAAAAATAGTTAACTGCTCGAATAAGATAAACAAGCGCCCATCAATCAGAGGCTAGGATGCTCGAATACATCTGATATTTCAGTTATTCCTGTCTACAATGGGGCCAACGGGTAAAATGGTTTGGATTGAGATGCATGTATGCAACATAGTGCATAATGAGGGATTGGTAATGTACATCCTGCTGGAGTATCATAGCTCACGCTGGGAATACTAGGTCTGTAAAATAGGCCCAGCTAGAAAATTGGACTTCTAGGTCCAGCTCACCACAAGCCGCGTATGGGTCTAATTTTTAGGCCTGCGGGCTGGGCTGACAGCTTGATTTTAAGGCCTGATAAACTAACAGAATGTGTCTGGGGCTATGTTTAACAACAATTGTCAATTACGGCACAGCCCAAACCCAGCCACAAGCCTGTTTCTGGCTACCAAGAGCTGAGCCAGGACCAAACTTTCCCACCCAGAAGACAAAATGAGCCAGGCAGGGGCTGACAATGGCCCAGGCTGAGTCCAGCCCTAAATAATACTTCACAAGGAAGGATCTTCCTAGCTAATGACTAGGAGAACCAACCAAGACTATGCTGAAGAAGCTACAAAGAAGAAATGAAAAGGAAAAGAAAATGAGACCACATTTTTGTCATGAACTTGGAAGTAGAATGCAACAAAAGGAAAGACCGAGTTATAAGGGATGAAACAATCAACATCAGTTCAATGAAATCAATTCCATGAAAACCTGAGTTATAAGGGATAGAAAACCAAAGCCAAGAAAGAAAAAGAAAGAAGGACAGAATACTTACATTCAGGACCAGATATTTGGCTAGAGAACCAATCACCCTGCCCAACTTTTCATCCAATATGTCACCTCCATAAGAAATCAGAGCCATGAAAACAGCGGGCCCGACAATGAAGATCACCCAGCACAAAACTAGGCCATCCACTCATCAGGCAGGCCACGCCATTGAAATATAAATAAACCACCGACAATGGTTCAACATACAGGTGTGACACATGCGATCTTCACGACGGACCCGAGTTTTGCATAGGTCAGATGTCCTACAAATATGCCACTTTCAATAGGGTTAAAAGAGCTGCATGCTAAGTTAGAGTACAACTGGCCGCGCATAATCAGTTCTCAATTGGTTAAGGGCACATGCATTATGTGCTGATAACAAGCATTATTTAACTACTACTCAGAAAAATCATAAACTGTAAAGTGAAGAACGAAATCATGACAAAAGAATCAATCAGAACCGTCTGATCCATGCACAATTGAGAAGCGAATGACTCACAGGTTGCAAATCCTCCCTCTTGAGCCAGACATGGACCCCGATCCTATCCGAGAGCTTGGGCGCATAATCCAGCGGTGACTCAATGGCAACGTCATAGACCTTGGATGAAAGTATGTTGGTGAGGTAGCACATGGCATTGGGCCCACTGACTTTCTCAACGCCCGCTGCCGTCGTCTTATCCAGGACGGCGCCAAGAGAGCCGCTCTCGTACCGCAAGGAATCGGAAGAGAGCTTCTTGAGAGGAGTGATTGGAGGAGAAGAAGGAGAAGAGCTCTGATCGGGAAGAGGTTTCTGGATGGAGATTTCAGGAGCGCCTTTGGCTACAGCAGCAACGACCAGAGGCTTCATCGTCGTCACCATGGGCCTTTTGAATGGAAGGGCCGAGTGTGCACGTGATGGGAATTGCAGAGGCACATGTGAGAGGGTGAGGTAGACGACCGCCTCCATTAAAGAGATTGGGAAGAATGGTCCGGGGATTTAGGTGGGGTTTTTGAGCTGCCGGTTTTATAAATGGTCTGGACTCCATATTGGGATTACACCTGTATACAAAAGGGTGAATGTTCACCACCGTTTTGGCATCTTTTACGCCAATCCAAACCATCCAATTTGCTGGTAACGTCGTTGATGGATCATGGCTATAAAATAATACTGATTGTGAAAATATATCCGTCTAGTTAATGGATATGGAATGGATGGTTAAGAGTAAGACAGTGAGCGGTCCACATTTCAGGGAAAATCGGAGAATTACCATCATTTTCTGTGTATTTTTTTGAGGTATTTTCTAAAATCTAGTTGCTTAGGTTCTGGGCTGGATTCTTTTCTCGCATTTGCGTGTCTCGATTCTTTTCTCGCATGTGCGTATCTTTTATCACCTTTCAAGAAAAGTATACGGATTTCCTGCAAAAGCCTTTGAGAAATTTAGGACGGTGGGCCTCACCTTTTAGCCAGCTATTTTTATGAATGAAGACAAACCTTCTTTTGCAACTTAGACCTGCACTTGCGGATTACAAATTTCTAGACGAAAATACCCATCATTTTCACTGCTGTTGTTTTTCCCCTCCCTTTCAACTGTTGCCTTTTCCTCTCCCTCTCCATTGTTGCTTCACTGACGTTGCTTTCACCCCCTTTCCTCACCCTATTAGAAAGACAAAAAAAAAAAAACTTTTTTTGTGGGCCCCCTAGCAACATTTCGTCTTCTTCTGAAAATGGTCGGTCGAGCGGAAAAAGCACGCAACACGGGCATATTTTAAACTCAATTGGTCCACATTAAATGTATAAGTATAGGAAACGAGATTGGCTACTCCTCCGATGCTCTGTGGGACCCACCATGATGTACGTGGCTGGTGGCCGGTGCTCTGTAGGCCCCACCATGATGTACATGGCTGGTGGTCGGTGCTCTTTGGCCCCACCATGGTATACGTGGCTGATGGTCGTTGCTCTGTGAGTCCCACCATGGTGTACATAGCTGCTATTCGGTGCTCTGTGGGCCCCACCATTGTGTATGTGTTTCATCCATTTTGTCCGCGTAATTTCCATCTAATTTAAGGGGTTGAGCCCCAAATTAGATGGAAATTTGGCTGGTGGCCCGCTCAATTTCTAGTTTGGCCCGCTCAAATGAATATTCCAAGGACTACTTGTTAAGCACTAAAATAAATCCTTAACTAAAATGAGTAATATGCATGTGAAAGAATCTATTTCTTACAAGGGAAAATAAACCATGCCTACATAAAGAAAACATATTACAAGATTAAAAATAAGAGGGATATAAATCTTAGATGTACCACACTAGAGGAAAACAATGGTGATTGGATATCTATTATTTAAATCCTCATGAGGCCCACTGTACTGTTTGTCTGAAATCCAATCTATTTTTTAGGTGATAAAGACCCGAATGAAGGCTAAAAACAAAGATCATCTTGACCCAATACTTTTATGGCCCCCAAAAAGTTTTTAATGGTCGATGTTCATTAAACATTGTTTCCTGCAATGTGGTCCAAATTAGATCAGGATATACCTCAATTTTTATATAATATGATAAAATAATCAATAAAAATAGATGGACGACGACATGGATGAAACACATACATCATGATGGGGCCCACACAGCACCGAACACCAGCCATTGGCTGGTGGCAAGGAGAGTAGCCAATCCGTTTCCTATAGTATACCCACGCCGTCCATCCGTTTTTCCATCTAATTTAAGGGGTTAAGCCCTAAATTGAAGCATATCAAAATATTAAGTGAATCATACCACAGGAAATAGTGGGCATAATGATTTTCTAGTTTGCCCCATTGATTTCATGTTTGCCCCGTTGATTTCATGTTTGCCCCGCTCAATTTCATGTTTCCCCCGCTGATTTTTCTATTTGTCCCGCTCAATTTCATGTTTGCCCCGCTCAATTTCATGCTTGCCTCGCTCATTTTCTAGTTTGCCCCGCTCAATTTCATGCTTGCCTTCCTAGTTTGCCCCGCTCAATTTCACGTTTGCCCCACTCAATTCCTATTTTGCCCCGCTCAATTTCATGCCTGCCCCGCTCAATTTCATGCCTGCCCCGCTCATTTCCTAGTTTGCCCCGCTCAATTTCATGTTTGCCCCACTGAATCTCTATTACCCCGCTGATTTTTATGCTTGCCCCGCTCAATTTCACGTTTGCCCCGCTCAATTTTATGCTTGCCCCGCTCATTTCCTAGTTTTTCCCGCTCAATTTCATGTTTGCCCCGCTCAATTTTATGTCTGTCCCGCTCAATTTCTAGTTTGCCCCACTCAATTTCATGTTTCCGCTGCTCAATTTCATATTTGTCCCCACTCAATTTCATGTATGCCCCCGCTCAAAACCTAAACCTAAAACCTAAATGTATTCTCGACTACCTAAACCTAAACCCTAACTTATAACCTAACTGAAACCTAAACCTATAACCTACACTTATAACCTAAAACCTACATGTATTCTCAAATCCCTAAACCTAAAGCTACACCTAATTCTAATCTCAACTCCTTAACCTAAACCTAAACTTGAAAACCTGAACCTAAACCCGGTCCCGAACCCGATTTCCTAAACCTAAACCTTAACCTATTCTCAGTTCTCTAAACCTTAACCTATAACCTAACTTAAACCTAAACCTAAACCTAAAACCTAAATGTATTCTGAAATCCCAAAACCTAAACATACACCTAATCCTAATCTCAACTCCTTAACCTAAACCTAAACTTGAAACCCCAAACCTAAACCTGAACCCCAACCTGATTTCCTAAACCTAAACTTTAACCTATTCTCAATTCTCTAAACCTTAACCTATAACCTAACTTAAACCTAAACCTATAACATACACTTATAACCTAAACCTATAACCTACACTTAGATGGACCCCAAATTGAAGCATATCAAAATATCAAGTGGATCATACCACGGAAAACAGTGGGCATAATAATTTTCTAGTTTATTCCGCTGATTTCATGTTTCCCCCGCTCAATTTCATGTTTGCCCAGTTCAATTTTTAGTTGGCCCCTCTGATTTCATGTTCCCACGCTCAATTTCATGCCTGCCCCGCTCATTTCCTAGCTTGCCCTACTCAATTTCATATTTGCCCCGCTGAATCTCTAGTTTACCCCGCTGATTTTCATGCTTGCCCCGCTCAATTCCTAGTTTGCCCTGCTCATTTCCTAGTTTGCGCCGCTCAATTTCATGCTTGCCCCGCTCATTTCCTAGTTTGCCCTGCTCAATTTCATGTTTGCCCCGCTCAATTTCATGCCTGCCCCGCTCAATTTATAGTTTGCCCCACTCAATTTCTAGTTTGCCCCACTTAATTTCATGCTTGCCCCGCTGAATTTCATGTTTGCCCCGCTCGTTTTCATGCTTGTCCCCCTGAATTTCATGTTTGCCCCACTCATTTTCATGTTTGCCCCGCTCGATTTCCAGTTTGCCCCGCTCAATTTCATGTTTGCCCCGCTCAATTTCATGCTTGCCCCACTCATTTTCATATTTGCCCCGCTCGATTTCCAATTTGCCCCGCTCAATTTCATATTTACCACGCTCAATTTCTTGCTTGTCTCGCTGAATTTCATGTTTGCCCCGCTGAATTTTCAGTTTGCTCCGCTCAATTTCATGCTTGTCCCGCTCAATTTCATGCTTGCCCCGCTCAATTTCATGTTTGCCCCGCTCGATTTCCAGTTTGCCCTGCTCAATTTCATGCTTGCCCCGCTCAATTTCATGTTTGCCCTGCTCATTTTCATGTTAGCCCCGCTCATTTTTCAATTTGCCCCGCTCAATTTCATGCTTGCCCTGCTCAATTTCATGTTTGCCCCGCTCGTTTTCATGCTTGCCCCGCTCAATTTCATGCTTGCCCCGCTCATTTTCATGTTTACCCCGCTCAATTTCCTGCTTGCCCCGCTGAATTTCATGTTTGCCCTGCTCAATTTCCAATTTGCCCCGCTCAATTTCATGCTTGCCCCGCTCAATTTCATGTTTGCCCCGCCCAATTTCGAGTTTACCCCACCAATCCCTTCCAATACCATCCAATCTCTTCCAATCCGACTGGCCAAACGGGCCCTAATAGAATTGAATTGCGAGCTTTCAATTTAATCAAGATGAATAGGAAAGTTAATTGTTGCTCATGGTATTCATATGGAGAAATGACCCTCAAATTGTAGTTGTCCCTATCATGTCTAACTTGAAAGTAATATACGGATTCAAAAACCCATCCTAAATAAGAATGCAAGGAAGAAAAATACAATCGGTTATTTCCACTTTATTTAACAGATGGTTGCAATCCAATTGGATAATGCAACCAAGGATAACCCAAAAAAGAGAGACTAGAAAGATAGAAGACCTTAAATTCAGAATTTAGAAATGGAAAACATGATTCAATTTGCTTGTTCCTAGCAACCAAAAGAATTATCCCATATCAAAAACCAAACAAACCCAATAAGAAACAACATTTATAAAACAGCCCACCGAAGAAATCAGATTCAAAATTAACAACCAAAACAGATGGCTTTTAACATTGACCCTCACTCAAACCGTCCCATCCCCGCAAACCTAGCATAAAAACACCAAGCATAAACCAAACAACATTATACCAATTCCAAAAAAGACTTACAAAACAAAATCAGATTGCAAACAACTAAATGATTTCGGCTATCTAAACAACTAAAAGAATTATATAAATAAGTTCAATTGGAAGATAAAATTATGTTGAGAAATGATTTCCAATTTGTTGAAAGTAACTTGTTAGATTAATATAACAATAGAATAGTCTTATTAGTCATAGATTAATATAACAATTTGGAGAAGAGTACAACTTTTAGGGTATCTCCTGTGAAACTAAAACCATTTGGAGCTTTTCTTCTTGGGCTGAGACTAGCTCTCCCTTTTTTCTCTACTTAGGCCTCGTTGAGATCAATGCTTCAAGATTTGTTTAACATTTCTTATCATGCTTTTCACATAATGCAAGGTACTTAGTTATCAGGACTTCTTTTCCAATGTTTGTTTGTTGTCAAACCTATTCATAAGATCATATAGACATGGATTAATAGAAAACACGATTATAAGTTTGATCCAAAACTTCTGTGGCCCCTAAGAAATTATCAACATGAGATGTTCAATTCAAAATTTTCATGTGGTGTGTTCCATTTGAACATTGGATACATTTAGTTTTTTGGGCTAAATCCATGAAATTATCTGTTAAGTTTGCACCGCTGATTTTCTAGTTTGCCCCGCTGAATTTCATGTTTACCCCGCTCAATTTCATCTTTGCCTGGTTGATTTTCTAGTTTGCCCCGCTGATTTTGTAGTTTTCCCCGCTCAAATACTAGTTTCCCCCGCTGAATTTCTTGTTTGCCCCGCTCAATTTCATGTTTGCCCTGCTGATTTCATGTTGCATCTCCTTGAAAAGGTTCAAAATATTCCCTCACTCCAAAGCACCTCTCTTCAACTTGCATTTGACCGATACTGCGGCAGTCAGAGGTATAGATCTTGAAAAAAAAAAACTACACTCGTACAATGTCATTGCATGCGAAGTTTGGTCAATTTCATGTATTAGGCTTAGTCAATTTCATATGTTAGGCTTAGTTAAATTTATGTGTTGATCGATTGAATCCATGTCAAACTCGCTCAATTCAATTTGAAGCTCACTCAATTCTATGTTAGGGCTCACTTGATTTGATGCTACGCTTGCTGAATTTCATGTTTACCCTGCTCAATTTCATGCTAGGATCACTCAATTTAATGTTTGTCCAGCTTAATTTCATGGTAGATAAGGCCAATTTAATGTTTCCCTCACTCAATGGCATGATACATAGCGTCACAAAAATCAACAAGCACCACTTAAAACCTTTCATTAACGATGAAGATCCTTCATTATTTAATTGAGTTTTGTCATATGGCATGGTTTTATTGATTTATGATTCACTGATAATGTGTCATTGTATTGGTTTTCAGATAACAGCTCAATTCACATCTATTCACAGAAGCATACAATGATTCTTAATATCTCATTGGAAATTATTAATGATGGAGATGTTCTGATTTCTAAATTTCTATTTCCTTTAGAAAGGATCTACAATGCCTTAGTTATCTCTTGTTTTGAAGCAAACACCCCTCAAGGCTTTGCTTGTTTTAGAGCAAGCACCCCTCAAGGCTTTACTTGGATAAAAAGCCTCATGCTGCAAAATCAAACTGATCAAGCTCAGGAACTATCCAATTAGTTTAGGAATTGCTTGTATCTGTTCCCACCTGCACTTATCCCTCATTTCTACTTTCTATATTTGCCTTTTAGTTCAGATTTTGCTGCAGTGGTAAGGAATGAAACTCCTCTTTGGGATAACTAAATCACTAGTCTTATGTCATGTTTGGTAGACATATAAAAATGACCTACAACAATGATTTTTTTTTTTCCTTTATTTCCGGATTTTCTTCACATAACTTACAACGGCAAAGGCAGTTTATACCACATTCCTCTATTCTTAAACTAAAGACCATCATCATAGGTTTATAGATTTGTAACTGGGGCATCTCTCTATAGGAATGATGAATGAGATAGACTCCAATGAAACTTCACCACCATTTCAAAAATGGTGAGGACACGACCATCATAGATATTGTATGGCACATTTCCCAAATCATAACCATAACAAGAAGATCAAGAACTTATCCACCATCAATGCTTCAAGAACCTGTAGAACACAAACACAACATTTCATATCGATTGCAATGAAGACAAACATACCGAGATCGTCAAAAAAGAAATCCCTCGAAGAGCCCCATTGCTAATGTGGAGAAATCCGGTTGAGATGAAGTGTAGGGAATGTTTTGGAAGAATGATTCTAAAAATGGAATTTGAGAGAAATAAATTATGGTTGGTGAAAGCAGTTAATGTAATTTTTTTTTCAAAACCGATCATCATCGATATATTGACACTATCGGAATTTCAAAGGTCAGATCACTAGAGAGTTCAGTTCTTTAATCGATATTATCGATACCTCGTCGATATTATCGAAAACTTACGTCAATTATATATGTGATATGTCGATCATATCTACAACTTACGTGGATCATATCGACGATATGTCGATAACATCGACCGTACATTTCTTGTTGTTTAATTCGTAGATATCATCGACATATCATCGATGTATCGTCACTTATGTCGATATATCGACATATTGTCAATATATCAATTAAATATGGAATTTTTGGGTTTGGTCGCTAGACAAATGAGGACATAATTCGATATTATCCACAAGATGTCGATATATCGACATGTCATCTGCTATCGATATATCGACATGTTGTCGATATATCGATTAAATATGGAATTTTTGGGTTTAGTCGCTGGACAAATGAGGACATAATTCGATATTATCCATAAGATGTCAATATATCGACATGTCATCTGCTATCGATATATCGACATGTTGTCGATATATCGATAAACACTGCAATTTCAGCAAAGCTTGCTAGACTGTTGTCATCTATATTCGATATTATCGACAATATGTCGATATTATCTACGAGTTACGTCGATTAAATCGATGATATGTAGATCATATTGACGCTTGCAAATTTTGCTCTCTTTTTTTGTGTTTTTTTTTTTGAGAAATTTATTCATATACCTTTTTGTTGGTGTATTTTTTTTTTGAAATTTATTCATGTACCTTTTTGTTGGTGCATTTTTTTTTTTGTTTATGTTTGGGTTAGTTTGTTGAACATACCTTCCATGTTAGCCACCCTCACTAGGGATCGATACGAACATGAATAAATTCCATCATTGTTTACGTTTGTGTTAGTTTTTTTTTTTACTTTTATTGCTTGTATTTTTTAGCAACCAGCCAAGGAAAACGTACCTAAATATCACTTTAATTTCACTACTAAACTATGGAGGTGTCCCAAAAGAAAATTTTGATGGATCTTTTGAGCAATGCTTTGAATGATGCTCGAAATGTTTGTTCCAATAAGCACATTGCATTGAATAAGTTGTTTTGTACTTAAGACCTATTAGATGTGTTGTTGAAAGCGATGGGGACATGTACTGGGTGTCAAGAAATCAAGGACCATATCGGTTTTTTTTTTTTTTAAAAAAAAAAAAAATCTAAAACAAAATAATGCCCATGGCAAAAATGTGAAATCCATCAATTTCTATGAATATCTGGCAATGATCATATTACCGAGGATACCTCTGGGGAGAGTATCATTTGTATAAGTCCTGATAAAGGTCTTGATAGGCTAGTTCCAAGGGGTTACTCAGAGAACTAATATAGCCTATAGCCTGAGGCCTAATCCCCTGCACCCTTGTCACATGTCTATGAGATTGAATGACAACCCCTTGTCCCATCTCAAAAGTGAATAAAAGCATCCAACTAAGAGTAAATGGATATAAGGATCATACAATTCTACTTGGGTGCATTGGAAGAATGAGCACAATGATCATACAGGTTTCAATTTTAATATTCCCCACATAATACTCACCCAGTTTCCCTGCTGCAGTTTGGCATGAACCCATGATTTCCAAACATGGCCTAGAGAAAACACAAACATCTCTGACCTCCCTTTAAAAATCACCTCATTGCGGTAAAAAAGAGTAGGAATTGCCCTACAGTGGTTGCATTATTGTGCATAAAATCCATACAATGTGTAATATCGAGACATTGAACTTGATCTAGAGCAATTGTCAAGCATCAAGTTCCATGTGCATTGTACTTGATCGACGAGCAAATCGAGAATAGGTTAGGTTATAAGTGTCAATTGACGGTTTAGGTTTAAGTTAGGTTATAGGTTAAGGTTTAGGGAACTGAGAATAGATTAAGGTTAGGTTTAGTAAATCGAGTTCGGGACTGGGTTTAGGTTTGGGTTTTCAAGTTTACATTTAGGTTAAGGAGTTGAGATTAGGATTAGGTGTAGGTGTAGGTTTAGGGATTTGAGAAAACATTTAGGTTATAGGTTTAGGTTTAGGTTATAAGTGTCGGTTATAGGTTTAGGTTTAAGTTAGGTTATAGGTTAAGGGTTGAGAGGCGAGAATATGTTAAGGTTTAGGTTTAGAAAATCGGAGTTCGGACCTAGGGTTTAGGTTTGGGTTTTCAAGTTTAGGTTTAGGTTAGGGAGTTGGGATTAGGATTAGGTGTAGGTTTAGGTTTAAGGTTTTGAGAATACATTTAGGTTATAGGTTATAGGCTTAGGTTATAAGTGTCGATTATATGTTTAAGTTTAAGTTAGATTATAGGTTAAAGTTTAGGGAATTGAGAATAAGTTAAGGTTTAGGTTTAAGGATTTGAGAATACATTTAGGTTTTAGGTTTAGGTTTTGAGCAAGGGCAAACATGAAATTGAGCGGGGGAAACATGAAATTGAGTGGGGCAAACAAGAAAATGAGCGGGGCAGGCATGAAATTGAGCGGGGCAAATATGAAATTGAACGAGACAAACTAGGAAATGAGCGGGGCAAGCATAAAATTGAGCGGGGCAAACTAGAAAATGAGCGGGGGAAACACGAAATTGAGCGGGGCAACCATGAAATTGAGTGGGGCAAACATGAAATTCAGCGAGGCAAACATGAAATTGAGCAGTATGTAGTATATCCACGTCGTCCATCTAATTGACCCCCAAATTGAAGCATATCAAAATATCAAGTGAATCATATCACGGAAAATAGTGGGCATAATGATTTTCTAGTTTGCCCCGCTGATTTCATGTTTCCCCCGCTCAATTTCATGTTTGCCCCGCTAATTTTATAGTTTACCCTGCTAATTTCGTGTTTCCCTCGCTCGATTTCATGTTTGCCCCACTGATTTTATGGTTGTCCCGCTCAATTTCATGTTTACCCCGCTCAATTTCATGTTTGCCCCGCTCAATTTCATAGTTGCTTTGCTCAATTTCATGTTTGCCCCGCTCAATTTCATGTTTGCCCCGCTCATTTCCTAGTTTGTCCCACTCAATTTCATGCTTGCCCCGCTCATTTCCTAGTTTGCCCCGCTTAATTTCATGCTTGCCCCGCTCATTTCCTAGTTTGCCCCGCTCAATTTTATGCTAGCCTCACTCATTTCCTAGTTTGCCCCGCTCATTTCCTAGTTTGCCCCGCTCAATTTCATGTTTGCCCCGCCCATTTGTAGTTTGCCCCTCTCAATTCATGCTTGCCCCGCTCATTTCCTAGTTTACCCCGTTCAATTTCATGTTTGCCCTGCTCAATTTCATGCTTGCTTACGTTGGTAGTTTGGCTTGCACAATTTTTTATATTTCCCGTTTCAGTTCTATCTCCATTTAATATGAAGCTTGTTCAAATTCAAATTAATGAAATGCGTAATCCGTACGTGCAGGTCTAAGTTGCAAAAGAAGGTTTGTCTTCTTTCATAAAAATAACTAGCTAAAAGGTGGGGTCCACAGTCCTAAATTTCTCTATTTTAAGAGAAAATTCAATCGAGCATAAGTCATCGATAATATCGAGACATGATAGATAGTATCGATAACTCATTTCGAGTAATGACCATCGACCTATGCATAAGTTTCCCCCGCTCAATTTCTAGTTTGCCCTGCTCAATTTCATGCTTGCCCCGCTCAATTTCCAATTTGCCCCGCTTAATTTCCAGTTTGCCTCACTTAATTTCAGGTTTCTCCTGCTCAATTTCCAATTTGCCTCGATCAATTTCATGCTTGCCTCGCTCAATTTCCAGTTTGCCCCACTCAATTTCATGCTTGCCCCGCTCAATTTCCAGTTTGCCACGCTCAATTCTTGTGAAAATCCTTTTAAAGAAAAAAGATTTCTAAATAATACACTTGAGAAAAGAACAATTGGGCATTTTTTAGCTAAGACATACGAGGAAACTTAGTATTTTACTAATATAGTGAGGAACTCATGTACTTGTTAATGAAATGACATGTTCATGTCCACCAATTGAATGACATGAAAAAATCAAGTGCCAAAATCAATGATATTGAGAAAGACTTGTGCATATTTAGAATTTTCAACAACATTCTTCGAAAACTTGTGCATGAAGCCTTCCTCCCTTGAGACTTTTCAATTCTTCTCTCATTAGTACTGACAAGTGAGCTTTTAAATACGGTTCATCAAGAGGAATTCCATAGAGAATCGTTAATATTTTTTCCTTTTTTTTTTGTTGTTGTGAAGAGTAGTTTGATAGATTAATTAAATGCTCAATTGGTGCAAAACTTGCTAACTGAATGAAGCAATCTTTTTATGAAATAGATTTTGGTTGAGTTTGATCTTATTCCACTAGCAAGTGTTTCCTTCACAAAGGTTCATGTTGCTCACATGCATGATGGCAAAAAAGTTGTTGTAAAGGTAATTTTTTAGCGTTCTTCCATTTGCATAGGCAACTAAAGCTTCAAACTCTAGATTGGAAATCTCTATGGCATAAATTTGGAACTTTTCATATTAAAGGTTACATTTTCTATGGTGTCCTAATGCTTTGTTTTTTTTTTAAAAATTATTTATTTATTTTTGCATCAAGTGTGAAGAAGTAAGTTAATAAAGTAATAAAAATTAAAAAAAAAAAGTTGATAAAGTAATAGTACTTATGGGAAAAGGAGATGAGAAAATAAGTGTAGACCTATGGCTACGGATTATAACCGTAGCCTAATTGTCGATAATATCGACATATGATAGATAATATCGAGCATAAGTCATCGATAATATCGAGATATGATAGATAGTATCGATAACTAAGACTGTGGACCTATTGCTACGGTCAGTGGGACTCTATAGCTACGGATTATAACCGTAGCCATAGCTTCGATATATCGAAAGCCTTTCGATATAATCGAAAAAGTTCAAAACTGTCCAACGAGTTTGCCTAAAAATTCCGCAATTTTGGATACACTATTGCTACGGATTGTAATTGTAGCGATAACCGTAGCCAGACTACCCAGCGTTGGTGTCGCGGCTGTCCGTGTTTTGTTGTTTTTTTTTTTTTGCTATCTTACTTTTGTGAGTCCCATCATGAGGTCTGTGTTATATCCAAACCGTCCATATATTTGGCTAGCTCATATTAAGGCTTGAGATGAAAATTAAGATAGATCTAACTATCAAGTGGACCACACTGTAAAAGGCAGTGGGGAATTGAACGTCTACCATTGAAAACCTTTTAGGGGTTATAGAAATTTTGGATCATATGAAATTTGTTTTCCCTCTTCGTCCAGGTCTTTGTGACCCTATGAATGAACTTAGACAGGGAGGATTTCTCACAAACATCACAGTGGGCCCCCTAAAGTTTTCTAATGGTTAACGCTCATTCAACACTGTTTCCTGTAATGTGGTATACTTGAGATTTGGATATACCTCATTTTTCGTCTCATATCATAAAATGATGTGGAAAAATATTTGGACGGTGTGGATGAAAAGCATACATCATGGTGGGGCCCAAACCACCGACCATTCGCCATTGGCTAGTGGCAGGGGGAGTACCCAATCCGTTTCCGTGAACGGAGGGGTATTTTCGTCCTGAAATTCGATCTCCTCACGTGGAGGTCTAAGTTGCAAAACAAGGTTTGTCTTCTTTCATAAAAACAGCTGGATAAAAGGTGGGGTCCACAGTCCTAAATTTCTCAAAGCCTTTGTAGGAAGTTCCTGCGTCGGGTGCTACGTGGGATCCACCGTGATGTTTTTGAAAAATCCACGCCGTCCATACGTGTTTTCCAATCATTTTAATATATGAGACCAAAAGATAGATGAATCCAAAGCTTAAGTGGGCTGCATGAAAGGAAACATTGGAGATTTAGGTGACCACCATTTAAACATTTGTATGGCTACAAAATCTTATATTAATATAAGACTGATATTTTTGTGTTTTTACTTCATCCTATTGGTAATGAACTTATAAATGGTTTTGATGGCATATAAACATTAAGATGGAGGCTAAAAGGTTTCAACCGTGGAAAACTCTTTCTCTATATTTACATCTCATATGTAAGCCATGAGTTTTGGAACTACCTAATTTTTGGTCTAACTAATTTTTGGTCTGATAACTTAAACAATTTGAAAAAACTGAGGAGACAAGGTGAATTTTTTAGAAACATCTTGGTGGACCCAAATAGCATGCCAACACGAAACATCATGGTGGACCCATGTGGACTGAATTTATATATCTTCTTGAGACTAAAAGGGTCAAATAATTGGATTAATCCAATCATTCCCATCGATTATAAACATTAGATGGAATTTATATTCCACCTAGTGCAATGCAATGCCACCTGATCCGACACTCTAAATAGACCATAAGGCCATTTCATATGTAGATGGAACACCTGATGCAATGCAATACCATATAGTTCCACATTAATCCAAATAGGGCCTAAGGCCCTTTTTGTAATGCCCTGAAAATCGGGGGTCGAGCATAATCTCAACTCCCGAGTTCCAACGCATCACTTATGCAACATAATGAATGATTATTGAATGTCGTTTGTATTAGTGCATTGAACATGAGTGAGAATAAGCCAAAACAGCATATCATACTCCAGATACGATTAACTTATGCAAGCGGAAGACTGTGATAGATATATACAATATATAAACTATGGTAAGTCTCCAGAGTGTGATAATGTTACTAGGTTAACAATTACAAGTATAATTTCAAAATATACCAAATTGTGTAAGGTCATCTAGTCGACATCCCTGTAACCCTGTCGATCAAGACACGGCTCACATGAAGCCGCCAGAAAACGGCATATACGAGAAAGCATCCTCGTCGTCACAAAAGTCCGGCTCTGCCTCAGAAGTAGCATCGCCATCTGCAATCAGACAAAGTCTGGTGGGTGTCCGGAATACCGTCCCGTAACGTGGGAGTGAGTGATCAACTCAGTGGAACAATAAAGCATAGGTTAACATGTTATCAATTCAGTCAAGCAGTAATGATAAAGCAGTACAATTAAACACTCCTAAATACTCTTATTAATGCAAGTAAGAATGCAGTCATGATGCATGCCCTCGCCAACATACTCCCTCATGCGACACCATCTTACGTCTGCGACATGCTTTCATCCCTCAGTGCTCCACATCTTCCAGGCACATGCAGTGCGATGATGAGCATGATTACCGAGTTGTTATTAGTTATTTTCATACAATAGTATTGGGAAACTAAGGTACCTCCCTTATATCATTCCCAAATAATGATCTATTCTAGGGTCATTAATCCTAGATAATCTCATATGATGATGCGGTTCTAAGTCGCTGCAAGGGCTGCCAGGGCTGTTACACGAAATCGTTGCACCACTCCCCCATTACCTTATCAATACAGGCCTAGTTTATACTCTGTTTACTACGGGAAGGCTCGTCGCCTCTCCGCAGATTCAGAGTATGCTCGAGTTCACTACCGGCACGGTGCAGTCGGCAGTCGTCTGGGTACATTACACGGAATCGTTACACCACTCCCCCATCACCCATCAAGGCAGTGTAAGCCGACAGCTCGAATACAGTGTCCCATACCACCGTATTCGGCTCATAAGTCTGGGTTGCTCATTGGTCACTACGGGGAGGCACATAGCCCCAGCGTAGGCTGACAGCTCGACTACGGTGTCCCATACCACCATGCCCAGCTCATGAGTCTTAGCGAATCGAGGTACCAAGGTTAACAGGGTTGCACTGATAAGTTCGGTACCTTAAGTTCAAGCAGTAGCGTCTAAACATGGTGATCATACATTAGACAGATCGGGTTACTTGACGAACTCGGCTAGCTCGAGCGTACGACAAGTTAAACGACATAAAGTGCATAAGCACTTCGTGTGGCCTACCACTATCTTCAACCGAAGTACGATTTGGGTTTGTCGAACACATCTCACGTGGTGAATGAATCTCAGCTACGAATTCAATCCCATTACCGATTGCCTGGACTATACAATAGCCCCAATCACATTCAATTATGGAACAGTTAAAGTAGTAATGGATCAAGATTTCAAATCATATAATCAAATATCCAATATTGTCCGCTTGGGGCTGCCAGGGCTTTGCATGGAATCATTACACCACTCCCCCATTACCCTTCATGGATTTTATGGAATACAACTTAAACATGTGAAGTAGTCAGAGCAGAATTAAATAAACAAGTAATTCAAACATATTAACAAGCATGTTATAAAACACAATACAAATAGGAAATCCAAACACATACATTTCATAAACCAGTAAGTGATTAAACTAAACAACTTACATGAAGGAAAAACTTACATGAAGGAAATCATACACATCACTAAGGTAGTTGAGAATCCTATCTCAACACCTACACAAGGCACTACTAGCTTAAGTACATACCTATACAAGCATTTTTACAAACACTTAGACTACACATTCCAACATACCTATAATATACTGGTTAAAACGCAAGTCGTAGCGAATACTTTCACAAAGGATTGCCACATGAACCACGATCATGCATACACGACCAATAGTCATGGCAAGCATAAATCATAGTTCCATATTCATTTGAACATTTCTGCAAATACTTAGGCTACAACTAGAACGTACACGACGTATGTTAATATAGCAGGTGTTAGGCTAATCCGTTCACCCAAAAGTTGATACACATATATCTAGCATACATAGACAACAATTAATCATGGCAAGCACAAATCCATATTTCATATGTATACGGTATTTTCTACAAATACGAGGAATACAGTATATTCAACATAGTTAACGTATATCTGAAAAACGAAACGGACAACACTTTGTACATGTGCAATTGCATGCAAATCATGAATCTATCATTATCTGACATTGAAAGTTTTGAAAACTATAACCTATATATCTAAAGTCCGCGCCTTATGCCGTAGAAGCGTAATGAACTCGATAGATTTGCTAAGCTTCTGTCTACGGTGATGTGGCAGCCTATAACATGCTTTAGGTTAGTTATTTCATTACTTTCAACTATCAAAACCCCAAAACAGATTAGGGTTAGGGTTTCTTACCTAGAAATGAAGTCGAAATCGTCGGGAAAATGATTAGAAAGGGATGGTTAAGCTTGTATAGCGGCAGGGTAGAGTGGCAGGGAGATACTCTCACTTCTCTCACACTTTCTCTCTCTTTTCTCTCTTTTCTTTCCTAGGTTTTTCTCAAATTCGTATGGGATGAGAGAGTGTGGGTTTTAGGTCCTTATATAGGCTAAAACATAACCAAAATAAATCCAGGGTCAATGTATACTTAGGTTATATCCAAAGTGGGTCTATTTCGATCCAACGGAGCACTTCTGGAGACCCCTTTTCTGTGTGCGGTCGGACTTAAGCTCACCAACCTTGGATCTAGGTGGAGTTAAGTTTTTGTTCCAGTCGGATTCTCAGATCACGCGTGGCGGACCAATTTCAGTTCAACGGTCACTAAAACTCGATCGGGGATTTCAAGTACACTGCCATGTATATGAAATTTCTCCTAATCCGAGGGTGTATTTGGGTCAGATTCCGACGGTCTGATTGCTTATATTTGGCCCGCAAACATCAAGTCTCAGATTACTTAAAATTGGACTTTATTTTTAATTAATTTCACGTTTCTCACACTCTTCGCTCTGGACTCAAGCGAATAGCTTCGGGACATTAGCTGGATTTGATTTCCGATATGGTGGTCAAGCCCAGCAAGGCGGTCTTAATTCTATAACTTTGTATTATTCAGACTTTCGATGTGCAGTCTAGATCTGATACGGAGTTTCGTGATGCTCCCGAGAGCAGCCAGTTAATGAGATTGATCATAGATTTTAGGGTAACTTAGCGTCAATGATTCTACAAGTTTTTAATCTTGCAGATCGTATTTAAAGTAGATCAAGCGGATTTCGTAGTTAATCTAGTTTAACACTTAGTTACTTTTGAAGGATAAGGTAGTGAAATGTGAGATTTGTGAAGGAAAATGGCTAAAAAGCGATTTTAGACTGTGGGATTGAGTTCTGACAAGTTAATAAGGTGTCAGGATTAACCCATTGCCTAAGGACGTCTAATTCCAGGTTGGCAAAATTCGGGATGTTACAATCTACCCCCCTTAAAAATAATTTCGTCCTTAAAATTGACTAAAGGTAATAAGTAAGAATTCTATTATTTCATTTGCCTAAAACTTATTGATTTACGTGTGGTAAGGTGTATCTTGTGCATACTAATCTAGTACATTTTAGGCTACCCCCCTTAAAAATTTATTTCTTTATCCCTTGCTTATATCCTGATGGTTTGCTACAATAGATTTCTTTCCCTATTTGGAGTTTTGACTTCGATTCCCAACTAGTTAGAGTAAGATAGCTGTTTTCAATGTTTGACCAACACGGAGAGACGGTTATAGTGGGCTTGATCCCGATACATCGATTATCTACCTGGCCAAGGTAGAAAGCTCATCGTATCCCTTCCTAGTCCTGGTGGCTCCTGGTCTTCTGCTCGGCCAAGCAGTGAGTCCATTGGTAGTCGTCCAGGATTGAGAATTGGGTTAAGCCGTGAATGCTTCGCAATTTATATTTCAGTAACTCCGTAGACCGATCACTCTAAAAACTTAGGGAATGCCCATCACTGAAAGGTTCAAATTTTCTATTTCTAAGGTTGCCCTTTAGGTCTTGGTCTAAGAGAGTCCTCGATATTATTTATGTCCAAGGAAATGGTGAGTCAAATCTTACTAGATCATCCTAAAACGGTTTCTCATAGTAGAACTTGCTAGGGCTTCTATTATGTTCGTATTCAACAAGCACAGTTATAGATGCGTTGACCTTGGCTATTGTAATTCGGTTCGTACCCATTGTTAGGCCTATTCTATAATATGAAATTGTTTAACACTTGAACCCTAATTGCTTTACATTCTAAGGAAGATTCAAATCCTATTTAATGACTTAACCTTGCGTATAACTGGGAGTAATTTTTTTCGATCCTGGGCCAGTGGGGCAAGGACCAACCATGCTTCCGCTGCGCCCATGAACGGGTAGACGTGTATACCTACTTAACTCAACTGGGTTCATAACTTGTTTATCCCCCTTAAAATTGTTTCTATTCTCAGGTTTCAAGATCTATTACCTGATCCGTATGTCGGAACAAGGTGTAATTTAGGACCTATCCTTGACATGAAATGGGATACGATTTCCCAATACATTTGTCTTCCTTTCATCGATGATGTGTACCATGGCAATGATACCTATGTTTACAGAAAGGAGCTAAAATGATGGGTATTTGGTTGATTTCAGGGACGGGTGTGAGTTGGTGACTAGACGCCTAATTCTACCAAAGGACCTTTATCACGACCCCGACTTACCTTATTTACTCATGTCTAGCTTAACAGGTAGGCTATCTTTTTACGCACATATGCACAATATGTATGCCAACATGGCATGCGATTTGGGACCAAATTTCTAACTGTCTGTTACCCATTTGGGAAATTCCTTGGGCCTAAAAAGAAAATCTCTATTGGTTATATGTCCTTAACACTCCTCAAAGATGAATTAAGAAACTTTTAGTTGTAAGTGGTAGGGCCAACACAGAAGGAAAGTTGTGTAGTAGGTCTGAGTCGGTTAAGCCGAATAACTAAGTCTATTATTCAATTGGCTTAGCATAATTAATTAGTCCTTTACCTTCCTCAGCCTAACCAGTAGTCTAGTCTTAATGTACATTCCTAAAAATGATCCAATCGTTGTAATCTGAAGTCTATACTCATACGCTAGATGATTTCATACCATTTTTAATACGAGAAGATGTTTTATCGCTTAGGGTCAAAAACCGTCTGATTGGAATTAAGTTGCCCGAACTTAAATTTGACTACGTTCGAGTAGTTCACATACGCTCAGACCAACTAAGAGGTCCTAGGGTTTAGGTCATTACATCAGTAGATTTCTTATACTATCAGATTTGTTTGCAAAACCTAGGAGTACCAACTCTAGTTCAAAAACTCTAAGGGACTACTTAGCCAGAGGTATGAAGTTGTATTAAATGGAACTGCATTGCTAATCCCACTTTGGGATTGGTAATGACATGTTTGGTAGGAGGGTGGGTGGGGATTAAAATTAATAGTATAGGCTGTGGAAAATGAGCCTTGTGTTGGAAGGTGTGAGATGGGATTTTCAAATCCCATGATGATGAATTTCTAAGTGTAATTTTGAAAGGAAATCTCAGAATTTACTTTTAATTGCATACATTCCAACCATGGTATTGGAAAACATGGGATACACCTAATCCAGGGACAATACCATACACATACATTTATTGTTACTTTTACAATTCCATTCACCATAAACTCACCTAATGCAGTTGGCCGAACGGGCCCTAAATGTCCCAACATTTGGAGGGTGCGAAAGTTATGGGACATAAATATGTGGGTTTTGTGCTCATATAGGTGTGAAATGGTGAGGCTAAGAGGAGTAAGAGATGGGTTTAGAGGAGTAATGGTGGAGGGGCGGAAGGAGTTCACAATTGTCAAGTACAACTCCAACTTGCCAAACATTCTACACATTCCATCAACATGAAAACACAAAGATCCTAATGTTGCAACAAACAAACCACGAGACAATGACATGGATAACTAGGTAGAAATCGAGAAAATGGCCGTACTAAGCTCGACTAGAGCCATGGAAAAGTGAAGATAAGGGGGAGTAGGGACTGGAGTTTTTGGTTCTCCACGGATTTGAGCCTCAACAGAGGTTGTAATGGCCTATATGACAGGGTTTGAAGAAGGAAAGTGAAGAAAATGGATGGGTTAGAGAGCTTACACAGTTTTGAGCCACAAAGGAGGGGGTGTAGGAGCTCAAATGAGAGAGAATGAAGAGGGTAGGGGGTAGGTACGACTGTAAACGTTGGAAATGAATGGGTTTTAACAGAAAATGACGGAATGGGTGATTGGAGGGGAGGTTTGAGAGAGAAAATAAAAGTTTTGAAGGAAAGGGAGAGCTTGGAAGGTCACTTTGTGAAGGAAGTTGCATTTGGAGGGGTTTTAACGAACGACCCATATACCAGGGGGTCCCACTAGACCCCAAAGGCCGTTGGCCCGAGCAGCCCGCCCAGCCGTGCCCGCTGACCGGCGAGGCCTCACTGACCTGGCGAGGGCCTCGCCACCCCCTGGACCAACTGGCGAGGGCTCACCATTCCGGCGAGGCCCTCCTGCCCACTGAGTCCCAAAAATGTGTGGGGCCCACCCTGGGTCCCCCTCCAAGTGCTCCGTTTGGCCCCCGACTCCATTTAAGGTGTTTTTGGGGCCAATTTACAAACCGGAATGAGTTTATGTGACATGTAGCATATGATTTTGGGGTAGGAGGCGCTAATCTATCCAAATAACCTATTTATTTGGTTAGATTCCAAAAGGTTAAGGGTTGAAACCCATTTTATCCATTTATTTCCTATTTATGGTAAGTTTTAGTTTCGGTATTGTTCTTCATCATTTATACCCTAAGATTGGTGTGCATTATGAATGTGCTTAAAAGAAAAGATGCATACAGTGGTGGAGGGTGAGATTTTGAAGGAATTGGATAAAAAGGGGTTTTAGGCTTTGAGATTAAGTGTAAGGTAATGTGGTTGACCCACAACCTAAGGACATTCGTTTCTAGAGAATGACTCAAACCCATCGGCTGGCAGCCTAGAAGTGATTCGGGAACGTTTCGCGTGATCATGGGTGTGTACAGGCCTAATCTCAGCGGTCGATTTCGGTCGGTTTCGCTGTTCGGCAAAATTGGAAAATTCTAAGTAGGTTTCTACGTTCCGTCGCTCCCTCCTAAGTCAGAGTGCGTCGTGTGACCATAACCCATGTCCGGTTTAATCCAAATCATGCTCTGATACCATCTTGTAACGCCCTAAAAATCAGGGGTCGAGCATAATCTCAACTCCCGAGTTCCAACGCATCACTTATGCAACATAATGAATGATTATTGAATGTTGTTTGTATTAGTACATTGAACATGAGTTAGATTAAGCCAAAACAGCATATCATACTCCAGAGACGATTAAATTATGCAAGTGGAAGACTGTGATAGATATATACAATATATAAACTATAATAAGTCTCCAGAGTGTGATAATGTTACTAGGTTAACGAATTACAAGTATAATTTCAAAATATACCAAATTGTGTAAGGTCATCTAGTCGACATCCCTGTAACCCCGTCGATCAAGACACGGCTCACATGAAGCCGCCAGAAAACGGCATATACGAGAAAACATCCTCATCGTCACAAAAGTCCGGCTCCGCCTCAGAAGTAGCATCGCCATCTGCAATCCGACAAAGTCTGGTGGGTGTCCGGAATACCTTCCCGTAACGTGGGAGTGAGTGATCAACTAAGTGGAACAATAAAGCATAGGTTAACATGTTATCAATTCAGTCAAGCAGTAAAGATAAAGCAGTACAATTAAACACTCCTAAATACTCTTATTAATGCAAGTATGAATGCAGTCATGATGCATGCCCTCGCCAACATACTCCCTCGTGCGACACCATCTTACGTCCGCAGCATGCTTTCATCCCTCAGTGCTCTACATCTTCCAGGCACATGCAGTGCGATGATGAGCATGATTACCGAGTTGTTATTAGTCCTTTTTATACAGCAATATTGGGAAACTAAGGTACCTCCCTTATATCATTCCCAAACACTGATCCATTCTAGGGTCGTTAATCCTAGATAATCTTATATGATGATGCGGTTCTAGGTCGCTGCAAGGGCTGCCAGGGCTATTACACGGAATCGTTGCACCACTCCCCCATCACCTTATCAATACAGGCCTAGTTTATACTCTGTTTACTACGGGAAGGCTCGTCGCCTCTCAGCAGATTCAGAGTATGCTTGAGGTCACTACACTGGGTACAGTCAGGGCTGTCAGGGCTATTAAACGGAGTCGTTACACCACTCCCTCATCACCCATCAAAGCAGTGTAGGCTGACAGCTCGAATACAGTGTCCCATACCACCGTATTCAGCTCACGAGTCTGCGTTGCTCATTGGTCACTATGGGGAAGCACATCGCCCCAGCGTAGGCTGACAGCTTGACCACGGTGTCCCATACCACCATGCCTGGCTCATGAGTCTTAGCGAATCGCGGTACCAAGGTTAACAGGGTTGCACTGGTAAGTTCGGTACCTTAGGTTCAAGCAGTAGCGTCCAAACATGGTGAACATACATTAGACAGATCGGGTTACTTGACGAACCCGGCTAGCTCGAGCGCATGATAAGTTGAACGACATGAAGTGCATAAGCACTTCGTGTGGCCAACCACTATCGCCAACCAAAGTACGACTTGGGTTCATCGAACACATCTCACGTGGCAAATGAATCTCAGCCACGAATTCAATCCCATTACCGATTGTCTGGACTATACAATAGCCCCAATCACATTCAATTACGAAACAGTTAAAGCAGTAATGGATCAAGATTTTAAATCATACAATCAAATATCCAATATTGTCCGCGTAGGGCTGTCAGGGCTGTTGCACGGAATCGTTACACCACTCCCCCATCACCCTTCACGGATTTTATGGAATACAACTTAAACATGTGAAGTAGTCAGAGGAGAATGAAATAAACAAGTAATTCAAACATATTAACAAGCATGTTATAAAACACAATACAAACAGGAAATCCAAACACATACATTTCATATACCAGTAAGTGATTAAACTAAACAACTTACATGAAGGAAATCATACACATCACTAAGGTAGTTGAGAATCTTATCTCAACACCTACACAAGGCACTACTAGCTTAAGTACATACCTATACAAGCATTTTCACAAACACTTAGACTACACATTCCAACATACCTATAATATAATGGTTAAAACGCAAGTCGTAGTGAATCCTTTCACAAAGGATTGCCACATGAACTACGATCATGCATATATGACCAATATTCATGGCAAGCATAAATCATAGTTTCATATTCATTTGAATATTTCTGCAAACACTTAGGCTACAACTAGAACATACACGACGTATGTTAATATAGCAGGTGTTAGGCTAATCTGTTCACCCAGAATTTGATACACATTTATCTAGCATATATAGACAACAATTAATCATGGCAATCACAAATCCATATTCATACGTATATGGTATTTTCTACAAATACGAGGATACAATATATTCAACATAGTTAACGTATATCTGAAAAATGAAATGGACAGCACTTTATACATGTGCAATTATATGCAGATCATGAATCTATTATTATCTGACATTGAAAGTTTTGAAAACCATAACCTATACGTCTAAAGTCCATACCTTACGCCGTAGAAGCGTAATGAACTCGATAGATTTGCTAAGCTTCTGTCTACGGTGATGTGGCAACCTATAACATGCTTTAGGTTAGTTATTTCATAACTTACAACTATCAAAACCCCAAAACAGATTAGGGTTAGAGTTTCTTACCTAGAAATGAAGTCAAAATCATCGGGAAAACGATTAGAAAGGGATGGTTAAGCTTGTATAGCGACAGGGTAGAGTGATAGGGAGATGCTCCCACTTCTCTCACACTTTCTTTCTCTTTTCTCTCTTCTCTTTCCTAGGTTTTTCTCAAATTCATATGGGATGGGAGAGTGAGGGTTTTAGGTCCTTATATAGGCTAAAACATAACCAAAGTAGACCCAAGGTCAAGATATACTTAAGTTATATCTAAAGTGGGTCCATTTCGATCCAATGGAGCACTTCTGGAGGCCTCTTTTCTTTGTATAGTCGGACTTAAGCTCACCAACCTTAGATCTAGGTGGAGTTAAGTTTTTGTTCCAGTCGGATTCTCAGATCACGCGTGGCGGACCAATTTCAGTTTAACGGTCACTGAAACTCGATCGGGGATTTCAAATACATTGCCATGTATATGAAATTTCTCTTGATCTGAGGGTGTATTTGGGTCAGATTCCAAAGGTCTGATTGCTTATATTTGGCCCGCAAACATCAAGTCTCAAATTACTTAAAATTGGACTTTATTTCTAATTAATTTCACATTTCTCACACTCTTCGCTCCGGACTCAAGCGAATAGCCCTAAGATATTAGCTGGATTTGATTTTTGAGATGGTGGTCAAGCCCAGCAAGGCGGTCCTAATTCTATAACTTTGTATTATTTGGACTTTCGATGTATAGTCCAGATCTGATACGGAGTTTCGTGATGCTCCTGAGAGTAGCCAGGTAATGAGATTGATCCTAGATTTTAGGGTGACCTAGCGTCAATGATTCTACAAGTTTTTGGTCTTGCAGATCGTATTTAAAGTAGATCAAGCGGATTTCATAGCTAATCTAGTTTAACACTTAGTTACTTTTGAAGGATAAGGTAGTGAAAGTTGAGATTTGTGAAGAAAAATGGTTAAAAAGTGATTTTAGACAATGGGATTGATTCTGACAAGTTAATAAGGTGTTAGGATCAACCTATTGCCTAAGGATGTCTAATTCCAGGTTTGCAAAAATCCAGGATGTTACAATTTTGTATGTAAATTGAATTTATATCCCATCTAATACAATACAATATCACCAAATCCTATGTTTTAAATAGGCCCTAAGGCTATTTCATGTAATGTCTTGGAAAAATCCGTACAAAGACCCGTGTACCACCTCAGGCAGAAATCACTCAGGACTAAACCCTTTAGAAATTAGACAAGAATTAATTAGGTACTAAACTGAATTAATCAGTAGATTAGTTTGAATCGCTTTCTATACGATCTGCAAGACCCAAAACTAGTAAAATTGTTAACGCTACATTACCTAAAAACCTAGGATCAATCTCAAAACCTAGTTGCTCTCGGGAGCACATTGAAACTCTGTATCGGACCTGGACTGCGCGTCGAAATCCGATAACCGCGAAACTAGACAGTTATGACTGCCTTACTGGGCTTGACAACCACCTCAGAAATCAAGTCTAAATAGTATCCCCAAATACACAACTAGGGCTATGAGTAAAGTGTCTGAAAAATGCAAATATCTTTAGGAAATGAACTTAGATTTAAGTGAATTGGGCCATTCGCTTGCAGGCCAAATTTAAGATTTCAGATCGTCAGATTCTGACCCAACTATACCCTCGGATCAGGGAAAATTTCCAACAGATGTCAGTGTACTTGTGGCTCTGATCAAGTAACGATGACCGTTGAACTGAAACAGATCCTTCGCGGTCGATCCACTGATTCGATCGGACCAAAATCTTAGCTTGACCTAGATCCAATGTCAACGAACTTTCCCATACCATATGCAGAAAATGGGCCTCCAGATGAGCTCCGTTGGTCCGAAACAAATGACTTTTGGCTATAACCTAAGTATATCATGGCCCTAGGGCCATTTACACCAGTTCTGAGCCTATATAAGGGCCTTTACCTACCCCTCTCTCATTCCATACGAATTTCATAACCCTAGGAAAGAGAAGAGTGAAAAGAGAAGGAAAAAGTCAGGATAAGTGAGAGAGAGTGGTAGATAGTTGCTGGGATTCGATCCTACTGCTCTACGTGCTGAATCGCCTCTCCCATGTCACTTCACCGGCGATTCTGATTCCGTTGTTGGGTAAGAAATCCTAACCCTAACATGTTTTAAGTATCCAAATAGAGTAAATGGTGAAATAGCTAACCTATTTCATACTATAGGTCGTCATTGTGTCGTAGATGAAGACGTAGTGTTCAAAATGAGTTCGATACGAGTTTACCGGCAAAATGTATGAACTATAAATATTTAGGTTATGGTTTTCAAGGCTTTCAATATCAGTTAATGATTTATGACTGACTTGATTGCTATCACATATGCTTAGATATGATGTTTTCTGTATATTACATATATATGTGTACTATATTGATTTTAATGCATTCTATGTGTTCGTTGAAATGTTTGATTGAATATGGAATTATGATTTGTGCTTGTTATGATTGATGTTTGAAAATACATGATTGTTGTACATGTGGCAACTCTCTTGTGGAAGGATTTGCTATAATACCTGTTATAATTACTATATTACATGTATGTTGATATGTGTAGTCTAAGTGTTTGATAAAATGCCTGAATGAGAAAATGCTTGTTGTAATGTATTTAATAAGGGCATTGAGATAGGATTCTCAATTCCCTTATTTATAGTTACAGTTTCCTTTATGTAACTTATCTTGCTACTACGTGATTTGTGGATGAAATGCTTATGTATGCTAACATATGTATTATTTGTTTGTTGAAATGCTCAAATGAGATTTATATCTAGATTAGTTGTCACATGTTGTCTTTGACTGTCACACGTGAATGCTATTGTTTGGAGTGTGATTTGGGGTTATGATGTAGTCCAAACAATTGGTAATGGTTTACGATCGGTGACTAAATTGTTTTAGCCACAACGGATACGTTCGATGTATCCGAGTCGTACGTTGCTTGTCGACAGCGGTTAGGCCACGCGAAATGCTTACGCACTCCATGTCGATTAATTCAACGTGTGCTCGTACCAATCAAGCTCCGATTGGCCTAATGTATGTTCACCATGTATGGACGCTACTGCTTGAATCTAAGGTACCAACTTACCAGTGAAAAGCCCGCTTAACCTTGGTACCATGATATGCCAAGACTCATGAGCTGGACATGGTGGTATGAGACACCGTGGTCGAGCTGTCGGCCTACACTGGAGTGACGAGCCTCCCCGTAGTGTCCAGTGAGCAAACCAAACTCGTAAGTCAAATATGGTGGTATGGGACACTGTATTCGAGCTGTTAACCTACGATCTGGTGACGAGCCTCTCGTAGTGACCTTGAGTATACACTAGGACTACGATAAGGTGACGAGCCTTTCCATAGTGACTTCGAGTATAAACTAGGTAGTGCTGAGGTGATGAGCCTCTCCGTAGCGACCTAGAACTGCTATCGTATGAGATTATCTAGGATTGACGACCCTAGATGGATCATTGTTTAGGTAAATGATATAAGGGGAGGTGCCTTAGCTTCTCAATCTGCTGTATGAATAAGACTAATTAAGAACTTGGCTAATCACTCACATGCACCGCATTGCATGTGCTTTGGCGAGGAAGTGCACGTTTACCGGGAGTGTTGCATGCGCGATCATGAGATGATGTCTCTGAGGGAGTGCAGGCGAGGGCATGCATCATTAATACATATCATCCTTGCATTAATCAGAGTACTTAGAAATGTTTGTTGTATTGCTTCATCATTACTGCTTGACTGAATTGATAACATGTTAACCTTTGCCTTATAGCTTCACTGAGTTGATCACTCACTCCCACTCTTGGACGGTGTTTTAAAACACTAACCAGACTTTGTTATAGTTTCAGGTGATGTCGAGGCCTACGAGGCGGAGCCTGACTTCTACAACGATGACGAGGAGTTCTCCTATTTACAACTCTCTGGCAGGTTTATGCAGACCTGGAGTTGCGTCACCGGAGGTACAAGGATATGGATTAGATGACATTACACTTTATCATTTTGCATATTTTGGAACCAAACATGTAATTATTTAACCTGGTATCATATTCATACTCTGGAAACTTACAACCACTTATACGTTCTATATACTTATCAGAGTCTTCCGCTTGCGTTATTTAACTGCCTCTGGAGTATGATATGCTGATTTGGTATAATCCCACTCATGTTTAATGCACTAATACGGACAACATTTAATCATCATTATCTATGTTACATAAGTGATGTGTTAGAACTCGGGAGTTGGGCTCCTGCTCGACCCCCGATTTTTAGGGCGTTACATTTCATAATTATATGGAATTTATATCCCACCTAATGCTGTGCAATGCCACTTGATCTTGCGTTCGTCTAGCACCTTGCATTCGGAATACTCCAGTTATGTTTAGCATCTTTGATTCTGAATCCTCGATAATAAAAAATAGTTATACATTGAAATTGTGTTGTATATTTACAAGATTTTGGATTTAATTACTAAATCAACTTTAATATCCTTAATTAGCATACATATGTGATGTTTGGCACAATGATTGTATATAAGCCTATTAAATTATATACTTTGGTAAAAAATGATGAAATTCAAAGCCTCAGATGGGCCATGAATATAAGATCACAACCGAGCAACTAACCAATGTTTTTAACTATTGATTTACATGGCAAATGTTTGGACTGCATAGATCATTCTATTAATGTAATTTTAATAATGCAGTTGACATTTTAATTATTTTGGAATATTATCAGCGGGTCATGTGTATAATAGATTAGTAGCCTAACAACACTTATATTACATGTGTGACTCTCCTACCTTTAAAAATGAAAAAAAGAGAGTAGAGGATTAATGATTCAGGCAAGAGGGAGGAATTGCAAAACTCAACAGAAGTGAGGATTTGCAAACCCTTATTTTTGAAATACCCTCCAATTCTCGTTGCCATATGACCCCTGGATTGGCAATACTCTCCAATCCATAGTGTTAAACGACCCCTTACATAGATGGAATTTACATCCCACCCAATGCAATGCAATACCACTTAATCTTGCGTTTTAAATATCCCCAAGGGGACTATCTAAATTCATATAAATTAAAGAAAATAAAATACCACTTCTCATGAAATTAACTTTCCTTTGTTTATAAAATCCTTTTTTGTAAGAATTCGTAATAAACATAATTTTATACTTTTTAAGTTGGAAAATTATTAAATTTATTTTCCCACCTTCACTCCTAAAAATGCATTTTCTCACTATGGAAAGTAAAAGAGTTTTTAAGAGTTAAACGAAAGAAAATGAGTTTTAAAGAATTAAATAAAAACGTACCACTATCCACCTTTAATAGTCTTACATATATTACATTTGCCAATATAACACCCAACGTGATGTCTTGGGAAACCACACACATTTATCTTCTATATGCAAATCTAATACAGGGGCATTTTCACACCGAGCTCGAGTGGGGTCGCTTGTGGGATGCAAGGGCACACTCGAGGTGAGTGCGGCCCACGGAGGAGATCTTATATTTGAGACTCCTCACCGGAGGGTGATTAATGCGTATTTCACACCAGGCTCGAGTGGGGTAGCTATGGGATGCGAGGACACACTTGGGGTGGGCGGCCCATGTGATTCGGGGCCCACGAAGAGGGTTCGGCCGAGGTCCTAACCCATGCGATGTGGGGCTTGGGCTATGAGATAAAGGAATTAATTCGCCACACTCTAACGGTTCGAGCTTTTAAAGCAAGTGGTTAATTGTCCTGTATCAAAATCAATGGGTTTAACAATATGTGAGCTTTAAATGATGAAAATCACTTATAACACAAACATGCAAATAATCAAACATGTAGGATGCAAGAGACACCAAGATTTTTTTTATATGAAAAATCCTCTAGTGTGAAGGGAAAAACCACAGGACCTATTATGACACAAATCCACTATAATGGAAATAATGGAAGTACAATCATTAAGAGACCTCTTTTGGATATCCTGACTACTTCACTCAAAGATGGATTACAAGTAACATGAAAGAAATAAATTTCTCACAAACTAGGGATTATATAAATCCTCAAAACACCCTTGGAGAAGACAATCGAAGAAACTAACGTTGTTAATAGACACTCACGAACCTATATACGAAGATTTCAATGGTAGAAGGCTCTTATTCTCTTCTTCTTTAAAACCTCATTTTCTCTTCTTTCTCCCCTTTTTTCTCTAAGAAAGAAAAACCCCAATGTTGTTATGAGTCTCTTAAAAAAAAAAACTCTAATTTTCTTATTTAACTTGCTTGGCCAAAAGACCAAAATACCTCTGCTCACATGTGGCACTAAAAGATCTACTTAAGCCTACACTTGTGGATCCCACCTTCACATGAGGAGGGACCCCAACAATCTTCCCCTCCTAACTCACGAGGAGGGCTCCACAATGCCCAAACATGTAATGCTTATGCAAAACTCATGTTTTCTTTAGGTAAAGCCTTGGTCATCATATCCGAGCTATTCTTGTTGGTACGGATCTTCTTAAGTTGTAGCAACTTTTCTTCAAGAGCATCATGAGTTTAATAATACTTTACATCTATATGCTTGGACTTGGAATGGAGATTTAGATTTTTATTAAGGTGTATGACACTATGACTGTCACAATAAACAACATAATTATCTTGTATCAAGTCAAGTTCTTGAAAGAACCTATTCATCTATAACATTTCCTTGCAAGCTTTTATTACTGCAATATACTCAGCTTCTCTACTAGAAAAGGCCACACATTTTTACAACTTGGACTACCATAACAATGATATCCCTATGAAAGTAAGAATGTTCCCCGATGTGAATTTCCTGGAGTTAACGTCCCCAACCATATCTACATCTGTGTAACCTTCTAACACAAGCTTATCGCTTCTAAAGCATAAACACACATTGGATGAACCTCTGAGATATTTAAGAATTCATTTAACTGATTCTCAATGCTTTTTGTCAGGATTTGTAATAAATCTACTAACAACACCCACTGCATATGCGATGTTGGCCCTTATGCACACCATGACATATATCAAACTACATATTGCCGATGCATAAGGAACTTTCTTTATTTCTTTATTTTCTTTTTCACTTGAGCGACTTTGATTACTACTTAACTTGAAGTAACCTGCAAGTGGGGAACTGACAGGTTTTGCATTGTTCATATGGAACATTTCAAGCACTTTCTCAATGTACATTTCTTATGATAACCAAAGCTTGTTGACCTTCCTATCACAAAAGCTCTTCATGCTGAGAATTTGTTGTGTGAGTCCTAAGTCCTTCATAGTAAAGGACTTGTTTAACTCCTTTTTTCAACCTGTCAACTTTACCAACAATCAACATTTCATCGACATAGAGAATAATAATAATAAAATCACCATTAAAAAACTTAATAAATACAGAATGGTCAAAAGCGATTCTCCTATACCTATGATTCATCATAAATGAATCAAAATTTTTGCACTACTACCTTGGGGTCTGTTTTTACCCATATAGGCTCTTTTTCAACTTGCAAACCATGTGTTCATTGCCCTTGATTTTGAAACCTTTTGGCTACTCCATATATAATTTTCCTCCAAATCACCATGAAGGAAAGTTGTATTGACACCTAGTTGCTCAATCTTTAGGTTCATGCTTACAGCTAAACGCAATATAATCCGAATGGATGACATATTTGCCACAGGTGAAAAATCTCATCAAAGTCAATTTCCTTCTTTTGCCCAAATTCTTTCACAACCAACCTTACCTTGTACCTTAGTTATGAGTCCTTCTCTTCAGTCTTCAATATGAATACTCACTTGTTCTTAAGTGTTTTCTTATCCTTTTACAGCTTCACTAAGTCATAGGTGTGGTTCTTATGCAAAGAATCAATCTCCTATTGCATACCTCTTAGGCATTCTCCTTTCTGTTCATCGGTTTGAGCTTCTTGATAGTTTTCTAGTTCACCTCCATCTGTAAGCATGACATACTCATGAGGTGAATACCATTTGGACAATCACTCTAATGGACCTTCTTAATTGAGACTCGATTGGTGGTTCTTAAGGGGGTTGATCCCCCTGTTTTTCTTGTTCAATATCACCCATAGGGACATTATCACCAACCATCTCTTATTGGCCCAACGCATCTCCCCCTTCATCATATATTTTGGGAGGAGAAACTGGATCTATAGATCGAGGCTTTTTAACTTTTTCAAAGTCTTCAATTGTTTGGTCTTCAAAACAGACCACATTCCTGCTTCGGTCTTTATGAGCAATGGTTGTGTTCATGTAACGCCCATGGGTGCGGCCTTTTGGTCGCAACTCATCATCAGAAAAGGTGATGGCTTGGGGGGAGGAGTTGACCTATCATGTGTGTGACAGATTCTGGTGAGGCATCCCAAGAGATATGTGCGTCGTTGAGTGTTTTAACAAACATCTCTTGATATGTCTAGGATGTACAGAGGACTTCTCACATTGATATTTGGAGCATTGCGGTAGATGGGATTAGGTGGGATGGCATTACGATATCCACCGTTTAATCCACCACCAGTGTTTGGATCGTTGGAGCCAGCAATCACCGCTAAACCCACCATTCAATCCCGAATTTAAAGTCGAGTCATTAGAAAGCCTGCCCCACAACTATATTCTTTTTGCCCATCCCCAGATTCGAAAGAGGGATATGAGAGAGAAAATCAAATCCATCTCTCCTCCAGCAATGTATCCCCCATGCGGTTATCACCAAGGTGGACTCTGTTGGAATAGAAATTGAGATGCATGCTTTTCATGACCACTTTATTAAGGGACTTACTGGTTAGACTGATTCCCACCTTAATTCAAAATTGGCCTCACCCACTAGTTGTGATTATAATAGATGGTTGGTCCACATAACCAACTATTACTATGTTAGAAGATTTCCCAGAGTCCTCTTATGTAACGCCCTGAAAATCGGGGGTCGAGCATAAGCTCCACTCTCAAGTTCCAACGCATCACTTATGCAACATAGATGATGATGATTGAATGTTGTCCATATTACCATATTAGTGCATTAAACATGAGTGGAATTATATCAAAACAGCATATCATACTCAAGAGACAGTTAAATAAGCAAGCAGAAGACTGTGTTAGATATATAAAATATATAAATCATTGTAAGTCTCCAGAGTGTGAACATGTTATCAGGTTAAATATATACATGTATACTCCAAAAATGAACAAAAAGAATATACATAGGTGCTCCAAAAGTGTAAAACAACAAGTGTAATGACGTCTAATCAACATCCCTGTAACCCCGTATCAGAACATGGTCTACATAGATCCGCCTGATAGCTGTATATAGGAGAAACTCTCCTCAACATCAAGAAAGTCTGGCTTCGCATCGCAAGCATCGCCATCATCTGAAACTAAAATAGTGTCTGGTTGGTGTTTAAAACACCGCCCCGTAACGTGGGAATGAGTGATCAACTCAGTGGAACAATAAAGCAAAGGTTAACATGTTATCAATTCAGTCAAGTAGTAATGATAACGCAATACAACAATCAGGTCTTAACTACTCTTATTAATGTAAGAATGATATGAAATAATGATGCATGCCCTCGCTTGCGCTCCCTCAGCAACTTCATCTCGCGATCGCGGCAATGCAACCCTTCCTCAGTGCTTGACTTGCTATGCCAAAGGCACACGTAATGCGGTGCATGCACGTGATTAGTCAGGTTCTTACCTAGGTTTATTCATACGGCAAGATTGGGAAGCTAAGGTACCTCCCTTATATCAATTCCTAAACAATGATCCATTCTAGGTTCATCAGTCCTAGTAAATCTCATACGTGTTACTGTTCTAGGTCACTATAAAGGGCTCGTTACCTGATCAGTGTAGGCCTAGTTTATATTCTAGTTGCTACGGAAAGACTCGTCACCTCAATGCAGTCTCAGAGTACACTCAATGTCACTACCACCCACACCCTACCAACTGGCAGTCTATTTTCGAAGGCTCGTCACAAACCCGACTGGGGACCATAGACAGGCTGCGCAAGGGTAGGCCAACAGCTCGAATACAGTGTCCTATAATACCTTATTCGGCTCACGAGTTTGGGTTGCTCACTGGTCACTACGGGGAGGCTCGTAGCCCCAGCGTAGGCCAACAACACGACCACGGTGTCCTATACCACTATGTCCGACTAATGAGTCTTAGCGGATCTAGGTACCAAGGTTGAACAGGTTTTCACTGGTGAGTTTAGTACCTTAGATTCAAGCAGTAGCAACATACATGATGAACACACAATATGACAATCGATTTTATTAGACAAGTTTGACTGGTACAAGCTTACGCTGAAGTAATCGACATGGAGCGCTAACCATTGTCGACAATCATCGTATGACTCGGATTCATCGAACGCATCAAATGTGGTGAGACTGGCTCGGCCACTCAAATAGGAATTGTTGCCGATTGCCTGAACTACATCTTAGCCTCAATCACACTCCAGATCAATAGCATTCAAATGTAATGGCCAAGACAGTATGTACAACTAAATCACAAATAAATCTCATTTGAGCATATTAACGAACACATAATGCACATGTTATTCTACATAGGCATGTTATACATAAATCACAAAATAGTAATGCATGTTATATGAAGGAATCTATTAATATAGCTAAGGTAATTGAGAATCCTATCTCAACACCCTTAGTAAGTACAATTTATCAAACGCTCACTCATTTAGACATTGTATCAAACACATAGAACATGTTATTATACATATGCATTTTATACTTAAATCACGTAGTTGAAATTAAGACTACATGAAGGGAATTATACATTTAGATAAGGTCGTTGAGAATCCTATCTCAACACCCTTAGTAAAGATAATTCATTAGACAATTTCTCATTCAGACATTTTATCAAATACTTAGACTACACATTTTAACACACATGTAAGAGGTTAATTATAACATATATTATGGCGAATCCTTTTACAAGAGAGTTGCCACACACTCAATGGTCATGTATTATCAAGTAACAAGCATCGCAAGCACAAATCATAATTTCATATTCATTCAAATATTTCAACAAACACATGAAATGCATTATATTCGACATAGTTCACATATATATGTAATAAACGAAAATCCTTGCATTTAAGCACATGTGACAGCAATCAAGTCAGTCATAAATCATTAACTGGCATTGAAAGCCTTGAAAACCATAACCTAAACATTTATAGTCCGCACCTTTCGCCGGTAGACTCGTAATGAACTCAGTTTAAACACTAAGTACTCGTCCACGGCACAACGACAACCTATAGCATGAAATAGGTTAGATACCTCAACATTTACTCTACTTGTATCTCTAAAACAAATTAGGGTTAGGATTTCTTACCTACTAACGGAGTCGGAATCGCCGGAATAGCGATACAGATAAGGTGGTAAAGCACGTGGAGCGGCATGGAAAGATCCCAGGAACAATCTCCCACTTCCTCTCACACTTTCTCTCTCTTTCCTTCTCTCTTTGCTCTCTTCTCTCTCCTAGGGTTGCAAAATCGTATGTGAAGGGAGAGAGAGGGTTTAAGGCCCTTATATAGGCTAAGAACTGATGGGAATGGCCCCAAGGCCAAGGTATACTTAGGTTGTAGCCAAAAGGCACCTGCTTCGATTCAACAGAGCACTTCTGGAGGTCCTTTTCTACATGCGGTCAGACTTAAGCTCCATGACATTGAATCTAGGTCACATTAAGATCCCGGCCCGATCGGATTAGTAGATTGGCCGTGGGGGACTTGTTTCAGTTCAACGGTCACCCGTACTCGATCAGGGCCACAAGTACACTGACATGTGTTGAAAATTTTTCCTGATTCGAGGGTGTAATTGGGTCAGATTCTGACGGTCTGAAAGCTTAGATTTGGCCCGCAAGCGAACGGTCCAAATCACTTAAATCTGAGTTCATTTTCTAAAGGTATTCGCGTTTATCACACACTTCGCTCCAGGCTCAAGTTGTGAGTTTTTGGACACGGTTAGGACTTGATTTCTGAGATGGTTGTCAAGCCCAGTAAAGTGGTCAGTCATCGGAATTTCGACGTGCGGTCTAGGTTCGATACGGAGTTTCAAGGTGCTCCCGAGAGTGACCGGATTTAGAGATTGATTTTAGAATTCGGGGTAAAGTAGTGTCAATGATTCTGCACGTTTTGGGTCATGCAGATCATATTTAAAGTGATTAGTGTTAATTGCACAGGTACTCCAGTTTAGCACTAGCTAATTCTCATCTAATTTCTAAAGAATTTGGTCTTGAGTGATTTCTGCCTGAGGTGATACTCAAGTCCTTGTATGGATTTTTTCGGGACGTTACAACCTACCCCCCTTAAAGAAAATTTCGTCCCTGAAATTGCCTAAGAGTAATAAGTAAAGGTTTTCAGGTTAGTTCTATTGGTTTCAGGTTTATATACGTGTTAGGGTATATAATAACTACACTATCCTTGTTCATAATGGTCTACCCCCCATAAAAGTTTCTACCTCTGAGGTTTGAAAACAAATGTCCAATTCATTATTATCGTGTTAAGTGTTTGATGATAAAGTTTAACTAAGGGTGGCATGTTCTACCCTTTATGATTGGGCTAATACGGAAAGTCAGTTGTGGTAGGCTCGAACCCGATACGTCGATTGCCCGCCTGACCAGGGCAGACAACACATTGTATTATCTCCTAATCCTGATGGATCCTGGTCTTCTGCTTGGTCAAAGCAGTGAGTCCTTTGGTAATCACCCAGGATTGAGAATTGAGTTAAGCCGCGAATGCCTCGTAGGGATATGGTTCTGAAATTCCGAAATCTGATCATCCTAAGTATTTAAGGAGTATTATAATTCGATAGGAGGTTCAAGCCTCATGTTTATAAGGTTGTCATTTGGGTCTCGTTCAATGAGAGTTCTTCTTTAGCCTATGTTTAACTTGGTGGATAATAAGTTCTTCCATGGTGCTCAATAGTTAAAAGACTATACTAGAAGGGTTTTCAATCTTCTAAAATTACATTTGTATGTCACCATTTCGATCATAAGGCTAGGGGGTTATGGGCAGATTGCACTTTAGTTTCATTAACTTTGGGAGGGAAGGAAGAGTCGAGAGTTCTAAAACATTTCAGAGGTTTAGAATGTTGGCAGCAGAAGGCCGCGGGAAGGAAAGAGGAGGGACATCTCCTCGACGTGGTATAAATCTTGAACTTACAAGGGAATAAGAAACTTACAACATTTTATGGTAGTCCGCCTCTAACATGAGCTTACGGAGTATTAAACTATGAAACTCGATTCTACCAGAGGGTTCTAATTTAATTGTATAAAAACAACTAAAAATATATATATCTTTACGTATAATCAAATTTAATCACAGAATAATTCCTAGTATGATTATAAATTATTCCTAAATAGACACCACATACTAATCTTTAATATCAAAAGATATCCCTAGTCTATTGGCAACTCGAAATTGTAGAAATTCTCCGTTTCGACCCTTCTATTATTTACATATTTGTCACCTCTAGTTACCATATTATTTTTATTAGTACTCCTTTGTTAGGCTTATTCTTTCATATAACTTGGTTTAATAGAATACAGGTGTACCTTGAATGTGGGCAGGGACTTCAAAGGTTAAAGGTGTTGTAGTTGTTGACTCAGGTGCTTCAGTTGGAAGTGCATGCACACGGGTTTGTTGAGGATGGTTTGGTTGCGCTGCCATAGGTCATTAAGGTGGCATATTCTGAGGTACAGGTGGTTGGTAATATGGCTGCGCTGGTAGTGTAAATCGTAGGGATAGAGTCGTTATAGCCCATGACGGTTGACGGTCGATCTTCCGAGGTGGTGTGGCACCATTGTCTTTCATCTTAGTGAAACAGAAGGGGTCAGTGTGTCCCCCTTTGTTGCAGTATGTACACCAACGCTTTGTTTGTCTCTGCCAGGTCGGCGGAGCCATGGGCCTGGGAGGCGAGTCTACATGTGGCCTCTTACCTTGGACTAGTCAGTGCTGCAATTCAGGTCGAGGCCTCAGGCCCAATGGTATACGTGTCCGAGAATCCTTGTCTCCATCTTGTTCTGCTTGTATAGACATGTTGACTAGCTCAACATAGTCGGAAATGCTAGCGCAACACATCTTAGCGCGGATTTCAGGCCGCAGACTATCTGAAAAATGCCGCATTTTAATTGGCTCATCTGCAAGGATCAAAGGAGCATATTTGGCTAGCTACAAAAATTTGTTCTCATATTCTGACACGGTCATCCCTCTCTGTCGGAGGCGAAGAAACTCATCCTCCTTTTCGTCACAGTAAGTGAGGGGGAAGTACTTTCCATGGAAGCGTGTCTCAAATGCATCCCAGGTCCACACGTGTCCTCGAAAATTGTTCGTAGGATGTAGTCCCACCATAAACTAGCCTCCTCGAACATATGAGTGACTAGCTCAACTTGTTCTGCCTCAGTGCAGTGTAGCGGGTTCAACATCTTAGAGATGCGATCTAGCCAGTAATCAACCTCCTCGGGTCTGTGAGTACCCGCAAAAGTGGGAGGACGGAAACGTTGAAAGTGCTAAAAAAGTCCATTGGTATCCATGTTCCCAATAGGGTGCGTAGGTGATGTAGGCGGAATCACACTCATATTCTGGGCAAGGGCCCCTGCTATGGTGGCAAATAATTGTTGCTGCTGCTCTTGTTGCTGATGCATCAAGAGCATCATCTGCTCTAACCTATCAGGAGGGGGGACAGACTGGGGCATGTGCGGCATCGAAGTAGACGCATGATTCTGCTCTAGAACCGGTGGTGCAACAGGTGCAGGCCCATTAGTGGGGCCAGTGGCCGGCTGAGAATCTGGCATAATAGCGTGAGTCGGGCCCGAACTAGGGTCTGTCTGGCTATCGCTTAAGGGAGGTGCCCCATCAGTCTGATCGCCAAAAGTGAGACGTGTCGTACTCCGTGCGGCCTTAGGTGGCATTCCCTATATACAACTTAGGGTGCAACCCAGGTCAGATTCAACATACTCACAAACTCATTTACGTAGCATTCACACACAAATTAAAGAAACTTCATGCATTTCATTTATCAAAATCGTCACAATACATGAGACACAGCGTTACATGAATCATGATAGAAGATGCATGTGAGCTAATACAACTAGGGTTCCAAACGCTTAAAACATGCTAACTACTAGACCACATTACCAAGCCTAACAAGGCTATACGAAGCAACTAGGAAAGAAACACACAAAACAACTAAAAGGATGACTACGTGCAGGACTAGTCGTTAGAATCTGGCGATGGTGGAGGAGCACTCTTGTCCTATACACAGCATATGATGGCCCTCAAGGTGTGAGACACCTTCTTGAATTTCCATTTCATGAAGGCCTTGGTCTCCTCAACCTTGGTTCGGACCTGTGTGACCTCCTATCGTAGGGTAGCTTGGCCCTCTTCCAGTTGAGCTAACCGGGCTTCCCTGGCAGCCCGATCACTGTCATGCTCTAGCGTAGCAGCGGGAGCAGAGTCCCCATCTGTGTCCTGGGCCTCCTCTTCTTCCTCTCCATGTTCTTCTTCTATTTCATCTCCACGTTCTTCATCACTCTCTTCCTCTTCACTCTCCGTCTCATCTTCGCTCTCGTTGAGTCGGGCTTGACGCTGTCGTGGCCCAATCTCCATATTGTTGAGAGTAGTGTCGTTGATGTAATGGATCGGCACAGGAACTTCAGCGCCAAGTCTGTATGCGAACTCATGTGCAAGCTTGCATATAAGTCAGTCGAAGGGAGTGAAATAGACGTCCTAGAAGAGCGTGCAGTCTGCACTATCTGTAGCAGTATATACGTAGGCATGCACAACTTCTCTCCCTGCGCAGCTCGGTACAAAAAGTCTACCATCAGGCGCGTCCACTCACCGCGATTGCTCCACCTAGGGTAGACGTTGAACGTGAAAATGTGGTGAAGCAGGCAGAAGTCGTCATTCATATTGGTCACTAGGAGATTATTGTTTGAATTCTAGTGGGCCAGTTGGCCACAAAGGAATCACGTGCGGCGATTCCTCTCACGCGCAGTCCTAAGACTCTCCTCATTAGCATAGACTTCACCAAGCGACATCCCCATGAGTTGGGCTATTAAGCCAACGTTGACTATGAGGTCTCGCCTTTTCACAGGAAATTTGAACTGTAAAGGCTCCAGCGTCTGCTCCCGTATATGCGCGTAGAAGGCTCAAATAGTGTTTACATTCGCCCGCGACTTACCTTCAAATACGGGCCCCCGTCCAGCATCAGACAGGCGTTCCAGCACCAGATATTTCTCAAAGAGCCTCTCATCCATGTGTGCTTCAAAAAGGACCCTACGACCATCGAATCTTCCATGGGACAGCTTCGCCAATAGAGCTCTCTCGAGAGGAGCCTGGGGATCGAGGTCCTGCTTAGTCCTTATCTCCCGATCGACACTTAAACTTGTGGCGGCGGCCCTCTGTCTTCTTGAACGAGTAGGGCGACTAGGCCCGACTTCATCCACAGGAGTCCTTTTCTTTCCCATGATAGAAAGAATGGTGGAAATCGAGAATATGGCCGTATCAAGCTCGAATAAGGCCATGGAATAGGGAAATGAAATGGTTTATTGGGTTCCCCTGGATTTGAGACACAAAGGGGGGTTTAGATGCTCAAATAAAAGGAAATAAAGAAGGTGAACAACTATGAGAGAGAGGTTCAAAAGGGTGGCGTGAGTGGTGCATGAAAATGGAAGGAGAAGCACTTGGAGGGATGATTTGAGTGAAGATTTTTGGGTTTTCTTAAGAAAAGGAGAGCTAGGAGGGGTTGGATATGAAGAGGGGCAGCCATGGGGGTGTTTTAAAATATCCTAACACAAAATAGTGGGCCACATAATGCCCTAGGGGTGTCGGCCCGCACAACCCACTCCGCCCAGGCCCGCCAGGCGGTGAGGCCTCGCGGAACCGATGAGGTCCTTGTCGACCTCTGAACTTTCAGTGAGGGGTTGCCGGTGGGACGAGGTCCTCCTGCCCCTTGGGTCCTAAAAACATCTGGGTCCCATTCTGGGTCCCCCTGATTTGTACGGTTTGGCCCCCCGACTCCGTCTCCACTCATTTCGAGTCATTTCGGATTCCTTGCTGATGTATATTTGCATTTATCGATTTATTAAAGGCTGGAATGGGTAAATAATGGTTTAAACCCATTGATTGAAGGTCTAGGGGTGATCCGGGGTCGTCTCAAGTGATCATGGAGGGGTACGGACCCGATCTCGGCGATCGATATTGGTTAATTTCGCCGATTGGCGAAACTAGGAATCCTATGCTTGTTTCTACATTTTCTTACACCCTCTTAGGTTAAAGTACATCAGTGTGCATCGTGTGACCATAACCTAGGTCCAGTTTAATCCAAATTATGCTCTGATACTAACTTGTAATGCCCTGAAAATTGGGGGTTGAGCATAAGCTCCACTCCCGAGTTCCAACGCATCACTTATGTAACATAGATGATGATGATTAAATGTTGTCCATATTAGTGCATTAAACATGAGTAGGATTATACCAAAACAACATATCATACTCCAGAGACAGTTAAATAAGCAAGCGAAAGACTGTGTTAGATATATAAAATATATAAACTGTTGTAAGTCTCCAGAGTGTGAATATGTTACCAGGTTAAATATATACATGTATAATCCGAAAATGAACAAAAAGAATATACATGGGTGCTCCAAAAGTATAAAATAATAAGTGTAATGGCGTCTAATCAACATCCCTATAAACCCGTCAATCAGAATATGGTCTACATAGATTCGCCTGATAGCTGTATATAGGAGAAACTCTCCTCAACATCAAGAAAGTCTGGCTTCGCATCGCAAGCATCGCCATCATCTGAAACTAAAATAGTGTCGGGTTGATGTTTAAAATACCATCCCGTAATGTGGGAGTGAGTAATCAATTCAGTGGAACAATAAAGCAAAGGTTAACATGTTATCAATTCAGTCAAGCAGTAATGATAACTCAATACAACAATCAGGTCCTAAGTACTCTTATTAATACAAGAATGATATGAAATAATGATGCATGCCCTCGCCTGCGCTCCATCAGTAACTTCATCTGACGATTGCGGCATACAACCCTTCCTCAGTGCTTGACCTGCTATGCCAAAGGCACACGTAATGCGGTGCATGCACGTGATTAGCCAGGTTCTTACTTGGGTTTACTCATACAGCAGGATTGGGAAGTTAAGGTACCTCCCTTATATCAATTCACAAACAATGATCCATTCTAGGGTCATCAGTCCTAGTAAATCTCATACGATGTTGCGGTTCTGGTCACTACAAAGGGCTCGTCACCTGATCAGTGTAGGCCTAGTTTATACTCTAGTTGCTACGGAAAGATTCGTCGCCTCAACGTAGTCTCAGAGTACACTCGAGGTCACTACCACCCACACCCTACCAGCTGACAGTCTATTTTTGAAGGCTCGTCACCAACCCAACTGGGGACCACAGCCGAGCTATGTAAGGGTAGGCCGACAGCTCGAATACAGTGTCCCATACCACCGTATTCGGCTCACGAGCTTGGGTTACTCACTGGTCACTACGGGGAGGCTCGTCGCCCCAGCGTAGGCCGACAGCATGACCACGGTGTCCTATACCACCATGTTCGGCTCATGAGTCTTAGCGGATCGAGGTACTAAGGTTGAACGAGTTTTCACTGGTGAGTTTGGTACCTTAGATTCAAGCAGTAGCAACATACATGATGAACACACAATATGACAATCAGTTTTCCTTCTCTCTTTGCTCTCTTCTCTCTCCTGGGGTTGTAAAATTGTATGTGAAGGGAGAGAGAGGGTTTAAGGCCCTTATATAGGCCCAGAACTGATGGGAATGGCCCCAGGGCCAAGGTATACTTAGGTTATAGCCAAAAGGCACCTGCTTCGATCCAATAGAGTACTTCTGGAGGCCTCTTTTCTACATGCGGTGTGACTTAAGCTCCCTGACATTGGATCTAGGTCAGGTTAAGATCCCGGCCCGATCGGATCAGTAGATTGGCCGCGGGGGACCTGTTTCAGTTCAACGGTCACCGGTACTCGATCAGGGCCACAAGTACACTGACATGTGTTGGAAATTTTCCCTGATCCGAGGGTGTAATTGGGTTGGATTCTGACAGTCTGAAAGCTTTGATTTGGCCCGCAAGCGAACGGCCCAAATCACTTAAATCCGAGTTCATTTTTTAAAGGTATTCGCGTTTCTCACACACTTCGCTCCGGGCTCAAGTTGTGTGTTTCTGGACACTGTTAGGACTTGATTTTTGAGATGGTTGTCAAGCCCAATAAAGCGGTTATATTTGTATAGTTTCGCGGTCATTGGACTGTCGACGTGTGGTCCAGGTCCAATACGGAGTTTCAAGGTTCTCCCGAGAGCAACCGGGTTTAGAGATTGTTAGGGTAAAGTAGCGTCAATGATTATACACGTTTTAGATTATGCAGATCATATTTAAAGTGATTAGTGTTAATTTCACAGGTACTCCAGTTTAGCACTAGCTAATTCTCATCTAATTTCTAAAGGATTTGGTCCTGAGTGATTTCTGCCTGAGGCGATACTCGAGTCCTTGTATGGATTTTTCTGGGATGTTACATCTTACCAGTTAAATGTAATAATCATATATCGACAACAACCCCAATACTTCGTCGAAGAGATTCCCAAATAGATCTCACAAGCAAGAAAGACAGGTTGAAATCATGACCATCATTAACAAGCTTAAGCAATATCTTAGTAGCACGATCGACTATGACGGGTGTCACGTCAACACATTGAGTGCTTGACAGAGGAAGAGACAGAGGCAAAAGATGGAATAATGTTTCATGAATTGGATCAACATCCGCTAAGATGGATGACTCTAAGGCCGACGTTCAAGATACCCTCATCGAAGTAAATCTTGGAACATATCAAGATCCTCGGCCTGCACACATTAGTGTAGAGCTAGATTCACAAGTATATATGGAGATGATCTATCTTGTTAGGGAATGTCAGACTGCTTCGCCTATGACTACCATGAGATGCCAAGATTAGATCAAGATCTGGTTGAACACTGCCTCCGATCAAGGAGGGTTTTAAACCCTTCAAACAACCCATCAGGATGATGACCATTGAAGTCACCCTCAAGATTAAGGAGAAAATAGAACAACTGTTAAAAGTCAAATTTATCAAGCTGATCAGCTATGCCGAATGAATCTTGAACATAGACCATGTGATCAAGAAGAACGACTAGGAAAGAAAGAATCCTATTAATGACTAGTACCTAAAGAACTACTACCCAACATTATGAGATTCGATGTAGACACAAAGAGGATCGACCGCGAAGCAAACCGATCAGAATGAAGAGTAGAACACACACACACACACGCAGAGAGAGAGAGAGAGAGAGAGAGAGAGAGTAAAGATCAATCGTTATAGAGATACTATTTTCCTTTCAAGCAAATAGTGAAACACAAAAAAATGTCTTTAGTTGATTGAAAGCCCAATTTTATCTTCATCCTTTTAATAAATAGTGGCCAAGCCTTAAGCTTCAACCATCAGCCATAGAAAGCACCATTTTTTTAGAGTCTTTTCACTTCATTCAATCAGAAGAGTATCCATGGTGAAAAGAATAATTTGATCATAAGACAATTAGCTAAAAATAATTGTCATTGTTCACATCTGCATTAAAAGTTGATAATCATGCTAGGCCATTTCTGACGTTGGCATTAATGTGCACGTTGGTCGAGCGCGAACCCCATGCTGGCATGTGTTGCACGTCAGAATGCTCATCGAAACTCGAACGTTAAACATCCCATCACATCTCCTAATGTGAAAGGACGTGAGGGGCATTGTTTACACACATTTTCGATACATCGACGTGGATCAATAAGAAGTTGTCATATATTGACATTATAGGTTTGATGCTGGCATAATTGTACTCGTAGCCGAAGATATCTTTTTCTGCCTATTCTTCGACGATACATCTTTCGTTACTAATGGGGTAGAATAAAACCATATGCATGCCTTTAGGGGATTGAAATATCAAATGATACGTGGTCACAATATGTGTGCATTCGAATGAGGTAGCGTATCCACCAAATCTATAAAAGGCATACCGATGCAAGGATCCTATCATGTATTTAGATATTATATATTCGGTAAGGTCGTCTCTCCCAATCTTTCCAAAATTCTAGACCTTTTCAGAGATACTTGGAGCTCTCATGAAGAATATGAAGATTCTGAATATTAAAAGATTGGACCAATATCTGAGCGGATGGATAGCATTATGATCCCATATTGAAGTAGATCGTAATCAAGAGAATGGGAGATCAGGATTTGGTGGATCTGGTTCCACCAATTCCACAATCCGAACTACATGATGGGAGGAAGGGTGGAGATGGCTTTAATTAAGTTATTTTTAGATGCAACATCATCCCAAAGATCCAATAGGGGACCATCTGATGGGGTTTTTCTCCTCAGTTCAGAGGAGAGATAGTGCAGCCGGTCGAAAATCGGAGTGTTTCACCACACTACTCGACCAGTCGAGGGTCATTCGACTTAAAGTCCAGCGAGCTCAGTTTTATGTCCTTGACCAGTCGAGGGCCTGACTCGACCAGTCGAGTGAACAGTGCTTGACCAGTCGAGGCCCTGGCTCGACTAGTCGAGGGTTACGCAAATTTGCGCGGATTTTGTGCGGACTACGTAAATTGGAGGCGGTTTCGCAGAGGTGCGAAAGGGAAGTTGCCTAAACTATAAATAGGAGTCCTTAGGGCTTTTCTAGTGTATTGAGAAGGGTATTCTATGGGTTTTACAACCAAGGTGAGAGAGAGAGAGAGAGAGAGAGAGAGAGAGAGAGAGAAAGGGAGAGAGAGGAAGCTTGTGGAAGGGAGAATTTGCAGTCGATGTCTCAGTGCTCCTATGTCCTCGTGATTGGTGAGATCTTTCCATTTTTCTTTTATTCTCTTATTGTTCATCCGCTCCTGCGCGAGTGAAGAAGGTTTGATCTAAGCGAGGTGTGCTTATGATCGGTCGTAACGTTCTACTTCATAGTGGATTGTTGCTCTGGACTAGGTCCTGTGGTTTTTACCTCTTGGAGAGTTTTTCACGTAAAAATCTCTTGTATCGTATGGTTTGTGCTTTAATTTATTTTATTGTTTTATTATTCCATAATTCTAGTGTTATTTGGGAGGCTAGATCCTAAGGTTTTGTGCAAAGGCCCCCAACACCATCTACATAAAAATAGAGAACTGAAAAATCAATGGTTTTATGTTTACGAAAATCTCTTATGGGAAGACTTCACGAAAAGTCATAGATTCAAATGATCCTGGACCATTAAGGAAACCCAGCAAGGGTTTTGCCAGCCCGGCAACTTATAAAAGGAGCACACGATGAAGAGCTCATGGCCCACAATAAACACAATTTATCTTCTTTTTACATTTATCATAGCATAGCCTAGTTTTAGCATAGATAGTTACTGTCCAGCATTATCACTATAGTACCGTAAGATTATCATAAACATCCACAAACCTTACATTGCTAGATCTCGATCAACCAAGTTCTTACTTAAGTGATCATCATTCTGTCGTAGCCTGCTGACCATCAGCTTGGATCGTCTGTTCATATAGACGAATTCGGTATTTATCTTTTTCATTATCTCTAATTGTTTTTTACTTTGTTGATTGTAATGAACTCCATTCAAATATTTATAGAATCGACATTGCTTTAGCTTTTTTAGTTCATCTGTTCATCTTCGTTTCTTTGAAAAATACATTGGTTACAATTAGTGGTAAAAGAAAAGTCCTTAACATAAGGAAAAAAGAATCAATCGGAAAAAAACTAACCCATATCCTTTCGTAAATCGCCTGATCATTGTTACAACTGGTGGTTAAGACGACGATTGAATTTTTAAATATAGTCTTATTCAATGATTTCAATGCGAGGGCACCAATGTTCAATCAAACATTAAGTCAAGTACAATTATGACATGCCCACACTTTTTAATAACTAAATACAAGCATCAATCACATGTGTGGGCTTGTGTTTAATTGAATTGTGCAAAACCTCGATGTTTCATTGTGTTTGATTTAATTGTGCAAATATATTTTTTTACATGGCAAGTGGAACTCAAAACCTTTTTTACTGCCATAAATATTTACTATGCATTAATCATACAAACATATTTTTGACATGCATGGTCGGATTGAAACCTACTTTGATGCCATAAGTTTTCATTTTGCACCAGTGGTGCAAACATTTTTTTTTCACACGCACACACTCACGCCGTAGTGTGATTTCACCACCTATCGTTACACGAACCCTTGACCATGTGTTGAAACTCCTGAGAGTTTAGAGAAATTTGGGACTGTGGACCCCACCTTTTATCCAGCTGTTTTTATGAAACAATACAAACATAGTTTGGGAACTTAGACCTACTCATACGGACAGCGAATTTGAGGACAAAAATACCCCTTCTTTCACGGAAACGGATTGGGTACTCCCCCTACCACCAGCCAATGGTGGATGGTCGGTGGTCTGTGGGCCCCACCATGATGTATGCTTTTCATCCATGCCATCCATATATTTTTCCACATCATTTTATGATATGAGACGAAAATGAGGTATATCCAAATCTCAAATGTACCACATTATAGGAAACAGTGTTGAATGAGCGTCAACCATTAGAAAACTTTAGGGGACCCACTGTGATGTTTGTGAGAAATCCTCCCCGTCTAAGTTCATTCATAGGGTCACAAAGACCTGGATGAAGAGGAAAAACAAATTTCATAATGATCCAAAACCTCTGTAACTCCTAAAAGGGTTTCAATGGTAGACGTTCAATTCCCCACTGCCTTTTACAGTGTGGTCCACTTAATAGTTAGATCTATCTTATTTTTCTTCTTAAGCATTAATATGAGCTCGCCAAATAGATAGACGGTTTGGATACAACATAGACCTCATGATGGGACCCACAAAAGTAACATAGCAAAAAAAAAAAACACAGACTGTCGCGGCACTGTCGCCCGCGCAATCTGGCTACAGTTATAATCCGTAGCCATAGTGTATCAAAAATTGCAGGATTTTTTAGGCAAACTGCCTGGACATTTCTAGACTTTTTCGATAATATCAAAAGCCCTTCGATATATCGAAGCTACGATTATAGCTACGGTTATAATCTGTAGCTACAGGGTCCCACTGGCCCTAAATCACTAGCTTCTTCTTTTTTTCGTTATAATCCCTACGGCATTTTGTGGGTCCCATTACGAGGTATGTGTTATATCCAAACCGTCCATCTATTTGACGAGCTCGTATTAAGGCTTAAGATGAAAATTAAGACAGATCTAGCTATCAAGTGAACCACACTGTAAAAGGCAGTGGAGGATTGAACGTCTACTATTGAAACCCTTTTAGGGGTCATATAAGTTTTGGATCATTATGAAATTTGTTTTTCCTCTTCATCCAGGTCTTTGTGACCTTATGAATAGATTGGATGGAAAATATATGTTATGGTGGGCCCTATAAAATTTTTAATGGTGAAAATCAATTTTCCCGCTGCTTTTTGTGGTGTAGTCCAGTTGATCTTTGGATATGATTCTTTTTTTTTTTTTTTTTTTGGATAATGCTCCCAAATGATCTCGAAATATGGATGAACGTTGTGGATATAATATATACATAACTGTGGGGCGCATGTAACTTTGATATCTTTTGAGCGGGGCGAACATGAAATTGAGCAGGGCAAACTAGAAATTGAGTATGGCAAACATGAAATTGAGCGGGGCAAACATGAAATTGAGTGGGCCAAACTGGAAATTGAGAGGGGCAAACTGAAAATTGAGTGGGACAAACATGAAATTGAGTGGGCCAAACTGGAAATTGAGCGGTGCAAACATGAAATTGAGCGGGGCCAACGAGAAATTGAGCGGGGTAAACATGAAATTGAGCGAGGCAAACATGAAGTTGAGCGGGGCAAACTACAAATTGAACGGGGCAAACTAGAAATTGAGCAGGGAAAACATGAAATTGAGCGGGGCCAACGAGAAATTCAGCGGGGCAAACATAAAATTGAGCGGGGCAAACTAGAAATTGAGCGAAGCAAACTAGAAATTGAGCGGGGCAAACATGAAATTGAGCGGGGCAAACTAGAAATTCAGCAGGGTAAACATGAAATTCAGCGGGGCAAACTAGAATTCAGTGAGGTAAACATGAAATTGAGCGGGGCAAACTAGAAATTGAGTGGGGCAAACATGAAATTCAGCGGGGCAAACATAAAATTAAGCTGGGCAAACTAGAAATTGAGCAGAGCAAACATGAAATTGAGCGGGGCAAACTAGAAATTGAGCGGGGCAAACATGAAATTGAGCGGGGCAAACTAAAAATTCAGCGGGGTAAACTAGAAATTGAGCGGGGCAAACTACAAATTGAGTAGAACACACTAGAAATTGAGCGTGGCAAACTAAAAATTGAGCAGGGCAAACTAGAAATTGAGTGGGGAAAACATGAAATTGAGTGGGGCTACGTCTTGTCCTATAAGTGAAAAGCCACCCAATTTTCAAGAGTATATTAGGTGCATCCTAGCCTCACCCAGAGTAATGCAGCCCTTACCATGAGGCATTTTTAGAAACACCTGAACTGCAACTTCAAAAGCCCACTGTTTTACAAACAAAGACAATGGTTTTACAGGTATTTTATCAAACACCTTCTAAGTAATAGGGCTGAAAGTCGGGCGGGTTGGGTTGGGTCGGGTTAGTGCTCAACCCTAGCCCAACCCAAGGTTCCTATTCCTCAACCTTAACCCAACCCAACCCAATCTCGGGTTGGGAATTCTCAACCCAAGCCCAACCCAAGCGGGATCAGTCGGGTTGGCCAGGTTGGTTGGGTAAATATATGCTAATATTTTCATTATTACATTAGTTTATTATATTTTTAATGCAAATTTTATTTTTTATACCTATAATTTTATTAATTATGTATGTAGTTATTTATTGTAAAGAACATTTTTTCTAAACAAACAAGCTAAAATATATAACAACTACTCCTTTAAAAGTTATATTATGTATAAAGTGATCTATTTGGGAGAGAGAAATCCAGTGTATCTTGTTAGCTTGAGTTATCAGAAATGACGTGGACCAATGAAACCTGACAACATTGGAATTTCCTGTGCGTTCAACACGGACTATCCACACTCAATTATAATTAATTTATAAGGAACTTATGTATTGATTGGGTTCGGGTTGGGTCGGGCAACCCGAGACCTTAACCCGAGCTCAACCCAAGTTTTATCGGGTTGGCGTTTGTATGGCCCAAGCCCAAGACCAAACCCGATACATCTTGCCCAAGCCCAATCCAATGTTGGGTCGGTCATGGGTCGGTCGGGTTGAACCCGCCCAACTTTCAAGCCTACTAAGTAACATAAAAGCCAAAAAAAAGAAGAGAGCAAAAAAGTATTTGTTTAATGTACATGTTTGCCCCACTAAATTTTTAGTTTGCCTCGCTGAATTTCTAGTTTGCCCCGCTCAATTTCATGTTTGCCCCACTGAATTTCTAGTTTGCCTTGCTGAATTTCTCGTTGGCCCCGCTCAATTTCATGTTTGCCCCGCTCAATTTTCGGTTTGCCCTGCTCAATTTCTAGTTTGCCTCGCTCAATTTTCAGTTTGTTCCGCTGAATTTGTAGTTTGCCCCGCTGAATTTCATGTTTGCCCCGCTGAATTTCTAGTTTGCCCCGCTCAATTTCTAGTTTGCCCCGCTCAATTTCATGTTTGCCCTTCTGAATTTCATGTTTGCCCTGCTCAATTTCTAATTTGCCCCGCTCAATTTCATGTTTGCCCCACTCGATTTTCACTTTGCCCTGCTCAATTTCTAGTTTGCTCCGCTCAATTTCATATTCGCCCCCCTCAATTTCTAGTTCGCCTTGCTCAATTTCATGTTCGCCACGCTCAAAAGATATCGAAGTTACATGGGCCCTACAGTTATGTATTTATTATATCCGCAATGTTCATCCATATTTGAGATCATTTGGGAGCATTATATATATATATATATATATATATATATATATATATATATATATATATATATATATATATATATATATATATAAAGAATCATATCCAAAGATCAACTGGACTACACCGCAAAGAGCAGTGGGAAAATTGATTTTCACTGTTAAAAATTTTGTAGGGCCCACCATAACATATATTTTCCATCCAATCTATTCATAAGGTCATAAAGGCCTGGATAAAGAGGAAAAACAAATTTCATAATGATCCAAAACTTATATGACCCCCAAAAGGGTTTTAATAGTAGACGTTCAATCCTCCACTGCCTTTTACAGTGTGGTCCACTTGATAGCTAGATCTATCTTATTTTTCGTCTCAAGCCTTAATACGAGCTCGTCAGATAGATGGATGGTTTGGATATAACACATAATTCATAATTGTTTCCACAAAATGCTGTGGGGATTACAATGAAAAAAAGAAGAAGCTAGTGAGTTAGGGTCAGTGGGACCCTATAGCTATGGATTATAACCGTAGCTATAATTGTAGCTTCGATATATCGAAGGGCTTTCGATATTATCGAAAAAGTCCAGAACTGTCCAGCGAGTTTGCCTAAGAATCCTGCAATTTTCGATACACTATGGCTACGGTTTATAACTGTAGCTATAACCGTAAGCAGACTACGCGGCAGCAGTGCCACAACAGTCTGTGATTTTTTTTTGTTGTTGTTGCTTTTGTGGGTCTCATCATGAGGTCTGTGTTATATCCAAACTGTCCATCTATTTGGCGAGCTCATATTAAGGCTTGAGACGAAAAATAAGATAGATCTAACTATCAAGTGGACCACACTATAAAAGGCAGTGGGGAATTGAACGTCTACCATTGAAACCCTTTTAGGGGTTACAAAAGTTTTGAATTATTATGAAAACTTTTTTCTCTTCATCCAGATCTTTGTGACCCTATGAATGAACTTAGACGGGGAGAATTTCTCACAAACATCACAGTGGATCCCCTAAAGGTTTTTAATGGTTGACGCTCATTCAACACTTTTCCTGTAATGTGGTACACTTGAGATTTGGATATACCTCATTTTTTTGTCTCATATCATAAAATGATGTGAAAAAATATATGGACGACATGGATGAAAAGCATAAATCATGGTGGGGCCCACAGACCACCGACCATCCACCATTGGCTGGTGACAGGGGAGTACCCAATATGTTTCCGTGAAAGAGCTGTATTTTCGTCCTCAAATTTGCTGACTTGTACAAGCAGGTCTAAGTTCCCAAACTATGTTTGTGTTTTTATTTTTATTTATTTATTTATTATTATTATTTTTACACAAGCACACGTACCCAACAGACACGCTAGTGGAATTTCACTACCCCGAAAAAATATGTTTGTATTGTTTCGTGAAAACAGCTGGATAAAAGGTGGGGTCCACAGTCCTAAACTTCTCGAGAGTTTACGGCCAGACCAGTGGTGCACACATATCTGGCAAAACTCGTTCCCAATCAATAGGGTATAAAAGGTACATCTGCCATCTTCTACATAAAAATGGTCCAATTAATAACTTGAGCCATTTATTTGTTGGCCCATGGTGGATAGTTATGTTTTTAATATTTTTGTCAAAGAATCGTAGCTATCCCATCCATGGTTTTGAAAATGAAAAAAAGAAAGATGACTTATGAATGGATCAGATCATGCGATCCATGGGATTTTGCATGTACATCAAGAAATGTACGATATACTTAATAGACAGTTTAGATAGGTTCATTGAATTGTCCATGGATCCTAGTTAAGTGAGGTGGTACATTGCTTGTTACATTTACCGAAGACGGAAAAGAAAAACATTGTAACCGAACATTTCCTGTCACACTCAATCACCATGACAACTGACTAGGACTGCGTCGCGTCGAAAACACCTCCAACTTGGTGGTGTGTTTACGTGACAATGTTTATGTACCCACTGTGATGCATGTGTTATATCCATACCGTCCAACCATTTTGTCATATCAATTTAGGCATGCATCCAAAAAATGAAGTAGATTTATAACTTAACTGGACCACACCACAGTCTTACCGTTGATAACTTCTTGGGGCCATTCTAGTTTTCGATGAAGCTGATATTCGTGTTTTTCTTCATTTTTGTCTTTGTAAACTTTTGGACGGTAAATAAACATTATGGGCCTTAGGAAGGTTTAACAGTGGGTATCATTGTCCCCGCTGCTTTATGCGACGCGGTCAGCTTTGAATTTGCCTCATTTTGGGCTCACGTCGTAAAATGATATGTCAGAATGGATGGAAGGTGTGAATATTATACATACATCACAGCAGGGCCAACAGAATTTTGCCACTTCACCCATTAGGGCCACCACCAACGCCATGTTGTGTGCTATGCCATGCCACGCAATCCGAGTTCCATAAAAATGACATCAGAGGACATTAACATGCAGAAAAGTCACCGGGACAATCACATCTGTCGATTTAGTGGGCACCACCACGTGACAAATGTGACAAATACAGCCGAGACTTTTCAAAATCTCGAGAGAATTTCCCTGAAAAATCATTAAAAGATACTAACCCGATTATCAAGGCGATATTTTTAAAATTCGGTTACTTTTTATTTATTTACTTTTATGTAATGCTTAAAATAATTTATTTATAACTATGTTTTTAAAATTTAAAAATTATTTATTACTGTATAATAATATTTCTAAATATTTTATGCTCAGGGAGATTTTTCCAGTAACGTCAGAGGAAAATGCCAAAACGGAAGATCTGCCAAGTAATAATTAGTAGACCAAAGATCACCACTCAAAAAGAGACCTGTCACTATGCATGTGACCAAACCATAGACTAAAAGTCATTTTGATTAGACAGATATTATTAGTATAGTTTTGGACCGTTGAATGTGTCCATTGCTCTTTTACACGTTCTTCTTTGACAGTTGATCCATCATTGTAATTTGATCACGTCTGTAATATCGAGGAGCAGATTAGGTGCAGCCAAGACCACTTAATAATGGCAATCATCAAATCCCCTAGCCACATAAAGGATAATTAGGATAATCTTGTAGATGTTATAGATTAAATATTAGATCAAATCTAGTAAAGATCAAAATGAAAAGAAAGGCAAATGATCACATATAGTTGGGCTACATGACTATTAGCACCGTAGATAAGCTCGTCATAATTGGACAAATCCAACATGCAGATCTAAACTGCCCAATAAAGGTTCATCATGTTAGTGCACTGATTGTTGTGTTTTATAAAATAAAAAAATAAATTTCAAAAACAAAAGTTTATTTTAATAAGTAAATAAGTATATTGATAATTAAAACTTTTCATAAATAAAGTATATAGCCAGATAATAAGAGAATGGATTTTTGATTTTGCAATCATGATTCAAATCTCCTCAAGGACGGCACGCTCGCGTGGTGTGGGCTGTAGGATTGCTTTTTGGCTCTTTATTAGGCACACTTAGTACTTCATATATGTGCTTCATCGCATGGAGCCAAAAGATCCTTAGTCTTTTTGGCACTATTTCAAATCTTTTAAGCCACGGTGCAACTTGAATTGAGCTAGGGTCTATTAAGAAGTATCTTAATCTTAGAGTTGCAATTGAGAGTGACTGTGACATAGTTGTACATGTGGCACCCATGCCACGTGTCGCTTATGTGGCAACAGTTAAGATGATTAGAACATGTGGCTGCAGTTTTATACTGTTGGATAACTGTTTCTATCCGAAAGGGTACAAAAATAACTGTCATAGTACAAAGAGTCATGTCCTTTCATGAAAGACAATTGTTTGCTATGAATGGATATAGATTTCTTTAAAATGCACATTATCATCTCTTTGGAAAGAACTCTATGACCCTTTAGTTGATATAAATCTTAGATATTATAATCCAGAAGATGTATTCTTCATTCTTAAGATAATATCATCTTCCGTGCAAGTACTCTCGATCTGACCTCTTGCTAAGTTTTTTCTGAACATCATAAAGGTATATCGATATCAAATCTAGAGATCTGTTCAACACTGAAATGTACAAATTTTTGTGTTGAAATTCGGATTGAGAGTTTATTGTATCATGAAGATAATTTACAGATTTTCTACGTTTGCACTTACTAGAACTATCAGAAAAAGGACAACAAATCTGTCTTGAGATATTGACTATTCAAGTCAAGCCTTGAACTCGATAGATCTGATCGTCTCATTATCTTTTTCCTCTATCATCGGTTGTGTACAAGATTCTTTTATTTTTTACATTTAAGACAGATTTTTTTATCTTTTCACAATGGAGGCAATTTATTCCATTCAAGTATGAATCAAGACTTTGTACGACTAGATTGTTTCAACGGTCAATTCTACTCAAGATGGCAGCAGAAGATGCTTTTTTTTTTTTTGTTGACAATTCTTCAGTTATCTTACATCCTCGATGATGATCTGCCTTCTCTACTAGAGCCAAAAGACAATGACTCAGAATAAGTAAAGGCAGAATGGAAGAAAAGGAAGGAAGACAATTTTCTATGCAAATGTCATATCTTAAATGCCCTCTTTAATTCTATTTATAACTCGTACCATAAAATATCCTCTGTTAAAGATTCATGGACAAAATTAGATCATAAATATAAAACTGAAGAGATCAATACTTAGAAATTTCTGATCGACAATTATATCCACTTCAAGTTTAGAAATGATCAGCCGATTCTTTACCAAGTAACCGAACTACAAAACTTGGTTGATGAATTGAATATTGGTGGTATAGATCTTCCTGAAGAATTCTTGGTTGGTGTAGTAATTACAAAATTACCCTCATCATGGTTTAATTATAAAAGAAATTGAAACATGATGAGAGGAAGTGCACTCTTTAAGGGCTTCAACAACATTTCCGTATAGAAGAAGAATCCAGAAACCGAGACAATAGAGAAAATACTTAGGAAAATCATTCCAAAGTAAATATAATAGAAGATGATAAGAAAAAAGTTCACTACTCTAAATCTTTTCTCCCAAAGAAGGATATAGAGTTTAAGAAAAAGGGAAAGAAAAATGGCAAGTGTCCCTTCTACAATAAATGAGGACACTACATAAAGGAATGTTTACCCAGGAAGAAGCAATTGAAAGCTTAGCCTAATATGGGAGAAGACTAACTTGTAGTAATGGTTACTGAAGCCAACACAGTAATATCTGATGATGAATGGTGGCTAGATACTGGTGCAACCATTCACATATTAAAGGATCGATACATCTTTAAGACCCATAAAGGTATCACAAATGAAAAAGAAGTGAAGATGGGTAATAACGTTCATACGAATGTTGTTAGGAAAGGAACAATAGAGCTTCAGTTTATATCAGACAAAAGACTGACACTAGCAAATGTATTGCATGTACCTGACATGTCTAAAAATCTAGTATTAGGTGATCTTTTCGATAAGAGAGGATTCAAAATAGTGTTTGAGTTTGATAAGTTGGTTATCACCAAGAATAGTATGTTTGTAGGCTAATGATATTTATGTAATTAATGGTATGATTAAACTGAATAATAATAATAATGATGTTTCCGTTTATATGGTATATTCTGTATCTTTATGGCATGCTAGAGTAGGTCATGTTAATTATCATTCAATGAAAAGAATGATAATCCTAGGACTTATACCAAAACATGGAATGTAACAATAAGGGAAATATGATGTGTGTGCCCATTCTAAAATAACCAGAAAAGCATTTGTGAGTGGCATGAGAAAATTACAACCCTTGGAATTAATTCATTCCGATATCTGTGATTTAAATAATACCTTAACTCATGGAGAAAAAATGTATTTTATCACATTTATCGATGATTTCACTAAATTTTCTATGTATACTTGATAAAATCTAAAGATGAAGTCTTTAAAATGTTTAAGTTTTAGAAGATCGAAGTGAAAAATCAGTTGAATGAAAAGATTAAAGTTCTCAGAAATGATAGAGGGGGTGAGTACTCTTCTAATGAATTCAATGACTTTTGTGAATCAAATGGTATAATCCATGAATTTATGGCTCCTTATATACTTTAAGGAAATGGCCTAGCAGAACGCAAAAATAGGACATTAGTTGAGATGATCAACTATATGATATTAAATTCTAGATTACCACTAAATTTGTGTGTCTATGAGGGGGGGGGGGGAATATTATTAACAATAAATCGTATTTTAAATGCCATCACATATAAAAAAAATGGACATCTCCCCATATGAATTGTGGAAAAAGAAGAAAACCAATCTTCATTATTACAAAGTATGGGGAAGTATAACATAAGTTAGGATAATTTATTCTAAACGAGCAAAGTTATGTTCTAGAGGAATCAGGTATGCTTTTGTAGGTTATGAGATTCATAATATTGTATATAGATTTTTGGTTTTAGAACAAACTACTTTTGCTAACAAAAACATGATTACAGAGTCTAGGGATGTTATATTTTTAAAAAATACGGTATACAAAGATTATATGAATGATCATACAAAAGGACATGTTGATGAAAATAAAGTAGAACCAATGAATGAAAAATCTAAAAGCATTCATGATAAATCTCATACTCATCAAGAAGGAAATGAACCATGAAGATCGAAAAGGGTAAGAAAATAAGCATCTATTGTCCCAAATTTCTATATGTTCCTTATAGAAGGGGATAAAAATGAAATAAGAAAGGAGATTACTTTACCACTAAGTATTGAAGGCGATTCATCAACACTTAGTGAAGCTCTCTCATCTCCTGATGTATAGTTTTGGAGGGAAGCCATCAACAATGAAATGGATTCCATAGTTTCCAATAACACTTGGTGTTTGGTCGATCTTCCATCAGGTTTAAAGCCTATACGATGTAAGTGAATTTTCAAAAGAAAGTTCAATCCCGATGGAACCATAAATAAGTTTAAAGCTCGATTGGTAGCCAAAGGTTTTAGACAAAAGGAATGTATCGATTTTTTTGATACATATGCTCTTGTTGCTCGCATTTCTTCCATTATGACTCTAATTGTTTTTGCAGAAATTCACTGCCTAATAATCCATCAAATGGATGTCAAGACGACATTCTTAAATAGTGATCTAGATGAGGATGTCTATATGGATCAGCCTGAAGGGTTTGTTCAACCTGGCAAGAGAAGAAAGTATGTAAATTGGTCAAATCTCTCTATCGGCTTAAGCAAGCTCCTAAGCAATGGGATGAGAAGTTTGACCAAGTAGTACAATCTAATGCTTTTAGAGTAAACCAAGCAGATAAGTACATATATATTAAAGGTCAAATCATTATCTGCCTATATGTAGGGCTGTACATCGAGCCGAGTTAAGTCGAGGTGGGCCAAGCTTGGCTTGGCTCGTTCGTGCTCTCTTTGAGTTCGAGCTCGAGCTCGGCCTCGAGCTTGCCATTAAAGCTTGGTTTGTTTACCAAACTTTTTTAGTCGAGCTTGAGGCGAGCTAGTGGATCGAGGCTAGTCAAGCTTACCCCGAGTCAAGTCGAGCCTACTCCTAACCTGACCCAACCCACACTTGACTCAACCCAACAACCTGACCTAACCTGCACCCTACTCAACCCAACCACCCGACCCAATAGACCCAATCCACACCCGACCCAATCGCCAAATCAAATATTCAACTTATATATATATATATATATATATATAGCAATAGAGGGTACCTTGTTGTTGGTGCTGAGAGAGAGAGAGAGAGAGAGAGAGAGAGAGAGAGAGAGAGAGCATGGCGGGTTAGGTAAGGAAGGGAAAGGGTAAGAAAGGGATGAATGGGTAGGGTAGGGTTTAAATTTTAACTTTATTAATTTTTAAATATAATATAATATATATTCGAGTCGAGCCGAGACGGGTTCGAGTCGAGTCGAGTTAAGCTCCACTATGTTCGAACTTGGCTCGTTTTCAAAGTGAGCTAGGTCATATGAAGCTTCGCTTGCCTCGAGTAGTCGTTCGAGTCGAGTTAAGTCGAGCTAGATTGAGCCAAGCTGAGCAAGCTTTTCGAGCTAGCTTAACTCATGTACAACCCTAGCTATATGTAGATGATATACTAATATTTGGACCAGATGAGGATTGTATGAAAGAAACTAAAACGTTTCTAAATACCAACTTCGACATGAAGGATATGGGTAAAGCCGATGTAATATTAGGTATTAAGATTTATAATCTTAATGATGGAATAGCCTTAACACAATCTCACTACCTAGAGAAGTGTTAAAGAAGTTTAATCACTATGATAGTAAACTAGTTTCAACCCCATTTGATATAAGTATTAAATTGGTTAAAAATACTGGTAGATGTAAAGTGCAACAAGAATATGCGAGTGTTATTTAAAATTTAATGTATGTAATGAATTGCACTAGACCCGATATAACATTCATAATAGGAATGCTAAGAATGTATACCAGTAATCTAGGAAAAGTACAATGAAATGTGATTTCGAGAGTTTTGACGTATCTAAGTGGAACGATAAACTATGGACTGCATTATAAATGTCACGCCCCAAACCCAGAAATCGGGCTCACAAAATTCCCGATTGTCGAATCTGGTGCCGACAACCTCCGTAGTACCCCATTCTCGGCTTCTAGTGCGCATACACCAAATTCCGATCTTGGGATCGTACAAGGAGGATTTTCCAACGTACATTTATCTTGTAAGAAGTATAACCACAAGTTTACCCAAATCACAAAGGCAACATCATCATCACATATCCACTAATATAAATATTTGAATACGATGCAAAAAGGAAAATATATATGTCAAAATCAAAACTCCAGAAGACCGCTACACGCTCCAAGCTCAATGCTGCTGCAACCTAATGCCACCTGCACGCATCTATCATGCATAAGCTTATAGGAAGCTTAGAGGGTGGTGAAAGTGTGTGCGATGCATGTGCTTGAAAATACTGGCAATCCATAAATCATACAATATCAGAGTAATGCAGAAATATGCTGGTAAGTCCATAAATACCACCAGCCTTATCCGGGCTATGTGATGTAAAAATATAATAAGCCAATATCAGATATTGAGGAAGTAATGTAGATCAGCTATGCAATGCGAAGACATAGTAAGCCAAATATCAGATACCGAGTCCACGAATACTGTAACCTTAATCAGGTTATGTAATACAGAAGCACAGTAAACCAAATGCTATGGGTTGAGAATGTAATGCAATATGCTATGTGAATTAAATGACCTAGCTGGAGTGTAAAGTCGGGATGATAATACGTAGTATCATAGGCTACGGGGTCCACCATAAGGGACTTCTATCCAAACCAGTCCCATACCTAAATTTGGATAGTCAGACTCAATGTAATAAACTATTGATCTCAGGTTAGTCGCGCACCCAAACCGAAATCCTGACCATTGCGAAGGTACACATAATAAATAGCTGCGCACCACTAGCCCGAGTGGATAGTGAATGAATGAATGAATGAATATGCAACTCCTGCTCAATAAGTCCACATATTAGTGCCGTACATCTCTGGCATCATCACCGGGGTCTAGTACACTCTACATGTAATCGCCGCCCACTGAACCCGCAACCATGCAAGTGGAAGAGACCTCACTATCCGCTTGACAAGTAGTCAGCCAATATCTACCCAGCATGTCGATAGCGGACCCGTTTACGAGTTGGTCAAACTCAGCCTAGCTATGCCCACTACCCTTGGGCGGGTAAGGCCACACCCCCTCCCAACCGACCACGACACAGTGAGAGACGCGACCTATTGGTATTCGCCACTCGGGCGCTTATGTATCCACTCGGTCTAGACATTGGGGCATCTCCTAGCCACAGAGGTTTAGAGATTTTCACTCAGGGACATCTATGACGCCCTGATGCTAGTAACAGATTTCTGGTGTCCCATCTAGCCATCCACGATATGCCTGTGAAGGCTACGACCCTGATGTCACTAAGGCGTACAGTAATCACAACACACAATACAAGATGTATAAGTCATACAATCCAGTCATGCATCAATCCTGCACATATCGTGTGCTCATGTGAGACAATCTTCGCCTATCAGGGAGTCTTATAACAACTTGCCCAATGACATATGTAATGGTCAACCACATCTCATAACAAACATGCAGATAATGCGTATGAGCATATATCATGATGTTATGCTGTCGCATACTCATAATCGATATCGACAATCGGCACCGATAATCGACCTCGACCTCGACAATCGAAATCGGCCTTGACAATCGACCTCGACAATCAGAATCGGTAATCGGCCTAACAAAGGGACCAAGGAAAGGTAATAATATGGACATTTAACCATCATCGCCCATCAATGTGGACATATAACCAACATCGCTCCCAAGCAGTGGCTCACGTAAACATCATTACATACATTATAGTGAAATCACATATTACATCGGTTCGCACATTCATCGCATTGGGCCTCACTCGAGGGCCACACATACATCACATCGGGCCTCGCCATACGGGCCACAAATACATCACAATGGGCCTTATTAAATGGACCACAAATACATCATAATGGGCCTTATCAAATGGGCTACAAATATATTATAACAGGCCACATACTCGGGCCTCAAATACATCACAACGGGCCACATGACATGGGCCTTATACAACACATTGGGCCTCATATACAACACATTGGGTCTCATACACGTCACAATGGGCCGCATCACGGTGGACCATATACATCACAATAGGCCGCATCACATGGGCCTAATATGCATCACGATGGGCCGCATCAAATGGGCCTTGAATACATCACAATGGGCCGCTCATACGGGCCTAATATACATTAAGTGGGTCGCATCTCACGGGCCTAATATACATCGCAACGGGCCACAAACCATGTGCCTAATCACACATGGGCTTTAAATACACAACAGGTGGACCGTGCACATGGGCCTCAGATACAAAACAGGTGGGCCCCATCACAGGGGCCAGGTATACATCATATTGGGCCTCAAACATGGGCCACAAATACATCAAGGTAGGTCCATGTGTACTAGGTGAACTATCTACACCATACATCTAATTTTAGAGATCATTTTAGAACATTAACTGTCACGACCCTAAATCTAGTGTTGGTCATCCATGATTACTAGACACCAAATTTTGGTTGACAGCTTCTGTAAAACTCTGATTTTGGGACTCCAACTATCACATCCTAAGTCCCATAAGCGGGGCTCCATAAGGAGGATTTCTGAAAGTAAAGACAACAAACATGTATCATTTCTCAAAATTTCATCATATTCAACATATATTACTGGGTACAACTGAGCACATCAAGGCAAAACCAAAACATAAACTATGTCATATTTACTATACCTGATGTACATATTCAGGGTATTACGAAAAAAATATATATACTAATATGTACAAAATAAAAAGGATAACTGGAGTCTGTAGCCTCTACTCCTGCAGCTCCCTGTTCTCACCTGAAAAAAAAATAGAAAGGAAAGCTTGAGTTACTAAGCCCAGTGAATACGTGTGTGCAGTAAAAATGCATGTTTCATGTCATGCTCCATTCATGCACAGGCTTTCTGGCTCGATACCAATAAAATAAAGATACAATGCATACGCTTTCAACATTTCCACAACTTTCCACATTTCTCAATTGGATCACCAGGGTTGAAAATAGAAGTGGGACTCATTATTACCCACTTGTGTAGACTTTTCCACCATGGTCAACTACAGAGGTGGGATTACATAGTTCACAGGCTGAACTAGTGTAACCCACTTGTGTTAAACCTCACTATCTGCCTAACGGCGAGAAGTAACAAGTCGCCTGACAAAATGATAGCGGACAATTTATGAGCTCGTCACACACAACCTATCTTTGCTTGCCCATAAGTAGGTCAGGTCAAACCTCTTAACCAATCGACACACGTCGGTGGGAGTCGCAGCGTACTTTGGTATTTCAGCATTCCAGCGCTCTGTTCTTCCACCCGGTCTAAGCATTGGTCGCTCCCAATGGTACCAATCGGGGTTTAGGGACTTTCACCCATGGACCCTCTAATCATGTCCTGTCGAATTACACATTTACGGTGTGGTGTCCAACTCGAGTTATAACAAAGTATGTTCATATGCATAAGTCCACATACAAGCACAATATGTCAGGGTTTTCAAGGCAAGCATAGGACAACCGTCCTCATGTGGTCTCCTCATACATTTAAGTTTCTCATGATCACCATATCATGATATGAATCATTCACTCTCAAGCATACAATGATACAACAACTATAAATCATACATATGATATGCACATGACGTAGCCCAATTTAACTCCAATCCGGGATGTATTCTACTATAAGACTTTATGCTACAAGCATGCTTTTTCTCAAGAAGTAATTACATTAAAAGGATGAAGGATATTTCTTTGAAACAATTTGTCAAACAGGTAGCGGGTGGATATTGTAAGGGACAAAGAGAGAAACCGTTAGAAAGACGTATAACCTTAAACAAAACTAAGTCATATCTATCATCTAATCTTCCATTAATGACCTAATCAACTAACTCAGCAAATCCAGCCATACCCGTAAGAAAATCCAGCAATAACCTAACAAATTGAAATCAGAAAAATTCGTCTGCTTAGGGCTTTAAAAGAAAATTCAGCAACAAATTATCTTTTATAGGGCTGTCTTGGCTTTTAAGAAAATTGACTAACCGTAAATGAAAATTCATCAGTTTATCAAAATAGAAATCTTATCTTTTACCCCTATATTTATACCTAATTCCAGTAATACCTACTTCCAACAGTACATAATTCCAGCAATACCTAATTCCAGTAATACCTAATTCCAACAATACATAATTTCAGTAATAGCTAATTCCAGCAATATCTTATTCCAGCAATACCTAATTCCAGCAATAACTAATTCCAACAAATACCTATGAAAATTTATTAACCCTAAATGAAAAGCTAGCAAAAACTTAACCCTAAAACAGAAAAATCAGCAATTTTCTAACCCTAAATGAAAATCCAGCAAAAGGGTTTTAAAGGAAACCCCAACGTACACATATGCATGCTCATAATCTATGCACTCACCTGTAACTAGCAGAGGATTGGATCTCAACCTCAACTTTTATTTTCTTTTCTTCTTCTTCTTCTTCTTTTCCTCAACTAGAGTGCTGGAAATGGAATGTTTGAAAGAGGTTTTTCCTATTTATGGACTTAAAAAGGGTCTTAAATAGGCTTTTGTCTAAAAAGGAGGGTTATGGGATATTTGGTGTTGATTTTGAGAAGTTTAAACTTATGATAGTAATAAACAAAAGGTTATGTAAGTGATTTGAACTAACATATTCCAAAGATTTTAAAAACATCAAGGTTATTTGAGTATATTTTCTCAAAATATACATGTGCATCCCTATGCATAACTTACAATCCGGGTGTCCTATTGACATGCCGTTTTCGCCATTAACTCCGCAACTCGACTACGGTTACAACGGTTAAGCTCTCGGACCTAACGAATTTTGAAAACTGGATGGTGAGGCTCCGCTAGATAAAATAAGGACATAATTGTCATTTCTCAGATTGTTTAATTTTAAGTCTATATCTTAAAATTCGGACATCAGGGTGAAATACGGCTTGTGGTTTGATAACAGAACAACATTATGATCAAGTCAAAACATTCTCAAGGCCAATAGACCTATAGTTAATGGCTATCCAGTGTACAAACCAGATTTCGGGATCATAAGTCTTACAACTCTTCCCTCCTTAAAAAAAAATTCGTCCTCGAAATTTCAAAACATATCCGGTTATAACAGTTCAATACAACAATAACCATATCATATTTATACGTACCTAGGAATCAAACAGATGAGGGTAACGACTACGTATCTCTGCTTCCCATTCTCAGGTTGCTTCTTCTACAGAATGATAACCCCATTAGACTTTAACTAAGGGAATGACTTTAGTACGAAGAACCTGTTCTTTTCTATCCACGATACAAATTGGCTGCTCGATATAGGATGCATCTTCTCGAACTGCTAAGGATTGCTAGTTAATAACAGGTGCTATTATCTTCAGATCACATTTACGAAGCATCGAGACGTGAAAAACATTATGAACTTCAGATAATTGGGGTGGCAAAACGAGACGATAAGCTACGGTGCCAACTCGTTCGACAATATCAAAGGGCCCTATAAACCTCGGGGCTAACTTTCCCTTAATACCAAATCATACTACACCTTTCACTGGTGAAACTCGGAGATATACACGGTCTCCCTCGACAAACTCTAAGGGTCTACGCCGACGATCTGCAAAACTCTTCTGCCAACTTTGAGCTGTAAGCATACGTTGTCGAATAAGATCAATCTTTTTAGACATTTTTCGGACAACTTCAGGGCCTAAAAGACATCATTCACCAATCTCAGTCCAACAATATGGGGATCTACAAGGTCTACCATATAATGCCTCATAGGGTGCCATGCCAATAGTAGCATGAAAACTATTATTATACGCAAATTTTGCTAACGGCAAGTGGTTGTCCCAACTACCAGAGAAATCTAAGGCACATGATCTGAGCATGTCCTCGAGAATCTGGTTAACTCTTTCGTACTGCCCATCTGTTTGTGGATGATATGCTGTGCTAAATCTTAAAGCTGTCCCCATTGCTTTTTAAAAACTCTTCCAGAACTTTGATGTAAACCTCGGATCTCGGTCAGATATAATCGAAACAGGTACACCATATAATCTAATAATGTTGTTTATAAACAAAGTTACGAGCTGATCTTTAGACCAAGAAATACAAATAGGAAGAAAGTGGGCTGTCTTTGTCAAACGGTCTACAATAACCCATATAGCATCATGTCGACGTAAGGTTCTTGGTAAACCCACAATGAAATCCATAGTTACATGTTCCCACTTCCATACTGGTATCTCCAAAGGTTGCAATTCCCCTGCGGGCTTTTGGTGCTCTGCCTTTGCTCGTTTGCAAACGTCACACTCTGACACATGCCTAGCAACTTCACATTTCATTCCAATCCACCAAAATTGTCTTTTCATGTCCTTATACATCTTCGTAGATCCTGGGTGGATAGTAAATTGAGTGCCATGTGCCTCATCTATAATGGCTGTCTTCAATTCTGAGATATATCGAACATATAACCTGCCCTGAAACCGAAGTCCACCATCCAAACCTATCTGCCACTCCGGTTGACTTTTCCCTATTATCACATTTTTACAAAACAACACCCATTGATCAAACTATTGGGCTTCTATAACTTGGGATATCAAAGAGCCTGAATCGTCAAGTTTGCTAATTGTACGACCGAGGACTGTAGAGTCATGTCAAAATCAAATTCAGCTATATCTTCTACCATTTTCCACTCTCGTATTATCAATTGTGCCACTTAGGCCTGTGGCTGACGACTTAAAGCATCCGCAACCACATTAGCCTTTCCTGGGTGGTACTGAAGATCAAAATCATAGTCTTTCATCAATTCCATCCAACGTCTTTGCCTCATATTCAATTTGGCTTGGGAAAAGAGGTATTTCAGGCTCTTATGATTCAAAAAAAGTTCGAATCTAACTCCATACAAGTAATGCCTCGATACTTTGAGGGCAAAAACTACCGCTGCTAACTCTAGGTCGTGTGCGGGATAATTCTACTCATGAGGCCTAAGTTGGCGAGATGCATATGCTACTACCTTGCCCTGTTGCATTAGGACACACCCCAAACCTATAAGCGAGGCATCTGTATAAACGACGAATCCCTCACTCCCAGATGGAAGAGTGAGAATTGGTGCCATCGTAAGACAAGTTTTTAGTTCCGCGAATGCCTGCTCACAGGCTCCACTCCAAATAAACATTGCATTCTTTCGAGTCAATTGAGTCAGTGGGGCAGCTACACGAGAAAATCCTTTAACAAAATGTCTGTAATACCCTGCTAGACCTAAGAAACTCTGAATCTCAGATGCATTCTTCGGCTGTTTCCATTGCAAAACCGCTTCAACCGTAGCTGGATCAACTGAAACTCCATTCTTTGAAACTGTGTGCCCCAAAAATTTTACTTCTTCCTGCCAAAACTCATATTTTTCCAGTTTAGCATATAGCTGGTGGGCACGAAGGGTTTGCAACGTCATCTCTAAGTATACTCATGATCTTCCCTTGTTCTTGAATATATTAAAATATTATCAATAAAAACAACAATAAACTGGTCCAAATAAGGATGGAATACCTCATTCATCAATTGCATAAATACTGCAGGTGTATTAGTCAAACCAAATGACATAACCTGAAATTCAAATTGTCCATAACGAGTCACAAAAGCTGTCTTCGGGATATCCTCCTCCCAAACCCGAATTTGATGATACCCAGATCGTAAATCTATCTTTGAGAAATACTACGCACCACTCAACTGATCGAATAAATCATCTATTCTTGGGAGCAGATACTTATTTCTAATCCTAACCTTATTAAGTCCTCTATAATTAATACACAACCGTAATGAACTATCCTTCTTTTTGATAAAAAGCACAGGCGCTCCCCAAGGTGAAGTACTCGGGTGAATAAACTCCAAACGACGTAATTCATCTATCTGTCTTTGCAACTCATGTAACTCTAACGGTGCCATACGATAAGGGGCTCTGGATATAGGGGCAGTGCCAAGAATAAGATCTATTCAAAATTCTATATGTCTAATGGGTGGCAAACCTGGAATTTCCTAAAAAACATCTGAAAAATCACGTACTACCGGCAACTGTTTAATACATACACCTTTGGACTCGTTCTGAATACAGGACATCAAAGTTTTTATAAACTTATCTTTAGGATCAGCCACAAACTAAAATCGAGGCTGGTCAGGTATAGAAAAGGTGGCCGTCTTAGCTGTATAGTCCAACATTGCATGGTACTTGGATAACCAGTGCATTCCCAAAATCACATCATACTCTAACAACTCTAAAACATAACAATCGATTGGAAGGACATACTCTGCTATGTAAACAGGACAGTCCTGGCATATAGCACTCAACACCATTCTTTTCCCTAAAGGAGTCAAGAGCTCTAATCCCTCGGTCATCGATGTTTTCAGCAATTCCAACGACTGACAAAAAATATCTGCTATAAATGAATGTGATGCGCTAGAATAAAAAAGGACACATGCAAAAAGCGATGATACTACCAGTATACCTTCTATGACTCCTCCCTTAGTCTGAGAATCTTTCTTCTGGATTGCATAAACACGAGGTTGCGTCTGAAGGGGTAAGGGTTGTCTACCTTGCAGCCGCTGTGACTGCTGTTGAGATTGTTGTTGTTGGGGCCTATATTGTGTCCTATATGGTGGCCTTTGCTGCTGGGGCTGCTGATGTCTAGGTGGTTGATATGGTTGCTGTTTCTACGGATTGGGACAATCTTTTTTACGGTGCCCTACACCAGCATAATTATAACAGGCTCCAAAAAACTGTCGCTGAGGAACAAACGTTGATACTGGGGATCTGACATCAGGTCTGGCTAAAAACTGTCGTTGAGGAACAGATGGTGATACTGGAGGTCTTACATCAGGTTTGGCTGCATTATCATATTTAACTGTAGGCTTCTTTGGGGATGAAAATGGTTGAAAACTACTACCACTCTTTGACATAAATCTCCTCTTCCTTTGTTGATTAGAAGTAGATGGATGCATACTTTGTTGTTGGTTCCAATCAGACTCAAAAATCTCTGCCTTCGCTACTACTCCCGCAAGTGTCGAAAATTCAAAGCCCCTAACTCGAGATCGCAAACTAGGTCGCAAACCATCCTCAAATTTCCTCGCCTTCAAATCATCAGTCACTACTAAATGTGGAGCAAAATGAGATAATTTTATAAAATGAGCCTCATAGTCAGCAACAAACATCTCACCCTGAACCAAAGAATCAAATTCATGTGCTTTTTGACGATGAACAGCTACGGGAAAAAACTTATGATCAAACTGGTCTTTAAATGCTTCCCATGTCCACACAAATTTTAGATCTACTGAATGAACAACTGACTTCCACCATTGGTCTGCCTCTTCTTGCAATTGATAAGTCGCTAAGATAATACATTGCTTGGATGTACAACCCATAACTTGAAACAGTTTATCTATTTCTGACTTCCATAACTCAGCTGCCATAGGATCTGGCTTGCCAGAAAAATAAGGTGGATCTAAACGTCTAAATTTCAAAAAAAGAGCACTGGCCTGCTCCTGCGCTAATGTCTTAGGAGTATAACTAGATCGCTGCTTTTGATTAGCCGTTATAGTTGATATAGTCTGCAACAGTTGTTGAAGTTGTGTTGCAGGAATATGTATAATTGGATTTGGAATAGATTTTAACGTAGATTTTGACTTGGACTTGGGTTGCACTGGAGAAGTCTAAACAGATTTCTTTCTAGGCGGCATCTTATAAATAAAATACCGAATTAGCCTAAAAAGAACAAGTAAACCTATACAAGATAAGCATGAACCTAACAACTCTAACACAATAACATATAGTAAATACATTATGATTTATGCATAGATTTCCCAGATCATGCTCTGATACCATTTTCTGTCACGACCCTAAATCTAGTGTTGGTCATCCATGATTACTAGACACCAAATTTTGGTTGATAGCTTCCGTAGAACTCCGATTTTGGGACTTCCAACTATCACATCCTAAGTCCCATAAGCGGGGCTCCACAAGGAGGATTTCTTAAAGTAAAGACAACAAACATGTATCATTTTTCAAAATTTTATCATATTCAACATATATTACTGGGTACAAATGAGCACATCAAGGCAAAACCAAAACATAAACCATGTCATATTTACTATACCTGATGTACATATTCAGGGTATTACCAAAAAAATATATACACTGATATGTACAAAACAAAAAAGACAACTAGAGTCTGTAGCCTCTACCCCTGCAGCTCCCTACTCTCACCTGAAAAAAATAGAAAGGAAAGCTTGAGCTACTAAGCCCAGTGAGTACGTGTGTGCAGTGAAAATGTATGTTTAATGTCATGATCCTATCATGCACAGGCTTTCTGGCTCGATACCAATAAAATAAAGATATAATGCATACGCTTTCAACATTGCCACAACTTTTCACATTTCTCAATTGGATCACCAGGGTCTAAAACAGAAGTGGGACTCATTATTGCCCACTTGTGTAGACTTTTCCATCGTGGTCAACTACAGAGGTGGGACTACATAGTTCACGGGTTGAACTAGTCTAACCCACTTGTGTTAAACCTCACGATCTGCCTAACGGCGAGAAGTAACAAGTTGCCTGGCAAAATGATAGCGGACAATTTACGAGCTCGTCACACACAACCTATCCTTGCTTGCTCATAAGCAGGTCAGGTCAAACCTCTCAACCAATCGACACACGTCGGTGGGAGTCGCTGCCTACTTTGGTATTCAGCATTCCAACGCTCTGTTCTTCCACTTAGTCTAAGCATTGGTCGCTCCTAATGGTACCAATCGGGGTTTAGGGACTTTCACCCACGGACCTTCTAATCATGTCCTGTCAAATTACACATTTATGGTGTAGTGTCCAACTCGAGTTATAACAAAGTATGTTCATATGCATAAGTCCACATACAAGCACAATATGTCAGGGTTTTCAAGGCAAGCATATGACAACTGTCCTCATGTAGTCTCCTCATGTTCACCATATCATGATATGAATCATTCACTCTCAAGCATACAATGATACAACAACTATGAATCATGCATATGATATGCACATGACGTAGCCCAATCTAATTCCAATCCGGGATGTATTCTACTATAAGACTTTATGCTACAAGCATGCTTTTTCTCAAGAAGTAATTACATTAAAAGGATGAAGGATATTTCTTTGAAATAATTTGTCAAACAGGTAGCAGGCGGATATTGTAAGGGACAAAAAAAGAAACCGTTAGAAAGACGTATAACCTTAAACAAAACTAAGTCATATCTATGATCTAATCTTCCATTAATGACCTAATCAACTAACTCAGCAAATCCAGCCATACCCGTAAGAAAATCCAGCAATAACCTAATAAATTGAAATCAGAAAAATTAGTCTGCTTAGGGCTTTAAAAGAAAATCCATTAACAAATTATCTTTTATAGGGCTATCTTGGCTTTCAAAAAAATTGACTAATCGTAAATGAAAATTCATCAGTTTATCAAAACAGAAATCTTATCTTTTACCCCTATATTTATACCTAATTCCAGCACTACCTACTTCTGGCAATACATAATTTTAGCAATACTTAATTCCAGCAATACCTAATTCCAACAATACATAATTCCAACAATACCTCATTCCAGCAATACCTAATTCCAGCAATACCTAATTCCAACAAATACCTATGAAAATCTATTAACCCTAAATGAAAAGACAACAAAAACCTAACCCTAAAATAGAAAAATCAACAATTTTGTAACCCTAAATGAAAATCCAGCAAAAGGGTCTTGAAGGAAACCCCAACGTACACATATGCATGCTCCTATCTATACTCTCACCTGTAACTAGCAGAGGATTAGATCTCAACCTCAACTTCTATTTCCTTTTTTTTTTTCTTCTTCTTCTTTTCTTCAACTAGAGTGCTGGAAATGGAATGTTTGAAAGAGGTTTTTCTTATTTATGGACTTAAAAAGGTCTTAAATAGGCTTTTGTCTAAAAAGGAGGGTTATGAGATATTTTGTGTTGATTTTGAGAAGTTTAAACTTATAGTAGCAATAAACAAAAGGTTATGTAAGTGATTTGAACTAACTTATTCCAAAGATTTTAAAAACATCAAGGTCATTTGAGTATATTTTCTCAAAATATACATGTGCGTCCCTATGCATAACTTATAATTCGGGTGTCCTATTGACATGCCGTTTTTACCATTAACTTCGTAACTCGACTATGGTTACAACGGCTAAGCTCTCGGACCTAACAGATTTTGAAAACTCGATGGTGGGGCTCCGCCAAATAAAATAAGGACATAATTGTCATTTCTCAGATTGTTTAATTTTAAGTCTATATCTTAAAATTCGGACATCAGGGTGAAATACGGCTTGTGGTTTGATAACAGAACAACATTATGATCAAGTCAAAACATTCTCGAGGCCAATGGACCTATAGTCAATGGCTATCCAGTGTACAAACCAGATTTCCGGATCACAGGTCTTACATTAACAAAAAAAAATGAATCATATCAAAAGATCATCTGGACCGCACTCCAAATAGTGAGGGAGATGATGATTAGAAGATCATCTGGACCATACTACAAATAATAGTGGTGATAATGATTTCCACTGTTAAAGCTCCAGTGGGCCCACCATAGCGTTTATTTTCCATCCAGTCTGTTTATAAGGTCATAAAGACCTGGATTATGAGGAAAAATAAATTTCATATTGGTCCAAAACTTCTGTGACCCAAAAGGTTTCAATGCTAGACATTCAATCCCCACGGTTTATGGCAGCGTGGTCCACTTGATAACTAGATCTGTCTTATTTTTAATCACAGGCCTTAGGACGAACTCACCAAATGGATGGACGGTTCGGATGAAACACATACATTAAGGTGGGCTCGACAGATGGGTGGCATAGACCTAAAATACATACATCAACAGTGGGTCCCATATAACTTTACTGACGTGGTACATATAGCTGGTGTGAGTACCAACCAAGCCGTCCAGCAGGTGGGTCCCACATGGGGCCCACCACATACATACATACATATATATATATACATATATATATATATATATATATATATATATATATATATATACATATATATATATATACATATATATATATATATATATAGCAGGTGTGAGGTACCCAGCCAATCCGCTTTCCACATCCAAGATTGGACGGTGTGGATCAAACCTACACATCATGGTGGTGTCCACCGTCCAGATGGATGGATGGTGGATATAACATATACATCAAGCACTACGCCAAAACAGCAAAAAAAGGATGATCCAAAACTGTCTCAAATGACCAAAAAGGACGATCATGGACCGTCGCATAGGCCGTCAAATTTTGACGTGTCCTATTACTTAAAGGACGGTTGAAAACCGTCATTCTTATTGACGAAAAAAAGACGGTCATCGACCGTCCTACGGTCATGGACTATCCCTAAAATGGACTTTCATGGACCGTCTCTTATGAGCCTAAAAAGGACGGCCATGAACCGTCCTTTAAAAGGACTGTTATGGACCATCTCTTATGAGCCTTCAAAGGACGGCCATGGATCGTCCTTTAAACGGATGGTCATAGACCATCCTTAAAAAGGACTGTGATGGACCGTCTCTTATGAGCCTTCAAAGGATGGCCATTCACGTCCATCTAGACAGGCGGTCATGGACCGTCCTTAAAAAGGACTGTCACAGACCATCTCGTATGAGCCTTCAAAGGACGGTTATAGACCGTCCTTTAAAAGGGCTGCTATGGCCCGTCTCTTGTGACCCCTAAATGACATTTTCAAATTTGACCTGTTACAGTATTCTTCCTGATATACACCTGATATACACCTGTTATACAATATATTTCATCACATTCACATTCACATTCACATCCATCTAAACCCAAACTACGTAAATCCATCCAAACATAAACAACATCCATCCAAACACAAACAATCTTATCCACATTACATTCATTCACGCATAATACATATAAGTTTAACTTCATAAGTTAAAAAAAAGGAAAAAAATCAGCAACGATTTTCTCTGCCTTTCGGCTAATAAAAAAATATTCAACCAACAAAACATTATAATTCAGAATCATGAAGAATTGCAGAAACTTCATCTAAAAAAGTGGGCACTTTTTTAAAATAAAACTGATCATTAAAATAAAACTAATATGAGCAAATAATGCAAAAAAGTGTTTCAATTAATAGAAACAACAATAAAAATTAAAGCTTTGTAAAAAGGGGCATGTGTTAAAAGGGATACATTCTTATTTGTTGCCATGTGATTGGGCTACATTATGATAGCATTCGGGTTCGGGTTCGGTATCGGGTTTAGGTTTGGGTTTTCAAGTTTAGGTTTAGGTTAGGGAGTTGAGATTAAGATTAGGTATAGGTCTAAGTTTAGGGATTTGAGAATACATTTAGGTTTTAGGTTTAGGTTTAGGTTTTAGGTTATAGGTTTAGGTTTAGGTTAAGGTTTAGGTTTAGGGAATTGAGAATAGGTTAAGGTTTAGGTTTAGGAAATAGGGTTCGGGTTCGGGTTTCGGGATCGGGTTTAAGTTTGGGTTTTCAAGTTTAGGTTTAGGTTTAGGTTAGGGAGTTAAGATTAGGATTAGGTGTAGGTTTAGGTTTAGGGATTTGAGAATACATTTAGGTTTTAGGTTTAGGTTTAGGTTTTAGGTTATTGGTTAAGGTTTAGGTTAAGGTTAGGTTATAGGTTTAGGTTTAGGTTTAGGTTTTAAGTTTAGGTTTAGGTTTAGGTTTAGGTTTAGGTTAAGGTTTAGGTTTAGGTAATTGAGAATAGGTTAAGGTATAGGTTTAGGAAATAGGGTTCAGGCTCGAGATCGGGTTTAGGTTTGGGTTTTCAAGTTTAGGTTTAGGTTTAGGTTAGGGAGTTGAGATTAGGATTAGGTGTAGGTTTAGGTTTAGGGATTTGAGAATACATTTAAGTTTTAGGCTTAGGTTTAGGTTTTAGGTTATTGGTTAAGGTTTAGGTTAAGGTTAGGTTATAGGTTACAAGTTTAGGTTATAGGTTATAAGTTAAGGTTTTAGGTCTAAGCTATATAGGTTTAGGGAATTGAGAATATGTTAAGGTTTAGGTTTAGGAAATTGGGTTCGGGTTCGGGATCAAGTTTAGGTTTGGGTTTTTAAGTTTAGGTTTAGGTTTAGGTTAGGGAGTTAAGATTAGGATTAGGTGTAGGTTTAGGTTTAGGGATTTGAGAATACATTTAGGTTTTAGGTTTAGGTTTAGGTTTTAGGTTATTGGTTAAGGTTTAGGTTAAGGTTAGGTTATAGGTTATAGGTTATAGGTTAAGGTTTTAGGTCATAGGTTTTGGTTTTAAGGTTATAGGTTTAGTTTAAGGTTAAGGTTTTAGGTCTTATAAGCTATAGGTTTAGGGAATTGAGAATATGTTAAGGTTTAGGTTTAGGAAATCGAGTTCGGGTTCGGGATCCGATTTAGGTTAGGATTTTCAAGTTTAGGTTTAGGAAATCGGGTTCGGGTTCGGGATCAGGTTTAGGTTTGGGTTTTCAAGTTCAGGTTTAGGTTTAGGTTAGGGAGTTGAGATTAGGATTAGGTGTAGGTTTAGGTTTAGGGATTTGAAAATAGGTTAAGGTTTAGGTTTATGAATTCGGGTTCGGGTTCGGGATTGGGTTTAGGTTTGGGTTTTCAAGTTTAGGTTTAGGTTTAGGTTAGAGAGTTTAGATTAGGATTAGGTGTAGGTTTAAGTTTAGGGATTTGAGAATAGGTTAAGGTTTAGGCTTAGGAAATCGGGTTCGGGATCGGGTTTTAGGTTTAGATTTTTAAGTTTAGGTTTAGGTTTAGGTTAGGGAGTTGAGATTAGGATTAGGTGTAGGTTTAGGTTTAGAGATTTGAGAATACATTTAGGTTTTAGGTCATAGGTTTTAGTTTAGGTTAAGGTTATAGGTTTAGGTTTAGGTTTAGGTTAAGGTTATAAGCTATAGGTTTAGGGAACTGAGAATAGGTTAAGGTTTAGGTTTGGGTTATAAGCTACAGGTTAGGGAGTTGATAATAGGATTAGGTTTAGGTTATAAGCTATAGGTTAGGGAGTTGAGAATAGGATTAGGTGTAGGTTTAGGTTTAGGGATTTGAGAATACATTTAGGTTTTAAGCTTAGGTTTAGGTTATTAGGTTTAGGTTATAAGTATAGGTTATAGGTTTAGGTTTAGGTTAGGTTATAGGTTAAGGTTTAGGGAATTGAGAATAGGTTAAGGTTTAGGTTTAGGAAATCAGGTTCGGGTTCGGGATCGGGTTTAGGTTTAGGTTTAAGTTAGGGAGTTGAGATTAGGATTAGGTATAGGTTTAGGTTTAGGGAATTGAGAATAGGTTAAGGTTTAGGTTTAGGAAATCGGGTTCGGAGTTTGGGATCGGGTTTAGGTTTGGGTTTTAAGTTTAGGTTTAGGTTTAGGTTAGGGAGTTGAGATTAGGATTAGGTGTAGGTTTAGGTTTAGGGATTTAAGAATACATTTAGGTTTTAGATTATTGGTTAAGGTTTAGGTTTTAGGTTCGGAGTTAGGTCATAGGTTCGGGTTTTAGGCTTAGGTTTAGGTTATAGGTTTAAGTTTAGGTTATAAGTGTAGGTTATAGGTTTAGGTTTAAGTTAGGTTATAGGTTAAGGTTTAGGGAATTGAGAATAGGTTAAGGTTTAGGTTTAGGAAATCGAGTTCGAGTTCGGGATCGGGTTTAGGTTTGGGTTTTCAAGTTAGGTTTAGGTTTAGGTTAGGGAGTTGAGATTAGGATTAGGTGTAGGTTTAGGTTTAGGGATTTGAAAATAGGTTAAGGTTTAGGTTTAGGAATTCGGGTTCGGGTTTGGGATTGGGTTTAGGTTTGGGTTTTCAAGTTTAGGTTTAGGTTTAGGTTAGGGAGTTTAGATTAGGATTATGTGTAGGTTTAGGTTTAGGTATTTGAGAATAGGTTAAGGTTTAGGTTTAGGAAATCGGGTTCGGGTTCGGGATCGGGTTTAGGTTTGGGTTTTCAAGTTTAGGTTTAGGTTTAGGTTAGGGAGTTGAGATTAGGATTAGGTGTAGGTTTAGGTTTAGAGATTTGAGAATACATTTAGGTTTTAGGTCATAGGTTTTGATTTAGGTTAAGGTTATAGGTTTAGGTTTAGGTTATAAGCTATATGTTTAGGGAAGTGAGAATAGGTTAAGGTTTAGGTTTAGGAATCGGAGTTCGGGTTCGGGATCGGGTTTAGTTTTGGGTTTTCAAGTCTAGGTTTAGGTTTAGGTTAGGGAGTTGAGATTAGGATTAGGTGTAGGTGTAGGTTTAGGTTTAGGGATTTGAGAATACATTTAGGTTTTAGGTCATAGGTTTAGGTTTTTTAGGCTTAGGTTTAGGTTATAGGTTTAGGTTTAGGTTTAGGTTATAAGTGTAGGTTATAGGTTTAGGTTTAGGTTATAGGTTAAGGTTTAGAGGGTGAGAATAGGTTAAGGTTTAGGTTTAGGAAATCGGGTTCGGGTTCGGGATCGGGTTTAGGTTTGGGTTTTCAAGTTAGGTTTAGGTTTAGGTTTAGGTTAGGGAGTTGAGATTAGGATTAGGTGTAGGTTTAGGTTTAGGGATTTGAGAATAGGTTAAGGTTTAGGTTTAGGAAATCGGGTTCGGGTTCGGGATCGGGTTTAGGTTTGGATTTTCAACTTTAGGTTTAGGTTTAGGTTAGGGAGTTTAGATTAGGATTAGGTGTAGGTTTAGGTTTAGGAATTTGAGAATAGGTTAAGGTTTAGGTTTAGGTTTAGGTTATAAGCTATAGGTTTAGGGAATTGAGAATAGGTTAAGGTTTAGGTTTAGGAAATTGGGTTTGGGTTCGGGATCGGGTTTAGGTTTGGGTTTTCAAGTTTAGGTTTAGGTTTAGGTTAGGGAGTTGAGATTTGGATTAGGTGTAGGTTTAGGTTTAGGGATTTAAGAATATATTTAGGTTTTAGGTTTATGTTATATATTATAGGTTCAGGTTTAGGTTTCGGTTAAGGTTAAGGTTATAAGCTATAGGTTTAGGGAATTGAGAATAGGTTAAGGTTTAGGTTTAAGAAATCGGGTTCGGATTCGAGATCGGGTTTAGGTTTGGATTTTCAAGTTTAGGTTTAGGTTTAGGTTAGGGAGTTTAGATTAGGATTAGGTGTAGGTTTAAGTTTAGGGATTTGAGAATAGGTTAAAGTTTAGGTTTAGGAAATCGGGTTCGGGTTCGGGATCGGGTTTAGGTTTGGGTTTTCAAGTTTAGGTTTAGGTTTAGGTTAGGGAGTTGAGATTAGGATTAGGTGTAGGTTTAGGTTTAGAGATTTGAGAATACATTTAGGTTTTAGGTCATAGATCGGGTTTTGGTTTAGGTTAAGGTTATATATTTAGGTTAAGGTTTAGGTTTAGGTTTTTATGTTTAGGTTATAAGTTATAGGTTTAGGGGAAGGTTTTGAGAATAGATTAAGGTTTAGGTTTGGGAATCGGGTTCGGGTTCGGGATCGGGTTTAGGTGTAGGTTTAGGTTTAGGGATTTGAAAATAGGTTAAGGTTTAGGTTTAGGAATTCGGGTTTGGGTTCGGGATTGGGTTTAGGTTTGGGTTTTCAAGTTTAGGTTTAGGTTTAGGTTGGGAATTTAGATTAGGATTAGGTGTAGGTTTAAGTTTAGGGATTTGAGAATAGGTTAAGGTTTAGGTTTAGAAATCGGGTTCGGGTTCGGGATCGAGTTTTAGGTTTGGGTTTTCAAGTTTAGGTTTAGGTTTAGGTTAGGGAGTTGAGATTAAGATTGGTGTAGGTTTAGGTTTAGAGATTTGAGAATACATTTAGGTTTTAGGTCATAGGTTTTGGTTTAGGTTAAGGTTATAGGTTTAGGTTTAGGTTATAAGCTATAGGTTTGGGAATTGAGAATAGGTTAAGGTTTAGGTTTAGGAATCGGGTTCGGGTTCGGGATCGAGTTTAGGTTTGGGTTTTCAAGTTTAGGTTTAGGTTTAGGTTAGGGAGTTGAGATTAGGATTAGGTGTAGGTTTAGGTTTAGGGATTTGAGAATACATTTAGGTTTTAGGTCATAGGTTTAGGTTTTAGGCTTAGGTTTAGGTTATAGGTTTAGGTTTAGGTTATAAGTGTAGGTTATAGGTTTAGGTTTAGGTTATAGGTTAAGATTTAGGGAATTGAGAATAGGTTAAGGTTTAGGTTCGAAGAAATTGGGTTTGGGTTTGGGGATCGGGTTTAGGTTTGGGTTTTCAAGTTAGGTTTAGGTTTAGGTTAGGGAGTTGAGATTAGGTTTAGGTGTAGGTTTAGGTTTAGGTTTAGGAAATCGGGTTCGGGTTCGGGATCGGGTTTAGGTTTGGGTTTTCAAGTTTAGGTTAGGGAGTTTAGATTAGGATTAGGTGTAGGTTTAGGTTTAGGAATTTGAGAATAGGTTAAGGTTTAGGTTTAGGCTTAGGTTAAGGTTTAGGTTTAGGTTATAAGCTATAGGTTTAGGGAATTGAGAATAGGTTAAGGTTTAGGTTTAGGAAATCAGGTTCGGGATCGGGTTTAGGTTTGAGTTTTCAAGTTTAGGTTTAGGTTTAGGTTAGGGAGTTGAGATTAGGATTAGGTGTAGGTTTAGGTTTAGGGATTTGAGAATACATTTAGGTTTTAGGTTTAGGTTTAGGTTATAAGTTATAGGTTTAGGTTTAGGTTTTAGGTTTAGGTTTAGGTTTAGGTTTAGGTTATAAGCTATAGGTTTAGGGAATTGAGAATAGGTTAAGGTATAGGTTTAGGAAATCGGGTTCGGGTTCGGGATCGCGTTTAGGTTTGGGTTTTCAAGTTTAGGTTTAGGTTTAGGTTAGGGAGTTGAGATTAGAATTAGGTGTAGGTTTAGGTTTAGGGATTTGAGTTTAGGTTATAGGTTTAGGATTAGGTTATAGGTTTAGCTTTTGGTTTAAGTTATAGGCTTAGGTTATAGGTTATAGGTTATATGTTTTGGTTAAGGTTTAGGAATTCGGGTTCGGGTTTAGGTTATAGGTTTTAGGATTTGAGAATAGTTTTAAGTTATAAGTATAGGTTTAGGTTAGGTTATAGGTTAAGGTTTAAGGATTTGAGAATAGTTTTAGGTTATAAGTAAGGTTTTAGGTTTAGGTATAGGCTTAAGTTATAGGTTATAAGTTATATGTTTAGGTTAAGGTTTAGGAATTCGGGTTCAGGTTCGGGTTTGGATTCAGGTTTAGGTTATAGGTTTTAGGATTTGAGAATAGTTTTAGGTTATAAGTATAGGTTTAGGTTAGGTTATATGTTAAGGTTTAAGGATTTGAGAATAGTTTTAGGTTATAAGTAAGGTTTTAGGTTTAGGTATAGGCTTAAGTTATAGGTTATAAGTTATATGTTTAGGTTAAGGTTTAGAATTCGGGTTCGGTTCGGGTTTGGATTCGGAGTTTAGGTTATAGGTTTTAGGATTTGAGAATAGTTTTAGGTTATAAGTATAGGTTTAGGTTAGGTTATATGTTAAGGTTTAAGGATTTGAGAATAGTTTTAGGTTATAAGTAAGGTTTTAGGTTTAGGTATAGGCTTAAGTTATAGGTTATAGGTTATATGTTTAGGTTAAGGTTTAGGAATTTGGGTTCGGGTTTGGGTTTGGGTGCAGGTTTGGGTTTGGGTTCGGGTTTAGGTTATAGGTTTTGGTTTTGATTTTGGTTTTAGTTATAGGTTTTGGTTTAGGTTAAGGTTTAGGTTTAGGTTATAGGTTATGGGATTTGAGAATGGGTTCGGGTTTAGGTTATAGGTTTTGGTTTTGGTTATAAGTTTTGGTTTAGGTTATAGGTTATAGGTTTAGGTTTAGGTTACAGGTTTTGGGATTTGAGAATAGGTTTAGGTTAAGGTCATAAGTTTAGGTTTAGGAAATCGGGATCGGGATCAGGTTCGGGTTCGGGTTTAGTTTTGGGTTTTCAAGTTTAGGTTTAGGTTTAGGTTAGGGAGTTGAGATTAGGATTAGGTGTAGGTTTAGGTTTAGGTTTAGGGATTTGAGAATACGTTAAGGTTTAAGTTTAGGAAATTAGGTTCGGGTTCGAGATCGGGTTTACATTTGGGTTTTAGGTTTTAGGTTTCGGGGGTTTAGGTTTGGGTTTTCAAGTTTATGTCTAGGTTTAGGTTAGGGAGTTGAGATTAGGATTAGGTGTAGGTTTAAGTTTAGGGATTTGAGAATATGTTAAGGTTTAGGTATAGGAAATCAGGTTCGGGTTCGAGATCGGGTTTACGTTTGGGTTTTAAGTTTAGGCTAAGGGTTTAGGGATTCAGATTTGGGTTTGGAATCGGGTTTGGATTTAGGTTTAGGTTTTACGTTTAGGTTATGGTTACTGAGTTGAGGTCATAGGTTTAGGTTTAGGTTATAAGTGTAGGTTATAGGTTACGATTTAGGGAATTGAGAATAGGTTAAGGTTTAGGTTTAGGAAATTGGGTTTGGGTTTGGGTTTGTGTACGGATTTAGGTTTGGATTTTCAAGTTTAGGTTTAGGTTAAGGAGTATATTAGGATTAGGTGTAGGTTTAGGTTTAGGGATTCTCTAGTATTATCTACTATTGAACCTAGTATTATCTACTACATACTAGTAACATACAACCAATATTGGGGCACCATACCATAAGCTATAAGAATTTCATGTCCCCCTAAACAAGGTATCCTCCATTGATAACATATATATATATATATATATTATAAGTTTTTTATTTTCATTTACATTCCCAAATACATTCATCATCCATCCAAGAAAATTGAAACAAGTACTGTCAATCTATCTTATCTTACCGACCGCCTTATGTTTCTTTTCACCTTTGTAGCTCTCATATTTGTTGCAGCTGCAAGTTTACCATCAGTAGTCTTCCTAACCAAATCTTTGTGCAGTCCCTCCATTTGAAGCAGTGGCTGAAGTTACAAGAAGTAGGACTGATTAGTCTTTCCATGTTTTAAAAAAAATAAAATTCTTTATTTTTTGCTGCAAGTCTACTTATAATTATCATTGGCTCTTAATCTATTTATAATGAAAATCTTAAATATCACCTGATAGTGCTCCTTTGATAAATGTCCTGTTTAGAACAAATAATTTGTTTTATCATAAATGTCTGTTTGGAACAAATAATTTGTTTTATACATACATGTGTTTTATCATAAAACCATCTTGATGCATCTATACAAAAAAATCAAATGGAAATTTTTTTATATAAACATGATTTTTTAAAATATTATTATAAACAAAAACTGATTTCCCACCAACAAATGCAACCTATTGATCATAATCATAGACCATAAATAAGAAAACATTGAAATAAAACAGATATCTAAAAAAAAAGGTTGCAATTATTCTTATTCTTATTAAACATATTTTTTAGAAAAAAATACAAATAATTAAAATTTTTCAAAAAATTGAGAGATGAACATGCTTCATCATATATTAAAAAAGTGGGGCCCCAAATACTTACTTTAGAAAAGAAAATTTCCCCTATTTCCAATAAGTTTCAGCTCTAGTTCCTCGTATATGATACCCAGATCCAAAATGAACAGGATTCAAATCTGAATTCCCTAATCATGTTTGGATTTGAGTATGCTAAGCCCAATGCAAAGCTGACCCATTGACAACCCTAGGTATGATGGGTAGAATATGTAAGATGCTTGGTATATAATATATTATGCTTGCTTGCATGTGCAATTTCTAAAATTTTGATGAAATACTATAAGATGAAAGTAACTGCTATTTGGAAGACCAAATGGTTATGTCAAATACATGTTTTGTAGCATTTCAAAGAACGTACATGGAGAATACTGCTTGCTAAACCTACATATACATCTATGGTGTGGTCTACTTGAGCTTTGATCTAACTAATTAATCAGGAATATGATCAAATCCAATCAATCATAACATCTAAACAGAAAGTTATGTATGGGTGAAATCTGAATATTAAATTGATAGCTTCCTGAAATACAAGAAACAATTGAAGTTAACTCAGCTAAATCAATATAATGCCTTAAGCCCTGTTGTCATGCTATAATGCTGGATGATTGGAGTGAAGGTAATCTTAACACTTAAAAGTAGGGAATTACTACCTCCGTTTTGAAAAATACAATAATCATTGCCGAAAACTATCAATAAATCCATATCAAGTAAATATAAAACATGGAGTAAAAACAATTCAATGATAAATAGAACTACAAGGCAGCCCATATCCAATTTTTTGGTGGCACATATTAGAAAACAATGTTATTGTCACAAGAATGTAACAAATATCATTCAGATTTTGAAATATTACAAGAAATACATTTGTGGGCTGAATTTATTTGCAGGCTTGGGAGTTGGATTAGAGTGAATATACCTTTCAAAAAGAGGATCCAAAGGTTTATACTGACTCAAATTGATGTTGGCCATGAGATGGTTGAGGAATTAGTTACTTGCATATTGCCAAGGAGAATTGAAAATAAAACCAAGCCATGGATGGAAATGAGAATTACTGCTAACTTGCATATTACTAATGAGAAGTGAAAATAAAACCAAGCCACAGATGCCGCTGCTGCAATTGTTGGTGCCTGCATATATAAAATACATTTTACAGCATTATATTGGCAATTATCAAATACAATCGGACCATAAAATTCTGGCAGTTGTGCTTTATTCATGATGGAATTATTCAGCTATTTGCCAAAGAGAAAGTGCACCAGCATTGCATGAGAATTAAGATCCCTACGCACCAAATGTTCATAAAGATTTAATATTTTTCAATGAGAAGAACATGTCAAATATACCTTTTCAACTAAAATAAACAAAACACATGTTAGATTTGAGAAAATGTAAGTTGGGATTTGAGAAAATAGGCCTCAATGAAACTCTCTTTCTCACATAAAGGTTTAGCCAGTGGTAGTCAATGAAGTATGCTTTCCTTGAATTTTCCTTTTCAAGAACTTTCGGCTGTGGTTGGTGTTTGGAACAAAATTTCATAGAAAGATATTCCATGGAGCCACAAAAGTATAATGACTTGTCGTTAGCCACGTTGTGGGCCACTTCGTACAACCCTATATAATGATGTTGGCAAAAGTATAATGCTGATTTTCTGAGTCTTTTGTGGACAGAGAATGCACCAAAAACCTCCACAGCCTTTTATGGATAGGAAGCAATGGTGATAATGATGCTCATGGCCCTACATAAGGTTTCAATTCTTGAGCTTCAAATATGCTTCTTTGAGCTAAAAAAAATAGGTGGATGTTGTGGATGTTAGATACATCACCTTAGCCTAAAATTGCCCAAGACATCAACACACTACCATTGAGTATGGTGTTGGCAACACCACCTAATTCGCTTACCATCTCAACCTTCCAAAAGTGGACACGGTTTGGCTAGTGACCCCAATTCCATCATGATGTATCTAATTTATATCCACACTGTCCATCCATTTTTCCAGCTAAGTTTATAGCATGGGCCAAAAGACCCCAATTTCATCATGATGTATCTAATTTATATCCACAATGTCCGTCCAATTTTCCAGCTAAGTCTATAACATGAGCCAAAAGACCCTAATTCCATCATGATGTATCTAATATATATCCACAATGTCCATCCATTTTTCTAGCTCAGTTCATAGCATGAGCCAAAAGATGAGTCAAATCCAAATCTTAACTGATAATTTGAATCCAAGGTCATATTTCAATGATCCAAGCTGTTCATATAATGGACCTGTTTGTAGCTGTGGGATATATATATATTTTTTAAAATCATTTACAATGGGATTTTTAACTTGTTAATCATTTAAATAATTTTGTTTTGGTTATCGACTCCAACAATTTGAATCATATATGATACCACTTTTATAAAAACATAAATGGACAATCCACCCTAAAACCCACGCCACAAGAATCAGTGAAAATGACAATATTCACTCTCTAGAAACATTTCCAGGACCCATGGTGAAGTTTGCTTATCATCCAAACCATTCATATTATCACAAAGACATGAATAAAGGAAAACACACATATCAGCTTGATCCAAAACATCTAGGGCCCACAGGAAGTTTTTCTACGGCAGAGGATCACTTCACATTGTTACCTGTGGTGTGGTCCACTTGAGCTTTGAATATGCTTCATTTTTGGGCTTAAGCCATAAAATTATCTTGTAAAATGGATGGACAGGGATGATAAAATACATAAATCAAGGTGGACCCCACAGAGATTACTCAGTACACAATCCAATTCCCATACAAAACTCCTGTGGCCCGCAGGAAGTTCTCATTGGTGGGGATTCAATCTCCACTATTTCCTGTAGTGCAATGGGCTTCATTTTCAGGGCCATTACCTAATGGGCTGGCAAAACAGAGATGGCATGGATATACAACACATACATGAAGGTGGACCGCATGAAATAGTGGAGATAGAAATGCCCACCTAAATCCCCAAATCCCTAAATCCCCAAATCCGTAAATCCCCAAATCCCTAAATTCCTAAATCCTTAAATCCCTAAATCCAAAAATCCCCAAATCCCCAAATCCCTAATCCCCAAATCGTTTCAATCGGTATTGAGATTGACAGAGATTGAGAGAGAGAGAGAGAGATACTTGTTTGAGTTGGAGCCCCAACACGGTCCACCGAGAGAGACAGAGAGAGAGGATGCGCAAGAGAGAGAGCACAGAGAGACAGAGAGAGACAGAGAGATAGAGAGAGAGGGACCGAGAGAGAGAGAGAGGGAGAGAGAGAGAGAGAGAGAGAGAGAGAGAGAGAGAGAGAGAGAGAGAGAGACAGAGAGGTTGAGAGAGAGGGAGAGAGGGTTTGGGTTTTGGGAGGGGCGGGCACGTGGGAGAGATTTTTGGGATGGTTTTTGGGGTTGTGGGAGATGGGCGCGCAGGAGGTGGATTTTGGGGTTAGAACGGATTGGCTACTCCCGCTGACACCAGCCCCGTGGCTGGTGTTCAGTGGTTTGTGGGCCCCACCATGATGTATATGTTTCATCAGATTCGTTCATCCATTTTTAAATATAATTTTAAGCCTTCATCCTAAAAATTAGAGGGATATAAATCTTAGGTGGACCACACCATAGGAAAACAATAGTGATTGGATATCCATCATTTAAATCCTCCTAAGGCCTACTATACTGTTTATCTGACATCCAATCTTTGATTAGGTCATAAAGGCCCAGATGAAGGGAAAAAACAATGATCAGCTTAATCCAATACTTTTATGGCTCCCAAAAAGTTTTTAATGGTCGACATTCATTCAACACTTTTTCCTATAATGTGGTCCACTTGAGACTGGGATATAACTCTTTTTTTTTTGTAATATCATAAAATGATCTATAAAAATAGATGGACGGCATGGATGAAACACATACATCATGGTGGGGCCCACAGACCACGGTACACAAAAGTTGAGAGGGGTTACCCTCCATTAAAACATTCATAATTATTTTTTGGGCCCACAGAGATGTGGTTCACAAATCTAGCCCATCCATTATGTGTGTGCCACTTGGATGAGGGGTCATACCAAGTTTCAGATGCATCCAAATTTCAGGTGGGGCCCCACCAAGTGCTTTTATATGTTTTAGGCATGTCTTCACATGATTTTAGATGGTATGGCCCACCGGAGTTCTGTATACGGCTGATTTTTGGGATATCCCATAATTTAAAGGGGACCCATCAAATGCACAGTGTTGATTTTCGACACACGTCATGATGGGGCCCACACAGCTTGACCTCATGGGGAGTTCCCATGAGCTCGACGGATAGAACCTTTTCCATATCTATAATATTTAAAAAATATAAAAACTTATGATGTATTTTTTATATCCACACCGTCCATCCATTTTGAGATATCATTTTAAGTCACGAGCCAAAGAATGAGACAGATAAAAATCAGTAGTAGACCCCACCATAGAAAACAACGGGAGGGTAATTCCCACCATTGAAACTATCCTAAGGCCCATCGTAATGTTTATTTGAAATCCAAATGGTTCAAATTTTTTTTTAAAAAAATGGTCGTAGGGCCATACATCATAGTGGGCCCACAGTAATGTTTGCCATCCAACATGTTCATAATATCAAAAAGATATGAATGAAGGGAAAACACAAACATGAGCTTAATCCAAAACTTCTATTAAATGCACAGTGTTGATGCTCGACACACATCATGATGGGCCCTACAAAACTTAGATTAATTCTTAGAGTTTCAGGGTGTCAATAAGTTGGGTCACAATTTTGACTAGAATATTGGACCCGTTTTACATGTCTGGTTCATTCACTTTATTTTACTGATCATTACCCTCAATTTGACTAGTTACTAACCTCGATCATGTTACATATGAAAAAGATATTGGGCAAACAAGATTGATCAACAATTTGAGTGAATTTTGATTTAAACATCTGAAGTTATTTACTCTTCAATCTGGACTAATCAGATTGTCCAAAAACAGTTAAAGGTTGTTCATAATATCAAAAATATATGAATGAATAGAAAACACAAACATCAGCTTGATCCAAAACTTCTATGGCTTCTAAGAAATTTTAAATGGTAGATGTTCAATCACACTATTTCTTGTGGTGTGGTCCACTTGAGCTTTGGATATGCTTCCTTTTTGTTCTTTAGACCTCAAATTATTTGTTAACATGGATGAATGGAGTGGATAAAATAAATAAATAATAGTGGACCCCACAGAGTTTACTCTGGTAAGGATAACGAGTAACTCACCTAAATGTAGTAGAGAAGGGTTTCCTTAAAACATTCATAATCATATATTAGGTCTGCCTAAATGTGATTCACATATCCAACCCACTCATTATGTGTGTCCCATTTGGATGAGGGGTCAGACCAAGTTTCAACCGCATCAATGTCTGTATTAACTTATAAACAAGTTGGATCTCAAATAAACATCGTGGCGGACCCTAAGAAGGTTTCAATAGTGGGTGTCACTATCCCACTCTTTTCTATGGTGTGGGTCCACTTGAACTTTGGATCTGCCCCGTCAATCAGATGCACCATTCCATGGTAGGCCACGAGCTTAAAAATAAAGTCAATCCATGACTTGGGTGGGCCACACATAGTTTTAGATGCTATGGCCCACCTGAGTTTCGTATATGACTGATTTTTGGACTTAAAGGGGACACATCAAATGCATGGTGTTGATGTTGTACACACATCATGGTGGGGCGCACACAGATTAACCTCATGGGAAGTTCCCATGAGGTGACCTTATAGTACCATTTCACTATTTTAGGTAACTCCTTCATGGGTGTTACTTTAACCGTGTAGGGCCCACCTTGATATATTTTATGTATATTGACATCGTCCATATATTTTTTTATCATATTTTAGGATGTGATTTCAAATCATAAGAACTCAATAATCTTAGGTGGGCCATACCAATCAAAACAATATGATGAATAACCATTAAAAACCTTTTGAAGGCCACAAAAGTTTTGGATCAATTTGATCTTTCTAGTTTACCTTCATCTAGATCTTCTTTACATTATCAACAAGTTGGATTGCAAATAAATGTTAATAAAACCTTACGATGGGCTCTTTATAATTTTTAATGGCGAGGTACTATACTATCATTCTTTCCAGTGGTGTGATCCACTTAAGATTTAAATCTACACAATTTTTTATATCCGGCCCAAAAATGGGTTGGAGAAACGTATGGGCGGTAAGGATATACAATACATCATCAAAATCTAACTTTTGTTATCTAAGTACTTTCCAATTTTTCTTGTCAGAATACAAAATCTAGTTTTCTTTTTTAAAAAATATATTTTTTTACAATTTGACAATCTTTTCACAATTTTGTTTAATTTTTAAAATTTTCTTTTTCAAAATATCATTTTTTAAAATCAAAATCTCACTTTTATTATCTAACTTTTCAATTTTTCTTGATAAAATACAAAATCTAGTTTTCTTCTTTAAAATATATATATTTTTTACAATTTGTCAATTTTTTCACAATTTTTTTTAAATTTTTTAAATTTTCTTTTTCAAAATTTCATTTTTTTAAAAATCTCACTTTTGTTATCTAACTTTTCAATTTTTCTTGTCAAAATACAAAATCTAGTTTTCTTTTTTAAAATATATATTTTTTTACAATTTGTCAATTTTTTCACAATTTTTTTTAATTTCTTAAAATTTCTTTTTTAAAATATCATTTTTTAAATCTCACTTTTGTTATATATAACTTTTCAAATTTTCTTGTCAAAATACAAAATCTAGTTTTCTTTTTCAAAAATATATATTTTTTTCAATTTGTCAAAATTTTCACAATTTTGATTAATTTTTTAAATTTTCTTTTTCAAAATATCATTTTTTTATCGAAATCTTGTAATATAACTTTTTAATTTTTCTTATCAAAATACAAAATCTAATTTTCTTTTTTAAAAAATATATTTTTTTACAATTTGTCAATTTTTTCACAATTTTGTTTAATTTTTTATATTTTTTTTCAAAATATTTTTTTTTTTATCAAAATAGATGGACGGCATGGATTAAACACATGCATCATGGTGGGGCCCACATAGCACCAATCACAAGCCATTGGATGGTGTCAGGGGGAGTAGCCAATTTATTCCCTTTATTTGTGGTGTGGTTCATTTAATTAATCTTTGGATATGAATCATTTTTTAGATAGTTCTCTAAAATGATCTCGAAAAATGGATGAACAGCGTGGGTTCATCCCGAATTTTCATTATTTTAGGACTTGTGGGGCTCACCATTGTGTATGTTAATTATCCACTCCATCCATTAATTTTAACGGCTCATTTTTAAGGTTGATCCAAAAAATGAGTCAAATCGAAGTTGTAGGTGGACCACACCACATACTAATGTTATAAATTTATTTTTCATTGTTTCTTATGGTGTGGTCCACTTCGACTTTTAATATTTTCTATATTTTAGGGATGTCCTCACATAGTTTTAGATGTTATGGCCCACCTAAGTTTCGTACACGACTGATTTTTGGACTTAAAGGGGACACATCAAATGCATGGTATTGATGTTCTACACACATCATGGTGGGGCACACACAAATTAACCTCATGGGAAGTTCCCATGAGGTGACCTTATAGTACCATTTCACTATTTAGGTAACTCCTTCATGGGTGTTACTCTAACCATGTAGGGCCCACCTTAATATATTTTATGTATATCGACACCGTCCATATATTTTTCCATCATATTTTAGAATGTGATTTTGTAACATCCCGAAAATCGGGGGTCGAGCATAAACTCAACTCCCGAGTTCCAGAACATCACTTATGCAACAAAATGAATGATGATTGAATGTTGACTGTATTTGTGCATTGAACATGATGAGATTAAGCCAAAACAGCATATCATACTCCAGAGACAATTAAATTGCAAGCGGAAGACTGTGATAGATATATATAATACAAAAAAATTAGTGGTGAGTCTCCAGAGTGTGATAAAGTTATCAGGTTAGTTAATTACAAGTACAGTTTTAAAATATACCAAATGTGTAAGTGTAATGTCTTCTATCCCAAGTACCATAGCCCCGTCAATACAGTACCAGGTCTTCAGAGACCCGTCAGAGAGTTACATGTAGGAGAACTCTTCCTCGACATCAAAGTAATAGTCCGGCTCTGCTTCAGAGTAAGCGTCGCCATCCGAAACTCAACAACGGTTGGTGTGTACAACAGATCCGTAACATGGGAGTGAGTAGCTAACTCGGTGGAACAATAAAGCATAGGTTAACATGTTATCAATACGGTCAAGCAATAATGATAAAGCAAGTAAAATCAAACACTCCTAGCTACTCTTATTAATGCAAGTATGAATGCAGGTATGATAGATGCCCTCACTGACATACTCCCTCATGCGACACCATCTCACGCCGCGGCATGCTTTCATCCCACAGTGCTCCACATCTTCCAGGCACATGCAATGCATGATGAGCATGATTACCGAGTTTTTAATTAGTCCATTTCAAACAGCAGGATTGGGAAACTAAGGTACCTCCCTTGTATCATTCCCAAACATGATCCATTCTAGGGTCGTCAGTTCTAGTTGATATCAGACGATGGTGTGTTTTCTAGGTCACTGCAGAGGTCGCTGTGGTACATTACGCACAAAGGTTACACCACTCCCCATCACCCCTTAAACGATTCATCACAATACTGAGAAACAAGCCTAGTTCATACTCTATATATCGCGGCGAACCCTAAGGCGTCTCGCGATTTCGAGTATGCTCGAGGTCACTACAAAGTACGCTGTGGTCATTTACACACACAAAGGTTGCACCGCTCCCCATCACCTTATCAATGTAGGCCGACAGCACGAATATAGTGTCCCATACCACCATAATCGGCTCACGAGTTTGGTTGCTCACTGGTCATTACGGGGAGGCACGTGGCCCCAGCGTAGGCCGACAGCTCGACCACGGTGTCCCATACCACCATGCCCGGCTCATGAGTCTTAGCGGATCGAGGTACTATGGTTAAAAGGGTTTTCACTGGTAAGTTTGGTACCCTAGGTTCAGGCAGTAGCGACCAAACATGGTGAACATAAATTAGACAAATCGGGTTACTTGACGAGCTCGGCTAGCTCGAGCGCACAACAAGTTGAACGACATGAAGTGCATAAGCACTTCGCGTGGCCAACCACTATCGCCAATCGAAGTACGACTCGAGTTCGTCGAATGTATCTCACGTGGCGACATGAAACTCAACCACGATCTCCAATCTGGTACCGATTGTCTGGACTATAATCATAGCCCCAAACACAATCAATTGTCATGCATAGCATGTGGAGTAAAGCATGATAAACAAAGTAATTCAAGCATGATAAACAAAGTAATTCAAACATGCTAGTACGCATGTTATAAGCATATTATAAAGCATGATATAAAGCATGTTGTAAAGCACTACATCAATAGGAATACAAACACATGTATTGCAAGTAAGCGGTTTTAAGTGATCAACCTCATGGAGGTAATCATACATGTCGCTAGGGTAGTTGAGAATCCAATCTCAACACCCTCCTAAGGCATCTACATCCAAACACTTACTCACTCAAGCATTTCCACAAACACTTAACATACACTATTTCACATACTTGGTGTATGTTAGCAAACATGTATTAGGGCGAGTCCTTTCGCCAAGCAAATAATTTACGCATATATAGTATATTTATACAATAAATAATCATGGCAAACACATCTCTAAAATACATATGTATACAGTACTTTCTACAATACAGTATTTGTACATACAGTGTATATTAGTAAAACATGTATTTGGGCGAATCCATTCACCAAATAAGTATTTTATCCATATATCATATATTCATACAACAAATAATCATGTCAAACACATTTTCAAAAAATATACGTATACGGTATTTTCTACAAATACCTAGAATATGTAAATTTCCATAATTTGCATCTTTAATCGAAACAGAAATCGGAAAGCACTTTGTACATGTGCAATTGCATGCAGATCATGAATCTATCATTATTTGACATTGAAAGCGTTGAAAACCATAACCTATACACCTAAAGTCCGCACCTTTTGTCGTAGAATCGAAACGAAATCGATGGGTTTGCTAAGCTTTCGTAAACGGCAGATTGGTGACCTAAAGAACGGAATAGGTTAGCTATTTCATAACCTACAACCACCCAAGCCCCAAATCAGATTAGGGTTAGGGTTTCTTACCTAAAAATGGAGCTAGAATCGCCGAAAAAATGATGAGAACGGAGCGGTGGAGCTCGAATAGAGGCAGGGAACAACAGCAGGGAGTTCCTCCCACATCTCCCACACTTTCTCTCTTTTCTCTCTCTCAATCTAGGTTTTCTCTCAAATTCGGATGGCTGCAATGAGAGAGGGTTTAAGGTCCTTATATAGCCTAAAAACTCACCGAAATAGACTCCTGTTCAAAGTATACCTGGGTTACGGCCAAAGGGGTCTGGTTTCAGCTCAACGGAGGACTTCTGGCAAGCCTCCTTGAGCCAAAGGTCAGACTTAAACTCACCGACACCGGATCTTCGTTCTATTAAGTTTTCGTTTCAGTCGGATTTCCAGATCACGCGTGGCGGACCAGTTTCAGTTCGACGGTCAGTGGGTCTCGATCGGAGATTCTGAGTACATGTAAATGTGTATGAAATTTTTCCTGATCCGAGGGTATATTTGGGTCAGATTCTGACGGTCTGATTGCTTAAAACTGATCCGCAAACGAGAGATGCCAGATTACTATTCAAGATATTTATTTTGTAAAGAAACATGTGTTTTCACACTCTCTCGCTCCGGACTCAAGCGAACAGCCATGGGACACTGGCTGGATTTGATTTCCGAGATGGTTGTCAAGCCCAGCGAGGCGGTCCTAAGTCCTTAACTTGGTATTATTCGGACTTCCGACGTACGGTCTAGATCTGATACGGAGTTTCAAGATGCTCCCGAGAGCAGCCGGGTAATGAGTTTGATTCGAGATTTTAGGGTAACTTAGCGTCAATGATTCTACAAGTTTTGGGTCTTGCAGATCGTATTTAAAGCGATTCAAATGGATTTCATGGCTAATCTAGTTTAGCACCTAGTTAACTTTGTCAAATTTCTAAAGGATTTAATCCTAAGTGATTTTCGTCTGAGGTAGAACTTAGTCCTTTGTAGTTTGTATATAAAGTGATCCAAGTTATACTATTTAGCTAGTTTAAGATAGTGTCTAGGGTGAAAGTGCTTTGAAAAATTGAAAGAACAAGGTAGTGAAGGGTGGAATTTGTGAAGGAAATAGGTTAAGGAGCGATTTTAGACTGTGGGATTCAGTTCTGACAAGTTAATAAGGTGTTAGGATTGACCCATCGCTTAAGGATGTCTAATCCCAGGTTGGGAAAAATTCGGGATGTTACAGATTTCAAATCATAAGAACTCAATAATCTCAGGTAGGCCATACCAATCAAAACAATGATGAATAACTATTAAAAACCTTTTAAAGGCCACAAAAGTTTTGGATCAATTTGATCTTTGTAGTTTACCTTCATCTAGATCTTCTTTACATTATCAACAAGTTGGATCGCAAATAAACATTACTAAAACCTTACGATGGGCTCTTTATAATTTTTAATTGTGAGGTACTATATTATCATTCTTTCCAGTGGTGTGGTCCACTTAAGATTTAAATCTACACAATTTTTTATACCCGTCCCAAAAATGGGTTGGAGAAACATAGGGGTGGCAAGGATATACAACACATCATCAAAATCTCACTTTTGTTATCTAACTTTTCAATTTTTCTTGTCAAAATACAAAATCTAGCTTTCTTTTTAAAATATATATATATATATATATATATTTACAATTTGTCAAATTTTTCACAAATTTGTTTCATTTTTAAAATTTTCTTTTTTAAAATATCATTTTTAAAATCTCACTTTTGTTATATAACTTTTCAATTTTTCTTGTTAAAATACAAAATCTAGTTTTCTTTTTTTTAAAAAAAAAATATATTTTTACAATTTATCAATTTTTTCACAATTTTGTTTAATTTTTTAAATTTTCTTTTTCAAAATATCATTTTTTTATCGAAATCTTGTTATATAACTTTTTAATTTTTCTTGTCAAAAAACAAAATCTAGTTTTTTTTTTTTTAAATATATATTTTTTTACAATTTGTCAATTTTTTCACAATTTTGTTTAATTTTATAAATTTTCTTTTTCAAAATATCATTTTTTTATCGAAATCTTTTTTTTTTTCATAATTATCAACATTATTCAAAGTTCTTAATTTTTTTTTTCAAAATCTAGATTTTTATAAAATTACATTTTTTTTTCAAAATCTAAATTTTTTTTTCTTAAACATTGTTAATTATTTTTTTTAAGCTTTTAAACTTCTTTTTTTTTTAAATTCATAATTTTTTTTGTTCTTAATTTTTGACCTGAGCATTAGAGACAGTTTAGGACCGTCACTAATGCAGACGGTCTTTGACAGTCTCAAATGACCACTATAAGACGGCTAAGGACCGTCTCTAATAGAGACGGTCTTCGACAGTCTTAAATGGAGACTACTAAGGACCGTCCCTAATACAGACTATTTTTGACAGTTTTCGTTGACCAGTTAAAGACAGCCGATGACTGTCTCTAATTGAGATAGTCCTTAACAGTCTCAGATTACCAATAAAAGACGGCCAATGACCGTCTCTAATACGGACGGTCTTTGACAGTCTCAAATGGAGACAGTTGAGGACCGTCCCTAATACAGACTATTTTTGACAGTCTCACATTACAGGAAAAGACGGCCAATGACTGTCTCTAATTGAGACGGTCCTTGACAGTATCAGATTACCAATAAGAGACGGCCAATGACCGTCTCTACTATGGACGGTCTTTGACCATCTCAAATGGCTGTTTATAAGACGATTAGAGATCGTCTCTTATTCTAGACGGTCAATGGTTGTCTTTTATCCTCAGTTAACGACGGTTTTTGACTGTCTTAAATGATTTGTGGACGTTCAAATTTTTAAGACAATATTAAGGACGGTTAAGGGCCGTCTAAAAGTTTAGAGACGGTTTATGACCGTCTCTAAAGCATCTTTAAACCAAGCGATTTTAGAGACGGTCCAGAACCGTCTCTAAATCCGTCATTTTTTTCCATTTTTCACGTAGTGAAGGGGACTCACAGAACTTACTGACATCATCACGGCAGCTACATGCTGCTGGGGCCCACAGAACTGACGTCAACACATCAGCTAGGAGGTGGGGTCCACATAGATGGACGGTCTGGACTAACAATCATCAGGGTGGCCCACTATAGCACTGTCCAAACAGTCCAGCACCATCCAGACATTGTTCATGTAAATCCGCACCGTCTAGACATTGTCCATGTGAATCAGCACCGTCCAGACATTGTCCATGTAAATCAACACCATCCAGCACAATCTGGACGGTGTGAAATAAATACATCATGGTGGTGTCCACGCTGGCAAAATAGGTAGATGGCTTGGGTAAAACACATATACCAGGGTGAGCCCCACCCCCTGGACGATGTGGATGACATAAATACATCAAGGTGTGGTCCACCGTCCAGATCCGCTGGACGGTGTGCATACACCACAAACATTAAGGTGGTCTCACACCTCCCGTCCAGATGGACGGTGTGGGATGAAAACATACATCATGGTGTGGTGGATCTCCACCGTCCAGTATCATGGTGGGCCACACATCAAATAAAAGGGAATGAGAGAGAGAGAGAGAGAAATAGAGAAATAAAGAGAAAATTCGGTGAAGGGGAGGGACCCCACCACTATGGGCCCTCCCTATACAATACATACATTAAGATGGGTCCCACCATAAGTGGGCCCTTAAATCATAAAATTAAAATATAAAATCACCCAACTTTGGATCTCCTTTCCCTTCTTCCACCAATGCATCCTAGAGCTCCATGGAATGCATTTTAACGGTCGAGATGAAGCTTGGAGGGTGGGATTGGATGGTAGGAAGGTGGGCCACACTAGCTCTCTCTCATAGAAATAACTTGGACGGTTGCTCTCATGGAGCTTGGGAGAAAAATGCGAGAGAGAGAGAGAGGTGATGTAAGAGATGGGTGTGATGGGTGAGGGATGAGTGAAAGGTGATGGATGTACTTGACATAGTTGACTTTGGGGATGGGTATTGTACTTGAGGGTGGGTGTGAGTGATGGGAGTGATGGGGGTGTGTACTTGACATTTGATGGGATATTCTCTTGGGATTTGCAACGCGCGACGTTTTCCTCGAACTGAACGCGGGTCCACATCTCCTGGCCTGGGTATCGCCTCGGCATACGAGATACGGCGTCGGAACCATGGCGACAGCGCGGTTGTAAGGATACAAGTCTCGGGTCGAGCCGACTTCGGAATACGGGACCCGACTCAGGGCTGCGCACAAATACTGATTACAGGTCATGGGTTGCCGGAATTCGACCGGGAGGACTACAGAAGCCTAAGGAATGGTACGGTCTAAGATACGGGCCTTACAATAAATCATATCTTGCTGTATTTGAAGGGTACAATGATGAAGTTGAAATGCAGATAACATAGAATCTAAATCTACAAGTGGTTGGATATTTACTATTGGAAGAGGAGCAATGTCATGGGCATCTAAGAAACGAACATGCGTATCTCACTCTACAATGGAAAGTGAGTTTATTGCACTTGGTGTTGTTTGTAAAGAAGGTGAATGACTAAGATACCTACTGATGGAAATCCCGTATTGGCCAAAATCTACTCCTGCCATATCTATCTTTTATGATAGTTAGGCTACTCTTTGCCGTGTTATGAGTAAGACTTATAATGGTAAGTCTAAAAATATAAGTCTAAGGTATAACTTTGTTAAAGGATTGCTCAAATATGGAGTAATCATAGTGGAATATGTTAAATCCATCCTGAACTTAGAAGATCCATTGACAAAAGGTTTATCAAGAGATCAAATAAGGAGAACAACTAAAGGAATGAGACTAAGATTCATAAAGATATAACTTTCACTCTTGATGATAACCCTAGCTATGTTTTGAAATATAGACTAGATTCAAAGGGACAAACAAGTCAAGTACGTGACTGAAACATGCGCTAAAAAAAGAAAATTTGAGTCTCATTCCTAAAAGTCTAGTGTTTGGTTTCTGTATTTCATATGAGGCTGAGTACTAACTCTTAATAGGTCTATAAGAAGACTTTGCTGAGATGAAGCAGAATCATCTTTAGTAGATCTACTCATATGAGTAGAGAAGTAAGGTTGCTTTTGAAGAGATTGGTATTGTCTCTGAAATACTTATGGAATCAGGATACGCACAAGGCCAAAAATGTGTAAACTTTTAGATATCCAGTTATATATGAATAGATGTGTGTTATGTGTGGGGTGAGTCATATAAGGTCCTTAGTTTAAGACTAATGGGTCACTAAGTACTGAAGAAACTTTGATACGTATACACTAAAGTAAAGGTTCAAATCCAAAAGATACCTCTACTTATGCACCTATTTATACTAATATGCCATTCGTTCTAGAATCTGGTTTTATTTTTAAAATTACAGGGAATTGTTGTGTTTTAAAAAATAAAAAAATAAATTTCAAAAATAAAAATTTATTTTAATAAATAAATAAATATATTGATAATTAAAACTTTTCATAAATAGAGTGTGTAGTCCGATAGTAAGAGAAGGGGGTTTTGCTTCTGCAACTACGGTTCAAATCTCCTTAAGGATGGTGCGAAGTACCATCCGCACATGCGGCATGGGCTGTATGGCTACTTGGGCACTTTTTGGCTCTTTATTAGGCACACTTAGCACTTCACACGTGCGCATCGTCACATGGAGTCAAAAGATCCTTAGTCTTTTTGGCACTGGTTCAAAGGTCTACCATGAAGTATTTTAACCTTAATGTTGATTTAGAGTGATTGTGACATGGTTGTACATGTGACACCTATGCTATGTGTCGCTTGTGTGGCAACAATTAGGATGATTAGAACATATGGATACAGTTTTATACTGTTAGATAACTGTTTGTCTGAAAGGGTACATAAATAACTGTCATAGTACAAAGAGTCATGTCCTTTCATGAAAGACAATTGTTTGCTTTGAATGGGTATGGATTTCTTGAAGAGGCACATTAACATCTCTTTGGGAAGAACTCCATGACCCTTCAATTGCCATAAGTGTTCAAAGTATCAGTATCGCTATAAGTTTCGCTGACCAGGGATACAGAAACAATATCGATATCACCGATAATATTCCTGATAACCAAAAATGCAGGGAAACATGGGAAATCAGTGGAATTTTCAGCAAAACTTCAGGAGATGTTAAAATGTACATATTTGTATATTTAGAAAAAAAAAGTATAAAAAAATGCATACATAACAAGTTTCCACTTAATGAAGCCTTAAAAGTATGTACTGTTGTAAGAAATTAGTTCAACCATTCCATCTAGCCTATTTAACCATCCAATCTTTCATCCAAACATCCATCAATATTGCAAAATATCAATAACACATGATATTTCATGAAGAAATCATCAACAATGGGAAAGGAAATGAAAGATTGTAGTCTTAATATCGTGCATGTTGCGATATCAATAATATTGAGATATTATTAATATTATCAATGACAAATTGAACACTACATACAGCCATGTGCCAATGAAAAAAAAGTTGAAAAAAAAAAATTTATAATAAACAAAATTATGATGATATCAATACGTTGGCAATATTATTGAAATATCATCGATACACTTATGATACAAGCATTACTTAGAATTTACATAGTCGAAAATATTGGTGATACATTGGTGGTATTGATGCATTGGCAATACAAGCGACACCTAGAATTTACATAGTTAAAAATATTGACGAGTACATTAGTGATATTGATATGTTGGCGATACTTAAAGATACATTGTTAATACCTGAAATTTCTGATACTATTAACATTATCGGTATTGCTATCACTAAGCTGGAGATAAGGATAATATCGGAGATAATTCGAACACTGATTGTTATAAATCCTAAATATTATAATACAAAAGATATACTCTTCATTCTTAACATAATATCATCTTCTGTGCAAGTACTCTCGATTTAACCTCTTGCTAAGTTTTTTCTTAACATCTTAAAGGCATAACGGTGTTAAATCTAAAGATCTGTTTAACACTTAAATGTGCAATTTTTTGTGTTGAAATTCAGATTGAGAGTTTATTATATCATGAAGACAATTTGCAAATTTCTTACGTTTGCACTTACTGGAACTACCAGAAAAAGGGCAGCAAATCTGTTTTGAAATATTGACTATTCAAGTCAAGCCTTGAACTCGATAGATCTAATCATATCATTATCTTTTTCCTCTATCCTCCATTGTTTACAAGATTCTTTCCTTTCTAGTACTGATTCGTGCATCTTGTTTGTCAATCACGTGAGTTTTTGTGCCATGTAGTCAGTTAAGCCTTTAGAAGCTTAAGATCGAAGACACAAAACAATAAAGCATCAAGGAGCAAATAACATGTAAATGATGTGCATTGGGCGAAAGGTCCATTGTTTGACAATATACGTGAGTGTTGAGTCGGTCAGTCCAAGTGAGTTCTTAGAAGAAGACATCAAGAACAAGTCTCAACAAAAGATGAAGGCCATGATTAAGCTTACACCGGTCAGCCATAGCCTCATCATCTCACAACAAACCCTAGCAGGTAAATGACCCCATATAATCCCAACTTACCCTTAAAATGAATTAAAAATATCTTCTGGTAGAGTTGGTATATATAACACCATGAGAATAAATGGAAGAAAGAAACAAAACCTGAAAAATCACAAGTCTTGGTCGAGTGCATCAAACTATAATCGAGGGAGTCTTCGATCCATCGAACATCACTCGATAATATCAAACGATCACCCATTCTGCCCAGCAATAAAATGAAAGATATGTTGTAGATCTCGATAACATCGATTGCTGTTCGATATCATCAAAGTCTATACTTCGATAACATTGAATGACCCTCGATTACTCGGACCTCGAAATTCTTCCAAAGAAACAGAAAATACTCTAAGTTCTCCTCGATGACATCCAAGTCTCCTCGATATTATCGAGAGTAAGTTTTCAATAGAATCGAAGTCTATTCAATAGAATCTAAACTTATTTAGTTTTGTACAACAAGTTTTTCAAAGAAAATCTATTTTGTTTGAGTTCATCGAAGACCTTTCGATATCATCGAAATTCAAACTTCAATAGATCGAAGGGCTCCTGGATAGAATCAAACATGAGACAAAACTGTCCAGCAACCTTTGTGTATTTTAACAAAAGAAAATCTTGATGGAATCGAGTGTCCCTCGATGAATCGAAGTGCATGTTGATATTATCGAAAGATACTTGATTAAAAACAGTCAGAATCTATTCTACTCTCAAATGAATATATTTAGTAGAGAGTCGATGTAATCGAAGGTGCTTCGATGGTAGCAAAATTCAAATTTCAATAACATCGAACATTCTTCGATGGCATCGACGATTTCAAAATTCTGCCCGTTTTTTTACCATTGGGATTTTACTCTATAAGTACTCAAGTGTTGCTTTTGATAAAATGAGCTAGAATCCAAGAGAGTTTACGCCTGTTATTCCAAGATTTACCTACCCTCTTACTCACTCTCTCTTTCCCATTAGAGTTCATCATTCAATCATTTTCTTGAGCATCAACTCTTATCATATATGCTTGGATTGAATTATGAACTCTAGCATTCATAAAGTTTTCAACTAATCATACTATCTTTGAAACTTCTGAATAACTAGCTCATGGGAACATTCTTTATTAATTTAAATCCTATCATTTAAATAGAGAAGATAAAAAACCCTAAACCTTATAACCTCAGAGACTTTGCAAAAGCATCATCAGCAGGTTGCGGTTCAAGGGAGCTGAAGTTTCTTCATCATCATCGAAGATCTTCACAACGTGCAAGAATGAGACTCACCAACTTACTTTGTAAGTACTTGGAGTCTAAAGTGTCTAAAGCTCTTTGCTCATGTAGGATTGAGATTCAGAGTCTGAGTATCAAACTCACCAAGTCCTAGTTATAGGCCTCCGACGGGATAATACATTTGTGTCCTTGTGTAGGATGGTTAGCCTTGTGTAGGCTCATTTTGCCTTGTGTAGGCTTGGGTTGCCTTGTGTAGGCTCCCTGTGTTGTGTCCTTAGGTAGGACGTGTTGCCTTATGTAGGCATCTAGGAACCTTGTGTAGGTATCCTAGTTTAACCCTGTGTAAGTTGTGAAGGTTAATGGTTAACCTGATTTAAAACCATTGGATAATGAAATTCGGTACACTTTAGGAGAGAGTGAGTCTGCCGAGAGTGAAGTAGGCAAGTAGCCAAACCACTATACATGATTATGTTTGGCATTATTTTGAGTACATTTATCTAATTATGCCTATGCTCATCATATGTTCACAATGATGCATGATTTAGTTAATGTATAAGTATTGATAGATTTCACATCCCTCACACAATATACACTATCCTTTATAGGCTTTTGCTTTTACATATTGCATCTTATATAAGCCTATGTGAATTGGACCCTCTATTGGCTTGGAAGTCATAGAGCTAATTTGTCTTTCTTGCTTGCTTTAAAAGTTAGGCATAAGTTGTTATTAAAAGACAATAAATGTCACGCCCCAAACTCAGAAACTGGGCTCACAAAATTTTCAATCACCGAATCCGGTGCCGACAGCCTCCATAATACCCTATTCTCGGCTCCCAGCGCTCATACGCAAGATTCCGAGCCTGGGATCTTACAAGAAGGATTTTCAACATGAATTTGTCTTATAAGAAGCATAACCACAAGTATACCTAAATCAGAAGAACAACATCATCACCACATATTCACTAATATAATCATTTGACTACAATACTGAAAAGGAAATACATACAATAATAAAATCTCCAGAAGCTCTGCCGCACGCTCCTGCCTCAGCTCGACTGCGTCCTATCGTTACCTGTATGCATCTATCATGCATAAGCTTATAGAAAGCTTAGAGGGTGGTGTAAGTGTGTGAGCAGTATATGCGTGCTTAGAATGTAGTATCAGAGTAAACGGTAATACTGGTAAGTCCACGAACCATATAATACCAAAGTAAGCAGAAATACTGACAAGTCCATAAAAATATCATCAACCTTATTCAAGATATGCGATGAAAATACATAGCAAGCCAATGTCATATACTGAGAAAGTAATGTAAATTAGCTATGTAATGCGGAAACATAATGAACCAAATATCAGATATCGAGGACGCTATACAATATGCAATTTCGAAGAGCTACGAATACCATCAGCTTCATCTAGGTCATAAAAATGCAGAAACATAGCAACCTAAAATGCCATATGTCGCGGATGTAATGCAATATGCGGTGCAAATGAAATGACCAAGCTGGAGTTTGAAGTCGGGATGATAGTACGTGGTATCGCAGGCTATGGGGCCTATCACAACGAACTTCTATCCAAACTAGTCTCATACCTAAATTTGGATAAATAGACTCAATGAAGTAAGCTCCTGATCTCAGGTTAGTCGCGCGCCCTAACCGAAATCCTGGCCATTGCGAAGGTACACAACAATCAGTTGTGCACCACCAGCCCGAGTGGATAGTGAATGAATGAATGAATGGGTATACAACTCCACCCAATCAGTCCACAAATCAGTACTGTACATCTCTGGGATCATCACCGGGGTCTAGTACACTCACGCCAATTGCCGCCCCATCAAGCGCACAACTGGGTAAGTGGAAGAGACGTCACTATCTGCCTGCCAATATCGGGCCCGACTCGTCGATAACAGACGCATTCCTCAAGCTAGTTAGACTTAGTCTAGCTATACCTACTCCCTCAGGCGGGTAAGGCCACACTCCCTTTCAACCGACCATGACACAGTGAGAGACACGACCTACTGGTATACGGCCCTCATGTGCTCATATATATCTACTCAGTCTCGATGTTGGAGTGTCTTCTGGTACCAAGAGGGTTTAGGAATTTTCCCCATGGGCCATCTATGGTGGCCCGATGCTAGTAATAGATTTCTGGTGTCCCATCTGGCCATCCACGACATGTCTGTGGAGGCTATAGCCCTGATGTCGCTAGGGCGTACAGTAATCACAACATACAATGTAAGATGCATGAGTCATACAATCCAGTCATACATCAATCCCGTGCATGCCGTGTGCTCATGTGAGACAATCTCTGCCTATCAGGGAGTCTCATAACAATCTGCCCAATGACATATGCAATGGTCAACCACATCTCATAATAAACATGCAGATGATGCGTATGGGTATGTATCATGATGCTATGTTGTCACATACTCATAATCGGTATCGACAACCGGCACCGATAATAGGCATCGATATTCGGCCTCAAAAATTAGCCTTGATAATCGACCTTGTCAATCGGCCTCGACAATCAGAATCGGCCTCAATAATCAGCCTCAACAATCAAAATTGGCCTTGACAATCGGAATCGGCCTCGATAATCAAATCGGTCTCGATAATTAGCCTCGACAATCGGAATCGGCCTCGACAATCGAAATCGGTCTCGATAATCGGCCTTGACAATCGGAATCAGCCTCGCGAACGGCCTAAGGGAAGGTCACAATGTGGACATTTAACCATTATCGCCCATCAATGTGGACATTTAACCATCATTGCTCCCAAGGAGTGGCCCACATAGAGTCAAACATATAGTGGGCTCATGGTCTCACATAAGGGCCTAATACACATCACTATAGGCCTCGCTCATGGGCCACATATACATCACAATGGGCCACATCTTAGGGCCTCATATACATCGCAATGGGCCGCATCAGTGGGCCTCATATACATCAAGTGGGCCGCATCAATGGGCCTCATATAAATCACAATGGGCCCCAACACATGGGCTGGGTATACATCATATCGGGCCTCGTCATTTGGGCCTCACATACATCAGATGGGCCACAATACATGGACATCAAATGGGCCACACTATATGGGCCTCATATAATCAAATGGGCTACGTCTCATGGACCTCAAACACATTACAATGGGCCTCTCATGCAGGTCAATATACATCAAGTGGGCCTCAAACATTCTCAAAAAATGAATCATATTAAAGGATCATCCGAACCATACCACAAATAGCAATGGAGATTGTAAGACCCGTATCCTAGTTTCTACTGTTCCGTCGACTCCCGCGGTCCTTCCGGTCGAATTCCGTCAATTCTCGACTCATATCCGATGTTGAGCGCGATCTTAATCCGAGTCCTGCCTACCGAAGGCGGCTCGATCCGAAACTTGTACCTTGGCGACCGTGTCGTCGCCGCGGTTCCAACGCCGCGACTCACGCACCAAACCGATACCCAGGGTAGAAGATGTAGGCCCGCGTTTAATTCGAAGAAGACACCACGCGTTGCAAATTACGAGAGAATCTCTACAGATGTCCCATCAATCAAGTTCACATCACACATCAAGTCAAGTACAACTATCCATCCCCAAAAGTCAACTTTTCCATCACCTCACCATTCTCTCTCCCATCACTTCTCTCCCATCATCTCTCTCTCTCTCTCTCATTCTCTCTCTCTCTAATTTTTTTCCAAGCAAGAATCGTCCATGGCATTCCATGGAAGAGAAACTAATGTGGCCAACCTTCCTACCATCCAATCCCACCCTCCATGATCGATCTCAACCGTTGAAGTCCATCCATTGGAGCTTTAGAGGCTATAGAGGGAAGAAGAAGATAAGATCTTAAGGTGGGTGCTTCTTTCTCTCTCTCCCCCTCTCTCTTCCAATATTTTGGTGTAATGATGTGGCCGTGTGGCCCACCCGGATGTACCCACCTTGATGAATGTGATGTCCAAGCTGTTCATCAAATGGACCACATGGCCTTCCAAACCACGTGGGCCCCACCTTATGGATGTTGGGGAAAACACAAAGATCAGATTGATCAAGTGGGCCACATCTATATGGGACCCACCTTGATCAACATTTGAACCCAGTCCGTCTAGAGTCCCTGGACGCTCTGGACGTGTTCACTGAAACGTGAACAGGCAAAAAAGTATATATTAGTTGGATTTTAAGCCTTTTTGATGGGTCACTCATACAGGCTTCACCTTGATGTATTGGCCCAATCCGCGCCGTCCATTTCATTTCCCATTTCATTTTAGGTGTTGAGCCGAAATTTGAGATGAATCTGATTCTCGAGCGGGCCATACCATAGGAAATAGTGGTATTACCGTTAAAACCTCCCTGATTCTCCTATTTGTCAAAAATATATTACATATTAGTCTCATTTGGTCGAGCAGGGGCCGTAGAATCCAATGGCCGGGTTAGATTTTTCATATGTGGTCCCTACGTATGAAAAATTACGGAGTTATTTTTTTTTTTTAAACAACGTTATGCAACACAGGACGCCATTGCCGCTCGAGGACGCTCGGCAAATGGCGTCTGTCTTGCCGCCAGCGTGAACGGACAGGGGGCCGTGGGCCCATGCGTAGGCCACACCATGAGGTTTTTCGTACATCAACACCGTCCATTTGATAGTTACACTTTGGAAAAGTGGGCCCCCCAAAAATCAACCATAACTGGAGCTTGAGTGGCCCACACTACAGGAAACAGTGGGATTGAAGGTCTGCCATTGAAATCCTTGTGGGTGTAACAGAAGTTTTGGATCCATACGAAATTTGTTTTTCCTCTTGATCAGGGTCTGTGTAACCTTATCTACGGCTCGGATGAAAGATAAACGTTAGGGTGGGCCCCACGTGGGGGCCACTGCATGAGGATTGGCTGATGTACGAATACACCAGCTATATAACTGCTGTGAAAGACGCCAGCGAGTTCTCTAGCCCCATTTGATGTATGTGATCCACGCCGTCCATCTATTTTGATATGTGGACCATCCTACACGTGTGGCACGTGTGGTGGGACTCACTTGATGTTGTATTGTTTCATCACCGTCCAATCGTGGACGGTGGGCATATGGGCACTAGAGCAGTTTAAAATAAATAATTATAATTATAATAATACTATTATAATATGTATATATTATGGTTATATATGTGAGTTGTGGGGCCACCTATGATGTACTTATCACCCACACCATCCATCTGTTTTATCTATACCGCCCGTCTGATGGGCGGTGGACCAGTACCCGCAGCAAGTAGCTGCTGTACAAACGACAACAAGTGCCGTGGGACCCACATGATATGTGTTTTATCTATACCGTCCGTCCCACGTGTGGGACCCTCTGAGGTGTGTGTTACATCCCAAACGCCAGTAAACTCTGTGGGTTCCCAACCAGCTTTCTTGTGGCCTGATCATAAGGCAAGTGTTATATCTAAACCGTCCATCTGTGGACCTCTAGCCGTGCACAACTGCTACACTAACACCAGATAATCCTGTGAGTATGATCATGAGTTGTGTTAGATCCAAATCGTCCAAACATTTTGAAAGCTCGTCTTAAGGCTTGAAACTAAAAATAAGACAGATCTATAGTTCAAGTAGACCCCACCATTTAAAATAGTGGGGGACAGTGACATTCATCGTTCAAAACTTCGTAAGGGCCACGGTAGTTCCGATCAAGCTGATATTTTTACTTTCACTTCATCTATCTCTATGTTAACTTATGAATAGGTCGGATCTCAAAAATACATAAGGGTGGGCCCGATTGATATACATGAAGCCCATTTGATTCGGCCCGTTGATATGACCCATATGATGTACATTCATACCATCCATCCCCAATAAATGAGGCCCACCTTAGTGGATATATTCTATATCCACCGTCCGTCTAGTTTGTCGGACGGTGGACTCCACATTGATGTATGTGTCTTATACTATCCATCCATCTACCCCAGGAAGGTGATAATCTACCTCATGTATATTCCCGCCGCCCATCTGTTTTTTTTTTTGGCTGGGGTCCAACTTCATGTATGTATTGTATTCCAGCACCGTCTATTTGGATGTGCTGTGGGGCCAACTACGATGTATGTGCTTGACCTGCACCATCTAACTTGCTGGACGATAAGCCCACCTACTGTGTATTCGCAGGGCCCACTATGTTGTATGTATTTCATCTATGCCATTCATTTATGCGGCTCACCTCGATGTGTATATGGTAGGCACACTGTCCATCTGTTGGGGCCCATTTTATTTGAGCAAGGCCCACCTTAAAGTGTTAGATACGAGGCCATTGGCATGACCCACTTGGTGAAGCCCAATGAGATGTTTTATCCGGCCCATGTATTGTGGCCCAACTGATATATAGGTGACACCATGTATTGCGACTCATTGTGATGTACATGAGGTCCATTGGTACAACCCAATGATGTGGACCACTTGATGCATATGAGGTTCATTGGCATGGCCCACTTGATGTATTCGAGACCCATGTGCAGGGCCCACCTCCCACTTTGCGAGACCCATTGTGACGTACTTCTGACCCATATGCCATAGCCATCGTGATGTATTTCCAACCCATATGTTGTGGCCCATTGTGAGGTATTTCCGGCCCATATGATGAGTCTTGATGTGATGTGGCCCTTGGGTGAGGCCCATTGCGATGTATATTAGCCCTTTGTGTGGGGACCATGGGGCCCACTATATGTTCGACTCTATGTAGGCCACTGTTGGGAGCAATGATGGTTAAATGTCCTCATTGTAACCTTCTCTTATGCCGATTATCGATGTTAATTATTGGTACTAATTATCGATTTCGATTGTCATGGCCGATTGCCGATTCTGATTGTCGTGGCTGATTGTCGATCTTGCTTGTCGTGGCCGATTGTCCGATTACCTATCGAGGCCGATTATCGTGACCGATTACCGATTGTGGCCGATTATCGATTGACGTGGCCGATTGTCGATCCTGCTTGTCGTGGCCGATTGACCGATTACCAATCGAGGCCGATTATCATGACCGATTACCGATCGTGGCCGATTATCGATTGACATGGCCGATTGTCGATCCTGCTTGTCATGGCCAATTGACCGATTACCGATCGAGGCCGGTTATTGTGACCGATTACCGATCGTGCCCGATTATCGATTGACGTGGCCGATTGTCGATCCTGCTTGTCGTGGCCGATTGACCGATTACCGATCGAGGCTGGTTATCGTGACCGATTACCGATTGTGGCTGATTATCGATTGACGTGGCCGATTGCCGATTCTGCTTGTCGTGGCCGATTGACCGATTACCGATCGAGGCGATTGTTGATGCCGGTTATTGATATCGATTACAAGCATGTGACAAAGATAAAGCATCATGATACATGCCCATACGCATCATCCGCATGTTTGTTATGAGATGTGGTTGATCATTACATATGTCAGTGAGCATGTTGTTATGAGACTCCCTGATAGGCGGAGGTTATCTCACATGAGCGCACGGTATGCGCAGGAGTGATGCATGACTGGATTGTATGACTCATGCATCTTGCATTATGATTACTATACGCCCTAGTGACATCAGGGCCGTAGCCTCCATAGGCATATCGTGGATGGCCAGATGGGACACCGGAAATGTTTGGTTCTAGCATACGGGCGCCATAGATGTCCCTGAGTGAAAATCCTTAAACCTCCGTGGCCAGGAGATGACTCCAACGTCGAGACCGAGTGGATATATGAGCGCACGAGGGCCGAATACCAGGAGGCCGCGTCTCCCACTGTGTCGTGGTCGGTTGGAAGGGGGTGTGACCTTACCCGCCTGAGTGAGGGGGCAATATCTAGGTTGAGTTTGACCAGCTTGAGGAATGGGTCCGCTATCGACGAGCCGGGCCCGATATTGGCAGGCGGATAGTGAGGTCTCTTTCACTTACCCAGTTGTGCGCTCGGATAGGGGCGGCAAGCTGGCGTAGAGTGTAATAGACCCCGGTGATGATCCCAGAGATGAACCGTACTGATATGTGGACTTATTGAGCAGGAGTTGCATACTCATTCATTCATTCATTCACTATTCACTCGGGCTGGTGGTGCGCAACTATTTGTTACGTGTACCTTCGCATGGCTAGGATTTCGGTTGGGCGCGCGACTAACCTGAGATCAGGAGTCTACCACATTGAGTCTGACTATCCAAATTTAGGTATGGGACTGGTTTGGATAGAAGTCCCTTGTGGTGGATCCCGTAGCCTGCGATACTATGTACTATCATCCCGACTTCACACTCCAGCATGGTCATTCCATTCGCACCGCACAGCGCATTACATCTATTGCATATGGCATTCCGGATTACTATGTTTATGCGTTTATATGATCTACATACGACTGACGGTATTCCTGCACTCATTAGGAATTGGGTACTGCATCGCTTCCTTGGCATCTGATGTTTGGCTCTTTATGACTCTTCATTTGCATAGATGTTTTATAATGCGTATTCTGATATTGATTGACTCATGGACTTGTCTGTATTTTTGCTTATTTCTGATATTGTATGATTTATGGGCTTGTTAGTATTCCCGCTTACTCTGATTACTCTGATATTGCTTACTTGGCACTTACCTTGTGCACACACTTACACCACCCTCTAAGCTTTCTATAAGCTTATGCACGATAGATGCGTGCAGGTGATGTTAGGTTGCAGCATTGTTGAGCTTGGAGCGTCAAATGTCTTCACGGAGCTTGATTTTCGATTTATGTATTTCCCTTTCAGCATTGTACTCAAATGATTATATTAGTGGATATGTGATGATGATGTTGCCTTTGTGAAATGGGTAATCTTGTGGTTATGCTTATTGCGAGTTAAATGTACAAAAAAAATCCTCCTTGTAGGATCCTAGGATTGGAATCTGGCGTATGGACGCTAGGAGCCGAGAATGGGGTACTATGGAGGCTGTCAGCACCGAATTCGGCGATTTGGATTCCTGTGAATCCGATTTCTGGGTTTGGGGCGTGACAGAGATAATTATTTTCCACCATTAAAATCTCACAGGGCCCACCATAGAAAACCGTGGGAGCAGCTACACCCACTGTTGAAATATTTATAGGACCACCGCTACATATTTTCAAGATCCAACCTATTCATCAGTTAACACAGATATAGATGAAGTGAAAACAAAATATCAGCTTAATTGGGAACTATTGTGGCCCTTAGAAGTTTTGAACGGTGGATGTCACAATCCCCACTTATTTTCAATGGTGGGGTCCACTTGAACTTTAGATCTACCTCACTCTTTTTCTCATGCCATAGAACGATCTCTCAAAATGGTTGGGCGGTAAGGATACAACACATGCATCATGGTGGGTCTCACCATCCAAGGTCTGGATGGTGTGGATTTGACCCACACATACATTATGTAGGGGGGCACATGGATGGGCGGATGGAATGGATTGCACATACATCACGGTGACCCTGAGCTGCTGCTGCACGTGTAGCAGGTACTGGCCCACTATCCATCAAACAGACGGTGTGGATAGGGCCACACAGTAGCTGGGTCCCACATGCTGTTGACGTCAATTTCACTAGCCATATAGCTAGTGTACATTATACCAGCCAATCCACTTTCACTCAGCAGGTGGGTCCCACATGCGGCTCACCAGATACATATGGTATATCATATATTATATCCAGATATATATATATTATATACATCATGCATTATATATTATATTATATTATATTATTTCTTTGTTTTTTATTTTTTGTTTTTTTTGAAAGGGGTCCAACGTCCAGACCCTGGATGCTGGACCATGTGATTTAAAACACATGAAAGGGGCCCACCGTCCAGGAATCTGGACGGTGTGGATGACATCAACATCAATGTGGATCCACGTGGTGTGGCCCAACCATTTTAGATCAAGCTGACATTTGTGCTTTCCTTCATCCGGGTTTGTCCAGACGGGCGGGCAACAATCCTGTCCACTAGACAGTCTAGCAAGGTGAGCCCATTGCATGGACAGCATGGATACGATACATACTTCAAGGTGGGCCATGAAACAAGGAAGAAGGAAGAGATAGATAGAGAGAGAGAGAGAGAGACGAGATGGAGAGACGTGAGAAGGGGAGGGCCCCGGCCACTATGGGCCCTCCCTATACAATGCATACATCAAGTGGACCCTTAAATCACAAAATCACAACATAAAATCACCCACCTTTGATCTCCTCTTCCTTCTTCCACCTATAGCCTCTAGAGCTCCAAGAGAACGATTTCAATGATCGAGATAATCTTTGGATGGTAGAGATGGGAGGTAAGAAGTAGGCCACATCTAGCTTTCCCTTATAGAGCTTGGACTTTGGACTCTCATGGGGTTGATTGGGAGTAATGAGAGAGATGAGAAAGAGAGAGAGTGGGTGATGTAAGAGAAGTGATGGGAGAGAAGGATGGTGAGTGATGGATGGGTGTACTTGACTAGGTATGGGTTGTAAGAGAGAGTTGACTTTGGGGTTACTTTTAGGGATGGGACATGTACTTGACATTTAATGTGATTGATGGGATATTTTCTTGGGTTTAGCAAATGTGCGATGTTTTTTCTCGAACTGAATGCGGGTCCATATCTCTTAGCCTGGGTATCGCCTCGGTACGCGAGACGCGGCATCGGAACCGCGGCGACAGCGCGGTCGCTAGGGTACAAGTCTCGGGTCGAGTTGACTCTGGAATACAAGATACGACTCTGGATCACGTGCAAACGCCGGTTACAGATCGCAGGTCCCGAGAATTCGACTAGGAGGACCGCGGAAGCCTACGGAACGATATAGGCTAGGATACGGGTCTCATAATAAAATTTAAAAATATCTTATTCACCCCCCTCTAGGACACTCAGTTATACTTTATACTTCAGTACTAGCGATTCTACCACAATTTCAATTGGAATCAAAGAGGGTGGGTCTTGAAGGGTTTAATAACCTAGAGGGATCCTTAAACCGAAGTTAGAATTATGACTAATAGAGAGGGATAAGTGTTAATTAACACTGAGGAGATAAGTGAGTATGAAACACTCATCTCAGAAGTTGAAGAAGAAGAAAGCATACATGATGCCTATGATCAACTTTATTCACATAGCATCAATGTCCTTAAAAGGCTTGGCATTGCTAAAAACAAAACCAGACAATTGCAAAAAGATCTTGATAAAACACTTGACATTAATACTCATTTAATCAATGATCTTCAATAATATCATGCCAACAACGACAAGTTTGAAAGGACAACAAGAAGTCAGATTTGAGAAATTAAAGAACTGAATAAACATATAAATCAATTGGAATATGAAAATAGCAAACTGAAATCAGATAACTCACATCTAAATATTTAAAACCATAAACTAAAAATAGATATAGAGAAATCTAAACATTCAGTTGAACTAAGTCATAAGTTTTCCCATAGTAATGAAAGACTAGAAAGACTTCTAGGAATGGGGAGAAACATTAAAGATAAGAGAGGTCTAGGATATGAATCATATAAATCAAGCCCTTCTCTTACATCACCTATGACTAAATGTGTTGCATCAAGTAGCAACAAAAGAAACACTTTTTGGTTGGAAGATACAGAAAAATTCAAAACAACTAGAAATGTAGCAAAGAGAACTTCAAAGAATATATCTGATGAAGAAAGAAAGCATCTTACTCCACCCAACATGATTGAAAGGATGGAGGAGTTACTAAAACAGGTAGCTTAAATGAATCGGAAAATTGAAGAATTGATGAAACAAGTAAATTTGATTAAAGCCAAAGAATTCAAGGAATTCCTTGTCTATCAACCTCAAGGAGAAAAACAAAAGAAAACATTCCCTCCAAGGAAGATAATAAACAAATGGGTAATAAAGAATAAGAACAATTGCCTTGTAATTCATACTGCACTAAAAGTAGGTAATAGTTTAAAATGGTATCTCGATAGCGGTTGCTCCAGACATATGACTGGTGATTGGACCCAGTTTTGTGATTATTCAGAATTTGATGGTGGGTTGGTCACATTTATAGATGGGAGCTTTGCAAAAATAATTGGACGGGGTACAACAGACGATTTAGGGTTGCCCAAAATTGAGAACGTTCTTTATGTAGAAGGATTAAAGCACAACCTTCTAAGTATTTCTCAAATCTACGACAAAGAACACTTTGTCTCATTCTCTAAAGATATGTGTGAGATCTCAAATCTCAAAGGAAAGCTAATCATGAAAGGCCTTCGCACTAATGATAACTGCTATGTGATAGATAGCAAAGGAGACAGTGCCCCATCCATGAGATGCCATATGGCCTTAAATGTCGAGTCCAAGCTATGACATCAAAGACTTGGACATGTACACTATAGGAATTTGGCCAAACTATACTAAAAAAATGTGGTGAGAGGACTATCTATGATTAAAAAGATAGAGAAGATTGTAGTGGTGATTGTCTTAAAGGCAAACAAATTAAAGTTGAACACAAAAAGACAACTACCATAGCAACTTCAAAAACACTTGACTTGCTACATATGGATTTAGCGGGTCCCACCAAGGTTGAGAGTTATGGAAAAAAGAGATGTTTCCTGGTAGTGGTAGATGATTACTTCAGATTTACTTGGGTTGCTTTTCTTCGGGAGAAATCCGATGACTTTGATGAATTCATAAAAATGACTAAGCGTCTCCAGAATGAAAAGGGATACTATATCAAAAGAATAAGGAGTGATCATGGTGGGGAATTTGAGTATGAGCGATTTAAAAAATTATGTGATCAAAATGGAATCTAACATAAATTCTCAGCCCCCAAAACAACACAATAAAATGTAGTGGAAAGAAAGAATCGGGTGTTGCAAGAAATGGGCTCAGTAATGCTTAATAGCAAGAACATGGTTAAAAGTTTTTAGGCGAAAGCAACAACACCGCCTGCTACATAGCGAATCAAGTATTTCTCAGAGCAGGATTAAACAAAACTCCGTATAAGTTGTGGTGTGGAAAACCACCTAGTGTCAAGTATTTTCGTGTCTTTGGTAGCAAGTGTTATATACTTAGAGACAGAGAACACCTAGAAAAATTTGACTCTAAAAGCGAAGATGGCATTTTTCTTGGATATTCACTAAACAGTCGTGCTTATAAAGTATACAAGTTAAGGACACTCTCTATTCAAGAAACTGTCAATGTGGTTATTGATGATCAACCTCATGACAATAATGGTCCTTCAATTAAAATAAAGGATGATGTGGAACCATGTAAACAAACAAATTTAATGACAAACCCATCTCCTCTCCTGATCCTCAGTCATCTAGTAATATACCTTTTATTAAGGATCATCCTCCAAATCAAATTATTAGAGATCCTAATGAAGGTGTAAAAACTCGACGACAGCTTGAGGGTATTTACAATCATCTCTGCTTCACCTTAAAGATCGAACCGAAGAATGTTGTAGAAGCACCACGAGATGAATTCTGGATTGCAGCCATGCAAGAAGAACTATAACAACTTATAAGAAATGAGGTGTGGCAACTAGTTCCCAGACCAAAAGACACAAACATTATTGGAACCAAATGGATTTTCAAAAATCAATCTGATAAATCTGGGAATATAGTAAGGAATAAGGCAAGACTCGTAGCACAAGGGTATTCTCAAATCGAGGGCATTGATTTTGATGAAACATTTGCCCCCGTAGCTTGTCTCAAGTCTATTCGAATTCTCATGTCCAATGTATGTGCCCTTAAATTTAAACTATTTCAAATGGATGTGAAGAGTATTTTTCTTAATAGTATTCTTGATGAAGAAGTATATGTAGAACAACCAAAAGGATTTCTGGATCCTAAATCTCCTCAACATGTATACTGGTTAAGAAAAACTCTCTACGGTCTTAAATAAGCACCCCGAGCATGGTATGAGCACTTAACTCAATTTCTGCTCAATCACCAAGTTTACAGAGGGAGTGTTGATAAAACATTATTCACAAAGAAGACCGGGAAGGCCTTACTAATTGCCCAAATTTATGTAGATGATATTGTATTTGACTCGACATGTGAAGCTACTGCTCACGAATTTGCCGAACTGATGAAATCAGAATTTAAAATGAGCATGGTAGATGAGCTGAATTTCTTTCTTGGTTTACAAGTTAAACAAATGGATAATGAGATATTTATATACCAGTCCAAGTATAAAAAGATTTAGTAAAACGATTTAGACTTAAATCTGGCCGTACTCATCATACAACCATGAGCACCATTTTCCAAAGATATTCATGGAAAGAGTGTGGATCAACACTTGTACCGAAGTATGATAGGCAACTTACTATACTTAACCGCAAGCCGACCTGACATTGCATTTAACGTAGGAGTATGCACTAGATTTCAGGCTGATCCTTAAGAGTCTCATTTATTTGCAGTTAAACGAATTATCAAGTTTATGGCAGAAACTACTGATTTTGGCTTATGGTACCCCTTTGACACATAAACTATTATCGTTGGGTACTCAGACGCCGATTGGGCTGGAAATCTTGATGATCGCGAGTCAACTAGTGGTGGTTGTTTTTATATCGAAAACTGCCTTGTATCTTGGCATAGAAATAAACAGAATTCTATATCCTTATATACTGTTGAGGCTGAATATAGTGCAGCCGGTAGTTATTGCACACAACTTCTATGGATGAAGCAAATGTTGTTAGATTATGGTATTACTCAATCTACAATGATACTATTTTGTGATAATACTAGTGCCATTAACATTTCTAAACATCCAGTTCAACATTCTTGCACAAAGCACATTAACATTTGACATCACTTCATATGTGAACTTGTTGAAGAAAATGTTATCATATTAGAACATGTGCCTACTGAGCAACAACTTGCTGATATACTAACAAAACCACTGGATACCAATAGATTTGGAAATCTTCAAAAATCTTTTGGAATATACGTGGTTTAATCTTTACATGCCCACTTGTGATTATTGCTATATTTGAGGATCTACTGCCTCATCTCTGTATATGTACATCTTTTTTTTTTCACATTTGCTATTTTTTTATTACTCTTATTTTTATTTAACTAATTTTCTAACAAATGATTCTAGCACAAATGGTTAAAGATAAAGGCAAGGTGCTTGCTAGAGGAGAAACTTCCACATGAAGAATTGTCAACCGATTATCATTCAACTCTCATCCTCCAAACATGGGTCTGGAAAATGATACTGTGTTTGAATGTTTGGTCAAATCTTCTTACATAGAAACTTTTGAAATTGACCTATTTCTGGGTTCTATTGGGTGGCGGAATCTACTCTATTTCGGGGGCGAAGTCCAATATGATCTTGTTTATAAAATCCTAAAATCACGTGAATACAACCTGGGACATTACTCTTGAAATGCTGAGTCACCTACTGACACTTAGAGTTACCCATGCACCTCCATCTGAATGATCACTGAATCATCTTGGTGTTTGGGGAGAAGTAACTCGAGCCCTATGTGATGGCTCGACAATTCCGAGAAACAAACGAAACTTCCTGTCCTCCACACATTTGAGCTCCACCTTCAAAGTTTTACACAATATTTTGAGCACAAATGTGTATACATGTGAAGTTTCAGGAGATATGCTCTCTCCGTTTGTTTTCAATATCTTGTATGATATTCATCATGGGATTGAAATTTGCCTACCCACCCTCATTCTATGACAATTGATGCTTGTCGTTAAAGGAATACATCGTTCGAGTCTCCTATTTCCAAGTCTTATTTGCAAACTCTCCCAACTTTTAGGATTACCACCTACACATGATGTCGTATATCCTACTGTTTGTTTCACTCAAGACACTCTAATTAGATTACAAGTGTTTGCAAATATTTACCAAGACAACCATAATGACAGGAGTGGTGATGATGCTCAAAACACTCCCAGAGCAATTGCTCTAGACTCATGCTGCACTCCTATGCCGGCCTCAAGTCTAGTTTCTATGAGCACTCACCCATTCCTTCGCCAACATGATCTTATCTGACATGTACTTGACGGTCAATCAAATGTCGAAGCTCGTATCCGGCAATGTGAAAATCGCCTCTTTGGAATAGAACTATGTCTTGACTCTCTTCAACACACTGGAGAACATATCACGGAATTGCTTCTTACTCGACATGGCCATCTTCCTCCCTATGAGGGTGGCTCTTCAAGATGATGTCCAACCGATCTTCATTTCTGCTGGATGATACATTCTGATTTTAGATTTATGATATTTTATGCCCTTAAGGGCTAGCTTTTTGGATGAAAATTATACTACTCAAGCTTGGGGTTGTTATTTTTTGATTAATTGGTGAATGATGACATTTGATCACCTTCATTTTGATCATGCTTTTGCCATTTCTGTCTTATATTGGCATATTTCTTAATAGCATGATTAACTCGCAATTAGTTCTTATGCTTCATTCCTATATTTTATGAACTTACGTGATTTCTTAGTCTCTCCCTCTAGCTTTGAATATAAACATACTTCAGTTGTATTGGTTTATTGTTTATGCTTTGCTAATCACTGAAAAAAGAGGGGGAAACATATTATGCTCCCAAGTTTTTATGCTGTTTTGTCTTTCTTAAAACATCATGCAAGAACTTAGGGGGAGCATAAAGGAGAGCATGAACAATGGGGGAGCTACAATCAACTCAAGAATAGAACTAGTTGAAGACCTTTATGTATTATGTCGATTATAATAATATAGGGTTTGTTAGTTTATTTTTGTCATGTAATTGATAAAGGGGGAGATTGAAAGTGCCATTGTTTGTCAATATACGTGAGTGTTGAGTCGGTCAGTCCAAGTGAGTTCTTAGAAGAAGATATCAAGACCAAGTCTCAACAAAAGATGAAGGCCATGATTAAGCTTACACCTGTCAGCCATAGCCTCATCATCCCATAAAAAACCCTAACAGGTATATGACCCCATATAATCCCAACTTACGCTTAAACTGAAATAAAAACATCTTCTGGTAGAGTTGGTATATATAACACCAAAAGTATAAAAGGAAGAAAGAAACAAAACTTGAACAATCACAAGTCCTGGTCAAGTGCATCGAACTACAATCGAGGGAGTCTTCGATCTATCGAACATCACTCGATAACATCGAACGATCACCCATTCTATCCAGCAATAAAATGAAAGATACATTGTAGATCTCGATAGCATCGATGTTATTGAAGTCCATACTTCAATAACATTGAATGACCCTCGATTACTTGGACCTTAAAATTCTTCCAAAGAAACAGAAAATACTCTAAGTTCTCCTTGATGACATCGAAGCCTCCTCGATATTATCGAGAGTAAGTTTTCGATAGAATCAAAGTCTATTCAATGGAATCGAAACTTATTCAGTTTTGTCCAGCAAGTTTTTCAAAGGAAATCTATTTTGTTTGAGTTCATCGAAGACCATTCGATATTATTGAAATTCAAACTTCGATAGAATCGAACATGAGACAAAACTGTCCAGCAACCTTTGCGTATTTTAACAAAAGAAAATCTTAATGGAATCGAGTGTCCCTCGATGAATTGAAGTGCATGTTGATATTATCGAAAGATACTTGCTTAAAAACAGTCAGAATCTATTCTACTCTCAAATGAATATATTGAGTAAAGAGTCGATGTAATCGAAGGTGCTTCGATGGTATCAAAATTCAAATTTCGATAACGTCGAACATCCTTCGATGGCATTGACGATTTTAAAATTCTATCTATTTTTTGACCGTTGAGATTTTACTTTATAAATACTCAAGTGTTGCTCTTGATAAAATGAACTAGAATCCAAGAGAGTTTGAGCCTGTTATTCCAAAATCTACCTTCCTTGTTACTTACTCTCTCTTTTCCGTTAAAGTTCATCATTCAATCCTTTGCTTGAGCATCAACTCATATCATATATGCTTGGATTGAATTATCAACTCTAGCATTCATGAAGTTTCCAACTAATCATACTCTCTTTGGAACTTCTAAATGCCTAGCTCATGGGAACTTTCTCTATTAATTTAAATCCTATCATTTAAATAGAGAAGATAAAAAACCATAAACCTCATAACCTCAGAGACTTCGTGAAAGTATCATCAGCAGGTTGCGGTTCAAGGGAGGTGAAGTTTCTTCGTCATCATTGAAGATCTTCACAATGTGCGAGAATGAGACTCACCAACTTACATTGTAAATACTTAGAGTCTAAAGTGTCTGAAGCTTTTTCCTTGTGTCGGATTGAGATTCAGAGTTTGAGTATCAAACTCGCCAAGTCATAGTTATAGGCCTCCAACGGAAAAATACGTTTGTGTCCTTGTATATGATGGTTAGTGTTGAGGATCAAATTTTGCATATTAGACCCCAATTATTACTTGGTTTTACATACATGATAATGCTTAACGTTCTATTTTAATCATGTTTTTATTGCAAGGTGAATTTTAAGAGCTTGGACTGAAAAAGGGTGCTAAAGGCATGAATTTGATGTTAAAAAATTACCAAGGTAAGGGACGGATCTTAGGGGACCGGGATTGAAGAATTCACATGCCAAAGATCTGAGAAAATCAAGTGATTAACAATAAAGAGGTCTGAAAATTATCCTGAATGAAAAATCACAGGGTTCCCACCATCCGTTTGGCTCAAAACTTTATAAGATCCCTGAAGACCCTAAATTAACCGTACACGTCGAAATTCAGCCATTGGATCTCTGTGAAAGTGGCCCAACGGATATATCAGCTACTAAACCACTGATTTAGGGCCCACCTGATACCTAGATAAGCTTCAATTTTGGTCTCAAACCCTTAAATTAGATGAGAAAGAGGATGGGTGGAATGGATTCATCAAAACATCACTAAGGACCCCACCCTGAAGGTGTGCGTGTGCATAACACACGTGCACAGGCACCACATTGGACCGTGGATCCAGTCAAAGGTCCTTTGACCCGACCCACGCCCGACTTTCACATAGTGTCCACATGTCCAGATGCTGTGATGTGTAGTGGGCCATAACCATCATCGTAATGGACGATTTGAACTGTCCATTCGATCCAGGGGGGCGACTACCACTGCCATGAAGTCCAAATGCTCCCATATACGTGTACGCACGCAGATCGTCATCAAACGCAGGATGAACGGTGGGAAGATTCGATCCTTTGAGTTACACCAAACTCGAGCAAAACCGTCCATTCTTGACTGAAATTTTGCCAAGAATCTAATGGATGGGGTGGATTTCTCTGAAAACATCATTGTGGGGCCCATCGAACATCCCAACGCAGGTCCATGCCTAGGTATGTGTGCAACGCACGTCCGGATGTTGCGAGTCTTGTACGAGCACGATCACGGTCAGATCTATGTTACGAGTCATTGTACGAGCACGATCACGGTCAGATCTATGAAGTTAAATCAAGTTTTAAGATGATCAACATCCCGAAAATCAGTTTCAAACGTAGCTTAGTTTTGCGTTTTGCTACAAAAGACAATAAGGTGCGTAAGGGTTGTGCACCACACCACCAACTCTTTCCACCGCCTCATGTAGGCTATAAAAGGAGAAGAAAGAGAGAGAGAAGTCATTCCTTGGATGTGGATGAGCAGAGATGAGCAAGGAACGAGAGAGCGAGAGGAAGAAGCATGGGCCGGCTAGAGTTTTTCTCCCTTTTCCTTGTTTAAGTTTTGTTTATTTTCTTCCTTTAATGCTTTCCTTTGAGACTTAGTTAATCATGCTTATGGTTGACTAAACCTCTTAGCTAGGGCTAAGCGGTGAAGCTCGTAGTGTGATAGTATTGTTTCTATGCCTTCGATTCATGTTTAATGAACTTTATTTGATTATAGTTTGATTATAAAGAATGTTTTTAGTTTTTAATGGTTTATTGTGACTTAAATTACAATGGATCTGCGATAGCTCTGAGCATGTCCTTTTCATTATTATGATTGTGAACTTGAGAACTCTGTTATTCACCATCATCTCATGGACATGGTCGGATGATGGAACCCTTCCTAATGTTCATAACTCTCCCAGATTGGTTGTGGATTGGTTAAATTTTGTTGTTTGCCTTGTCTCATGGGCATGGTCTTGTGATGGAATCAATTCTAATTCTCATACCTCTTGTCTATTGAGAACTAGATCAAAGGAAGTTCATAGTTGATTTTTAATGACATATCTTCCAATTGGATGAAGATAGGACTCTGATTCCAGTTGTGTTCGTGAATCAAGCATGAATCTCCCTGATCTCTACAAGTGGATCCTTGGAAACCCTAGTTTCCCACCTTTGAATTTTACAAGTTTTAGTTTAATAATTCACAATTATTCTCTTAGATTTTCTTGATTTAAATTACATATTTGTCTAGTTCTAGTTCTAGTTACTTTCAGATTACGTACAAGGTTCAGTCCCTATGGATTCGACCTCGGTCTTACTGAGATTATTACTACATCGCGACCTTATACTTGGGGTGGTGAACAGTTAGCCTTGTATAGGCTATGCCTTGTGTAGGCTCGTGTTACCTTGTGTAGGCTTGGGTTTCCTTGTGTAGGCTCCCTGTATTGTGTCCTTAAGTAGGACGTGTTGCCTTGTGTAGGCATCTAGGAACCTTGTATAAGTGTCTTAGTTTGACCTTATGTAGGTCGTGAACGTTAATAGTTAACCCGATTTAAAACCATTAATTGTAAAATACGGTACACTCTAAGATAGAGCGCGTTCATCGGGAGTGGAGTAGGTAAGCAGCCAAACTACTATACATGATTGTGTTTGGAATTGTTTTGAGTACATTTATCTAACTATGCCTATGCTCATCATATGTTCGCGATGATGCATGATTTAGTTAATTTATAAGTATTGATAGATTTCACATCCCACACACAATATACACTATCCTTTATAGGCTTTGCTTTTACATTTGCATCTTATATAAGCCTATGTGAATTAGACCCTCTATTGGCTTGGAAGCCATAAAGTTACTTTGCCTTTCTTTTCTTGCTTACTTTAAAAGTTAGGCATAGGTTGTTATTAAAAGATAATAAATTTTGAAAAAGTCCTATTCACCTCCCTCTAGGGCACTTAGTCATACTTTATACTTCAGTACTAGCGATTCCACCATGTTCGCCTTGCCAGGGTGGTATTGAAGATCGAAATCATAGTCCTTCAGGAGCTCCATCCATTGCCTCTGTCTAATGTTCAACTCAGACTGAAAGAAGAGATACTCCAAGCTCTTATGGTTAGAGAAGATCTCGAACCTAACCCCATAAAGGTAATGTCTCCACACTTTCAATGCAAAGACAACTATAGCCAATTGCAGATCAAGTGTGGGGTAGTTTTACTCATGAACCTTGAGCTGGGGAGACGTGAAGGAGACATGCTTCCTGTGTTACATCAAGACAGCACCTAACTCAACATGCGACGCATCTGTAAAAACCATGAATCCTTTACTCCTAAAGGGGAGAGTGAGGATTGGTGCAGACATAAGATAGTCCTTCAACTCTGCGAATGCTCGCTCACATGCGTCACTCCAAATGAACTCAGCACCCTTCTAGGTCAACCTGGTTAATAAGGCTGCAATTCGGGAGAATCCCTCAATGAAACGTCGATAGTAGCCCGCTAACCCAAGGAAATTACAGATCTTGGACGGGTTCGTGGGCTGGCCCCACTGGCACACGACATCAATCTTCGAAGGGTCTATTGCTACGCCCTACCTTGTCACCACGTGACCAAGAAACTTTAGCTCCTCCTGCCAGAACTCGCACTTCTCTAGCTTCGCATAAAGCTGATGTGCACGGAGGGTCTATAGAGGGATCTTCAAATGCTTCTCATGCTCTTCTCGGGTCTTCGAATATAGCAGGATGTCATCAATGAATACCACAACAAACTGATCAAGATATGCACAAAAGACCTCATTCATCAACTGCGTAAACATTACAGGCTCATTGGTCAGTCTAAAGGACATGACCTGAAACTTAAAATGACTGTAGCGCGTCCTAAATACTGTTTTCGGGATATCCTCCTCCTGGACACGAACCTGGTGATAACCGGACCGCAGGTCTATCTTCAAAAAGAATTTTGCCTCTTGCGGTTGGTCGAACAAATCATCAATCCTTGAAAGTGAGTACTTATTCTTAATCGTGACCTTATTGAGCTCACAATAAACCATGCAAAGCCTCAACGAGCTACCTTCTTCTTCACAAAGAGTACTGACGCTCCCCATGGTGAACTGCTCGGACGGATAAAGCCCAACTCTCGCAACTCATCCAACTGCTTCTGCAGTTCTCACAACTTCAATGGTGCCATACGATATGGGGCCTTTGAAATAGGCGCGGTACCGGGCACGAGATCAATTTGAAACTCAGTATGCCGATAAGGTGGCAACCTCAGAATCTCTTAAAACACATCCGAAAAATCACAAACGACTAGCAGCTGGTCGATGCTCAAGACAACTGGCTCCTCTACAGCACATGACATAAGGCAAAAGAGCTGCTCATCACTGGGATTGACTAAAAACTGAAACTGCGGCACACCGGGTATACAAAATGTGGTTGTCCTCACAAAATAGTCCAATATGGCATGGTACTCGGCAAGCCAATCCATACCCGGGATAACATCGAACTCAGACATCGGTAAGACAAATAGGTCAGCTGGAAAAAAGGTCTCCCTTACCATAACAGGGCAAGACGAGTAAAACCAACCTAATACTGTAATCTTCCCTAAGGCGTCGACACTGACAGACCCTCATGTGCAGACTCTAGCGGTAAACCAATTGATCGAAAAAAATCCTCGGACATGAATGAATGCGATGCACCATAATCAAACAAGACATGTGCTATGCATGAGGAAACAAGGAGTGTACCCTCAATGCCTACGATGTCACTGCTGCTGCTGTAGAGGTTGCCGAGGTGCTCTCGGCTGCAGCTATGGGTGGGGGCACTCACGCTTACGATGCCCCGTCCCACCACATCCGTAGCAAAAACCTGAAAATTGTCTCTGTGGTGGTGTTGAGGGTGCTGCTGGTACTCGAAAGGATGGACGGGTTGTGCGCCTTTGCAATGGTAGAAGCTGCTGCTGCTGGAAGCTACTAGAGGGGCCTTCCTCTTCCAGTCTTCTCTCTGATTGCAAATCCGCCGCGCATCGGTCCACTCTGCCTCATAGATCTGGGCCTGCTCTACAACCTCGTCAAATGACAAGAGTTTGTGTCCAGTGACACAACTCCGAAGGCTAAGGTGCAAGCCGCTCTCAAAATGACGGACCCTCTGGCCCTCCTCATCCACAAGATATGGCGCGAATCTAGATAGCTCAACAAATCGAGCCTCATACTGAGATACAGTCATGTCTCCCTAGACCAGAGTCTCTAACTCTAATGCACGCTGCTGTCAAACATTCTCGCGAAAGAACTTCCAGTCAAACCGGTCTACAAAGTCCTCCCAGGTCCACTTAAAATCAGCTCATGTTGCTTCAGTAACCGACACCCACCAATGCTCGGCCTCACCTTGCAAAAGGAATATTGCTAAAGGGACTCGTTGTTGTGTTGTACATCTCATCCTATCGAAGATCTTCTTTACCTCCGATCTCCATCGCTCCACTGCCATCGGATTAGGCTCGCCCTAGAAATGTGGGGGATCAAGCCGTCTAAAGTCACGCAGAAGGTAGCTCGCGTGGTCCTGATTGGTCTGACTGTCGTATCAGTGGATCGCCTACCCTGCCTTTATAGCATAGAGGTCATCGTATGCAATATCTGCTGAAGCTGGCTTGTACTCACTGATACAGGTGGGGCCGCACCTGTCTGGGGTGTGCCAGCCCCTCTCCTCGGCCTCTTGGGTGTCATGTCCTACAAGAAGGAACAAGGGACCTTTTAGCCTTGAGTACTCTCGAATGCACACATGTTAGGGAGATACATCAGAAGGTTTTTAAGTTCGCATCAGTGAATCCTATTTTAAACTGAGTTTCAAAATGGATCCCAAGGTAAGTTTCTAAGTATTCAAGCTCGAGAACCTAATCATTCTAAGTTTACAACAGTCATACAGTGAAGTGTAGTTATTCTAAGACCATTATCAAATATGTGATGTTATCCTCATATATTCCCAAGTTATGCTCTAATACCAACAACTATCACGCCCCAAACTCGGGAACCAGGCTCACGAAATTCCCAACCGCCAAATCCAGTGCCAACAGCCTCCGTAATACCCCATTCTCGGTTCCCAGCTCCCATGCACTAGCTTCCGATCTTGAAATCCTGTAAGGAGGATTTTAGGGTGAATTTTTTATATATAAAGTAGCATAATCACAAGTGTACCCAAGTCACCAAAACATCATCACCACATATCCACTAATATAATATTTGAGTACAGTGCTGAAAGGGAAATACATCATATAATAAAATTTAAAAAGATCGAGCACATGCTCCTGCCTTAATGCTACTGCGGTCTAGCATAACTTACGCGGAACGAACGTGCATAAGCTTACTATGAAGCTAGAGAGTGCGTGCGTATGTCCGCAATGCATGTGCCAAGCATATAAATGTTAGAGTAAGCGGAAATGATGGAAGGCTAAACTGGCAAGTCCATAAATGATATTAGCCATACCAAGGTTATGTAATGCAAGGCCTACATGGCCGAATGTTATATGCTAAAGATGCAACGCAAGTAGGCCAATCCTCAACTAGTCCACATATCAATACGGTTCGTCACTGGAAATATTACCAAGGTCTAGTACACTCCAACACTGGCTGCCGCCTCATCGCTTGCATGACCAAGTGAATGAAAGAGACCTCACTATTCGCCTTGCCAATGGTATGCCAATGCCTACCCGGCTCGTCGATAGCGGACCCATTTACGAGCTGGTCAAACTCAACCTAGCTTACACCCCCTACCCTCGGGTGAATAAAGTCACACCCCTTTTCAACCGACCATGACACAGTGGAAGCGGCGGCTTACTGGTATTAGGCACTCGGGCGCTTATGTTATCCACTCGGTTACGACGTTGAAGCATCCTACTAATACCGTAAGGGTTTAGGGACTTTCACCCAAAGACGTCATAACGCCATAATGCTAGAACAGATATTTTCAGTATCTAATCTGGCCATTCACAATATGCCTGAGGAGGCCATAACCCTGATGTCGCTAGGGTGTCAAGTGATCATCACATACAAGATGAGAAATGCATGAGTCATACCATCCAAGTCATGCTTCAAATCTGCACGTACCGCGCGATTATGTGGGACAACCCTATCTCATATGAGGTCCCCTAATTATCTCAACCCAATGGCATATGTTATGATCAATCACCATCCACAACATGCATACAAATGATGCGTATGGGCATATGTTTGGGCATGATGTCATTATACTAAGCATGTTTTTAGTGTGTCCTACCAGGCTAAGTACACTAGCATGTTATCAGACATATCAGACAATAATCGGCCTTAATCGGTACATAATATATAGAGAGTGAGAACTGAATGACATGCCCCACCAGAAATATAGAAGTCTATGTGGTATGGCCCACGTTAGACTAACATCAGCTCCTCATGTAGCCTGCAAGGCATAGATAGAATATATATATATATATATATATATATATATATATATATATATATAAAACAAGGCAGGGTCCACTGGGAGTGATACAGATGGACACCCACATGTACAACACATGTGTCATTAGGCTATCAATCCATTTGGGCACATGCCCCACTAATGATATCCCAAAATTATCAGATTATCAATGACATCACTATAATTACTTTAGTAGAATGATCTGCACCGTCTAATCATTGTTAATGTAAATTGACGGTTACATATCATTGGTTAGTCACTAGGATGTGATCATATGCTCATGGCCCATTTGAGTCTTAGGACTTCATCAGTTCAGGCAAAGTATATGCTTAAATAGATTTAATAGAGCCATAGTTTCAACATTCACACACCAACTAATTTAAGAGTTTGAATCCAAGATGCCAAACATAATCAAATACCTAAGGGATCTCGATTCTAGGGATTCCTTAGTCCAAGGGATCCCAAAACTAGGGATTCCTAAGTTTAAGGGATGCCAAAACCAAGAAATCCCAAGTCTAAGAGGTTTTTACCCCCACGTTACCCTATGGTACGACCCACCTGAGATCTGGATCAACTTAAATTTTGGACCCATGGCCTAACATGGTCTGATAAGATGGATGAATGGAGTGGATATGATACTATACATCATGTAGGGTCCCATGTGTGGGGGTAGCAGCCCAAGGTGGCTTAGGTCCTCGCGTCATTGGGCAAAACTGTCCTGTAACACATTTTTTTTCTTTGTTGTTTTTTTTTTTAATTATTTTTTTAATACACTAATAGTGCAGGCCCCACATGGATTTTCTACTCCGTTCACCGCGTAGTCTATCTCGAGCGGGTCTAATGGGCTTTGATTTGGGTTGATTTGGACAAACAGAGACTCCACAGTGGGCCTTGGAAGATTTCAACAACAATGGTTTGTTTCCCTCATTACGGCCCACTTGAGACCCTAATCTGTCTCATCTTTTGGCCCAAGGCCTAAAATGATCTTACAAAGACGGTGGATGGTGTGGATTCAATATAAACATTAGAATAGGGTCCCACTTGTGAGACCCAAAATTGGCCAAGAATGGGTTAACGCACACGTACATGGCATTCGTATATATTTTTATATTATTATTATATTCGTTGTATGTTTTTCATGCACTATTAATGTGGGCCCCAAGTGGATAATCTAATCCGTTCACCGTTTTAGCCACCTCGAATGACATCAAATAGACTCTGACTAAGACTTGTTTGGAAGATCAGATACTCTAAAGCGGGCCCTGCAATGTTTCAACAGATGGACATTAATACCCTTAGTACGGCCCACTTGAGACTCAGATTTGCCTTAAAATTTAACAAATGGCCTAAAATTATATGGCGAAGATGGTGGACGGTGTGGATCAAACAAATCCATCATGGTGGGGTCCACGTGTGGGGGCAGCCCAAATGGTCTTCCGCCCCTTCGTCACTGGGCGATAATTAGAGTTGGGCATTGGACCGAGTCGAATCGGATTGGGTCCCACCCTATCCTACCCGAAATTTGAATGAGTTAATCCGAACCCGATCAGATCCGGGGTTCGAGTTCGGGACACTTGAATCGAACAGATCCGCTGTACAATTGTCCTCACCTGAATCGATTCCGACTCGGGCAGAAAAACCGAGTCGGATCAGGTTAGATATGATTCGAATAGGATTAGATTTGTGGTCAAACTATGATGTATGTGTTATATCTAAACCGTCCATCCATTTGTAAAGTTCGTCTTAAGGCTTGAGCTAAAAAATAAGACAGATATAAAGATCAGTTGGCCCACACTACAAAAAACAGTGGGGGATTGAACATTTACCATTGAAATCCTTTTAGAGATCATGGAAGTTTCAGAGTAATATGAAATTTGTTTTTCCTCTTCATCCATATATTTTTAACCTTAATAACAGATTAGATGGAAAATAAACGTTATGGTGGGCCCTACGAATTTTTTAACGGTAAAAATTATTATTCTCGCTGCTCTTTGTGATGTGGTCCAGTTGATCGTTGGATATGATTTTTTTTTTTATAATGCTCCAAAATGATCTCCAAATATGGATGAACGTTGTGGATATAATAAATACATAACTGTGGGGTCCATGTAACTTTGATTTCATTTGAGCTGTTCGTACCGTTCGTACAATTTGGAGCTTGAGGCCTGCCTCTACTCCTCTTTGCACGACACGTCTTAACGTGCTGGGCAAGAAATGCCGAGGAGTTACAGCTATATACTAATGATGCTGACGGTGAGTCGGTGACGGGTTGAGTTGGCGTGCGTCACCAAGTTCCGTGGGCTCCACTATGATAAATGTGTTATAATCCACATTGTTCATCCATTTGTAGATATCATTTTAGAGAATGAATCAAAGAACGAGGTAAATAAAAGTTTGTAGTGGACCACACTAAAGAAAACAACTGGGAAAGTGATTCCCACCGTTGAAACTATCTTAAGGCCCACCATAATGTTTATTTGAAATCCAACTTGCTTAAAAGTTAAAAAAGACATGAAATAAGAGAAAACACAAATATAAGCCTGATGTAAAACTTTTGTGGCCTTTAAATATTTTCAATGGTGGGCATCACTGTCCCACTTTTTTCTGTTCTAGGGTCCACTGGAGCTTTGGATTTAACCCGTTCTTTGGGTGTTGCCCTAAGATGATCTCTCCACATGGATGGAAGGTGTGGATATAAAACATAGATTATGGTGGGGCCCACAGAATTTGTTGATGTAACTTCACTATTCAGCAGCAAGTCTCGGTACTCAACCTGTCACTGTTTGTCTCACAAACGTACTGTGCACGCAAGTGTTGCGTGGTTTTCAGGCACGTATCTGAGTAAACACTGGTGGGGCCACCGTGAATGCATGTGGTTTATCCACGCCGTCCATTTAATTTTTCAGATCATTTTAGTCGTTGAACTCAAAATTGATGCATATCCAAAGCTCAAGTGGACCATACCATAGGAAAAAGTAGAAGCATTGATTTTCACCGTTAAATCACACCGGATCGAATCGGATTGGTTCGGGTCGGATCCAAACAGATTGGATTTCGGGTCAGTTCGGTCGGATTTACTACTCACCCGATTCCGATCCGAATAATGTTCGGATCTGCTTGCTCCTACTCGATCCTACCCGATCCAAGCCATCGGTTCTGTTCGAATCGGGGCGGATCGGGTCGAATCGGGTCGGATCCGCCGAATCGGGTCCATCTTGCACACCTCTAGCAATAATGCTCAGTGACATCTTTTGTTCTTTTTCTTTCTTCCTTTATATATATATTTTTTATTTTCTACTATGTGGGGTCCACTAGTGGATAATCCATTCCGTCCATTATATCGGCCAGCTCTCTATGGACCAAAGGAGTCCAATGATGGGTAGGTCCACCACCTATACACATAACAGTCGGCCTTAGAAAGTTCCAACAGCGGGACTTTGTTTCCCTTGGTGCAGTCCATTAGGAACTCAGATTTGTCTCATTTTTTGTCTCATAGCTTAAAATGACATGGAGAAGGTGGTGGATGGCACAGATTAAACAACTACATCAAGGTTGGGTCCATGGTTGGTATGCCCCCACTCCACGCGTCCGCATGGTTAGACATGAGGGGTGCTCCCACTACCACCATCGGTTGTGGTGTGGTCCACCTGATGGTTGGATCGGCTAGATTTTTGGGCTCCACGACTAAAATGAGCCAGCAGATGGATGAATGGTGTGGATGTAAGAAATACATCAATATGGGTCCCACGAGTGAAAACTCAATCCAAACTTCCCTTGCAAAAAGTAAGAAATGATGTGGGTAACCTAACCCATTAGCATTTGTGGTATGGCCCACCTGAGATTCGGATTATTTTAAGTTCAACGCCTAAAATGAGAAGGGAAATCGGATGGATGGTGTGGATGATATATATATACTTCATGATGAGGCTCACTAGAGAAGTCCACATGGTGACTTTATAAGGTAAATAGTGACAAAGACATGTTTAGGGCTGTACACAAACTGGGTTAGCCCGGTTAACTCGCTCAACTCGGCAGGACCTTAAGGCCGAGTTCGGTCGGGATGGGCAATATATATATATATATATATATATATATATATATATATATATATATATATATATATATATATATATATATATATCCAAAACCCTATCGTCCCTTTCTTCTAGGATACTTCACCGCCCATCTTTGAAGTGACAGTGACTCATCCACCTCACAGACGTATAACTTGAACGACCAAAAAGGAATTATAATGTCTAGACTAGTTAGATTTTTTGTGGAGTCTATAGTTCAACTATCTAAACCATTGATCGAGGGCCTTGTAATGGGACGTAGATTACCTGCCAAAGCCCTTCCCATGAACTTGTTATAATGTCCGAAACTGGCCCAAACTCGGCCCAAACTCGCCCGATTGCTGATCGGGCCGAGTTTGGGTTAGACATGTTGGCCCGGTGACCGGGCTGGGCCAGGTTTGGCTGGTGACCGGGCCGGGTTAAGCTCAGTTCGACTCGGATCGACTCGTGTACACTCCTAGACATGTCTCTGGACATTGTTGTGTCCAGGGACACGGTGCCACTACCCCTCTCCCTCTCTTGTGTTTTAAGGGTGAGGTAGGGCCCACCTAGGAAATCCACTCCATCTATTTGAATGTCCAACTCATGGTGGGGCCAAGAAGCTTTGGATCACATCCATTTTTGGTGTATTTTAACCATCTAAGTGTGCTTACATAATCAATTGGTTTAAATAGAAAATAAATATCACAGTGGGTCACACAAGGTGGTCCCACACGCTATAATGGCGTGCAGGACATGCTCTCCAATAACGTGGCCCACTTGTGGGTCCTACAACACTATGGGAATAAGAAAAGAAAGGGAAAGGAAGGGGGAATAAGAAAAGAAAGGGAAAGGAAGGGAAATAAATCCGGCCATCGGGGTGGCCCCCCACCACTATGGGGTCCACCACATACTCAATACATGATCAAGGTGAGCCTCACCCTTATGAGCCCACCAAAATAGAGAAATCACAAAGAAGGGGAGGGTTTTGACCCTCTCATGCACTCACTTAAAAGGATGGACGGTTGGATCACCTCGGATCAGCGATTGGATGGCCCACCAAGCTCCTCTTCACCCCTAATCTTCTTTAATCTCACTTTTCTCTATTCTCTTATTCTTACTCTCTTGATTTTTCCTAATACTCTCATAAGCTCTCTTTATTTTCTCTTAATCTCTCCCTAATCTTTCTAATCTCTCTCTCTCTCTCTTAATCCTGTTCTACTCTTGTTAGGAACTTGTAAAAATGAGAGGGAGTTAAGGAGTTTTTGTGGTAGAGATTTTAGGATATGGAAGGAATAAGGGGAAGATGAAGGGGTAAAATGGGGAGAAAAAGAATAAGAGAATGATGGCTAGCATAGGTAGTGTGAGACCCGTATCCGAGCCCGTATTGTTCCGTAGGCTTTCGCGGTCCTCCCGGTCGAATTCCGGTGACCCGCGATGCGTAGATATTAGTTGCGCGCGACCCTGAGTCATATCCCGTATTCCAAAGTCGGCTCGACCCAATACTTGTACCCTCGCGACCGCTCTATAAATTTTTAACTCCACTTTAGCCCCCACATAACTTACCCTAAAAGCCACCCTTACATGAGAAAAATGTCAAAAATACCCCTCTAAAAGTCCACTAACACTTGGGCCTTGTTAGCTTATGTGAAATATGAGTCATATGAGCTTAAAACTTAAATATAATCATCGTGATTTTGGTTTCATAATTTTAACAAGCACCACCTTGATAACAAAATCACTTCGTTGCCTTACCAAACTACTATCATTACCTTGCTTTGAAGCCTAGAGAAGTTAAGCTCCAATCCAGCTTCTTAACTTGAACGGTCTTTGTGAGCATGTCCACTGCATTCTCCTTCATTCCTACCTTTAACAAACGAATTTGGCCTTCTTCAATGACTTGACAATTGAAATGGTGCTAAATTGCAATGTACTTGCTTCTCTTGTAATTAATTGGGTTCTTTGCCAAATAAATGATGCTCATATTGTTACAAAATTAATCCATAGGTTTACAAACAAAACTTATCTCTCCCATAAGTCTTTGAAGCCAAACCGCCTCTTTACAAGCTTTCGTTGTCGTCGTGCACTTAGCATTCATAGTCGACAATGCTACCGTTTCTTAAAGCTTTGGCATCCAACTTATAGGACGATTTGCCAAACAAAATACATATCTCGTAGTTGATCTTTGCTTGTTAAGATCACTGGAAAAACTTGCATCAACAAAACCATGCATCACCTTTTTCTCTTTGTTATATGTAAGCACATGATTACTTGTGCCTCTCAAGTATCGAAGTATCCATTTTGCCACCTCACAATGTTGTTTCTCTGGATTTGCCTTAAAACAACTAAGCACCCCAACATCATAAGCTATGTCTGGCCTAGTACATACCATTGCAAACATCAAACCTCCAACCACACTTGCATATAATACCCGAGATATATATTCTTTTTTATCCTCCGACTTTGAAATTTTTTCAGAAGATAAAATGAAATAAGCCACCAATGGAGTCTTTACCAGCTTTGCCTTGCTCATGCCAAACTTGTCAAGCACCTTTTTAATGAACCTTCTTTGAAAAAGTGACAAGGTTCCACTTTGCCTATCTTGTTTTATCTTCATTTCAAGGGTTTGATGTACCGCCCTTAAATCCTTCATCTCAAAATTTGCACTTAATTGAGCCTTCAACTTATCAATCATTCCTTTATCTTTGCATACCAAGAACATATCATCAACATACAAAACCAAGATAAGAAAATTTTCATCACCGAAAAACTTGAAATACAAGCAATGGTTATAACCACTTCTTTTATATTCAAGACTTAACATAAAAGAGTTAAACTTTTTATACCATTGCCTTGATGCTTGCATGAAGCCATATAACGATTTATTCAACTTGTATACAAGATTCTGCTTGCCCTTCATAACAAACCTTTCCAATTAACACATGTAGACTTCTTTTTCAATATACCCATGTAAAAAATCATTTTTACATCCATTTGCTCAAGTTCTAAATCCAATAAAGTTATAGGTGCAATTTTAATTTTTTTTCAACAAGTTTCACCATCGGTGCAAATTTTTTTTTTTCCCATAAAATAAATGCCTTCCTTTTGTACAAAGCCCTTGAAAACTAGCCTTGTCTCGTATCTTTCAATTTTACTGCTTGCAATATCCTTGATTTGCAATACCCACTTGACTAACCGCCTTATGACGATTCGACAATTCCACAAAACTCATGTATGATTTTTTCCAAGTACAAACATTTCTTCTTGCATGGCCTTCTTCCAATTTTCTGAACACTCACCCCGTATAGCTTCTTTAAAAGAGCTTGGTTCTTGATTTTCAATAACTAGAGCCATTAATGTCATAAGATGCATGTAATCCTCGAGATATGTCGGTTGACGGATATCACGATGTGGATATTCCTTCATAGGTCGTGCCTTTTCTTCACCATCTTCTTCATTTTCTTCAATTCCTTGAGTTTTGTCTTTATTATCTTCTTGATCAATGGGATTTACAATATTTAGAACCGAACATTCTAGTGCATCTTTGAAACATTGAACATCATTTTGTTGTGGACTTTCTTTCTCCCCATTTGACATTTTGAGCCTTGCGAAAGCACATGATACTCTTCAAAATAAACATCTTGACTAATGATAATTTTCTTGCCAGTCCAATCCCACAAGCCATAAACCTTTTGCTAATTTACATTTAAAAAATGCATTTCTTAGATTTAGGTTCCAATTTATTTATTTGATAATTAGAAATTAAAGTAAATACATCACAACTAAATATCTTCAATTCAGAATAATCACAAAGAGTTCCATATTATACCTCTTGAGGTGTTTGAAAGAACGACCTATAGAAGTACTGGGGGGGGGGGGGGGGGGTGGGGAATAGGAGTATACAAAATATTTCGATACAATGCATGATAATAAAACAATTATAATCAATTGCTTAGAATATTGAATTCTTGATATCGAATAGTTCGTAGGAAAACCTTCACCTAAAATATTTAGGCAGGATAACCCTATTTCACGACATCTTTGAAATAAAAAATCAAACTTAACACGAGCTAATCAATCACAAGGAAAGCATATGAAGAATTAAAACAATTACCACAATGCACACAAAAAATTATAGTGGTTTGGTGCTTAAACCCACACCTACTCCACTCTCAAAATTACTACCCTTGTAATTTTGATTTTCACTATTTCAAGGTTTTCACAGGGCCACCTTAACAACCTTATACAGTTTTTATAATTCTCACGGGATATCACAACAAAAATCACTTTGTGATTTTCATGGGATCATATTTGATGGGTCCCCTTTAAATTATATGATATCCTAAAAATTAGCCGTATAAGGAACTTAGGTGGGTGATACCATCTAAAATCATCTGAAGACATGCTTAAAACATATAAAAGCACTTGGTGGGGCCCACTTGAAATTTGGATGCATCTGAGACTTGGTCTGACCCCTCATCCAAGTGGGGCACACATAATGGATGGGCTGGATTTGTGAACCACATCTTGGTGGGCCTAACAAATGATTATGAATGTTTTAATGGAGAGTAGCCCCTCTCAACTTCTATAAGTGGTGTGGCCCACACAAGTCATGATTCCCATAAGCTTGACCGCATGGAACCTTTTCCAATATATACATATATATATATATATATATATATATATATATATATATATATATATATATATATATATATATATCTTTTAACATCCTACCTATGGTTGGATTTATATACCACAATTAATGGGAAGTTAAGTCATTATACATGTTGCGTGCAACCATATTATTGTAGGCCTTATTGCAGGCTCCAGTGAATCATTATATATATATATATATATATATATATATATATATATATATATATATATATATATATATATATATATATATATATATATATATATATATCTTTTAACTATGGTTGGATTTAGGGGTGCACACGGGTCGGTTTGGTCCGGTTCTGGGGTAAAACTGGAACCGAACCGTTCCCAATGGTTCTAGGATATTTGGAACTGGAACCGGACCGTTGGCACCCTAGAACCGAATCGGAACCGAACCGTTAAAACCGGTTCGGTTCCGGATTGGTTCCACGGTTCTGAGCTTTTTATAATCCAGCCCAATTGCAAGCCCATGTCCATCCATGTTGTGGTCCATTTGATGAATGGTTTAGATATTGTATAAGGTGTACAAAAATACATTTATGAAAATAATTAAATTGTGCATTATAAACCATAAATCATGAGTCAAATATGGAAACAACAAAGGGTTCTTGATTCGGTTCCAAGTTCGGTTCTATGGATCGGATCCACGGTTTGGTTCTACGGTTCGGTTCACGGTTCGGTTCGGTTGTACATACCTCAAACCGAGAACCGAACAGATGTAACCGTTTCTTTGATTTTTGGAACCGGAACCGAAACCGGTGCACTCTAGAACTGGACCAAACTGGACCGTTTGGTCGGTTCTGATCCGGTTCCACGGTTCTACTTGTTAAATGTGCACCCCTAGTTGGATTTATATATCACAATAAATGGGAAGTTAAGCCATTATACATGTTGCGTACAACCATATTATTGTAGGCCATATTGCAGGCTCCAGTAAATCATTTAAACAGTACAACCATATATATATATATATATAATACAAACGGACAAAACTTTTAACCGCCATTATACATGTTGTGTTTTATATCTCATGCGCGGGCAGGAGATATAAAACACAAACGGACAAAACTTTTAACAGCCCACTATTTTATATATATATATATAGATATAAAACACAAACGGACAAAACTTTTAACAGCCCACTATTTTATATATATATATATATATATATATATATAAAATAGTGGGCTGTTAAAAGTTTTGTCCGTTTGTGCTTTATATCTCCTGCCCGCGTGCATGAATGTATCTGTCTTCTCTAGCAATTTTGGTCCAAGTGCCTACACCGTCGGTGAATATTTTTTAGGTGAAGTTTAACCTAAGACGATTTGTGGGACCCATTTGTGATGTTTGCATGACATGCAATCTTCTATATATCATGTGCGTCCTTTTTGTTCTTCATGGAAAACCAGAAGTAGGCCACACCATTTAAAATCATGCGTGTGGCCCACCTTAATTTTGGAATGCCCTGCTTTTCAGGTGACAGTTGGTCCAGTGGGGTGCTTGTAGAAAACACACTGGCCCAACACAACATCGTTAATGGTGGACGTGTGGACTAACCAACTGGAAGCCGATTGGTTGGTGTTGGTGCTGTGAGGTGCACCGTGATGTCTGTGTTTTATCCATGCCGTCCATCCGCCTTTCCATATCAGTTTAGGGCATTTTAAAAATGAAGCAGATCTGAAGCTTAAGAGGACCACACCACAGGATAACAATGTTGAATGGATGACCACCGTTAAAAACTTCTTGGGGCATAAAGTTTTGGATAAGCTGGTATCTACGTTTTAACTTTTTTCCAGGTCTATGTGACCTGGCAAATAAATATTATGGTGGGCCTTAAAAAGGTTACAATGCTGGTTGTCAGTACAGTATCCACACATTATACCGTGGTGTGGTCCACTTGATCTTCAGATAAGCTTCATTTTTAGGCTCATACCCTAAAGTTATTTGGCAAATGGATGATCAGGGTGGGTATAAAATACATACATCATGGTAGGCCCCACAGAGACCAACTAAGTTCACCAGCCCATCCACTTCCTTCCCAACTGGTCCATGGTGTATCAATCCTAGTTTTGGATCAACTTAGCTTTTGGTTGCCTATATAACAAATTAGATGTTATTAAAATATTATGTTGGGCGCCACACATGAGGTTAACGACCTGGCCTCCTTTCTATTAGATTTTGATCCGAGGAATTACAAGGTTGAGCGGACGTAACCCCAACTCCTTGTAGCCTATCATGTTGTATATGTGAATTCTACTCCGTCCATCAGGTGATTAGGAGTATCTTCATCCGATGAGAGGAACGAAGATCAGCCCAATAAAAGACTTCCCTAGGCCATACCAATGGGAGCAATGTAAAATCGAGTCTAAAACATCCAAGTTCACAATTTCGATCAGGCTGATTTTTGCATCTTCCCTCCATCCTAGTGAGCTACACCTGATGGTCGGGTTTGATGAAAGATACACACCATGGTGGCTACAAATACAAACCTACAGTTGGCATATCATCCCCATTGTTTTATTTGGTGGGGCTGACCTGAGTTGTAAGCCTAGATGATTTTTTTTTTCCTTCTAGTAGCCTAACATCCATGACAGCACCTATTGGATGGATTGGATTTTGCATATAGAACAAGGTGGCCCAAAACGCTTGGTAAGCGCTGCATAAAACAGGTGTGTTGCAGGCTACTCCGGTCATGAAATGGCCACATTTTCCTGGACGCGGATTGCGTCCTACCCCTCCTGTCTCTACCGTGATTTATCCGTTTATCCAAGCCGTTCATCACTTTTCTCGGATCATTTAAAGCACAAACGTAAAAACGAGGCAGATCAAACGCTAAAATTTATCACACCACGGATGACTCTCACATCTAATGCAAATGGCATTTAATGCTTTCTACATTTAATGCAACCATACTTATTATTTGGTGTAGTCCACTTGAGCGCTGGATGTGCGTTATTTTTGTGTTTATGCCTTAAAATGATCTTAGAAAATGGATGGATGGCTTGGATAAACAGATACATCACAGATACATCACAGTGGGCCACCCACAGAACTGCCCGTTCGAGACTAGAGAGCGGTAGGGTAGGACGCAATCCGCGTTCTCACGCGCGCGTGGAACTGGGCACATTTTCAGAATCAGTCGCGTTAGATTTTATTTTACACACGCTGGTGGAATTTCACCCTCGAACCCTTGACCGGGAGTTGAAACTCACGAGAGTCTACCACCCGGGCAAGAGTAAAGACCTGCGCGTTAGATTCTCTTCAACGCAATTGCGTGGCTCCTGTTGGCGTCTTGCTGTGGTGGGCCAGCCCATTTGTAACGTGTTGGACACGGCCGACCAGCCTACTGGTAGACTGTTGGCCGGACGCTGATTGGCCACCAGGACCTAGCGAGAGAAGGGCGGTATTGACGGGGAATCTATGGGCCTACCGTGATGCATGTGTTTTATCGACGATATTCACGTGTTTTGACTGATTATTTTAAAGCATAAGCATAAAAAGAGGCAGAAAAAGGCTCGAGTGGACCACGTCACAAATGATCTTTATTTGCCGTCCAACTTGTTCGTAGGGTCATATAAACTTAAATAAGGGAAAACCTTGATCTAAAACTCTTATAACCCATATATATATATATATATATATATATATATATATATATATATAATGATAAGTGTTTAATTTCTACTAACTTTTATGGTAAAGTCCATTTATTATTTTATCTTTGTCTTTCTTGGTTCATGCCTTAAAATAAACTGTCAAAAATGAATTAACAGTATGGATAGAATACATGCATCATGATGGCCCCAACAGAACCCCATCTATGTCACTGTTGGCCCTTTTAAAATCGACTGGCCAAACATGCCACGTTTCTTTGGCCTCTAGCATACGTTAAAAAAGCCAGCGGATTAGGTGCGCCTACATAGCGCCCAATACGGTGCTGCCCTCACACAGGAGAGGTTGCCATATCATTTCAAGTCATGAGCTCAAAAATGAAGATCCAAACCTAAGGTGGACCATGCTATAGGAAGCATTGGTGATGATCACCGTATCATCAAGAACTTCCTTTTGGCTACCGTAATATTTATTTGCCTTCCAAGCTTTTGATAAGGTCACATAAACCTCCATTTAGGGTAAAAAACAGATATCAGCCAAAAACTTTTGTACTCCATTAATAGTAAAATTGATTTTGAAAATGAATGAACGGTGTGGATATAGAATAAATACATCAATGTGAGCCCCACGGCCCTTGCCGCAGTCTTGGATGAGGTCGCGGAGCACGTAAACCACTCCCATTAAAAAGAACCACCGTCAAAGACCGAATCTTGGCCGTTGTATTCGGAATCCTTGTAATTTTGCATCCGTGCGTCCTGACGTTGATACTCTGGCACAGTATCATGGTTGATACACAGCATCTGAAAATTTTGTACGTGGCGTACGAGCAGCTCAAATAAAACAGTCCATAATAATGTGCCACAATTTACATTGATCGTAATTCGTAATCCAAAGTTTACATGGATCCGATTTTCTAACTAGGGAATTTATGGACATTTATTGGACGGTTTAAATGAAGCCATCGAAGTCAACATCCAAATGTCCCATCAATATACTTTCTGATATTTAATAAATCTCATTTTCTAGTGGTGTCCTGTCCACAAGGAATCCAGCAACCTGGATGGCTTACTCCAGGTTAATGTATGCCCCATGTAGAATTTATAAATTGCATCCACGATTACCCTGTCATGTATTAACGGTGGCAATGGGCTGGTTAGCCTGTCGGGCCATAGGCTCAGCTCCTCTTTGGATGGCTTTGGTCTGCTAGTAGTCCCGAGGCTAACCCATTAGGACCGAATGCCGAGGGATAGACTTGGGCCTAGCTCATTAGGCCTGTGGGCCCCACTCACAAATAAGATGGTGATTAGCCATAAACGTCCAGCGATACCTTAGTTTTGCAATGGCCCACCTGACCGGTGGATCTTGGACCAACGTGCAATGTTGGCACATTTGTCGTCTAACAAGGCTCGTTAGTAGCCATAAACATCTGGGACGACCCTAGTGACCACAGATCTGTGGTCCCCTCTCTCCGTTTATTCTTTCTTTATTTGTGGTAATGTTTCAAACTCCTTTCCAACTTCCAAGAAATAATTTATCTTTATTTTAAGAAGAACTTGTTAAATGCTGAAAATCGATAAAGATTGATAAATTTTGCAACTGTGTGGAGATAATATTTACATTTGACTGTTGTTGGTGCAGAAATCTAGTTAGTCTTCCCTAAATCTCCGTGTATCTGCGCAAGTGTACTTGTACAAGGGAAGATCAAAGGAGACCATTGCTAGTAAAGGGAGCCTCCTATGCCTAAGTCAGGTAAGAAATTTGGGTCTAATTGAGAAAAAGGTTTTAGGCTAGAGATCATGCGTACCTTTCACTATTAGAAATACTTTTATTTATAGTTAAGGAAAGATGGTGGCGTAGAGGAGAGCTCTTTATTTAGTAGGGGCGTATTGTAGAGGGATTTAAATCCCGAACACGTGGAGGAATCTCCCAAGATCCTTGGCGAGAATCTCGGGATCCCGAGCATATCGCGGTTATCCTCCGAGATCTTTGGAGAATATTTCGAGCGGATCTCTTTTAGATAAGATCTGATCATTCGGGATCAGTGGAGATGTGCAGTAAGAGGTCGAGGTGATTTTGGCCGACCTGACCGGGGAGCATTATGTCCACCTGACCTGGGGGTATCATGCCTACTTGGTTCCTTCGGCGGATGGTCGAGCTTGCTAGGCAGTCCAGTGGGTCCGGACTATTCTTGAATAATCGAGTCCATTCTTATTTCAAGATCGGACTCAGTCGTCATTGGTCAAGGTCTTCGCATAGGGCACATATATCCAAGCTGTATTTTACTTGGTGGCTAATACTGTTTTTTCTCATGATAGTAAGCCCCCTACTTCCGAGTTCGTGTAGCGGGCTCGAGAAGTAGATTGGTCTTGGTTAGGTCGGATTTTTGTGCCCAAGGTGTTGATTTAACTTGGCATTAATGTTGTTTTTGGCGGTGTGCACATGAATCGAACCGTGTCTACAATTATGATATGCAGCGCTCGAGGTGGGATGTTTGTGGCTCGAGGTCACGTGCGCTGTCAGGGCACCTCTTCAGCGCTCGACCTATGGGATGATGTAACGTGGCCCGCTCTCGATCATGGAGCCGAGCGGCGAATGGTAAAGCTTCACGTGTCTGGGCGCGAGCGTCGAGGAGCCGTTTCGATTGTGCATTGAATGTGGGCGTTAAATGTCGTACAAGTCGCTTTACTATAAAAGGCGTGTCCTAGCTTTTGGCAGGGTTATTTGCCCCTTTGCTCCTGCTACAGTTGCTTTTTTGTGGTGTTAGGCGATTCCCGGCGAACTGTCTTCCGACATCTTCTGAGGCGGGACCTATTCCTTGGTGAGCTTCGTTTCTGCATCCTTATTCCTCTCCCTTCATCCTTTTCTTCTTTTCTTTGAATTTTCGGTATTTTTTTCGCCCACGAACATGCCGGAAATGTCTAGTCAGTGGGAGGGGGCATCTTGTCGCGATGGTGGGGCGGAAGACCTTCAGCCCATGTTGAACCCACCATCGCCCTTGATGATGATGGGCAACCGAGATTTTTGGGCGTCCCATGAGTCGCGCGTGGTTGAGCTGTCCTTGGCGGAGCGGCAGGAGGGCACGGAGGAGATCGTCTTAGCGATGGAGGAGGCCAACCGGTCATCGTCGGAGTCTGAGGAGAAGGGACCGATTAGATTCGTACTGACGGAGGCCTACCTGGCGAGGATCAAATCGATGCATCACATTCCAGATTTCGTGATACTCCGAGTTCCTGAATAATCCTCCTGAGGGTGAGGTGATTATTTTCAAGGTCACCATTCAGTGCAGTCTGAGGCTCCCCATTCAGAGGATAGTGAGGTAGATTCTTGTGTACCTGAGGTTAGCTCCTGGGCAGCTGATCCCCAACGCCTGGAGGGCATTGGTGGGGACATTCATTCTTTGGTCCGAGCTGACTGTGAATGAGTTTCTCCACGTATACCAGGTGAAATCCAACCCTTTACACGAGAGTTGGTATTACTTTGCCTCTTAGCAGGGGACTGGCAAAGCCTTGATCAGGGATGTCCCAAACTCGAACAAAAACTGGAAGGAGAAGTGGTTCTGGGCATTGGGGGACTGGGAGGCACCAGGGATCTCCGGGCTAAGCTCTTGGGTTCCGACCTCCTTCGCTACTCCAGGTTGGTATGTCTATACCGTTGTTCTTTAGTTTAATTTATTCCCTTCTTCTTTTTATTTTTCTAACTGTAGCTATATGTGGCAGTCTTGCCTAAGTACCCTACTGAAGTGGGCGTGGAAGAACGAGCTCGGATTGCTGAGGGGAGGTCAGTAGATGCCGAGCTGAGGTTCTAGAGGTATTTGATCACGCCTAAATTGTTGCTTAAATCAAGTCTTGAATTGTTCTTGACAGGTATATCTTTTTGGGATTTTAACTGTAGGTTTTTTCCTCTTATGTATTTCCTGACCTCCCTTTTATTATGTAGAGATGCTTGACCCGAGGGCTCAAAGTGAAAGGCGCCCTCCCTGACCGAGGTGGCTCAAAAGAAGAAGCCGAACACGAAGAAGAAGGGGACAGCTGGGTCCTTTGTGAGCCAGGAGGCTGCAAATGTTGTGCCTGCCGCTACTATTTCTGAGGTCTGGTGGTGACGTAGATTTGGTGTTCCGAACCGCAATGGCTGATACTTCGGGCATGGGCCCTTCGAGCTCTGTTCGAGTCACCCTCTTTGGCGGGCCCGCCAAAGATAATGCGAATTTCCCCATTGGGTTCGTTGTTGATGGGTTGCTTGTTCTTTAGGTCTGCCCGCTCTTCTCTTTTGGTGATATATTCTCTCAAGTGCCCGTTGTGGATGAGGGTTTCAATTTCTTCTTTTAGATCGAAGCAGTCTCTAGTTGAATGGTTGTGGTCACAGTGGAAGTGACAATATTTCTGCTTGTCCATCTTGTCGGTGTTAGATTTCATTTTGTTCAACCATTTGAGAGTTCGCTTGTCCCAAACTTCCATGAGGACATGCTTAGGCGTCGTGTTGAGAGGGATGAATGAGATAAACCTGCTCTCAGGTCATTTGCTCGGGTGTTGTCCCTTAGGGGGCTCGTCGTCTTTCTTTCTTTTATTGCTGTTGGTTGAGGTCATCTCCTCATTGGGTCGCTTCTCTCTAGTTGAGCCTCCCTTGTTCTGAGCAACTTTCCATAGGCTAGAAAGTTCCTTGTTGTTGGAATATTTTTGGGCTCTATTGAAGAGGTCAGCCGTTGTTGTCGGAGGATTTTTGTTGAGCGAAAAGAGGAATCTCCCTTCCCTGAGGCCTCCCATTAGGGTGGTTAGAGCGATCTCTTCTGAATGTCCTTGTACTTGCATCGTTTCCAGGTTAAAATGTTTGATGTAATCTTTCAGCAGTTCATCATCCCTCTAGATGATGTTGAGGAGATGGGAAGCCGACTTGAGTCTCTCTTTTCCTCCCATAAAGTTGGTGATAAATGCTTTGCTGAGCTATGTGAAAGAGTTGATCGATTATGGCTTCAGTTGTTGGAACTACTTCTGAGTTGCTCCTGTTAGGGTTAGGGAAAATGCTCGGCACATGACTACAGTTGATGCGTTGTGGAGTTTCATCCACGCCTTAAAGGATTCTAGGTGCTCCATTAGGTCAGTGGTTCTGGAGTACGGTGTGATCTGAGGCATCTGGAATCTTGGCGGTAATTGGGCATGCATGATGTCGACAATAAATGACAGCTCAGTTTCTTCCAGTATTGCTTCGATCGAGGTCGGAGCAATTGAGCGATAAGCCTGTCGTATATTACCGATCTGTCCCCGCAAGTCATTGAGCTCGGCTCCCCAGGGATCTCCACTCTCGGCCATTACTTCAGCCGTTGCCTCAAAAGCTTTGTTGTGCTTTTTTTTCTCCAACTCATGGCATAAGTTGGATGTAGCTAGCGTAGCAGTGCCCGAGACATGTGAGGGCACTGGCTTTAAGGTTCCAATCTACTTACTTCTTCAGGAACCAATGGGTGTTTTGGACGGGTCGGGTATTTCTGTAGCCGTTTTTCCACCTTTGGAAATGGAGAAGTTACAATTACTCCAACATATGCTTCATTGAGTTTATGTTGTTATTCAGGGCCTCAACTTGTTGTTCGAGGGAGACAAGCCGACCTCCCCGGCTCCTTAATCACTGCATTGGTCCCGCGGGTGCGGAGGCAGCCTAAAGTTGGGAAGAAGAATCCTGGTGGCTAGCAGACTGCTCTGGTGGCACGAGATCAAGGGTAGTGGTGGAGGGAGTTGTCTTCTTCTTCCCTTTCGCCATTGTCGAGCTCTGACGTATTACGAGAACGGCTCTCGACATCGATCCCACAGATGATGCCAAACTGTTGATGAAGAAATTTGGTTTGCCTTCCCTGGACCTTCGTGTACATGCACAGGGGAAGATCAAAGGATACCCTGACTAGTACAGGTGACCCTCTAATGCCTAAGGTAGGAAATTCGGGTCTAGTCTAGTAAAGGGTTTTAGGCTAGAGATTGTGCGCACTTTTCACCATTAAATATGCTTCTATTTATAGTTGAGGAGAGGTGGTAGCGTAGAGGAGAACTCCCTATTTAGTAGGGGCATACTGTAAAGGGATTCAAATCCCGAACGCGTGGGGGAATCTCCCGAGATCCTTGGCGGGATCCCGAGCATATCGTGGGTATCCTTTGAGATCTTTAGAGAAGATTTCGGGTGGATCTCTTTTAGATAAGGTCTGATCATTCGGGATCAGTGGAGATGTGCAATAAGAGGCCGAGGTGATTTTGGCCAACCTGACTCGGGAGCATTATGCCGACCTGACCTGGGGGTATCATGCCAACCTAGTTCCTTTGGCGGGTGATTAAGCTTGCTGGGTGGTCTAGCAGGTTCGAACTATTCTTAAACGATCGAGTTCCTTCTTATTTCGAGCTTGGACACGGTCGTCGTTGGTCAAGGTCTTCGCATAGGGCACATATATTCAAGCTATATTTTACTTAGCGGCTAATACTATTTTTTCCATAACAACTATAATGATTATATTGTTATATTGTTTATTTTATCCAAATATTAATGCAAAAGTGATATTTTTATATTGTAAAATGTAATAATCATGATTTCTTTTACTTGTTTTTTAATGTGTTTAACTATTAATTTTTGTTTAAACAATTATTATGAAATAATAATGATAGCTTGTTGACATAAGAAATTGAAAAATCTAACACATCCTTAATTGCATGTAAATCCTAACATAACATGTCTCTGCCATCTAATCAATTGCCAATCCATGATCCACCGTGTCAATATAGATGTTTTAGGAATAATTTTATACTTTATATATGGTCTAGCTCACTTTTCTATTTAGTTTGTGCTATGGGTAAAATCGGACTGATCAAGTAACCCGACTGAGAGAGAACACAAAGCAGAGAAAAGGAGATGAGCTCGCCCCGATCGCCGAGCACCACCTCTATGAACAGCTCGAGCACAAACCACCAACATTGATCTCGGCCTCGATGTCTCGTTATCGCGACCAACGAATGACTTCAAGTACCGACCTAACCTCAACAATACGCCCTGACCACGATCGACAGTTTAAATCGGTCTGTAAGACTTCAGCCAATCCGACTTGGAGGTCGTGCTCGGAGGTCGGCCTCTGCCAATCTATCGCGATCTCCCAAAAAGCTAATTACTGAGGTATCTCCTATGATTACGAAGAAGATCAATCCTCCCGAGATCTTCGTCGAAAATCATGTCGAGGACGACGCCTTGGATTCTGGAGACGATCCCTTGTATAATACGCAACTAAATGGCAGATTCATTGCCATAGACGTAACTAGCACCCAATGGCTATAAATATAAACCCTACACATGGTAGAAGGTATGTAAAAAAAACCCTAATTCTACTAGACCTAGAGTGCATGTTCTAACTTTGGCATCGGATGGTCCCCTACAGCAGCCAAGGTTCCCATTGTGTTTGGTTTTGAAGGTACACGAAGGTCTAGTTAGGACGACTAGATTTCTGCATCAACAGTTTGGTGCTGTCTGTAGGAACGACAGTGAAGCCATTCCCAACTCACCTATCATATCTTAAGTTACTCTACGATGGTGAAAGGAAGAAAGAGGGCTCTAAACGCCATCACTGCAATTGCTCCCACACCAACTGAGCCCGAGCAGTTTGCAGACCCTCAAAATCCACCCTCGCAAAACCAAGCAGATTCTGCCCCTTCTGCACCCATGCAAAGGTCCCGTAAATGGGGAGGCTAGCTTATTTCCTTGGAGAATCAGGTCGAAGCCTTAACCAACAACATGAATCATTTAATGCAGATATTGGAAAGGTAGATTCCACCTCCTGGCCACGGAGGGGAAGTACTTGCGGCAACCGAACTCTCTCGACCTCCTCAAGCACCGACTGACTTACATTGAGCCAATCAATAGCCCGGGCAGCATAACCATGCGTCCGCCTACACTGTAGGAACTATCACGTTAGCTGAGTCCGACCTACGCCACACGTTGGAGAAGAGAAGGCGCAGGAAGGCTCCTGAGATGATGGCAAAGAATGAGGTCCCCTGGGAAGCAGAGCTTGGGGAGATACGAGGGAAGATTGACAACATCCAACAAGCATACCGTGAGACAGCCACCCTTTATCGATGACATCATGGGATCTCCACTTCCACTGAGATTCTGAATGCCGCAGATCACTCCTACTTTGGAACCGGAGATCCAGCCGAGCATCTGAAATCTTAAAAAGCTTAGATGGAGTTACACGATGCTACTTGTGTAGTGATGTGTTGAGCATTCTCACTAACCTTATCAAGGACAGCACAAAAGTGATACATGCAGCTGAAGTCGAGGTCCATCAGCTCCTTTGCGCAGCTCAGCAAGACCTTTATCACACAGTTCATCGACAGAAAGGATAGACAGAAACAAGCAACCAACCTCTTCACTATCACTCTGAGGGAGGATGAGCTATTGAAATACTACATAATTTGCTTCAATGAGAAAGCAGTGTAGGTGGAGGGCTACTCAAACTAAATAGCCTTAGCTGCCATGATATCCAGTTTAAGGGAAGAGAGATTCCTCTTCTCGATTGGCAAGAACCCTCCAACCACCTTAGCCGATCTTGTTAACCGAGCACAAAGTACTCCAACGCGAAGGAGCTCTTCAACTCGGGGAAAGCTACTTGGAGTGCTAGGAGCTCGACTAAGGACATGAAGCGCAAGGAGGTGCAACCATCAACTACCAGTAATAAGAAAAGAAGAGACAACGACCCGAGAAGAGGTCAACGCTCAAACCAATGACCGGAGAGCAGGTTTTTCTCTTACGCTCCTCTAAATGCCACACCCGAACAAGTCCTCATGGAAGTTCACGACAAGAGGATCCTAAAATGGCTAAGAAAATGAGAGCCGACGCCGACAAATGCGATAAGCGAAAGTACTACCACTTCCACCGTGACCACAACCACGACCATACCACCGTCAACTGCTTCGATCTCAAAGAAGAGATCAAATAGCTCATTCACAATGGACATCTGCAAGAATACATCTACAAGAGGAGGGGTGAGTGACCAGACCAGAGAAATGAGCAACTCGACAACATGAACGCTAATATATCAGCGGGTGAGCTTAGTATAATATTTGGAGGACCTATGGGAGGTGGGGACTCAAATAGAGCTCGCAGGGCTCATGGCCGGAGCATCAGTAACAACAACATCGAACATCATATTAACCTCACAAATAAGGCGGTGAAGGAATAAAAGTTGATTCCCTATAGCTTGACTTTTACCAAGGAGGACACCCAATGAATCCACCACCCTCACTACGATGCCTTGGTAGTGACCATGACGGTGACCAACCATAAGGTACACCACGTATTGGTGGACAAAGGCAGCTCGACCGACATCCTCTTCGTCGCTACCTTCAACAAGATGGGGATCGGAAGATCCCGATTACGTCCCGTCCGAACTCTCTTGCTTGGATTTATGGGAGAGAAGGTCACATTCGAAAGAAGTATACTACTCACTGTGACTACAGGATATGGTCACAACCAGACTACCGTGATGATCGACTTCCTCGTAGTTGACTATCCCTCTATCAACAATATCATCATGGGACGACCATCCCTCAACGTCATGCGAGCGGTAGTGTCTACCTATCATCTTACGATGAAATTCCCGACCGAGCATGGGGTTGGCCAAGTTAAAGGTGATCAACATGAGGCTTGATAATGCTATTCGGCAGCATTAAGAGTAAGAACGCAATAGTACATCATGGCTATCACCTCTCTAGAGCCCCGAGAACAATCAGCCAAGAGAGGGTCTCCTGTGGAAGACCTGGTGGTCGTACCCCTCTGCGAGACTAACCCGACCCGCATGGTTTAGGTCGGTTCGCTGCTAGCCCCAGGACTGCATGAGAAGATTGTCAGTCTACTGAAAAGACATGCCGACATCTTTGCGTGGCCCCACTAGGACATGCCCAACATCAAACCAAAAGTAATGGTTCATAAGTTGAACGTTAACCCCGACCACTGACCAGTGAGGCAAAAGTGACAAGCGTTAGAGCTAGAACAGTACGTCATCATTGCAGAAGATGTCGGCAATCTCCTAGAAGCCTAGTTTATTGAAGAAATCTACTACTATGACTGGATAGAAAATGTCATGCTGGTGAAAAAAATCCAATGGAACATAGCGAGTGTGCGTTGATTACATGGACCTAAATAAGGTGTTCTCTAAAGATAGTTTCCCTCTGCCGAGGATTAACCAGCTGGTAGATAGCACGGTAAGGCACGAGCTCCTCAACTTCATGGATGCCTACTCAGGTTACAACTAGATCACCATGCATGTGCATGACAAGCAGAAGATGACCTTCGTCACTGACAAGGGGCTCTACTGTTACAAGGTCATGCCTTTCGGGTTGAAGAACGCCATATCAACATACCAACAACTCGTCAACAAGATGTTCATGAAGCATATCAGACACTCAATGGAGGTCTACGTTGATGACATGCTAGTCAAGAGCATCAAGGCGACGGATAACGTGGCGGACCTCGAGGAGATGTTCACCATCCTGAAGAAGTATCAGATGAAGCTAAACCCGAGCAAATGCACTTTCAGGGTAAGCTCGGGAAAATTCCTCAGTTTTTTGGTCAACCAGAGGGAGATTAAAGCAAATCCCAATAAGATCCAGCCATTGTTGAACATGAGCTCGCCCAAAACTACAAAGGAGATTTAGTGTCTCACAGGCAGAGTCGTGGCCCTCAACAGGTTCGTCTCTAGAGCTACCGATAAGTGTCTCCCGTTCTTTAAACAGCTGAAGGGCAATGTGAAGCCAACATGGATTGACGACTGTGAGTAAGCTTTTCAATAGCTCCAGCAGTATCTGGGGTCACCCACTACTTTCTAAGCCTGAGCAAGGAGAGCCACTACTGCTCTACTTCACAATCTCAGCTGTAGCGGTTAACTTAGCCTTGATACGCGAGGTCTGAGGTAAACAACTACCTATCTACTACGTCATCAAGGCACTGGTCCCAGATGAGACTAGATAACCCAACATCGAGAAGCTCGCACTGGCCTTGATTGTGTCATTAAGACGCATTCGTCCTTACTTCCGGGCCCACACCATTGTGGTCCCGACCAATCAACCGCTCCATCAAATACTCCAAAAACCTGAAGTATCTGAGAGACTGACAAAGCGGGCGATTGAGCTCAACAAGTACGACATCGAGTACTGATCCCAAACTACTATTAAGGGATAGGCAATGGGCGACTTCATTGCCAAGTTCACTAATACCAAGCTTCCTGAGGAAGCCAAAGATGGGGAAACCAAGGAAGAAATCAACCCTCAGTGATGGACCCTTCATGTCGATGGGTCTTCCAATTTAAGAGGCAATGGGGCAGGAATAATACTTGTGGCCCCTGATTAGATCTGCACACAGTATGCCTTAAGATTTGAATTCCTGACGTCCAACAATGAGGTCGAGTATGAAGCACTCCTTGCCGGGCTTAGGCTGGCGAAAGCTGTAGGGGCCCAAATCTTGAAGATCCACAGCGACTCCCAGCTCATTGTCAATCAGGTCACCGACGAATACCAAGCGAAGGGAGAAAAAACGATCACCTATCTCCAGAGATCAAAAGAGCTCATCGGCAAGTTCGATAAGTGTGAGGTCACCTTGGTCCCTCAAGGAGAGAATTCCTGAGTAAATGCTCTTGCAAAATTGGCTGTCACAGCTGACGTTGCCATCACTAAATCAATTTCTATTGAATTCTTGCCTGAGCCCAATAATGGCCGATCTGAACCGGAAGAGGTACTCCCTGTTAGCTCAATGTCGAACTAGATAGACCTGATCATAAGTTACCTTCAACAGAATAAGCTACCCGGTGACAAAGTTGAGGCTCAGAGGATCCGCAGCAGAGCAACGTGGTACATCATGATTGGAGATGTCCTCTACAAAAGAGGATTCTCATTGTCGTACCTAAGGTGCCTCCGACCTGATGAAGTCGAGTACGTTCTGAGAGAGATCCATGAAGGAGTCCGTGGTAACCACTCGGGCAAGAGAACACTAGCCTACAAAGTAATCCGGTAAGGATACTACTAGCCGACCGTCCATGAGGATGCCAAGCAGTTCACGAGGAAGTGCAACAAATGCTAATGATTCGCCGCGATACCCCAACAGCCATTAGCTTAATGGGGAATTGACATCATAGGACCCCTACCGATGGGCAGAAGTCAAACCAAGTTCTCTGTCATGACTGTCGACTACTTCACTAAGTGGGCTGAAGCCAAGCCTCTAGCCAAAATCACCGAACAAAATATTATTGACTTTGTTTAGAAAAACATCATCCGCAGATATGGGATCCCACACACTAGTGTCTCAGACAATAACAAGCAGTTCAACAATGCACAATTTCGAGGACTGTGTGAGAGACTTGACATTCGCAATGCCTACTCATCACCTCGACATCCCCAGGCCAATGGATAGGTAGAGGTAGTCAACAAGATATAAAAAATCACCTCAAGATTATGCTTGGCAAGGGCCGAGGAACTACCACATGTCCTCTGGGTGTATCGAACGACCGCTCAGACGACATCAACTAGGGAAACTCCTTTCTTCTTGACTTTCGGCGCAGAAGTCATGGTACCAGTCGAGATTGGACTCCCGACTGCGCACATCGAATTATTCAACAAAGACCAAAATGCTGAGCATATGGCCCTAAGTCTAGACCTACTCGAGGAAGAGGGGATGAGTGCAGTTAAAGATCACCGCCTACCAATAGAGGTTCACCCAGTACTACAATTCTTGAGTCAAGGTGCGAAGATTTTGAGTAGGAGATCTAATCCTTCGCGAAACCTTTTAGAATACAAAGGAGCCTGACTCAAGGACATTGGGGCCAAGCTGGGAAGGACCTTACAAGGTCACGGGTATGACATGAGTAAGTGTATATTGACTCGAAGACATGGATGGTCAGTACTTACCTCACCCATAGAACGCCGAGCATTTGAAGATCTACTATCCCTGAGGACTCGAAGGGTCTTTCAACTAAGAACGTGTCAACTGATTGATCTACTTGACACGGGTGACCTCCCTTTTTTGAAGGAAAAAATGTGCTCAGAACATTGTTATTTTTTTGTCTATGAAATGGAGAGCTAGCGATATCCTTGGGGGGGGAGGGGGGGTTGAATAGGACAATGCCAAACAATCGAAATAAATACAAAAAATAAAAAGATTACAAAAATCTAAATCAATTGAGTATTAAAACCTTGATTACAAATAATTCGTAAGACAACCTTCACCTAAGATATTAGGCAGGATAACCTTATTTCACGAATGTCTTTAAAATCAAACTTTTAAACTAGCAAGAGTATATAAAAGGATTATAACATTCACCACTGAAATGAAATAAAAAAATTACATCCAATCACTAAAAAAAAAGCATTTACTACATGACACAAGAAGTTATAGTGGTTCGGCGCTTAAAAACAACCATACCTACACCACTCCTAAAATTACTTTCCTCGTAATTTTGGTTTTTACTATAAAAAGGTTTTTATAAGGTCACCTTAATAATCTGATACAGTTCCTTATGATTTTCTCGGGCTATCACAATAAAAAACCAACTGAGATTTTCACAGGTTATCTTAAACAAAACCTCAACTGAAATTTTCACAGGATATCTCAGAAAAACCTAAACAAAGTTTTAAAAGGTATACTTATCTTCAAATGTAGAAGACGTAGGAGAAGCTTGTAGTAGAAGGACCTCTTTTTTAAACGTAGATGACGCAGTGTTCAATTAGACAAAAAGAGTCTAGGGTTCTATAGATTTTAATTATGTAAAATTCAAATGCTACTTAATTCAATTATCTTAAATCTCAAAGAAGAGTATAGTTTACTCTCTTAGATTAAGACTTAAAAGATCTGAGAATAAAGGGAATTGAATAAGCTATTAAAATAAATTATAAATACCAATAAATATCTTGCCGAGGACTTGATCTTCTCTCTCTCTTGCAGAAGAAATATGATAATAATTTTGTGTAATTCAGAATAAAAGAAATACTCAATTTATAGGCAAATAAGTTAGAACTTCGGCTAGCCTGAGATAGGCTTCAACTAGCTCGAGTTCACAGGATTCTGTTCAATGGATTTTGGATCGCCCGAGATAAGAATTAGCCAAAATTCAGCTGGCCGAACATCACAATTCGGTTAGCCGAATTTGCCACTCAGCTGGCCGAATTCCCACGAATTCTAAAAGTTGGTGTTGCTATTTCACCCTAACTTTCTTGAGCTGACCAAATTTTAAACTTGAGCTAGCCCAACCAAAACTCGGGCTAGACAAATTTCAACAAAAGTTGTTATTTTGCTGGGGCTTGAAGTTGGGCTAGTCGAACCAGAAGTTAAGCTGGCAGAATTCCATGCAAAAAATCATGATAAAATACTTTTGAAAGCACCTAGTCCTAAGATCTTTCTAGGGTTTATACCACCTGAGATATATCAAATATCTGAGTCATTTTGACTTGTGCTTTGTCTTGAACTTTGTCTTAGACTTTGTCTTGAATTATATCTTGGACTTTGGCTTGAATACGAGCGACGATTTCTTTGAGAAGTTGTGCCTATCTTTTCTTAAACATAAGTCGATGTTGAGTTGATCTTCAGGTTTTACCTTGAAGCACTTTTGTCTCACAAATTTTGATAATTTATGTGTGCCCACCATCATAGCACTTATAGTTTATTATCACAAATTCTACAATAAAAGAACTTCCCTAGGTCAGGGGAAGGATTTTTTTTTTAAAAAAATATTATTCTCGATGATCCAAGCTACAAGATTGACTACGAAGACTTCCTTTAGACTTAAGGGGAAAAGTCCTCCTATTGAGTGCTCGATCCACTAACCAAGTGGTCGACATATTAGATCTAGTATGTGCAATCTACCATTATACGATCGACTTACCGATCATGCATAGATCTTTCAATTTGTTCTACTTCACCCAATCTACTTAAACTGCTTCAGAATATTGCACACAATAATCATCGTAAAAAGTTATCTTTTCATTGATACGAAGAATCATTACAACAAGAAATCAAAAATATTGTTACAAGTAGGAGAGGGGGTGGTGAGGCTTAGTCTACTTGAGGGGGAGGTTGTTCGGGTCCGACCTTAGTGGGGGTCTAATCTTCAGGAGATTCCTCGCCCAAGCTAGTCAGGTCAACCTCTGGATACCTCCGCTTGACATCCTCTTGACACCACTCGTAGCTGTAACTGAAGAACAATTCTTCCTCCTCGACTCGTTCAGCAGAAGTTTTGTATTCCTCCATCGTAGCCGCTCGAGCTATTAGGATGGAGGCCTCAACCTCGGTCAGCCTAGCCTCGACTTTGGCCAGCATGACATCCAACCTCACGGCCTTGACATCCACCTCGGCCTGTTCCCCCTCAGAGATGGAAAGGCACGTCCCTTTGACTCATCCCACGATGCGGCCTCCTTCTATTAGGCTTGGTTTAACTGGATCACTAGAGCTACCCACTCCTCCCTAGACCTCTACAGAGCCCTTTGGAGAGAATCTACTTGAGCCATAGCTGCATCCCTTGCAACTATGGTAACTTTGAGCTCGGTGACCACGACCTGAAGGTCCTCTTCCATCTTCTCAAAGCTCTCTCCTACCAGTCGGTACGATCGACGGGCAGCTAGAAGGGCGGGAATGGCCTAACAAAAGGAATAAAAACAGAGGACAACCAGTTAGAAAATTAGAGAAAGCGACAATCCAAAAGCGACTAGCAAAGGAAGGGAGGTCTACCTTGTAGAAGGTGGCCAACAGGTCGACTAAAAAGGACATCAGGTGAACATCCAGAAGGGAAGCAATCTCCTTCTCTGGTGCGTGTTGAGCTACTCACTGGGAGAGGAGACCCATATAGTAGCCCGAGGGTAAGGGGGCAGGTTCACTAGCCTTAGCAGCTTGGGGCTTAAGGTACCACCCTCCACCTGCTAAACTTAGGCGGTAGAGGGCTCTTCGATGGGATGAGCCTCCTCTAGAGCTAGGGAAGGCTCTAAATCTACAACCTCCCAAGTCGTTGTCTGGGGACGAGAAATCTCACATGGGTAAGCTTCCTGAGCTCCCTCACTTGCAGCAACTGGAGCCGGCTGCCGTTGAGACTCAAATATTGCACATTTTTTTTCATTTATATCTTGGTTTTATGAACAGGATACTGTTTAATATTATGTTTTATGCATGTTTGTGTTGCAAGGTGAATCTGAGAGTTTTGATTGAAAAGAATGCTAAAAGAATGGATTTAGTGCTCAAGAATCACCAAGGCAAAGGAGGAATCTTAGGAAATCAAGGACAGAGAATTCTCATGCCAAAGATACATTTCGGTGCCACCGAAGTTGTACAAAATAGTCCAACAAGAAAATAGCTTAATTCGGTGCCACCTAAGACAATTTCGGTGCCACATAAGTACTCTGCCCGTATAATTTCAAATATGATAAAATGCAATTTCGGTGGCACTGCGCAGAGTGTAACACGATTTCTACGGGGATTGCGTAAATAAAGTTTGTTTTGTGAAAGTAACTGAGCTAGGCTATAAATAGAGGTTTCCTACAGACTTTTAAAACATACCTAAAGTTTTTTTTAAAGGATATCTAGGATTTTTAGAGGGCATTCAAGGGCAAGATTTAGGATTTTTTTAGGGTTTTTAGATCTTTACAGGTTCTTTTTAGATCTTTATTAATTTATTTTCTTGCTTTCTTATTGCTTTTCTATTTTGTAATTTAGTTATGTTTTTCCAACTCGCTCTAGCCCAAGCTAGAAGGGAAGCACATTGGTTTAATGCTTTTATAAATTATGATGATTGATTATTTTTAATGATGAGATTAATGGTGTATGCATGTTATCAATTATCTAAGGTTAGGATTTTTTATCCTTATGTGAGATCCATATGTTTCCATCATGTGAGATCCATATTGATGGATAGGCTTAACATGGATCATTAGATTTCTTAGATGGGAGATGTTCTCAACCTGCTACATTTCTTTGATTCATTATCTTATGGATATGGATGCTTAAAATCACTGACGCTTGAGAATATATATTAATGATGCTAACCCATGATTCTCTAATCTTTATTATCATTTATTAAAAATATCTAAATTGTCTTATTTTCCGATTAGGTCGACCATAGTGCTCGGATCTTAATTGTGTTATCAAAGTCATCATAATTTATTGATCATTAACTTATGTGTGGAACTTTGAAGTTTGGGTGTCGTTTTTAATTTAATTGAGTTCTATTTCAAAGTCATACCTTCAAAACTTTCAAAATCATCTTTCAAAATCATTGCATCTGTTTAGCTTCCATTACTTAGTTAATTTTACATCTGAATTTTCTATTCTCATAAATCATCTCCCTGTCGGATTGACCCTATATTCATAGGATATTACTTACGAACCTCTGCACTTAGAGGCAACCAACCAGCTGCTCGGTGGCTGGCCCTTCAACGGCGGGCTCCAGCCTATCCTTCGCTACAACAGTAATGGAGGACCCTCCTCGGCACGTCAGAGGACGGACAACGACCCTCTTGACCATCTTCCTTATTTGGCCTGCGTCGGTCCCGGCAGGAAGCCTGATCCTCTTTGCAGAACGAGGAAGATTGGCTATCTCTACACGACAAAGTATTCAGGTCGGATATGAATAAATAAGGTTCGGACATAAAAGCTTAAAAGAAATTTTCTATTGGCTACTATCTACCTCTCGGTTCGACCAAACACAAGCCGGACTGATAGAGGAACTGGGGAGTGATTAGCTTCCTCCAATTCCTCTCAATAGCATCCCGTAACTTTGTACGATTAACTTGGCGAATCTGTAGGTTGGAGAGTTGAGGCTGTCTCCGAGGAAGAACTACAAAGAATACAATTATGGTCAGCAAACAAGGCTACATAGGATAGAAAAGTAACAAGTCTACAGATCAGCTACTTTAGACTTGAGTTAACAAAATTGGCGAGGACCCGATAGCATAGCCTGGCCACCTTAGCTGCCAGGGCTTCCCACTTTCCCAACACCTAGAACCATTTATCCTTCCAGCCCTTGTTTGAGGACAAGTTGTCAGTGATGAGGCCCTGGCCCTTGTTCCCCCACGTGGAAAAATAATACTAACCCTGGTATTTAGGGCTAGCCTTCGCCCTATACAGATACATGAACTCATCGGCAGACAACTCGGTATGTCCGAGCTGATGCCACAAAATATAGGTCCCAAGCAAGGCCCTCCAGGCATTCGGGATGATCTGGCCTGGGGCCAACCTCAGGCGGTAAGTAACCTCCCGTACAATAGAGTGCACATAAAGTCGGAGACAACACTGGAGAGTGACCAAATATATAGCCACCTTGCCTGCATGAGGGTGGCCTGGGACTTCACCAAGTTTGGGAGCTCAAAGTACCACTGACTCTGGAATTTGATACTCCTCCCTGATCCGAACTAGGTCAGCATTCTGCAACATCGACCCAAAAGGACCGATGTCAAGAGGCCGCTCTGCAGCAAGTTGAGCAACCTCCCTTACTATTGGGGCAAGCATCATTACTTCTTCATGGCCTAGGGATGGTGGCTCGGAGGGGGTGCTCAACCGAGAATCCATCCTGAAAAGCATGGATTCCCCGTGGAATGCCCTAGACATTGACGCTTGGTCAGAATTATTCGACATTCTAGCCAAAAAAATGAAAGGAAAGTAAAAGGGAAAGTGAATAGAAGAAAAAGAGGCCGGAGTAGGGAAGATTGAAAAGGAAAAGAGTTTGCCGGAGGAAGGATTTCCGACTTACCGGAAATTGCCTAGTCCGATGGTCTGGAAGAGTAACATGAGCATAAAGAGCAAATGAAATGGATACAAAGGCATTCCCCCTATTTATAGACCTCCTCGTCCACAACATTCAATGCTGCAGTACGAGGAGATGTTATAGCTCTCGCCTCCCTCAACGTGGATATTGCTGGTTCGTGGATTGACCTAACTACCAAGGAAAGAGCACGTGTCTGCGCTTCATACGCTGAAAGACAAAGAGGTGCCGCTTCAGTGCAGGTTTCCTTATAAGACTCGTCACGATTATTAGGAAATCCACCTTGATTCTTACACTTGCCACCTTTCTCTCTCCCACCATAATGACAAGTGCTTCCGACCTACCCACCTATTGCGAATGAGTCCTCGCCCTCGCACTCAGGCATTAGTCTAAATCTACTTACTTCCCGAGCTTCTGAAAGACTCTCGGAAGTAGGGGGGCTACTGTTATAGGTAAAATCAGACTAATCAAGTAACCCGACTGAGAGATAACACAAAGCAGAAAAAAAGATATGAGCTCGCCTCGATCGCCGAGCACGACCTCCATGAACAGCTCGAGCACAAACTGCCAACAATGATCTCAGCCTCGACGTCTCGTTATCGTGACCAATGAACGACTTTAGGTACCGACCTGACCTCAACAATACGCTTTGACCATGATTGACAATTCAACTCAATCTGTAAGACTTTGGCCAATTCAACTTGGAGGTTGAGCTCGGAGGTAGGCCTCGACCAATCTATCGTGATCTCCCTAAAAGCCGGCCACTAGAGGATATCCTATGATTACGAAGAAGATCAATCCTCCCGAGATCTTCGCCAAGAATCATGTTGAGGATGATGCCTTGGATTCTGGAGACGATCCCTTATATAATACACAACTGAATTCCCAGATTCATTGCCACATACGTAACTAGCACTTAATGACTATAAATATGAACCGTACACACACCAAAATTTATGTTATATATATATATATATATATATATATATATATATATATATATATATATATATATATATATATATTGATTGGGTGGGCATCCATGTACCACTCAAAAGGAATTTTAACCGGCCAATTTAACTATGTATATAGCATAACACCTCGCATCTTCATTCGTCATCGTAACAGTAGTGATCCTGAAATGATTATATTCAAGCAAACGGCAATGGCGGGAAAAGCGTGCACTTAGGACTACGGTCATTCATGATAGGGCCCAACTGATGAACGGCCTGCATGAATGGAACTGGTGATAGCAGAAGTCTCCAGAGTATTTAATATCTTTGTCCCACGTATCTAGATGGGTTTTTGCCTCTGTTTTGTTATACATCTTTATAAGCACGTGGATGTCACCTCACACAGTGATGAAGTACACGTGACAGAGTGGTCCCAAATAATAATATAACATGTCCTTCTCGGGGAACGGATTGGCTACTCCCCTACCCCTAGGCCGGTGGTTGATGGTCGGTGCTCAGTGGGCCCACCATGATGTATGTGTTTCATCCGTACCGTTCATCCATTTTTACCTATCATTTTAGGGTTTCTATCTCACAAAAATGAGTGGATATAAATCTCAGGTGGACCACACCACAGGAAAACAATAGTTATTGGATATCCACCATTAAAATCCTCCTAAGGCCCACTGTACTGGTTTGATTAGGTCATACAAACCTAGATGAAAGGAAAAAACAAAGATCAGCTTGATCCAAAACTTTTATAGGCCCAAAAGGTTTTTAATGGTTTACGTTCATTCAACACTATTTCCTGTAAAGTAGTCCACTTGAGATTCTAATATACCTCACCCTTTTTTTTCTCATATCCTAAAATGATCTAGAAAAATAGATGTACGGCATGGATGAAACACATACATGATAGTGGAGCCCACGGAGCACCCACCACCATTCATTGGCCGGTGGCAAGGGGAGTAGCCAATCCGTTTCCTCGTTCTTCGGACTCGGTTTCCGTGGTGACTCCTCTGTTGCCGACAATGTCGGTGAGCACTAGCCGGTACTGCAAGGGCCTGTTCGGACAGTTGTATTAAGTTGTATTAAATGGAATTGCATTACTAAACTTTGAAAATGGAAAGGCATGTTTAGGAGTGTGAGATGAGATTAAAATTATCTTAGGCTTTAGAAAATGAGCCTCGTGTTGGAGAGTGTGAGATGAGATTACCAATCCCAGCGATGATGGATGATGGGAGTAGATCTCAGGTGGACTAGGAAAGAGTGGTGATTGATTGCCCACCACTAAAAACCTACTAGGATTATAAACGATTTGGATTAAGCTGATATTTAGTTTGCCTGATCTAATAAGCTTAAGAATTTCTTAATTGTATGAGTTCAATCACCACCGTTTCTTGTGGTGTGGTTCACTAGAGATTTAGATCTGCCTATTTTTTGAATCATGCGGTAAAATCATATGACAAATTGATAGACGGCGTCTATAAAACATGTGGGCCAAACCACTACCGAAGTTGGTACTGGCAGGGTCAGAATGCAATCCCCTTCGTCAATCTTGTCCGCACGGAATTGCGGGGCTCCACACGTGTCATTGTAGAACATGAGTTTATTTAGCCAAGCCATCTGATGGAGCCGTTCTGTTCCTAGAAAATGGGCTAGGGACGCGGTTTGGATGGGACCCAAGCACCAGCCAGCTAGCTGGTGTTAAAGCTATGTGGGCCCTACATGATGTATATGTTTTGTCTACACTATCCATTCATTTTAGAGCATTAGCCCAAAAATGGGGCAGATACAAAGCTTAAGTCTTAGGGTTGATTAGTTACCAATTATTGGTCCTGGAATCAACAGAACCGGGGCTAGGGTTGTCTTAGGCCATAAATTAATCTGTTCGGGGCTGTGCCTAATGAAAAATTTTCTAGGTCAGGCCTGGGCCGTTGATTTCTCTAGGGTCAAAACTCAGTCATTGGCTAACTGACCCAAATCCATCCCAAAGTGGGCCATGCCTGACCTACTTTCAACCCTACTTCTACCCCACCTTAATCATTCAGATCTATGTTCTCAATGGGCTGGGCCGGCCCAACTAAAATAAAAATTACAATAGGCCTAGACTGTGGCTGGACTGAATACCTCGCACCTCGCACCTCGCATATCCAGCATGTAGCTTGCTATCATGCACATTTACATAGACCACACGTACAAAACCAGCTAAATTGTGGGACATCAGGGTCGTGCATCATGTGGGGCCTATAGCAAAGATGACTGTAAAACAATGCAGAGGTATTTTTCATGTTTTCATGTGTGGGACATTGGCGTACAACACGTTTATGCTCAAAGTCTCTTAAATCTGTTTGGCTAGTAGTAGGGAATTGTGGAGAGGTGCATGGATTATTATTTTTTTCTTAGAATAATGGTTACATGTATGACAGATCCTATTCATTTATTGAGTGGGCCACATGATGCTTGGACCATTCTAAAATTGGAGGACAGTCATTACTGCAGGTGAGCATGTGCGAAGAGCCAAGGCCGTCCCCTTACTCGCAAAGTCGTGGATGGATAGAGGAACCAACCTCAGTGGCCGGCTCCTGTGAGCTCCCGCTTTGGAGTTGAGGTTAGACTGCAGGTTACCTTAGCTCGACCCCAGGAACTCAATAGGGTTGCTACCAACGGAGCTTAGGATCAACTATGCTGCCCCGCCCTGTCTGTTAACAGCACCATACACATGCGGCTGATGTACATATATGACTGTTCGTACCAAAATCCGTATGGATTATATGGATGGTGCTAATATTGCCACGTGGCACGGAAGATATTCAAAGAAGACCAGTGTTAGGAATTTGAGGATCGGCTAGTTTTCGGATACTGTAGGTATTTTTTGTCTTTTAGATAGAGATGAACATATACTTCTACCACCTTAGCCTCACAGTGCATCTTCATAACTGAGATCATGGCCAATAAAGTGTAACCGCTCTTTTTTCAGCTTTTTACACATGATAAAGCCACGTGGAAGAATGGTTATGCTCTCATATCTTGTCTTGAAGCCTATAAATATTATAAACAAATTGGAGATGCTCTCTTTCAAAATCAAACAACAAACATAACTATCAATCCAACACAATGTTGTGTATTTAGGCTTAGTCTCTCTTTGCCCAGTAGCAATGGACCTTAGTGTAGATTTAGGTTCAGTCTGTCCTTGCACACATGGCAGACCGACTTAGGTTGTAGCCAATAGTTGTAATTTCCTTTTGTCTGCGCCTATGTGCCATATTAGAATGAAGACAGTAATTTAAGAACCCATCTACCTACGCTCATACGTTAGGCTGACTATAGTTATAATTCTTGACATTGCATTTGCTACTCTTAAAAGCACCGTGCTGCTCTCAGCCAGGCGGGCGATTCCCCAATAGTGATAATTCATTCATATTTTCTCAAGCACATACATCTTTTCTCCTTGTCTATTCAGACCATACAACTGTTGGACCTTCACAAGTCCTTGAATTTCCAAGTTTAAAAAAAGAACTCACTTTGAGGAAGAGCCCCAAATTCCACCTATTGTTCGAATAGTGAGCGCATGACAGTTGGTTGAATAGATGACGGTTGAGCCACGACCGAGCCTCGCTCTACCTCAACGTTGGAGGTCGGTGGTTATGGTTTGAATTAGACTCAATCAGTTTTGGCACGCCCACAACCCTCGCACATGTTTTGTGTGACCGAATTTGAGAATTAACACCATTTTGGCATGCCCGGTGAGATAGGCGTGCAGTTGTTAATTGAAACTTTTAACAACATGAGTAGACGATATACTCGAGTAAGTGGGAATATGGAGGAACAAGACTTCAATCAGGCCCCTAAAGCATTAGCAATGCAGGTTGAACCAGAGGTCCCTAATTCACCACATCTAGCAATTTCAAAAGTAAGGTCAACATCACAAAATAACTCTATGGATTCAAATGGTATCCCGAGAAATGGGAATGTTAGACTGCAAGAATTAACTGAACAAGGTAGGTTACAAGATGAATATTCTTGGACACAAACCAAATCTATAAACAAGCTTGTAACTTTCCTTAATGATAGGTTACCGGATTACCGTCAGCCTAATCAAGAAATTCATAGATTCTGCAATACTATGCCTGAAATGCTAATACACCTCCACACAATTTGCGCCCAGACCTGGACATGGTAGGCATAAATATGCCACTGTAGATAGGCATTAGGAGGAATGGAAGAAATGGCCAGTTTAATGGCCCGAATGAAAATGATTTGAATCATGGCATGCTGACCGTAGGGCCATTTGTGTCGAATAATGACATTCTTTGAGGTTAAGTGCTCGTTATACAGCCTGCTCATGGTTTACAGATACCTCTAACAGGAAACCCCGAGCTCCCACCTATGGGCTAGGAAGAAATTATTAATTTGATAAATGAGGTGACCAATCAACGTTATGGTCAACGTACGAATCGTCTTGTTCATTGTAAACCATACCTTGATTGGGTTGATCGGTTTGCAGAAGTACTAAGGGGAACAAAAATATCATAATTTTCATTGTTCTCCGAGGACACGAATTAGTCTACAGTAGAACATATTTGTAACATCTCGGAAAAATCCATACAAAGATCCGAGTATCACCTCAGGCAAAAATCACTCAGGACCAAATCCCTTAGAAATTAGGTGAGAATTAACTAAGTGCTAAACTAGATTATTTGTGAAATTAGCACTAACCATTTTAAATACGATCTGTAAGACCCAAAAACAGTAGAATCGCTGACACTACATTATTTGAAAACCTATGATCAATCTCTAAACCCAATTGCTCTCGGGAGCAACTTGAAACTCCGTATCGGACCTGGACCACGCGTCGAAGGTCCGATGACCACGAAACTATACGATTATGACTGCCTCGCTGGCTTAATAACCATCTCGAAAATCAAGTCCTAACAGTATCCAGAAATGTACAACTTGAGCTCGGAGTGAAGTGTGTGAGAAACGCAAATATATTTAGAAAACGAACTCAGATTTAAGTAATTTGAGTCGTTCACTTGCAGGCCAAATTTAAGGATTCAGACTGTCAGAATCTGACCCAATTACACCCTCGGATCAGAGCAAATTTCCAACACATGTCAGTGTGCTTGTGGCCCTGATCGAGTATCGATGATCGTTGAACTGAAAATGGTCTGCCACGGCTGATCCACAAATCTGATCGGACTGAAAACTTAACTCCTAGATCCAATATTAAGGAACTTACTCCAGACCGTACGTAGAAAAAGCGCCTCCAGATGTGCTCCGTTGGACCGAAACAACCAACTTTTGGCTATAACTTAAGTATACCATAGCCCTGGGGCCATTCCCATCAGTTTTGGGCCTATATAAGGGCCTTAAACCCTCTCTCTCCCTTGCCATATGAATTTCAAACCCTAGGAGAGAGAAGAGAGAGAGAAAAGAGAAGAAGAAAGTGAGGAGAAGAGAGAGAGAGAGAGAGAGAGAGAGTGAGTGAGGGTTTGTTCCTGAGATTCAATCCCATCACTCCACGGGCTGAATCAGGCTTTCTGAATATCTATCCTGGCGATTTCAACTCCGTTCTTGGATAAGAAATCCTAACCCTAACTTGTTTTAGGGATTCAAATAGAGCAATGATGAAATAATTAACCTATTTCATGCTATAGATTGCCGTTGTGCCGTTAATAAAGACTTAGTGTATAAACTGAGTTCGTTACGAGTTTACCGGCGAAAGGTGCAGACTATAAACATTTAGGTTATGGTTTTCAAGGCTTTCAATGTCAGCAATGATTTATGTCTGACTTGATTGCTATCACATATGCTTAGATACGATGTTTTCCGTATATTACACATATATGTAAATTACGTTAATTTTAATGCATTCTATGTGTTTGTTGAAATGATTGTATGAAAATGGAATTATGATTTGTGCTTGTTATGATTGATGTTTGAGAATACCTGATTGTTGTACGTGTGGCAACTCCCCTGTGAAAGGATTTGCAATAATATGTGTTTTAACTGATTTATTACATGTATGTGATGTGTGTAGTTTAAGCGTTTGACAAAATGCCTGAATGAGAAAATGCTTGTTGAAATGTATTTAATGAGGGTGTTAAGATAGGATTCTCAATTCCCTTATCTATAGTTACAGCTTCCTTTACGTAACCTTGTAACGCCCTGAAAATCGGGGGTCGAGCATAAACTCAACTCCCGAGTTCCAACGCATCATTTATGCAACAAAATGAATGATGATTGAAGGTTGTCTGCATTAATGTAGTGAACATGAGTGAGATTAAGCCAAAATAGCATATCATACTCCAGAGACAGTTAAATTGCAAGCGGAAGACTGTGATAGATATATAAAATATATAAACCGTGGTGAGTCTCCAGAGTGTGATAACATTACCAGGTTAAATAATTACAAGTATAGTTCCAAAATATACCAAATGTGTAAGGTCCTCTAGTCAACATCCCTGTAACCCCATCGATCAAGGCATGGCTTACATGAAGCCGCCAGAAAATAACATATACAAGAAAGTGTCCTCATCATTACAGAGGTCTGGCTCCACCTCACAAGCATCGCCATCTGCAATCAGACAAAGTCTGGTGGGTGTTCGGAACACCGTCCCATAACATGGGAGTGAGTAGCTAACTCAGTGGAACAATAAAACATAGGTTAACATGTTATCAATTCAGTCAAGCAGTAATGATAAAGCAGTAAAATCAAACACTCCTAACTACTCTTATTAATGCAAGTATGAATGCAGTCATGATGGATGCCCTCACCACACCCTCCCTCATGCGACACTATCTTACGTTCACGGCATACTTTCATCCCTCAGTGCTCCACATCTTCCAGGCACATGCAATGCATGATGAGCATGATTACCGAGTTTTTATTAGTCCATTTCAAAAAGCAGGATTGGGAAACTAAGGTACCTCCCTTGTATCATTCCCAAACATGATCCATTCTAGGGTCATCAGTCCTAGTTAATCTCAGACGATGGTGTGTTTTCTAGGTCACTGTAAAGGCTGCCAGGGCTGTTATGCACAAAGGTTACACCACTCCCCTATCACCTCTTTAACGATTCATCACTATACAGAAACAGGCCTAGTTCATACTCTCTACACCGTGGCAAAACTCGTCGCCTCACCGCAAATTCAGAGTATGCTCGAGGTCACTACAAAGGGCTGTCAAGGCTGTTGCTTGCATTCGTTGCACCACTCCCCCATCACCTTATCAATGTAGGCTGACAGCACGAATATAGTGTCCCATACCACTATAATCGGCTCACGAGTCTAGTTGCTCACTGGTCACTACGGGGAGGCACGTGGCCCCAGCGTAGGCCGACAGCTCAACCACGGTGTCCCATACCACCATGCCCTACTCATGAGTCTTAGTGGATCGAGGTACCATGGTTAACGGGATTCTACTAGTAAGTTTGGTACCCTCGGTTCAAGCAGTAGCGACCAAACATGGTGAACACACATTAGACATATCGGGTTACTTGACGAGCCTGACTAGCTCGAGCGCACAATCAATTGGACGACATGAAGTGCATAAGCACTTCGCATAGCCTAACCACTGTCGCCAACTGACGTACGACTCAGGTTCGTCAAACACATCTTACGTGGCGACATGAATCTCAGCCACGATCTCAAATCTGGTACCGATTGTCTGGACTATAGACATAGTCCCAAACTCAATCAATCCTTATTCGTAACATGTGGAGTAAAGCATGATAAATAAGGTAATTCAAGCATGTTAGTGAGCATGTCATAAAGCATGTTATAAAGTATGTTATAAAGCACTACATAAATAGGAATACCAACACATATATTGCACAGGTAAGCGGTTTAAATAAACAACCTCATGGAGGAAATCATTAATGTCTCTAAGGTAGTTGAGAATCCCATCTCAACACCCTCCTAAGGCATCAACATCCAAACACTTACTCACACAAGTATTTTCACAAGCACTTAACACACACTATTTCAACAAACTTAGTGTATGTTAGCAAACATGTATTAGGGTGAGTCCTTTCGCCAAACAAGTATTTTACGCATATATAATATATTTATACAATAAATAATCATGGCAAACACATCTCTAAAATATATATGTATACAGTACTTTCTACAATACAGTATTTCTACATACATAGTGTATATTAGTAAAACATGTATTTGGGCGAATCCTTTTGCCAAATAAGTATTTTATCCATATATCATATATTCATACAACAAATAATCATGTCAAACACATTTATAAAATTTATACGTATACGGTATTTTCTACGAATACCTAGAATATGTAAAATTCCATAATCTACATCTTTAATCGAAACAGAAAACAGAAAGCACTTTATACATGTGCAATTGCATGCAGATCATGAATCTATCATTATCGACATTGAAAGCGTTGAAAACCATAACCTATACACCTAAAGTCCGCACCTTTTGTCGTAGAATTTAACGGATACGATAGGTTTGCCAAGTTTCCGTATTCGGCAATTTGGCCACCTATAGATCGAAATAGGTTACCTATTTCATCACCTACAACCAATACAACCCCAAAACAGATTAAGGTTAAGGTCTCTTACCTAGAAACGAAGTCAGAATCGCCGGAAAAGCAATGAGAATGGGGTGGTGCAGCTTGTGTAGTGGCAGGGAATAGTAGTTGGGAGATTCTCCCACTTCTCTCACTCTTTCTCTTTTCTCTCTTTTCTCTCTAGGGTTTCTCTCAAATTTGTATGGCTGTGAGAAAGAGGTTTCTAAGGTCCTTTTATGGCCTAAAAACTCTCTGAAATAGACTTGTGGACAAGGTATACTTAGGTTATAACCAAAGCGGCTTTGTTTCAGCTCAACGGAGGACTTCTGACGGGCCTCCTTGAGCCAAAGGTCGGAGTTAAGCTCACAGACTATGGATCTAGGTTCCATTAAGTTTTCATTCCGGTAGGGTTCTCAGATCACGCGTGGTGGACCAGTTTCAATTCAACGGTCAGCGGATCTCGATCGGAGATTCCGAGTACATGGATATGTGTATGAAATTTCTCCTGATCCGAGGGTGTAATTTGGTCTGATTGCTTAAAACTGATCCGCAAGCGAGAGGTGTCAGATTACTATTTGAGATATTTATTTGAAAAGAAATTCAAGTGTTTTCACACTCCTCGCTCCGGACTCAAGCGAATTACACTGGGACACTATTTGGATTTGATTTCTGAGATGGTTGTCAAGCCCAGCGAGGCGGTCCTAAGTCTTTAACTTCGTATTATTCGGACTCTCGATGTGCGGTCCAGACCTGATACAGAGTTTTAACGTGCTCCCGAGAGCAGTCGGGTAATGAGATTTATCTTAGATTTTAGGGTAACCTAGCGTTAATGATTCTACAAGTTTTGGGTCTTGCAGATCGTATTTAAAGCTATTCAAACGAATTTCATAGCTAATCTAGTTTAACACTTAGTTACTTTGTCTCATTTCTAAAGGATTTAATCCTAAGTGATTTCTGGTCGAGGTGGTACTCAGGCCTTTGTAGTTTGTATATAAGGTGATCCAAGTTATAATACTTAACTAGTTTAAGATAGTGTCTAGGGTGAAAGTACTTAGGAAAATTGAAAGAACAAGGTGGTGAAGGGTGGGATTTGTGAAGGAAATGGGTTCAGAAGCGATTTTAGACTGTGGGATTCAGTTCTGACAAGTTAATAAGGTGTTAGGAGCGGCCCATTGCCTAAGGACGTCTAATTTCAGGTTGACAAAAATTCAGGATGTTACAAACCTATCTTACTACTATGTGATTTATGGATAAATTGTCTGTGTGTGATAACATGTGTACTACTTGTTTGTTGAAATGCTCAAATGAGATTCATGCTTAGATTGGTTGTCACATGCCGTCTTTGATCATCACATATGAATGCTATTGTTTGGAGTGTGATTTGGGGCTACGATGTAGTCCAAGCAATCGGTAACGGTTTACGATCGGTGGCCAAACTGTTTTAGCCACGATAGATACGTTCGATGAGTTCGAGTCATATGGAGATTAATGACAGTGGTTAGGCCACAAGGAGTGTGTATGCGCTCCATGTCGATCATTCAACACACGCTCGTATCAGTCGAGTTTGTCAAGTAACTCAATTGGCCCGATGAATGTTCACCATGTATGGACGTTACTGCTTGAATCTAAGGTACCAAACTCACCAATGAAAAGCCCGTTTAACCTTGGTACCTCGATCCGCTGAGACTCATGAGCTGGGCATGGTGGTATGGGACACCGTGGTCGAGTTGTCGGCCTACGTTGGGGTGACGAGCCTCCTCGTAGTGACCAGTGAGTAACCCAAACTCGTGAGCCAAATACGGTGATATGGGACATTGTATTCGAGCTATCAACCTACGATCAGGTGACGAGCCCGTAGTGACCTCGAGTATACACTAGGACTACGCTAAGGCGACGAGCCTTTTCGTAGTTGCTTCGTGTATAAGCTAGGCCTGCACTGATGGTAACGAGCCTCCCCATAGTGACTTAGAACTTGCTTATCGTATGTGATTAACTAGTATTGATGACCCTAGATGGATCATTGTTTGGAAAATGATATAAGGGAGATACCTAGCTTTCCAATCCTGCTGTATGAATATGTCTAATTAAGAACTTGACTAATCACGTGTATGCACTGCATTGCATATGCCTTTGGCGTTGGAGTTGAGCACAGCGGGAGTGTTGCATGTCGCGATCATGAGATGATGTCGCAGAGGGATGCAGGCGAGGGCATACATCATTATCGCATATCATCTTTGCATTAACAAGAGTATTTAGGACATGAGTGTTGTACTGCTTTATCATTATTGCTTGATTGAATTGATAACATGTTAACATTTGCTTTATAGCTCCACTGAGTTGATCATTCACTCGCACATTCTAGGACGGTGCTTTAAACACCAAGCAGACCTTTTTGTAGTTGCAGATGATGTCGATGCTTATGTAGCGGAGCCGAACTTTTATGATAATGAAGAGTTCTCCTATATGCAGCTATCAGGCGGGTCTATGTAGGTTATATTCTGATCAACGCTGATTACTGGGATGATGACTAGATGACATTACACATTTTGTATATTTTGAAAACTTTACATGTAATTAATTGACCTGGTAACATGATCATACTTAGGAGACTTATAATCACTCATATGCTTTATATACTTATCACAGTCTTCCACTTGCGTAATTCAATTATCTCTGGAGTATGATATGCTGTTTTGGTATAATCTCACTCATGTTTAATGCATTAATACAGACAACATTTAATCATCATTAATAATGTTGCATAAGTGATGTGTTGGAACTCGGGAGTTGGGCTTTTGCTCGACCCCCGATTTTTAGGGCGTTACAATATTGGTCGATTCATCATACAATGTGGTGAGTTTTTGACTAATGAATATGTGAAACTGAAATAGTTTACAAATTCACTGACTAACACGACGTTTACATGGTATATTAATTTTCCTATAAATTCAGTGCAATCATGGCAAGATATGGAAGAAATATTTTATGCTCAGTTTATCAAAATGAACCCGAGTTTTCCTTAGCCATTTTCTTTCAGCTTAGATAGTTACCCGACGAACCATCTGAAAAATATATCAATTGGTTCAAAAAAGCGAAGAATAGATGCTAAGTATTTCTATCAGAAGCTCAATTCGTGAAAATAGTCGTGGAAGGTTTAAACATGGAGCTCTAGAAGAAATTCAAAGGAATAGATTTTAAAGATCTGGTGGATCTTTCGGATCGAGTAACCAGGTATGAATGGTTGCTCAAATAGAAAAATCCAAGGAGAAACTCATCCTCGGGCACTTATTATCATGACCCAAACTATGAAATTGTGTTGGCAGAAATAAGCCTCAACAAACCATTTGTTTTGTTTGTAAGGCTTTAGCCAAGACTGAGGATAAACTATCTCTTCAAGGTTCTGTTATAGCAAAAGGAGTTTTTCACAAATCAGACGATATTCTTTTGATATTACAAAGACCGATGAGATATTTGATCTTTTATTAACAGCCAAACTCATCAAACTTCCTCTGAAACAAAAAAAATCCATTTATTGGATGAATTGAAAAAGATAGAATACTGTAAATAACATTGGCTCATGTTCTCATTCTACAAGGAATTGTGTTTCTTTCAAGAACATGATTTAAGATAACATAGATTCAGGAATGCTCAAATTCTTAAATAAAGAGAATGAGGCTATGTTGGTCGACGTGGACTCGTTCCCACCAACTTTAGGAATCAACATAGCTAAGGTGGATTTGCGAAATAAGAACGCTTCAAAATAGAAGAAAGAAGCCAGATCAACAAAAGATGGTATGGTTATCGATCAGACAATGCCGAAAAAGAAGAAGAATAATAATTATCGAAGAAACACTATGGCGCAATGTTCTTCTAGTGATAGTTTGGTGATCATAGAGAATCATTTGTGTGAAAGATGTCATGAAGATATTAAGCAACAACAGTTAGTGAAATAATTTTCTTCACGGAAGGGACAAGGTAATAGATATTGAAAATATAACAATATTTGAAACATCGAGGTTGTTTATCCTTTGAACACTAATTTAGGTACAAGACAGTACAATTTTCAAAGAGTGCCCGCTAAAAAGCAACCTCGTATGGTTAAGCAGATTGCAAATATCGTCAATCAGTGGACCAGGGTTGTTTATCCTAAATTCCCACGGTACTCGACGAAAATGACGAGGACTCAAAAATGTCGTTAGCAGCAGCAACGAGCTACTCGCAGGAACCTGGAAGAGTAGAATCTTGTGCATTGTCGATAAAACTAATCGTTAGCACGTAATCGAACAAATAATTGTCGTAATTGGACATACATGAACAATTTAAACAAGAGGTAAAAGATTGAAAGAACCAGTCTACATGAGAACTGACAAACAATTCAGAACATCAAAAGCTTGTTGGAAAAAATTCAGGTGATCTATCTGAAAGAGATTCAAATCAATATGACTCCCTAGAGGAAGAATTATTAATTGAAGAAATATTGGGAAACGTAAAGTTTTTAAAGAAAACATCGATTTTCAGCAAGCAACGAATCCAAAGAATGATGAAGATGATAGTTGGCAAGAACCAACCACTATTACCATCGAAACCATACCTCCAATAAGGGTGAATTGCAACTTAGTGTTTACACTTCCTCAAAACTTCTTAGTTAAACCAGATCAGTCGAGTAGTATTGAAGGAGATGTTGAAGAAACATGAACAATTTTATTTTATTTTTTAAAAATGATTGAGGATATCAAGAAATGCCACAAAGGATCATATTCCATTACTATCAAATCTGGCGTAGATGCTGAGAAAATAAGTTTTAATCAACATTCATTTGTGATTTTATAACATCTCAAACCATTGATTATACCAACTCATATGAACGAATGTCCCATTCATCATTTATGGGTCGATAATGGGGCAATCGTAAATATTTTGTCGATCATCATGTTGAGAAAATTTGGAAAAAGTTTTTCCAATCTAATTCTTACCGATGTGTCCATTACAGACTTTACATGTGGAGTAACAAGCGCAGAAGGAATTTTGCTGGTTGATTTGGTAGTTGGAAGGAAGAAGGCATTAACAACTTTCTTTGTTGTGCCGTCACATTCCAATTACAATTCACTTCTTGGTTGTGATTGGATTCATGACAACTTTTGCATTCCATCATCATTACATTAGATCCTGATTTTCTGGAATAAAAGGAAAATTGAAATAGTTTTAGCTGATAGTAAACCTTTTCAAGCATGATCTAATGCAATCGATGCATACTTGTATGAAGAGAATATTGGACCTGTACATTTTGTTGGGCAAGATAGATTTGGAAATCCGACCGAGACATCTTTAGTAAAGAACCATACAGTCAAAATAAAAGACTTGAACTTACCTGCTAAAAAAGGACGTAGCTGCATCGAGAACAATAGTAGTGTATTGACTTAGGCAACCTTACATCATTGAAGAGTCTTCATAAATATAAATTTATTAGAAGGACAAGAAGAGGTTGAGATGGTGCTCTGGTTTACTGGAATTAAGTAGGTACAAGATAAAGATGAGTTAAGTAACAATTATCTGGTTAACATAGCTGAATGTTTATTGGAGTATGATGAAATTGTCAAAAATGGCATAGCTTTTGAAGAATTAAAAGTGGCGCCTGGAAAGCTTGATGATCTGCAAGTAGATGTGCATGATCCTTTGATTAACGTCAACATAGGGAATAACCAATGCCATCAGCCCGTATATATCAATGGTTATTTATCACCAGATGATTGTGGGATAATAGTCAAACTTCTCCAAAATTTCAAAGATTGTTTCGCATGAGATTATAATGAAATGCCTGGTTTAAGCTGGAAGTTAGTTGAGCATCGATTGCCGATTAGAAGGATTTTGGCCAGTTAAATAGCTTCCTCGGAGGACAACCACAAAAGTCACCCTCAAAATCAAGGAAGAGGTAGAAAGACTATTGCGAGCCGGATTTATTCAACTAATCAGGACACATAATGGATTTCTAACATAGTTCTAGTAGTAATAAAGAATGAAAAATTTTAGGTGTGCATTAATTTCAGAATTTTGAATCATGATACACCAAAATATGAATACCACATACCTGTTGTCGACCAATTAATTGATCAGACTGCAGGACATGAGATAATATCATTCATAGATAGCCATTCCGGTTATAACCAAATTTATATCGTAGAAAATGATATAGTGAAAGCAGCCTTTAGATGCCTAAGAACTATTAGCACATTTTGTTAGATGCCATTTGGGATAAAAAAATGTCGGGCAACCTACCAGAGAGCCATGAATGATATCTTTCATGACATGATCAAACACATATTGAAGGTATACATAGATGATGTTGTAATAAAGTTAGGTGATTTTATCAATCATCTGGACCATTTGCAACAAGCATTTAAATGTATGAGACTACACAAATTGAAAATGAACCCTCTAAAATGTGCATTCGGTGTTTTAGTAGGGAATTTTCTTAGGTTTCTTTTACATCAAAGGGGTATCGAGATAGACCGAAACAAAGCTCATGCTATTATCAAAGCTCAACCTCCAAGGAATAAAATACCATTGCAAAGATTTTTGGGTTAGGTTAATTATCTTCGTCGGTTTATTTCAAATTCAACAAGGAAAACTAACATTTTTTCCTGTTGATTAAGTTAAAGGCAGGAGAAACTTTTGTATAGGAGGAATGTCATTAACAAGCTTTCGACAAAATAAAGGAGTATTTGACAAAGCCACTAGTTATAATCCTACCATGAAAAAAACAAAACATCTTTGTCTTTATATATCTGCAGCCAAAGAATCTATTGGAGTATTGTTGGCTAAGGAGAACAATGATCGAAAGGAGAAAGCAGTCTATTACTTGAGTAGATGACTGAATGATGTTGAAACCTGATATTTTCTAGTGGAAATATTAAGTCTATTTTTGTATTTTGCAGCTATAAAATTATGGCATTACTTTATGTTCAGTACCATCCATGTAATTTGAGTTTACTGATGTTATTAAATATATGTTAACTCAATCTATCCTTAGAGGCTGAATTGGAAAATGGATCCTAACCTTATCAAAATTTGATTTCAGTTATGTTCCTCAAAAAGCTATTAAAGGACAAGTTATAGATGATTTCTTGGCTAACCATCTGGTCAGAAATGCGATAATGTTGCAAGAGATGGTCGAGATATGCCATTTGGATATACCTCCATGGATGTTGTCGTTTGACAGTTTGAAAACTGACAAATCGGTAGGTACAAGAATTATTATTACTGTGCTGATTGGTGAAAGGCAAGAATTTTATTTTCAACTGGAATTTGATTGCACTAATAATCAAGCCGAATATGAAGCACTTATCATCGGTCTATATATATATATATATATATATATATATATATATATATATATATATATATATATATATATATATATATATATATATATTGACAGATTTAAGGGCTAAGAAAATTGTTGTCTTTGGAGATTCTAGGTGATAGTTAACTAAGTGAATATGTGGTATAAATGTAAAAGTGAGAGGTTGATTCCTTATTTAGCCATAGCCCAAAAATTGAATGACACAACTAGCCTCAAATCTTAGATTATCGAAAATAGTAATTGAGAGGATTGTGAAGGTCTAAGTGCGATCATTGCCATCAGTAGAAATATAGAAATCGCGTGTAAATATTGGCAAGGTAAAAACATGCTTGGTTGATTGGCGGTTGTTTATTATCAAATACCTAAAAAATCCCAAGCATAAAGGTTGAGCACAAGCTCAAAAGGATGGCACATAATTATGTTTCAGAAAAGGGTATGATAAACTTCTTTGGAAAAGCTTCAGTACTACTAAAATTCTAAGAGTTGTTGGTGAAGCTCACAAGGGCATTTGTGGGGCTCATCAGGTTGGAAGAAATATTAGGATGTTGGTCCGGCAATACGAATATTACTGGCCGAACATGACAAATTTTTTGTGTTAAATATGCATAAGGCTGCTGACCGTGCTAGCAACATGCTCCAGTATAGCATGTGTCAGCGACAAAATTACATCAAATTATAAAACCATGGCCTTTTAGGGGATGGGTCATGGATCTGATTGGTACGATTAAACCACCATGTTCGAATGGTCATAACTTTATCATTGTAGCAACCAACTATTTTACAAAGTGGGTGGAGGCTAAACCTATAAAGGAAGTTAAGCATACTGACATGATCAGTTTTATTCAATGAAATATAATACATAAGTTTAATATACAGGAGTCAATTACGGTCGACAATGGAATAATATTCAATGTCGCCCCTGTCAAAGCCTTTGCCAAAGAGTACAAGATTAAAATCTTGAATTCGTCACCATATATGTGCAAGCAAATGGCCACGCAAAGGTGATGAACAAGATACTTAAAAACATCATTAGAAAAATGATCGACGACGACCCGACGGCATGGCATATGAAATTATCAAAGGCACTTTGGGCACGTCGGAATTCCCCAAAGATATGAACTCAAGTGACTCCGTTTGCCTTGAGCTATGGCCATGATACAGTTTGTCACACCCCAAACTCGGAAACCGGGTTTACAAAATTCCCGAACGCCGAATCTGGTGCTGACAGCCTCCGTAGTACCCCATTCTCGGCTCCTAGCGTGCATACGCCAGATTCATATCCTGGGATCCTACAAGGAGGAATTTTTAATGTAGGTTTATCTCGTAAGAAGCATAGCCATAAGTTTACCCAAATTACAAAGGTAACATCACCATCACACACATTAATATAAACTTTTGAATACAGTGCTGAAAGGGAAATATATATGTCAAAAATCAAAGCTCCAAAAGTCCGCTGCACGCTCTAAGCTCAACGCTGCTATGACCTAATGCCACCTGCACGCATCTATCGTGCATAAGCTTATAGAAAGCTTAGAAGGTGGTGAAAGTATGTGCACAAGGTAAGTGCCAAGTATGCAATACAATGCCGTAAATCATACAATATCGAAATAAGCAAAAATACTGACAAGATCATGAATAATACGATATCAGAGTAAGCGGAAATACTGACAAGATCATGAATCATACGATATCAGAGTAAATGGAAATACTGACAAAATCATGAATCATAAGATATCAGAGTGAGCAGAAATATACTGGTAAGTCTAGGAGTGTCATCAGCCATACCAAGGCTATGTGATGCAAGGCATGAATGCTAACGGCCATATCAATGCAGAAACATGACAACTCAAAATGCTAAATGTTGCAGATGCAATACAATATGCAGTGTGAATGAAATGACCAAGTTGGAGTGAAGTCGGGATGATAGTACGTAGTATCGCAAGCTATGGGATCCATCACAAGGGACTTCTAAACAAACCAGTCTCATACCTAAATTTGGATAGCCAGACTCAATGTAGTAGATTCTTGATCTCAGGTTAGTCGCGTGTCCCAATCGAAATCCTTGCCATTACGAAGGTACACAATAATTAGTTATGCACCACCAGCCTAAGTGGATAGTGAATGAATGAATGAATGAGTATATAACTCCTACTCAATAAGTCCACATATCAGTACGGTTCCTCTCTGGGAAATCACAAGGGTCTAGTACACTCTAAACCAGATTGTCACCCCATTGCGCGCAACAAGGTGAGTGGAAGAGACCTCACTATCCGCCTACCAATATCAGGCCTGGCTCATCGATAACGGACCCATTTCTCGAGCTAGTCAAACTCAGCCTAGCTTTGCCCCCTCCTCTTGAGTAGGTAAGGTCGCACCCCATTCTAACCGATCACAGTACAGTTGGAGATGCGGCCTAACTGTATACGGCCCTCATGTGCTCATGCGTCCACTCGGTTTAGACGTTGGATCAACCTCTGGAACCAAAAGGGTTTATGAAATTTCACCCAGGGATATCTATGGCACTCCATATAGAATAGATTTTCGGTGTCCCATGTGGCCATCCACGATATGCCTGTAGAGGCTACGATCCTGATGTTGCTAGGGCGTATGACAATCATAATCACACAATGCGAGATACATGAGTTACACAATCCAATCATGCATCAATCATGCGCATACCGTGCGCTCATGTGGGGCAATAACGCCTATCAGGGAGTCTCATGAACAACCTGCCATATGCAATGGTCAATCATATCTCATAATTAAACACGCAGATGATGCGTATGAGCATGTATCATGATGTTATGCTGTCACTTACTCATAAACGACATCAAATGATATACTCATAATTTGTATCAATAATTGGCCTCGACAATCAGCATCGACAATCGGTCCTGATAATCGGCCTCGACAATCGGAATCGGCCTCGGCAATCGGAATTGGCCTCGACAATCAGAATCGGCCACGGCAATTGGAATCGACCTTGACAATCGACCTTGATAATATGCCTCGACAATTGGAATCAGCCTCGGCAATCGGAATCGGCCTCGACAATCAGAATTGGCCTAATAAAGGGCCTAAGGGAAGATCATAATGTGCACATTTAACTATCATCACTCATTAATGTGGACATTTGACCAACATTGCTCCCAAAAAGTGGCCCACATAGAGCCAAACGTATCATGGCCCGTGGCCTCACACAAGGACCTAATACACATCATTATGGGCCACATCACATGGGCCTAATACACATCACTATGGGCCTCATCATATGGGCCATAAATACATCACATTAGGCCTTGCCCATGGGCCTCGAATACATCACAATGGGCCACAACCCATGGGCTTCAAATACACAATAGGTGGGCCTTACCCATGGGCTTAATATACATCACAGGTGGGCCCTGCACATGGGCCTCATACACATCAAGTGGCTTACATCAATGGGCCACACTAATGGGCCTCATATGCATCAAGTGGGCTGTGTCAATGGGCCGCACTTAATGGGCCGTATATACATCACAGGTGGGCCTTGCACATACAACAAGTAGCCTTGCACGTCTAGCAACACAAACGGATGGTGTGGTTATAAAACACATACATCAAGGTGGTCCCCACCGTCCTTGGACGGCGTGAATAAAATACATAAATCAAGGTGGATTTCCACTGTCTAGATAGTTGGACGGTGTGGATATAAAACATATACATCACGTGGGGTCTACGTATACAACAGGTACACCAAGGTGAGACCCGTACAAATGGATGGTCTGGATATAACATAAGCCTCATGATCATCCCCATTTGGCTAACGCTAATATAACAGTTGTATGGCTGTGTGAGGTACACTAGCCAATCCATCCACAGAGGTGGGTCCCACGTGGGGCCCACCATACATTTATTTCCCATCCCATCTATGATAAGGTCACACAGACCTAAATAAAGGGAAAAAACCAAATTTTCATATTGGTCCAAAACTCCTGTGACATCTAATGGTATGGCTTCAATGGTGGACATTCATCTCTCCTGCTGCTTTGCAGTGTGGTCCACTTGATAGGTGGATGGTGTGGATCACAAATGCATCACTGTGCACCCCACATAGTCGTTAGATGGACAACATGGAATAACACATCCATCATCAGGGTCCACCGTCCCTGGACGTTGTGGAACACAAAATATACATCATAGTGGGTCCACGCAGCACCGTCTAGAGCTGGATGGTGCGGGTACAGAATACATATATTAAGGCGGACCCCACCTCCACACGTGTAACACGTGTGGGGTGGGTCCCACAGCCTGTCCAAAATAGGTGGACGGCATGGGCGTGTAGATACGTCACGGCAGGGCCTGCACACACAGCACCGTCCAGATGGACGGTGCAAATATAAGATGCATACAGCAAGGTGGGTCCCACCTCCACATGTGCAACACGTGTGGAGTGGGCCTCATGTCCTGGACAGATGGTAATTAAAACACATATATCACGCTGGCCCACCGAGCCTACTGACGCTGCACAACAGCTGCAGCTGCTGGCCCAATCAGATGAATGGTTTGGATATACAGATGAACGGCATGGGATAAACACATATCATCAAGGTGGGCCCCCACCCCACACAGGTAGCACGTGTGGGTGGGTCCCACGTCCATCAAAGGGACGGACAACGTGCATAAAACGCTTACATCACAGTGGCTCCCACACGTCCAAATCTGGATGGTGAGGATTCACATGTACATCATGATGGGCCACGGACGGCCTGGATAAAATACATGAATCGGGTGGGGTGGGTCCGCATGTGCGGCCCACCAGCAGCTTGTACAAAGCTGATATTTGTGTTATCCCTTCATCCAGGCCTGTCCAGACAAACGAGTAGCAATCCTATCCGCTGGACAGTCCAGCAAGGTGGGTCCCATGGTATATGGCATGGATATGATACATCATGGTGGGCCATAGACACATACACTAGATGGGCCATGGAATATGGGAAAGAGAGAGAGAGAGAGAGAGAGATGTAAGAAGGGGAGGGACCCCACCACTATGGGCCCCCTAGCTTACAATCACATACATCAAGATGGGTCCCACCATTTGTGGGGCCTCTAATCATCAAAATCACACAAAAATCACCCACCTTCGATCTTCTCTTCCTTCTTCCGCCTAAGCATCTTAGAGCTCCATGGAACATGATTCAATGGTGTGGATGAGATTTGTAGGGTTACGATGGGGGAGATAATGCATGCAATGGGTCGAAATGGGGTGGAAGCCATGGACATCCAAGCTTGCTAATGGAGAAGGAAAATGAGAGAGAAAAGATATGTAAGGAGAGAGGGATGGGTGTGATGGGTGAAAAGGTGAGTGATGTGTACTTGACATGTAAGGGTGTGTAAGAGAGAGAGAGTTGACTTTAGAGGGGTTGCTTGTACTTGACATGATGTGTACTTGATTGATAGAATTGATGTGATGTTCTCTTGAGTTTTACAACTGCGCGACGTTTTTCCTCAAACTGAACGCGAGCCCACATCTCCTAGCCAGGGTATCACCTCGGCGCGTAATATGCAACGTCGGAACCGCACGATCGCTAGGGTATAAGTCTCAGGTCGAGCCGACTCGGTAATACAGGATATGACTCAGGGTCGCGTGCAAATACCAATTACAGATTGTGGGTCACCAGAATTCGACCGGAAGGACCACGGAAACCTATGGAATGGTACGGGCTAGGATACAGATCTCACACAGTTCTTCCTATGAAAGTAATGGTTCCATCTTTAAGAGTGGCTTACCAAAATCAATTAACCCTAGAAGAATTTACTAAATCCATGCTTGTCGAATTAGAAGAATTGGATGATGTTTGGTTAAAAGTATTGGACGCATTACAATGACATAAAGAGCTTGTTGCTGGGGTTTACAATGGAAAAGTAAAAGGAAAGTCCTTTATTGATGGTCAATTGGTCTGGAAAGTGATTTTGCCTTTTGGTGTTAGGGACAACAGCGAATTAGGAAAGTGATCTCTAACATGGGATGACATATATGTAGTTCAAAAAGTCATAAAAGGTGGGGCTTACATATTAAAGGATTTAGATGGTAATATCGCAAAATCGGCTATTAATGGCCAATATTTAAAGAATTTCACTCCCAACATGTGGGAGACATTATTAAAAAGTATGTAAGAATAGAAGATTAATTCAGTCATTGTGTCTAGACGAAATCAAGACTCAAAATCTTGATTAAAGACACCAAGAGGTTAAAAAATGGTCGATGAATGGATTTTCATTTATAACCTTTTATATATAATTTAAATAATAATAATAATAATAATCCTGTTTGGATAGGTTGATAGGAGAGGCGTTCATACTGATATATACAATAATTTATAATGTACTCTGCATCAGTCTCCTAGGCTGCCTACATAACAGCCTCTATGTCGCGAGATTCATGCAACGCTGTGGCATTGACCAAATTATTGTTGGTGCCCTTGAGGTATGTGTTGGTAACGATTAATGTCGCCTCCCTCGATGCTTTATGGTGCTTGGCCGCTTGGAGTTGAACTTCAATAGCGGTAAGTTCCTCTTCTAATGTATCATCGGAGCCTTCATCTCTTAGGCACTGATATTGGTCAAAAAGCCACCCTAAAATTTCATGTACAGAGGCTCGGGCTTCTTGAATCTCTGTGTGGAGACCCTCCACAACATCAAGCTCTCTGTTCCTAATCCTCTATAGTCGGATGATTTTTCTTCCAGCATCTTGAAGCCTTCGACGATAGTTCTTTGAATTGCGGAGCCTGCGCCGAGCTTCTCACTAGTCATGTAGAGTGGTCTGTACTCGGCGAAGTTGGTCAGCTTTCTCTCTTGTGAACAGAAGTGTTTGTTTTCAGCGAAGCCAGTGGAACCATCGAATACATGGGTAATGGTAATGGAGATTGTTGCCGTTTCGAGTATTCCAATAGTTAGTGCCACATGGGAAATTTTGATTCATCTCCATGAGAGGTGACTGATAAGGCCAATCCATCATAATTAATGCATGGAGCTTTGTGAAGTAAAGAAGATCAAAGAAAGATTTTTTAAGATGTATCCACCTACTTGTGTAGGGTGTACAGAGATGACAAAGCTCTTAATATGAATATGACAAGACTTTAGTATGTCAGGCACTTGAAATGACCTAGCAAGAAATCATCAAAAGATATATAAAACAATCTAATAATGCATGACCGATGGTCAGTGAATATCTCAAAGAAAGTTGTGTGGTTAAAATATTACAGGCCCACTAGTGAAATATGAAAAGATATTAAATTATTCTAAAATTTAAAGCCTTAAAAGGCTTTGTAGCTTTCAACCGTGATGTCTAATCGCCTTATCGCCATTGTCTTGGCATCACTCAATCTACTGATTTCTCGCACAGAAGTTGTGATCTAGTTAGAAAAGGAGGAGACTTGCTTGATCAAGGTGTCGTAAGTTTCATAAGTTGCTGACATTTTTTTGTCAAGCTCTATATCTTCATTCTCTATTGCTTTGATCCTTTTCGTAACCATGGCCAGTTGTTCTCTAACTCTTCCTTGTAGGTCTGTGCAGTTTGTTTCCTAGAAACAAGGTTATTTTTGTTGTCAGTCATAGTTTCAATTTGTTGTCATAGAGCTGTGAATTGTCGGAAGTAATCATTCACAATGGTGCAGATATGCTCGTGTGACTTCAATAAAGTGTCAACCCAACTGATCTCCTCTTAAGCCGACTTATAATCATTGGTGACGGTTAGGGCTCACTTCAATGACTCCAATTTTGTAGGACCTTTTCTGTTTAAAGATTCTAGCTAATTAATGTACGATGTCATGATTTCCAATCGGTTATTGACCACTAGCGTAGGCAGGTCAAAGGTCATTAAGTGTTTGATTTCCTTTTTTAGGAAATTGTCCTCTAATTGTTGTTCGTCGACAGTTGAAGAAGAGGAAACAGAATTGGTAAGCACAAGAGCCATTAAGAGAAGTTGAGAAAAGATGTTGAAGGCGGCATCAAGATCGGCCAAAGATTTTAATTTTTCCTATTGAGGGCCGGATGATTCACCAACTTGTAGAGAATCTATGGTTGCAACGAATGGGATGGCTTGATGTCTATCAATTGCTTTAGCCAATTCAGCAGGATGGTCGACCGACGCTGCTGGTGCATTTGAGGAGATTGTAAGCTCAACAGTAATTATCAGAGCCTCATTTATATATAGAGAGAGCCTTCAATGTTAGTTAGATAAGTTATCATGTGGTCTAACTATTCAAGTGCGGCTACAGGATTATCAGCATTAGTTGGAGAGCCTACCTATGCAGTTTCATCATGTGGAGGTGAAGGATCGGGAACTTGAAAAGCGTTAGTCATAGGCGTGGTTGATGAAAGTCTTGATCTTGGCCAATGAACTAATGGAGTGGCATCAGATGATACATTGGCTTCTTCTACAATTGGGTTGTAGGTGGATGCTAGTAAGTCGGTAGGCTCTTAATCCCTCATTTCGTCAACAGCTTGTTCTTCAACTACCTCAGTGCCTCTTACTGTGTTTTCTGGGCAAGCTTGGAGAGACAGAGATGTGAGTATGTATTAGAACAACTCAATCAATAAAACTTGGTGTCACACCCTGACTCTAGCACCCGGATTCACTTGACCCAGATCTTGCACCTAGGGTTGCGACTCGGTCCTATGCTCAACAACCCACCACTAGGAATAATAGCAATAAATAATTAATTAAAAAAATAAAAATTAACAAACAATATCACCACAAAACCATAAATAATATTATTTCAAGCTAAGAAGAAAATCAATTTCATCAGGTACTTAAAGAAACCATCATAAAAAAACAAACATAATGTTAGGATACAAGTCTCTCGCAATTAAAAAAAATGAAATAAACTAAAATAAGTAAATAACATCGACAAGCACTCCACTGAGGCCCTATTCCCGAAAGACAACATCAATAGAGAAAGGTTAAGCTCAAAAGCTCAACGAGTATATCTTAATTAGAGGTGTATGTTGAGTCGAACTGAGTCGAGCTGGCCTCAGCTCGACTTGGCTTGGCCACTAGCTGACCCCAGCTCGAACTCGGCTCAGCTCGGTCCTTGAGCCTGATTGGCCAGCTTGGCTCGGTTTGGTCAACAGCTCGGGCCAGTTCAAGCCGAGTTTAAGCCAAGTTCGAGTCGAGTTCGCCTGTGTAGCATTTTCACAAACACATGGACTGCACCTTCAAAATCTCACTCTATGTAAAACAACAGCAGTGGTTTTACAGATATTTTATCAAACACCTTCTAAGCAACATAAAAAACAAGAAAAAAGGGTATTTGTTTCATATTCATACCTTCCTTGCCATCAGCCACACTTCATTGAGTCATTTCATCAAACACTCAGTGACCAATATCAATATCAAAGTAACTAAGTCACCGAACTGGTTCGATCCGAGTTCGATTCGAGTTGGGTTCGATCTGAGTCAAGTTGATCTGGGGTTAGCTTGAACTCATTTTTGAGCTCAAAAAATCAGCTTGACTCGACTTAAACTCAGCTTCGAACCAAGTTGAATCGATCTTTTTCAAGTCGAGTCGAGCTAGCTCGGTTTGTGTGCACCCCTAATCTTAATGTAAGTTACAAAAGGCATGCTCAATTTAAATAATCATGACTTAGTAGAATAACATTGAAAAGTGATGTGCATGAACATGATACTTATTAAATTATTTTTCAATAATAGAAAACAATTTAGTAATAATCAATATAAACTAAAATTCAAAACACAGGAGCCATTTTAAACCAGTTAGCCAACACTCTCTCAAACCCACCTAACTTGTATAAATGGTCTCTTTCACCCACTTAGCCCAGATACATTAGTTGGTTAGATTACTACTATACCCGGCCTGCATAAGTGGTCTCTTTCAACCACCCGACCCATATCTATAGAGTTTCCAAAATGTGCTTATTGAGGTTTTGGGTCTTGTTTACACCTATTTTCGGCGTCTTGATGTGGACCAATAAAAAATTGTCACGTGTCACCATTGCCGGTTTAGTACTCATGAAAATCATACTCGCACCTGAAGATATCTTTGGTTGATCTTATCTTCAACCATATGCATTCCATCATTAATGTGGAGGCATAGACCCATACAAATACCTTTTAGGGAGCGAAATATTACATGCCATGTTGTAACGCCCCAGATTTTGTAACCCTACTTGTTTTCTAAAATCTTGAGTGTTAACCTTTAAATATGGCCCACATTTCACCTTATAATTTTTTTTTCTTTAATTAATAAGCACTATAATAGAAGAGAAACAAATTACGCATAGAAAGTCCAAATATACATATCAAAATATTCAAGTGGTTGTCGGAAGGCTTATATAAATCAATGTCTTAAGACTAAAAATTTGAACAACTAAATAATAAAAGGAAACTAGAATATAGAGTCGCAACATCATCCAGCTCTTCATGCACCATATGAACACCAATATACTCCTCATCTAGGTCTTCTGCAACAACTGAATATGTTTCGATAGCGTCAATGACTATCATAGTGAGGTATACGTCCAAAGGTTTACCAAAACATCACAATAGTTAAGCATAGTTTGTCAGAAAAAGTCTACAATAAACTGTTCACAATGACCATTAAAGTAATAAGATTGAGTTCATAACACAAACATACATTACATCAATTAATTTCACAATTATATTCTCGTTTAAATACATGAAAATACATGCATATGCTCACAGACCTGGGGATGCTCATCTAGCTGGCAAAAAGGTCATCCAAGGAGGACTAGCCACCTAGAAAAGTACTCAAAGGTATGCCCAATGAGAACTAGCCACCCGAAAAAGAACATGCACTAGGATGCCCAAGGTGAACTAGCTTCCTGAAAAAAGTACTCTAAGATATACCTGAGGAGATCTAGGTGCCCGAAACAGTCCACACAAAAATGACAACCTATAGTGATTCAAATGCACGTGATGATAATTTGAAATCACCCAGTAAAATACTCTAAGTTACAACTCATAGCAACCCGAGAAACTCCGTGTCTCATATCAACCACTTGGTAAAGTCCACATACCATGAATGCATGATTAACTCAACTGTTATTAGTCCGATTTATAAACAATCATTTAAATGAAGCTTAAGGTCACTATAGGGGGCTCATCGCCCAACATAAGCCGGCAACTCGAGTATAGTATCCCATACTACCATACTCGGCTCATGAGACTTCAACAAGTAGGATATTAATGATAACCTCTATAACTAGTAGCCTATCATGATACAACAAGCAAAACTTACCATCACAAGTTTGCGCAAAAGTAATCCATTAAAGCCACATTAGACAAAGAGTCCATTCAAGGACATGACAAGATGAGATTAATCCAAAAGTTACATAGGCACACTGATTCGAGAAGGTAAGTTTACAACAAAATTTCCATTTAATCCATTTCACAAACAATCACTAGCTCTAGAAACATTCAATAATACCATCCAATAATCTCCAAGTGGTAAAACAAGCTACAACCAATTCGACATACATTATCGATAATAAATATTCATGTACACTACTCATTTTAAACTAAAATAGAGATATTTGAGATCAATAACATGTTTGAATACTTGAAATTAAATCTAATCATCAATTATATACAAAGAATTATTCAAATAGAAATTAGTATTTATCATTCATTCCACTTAAAACTATATTAAGCAAGTAATAAAAATAAATAAACTAAAATCATCATGTTTGAAAACTTGCAAGGTAATTCTCAGCTTATATTTTGAATTGACCCATTGAGCGGCTAGAATGCAAATACAAGCCCTATGAAACAAGTTATAACCTATGTCGATTTGGTTTGACATGAAATCTCAACTTGCTCCTAACATGACCTTAAAGCAATTGAGGACTAATTAGGATACCTAATTATAGAATATTCAAAATCTAAATTAGTGATCTACAACATAAATACCATGAATTTTAAAAATAACTCCATATATCAACTTACTTGAAAGATTGATGCACTTGTTGGACTCAGTGGAAAACCGAGTCATCCACGAATCCAACCATCCACACAAGCTTTTTTATGTAAACTGATTGCAACAGGCCCAACCTTAGATGCATTGAAACTTACTTCATTTCAGGTCTACTTAATAATTATTTCTTGATTAAAAAGAAAAAGGAACAACATGAGTGTATGTTATGGAATTATTAATTGCATTGCTTCATTAAAATATTAGACATGTTTTTCTTCATCATCAATCATAACCTTGGCCCTAATATTCACTGCCGACTTTATCATAATTGCTATGCAGAAATTCAATAACTTGCTGTCCACCTGGCATCAACTCTCCTTTACTCATGGGGTCCCTACTCAATGACTCAGTGGTAGGGTTATAAGACTTTCAACACAGAGGTCATGAGTTTGAATACCAACTGCGGAATATTAGGAATATTCTAATTGGAAGATCCTAACCGTTCAATAGATGGCCTGCCTAAGATAAGCCATTAAGGAGAAAATGCATCAATGGTCCACATTCAATAGAAAACAATCTATAATAATCGAAGGATTGCAATATTCCAATCTAGGAAAATTTGGGCATTGTCCTCTAAATTTAGCCCCATCATCCACAAAATATAGCCATCAAACTATACTTCTGTTGATGACAGAGAAAGAGCTTAAGACATTTACAGGATGGAAGGTGGAAAAGGAGAGATGATGTGACCATTTTCCGGGGCCCATGATATATAGGTGGTCCAAATTGAAATGATGCATTCCACGCTTGTAGTGGATGAGAAGCCACCACTTAGTGGGCCGTTGCCGACGCACACTCAGATCAGACCCTTCCTAATTGGGGCCCAGGTATAACCATTAATGTATGATCTTACATTTTGTTGACTAACAAGGCCATTCGCTCCCATTTTCTTGCTCAAAATATATTATTACCACTGAGGATTATTCACGGCCATCTCAATGGACCTCAAGGTGGGGCCTTGATGTGCCTACTTGATGAATGGATGGACCTAATTTGCCCAATGAATTTCAAAGTGGGGCCTACCTTTTCAAGGGCTTGGATGTAGTCTACACATGGTATATTTTGGTTGATATGCATGAGAACATTCCTCATCACTCATTTATCAGAAGGTCTCAAGTCGAACCAGGTGGACCGAAAGTTACAGTTCAGACGGCAGATAACTTTCAACCTTTCAAGTGTGTGCAAAATCCAATCCGTCCAATTGGTTGGACCGACCATGAGGATAGCCTGATGCAAAATCAGCCACATCCACCGGTTGAGGGATCACATTTATATTTTTATATTTATCAATGGCTAGAAATTGTTTTCTGTAGTGTAGTAACCTGATGAGTAGATAGGGCTGATTTTTGTGGGGCCAGCATATTGGAAGGACTGGATGTTACATTCGCTTAATAGATTAATCGTAATTCGCTGGGTGATCGGTAACTTGTGGTCCATTTAATCCTCTTGCGACTTCTCTTTTATAAATGCTTTCGAAACCATATGGGACGCGGATTTCCTGGAAAGACTTTTAAGTTCCTACGCTGGGAACCTCGGTGGGGCCCACCATGATGTTTGTGAGAAATCCACCCCGTTCATCCGTTTTGGGAGCTTAGTTTTGTACATGAGACTAAAAGTGAGGAGGATTCAATACTAAAGTGGCCCAAAAAACGTGAGGATTGAACGTCCATAGTTGAAGTATTCTTGGGGTCGCGGAAGTCTTGAATCAGGCTAATATTTTTATTTTCATTAGGAACGACGTTATGAACGGTACGACATGAAAACATCACTGTCAACCCAGACAGGTTTCAACAGTAGTAATTTCCCTGCCCACCTTTTCCTTAGTGCGGCCCACCTGCGTCTTGGATCTGCTCACTTGTAGTCTCATATCCTAAAATAAGCTTACAAAATGGATGGACGGGTGGATTTCTCACAAACATCACAGTGGGCCCCACGTAGTTCCCAGATAAGTAACTTCCTGCGAAAGGCTTTCACATGAAATCCGCGTCCTACATCTCATTCCGAAAGAATCGGTTGCACTATAATTACTTGCTTTCCACCAGGATCTTATGTTAGCTTTGCACATGAGGCATTGATATACCACTATCCAGGCCATCCAAATTAGGGGTCCCCCTGTGGACGGATCATATTTCCAAAATAACACTGTTCGAGCGATCCCAACAATCCAATTAATGGATATCAAATAAGTAGTCAGAAATAAAAATAGCAAGTGATCAAAATTGGTAGGGAAAGTCAGATATTTAAAGGAACTGAATTAGGTGAAAAAATGCCAGTTTAGTGAGGTGCTTATGTGACAAGATTTGATTAAACCATGTACTACAATGTATAGAAACTAGAAAGGTAAATCTAAAACTAGACAAACTTCTAGATCTCTGCTCCACTCTACATCCTGACTAAACTCTACATCATGAAATTTAGTATTCATAATAATAGATGAGCTAAAAGCTCGGTAAAATATCTGGTGTAATTGATCACATGGAATAATAATTTCAAATTTATATTTTTCAAATAGAGTAATCAAAACTAGATGAAAGACCTTATAAATCGCAAGTTTAGAATCATGCATGCTTTTTAATAAAATCGGTAGAACAAGTGAATATGAATCAACCGCCTCAATGACATTAATCATTCAAAACCACCAAAGTCAATTACTACAGTTGGCCAACGCTTTTCATTAGTCTAACTTGGTAATGGGAACCTTTTGTATGATGCTCACCAATCCAAAGAGCACTCTTGGCCGGGCAATCAGACCCTTTTACACTTATACATATCGTTTTTTTTTTTTTTCAAAATAAGAAAAGAAAAATGTTGGTTTTTTTTTTTTCAAACTTATAAAAGAAAATGTAGGCCGGAAAAAGGTTGTGCGTTTTGGTAATTGTTGGTAATCATTCATTTGTGAATGGTAGTGCCTCTTGGTAAATGGAGCATCATTTGAATTCGAAATGGTGATGAAAAGATGCCATTAATGATGGAGGGATGCCATTGCTAAAAGGGCACCATGGAAGAATGTGTCTTTTCATGAAAATGATCTTAAAGCAAACCTTATGACTCTATATAAACTCATCTTTGTATCAATCCGAAGAACAACGATTGCAACAATCTCCTCTCCTTATTCTTCTTCTCTATTTTCGGTTTTAGGTGGTTTTTGAAAAGTTGCATTTTTCAGGCACTAAATTGCAAACAGTTTTTCAGGCACTAAACTACAAACAGTTTTCAGGGAGTAAGTTGTAACAGCATATAAGCCAATGGTGTACGCTGTAAAAGTGTGTTCGGGGTGCGATTTTTTAGTTTTGCAGACCGAAGCCCATATTTCTGTGGTTTTGGAGAAGAGGCTTATTATATCTTAGAGGTGGATTTGTTGTAACCCTCTCGCAAACTGATTTAATCACCAGTAAAGTGTGAATATGACCTCACAGATAATGATATCCTAACACGCCTTAAGCCTATCTTTAAGTGATTATTTTTTCTATCTTTCAGCCTCAACCCTTATAGTGATATCGTAAGTGATTTTTTTTTTTTAATGGCAATAGAGAGTGCATCGTGTTGGGGGCCGTTGCACAAAACCTTAGGATCTAGCCTCCCAAAAACACCAGAATTATGGAATAATAAAGTAATGAAATAAATCAAAGCACAAACCACATGACATAAGAGATTTTTACGTGAAAAATCCTCAAAGAGGTAAAAACCACCGGACCGCGTCTAGAGCAACAATTCACTATGAAGTAGAGTGTTACAATCGATCACAAGCACACAACGCTTGGATTAAACCTTCTTCACTCACGCAGAAGTGGATGAACAATAAGAGAATAATGAAAAATAGAGAGATCTCACCGATTACGAGGACATTGAAGCGTTGAGACGTCGACTACGAAGTAAATCACCTCTACGAGCAGAACATCCCTTCCACAAGCTCCCTCTCTCTCTTTTTACTTTCTCTCACCTTTGATAGGCCTAAACCTTTAGCAAACCCTTGTAAAGCTTTAGGAAACTCTCTTGCATTCTCTAGAATAGCCCTATAGACCTATATTTATGTTTAGAAAACTCATTTCCGCACCTCTGTGAAAATCGCCTCAAATTTACACAGTCTGCACAAAATTTGGACATGAATCTGCGTAACCTCGACTGGTCGAGCAGAGTCCTCGACCGGTCGAGTGGCCCACTCTACCGGTCGAGCCTCTCCCTCAACTGGTCGAGCACCACGGAATTTCCAAACCAAAACTCATTATACTTTGAGTCGAGTACCACTCGACCGGTCGAGCAGCTCTGTCTGCTCTTCTATCCTGGGGAGGAAAAACCCCATCAAATCTCCCCCTTTCTGACTCAGGAGGAATTCACCTTCTTCAAGCCAGCTTGGTTTCTACAAACCTTAAACTTGCCCTTGAGCAATGCCTTGGTAATCATATCTGACTCATTATCGTCTGTATGGACCTCCTCAAGTTGTAACACCTTCTGTTCCAAAGTATCCCTAATCCAGTGATACCGAATCTCTATGTGCTTCGAATTGGAATGCTGACTTGGGTTCTTGCTCAAGTGTATAGCACTTTGATTATCGTAATATACCACGTGTTGCTCTTGCTTCAGGCTAAGTTCCTGTAGGAACCTCTTCATTTAAAGCATCTCTTTACATGCCTTTGTGACTGCAATTTACTCAGCCTCTGTCATCGACAATGCTACGACCTTCTGTAGCTTGCTCTGCCAAGAGACCGCTCTCCCTGCAAACGTGAACATGAACCTCGATGTAGACTTCTTGGAGTCTATGTCACTTGTCATATTTACATCTGTGTAGCCCTCTAACACAGGTTTTCTGTCACCATAGCATAGGCTCAACCTGGATGAGCCTCTTAGATATCGTAATATCCATTTCACCGATGCCCAATGTTCTTTGCTAGGATTAGCAAGATACCGACTGACAATATACCAACCACATATGCTATGTCTGGGCGCGTACACAACATAGCATACATCTAACTTCCTACTACTGACACGTAGGGTATCTTCTGCATCTCATCCATCTCTGCCTTCGTCTTGAGACACTACGTGTCACTCAATCTGAAGTGACCATCCAGTGGAGTATTGACCGGCTTCGCAGCATTCATATCGAACCGCTCTAGGATTTTCTCAATATACCGCGCTTGTGACAACTAAAGCTTTCTGCTGCTTCTGTCACGGGTTATCTTCATTCCTATGATCTATTTAACCGGGCCTAAGTCTTTCATCGCAAATAACTTGCCCAACTCTTGTTTTAGCCTGTCAATCTTCTTGATGTCTTTACCCATGATGAGCATGTCATTAACGTATAACAGCAGAACTAAGAAATCATCATCTGAGAACTTGCGCGTGAACACACAGTGGTCCGACTTCGTTCTGTCATATCCATGCTTTAACATGAATGAGTCGAACTTCTTGTACCATTGCCTTGGAACTTGTTTTAGCCCCTACAAGCTTTTCCTCAGCCTACACATCATATGCTCTTTGCCCTTGACTTCGAACCCCTCTGGTTGGTGCATATAGATCTCTTCTTCTAGGTCACCACGGGGTAAAATTGCAGTGATGACCGCTTTAGTAGAAGTAGGAATAGGTGAAAGTGTCCTAGAGGGGGGGGGGTGTGAATAGGACTTTATAAAATTTTATGATGATTTAAAATCCCATTATCAGAATCCTGATTTATCAAGCAACTATCAAGATGACCCCAATTTAACTCTAATGGCTTCCAAGCCAAATAGAGGATCCAATCATAAGACTATTCAGTATTTAAACAGTATGCAATCTTACTCTATGATGAATGAACGATGTGACTGTGTGTGTGTGTAATGTGATTCTTATTAGTTCTAAATAATCATGTTAACATACTTTATGAGAACATTCAAAGTAAACACAAATAGTAAGGCGAAAATATCAATCCCAAACATAGTCGTTTATAGTGGTTCGGCTACGTGCCTACTCCACTTCCGGCGGACGCACTCAACCCTTAAGTGTACCGGATCTCACTAAAGGAGGTTTTAAATCTGGTTCACCTCTAACCTTCACAACCTACACAAGGTCGACTCTAGGACCTACACAAGGAACCGAGGCATGTCTCCACGAGACACAAGTTTATACCCCACATAGGAGCAAGGGTCAACACACATCACCCGAGTTTTATGCTCTACACACGAGCAAAGGATCCACACAAGGAACCTAGGATTTTATGCCACACAGGCCAAGGATCCACACAAGGAACCTAGAGTTTATGTCCTACTCAAAGGTCAACACGCAGCACTTCAATTTTAGGCTACACAGGCCAAGGACCTACATTAAGGACCTAAGTTTATGCTCTACAAGATCAAGGGTTAACACATAGCACCCACACGTACTCTCCCGTCGGAGGCCTCCTATGAGGACTTGAAAGGGGTGAGAATCACCCTTGACCCAATCCTACACAAACGAATGATCGGCAGGGTCTCTGGACTCTAATGACTCACAAATAAGTAGATGAGCCCCATTAAGTGCATTGATGAAGATCTCCTCCTTTGATGACGAAGAATCTTCAGCTCACTTGAACCGCAACACTGATGATGCTCCAATGTATGGCGACGGGTTAGGTTAAGGTTATATTGGTAATTACTCTATTAAATGATAATCATTGAAGAGACAGAGTAATTCCAAGATCTTAGGCATTCAAGGGATTCGAGCTCAATGATTTGCCATTAAGGTGGTAGCTGGAAGATCCTTGAATGCGAAAGTTCATTCACCAATCCACTTTATTGAATGTCAATAAAGAGGGTGGATTGAGGAATGAACTCCCATGAGAAAAAGAGCTTAGGGTAGGTGATGTGAGTTACTCTCTCAAAGCTCTCTCTATTTTTCTCAATGAAGCAACTAATAGCAAGCTCTCCTTAAATAGGCAAAGAGATCTAACGGTAATAAAATAGTCAGTTTTTGCAGAGTTCGATATCATCAAACGTATACTTTCGAAGATATTAAGGAACAGATCGATGATATGAACTCTACTGACAATTACAGCTGAATCTCTTATACACAGCTCGATCATATCGAACATGCTTCGATGTCATCGAATTTCAAACTCCGATTTCATCGAACCATGGTTTGATTCATTGACAATGAAAACATGAGAGCAGGCTAAATATGAGACAGCTGGTTTCGATATTATCGATCCTCCCACGATGTCATCGAATTTCAAATGTCGATGATATCGATACCCAGTTCGATTCATCGATCTTTTATAGAAGATTTTCCTATAAGCTCACTGGACATTCAATTGTCTGAATTCAATGATATCGACCTAGTTTAAATATGATCGATATTTGAATATTGATATTATTGAGGGAGTCTCGATTCCTCGAACGTTTAAAGAGGATTTTCCTGAAAGCTTGCTGAAGTAGTTTGATCCGAATTTGATAACATCGAAGATCCATCGATATCATCGGAGTTTGAGTTCCGAGGATATCGAGGCTTTCTTCGAGTCATTGATAAATATATGATTTGCCTTAACAGCTTGTTGGACACAAACTAACCAGAATTCGATTATATCGAGCCGTCTTGATGATCTCGGAATTCGAATGTCGATGATATCGATTCTTCCATCAATTTATCGAGAATTTTGTTTAGAGATCAAGTTGGTTGTTGTACACAAGAGCTCCTCAATTCGATGATATCAAGTACATTCCGAGGACATCAATAATAGGTGTCCGATCACATCGAAGTGATTTCGATATATCGACAAAAGCTGAAACTTAGAGATTTTCTTGATTTGCAAAATAGTTTTCATACTTTAAACCCTATGTTGTTTTATTCACTTTTAAGGATTTTATATACCTGGGTGTTTTGGGACATGTGATGTGAGGCTTAATTTACCTTTGACAAGCTCGGAGTGCACATCCAGTTAAGGCAATGACTTGAATGATCTTCTTTGGGGCTCACTTGACTCATTGACTCAATCCTCACGCTAATTGACAAACCAGGGTACTTTCAATCTCCCCCTTTGTCAATTACATGACAAAACACCAGAAATCCTAGAACAACACCTAGACCAACATCCTAAATTGTGTGTACATGAACTTTACACAATTTTAAAAATATGCTATTTGAGTTCACACACAAGGTTGAAACATTCAGTAGTAGCTGCTCCCCCTATCTCCTTGCGGCTGCTCCCCTTAACACCTGTACCACCATACATACACACAATTTTCCTCATGGTGGGATGTGTTCTCCCCCTTTTTGTTAGTCATTGACAAAGGTTAACATGTACCAATAATAAAAGAAATGACTGATGTTGACAATCAATAAACTGGGAGAATCATGGTTAAAGGAGAGCTGAGATTTCTCAAAAGCAAATAGCAACATATCTTTAAAAAGTTAGAAATCACTAACCAACTCACGACCTCTATGGATATACAATAATAATTAGAAAAGCAATCACCATTTATATCATGCATTCCATAGATAAGTAGAATAAGATTCAAATAGATGATCAGTGAATAATGTGAGCAGATAGACTTGGCAAAGAATAGGCATCAAATATATATATTAACATTCAGCCATCAAAACATCCAAAAGAAACTGCCCACGCATGGCAATAGTTTAAGCATTAAAACTATCAATCTTTCAAAAAAAAATATCCATCCCATCCATGGGCATAGCAAAACCAAAGTATTTTCCTCATTCAGAGGACGATCAATCAAAACAAAATTCAATCCATAGACAAAAATCATTTTGTCCCAAAAAAAAAAAAAAAAACTATCCAACCATGGACACCTTCACTCCGACTTCTTCCACATCACTGGAGTGCACGAGTTGCTCAGTCCGTCAGCAGATTGATGATTTGTTGTATAGCATGCTGGAGTGCATCAACCTTGTCCTCGATCCCAGTAAGACGCTTTTCGCAGTTGTGGAGACGCTCGTCAATCCCAGCTTGTCTGTTCAGCAGATGGCGTTCAAGTACATGATGCCGACGGTTTGTGACTGACTCAGGACTGTGGAGTGGCGTCCGATTAAATCCCCATGGCGTTGGCGTATTCGGCTGCTGGCTGCTTACTCCCACTGGAGGAGGACTATCCGGATGAGAATAAGCAATGATGTACACCTATTGAACTGCATCACGGTCGAACCACACCTCTGGGTGTACTTTATCGGACGTCGGCAGCAGACCCACCCAATGTGCTAGCTTACATATGAGGGATGAAAATGGGAGTGTATCAAGATGATCTTCTTTGACTATCCTAATCAATTGCTCTAGGATAAGGGTCGATAGGCACACAGGAACCTTTTGATATACGTCATATAGGACATTGAGCACAAAGGGGTTTAGTCCGGTTTCTTTTATGTCACATGGATACACATTCGAACTAAAGATACTGTGGAGGATTTTGAACATAGTTCTAAGATATTGAACATGAAGTACGTTTTCATCATTCCTAGGGATTGTACCACCTTGGCATAGTGCACGCGTGATTTCCCCCTACATTCCCAATCCACTCAGATTTCGCTTAGTGATTGGAATTCGAGTCACACCTATGTCTAGAAGACGTCCAAGAATGACTGGAGTAATGAGTTTGGTTTGTTGTACAAACTCTAGATGAATACATGGTAGATAATCCCGAACAATGTGGCAGCTATTGAAAAATTGCTGAATCATTTCATATTGGTAGGGACCACCTAAACTGAGTATATTCTGCCATCCTATTGTTTCTAACAGAAGGTCCACCCCATATGGCTCAATAGCATTGTTGAGAACAATACGATCCACGATTGTGACTTGTTCCCAATCTGATCGGTCTAGAGGTGATCCATTTCCTATTATTTTTATATTTTTTCCCTTCTTAACTTTCGAAGATTTGGAGGAAGAGAGATCCTTACCTTTTCCCTTAACCATTTTCTTTCTCCTTTTGAATGACTGGAAGGCAACAAGGGAATGGAGAGGGCCAGAGAAGATGAAGACAAATTTTTGAATTTTTCATACTCCTGTCTTCTTTCATACTAGAGTGTCGATAACATCGAAACAGGTTTGATGTCATCGAACTCGGGCTCATAAAGTCATTGAAGACTGTGTCAATGACTATTGGAAAAGACCAACAGATATAATGATCGTTGGGGAAGTCCAACGGATACCTGCTTGTCTTCTCAAGATCCGTCAATGACATCAATGGTGCATTTCGATGTCATCGAGTTTTAAATCTCGATGACAACGAAAAGGGCTTGATATCATCGAGTATGTCAAGATACAACATTTCTATTGACATAAGTAACATAGTTAATTCATGAAGATTTGCCTATATTGTTTATGAATAATTAACCATACAATAATCATGAGAACCTCAGTTCGAAGATTTGCCTATTTATTTCATTTTGACTGAGATTTTCATTAATTTGCACATATTCCAATTGATTTCTGGAGATCACTAAACCTTTTTGCATCAAGAGGCTTAGTTAGGATATCGACGAGTTATTTTTCTGTAGACGCATAGTCCAACACAATAATCTTTTCTTCAACAAGTTCTCAGATAAAATGATGACGAATGTCAATATGCTTGGTCTGAGAATGTTGGACAAGATTTTTTGAGATGTTGATAGCACTAGTGTTCTCACAGAAGAGAGTTATTGTGGATTGCTCAATCCCATAATTCAGTAGCATTTGTTTCATCTAGAGGAGTTGTGCACAGCAACTACCTGCAGCGATATATTCGGCGTCGGCAGTGGACAGAGATATTAAATTTTGCTTCTTGCTCTACCAAGATACCAAAATATAGAAACATCCTCCACTTGTTGATTTGCGATCATCTAAATTTCCAGCCCAATCGACATCTGAATATCCAGTAATGATGGTGGACGTTTCAAATGGATACCATAAATCGAAAGAGGTTGTTCCAGCTACATATTTGATGATTCTTTTAACTGCTGTTAGGTGGGATTCCTTAGGATCTGCTTGATATCGAGCACATGCTCCCATGCTAAAAGATATATCTGGACGACTGGCTGTGAGATATAATAGGCTTCCTATCATACTTCGATATAGGTGTTGATCTACACTTTTGCCATTTATATCTTTGGAGAGTTTGAGTGTGGTGCTCATGGGAGTATGATAGGTACGACCAGACTCAAGTCCAAATCTTTTCACTAAGTCTTTTTCATACTTGGTCTGACATACAAAGATTTCATTGTACAATTGCTTCACTCGTAAGCCTAAGAAGAAATTCAATTCACTGACCATACTCATTACGAATTCAGACTTCATGAGATCAGCAAAGTTATGAGCAGTATCTTCACATGTATAACCAAAGACTATATCATCCACATAGATCTGAGCAATAAGCAATGAATTCTATCTTTTGAGTGAATAGTGTTTTATCTACACTACCCCTATAGAAATTATGGTCCAAAAGAAATTGCGTCAAACGTTCATACTAAGCACGTGATGCTTGTTTGAGACCATAAAGTGCTTTGCTCAATCAATAGACATGATGAGGGTACTTAGGATCTGAAAACCCTTTAGGTTGTTCCACATAAACTTCTTTATCAAGTACCCCATTCAGAAATGCACTTTTCACAACCATTTGAAATAATTTAAATTTTAGTGCATATACAATGGACATAAGAATCCTGATTAACTCAAGGCGAGCTACAGGGGCAAATGTTTCATCAAAGTCAATGCCTTCTATCTGTGAATACCCTTGAGCTACCAATCTTGCTTTATTTCTAATAACATTACCAAATTCATCGGATTTGTTCTTGAAGACCTATTTGGTTCCAATGATATTTGTATCCAGTGGTCTGGGAACAAGATGTCATACCTCATTTCTCTGGAATTGTTGAAGTTCTTCTTGCATAGCATTTATCCAATATTCATCTTGAAGAGCTTCCACAATATTCTTGTGCTCAATCCTTGAGGTAAAGTAAAAATGACTATAGATGCTTTCTATTTGACGTCAAGTTTTTACACCGTCATTAGGGTCTCCAATGATTTGATCTAGAGGGTGATCCTTAATGATGGGTATGTTAGATGACGGTTGAGGTTCATTAGATGAGGGAGTTTTGTTATCTAATTTTCCTAGAATGCATGAGTCCACATCATCTTCTAATTCATTTAAAGGGCTTTCTTCTTCATGGGGTTGGTCATCAACCACCACATTGACTGATTCTTGAATGGTTAGGGTCCTTAGATTGTATATTTTATAAGCACGACTATTCAAGGCATACCCTAGAAAAATACCTTCATCACTTTTAGACTCAAATTTTTCTAGGTAATCTCTGTCTTTCAGAATATAACATTTACTGCCAAAGACACGAAAGTATTTCACACTGGGTTGTTTTCCGTACCATAGCTCGTATGGTGTTTTGTTCAAACCTGCTCTTAGATATACTCTATTTATTATGTAGTAGGTTGTATTGACTGCTTCAGCCCAGAAACTCTTTGCCATATCCTTACCATTCAACATAACTGACCCCATTTCCTGCAACACTCGATTTAACTCCATTTTGTTGTGGAGTCTTTGGGGCTGAGAATTCATGGCGGATTCCTTTCTCATCACAATATCTTTCAAATCGTTCATTTTCAAATTCACCACCATGATCACTCCTGATATGATTTATGCAATATCCTTCTTCATTTTGAAGTCGCTTTGCTAGAATTACAAATTCATCGAAAGCATCAGATTTTTCTCGAAGGAAGGCAACCCAAGTAAATCTGCCGTAATCATCTACTACCACCAAGAAGTATCTTTTTCTGATATGACTTTCAACTTTGGTGGGACCAACTAAGTCCATGTGTAGCAAATCCAATGGCTTTGTTGTTGCTATGGTGGTTGTCTTTTTGTGACCGACTTTTATCTGTTCACCTTTTAGACAATCACCACATACAACTATTTCTTCCTTTTTAATCTTTGGGAGGCCTCTAACCAAATTTCTGGAACTTAACTTGGCTAGGTTTCAATAGTGAACATGTCCCAAACTTTGGTGCCATAGTTTGGACTCGCTTTTTACAGCCATATGACATTTTGTGGATAATACATTCTCATTACTACTTTCAATAACATAGTGGTTGTCACTTGTGCGTAAACCTTTCATGATAGATTTTCCTGTATGATCTAAGATTCTACACACATCTTTTGAAAAAGTGACCACGTCTTCTTTATCGCAGATTTGTGAGATACTAAGAAGATTATGTTTCAGATCTTCCACACAGAATATTCTTAATTTTAGGGAGTCCTTGTCCAATTATTGTTCCTTGCCCAATTATTTTGGCAGAGCTCCAATCTCCAAATGTCACAGACCCACCATCAAATTCTGAGTAGTCACAGAAGTGGATCTGATCGCCAGTCATGTGTCTGGAGCATCCGCTGTCAAGATGCCACTTTGAGTTGTTACCGACCTTAAGAGCAGTGTGAATTATTAGACATTTGTTCGGCCTGTTTTTATCTTCACTGTTTTTATCTTCAGAAAGGCTTAAAGATTCAAAACATTTTTTATTTTGGATTTTGCAATGATGTCAACTATTTCCTCTAGACTTACCATGATTACCAACTTCAGTCAAGATCACTCTCTAGGCGGTTAAGCCCTTAAGAGAGACCCGCTTTGATACCAATTGAAATTGCGGTGATGAACGCTTTAGTAGAAGCAGGAATAGGTCAAAGTGTCCTAGAGGGGGGGGGGGTGTGAATAAGACTTTATAAAATTTTATGATGATTTAAAATTCCATTATCAAAATCCTGATTTATCAAGCAACTATCAAGATAACCCCGATTTAACTCTAATGGCTTCCAAGCCAAATAGCGGATCCAATCATAAGACTATTCAGTATTTAAACAATATGCAGTCTTACTCTATGATGAATGAACGATGCGACTATGTGTGTATGTGGGATGTGATTCTTATCAGTTTTAAATAATCATGTTAGTTTAGATATGATCGATATTTTAATATCAATATTATCGAGGGAGTCTCGATTCCTCGAACATTTAAAGAGGATTTTCCTAAAAGCTTGCTAAACTAGTTTGGTCGAATTCGATAACATTGAAGTTCCATTAATATCATTAGAGTTTGAGTTCCGAGGATATTGAGGCCCTCTTCGAGTCATCGACAAATATATGATTTGCTTAACAACTTGTTAGACACAAACTAACCAGAATTCGATTATATCGAGCCATCTCGATGATCTCAGAATTTGAATATCGATGATTTCGATTCTTCCATCGATTCATTGAGAAATTTGTCCAGAGATCAAGTTGGTTGCTGGACAAAAGAGGTCCTCAATTCGATGATATCGAGTACATTCCGAGGACATCGATAACAAGTGTCCGATCACATCGAGGTGATCTCGATATATCGACAAAAGCTGAAAACTTAGAGATTTTCCTGATTTGCAAAATAGTTTTCATACTTTAAACCCTATGTTGTTCTATTCACTTTTAAGGGTTTTATATACCTGGGTGTTTTGGGACATGGGATGTGAGGCTTAATTTACCTTTGACAAGGTCGGAGTGCACATCCAGTTGAGGCGATGACTTGAATGATCTTCTTTGGGGCTCACTTGACTCATTGACTCAATCCTCACGCTAATTGACAAACTAGGGCACTTTCATGGGGAAAGACAGTTTTAACATCTAACTTCTTTATCTCTAGATCCATGCTAACCGCCAACCCAAGCAACACCCGTATGGATGTCATCTTCACCACTAGTGAGAATATCTCCTCCAAGTCTATACCTTTCCTCTAACCAAATCCTTTCACCACAAGTCTTTCCTTAAACCTCGTTTGTGAATTCTTCTGCTCAATCTTCTTTCTGGAAACCCACTTATTGCTCAGAGCTTTCTTGCCCTTAGGCAATTTCACCATATCATAGGTGTGATTTTTATGCAAGGATTTCATCTCCTCTTGCATAGCTTTCAACTACTGCCCCTTATGCTCGTAGGCTAGGGCCTCTGAATAATCTTCTGGATCTCCTCCATCAGTGAGCATAATGTACTCATGCGGTGAGTACCTCTTAGACAGTTGTCTGTCCTTAGATGACCTCCTTACTTGTGGCTCAACAGGTGGATCAAGTGGGGGCTGATCCCCCGGTCCATCTTCTGTAGGAACTCCCTCGTCCTCTATACCTTGTTGTACTCCCCCGTCATCAGGCACCACGAGAGGAATAACCGAATCCATATCCTCTAGCTCTCCTGAACTAGGCTGTGACTTCTTTAGCTTACAAATGTCTTCAATACATTGATCTTCAAAGAAGACCACATCTCTTCTCCTAACGAGCTTCTTCTCAGTCGGATCCCACAATCTGTAGCCAAACTTTTCATCACCGTACCCCAAGAACACACATTGCATGTTCTTTATATCGAGCTTGGACCTCTCATCCTTTGGTACGTGAACGGATGCCTTGCATCCAAACACCCTGAGATGATTATACGATGGATCTTGTCCAGTCCACACTTTCTCCGGTACTTCTCCATTCAATGGGGCTGATAGAGACCTGTTTATTAAATACACTGCCGTGTATATTACTTCTCCTCAGAATGTCTTGGGCAACTTCGCATGGGATAACATGCATCTAATTCTCTCTACAATGATGTGATTCATTCGCTCAACCACACCATTATGCCAGGGGGTCTTGAGAACCGTCTGTTCATGCCGTATACCCAGGGACTTGCAATACTCATGAAAGTCACCGATTTATTCACCACCATTGTTAGTGCGGATGCACTTTAATAATCTACCTATCTCTCTCTCAACCATAGCATGAAACAATTTAAACACACCAAAGACCTTGTTCTTGGATTTCAAAGCATAAACTCAAACCCTCGTAGATGCATCATCTATAAAAGTGATAAAATACAATGCCTCACCTAAGGTTTTTGTCCTCATAAGACCACAAACATCAGAATAAACCAAATCTAATGCATGCACTTTATTAACATGAGAAACAGATTTAACAAATGAAACTCTATGTTGTTTCCCTGATAAATAGTAAATACAGGTTTTGAGAGGTATACTTGTCACGTCTGGAAGGAGCCGCTTCTTTGCTGGTAGCTGAAGCCCTTTTTCACTCATGTGGCCTAGACACCTGTACCACATGTCAATAGTTGAATCTTCCGCTGCGTTCAACCCACCCTTGCACACACTAACACTTGCCCTGTAAAAGGTGTATCTTCCCTCTGGCTGCGATCAACGAACCCTTAATGAGCTTCCAGCGCCCGCCAGCAAAACGGCTTTTATGGCCATCATCATCCAACCTTCCCGTCGACATCAAGTTGAGGCGAAGGTCTAGAATGTACCTCACATCCCTGAGAACTAATATGTAGCCCACATTGGTCTTCATGCAAATATCACCGACCCCTATAATCTTTGATATGCCAGAATTTCTCATCTTCACGATCCCAAAGTCACCTGACCTGTAGTTTGTAAAGAAATCTCTGCTTGGAGTAGCATGAAACGAGGCTCCTGAGTCTATCACCCAGTCGGTGTCCTGACTCATAGCCGTGAGACAAACATCATAATCTGCTGAAAAAATAACCACAACGTCACCATGTGAAGCGACCGTAGTGGAATCTGATGCATCTTCCTTCTCCTTTCCTTTTCCTTTCTTGTCATTCTTCTTCTTATGACATTCATGCTTGTAGTGTCCCTTCTTGCCACAATTCCAGCATTCAACATCCTTCCTGGTACTCGACTTGTCTCTTGATTTATCTTGGGCCTTCCCGCCCTTTCTGTTATTTCTTCTCCCCCGTTCTTGTGTCATAAGGGCCTCTTGTTGAGTAGACCCCTGAGACCTCCTCCTTGTCTCCTCATTGAAGAGACAACTAGTTACATGTTCCATGGACACCTTTCTGTCTGGCGCGGAGTTACTTAAAGACACCACCAATGTCTCCTAACTGTCAAGCAATGAGCTAAGCAATAGCAAAGCCTGTAGTTCATCGTCCAGGACTATCTTCATAGCGGAGAGCTGGTTCAATATATTGCTGACTTCATTTATGTGCTAAGCCACGAACTACCATCTTTGAACTCGAGATTCACAAGTTGTCTTATCAGAAAAATCTTATTGCCGGCTATCTTCTTCTCATATAACCCTTACAATTTCAGTCATAAGCTAGCGGCTGAGGTCTCTGTAGACACATGGTTGAATATGAAATCGTCCAAGCATTGTCTAATAAACCCCACCGCCTTTCAGTCCAACTTCTTCCAATCATCATCTGACATATCTTTTGATTTTGCTGATATGCCTTGAATTGAAGAATACAAGTCCTTGCAATAAAGCAAGTCCTCCATCTTAGCCTTCCATATGGTCCAGTTAGAACCATTAAGACTGATCATCCTTGATGAGCCACCTTCCATAATTCAGAACCAATCCCACTCCGTTCAACCAACCTGAACTCTTTGATACCACTTTATAAGGGGCCGTTACACAAAACCTTAAGATCTAGCCTCCTAAAAAACACCAGAATTATGGGATAATAAAGCAATGAAATAAATCAAAGCACAAACCACATGACATAAGAGATTTTTATGTGAAAAACCCTCAAAGAGGTAAAAATCATGGGACCTCGTACAGAGCAACAATTCACTATGAAGTAGAATGTTACAACCGATGACAAGCATACACCGCTTGGATCAAACCTTCTTCCTCACCCAGGACTGGATAAACAATAAGAGAATAACGAAAAATGGAGAGATCTCACCAATTACGAGGACATAGAAGCGCTGAGACGTCGACTGCGAAGTAGATCACCTCTACGAGTAGAACCTCCCTTCCACAAGCTTCCTCTCTTTCTTTTTCTCTTTCTCTCACCCTTTGATAGCCCTAAACCCTTTAGCAAACCCTTGTAAAGCTTTAGGAAACTTTTTTGCATTCCCTAGAACAGCCCTAGGGACCCATATTTATAGTTTAAGAAACTCATTTTTGCACCTCTATGAAAACTGCCACAAATTTACGCAGTCCGCACAAAATCCGGACATGAATCTGGGTAACCTCGACTGGTCGAGCAGGGTCCTCGACCGATTGAGCGGCCCACTCGACCGGTCGAGCCTCTCCCTCGACTGGTCGAGCACCACGGAATTTTCAAACCAAAACTCGTTGTACTTTGAGTCGAGTACCACTTGACCGGTCGAGCAGTACACTCAACCGATCGAGCAGCTCTGTCTACTCTTCTATCATGGGGAGGAAAAACCCCATCACATCACTTCCTCACATCACTCAAGTTGGATCATGTGCTTACTCAATATCCTCCTTCACCACCATCTAACAATGATACGGAGGAACAAATTCAAAAGTAACAAGATTGGGAGCGTAACGACTATATATGCAAATGTCATATTTTCAACGCTCTTTCTGACTCATTGTATGTTGTTTACTGTTAAAATAAGACCACTAAGGATTTGTGGGAGGCGTTGCTCACCAAATACACATAAGAGGACGAAGACAATAAAAAAATTCCTTGTAACTCAGTTTTTAAAATTCAAAATGTTGAATGAAAAGCCTGTCATTGATCAAGTACGTAAGTTACAGGTTATCATCTAATAGATTATTACCGATGGCACTAATCTCGACAAAACCTTCCAAGTATGCACCATTATAAATAAACTTTCACATAAATGGAAGGATATTAGAAAATCTTTGAAACGAAAAAAGAGAAAATGTCCTTAGAGGATTTCCTAATGTTTCTTCAAATAGAAGAAGACTCTAGACTTCGCGATAAAAAAGAAGAACAACAGGAGGCCTAGGTAACACTAATATAGTCGAGAATAGTGTGAATCGGGAATCGGAGAAACCACCTTTTAAGAAAGATGATTAGCTTAAACCTAATAATCAAGGGTTCAAAAATAACACATCCAATAAAAGTCCATGATTCTTTTGCAAAAATCCCCGGCCACTTTAAGAAAGTCGGTCGAAAATGCAAAAAAAAAAAAAATGTAAGAAAAGAAACAGTAAGTCAATATGACAGAAGGCATGAATCTGTCAATTGTTGTCTCTGAAGTTAACATAGTGAATGAGGATGTTGAATAGTGGGTAGATTCTGATGCTACCGGACATATTTGTAGAAATTTCAACATGTTCAATTCCTACGAAATAGTGGGAGATAATTAAGAACTATATATAGGAAATGCTTCCACATCCAAGGTTGTAGGAAAAGAGAAGGTACGAGTTAAGCTAACTTCCAGAAAAGTTATTACTCTGAACGATATGTTGCATGTACCGGATATTATGAAGAATCTTATATCAACTAATCTACTGACTAAGTTTGGCTTCAGATGGGCATGTAGGGAATGGCTATGTATCTAATGGAATATTCAAGTTGAACCTTATGAATGAAAATTCTTCTTCTGGTTATACGTTTGATTCATATTATTAGAAATATCATTATTGGTAAAGCCTTTTCCACCGGTCTCTATCTACTGTGATAGTGAAGCAACACTATCAAAGGCATATAATAAGACTTATAATGGAAAATCTATGCATCTCAGTTTAAGGCATAGTTTTATGCAACAACTACTTGGTGATAGCGTTATAACAATACAGTATGTGCGATCTATCCAGAATCTAGCAGACTCGTTCACCAAGGGACTGACAAGGGATATTGTCAGTAGAACATCAACAAAAATGAGACTTAAGCTAATTTCACAGACACCAGATAAGGAAAATCCAACTTAAGTTAATAGGTTTAATAGGCAAAGTACATCGTAAGAAATGTCCGAGGCAACACTGTACGTTTTCTATCTGTCTTATTCTTAGATGTATGTATAGTGTTGGGTACCTATAATGATTAAAAGAAGGATGACCATCTGCTCTTAACAATTCCTTTCAAGGGTGCTATTGTTACATGGGCATTCATAAGAATTCACCTACATGAGTATTGGAAGTGGGGCCGCTTCTTAATGTTCAAGAGTTTTGGCTACTCTTATGATCACATGAATTCAGGACAGAGCACAAGGCCATTAATGTACTATAATTTTAGAACACATGACAATTGAAATATGTGTGTGACATGTCTGGTTGTGTCATATAGAATACTTAGTTAAAGACCATAATTACTAAGGATTCTGATACAACTTTGATTTTTCTACACTAAGTAAATGTTTAAGTTCATAAGACACATTCTCCTATGCACATATCTTCCTTATATACCCCGACTTCTTTATTTTGAAAATTAGTGTGGGATTGTTGGGTTTTTCTTTTCAAACTTATAAAAAAAAGTAGGAAAAGGGTTGTGCCTTTTGGTAATTGTTGGTGACCATTCATTTGTGAATGGTGGTGCATCTTGGTAAACGGAGCATCATTTGAATTTGAAATAGTGGTGAAAAGATGCCATTAATGGTGGAGGGATGCCATTGTTGGAAGGACACTATGGAAGAAGATGTCTTTTCATGAAAAAAATATTAAAGCAACTCTTATGACTCTATATAAGTCCATCTTTGGGTCAATTCGAAGAAGAACAATTCCAACAATCTTCTCTCCTTCCTTTCCATTTTCAGTTTTGGGTGATTTTTGAAAAATTGCAGTTTTCAGACACTAAACTGCAAACAGATTTTCAAGAAGTAAACTGCAAAAAGTTTTTAAGGGGTAAGCTATAACAACATAAAAGTCAAGGGTGTACGCTGTAAAAGTGTGTTTGGGGTGCGGTTTTTCGATTATGTAGGCCAAAGCCCATATTTCCATGGTTTTGGAGAAGAAGCTTATTGTATCCTGGAGTTAGATTTGTTGTAACCCTCTTACAAACTGGTTTAATCACCAGTAGGGTGTGAATATCACCTTAAAGATATTGACATCGTAACCTTCCTTAAGCCTATCTTTAAGTGATCGTTTTTTTTTTTTTTTAAATCTTTCCACCTCAACCCTTACAATACTCACCCATTCAAAGCACTCTCTAACGACAAGTACACAACACATACCGAGCTAAGCATTATGAACCTTTTGCAATCTTGACATGCTAGCTCGCTTAAAGGGTAAACAGTAGAGATCCAATATCTAATTTCATATATATTCCAAGTATTCCAACAGCTTTTCAATATTTAACATTCAATCATGCTCTTTGTAAATCACATGTATTTATAATATGCAACGTATTTAACAAATTTGGCATAGTTTCCAAAATCATCTCAAATATGATTTCGAATAACAAAATCGAGCATCTAGTGCAATAACTTTAAATTTTCAACAATACATCAATTATAAAAACATCATATATGGGCTTTTAGAAAAATTACACAAAACCTCTCAAAAAATTATAATTACTATCACATAGTATTTCAAGTATATCGGATCTTGGGGTAGGTTTTTGGACAATCAAATAGGCAAAACTCGGGATTTTAATGCGAAGTAGTCCCTGACCTAATTAAGATTATAAAAATAATATTTTAATCCTTACTTTTCAGAAAATTTATGAAAGTCTCATCGGTTTACAAATTTACACAATCCAGATTGTTGTGATGGAGCTTAAGGAACCGTGGTTTCGACGATTTAGATAGGTTTAGCCAGTGGGTTCCGGAGTTGAAAATCCTCCGCCACTCGTAGCCAAGAAAGTTAGAGAGAACGAAAGTCTTTCTAATGTCTTCTGATATTTGAGGGATGGAGTTGAACGGTTAGGATTGAATGGAGTGATGGGCTCTGCTTGCATCTACACTCTTATCCATTGGAGAAGGACAAATCAGAGAAGAAGAGAAGAAGTTGAGGGAATCGGTTTTCTCGGCAACACTGCGACTCTTAAGACTGGGAACAGATGGACGTCTAGGATTGAAAGATCCAAATACGGTGATCTGTTGAGTTGCATTTATGAAGTTTGAAGAAGGAAAAGAAAAGACCACGAGGTCGGGTCACGTGGCCAAATCCGTTTCGGCAGCGGTTTAGCGTTGGGTTTTCGATCTTTCACGTGTTGATAGTGGTTGTTGCTGGTTGGTTGGGTTTGAGTGTGCCTAGATGGATAAACAGCTTTAATAATGATTTGATGATGTTGGACGCTATGGTATGGACGATTCAAATTTTCTGATCTAGCGAGGTGGGTTGGTGTAATAAAGTTCCAGAGTTGGAGGAAGATTTGGCTGAGTTTGAAAGGCAACTCAGTTACTCACGATAGTGCATGTACGCACTTCTAATTGTTTGTTTTTGGACGATTACATATGTGAACGATTTGGATTCAAGATTGTATGTCAGCCACAGGCTATGATCTTAAGTGGTCTATGTATTAAATGGTTTAGATCGTGAAGGTATGGTTCTAATTTCTTGTTCTTTGATTGAATGGTTGAAATGGGTTGATCTTGAAACGAAAGGTCGGATGGTTTTAGAAACATAAAGTAAGTGCTCCATAGGGTCCTTTATGAATAAGGAGTTCAATGTACGGTTAATTTTTTGAATTGATTGTCAAATTGTGATTTACAGGGTGGCATGTACAGGAAATATGGTACAGATGAATGTATAAGGGTCCTTAAAACCATGAAATTTGAAGAATCTCCTTGGAAAGTCAGAAGATTCCAGAAATAGGCCCAAAAATGGCTTAATATGAAAAGCGATCCAATAGATTCGTTGGTGTTCATGTGAGGATTACGTCGGTTGTCTCTGTCTGATATTTGAGTGGGCCATCTAGCAGATATAATGGAAAATTTAATGGATGGTAAGATCTTGTAACTTATACTGGGGATTGAAGATGTGCGGTTCAATTATGATGATTAGCCTTTGGTTAAATTTTCATCACAATTAAATGTGTAGAGGGGCTTTTTATAGTTTAAGGGTAAGGATGTGTACACCATGAGAATCCTTAGGTGGTTGATAGTTATATCTATAGTCATTAAGATTAAAACTAAATGATAGGATATGATCACACAAGTGTAAAGAATAGGGTGGATAGATTAGAATCATAGATGGACAAGTGTAAGTGTGATTTTGATAATCTTATGGCAAGTTTACTGTAATGAAAATGGTCTGATGGTGACCTAGATGGTTAAATTACTAGATCTAAGGCTAATTAGGTATCTCTATGGTTGGTTTGATGAATGGGTAGGCATACGAGCAGATCTAGAGTTAGTGATGGAGTTGGATGATTTGTACATGTCAGTTAAGGGCGAGAATCGCGAGATTAGTATGTCTACTTAGTTGGATTGTTTTGGACAGATTAGGCATCACACGTCTTAATGTGCGAATCTAAAAATGAGGTTAATGGTCATCAATGATGCAAGTCTATGGTAAGGATTGTGGGTTAAACAAAGGTGGATTGATCTCAAACTTTACTAGTTCGCTATGGGTCAGTGTGGCTCGGTATAAAATGATTTAGAATGGACTAATTGGATGTACTAATGGGTAATTTATTTGGACAGATTTTTAGTGTAATCAGAAGGTCCTAATTGAGTGGTTATGATACATGGGTCGTGGGTCATGATCAAGATTGTTTAGTGTACATTCAACGGTTAGATTTGGGTTAGTTTATGGGTGATCTTGTAGGCGTGAGTGGCGAGAGTACATGTGTACATATACATACATATATTATATACACAAAACATATATTTACTAATTCATAAATCAAGGGTTAACAGTAAACGAATCAATCACACATACTAGTAAATGCACTTTGCACACATGGATAGATGCAGGTATGCATGGATGAATTGATGGATCTATACATGTATGCTTGGATGAATGCAAAGTGTACATGTATGCGTATGTATGAATGCACACCAAAACCTCGCGTCATTACAGGAGCCTTACATGACAGGGCCTCACTAAATCATGTTCCATGTTAGAATATTATCTTGTCAGTTTAACATTTTTGCTATACATTATGACATATTGCTAGTTTTATATCCATGCTGAGACTGTGTAGTTTTGGAGCATGGGTCATGTCAAAATGATTAAAATTGCTTATATGATGGGCCATGGACCATCTCATTTAACCATTGTTTTATGCACCATGATATGAACTTTCTATCTTTAACATTATTTTAGATATCACCCAGTCCTAGTCTATGTGTGTGTGTGTGTCAATTAATGCTTGCCTCGTGATGATGCCACAACATTTGAGGTGGTAATTACTTATGTGGTAGCCACTGTAATGTGGTCATGACATCCACACAAACTATTGTGCAGAATTTTACATAATTCAATCAAACACAAGGCCACACGTGTTAGCACGAGCCTGTATTAAGTTAACGTGTGCGTTTAAGAAAGTGTGGACGTGCTAGAGTCGTACTCCACTCAATGTCTGATTAAACATTGGTGATCCCCGCGCTGAGATGGACCATTTAGGATTGAATTTTAGGACTCAGCGGCCCTTATTAGCCACCGACGGTTACAACGATCAGGCAAATTGTGGAAGGGTAGGAGTTAGTCCCTCTTAATATATTCTTTTTGCCTTATCTTAAGGACTTATTCTTTCACCACTAATTACAACCAATATATTTCTCAAATGAACGAAGATGGATGGATTAAAATAAAAGAGGCCAAAAATAATACTAATTTTATTGATGTTTAATAATGCTAAGTACAATCGAAAAAGTAAATAAAAATGGAGAATAAAAATAAAATGAGAGATAAATGCCTAAACTATCCATACGGACATATGATCAAGGCAAATGGTTAGCGGTATATGATTAGGGTGTCTGATATTCTAAGTAAGGACTTGGTTAATCAAAATCCAGCAATGGAAGTTGTAGATATTTATCCTACTATGGGACTTCAACGGTGACGCTAGACAATAGCAATCTAATCTAAACCTTAAACTCTTTGCAATATGGCTAGACAGAAGTAGAGGGGACTAAAAACTATGCTAGGCTAAGCTAAAATAAAAGATAAAGACTGTAAAGATAGATTGTATTTGACATGGGCCTTGAGCTCTTCATCACATTCTACTTTTATAACTTTTGGAGGTGGCAAAAGCCTCGTTGGTCCAAGATCCTTCGTAGCCATGTCTTTTTTATGTGCTCCTCCTACAAGATATCTCTATAAAACTGAAACTATTTTCAGATCTCTTGCTACCATGGCTGCAATGATCTTCGTATGTTAGAAATCATTTTCAAGGCTCCATCTCATTGGATCTGATTTGATCACAGACCGTTTTCATGTATCCCCTATCATGACCATGAAGATCTGTCGAACTGATAGAACCAGTTCCACTGGATTTAGATCGACTCAATCTATTAATTCTCATTCACTCATATATTGGTCCAATCTTCAAATCTTCGTAATTGTCATGAGAGATCCGAACGTTTCTAGGAGGATCTCTCATTCTAGAAGGATTGTGAGAGATAGCCTTACCAAGTATATTCAGATCTGTGATAGGATCCTTACCTCAGTGGATCTTTTAAAAACAATGGTGGATACATTGCCTCTGTCACGTGCCATACAGATTAGGGCTTAGTGTCATTCACCGGTTTGTTTCATCTAGAGGCGTGCATACGATTATGTATCACCGCGTTTATGATGGGAGACATGTGAGGCGTGCATATGGTTCTGTGCCACCGCATTTATGATGGGAGATGTGTTGATGAAGGATGAAGGCAAAAGATATCCTTATGTGCAAGTAGATTTTGTCATTATTAGGTGCATAGTACCAACACATGGCAACATCTTATTGGTCCATGAGAGTGTATCAAAAATGGGTGTAAAGACCCAATCCCTTGTGCTTGATCATGGGTCGTGAATTAAGAAAAATTCAAAACCAAGACCTATCATTAGGAGTGGTTTGGAGGGGACGCCTGCCCTTGATTGCACATAGCCGCACAAGTTTATGACTAGCCTGATTTTCTTAGGTGTCCTTTCATATGGGATAGATGTGTCAGATGAATGGATTGGACTACACAACGTAGTGGGCCCTAATGAAGTCAGAGGTGCGTGTCCCCCTTCAATTGTTCTATTGATAGGACCCACCTGAGTCATGAAGGGCACATTTGGATACCACCAAATAAGTTACTTTTTCTACTTACAGCGGTAGATAAGTGACTTATTCCAGATAAGTAAGTTTAGTTTATGATTAGTTGTTGTAACTTTTTTAATTCAAAGTACATAACCACTTCAGTTAATGTTTTTTTAGCTTTCTATTTTTAATAAGTCTCCGAAGAGAGGCATCCGGAAAGATGAAAGAGAGGATAAGCTGATAAGCATGTTGTTTGCTAAACATACTTATCTTCTTAATAAGTAAAAATTAAGATAAGCTACTTATGGAACCTCAAATTGACTTAATTTTTTAGCCCTTGGCCAAATATTAAAGGGTGTGCATGACAATCAAATCAAGCCCTTGGCCAAATATAAAAGGGTGTGCACGACCGGAGCGAGGTTACCTCCACTAACGTGGTGGTAACTTTACATGTGACCATTTCCACTCACATGCATACTACAATGCTGGATCTTTCACACATGTGCCCCCTACTGGATGCAATCTTGACCATCTATATGAAAGGCCATTGTTCAAATTCTTAAAATCTGTAAATTTAGTATGATGTTTACATATATAAGTGTATGTGTATTTTTCTAATGTCTCAAACCTTTTGAATGATATATGGGATGCCTAATATCAATCGGGACAATTCATTCAATAGTATTACTGTGAGTAAGCTATGGTGCAAGAATCATATATACCATGATCATGACCCTTTGAACATAGTCAATTTGTTATGAGTAGCCCTTGTTTTTATAAGCCATAGATGACATGGTTAGAATTATCAAATCAAAGCCTAGATGAATGGGGGCTTTGGTTTGATGATTCTAACTATGTGATCTATGGGTTGTAAAAAACAAACAATTGTAACAAATTGCCCCATTCGAAGGATTAGGATCATGTAATCGGCATCATTTTTCTACAAAGCTTGCTTCCAGTAGTACTACTAATAAACAGCCCCGATTGATATTAAGCTTCCACGTGTTATTCGAACGGGACAATATCATTATATATAGAGGGAGATTATATTATTATATATTATCAGTAATGGTTTTCACTACTTTGCAAAGGTGGCATTTCCTAGCTTTTCTTACAATGGTATGGTCTTCACTTTTTCTGGCAATGAGGATTCTTCCCCACTTTCTGCACATAGATATGAGGATCCGATCCCCACCTTTGCACCGCACTCAATTGCATATACTTGCCTTCATAGGTAAAAGCTCTCCCGCTTCATCATCTCCATTCCATTCCAATCCATGCTTTATTTACAACAATGATGAGTATTCAAAGATAGAAAAGACCTTTGCCCATCCACGTGCCAATATGGCACAAGTGTGCGATATCTAGCTTTTCATCAGGTGGGCCACATTGTTTTCGATCTTCTAGTCTAAGAGTCAGGGTATTATTGCTCCCAAGACGGGCTACGCAGTAAGGATAAATGGACGGCTAGAAAGAAAAAAAAAAAATGGCGTGTTCCGTGCATCGTGGCCCACCTAACGAGTAACAGCGGTTGATTTTTTACATCCAGGGAATCTAACCAGTCTGGCCCACCTGATGAAATGCTGGATCTTTCACACATGTGCCCCCTACTGGATGCGCGGGGACCTAGCAAACGTCCGAAGATCGTGCTTCGCGAAACCCACACGTGTCCATCCACATGCACTGCCACGTGCCAGCCTAGTTATGGAGTAGCTGGTGGCATGTGGATGACCCGTTCCAAAGTCCAGGCCGATAAACTCATCAGATGGACACGAAGATATGGACACCTTTAAGAAAAGCTAGTAACAGTCCACGTCCATCATACACGTGCGACAAGGCTGATGAGTGTAGACAATGTCATCTAACCGTCAGGACCCACCTTAAGCACGCTCAGATTATTCACATACATACCATCTTGCTACGTGTGGTCGCACGTAGAGGTGCATGACCCTTCAACGACCCTACGTGAAACTTTTACATTACACTAATAAGCCCACCACCTTCCTCGCCAGCAACCTCTCCATGTGCTACTGTTTCTATTATATACTGCAGCTCTTGCACCACCTCCTTCATACTCGGCCTCTCTCCCTTCTTCTCCCTCAAGCATGCCAGAGCCAGCTCAGCGAAGAGCTCGACGCTCCTGACCACCACGACAAGAGGCTCGTCAGTGAGCAACCGACGATCCACCACATCCATGACCCTGCCCTCACGGGCCCGCTGTGTCACGAACACGGCAAGGTTCACATCATCAGGATGTCTAGAGAAATCGATGGCCCGCTGCGAGGTGAGGAGCTCGAGCAGCACGACCCCATAGCTGTACACATCGCTCTTGTCAGTGAGCTGGTAATTCCGGTAATATTCGGGGTCGAGGTATCCCAACGTGCCTTGGGCGCACGTCGATACATGGCTGAGGCCCGGACGGGCCAATCTTGACAGCCCGAAATCCGCCACCTTGGCGTTGAGCTCATCATCGAGGAGGATGTTGGTGGACTTCACATCCCTATGGTAGATTGGAGTGTGAGCTGATGAGTGTAGGTAGGCCAATGCCTCAGCCGTTTGTAGAGCAATGTTCAGCCTCATCTTCCAACCCAAGAAGGTGGGCCCCACACTTCTATGAAGATGGTCATGGAGTGTGCCGTTGGATATGTATTCGTACACCAACAATGGCTGATCGGCTTCAACGCAGCAGCCCAAGAGCCTAACCAGGTTCTTGTGATTGACCTGAGATAGGATGCCGACTTCGTTGAGAACTTGTTGGTTGCTCTTGATGTTGCCCACCTTGGCAGATTTAACGGCCACCAGCGAACCATCTTCAAGCACTCCTTTGTAAACCTCTCCGAACCCACCGCTCCCCAGCATCCTCTCTTTAGAGAACCCATCTGTCGCTTTCTTCAGCTCTTTCAACCTGAACATCGGAGCAGATTTCCCGCCGGTGCTCGCCTTCAACATGTCTTCCCTTACTTTAGCAAGCCCCGCTGTGCCAGAGAATTTCCTAGATTTTCTTACTGTGATGGCCGCTGCCGCCATCAAGATCATGAACAAGGCCAGCGCTCCCATGGCAGCCTCTAAACCAAGGCGGGCCATGGGGGATAGTGAGCGGTGAGGATCATCTCTTGAGCATATTCCCATTGCATGGTCCCAGTGGTAGCCCCTATTGCAGAGGCACCGTCCAAGGCCTAGCTTAGTCGTCGAACAAGTCGAAGTACTGGAGCAATCCAGTTGGGTTTGGCAGACGGGCTCTGGCGGAGAAGCCCATTGAATTTCCAATCCTTCTTCCCACTCGCTAGCGGGCTTCTCAAGATCAACGTGGAGAATGCTTCTGAAGGCTCGGCAGCCGGAGTTGTGGAGTCTTATCTTGTAAGCCGAGGGCATGCCGCCCGCAACAAATGTGCAACATGGCGACAGGCCGCTCGTGCACTGGGATACACGGTGTGGGTCCACCCGGCCCGAGCGCTCTAGGTACCGATGGCAGAGGCTGGAGGGGGTGCAGTTGAGGGGCGAGACTAGGATACGGGGCGAGCAGTTGAAGAGAAAGATGGTGTTTGACGCTGTGACGTTGAAAGGGAGAGACTGGTTTAACCAGAGCCCCTCGCTCTTGGGCATGTCTTGGGTGACGCATGCCCCGGGTAGCCACGGCGATGGTTGCACCACCATGTGCTGTGCCAGAGCTTGGATGGCGAGCACGCGGTAGGAGCTCGAATTAAGAGCGTCGAAGTACAGATTTCCCTCCGAGATGTTGCAACGTAGGCGGTAGTTGGGGTCGCCGCAGCCAGGGCTGGTGCTTAGAGGGTATGGGACTTCCAAGGAACCACAGGGAGTACATGTGTTTAGGGAAGAAGAAATACTAAAAAAGAACTGAAGAAAGAAGAGAGAAAGTGGGGGAACTGGATTTCTTGTTTTTGGCATGTTTGGATGTTTGAATGGAAAGACTGAAGGGAAGAGATTGCAATGGTAGGATGGACACGCACACAAGGAGAGTGGAGCATTGGAGAAATAGAAAAAGGATTGGGAAGAAAAGGAAGAAGAAAGTGGCCAACACTAAAATTAAAAAAAGAGAACTTTGATACTCTGGCGAGGGTGATGGATGATACGCGGGCACTTAGATATTACTTAAAAAATTGCATGTGGAATGCAAGTAATTCAAATTAAACTGTCCACAAAATGCGTCTCAAACTATTAGAGTGACATTATTTCATTATGCGACTATCAGACTGGCGGACATTGATGGAACGGTTAAAAATGAGAAATACCCTACAGACCTCGGGCCCACAAATCAGCTGTTAGGCTTCTTCAAGCAATCTGATTTTGGGAATGTGATAGTGGGTTCCACAATTTAGTAATGTATGCCACATCAGACAAGTATCAAACCTTATAGGGTAATCCAAACCATTGATCTGTTGAGTCCCATCTTGGATGGGAGTTGTCCCAGAAATAACCCAGATTGGACTATGTTGGAGACCAATATTATAACCTTTTTCAAGTTGAATATGAACCGATCGAGGTTAAGATTTCTTCTCAAGTAGAATTTACAGGCAGTCAATCCACAGTCGAAAACAACAGAGCAACGGTCTGGATCACCATACAACAAACTCCACTAGAAATAAAAACCCGTGCATGCTGTGGAAAGATGCGGGTCCACGTATCATATGAATGCTCTTTTAAAAGATGGTAGGTAGAATATTTTAAAATTTTTGGCGTTTACAGGACCGTTTGATTCCTATTATTTTGTATCCATGGATTTGGAATCCTTTGATCTACTTCGTTCCCTGCAGGAGAGGCTTTGCAAAAACTGGTTGTTTCTAATCGACAAGCAATTATAGGATTTTGGACTTGTTTGGGTGTATCATTCATGAAAGAATCCCAAAGAAGGTTGAATGGTATTGAAGTGGGAGAAGGTTTGTAGTTTGTTCAATGCTCACGTATTAGATCCTCATGTTCTTGTGTGCTTGAGTGTGGGAAGCTTGGCTTAGGAGTAATGCGCCAGGAGCTCACTTCACTTATAAGGAGTAGGAGCTAATGGAGTTTTGAAAAGATAACAGGTTCTCTGAATTATGATCAACCTAAAGTGTAGTTTTCAGATTTCCAGAATTTAAATAAATAAATAAATAAAAGCTCTAGATCTAATATCTTCAATCAATGTGGCAAATGAAGATAATGCCAATGTGGTTTATTTTCAAATGAAGTAATCTCTCCTCACAAGTAAATTTAAATCTCATGATAGAGCTGAGATCTAGATCCTAGGTTTGAGATCAACCCAAGAGATGGACCACACATGAAGCACATCTATCCATCTTTTATGTGAGCTATAATAGTTGGAAAATTTTGAAGTGAATGCAGAGTTTTCCAACATGCGCTAGGAAATCGGGAGAAATTTGGTTTTTGGGGTGCTGGAGGCATACACAGACAAGCCCAATTATTCTCAAGGAGTCGTTTGAATGCCTGTAAAATCCTCAAGTAGCAAAGGGATTACAAGTAACTGAATTACAGAGGAGCTGCTTGGATACTTGTATTTTACAGATTACAGCTTTTAGCTGTATTATGAAATCTGGCAAAAAAAAAAAAAGAAGCCATGTTTCATATTATAAAAAAAGGGCATTATAGATAGTAGAACACAATGGCTGATATACACCCAAGATATGTGGGCCCCACCTGAATATGTAAGGTACATCCAATCTATCCATCATGCGCTTCCCATGATGCTCTCATATGGCTCTAAAAAATAAAATTAAAAAATTAAAATAAAATAAAATAAAATAAAATAAAAATAAAAACAGTTCGTCCATTATCAAATGGACCACACGAAGGGAGGATGGGACATCCACCATTAACAACTTTCAGATTGCATTTGGGGTCCATTGTGATGGGTGGAGGACACCAATTTGTCTGGTGATCCAAAAACAAATCAAGTCCTCAACGTGATTTGCAAACTTTGAAAGGTTTTACCACCCAAGCTCTATGGTATGATACCAACTTTATCCATTGTAAATACATTACAAGTTCGTCAAATATATAATCAGTTTACATGTAAATAGATTACCACTCGGAATAGCATATAAACCATTTACACCTGAAACTCTTTTCAGGTGTAAAGTGTTTACAACTTAAAACTTTACAGGCACGCAGATGACCCCTAAGGAAAGCGAGGGGCCAACGAACCTGTCACTGGGCAGCGTATAAATAAAATCGAGACAAGTTGTTCTCGAGTCATATGAAAAGGACTTTTCCAAATATCATCATGTGGCACATACAGGCAGGGAATCATATGAAAAGCCCTCTTCGACCACCAATTTGCTACCTAAATAAATCATAAATGAAAATTTTTAAAGCAACGTCCTATAAGACCATCTGGAAAATTTAGCAGAATGCACAGTGCCCTTGCTTGAATTTTCTCAGCAATAAAGCTGAATACTGGGTGGCAAGAAATTGGGGGAGGTGAAATGACTATAAAATCTTGTTTAAATCATATAAACTCAAGCTAGTGATCGAGATTTCTTTTTAAACAATATATATACATGTTTTTATAAATTTTAAGGGTACGTTTGGGTAGGGATCCTACAAATCAGGATTTAGCCTAATCCTGATTTTGATGAGCCCCATGCCCTCCACGTCAGGTTTGCAGCACTTAAGTGGCAGTTTCCTCCGCATAAATGCAATTACCAGAGTTTTAGAAAAAACGAACTTAAAATACCAATAATTACATTTATGCAGGGGTGCAACTTTAGCGTGGCAAAACCGACATAGAAGGCATGGGCCCCACCAAAATCAAGATTAGGCTTAATCCCAACTATGCAGGACTCCCAATCCTGCCGTATTCTCTGTTTATAGTGCTTTTAATGTACTCCTTTTGGGCAAAAAAGCTCCATATTTTTTAGAAGAGCAGGCAAACCAGACTGAAATTACTCAAAAAAGGGGGAAAAAAAAAAAAAAAAAACTCATTTCATTCAAATATGACTTTTGAGGGTGATTTAAAGACAGATTGGTTGTCGTCATTCATTGATAGAACTGAGCACAAGGTAGAAACATTCAGTAGAGAGAAATTAATTTATATAAGGATTACTTGGAAATGAAGGATTTAAGAGAAGCAAAGAATGATATTGATCTATTTGACCACCCATGCATTTTCATACTCATGCATTCAAACTATTGTAACTGAGTTTTTGTTTTTTAATCTTATTTATATATAGTATATCATATAGCAGTTTTCTGGCTCTTTTTCCACCCAAGTTGCATTCTAACAATTGTTTTTATCAAATCTTGATATTTTATTCTCTTTCGATAATGCAAAACCATAGTGTTCAAGGAACTTCCGTTTTTAGGGAAAAAAAAATATAGCTTATGGTAAGTGTATTTTCCATATGGAGTCATTTGGGAGATTCTCCACAAACAACATGGCATTATATTTCAGAAAAAGGTGGTCCTACTTTTACAAGGATTCCTCTCCTTTTGTGTCCTTGCTCCTTTCATGTAAATTCAGGATATTCCCATCTTTTATAAACCTTCCAAGATATAAAGACATGCAACATTGGAATCAAATCCAACCAACGGCATCCCTTCTGAAAAAGGCCTATAAGATTTGAATTTCGAATCAAATCCAATCCAAGAGAAGGGCCTAATGCGAAAAAGTAACATGCAAGTTGATTTATGATAATAGGCAAGTGCGAACTCTGCAGGGCTTTACAATTAGAACTTGGTAAATCTGACCATGAGTTTTGTACATGACTAAGGAGGTTGTTCGGATTTAAACAAAATTGTGTTAGCACATACTGCTTATTTATGATTTGTCAAACCCATTTATGTACGAAAACCTTAAAAAAGGACAATGTATCCACAAAATATGATTGTTCACAAGATTTGCATGTAAAGATGGAGCAAGGACGAGGATAGCTTATACCTAGTTCTAATCACAAGGGGAACACAAAATTTCCTGCATCTGCTTTTCATGTGCTAAATGTGTGACAGTCCAAGTTCAAACATTCCACATATGCGCATGTGCCACCATCAATCTTCAAGTGCCCAACATGTACCACGTGTGTCAATGTGTAAAAGCACTATAAATGTTATACATGCCACCATCCATATTAAGCTTTCCACACATTCCACATTCCATCCTTGCTTTATGTTATAGGGTGTTTGACAAATAAGAAACAAAATAACTAGTCCCAACAACATGACTTGGACAGCTTATGCCAACAAAACTTTGCTTGCATCCAAACAGCCATAATTCCTACCCAATGTTTTTAAAACCCGGTCAGTATGCCACTAGTTTTCATGAGCAGTCCAGTCCAAACCAGCCCAACCCGCAACTCAATAGTTCAGCCGAACATTACCATGATATTATAATTTGAGTAATTAAAATAACTCACCAATTAGAAAATCTAAAGGCCACCGATTCAAAACCAAACTGCCTAGGTCAAATAGTTTGACACATGTGACCCAGGTGGTCCAAATTCGAAATGGCTCCTATGGAGATCCAGACTGCGGCACGAACATGCCACAAGTTCCGGTCCAAATCCGGTCAGTCCGGGTTCTAAAACATTTTTCTTACCAGCTTGGGGTCCATTCAAGCTGCCAAGTCCAAGCCTTTGATGTAACATGAATTCTCAAGCCTGCACTTGAGGATTTCCACATCCGGAGTTTGCGCCATGACAAGGTCCAACAAAGACCGACCTGATAATACAAGGCCTGAGTCAGGCCAAGTTTACTGATTAAAATTTTGTCAAGGCCCAACCTGGCACATTATGCATTTTCTACACATATGTTAATGATACTCAATACTTACACATCTATACTAAATATAATGCTGGTAGTTTCGGGTGTTTTTGTCTCGCAATTAGTCTTAGAAACTTTGCTTATTAAAGGGTAAAACTATAATAAAAGGTATAGGCACTTTGCAAAGGACGGTTCGGATTCTATCAAGCAAATGCCATAAATAGCCCATATCAACCTACTTCCTTTCATTTCTTTTAATGCATGCAGCCGACGCCAAACTCTCCCCTCTCTGCTTATAGCCTGTATGAAGTGTTTCTAATATCACCGATATTATTAATAATAGATATTGCAGGCTCAACGATATCAATAACTCATTTATTCGTTGGATTTCCATATATCACCGATGTCTTGTCATTTATCGATAATATTGTGTACTGCCAACATATCATGATTTCCTCGTGTGTACAAGTACCAAATATCGCTTGTATCAGCGACACAAGTGGACTTCCCTCTTCTGACAGTAGCCCCTTGTGTAAATAGAGAAAAAAATCCAAAAAAAAAAAAAAAAACAAAACAAGGAATCTTCCCTTCTTCTTTTTTCCAAGTCTTAGTTTGGGGTGAAAATTGGCAAACTCTCCTTCACTCCCTATGGATCGAAGCTCGAATTTGGGAGCGAAATCGTGGATCAAAGCATCGGTGGGCTGGAATCTACAAGGTATAAAATATTGAAATTTTTGGCTTTTTCTTTATTTTCACATGGATTTCACTGTAAATCCATGTTTACAAATGATTTTCATGCATTGACATGGATTCGGGTGGAAAATCATGAGATTGGGGGATCAATTTTTTCAATTTCAGGAAAATGGAGAAAATCCGATTTTTTCCCATTTTCTTTTAATTGGAGCCCCAATTTTTTACGTGATCATGAGAAAGGGCAGACCTATCAATTCATGGTGATCTCTTGATTTTTCAAAAAATAATATTTATTTTATTTTATATATATATATATTATATATATATATATATATATATATATATAACTATTTAATTTGAAAAAAAAAAATCAACTTCTTTTTTTAGATTTCTATTTTTTTTAATTTCTTCTTTTTTATGGTTCCATGTTTATCATGGTGACTTTTGATTTTTTCAAAAAAAAAATTAATTATTTATATTTTTGAAAAATAAAAACTGTTTAATTGAAAAAATAAATAAATTCAACTTCTTTTTTTAGATTTTTTTTTTTCATTTTAAAAATAAAATCTGTTTATTTAAACAATTCCATTTGAAATTTATTTTTCAATGGATGCATGGTGGTATATGTGTGTGTGTGTGTGTGTGTGTGTGTGTGTGTGTGTATATTGGATGGATGGATGGATGGATCATGGATGTGTATGCCTATCCATCATGTGTGTGTGTGTGTACGCATGGATGTATGTGTGGATCATGCATTGTGTGTATGTGTATGTGTCTTCGTATATATGTATGGATGGATCATGTGTGTGTGTGTGCATGCATGGATGATTGGATGGATGTGTGTACGTGCATGCAAGCATGGATGTATGGTTGGTTGGCTGGTTGGATGGATAATCATGTATGTTTGTATGCATGCATGGACGGACGGATGAATCATCATGCAGGTGTTTGTTTATGTATTCTTTATGCATGCATGGATAGATGGATGGCTAGAAGGATGGATGGATGGATAATCATGCATGTGTTTATGTATGCTTGTATGCATTCATGGATGGACAATTGGATGGATCATCATGCATGTGTTTATGTATGTTTGTATGCATGCATGCATGGATGGATGGATGGATCTTCATGCATGTGTTTATGTATGTTTGTATGCATGGATGTATGGATGGATCATCATGCATGTTTTTATGTATGTTTGTATGCATGCATGGATGGATGATGGATGGATCATCCTGCATGTATTTATGTACGTTTGCATGCATGGATGATGGTTGGATGGATGGATGAATGGATCATCCTACATGTGTCTATGTATGTTTGTATCCATGCATACATGGATGGATCATCATGCATGTGTTTTTGTTTATATGCATGCATGCATGTATGGATGGTTGGATGGATCATCTTGCATGTGTTTATGTATGTATCATGCATGGATGGATGGATGGTTAGAGGTATGAATGCATGTTTGTTTGCATGCATGCATGGATTGATGCATTACTTGTTCTTTCCTACAACGATATTGAAGTGATTATTATATTATTATTGGTTGTATTTGTATGCAAGTAGTAGGAAGCAAAATGTCACCGGAAAAAGGAAGAGTAAGGGACATTCAAACATGAACGGTCAATGAAGGAAAATAGATATAGAACACTTTGCAATTACTATGGCCACACATGAGGAGTGGGGGGTGTCTAAGCTAAAGGAGCACTAGGTAGAGGATAATAGAATGTGAAGGACTGCTCAAGTGTTCCAAAGGAAGTGAGAGCAGAGATTAAGAAAGTGTTGAGTGAGGGGAAGACACGTAGTTAGCAGCAACAGGCATGGACGAGGGATATTAAAGAGAAGTTACAGGATCCCAAACAGGGCCTAGCGACTATTAATGAGGACCAGGACAGCAATGATGATTAGGTGTTGGCATATACCAAGGACTGTATTATTGAGTGGGATATGAGGGAGAATAGACAAGCGATGCGCTGGTTCTTAGCATTGGGACGGAAAAGGGAGCAGAAGAGACAACTTAAGGAGATTAGTATAGAGAATGCTAGTGTATTGTATTGTGGGCTCTTTTTGTGTAAGTGCATGTGCACACTTCCCTATTCTCCTGTAGTGTATTATATGCTTTATCATAATAAAATAGTATGTGTTAGGGCAAGCAAGCCCAACACATCAACTCTCCCAAACTCTTCTTCTTCTTCTTCTTCTCTCTCAATATTCTCATCCCTTCTTCACATTATCCTCACCAAATCCTTCTCTACTTGGTATCAGAGCGAAGATCCAGCATTCCGCATCCAACAGGTTGAGAGGCGACACGTCACCTTGCCGCGTCAATGATCATCTGGCCGACGCGGCGTTGTACTGGACGTATGGCCTCCGTTTGAGTGAAAGTTTAGGGTGGATAGATCTTGATTTTAGAAGATTTGTCATGATTTTTCCGAATTTATTAGACCTCTTTTCATGGTTTTTTGGGCGAAATAGAGAAATTTGAAAATCGGTTCAGATTTCGTTTTTCTTGATCTACGTCAAATCGGTAAGCTTTTCTTTGGTTTCTTTGCTTGAGATGGACCGAAATCTTCCTCCTAAGCTATCCATGGTGGATTTTTTACTCAAGATCAATGTTTGAGAGGTTTTAAACCTCAAATGGGCGATGGTGGGCAAGTTTTTCACTCGGACAAGCCTCTTTTGACTGCGTTTCTTGGTTTTTTGATGATTGATGTTTGTTTGAAGTTTATCTCTTGTTATCTTGAAGGATTGAGGGAGATAGAGTTGTTTGAATCATCCTTCTTGGCATAGGGGTCTCTTGGCATAGTTTTCTTTCTCTTAGACTCTACTATGGCTGACAAAGGGCCCTCATCTCTTGGCATAGGGTCTCTTGAACCCAACCCCTTGTTGATTACCTCCATTAGGTTGAATGGTGACAACTATCTTCAATGGGCACAATCTGTAAAAGTATTTTTAGGAGCCCGTGACAAGTTGTCGTATATTTTGGATGATCCCCCAAGCTCTACAGATGTTACTTACAAGTCTTGGACAAAGGAGAATTATCAAGTTATTGCATGGTTGTTGAATAGCATGGATTCCTCGATTAGCCACTCAGTGATGTTTTTATCCTCGGCTAAAGGCATTTGGGATTGCTTCATGATATGTTCTCGAGAATCTCAAAATTTTTCACGGTATTCCAACTTATTCAAGAAATTGGTCGGTTTCAACAAAACTCCAGATCCTTAAAAGACTACTACTCGACGCTTCGGGGTATGTGGGACGAGTTGGATATGTATCAGCCTCTTCCTTCCAAATGTAAAGAGGATCATGACATTGCTCATAAGCAACGGGATGATACTCCTATCATGCAGTTCCTCGCTGGGTTGAGTTCTGATTATCTGCACGTTCGCGATCAGGTTGTTATGCAGGATCCTCTTCCCCCATTGACGACAGTTTATGCCATGTGTCAGCGTGCTATGGCCTCTACTCTTCCTTCTCATTCATTTGTGCCACCCGAGCGTTCGGCGCATCTTGCTGGCGATCAGTCCTCCCTTGGTCTACGGGTACCATCCTTAAGCTCGTGGCGCAGATCGTGGAGAGCCGCGAGTGAGATCGCGGTCGTGGCACCCATAGTCTTCGTGGTCGTGGTGGACGTGGACGTGGACGTGATGGTTCCCGCATTTGTTCACATTGCGGTGGAACTAATCACACTGTTGATTATTGTTGGCAGCTACATGGTCGTCCTACGTATCGCTACTGCTACATTACTTCCACTGTTACTTCTGAGATACAGTCTTCCATCCCGACAGCTGAGCAGACTACTTCAGGGGAGTCTCTTATCATTTCTCGGGCGGCATATGATGCCCTTATGCGGCTTCACATTCGGGATCTTCCTGAGCCTTCTCATGAGGGCACCGCCCTTCTTGCGTCATCCTCTCCTACCTCCTAGGTCATTGACTCTGAAGCTTCCTCCCATATGACTGGTAAGTTGCAATCCTTTTCTTCTTATTCTCCTTCATCTACCACTCAGTATGTTACAGTCGCAGATGGAACCCGATCTCCCATCTCTGGGATTGGTTCCATCCCTCTCTCTTCTTCCTTGTCTTTGTCCTCCGTATTACATGTGCCTCGTTTTCCATTAAACTTATTGTTTGTTAGCTCTCTTACTAAATCACTCAATTGTTCCATCACCTTCTTTCCTTCTTATTGTTTGTTTCAGGACCTACAGACGAAGAGAGTGATTGGTGGGGGGCATGAGCGAGGAGGCGTTTATCTTCTCGATGATACACCTGTTGCCGCTTCTAGTACCCTTTCTCTAGATCGAGAGTCCATGACTCGGTGGCATTGCCGCTTAGGCCACCCATCCATTGCTAGATTGAGACTTTTGTTTCCCTCCTTATCTGTCACTAAACCATTATGTTGTGATATTTGTGAATTGTCTAAACATCATCGTGCTACGTTTCCTCTTAGCTCTTCTGGGAGGAAATCTCAACATTTTCTTTTGGTTCACTCGGATGTTTGGGGACCGGCTCCGGTTACCTCGACTTTTGGATTTAAATATTTTGTTACCTTTATTGATGATTATTCCTGCATGACTTGGATTTATCTTTTGAAATCTAAAAGTGAAGTGTTTGATGCGTTTAAAGTGTTTTATCATGAAGTGCGCACTCAATTTCATTGTTCCATCAAATCCCTCCATTCTGATAATGGGGGAGAATACATGTCATCGCTTTTCGTCCTTCTTGCAGAACGTGGTATTTTGTATAGGACGCCATGTGCTCGCACTCCACAACAAAATGGTATTGCAGAACGAAAGAATCGTCATCTTCTTGAAGTTGCTCGCACTCTTCTGCTTGGTATGCATCTACCCAAACATTTTTGGAGTGATGCTCTTTTAACTGCTACTTTTCTTATTAATCGTATACCATGACGTATTCTATCTTACAAATCTTCATTTACTATATTGTATCCTCATGATAATCCATTTCCTCTACCACCTAAAGTTTTTGGTTGTACATGCTTTGTTCAAATTTTGGATGGGAGTAATGATAAACTTAGTCCACGGGCGATTAAATGTGTCTTTATAGGGTATACTCGGAGTCAGAAAGGGTATAAATGCTTTAACCCATTGACTCGCAAGAAATATGTCTCTGCTCGATGTCACTTTCTTTGAGGATCTTTCTTTTTCTCCTCTCCGGCCGTTCCCTTCTCGATCCTCTTCATGAGTCGTGGGGAGTATGACTCTTATCCTCTTTCCACTAGTGATCATGGGAAAACTCCTCTCCCCTCTATTCAAAGATCCCTGTTGGTGATATGGGTGAGCCTAAGCCTCTGAGTGGTGTATCATCGTCGAGATAAATCTTCACAAGCTCACCATCCACCCTTCCGCTCACTTTGGATGTTGGTTCGGTGATTCTCCTAACTCGAGTTTAGACCTTCCCATTGCCTTGCGCAGTGCAAAGGGTCACGATCTTGTACTCAACACCCCATTAGTAATTTCGTTTCATATGATCATCTTTCACCGTCTTTTGGCCGTTTGCATAGGGTAACTATTCCTAGATCTCTCTCACATTCTCTTGAGTCCCGATTGGACAAAGGCGATGATGGAAGAAATGTCCGCTTTGAGAAGAATCATACTTGGGATCTTGTGCCACTTCCTGTAGGCCATAAACCTGTTGGCTGTCGATGGGTTTATACAATCAAGTTTCTTCCAGATGGCTCAATTGATCGCTATAAAGCCCGTCTTGTTGTTAAAGGTTACACACAGACTCATGGTGTGGATTACTTCGAGACATTCTATCCGGTGGCTAAGCTTAATTCCATTCGCGTTGTGCTCTCCTTAGCTGTTAATTTATTATGGCCCTTGTTTCAGCTTGATGTTAAGAATGCATTTCTCCATGGGGACCTTGCAGAGGAAGTTTACATGCATCAACCTCCTGGCTTTGTTGCTTCTCACAACCCTGCACTTGTATGTCGGTTGAAGAAGGCTCTTTATGGACTCAAACAATCTCCACGTGCATGGTTCGAAAAATTTAGTCAGGCTCTCTTGGAGTTTGGCTTTGTTCGTAGTCATGCCGATCATTCTTTCTTTATATGTCGTCGATCGACGGGCATCATGGTTCTCATTGTCTATGTGGATGATACAGTAGTGATTCTACTGGAATGAGGGAGATCAAAGAATTTTTGAAGACCAAGTTTGAGATCAAGGATCTTGGTCATCTTCGCTACTTCCTTGAAATTGAAGTTGCTTGCTCATCCTCCAAGTTGGTCTTGTCACAACGGAAATATGCACTTGATCTGCTCATGGAGACCGGCATGTTAGGGTGCAAGCCTACTACCACTCCCATGGATACTTCACAGAAGCTTCGACCAGATGATGGTTCTCTTCTTACTGATCCCGAGATATATCGACGACTTGTAGGCCGGCTTATTTACCCGACTATTACTCGCCCGGATCTCTCTTTGCGGGTGGGGTTGTTAGCCAATTCATGCAAGCTCCCGCACTTCTCATCTCACTACTGTCTACCGCATACTTCGGTATTTAAAAGCCCCGGTCTTGGTCTCCGCTTTCGGTTGCATGGTCATCTTCATCTTCTCGGTTATTCGATGCTTGATTGTGCAGGTAGTACTTTTGATCGCCGCTCTATATCCGGCTTGTACCTTCCTAGGTGGTAATCTTATAACCTGAAGAAAAAAAAGGGCCGCATTGTTGCCCTGGTCCTCTGAGCGAGAATATCGTGCTATGGCTCATGCGACGTGTGAACTCGTGTGGTTTCGCAATCTTGAAGAACTTGGCTATCCTCCTTCGGATCCTATTCCTCTTCACCGTGACAATCAAGCGGCCATCCATATTGCTCAACCCGTTTTCCACGAGCGAACCAAGCATATTGAAGTCGACTGTCACTTTCTTCGGGAGAAAATCACTTCTAAGGAAATTGTCACTCCTTTTGTTCGATCTGGGGATCAACTTGCTGATGTTCTTACAAAATCCTTGAGTCGAGATGCTCTTCATCGTGTTCGTGACAAGTTGGGCATGATCAACATCTATGCTCCAACTTGAGGGGGAGTATAGAGAATGCTAGTGTATTGTATTGTGGGCTCTTTTTGTGTAAGTGCATGTGCACACTTCCCTATTCTCTTGTAGTGTATTATATGCTTTATCATAATAAAATAGTATGTGTTAGGGCAAGCAAGCCCAACACATCAACTCTCCCAAACTCTTCTTCTTCTATTAGGCCATTGTTTGGGACCTCTAGACAGGAGATTGGTGGGAGTAGTAGGGGAGGCGAGGCAGTAGTAGAGAGGTGAGGGCGGTCGTAGGGGTGATGGTGGTTCAAGCAAGCCTGACCTACAACATGCCTGAAGTGCTCGTGTTACAAATGCACACATTGCAGCTGCAAAGCAAAAGAATCTAAAAGACATGGAACAAGAGAGTTTCAAGGAGAATTTGAGGAGCATCATAGCTAAGTGATTCATTTCGAGCCACATACCAGCAAATGTGGCAATCGGTCCTCACTTTCATAATATGATTGACACTGTGCAACATGTTAAGATAAGCATAAAGCCTCCAACGGCAAATGAGATCTTAGGAGTCTACCTCGATCACAAGTACAAGGAGATGAAGGCTTGGATACATGAGCTCAAGCTAAACTAGGAGACATACAGGGTAACAATCATGTGTGATGGGTGGACAAGACCCACGAAGTTGTCCATTATCAACTTTATAGCATATTATAGAGGGCAGCCCATTTTCCTCAAATCTATTAATACATCCACCCGTATAAAAGATCACTCCTATATATACAACGTTTTAAAGGGAGTGATTAGAGAGGTGAGATTAAAAAATGCGGTGCAAGTTGTGATGGACAACGGTAGTGTGTTCTTCAAGGCGAGGAAGAAGTTGATGAAGAAGTATAATATCTATTGGACCTGTGTGTGGCTCATTGCATTGACCTGATGCTCAAGTCGATAGGGCAAAGAGATATGGTCAGGAACGTTATTGAAGCGGCAAGGAGGGTAACTTTATATATACTTGCTTATGATTGTTGGCCACTAAGTGTGAGCGGTGTTAGGGGAATATCGCTCAATTGGGTGCGACAGGATTCGCCATGAATTTTAGCGCACTCGACAGCTTGTATAGGCATAGAGTGGGGCTAAGAAGATTATTCAGATTTAAGAGAAATTTCAAGTGAAATTATAGATAAACCTAAAATGCACAAAAGATTGTAGAATGCTTAGGGCTTGTTTGATTTTTTAATTCCCCTATAATTTATCGTAAATGGATAATAATTATTTCCATTTGTAATTCATGCACCCTTCCCAACATGACGTTGACAGGCAAGCTATTTGAACGTATTCATCTCCAAACACATGGTAGAAATGCACAAAATTTGTGGGGCCCACCGTCATGTGTGCAATTTATCCATGCCATCCATCCCTTCAGCCAGCTCATTTTAGGGCCTGAGCCGAAACATAAGGCAGATCCAAAGCTTAAGTGGACCACACCACTGGAAACAGTGGAAATTGAAAGCCAATCATACTGTGTTGGTAAAACAGATGGATGGCATGGATAAGTCACATACATCACGATGGACCCAACAAATTTAACACAAACTCAACAACTCCCTTTTCGAACTAATTTTCAAGGTGGAAACGCCAATCAATTTCCAGCTCTTGCAAACACCAGACAAAAGTCGTTATTACCTTTTTACCTATATTTACTAAGAAAAATTGAGAATCAAACAGGCCCTTAGTGATTCCTTCTAGGACAGTTCATGACGCCATTGGCATCTTGCAACCAATTTACAAGGGTCCTCAAGGCCATAGAGAATGAGACATGGCCTTCAATGGCATCCTTGTACGAGCTTATGAGATTGATGAGAGAGGGGATAGAGGCTACATTTCCCCAAACGCATCTATGAGTGCTCCAGATCATCAATGACAAATGGACCTAGACCCTTGACCATCCACTCCATTAGGCTAGTAAGTTCGTTATGCTTAACATAATTTATTTATCACTCGAACTAGCACTTGCACTTTAAGTATCACTTTTGTTTATATGTTATTACAACTGATTAAATATTATTTGGGTTCAGCATATTACCTAAACCCCAAATTCCATTACAAACGTCGACTGAGGATAACAAATTGACGATAGCCATCCTCCAGGTCTATGAAAAGTGCGTTCTCTAACTCAAAGAAAAAAGCAGATTTCAAGAACAAAGTATATGCAAATTGACAGATTTCGGTAATGGTAAAACAGATTTACTTTTTTATAGTCTCTATATATATACGAGTGATTAATAATGGTGATTTGTGAATCTGTGCTTATAGTTGTTGCGTTTTAAAGATGTCAAGGATTCGTTCTTAATCGCACACACAAAAGCATCAAGAGACGATGATGCCATATGAGTATATTTATTATTTTAATTACTTAAATAGTATGGTTTATGAAAGTAACTGCATTCACCATTTAAACTGAAGCATGCTTTTGATGGATCGACGAGTAGTGGGCCATGTACGAAGGTGATATAACCACACTACAGTTATTGGCCATCCATGTTCTCGCCTAGACTCTCCTCTTTGCCATGTGAAAGGAATTAAAGCACATAGTCACTCACGCCAATAATTGGAACAAACTGGGATATGAAAAGCTATAAAGATCTATATTGCCATTATAATACGAAGCTGAAAGAGAGGCAACTACAAGCAGATCGAGGTATGAAGGCACGTCAAGACCTGCTCAACCTACTGTTGATAGGCACGATGACATAGTTTAGTGATAATGCTAAGGGCTCACTTGGTCAAGTCAACTGATTTAGATGATGTCGAGGGAGATCCCACTCCGGAGGTAACTGGGGGAGTGGTGTCTCTTGGTATCGATGCTGACTAGGTTATCAACGAGCAGAGAACTAAGGTGAACTCCTTCAATGCTTTGATGGTGAGTCCAGTGTGTCCTGATGGGGGTGGCGGGGCACCTTCACAGCGCCCTCCCTATCGTAGGGTCATATTGAGCAATGATGAGACTTTATGCTCATTTGACAGTGATGGTGGGAATAATAACAAGGATGGAAGTGGTGAGGAAGGAGAGGGAGGTTAGTCTAGTGGGAGTGGTGGTGGCAGCGGTACCAACGAAGGTGTAGGCTACAAGAGTGGAGACGATGGTGGTGGGGGTTACATGACGAGTCAAAGTCAGCAATTTGTTAACCAGTTCACAAGAAGGCTCACTTTAACCATGTCGTCCAAGATGAAGACCATAGATCCCGTCTATCATTCTCGCAGAGGGCAGCACCGCCCAGTTAACATTTTCAGTGTCATAATGGTCGGAAGAATGTAGCACACAGCTTGTCATCCATGAATATTACTTCAGAGCAAGAGAGCTCCACTTCCATTCCACCTTATTTGCATGGGGGATATTACGACTATGGGCACGGCGGCTACGACACTCAATCACAATCGTCCACCTATGGATATGCACAGCCAACAGATAACATTTCCAATTACGAGGTACCCGTCATATGATTGGGCTCAATATTGTTCGGGAGTTGGGGTTAGAGTCTGTTTGTCCCCCTAGGACCCTACACAGCCACAATCCATGTTCATCATGTAATACCCACATCTGGGCATACTCGTATAGTTCGATGAGGATGGCGATCAGAGATATGTGAGATAGTACCTTTATTAGCACGAGCAATCAATGACCTAGGCACAATATTGTCGACATATTAACCAACAATATCATGATAGACAAAGCAGGGATGCAGATGATGACTTCGAGCCACCTCTTAATTCCATGTCGGAATGAGAGATAGCCAGTCATTAATTGGTATTTGCATATATATATTATATAAAGTCATTTTGGTTACTATTACATTGGTTTCTTACAATGGCGCATGCTTTTAGGCCCCCATTAAATGGGAAATTATTTTGTATGCATCTTTTTTACAATTTATTTATTCCTAAATATGCAAATATGTATATTTTAGCATCTCCTAAAGTTTCATTAAAAGTTTCCACCGTTTTCCGAATATTTTCCCTATATTTCCCTCAATCAACAATACATTTCCAAGTATCAGCGCTATCAATACATGTTTCTGTATCCCTAGCTAGTGATACTTGTAACGATACCGATACCACGAAGACGAACATTGCTTGTACAAAGTATATAATTAGGGAGATCGTGCGACCAAGGCTCTTACGCCCTGCCTAGCCACTAAATGTATGACCGAGATTAACGAAGTGAATTTTTTCGATGAGCAATAAAAGGTAGAACCCATGTGATAAACAATTAGATAAATTGTTGAATTATTTGTAATATCATCAATATGGACCATCCATTTCCTAGCCATTGATGGATGGTTACAATCATCCAATCCAAGTAAGGTGGTGACAAATGTTCAATCTGTTCTCGATCTAGAAGAAAGAATGTAAGAAGGAGAAGAGATAGGAGAGAGAGAGAGAGAGAGAGAGAGAGAGAGAGAGTGGAGAGCTCTAATGCTCACACGCGCCCACCCCTCTTGTTTTACTGGTAGGGCTTCACTTAAAAGAGGAAATTACAAAAATACCCTTACACCAAGAAAAAATAATAAGTACACTACCATAGACTCAAAAGCTCATGTATGCTCAACCCATGCACAAAGACTGACCCAAACATGATGGTCACACGTGTGGACACGTCATATGTGTCCACACAGGTGATTACATCACACGTGTGACCATTCTAACACTCCCCCTCAAGTTGGAGCATATATATATCATAAATGCCTAGTTGTCAAAAAACATGTCCAAATGAGTCCGACTTAAAGCCTTTGTGAACATATCAACAACTTGGTCTTCAAATTTGATGAACGGTGTGGATATTTCCTTGTTTGCAACCTTCTCTCTAATGAAGTGGCAGTATACTTCAATATGCTTGGTCAACTCATGATAAACTGGATTATTGGTGATATGTGATGCAACTTGATTATCACAATATAGGTTTATAGGAGTATCAACCACAAAACCTAACTCATACATCAACACATTCAACCACACAAGTTCACACATGGTGTGGGCCATGGCTCTATACTCTGCTTCTGCACTAGAACGGGCAACAACTTGTTGCTTCTTGCTTTTCCAGATAACAAGATTACCTCCTACAAAGGTACAGTAACCTGTGGTGGATCGCCTATCTAAAGGAGATCCAGCCCAGTCTGCATCGGATAATCCTTCCACTCTAAGATGTCCATTTCGCTTATAGAGAATTCCTCGACCTAGGGCACCCTTCAAATATTCAAGTATGCGGGCCATAGCTTCCATATGAGATACGTTAGGGGCTTGCATAAATTGACTAACTACGCTAATTGGATAAGTAATATCAGGCCGTGTAATAGTTAAATAGATCAATTTCGTAAACAACTGGCGATATCTGCCTGGATCATCAAAAAGGTCTCCTTCATATGTACTTAATTTGGAGTTTGCATCCATGGGAGTTATAACCGGCTTAGCCCCCATAAACCTATCTCTTCTAACAAGTCCATAACATACTTCCTTTCGATAAATTAATTCCCAACTTTGTACAAAACTGTTGCTGCAAGAACTTCTTCAACTCATATATGCCTTTACTATCATTTTCAGTAATGTGATGTCGTCCACGTAAACGACAAGACCCAGAGTGTCAATCTCACTATACCTAACAAAGACTAAGTGATCAGTCTGACTGCATTTCATCCCAAACTGTATTATCACTTTACTAAATTTGTCAAACCATGCACGTGGAGACTGCTTTAAGGCATAAATCAACTTTCTTAGCTAACAGACTCTATCAGATTCCCCTTGAGCAACAAAGCCAAGTGGTTGCTCCATATATACTTTTTCAAGTAAATCACCATGAAGAAACAAATTAAATGAAGCTTGGTTACCAAGGAAAAGGTTTTAGAGTAGTCAATTCCAAACGTTTGAGTATATCCTTTTACCACCAAATGAGCCTTTAAACAATCCACAGTGCCATCCGACTTGTACTTCACGGTATATACCCATCTACACCCTACTACAAGCTTTCCTGCAGATAACTTATCCAAAGTCCAAGTTTGATTTTGATGAAGCGCAACCATTTCTTCTTTTGTAGCTCTTTTCCACCCATAAGAATGTAGAGCCACCTGAAACGATCGAGGGATAGACACAGACTACAAGGACAAAGCAAACTATCGAAATGAAGAGTACAAGAACGCATACCCTTTCAAGCAGCAATAGGTGATACAGCATTCAATGAAAAAAAAAAATGGAAATAGGATGTAGAGTACAAGAACGTATACCCTTTCGAACAACAGTAGGTTGATCGGCTTCATTCAACAAGTCTGGTGAAGACTGAAGAGGAGGATCTTCAGACGAATTGGTAGAACTGGTAGAGGGCACATCACTAGGTGCTTCAGTACTTCTCTTGGAACGTTTGGAGTAAACCTGCAACGACGGAGGATTGGGATGTGACTTTATGGTTTGCTTTGTTGGTAAATCTGTGTCCGTCACGACAGGAAGGGTGGTAGAATTTTGGAATATTGCAACGTCTTTCCATCATCGGAGAAATATCCAGTTAAAAAAAATGTGACATCCATGGACACAAATTGTCTTTAGGTAATAGGATTATAGCACTTGTAGCCACACTGAGTATTTGAGTACCCCGGAAAAACACACTTTACAGCTTTTAAGTTCAAACTTATCGGAGACATGATCAAATTGATGTACAAAACATACGCATCCAAACATTTTAAGAGGAAGAGAAAAGGAAGGACACTAGGGGATACAAGACAGACAAAGGAGTTTGAGCTCCTAATACTGATTAGGGCTTTATAAGATAACATGCAGTTAAAAGAGCATAGCCCCAAAAACTCTTTGAAACCTTCATGTCTAGTAATAATGCCCTAGCTACTTCAAGCAAATGATGATTTTTGCGCTCAACAACTCTATTTTGTTGCGATGTGTGTGCATGGGATGTTTGGTGAATGATGCCATGAGATCAGAAATAGGAGAGAAAAAAAAATTGATTTGTACTCCTTGGCATTATCTAATCTTAGAACACACACTTTAGCATCAAATTGAGTTTGGATTTGAGCATGAAATTCTTTGAAATACATAAACACCTCAGAACGATCTTTCTTCAAATATAACCATGTCATTCTAAAACAATCATCCACAAAAATGACAAAATATTTAAAGTCGGATAAACTAGAAATTTGAATGGGTCCCCAAACATCTAAATGTATTAAATAAAATGGTTTATCACTATATCTTCACGGGAAAGAAAAGACACTCTGTGATGCATGCTTAACTCACAAGCTTAACATTTAATTTAGACACAAGACAAACGGGACAAGATGCTTCAAATTAGCTAAGAATGGGTGCCCAAACTTGGAATGCCATTGATCTAGAGAGATGTTAGCTTGCAATGCAGCTCCTACTTCGGTCGTTTCATTCTTGACATAGTAAAGTCAATTAGATTCATGCCCTTCACCAATCATCCTCCCCATCCTTAGATCCTGAAACTCACAATAAAAAGGGAAAATTATGACAAAACAATTTAAGGATTTGGTTAGTTTACTTACAGATGATAGGCTCAATGGAAACTTTGGGATACGCTAGTTAAAGTGCCATCGGCCAAGGTAACAGATGAAACAAATGAAGACTGGACTAACTTGGACAACAAATTACGCTTACCGATCATATGATCGAAAACACCATAATCAATAATCCATGGAGTACACTCAGAAAATGTAAGACGATGTACCTGACTGAGCAAGGGTAGCAGTGGAAGAAGACATGTGAGTGGAACGATTTTTCAGGAGCTTGGCATACTCTTCCTTGGACATAGTGACTATGTCACCTGAAGTGCTCGGCTCAGCAAGAGTGGCGGGATTGGATACATAACCTTCTAAACTATCCTCCAAAGAGTTAACTTGATTAGCCCATGCAGGCTTTCCATGAAGATCATAGCATGAATCAATATTATGATTGTTGAGGCTAAAATGGGTGCAATGACAATCACACCACGACCACGACCACGGCCACCTTGAAATCCCCCATCACCGCTGCCACTGCAGAAATAAAAGTTGAACGATCTGATGAAGTTGAACTTTGAGTAAACATGCCAGTCATCCTCTATACTCTGGCAAATGCTTCTATCACTGAGGAAATTTCGCTACCTCCAAGAATCAAGGAGCTCATAGGCTCAAACTCGGGTCGAAGGGCAGAAATTTAGCAACAAAAAATTCCAACATTTGCCTAAGCTTAACCTGAAAATCGGTTGACAACAGTTGATATACATTCAACTCTTCCCACATGCCGCATAGGGCAAAATAATATTCTCCCACACTTTTATCTCCCTGCTGAAATGCAAATATATTCTGTAAGAGTTCATAAATACAGATTAAATTTTTCTCACCAGAATACATCTCCTTCAAGGTCTCTCAGACAACTTTGGCGGTCTTAAGGAAGATAACATTGGCACTAATATGTGATTCCATGTTTGTAATGTCCCGGAAAAATCAGTACAAAGACCAGACTACCACCTCAGGCAGAAATCACTCAGGACCAAATCCTTTAGAATTAAACGAAAATAACTAAGTGTTAAACTAGATTAGCTGTGAAATTAGCTTGAACCACTTTAAATACGAACTGCAAGACCCAAAACTTGTAGAATCATTAACGCTAAATTACCTTGAAATCTCGAATCAATCTCTAAACCCGGTTGCTCTCGGGAGCACCTTGAAACTCCGTATCAGACCCAGACCGCACGTCGAAAGTCCGATTACTGCGAAACCAAACAATTAGGACCGCCTTACTGGGCTTGACAACCATATCGAAAATCAAATCCAAATAGTACCCAGAAGCGCACAACTAGAGCCCTAAGTGAAGTGTGTGAGAAACGTGAATATCTTTAGAAAATATACTCAAACTTAAGTGAATTGAGTCGGTTCGCTTGCAGGCCAAATCTAAGTTTTCAGACCGTCAGAATCCGACCCAATTACACCCTCGGATCAGGGGAAATTTCCAACACATGTCAGTGTACTTGTGGCCCTGATCGAATACCGGTGACTGTTGAACTGAAACTGGTCCGCCACGGTTGATCTGTAGATCCGATTAGACCGAAAACTTAACTCGACCTAGATCCAATGCCAGGGAGCTCAAGTCCGACCGCACGCAGAAAAAGGACCTCCAGAAGTGCTCCGTTGGATCGAAACAGCCCCCATTTGGCTATAACCTAAGTATACCATGGCCCTAGGGCCATTCCGGTCAATTCTGGGACTATATAAGGACCTAAAACCCTCTCTCTCTCATGTCATACGAATTTCTAACCCTAGGAGAGAGAAGAGAGAAGAAAGAGAAGGAAATAGAGAGAGTGAGAGAGAGAGAGAGTAAGAGAGAGAGTTGGTGTTTGCTTGTGGGATTCTTCCCTGCCATTCCACCAGCTTACCTACCGTTGCCGTAACGCTATTCCGGCGTTTCTGATTCCATTCTTAGGTAAGAAATCCTAACCCTAACCTGTTTTAGAGATTCTAATAGAGCAGATGGCGGGATAGCTAACCTATTCCCCGTTATAGGTTGTTGTAGTGTCGTAGACAAAGATTTCGTGTTTAAAATGAATCTGTTACGAGTCTACCGGCGAAAGGTGCGGATTATAAACGTTTAGGTTATGGTTTTCAAGGCTTTCAATGCCGGTTAATGATTTATAACTGATGTGGGTGTCATTTCACATGCTAAATGCGATGCCTGTTTCACTTTACAAATATATATGAACTATGTTGAATATAGTGTATTCCATATGTTTGTTGATATGACTGAATGAGTACGGAATTTGGATTCGTGCTTGCCATGATTATTCATCGTGAATATATGGTTGTTATGCGTGTGACAACTCCTTGGTGAAAGGATTTGTCCTAATTCCTATTATCGCCAACATACGTTACGTATGTTGTAGTGTGTAGTCTGAGTGCTTGTAAAAATGTCTGAATGAATATGGAATTTGGATCTGTGCTTGCCATGATTATTAACTATAAATAGATGCTTGTTGTGTATGTGGCAACTCCTTTGTAAAGGGGCTTGCCAGGATATATGTTCTAACTAGTCTAATACAGGTATGTTGAAATGTGTAGTCTAAGTGTTTGATAAAATGCCTGTATGAGTAATTGTTTGATGCTTTGTCCTTACGAGGGTTGTTGAGATAGGATTCTCAACTACCTTAGCCATATGTATACTTTTCTTCAGGTTAGCTTTAATTTCAATGGTATGTTTTGTGTAGCCAATGTATATGTAGAATATCATGTTATATGTGTTGAATAATATGCTCAAATGATATGCATGTTGGAATTGGTTGTTACATGCCGTAGGATTATCATGTATGCTTACTTCTTGCATTTGACTGTGATTGGGACTACGACGTAGTCCAGGCAATCGGTAACAATTCCTATTTGAGTAGTCGAGCTAATCTCAGCACCTTTGATGCGTTCGGTGAATCCGAGGCGTACGATGATCGTCGACAGTGGTACCTTGTCGGCTAATTCAGCGTACGCTCGTACCAATCGAACTTGTCTAATAAACCGATTGGCCTATTGTGTGTTTACCATATGTGGACGCTCCTACTTGAATCTTAGGTATCAACTTACTAGTGAAAAGCCCGTTTAACCATAGTACCACGATCCGCTAAGACTCATAAGCCAGGCATGGTGGTATGGGACACCGTGGTCGAGCTATCGGCCTATGCTGGGGTGACGAGCCTCCCCGTAGTGACCAATGAGCAACCCAAACTCGTGAGCCGAATACGGTGGTATGTGACACTGTATTCAAGCTGTCGGCCTCCATTGGCGCAGCCTGGCTGTGGTCCCCAGTCGGGTCGGTGACGAGCCTTCAAAAATAGACTGCCAGTTGGTAGGGCGTTGGTGGAGTGACCTCGAGTATGAAATAGGCCTACCTCGATGCAGCCTGGCTGTGGTCCCCAGTCAAGTTGGTGACGAGCCTTCGAAATAAACTGCCAGTTGGTAGGGCATTGGTGGTAGTGACCTGAACTCGCCTATCGTATGTGATTAACTAGGATTGACGACCCTAGATGGATCCTTGTTTGGGTAAATTATATAAAGGGAGGTACCTTAGCTTCCCGAATATGCTGTTTGAATAAACCTAATTAAGAACTTGGAAATCATGCTCATGCACCGCATTGCATGTGTCGTTTGGCGTTGGGTAGAGCACTTAGGAAGTGACTGACATGCTGCGACCGTGAGATGAAGATTGCAGAGGGAGTGCAGGCGAGGGCATGCATCATTATTACATACCATTCTTGCATTAATCAGAGTACTTAGGGATGTTTGATTGTATTGCTTTATCATTACTGCTTGACTGAATTGATAACATGTTAACCTTTGTTTTATAGTTCCACTGAGTTGATCACTCACTCCCACGTTACGGGACGGTGTTGTACACACCAACCAGACTCTTATCTTAGTTGTAGGTGGTGGCGATGCCTACGAGGCGGAGCCGGACTTCAAGGACGACGAGGAGGCATTCTCCTACATGCAGTTTTCAGGCGGCTTCATGTGAGCCATGTCCTGATCGACGGGAATTTATAGGATGTTGACTAGATGCCATTACACTTGCTATTTTGTCTTTTTTGAAACACACATGTATATTCATTTTTGATCCATTTTAGGAAATATACATGTATATATTTAACCTGGTAACATGTTCACACTCTGGAGACTTACAACAGTTTATATATTTTATATATCTATCATAGTTCTTCCACTTGCGTAATTTAACTGTCTCTGGAGTATGATATGTTGTTTTGGTATAATCACACTCATGTTTAATGCACTAACACAGACAACATTTAATCATCATTATCTATGTTGCATAAGTGATGCGTTGGAACTCGGGAGTGGAGCTTATGCTCGACACCCGATTTTCAGGGCGTTACAATGTTATTCCACGACAATGCCCTAATTTGGGCATCATCTGCCACCCAATCATCATAATTTGTAGTAGTGGTATTAGGCTTAGGGGATATCAAATATTTAACTTCCTCCTTCCAGTCAAAAAAACTTCTACTGATGACCCACTATAGATATCTTATGTCATTCAATTTCATTGATCTTATTTGGAGGGGCACCAAATCCGATGAGGATAAAATACTGCTCTTGAGGTCATTTTTAGAATCCATCTGAATAATAACAACAAATTTCCTTCAACACAAATTCTCCAACAAATTGATGTACTAAATCAATACCTGATTCCGACCTTCAACTTGTCTCGATCAACATAATAAAGGAGGGTCTTCACAAATTTCTGAATTTTCAGCCCTCAAATCTGATTTCATGCTTTAAGAAACTTAACGTAGATTGCACACCAGATGAATGATGGCTCACTTTGTCCCATCACGTGAGTATAATGCAAAAGCGGGCCTTCCATGTACTCGTTAAACACGATTTCACCACCCATCATGTGGGGTTACAACACCCGAAAGATATTAGGTTAGCTCAGCCCCAAACACATTAGGGTTTCCCACTAGAGAAAATGAAAAATAATAATAATAATAATAAAGGTAATAAGGTAAAGAAGAGAGATCAAGAAGCAAAACCTAGATCAAAGTTGCTTTGATATCATGTTCTTGATCTAGAAGAAAAGAATGTGAGAGAGAGACACAGAGAGAGAACATGAGAGAGAGTGGAGAGCTCTAATGCTCACACACCCCCCACCCGTCTGGTTCTATTAGTAGGGCTTCACTTAAAAGAGGAAATTACCAAAATACCCTTACAACAAGAAACAAAAATAAGCACACTACCATGGACTCAAAAGCTCATATATACTTAACCCATGCACAAAGACTGGACCCAAACATAATGGTCACACGTGTGGACACGTCATCACATCACACATGTGACCATTCTAACACAATCAAAGGTGAGGCCCACATGATAGATGGTCTAGATCAATGATTGGGTTGTTTTTAGTATGATCGATATGGACCATCCATTTCCTAGCCGCTGATTGACGGTTAGGATCATCCAATCCAAGTGTGTGAAGGATGGACAATCAAAGGTGAGATCCAGACGATGGATGGTCTAGACGAATGGACCATTTGTAATATGATCAATATGGACCATCCATTTCCCTAGACATGGATTAGATGGTTGAAAGGATGGCCAATGAAAGGCGAAAACAACATGAATGATGGCCTAGGTCAATGATCAGATGAGTTGTTGCATGGTCAAGATGGGTCGCCCATTTGAGTGGATGGTTAGGATCATCCAACCGAGTTGGCACTCAAAGGTGGAAGCCACATGATGGATGGACTAGATCATCAGACCATCTATAGCATGATCAATATGGACCATCCAATTCTCTAGCCATTGAGTGGACGCTTAGGTACATTAGACCAAAGTTTTATTGGGAGGGGTAAGCACTAACCAATCAAAGAAGGGACTCCATAATGGATGGTCTAGAACAGTGAATTTAAATTCAGACTTCCAACATAATTCGTTTTCCACACATCCACAGTTCCAAATAGCCTACTCTAGGATGTTATCCAAACACAACAATGATAATTTCCATCAACGACAATACCTGTGCATTGCAATGCCTGGTTACTGAGTCTATCCACTAAGCTAGTTGCCATTCTAAACACGGTTGAAATCCCTACAACAAGAAGCCATCCTCTTCGGTGTTGAGAGAACGGCCACATGTTGAGTTTTACAGTAATTTCTCGGATTGCAGCGGTTGCAATGATGACCTCTATCGCACTACCCCATCTAAGTCAGCAACCTTTCCACTGAAAACAATGTTCATATAACTGTCAGAGAGACAAGGGACTTAATTGCTGATATTGAAGGAAGAACTTTTCTTCTCATAAACAGGCAAATCCAGTAGCAGTGAACCTGTGCTACTACAACTATGCTGTTGTCATGCAAGGTGCACCTTTGTTTCCTTCCCCTATAGAGTTGCCCAAGCTGTTCCCATTGTGGTCGGTGCTACTGCTGCTACCACTGCTACTGCAACAGTATCCCAACCCAACAATGTTGGTAATACACCTTCAATTCAACAGCTATTTTTATTCCCTATTGATTGGGGGCAAAAGACCCTCTTACTACTTAGAGATTCCTAGACCCGTACTTTAGCAACAAACTTTGGATCCCAAGGATTCCTGGTCCCTGACTTTCTTATTTCTGAATCTCTAATTGAATTTGACTACCTAAATTGATCCTATTGGCAACGGAGCAACACCGGCGGACACGAACTCTTATTGGCAACGGGCAAACGACGCTTACGCGGGATCTCGGTGCCTTCTCTTGAAAGAATCTAAGTGGAGTTCGAGTTGTTATCATGCCAGATTGGGGTTGTCGAGTTGAGGATTTAAACATTCATCCATAATCAACATGCAATAACCTTCTTCTCACATCAGATCCACCAATGTCATTAGAAGATCGACTTTGAGGTCTAAAGGCCACAGTCATCAATAAGGTATCTGGTGCCTGTGGCCAATCTTGAAAACTTAGATCTTCGCTTGAGCAGCCAACAATAGGATTCTGAAGCTACCATTCATAAGGACTGTTGCTCTGAAGCTAACAAGAGCAACGGATGTCCTAAAACCCAGACTGGACCTTTACCTTCTTTTTCTTTTCTTTTTTTTTTTTTTTTTTTTTTTTTTTTGTGGGGGGGGGGGGGGTTGCGCGTTCTCAACCATTCCCACCTAGCCTGCTCCAGACATCTACCTGAGACATTATTCAACAGAGCCTCTGTCATGCTGGATAGTAAATTTGTTTTCCATCCAATGGGCACTCGTGCATTTTTTTTAAATCAAATAATCAGTTAGCTCGAATTTTAGTGACCTGGCAGTCCTGGCCTGTCTTTGTGTCAGTTCCATGCAACCAGCTTGCTACCCAAACACCCACAATTATTAGCCATACTCCAGCTTACGGTTCTCCTAAACTCAAGGGGTATATTTTGATCCAACCTACTCATCTGCTAATTGCCCTACCCTATTTATCTATGAAGCTAGCTAGATCCATGCAATCAAGGGATGAGTGTGATAGTAAAAAGGAAATGAGCCCAGACAAGGAAAACTTCCACTCAAACACCAACTTCTATCATCATCTATACTTATTGAAGCTATTATAACTAATGCAACTTAAAAAGCGGTGATGAGATGTTGCATGGCATTTTATGATAACAGAAATCTGATGCCTGGCATGGTTGTGCAGTACCTGCGTACTGCCCGTTTATAATACATCACTGCAAATGCATCAAATGAGTTTTAAAAAAAAAAAAAAACATGATATGACACAATTCAAGAGTTTCTGTGAGACTTTCAAAGAGGAACAGGTGAAGCATTCAACTTAGACCAGAAACTGCCGAAAATACACCATACCGAGAAGGCCAGAACATAGACAAATCTCAATAAATATGGGTCCAAAGGCATTGGAGCATATAAGCAATAAAAGGAGCTTACTTTGTCATCCTTCCACAAGCTTTACACCAGTCCTGTCACAAGAAAGTAGCAATTGACAGCAACCAATGGTAGAGTCAGTTCATGCCAAGTCTCGAATAAAAAGACATTTGAGGAAACGTGAAAATGATGAATTCCTAATATGCTCTCCAGCTTCCATACATACCCAAATGGACTTTGCTTGATAGACAGTAGTTCAATATCCAACTGCAGATTCAAGGTGAAGATAGAAGAGCAAAGTTTAGAACCCAAAATGAAAGATAGCATCACTATAAGAAACTTGTTTACCATTACCGAACAAAGCTTAAAAGAGAAATGAACTTTTTTACCTCAATCGTCGCGTTTGGAGGAATCTCTTGGACTCCTTTACTTCCATAAGCAAGCTCAGGAGGAACTATCAACAATCTCTACAAAAACACCATGTTTCCAGATTAATGAAGTTCAGCCAGGCCATTTAAAGAAATGCAAGGGTTGGCTACGGCGTCCCCTGGAAGTGATGCCAAACGGCAACTGGTTGCAGGGAAAAGTAGGCGAGATTTTCTGTTCCATTTTGGATGTGTTGGTAAAGAATCTAGTCCCAGAGAATAGGATGTCTTGCCACATGAAATTTCAGAACTTTGATGGATAAGAGTATGGAGTTAGTGTATACGATGAAGTAAAGGAAAGTTAACATCTTCCATACATGAGACCAAGTGGAAATAGGTAAGCAGTAAGGAAATGGATATGAATAAACTTTGGTTTATAGGAAAGGAACGAACAATAGAAACGTAGGAGAGATAACAGTACAAAAAAATTTAAATCATAAAGTTGTAGATGTTAAGAGAGTAGGCGATCGGTTTTTATCAATAAAGTTGTGTTGGGAGATGAGATGATCAATGTCATTAGTGCATAAGCACAGACTTAGAAGAGAAATTAAGAGACAATTCTAGGAGGACATTGATAGACTGATACAAGAAACTTCAAATGGAGAGAGAATATTTATAGGACGGACTTGCATGGTCATGTAGGAAAAGAGAGTAAAGGATATTAAAGGACCCACGAAGGATATAGTTCTGGGAATGAAATGAGATGGGAATGTTGTCCTTGATTTTGCTTCAGCATCCAACCTTGCAATAGCAAGCACAAACTTTAAAAAGAGAGGAATATTTAATAACCTCTGAAAGTGGATCATATACAAGCCAGATAGACTTCTTTCTACTTAGGAAGATAAAATTATCAATATGTAAAGACTGCACGGTTAGATCAAGAGTCTAACAACGAAACTGCTAATAGTTATGAATGTTTACATCAAGATGGAGGAGAAGCAATGAAATTAATGTGTCCAACAAGTTGGTGGAATTTAAGAGGAGAGGAAGCATATTATTTAGGAAATTTTTTAACAAAGAAGGAAAGTGGAATGTTGACAAAGAAGTTACTGCTATGTAGAATGAGATGGTTGAGTGCATAGAGTAAGTGCCGAAAGAAGTTTTAGCAGAGAATCCAGAGGAAAAAGCCACTCCAATAAGGAAATTTGGAGATAGAATGATGAGATACAAAAGGCTATTGGTGAGAAACAATCATGAAACAAGGCTTGGCAAGGGACTAAAAACAAGGAAATTTTAGAAGAATAAATTCCAAAAAAAATGCTAAAAATGTAGCCAGGCTAAGCTAAAGGAATATGATGATTTGTACAATAGATTGAGGACTAGAGAAGGTGATAAAGATGTCTATCAAACTTATAAAAATGAGGGAGACAAAAGTGTAGAACCCTAGATCATGCCTAACACATTATGGGCAATAACCATAGGGTATTGGTTAAGGCCAATGAGATCAACCAAAGGTGGATAAGTTATTTCCAGAACTTGTTTAATGGCGTCCACTAGGAGGGCTTAGGGATAGGAATTGTAAAATCAAATGGCATTCAATATCATAGACACTTCTATAGGATTACGATATACGAAATAAATGAAGCTTTGAAAAGTATAAAGATAAAAAAGGTATTAGGATCATATGGTATGTGATGAGGACATCACCTCACGTACACCCTTACATACATAACAGAGGAGGAAGTGGGCCGCGCCGATTTCTCTGTGGCTAGGCGAGTACCCGTGATCGTGCTGAAGACCCCATGTGCATGTGCGAGCATCTGAAAGACCTCAAACTAGGAAGATGCACAGGGGCTGCTTTATGGAGTGATCCAGACCGTTGGATCGGAGGAACGCAATGATCGGGCCATTGATCATTGATCGTCCACATCAGTTTTAGACTTTATCATATTTTAGGATTTTGTTTTTTATTATTTTATATTTGGACACATTATAGGTGTTTTAGTTGATTTTATTTAGACTAGGGGTTATCTTCGTTAAAGCTCACAAGATAAGGGGATTTTTATAATTTTTGAAACTTCTTGGATCTATAAAAAGAAGGGGGCGTATGACCTCTCCCTCATTGAATTTCGTGATTAGAGAGAGAGAGAGAGAGAGAGAGAGAGAGAGAAGCTCTTGCTTTCTTCTCCCATCTTCATGCGATTTGAAGATACTTCTATACGATTTGGAAGGAAGATTGGTGCGAGGCTAATCTTCATCAACGGAGGTACGAGGTCTCCATCTATCCCCACACCATCTTCTCCTTCTTCCCCATCTAGGTATTCTCTTCAGGTTCTTAATTCTCCCATCTCAAATCTTCGTTTTCTCCAAAACCCAACTTTCTCATACCCATCCACAAACCAAACCCTAACCGCCATCAACCCATCCTCTCACGCCACACGTGTGACCGTACAACCACACGTGTGAATCCCACCTGCCCCTTTTGGCTTTCCACCGTCATTATATAAAAACCCCATTCCTCCATCCCCGAAACCCTAATCCTAAAACTAAAACTCTGACTTTCCCCAAATTACCCAAACCCTAATTTTCACCCTAGGATGTATTAGGTTTCCTATTTTAAAATAGACTATACCCTATGCTAATTAGGTGTCCCCACATCCATTAGATCCTAGTTTCGTTTTATTTAATGATTTTATGTTACGATGTTCGTAGCTTAGGCCAGGATTATACACATGATTTTCTTTTGATTTTCATAATATTTGTGATGAATATAGGGACATTTGTGTTTTTTTTATTAAATATCTTAATTCGGTTATCTGATCTCACATGTTACTTAGTTCATACGTCGGTCCTGCATCAGTATGCCAACAGAGGTTTGGAAGTGCACAAAGGAGATTGACTTATTTTGGTTGACTAAGTTGTTCTGCAAGATAGAAAGAACAAAGAAAACACCAGAAGAATGTATGAAAAGTATCGTGGTATCTATCTACAAGAATAAATGAGACATACAGAGGTGCACTATCTATTGCAGTATTTAGGGATGAGATAAATGTATCAGAAGGTTGGGGTGTATGCCAAGGAGATTACCCATCAAAGCCATTTTCTTTCTTAGAAAGTTGATGGATTAGTTTGGGGAGAGGAGAAAGGATATGCACATGGTCTTTATTGATTTAAGACGAAGCACGCATAGGGTCCCTAGAGAGAAAATCTGGTGGGTGTTAGGAAAGAAATGAGTCTTAAGAGGGTAAATTGACATGGTTAAGGACATTATAAGGGAGAGGTAACTCATGTGAGGATCACTAGTGGAGATATAAGTGAATTTCCAACAACATACGGCCTACACTAGGGGTCGGCATTAAGTCAGTATCTTTTTGCATTGGTCAGATGAGTTAACTAGGCATTTACAGGGAGAGGCCCCGTGGTGTCTTGTTTGTAGATGGCATAGTTTTGATTATTGAGACAAACACGGGGGAAAACACAAACTACAACTATGGAAGGGTGCTTTAGAATCTAAAAGTTTTAAAACTAGAGGAACATATACAATGCATATGACATGTAATTTATTAAAAACAAGAGTAGAAACGACGAACTAGTTGACGTCGATGGCCAAGAAGTTCCCAAATTAACGACTATCAGTATCTTGGATCGATAGCTCAAGAGAACAGAGAAATAGAGAAGGATGTTGCTCACAGAATTAGAGCAGGCTGGATGAAATGGAGATGTGGCACGGGAGTTTTATGTGATCACCGCATACCAATCAAATCGAAGGAGAGATTTTATAAGATAGCTATAAGACCAGCCATGCTTTATGAGACAAAATGTTGGGCAATCAAGGAACATCACATTCATAGAATAAGTGTGGCTGAAATGCGGTCGTTGAAATGGATGAGTGGTGAGATTAGGATACAATTAGAAATGAACGCAGTTAACAAAACTTATGAGTAGCCGCAATTGGTCATAAGACGAGGGAAAGTAGACTTAGATGGTTTGTCCATGTGTAAGAACTACCCTAAAGTATCAAAGAGAAAGAACTACCCTAGTTAGAATCAATGAGTTGGTTCAAGTTGAAGGCTCTAAGAGGGCAAGAAGAAGGCCCAAAAGGATGTGAATAGATGTAGTAAGAAAATATATGATGACCTGTGGTTTAATTAAGGATATGGTCTGTAACATCCCGGATTTTTGCCAACCTGGGACTAGACGTCCTTAGGCAATGGGTCGCTCCTAACACCTCATTAACTTGTCAAAACTGAATCCCAAAGTCTAAAGTCGCCTTTGAACCCATTTTCTTCACAAATCTCACCCTTCACCACCTTGTTCTTTCAATTTTCCTAAGTACTTGCACCCTAGACACTATCTTAAACTAGCTAAGTAGTATAACTTGGATCACTTTATATACAAACTACAAAGGACTAAGTACCACCTCGTACAAAAATCTTAGAGACTAAATCCTTTAGAAATGAGACAAAGTAACTAAGTGCTAAACTAGATTAGCTACGAAATCCGTTTGAATCGCTTTAAATACGATCCGCAAGACCCAAAACTTGTAAAATCATTGACGCTAGGTTACCCTAAAATCTCGAATCAAACTCATTAGGCTTCTCAGGAGCATCTCAAACTCAGACGATCTGGGACCGCACATCGTGAGTCCGAATAATATGAGGTTAAGGACTTAGACCGCTCATTGGGCTTGACAACCATCTCTAAATCAAATCCAGATAGTGTCCCACTACTGTTCGCTCTTGAGTCCGGAGCGAGAGAGTGTGAAAACACTTATTTCTTTCCAAAATAAATATCTTGAATAGTAACCGAGACTGTCGCATGGATCAAGATAATAAAACTGCCGAGACCACCAAATTACACCCTCGGAAGAAAATTTTCATACACATTTACATGTACTAGGAACTTCGAGATCCGCCGACCGTTGAATCAAACTGTCCGCCATGCGTGATCGAGAACCCTACTGAGAACGAAAACTTAATGGAACATAGATCCGGCAGTTAGTGAGCTTAAGTCCGACTGCTCAAAGAGGCCCGAGAAGTCCTCCGTTGAGAAATAAACAGCTTTGGCTATTATAACCCAAGTATACCTTGACCTTAGGTCTATTTCTAAGTGAAGTTTTGTTATATAAGGACCTTAAACCCTCTCCCATTTCAGCCATACGAATTTGGATTTGAGAGAGAGAAAGTGTGGGAGTTGTAGGAGGATCTCCCGCCACTCTTCCCCGCGCTATCCATGCTTTCCGTTCTAATCGCTTTCCGGATTGCCTCGTTTAGGTAAGAAACCCTAACCCTAATCTGTTTTTAGGTCAGTATAGGTTGTAGGTTATGAAATAGCTAACCTTACTTTCTAGGTTGCCAACCGCCGAATGCGGAAGCTTAGCAAACCTATCGACTCGTTTTGATTCTACAACACAAGGTGCGGACTTTAGGTGTATAGTTATGGTTTTCAACGCTTTCAATGTCAAATAATGATAGATTCATGATCCAGCATGCAATTGCACATGTACAAAGTGCTTTCCGTTTTTGTTTCGATTAAAGTTGTAAAATATGGAATTTTACATATTCTAGGTATTCGTAGAAAATACCGTATAATGATATTTTGGAAATGTGTTTGACATGATTATTTGTTATATGGATATATGATATATGGATAAAATACTTATTTGGCGAAAGGATTCGCCTAAATACATGTTTTACTAATATACACTATGTATGTAGAAATACTGTATTGTAAAAGTACCGATAACGTGTATATTTTAGAGATGTGTTTGCCATGATTAATTGTTGTATAAATATATTATGTATACATAAAATATTTTGCTTGTGAAAGGATTCCTAATAATACAATGTTTGTTAACATACCCTATGTATGTTGAAATAGTGTATGTTAAGTGTTTGTGAAAATGCTTGTGTGAGTAAGTGTTTGAATGTTGATGCCTTAGGAGAGTGTTGAGATGGGATTCTCAACTACCCTAGTGACATGTATGATTACCTCCATGAGGTTATTTACTTAAACCGCTTACTTGCAATATATGTGTTTGTATTCCTCTTGACGTAGTGCTTTACAACATGCCTTATATCATGCTTTATAACATGCTTTATAACATGCCTACTAGCATGTTCGAATTACTTTGTTTATCATGCTTTACTCTACATGCTATGGATGACAATTGATTGTATTTGGGGCTATGATTATAGTCCAGACAATCGGTACCAGAATTGAATTCGTGGTTGTGATTCATTTGTCACGTGAGATGTGTTCGACGAACTCGAGTCGTACTTCGGTTGGCGATAGTGGTTGGCCACGAAGTGCTTATGCACTTCATGTCGTTTAACTTGTTGTGCGCTCGAGCCAGCCGAGCTCGTCAATAACCCGATCTGTCTAATGTATGTTCACCATGTTTGGACGCATCACTTTGAACTAGGATACCAAACTTACCACGGTGAAATCCCTTTTAACCATGGTACCTCGATCCGCTAAGACTCATGAGCCGGCATGGTGGTATGGGACACCGTAGTCGAGCCGTCGGCCACATGGGGCCGCGTGCCTCCCCGTAGTGACCAAAGTGAGCAACCGGACTCGTGAGCCGATTATGGGTATGGGACACTATATTCATGTTGTCGGCCACATTGATAAGGTGATGGGGGAGTGGTGCAACGAATGCGAGCAATGCCTGCACCCTTTGAGTGACCTCGAGCATACTCGAAATCGCGGTGAGCCTTAGAGCGGTATATAGAGTATGAACAGGCCTGTTTCTCAGATAGTGATGAATCGTTTAAGAGGTGATGGGGAGTGGTGTAACCTTTGTGCGTAAATGTACTGGCAGCTGGCAAGAACTCCAGAAAACACACCATCGTTAGACTGACGACTCCTAGAATGGATCATGTTTGGGAATGATACAAGGGAGGTACCTTAGTTTCCCAATCGCCGTTTGAAATGGACTAATAACAACTCTAATCATGTTCACCATGCACTGCATGTGCCTGGAAGATGTGGAGCACTGAGGGAAGAAAGCATGCCGCGAACGTGAGATGGTGTCGTACGAGAGAGGGTGTGGTGAGGGCATACATCATGCCATTCATACTTGCATTAATAAGAGTATTTAGGAGTGTTTGATTGCAACTTGCTTGACTAAGTCGATAACATGTTAACCTATGCTTTATTGTTCCACCGAGTTAGCTACTCACTCCCAACGGTGTTTCAAGAACACCAACCAGACATTGTCCGATTTCGATGCCGACGCCTACTCCGAGGCTGAGAGCCGACCTTTACAATGACTACGATGTCTGCTTGTATTGGTTGTCTTCTGACGGCTTCCTGTGAGCCATGTCCTGATCGACGGGGCTTTCTGGGATATTGACTAGAGGACCTTACACATTTAGTATATTTTAGGATTGTACTTGTAATTATTTGTAATGTTATCACACATTGAGACTCATCATAGTATATATATTTTATCTATCTATCACATTCTTCCGCTTAAAATTTAACTGCTTCTCTGAGTATGATATGTTGTTTTGGCTTAATCTCACTCATGTTCACTACTCTAATACAGTCAACATTCAATCATCATTCATTTTGTTGCATAAGTGATGTTCTGGAACTCGAGAGTTGAGTTACTACTGGACCCTCGATTTTCGGGATGTTACATGGTCCTTCAATATCCAAGTTGGTTTTCCTGAGTAAATGCAACAGATGATGATATGGGCCTTGATAGAGTGGAATGGGGGATAAGGATTCATGTAGCTGGCCCTAATTAGTTGGGATAATGCTATGATGATGAACTGAAAAACCATTGATCTCACTAAGAATGTCCAGAATCTTGTCAAAGATTTTTGCCAGACTTCATCATGTGCCATTATCTAATAACTCACACAGCTTGAGTCCATCTCAGGTCAAAGGCTAATATTTGAGATATCACAACTAGGCATGTTTAAGGATAACAAATTATCATTGTAAAGATAATAGATAGTTGTGTCAAACACAGTGTTCGAAGTATCGGTATCGCTACAAGTTTCACTGGCCAGGGATATGGAAACAATATTGATATCGTCAATAATATCGTTGATAGCCGGAAATGCAATGCGGGGAAACATGGGGGAAACGGTGGAATTTTTAGCGAAACTTCAGGAGATGTTAAAATGTACATATTTGCATTTTAAAAAAAAAAAAAATTGTAAAAAGAATGCATATATAACAAGTTTCCATTTAATGGAGCCTTAAAAGCATGTGTTGTTGTAAGAAATCAGTCCAACCAGCCCATCCTGCCTATTTAACCATCCTAACATCTATCGATATTGCAAAATATAAAAAACACATGATATTTCACCAAGAAATCATCAACAATTGAAAAGGAAATGGAAGATTGTCGTCTCAATATCGCGCATGTTATGATATCAATAATATTGAGATATTATCAATGACAAATTGAAGACTACATACAACCATGTGCCCATGAAAAAAAAAATTGAAATAAAATTTTTTCTAATAAACAAAATTTTAATGGTATCAATTCGTTGGCAATATTATTGAAATATAGCATTACCTAGAATTTACATAGTCGAAAATATTGGTGATACATTGGCGATATTGATGCATTGGTAATACAAGCGACACCTAGAATTTACATAGTTGAAAATATTGGCGATTACATTAGCAATATTGATACGTTGGCGATATTAGCGATACATTGCTAATACCTGAAATTTTTTATACTACTGGCGTTATCGGTATCGCTACCGGTGTTATCGGTATCGTTGAGCTGGAGATAAAGATAATATCGGAGATATTTCAATAATATCAGAGATAATTCAAACACTGGTCAAACATCACTTCTCCATTATCCGCTTTATTCAACCCTAAAGCTTCTGACAAAGACGAGTATAAGAATGAAAATGATGTAATTCCAAATGGCATTTCAAAACGTGCAACTTTTTTGGAACATTAACTGCAGGTACTGTATGTTTGGACGTCTACTGAAGAAAAAATCACTGAAACTTGCTGAGTCTACGTGTCACTCAAAAGTTACCACAGTCTGGGTTCATAAAAGATAACATTGAAAAAGATCCTTAAGGCCCACTTTGATGTTACCACAGAGTGGTGTTCTGGCACCATTTCTGAGCCATCAAATGGTGCCAACCGCGTTGGACTGTTTGAGAAGGAAATATAGCGCCTCATTGAGTGAACTGACTACCACTTTTCCATCAAGTGATGCCTTACCCGTAGCTAGCGACATTCAACTCACATGTAAACAAAACATTATTTTGAGGTGGTGCAATATCTGATGGCCAACCAAAACTGACCCTGAAGCACTGGACCTAGCAGTGAACTTGTAAATTATGCTAAACATCAGTCTTTTGCAGGATAACAGTACAACAGAGAAGTCACACAGTAAATATCAGTCTCACCTGGCCTCCCACCCTCATGCCTATAACCCCTAGATCCAGTCCTTTAAGGACAGATCCTCTCTCAGATTGACCCACATCAAATCCATAAGGCTGCAAAAAAATTCAGTATAATAGCGTCACATTAAGAAGTAAAAGGCCTTGGAGAATTTCTGATTACAAAGGGAATATCATTATGGATTTCTAAATTAACAATATGAATGTATAATAATTCTTTATCCAGCTATAAGCTGCTAATCATTTCATCTGTATAAAATTTGCTGAAGATGAACACATTCTTGTTTTTACACAAAATCCAGTTAGAAGCTGCTTATCATCTCATTTCTGAATTTTATAAAATTAAAAGTAAAAATAAAAATGCAAGAACAGAGTCTTTTATGCTAAATAGATGCAATCTTGCAGATGGTAATATTCAGCAGTACAGTCTTAAAAAATGAAAAACAAAAGAAGATAAAGAAATTGTTACTGTGGATCTATAGTTGATGTCATCAACTATTTAGTGTGGCAGATAGAAAACTATCAGCCATGCCATCTCCATTATACCTGTGGCCACCTCTCCAGTGATCTGGACCTCCATCAGGTCATCCCACTGTGTGCAGACCATGGCCCAGAAAGAATAATAAAAACAATAAATAAAGTACACCAGCTGGATGATCCTAAGAATCATCAAGTGGCCTACAAACAAATGATAAACAAAAATGGGTAATAGTCCACATTCAATGGGCAAGAATCTATTTGATTGGATGGTTACAAACATGCATTCATTTTGTGCAATATTTGGACTGTGAGCCAATACGTGTAGACCCACCAGATGGAGTCCATATCCCATAGCTGTGGTGACATGCATGGTGGAGAAGACACCGCAAATAGATTTCAATCGAAAGCTCCTGATAGAAAATTGCGCTCATGATTTGTTGTGCACAATTTTAGAAACTAGAATGTATAAGAAATCAGATGGATGATAATGTAATATTCATACTCACAGATCCACCAGTAACACCAAGCCCTTGCCTACTAGTCATGAAAGTTACATTCCTCCACTTGGCAACATAATGAACCTACAATATAAAAGTTAAGCAGTGAACCTTTGTGACATCTGACAACATGATATAGTTGAGAACTTTTAAGGGAGAGGTAACTAGGAAACAAGGTTGCGAGTGGAGAGATATTTTGTGGTCCACTTCCCTTGGTTTGGATGATTGATGATGGACAGACTAATGAGTTGTTGTTGTATGTGATACATGCTTCGAACAGGTATAAAAAAGTTATCTCCATCTTCTGGACCCATATAGTGGCCCCATGTGTTAATGTGTGGTCAGGCCCATTTCCCTTGGTTTGGAACTTTGGATGATTGATGATGGACTGAATTATGATTTATTTTCATATGTGATGTCTATTTTGAATAGTTACAAACAGGTTTATGTCCTTTTTTGGACCCATAAGGTGGGGCCTACATGTGTTGGTATGTGTGGCAGAGCCCATTTACATGTGGCGGGATGAATGTAGTGGACCCCAAACGCTCAGGATGTGTGATAAGAGCTAACAATGTTGTCAGGTCAAAAATTGGGCTAAAACAGATTTTCAGACTTGTGTACCGCATCATAAACAAACACGGAAAATGACTTTAATAGGAAAAAAAAAAAACCAAAAATAACATGTGGTAAAATACTATCGGTGTTAACACTATTGCTATAAAATGGATCCATGGTAAAAACTTTACACTGCTAAGCATTTGTATATGCAGATGTTGTGCAGACAAAACATACCCTTAGTGAAGACTGAATTGTTTCTTTAGTAGCATTTTTATAAATGCAGATGTTGTGCAGACAAGTGTACCCTTAGTGAAGACTGAATTGTTTTTGTAGTATATGTCACAAACTATTTTGTAGTTCCAACAGAGCTTAGCATCACGTTTATGTAGGAATGTTGTTGTCCATAGTTATCCTCATTTGTGTAAATTGATGGATGGAGTTAATTCTGCACTAGGCCTTCTTTTTGTCATAGGCAAAGAGATTTTTATTTCGAAACTATATAATAATAAAAAATTGACGGTAGCAGGAACGAATTTTCAGTATCTTCAATAGCTAAAGGTTTTGCTAATAATTTAATATCTAAGTTTGGGCATGCTTTATGGCAGCCACCAAACTTTTATCAATCTATTTCTATCAAAACAACATCAGCATTTTTAAATGAACACAGTACATGATGGGTTTCAAAGTATGAAGTTTTATTTACACTCAATAGGATAACTAAGTAAAACAATTTATTACATGAATAAATGTCTAAGCCATTTAACAAATGAGTTCCTATTCTTTTTTATACATTTTTTTACAAAGTAATAAGGATGCACATACATTTAGGACTAAACAAAAAGATGCAGAGGACCACTCAAAAACAGCATATACAAAGTTTATCTTAACTACACAATAAGAGCATCATAAATAAGTAAACATGCAAATGTAAACATGAATGCCTTCCTTCCCCTGAAAACATTGTCTTCAAAAATGATTTTCAGATAATAATTTAGAAGCATATAGATAAATTTAACTGAAACCATGACCGTACTGCAACACGTGATCCCTTCACAGCTTCAGGCCCACCTCCAACCTTCAAGTCATAGTACCTGATTAGAAGAACATCACAATAAGAGCAAAGATGGCCTTTCCAAAGCAATGATACCCAGATGCAATATGGATATGACCTTGAAGTTTGCACTTAATACTTAGGGGTGGCAATGGGCCAGGTTTGGACCATGCCAGGCTAGGGCCAAGCCAGGAATGGACCTCATATAGAAGGCCCAAGCCTGAGCTGAAGCAATCTTGCCCCCCGGTTGACCACCATGTCTAGAGAAAGAAAGAAAGGTAAAAAAAAAACCTTCTATGTGTGTGTGTGTTGGAGGGGTGGGGGGGAAGGTATAATGAAATGAGCTACACACACACACCCACGCATGCGCATACATACATACATACATTTAGATCATCATCATATTGTTCCAATTCACGATGGAAGGGCATAAATTGACACCGGCTTTGGACCGGCAATGAAGCACAAAACTCCAGTTACCACTATGTGATAAACTATTATAGAGGTTGATTATGATCAATCACTATATAACAGTACATTACATAGGTTATTAGCTATTACAATCAATGAGTTTTTTACAATCAACGAGTTGACTATGATCAACAAGTTATATAATATATTCAGACTCACCAAGCCCAAAGAACCCACTCGGTTTTGGACTGGGCTTGGACCTATTAGCTTGGACCATGGACCAGGCTTGGGCCTAACATGCATGACCTGATCAATTTTTGGGCTGGCTTGGGCTCATGTTATTGTAGCCCAGCTCAACCCAATTACAAGGGCATTTAAGTAATTTACACCATATGTATATTATCGGGCCATACATGTGAAGCCCAAGCCCAACCCCAAGCCCAAACCACAGTCCAAGCCCATCCAACGCCAAGTGGGCTCCTCGAGCTGGGTGAGCCGCCCAGCCCATTGCCACCCTTAATACTAATTTATCAACCACAGTCATGATACAGATATGTTAATCCAAAGTATTTGGGGATCATAGTTCTAGACCTGAGGAGGAGGAGAGACCTTACTTCTAAATCCAAACAAGAATTAACAACAAAGCTTCATCATTTGAAAGTGATGGTTGTCTGGAAACTAATATTTGCACTGAAGCTGAAGGAATCAAGTCCCTAATTTGAAATGACATGAAATTTTCCATAATCGAATCAGAGGACCAATGTTTATAGAAATTTCTATTATTGAACCATCACGGACATGGACAATCCAAAAATGCAAGAGAAATTAACTATTTATTTACATGTAAAATTGCAAGTGAGGAACTAGTCTATCTAGGGGTGTCAATGGGCCAGGTTAGGGCCGGACCAAGCTCTGTCCAAGCCTAGACCGCCTTCTTCAACATATGCCCATACCAGGCTCGGGCACTTGATGGGCTAAAATAGTCCAGCCTGAGCCCGGCCCGGAATACAAATGCAGGACCCTGCCCAAGCCCAAGCCAGGCCATTCAAAGAGAAAGAAGAAGAAGAATTTTGGATACTGTTTTTTTTAATTTGGCATTTGGATGGTCTTTAATTCTTGGATAGAATAATCTTACTTTTGAGGTTTAGATGAATGAGCTTCAGCAAAAGGATGTTATAGATGTTATCATCATATCTCCATTAATGAAGTTTCTTTAGGTTTATAAATTTAAAGAACAACAAAAAAAAAAAGACAAAAACCAGATCTGATTCCATATCTGAAATGAAACAATCATATAAAGGTCAAATTGCTCAAACGAGCGAAAACCAGAAAAACAAGGCATAAGAGACCGCTTTTTTTTTCACTTTAATCAGCAAATCAGCATCAAGACGGTAAGGAACAGTCAAAATGGAAGAGAAAAGGAAACAGAAGAAAGAGAAGATCAGATTTTTTTATTTTTGCATTTTGTGGAATTTCTTTACCTGGAGCTGTTGGAAAACTTCCTTTATTGAAGAAGATGATGAGAGCCACCTCAGCATTGTAGAGAATGGAGAGTTCATGAGCGTTCTTCAAAAGCCCGTTTAGAAATTTGGCGATAGTCGACGATTGATTTTATTCTGGATTTGCTTCACCTCTACTCTTCCTCTTCCCATTTCAACACTGAGAGAGAGCGAGAGAGAGAGAGAGAGAGAGAGAGAGAGAGAGAGAGAGAGAGAGAGAGAGAGAGAGAGAAGAGAGAGAGAGAGAGAGAGAGATAAACTTCCTCTTCCCATTTCAGCAGAGAGAGAGAGAGAGGAGGGATGGGATAGGATGGGATGGGAAAAAATGGTGTAAATTTTGAACTTTGGGAGGAAAATATGTTTTTTTAATTTTAAATTTAAAAAAAAAAAAAAAAAATCAGGCAGGGCTGGGTGATGGGCTTTTGGACAACTAAGTACAAGTCCAGCCCACTTGAGAAACGGGCTCAAACTTTAGGCCCGAACCCAGCCCTCAGGCCTGATACTCCAGTCCAAGCCGGCCCACGCCCGTTGGGCCAGCCTAGCCCATTGACAGCCCTAAGTCTATCCCATAATTTAGCCATGAGCTGTAATCATTTAATACTTGATCAATATAAATTAGCCTTGTTTATGTATAGTGTTATTCATCATCAAGTGATCCAATCTACAAAAGATGGTCAACAATCTCCAAAACGAAGCAAATCTCCATGAAGTACAATTAACAGCAATTAGCTTGGGCATACACATGTATCAAAACCCTTTGGTTGTTTAGAATAAGGTGATTACAACTGATCTTTGTTATTGATCCAAGTAAATGAACTTCTTACAAGCCATGTTGCTCAGGAACTTGCAATGATCAAAGCACTATCATTTGATGTATATGACGTAATTGTTTGTATATGACATTTCTACCCTATCTGTCCATGCTCTTGGATAGAGATGTATTTTATAATTCTAAAAGGACACCATGATACTTGCTACTGTGGCATAACTATGATGTGCCTAGTTCTTTGCCACTCATGGCTATATTTATGAAAAGAAGGGGCCAGAGATTGAGTAAGAAGATGACAGGAGTGTACTTCTGGAAACCATACCTTTTCACTTGGGCATCATATTTTTTTTTCACAATGAGAAGAGCTAGCACTCCAAGAACCAGTGACAAGAAAATTGGATCCTGTGAAACATTAGAATATACAGTACATTTTGCCGTTAGGTTATATTTCCTTTTTTATATATATTTCACGGCTCCATGATTTTCCCTTCCAGTGTACGCCTTCACAAAGCCAGCACTTCTATCAGATAATTGTAACTACATGGACATTTCAGCATATTGATGTATTAGTGTCACTGTACATTTGCCACCCTTGCTAACCTCTTAGAAATGTGGTGCTGCAATTTTTTACTTTTTCAGATCTACCAAGATCTCTTTTCCAGAGAGTCTGGCGCTCCAGATCTAGACTCCAAATTTAAAAAACTCTCCTTTTCAAATAGCGTGCTGCAGCTGCTTCTTTTTTTTCCAAAACTTTATAGATCTCTTTTCTAGATAGAGGACTGGTGCAACTTTTCCAAATACACTGGTCTACATCAAACTGCAACAATAGATTGTGTCCACCACACCAAAACTGCCTTCTAAATATCCAACATGTTGAAAGTCAGCCCTGCGGGTGTTGCTTTCTTGGTGATAAAGAAAGACATTTAAGAGGACGAAAAGCAAAGAACAAATGTCTCTGAATACCATATAAATGGGGGGAAATGTGCAAAGGGAGAAGATGAAGTTCAGATCTAACAGCTCTAATCACTACTTTATTAATAAAAAGTTAAAAATAAGCAAAGGACAAATGCCTTCAAGCACTAAAAACAATCTAAAACACCACCCTACACACGGGTACAGTCACACACACACATTTACACGTGCATACACACAAGTGCTAATGACTAGCAATGACCAATCATGGTTAAGAAAAATAGACGTAAAAAGAATTGAAAATGACTAGTAGTGAGAAGAATTTACAGTGATTTGCTAGCTTTTAGATCATTTGGAAGGGCTGTGTATTACTAACCTTAGCCCATTTGGGAGAGTAGTGTATTCAGTCTCAGGTATCTTAGCCCCTCTAAGCTACAAAACAAAACAAATAAATATATATATTTTTTTTTTTTAATGCTGCAAAGCAAACACAAACTAGCTGGCATGGGCAACAGAGATGAATTATAGAACTCATTGACAATAAACATATCTTACAGCTCTTCTACTTGTACTAACAGCACCAGCTGTGTCACAGATGTAAACGCCAGTTGCTGAATCATAATAAAGAAAAATTAAGCCAGTCATGAATCAGAATAAGCGATACATGCAAACCAAAACAATTCATAGTCGTGGTATAAGATGAAGCATGTATATTTACTCAAAAGGTAGAAGCTATAAATTCTATTGTGATTAGCACCCAGCTTGAATTAAGTGGCATAGTACAGCTCTTTCATGGATGGTGTATACTTGTTCACTCCCCAAGGATAGGGTTGTGATGTAGTAATAAACTCGGTGAGACCGAGGTCGAATCCCAAGGGACTGAAACCTATACGTAATCTGAAACTAAGTAGAACTAGAACTGGACTAAGATGAAATCTAAATCGAATGAATTTGAGTAATAATGGTGAAATATTAATCTAAAATTTAGAGAATTCAGAGTCTAGATCCACTTGTAGAGATCAGGGAGATCTTATGCTTGCTTCAAGAACTCAACTAGACTTAGAGTCTCATCTTCATCCAATTGAAGGGTGTAACCATGAAAATCAAACTGAACTTTCTTTTGATCTAGTTTTCAAGAGATGAAAGGTATATGAATTAGAGAGGATTCCATCACCAAACCATGCCCAGGAGACAAAGCAAACAACAGAATTAAACCAATTGGCAACCAATCATCGTGGTATAAGATGAAGCATGTATATTTATTCAAAAGGTAGAAGCTATAAATTCTATTGTGATTAGCACCCAGCTTGAATTAAGTGGCTTACTACAACTCTTTCATGGATGGTGTATATAGGCTTCTTCAGAAGTTGTAGTCCCCCCCCCCCCCCCACACCTTCCTTGCCCAATTTTGACCAAACCTTATCATTGAGGACAAGACCTTTCAATGAATATTATGGCAATTTTACAGAGAACATGGAGCTTCTGGTGAGAATCCTCTCTGTTGTTTGCCTTTTAAAGTAATAATCCAAGTCAATTACCATGGGGGAAACATGGCCGAAATTTTCAGTAGAAAATTTCACTTCTAAAGGACAAGAAAAGCGTGTGCATTAACACAAGCAAAAACGTAAAAAAGGCTTCTCGGTGTCTCCATCTTGAGACAATTGGAATCATTTTTGAAGAAATAACATAAACAAAAACTAGCACATGGGTTTTCTAACCTCCCTTTTTCAAAATTAGTTCAGATGCAAATTTTGAGAACAAGACCACTAGACTGGTTGTTGAACTTTGAACTGTCTGCTTCATGGTCTAGTGGGAGCCCAACAGCCCACCCAAAATTTGTGATCAACGAAGCTCATATTGTTATAACCCACCATCTTCGTAATACCAATGTGTGCAGGATAGAACTTCAAGAATGATACTATATAAGGAATTACAAAGGCTAGTTGCCAAAAATAATTACAGTGAAAGGAAAAGTACCCAGATAGATGCAAAGGAAACAGATCATGCTTCATAAGGGAACTTTCCAAAACTTCTCAATGATTGCAAAGAGAAGGAAGGTTTAAACCGCTTCCTCCTCAAAAAGACACTCCCCCTCATCACCCACTCTCTCAAAGGCAAGGTTATCTAATCTCAACCTACTCAGTCCAGAGCAGTGTCGAGGTCCTTGCAAAATTTCTCTAGCACCAAATAAATTGCTGGCCGGTTATCTTCCATAACCAATTAGTCTTTAGCCTTTGAATACTATTCCACCTTATTCTAGCATTGGCTATGCCATGGGAAATCGTTCTTGTTTGCCTCTAAACAAATAGCCCTCCATCATCTCCAAGTGATTTCTTCAACTTGCATCTTCTGCTCTTCTTTGCCATTTTCATTAGAGATTACATTCCCAAAGATAGAAACCCCATCTTCTTTTCAGTCAAGCTCCTAAATATCATTGAAAGGTTTTAGCTTTCTTCATATGCTTGAAGTGATTCTTGTAACACACCTTAATTTCATAATTCGGAATCCTGAGCTTGACCAAGTCTATGAATATAACTAACCCACCCTATCATGGTAAAGGATCGCCTTCAGGCTTCAAGTTAGCCCTCCAGCACATGAGTACAAACTAGAATGGCACCATGGCACAAAGGAGTATACCCAAGATAGCCCACTAGAGAGCTTCTGGATAATGATTAACCCAATCCTCATAAAGCAAGAATCAATGGATTTTGGACGTCGTTGGATATTTCTTACAATTTGTCCGGGTAAAGTTTGCACCACCCAACAGTAAATTAACAAGCTCTAGCAACCCAGCCATTTTGGGGGAAAAAAAACTCCAAAAAGAAGTCACTCCCCCCTCCCCCAATCACTGCCAAAAAGAAGAAGAATCGATTATATTAAAATCACCACCCACACAACACAAGGTCCATCTACTTGGAATTGAACCCAATTCACTCCAAAGATTAATTGGCTAGCTTGGATCATTGAGGGGCAAGAGACCACACAATGAACCTTGCCGGACACCTCCTGATAGACCGAAACAGAAAACTCACCCTCCCACCAATCTTCTTTGGTTAATAAAAATGCATTCCAAAGGATGGCAATTCACCTAGAAGATCTGATTGCATCAAAATTAACACAATCACAATTCTTGCAACCTCTCACATATCTAACAAAACTAGAGTCCACGAACTGCAGCGTAAGTGTCTTGAAAAGTAACAAGTTGAGTATCTGAAGTTTGTACATCCCCTTAACCATCAACCTCTTTCAAAAGTTTGCAAGACCCCCAAGTTTCCACTAATTTATCCTACTCCTTTGTCTAAGCTTGTAAAATGTTATTTCCAGAAGCCTCATCTTTAAGCTCAAAAAGACAAAACCCGGACATGCTGATATGGCACATAAGGTGATCCTGATGATGTATATTCCTTCGCCAAAATCCATCAGCCAGTTTATCAGGCTGACCACACATTTATGAAGAAATGAATGGTTAGGGGAAAAATATGATAACTAATGGTATGCATTCAATGTGCATGTGTCGCTCACATGATGAGGTCATTGGCATATATTCATGAAAGTCCAGACTGTACAAATACTTAGGACCCAGTGTGGATGGAGCACAACCCAAAAATAGCTCTGGTTATCCTAGCCATCAAATGATGTTAGCTCAAATGTTTATATGAATTGGTTAGTGATCCAAATTTTAAAAAAAAAAAGTGAATCAGATGTTTAAATTTCAAGTTGTGCTCTATCCATAGTGAGGCACGTGATCTGAATGGTTTGAATTGTTATGCATATTGTGGATCAGACACACCAACTTAGAAATGGAGAGAACCATCATAATAGAGGGCTGGAGTCAAGACAATGGCCAAAGGTCACCATCATTTTCAAAATGGTGGTGACTCATCCAATGTCCATGTGGCATTTATGCAGGGGAATCCAGAATTTCCAAATAGGGCCCAGTGGGATGGGGCATGTCCAGAACTCACATTGATTGGACAATCTCAATCATCTGATTTCATACTATGAATTTGGAGCATCAACCAAAATATTTTTAGACAACCATATGATAGCCACCAATGGGATGGTTAGGATCGTTCAATCAATGTGATCCATCATCGATTCACATTAGGCCCCATGGTTTAAACAGCGTAAATTTCTGTACATGCATACCATGTGTATAGTGGATGAGTTACCACCATTTTGAATAATGGTGGTGAAATATTACTGAAACTAGCCCAAAAAGAAAATAAGAGGAATGTTATTTTCAAACATTCCATCTTCAATCACGAATACAGATACCTACGCATGCCTTGATGGTAGATGCATGCAAGATGCAGTAAATTCATTAGATAGTCTCCTCAGTGCATCTGTCCTTCTGTAAAATTAGGTCGGTCCACTCATCCAGTGAGATAAACATTCACAATGTAGACAGTTCATTATCGTTTAACTACCCATCCATTTCTTCATAGCATGTTGCCAACTAATAAATGGACTCACACGATTGTGTGTTAATAAACATACATCATGGGCACCACCCTACGAACGATCTTGGATCTCTTACACATGCCATGTTGCCACATCTAGGGAGTCTATGTTTTGTGCTTGAAGATGAGGCATCCAAAAATAGCACTCTAAATAATTTCGACTTTAGAAAGGGGTAACAGACGAACAGCGGTCTCATAATTTTTAAATTTATAAACACTCATTAAAATGTATTCATAATAATTGTTGAAAGTGTTTAGGAGCAACTTTTTCTTGGTTTCTACCCTATTGATGACCCATAAATAACTTGAATATCCCTAACATTAGCCTTTTGGTAGAATGCATCCCTGATATTCATAGATATCACTTTCCCCTTTTTGTTTCCATTCACTGTTTTTTCTTTTTATAAATAACCAAAATTTTATTAAAGAAAGGGATCAATTACAATGAAGGGAATGAATCCCCTACAACAATAGAAGAGTGCCACATTCCTTCTTTCACTAATGATAAGGCTTCCACATGACCACATCGACCTCATTACAAACTGCTGAGAACAAAATGTCTAGCCACTTTGAAACCTCCCTAAGCCCATCAGGATGAAGGCTCACCTCTAAGCCTTTACTTTCTCTTTCTTGACCCGCATTACTACATTGGGAGGTGTGCCTTTGATGATGAGTGGGCCCAGGTCAGCAGAAGAAAAAAATAATCCGAATGACTCAAATCTTTCTTTGTGGTGATTCCAAAAAGGGTTAAACAACGCTTGAATCACAACCCTTTTAGGTTCCTCCCAATTTGGAAACCTTGGTTTCCGGGGGAGTAACAATTATAACATCTAGAAATCAATCAGTAACTAAAGTATATTCTTCATCATCATCATCATCAAAGACATTGTCATGGTCATCGGCATCCTAGTTGTCATTATCATCATAGCCTTGTCCTAACTATTTGGGACTGGCTTCTCATGATTTCTTGGAAAAGGTTAAACAACTAAATCCCTCTTGACATCAACCAACTAACTATCACTTAATCAAAATATTTACATGAGAGATCCATCAAGATAGTGGACAAGATGAGTTAACAAAAAGACGGTGCATACAACCCCATTGCTGAAAGATTTTTGGACATCTTTGGTTTCTCCAGGATTAAGATCATAAGATGCTCATGCAATAGATTTGATTTTGTTGATGGTGAAAAAGAACATGTAAATGACTCTTTCTTCTTCTGGAAAGCCCAAGAAAAAGAACCCGTGAAGTCCCTTTCAACTATCACTCATGCAGAGAAAAAGAGTCTTCGAACAATTCTAGCCTGATTAATACAACTTGAATTTATACTTCATTTGCTTAGTTAGCCCTAAACAAACTTAAGAACACCAGCTTGACTTATCATGTTGAAAATTACCAATCCCGAATTCACCCGGATTGCCCAATGAGGTCCCATGAACACACAATTTCCACATTCCATGAAGTAGAATCCACATAGCATATTTTGACAGAGGGCCATAGCATACTTTGGCAGAGGGCCACTACCCGACTCAATCCTCAATTTCTAATCTTTCTTGAACTCTGCATAAGTGTTAGGAAAACTACGCATCATTAAGAAGATAATGGCAAAAAGGTCAATGAGTTCCTCTACAGTTGATTTAAGTAAGAAGGGTTGCTACTAAACCAGCGGGTTCATGTTTCGTTCAATGGATGCCGCCATGAAGTACAATGATGCGGACAATTAACCACTTGCTCTAAAAGCTCGAACTGTTAGAGCATGGCGAATTAATCCTTTTATCTCATAGCCTAGGCCCCACATCGCATGGGTTAGGACATCGGCCAAACCCCCCTCGTGGACCCCAAATCACATGGGTACCGCCTCACACGGGCCCACCCCGAGTGTGTCCCCGCATCCCACAGGCTACCCTACTCGAGCCCGGTGTGAAATGCGCATTAATTACCCCCGGTGAGGAGTCTCCAACATAAAACATCCCCCGTGGGTGTCCCCACATCTCACGGGCTACCCCACTCGAGCCCAATGTGAAACGCCCCTGCATTATACAAGCTCAATACTTGGGAACCCACTTAACCGTACACATTTCTTTCCAACCTTTTTCTTCAACAAATAGAACATGATTAAGCAATACCAATTATTTAGACCTCTAGAGATGCTCCGACTTCACTTCTTCCTTCACTTTATCCATGCTAGCCAATTTTGTTGCTCTCTTTCTTCTTTCATATCGGTAGCAAAATACTCATACGTCAAAGTCCTCCAGGCATTTCAAAATGTTTGAGGTGAGAAGCCACTCAAACTTTGATTGTCATTAGCCAATTATATTCTCTAAAAGTCCTCACAAAGAGTTTGTACCAAATGAATCAAGGTCAATTTCCAACCATCATTAGTCAATTTTGTTACCCAAGGACATTGTGAATGTTGACACGTGTCTGTAGTGCATACACATGTGGCCATATTGTCGTCTTCAACCTCAGCCATTGAAAGAGTCCTCTCTCCAGCAACAAGAGGGAGAGGCTTGGTCATGCGGTAGAACGCTTCAATAGGGTCGGCTTCTCCAGTTAGCAACGGGAAAAGCCCAAACAGCTATGGATCCAGGGCTTTATAAAAGGTTGCCATTAATGTTGTCGAATCGCATATGCGACCGCACATTTTTATTTTGAAAAAAAAAAAAATTTTAAAATGGAAAATAGGAAATTTTTTTTTAAAAAAAATATGTAAAAAAATATAAGAAACTAAGAGGAACTTTCCTAAGTTAATAGATAACTAATTTTACATATTTAAAATACATTTGAAAGAAATAAAATGAATTACACATCAAGTCATCAACAGTCAACAATATAGTTAACAAGTAAAAAGTAACAACAAAATCAACAAGTAAAAGTGCTTAAATATTGATCTTCCAACTTCCAAGAGAGAGTGAATGCAGGAAAGAGAGAGAGAGAGAGATTAAGACCACTTGGAATTAAGAGATGTAAGAGAAGAAGAGAGTACGAGAGTTTTGGGGTGACAATATTCCAAATGGAGGAGGTTTGGAAGCCTTTTTATAGGCAAAAAGTTGTTTTTTAACAAAAAATAAAAATAAAAAATTTAATGTGTCATGGCCAATATACGATTGCATATGTTGTATGCGATCGTATACATCGCATATGGATATGCGCATATGCAATCGCACATGACAACACTGGTTGCCATGGCTAGATTCATAGACACGGCAAGAACAAAAGAAGAGATATAGGCAAGGAGATGAATATTGTTTGTGGTGTAGAACCATTGCTACCAGTGATCTAGTGCCTAAAGGCAAATACACACTATCCAAGCTGCCTCCTCGCACCCATCATCAGATCAGTGGTTGTTTGGTGAAGAGTTCAAGTCTAAGAAGTGTCAAGGCCGGAGCAAGATCAATGATGGAATAAGAGCGGGAGCGAGGGATCGGCAATCGAAGAATCTATGGTGCATAGGGGCATGATTGCGTGATGTGTGTTTGCACACACAGCTCTCAGTAAACTAAAATAATATATAGATAGGTATGATGTAAATCCATTCAAGCATAATATCGGTTACATTGGTGTATGATTTCATATAGATCAAAACAATTGCATTAATGGAATGTTATGGCATGTGCCATGTCCATGTTGGGAATGACTGACAATCAGAAAGTTGATCATTTTGATTGAACTTTTGATGGCCGTTGATGTAAGCCTCTGCCACGGCCAAATCCAAACGTTGGCTAAAAGAGGTAGGTTGAGGTCCAGTAAGCAGCTGATATAAAAATTCTACCAATCTAACAATTAAAAACCAACCCCAAATTGTGAAGAGAAAAGCTAAAATGATGAAGACGAAGATGATGGCCAGTTGGACATCTAGGGTCCTCTGATTGGTGTGATTTTCGTATATGCCCATTCAACTTGGGACCCACAATCTGGACAATCTCGGATGATTTCCATATGTACCACATGTATGGAAATAGAGGTGGGCATCGAGTCGAGTCGGACCGGATTGGGTCCAACTCGACTCGATCCGATTTTTCAAGAACCTGACCCGAATTCGATCCGATCCGGGACCGAGTCCAGCAGGACTGACTCGATTTGATTCGAATCATTGTTGACCTGATCCGAACCGAGTCCGACTTGGTCTGGGAAACCGAACTGAGTCGGATCAGGTTGAGTCTAGGGAGAGGGGGAGAGAAAGGAGGATATGTGGGAAACCAGGAGAGAAAGAAGGAGATAAAGGAGGAGAGAAGGAAGGAGAGGAGGGAAATCGGGAGAGAAAGAGGGAGAGAAAGGAGGAGAGATGGGTGGGTGCAGCACCTCCTTCGGGTAGAGAAAGATGGGTTGGGGTTCGTTCGGATTTCGGATCGGATCGGTCTGGATTGACCACAATCCGAACTCAATCCAATGTACGATCGGATCTAAGTGGTCCTACTCGATCCGCACCGATCCAGGCCTTCGGTTCAGTTCGGATCGGGTCAAATCCACTGGATCGGGTCGGATACGCCGGATCAAGTCAGATTCTGCCCAGCTCTATATGGAAGATGTATCAGTAAGTATGGCCTACCATACTCTGACAAAATATCATATAACTCCTTTGTGATATATGCACCACGAAAGATGGGTGGTGTATATCCACAGGCATGAATGCAGCCACCGCACACATGTCACATGTGTATATTAATCCAAACTGTCTGAATAGTTGGCCCTACATTAGATGCAGCCCCAGAATCAGATTGATCGGACAACCCTGACCTCGCACTAATTGATGTTTGTTCATCGCATTTGTCTGGCAATTACTAACCATTGAATTTTTCTCTAATCATCTGTTCAGTGACCATCAATCAGGCAGTCATGATTAATATCAATGAAATAGTTGCAATTACGAGATTTGGACAGTTGGATTGAGATGTGCATGTACGCAAAATGATTATCGTCAATCAGACAGTCATGATTATCATCAACGAAATAGTTACAATTATGAGGTTTGGACAATTGGATTGAGATGTGCATGTTTGCGACGTGTTCATCATCTGTCTACAGCTGATCATACTCTGGGACAGTGTATTGGAAAAAGGAATATTCTTAAAAGAGGGAAGCACCAAGTTACTAACCTGCTGCAAAGAGAGAGCCAATGAACCATCTTTTTCCTTTCCCATAGGAATCCAAATCCAATGTATCCGGTGGGGATGGAGCGTCCAAGCAACAGCGTGGCACTTGAAATTTCCTACAGAATGACCTCCTTTCTGCAGGTTTTTCAAGAAACCAGTTTCACTCAAAAACGCCAAATGAACACACACAGAGGGGGAGAGAGAGAGAGAGAGAGAGAGAGAGAGAGAGAGAGAGAGATTATTACTTGGGGGGGCAGAGGAGAGGAAGTTGAGAGAGGATGGGAGAAGGGAGAGTCCCATGAGAAGAAGAAGCAGTGGCAACGTAGGGGAATGGAGCTTGTCTGAACAAATGCATACGATGTGAAAACAAGGGTTTCTTCCAACCTCATGAATTTCATCCTTTCGTTTCTTTCTTCCTCTTGACTGGCTAATGGGATTCTTTGGCGCCCTTTAATCTTTCTTTCGTGTGCGTCCGTTTGTTTTTTAAAGAGAGATGATGGTACACGTGGCTCTTGTATGTGTGAACTTTCAGGACCTACTTTTTTATTCGGATTGGGTACTACCCGCCTGTTCCAAGCTCGGGACAGGCCGGGGCTCTAAAAAGGCCACCGTGATGTATGGATATTATCCACACCGTTCATCCATTTTTCCGTACAATTTTAGCTATAATCCCAAAAATGAGTCAGACCCAAGGCTCAAGAGGACCCCACCACAAGAAGAAGTGGTACTAATGACGCTTATCGTTGAAATCTTCCTAGTATCCACCATGATGTTTATTTTTCATTGATAAGGTCATGTTGACGTGGATGAAGGAAAAACACAAATGTCACCTGGATCCCAAATTTCCATTTTAACCCTCGTTGCGTGGTTCAGGATGATAATATAAAATGACATGAAAAATGAAAAATAAATGGACAATCTGGATAATAGCCGAGAAATCTGGGACTGTGCACCCCACCTTTTATCCAGCTGTTTTTATGAAACAATGCAAACTTAGCTTGGGAACTTAGACCTGCTCGTACGGACAGCAAATTTGAGGACGAAAATACCCCTCCCTTCAAGACGAGCGCTGACGCTCCTCCATCCGAGAGTTGTACGAACGGCTCAAAAGAGATCAAATTTACATGGCCCCACAGCTATGTATTTATTATATCCACAACGTTCATCCATATTTGGAGATCATTTCAGAGCATTATCAAAAGAAAAAAAAAATCATATCCAAAGATCAACTGGACCACACCACAAAGCGCAGCGGGGAAATTGATTTTCACTGTTAAAAATTTTGTAGGGCCCACCATAACATTTATTTTCCATCCAATCTATTCATAAGGTCACAAAAGCCTGGATGAAGAGGGAAAAAAAAATCATAATGATCCAAAACTTCTATAACCCCTAAAAGGGTTTCAATGGTAGAAGTTCAATTCCCCACTGCCTTTTACAGTGTGGTCCAATTGATAGTTAGATCTGTCTTATTTTATATATCAAGCTTAATATGAGCTTTCCAAATAGATGGGCAGTTTGGATATAACACAGACCTCATGATGGGACCCACAAAAGGCTGTGGGGATTACAAGAGCAAAAATTTTAATTTTAATTGTTTTTTAAAAAGGGGAAGCTAAGGCTACAGTATTTTATATAGCTACAAATTATAACCGTAGCAATTGCCATAGCCGCTGCTTTTCGATATATTCGAAGGTCTTTCGATATATCAAAAAAGGTTCAGAACTGTCCAGCGAGTTTGCTTCAAAAATCCTGTAGTTTTCCCTATAGCTACGAATTATAACCGTAGCCATAACTGTAGTCCATGTGCATTTTTCTTTTTTTTTTTTTTTACATGGAGAACTTTAATCTACCTACATTTTTCTCTCATACATTTTTATATAAATATGTATATATAAGCATATAAACTTTTTTTTCTCTTTGAATTCATTTCTTTGTCTATTTATTCAACGAGCATATCTCCTAAACTATAATGATTTACTTAACGTACCACATATTATTCTGGGGTAGGAGAAGCTAATTTAGCCAACAAACCTAGTTATTTTCCAAGATTCCATCGGGTCGATGGTTGAAAATCCATTTCATTCACTTCGTGGTCAATTTCAATCATTTCGCGGTCAAACTGAAAATTCAACGAGGCAAAAATGAAATTGAGCGAGGCAAACATGAAATTGAGCGGGGCAAACTAGAAATTGAGCAGGGCAAACATGAAATTGAGAGAGGCCAACGAAAAATTCAGCGGGGCAAACTAGAAATTCAGCGGAGCAAACATGAATTTCAATGGGGCAAACATGAAATTCAGCTGGGCAAACTAGAAATTCAACGAGGCAAACATGAAATTGAGCGGGGCAAACATGAAATTGAGCAGGGCCAACGAGAAATTCAGCGATACAAACATGGAATTGAGCGGGCCAAACATGAAATTCAGCGGGGCAAACTAAAAATTCAACGGGGCAAACATGAATTTCAGTGGGGCAAACATGAAATTCAGCGGGGCAAACACGAAATTCAACGGGACAAACATGAAATTGAGCGAGGCAAACTAGAAATTAAGCGGGGCAAACATGAAATGCAGTAAGGTAAACATGAAATTGAGCGGGGGAAACGATAGGAAACAAAATATATTTATGTTTTCCCTTCATTAATGTTTAAGAGACCTTATGAACCAGTTAGATGGCAAATAAACATGTTAAGCCTAGCAGCATTAGTCTATTTAGAGCTTAGAACTGGCAGGGTAGTACCTAATCCACCGTTAGGCTTTCTTAACATATCAGCGCCTCAAATGATCGCGTGTTGTGCCGGAGAGGGAAGCTGATTGGCTGGTGTACAGCTGTTGTAGGTACGTGTCGTTGGAAGAGGAGCATTAACGCTCCTCGATCTCCAAGTTGTACGAACGGTTCAAAGGAGATCAAAGTTACATAGCCACACAGTGATGTATTTATTATATCTAGATTATTTTAGAGCATTATCCAAAAACTGAATCATATCCAAAGATCATCTGGACCACACCATAAATAGTAGTAGCAATAATGATTTTCACCGTTAAACAATTTGTAGGGCCCACCATAATGTTTATTTTACATCCAATCTTTTCATAAGGTCATAAACACCTGAGTGAAGAGTAAAAACAAATTTCATATTGATCCAAAACTTCTATGACCCCAAAAAGGGTTTCAATGGTCGACGTTCAATCCTCTACTGATTTTTGCAGTGTGGTCCACTTGATAGTTAGATCTATCTTATTTTTCATCTCAAGCCTTAAGACAAGCTCCCCAAATGGATGTACGATCTGGATATAACACATACCCTGTGATAAGACCCACAAAACTCTCTCCCATAGCCGCTCCCTTATATAAAATGCATTCAGTCCCTAACACAGACCTCATATTTGCCCCGCTCAATTTCTAGTTTGCCCCACTCAATTTCATGTTTGCCCCACTGAATTTCTAGTTTGCCCCACTCAATTTCATGTTTGCCCCGCTGAATTTCTAGTTTTCCCTGCTGAATTTCGTGTTTACCCCGTTCAATTTCATGTTTGCCCCACTGAATTTCATGTTTGCCCCGCTGAATTTCATATTTGCCCCGATCAATTTCATGTTTGCCCCGCTCAATTTCTTGTTTGCCCCGCTCAATTTCTGGTTTGTCTCGCTGAATTTCTAGTTTACCCCACTCAATTTCTAGTTTGCCCCGCTGATTTTCGACCATCGACCTAATGGAATCTTGAAAAATAACCAGGTTGGTTGGCTAAAGTAGCTTCTCCTACCCCAAAATCATATGGGTACGTCAAGTAACTAATTTTGGTTTAGAAGATATTTTTGTTAAATGAATAAAGAAAGAAATGAAAAAAAAAAATAAAATTATATGCTTATATATACATATTTATATAAATATGTTTTAGAGAAAATTGTAGGTATAATAAAGTTCTCCATGTAAAAAAATAAAAAATAAAAATAAAAATAAAACTACTTAGACTAGTTATGGCTACGATTATAATTCGTAGCTATAGGTAAATTCACCTTCTATACATATTGAATACTCTTCAATATGTATCGAAAATTGCAGGATTTTTTAGGCAGACTCGTTGTACAATTCTGTACCTTTTTCGATAATGTTGAAAGACCTTCAATATATCGAAGTACATATCGAAATACCTTCGATATATATCGAAGGACATATCGAAAAAGCAAGGGCTACGGTTATGGCAACGGTTATAATCTGTAGCAATTGGAAAACCCATCTTTCCGAAATCACATCTCTTTTATGGGTCCCATCATGAGGTCTGTGTTATATCCAAACCGTCCATCTATTTGGTGAGCTCATATTAAGGCTTGAGACGAAAAATAAGATAGATCTAACTATCAAGTAGACCACACTGTAAAAGGCAATGGGGAATTGAACGTCTACCATTGAAACCCTTTTAGGGGTTATAGAAGTTTTGGATCATTATGAAATTCGTTTTTCCTCTTCATCCAGGTCTTTGTGACCCTATGAATGAATTTAGACGAGGAGGATTTCTCACAAACATCACAGTGGGCCCCCAAAAAGTTTTATGCCCCTAAAAAGTTTTTAATGGTCGACGCTCATTCAACACAGTTTCCTGTAATGTGGTACACTTGAGATTTGGATATATCTCATTTTTTGTCTCATACCATAAAATGATGTGGAAAAATATATGGACGGCATGGATGAAAAGCATACATCATGGTGGGGCCCACAGACCACCGACCATCTGTCATTGGCTGGTGGCAGGGGGGAGTACCCAATCCGTTTCCATGAAAGGAGGGGTATTTTCATCCTCAAATTCGTTGTCCGTACGAGCAAGTCTAAGTTCCCAAACAAAGTTTGTATTGCTTCATAAAACCTACTGGATAAAAGGTGGGGTCCACAGTCCCAAATTTCTTATAATAGCCATACATCACAGTGGCTGTTCAGAGCCCCAGGTTGTCCCTAGCCCGTCAGTTTCGAAAGAGTCCGGATCCTCTGTTATTCAGCAAATAGAGGCTCCCTGGTTGCCTAATCCTCATTGATCCACATCATCACTCACTTAAAAATAATAATAATAATAAAACAACTAAAAGAAAAAATCAAACTCCAAACTATTATCCAAAAAAAAAAAAAAAATGGAAGAAAAAAACTAGGACTTCACTTCTGCGTCCCTCCACTCTCACTCGTTGCTTCTTTCTCAATCCTCTCTCCCTCTCCACACTTCTTCACATCTCTCTCTCTCTCCATCCCACTCTCACTCATTGCTTCTTCCTCAATCCTCTCCACATTTCTTTACATCTCTCTCTCTCTCCCTCTTACTGGACTTGGCTAAACAATGAAAGCTCTCTCTCTCTATTTCTCAGAGGAATTAGGAAGGAAGTACTTTTGTGGCAAGTAAAATGCTCCTCTTGTTCTTATTTGCACGTACACCAAAATCCAAGTATTAAACTGGTTCGATTATAAGGTCCGTTTGTTTTTCCATTGTAAATGTAAATGGTAGTGTAAAATTAGTTTTCACCGGTGTTCGTTTAATAGAGAAGGGAATTACCATTTTAATTACCCTAAAATCAGATGTAACGCTAGTAATTGGACAAAAATTGTATTTCATTAAATATGTAGGGCCCACAGTAATTTATGTGTTTGATCCATGATGTCCATCCGTTTTACTAATTCATTTTATGGCATTAGACCGAAAATGAAGCATATCCAAAGCTCAAATAGACCACACCACAGAAACAAGTGAAACAATGACATCCACAATTGAAAGTTGAAACTTAGATCAGAGCTCACAAAAATGTGCATCTGTCATCCAACCTGTTCATAAGGTCACACAAAGATGGATGAAGGGTAAACACATATATCAGCTTGATCCAAAATTTATATGGCCCTAAGAAGGTTTCAACAGTCTATGTTCAATTTCCCTGTTTCACATGGTGTGGTCCATTTGCGAAATAAATTACTGGCAGCATGGATTAGACACATGCATAACGGTGTTCCCTGCGGATCTTACTCTTGCATTTTAATTTCTCAAATTTATTATCGAGCAATCCAAACAGTTATAGCTGTTAACGTCACACGAAAACATCAATATATAATCATAAACCTGACTCTCACAGCTCGTCTGGGCCTAAAATTTGAGCCCATTTAAAAATTGGGCCTGGTTTAGTGTCAGAGTTTGTCAGGCCGGATAACCCATCTATGATTTCAAGCGCATTTTGGTCTACATAATGCTTGATTGGTACACTTAAGGGGTGTTTGGATTGTAAGTTATTTGGAAAAGCAGGACTATCACAAAAAGTATAGTAATAGAGAGCAACTAGATATAAAAACAAGTATGCATTTACCTTTGGACAAAAGCTAGTTGTCTTTCAAACAACTTCCTTATCAACACCAGTGTTCACATTCAACTGTATCTTTTCCCTTCTCAATTTCTTTCTAAGTGCAGTACTGTAATCAAGAAAATCAAAACGTACACTGAGGGAGAATTGATCATCAATAGCCCTTTAATTGTTGTAGCTAGTTCAGTTTCATTAAAGGAACAAATCTCCCGTCAACATTTAATTGGAAATTTGTAAACAAAAAAGATATTGTAGGAGTGGAAATATGAAATGAAGATAGTCACCAACTTGAACACCAAAAGATGAAAGTGAAATTAACTACTTGCATTAGGTATCATTGAAGAGAAGATGTAAGGCCTGCATCCTAAACCGTATCGTTCCTTAGACTCTCGCGATCCTCCCCGTCGAATTCCGGTGATCCGTGATCTGTAGTCGGCATTTACGCGCGACCCTAAGTCGCATCCTGTAGATCTGAGTCGACTCGACTCGAAACCTATACCCTAGCAACTGCAACGTTGCCGCGGTTCGAACACCGCGTCTTGCTCATCGATGTGATACCCAGGTTAGGAGTTGTGGGCCCGTGCATATTTCGAGAAAATGCCGCGCATTACAAATCCCAAGAGAATCTCTACCCAAACATCACATCAATCAATTAAGTACTAGTCAAGTACAACCCATCACTCACCAATACCTCTCTCTTCACCAAGTCAACCCATATCTATCCCATCCCTTTCTTACTAACAAGTCAAGGTAACTTATACCCTATGCCACCTCATGCCCCCAAAAGTCAACAAAGCCCATGCCCTCCATGTCACCTCCTCTTACAACATCCTCTCTCCCTCTCATTCTCCCTACCATTTTCCAAGCACCCAATAAAGAGCAACCGACCAAGTATTTCAAGGAGAAAGAACCCAAGTGTGTGGCCCACTCCCTACCCCAATATCTCACATCCCAACCCTTTGATCTTCACCATCCTCCATTAAAGGTTGAGCATAGGAGCCAAGGAGGCCAACGGACTAAGGAGTGAAATTGGTGGGTGATCTAGGATTTCCACCATGGATTTGTATGATTTGAGGGCCCACTTGTGGTGGGACCCATTTGATGTATGTTTGTATCTTGTAAAGGGAGCTCATAGTGGCGGAGCTCCCTTTACCACTCGATTCTCTCTCTCCCTCTCTCTTTCTTCCATGATTGATGGCCCACTTGATGATTGTACGAGAGTTCTCCACGCTGTCCAAATGGTGGACCACATGGCTGTCCAAATAGTAGGGCCGACCCACCTTGCTGACCACCGTCTAGTAGCCTTGCTACCTGAATTTTTGGGCCGGCCAGGGTAGGAAAAAAAAAAGAGTCAAATTTCAACCCGATCTAGAGCCGTGTTGCCCACCATATGGACTCCACTATGATGTATGTGATGTATATCCACCCCAACCATCATCTGGCCGCCCAACAGTGGGACAAATGGGCCGTGACCGGCCAGGACGGGTGCTGTCCTGACCGTCCCGCACGTCTGGACGGTATTGAAACACAAATATCAACTTTATCCTAAAGATGGTGGGTCCCACACATGTGGACCCACCTCAATGCATGTATTTTATATCTACACCGTCCATCTGCTGGACGCTAGGTCAACAGTCCAGCAGCATATAGCTGTTATATTTGACGTTAGCAAGTTCTGTGGTCTGATCATGAGGTATGTGTTATACCCATACCGTCTGTCCATTTTTTCTGGACGTGGGGCCCACCCCACATGTGCGACACGTGTGGGGGTGGGGCCCACCTTGAATGTATGTATTGTATATCCAACCGTCCGTCTAGACGGTGAGGCCCACCTTGATATATGTATTATATATTCACATCGTCCGTTCTCTAGACGGTGGTGCTGGGCCCACCATGTTGTACGTGTTTCAACTACACCATCTATCTGTAGGGCCCATATGATGTATATCCACATCGTCCATTGTTGGACGTGGGCCGCACCATGTGTATGTGGTCATCCAGACCGTCCTGATCATGGGACCGACCATGTTGTAGGTGTTTCATCCTCGCCGTTCAAGGCATACGGCCCACCAAAATGGATGTATTGTATATCTAGGTTGTCCATCTGGCGGGGCCCATCTGGCATGTGCAGGGCCACCATGATGTATTTATTTGCTGCCCATCTAATTTGGTTGGATCATGGGTTGCCGCATGAGGCCCATTTTGTGGTGCAACAGGCCCCACTTGATGTATGTGTTGTAAGCAATCGGTCCACCTATTTTTTTGGACCATAGGGCTGATCTGTGAGGCCCACCTTAATGTGTGTATTGACATTGCTGCCCATTTATTTTCTGGGCTATATGGGCTACCTCATTAAGCCCACTATGATGTATGTGATGCACTCACTATCCACCCCTTGTGCCTAGCCCATGGGTCCTTGTGTGAGGGCCAAAATGATGTATTTTGTGGCTCATGAGTGAGGCCCAAAGTGATGTATTTGTGGCCCATGAGTGAGGCCCAATATGATGTATATGAGGCCCTTGAGGGAGGCCCATTGTGATGTATATTAGGCCCATTGCGAAGTATACTAGGCCCTTGTGTGAGGCCCATTATGTTGTATATGAGACCCTTGTGTGAGGTCATGGGCCCCACTATATGTTTGGCTTTATGTGGGCCACTCCTTGGGAGCAATGTTGGTTAAATGTCCACATTGTATGGGTAATGATGGTTAAATGTTCACATTGTAACCTTCCCTTAGGCCCATTGTTAGGCCCATTCTCATCCTTCTCTAAGTGGGTTGACCCAAATATTTTGGTCTCATTGATATTTACATGATCCATCTATTCTTATTGGGTTAACCCAAAATGTTAGGCCCCCATTGGTCGCTAGTAGGATTATTTTAATCTTAGAGTCCATCTAGGACTTATTTGGCCCCCTAGGAAATCTAGTGGGCTATACGATAGTATGACGAAGAAAGCCCGTTCTGGATCTTTAGGAATATAGGTAGTGTAACACCTCGAATTTTTTGCCAACTTGGAGATAGACATCCTTAAGCAATGGGTCAATCATAACACCCTATTAACTTCTCAGAACTCAATCCCAAAGTCTAAAATCCCTTTTTAACCCATTTCCTTCAAAATCTCACATTTAACCACCTTATTCTTTAAATTTTTCTAAACACTTTTCATATTAGACATAAATCCTAAAGTTTAAGTGATGAAGAACAATACTTAAAATAAAAATTACTATAAATAGTAATTAAATAAATAAAATAGGTTTTTAACCCTTAACCTTATGAAATCTGATAAAATAAATATGTTATTTGGATAGAGCAGCTTTTCCTACCCTAAAATTATATATTGCATGTCGAATAACTCATTTCAGTTTGTAAGATATGCCCATTTCAAATATCAGGTAGCGAAAACACCACCAGACAGGAAAGCGAGTCGGCGATGACCTCACCGTCCAGCGGGCCGGGTGGGCCACAGCGGGCTGGGCGGCTCGTTTTCTGCCGTTTTCTGTAGTTTTTTTTATCTGATTTCAAAAAGTCATATATCCCTCGATATAACTCCGATTTAGGTGATTCAAAAGCCAGATTGAAAATTGATAAGTCTAGTTTCATATAAAAATAAGTAAAAAATATAATAAAAATTTTAATATAGTTAAATATAGGTTATTGTGACGACTATTGGGAATTCATTAATTTGGACAGCTGCTGCTTTTAGAATTTTTAAAATTTTTCTACAATACAAAATCTAATAAAAATTAGTAGAGATAAAGTAGACTTGACGGCGAACTACTAAAAAAATAATTAAAATAATATACTAATTAAAAGTGCCATAAAGGGGTGTAGAACTGCCCTAGGACCTTATTCTGTCGTAATCGGGGCATAATTTAGTTAAATACTAAACTGAATAATCAGTAGAATTAGCTTGAACCACTGTTTATATGAACTATAAGACCCAAAACTAGTAAAATCATTAATGCTACATTACCTAAAAACCTAGGATCAATCTCTAAACCCAGTTGCTCTCGGGAGCACATTGAAATTCCGTATCAGACCTGGACTGCACGTCGAAAGTCCGATTATCACGAAACTATACGGTTATGACCGCCTTAGTGGGCTTGACAACCATCTCAAAAATTAAATCCAGATAGTATCCAGAAACACACAACTTCAACTTAGAACGAAGGGTGTGAGAAACGCGAATATCTTTAGAAAATGAACTCAGATTTAAGTGACTTGGGCCGTTCGCGTGTGGGCCAAATTTAAAGTTTCAGACCATCAGAATCTGACCCAATTATACCCTCAGATCAGGAAAAATTTTTAACACATGTCAGTGCGCTTGTGGCCTCGATCAAGTATCGATGATCGTTGAACTGAAAATGGTCTGCCACGGTCGATCCACAAATCTGATCAGACCGAAAACGTAACTTGACCTAGATCCAATGTCAAGGAACTTACTCCGGACCGTACGCAGAAAAAGGGCCTCCAGATGTGTTCCGTTGGACCGAAATAACCACTATTTGGTTATAACCTAAGTATACCATGGCCTTGGGGCCATTCCTATCAGTTCTGGGCCTATATAAGGGCCTTAAACCCTCTCTCTCTCTTGCCATATGAATTTTAAAACCCTAGGAGAGAGAAGAGAAAAGAGAAGAAGAAAGCGAGGAGAAGAGAGAGAGTGAGAGAGTTTGTTCCTAGGATTCGATCCCACCGCTCCACGTGCGTAACCACTTCTACCGTGTCGCTATACTGGCGATTCCGATTCCATTTTTAGGTAAGGAATCCTAATCCTAATCTATTATAGGGATTCAAATAGAGTTAATGGTGAAATAGCTAACATATTTCATGCTATAGGTTGTCGTTGTACCGTAGACAAAGACTTAGTATTTAAACTGAGTTCGTTATGAGTCTATCGGTGAAAGGTGCGGACTATAAATGTTTAGGTTATGGTTTTCAAGGCCTTCAATGTCAGTAATGATTTATGGCTGACTTGATTGCTATCACATATGTTTAGATACGACGTTTTCTATATATTACATATATGTATAAGCTATGTTGAATAAAATACATTCTATGTGTTTGTTAAAATGTCCGAATGGATGTGGAATTATGATTCGTGTTTGTTACGATTGTCGTTAGAGAATACATGATTGTTGTAGATATGGCAACTCCTATGTAGAAGGATTTGCTATGATATATGTTTTAAACTAATTAAGTGCATGTGTGTAATATGTATAGTCTAAGTGTTTGATAAAATGCCTGAATGAGAAAATGCTTGTTTAAATGTATGTAATGAGGGTGTTGAGATAGGATTCTCAAATTCCTTATATATAGTTACAGTTTCCTTTGTGTAACCTATCTTACTACTATGTGATTACTGATGAAATGCCTATGTACAGTAAGATGTGCAGTATGTGTTTGTTGAAATGTTCAAATGAGATTTATATTTAGATTTGTTTGTCACAAGCTGTCTTGGATTATCACATGTGAATGTTATTGCTTAGAGTGTGTTTGGGGCTACAATGTAGTCCAGACAATCGGTAATGGTGTACGTGGGTGGCTAGACTGTTTTAGCCATGACGGATGTGTTCGATGAATCCGAGTTGTACGCTGTTTGTCGACAGTGGTTAAGCCACACGGAATGCTTACGCACTCTATGTCAATTAAGTCAACGTACGCTCGTACCAGCCGAGCTTGTCAAGTAACCCGATTAGCCCAATGTATGTTCACCATGTATAGATGTTACTGCTTGAATCTAAGGTACTAACTTACCAGTGAAAAGCCTGTTTAGCCTTGGTACCTCGATCCGCTAGGACTCGTGAGCCGGGCATGGTGGTATGGGATACCGTGTTCGAGCTGTCGGCCTACACTGGGGCTACGAGCCTCCCCGTAGTGTCCAGTGAGCAACCTAAACTTGTGAGCTAAATATGGTGGTATGGGACACTGTATTCGAGCTGTCGGCCTATGATCAGGTGATGAGCCCGTAGTGACCTCGAGTATACACTAGGACTACGCTAAGGCGACGAGCCTTTCCGTAGTTGCTTCGAGTATAAGCTAGGCCTGCGCTGATGGTGACGAGCCTCTCCGTAGTGACCTAGAACTGTTATCGTATGAGATTAGCTAGGATTGACAACCCTAAATGGATCATTATTTGGGAAATGATATAAGGGAGGTACCTTAGCTTCCCAACTTACTGTATGAATAAGACTAATTAAGAACTTAGCTAATCACGCACATGCACAGCATTGCATGTGCCTTTGGCATTGGAGTTGAGCACAGTGGGAGTGTTGCATACCGCGATCGTGAGATGATGTCATAGAGGGAGTGTAGGTGAGGGCATACATTATTATCGCATATCATCGTTGCATTAACAAGAGTATTTAGGACATGAGTGTTGTACTGCTTTATCATTACTGCTTGACTGAATTGATAACATGTTAACCTTTACTTTATAACTCCACTAAGTTGATCACTCACTCCCACGTTCTGGGACAGTGCTTTAAACACCAACCGTACCCTGTTGTAGTTGCAGATGATGGCGATGCTTACGTAGTGGAGCTGGACTTTTATGATGATGAGGAGGAGTTCTCCTATATGCAGCTATCAGGTGGGTCTATGTAGGCCATGTTTTGATCGACGGGGATTACTGGGATGATGACTAGATGACATTACACATTTTGTATATTTTGAAAACTTTACATGTAATTAATTGACCTGGTAACATGATCATACTCAGGAGACTTACAATCACTTATATGCTTTATATACTTATCACAGTCTTTTGCTTGCGTTATTCAATTGTCTCTGGAGTATGATATGCTGTTTGGTTATAATCCCACTCATGTTTAATGCACTAATACAGACAACATTTAATCATCATTATCTATGTTTCATAAGTGATGTGTTGGAACTCGGGAGTTGGGCTCCTGCTCGACCCCCGATTTTTAGGGCGCTACAGGTAGGCCACCTAGGCCTAACCTTGATATGAGGAGAGTATATGATTACCGTAGATGGTAGGATCTGTGATGTCAGATTTGGTATATCCAGAGTTGAGGATTGATCTTTATGTTATGGTTTAGATCCGTTGTCCTTCTATGAACCCCGCCTTGTATATAGGTCGATTATCGATGCCGACTATGAGTATGTGATAGCATAACATCATGATACATACTCATACGCATCATCTGCATGCTTGTTATGAAGAATGATTGATCATAGCATTATGCCACCGGGCAAGTTGTTTATGGGACTCCCTAATAGGCGGAGTTGTCCCGTATGAGCGCACGGTATGCGCAGGATTGATGCATGACTGGATTGTGTGACTCATGCATCTTGCATTGTGTATTGTGATTACTGTACGGTGCCCTAGCGACATCAGGGCAGTAGCCTCCACAGATATAGTGTGGATGGCAGGATTGGACACTGAAAATACTTGTTAAAGCATGGGGGCGCCATAGATGTCCCAAGGTGAAAGTCCTCAAACCTTATGGTACCAGGATGATGCTCCAATGTCTAGACCGAGTGGATGTATGAACTCACGAGGGCTGAATACTAGGAGGTCGCATCTCCAACTATGTCGTGGTAGGTTAGAAGGGGGTGTAACCTTACCTGCCAGGAGAAGAAGGGGGTTATTACTAGGTTGAGTATGACCAGCTTATAAATGGGTTCGTTATCGACGTGCCGAATAAATACTGGCAGACTATTGGTCAGGCGGATAGTGAGGTCTCTTCCACTTGTATGGTTGTGCGTCCAGTGTGGAGCAGAAATCTGGTGTATAGTATACTAGACCCCGGTGATTATCTAAAGAGAACTATACTGATATATGATGCTCCAAAGATGAGCTAGATTGATACGTGGATTAGTATGCTTGAGCTGCATCTTGCACATGACATTGGCTATGTAGGCCTTGCATCGTATGGCTTTGGTATGACCGATAGCATTCATGCCTTGCATCGCATGGCCTTAGTGTAGTCGATAGCATTTATGCCTTGCATTGCATAGCCTTGGTACTACTGTTAGTATTTACGGACTTACTAGCATGTTTCCGCATTACTTTGATATTCTATTCTTGCATTGCTACCTTGTGCACACACTTTCACCACCCTTTAAGCCTTCTATAAGCTTATGCACGATTGATGTGTGCAGGTGACGCTAGGCCGTAGGTGATCAGGAGTAGGAGCGTACAACAGAGCTTCTGGAGTTTTTTTGTTATTATCATCATTGAATTTTCTTTTTCACTTTGTACTCAAGTTTTTTATCATAGTGGATTTTGTGATGGTGTTCTTGTTATTGTTTATGGGTTATGCTGATTATGAAATAAATTTATATTGAAAATCCTCCTTATAGGATCCTAGGATCAGAACCTGGTATATGGGTGCCGGGGGCCGATAATGGGGTACTACAGAGGTTGTTGGCGCCGGATTCGGCGATCGAGAATTTCGTGAGCCCGATTTTCGAGTTCGGAGCGTGACAGAAGATATGTGGTTTTAAAAATCTCCTATGTTCGCTCTTTGTCAATTTTTCATACCATGTGTTTCTTTCATTTGGATAAGTTAAGTAGAAGAGGTAAATCATGACAATAGGAACCACAATAAACCTCCATTCCTAACTGTTTCAAACATTGATGATGGTCATTATACAATTAAAAAAGGCCTTCAGGTTCAAAAGCAGGGTGAGTATTATGTGTGCCTTATGTGAATTATTTCAACAGAGATTTTTTAATTGCTTGAAGCAATTCATCAAATAGATAATATGCGGATTTCTTTATATAAAAAAGATCAAATTCCACATGAAGAAACAAGTGAAGAAAAGAATCCGAAAAAAAATAATTTGGCATACAGGTGGCAAGGAATGTAGCCATTCATTTCACAACATCCATGGCATGGCCTAACTCCCCACTTAAAACCCATTCACATCCTAAAATGGAACCAAATTATACTCTTGATCAACCACATCACAGTCTTAAGGATAACTATACCATTACACCCTCAAGTAAACCTCATCACTCAATTTTGTAAGTCCTTCACTCTTTTACTTTTAATATGGATGGTTTAGGTTAAGGTTATTTAAAATTTAAATATGCCTCAGAGTAATTTTTTTTCTTATGTTATCATCTAGTTTTATTGTCACGCCCCAAACTCAGAAATCGGGCTCATAAAATTCCTGATTGCCGAATCCGGTGCTGACAGCCTCCGTAGTACCCCATTCTCGGCTCCTGACACCCATATATCAGGTTCCAATCCTGAGATCTTACAAGGAGGATTTTCAAGATAAATTTATCTCATAACAAGCACAACCAAAAGTATAACCCACAAACAATAACCAGAACTCTATCACAAAATCCACTATGATAAAAAACTTTAGATACAATGCGCATAAAGGAAAAATACAATAGATAAAAAGGCTCTGGAAGCTCAGCTACACACTTCAACTCCTGCTCAGCTATGACTGCGTCTTGGCGTCACCTGCACACATCTATCGTGCATAAGCTTATAGAAAGCTTAAAGAGTGGTGAAAGTGTATGCACAAGATAGAAATGCAAGAATATTATATCAGAGTAATGCGAAAACATGTTAATAAGTCTATAAATGCTATCAGCCGTACCAAGGCTATACGATGCAAGGCATGAATGCTATCGGTCGTACCATGTAAGACCCGTATCCTAGTCCATACTGTTTCATCGACTCCCGCAGTCATTCCCAGCGAATTTCGGCAACCTGCAACCTATAATCAACGTTTGCGATCAACCCTAAGTCGTATCCCATAGAATTGAGTCGGCTTAATCTGAACTTGTACCATTGCGACCGCACCGTCGCCGTGGTTCCAACGCCGCGACTCGCGCGCCGATCCGATACCCAAGCCGGAAGATGTAGGCCGGCGTTTATTTCAAAGAAGCGCCGCGCATTTTACAATCCCAAGGGAATCTCTACAACATGTCAAATCAATCCCATCAATCAATCCAATCAATCAATCTCATTAATCACCCCTCATGTCAAGTACAAAGCACCCCCATGCTTCCTTTCTCCACAAGTCAAGCAAACTCTAAAAGTTAACCAATCCATCACCTCACCCATCACTCACATCCATCACCCATCCATCACTCTCTCTCCCTTACAACCCTCTCTCTCTCTTTTCTCAACACAATTTCAAGCACCAAAAGAGGTGCACACGTCCAACAATTTTTAAGAGAGAAAATGTGTTTTGTGTGGCCCACTTTCCTATCTCAAATCCTTCATCCTAACCCTTAACTTCTCATCTTCCACCATCAAAGAGGAGCACAAGAAGATAGGCATTCTAACAGACCGATTAGATCGAAAGGTGGGTGTTGTCCATAGGTATAGATTTCATTTTTATGATGAAGGGCCAAGTGAGGCTTACCGATTGATGGTACGGATCTCACTTGGGACCCTAGATGTGGCCGATGGCCCACCTTGATCTTCATGATCATTCCATGATGGGGCCATTCTCCATGGACCCCATCATGATGTTTATTTTCTTGCATGAATAGAGTCATTTAGACCTTCCATTTTGGTGGAGAAAGGATCTTCACCGTTAATTTTTAATTTGATGGGCCCACGAGTAATGGGACCCACTTGATGTATAATTGATTGTAAGGGAGGGCTCATAGTGGCGGAGCCCTCCATCATGCGTGTCCCATCTCCCTCTCTATCTCTCTCTCCCTCTCTTTTTATTTATTTATTTATTTATCTTTGTGTGTGATGAGGTGGCCATGTGGCCCACTTGGATGGACCTCACCTTAATGTATGTTTTATACATGCCGTTTATCCATTTGGTGGCCCACCTGAGTAGGGCCCACCTTGAGCATGTGTGACGCCTGAGACGTCTGAGGGACGTCCCTGGACTGAAATGAAAACACAAATATTAGCTTGGTAGGAAGCAATGGGGTGGGCCACTTGTGTAGGCCCCACCTTGATACATAAATGGAATCCACACTGTCCACCCTGTTCCCAAGCCCATTTTAGGTGTTGAACCGAAAAAGGAAGTCAATCCAACTTTCGGGCGGGCCATACCTTTGGAAATAGTGATTTTTCACCGTTGAAACCCATCTTAATTTTTCTACACGCCAAAACATGCCCAATATTGGGCTTGATGGATTTGTTATGGACTGTGGGAAGCAGTGGACGAGGCGGATTCTTGCAATGTAGGCCCCACATGTGAAAAATCGCAAAATTTCACAATTTCAAATATATATATATATATATATATATATACACACACACACACACACACATCGCAACCGCTGCTGCTACTATTGTCAGAGGTTGCCTGCTGCTGGCGGGCGGCCATGTAGGCAGGGACCCACGGCTCCAGCTGTGGGCCACACCGTGATGTATATCTGTCATCCAAGCCGTTCATATGGTGGGCCCCTGGGGAAGCGGGCCGCCTTCCAAAAATCAGCCATATCCAATGCTTAGGTGGCCCACGTCACAAGAAACAGTGGGATTTAATGCCTACCCTTGAAAACCCTTTCTGGGCTACAGAAGTTTCAGATCCATATGAAATTTGTTTTTCCTGTTCATCCAGGTCCGTGTGACCTTATCAATGGTCTGGATGGAAAATAAATCATTATGGTGAGCCGCACATGGAGCCCACAGTGATGCATGTGTTGTATTCCCACCGTCCAGGTGGACGGTGGGGCCCCAAGTGATGCTTGTGTTGTATTTCCCACCGTCCAGGCGGACGGTGGGAGCCCACTGTAATGTATGTGTTTCATGCACACCGTCCACTGCCGTGGACGGTGGACCCCACCTAGAATTTGCATGCACCTGAAACTTGGTCTGAACCCTCATACAAGTGGGAGACACATAACGGTGGGCCCTCAAAAATGGTTATGAATGTTTTAATGGTGCATGGCACCTCTCAACTCCTATATGTGGTGTGGCTCACACAAGTCACGAACTGACTTGATTTTTGAGGCCTAGGCCCACGAGGGACTGGTGCATCTAACTGATGGTGTTGACGTTCGAAACGCGTCACGGCGGGGCCCACACAGCTTGACGTCATGGGATGTTAAAATCAACTCGAGCGCATTGTACCTTTTCCCATATATATATGTGTATGATGGTGGGCTTTATGGGCCCTACCATGATGCATGTGTTGCATCCAACCTGTCCATCCACTTTAAAAGCTCATTTTATAGTATGAGCTAATGAATGAGTCAGATCCATGGTTCAAGTGGGTCCCACCACTATTATTTGAAGTGAGGATCGGTTGTCCTTTGACATGATTCATAGATATGTATATATACATGTATGTATGTATTGGTGGCCATTTTTAAAGCCCACCTTAGCATTCATTAGGCCCATATGAGGAGGCCCATATTGATGTAATTGTGGCCGTTGTTGAGGCCCACCTTGGTATATATATAAGGCCCATTGGTTAAGGCCCATTGTAATATATTAGGGCCGATGGGTTGGGGCCCATTGTGATGTATAAAGGCCCATGGGTTGAGGCCCGTTATGCTGTATTTGGAGCCCATGGGTTAAGGCCCATTTAAGGAGGCCCACCTTGATATTTATGAGGCTCATTTGATGTATTGGAGGCCCATGGGTTGAGGCCCAATGGGATGTACATAAGGCACATTGTAATGTGATTCCACCATGGGTTATGTAATGACATTTATGGCAGGCCATGCCTTAGGAGCAATGTTGGTTTGATGTCCACATTGTAAGAATAATGTTGGTTAAATGTCCGCATTATAACTCTCCCTAGGGCCCATTGATAGACTCATACTTGTTATGCGTAGGCCATCAAGGCCTATCCTCGTTGTGAGGATAGTTCATCACCATATAAACTGCTTAGTATAACCCCATGATTCATGCCCATACGCATCATATGTATGCCTGATATGAGGAATATTTGATCATAGCATATGCCGTTGGGCAGCCAATTTACGGGACTCCTTATAAGACGGAGTGCCCACATTATCGCACTGTACGCGCAGGATTGCTGTATGACTGAATAGTGTGACTCATACATCTCACATACATGTGACTTGATCATTGCATGCCCTAGCGACATCAGGGCCGTGGCCTCCATAGGCACATCGTGGATGGCTAGATGGGACACTGGAAATATTTGGTTCTAGCACCATGGGCACTTAGGATGTCCTTGGGTGAAAATCCCAGAACCTCCGAGGCCAGGAGTAGCCCTAACGTCTAGACCGAGTGGAACATGAGCGTCCGAGTGCGAATACCAGTAGGCCGTGCCTCCCACTGTGTCGTGGTCTATTGGGAGGGGGTGTGGCTTTATCCACCCGAGTGAGGGGGCTATAAGCTAGGCTGAGTATGACCAGCTCGTAAATGGGTCCGCTATCAATGAGCCGGGTAGGTATTGACAGACTACTAGCCAGGCGGATAGTGAGGTCTATTCCGTTGGCCGGGTCATGGCACTAGGGAGGGAGGAGCGTCGGTGTCGAGTGTAATAGACCCCGATGATTTCCCTAGAGAGCAACCGTACTGATATGTGGACTTATTAAGTAGGAATTGCATATCCGTTCATTCATTCATTCACTATCCACTCGGGCTGGTGGTGCGTAACTATTTGTTATGTGTACCATCGCATGGCCAGGATTTCGGTTGAGCGCGCGACTAACCTGAGATCAGGAGTGTACCACATTGTGTCTGACTATCCAAATTTAGGTATGGGACTGGTTTGGATAAAAGTTCATTGTGATAAACCCCATAGCCTACGATACTACGTACTATCATCCCGACTTCACACTCCAGCATGGTCATTCCATTCGCACCGCATATTGTATTACATCCGCGGCATATGACATCTGGGTTACCTGTGTTTCTGCATTTATACGGTTTAGATACAGCTTCTGATATTTGACTCTTTATGGTTCCTCATTTGTATAGTTGATTTGTATTGCGTATTCTGATATCGTATGATTCATGATCTTGTTAGTATTTCCGCTTCTTTCGATGATGTATAATTTATGGGCTTTATGGTATACTTGGCACTTATCTTGTACACACACTTTCACCACCCTCTAAGCTTTTGTAAGCTTATGCACGATAAATGCGTGCAGGTGGCATTAGGTTGCAGCAGCGTTGAGCTTGAAGCGTGCAGCGGTCCTCTGGAGATTATGTTACTTTCATTATATTGTATTTCCATTTCAGACGCATTGTACTTAAAGTTTTGATATAGTGGATATGTGGTGATGTTGTTTTGTGACTTGGTTATGCTCCATTACAAAAAAAAATCATACTGAAAATCCTCCTTGTAGGATCCCAGGATCAAAATCTGGCGTATGGGCGCTGGGAGCCGAGAATGGGGTACTTCAGAGGCTGTCGGCGCCGAATTTAGCGATCGGGAATTTTGTGAGCCCGATTTTTGAGTTTGGGGCGTGACATACCAAGGCTATGCGATGCAAGATATGAATGCTATTGGTCGTACCAAGGCTATGCGATGCAAGCCATAAAATGTTATCGGCCGTACCAAGGTCATATGATGCAAGGCCTACCTAGCTAATGTCATGTGCAAGATGCATCTCAAGCATACCAATCCACATATCATTCCAGTTCATCTCTGGAGCATCATATATTAGTATAGCTCTCTCTAGATAATCACCGGGGTCTAGTACACTGTATACCATATTGCCGCCCCACACTGGACGCACAACCGTGCAAACGGAAGAGACCTCACTACCAGCTTGACTGGTAGTCTGCCAATATCTACTCGGCACGTTGGTAGCGGAGCCATTTACGAGCTGGTCATACTCAGCCTAGCAAATACCCCCTACCCTCGGGCGGGTAAGGCTACACCCCCTTCTAATCGACCATGACACAGTGGGAGACTCGGCCTCCTGGTATTCAGCCCTCACGCGCTCATACGTCCACTCGGTCTTGGCATTGGAGCATCCTTCATAGTACTATAAGGATTTGGGACTTTCACTCAACAAAAACTTGTTCACTCCCCAAGTATAGGGTTGTGATGTAGTAATAAACTCGGTAAGACCGAGGTCGAATCCACAGGGACTGAAACCTGTACGTGATCTGAAACTAACTAGAAATAGAACTAGAATAAGATGAAATTTAAATCGAGTAAATATGAGTGAATAACGGTGAAGTACGAAACTAAAACTGGTGAAATTTAAAGGTAGGAAACTAGGGTGCCAAGGATCCACTTGTAGAGATCAGGGAGATTTACAGTTGATTCATGAATTCAACTGGACTTTGAGTCCCATCTTCATCCAGTTGGAAGATATAACCTGAAAATCAATTCTGAACTTCTTTTGATCTATTTTTCAAAAGATCAGATGAGTGTAAATTAGAATGGATTCCATCACAAAACCATGCCCATGAGATGAAGCAAACAACAGAATTGAACCAATCCACAGCCAATCTGAGCGATATATGAATGTTAGGAAGGATTCCGTCATCCAACCATGTCCAAGGGGCGATGGTGAACAACAGGGCTTTCTAACTGCATAATCACAATAATAAAAAGGAAAAACTCAAAGTCATCGCAGATCTATTATAATTTCAGTCACAACAAACCATTAAGAACTAGAGGCATTCCTTAAAATCAAATTAAATCAAAATCAGTTCAACTAGCATGAATCAAAGCCATAGAGTCTTCCCATCACACCACAAGCTTCACCTCTTAGCCCTAGCTAAGAGGTTCAGCCCAACATGAATGGGCGGAATCCCTTAAACAAAGCAAAAGAAAAAGAAAAAGAAAATAAAAATAACAACTACTCTCTACCTGTCTCTCTCTCACGTTCAAGCCAAGCCAAAGATTCCCTACTCCCCACGTCCAAAACCCTCTTTTATAGCTGCTGGAGGCGGTGGAGAGCTGTCGCAGCAACAACAAAAGCTTTTTCGCAGCCAAGTTCGGAGCTTCAAAACTTACCACTTTCCTCGCTTAATTTTCAAAGAAACACCGTCCCTTAGGATATTTTTGAGTCCTATACATGATGGACGGTTCAGATCTGACATATGATGAAAGATGGTGGGTCACAACTGCCTGGAAAAGTCAGTTTTCGCGGACGTGCATAACCTTTCGCATTCCTTCGCTGTCGTAATCGGCGAGCCTCACAGAGGTGCTTCTCCATTGGCTTCAGAACGAAATTTCAGTCAAGAATGGATGGTTTTAAACGTCCATTGACGCGGGCCAGAGAAGAAATCTCAATAAAATCAATTTTGAACGTCGCAGAGCAGTCCTTTTGTGGCCTCTGTATCGCACAGGTGTGTACGCATGGGAACAAAATATTAGCTTGGGTTCGATCCTTTCGAGGCCCTCTACAAGATGGACAACTTGGATCAGCCGTAAGGGGCATGTGTGGGGCCCACAATCGTCCGAAAAATGGACTCGTCCGTCCGTTACACAGAAGCCGAAAACGGCAACTGCCGTTTGAGAAGAAGACGCGGGTCAGCGCCTGCTGACCCGCCATAGTCGATCCGGTGCTTGGCGGGCGTGTGTACACTATGTACACACGCTGTACATATAGAGTCCACTTTGATGTTCTTCAGAAATCTAATCCGTCCATCCTATTTCTCATCTTATTTAAACCGTTGAGGCTAACTGTTAAGGTAGTTCCAGATATCAGGTGGGCCCCAAATTGAAGATTAATGGGCTGATTTGTCCGTTGGCCCACTTCCCGAGATCTTCAATGGTCGAAATTTAATATGTACAGTTAATTTATGGTTCACATCCCATGTATGAAGTCTCGTGTCAATTGGATAGCGGTAACCCTGTGATCTTGCATTCTGGACCAGTTTTAGGCCATTTTTAACGTGAATGGCTTGATTTCCTCGGATCCCTGGCATGTTAATTCGTTAATCTTGGTCCTCTGGAGTCTGTCCCTTACTCTGGTGACTTCGGAGCATCAAATCCATGCTTTTAATACTCTTTTTCAGTCAACGCTCCTAATTACATCTTGCAGCAAAAACCTGATTAAAATATTTCATTAAGCAATGTCATGTTCGTAAATCCATGTAATAACTGGGGTCTAATATGCAATATTTGACCCTCAACAGATATCATTGCACCCTAGTGCTTAACAAGTATTTTCGGTATCCAATCCTGCCATCCGCGCTATATCTGCGGAGGCTACAACCCTAATGTCACTAAGGCACACAATAATCATAATCACATAATGCAAGATGTGTGAGTCACGCAGCCCAATCATGCATCAATCCTGCGCATACCGTGCGCTCATGCGGGACAACTCCATCAATCAGGGAGTCCCATAAATAACCTGCCCAATGGCATATGCAATGGTCAACCTCATCTCATAACAAGCATGCAGATGATGCGTATGGGCATGTATCATGATGTTATGCTATCACTTACTCATAATCAACATCGATAATCGGCCTATATACAAGGCGGGGCCCATAGATGGACAACAGACTCATAACATGAAAGTCGATCATCAACTATGGATATGGCAAATCTGATAGCACGGATCCCTCCGTCTACGGTGATGATGAACTCTCCTCATATCAAGGTTGGGCCTAAGTGGCCTACCTATAATCCTAAGTATCACGCCCCAAACTCAAAAATCAGGCTCACAAAATTTTTGATCGCCGACAGCCTCCATAGTACCCTACTATCGGCTTCCACGCCCATACGCCAGATTCCAATCCTGAGATCCTACAAGGAGGATTTTCCAACGTACATTTATCTCATAAGAAGCATAACCACAAGTTTACCCAAACCACAAGGCAACATCATCATCACATATCCACTAATATAAACAGTTGAATATAGTGCTGAAAGAAAAATACATATATCAAAAATTAAAGCTCCAGAAGACAGATGCATGCTTCAAGCTCAACGCTGTTGCGACCTAATGCCATCTGCACGCATCTATCGTGCATAAGCTTATAGAAAGCTTAAAGGGTGGTGTAAGTATTTGCGCAATATAAGCGTGCTCAGAATGCAATATCAGAGCAATGCGGAAATATGCTGGTAAGTTATAAATATCATCAGTCATATCCAGGCTATACGGTGCAAAAACATAATAAGCCAATATTATATACAGAGGATGCAATGCAATATGCGATACAAATGAAATGACCAAACTGGAGTGTGAAGTCAGGATGATAATACGTAGTATCGCAGGCTATGGGGTCATCACAAGGGACTTCTATCCAAACCAGTCTCATACCTAAATTTAGATAGTCAGACTCAATGTGGTAAACTCCTGATCTCAGGTTGGTTGCGCGCTCCAACCAAAATCCTGGTCATTGCGAAGGTACACATAACAAATTAGTTGCACACCACCAGCCCGAGTGGATAGTGAATGAATGAATGAATGAGTAAAATGTTGAGTATGCAACTCCTACTTAATAAGTCCACATATCAGTATCGTAATCTCTAGGATCATCACCGGGGTTTAGTACACTCTACACCAAATCGTCGCCCACTAGATGTGTAACCATGCAAGTGGAAGAGACCTCACTATCCGACTGGCCAGTAGTCAGCCAATATCTACCTGGCATGTCGATAGCGGACCCATTTACGAGCTGGTCAAACTCAGCCTAGCTATGCCCCTTACCCTCGGGTGGGTAAGGCCACACCCCCTTCTAACTGACCACGATTAGTGGGAGCAGCGCCTACTGGTATTCGACATCCGGGCGCTCTTGTTTTCCACTCGGTCTCGATGTTGGAGCGTCCTCTGGTACCAAAAGGGTTTAGGGACTTTCACCCAGGGATATCTATGGCACCCCATGTAAAAAAAGATTTTCAGTGTCCTATCTGTCCATCCACGACATGCCTGTGGAGGCCACGACCCTGATGTCGGTAGGGCATATGGTGGTCATATCCCAAAATGTGAGATGTATGAGTCATACCATTTAGTCATGCATCAAACCTGTGCATCTGCGCGCTCATGTGGGGCAACTCCGTCTCTCAGGGAGTCCTATAATAATCTACCCAATGACATGTACTATGATCAATCACTCCTCATATCAAGCATACATATGATGCGCATGGACATAGATCATGGAGCTATACCAAACATGTTATATGATGATGATGTACTCTTCTCATGTCAAGGATGGACCTTGACAACCTACTTATATCAAGAATGGGCCTAACGAGGCCTAAGGGAAGGTCACAATGTGTACATTTAACCATCATTGCCCATCAATGTGGACATTTAACCAACATTGCTCCCAAGGAGTGGCCCTCATAGGGCCAAACATATAGTGGGGCCCATGGCCTCACATAAGGGCCTCACATACAACATAATGGGCCTCACATATCATAATGAGCCGCATCACATAGGCCTTATATACATCAAGTGGGCCGCATCACATGGGCCTCAAATACATCACAACGGGCCTCATATCTGAGCCACAAATACATCACAATGGGCCACAACCCATGGGCCTCAAACACATCACAATGGGCTACGACCCATGGGCCTCAATCACATTACAATGGGCTACAACTCATGGGCCTCAAACACATCACAATGGACCTCATATCTGGGCCTCAAATACATCACAATGGGCCACATCACATGGGCTAATACATATCACAATGAGCTTCATATAAGGATCTTATATACATCGCATTGGGCCTCTCACATGGGCTTAACATACATCACAATGGGTCTCATCGCCTGGCCCTCAAATACATCACAATGAGCCTCATCACTTGGGTCCAATATACATCACAATGGGTCCCTCACTCGGGCCAAATGTGCACCATGATGGGCCTCACCAAATGGGCCTCACCAAATGGGCCTCTCATACATCATAATGGGCCTCATCATATGGGCCATATATACATCACATCGGGCCCCATCATGTGGGCCTCATTATATATCACATTGGGCCTCATCATGTGGGCCTCATACACATCAGATTGCGCCTCACATATGGGCCTCATACACATCAGATTGGGCCTCATCAAACGGGCCTCATACACATCAGATTAGGCTTCACATATGGACCTCATCAAACGGGTCTCATACACATCAGATTAGGCCCCACATATGGGCCTTATACATATCAGATTGAGCCTCATACCAACACAAGGTGGGCCCCACCCGTCCAGCAAACCGACGGATGGCTAGATATAAAACACATATCTCAAGACGGGCCCCGCCAACAATGGACGGTGTAGATATAATATATAAATCACGGGGGTCTCATAGGTGGACGGTTGGATGAAACGATACATCGAGGTGGGCCCCACCCATCCAGCAAACGGAAGGGCAGAGTGGCTGAAACACATACATTACGGTTGGCTCCAAACAGCACAGTTCGAATGGATGGTGTGGTTACAAAATAAATACATCAAGGTGGGTTCCCACCGTCCAGCAATCTAGACGGTGAGGATATGGCCCACACATCATGGTCAGTCCCTCACAGGGATGGAACACATACATTCAAGGTGGGGGTCCCACTGTCCTGTGGTGTGGATGGAGTGGATAGGACCCATACATCACATCTGGCCCCACAGCAGCAGATGGACGGTGTGTATAAAACACATACATTAGGAGGTGGGGTCCACGTCCCCAAACGGACGGACGGTTTGGATATAACACCTCCTCATGATCAGACCCAAATTGTTGATGTTAATGCAAATGGACGGACGGTCTGGATGTAACACAGACCTCATGTGGGACCCAGAACTTGCTGACGTCACTTATGACAACTATATAGCTGGTGTGAGGTACTCCAGCCAATCATCTTCCCACTGCTTAGATAGATGGATGGTTTAGATAAAATACATACATTACGTGGCTCCATCGTCCATTGTTGGATGGTGGTGGATGCAGCACATCATCCAAGTGGGGTCCACGTCCCACGTGCTGGATGATGGACCTAACATGTCATCAAGGTGGGGTCCACGTCCCACATGCTGGACGGTGGACCCAACACATCAGGTGGGTCCCAAGTGAGTGGGCCACCCCACGATCAAGCTGATATTTATATTTTCCCTTCATCCAGGCCAGTCAGCAGCAAGGTGAGCCACCGCTGCTGGACACTGGGCGGCCCACAGCTGGACATCGTGGATGCATACATTTTAGTGGGGTCCACAACATATGAGAGAGAGAGAGAGACGGCGGAGAAGGGAGGAGCTCCGCCACTATGAGCTCCTCTATGTACATGCAAACATCAAGATGGGTCTCAAGTCATGTGGGCCCTACATCAAAATCAAGATCTAGTGCTAAAAACACCCACCGATTTGTCTTCTTCTTAGCTCCTTGATCTCTCAAACTCCTAAGCTCAACCTTTAATGGAGGATGATGAGATTTGAAGGGTGGAGATGAGAGATCTTGGGGTAGGGAGTGGGCCACACTTGGCTCTTCTCATGGAAAGCTTGGACGTTTCTTCTCCTTGAGAATTGCTTGGAATGGAGTGAGAAATGAGAGAGAGAGAGAGAGAGGAGTGGTGTGTATGACATGGGAAGCATGGATCTCATTGACTTTTGGAATGAGATGAATGGGCTAAGCATGGGTTACTTTGACTAGTTGGTGGGAGAGGTAAGGGTGAGTGATGGGTTGTACTTTGATTGATTGATGTGATGTTTGGTAGAGATTCTCTTGGGTTTTACAAATGCATGATATTTTTCTGAAATAAGTGCGGGCTCACAACTCCTGGCCAGGGTATCGCATCTGCATGCGAGACGCGGTGTTGGAACCACAGCAACGACGCTGTTGATAGGGTACAAGTCTCGGGTCAAGTCGACTCAGATTTACAGGATACGACTTAGGGTCATGCGCAAATGCTGATTATAGGTCATGGGTTACCCGAATTCAATAGGGAGGACCGCGTGAGTCTCAGGAACGGTATGGTCTAGGATACGGGCCTTACACTAAGGATCCAAAATGGGCTTCCTTCACCATACTAGCATAAAGCCCGCTAGATGCCCTAGGGGCCCAAATAAGTCCTAGATGGACTCCAAGATAAAAAAAAATAATCCTACTAGCAACCAATAGGGGCCTAACATCTTGGGTTATCCCAATATGGATAGATGGATCATACAAACATCAATGGGGCCTAATGATTTGGGTTAATCCACTTAGAGAATGATGAGAATGGGCCTAAAAAAGTCCTAAGGGAAGGTCACAATGTGGACATTTAACCATCATTGCCCATCAATGTGAACATTTAACCAACATTGCACCTAAGGAGTGGCCCACATAGAGTACAACATATAGTGGGGGCCATGGCCTCACACAAGGGCCTAATATACATCACAATGGGCCTCACTCAAGGGCCCCATACACATTTCATTGGGCCTCACACAAAGGCCTAACATACTTCACAATGGGCCTCATCATATGGGCCTCTCTTACATCTCATTGGTCCTCATACACAACATAACGAGCCCCACACAAGGGCCTAATGAAACAGCCCATAGCCCTCAAAATTGCTGGAAATAAAATGGACTTCACACATGTTATCTCATGCATCAATACTGGGTCTCATGGGTCAGCCCATAGCCCACATACATCAAGGTGGCCCACATGGGGTAGCCCAAAGCCCAGAAAAATGCTAAGGTTTGCTATGCCTAACATATCCAACATGGTGGGCCTCTTTGGGCAGCCCATAGGCTCCAAAAATATAGCTGGGCCAAGTGTACAATATACCTAATATAGTGGTTTACAATTCAGCCCATGAAGTCCACCATAATGGATGGATAGCACCTCACCAAATGGGAATTCTAAGGCTGAATAGTCAGCCCATCTGGCCCATTAAACATCCAGAAAATATGGCCAATCCAGCCCTTATAACATCGGATAAAAGGTGGGCCTAACAAGGCATAAAAGGGGCCTAAATTCTGCTTAAGGAGAAGGTGTATATCATGTAAGGAGATGGGCCTGTTGCTGGACTTTTGGGCCAGCAACAATCCAGTCAATCTGAACATTCAAGGGCTGGATGGCTGAAGGAAAAACATGCATCAATTGGGTCACAGATTTATCATGGTGGGCCTGCACAATCCAGATTAGTCCCACCCAATGGACAGCTTGGATAAGACACGTACAATATGGTGGGCCCACACACCATTGTCCAAGGATGGACGGCGAGGATGTAAAGCACATACGTCATGGAGGGGTACCCCACCGTCCCAACCTAATGGACGGTGTGGATAGACAATACATCAAGGTGGGCCCCACCCGTCCAACAAACAGACGACGTGGATGAGACCCATACATCAAGGTTGGCCCCACACAACACCATCCAAAGATGGACGGTGCGGATACAAAATACATATATCAAGGTGGACCCCACCCCCACACATGCAGCACATGTGGGGCGGGTCCCACGTCCAAAACAGATGGACTACGTGGTTATAAAATACATATATCATGGTGGGTTCCCACCATCCCCATACAACATGGTAGGCCCCACACGTGTGGTCCCCACATAGATGGATGGATAGATATAACACATATCTCATGATCAGACCCAGAACTTGCTGACGTCAATACAACAGCTATATAGATGGACGGTGCAGATATAAGGCACATGCATCACACGTGTGTCCCACACACATGTGGCCCACCTGGTTGGGATTAAACTGGTATTGGTGTTTTCCTTTGCCTCAAATCTGACCGTCCAGGCGGGACAACCTTGTTGGACAGTCAGCATGGTTGGGCCCATAGATGGACGACCAAGATGCACAAATACATAAGTCCAGGGGGCTTGGTGTTGATGATCATAAGGGTGGGGTCCACATGCACCATGCCAACACAAAAATCCCAAGAAAAATCCAAACAAAAACCCCTCTACAACATCAAATGGACCTAGAGAAAAACCTGGACAACAACATATTGCTGACCAAATTTTCAGGCCAAAAGCTTGCTGGAAATCGATAAAAATCACCATGCACATGAAGATTGGACCACCTAGATGGGCCATGATCATAAAAAAAATAAAACAGGAGATGTAGGGAGAGAGATAGAGAGGGATCTAACCATAGAAGACACCCACCTAAGCTTCTTCTACTCCTTTTTCCACCTTAGGTCTTCTTAGCTTCAAGGGGGGATTTTAACGGTTGAGATGGGGTTTGGTGGGCTGGATGAGAGGTTATAGAAGCATGTAAGGGTTAGAAATTTGGGAGCTTACTTAGACGGTTGGAGGTTGCTAAGAATGGAAATGAAGAAGAAGAGAGAGAGGGAGAGAGATAAGAGAGAGAGAGAGAGAAGTAATAATGGCTTTGTAAGGCCATCATTAGTTTCTTGGCAAGGGGGATGTTGACTTATGGGAAAAAGGGAGGAAATGATTACTTAGCATGGGGTGATGACATCACCCCATGATGGCCTAGGAAATTATGCCATTGTAATAGGTAGTCTTGCAACGTGTGGTCCACGACCATTAAATGCGCGATCCACATCTTATGATCTAAACGTTGAATTGGCATATGAGACGCGGCGTCGGAACTGTGGTGATGACGCAGTCACAATGGCATAGGTCTTGGGTTGAGTCGACTTGGGTTTACAGGATGCGACTCAAGGTCACGCGCGAATAAAATTTATGAGTTGCGGGTTGTCGGAATTTGACCGGGAGGATTGCGGGATCCTAAGAAATAAAATGGTCACTGAGACATGGGCCTGGCATTTCCTCATCATTTATTTGTCTTATAAACAAGATTATATTCTCACATCCTAACTTGTGTTGTTGTATATCGAGCTCATGTCCTAACTGAATGGCCAATTCGATGTAAGACAATTACAATACACGTCTTTTCCTAACATCTTTTTTTATTCAGCTATTATCTTAAAAGCTCTTTCACATTTCATGCCTAAGATCCGGGTCTGATTCCTCAGGTAAGATTCTCATCCAATCTCTAGTTTCTTATTTCACATCATAGAATGGCTTCCTAAACGACCCAAAAGATGCAACTAGTAGGGTAAGAGAAAACCTTTTAATTAACTATCTTATTCACTTTTCGCAATTTCGGCATTTTTCATGTCTTAACTTCTATGTTTAATGAATGAAATGGAACTTGGTTTGCGGGAAAAATGTATTGATTGATGTTAGCATTCAGTAAGCTTACGTAGAGGTTATCCGAGCAACACAACCTTTCAAGTCTATGGAGAATCTATACTTAGATCATCATATAATTGGTCTTTCAAATGATGGCTTAGGTGCGGGTTATAACCTATGTGGAGTTGATTTTCTAATAGTTTAGCATTACATTTCATAGTAAAAACTCTAAATTCTTTTATTTAGATAACTGGTTGAGCATTCTCTACTTTTTACTAAAGTTCACCTCAATCCTTTTTTTTTTCTTTTTTAAATCTAGTTATGTTAGTCATTGGCACCTAACGTGCTCTATCAAATGCCTAGTGGACCAACTTTCATTATTTCTGGAGAACCCTGCTGTATTTGTGCAAAATGGTAATTTCTAGTTGTCCAGTCTCTGGTTGCAGCATAAATATACTTGGAACACAAACTTTTTTTGAAAATGATGCCCATACTAACCCAACATGTACAGAAAAGCATTTAACAGTATAGGATTGATTCATTATATCACAGCTTCACAAGAAGTTAAGAAACAAACAAGTTCCCTCAAGGCCACTTGGAACATGCATGAATCCCCTTTGCTTATCAATTGTTGAAATGAAATTGGCATTTGCAGAATCTTCTTTCATTTGCAGAACCTTTATGTTTACTATAGAAAGCAAATATCAGCCCAATGAGATGCCATTGCAGTGTATGTTACATGGGTTGTGTTTTACTTTGGTTGGATGCATGAGAATAACATGTTATGTTTATAATTATCATTACTTGATGGATTTTAGTGTTTTCTGTTTGAATTCTGGGTTGAATGATGGCAATCACCTACGAGTGGGACTTAGATGTGAGTGATGTTCCAATCAACAATGGGGCCCACAATCTGGATGCCAAAATTTGAAAAGGCCGAGCTAAGAGTCCTAGAGAGGGGGGGGGGGTGAATAGGATTATGCCAAATTAAAAATTAAATGCGAAAATAAACAAATATAAATGAAGATAACACTTAAACAATGCTACGAAGTAAAAATGAATAACAACCTCAAATGTACAAGTATTGAGAGGTTGATACAGATGTTGTTCTAAGGACAACCTTACACTAAAAACCAATGGCTTATGGTAGGACAACCTGATTCCTATAACAGTCTGTGTATCAAAATCTCAAACCGATACAGAGGAATAAAGAATAAAAATGGCAAAGAAAATAATAAGCTATTACAGCATTCCCACACTTGCATAAAATAGATTACAATATTCTCCACAAATGCTTAAAAAGAAATTATAACATTCACACAAAGCCACAATCAATCATCCACCACAAGACCAAAAATTATAGTGGTTCGCTTGTGTGTACACCAACTGTTTAGAAAAACAGCCACACAACTACTCCACTCGCAATATCCTCACACCATAGATATTGGCGCTCACTATACAATAGGTTTTTCAAGGTTCACCTGAAACCTTCACAATTGTGTCTTTAAAGTGGGATTACACAATTCAAAAACTCCACACTCTGAGTTTTCTGGATCACCTCAGACAAACCAAAAGAAAGAGATTTTTCCTGGCACAATCTCAAAAAAACCAAAAATAGATTTATAGAAATGTAAAATACTTATCTGGATATTCTCCTTTGATGAAGCCCGGTAAAACCAATTTGGAGTAGATTTTTTAACATAGATGTTCAATGCCCACACTCACTTATGAAAAGGTTCTAAGTTCTAATTGAATTTTAGATAAATCACCTTGGGCTTGCTTGATTTGATTTTGATTCCAAGAAAGGAGAAAACTTCAATCCCTTCTTCAAATAAGATTGAAACATAAAACTCAAAATTAAATACAAAAAGCTAATTAAAGAGAATATTAAATGAGCACTAAATAGCTTAAGAATATCACTAACTTATCTCTCAGAGTGGTGTCTTGATTTTGCTTGAATTGAATGAAAAACTCTGAAAATCGTGCTCTATTTATAAGTGTAGAAATTGTTCACTCGACTGGCCTAGAGGACAGCTCAACTGGTAGAAGGACCAATAGATTTTTGAAATTTTGGGTGTGATAAGATAAGACCGTTCCACGACTGGTCGAGTGGCCTGCACGACTGGTCGAGCCCTGCTCTCGACTGGTCGTGTGGGACCCAATTTAATAGTTGGACTTTGAGTCGAGCCTGCTCAACTGGTCGAGCAGTCTCCAGGACTGGTCGAGGGTCCAATAAAAAATTCTAAAAATTAGTAACAAACCTTGGATTGGTCAAGCCAGTACAAAGACTAGTCGAACATAAGCTAAGACTTGTAAAAAAAAAGCCTATTGAAGTATATAGTGACCCAATTTAAGTATGCAATCAATATGACCAAACCTATGGTCAATCTAAGGTCTTACATACCTTAAAAGTGAAATTTGAACATTGAAACATCATTTACTTCGGTTGATAGTTGATCTTGAAGTACACGAAGCTTAATATCTTGGCTTACTTTGAATCTTGAACTTGAAGTACTTTGAAGCTTGAACTTGAAGTACTTGTGAGTTGTATTTCACCTTGAGCTTTGAGTTCCAAAGCAAAGCACATTGTCTTGACATAGTTGAAGCTTTGAAACCTTGAACTATCACTTGATGTTGTATTTGAACTTGTATATCTCTTATACTTGTGATGCTTGAATCTTGAATTGGAACATCTTGAACTTGTACTTAAATTGCATGATCTTGAATAAGAAGATGAACTAAACAAGATACAGATTCCAAGAGGTTTTGGCACTACAAAATTTGACAATCATAGGAGCTAGAAAACATAGCTCTTACAAAATCCTCATTCATATATCACACAGCTTGGCTGATAAGCTGCTGTAGCTGATGGTGACTTCTTTTGTTGGTATGTTGAATAGTTGGATGCTTCTGTGTCATGTTTTACATGTTTGAATTTTCTTGTGACTTAAAAATTTTTCATTCTTTCATTGAAGTAGCACATCATACATGTATAGTTTAGAAGGGATGTATGCATCAATTTAGCAACCAAAAGGCACATGCCTAATATCAATTGTCTTGCCTTCCAAACACACAATCACCGTGCATTCAAATTTAGCAACATATGTTCTTGCTACACAGGCCATTCGAAGACATTAATCCATGGTTGAATATTTGTTACATAGCTCCCATTTGTTATTAATTGAGAGGTCATATGCAATTCACGAAGATTATTCTACTCTTCTATCAGGCAGAAGCTCTTGATTTGGAGAAAATTGTTCTTCAAACAGTAGCAAAAGTTGCAAAGGATTGGAGAATAGATGATATAAGCGGGCTCTTGTGTCGTTGTAATTTTAAAGCCAACATGCTTGACAGAAAAGTCTCACTTTTGAGTGGTGATGAGAAGGTATGTGAAATGTCTTCTACCATGCTATTTTTGTTCTGATTTCTTACATCTACTGGTTTTAATAGATTTGGAGAAGAGCATTGTTCCTGTTTTATTTCCCTAATCAAGATCATGCCATTTTCAATCATCTGAGTTTTTTTAATTGCTCCCATACATTATGGTAATAGTAGCAATCTTTCAAACCAACAAAAAAAAAATAACAATGAGACTGCAGCTTTCATGAGCTATGCACTATATAAATTCTTAGGGCCTTATTTCATCTATACTTAATCCATGTAAAAGATCCAATCTGTTAAATTTTAGTTTCATTTCTACTTGCTTTAGCTTCACTTTGCCAAGTTGTTTGTTGTGTTGATAGGACAGCATGTGGGTAAATTCTGACCTAAGCTTATTGATCGTCTTGCGTTATTTTCAGTCTATGGCACATAGACAGCAGTGCCAAATTGATGGACAGTTGAGATTTGGCATGTACAGCATGGGCACGTGGTAAGAGTAGGATTCTCCATCATCGTCAAACAAGCAGCCTTTGTAATCTTGTCATTTTGCCATTAAGATGTGTTGCTTATTTATTTACTGACGGAGCTGCTTCTGTGATGTGGTGCAACAAAAGAATGGACCCGCTTATATGCAAGTGGCGTGGGATGGGACAATTCCGCTTCTGGCAAATAACGTCTACTATGTAAGTTTACGTATCTTCTCTCTGTTTTCACATGGAAAATGGAAGTATTAAACGTCTGAATTTGCCAGGATTAGTCTCTCAAGTTCCTCAGTTAATGCCGCTTGTCATTTTTCTTCTTCCAAAGGGCTGCGGGGATGCCCAATTGAGCATAGGAGCATTAGCATCAAATGTTTCCTATTTCCTGGAATTGATTCTCACTTTGATTTTGAATGCGAGGCAAAAAAATATGGATGCAAGAGATACATGAGATAAACATGTGTTATTTGGCTTTTAAAATATTGCAACTCTTCTGAAACATCATAATAAATATTTAATGTTTGTGGAGGATGTTGGTGAAGTTCTGCCTGATTAGCCAGAGTGGCCTAATTTTTGGGCCAAGGTACATGGTGGGTGCCATTAACACGTGTGTGCTGAGTAAGATCTGAAATCCCATTCTTGCTGCTAGCCTTCACCGATATATATATATATATATATATATATATATATATATATATATATATATATATATATTGCACAATACCAATATTAAATTTGGCTTTTGGGGCTGGCTTCTCTGTGCGTCAGTACTGATATTTTATATTCTCAGCACAACTTCTGAATTTCATGTTTATCAGGGGAAAGGTGTCAAGGATAAGGAAAGATACAGGTGTGCTAATCTAGCAGCGGCCAGCAGTGCCAGTGGCAACAGTTCCGAAGAAACATCCTATCATGAATTGTTTGATTGGTGTATTAGGCTACATGACTGAATCTTAAAGCTGATTGCTTTTCTTTGCATTAGCTGAATTCTTAAGCGATGATCATTCTCTTTATATGAACATTATTTCTTGTTTGACTCACTTCTTTACATGTTTGTTTTCTTATACTTACAGATGGAGACTTTGTCAGTAACAGTTCAAGATGGGTTCCAACGCTGCTTGGTTGAAATAATGTGTGGACAAAGAGGTTGAAGATAGTTAGTTGTATTGGCTAAGCTAGTAGTAGAGCACAGGCCGCAATTTTTTTCTAATGTATTTGGATAATTTTCAACTTATCGTTGTAAATATTATATATCTTTTAATGTAAATTCATACAATATTCATTTAATATTCATTTTTTATTGTATTGCAACATTCTTTGGGTTCAAGGCAATGGTTGAAATTATAAGATATATATCCAAATCACAGGAAAATAGTTGATAGAAGTTTAAGACAATCTTGTTATTTTGTCTTGCAATTTACAAGCAAAGACAAATGGTGGCTAGAAAGGAAGTTTTTTATTTTTATTTTTTTTATTTGTATTTTTTTAATTCAAAAATTTTCAACTAATTATTGTAAATATTATATTTTTATCATGGTAAAGTAATACAAATTTATTTAGTATTCACTCTTAATTGTGTTGTACAACATTTTTTAGGTTCTAAATATTTAAAATAATGCATTTTCTATTTAAATATAAATAATTAAATGGATTAAGAAAAGAAAATTAACTGGGTGAATTTCATGAGTTCAATCTTTCTGTACAAAATGATGAATAAGTCCTACATGTGTGGTTCGAACATGATAGACAGATTATCTAAAATGTTCATCAAATTGATACACTTGCTTGAGGAGGAAGGTGATGTAGGCCAAGCGAAAGTCATATATTGAAGTGTCCCTGGCCCAACCATCCTTCAAAAAGCAAAAGGGATTTGATACTGAAATTTCTATATGTACATCGAATCATTTGTTGAGAACTACCGGTGTACAAGCAAGTTCTGAATTTTTCCAAGAGTTCCAGTGCATACTTCCACTGCCCAAGATGCATTCTTGAACTTCTATGAGAGATCTGAAGACCAGTATAAATGAAAGAAATGGCAGACACCATGTAAGAGAGTAAAATCTATATCAGAATAGGTACATGCATATGTGGAAGTGTTACAGTTGATGGACTATGCGATGAGATTATACTTGAGGCATTGATATAATATTGTCATAGTATGATGGGGTTACACTTGAGAATGTGATACAGTTGATGGACCAAGTGATGAGGTTACGCCTAAGGATATGATGTGATTGTGTGAGTGTGAAGTGGTTCCACTTGAGAATATGATATGGTTGATAGACTATATGATGAGGTTGTTTTTGAGGATATGATATGGTTGTATGATTGTAAGACCCGGCCTGAGTTCATGTGTGTGCATGTATACGTGTGAGTATGCATTTCGTTCATCTTGGTCCCGCGGTCCAACCGGTCGAATTCCAGCGACTCGCAACTTTCGGTTAGCGTTTGCGGTCTTCCTCGAGTTCGGTCACGTTGACCCAACTTGGATCGGCCCAAGACCCATGTCATCTTGTCCGTATCGGCGCCACTGTTCCAACGCCACGTCCCGTGCGTTAATCTGATATGTACATCTCAAGTTATGAGCATCGATCGATATAGGCCATTGATTGCATGATTGGTGGACCCACCATGGTTTACACATTTTTCCATGGCCATCATTTCACCCTAGGTTGAGATTTCTAGAAAGGCTATTACCCTAAGCCTTATTTATATCACCATAGGCCACCATCATTGCCTAGGAGAGAAAACTCATCATTACATGGCTTAAAAGCCTCTTTCTCTCTCCCTTCCTCTCATTTTTCTCTACTCCTTCCTCTCTCCTCTCCCTAGCAAGCACCCAAACATCCCCTCTCCCCCATTTTCTACAGCCCCTTCTCCCTAAAATACCTCCCCACCTAACCCTTCCCACTTGATCTTAGCCATTGATCCAAGTTGCTTGGAGCATCTAAATGATGATGATATAAGTTTCAAGGTTGATCTAGGTGGGTGCTTTCTTCATCAAGTAGATCCTTCCTCTTCTTCATGTAGCTTCTTCTTCCTCATGTAGTCTCTTTCATCTCTCTCATTTAGATGTGTAGGACCCACCAATTAATGGTGGAGATCCTACATAACCATCTAGATGTGGCCATGAGGCCCACATTGTACATGCATGTCCATGCATGTGATTCTTCCCTTGATGGACCCCTTGCATGGGGATTTTCCCTATTTCTCTAGGTATGATGGATCATCTAGACTCTTGCATGTGGTTGGGATGCTATCCCAACCATTCATCTCAAGATCTAGGCCATGCATCATAAGATCTATGTTGTACAATGTGTTTATATTATTGTTTGTGGTTGTGATTGTGTGGGAATGACTCAATAGTGGCAGAGCCCTCCCCTGATAGTCGGATGCTCTTCCTTCTCTTTCCTTCTTTTGTAATCTGATGATATTATGTGTGGTCCACTTAGTGGGCCTAGATTACTCAGAAAAGCCCAGTAAGGAAGGGACATTTATACTCAATCTACACCATGGTTTAGATGCCTTTTTTTGCCACCTTAAATGTTCATGCAAGGGTAAGAATTTGGGAGTTTGTTCTGGACAATTGTAGGGCCCACTAGGGTAGGTCATAGCACCCAATTTATGGGCTAATCCCTTCCTTAATAGGCCCATACATTTATTTTATTTCATGTATGTATTGCTGTCCAGAAATTTCTATACAGATTTTTGTTGGACTTTGGGCTTGAATTTGGGACTGATTGGGGGACCTTTTGTACCCATCAAATATATTTTTCTGAAATGTGGGGATCTCATCTTGATGTTCCCCAAATTTCAACCCTATCCGACCCCGATTGAGGCCCCAAAGGTGTGGCCCAAGTGAGGTGGTTAGCCTGAAATTTCTGGACTGTTTCCAACAACTTATTAGAGTGGAAATCCTTAATTATAAAATAATTTTTCCATTAGTGGACCACATCCGTGGACCCCACCTTGTAGTACATATATGAGGGGACCTAAAACCTATGTTTTCCAATTTTTTGAGGCCATTGATCTACCCCATTGGAGGCTCAGATCAGGGTCTATCAAAATTCTGCACTTTGTAAATTTTCTGGACAGTTTGAATTCCTTAAATTAATTAAAATATTTCTATAAATATTAAAATTTTGAAATTTTACAGAGGTGTGTCCCACCTATGGTAGAACCTACCTGCAAATTTTTGGGGTCAACAGACCCCTGTACTGACCATGGTGCAGGCTGGACCGGTCCACCAGGTTGGGACGTCCAGCCATGGTTGGCCGTCTACCCCTCCTTGTGGGCCCACCATTGATGTATTTATTTCTCCCACCATCCATCTAATTATGGTCCATGTGAGAAACGGCCATCTCCCTCAGTGGCACCCATTTTGGGACCCACTTGATGTATTTTTGGGCCTTTGCCCAGGCCCATGGGACCCTTCACCATAGGGACGCCCAGGCCCATTGGACCGCTGCTGGACCTTCAGTCCAACAGCATGGTCCACCTATTTATGTGTGTAATTCGGTCCTCCCATCTGGTGGGACCCACAGAGATATATGTGGGCCACCAGGGAACTCATACTTAATCCTTATCATTTATTGTTGGGCTCCAGCAGGCCCAAAATATAAGCAGGTTAGAAATTTAGCAATGGGCCCAAACTGACTGCCCCTAATGGCATGTTTTGGGGCAGCATGGCCCATCAGATTAAGGGTGGATTATGCACATAAGATTGCCATTCTCTGAGGTGTCTTTGGGCTTCATGTATGTATGCTTGGAGGCCCACCCCCATTGGATTTTATTTTGGATTTATGCTCATAGTTTTGATTGGCCTTGGTAGGCCTATTCATCTTGGATCTAGTAAGTTAGGCCCCTTGACCATTTAGACCTGAATTTCACCACCTATTGTGTTGGGTCGTGGGCCATAAAATGCAAAGTGGTTAGGCCCTTGGTTGCCCACTAAAATGATCTTGTATATGGGCCAATTTGTGAGGCCTAACTCACTTGGATAAAGTTAGGATATTGCTCTTATGGTTGGATTACCGGGCTGCCCGTTAGGCCCACCACAATATATGGGTTTTGTGACCTTCATGGTTAGGCCCAAACATTGCTTGAGGGCCCACCATATTGCCTATATGTTGGGCTTTGAGTATAACCCATTAGGCCATGGATTGTTTTAGGCATTGGGCCTTATTTCATGCTTGTGTAGTAGCGGGCTACCTCTTGGGAACCAGTTGAGGTTGAATGTCCTCCGGGGTGATCCTAAGGTAGGCCCACGATTTTTTCTATGGATGGTTAAAGGCCCACCATAGGCCCTAGGCCGTTTATTTGAGGCTCAATATGGATGTATGTGGAGCCTACCTCAACATATGTTGGTCTAGGCCGTTCAAGCCTTGGATCGCCCGATCATGGAAGCAATCTCTACCTTGGGTTACTGCTGGACTCACAATCTAGTAGCAGGCCCACTTGATCTTTTCATGATGTATACACACCCTCCATCTGGTGGGCACCCCTGTGAATATCGTTGGCCTTCATGAGATTGTTTCCACATAGTTGATTAATTTCTGGACTTTAGTCGGTCCAGGAAGTCAAACGGGCCAAAAGTTTATCAAAGGGCCTTAAATGTACATTTTTATGGTTAAAACTTTATCTGGCTGTGGGGCCGACCATATTGAGAACTTGTGTACGTGTTGCATACTTATGTTTTCTTATAATATTTGGGCTTAATCAGTGCATTCTTTTGGATCACCTCTAGTGATCACATGAGGACCCCATCGTAGATCAGATTTTTGGGGCATCCCATGGGCTCAGAGTGGGTTGGGATATCCCAGCTTTGCCTAGCCATATATTGGGCTGACTTCCACCATTTTGATGGACTTGTTGGCTGAGATAAGGATAGTATTGGGCCCTTGGTTGCCCACTTAAATTGCTAGTATTGGGTTGATGTAGTGGGGCCCATTTCATCCAAACTTAAACTTGTTTTTGGGCCGTATATTGTGTACGCAGGCTGCCCACCAAGTCCAACTTAATGCATGGATTCTATGGCCATTAGGAATTGAGCCTTGGGACTTAATTCCTCTCTTGAGGCCCACGTTGCTGAAGATAGTATTATCCCCTTTTTTTCTTATGGCCCATTATGAGGAATACACACATATGTGACCACCTATTTTTATCTTGAATATAAGTCTTGAGCCGTCTATCCATATAGTTCATGGTTCTTATGCCTTTTGGGGAATGGTGGTTAAATGTCCCCATTATGGACCCCTTTAGGCCCAATTGTATCTAAGTGTGATTGGATGCTCATCTAAGACTCTTGCTAGGCTCATTTCTGCATTACTTAGACCCATAGCTTGTATGCTCAGTCTCGTGGGCTACCCCAGGTAAATGGGCCCCCACTAGAGGTTGGATTTCCTTATGGATATTGTCTAAGTACTTAGTCTTGGTTCCTTCTTGGATAGGAGGAGTGTATTACTTTGTATATCGCCGCATAGTGTGTCTAGATCCATCTTCATGGCCCATGTGCATCATTGTATGCGTGAACGACACTGTGTGTGTGTGGTTATGATTGTGCTATTGGGTATTGCATGATACCTTCCTCGAGGGACGTAGTATCCCCTCTTGAGCACATTGGATGCTTGGAATTGATGCATGGTTGATTGTGTGATTCATGCATCTGGCATTGCATAGCATATGAACATTATCGTCCTTGCTTCATTAGGGCGTAGCCTCCATAGATACATCATGGATGGCCATAATTAGACACCAGAAATATTACTTGAGCATGCACGGTGCATAGGATGCCCTTAGGTGAAAATTCTAAAACTTCCATGGTACCAAAAATTGGCTTCAGCGCCGTGATCGGGTGGAAACATGAGCGCACGAGGGCCTTATACCTTTAGGGCGCGACTCCCACTGTCATGTAGTCGGTTGGAATGGGGTGTGGCCTTTCCTGTCCGAGGGAAAGAGGGCAATAGCTGGCTGAGTCTGACCGGCCCGTGAATGGGTACGCTACCGTTAGGCTTTGCTGGTGATTGGCTATCCACAAGCAGGTTGTGAGGTCTCCTACGCTCGTTTGACTGTGTGGATTTGTAGAGCGACAATCATCCTTTAGTGTACTAGACCCCGGTAGATTCCTTATGAAGGAATTGTACTGATATGTGGATTAGATATGAGGATTGGTATCACTTTGTATTGCATTTGCATCGGTTGTATAAGCTTACATTGCATCGCCTTGGCATGACGCCCAGTACTCATTACATTATTTAGCCTCGGTATGGCTTCCTGCATTTATTGTACTGCCTTGGTGTAGCTTCTTGCATTCATGGCAATCTTGGTAAGGCTGGTGGTGTTGGCTTTGATCATGTTTCCTTTCTATAGCCTCTGTTATTCTTCTGCGCACCATTGTCATACACTTTCACCACCCTCTAAGCTTTCTATAAGCTTATGTACAATTGATGCATACAGGAGATCCTATGTTGGCGTCTTAGCAGCGGAGCTTGGATAGGTGTGCGAGCCGAGGACCCAGTGTTGTAGATCCTCTTCCTTCTTTCTTCTGTTATCATATGTATTTCCTTCAGTATTGTATCATGTATAAAGCTCAAATTTATAGTGGATTTTGTAATGTGTCCTTTTGTTATTTCTGAAATTTACTTGCTGTGATCTTAGGTATGCTCGTATTGGAATGGATATATGATTATGAAAAATCTTCCTTGTAGAATCCCAGGATTGGAACCTGCCTCAAGAGCCGAGATTGGGGCACTAAGAAGGTTGTTGCGGCCAAAACCGGCTATCGTGTTCATTGTGAGTCCGATTATCGAGTACGGGGCGTGACAGTGACAGTGTAATATGGTTCCACTTGAGAATATGATATCGCTGTTATACTATGTGATGAGGTTGCACTAGAGGATATGATATAGTTGTGTGATAGTATGATGTGGTTACATTCGAGAATATGATATAGTTAATAAACCATGTGATTAGGTTGCACATTCGGATAAATATGATTATGTGACAATGTGAAGTGGTTTCAAATTAATGAATGTGATACGGTTGATGGACTATTTACGCTTGAAAATATGATATAATTGTGTGAGAGTGTAATAAATGATCTCCACTTGGGTATGTGATACGGTTGATGGACTATGTCATGATATTGGATAATCTAAGGTTGTGTGACAGTGTGATCATGTTACACTTGAAAATATGATACAGTTGATGGACTATGTGATGAGGTTACACTTAAGGATATGATATTGTAGTGTGACAGTGTGATGAGGTTACACTTGAGAATGAAAGAAATTGAAGGACTATGTGATGAGGTTATATTTGAGGATATGATATGTGGTTGTGTGAGTGTGATGTGAGTCCACTTAGGAATGTGATACGATTGATGGACAACGTGATGGAGTTGCACTTGAGGATGTAGTATGGTAGTGTGATAGTGTGATGATGTATATATCCACTTGAGAATGTGATACGATTGGACAACGTGATGAGTTTGCATCTGGGGATATTATATGGTTGTATGATAATGTAATGTGGTTACACTTGATGATATGATATGGTTGATGGAGTATGTGATTAAGTTGCACTTGAGCGCATGATATGGTTGAGAAGATAGTGTGATGTGATTTCACTTGAGAATGTGATATAGTTGATGGACTATATGATGACGTTGCACTTGAGGATGTATATGATATAGTTATGTGATGGTGTAATGCGATTCCGCTTGAGAATGTGAAACACTTTATAGATTGTGTGATGAGGTTGCACTTGAGGATATGATATAGTTGTCTGACAGTATGATGTGGTGGATCCACTTGAGAATATGATATGGTTGATAGACTATATAATGAGGTTGCACTTGAGGATATGATATAGTTGTGTGAGTGTGAAGTGATTTCACTTAGAAATGTGATATGGTTGTTTATTTTGGCAAAAATTATAGTTTATTTTTCTATTTCTGGTTTTCAATCTTCATTCATTTAAAACCATCAAAAGAAAGAACAAAAGAAATTAGTAAAAAGTTTAAAAAAAAAAAAAAAACTTAGGTGATAAAACAAAAGTAATAGTTACCTAGGTAGATTCAAGTCACAAATTTTAGTTAAATAAGAGGTCATGTCGGTTGGTGAATAAAAGGTCATGTTTGGATGTTGATTTGAATTATGACAATACAGTGCAATAAAATAAATAACGAAATTGGGTTTTATTCTATTCACAGTCGAGGCTACTGTGGTTACTAAACAATAAAGTTCATTCCATAATTTCTCAAGAACTTGTACCTTACTGTGGTTACTTGCATCTTTAACTACTAGGATGGACTAGACTATTTAGCTTAGCATCTTCGACTACCAGGATGGACCAGACTATTTCGCTTACCATTTTGCTGAGAACCATTCCATATTAGCATCTTAACAAACATTAGCCTCAACGTGCATCAATTGCAATTCAACACATAAGCTTGGAGATGTGATATTCCTTATTTAAGTATGTTGTGTTTATAAATCATCAAAAGTAAGCACCGATTCAATTGAAGAGCCTCTAACAATCTTCAAACTTGTTACTTGCATGACTTGAACTTCCTTTATCGTTATCACATTTCAAAAGTGAAATTTCAATATGCAGACGGCATTCCATTACATACATAAGTGGAATTTCAATATGTAACTTCATCATTTTTCAAAATTACTGTACATGAATTCTTTAAGACCCACAAAAAAGAAACATGCCTCATCTATCTGCTAATGCACTTAAACAACACAAAATGTACATCAATTCAAGAGGCCCAAAAAAAAAAGTAATGGGGTTCACCTTTCTCGCATATCGTATAATGCACCTAAAAAGCACAAAATGTACATGGACTAGGACAGGCCTCACAAAAAAACCCCACCTATCGTATAAGGCACGTATATAATACAAAATGTAGATTTGTTATAAACAAGAAATATATATATATATATATATATATATATAGTCATTTTGAGTTCTTCAAACATGTCAAAATCTGAGCATCCTTTAACTTGAACAATGATCCTTGACACAACTAAATTACCCTTCCGCGGTATATAACGAAGGAGTTTTTGTTGCTTGAACTTCTTCTTTGCACAAGCCCATTCATAACTGAATTGCCCTCCTGTAGCATACAATTCAAAATGAAGTTCACCCTCATGAAGATCCCGTTCATAACAACACACCATTCCTAATTCAAAGGAATACCTGAAAAAATGAATGAAAGCAACATATAATTACACATTTAATCCACATTTTGTATATTTGAGTTATACAATAGGAGATGTATATTTACATTATACATGAGAATGCGAAGAGGTTTGAAGACAAAGATGATAGAGTTTTAATGATAGTGTGATTACGTTGCACTTGATCATATGATATGCATTTATGTAAATGTGATGCATTTACATTTAGGAGTGTAATGAAAATGAAGGTATGTGTGAGTTGGTTACACTTAAGAGTGTGATGTGGTTGGAGTATATATCTGAGTTAGAATATGTGATGGGATTATCATTGAGACTGCGATGTGGTTGATTGAGAGTATGACTTGGTTCCACTTTAGGATGTGAAGAAATTTTCAGATAGAGTGGTCTCATTACACTTGACAGTATAATAATATGATGAAGTGTGTATTGAGGTTAAACTTGAGGATGTGATATACATATTGGAGAGTGTGATTGGCTTACACTAGATGATCTGTTGTGCATTATAAGGAAGTATGATGTGATTACAGATAAGGGTGCGATGAGGATGGAGTATGTGATTATACTTAGGGGCTGAGATATTTTAAGAAAAATCTAAAAACGGTTTAAGGAAATATTAGATAGGATGAACCTTACCATATTCTATTTCAATAAAGTTCGTTGTTCCTCTGTCTCAAATATTGAATTATTGTCTCTTACCATGGACTATTGGAATGCACCATATATAATGGGATACTGCACAGTCAACATTCCATAAATTTCGAGTTAATTTCATTAAGATATAACTCAAATCAAAGTTCAAATTGAATAATAACTACTTTTTTAGTTACTAAAATACCTAAGTTTACAAAATACATATGCATACATTTTCATTTTACAAAACTAAACTATATCAGTTTTCCTTAAATGTTATTCATTACCTAGAATAATTGAGTAAAGTTGAAATTATCATGCATATGAAAATTTGAATCAACTTCATGCTGGATATATGGATGTGGTTTATCCATGGAAGGAAACAGCTGTGGTTGACACCAAGAAGGAGAGATTTGTAGTTGAATCTGCGCTTCCGGTATATAATACGTAGTCATAGGGAGTGGCCTGATATTATTGTATCCCTAACATTATGTACAAGTAAATATTAAGTTCATCAGAAAATTTCAATTTCACGATAAAATAAATTTCCATTGCTCTAAGGGTAATCAAAATGTTACCTGAGCAAATAAAAATTGAACATTAGAGCGTACTAATGTGGGCTGTTTATTGGGATGTATTAGATTTGGTGTATCTCTCTACTCTTTCTGTCGACGACTCTTCGATTTTTCTTTCTCCAAACTACTTTTAATTCTACATCTACTACGACAAATCTCTTTTCTTTTAATTTTATGAGCTTTTTCTCTTACTTCAGTGATTTCAATGCTTTTTCTTTTGATACAATAACTTTCCATTGCTTTCTTATGAGCTTCTTTTTTAATTTTAATGATTTCACATCTTTGCTGCACATCATCAACTTCAAATTTTACCCGATAAGCTTAAACGCCTTTTTCATTACTCAGGCTTTCAACATGTGATGAGGGTTTTTTTTCATTCTCTTTTTCTTTCAAATCTTGCAACATCCATTCTAAATTCTTGGAAGCACATTCAAATGCTTCTTCACTTTCACAACCCATTGTTGCCAATTTAATAAAGTTACAAAGTAAACTATTGTAACTCCGGAATTTTGATTTCTTGCTTTTATCATTGGAGTCACATCCCCTACTTAATGAGGGGAATGAAATTGAAGCAGCTTCTCGAGTCCACCTTTTCAAGATGTACTTAGCCGGGATATTTGTGAGGGTATGATTCGTAGCTTTTAATGCATGGGAACACAAAATACCCATGAATTCAAACTTTCTATAGATGCAAGTGATGGACTCGTCCATTAAGTTAACGGTAACAATGTGAAGACTTTGATTTCTTCTATTCAAAACTTGATATTTTCTGACTGTACCGGACTCATTTACTTTTTCCACTATTTGATCAAGGCTATCGGCAAATTCTGCTTGAAATAATTTGAAAATAGTTGGTGTATACACACTAGTTGCGTGCTTCAGGATACTAACAGGAAAAGTCACACTTGGTGAACTTTGGGTCATTTTGAAATTGGTTTCAAATTTTACATTTCGTCTATCATTCACCAAGCATTTGAAATGTTTAAAAAATCTGATTATATTTTAGGCAGGATGTAAGTATTTCTTCAAATCCTTATTTAAACTTTTACAATGTTGGGTGCTCTTCATATCTGCATAAAAACTGTTATTTCCATATACTAATGCCCACTTCTATTTTTCATTGAATAATTGTTGTAACCATCTGTTATCTGTGAGATTATATTTCATGATCATTCTTTCCCATGCTTGAAGAAATTCATGTTCCTCATCAAAATCATATACACATCTACTAAAATCATTGCCAAACGACTTGGAAGAACAAAATAGATGACTTAGATGTTTGCAAGCGTTCTGAAACATATGTCATATACAAATATGGTGAACCGTTCCTGGTAACTTTGTCTTGATGGCATTTGACATAGCCTTATCATGATCTGTGAGAATGGTTTGGAGTTTTTTTCTACACATTGCATCACAGAATGTTCTAAACAACCATCTGAAAGAATTGATTGTTTCATCGTAGAGGAATGCAGCCCCAAAGATAACTGTCTGTCTACGATGATTAACACCGATGAATGGTGCAAATGGCCATCCATACTCGTTTGTTTATACAAATCACATCTCCAAAACGTTCATAATCTAAAATTATTCTTCCATCTGCTCAAAAAATGTTGGTGATACAATCTTCAACATCAAATTAAATACAATAAAAGAACATTGGATCTTCTGCTTGCTTTCTTTTGAAAAATATTAAAAGACCTTCGTTATTAAATTTCTTCATTGCTTTCACCATTTTCATCTGTAAATAATTCTTGTAATTTACCATCTACCAAATTATATCCAACATTCTGTCGACCACCAGCTTGTTTAGTCATGAAATCATATGTCGCTTTTGCCTTTATACCTGCATTATCACATTTATCGGCAACTACTTCTTGAGTAAATTTTTGTTGTGATCTCAACAAATAAACTTCTTCAGGAGATACAAGAATATGATTATGATCAATCTTAAGATCAGTAACACGATATTTACCGTCAACTCCCAATCTAATTTTCATATGTTCCTCACAACCTGTTCTTGTTCCATCCCGATGATGCTTCACATTAACATCACGTTTATCAAATGAATGTTTACTTCTTTGAAACAAACAAAACCTCTCATTTTTAATACACCTGTCTTTTTGTATTTATTTATACTATGATTCTGAATATTGAAACCGACTTTCCTTCCAAAACTATTGTGGAAATCATATGCATCTTTTTCTGTTTTAAACTCCATACCAATTTCTGGATTCGGTACCTTCTCATCCATGTTTGGATCATCTATACCAACTTTCACTTCTAAGTCAATATCTATATCATGTCATGAATAAGGCATAAAATCTACCAGGCATGGCGTGCAAGAAGCCATAAGAGCTCTATTTTCCATTGACCTATAATGTCAAGAGAAATTTAACATGAGGACTATGATTAAAATTAAAAAAAAAAAGCTATATAAAATAAATATAACCCGTCATCTAACATAAAACACTTCAAATAAATCAAAAAACTCTTTAAATAAATCTAAGGGGTCATCATTAAGAGCAATCAATGAAAATCATCCCTAAATCCTATATAATTTGTGGGCCACTGGAGTTTTTAATGGCCTAATGAATGCCCTAGAATGATCAATCAAAGTAGGCCTGACAAAGCTCCTGGTATGGCTGTCCATCTCTAGGTAGGTCATGGTGGGGATAGTACCCAATCCACACCTTTTACGGGATCCACCACGAGTTGGGATGGCAAATAACCATTTAGACCATAGGAAGCTTTCAATGATGATTGTTTAGTACCACCATTGTTATCTAATTGAGATCCATACCTATATTTTTTGGCGTAAGAGGAGTAAGATCTACAGGGAACACCATTATGTATGTGTCTAATCCATGCCGCCGACCATTTATTTCATAAATAAATCACACCACATGAAACAGGGGAATTGAACATAGATCGTTGAAGCCTTCTTAGGGCCATATAAGTTTTGGATCAAGCTGATATATGTGTTTACCCTTCTTCCATCTTTGTGTGACCTTATGAACAGGTTGGATGACAGATGCACATCCTTGTGAGCTTTGATCCAAGTTTCAGCTTTCAATTACAGACGTCATTGTTTCACTTGTTTTTGTGGTGTGGTCCATTTGAGCTTTGGATATGCTTCATTTTTGGTCTAATGTCCTAAAATGAGTTAGTAAAATGGATGGACATCGTGGATCAGACACAAATTATGGTGGGCCCTACATATTTAATGAAATACAATTCTTGTCCGATTACTATCATTACATCCGATTTTAGGGTAATTAAAATGGTAATTTCCTTCTCTATCAAATACCGGTGAAAACTAATTTTACACTACCATTTACATTTACAATGGAAAAACAAATGGAGCTTATAATCAGACCAGTTTAATACTTGGATTTTGGCGTACGTGCAAATAAGAAGAAGAAGAGTATTTTACTTACAACAAAAGTACTTCCTTCCTAATTCCTTTGAGAGAGAGAGAGAGAGGTTTCGTTGTTTAGCCAAATGCAGTGAGAGGGAGGGGGAGGGAGAGAGAGAGAGAGAGAGAGAGAGAGAGAGAGAGAGAGAGAGAGAGAGAGAGAGAGATGTGAATAAGTGTGGAGAGGATTGAGGAAGAAGCAATGAGTGAGAGGGAGGGAGGAGAGAGAGAGAGAGAGAGAGAGAGAGAGAGAGAGAGAGAGAGAGAGAGAGATGTGAAGTAAGTGTGGAGAAGGAGAGAGGATTAAGGAGGAAGCAACGAGTGAGAGTGGAAGGTCGCAGAAGTGAAGTCTTGGGTTTTTCTTCCGTTTTCTTTTTCTATTTTTTTCCTTTTTTTTTTTTAATAATAGTTTAGAGTCTGATTTTTTCTCTTAGTTTTTTTTTTTTTTTTTTAAAAGTGAGTGGTGACATGGACCATTGAGGATTAGGCAATCAGGGAGCCCCTGCTTGCCGAATAACAGAGGATCCGGACTCGTTTCGAAGGGATGCGGTTTGGGTACTACCCTGCCCATCCCAAGCTTGGAACAGGCTGGGCTCTAAGGGGCCACTATGATGTATGGCTTTTATCCACACCTTCCATCTATTTTTCCATGTAACTTTAGATTTAAAGCTCAAAAATTAGGCATATCTAAGCCTTAAGTGAGACACACAGTGGGGATTAAATGCTTATTTTATTTTATTTTATTTTTACGGCCACAAAAGTTTTGGATTCAGCTGATATTTGTGTTTTCCCTTCGTCCAAGTTTACATGACCTCATGAACAGGTTAAATGGAAAACAAACATCACGGTGGATCTTAAGAATGTTTCAATGATAGGCATCATTAGCACATTTGCTTCCTACAGTGTAGTCCACTTGAACCTTGGATCTGCCTCATTTTTTAGCTCATAATCTAAAATAACGTGGTAAAATGGATGGATGGTGTGGATAAAATCCATACATCAAGTTGGCACCTTAGAGTCCAGCATGTCCTGAGCTCGAGACAATCGGGGTGGTACCCAATCTAGTCCCTTAGAAGAACCCTGTTTGGATACTGCCCGTTGTGTTGTGTGGCTTTTATATGTACCATCTATCTATTTTCCATGTCAATTTAGATTATAATCCCAAAAATTAAGTATATCCAAGGCTTAAGTGAACCACATAATTATTAGTGCACTTATTTTTGCATCCTAGTTTGTTAATCACGTGAGTCGTTGTGTCCATAGTTGGTTGAACCTTTGAAAAGTGAAGACTGTGACACAAGCGGAGCAGGAGCATCAAGGAGCATGTATAGGTAAAAGAGATGCCTTGGTGACCCTAACCCTTAACCAAAATAACCCTATAACCTTTAGATGATCTTATCCCAATTAGGAATATTAATTTAATTATCCCTTAGCCTTAGGAGACCAAGAAAAATATGATAAAGAAGGCTAGAAGAGGTGTGAATCTCTTGTGTAGATGATCGCCCAAAACAACATATTACAGGCCATATTCAATGGCATTAATTACTGCCATCAAACAGCTTTCGATAGCATCGAACACTTGGCTGGTGGCATCGATCAAGAGTCAGGAATGTTTAGCAACCAAATTAGATTTATGGTTGGAATTCTTGATGGCATCGATTGATATTCTGAATGTCCAGCAGGATTTTGGGAATTTTCCCTGACTCACTCGATGGCATCAAGCCACTTTAATGGCATCAAACAACCATTTTCGATGCAATTGAAGATCATATTGATGCAATCAAAATGGGTCAAGAATTGTCTAGCAAGCAAACATGATTTTTGGCTGGAAATCTCGATGGCATTGGGTAAAGGTGTACACGAGTCGCACAACTCGACTCAGCTCAGACACTTGCTGACCCCAGCTCAAACTCGACTCGGCTTAGTCCTCGAGCCTAACTGGCCAGCTCGACTTGGTTCAGTCAGCAGCTCGGGCCAGTTCGAGCCGAGTTCGTCTGTGCAGTATTTTTATAAACACATGGACTGCACCTTCAAAATCTCACTGTATGTAAAACATCAGCAGTAGTTGTACAGGTATTTCATCAAACACCTTCTAAGCAACCTAAAAATCAAGAAAAAAAGGGCATTTGTTTCATATACATACCTTCCTTACCACCAGCCACACTTCATTGAGTCATTTCATCAAACACTTGGTGAGCAACATCAATATCAAAGTAACCAAGTCACCAAATTGGTTTGATCCGAGTTTGATTTGAGTTGGGTTCGATCTGAGTCGAGTCGAGCTCGGGCAAGCTCGAACTCGATTCAAAATTTTTCGAGCTCAAGAAATCAACTCGACTCGGCTTGAACCAAGTCGAATAGAGATTTTTTGAGTCAAGTTGAGTCAAGCTAACTGAGCTAACTCGGTTCGTGTACGGCCCTACCAACAGGGAGCCCTTTGATGGCATTGAAGACCCTTTCATAACATCGACAGGATCGAAATTTACCCGTTATTTGACCATTGGAGCTCGAACCGTTTATAAATGGGATTCAATCCTTGGACTTTTTGATGAGTTTTTGGAGCAACCAAAGGTAAGGTGATCTCATAAGCAAATCCCTCGCCCTATGCCTCTATTCCTATGAGTTTTAAGCAATCTCCCTTGAGATTTTAACTCAAACGAGGATTCCAATCTCACCATTGGAGATGTGCTTGAACTCCCCCATTTCCTAGAGTTTGAACTTGAGCAATCTTGGAATACCATTATCCAAATATTATAGGAACCCATCTAGTTGAATCCACTAAGAAACCAACTACCCATTAGTTGTGGGAGATTCAACTCACTCCTTCACCTTAGGCATCTCATTGGAGCATCACAAGGAAGGTGATGATCGTGGAGCTGAAGTCGTGGCGAAGCAGCAACAATATGATCAAGGGAGCATTGGGAAGCTAATTGAAGCTTAGGAGTGGAGATCAAGCGACCCAAGAGGAGCAGCAAAATGGACTCAATCCAATAAGTAAGTGTCATGTCTAAGAGTCCAAGTTTGTGCTCGTTCCTTATTTAGGTTGGAGCGTAAGAGTTTGTGTTCAAACTCACCTAGGTTCTTTCGTAGGACCTTGGCTCTTCTGTATGGCCTAAATCCCATGGTTCTTTGTAGGACATAAGTTGTTAGTTAGCCGAGAGAAAAACCAACTGAAGTTTTTGTATAGGCTTCCGGCGGGAGTAAACATGTCGGGTTCAAGAGTAAGACCGTTGCTCTTGTGTAGGACATAAATCTTAGGTTCGGGATTAGGACATTAGCTCTTGTGTAAGGCCTAAACCACTAGGTTCTTATGTAGGACCTTAGCTCTCGTGTAGGGCCTAAATTGTCGGTTCGGGAGTAGGACCCTTGCTCTTGTGTAGGGCATAAAATTTAGAGTCCATGTGTAGGGGGTAAAGGTTTGAGGTGAACTTAATTTAAAACCTCCGACAGTGAAATCTGATATACTCATGGGTTGAGTGCGTCTACCGGGAGTGGAGTAGGCACATAGCCGAACCACTATACATGCTTGTGTTTGGGAATGTTTATTTTTGCACATGTTTAATTATGCTAATATGTTGAATGTTTAAATTATGAATGCATGATAAATGTTTGCTTTAGTTGATGATAGCACATCTCACACACACATGTTCATTATCTCTATATAGGCTAGTTGCTTAACTTGCATATCTAGGGTAGCCTATGTGATTAAACCCTCTAATGGCTTGGAAGGCTTCGAGTTATATTGTCTTACTTAGTTCAATTGTAAATTATTTTAAGTTAAATAATTGTGTTTTTAATAGGTATAAATTTTTATCGGTTCTAATCACCCCCCCTCTAGGACTTAGCCTACATTCTATAGCTCCACCACCATATTCTACACTTAGAAATATAGCAGCAAAAACCACAATTTCAATAATGAGGATTAAACACTTACCATTGAAAACTTCTCAGGGCCAAAGAAGTTTTAAATGCAACTGATATTTGTGTTTTCCCTTCATCCAGGTTTATATGATCTTATGAATTGGTTGGATGAAAAATAAATCACAATGGGCCCTGGGAAGGTTTCAACTCTAGGCGTCATTAGCATCAGTGTTTCATGTTGGTGTTCCTGTGGTGTGGTCCTCTTGAGCCTTGGATTAGGTGCAGCTTAGCCTCACCCAAGGCAATGCAGCCCTTACCATAAGGCTCACCTTCATGAATGTATTATGTATACACAAGTTCTAAAAGACCATTTTTGGATATGAGCCCAAAAATGAAGCAAACCTAGTTCTTAGGTAGACCTACTGTAAGAAATAATGGTGATTGACCATTAATGGGCCACATAAGTTTTAGATCAAGTTAATATTTATTTTTTTCCTTCATTCAGGTTTATGTGACCTTATCAGTCTGTTGGAAAGAAAATAAACATTACTGAAACATTATGGTGGGTCCTAGAGAGTTTTAATGGTAGAGTGTTCAATGACCATTGTTCCCTATGGTCCACTAGAGATTTGGATTTGTTATGTTTTTAGGCTCATGCCCTAAAATGACCTTATCAGTCCGTTGGATGGAAAATAAACATTACCAAAACATTATGGTGGGTCCTAGAGAGTTTTAATGGTGGAGCGTTCAATGAGCATTGTTTCCTATGGTCCACCAAAGATTTGGATTTACTATATTTTTGGGCTCCTGCCCTAAAATGACCAGGAAAAATGAATGGACGGTGCAAATATAGAATACATACATCAAGGTGGGCCTCACGATAAAGGTTGCACCTAATTCGCTCCCCTTGGAAACGTGCCCATCAATGTCTGCATGCCACTGACTAGGTGAATCATCCCATCAAAAGTGGACTACATAATGTGTTGCACTGTGTTCACATGGCAAAGCTTTGTGGGCCCCACCATGGTGTATGTGTTATATTCATGTCCATCCATTTGTGAGTTCATTTAAGGGCATGCGCCCAAAAATTGGGGTAGATCCAAACCTTAAGTGGACCACGCCACAAAAAGTAATAGGGGACAATGATGCCCACCCTTGAAACCTTCAAAGGGCTCACTATGATGTTTATGTTGAGAATTTCTCTCTTGTTGGTTAAATAAAAAAAATTAATGTTTGAATTTTAAATATTAAAAATTTTAAATTTTCATTTTCCTTTAAAAATATTTTGAAAAAAAAAGTGAAAAATGTGTTTTTTAATTTGTCCCACATTGCTTAGAGTTGGGATAATTTTGGGGTTTATAAACTATTTTTATGGTTACTTTAATTACTTGGAAAAGAAGGAGAGAAAGCTTGGGTTGTGGAGCATTGGAACATATGCAGCATGCGTGCACCCTCATGTTGGCGAGGGATGTAGCTCACTTTGTACTTTGCCCGTGCACATCTTATCGTGAGCATTCACCATTCAGTGATCCAAATAGTCAAATCATTAATGCGGTCAGAAACTTTTGGATTGATGAACCAATGGTCAGAAATATTTTTTTTTCTATTTTCTCATCATTGATGGCCTCAGATGAAAGACCCACCTATATAAATAGGACCCTCGGGTCCAAATGAAGCATAAAAAATCCAGAATCAAGTGCTCTATTATACAAAAAAACAAAATTTCCCCTTTCTTCTTTTCCTGAGATTAACTTGTAATACACTGAATTTTCGAACTAACTAAGTTTCCGTGTCCGTTTACTCACTGAGTTTGCCAGAGATAATAAATGTGTTAGTTAAGTTCTTACGGTAGTCCCTTGGTGATTGTTGCACGTAGGACTAAACAAGGCCTGTTGTATCCTGGAAGCAATTCGCCAACAACCTGCTAACGATCTCTAATTTGAGATGAAAGGGGACAAATCACGCTTTAAGGATATTGTATCTGATAATTGCTTTAGCCATATTTAAATAATTTTTATTTATTTTCGGTATCCAAATTCTTAATTCGGAATATTTCCCAACAATCTTAAAGTATGATTTTCAATATGGATACCAAAAGTGTTACGCCAATCAAACTGATGAACCAGGATCAAAGTAGACTTGACCAGTTCAATGACACCAACTGCACCAAGTGGCAAGACAAGTTGAATTTCTTCTTACTACACTGAAGATCTTCTACAACCTGGACTTAAACCTGCAACCACTTATAGAGGCGATTGACAACAATATTGTAACGCCCCGGTTTTCAGGACCCGAGTATGCAACTCGTTTCCTGTAAACCTGGATGTTAGCAGAAAATCCAATGGTAATCGGTGCAAGATCAAAGTGCGATTAACAGAAATCAAACGTAGTATATGCATAATCAAAGTGAGAACAATATCCCGGGCTACTCAGCTGAGGCCCAAATACAAAAACTCAAGTTCCAAAGTATATTGAAATAAACATAAACAACTAATCTATTGATTTAGCCCAAAGTAAGCAGCTGCTTTCTGGTGCAGCTCAACCTCATACGGCTCTTCCTCTGATGCGACGGTAGTGGTCCTGAGATCCGCAGCATACTCGTCCATCCCTACACCTGTATTCTCTGTACGGTTGAACATTGATGAATGAGTGGCCAGCTCAGTGTGATTTCCCCTCAAGATTACACACCGTGACCCTAGACAAGAAATAACACAAAAACATCCAAACAACCAAAACATAGCAAATACAGTCTTATTATATGCATGGATGCATGAATGCATCATCAACCCGGGGATGCTCATTCGTTAACGGTAGTCATTATGCATTACGTGATGTGCTTCGCAAAGGCTGACCATTAGCGAAGCACATCACGTACCGCATAATGACTACCACCGTACATCACGTACATCAATAAATATGTTGTAGCACCCTATACCTCCGGTACACGGGTGTTACCTCTTAAACCTATGTATATGGAAATCGAGATCGATTAACTAGATGACTTAAACTTAACATGTGTAGGATGGAACTTACAGTCAACATTGAGGCCATCCATCAGAGTCTATAGGAGCTGAAATGAAACCTACATCAGTAAGGAGGGTAAGCTTAATTGAACAGTTCAAGTTAAAGCCATTATAGATCAAAGAATATTGGCACAACGCACTTATAATCGACTCTTGAGGGTTAGTTAGTGGCCAACCAAACCCTCATCATGACCTAAAACCCCAATTAACCGTTGAAACCAGATTTCAAACCAATCCAACCCTTGGATCAGGGCGTATTGACCAATGAAGGATTGAGACGTGTGGTATGGCCCACCTGGGCCTCACGTCTGCCCCAAACTGGGCCAGTGCCCCTAAGACGAATGGACGGAGTGGATTTATTACAAATGTCAAGGTGGGCCCCACATTCATGATGCGTGTGCACGATAGACGTGCACCCACCACACAGCATACCTTAACAATCGGGTCAAACAACGCTGACCCAGGTCGGGTCGATGTAATCGAAGAGTGTCCAGATTTGTCCAGCAAGCAAACATCATTTTGTTTAAAAATTTCGACGACATCAGGGAGCCCTTCGATGGCATCGAAGACCTTTCGATGGCATCGACAGTACCATTTTCTCCCCATTTTTTAATTGTTGGAGCTTGAACTGTTTATAAAGGGCATTCGGTTCTTAGGCTTTTTGATTGGTTTTTGGAGCAACCAGAGGTAAGGTTATCCCATATGCAAATCTTTTATCCCATACCTCTATTCCTTTGAGTTTCAAGCATTTTCCTTAAGATTTCAACTCTAATGAGGATTCTAACCTCACCATTGAATATGTGCTTGAACTCCTCTAATTCCTTGAGATTGGACTTAAGCATCTTGGTAAATCATTGTCTAGATCTTCTAGGAGATCCATATAATTGAATCCCCTAAGATAAACAACTAGCCATTAGTTGTAGGAGATTCAACCCACTCCTATCACCTTGGGCATCTCAGATGAGCATCTACTGCAAGGTGGTGATCATAAAGCCGAAGTCGTGGCAAAATAGCAACAACATGATCAGGGGAGTATTGGGGAGCTGATTGAAGCATGGAAAAGCGGAGATCAAGCAACCCAATACAGAGCGGTAAAATGTACGGCCCGACCCAACATTACAAGATATTGGACGCTTTGTCGAAGCTCATGGCTTTAAAACGCGTCTTGACTGTTAAGGAAGGAGCCCACTTATAGCCACCATAACTCTAGACAACTCTTCCAATGTGGGACACAGTTCAGCTTCTATTGTGTACACAGTAGCCTGTCAGCACAGTAGTCTGCCAACCACTGGTAGCTCGCCCAGGCCTATTAGGCCCCTCTCACATCAGCGTCCGCCTACGTGTGCCCACTCACGTGTGACCACAGTGACAAGGCGTCACACAAAGGAAGTCAATCCAACAAGTAAGTGTCAAATGTAAGAGTCTAAGTTTGTACTCATTCCTTGTGTAGGTTGGAGTGCAAGAGTTTCTATTCAAACTCACCTAGGTCTTTGCATAGGACCTTGGCTCTTCCGTAGGGCCTAAATCCGTGGTTCTTGTGTAAGACCTAGGTTGTTGGTTAGCCGAAAGAAAAACCAACTGAAGTTCTTGTGTAGGCCTCCAGTGAGAGAGTACATGTCGGGTCTAGGAGTAGGACCTTTGCTCTTGTGTATGGCATAAATTGATGGGTTCTTATGTAGAACCCTGACTATAGTGTGGAGTCTAAATTCCAAGTCATGTGTAGGACATTAGTTCTTGTGCATAATCTAAATTATTGGGTTCAGGAGTTGAACCCTTGCTCTTATATAGGGCATAAACCCTAGGTTCTTGTGTAGGACCTTCGCTCTTGTGTGGGGCATAAAGCATTGGGTGCTTGTGTAGGACCCTTACTCTTGTGTAAGGCATAAAGTTGGAGTCCTTATGTAGGGTTGTAAAGGTTAGAGGTTAACATGATTTAAGACCCCCGATAGTAAAATTCGATACACTCATGGGTTGAGTGCATCCGCTGGGAGTGGAGTAGGAAAGTAGGCGAACCACTATACATGCATGTGTTTAGGATTGTCATTTGTATATCTTATTTAATTATGTTAATGTGTTGAATACTTAATTATGTATGCATGATTATATGAATGCTTAAGTTGATAGGTATCACATCCCACACACACATGTTCATTATCTTTTTATAGGCTAATTGCTTAACTTACACATCTTTTGCAGCCTATGTGATTGGACCCTCTAGTGGCTTGGAAGCCTTAGACTTAAATTATCTTGCTTAGTTTAATTATAAATTAGTTTAAGTTAGGAAATTTTGTTTTAATTAGTATAAATTTTTAATTGGTCCTAATCACCCCCTCTAGGACTTAGCCTACATTCTCTATCTCTGCCATACTTCCGCACTTAACTCATTGCAACTGGAAAAACCGCAATTTCTGTAGACACCTTATCAAGCTATAATGCGTTATTGGGAAGGGATTAGATTCATTCCTTTACGTTTATCCCATCTTTCCTCCATCACTTCGTGATTTTTTGGAACCAGGACAAGGTCGAGTTGGTCCTGGCCGATAATAAACTATTCCTGGCCATATCGAATGCCAATGAAGCTTATTATTATGGTGAAGAAGTGGGACCCATCAGATTCACAGGGTGGAACAAGCTTAGCCGTCCTACTAGGATCACAGTGAAAAAGAATCCATATAGTATTGTACAAGCTATGCCGAAAGTGACTCGGATTAGTGATGCTCAGCCAAAGGATACCATCCCTTATCGGTCGACCGCTTGCTATGTCATCGAGGATGTCCCATGATCAGGACATCAAAGAGTGAAGTCCATGGGGTTGACTTTGGGGTTAGAATAAAGAGGCTCGAAGAGAGCTTAAAGGAAACTGATAAAGGTAGTTTTGTGAACTTGGCCGAGATAGATGAAAAGGTCGAAGAAGACGGTTGTAAGCTTGAAGACCTCTTAAAAGAGAAAGAAGATAGTCGACCGTAGGTCCAGGACCCACTTGTCGAAATCAACTTAGGAACGGATCAGGATCCAAAACCAACTTTCATAAGTAATCTGTTATGACCACCCGAAAAGGATATGCTAATCAGTCTGCTCTTGGAGTTTGTTAAGTGTTTTGAGATTATCATGATACGTCAGGACTTGATAGATCCGTAGTCGAACATAAGCTACCCACGAAAGAAGGATATCAACCATATAAGCAACCGCCCAGGGGGATGACAACTGAAGTCACCCTCAAGATCAAGGAGATCGAGTGACTCCTTAAGATCGAATTCATCCGACTGATCAAATATGCAGAGTGGATGTCAAATATAGTTTCGATGATGAAGAAGAGTGGTAAGTTAAGTGTAACATCTCGAAAAAATCCGTACAAAGACCCGAGTGCCACCTCAGGTAGAAATCACTCAGGACCAAATCCTTTAGAAATTAGACGAAATTAACTAAGTGCTAAACTAGGTTACCTATGAAATTAGCACTAATTACTTTAAATACAAACTGCAAGACCCAAAACTTATAGAATTATTGACGCTATATTACCCTATAATCTAGGATCAATCTCAAAATCCAGTTGCTCTCGGAAGCATCACGAAACTTCATATCAGACCTGGACCGCACATCGGAAGTCCGATGACCGTGAAACTAAATCGTTATGACCACTTTGCTGGGTTTGACAACCATCTCGAAAATCAAATCCAGATAGTATCCAGAAACGCATAACTTGAGCCCGGAGCAAAGTGTGTGAGAAACGTGAATATTTTTAGGAAACGTGCTCAGGTTTAAGTGAATTGAGTCGTTCACTTGCAGGCCAAATCTAAGAATTCAAACCATCAGAATCTGACCCAAATACACCCTCGGATCAGGGGAAATTTTCAACGCATGTCAGTGTACTTATGGCCCTGATCGAATGTCGGTGACCGTTGAACTGAAACTGGTCCGCCACGGTCGATCTGTAAATCCAATCGGACCGAAAACCTAACTCGACCTAGTTCTAATGTCAGGGAGCTTAAGTCCGACTACACGCAGAAAAGGGGCCTCCAGAAGTGCTCCGTTGGATTGAAACAACCCCCATTTGGCTATAACCTAGGTATACCATGTCCCTGAGGCCATTCCGGTCAGTTCTGGGCCTATATAAGGACCTAAAACCCTCACTTTCTCATGTCATACGAATTTGCAACCCTAAAGAGAAAAGAGAGAAGGAAAGAGAGAGAAAGTGAGAGAGAGAGTTGGTGTTTGATCCAGGGTTTCTTCCCTGCCATTCCACGTGCTTAACTATCGCATCGGTATCGTTATTCCGGCGATTCTGAACCCATTCTTAGGTAAGAAATCCTAACCCTAACTTGCTTTAGAATTCCAAATAGTGTAAGGGATGAAATAGCTAACCTATTCCATACTTTAAGTTGTCGTTGTGCTGTAGACACAGACTCGGTATACAAACTGAGTCCGTTACTCGTTTACCGCCGAAAGGTATGGACTATAAATGTTTAGGTTATAGTTTTCAAGGCTTTCAATGTCAGTAATGATTTATGACTAACTTGATTGCTATCACATATGCTTAGATACGATGTTTCCCTTATATTACACATATATATGAACTATGCTGAAATATATGTATTCTATGTATTTATTGAAATGTTTGTATGAGTATAGAATTATGATTTGTACTTGCCATGATTTATATTAAGGATACATGATGGTTATACGTGTGGCAATTCCTATGTGGAAGGATTTGCTACGATATGCATTTTAACTAGTTTATTATATATGTGTAATATGTGTAGTCTAAGTGTTTAGTAAATTGCCTGAATGAGAAAATGCTTGATGCGATGTACCTAATGAGGGTGTTGAGATAGGATTCTCAATCCCCTTATACATAGTTAGAGTTTCCTTTATGTAACCTATTTTACTACTATGTGATTTACTGTTGAAATGCATATGTATGCTAACATGTACACTATGTGTTCGTTGAAATGCTCAAATGAAATTCATATCTGATTTCAGTTGTCATATGCTGTTTGAATTATTATACGTGAATGCTACTATTTGAAATGTGAATGGGGCTACGATGTAGTCCAGGCAATCGATAATTGTTTAAGCACGGTGGTTGAACTGCGTAACCACAACGGACACGCCCGATAAATCTGAGTCGTACGTTGCTTGTCGGCAGTGGTTAGGCTATGCAGAGTGCTTACACGCTCCATGTCGATTGGCACGATGTATGCTCGTACCAGTCGAGCTTGTCAAGTAACCCGGTTGACCTGATGTATGTTCACCATGTATGAACGCTACTGCTTTAATCTAAGGTACCAAACTCACCAGTGAAAAGCCCGTTTAACCTTGGTACCTCGATCCGCTAAGACTCATGAGCCGGACATGGTGGTATGGGACACCGTGGTCAAGCTGTCGGCCTATGCTGGGGCGATGAGCCTCCCCATAGTGACCAGTGAGCAACACCACCTCGTGAGTCGAATACGGTGGTATTGTATTCGAGCTGTCAGCCTACACTGATCAGGTGACGAGCCCTTTGTAGTGACCTCGAGCGTACTCTGAGACTGCATTGAGGCGACGAGCCTTCCCGTAGCGACTAGAGTATAAACTAGGCCTACACTGATCAGGTGACGAGCCCTTTGTAGTGACCTAGAACTGCAACATCGTATGATATTCACTAGGACTGACGACCCTAGAATGGATCATTGTTTGGCAAATGATATAAGGGAGGTACCTTAGCTTCCCAATCCTGCTGTATAAATAAACCTAAGTAAGAACCTGGCTAATCACGTGCATGCACCACATTACGTGTACCTTTAGTGTAGCAGGTCAAGCACTGAGGAATGGTTACATGCCGCGATCGTGAGATGAAGTCGCTGAGGGAGCGTAGGCGAGGGCATGCATCATTGTTTCATATCATTCTTACATTAACAAGAGTACTTAGGATATGAGTGTTGTACTGCTTTATCATTACTGCTTAACTGAATTGATAACATGTTAACCTTTGCTTTATAGCTCTACTGAGTTGATCACTCACTCCCACGCTCTGGGACGGTGTTGTACACACCAACCAGACTCTATCTTAGCTACAAGTGATGGCTCAGCCTACGAGGTGGAGCCAGACTTCGAGGACGATGAGGAGGCATTCTCCTACATGCAGTTTTCAGGCGGGTTCATGTGAACCGTGTCCTGATCGACGGGGATCTATGGGATGTTGACTAGATGTCATTACACTTGCTATTTTGTCTTTTTGAAACACACATGTATATTCATTTTTTTTTATCTATTTTGGGAAGTATACATGTACATACTTGACCTGGTAACACGATCATACTCAGGTGATATACAATCACCTATATGCTTTATATACTTATCACAGTCTTCCGCTTGTGTAACTTAACTGTCCCTGGTGTATGATATGTTATTTTGGTATAATCTCATTCATGTTTAAGGCACTAACACAGACAACATTTAATCATTAATACCCATGTTGCATAAGTGATGCGTTAGAACTCAGGAGTTGAGCGTATGCTCGACCCCCAATTTTCAGGGCGTTACGTTAAGAGTGTGCTTCGACTTCAGAAATTTGAATCAGGCCACACCAAAGGACGAATATCCCATGACCGTGGCCAATCAGCTTAGCTTATCTATCGGGCTACTGGGCATGGGATCGCGTCCTTCTTAGATGGACATTCCAGGTATAATCAAATCTATATAGCATTGGATATGTCCCGAAAACGGCATTCGAGTGTCCAGGACCTTTGGGGACATATTGCTGGGTAGTGATGCCCTTCAGGTTAAAGAATGTAAGGACTATATACCAAAGGGCAATGAATGCAATTTTTCATGACATGATCGGTCGCTATATGGAAGTCTACGTAGACGACGTGGTACTCACGTCGACCGATGCAAAACAAGCACTGGGATCATTTGCTCAAATCCTTTAAGTGGATGAGGCTCCATAAATTAAGAATTAATCCCTTGAAATGTACTTTTAGAGTCTTAGCCAGTAATTTCTTAGGATTCTTGGTGCATCAAAGAGGAATTGAACTCAACCAAAACAAGGCCCAGACTGTGATTAATGCACGACCACCAGGGAATAAGGTCAAACTAAAAAAGTTCTTAGGCCATGTTAATTTCTTGAGGCGGTTTATATCCAACTGCGTGGGTAAGACTAACATCTTCTCTCCATTATTGAAATTGAAACAGGGGACTGAATTCGTGTGGGAAGCAGAGCATCAGCTAGCTTTTGATAAAATTAAGGTGTATCTAATGAAGCCGTCGATGTTGATGCCCCCAATAAAAAATCAATCACTCAAGCTATATGTCGTAGCCTTAGCTGAGTCGATCGAAGCTCTTCTAGCATAGGACGACGACATGCAGAAGGAGAGGGTGGTCAATTACTTGAGTCGAACGTTGCTTGATGCAGAAAGGCGATATTCGGCTATTGAGAAATTATGTTTATTATTGTACTTCTCGGCCACTAAGTTGATGCATTATTTACTGGCTGAAAGAGTAAATGTAATAGTTGTGACCGATTTAGTGAAATATATGCTAAACCAACCGATTTTAAGTGGCCAAATTGGTAAATGGGTGTTGGCCTTATCTAAGTTTGATTTGCATTACGTGTTACGAAAAGCAGTAAAGGGATGAGCTATATCAAACTTCTTAGCTGACCACCCTTCAGATCTAAAAGAGCAAATTCCCCTGGATATTTTAAATCTATACTATGTGCAACTCACCGTGGAAGTTAAGTTTCGATGGATCAAGGACACATGAGATATTTGGGGCTGGAATCGTATTGATTGCTCCTAATGGGAATCGATAGGAGTTCGCACTCTAATTAGAGTTTGAATGTACTAACAATCAGGTCGAATATGAAGCTATGATAATCGGTCTAGAGTTATTGTTAGAATTATGAGTGAAAAACGTAATGATTATCGGAAGTTTGCAGTTGGTGATAAATCAGATGGTAGGATTGTTTAAGTGGACTAGCCCATCTTTATTACCATACTATGTTGTAGAATCCAGTTGCTCGAGCAGTTCGAGGAGGTCCAATTGATGCATATCACTCGGGAACACAATGTGGATGCCAACAAAATGGCACAGCTAGCTGCAAGCCTGGAAGTCTATAAAGGATAGACCAGTTGGTCGATCACGGTCCAGAGAAGGTCTTTACCTTTTGTTTTTCAGAGAGAGAATATAACAAAATTTGGCCAAGTAGAAGTGGAAGAGGATGGTTGGAGAGCTCCCCTCATGGGCTATCTACAAAGTTCATGTACCATGACTGACAGGAGTATACGGAGATCAATTGCAAATTATGTAATGGTTGATAACGAACTTTATCAGAAAGGGGTCAATGGAATTTTACTTCGGTGCTTATCTAAGGAGGAGGTGATGTCAGTCATGGAAAGAGTTCATGATGGTATCTGTGGGGTCCATCAGGCAAGAAGAAAAATGTGGCTTATGCTTAGATGCTATGGGTATTTTCGGCCAGAAACAATGGCTGATTGCATCAAGTATGCGAAAGGCTGTGAAACTTGCCAAAGAAACGAGCCGGTCCAACATGTACCTGTAGTTAAAGTATATCTCATAATAAAGCCATGGCCATTTTGTGGATGGGCGATTGATCTAATCGGACGGATCCACCTGCTTTTAACTTGAATGGACGCATTCATCATAGTGGCGACCGATTACTTCACTAAAAGGGTCGAGGCAAAACCTATGAGGAAAGTTGTCACGAGGAAATCATTGGTTTTATTGAAACTAATATTATCCATCATTTTGGAGTACCAGAGTCCACCACAGACCGAGGTGCTGCTTTCTCGGCCAAAGAAGTGCGTGTTATGGCTGATCTATACAATACAAAAATCCTGTATTCGACCCCATATTATACCCATGCCAATGGTCGGGCCGAGGCTAGTAATAAGGTGATCAAGAATATTTGAAGGAAAATGATACGAGGGAATCCACGAGAATGACACATTAAGCTATCTGAGGCTTTGTGGGCTTACAAAGTATCGCCCCGCACTAGAATTGGGGTCAGTCCATTCACATTAACATACGGCCATTGCGAACCACGTATTAAGCCCAATCAACCCCTCTAGAGTTCACAGAAGTAATGCTGGCTAAGCTCAAGGATTTAGACAATGACCGTATTAGAGCTTTGAATTCGATCATGGTCAACAAAGCCACCGTGACATGAGCATATAACAAAAGAGTTAAGGGAAAAGTCCTTTGGAGAAGGGGACACAGTCTGGAAGATGGTTTTGCCCATTGGCCATAAAGACAAAGTGTTAGGCAAGTGGTCACCCACTTGGGAAGGGCCATATGTCGTTGAGAAAGTCCTTAAAGGAGGGGCCTATGTGCTAAACGACTTGAATGGTAATGTTGCAAAGGCTCCCATAAACGACCGTTTCTTAAAATAGCGCTTCCCTTTGTTATGGGAGGTCATTAAGAATCATGTTGAACTAAGTTAATAAAATAGATACTTCATTCAAATAAAGCCCTGAAATAGGAGTTTGTTGATTAAAATAGACAGTTTGAATAAATGTTCTATAATAAAGGTCGTTTTAATTACAAGATGTTTGCAGATGAAGAAGAAGAGGAACAAGACAAGGAAGAAGAAGAGGGGCACGATGGGAGCTACATGTGGGCCGATTTGAGGTCTTCACCTCTTTTAGTGCATCAGCTTTCACTTCTTTTGTCGCGTTGCACATCTTGGTCCACGATGCCTATTGACTCATAAGCTCCTCAGAAGTGCGCTCGATGTAGGCCAGGCAACGGTCATTGACCGCATGCCCTAACTTGGTCGATCTCTTTTTAGCCTTGTTGTCCTCAGTACAGACCCAATAGAGAGCTATCTGGGACTCAATGAATGTGACCAGCTTAGTGTTTTCTAGACGATCGTTGTCTGAATAGAGCCGACTAGCCTCGACCAAGTCAACGAAGAGATGGTCACGCGCACGCTTCAACGTTTGCAGCATCTTCTTGTTAAACTCATGCTCACGAGTCCAGTGTAGCTTGTTCTTCCAAGCTGCTTCAGAGCAGGCTAGCAGAGCTCTGTACTTAGCACTAAGGGCCGACAGGCAAGATAGAGCGAAAGAACACCACTCGATTTCTCTGTTCGCCTCAGAGAAATCATTTTCGAATTGCCGATGTTCTGAAATTATCTTCAAAATTTCATGGGAAGGTCATTGATCTTTAGGAAGATCATTAACATCACTGAGGAAAGGGAATGGATCGCTCATAAAGGAAGAATATGAGAATGACTCGATGCCTTCTTCAAATATCTCATCCATTATTTTGATCGACACAATAAAGAAATCCATGAATGTTGAAGTTGCTGTAATAAGGATTATGGTTCAGATTAGTTTGTGAAAGAAATTTGAAACCCAAGTACTACTTTTATAGGATGGAGATCCGATGGTTAATGTGCTTAAGATGCGGTGCGACTATTGGTTTTTCGAGGTTAGGTGAACCACTTTTCGGAATTATGGGGATGTAGTGAAATAACTGTGATTTCTTGAAAAAGAATGTGGTGCTATTACCATGACTGAGGTATGGCATGGATGTAGGAGAAAAGGCTCACTGTACGTTCGTATTATGATGCTTAGGCAAGATTAACAACTAAAGTACGGAAACACTCAAAAAGTCAAACGACATGACTAGGAAGAGATATGACTAATCTATTAAACATTTTTATTTAATATTTGAAATTATTTACCGCCTTGCTGGTCATCGACCGCATGGATACAAAGAGGAGACATAAATAAAAAGTCTAAAAAGTGGTCGAGCTACCTAAAGCTTCATCTTCTCAAACCCATCAAGGATGGCTTACATCTCCACTTCATTCTTCTCTTTGACTGGAGTCCAAGTCGTTCCCATTTCGATAACAAGTGGCAGGAGATGAAGTAGTTGATCGACATGGGTTCCATTCGAGGAAACTTCACTCTCGGTCACTTTCTTGGCATTGTAACTTGCCTTCGATAGCATTTGATATAAGATAATTTATTCATCGAAGAACGATAAGTCTGCTGGTACGACCATCTCTTTCACGTAAAAAGCGCTATCACGCTCCTCCAATTCTTCTACTAGTTCGGCTCTATAGGAATGCAGCATTCGTAACATGGTTCGGTTGAATTGGTGTACTTGCGCAACGCAACTGCTCATACTAAGCTAATTCATGCTTACCGCTCATCTCGACCGAATTTGCTTTGGCCGCATCTTGTTGTTGCAGGTAAGACGAGTGTACTTTGTGGGAGTAATTCAAATTGCAGTAGCGTATTCCCATGGCATGCAAGGGTTTCAGCTTTTCGATAAGTTCTCCAAGTCAAGCATTTAATTCAGTCGAGGGAGAAGCGTCTATCGCGAAAGAAGCATTGGTCACAAATTTATTAGCATCAAACAAAAATCTGGAGAAAGCATAATCCTTTAGACCAAATTCAAGAATTTCCTCTAGGTAGGATTCAACGGATGCAATGAGAGGGGGGAATGGAAGCCATCGAGGCAAATTAAGATTGTGAGGAATGACGAAGAAATTAAAGATAAGTCGCAACTTAAATAACAGGCGTCTGACATCCACGATCCAGAGGAGTTATGTCGATAATGTTGTCGCACATTCCTATTTGTTGGGAACATAGGTAGTTAGAGCAAAAAGCTCGGAAATAGCCCATGTTTCACCAAGTTTATAGGGATTAGTCAACAGTCAGTTATAAAAGACATGGCTGAGAAATTAAGGGGATGAGAAAAAAAAGGGGAAAAAGGGATCAATGACCATTCATATATGAAAATAAGATGATTACACCTAAAGTTTAAAAGATAAGAAATGCTGTAACGATTCACTGGCCTTCCCCAACTGATCCTTCGCAGTCAGCAGTGATGCTTCTTTCTTGGCTACTAATTGAGAAAGTCGACCGATATCTTCTACTTGGGAGTGTGTGGCAACAACTAATTTAAGAACCTCTTCTTCATCATTAAGGCATTCTACATGTGCCTTTGCGAACTCCCGCTTCAACACAATCAGCTTAGCCTCTAGAGCTACAATCATAACGTCCTAGTCCTCCAATTTGGCCAAGGAGGTCTTCACCACAACATTCTTGATTATAAGTCTCTGGGTAATGTCCTATGCAAAAGTCCTCTTAGACTCGGCCGCAACTCGCTCAACCACAAGACGAGCAATAATAATTCCAAGAGGAGACCAGGAGGAGACACAAATTGATTGGACTAATCAATCAAGCCTCTCGACCGATTCAGCATCAAAGGACCCCATTAGCCCCTTTTGGAGGAGATTGTGAAGTTTGGTCCTCATGTCCTGCAAACTGCTGGAAGAAGAGGAAGACTCAGTCGTGGACACTTCTCCAATAAGGCTTTCTTGAGTGAAGAAATAACATCGTCCACGGGAGGGAGATCACTACTGTTGAGAGCGGGAGCAACACTCTCAAGTACGACCATAGGAGCAACTAATGGATAAGAGTTAGGCTTAGCTATCTCGACCACAGTGGCCTCTACAGCAAATTCGACCGTAACAGGTTCCTCAAAATTAGTCACGCTTGGGTCGGTAGCTTCCACTGAGATGTCCACGATCATGCCCTCTTCATCGTAGCTTCTACGATCTTGGTCGTTCCGTCAACCATCTCTGTCTCAGCCACAATTTCATATTTGGCCAAAGCCTGAGTGTAAGACCCTAACCCAAGTGTGCACGCTGTTCCTTTAGGTCCCGCGGTCCTACCGATCAAATCCTAGCAACCCGCGTCCTACGGATAGTGTTTGCGATCATCCTCAAGTTCAGTCATGTCGACCCAACTCGGATTGACCCGAAACCTATGTCATTGCATCCGCATCGGCGCCGCAGTTCCAACGCCACGTCCCAAGCGTAAATCCGATGTGTACATCACAAGTTATGGGCCATGCTCAATATGGACCATTGATGTGTGATTGGTGGACCCCACTATGGCCTTGCACATTTTCCCATATAGTGATGATGTCATGCCTAGGCTTGGATTTTCTAGAAAACCTATAGCCTACCCTAAACCTTATGAGCATTGGTTGTATCTTCATCATTACTTTCTCTAATCTAGGTGTCTCTTTTAGAGAGACAATGATGACTTTTCTACAACTCCTTAGCAAGCCTTTTTCCCTCTCATTTCTCTCTTTCTCTTTTCATTCTCTCCCTTGCTAGAGAGCTAGAACGTCCCACCCTCTCCACATTTTCCAGCCCCTTCTACCTCAAATCCCCTCTAATCCTACCTTCTCTAGCCCATCTCACCAATAGAAACACCTTCATTGGAGCTTGTAGATCAAGGTGGTGTAGATTTGGAGATAGATCCTTAAGGTGGGTGTACATGCATTGTAAATTTCATATTTCTTTAGTTTCTTTCTTATTCTTCATCCTTCTTCTCATGTTGGAGCTTGTGGGGCCCATCAAGTGATGGTGGTGGCCCCAAGTCTCTATGGATGTGGCTTGTAGTCCATCCTATATTATATGCAAGGGACCATTCTCCATAAATCCCTCCATGCCTTTTTCTTCTTTAGATCAGGGATCTTTGGGTTATCTAGACTCTCAAGTAGAAAGTCCTTGATCATGTACATCTTTGTAATCTTGCTATAGTAGAATGTGCATGCTTATGTGATGAAGGGAAGGGCCTCAATGTGGCGGAACCCCTTCCCTTATGGCCGAATCATCCTTTTCTTGTTTAATACCTCTGATCATGAGTGTGTGGCCCACCTTGTGGACCAACAAAATCCAGACTGTCCAAAGTGGGAGGACGCCCATGGCAGTCCACCCTTGGATGTGTGGCCCCAAAAATGCACCAAAAAGGGGTCCATGCAAAGGTGTTTTGATGGTGGGGATGGTCTTAATGTTTGTGGAGCCCACTAGGGTGGACCACACCATGATTTTCTGCGATTAAATCCCCTTTTAAATAATGTTTATAATTTATTTAAATCAAATATATGTTGTTGTCCAGAAGTGTCTGGACAGATTTTCGAGCCATCTTGGGGCCTGATTTTTGGATGTTTGATAGGGTGATTGATACCATATAATATATGATTCTTGAAGGTGTATATCCCACCTATAAGCATACCAAATTTCAACCCCAACCGACCCCATTTGAGCCTCCAAAAGGGCGGGCCAACATGGTGGACTACCAGAAATTTCTGCTGTACAGTCCAGCAATATTGTCCCATAAAACCAGAATTTAAAAATATTTTCTCTGATGGTGGGCTACTTTTCTGGGTCCCACCTTGTTGTATACATGATAAAGGACCTTGTCCATCAATTTCAAGAATTTTAGAGGCCCTGGACCCACTCCATTGGAGTGCCCAAATTCATGACAGCAACATGTACATTGCAGAATTTTTTTCTACCTTGATGTCCTCTTCACGTTGTAGCAATAATTAGGCCCTAGCCCATTGGATTTTGGTGAATGCTTGTGGGCCCCATCCCTGATGTTATTGAGGCCCTTGGAGGCCATGTTTGTGGGGCTAACCAGCTGGACCAACAAGTCCCACTGGACGTCCAGCTGGTGGACGTCCAACAGGGATGGCCGTCTAGACATGCTGGCCCACCATTATGTATGTTTTCATCCACATCATCCCTCTATTTTTTTGTGGGGCCCACGTAAGTTGGGTCCACCTAGGTGGACATTCCATGTGGGGTCCACTTGGGACATGTGGAGCCCACCTTGTTGCATGTGTTTGGCTGGGCCGCCCAGGCCTTGGACCGTCCCACCCCTAGGACGCCCATGCCTTGGGCTGCTGCTGGGTCTGTGATCCAGTAGCAGGCCCATTTATGTTGAAGTGACAAATCCTCTCCTCCATCTGGTGAGGGCCGCCTTATAAGAAGTACAAGCCCTTATGGGATTAATTCTCTCACACTTTGACAAGTTTCTGGGCCTCAATAGGCCCAAGAAATTAGGTGGACTGAAAGTCTAGCTATGGGCATTAAATGTACATGTATATTGCTGAATTTTATTGGAAGTGGGGACCACCACATTGAGGGAATTGGGTACTTATTGCTACTTCATAATTTAGTATTTTCTTGGGCTTAATTAATGCTTGTTTGGGCCACCATTGATGATCATTTGTGGGACCCAAACATATAACAGATTTTTGGGACTTCCTTGTGGGCCCAGATTAGGCTGGAACATCCCACCTTGGCCAGCCTTATGTTGGGCTGCCCTTCCACCATTTTGATGGACTTATGGGCTAAGATAAGGGTGGTATTGGGCCCTTGGTTGCCCACTTAAATTGCTAGTTATTGGGTTGATGTAGTGGGGCCTATTTCACCCAACTTAGACTTATTTTGTGCCATGTTTTTGTGTTCATGGGCTACCCATTCAGTCCAACTAAATGTATGGATTTGTGGCCATTGGAACTTGGGCTTTGGGCTTTGATTCCCTTCCTTTGGCCCATGTTGTTATGGATGGATTGGACCCATAGTTCTTAATGTTTTATATGGGACTTATGCACATGGATTGGATGTGGGCCTTGGGCCTTGTAGCTTATGGCTTGTGGTTTGATGCCTTGGGGCAATGGTGGTTGAATGTCCCCATTTGGACCCCTCTAGGCCCATTTATATCTAAGTGTGGTTGAATGCCCACCTTAGTCTCTTGCTAGGCCCATCTCTATATTACTTAGGCCCGTAGCTTGTATGCTTAGTCTCGTGGGCTACCCCAGGTAAATGGGCCCCCACTAGAGGTTATATTCTTTATGAGGAATTAGTTAAGTACCTAGACCCTTCATGGTTAGGTAGAGAGTTCATCTTCACCTCATTGGCACCCCTATTAATCTTCATGGCCCACTCCCATATGCATCATATGCATGCTTAGTTGAAGTATGATTGGTCATGGTTGTGCCATTTTGTAAGAAATGTTAGTATCTCCTCGAGGGATGGAGTTTACCCTCTTGAGCACGATGGATGCTTGGGATTGATGGATGGATGACTATGTGATTCATGCATCTGGCATTGCATAGCATGTGGATATTCGCCCTTACTTCATCAGGGCCGTAGCCTCCACAGATATATCGTGGATGGTCGTGTGTGGACATAGGAAATGATTCTTGAGCATTTGAGGTGCATAGGATGTCCCTGAGTGAAAGTCCCTAAACTTCCACGGTACCGAGGAGACGCCTCAACACCGAGACCGAGTGGAAATCATGAGCGCCCTATTGCCTTATACCGTTAGACCGCGACTCCCACATTGCGAGGTCAGTTGGGATGGGGTTTGGCCCTACCCGCCTGAGTGAGAGGGTAATAGCTAGGCTGAGTTTGACCAACTCATGAATGGGTCCACTACTGTCAAGCCTCGCTGGTGATTGGTTGTCCACGGGTGGGTAATAAGGTCTCCTACGCTCATTTGACTGTGCAGGTCTATAAAGCGGCAGTCATCCTGCAGTGTACTTGACCCCCATAGATTCCTTATGATGGAACTGTACTTGATATGTGGATTGGATATGAGGACTGGCATTACTTCGTATTGCATTGCATTGGCTGTATAAGCCTTCTGTTGCATTACCTTGGTATGGTGTCCAGTACTCATGTATTACATTGCATAGCCTTGGTATGGCTTACTGCATTCATAGCTTAGCCTCGGTACAGCTAGTGCCATTGGTATCATTCATGGTTCCCTTTACATCCTCCTATTTCTTTTGAGCACTATGGTCACACACATTCACCACCCTCTAAGCTTTCTATAAGCTTATGTACGATTGATGTGAAATTGTGGTAATGACCACTTTAGTTGAAGTGGGAATATGCCGATATGTCTTAGAGGGGGGTGAATAAGACTTTTTAATATTTTATTATAATTTAAAATCTTATAATCTTATCCTGAGAGAATATGCATGTATCAGGATTCCTTCGAAGTAACTTTAATGGCTTCCAACCCAAATAGAGGATCCAGTCATAAAACTATTTGAAAGATAAACAAGATGTAAATCATAGTTTATGATGGATGTGACTGTGTGTGAGGTGTGATCTCAGATAATCAGATATTAAAAAATTTAAGGAAATCACACAAGCAGTAGAAGACAATAACAATCTCAAACACAGTTATTTTTATAGTGGTTTGACTACTTGTCTACTCCACTTCTGACGGACGCACTCAACCCTTGAGTGTACCAGATCTCACTAAAGGAGGTTTCACAACAGGTTCACCTCAAACTGAAGGTTTCAAATCAGTTCACCTCAAACCAGTACAACCTACTCTAGGCTGACTTTAACGTGTCTACACGACACAAGTTTATGCTCCCATGAGCAAGGGTCAACGCATATCACTCGAGTTTTAGGCCACACAGGCCAAGGATCTATATAAGGAACCTCACCAGTTTATGCTCCCATGAGCAAGGGTCAACACACAACACCCATGTTTTAGACCACACAGGTCAAAGACCTACACAAGGACCTAAGAGTTTATACTCTCTACAAAGCAAGGGTCAACACAAAGCACCCCCACGTACGCTCTTGTCGGAGGCCTCCTATGAGGACTTGAAAGGGGTGAGAAACACCTTAGACCCAATCCTACAGAAGGAATGATCACAAGGGTTCTCTGGACTCTAATAACTTACAAATAAGTAGATGAGCCCCATTTAGCATGTTAATGAAGATCTCCTCCTTTGATGACGAAGAATCTTTAGCTCCCTTGAATCGCAACTTAAGGCGACAGGTTGGGTCAAGGTTATGATGGAATCCTATTCTATTAAATATTTTTCTATAGAGGAGAGAGTGATTCCAATCATCAATGCATTCAAGGCATCCTAGCTTAATGATTCGCCATTAAGATGGTAGCTGTAGGATCATTGGATGCAGAAGTTCATTCCCCAATCCACTCTATTGAATGTCAATGATGAGGGTGGATTAGAGGATGAACTTCAATGAGAGAAAAGGCTTAAGGTATAAGATCTGAGGTTAAACACACAAAAGCACTCACTATTTTTCTCTACCAACAACAAACGGCAAGCTCTCATTAAATAGGCAAAAGGTTCTAACGGATATAAAATGAACACATTTTTTGACAGAGTTCGATATCATCGAGCAGGGTCGATATCATCTAGCGTATATTCTTGATAGCATCGACTGACCACTCGATGATACGAACACAACTGTTAAACACTTTTAAAACTTTTTGCCAACTGGTCGAGGAAATCGAACATGTGTCGATGTCATCGGATTTCGAACTCCGATTTCATCGACACGAGGTTTGATTCCTTGACATTTGAAAATGTGAGACGCTTACCTTTGAAATATTTCAGGTATGGGATATGATCAAGCATCACTCGATATCATCGAAATTTGAATGTCGATGATATCGACGACAGTGTCGATTCATCGGTAATTCTAAGGAATTTTCTTATAAGCTTGTTAGACAGTTTTTGTCCTATTTCGATGACATCGACCTTGTCTCGATATGATTAATATTTGAATATCGATTTTATCGAGTGACCCTCGATCCAAGAAAAATAACTTAAAAACTTGCTGGATAGATTTGTGTCCCCATCCGATATTATCGAAGGTCTACCGATATCATCGAGATTTAAATTCCGAGGATATCGAGGAGCCCTTCGATATATTGAGAATTACATGATTTGCCTTAGTAGCTTTTTGGACACAACTGACCAGATGTCGATTTTATCGAGTCGACTCGATGGAATCGAGATTTAAATTCGATGATATCGAACAATCTATCGATTCATCGATAATTCAGTCCAGAGATCTTTATGATTGCTGGACATCTTAAGTCCTCATTTCGATAATATCGAGTGAGTTTTGAGGACATCGATAACAGGGTTCGATTTCATCGAGCCTTGTATCGATAAATCGATAAAGGTAGAAAACTTAAAGATTTTCCTGATTTCTGAAAAAAGTTTTCTAAGCAAAAAACCTTAGGATGTTCTATTCAATTTTAAGGGTTTTATATACCTGGTGTTTGGGGACATGGGATGTGAGGCTAAGATGTGATGAATTTGGGCACACATCCTATTGAGGCAGACGCTTGATCAATCTTCCTATGGGGCTCCTTGTTGTAATGTCTCGAAAAAATCCGTACAAAGACTCGAGTACCACCTCAGGTAGAAATCGCTAAGTATCAAATTATGTAGAAATTAGATGAAAATTAATTAAGTGATAAACTGAATTAATCAGTAGATTAGCTTGAATCGCTTTCTATACAATCTGTAAGACCCAAAGCTAGTAAAATGCTAACGCTACATTACCTAGGAACCTAGGATCAATCTCAAAACTTAGTTGCTCTCGGGAGCACATTGAAACTCCATATCGGACCTGGACCGTGCGTCGAAAGTCCGATTAATGTGAAACTATACGGTTATGACCGCCTTACTGGGTTTGACAACCACCTCGGAAATCAAGTCCCAATAGTATCCAGAAACGCACAACTTGAGCTGGAGCAAATGTGTGAGAAACGCGAATATCTTTAGAAAATGAGCTCAAGCTTAAGTGAATTGGGCTGTTCGCTTGCAGGCCAAATTTTAGGCTTCAGACCGTCAGATTCTGACCCAACTACACCCTTGGATCAGAAAAATTTTCTAACACATGTCAGTGTACTTGTGGCCCCAATCGAATAACGATGACCGTTGAACTGAAATCGGTCCTCCACGGTCGATCCGTAAATTCGATCAGACTGAAAACTTAACCTGACATAGATCCATTGCCAGAGAACTTTTCTTGGACCGTATGCAGAAAATGGGCCGCTAGATGAGCTCCGTTGAACCAAAACTGCCACTCTTTGGCTATAACCTAAGTATACCACGGCCCTGGGGCCATTGACATCAGTTCTGGGCCTATATAAGGGCCTTTACCCACCCCTCTCTCATTCCATACGAAATTCTAAACCCTAGGTGAGAGAAGAGAGAAAAGAGGAGAGAAGAGTGAGGAGAAGAGAGAGATATATAGGGAGATCGTTGCTGGGGTTCACTCCCACGACTCCACACGCCGAAATGCCACCCCACCATCGCTACACGAGCGATTCCAACTTCAATTTCGGTAAGATATCCTAACCCTAATCTCGTTTTAGAAATACAAATAGAGGAATCGATGAAATAGCTAACCTATTTCGTGATTCAGATAGCAGTTGTGTCGTAGACAAAGACGTAGTGTTCAAACTGAGCTCGATACGGGTTTACCAGCGAAAGGTGCGGACTATAAACGTTTAGGTTATGGTTTTCAAGGCCTTCGATACCAGTTAATGATTTATGACTGACCTGATTGCTGTCACATGCACTTAGATGCGATGTTTTCCACATATTACACATATACATGAACTATGTTGAATATAATGCATTTCATGTGTTTGTTGAAATGTTTGAATGAATTTATTATCATGATCTGTACTTGCCATGACTATTAATCCTAAATACATGTTTGTTGTATGTATAACAACTCCTTTGTAAAAGGATTTGTTATAATATAAGCTATAACTATATTAGGGTATGTAGGGTATATACGTAGTAATGTGTAGGTTAAGTGTTTGATAAAATGCCTGAATGAGTAATGGTTTGTTGAATTGTGATTATTAAGGGTGGTGAGATAGGTTTCTCAACTACCTTATCTACATGTATAAATTCTTCCATGTAATCTACCTTACTACTACGTGATCTGTGGATGAAATACATATGTATGGTAATATGCTCACTATGTGTTTGTTAAAATGCTCGAATGAGATTTATATTTGGATGGTTTGCTAAATATTGTTTTGACTATCACATGTCTCCATATGTTGCACTTGAGTGTTATTGGGACTTCTACGTAGTCCAGACAATCGGTAACAATTCCTGTTTGGGGGGCTGAATTAGTCTTGCCACATTTGATGCGTTCGGTAAATCTGAGTCATATGATAATTGTCGACAGTGGTACCATGTCAATTAATTCAGCATACGTTCGTACCAATTGAACTTGTCAAGTAACCTGATTGGCCTACTGTGTGTTTACCATGTATAAACACTACCGCTTGAACCTAAGGTACCCCTTACCAATGTAAAAACCCGTTTCAACTATGGTAGCACTATCCGCTAAGACTCATAAGCCAGGCATGGTGGTATGAGACACCGTAGTCGAGCTGTCGACCTACGCTGGGGTGACGAGCCTCCCCATAGTGACTAGTGAGCAACCCAAACTCGTGAGTCAAATATGGTGGTATGGGACACTGTATTCGAGCTGTTAGCCTTCATTGGCGCAGCCTGGCTGTGGTCTTCAGTCGGGTTGGTGATGAACCTTCGAAAATAGACTGTCAGTTGGTATGGCATTAGTGGAGCTACCTCGAGTACAAATAGGCCTACCCCGACGCAGCCTGGCTGTGGTCCCCAGTCGGGTTGGTGACAAGCCTTCGAAAATAGATTGTCAGTTGGTAGGACGTTGATGGTAGTAACCTCGAGTATAAACTAAGGCCTACGCTGAGGTGACGTGCCTCTTCGTAGTGACTTGAACTTACTTGTCCACTGCTTTTAAATCGGGGGTGACGTTGCTCTATAACTTGCCTATTGTATGTGATTAACTAGGATTGACGACCCTAATGGATCATTATTTGGGTCAATGATAAAAAGGGAGGTACCTTAGCTTCCCGAACCTGCTGTATGAATAAGTCTAATTAAGAACTTGGCTAATCATGCACATGCACCGCATTTCATGTGCCTTTCGCGTTGGAGTTGAGCACAGAGGAAGGGGTGCATGCCGCGATCGTGAGATGATGTCACAGAGGGAGTGTAGGCGAGGGAATGCATCATTAACACATATCATCCTTGCATTAATCAGAGTACCTAGGATTACTTGTTATTTTGTTTTATCATTACTGCTTGACTGAATTGATACCATGTTAACCATTGCCTTATAACTCCATTGAGTTGATCACTCACTCCCACTCTAAGACGGTATTTTAAAACACCAACCAGACTCTGTTGTAGTTTCAAGTGATGTCGAGGCCTATGAGGCAGAGCCTGACTTTTACGACGATGAGAAGGAGTTCTCCTATTCGCAACTCTCTAACGGGTCTATGTAGACCTAGAGTTGCGTCACTGGGGTTATGGGGATATGGATAGATGACATGACAATTTATCATTTTGTATATTTTGAAATTATACATGTAATTGTTTAACCTGGCGACATTCATACTCTAGGGACTTATAATCACTTATATGCTCTATATATTAACACAGTCTTCCGCTTGCGTAATTTAACTATCTCTGGAGTATGATATGTTGATTTGGTATAATCCCATTCATGTTTAATATACTAACACAGACAACACTTAATCATCATTTTCTATGTTGCATAAGTTATGCGTTGGAACTCGGAAGTTGAGCTTCTACTCGACCCCCGATTTTTAGGGTGTTACATTTGTCTAACTGACTCAACGCTCACACTAATTGACAAATCTGGTCACTTTCAATCTCCCCCTTTGTTAATTACATGACAAAACACCAAAACACCTTAGAACAACTTCTAGACTAACACCCTAAATTGTGTGTACATGAACTTTACATAATTTTACAGAGTTATTTACTTTACACACACAGATGACCATGCTCCCCCTCAATAGCAATCTCCTCTGTCTTCTTGCATCTGTTCCCCCTAACACCTATCTGCTCCCCCTATCACTTGTACCATCATTCACAAACACAAGCAGATACACATAATTTTCCTTCGGGGTGTGGATTTGTTCTCCCCCTTTTTGTCAGTCATTAGCAAAGGGAAATATAATAATGGATATTGACTGAAGTTGAAGCATATGGGAGAACCAAAACGGAGAGAGCATAAGCAGAATAGATAGATGTAAAAGAACATCTCTTTGTAGAAATCATTTATGCATATTAAGTCAAAGGAGATCAATGATTTTAACAGACACTAATAGTATGGATATAAAGAGCAAACATCACAAATCAGTTAAGGAATATGCAGGAGGAGGCATTCTCAGTTGATATAAACCAGATAAAACATGGAAACTGGGGTAAACATCATTTGAAGCAACCCAGAGAAATATGGCAGTAAGCATATATGAATTATAACCAGCCATGAAACAAAATATCCAAAATATGTACTGCCCAAGGTTGGCAGTAGTGTAACATCCATCCCAAACCAACTTCTAGACGTTCTCCTTCTTCGTGAATCCCTTCCTCGGGTCGGTCTTCGGGAAAGCGGTGGAATTCAAATCCATTTTTCTGATGTTGTTCTTATTGAAGTGTTGAAGAGGAAGTTCCGAATCGTTTATTGTCGGAAGACCGAATGTATTACACAGTACGTGAATAATCCAAGGATAGGGCAAATGAACATCTCGAGAAGTATGAATCGCATACACTAACTGATGAACAATCAAGGTAGGAAGGTAGATTTTGATCCCAGTTGCTACAGAATATACTACCATGGCCATGAAGCCTGTAAGGTCAGCACGATTAGTACTCCGAGGATATATGTTGGAGGCGAAGATGCCATGTAGAATACTATACCTCGGTTGCATGAATTTTGCTTTCAGCACATTGCCTTGATGCCAGGGAATATCATGACCATGACAAAGAAATTTCGTAACCATGGATCGGGTTTCAACATTCTCAAGGTCCATGTCAGGGAGACTGACTGGAGACAGAGTAAGGCCAAGGATGTTTGCAACAGATGCAGGAGTAATTTCTACATTGTCACCATCAACAGAAACAATGATAGACTGAGGTTCAACCACTGGAGAGTGACTGGAGGCAAAAAAGTTGTAGGTACGTTCATAGTGACACGGACCGCCAAAGTCAAGGAGAGGCAGCCAGTCAATTGTGGCTAACAGGGGTTCCAGATTGTATGGTTTTAAACACTCCCTGTCTATCCTCCTTTCATGAACTAGCTTTCTTCCAGTGTATTTGGCCAACGCCGAATTCACCCTAGCAGGAGGAGGGGCCAGTGCTTCAGATTGGGACCCGCCACGCAATGTTTATCTTGTTCGCTGGCGAGTAGGAGTCCCATGTTCAGGCACCCTCGCCCTTTCATTTGGAGCAAGGACCTTTTGCCTGGAGGATCTCGAAGATTCTCTAGGTCCAGACATTTTGCCCTTGTCCTTACCCATTTACCGGTACTCACAGAGAGAGATTTGATGAATTTGGGGTTTAACAGACAGAACTTCTCTCAAAATCTAGAAATACCCAGAAAGCACAAGATGGAATCTTGAGGAAAGGAAGAAATGGAAAGGGTATTACCGGATTTGAATGACCTTCTAGGACTCTCCGATGAAGCTTCGTGTAAACTGGCTGAGAGAGACGAGCAGGGAAGAGAAAAAAGACTTTTAGAAGTGAAATGCTAATTTTCCCGCTCGACTGCCTTTTATCGAGCGACACACTTCGATATCATTGAACATGGTTTCGATGATATCAATAGACCCCATTCGATGTTATCGAAACTGTCTTCGATAACATTCTCGATCATGTGACTCTTCTAATTCCAAAGTGGTGTCGATGAGATCGATTTTTGGTCAATTTAATCGAGAGTCTACACGATTTATCGACAGACATATCGAAGATGTATATCTATCATTTTTCAGCATTTCGACAATCTTCCATGTATAATATAGTATATCTTCATATCAAACAGTATACGCAGCAAAATTTGTACAAGCATTGTACAATCCAAAATTATAAACATCAGGATGTTTATATACAAAAGGATTAAGGTGAGGGACCTCAAATATATCGTTAAAAGTTCATCAAAATTGCATCTTTTCAACAACTATCCAGATCTAGATGCATGACCTGGACATGTTTTTCCATGTTTAAATGTTTCTAGGCATATGGATCAGCCCTTCCTTTGCCTTTAATGACATAGCAGTGGTTATTTGTGCGACAACCCTTCATCACTGGTTTACCTGATAGGTTTAGGATCTCGAATTCCTGCTTATCGAATGTAACCACATGCTCATTGTCACATATTTGAAAAATGCTCAGAAGATTATGCGTCAATCCTTTTATGCAAAAGGCATTCTCATTTTTTAGCATATTTATACCTTTAATAATTCTCCATCCTATTACCTTAGCAGTGCTTCCATCTCCATAGGTGACTATTCCATCATTAAGATCTGCATAGTTTGAGAGAAGGGATTTATCACCCGTGACATGTCTTGAGCATCCACTATCCAGGTACCACTTAGCATCATTGCTTGTTAAATGATTTGAGTGAGTAACAAGGTAATTTTTCTTTTCTTTCAGTACCCATTTTGTGACAGGAATTGCGGTAGTTTTAGTTTCTTTAATCAATTGGGCAACTGAACCGTGTTTCCTTGTCTCACAAATTCATTAGTTTTCTTGTTTAAATCAGCCACTTAATTCAATAACTCCTTCATTCTGTCAGTCATTCTGCGTGGTGATGGATGTGTATTTCCTCTATCCATATTCCTAGGTGGACACTTGACATCTTGTTTTTTGGTTGGTCTGAGTTTACCTGCATGCTTTTGACCAGAGTTGGGTTATGTCCTCCTAGGAAATATGCATTCAAACTAATAACGACCAGAATCACCACACGAATGACAAACAGGAGTAATCTTAGTTTTACTTCCTGAAGCAGCAGATTTTTCAGCTATTGATGTTGCATTTGCAGATTTTATTTTAAACTTATCATATCCTAAGCCACTCTTGTCTTTTCCTTGTCTTCCCATCCCTAACAGTTTTTCTAATTTCTCACCACTCTGGGAAAATTTATAGTTTAGTTTAGCAGACTTTCTGGATTTCTCTAAATCAAACAGGAGTGTGTGATTTTCATTTTGAAGATTCATGTTTTTATCTTTTAATAGTTCATTCTGTTTGCTTAGTTTTTTAGACTCGAATTTGTGAAAAGTATTGATTCTTTTGAGCCTATCATTTTCTGAGTGGTATTGTTGTAGATCATTAATTAGGTGTGTATTAATTTCCAATGTTTTATCCAGATCTTTTTGTAGCAATTTATTTTTTGTTTTCAGTTATTCCAAGTCTTTTAAGGATATTGATGCTATGAATGTAGAGTTGATTGTAAGCATCCTGCAGTTTATCCTTTTCTTCTTCTTCTTTCTCAGTTTCCTCATTATCTAATGGAAATGATTCAGTGGCCTGTGATTCTTCAACGTTCTCTGTTTCGATGGGAATGTTTGAGGCAATAGAGACCATAAGAATTTTTAGGGATTTCTGGTCTCCATCGCTCTCTGAGTCACTACATTCTGAGTTTGACTCTTTCGTGTCATCCCATGTGGTTGCCATCGCTTTTCCTTTGGTTTTCTTATTTGGGCATTCGGTGGACAGGTGTCCAAACTTCCGATAGGTATAACACTGAGGTTCCTTGGATTTTTCACCACTTTTAACTTGTAGAATGTTTGTTGTCCACCTGTCTTCCTTTAAATGGACAACCACGATTTTTCTGAAAGAATTTTCTGAACCGTTGTGCCAACAAGGCCACTTCCTCATCTTCATTTTCTCTTTCACTTTCAATGTCCTCATTTGTTGAATTCTTTGAGGTTTTGAGGATAGTTGTTTTGGATTTAGGGATTTGTTTGAAGTGTAGTTCAAATGTTTGTAGGGAACCTACTAGTTCTTCTATTTTCATTTCATCTATGTTTCTACACTCTTCAATGGTTGTTACTTTGAGATTAAACCGTTCCGGTAATGATCTTAGTATTTTCCTATAGATTTTTTAGACCGAAACTTTTTCACCTAATCCTCCCATGGAGTTACAAATAATGTTCAGTTTTATGAAAAACTCCATGAAGGTCTCATGCTCTTCCATTCTGAGACTTTTAAATTGTGATGTTAGGAGCTGTAATTTAGACCTTTTTATTATGCTTGTTCCCTCATGGGTTGTTTCCAACAAGTCCCATGCTTCTTTGCCTGTTCCACACATACTGATTTGATTAAAAACTTCTTGGGACACAGAACAATAGATAAAATTTATGGCTTTAGCCACAGAGGTTTGTTTTTCTTTATCGAATGTTGTCCACATCTCTTTGGCTTTTGGTTTAGTGATAGTTATGACATTTTCAAGTACGATTTGATCAGTTGGTGGCACATATCCTCGTTCAACAATATCACAAACATCATGGTTCAAAGATCTCAGAAAGGAGTGCATTTTAGCCTTCCAGTATGCATAATTTGATCCATCAAATACTAGAGGTCTAGTGACCGATGAGCCCTCTCCTTTGGCCATATTCCCAACTTCAGTCAAGATCACTCTCTAAGCGGTGAAGCCCTTAAGAGAGACCCGCTCTGATACCAATTGAAATTACGGTAATGACCGCTTTAATTGAAGTGGGAATATGCCAATATGTCCTAGAGGGGGGTGAATAGGACTTTTTAATATTTTATGATAATTTAAAATCCTATCAATCTTATCCTGAGAGAATATGCATGTATCAGGATTCCTTCGAAGTAACTTTAATGGCTTCCAACCCAAATAGAGGATCCAGTCATAAAACTATTTGAAAGATAAACAAGATGTAAATCATAGTTTATGATGGATGTGACTGTGTGTGAGGTGTGATATCAGATAATTAGATATGAAAACATTTAAGGAAATCACACAAGCAGTAGAAGATAATAGCAATCTCAAATACAGTTATTTTTATAGTGGTTCAACTACTTGTCTACTCCACTTCCGACAGACGCACTCAACCCTTGAGTGTACCGGATCTCACTAAAGGAGATTTGACAACAGGTTCACCTCAAACCGGAGGTTTTAAATCACCTCAAACCAGTATAACCTACTCTATGCTGACTCTAACGTGTCTACACAATACAAGTTTATGCTCCCATAAGCAAGGGTCAATGCACAACACCCGAGTTTTAGGCCACACAGGCCAATGATCCACACAAGGAACCTCACCAGTTTATGCTCCCATGAGCAAGGGTCAACACACAACACCCAAGTTTTAGACCATAAAGGTCAAGGACCTAAGAGTTTATGCTCTCCACAAAGTAAGGGTCAGCATAAAGCACCCCCACGTACGCTCCTGTCGGAGGCCTCCTATGAGGACTTGAAAGGGGTGAGAAATACCTTAGACCCAATCCTACAGAAGGAATGATCACAAGGGTCCTCTGGACTCTAATGACTTACAAATAAGTAGATGAGCCCCATTCAGCACATTGATGAAGATCTCCTCCTTTGATGACGAAGAATCTTCAGCTTCCTTGAACCGCAACTCAGATGATGTACCAAGATAAGGTGACAGGTTGGGTCAAGGTTATGATGGAATCCTACTCTATTAAATATTTTCCTATAGAGGGGAGAGTGATTCCAATCATCTATGCATTTAAGGCATCCCAGCTTAATGATTTGCCATTAAGATGGTAGCTGTAGGATCCTTAAATGCGGAAGTTCATTCCCCAATCCACTCTATTGAATGTCAATGATGAGGGTGGATTGGAGGATGAACTTCTATGAGAGAAAAGGCTTAAGGTATAAGATCTGGGGTTAAACACACAAAAGCACTCTCTATTTTTCTCTACCAACAACAAAGGGGAAGCTCTCATTAAATAGGCAAAAGGTTCCAACAGATATAAAACGGTCACATTTTTTAATAGAGTTCGATATCATAGATCAGGGTCGATATCATCGAGCGTATACTCTCGATAGCATCGATTGGCCGCTCGATGATACGAACACAATTGTTAAATGCTTTTGAAACTTTTTACCAACTGGTCGAGGAAATCGAACATGCGTAGATGTTCTTGGATTTCGAACTCCGATTTCTGCGACATTTAAAAATGTGAGGGCGCTTGCCTTTGAAATATTTCAGGTATGGGATATGATCGATCATCACCCGATATCATCGGAATTTGAATGTCGATGATATCGATGACAGTGTCGATTCATCGTAATTCTAAGGAATTTTCCTATAGGCTTGCTGGACAATTTGTTCTATTTCAATTACATCGACCTTGTCTCGATATGATCGATATTTGAATATCGATTTTATCGAGTGACCCTAGAATATCTAAGCAGTTGGTGTAGGATTGTAACGTCTAGGAAAAATTTGTATAAAGACCCGAGTACCACCTCAGGCAGAAACCACTGAGGACTAAATCCTTTAGAAATTAGACGGAATTAACTAAGTGTTAAATTAGATTAGCTGTGAAATTTGCTTGAACCACTTTAAATACGAACTGCAAGACCCCAAACTTGCAGAATCATTGACGCTATATTACCCTATAATCTAGGATCAATCTTAAAACTCGGTTCCTCTTGGGAGCATCACGAAACTACGTATCAGACCTGGACCGCACGTCGGAAGTTCGATTACCATGAAACTAAACGATTATGACTACCTTGCTGGACTTGACAACCATCTCAGAAATTAAGTCCTGATTGTGTCCAGAAACGAACAACTTGAGCTCGGAACATGGTGTGTGAGAAACGTGAATATCTTTAGAAATAAAATCCAAACTTACGTAAACTGAGTCGTGTCGCTTGCATGCCAAATATAAGGATTCAAACCATCAGAATCTGACCCAATTACACCCATTGGATCAGTGGAAATTTCTAACACATGTCAGTGTACTTGTGGCCCTGATCGAATGTCGGTGACCATTGAACTGAAACTGGTCCACCACGATCGATCTGTAAATCCGATCGGACCAAAAACTTAACTTGACCTAGATCCAATGCCAGGGAGATTAAGTCCGACCGCACACAAAATAAGGGCCTCCAAAAGTGCTCCATTGGATCGAAATAACCCCCATTTGGCTATAACCTAGGTATACCATGTCCCTGGGGCCATTCCGGTCAGTTCTGGGCCTATATAAGGACCTAAAACCCTCACTCTCTCATGTCATACGAATTTACAACCTTAGGAGAGAGAAGAGAGAAAAGAGAGAAGGAAAGAGAGAGAAAGTGAGAGAGAGAGAGAGTTGGAGTTTGATCTAGGGTTTCTTCCCTGCCGCTCCACGTGTTTAACCACCACATTTGTATCGCTTTTCTGGTGATTCTGACTCCGTACTTGGGTATGAAAACCTAACCTTATTTTTTTTTGGGTTTTAAATAGTAAAAATGAGGAAATAGCTAACTTATTTCATTCTGAAGGTGATCGTCGTGCCGTAGACAAAGACTAAGTGTCTAAAATGAATCTGTTACGCGTTTACCAGCATAAGGTGTGACTATAAATATTTAGGTTATGGTTTTCAAGGCTTTCAATATCAGTAATGATTTATGACTGACTTGATTGCTATTACACATGCTTAGATACGATGTAATCCGTATATTACCCATATATATGAACTATGTTGAATATAGTGCGCTCATATGTTTGTTGAGATGTTTGAATTAGTATGGAAGTATGATTTGTGCTTAACATGATTATTGATCGAGCATGCATGATTGGTATACATATGGCAACTCCTATGTGGAAGGATTTGCTATAATATGTATGTTAGCTAATTTGTTTCATGTATATGATATGAGTAGTCTAAGTGTTTGATAAAATACCTGAATGAGAAAATGCTTGTTGCCATGTATTTGATGAGGGTGTTGAGACAAGATTCTCAATCACCTTATCTATAGTTACAGTTTCTGTTATGTAACCCACTTTACTACTATGTGATTTATGTATGTAATGCTTATGTGTGATAAAATGCGTACTACGTGTTGGTTAAAATGCTCAAATGAGATTTATATTTAAATTGGTTGTCAATGTTGCTTTGGCTATTATATATGAATACTATTGATTGGAGTGTGTTTGGGGCTATGACGTAGTCCAGGCAATCGGTAATGGTTTACGATTGGTGGTCGGACTGTTTTAGCCATGACGGACGTGTTTGACGAATCCGAGTCGTACGCTATTTGTCAACAGTGGTTAGGCCACGCGGAATGCTTATGCACTCCATGTCGATCAAACCAACGTGCGCTCGTACTAGTCGAGCTTGTCGAGTAACTCGAGTAGCCCGATATATGTTCACCATGTATGGACGCTACTGCTTGAATCTAAGGTACCAAGCTCACCAGTGAAAAGCCCGTTAACCTTGGTACCTCGATCCGCTAAGACTCATGAGCTGGACATGGTGGTATGGGACACCGTGGTCGAGCTTTCGGCCTACATTGAGTCTCCCCATAATGACAAGTGAGCAACACCACCTCGTGAGCCGAATAGGTGGTATGGGACACTGTATTCGAGCTGTCAGCCTATACTGATCAGGTGATGAGCCCTTTGTAGTGACCTCGAGCGTACTCTGAGACTGCGTTGAGGCGACGAGCCTTCGCGTAGCAACTAGAGTATAAACTAGGCCTACACTGATCAGGTGACGAGCCCTTTATAGTGACCTAGAACCACAACATTGTATGATATTTACTAGGACTGACGACCCTAGAATGGATCATTATTTGAGAAATGATATAAGGGAGGTACCTTAGCTTCTCAACCCTGCTGTATGAATAAACCTAAGTAAGAACTTGGCTAATCACATGCATGCACCGCATTACGTATGCCATTGGCGTAGCAGGTCAAGCACTGAGGAAGGGTTGCATGCCGTGATCGTGAGATGAAGTCATTGAGGGAGCGTAGGCGAGGGCATGCATCATTGTTTCATATCATTCTTGCATTAACAAGAGTACTTAGGATATGAGTGTTGTACTACTTTATCATTACTGCTTGACTGAATTGATAATATGTTAACCTTTGCTTTATAACTCCACTAAGTTGATCACTCACTCCCACGTTCTGGGACGGTGTTGTACACACCAACCAAACTCTGTCTTAGCTGCAGGCGATGGCTCAGCTTATGAGGCGGAGCCAGACTTCGATGACAATGAGGAGGCATTCTCCTACATATAGTTTTCAGGAGGGTTCAGGTGAGTCGTATCCTGATCGACGGGGATTTCTGGGGTGTTGACTAGATGTCATTACACTTGCTATTTTGTTTTTTTGAAACACACATGTATATTCATTTTTGTCCATTTTGGGAAGTATATATGTACATATTTGACCTGGTAACACAATCATACTCAGGTGACATACAATCACCTATATGCTTTATATACTTAACAGAGTCTTCCGCTTACATAACTTAACTGTCCCTGGTGTATGATATGTTGTTTTGGTATAATCTCATTCATGTTTAAGGCACTAACACAGACAACATTTGATTATCAATACCCATGTTGCATAAGTGATGCATTGGAACTCGTGAGTTGAGCGTATGCTCGACCCCCGATTTTCAGGACGTTACAGAATTTCCCTTGCACATTCCAAATCATTAGGAATGGTGCTGACTTCGAGTGGGCTATTAGACCGGGTGTCCTCTATGCTAATTGTTGTCTCTGAATTGAGGGTCACGACCTTTGTAGCCACGAATTCTGAAGCCCTTATAACCACTGGGGTGACCACTGCTGTAGTTGTCGTGCCAGTTGATGTCATGGTTACTAGTGGAATTGCAGTCAGTGGGATTGCTGGTATGGGTGGCCAATCTTGTTGTTAAGTCTGAACCATTTGTATTACGGTCGGTAGTAGCTCCTGGGTCACTGCAAGAAGAACGTAAAGAAATTAAGGTGTGTAGGTAAGTAAATCAATGCAAGCATATGTATAAGCGAGCGATCTCCACCTAAGTCAGACCGAATGGCATGGATGATTGGACAATCTCTCACAGCTTAAGGATTTCTTTTATTACGGTCACCAACGGTCATATGGAATTAGGGAATGGTGGCGGATTAAGATGATAAGATGGGTGATATTTCTTATCGAAAGGAAGATTTAGATTATTCAATCTCTCTCTATCCCACCACCATTTATTCTAGCATTTATTGAAATGGGCTTCCTCATGGCGTTTTAAGCCTTCATTGATTTATTGCAAATAATCTGTGATGGTGAGGCTAGGCCAATAGTTTGTTTTAAAATATTTTCGAATGCGGATACAACCTCAGCTAAAGAAGTACCTAACGGCCAATTGGGCATAGCTGGTATTGACAGCGGTCGATCCTCTACTATTGGACGAGATTCGAGAGGATCGGTGCATTGAAAAGAAAGGATATGAATTTTTGGAGGTTGACTAAAGATACTTCGTATATCCAAAATTTTGTTCGAAGCCATCCGTTGTGGCCAGGTAGATGCGAGGATATCAAGATGTTCCTCTGTGATTTCCTGGTTTGTTAGAGCAGGAGCATCATCTATTGAAGTCAGAGCAGAAGAAGTCATGGTCGACCTCGTTCTCACCTTACTTGTGGACCTCTTGGCAGTAGGAGTGGGTAGTAGAAGTCGTTATCGACTTCTTTTCTTACTCTTCGTTACATCCAGCTGAGAGCAGAATCGAGTGGTAAGCTCTTTCGTGTTTCTTCCACCTATGAATTTAGTGTAATGATGATCCCACCATGTAATGAAGTTATCCATCGCTTAGGGAAAGTTAGGATAACTTGTGATCATCAGGGCAAGTGACTCCTTGAGATATGATTTGCGAGGGTCACATAGAGCTCCACGTTGATTACTATCGCATACTTGTAAGGAGGTTGATTATAGGATTTGTAGGTAAGCGGACAGGGGATACATTGAATGAGGCCAAACTGTCAAGCAACTAGTGATGAATAATATCACTCAATCCCGGCTTTGGCATTCTTGCCTGTCTTGATCATGCCTCCATAAAAGAGATCACGACCGATGACATAATCGGTCCAAGCGTGATGTGACCAACTGGCCAAATGTTCATCGTTTGGCTCAAATTGCCTTGTGAGCCACCCTAGTCCATAAGTTGTCTCCTCTGAAAAGGGCATGAAGGATTGGTCCTCCTTAGATTTTTCGAGGGAGAGGAACCCTATGAGATACTCTTCGACTGTATGACTCTCCGAGGGGATGTGGAGAATTCGGTCGCCGAAGGAAGAATACAATTTTCATGTATGCATCAAATGATTGAAGTGGGAAGGCCGGAAGTATGTAAGAAACCACATTTACAAGAGCCACAACGGCCCTCTTGCATAATGTAACTCTTTACGAGTGGCCTTGTAAAGACTCCGATATAGATGGCCAAGAACGTAGGGTGCTAAAGTGACCCTATGGCCTTGGGTTAGCTATTCGGCTAAAGCAACATATTCAGAAGTGACCTGAAGAGCGCTAACATAAAGAAGATGCCTACAGATCTAGAGAAGGAGGAAGGTCGTGTGTTGTAAGACCCATACCCCAGTTTGTACCGTTCCGTAGGCTTCCGCGATCCTACCGGTTGAATTCCGGCAATCCTCGACCCATTTCCAACGTTGTGCGCAATCCTAAGCCGAGTCCTGCATTCCAAAGTCAGCTCGAACTGAAACTTGTATCCTTGCGACCACGCCGTCGCCGTGGTTCCAACGCCGCGACTCGCGCACCGAACCGATACCTAGGTGGGAAGATGCCAGTCAGCGTTCGGTTCGAAGAAACGCCGCACGTTGCGAATCTCGAGGGAATCTCTACGAGATGTCCCATCAATCAAGTCAAGTACACCACCTTACCTTAATGCCACCTCACCCAATAACAAGTACACATGACCTCTCTCTCCTTTCCCACAAGTCAACAATTCCCTCCCTTCACCATTCCTCTTTTTCTCCATTTTCAAACCTAATCATACATCATTAATTACAACACCACTCCACTCATCCCTTCCATCCATATCTCCCATCACTTCTCTCTCTCTCCCTCATTTTTTTCTCAAATCCCTCCAAGCAACAAAGCTCCATACGTCCCAAGCTTTCTCAAGCATTCCAAGAGCAACAAGTGTGGCCCACTTTCCCCACCCCTCTCATCTCTCATTCACACCATCAAAAGTCCATCATCCACCATTAAAAGTCAAGCAAAGGAGCATTGGAGTGCAAGGAAGCAAGGAGGAGTGCAAGAGGTGGGTGATCCACCGTTGATTCCATTTAAGGACCCACAAGTGATGGGATCCACTTTGATGTATGTAGTTGTGATTGAAGAGGGGCCCATAGTGGCGGGGTCCCTCCACTCCATCACCGTGTCTCTCTCTATTTATCTCTTTCTCTCTTCCTTAGAATGAAGTGGGCCCCACCAATATGTTAAATCTACTCCATCCATCAAATGGTGTGGCCCACCTCATTTTAGGAGACATCCACCACCTATTTAGGTTATATAATATATTATAACATTTTATTAATATTACTGGGCCACAAGCATGTGAGACCCACCTTGTTGAACGTGGGTCACAAGCATGTGGGACCCACCATGATATTTGTGTATCCACGCCGTCCAGCGTCCCTGGACGCTGGACGTGAGAGGGGCTAACATGGAGTGTGTGTACTGCATGGGTTTATACTTGCATGTTAACAAAAAAAAATTGCTTTATGGAGTGGGCTGCTCATGCAGGCCCCACCTTGATGTATGAGACTGATCCACACCGTCCATTCTGTCCTTCAGATCATTTTAGGCGTTGTGCCAAAATAGTAAGGTGATCTGATCACCGGGTGGGCCATACCCTCTAAAACCATGTAAAGACATGCCAGAACATATAAAAGTACTCAGTGGGACCCACTTGGAGTTTGGATGCATCTGAAACTCAGTCTGGACGGCCAGACAAGCGGGACTCACATAATGGGTGGGCTGGATCGTGAATCACATCTCGGTGGGCCCCATAAAAAAAAAAAAGGCAGCAGCATCGACGCTGCTTCTGCTGCAGACACAGCAGGCGGGGCCTGTGCCAGGCGGGCGGCTAATCTGGGCTAACCCACGGGTCCCAGTTGCGGGCCCCACCATGATGCGTTTCGGACATCAACACCGTCCATTGTGGGTCCCCCTTCTAGAAAGGGGCCTGCCCCAAAAATCAGCCGTATACAGATCTCAGGTGGGCCATACCACCTTAAACCATGTGAAGACATGCCTAAATCACATAAAAACACTTGGTGGGGCCTACCTGAATTTGTGATGTGGCTGAAACTTGGTCTGGACCCTCAGCCAGGTGGGACACACATACTGGGTGGGCTGGATTTGTGAACCACATTTCGGTGGGCCCCACCCACCCAGGTCCAAGTGACCTTATGAACAGGTTTGGACGGCATATAAACATTATAGTGGGCCCTGTCCCAAGGTCCACGTGACCTCGTGAATAGGTTGGATTTCAAATAAACATTCCAGTGGGCCCAAGGCCCACGTGACCCTTTGAATGGGTTGGATGGAAATAAACATCACCGTGGGTCCCTGGTCGGCGTGACCATATGAACAGGTTTGATGGAAAATAAATATTTCGGTGGGCCCCTTGCCACATGGCCTTATCAACAGGCGGATGGAAAAATAAATATTTTTGGTGGGCCCCTTGCCACATGGCCTTATCAACAAGCGGATGGAAAATAAATATTATGGTGGACCCCCCTACTCATGTGACCTTATCAACAGATTGGATAGTAAAATAAACATTATGGTGGGCTTCACATGTGGCCCACTTGGATGCATATGGGCTGATGTGTTTAGGCCCATCTTGATGTATTTTTAGGCCCATTATGGAGGCCCACTTGGATGCATATGGGCTGATGTATTTAGGCCCATCTTGGCATGTATATGGGCCCAATATTGAGGCCCACTTTGATGTATATGAGGCCCATATGATTAGGCCCACCTTGTTATATTTGAGACCCCATGTGTTATATGACTAATGTGATATATGCAAAGCCCATGAGTTATGGCCCATTGCAATGTATGTAAGGCCCGTTGGTGCGGTCCAATGATACAGCCCACTTGATGAAAATAAGGCCCTTATGATACGGCCCATTCGATTTACCTAAGGCCCAATGGAGTGCAACTATATCCATTGCAATGTATGATTCCCCGAGGTGTATATAATGATGTTTATAGCAGGTTATACCTTGGAGCAATGATGGTTTGACGTCCACATTACATGGTCAGTGTCGGTTAAAGGTCCGCACCACCACTCTCCCTGAGGCTCACCGGTAGGAGGCTTTTGTACTTAGTGCATTGGCCGTCCCAGGCCATCTTCGCTTTGCCTGAGACCCATCACTTTATATCATGATTAGTATAGATCCATGATTCATGATCATACGCATCATATGTATGCTTGATATGGAGAGTGGTGATCATAGCATATGCCTACGGGCAGATCGTTTATGGGCTCCCTGATATGCGGAGTTGCCCTATATGAGCGCACGGTATGCACAGGATTGATGCATGTCTGGTAGTATGATTCATGCACTTGCATCTGTGATATTGTAATATGCCCTAGCGACATCTGAGCCATAGCCTCCACAGATATATCGTGGGTGGCTGGTTGGATACCGAAAAAATCTTGTTCTAAGCAATTGGGGCGCCATAGATGTCCCTGGGTGAGAGTCCCTGAACCCGATGGTACCAGAGGATGACTCCAATGCCGAAACCGAGTGGATATATGAGCGCACGAGGGCCGAATACCATAAGGCCGTGTCTCCCACTGTGTCGTGGTCGGTTGGAAAGGAGTGGTGGCCTTACTCGCCAGAGAGCAGGGGGCATTACTAGGCTGAGTTTGACCAGCTCGGAAATGGGTTCGCTATCGACGTGCCGGATAGGTATTGGCTAACCCTTGGCTAGGCGGATGGTGAGGTTTCTTACGCTCACTTGGACTGTGCTGCTTGGAGAGAGACAGTGTCATTTGGAGTGTACTGAACCCTGGTGATTATCCATATTGAGAACCGTATTAATTTGATGCTCTAGTGAGGAGTTGCATTGGTATGAGGATTGGCATGCTTGACTTACATATTGCATCGCATGGCCTTGGTATGGCCGATAGCATTCACATCTTGTACTGTATAGCCTTGGTACGGCCAGTTGCATTTACGTACTCATCAGCATGATTCCGCATTACTCCGGCATTGCATTCTGAGCACATTCACACACACTTACACCGCCCTCTAAGCTTTCTATAAGCTTATGCACGATTGATGCGTGCAGGTGACGCCAGGACGCAGCTATAGTCTCGCCACAGTTGGAGCGTGCCGCCGAGCTTTTGGAGATTTGCTATTACCACTATCTTGATTTCCCTTTATACGCACTGTATTCAAAGTTTTTGTTCATAGTGGATTTTATGATGGTGTTCTTGTGGTTATTGTTCGTGGGTTATGCTTGGTTATGCTCATTACGAATCAAATTGATATTAGAAACCCTCCTTGTAGCATCCCAGGATCGAAACCTGGTATATGGGTGCCCGGAGCCGAGAATGGGGTGCTATGGAGGCTATCGGCGTCGGATTCGGCGATCAGGAATCTTGTGAGCCCGGTCTCCGAATTCGGGGCGTGACATGTGTTCTTCTCATTTAACGGGACCTTCACGCTTGCAGTAAGCTTTCAATAATTTGGTATAGCCCTTATTCGCCTTACTTGGGTAATGTTTGTGCTCCTTAGAAATAACTAGGGCAGAAAGTTGGGCAGGTTGGGTCGGGTTGGTGCTCAACCCTAGCCTAACCCAAGGTTCCCATACCTCAACCCAACCTAATCTAGGGTTGGGAACTCTAAACCCAAGCCCAATCCAAGTGGGCTCAATTGGGTTGGTCGGGTTGGTCGGGTTGGTACATGTTAATATTTTCATTATTACATTAGTCTATTATATTTCAATACACGTATTATTTTTTATACCTATGATTTGATAGATTATATATGTAGTTATTTATCATAAAGAACTTCATTTTTTCTAAACAAACAAGCTAAAATAAATATTTGGTAGAGAGAAATCTGGCATATCCTGTTAGCTTGAGTCATCGGAAATGGTGTGGACCAACGAGAACCAATGGCATTAAAATTTCCAATGCATTTAACACAAATGATCCACACTCAATTATAATTTATAACTTATATATCCATTGGGTTAGGGTTGGGTCGGGCAACTCGAGACCTTAACCCAAGCTCGACTCAACTTTTATTGGGTTGGTGTTTATATAGCCCAAGCCTAAGACCAAACCTGATACATCATCCCTGAGCCCAACCTAATGTTGGGTCAGTCACGGGTCGGTCGGGTTGAACCCGCCCAACTTTCAGCCCTAGAAATAACACCTGCGTAGTAGTTCATGTCGAAAGGAAATAGTTCAGTCAGATAGCAGATGTCTTTGATGGTAGTACTCATTAGGCCATAGCCAAAGACGAAGGTATTGGTCGAGGTACTCCAAAATGCTGAGATGGCAAGGAGAAGGGATGGATTGGCTTGATACTCTCTGAGGGAGAGTCTTATACATTCATAAATGCCCACGTCTTTCCACATTGCTTCATGTTGGGAGGATACTCAAATGAACCATTCTTCCCAATCTGGAAGAGGATTCAGCCATGATCGAGGGGTTTTTAATGCATTCATCGCATCAGGAAAGGATCCGGATCGGATCAGTATTTCTTCTCCTGGACAAATCGGGAAGAAGGGATTGAGGGGTTGAACCTCATCAGTTGAGATCTCTGGAGAGAATGTTGGACCAAGGTAGAGAGACTCATCGCCCAAGGAAGATTTGTAGATCGTGTCCTCAGTGCTTTTCTTCCTAAGGAGCTCCATTACGGCCATGATATCTTTCTGGTCGAAGGAGGGGGTGGACAACGAAGAGGCAACCATTACAGGAGTGTTTAGAAGCGAAGGTCTTGGGAAAGGGATTGCAGAGAGAAAGGAATTCAAAAGCATAAATCAGAATCGTCCGAAGTATCGTTTATATAGACGATGAAGAGGCAACATTTATTGAGGCATCATCATAATTTCGACAGAACAACTACTAAAGACACATGTAGATGCGAGATTCATTCGACACCTTAATTCCATGTGGCTGACACTGGTGATAACGACCGAAAGCGGTTCACATTAGGCAACACGTGTGGATATTTATGATAACATTAATGAATCATCAAACATCGCCGTCTCTTTCTCCGAAAGGACAATGACGAGGGGGGCAATGTTTGTAGCCATCCTGGCTGAGCCCTGTTTCGACCAATCAGATTGATTCACATGTGATTTGTATGGGCACGCATGGGGTAATCAGAGGATTTCCTACAAATATGTATGGTTATGTCTGGGAAAGCAGAACCATAACGTATCAATTATGGCCAAATACTAGAAAAGCGGTCGATGAGACAAGCGACCGAGCTCGAATGACCATATGACAAGTGACAAGAGTAGAAGCGATCAAGCTCAAGTAGTCACACGACAAGTGGTGAAAGGAGAGGCCAAGGAAGCAGAACGTTAGAAGTATCCAGAAGCAAAGTAGTGGAGAACGGTTACCATTTCCATTAAAACATGAGAAGAATCCAGAGTGGCTGGATTAAAGCTATAAATAAATGAAGATTACAGCAAAGTAAGTCGTCTCATACCAAACCGAACAAATCAAACTTATCTTTCAATTATCTCGCCAATTTACATTTCGCAATGTAATCTTTTACTCATTCTATTAAGTAAAATTTCATTCTTTAGCATAACCATTTAGTTTTCAGCTCATTATTTACATTCCATAGTGTAATCCATATTGATAATTAAGTAATTGATAATCCTTAGATGTAATAGGAGTTTATGCCCTCGCACTGGACTTCATCTGATCATCGAAGGAGAATTCTTCAGCTGTCCATAGTGGTTTACGGTGAGGATTTCTTTCGCCCATTTCATTGTCTGACTACAATGACCTTTGATGATCGACTATCTCTCGTGCAATAATGAGTTGAGGAAACATGGTATTCATTTTTTCTCAGGAAACTTTAGCAAACCTTGTCAATGTTGGCCTGTACAACATTCATGAAAACCAAACAATTTGTCGTGGAATGAGAATGTGTGTCATGCCACTTAAAGTATTCGATCTTTTTTAGTTCTTCAACCGAGGGAATACTTTGGTGCGTTGGAACCTTAATGAGCTTCCCTTCGAGCAGGTGGTCAAGGATTTTATTGGTATAAGTTATATCAAAGGAATATCTTTTACTGACTTTGAAGACATTTTCTCATATTTTGACTTGACAAAGTGGCCATGTCCTCCTTAATCAAAGATTGACAGACAAATGGCTTTCTACCCACAACCTCCACCATGTTCAACTCGAAGTTTGGCTCGTGATAATAAGTACCCATTAAGGATTTATTTTTTTTTACATTAGTTTTCTTCATTAAAAAGTCATTTGTAGTGAGTAATTTGGGTGAAAAGATCAAAGATCTTTAAATTTCATGCCCTCAAACTTTTTTATAGCTTAATCTTTAAACCATCTGGACCGGTTTGACGAATTTGACCTCAAGCATAGTGACCAAGTAATGATTCCTTGCTTTATCGAAACGAGTGATGTATTTATTAGTCGTTTTCTCATGGCAATTGCCTTAGATGAGACAAATCGGCCATGAATACTTCTTGCCCAGTTTTAAAGAACCGTGCGTGGAACTTCTCTTCCATCTATAACCATGAGTTAATTGAATTACGTGGGAAATCAATATACCATGTGAAGGCCATTTTGATGAGAGAGTTTTCAAAAAGCCAAAGCTTCAAGAAATCTTGGTTTGACACCTCACCACATTGGATGGTGAAGCAACCGATTTGCTAAAGGTCATCTGACCACACTCTCCTAAGAATAAGGTGAACTCAGGGGGAGGTAACTCTTCGGTAACTCATAGTAACGATCAATCCACTCTAGATAGGGTTTCCTGTAAGTCAGTTTGTTTATGTGGCGGCCTTTTTTATAGCTTACAACTACTTGAATCAAACTAATCAAATCACCGCATCCCATCTGAGGTACCTGAGCAGGTGCTTGCGATTCTTGAGTGGTTGGGTTGACAATCAACGGTGGAATTGGATTAACCACTGGGGGCACCAGAGGCATAAGAGGTTGGCCCCCATGCTATTCTATTCCTGGGACGTACTGGCCCTCAAGGGCTCCAAGATTTAGGACCTCTTGGTTATATTAGCCATAAGGGCGACCATTACGGCCATTTTTCTAATGCTAACCTATGCTGGTGGTGGCACATTCCAAGCAAACTGATATTGATCAAACCAATTGATCCCTGGTTGAAAAGGTATTGGTTGATCATCGATTGGATTATGAAGAAAACAATCCTTGCGTCATTCATCATGAAACCTTTAAAATAAAAAGCTGGTGAGCCAGTTGAATTTCTTGGCCTGAAGTTTTTCCTGCTCAGCCTGCTGCCGTGCTTGTGCAGTTTGGATCCACCCTTGCTCTGAAAGCCGCTACAGGCTAGCCTGCACACTGTGCAGAGCACCTGTAACACTTTCGAATGTGTTACTGAATGACGATGAGCCTGCTTCCAACATAATCAGCTCCTGGGTTCCAATAAGGTGTGGCTCTAGTTCCTCATGAAATTCTTCTTGTGGATTTAACATCTCCTTTCATAGAGGTTTATAAAAAGCCTTACGTACCTTCTACTCGTAGTATTGTACAATTGTATTAAGCGTCGTATATGGGTCCCACCAGCCGTGCTAAAGAAAGTGTTTGGCTCAAAATTTGATCGTGTGTACATGTGTATAATGGTAGGTGAGCCAGAGCCTTTTACAGCTTGATCCGAACCAAATGCCTTGACCCTAAGCGCCAAGATAAACTAAGGGATTGAGTAGTCACCCATGATCGAGAACTGAAGTAACTTGACTGTCTATTTAGCTACTCATATGCGTAATCAATCAATATGTGAAAAGAGGAGGGTTCATCCTTCTAATGAGTTTTTTTTTTTTTTGCCTTACAGATGAAACAACTTTTTCTCACTGTGATAACAGAGATAATACTATAAGTATGACACGAGAGTAGAAGAAACTCAATTACATTGAAAAGAACTGAACTTACAAAGATAATTCCTCGTCGATCCAGCGTCCGTAGCATAGATAACAAGGTCCTATAACTAAGTCTTCCTTGGTCCAACGACTGGGGCATAGATAAAGGGATTATACTAATCCTAGTCTAAGTCAATTTAGTGTAGAAACCTAGACAGATGATTTTACACTACTAATCTAAGACCAGTCCAGCGTAGCACCACAAATGAGTTGTGCTAAGCTCAAAGAAGCTAAGATAAAAGATAAAATTGAGAGGTAATATTGCGCTATAGATTTGATGTGTTGGGTTGGCGAAGGCCTAAAACTCTTAAATCTTTCTCCTTCTTATAAATCCCTAGGGGCGGTTGCAAGGAGAAATATTTGTAGCCACTCCTCCAGTCCACTGATGTGGAGACAAATGTCCGAACCCTCAGACAGTTGTGGCCAATTGAACAATGACACATAAGCTAATTATTTTTTCATGGGTCAGCCATTGCTTACGCACATGTTTCACTCTTGTTATGTGTATAAGAGTTTCTCTTAGCTTGTCGTGTGTAACGATAACCATCTGTTTCTCTGCACTATTATGGATAGTGAGCCATAATATTAGCCCATGTTGGTGTGACCATTATTCCCTGTCCTAGATGTTAGTGCACTTATTTGTGCATCTTGTTTGTCAATCATGTGAGTCTTTGTGTCATGTAGTCGATTGAGCCTTTGGAAGTTGAAAACCGAAGACATAAGAGTACAAGAGCAAAGAACAGGTGCAAGAGATGCCTTAGTGACCCTAACCCTTGACCCAAAACAACCCCTGAACATCTATATGATATTGGCTTAATAGGTAAACCGTGTTAATCATCCCGTAGCCTTAGGAACCTAATTGGAACATGACAAATAAAGCTAGAAGAGGTGCGAAGCTGCTGTTAAAATATATGCTTAAAACTGTAAATTTGGAGTGGTGCTCGATCCCAACGAGCAGACCTCGAGGGGTCTTCAATGGCATCAAAGACCCCCTCGATGACATTGAACAGGAAGTCGGATATGTCCAACGAAAATTGATCATATTATCTGATTTTCTCGATGGCATTAAGGACTCCTTTGATAGCATCGAATAGGTAACTCAATTATATCTAGCAAGATCAAATCATATTATTTGATTTTCTCAATAGCATTGAGGTACCCTCCAATAGCATCTAAGTTCATCTCAGTGGCGTCGAAGACTATTCGATGACATCAACAGAGCTATTATTTGCCCATTTTCTAACCGTTGAAACTCAAACCTCTTATAAAGGGCATTCGGTTCTTGGGCTTTGACATGAGTTTTTGGTGCAATAGAAGCTTCGGTGAGTCCATGATCACATCCCTCATCCCAACCCTCTATACCAATGAGTTTAAGTCATTTTCTTTGAGATTAACACTCTAATAAGGATTCAACCTCTACATTGAAGATGTGTTTGAACTCCTCCATTTTCTAGAGAGTATACTCAACCTCTATAAGCATACCATTGTTTAAATCCTCTAAAAGACCCATCTAGGTGAATCCCGTAAGAAATACAACTTCCTATTTGTTGTAGGAGATTCAAGCAACCTCTCATCACTATGGTCACCTTAAAGGAGCACTATATGCAAGGTGTTTGATCTTGGAGCTAGAGCCCTGGCAAAGCATCGATATCATAATTAGGAGAGCAAAAGGGAACTGGTTAAAGTATAGGAGAGCATCGATCATGCGACCCGAGATAGCACTACAAAAGGGCCTCAATTGGACAAGTAAGTTGTCAAGTGTATGAGTGTGTATACTTTTTCCTTGTGTGGAATTGAGGGTAAGAGTTTATGAGTCAAACTCGACTAGGTTCTTGTGTAGGACCTTGACTCTTATGTAGGGCATAAATCAAGTCCTTATGTAGGCCACCGGATATGGGTGTGTACGTGTTAGTTTCCGTGGGAGCCTCCAACGGGAATAAATATAGGTCCTTAAACTAGGATCATGATTGTTAGTTAGCCTATGGAAAATTAATTAAAGTCTCTTGTGAGAGCCTCCAATGAGAGTATACGTCAGTAGGTTGTTGTGTAGGACCGAGGTTTGTAGTGAGCTTATAGAAAATCACATAAAGTTTCTTGTAGGAGTCATTCCTTGTGTATGATTGTAAAGGTTAGAGGTCAACCTGATTTAAAACTTCCGATAGTGAAATCCAGTATACTCATAGGTTGAGTGCATCCGCCGAGAGTAGAGTAAGAAAACCAAACTACTGTACATACTTGTGTTTGGGATTGTATTTGCGCACTTGTTTTATTATGCTTATGTGATTAAATGTTTAATTATATGTATGCATGATTAGATGAATGCTAGAAATTGATAGTTAAAACATCTCACACACACACATGTACACTATCATGTTTATAAACCATTTGCTTAACTGGCACATCATTTGTAGTATATGTGAATGCCCTCTATTAGTTTGGAAGCCTTAGAGTTAATTATCTTACTTAGCTTAATTTACATATTAGCTTAAGTAGGCAACTGAGTTTTAAAAGACAAAAATTTTAATTGATCCTAATCGCCTCTCCCTTAGGACATAGCCTTCATTCCATAGCTCCACCAAGCTTCCACATGCGCAATCGTGGTAATTCCATTACACTACATGTGAATTTTCACTAGATATCTTCAACTACAAGCCATAAACAACTTATCGTGGTGGGTTGGCTTAATATATCAATGATTGTGACTGTGTTTCAATCGAATCACCTCCCTGATCATAAGGCCTGTATGGTGAACATTTGGCATTTCCACGTGCACCAAGTGTGCGACACACGTATCCCCGTTGTAGCCAACTAGTCTTGGCTTTCCTAGATACTCATAACTATTCGAATTCTGACTTCCTTCAGCCGTCAAAATAGCCGAAGATCTTCACTTTGTCTTTCATGAAGATTTTGCTACCACGTGGCATTTTCTAAGTCATTGGATCTTATGCGGTCATATCTAACGTAAAACATCAAGTCCAATCGGTTGGACTATGAGTCACAGTCCACCTAGTGGATAAGTTCCAAGCTTTGATGTGGTTGCAACATTCAACCCATCCAATATAGGTTGACCCTATTATGTGGATCACCTTATGCAAATATTAGAAAATCCACCCATCTAGTGGACCACATTTGAACTTTATATTTATTAACGGCTATAATTGTTTTCGACAGTTAGGTTATACATAAAGTGTAAATAAAACTGATTTTTGCACAAGGTTATGGGTCCAACCTATTAGAAGGGTTAGATGCCACATATAGTTTATAGATTGGAAGTTATCAGCTAGGTGGACTATACCTTATGGTCCAATTTGATTGAGACCTTTAGAGAAAGAATAAAACATATGGGTCACACTAATAAGGAAAAATGTAAAATTGCGCCTAAAAACTCCAAGGGATTATTTAACACCATAGAAACGATAGTAAAGGTTGGTAATAGGTGATAAAGGTAAAAGTAGGTGTCTTTAGAGAGTCATAAGGTGGTCCATAGGTGTCTTTGGAGAGTCATAAGGTGGTCCACTTCACCTGTTTTGAATTTCTTGGCTAGAGGTGTGTTCTCTAGCCACATTACCACTCATTATCATTGATGATGTAAGCATAAAAATGAATTGTGACCTTGCTTTAATAATTAGCAGGCCCCATTGTGATGTTTATGTCAAATCAACCCTGATCACTAACTGTAACCTCAATTTAACTGTAAAGCCCAAAAAAGAGTCTAGTTTGTGATTCAAGTGGGCTACGTAAGAGAAAAGTTGCAAGAGGGACATTCCCTTGATTTTTTCAAGGCCAATCGTGATAATTTTATGAAATCCACTCCAACTACTAGACACAAAGCAAAAATATTGGCCTAGAGACAAAAAATCAAGCCATCCTTGATTCAGATGAGCCGCACAAAAGGAAATAGTTTGGAGGGTGAGGGTTATTGTCTCCCTTAGTATGACCCACCTGAATCGTAAACTGGACTGATATCCAGACTCTATGGCTAAAATTAAGTTGGGCCCTACGGTTAAAATTAATTAACGCACTTGGTGATCGAAGTGGATTGTACGTAAACATCATGGGGGACATTTCCCACAATATTTTTAAGGCCTACATGGGTTCATGTCTCGATTTGCGGGAAAATCATCATAGTTGACTTCAAGGTATGCCCCACCTTAATGTTTACATAAAATCCACCCATATCACCGGATGGGTCACCTTTTTTTTTTTTTCACACGCACACACACCCCACACACTCACGCTAGTGGAATTTCGCCACTTATGGGTCACCTTTTATCTGTAGGTCCTAAAAGTCAAATCAGTTTGTGATCTAGGTGGGCTATACGAAGAAAATTAGTTGGAAAAGGTATGCCCTGTATACTTTTTTCAATTATATGGCCCGTTTGAATCACAGATTGAGTTGACTTTCGAGTCGTGTGGTTAAAACTAAAGTGACACACCTAGTTATTGACGTGGATCATGGATTTTATGTAAACTGTACAATGAGTCACTAATGAAAATTAGTAAATGCATGTCATGTGTGATTTTGGATTCGTGGCAATTATGATTTGGAATCCAACTTACAAGGAATTTATGATGCCCAACGACCCTTAAGTTAATATGTTGTGCCCATCTAACATTTGGAGCAAGTTTTTTATATTCCCGGTGATGTGCACCTAAGAAAGATATGGGACTATGGTGTTTCTGCTCTATTTTTTGTTGCAGATATGCGGGAGTGCCAGAATTGGATTTGCAGTTCAATTCAAATGGAACAATTATGACCTAAAGTGCCGAGATGGGCATACACGTAGTGTATGACTGAGATCTGATGAGATTAGTCGTCTATTCAACCACTCACTTAATGTGTAAACATGATCAGGCGATATTCATATAGTAGGGTTCGTCCTTTGATGATGGGTTACACCATTGCCTTCCGTACGAAAGGACTTTTCAATACAAATAAATATAAATGAGGAAGGGATTCTTATAGTCGGTTGTGAAGAACATCTGTAAAAACACCTCTTATGATGCAAAATTGAATCCAACATACGAGTGTGGACCCAAATTACAGCTAAGATTATCAGCTACTTAATTAGCGCTACAAATTACACTACAAAATGTAAATAATGAGCTGAAAGTAAAGGATTACAAAAGAAATGTAATTGATTGGTAATTGAAAAGATAATTGAAAGATAATTTTTAGTTTGATTTGGTTGATATGAGACGACCCTTCCTGCTGAATTCCTTTGCTATTTATAGCCTCAATATGGTCATCTAGATGCTTCCCATGTCCTGACGGTTGCTATAATTGTTTAGCACCACTACCTTTTGCTCCTCCTGCCATTTGTCTTATAACTGCTCCTTCACGATCGACTGTCTTCACAACGACTTGGCATTGTTTGATGCATTCCAGCTATGTTATCAAGAAATCTTCTCTGTACATCTTTACAGATCTTCAAAAACATCATGCAGATATGTACATATCACACATAACTTACTTTGATTGTTTCTCATGGGAATGGAGACCACGGGGGTGAATATTGCCCCCCACATCATTTCGGCTTTGGAAAAGGCACTCGCTCAAGGTCAGAAGCTTGCTCTAGCACCTTTTGTACTTGGTCATCTGTATAGAGGAATTCACGAAGTCACCACCAAGGATCTATGTCACGAAGGAGGACTGTTGTGGCTTCTTCATTTGTGGATTTATGAGTACTTTCCTTCTAATTTTGTACATAATTCCATCCATTATGGTATCACTTATTTTTCACATGGCAAACACGTCATCAACTCCCCTCGAGAAGTCCAATCATTTTATATATACATGAGCACTTTATTTTTTCCTCTGGATTAAGGCAAGCAGAATCAGTCGTTCATTCCATTTTACGACGAAGAATATTGTCCTACTTGGTTCACTGGCCAATGTGAGCAAGAGGTTGATGGCAAGGAGGTGACCTAGTTGCAGCGAGCATCGGAAAGTTACCTCATTTATAGGGATCTTCCTTATATCGATTCGATTGATTCTAACAAAAATGTTAAGAGCTGGGGTTGAACAATACTACCCTATCTCGCTTGTCCACCAATTTGGCATGGTCAAATGTACCCCCTTTCCATTTACTCAAATAAATTGCAATCAGCCTCCTTACAGTCAGCCGATTGTTAATAAAGTTGAACTCTATCATTCTCTTCTCATTTCTTTTCAAGAGTCTAGCCTACTTCTTATCCTTCCTTGCTATCCAAATCAACCCCATGAATGGACACCTTCGCTACTTGGTGGAAAAGCCATTATCAGAAGCTAATTAATAAATCCCCATAAGACATCATTGCCCAACTCTCCTCAACCATGGAGCCTAAAGGGAAGAAAAGAGCATTACCCCCATCGACCGCTACATCCACTCAAAAACCAATAAGCTGGAGACCAAATCGGCCACTGCGTCCATTGTACAAACTTTGCCGACCGAGATAGTAGCCCTTCGCCCAAACTGCAAAAAAGTTGCGACAAAGGTACCTGTTATTCCCGCATCTCCATTAACTCACCAACCAACATCAGATCCAAAGAGAGTTCTTGATCTGGGAGTTCCACTTGGTCCACCTCCTCAACTAACTACTCTAACTCTTAAGTGCATCAATCCTCCTCCCCTACCGATCAATGTTGATCTACCGTTGTCAATTTCATCGAAAAGGATGATGACAAATAGGTACTTCCTCGCCTGATGCCATAGCTTCATTTGAACAATATCGAGGAAGATTTGAAACGTCACCAGGAAGCTCATTACAATAAATATTAGAATAAATAGTGGCAGGATAAGGAGAGATTGAAAACCATTCCCTACTTCAACACGAGCGATGGCAATGATTATTAAAAACCCTTAGCTTGCAAACAACCATTTCGTTACCTACACCATCCATTCTGATTTAGGTGGAGATTGCTTACCTATGTAGTTGTTCCGAGTTGCTTGCCTTTTCTGTTGATTAACTATACCCTTCTTTTATAGTTACCCGAGAGCTATCGACCACAGAAAAGCAATTCATAGTGGCGTAGCCGCTGCAGCATCGCTCACATCGATTGTTGCTCCTGAGATTACTAAGGTATAGACTATCGACTCTGAGGAAATAGTTAGCGCTGGAGCTCTTCCTTCTCATACCTCTCATGGAGCCGCAACTCTTGCCATTGAGTTAGAATACATGGTCGATCTTCCCCAAACACCACCTGCCACTATCGACCAAGAACAAGAGGAAGAAGAATAACATCCGTTGAGTGCTACCTCTCAGAGTTATAGCAAAAGATCCTCTCCTTGACCGAACTCTTCATCGGCCGAACAACTTCCTCTAACGGTCGAGGAGTCTTCAATTCATGAGGTAATTGTACCTGAGCCAGTGACAGAAGAGGCTCCAGCGATCGATGTTCCGAAGCCTGATACATGCTCACTACCCACTCCTATGCCAATACTCGCAGGCGAAGCTTCCATTCTCCTTACTTCTGTTAAAGGTATGCTTCTAGTTGACAACATCCTTTCTTCCTTCGAACGGGCCCTTGCTGAAGACATTATTGTGGCCAAGTCGCCCTCTCTCGAGTAGTCTGTAAAACCTTAAGGGAGAACTCCATATCCTCATGCAAGTGGGGTCATCTGAAACTTTGATGACCGAGATGGTCAATAAGCTCGAATGATTGGTCGAATCATATCGTGTTTTCTCTTGGTCGGATCCCAGTCTTGTAGACAAGTTACCGATTATCTAGGAATTCTTGAGATTTGCGAAAGAACAACACCATATACATGTTATTGTCGACTGAATTGAGGCAGAGCATTCAACAACGGAATCTCAAATGGTTCTGCCAAAGATATCACCAAACATCTTTCAACCAAAATCGTTGAGTTAAAGACATCTGGAGTTGAATTAGAGGAAATGGAAGTCAGAATCACAAATTTGAAAGTAGAACCGATAACTTTGAAAAGGAGTTATGCGGAGAAACATGTTGAGCACAGTTGCTGGAAAGAAATGGTTGAGAATTTGGTGATGCATGTCAGGGCTTAGACAGCTACCATCGGTTGACTTTGTCGGGATGTTGTTAAACAGGAGGCAACTTTGCGCGCGGCGAAGGGCCAATTGGAAATGATAGCTGCATCGATGCAACAGTTTTCTTACAGTTGCCTCGGCGAAGGGCCAATTGGAGATGATAGCTGCATCGATGCAACAATTTTCTTATGTCGAGAAACATGCTGAGCACAGTTGCCAGAAGGAAATGATCGAGAATCTGGTGATGCTTGTTAGGGCTCAGACAACTACCATCAGTCGACTTTATCGGGCTGTTATCAAACAAGAGGCCAGTTTATGCGCGACGAAGGGTCGATTGGAGATGATAGTTGCATCAATGCAATGTTTTTCTTCCGTCAAATTGTAATTTTATCAATGCAATCAGCCATCAAGCCACCTTTTCTCTGCCTAGTGGCTTAATTAGCTTGTTTTTTTTCTTTATCTTGCAACTAACTACTGACCTGGCCCTCGAAATTCAAGACATCGTGGGTTACTTCCCAAATAAAAAGCCTTGACAACTACACGTCCCTAGTTTCCTGAAACATGGAGTGTCTTCTTGCTATAACTGCTACCATCGTAGGTACTTGAATAATCTATTTAAACTATTTCAAATTTCATTTAGATTCATATCAGACATGTAATGTATGACCGAGATATGATGAGATCGGTCACCTATTCAGCTACTCTCTCAATATGTAAACAAGATCAGACAATATTCACAGGACATGGTTCATCTTCTAATGATGGGTTACACCATTGCCTTTCGTAGAAAAGACTTTTCAGTACAAATAAATAAAAATGAGAAAGGAATTCTTACACTCAATCTTGAAAAACAACCGTAAAAATACCTCTTTTAATAGAGAACTGAATCCATTGTGTGAGCATAGACTCAAATTATAATTAATATTATCAACTACTTAATTAGCACTATAGATTATACTATGGAACGTAAACAGCGAGCTGAAAGTAAATAATTACACTAAAAAAGGTAATTTTCAGGTAATGGAAAGATAATGTTTGGTTTGATTTGGTTGTCACGAGACTACCTTCCCTCTTAAATTGCTTTGCTAATTATAACATTAATCTCATCTCACCGCACAGATGCTTCGCACGTGACTGTTACTATAATCATTCAACACCATTACCTTCTGCTCCTCTTGCCATCTGTAATGTAAATGATCATTTATAATCTTCTCCGTACACATGGTGGCTCCACACAAACCTATGGTCGCAGTCCATTTCCAATGTTCCCGATCGTGTGGCCGGCCTGAGTGGTAGATCTAACTATTTTTGGTCCCTTTACGCAGAATTCAGGAAAACACTTGATGGACGGAATGGATTTCTGGCCTCATACGGCGTAAACAGGTACTGCAGAGGATTCCCGTCGGTTGAATGACAGACGTATCAAAGTGGCCCCACGCAATTCATGCATTCGACCCCGCGGGTTTTATAAAATACCATTCGCGCCAGCCGCCTCACCCATCATCGGACTCTCGTAGGGTTTATTAGAAGGCGAAAGCAGGCAAAGAGGCATAGAAGGGTTTTTGCAGGACAGAGAGAAGCAGCAAGCAATGGGAGTTTTAGACGTCGATAACGATGGGTAGATGTTGCTGCATTCATTCCCTTCTTTCCTTCCTGACTCTCTCTCTCTCTCACACTTACTGTTTCCGTATGAACTGGTGATGCTGTAGCAGCAAGTTCTCCTCCGTGTCCATCAAATCTCTTGCAGCTCCTGTGAAATCGGCCGTTGACAAGTTCCAGCTTCTTCCTGAATTTCTTAAGGCTCTCTCTCTCTCTCTCTCTCTCTCTCTCTCTCTCTCTCCCTTTTTTTAATAATTTAAAACCTCTGTTGTTTGGGTTACGGCAATGATTTAAAACCCAGAAATCTACTATATCCCGATCTTGCTCCTTTTTTGTTAAGAAATCTACTCTATCTAAATTTATAATTTTTTTGAAATTTTTAATTTTTATGTGTATCTGAAAATCAATGTTTAAAAACCCTGACTAGACACGCCAGTTGGACCTGAACCGGTGGCCTTCCTGTGCCGTGTTCCTATAGGAACCCTTTTTGGATGGGGACTGCCTGAGTCATGTTTGGTGTCCAACCACTGAAAACATTCGATCCAGATGGGTTGTATTGAACCATCGGCATTTCTTTGTTTTCCTTGACATTTTTAATTAATTTAATTTGATATCATGATTATGCCACGGGTTGGCCCGCTTGGGCTGGTTTGGACCAGACTGCCCAAAAATAGAAACACTTAATGAGTAATCTGCTGTTGGCTGAGTGGTTAGAGCATCCAGCTTACGAGAAGGACTTACGGGTTTGAGTTTTGACCATTGTAGTTTCATTTTTTTCTCAAGAGAAAGGTTATCCACTTAATTGAGCCTGCTAGAAAGCGACACAGGACGGAATATAAATGATCAGGTTCAAAAGGGTTTTTCTCAGCATAATGCGAATTTATCACGAATTCACGATAGGTTCCCAATATCTAAGACCCATTTTTCTTACCGATGCTATTTATCTTGGTATACGATGTGAATTCTACTAAAATTAGGTGGGGTAAATATATTAATGATATATTCATTACTACCCATTGTATTGGAATGTGTCAAGATACAAGCTGCTGCAAACCATACAAAATCAAAATACTAACACTTCTATCACATCGCTGTATGGACTTATAGCCAGAATTTGAAGTATCGGTGTCGGTGCAAGTTTCGCTGGCCAGGGATATGGAAACAATATTGATATCATTGATAATATCGTCGATAACTTGAAATGCAGGGAAACATGGGAAAATGGTGGATTTTTTTAGCGAAACCTTAAGAGATGTTAAAATACATATATTTCATATTTAGGAATAAAAAAATTGAAAAAGAATGCATAGTTTCCATTTAATGGGGGCTTAAAAGCATGTGTTGTTGTAAGAAACTGGTCTAGCCATCACATTCATCCCATCTTCCAACCAAATATCTATCGATATTTCATAATATCGACAATACACGATATTTCGCCTAGAAATCTTCGATAATTGGAAAGGAAACGAAGGACTGTGGTCTTGATATTACCCATCTTGTGATAACGATAATTTTGCGATATGATCAATACTATCATCAACAATTTGAACACTGCATATAACCATGCACCAATAAAAAATTGAAATGGAGAGTTTTTTAATAAAAAAAATTTTGGCATATCGATACATTAGCGATATTTTCGAAATATTGCCGATACATTGGCGATACAAGCAACGCCTAGAATTTACACAGTCGAAAATATTGGTGATATTGATACATTGGCGATATAAGTGACATTTGGAATTTGAACAGTCGAAAATATTGGCGATATCGATACATTGACGATACCAGCGATACATCGCCGATACCTAGAATTTCTGAGGCTACCGGTATTATCGGTATAGCCGAGCTGGTGATGGGATAATATCAAGGATATTTCAATAATATTGGGGATACTCCGAACAATGCTTATAGCAATACATTCCTGATGCGGCAAAGTATGATATTTTATCTTAGTAAGTACTTCAACAAAAGGAGACTTATAGAGAGAAGATGATTGCAGGTTCGTGGGCTTGTCAAACAACACATCGACTCCTTCAATTATTTTGTCAATTGTGAGATCAAGAAGATCATTCATGCCAAAGACAATGAGTGTATCACATCCAGTGTCATTCCTGAATTGTATCTCAGGCAAGTACACCCAACATTGATTTTATTTGTCTCAGTTTTGTTTTGATTCTCTTGGAAAATAAGAAAATTTCTTATTGATTCCATCTGGTTTCTCAATCCAGATTTACTAATATCTACATAGGCGAGCCATCTATGATGGTTGAATTCTCTGAGGAGAAGCTTACACCCCACCAATGCCGCCTTTCTGACACGACGTAAGTTCTTGATGCCCTTCATTTTTCGTGTGAGAGATTTTACCATGCCTCAATCTATTCTATTGCTAGTTTATAGTGTGTTTGGATCACAGTATTAAAAAATGGTTATGTAACAGTCGTTACGGCAACGGTGGGGCCTGTTATGCTATATGCAGCTGTAACAACCACTGTGAAAAAAGGCCAAGGCCCTGAAATGGCTGTAATGGCCATTACGAGCCTGTAATGGGCTGATATGGGGCTGATACATTTTCTTCACTGGGAAATTCTTTTTGACTGTAACGGCCTATATTATAGCGACCATAAGGTTGGCTGTTATTGCCACTCTTATCGTTATTGAATAGAATGATTTGGATGCACTATCAAATTGAATTGCAATTGTTAGTCCAATAAAGTGGAAAAACTAAATTCTAGGTATTCCTTAGTGTTATTCATATTTAGGATCTGCGCTTTCAGCTTAATTACATTATTCTCAAGTGGGATTCACAAAAAAATAATTGCAATTTGAGGCCATTTACTCATCATTGATATGAGGAAACATTAGTTAGTGATTTCCTCCCAACTCACAAAAAAAAAAAAAAAAAAAAAAAAACACAACGGCAACAACAACAACAATGGTTTGCAATTCAGTTACATTGCACATCCATAATGGGTAGTGGCACCATTGGGCAACAACACACTCCAAGCATGCCCAACCAATCTCCTCATGGTTGATGGGAACCATGTGTTGTATTCCCCCCCCCCTTTTTCTGGAAAGAATTGTGCGGTGTTAAATAATGAGATAATTGAAATATACAAATTTCATTTAGGTCTCCCCTGGGTCTCTTAAGAATGAAATATCGATGTCCATGGAATGAGGTGAACTACTTTTTGCATGCAATCAACTATGGAAGAAATGATGAATACGAAACTCCGTTTTGGCAATTGAATCACAAAATCCATGAAATATTTTTTTTTCTAATTTTAATTTGTTTTAAATGATAACTAAAAGTTATATAAAAAAAAGCAAACAAAGGAGGAAGCAAATTACAAAGGGATGATGGAAGAACTGATAAAGAGTGGCCCTCTCGTTTTTCCCTCCTTCATGTTTGCCTCCACAATCCCATTCGCCTCGATCCAAGGTGTTACGTAACGGTAACGGTGGCCATAACAGCCACCACCGTTACCTTTACAATATGAGGCATAACGGCTGTTACGGTCTCTCTTTTTTGTTTTTTATTTATTGAAAAACCCCTGAAAAACCTGTATCTGCCCGGTAATGTTGATTAAAAAGTATGAAAAACATGTGTCTGTCCCATAATATACCATTATGGGGCTATTATGGCGTTTATAGGGGACGTAATGTGCCGTTAACGGCAATTACGGGTAATTTTTTTCCCTAACGGCTGTTACGGCCGTTACGACCACGTAACATGTAACGGTTGCTACCGTTACCTTTACGTAGCGGCCTGTACGACATACCATGCCTCGATCTGAATGATGGAAGCTTGAAGCGCCTGCATTTAATCTAAAAGAGCAAATGCTCTTACCTTGAATAGAATTAAAAAAAAAAGATTCCAAGGACTTTGTCACTAGTTGAGAGAGCCGTTTGAAAATGTTGCTGGCAACAATTTCAATAACAAAGACTTTTGACAGTAGTAAAGATTCTCAAAGCTTCACAGAGAGCAATAGCTGCCACATCCTTGAAGATGACCACACTGCACAGACCTGAATACGACAAAATAAAATATCTCAGTTATTTCTCACAACACCAAACTGGGACATACCTAGCTTTTCGAGAAATCATCCATCAAATTTGAGCTTTTAGGAACTAGCTAGAGGAGGGCATCAAGGTGCTACCTTTGTAATCATGATCATTTCAGTACAGTTTATTGCCATTTCCCAATTAGGAAGAAGTCATTCTAGATGCACCTTTGTACTCTGTGCCTCACAAGCCCCCAACCTAGAACATAGAAAGCGATTCTTCTTTTCATTCCTTCCCTTGAAGCAAACACATAAAATCCTATGGTTTCTTTCATTCAACATGCCCCCACATAATAGCATACAAAAGAATTCTCTTAGTAGTAGAACCCTTGCTTGTAGAAGGCCCATCCTCCCATCTTTAGTTAACTCCCCCAAGGAGCTATTGAATCCAATTAATTCCCAAAAGGCTGAAAAGATTATTTCGTACTTCCTTGGTCATCTTGCAGTGAATGAGAATTCTAATTAACTGTTCCATACTCCCCACAAAACACACATTTGGAAAACTAGGCCTCTTTTGCATAAGTTACTGTCTTCGTCCAAGAAAAATGTTCTACCCTTGAAGGCAGATGATTCCCCCACATGTTTTTTTCAGTGCTGTATTGAATCCAACTAATTCCAAATGGTTGAAAAGATTATTCCATACTTGGTCATCTTGTGGAAAGGAAAATTTTGATAAACCATTTCCTACTCTCCACAAAGCACACACATTGAGAACAATTTGGCCTTTGCATAAGTTACTGTCTCCGTCCAGGAAAAAATATTTTACCCTTGAAGGCACATGAGTGCCCCATATGCTTTCACGTGACCACATTCCTCATTGCAAGGGATGAGCACATGGAAGAAAGAATTTGTTGAGGATGCACCATTTGGAGAGCCCTTCCAAATCTATATTGATTTTTTTTTTTTTGAAGAGCTATGAATGAATTTTATTGATACACGGCTTGGCGAATGGCAAGAATACAATGAACAGAAGATTAAAGATGCAGAATAGAGTGAGCTACATTAACATCAATATGAAGAATATCCATGGCCCATTCTATAACATCTCTTTTTATCTTCCATAATCTTTACTCCCACGGATTCAAAATATGGTCTAAGCAGTGTGCATTGTGTTCTCCCCAAGTATTCCAAAGGCATGCAAGAAGTCTCAACCTCTATAGAGATAATCTGTCCTTAGCTGGTTGGACACCATGCCATACCGATAACAGGCGCGACACTAACTGTGGACTTGACCATTGCATTTCGAATGCTCCTTAGATATGATTCCAAATCTGACTTCTATAGGGACAGTGTAACAATAGATGATCTACTGATTCAGCATTGTGCATGCGTAGGAGGCATATGTTCGGGAGATAATTTCCTCTCTTTTGTAGATTATCTATAGTTAGAATCCACTTCCTACTCGCTAGCCACATGAATGGCGCGATTTTAGGAACTCCATAGAACCAGAAATCAAAAGGAATCGGACTGTCCGCAACATTTCAAGGGGGACGAATCTTGTTATAGAATGATTTTATGGAGAAAGATCCAGTAGTAATTGTCGGCCAAACCAAGGAGTTAGCTTCTTCCAAGGAGGGTGTGTAGTGATGAATGAGCATTAGCAGTCTTGCGCATTCTCCAGCCTCAGCGTCTAGGAGGCCCCTCCTACATGGAGGGCACCATGCTCCCCTCCCACCCTCGAATGAGAAGCATCTATCTGCCGTTATATTCTTTATTGCTGATAATGGTGCCAAGGAGGGGAATATCTCTGCCAATGATCTAACTTTGCACCGTCTGTCCTCCCAAAAGAGAATTCGGGATCCATTCCCAAGGTAGAAGGATGATGAGTATATAATCGAGGGGGAAATCGACGAGGTAGCCTTCCAAATGTTCGAAGCGCGTTACTGAGATGACTTCTTATTCTCCCACCCTCTCTCCTCCAAACCATTTTTTTGAGTAATTACTTTCCTCCAATGTGTGCTTTCTTCTACTCCAAATCTCCATTGCCACTTGCTGAGCAATGTCAGATTCATCGAAAGAAGATCTCTCAAACCCACTCCCCCTTCGGCCAATGGCGAGCACACTTCTTCCCATTTTATAAGATGGAATTTTTGTTTTATCCTCAACTCGTTGCCACATGAAGTCCCTTAGCAATTTTTCGAGTTATTCTAATACTAATTTCAGACACTTATATAAAGACATGAAGTATAAGGGTAAATTAGTAAGGGCCGCTTTTATAAGAGTGATGCGCCCGACTAACGATAGGTGTCTTCCTTTCCACATAGAAATTTCCCTTCAAACCTCTTGATCACCTTGCTCGACAAGTGTTTTGGTGGCTTTCCCAAGCAAAGTGAGAGTCCCAAATTAGACAATGGGAAGGATGCAATTCTGCATCGGAATAGCCTTGCATAGCGTGCTAATTCTTCTTTTGCTAAACCAATCCCAAGCATCTTGCTCTTGATCTTATTTATCTTTAACCTTGATACCTCTTCAAATCAACCTAATATTTTTTCTCAAATTGTCTATCTCGGCTGACTGCCCATCACAAAAAAGCAATGTATCTCGCACGAACTACAAGTGGGATATGAAGGGATCAAAATTGGAAGTACGAAAGCCCGATATTTGACCCATCTGTTCCGCTTTGGATAACATGTTACTTAGCACTTCTGCCACCACTATAAATAAGAATGGAGATAATGGATCTAAGGCCCCTAGACAACTTAAAATAACCTTTTGGAGATCCATGTACCAACACCAAGAAAGATGTGGATGAAACACATTCCATTATCCATTTGATCCATGTATTGCTACATCCGATTTGTCTCTACATGTATTCCAAAAATCCCTAGTCTATTTGTCTATGTGGTCGTATGCCTTTTCGATGTCCAACTTGCACATCATACCACTTTTCCTTGTGTTTGGAATCGATGCATTCGTGGGCCATAAGAGTAGTGTCTAGAATTTGCCTTTCTACAATGAAGATGCCTTGATTTTCCGATATAATCAAAGGCAAAACCGCCTTGAATCTGCTTGCCATCACCTTAGCCAGAATTTTATAGGGATTGCTGATGAGGCTAATGGGCTTAATCTCAAATAGTGATTCTGCACCTTTTTTGGGAATAAGGATAATGAAGGTGGTCCCCATGACTATAGGAAGATGCCCCTTATCGTAAAATTCTTGCAAGAGCTCCATCGTGTCCTTCTTAACCATGTCCCAAAATACTTAAAAAAAAAAAAAAAAACGGATTGGGAATCTGTCGAGTCCTGGTGCCTCGTCAGTCGTCACCCCCTAATGCATCTATTGCTTCCTTTATTTCCTCCTCAAAAATCGGTTTTTCTAGATATTCCTTGTTCGAGTATAAAACTTTTGGAATTTTAAGTTATCTAATACAGGCCTTGGCCGATCTTCTCTAGATAACAACTTGAAAAAGAACTCTAAAATGGTTGAACCGACTTGTTCCTTGTCTTAGACCCTAACTCCGTCAACCGAGATACTGTTGATATGATTATTCTTGGCCTGAGCACTGGCTATACCATGAAAGAAGGATGTGTTTCTGTCACCTTCCCTGAGCAGATAGAGATTTGGTCCTCTGTCGAGATACTGCTGATAGATTTAATCACCTCATTTGGTCCTCTGCCGATAGAGATTTAGCCTCTTCTATGATTTCTAAATCATGGATCTCCTTGATCGTGCTGTTAGACTTTTCTGATCTTTTGCAAAAAAACCTCCTTTTTCCATATTGACAATTTTGATTCGAGTAATTTAAATTTCTGTGCCAATCTATTTCCAGCCGTGCAAGATACTTCGAATGATTGCCACCAGCCACTGACCATATCCGCAAAATTATCATCTTCCAGCCATGTGATCTTGAACTGGAATGGCTTACGGCCCTAAGAGTCTTCAATGACTTCGAGAAGAATCAGACAATGGTCCGTGATTGTTTTGGGGAGAGCTTGTAAGAAAACCATTGGGAACTTGTCTACCCATTCTGGAGAGATCATAAACTTGTCCAGTCTAGCCAAGACTGGATTCTCCCCGCCATTCGTCCAAGTGTATTTTGCTCCTCCCATAGTAATGTTGATGATGCGGACATCAGTGGTGCGCCCTTTAGAGTGTACCAGAGGAGGAAGCGTCGCCGACAGAGTATCAGAGCAGAGGAGTTGATGTGGATGGACGACGGGTCCATTGGACCCACTTTCTGACGCGCTACGAGTACAGGAGCGACGTGACCGCACCCCGACCATAGATCCATGGGTCGGATTTCACACCCTACCATACGGGTGTTCACCCCGACTATAGATCCATGGGTCGGATTTCACACCCTACTACATGTGTGTTTTAGTTTTGGACTTTTTTGTTATTTTTCTTGTTTCAGGGGCTTTATTGCAACTTTCTTTATTTTTTTTTGTCTTTTTGTTATTTTCTTGTTTCCAGGGGCTTGAGTGCACTTTTACTTTTTCCATAGCTTATATATACATCGTGAGGAACCCTATTTTCATTATTATTTGAATGAATAAGAATTCGTTTATTTTCTTCCTCTTTATTCAAGAGATTAGGGTTTCATGATTGGCCCTTGGGTATTGAGGATTCCACCTCGAGTTCGGGTTTCCCTCTTTCTAAGATCTTCGAGGTGCAGGAAAAGGTAAGAATCATCCTCTTTTTCTTTTGATGACAAAGGACCTATACCTTCTCCATCTCGAACCCCACATCCTTTACCCCCTTTTGTTTCTACCCCTTGCTAGTTCGAATGGAAAAGATGGATGGTTAGTCAGTAGAATCAGATCCAAGCTTATTTGTGGACTGACTTATGGTAGATATGGGATATCCTCATATCCCGAGGTCCTCCCTTTTTTACTGTTTACGTGATCTTATGCTAAGGGGTATGATCCTGACGGAATAACCTCATCTTTGTGTTGAGATTTACCTAATCCCTTTGTTTGGAAACAATTAGTTAATTGGTGTATTTATTTGAATATTCTTTAACCTGATTATACATGCATCTAGGGTTAGGTTATCACATGTCCCTGCATCAGTCGATAATTTCATTTTGTCTCGTCCACTCTTCAAAATCTTTAATGCTTCTATTAACTCAGTTTGAAGGAGACTTAATGTAGGGGCACACTCGGGGTGGGTGGCTCGTGTGAGGTGGAACCCATGTGATGTGGGGTCCACTGGGAAGGGGGGGGGGATTCGGCTAAGGACCTAACCCATGGGATGTGGGGCCAAGGCTATGAGATAAAGGGATTGATTTGCCACGCTCTATCAGTTCGAGCTTTTAGAGCAAGTGGTTAGTTGTCCTACATGTTGCATCAAATTGGTATCAAAGCGGGAGGTCTTGTGTTTGAGACTCCTCACCGGGGGTGATTAATGCGGGGGTATTTTTATACCGGGCTCGAGTGGGGTGACCTGTGGGATGTAGGGGCACACTAGGGGTGAGTGGCCCATGTGAGGCGGTGTGGGATTCCGGTCCTTTATAACTCCGCTTGTGCACACGTGTCCCAATCCGCATGGTTGATAGACTATTCACCACACCCTAGTGTACCCAACAACCCCACCTAAGCGAGTTATTTCGGATGACCTTGAAACCCCTGTCATGTCGACTGCATCGTTGCTGCGGTCGCAACGGTGACAACCGTGCGTCAATTTGATGCTCAATTAGTGAGATACGACCCATTGAATTCACAACCCAAATTGCGTATTTTGTAACACAAGCAACTTTTATTGTGCTAGGCCCATTGGACTTGGGCCCATGTGGGCCTAAAGCCCACTTTCTAAAATATAGAAACTATCACAAGATATGACATGCACTATATGACGAATGAAGAGCTATCACATATGAGACAATGTACTATGAGACAAAAATGAGTTCTACCCCAAAATCCATCATCAACCCTCTTCCCATGCCTTAGAAACTAATCACGGCCCATGTCCAACTCATTCTGCATGTGCATCCAATGCATGCTTTGTTTCATGTCACATCACTTCAAACAACCAATTGAAATACTTCACTTCATCATCAACCATGCATCACCCACAATCCACAATCCTTATCCATTCACTAACCAATGCATGCCTAGATTTCACCTCATCCATCCACTACCCATAACATAGACCTTCCACCCCATTTTTTGCACCAATAAGACCCCCCAAATTTGCCACATTATGTTGCCACCTCAACCCCCATTCTCTATAAAAGAGTATAGGCTCTCTTACACTTATACTTTTGCTATGCTAAGAAATTTATGAAATTTTGAGAGAGAGAGTGGGGCCAAGGTGTGGCCTACCATCAAACCTAGAGGGAGTGGACCACTCGTTATCATCCAACTGTCCATCCATTTGAGGTAAGTGTACGTCCTTCGTTCCATCCTCCTCTTTTCTTTCTTCCTTTTGTATTTTCTTGATGTGTGTGGGGCCCATTGGTGTGGAGCCCGTGTGCATGTATGGCTGGCCATGGTGGTCAGCAAGGTGGCCCACGTCGGTATGGTCCACCAGGATGAACATGATATCTACACCTTTCACATGTAATCCCGTATTTTTATTTGGACAACAACTTGTAAAAATTATATAAAATCAACCGTCTTAAGATCTGAGATTTTGAACTGAAACTTGGTGGCAGTATGTACTATACTATGAGGTAACTTTGGACCAAATTTCGTGGCTATCTAATGGTTAAATCTCCCGTACCACCGATTTTACTTGGCTACTGTCCAGTAGCGCACAGATGGTCCCGATTTACAAAAAACGGACCCATTTTTGGTCCCTTTAATGAACCCAATAGAAACATATGATCCGTTGGGTTCATAGAAAATTGGAGTAGCTTTCCAATTGTGTATAATATGCCTCAATTGGAGTTTGGATGATTGAGATCTTGGCCTTGTACGAAAATGTATTTAGGGCCTTATTGTGGCCACACATTGTGTGGGCCATATCTGTGATTCCAATGGTTAGATCTATTTGAGAATTTTCTTTAGCTTACTTGAGTTAATTAATAATCATATGTACGGTTCATGTGGCCAGATTCTTTGTTGATAGAATTTAGAAAATTCTGGACTGACAGATACTTCCGTAAAGATAAATATTGAATTGTTATGTGTGATACAGATGGATCCAAGACCCTGTATGTTTGGAAACCTATATGTAGACTGAATGATGTATTCTAAAAGAAAGAAATTGTGGTTAAGATGACAAAAATGCATGAATGTATACATTTGAGCATCCTACATCCAATCCAACTAAGAAATTTAAAAAAAAATATAATACTTACATCTTTTTTTTTTTTTGTTTTTCCCAAAAATGGATCATGGGGCTTCGCTTAAGCCAAATCAGTAAAAAACCTTATTTAAATCTGTAAATACGTTGCAAATAAGGTTGAAAATGGATTAAGATTGCTTGAATATGTGAGAGAATTGAAAAGAAGTGGAAAAAATTACAAATGCATCAATTTAAATAGACAAAAAAATAACTATTTTCTGGTGGAATCTGACTGTTATGCCCCCTGTAATGGCCATTATGGTACTATTTTTTCCAGGGTGCCCATTTCACCCCCATATTGTGTAACAGGCCACACCGATACGGTAATGTAATGGTTGTTACGACTATTATGTAATGGATTGGGCACACCTTGCTCCACCATCTCTTGCTGTATATCCATCCTCAGCCTGTGAAAATATCTAACAACCTGTAGTACCTCTGTTTCATTCGTATCATATCTCATTGTCTGGTCAGAAAACTTACCTGTGTACTCAATAATTGCATTCTTCCATCCTAGGCTAAGCAGTTCTTGAAAGGCTCCGCCCTTATAATTTAATGGTAAAGCCCTCTTCTTCAACTTTTCATTCATCCCTTCCTGAGTCAATATGGGTGGAAGGCCCCAACGTTGTTGGTCTCTCACAACCGTCTGTCACCAATTCACTGCAGACATTGTAATTTCAATGCCGAAAATGTAACTTGACAGGCTTAAATAGTTGGAACCACGCAAAGTGATTTTCCAATGCTCTTAACCAATAGTGAAAGGCATTGGGGGGGCTAAACTACTCATGAAATCTTCAATCTCTGCTTTTATATGCTTGGTCAGGTCTTTGACACGACGGGGTTGAGTTGCCTCAGTATATTCACGCTAGTTATGATGAGGGGTTACTTGTGCCTGTGGTCTTTGCGTGGGGTAGAGGGGTTGCCCATGCCTTAGGTCGGCCTCATGCTCAAATCCATGAGTCACGTCATCTCTACTTGGTGTTTGAGAGCCAACATGTCTAGATGGATGACTCTTGGTAATGCGGGGGCATTTTCACACCGGGCTCAAGTGGGGTGGCCCATGAGATGCAGGGGCACACTCGGGGTGGGCGGCACGTGTGTGTGAGCGGTGGCGTGAGATGTGGCTCGTGAGATGTGGGCCCCCACGCGTTGTGGCCTAACCCATGGACGTGGCTGGGCATGATAAATGATTAAGGTACGTGTGAGGTCTCGAGTGTTAGAAGTGGTTAATTGTCCTACATCAAATTGGTATCAGAGTGGGAGGTCTCGTGTTCGAGACTCCTCACCGGGGGTGATTAATGCGGGGGCATTTTCACACCGGGCTTGAGTGGGGTGGCCTGTGAGATGCAGGGGCACACTCGGGGTGGGCAGCCTGTGTGAGGCAGGTGGCTCGTGAGATGCGGGCCCCAACCGTGTGACTCGGGTGGCTCGTGTGAGGCGGTACCCATGTGATTTGGGGCCCACGAGGGGGGGTTCGACCGAGGGCCTAACCCATGAGACGTGGGGCCTGGGCAATGAGATAAATGGATTAATTCGCCATACTCTAACAGTTCGAGCTTTTAGAGCAAGTGGTTAATTGTCCTGCATCACTTGGACTGCATTTATCTTCACGGTTAGAATGTGGCTTAGTTAGTAGCGCTATTCCAGCAATCCTCTTGGATTTTATTTTATTTTTTTTTTGTAATTTTTTGAGTTTTGAGCATCTAATCACGTGTCTTTGAATATCTCCTAAAGTTTCATTGAAAAATTGCACCATTTTCCTGAAATTTACCCTAGTGTTTCCCCTAGATTGTGATACATTTATGTGATAAGTGCAATATTTCCTGGTGTTTACCATGATGTTTCCGTATCCTGAGGATGCAATACATAGTGAGATACCGATACGTAAAGCATTGAATTTATGACATTATATTCTTTAATTAGATGCATTCTTAACTATTGTAACTTATGCTATTATCTTGACCTAATCATAGCTTGTTTCAATTGTCTATTAAAGGATTAATTATTTTGATATTTTTGCAATGTGTTTCTATTAGTAGCTCTAAGTACATTTTTTTTCTAAAATTTTCTTCAATTGTAGAAAAAAGCTTAATTAATTTTTGATTATGTGTTTATATTAGTAACTTACATACAGAGTCACGAAAGTCCTGGTCTGATTTCCAAATGTCCTTTTCATCCTTATTTGACTTTGCAAATCATTGGTTGTAGAGACCTTGCATCCATATTGTGCATGATCCTTATATTTTGGCATAACGCATCTTTGAATATAAATCTAATAGTTTTCTTCATGGCGAGGTGAGGTTGCTATCAATGAGCATGGCTCTATGTCTTTCATATAATTACTGGCTTTTCTTCTTTGGATGTTTGAAGCTAGTGAGTTGAAGTTGTTACTCGTTAGGTGGTGGAAGATTATTTTTAAAACTACTTCCTAATAGAATATTGGGAGATCTTGATGATGTGAATGATGTTGTTGGCAAGTAGGGCCTTCTTTTGGACTCTTGGCCTCTTCGAGGATGGTTGAAGGTGTTGTATAGGCTTCTAGGCTTTGCCTTCTTTTTATTTTTCCTTAGTTTCATGATCCTTCCAAGCAGGTGTTGCTCCCACTTCGAGTTGTGTTTCTGTGTTCTGAATCTTCTGATTGAGCTCCAGCTCCCACTTCTTTGCTGTTTATACTTGCTAACATTTTGAAACAAACACTTCCTGCTCCTGCAGCTGAATTTCTTCCCGCTCCGCTTCATGCTTTGCGCAGCTTTATTTATTTATTTATTTTATATGGCTGTTTTCTTATTTCTAAAGCTATCCTTTAAAAGAAAAATCAAATATCCTTTTCGTTAAGTGTTGGTTGAGTCCCAAGTTCAACAACCATGGATGTTTTGTAATTTTAATTGTACTAGTTTGTTATAGCTAGTATTCTATTATGTTGACGATTTTCACATATCTACTAATGCCATGACTACTATATACTAATGCCATGACTTGTTGTAGTTATGCTGCTCCCATAAGGGTTGATATACAGTACACAAAAGGAAAGGATGGTCAGAGAATGGAAAAGGTAGCCAAGAAGTACTGCAACATGTAATTGTTGGTTAATAGATGTATTTGAAAGCAACTCACTTGTTCTGATACACAACAGAGAGGAGTTACAATTGGGCGAATGCCAATTATGTTACGGAGTTGCCGCTGTGTTTTAAGTGGAAAGGATGAAGCTGAACTTGCAAAACTTGGTCAGTTGTCTATCTTGTTCACTCTTTTAACTGTTCATTAAACACATTTGTTCTCTTTCGGTTAATATTCTGACCTTGATCTTAAATGTTGTAGGTGAGTGCCCCCTCGATCCGGGTGGATATTTTGTTGTTAAAGGAACTGAGAAGGTAAGATTTTGGCTCCATCTTCTAAATCTGATTTTCATCTGTTGATGTTCCTAGTTTTCATGAAAGAAAGTGGCAATATCTTCCCTTATATTATTATTATTATTATTATTTTTTAATATGAATGGTTATTAGCACCAATAAACATGGGAAGGGAGATGATGAGGGGTCAGAATATCATACTGTCATACAACAGGAATACCTGAATTGACAAAATTACAATTATGAGGCTCTTGTGTTTCTAACAATTCCCCCTAAGTTGTACAAGACGTTGGTCATCTGAGGCAATTGGAAACATGAATGAAGAAAGGATAGGGAAGAAGCAACTAGAGAACTGGGGACTTGAATATTCTCCAAAGGTTCATGAGCAAACAGTTTCCTAGGAATGATCCCCTTAGAGCCTCAATTCTCTATTCATGGAAGAAAAGTACAGAAATTTTCAAGTCTCTCCCTTTGTCTCTTGTTACATTTTCTTGGAGAGAACTATAAGAAGTCCTAGTTTGTATCTAATCTTAGCCCTCCATTCCTCCCATGGTAGAGTTGAAAGAAAAGTAGAAATAAGAGAAGATGGAGAAGAAAAGAGTTCAATTTTCATTTTATTTTTCAGAATAGTTAACTCATCCTATATATATATAAGACTTAATTCTCAGCAACAGATAGTACAATACATCTCATGAGTGCAAAAATAGAGTAACACACCCATTTTCTAACACTACCCCTCGAGCTAGAACTTAGATATCACACATGCCCTGCCTGCACAAAATGCTGGGAAGGTGAGAAGAATGTGATGCTTTCATCGGGATATCATCTAACTGATTATCCAATCAAACAATTGTAGTAGACAAGAATTTCATGGCAATCTTCTGTCAACAAAGCGAGAGGATGATATGTGCATGACTGCTTTGCTTTTTGGGGAGCAATTGGTAAGTCAGGTGAAAAAGTCGAAGGAATAAAATCTAAGGATGTGTGATGGTTGGCAACTGTCTTTGATGCACTAATACGGACAGCATTTAATCATCATTATCTATGTTGCATAAGTGATGCGTTGGAACTCGGGAGTTGAGCTTCTGCTTGACCCCCGATTTTCTGGGTGTTACATGTATACCTTCAACTATTGTTTTCAATAGGCCTTTTTTTTATAGAGATAACCAGTGTTCGAAATATCGGTATCGCGCTATGTATCGCACCCTTGGGATACATATACATATCGGTTATTGCATGGGATATATCGTTTGTATCACATAATTTATCGCACTTTTTGGGAAACATTGGGAAAACGGTTGAATTTTTCAATGAAACTTTAGGGATTGTTAAAAAAGATCTTAATACACAGTTTTAAATCATAATATTGCAAAAAAAAATTGCACACAATAGGTTTCTTTTGTATAAGGTCCTAAGCCAAGCTTATGTCTGATTGAACTAAGGCAACTATATTAAAGTAAAATGCATAACATTTATAAATGTATCAAGAGATATATAAAAACACAATTATTATTAGGGCGGAAAAATTCTAATATCTGATTAGTGGACACTTAATTGTTAAAATAAAACCATTAGACACAATTATTATTATGTGGGCCACACCTCAATGTGTGCATGATATATCTACACTGTCCATCCTTCTTGCCAATTTATTTTAGGACACGGGCCCAAAAATGAAGCAGATCCAATTCTTAGGTGGACCACACCATAAGAAACAGTGGGCCTTAGGAAGTTTTTAATGGTGGACCACACCATAGGAAATAGTTCTTAATAACCATTGAAAACCTTTTATGGGCCATAAAAGTTTTAGATCAAGCTGATATTGCATTTTCTTTCCATCCGGATCTGTATGACCTTATCAATAGGAAGCTTTTGATAGTGGAAGTTCAATAATCACTTTTTCTAGTGGTATGGTCTACCTTAAACTTTTATCACCTTCATTTTTTGGATCATATCCTAAAATAATATGGAAGAACATATCGATGGCGTGGATGTATAATACATCTATAGAGGTGGGCCCTACAGTCAGGGTCACCCATATGGCTACGGTTATAATCCGTAGCCATAGGTCTAACAAAAGCGAAAGGCATATTTTCATCCTCAAATGCTCTGTCCGTACGTGAAAGGTCTAAGTTGGGAAGGTAAGATTTGGATCCTTCATAAAAGACGCTGGATAAAAGGTGGAATTTACAGTGGTAAGTTTCTCTAGAATCGGAAGCGGATTGCGTATTGAGTAACTCTGTACACTAAGCGTACTGAGTAAACTCTGTGGGGCCCACCGTCATTCATGAATTTTATCAACTCCGTCCATCCGTTTTATGATATAACTTTAGGGCTTTAGACCAAAAATAAATCATATCCAAAGCTCAAGTGGAGTACACCACCTGAAACAGTGTGAATTGAATTCTACCGTTGAAAATCTTGGGGGCCCATAGAAGTTTTAGATTAAGATGATATTTGTGCTTTCCCTTCATCCATGTCTTTTTGATCTTATGAACAGTTTGGATGACAAATAAACATCACTGAGGTCCTTAGAAAGGTTTCAACGGTGGAAATCAATACCTCCACTGTTTCCTTTGGTATGGTCTACTTGTGCTTTTGATATACTTCAATTTTGGGCTCAACCCCTAAAATGATGGGAAAAAATGGATGGACGGCGTGGATAAACCACGTGAATTCACAGTGGGCCCAACAAAATTTACTCAGTACCATAAGAGCGTACTGAGGATTTCCTCCAAATCAAAAGAGGAAATCGACTCTTCTTCTCCATTGAAGGCGCAACCCGCAAGCCTGCGATTTCAAATCCGTTCAAAATCCCAAAAATTTCTCTATTCTTTCTTTCTTTTTTCAAAATCCCTACCCAAATCCCGAAATCCTCGATGAAAATCTGATTTCTTTTAAAGCGATTCTATCCAGAAGAAAAAAAAGGTTTTAAGCTTATCCGTCGTTATCGAAGATTGGCCCACCAAATCTAGTCGGAGGCCACCCCTTCAGGCAGATTTGAGGTAAGAGATTTTTTCCTATTTATTATTTAATTTTATTTTTTGAATTTCTGGAATCGTAGGTGGCTACGAAGATATTCCGACGATATTGTGTATTCAATCAAGGGAAAAGTCATGATAAATGCCGATATATCATCGATATCGGCAATATCACATGATATTTTATGATATTTGTGCGATATATCGCACGATACATAGGATTCCGTGATTTTTTGTATTTCTGAGGGAAATCTTAGGGGTTTCATATCGCCGACCATCGATAACGATAATATCAGCCGATATATCGGCTGATAGTATCGATATTACGACACTGGAGATAACTGCAATTTTATTGAAAAAAGGAAAAGCATACAAAAGGGAAAAAGAAAAAACAACGAAGAAGCGAATTGTTGAGATAGCAGAGAGCTCCTAGCCACCGAGAAACGACAGATCGACCCTCTTTAAAACCTTAACATTTACAGCCCATTCGATCACCAACTTTTTAGCCTTAGACCCTACGACCCTAACTGAGGACGACCGATCGTTAAAACACCTTTCGTTCCTTTCTTCCTAGACAACCCACCAGATGGTGAGGATAGCCATACGCCAGATGATGGAATTGATTCTACCAAGCTTAAACCTATTCCAGTCAAACAACATCTTCGCCGCAGATTCTGGAGTGCACCAACTGACCGAAAATTGCTGACAGAAGTCGGTAAGAATGGAGGAGATGAAAGGGCAGTGAACTAGTAAATGGTTCACAGATTCTGCGTGGCGCATACAACATAAACAAATGTTAACTAGCTGCATGCCCCTCTTTAACAAATTATCTATGGTGAGGATTCTATTTCGGCTCACCAACCACCCGAAGCAAATGTACTTAGGAGGGGCCTGAAACTTCCAAATGAATGAGGTGACGTCGCTCCTGATCTGCGCTGCTGGATAGATTGCTGCGTAGAGAGATTTGACAGAGAAGGAGGCTGTTTTCTCCAATGGCCAAGCAATGCCATCAGGCTGAGAATTGATAGGCTTGGATTGTTCCTGAACTTAACTGGGTGGCCAATCACATTAACAAATCAAATAGAGGAAATGCATCATCATAATATGGAGTAACAGTGTTCTCTTGTGACAACTAATAAAGTAAGTTCTCAAAGAATGCAACATCTTTGATGAATACCTTTTTTCTAGTCCATGAATAATAACACTTATACCCTTTTTGAGTATTGGAATCATCATTGTTATCATCATCACCATCATCATGAATATGGAGGCCCTTGATAGAGTGGAATGACGGAAAAGGATTCACGTAGCCAACCCCTTTAGTATAGGAATATACTAAGAAAACATATTCTGTGTCTTGAGGGCCAGCTTATTCCTCGAATGTCCTAGAACATGAAAAAAACGGTAGTCATTTTTTTTTAAAATATTTTAATTTAGAGGAATAGAGAATAAAGGCAGTTCATGTTTCAGAAGCTTTAAAGGATAACTACCTCCAATATTAAGATTTGGATCTTATTATCACATAGGCTACAATAAGAGTGGATTTTAGGAACCAACATTCCTATCACATAAGTTGGCACTTTTTGGTTGGTTTTTACATTACTTGGGGATTCCATTCCTGATCTTATTCTCAAAAAACATGCCTTGGTTTTTAGTTGGGGAATGTAAGACTTGAGGAACTAAAACATAACTTTAGACTTTCCCTAGGCTTCCTTAGGAAAACCTGGTGTATCATCAACCAAAGAAAATTTAATCATTCCCCAACAAATACTTGGCCAACTTTAACATCCTTTGGAAACATAAAAACCAGGGAATGAATTCTTAACAATCAAAGAGGCCCTAAAAGGCGAAGATTTCACACCCTACTACTCCATTTGGTTGAGGTATGTAAGGACGTGAGGTTTGGAATTTTACATTGCGTTCAAGAAAAAAATTGTGTTTAGTCATATGTAGATATTCCTTGGAACAAAGCCAGTGGGAGTTTTGTGCTCTCATATAGATATTCCTTAGAATAATGGAGGGGTTTGTGTTAAGTAGGCAGTTGGCATCAAACTTCCGCCCCTAGTTCTATCATGAATCTTGACAATTTGACATTTTCAGCTCATGTTAGGGTGTTCCCTGTAGGTGACGCGCTACCTGGACACCCTGTTGCAATAAGAAATGGGCAATTATTGGCTAGGGCGTTCCTGGTAAGAAGTTTTATTATGTGGACTAAAATAGAGCACATGGTATGCAATTTTAGTAATAATAGGAGTGGAAATGAGGAATTCGTTAAAGATTGCTGTCCCAGAAGTATCCCAAAATGACGATTTTCGATATCTTGGATGAATAATTCGTGAGTCATATCAGTTTCTGCTCTAGGGCTTTGCCCTGTTTCAAGTTGTATAGTTAGTCTAGCTTTTTTCTTTTTCTGTTTTGTTTGCTTTTGTTCTCTCCAGTTGTATACTTTCTGTAGGTTTTTTCTTTTTCTGTTTTGTTTGGTTTTTTGTTTCTTTTGGTGTTGTTTTTGTTTTGCTATCCTTTTGTTATGCTTTTGTTTTGGTCTTTTGTTTTTTTGTTTGTATTATTATTATTATTATTATTTTCCATCTGGGCCTCTTAATAAAGTTTTACAAGGTTAAAAAATAATCATGAGTGGAGAGATTGACGAGGATGTCACTCATAGAATTCATCCTGGGTGGAAGTAGTGGAGACCCGCCTTTGGAGTTTTATGCGATCGTCACACTTACCAATCAAACCAAAGGGGAAATTTTATATGATAGCTATAAGAGCAACCATGCTTTGTGGGACATGAATGGTGTTAGTAAAAGAACAACATGTTCATAGGAGAAGCATAGTTGAAATGAGTATGTTGAGATGGATGTGTGGTAAGATGAGGAAGGATAGAATTGGAAATGAATGCACGAGGAAACTTAGAAATAACACCAATAAGTAATAAGATGAGCAAAAGTAGACTTATAGGTTGGGCCATGTAAAATGGAGACCAAAACTGTCCTAGTTAGGAGGATTGAGTTAGTTCAAGTTGAATGCTCTAAAAGGGCAAGGGGAATTCCCAAAAGGAGGGATAATAAGAAAAGACTTGAAGGTTTATGGCTTAACGGAGGATATGGTCCTCGATAGAGTGGAATGGCAAAACATGATTTGTATAGCTAACTGCAATTAGTTGGGATAAGGCTGATGATGACGATGAAGAAATTTTAGTTCTTCAAATTGAGTTAAGTCCATCTTATTAAACATTTTAGTAATGGGTGCAACTCAATCCCAACTTCTCATAAGATAAATCCATCCAAATCTAGAATAAAAATCAATAAATGAAACGAGACACTTGTAAAAAAAGGAAGAAAGCATGAAGCCAAGAATCCCTTGTTTATTTCCCCTTCAAATATGGATGCCAAGAATGAAGCCAACACTATTCTTTGGCCTCCAATTGAGTCGGTAAATCTTGAGATCATATTGAGCAAACTTAATGGAGCAAACTAATTATAATGGGTCACAACTATAGAGGTATTTCTCACTAGTAAAAGAAAATTGAAGTATCTAACTTCCTATAAACTTGAGGGAAGGATGTTAGAATACGAAGATTGGGTGGTAGAAGATTCTCAGATTAGAGCCTTCTTAGGGCCTGTTTGGCGCAATGGATTCAACTGAGTTAGGATGTATTCGCAGTGAATCGTGTACAGCTCTGCGTTTGTTTACGAGAACCAACAGTTGGGTTAATGCCTCGACTGTCGTGTGAATGGACAATTGAGTAGAACGAGGGATATCATTTGATCTTGCCCGGATTCGGAAAAATCCAACGCAGGATATGCTGGAAGCTTTGGTCAAGAAACCCTATCCTTTCTAATCCAACATCCTACTACTGCCTTCTCTTGCCGCAAACTCGATCAAATGTCATTCCCACATCTGCCTGTGTAGGACGATGGAACAGGAGCGAGATACTCACCCATCTTCTCCATTTCTGTACACCATAATCAGAAGAAAGGTTGGTGTCTATATAAATGACGGAGATTTACTACTAGGAATGGTAGATCATTGTTGGCCTGAGAATGGTAAGCAACGCACACTGATGCTCGTCTTCAAAGGGGTTTTTTCGGCTAGAGAGTGGATGTTCTTGGGGGTAGAACATTCCAACCTCCCAAGAGGCAATTTTCTGATATGCTACAGCCTAATAAAGAGCCGGATTTCAATAGATTTGTGTTGCCGTATTGCCCTTAACTGTTGATTTATGATGCTGTTGTGTCTGATTTCCATTGCCTTGACATTGTCTCATGCCCGTTGATTTACGTTGCCGGATTGCCTGTTTTTGGTTGATTTTCATTGCCGGATTGTATGATTTTTGATGATTTCCGTTGGCCGAAAAATGGTTTTATGAGGATTTCTGATGATCTCTTTTGCTTGATTGCCCCTTTATGTTAATTTCTGTTGCCGGATTGTTTGATTTCAGTTGATTTCCTGTTTTAGAAAAAATTGGATGGACGGTGTGGATTTTTTAGAGATCATGGTGGGCCCCACCTAGCATCCTAATGCATGTACTTCCTGGGAAACCCTAAGGCGCAGGAAATCTGCATCCTAGCAAGCCTGACTGTTGTGATCCATCCGGCGGTGATTTATCACTAAACGCGGCACATGCGGGAGTTAGCGTGTTCACTTTTGGTCCCAAACACAAGATGGGATCACTTGCAAGATTTATTCCCTACCTGCCTTTGCATGCAAACATGGTGATGTATCTGGTCTATCCCTTGGAATCACCAGACAATCGTCTGACATGTGCATTAAATGCAAGTAAGCAATACAATCCACCCTAATACTTTTTAATCCCTTATGGAATAGCATGGAGCCTCAGATTAGTGCATACGTTATCTTTTTCAAGATAGCCAAGGAAGTGTAGGAAAACTTGAGATAGATGTATGTAGTCGAGAAAAAAATTAACTCATATCTACAAGTTACTTTACATATCCTTGCTCTTTAACAAGGAGGTAAAGAGTGTTGGGGGATACTATTTAGCCTTATGAGGCATGTGGGAAGAATTGGACATTTACTAAACTCTGTCTACCAATTATGAGGCCATGAGATGGCAAGTTGAGGAATTCCTTGTTCTTAAATTCTTCTCTGGTCTCTGTCCTGAGTTCGAGCTTGTACAAGCTTAGATTCTTGGACGTAGTGAGATCCTATCCACCGCTGAGGCATTTGTTCATGTTCAATGAACAATTAGTATAAATTCACGAAGTTCGTCTTTGTCAAACTGCTTTGCATTTGTTTCTACATTTGGTAGAGGAGATGGAGGAAGTCTTGGTGGCAGTGTGGTGGTAGAGATTCAGGGGGAGGTCATTTCAGTGGCAAAAGTAATCGAGAAGGCCGTGGTACAAATTTTGGAGGTAGCTGTGGTCGTGGTCGTAGTAATAGGTAATGCTCCCATTGTGCTCTTAACAACCGCACTGCTGATACGTGCTGGGATTTTATCGGTAAGTTGGCTTGGGCAAATCAGGTTTGCTCTTCCACTAATGGCATCGAGGGTTGTGTCTCCAAACCCATCTTTGCCCCTTTTGGGCCTAATACTGCAGGCGACATAGTTACATTATCTAAGGAAGAGCATGCTGAGCATTTAAAGATTGTTCAACTCACGCATCATCCTCCACAACTACTCTTGCTCAGTTAGGTATGATTGTCTTGCTTCTCTTGAAGGTGTACCCTGGGTCATTGACTCTGGAACCTCCTATCATATGATTGACTGGTAAGCACAGTGTGTTGTCTCAGTTAGTTAAGTTTACATCCACTTCCTTGATGACATTAGCGGATGGTACTTTAGCCCTATGTGTTTGAGTTGCGAACTTGTAACGCCCTGAAAATCGGGGGTCGAGCAGGAGCCCAACTCCCGAGTTCCAACGCATCACTTATGCAACATAGAAAATGATGATTAAATGTTGTCCGTATTAGTGCATGAAACATGAATGGGATTATACCAAAACAACAAAACAGCATATCATACTCCAGAGACAAGTGAAATTGCAAGCGGAAGACTGTAATACATGTCTAAGATATATGAACTGTAGTACGTCTTCGAAGTGTGATAATGTTACTAGGTTAAATAATTACATGTAAAATTCTAAAATATACAAAAGGTGTAATGTCATCTAGTCAACATCCCAGAAATCCCCGTCGATCAGGACACGACTCACATGAACCCGCCTGAAAACTCCATGTAAGAGAATGCCTCATCATCATCCTCGAAGTCCGGCTCCGCTTCGTAGGCATCGCCACCACTTGCAACTAAGACAGAGTCTGGTTGGTGTGTACAACACCGTCCCGTAACGTGGGAGTGAGTGATCAACTCAGTGGAACTATAAAACAAAGGTTAACATGTTATCAATTCAGTCAAGCAGTAATGATAAGGCAATACAACAAGCATTCCTAAGTACTCTGGTTAATGCAAGAATAGTATGTATAAATGATGCATGCCCTCGCCTACACTCCCTCTGCGATCTTCATCTCACGGTCGCGGCATGTCAGTCACTTCCTCAGTACTCTACTCCGATGCCAACGGCACGTGCAATGCGGTGCATGAGCGTGATTACCAAGTTCTTATTAGTCCTTTTTCATACAGAAGGATTGGGAAACTAAGGTACCTCCCTTATATCATTTCCCAAACAATGATCCATTCTAGGGTCGTCAGTCCCAGTAATTCTCATACGATGTTGCGGTTCTAGGTCCACTACAAAGGGCTCGTCACCTCGATGTAGTGTAGGCCTAGTTTATACTCTAGTTGCTACGGGAAGGCTCGTCGCCTCAACGCAGGCTCAGAGTATGCTCGAGGTCACTACAAAGGGCTTGTCACCTTATCAGTGTAGGCCGACAGCTCGAATACAGTGTCCCATACCACCGTATTCTGCTCACGAGGCTATGTTGCTCATTGGACACTACGGGGAGGCTTGTCGCCACAGCGTAGGCCGACAGTTCGACCACGGTGTCCTATACCACCATGTCCGGCTTATGAGTCTTAGCGGATCGAGGTACCAAGGTTAACGGGATTCACTGGTGAGTTTGATACCTTAGGTTCAAGCAGTAGCGTCCATACATGGTGAACATACATAAGGCCAATCGGGTTACTTGACGAGCTCGACTGGTACGAGCGCACCTCGAGTTAATCGACATGAAGTGTGTAAGTACCCCGTGTGGCCTAACCATTGTCGACAACCCAAGTATGGCTCAGATTCATCGAACACGTCCTGTGTGACGAAGAGACTTCAGCCACTAACTTGGAAATCATTACCGATCACCTGGACTACGTCGTAGCCCCAAACACACTCCAAGCAATTGTGTACGCATGTAGTAGCCAGAGATAGCATGTGACAACTAAAATCAAATATGAATCTCATTTGAGCATTTCAACGAACACTGTACATGTTAGCATATATAGACATTTCAACAGTAAATCACATAGTAGTAAGATAGGTTACATAAAGGAAACTCTAACTATGTATAAGGGGATTGAGAATCCCATCTCAACACCCTCATTAAGTATATTACGTCAAGCATTTTCTCATTCAGGCATTTCATCAAACACTTAGACTACACATCCATATACATGTAATGTATTAGTTTTAACATATATTATGACAAGTCCTTTCACAAAGGAGTTGTCACACCTACAACCATCATATATATACAATCACTAAGCATGGCAAGCACAAATGCAAATTCCATATTCATTCAAACATTATAACAAACACTTGGAATGCATTTTTAATCAACATAACTTACATACATATGTAATATACGGGAAGCATCTAATCTAAGCACATGTGATAGCGATCAAGTCAGTCATAAATCATTAACTGACATTGAAGGCCTTGAAAACCATAACCTAAACATCTATAGTCCGCACCTTTCGCTGGTAGACTCGTAACGAACTCAGTTTAAACACTAAGCCTTTGTCTACGGCACAACGACAACCTATAGCATGAAATAGGTTAGCCATTACACCATCTAATCTATTTAGATCTCTTGAACAACTTAGGGTTAGGATTTCTTACCCAAGTACGGAGTCGAAATCGCCGGAAAAGCGATACAGATATAGTGGTGAAGTACGTGGAGCGTCAGAGAAGAATCCCAGAAGCAAACGCCAACTCTCTCTCTCACTTTCTCTCTCTTTCCTTCTCTCTATTCTCTTTTCTCTCTCTTAGGGTTGGAAATTCGTATGGAATGAGAGAGGGGTGGGTAAAGGCTCTTACATAGGCCCAGAACTGATGGGAATGCCCCAGGGCCAAGGTATACTTAGGTTATAGCCAAATAGGGGCTGTTTCAATCCAATGGAGCACTTCTGGAGGGCCCTTTTCTGCATGCGGTCGGACTTAAGCTCCCTGACATTGGATCTAGGTCAAGTTACGTTTGTGGTCTGATCGGATTTACAGATCGATCGTGGCGGACCAGTTTCAGTTCAACGGTCACCGCCACTCGATCAGGGCCACAAGTACACTGACATGTGTATGAAATTTTCCCTGATCCTCGGGTATATTTGGGTCAGATTCTGACGGTCTGAATCCTTATATTTGGCCTGCAAGTGAACAACTCAATTCACTTAAATCTGAGCACGTTTCCTAAAGATATTCGCGTTTCTCACACACTTTGCTCCGGGCTCAAGTTGTGCGTTTTCCGAGATGGTTGTCAAGCCCAACAAAGCGGTCATAACGATTTAGTTTCGCAGTAATCGGATTTTCGACGCCCGATCTAGGTCCGATGTGAAGTTTCGTGCTGCTCCCAAGAGCAACTGGGTTTTGAGATTGATCCTAGATTATAGGGTAATGTAGCGTCAACGATTCTGCAAGTTTTGGGTCTTGCAGTTCGTATTTAAAGTGATTAGTGCTAATTTCACAGGTAACCTAGTTTAGCACTTGGTTAATTTCGTCTAATTTCTAAAGGATTTGGTCCTGTGTGATTTATGCCTGAGGTGGTACTCGGGTCTTTTTACGGACTTTTCTGAGACGTTACAGAACTGCTTGTCCTTCTCCACTTTCATTGTTGTTAATACTTTACGTCTCAAAATTTCCTTTGCGTTTGCTTTCTGCAAGCAAGCTAACCAAATCCTTTAATTGTTCTATCACATTTTTTTTTTTTTCCTTCCTACTGTGAATTTCAGTTTCTAACGACGCGGGAGATGATTGGTGGGGGACGTGAAGTGTACCTTAAGCAGTGACAGTTCTCTATTACCTTGACAGTCTCTCCACATCAGTGGCATTCCAGGCTTGGTCACCGTACCTTAAGCAGTTTAAAGAGTCTACTTCTATCCTAAGTTAAAGTGTGAGGCTTGTGAGTTAAGCAAACATCGTAGAGTGTTGTTTTTACCACGTGTGAACAAAAGATGTGTTAAACCTTTATAATTGGTACATTCTAATGTTTGGGGGTTCAGTTCATAATACTACTTTATCTGATTTGAAGTAATTCATTATCTTTGTGGATGATTACTCTCAAATGACATGGCTATACTTGAAAGATCGTTTAGAAATGTTTTCTTGTTTTAGGGAATTTCATATGGAAATACAAAATCAATTCAATGCTAAGGTGTGCATTCTTCGTTCCAACAATACTAAGGAATATATATCTAATGACTTTTAACTCATATATCTCATTTCATGGAATTATTCATCAAACTTCGTGTGCTTACACATCACAACAAAATCGGGTAGTTGAAGGTAAGAGTTGTCATTTACTTGAAGTTTGATAGGGCATTGTTATTGAATCGAAAGTTCCGAAAAGTTTTTAGAGTGATGCGCTTTTAACTACATCTTTGTCGTTTGTGTCGATTCCTCATTCTTTTCAGGAGGCTCTCAGTAGTGATGGGTGGAAGCGAGCAATTGAAGAAGAGATGGATGCGCTCTATACAATTCAAAAATGGACATTAATTGAACTAAAAGCAAAAAGCGCGCAGTTTGTTGTAGATGGATGTATACAGTGAAGCATTACCTTGATGGCTCGATTGATCGGTTAAAAGTTTGGTTGGTTCCTAAAGGGTACACTCAGATTCTAAGAGTCAATTATTCAGAGACCTACTCTCCTGTGGCAAAAGTTCACTCTGTACGTTTGGTTGTTTTTGTTGTTGCAAATCTGGGTTGGCCTCTGTATTAGCTTGATATGAAGAATGCTTTTCTTCAAGGAGATCTTATTGAAAAAGTTTAAATGGAGCAACCACCTGGCTTCTTTGCTCAGGGGAAGTTAGATAAGGTATATTGCCTCAAGAAGGTAATTTATGGTTTAAATCATCTCCAGAGCTGGGTTCAATAAGTTTAGTAAAGTGGTGTCTAAATTAGTCAGGATGACCACTGTCTTTGTAAGACGAAGTAAGGCTGGTATCATTGTGTTGGTTGTGTACATGGATGACATCGTTGTCACAGGTAGTGATAGTACTGGTATGGATGAGTTGAAGAAGTTTTTACCATAGCATTTCTATACCAAGGACTTGGGCCATCTTCAACACTTCTTCGGCATCGTGGTGATAAGGTCTTAAGGTGGGCATCAGTTTGTCACAACAAAAGTATGTGATGGATTTACTGGATGAGACAGGCCTTTTAGGAGCCAAGTTCCAATGAAACTCCCATGGCTATTAATTAGAAACTCAGCATGGATCAAGGAGAATTGTTTGATTATCCAAGGAGATAATAATATCATTGACTTGTTGGAAAACTCATCTATTTAACGATTACCCGACCTAATATCACATTTTCGGTTAGTGTCGTTAGTCAATTTGAGCACGCTTCTTGTATCCCATCGTATGGAAGCCATGCTTCACATCCTTAGGTATTTAAAGGAAGCTCCTGGTTGTGGTATCCTCTATAAGCGGAATGGCCATTTTTGAGTAGAAGGGTATGTTGATGTAATCTGGGCTGGTTCTCCATCTGATAGGTGACTTGCTACTGGCTGTTGTACCTTCATAGTTGGTAATGTGGTTACATGGAAGAGTAACAAGCATAGTGTAGTAGCTTGCTCAAGTTTTGTGGCAGAATATAAGGCAATGACCCATGCAATGTGTGAACTCATTTAGCTAAAGACGTTAATGTGTGAGCTTAGGTTTATGATTGATATTTCCATGAAGCTGTATTGTGATAATCAAACAGCCTCTCACATTGCCAACAATCCTGTATATCATGAGAGAACCAAGAACATCAAAGTGGATTATTATTTCATTCGAGAGAAAATGGCTAACAAGGAAATTTGCATGCCGTTCATCAAGTCTGAAGATCAGTTCATAGATATGTTCACTAAAGCTCTAGTCGTACTCGTTTAGATCGTCTCTCTGTCAAGTTGGGTATTCATGATATGCATGCTCCAGCTTGAGGGGAAGTGTTAATGGGTGTAGGCCATACCATTGTACGGCCCACCTATTTCCATTTATTATAATTAGAGGTTTGAGACATAGTAGGTATTTTTGCTTTTGTTATTAAAAGATACAGGTAGTATTTTTGCTTTTGTTACTTAAAGGATGTACTCCCTATTATAGATAAAGTTTATTAAAAAAAAAAATGATGTGTGGGTATGCGTGGACCATTCCAAACCCCAACCCTTCTCTTTTTCTTCTCCTTCTTCTTGTAATTAAGTTTACAAGAAGGATAAAATGTGATGCTACAATTCAATTGCTTTGTTAAGGCACTAATAAATAACAAGTTTGATGGAGAGACATGAACATGGATAACTAATGGTAATAACAAAGTCAAAGAAAGTAGATGAATTCCTTCTTGGCCCCAAAGAAGGATCCATCAACAAGTTCAATATAGCTAGAGGATGGAGAATGGGAAAGGAAATCACTTGTTTTACTAATCATATGATTTGTAGCACTTGAATTGATGATCTAGGGTGTGGATGGAATTAAGATTATTTTTGAAAAAAACTATGAAAGTGCGTAAAAAATAAACCCGAAAATAGAAAAAGAATGTTGCAAAATAAAAATTGAATCAATCCTGGCCCAAAATCTATAGATATATAGATTTAAAACGCTATGCATCATTAAAGCTTCCATTTGAAAAATTAAAAGAAAAAATATTCTGAAAAATTAGAAAATTCCGGTGGAAATAGAAAAAATAAAATGGAAAAAACCAAATTATGATGAAATCATGTAACATTTCATCAATTTGGTGTTATAAACCAAATTAATTAGATTATAGAAAAAAGGTTTTTAATTATTTCCAGAAAATGCCAAAAAATTCCAACGTAACTATAAAAAGTATAAAATAGTAAAAAACTAAATCGAGATAAAATCATGAAACATTTCATCGATTTGGTGTTATAACACTAAATTGGTCTGAATCTAGTTAAAAAACAGAAAAAAGTTTTTATAAAAAAATTATTTTTAGAAAATGCGCAAACATTTCGATGAAATTAAAAAAATAAAAATGGAAAAAACACTAAATCAAAATGAAATCATGCAACATTTCATTGATTTGGTATTATACACAAAATTAATTAAATTCCACTAAAAAACTTGTTATTATCGGTGACAACGATATTATAACTGGAAATGCAGGGAAAAATGGGGAAACATGGAGAAAATGGTGGAATTTTTCAGTGAAACTTCAGGGCATGCCTAAATTCACATATTTACATATTCAATTACATATTCAAGAATGAAAAAATTGCAAAAAGAATGCATTAAATTAGAAGTTTCCATTTAATGGGGGCCAAAAGGCATGCATTGTCATAAGAAATCACTCAAATAGTAACCAAAATGAGTTTATATAATACAAATGCAAGCTTACAACAATTAAGACGTGCAAAAGTAAATGAATTAAAAAAATACACATTTCTGGCCATGTTTCATCCCCACATAGAGTGACGAGGTGGCTCGTAATCATTGTCCAGATCCCGTGGTAGTTGAGAGTAGTACTGTTTCCCAACATGTTGGCAGTACTGTTTCCAGGTCATCCTTTGCTTGTACCAATTGAGGAACTCTCTTATGTACCTCTGATAGTCATCTTCTCCAAACTGTACGAGTACGCCTAGACGTGGGAATTGCGTGACATAGATCGACGGCATTTACTGAGCAGGGTGCTGAGGGAACAGATCAACTCCAACCCCAACTCCTTGATAGTATTGCTGCCAGTCATACAGGTACCCCGAATATCCTCCTGTCAAAGGGTCATGACTCGAAGAACTATCTTTCGGCTGCCTGTGTCCATGGGTAGATGAGCGTGATTGAATGTCAGAGCTGTCATGGCCATACCCGTGATATCCCCCATGAGCATAAGGTGGGACAGAGGTGGAGCTTCCCTGATCTGAACTTATGTCCATAGATGACAAGCTGCGTGTGAGAGCATCAGCTGTAACGCGTCTAGCTTTCTTCTTCGGACGACGCTCGAACATATATGTGGGCTCTGATGCTCTCGCCCTAGATGGTGGACGAGATCCATGGTCCTCGTCCTGAGTGGCACGGTCAAAGTTCTGCTCCTCAGTGAACTGGCCAACAGATCGTTGGCTCTGAGCTGTCGTGTACCCCCCACCACTGCCACCCCCACCCCCACTAGTACCAACTATACTATTGTCGGTGCCTCTGTCCCCTCCCTCATCACCGTCGTCATCGTCGTCATTGTCGTTGTTGTCGTCCCCAGGACCAGTGTCGAGTGGGGGTTGAGTCTCATCATCATCATCACTCACTACAACTTGATGATGGGGAGGGGGCCGTGAAGATGCTTCCTCACCCTCATTGGAACGTGCCGAACTCCTCACCAAAGGATCAAAGGAGCCTGTATCCACCTTCTGTTGGATTACTACCTGATCGACATCGATACCCAGAGACGCTGCTCCCTCGGCTACCTATGGAGTAGGGCCTTACTCTGCATCATCTAAATCATTTGATTTGACCCACTCATAAAGTGGGTCTTCATCATCATCACATATCTGTGCCATGTTACCTATAGACAGTGTATAAAATATCGGCGATATTATCGAAATATCGCCGATAATATCGGTGTCGCCGGCTATGCGACACCGAAACCCCATTTTTTCGATTCGCTCCCAAAAATCGCCGATAATATCGCCGGATTATCGGTATTTTCCAAAATATCGTGATATGTCATTGTTCCCACGAACTGTAGCCAACAACCCCCCTTCGTCGATAAAAGGGGTAGTTGTCGGCGATAAAATGTAAAAAAAATCCAAAAAATACATGCTTGGTGCCCGGATCTGGAGGAAGACGCGAATTGACAGTCTCGCGTGCAGATCGGCGATTTCGGGTAAGTTTCAACCCCAAACATTTCCTTTTTCCCGTTGAAAAATCCTGCAACTTCTCGAATCCACTTGCGGGGCGAGATCTTGAAGGTTTTTTTTCTTATTTGGGATAAGGGAGAGGGATTTTCGGCTGAAATTTTGGAGAAATCGGTGGGAATGAGAGGAATTTTGAAATTTTGAGACGGATTTTCGGAATTTGGGGATCGGGCGGGCGTAAATGGGGATTGGGCGAACGTAATTGGATTGCGTACGTGGTGCCGTACGCTATTAACGTATCGATTATGTTCTGTTGAGCCCATCGAGAATGTATCTGGTCGATCCATGTGGTCCATCCGTTTTTCCATATTATTTTAGGCGTTGAGACCAAAATTTAAGCATACCCAAAGATCGAGTGGACCATACCATTGGAAACAGTTGGAATAATGATTTCCACTGTTAAAACCTTTCTAGGGGCCACAGTGATGTTTATTTCTCATCCAACCTGTTCATAAGATCACACAGACATGGATGAAGGGAAAACACAAATATCAACTTGATTCAAAGCTTCTGTGGCCCCTAAGAAATTTTCAATGGTAGATTTCAATTCATACTGTTTACTACAGTGTGCTCCACTTGAGGTTTGGATATACTTCGTTTTTAGGCTCAATATCTAAAATTATCTACTAAAATGGATGGACGGAGTGGATAAAATACATAAATCACAGTGGACCCCACAGTTGAAACCTTCTTTGACACTCAAGTGAGCCGTACTAAAGGAAAAACGTGGTTTGGGAAATTCCAACCGTTGAAACTTTCCTGGTTCAATAGTGATGTTTAGATGCCATCTGTACCGTTAATAACGACATTACTATTGAGATGAACTGAAAACAAAAACATTGGCATGAATCAAAACTACTGTGGCCCCACGAATATTTCAACTGTGGACGTTTAATTATCACTTTTGAGGCTCACTTGAGCTTTAGATACGGTTCCTTTTTGGCACCATCTCATAAAATGAACTCACAAAACAGATGAACGAGGAGGATTTTTCACAAACATCACAGTGGGCCCCACCTGAGCTTGCAACGCAGGAAGGAAATCTCAGTCCTGCGCTGCATGGGGTGGAAAGGTTTCAACGGTGGAAATCATTATTTCCACTGTTTCCTGTGGTATGGTCCATTTGAGATTTGTATAAGCTTCAATTTTGGGCTCAACGCCTAAAATGAGACGGAAAAACGTATGGAAGGTGTAGATAAACCACATAAATTCACAGTGGGCCCAACTGAGTTTACTCAGTACACTAAGAGCCTACTCAGTAAGCAATCCGATTTCGGGTGCATTGGCTACAGATAAAAGCTGTAGCCAAAAACTGTAGCCAAAACAAATAGATTGGCTACGCCCCCTACCACCAGCCATGGATGGTGGTCAGTGCTCTGTGGGCCCCACCATGATGAATGTGTTCCATTTATGCCGTTCAACTATTTTCCTACATCATTTGATGGAATGAGACTAAAACTTAGGTATATAACAGTCTCAAGTGGACCACATTATTGGAAACAATGTTGAATAAACTTCAACCATTAAAAACTTTTTGAGGGCCATAACAGTTTTGGATCAAGCTTATCTTTGTTTTTTCCCTTCATCTGGATCTGTATGACCTAATCAACAGATTGGATGTCAAGTAAACAGTATAGTCATCCTTAAGAGGATTTTAATGGTGGATATCCAATCACTGTCCCTATTTTCTATGGTGGGGTCCACTTGAACTTTATTATGGGCCACAAAAGTTTTGTATAAAGCTGATATTTGTTTTCTCACTTCATCTAGATTTATGTAACCTTTTCAACGGGTTGGATGGAAAATAAACATTATGGACACATTATGGTGGGTCCTAATAAGTGTTTAATGGTGGACCGTACAATTCATTTACTTTTGCATGGCCAAAAATGTGTATTTTTTTTCAATTCATTTACTTTTGCATGTCTTAATTGTTGTAAGCTTGCATTTGTATTACATAAACTAATTTTGGTTACTATTTGAGTGATTTCTTACGACAACGCATACTTTTTGGCCCCCATTAAATGGAAACTTTTAATTTAATGCATTCTTTTTGCAAAATTTTCATTCCTGAATATGTAAATTTGTGTATTTAGGCATATCCTAAAGTTTCACTGAAAAATTTCACCATTTCCCCCATATTTTCCCCTTTTTCCCTGCATTTCCGGTTATCGGCGATATTATCGGCGATAACGATATTATATCTTTATCTCCGGCTAGCGAAACTTGTAGCGATACCGACAACTTGAACACTGCCTGTAGACAACAGGTCCAGCGGGTCTTGATTTTCCTCCATGTCTCGGTCAACCCGCAACTGCCTTTATCTTAACTTCATATTGTAGTGGCAGTAAACGAGCTTCTGCAACTTCTCATATGCCAGCCTATTCCTCTTGTTGGTGTGTATGAGTGACCATGTGCTCCAATTCCTCTCACACGGTGAAGAGAATACAGTTTGTGCGAGAACACGGACTACCAATAACTGCAGGGCGAGCGTGTCGACTCCGTACATCGCCCACCACTCGCCTATATATCCATGAGGAACTTGTTTTAGTTTGAAGTTTAAATGAAAAATGTAATTACCTAATTATGTTACCATACTCACACGGCATCATCGTTTCAGTTACTGCTTTTACTAGTGCGGATGAGAACGTACCCCTCGCATCCCTAAACCGCAACAACTGTAAATACAGATTCACAGGTCATTATTTTTAATCACCCATATTTTTAGAGGCTATAAGGAAAAAATTTTATTGCACTACCTGGTTACCGAAATATTCTTACGCTGTCGATTTTGGGAACAATCGTTTGAACACCTCGTGGACGGCCATCGTCAAATCACTATTCTCATGGAGCCGACATTTATAATGAAATTTGGGATTTAGGTAGTATGCTGAAACCCAAATATTAGTTACTCAGTTGTATTAACATGTAAACAGAAGTGATGCTTAAAGTACTCGGTTGTATTAACAAACTTACCAGCTTGGTGGAGTGGATGCTCGAGAGCCCCGGTCCATCGATGATCGATGATATTGATCACCCACTGATACGAACTGGGGATTGCAGTCATTATCCCCCATCTCATAATTCTCATAAGCTCATACATTGACCCCATCGAAGGCCACATCTCATTATCTGTAACGCCCTGGATTTTTGCCAACCTGGGATTAGACGTCCTTAGGCAATGGATCAATCCTAACACAGGTTTAACTTCTTAAACGCTCAATTAAAGCCTCAAATCGCTCCTTAAACCATTTTCTTCATAAATCCCACCCTTCACTACCTTGTGCTTTCAATTTTTCAAAGTACCTTCGCCCTAGACACTATCTTAAACTAGTTAAGTAGTTTAACTTGGATCACTTTATATACAAACTCCAAAGGCCTGAATACCACCTCGACCAGAATTCACTTAGGACTAAATCCTTTAGAAATGAGACAAAGTAACTAGATGTGAAACCAGATTAGCTACGAAATCCATTCGAATCGCTTTAAATACGGTCTGCAAGACCCAAAACTTGCAGAACAAGTGACGCTAGGTTACCCTAAAGTTTAGAACCAAACTCATTTCCCGTCTGCTCTCGGGAATGAAACGAAACTTCGTATTAGGTCTGGATCGCATATCGGGATTCCGATTAACCCGAAGTTAAGGAACTAGGACCGCCCCACTGGGCTTAACAATCATCTCAAAAATCAGCTTTATCCGATGTCCCACAGTCATTCGTTTCGAATCGGAGCGAGGTAGTGTGAAAAACACTATTCACATGCCAAAATAAATATCTGGAATAGTGATCTGGCATCATTCGTTGTGGCGTCAATATTAAGCAACTCGACCGTCGAGAATCGGACCAAATTACACCCTCGGATTAAGAAAAATTTCAGAACATTTACATGTACTTGGAATTTCTGATCGTGGCCCACTGACCGTCGAACTGAAAGTGGTCCGCCACGTGCGATCTGGGAATCCGATCGAGTCAAAAATGTAATCCCACGTAGATCCATCGATGGTGAGTTTAAGTCTGACGTTTGGTTCAAAGAGGGCCACCAGAACTTCCCTTTTGAGCTGGAAAAGCGACGAATATCCTATATAAGCAGTACCCCTTGAACCTAAGTCTAGTTTCGGAATGTTTTAGGCTATATAAGGGCCTTAGAGCACCCTCTCTCATAGCCATACGAATTTGGGTTTTGGGAGAGAGAAAAGAGAGAGAAAAGAGAGAGAAGGACTTGGAGATCGTTGCCGATCTTCCTCCTCCTGCTTTGGCTTGCTACACGGCGTACACCGCTCTATTCTAGACGCTTTCCCGGCGTATTCCGCCTCATTTGAAGGTAAGAAAACCTAACCCTAGGTCTGATTTGAGGTGGAATCGAGGTGGGATGTATACCGACTAACCGATTCCGCTCTTTAGGCTAGAAATCGCCCGTAGACGGAAGATCTATCACCCTTGCTGATTCGTTCCGTTTCCAAAGGCAAAGGTGAGGACTTTAAGTGTATAAGTTACGGTTTTCAACGCTTTCAATGTCAGATAATGGTAGATTCATGATCTGCTTGCAATTGCACATGTACAAAGTGCTTTCCGTTTCTGTTTTGATTAACGGTGTGAAATATGGAATTTCACATATTCTAGGTATCGTAGAAATACCGTATACGTATTTTTTTGGACAAATGCTTGACATGTTTATTTAATGTTTAATTATATAACATATGAATAAAATACTAGTTTGGCGAAAGGAATCGCCAAAATATATGCTTACTTGTAAATGCGCCGTATGTCGAAATTACGTATTGTAGAAATACCGTATACGTATTTCTTTTGGAATAATGTTTGACATATGTATTTAATGTATGATTATACAATACATGATTAAAATACTAGCTTGGCGAAAGGAATCGCGAAATCTATGTTCCTTTGTAAACACTATGTATGTCGAAATTGGGAATACGTGAAAGTACCCTATACGTATAAAATTTGCTGATGTGTTTGCTATGTTTATTTCTTTGTATGAATATGATGTATATGTATAAAATACTAGTTTGGTAAAGGGACAACCCTAGTACACACTTCCCTAGCATACGTCATGTATGTCGAATCTTGCATTCCAAGTGTTGGTGAATTCACTTGTGAGTGTAAGTGCTTAAGTGTTAGAATCTTAGGTAGGTCTTTGAGATGGGATTCTCGGTTACCTTAGAGTCGCATATGACACTCTCCATGTGGTTGTTCACTCTAACCACTCGCTACGAAATGTAAGTATTCGTATACTTATTTACATAATGCTTTTTAACATGCTTTGAACATGCTTTGTGACTTGTTATTAACATGCTTCATGTTATGCTTTATATTATGCTTGCTAGTGTTCTTGAAGTACTATGTTATCATGTCGTATTTCACATGCTATGGTTAGGATTTGGTGAGCTTGGGACTATGTTTGTAGTCCAGGCATCCCGATGTCATTTGAAGATGTGGTTGGGATTCGTTCCGCCACGCACGATGTGTTGGTGAACCCGTGTCGTACTTCGGTTGGCGATAGTGGTTGGCCACACGAGGTGCTTCTGCGCCTCATATCGCCTTAACTTGTTGTGCGCTCGAGCCTAGCCGAACATGTCAAGTAAACCGTATGCCTTATGTATGTTCACCATGTTTGGTCGCTAATGCTTGAACCTAGGGTACCAAACTTACCAGTGAAAATCTCGTTAACCATGGTACCTCGATCCGCTAAGACTCATGAGCCGGGCATGGTGGTATGGGACACCGTGGTCGAGCTGTCGTCCTACGCTGGGGCTACGTGCCTCCCAGTGACAAAGTGAGCAACTCAACTCGTGAGCCGATTATGGTGGTATGGGACACTATATCGCGCATTGTACCTACACCGATAAGGTGATGGGGGAGTGGTACGGTCTTTGTGTGCACCGGCCAATGACCCTTTCAGAGTGACCGCATGAGCATACTACGAAGTTGCGGCGTGCCTTAGGGTTCGCCGCGATATATAGAGTATGAACTAGGCCTGTTTACGTATAGTTGTATCGTGATGAATCGTTTAAGGGGTGATGGGGAGTGGTGCAACCTTTGTGTGTGCCACCGGCGGCCTCTGGAACAAATGACCTAGAAAACACACCATCGTTCGATATTAACAGAGATCGACGACCCTAGATTGGATCATGTTTGGGAATGATACAAGGAGGTACCTTAGTTTCCCAATCCTACTTGTTTGAAATGGACTAATTAAAAACTCGGTAATCATGCTCATCATGCATCGCATGTGCCGGAAGATGTGGAGCACGTGGGATGTAAGCATGCGCGAACGTGAGATGGTGTCGCATGAGGGAGTATGTCGGAGAGGGCATCCATCATACCGCATTCATACTTGCATTAATCGGAAAGCTTAGGAGTGCTTGATTCTATGCTTTATCATTCTTGCTTGATTCGCATTGATAACATGTTAACTTATGCCTTATTGTTCACGAAGCTACTCACTCCCACGTTACGGGACGGTGTTGTACACACCAAATAGATTTATTGAGTTTCGGTGATGGCGATGCTTGTAGAAGCGTGAGCGGGACTACTTCTATGGTGATGAGGAGGAGTTCTCTGTCATGTAACCCTCTCTGGTGGGTCTCTCGAAGACCTGCATCGTATTGCCTCGGGTGCAGGTACTTGGGAGAAGATATTAAACTTACACATTTGGTATATTTTAGAACTGTACTTGTATTTATTTAACCTGGTAATGTTATCACACTCTGGAGACTCATCATAGTTTATATATTTTATCTATCTATCATAGTCTTCCGCTTGCAAAATTAAATGTCTCTGGAGTATGATATGTTGTTTTGGCTTAATCTCACTCATGTTCACTACTCTAATACAGTCAACATTCAATCATCATTCATTTTGTTGCATAAGTGATGTTCTGGAACTCGAGAGTTGAGTTACTACTCGACCCCCGATTTTCAGGGCGTTACATTATCTACGGCTCGTAGGACCTTGTACATCGGATCTAGGAAGGAAACGACGTTGTGAACTTTATCCCAGAAGGAATCGGAAAGCTCTATCTTCGAACAGGTCTTTGTACCCTCAGTCTTCCTCTGATTCCACCTCATGTATATCTCGGATTTGAACAAATTTTTGAGACCCACGCGATGCTTGTATAAGCTGTCAAGTGCAATGAAGTTCGTAGCGAACCGTGTCGTGCCTGGTCTAACGATGTCCCCTTCACAACATTCACGCATTGCAGCCAACAACCATGAGTGATTGTATATAAAGTTTGTCACTCTCCTCACATCCTGGATGGTCCTCTTGACAGAATCCCTCTGGCCTATCTCTTCGAGCATTAAATCAATGCAGTGTGCCGCACACAGGGTCTAATAGAGATTGTACTTCCTCATCAATTTCTTCCTCACCTTAACGAACGCACTGCCATTGTCCGTCACAACTTGGACAACATTCTGGGACCCAACATCTCTAAGCACTCCTTTTAGGAGATCATATATGTATTCGTGATCTTTTATTCTGGCCGATGCATCAATGGATATGAGGAAAACGGGCTGCGCTCTACAGTTCATCATGAAATTGATAATGGACAATTTCGTGGGTCCCGTCCACCCATCACACATGATTGTCACTCCGTATTGCTTCTAGTTCGACTTGAGTCCACCTACCCAAGCTTGAATCTCCTCGTGCTCCCGATCGAGGTAGACGCCAAAAATCTCCTGTGGCGTGGGAGGCTTCACACTGGGCCTGACACGCTGCACCTCCCCAATCATATATTTGAAGTGAGGACTTGCTGCTGCATTTGCTGGTACATGGCTCGAGATGAACCACCTAGATATAGCGCCCCCCCACTTTCTCCCTGAGCCCCTTGCTCCACATATTTTTTAATCTCTTTTGATTAACGCCTGCAATGGGTGCATCTGAGACACGCTGCACCTCTCTTTGGTTAACGGATCTGTAGAATGATTCTTCAAGGCTTCTAGGGGCCTAAGGCAGGGAGATCCCCTTTCTCCCTACCTTTTTGTGATTGTTGGTGAGTGGCTTAGCAATATGCTTTTGAGGGGGGAAGAGAATGGCATAGTTAGTGTTTTCAACGTTTCAGAGGCCTCTAATAAGCCATATCCAATATGCGGATGACACTATCTTGTTTTGGAATGCGGATGTGAATTGGTGGATAATCTTTGTAAAATCATTGTTTGGTTCGAGGCAATCTTAGTTAGTGTGGCTAAAAGCGAAATATTGGGGATACATGTTCCGGTTGAAGATTTGGATATGTAATGTTGATGCCTTTGGATGCAAGACAACCTTGTTTCCATCTACGTATCTAGGCCTGCCTCTGTGCATAGGGAAGCCTATGAGTTATTTATGGGACAAGGTCATTGAAAGAATCGAGAGGAAGTTAGCCAGTTGGAAATGCTGGTAGCATCTTTGGGAGGTAGATTGATTCTCATCAAAATGGTTTTTTCGAACATGCTTGTGTATTTTTTGTCCCTTTTCAAGTGCCCCAGCTCGGTGTTGAAGTGTCTAGAAAAGCTGAGGACGGATATTTATGTGGAGAGGGGCTCATGATGGTTGGAAATTCCATCTCTTCTTAAATGGGGGGAAGTTTGTAAGCCAATTTCTGAAGGGGGTGTGGGGACCAAGGACTTGGGGCCGATGAGTAGTGTGCTTCTTGGGAAATGGCATTGGAAGCTTTGCTACGAATTGGGAATCCGTTGGAGGGAGATTAATTGTTAGCAAGTATGGTATGGGAGGCTGGTTTGTTAAGCGATCTTCTCTTTATTGTGTTTCTAGCATTTGGAAAACTATTGCGTCGATGGAACACTTAGTTCAAAGAGGGATCACTTTCGCTATTGGTAAGGGGTAACTGAATTAGGTTTTGGGTGGATATGTGGTGTGGCGATAAGGTGCTTCAAGAGATCTTCCCTCGACTAGCTAATCTAGCCCCATATCGGTTTGTCCTAGTTTCTCATTACTGTTCTTTCTATGGCGAATTCGTAGCTTGGTGCCCCCCCCCCCTGGCGGTGTTCGTTGGGTTGGTCGGTTGTAAAAGAAATTTAACCATAGACAATCTGGGGCAGAGATCGTTAATTCTCCCTAATACGTGCTTGATGTGCAAAGACGATGCAGAGTCAATCGACCCACCTATTTACCCATTGCACTTTTACTCGGAAAGTGTGGGACTATTTCCTTGCCGAGTCTCATTTTGATTGGGTTATGCTAGAATCGGTGGAGGCTCTTCTTTGGTCGTGGCATGGAGTAGGTGGCAGGAGAACTATCAAAGTCATTTGGAGGCTTCTTGTTATGGCTATTCTCTGGGCAATCTGAAGGGAAAGAAACGAGCAGTGTTTCGGAAATGGGAGGTCCATGGTGGACGGGGTGATTAAGACAGTTAAGACAGTTATGGGCCTTGTTAAGGTTTGGACTCCCCATGTAAATGGAGCTAAGACTACCTCTTTTACTTTCATGTTTTAGCGTTGCATTGTATTCTTTTCCTACCTTTTGTTGGGCTTTAAATAAATTCTGTTCTCTCTCTCTCTCTAACAAAAAGGTTCAATGGAAATCTTTGGTTTTGAAAAGCTAAAATTGATGGTTGTCTCTTTAAAAAATGGGATTAGTAGGAATTTGTGGAAGTTTTATTGGCCGGGAAAAAGTGGTGAAATGCTTTGTTTCAGTCAACTTGCATGAGGACCCGAATGAATTGGAGGTTCTTCCCTTTCTATACGGCATTCTAATGTTCAATTCTCACTTCTATTGCAACCTTGAAACTAAATGAACAGATTGTATGTCATTAGATGGATAATTGGAGGTCAATTTCAATGGATGCTACCAGACTCCATTAGGACACGAGAGTGGATTCATCGCCAATAGACCTTTTTTCGACTTTGTGATTTATGTGATTTATGAATTTCATTTTTTGGGTCTTTGGAGAGGTTTGTTATTACATATTAAAGAAAGAAACCGAAATAGTTAGCAGCAAGTTGTTACATGTCCTTTTAGGCGTGGTGGATTTGTCCTTTATTTGTTCATGTTACCAAGGAAAGGTAGATTTCATGACATAGCGGTGGTATGTAAATCTATGGGGCTTCTTTTATAGCATTGGCACCAAAGGTTGATGGCGCTGAAAGAGTCGCTGGATTCAGACCAATTAGTCTAATTTGGAATTTTTTATAAGGTGATTGCTAAGGTCATGTGTTCTCCTTTAAGAAGGGTTGTCGATTTGGTTATTTCAGAAAATCTGACTGCATTCATTCCAGGCAGTTCTATGTTAGATGGTCTGTTTTGTTGCTAACGAGATGATTGATTAGTATGGGAAAAAGAGGTGAAGGGCTTTGTTTCTAAGGTGGATATGGAGAGGGCGTATGATTGTATAAACTGGAATTTCCTCCTATATGTGATGTTCCATATGGTCTTGGGATTGAAATGGTGGAACTCGATTAGAGCTTGTATCTCCTCTGTATGGTTCTTGATAATTCTTAAAGGGACCCCAGCGAGTTTCTTCAAAGAGGAGAGGGAATTAATAAAGGGGTTCCCTTATTCCTTCTCCTTCTCTCTATTTTAGCAGAATCATGATGTAGATGGCTCCTGAACAGTGTTTTATTGCAGGCATTATCAATGAATTTTTGAAGAATGACGATGTTAGCGTGAGTGTGTAACCCATGTCCAATATGCAGATGATACCCTTTCTTTTTGGTGATGGGTAGGTGTGTGAAGTTGGTTCTCGTAGGGACAGTTTGCTGTATTTTGAGGTTGTTTCTGGCCTCAGGATGAATCTTGGGAAAAGTTGCATCTCTGTCATAAATCTAGATATTGAGGCATCATTATTGGCTAGGGAAGTGGGATGTACTGTTCAGAGCAGCCTTTCAAACACCTGGGTAACTCCATTTTCAGAGGCAGAGTGTGGTTGGAGATATGGCTCTTATTGCAGAAATTTGAAAGAAGATTGGGAATATGAGTGTGAGCTTCCGTTGTTGGGAGGGGAATTACCCTCACTAAATCAGGACCGTCAATGTTGACGGTCAATCTTTTGGCCTCCCTCTGATGTTCAGCGAAAGTGGCCAACAAAATGGAAACAATTCAAAAAGAAAAAGAAAAAAGAAAAATCCTATGGAACGATTGGGAGGGTTTTGCTTAAGTTTCATGAGGTGGCTTGGGAGGTTGTTTGTAAGCCAATGTTGAGTGGGGGCCTGGTCTCAGGACCCTCCAGATGAAATTATAGCACTGTGCAAGTGGTGGTGATGATTAGGGTCCAGAGAACCACCTATATTTCGCATGATCTTTGCTGCAAAATATGGTGAAGGTGAAAATCATTGCGACCTAAATGGTGCTTCTCAGAGGGGGTGGTTCTACATCGTGGAGACGTACTTTATGGGTAAGCTCAGTTATGCCTTAATAATCTGTATGTAAGGGTTGTATCGAATGAAATAGTAATATTCTTGTTTGACTGTTGGTGCATTGCTATTTTGCTCACTGAAAAATTTGGAAAAGCTATACTTTCTAAGGATGGGCGGCTATTGTATGGTGTCCCATCTTCATGTGCAAGGGGATGTACAATGTTTCTTTCTAAGGAATGTCTTGAAGTTCTATGTGTCTCCAACGCTGGACCAGATTGAAGGATCTGGGAGTTTGACTCTGGCGGTCCATTCTCCGGATGATCATTGGTGATAGTGCCATCCAATCATGATGGGAGGAGAACTTCAGTTTCTCCAAGATTTGGAATGTTGTTGCCCCTCTCAAAATCGAAGTGTTTGTTTGGACAACATGCCTCAACAAGATCCTCAACATTGACCACCTTAAGAACAGAGGTATGATGATCCCAAACAGATGTGATGTTCTGTGCCAATAAAGAAAACGTAGACACATCTTTCTCCTTTACGCTTTTGCCAGGAAGTGTGGAACTTGAGGCTTTCAAAATTTGGTGTCAAGTGGGTGCTTCCCAAATCTGTTATGGACGCAATCGACTACTGTTTGTTGATAGCGTGTGGTTTGATCAGTCTTGCAATGTGGAGTTTGCTGTTTCATGCAGTAATCTGGTCGATCTGGATTGAAAAAAACTGAAGAATATTTGATGGAAGGTCATCCACTGTAGGTGTGCTGGAGAGGAGGGATTATAGTCTAATGACTCTCATCATCTACTGGACAAGGGTGGACAAAAGATTCCATGACTTTTCTCTGGTCCTTTCCAAGTTGAGTTGGCCTCAAGTGACCAAGTGCTCCTAGGAAGTTTTCAGTCCAACTATCCCCTGGCCTCCCTCCTGTTGGTTATTTTAAAATCAATTTTAACGGAAGTTCTATTGATGACATAGGTCCAGCAGGGGTGGGTGCTGTAGTTCGGGACTGCAGCGTCATTCTATTGAGTTTTCAGATTCAATTGGATACTAAGGCTTGAATACCATGGAGGCCTCTGCACTTCTTCAAGCTGTAAAAGTGGCTGCCCAGTTTGATCGCTTCCCAGCTATTTTTGAGGGAGATTCAAAGAACTCTACAATGTGGGCCTCTGGTTGTGATATTTGTTGAAGGGTCGTGGATCGGGTGGAGGCCCTGGGCCTGTGTGAGGAGAGACTTGTCCTTCATATATAGACCATAGTGAAGTGAAGGGAGTGGCAGCTTCCCTGGCTAAATCGGGCACAATAAGAGATGACCTCGTTGTGGATAGGAGATAAAATTTCCTCTCTGCTTTCTTTAAAATCATCTTCTTTTCTTCATATGCCTCAGGGTCTGTATTTCTGTCTTTTTTGTTTCATTGGGGCTGTGTGTTTTTATTCTTGTCCCTTTGTCATGCTTTTGATGGGTTGTGTCTTTTCCTCTTTGCTCAATCTAATCTTTGATTACCCACAAAAAAATAATGACAATTGGGGGTTTGATCAAACGTTTTTCTGAATAGTTCATTCTATTGAACATAAACTCAGTTGTATGCTGTCCAAATTAACTAGTTCTTGCATATTGTGTGTTTTGTTTCTTCTTGTTCACGTATTGAAGAAATTGTAGCAAAAGTTAGTTTTTGATTAGTAGATATCTTTTGACATCATCTTTACATAGCTAGCTTATGTTTTTTCGTAACCTTTTCAACTTCTATGTGATTTACCTTTTACATTGGTTGGCTGGTGCATCCGAACTTGATTGTGATAGTTCTCTAATATTGTCTATCACTTCTCTTGATTGATGTTTAAGTTCTTCATTTTAGTTTGGCAGTTGCTTTGTTGGGGCTTTGATGTGATAATTATTATTCTTGTAGGTGATTTTGATTCAAGAACAACTTTCCAAAAATCGAATAATTATTGATACTGACAAAAAGGGACGGTGAGTTGTTTTGATGGAATTGTGGTCAAAAGGAAATTTTCATTATTTTATCTCTATGCTCTTGACAGGTTGTAGGCATATTAATAATAACAATCTTTATTATTAAGAGAATTGTTAGGTTTTCTTTGCTTCTCATCCGATCATGTGCTTATGAGCTTGTTAGTCATTCGATAGTAGAATCGAGTCATGAGGATGAGTCAGAATTAGTAATCAGAGCTGGTTGGGGTTAGTGTTGTCATACGCTATCGCATAAGCAATTATCCCATCACATATGCCATTTTGGACTAGTGGACCACATATGCTGTAACGCCCTGAAAATCGGGGGTCGAGCGGAACTCTACTCCCGAGTTCCAACGCATCACTTATGCAACATAAATAATGATGATTGAATGTTGCCCGTATTAGTGCATTTAAACATGAGTGAGATTATACTAAAACAACATATCATACTCCAGAGTTAATGTAATTTGGCAAGCGAAAGACTGAAATATATACATTTAATTATGAAAACGTTTCACAAATTTTGGAGTATGAGTATGAAACCGGGCTAAATATATACATGTGTTGTTTCTAACCATATAAAATGCAGGAAGTAAATGTGTTCAACTAAACAAGTATCCTAGTAGTCCCTGCGCATCGGTATGAGATCTACATAGATCTGCCCGATAGTTGAACGTAGGGGAATTCTTTCTCATCCACGAAGTCCATTTCAGCTACATAGATTCCGTCATTACCTGCATCTAAACCAAAGTCTGGGTGGTGTTTTAAAACACCGTCCTAGGTGGTAATGAGTAGCTAATTCAATGGAACTATAACGCAAAGGTTAACATGTTATCAATTCAGTCAAGCAGTAATGATAACGCAGTACAACAATAATGTCCTATATTACTCTTGTTAATGCAAGCATGGTATGTGATAATGATGCATGCCCTCGCCTACACTACCTCAGCGACTTCATCTCACGTTTGCGCATGACATCTTCCCGAAACATGCGCTTCCTCGCTAAAGCACATGCAATGCGGTGCATGATCGTGTTAGCCAATACTTAATTAGGTTTATTCATACAGCATGATTGGGAAGCTAAGGTACCTCCCTTTATGTCATTTACCCAAACAATGATCCATCTAGGGTCGTCAATCCTAGTTAGTCTCATACGATAGGCAGTTCTAGGTCGCTACGGAAAGGCTCGTCACCATCAGCGCAGGCCTGGTTTATACTTGAAGCAACTACGGAGAGGCTCGTCGCCTTATCGTAGTCCTAGTATATACTCGAGGTCACTACGGGCTCGTCACCTGATTGTAGACCGACAGCTCGAATACAGTGTCCCATACTACCGTATTCGGCTCACGAGTTTGGGTTGCTCACTGGACACTACGGGGAGGCTCGTCGCCCCAGCGTAGGCCGACAACTCGAACACGGTGTCCCATACCACCATGCCCGGCTCATGAGTCTTAGCGGATCGAGGTACCAAGGTTAAACGAGCCTTTTCACTGTTAAGTTTGGTACCTTAGGTTCAAGCAGTAGCATCCATACATGATGAACATACATTAGGCCAATCGAGTTACTTGACAAGCTTGACTGGTACGAGCGCACGTTGGATTTATCAACATGGAGCGCGTAAGCACTCCGCGTGGCCTAACCACTGTCGACAAACAACGTACGACTCGGATTCATCAAACGTGTCTTGTGTGGCGAAAACGACCTCGGCCACTAATTCAGGAAACATTACCAATTGCTTGGACTACGCAGTAGTCCCAATCACACTCCAACCAATAGCATCCACATGTGATATTCCAAGACAGCATGCGACAATCAAATCTAAACATAAATCTTATTCGAGCATTTCAACAAACACATACCACACATGTCATCATACATAGGCATTCATCTGTAAATCACATAGTAGTAAGATAGGTTGCATAAAGGAAACTATAACTATATATAAGGGAATTGAGAATCCTATCTCAACACCCTCAGTAAGTACATTACATCAAGCATTTTTTCATTCAGGCATTTTATCAAACACTTAGACCACACATATTGTATATAGGTAATAAATTCGTTAAAAACACATACTATAGCTAGTCCTTTCATAAGGAGTAGCCACATATACAACGATCATTTATTGGCGATCAATAATCATAGCTAGCACAAATCATAATTCCATACTCATTCAAACATTTTTACAAACACTTAGACTACACACTTCAACATACATGGCGTATGTTGGTCATAACATGTATTAGGGCAAATCCTTTCACCAAGGAGTTGTCACATATACAACAATCATATATCCATGGCGGATAATCATGGCAAGCATGAATCCAAATTCTATACCCATTCAAACATTTTTACAAACACTTAGACTATACACTTCAACATACATGGCGTATGTTGGTCATAACATGTACTAGAGCAAATCCTTTCACCAAGGAGTTGTCACATATACAACAATCATATATCCACGACGGATAATCATGGCAAGCACGAATCCAAATTCTATACTCATTCAAACATTTCAACAAACACATGAATTACACTATATACAACATAGTTCATATATATCTGCAAAGCAAGGGAAACATCGTATCTAGCATGAGAAGTGGCAACCAAGTCAGTTATAAATCATTAACCGACATTGATAGCCTTAAAAACCATAACCTAAACGTTTATAGTCCGTACCTTTCGCCGGTAAACCCGTACCGAGCTCGGTTTGAACACTAAGTCCTCGTCTACGCCACAACGGCAACCTATAGCATGGAATAGGTTAACTATTCCACCATTTAGTCTATTTGAATCCCTAAAACAGATTAGGGTTAGGATTTCTTACCTAAAAACGGAATCAGAATCACCGGTATAGCGACACGGAAGCGGTGGTTAAGCACATGGAGTGGTGGGATCGAATCCCAGGAACGATCCCTCACTCTCTCTCTCTCTCACTTTCTCTCTCCTTCCTTCTCTTTCTTCCCTCTTCTCTCTCCTAGGGTTTGAAATTCGTATGGAATGAGAGGGGTGGGTTAAGGCTCTTATATAGGCCCAGAACTGATGGAAATGGCCCCAGGGCCATGGTATACTTACGTTATAGCCAAACGGTGGCCGTTTCGGTCCAACGGAGCACATCTGGAGGCCCCTTTTCTGCATACGGTCCGGAGTAAGTCCCTTGACGATGGATCTACGCCAAGTTAAGTTTTCGGTCCGATCGGACCAGTGGATCGACCGCGGAGGACCTGTTTCAATTCAACGGTCATCGTTACTCGATTAGGACCACAAGTACACTGACAGGTGTTGGAAATATTCCCTGATCCGAGGGTGTAGTTGGGTCAGAATCTAATGGTTTGAAACCTTAGATTTGGCCTGCAAGTGAACGGCTCAATTCACTTAAGTTTCAGTTCATTTTCTAAAGGTATTCGCGTTTCTCACACACTTCGTTCCGGGCTCAAGTTGTGTGTTTCTGGTTACTATTAGGACTTGATTTTCGAGATGGTTGTCAAGCCTAGCAAGGCGGTCATAAGCGTATAGTTTTGCAGCAATCGGACTTTCGACCCGCGGTCCAGGTCCGATACGGAGTTTCAAAGTGCTCCCGAGAGCAACTGGGTTTAGAGATTGATCCTAGGTTTCTAGGTAACGTAGCGTTAGTGATTCTACTAGTTTTGGGTCTTGCAGTTCGTATTTAAAGTGGTTCGAGCTAATTCCACAATTAATTTAGTTTAATACTTAACTAAATTTCACCCTAATTACGACAGAATAAGGTCCTAGGTTAGGAGAGGTTGATTTTTCCAAGTAACCTATTCGTTTTGTGAGATTCCATAAGGTTAATGGTCAAAAGCTCATTTTATTTATGTATTTACTATTTACAGTAAGTTTTAGTTTAAGTATTGTTCTTCATCATTTAAACTTTAGGATTTGTGTCTAATGTGAAAGTACTTAGAAAAATCTGAAGAACAAGGTGGTGAAAGGTGAGATTTTGAAGGAAGTGGGTTGAAGAGGGGATTTGGGACTTCGGGATTGAGTTCTGAGAAGTCAGTAAGGTGTTATGATCGACCCATTGCCCAAGGACGTCTATTTCCAAGTTGGCAAAAATCCGGGATGTTACATATGCCATGGTGGTATATGTGGTTATTTTGCTGTTGAGACTTGTGCAGTCGCACAGAGAAGTATGCGACCACATAAGCCATAGTTATGTGATTATGCCATCATGTATGCAGTTTGCGATGGCATAACCTCCAATGGTTAGAATTTTGATCGTTGGGACTTTCTTTCCTTTCCTTTCTTCTTCTTCTTTTCTTCTTCTTCTTCTTCATTTTCTCTCACTTTTTACCCTACCTCCCTTTTTTCACATCTCTATTGCTCTCTCTCTCTCATCTCTCAATCTCTCTAGTCTCTTAACTCTCTTACTCTTTCTCACACTATTATCCTCATTCTCTTAAAATGCCATCAATAAAATTTATATGTTATTCTTTCACATTTTTCGTTATATGCATTCATTCGAGTAGTTGTTAATTGACTTGTTATAGTCCAGTATAATAAAACTATAAGCAATCCCTTCACTTGTAGTATTTTCACATTTCCTCTTCTTTTTCTTCTTCTTTCATCTCCTTGGGGTGGAACTCTTAACTTATTTGGGGGCTGATTTAACTCAAATTCACTTTCATCATTGTGCCACCATTTGATGGGTTGTATGGTCATGTTCTGTGAAGGTTTGTGAAGCTCACTTTCATACAATACCACCTTGATGGGTCAAAGGGGGCCATCACGCGTCTATGGTTAAATCTATGGTCAGATTTGAAGATAAAAGTGTGGGCGTGGAAGTTGTTTTTAGCCAAGGTTGAAGATCAAGTGTATGTGTGAATGGTGTGAAGCAAGTATTGTTCATAGTTGGTTGTGTTTGTGGCTATATGTTATCTTGAAGTACGTGTTTAGTAAGTTTAAGTTGAAAATTCTTCTCTTGTGTGATTGATTTCTTTATTCTCGTGAATATGAATGTAAAGAATGAAGCCAAGAATAATCTCCTGTCTCCATCTGAGTCGATGAATATGCAAACCACATTAGCTAAACTACCTATAGTCGATCACATTTCTAGAAGTATTTCTTACTGGTAAGAGAGTTAAAGTATTCGACTTCCCCCAAGCCTGTAAAAAACTCGACAAAATTTGAAGATTGGGTGGTAGAAGATGCTCAGATTAGAGGTTTGTTGTGGAATAGTATGGAACCTCACATTAGTGCGAATGCCATCTTCTTCAAGATGACAAAAGAAGTTCGGGAAAACTTTAGGGAGATGTATTCGAGTGAGATGAAGCTAGCCTGTATCTATGCGTTACTCCAGAATAATTTAACTCCCCACAAAATGGCAAATTACGAGATTCCTTGTCAACATATGACGAGACCATGAAACGAAAAAGAGAGGAATTTTGTTTTGCTATATCCCTCTTTGGCTTTTTTCATGCGTTTGAGCTTTTGGGAGTTTAGATCCTTGACGGTAGTGAGATTCCGTTTGTTGCGGAGGCATTTGCTTGAGTTCATCTTACAACCAATATAAATGCATAGAGTTGGTCCTCATCTTATCGGTCTGTGTTTGTTTCTCCGTCTATGGTAGAGGAGATGAAGTCGAGGTGGTTGTGGTCGTGGCAGACGATTTGGTGGCAAAGATTTTGGGAGAGTTTGTTTTGGAGGCATGAATACGTGGGAAGGTCGTGACACAGACTTTTTGGTGGTCGAGGTTGTGGTAATTGGCAGTATACTCATTGTAGTATGAATAAGCACACAATAGATACGTGTTGGGATCTTGTAGGCAAATTATCTTGGGCAAATCGGGTTCGCTCCTTGAATGATGGCTCTGACAGTTATGTCTTCAAGTCTGTCTCCACCCATTCCAACAAGTGATATAGTTATATTGTCCAAGAAAGTATTCCAAGCTTTCGAAAGATCGCTCCACTCATACTTCCTCCTTAACAATTACTCTTGTTCAGTCAGGTATGATTTCACTTGGTTCTGCTGAGAATGTTCCTTGGATTATTGACTTGGAGCTTCCAATCACATGACCAGTAAGCATCTCTTCGTTTGTCAAGTTTTCGTCCATTTTTTCGATAATGTTAGCGGATGGTACTTCAACCTGTATGTTTGGGTTGGGTACTGCTCGCCCTTCCCTAGCTCATCCATTATTGCGAGCACTTTATTTTCCTCAATTTCCTTTGTTTGTTGTCAGTAAGCTACCCAATTCCTTAACTTGTTTTGTCACTTTCTATGGAATGGAAATAGTAAAGAGAGTAAGTTTCATCTCCTCAAATGGGACGAGGTTTGTAAGCCTATCGGGGGGTGGGTTTGGCAATTTAGCATAGAAGAAGGAAATCTTTGGAGAAATTTGATAATTGCAGAGTATGGTGTGCAAGAGGGCGGGTGGGTTGTTATAACCTCATCCACTTATTAAGCTTAAGGCGCTTAGAAAGCTATTATGGCTACACATCATATTGGAGGTGGGGCATCTCCTTCAAAGTTGGAATTGGAACTCGGATAAGATTTTGGGTGGACATTTGGTGTGGCTCTTAGGCTCTTTAGGGCTTGTTTCCTAGAGTCGCAAGGCTCGCTCCAGACATGTTTATTCAGGTGGTAGATTGCTATCAGCAATCTAGAGATGGGGAGAAGATTGTTTGGTCTCCTCGTCGTAGGAACATGTCAGACAACGAGCGCAATGAGCTTTTATCTTTGATGGAGCTTTCTTAATTCGGTCACCCCAAACATTAGGCAGGAAGACAATAGAATTTGGGTTGGTAAGAAATTTGGGAAATTTTTGGTCAAAGCCCTCTATGGCCTCTCATCTCGGATGCCCTCTAATGTGGTCTCAACTCATCCTTTTCATCATTGGTTCTACGGGGCACTCCCTCAAGTTGCTTCCTTTGTTTAGTTGGTAGGGAGGAAGAAAATCTTAACTATTGATAATCTTCAGAGAAGAGTGCTCGTTTTGCCCAACATCTGTCTCATGTGTATGGGTAACAAGGAATCGATTGATCATCTTTTCATCCATTGCCCTTTTGCCAGAGGAATTTGGGGCCATTTTCTTTCGTACTTGCATACATGTTGGGTTATACCGAAGTCAGTGGAAGAGCTTTTATGGGCCTGGCTTGGTTGTCGCAGAGGGAAGACTCGGAAAGTTTTTTAGAGGCTTCTCATCATGACAGGTTTTAAGGGTTTGGGGATCCAAGAATGGCCGTTGTTTCCACAACATCATTGAAGGCGAGAGTGAGGTCATTTTAAAGGTTAATCGACTTTTGTCCGAGTGGGCAGTTTATGTTAAGGCGGCCTTGGTTGCCCTTCCTCTTTAAGAGTCTCGTGGCGTTTAGTGCTTGTATTCTATTTCGCTTTGGCGGGTTTTTAATAATTTTTGGTTACCTTTCAAATTTTTTTTATATTTAAAATCCATCATATTGTGAATTTTAGGATCTAAAGATGGGGATGATGATTGGTGGACTTGAAATGAATGGACTTTGTTACCTTGACAATGGTATAACTAGAGCTGTGTTGCTGACAAATGTCTCTCCTCATTAGTGGCATTTCGGGATTTGCCACCCTTGAGTAGTTTAAAGAGTCTCCTCACCTGGGTCGAGTTCGTGTTACTAGTTTATCTAATTTTAAGTATTTTATTATCATTGTGGATAATTCCCGAATGACATAGTTATACTTAATGCAGGATCATTCTAAAGTATTCTCTTGTTTTAAGGAATTTCATATGCAAATACAAACCCAATTAAATGTTAAAGTGTGTATTCTATGTTTAGACTATGCTAAGGAATGCGTATCTCATGATCAATGATGTCATAATTGTTATCGTATCGTGAATCGTAATTGGGGATGAATTGTATCCTATCATGAATTGCTATCCTTTACTCATATTTGGCACTTACCTTGGAATATGTACATAATTATACACAAGGGGAGGCCCGTTGTCGCGGTAACATTAGCATTAATTTTGTTCCAACAGAAATGTCACCCTCGACAATGATTTCTAAATTCGTTAAAAATCAAGGAACTGGATGTGGAAATGTGGAAAGAGAAACTCAGATGCACTCATTGTGGCAGGAGGCGCCTACTCGTGACCACTGTTGGATTTTGAATCCAAAACTTTGACCTGAAGATCTTTGATCAAAATTACGAGCAAACATGACTGTGACTGGGGGGAGCCTTCGACCAGTGATGATGATGATCCAAGGGATAAGTCAATTAGTGACCTTCAGCAACAAGTGATAGCTTTTCAGGCATCTCTTTCTACCAGAAAACCTTGGAGGACAGTTGTGTACTTATGCATCTGCCAATCATGTCTCTCAGACTTCTTGAATCATTGATTCAGGAGTGTCTGACCGTATGACCAGTACGACAAATGTTTACTCTTATTCATTTATTTTAGCAGTATTAGACTTGTTGACAAGTCCTTTCCCAAAGCTATTAGAAGAGGCACTTTCGTCTCTTCGATTCACTGTCTATTTCATTTGTTGTCCATGTACCATCATTTCCTTCTAATTTGTTCTTTGTTAGTGTGCTTTGACCAAACAACTAAATTGTTACGCTATCTTTTATCTAACAACTCATTAGTCATTCAGGATCTAGCAACCAAGAAGAAGATAGGTGGTGGTTGTGAAGATTAAGGGCTATATATGTTCTTGATTCCGTTTTTCCTTGTTCTCCTTTTATTTCTGCTTTTGATATTAGAAACAAAGATCAAGTGATCGTTTGACACATTCGACTAGGGCATTTATCTCTGTCATGTCTTCAGTTGTTATTTCCTGGAAAGTTTAACAAATGTGATAGTTTCCAAACATATTAGGAATTTTTTTTTTCTTTAAAGTAGTACAAAGAATTTGCATCCATTTTATCTTGCATCCATTCACTTTGGTCTAGGATATTTTTTGTCCTTAATTGACAATTCTCATTATTCATGGGTTTATCTATTAAAAAGTAGGGAACAAGTCCAATTGATTATAAAGATGTTTCGGAAGATGATTCTCACCCGTTCTGATACTAAAATTAAATGCTTTAGATATCATACTGCCCATGAATATCTATAGCATGATATATTATCTGTTTCTTAGGTCATGGTGTTGAATTCTAGTTTTCATGTCCATATAAACCATAACAAAATGGTATGGTAGAATAGAAAAATCGCCATCTTTTCAGAAGTAACACTATCATAATTACTTGGCATGTTGGCACGAAAATCACACTGGGATGAAACTATTCTTTTAGGCAATTATGTAATCAAATTGGACCCAAACTGTTGTTCTTAAAGGTAAACATGGAAAAATTTGAAACTAGATGCTTCTGTTTTTGCTCTTCCTCTCAAAGTATTTGATTGTATTTGCTTTATGCACATACTTGGACCATCCCGAACCATACTTGGATGCCAACCTGTCATATTCATCTTTTAAGGGTATTCTAATTCGTGAAGAGATGTTTGCCTTCAAAAAACAAAAGACATGGGAGATAGCTGCTCTACCACACAAGAACACATTGTTGGCTGCAAATGGGTTTCCACTCTTAATTATAAGCCTGATTATTCAATTGATCACTATAAAGCTTGTCTCATTGCCAAGGGCATCCCCCAATAATTTGGAGTAGATTACGAAAAAAAAATTGCACTATTTGCTAAAATGAATTCTGTTTGCATTCTTCTATCCATTTTGGCTCATCATAATTGGCATCTTCATCAATTGGATGTCAAGAATGCGTTTCTTAATGAAGACCTCAATGAGGAGATCTATATGGTACTTCCTTTAGATTTTAGCCTATGGGGGAGATAGGAAAAGTTTGTAAACTACGAAACGTTCTTATGGACTCAAACAGACACCTCAAGCATGGTTTGAAAACTTGGCAACAGAGGTTCTCACATTGCCTTCTAGCTAAGTCAGTTCGATCATTTAGTTTTTGGAAAAAGGGAAATGGTCACACCACCATTCTTGTCGTCTATGTTAATGGTATTATCCTCACTAGGACCAACATTGAAGAAATTAAACAAGTTAAAAGATTTTTGGTTGCTTCTTTGAAATGAATGGTCTTGGCCTTGTCACATATCTCCTTGGGACTGAGGTCCCTCGTCTAGAAGAGGGATATTTTTATTCTATTGAAAATCTGTTAGTCAGTTCATGCAATGCCCATGTTGTCATCATCTTGAAGCCAGCTATAGAATTCCTCTTGAAAGTTTGCACTTGGATTTGGCCTTTATAGTTTAACCATAGTCACATGAATATTATAGGCTTTTGTGATGCTGATTGGGCCGGTTCTACATTTGATCGTTGAGTAACAACTAGTTATTGTACTCTTTAGGTCGCAACTAGTGATTGTAGTATTGATAGTATTAGCCGATACTATCGATATCGCATGGTGCCAATACGAAACTGGGTTATTATTGGGAAACTTCCTTGGATCGGTCAATATAACACGATATATCACAATGTATAAATGAAATATCGATACATTGTGGTATTTCGAAAATATCGCAGTTATATTTCCCCGATATCATTGATACTAGTGTTTTTAGTAGCGTTTGTAGCATAGCTATGATGCTATGTAGTGTTAGTAGATAATGTAAATCCCCTATAGCATACGCTATAGACGCTATGTAGTGTTAGCAGATAACGTAAATCCCCTATAGCATATGCTACAGGGGTCGTGGCATATGTAGCGTTTGCTACTTTTAAATTTTTTTTTTTTTTTTTTATAAATGATAATTATATTTTGTATTTTGTACTTAATACTCTTAACCTGTAGGATTTGAATTTCTTTTCATACTTGTGACTTGTGGTTTGAATTAAACATGATCAATTAAAGTGGTTTGCTTAGAAAGTTGTTGATGTGATAATGATTTGATTTGGTTTATATATATGGATCGACTTTTGATAAAAGATTAATAACTTGTTTGAACATGCTTATACTTGAAAAAATGAATAATCTTTTAGGCATTTTTCTATATTTTGTTTTGTTTTGTTTTGTTTTTTTTTTTTTTTTTAAAAAAAAATTTTATTTTATAATATACTATTTATCATATAAAATTTTGTATTTTTAAATTAAAAATAGAAGTATCGTGTTGCTTACGCTGCACGCTACAATACTTGCGCTATACGCTATAGAGGGCTGAACGCTATGCAACACACTACTGCAATTTAAAACACTGATTAATACTTATCACATGTGTCGATATGTATCAACAATATCGCACATGCATCAGCCTCTTCAAAAATTTAAAAAATTCGTTAGAAGTCCATTTTTTAAAATGTTTGTTGGGAACTTGGGGTTACGTTGCTACAGGGATTTTGACCAATCCTTTTGATTTGTTTAGAGAAAAAAGTAGATTTGGGTGTAGAAATTGAGATTGGAGAGCGTGTGGTACAAGAAACCAATTGGTGAGTTTTTGCTAATTTAAATGGCTCTCTTTTTTAACTTGCTTGGAATTTGTGTAATGAAGTTAATAATCCATGATTTTACATGTTTTGCATGCTCAATCATCGATTTTGACCTTCGATTTTGAATTTGGGGAAAATGGAAGAATTAGGGAAAAATCAGAAAATTTCCCAATTTCATTTATTTAACTTGCACTTAGGGTGTGGAAAAATCACGTGGGAGTGCTCGGAGGATAATCTACAGATTGATGGAACTTTTTTTTGGATTTTTTGAGTAAAATTATTATTTTTTAAATTAAAAATATTGAGAAAAAATAAAGAAAATATTTTGAAAAAATTACATTGACGAGACGTTATTTGTGCCTTATATTTATGCGTTTAGTAGTGCATGCTGATCTTAACATTAACCACACATTTATTTATTTTAAAAAATAATCTTATTTTTTAAGTTGTAAAAATAATTTAAATATATATTTTAAATAAATGCACTGTACATTTTACAACAGATTTGTCTTTTGAATGATTGGTTGTGTCCTCGTACATGTCTTCTATGATTTAAATTAATATGAATTGATTTTGAATATAGTTGCATTGCTTCAGTCAGACAACGCATAGTTTAGGACCCTGTACAAAGGAAACTTATCATGTGTACTTTTTAACATCCCCTGAAGTTTCATTTAAAAATTCGAACAATTTTCCAATGATTCCCAAAACTGACGATAGATTACGTGATGCTTGTGATATTTCCCATGCAATGGGTCAAGCACATAGTGACAAATCTCATTCTTGGCAATTTCTCGGCATGGAGATTCTTGGAGATTATACAAAAATTGAGGTTTTTATCGCGAAAATCTTGAAGAAAATAAAAATATTTAAAAATATTTATTGTGAGTTATTAAATAATATACATATATTCATATAGAAAATTCCTTAATGATTTTATTGTTTTTGAGGAAATTTCTCAATATTATTTCGATAAAACAATGATATTTTAGAATATGCTGGTGTGTGTAATTTTTGAAGATGAACTGGTCTTTTATTGATACTAATGAGCACAAAGGGTCTATTTATAGAAAATTTACTTCCTAGCTAGAATCAACCCCATCATTTGTATCAAAATCCTTTAAGCAAGAAATCAACTTGATTACATTCATCTTTGCTGTTTTATATACATTCGCTTCTGATTCACTTTCATCTTGGGAGCGTTGTGCATTCCCCTCCCTTCAGGTAGCCCATACTATTGCCAGCATCACTAATTTCTGCCACTTAATCTCCTTCTTTGTTGTATCTTCGCCACACCATGCCAATTGGAGAGAATCTGGCAATATTTTGAAAACCTCGAAATAATATTGTTTGTTGCATTTCTTGTGATATTATTTGCAAGAGTTTCAAAATCTTGGCTATATTTGTCATAGTGATCAACTAGTTTAGGTTAAATTAATCATGAATGATATGGGTTTCCATGTCTCCTTTCTATTCTCCTGTATTATGACATTGGGTTGCTATCAATATTGTTTCTAATCCTATCTTTCATGAGCGGACAAAACACATCGAAGTTGACTGTTACTTTGTTCAAGAAAAGTTAGGAACCAAGATTCTTAATATGCCATTTGTCCAACATCCTCACCAAGGCAGCTTCATCTCTTTGTTTACAGGATATTGTTGGCAAGCTTTGCAGGTCTGACATTCATGCACCAGCTTGTGGGGTGTGTACATAAATCTTGGTTTATATGAGAGCACCGTAAAGAGGAGGCTTTGGGCATATTTTGGAGTTGTAACTTGTAACTTAGTGTACCCTATTGTATTTAAATTAAGATGTATCCCAGAGACAATCAATCTTAAGATTAGTAGTTGCCTTTGTAGTGTAAAATGGTTATAAGTAAGGCACTAATGGAGGTGAGGATGTTCATTAAGTCCTGATTCTTTTCTCTCTCTACCATAAGATTTTTCTCTCTTTTTTATTCTTCATTCTTCTCTAGTCTTCTTCAAATAACAATATCTATGAGCAAACTCTTTCTTGATCTTCTTTTCTGTATCACTTTTCAATCTTAATTTGTATTTGCATTTTTCCATTTCCTTCCCCTTCCCCTTTCTTCCTATGTTTTCTGGAGCAAGGGTTACAAAGGTATCCATGGGGCCCTCTAGGGGAGGTCGTTTACCACTAAAGAGTGACACATGACGGTTACTACCCACACTTCCAATAAATTGAACTTCTTTGTCTCCACCATCTTCTTCATCAACATGCAAAACAAATGTACTAACTTAATTTACTTGTCACGTTTCATCTTTTTAAAGCCCCCCATCATGTATGCCTTAATTTCTTTTACCTCATTTGAGACTTTTGGGGGTTGTATCACATCGAGATGTCGATTCATTTTCCGCCCCTAATGAGATGGGGAATTAGTAACCTCTTTCTCTTCATCTTTCTGACGAGGCCCAACCCGGCTCGCGTTGTTCCAACATCCAGCGGGCATGCAATCACATTTTGTCACAAGCCAATAAGTTGTTTTTGTTGGCAAGTCTATTCCTCAATTGACTTTCCACAAACATATTACTTACCATATTCTTATCATTAGGATCGTTTAGATAGGAATACTTCTAGCCGGGGATCCTTTGATCAAATGCTTGTAGATGTCGAAGCCATCTTCAAATGAATAAGAAAACTACTACTAGTTATGAAGAAGTGGACCAACAATGATGAAAAACTTGCCCGTTGTACACTTGTACTCATATTGGACCCACCATGAAAGCTCGAATCTAGAAACTTCTTCAATAAATTGCTTTCAAGAAGTCCAATGCATGACCTTGACAATTAAACACTATTAGAGGAAAGAAATCAAGAAGTTTGGAAAATCTAAGATATTAGATATTTGGGAGGAAATCTCAAGGTTTGATCTAAAAAGAATGGAGTGAAATTGTTGAAAGAGGCTTAGAAGCCCTTTCTTGTATGTTTCCACCCTAAAGGTTTTTAAAATACCCAAAAAAACCACAATTTTGAGGTATGGGTAACTCACATAAAAACACAAGTATGCGGCTCTAGGTGCTAGGAACAAGCCTGGTGTCCCCTTCTCGCCTAGGGTCCATGCATGCAGTGTTTGAATTTATCTCTGATATTATCGAATATCTTCGATATTATTGAAATATCTCCGATATTATCTTTATCTCCAGCTCAGCGATACCGATAACAATAGTAGTATAAAAAATTTCAGGTATTAGCAATGTATCACCAACGTATCAATATCACTAATGTAATCGTCAATATTTTCAACTATGTAAATTCTAAGGGTCACTTGTATTACCAATGCATCAATATTGCCAATATTTTTGTCTATGTAAATTCTAGGTAATGCTTGTATCATAAGTGTATTGACGATATTTCAATAATATCACCAATGTATTGATATCATCAAAATCTTTATTTCAAATTTTTTCATGGGCACATGGTTGTATGTAGTGTTCAATTTGTTATTGATAATATTGATAATATCTTCATATTATCGATATCGCAATATATGAGATATTGAGAGTACAATCTTTCGTTTCCTTTCCAATTGTTGATGATTTCTTAGTGAAATATCATGTGTTGTTAATATTTTGCAATATCGATAGATGTTTGGATGTTAAATAGGCCGGAGGGGATGGTTGGACTGATTTCTTACAACAACACATGATTTTTAAGGCCCCATTAAATGGAAACCTATTATGTATGCTTTTTTGTTTTTTTTTTTTTTTTTTTTAATTTATAAATTTCTAAATGTGCAAATTTGTACATTTTTACATCTCCTGAAGTTTCACTGAAAAATCCACCGTTTTTCCTATGTTTCCCCGCATTTCCGGTTATCAGCGATATTATCGGCGATATCGATATTGTTTCCGTATCCCCGGCCAGCGAAACTTGTAGCAATACCGATACTTTGAACACTGCATGCATGTCACAACTGGCCCAAAATGCCTAACCGTGCAGCAATTCGAAGGCCTTTGAGACCACTGGAATATATCTTTTACAGTAAAATGTATATGGATAAACCGTTTTCATAGCAATAAGCTATTGATTAGATGTATCTGTTCTGTAACATCTCAAGGAAAACCGATTACCTATAGGCAACAACACCATTTCTGAATTTTCAAAATAACGACACCACAACTTGTGGTTCCTTGCTTGCTACCAACCTGCTACTTGTGTAAGACATCTGTACCATGAAAATATTAGGCCCCACCAGGAAGATGACTTGACACAAAACTCAGGCTGATCCTCTCATCAGATGCCACACCACTGGAATGAATGGACAACCATGGTTTGATTCAACATACAGTTGTAGCTCACCTAGTCAGTGGATCAGCCTGAATTTTGCAGGGGGTGATCTTCATGATGGGGATTACCATTTTCATGGTATGGTTGTCATACATGGTGTGGCAACCCAAGCTGTGGTGCCTTTGCCTGTAGGTGATCAGTTCTCCATCTAATATGGGTATTTGTATGTATAAAATGTTGTCACATGCCCTTAATATGGATATGGTTTGTAACGTGTAATTTGTATACAAGGTAGATGCATAGGCAGAAGAATTTGAATTGGCTTTAGCTTTTTTATTACAAATTTATAATAATATCTTTTTTAACTATTTGTCCCTTGTAAATAGGGTAACAGGCTCTGTTACTAGCAGCACACATGAGAGGAAAAGCAAGACAGTGATTGTCATGGACAAAAAGAAGATATATTTACAGCTCAATGCATTTAGTAAAATGGTATTTATGTCAGAAAACCCATTTTGAAGGGATTGCTTTCAAAAAGAATTTGTTTGCTTGATCTTAGATGTCTTTTGTAGATTCCTATCATGGTGATCATGAAGGCAATGGGAATGGAGAGTGATCAGGAGGTAGTGCAAATGGTTGGTAGAGATCCTCAGTACAGTGTCCTCCTTCAACCATCAATGCAGGTACTGTTTATGGTTCTTAAATCTCTCAAAATGTATAATTGGTATGGGTATGAATCTGTTTGTTGATAGATTTGGTTAGGTTGGTAGAAAGTTTTATAATGGCAAATAGGTGATTTCTTGCGAACAAACATTTTATCTCATAAAGAATCTTGTGTTGAAGAAATGGAAGGTTCACGCCATGCTAAAAGAGCTTTCTTGTAGGTTTATCAATTTCAAGAATTTGCTGTTCATTTAGTTTCCTTGATTTTTGTCGTGCTTATTGGACATGATAACTTGGGTATATCAATAAAGATATCAATGCTATCATTCAAGGGTTGTTGATGCTGTGACTGTTCTCTTAAGGCTGCAATTGTTGTCTACTTTTAGAACTGATGTAGTAAATGTTTCATTTAAACCAAGGTTGGCAACTTGGGAATTGACTCCATTCACCCATAAAATTTGACTTGAGGGGGATCGGTGCGTGACTTGGGTGGACAATAATTCATGTTTAAAATTTACGTCTGATTGGGTGCAAATTTTTTTAAGAATGAGAGCACCCCACATCTGCTGGCACATGCGATATCTAGGTCGTTTATCAAGCAGGGTCCTTGTTGACATGTCCTGTCCTGGAAAGTAGTCGGTTTTATGGGTGTTTTGTCATTACTTGATTAGCTACCAAGTTATGGGCATTCATAGTTCCTCATTCAAGTGCCAGAGTTAGGGCTGTGGTCCTCATTGTAGCTAGAGGACAGAAAGTGGAAATGTGAAATGAAAATAGGCAGGCTGTTAGTAGAACTCTTGTATCATTTAAAATAACATATCGTTATCAACTTAAAATAATATATCATGATGTTATATTTCAATAGTCTTCATATAATTAATATCATATGTCTTACAAAACTTTTTTTAAACCAAAATTACAATGGGATATGGCTCCACATTTTCTTTTTCTTTTTCTTTTCTTACTCAGCCAAATCATCAAGTCGTTGAAACACTCGCCAGAGTCATGTCTATTTTGTGCTTTGATCTGAGGCTATACCTTTTTTGGACTTGGTAGTCGGCATGGCATAAAACAAGATTTGACTCTGGCAAGTCACGAGTCAACTTGCCAACTCAACCATCCTTGATTGAAACTTGGGTCAATTGCTAACTTTTGTAGTGGTCCATGGCACAATGAGATAAATGTTCTAGTTTGCCTTGTGTACATTATGTTACAATGTGGATCATCTTGTTTCAATAGGTAGCCCTTGATTGATCTTTGATTATTGCAATGTGGATTGTCTTGTATATCTTTCCAAAGCTCAAAGAACTGTTTTTGCAATATGATGATTATTTGCAAATTATATTGATTTTCTTTTGTTTTTTTTATGACATTTTACCTTTGTCTTAGGAATGTGCATCAGAGAGGGTATATACACAAGAACAGGCGTTAGAGTACCTTGAAGCAAAGGTATTGGTTAGCCATTCATTCAATGTTGTCACTAACATACTTGCATATACGTATGTAGTTATGGATGTACACACACACACACACACACACACACACACACACACACACACACACACACACACACACACACACACACACACAGGTTTTGCTAATGTCCCCACCATCAGTGGGACAATAGCAATGTCCCCAAAGCTTTTAAATGACACGTGGGATAGCCTATGTTGATTTGACCTGTTCATTCAGTGACTTCAGTCATACAACTAGGAGCATGCTATGGTACAAAAATCATACCAATCAGTTGATCCTAAGCGTCCAGTCAATAGAACGAAAAACTGGATGGTCTAGATTGAGTAGAGAAACAAAATTGGTCCAATCTTCATCTTGAAACATCTATTCGAAAGATCCCACTTTTTATTACTTATGACTCCAAAGTGGCACTTTGGTTTGATGATTCCCAACCATGTGATCTATGTCTCCAAAACAACAGATGAGCATAATAAAATTGGCCCCATTTGAACGGTTAGGATCATCGGATCAGTGTGATTCTTGCACCATGGATTCCTCTAGATGTTACTATTGAATGAACAATCAGATTGATGATTGGGCATTGTGTGATTTAAAAGCGTTGGGGAGATTTGAAGTGTTCCCATGAAAGTGGGCATGTTAGCAAACCCTTTATCTCTCTGTGTGCATGCGCATCCATCCCCCTCGATAGGGTGGAATGGTGGAATAGGATTCGTATAGAGACTGTTCCCTATTAGTTGGGATAAGTTTACATGATGATGATGATCTGTGTGGGGAGTTGGTTATTCTTGTGTATGGGCATGTGGGCGGGTGAGTGTGTGCACACCCTAGATTTGTGGAGGCATGCTTTAGAATTTAAAGGTTTTTAAATTAATCCAACTAAAATAGTGCATATGGAATGCGATTTTAAAAACACTAGGATTAGTGTTGTTAAATTCTGACGATTTACGATATACAATTTGAGTTGAATCTTAAGCAAAAATGATTTGAATCCCACCTTGAATCTCTTTTTATATGAATCATACTATTCTATGATTTGAATCCCACGATTTACGATTCAAATCCCAATTTATGATTCAAATTATACTTGTTCTCTTCTATTTTAAGCTTCACTTGGCTTTCATTTTATGTTTTTAAATTGGTGGGGGCTTTAAGAATTGTTCAGGAAATGTAATTTTTTTTTTATTTGTTCTTTATAAGAGATTAAATTATACATATTCTCTTCAATGTTAAATCATGGAGCTTTTTTATGACTTCTTAATTGGTTGAAACACCAAATTGATGTATGATTTATCTGGAATGTTTTTATGGATGGTTACGAATATGATCATGTTGACTTATATGTATTGTGGAATAATGTTTAGAAATCAAAATATCTTTTTTATTTTTATTTTTATTTTTAAAAATTAGTTTGTCAGTCTACAATATCCAATGCTGCTTTTCCCACGTGATTCTACATTCAAGAAAGGTAACAATTACATAATTTATTAAAAGATCCTTGTATACCTTTTAAGGGAAATTTCTTGAAAGACAAAAATAAAGGAAAGATAATAATCCTTTGACACTATCATGACATGGTATTACTTGGTGCATATTGATGGCAAAAAGATGATTTATTAGTTTTAATATTTTTTTTTTTCTGATTTTTTATATTGTTTCATTTTTTTTTTTCAAGTTTTTATGAAAATTGTAAAAAAATGTTATGATACGATTTGTGATTTGATACGATTCAACCCCTATTACGATTTGCGATATGATAACGATTTTGACAACATTGACTAGGATTGAAAATGAGGAAGAGTGATAGCAAAGAAGTACCCCAAAATGACCATTTTCAACATCTGGGATCGATAATTTAGGAGAGCAGAGAGATTGAGAAGGATGTTGCTTATAGAAATTGAGATGGGTCGATGTTCCTTCAAGTTTAATGTGATTGCTGCATGCCGATGAAACTGGAGGGGAAATTCTATAGGATAGCTATAAACAACCATGCTTTATGGGACATAGTTTGGGACAGAGAAGGAACAACATGTTCATAGAATGAGCGTAGCTGAAATGAGGTTGTTGGAATAGATGAGTGGCAAGATGAGGATAGAAGTTAATGCATTTGATGAAACTTAGGAGGAGCAGTAGAAGGTAATAAGATGTGGGAATGTAGACTTAGATGGTTTGGCCATGCACAACGGAGAATAAAGTGCACCGCTCAAGATGAGTGAGTTGAGGAGGGCCATAAATGGGCAAAGGGAAGGCTCAGAAGGATTTGTGGGGAGGTAGTAAGAAAAAACTTGATGACCTATGGTTTAGTCAAGGATATTGTTCTCGATAGATTGTAATGGAGGAACAAGATTTGTCTAGCTGACTCGAAGTAGCTAAGATAAGACTTAGATGATGATGATGTTGATGATCATGATGATAAAGGCGACGATGATGGTCCTTGATAGTGTGGAATGCTAGAATAGGATTCATGTAATTGACCCCAATTAGTTAGGATGAGACTTACATGATGATGATAATTCACAAATTATTATGCGAATAAAAACTGACAATATCTTATAACCATTCTGCTAATGTACATGATAAAATATCTCTAGGAGTCATCCAGCTGGTTGGCTAGCATCTATTATTTGGAATGTTTGAGTTATTTATTTCACTTTTATTGACGTATGGATCTTATTCAGTTCATGAAATATTGTATTTTAGCAACACTTTTGTGGTTTGATAAATACCCTATGTCCCGTGAGGAAGGAGCTACCAAGGGGTGTTTGGATGTATGAAGTTGGTCACTCTGTAAATTAATAAATTGTTTAATTGGTACTTAACTTTTATTCAACAATTTTCTTTTTTGGCCATTTCGTTTTCAGATTAATGAGTTAGTAACATTACTGTTTGACAAGTCTTATAGGAAATATCATTTTAATACAGTGCTCCACATCAATTTCTCATGTACTATAAGAATCACTTTCATCGGAAGATCCTAACCATAAAATCACTGGCCATCCAAATTATCTATTCAAATCATCATCATCATCTGAACCTTATCCAACCTAATTGGGTTCAGTGTCTATTCAAATCATCATCATCATCTAAACCTTATCCAACCTAATTGGGTTCAGTGCTTGTTCAAATCAATCACAAAATAAAATGTAGAATATTGGTTGTAACCGTCCCTGATATGGGATCCAGTTGTTTATACCTCTTCATTATCATTCTGATTCAATGATCATGGCCATCAGATGAATGGCTGTCATACATAGGGTCCATATCAAATATAAAATATTACCCTAAATAATCAATATGAACTTGCTCATTTTGTGGGTCTTGCAGTGTGTTACCGTACCTTTCAAGACTGATTGTGTTTGGGTGACCTTCAAATTGAAAGCTAGTGAAATGAATGGTTTGTATCAATTAAAATTGAGATATTTAAGTATGGTTCATCCATCATGTGGGTCCCTCCTTGGGTTGGCCATAACTTTAAGAACCGTTTTGATCATACAATCTTGCTTTCTGATCAATTGTTGGCAAATTGGATTGTCTAGTGGTCTAATTATCAATATGTACTATCCATCATGTGTATTCCACACTAGATTCCTCTTATATTTCAAGAATCCTCTTGATCGGACTATCTTAAGAATCTGATTGATGGCTAGCCAAATTGATAATCCTTATTGATTTGAATTTTGTTGTCAAGAATGGTTACTCCATTGTTTGGGTCCTTGTCTGGATTGCCCATATGCCTCAAGAATCATTATGATCAGGCGATCCTCGCTATCTTGTTAATTGCTAGTAAAACGGATAGCCAACTCAATTATAACAAAATTGTCGTATAATATGCTTGGACAGCTCATTACAGGTGCCTGTGTTGGATTGTTGATATCTTGTAGGAATCTCCTTGATTGGGCGATAATAAATATTGATCAACAATAAAATGATGGTCAAGCATACTTAAAATGTTCCAAAAATCAATTTGGATCATCCATGATATAAACCCACCTTGGATTAGACATCTCTTGATATTCACTTTGATTGGTAATTCTAACCATTTGATCCATGACGACTAGAACGTTGGTTCTCGATTGTTTATAGTACAATAAATCAGATGATCATGATAATTCTGGATCACTGTTTTGAATGACGTCCGTAGCATAGCTACGACGCTGCGTAGCATTAGCAAATAGGCAAATCCCCTGTAGCTTACAGGGGTTGTAGTGTATGTAGCGTCGTAGCCTATGCGTAGTGTATGTAGCATACATTTTTTTTATTTTTTATTTTTAAATGATAATTGTATTTTGTACTTGATACTCTTAACTTACGCGATTTTAATTCCTTTTCATACTTGTGACTTGTGGTTTCAATTAGACATTATTAATTAAAGTGGTTTGCTTCGAAAGTTGTTCATGTGATAATGTTTTGATTTGGTTTATATATGTGGATTGGCTTTCGATAAATGATAATAATAACTTGTTTGTACATGCTTATGGTTGAAAAATGAATAATCTTTTAGGCATATATATATATATATATATATACGGAAACGCTCACCTGCAAACCAGTTCGTACGTACTTTGAGAACTCATCATATCTGATGAGTCTTGAAAATCTGAATGGTCCACATGAAGCAGAACCTCATGAAACCCCCTGGTACAAAATTTTACTTTGATCCAAAATTTTGGTGGGCCATGAAAAATGCAAACAGTTTCTTCCCTTGATTTGAATTTCTCTTTGCTATGGCCCACCAAAATCTTAGATCAGGGTGAAAATTCATACCTTAAGGTTTGATGGGATTCCGCATCTTATGGACCGTTCGGATTCGACACCATGACACGTGTGCAAAGGTGCGTAGGTGCGTAGGTGAGCATGCCTCTCTATATATATATATATAGTTTTTTTTCCCTACTATTTATCATATTTTTCCTGTTTTTAAATTAAAAAATAGAAGTATTGTGTGGCTTACGCTACATGCTGCACTTCTTACGCTACATGCTAGAAAGAGCTAAACGCTGCGCAACATGCTTCTGCTATTTAAAACACTGGTCAATATCTTGAGAAAAAGATTGATCTGTTAATTGTAACTATAAGATTGGTCACCAGTAGCATGGAAGGCCCAAATTAGTTTACAAGTGGCTTCAACGGTTGATTTGGTGGCCTCACCTTAGGTTGCCTATCTTTCCCAAGCATTACTCCAATTAAATGGTTCTTCTAATTTTATCAATGGTCATTAAAATGAATGATCCATGTCAATTGTAGAGATCTGATTATTGATCTAGTTTGTCCAAACTGTAGGACCCACTTGGTTGTCCATGTCACCAGTAACCTCTGATTGGATGTTCATAACCATCCAATCAATGGGCAATTGAATGGACGCTCACCTTAGGTTGCCTATCTTTCCCAAACATTACTCCAATCAAATGATTCTACTAATTTGATCAATGGTCATTAAAATGAATGATCCATGTCAATTGTAGAGGTCTGATTATTGACCTAGTTTGTCCAAACTGTAGGACCCACTTGGTTGTCCATGTCGCTAGTAACCTCTTTGACTGGATGTTCATAACCATCCAATCAATGGCCAACTGAATGGATGGTCATGATCAATCATAATTGAATAGGTCCAAGAATGGATTTTGATTGTCCATCATGTGCCCCACCTCGGATTGCATATCTCTAAAAGAATCAATTCTATGGACAATCCTAACCATTCAATCAATGGCCTACAAAATTGATTGTCCATTACAAAGTCCAATAACTGATTTTCACCAACCATTTAATGGACTGCACATTTTCTTGCATGGGCCATTTTATTGATTGTGGAGCTCAAGATAACTTCCCCAATGGAATTGGCTAATTCATAAATTGAGGAATTCACCCTTTTTCCTGGCCTCACACTTAATGCCTTTGGGCCATCTAGTTGCCTAATTTGTTAACTGGGTGAAGGGCTGTTACTTTAATGTCTCAACAGCACACTTCGTGAATTGGGTGGTATTAAAATTGCCATATTCATGAATTGCATGTTGATGCAAAACTTCTTGTATGCTTCATTTTTTCTTCTTTCTTTGCAGTGAGTATCCGCTGTTGTCATCTTCTACTAGAACTGAAGTGTGTTTTTGGTCACAATTCTAGATGAAAAAGGCACATTCTTCTATCTCTGTCAACATGTGGGTGATCTATGACATGATCCTCACTGTTGGCAATCTTAAGAAAAGAAATTTTGCAATTCCGAATGGTCGCAGGGAGGTGGAATCTAGGTGTCCCGTATCCGTTACGATACGGCTGTATCGGCCGATACGTAACGGTAACGGCCGACACCGTTATGCGATACGGGGTCGAAACGGGCACCCCCTCAATTCTGTGACCGTAACGGCCGTTACGGGGCCGTTACGCCCATTACGGGCCATAACGGCCGTTACGTCCCCGTAACGGCTGTTACGGGCTAAAGAAAATAGGAAAAAAAAGAGAAAAAAATAGGGAAAAAAAAACTGTACCTTTTTTTTTTTTCTTTGTTTTCTTCTTCTTCTTCTTCTTCTTCTTCCTCTTCTTCTTCTTTTCTTCTTCTTCTTCTTCTGGACCGCTGGCATTGCCGTGGGCCTCGTTCTCCTCCTCCTCCTCCTCTTCTTCTTCTTCTTCTTCTTCTTCTTCTTCTTCTTCTCTCTCTCTCTCTCTCTCTCTCTCTCTCTCTCTCTCTCTCTCTCTCCCTCTTTTTCTTTTCGGTTTCCCTCTCTCCCTTCTTTTTCATTTCGTATCGGAAAAAGAAAATCGGAAGCGGATTGGCTGGTGTACCACACACCAGCTATATAGCTGCTGTAGATATGTGTCATGCTAAGATGAGCGCCGATTCAAAGGAGATCAAAGTTACATGGGCTCCACAGTGATGTATTTATTATATCTACACCATTCATCTATTTTTAGAGATCATTTTAGAGCATTTTTGATGCAGGACAATTAACCGTTTACTCTAAAAGCTCGAACTGTTAGAGTATGGCGAATTAATCCTTTTATCTCATAGCCCAGGCCCCACATCTCATGGGTTAGGACCTCGGCCGAACCCCCTTCGTGGGCCTCAAATCACATGGGCCGCCCACCCTGAGTGTATCCCCGCATCTAGGGGTGTACACGGGTCAATCCGGGTCGAACTGGGCTCAACCTGGCCCGGCCTGGTCACCGGCCACACCCAGCCCGAACCCGGCCCGGCCCGGCCCGGTCACCAGGCCAACATGTCCAGCCCGAACTGCCGGCAGCAATCGGGCGAGTTCGGGCCGAGTTCGGACCAGTTTCGAACTTTCGAATTCGGGCCAATTTCGAACCTGAGTTCGGGCCAGTTTCTCATTTAGCTTTATCATACTTAGTGGAGAAATGTTCACATACAACGTTATGGTGCGGCCCACCCTTTCCAATGGCTTGGATTTTTTAACAAAAGCGATACATTAGCTCATGATGAAAATTGGCGTAAAAGGAAAGGTTGCAAGTGAAAGTTCATGTACAATGTTGTATGGGAAGGGTGAACATTTCTCTAATGTAAAATAGCATTATCCACGAATTAGGACTGTTGATGCATCATGATATGACGAACCTACTACAACCTAGTGGGGCACATGATACGGAGATCCATGCCGTTGATTTAGTTTATGAAAGGGGAAAGGGACGGGTGGGGTTAGGTTATGAAAGGGGAAAGGGATGGGTAGGGTTAGGTTATGAATACACACACACACACACACACACACACACACACACACACACACACACTCGACCGGGTCGGACCAGGTCGGGCCAAGTCGAGTCGGGTCGAGTCGAGTTTCGAACCGAGTCAGGCCGAATGGGCCCTATCCGAACTCGGCCCGAACTTAGTTTCGGGCTGAGAAAAATGGCCCGTCTCGACCCGAACTCAGTTCCGGGTCGGGCCGAGTCGAGCTTTTTCAGGCCGAGTCGAGCGAGCTAACCGGGCTAGCCCGGTTCGTGTACACCCCTACCCGCATCCCATGGGCTACCCCACTCGAGTCCGGTGTGAGCCCGGTGTGAATGCGCATTACTCACCCCTGGTAAGGAGTCTCGAACACGAGACTTCCCCTGTGGGCCCCAAATCGCATAGGTCACCCACCCCGAGTGTGCCCCTGCATCCAACAGGTGACCCCACTTGAGTCCAGTGTGAAAATGCCGCTGCATTAATCACCCCCGGTGAGGAGTCTCGAACATGAGACCTCCCACTCTGATACCAATTTGATGCAGGACAATTAACCATTTGCTCTAAAAGCTCGAACTGTTAGAGTATGGTGAATTAATCCTTTTATCTCATAGCCTAGGCCCCACATCTCATGGGTTAGGACCTCGGCCGAAGCCCCTTCGTGGGCCCCAAATCATATGGGCCGCCCACCCCGAGTGTGTCCCCGCATCCCACGGGCTACCCCACTCGAGCCCGGTGTGAAATGCGCATTACTCACCCCTGGTAAGGAGTCTCGAACACAAGACTTTCCCCGTGGGCCCCAAATCGCATGGGTCACCCACCCCGAGTGTGCCCTTGCGTCCAACAGGCGACCCCACTCGAGCCTAGTGTGAAAATGCACCTGCATTAATTATCCAAAAAATGAATCATATCCTAAGATCGCCTGGACCACACTAAAAATAGCAGCGGAGATGATGATTTTCCCCGTTAAACAATTTGTAGGCCCCACCATAACGTTTATTTTCCATCCAATCTGTTCATGAGGTCAAAAAGACCTGAATGAAGAGGAAAAACAAATTTCATATTGATCCAAAACTTCTGTGATCCCAAAAAGGGTTTCAATGGTAGACGTTCAATCCCCCACTGCTTTTTGCAGTGTAGTCCACTTGATAATTAGATCTGTATTATTTTTCGTGTCAAGCCTTAAGACGAGCTCATCAAATGAATGGACGGTTTAGATATAACACATACCTCATGATCAGACCCACAGGACTTGCTTACGTCAAATGAATGGACTGCGTACGAGTTACGCAGCACGTCACATAAGTTAATAGAATGTACACGTGCCACGTGGGCCCCACCATGATGCATGTATTTTATCCATGCCGTCCATCCATTTTGCCACATCATTTTAGGTTATGATTCAAAAAATTAGTAAGATCCAAATCTCAGGTGTACCATAGCATAGGAAATAGTGGTTATAGAATGCTCACCATTAAAAATTTCTTAGGGTCCACTGTAATGTTTATTTTCCATCTAACCTGTTACTAGGGTCACACTGAAGTGGATGAAGGGAAAACACACATGTTAGCTTGATCTAAAACTTTTGTAGCCCCAATAAATTTTTAATGGTAGTCGTTTAATTATTGTTGTTTCTTATGGTGCGGTCCACCTGAGCTTTGGATCTGCCTCATTTTTGGGCTCATGCCCTAAAATTATTTGGCAAAATGGATGGACAGTGTGGATATAACACATTCATCACGAGTGGGGTCCAAAAAACTTTGACACTCGTGTGGTACACTTCACAATCCTAGTCCTACCTAATTCGGGCCCTTAAAAAATTGTGCACGAGACATGTATTAACTTAAAATGTACCAATTAAATTATGGACTGTAATTGCTAACTCAAAATGCCGAAATCAAATTGTTTGAATAGTTTTAATTGTTAATTTGTGGACGCTTATTTTTTAAAATAGGTACTTTTGATTTTTTTTTTTTCATGATTCACTATCCAATAAATGTCCACCAATTCACAAGTGGGATAATCCCAATAAATTGCATGAATTTGAGGCTGATTTGGGGCATGGATTAGTCCTCTAAGTCAGCCCCAAATTGGCAACGCGATCTACCTGAATTTAATTTCCTTTTTTAAAAGAACTATTGGGAGAAATGATATCAAATTGTTAAGTATATAAATTAGATATTTAGAAAATTAAATATATGAATTTTGTAGTCAAATTCAGGTTATTTGGTTCATAAATTTATCAGACAGTCCGATACAACTTCTCACCAAAGAGTGGACCGTTACACCACCATAAACATGTTCCAATTTATAAATGAATGCATATTTGGAATGCTTAGTATATTCTGGATTTAATCATATTTTTTCATATTTTTTTGGCAAAAAAAAAAAAAAAATTTGTACCGTTACGTCCCCGTATCGCCGTTACACCCCCGTATCTGTATCGGTATCGGAGGGCACCGTTACACCAACCGATACCGATACAGGATACTACTGGAAGAGGCTAATCATCTCTTCCTCCATTTCAGAACTGTAAGGGATGTTTGGAATTTTTTTTTTCAACCTATTCTGAGTTTCTCGGGCCTTGAATCATTCCATCAATGATCTGCTTGTGGGTTTGGTGGATGGTTGTTTCTCTTCCCGCGGGATAACTTTTTGGAAGCTGCTCCCTTACGCACTGCTTTGGGGAATATGGAATGAAAGGTACTGCACAATTTTTTGAGGCAAGAGCGTGCTGGTCTAGTCACTTGGTAGGAGAATTCTCTCCATGGTCATGGAGTGGGCCCATTACAAATCTTGCTTTCAGACGAGTCTCTATTCTTGATTCAGCTTGGGAATCCTCTTCGGGATTGATTCCTAGTTTTTTCTTTCTTTTTATTGTATTATTTTGAGTCCCTTGTTCTTTGGGGCCTGAAGTTTTATTTTCGTTTGTAATAATATTTCAGTTGCCATTGAAAGAAAAAAAAAACAGTGAAAAAGAAAAAGAAAAAGAAAGAGTAGGTGACCTGCATCTACATGAATGCTTCATGTTTATTTCCTAGTCTCATGATTTTTCCTTGCAGGTGAAGAAATCGGCTTTCTTAAATGATCGGAGCGAAAAGGTTTTCATTGGCACTATTTCCTTTTTGAGGTGTTACTTATCTTTAAAATTCTGTTTATTGTTATGATTATTTTTTCTCAGATGTTTACTTCTTGTAGGAAGCTGGTGCAATGGGTGTACTTCTTAATCTCTTTCTTGCTCATGTCCCAGTGAGTCTTGTTTCAAATTGATTTTTCTTTAAGAAATATTATTGCTCTATGTTCAATTTTTGTTTTCTTGTGACACTTTCTTCTTTGCAGGTTCATCAATATAATTTTCGTCCGAAATGCATATATGTTGCTGTAATGTTGAGACGCATGATGGAAGCGTCTTTAAATGCAGACACTATTGATGATAAGGTAAATGGTCAGGCTTTTGCTATGAAGCCACTGCTTGTTTCTTGCTCATTTCCTCTTGTGTTATGTTCTCTTTTGGGTTTCTTAATTGTTCACTAATAGGTTTCAGATTTTTTTTTCAAAGGTAATGATATTTTGTTAAAAACCAAGAGAAGCTCAAAGGAAAATTACAAAATTTCAGCATAATACACACGGGATAGCTTACAATTTTTCACATGACTCTAAACATGAAACCCACCCCGTAATCCAACCAAGTCCTAAAATCTCCGAAACCAACCCAATTTGATTTTTGAAGCACGGATCATTCCTTTTTCCCATCAAAGCTCAAATGCTTGGCACAAGTGACATCATCCAAAGCACCCTCACTTTCTTCTCTACTCCACCTCAATTCTATTGTAGAAGAAAACCTTCCATGGTTCTCGGCATCACCCACCCACATCACTCTAAAAGTAGCCAATAACCTCTCCCACACCTTCCTAGCAAAGGGGCTATGAATAAAAATATGATTGACTGACTTTGCATTTTTCATGCACAACCCACAAATGTTGGGAGTCAACATATTTTTCTTTTGAAGATTATCGATTGTGAGCAGTTTGTTTTTCCCCACCAAAGAAGCAAAGGCTATTATCTTAAGGGGTGCACTATAGTGCCGAAGTGTACCTTCTTTTCTTCCGGGAGGAAGACCCCTGCATCAATTTATAGAAAGAATGAACTGAAGACTGACTCGACATCTCCTTATTGCACACTAACTGATCTTTCTCACCAATGGATGGATGATAGCTTCGAAGTCGATCCAAGATCTGAATGCGATCGACGACTTCCTCATTTGACAGGTTCCTTCGACATGGAGTCCAAACCACTAGATCAACGATCATAGAAAAACAACGATCTATGTAAATATTCTCTTCCAGGGATAAGCTAGCTAGCCTCGGAAACTCCTTAACCACCCTCTCCCCCATCCAAACATCTAGAAACAAATCCTCTTTCTATCCCCCAAAGCGAACCCGATGCTCTCCTTAAACTTAGGCAACAACCTTTCAACTGCCTTCCATATCACTGAGACCCTATACAAAGAGGAGTGTTTAGTCTACCATCCCCCAACCTCATAATAAGTTTCGGATTGTACATGCTTAAAATAAAAGTTCTTAAAATATTATGATAAATCAAAAAAGAAAAATTAGGAAAACGTATGAAATCCCAAAATTGTTTTTCCAATATGTATGTATGTATGTATGAACATTTTGATCGAGGATTTTTTTTTTTTTTTTTTTTTTTTTTTTTTTTTTTTTAAAGGCCTTGAAGGGCAAGGCTTGGGTGCATATATCCTTCAATGAAAAAAAAAAGGATACAAGAAGAGGTCAGAGGGGTGTGCGTAGTCCTCCAAGATGGTGGGCCAAGCCAACACTTCCTTCCCTCTTCGATTATCCACACTTGCCAACTCAATCAAGCCAGTTATATCCAAACAGGTCCTAATGGCATATAATAGTTATAACACATACATTAATGATTTATATTATGTGATAGTAAGTATATTGGAAATATATTTACTATACAAATAATTTATTAATGTGATGTAACTATTATATGTTATACGGGTCTTGTTTGGATGGCTGTTCTTTCCAAACCAGACCTTATAGCATATAAGAGTTACAAGCCAACCCTTATTCTCTCTTTCTGTAACGCCCTGAAAATCGGGGGTTGAGTAGAAACCCAACTCCCGAGTTCCAACACATCACTTATGCAACATATTTAATGATGATTGTATGTTGTCTGTATTAGTGCATAAAACATGAATGAGATTAAGCCAAATCAGCAAAACATAATCCAGGGGAGTTTAATAATACGCAGTTTTAAGACTGAAACGAATATGTGTAACTTTATAAACCAGTATAGGTCCCCAAAGTATGTATGCGTTGCCAGGTCCATAATTACAAGTATTGTTTCAAAATACAAAATGTCAAAAGAAGTGATAGTCCACTACAAGTATAACCTGAAGCCCCGTCGATCAAAACGGTTTATATAAACCCGCTTGAATACTACATATATGAGAAAGCATCCTTATCGTCTGCGAAGTCTGGCTCCGCCTCATCAGTCGGGTCTCCATCTGCAACTAAGACAGAGTCTGGTTGGTGTGTACAACACTGTCCCAGAACGTGGGAGTGAGCGATCAACTCAGTGGAACAATAAAGTAAAGGTTAATATGTTATCAATTTAGTCAAGCAGTAATGATAAAACAATACAGTCAAACATCCCTAAGTACTCTGATTAATGCAGGAATGGTATGTATAAATGATGCATGCCCTTGCCTGCACTCCCTCTGCGATCTTCATCTAACGGTCGCGCATGTCAGTCACTTCCTCAGTGCTCTCTACTCAATACCAAACAGCACATGTAGTGCGGCGCATGAGCGTGATTACCAAATTCTTATTAGTTCTTTTCATACAGCAGGATTGGGAAACTAAGGTACTTTCCCTATATCAATACCCAAACAATGATCCATTCTAGGGTCGTCAGTCCTAGTAAATCTTATATGAAGTCGCGGTTCTAGGTCACTGCAAAGGGCTCGTCACCGGATCAGTGCAGGCCTAGTTTATACTCTAGTTGCTACGGAAAGGCTCGTCGCCTCAACGCAGTCTCAGAATATGCTCGAGGTCACTACAAAGGGCTCGTCACCTGATCAGTGTAGGCCGACAGCTCGAATACAGTGTCTCATACCATCGTATTCGACTCACGAGGCAGTATTGCTCACTGGTCACTACGGGGAGGCTCGTCGCCCCAGCGTAGGCCGACAGCTCGACCACAGTGTCCCATACTACCTTGTCCGGCTCATGAGTCTTAGCGGATCGAGGTACCAAGGTTAACAGGGTTCACTGGTGAGTTTGGTACCTTAGGTTCAAGTAGTAGCGTCCAACGATGGTGAACATACATCGGGTCAATCGGGTTATTTGACGAGCTCGACTAGCACGAGCGCACGTTGAGTTGATTGACATGAAGTGCATAAGCACGCCGTGTGGCCTAACCACTGTTGACATCTCAAGTACGGCTCGGATTCATCAACCACATCCTGTGTGGCGAGACAACCTCAGCCACCAATTCGAGGTTCGTTACCGATTGCCTGGACTATATAATAACCCCAACCACATTCAATTATAACAAAAAATCATACGAGATAATCAGAGCAGTAATGGATCAATAATTCCAATCATACAAGCATTTGAGCATTTTATGGATTCCAACTTAAACATGAATTCACACATATGCATTCCATACCTAAACAGATACTATAATATAAAATACATGGAGGAAATCATACACATAGTTAAGGTAGTTGAGAATCATATCTCAACACTCATACAAAGTACAAATTACTAACTACTAGTTCATTCAGACATTTTTACAAACACTTAGTCTACGCATTCCAACATACATGACGTATGTTGGTTATAATATGAATTAGGGCAAATCCTTTCGTCAAGGAGTCGTCGCCTACACGACAATCATATACCCACGACAGTTAGTCATGGCGAGCACGAATACAAATTCTATACTCATTCAGACATTTTCACAAACACCTAGGCTACACATTATAACATACACGACGTATGTTGGCATAACATATATTAGGGCGAATCCTTTCGCCAAAGTGTTGTTACACATACAACTAGCATATATTCGCGGCAAATTCCATATGTATACGATCATTTCTACCAACACATGGAATACAATATATTCAACATAGTTCATGTATATCTGTATCGCGAAACAAACAACGCATTTGGCATGTGAAATGACACCCACGTCAGTAATAAATCATTAACCGATATTGAAAGCCTTGAAAACCATAACCTATACGTTTATAGTCTGCACCTTATGCTGGTAAACGCGTAACGGATTCGTTTTATACACTTAGTCTTTGTCAACGGCGGATTGGCAACCTATAGCATGAATTAGGTTAGCTATTTCATAACTTACACTATCTGAAACCCTAAAACAAATTAGGGTTAGGTTTTCTTACCTAAGAGCAGGATCGGAATCGCCCAAATAGCGATACAGGAATGGTGGATAAGCATGTGGAACGGCGAGATTGAGTCCCGAGAACAATCTCCCACACTCTCCCTCTCTTTCTCTTTCTTTCCTTCTCTTTTCTCTCTTTTCTCTCTCTAGGGTTTGTAAAATCGTATGTGAAGGGAGAGAGAGGGTTTAAGGCCCTTATATAGGTCCAGAACTGATGGAAATGGCCCCGGGGTCAAGGTATACTTAGGTTATGTCCAAAGATCGGCTGTTCTGATCCAACGGAGTACTTCTAGAGCCCCCTTCTACATGTGGTCGGACTTAAGCTCCCTGACATTGGATCTTGGTTGAGTTAAGTTTTCGGTCCGATCGGATTTACAGATTGACCGTGGCAGACCAGTTTCAGTTCAACGGTCACCGGTACTCGATCAGGGCCACAAGTGCACTGACATGTGTGGGAAATTTCTCCTGATCCGAGGGTGTATTTGGGTCAGATTCTGACGGTCTGAATTCTTAAATTTGGGCCGCAAGCAACACGTCTCAGTTTACTTTAAGTTTGGATTTATTTCAAAAGATATTCACGTTCCTCACACAATATATTCCGGGCTTAAGTTGTGCATTTCTGGACATAGTCAGGACTTGATTTTCGAGATGGTTGTCAAGCCCAGCAAGGCGGTCATAATCGTTTAGTTTCGCGTTAATCGGACTTTCGACGTGCGGTCCAGGTCCGATACGGAGTTTCGTGATGCTCCCGAGAGCAACTGGATAATGAGATTGTTCCTAGATCTCAGGGTAATATAGCGTTACTAATTCTACAAGTTTTGGGTCGTGCAGATCGTATTTAAAGTGATTGGTGCTAATTTCACAGATAAACTAGTTTAGCGCTAGTTAATTCTCGCCTAATTTCTAAAGGATTTGGTCCTATGTGATTTCTGCCTGAGGTGGTACTCGGATCTTTGTACGGATTTTTCCGAGGTGTTACAAAGCTTGATCGCTACCTAGTTTCCCTTCATTGGATTGAGGCTTTCCCTTTAGTTACCTAGATTGGCCTCCCTTGTCCATTTTTGGATCATTGCCCCGTTCTTTTGGAATCTTCTGAGGGTAGTTGGGGCTCGAAGTCTTTTAAAATTGATCTTTCTTGGTTGGAATTTGATGTCTTTTCTTGCTTAGTTTTTGACTGGTGGAACTCCTTTTTTTTATCTTTGGTAGCCCTAGCTTCGTCCCGAGTTAGAAACTTAAACTCTTAAAACACAATCTTATCAATTGGAGAAAAGAGACTCATGATGATCTCTCGGTTGCAGCTTCTAACATTCTATCGAACCTTTTGATTCTTGACTTGTAGGAAGAATCAAACACTCTTTCTAGGGTGGACTCTAATCTAAGGTCTTCCCTACGAATGGAATATTCCAAGTTGATCATTCAAGATGAGATCAAATGGAGGTAGTGATCTGGAGCCCTCTGGTTCTCTGCAGATGAAAGAAACACTCATTATTTCCATGCGATTGCTAGTGCTAGATCCTGATCCAATAAGGTTAGTAGCGTTTCGGTTAAAGGATCCTTGGTTGATAAGAAGCAGCAGGTTTGTGATAGCATTACCTTTTCCTTTTCTAATATCCTCTCAACTGATGATTGGACGAGGCCTTGGTTGGATAATTTGGAATTTTCTTAGATCTTTGTTGAGGAGGCTTCTTTCCTTGAATCCCCTTTTTTGGAATATGAAATTAGGGTAGCAGTCTTCTCCCTTGGCGAAGACAAATCCCTTGGCCCTGAAAGATTCCTTTTTGCCTTTTTTCAAGTCTTTTGGGCATTGTTGAGGAAGAATATTTGGAACTTCCCTTATTGCTCTCATTCCCAAAATTGAATGTGCCGTTGATCTCAAAGACTTTCGGCCTATTCGCTTTCTAGGGGCTCCGAACAAAATTCTATCTAATGTTTAGCTTTTAGGCTTTGTCCAGTCCTTTGCAATGTTATCTTTTATGCTCAGGGGGCCTTTTAGCTAATCGTTTGATTTTAGATTGCACCCTTCGGGCGGCTCATGAGCTTATTGATTCTCATAATAGAGGTGAGCATAGTGGTTTGGTTTGTATATTGGACATTGAAAAAGCATTTGATCGCATTGATTGGGCTTACTTGGATTATATCCTGGCTGCCTTGGCTTTGCCTAGAAATGGACCGGGATCTATTCCTGCATCTCCTCATCATCTTTTTCGGTGCTCATCAATGGCTCTCCAAAAGGTTTCTTCTCTTCTTCTAGGGGCTTGAGGCAAGGCGATCCCCTCTCCCCCTTTCTTTTTGTTATTGTCTCGAAAGGTCTTCGCAGAATGCTATTTAGAGGTTTGTTTGTTTAATGGGTTCAAGGTAGTTTGCTATGCTCCCTCGGTCTCCCATATCCAATTTGCGGATGGTACCCTTCTTTTCTGTAAGGCCTTAGAGGGTGTTGTGGTTAATGTTAGGAAATTTATTTGTTGTTTCTAAGTTGTTTCAAGCACCAGAATTAACCTATCCAAAAGGGAAATGTTGGATATCAATATATCGGTGGAATGGCTCTTTGGTTTGGCTGAGGCATTTAGGTGTATGAGCTAGGTCATTTTTTGCCCGTTATGTCAGGCTTCCACTTCGTATCGGCAAGCCCCCTTTTCATTTGTGGGATGTAGTTATCAAGAGAATTGAATGTAAGCTTGCTGCTTGGAAAAGTTGATTCTTGTCCCTTAGGGGTTGTTTGACCCTAACTAAATCGACTTTGTCCAATCTCCCCACATACTTCCTCTTATTGTATCGTTGTTTGCAGTCAATCTTGCTTCAGCTTGAACAACTTCAATGTAATTTCCTTTAGAATGGAAACTTTGATAGTCACCAATTTCTTCTTCTTCTATGCTGAAGGGGTACTGGTATAAAGGTCTTGGCTAATGTTAATGCCACCCTTTTAGGTAAATGGATTTGGTGATTTGGTTTTGAAGCGGGGTTTTGGTGGCGTGAGATCATGGTTAGTAAGTATGGCACCGATCGGGGAGGTTGTTTTTATTAAAACTTTATAGGTCGTTGCCTGTAATGCCCTGAAAATCGGGGGTCGAGTAGGAGCCCAATTCCCGAGTTCCAACGCATCACTTATGCAACATAGATAATGATGATTTAAATGTTGTCCGTATTAGTGCATAAAACATGAATGAGATTAAGCTAAAACAACAAAACATACTCCAGGGACAGTCGAATTACGCAAGCGGAAGACTGAGAGAAATACATGGAACGTAAAAACCACTGTAGGTCCCAAAGTATGTACGCGTTGCCAGGTCAAATAGTTACAAGTATTGTTTCAAAATACAAAATGTCAAAATGTGGTGGTCCACTACAAAGTATAAGCCCTGAAGCCCCGCCGATCAGAACGGTCTATATAAACCTTTGAATACTGTATATATGAGAATGCCTCCTCATCATCCTCAAAGTCTGGCTCCGCCTCGCAGACTGCGCCATCATCTGAAACTACAATAGGGTCTGGTTGGTGTTTAAAACACCGTCCTAGAACGTGGGAGTGAGTGATCAACTCAGTAGAGCTATAAAGCAAAGGTTAACATGTTATCAATTCAGTCAAGCAGTAATGATAAAGCAATACAATCAAGCATCCCTAAGTACTCTGATTAATGCAAGAATGGTATGTATTAATGATGCATGCCCTCGCCTGCACTCCTTCTGCGAACTTCATCTCACGGTCGCGGCATGCAATTACTTCCTCAGTGCTCAACTCCAACGCCAAAGGCACATGCAATGCGGTGCATGAGCGTGATTACCAAGTTCTTATTAGTCCTTTTCATACAACAGGATTGGGAAACTAAGGTACCTCCCTTATATCATTTCCCAAACAATGATCCATTCTAGGGTCGTCAGTCCTAGTAAATCTCATACGATGTTACGGTTCTAGGTCACTGCAAAGGGCTCGTCACCTCGATGCAGGCCTAACTTATACTTTAGTTGCTACGGAAAGGCTCGTCGCCTCAACGCAGTCTCATAGTATGCTCGAGGTCACTATAAAGGGCTCGTTACCTGATCAGTGTAGGCCGACAGCTCGAATACAGTGTCCCATACCACTGTATTCGGTTCACGAGGCGGTGTTGCTCATTGGTCACTACGGGGAGGCTCGTTGCCCCAACGTAGGCCGACAGCTCGACCACGGTGTCCCATACCACCATGTCCGGCTCATGAGTCTTAGCGGATCGAGGTACCAAGGTTAACGGGGTTTTCCACTGGTGAGTTTGGTACCTTAGATTCAAGCAGTAGCGTCCATACATGGTGAACATACATCGGGCCAATCGGGTTACTTGACAAGCTCGACTAGAACGAGCGCATGTTGATTTGATCGACATGGAGTGCATAAGCATTCCGCGTGGCCTAACCACTGTTGTCAAACGACGTACGATTCGGATTTGTCGAACGCATCTGTCGGGGCTAAAACAGTTCAGCCACCGGTCGTAAATCATTACCGATTGCCTGGACCACAACGTAGCCCCAAACACATTCCAAACAACAACATTCACATATAGTAATCCAAATTAGCATGCGACAACTGAAATCAGATATAAATCTTACTTGAGCAATTTGACAAGCACATACTGCACATATTATATCATACATAGACATTTCATTCATACAGCCCATAATAGTAAGATAGGTTATATAGAGGATACTATAACCATAGTAAGGGAATTGAGAATCCTATCTTGACACCCTCATCACATGTATTTAAACAAGCATTTTCACATGAAGGCATTTTATCAAACACTTGGACTACACATATTACATACATGTAATAAATTAGTTAAAACGTATATCGTAGCAAATCCTTCCACATAGGAGTTGCCACACGTACAACTATCATATATCCTCAAACATGAATCATGGCAAGCACAAATCATAATTCCATACTCATACAAACATTTCAACAAACACTTAGACTACACACTATAACATACATGACGTATGTTGGCCATAACATGTATTAGGGCAAACCCTTTCGCCAAGGGGTATCCACGACGGATAATCATGTCAAACACGAATCCAAATTCTATACGCATTCAATCATTTCAACTACCACATGGAGTGCACTATGCTTAACATAGTTCATATATATCTGTAAAGCGAATGAATCTTCGCATTTAGCATGTGAAATGGCACCCAAATCAGTTATAAATCATTAGCCGACATTGAAAGCCTTGAAAACCATAACCTAAACGTTTATAGTCCGCACCTTTCGCCAGTAAACTCGTAACGAACTCAGTTTAAACACTAAGTCCTCGTCTACGGCACAACGACAACCTATAGCATGAAATAGGTTAGCTACCTCAGCATTTACTCTACTTGTATCCCTAAAACAGATTAGGGTTAGGATTTTTTACCTACTAACGGAGTCGAAATCGCCGGAATAACGATACAGACGAGGTGGTAAAGCACGTGGAACGGCAGGGAAAGATCCCAGGAACAATCTCCCACTTCCTCTCAACTTTCTCTCTCTTTCCTTCTCTCTTTGCTCTCTTCTCTCTCCTAGGGTTGCAAAATCGTATGTGAAGGGAGAGAGAGGGTTTAAGGCCCTTATATAGGCCCAGAACTGATGAGAATAGCCCCAGGGTCAGGGTATGCTTAGGTTATAGCCAAATAGGGACTGTTTCAATCCAACGGAGCACTTCTAAAGGCCCCTTTTCTGCGTACGGTCGGACTTAAGCTTCTTGACGTTTGATCTAAGTTGAGTTAAGTTTTCAGTTCGATCGGATTTGTAGATCGACCGTGGCGGACCAGTTTCAGTTCAACGGTCACTGCCACTCGATCAGGGCCACAAGTACACTGACATATGTATGAAATTTTCCCTGATCCGAGGGTGTATTTGGGTCAGATTCCGATGGTCTGGAACCTTAAAATTGGCCCACAAGCGAACGACCCAGTTTACTTAAATCTGAGTTTAATTTCTAAAGGTATTCGCGTTTCTCACACACTTCCCTCCAGGCCCAAGTTGTGTGTTTCTGGATACTATCTGGATTTGATTTCTGAGATGGTTGTCAAGCCTAGTAAGGCGGTCATAACCGTATAGCTTCGTGGTAATCGGACTTTCGACGTGCGGTCCAGGTCCGATACAGAGTTTTAATGCGCTCCCGAGAGCAACTGGGTTTAGAGATTGATCCTAGGTTTAAGGGTAATGTAGCGTTAACGGTTCTACAAGTTTTGGGTCTTGCAGTTCGTATTGAAAGTGATTCAAGGTAATTTTGCAGATTATTTAATTTAGTGCTTAATTAAATCATGCCATAATTATGACAGAATAAGGTCCTAGGCAGTTCTAGGTCCCTTTCTGGCACTTTTAATTAGTATATTATTTTAATTATTTTTCTAGTAGTTTGTCATCAAGTCTACTTCACCTCTACCAAATTTCATTAGATTTCGTGTTGTAGAAAAATCCTAAAAATTCTAGAAGCAGCAGCTGTCCAAACTAATGATTCTTGAACAGTTGTCACAACGACCTATATTTAACTACATTAAAATTTTCATTATATTTTTCACTTATTTTTATATGAGACTAGACTTATCAAGCTTCAATCTGGCTTTTGAATCACCTAAATCGGAGTTATAACGAGGGAGATATGACTTTTCAAAGTCGGACGAACATTGCAGAAAATGGGGTAGAAAACGGGCCGCCCGGCCCGCTGTGGCCCGCTCGGAGTTACATTGCCTATGTGGAAAGTCATTGCTTCTTTCAAATCTTTGGCGTTTGATGGCTTCTCCTTTGCCTTAGGCGATGGCAATTGAATAAGGTTTTGGGTGGACCATTGGATTTCTGAGAGCCCCCTGCAAACTCTCGTCCCCAAATTAGCTAGAATGTCTTTTAATCTCTTTGCTTCGGTTTAGGATTGCTTTTCTAATGGGGTTTGGTGTCATCCTTGTAGGAGATCATTGGCATACGAAGAATTGGAAGATTTCCTGAGAGAGCTAAAGCTTTTGGATGGAATCCAACCAGCATTGGGAGTTGAGGACACCTTAACCTATTTGCTCTCCTCGTCCAGTCGTTTCTCTACCAAGTCTTTACTTCAAAAGATTCAGGGTTCTTCCCATTCTCCTCCTTCGCACTTCCCTTCTGATGCGTGGCTCTATGGTCACCCACTGAAAATAGCTGCGTTTGGTTGACTCCTTGTGATAGGCATAATCCTCGTGGTGGACAATCTCCAATGCTGAGGCATGATTCTCCCTAACATCTACATCCTATGCCTATTCGACACAGAATCCATTAGCCGTCTATTTCTTCACTGCCCTTTTGCCAGAGATGAGTGGTCTGCCATCCTCCTCAAATTCAATGCTCAGTGGGTTTTGCCTAAAGATGTGGTTGGCTTGCTTTTAACCTGGCACACAGGCTATTCTAACAAAGAAGACAAATCTCCGTGGCATCTGTTTGGCCTTGCCTGTCCTTTGGGGAATTTGGAGGGAAAGAAATGGCCGCTGTTTCCATGACCTCCCCTCCTCTTCTAGAGTCTCTGATTTGATTTTCAGCAATGCAGAAGAATGGTTGTGGGCTCTTAAATCTTAGGAATGCTCTCTTCTTTTCCTTGGGCTGTTTTCTGTTTCAGGTCCTCGTTTGTTTGGTTTTCAATTTGTATAGTTGTTCAAGTTGTATCGTTGGTTTAGGTTTTTGTTTTGTTGTATACTTGGTTTAGGTTTTTGTTTTTCTTGCTATTTTGTTGCCTTTTTGTTTTTCTTTCATTTTCTTTTTGTTTCGTTGTTTTTCTTTTCTGTTTTTGGGTTGCTTTGCTCCCTTTAAGAAAACTTGCGATCATTAAAAAAGAAAAAGAAAAAAAAAAATCACAACGTTGCCAGAATTTGGTTGTTCATCTTGGTGATGTTTGGTTTGTGATGGTTAATGCCAAACTCCCTCGCTGCACTTAACGCAAACTTGGAAATGGGGAGTCCAAGTCTGACATTTGAAACATGTGTGGTGTGCACATTGCTTGCTGTCATATGGTCTATCTGGAAAGAACTCTACAACAGGACATTCAATAATAGAACCTCTTAAGCAGATTCTACCCTCTTGGTGAAGGGTCAGATGTTTACTTCAGCTTTGGGTTGCCCCGTTCTGGATGTGTCTATAATGGAGATCTCTCTTGGCTTTCGTCTCTAGGGTAGTAGGATGTTATCACATCAACCTCCCCTTACTCTTTTTCCTTTTATTGGTTTGTAGCTCTCTTTTGTTTGGTTTTAATAGGAGTGATCTTAATCATTCAGAAAAAGGCATGTTTAGAACCCTCGTAAGAAATCCCATTGGTTACCCATTGGTTACAAGGGTCAAATATGTTGACATTTGGGAGATTTGGAGGATTATGAATGGATCTTGTGTCTTAAGATTGGTGTTAAATTTCTGTGGAGTCTTTATTTGTTGTTAGTAGTGGTAGTAGTAGCTGGATTGTGTAAGGTAATTTGTTTGTAGACAGGTTTTATGACATGTTGAGGTTGGAAATCAGGGAAGGAAGGAGAATAGGTGGTCATTATATGACACAGTCAGTGTTCGAAGTATCGGTATCGCTAGCCAGGGATACGAAAACAATATTGATATCGCTGATAACCAGAAATGCGGGGAAACATAGGAAAAACGGTGTAATTTTCAGCGAAACTTAAGGAGATGTTAAAATGTACATATTTGCATATTTAGAAATAAAAAAATTACAAAAAAAAAAAAAAAAGCATACATAACAAGTTTCCATTTAATGGGGCCTGAAAAGCATGCGTTATTGTAAGAAATCAGTCCAACCATCCCCTCCGGCCTATTTAACCCTCCAACCTTCCATCCAAACATCCATCGATATTGCAAAATATCAACAACATGTGATATTTCACTAAGAAATCATCAATAATTGAAAAGGAAACGAAAGATTGTGGTCTCAATCAGTGTTCGAGTTGTCGGTATCGCTACAAGTTTCGCTGGCCAAAGATAAAGATATAATATTGTTATCGCCGATAACCGGAAATGCAGGGAAAAAGGGGGAAACATGGAGAAAATGGTGGAATTTTTGAGTGAAACTTCAGGACATGCCTAAATACACATATTTACATATTCAGGAATGAAAAAATTTCAAAAAAATGTATTAAATAATAAGTTTCCATTTAATGGGGGCCAAAAGGCATGTGTTGTCGTAAGAAATCACTTAAATAGTAATCAAAATGAGTTTATATAATACAAATGCAAGCTTACAAGAATAATGAGATAAATCTAAAGTTCAAGTGGACCCACCACATAAAACCGTGGGATCAGTCACACCCATCGTTGAAACATTTATAGGGCCCACCATGATGTATTTTTTAGATCCAACCTATTCAGTTGAAACATTTATAGGGCCCACCATGATGTATTTTTTATATCCAACCTATTCACAAGTTAACATAGAGATAGATGAAGTGAAAACAAAAATATAAGCTTGATCGGAAACTTCTGTGGCCCCTAAGAAGTTTTGAACGGTGGATGTCACTATCTCCACTGTTTTCTATGGTGGGGTCCACTTAAGCTTTATATCTATCTCATTATTTTTCTCATGCCATAAAACGATCTCTCCAAATGGATGGATGGTATGGATACAACACATGCATCATTGTAGGGGAGTGTCTTCGGTGGATCCCACGGGAATCTTCCAATCAATCTGGTTTTAGGACATGACCTGACTTTTGTGGGTCCCACAGTTTCAGCTGTTTAATAAAAGTTCTGTGTACGGAGGTGCGCAAAGCGGAAGCGGATTGGTTGGGTATCACACACCAGCTATATAGCTGTTGTAGGTACGTGTTGTGCGAAGACGAGCACTGACGCTCCTCTTGTACGGACGGTTCAAAGTAGATCAAAGTTACATGCACCTACAATGATGTATTTATTATATCTATACCATTCATCTATTTTTATAGATCATTTTAGAGCATTATCCAAAAAATGAATCATATCCAAAGATCATCTGGACCACACTACAAATAGCAGCAGAGATAATGATTTTCACCGTTAAACAATTCGTAGGGCCTGCCATAACGTTTATTTTCCATCCAATCTGTCCATAAGGTCACAAAGGGCAAAATAAAGAGGAAAAAAAATAATAATTTCATATTGATCCAGAACTTCTCTGACCCCAAAAAGGGTTTCAATGGTAGACGTTTAATCTCCCACTTTTTTTTTTTCCAGTGTGGTCTACTTGATAGTTAGATCTATCTTATTTTTCATCTCAAGCTGTAAGATGAGCACGCCAAATGGATGGACGGTTTGGATATAACACATACCTCATGATCAGACCCACAGAACTTGCTGACGTCAATACACCAGATATATAGCTGCTGTGAGGTACACCAGCCAATCCGGTTCCGGTAGGAAGCGGATTGCGTACTGGGTTATTCAGTACCCTTAGTGTACTGAGTAAACACTGTGGGGTCCACCGTTATTTATTTATTTCATCCACTCTATTCATCCATTTTAACACATAATTTTATGGCTTTACCACAAAACGGAAGAATATAAAAAGCTCAAGTGGATCACACCACAGGAAACAATGTGATTGAACCTCTACCATTGAAAAATTCGTGGAGGCCATAGAAGCTTTTCCTCAAACTGATATTCGTGTTTTCACTTCATCGAGGTTTGTTGAACCTTATGAATAGGTTGGATGACAAATAAACATAGTTGTGGGCCCTAACAAGGTTTCAACGGTGGAAACCATTATTCCACACTGTTTCCCATGGTATGGTCCATTTGAGCTTTGGATTTACTTAAATTTTGGGATCAACCACTAAAATTAGTAGAAAAAATGGATAGAAGGTGTGGATAAATCACATACGTTAACAATGGGCCCAAATGAGTTGACTCACTACCATAAAAGCGTATTGAGTTACCATAAAAGTGTACTGAGTAGCTCAGTACACAATCCGATTTAAAGCCTCGCCACTGGTCCATGCTCTGTGGTCCCACCATGATGCGTATGTTTAATCCATTCCGTCGATACATTTTTCTAGATCATTTTATGATAACAATCCAAAAATGAGATGGATCAAAATCTCAAGTGGACCACACAATGTTGATTGAACGTATACGGTTTACCATTAAAAACTTCTTGCGGGCTATGAAAGTTTTGGATCAAGCTGATATTTCTTTTTTCCCTTCACCCAGGTATTTAAGACCTAATCAACAGCTTGGATATCAAATAAACATTACAGTGGGCCCCAGGAGGTTTTAAATGGTGGACATTTAACTATTGTTTTCCCGTGGTGTGGTCCACCTGAGTTTTAGATCTACCTATTTTTTTCGATCAGTGTAACGCCCTGAAAATCGGGGGTCGAGCATAGGCCCAACTTCCGAGTTTTAACGCATCACTTATGCAACATAGATAATGATGATTAAATGTTGTCTGTATTAGCACATTGAACATGAATGAGATTAAGCCAAAACAACATATCATACTCCAGAGACGATTAATTTAAGCGAGTGGAAGACTGTGATAGATATATGAAACTTATGAGTAATCGTAGGTCTCCTGAGTATGATCATGTTACCAGGTCAATAAATACATGTAAATTCTCAAAATGTACAAAATAGTAATGTGTAATGTCATCTAGTCCAAAACCCTGTAGCCCCGACCACACAACTCCAGGTCTACATAGACCCGCCAGAGAGTTGCATATAGGAGAACTCCTCATCATCGTAATAGTCCGGCTTTGCCTCATAAGCATTGCGATCACCTGCAGCTAAGACAGAGTCTGGTTGGTATTTAAGCACCGTCTAGAACGTGGGAGTGAGTGATCAACTCAGTGGAGCTATAAAGCAATGGTTAACATGTTATCAATTCAATCAAGTAGTAATGATAAAGCAGTAAAATCAAGCATCCCTAAGTACTTTGGTTAATGCAAACATGATATGTAATAATGATGCATGCCCTCGCCTGCACTCCCTCTGCGATCTTCCTCTTACAGTTGCGGCATGCACCCCTTCCTCTGTGCTCAACACCAACGCCAAAGGCATATGCAATGCGGTGCATAAGCGTGATTACCGAGTTCTTATTAGACATTTTCATACAGCAGGATTGGGAAGCTAAGGTACCTCCCTTATATCATTTCCCAAACAATGATCCATTCTAAGGTCGTCAGTCCTAGCTAGTCTCATACGATGTTACGGTTCCAGGTTACTACAAAGGGCTCGTCACCTCAATGCAGGCCTAGCTTATACTCTAGTTGCTACGGAAAGGCTCGTCGCCTCAACGCAGTCTCAGAGCATGCTCGAGGTCACTATGAATGGCTCGTCACCTAGTCGTAGGCCGACAGCTCAAATACAGTGTCCCATGCTACCGTATTCGGCTCACGAGCTTAGGTTGTTCACTGGTTACTACGGGTGGGCTCATCACCCCGGCGTAGGCCGACAGCTCGACCACAGTGTCCCATACCACCATGTCCGGCTCATGAGTCTTAGTGAATCGAGGTACCAAGGTTAACGGGCTTTCCACTGGTGAGTTTGGTACCTTAGATTCAAGCAGTAATGTCCATACATGGTGAACATACATCTGGCCAATCGGGTTACTTGACAAGCTCGACTAGTACGAGCACACGTAGACTTAATCGACATGGAATGCATAAGCATCCCGCGTGACCTAACCACTGTCGTCAAACGACGTACGACTCGGGTTCGTCGAACGCGTCCGTCGTGGTCAAGAATAGTTCGGCCACCGACCGTAAACCATTACCGATTGCCTGGACTACAACGTAGCCCCAAACACACTCCAGAACAATAACATTCACATGTAATAGCCAAGACAACATGTAACAACACATTTAAATATAGATCTCCTTTCAGTATTTTGACGAACACACAGAATACATGTTAACATACATGAGCATTTTATTCATAAATCACATAGTAATAAGATAGATTACATGAAGGAAACTGTAACCCTAGATAAGGGGATTGAGAATCCTATCGCAACGTCCTCATCAAAGACATTACATCAAGCATGTTCTCACCCAGGCATTTCATCAAACACTTAGACTACACATATTACATATACGTAATATGTTAGTTAAAACACATATAGTAGCGAATCATTTCTCAAAGGAGTTGCCACGAGTGCAACGATCATGCATTAACAACCAATAATCATGGTATTTACAAATCATAATTCCATATTCATTCAAACATTATAACAAACACTTAGGCTACACACTTCAACATACATGACGTATGTTGGTCATCACATGTATTAGGACAAATCCTTTCAACAAGGAGTTGTCACATATACACCGACCATATCTCCATGACGGATAATCATGGCAAGCATGAATCCAAATTCCATACCCATTCAAACATTTCAACAAACACATGAAATACAATATATTCAACATAGTTCATATATATCTGTAAAGCGAAGGAAACAACGTATCTAGCATGTGAAACAGCAACCAAGTCAGTTATAAATCATTAACCGACATTGACAGCCTTGAAAACCATAACCTAAACGTTTATAGTCCGCACCTTTCGCCGGTAGACGAGTAGTGAACTCAGTTTAAACACTAAGTCTCGGTCTACGGCACAACGACAACCTATAACATGAAATAGGTTAGCTATTTCATCATTTACACTATTTGAAACCCTAAAACAGATTAGGGTTAGGTTTTCCTTACTTAAGAACGACATCGGAATCGCTGGAATAGCGATAAGGAAGTGGCAGTTAGGTATGTGGAGCGGCGGTATTAAATCCCATGAACAAACTCCAACTCTCTCCCTCACTTTTTCTCTCTTCCTTCTCTTTCTTCTCTCCTCTCTCTAGGGTTTGCAAATTCGTATGTGAAGGGAGAGAGGGTTTAAGGCCCTTATATAGACCCAGAAGTGATGGGAATGGCCCCAGGGCCATGGTATACTTAGGTTATAGCCAAAAGGCGACAGTTTCGATCCAACAAAGCACTTCTTGTGGCCCCTCTGCGTGCAGTCGGACTTAAGCTCCTTGGCCTTGGATCTAGGTCAAGTTAAGTTTTCGGTCCGATCGGATTTACAGATCGACCATGGCGGACCATTTTCAGTTCAACGGTCACCGGTATTCGATCAGGGCCACAAGTACACTGACATGTGTTGGAAATTTTCCCTGATCCGATGGTGTAATTGGGTCGGATTCTGACGGTCTGAATCCTTAAATTTGGCCTGCAAGTGAACGGCCCAAATCACTTAAATCTGAGTTCAATTTTCAAAGATATTCGCATTTCTCACACACTTTGCTCCGGGCTCAAGTTGTGCATTTCTGGATACTATTTGGATTTGATTTCCGAGATGGTTGTCAAGCCCAGTAAAGCAGTCATAAGCGTATAGTTTCGTGGTCAATGGGCTTTCGACACGCAGTCCAGGTCTGATATGAAGTTTCAAGGTGCTCCCGAGAGCAACCGGGTTTAGAGATTGTTCCTAGGTTTCAGGGTAATGTAGCGTTAATGATTCTACTTGTTTTGGGTCTTACAGATCGTATTTAAAGTGATTACTGCTGATTTCACAGGTAATCTAGTTTAGCACTTAGTTAATTTCGTCTAATTTCTAAGGGATTTGGTCCCGAGTGATTTCTACTTGAGGTGGTACTCGGGTCTTTGTACGGATTTTTCTGAGACGTTACGATCAGGCTCTAAAATGATATTTAAAAATTAATGGACAACATGGATACAACAAATGCATCATGGTGGGGCCCATGGAGCACCGACCTGCACCGTCAAAAGCCAAACCCCCATTTAAAAGGAAATCCCATCCTTAATTTTCGTAAAAACTCCGAAAATCCTCTCCTTCCCACCAAAATCTCCAGTTTTTCAACCCGAAAATCCCTCTCCCTCATCCTAAAATTTTAAAAAGAACCTCTATTTTCCAACAAAATCTCGAGATTTTCATAGCCCGGAAGCCGATTTTTTCTTGAGAAGCTGCCGGAGGATTTTTTGCCCGAAAAACCGATTTTTTTGGGGTTGAACCTTACCGGAAAGTTGTCGATCTGCACTCAACAACCGTGAAGCTCTTGAAATTTGTCTTCAACCAGATCTGGGCGAAAATAGGTATTTTCTTGCGTTTTTTGTTTTTGATTTCGACGATTCTATCGCCGAAAACATCTCTTGTTACAGTTCCCACCCTTCGAAAATATCGGCGATATTTCGAAAATATTGGTGACATTATCGACGATATCTAGCAACGATTCGAATAAATGGGTTTTCGGTATTGCTGAGCCAGCGATACCGATATTATCAGCGACAATTCGATATTGTCGCCGATAATTTAAACACTGGTCTCAATATCTTGCATGTTGTGATATTGATAATATCAAAATATTATCAATATTATCAATGACAAATTGAACACTACATACAACCATACCATGAAAAAAAATTTGAAATAATTTTTTTTCTAATAAACAAAATTTTGATGATATCAATACGTTGGCGATATTATTGAAATATCGTCAATACACTTATGATACAAGCATTACCTACAATTTACATAATCGAAAATATTGGCGATACATTGGCGATATTGATGCATTGGCAGCACAAGCAATGCCTAGAATTTACATAGTTGAAAATATTAACGATTACATTAGCGATATTGATACGTTGGTGATACTTAGCGATACATTGCTAATACTTGGAATTTCTGATACTACCAGCGTTATTGGTATTACTACCAGTGTTATCGGTATCGCTGAGCTTGAGATAAAGATAATATCGGAAATATTTCGATAATATCGGAGATAATTCAAACACTGGACAGTCTATACATTTACATACCCAATGGGGTATTGTATGTCCAGTGTTTGAAATGTTGGTATCGCGTTATGTATCGCATCTTTGGGATACAAATATGTATCAGTTATCACATGGGATAAATCGTTGTATTGGGTAATTTGTCGCAGTTTTTGGGAAACATTGGGAAAATGGTTGAATTTTTCAATGAAACTTGATGGATTGTTAAAAAAGACCTCAACACACCTTTAAATTATAACATCTCAAAAAATTTAGAGTGTATGTGATGGCCGTTTCATCAAACACTCTTAAATACTTCGAAATTAGTCTTAATTGACAGCTGGTTGAAGGGAATTTTTTTTTTAAAAATAATAATTTAATAATTGTTTAATTAATTTTTAATTAAAAAATGATTTTTACTTCTTGAAAATTGACAATGACTTGACAAATAAGTAGAGCAACCCTCATACATGCTTGATTTCATGTTTGGAGTGCAACATTGCAACAATTTGGGAAAATATTGAAAATTTCCCAATTTTCTCCAAATTGGACTACCTACACTGAAGTTTCAAAATTAAAGTGTATGTGATGGTCATTTCATCAAATACTCCCAAGTACTTCGAAATTAGTCTCATTTGATAACTAGTCAAAGGAAAATTTCAAAAAAAAAAAAAAAAACATGCAGAACATGAAGAACTAACTTCATAATTTTTCATGCAAAACATGAAGAACCAATGGATTTTTAACTATTTGACACTGATTTAACATAATTTCAACAAAAAATGGGATCGGAAATTGAAAATGCTCACCGGATTGAACATGTGGGATATATTGGCACTACTTGTACATTTCGTATCGCACAGGTGGGATACAAGATATATCGTGGGATATATCGGCCGATATCGTCGATATTTAAAACATTTTGTATGTCTTAATGCTTATGAATTGCTAGATTTCATGGTAGGGAATGCAGAGGAAAAGAGGCAAATCGAAGAGAGGGAGAAGGAAGAGGAAAAGAGGTAAACCAAGGAGAGGGAAGGAGCACAGATAATATTTGATTCTCTCCTTCAAACTTTTTATTAATAAGATCCTAATATTAACCGAACAAATATAACATAATGTTTTTATTTTTTATTTTTTATAACAACTTACTGCAGGAGCACCCAATTCAGTATACACTCCCACAAATACACAATATCTCTCCCTCACGCTGGAGGATAAATGTCTTGCATGCCCAGATTGCACACAGTCTCTTAAAGATGAGAGGAACTGCCAATGTTGTCAATTTTGTTTTTGTGTATTGCATATGGTAATAGAGGTTGAATCGTATTGATTCACAAATTGTATTGTAAATCGTACGACTTTTTCTGATTTTCTTCTTCTTCTTCTTCTTCTTCAAAAAAAAAAAAAAAACTTCTTCAAACATCCATTTCGCATCAATATGCACCAAGAAAAGTTATACATACCATGGTAGCGTAAAAGGATTGTTGTCTTTCCTTTATTCTTTTTTTTTTTTTTTTCAAGAAATTTACCTTAAAAATCATAGAAGAATCCTTTAATAATTTATGTTCTTTTTACCTTCCTTGTGTAGAATCACATTGGAAAAAGTGATATTCAATTATGATGAGTGATGAAAAGGATATTTTGATTTCTTTGTTTTAGTTTTTGAATGTCAAAATGATGCAGGACATGAAAATTAACTATGATATGCAAGATCTCAGGCTTTAGATCAAACTAATTCAGAAACATTGACATAAAATTTTCACATCCCATACAAAAGTTCAAACATTCAAGCAAGGGGAATCTATATGGGTTCAGGCCTACACATGTTAGGGCTGGATCAATAAAAATTATTGGCCAAACAATAATCAAAGGGAAGTAAAACTCATCCACACATGCACAACAATCAGTCCCTAATCCAAGGGATTCACCAGTTTCAGTTCAGAGAACCCTAGGATTAGAAAAGGGGCAAATAAATTGAAAGTAATGCAATCTAGGGTTAGGGTTAGGGAAAATAGGTATGTGAGGAATAAAATAGGTAGGAAATCTGAACCTGGATACGGTCCCCCGCGTGCGGACAGGGGGCCAGGCCTGTCGTACGTGCGTAGGGGCCTAGCCGCACGTGCGAGGGAGCGCCGAATGCGGAAAGCGCATCCTTGGCTCTGGTCGGCCACGGGAGGGCTTCAAAACCCCCGAGTTTCGTGTTGATCGGATGTGCGGTATCTGCGTGGTGCTCCATCCAAGTTTCAGCCCTCCTGCAGGGCCAGATTCTGAAAATCGGCTGTAGGGAGAAGAACTGTTGCAAAAGCTGACGGATTCGAAGCTAGGATGGGTGTAGAAGGTGGTAAGGATGGATGATAGATGGTAGGGGCAGATCGGGATAGATGTGGCTTCGCACCACGGTAGTTAGCCCTTCGATGAAGGGAGGGTTTCACACCCAATTGGATTTCCACAACTCAGAATTCAGAGGAGTAGAAAAAACGCAGGAATTTTTATTATACTTCAATGAATCAAAAAGCTACAAGGGGTGCCTATTTATAAGAAAATCCTATACCCCAAAACTCGCGCTATGTGCGCAACCTATTACTTGGCGATGAAGTAAACAAAAATAAAAACTAATTAAAGAAATCTAAACCGTCCATGATATTCTAAATAACATTAATAAGCCAAACCTAAAATATAAGATTAATCAGACTAGTGGGCCACGATCATGAGATCCCATGATGGGCTTTACTTAACTATCGGGCCCACTCCAACGAACCAAAACACAGTCCTTTAACTCGGAGGCCCTCCCTGGACGTCGTCATCGATCTAGATTGATGGTGGGGTCCTCCTCCCATACGTGTGTAGGGGGTGTGCGTGTGCGCATGCGCGTGATGTCCCCATCAACTCTCCCCGATTGCGAAGATTTCTCCACCGGCGAAACAAAACTCTTGAACCGCTCCAAGATGTCAAGATCAAGTCTCTGAAGCTCCTTGTCAGTGAACCACGAGTTGTCTGAAGCTGGGCGTAACTTCTATATAATGAGGTACTTCTGAAATCTGCCGTCTGACGTTGAAACTATCTGATGGTCCAGAATATCCTTTATTTCTTCTCCGGGTGTGTAAAGGTTAGGTATGGGAGGTAGATGCTGGGAAGAAAAGTTGGGAAGAGGCTATGTATCAAGGGACAGATCTGGGGAATCAGGATGGGTGGGCGAAGGGCCAGACAAAGTATCTGGGGTCCCCTAAAAAGCAACTAGATCCTCCACATTGAATATAAAACTAATTCCCATGGAAGGTGGAAGATCTACCATATACGCATTGAGACCGTTTCGTTTTATAATTTTGAAGGGTCCAGCGTTACGCGCATGTAATTTACGAATGGCTCCCTAAGGATACTGCTCGGGCCTAATGCGGACCATCACAGAGTCCCCTACATTGAATTCCTTGAAATGTTTATGCTGGTCTGAAAAAAATTTGTAATGTTCATTACTTGTAGTGATCTTTCGCCTGATCTCTTGATGCAATGAATGAATGTGATGCGCAAAAGACTCTGCAGACTCTGACGGCCTATGAGACAGTGACATAGGGACAAGATCCATAGGCTTTCTAGGCTTTTAACCAGCAACGACTTCAAAAGGACTTAGGCCTATGGACCTATTGACAGAACTATTGAATGCAAACTCGACTATAGGTAGTATGATGTCCCATGTCCTGGTGTGCTCCCCTACTAAACATCTGAGCAAACTCCCTAGGCTCCTATTGACCACCTCAGTCTGGCCATCAGTCCGAGGGTGGTAGGCAGATGAAAATTGGAGCCTAGTATTCATCATGTGCCATAGTGTCTTCCAAAAGTGACTCATGAATCACACGTCACGGTCAGACACTATGGTTTTTGATGACCCATGCAGTTTGATGACCTCACTAAAGAACAACTTGGCAACATGAGATGCGTCTGAGGTCTTAAAACAAGGAATGAAGTGGGCCATTTTAGAAAAACGGTCTGCGAAAACAAATATGGAATCGTGTTTCTGAATAGTCTTGGGGAATCCAAGTACGAAATCCATACTGATGTCCTTCCAATGGATGAATGGAACTGGCAAAGGTGTGTATAATCCTGTATTTTGTTTCTTTTGCTTTGCAAGTAAAATACTGCCCTATAATTTTGGCCACGTCTCGCTTGAGGCTTGGGCAATGAAACTTATCCTCCTCTAGGGCAATGGTCTTGTCTTGACCGAAATGACCCCGACCCCTCTTAAATGTAACTCCGAGACAAGAAAATCGTGGAGGGAAGTCCGTGGTATGCACAAGCGGTCACTTTTAAACAAATACCCGTTTAAAATCAAGTACTCATTACTAGCTTCTGACGGACTCTCTAACAACGACGCGTACATAACTCAAAAATCTGGACACTCAGAATAATCTTCTTTGATGCGCTCGAGGCCCGTGACTTCGACGCTTATGGAATTGAGTAACGTGATTCGATGACTCAACGCGTCGGCAGGCTTATTCTCTACACCGGTCTTGTGCTTAAGCACAAAAGTGTACTCTTGAAGGAATCGAACCGACTTGGCGTGCCTAGGGTTTAATTTCTTCTAAGAGTTCAGATATCTCAAGGCGTCGTGATCTGAGAATAAGATAAATTCTTGCGATAATAGGTAATGACGCCAATGGCGCAGTGATTGCACTACCGCATAGAACTTTTTGTCATAGGTGGAATATTTTTGCTTCGTCTCATTCAGTTTCTCACTAAAAAAGGCGACAGGGTGCCCTTCCTGACTAAGTATTCCTCTTATGCCGACTCCTGATACGTCACATGCGACTTCAAAAGCTTTTGAAAATCCGGAAGTCGCGTGATTGGAGCTTCGGTCATCTTGACCTTTATCTCCTTGAAGGCCTTCGAGGCTGCCTTTGTCCATTAAAACTCTCATTTTTTTTATGCAATCCGTGATGGGAGCCATAATGGAATTGAAACCTCGAATGAACCACCTATAGAATGTGGCTAAGCCATGAAAGCTGCGCACCTCATGAATATTGCGGGGTTCAGGCCAATTGACTATGGCCTTGACCTTATCGGGATCCGTCGATACGCCCTTAGCTGACACAATAAAGCCTAAGAAGATAACACTACTAGACAAAAACGTACACTTCTTTAGGTTAACGTACAATTTCTTGACTCCAAGGATGCCACAAACTTGCCTCAAATGGTTGAGGTGTTGTTCATTGGTCATGCTATAAATCAAGATATCATCGAAGTATACGACTAGAAACTTCCCCATGAAGGGCCTCAACACTTGGGTCATCATACGCATGAAGGTGCTTGGGGTGTTAGTCAACTCAAAAGGCATAACTAGCCACTCGTATAGCCAACATCCATGGGAACAACATCACACTAGAGTGTGTCTTTATAAGATCCAAATTGAATAGGAACAAGACAACGGTGCGAAACTGGAATGGAAGTTTCATCAACCCAGGACACTATAGGGTTGAGGATGGGCTTTAAGCTTCAAGCCTAAACGGCTCACAGTACTAGTCGATGCCACGTTGGCACAACTACCACTATCTACGATCATCTTACAACTCTTTTCTTCATATTTTGCATAAGTATAGAAGATCGTATTGCGGCGCCAGTCATCAGTATTCTTGGCTTGAGGCAAAGCGCAATGCACAATTGCGAGGGTCGCAGACTCTTGCGCTCCCTCATCCTCATCACTAAGGGTCTCTACGGGTTCATATTATTCCTCTTCACCGTCACTCTCTGGGGACACTACTTCTACTTGCCCATCAGTAAGGAATACTATGGTGCCCTCTCTTGTGTTGCACTGGTGGGCAAAGTGACTAAACCCTTGACACCTAAAACACCTAGTTGCCCCACTTCCACGCGAGCTAGATCCGACAATTTCTTTACCCTTATCATCCTTGGGCCTGGGTTGAAAACTGTTGGAAGGTTTGTTTTGGTACCCAGTGTTAGGTTTAGCCCCAGAGGGGTTGGCCTTAACATTAGGATCGTGAAAGTCAAACCACCTTCCCATAGATGCCTTAAGGTATTGCTCGACGTCTAACACTACTTGATACAACTATTCAACAATGTCTATGTCTTTGGCAAGCAATTCTCTCCTAATGTCAGGACGGAGGCCCGTTTTAAAAGGAGCAAGGGTGAGTACGGGGTCCTCATCGACCTCGCAATGAGTCAAGTACTCTTCGAACTTCTCAATATATTCAGCAACACTCATGGGTTAACTTGTTCACTGATTCTTGCAGTTGCTCCATGTTTAGTGTAGGGTGCAAGCCAAAACCGCGACCCGTACGTGTGGGCATACAATTGCTAACTCCACCTAAAGACCTTCTACTACGAATATATGCAACTAAATGGGACTAAATAATCCTATGAGATTCTATATGAGGGAAACTACACAATGCTACCAAAATCTAGCAAAATAGTTGTCAAAATAAGGGGATAATAGAAAGTTACAACAATGTGAATTGCTAACTTCCCGATAATAGAAATTTCAGCAACTAATATCAAGAACTACGGACTTCTAAACAGCTATACATGAGGAAACTGGATGCATGATGGACTTAAACAAACTAACCCTAAACATGTAATGCATTCCCCTATAAGAACCCTAGGCTCTGATACCAAATTTGATGCAGGACATGAAAATTAACTATGATATGCAAGATCTCAGGCTTTAGATCAAACTAATTCAGAAACATTCACATGAAATTTCCACATCCCATACAAAAGTTCAAACATTCTAGCAAGGGGAATCTGTACGGGTCCAGGTCTACACATGTTAGGGATGGATCAATAAAAATTATGAGCTAAACGATACTCAAAGGGAAGTAAAACTTATCCACACATGCACAACAATCAGTCCCTAATCCAAGGGATTCACCAGTTTCAGTTCAAAGAATCCTAGGATTAGAAAAGGGGCAAATAAATTGAAAGTAATGCAATCTAGGGTTAGGGTTAGGGGAAAATAGGTATGAGAGGAGTAAAATAGGCAAGAAATCTGAACATGGAGACAATCCCGCTCGCGAACAGCGGGCTAGGCCTGTCGCACTTGCGCAGGGGCCTAGCCGCACTTGCGAGGGGGTGTCGAATGCGGAAAGCGCCTTCTTAGCTTTGGTCGGCCAGGGGAGGGCTTCAAAACCCCCGAGTTTCGTGTCGATCGGATGCGTGGTCTGTGCGTGGTGCTCCACCGAAGTTTCAGCCCTCCTACAGGGCCAAATTCTGAAAATAGGCTGTAGGGAGAAGAACTGCTGCAAAACCTGACGGATTCGAAACTAGGATGGGTGTAGAAGGTGATAAGTATGGATGATAAAGGGTAGGGGCGGATCGGGATAGATGTGGCTTCGCACCACGGTAGTTAGCCCTTCGATAAAGGGAGGGTTTCACACCCAATTGGATTTCCATAACTCAGAACTCAGAGGAGTAGGAAAAACGTAGGAATTTTTATTAAACTTCAATGAATCAAAAAGCTACAAGGGGTGCCTATTTATAAGAAAACCCTATACGCCAAAACTCGCGCCATGTGCACAACCTATTACTTGGTGATGAAGTAAACAAAAATAAAAACTAATCAAAGAAATCTAAACCGTCCATGATATTCTAAATAACATTAATAAGCAAAACCTAAAATATGAGATTAATCAGACTAGTGGGCCACGATCATGAGATCCCATGATGGGCTTTACTTGACTCTCTTGCCCACTCCAACGAACCAAAACACAGTCCTCTAACTCGGAGGCCCTCCTTGGACGTCGTCATCCATCCAGATCGATGATGGGGTCCTTCTCTTGCATACGTGTGTAGGGGGGGCGTGCGTGTGCGCATGCGCGTGATGTCCCCATCACAAAATCCCCAAATTCTCTCTCTCTCTCTCTCTCTCTCTCAAAAGACAGATGAGGATTTTTCATACGGGAAGGTCTTTAACATGTTTTAAAAGTATAGTTTTTTCTCTTGTTTAGAAGTTTATTTCGTATCTTTTCAATTTTCTAATGTTTACATTTGGTATCCTTGGTTGTTTTGGTGCATTTAGTTAGGAATAAGAGTTCTTGTTGGATAGATAATGGGGACAACCTATATGCATATATAAGGGGCTAATGAACAGTTCTGTCATGTGAGTAATAGCCTTTTGTTTTTTTTGAAGTGAAATTATTTCTTTATGAGGTATTTCCTTTCTATATTTTCATTTCTCTAGATTCTTAGACACAATTGTTCTTCCCCTCTTCATCCATTGCAAATCCCCACATCGTTTAGCAGGTCTAAAGGTCTTGGCATGGTTTTCAGGTAACAGTTACTGTCACTAGTAAACTGACTACCTGATAACACGGTTTTGTGAATGTGAGGCACTTGAATCTAGTGATTTATGAAGTTGTATGTGTGACTCAACCAATGTTTTAAATATCGTTATCGCGTAATGTATTGCACCCTCGGGATACAGATACATATCGGTTATCGCATGAAATATATCAGTTGTATCGCGTAATGTATCGCCGTTGTTGGGAAACATGAGAACTTTGGAAATTGGTCGAGTTTTTCAATGAAACTTAAGGGATTATTGAAAAAAACATCAATACACACTCAGAAATCAAAACATTACAAAAACAAGTGCACATAATAAGGGTTTCCTTTGTATGGGTTCCTAATATATGCGCTTTCCGACTGAACTGATGCAGGTATATTCAAAGTCTATTCATATAATTTAAAAATGTAAGAAGACATGTATGGAAACACAAGCAATACATTCAAAAGAAAAAGAAGAATCACTAGATCATGTTATATACATGTTTAATTTTGTGTTTGGATACAAAAATTGCAATTAATTTGTGAGAAATTGAGAAATTTTGATTTTTCTCAATTTTCTGCAATTTGACCCATCTCTCCAAAATCTCGAAATTGAAGTTCCAAGTCCATGATTTTTCATGAAAAATATGAAGAATCATAAATTTGTAACCATTTGACATTGGTTGAACATGATTTACAACAAAAGCATGGATTGAAAATCGAAAATGCTCACTGCATCAAACAGGTGGGATATATCAGCACTACCTGTGCATTTCGTATCGCATAGGTAGGATACAAGATATATAATGGGATATATCGGCTGATATTGTCGATTTTAAAACACTGAACTCAACTAGATGTTAAAAATACAGAACTTCCATTTTGACTTAACTTGTGCAACAACTAAAAAAAGTTTTCTAGGATTATTACCATAGTATATTAAGACAGTTATGATACCTATCCCAGGAGCTCAGGTCATTAAAATGCTATTGCTTGAAACATTATTTTATTGATGAACTTTGTATCATGGGGAAAGAATAGGCATACTTAGGCTATTGCTATTGTGTTATATGCAAAGTGAATATGAAATAGGTAGTACGTTTGTTGGAATTAAGAAATATGATTTATGGATATACTATTTGGATTTGTTTGCCGTTTAGAGAGAAACCTTTGAGTGTTGGTTTAAGTTGCTTTCTTTGATGTTCCATATCTCTCTTTCATCATGTTGTTTGGTAAATTGGAATCATTTAGAAGGTATTCTTTTTCCTTTTTTGTTATGTAGTTTGGTGGTTATAAACTAGGTATTTCACAAGCATACTTTGACAATGAGCAGAAAATGGAGTGCTATCTAATATTTCCCCCCCTTTAATGGCAGGATTATGCAGGAAACAAGCGCCTAGAGCTATCTGGGCAGTTAATTTCTCTTCTTTTTGAGGTGGCACTATTACATTTTATTTTCCTACCTCATAAACATTTTACAGTGTCTAATCTCTTGTTTCGAATTTGTATTGTAGGATTTGTTCAAGACGATGTGTAGTGAGGTGAAAAGAATTGTGGATTATTCACTTGGAAAGGCTAGTCGTTCTAGTCCTACAGACATTTATCAAGTAATCAATGATCTCACTAACCTGAATTATACTAGTTAGACAGTTAAAACACTAGTTTGTGGGACTATGGTTCGTCTGAAGAAAAGGCTTCAGTGACTGCATGGCAGTTAAAGCATGTTCACTATAGACAAAAGATTGTATCTTTACGTGCATTTATATATTGAAAAGTTGAATATCTTTACATGCATTTATATATTGAAAAGTTGAATACATCAATGATTATAATGTTGGTTTCTTATAATTAGACATCTGTACTATGGGGATGCCAATTCAGAAATAGTATTCTAATATGCTCCTGAAATCTTATAATTATATGTTGAAAATTTGCTTGTATTTTGCTTAGTCTAAGTGACTGTGATTTGCATTTAACATTGAGTACTCTTGGGATGTCAGTGTGAATTTGATTGAGTTCTCTGCCATGTACATTCTTGGCACCATGAAAATCCTTAGTTGCAAGATCCTTTTAAGTTTTAATTAGGTGTCATTCCCCCCTCGAATCGTGTTCCAGACACTCACTCTTGCTTCCTACCTATTTATGGTTGTTTACATTTTGAAAAGAAACTCTTCCTATCTCCTGCACCTGAATTTGTTGCCACTTTGCTTCACGCTTTATGCAACTACATGAAAATATCTAGGATGAACATCGAAAACCTAAATTTGATGGACCGTGGTTGTAATTCCTCGGATTTGTGTCTCACATAATACTCTATCATTGACTCATTGCTCTATGATGGTCTGTGTGGATCACTTGTGTATTTCATGTTCATATCATTAATTACAGTTTGAAATGTGCTTGAGGTTGCCTATGTATAAATATTTAAAAATTTATATCGACACACTTAATGACCCTGACAGGCTTAATTTATATTGAGTTCATGTTCTAGTGCAATGGCATTGCTCTGCAAATGTAGTCACAATGATGGGTGATTGATCTTATATTTGCATTTATTTAACAATTTCTTATCTTATTTCGTATTAAGTCCAATTAGTTGGCAATTGAGAAAACGGTTTGATGATGAGGGAGGGGCATGATAAGTTATAATGTGCTCCTAGTTGCATTGGGATACTTGCACAATCCAATCCATTGGTCTAGACCGGTCATTAGATTTAATACTCATTTCATTGGCTATCACGCCAAAAAAAAAAAAAAAACTGAGTAGTCCAATCAACAATTTGGTCCATGTATTTGTTAGGGCTTGTCATGGATTGCAAATGATTGTCAAGGATCACTTTTGTTTGGCAATCATAACCATCCGATCCATGGCTTTAAAAAAAGGATGGGTACAAAAAATAAGGCCAAAATTAAGGATGCATTGGATCATCCGATTAGTGTGATTTCTCATTATAGCGTATGAAATGTGTTTTGGATTTAAATGGATAGTTCAGATTGATATATTATTGAACTGTCCAAATTTTCCTATGCAACTTGGAGCACTACCACTTGATGTGCTTTGAGAGCAATGGAACATTTCTCTCTCTCTCTCTCTCTCTCTCTCTCTCTCTCTCTCTCTCTCACACACACACACACACACACACACACACATAGAGTAGTGCTCTCCTACGAACTGTAGTACATGCGGTCTTAAATTTATGTTACTGTTACGAGAGTCGATGATAGATCCTGTAAACACCCACCCCTGATTTTTTACAGGTGCTACCAGGATGTGCGTGCTCAATCTACTTTGAGCAATAGTTGCTTCATCTATTGTTAGGCCTAGTGCTAAAAAATAAATCCGACTCATGATTTAGGTGGGCCATACCAAACAATTGGGAGAGAGACGTGCACTGTTGATTTTTCTTTTTGGGCCCACCATGATGATTATGTGAAATCCATGCGAACCATTAGATGTCACACAAATTTAGGCCCGAGGCCCAAAATTTAGGCCCATCTGTGATTCAGGTGGGCCACACCAAGGGAAATAGTTTGGAGGGTGGGCGTTGTGCACTGTTTTCAGCCGTGTGGTCCACCGAAACAAAGATGGGGCCATTTTTGAGCCCTACATCTAATATTGGGCTAGGCACCTAATGGTCAAAGTGGATTTACGAAAAACCTCATGTTGAGGCTCACTTCTAGACTCTAGTATACCCCTCTGCCACTGCTTATCTGCTTCAATGTCGCGGATTCCATACTAACACTACCAGTAGCCATGTCATTACTGGACAATACTCCGTGGTTCCCAAAATGATGTATTTGTTTTATCCATGCCATCCATCCATTTTGGATCATTATTTTTAGGCAGGATCATTATTTTTAGGCATGAGCCCAAGAAAGAGGCAAATCGAAATCTCATGTGCACCACACTATAGGAAAACAATGGTGATTGAACTTCTACCATTAAAAACTTCCTAGGGCCCACTGTAATGTTTATTTGCCATCGAACCTATTGATTAGGTTGCACAGACCTGGATGAAGGGAAAACACAAATATAAGCTTGATCCAAACCTTTTGTGGCCCCAAATAAGCTATTAATGGTGGGCGTTCAATTCAATCACCACTTTCCTATGGTGTGGTCCACCTAAGATTTAGATTTGCCTCACTTTTGGACTCATGCGCTAAAATGAGTTGGCAAAGTGGATGGACCAAGTGGATAAAACACATACATCTTTGTGGGGCCCACAGAGCACCGTTGCTATTGGCAATATCAGTATGCAAACTGTGTTCCTCGCTTTGCTACGTAAATCCCTTTTACGTAACCTAAAGGGGTCATACCACCATCCTGTATTTCAGAAATCCACTTCGACCATCAGGTACATGACCCAATATTAGACGTAGGGCTAAAAACTCAGCCCCATCCGTGATTCAGGTGGACCACATGATTGAAAGTGTAGAGGATGATGCCCACCCTCCTAACTGTTTCACTTGGTGTGGCACACCTAAATCATGGATAGGCTTGATTTTCGGGCCTCAGGCCTAAATTTTTGTGTGGCATCTAATGGTTTGTGTGGATTTCATATAATCATCACGGTGGCCCTCCAAAAAATCAATGCTGCACATCTCTTGCAACTATTTCCTAGTGTTTTAAATAGCGTGTAGTGTATTGCATAGTGTTCAACCCCCCATAGCGGGTAGCGTAAGCTACACGATACTTTTATTTTTTGGTTAAAAAATAGAAAAATATGATAAATAGTAAGAATAAATATGAAAAATGCAAAAAATAAAAATGCCTACAAATGCTTCATTTTTCAATTAAAAGCAAGCCAATCCACATATTTAAACCAAATCAAATCAGTATCACATCAATAACTTTCTAAGCAAACTACTTTAATTAACGATGTCTAATTAAGAGTATAAAACCACGAGTCTCAACTCACAAGCATAAACTATTATAAAATCCAACAGGTTTAGAGGTAAAAAACAAATTTCACATTCCTTGAACTCTTAATTCTCAAATTTAGCACCAAATCTATTAGGCACTAGACTATAGATTTTAGAGGTCATCATCATCATCTAATAGATCATCATCATTGTCATCCTCATCCATATCTAGGTTTAGGCCTTTCATGATCGGCATCCGCATCTACATCATCTACATCGTTTACTTCATTAACTTTCTTTCCCATATTTAATTCCTCTGCTATAGGAGTAAGAAATCGTCCCATAGAAACACCTACACATTGAATAAAGAAATTCCTTGTTTTTTTTTTTTTTTTTTTTTTTTTTTTTTTTGTGTGTGTGTGTGTGTGTGAAAAATGTTCATGAAAAACTTAATCTTAGAAGTTGGAAGCTATAAGTATAACTAGAAGCACTTCCTTAACTTGCTAGCCTTTCTTTTGTAAGTTTCACTAATGGAAGGGAGAGGATTTGGGGGACAAGAAGTCGAACTTGGAACCACTAGATGCTGCTGGTGGTGGTGCATTGTTGCTATCTAGATCATCTGAATCCGGAATAGTTGCAATATCACTAATATCAAATGCCATGTTTTGATCTTTGAGCTACGATGCATCAGTTGGGAGAAAAGGGTCTTCTTTTTCAGCAATCCACTCATTCGAGGCAATGTGGCCAACCAATATAGGATCCATTGCCATCCTCCTCTTCATACTTCTTTCCCTTAATTTCATATTATACATCACATGTACTAGAGAATTTATTTTATGCTGCCCATGGCGATTTCTCCTCTTTGTGTGAATTTGCCAATTCCATATGATGATTAATATCAATTATAAAAAAACTTGCTAATGTACTAATTTACAAATTTAAAATATCGAAGAGTAGAAGAGTCACCTGCTCAAATGTACTCCAATTTCTCTCATATCCAGAAGCATTGCATGTTAGGCTTAAAACTTGGATTGCAAACCTCTTAAGCTGTGGTGTTCAATTAATTCTTCTTTGTCATCAAATGTAAATGGTCAAACCACAAGTAATGTATTATTGTAATGGACTGCAGTCAGACATCCAATGCAACTTGATGACAATTCTGTTGAACAATGTTGAAGAAGCATACCAAATGGTAAGAAAAGTGCATTAGTATAACAAAAACATGATGATTAGATGTTGTGCTTTCCTAGTTGGGGAATATCCAACGTCCTGTTCCACTATGAGTAGCTCAACCCCTCACATTGTTGCAGCATAGGCAAATGAATTTCAATGATCGCCTATGTTTAGGGCTGTAAACAGGTTGGATATTGCAATATCTGTATCCAGTATCCTACTTGGGTATTAGATACAGTTTTGGATTCGAATATAATCCAAAGAAGTCTGATATAAGTTGGATATGATTGTTATCTGAAAAGGTTGGATAGTCTGGTTATTGGGTAGCTGACTAATGTAGTATCTAATTAAAAAACTGAAAAAATAAGTGAAATATCTAATAATATTTAAAATACCTAAAAACTCCAAAGGCAATATTTTCACCATAGATAATTACCTAATAAACTAGAAAGAAAAAAGCAATTTTTATAACGTAATTAGCTAATATTAAGCTATAAATCCTAAATCATTTAAACAATAACTTCCTGACTTTGGCAAAAGATAAAGTCAATTAATAAGGGTCACAATATTTGCGTCATCATCCATGTCAATGTTAGCCGACATCGTAGAATTTAATGTACCATAAATTCGTATTCAATATTTTAGTTCAAAATATTATTAATTTCCAAAAATTCTGAAAATGTCCATTGGTAATCAGGTAAGCGGATGAGGATATAGTAATATTGATGCAGGAGATGAAATTAAATATGACATGCAAGATCTCAAGCTTTAGATTATACCAATTTTAAACAATCACAAAATTCCACATCCTATGTACGATTAAATATTCAAAAGGGGGAATCTATGGGGGTCCAAGCCTACACAATTTTAGGGCTGGATCAAATTAAAATTATAAACCAAACAAACCCAAAGGATTATTAGAGTCATCCATTCTTGAAAAGGATTGTTCCCCAATTCAAGAGATTCAACACGTTTCAATTTGGGGGAAAATCTAGGGTTTGAAAATTGGGAATAATTAGGATTTGGGACTCTTAGGGTTAGGGATTTGGATTAAGGGGTTTGATTTAACTCTAAAGAGAAGGAAAATAGAGGAAAACAGAACCTGAGATGAATAACATGCGTTGGACAGCAGATGGCCCTAGGCGCACGTGTGTGGGGCCTACAAAGTCAGAAACCGACTTCTAAGGTAGGATCGGCCGGGGTAGGACTGCCTCCATGCCAAATTTCGTGTCGATACGATGCACGGTTTGTTCATAGTACTCCGCCGAAGTTTCAGCCCCTCAGATGGGACAAAATCTGAAATCTGCTTGTGCCCTGCTTTAGAAGAGAACTTGGGTAGAGAGAGGGTGAATTTGAAGATGGAAAGGATGTAGAAGATGATGGATGTGGGATGTAAAGAGGTGGGGGTGATTTGGAACGGGTGTGGCTTCACACCACGGTAGTTAGCCCTTCGAGGAAGGGAGGGTTTCGCACCCAATTTGATTCTTCAACCCAAAGAGATAAAGAGGAAGAAAATGCAGGAATTTTATTCATAAACTTCATTCCAATACCTACATGAGGCTCCTTTATTTATAAGAAAACCTTAAACCCCAAAAGACAATTTTACCTTTGCGCCATGTGCGCGCATTAATACCAAAACTTAAAGCATACTAAGCAATCAAAACCGTTCATGAAGTTTTTAATAACAAAAGTAATCCAAACTAAAAATCCTAGATCATCTAAAGTAGTGGGCCACGATCATGAGATCTGTTGGTAGAATCTATGTGATGATCGGGTCCACTCCAAAGCCCCATAACGCAGCCCCCTAATTATGAGGCCCTCCAAAGATGTCATCGTCGATCCAAGTCGAAAGTGGGGCCCGCCTCCTCCTCGAATACGTGCGTAGAATGGGGTGTGCATGATGTCCCCATCAAATATCCGTATCCGACCCACTTAGATGTCAGGCGATCTGATAATTGGGTAAAAATTCCATATCCCTATCCAATTTTCTTCGGTCGGATATGTCTAGTAATCGGTAAGTGGTTATCCACCGCTAGCCCTACCTACATCACCAATCGGGACAGCAACAAGGCCATACACGCCATTAGAAAACCACTCATGAAATAGGAAAAACCTCAAAGAAAGATCATGGGGCTTTTTCTTGCTAGTGTGTGGGTAAAGGACATCTTATTGTAGTTTCCTACCAAGAACCTCAACCACTATGATGTACCTCTTGAAGAAGACAATTCAGTAAGTGAGAGAGATTAGGTCACTATGAAAGCTGAAGATAGTGTTAAATCAATTTAAAAAAGACCTGAAGTTAGAGATTTATCAATAGGTAATGTTGCTCCAATACCTAACCAAAGAGCTATTACAGTACCGATCAAAAAGACCGTTGTAGCTACTGGACACAAAAGATGGTATTGAAGACAAGGGCATCAATTTCTTACTGATGACTAAGTAGATTGAGACAATGTCAATAACCAAGGAGAAGAAAATGAGTACTTGTTGCACTAGTTTTTTTGCATATCCAAGCTACTTGCGAAGGAAAGTCCATTAAAGTCATCATTGACAATGGTAGCACCCTTAACAATGTTTGGCAGAATACAGTTGATCAGTTGCAACTGTGTGTGAAAAAGTACCTTCAGCCTCATCTGGTCATTGGGATAACTGACAAGATAATGCGGGTGACCAATTGATGCCTGGTGACTTATTCGTTAGGACAGAATTACACTCAGTATGTATGTTGTCATGTTATCCTTATGAGAGCTTGTGACCTCCTACTCGTTCTACGTAGGATGTATGATTACAATTGAGTACTATTGCTTTCTATATTCGAGGTACTTGCGAAGGAAAGCCCATTAAAGTCATCATTGGCAAAAGTAGCACCCTTAACATTGTTTGGCAGAATACCATTGATCAGTTGCAGTTATGGGTGAAAAAGTACCTTCAGCCTCATCCAGTCATTGGGATAAACAACAAGATACTTCAGGTGATTCATTGATGCCAGGTGATTATTCATTAGGACAAAATTACATTGACTATGGTGTCAGGTTGTCCTTATGTACGCTTGTCACCTACTACTTGGGTGACCTTGGACGTATGATTGTCTTCACCAACACTTTATGGCCTTGTCTGTGATCGAAAGGAGATCACTCTCCACCCAATGAAGGATGATCCTCCACGAAAGGACTATGGGATGGAGACTGTTACTATGACAACCAATGAATTCATGGGCCCTGGCATGATGACATGGAACCAGCTGACAGAAGGTGTGTGGACAAGAAGCAACCGACTATACAGCTGAAACAAGCACATCAAGTAGAAGGGGAGAACCACCTTTGTCACGGAACTATTGAAAGATGATAGGGTCCAAGAGCGCATATGAAATCGAAAACTTGCTTCGGGTTTAGGAGTTCCGTGCCAATCACTAGGGATGCCAATGGTGACCCACACCGAGGAAGAAGACCCACAATGACAAGGTGGTGAATTGGATTCCCTCCTGATGTTGCAACTCTAGTTCGAGTTCTTTTGAAGATTGGGGCAACTGATGCAAGCTAATGTGCAGTCATATGGTGGGGCCTGTATGAATACACATTTGGATCTGCATACTCACATATGAGGGTCCCTAGGATCACACACATGCTAGGTTTTTGATATTTTCTCTTCTTTTAAGGGTTTATTTTATTTTATTTTATTTTATTTTATTTTATTTTATGATTTGGGTTGGACATGTGACTTTTTTTTTTCCTCCTTTCTTTGAGAAGTAAACCCTAGATCTTGCATGTGTTGCTTTCGTTGCTTGTTTCAGCTAGTTTCTTTGCATGTCTTGTGAGATCTGTATCCCATAATCGAGTTCTTGATCTTTGATCCGCTTCGCTTCTCAGATTATGTTTTGTAAAAGCATATTATTTGCACATGCATTTTTCATTATAGAACATATGACATAGATAGACTCTTCTTGTTATAATGGTTGTTATGGCATTTTCTTGTTCATGGTAGGTAGGGGTGGTAATGGGCGAGGCCGGGGTTGGCTCTATTCCAGCCGCAATCCCCTGATCCCTGGCCCCACTGCTGGAGATGTTTTACTTTACATGTTACAGATTAAAAAAAAGTAGCCAATTGAAAGACGATTGATCATCTCTGTATTTGAGCTTAATTCACTGTCTTTGATGAAATGTTTCCCTTATATTTACACGAACATAGCTATAAAAAATGCAATTTTCATTTTGATGCAACACTCTTTGTTTCGGTCCTTGAGCACAAATGACCACACAACTGATCTAAAATTAATCTTTCATTATGTGATTTTGTTTATCTTTTTTCTGTTTGTAGCAATTAGTGAAGCGAGATTACATCACTTCAGGCCTGGAAAGGGCCTTATCTACTGGGAATTGGGATGTCAAACGGTTTAGGATGAACAGGAAGGGCATGACACAGGTGACAGGTTCTGTTCTCTACCCGTTTTCTTATCTCTAGTGTCTCTTACTGCTGTTTTGCTGCAAACTGGAATTGCATGCCTGCTTTTTACAGGTTGTTTCTAGACTCTCATTCATTGCAGCTTTGGGTCACATGACAAGAATCTCGCCACAATTTGAGAAGTCTAGGAAAGTAAGTGGACCAAGGGCATTACAACCTAGTCAGGTAAGAATGATGGCTCTTCCATTTGTGTTTTACGAATTCTCTTTTTGTTGAAGTTTTGTTGTTTCTCCTGTCCATTATTTTGTTTATAATATGTGTTTATGGATTATAATTTCCATGAAGTTGTTAATTTTGCCTTCCCTTTTGGAACAGTGGGGCATGCTTTGCCCTTGTGATACACCTGAAGGTGAAGCTTGTGGATTGGTGAAAAACCTAGCGTTGATGACCCATGTTACAACTGATGAAGAGGAGGGCCCATTAATTACTCTGGTTTGCTTTTGTGTTACTTACAAATGAAACATTTATTTGTCAACGATATCTATTGATTGGAAGTTGAAGCATCTTCTATATTTTAGGAAGGGATGAGTTTCATTTATGCATTATTGGAAAGTGTTTTCTATTATTTTGAGTGGAAACTTTTACCATGCAACCTCTTTTGGTTACTATATCTACCACTATAACACTAGATTATTAATATGCTAGTCATAAGTTGATAGGAGATGTCAATGTCTATGTGGAAATCTTAATGTAATGGTAGCATATGAAACACTTTTATTCCAGGATGATGTTTGATTGGAGTTGTTATGGATCATAACTCAGCCCATTACTATGTGTTTAGCTCTCCTTAGCCTATTTTACATTAGTTTAGTCGTAGGATATGTTGGGTATTTTTACTTTTGTTAATAATGGCATTTGTTGAACGACACCAACTGTTTATTAGATGACGGGGCCATGAACGTGGCCAGCATGTAGTGCAAGCAACATGCCAATGGAGCTCATCTCCTTTTCTTCATTTATAATATACAATCGTTTAAACCGTGTGAGCAAGCTCCTCCTCGAGCTCATCTTGATGAATGTGAATCCCCTTTGGGACCGCCATGGTCCTATTCCTCAGCAGGACAACCTTCATAACCACTCCGCCTCTTTCGAAGACTATGGAGAAGTTTATTGGTGCCCAACCTTTTGGATATCCTTTGACGAAAAGCGTCAGGAACTCCAACAAGCTTGCCTTCCCTCCCGCCTTCTGTACTAGTGACGATCTGTGACTCTTGAATGTCATCCAAGCTTCCTCCAACTCCGCCCGACTATCTTCTTCTGATTCCGACACAACCCCATTTCCTTTCCTAGAACTATTATTAGCCAATGCATGTTGATTATTCTGAAGAACAGTCCTACATGAGCCCTCTTCTCGTCTTCATCTTTCACAACATACTTTCTTCCCTCACCATGATGAATAACCCTATAATGGCTGTTAATTCCGCTTATCGCTTTCCAAAAGTCTAATCCCTAACAAAAAATTGTAACAAACTACGAAGTGAAAAATCTATGGTTGAAGTCATTACACTGTACATCTGAACAAAAGGTAGATGCCACATGGGACTGATGTCTTAGCATGTATTGCAATCGAAATCCATGTCTACTCATGATTCTCATGCATTGACATTGGTTTGTGGCGATTTTTTTATTTTTTTATTTTTTTTTATTTTTTTTATTTTAAGTGAAAATGTGGGAAATTGGTGAAATCCTATTTTTCCATGTTTTTATTGGAAAAATATGTGGTTTTTATTGTTAACTAATGTAGAAATTTTTATATATTTTGGCCAATCTATTTGTTGGCTACAAATTTTATATATTTGTTTTATTTTTTTTTTTTTTTTTTTTTTTTTTTTTTTTTTATTTTTTTTTTTTTTTAAACTACACATGGTTACGCCCCTATAAAATGGAAACTTATTATGAATAGTTGTTTTGATCCCTACTTGTGCAAACATGTGTATTTTAACATCTCTCGGCGTTTCGCTAAAAAATTCTACCTTTTTCTCAGCATTTCCCAATGTTTCCCTCAGACAATGATATTTTTCCAAGTATCATTTGGTAATATCAGTGATAATGATACATGTTTTTGTATCCTGGTCATTGATACATGTAATGATACTGATACTCTGAACACTGATAGAAAGTCAATCTTTCTTTTTTTGGTATGCTGCTTTGCAAGCAAGGGCCTAGATTATGCCACTTGGCATTCATCCAAAGGTCCATGAACCCTTAGACCTTCTAGACTATTCTAAACAGGTGTTACTTTCCAGAGAATTCCACTACAAGGGTCTAGCCTACTCCAGAACCTTGCGCACTCTCTTTCCATCAACCATAGGAAATTATTGGGGTTTTGGATGGCTAATAATGAGAACTTCTAAATGAAATGATAGTAGAAAGTACTATGAGGGTCCCATGTCATACTTGCTTCCAGCTCTTGCGCATGCAATAACTGCCATTGGTAAAAATCCCTCTAATCAATTGAGATTTCTATCAAGAATTTTGGTGTAACTTAAGACTTTTGGAGTCACTATTTTAACTACTAACTGGTTCCTTGAGGCAGTGCTATAATCTGGAGCCATTATCGTCCTTGAATTGGTACTTACTCCAAGCACTGCATAAACTCACCTTCTCACTTGTAGTGGACCATGATGAGTAGCCTTCTTTCATGGGGTGGAATATCTTCTTCACTGCTATTTATTTTTTGGTGTATCATAAGGGATGTTAATATCCATGTGGAAGAACATTTTCATTGTATTTCCTCTCTTAGTTGGACTAGTTTTACTCATCTTGGGGCCCATTAAAAATTTTCACTTTGTAAAAACGTCCATTTGTATTCCATGTTATCTAATCAATAGTAATCTTTTAATCATAGAAATCACAAATGGGGCTCCAACAAGCCTATGCATCATCTTATGTGTGGGCATTTTACCAAGTTGAAAGTTTAAAACTTAGTTATTGTCTGCTTTTCAATTCAACTTAATCGTGCAAGTAGCGCACATAGGGATTTTCCGAAGTCCATTACGTTATCGCGTGCAAGTATTGAACCAGAGGCATACCTACTCATCTGCAAGAGTAACATGCCATAGATCTAGAGGGTTCTCACAAGTCTCGCCAACTTAAAGGCATTAATGCCTTGTCTATTCGTTTATTTGTACCATGCATCCATTCCAAGTATAAGTGTGCCATTGTTTATTTTCTTTATACATGAAACTTGCATTACATTTTATTTTAAAAAAAGGTTGTTGCTTGTTTCATGCTTTTTAGAGTTTGAGTGAGTGTGTGTGTGTGTGTGTGTGCGTGCGCGCGCATGCGCATGTGTAGTGTTTGAAATATCGTTATTGCATCATGTATTGCACCCTTGGGATACGGATGCGTATCGGTTATTGCGTGGGATATTTTGGTTGTATCGCGCAATGTATCGTTGTTGTCGGAAACATGTGAAAACATTGAGAAATTGGTCGGATTTTCAATGAAACTTAAGTGATTATTAAAAAAGACATCAATACACACTTATAAATTAAAACATTACAAATAACAAGTGCACATAATATGTTTCCTTTGTATAGGATCCTAATCTATGTGTTATCTAATTGAATTGACGCAAGTATATTCAAAGTCTATTCATATAGTTTATAAATATAGGAAGACGTGTGGAAACACAAGTAATACATTCAAAAGAAAAAGAAGAATCACGAGATTAGGTTACACACATGTTTGATTTTATGTTTGGACACAGATTGCATCCGATTTGCGAGAAATTCGGAAAATTTGATTTTTTTTTTTCAATTTTCCGCAACTTGGCCCCATCTCCAAATCTCGAAATCGAAGCTCCTAATCCATGATTTTTCATGCAAAACATGAAAAATCACGGATTTGCAACAATTTGACACTGATTAACATGATTTACAGAAAAAAAGGATCGGAAATTGAAAATGCTCATTGGATCGAAGATGTGGGATATATCCCACTACTTTTGTGTTTCGTATCACATAGTGTTCGAAATATCGATATCGTGTTGCGTATCGCACCCTTGGGATATAGATACGTATCAATTATCGCATGGGATGTAGAGGTTGTATCGCGTAATGTATCATTGTTGTTGGAAACATGGAGAAACATTGGAAATTGGTCGAATTTTTCAATAAAATTTCAGTGATTGTTAAAAAAGACATCAATACACACTTAAAAGTTAAAAGATTACAAAAAACAAGTGCACATAATAGGTTTTCTTTGTATGGGGCCCTAATCTATGCGCCGTCTAACTGAATTGATGCAAGTATATTCATCTAATTTATAAATGTAAGAAGACGTGTGGAAACACAAGTAATACATTCAAAAGCAAAAGAAGAATCACTAGATTAGGTTACGTACATGTTTGATTTTATATTTGGACACAGAGATTAATAGTAACCAATTTGTGAGAAATTGAGAAAATTTTGATTTTTTTTTTTTTTCAATTTTGATTTTATGTTTGGACACAGATTAATTGCAACCAGTTTGTGAGAAATTGAGAAATTTTCGATTTTTTTTTTTTCAATTTTCCGCAACTTGGTTCTTCTCCTCGAATGTCGAAATCGAAGCTTCCAATCTATGATTTTTCATATTTTCATGCAAAATATGAAAAATCGTGGATTTGTAACAATTTGACATTAATTTAACATGATTTACAGAAGAAAAAAAGGGATCGAAAATAAAAAATGCTCACCGGATCGAACATGTGGGTTATATCCCACTACTTGTGTGTTTCGTATCGCACATGTGGGATACAAGATATATCGTGGGATATATTGGCCAATATCGTCGATATATAAAACATTGGTATTGCACAGGTGGGATACAAGATATATTGTGGGCTATATCATCCGATATCATCGATAATTAACACTGTGTATGTTTGTGATTTCTGTGACGTTGTGTTATAGCTTGGGTGTGTAACCTTACTTGCACTCTAATACATGATCATTTTTGTGATTTCTGTGATGTAGTGTTACAGCTTGGGTGTGGAAGACTTAGAATTGCTGTCTGGAGAAGAGCTTCATAGATCAGACTCATTTTTGGTTATATTCAATGGGCTTATTCTTGGCAAACATAGGCAGCCACAGGTGTATAATTCCCTGTAACTATTTACATTGGATAAATCATAAATTCTACATGCATCTCTAAAATTGTTTTTAACTCTTTTTTTTTTTTGGAAGCGTTTTGCTAATTCTATGAGGAAATTACGGAGAGCTGGTAAAATTGGGGAATTTGTTAGTGTCTTTGTAAATGAAAAACAGGTACCTTTTTGATGTTGTCTATCTAGCTTCTATTAGCCAATTACTTTTTCATAGTTTCTGTACTAGAAAAATCTAACTCACATGTTGTATTCTACATGTTTGAACTTCCGATTAGTTCCACAGGTGATGAAATAGGTATTGGTTGGAAGCGAAGTAATTAGTAGATATAGACTTCTAACATTCTTGCATGCAACAAATTCTTCTTAGTTAATCTATCCTATTGATCTTATGATCCCATTTGTTTTATCCATGATTTCGAAGTACTATGCTCTAATAGTTAAAAGGAATATGCATAATGAGTTTACCTTGTTCAAAGTATGCTTAGCCTTCTGAAATTGTTAATCTGACTTGCTTGTTGTGACATTTGAGGATCTGGCCATTGAAAGGAGTTGGTAACTCATACCCTCCATTTGAATTTTGAATGATAATCGTGTTACTAACTATCATAGCAAAATAAAACCTACCTTACTCTTACGATCTCACAATTTAATTTCATGATAATCTCCTGGAAACATGGTTCGGGTTAAATCTAATTCTTTAGATTCTAGACCTTGCTACTCATGATTTTCTCAAAGTGAATGAGTGTTTCTTTAGCCAGATAATTCTTTAGGTTTACGACGAAACTCTATGTTTCATGTGACTTTTAATGCGAATGAGTGTTTCTTTAGCCATGTTTATGGGATATGTTAGCAAATTATCTATGCCATGATGTTGGAGCAATATGGAAAGATGATCTTTATTCAAGCATCTATTAGAGTTGGATTACGTCTAAAATTTAGGGAAGTTATAGTTGGAAGCTATATGAAGTACATTCATTAGATGCCATGCCCAAAGATTTAAGTTTTTGTGTTCGTTTGTGTGTGTTCTTTATGCTTTAGATGAAAAAAAGAAGAGAAAAGTGAGTAAAGGTGGGCGTTAAAAGCATTTTTGTTGTGGGTTATGCCATACAAATGTTAAGATGGAATTGTTGTTAACCATGAGACCATGTTTGAGAGAAGTAGATGGCCTTTGGGGGGTAAAAAGTTATTTATTCCATACAGGTTATGTTGACACTATCCTCTTGTTACTTCATAGGATGATACAGATCTTAGATGTAGGAATCCTCTTCCCTAGATGTTGCTCCCACTTGCTCTCTGACTTTGGACTCGCTCCCTCTTGTAGGCATTTACACTTGCTGACGTCTTGAAAAAAAGGCTTGCCCACTTCCACTCCTGTTCAAGGTATTCCATAACGATGATGGTGCCCGTAATTCAAGGTATTCTGTAACAGCCACCACTGTTACCTTTATGATACAGGCTATAATGACCCTCATAGCGGCCTTTATGATCACTTTTTTATTTTTTTATTTTTATTTTTATTTTTTAAAAATATTTAATTGAAAAAAAAGCCAAAAAACTTGTATCGGTCCCGTAATGGACCGTTATGGGGTTGTCACAACCTTTATGGGGGGGCGTAACAAGCCATTACGGATCATTTTTTCTGTAACAGCCGTTATGACAATGTAACGTGTAATAATTGCCATTGTTACCTTTACATAACGGCCTTTACGGCTCACCATGCTATGACTGCCATTGCCGTTACCGTTACGATATGGGCCTAAAAAAAGAACCTATTTTGATCCCGTTACAGGCCTTTTTTTTTTTTTTTTTGTAACGGCCATTACGGCAATTTCGCCCCCCTAACGCGTAACGGTTACCTCCCTTACCATTATGTAACCGTTTTGATATACCTTGCTCCTACTCGTGCGCCTAGATTTGCTTCCGCTTCCCCTAACACTTTGCACGAGTATGGTATGAGTAAAAAACTGCTTATTACAATACTGACTATGCTAAGACATGTTACAACACTACTCTAATGCTGTAGCATGGATATCAATCATGGCTAACTAGTCCAATATATTGAATTCTGTCACTGAGAGTTTAGGGAACAATGTCTGTTTTTTTTGGAATTTTGACATCACATCAAATTATATGTCACCGAGATCTTAGGTAGCAATGTTGGTTTTGCAGACTCTTGACTTCAAATAAGGTGTGCTTCGTTCACGTCACCACTTTCTCATAACATGAATCTACCTCATTGTACTTTGTTACTGAGATTCTTATAATCCATGTGATTAAGAGCTGAATTTTGGTCGATCATGTCTTTAGGTTTCCAACAAAAATGGTAGTGATGATAGTATGCTTATTTCCAGGAAAACTTGTCCAATTGCATTATACTAGGCTGAAATAGAAAGAATACATTAATGGAACATATAAAATTTTGTAGTACGTCTCCAAATGATGCCTATGAAGTCAATTCCAACTATAAAGCCACTACAAACTACTTTTTTAGTCCTCCATGTCTCTGACATCCAATGACAATGTTATTGATGATAGTGGACCACATATTTACAGATGAACTCATCCAATTTGCATTGGACTATGCTGAAATGGTAAGAATACGTTACTCGAGCATATAAAATTCCTCTTTCAAGAAAGGATTTATGGTACCCTTGAATCTTATGGCTTATGTTAACTTTATGGCATTAAGAAGAAGGAGAAAGAGTGGGACATATGAAAAAGGGGTGGAGAGCTTATTCACTCTTTCTAGTCAAACAGTTTATTTATAAGTATGGTGATGTAGGACACATGATTTAATGCTAGTATCCAATGTGAAGATTATGAAAGAGTCCATAAAATAATTCAATTAACAAAAGATGCTGACTCACTAAGTAATTGAGAGTAAACGATATGAAATAAAATCTAATTTAACCTAAATCACATGCCCGCATGCTAAGAAATCACGTAAATAAATTAAAACTAGGCCCGATGGAAGGATAGAACTTCCAATTTAGCATAGGCACGTTCCACATTCAAGGGACTAACTTATAGGTTCTATGATTAGGGTTAGGAATGAGAAAATACGAAATTTGAAAAATTAGGGTTCATGGGAATTGGGGATTTTGGAAATAAGGATTTTTAGAATTTGGGGAAAAGATGAAATTAGGGCTAAATTGGGTGAATTGGTTAAGGGGGTTGATGGATTTAGGTATTGGTAGAAGAGAATTAAGGTTTTGGATGGAGGGAAGATAGGGATTTTGGGGTCCTCAATGGTTAATTTTGGCTGGGGTTGAAGTTGGAAGATAAAAAGTTGAAGAAAAAGATGATTTGGATGGTTTTGGATAGGAAGGGAAGAGAAGAATTTTTTGAAAAAATACCTCTTTTGAATAGAAAGGAAGAGAGAACGAAGATGATAGATGAAAGCCTTACACCTCTATTGAATGAGGAATGGAATCACACCATACCCAAGCTCCAAATCACATGGAGTATTCTTCAAATCACATGAAGAAGGGAAAACATATCTGTTTTTTTTTTTTTTTTAAAATTTTTTATACTTAAAATAAAATGGCATTAGGGCTTCACACTCCCATCTTTCTCTTTTATAGTCTCAGAAAAGACCATTTACAAAAAGACGCTCTCAGATAACATTCTCAACATAAAGACGCTTAATAAATTAAAAGTTGTTCCTAACTCTCTAATCTCAACACAAATATAAGGTATACCAAAAATAACAAGCATGTAAACAATCTAAACAACTAAACTATTTCGTGGCCCATGGGGGTCCACGATCAAGATGTTCGATGATGATGATCCAACAGTCCGATCATCGTGTCCACCCAATCCAACGGTTTGATGTGTCCATCAAGCTCTTATATGTAGCCCACGTGCATCTTCCCAGTGTGAGGTATTCAAAGATGCACGAACATTCATGTGAGGTCTTCAACGTGGCTAGGAATGTGAATTGGGCCAAGTAGGCCCCATGTAATGGTTGTCTAGCCAGAAGGAGACTGGCTCAACCCTCCTTTGATATGGTGCTCGGATGTCCTCATCACATGGTTTGTTACAAGAGACAGAGAAGAAAAAGCGATAATGAGGAAAAGAGATACATGATTAGGAAAATATATGCACGATTGGGCTAATTGTAATGATACGGTTCTCCGCAGGAGCACCATAATACACATGCTGCTTTCAAGACTTCCATCAAGCTGGAACATGGGTATCAGTATCACACATGACCAGGTTGGCTATAATCTCCTAAATTTGATGGCCGCCAGTAGCCATTGTAAAGTGTTGGCCAATTGACTGTTAGAACTAGCAAATGATGTGGTGATCAATTTATTCATTACTTCTCTTGAACAAAGTGACAATCCACTTAGTTGTGATCGCTTCTTTCTTGAAATACTGGATTATTTGCAATATGAACATTCACTTGATTGTCACAGTGAAGAAGAATATGGGTGCCAATGAAGAGGAACAAGAGTGCCAGTGCCAATGTTAATACCCATCTATTAGAGAAGAGATTTCAACCACATAAGCTAACGAGAAGTATTTGCCATTGCTCTGTATTTGGCTTTAGCAAGCAACCCAGAGTCTGCACTTCATTTCTTACTTTTCTATATTAGTAGATTTCCTCTCACAAAAGTGCAGTAGCCATGGGTAGGTCTTACATTCAAGTGACCATGATTAGATTACAGTAATACTTTGCCAGGATATGATATGATTTTTGGTTATAGAAGAATGTGGCAAATAACTTCTAGATGTTGGGCACAAGGAGCATGCTTGATTTGACTTGCCATATTGATTGCATAAGTAATATATGGCCAAGTTATAGTTGAGGGGATTAGTCCTCCAATAAGTCGCTGATAAGTGCTGTGATCCTTATTACTTTGGTTTTATTCTCATGAAGATGATGATTCATTTCTATAGGAGAGTGAACTGGTTTTGCACCCAGCATTCACGCATCGGTAAGCTGATTGAGGATGTATTTCCTTTGTGAAATGAGCATGCCTTGCTTTAATCTAGGAACTTTAAACCTAAGAAAATATTTCAGGGGTTCAAGATATTTGATGTCAAATGCTTGTCCCAACTATGATTTTGCTCGTTTAATCTCATCTCTGTCTCCTATTAGAATTATGTCATCGACATAAACTATTAGAACTATGATACCATCACTGCTTCTGTTATTGAAAACCAAATGGTCGTATGTGCTCCTCTGAAACCCATATCTAGATATACAAAACTGCTGAATTTTTGAACCATGCCCGGAGAAGCTGTTTTAATCCATGGAGGTCATTTTCTATGAGCAGCTACTGATAAGAGAACTAACAGAGTTTAACTTTGCTACTGGTGCAATTGTTTCTTGAAAATCAATCTCAATTTGCTTAGCAAACACTTTAACAACCAGACACTTTATATTATTCGATAGAACCATCCAACTGATGCTGTAGAGTAAACACGCACTTGCAGCTGATGATATGTTTTATCTTTTGTAACTCAGATTGCATGTCCCTTGTTTTTTAGGTGCAGTCATCTCTTCCATCATTGATGCCCTTCAAAAAGGATTTAGTAGCGAAGGAGAAACAGATAGATAGATTTGACAATGTTGTTGGCAAGACGAGAAGTCCCATGACCCTTTTTTTCTTTATGCAACGCTATGGGGAGATTTGGAGTGATCATGGCCCAGTATACCAGGGAGATGATAGATGGTGGCTGACAACCTCATTTGTCTCATCTCGTATGCAAGGTTTTGAATGCCAATGTCAGTGGGCAGATTGATCGGGCCCAAAAATAATACGATATAGGGCGTATTGGACCGTATGGTACCTGCATCGAACGATGCGGCCCCAAATTGGCCAATTTTTTTGGCTTATTATTATTATTATTATTTTTTCTGTTTGAAAAATTTTGAGGAAAGTAGGAAAAAATGAAAACACCCAGAATCTATTGTTTTCAACTTTTTTTAAAACTAGTATTCAATGGTGTATCAGACCATTTTTTGCTAAGAATGCTGTCTGACAGCTTGACCTACTAAAAGCCAACCAAATAGGCCCTAATTGAACACTAATCAAGCGTGATTTGATCGATTTGTGCAAATTATACTGAAATACAGCAAAAAAGAAAAGAAAAGAAAAGAAGTGATAGTTTTCCCTTTCTAGTTTTCCCAAAATGCTTCATTCCTATTTATTGGTTAATTCTTACTCAAATCTTTTGTTTTGATCCTGAAAGTAGCTTGGATATAGTATAATATGATTTTTTAAAGCTTTCCATACAAGGGTGGCATGCTGAAATATGGTTACCGTGTGGATACTTTGCAAAACCATGGTCAAATGTCGAAACTTTCTCCTTGTGTTGAATTTTAATTCTCATGTGCGAGGTTTCTGTAGGGAAGTTTTTTCTGGTAGGCTTATGAATAATAGTAGGAAATAAATCATCTAAAGACTCTAGGAGAGGCTCTGTCTTGCGAGTAGAAATGCGGCATGCATAAAGAAAATCTTTGCAAACATACTGTTTTCCTGTTACATGACTAACATTTGTGTCCCCTTTGAGTGGTGGCATATCTATGAAAGACACATTTTGAGGGTTGAAGTCCCATCTCGTTTCAATTAGGCTAGCATATGAATGAGACGTATAGACCCAGAACCTTTGGTGGCAGAAAACAAAGGAGAGTCAGGTTTTAATTTTTTCAAAGGATACTCGCTACTTGCAATCAAGTGTTGGGGTTGGCATCCTACTGATCAAATTAGCAGCAGTCAGGTGTAAAGACTGCACCGCTCTCAGTATTTCTCATGAACTTCCATGCGCAACATGATTAAATCTAGCGACATTTGTAAACATACTGTTTTCCTATTACATGACTAACAATTGTGTCTGCTTTGAGTGGTGGCATATCTATCAAAGACACATTTTGAGGGTTGAAGCCCCAACTCGTATCAATTAGGCTAGTATTTGAATGAGACATATATACCCAGAACCTTTGGTGGCAGAAAACAAAGAAGAGTCAGGTTTTAATTTTTTTCAAAGGATTCTTGCTGTCAAGTGTTGGGGTTGGCTTCCTAGTGATCAAATTAGCAGCAGTCAGGTGTAACTTGTAAGGACTGTGTCACTCTCAGTATTTCTTAGGAACTTCCACGCCCAACATGGTGAATCTAGTGACATTCAAGGAGTGTAGAAGCATGGCAAGAGAACTTCTGTACCAAAAGAAATTTTGTATCTCATGTTGTAGTACTCATGAGCATTATTGGACCTGAAAACTTATATATCCTTTTTGAATTTGGTTCTAACCATTTTGTGAAACAATTTACAATTGTTGGAACCTCATTTGCACTTTTCATAAGATATAACAAAAAGTAAAAAAAGCGAGAATGATAATCAAAGAAAGAAATAAAATACCTATAACCAAAGCTAGAAACAACTGGAGCAGCCTCCACAATTTTTGCCACTAGATGGAAAAATTGTCTTATTCAATAACTGACTCTTATGTTTGCACTTACGTTATTTTGGAAATGCCCTTATGTTTGCACTTAGTTCGACACTAATAATGTTTGAAAAAAAAATTCTGGCAGCGTTGTGTTTACGTCGCTTCAGATGGAGGTCGTGTATGTCGCCCACTTGTTATTGCTGACAGAGGCATATCTAGGGTGAAGGAACATCATATGAAGGAACTGCAGGTCTGTGTTTTTATTGTTATCCACAAGATTTTAATATTGCATGTTACTGATATTCAGCTCTTGTTTCTCTTTAAGGATGGGGTCCGTGTTTTCGATGATTTTATACGTGAGGGTTTGGTTGAATATCTTGATGTTAATGAGGAGAACAATGCTCTGGTTTGTAAATAGCTTGCTAATTCCTTATATGTTTCTCATGTATAAACTGTTGCATGTCTTAGTTAGTTATGTCAGTATCTGTTTATTAGATTGCTTTGTACGAGGGTGAAGCTGAACCTAAAACAACGCATATAGAAATCGAGCCTTTCACTATCTTAGGGGTTTGTGCGGGACTAATTCCTTTTCCTCACCACAACCAGTCACCTCGAAATACATATCAGGTTGTCCCTTCTTCCTTTTGGATATCTTGGATATCATGCTTTCCTTTCATAGGAACTTTGCATTCTGATGATGTTAAGACGCTTGTTTCATTTTATAGTGTGCAATGGGAAAACAAGCTATGGGCAATATTGCTTATAACCAGGCAAGTGATATTTTCGATTGTTTGTGGTCTTCAATATTCTTATTTTAGAGGAGATTTAAGTTAACATGTTGTCACCTTCACTGAACCACAATATTTCTCATGTTGCTTAAGATTCTGTTCTATTCTCCAGTTTCAGCTGTTCTTCTGTACCTTAATGCATGTTTTACGGAGTTGGGTGGATGTAATTTAAGACACTGGTTTGAAGGATACAGCTTTACCAAATCCAAAATTTAACATATTCAGTTGACTGGGATGATCTAGAATATGTGGATTTTATCAACTTTGAGCACCTTAATATCTTCTCATCTTACCAGCATCAACTATATAGAAAATGCATCTTTTTTGTTTCATCAACAATCTCCATGTTCACCTTAATTTCTTCTTATCTAATCTACTAATGCAACAAATGTATCTTTGGACAGAATGTTCTCCATGTCCATATTCGAAAACTTGCTCCGCCTGCTACTTTTTTTTTTTTTTTTACACACGCACACACAACCCCACACACTCACGCCACACGCTTGCTACTTAACCCTGTTGACTTGTTTCCTTTTTAATGGGATTTTTGATCATTCTTCTTCAAAATGTTTGGAATTATGTTGTGCTTGTTTGTATGTTATTGTTATTTGGGTAGTCTGGACATATTTGCTCTTGGTATTTCCTCTGAGGTACCTTTCGATTTCCTTGCATCACAATAGTTTGCTTAGGTGTTTTTCCTTTTGTTTCTCTTAATTGTGTAGTTTGTATTCTAAGTTGTTATATATATATATATATAAATTTTATTTTTCCTTTTGGCATGCATCATCTAATGTAAACATAAGCTAGGTTGAAACTCCAACCTTACCTTTTAAGGGTGTTAATGGGTCAGGCCTCTTCGTCGGGTCTTCAGGCTTGGCTAATCATGGGTTGAGCTTGGACTAGGAATTTTGGGTTCGTTGGGTGGGGTTGGGTTGAAATGTTAAGGCCAATTAATAATTGCACCAGGTTCCCATTTGGCCTTGTCTAGGTCCGAGGCATGATGATAATAATTTATATTGTTGACATGATTGTGTCTTGCCCCTCTGGGCCATTAGCCATAGGCTTTTCTTGGGCTGTGGCCTCCTCATTTCCTTTTTATTTGGTCTCTTTTTATTATTGTTCCTTTTTTACCCTTTACTTGTGTAGTTTATGTAATTTGCCACTTAATATATAAAAAGAGAGAGCTGGACGTCTAGCCCTATCTAAGTTTCTTTTCTTCCCAGAGGCTTCTTTCCCCTGACATGATATCAGAGCAAGAAGGTCCCTTGGGTCTCCAATCTCTTTCTTATTTCTTGATCTCTTTCCCTTTCTCCTCTTCTTTTTCTTTTCATATAATTTCTCTCGGTTTGAGAGCTGTGACCTTTTAATCTCTGATTGTTTGTGGTTTGTGAGGGGTGGTCCTGCTGCTGTGATGTTTGGAGATTCTGCTGAAGGCTTTGCTGGAAATATAATCGAGCAAGACTTTGGACATTCAATGCAGTTGTGTTTCATAAAAAACAGGGTCGAGTGATTTTAATTTGCTGGACATTCATTCTCTTCAGATTTTTTGGGTTGATTTTTGTTTAGATTTACTGAAACTGGATTGCAACGATAAGTGTTTGCTGGTCATTATCGTTTGTATAGTTTTTTGGGCATCTTTCTTCAAGATTTACAACATTCTCCTCATAGTAACCCTAGATTTTCTGGATTTGTTTTTCTTTTAGTAATTCAATTGTAAGAACACCCCTCCCTTTTTTATTTTCTTGGTGGTTTGTCGATTTGAGTATTCGTATTGAGATTATTGCATGCTATATTTGATTATAGCATTAGTTGGATATTGATCTGTGGAATTTTGAGTTGGATATTGATTGAGTAATTTTGAGTTGGACATCGATTGGTGGAATATTGAGAATTGTTTTTATTGAAATTGTTTGGGGTTTAAATATGGCTTATTCGTCTGTCTGAGACTGCAGATACCATCAACTCTAAGATGGAACAGTTGATTGTTCATTATGAGAACCCTAGGTTGTAGATTACAATCCATAAGCTTAAGTTCACCGATTATTTTTAGTGGTCGAAAATAGTTGAGATATTTATTTGAGGAAAACAGAAGTTGGGATATATAGATGGTAATATACCAGAATCTACCATGTCAAAAATCCTCCTTATGGAGGCTAGAAATCAAATAACTTTCTGGTCATGTCCTGGCTTTTGAATTCTATGGAACCAGAAGTCAGTGAATAGCTTTTTGTTATCTATTGCACGTGAGATTTGGTTGACTGCTCATGAATTGTATGCCTATCAAAATAATGTGGCTCAGATTTACAATATTTACCAGGAGATTGGGAAGCATTTAGTTTCTAACAATTATGCTAGACACATGATTTGTTGTAGGAATTATCTTTCCTGAATGATCTCCAGTTTGTTTGTACCACAGATGCCGAGGCATATAAAAGAAATATTGAGAAGAAAAGGATATTGGAATTGTTAGTGGGCCTTAGTTCTCAAGTTGAACCGGTGCATTCTTGGTTCCCATACTCTAACCTTCTCTAAATGGTGTGCATTCTCTGCTTTTACAAGATGGAGAGGCTTCGTGCAGCTATGGGATCAGCAGTGGTTGAGAAATTTGCTCTTGTGATCGGATTTAGAAATCTTGATAATGTTGGTAGCGGAAGAGGCAAAGTTATGCTAGATGGGGAGGCCGGGATGCAGGCTATGATTGTAGTCGTGACGTTGATCATGGTTGTGGAGCAGACTGTTTGTGTACTCATTGTGGTTGATATGGCTATAAAGTTGATTATTGTTGGCTGCTTCATGGTAAACCACCTTAAGGCTGCATTGCTAATTCAACCACTACAGATGATAAAGAGTTTCCACTTACTGTTGGTGAGGTGGCTCCACTGGCGATTCACCTTTGGTTCAACCAACTGGCAAGGTATTCCAAATGAGTTATGTAACGGCTGATACATAATGACAGCCCAGGCCGTTATGAGATGCGGGTTTGAATCAACGTGGGGCAGAAAAAGATATGCGTAACGGCCGTTATGACCCCCATAACGACCATTATAGGGTGTAACGTAAGTTACCTCATAACATTTACAAAAAAAAAGGGTGTCTTTTTCTTCTTTTATCTTTATTCAAGAAAAAAGAAAAGAGAAAGCCTAAAGGCGTACCTAATTCTTCTGTCTCCTTTCTCTCTTTCTCCTCCTCTTCTCCATTGCCATTAACGTTTGTGTGTGTGTGTGCACGCGCTAGGGTTTCGAACTCGGAGAGCCATGTATGTCTCCTCTCTCTCTCTCTCTCTCTCTCTCTCTCTCTCTCTCTCTCTCTCTCTCTCTTCATTCGAAATATGCAACAAAGCCCTCTCTCTTTAATTCCAAATGGGCTATGTGGCTTAGTTTGGTCCTTTTTTTTTTTTAATTTTTAATAAAAGGTCCACGTGCTGGGTGCTCTTTGGACCCCACCTTGATGTATGTATTTTATCCACTTTGTCCATCCATTTTGAGCCCATAAATGAGTAAGATCCAAATCTTAGGTGGACCACACCATAGGAAACAATGGTGATTGAATGCTCACCTTTAAAAACTTCCTAGGGCCCACCGTAATGTTTATTTGCCATCCAACCTATTAATTGGGTCACACTAACCTGGATGAAGGGAAAACACATATATCCAAAAGTTTTGTACCACCCAATGTTCAAAGTATTAGTATCGCTGCAAGTTTCGCTGGCCGGGGATACGGAAACAATATCGATATCGACGATAATATCGCTGATAACTGAAAATGTGGGAAAACATGGGAAAAATGGTAGAATTTTCAGTGAAACTTTAGGAGATGCTAAAATACACATATATGCATATTTAGGAATAAAAAATTTACAAAAAGATGTATACACGATAAGTTTTCATTTAATGGGGGCTTAAAAGCACGTGTCGTCATAAGAAACAATCTAACTATCACATCTAACCGTCCAATCATCCATCTAACCTTCCATCGATATTGAAGAATATCGACAACTCACAATATTTTGCGAAGAAATCATCAACAACCGGAAGGAAATGAAAGATTGTGGTCTTGATATCGCGCATGTTGCTATAACGATAATATTAAGATATTATCTATATTTGCAATGATAAATTGAAAATTGCATACAAGAATGTGCTCATAAAAAATTTAAAATAGATTTTTTTTTTTTTTTTTTTAAATCTTCAAAGAAGATCCTTAATTCTCCCCAATATTTGCCTATTGTGTATGGAGAACGAGGAGATGATTGACCATATCTTCATTCATTGCCCTTTTGTGGGTAGAGTTTGGGATCATTTCTTATGTTTGCTTCAAACTGACTGGGTGATGCCAAAGACCGTGTGGTGTTTGTTGTGGGTGTGGCATGGAGAAGTTGGCGAATCTGGCAAAGCCTTGTGGAGATTGATCATAATGGTGGTTCCTTGGGTTGTTTGGTGTGCTAGGATTGGAAGGTGTTTTAGGAATGAGTGTGAGGGTGTGGATGAAGTCATTAAGAAGATAAAAGGTCATCTCTAGTTGGGCTGTTTATGTAAAGGCCATTTCGGCATAATCTTTTTGTGAATATCTGATTTTGGTTGTTGGGTTGTATTCTTTCCTCGCTTTTGTGAGCTTTCTAATAAAATATTACTGTTACCTCTAAAAAAAAATTAGCTCAATTTTTAGCAATTGAAACACACTAAAGAATGAACTGTTAATTAATTTAATGTACACTTATACCTGCAATTGTTTGCTTTCTTCTTGGTTTCAATAGGTTTAATTGTTTCCCAGGTGTATGTAGTTGGGCATTCTTTAGTGGTTGATGTGATTGGGAGGGTATGTTGTCTAGGAAATTGTCAATTTTATGTGTTTTTTTTTAAAATAAAAAGCTTATTTATCAATAAGCAAGAAATTTCATTGTTCTATTCATGCTAACATTGGCCCAGTGTACTTACTGCTTCTGGACTTGATCTTGATCATCATTGTCATAACCTTGTCCCTTCTATCTGGGGTTGGCTCTGGACTGGGTCATGATATGCAAATAATTTTTGTTCAATGATTTAAGAATACCCTCCTACAAGTCTAGCGAATTAGCAATGGGTTAAGAAACTTGCTTAGTATGACACTGATTAGCATTCTAAACCAAACTTGCTTAGTATGGCACTGATAAGCATTCTAAACGTTTGTCATATGTTGTTATTTATATTATATATGAATGGAACTATCTCCATTGTTGATGTGCGCATCTTATTTTAGTTGTATGCTGAATGCAAATAATTTGTCCATCACTGCTTTAACTCTTCTTAATTTGTCCATCACTGCTTTCATATGCTATTATTTGGGAGTTGGATATTTACATGTATCCATGGCCTAGTTGTGTTTAGCTCTTGGTGTACTGCTCTTTCCTATTTCATTTTAGCATATATGTTGCGTATGCGATTTTGCTTTCCTAAAGTACTTTTTCTTTTAAAAGAATTTTCATGAAATTATTTTGAAGGATGTTGCTATGAAATGTAAAAATGGTGTCTTCATGTTATTTATCGTGAGTACTATATTTTTTCCTTCCACTTTATTTGGTCAAAACTTCAGATATCAGACATTAGATATCATTCAAATGAAATTACATTTTGACATGTGACTTCTGAATTCCTAATGTTTTTATTTTCATAGCTATGTCGGATGGATACTTTACTTTACCTGTTAGTGTATCCTCAAAGGCCCTTGCTGACAACAAGAACTATCGAGCTGGTTAGTATTCTCACTTTTTGTGTGGTGCTTTAAAGGCTCATTGAACATGAATTAATCACTCGGTTCTTTCAGGTTGGTTACGATAAGCTCGGAGCGGGGCAGAATGCAACAGTTGCAGTTATGAGCTATAGTGGCTATGATATTGAGGATGCAATAGTCATGAACAAATCATCTCTTGATCGTGGTTTTGGTCGTTGTATTGTAATGAAAAGGTACTTGAACTATGTCCCTAAATGACTTTCTTATTATGTGATACATGCCCATTGTTATTGTAAATTATTTTTATTTTGTTTTATTTATTTATTTTGCTTTTAGTTATGTCAGCTTCTGAACTAGGATATTTCTTCATCACCTATGTATATTGATTTATGAAACAGGACGACTGCCATCAAACAAACATATCAAAATAAGACATCAGACAGAATAATCAGGCCTAGACGTGGTCCTGATCTGGACCCTCATATGCAGGTAGTGCAAGTTATTGCTGAGATGCATCAAAACTTGTTTCTGATTGGTGGTTAAATTTCTACTATTTTTATTTCCATACTTTGTTCTCTGCATGTTGAGAAATACTTCAGAGTTGCTTAATGGGAACATATTTTCCTGACAAATTCATGACTAGTGTTCTACTTGAAAATCCTTCCCAAAAAAAAAGAAGGAAAAAAATATAAAAAAATAGAAGAAAAATTCTACGTGACAATAATGAAATGTTGTGCAAGTTGCAGTCCTTGCAAAATTAAAACTGATGAAGTTGATGCTTATCATTTTGATGTTGAAAATTAAACGGAGCACTACCTGTATTCTGATACAGTTCTTTTGTTAAATATTAATGTCTTAATCAGGACTACTAGTAACTTCTTAAATTTTATTCATTGACTACTTTCATCTCTTTGTTTCTTCCTCTCTAGTTGCAAACTTGCAATTGATTCCGTTGCTACTTTCTTAATACTAGTCCTCACCAAGGTATTCCGTATCAATAACGGTGGCCATAACGGTCACCACCATTTCCGATATGGGTGTCGGCCAATACGGGGGCGTAATGGCCGTTACAACCCCCGTAACGTTTGAAAAATTTCTTTTCCCCGAAAAATTCTGAAAAAAATATCTAGAAAATCAAGAATAATGTAAATATTTCAAATATGTATTGATTTTTTGTTTTGAACAGATTTATAGTATTGTAACGGTCCACTCTTTGGTGAGAGTATTGTATCGGGTTGTCTAGTGAATTGTTCAATATGATTATGTCTCTAATGTTTACACATCACAATCATGCATTAGAACTAGAAATCAGAAAAAGGCATAAATACTGCTTTTTCAATTTTTTGAAAAACAGGCCCTCAGAGATTCTATTCGTTTAAATTACTTCAATCCATAGTTTTAATATTATAAGCTATAGTGGTCGAAATTTGTTGTAAAATGATATAAGAGAGTTTTTGGAATGAGAAAAAGTGAAAAAGAGGAGAAAAATAAATTTAAATAGAAAAAAAGATCGTTTTTCAACTGTTACTCCCGTAATGCTTGTTATGCCGTGTAACGGACTTTACGGCCACCGTAACGGCTGATACGTTCTCAAAAAAATAACTGCCCTGTTTCACCCCCGTATCACGTAACGGTTATGGCCGTTACCTATACGTATCGGCCTTTACGGGCGTATCGTAACGGATACGGAACACCTTGGTCCTCACTTTAGAAAACGATTAACAGACTCCTAACTGCTTAGATGCCTAAAATCAAGAAGAGTCTTAAGGCATTATAATATCAACTTTCACAAAGATTACAAGTCATAGAAAATTAGAAAAGGAAGAAGTCTAAGAATGTTGAAAGTGACAAAAGTTAACTTATTTGTAATGCTTTTTTTTTTTTTATATATATATATAAAATATTTAAATGTAAATGTCCTTTCAAGAAGATTGCAAAGACTGGCGGCCATATCCAACTCAACCATAGAGTTTTCTATTTGTTTTCACTGTTTAATTTTGGTCATCGAGAATTTTTTGATGTGTCTAGGGAAAACTCCTGATCGCCTGAATGGATTTTAGCGGATGACACTTTGGTGATCAAAGAGGAAACAAAAGCAAGATTAGAATTGAAAAAAGGAGTAGAATCAAAAGCGGAGCGAGGCGGACGATATCCAGGAACTAGTGGAGGAAGAATCATGGGGGAAGAGAGCATTCTAGAAGAGGTGATCTTCGGAGCAAGAGTAGAGGGAAAGAAGGTGGATTTAAGAGGGAAAAGGAAGCTAATCCCTAATATAGGTGAGACCATGAGAGGGAACCGAAAGATGACGAGAAAGATGGGCGGATGGTTGTCAACTGTTAAAATGAGGGACGTTCAAAGCAGCGAATTCAGGAGCGAAGTACTGAATGAACTGCCGACGATATTTGTGACCAACTTTCTAGAGAGCTGGAGTGAGGACTTAAAGAAAATCTTCAGAGAAGCTGGAGGGGTGGTGGAGGTGTCCAAGGAGGTTGCAACTCTGGATGGTAGGAGATTCAAGAACCACGAGCTCTTTGTGAAGCATTCGCGGAATGGCCCAGAAATGTTGAACAAGGGTGCTAGGAGGAATGAGGTTCAAAGTTGGAAAGAGGGTGACGGTAAGGTTGTGGACCCACTGGTATCTATGTCTATTGAAGGTACAAATGGTTCCCACTCCTCTAGGGATTTAGTGGTAGTGATTCAGTTAGGAGAAGATGGCGAAAGAAGGCATGGGTCCGCGGGGGTATAAGCATCCAAATTGGAAGAAAGGTGGGTTTGGAGATATTTGACAAAGGAGGAAGAGATGGTGAATATTAATATGGGGGTGTTGAATCATGCCTGGTACTCTCCTTAATGGAGTTTAGTACTTGAGTGTAAGGAAGCTTAATGGAAGAACTGGGCGAGTGGCTCCTATCTTGTTGTGATATTGAGGAGAGATTCCTTTGGCTATTGAACGAGTGGGATATCTGGATATTGTTGATCACCTCTGTGAATCTGGATAAAGATCATCTTTATTGGGGTGTTGTTGAAGGATGTGGTGGCAACCATTGAGAGATGGGCAACCATGGCTTAAGAGGGGTTGTAGGGGCAGGTTTGGGGGGTTTAGCTTGAACATTGGTTTCCCGATGCCTTTGTAGCAATGGGCTCATGAATGGGAGGACTGGAGATGCATGTCTGGAAGGCTGCAGGGAGTGGTGAGAATTGGGCTAATGTTATGGATAAGGTGGTCGAGGCTTGGTTTCCGGGGGATGAGTGTCTATATTGAACATATGTTAGCATGAGGGCATTAGGCCCAAGGTTGTGGACAGGCGTCTGTCACTGGGTGTTTCAGTGGGGGCAACTAGAGACTCAAACTAGGCTTAAGAAAGATGGGTAGACTTGGTAGACACGTGCTCGGTTAGTGTGTTTAATGGGGAGGCTATGGACGAGGATGTGTCAGGTTTGGAGGAAGATTTTGCTAACATGCACCGGGTCGATGGAATACGTGGCAAATTAGACAATCAGGGGACAGAGGCCACTCGTGTGCCTTGCGTCAAGCAGGCGAAATGCTGGGAAGTGATCACATGAGTCCCTTCTCATTTTTTGTTCTCTTGCATGGGAGGAGCCCTATTACTTAGATTACTGAAATTCTCAGTGGGAGATCGAAGAGATGCAGACCGAGTTCTCAATGATGCATGTCAAATTAGAGTTGGGGTTGATGAGTAACAATCGGAGCATCGTTCGAAGCGAGGAGGATTTGGTGGAGCAAACAACGGCTTTCGTCATCCTCAACCAATGGGGATGCTCCAACGAGGATGGTGACATGGCAGGGATGGTGGGTCACAATGGAACCTCCTTGGGAGACGCGTTAGAGATTTCCTTGCTTCAAGAGGAGAGAGCTAGAACTCCAGAGTAGTGCTTGAGGATAGAAGCATCGACATAAGAGAAGTTTGTGTCAGCAAAGAGGCTAAAGAAATGTGCAGTAGTAGCTCGAGGCAAGTTGTGATGAAAGATGTACTATATGACGTGGGCAAACTGATAGGGGTGATGTTTGGTGAATCTGAAGACAACTATATTTTGCTTTGTTCAGTTTGTAAGGGCAAGAGGAACTCCGTATGAATCGATTGGCTGTTATGGGTTGGTGATTAGTCTCCTATAGGAGAGTAGGAGTTGGAAGTATGAAGATCTTATTAGGACTTTGTCACTTGGTTTGGAGGCTTTAGGAAGGAGAAGGATGTTGTCTTGTGTGCCAAATGAAGCTCTTGTGTTGGAATGTTGGAGTTTTGGGCTACCAAAAAAAGTGGATGTAAGTCAGGGACATTTGTTGACACATCAAAACTCAGCTCACTACGTTTCAAGAAACTAAATACTAGTTAGTTGACAGGAAGCTAGTGGAGTCTATTAGAAAAGGTAGGGAGGTGGATTGGGGTTGCGCTGGATGCAGTGTTCGAAATATCAGCATTGCGTTACATATCGCGACCTTGGGAAATAGATACGTATTGATTATCGCACCGAATATATCGTTTGTATTGGGTAATTTATTGCACTTTTTTTTTTTAAAAGGGAAACATTGGGGAAATGGTTGAATTTTTCAATGAAACTTCAAGGATTGTTAAAAAAAGACCTTAATACACACTTCTAGATCATAACATCTCAAAAAAGAAGTGCACGTGATAGGTTTCCTTTGTATAGGGTCCTAAGTTATGCATTGACTTTTTGAACTAATGCAACCATATTCAAATTGAATACATAACATTTAAAGTGATGATCATTTCATCAAACACTCCTAAATACATTGAAATTAGTCTCAATTGATAGCTGGTTGAAGGGAAATTTCGAAAAAAATTAATATTTTAATAAATTTTAGTTAAAAAATAAATTTTATTTTTCAAAAATTGACAAGGACTTAACAAATTAGTAGATCAACCCTCATTCATGCTCGATTTCATGTTTGGAGTGCAACATTGCAAGCAATTTGGGAGAAATTGGGGAGAAATTGAATTTTCCTCAATATTCCCCAAATTGAACCACCTAAACTCAAAATTTGAAATTAGGGTGTATGTGATGATCATTTCATCAAATACTTCAAAATACTTCGAAATTAGTCTCAATGGACAACTGGTTTAAGGAAAATTTCGAAAAAAAAATGGAGAATATGAAGAACCAATGGATATCGAAATCAAAGCTCCAACTCCATGATTTTTCGTGCAAAACATGAAGAACCAATGGATTTGTAACAATTTGACACTGATTTAACATGATTTCAAAAAAAAAAAAAAAAAAGGATCAAAAATTGAAAATGCTCATTGGATCGAACATGTGGAATATATCGGCACTACCTGTGCGTTTTGTATCGCACAGGTGGGATACAAGATGTATTGTGGGATATATCGACCGATATTGTCGATATTTAAAACATTGGCTGGATGTAGTGGTGTCGCAAGTGGAATCTTGGTATTTGGGACTTTGGTCAAAGATGGATTTATGGTTGCTTCTCGGTGTCTGTCGTACTTAAGGAGGTGTCCTAAGGCAAGTGCTTGGTCTTTTCATTTGTTTATGGTCTACATCTTACATCCTTATGCGCCTCCTTGGAGGAATTATAGTTAATCAAAGGCAGGTGGTAGTTCCCCTAGTGCCTTGAGAGTAGGGGTGAGCATCGAGTCGAACCGAGTCGAGCTGGCCTCAACTTGACTCGTCTCAACCACTAGCTGACCTCAACTTGAACTCGGCTTGGCTCGGCTCGGCTTGGTCCTCGAGCCTCACTAGTCAGCTCGGCTCGGTTCGGTCAACAGCTCGGGCCAGTTCGAGCCAAGATCGAGCCGAGTTCGCCTGTGCAACATTTTCAAAAACACCTGGACTGCACCTTCAAAATCTCATTGTATTTAAGACAGCAACAATGGTTTTACATGTATTTTATCAAACACCTTTTAAGCAACATAAAAATCAAGAAAACAAGGGTATTGGTTTCATATACATACCTTCCTTGCCACCAACCACACTTCGTTGAGTCATTTCATCAAACACTTGGTAAGTAGCATCAGTATCAAAGTAACCGAGTCACCAAATTGGTTCGATACGAGTTTGATTCGAGCTGGGTTCGATCCGAGTTGAGTCGAGCTGGGGCCAGTTCGAACTCGGCTCGAGCTCATTTTCGAGCTCAAAAAATCAGCTTGAACTCAGCTTTGAACCGAGTCGAATCGTGTCGAGCTAGCTCGGTTCATGTACACCTCTACTTAGCGCATTGGAATGAGATGGTCAACTTGCCAATGGTGGATGTAAGGTTTATTTGGACAAATGGTCCATGGAGGGCTGCTTTGTCCAAGTTGTTCTCTTCTGATCAGGTGGATCAGTTCCCTCTTATGCAGTAACACGGCCTTCTGAGACCGTTCTCTAATCATTGACCCAATTTGTTAGAAGTTGATGAAGAAAATTGGGGGTCCAAGCCATTTTAGTTGAGTTGGTGTGGCTTCGAGCGAATGGCTTAGCGAATTCGGTCAAGGGGTGGTGGCGGTCCTTCCTTGTTGGGTTTTGTGGGACCTGCATTATTTCAAAAGCTTAAATTATTATAGAGGAAATTTCTAGATTGGAGAATGGAGGTCTAGGAGGGAAGGGAAGTAGAAGTGGGAGGTATCTTGTGGAGGGAGGTGAAATTTTGGAGGAGAAGTTGAGGCATAACAAGCTCTCTTGCAAATACTCATCTTGTCTTAGGGAAGAAAAGATAAAATGGAGGCAACGGCTTGAGGTAACATGGCTTAATGAAAGGGATAAGAATACCCTTTTTTTCATGGTATAACCAGCTCGCACATGACACGTGACAAGATTCATAGGTGGAGGTTTGGTGGGTGGAAAAGAAGAATCAGGTGTGCAGTCACATCATGTAGTTTTATAAGAAGTTGCTTTCGGACGATGGCTGGAACGACCTCGGTTGGATGATCTACACTTAAATAAGATTAACTTGAGATTGCAGATCAGCTGGAAATGCCGTTCTCAAAAGAGGATATTAAAATGGCGGTGGAGTCTTTGTGCAGGGATTAGGCCCCACGTCCAATTGGCTTATATATATATATATATATATATATATATATATATATATATATATATATGTCATTTTCCAAATTTTTTGGGACATGGTTAAATGTGATGTTTGTCGGTTTTTATTCGACTTTTGGGACAATGAGCTAATTCCCAGGGAAATGGTAGCATCCTTTATAGCAAATTAGTAATCATACCAAAGGTTGAAGGAGCTAAGAACCTTCTAACTAAAACTTTGGCTTCCAGATTTTGGGGAGTGTTAGATAATGTTATTTTTGAATCCCAAGGCGTGTTCGTTGCAGGAAGGTAGATGTTAATTGAAGAAGAATGTTTGGATTCATGGTTCAGGGCAAAGAAGAATAGCATCATCTATAAACTGGACATTGAGAAAGCAAATGACCACGTGTTGAGAGTTCCTGGCTTATAGGTTGGGGAGGTTGGGATCATGGTGTGCTGTAAGCCTGTAACAACTGTTACGAGGCCTTAAAGGTTGTTACATAAAGGACAGTGACAACTGTTACATGTTACAAGGTCGTAAAGGCTGTTACGGAAAAATGACCTGTACCCAAGGCATAAAAGAAGCATTTTCTACCGGATCCCAAAACCAACAGCCACCCCGAAGCCGAGTAGGATTGGTCCGAGTGGAGAGGAAAAAGAAGATTGAACTGAAAATCTTTTCTGGAGATATCCATTTTGGTCTACCGTTACCATTCTGAAATCACCCATTAGATGCACGGCCTTAGACCAATAAGGACGAAGATGTAATTGCCTCTATAATAAAGAGAAATTTGGCACACATCCAACTAAGAATCTCTTAAAACTTTTAAGTCACGAATTCCCATGCCGTTAAAGCCCCCTGTACCGACCCGTCACGCCCCCCGTAAAGGCTATAACGGCCCCATAATAGTCCATTACGAGACTAATACAGTCTTTTTTATTATTTTTTTAATAAAAAAAGATCGTAATAACTGTTATGGCCCCCGTAATGGTTGTTACAACCCATATCATAAAGGTAGTGGTGGTGGTTGTTACGACTGAAGTTATCATTACGAAATACATTGGTTAGGATGTGGTTCGAAATGGAGAAAATGGGTCCCAAGTGTGTGTTCATTCGACTTGATTCTCGATGCTTTTGAATGATTTCCCCAAACACTTCTTCCGTGCGTCGAGGGGTTTGAGGTAGGTTGATCCTTTGTCTCTATTTCTCTGTCGGGGTTTGAGGTAGGTTGATCCTTTGGTCCGAGTGGAGAGAAAAAAGAAGATTGAACTGAAAATCTTTTCTGGAGATATCCATTTTGGTCTACCGTTACCATTCTGAAATCACCCATTAGATGCACGGCCTTAGACCAATAAGGACGAAGATGTAATTGCCTCTGTAATAAAGAGAAATTTGGCACACATCCAACTAAGAATCTCCTAAAACTTTTAAGTCACGAATTCCCATGCCGTTAAAGCCCCCTGTACCGACCCGTCACGCCCCCTGTAAAGGCTATAACGGCCCCATAATAGTCCATTACGAGACTAATACAGTCTTTTTTATTATTTTTTTAATAAAAAAAGATCGTAATAACTGTTATGGCCCCCGTAATGGTTGTTACAACCCATATCGTAAAGGTAGTGGTGGTGGTTGTTACGACTGAAGTTATCATTACAAAATACATTGGTTGGGATGTGGTTCGAAATGGAGAAAATGGGTCCCAAGTATGTGTTCATTCGACTTGATTCTCGATGCTTTTGAATGATTTCCCCAAACACTTCTTCCATGCGTCGAGGGGTTTGAGGTAGGTTGATCCTTTGTCTCCATTTCTCTGTCGTGGTTGTAGAAAGCTTGAGTAGAATGTTAGATAGAGATAATGCTGTGGGGCTGTTTCGGGATTTTGGAATGGAGAACACTGATTTTTTTCTTATTATTTAAAAAATCTCCCACATCCAATTTGTAGATGATATGTTCCTCTTTTGTGACACTAATGAGGTGATTGTGGACAATCTAAAGAAGGTGGTAAGTTACTTTGAGGTGGTTTTGGGGTTAAAAGTAAATATTTAAAAAAATGAAATATTAGGCATTGTATGCCCAAAGAAGAGGTGGCTAGATTGGTTGGGGTAGTTGGTTGCTGAGTTGAAACTTTTATGTCATTGTACCTTGGGTTGCCTTTGTGCATTGGCATGCCTACAAACCATCTTGGGGATAGAGTGATTGAGATGTTTGAAAGAAAATTATCCAAATGTAAAAGTCGATATTTGTGATGGGCGGAAGGTTGACTCTTATCGAGGCAACATTGTTAAATCTCCTAAAGAGGGCAGTCATCAATCCAACGATCAGCTGAGAATCAAATCCTTTGCCCATCGTCGAATTTGAATTGAATGGATTCCTTGAATTTGTCCCTTACAAAATGGACCACTCTCCATATTCCGGAAGCCCATTAATTGGATAAATCCTTACCCACCAACCCGACTCCTAACCCTCTCGGCAGAATGAACTTATTGGAGGAGGAAGAGGAGGAACTCGCTTAGCTTTTGGAGAGTGAGGGATGCTATGGTATGGCCTAAAGTCAAATCTAGCCCGTTCTTTGTATGTTCTTTTTATTAAGGTGTTCCCTGTCAGGGTGGCGATGGATGCAGGTTCACCTCCTAAGGTTGTGGCATTCGCATAGTTAGCTAAAAGAAACCAAGTGCTTACAATTGACAACTTGTAGAAAAGAGCGATGGTGATCTCGAATTGTTATATTGTGTGTATGGGAAACGCGGTGTTGGTGATTCATTCATTATGCATTTGTTGAAGAGGTGTAGCATAGATGCCTTGCTTTTTTTAATATGTTTTGGGTGATGCTAGGGTCCATTGATTCTCTCCTTTCCGCGTGGCATGGGGTGGGAGCTGCTAGGGATGGTAAAGTGGCTTGGAGGTTGGTCCTATAGCCGTTTTATGGGCGATTTGGGATTTGTGAAATAATAGGATCTATCGGGGGCATAAGCGGGTCAGTATCAAATGTTCTAAAAAGGGTAAAGGTGGATGTCCTTGATTTGGCTGAGTTGGCTGGGTCGTCGTTATAATTTTCGTCATTCAACTTTTTAATAGAAGTTGCCTTCCAAAAAAAAAAAAAAAAAAAACAAAGAAAGAAAGAAAAGGAAAATTTGCAAAGGACATACAGTGCAATCATTACCATGGTGTGCTGTAAAGGCCGTTATGTAAAGGTAACGGTGGCAACTGTTACACCTTATGGGGTCGTAAAGGTCGTCGGCCGTTACCGATAAAATGACCCGTAAAGGCTATTACAGCCCCCGTAACGGCCTGTTACGTCCCCCGTAAAGGCTGTAATGGCCCGTTACAGGGCCGATACAGGTTTTTCGGGTTTTTTTCAATTTAAAAAAAAAGGGGGGACCGTAACAGCCGTTACGGGGGTCGTAATGGCCGTTACAATCCTTATCGTAATGGTAACAATGGTGGCTGTTACGGCCACCGTTACCGTTACGAAATACCTTGATCATTACCCAAATTCCTTACCTCTCTTGTTGGTAATAACAGAAAATTTTGTTTTGACCTTTTGAGCCAGCACCTTTCCTAAGGTAAATTGTTTTAAGCATGAGAGGGAATGGTTATTATTGTTGTTGTTGTTGTTTTGTAGAGATTGGCATATTTAACCATCTTGCTGAATATCGTAACATGCGGAGATGTGTTCTCTCGATTTCTCAAGTTATTCCCTCTTTCCAGCTGCATTTGGAGACGCATAGTTGAGTATTTAGTTGTTGGGATGTGCGTGGATGCACTATCCCCTCCATTAGAAGGAAATTGTAATTCTTTCTATAGGTATTTTCTACAGATCTAAGAGATCAAGATAGCTGCTTTTTTTTTTTTTTGGTGGTGGTAGGTAACCTAGGCTTGAACCTGAGACCTCAATGTTGAAACACATCCTGTTCACCATTGAGCTATGGGCTCAAACCCTACGTGAGACAGCCTAATAATGTCTACATGAAACCTATGATGGCCAGAAACGGGTGCTGATATAGATAGATCCATGGATGGGGATACACTCCATTTCTCAGAGATCTAGGGTAAGGTAGATATGGATGTGTATTCCTGTGTAGCAACATACTGAAATTTAGATTTAAGATGAAACATATGACCCATTCTATGAATTTTTAGTTTTATTAAACAAGGTGTTTGTTCTTGCTTGACATGCTAACTTTAACAATATTGTTGATGTAACAAAGTTGTTTATGTTTGCCGTTTTACAGCACACGAGTGCCCTTATATCAAGATGAGAATGTAAGAAAATTGTTATAGTTTCAGAAATCATGAATCTAATGCAATAGGATTCCAGTTGAGGGAGGGAGGGAGGGAGGGACAATGCAACAAAACCAACTGTTGAGGTTTAATTTCCTGATGACAATGCAACAAAACCAACTGTCAAATGTTAAGTTGGGTAAGCTTCAATGTCAAATGTCATTCTGTGTTAGAAAGTAGGCAAGCTATGATGTCAAATGTGATTCTGTGTTAGAAATTAGGCAAGCTATGAGGGATGGAGGGAGGGTAATGAGCTAGCTTGTTTTGTTTTGTACCCTCTGGCTATTTCTTTAATAAAATTTATTTGCTGATGAAAATGGATTTCAGTTAAGCATTTCACACATGTATCTTAAGGTATACTTCGCCAGTATTGGTAATGTCGTGTTTGGCACAATACATAAAAGTTACCACAACATGGAGTATAAGAAGTTGGACACTACTGAGGTTTAATTTCCTGATGACAACACAACAAAACCAACTGTCAAATGTTAAGTTGGGTAAGCTTTAATGTCAAATGTGATTCTGTGTTAGAAAGGCAAGCTATGATGTTGGTCTAGAAATAGCGGAGTTCGATTACTGAAGTTCGCATTCATTATATGATGCTTAAGATTTTATATGCTACCATAACCATGTAAGATAACATGTCTACAGCATCATATCTCTGACCTTTTTTTTTTTTTTTTTTTCCTGTCTTTTCTTGGAGATAATTTTCAAGAACTCCATTCTAATTTCAAGTAAAAAGTGACTTGTAAAAGATGTTGATCAAGAAGATTATTACCTATAATTCATTTTAGTTTGAGGAATTTTTTAGTAATTAGCAGTTATCCGTTCTCCGAAACACAAAAGGTTGCAGCATAGTTAGGAGTCTGCATTGTTACGGCACTTTCAAAATTTCCTTTCATTGTCTTCTAATTTTCATGAGAAAAGATGGAACACTTCACTGCTAATGTTATGTGCCATGCTCAAACTACCCCTTATGATGTCCGACATTATTTCTAGATGGAATAGAAAGTTGCATGGAAATAGTATAATTCTCTATTTTGACCTCGTCCGTATCTTTTCTTTCCTCCCAATCTCTTCTTTTACTGCATATTTTTCTTGGTAAACATGCTTGCTTTCTCGTGTTTTCTGTACAGATACTAGATGCTGATGGAATTGCTGCTCCAGGAGAAATAATTAGACCAAATGACATCTATATCAATAGACAGACGCCTATTAATACAGTAGCAACTTTTAGTAATCCATCGGAATTACCGGACAGGTTATCTCTCTCTCTCTCTCTCTCTCTCTCTCTCTCTCTACACGTGTGTATGTGTGTTTCTTTTCTTTTTTCTCATGAGTGTCCAGGTACATTTATGTAGATATAGATGTGTCTCATCATCTTTTGAATTGCCAGTGCATACAAGTTCACTCCACAGAAGTACAAAGGCCCTCAAGGGGAGACAACTGTAGTTGATAGAGTTGCACTCTGCTCAGATGTTCACCATAATTTATGCATCAAATTTATACTTCGTCAGACCCGTAGACCAGAGGTAAATTTACTATGAGCAGTCGTTTCTATTTCTGGCTCTCCTGAACAACTAAAGAATTATTTTTGTACCTCATTGGTGAGTCTAATATATGCACTCAGGTAGGTGACAAATTTAGCAGTAGACATGGACAAAAAGGTGTTTGTGGCACCATTGTTCAGCAGGAAGACTTTCCATTTTCTGAACGTGGCATATGCCCTGATTTAATCATGAATCCTCATGGATTTCCAAGGTGAAAACTTCTCTCATTCTTATTATTATCATTCCAACCAGGATAGTAAACTTAGCTCTTGCAAAGGAATTTTTTGTTTTTCTAAATTTAATTATCTTGCTTCACTTCTTGGTAGTTAGCCAATGCCATCACTGCATTATTATCAACTAACACAGGCAAGCATGGCGTCAGGTTTTAGATGTTGCAATAGAGTGGGACCAAGACTAGTAGCAATGACATATGATTTGCATTTTCGTCACGTGGGAATGAAAATAAATGATTCAAATGCAATGTTGTATATTACGGGATTGCAAATGATTAGTAAATTTATAGTCATGGAAATCCCCATATGTTTTTTCATAATCTGTTTGCATAATAAGTGTTCCATTTTGAAAGTCGCATTAAGGTCTCAATTTAATGGAAATCTGGGATACTTTCACCATGTTACTAATGCTGTGTGTTTTGTCCAAGTATTTGCTATGAAAAAATAGTTGACTTTTTACCATAATCATAAACCTAAAACCAATTTATTATATAAAATAGTTTCAAAGAAAGAGTAATAATTATAAACTTGAAATCATTTCTTTTTGTATGAAAAGGTGTCACAAATTTTATTTTAATTTTGAAAGGTGAAAAGGTATCACAATTTTTTTAAAATTTTTTTGGAAAGGTGAAAAGGTGTCACAAATATAAAAGATAGTAATTAGAAATAATCTTGTAAGAGCTGTCATATAGTGTCAAACATATGAACTCTAGGACATTTTGGCACAACACGATTTCAGAAACATATCATATTATGTCGCATGGTTAAAAGCAGTGTTCGAAATATCGGTATCGTGCATGGTATCGCACCCTTGGGATACAGATACGTATCGGTTATTGCACGGGATATATCGTTCGTATCGCGTAATTTATCGCACTTTTTGGTAAACATAGGGAAACATTAGGAAAATGTTTGAATTTTTCAATGAAACTATGAAACAATATTGATTGAAGCATATCATTAAAACCATGCCATATTATCAAGTGGACCGTGCCATATGAAACAATATTGATTGAAGGCCCTACCATTAAAACCTTCTTAGGGCTCACCTTAATGTTTTCGTAGTGTTTATTTACCATCCAATTAGTTGATAAGTTCATACAAGCCTGAATGAAAGGAAAAAACAAATATCAGATTGATCCAGAACTTTTGTGGCCCATTAATAGTCAATCACAACCTTTTCCTTTGGTATGGTCCACCTGATAATTGGATGTGCTTCGTTTTTTGGATAATACATTAAAATGATTTGGAAAAACGGATGAACGGCATGGATGCAGAATACATACATTAAGGTGGACCCCATATTAAGGGCCGCACCGTCTTGGGTGGTTATGGGGTCTCACCTAATCCGCTCTCTAATTCATGACGTTGATATATTTACTTTTTGATAGGTCTTGGCTTTAAAAATGAGGTAGATTGTGTGGGCCCCATGCATTCTATCCATGCCATCCATTTTTTATTTTATTTTTTGGATAAATTTAAAGCCTGAGAAAAAAATGGGGCAGATCCAGATATCAAGTGGACCACATAAGATGACGTACGTAATATGGTGGGACCCTGGCTGTGGGGCCACGTCGACGTAATATGATGTATATACACCGTCAATTCATTTTGGCATATTATTTTAGGGAATGGGCCAAAAAATGAGGCAAATCCAAAAATGAGGTGGATCGCACCACACGAAAAAGTGGTCATTGAATGGCTACCATTAAAAAAATTTTAGGGGCTACAAAAGTTTTGGATCAAGCTAATATTTATGTTTTCTCTTCATCTAGGTCTGTCAGACCTTATGAACAGATTGGATGACAATAAACTCACGATGGGCCCTAGGAAAGCTTCAACAGTGTCATATCATTGCCACGACTTCTTATCATTGGGCCACTTGATCCTTATATTTACCTATATTTTAGGCTTATACCCTAACCTATCAAAGTGGATGGACGGTGTGGATAAAACACATATCATGGTGGGCCCTACAGAGCCTCTGACAGGACCGTCCGTCTCCAAGGATTTCAATCCGTGCTGGACGCGGATTTCCTGCAAAAGGCTTTCGCAGGATGTTCTTGCCTCAGATGCTAGATGGGACCCACTGTAATGTGCGTGAGAAATCCACCCCGTCCATCCATTTGGTGAGGTCATTTTAGGAGATGCAACTGAAAATGAGGTGGATCCAAAACTCAAGTGGGCCATATGAGAGGGAAAACTGGGCAAAGAGTTTTCTACCGTTGAAACTTTCCTAGGATCCACCTTGATGTTTTTATGCCATCGAAACCATTTATCATGTCATTCCTACTGGGATGAAGTGAAAACATAAAAAACTTATCCTGATACGAAACTTCTGTGGCCATAAAAATGTTTCAACAATGGTCACTGAATCCCTACTGTTTCCTCTCGTGCGGCCCACCTGAGTTTTGGATCCACCACATTTTCGGTCGCATGTCCTAAAATGAGCTTGCAAAAAAGATGGACGTGGCGGATTTCTCACAAACATCACAGTGGGCCCCACCTAGCATCCCGGCGCAAGAACAAAAGTCTTTCGCATGAAATCCGCGTACGATTGCACGATAAAAAAGGCTCGGAAGCCCTATTTGTAAGTAGAGAGGGTTTTGGCCCCTAAAACCCTAATCTCTCTCCCAAATCTCCGGATTTCTCTGCATTTTTTTTCACATTATCTTCCGAAATCAATTCCCTACAAACTTTCGAAATCAATTCCCTACGAACAACGCATTTCGATTCAAATGGCCCACTAAATGCAGCTTCCGATCAGTGCAAACTCTTCTGTAGGTACGGAAATCCACATTGTTGAAGGTTTCTCTCTCCTCTTTTTTTTTTTTTTTTTTCCGATTTTTTCGGATATTTACATACAAATAAAAAAATAAAATTTCTTGGTATCTTCTGATGGGTTTTGTATCGCTGGGTTGCGATACCGATAATATCGGCCAATAGTATCGATATTGCGAACACTGGTTAAAGGGTTGCAAGTATTAAAATGGTAATCAATATTATTTGAGTGTCATGGTTATTGAGTATGATATAGCGTTATGGTCCATTTTATTTGTCTCGCAATTACATGAGGTTGTAGAATACCCCTTCAATCTCTCAAGAGATATATATGGCATGATAGAAATCTTTTCTAATCAAAATTTATGTGATAAAATATTTGTTGTGTTCCATTTTAGTGCAACCTGTTGGGAACGCGACAAGCCCTAACATGACTTGTCTGGCACAGAAGTAACCTTAAACAGAATCACACAACGCAATAGGGAAAGAAAAATTCAAGCAATCACAAAGAACACAAATTTTATGTGGAAAAACCCTTGTGGGACAAAACCATGGCACCAAGTGACAAACAATTCACTATGAATAGAAAGTTACAAGAGATGGAACAACTTACAGATGAGAAACCCTTCTCCTTCAAAACCTTTGAAAACGTGCTAAGCTCCTTTCATTCTACCCTAATTGCGTAATTAGAAGCCTATTTATACACTTTCGCATGAAATTAGAAACAAAAACCCACACTTAGCATTCCGCTCGGTCACACCTTCGGTCGACCAACACATTAATAGAATCTCTCAGTCAACCAAAGCAAGTCTCTGTTGACCAGGAACATCACAACGTGCTTCAGTCGACTCAAGAGTTCCTCAATCGACCGAACAACATTGCACAAGATTAAAGGCACTCTATCAACAATCTCCACCATGGCTTTAATCCTCCAGCTCTACTGCTCCAAGTTGCTATCACCATCTCTAAAATTTCTTCATAGTAACGCCATCATCGTCCCTTCTTGTGCACTCTCCATCTTCATTTGTTCTTTGCTAAGCCCAAGGAAGTCGAGCAAAACCTGGCACGCCTTCCTGCTGTTGCCTCAATTCATGCATCACCACTTTCAACCGAACTACTTCCTTGAATGCTTTCGTCATTGTCATATATTCCACTTTGGTTGTGGAAAGAGCAATCATAGACTAACGCTTCAACATCCAATTGATCACTCTACTTGCTAACACAAATGAGTAACCGGAAGTCGACCTTCTATTGTCCACGTTACAGCATAATCCACATCCACATAACCTACAAGTCTCTCTTTAGATTTTTCGAATGTCAAGACGTAGTCTGTCATACCTCGTGTGTAACGAAGTAACAATTTCACTGCCTCCTAGTGTTGTTTCTCGGGGTTTGACATGTATCTACTCACAACACCCACCGCATGTGAAATATCCAGTCTAGTACAGACCATGGCATACATAAGACTATCAAACGCGCTCGAGTAGGACACACGAGATACATACCACTTTTCTTCATCTGATACAGGACATTGTTCTGAAGAAAGCTGAAAGTGGGCAGCATGGGTTGTGCTAACTAGTTTACCCTTATCAAGTCCAAACTTGACTAAGACCTTCTCAAGATACTCCTCTTGAAACAAGCATAGCCTGCTCCTTTCCCTGACTCTATGCAAGTTGATGCTGAGAATTGTTTTTACATCCCCCAGATCTTTCATCTCTAATGACCTAGATAATTGAGCCTTTAATATGTTGATTTCAGGCATGCTGTGGCTAGTGATAAGCATATCATCAACATGCAATACCAGAATAATGGATTCCCTATCACTCGGTAATTTAAAATATCATAATGATCGAATTTGCTAATGATAAACCTCTAGCTCAACATGAAAAGAATCTAACTTCTTGTACCACTTTCTAGGTGACTATTTCAGTCTATACAATGACCTCTTTAACTTGCAAACCTTATTGTATACTTCTTGTACCTCGATCTCTTCGGGTTGCTTCATGTAGATCTGTTCTTCTAATTCCCCTTGTAGAAACACAATCTTCACATCTAACTGTTCCAGTTCCAGATTGTATTGGGCAACCAACGCAAATATAAATATGATAGATACTTGCTTGACCACAGGCGCAGATATCTCTCCAAAGTTGACGCCTTCTTTTTTAGCATAGCCCTTTGAAACCAATCTCGCCTTGTACCTATCCAGTTTCTTGCGGCAAACCCACTTGCACCCAATCGCCTTCCTCCGAATGGGTAGCTCCACCAACTCTCACGTTTTTTTCTTGTATAGAGAGTTTATCTCGTCATACATCGCCGCCATCCACTTCTTTGCATTTGTGTCTTCTAATGCCTCTTGGAAAGTAGACGTATTTCCCTCATCTATAATGAAGGTAAATGCAACATTCATGTCATCCATGTACCTCAATGATACTCTGTGATCCCTCGGTGGGTTTCTCCTGACCGGTGGTGTCACCACGTCTTCTCGCAGCTTAGATTCTTCAAGTGTTTCAATGTCAACAACTTTTTTTTTTTTTTTTTTGATCATCCTTGCGGAAAAAAGAACCCTCATTGAACTTGACGTCCCGGCTAAATATGATATTGCGTGAAATCCGGTCATACAGTTTGTATCTTTTCACACAATCACCATAGCTGACAAAAGTACACTTTTTACCCATTTGATGTAGCTTCTCTCTCAACCATTGTTTGAATTATCTCCAATATTATCGAAATATCTATGATATTATCCTTATCTCCAGCTTTGCTATACTGATAACACCAATATTAGAAATCCTAAGCATCAACAATGTATTGCTAAGTGTTGAAGTGATAAAGTCCCGTGATATACATTGATACACCATACTCTGACAGCTTAAGCTTTTGGAGTAAATGGTTGTTTGACATGGTATTAGAGAGGAAGGTCCTATGTTTGAATCTCGAGAGCAGCAAATATGCCTCGCTAATATATTATTCTCCCACGGGGGGTTAGGAAAATCAGATCTGGCCCAGGGACTAGGAAATTAAGCCCGGCCTATTTATGGTGTGAGTGTCCCTCCACCCTCGTTAGTATGTTCCCGTGCGGAGTTCCCACCCCGCGCGTGCGGGGGGTGTTGAATAGGGCTGAAAGTTGGGCGGGTTCAACCCGACCGACCTGTGACCGACCCGACATTGGGTTGGGCTTGGGCAGGATATATCGGGTCCGATCTCAAGCTTGGGTTGTACAAACACCAACTCGATAAAACTTGGGTTGGGCTTGGGTTGCCCGACCCAACCCGAACCCGATCAATATATAAGTTACTTACAAATTATAATTGAGTGTGGATCGTTTGTGTCGAAGGCACACTAGTGATGTCGGGTCTCATTTGTCCACGTCATTTCCAAGGACTCATGTTAACAAGATATGTCGGATTTCTCTCTTCCAAATAGATTGCATGCTATGCTACATGACTTTTAAAGGAGTAGTTGTCCTATATTTTACCTTGTTTTTTTAAAGAAAAAAATGAATTTCTTTATGAGGAATAATCACATATATAATTAATAAAATCATAGATACAAAAAATAAGTCCTATATTGAAATATAATAAACTAATGTAATAACGAAAATATTAGCACGTATACCCGACCAACCCGATCAACCCGACCGAGCCCGCTTGGGTTGGGCTTGGGTTGAGAATTCCCAACCCGAGGTTGGGTTGGGTTGGGTTAGGGTTGAGGTATAGGAACCTTGGGTTGGGTTAGGGTTGAGCACCAACCCGACCTAACTCGCCCGACTTTCAGCCCTAGTGTTGAAGTCATAAAGTCCCTTGATATACATTGATACACCATACTCTAACAGCTTAATCTTTTGGAGTAAATGGTTGTTTGACACTAAGTACCACCAATGAATCAATATCGCTGATATTTTCAATTATGTAAATTCTAGGCAACGCTTGTATTGCCAATGTATTGCCAAAATTTTTTACTGTATAAATTCTAGGTGACACTTTTATCACAAGTGCATTGGCGATATCTCAATAATATTGCCAATGTAGAGATATCACAAAAAGTTTGTTTATTAAAAAAAAAAATAAAAAAATCTATTTCAAATTTTTTTATGAGCGCATTGTTGTATGTAGTTTTCAATTTGTCGTTGCTAATACTGATAATATCTCAATATTATCATTATCGCAGCATGTGCGATATCAAGACCACAATCTTTTGGTTCCTTTCCTGTTGTTGATGATTTCTTTGCAAAATATCATGAGTTGTCGTTCTTCTGCAATATCGATGGATGTTTGGATGGATGATTGGATGGCTAAATGGGATGGATGGGATGGTTAGACTGTTTTTTACGACAACACATGCTTTTAAGCCCCCATTAGATGAAAACTTATTGTGCATACATTTTTTTGCAAATTTGTTACTCCTAAATATGCAAATGTGTATTTTAGCATATCTTGAAGTTTCATTGAAAATTCTACCGTTTTTCCCATGTTTTCTTGCATTTCTGATTATCGGCGATATTGATATTGTTTCCGTGTCCCCAACGAGCGAAACTTGTAACGATACTGATACTTCGAACACTATTATCAAATGATGATACATGAGAGTAAGCATCACAACAAAAAATCCACATTGCCGAGTAGTCAACTTCCTGACCACTCCATACCTCATTTAGAATTTTATAAAAAATTGGTGTATATGGAGATCGGTTCACTAAATAGCAAGCCATGTTAACGGCCCCAACCCATAGCTACTTGTCTAACCCAGCATTACTCAACATACTTCAGGCTCTTTCCAAAACAGTGTTCATACATTCAACCACATCAGTTTGTTCAGGAGTATGCCTCACGATCCCATTGTTCTTACAATGCTGATTAAATTCCTTAGAAGTAAACTCGTTGTCGTTATCGATCCTTCGAATTTTCAACTTATGTCATATGCTTTTCGACCATTGCCTTACATGCCTTGAAATTGGTGAAAACATTGGATTTATGTTTCATAAAATAAACCCATGCGTTTCTACATAAGTTGTCAATAAATGTGATAAAGAATGACGACCCTCCAAAAACAACGGGTGACGATCCCCACACATCTAAATGCACGCAATCAAGTTGTCCTTTACTAACATGTTTCCTAGTTTTAAAAGATAACCTTTACTTTTTCCCGTATAAACAATGCTCACATATATCTAAATCAAAACTCTTAATGCTAGTAATCAAACTACAAGCAAGTACCTTCATACCGCACTCGCTCATGTGGCCTGGGCGCGCGTGCCACACACGTGCCGATGTGGATTCCGCTACAGACGCTGCAGCTCCACCCGATATAGTATTCCCAATCAACTATAAAGGTTTCCGCTCCATTGTGCCTTCATAACAGTTAATGCCCTTTTAAAACTTTCAGGACATTTTCGTAGCCAACAAATTTGCATCCAAGTACCTTAAGAGCTCCAAGAGATATCAAATTATTCTTTAAATCAGGAACATGCCTCACGTCAATCAGAGTATGCTCCACCCCATCATACATTTTGATGTGAACCGAACCAATTCCTATTATCTTATAGGCATGATCGTTGCCCATAAGAACTAGGCCACCATCATACTCGTTGTACGTTGTGAACCAACTTCGATGAGGACATGTGTGGTACGATGCCCCCGTATCCAAAATATACTCATTACACTAGTGTGCAATGAGTACGCTTCACCCCATCATATATTCTGATGCGAACCGAATCAATTCCTATCATCTTAGAGGCATGATCGTTGCCCATAAGAACTAGGCCACCATCATACTCATTGTACATTGTGAATCAACTCCGATGAGGACATATGTGGTACAACGCCCCCGTATCCAAAATACACTCATTACACTAGTGTGCGACTTGGATATAGACAATACGTCACAACCACTCGTGCCTTCGCTACATTCCGTTGAATTGGCCTACTTTGGCGAATCATCTAATTTCTTATGTTTTTGGGTTTTGGGATTTGTATGGTCCTTCATATGTCTAGTCCTGCCACAATTCCTGCACTTCAACTTTACTTTGCCCTTTGACTTGGACCTCGATTGCAACTTCCCCTTCTCTCACTCAGACGTTCTTCCTCTGGCAACTAGTGCACCCGTATACGTACCTTTACCACCGTTATTCCTTCTCAACTGCTTTGACTGAAGGGATGAGATAACGGTATTAAGGTCCAAGGTATCCCTACCATGGCACAAAGTATCCATCAGACACTCATCAGAATCCGAAATAGACGCCAATAAAATTAGGACTTTGTCTTCTTCATCGATTTTCACCTCCACACTTGTCAGTTTGCAAATCAGTTTGTTGAAGGTGTTGATGTGCTCAGAGAGATTCGACCCTTTCACCATCTCAGATTGTACAACCATCTTTTCAGATATAGAAGATTGGAGAGCGCTTTCGTCATGTAGATGCTCTTTAACTTCGCCCATAGGCCCGCGATAGTAATCTGATTGATGACATTATAAAGGACTTCATCGGCCAAGCACAATTGAATTATGTTAATCACTCTCTAATCAAGTTCATCCTAATCTTCTTCTTTCATCGATTCGGGACATTTCGCTTTGTCAAGGAGTGCTTGTTGCAACCCTTGCTAAATTAAGAAGGCTTTCATCTTCAACCTTCATAATTCAAAATTGTTTTTGCCCGTTCATTTCTCTGTCTCAAACTTTACATTTGATCCCCTCAATGCTGTCTCAGATTCAATCTGAAAACTCAATGTTCGCTTTGATACCACTTGTTGGGGATGCGACAAGCCCTAACATGACTTATCTGGCACAGAAGCAACCTCAAACAGGATCACATAACGCAATAGGAAAAGAAAAAATCAAGCAATTATAGAGAACACACAAATTTTACATGGAAAAACCCTTGTGGGAAAAAAACTACGGCACCAAGCGACAAACAATCCACTATGAACAGAAAGTTACAAGAGATGGAACAACTTATAAATGAGAAATCCTAGCTTCTTCGTCAAAACCCTTAAAAACGTGCTAAGCTCCTTTCATTCTACCCTAATTGCGTAATTAGAAGAAAAAATCCGCACTTATGCATTACATCGGTCGCACCTTCAGTCGACCGAGACATCAACAATCTCTTGGTCAACCGAAGAAGATCTTGGTTGACTAGGAACATCACGGCGTTCTTCAGTCGACCCGAGAATTCCTCGGTCGATCGAACACCAATGGACCAAATTAAAAGCACCCTATCAACACAACCTATATGTTCCCACTGTTAACCAATATATAACCTAGTTTGTTGTTCGGATTTCAAAATTTTCTATTGAGGTAGCATTACAACTCTGAATGATATTAGGGTAGTAGATATTTGGAGGGAGAAGAACAATGTTTACAAGAACTCACTCTTTAAAAGAATCTTGAAGGAAGCATTGTTGGGAATCCATTCCTACTTTGCTGCTGCTGTAAACAAGAAAGAAAATATTATTTCTTGATCTTTCTCAAAGAAAAGGAATGTTTGGAGACAAAATCCTTATTGAAAAGGCAAAGAAAGCAAATCAACTTATGGTTTAAGGTTAAACCCCTTTTTACCCTTACCTAAAAAGGCAAGTGAATGAGATTCATTGCATGCAGCTCCAAAGATACTCAACAAATTGACTTCCAAGCCCAACTCTTGTGTACATGGGTCACCTGAAGTACTTGGCTCAATAGAAGTGGCGGGATTGGATACATGACCTTCTGAACTATCTTCTAAAGAGTTGACTAGATTAGCCCATGCAGGCTTCCCATGTAGATCCCAGCATGAATCAATATTATGATTGTTGAGGCCACAATGGGTGCAATAACGATTACCGCGACCATGACCACAACCACGATCACCTCCAAATCAACTGCCTTGACCACGATGACCTCGACTTCCCCCATCACCTCTGCCCACTATAGAGATATAAGCTAAACAATCTAATGAAGTGGAACTTTGAGTAGACATGCCAGTCATCCTCTGAACTCTGGTGAACGCTTCTACCACTGAGGGAATTTCACTACCTCCAAGAATCTAGGACCTCACAAGCTCGAACTCAAGTCGAAGGCTAGAGAGAAATTTAGCAACATGGAATTCCTCCCTTTGCCTGAGCGTAACCTCAAAATCCGTTGACAATGGTTGATATACATTCTACTCTTCCCACATGCCATGTAGGGCTGAATAATATTCTCCCACACTTTTATCTCCTTGCTGGAATGCAAATATATTCTGTAGGAGTTCATAAATACGGATTAAGTTTTTCTCACCAGAATACATATCCTTCAGGGTGTCCTAGACATCTTTGGCGGTGTCTAGGAAGATTGCATTGGCACTGATATGTGGTTCCATTCTATTCCACAACAATGCCCTAATTTGGGCACCCTCTCCCACCTAATCATCATAGTTTGTTGCAGTGATAATAGGTTTGGGGGATGTCAAACATTTAATTTTTTTCTTTCTAGTAAAAAAAGCTTCTACAGATGTGGCCCATTGTAGATAGTTCATGCCATTCAATTTTATTGTTATTTGGAGAGGCACCAAATCCGATGAGGATAAAATACTGTTCTTGGGATCATTTTTAGAATCCATATGAATAATAACAATAATTTTTCTTAAACACAAATCCTCCAACAAACTGACCTACTAAGTCAATGCTTGATCTGAGTTTCAACTTGTCTCGATCAACACAATAAGGGAGGCGTTTCATCAACTTCTGAATTTTCAGCCTTCAAATATGATTTCATGTTTCAAAAAAACTGAACGTGGATTGCATACTGGATGAACAATGGCTTACTTTGTCCCATCATGTGGGTATAATGCAAAAGTGGGCCTTACACACTTTCAATAAACACGATTCACCACCCATCCTGTTGGGGTACAACAACAGAAGAGATTAGGTTGGATCAGCCCCAAACACGTTAGGGTTTCCCACTAGAGAGAATGACAAGAAAATAAATAAATAAATGAAGTAAGATAAAGAAGAGAGATCAAGAAGCAAAAACGATCAACGTGGCTCTGATACCATGTTGTTGATCTAAAAGAAAGAAAGAATGGAAGAAAAAGAAGAAGAGAGAGAGAGAGAGAGAGAGAGAGAGAGAGAGAGAGAGAGAGAGAGAGAGCATAAGAAACACGCCCACCCTCTTTTGTTTTATTACTAGGGCTTTCACTAGGGAGTTGAAATTACAAGAATGCCCTTATAGAAAGAAACATAAAGAAACACACCACCAAAGACTCAAAGCTCATGTACACTCAACCCAAATGCATAAGGACTGAACCCCAATTGGATGACCACACGTGCGACACGTGTGGACACATGACGTGTCCACACATGTGATCATGCCACACGTGTGACCATTCTAACAATTCTAACAAGGTCCATTACACTTGAATCTAAGACTTTAAAGGAAACTAAATCTATGTAAAAAGGTGGCTAGTAATTCTCTCCTCAAGCACCTTCGTGAGATCCTGTTCCTGAAATTCAATGTCACAATAATAGGTAAGCTAAACAACCCAATGATTATATCTCGCACAGGTTTTGGAAGATAACATATCTGATCCAAATAAATTGTATTTATCAAAACATTGAATTCTTATGCAAAGCCTGAAATTCAAAGACTAAATAATTTTTTTAACGCAAATTCATATGGGATAAATGAATGAGTAGATGCAAGCTATGTATGAAGTAATTCACAATAATCAATATGGTTTTTAACCTTTTGAACGATAGGGTCAATTCACACCAATTGGCCAACACTCTCCCGAAACCCACCTAGCATGCGTAAGTGGCCTTTTGCACTACAAGGTGCTCACCCACCCAGCCTCCACTCAATGGGTAACTGATTCTTACGATGGTTGGTCAGACTACTACCCCACCCAGCCTGCATAAGCGTTCTTTTGCATTTCGAGGTGCTCACTCACCCGGCCTCCACTCAATGGGGTTCCAAGAGGTACTAATTGGGCTTCTGCGACTTTCAACCCAAGGGTCTCGATCGCCCCACCTATTTACACTTTAGGGTTTTTCAACCCAGGTGACTCAATTACCCCGCCTATTTTATGGCATTGTGATAATGATTTTCATAATTCACATGATACATGATTCTCTTTTTTAAAAATCCATAAATATCCCAACATAGTACATGTAACATACATAAATCCATACAACTTTGATTTTAAGATATTCTAATAATTATAAACAATCCTTTCATCGTCAAGATTAAAAAAGAATATGAATGTGTAATGCAGAAAGTCAAATTTGGGAATTTGGAATACTGCATCTAAAACCCTAGAATTTCATAAACTAAACAAATCATTCCTAGAAATCTAGAATTCTTACACAACAGTGCTGGAATTCCAGAAATTATACCAAAAACCTTAGAATCTCAGAAATTTTAATATCAATGCTGGAATTCCGGATGATTGTGCAATAAACCCTAGATTTCCATCACTAGATCTTGATTTTCAAGATGTAAAAGAGATGAAATCAAGGAAACAAGAAGGATGAAGATCAAACCCTAGAAATCATGTTTGAGCATGATAAAAGAAAAGCCATAATTAGAAAAGAAAAGGAAAAAAGAAAACACATGTGGGAGATCACTTACCGAATGAAACCCTTGATCTTCCACTCCTCTCTCTCTCTCTCTCTCTCTCTCTCACACACACACACACACACACACACACACACACACACACACACACACACACACCCTTTAAATAGGAGAGACCCCATATCCCACTTATACACACCCCCTCCCCCATTTAGATTTACACACACGCGTGTGGATGCGCATGTGTGTGTGCCATACGCACGTGCAACACACGAGCATGTGTGTGTGTGTGTTCATAAATATAATTAATTATCATTATAAATATATATACTATTATAATACACATGCGCACGCACATTTCAATTCAGGTCATTATGGCATGTAGTTACTTGTGCTCTATATTTGGGTCACTTGGCTTCTCACACTTATATCTTGTGTTCTTAGTTTTTTTTTTTTATTGTATATAATGAAACATCTCAAATCCATAGAGGGTTTAACCTAACAATGACATAGCAATTTGCTATTCATGTTATCTGAGCACCCAAATGTGTAGAATTTTCATGGAATTGACATTTAACTTATGATTCATCAGTCGAATGACAATTGGGAAGATGATAGAGCTTCTTGGTGGCAAAGCTGGGGTATCATGTGGTAGGTTCCATTATGGTAGTGCATTTGGGGAACCAAGTGGCCATGCAGATAAAGTTGAAGTTATAAGGTTTGTTTGCCTTATTTCTTTAAGTGTACAATGCACATCCTTGACTAGCCTTGCATGCTTTATATGCTTATCTGGGCCTTTTCTTTGTCTATTACAGTGACACCCTTGTGAGGCACGGGTTTAACTACAGTGGGAAGGATTTCATCTATTCAGGTTTTTTAATAATCTCCGGCTTCACATTTTGAGTGCATTGAAACACAAAAACCCATGGTTAAAAACTTCTCAAGTCAATTAGAAACTTGATTGAATCAACATGCATTGAATGGGTTTCAAGTACACTCAATGATGAACCCATTTCCATGGAGTTCTATTCGAGTTTCTTTTTCTTGTTGAGTCAAAAGGCAAGCTTAGTGTCATCCCAGCTCCCTGATAACTGGGATCTGTAAATAGTTTTTCCTGTTTTGTTTTTGTTTTTTTTTCTGGTTCACTTCTTGTATTTTTTGGCTTCAGCCCTCAAGCAATAAAATCACCAAAGTTTTTTTATTTTTATTTATTTTTTAAGTCAAGCAAGCTTACTTGAGGTTTTCTTGGTGGATTTTCATAATTTATTAATTTATTCATTTTAATATATATATATATATATATATATATATATATATATATATATATATATATATTAGAAAAATGATTAGTTATCAATTTCTAAAATAACTCAATGTTTTGACTAGCGAGCCCAAGCATGGAAAAAGGATCGGGCCAGGTCTACTGAACTGGGTAGTCCTGTTTATAATCCTTTGACTGTAAAATGAAAGTTGTTTCTTAACATCGACCTCTCTGAAGTTCAAAAGCCAATAATATTCGTATCATTGCTCTGCATACATTCTACTTGCACTTTTTCCATTTCCTTGAGTACTTCCCCATGTGTTTTCTGCTTCATGCTTTCCCTCATTTTACAACTTCTTGTTTCTTTTGCTTCAAGTCCCACTTCATGCATTCAGTTCTCACTTAGGATATTGTGGTTGTACATTTAGGATTCTTCATATATGTCTGATATTTAAAATGTCCTCTCCAGGTATCACTGGGTATCCACTCCAAGCATATATATTCATGGGTCCAATTTACTACCAGAAGTTGAAACACATGGTAAAACTATGATCTTTTCTTTTGAGTACAGTGGACATGTATTTTGGAAGTCTATTGAAGCAAGGATCTTATTTTATACACTGGATGAAACTTTTAACATTGATAATGCTATCAATCAAGATTACTTGACCTCAGATGTATTTTTCTATAAAAAATAAATAAATAAAAATGTTTCCGTTGCTCCCTTACGGTTGGGTGTTAATGGAGGATGTAATATGAAATAAAATGGACCTTCATATTATAATATTGTAGTTTATAGATATGGCACGGATCTGATATGGGTGTTGAAAATGTTTTTTTTTTTTTTTTTTCGGTAACTTTGATGATAGCCTATTCAATAGGTGGTCATTGAAATGGATGACCTGCATATGAGCGCATTCACCTATGAGCGTCGGTGAAGGTTAGCACAGCCATGTGTGTGTGTGTGCGTGCGGAACTCCCACCCTTGATTTTATGTGTTTGTACTGAGGCATCGCGTATCGGTATCGGTGGGCATAACGTTGCCCGCCATTACCTATACAGATACGGGGGCGTAACGGCGATACAGGGGTGTAACAGCCCGTAACGGTGCAATTTTTATTTTTGCCAAAAAAATATGAAAAAATATGGATTAAATCCGGAATATTCTAAGTATTCCAAATATGCATTCATCTATAAATTGGAACATGTTTATGGTGGTGTAACGGTTCACTCTTTGGTGAGAAGTTGTATTTGACTGTCTGATGAATTTATGAACCAGACAATCTGGATTTGACTGCAAAACTCATATATTTAATTTTCTAACTATCTACTATTAATGATAGATATATTAGAATGAATGTAATATCAAAATATCTTACATATGTAGGTGTTTGCAACTATTTTTCATAATTTATTCTATATTAAGTTATTAACAATTTAACATACCTGAGGAGGAGTGAGGTCTCTACTCTAGAGTCTATGACTCTATACTAGAGTGAGTCCAAAGACTCCAAACTTGTATAAATTACAATGTTCATTCTATTTTTAAGTATTCATTCTTCAACATGTCAGAGACTTCTCCTCCTATCTTGTTCCTGTGGCTGTGATTGTGATTCCTATCCTGTGACCTGTCATCCTCAAGTTAAGAATATTTAAAATAAAAATAAAAATTAGTAGTGTCTACTATACTCCCCTGTAACTTGATTAAGGATTTCTTGATTGGTTGTCCGGAAAGCTATTTTAAATACAAGTTCAGCAGTGTCAAGTGTGTGTTGCAATGCCAATAATACTGCTACAAATACTAACTTTAATACAAATATATACTTACAATTACCATAATAAAATTCACAAGTCACCACCAAAATGAAAATCTTCTTTTTTTGTGGTTCCTCAACCTCCATATCATCGTCATCGTCATCATCATCATCAGGCTGAGGCTGTCCAATAGGTGGAGGTGCTGCATATCCATAATATCCAATGCCGGAAGGAAATACTAAATCAACGAAACCAAAGAATTACTGATCCTAACTAGGCAACGACTTCGACCCCGAGTAAGGATATCCATCAGTTTCTATCGAATAGTCATACTAGTGCCCGTACTCAGGCTATTGAAAATCTTGAGATTGAGAGTGTGTCTGTGATGAGTAACTTGGATTTGGATTTGGATATCTATGACTATAATCATATGGATATGGATCGGGAGGACTATTCCAACATGAATGTGATGGAACAGACTCGGTATAATTATAATCATAATCCAATTGGCCATAAGAATATTCATCATAATAACCAGGACCATGAGCCTGCTGAAGTTCTTGACCTCCTGGACCCGGTGCACCACTAGACCCACCCGCCTCCTGCTGGCTGTATCGTGACTGAATGCAGTCTGACCTCGTGTACTACCTTGTCGATGTTCATCGACATCTCAATCTGTAGATGACTATATGGTGTGCTGAGTAACACCAGAAGTGTCAGCACCAGGGGCAGGGGCGTCATCATCACCATCATCCGACACGGTTACACTACCACTGCTCGTACTATTTTATTGATCTTGAGCCGTACTTGGCATAAAAGTTGCCCCTCTTTCTGGGTCCAACACAGCTACATGACTCTCTTGTTGCGTTATGCGTATTAGTGGGTCATCAATTTTCAATTCTTCACTATCCTCTTCAATTTGTTTTTCCCTTGTTTCCAACCAAGGTAGAAGCGAGTCGTCCTCATCATAAATATTGTCCAAGTTTATTGGACAGTAGTCTATGTCATTGGCGGCTGTAATGCTCCTATGATATTGTCGCATTCTTAGCTTCATATTGTAGTGCATGAAGACAAGTCTATCCAACGTCCTAGTCTGCAATCTATTCCTATTTTTTGAATGAATAAGTGCAAAATAACTCCAATTCCTTTCGTAGGTAAAAGATGTTGTCTGACTCAAAACTTTTACTGCAATTTTTTGGAAAGCCTTTGTACTCTCTCCAAAATTCATCCACCATTCGGCCGATTGCAACCTAGATACTGCATGTTGTGTAAGAGCATCTCCAAAGCTACCCAGGCGATTTTCAAATGTATCTAATTTATTCAATGCCTTTATTTGTATATCTAAGTTAGGCTCTAATCTCTTTATCACATTCTTTAGCCCGACACAAATTTCATTATCTGCAACAAATGATTGGACATATCTGTACCTAGGATTTAGGTAGTAACCTGCTGCATGAAGATCGTGATGGAGTTGTCTTGTCCATCTCTTGTCGATCATCCTCCAATAAGATTCTCAGCTTCTACAATCACGTTGAATTGCCAACTTTGCCTTATCCATGGCTTCGTATAGGAAGCCCATGGTAGGTGCTTCGTCGGTTTCAACAAGATGGAGTACCCTCATTAGTAGCTCCATTACCTTTAGGATCGACTTAACTCTCTTCCAATATTTATTGTCCCATATGGTGTTCGCAACTTCAACCGGTGGCCCTGATGTCTTTTGCCCATGTTTTGTGTTGAACTAATCTCGGGAAGCAAACATCTCACTTAACTCTCCCCTATGTTGGTATAAACTCTCTGATGTTATAAAGTTTGTTGCGAATCTAGTCGATGCAGCCATCAACAACTCGTCCTTTCGTGAACTTCCTCATTATTGTGACTACTTGATTATGGTTGTAAATAAACATCGTCACTTCTCTTGCCCTTTCGACCATTTCCTTAACATTCTTTTTCTTCCCAATATCTTCCAATATAACATCAATATAATGGGCAGCACATGGTGACCAAAAAACATGTGGTCTCTTTTTCATTAACTTATGTCCTGCAAGCTTATATGATGCTTCATTATCTGTCACAATCTGCACTACATTCTCCTCTCCAATCTCATTCACAACTTTATCCATTAGTCCAGTAATATAATCAGAATTTTTTGTTACGGCTGATGCATCAATTGACTTGTGGTATATAGTTCCCAAGTGGCAGTACACCATGAAGTTGATCATGCTGCGTCTGGTTGGGCCAGTCCAACCATCGCACATGATCGTGCATCCTCTTGCCTGCCATATAGGTTTAAAGGTAGCCACATATGCTTTCACATCCGTATACTCTGCATTTGTCCATTTTCCCCCTAATATCCCTAGCCATGGGAGCTTTAATTCCTTCACTTGCTTCTGTTGCTACATCAATTACCACCTGCCAATATGGAGAATTGGCCGCGTTAGGAGGTATGTTGGCATGTATAAATAACTTTGCTGCTGCCCTACCTAGCTTCTCAATGGAAGTTCTACTCCACATTTTTTTTTTTTTGCTTAGTTGATTCTTTCCTAAACAGGATTGGATCAATAGAGGGTTTCCTAGGCTCATTTACTTATTCATCCAAATGTATAGGGGCATTACGTGAAGACACCTCTCGTCGGCTCCCAAACATACGTCGTAACCCACTAAACCTACCCCCTTCCCCCACCCCCACTTGCAGAAGTAGTCGCACTCTCAGTCCCACTTCCACTGCCCCCCCCCCTGTATCATGTATTGACCCACTCGCGCCAAACATGTTGCGACGTTCTTCCTCTTCACGAGCTAGACGTCTCTCTCCTAACTATAGTTAATTCCCGATCTGAATCTTTATCAGAATTAATAATATCTTCATCACGAACACTCGTATATTCATGACCAAACACCTCCTGTCAAGCCATATCCAAAATCTCATCTTTCTTCTTTTGTCCAGCAGCATGTTTACCCTTCGACTCATCCAGACTGACTTGCATTAAAATCATTATCTCTTTCAGTACTTTAGTACATCCCGCAACTTGACCATTTCGATGTGTCAAATGTTGTTTGAGACGCGTAATGCCACCAGTTACTAGTCTATCACAATAGTTGCACTTCTTTTAGTGCCTAGTACCACCAACCCTCTGATAATGTGGCCATCCAATATCCTCACTTGTTGGCTAGACCCAGACATTTCCTTAGGTAGATATAGATTAGATATGACTTATGTCTATGTGAGATTGTGAGTCTACTCGCTATTCTAAATTTATATACAGTTTTCAGAATCTAATCAATAAAGATGATTTTATGTTCCAAACCCTAAGAAGCTCCAAAACCTATCTAATATAAGAAAATATAAGCATAAAGTCACTAATTTGAAAATATAAAAAATATAAAATATATATAAAATGACAACAATAATCTGTAAAATGAACATTAATATGTTCTACTATGATTAACACATCATATTCTACCATTAAAACAACAACATATTAAATAAAAATAATTTTTCGAATAAATAAAAAAAAGGGGCGAAAATAGTGCGTATATATATATATATATATATATATATATATATATATATATATATATATATATATATATATATATAAAATCACAACAATAATCTATAAAATGGACATTAATATGTTCTACTATGATTAACACATCAAATTCTACCATTAAAACAACATCACATTAAATAAAAATTGATTTTTTGAATTAAAAAAAAAATGGTCGAAAATAGTGCGAAAATGGAAAAAAATATAAAAACAAATATAAAATCACAACAATAATCTATAAAATGGACATTAATATGTTCTACTATGATTAACACATCATAGTCTACCAATTAAAACAACAACACATTAAATAAAAATTAATTTTTCGAATTAAAAAAAAAAAGAGCCGAAAATAGTGCGTAAATAGAAAAAAAATAAATCTAAAATCACAACAATAATCTATAAAATGGACATTAATATGTTCTACTATGATTAACACATCATATTCTACCATTAAAACAACAACACATTAAATAAAAAATGATTTTTCGAATTTAAAAAAAAAAAAGCTGAAAATAGTGCAAAAATAGAAAACAAATATAAAAAAAATATAAAATCACTACAATAATCTGTAAAATGGACATTAATATGTTCTACTATGATTAACACATCATATTCTACCATTAAAACAACAACACATTAAATAAAAATTGATTTTTCGAATTAAAAAAAAAAATCACGTGAATTATGGAGATGATTATGTGAAATTCACGTGAATTTGTCACACCCCGAATTCGGGTCCTAGATACACTTGCGACCCCAACAGTGAGCTCGAAGGCGCGACTTGGGAGAATTTTTTTTTATTAAGTACCGAGCACGCAACTACTCATTTAATCGTTAAAACATTCATTTAACATTAACTAGCATCGACCTCATTTGATAAAGGTTCAAACTTTCAAAACAATACTCGTTCCCAATATAAATATTACAAGAAATGCTTCCAAAAATAAACTAAGCAAAATATCCTCAGGTCCATGTCAAGCTATCGGTGCGGGTTAACTTTTCCTGAAAATTTAGAAAGAACGACTTGGAAGAGCTTAATGAGCCTAGTTAGTACATCTCTATACATGTGAGATAATTAAACACATTTTACTACAAGTAATCACGATTGACATGTTGATTTGAAAAGCATGTATAAAACCAATATTTTAAATATCGACGATATCGGCTGATATATCCCATGATATATCTTGTATCCCACCTGTGCAATACTAAACGTATGGGTAGTGCCAATCTATCCCACATGTTTGATTTGATGAGCATTTTCAATTTTCGATCTTTTTTTTTATTATTTAAAATTATGTTAAATCAGTGTTAAATAATTACAAATCCATTGGTTCTTCATGTTTTGCATGAAAAATCATTGAGTTGGAGCTTTGATTTTGATATTCATTGGTTCTTCATGTTTTGCATGAAAAAACATGGAGTTAGAGCTTTGATTTCAATATCCATTGGTTCTTCATGTTCTCCATGTTTTCTTCGAAATTTTCCTTCAGCCAGCTGTCAATTGAGACTATTTCTAAGTATTTGGGAATATTTGATGAAATGATCATCACATACACTCTAATTTCGAAATTGCTTGCAATGTTGCACTACAAACATGAAACCAAGCATGTATGAGGGCTAATCTACTGATTTGTTAAGTCCTTGTCAATTTTTGAATAATAAAAATGATTTTTAATTAAAATTTAATAATAATAAAAAATTCAAAATTCCCCTTCAACCATCTGTTCAATTGAGACTAATTTCGAAGTATGTAGGAGTGTTTGGTTAAATGATCATCACACACATTGTAAATGTTATGCATTCAATTTGAATATGGTTGCATTAGTTCAGTCAGATAGCGCATAGCTTAGGACCCTATACAAAGGAAACCTATTATGTGCACTTCTTTTTTGAGATGTTATGATTTAAAAGTATAGTAAGGTCTTTTTTAACAATTCCCGAAGTTTCATTGGAAAATTCAATAATTTTCTCAATGTTTCCCCATGTTTCGTAAAAAGTACAATGAATTACCTGATACAAATGATACATTCTGTGCGATAACCAATACATATCTGTATCCCAAGGATGCGATATGTAATGCGATATCGATATTTCAAACACTAGTTAAGGCCTTATTTTTTCTGAAAAACTTGTGTCGGCCCCATAATGGACCATTACGGGGCCATTATGGGCTATTTCTTCTATAACAGCAATGACGGCTGTTACGTAACTGTTTTTTTATACCTTGGTTTAATTGGTATGGGGCGATCACTTAAAACTCCATTAGAACATTTCCACATCATCCACCTAGCTCAAATTCTATGAGAAAGTTCAATCTCAATCTCTCCTCATATGAATTATTGCCCAAGATATAAAAAATGGTCATTTTGAGGTGCTTCTTGGTTTGCAATCTTAAGTAATTCCTCATTTCTGTTCATATTGTTATGAAAATTGCATGATATATACTAACATAGTCCGACTGATTTTAAAACCCTTGGATTCTAAAGCATCCCTCCATAGTTCCAGCTTTGCATTTACCCCCTACATTTCGTCAATCAAAACTATGTTATCTGCAAACAATGTTCACCACGGGACCTCTTCCTGGAAATGCCTCGTTAACTTGTCCATAACTAATGGGAAAAGATACAAGCTCAATACATCCTCTTAAGACTCCTTTTTTTCCCAACTCTGCCATTTTATCTCTATGGACCATATTGTATGCTTTCTTTAAGTCATTACTAACTATTTGCGGATCCTTACTCTCCCCAATTTCTTAATGAAGCGTCTAGGTAGGAAAATAGGTTGGCTTAAGACCTAAGAGTTAAGACTTATAGGGGGAAAAGTGAGAAAATCAAGAATAAATAAATAAATAAATCATAACATTAAGAAATCTAACTGTTGGCACAGTATGTACATGATCACATAACTGCATAAAGATGGCTTATGCGATTGCATGATCTTCAACGGTCCAAAAACCACATATGCTACCATGGCACATGTTTTTTTGCGGTTAGAATCACATCTGCGATCGCATATGACAACACTGGCCATAACAGCCACCACTGTTACCATTACGATACATAATGGCTGTTACGACCAAAAGAGATGAGTCAGAGTCCACTGCCCTCACAAAGTTAAACCTAGGTATGAGTGCAGATTGGGCGTGTGACTGGCCAAAAGAGATGAGTCGGAGTCCAGCCCGTTCACTGATTCAGACTGTTCATTAGGTGTGCCCCACTGTGCATGTAATATGCCAAAAACATGCCAGTTCAATCATCAGTTGGGTTACAGCTTGGCAAAGGTACATAATAAGTGAAGTATGTAATAAATGTGATATGTTATGAAAATGCTCTTGAAAAACCTAAACGGACTGGGACAGTCCGATGGGCTTTTAGACACAACCCGAGCCTTGCCTAGTTATAGACGGGCTTGAATTTTAGGCCTAGTCCAAGCCTTGGGCCTGATATGCCAGCCCAAGCCTGGCTCAAAGTGGGCCATGTGTGAAAGCCTGATGGGCCAGCCCAGCCACTGACAACACTGGGAATGTCCATTAAGTCAGCAAGTCATAGTGCAAAAACTGAAAAACTGATTCGATGACGCTAACCATCTAATCGATAGCATGAAAAACTGAAGATCTAGATCAAGATCAAGCAGATAAACAAATTAGGTCAAATTCATCATCCTAAAACATCTATTCAATAGGCCCCACTATGTGATGCTTATGACTCCAAAGAAGCCTTTTGGTTAGATGATGACAACTATCCAATATATTTATCGTAAAAAAGCAAATGGTTATAACAAAATTGCCTACATTATTATCTGGTTGACTTGATTTTTGCAAACGGTCTGGAGTGGGCTTTTTGCCTACTTTAATCTCAGTGGGATGGCAGTGATCTATTCTTTATGATCTGTCAGGTTTTGGATAAGATGCATGCTCGAGCTAGAGGACCCCGTGTGATGCTAACTAGACAACCTACAGAAGGAAGAAGTCGTGATGGAGGTTATGCATACTTCTCAAATTTTCTTACATTAAATCCTGGATTTAAAATTAAAAATAAATAAAATAAAATGCTACTTCATTTCGTTGTAAAGTATCATACTTTAATTGTTTTCAACTTGTTACAGGACTGCGATTAGGAGAAATGGAGCGTGATTGTTTGATAGCTTATGGTGCTAGTATGATGATCTTTGAGCGCTTGATGCTCTCTAGTGATCCCTTCCTGGCTCAGGTACTATTGCATGCTTTCACATATTGTAGCTGGTACTGTATTGGTAATTGAAAGTACACTAATTGTTTGTGCAGTAGTTTTGGTGAAGTAATCACTGTTGTTTGCATTATTTATTTTCTAATTTTTTCTTAAAAGAAACAATTGGGCCCCATGGTGCAGTGATCCAGATTATTTCTATTCTACTCCACCATGAATCAACCATGGTCCAAATATCTCGCAGATTTGAGGATCCTAGCCGCCATTTTGTCAATGCTTTTTGGCTACCATTACAATATATCTTCTCGGTCCCACCATGAATCAAACATGGTCCAAATACCACTTTTTTCAATTTTTGAAAAAAATAGTATTTAGAGCTTTTTTATTCTCTAGTGCATAAACTAAATACCATTTTTTCAATTTTTTGAAAAAAAATGGCCCTCAGAGCTTTTTTATTTGCCCCAATCGTTTTAATCTATAATTTCAATCCTAAAAACTATAATAAGAGTGGTCAAAATCTGCTATAGAATGATCTAGGAGAGTTTTTTGGAATGAGCAAAGTGAAAAAATGAGAAGAAAAATGGATTTAAATAGGAAAAAAAAAAGTGGCCATTTTCGACTGTTACAGGCAAGGTGTTCCGTATCTACTACGATACACCCGTAAAGGCCGATACGTATAGGTAACGGCCATGGCCGTTACGCGATACGGGGGTGAAACAGGGCAGTTAGTTTTTTGAGACCGTATCGGCTGTTACATTGGCTATAAAGGCCGTTACAGGGCATAACAACCGTTACGGGAGTAACGGTTACCTTTTTTTTTCTATTTAAATTTATTTTTCTCATCTTTTTCACTTTTCTCATTCCAAAAACTCTCCCATATCATTTTACAACAGATTTCAACCACTATAGCTTTTAATATTAAAACTGTGGATTGAAGTGATTTGAGCGAATAGAATCTTTGAGAGCCTTTTTTTTCAAAAAATTGAAAAAGTAGTATTTATGCCTTTTTCTGATTTCTAGTTCTAATGCTTGATTGTGACATTAGAGACATAATCATATCAAACAATTCACTAGACAGCCCGATACAACACTCTCACCAAAGAGTGGACCGTTACACTACCATAAGCATATTCAAAACAAAAAAAATGAATATATATTTCAAATATTTGCATTATTCTTGATTTTCTAGATATTTTTTTTCAGAATTTTTCGGGCAAAAGAAAATTTCCAACCGTTACAAGGGTTGTAACAGTCGTTACGCCCCCGTATTGTCTGTTATGGCCGATACCCACGGCCACCGTTACCAATATGGAATACCTTGATTATAGGGGTAATGGTCGTTATGTCTAGTAACGGCCGATATGGTCCCAAAAACCAACTGCCCCAATTCACATCCGTACCACGTAACGGTCACAGCCATTACTGTATTGGCCTTTACGGCGGTATTATAATGGGATACAGAGCACCTTGATCTATTACCATATAGAATATCTTGGAATGGAAGGGAATGCCCACCCAAAACACATGCACATTCTTGGTGCGTGGTAATTCATGTCTTCTATTATCCATTGCAACATGTTGTTTGGCCCAATGATGAAGCAGATGAGTTCTAGTTGTTAGTTAAGGTATATTTAGATGGTTGTGATAAAACCTAGGCACTATAGTGTATAAGATGTGGCAACACATCTTAAATGTTTACTGCTGCTTCGTTAAAATGGCGTTCTTAATAATCGAATGGTCCTCAGTCACAACAAAGAAAACACAGGAAGTGTGTGAAGAAAAGACAAGTATATACAAATGCCATTGGAGATATCTGAACTAGATTATTTTGAAAAAACTCAAATAGATAGAAAGCCGATGTGTCTGTTTGTCTGTTTGTCACTGTTACCACAAAATCCTGGGTGCCAACATAACTTGTATTGTAATCATTATATTATCTTGACACAGGTATGCCGGAAGTGTGGCTTGTTAGGCTATTACCATCATAAGCTTAAAACTGGCTATTGTTCGACATGCAAAAATGGGGACAATGTCTCACAGATGAAACTTCCGTACGCTTGCAAGCTCCTCTTCCAGGTGGGTTTTTCTGAACCAATCTTATGTTAGTGAATACTTCAACAAGCACACATGTACTCACAAAAATAGACAAACAAGCTGATCGGGTCTCGATCAATGGATCAGTGGTAGACGCTGTGTTTCAATACTTAATTCCTGGGTTCGAGTGCCCATGCGGGGTGTGTAAAAAATAATAAATAAATAAAATAAATAAATAAATAAGAAGAAGAAGAAGAAGAAGATAGAAACAAAGAAGAAACTGATCAACTCATGATGAATTCTCTTTCATTCTTACTTTCAGGAGCTGCAATCAATGAATATCGTCCCTCGCTTGCAACTAGCTGATCCCTAATTGACATGGGTACACATGGTATGCAAATATATGAAAGCGTCTCGAAAGTGGGTGGCACAACCACTTGGTGCAGTTTGTTGATTTTCTGAATATCTTTCCATTGAAGATGATGGTTCAGTGCAAGCACAGGGCCACGAAAAGCCACAAAATTATCAGGTAGAGCTTTTAATTTACATGATGACTGTTTCTTTGAAAAAACAAAAAGGAAAAAAAAGAAGGATGATTTACATATGCATTTGTACCTGGATGAGACGATGTATGGCGACCATTACCATTATAATGGCAGTTATAACAGTTTTGACATTGGTAGTTTTTATCTATTTTTAAGCCATGGAGGAATCTCTCTTGTTGATTATATTTCATTTGGAATTGTCTTCCACTTTTCTTATGTTATTTTTTTCAACAATTGTTTCCATTTAAACCCAATGGAAGGATAAAGATTCGCTATTGTTTGGTGAATTTTGTCAAGTTTCTTTACATGATTTTTTGGCCAAATCCTCTTTTAACTAAATAATCAAGTAAAAACGAAAGTATTTGTGGATTCAACAATACCATTAAACATCTCTGAAGTGGCCTCCATTAAGTTACAAATAATGGCAAACCTCCTCTTTGTTTTTTAAAAAAAAAAAAAAAAACTTTTTTGGGCTGCAAGTGAAAAATGTCAAAGAGATGGGAGTTGGATCTGCAACACCTTACCAAACCTATTGTAGTGAAAATTGATTTATTGATCCATTGGGCTTAAAGTGCATGAAAACCTTCTCGTTTGCATTGTTGAATTTGGAGTCATAACGTGAAAACTCGATTAGATGTTCATCCAGGTCAGGTTGACTCGAAGACTTGACCCGACTTGACTCGATAGTTAATAACTTTTAATAAAGAATTTTAGGGATGATTTTAAAAAAAATATTTTTAATGGTTATAATAGTTGTGTGAGTGCTATAAAATTCGAAAAACAACCAGCAAATGGTGACGCAGTGACTCGACCTTGACAGATGTGGGTTTGACCCGACATCACCTTGACAAGGTGAATGACTCGGCCGGAGTCACCTTGAATTGAGTTATCGAGTCAACTTGAGTCTTCACACTTCATCGTCGAATCAAATTTGCCGGGAGAACCAAGTTTCCTAATTACTCTGGCGCGAAACCTCTCCAAGTCAGACTCACGTTTTGAGCTGACCCGGCGAGTTTTAGTAAGTATTTTTGGAATTTTTGGCATTCACATTGCCTATTTGGACTGTCCATTAGTTTTTCTTCACTGTCCTTCTAAATCAAAGTAGATGATGGTCCTAAATGCCTGTTACTTGACCTGTGTTCTAGAAATGTCGTCCAACAGCTTTTTGCATGCAATAGACGGGGACGGTTTGGATCATTGGGTTAAGTATGATTTTCAACGGCAGCCTATGAAGAGTGGACTTCACCCAATGGACGGTGCAGATGGGTGATGTGCATGCTAATGAATCCATATGCTACTATGTGTATAGGAGGTCCCCATGCACTTGGTCCACTAGATCATTACTAATCCGGCACGCTTACCGTACTGGACTACTCCTACAAGATGTCACATTGTAAGGACGTCAGGCCATGAGAAATATCTGACCCATCATAAAGATTAACTTGCAAGAAAAATCATGCCGATCACATCACGTAGACCATGCTATTGGGATAAATGGACGGCCCATAATCTGACACGATGTACAGGTGTTGGCCATCAGTTATGGCGCATCAGCCCAATTTCATGTCAGGTGATCTCCGCAGACTTTCCTTTGGATCGGCGGGGAACGAGGTAGGGGTGCACACTGGTCGGTTCGGTCCGGTTTTGGGGTGAAATTGCATGTTTTATTTTATTATCGAGCCCATGTCCATTCATATTGTGATCCATTTGATGAATGGTTTAGATATTGTATAAGGTGTGCAAAAATACATTTATATAAACAATCAAATGGTGCATTATAAACTATAAATCATGAGTCAAATATGGAAACAATCAAAGGGTTCCTGGTTCGGTTCCAAGTTCGGTACCAGGTTTGGTTCCACGGTTCAGTTTTACAGATCGGATCCATGGTTCGGTTCTACGGATCGGTTCACGGTTCGGTTCGGTTCTACATATCCCCAAACTGAGAACCGAACCGGAACCGGAACTGGTGCACTCTAGAACCAGACCAAACTGGACCGTTTGGTCAGTTCCAATCCGGTTCCACAGTTCTACCGGTTCGATGTGCACCCCTAGAACGAGGTGCAGGCGTGTAACAAGTATGCAATTCCCACTACGGATGAGCATGAAGGATGGAATAACGATAAATATTCAATAAGCGGACATCAAGATTTTAGATGTTTATGATCTCATCTATTCCCTCGTGGCAAAATGTTTGGCGTCCGGACCATTCGTCAGTTGGGACCTACCATAGAAGGCGACATGGAGTCGGCTGCAGATGCAATTCTCGCACAACTGGGCAAAAGAAGCCTAAATGAAAGTGAAAGCAGTCCGCCAGAGCCAGGGTTTAGTCCTACGTACGGCATATGATATAACTAGGCACTAGGCGTGTCTAGCCCAAAGAGATTCATTCTAAATTTTCGTTGGAAGTATTGACGATAAAACAATTCTAATTTTTTATCAAGCATCATCACAAAATGCATGGCCTATCGATTTTTATGTAATGCTGTATTCGGGGTCAACCAACCCATTGTGCTGGTTGAATTCATCTGTTTTGCAAGAAAAATGCATGCCTTCATGTCAAAATCAGGATTTAAGAAAAAAATTTACTGCTTTTAGTCATTTTTGTTTTCGTTTATCTTCCTCCTTGCAATTGAGGATTTTCGTCTGTATTGGAAGTTTCTTATAATAATACCAGGAATGCTTCGGCAAGGTCCAATTGGATGTTTCTATATTTAGCAAATTTAGCTTTTGGATAGATTTTGCTATTTTAGGTCATTTCTAAACAAAATAGGGTTTTAGGTCTTCCATATAAGTGATGTAATTGGTTATCTTGGATAATTATTCAATAAAAAATACTTAAAATTTCTTTCTTACTTCCTGTGGATTTAAAACTCTCCTCGTGGATTCAAGGTCTTGATGACTTGATGAAGACGATGATATTCTTCTTGTTGTTTCACACTTTTCACTGTGTTGGAATCAAATAGGCGTTTCCTCGGTTCAATGGCATAAAACAATGGTTCGGTCAACAATCTCGTGGATAGTACTCATAGAGATAAATCCTATAAAAACAGCAGTGATTAAAGCTTTCTGACAAAAGAATTTGTGAGTTTTGCAAGGATTGCAAGCGGTGATAGATCATTTAATGGAGGCCTTAGGGAAAACTTGTGTTCAAAATGAGGAGAAACCTGAGATTGATGATGGAGCTTGTGATCGTCAGCTTCATGGTGTGACATCGGTAATGAATCACAAACTGGTACCTGTTAATGGGGAATTTAATGATGGGAAAATTGATGATATGATTCTTTAATGAGAAGAACGAAGGAGCGCGAGACAAGAGTGAGATAGAGATTGCATGATGAATGTTGACATCCTTAGTTTCAATGGCCAACTTCATATCGAGGACTTCCTCGATTGACCTTTTTAAGTTGAACGATTCTTCGATTATATAGAGATTCCTAGGGAGAAAAAAGGTCAAGCTCATGGCCTATAAGTTAAAAGGTATAGTCTTGACTTGGTGGGAACAATTTCAACTTTCACGGACCAGGCAAATGAAAATGTTAATCTACACATGACAACAAATGAAGCAAATACTATTAACATGATTCCTGCCAACTAACTATAACCAGGTATTGTTCCAGTAATACTAGAATTATCGATAGGGTAGTTGGTGAGAGACAATGAGGATGAATTTTATCACCTGTTTACGAGAAATAATCTAGTTAAGACCGAGTGTTTCAATTAGAAACATGTATTGGACATTGAAATATCTATATTCAATAATAACAATGAAAGAAAGATTTTTTTTTTTTTTAAAAGTAATCATCATTATTTTATTTCATTAATCTGAATCCTTATTACATCCCTTCACATTGCCCTTGATTATAAAATAAAGTACACTTAATTAGTATAATTGAAAATAGTTTAATAATGATTTCATCAGCATTTCAGCTTGTATAGCATATGTCGCAATGACAAAAGATTTGTGCGTGTTTGAAACCCTTGCTTTGCTCTGGTATGCATAATACGTGCACTTGGGAGAATGAATCCCTGACAAATCTGCAAAATTGCATAGCCTACAGGCTACTGGGGACCCCTATTGTGCGGTCACACAACAGGCCGGTCTTATGCTCCTTAAATCTTCTTCCTATTTTCTCTCGTTTTACATCCCGCGGGATACCTGGATACTGCAACTCTTGACTCTAAAAGCTCCTGAATGTTTCTCTGATGCCCAAATGAGAAGAGTGATGGGATATTTATAGGCATCCACACGTGTGAAATACTAAATCCATGCAACCTAGATGTTGTTTTATAGGCACGCAATACACCTTCGTTGCATGGCCGCGCAACACTCATTTTATTCAACCAACCTATCTTTTATTGCTTCAGCTTCAACGTCCCTGTGCATGGGCGCGCAACTCATCACTGTTGCATGAACGCGTAACATAATTTCCTTATGTAAACTTTGGTATTTTTATACTCCAACACCGAGTTGCAATAGGCCATCAGATTCACTAGATGATTACGTATAACGATTCAAGATTGGGTCTAGGTGTAACATGTCTGGATGATGAACAAGGCAACCAAGTTGGCTACCCAAATAAAGATGCAACTAGAGCATCCCAATACATGAAACTATGCCTCAAACAAAGTGACTACTATTGAACTTTCATGTGATGTGGTGTAGCCGCGAGGGAAGGAACATGAGGGGGGCGTCCTCGACCTTCTCTAACTGTGAACCGAGACTCGGGGAGCGACCACATTAGGCCTCAAAGGGTAGCAATAAATGTTGTTGGTCTAAGTAGAAACCCTAACCCTTATGCTCTACCTCAACCAAATAGGTGTTACAGATGTGGTCAACTTGGTCACTGATTCAATATGTGTCCTCAGAGTTAGATGGCTAATCTAACAATTAACAATGGAAAAGCAGAAGATGGAGATGAAGATCCCGAAGTCGATGACGCTGAATACACTAAGGATGATAGTGAAGAGGGTGAATGAAATTACGAAGATCACGATGAATCTCTAATCTTGGGGAAAGTTTTTATATATGTTGAAGAAAAAAGAGATCTGCAATGGCACAACATTTGTTGAACTTGAACTAAGCGATCCATGATATGATCATAGATGGTGGAAGCAGTGAGAATATCGTGTCAAAGACTATCGTGGAAAAGTTGCATATGAAGATAGAAAAACACCCATCTTTATATACGATTGGATGGATTAAGAAGATTGACGAAACAAATAATTGAATGATATCGTATTCCCTTCTCCATTGGTAAATATTATATGGATAAAATAATGTGTGATGTGGTTAACATGGAGGCGTGGCACATGTTACTTGGTCAACCATGGTCGTATGGTGTTGATGCCATGCATTTAAGTTGGGATAACATATTTGTTTTTGTTAAAGATGGTGGAAAATTTTTCCTCGCCCCTATGAGAACGGAGAACTAATTAAAGACTTCTAAAGTTGATGGCGATCTTTCCTAACCAAACAAGATTTTGTTAAAGAATCTGAGAAGAAGAGGGAGATCTATGCACTAGTCGTAAAAAGGGAAAGAAGTGAAACCCACGAACATTCCAGAGAAGTTGAAACCAATGTCGTAGGAGTTCAAGGGGACCATGCCCGATGAAATTCTTAAGGAGTTACCCCCCATGCGGGATATACGACACCACATTAACCTTGTCCCAAGGTCAAGCATGCCCAATTGCCCTCATTATCGGAGGAGTCTAAAGGAGTGAGAGATCTTGTAGGGGAAAGTAGAGGATTGATTCATAAGGGTCTAGTCTTATTGACAGCCAAGAAGGACAGGAGTTGGCATATGTAGTTTGATGGTCAGGCTATAAAGAATATAACTGTGAAGTATTGTGTAACGCCTCGAAAAAATCCATACAAAAACCTGAGTACCACCTCAGGTAGAAATCACTAAGGACCAAATCCTTTAGAAATTAGACGAAAGTTAATTAACTGCTAAATTGAATTAAACACTAGATTAGCTTGAATAGTACGATCTGTAAGACCCAAAACTAGTAGGATCAATCTCAAAACCCAGTTGCTCTCAGGAGCAGCTTGAAACTCCATTTCAGACCTGGACCACATGTCGAAAATCCGATTAACGTGAAGCTATATGGTTATGACCGCATTACTGGGCCTAACAACCATCTTAAAAATCAAGTCCAAATAGTATACCGAAACGCACAACTTGAGCCTGGAGCGAAGTGTGTGAGAAACACGAATACCTTTAGAAAATGAAATCAGATTTAAGTGATTTGAGCCGTTCACTTGCGGGTCAAATTTAAGGTTTCTGACCGTCAGATCCTGACTCAAATACACTCTCGGATCAGGGAAATTTTCCTACACAGGTCAGTGAACTTGTGGCCCTGATCGAGTGACGATGACCGTTGAATTGAAACTGGTCCGCCACAGTCGATCCATAAATTGATCAGACTGAAAACTTAACCTGACCTAGATCCAATGTTAGGGAACCTTCCTTGGACCGTATGCAGAAAAGGGGCCTCCAGATGAGCTCCGTTGGCCCGAAACAACCAACTTTTGGCTATAACCTAAGTATACCATGACCTTAGGGCCATTGAGGTCAGTTATGGGCCTATATAAGCACCTAAACCCACCCTCTCTCATTCCATACGAATTTGCAAACCCTAGGAGAGAGAAGAGAGCAAAGAGAGAAGGAAAGAGAGAGAAAGTGAGAGAGAAAGTGGGAAAAAGTTCCTGGGATTCGATTCCGCCGCTCTACGTGCTGAATCGGCCTGTCTGTATTGCTATTCCGGCGATTTCGACTCCATTCTTGGGTAAGAAATCCTAACCCTAATATGTTCTAGGGATTGAAATAGGGTAGATGATGAAATAGCTAACCTATTTCATGCTATAGGTTGTCATTGTGATGTAGACAAAGACATAGAGTTCAAACTAAGCTCGTTATGAGTCTACTAGAGAAAGATGCGGACTGTAAATGTTTAGGTTATGGTTTTCAAGGCTTTCAATGTCAGCAATGATTTATGTCTGACTTGATTACTATCACATATGCTTAGATACGATATTTTTCGCGTGTTACACATATATATGAACTATGTTGAAATAGATGCATTTCATGTGTTTGTTAAAATGTTTGTATGAATATGAAATTATGACTTATGTTTTCCATGATTTATGTTTGAGGATACATGATTGTTGTACGTGTGACAACATGCTTGTGAAAGGACTTGCTATAATACCTGTTATAACTACTATATTACATGTATGTTGATATGTGTAGTCTAAGTGTTTGATAAAATACCTGGATGAGTAAATGCTTCCTGAAATGTGTTTAATGAGTGTAACGACTCGAAAAATTCCTTACAAAGACTCGAGCTTAGGCAGAAATCACTCAGGACCGAATCCTTTAGAAATTAGACAAAATTAACTAAGTGTTAAACTAAATTAGCTATAAAATTCACTTAAACCACTTTAAATACGAACTGTAAGCCCCAAAACTTGTAGAATCATTAACGCTACATTACCCTGAAATCTAGGATCAATCTCATTACCCAGTTGCTCTCGGGAGCAAATTGAAACTTCGTATCGGACCTGGACTGCACTTTGAAAGTCTGATGACCACAAGACTAAACGCTTAGGACCACCTTGCTTGGCTTGACAACCATCTCGGAAATTAAATCCAGATAGTATCCAGAAATGGACAACTTGAGCTCAGAGCGAAGTATGTGAGAAACGTGAATATATTTCGAAATGGAATCCGAATTTAAGTAATCTGAGGCGTGTCGCTTGCGGGCCAAATATAAGGATTCAGACCGTCAGAATCTGACTCAAATACACCCTCGGATCAGGAGAAATTTCATACACAGGTCAGTGTACTTGTAGCCCTGATCGGTGATCGTGGATCATTGAACTGAAACTGGTCCACCACAGGCGATTTGTAAACCCGATCGGACCGAAAACTCAGTTTGACCTAGATCCATCATAAGGGAGCTTAAGTCCGACCTTAGGCTCAAGGGGAGCCTCTGAAAGTGCTCTGTTGAGCTAAAACAAGCGCTCTTTGGACATAACCTAAGTATACCTTAGCCCTGGGGTCATTCCCATCAGTTTTAGGCTTATATAAGGGCTTAAAACCCTCACTCTCTCACTCCATACGAATTCTCTAAGCCCTAAGAGAGAGAAGAGGAGAAAGAGAAGGAACGAGAGAGAAAGTGTGTGAGAGAGTTGGAGTCACTCCTAGGATTCGATCCCCGCTACTCCACGTGCCTTACCATCACTTCTGTATTGCTCTACCAGCGATACTGATCCTGCTCTTAGGTAAGAAAACCTAACCCTAATCCGTTCTAGGGTTTCAAATAGTGAAATGATGAAATAGCTAACCTAGTTCATGCTATAGGTTGTCATTCTGCCGGTGACAAAGACTACGTATTTAAAACGACTCTGTTATGCGTTTACCGGCATAAGGTGCGGACTATAGACGTATAGGTTATGGTTTTCAAAGCTTTCAATGTCAGATAATGATAGATTCCTGATGTGGATGTCATTTCATATGCAAAATGCGATGTTTGTTTTGCGTTTCAGTTACATACGAACTATGTGGAGTTTAGCGTATTCTGTGTATTTGTAGAAAATACCGTATACGTACGAAATATGAAAGTGTGTTTGCCATGATTAACTACTGTGTGTATATGCTAGTTATATGTGTAACAACTCCTCGGCGAAAGGATTCGCCCTAATACATGTTTTAGCCAACATACGTTATGTATGTTAATACGTGTAGTCTAAGTATTTGTAAAAATGCTTGTATAAGTAAGTACTTAGTAAATAGTGTTTTGGATGGGTGTGAGATAGAATTCTCAACTACCTTAGTTAGTTTAATCGCTTTACTTATGAAATGTATGTGTTTGGATTTCCTGTTTAAGTTGTATTTTATAATATGCTTGTTAACATGTTTGAACTACTTGGTTAATTCTGCTCTGACTACTCCACATGCTTACTGATTAAGGATTGAATGTGATTGGGGTTATGTTATAGTCCAAGCAATCGGTAATAGGCTTTGAGTTTGTGGCTGAGACTTATTCGCCACGTAGGACGTGTTTGACGAACCCGAGCCGTACTAGAGTTGTCGGTAGTGGTTAGGCCACAAGAAGTGTTTACGTAATTCATGTCGATCAACTTCAGGTGCGCTCGTAATAGTCTAGCTCATCAAGTAACCCGATTGACCCGATGTATGTTCACCATATATGGACGCTACTGCTTAAACCTAAAGTACCAAACTCACCAGTGAAAACTCCGTTAACCTTGGTACCTCGATTCACTAAGACTCATGAGTCGGACATGATGGTATGGGACACTGTGGTCGAACTGTTGGCCTACACCGGGGCAACGAGTCCACCTGTAGTGACCAGTGAGCAACACCGCCTCCTGAGCTGAATACGGTGGTATGGGACACTATATTCGAGCTGTCGGCCTACACTGATAAGGTGATGAGCCCTTTGTAGTGACCTCGAGCATATTCTGAGCCTACATTGAGGCGACTAGCCTTTCCGTAGCAACTAGAGTATAAACTAGGACTACACTGCATCGAGGTGACGAGCCCTTTGTAGTGACCTAGAACCGTAACATCGTATGAGAATTGCTTAGATTGACGACCCTAGAATGGATCATTGTTTGGGAAATGATATAAGGGAGGTACCTTATTTTTCCAATCCTGCAGTATGAAAAGGATTAATAAAAACTTGGTAATCACGCTTATAACATCACACTGCATGTGCCCCGGGTTGAAGAGCACAGAGGGAAGAAAGCATGCCGCGACCATAAGATGGTGTCGCACAAGGGAGTGTAGGCGAGGGCATGCATCATGAATACATTTCATCCTTGCATTAATAAAAGTATCTAGGAATGTCTGATATGTTTGCTTTATCATTATTGCTTGACTGAGTTGATAACATGTTAACCTTTGCTCTATGATTCCACTGAGTTGATCACTCACTCCCACATTCTGGGACGGTATTCCGAACACACACCAGACTCTGTCTTAGATGCAGATGATGATGCGACTCTAGAGGCAGAGCCGGATTACGATGGTGATCAGGATGCGTTTTCGTATATGCAGTTCTCTGGCGGTTTCGCGTAGGTCGTCCTGATCGACGGAGCTACAAGGCTTATCATCATAGTTGAACTATTTTTGACATTTTGACTCTTGAACTATTACATGTATATGGTGACTCAATGATGTGTTCATACTCTAGAGACCGATAGTGATCCTTTTTGGCACATATACGTTTATATACATCTTTCAGTCTTCCGCTTGCGTTGTATAAACTGATCTGGAGTATGAATTACTATTTTGGTATAATCCCACTCATGATTAATGCACTAACACAGACAATATTTAAATCATAAGCATATATGTTGCATAAGTGATGTTTGGAAACTCGAGAGTTGAGTTGCTACTCGACCCCCAATTTTCATGGCGTTACAAGTTGGATCAGAGCATGATTTGGATTAAATTGGACCTGAGTTATAGTCACACGACGCACACTGACGTACTTTGACTTAGGAGGGAGCGACGGAATGTAGAGACAGACTTAGGATTTCCCATTTTGCCAAACGGCGAGATCGATCGAACACGACTGTTGAGATCGGGCCTGTGCCCACCCGTGATCACTTGAGGTGATCTCGGATCACTTCTAGACTGTCAATCGACGGGTCTAGATGACGATTTAGCCCATTCCAACTTCAAACAACCCAAATACATGACTGTACAACAGATTAGACCCGAAATGACTTGAAGCGGAGTCGGGGGCAAAACGGTGCAGTCCGGGGGGATCCACAGTGGACCCAGGGCATCATTGGCCCCCCAGGAGGGGGGTGGCCACTGCCCTACCCTGGCGGCACCGCGCCCAGTCCAGAGGACCACGGCGGCGCCGCGCCTACCGCGGTGCGCCGCGGCCCGGTCTGCTCGGGCCTGTTAGACCGCCCTCCCAAAGAGTATGGGGCCCACTGAATCACGTGGGGACTCCCATTTATCCCCCTTTTGCCCCCCTCTTTCCTTTCCTACCCCTCCAAGCTCTTCTCCCTCTCAAAAATCCCAAATTTCTCTCTCAAATCTTTCCTCCATTCTTCTATTTTTCCATTTCCCTTCACATGACACACCCCTCCACCGTTTTCAGCAAACCCCCTCTTCTATCCCTTTCGTTTTCTACGATTTGAGTGTACAACTCCTATTTTTGTGGCTCAACCTCTCACAACTCAATAATCTACCTAAATCCAACACTTTATTCCACTCCAGTGGCCCTTTTCGAACTTGTCGCAGCCATCTTCTCCATTTCTACCTTTCTTCTCTCATGGGAAAGAAGCGGGCTCCTACGGAGAAGCCGGGCCTAGTCGCCCAACCCGTCCAAGGAGGAGGGCGAGCACCGAAGCTAGCACAAGCGCCGCCCATGAGCACAGGTTGAAGCGGGACCTCGATTCCCAAATCCCAATAGAGAGAGCGCTACCGATAGGTTTCAAATACGGTCGGTTTCGTGGACGCAGGGTTGCACTTGAAGCTCACGTAGATGAGAGGCTGTTTGGGCTACACCCGATTATGGACCGCTTGGTAGACGTTGAGTGGGGTCCCATGTTCGAAGGTAAGTCTCACGCATGTGAGGATACAGTTCGTGCTTTCTACGCCCATATTTGAGACCCATCGCTAGAACCTCTATAGTTCACTGTTTCCATCGGAAGGCGCGATTACACGATCAACGTGGACTTAGTGTCCCGGGTTATGGGAATTCCACGTGGTGAAGTACACACCAATGAGAATTTTTTTAAGAGTGAGAGAAAGAGATCACCGCACGCGATACCTTTGTGGCCGACTGGCTCCCTGGACACGAGGCAATTGCCTCCCATCGACAAGATTGATAGATGATTTCCGTTTGCTTCACTACATTTTCACATACAATGTGTATCCACGGTGGGGCAACTGCACTGAATGCACTCATTTGATGATAGACTTCTTGTATAGGGTTGGACATGGGGACAAGTTGTGCCTGCCCACGTTCGCCCTACTCCAGATAATTCAGACTGCACGATCTGTCAGGAATGACGTCTCACTCCCGTTCGCCCGTCTTGTATGTAAGATTGCTCGAGAAGTCGGCTATAGACTTAACATGAATGATATTGCGCCGATCCGGGTCATAAACGATGTTACGCTTAACAACATGGGGATCGGCCCTCGACAACCTAAGCCCGACTCGACGAGTATGGGGAGGAGTCCGATAGTGAGGGGGATGAAAGTATTGATCTAGATGAAGAGAGCGAGAAAAGAAGTGGTGATGAGATAGAGGAAGAATAGGAAGAAGAGGAGGAAGCTCAGGACACTGATGAGAGCTCTCCTCCTACCACCCAGGAGCGTGGCGGTGAACGGGCTACTATGGAAGCCCGTTTGGCTCAACTTGAGGAGGGCCAAGCTGCCTTGAGGCAGGAAATCTAGGAGGCCCGAGCTGAAGCAAGACAAAAGCTTGAGGAGAACGAGGCCTTCATGAAATGAAAATTCAGTAAAGTGTCCCACACCTTGAGGGCCATCCTATGTGCCTACAGGATAAGGGTGCACCTCCACCATCGCCCGATTCTGACGACTAGTTATATGTAGTCACCTTTTTGTTGCTTTGTTGCTTATTTCTAGTTTATATGTTTTAGCCTTGACGGACTTAGTAGTAGATGTGGCGAATAGTGTGTTGTTGTTTAAGTCTTTGAATAGGCTAGTTTTCATGCATTTCTTGTCATAATGCATGTAAAGTTATACCTTATATATTGTGACAAATTTCGGTAAATGAAATGCATGCAATTTCTTTTGCTATGAAGTATGTGGAATGCTTAAAGGATTGTGTATTATTATGCTACATCTTACACAAGTTGTACCCTATGTCATATAGGGAATGCCACCTGCGGTCACGCGGAGCACGGCACACCTCACACTTACTGATTAGATGGACCAGGCGCCTCCCCAAAGTGATGGTCGTACGGACCCGGTTCGTGAGACTATGCCTGAGTCTCAGCCTTCTACTGGTCCTAAAGTTGGGCCGCCACCTTACACACCACCGGTTCATGAGCAAAACCGTGCGTCTTCTTCAATGCAGCATGTGCCTTAGTCGGCCCCACCTACGGATAGGTTGAAGCAGTTGTTGATGATGATACACTAGCAGTAGGTGTAGAACCAGTAGCAACAGATGCAGCAGCAGCAGTAGCAGCTCTTAGCCACTATTGAAGGGGCCCTAGGTCAGGGTGGAAGTGTGACTCCACCTGCACCATCTGTACACCCTGCGGAGACTGTAGGGACTTCCGTTCAGGATGAGGGTGTGACTTTACCTGCACCTACTGTATACCCTACGGGGAACTTGGGTACTAGTGGCCTCCTCGAGTGATTCCAGTGCTTGCGGTCTCCTACCTTTGCGGGTTCTCACAGACCCGAGGAGGCCGAATATTGACTTGATCGCATCTCCAAGATGCTGAGGATGCTACACTGTACAGAGCCGGAGTAGGTCGAGTTGGTCACCTTTATGTTTGAGAATGAGGCCAGCTTATGGTGGGATAGTGTCCTACGGACCGTTGCAGTTGATTACGTATGGACGTGGGCAGCATTTGAGACCCGCTTCCAGGAGAAGTATTATCCCCTTACGTACCAACACGAGAAGGAGAATGAGTTCTTGTACCTTAGGCAGGGAGGCATGTCAGTGGTAGAGTACGAGCACCGGTTTACAGAGCTGGGCAGGTACGCTCCTACTATACTTGCTGACGCGCAGATGCGGATGCGACATTTTTCAGAGGGCCTGTGACCTGACATTCGCTCGAAGATGTGTTGTGCTAGCATACCTTCCTACGTTGAGCTAGTACACATGTCTATGCGAGCAAAGCAGGATGAGGATCGATTGACACGTTCTCGCGGGCCTATGATCCCCAGGCCATGATCAAATATGCTAAGTAGGCCATTCCTCGGCAAGAGATCCCGTACTGACTCTCCCCCCAGGATCACGGCACCACTTGTTCCGATAAGGCGACCTGGTCTGACCTGTACATACTGTGAGAGACCAGGTCACGCTGCAGAGAGTTGCTTTGCGCGTATGAGAGACAGTGGGTTTTCACCACCGCAGAGAATCAACCGCCCTTGCCCTCAGGTTCTATCGGCTCCACCCCTATGGACTGCATCAGCTCATCCATCATTCCGGCCACTTGCACCTCGATTTAGGCCGCCTTAGAGACCTATGGCACCTCAGTTTAACCCATCTTAGCAGGCGCGTGTCTATGCACTTACAGCGGAAGCGCCTGATTCTATAGTTACTTTACCTTTGGCCTTTGAGCTCACCGCTCACATCGAAGGTACCCCTATATTTCTGTTGGTGGATACGGGATCCACTATTTCCTTGATATCATGTTCTGCAGTCAAGCGCTTAGGTTAAATCCAACCCCGATGGTTGGGGTGCGAGTTATCGCAGCATCAGGGACTTTTACAGATGTCACCAAAATGTGTGAGGGTTGCTTGATAGATCTAGGGAGCCGGATGATATGTATTGACCTGATTGTCACCACAATATACCATTTCGATGTCATCCTTGGTAGTCGATCTTTGAGAAATACTGTGACCCCTTCAACTGGTCGAACATATCATCTATCTTAGGCAAATGATACGTGTTCTTTATTGTCACTTGGTTCAACCTGCGATAATCAATATACAACCGCGGTGATCCATCCTTCTTCTTTACAAACAACACGGGTGCTCCTCAAGGAGATACACTCGGTCATATGAAGCCTGCATCCAACATATCTTTGATCTGTCTCCTCAGTTCCTCCATCTCACATGGAGGCATGCGATATGTCGGTAGAGATATAGGTGTCACACCAGGCACTAGATCAATGGTAAAATCGATCTCGTGCTGAGGAGGTAATTCAGGTATCTTCCTGAACACGTCTGCAAAATCCTAAACTACTGGCGTGTTCCCAAGTGTCAGACCATCCATATTCTCTAGCAAGGTAGCATACCAACTAATGCGGTAGTACCAACTGACCTGAACCGGGAATGTAAAGGTCGTTCCCTCATGTCCATGGGCTGTCACCACCCTAGTATCACAATCGATCACTGCCTTCATCTCGATGAGCCAATCCATACCGAGGATCACATCGTAATGACATAGTGGGGTAATAATTAGGTCGACGAGTACTGTTCTGCTCCCTAAGTCTATCGAACAACCCTTACACATCTTAGTAGTGTCTGAGAAAGTTCCTCTGGCGGTAAGGAGTCTCAACCCAACCATAGGACTAGTTTCCAACCCCAGTCGCTTAACTGCTAGTCATGATATTATAGAAATAGTGGACCCGGTGTCCACCAATAAGAAGACTGGTGTACCTTGAATATGTATTGTGACTTCGAAAGTCATCGGTGCTATAACTACTGTATCAGATGCCTCAGTTGCAAGTGAGTGCACACGAGCTTGTTGAGGACGATTTGGCTGCGGCACCATAAGCCATTGAGGTGGCCTAAATCGAGGTGTAGGTGGCTTGTAAGAAGGCTGTCCAAGCGGTGTTGATCGTAGAGGTGGAGCCGAGATAACTGGTGACATTTGACGGTTAATCTTCTGAGGAGGCATGAAGCCGTTGTCCCTCATCCTAATAAAGTAGTAAGTGTCAGAATGGCCTGACCTCTTACAATAGGTACACCATAGATCAGGTCGCCTTGGCGTGTCGATGGAGCCGTAAGCCGAGGAGGAGAATTTGCACATGGCCTCTTGCAGAGGAATGGTCTGCTCGGCACATTTGGTCGAGGCCTAGGAACCATGGCCACACGTGTATGGGATAGCCTGTCCCCGTCCTACTCAGCTCGCAGAGACATGTTCACTAGCTTAGCATAGTTAGGTATGCTAGCGTGTAACATCCCAGATTTTTTCCCAACTTGGCAATGGACGTCCTTGGATGTAGAACTGTCCGAGGACCTTATTCTGTTGTAATTAGGGCATAATTTAGTTAGGTATTAATAGCTTGGATCACTTTCTATACAAACTACAAAGGCCCAAGTACCACCTCAGGCAAAAATCAAATAGGACCAAATCCTTTAGAAACTAAACGAGAATTAATTTAGTGCTAAACTAGATTCTCTGTGCAATGGGCTCTAATAACTTTAAATATGAACTGTAAGACCTAAAACTTATAGAATCATCGACGCTACATTACCCTATAATCTAGGATCAATCTCATTACTCAATTGCTCTCGGGAGCATCACGAAACTCCGCATCGGACCTGGACCGCACGGCGAAAGTCCGATTACTGCAAAACTAAACAATTATGACCGCCTTGCTGGGCTTGACAACCATCTCAGAAATCAAGTCCTGACTGTCTCCAGAAATGCACAACTTGAGCCCAGAGCGAAGTGTGTGAGAAACGTGAATATTTTTGGAAATAAATCCAAACTTAAGTAAATTGAGACGTGTTGCTTGCGGGCCAAATATAAGGATTCAGACCATCAAAATCTGACCCAAATACACCCTCGGATCGGGAGAAATTTCTCACACATGTCAGTACACTTGTGGCCTTGATCGAGTACCGGTGACCGTTGAACTGAAACTAGTTCGCCACGGTCGATCTGTAAATCCAATCGGACCGAAACCTTATCTCGACTTAGATTCAATGCCAGGGAGCTTAAGTCTGACCGCATACAAAAAGGGGGGCTCCGGAAGTGCTCCGTTGAGCCAAAACAGATGGATTTTGGCTATAATATATGTATACTATGGCCCTAGGCCCATTGAGCTCACATCTGAGCCTATATAAGGGCTTTAAACCCTCATTCTCTCTCCCCATACGAATTCACAATTCAAGGGAGAGAGAAAAGAAAAGGAAGAGAAGAAAAGAGAGAGAAAAGGTGAGGGAATTTAGGGTGTTGTTACAGGGATTCCTCCCTGTTGTTCTAAGTGCCGAATCCACGCTATCGTGTCACCGTTTCAGCAATTCTAGATTCATTTTCGGTTAAGAAATCCTAACCCTAAGATGTTGTAGAGTTTCAAATAGTTTAATAGATCAAATGACTAACCTATTTCGCACTATGGCGTGTGCGGTCTTAAAAGTAGACGACGAAAGGTTGTACGAGCTCCATCTGTAACGAGTCAAATGGGCATAAGGTGCGGACTATATACGTTTAGGTTATGGTTTTCAAGACTTTCAATGTCAGTTAATGATTTATTACTGACGTGGGTGCCATTTCACATGCAAAACTTGATGTTTGTTTCGTTTTACGAATATATATGAACTATGTCTAGTATAGCGTATCCTATGTATTTATTGAAATAATTGAATACATATGTTTTTTGGATTCGTAGTTGTATGATTATTCGTCGTGAATATATGACCGTTATGCGTGTGACAACTCCTTGGTGAAAGGATTTGTCCCGACGTTACCTTATCTCTATGTTATGTTATAGTGTGTAGTCTAAGTGTTTGTTGAAATGACTGAATGAGTATGGAATTTGGATTTGTGCTTGCCATGATTATTAACGATGAATATATGCTTGTTGAGTATGTGACAACTCTTTTGTAAAAAAAAAAAAAAGGCTTGCCAGGATATATGTTATATCTAGTCTAATCTGTGTATTTTGAAATGTGTAGCCTATGTGTTTGATAAAATGCTTGAATGAGGAAGTGCTTGTGTAAATGTATGTAATGAGGGTGTTGAGATGAGATTCTCAATTCCCTTATTTATGGTACAGTTTCCTTTATGTGATCTATCTTAATACTCTGTGATTTATGGATGAAATGCCTATGTGTGGTTACATGTGTAGCATGTGTATGTGAAAATGCTTAAATGAAATTTATATTTAGATTTGGTTGTCACATGCTGTCATTGATTATCACTTGTGAATGCTATCATTTGAAGTGTGATTGGGACTACTACGTAGTCCAGGCAATCGGTTACAATTCCTGGTTAAGTGGCTGAATTAGTCTCACCACATTGGATATGTTCGATGAATCCGAGGTGTACGATGATTGTCGACAGTGGTACCTTGTCGGCTAATTCAACGTACGCTCGTACTAGTCGAACTTGTCAAGAAACCCGATTAGCCCAATGTATGTTCACCATGTATGGACGCTACTGCTTGAATCTAAGGTACCAAACTCATCAGTGGAAAGCTCGTTTAACCTTGGTACCTCGATCCGCTAAGACTCATGAGCCGGACATGGTGGTATGGGACACCGTGGTCGAGCTGTCGGCCTACGCTGGGGTGACGAGCCTCCCCGTAGTGACCAGTGAGCAACCCAAAACTCGTGAGCCGAATACGGTGGTATGGGACACTGTATTCGAGCTGTCGGCCTACACTGATCAAGTGACGAGTCCTTTGTAGTGACCTCGAGTATGAAATAGGCCTACCCCGGTGCAGCCTGGCTGTGGTCTCCAGTCGGGTTGGCAATGAGCCTTTGAAAATAGACTGCCAGTTGGTAGGGCATCGGTGGTAGTGACCTCGAGTATACTCTAGGACTGCGTTGAGACGAGTCTCTCCGTAGCAACTACAGTATAATCTAGGCCTACACTGATCAGGTGACGAACCCTTTGTAGTGACCTAGAACTACAACATCGTATGAGATTTGCTAGGACTGACGACCCTAGAATGGATCATTATTTGGGAATTGATATAAGGGAGGTACCTTAGCTTCCCAATCCTGCTGTATGAAAAGGACTAATAAAAACTTGGTAATCATGCTCATGCACCGCACTGCATGTGCCGTTTGATGTTGAGTAGAGAGCACTGAGGAAGTGACTGACATGCGCGACCGTTAGATGAAGATCGCAGAGGGAGTGCAGGCGAGGGCATGCATCATTTATACATACCATTTTTGCATTAATCAGAGTACTTAGGGATGTTTGATTGTATTGTGTTATCATTACTGCTTGACTTGATAACATGTTAACCTTTATTTTATTGTTCCACTGAGTTGATCACTCACTCCCACGTTATGGGACGGTGTTGTACACACCAACCAGACCCTATTTTAGTTTTAGATGATGGTGATGCTTACGAAGCGGAGCTGGACTTTTATGATAATGATGAGGGTTTCTCCTATATGCAGCTATCAGGCCGGTCTATGTAGACCATGTTCTGATCGACAAGGTTACATGGATGTTGATTAGATGCCATTACACTTGTTATTTCGCATTTTTGGAGCACCCATGTATATTCTTTTTGTTCATTTTTTGAAGTATACATGTATGTATTTAACCTGATAATATATTTACACTCTGGAGACTTATGACAGTTTATATATTTTAAATATCTAACACAGTCTTCCGCTTGCTTATTTAACTGTCTCTGGAGTATGATATGTTGTTTTGGTATAATCCCACTCATGTTTACTGCACTAATGTGGACAACATTCAATCATCATCATCTATGTTGCAAAGTGATGCGTTGGAACTCAGGAGTGGAGCTTATGCTTGACCCCCGATTTTTAGGGCGTTACATAGTGCAACACATCTTCGAGCGTATCTCAGGTCGCAGACCCTCAGAGAATTGTCACATTCACATTGGCTCGTTCGCTAGGATCAAAGGAGCGTACCTGGCCAGCTCCGTGAACCTATTCTCACACTCGGCCACAGACATCCCTCCCTGACAGAGGCAAAGGAATTCACTCTCCTTATTACGGTAGGTGAGGGGGCAATACTTCCCGTGAAAGTGTGTCTCAAAGGCCTCCCATGTCGATATGTAACCAGGAGCAATGGTCTGAAGGATGCTGTCCCACCAGAGACTGGCTTCCTTCTCGAACATGTATGTGACCAGCTCAACCTGCTCTGCCTCAGTGCAATGCAGCGGCTTTAATATCTTAGAAATGCGGTCAAGCCAATACTTTGCCTCCTTGTGTCTATGAGTACCCGCAAAAGTAAGAGGTCAGAAGCGCTGAAATCCCTCAAATAAGCCGCTGACACTCATGTTTCCAGCAGGGTGCACAGGTGATGCAGGCGGAACCACACTCATATTCTGGGCAAGGGCCCCTGCTATGGTGGTCTAAATCTGCTACTGCTGCTATATAAGGAGCATCATCTGCTCTAACCTATCAGGAGGAGAAGCCGCTTGAGGCATGTGAGGTGTCGAGGTAGACGCACGGTTCTGTTCAGGAACCAGTGGTGCAACAGGTGTTGGCTCATTAGTGGGGCCAGTGGCCGGCTGTGAATCCGGCATAGTCTCATGATCCGGGCCCAAACTAGGGTCCGTATGGCTATCGCTGAAGGGAGGTGCCCCGTCACTTGATTCGCCAAGTGTAAGACATGCTGTACTCCGAGTGCTCTTAGGTGACATTCCCTATATACAACATAGGGTGCAACCCGTGTAAGATTTAGCATAAAAACATACATTCATCCATACATCATTCACATTCCAAACCAAAAGAAACTTCATGAATTTCATTTACCAAAATTGTCACAATATATGAGATATAGTCTTACATGAATCATGACAGAAGATGCGTGTGAGCTAATTTAAACAAGCTTTAACCACTAAAACATACTAACAACCACCCAAGCCTACAAGGGCTAGTACAAAAGAGGACTAACAACAAAGTAAACTAAAAGACGAATATACATATGACTAGCTGTCCGAATCTGGTGATGGAGGAGGGGCACCCTTGTCCTAGATACAACACATGAGAGCCTTCAAGGTACGAGACACCTTCTTAAAATTTTGTTTCATGAAGGCCCTATTCTCTTTAAGTTCGGCCCGGGTCTCTTTGACCTCTTGTCGTAGGGCGACTTGGCCCTCCTCAATCTGGGCCAAGTGGGTTTCTAAAGCAGCCCAATCAGGGTGGTGCTCATGGGTAACAGGAGGAGAGCCCTTATCAGAGTCTGAGGCCTCCTCTTCCTCCTCTTCCTCATCACTTCCTTCTTCATTGCTTCTTTCCTCACCTTCCTCATCCTCGCTTCCCTCTCTCTTCACTTTCTTCCTCTATCTCATCACCATATTCATCACGATGGGCTTGCCGTGGTCGTGGCCCAATACCCATGTTATTGAGTGTAGAGATATTAATAAAGTGAATCAGCATCCGTAAGCCTGTAGCCGAACTCTCGAGCAATCTTGCATATGAGCCGACCGAATGGGAGTGAAATATTTGTCCTAATAGGGCACGCGGTCTGTACTATCTGTAGCAGGACAAATGTAGGCAAGCACAGTTTGTCTCCCTGCCCGCTCTGTATAGGAAGTCCACCATCAAACGTGTGCATTTAGTGCGATTGCTCCACCTTGGCTACACATTGTATGTGAATATGTGGTAGAGTATGCGAAAGTCATGCGTCATCTTTGTCGCTGGGAGGCAGTTGCCTCGACTCCAATCGATCAATCGGCCGCAAAGAAATAGCGTGCGGCGATCTCTTTCACGCGCACACTTGAGGTTCTTCTCGCTGGCATGAACTTCACCACGCTCCAACCCCATAAGTCGAGCTATTAGACTAACATCAACTGTGGCTTCCCGCCTTCCCACAGGAATAATGAATTGTAGAGGCTCCAGTGATGGGTCCCATATATGGGCGTAGAAGGCTCGGACAATGCTCTCATAAGCACGAGACTTGCCCTCAAATATGGGACCCCATCTGACGTCCACCAAGAGGTCCATCACCGGATAAAGCCCAAACAACTTCTCCTCCACATGGGCTTCACAGAGAACTCTATGACCTTGGAATCTACCATGTGCAATGCCCGGCTGTAGGGCTCTCTCGAGCGGAACTTGGGGATCGAGGTCCCGCTTCGTCCTCCGCTCTCGTACGACGCTTGTAGTTGCTTCGGCGCCCAATTTCCTTCTTATATGGGTTGAGCGGCTAGGCCCAGCTTCATTTGTGGAAGCTCTCTTCTTTCCCATGAGGGAAAGAAGTGTGGAGAGAGAGAAAATTGCAGCCACAAGCTCAAAAAGAGCCATGGAAGTCGAAAAAAATTTGGGAATAGGGTGGATTGTGAGGTTTAAGAGTTATGAGACACAAAAGTATAGACTTTGTGCTTAAATAGGTAGGAAATAGGGAAAATGGAGAGTTGTAAGAGATGGATTTGAGGAGTATGATGGAGGGTGGGTATGTAGTGAAGAAAAAGAGAAGATATGAGAATTGAGGGGAGATTTGAGAGAGAAAGATGAGATTTTTAGAGGTTTGAAAAGCTTGGAGAGGTGTAAAAGGAAGAAATGAAGCAAATGGGGTGGGGGGTATAGGGGCCCCCACATGATTTCGTGGGCCCCACAGTTGTGTACACCCATCGGCCCGACCGGCCCGCTGCAGCCCGACAGGCCCGGCCAAACCGGACCGCGATGCATAGCGGTAGGGGTGATGCCATTGCGGTCCACTGGGCCTCTGGCGATGGATTTCCCTAGGGGCGATGGCATCCCCCTCCCGAGGTGCCGAAAATGTGTGGGACCCACCTCGGGCTCCACTGTTTTATGCGATTTAGGCCCCCGAGTCCGTTTGGTGCAGTTTCGGGTTCCATCTCGGTTATATTCACGCTTTTCGGGTTATTCGAGTGTGGAATACATTGATTCATCATCTAAACCAGTCAATTGATGGTCTGGAAAAGAATTGGGATCATCCTGCATGATCACAGATGTCCACGGGTCCGATTTCAATGGTTAGTTTCGTCCGTCGGCGAAACTTGGAACCTATAACTGTTTCTACTTTTCATCGCTCCCTCCTAAGTCAACGTACGTCAATGTTCATCATGTTACCATAACTCAGGTACAGTTTAATCCAATTCATGCTTTGATATCAACTTGTAATGCCCCAAATTTCGAGGGTTGAGCAAAGGCCTAACTCCCGAGATCCGTCGCATCACTTATGCAACATAGATAATGATGATTAAATGTTGTCCGGGTTAGTGCATTTGAACATGAATGTGATTATAGTAAATCAACATATCATACTCTAGAGGCAATTAAATTAAGCAAGAGGAAGACTGTGATAGATATATAAAGTGTATAAGTGGATATGAACCCCAGAGTATGATCATGTCACCAGGCTGAATAATTACACATATAGTTTCAAATTTACAAAATGATAAAGGGTAATGTCATCTAATCCACAACTCTGTAGCTCTATTGACACAACTCCAGGTCTATATAGACCCGTCAGAGAGTTGCAGGTAGGATGGTATGTATTAATGATGCATGCCCTCTCCTGCACCCCCTCTGTGACATCATCTCACGGTCACACATGCTAAACTCCCACTGTGCTCAACACCCATGCCAAAGGCACATTTAATGCGGTGCATGGTCGTGTTAGCCAAGTTCTTACTTAGACTTATTCATACAGTAGGTTTGGGAAGCTAAGATACCTCCCTTTATATCATTGACCCAAACAATGATCCATCTAGGGTCGTCAATCCTAATTAATGACATACGATAGGCAAGTTCGTGAGTTTACAGTTAAGTTGCTACGGGAGGCTCGTCACTTCAGCGCAGTCTTAATTCACACTCGAGGTCATTAAGAGAGGCTCGTCACCTAATCGTAGGCCTATTTTATACTAGAGGTCACTACGAGAAGACTCGTCACCTTAGCGTAGGCCAACAACTCAAATACGGTGTCCCATACACCACCATATTCGGCTCACGAGTTTGTATTGCTCACTGGTCACTACGGGAAGGCTCGTCACCCCAGCGTAGGCCGACAGCTCAACCACAGTGTCCCATACACTATCATGCCAGACTCATGAGTCATAGCGGATCGTGGTACCAAGGTTAAACGGGCTTTACACTGGTAAGTGGTACCTTAGATTCAAGTAGTTGCGTCCATACATGGTAAACACACATTAGGCTAATCGGGTTCCTTGACAAGCTCGACTGGTACGAGCGCACACTAACTTAATCGACATGGAGTACATACGCACTCCTTGTAGCCTAACCACTGTCGATAATCACCATACGATTTGGATTCATCGAACGTGCCCGTGGTGGCGAAACTAAATCGGCCACTTGATTGGAAACTGTTAACCGATTGCCTAGACTATGCGATAGTCCCAATCATACTCAGTTGTATTAGGCATTCATATGTGACAATCAAATAACATGTAACAATCAAAACACATATAAATCTCATTCGAGCATTTTAACAAACACATAGTGCACATGTTATCACACATAGGCATTTCATACATGAATCACGTAGTCAAATGTAAATTATATGAAGGAATCTATTCATATAGTTTAGATAATTGAGAACCTCATCTCAACACCTTGAATAAATGCATTTCATCAAACAATCACCCATTCAGACATTTTATCAAAATACTTAGACTATACATTTTAAACATACATGTAATAAATTAGTCATAACATATATTATGACAAATCCTTTCACAAAGGAGTTGTCACGCATTCACAATCACCTATTCTCAATTAATAAGCATGGCAAGCACAAATCATAATTCCATATTCATTCAGACATTTCAACAAACACATGAAATGCATTACATTCAACATAGTTCATATATATGTGTAATACACGGAAAACATCGTGTCTAAGCATAGGTGACAGCAATCAAGTAAGTCAGAAATCATTAACTGACATTGAAAGCCTTGAAAACCATAAGCTAAACATTTATAGTCCCCACCTTTCATCGGTATACTCGTATCGAACTCAGTTTGAATCCTATGCCTTTGTCTATGGCACAACGACAACCTATAACATGAAATAGGTTAGCTATTTCACCATTTTACCTATCTGGATCCCTAAAACAGATTAGGGTTAGGATATCTTACCAAAAAATGGATTCGAATTCGTCGGTGTAATGACATGGAGAGGTGATTCAGCACGTGGAGTGGTGGGAATGAATCCCAGCGACAAACCACAACTCTCTCTCACTTCTCCTCACTTCTCATTCTCTTTTCTCTCTTCTACCTCCTAGGGTTTAGGAAATTCGTATGGAATGAGAGAGGGTGTGTTTAGGGTCTTATATAGACCCAAAAGTGAAGTCAATGGCCCCAGGGCCATGATATACTTAGGTTATAGCTAAAAAGCGGCTGTTTCGGGCCAATGGAGCTCATCTGGAGTCCCATTACTTGCATACGGTCTGGAGAAAGTTTCCTGACGATGGATCTACGCCAGGCTAAGATTTCGGTCCAATCGAATTTATGGATCGACCGCGGAGGACCAGTTTCAGTTCAACGACTATCATCACTCGATCAGGGCCATAAGTACACTGGCATGTGTATAGAAATTTCCCTGATCCAAGGGTGTTGTTAGGTCAGAATTTGACGGTCTGAAATCTTAAATATGGCCTGCAAGTGAACTGCTTAAATCACTTAAATCTGAGTTCATTTTCTAAAGATATTCGCGTTTCTCACACACTTCGCTCCAGGCTCAAGTTGTGTGTTTCTAGATACTATTTGGACTTGATTCTCGCGATGTTTGTCAAGCCTAGTAAAGCGGTCATAACCATATAGTTTCACGGTAATCGGACCTTCGACGCGCGGTCCAGGTCCGATATGGAGTTTCAATGTGCTCCCGAGACCAACTGGGCTTTGAGATTGATCCTAGGTTTCTAGGTAATGTAAAGTTATCGATTCTACTGGTTTTGGGTCTTGCAGTTCATATAGAAAGCAGTTCAAGCCAATCTACTAATTAATTCACTTTAGTACTTAATTAATTTCCATCTAATTTCTAAAGGATTCGGTCCTTAATGATTTCTGCCTGAGGTGGTACTCGGGTCTTAGTACGGATTTTTCCGAGATGTTACAAAGCAGCAGGGATCTTTGTCCTTTCCCCAGTGCAATGGTACCTCAAGACTTTAAGGTACCAAAATTCAAAAGATATGATGGTATCGGGTGCCCCAGAGCCCACGTAAGAATATTTTGTGGTGAGCTTGATGCTATGGCAAGTAATGATGGAGTATTGATCGGTCTATTTCAGAAATCCTTAAAAGGCAACGAGTTAGATTGGTAAACATCACTGGACTATTGTCGAATCATGTCACACCTCAACATTCGAGTACCCGAATCCCAAGTTCGTGAGTTTTAATATATTAATATTTATTACAATCCACATGCTTCCATCAAATTTAATAGATATTCAAAGTCATCTAAAAGGAAAATACTGCTGAAATAATATAATATCTACTAAATTCAACTCTCTCGACATTTTTTTCTATATCAAATTTGGAATTTAAACTAAATAAAAAAATAAAAGCATAATTGAAATATAAACTAAACCTATTTTCCTAGAAAAATAAAAACTAATAGTAGAGGCCCACCTGCTCGTAATATTCCAGCTCTGCACCTGTGCATTTTTTTATAGTAGGGTCAGCATAACAACCCGGTAGGGTCATTTCTTACTCAAAATTTAAAATGTTCAAATTATATCAAATTTTTATAAATGAGAGAGAAAAATAGAATATAGATAATAAGAGAACGTGAATTTTAGCAATATAATTATAAAAATGTTATGCATGTGATACTTTCCATGAACTCTCATAAACAATATATGTCATCTCTTACAACACCATACCCAAATGGATGGCCATGTTGCATTAACGCTCACGTACCAGTACCTTGTAAAGAGGGACTCATTTATACATTAGTTGGTCAGACTACTGCTCCAGTTGTACCTCTGACATATGTCTGGGCACATAAATGTACTCATACGCCATACACAAATGAGATTCTAAAGGATCCAGTGGGTTCTATGGTCTTTCACCCAAGTGGCACAATCGCCCTACTTGCTAGCTTTAGGGTCTTCCACCCAAGAGACACGATCACCTTACTTGCTTACGTTACATTGAACATATTAATATCGATACTCAATAAATGCTAGACATGCATATAGGATGAATCATTGTTTCACAATTGAAAATATCAACATAAATCTACCATGAATTTATTCACATTATTTTACTACTCATAAAAACTATTATAAAAATCAATAATTATTGAATTCTCAAAATATTAAAGACATAAATTTTTATTTCTAATTAAAAATTCTATAAACAATTCCATTGAAACTTAATAATTAAAATACTTAAATAAATTATTTTTAATTTACTTTTATTAAATATAGGAATTACTGAGATTTGATAATGTATAAGAAGTTTTATTTTAAATTCTAACTTTAATTAAATCAATTTTTTTATTAAATAATATTAAATATAATAAATCATATTAGCATAAAACAAATTAATTTTATTTTTATTCACTAAATTTTAAATTTTAAATTTATTTTAATTGTAACATAAACTTAACAAATAAATTCTTTATGATTGTTCTGATATTAAATTAAAATTTATTAAATTTATATAAATCAAATATTTTTACAATTAAAGAATTAATTTATATTTAAATTTAACTTTGGATAAATTGATTTAAATCAATCAAATTATAATCTAATTTATTAAATAAATTCCAAATTTAATGAATTTGATTATTTTAATAACAAAATTTATTTAAAATTTTAATTTTTAAAAGTTTAGAATTAAAATTAGATTTTTTTTAAAATAAATAAATTAAATTATACTTTCGACAATTTATTAATTAAGTTATATTATATTCTAAGCTAATTAAGATTCATTTTTTAGTATATAATTTGAATATTAAATTAAAATTCTACTATGAATCAAATTGATTTAATTCAACCATTGTTTCAAGGTAAATTTCAAATTTTCAACAATTAAGCTAAATAATTAAATAAATTTTAAATAAAAATATCAATCACATAAATAATTGATTTAAACAATATTACTATTAAAATTTTAGAATAAAATAACATAACAATTAACTGAAAATTTTAAACTTCAAATTAAGATTACTTACTTGATCTTAAATACCGGACCAAACCTTATGTAGAACAAACTCAATGTATACACTCGATGTGCACAATGTCTAAAATCGAGTCTTGATTAACTCACACCTATGCACCATACATACACTAACTATTATTTTATGATTTTAAGGGTGGGCTCACACTTAAACTCTACTAGACCCACACTCAAACTCTACTTATGTCATAATTGTTCATGTACGTGCTTCATATGTGAAGCAAAATACGTGTCTTAGTGTTTCATGCATGAAAAATGAATTTTTAAAACTCCTATATTAATTACTAATTTCATTGCTATATTTAATACCAAAACTAAAAGTTCCAACATATGTAAACATATCTCATGCTAATACATCTACTTCTATCTAAAATAATGTGCATATAAGCAAGATATGGAGTTTATATACCGTTAATTTGATGTGTGTTAAGATGGTTCAGATAATGAATGGTTTAGATTTTTAAATGGGCACTCCACATGGTAGATTCCATTTCAACAGTCCAGATGATACAGTTTGTCGCTGGATGGTTTTGATTGGTTAGACCATCTATTGGGAAGTAGGTCAGGGATTGAACTCTTTGGACGGTTTAGATTGATGTGAGGATACATTGACTAGTTGATAAATGTGAGTACCATGAGATTTGAATGGTCTAGATGGGTAGAGTATTTGGAATGCTAGACCTCCTACGTTTCACACACATTTTTTTTTCTTGCATTTATATCCATTTATTTCTTATCTCTTTCGCATGTGTGTCACATATTTGTAGCATGTGAAGGGTGCATGGTGTGTGTGGTTCGGTTTAATATGTGCATGCATGCATGGATTGGTTGCATTTTATCTAGTCATTACATTCTTTCCCCCTAAAAAAAAATTGTCCTCAAAATTTAACGTATCTATGGTGTAAAAAGTTGTGGGTATTTTTCTTGAATTTCATCCTCGCGCTCCCATGAAGCTTCATGTTCATCGTGATGTCCCCAGTGTACTTTTACAAGTGGTATGATCTTGGTTCAAAGTACTTGATCCCTTCTGTCGAGGATACGAACTGGTTCTTCTATGTACATGACATCTTCGTGAATTTTCAGTGGTTGTTAGTCAATAATGTGCGACGCGTCCCTTTCATACTTTCGTAACATTGATATGTGAAATACGCTTTAAATGCCAGATAGTTGTGGTGGTAGATCTAGTTTGTAGGCCATGACACCTACTCTTTATAGGATCTCGAACGGCCCGATGTAGCATGGTGTTAATTTCCCTTTCTTCTTGAATTGCATGACTCCTTTCATCGGTGATATGTCGTGCCTTAGACTCGGGAACCGGGCTCGCAAAATTTCCGATCACCGAATTCGGTGGCGACAGCCTCTGTAGTACCCCCATTCTCAGCTCCTGGTGCCCATTCACCAGGTTCTGATCCTGGGATCCTACAAGGAGGATTTCAATAATATAAGTCTGATTCAAAATGAGCATACCCAAGATCATAACATTATAACCACAGAAACATCATTACAAAATCCATTGAGAATTTAAACTTTTCACAAGTACATGACTCAAGGAGAGAATTACAAAGGCTATACAAGAACAACTCCAAAAGGGTCCACGGCACGCTCCACGCTCCTGCTCAACTACTGCTGCTGCCTAGAATCACCTGTACGCATTAATCATGCATAAGCTTATAGAAAGCTTAGAGGGTGGTGTAAGTGTGTGTAGGACAGGTGCCATGAGTGCAATATCAGAATATGTGAAAAATGTGGTAAGACCATGAATACCACTGGCTGTCACAAGGCTAAGCAAATGCAAGACAGGAGAACCATCTACCAACCAAGGGCTATGCAACCCAATGTAAGATACCATAAGCCAATCTAAGGCTGTGCAATGCGGGGCTATAGAGCCAAGTGCCATATGTAATATGCAATGTGATCATACTTATCCTCATAACAAGTCCACAATCAGTATAGTTCCTCTCTGGGAAATCAACAGGGTTAAATACACTACCTGCTGATTGCTGCTCTCCTACCCGCATAACCTAGCGAGCATAAAAGACCTCACTACCCACTTGTGGACAGTCAATCACCAATAAGGCTCGACGGTAGTGGACCAATTTATGAGCTGGTCAAACTCAGCCTAGTTATTGCCCCTCACTCAGGCGGGTAAGGCCACACCCCCTCCCAACCGACCACGATACAATGGGAGATACGGCCTAATGATAAAGTCACCGACACTCATATTTTCCACTCGGTCTCGGCGTTGGAGCATCTCCTGGTATCATGAAGGTTCTGGGACTTTCACCCAAGGACATCTTATGTGCCCTCAGTGCTCAACAAACATTTTCGGTGTCCAAATCTGTCCATCCACGATATACCTGTGGAGGCTATGGCCCTGATGAAGCTAGGGTGAATATCAACTGTGCTATGCAATGCCAGATGTATGAATCACACGAATCAACCATGCATCAAATCCTGCACATCTAGCGCGCTCAAGTGGGACAAATCCACCACCCAGGGAGTCCCATCCCAGTTTGCCCAACGGCATAATGCCATGACCAATCAACCATCCACCAAGCACATAAATGATGCTCATGAGTCATGAAAATGACTAAGTGTGCCATGAGATGATGTACTCTCCTCGATTCTAGGTACTTAGACAAATTTCCATGGAAAAGAAGGAACACAACCACTAGTGGGGGTCTAATAGCTTGGGGTAGCCCACGAGACTAAGTAGACAATGCCATAGGCCTAAATGAGGAGAATGAACCTAGCAAAGGGTCTAAGGTGGACATTTAACCACTAATAGACGAGAAAGGGCCTAGGAAATGGGCATAAAAGGGTCCTCAATGTGGGCATTCAACCACCATTGTCCCCTAACAAGGCGGCCCAACAAAAGTCTACCTAGAAGCAAGGCCCAAGGCCCAAATACTATCATAAAAATAAATGGGCAGCCACATACATATATATATTTCTCACATAATGGCCTCCAGAAGATGGCCCAAAGCTATAATTAACAACATGGGCCCATACGGGAGATTATGCCCAATAACAATGTCACTAAATCCATGCATTATGTTGGACTTAGTGGGTAGCCCATTGAAAGTGTAAGTGCTATAGTTTATATCCCTGTCTGTTGTCAAATTTGTGATGCCAAAATCACTGTTATATAACTTGCATAAGTGAAGCTCTCTCAAAAATCAACATTCATGAACAAGCAAAGCTCACAACAAGCAAAGCTCACAAGTACAAAGATTCACTCAAAGATCAACCTTGACTACAAGTATTGCTCATAAGACATGACTCAAGAATGCAAGACTTCAAGAAGAGTACAAGGCAGTTTGTAAAGAACTTTTAAGGTTGAGCTACATCAAGATTTCAAGATTGAACTACATCAAGACTTCAAGGCTTAAACTTCAAGGTCAGTTGTTCCTAATTTTTCAATGTCCTTACTTCATGTTGAGGTTTGATTGACCTTAGGTTGACCTTAGGAGTAGGCCATTTTGGATACATAAGTTATATGTTTAAGTTACATGAGTTTAGGCAGTTCTAAGACTTGTCCTAGGCTTTCTTCGACTAGTCTTAGTTTTGCTTCGACCAGTCTAAGAAATTCCTCGATCAGTCGTGAGTTTGTTACAAAATTTGGATATTTTCTATTAGGCTTCAACTAGTCCAGGAATCTATTCGACCAGTCGAAGGAATAGTGTCGACTACATCTTCGACCAGTCGAAAGTCTTCGACTCAAAGTCCAGCGATGAAATTCAGGTTCTTCGACTAGTCGAAGGAGACCTTCGACCAGTCGAAGGTGACCTACGACCAGTCGAAGAACGGTCAAAGCTTATCGCGCCCGATTTTTTCAAATATCTGTTAATTCTTCGACTAGTCGAAGAGCTCCCTAGACCAGTCGAAGACGCGATCTGCTCACCTATAAATAGAGCACGAATCTCAAAAGAATTAACGGAATTAATTAATCCATTCAAGCCAATCTTCGTCAAACTTCTGAGAGATAATTCTGTGCTCCATCTAAGCTAAGTGTGCTTATTTAATATTATCTTTCTTTATCTTTATTTAATTGATTTTGTTTCTACTATTCCAATCTAATTTGATAAGAGGAATTATTATTCCATTTCTTTGAAATCAAAATCAATTAAGGCAAGCCCTATTTGGTTTAATTTAAAATCTATTAGAACTAGAACCATTGTAATTGAGTACTGGACATTGAACTTGGACATTCAATCATCTACTCTGACTTGGTTCTACTGGGCTGCTACAACGAAGGAGATAATCAGGTATTTTACATTTAATTGTAAATTCCTTTCTGTTTTTGTTTCTTTCAAGATTTGCCAGAAAAATCTTGTTGTATTGGTTATCTGAGGAGAGCCAGGAAAACTCAGAAGTGGAGTTTTTTAATTGTGTAAGCCCACAGACAAAGACACAATTGTAAAGGTTTTGGGTGAACCTGAGAAAACCTATTTTGTTAGTGAACACTAATATCCCCTGTGTGAGGATATTAGGAGTGGAGTAGCATTCTGTGTGGCTGTTGTTTAACAGTTGGTGAACACACAGGCGAACCACTATGATCCCTTGTGTTGTGGTTGAATGATTTATACTTCTAATATTTAATTATTTATTGGTGGGATGTATGTATGGTGGTGAATATTGTAATCATTTAATTCAATCATTGTGGGAATTTTGTAATAGTTTAGAATTTATTTTCTGTTATTCCTTTATCAGCTTGATATTTAATTTCCTTTAAAGTTGTTCCAGCAAGGTTGCCCTGCCATTTTTATGGTGTATGGCTGTCCCTCGAACAATACATTTGTGATTACAATTTATTTCAGTTCAATTTGTGTTTATTTCTGTATGCCTCTTTGGTTTGAGATTTGATACAAAGATCTTTCTAGAAATAAGGTTGTCTTACCATAAACTCTGGTTTTTGGTGTAAGGTTGTCCTTAGAACAACATTTGTATCAACCTCTCAAGATCTAAATTTTGAGGTTGTTTTGCTTTCCTGCATTGTGATTTATTTTGGCTATCATATTCTTTTTAATTCCACTATTATAAGTTTTATTTGGCATAGTCCTATTCACCCCCCCCCCCCCTCTAGGACATATAACTAGGCCTTTTCAAGTGGTATCAAAGCCAGATAGCTCTTTTTTAATTCTTGGATTTAATTCCTGAGCTAACGATTTAAGCTATTTTAGATGTCAAATTTTTATAGCCTTTCAGTCACTAGGCCTCCACCCTTTGATGGCTCCAACTATGCCTATTGGAAAGCTAAAATGAGGATCTTCCTCAAATGAATGGATGAGAGTGTGTAGCAAGCCACAGTGACTGAATGGAATCCTCCTATCATGGAAGTTACTGGGGTTGACGGTTTAAAATCTATGAAAGCCACACCATATTACCAATGGACCACATTTCAGAAAAGTGAGAGTAGTGCAAATGCTAAAGCACTAAATGCAATTACTTGCGCACTATCATCAGATGAGTTCAAAAGAATCATTTCCTGTGATACTGCAAAGCAAGCTTGGGATATATTAGAAATGACACACGAGGGTACTACAATTGTAAAAAAATCTAAGTCCAACTCCTCACAACCAGATTTGAAGAAATTCATATGGAGGAAAATGAAATGTTTATAGACTTTTACACTAGATTGAATGACATTGTAAACTCAATGTGGGGTCTTGGCGATAAAATCCCAGAATGTAAAGTGTGTGCAAAGATATTACGCTCACTTCCTGAACGGTTCAATTCTAAAGTAACCGTGATCCAGGAACTTCGTGATACGGATAATATGAGAGTAGAAGAACTAGTTGGTTCTCTACAAACCTACGAAAACTTTAAAGCTCCTAAAGGTAAATCTATCGTACTAAAATCTTATAAATGTAATTCAGAAGAAAATTCTGATTCAGAAGATGATATGGCTCTTTTAGCTAAGAAATTTTATAAGATTTTCAAAAGCAAGAAAAGGGTTGATTTTCAAAAATCAAATGATAAAAAGAAGTTTAGACCCAAATCTCGAAAATCTTTGAAAGATAGTCAATGTTAAACTGTCAAGAATATGGGCACTTAGCAAATAGATGTCCTAAAAAGGACAAACCCAAGAAGAAGGGTATGTTGGCTACATGGGATGAATCATCTGATTCTGAAGCTTCTTCTGAATCAGAAGATTCTGAAATTGAGTCGGGCAATGAAGTTAAAGCTCTTATGACTCTAGTCAAATTCACATTTTCAGATAATGACTCGACAAGTGAAGAAAATCTGAGTAGTGAATGTGAAAATGAAGATTATCTTCAAGATGCTTACAATGCCCTATATAAGGAAAGTTGTAAAATTGCTGTCAAACTTAAACTTCAAAAAGAAAAGTTTTCTAAACTCAAAGAATGTTTTGAATCACTTGTCTTAGAAAAATCACAAATTTCAGATTGTTTTGAAAAATCAAAATGCGATTTGGAATTCAAAATCTTCCTAATTGTTGATTTGAAATCTAAAATTGAGAAACTAAAAAATGAAGTATCTTCTCTTCTGAGTCTAAAGGACACATGAAAATATATCTAAGGTGATCCAAAGTTAGAAAAACTTTTATCCGGATCAAGAAAATGTGGCGATCTATCCGGGTTGGGCTATGATAAAAATTTATCTCCTAAACAAAAGTATACTCCTCCTATGTTTGTGAAAGGAGAGTCCTCAAACTCAAAAGGGAAAAGTACTTATCAAGGTTTTTTAGAAATTCAAAAACTTTTCAAAAACCTAGAAGCAGCCATGTCAACATTAATCAGAAACAAAATCCACTAGCTGAAAAGATAGTTGATTTACTCAAGGAGCTCTTAAAATCTAACTCTATAGGTCATTCTTACAACTATAAACAAAAGAAGACCAACTATGTTCCTAAACCCAAAATAGTTATGAAATGGGTTCCTAAATTTGCCTGCTTGGTTGCTCATACTGCTTTCAAAGCAACAAGTCATTCAAAGTGGTACCTAGACAGTGGATGCTCCAGGCATATGACAGGTGACAAAGCTTTATTCACGGATCTAAAAGATATGACTGATGGTTCAGTCACATTTGGTGATGGTAGCAACTGCAAGATTATAGGCCAAGGTACGGTTCAACTTTTTAATCTTCCTGTGTTTAAAAATGTTTTATATGTTGAAGGCTTAAAATATAACTTGCTTAGCATATCTCAAATATGTGCTAATAACCATAGTGTTCGGTTTTCTAATTAAAGCTGTGAGATACTAAACAATAAGAGTTCTGTAATATTAACTGGACGTAGAACGTCTGAAAATTGCTATATTATTAGCGAATCCAGCTCATCTAATCAAACATGTTACATGGTCCATACAGACGAGACTGATTTATGGCACAAACGTCTTGGACATGTACATTATCGAAATTTATATAGATTGAGCAAACGAGAACTTATAAGAGGTTTACCCAAACTTCAGAAATTAGATAAAATATGTGGTGAGTGCCAGATAGGCAAACAAACAAGGAACTCACACAAAAAGGTGAATTCAAATACCACATCAAGACCACTCGAACTCCTCTACATGGATCTAATAGGACCTACCAGAATGGAAAGTCATGGTGGAAAAAAGTATATCCTGGTAATAGTTGATGACTTTACCAGATTCACATGGGTATTCTTCTTAAGGGATAAATCTGAAACCTTTGAAGAAGTAAGAAAAGTTCTCAAAAGGATTCAAACTGAAAAATCTTCTCAAATCAGTAAGATTCGTAGTGATCATGGATTTGAATTTGAGAATAGCAATTTTGAGAAGTTCTATACCGACCAAGGAATATTACATGAATTCTCTGCTCCTAAAACTCCACAACAAAATGAAATTGTGGAAAGAAAGAATAGGGTGCTTCAAGAAATGACTAATGTCATGTTGAATAGCATGAAGCTCTCTAAAAATCTTTAGGCTGAAGCAGTCAACACAGCTTGCTATATTATTAACCGAGTCTACACTAATAAAACAGCTTACGAATTGTGGTTCAATAAAAAGCCTACTGTCAAATACTTTCGAGTTTTTGGCAGCAAGTGCTATATTTTATGAGATCGTGAAAATTTGAGAAATTTTGATATGAAGAGTGATGAAGGGATTTTTCTAGGATATTCCTTAAACAGTCAAGCTTATAGGGTTCTGAACAAAAGAACTGGTGTGATTCAAGAGTCCATCAATGTTGTCATTGATAATCACTTAAACACGCCAATCCCTAATTCAGATAATGATAAAGTTCTAATCATTGATAAACCCGATACTTCATTAAATTAGACTAATTCTGAGTTGAGGACTGTTAAAGATCATCCAACCATACAAATTCTTGGAAACCCTCTCACCGGTGTTCGCACCCATAGACAACTTGAGGATATATGTAATTATGTATGTTTTACATCCCAAATAGAACCATCTAACGTAAAAGAAGCTCTTGCTGATGAGAACTGAATTGTTGCGATGTAAGAAGAACTCAACCAATTCGTAAGAAATGATGTTTAGTATCTCGTACCAAGACCTAAAGATAAACACATCATTGGAACAAAATGGATTTTCAAAAATAAGTCTGACGAGCGTGAAAATATAACTAGAAACAAGGCTAGACTAGTGGTACAAGGTTATACTCAAATTGAAGGAATTGATTTTGATGAAACTTTTGCACCAGTAGCACGTCTTGAATCTATCAGACTATTTATATCCATTGCATGTTTTAGAAAGATAAAGATCTATCAAATGGATGTAAAAAGTGCCTTTCTAAATGGCGATTTACATGAAGAAGTCTATGTTGAACAGCCAATGGGTTTTGAAGATCCCAAAAATACTGATCATGTGTATTGGCTTAAAAAGGCACTTTATGGATTAAAACAAGCACCTAGGGCATGGTATGAGAAACTAACAAAATTTCTTTTAAGTCATAATTTTCAAATGGGATCTGTTGATAAAACTCTGTTTGTTAAAAAATATAATGATCATATCTTAATGGTACAGATTTATGTTGATGATATTATTTATGGATCAACTTGTACTGACTTGATTATTGAGTTTGCAGATTTGATGAAATCACAGTTCAAAATGAGCATGGTTGGGGAATTGACTTATTTCCTTGGATTGCAAGTAAAGCAACAACCTGAAGGAATATTCATTTCTCAATCTAAGTATGCTTTGAATCTAATCAAGAGATTTGGATTTGAGAATGGCAAGAATTTCGATACTCCTATGAGTACTACCCTGAAACTCTCAAAAGACTCTAATGGTAAAAATGTTGATTCAAAACTTTATCGGAGTATGATTGGCAGTTGTTATATTTAACTGCTAGTAGACCTGATATTTCTCTAAGTGTTGGTATTTGCGCAAGATATCAATCTGATCCAAAAGAATCTCACTTGATTGCTGTCAAGCGGATTATTAGATATGTCGTAAGTACTGTAAATCTCGGTCTCTGGTATCCTCATGAGACTAGTGTCCAATTAGCTGGGTACTCGGATGCTGACTGGGCTGGTAATCTAGATGATAGAAAATCAACCAGTGGTGGTTGCTTTTACATTGGAAATTGTCTAGTTTCTTAGTTTAGTAAGAAATAAAATTCTATATCACTTTTAACAGCTGAAGCTGAGTATATCGCAGCTGGTAATGCATGTACACAGCTTGTTTGGATGCAACGAATGCTAAGTGATTATGGAATTAAACAGGATTCTTTGTTATTATATTGTAATAATTCTAGTGCTATACATATTTCAAAAAATCTTATTCAGCATTCTCGTACTAAGCACATTGACATTAGATTTCATTATATTCGTGAATTAGTAGAAGAAAAAGTTATATCTCTGGAATATATTCCTACCGAAGATCAACGAGCTGACATTTTCTCAAAACCTCTCGATAAAAGCAGGTTCAAAAAGATGAAATTTGATCTTGGCATGTATATTTTAAAATGATTATTTATGCCTACTTATATCATAGTGTATATATTTGCTAGGTTGAATTTCAATTTTTGAATAATTTGCAAGAAATATGAATTTTTGGATATTCTTCGACCAGTTGTGAGTATACTCGACCAGTCGAACTTCGACCGGTCGTAAATATCCACGACCAGTCGTAGATCTCGGGAATCACTTAAATTTTGGAGATTTTGCTTTCTTCCTCATTCCATTTTTTTCTCTTTAAGGAGCCAAGCTTCGACTTGTTGAACCCATTGTTCTTGTTCTTCAAGGTTAGTGTTCCATATACGTTTTTCTTGCAGATCTATGTCTAGATTGTTTCCTTTTCTAGCTTGAAGCTTTCTATTTTGGATTTCATTGAGATTTGGGGTTTGGATTTTGAAAAATCTGTTTTGAGTAAACCCACTTCTCAATCCTTTGCAACTTCTTATTTCCTTGTTATCGTTGTTGCAAATGGCTTCTAGAGGTAGAAAAACTACTTCCCGTGGTCCTTCTTCTTCCTCCAGATCGACCATTATCACTAAGCGTCATCTTCTTGTTCCCAATGACGATCCATCTTATGTTAGGGACATTAGATTACGTAAAGTTATTGTTGAACATCCTGTTGATGTTAATCATATTGCACCTTTTGACATCCTTCCTATGCTTAAAGCTGTAGGTTGGGTTAACTTATTACATTGGGGTGGGCCAGCATACCAGTCCATTGTCTAATCCATGTTTGCATGTATTAGTGACTTCTCACAGGATAATTTAACTTTTAAAATATTTACTAGAGAAGGGCCTTTTGACATTGATCGTCAGCTAATTTCAGCCCTTATAGACATTCCTGTGAATGATGAGGGTATTCCTATCCATAACCTAACTGATAAACCCTCAGTTTCTGAAAAACGTATGCTCACTAGAGACTTGTGTAACATGGATGTTCACTGGACACAAAAAGGGAATGCACTTCTCGTAAGGTATTTGTTACCCAAATACAGAGTTCTCCACAAAATATTTGTGTCTAATCTGTATCCTTGTTCGGGTAATAAAACTGACTTGACCTCGTTTATGGTTCGTGTTATCCATGCTATTGCCAGTGGTACTTAGATTTGTTTATCATCCTTAATATGTCATTTCATTCTTCAGTTTAGACTCCATCCTGGTCATAGTGACATTCCTTTTGCCTATTTAATGACTGTATTGGCTACACATATGTTAGTCGATATGCCGGTTGATGAGGCACCTATCCATCATCTGATTTTCAACAATACTAATATCAATAAGATGAAGCTGGAATTACTTCCTGAACAAGGTGGTGGTGGTGGTGGTCATGAAGAAGCTGGTGATGACATTAATATGGATGACATTTTTGAGGAACTGGATTCTGATTCAACAAATGATCCAGATTTTGAACCATCTGATGTTGATGCACGTCTGAGTGCATTGGAGGATAAAGTTAAAAATATAAATGTAAAGATGGAAAACATGTCTGTTGCTCATGATTTATAATTCAAGTACATGCACAAATATCTTAGGCAATTGAACATAGGCATGCACCAACTTGATCCCTCCATTCCTGCTCCGTCATCTGGTTCTAGTTCTGATTAGTTTATATGGGATTTCTGGTTTGTAATAACTTTATAACATAGCACTAGGTTGACTGATTTTGAGTTGGATACTATCTTTGTTTTATGCTGGGTATTTGTTCTATGTGAAACTATGCTGAGTATCTCTATCTCTGGTTTTTGTTATAATCTCATAACTCCTCATGTTTACTCTCATATATCCCTTTATTTAGTTCTCCTTTATTGTTGTTTCCTTTGTCATATTGTGACAAAAAGGAGGAGAATAGTTTGTTCTTAACGATGTGATTGTGAGAGGAGTAGCATTGGTTATGTTACTCAGGGGGAGTATGTTTGAACTAGTTGAATGAACTGGTTGAATGTTGAATGCTGAATATTGAATATTGATTTGCAGGTAAGCCAGTTGATATTAACTGGTTCATGATTCTTTAACCAGTTGTTTTACTTTATGTTTATCTTGGTTATTTGTTTTATCACTAATTTGACAAAGGGGGAGATTGTAAGTGTTATAGTTTATATCCCTGTCTGTTATCAAATTTGTGATGCCAAAATCACTGTTATATAACTTGCATAAGTGAAGCTCTCTTAAAGATCAACATTCATGAACAAGTAAAACTCACAACAAGCAAAGCTCACAAGTACAAAGATTCACTCAAAGATCAACCTTGACTACAAGTATTGCTCACTAGACATGACTCAAGAATGCAAGACTTCAAGAAGAGTACAAGGCAGTTCGTAAAGAACTCAAGACACTTTCAAGGTTACGCTACATCAAGATTTCAAGATTGAACTACATCAAGACTTCAAAGCTTAAACTTCAAGGTCACTTGTTCCTAATGTTTCAATGTCCTTACTTCATGTTGAGGTTTGATTGACCTTAGGTTGACCTTAGGAGTAGGCCATTTTGGATACATAAGTCATATGTTTAAGTTACATGAGTTTGGGCAGTTCTAAGACTTGTCCTAGGCTTTCTTCGACTAGTCTTAGCTTTGCTTCGACCAGTCTAAGAAATTCCTCGATCAGTCATGAGTTTGTTACAAAATTCGGATATTTTCTGTTAGGCTTCGACTAGTCCAGGAATCTGTTCGACCAGTCGAAGGAACAGTGTCGACTGCATCTTCGACCAGTCGAAAGTCTTCGACTCAAAGTCCAGCGATGAAATTCAGGTTCTTCGACTAGTCGAAGGTGACCTACAACTAGTCGAAGGAGACCTTCAACCAGTCATAGAACGGTCAAAGCTTATCGCGCCCGATTTTTTCAAATATCTATTAATTCTTCGACTAGTCGAAGAGCTCCCTAGACCAGTTGAAGACGCGATCTGCTCACTTATAAATAGAGCACGAATCTCAGAAGAATTAACGGAATTAATTAATCCATTCAAGCCAATCTTCATCAAACTTCTGAGAGATAATTCTGTGCTCCATCTAAGCTAAGTGTGCTTATTTAATATTCTCTTTCTTTAGCTTTATTTAATTGATTTTGTTTCTACTATTCCAATCTAATTTGATAAGAGGAATTGTTATTCCCTTTCTTTGAATTAAAATCAATTAAGGCAAGCCCTATTTGGTTTAATTTAAAATCTATTAGAACTAGAACCATTGTAATTGAGTACTGGACATTGAACTTGGACATTCAATCATCTACTCTGACTTGGTTCTACTGGGCTGCTACAATGAAGGAGATAATCAGGTATTTTACATTTAATTGTAAATTCCTTTCTGTTTTGGTTTCTTTCAAGATTTGCCAGAAAAATCTTGTTGTATTGGTTATCTGAGGAGAGCCAAGAAAACTCAGAAGTGGGGTTTTTTAATTGTGTAAGCTCACAGACAAAGACACAATTGTAAAGGTTTTGAGTGAACCTGAGAAAACCTATTTTGTTAGTGAACTCTAATATCCCCTGTGTGAGGATATTAGGAGTGAAGTATCATTCTGTGTGGCTGTTGTTTAATAGTTGGTGAACACACAGGCGAACCACTATAATCCCTTGTGTTGTGGTTGAAAAATCTTTAATTATTTATTGGTGGGATGTATGTATGGTGGTGAATGTTGTAATCATTTAATTCAAGCATTGTGGGAATTTTTTAATAGTTTAGAATTTATTTTCTGCTATTCCTTTATCAGCTTGATATTTAATTTCCTTTAAAGTTGTTCCAGGAAGGTTGCCTCCGCCATTTTTATGGTGTATGGTCGTCCTAGAACACTACATTTGTGATTACAATTTATTTCAGTTCAGTTTGTGTTTATTTTTGTATGCCTCTTTGGTTTGAGATTTGATACAAAGATCTTTCTAGAAATAAGTTTGTCCTACCATAAACTTTGGTTTTTGGTGCAAGGTTGTCCTTAGAATAACATTTGTATCAACCTCTTAAGATCTAAATTTTGAGGTTGTTTTACTTTCCTGCATTGTGATTTATTTTGGCTATCATATTCTTTTTAATTTCGCTGTTATAAGTTTTATTTGGCATAGTCCTATTCACCCCCCCTCTAGGACATATAGCTAGGCCTTTTCAGAAAGTGCCCTGGTTTGTCAAGTTACGTGAGTGTTGAGTCAGATTGTCTACAGAGCCTGATAGGAAGATCAATTCAAATGTCTGCCTCAACCAGATGTGTGCAATCTCGCCACAGGTAAATTTAAAGCTTCACATCCCATGTCCCAAAACATCAGGTGAATAAAACCCTTAAAAATAAGTTAGAAAATCATAGGGTTTTATGGTGAGAAAACTTTTCAAAACAGGAAAATCTCTAAGTTTTTCTTACCTTGTTGATTTTATCGAAGCACCCTCGATATGATCAACCTGCGCTGTCAAGTCCTCGATGCTTCATCGATACCATCGAAAAGAGGACCAAATATGTCCAGCAACTTCACAACATATCTAGACGAATTATCGATGTATCGATACACCTATCGATACTCAAATCTTGAGCTCATCGAAAGTGGCTCGATAAGATCGACAGGTAGATTTTCGGTGCCCCTATTTTTAAAAGAAAATCTCAAATTCCTTTGATATATTGATGCTCTTCTCGATATGATCTTAAATCAAATATTGATAAATCGGAAGACCGTCTATGATATCAATCGTGGGCGTGCATTTCTTCCAGCAGATATTTCAGGTTGTTTTTAACTTTGATCGGGGTCCATTCAAGGAAATTGATATTCATATGTCGTTGATATCGAGGCCAAGTCGATTGCATCAAAAATGGACACAAACTGTCCAGTGAGCTTACTGGTAAATCTATAGGATTTATCGATGCATCGACATTGCCTTCGATATCATCGATATACAAATTCCGATGACATCGGCTGACCCTCGATCATTTCTTAAAAACCTGAAATATTTCTAGTCAAGTCTCTCTCATTTTTTTAAGTGTCAACGGATCGAACCTATCATTGATGGAATCGGAGTTCGAAATCCGATGACATCGACAAATTGTTTCGATTCATCAACCAACTGGCAAAAGGTTTCAAAAGCGTATGACTTTGAGTTTGAGTCATTGAGCAGACCATTGATGCTATCGAGAGTATACGCTTGATGATATCAAACCTGCTCGATGATATCGAACTCAGTCATAAATGTGACCATTTTATATCCGTTGGAACCTTTTGCCTATATATAGAGGACTTGTCTATTGTTGCTGGGAGAGAAAGTAGAGAGAGTTTTTGTGTGTTTAACCTTGGATCATATACCCAAAGCCCTTTCTCTTAGGGAAGTTCCTCATCCAATCCACCCTTACTATTGATATTCAATAGAGTGGATTGGGGAATAAACTTCCGCATTCAAGGATCCTTCAGCTACTACTTTAATGGTAAATCATTATGCTGGGATGCCTTGAATGCCTAAATGATTGGATCTACTCTATCTTCATTATAGGAAAACATTTAGAGAGTAGGATTCCATCATAACCTTGACCCAACCCGTCACCATATATCGGTTCATCTTTTGTGTTGCAGATCAAGGGAGCAGAAGACTCTTCGTCAACAAGGAGGAGGAGATCTTCGGTGTTGTGCTTATCGGGACTCATTAACTTATTTGTAAGTATCTAGAGTCCAAGAGGACACTTGTGATCTTCCTTTGTAGGATTGGGTCTTAAGTGGTTTTCACCCTTTGAAGTCCTCAAGGAGGCCTCCAGCGGGAGTGTATGTAGTGAGTGCGTTGTGTGGACCCTTGCTCTGTGGAGAGCATAAATATCTGGTTGAAGGTGAACAAGCAAAACCTTAGCTTTGAGGTTAACCGCTGTGAAACCTCGGGTTTGAGGTGAACCGTGTAGAAACTTCCAGTAGGGTCTTATGAAAAATCCTTACCAGTGTTCCTAAAAGTGGGTGCGTTGTGTTGACCCTTGCTTGTGAGATCATAAACAGTCAGCCTCAGTGTAGGTTGTAAAGGTTGAAGGTGAACATGATTTAAAACCTTAGGTTTGAGGTGAACCGCCATGAAACCTCCTTAGTGAAATCTGGTACACTCAAGGGTTGAGTGCGGTTACCGGGAGTGGAGTAGACTGATCGTCAAACCACTATAAAAATGACTGTGTTTGAGATTATTATTCTTCTGATTGTGTGATTTACTTTAATATTTGTATATCTAAATATCTGAAATCACACCTCACACACTTACATAGTCATATCCATCATAAACTGGTTTGCATATTGTTTACTTCTCAAGTAGTTTGTGATTGGATCCTTTACCGGGCTTAGAAGTCAGTAGAGTTATTTTTGAGTAATCCTAATGCATGTCTGTTGTTAGGATTAGTGTAATAGGATTTGAAATAAATCATAAAAACTTTTAAAAATCCTATTCACCCCCTTCTAGGACATATTGGCATATTCCTTCTTCAACTAGTGCGGTCTTCACCGCCATTTCACCCATAAGCTCAAGTACATAGGCAAAGATCATATCCATGTTGGGCAAAATGGACCTTACAACATCAGCCCAAAAACTAGTAAATTAGGTGGGCAATCAAGGACCCATCCACATCTATATTTCGGCCCAACTAGTCCAGTATAATGGTGGAAGCAGCCCATATATACAATTGGGCTAAAGTTGGACGTCCCAGCCCATCTGGGCCTACTGGACATCCAAAATTTCTGGTCTATCACTTTCAGGCTTAAACAACAATAAAAGAGTGGGCCTTTCTTGGCACTAATTAAGCTCAAAAGTCTTAGCATTAAAAGTATAGCATATATACTCAATATTTCTCCACTTGGTAGGCCCCACATCCTTAAATATCAAGCCATATATACAAGTTTTTTTTTCTCATAACACCTTGCTGGACTTTTAGCCCACCCAGCTTCCTGGGCCTACTGAGGTCCTGCAGAAAATGATTTTGGTGAGACATAAATTTTATGGTGGTCCTTGATCATCATGGTGGGCCCCAATAGATGGAGAATGTGGACAATATCACATAAACTCAAGTGGGCCTGCTGCTGGACTTTAGCACCTAAAAAGTATGGACTTCCTAGGTGGGCCTGGGCGTCCCAAGGGCTTGGACGGCCAACTTGAAACACATGAAGGAGGGCTCCTGTAACTCCCCGGAAATCGAGGGTCGAGCAGGAGCCCAACTCCCATGTTCCAACGTATCACTTATGCAACATAGATAATGATGATTAAATGTTGTCTGTATTAGCACATTAAACATGAATGAGATTACACTAAATCAGTATATCATACTCCAAAGACGGTTAAATTAAGCAAGTGGAAGACTGTGATAAATATATAGAATGTATAAGTGGTTGTAATTCCCCAGAGTATGAACATGATACCAGGTCAAATCATTATATGTTTGGTTCCAAAATATACAAAATGATAAAGTGTAATGTCATCTAATCCATATCCCTGTAGCCCCGGTGGCGCAACTTCAGGTCTACATATACTCACCAGAGAGTTACAAATAGGAGAACTCCTCCTCGTCATCGTAGAAGTCAGGCTCCGCCTCGTAGGCCTCGATATCACCTGAAACTAAAACAGAGTCTGGTTGGTGTTTTAAAACACCGTCCCAGAGTAGGAGTGACTGATCAACTCAGTGGAGCCATAAGGCAAAGGTTAACATGTTATCAATTCAGTCAAGCAATAATGATAAAGCAATACAACAAGCATTCCTAGGTACTCTGATTAATGCAAGAATGATATGCGATAATGATGCATGCCCTCGCTTGCACTCCCTCTGCGACATTATCTCACGATCGCGGCATGCACCCCTTCCTCTGTGCTAAACTCCAATGCTAAAGGCACATGCAATGCGGTGCATGTGCGTGATTAGCTAATTTTTTAATTAGACTTATTCATACAGCAAGTTTGGGAAGCTAAGGTACCTCCCTTTATATTATTTACCCAAACGATGATCCATCTAAGGTCGTCAATCCTATACGATAGGTAAGTTATAGGGCAACGTCACCCCTGATTTAAAAATAGTGGATAGGTAAGTTCAAGTCACTATGAAGAGGCTCGTCACCTCAACGTAGGCCTTAGTTTATACTCGAGGTTACTATGGGAAAGGCTCGTCACCTTAGCGTAGGCTGACAGCTCGAATACAGTGTCCCATACCACCGTATTTGGCTCACGAGTTTGGTTTGCTCACTGGACACTACGGGGAGGCTCGTCACCCCAGCATAGGCCGACAGCTCAACCACAGTATCTCATACCACCATGCCTGACTCATGAGTCTTAGCAGATCGAGGTACCAAGGTTAAACGGGCTTTACATTGGTAAGTTGGTACCTTAGATTCAAGCAGTAGCGTTCATATATGGTGAATATACATTAGACCAATCAGGTTACTTGACAAGTTTGACTGGTACGAGCGTACGTTGAATTCATTGACATGGAGTGCGTAAACATTCCACGTGGCCTAACCACTGTCGACAAGTAACGTACAACTCGGATTCCTCGAACATGTCTTGTGTGGCGAACCGACCTTGGCCACTAACTCAAAAATCATTATCGATTGCCTGGACTATGTAGTAGTCCCAATCATACTTCAAACACAATAGGCATCCATGTTTGATAGTCCAAATAGCACGTAGCAACCAATTCAAATATGAATCTCACATAAGCATTTTAACGAACACATAGAGTACATGTTAACATACGTAGGTGTTCATCCATAAAGCACGTAGTAGTAAGATAGGTTACATGAAGGAAACTGTAACTACAGATAAAGTGATTGAGAATCCTATCTCAACACCCTCTTTAAAAATATTTCAACAAGCATTTTCTCATTCATGCATTTTATCAAACACTTAGACTACACATATCAATATACATGTAATATATTGGTTATAATATATATTATGGCAAGTCCTTTCACAAAGGAGTTTTCACACACACAACGATCATGTACTTACAATTAATAATCATGGCATGCACAAATCTAAATTCTATATTCATTCAAACATTTCAACAAACACATGGATTGCATTATAATCGACATAGTATATATATGTGTAATACATGAAAAAAATCGTATTTTAGCATATGTGATAGTAATCAAGTCAGTCATAAATCATTAACTGACATTGAAAGCCTTGAAAACTATACCCTAAACGTTTATAGTCCGGACCTTTCACTGGTAAACTTGTATCGAACTCAGTTTGAACACTAAGTCTTCGTCTACCGCACAACGACAACCTATAACATGAAATAGGTTAGCTATTTCACCATTTACTCTATTTGGATCCCTAAAATAGACTAGGGGTTAGGATTTCTTACCCAAAATCAAAACCAAAATCGCCGGTATAACGATACGGGAGAGACGATTCTGCCCGTGGAGCGGCAAGGAAGAATCCCAACAACTATCTCTCTCACTCTCTATCCTTTCCTCACTCTTTCCTTCTCTTTTCTCTATTCTCTCACCTAGGGTTTAGAAAATTCGTATGGCATGGGAGAGAGGGGTTTTAAGGGCCTTATATAAGCTCAAAAGTGACCTCAATGGCCCTAGGGCCATGGTATACTTAAGTTATAGCCAAAAGTCTGCTGTTTTGGGCCATGGTATACTCGACCCCTAATTTTCAGGGTGTTACAAGTTGGTATCAAAGCATGATTTAGATTAAACTGGACCTGGGTTATGGTCACATGACGCACACCGATGTACTTTGACTTAGGAGGGAGCGACGAAATGTAGAGACAGACTTAAGATTTCCCATTTTGCCAAATGGCAAGATCAATCGAACTCGACTGTTGAGATCGGGCCTGTGCCCTCCCGTGATCACTTGAGGTGATCCCGAATCACTTTTAGACTGTCAATCGATGGGTCTAGATGACGATTTAGCCCATTCCAACTTCAAATAATCCAAATACATGACTGTACAACAGATAGGACCCAAAACGACTCGAAGCAGAATCGGGGGCAAAATGGTTCAGTCCGGGGGACCCACAGTGGACCCAGGGCATCATTGGCACCCTGGGAGGGGGGTGGCCACCGCCCTACCCTGGTGGCACCGCTCCCAGTCTAGAGGACCGCGGCGACACCGTGCCTACTGTGGTGCACTGCGCCCCGGTCTGTCCGAGCCTGTCGGGCCGATGCAGGCTGGCATCGGGCCGACCTCCCAAAGAGTGTGGGGCCCACCGAATGATGTGGGGACTCCTATTTATCTCCCCTTTTCCCCCCTCTTTCCTTTCCTACCCCTGCAAGCTCTCCTCCTACCACCCAGGAGCGTGGCGGTGAACGGGCTACTATGGAAGCCCGTTTGGCTCAACTTGAGGAGGGCCAAGCTGCCTTGAGGCAGGAAATCCAGGAGGCCCGAGCTGAAGCAAGACAAAAGCTTGAGGAGAACGAGGCCTTCATGAAATAAAAATTCAGTAAAGTGTCCCGCACCTTGAGGGCCATCCTATGTGCCTACAGGATAAGGGTGCACCTCCACCATCGCCCGATTCTGACGACTAGTTATATGTAGTCACCTTTTTGTTGCTTTGTTGCTTGTTTCTAGTTTATATGTTTTAGCCTTGACGGACTTAGTAGTAGATGTGGCAAATAGTGTGTTGTTGTTTAAGTCTTTGAATAGGCTAGTTCTCATGCGTTTCTTGTCATGATGCATGTAAAGTTATACCTTATATATTATGATAAATTTTGGTAAATGAAATGCATGCAGTTTCTTTTATTATGAAGTGTGTGGAATGCTTAAAGGATTGTGTATTGCTATGCTACATCTTACACAAGTTGTGCCCTATGTCATATAGGGAATGCCACCTGCGGTCACGCGGAGCATGGCACGCCTCACACTTACTGATTTGATGGACCAGGCACCTCCCCGGAGTGATGGTTGTACGAACCCTGTTTGGGAGACTATGCCTAAGTCTCAGCCATCTTCTGGTCCTACAGTTGGGCCACCACCTTACACACCACCGGTTCGTGAGCAGAACCATGCATCTTCTTCGGCGCAGCACGTGCCTCAGGAAGCCCCACCTATGAATAGGTTAAAGCAGTTATTGATGATGATGCACTAGCAAAGAAAAAGACCAAGAGTAGCGGCAGATGCAAAGATCGCGAAGAAGAAGAACAACTTTTATTGCAGGGGCCCTAGCTTAGGGTGGGAGTGTGACTCCACCTTCACCATCTGTACACCCTACTCAGACTGTAAGGCCTTCCGCTTAGGATGAGAGTGTGACTTTACCTGCTCCTGCTGTATACCCTACGGGGAACTTGGGTACGAGTGGCCTCTTCGAGTGATTACAGCGCTTGCTGTAACACCCCGAATTTTTCCTAACTTAGCAATGGACGTCCTTGGACGTAGAACTACCCTAGGGCCTTATTCTGCTGTGATTAGGGTGTAATTTAATCAAGTATTAATAGCTTGAATCACCTTCTATACAAACTATAAAGGCCCGAGTACCACCTCAGGCAGAAATCATACAGGACTAAATCTTTTAGAAATTAGGCGCGTATTAGCTAGTGCTAAACTAGTTTACTTGTGAAATTCACACTAATCACTTTCAATATGATCTGCAAGACCCAAAACTTATAGAATCATTAACGCTAGGTTACCCTAAAATCTAGGATCAAACTCTATTCCTGGTTGCTTTCGGGAACACATTGAAACTTCGTACCGGACCTGGACTGCACGTCGAAAGTCCAATTTCTATGAAATTATATAATTAAGATTGCCTTGCTGGACTTGACCACCACCTCAGAAATTAAGTTCAAATAGTATCCCGAAGCTATTCGCTTGAGCCCAGAGTGAAGTGTGTGAGAAACGTGAATATCTTAGAAATAAAAATCTAAATTTAAGTAATCTGAGACTTGTCGCTTGTGGACCGAATATAAGGATTCAGACCATAAGAATCTGACCCAAATACACCCTCAGATCAGGAGAAATTTCCCATACATGGCAGTGTGCTTGAGGCCCTGATCGAGTTTCGGTGACCGTCGAACTGAAACTGGTTCGCCGTGGTCGATCTGTAAATCCGATCGGACCAAAAAATTAACTTGACCTAAATCCATAGTCAGGGTGCTTAAATCCAACCGCATATAGAAAGGGGGCCTTCGGAAGTGCTTCGTTGGATCGGAACAAGCCTCCTTTGGCTATAACCTAAGTATACCTTGGCCCTAGGGCCATTTCCGTCAGTTTTAGGCCTATATAAGGGCCTTAAGCCCTCACTCTCTCATCCCATACGAATTTGGGAAACCCTAGGAGAGAGAAGAGGGGAAAGAGAGAGAAAAAGAGAGAGAGAGAGTTAGAGTTCATCCCTGGGATTCAATCCCATCACTCCACGTTCCTTGCCACTACTTCTGTACCGCTCTACTGGCGCTACCAATCCCGTTCTTAGGTAAGAAATCCAACCCCTAATCTGTTCTAGGGTTTCAACTAGTTGAAATGATGAAATAGCTAACCTAGTTCATGCTATAGGTTGCCATCCTGCCGTGACAAAGACTACGTGTTTAAAACGAATCCATTACACGTTTATCGGTGTAAGGTGCGGACTATAGACGTATAGGTTATAGTTTTCAAAGCTTTCAATGTTGGTTAATGATAGATTCCTAACGTGGATGCTATTTCACATGCAAGATGAGATATCCGTTTTGTGTTTCAGTTATATACGAACTATGTGGAGTTTAGCGTATTCTTTGTTTTTGTTGAAAGTCCCGTATACGTATAAAATTTGAAAGTATGTTTGTCATGATTAATTGTCGTGTGTATATACTAGTTATGCGTGTAACAACTCCTTAGCGAAAGGATTAGCCCTAATACATGTTATATCAACATACGTTGTGTATGTTATTAAGTGTAGTCTAAGTGTTTGTTGAAATGACTGAATGAAGATGAAATCATGATTTGTGCCTACCGTGGATATGGAATGCATGTATATGATGGTTGTGTACGTGACAACTCCTTGTTGGAAGGATTTGTCCAAGTATATAACACAAATCAACATATGTCATGAATGTTAATATGTGTAGTATAAATGTTTGATAAAATGTCTGTATGAGTAAGTAATTGGTGACTTGTACTGTCTATGGGCGTTGAGATAAGGTTCTCAACTACCATAACTATGCGTATAAATCCTTCTATGTATCTTATATTATATTGTCTGATTACTTATGAAATGCATATGGGTGAATGCATGTTTATATTATATTTCATAAAATGCTTGAACGGTTGTAGGATTTGACTTACTGCTTGATTATCTAATATGAATTCTTGTTAGTATTTAGTGTGGTTGGGACTATGAAGTAGTCCAGGCAATCGGTAATAGATTCTGTTTTAGTGGCCGAGGTTGTTTTGCCACAAAGGGTGTGTTGATGAATCCGAGTCGTACTACGGTTGTCGACAGTGGTTAGGCCACACGGAGTGCTCACACACTTCATGTCGATTAGCTCGTTGTACGCTCGTACTAGTTAAGCTCGTCAAGTACTTCGATTTGCCTATTGTATGTTCACCATGTGTGGACGCTAATGTTTGAACCTAAGGTACCAAACTCACCAGTGAAACCCTGTTAACCTTGGTACCTCGATCCGCTAAGACTGATAAGCCGGACATGGTGGTATGGGACACCGTGGTTGAGCTGTCGGCCTATGCTGGGGCGACGAGCCTCCCCGCAGTGACCAGTGAGTAACCAAAGCTCGTAAGCCAAATATGGTGGTATGGGACACTGTATTCAAGCTGTTGGCCTACACTGATAAGGTGACGAGCCCTTTGCAGTGACCTCGAGCATACTTTGAGTCTACATAGAGGCGCCAACCATTCCGTAGCAATAAGAGTATAAACTAAGCCTGCACGGATCAGGTGATGAGCCCTTTGCAGCGACCTAGAACCGCAACTTCGTGTGAGATTTACTAGGACTGACGACCCTAGAATGGATCATTATTAGGTATTGATATAAGGGAGGTACCTTAGTTTCCCAATCTTGATGTATGAAAAGGACTAATAAAAAAACTTGATAATCATGCTCATAACATCGCACTGCATGTGCCCTGGGTTGAAGAGCACAGAGGGAAGAAAGCATATTGCGATCGTAAGATGGTGTCGCACGAGGGAGTGTAGGCGAGGGCATGCATCATGAATACATGTTATCCTTGCATTAATAAGAGTATCTAAGAATGTCTGATATGTTTGCTTTATCATTACTGCTTGACTGAATTGATAATATGTTAACCTTTGCTTTATATTTCCACTGAGTTGATCACTCACTCCCACATTATGGGACGGTGTTGTACACACTAACTAGACCCTGTCTTCGTTTCAGATGATGACGATACTTGCGAAGTGGAGCCGGACTTTTATGATGATGAGGGTTTCTCTTGTGTGCTGCTATCAGGCGGGTCTATATAGACCATCTTCTAATCGACGGGATTACAGGGTTGCTGATTAGATGTCATTACACTTTAGTTTATACTTTTGGAACACCCATGTTTATTCATTTTGTTCATTTTTGGTGTATACATGTCTATATTTAACCTGGTAACATGTTCACACTCTTGAGACTTACAACAGTTTATAAATTTTATATATCTATCACAGTTTTCCACTTGCATAATTTAACTGTCTTTGGAGTATGATATGCTGTTTTGGTCTAATCCCATTCATGTTTCAATGCACTCATCATAATCATCATTATCTATGTTGCATAAGTGATGCGTTGGAACTCGGGAGTTGAGCTTTGCTTGACCCCTGATTTTCAAGGCGTTATAAGATGGTATCGGAGCATGATTTGGATTAAACTGGATGTGGGTTATGGTCACATGATGTATGCTGACGCATTTAGACCTATGTGGGTGCGAGAAAAATGTAGAAACAAGCTTAGGTTTCCCAGTTTCGCCAATTGGCGAAATTCACCGAAAACGATCGCTGAAATCGAGTTCGTACACCTCCTTGATCACATGAGATGACCCCGAATCACCCCTATACCGTCAATCAATGAGTGTAGATCACAATGTACCCCCATCCCAGCCTTCAACAATCGGTAAATGTGAATAAACACCAGAACCTACTTAAAATGACTTGAAACGACTCAAAACGGAGTCGGGGGCCAAACGGGCACTTCTAAGGAGACCCAGTGTGGGCCCCACATATTTTTAGAGTCCAGGGGGTAGGAGGACCTCGCCCAAAGGGCGAGCCCTCGCCGAAACCTCTAGAGGTCGGCAAGGACCTTGCCAGTTCGGCGATGCCTCGCCACCAGACGGGCCTGGTCGGGCGGGCTGGCTCGGGCCAATGGCGTTTGGGTGTTGTGTGGCCCACTGGTCCATGTGGGGTCGATTAAAACCCCTTTTAACACACCCCTCCTTCATAAACTACTCTCTCAAGCTCTCCTTTTACCCGAAAATTTTTGATTTTCTACTCAAATCCCCTCCTCCAAACACTCCTTTTCCCATTTTCGTGCAACCCTCACACCACCCCTTCAGAAACCTCTACCATAGCTACCAACCCTTTCTATTTCCTCTCATTTGAGCTCTTAAACCCCTATTTGAGTCTCAAATTCGTGTAAACCCACCAACCCATCCTATTTCTTCATTTTCCCTCTTTATTTCCTTTCATTTGAGCCTTTACACCCTCCTTTGAGGCTCAAATCCATGGAAACCCAAAGATCCCATCCCTTTTTCTATTTTCTTCACTCTCCCATGGCTCTATTCGAGCTTATTATGACTATCTTCCCCCTTTTCACCATTCTTTCCCTCATGGGAAAGAAAAAGGGCTCCCGTGAAAGAAGCTAGGCCTAGTCGCCCTGCTCGTTCGAGGAGACTGAGGGGTGCCACCGCAAGTACAAGCATCAATCAGGAGTTTCAGACTAAGCGGGATCTCGATCCCCAGGCTCCCGTCGGAAGGGCCCTGCTGGCAGAGCTGTCGCATGGAATTTACGAGGGCCGTAGGGTCCTTTTTAAAGTTCATGTGGATGGACGGCTATTTGGGGAATACTTGTTGCTCGAGTGCCTGGAAGAGGCCAGGTGGGGTCCACTATTTGAGGGCGAGTACCGTGCAAATATGGGCACTTTTCGAGCTTTCTATGCCCACATTCGAGAGCCTACGCTAGAGCCGTTGCAGTTTAAAATCTCCTTTGAAAGAGATCGGGAGGCCACAATTGACATTGGTTTAATATCTCGGCTTATGAATGTGCCCTTTGGTGAGGTACATGCAAGTGACCAGAATCTGAGGAGTGCATGTGAAAGGGATCACCGCACGCGATCCCTTTGTGGTCGACTGGTTCAGTGGCAGCCGAATAATAGTCTTCTAGCGACCAATATGACTGACGACTTCCGTCTACTCCATCACATCTTCACGTTCAACGTCTACCCTAGGTGGAGTAAACGCAGTGAGTGCACGCGCCTGATGGTAGATTTCTTGTATCAAGTGGGGCAGGGTGAGAGGGTGTGCGTGCCTACGTATGTTCTGTGGTAGATAGTTCTTACCGCACGCTCCAATAGAAGGACTGATTCGCTCCCCTTCGGCCGACTCATATGTAAGATTGCACATGAGTTTGGCTACAGACTTGGGGCAAAAAGGCCGGTGTCGATCCGTTACATCAATGAAGCTACTCTCAATCAGATGGAAATCGGGCCACGACAGCGGTAAGCCCGACTTGATAAGAGTGAGGATGAGACGGCTAGTGAGGAGTATGGAAGCGAGGAGGGAAGCAGGGAAGAAATAGAAGAAGAATAGGAAGAAGAAGAGGAAGCCCAAGATACGGATGAGAGCTCTCCTCCTACGGCACCGGAGCATGACTCTGATCAGGCCGCTAGGGATGCCCGCATAGTTCGACTTGAGGAGGGCCAGGCTATCCTACTACAGGATATAATCGATCTTCGAGCCCTCGTGAAACACAAATTTAAGAAAGTGACATGCACTTTGAAGTCTATCTTGTGCTACTTGCAGGATAAGTGTGCCCCTCCTCCGTCGCCAGACTCGGATGCCTAGTCATCCATGTTGTCGCCCTGTGGCTTGCTTGATGCTATATTAGGATCTTTGTGTTTTTATGTTGATAGGCCTAGTAATGTAGTGGTTGGTAGAATGTTTTAAATGTTTGAAGTCTTGGTTGTATTAGCTCATATGCATCTTCTGTCATGATTCATGTAATACTGTCTCATGTATTATGACAATTTTGGTAAATGATATGCATAAAGTTGCTTTAATTTGTGTATGAATGCTACTCATAAGTTAAGATTAGGCTACTGGTTATACTAAGGGACGTAAAAGACTAATTATGCTAAGATATTTGAAAGATAGATTTAGTAGTTGACTTGATTAGGTTGGAGTGAGACCTCATTCCTTCGTTGAATCCCCTTAATACTTATAGACTTCTTTAATAACTCTTAGGAAGGTTGTTTTGATTAGAAACTATTCACGCATAGGGAAAACTTATATATATCCTTTGGATTGAACGTTAAGTCAAATCAACACACCCGTTAGAATTGCCTTCTCAAGGGATGATTATAATCAGGAACACGGAGTAGAGAAACTATATATAAGCGAAATGTTTGCGGTTTGAATCGAATTCTTAATCCTGGTAACTACCAATGAACTCAATGCTCTGATCAAGCAGAAGATCGGGATCAACGAGGATTAAGAACTGATACGACAAACTTTCTGTCATAGTTAGGCAGAAGGTCCATGTATCCGACTCAGACCCACTACACAACTTTCCTTCCGTATTGGCCCGACCACTTGCAACTAAAAGTTTATTATTTCATCTTTGAGAAGTGTTAAGAACATATAGCCAATAGAGATTTTCTCTTTAAGCCCAAGGAAATTCCCAAATGGACAACAGACAGCTAGGAATTAGGTCTCAAATCATATGCCATGTTGGCATACATATTGTACATTTGAACTTAGAAAGATAGCCTGCCTATTAAGCTAGACATGATTAAATAAGGTAAGTCGGGACCGTGATAAAAGTCCTCCTTTGGTAGGATTAGTTGTCTTGCCACCAACTTACACTCGTCCCTGAAATCAACTACAACACCCATCATCTTTAGCTCCTTTCTATAACCATAGGTACCAATGACATAATACACATCATCGATGAAAGGAAGACCAATGTATTAAGAGATCTTTCCCATTTTATGTCAAGGATAAGTCCTAAATTATACATTGTTCTAACATACGGATCAGGACATAGATCCTTGAGCTTCGAGAGTGAAAATAATTTTTAAGAGGGGTAGAACATTATGAGCCCAATTTAAGTTAAGTCAGTTTATACAACCATTGGATTAAAGTGGCGCAGCGAAAGCGTGATTGGCCCCTGCCCCACTGGCCTAGGATCGAAGGAAATTGATCTAGGTTATACGTAAGTTAGGTCATTAAATAGGATCTGAATCTTCCTTAGAATGTCAATAATGAAGTCTTTAAAGGAAAGCAATTAGGGCATAAGTGTTAAACCAATTCATATTATAGAATAGGTCTAACAATGGGTACGAGCTGAATTACAATAACTAAGGTCAATGTATCCATAGATGTGCTCGTTGAATATGAACTTAATTGGAGCCTTAGCCAATTTTAGGGCGAAGAAGTTTTAAGGAGGATAGACTAAAGTAAGCCAGACTAGTATAGATAGCATACACCCTACCATGCACATAAGCTTGAAATTAATTAAACTTAGGCAAGTGAAATAATAAAATCTCTACTTATTACCTGTTCACTCCCCAAGTATAGGGTTGTGATGTAGTAATAAACTCGGTAAGATCGAGGTCGAATCCCACGAGGACTGGTCGTCACAATTTAAATCTGTGATTCTCCTTAACTAATCCAACAATTAATGTAGCGAATTACTAACACAAATTTATGGAAAATAACTATTGAGAATAAGAAAGAAAATTCAATCAGAGAGAGCACTAGGACTTTCGAATCCACCCCTAATTATCCTAACCCTTGTTTTGTCTGTTAATTCACTTTAATTTAGATTGATCTAACTTATCTAGAGAAAGCACAATCCGTGTCCTTAATCAGGCATACAGATTGTGTAATTCCTTCAAACAATGCTATGAATAACATATCCCATGTCCTTGGTCGGGCACATGGAATATACCGTTCATTAAAGCACCCTGTCTCTTCCCCTATAGGAACCTGTTCATAATCAGACACAAGCACCTAGAATAAGCATCCAAACAACATCCATCCATAGACTCTGATCAAAGTTCATAGATGGAGAAGTATAGAATTTAAAACAATCAAGCACACTAGAGAAAGAAACAAATCAATCTAATTAAAGTAAAATCAACATAGAACAATGGGTGTTCAAATTAGGGGTTTCATCTCAGCCCTAGCTGAGAGATTAGTTAGCCATAAAATCCATTAAACAGATGGATAAATAAAAATTCATAAAAGAAATATCAAACCAATTTCTCTCTCTTCTTTCTTCTCTTTCTTCTCTTTCTTCTCTCCCTTGCTGTAGATCTGGAAATCCTTCAATTTCTGAATGCCTTTCCTCATATTTTGCAACTCTTTTTATAGCTGATGGAGTGGCTGGAGTGGTGAAAATCGGATTTGGGAAGTCAAGCCACACGCGTTAAAGAAAAAACCTTTTGCAGCCCAAGTTCGGGACCTTGAAACACCATACTTTCCTCGTTCAAATTCCAACAAACACCGTCCCTTAGGACTTTCTTGGGTCCTCTACATGATGGACGGTTCAGATCTGCCATATGATCAAAGATGGTGGCCCACAACCGCCTGGAAAACCGGATTTCTTAATTTGTGTGAAACTTTCGCACCCTTTCGCTGTCGTGATCGGTGGGTCCCATGGAAGTGTTTTCTGGGAAATCCACCCCGTCCATTGCATTCAGAACAAAATTTCAGTCAAGAATGGGTAGTTTTGAATGTCCATTGATGCGTCCCAGAGAAGAAATCACGAAAAAATCAGATTTGGATGTTGCAGGGCAGTCCGTTTGTGGCCTCTGTACCGCACACGTGTGCACGCATGGGTCCAAACTTTCAACATGGGTTTGTAGATTCGAGGCCGTCTTCAAGATGAACGGTTTGGATCGTCCGGAAAGACCACGTGTGGGGCCCACTGCCGTTCGCAAAACGGACCAGCAGCGTCCGTTCGCTGACGCTAGAGCGGGGATGCGGATCCGCTATCCGTTCTGGTGGGGCCCATTCATTCTTTATTTTGGGAAATCCAGTCCGTCCATTAGATGGAGGAGGAAAATTTGGTCAGGAATATGTAGTTTTCACCTTCTGTTGACGAGTTCCACATGATATTATACTCTGTCGTCCGTCCTTTATTTAAACGGCCAGGATTCCATTATCTTTGTTTCTTCGAATATCGTCACCTAGGACTTAGTAACATGGGCCTTAGAGAGCCAATGGACGGTCCGGATTGTAGATATGGACAATAGGTGGGGCCCACAACACGTCCGAAATCAAACAACTGACGAATTTGTTTCCAAACGGCGTTAACGCTGCTTTGTGGAAGAAGTCACCAAACCGACTTTGACCGGGTGTCTTGGTTCGGTGTAGCCCGACTACACGTGCGCTCAAGTGCTCACGCTGATTGGATGGGGTCCACTACGATATGTTTTGTAAAATCTAATCCATCCAATTGCTGTAGCATCTAGTTTAAAGGGTTGATACCAAAGTTGAAGTACTTCCATATATCAGGTGGGTGCCACTTTAATGAATCAAGGGGCTGATATGACTGTTGAGGCACTTCCCGAGAGATCCAGAGATTAAAATTTAATATGTACAGTTAATTTGTGGCCCTCATCCCATGTATGAAGTTTTGAACTGATCGGATGGCAGGAAACATGTGATCATCGAAATTCTGGACCAATTTCGGGCCTCTTTAAACGTGAACGGCTTGATTTCCTCGGGTCCCTGGCATGTAAATTCTTTAATATTGGTCCTCTGGAGTCCGTCCCTTGCTCTGGTGTCTTCGGAGTGTAAAATCCACGCTTTTAATCATCAATTTTCAATCAACGCTCCTGATTTCATCCTGTAACAAAAATACGATTAAAATACTCCATTAAGTATTATCATATACGTAAAATCTGGTAATGATCGGGGTCTGATATGTAATATTTGACCCTCATCACAACCCCCAACCAGCATTTTGCTAGTCCCGAGCAAAACATGCGAAAAATAATTTCAAAAATAAAAGACAATTCCTGTAAACTCAAGTGACTTGTGATCAGATAGCTGAGATGTGAAAATTCTAAAATTCATGAATGGTGAGAAGATTTTTCTCCTGGAATCAAGCTTGCAGTAAACTTCATAATCAAGTTCAAAATATTAAGCCATTAATTAGACAATTTTAAACATTGAGTTCCATGAGTGTTTAGTGTAATCTCAGCTTACAATCATTAAAAGATCCAATTGTCAATTTCATGATATCATTAGTAATTCGTGACAACCAACCTGAAACCAACACTAGCATTTAGATCATCTTTTCGTTCTATCATCCTTTGATTTCCTTTATAAACAGTGGTGCCAAGGAGGGGAATCAAATCCGCACCTATAGGGAGCAAACCTATGGTGAAAACTTGTCGCCTAACTCTTTTCTTATGTCAACTATGGGGAATCAAATCTTCATCTATAGGGAGCAAACCTATGATGACGATTATGCGACTTATTCTTTCAATTCTTCTTTATAGACTGATGCTAAAAATTTTGTTTTTCAGGCTGGTTCCTTTCATGCTTAGTGATTACCATGTTATCAATTAATATCGAACTAAAAACTTAATGTGTAAACGAGATCTGATATGTGAAATCATGGCTCAATCAATGTTTACAACTTCTAATCATGGATTAACCATTCAAACTTCAGTGTGAAATCTGCCAGACAACCAAATCCAAGAGTCATAAATTTCTCACATTCTGAATCTTGTAATTTCAAAATCACAACTATCCTTCAAAATCACTTTGAATTCAACAGAAATTTCAGAAAAAATGTTAAAATTTTCACAAATTTTGCTCAAGACCAAGAAAATACTGATTAGGTAACCTAATCTCCCACCCCCAACCTAAAATCTACATTGTCCTCAATGTAAAAGAAATAAACATGCAATGCACATGAGACAACGAAAAGAAAAGAGGAGTGAGGGAAAGATAGTACCTGGATGGAGAATCAAGAGGCGTTCTCAAGAATATCAACATAAAAGCGAGTTAGCACAAGAGAGATATCAACAAAAACAAAACAAAAATAAAAATAAATAAAATCCTAAAAGAAAATCCTACCTATACCACTTTCGCAGTGCTCTCGATTGCATTTAGCGTATGCAACAAGCCTTTAAACCCCTAGGTTACCCCTAGTGGACGAGTTGTAGTCTCGTGAGGGTTTGCAGTAATGTTACCCACAAACATTGAAGTAACTAACTAGAAAAAATCATAAAACAAAAGACTGGGTTGCCTCCCAGGAGTGCTAAGTTTAACGTCTTCAGCCAGATAGAAACGGACCATGAATGACTAATCATTATAACCAGGGTCCGCCAAAGAAATTACCTCATCCTTAATTAACCGATCCCAGACAAGTGATGTGAGTTCCCATGAGCTGTGCTATCTGAAAGGAGGTAACTGACACTGTCGTCAAATAATTTCAGGACTTCTGCTCGAACGACTTCTTCCATGTTAGGATCACGCTTCCTTTGCATTTCACGCGACATTTCCACAGCATGATCCATACATACAGTGGGGCATACTCCCTGTATTTCCGCTATCTTCCATTCAATTGCTGCCTTATATGCTCTAAGAACATTAAGCAGCCTGCTCTCTTTTGCCTTCTCAGAGTTAGAAACTGTGTTGTCAGGAAGAGTCTCAGAGGGATGAAGAGGTTCCACTTTCGCTCTCCATTTTTCAGTCTCCAATATAGGAGTAGAGTCGAGCAGTGCATTGACTTCGTGGATGGGACTATCGATGTCAAAATCCATGCCCGATTGTGCTAAGCAGGTCTCAAGAGGATCTTCAAAAGATGTACGGAAGGAGTCCTGCATAAGGCTCTCGATCATGTCCACTTCAAATATGTCATCCAAATCTGCGGATTGTTGTCCTGCATTAAAAACATTAAGTTTAATATTCATGTTACCAAAGGACAACTTCATAACTCCATTTCGGCAATTTATAATAGCATTAGATGTGGCCAAAAATGGACGACCCAAGATGATTTGGGATCTGACTATGAGGATTCTCAGACGGCCGAGTATCTATAACTATGAAATCCACTGGAAAATAGAATTTATCAACCTGGATTAGCACATCTTGAATAACACCTGGGAACCTTGACAGATCTATCGACCGGTTGTAATGTTACCTTAGTCGGTTTCAACTCACCAAGTCCTACTGGCTCATAAACCGAATAAGGTAACAAATTAACACTCGCCCTAAATCAAGCAATGCTTTCGATCTTATGATCTCCTATGCCGCAAGAAATGGTGGGGCTCCTGGATCCCTAAATTTAGGAGGGGTGTTATGTTGAATCATGGAGCTGAGCTGCTCTGCAAGGAAGACCTTCTTATGAACATTCTGCTTACGCTTTTGAGTGCATAAATCTTTAAGAAACTTAGCGTAAGGAGGGACTTGCTTGATAGCGTCAAGCAACGGGATGTTGACTTGCACTTTTTTAAACACGTCCAGGATTTCATCAAAATTGTTTCTTTTCTTCATTGGTGCCAGACGTTGAGGAAAAGGTGCTTTGGGCACGTAAGGTGGCACGTCAGCGGCTCTTGGAGAGTCAGAGAGTTTTTGGACTTTGGATGCATTGGTGTGTCTCTCTGCTTCACCTTGATTTGATTCATCCCTAGGTATCTCTATTTTGTTGTCAATCTGTTTGCCTGACCTAAGGGTAGTGATTGATTTGGCTTGCTCGTGGTATTGCCCTTGGTTGGAATTAGAGCCAATCTCATACTGTCCCTTTGGATTAGCCACAGGTTGGCCAGGGAACTTGCCCTTCTCTCTCTCACTCAATGTGGACTAGTTGACCCATTTGTACTTCCACTTGGCAATGGATTGTGCATTTGCATGTAAGCTTTGTTGGTTGGCTAGTAAGGTTTGTTGGGTGTCTTTTTGGAATTGGAGAGACTGCATAAAAAGATGGAGTGTATCCTCAAGAGATGGTTTCCTTGATTGTGCGTGCGATTGTTGATATTGTGGAAGCTGTTGAGGTTGCATAGGAGGATTTCGGATGGTCCTCCTTGTTGTGGTCCTTTGCCCAAGAGAAATTTGGATGCCTAGCCCACCCCGGGTTGTACGTGTTTGAGTAAGGATCATTCCCGGGTTTCGAAAGGTGTTCAAAGCATGAACTTGTTGAGAGAGGAATTCCGGGAAATTGTACGGATGGGCAAGATTGCGTAGGATGGGTAGAACTAGAACATATGGCACAAGCCTCGGCTTGAGTTGTTTGTGGAGGTCCATTATGTAACATCGAGCATCAACCTCCTTTGTCGGGCCATCAATCTTGGCATGGAGATCTGGGTGTGACTCCTATCTCATATATGCCACCTCTCTTTTGTGGTTGGGAACTTCTTTCACCTCTATCTGAATAGTCCCATTCTTTGGGAGTTTTCACACAAGGTTTCAAAGAATTTCCATGCTTCGGTATCGCTTTTGGTCATGAAGGACCCTCCACTTTGGTGGCATCAACCATGCGACGGTTTGGGGTGTCAGACCGTCATAAAAGTATTGCACTTGTTGCCACTTCTCAAAACCGTGGTGTGGACATTTAAGAAGCAAGTCCTTCCATCTTTCCCAACATTCATGAAAGTGCTCTCCCTCTTTTTGTGTGAAATTAGTGATTTCTCTACGGAGAGCATTAGTTTTGTGAACAGGGAAGAACTTGTTTAAGAACTTTCTAGACAATTGGTCCCATGTAGTGATAGACCCAACTTCTAGAGAATTCAACCATGCTTTCGCCTTATCCTTCAAAGAAAAGGAAACAAAGTAGTGATCGAATCGTCACGAGAAGTTTTGGAATTTAAAGGTGGAGCAAATGTCTAGGAATTCTTTCACATGATGATATGGGTCCTCCTTGTCCAACCCATAAAAGGAAGGCAAAGAAAGTATAACACCATCTTGAGTTCAAAGTGTCTTCTTCGTGGTGGTGGGCAACACTATGCATGAAGGCGCATTGAATTGGACAGAGTGAATAATCTTTAAGAGTTTTAGTTCCATTCTCTTTCGCCATTTCAATGGGATGTCTTTCAATCTTCTATGGAATGTTCTTTCTATTTCAGGATCAAAAGGTGCTAGTTCTTTATCTAGAGATCTACGTCCTAGCATAAACTAAGTAACAACCTAAGAGAAAGAAAACTAGAACTAGAAATTATGCTATTAAAAAAAACAAGTTAAAACTATGTGAATAAGAATGGGAAGAAAGAACCGGGGAAAAGGAGATGATTGATGGCGAAGATTTAAGAAGCTCCTCCTTCACTTAGTAGCTTCCTTCCTCAATTCTGTAAATAAAAACAAAAACAAATCAAGTTTCCTAAAATAATGATAGAAAAATCCTAAGCAACGGTTAATTTCTAAAAAAGAAAGTTTCTAAAACTAGAAAATAGAAAGTTACCAAATCCAAAGTTAGAAAGTAGAAAGTTCCTAAAAATTGAAAACCTAAATCTCAAAATAGAAAGTAGTAGAGGAACTGGAGAATTTAGAAAGATGTTACCAATTGGAGATCTATGTTAAAATCCTGCAAAAGAAAACAAAACAAGTTAGTTTCTAAAACAGAAAATCTAAAATTAGAAATTTTCTAAAGAACTAAAAAAAAAAGAGTTAGTTTCTAAAAAGGAAAGAAATCCTAGAATTAGAAAGTTACTAAAAATAAAAAGCTAAGTTAGTTTCTAAAAAAGGAAATTTTTTTTTTCTAAAACTAGAAAATAGAAAGTTACTTAAAAAAAGAATCTAAATCTAAAATTAGAAACTAAAAATTTCTAAAAAATAAAATCCTAATTCTAAAAATAGAAATTAGAAAAAGTAAGAAATTTAGAAGGGATTACCAAATTAGAAGTTTATTTCAGGACCCTACAAAAGCAGGAAATAGGTTAGTTCTAAAATAAAGAAAAAAAAAAAAAAAAATTCTACGTTAGTAAAATCCTAAGCTATGAATTATGATAAGAGAGATCTTAAATTCAATTTGGAGCAAGCATCCCAACTTGCGCCTAAAAACTTGTTCACTCCCCAAGTATAGGGTTGTGATGTAGTAATAAACTCGGTAAGATCGAGGTCGAATCCCACGAGATTGGTCGTCACAATTTAAATATGTGATTCTCCTTAACTAATCCAACAATTAGTGTAGCGAATTACTAACACAAATTTATGGAAAATAACTATTGAGAATAAGAAAGAAAATTCAATCAGAGAGAGCACTAGGACTTTCAAATCCACCCCTAATTATCCTAACCCTTGTTTTGTCTGTTAATTCACTTTAATTTAGATTGATCTAACTTATCTAGAGAAAGCACAATCCGTGTCCTTAATCAGGCATACAGATTGTCTAATTCCTTCAAACAATGCTATGAATAACATATCCCATGTCCTTGGTGGGCACATGGAATATACCGATTCATTAAAGCACTGTCTCTTCCCCATAGGAAACTGTTCATAATCAGACACAAGCACCTAGAATAAGCATCCAAACAACATCCATCCATAGACTCTGATCAAAGTTCATAGATGGAGAAGTATAGAATTTAAAACAATCAAGCACACTAGAGAAAGAAACAAATCAATCTAATTAAAGTAAAATCAACATAGAACAATGGGTGTTCAAATTAGGGTTTCATCTCAGCCCTACCTTGAGAGATTAGTTAGCCATAAAATCTATTAAACAGATGGATAAATAAAAATTCATAAAAGAAATATCAAACCAATTTCTCTCTCTCTTCTTTCTTCTCTTTCTTCTCTTTCTTCTCTCCCTTGCTGTAGATCTGGAAATCCTTCAATTTCTGAATGCCTTTCCTCATGTTTTGTAACTCTTTTTATAGCTGATGGAGTGGCTGGAGTGGTGAAAATCGAATTTGGGAAGCTGTCACAAGAAAAAACCTTTTTGCAGCCAAGTTCGGGACCTTGAAACACCATACTTTCCTCGTTCAAATTCCAACAAACACTGTCCCTTAGGACTTTCTTGGGTCCTCTACATGATGGACGGTTCAGATCTGCCATATGATCAAAGATGGTGGCCCACAACCGCCTGAAAAACCGGATTTCTTAATTTGTGTGAAACTTTCGCACCCTTTCGCTGTCGTGATCAGTGGGTCCCATCGAAGTGTTTTCTGGGAAATCCACCCCGTCCATTGCATTCAGAATGAAATTTCAGTCAAGAATGGGTAGTTTTGAAGGTCCATTGATGCGTCCCAGAGAAGAAATCACGAAAAAATCAGATTTGGACGTTGCAGGGCAGTCCGTTTGTGGCCTCTGTACCGCACACGTGTGCATGCATGGGTCCAAACTTTCAACATGGGCTTGTAGAATTCGAGGCCGTCTTCAAGATGAACGGTTTGGATCGTCCGGAAAGACCACGTGTGGGGCCCACTGCCGTTCGCAAAACGGACCAGCAGCGTCCGTTCGCTGACGCTAGAGCGGGGATGCGGATCCGCTGTCCGTTCTGGTGGGGCCCATTCATTCTTTATTTTAGGAAATCCAGTCCATCCATTGGATGGAGGAGGAAAATTCGGTCAGGAATATGTAGTTTTCACCTTCTGTTGACGAGTTCCACATGATATTATACTCTGTCGTCCGTCCTTTATTTAAATGGCCAGGATTCCATTATCTTTGTTTCTTCAAATATCGTCACCTAGGACTAAGTAACATGGGCCTTAGAGAGCCAATGGACGGTCCGAATTGTAGATATGGACAATAGGTGGGGCCCACAACACGTCCGAAATCAAAACGGCGAACGGCATTGTTTCAATGGCGTTGCGAACGCATTTTGTGGAAGAAGTCAGTCAAACCGACTTTGACCGGGTGTCTTGGTTCGGTGTAGCCCGACTACACGTGCGCTCAGTGCTCACGCTGATTGGATGGGGTCCACTGCGATATGTTTTGTAAAATCCAATCCATCCAATTCTTTGTAGCATCTAGTTTAAAGGGTTGATACCAAAGTTGAAGTACTTCCATATATCAGGTGGGTGCCACTTTAATGAATCAAGGGGCTGATATGACTGTTGAGGCACTTCCCGAGAGATCCAGAGATTAAAATTTAATATGTACAGTTAATTTGTGGCCCTCATCCCATGTATGAAGTTTTGAACTGATCGGATGGCAGGAAACATGTGATCATCGAAATTCTGGACCAATTTCGGGCCTCTTTAAACGTGAACGGCTTGATTTCCTCGGGTCCCTGGCATGTAAATTCTTCAATATTGGTCCTCTGGAGTCCGTCCCTTGCTCTGGTGTCTTCGGAGTGTAAAATCCACGCTTTTAATCATCAATTTTCAATCAACGCTCCTGATTTCATCCTGTAACAAAAATACGATTAAAATACTCCATTAAGTATTATCATATACGTAAAATCTGGTAATGATCGGGGTCTGATATGTAATATTTGACCCTCATCATTACCCTTAGGGAATTTCGGGGACGAAATTATTTTTAAGGGGGGTAGATTGTAACACCCTGGATTTTTCCTAACTTGGCAATGGACGCCCTTGGACGTAGAACTGCCCTAGGGCCTTATTCTGCCGTGATTAGGGTATAATTTAATCAAGTATTAATAGCTTGAATCACCTTCTATACAAACTACAAAGGCCCGAGTACCACCTCAGGTAGAAATCATACAGAACTAAATCTTTTAGAAATTAGGCTAGTATTAGCTAGTGCTAAACTAGTTTACTTGTGAAATTTGTACTAATCACTTTCAATACGATCTGTAAGACCCAAAACTTGTAGAATCATTGATGTTAGGTTATCCTAAAATCTAGGATCAAACTCTATTCCCGGTTGCTTTCGGGAACATATTGAAACTTCGTATCGAACCTGGACCGCACGTCGAAAGTTCGATTTCTACGAAATTATATAATTAAGATCGACTTGCTGGACTTGACCACCACCTCAGAAATCAAGTTCAGATAGTATCTCGAAGCTATTCGCTTGAGCCCGGAGTGAAGTGTGTGAGAAACGTGGATATCTTAGAAATAAAAATCTAAATTTAAGTAATCTGAGACTTGTCACTTACGGGCTGAATATAAGGATTCAGACCGTCAGAATCTAACCCAAATACACCCATAAATTAAGAGAAATTTCCCATACATGGTACTGTGCTTGTGGCCCTGATCGAGTTTCAGTGACCTTCGAACTGAAACTGGTCCGCCGCGGTCGATCTATAAATCTAATCGGACCGAAAACTTAACTCGACCTAGATCCATGGTCAGGGAGCTTAAGTCCGACTGCACATAGAAAGGAGGCCTCTAGAAGTGCTCCGTTGGATCAGAACAAGCCTCCTTTGGCCATAACCTAAGTATACCTTAGCCTTAGGGCCATTTCCATCAGTTTTAGGCCTATATAAGGGCCTTAAGCCCTCACTCTCTCATCCTATACGAATTTGGGAAACCCTAGGAGAGAGAAGAGAGGAAAGAGAGAGAAAGAAAGAGAGTTGGAGTTTATCCCTGTGATTTAATCCCATCACTCGACGTGCCTTACCACCACTTCCGTACCGCTCTACCGGCGCTACCGATCCCGTTCTTAGGTAAGAAATCTAACTCCTAATCTGTTCTAGGGTTTCAACTAGTTAAAATGATGAAATAGCTAACCTAGTTCATACTATAGGTTGCCATCCTACCGGTGACAAAGACTACGTGTTTAAAACGAATCCGTTACGAGTTTATCAATGTAAGGTGCGGACTATAGACGTATAGGTTATGGTTTTCAAAGCTTTCAATGTCGCTTAATGATAGATTCCTGACGTGGATGCTATTTCACATGCAAGATGCGATGTCTGTTTTGCATTTCAGTTATATACGAACTACGTGGAGTTTAGCGTATTCTTTATATTTGTAGAAAGTCCCGTATACGTATAAAATTTGAAAGTGTGTTTACCATGATTAATTGTCGTGTGTATATACTAGTTATGCGTGTAACAACTCCTTAGCGAAAGGATTAGCCCTAATACATGTTATATCAACATTCGTTGCGTATGTTATTAAGTGTAGTCTAAGTGTTTGTTGAAATGACTGAATGAAGATGAAATCATGATTTGTGCCTACCGTGGCTATGGAATGCATGTACATGATGGTTATGTACGTGAAAACTCCTTATTAGAAGGATTTGTCCAAGTATATGACACAAATCAACATATGTCATGAATGTTAATATGTGTAGTATAAATGTTTGATAAAATGTCTGTATGACTAAGTAATTGGTGACTTGTACTGTCTATGGGCGTTGAGATAAGGTTCTTAACTACCATAATTACGCGTATAAATCCTTCCATGTATCTTATATTATATTGTCTGATTACTTATGAAATGCATATGGGTGAATGCATGTTTATATTATATTTTATAAAATGCTCGAACAGTTGTAGGATTTGACTTACTACTTGAATATCTAATATGAATTCTTGTTAGTATTTAGTGTGGTTGGGACTATGAAGTAGTCCAGGCAATCGGTAATAGATTATGTTTTAGTGGTCGAGGTTGTTTTGCCACAAAGGATGTGTTGATGAATCCGAGTCGTACTACAGTTGTCGACAGTGGTTAGGCCACACGGAATACTTACGCACTTCATGTCGATCAGCTCGATGTGTGCTCGTACTAGTTGAGCTCGTCAAGTACCCCAATTTGCCTATTGTATGTTCACCATGTATGGACGCTAATGTTTGAACCTAAGGTACCAAACTCACCAATGAAACCCCGTTAACCTTGATACCTCGATCCGCTAAGACTCATGTGCCGGACATGGTGGTATGGGACACCGTGGTTGAGTTGTCAGCCTACGCTGGGGCGACGAGCCTCCTTGTAGTGACCAGTGAGCAACTAAAGCTTGTGAACTGAATACGGTAGTATGAGACACTGTATTCGTGCTGTCAGCCTACACTGATAAGGTGACGAGCCTTTTGTAGTGACCTCGAGCATACTCTAAGTCTACGTGAAGGTGATAACCCTTCCGTAGCAACAAGAGTATAACTAGGCTTGCACTGATCAGGTGACGAGCCCTTTGCAGCGACCTACAACCATAACTTCGTATGAGATTTACCAGGACTGATGACCCTAGAATGGATCATTATTGGGTATTGATATAAGGGAGGTACCTTAGTTTACCAATCCTACTGTATGAAAAGGACTAATAAAAAAAACTTGGTAATCATGCTCATAACATCGCACTGCATGTGCCCCGGGTTGAAAAGTATAGAGGGAAGAAAGCATGCCGCGACCGTAAGATGGTGTCGCACGAGGGAGTGTAGGCGAGGGCATGCATCATGAATATATGTCATCCTTGCATTAATAAGATCATTTAGGAATGTCTGATATATTTGCTTTATCATTCCTACTTGACTGAATTGATAACATGTTAACCTCTGCTTTATAGTTCCACTGAGTTGATCACTTACTCCCACGTTACGGGATGGTGTTGTACACACCAACCAGACCCTGTCTTAGTTTCAGATGATGGCGATGCTTGCGAAGCGGAGGCAGACTTTTATGATGATGAGGAGGGTTTCTCCTGTGTGCAGCTATCAGGCGGGTCTATGTAGACTATCTTCTGATCGATGAGATTACAGGGCTGCTGATTAGACATCATTACACTTTAGTTTACACTTTTGGAACACCCATGTATATTCATTTTGTTCATTTTGTTGTATACATGTCTATATTTAACCTGGTAACATGTTCACCCTCTAGAGACTTACAACAGTTTATAAATTTTATATATCTATCACAGTCTTTCACTTGCGTAATTTAACTGTCTCTGGAGTATGATATGCTATTTTGGTCTAATCCCATTCATGTTTCAATGCACTCATCATAATCATCATTATCTATGTTGCATAAGTGATGCGTTGGAACTCGGGAGCTGAGCTTTGCTCGACCCCCGATTTTTAGGGCGTTACACCTGCAGCCACCTAACTTTGCGTATTCTCACAGACCTGAGGAGGCAGAATATTGGCTTGACTGCATCTCCAAGATGCTGAAGATGCTACATTGTACAGAGCCAGAGCAGGTCGAGTTGGTCACCTTTATGTTTGAGAAGGAGGCCAGCTTGTGGTGGGATAGTGTCCTACGGACCGTTGCAGTTGATTACGTATGGACGTGTGTAACATTTGAGACCCGCTTCCACGAGAAGTATTATCCCCTTACGTACCGGCACGAGAAGGAGAATGAATTCTTGCGCCTCAGACAGGGAGGCATGACAGTGGCAGAGTACGAGCACCGGTTTATGGAGTTGGGCAGGTACGTCCCTACTGTACTTGCTGACACGCGGATGTAGATGCGACATTTTTTCGAGGGCCTGCGCCCTGATATTCGCTTGAGGATGTGTTGTGTTAGCATACCCTCCTATGCTGAGCTAGTACACATTTCTATGGGAGCAGAGCAGGACGGGAATCATTTGTCATGCTCTCGTGGGCCTATGATCCCTAGGCCACGACTAGATATGCCGAGCAGGCCATTCCTTGGTAAGAGGTCCTGTACCGACCCTCCCCCCAGGAACGCGGCGCCACTAATTCCGACGAAGCGACCTGGTGTGACCTGTACATACTGTGGGAGACCAGGTCACGCTGCAGAGAGTTGCTTTACGGGTATGAGAGACAGTGGGTTTTTACCACCGTAGAGAATCGACCGCCCTCGCCCTCAGGTTCTATCTGCTCCACCCCTACGGACTGCACCAGCTCATCCATCATTTCGGCCACCTGCGCCTCTATTTAGGTTACCTCAGCGACCTATGGCGCCTCAGCCTAACCGATTTCAGCAGGCGCACGTCCATGCACTTACAGGGGAAGCGCCTGATTCTATAGCTACCGTACCTTTGGTCTTTGATCTCACCGCTCACATTGAAGGTACCCCTATATTTCTGTTGGTGGACACTGGGTCCACTATTTCCATCATATCATGTGCATCAATTAAGCGATTGGGGCTGAAAACTAGCCCTATGGTTGGGGTGAGGATCCTTACCGCCACTTGGACTTTCTCGGACGCTACCAGGATCTATAAAGGGTGTTCGATAGACGTAGGGAACAGAATAGTGCTCGTTGACGCGATTGTCACCCCGTTGCATCATTATGATGTCATTCTCGGTATTGATTGGCTCACAGAGATGAAGGCAGAGATCGACTGCGACACAAGAGTGGTGACAGCCTATGGACCAGAGGGCATGACCTTTACTTTCCCAGTACAGGTCAGTTGGCCCTATCGTATTAGTTGTTACGCTTCCATGTTAGAGGATGTTTATGGTCCAACACTTGAAGACACTCCAATAGTCCAAGAGTTCTTAGATGTGTTTAGGAAGATACCCGGATTACCTCCTTGGCGTGAGATTGACTTTACCATTGATCTGATGCCTGATGCGACTCCCATTTCATTACCAACTTATCGTATGCTTCCATGTGAGATGGAGGAGTTGAGGAAATAGATCGATGATCTGTTGGATGCAGGCTTTATATGGCCTAGCGTGTTCCCTTGGGGAGCGCCTGTGTTATTTGTAAAGAAGAAAGACGGTTCATTGCGATTATGTATTGATTATCGTCGGTTGAACCAGATGATGGTGAAGAAAAAGTATCCTTTGCCTAGGATAGATGATCTGTTTGATCAGTTGAAGGGGGCACGATACTTCTCCAAGATCGATCTGCAGTCAGGGTATCATCAGTTGCGGGTTAGGGATGAGGACGTGCAGAAGACAGCTTTCAGGACTTGTTTTGGACACTATGAGTTTCTCGTTGAGCCGCAAGAAGGCTATAGCTTTTGCGGTTCCGTTGATGATAGCAGAGTGGGACATGGTTGAGTTTGTGCATGATTTTGATCATAAGCTCACCGTGGAGGGACCGTTCGTGTGCGTCGCACACATTCGATTGCAGCAGCTTGTTGATGACCGAATTATTACGGCCCAGAAAGATGATGAACGACTGATTGAGCTTAGAAAGCTGGCTAGCTATGATGAGGATGCCGAGTGGAGTGTTGATATGAATGGGGGCCTGCTTTACCTTGGCCGCCTATGCGTCCCAAACATTCCTGACTTGAGACGGGAAGTTCTCGAGGCAGCTCACAGTTCGAAGCTTGCGAAGCATCCCGATAGCACGAAGATGTATCAAGATATGAAGAGATCATATTGGTGGGACAATATGAAGGTCCATATCGCAGAGTATGTGTCCCGTTGTCTCACATGTCAGCAGGTCAAGGCAGAGCATCGCCGACCTCCTGGATTCCTTCAGTCTATGCCCATAGCTGAATGGAAGTGGGACTTCATCTCTATAAACTTCATCTCGGGGCTACCGAAGACGAGGAAGGGTTATGACTCTATTTGGGTGATCGTGGACTGGTTAACGAAATCAGTTCACTTACTCCCAACTAAAGTCTCAAACTCTGCAGACGAGTTAGCCAGGCTGTACATCAAGGAGATAATGCATCTGCATGGAGTTCCCTTGGAGATCATGTCGGACCGAGACACGCGATTCACATCCATCTTCTGGACTCGCCTCCAGGAAGTGATGTGTGTGAAGTTGAAGTTTAGCACCGCGTTCCACCCACAGACTGATGGGCAGACGGAACGGGTGACCAGATTTTGGAGGATATGCTACGGGCTTGTGTTTTAGACTTTAAGGACAGTTGGGATGATTGTCTTTCATATGCAGAGTTCGCCTATAATAACAGCTTTCAAGCGAGTATTGGCATGACTCCATATGAGGCCCTGTATGGTCGCCCGTGTAGAGCACCGCATTGCTGGGCAGAGGTTGGCGAGCGCAGTTTGATTGGCCCAAAGTTAGTACAGGCAACCTCAGAGAAGATCAACATTATCAGGCGTCGACTTCTAACGAAGCAGAGCAGACAGAAGAGCTACGTCAATATGAGGCGGCGACCGCTGGAGTTCGAGGTTGGAGATCATGTGTTTCTTAGAGTTTCCCTATGAAGGGAGTCCTTCGGTTTCGAAAGAAGGGAAAACTTACGCTGCAGTTCATTGGCCCATTCCAGAGATTAGACCGAGTGGGTGTGGTAGCTTATCGCTTGGCTTTGCCCACACCACTGGCTGGCGTACACAACGTATTTCATGTTTTCATGCTGAACAAATACGTCCCTGATCCTTCCCACATTATCAGATGGGAGAAGGTACAGTTGAGTGAGGACGCTACCTATATGCTGCGACCGACGCGTACTCTAGACAGGAAGGAGTAGGTGTTGCGTAGCAAGGCTATCCCACTTGTAAAAGTATTGTGGACGCATCACACCGAGGAAGAGGCTATTTGGGAGACAGAGGCCGAGGTCAGAAAGAACTACCCTCAGATTCTCGAGGAGTACAAAAAGGTACTAATTTCGCGGATGAAATTTTCTTTAAGGGGGGTAGATTGTAACGCCTCGGAAAAATTCGTACTAAGACCCGAGTACCACCTCAAGCAGAAATCACTCAGGATCAAATCCTTTAGGAATTAGACGAGGATTAACTAGTGTTAAACTAAATTACATGCGAAATCAGCACTAATCACTTTAAATACGATTTACAAGACCTAAAACTTGTAGAATCATTGACGCTAGGTTACCCTAAAATCTAGGATCAATCTCATTACCCAGTTGCCCTTGGGAGCACATTGAAACTCTGTATCGAACCTGGACCGCACGTCGAAAGTCTAATTACTACGAAATTATATAATTAAGACCGCCTTGCTAGAGTTGACAACCACCTTGAAAATCAAGTCCAGATAGTATTCTGAAGCTATTCGCTTGAGTCCGGAGTGAAATGTGTGAGAAATATGGGTACTTTAGAAATAAAAGTAATCTAAGAATTGTCGCTTGCAGGCCGAATATAAGGATTTAGACCGTCAGAATCTGACCCAAATACACCCTTGGATCAGAAGAAATTTCCCATACATGGCAGTGTACTTGTAATCCTGATCGAGTTTCGGTGACTGTTGAACTGAAACTAGTCCGCCATCGGTAAACTAAAAATCCGATCAAACCGAAAACTCAGCTTGACCTAGATCCAACATAAGGGAGCTTAAGTCTGACCTTAGGCTCAAGGGGGGGCTCTGAAAGTGCTCCGTTTAGCTGAAACAGACACTCTTTAGACATAACCTAAGTATACCTTAGCCCTAGGGTCATTCCCATCAGTTTTAGGCCTATATAAGGGCTTAAAACCCTCACTCTCTCACTCCATACGAATCCTCTAAACCCAAAGAGAGAGAAGAGAAGAAAGAGAAGGAAAGAAAGAGAAAGTGAGAGAGAGAGTAGGTGCTTCTTCTTGGGATTCTATCCCGCTACTCCACGTGCCTTACCATCACTACTGTATCGCTCTACCGGCGATACCGATCCCGTTTTGAGGTAAGAAAACCTAACCCTAATATGTTCTAGGGTTTTAAATAGTGAAATAATGAAATAGTAACCTAATTCATGATATAGGTTATCATTCTACCGGTGACAAAGACTACGTGTTTAAAATGACTCCGTTACGCGTTTACCGGCATAAGGTGCGGACTATAGACATATAGGTTATGGTTTTCAAGGCTTTCAATATCGGTTAATGATTTATTCTTGACGTGGACGCTATTTCACATGCATAAAGTGATATCCGTTTCGTTTTTCAGTTATACGTTAACTAGATTGAATATATTATATTCCTCATATTTGTAGAAAATACCATATACGTATGAAATTTGAATTTGTGCTTGCCATGATTAATTGCTATTTATGTATGCTAGATGTATGTATGTCAACTTCTGGGTGAACGGATTAGCCTAATATATGTTATATTAACATGCGTCGTGTATCTTACAATGCATAGCCTAAGTGTTTGAGCAAAAGACTAAATGAGTATAAACCTTGCGTTAGTGTACGCCATGACTAACTAGCATGGCTATGCATTTGTCGTGTAGGCGGCAATCCTTTGATGAAAAGACTTGCCCTAATACGTATGCTAACCAATACATACCATGTATGATATAATGTGTATGCTAAGTGTTTGTAAACATGTCTGTATGAATAAATACTTGTAAGCTATTCTTTAAATGGGTGCTGAGATAGGAATCTCAGCCACTCTAATGATGTGTACGATTTCCTTCATATGCCTTGTTTCATATTCATTGCTTTTACCTTGAAATGCATAAGTGATGATTCATGTTTATGTTGTACTTCATAACATGCTCAACTGATTGTATGATTTGAATCATTGCTCCATTACTGCTTGAGTATCTCATATGCTAGATCATTGTAATTGAATGTGTTTGGGGCTATTATATAGTCCAGGCAATTGGTAATAGGCCTCGAAGTAATGGCTGACTTTGTCCCACCACATGAGACGTGCCCGATGAATCCGAGTCGTATATCGATTGGCGACAGTGGTTAGGCCACACGGAATGCTTATGCGCTTCATGTCGATCAGCTCAATGTGCGCTCGTGCTAGTCGAGCCCGTTAAATAACCCGATTGGCCCGAGTATGTTAACCATGTTTGGACACTACTGCTTGAACCTAGGGTACCAAACTCACTAGTGAAATCCCTATTAACCTTGGTACCTTGATCCACTAAGACTCATGAGCCGGACATGGTGGTATAGGACACCATGGTCGAGCTGTCGGCCTACGTTGGGGCGACGAGCCTCCCCCTAGTGACTAGTGAACAACCCAGACTCATGAGCCGAATACGGTGGTATGAGACACTGTATTCGAGCTGTCGGCCTACACTGATAAGGTGACGAGCCCTTTGTAGTGACCTCGATCATATTTTGAGCCTGCGTAGAGGTGACGAGCCTTTCCATAGCAACTAGAGTATAAACTAGGCCTATACTGCATTGAGGTGATGAGCCCTTTGCAGTGACCTAGAACCGCAACATCGTATGAGATTTACTAGGACTAACGACCCTAGCATGGATCATTATTGGGTATTAATATAAGGGAGGTACCTTAGTTTCTCAATCCTGTTGTATGAAAGGGACTAATAAAAACTTGGTAATCATACTCATAACATCACACTACATGTGCCTTGGGTTGAAGAGCACAGAGGGAAGAAAGCAAGTCGCGACCGTAAGATGGTGTCGCACGAGGGAGTGTAGGTGAGGGCATGCATCATGAATACATTTCATTCTTGCATTAATAAGAGTATCTAGGAATGTCTCATATGTCTGCTTTATCATTACTGCTTGACTGAGTTAATAACATGTTAACCTTTACTCTATGATTCCATTGAGTTGATCACTCACTCCCATGTTCTGGGACGGTGTTCTGAACACCCACCATACCCTGTCTTAGTTGCAGGTGACGATGTGACTCAGGAGGTGGAGCTTGATTACTATGACAATTAGGATGAGTTCTCGTATATGCAGTTCTCCGATGGTTTTGTATAGGCCGTCCGAATCGATGGGACTACAGGGATTATCATTGTAGTTGAACTATTTTTTGACGTTTTGATTTTTGAACTACTACATGTATATGGTGACTCAGTGATATATTCATACTCTGGAGACCGATCGTGAACTTTTGGCTCATACACATCTATATATACATCTTTTAGTCTTCCGCTTGCGTTATATTAGTTGATCTGGAGTATGAATTATTATTTTGGTATAATCCCACTCATGATTAATGTACTGACATAGCCAACATTTAATCATAAGCATATATGTTGCATAAGTGATGTTTTGGAACTCGGGAGTTGAGTTACTACTCAACCCCCGATTTTCAGGGCGTTACACAAATGTCAGCCGAATCCGAGCCTGCTATTGAGGTGGCCGAAGACCACAAGTCAGAGAAAAAAGAAATGGCTATAGCCTTGATCTCCGAGAGATCAGAGGTCACCTCACCCGACTCCAACCGGATGCTTTGGATGGAGGCTCTTCTCGATCTATCAGAAGCGGACAGATGGAAAAACTTTGTATTCCTATGACCTTGGCCAAGCCAATTATTTTGCGCCTTCTGCTTCCAAAAGATTTCCTCAGCTAGCTCCCATTTAGCTAGGTCAGACCTGGTAGAGTAGAGGACATCCGAGGAGATAGAGCCCGATGAAGCGAGATCAGCAGCCTCGAGAGACGCCAACTCTTCTTCCGCCGCTCTGAGGTTTTGGAAAACATTGCCAAAAATATCTCTATTCCAGATTTTCAGCTTCCACTTAACTGTCTTGATCTTCAGGAGAAGGTTTACCATAGGCTGGTCGGCCATATCTGAAACCCAAGACTCCTCCACCAGCTGAAAGAAAGAAGGCTCTTGAAGCCACATCCACTGAAATCTGAAAGGTCTAGGGACTGAGGGGGACGAGGACTGAAACGCCATAAGGAAGGGGCAATGATTTGAGTTGAGACGCGGAAGATGATGAATTTAAAAGCCACTGAATGTAGAAAACCATTCCACATTACAGAGGGCATGGTCCAACCTCGCATAAACCCTAGAACCGATTGCTCTATTATTACACCAAGAAAATTTGCTACCAGAGAAGCCTGCATCAAGAAGGCCCGCTTTATTGACAGCTTCCCTGAATTCCTCCGAACTAGGTAGATCAAAATTTCTGCTTCCCATCCTTTCAGACATGTCAAGCACTGCGTTGAAATCGCCACAGACTTCCTAAGGGACATTCGAATTAGAAGCACGAGACTCCAAGGAGTCCCACAGGAATCTTCTGTTGAACCTGGAACATTTGGCATAAACAAAAGAGAGCCTGCAGGAGACTTGAACATGAGACGGAGAAATCTGGATAGAGACTATTTCGTTAGTCATACCAATAACCGAAACAGAGAGACCTCCCTTAAAAAAAATCCAAATCTTACCCCCCTCACTAGCATTAGAGATGGAAGAATGGAAGCCTAACTTTAGGCCAATCCCAACCCTCTTTCTGTCTGAAGCTAATGGTTCAAAGATAGCTACAACCATCGGGTTATACCTCTGAGTTAACCAGATGACAGAATGAACCGTGGCCGCATTGGCCAGGCCCCGAGCATTCCAAAAGAGGATGATATTCATCGGATAAACTACCTGAGAAGATAACCCTCTGCTTTAGCCGGTGAAGCCTGACCTTCCCTTCAATAGGCTTTAAGCAGAATCCAGGGGGCGCATCTAAGTACCCCAAATCTTCCAGCTGACTTTCATCTAAAAGGCTGTCCCCACCCGAGTCTGATTGGTGGAGGCCTGAAGGCAAGGAGGACCCCTCCCTGATGGAATCACTGTCCTCCCCAGTGGAAGACATATCTTCCGCACGCTGAAGATAATTTTGTATTAAATCCTTACCTCTCTGCTGGTGTGTGTTGCATTGACTGTCACCCTGTGTATGGCAGGATCAAAATCCGCCGTCACTGAACGGGAGCTGGCACGGTGACAGACACACTCTCAACCACAACAACTGGTACACAGAAATGCAGCCATCAGAGAGGCCTTTCAGCGGCAAACCCCTGTGGGATTCTCCCTGCACCTGATCAGGGGTCCTGGCCGAAGGCCCGCAGATGGGAGACAAGATGATTCCCTGATTTCCCACTGGAGAGTGCGAGTGGGTTAGACAGGGGACGACATTTCCCCTGATATGGTCAATCTGAGAAGAGATATTGGAACAGGATGGGACCTGGCCCTTGACGGGGGAGAAAACGCACCTAAGGATCTAGCGAGATCGAGGATCTCCTAACCGCTGGAATGGGCCCATCCGAGGGTTGAGAAGGATTTTCAAGGTCTGGAGACAACCACTGCCGCGGAGCATCAGATGAGTCCCTAGCCGACAAATCACCGAGAAACGCACAACTTGAGCCAAGAGAGAAGTGTGTGAGAAAAGCGAATACCTTTAGAAAATGAACTCAGATTTAAGTGATTTGGGTCATTCACTTGCAGGCCAAATTTAAGGATTTAGACCGTCAAATCCTGACCCAAATGCACCCTCAGATCAGGAAAATTTTCTTACACAGGTCAGTGTACTTGTGGCCCTGACCCAGTATTAGTGACTGTTGAACTGAAACTAGCCCTCCTCGGTTGATCTGTAAATTTAATCGGACTGAAAACTTAACTTGACCTAGATCCAATGTCAGGGGACTTACTCTGGACCGTATGCAGAAAAGGGCCCTCCAGATGTGCTCCGTTGGACCAAAACGACCGCTATTTGGCTATAACCTAAGTATACCATGGCCCTGGGGCCATTGAGGTCAGTTCTGGGCCTATATAAGCACCTAAACCCACCCTCTCTCATTCCATACGAATTTGTAAACCCTAGGAGAGAGAAGAGAGCAAAGAGAGAAGAAAAAAGAGAGAGTGAGAGAGAAAGTGGGAGAGAGTTCCTGGAATTTGACCCCGTCGTTCTACGTGCTGAATCGGCCTGTCTGTATCACTATTCTGGCAATTCTGTTCTCAAAAAAATCCGTACAAAGACTCGAGTACTACCTTAAGTAGAAATCACTCAGGACCAAATCCTTTAGAAATTAGATAAAATTAACTAGGTGCTAAACTAGATTGGCTGTGAAATTAGCTCGAACCACTTTAAATATAAACTGCAAGACCTAACACCTGCAGAATCATTAATGCTACATTACCTTAAAACCTAGGACTAATCTCTAAACCCAATTGCTCTTAGGAGCACATTGAAACTCCTTATCGGACCTGGACCACGCGTCGAAAGTCTGATTACCGTGAAACTATACATTTATGACCGCTTTATTGGGCTTGACAACCATCTCGGGAATCAAATCCAAATAGTATCCAGAAACGCACAACTTGAGCCTGAAGCGAAGTGTGTGAGATACGCGAATACCTTTAGAAATTGAACTCAGATTTAAGTGAATTGAGTCATTCACTTGCAGGCCAAATATAAGGATTCAGACCATCAGAATCTGAGCCAAATACACCCTCAGATTAAGGAAAATTTTCAACTCATGTCAGTATACTTGTAGCCCTAATTGAATGCCGACAACCGTTGAACGAAAACTGGTCCGCCACGGTCGATTTGTAAATCTGATCGGACCAAAAACTTAACTCGACCTATATCCTATGCCAGGGAACTTAAGTCTGACCACATGTAGAAAAGGGGCCTCCAAAAGTGCTCCGTTGAGCCGAAACAGACGGCTTTTGGTTATAACCTAAGTATACCATGGCCCTTGGGCCATTCCCATCACTTTTGGGCCTATATAAGGGCCTTAAACCCTCTCTCTCCCTTCACATACGAATTTATAAACCCTAGAGAGAGAAGAGATAAGAAAGAGAAGGAAAGAGAGAAAGTGAGGGAGAGAGTTGGAGTTTGTTCGTGGAATTCAATCCCGTCGTTCCACGTACCTAACTGCCACTTCCGTATCGCTATTCCAGCGATTCTAACACCGTTCTTAGGTAAGAAAAACCTAACCCTAATCTGTTTTAGGGTTTTAAATAGTGTAAGTGATGAAATAGCTAACCTATTTCATATTGTAGGTTGTCGTTGTGCCGTAGACAAAGACTCGATATACAAACTGAGTTCGATACTTGTTTACTGGCGAAAGGTGCAGACTATAAATATTTAGGTTATGGTTTTCAAGGCTTTCAATGTTAGTAATGATTTATGACTGGCTTGATTGCTATCACATGTGCTTAGATACGAGGGTTTTCGTGTATTATGTATATATATAAACTATGTTGATTTATAATGCATTTCATGTGTTTGTTGAAATGTGTGAATGAGTATGGAATTGTGATTTATGCTTGCCATGTTTATTGACTGAGAATTCATGATTGCCATACGTATTGTGAACCCTTGTAAATGGATTTGCTATAATACCTGTTATAACTACCTTACTACATGTATATGATATGTGTAGCCTAAGTGTTTGATGAAATGTTTGAATGTAAAAAAATGCTTATTTAAATGCATGTAATGAGGGTGTTGAGATAGGATTCTCAATCCCCTTAACTAGGGTTATAGTATCCTTTATGTAACCTATCTTACTACTATGTGCTGTATAGATGAAATGTCTATGTATGATAATATGTGTAGTATGTGTTTGTTAAATTGCCCAAGTAAGATTTATATCTGATTTCAGTTGTTACATGTTGTTTTGGATTACTAGATGTGAATGCTATTGTTTGGAATGTGATTGGGGCTACTATGTAGTCTAGGCAATCGGTAAATGTCTGTGAAAGGTGGTTGAACGGCTTAACCACGACAGACACGATAACCCAAAATGGTGAGCCGAATACAGTAGTATGGGACACTGTATTCGAGCTGTCAGCCTATGATTAGGTGATGAGCCATTCGTAGTGACCTCGAGCATACTCTGAGACTGCGCTGAGGCAACGAGCCTTTCCGTAGCAACTAGAGTATAGGCTAGGCCTACATTGAGGTGACGAGCCCTTTGTAGCGACCTGGAACCGCAACATCATATGAGACTAGCTAGGACTGATGACCCTAGAATAGATCATTGTTTGGGAAATGATATAAGGGAGGTACCTTAGTTTCCCAATCCTACTATATAAAAAGGTCTAATAAGAACTCGGTAATCACGCTCATGCACCACATTGCATATGTCTTTGGCGTTGGTGTTGAGCACAGAGGAAGTGGTGTATGCCGCAACCATAAGAGGAAGATCACAGAGGGAGTGCAAGTGAGGGCATGTATCATTAATACATATCATGTTTGCATTAACCAGAGTACTTAGGGATGTTTGATTATATTGCTTTATTGTTACTGCTTGATTAAATTATAACATGTTAACCTTTACCTACTGAGTTGATCACTCACTCTCACATTCTGGGATGGTGTTTTAAACACCAACCAGACTGTCTTAGCTGTAGGTGATGGTGATGCTTATGAGGCAGAGCCAGACTATTGCAATGACGAGGAGGAGTTCCCCTATATGTAACTCTCTGGCAGGTCTATGTAGACTTGGAGTTGCGCTGACGGGGCTATAGGGTTTTGGATAGAAAACATTACACTTTCTGATTTCGTACATTTTTCAATTAAACTTGTAATTATTTAACCTAGTGACATTCATACTCTGAGGGCTTGCTATTACTTTTGAACAGTTTATATACATATCATAGTCTTCTACTAGCGTACTTTAATTGCCTCTAGAGTATGATATGCTGTTTTGGTATAATCTCATTCATGTTTAAGGCACTAATAAGGACAACATTTAATCATCATTATCTATGTTACATAAGTGATGTGTTGGAACTCGGGAGTTGAGTCTATGCTCCACCTCCAATTTTTAGGGCGTTACAAGTTGGTATCAGAGCATGATTTGGATTAAACTCGACCTGGGTTATGGTCACACAACGCACACTGATGTACTTTGACTTAGGAGGATACGATAAAACATAGGAACAGGCATAGGATTCCCAGTTTCGCCAATCGACGAAATTAACCGAAATTGATCGCCGAGATCGGGCCGGTACACACACCGTGATCACTTGAGGCAATCTCGGATCACTTCTAGACCACTAATCGACGGTTTTAGATGAAAATTGAACCCATTTCAACCTCAAACGAACCAGAAAATGCGAATATACATGAGATAGGGCCCGGAACGACTCAAAACGGAGTCGAGGCCAAATTGGTACTATTCAGGGGGACCCACAGTGGACCCCGCATGTTTTCAGCACGCGGGGGGGAGGGGATGGCATCGCCCAAGGGTCGAGCCATCGTCGGAACCTCCAAGGACCGGTGAGGCCTTGCCGGTCGGGCGCATTGGGCCTGCCAGGCCGGGACGGGCCCTGCGGGCCGATGTAGGTGGGACGTTGTAGGGCCCACGGAATCACGTGGGACCCTTCTGTTTATTCCATTTGCTCCCCCACTTCATTCCCCACCCCTCCAAGCTTTCCTTTCTCTCTAAAAACCCTTTTTCCTCTCTCAAATCTCCCCTTCATTCTCTCATTTTCTCATTTTCCTTCAAGACTTACACCCCCACTGTTTTTTTTTCAAAACCCCTCTCCTACTTCCTTCATTTCCTCTCATTTGAGCACACAAACACCACATTGTGCTTAAAAATATTAGAATCTAACAACCCATCCTATTTCCCCATTTTATTCCACTCTTATGATTCTTTTTGAGCTTGTGATGGCCAAATTTTCACTTTCCACACTTCTTTCCCTCATGGGGAAGAAGAGAGCTCCCATAGATGAAGCTGGGCCTAGCCGCCCTACTCATTCAAGGAAGCCAAAGAGCGCCACTACATGTACAAGCACCGATCGAGAGATTTGAATGAAGTAGGACCTCAATCCCCAGGCTCCTCTCCCAAGAGCTCTACTGGCGGATCTGTCCCATGGGAGATATGAGGGCCGTAGGGTCATTTTTAAAGCACACGTGGACGAGAGGCTCGTTGGGTAATATGTGGTGATGGACCGCCTGGTGGAAGTCGGGTGGGGTCCCGTATTTGAGGGAAAGTCTCGTGCAAATGTGGGCACTGTCCGAGGCTTCTACGCCCATATTCGAGAGCCCATGCTGGAGCCTTTGCAGTTTAAAAATCTCGTGGGAAGGTGGGATGCCACAGTCGATGTGGGCTTAATAGCCCGACTTATGAGGATGCGGCTTGGCGAAGTCCATGCTAGTGAGGAGAGTCTTAGGATTACGCGTGAGAGGGATCGCCGCACGTGATTCCTTTGTGGCCAACTGGAATCCAAACAGTAGTGTAACACCCCAAATTTTTCATAACTTGGCAATGGATGTCCTTGGACGTAGAACTGCCCTAGGACCTTATTCTGCCATGATTAGGGCGTAATTGAATTATGTATTAATAGCTGGAATCACCTTTTATACAAACTATAAAGGCCCGAATACCAGCTTAGGTAGAAATTACTCAGGACCAAATCCTTTAAAAATTAGGTGAAATTAACTAAGTGTTAAACTAGATTAGCTGAGAAATTCGCTTAAACCACTTTAAATAAGAACGGCAAGACCCAAAACTTGTAAAATCATCGACGCTACATTACCCTATAATCTATGATCAATCTCATTACCCAGTTGCTCTCGAGAGCATCATGAAGCTCCGTATCGGACCTGAACCGCACGTCGAAAGTCTGATTACCGCGAAACTAAACGATTATGACCGCCTTACTAGGCTTGACAACCCTCTCGGAAATCAAATCCAGATAGTACCCAGAAATGCACAACTAGAGCCTTGAGTGAAGTGTGTGAGAAACACGAATATCTTTAGAAAATATACTTAGATTTAAGTGATTTAGGCGGTTCACTTGCGAGCCAAATCTAATCTTTCAAACCGTCAGAATCTGACCCAATTACACTCTCGGATCAGGGAAAATTTCATACACAGGTCCATGTACTCGTGGCCCCGATCGAGTGACAGTGACCGTTGAATTGAAACTGGTCCGCCACGGTTAATCTATAAATCTGATCAGACCGAAAACATAACTCGACTTAGATCCAAGGTCAGGGAGCTTAAGTCCGACCGCATACAGAAAAGGGGGCTCCGGAAGTGCTCCGTTGAGCCAAAACAGATGGATTTTGGCTATGATATACGTATACCATGGCCCTGGGGCCATTGAGCTCACATCTGAGCTTATATAAGGGCTTTAAACCCTCATTCTCTCTCCCCATACGAATTTGCAATTCAAGGGAGAGAGAAAAGAAAAGGAAGAGAAGAAAAGAGAGAGAAAAGGTGAGGAAATTTAGGGTGTTGCTACAGGGATTCCTCCCTGTTGTTCTAAGTGCCGAATCCACGCTACCGTGTCGCTGTTTCAGCAATTCTAGATTCATTTTCGTGTAAGAAATCCTAACCTTAAGATGTTGTAGAGTTCTAAATAGTTTAATAGATCAAATGGTTAACCCATTTCGCACCATAGGTGGCAGTGGTGTCGTAGACGACAAAAGGGTGTACGAGCTCTGTCCGTAACGAGTCTAATGGGCGTAAGGTGTGGACTATAAATGTATAGGTTATGGTTTTCAAGGCTTTCAATGTCAGTTAATGATTTATTGCTGACGTGGATGCTATTTCACATGTCAAAGCGATGTCTGTCTAGCCTTTCAGATATATATGAACTATGTTGAGTTTAGGTTAATCCATGTGTTTGTTGAAATAATCGTATAAGTATGGAATTGGAATTTGGGTTTGCCATGATTAATTGCTATCTATGTATGTTAGATGTATGTGTAACAACTTCTGGATGAAAAGATTAGCCGTAATACATGTTATATCAACATATGTTGCGTATGTTCTGTTGTGTAGCCTAAGTGTTTGTGAAAATGACTGAATGAGTATAGAATTCACATTCATGCTCACCAGACTAACTGTCATGGATATGTGATTGTTGTATAGGCGATAACCCTTTGACGAGAGGATTGGCCCTAATACGTATGATAACTAATATATATCATATATGATGTAATGCGTAGGCTAAGTGTTTGTAAAATGTCTGAATGACTTAGTAGTTAGTAAGGTGTACCTGTATGTGGGTTGAGATATAATTCTCAACTACCTCAATAATGTGTATGATTTCCTCCATGTATGTCATATTCTGATGTCTAGTTGTTTATGAATTGAATGTGTGCGAATTCATGTTTACATTGCATTTCAGAACATGTTCATATGATTGTATGATTTGAAGTATTGATCCATTACTGCTTTTACTATCTTATAGGATATTTTGTTGTAATTGAATGTGGTTGGGGCTATCATATAGTCCAGGCAATCGGTAACAGGCCTCGAATTAGTGGCTGAGGTTGTTTCACCACACAGGAGGTGTTCGATGAATTCGAGTTGTACTTGGGTTATTGACAGTGGTTAGGCCACACGGAGTGCTTACGCACTTCATGTCAATTAACTTAACGTGTGTTAGTGCTAATCAAGCCCGTCAAGTAACCCGATTGGCCTGATGTATGTTCACCATGTTTAGACACTATTGCTTGAACCTAAGGTATCAAACCCACCAGTGGATCCCCGTTAACATTGGTACCTCGATCCGTTAAGACTCATGAGTCGGACATAGTGGTATGGGACACCGTGGTTGAGCTGTCAGCCTACGCTATGGCGATGAGCCTCCCCGTAGTGACCATGAGCAACACCACCTCATGAGCCGAATACAGTGGTATGGGATACTATATTCGAGCTGTCGGCCTACACTGATCAGGTGACGAGCCCTATTTAGTGACCTTGAGCATACTCTAAGACTGCGTTGAGGCGGCGAGCCTTTTTCGTAGCCAATAGACTATAAACTAGGCTTGCACTGATAAGGCAACAAGCCCCTTTGCAGTGACCTAAAACCACAACATCGTATGGGAGTTGCTAGGACTGATGAACCTAGACCGGATCATTGTTGGGAATTGATATAAGGGAGGTATCTTAGCTTCCCAATCATTCTGTATGAAAAAACCTAAGTAAGAACTGGACTAACACAATCATAACATTGCATTGCACGGTGCTTGGCGAGGAAGTAGCATGTGTCTGGAGTGGTGCATGCCGCGACAGTGAGATAAAGTTCGCAAAGGGAGTGCAGGTGAGGGCATGCATCATATCATATCATCCTTACATTAATAAGAGTACTTAGGGCAAAATTGTTGTACTGCTTTATCATTACTGCTTGACTGAATTGATAACATGTTAACCTTTACTTTATTGTTCCACTAAGTTGATCACTCACTCCCACGTTACGGGATAGTGTTTTAAACACCAACCAGACTCTGTCTTAGTTGCAGGTGGAGGCGATGCCTACGAGGTGGAGTCGGACTATGAGGATGACGAGGAGACATTCTCTTTCATGCAGTTTTCAGGCGGTTTCATGTGAGTCGTGTCCTGATCGACGAGGACTTCTGGGATGTTGACTAGATATCCTTACATTTGCTATTTTGTCTTTTTGAATCACACATGTATATTCATTTTTGGTCCATTTTGGGAAGTATACATGTATATATTTAACTTGGTAACATGTTCACACTCTGGAGACTTACAACAGTTTATACACTTTATATATCTATCACAGTTCTTCCACTTGCGTAATTTAACTGTCTCAGGAGTATAATATGCTGTTTTGGTGTAATCCCACTCATGTTTAATGCACTAACATGGACAACATTTAATCATCATTTTCTATGTTGCATAAGTGATACGTTGGAACTTGGGAGTGGAGCTTATGCTCAACCTCCGATTTTCAGGGCATTACAATATGGTATCAGAGCATGATTTAGATTAAACTAGACCTGGGTTATGGTAACATGACGCACTCTAACGTACTCTGATTTAGGAAAGGGGCGATGGAATTTAGAAACCACATTAGAATCTCAAGTTTCACCGATAGGCGAGACTGAATATTATAATTTAGTCCATAACGTATCTTCGATCACGTGAATCAACCTAAGTCACCTCTAGGCCTTTAGTTGGTGAGTTTGAATCGTTAGTTGACAAATTCTAAACCTTATTAACTTTCCAGAACTCACTCCCAAAGCGTAAAGTCCCTTTTTAACCATTTTCCTTCGAAATCTCACCTTTCACCACCCTATCCTTTAAATTTTTCTAAGAACATTAATAATACACACTAATCCTAGGGTATAAATGATGAAGAAAAATATAAAAACTAAAACTTATCATAAATAGTAAATAAATGTATAAAATAGGTTTTTAACCCTTAACCTTTTGGAATTTAACAAAATAAATAGGTTAGTTAGATAGATTAGTGTCTCCTACCCCAAAATCATATATTACATGTCAAATAAACTCATTTCGGTTTGTAAATTAGACCTAAAAATGCCTCACATGGACACGGGGACCAAACGGCACGAATCAGGGGGACACGAGGTGGGTACCGCATGTATCCGACACCCCGGGGGGGACATCGCCTCTGGGGTGAGCCATCACCCTGGGGTCCAGTGGACGGCGAGGGCCTCCCCAGATCGGCGAGGCCTCGCCAAATTGCGGGCTTGGCAGGGCCACAGCGGGCCGACGGCCCGTTTTCGGCAGAAAAATTTTGTAATATATGTCCGGCTTTGAAAAATCATATCTCCCTCGTTATAATTCCAATTTAGGTGATTCAAAAGATAGATTGAAGCTTGATAAGTCTAGTTTCATATAAAAATAAGTAAAAATATAATTTAAAAAAATTTAATATAGATAAATATAGGTCGTTGTGACAACTGTTCCAAACAGATTAGCGTGGATAGCTGCTGCTTCTCGAATTTTTAGAATTTTTCTACAAGAAGAAACTTAATAAAATTTGATGGAGATGAATTAAACTTGATGAAAAATTACTAGAAAAAAATAATACGTAAATTAAAAGTACCAGAAAAAGGACATAAAATTACCCTAGGATGACATTGAGTGTTGGTACTCCTAGATTTTGAAAAAAATCTGACAGTATAGGAAATCTACTGATGTAATAACCTGAACCCTAGGACCTCCTTAGATAGTGTGGGCATATGTGTAGTACTTGAGTGTAGTTAAATTCAAGTTCGGGCAACTCAATTTCAACCAGACGGCTTTTGACCCTAAGCGATAAAACATCTTCTTGTATTAGAAATGGTATGAAATCATCTAGTGTATGAGTATAGACTTCAGATTACAACTATTAGATTATTTTTAGGAATGTACATTAAGACTAGGTTACTAGTTTTACTAAGGAATGTAACCAACTATATTAAGATAATTGAAAGATAGTTGAAAGATAGACTTAGTTAGTTGGCTTAAGTAGGTTGGAGTGAAACCTCATTCCTTCGTTGGATCTCCTCGATACTTATAGGCTCCCTTAGTAACTCTTAAGAAGCTTGCTTTGATTCAAAACTAGTCACACTCTAAGAACAATTCATCAGATTGAACGTTAGGTCAAATCAACACACCCCCTAGAATTGCCTTCTCAAGGACTTGATACACTTGGGAACATAGAGTAGAGGAACTATATACGAGCGAAGTATTCGCGGTTTGAATCAAATTTTTAATCTCGGTAGTTGCCCATGAACTTAATGCTCTGATCAAGCAGAAATTCGGGATCAACTAGGATTAAGAACTGATACGACAAACTTTCTATCATAGCTAGGCAGAAGGTCCATGTATTCGACTCAAACCCACTACACAACTTTTCTTCCGTGTTGGCCTGACCACTACAACTAAAAGTTTATTATATCGTCTTTGAGAAGTGTTAAGAACATATAGCCAATAGAGATTTTCTCTTTAGGCCCAAGGAATTTCTCAAATGGGCAACAGACAGTTAGGAATTAGGTCCCAAATCACATGCCATGTTGGCGTACATATTGTGCATATGAACTTAGAAAGATAGCCTACCTGTTAAACTAGACATGATTAAACAAGGTAAGTTGGGACCGTGATAAAAGTCCTCCTTTGGTAGGAATAGTCGTCTTGCCACCAATTCACATCTGTCCCTAAAATCAATCACAACCCCCATCGTTTTAGCTCCTTTTTATAACCATAGGTACCTATGCTGCAGTACACATCAACGATGGAAGGAGGACCAATGTATTGAGAGGTCATTTTCCATTTCATGTCAAGGATAGGTTCTAAATTATACCTTGTTTCGACATACAGATCAGGACATAGATTCTTGAGCCTTGAGAGTAGAAACAATTTTTAAGGGGGGTAGAACATTTTGAGCCTAATCTAGTTAAGCCGGTTTATACATCCTTTTGATCAAAGTGGCGCAGCGGAAGCGTGGTGGGCCCCCACCCCACTGGCCCAAGATTGAAGAAAATTGATCCAGGCGGTGCGTAGGGATAGGTCACTAAATAAGGTCTGAATTTTCCTTAGAAAGTCAGCATTGAAGTTACTAGAATAAAAACAATTAGGGTCCAAGTGCTAAACCAATTCATGCTAAAGAATAGGCCTAACAATGGGTACAAGCTGAATTATAATAGCTGAGGTCAGTGTATTCACAATGTGCTCGTTGAATACGAACCTAATAGAAGTCTTAGCCAATTTCGGGGATGAAATTATTTTTAAAGGGGGTAGATTGTAACACCCCGGATTTTTCCTAACTTGGCAATGGATGTCCTTGGACGTAGAACTGCCCTAGGACCTTATGCTGCCGTGATTAGGATATAATTAAATTAAGTATTAATAGCTAGAATCACCTTCTATACAAACTATAAAGGCCCGAGTACCAGCTCAGGCAGAAATCACTCAGGACCAAATCCTTTAGAAATTAGGTGAAATTAACTAAGTGTTAAACTGGATTAGCTGAGAAATTTGTTTGAACCACTTTAAATAAAAACTGCAAGATCTAAAACTTATAGAATCATCGATGTTATATTACCCTATAACCTAGGATCAATCTCATTACCCAGTTGCTCTCGGGAGCATCACGAAGCTCCGTATCGGACCTGAACCGCATGTCGAAAGTCCGATAACCACAAAACTAAATGATTATGACCACCTTACTGGGCTTGACAACCCTCTCGGAAATCAAATCTAGATAGTACCCAGAAACGCACAACTAGAGCCCTGAGTGAAGTGTGTGAGAAACGTGAATATCTTTAGAAAATGTACTTAGATTTAAGTGATTTGGGCCATTTGCTTGTGAGCCAAATCTAAGCTTTCAGACCATCAGAATCTGACCTAATTATACTCTCAGATCAGGGAAAATTTCATACACAGGTCCATGTACTCGTGGCCCCGATCAAGTGGCTGTGACTGTTGAACTGAAACTGGTCCGCCACGGTCGATCTGTAAATTCGATTAGACCGAAAACGTAACTCGACCTAGATCCAAGGTCAGGGAGCTTAAGTCCAATTGCATACAGAAAAGGGGGCTCCGGAAGTGCTCCGTTGAGCCAAAACAGATGGATTTTAGCTATAATATACATATACCATGGCCCTGGGGCCATTGAGCTCACATTTGAGCCTATATAAGGGCTTTAAACCCTCATTCTCTCTCCCCATAAAAATTTACAATTCAAGGGAGAAAGAAAAGAAAAGGAAGAGAAGAAAAGAGAGAGAAAAGGTGAGGGAATTTAGCGTGTTGCTACAGGGATTCGTCCCTGTTGTTCTAAGTGCCGAATCCACGCTACCGTATCGCCGTTTCAGTAATTCTGGATTCATTTTCTGGTAAGAAATCCTAACCCTAAGATGTTGTAGAGTTCTAAATAGTTTAATAGATCAAATGGTTAACCTATTTCGCACCATAGGTGGCAGTGGTGCTATAGACGACGAAAGGGTGTACGAGCTCTGTCTGTAACGAGTCTAATGGGCATAAGGTGCGGACTATAAATGTATAGGTTATGATTTTCAAGGCTTTCAATGTCGGTTAATGATTTATTACTGACGTGGATGCTATTTCACATGCGAAAAGCGATGTTTGTCTAGCCTTTCAGATATATATGAACTATGTTGAGTTTAGGTTAATCCATGTGTTTGTTGAAATAATCGTATAAGTATGGAATTTGAATTTGAGTTTGCCATGATTAATTGTTGTCTATGTATGTTAGATGTATGTGTAACAACTTTTGGATGAAAGGATTAGCCCTAATACATGTTATATCAACATATGTTGCGTATGTTCTATTATGTAGCCTAAGTGTTTGTAAAAGTGACTGAATGAGTATAGAATTCGCATTCGTGCTCGCCATGACTAACTGTCATGGATATGTGATTATTATATAAGCAATAACCCTTTGACGAGAGGATTGGCCCTAATACGTATGATAACTAATATATATCATATATGATGGAATGTGTAGGCTAAGTGTTTGTAAAATGTCTGAATGACTTAGTAGTTAGTAAGGTGTACCTGTATCCGGGTTGAGATATGATTCTCAACTACCTCAATGATGTGTATGATTTCCTCCATGTATGTCATATTCTGATGTCTGGTTGTTTATAAATTGAATGTGTGAGAATTCATGTTTATATTGCATTTTAGAACATGTTCATATGATTGTATGATTTGAAGTATTGATCCATTACTGCTTTTACTATCTTATAGGATATTTTGTTGTAATTGAATGTGGTTGGGGCTATCATATAGTCCAGGTAATCGGTAACAGGCCTCGAATTGTTGGCTGAGGTTGTTTCGCCACACAGGAGGTGTTCGATGAATCCGAGTCGTACTTAGGTTGTCGACAGTGGTTAGGCTATATGGGGTGCTTACACACTTCATGTTAATTAACTCAACGTGCGCTCGTGCTAGTCGAGCCCGTCAAGTAACCCGATTAGCTCGATGTATGTTCACCATGTTTGGTCACTACTGCTTGAACTTAAGGTATCAAACCTACTAGTGGAATCCCCATTAGCCTTGGTACCTCGATCCGCTAAGACTCATTAGTAGGACACGGTGGTATGGGACACTGTGGTTGAGCTGTTGGCCTACGTTATGGCGACGAGCCTCCCCGTAGTGACTAGTGAGCAACACCGCCTCGTGAGCCGAATACGGTGGTATGGGACACTGTATTCGAGCTGTCGGCCTACACTGATCAGGTGACGAGCCCTTTGTAGTGACCTCGAGCATACTCTGAGACTGCGTTGAGGTGGCGAGCCTTTTTCGTAACCAATTGAGTATAAACTAGGCCTGCACTGATAAGGCGACGAGCACTTTTATAGTGACCTAGAACCATAACATCGTATGGGAGTTGCTAGGACTGACGACCCTAGACCGCATCATTGTTGAGAATTGATATGAGGGAGGTATCTTAGCTTCCCAATCCTTCTGTATGAATAAACCTAAATAAGAACTGGACTAACACAATCATAACATTGCATTGCACGGTGCTTAGCGAGGAAGTAGCATGTGTCTGGAGTGGTGCATGCCGCGACCGTGAGATGAAGTTCGCAGAGAGAGTGCAGGCGAGGGCATGCATCATATCATATCGTCATTGCATTAATAAGAGTACTTAGGGCTGAATTATTGTACTGCTTTATCATTACTGCTTGACTAAATTGATAACATGTTAACCTTTGCTTTATTGTTCCACTGAATTAATCACTCACTCCCACGTTACGAGATGGTGTTTTAAACACCAACCATGTCTTAGTTGCAGGTGGAGGTGATGCCTACGAGGCGGAGTCAGACTATGAGGATGACGAGGAGGCATTCTCTTTCATGCAGTTTTCATGCGGGTTCATGTGAGTCGTGGACTAATCGACGGGGACTTCTGGGATGTTGACTAGATGTCCTTACACTTGTTATTTTGTCTTTTTGAATCATACATGTATATTCATTTTTGGTCCATTTTGGGAAGTATACATGTATATATTTAACCTGGTAACATGTTCACACTCTGAAGACTTACAATAGTTTATACACTTTATATATCTATCACAGTTCTTTCGCTTGCATAATTTAACTGTCTCTGGAGTATGATATGCTGTTTTGGTGTAATCCCACTCATGTTTAATGCACTAACATGGACAACATTTAATCATCATTTTCTATGTTGCATAAGTGATGCGTTGGAACTCGGGAGTGGAGCTTATGCTCGACCCCCGATTTTCTGGGCGTTATAAATAGTCTCCTAGCATCAAATATGATCGATGATTTTTCCCTGCTCCACCACATCTTCACGTACAACGTGTACCCCAGATGGAGCAATCGCAGTGAGTGCACACCCCTGATGGTAGACTTTCTGTACTGAGCTGGGTAGGGGTAGAGGTTGTGCGTGCCTATGTATATACTGCGACAGATAGTTTTGACTGCATGCTCTACTAGCATTACCATCTCACCTCTATTTGGCCGACTCATATGCAAGCTTGCATGTGAATTCGCCTACGGACTTGGCGCAGAACTTCCTGTACTGATCTATTACATCAACGACACTACTCTCAACAACATGAAGATTAGGCCACGACAGCGTCAAGCCCGACTCTACGAGAGTGATGATGAGATGAAAAGCGAAGAAGAGGAGAGTTATGAAAAAGGAGATGAGATAAGGGAAGAAAGAGAGCAGGAAGAGGAAGAAGAGGCCCATGACACTGATGAGGGTTCTCCTCCTGCTACATAGGCGTGCTCTAGTGATCGGGTTGCTTTAGAAGCCTGTTTGGCTCAACTTGAGGAGGGTCAGGCTGCCCTGCGACAGGAGGTCACTGCGACACGAGCCAAGGTTGAAGAGCACCAAACCTTCACAAAGCGAAAGTTTAGTAAGGTATCTCACACCTTGAGGGCCATCCTGTGTTGTCTGTAGGATAAGGGTACGCCACCTCCATCGCCAGATTCTGACGGCTAGATGTGCATATAGTCATTTTTTTGAATTACCTTGTTGTCTGTTTTGTTTCTTTTCTTATTACGATGTATAGCCTTCTTAGGCTTAGGAATGTGGTAGAATGGCTTGTAGTGTTAGTATGTGGAAATTTGCTTCGATTAGCTCACATGCATCTTCTATCATGATTCATGTAATACTGCATCTCATGTATTGTGACAATTTTGGTAAATGAAATGCATGAAGCTTCTTTAGTTTTGAAATGCGAATGATGTATGGATATGTGCACGATCTTATGATAAGTCTCACAGGTTGCTCCCTATGTTGTATATAGGGAATGCCACCTAAGAGCACACGGAGTTCAGCATGTCTCTCACTGGGCGAATCATTTGACAGGGCACCTCCCCTAAGCGATAGCCATATGGACCCCAGCTTGGGTCTGAGTTACGAGACCATGCCGAATTCTTAGCCGGCCCCTGGCCCCACTGCTGGGCCGACACCTATGTCACCACCTGTGGCACCACCTGTGGTACCACCTGTTACATAGTCGGTTCCTAAGCAGAACCGTGCGTCTACCTTGACACCTCAGATACCACAATCTACTCCACCTCCTGATAGGCTGGAGCAAATGATGTTGTTGATGCAGCAGATACAACAACAACAGTAGCAACAATAGTTTTTGACTATTATTGCAGGGCCTTTGCCCAGAGCATGGGTGTGGCTCCACCTGCTCCATTTATGCCCCCTGTTGGGAATGCGGGTACTAGTAGCCTTTTCGAGCGATTCCAGCGCTTGCGGCTTCCTACTTTCGCGGGTACTCACAGACCCGAGGAGGCCGAGTATTGGCTTGACCACATCTCTAAGATGCTAAAGCCACTGCACTGCACTAAGGCAGAGCAGGTGGAGCTGGTCACCTTTATGTTCGAGAAGGAAGCCAGCCTCTGGTGAGACAGCGTCCTCCGGATTATTGCTGTCGGATATGTATGGACATGGGTGGCTTTTGAGACCCGCTTCCATGAGAAGTACTTTCCCCTCACGTATCGGCATGAGAAGGAGAGTGAGTTTCTCCGCCTCCGTCAAGGAGGGATGATAGTGGTAGAATATGAGAACAGGTTCACAGAGCTGGCTAGGTATGCTCCTTTAATTCTCGCCGATCAGTCGATGAGGATGCGACGCTTCTCTGAGGGCCTGTGACCCGAGATACGCTCGAAGATGTGTTGCGCTAGCATATCCTCCTATGCTGAGTTAGTGGGTATGTCTCTGCGAGCTGAGTAGGATGGAGATAGGTTATCCCGCAGTCGTGGGCCTACGGTTCCTAGGCCACGACCCGAGTTGCCGAGCAGGCCGTTCCTTGGCAAGAGGCCTCATGCAGACTCGCCTCCCAAGATCGAGGCTTCACCAACCCCTATGAGGCGACCAGACTTGCGGTGCACATATTGCAAGTGTGTAGGTCATGCAAATACTTATTGCTTTACGAAGATGAGGGACAATGGCTTCTCGCCGCCTCAAAGGATCAATCGCCAGCCCCCACATGTTATCACAGATCCACCTCTGCGGTCAGCACCAGCACATCCATCATTTCGGCCACCTGCACATCGCTTCAGGCATCCTCAATGGCCTATGGTACCATAGCCGAACTGTCCGCAGCAGGCTCGAGTACATGCGCTTGTAGCTGAAGCACCTAAGATATCAGTTACAGTCCCGATGGCTTTCGAAGTCACGACTCACATTCAAGGTACACCCGTCTTCTTGTTGGTAGACACCGGGTCCACTATCTCGATCATATCATGCGCAACAATTAAGCGACTGGGGTTGGGTACTGCTCCCACGAAGGGAATGAGGATCCTTACAGCTACAGGGACCTTTTCAGATGTTAACAGAACTTGTAAGGGTTGCTCGATAGACTTAGGAAGCAGGACAGTACTTGTGGATCTGATCGTTGCCCCACTATACCATTATGACGTTATCCTCGATATGGATTGACTCACCGAGATGAAGGCAGAGATTGATTGCGATACCCGAGTAGTGACAGCTTATGGACCTGAGGGCACAGTCTTTACTTTTCCAGTGCAGGTTAGTTGGCCCTGTTATGTTAGCTGCTATGCTACCTTGTTAGAGAATGTTGATGGTCCGGCACTTGAGGGCATGCCAGTAGTTCAGAATTTTGAGGACGTGTTCAGGACGATTCCTTAATTACCTCCTCAGCGCGAGATCGATTTTACCATTGATCTTGTGCCTGGTGCGACACCCATCTCATTACCCATGTATCGTATGCCTCCATGTGAGATGAAAGAATTGAGGAGACAGATTGACAGCTTGTTGGATGCGGGCTTCATACGACCGAGTGTATCTCCTTGGAGAGCGCCCGTGTTATTTGTGAAGAAGAAGGATAGATCATTGCGATTGTGTATTGATTATCGCAAGCTGAACCAGGTAACAGTGAAGAACAAGTATCCTTTGCCCAGGATAGATGATCTGTTCGATCAGTTAAAGGGGGCGCAGTATTTCACGAAGATTGATTTACAGTCAGGGTATCACCAGTTGCGTGTCGGGGATGAGGACGTACATAAGACAGCTTTCAGGACCAGTTTTGGGCACTATGAGTTCCTTGTGATGTCGTTTAGACTCACAAACGCACCGGCCGTGTTCATGGACTTGATGAACAGGGTGTTTCGGCCTTTTCTATTCCGATTCGTCATCATGTTTATAAATGACATCCTGATATATTCCAAAAGTTGGGAAGATCATGAGGAGCACCTGTGAGCAGTCTTTGATACTCTCAGGAAGAACCAGTTGTTTGCACAGTATAAGAAGTGTGACCTCTGGAAAGAAGAAGTCAAGTTCTTAGGACATGTGATGTCCAAGGAAGGGATACCTATGGACCTTGCTAAGGTAGCCGTAGTTCATGATTGGGAATAGCCTGGTTCGGTTACCGAAGTAAGGAGTTTTCTTAGCATGGCAGGCTACTACCGTCTATTCATTCAGGATTTTTCCAAGATATCCAGACCGTTGTCTCAGCTGACTCGAAAAAATCTCAAGTTCACCTGGAATGAGAAGGCAGAGGCAGCTTTTCAGGAGCTGAAGGACAAGTTGACGTCCGCCCCTGTGCTAGTATTGCCAGAGCAAGGGGTCAAGTATACGATATACACGGACGCTTCTCATGTTGGTTTGGGTTGTATCCTTATGCAGAAGGACAGGGTGATTGCCTATGCATCGCGGCAGTTGAGGAAACATGAGGAAAATTACCCTACACATGACTTGGAGTTAGCAGCGATCATCTTTGCATTGAAGCTCTGGAGTCATTACCTCTATGGAGAGGAGTTCGAGCTCTTTTATAACCACAAGAGCCTTAGGTACATATTCATGCAGAGGGACTTGAATATGAGACAGCGACGATGGATGAAAACCTTAAAAGACTTCAAGTTCGAGGTCTCTTACCATCCTGGCAAGGCTAACCTTGTGGCAGACACATTGAGCTGCAAGAAGGCTATAGCATTTGCAGCTCTGCTGATGATAGCAGAGTGGGACATGGTAGAGTTTATGCAAGATTTTGAGCAGAGACTTACGGTAGAGGAGCCATTTGAGAGCATCGCACACATGCGTGTACGACCACTGATTGATGACCGAATCATCATGGCTTAGGGGGAAGAGGAAGGGTTGCTAGAGTTGAGGAAACGAGCTAGTGATGATGTAGACTCTGAGTGGAGAGTTGGTGCGGATGGGGGCTTACGTTATCGTGGCCACCTATGCGTGCGAAATCTTCATGACTTGAGAAAGGAGGTTCTTGAAGCCACTCACAATTCGAGGATGGTGATGCATCCTAGTAGTACGAAGATGTATCGAGACGTGAAGTGGTCGTACTAGTGGGACAACATGAAGTTCCACATAGTAGATTATGTGTCCCGTTATCTCACATGCCAGCAGGTCAAGGCAGAACATCGCCGACTTCCTGGACTATTTCAGCCCATGCCCATAGCTGAATGGAAGTGAGACTTCATCTCTATGGATTTCATCTCAGGGCTATCGAAGACGAGAAAGGGATATGATTCCATTTGGGTGATTGTGAACTAGTTGACAAAATTAGCCCATTTCCTCCTTATCAGAGTGTCAAACTCAGCAGACGATTTGGCCAGGTTGTACATCAAGGAGATTGTGCATTGTTGAAACTTAAATATTGCATAATTTTCTCCATTTATATCTTGGTTTTATGAACATAAATCATCTTAATATTCTATTTTACTCATGCATGTGTTGCAAGGTAAATTTAAGTTTGAATTGAAAAAGGGTGCTAAAAGCATGAATTTGATGCTCAAGAATTACCAAGGCAAGGGATGGATCTTAGGAGACCAAGATTGAAGAATTCACATGCCAAAGATCCAAGAAAATCAAGTGAGGAATGAAGAGAATCGAAGATTTGAAGTGAAGAATTCTGAAATCGTTCTGAAAAAGTGTATTTTGAAGTTGTGAAGTTTATTTTGGGAAACTGCGTAGCAGGAAGTCTGTTTTAAATGAACTATGTAGCGAGAAGTTTATTTTGGGAAAATATCTATATTTAAGGCGGTTTTTAGGGTTTTTCAACTTTGTGCAAAAATTGGAATTTCCTACTTATAAATAAGGCTTCCTAGGGTATTCCTAAACATCATTCAAAGCATTCAAGAGCAAAATTTAGGATTTTTAAAGAGTTTTCAATTTTATTTAAGTTTTATAAATTATTATTTTTTTCTTTTAGATCTTTTCTATTTGCATTTATTCTTTCTCTATTCTAGCTATGTTTTTCTAAGTTCCCTCTAGCCCAAGCTAGAAGGGAAGCACATGGGTCTAATATTTCTTTAAGTTATGATGATTGATTCTTTTAATGATGAGAAGAATGGTGTATGCATATTATCTATTATTTAGGTTTTATTTTTATCCTCTTGTGAGATTCATATGTTTCCATCATATGAGATCTATATTGATGGATACGCTTACCCTAAATCAATCAGATTTCCTAGATAGGAGAGGTTCTCAACCTGTTATATTTCTTTAATATTTATTATCCTATAGATATTGAATACTTAAAATCACTGGCGCTCGAGAATATATGTCAATGGTGCAAATCCATGATTTTTTAATTTTTTATATCATTTATTAAAATATTTAAACTATTTTATTTTTCGATTAGGCTAACCATAGTGATCAGATCCTAGTTGTGTTATCCAAGTCATTATGATTTTGGAACATTAACCTATGTGTGGAAGTTTAAAGCTTGGGTGTTATTTTATTCAGTTGAATTACATCCATTCAAAAATCTCAAAATCAAATCATTAGTTTAGTTTTTATTACTTAGTTTGTTTTGCATTTAATTTTTTCCTTCTCACAATTCATCTCCTTGTGAGATCGACCTTGTATTCACAGGATATTACTTACGAACCTCTACACTTGGAGGCAAGCAATCAAGTTTTTAGCGTCGTTGCCGGGGAGAGACTTAGAGAGATCAGATCTGTGCAAGATAGCTAAGGAAAGTTTTTTTTTTTAAGGTAAGTTCTCTTTTAAACCTTCCAAATTTTTTGTAGATTTGTATCTTTTCTTTTCTTTTCTTTTTCTTTGAAAATAAATTCAGTTGGGTCTTTCAAGCACTAACTATGACATAAGGTTATCCTGCTTGAAATTTTATCACCTAAGTGCTATGGTTGTCCGACAGTTGTTGTTTGATCACAAAGATCATCCGCTGAATCTATTTTTCAAATTAGCATAGTTTAATTTCTGCATTAGTTTTACTTATTTATTTATTTATTTATTATTATTATTATTTTATTTTTGCTTTGTGGACTGAACCCTCATGGTTGGCCCTGCGCCTGGGTTGTTGATTTATTTTTGCTTTGTGGACTGAACCCTCATGGTCAGCCCTGCCGCTTGGGTTATTGATTTAAGTTTTTATTTTTATTTTAAGTATCATACTTCTATTTGAATTAGTGATATGTGTTGTGTGGTGTGAATCATTTATGTCCCATTGGAGTATGGATCAAAACAATCGACTCTCTTCCGAAGGCGGACTAGTTCCCGGCCTTGATCATTCACTTAGAAGAGGCACTCAACATCACTTGGATTCCATGGCAGACCCAGTTGATAATCTAAATCCAAATTTTCCAGATCCAACTATAAATCAAAATAGAGAAAATCAACTTAATCCTCCTTTCGAGGATGAAAATGAAGTTCATAGGAATGTGTTAAACCAACCACGGACTTTACGTGAACATAATTTACACCCTGAGAGATCAACTTTACCATCTTGCATAGTATTCCCTGCTCACACAGAGAACATTGATTTTAAACCAGGTGTGATTCAATTGATTCCTAAATTTTATGGCTTGGATTCTGAAAGCCCCTACTTGTACCTTAAGGACTTTGAGGAAGTAATTGCAATGTTACAAGTAAATAATGGCAATAAGGATGTACTTAAACTTGGGTTATTCTCATTTTCTCTAAAGGATTGGGTCAAAGCATGGCTCAACTCTCTAAGACCTAATACCATCACTCATGGCAAGCCTTAAGTAGAGAGTTTTTGAAAAAGTTCTTTCCCGAGCACAAAACAAATGCACTAAAACAAGAAATCATGTCATTCTCCCAAAAGGGGAATGAACTGTTTTATCAAGCTTGGAAGCGCTTCAAAGACCTTCTAATTACTTGTCCACATCATGGTTATGAACCATGGCACGTGATTGATGCGTTCCGAAAGGGGCTTACCATGGATACCCGTCAGTTCATAGAGATGATGTGTGGTGGAACCTTTCTTGATAAAGATCATAATGAGGCTTGGGATTTTCTAGATATGTTAGCAGAGAATACGCAGACATGGGATGTCTCTGCTAAATCAGACCAAACTAGACCAATTCCTAGAGAGAAAGCGGGGATGTATGTCCTAAGAGAAGAAGACGACCTTAATGCAAAATTTGCCGCATTGGCTAGAAAGGTCGAAGCCTTAGAAATTAGGAAGGTTGATATGGTTAAAGCAAACACTTCCTTAGATAATTTTTGTAGCATTTGTGGTGGTATAGACCATGACACAAAAGATTGTCCAATAATCTCAGTTGTACAAAATATCACGCATGAGCACGATCAAACAAATGCTATAAATAACTATCAAAGGTCAGTTACGCAACCAATGGGAAACACGTATAATCCAAATTGGCGTAACCATCCTAATCTTAGTTGGAGGAATGGACCACAAATTAATGCGCCCAATGCACCTCAAATGTCTCCACAAAACAACTTCTTTGGGGCACTTAACAATGCACCATATGTGCCCCCGCCAAAGCGATCATCTGTGGAGGATGCATTGACTGCATTCATGAACTTTCAAGCTCAAATGAATCAGTCTCTAATCCAATCAAATTAGGAATTAAAGACGGTCGTGGCTAGGATTGAGACTCAACTAAATGCTAGGGAAAAAGGCACACTTCCTTCTTAACCTATGCCAAACCCTAGAAACACACATTTTATTAGAGACTCAATTCCAAGTGAGCTACATCATGAATAAGCTAAGGCCATCATTACCGTGAGAAATGGAAAAGAGGTCGATAACAAGATAATGCAACTGGTAGAAATACCGGAGGATGAGCCACTGTCTCAAGAAAATGATGAACCGACTATGGTTTAAAAGCCGCAACAACAAAAGGATAAAGAGACTAAGTCATATGAGCCTCTAGTTCCGTTCTCATCTAGACTTAGGAATCCGACTGTCCCCATGAAATATCAAGATGTGTTGGATGTGCTACAAAAGGTTATTGTCAATATTCCTCTGCTTGATGCCATTAGACAAATTTCATCATATGCTAAATATCTCAAGGATTTGTGCACTGTAAAGAGAAAATTAAATGTGCACAAAAATGCCTTCCTTACTGAGAAAGTGACCGCTATCATTCAACAAAGGGTTATACCCAAATTCAAAGACCCAGGAAGTCCCACTATTCCTTATATTATTGGGAATTTTCAAATTGAGCATGCTTTACTAGATTTGGGTGCAAGTGTCAACTTAGTACCTTATTCGGTTTACAAACAAATGAGGTTAGGCGAGTTTAAACCAACCACGATTACACTCCAACTCGCTGACCGCTCCATTAAGGTACCAAGGAGAATTTTAGAGGACGTGCTAGTCCAAGTAGAGAAATTCTACTTCCCCGTGGATTTTATTATACTAGACACTGAACCATGTGTAAATGTCAGCACTCAAGTTCCCATAATTTTAGACTGCCCATTCCTAGCAACTTCAAATGCACTCATAAATTGCAGGAATGGAATGATGAACTTTTCTTTTAGTAACATGACTCTAGAGCTAAATATTTTCAATCTATGTAAGCAGCCCATTGATAATAATGAAATCTATGAGCTGAATTCAATGGACTGCTTGATAAAAGAAGAGGAATTGGAACCTAGTCTGACTAAGGAATTGATTCAAGTCTTTGAGGACTTGAAAAATTCTGATTTAGAAAAAGTGCTTGCTGAACTAATGGAGACCGTGCACTCAAATCCTATCTATTGAGGACTTGCAACCTTTGACATCACCAACCAATATTCCAAAGCTTAATTTAAAACCACTACCAAATGAGCTTAAGTATGTATACTTAGGTGAAAATAAAACTTATCCTGTGGTGATCTCTTCATTTTTAGACAAGGATCAAGAGATTAAATTGTTGAATGTTCTAAGGGACTACAAAGGAGCCTTGGGCTGGACCATTTCTAACATCAAGGGTATAAGCCCTTCCATATGCACCCATCAGATCCACCTCGATGAGGACGCCAAACTAATTAGACAACCTCAAAGGCGTCTCAATCCAAACATGATGGAAGTTGTAAAAAATGAGGTGATCAAATTGTTGGATATAGGAATCATCTACCCAATATCTGATAGTGTTTGGGTGAGTCCAACTCAAGTAGTCCCAAAGAAATCCAGAATAACTATTGTGCAAAATTCTAATAATGAACTCATACCAACACGTGTCACCATAGGTTGGCGTGTTTGCATTGACTATAGAAAATTGAAGCAGGTCACAAAGAAGAACCATTTCCCTCTACCATTCATTGATAAAGTTTTAGAGAGGGTAGCAAGTCACTCCTTCTATAGTTTTCTTAATGGATATTCTGGATATAACCAAATAGAGATAGCCCTGGAAGACCAAGAGAAAACTACGTTCACTTGTCCATTTGGCACATTTGCTTTCAAACGGATGCCATTTGGATTGTGTAATGCTCCAGCAACTTTCCAATGGTGTATGTTAAATATTTTTTCAAATATGGTTGGAAAGTTTCTTGAGGTTTTCATGGACGACTTCTCTGTATTTGGGAGTAGTTTTGAGGAATACCTCAACAATTTATCTCTTGTCTTGTCTAGGTGTGAAGAGAAACACCTTGTCTTAAATTGGGAGAAATGTCATTTCATGGTTCAAAAGGGAATTGCTTTAGGTCATGTTATCTCTAAAAATGGAATCGAGGTAGATCGCTCAAAACTCGACATTATTGCTAATCTACCCATCTCCCGAACTGTTAGAGATATTAGATCACTTCTAAGGCACACTGGTTTCTATAGAAGATTTATCAAGGACTAGACTCTTGACTAACCTTCTTCAAAAGGTTGTTCCATTTAAGTGGACAGATGAGTGTGCAAGTGCTTTTAATAAAATTAAATTATCCCTTACCACTGCACCTATCATGCGTCCACCAAATTGGACACTTCCTTTTGAACTAATGTGCGATGCAAGTGATTATGCCATAGGGGCTGTTTTGGGCCAAAGGAAAGATAAACAGCCCTACGTTATTCACTATGCGAATAGAACTCTAAACTCGGCCCAAGTGAACTACTCAACAACTGAAAAAGAGTTACTTGCAGTAGTTTTTGCTTTGAATAAGTTTAGGTCCTACTTGTTGGGATCTAAAGTGGTTATTTTCACGGACCACTCGACTTTGAAATATTTGTTATCTAAGAAGGATGCAAAGCTGAGACTTTTGAGATGGATCCTCTACTCCAAGAATTTGACTTAGAGATAAAAGATAAGAAAAGAGTAGAAAACGTAGTGGCCGATCACCTTTCCAGATTGGTGTTAGATGATTCCACTGAAGAGATCCATATACAGGACACTTTTCCTGATGAACAATTATTTGCGATCTCTAAATTGCCTTGGTATGCAGATATAGTGAAATATCTTATAATGAAAAAAATGTCATATCATTGGAAGTCACAAGATAGGAAGCGTTTTGAAACCGAGGTTAGGAACTTCTTCTGAGATGACCCGTATTTATATAAATATGTGACTGATCAAATTTTTAGATGTCGTGTCCTAGAGGATGAAGTTCAGAGTGTTATTTCTTTTTGTCACATGGAAGCATGTGATGGCCATTTTTCTGCTAAAAAAACTATTGCAAAAATCCTGCAGTGTGGTTTTTACAAGCTTACCATGTTTAAAGACACACATGCTTTCTATGTTGCTTGTGATAGATGTCAAAGGTTGAGAAGAGTGTCCTGACGTAACATGATGCCTTTATCCCCAATTTTACCATTGGAGATTTTTTATTGTTGGAGTATTGATTTTATGGGTCCATTTCCATCTTCTTTTGGATTTCTTTATATATTGGTTGGTGTGGACTATGTTTCAAAGTGGATTGAAGCAGTTCCAAGTAGGACCAATGACAACAAAGTGGTCATACGATTCCTCAAGGAAATTTTTTTTTCTAGATTTGGAACTTCAAAGGCCATCATTAGTGATGGCGGGTCTCACTTTTGCAATAGGACATTTGAGGCTTTGATGAAGAAATATGGCATCAAGTATAAAGTGAGCACCCCATACCACCCACAAATGAGTGGATAAGCTGAGATTTCTAATCGGGAAATCAAACACATTTTAAAGAAAACTATAAGGCCAGATAGGAAGGATTGGTCCCTCAGACTATCCGACGCCTTATGGGCTTATAGGACTGCTTATAAGACCCCAATTGAAATGTCTCCATACAGATTGGTGTATGAGAAGGCTTGCCACTTGCCTGTGGAATTGGAACATAGAGCCTATTGGGCAATAAAGAAGTTAAACTTTGATATGGACCAAGCAAGTGGACAAAGGAAATTAGAGTTGAATGAATTAGATGAGCTGAGGAGAGACTCCTATGAAAATTTTAAAATCTACAAAGAGAGGACCAAAGCTTTTCATGACAAAAATATCCTGGGAAAGAATTTTGAACCTCAGTAAAGGGTCCTATTGTACGATTCCTGTCTCCAGTTCTTTCCGGGAAAGTTAAGATCAAGATGAACATGACCCTTCATTGTGAAGAATGTTTATACTCATGGGGCTGTTGAAATTGAGAATCCACGTAATGGTAATGTGTACAAGGTTAATGGTCAGAGATTGAAGCCTTATGTAGAAAATTTTCATTTGGGAGAAGAGTCTTTCCCTCTTCATGAACCAGAATATTCAGATTAATGCTCCTAGTCTGACAGAGCATTTCTGTAGGATTTGTATCATATTCAATTCTTTTTAGTGGCACCTAGCAGGTGAGTTCTTCATGGTAGGTACTATTCACTCTTTCTTTTATTTTTATTGTTCTCTGCATTACATTATCATTACATTGGGGACAATGTAGATTTTAGGTTGGGGGGGGTGTGGATAGTCATCCATGTGAGGTTTTTTTTTTGTTTTCTTTTTTCGTTTCAGTTTATTTTATTATTATTATTATTATTATTATTATTTTAGGTTTCAGTTTTTTTTATTTTTTTTGGTTTATGGGGAAATTTTTTCAACATTTTCAAAATAATATATACAAGAATGTGAACATGATATTATGCAAATTCCAAAGGCAAAGTTAATATTCAGTCTAGGTCGATAGTAGTCAGAATTCTGACAACTGAAAATTATATACTTGAGTTCAATTATCTAATCACTAGTTTAAAGTGAGTTGTAATTTGATGTATTGAATTCACAATACACCCTAGCTAACTAAGTGAGGAATATGATATGTGAACTAGAATAACAACTTTTGATTCAAACAAGGTTGAATGAACTAGTATCATTGATATATACTTAAAAGAAAATTTGGAGGAAAAAGAAAATTTTATTATAGAGAATGAATGCAATGACCATAACAATCATGTCAGTAATCTGGAGTAAGGATACCTATCCATTACTGTTACCATTACAAGTATGATACCTTAGGTTATGAAGCAAACCCGGTGGGAATTTTCATCTGAGGGTCGTCTATAATAATGAGGATATGATGATAAAAGAAAAAATGACATGAAGAAAATGAGATAACTAGAGATTTCATATTCTTGGAATGATTGAAAGGAGTTAGGATAGAGAACATGCATATTTCTCAAAGTTAGACTAGTGTCACGGAGCACCTAAGGATATTGGATCATAACTATTCTAAATTTTGATTAGGTCTCTGAACTCAATGATGTAATGGATTAGAAAATTGATATTCTAACTAACTTCAGATTTATGGTAAGTATTGTTTTGTTTTGGAATTCATATGATGAATGGAGGCATAGTTGTATAAATTTCTGAGTGTTAAACTATTTTTCATGTTTTCAATGTTTGTGGGTAACATTTCTAGAAACCCTTATGAGATTATAACTCGTCCACTAGGGAAAACCTAAGGGTTTAAAGGCATGTTGCATATGCTAAATGCAACCGAGATTACCTGCGAAAGTGGTGTAGTTAGAATATATATATATATATATATATATATATTTTTTTTTCCGTTTTAATTTTGTTTCTAAAACTAGTTTTATTTTTATTTATTTTTTCATTTAGCTTGGGACTAGCAAAATGTTGGTTGGGGAGTGTGTTGAGACTTAAATATTGCATAATTTTCCCCATTTATATCTTGGTTTTATGAACATAAATCATCTTAATATTCTATTTTACTCATGCATGTATTGCAAGGTAAATTTAAGTGCTTGAATTGAAAAAGGGTGTTAAAAGCATGGATTTGATGCTCAGGAATCCCAAGGCAAGGGATGGATCTTAGGAGACCAAGATTGAAGAATTCACATGCCAAAGATCTAAGAAAATCAGTGAGGAATGAAGAGAATCGAAGATTTGAAGTGAAGAATTCTGAAATTGTTCTTAAAAAGTATATTATGAAGCTGTGAAGTTTATTTTAGGAAATTGCGCAGCAGGAAGTCTGTTTTAAATGAACTATGCAGCGAGAAGTCTATTTTGGGAAAATACCTATATTTGAGGCAATTTTTAGGATTTTTCAACTTTGTACGAAAATTGCAGTTCCCTACTTATAAATAGGGCTTCCTAAACATCATTCAAAGCATTCAAGAGCAAAATTTAGGATTTTTAAAGAGTTTTCAATTTTATTTAAGTTTTATAAATTATTATTTTTTCTTCTAGATCTTTTCTATTTGCATTTATTCTTTTTTGTTTATTTCTTTCTCTATTCTAGTTATGTTTTTCTAAGTTCCCTCTAGCCCAAGCAAGAAGGGAAGCACATGGGTTTAATATTTCTTTAAGTTATGATGATTAATTGTTTTAATGATGAGAAGAATGGTATATACATGTTATCTATTATTTAGGTTTTATTTTTTATCCTCTTGTGAGATCCATATGTTTCCATCATATGAGATCCATATTGATGGCTAGGCTTACTCTGAATCAATCAGATTTCCTAGATAGGAGAGGTTCTCAACCTGTTATATTTCTTTGATATTCATTATCCTATAGATATTGAATACTTAAAATCACTGGCGCTTGAGAATATATGTCAATAGTGCAAATCCATGATTTTCTAATTTTTTATATCATTTATTAAAATATTTAAACTATTTTATTTTTCGATTAGGCTGACCATAGTGATCAGATCCTAGTTGTGTTATCCAAGTCATCATGATTTTGGAACATTAACCTATGTGTGGAACTTTAAAGCTCGGGTATTATTTTATTCAGTTGAATTACATCCATACAAAAATCCCAAAATCAAATCATCAGTTTAGTTTTTATTACTTAGTTTATTTTGCATTTGATTTTTTCCTTCTCACAATTCATCTCCCTGTGGGATCGACCCTGTATTCACAGGATATTACTTACGAACCTCTACACTTAGAGGCAAGCAATCATGCGTCTACATGGAGTTCTTATGGAGATCGTGTCGGACCGAGACACATGATTCATATCTATCTTCTGGACTCGTATCCAGGAAGCAATGAGTGTGAAGTTGAAGTTCAGTACCGCGTTCCTCCCACAGACTGACGGGTAGTCGGAACGGGTGAATCAGGTGTTGGAAGACATGTTGTGAGTTTGTGTGCTCAATTTCAAGGACAGTTGGGATGACTGCCTTCCGTATGCAGAGTTCACCTATAACAACAGCATCCAGGCGAGTATTAGCATGGCTCCTTATAAGACACTGTATGGGCGTCCATGTAGAGCACGACATTGTTGGGCAGAGGTTGGCGAGAAAAGCTTGATAGGCCCAGAGTTAGTACAGGTGACCTTAGAGAAGGTCGACAGTATTAGGCGTCGGCTTCTAGCAGTACAGAGCAGACAGAAGATCTACACCGATACGAGGTGGCGGTAGTTAGAGTTCGAGGTCGAGGACCATGTGTTTTCGAAAGCTTTCCCCATAAAGGGAGTCCTTCGGTTTGGGAAGAAGGGGAAACTCATGCCGAGATTCATTGGCCCATTCCAGATACTAGATCGTGTGGGTGCGGTAACGTATTGCCTTGCTTTGCCCACACTAATCGTAGGCGTGCACAACGTATTTCATGTATCTATGCTGAAGAAATACGTTCATAATCCTTCCCACATTATCAAGTGGGAGCAGGTGCAGTTGAGCGAGGACGCTGAAATAGCGGTGAAGACCGCTTGAGTTGAAGAAGGGATATGCCAATATGTCTTAGAGGGGGTGAATAGGACTTTTAAAAGCTTTTATGATTTATTTAAAATCCTATCACACTAATCTTAACAACAGACACATATTATGATTACTCAAAAATAACTTTACTGGCTTCCAAGCCCGATAGAGGATCTAATCACAAACTATGAAGGAAGTAAACAATATACAAACTAGTTTATGATAAATATGACTATGCAAGTGTGTGAGGTGTGATCTCAGATATATGAATATGAAAGTATTGACATAACACACACACATAGAAGAATAGTAATCGCAAACACAGTCATTTTTATAGTGGTTCGACTATTTGTCTACTCCACTCCTAGCTGCCGCACTCAACCCTTGAGTGTACTGGATTTCACTAAGGAGGTTTCTCAGGGTTTACCTCAAACCTAAGGTTTTAAATCAGGTTCACCTTCAACCTTTACAACCTATATTGAGGCTGACTGTTTATGCTTTCACGAGCAAGGGTCAACACATTGCACCCACTTTTAGGTACACTGGCCAAGGATCTTTCATAAGACCCTACAAGAGGTTTCTACACGGTTGACCTCAAACCCTAAGGTTTTACCAGGTTTACCTAAAACCTAGAGTTTTACTGGTTCACTCCAAACCAGATGTTTATACTCTCCACAGAGTAAGGGTCCACACAACGCACCCACCACGTACACTCCCACCGGAGGCCTCCTTGAGGACTTCAAAGGGTGAGAACCACTTAAGACCTAATCCTAGAAAGGAATGATCACAAGTGTCTTCTTGACTCTAGATACTTACAGATAAGTTGGTGAGTCCCATTCAGCGCAATGCCGAAGATCTCCTCCTCCTTGTTGACGAAGAGTCTTCTGTCCCTTGATCCACAACACAAGATAATATACCTATACTAGGCTTTAGGTTGGGTCAAGGTGAAGATGGAATCCTACTCTCAAAATATTTTCCTATCAGGAATGTAGAGCGATTCCAATCTTATGCATTCAAGGTATCCCAGCTTAATGATTTGCCATTAAGGTAGTAGTTGGAGGATCCTTGAATGCGGAAGTTCATTCCCCAATCCACTCTATTGAATGTCAATGGTGAGGGTGGATTAGAGGATGAACTCCCTTGAGAGAAAGGGCTTTAGATATAAGATATATGATGAAACACTCAAAAGCTCTCTCCTTTCTCTCACAGCAACAAAAGACAAGTCCTCTATATATAGGCAAAAAGTTCCAACGGATATAAAACGGTCACATTTATGACAGAGTTCGATATTATTGAGCAGGTTCGATATCATCGAGCGTATACTCTCGATAATATCGATGGTCTGCTCGATGACTTGGACTCAGTGTCATACGCTTTTGAAACTCTTTGCCAATTGGTCGATGAATCGAAACTATTGTCGATGTCATCGAATTTCGAACTCCGATTCCATCAATGACAGGTTCGATCAATCGACACTTGAAAAATGAGAGCGAATTGACTTTGAAATATTTCAGGTTTTCATGAATGATCGGGGAACCGTCGACATCATCGGAATTTGAATGTCAATGATATCGAGATCAGAGTCGATGCATCGATAAATCCAGCGGATTTGTTTTTAAGCTTGCTGGATGATTTATGTCCTTGTTTGATGCAATCGGCCTGGTGCCGATATCATCGATATTTGAATATCGATTCTATCGAAGGGCCCCCGATCATAGTTAAAAACAACCTGAAATATCTACTTTAAGAAATACGAGCCCACAATCGATATCATCGATGGACCTCCAATCTTATCGATATTTGAATTCAGATCATATCGGACAGTCAACGATATATCGAAGGAATTTGAGATTTTCATTAAAAAATAGGGGCGCCAAAAATCTCTCTGTCGATCTTATCAAGCCACTCCCGATGGATTCGAGATTTGAATATTGATGATATCGATAGGTGTATCGATACATCTATGATTCGTCCAGATATGTTGTGAAGTTGCTGGACATATTTAGTGCTTTTATCGATGATATAGATAGGTGTATTGATACATCGATAAATCCATCCAGATGAATATTTAGTTGCTGGACACTTTTAGTCCTCATATCGATAATATCGGTAAGGTATCGAAGACATCAACAGAGCAGGTCGATCATATCGAGGGTGCTTCAATAAGATCGGTAAGGCGAGAAAAACTTAGAGATTTTTCTATTTTGAAAGAAGTTTTCTCACCTTAAAACCCTATGATTTCTAACTTATTTTTAAGTGTTTTTCTTTACCTGGTGTTTTGGGACATGGGATGTGAGGCTATGATTTACCTATGGTGAGCTTTCACACATCCGGTTGAGGCAGACGCTTGAATTGTTCTTCCTATCGTGCTCTATAGACAGTCTGACCTACCACTCACGTAACTTGACAAACCAGGGCACTTTCGATCTCTCCCTTTGTCAATTACATGTTAAAACCCCCAAAAAACCCTAGGATGTTCTAGACAAACACACCCTAAATTGTGTGTACTTGCTTTTACACAATTTTAGAAATTCTAGGAAACCTATGTACACAACATATTATATGCTCTCCCTTACTTTAAAACTCCCCCTTTCTTAGTGCAGCTACTCCCCCTAACACCTGCAACACCATTAGATATACAATTTTTCGCTCGGGATGTTTTGAACTGTTCTCCCCCTTTTTGTCAGTCATTGGCAAAGGTATAGCAAGTGATATTAACTGAAGCGTGAAATACTTGGGAGCAACAACAGATATCAATGTATAAAGATGAAATCATTTTAAAATATACATCATTGTCAGAAGATATGAATGCAGATTAGATAAAACTTAACACAATCAGATAAGATAATCAGGAAGAGCACATGCATTCTATATTAGAGCAGTTCAGAAACATACATTATTAGCAGATAGTATGGATGCATATTAAAACAAATGAAGCAGATAGAATAAGTAATAAAGGTATATGCATTCCATATGTCAAAGACTATCTAAACCAGGGGAATGTAACACGCAAAAAAAAATATGGCATTAATGATAAGAATTCTATTCAGCCATATTCAAAATGAAACCAAAGAACTGCCCCAGACAGCAGTAAATCAACAGAAAAAAAATCTCAAAATATTCAACTATTCAACTATCAGCAACATACTACCATAGATAGCAGTTTATCAGAACAAAACATTTTCAGGTTTCTTCAATTGTGGCGATGTTGAATATCGGTGTCATTTATCTGACATTGTTTGGATATTATTGAGATTGTCATAACTTTGCATTCAGAATAACATGGTTAATACAGAGAATTTTGACTTGTGGTGGACATATAACCATGAATGTCTCAGTGTGAAGATTTTACCTGTGTAGCTCATGTTCTCTGAGATTTAGTGACTGCAGACCCCAATGGATTTTTGTAGGTCACTAAACCTATTTGCATCAAGAGGTTTGGCGAGGATGTCTGCGAGTTACTTTTCTGTGGAAACATAATCCAATGTAAGAATCTTATCTTCAATAAGTTCTCGGATAAAGTGATGACGGATGTCTATATGTTTCATCCGAGAATATTGAACAGGATTCTTTGAAATGTTGATTTTGCTTGTGTTATCACAGAAAATACTTATCGTGGTTTGTTCAATCCCATAATCCAGCAACATCTACGTCATCCAAAGAAGTTGTGCACAGCAGCTACCAGCAGCAATGTATTCAGCCTTGACAGTAGATAATGATATTAAACTTTGCTTCTTGATCTGCCAGGAGACTAGGCAGTTTCCAATATAAAAACATCCTCCGCTAGTTGATTTTAGATCATCCAAGTTTCCTACCCAGTCGGCATCAGAGTACCCAGCAATAATCATGGATGTTTCAAATGGGTACCACAGACTGTAGGAGGTAGTTCCAGCTATGTATTTAATTATCCTTTTAACGGCTGTTAGGTGAGATTCTTTAGGATCAGCTTGATATCTAGCATATACTCCAACACTAAAGGATATATCGGGACGACTAGCTGTGAGATATAATAGACTTCCTATCATACTCCGGTAGAGATGTTAATCCACACTCTTGCCATTTGTATCTTTGGAGAGTTTGAGTATGGTGCTCATGGGTATGTGATAAGAGCGTCCAAATTCAAGACCAAACCTTTTCACTAACTCGTTCGCATACCTAGTTTGACAAATAAAGATTCCATCATTTAGCTGCTTGACTTGCAATCCTAAGAAGAAGTTTAGTTCATCGACCATACTCATTTCAAATTCTGATTTCATGAGGTCGGAAAATTTGTATGCGATATCAACACATGTTGAACCAAAGACTACATCGTCCACATAAATTTGTGCAATAAGCAGTGAGTCTTTTGTTCTTTAGGTAAACAAAGTCTTATCAACACTCCTTCTGCAGATTTTATAGTCCAAAAGAAATTTTTTCAATCGTTCATACCAAGCACGTGGTGCTTGTTTGAGACCATAGAGGGCTTTGTTCAGATGATATACGTAGTGAGGATACTTGGAATCAATAAATCCCTTTGGTTGTTCAACATAGACTTCTTCAGCAAGTTCTCTATTAAGAAAAGCACTCTTAACATCCATTTGAAATAGCTTAAATTTTAATGCACATGTAATGGACAGAAGAATTCTAACAGACTTAAGGCGAGCCACAGGAGCAAACGTTTCATCAAAGTCAATCCCTTCTATCTGTGAGTACCCCTGAGCTACAAGCCTTGCTTTGTTCCGAATCACATTTCCTAATTCATCCGATTTATTCTTAAAAACTCATTTGGTTCCAATGACATTTGTATTGAGTGGCCTGAGAGCCAATTGTCATACCTCATTTCTTTGAAATTGTTGAAGTTCTTCTTGCATAGTATTTATCCAGTGTTCGTCTTGAAGAGCTTCCATAATGTTCTTAGGGTCAAGTTTTAAGGTAAAGTAGAAATGACTATAGATATTTTCTATCTGTCATCAAGTTTTTACACCAGCATTAGGATCTCTAATGATTTGTTCTCGAGGATGATCTTTTATGATGGGAATGTCAGATGATGGTTGGTTCACTGGGTGATAAAGTTTTGTTTTCAGGTTTTTCTACTATACATGAATCTACATCATCTTCTAATTCATTTACAGGTGCATCTTCTTTATGAGGTTGATCATCGATTACCACATTGGCTGATTCTTGAATAATGAGAGTTCTTAGATCGTATACTCTGTACGCATGACTATTCATGGCATACCCCAAGAAGATTCCTTTATCACTTTTAGACTCAAATTTCCCTAGGTGATCTCTATCTCTCAAGATATAACATTTTCTACCAAAGACTCAAACATATTTCACACTAGGCAATTTCCCATACCATAGTTCGTATGGAGTTTTGTTCAGACCTGCTTTAAGATATACTCTATTTATGATGTAGCAAGTAGTATTGATAGCTTCTGCCTAAAAACTTTTTGCCATATCCTTTCCATTTAGCATAACTGACCCCATCTCTTGCAATACTCAATTTTTCCTTTCAACGACTCCATTTTGCTGTGGGGTTTTTGGAGCTGAGAATTCATGATGAATTCCTTTCTCATTGCAGTATTTTTCAAATTCCCCACCATGATCACTTCTGATGCGATTGATCCCGTATCCTTTTTCATTTTGGAGTCGCTTTGCCAGGATCACAAATTCCTCAAAGGCATCCGATTTTTCTCGAAGAAATGTGACCCAAGTAAATCTGGTGTAGTCATCTAATATCAACAGGAAGTATCTTTTCTTTCCATGACTTTCCACTTTAGTTGGTCCAACTAGATCCATATGTAGTAGATCCAAAGGTTTTGTTATCGCTATGGATCGAGGTTGTCTTCTTGTGTCTGGCCTTTATCTGTTTTCCTTTTAGACATTCTCCACAGATAACTTTTTCTTCTTTTCTAATCTTGGGAAGTCCCCTAACCAAATTTTTTGAACTGAGCTTTGCTAAATTTCAGTAGTGGACATGTCCCAACCTTTGGTGCTACAATTTGGACTCGCTTTTTACAGCCATATTACATTTTGTGGCTACAACATTCTCTTTTGTACTTTCAATGACATAACAGTTATCATTAGTGCGTAAACCTTTTATGAGAGATTTTCCTGTATGATCTAGAATTTTACATACATCTTTTGAGAAGGTGACAAGATGTTCTTTATCACAAATTTAGGAGATACTCAGGAGATTATGTTTTAAACCTTCTACACAGAGGACATATTTAATTTTAGGAAGGCCTGGTACAGCTATTGTTCCTTGTCCAATGATTTTGGCTGAGCTTCCATCACCAAATGTGACAAATACTCCATCAAAGTTTAAGTACTCACAAAAATGAGTTTGATCACCAGTCATGTGTCTGGAACATCCACTATCAAGATACCACTTTGAACTATTACCTGCTTTCAGAGCAGTGTGAATTATAAGATAATTGTTCTGGTTTGTCACACCCTCTTGGACTCTTTTGAACATGATTCATTCTTCAGTTAAGATCACTCTAGGCGGTGAAGCCCTTAAAGAGAGACCCGCTTTGATACCAATTGAAATAGCGGTGAAGACCGCTTGAGTTGAAGAAGGGATATACCAATATGTCTTAGAGGGGGGTGAATAGGACTTTTAAAAGTTTTTATGATTTATTTAAAATTCTATCACACTAATCCTAACAACAGACACATATTAGGATTACTCAAAAATAACTCTACTAGCTTCCAAGCCCGATAGGGGATCCAATCACAAACTATAAAGGAAGTAAACAGTATACAAACTAGTTTATGATGGATATGACTGTGCAAGTGTGTGAGGTGTGATCTCAGATATATAAATATGAAAGCATTGACATAAAACACATACATAGAAGAATAGTACAATCGTAAACACAGTCATTTTTATAGTGGTTCGACTACTTGTCTTCTCCACACACAGCTGCCGCACTCAACCCTTGAGTGTACCGGATTTCACTAAGGAGGTTTCCTAGGGTTCACCTCAAACCTAAGGTTTTAAATTAGGTTCACCTTCAACCTTTACAACTTATACTGAGGCTGACTGTTTATGCTCTCACGAGTAAGGGTCAACACATCGCACCCACTTTTAGGCACACTGGCCAAGGATCTTCCATAAGACCCTACAAGAGGTTTCTAAATGGTTGACCTCAAACCCTAAGGTTTTACCAGGTTCACCTAAAACCTAGAGTTTTACTGGTTCACTCCAAACCAGATGTTTATGCTCTCCACAAAGCAAGGGTCTACACAACACACCCACCGCATACATTCCCGCCGGAGGCCTCCTTGATGACTTCAAAGGGTGAGAACCACTTAAGACCCAATCCCAGAAAGGAATGATCATAAGTGTCCTCTAGACTCTAGATACTTACAAATAAGTTGGTGAGTCCCATTCAGCGCAATGCCGAAGATCTCCTCCTCCTTGTTGACGAAGAGTCTTCTGCTCCCTTAATCCACAACACAAGATAATATACCTATACTAGGCTTCGGGTTGGGTCAAGGTGAAGATGGAATCCTACTCTCAAAATATTTTCCTATCAGGAATGTCGAGCGATTCCAATCTTATGCATTCAAGGCATCCCAGCTTAATGATTTGCCATTAAGGTAGTAGTTGGAGGATCCGTGAATGCGGAAGTTCATTCCCCAATCCACTCTATTGAATGTCAATGGTGAGGGTGGATTGGAGGATGAACTCCCTTGAGAGAAAGGGCTTTAGATATAAGATATACAATGAAACACTCAAAAGCTCTCTCTTTTCTCTCACAACAACAAAAGACAAGTCCTCTATATATAGGCAAAGTTCCAACGGATATAAAACGGTTACATTTATGACAGAGTTCAATATCATCGAGCAGGTTCGATATCATCAAGCGTATACTCTCGATAGCATCGATGGTCTACTCGATGACTTTGACTCAATGTCATATGCTTTTGAAACTCTTTGCCAATTGGTCGATGAATCGAAACTATTGTCGATGTCATCGAATTTCAAACTCTGATTCCATCGATGAAAGGTTCGATCAATCAACACTTGAAAAATGAGTGCGACTTGACTTTGAAATATTTCAGGTTTTCATGAATGATCAGGGAACCGTTGAGATCATCGAAATTTGAATGTTGATGATATCGAGATCATAGTCGATGCATCAATAAATCCAGCGGATTTGTCTTTAAGCTTGCTGGATGATTTATGTCCTTATTCGATGCAATCGACCTGGTGTCGATATCATCGATATTTGAATATCGATTCTATCGAAGGCCCCCCGATCATAGTTAAAAATAACCTGAAATATCTACTATAATAAATGCGCACCCACAATCGATATCATCGATGGACCTCCGATCTTATCGATATTTGAATTCAGATCATATCGGACGGTCAAGATATATCGAAGGAATTTGAGATTTTCATTAAAAAAACAAGGGCGCCGAAAATCTGCCTGTCGATCTTATCGAGCCACTCTCGATGGTTTCGAGATTTGAATATCGATGATATCTATAGGTTTATCGATACATCAATAATTCGTCGAGATATGTTGTGAAGTTGCTGGACATAGTTAGTGCTTTTATCGATGATATCGATAGGTGTATCGATACATCGATAAATTCATCCAGATGAATATTTAGTTGCTGGACACTTTTGGTCCTCATATCGATAATATTGGTAAGGTATCGAGGATATTGACAGAGCAGGTCGATCATATCGAGGGTGTTTCGATAAGATCGGTAAGGCGAGAAAAACTTAGAGATTTTCCTATTTTGAAAGAATTTTTCTCACTTTAAAACCCTATGATTTCTAACTTATTTTTAAGGGTTTTTCTTTACCTGGTGTTTTGGGACATGGGATGTGAGGCTATGATTTACCTATTGCGAGCTTCCACACATCCGGTTGAGGCAGACGCTTGAATTGTTCTTCCTATCGAGCTCTGTAGACAATCTGACCCACCACTCACATAACTTGACAAACCAGGGTGCTTTCAAACGCTACTTATGTACTGCGACCTACGCGCATCCTAGACAGGAAGGAGTAGGTGTTGCGCAGTAAGGTGATTCCACTTGAAAAGGTTCTGTGGACACACCACACTGAGGAAGAGGCTACTTGGGAAACAGAAGCCGAGGTTCGCAAGAACTACCCTCAGATTCTCGAGGAGTATGAGAAGGTAATAATTTTGAGGACGAAATTTTTTCTTTAAGGGGGTTAGATTGTAATGTCTCAGAAAAATCTGTACAAAGACCCGAGTACCACCTCAGATAGAAATTACTCAAGACCAAATCCTTTAAAAATTAGATGAAATTAACTAGGTGCTAAACTAGATTGGCTGTGAAATTAGCTTGAACCACTTTAAATACGAACTGCAAGACCCAATACTTGCAGAATCATTAACGCTACATTACCCTGAAACCTAGGAACAATCTCTAAACCCAGTTGCTCTCGGGAGCACATTGAAACTCCATATCGGACCTGGACTACGCGTCGAAAGTCTGATTACCGCGAAACTATATGCTTATGACCACTTTACTGGGCTTGACAACCATCTTGGGAATCAAATCTAGATAGTATCCGGAAACGCACAACTTGAGCCCGGAGCGAAGTGTGTGAGAAACACGAATACCTTTAGAAATTGAACTTAAATTTAAGTGAATTGAGTCATTCACTTGTAGGCCAAATATAAGGATTCAGACCATTCACATACATATTTACAAACCCTAGAGAGAGAAGAGAGAAGAAAGAGAAGGAAAGAGAGAGAAAGTGAGGGAGAGAGTTGGAGTTTTTCGTGGGATTCAATCCCGCCGTTCCACGTACCTAACTGCCACTTTTGTATCACTATTTTAGTGATTTTGACGCCATTCTTAGGTAAGAAAAACCTAACCCTAATCTGTTTTAGGGTTTCAAATAGTGTAAGTGATGAAATAGCTAACCTATTTCATACTGTAGGTTGTCGTTGTGCTGTAGACAAAGACTCAGTATACAAACTGAGTTCGATACTTATTTACCGGCGAAAGGTGCAGACTATAAATATTTAGGTTATGGTTTTCAAGGCTTTCAATGTCAGTAATAATTTATGATTGGCTTGATTGTTGTCACATGTGCTTAGATACGAGGGTTTCCGTGTATTATGTACATATATAAACTATGTTGATGTATAATGCATTCCATGTGTTTGTTGAAATGTGTGAATGAGTATAGAATTGTGATTTATGCTTGCCATGTTTATTGACTGAGAATTCATGATTGTCGTACGTATTGTGAACCCTTGTAAAGGGATTTGCTATAATACCTGTTATAACTACCTTACTACATGTATATGATATGTGTAGCCTAAGTGTTTGATGAAATGTTTGAATGTAAAAAAATGCTTGTTTAAATGCATGAAATGAGGGTGTTGAGATAAGATTTTCAATCCCCTTAACTAGGGTTATAGTATCTTTTATGTAACCTATCTTACTACTATGTGTTGTATAGATGAAATGTCTATGTATGATAATATGTGTAGTATGTGTTTGTTAAATTGCTCAAATAAGATTTATATCTGATTTCAGTTGTCATATGCTATTTTGAATTACTAGATGTGAATGCTATTATTTGAAATGTGATTGGGGCTACTATGTAGTCCAGGCAATCGATAAATGTCTGTGAACGGTGGTTGAACGACTTAACCAAGACAGACACGCCCGATAAATCTGAGTCGTACGCTGCTTGTCGGTAGTAGTTAGGCCACGCGGAGTGCTTACGCACTCCATGCCGATCGGCTCGACGTATACTTGTACCAGTCGAGCTTGTCAAGCAACCCGGTTGACCCAATGTATGTTCACCATGTATGGACGCTACTGTTTGAATCTAAGGTAGCAACTTACCAGTGTGAAACCCATTAACCTTGGTACCTTGATCTGCTAAGACTCATGAGATGGACATGGTGGTATGAGACACTATGGTCAAGCTGTCGATCTATGCCGGGGTGACGAGCCCACCCGTAGTGACTAGTGAGCAACCCAGACTCGTGAGCGGAATACAGTGGTATGGGACACTGTATTTGAGCTGTCGGCCAACGATTAGGTGACGAGCCATTCGTGGTGACCTCAAGCATACTCTGAGACAGTGTTGAGGCGACGAGCCTTTTCGTACCAACTAAAGTATAAGCTAGGCCTACATTGAGGTGACGAGCCCTTTATAGCGACCTGAAACCGCAACATCGTATGAGACTAGCTAGGACCGACGACCCTAGAATGGATCATTGCTTGAGAAATGATATAAGGGAGGTACCTTACCTTCCTAATCCTGCTATATGAAAAGGTCTAATAAGAACTCGGTAATCACGCTCATGTAGCGCATTGCATGTGCCTTTGGCGTTGGTGTTAAGCACAGAGGAAGGGGTGCATACCACGACCGTAAGAGGAAGATCGCAGAGGGAGTGCAGGCGAGGGCATGCATCATTAATACATATCATTTTTGCATTAACCAGAGTACTTAGGGATCTTGATTGTATTGCTTTATCATTACTGCTTGATTGAATTGATAACATGTTAATCTTTGCCTTATAGCTCTACTGAGTTGATCACTCATTCTCACGTTCTGGGATGGTGTTTTAAACACCAACCAGACTCTGTCTTAGCTTCAGGTGATGATGATGCTTATGAGGCAGAGCCGGACTATTACGATGACGAGGAGTTCTCCTATATGCAACTCTCTAGCAGGTCTATATAGACCTGGAGTTGCGCTGACGGGGTTATAGGGTTTTGGATAGAGAACATTAGACTTTTTAATTTCGTACATTTTTGAATTATACTTGTAATTATTTAACCTAGTGACATTCATACTCTGAGGGCTTGCTATTACTTTTAAACAATTTATATACATATCATAGTCTTTCACTAGCGTACTTTAATTGCCTCTGGAGTATGATATGTTGTTTTGGTATAATCTCATTCATTTTTAAGGCATTAATAAGGACAACATTTAATCATCATTATCTATGTTGCATAAGTGATGCGTTGGAACTCGGGAGTTGAGTCTATGCTCGACCCCCAATTTTCAGGGCAATACAGATTGATGCGTTGGAACTCGGGAGTTGAGTCTATGCTCGACCCCCAATTTTCAGGGCAATACAGATTGATGCGTTGGAACTCGGGAGTTGAGTCTATGCTATAGATTCTGACTCCATTCTTGGGTAAGAAATCCTAACCCTAACCTGTTTTAGGGATTCAAATAGAGCAGATGGTAGAATACCTAACCTATCTCATGCTATAGGTTGTCGTTGTACCATAGACAAAGACATAGCATTCGAATTGACTCGTTACGAGTCTACCGGCGAAAGGTGTAGACTATAAACATTTAGGTTATGGTTTTCAGGGCTCTCAATGTCAGTTAATGATTTATGTCTGACTTGATTACTATCACACATGCTTAGAGACGATGTTTCCCGCGTATTGCACATATATATGAACTATGTTGAAATAGATGCATACCATGTGTTTGTTGAAATGTTTGTATGAGTATGGAATTATGACTTGTGCTTGCCATGATTTATGTTTGAGGCTATATGATTGTTGTACATGTGGCAACATCCTTATGAAAGGATTTGATATAATACCTATTATAACTACTATATTATATGTATGTTGATATGTGTAGTCTAAGTGTTTGATAAAATGCCTGGATGAGTAAATGCTTACTGAAATGTGTTTGATAAGGGCTTTGAGAGGTGACTCTCAATCCCCTTACATATAGTTACCATTTCCTTCATGTAACCTAACTTACTACTATGTGCTTTATGTATGAAATGCCTATGCATGACAACATGTGTACTATGTGTTTATTGAAATGGTCAAATGAGATTTGTATTTTGATTGGTTGTCACATGCTTTCTTTAACTATTACATGTGAATGCTATCGTTTGGAGTGTGATTAGGGCTACGATGTAGTCCAGGCAATCGGTAATGAGTTCCGAGTTAGTGGCTGAGGTCGTTTCGCCACATAAGACATGTTTGAGGAATCCACGTCATACGCTGATCGTCGACAATAGTTAGGCCACGCGGAATGCTTACCACTCCATGTCGATCAATTCAACGTACGCTCGTACCAATCAAGTTTGTTAAGTAACCCGATTGGCCCAATGTATGTTCACCATGTATGGACACTATTACTTGAATCTAAGGTACCGACTTACCAGAGGAAAACCTGTTTAACCTTAGTACCACGATCCACTAAGATTCATGAGTCGGGCATGGTGGTATGGGACACCGTGGTCGAGCTGTCGGCCTACGTTGGGGTAACAAGCCTCCCTGTAGTGACCAGTGAGGAAACCAAACTCGTGAGCTGAATACGGTGGTATGGGACACTATATTCGAGCTATCGGTCTACGCTAAGGTGACGAGCCTTTCTGTAGTGACCTCGAGTATAAACTAAGGCCGATGAGGACGGTGACGAGCCTCTTCATAGTGACCTGAACTTACCGGTCCACTGCTTTATATTCAGGGATGATGTTGCCCTATAACTTACCTATCGTATGTGATAAACTAGGATTGACGACCCTAGATGGATCATCGTTGAGTAAATGATATAAAGGGAGGTACCTTAGCTTCCTAAATCTACTGTATGAATAAGTCTAATTAAGAAATTGGCTAATCACGTACATACACCGCATTTACATGTGCCTTTGGCGTTGAAGTTGAGTACAGAGGAAGGGGTGCATGCCGCGATCGTGAGATGATGTCGCAGAGGGAGTGTAGGCGAGGGCATACATCATTACAATATATCATTCCTGCATTAACAAGAGTACTTAGGATATAAGTATTGTACTGCTTCATCATTACTACTTGACTGAATTGATAACATGTTAACCTTTGCCTTATAGCTCCACTGAATTGATCACTCACTCCCACTCTATGATGGTGTTTTAAAACACCAACCAGACTCTGTTGTAGTTGCAAGTGACGTCAAGGATTACGAGGCGGAGCCTGATTTTTATGATGACGAGGAGGAGTTCTCCTACATGCAACTCTCTGGTGGGTCTATGTAAATCTGGAGTTGTGTCACCGGGGCTACAAGGATATGGATAGATGACATTACATTTTATCATTTTGCACATTTTGAAATTATACATGTAATCATTTAACCTGGTAACCTACTCATACTCTGGGGACTTACACCACTTATGTGCCTTATATATATATATCGCAGTCTTCCGCTTGCGTAATTTAACTATTTCTAGAGTATGATATGCTGTTTTGGTATAATCCCATTCATGTTTAATGTACTAATACGGACAACATTCAATCATCATTATCTATGTTGCATAAGTGATGCATTGGAACTCGAGAGTTGGGCTCCTGCTCGACCCCCGATTTACAGGGCGTTACGTTTACCAACAGGATAACCTTACTGCACAGCACCTGCTCCTTCCGATCGCAGTACATAAGTAGCATCTGAAATAGCGGTGAAGATCGCTTTAGTTGAAGTAGGAATATACCGATATGTCCTGGAGGGAGGTGAATAGGACTTTTAAAGTTTTTATGGTTTATTTAAAATCCTATTACACTAATCCTAACAACAAGCTCATATTAGGATTACTAAAAAATAACTCTACTGGCTTCCAAGCTTGGTACGGGATCCAATCACAAACTATTTAATAAGCAAGCATTATGGACACTAGTTTATGATGGAAATGATGTGTATGTGTTTGAGGTGTGATCTCAGATATGAAAATATGAAAATATTATGGTAAATCACACAATCAGAAAGATAACAATCTCAAATATAATCATTTTTATAGTGGTTTGACGATCAGTCTACTCCACTCCTGGTAGACACACTAAACCCTTGAGTGTGCCGGATTTCACTAAGGAGGTTTCACAGCGGCTCACCTCAAACCTAAGGTTTTAAATCAGGTTCACCTTCAACCTTTACAACCTAAACTGAGGCTGACTGTTTATGCTCTTACGAGCAAGGGTCAACACAACGCACCCACTTTTAGGCACACTGGCCAAGGATCTTCCATAAGACCCTACCGGAGGTTTTACGCGGTTTACCCCAAACCCGAGGTTTCACACGGTTCACCTCAAACCTAAGGTTTTGACTGGTCACCTTCAATCAGATGTTTATGCTCTCCACAGAGCAAGGGTCCACACAATGCACTTACCACGTACACTCCCTCCGGAGGCCTCCTACGAGGGCTTGAAGGGGTAAGAAACACCTAAAACCCAATCCTAAAAAGGAATGATCACAAGTGTCCTTCGGACTCTAGATACTTACAGATAAGTGGATGAGGCCCATTAGCATGATGACGAAGATCTCCTCCTTTGTTGATGAAAAATCTTTTGTCTTCTTGATCCGCAACTCAAAAGATATACCAATGCATGTCGACGGGTTTGGTCAAGGTTATGATGAAATTCTACTCTCAAAAGATTTTCCTATAAGGAAGATAGAGCGATTTCAATCATCTATACATTCAAGGCATCTCAGCTTCATGATTTGCCATTAAGGTAGTAGCTGGAGGATCCTTGAATGCGGAAGTTTATTCCCCAATCCACTCTATTGAATATCAATGGTGAGGGTGGATTGGAGGATGAACTCCCTTGAGAGAAAGGGCTATGGGTATAAGATCTAAGGTTAAACACTCAAAAGCTCTCTCTTCTTTTTCTCACAACAACAATAAACAAGTCCTCTTTATATAGGCAAAAGGTTCCAACGGATATAAAACGGTCACATTTATGACAGAGTTTGATATCATCGAGCAAGTTCGATATCATCGAGTATATACTCTCGATAGCATCGATGGTCCGCTCGATGACTTGAACTCAATGTCATACGCATTTGAAACCTATTGCCAGCTGGTCGATGAATCGAAACGATTGTCGATGTCATCGGATTTCAAACTCCGATTCCATCGATGAGAGGTTCGATCCATTGACACTTGAAAAATGAGAGACTTGCCTTGAAATATTTCAGGGTTTCATGAGTGATCGAAACTTGGATGTCGATGATATCGATAGCTGTATCGATGCATCGATAAATCAAAAAGGATTTTTCATAAAGCTTGCTAGACAGTTTATGTCCATGTTCGATGCAATCGATACGGCATCGATATTTGAATGTCGATTCTATCGAGTGACCCCGATCATAGATAAAACACCCTGAAATATGTTGCTGGAGAACTTGGCACCCAAGACCAATATCATCGAGGGCCTACCGATATCATCGAGGTTTGAACTTTGATGGTGTCGAGGAGGCTTCGATATATAGAAGCTTATATGATATTCTTTAAGAAAAACAGGGGCGCCAGAATTCTGCCTGTCGATACAATCGAGTCACTTCCGATATACTCGAAATTTGAATATCGATGAGATTAATAGGTGTATCTATACATTGATAATTTCGTCCAGATATGTATAAGGTTACTGGACATATTTGGTCCTCTTTTCGTTGGTATCGATGGAGCATCGAGGACTTGACGGAGCAGATCGATCATATCGAGATGTGTATCGATAGAATCGACAAGGCAAGAAAACTTAGATAATTTTCCTATTTTAAAAATGTTTTCTTACCCTAAAAACCCTATGATGTTCTAACATTTTTAAAGGTTTTAGTATACCTGATGATTTGGGATAAGAAATGTGAGGCTCAAATTTACCTGTGGTGAGCTTGCACACATTCGGTTGAGGTAGATGCTTGAAATAATCTTTCTATCAGGCTCTATAGTCTAACTGACTCAACACTCACGCTAATTGACAAACCATGGCACTTTCAGCATCTTCACTCAACTGTACCTGCTCCCATCTGATAATGTGGGAAGGGTCAGGAACGTATTTCTTCAGTATCGATACATGAAATTCGTTGTGTACGCCTGTGAGTGGTGTGGGCAAGGCAATGGGGTACACTACCACACCTACTTGATCCAGTATCTGGAATGGGCCAATGAATCTCAGCGTGAGTTTTCCCTTCTTCCCAAATCGAAGGACTCCCTTCATAGGGAAAACTTTCAGGAACACATGATCCCCAACCTCGAACTCTAGTAGTCACCGCCTCGTATCGGCGTAACTCTTCTGTCTGCTCTGTGTTGCCAGAAGTCCACGCCTGATAATATCAATCTTCTCTGAGGTCGCCTATACTAACTCTGGGCCAATCAAACTCTTCTCGCCCACCTCTGCCCAGCAATGCAGTGCTCTATAGGGACGCCCATACAGTGCCTCATAAGGGGCCATACCAATACTTGCCTAAAAGCTATTGTTATAAGTGAACTCAGCATAAGGAAGACAGTCATCCCAACTGTCCTTAAAATTGAGCACGCAAGCTCATAACATATCTTCCAACACCTGATTCATCCGTTCCATCTGCCCATCCGTCTATGGGTGGAACACGGTACTGAACTTCAGTTTCACACCCATTGCTTCTTGGATACGAGTCCAAAAGATAGATGTGAATCGCGTCTCTCAGTCCGACACAATCTCCATAGGAACTCCATGCATACGTATTATCTCCTTGATGTACAGCCTAGCCAAATCGTATGCTGAGTTTGAAACTCTAATAGAGAGAAAATGAGCCGATTTCGTCAACCAGTCCATAATCACCCATATAGAGTCATGTCCCTTCCTCATCTTTGGTAGCCTAGAGATAAAATCTATAGAGATAAAATTCCATTTCCATTCAGCTATGGGCATGGGTTGAAGCAGTCCAGGAGGTCAGCAATGCTCTGCCTTGACCTGCTGGCGTGTGAGACAGTGGGACACATAATCTGCTATGTGGACCTTCATGTTGTCCCACCAGTACAACCTCTTCATGTCTTAATACACTTCATACTACCAGGATGCATCACCATCTTCAAATTGTGAGCAGCTTCAAGAACTTCCCTTCTCAAGTCATAAAGTTTTAGGATGCATAGGCGGCCACGATAATATAAACCCCCATCTGTACCAACTCTCCATTCAGAGTCTGCTGCCACTAACTCATTTTCTCAACTCTACCAACCCTTCATCTTCCTTCTGAGCCACAATAATTCAGTCATCGATAAGTGGCTAAACACGAATATGTGCGATGCTCTCAAACGGCTCCTCTACCGTAAGTTTCTACTCAAAGTCTCGCACAAACTCTACCATATTCCACTCTGCTATCATTAGCGGAGCCACAAATGTTATTGTCCTCTTACGGCTCAACGCGTCTGCCACAAGGTTGGCCTTGCCAGGATAGTATGAGACCTCGAACTTGAAGTCCTTCAAGGTTTTCATCCACCGTCGCTGCCTCATATTCAAGTCTCTCTATGTGAATATGTATTTAAGGCTCTTGTGGTAACAAAAGAGCTCGAACTCCTCTCCATAAAGGTAATGTCTCCAGAGCTTCAATGCAAAGATGACGACCGCTAATTTCAAATCGTGTGTAGGGTAGTTTTCCTCGTGTTTCCTCAACTGCCGCGAAGAGTAAGCAATCACCCTGTCCTTCTGCATAAGGACATAGCCCAAACCAACACAAGACGCGTCGGTGTATATCGTATACTTGACCCCTTGCTCTGACAATACTAGCATAGGAGCGGACATCAACTTGTCCTTCATTTCCTGAAATGCTGCTTCTGCCTTCTTATTTCAAGCAAATTTAAGATCCTTCTGAGTTAGCTGAGACAACGGTCTGGCTATCTTAGAAAAGTCCCTAATGAATTGACGATAGTAGCCAATAAGTCCCAAAAAGCTCCTCACTTCAGTAACCGAACCGGGCTACTCCCAGTCCTGAACTGCTGCTAGCTTAGAAAGGTCCACAACTATCCTTTCCTTGGACACCACATGTCCCAGGAACTTCACTTCTTCCTTCCAGAAGTCGCACTTCTTGTATTGCGCAAACAACTAGTTTTTTTTTATCATATCAAAGACTACTCGCAGGTGTTCCTCGTGCTCCTTCTGACTCTTAGAATATATCAGGATGTCGTCTATAAACATGATGACGAATCGGAATAGATATGACCAAGACATCCGGTTCATCAAGTCCATGAACACGGTCGGTGCATTTGTGAGTCCAAATGACATCACAAGGAACTCGTAGTGTCTAAAACTGGTCCTGAAAGCTGTCTTCTGCACGTCCTCATCCCTGACGCGCAACTGGTGATACCCTGACTGTAAGTCAATCTTCGAGAAATACTGTGCCCCTTTCAACTGGTCGAACAGATCATCTATCCTAGGCAAAGGATACTTGTTCTTCACTATCACCTGGTTCAGCCTGCGATAATCAATGCACAATTGCACTGATCCATTCTTCTTCTTCACAAACAACATGGGTGCTCCCCAAGGAGATACACTCAGTCGTATATGAAAGTGCACCTACTTATGCCCTGGTTTGTCAAGTTATGTGAATGGTAAGTCAGACTGGCTACAGAACTTGATAGGAAGATTATTTCAAACGTCTTCCTCAACCGGATGTGTGGAAGCTCGCAATAGGTAAATCATAGCCACACATCCCATGTCCCAAAACACCAAGTGATTAAAACCCTTAAAAAAAGATAGACATCTTAAGGTTTTTGTGGTGAGAAAACTTTTTCAAAATAGAAAAATCTCTATATTTTTCTCGCCTTGTCGATCTTATCGAAACACCCTCGATATGATCGACTTATTCTATCGATGTCCTCGATACCTTAACGATATTATCGATGAGAGGACCAAAAGTGTCCAACAACTAAATATTTATCTGGATGGATTTATCGATGTATTGATACACATATCGATATAAGTATAAATATGTCCAGCAACTTCATAACATATCTGGATGAATTATCGATGTATCGATACACCTATCGATATCATCGATATTCAAACCTCGAGTCCATCGAGAGTGGCTCGATAAGATCGATAGACAGTTTTCCAGCGCCCCTATTTTTTAAAGAAAATCTCAAAAGTCTTCGATAGCATCAATTCTCTTTCGATATGATCTGAATTCAAATGTTGATAACATTGGGAGTCCATCGATGATATCGATCGTGGGTGCGCATATCTTACAACAGATATTTCAGGTTGTTCTTAACTATGATCGGGGGCCCTTCGATAGAATCGATATTCAAATATCGATGATATCAGTACCAGGTCGATTGCATCGAACAGGGACACAAATTGTCCAGCAAGCTTAAAGTCAAATCCGCTGGATTTATCGATGCCTCGACCCTGATCTCGATATTATCGACATTCAAATTCTGATGATCTCGATGGTTCCCCGATCAATCTCGAAATCTTGAAATATTTCAAAGTCAAGTCTCTCTCATTTTTTAAATGCCGATGGATCGATCCTGTCCTCGATAGAATCGGAGTTTGAAATCCGATGACATCGACCATGGTCTCGATTCATCGACCAATTGGCAAGAAGTTTCAAACGCGTATGACATTGAGTCCAAGTCATCGAGCAGACCATCGATGCTATCGAGAGTATACACTCGATGATATCGAACCTGCTCGATGATATCGAACTCTGTCATAAACGTGACCGTTTTATATCCGTTGGAGCTTTTTGCCTATATATAGGGGACTTGTCTTTTGTTGCTGTGAAAGAAAAAAGAGAGAGTTGATGTGTGTTTCAACTTACATCTTATACCCTAAGCCCTTTCTCTTGAGGGAGTTCATCCTCCAATTCACCCTCACCATTGATATTCAATAGAGTGGATTGGGAAATGAACTTTCGCATTCAAGGATCCTCCAGTTACTACCTGATTGGCAAATCATTATGCTGGGATGCCTTGAATGCATAAGATTGGAGCTACTCTATCTTCCAAATAGGCAAATCTTTAGAGAGTAGGACTCCATCTTCACCTTGACCCAACCCTAAGCCTAGTCGTGATATATCTTTTGTGTTGCTGATCAAGGGAGCAGAAAACTCTTTGTTAACAAGGAAGAGGAGATCTTCAGCATTGTGCTTAACGGGACTCATCAACTTATCTGTAAGTATCTAGAGTCCAAGAGGACACTTGTGATCATTCCTTTCTAGGATTGGGTCTTAAGTGGTTCTCACCCTTTGAAGTCCTCAAGGAGGCCTCCGGCGGGAGTGTACGCTGTAGGTGCATTGTGTGGACCCTTGCTCTATAGAGAGTATAAACATCTGGTTAGGAGTGAACTAGTGAAACTCCAGCGTTAGAGGTGAACCAAGTAGAAACCTCTGGGTGCGTTGTGTGGACCCTTGCTCTATGGAGAGCATAAACATCTGGTTAGGAGTGAACCAGTAAAACTCTAGGGTTAGAGGTGAACCGAGTAGAAACCTCCATGTAAAGGTTGAAGGTGAACCTGATTTAAAACCTTAGGTTTGAGGTGAACCCTGGGAAATCTCCTTAGTGAAATTCGGTACACTCAAGGGTTAAGTGCGGCAGCCGGGAGTGGAGTAGACTTATCGTTGAACCACTATAAAATAACTGTGTTTGTGATTGCTTTTCTATATGTGTGATTCATGATAAAGCATTCATATTCACATATCTAATCACATCTCATACACATACACAGTCACATCCAACATAGACTAAGTCGCATATTGCTATATCTTGACTAGTTTGTGATTGGATCCTCTACTTGGCTTGGAAGCTAGTAGAGTTACATTTGAGTAATCCTGAAAATTGCATACATGGTAGGATCAGAGTGATAGGATTTTTAATATAATTCATAAATCTTTAAAAAGTCCTATTCACCCCCCTCTAGGAGAAATTGGCATATTCCAACTTCAACTCAAGCAGTCTTCACCGCTACTTCTTCCTTCCAGAAGTTGCACTTCTTGTATTGTGCAAACAACTAGTTCTTTTTTATCATATCAAAGACTACTCACAAGTGTTCCTCGTGCTCCTTCCGACTCTTATAATATATCAGGATGTCATCTATAAACATGATGACGAATCAGAATAGATATGACCAAAACACCCGGTTCATCAAGTCCATGAACATGGCCGGTGCATTTGTGAGTCCAAACGATATCACAAGGAACTCGTAGTGCCCAAAACTGGTCCTGAAAGCTGTCTTCTGCAAGTCCTCATCCCTGACGTGCAACTGGTGATACCCTGACTGTAAGTCAATCTTCGAGAAATACTGTGCCCCCTTCAACTGGTAGAATAGATCATCTATCCTGGGCAAAGGATACTTGTTCTTCACTGTCACCTAGTTCAACCTGCGATAATCAATGCACAATCACAGTGATCCATCCTTCTTCTTCACAAACAATACGGGTGCTCCCCAAGGAGATACACTCAGTCGTATGAAGCCTGCATCCAATAAATCATCGATTTGTTTCCTCAGTTCCTCCATCTCACATGGAGGCATGCGATATGTGGGTAATGAAATGGGTGTCGTACCAGGCACTAGATCAATGGTAAAATCGATTTCGAGCTGAGGAGGTAACCCAGGTATTGTCCTGAACACATTCGCGAAACCCTGAACTACAGGCGTGCTCCTAAGAGTCGAACCATCAACATTCTCTAGCAGGGTAGCATAACAACTAATGTGGTAGTACCAACTGACCTGCATTGGAAATGTAAAGGTCGTGCCCTCAGGTCCATGGGCTGTCACCACCCTAGCATCACAATCAATCTCAGCCCTCATCTCGGTGAGCCAACCTATACCGAGAATCTCATCATAATTACATAGCGGGGCAATAATCAAGTTGACGAATACCATTCTGCTCCCTAAGTCTATCAAACAACCCTCACACATCTTGGTAGTATTTGAGAAGGTCCCTGTGGTAGTAAGGAATCTTAACCCAACCATAGGACTAGTTTCCAACCCCAGCCGCTTGACTGCTGTGAATGATAATATAGAGATAGTGGACCCGGTGTCCACCAATAAGAAGACTAGTGTACCTTGGATATGTGTCGTGACTTCGAAAGTCATCGATGCTGTAACTGCTGTCTCGGATGCCTCAGCTGCAAGTGAGTGCACCCGAGCCTGTTGAAAACAGTTTAACTGCGGCACCATGAGCCGTTGGGGCAGTCTAAATTGTAACACCTCGGATTTTTCCTAACTTGGCAATGGACGTCCTTGGACATAGAACTACCCTAGGACCTTATTCTGCCGTGATTAGGGCATAAGTTAATTAAGTATTAATAGCTTGAATCACCTTCTATACAAACTACAAAAGCCCGAGTACCACCTCAGGCAGAAATCTTACAGGACTAAATCCTTTATAAATTAGGCGAGTATTAGCTAGTGCTAAACTAGTTTACTTGTGAAATTCACACTAATCACTTTAAATACGAACTGCAAGATCCAAAACTTGCAGAATCATTGACGCTACATTACCCTATAATTTAGGATCAATCCCATTACCCAGTTGCTCTCGGGAGCATCATGAAGCTCCATATCGGACCTGGACCGCATGTCGAAAGTTCGATTACCGTGAAACTAAATGATTATGGCCGCCTTGCTGGGCTTGACAACCATCTCAGAAATCAAGGCATGACCATGTCCAGAAATGCACAACTTGAGCCCGGAGCAAAATGTGTGAGAAACGTGAATATTTTTAGAAATAAACTCCAAACTTAAGTAATCTGAGATGTGACACTTGCGGGCCAAATATAAGGATTCAGACCGTCAGAATCTGACCCAAATACACCCTCGAATCAGGAAAAATTTTCCACACATGTCAGTACACTTGTGGCCCTGATCGAATACCGGTGACCGTTGAACTGAAACTGGTCCGCCACGGTCGATCTGTAAATCCGATTAGACCGAAAACTTAACTCGACCTAGATCCAATGATAGGGAACTTAAGTCCAACTGTACATAGAAAAGAGGTCTCCAGAAGTGCTCCGTTCGATCGGAACAAGCCTCCTTTGGCTATAACCTAAGTATTCCTTGGCCCTGGGGCCATTTCCATCAGTTTTAGGCCTATATAAGGACCTTAAACCCTCTCTCATTCACTCCATACAAATTTGGGAAAAACCCTAGAAGAGAGAAGAGAGTAAAGAGAGAGAGTGAGAGAGAAGTTGGTGGAGATTCCCGGTATTCCACCCTGCCTCTTCCCGTGCTTATTCATCGCTACCGGATCGTTATTTCGGCGATTTCAATTCCACTATTGGGTAAAAAATCCTAACCCTAATCCGTTCTAGGGTTTCAAATAGTTGAAATGATGAAATAGCTAACCTAGTTCATGCTATAGGTTGTCATTCTGCCGGTGACAATGACTACATATTTAAAATGAATCCGTTATGCGTTTACCGGTGTAAGGAGCGGACTATAAACGTATAGGTTATGGTTTTCATGGCTTTTAATGTCAGTTAATGATTTATAACTGACGTAGGTGCTATTTCACATGCAAAATGCGTCGTCTGTTTCACCTTACAATTATATATGAACTATATAGAATATAGTGTATTCTATGTATATGTTGAGATGTTTGAATACGTATGAAAATTGGATTTGTGCCTAACATGATTATCTGTCATGGATATATGCTTGTTATATATGCAACAATTCCTTAGTGAAAGGATTTGCCCTAAATCACGTCACGGCCAATATACGTTATATATGTTAAAGTGTGTAGCCCAAATATTTGTGGAAATGATTAAATGAATATGGAACCCGGATTCATGCATGCCATGATTATCCGTTATGGGTATTTGCGTGTGGCATATGGGGTAACTCCCTAGTAAAAGGATTTGGCCTAATACATGTGTAATCAACATACATCATGTATGATGATGTATGTAGTCTAAGTGTTTGTAGAAATGTCTGAATGAGTTAGTTGTTACTAAGGAGTACTTTGTATGAGGGTTGAGATATGAATCTCTGTTACCTTAATTATGTGTATGATTTCCTCCATGTACGTTACATTATGATGTCAGTTTTATGTATGGAATGAATGTGGGTGAAATCATGTTTATGTTGTACTTTACAGCATGTTCATATGATTGTAAGAATTGAATTATTTGTTCATTAATGCTTTACTGTCTCATGTGATTACCTGTTGAAATTGAATAAGGATGGGACTATGATATAGTCCAGGCAATCAGTAATAGGCCCTGACTTGGTGGTTGAGGTTGTTTTCGCTACCTTGGACGTGTTCAGTGAACCTGAGTCATACATTGGTCGTTGGCAGTGGTTAAGCCACACGGAGTGCTCACGCACTTCATGTTGATCAACTCGATGTGCGCTCGTGCTATTTGAGCTCCTCAAGTAACCCGATTGGCCCGATGTATGTTCACCATGTTTAGACGCTACTGCTTGAACCTAGGGTATCAAACTCACCAGTGAAATTCCCGTTAACCTTGGTACCTCGATCTGTTAAGACTCATGAGCCGGACATGGTGGTATGGGACATCGTGGTCAAGCTGTCGGCCTATGCTGGGGTGACGAGCCTCCCCGTAGTGACCAATGAGCAACACCGCCTCGTGAGCCGAATACGGTGATATGTGACATTGTATTCGAGCTGTCGGCCTACACTGATAAGGTGATGAGCCCTTTGTAGTGACCTCGAGCATACTCTAAACCTACGTTGAGGCGACGAGCCTTTCTGTAGTAATCAGAGTATAACTAGGCCTGCATTGATCAGGTGACGAGCCCTTTGCAGCGACCTAGAACCTCAACATCGTATGAGAGTTACTAGGACTGACGACCCTAGGATGGATCATTGTTTAGGAAATGACATAAGGGAGGTACCTTAGTTTCCCAATCCTGTTGTATGAAAGGGACTAATAAGAACTTGGTAATCATGTGCATGCACCACATTACGTGTGCATTTGGCATAGCAGGTCAAGCACTGAGGAAGGGTTGCATACGCGATCGTGAGATGAAGTTGCTGAGGGAGCGCAGGCGAGGGCATGCATCATTATTTCATATCATTTTTCAATTAACAAGAGTACTTAGGACTTTATTTCTGTATTATGTTATCATTACTGCTTGACTGAATTGATCAATGTTAACCTTTGCTTTATTGTTCCACTGAGTTGATTACTCACTCCCACGTTACGGGACGGTGTTTTAAACACCAACCAGACTTTGTCTTAATTTCAGATAGTAACGTGACTCTTGAGGTGGAGCCAAACTTTCGTGATGACGAGGAGGCATTCTCGTACATGCAGTTTTCAAGCGGGTTCATGTGAACCATTCTGAATCGACAGGGCTTTAGGGTTATACTTGTAGTGGACTATCACATTCTTTTGACATTTTGTATTTTGAAATAATACATGTAATTATTTAACCTGGTAACATTATCACACTCTGCAGACTTACCACAGTTTATATATTTTATATATCTATCACAGTCTTCCACTAACAATTTCACTTGTCTCTGGAGTATGATATGCTGTTTTGGTATAATCTCATTCATGTTTCAATGCACTCATCATAATCATCATTATCTATGTTGCATAAGTGATGCGTTGGAACTCGGGAGCTGAGCTTTGCTCGACCCCCAATTTTTAGGGCATTACATAAATCGAGGTGCAGGTGGCCGAAAAGATGGATGTGCTGGTGCTGACTGTAGAGGTGGGGTTGCGATAACTTGAGGAAGTTGGCGGTTGATCCTCTGAGGCGGCGAGAAGCTGTTGTCCCTCATCCTGGTGAAATAATATGTATCCGAGTGGCCTGACCTCTTGCAGTAGGTGCACCATAATTCTGATCACCTCGTTAGAGCTGGTGGAGCTGTAAGTCTGGGAGGTGAGTCTGCATGGGGCCTCTTGCCAGGGAACGGCCTGCTCGGTAAATCCACTCGAGGCCTAGGAACCATAAGCACACGTGTACGGAACAGCCTGTCCCCATCCTACTCAGCTCGCAAAGACATGCCCACTAGCTCAGCATAGTTAGATATGCTAGCGTAACACATCTTCGAGTGTATCTCAAGTTGCAGACCCTCAGAAAATCGCCGCATTCGCATCGGCTGGTCTGCTAATATCATGGGAGCATATTTGGCTAATTCCGTGAACCTATTCTCATACTCTGCCACTGTCATCCCTCCTTGATGGAGGTGAAGAAATTCACTCTCCTCTCATTATGATACGTTAGGGGAAAGTACTTCTCATGGAAGCGTGTCTCAAAAGCGGCCCAAGTCCACATGTAACCAGGAGTAACGGTCCGAAGGACGTTATCCCACCAGAGACTGGCCTCCTCAAACATGTAGGTGACCAGCTCGACCTATTTTGCCTCAGTGTAGTGCAGCGGCTTCAGCATCTTAAAGATGCGGTCAAGCCAATATTCGACCTCCTCGAGTCTGTGAGTACCCACAAATGTAGGAGGTCAGAATCCCTGAAATCGCTCAAATAGGCCGCTAGCACCCACGTTTCTAGTAGGGTGCACAAGTGGTGCAGGTGGAACCACACCCACGCTCTTAGCAAGGGCCCCTGCGATGGTGGCCAAAAATTGTTGCTGTTGCTATTGCTGCTGTTGCATCAGGAGCATCATCTGCTCCAACCTATCAAGACGAGGAGCCGACTGTGATACGGGAAGCGTCTAGGTAAATGCACGATTCTGCTTAAGAACCGGTGGTGTAACTGGTAGTGTAACAAGTGTCGGCCCATTTGTGGGGCCAGGGGCCGACTGAGAATCTGACATAGTCTCGTGATCCAGGCCTAAACTGGGGTCCATATGGCCATCGCTTAGGGGAGGTGCCCCGTCAATCAAGTCGCCAAGTGTGAGACGTGTCGTACTCCGTGTGACCTTAGGTGGCATTCCCTATATACAACATAGGGTGCAACCCGAGTCAGATTCAGCATAAGAACATACACTCATCCACACATCATTCACATTCCAACTTAAAAGAAGCTTCATGCATTTCATTTACCAAAATTTGTCATAATACGTGAGATATAGTTTTGCATGAATTATGACAGAAGATGCATGTGAGCTAATCTATCAAAGCTTTAAACACTAAACATACTAACAACCAAACAAGTCTACTAAGGCTAGTACAAAGGAAGACTAACAGTAAAGCAAACTAAAAGACGACTACACATGTGACTAGTCGTCCTAATCTGGTGATGGCGGAGGGGAACCCTTGTCCTACAGATAATACAGGATAACCCTCAGGGTGCGAGACACCTTGCTAAACTTCCACTTCGCAAAGGCCTGATTCTCTTCTAACTTTGCTCAGGTCTCGTTGACCTCCTGTTGCAGGGCAACCTGCCCCTCCTCAAGTTGAGCCAATTGGGCTTCTATAGTAGCCCGATCACTGTGGTGTACCTATGTAGTAGGAGGAGAGCCCTCATCTGAGTCTTAGGCTTCCTCTTCTTCCTCCTCACTCTCTCCTTCTGACTCATTTTCTTCCTCTATCTCATTACTTTCTTCCTCTTCACTTTCGGGCTCATCCCCATACTCGTCAAGTTGGGCTTGATGTTGTCGAGGGCCAATCCTCATGTTGTTGAGTGTAATGTCATTAATGAAGTGGATCGGCGCAATGTCATCCATGTTAAGTCTGTAGGTGAACTCTCGAGCAATCTTGCATACAAGTCAGCCAAATCGAAGTGAGACATCGTTCCTAACAGAGCGTGCAGTCTAGACTATCTGTAGCAGGGCGAATGTAGGCAGACACAGTTTATCTCCCTGCCCAGCTCTATACAGGAAATCTACCATCAAGCGAGTGCATTTCGTACGGTTGCCCCACCTAGGATACACATTATACGTGAATATGTGGTAAAGCAGGCAAAAATCATCTGTCAATTTTGTCGGTGAGAGGCATCTGCCTCCCCTCCAGTGAGCTAGTCGGCCACAAAGGAACCGCGTGCGGCGATCTCTTTCTCGCATGCTCTTGAGATTCTTTTTACTTGCATGCACCTCACCACGTGGAATTCCCATGATCTGGGCCACCAAATCTACATTAATTGTCGCTTTCTGCCTTTTCACATGAATGGTGAATTATAGGGGCTCCAGCAGTGGATTCCAAATGTGGGCGTAGAAGGCTCGAACAGTGTTCTCACATGCGTGAGACTTAACCTCGAATATAGGACCCCACCCGGCGTCCGCCAGGAAGTCCATCACTAGATACAGCCCAAATAGCCTTTCGTTTATATGAGCTTCAAACACAACCCTACGCCCACCAAACCGACCGTGTTTGATGCCCACCAGTAGAACTGTTTCGAGTGAAATTTGGGGATTGAGATCCCGCTTCGACCTTTGCTCTTGGGCGACGCTTGTGCTAGCTTCAGTGCTCATCTTTTTCCTTGAACGAGTAGGGCGGCTAGGCCCAGCTTCGTCGGTGGACTCCCTTCTCTTTCCCATGAGAGAGAGGAGTGTGGAGAGTGAAAATACGGCGGCCACAATCTCTAAGAGGGTCATAGTGTTGAAAAGCTTGCAGGTTGAGATAGGTTGGTGGGTTTTGGAATTTATGAGTCACCAAGGTAGCTTGGTATGCTCAAATGAGAGGGATTAAAGGAAATAGGTGGTTGTAAAAGATGGGTTCCTTAAGGAAAATGTTGGAGATGGTTATTTAATGAAGAAGATGAAGAAGATGTGAGGATGGAGGGAAGATTTGAGGGGGGGAATGGGATTTTGAGGGATTTGGAAAGCTTGGAGGGGTGAAAATGAAAGAAAAGAAGCAAATGGGGAGAATAAAAGGGTCCCACACAATTTTGTGGGCCCCACAGCCATGTACGTGTATCAGGCCACCCAGCCCGGTGCGACCCAACAGGCCCGGACGAACCGGACCGGGGTGTACCCCGGTCGGCCCGGTGCTGCCCTGGTCCGCTGGACTGGGTAGGGTGCCACCCCGCCTGGGCAGTGGCCACCCCCCTCCCGAGGTACTGGAGGTGTACAGGGGACCCCCTGGGTCCCACCGATTTGGTGGTTTGGGCCCCCTCGACCATTTAAGGCAGTTTCAGGTCCCGACAAATGAGTATTCACATGTTCTACACCATTCGAGTATAGGATGCATTGGATTGACATCCCAACCCATCGATTGACAGTCTATAAAGGAATCGGGATCACTTCACATGATCACCGATGCATACGGTTCAGACTTCAACGGTTAATTTTCACCGATTAGCGAAACTGGGAATACTACGACAGTTTCTATATTTCATCGCTCCCTCCTAAGTTAAAGTACGTCAATGTGCATCGTGTTACCATAACCCATGTCCAATTTAATCCAAATCATGCTCTGATACCAACTTGTAATGCCCCAAAAATTAGGGGTCGAGCAGGAGCCCAACTCCCAAGTTCCAATGCATCACTTATGCAACGTAGATAATGATGATTAAATGTTGTCTGTATTAGCACATTAAACATGAATGAGATTACACTAAATCAGTATATCATACTCTAGAGATAGTTAAATTTCGCAAGCGGAAGACCGTGATAAATATATAGAACGTATAAGTGGTTGTAAGTCCCCAGAGTATGCACATGATACCAAGTCAAATCATTACATGTTTGGTTCCAAAATATGCAAAATATACAAAATGATAAAGTGTAATGTCATCTAATTCATATCCCTGTAGCCCCGATGGCGCAACTCCAGGTCAACATAGACCCACTAGAGAGTTGCGAATAGGAGAACTCCTCGTCGTCGTAGAAGTTAGGCTCTACCTCATAGGCCTCGACATCACCTGAAACTACAACAAAGTCTGGTTGGTGTTTTAAAACAACGTCCCAGAGTGAGAGTGAGTGATCAACTCAGTGGAGTTATAAGTCAAAGGTTAACATGTTATCAATTCAGACAAGCAGTAATGATAAAGTAATACAACAAGCATTCCTAGGTACTCTGATTAATGCAAGGATGATATGCGATAATAATGTATGCCCTTGCCTGCACTCCCTCTGCAACATCATCTCATGATCGCGGCATGCACCCCTTCCTCTATACTCAACTCCAATGCCAAAGGCACATGCAATGCGGTGCATGTGCGTGATTAGCCAAGTTCTTAATTAGACTTATTCATACAGTAGGTTTAGGAAGCTAAGGTACCTCCCTTTATATTATTTACCCAAACGATGATCCATCTAGGGTCGTCAATCCTAGGTAATCACATACGATAGGCAAGTTATAGGTCAACATCACCCTTGATTTAAAAACAGTGGACAGGCAAGTTCAGGTCACTATGAAGAGGCTCTTCACTTCAAAGTAGGCCTTAGTTTATACTCGAGGTCACTACAGGAAAGGCTCGTCACCTTAGCATAGGCCGACAGCTCGAATACAATGTTCCATACCACCGTATTCGGCTCACGAGTTTAGTTTGCTCACAGGACACTACGAGGAGGCTCGTCACCCTAGCGTAGGCTGACAGCTCGACCATGGTGTCCCATACCACCATGCTCGACTCATGAGTCTTAGCGGATCGAGGTACCAAGGTTAAACAGCTTTACATTGGTAAGTTGGTACCTTAGATTCAAGCAGTAGCATCCATACATGGTGAACATACATTAGGCCAATCGGGTTGCTTGACAAGCTTGACTAGTATGAACGTATGTTAAATTGATCAACATGGAGTGCGTAAACATTCCGCGTGGCTAAACCACTGTCGACAAGCAGCGTACAACTCAGATTCCTCGAACATGTCTTGTGTAGCGAAGCGACCTCGGCCACCAACTTGAAAATCATTACCGATTGCCTGGACTATGCAGTAGTCTCAATCATACTTCAAACATAATAGGCATCCATGTTTAATAGTCCAAATAGCATGTAGCAACCAATTCAAATATAAATCTCACATAAGCATTTTACGAACACATAGAGTACATGTTAACATACGTAGGCATTCATCCATAAAGCATGTAGTAGTAAGATAAGTTACATGAAGGAAACTGTAACTATAGATAAAGTGATTAAGAATCCTATCTCAACACCTTAAAAACATTTCAACAAGCATTTTCTCATTCAGGCATTTTATTAAACACTTAGACTACACATATCAATATACATGTAATATATTAGTTATAACATATATTATGGCAAGTCCTTTCACAAAGGAGTTGTCACACACACAACGATCATGTACTTACAATTAATAATCATGGTAAGCACAAATCCAAATTCCATATTCATTCAAACATTTCAACAAACACATGGATTGCATTATAATCAACATAGTATATATATATGTGTGTGTGTGTGTGTGTGTGTGTGTGTATAATACACGGAAAACATCGTATCTTAGCATATGTGTAACGTCTCAGAAAAATCCGTACAAAGACCTAAGTACCACCTCAGGCAGAAATCACTAAGGACCAAATCCTTTAGGAATTAGACAGAAATTAATTAAGTGTTAAACTGAATTAATCGGTAGATTAGCTTGAACCACTTTTTATACGATCTGTAAGACCCAAACTAGTAGAATCACTAATGCTACATTACCTAAAAACGTAGGATCAATCTTAAAACCCAGTTACTCTCGGGAGCAGCTTGAAACTCCGTATCGGACCTGGACCGCACGTCGAAAGTTCAATTACCGCGAAGCTATACGATTATGACCGCCTTACTGGGCTTGACAACCATCTCGGAAATCAAATCCAAATAGTGTCCAGAAACGCACAACTAGAGCCCGAAGCGAAGTGTGTGAGAAACGCGAATACCTTTAGAAAATAAAATTAAATTTAAGTGAATTGGGTCATTCGCTTGTAGGCCAAATTTAAAGTTTCAAACCATCAGAATCTGACCCAATTAGAAAATTTTCCTTGCACAGGTCAGTATACTTGTAGCCCTGATCAAGTGACGATGATCGTTGAACTGAAACTGGTCCTCCACGGTTGATCTAAAAACCTGATAGGACTAAAAACTTAACCTGGCATAGATACATTGTCAGAGAACTTTCCCCAAAACGTATGCAGAAAAGGGGCCTCCAGATGAGCTCCGTTGGCCTGAAACAGCCAACTTTTGGTTATAACCTAAGTATACCATGGCCCTAGGGCCATTGAGGTCAGTTCTGGGCCTATATAAAGACCTAAACCAACCCATCTCTTATTCCATATGAATTTCAACCCTAGGAGAGAGAAGAAAGAGAAGAGAAGAGAGAGGAGAAGAGAGAGAGAGAGAGTAAGAGATTGTTCCTGGAATTTGATCCCACCACTCCACGTGCTTAACCACAACTTTCATGTCACCATACCGGCGATTCTGATCCTATTATTGGGTAAGAAATCCTAACCCTAATCTGTTTTAGGTATCCAAATGGCGTAAATGGTAAAATTGCTAACCTATTTAATGCTATAGGTTGTCGTTGTGCCATAAACAAAGACTTAGTGTATAAACCGAGTTCGTTACGAGTTTACCGATGAAAGATGCAGACTATAAGCATTTAGGTTATAGCTTTCAAGGCTTTCAATGTCAGTTAATGATTTATGACTGACTTGATTGCTCTCACATGTGCTTAGATACGATGTTTTCCGTATATTATATATGTATGTGTCCTATATCAATTTTAATGCATTCTATGTGTTTGTTGAAATGTTTGATTGAATATGGAATTATGATTTGTGCTTGTTATGATTGACGTTTGAGGATACATGATTTTTGTATGTGTGGCAACTCCCTTGTGAAAAGATTTGCTATAATACCTGTTATAACTACTATATTACATGTATATTGATATGTGTAGTCTAAGTGTTTGATAAAATGCCTGAATGAGAAAATGCTTGTTGAAATGCATTTAATGTGGGTGTTGAGGTAGGATTCTCCATTCCCTCACCTATAGTTATAATTTCCTTTATGTAACCTATCTTACTACCATGTGATTTATGGATGAAATGCCTATGTATGAAAACATGTGTACTATTCATTTTTTAAAATGCTCAAATGAGAATTATACTTAGATTGGTTGTCACATGCTATCGTGGACTATCACGTGTGAATGCTATTATTTGGAGTATGATTGGGGCTACGATGTAGTCCAAACAATCGGTAGTGATTCCTGAATTAGTGGCCGAGGTCGTTTCACCACACAAGACATGTTTGAGGATCCGAGTTGTACGCTGATTGTCGACAGTGGTTAGGCTATGTGGAGTACTTACGCGCTTCATGTCGATCAACTCAACGTACGCTCATACCAGTCAAGCTTGTCAAGCAACCCGATTAGCCTAATGTATATTCACCATGTATGGACGCTACTTCTTGAATCTAAGGTACCAACTTACCAGTGAAAAGCCTGTTTAACCTTGGTACCTCGATCCGCTAAGACTCATAAGCCGGACATGGTGGTATGGGACACCGTGGTTGAGCTGTCGGCTTACGCTGGAGTGATGAGCCTCCCCATAATGACCAGTGAGTAACCCAAACTCGTGAACCGAATACGATGGTATGGGACACTGTATTCGAGTTGTTGGCCTACACTAAGGTGACAAGCCTTTCTCGTAGTGACCTTGAGTATAAACTAAGGCCTACGCTGAGGTGATGAGTCTCTTAGTAGTGACCTGAACTTTCCTGTCCACTGCTTTTAAATCAGGGGTGACATTGCCCTATAACTTGCTTATCGTATGTGATTAACTAGGATTGACGACCCTAGATGGATCATCGTTGGGGTAAATGATATAAAGGGAGGTACCTTAACTTCCCGAACAAGCTATTTGAATAAATCTAAACAAGAATTTGGCTAACAAGATCATGCACCGCATTGCATGTGCTTTGGCGAGGAAGCGCACTTTTAAGGAGGTTGCCATACACGATCGTGAGATGATGTCGCTGAGGGAGTGTAGGCGAGGGCATGCATTATTATCGCATATCATCCTTGCATTAACAAGAGTACTTAGGATATGATTGTTGTACTGCTTTATCATTACTGCTTGATTGAATTGATAACATGTTAACCTTTGCCTTATAGCTCTACTGAGTTGATCACTCACTCCCACTCAGGGATGGTGTTTTAAAACACTAAATCAGACTCTGGTTTAGTTGTAGATGATGGCAATGCTTACGAGGCGGAGCCTGATTTATATGATGACGAGGAGGAGTTCTCCTACATGCAACTCTCTGGCGGGTCTATGTAGATCTGAAGTTGTGCCATCGGAGCTACAGGGATCTGGACTAGATGACATCACACTTTATTATTTTGTAAATGTTTGGAGTTATACATGTAAATGTTTAACCTGGTGACTTTCATACTCTGGGGATGTACAACCACTTATATGCTTTATATATCTATCACAGTCTTCCACTTACGTAATTTAACTCTCTAGAGTATGATATGTTGATTTGGTATAATCCCACTCATCTTTAATGCACTAATACGAATAACATTTAATCATCATTATCTATGTTGCATAAGTGATGCGTTGGAACTTGGGAGTTGAGCTTCTACTCAACCCCTGATTTTCAGGGCATTACAAGTTGGTATCAAAGCATGATTTGGATTAAACTGGACCTGGGTTATGGTAACACGATGCACACTGACGTACTTTGACTTAAGAGGGTGCGATGAAATGTAGAAACAGTCATAGGATGCCCAGTTTCGCCGATCGAAGAAAGTGACCAAAATTTACCATTGAAACCGGGCCCGTAGGCCTCGGTGATCATGTGAGATGGCACCAAACCTTTCCTAGATCGTTAATCAACATGTTTAGATGAGGATTTGGTGCATTTTGCACTCAAAGGACCTGAAAAGTGTGAATATACCCATGGTGGGACCTGAAAATGCTTCTAACAGACTCGGGGGCCCAAACAACGCAAATCGAAGGGATTCGAGGTGGGTCCCGCACACTTCGGTGTCCCCGAGGAGGATAACATCTCCGGTTTGGGGAGGCATCCCCCCACTATCCAGCAACTGGGGATGGCATCCCCGAATTTGGACAGCGGGCCTGTCATGCCGCACTGGGCCAGTCGGGCTGGCGAGTGTAGATGGCTATGGGGCCCACGAAATCATGTGGGACCCCTTCTATTACCCCTTTATGCTTCATTTCCCTCATTCTCACACTCCAAGCTTTCCAAATCTCTCAAAATCTCATCTTTCTCTCTTAAATCCCCCTCCATTCTACCATCTTCTTCATTTTCTTCACCACCTACTCTCTTTCCCTCATCCTCTTCAAAACCTTATCTTCTACTATTTCCATTTTCCCTATTTCTTACTCATTTGGGTATAAAGTCCTTAGCTTTGTGTCTCATCTTTCAAAAATCCTCCAAATCTACCTTCATTATAAGGCTATTTGGTTTCTATGGCTCTTTTTAAACTTGTGACTGTCATTTTCTCTCTCCTCAGTTCTTTTCCTCATGGGCAAGAAGAGAGCTCCTACGGATGAAGCTAGGCTTAGCCGCCTAACCCATCCAAGGAACAAATCGGGTGCAGGCCCAAGTACGAGCGCTGCACAAGAGTTGAGGACGAAGCGGGAGCTCAATCCCCAGGTTCCCATTGAGAGAGATCTACAGCCTGACATTACACATGGTAGATTTCAGGGCCGTAGAATTCTCTTCGAAGAGCATGTGGACGAGAAGTTGTTTGGGCTTTATCTGCTAATGGACCGCCTGTCAGACGCCGGATGGGGGCCTGTATTTGAAGGCAAGTCACGTGCGACTGTGAACACTGTCCGAGCCTTCTACATTCATATACGGGACCCATCACTGGAGCCTTTACAGTTCAAGATTCCCGTGGCAAGATGGGAAGCAGTAGTCAATGTCGGTTCGATAGCTCAGGTCATGGGGATATAGCATGGTGAGGTGCATGCTGATGAGAAATATTTCAGGAATGTGCATGAAAGAGATCGCTGCATACGATACCTTTGTGACCGCTTGGTCCACTGGAACCGCGGCAACTGCCTCCCAGCGATCAAGATGACCCCTGATTTTCACCTACTCCACCATATATTCACATACAATGTGTATCCCTGGTGAGCAATCACACTAAGTGCACGTGCTTAATGGTAGACTTCTTGTACCGTGTTGGGCAAGGAGACAACTTGTGCCTACCTACCTTCGTCCTACGTGAGATAGTCCTGACCACCCGTTCTACTAAGATGGCTACTACACTTCCCTTTGGCCGACTCATATACAAGCTTGCTCGTGAGTTCGGCTATGGACTTAGCCCTGGTGAGTTGGTGCCGATTCACTTTATAAATGACACCACACTTGCTAACATGAAGATTGGGTCGTGACCGCAACATGATGGGTCTGAGGACGGGGAAGGCAGTAAAGAAGATGAGGGGAGTGAAGAGGAAGGGAGTGAGGAAGAGGAAAGTGATGGAGAAGAGGAAGAAGGAGAGCAGGAAGAGGAAGAGGAGGCCCAAGACACTGATGAGGGCTCTCTTCCTACTACACGGGTGCCTGACAGTGATCGGGCTGATATAGAAGCCCGCCTGGCTCAAATCGAGGAGGGCCAGGTCACCGTACGACAAGGGGTTAGTGAGACCCGGGCCTTCGTGAAACAAAAATTTAAGAAGGTGTCTCGTACCTTGAAGGCCATCCTGTGATGCATACAGGACAAGGGCGCCCTTCCTTCATCACCAGATTCGGACGACTAGTCTCATGTGTAGTCATCTTTTAGTTTACTTTGCTATTAGTCTTCCTTTGTACTAGCCTTAGTAGGCTTGTTTGGTTGATAGTATGTTTAGTGGTTAAAGCTTGTTTAAATTGGTTCACATGCATCTTCTGTCATGACTCATGTGAAACTATATCTCATGTATTGTGAAAAATTTTGTTAAATGGAATGCATGCATCTCCTTTGTTATGGAATGTGTAGAATGCTTAAAAAATTAAGTGTTGTATACTAAATCTCACTCGGGTTGCACCTTACGTTGTATATAGGGAATGCCGCCTAAGAGCACGCGGAGTACATCACGTTTCACACTTGGCGACTCGATTGACGGGGCACCTCCCCTCAGCGATAACCATATGAACAGCAGTTCGGGCCCGACCCACGAGACTATGCCGGATTCTCAGCCGGCCACTGGCCCCACTAATGGGTCGGCACCTGTTGCACCACCTGTGGCACCATTGGTTCCTGAGTAGAACTGTGCGTCTACCTCGACGCCTCACATGCCTCAGGCCACTCCTCTTGATAGGTTGGAGCAAATGATGCTCTTGATGCAGTAGCAGCAATAACAGCAACAACAGTTTTTGGCCACCATCGTAGGGGTCTTTACCCAGAGTATGGGTCTGGTTCCACCTGCACCACCCGTGCACCCTGCTGGGAATGTGGGTGCTAGTGGCCTGTTTGAGCAATTCTAGCGCTTTCAACCTCTTACTTTTGCGGGTACTCATCGACCCGAGGAGGCCGAGTATTGGCTAGACCGCATATCTAAGATGCTAAAGTTGTTGCACTGCACTGAGGCAGAATAAGTGGAGTTAGTCACCTACATGTTTGAGAAGGAGGCCAGCCTTTAGTGGGACAGCGTCCTTCGAACCATTGTTGTTGGGTATGTGTGGACATAGGAGGCCTTTGAGACGTGCTTCTATGAGAAGTATTTCCCTCTCACATACCACCATGAGAAGGAGGGAGAGTTCCTTCGCCTCCGTCAGGGAGGGATGACAGTGGCAGAGTACGAAAATAGATTCATGGAGCTGGCTAGGTATGCTCCGTTGATCTTAACTGATGAGCCGATGAGGATGTGGCAGTTTTCTAAGGGGTTGCGACCTGAGATATGCTCGAAGATGTGTTGCGCTAGCATACCTCACTATGTTGAGCTAGTGAGCATGTCCCTACGGGCAGAGAAGGATGGGGATAGACTATCCCACACACGTGCACCCATGGGTTAAGGCCTCGACCAGATCTGTCGAGCCGACCGTTCCTCGGTAAGAGGCCGTGTGCGGATTTGCCATCTAGACTTGCGGCACCACCGACTCAGCCGGGGCGAGCAAACTTGTGGTGCACCTACTGTAAGAGGACAGGCCACACAGATACATATTGTTTTACCAAGATGAGGGATAATGACTCTCGCCGCCTCAGAGGATCAACCACCAGCTTCCACAAGCTATTTCGGCCCCACCTCTACGGTCAGCACCAACCCATCCATCTTTTCGGCCGAAAGCACCTCATTTTATTCTGCCTCAACAGCCTATAGCGTCATAGCTAAACCATTCTCAATAAGTTCAGGTGCACTCACTTGCAGCTGAGGCATCCGAGACAGCAGTTACAGCACCAATGGCTTTCGAAGTCACCGCGCATGTTCAAGGTACACCAGTCTTCTTATTAGTGGACACCAGGTCTACTATCTCTATAGTATCATGCACTGCAGTCAAGCGACTAGGGTTGGAACTAGTCCTATGGTTGGGTTGAGACTCCTTACCACCACAGGGACTTTCTCAGACTCCACCAAGATGTGAAGGGGTTGTTCGATAGACCTAGGGAGCAGAATAATGCTTGTTGACCTGATGGTCGCTCCATTATGTCACTATGACGTCATTTTCTGTATGGATTGGCTCACGGAGATGAAGGGAGAGATCGATTGTGACATTAGGGTGGTGACAGTTAGGGACCTGAGGGATCGACCTTTACATTCCCAGTGCAGGTCAGTTGGTACTGCCGCATCAGTTGCTACGTTACCTTGTTAGAGTAGGTTGATGGTCTGACATTGGGAACACGCCAGTAGTTTAGGACGGATGTGTTCATGATCACCATACCCGGGTTACCTCCTCAGTGCGAGATCGATTTTACCATTTATCTAGTACCTGGTGTGACACCCATTTCATTACCCACGTATCGCATGCCTCCATGTGAGATGGAGGAACTGAGAAAACAGATTGATGATCTATTAGATGTAGGCTTTATACGACCAAGTGTATCTCCTTGGGGAGCACCTGTGTTGTTTGTGAAGAAGAAGGATGGATCACTGCGATTGTGTATTAATTATCGCAGGTTAAACCAAGTGACGTTGAAGAACAAATATCATTTGCCCAGGATAGATGATCTGTTCGATCAGTTGAAGGGGGCACAATATTTCTTGAAGATTGACTTACAGTCAGGGTATCACCAGTTGCGTGTCAGGGATGAATACGTGCAAAAGACAGTGTTCAGAACCAGCTTTGGGCACTACGAGTTCCTGGTGATGTTGTTTGGACTCACAAACACACCGGTCATGTTCATGGACCTGATGAACCGGGTGTTTCAGCCGTATCTATACCGATTCGTCATCGTATTCATAGATGACATCCTGATATACTCCAAAAGTTGGGAAGATCACGAGGAGCACCTACGAGCAATCTTTGATCTGCTAAGAAAGAACCAGTTGTTTGCGCAGTATAAGAAGTGCGACTTCTGGAAGGAAGAAGTGAAGTTCCTGGGACATGTGGTGTCCAAGGAAGGCATAGCTGTGGACCTTGCTAAGTGACCGTAGTTCAGGACTGGGAGCAACCCAGTTTGGTTACTGAAGTGAGGAGTTTTCTTGGCCTGGTAGGCTACTGCCGTCAATTCATTAGGGATCTTTCCAATATATCCAAACCATTGTCTGAGCTCACTCGGAAAGACCTTAAGTTTTCTTGGAATGAGAAGGCAAAGCGGCTTTTCAAGAATTGAAGGACAAGTTGACGTTCGCCCCAGTGCTAGTATTACCAAAGCAAGGGTTAAGTATACGATTTACACCGACACCTCTCGTGTGGGTTTGGGCTGTGTTTTAATGCAGAAGGACAGGGTTTTTGCCTATGGATAGCGACAGTTGAGGAAACATGAAGAGAACTACCCTACGCATGACTTAGAGTTGGCAACCTCATCTTTGCATTAAAGCTCTGGAGACATTACCTATATGGAGAGGAGTTCGAGCTCTTTAGCGACCACAAGAGCCTTATATACATATTCACGTAGAGGGACCTGAATATGAGGCAACGACGATGGATGAAAACCTTAAAAGACTCAAGTTCGAGGTCTCCTACCATCCTGGTAAGGCCAACCTTGTGGCAGACGCGTTAAGCTGCAAGAAGACAATAGAATTTGCGGCTCTACTGATGATAGCAGAATGGGATATGGTAGAGTTTGTGCAAGACTTTGAGTAAAAACTTACTGTAACGCCCTGAAAATCGAGGGTCAAGCATAAGCTCCACTCCCGAGTTCTAACGCATCACTTATACAACATAGATAATGATGATAAAATGTTGTCCATGTTAGTACATTAAACATGAGTGGGATTATACCAAAACAGCATATCATACTCCAGAGACAGTTAAATTATGCAAGCGAAAGACTGTGATAGATATATAAAATATATAAATTGTTCTAAGTCTCCAAAGTATGAACATGTTACCAGGTTAAATATATAAATGTATACACCAAAAATGAATAAAATGAATATATGTGGGTGTTTCAAAAGTACAAAATAACAAGTGTAATAGTATCTTATCAGAAACTCTGTAACCCCGTCGATCAGAACATGGTTTATATAGACCCGCCTGATAGCTACATAAAGGAGAAACCCTCCTCGACTTCATAAAAGTCCGGCTCCGCTTCGTAAGCATCACCATCATCTAAAACTAAAATAAGGTTTGGTTGGTGTTTAAAATACCATCCCGTAACGTGGGAGTGAGTGATCAACTCAATGGAGCTATAAAGCAAAGGTTAACATGTTATCAATTCAGTCAAGCAGTAATGATAAAGCAATACAATCAAACATCTCAAAGTACTCTGATTAATGCAAGAATGGTATGTAGTAATGATGCATGCCCTCGCCTGCACTCCCTCTGCGATCTTCATCTCACGGTCGGGGCATGTCAGTCACTTCCTCAGTGCTCTACCCAACGCCAAACGACACATGTAATGCGGTGTATGAGCTTGATTTCCAAGTTCTTATTAGTCCTTTTCATACAGCAGGATTAGAAAACTAAGGTACCTCCTTTATATCAATTCCCAAACAATGATCCATTCTAGGGTCATTAATCCTAGTAAATCTCATACGATGTTGTGGTTCTAGGTCACTACAAAGGGCTCATCACCTGATCAGTGTAGGCCTAGTTTATACTTTAGTTACTACGAAAAGACTCATCGCCTCAACGTAGTCTCAGAGTATGCTCGAGGAAGGGTTCGTCACCTGATCAGTGTAGGCCGACAGCTCGAATACAGTGTCCCATACCACTGTATTCGGCTCACGAGGTAGTGTTGCTTACTGGTCATTACGAGGAGACTCGTCGCCCCAGCATAGGCTAACAGCTCGACCACGGTGTCCCATACCACCATGTCTGGCTCATGAGTCTTAGCGGATCGAGGTGCCAAGGTTAACGAGATTCACTGGTGAGTTTGGTACCTTAGATTCAAGTAGTAGCGCCCATACATGGTGAACATACATAGGGCCAATCGAGTTACTTGACAAGCTCGACTAGTACGAGCACACATCAAGCCGATCGACATGGAGCGTGTAAGAACTCCGTGTGGCCTAACCACTGCCGTCAAATGACATACAACTCAAATTCGTCGAACGTATCCATCGTAGCTAAATAAATTCGGCCACCGATCATAAGCCATTACTGATTGCCTGGACTAACCATAGTCCCAAATACACTTCAAGTAGTTGTATATGTATGTAATAGCTAAGACAGAATGCGACAACCAAATCTGAAATATAACTATTATCTGAGAATTTCAACATAGCACATATTACACATGTTACAATACATAGGCAGTTCATCCATCAATCACATAATAGCAAGGTGGGCCACATACAGAAACTGTAACCATATATAAGGGGATTAAGAATCCTATCTCAACATCCTCGTTAGGTACATCACATCAAACATTTTCTCATTCAGGAAATTTACCAAACACTTAGACTACACATATTACATACATGTAATAAATTTGTTAAACCACATATCGTAACAAATCCTTCCACATAGGAGATGCCACGTATACAACAATCATGTATTTGTAATAAATAGTCATAGCATGTGTGAGTGCTATAGTTTATATCCCTGTTGGTTGTCAAATTTGTAGTGCCAAAATCATTGTTATATAACTTGCATAAGTGAAGCTCTCTCAAAGATCAACATTCATGAACAAGTAAAGCTCACAAGTACAAAGATCAACCTTGACTGCAAGTATTGCTCACAAGACAATTCTCAAGAATGCAAGACTTCAAGAAGCAAGTGCATGAAAGTAAAGAAGGCAAGCTTCAAGGTTGAAACTTAAGACACTTTCAAGATTGAACTACATCAAGACTTCAAGGCTTAAACTTCAAGGTCACTTGTTCCTAATGTTTCAATGTCCTTACTTCATGATTGAGGTTTGATTGACCGTAGGTTGACCTTAGAAGTAGGCCATTTTGGATATATAAGTCATATGTTTATGTTACATGAGTTTGGGCAATTCGTGGACTTGTCCTAGGCTTTCTTCGACTAGTCTTAGCTTTGCTTCAACCAGTCCAAGAAATTCCTCGATCAGTCGTGAGTTTGTTACAAAATTCGGATATTTTCTTTTAGGCTTCGACTTGTCCAGGAATCTGTTCGACCAGTCGAAGGAACAGTGTCGACTGCATCTTCGACCAGTCGAAAGTCTTTGACTCAAAGTCCAATGATTATTTACAGGCTCTTCGACCAGTCGAAGGAGACCTTCGACCAGTCATAGAACTGTCAAAGCTTATCGGGCCCGATTTTTTTCAAATCTGTTACTTCTTCGACTAGTCGAAGAGCTCCCTAGACCAGTCGAAGATGCGATCTGCTCACCTATAAATAGAGCACGAATCTCAGAATAATTCAAGGAATTAATTAATCCATTCAAGCCTATCTTCATTAAACTTCTGAGTGATAATTTTGTGCTCCATCTAAGCTAAGTGTGCTTATTTAATGTTCTTTTTCTTTAGCTTTATTTAATTAATTTTGTTTCTGCTATTCCAATCTAATTTGACAAGAGGAATTGTTATTCCCTTTCTTTAGAATCAAAATCAATTAAGGCAAGCCCTATTTGGTTTAATTTAAAATCTATTAGAACTAGAACCATTGTAATTGAGTACTAGACATTGAACTTGGACATTCAATCATCTACTCTGACTTGGTTCTATCGGGCTGGTACAACGAAGGAGATAATCAGGTATTTTACATTTAATTGTAAATTCCTTTCTGTTTTGGTTTCTTTCAAGATTTGCCAGAAAAATCTTGTTGTATTGGTTATCTGAGGAGAGCCAGGAAAACTCAGAAGTGGGGTTTTTTTAATTGTGTAAGCCCACAGATAAAGACACAATTGTAAAGGTTTTGGGTGAACCTATGAAAACCTATTTTGTTAGTGAATGCTAATATCCCCTGTGTGAGGATATTAGGAGTGGAGTAGCATTTTGTGTGGCTGTTGTTTAACAGTTGGTGAACACACAGGCGAACCACTATAATCCCTTGTGTTGTAGTTGAATGATTTATATTTCTAATCTTTAATTATTTATTTGTGGTGGTGAATGTTGTAATCATTTAAGTCAAGTATTGTGGGAATTTTGTAATAGTTTAGAATTTATTTTCTGCTATTCCTTTATCAGCTTGAAATTCAATTTAAAGTTATTCTAGTAAGGTTGCCCTACCATTTTTATGGTGTATGGTTGTCCCTAGAACAATACATTTGTGAATACAATTTATTTCAGTACAGTTTGTGTTTATTTCTGTATTCCTCCTTGGTTTGAGATTTGATACAAAGATATTTCTAGAAATAAGGTTGTCTTACCATAAACTCTGGTTTTTGGTGTAAGGTTGTCCTTAGAACAACATTTATATTAACCTCTCAAGATCTAAATTTTGAGGTTGTTCTACTTTCCTGCATTGTGATTTATTTTGGCTATCATATTCTTTTTAATTCTGCTGTTATAAGTTTTATTTGGCATTGTCCTATTCACCTCCCCCCCCCCCTCTAGGATATATAGCTAGGCCCTTTCAAGTGGTATCAAAGCTTAATAGCTTGTTCTTATTGCTTTTTATTTGGATTTATTTCCTAAGCTAACGATCTAAGCTATATAAAAAGATGTCAAATTTTGATAGCCTTTCAGTCACTAGGCCTCCACCATTTGATGGCTCCAACTATGCCTATTGGAAAGCCAGAATGAGGATCTTCTTAAAATCAATGGATGAGAGTATGTGGCGAGCCACAGTGACCGAATGGAAATCTCCTACCATTGAAGTAACTGAATCCGACAGTTCAAAAACTATGTCTGTACCTGCTTATTATTTATGGACCACCCTTCAGAAAAGTGAGTATAGTGCCAATGCTAAAGCACTAAATGCAATCACTTGCGCAGTATCACCGGATGAGTTCAAAAGAATCATTTCCTGTGATAATGCAAAGCAAGCTTGGGATATACTAAAAATGACACACGAGGGTACATCAATTGTCAAAAAGTCTAAAGTTCAACTCCTCACAACCAAATTTGAAGAAATTCATAAGGAGGAAAATGAAATGTTTATGGACTTTTACACTAGACTAAATAATATTGTAAACTCAATGTGGGGTCTTGGCAATAAAATCCCTGAAAGTAAAGTGTGTGCAAAGATACTACGCTCACTTCCTGAACGGTTCAATTCTAAAGTAACCGCGATCTAGGAACTTCGTGATACGGATAATATGAGGGTAGAAGAACTAGTTGGTTATTTACAAACCTACGAGTTAAACTTTAAAGCTCCTAAAGGTAAATCTATCGCACTAAAATCCTCTAAATGTAATTCAGAAGAAAATTCTGATTTAGAAGATGATATGGCTCTTTTAGCTAAGAAATTTTACAAGATTTTCAAAAGCAAGAAAAGGGTTGATTTTCAAAAATCGAATGATAAAAAAAAGTTTAGACCCAAATCTCAAAAATCTTTGAAAGATAGTCAATGTTACAATTGTCAAGAATATGGGCACTTAGCAAATAGATGTCCTAGAAAGGACAAACCTAAGAAGAAGGGTATGTTGGCTACATGGGATGAATCATCTGATTCTGAAGCTTCTTCTGAATCAGAAGATTCAGAAACTGAGTCGGGCAATGAAGTTAAAGCTCTTATGACTTTAGCCAAATTCACATTTTCAGATAATGACTCAACAGGTGAAGAAAATCTGAGTAGTGAATGTGAAAATGAAGATGATCTTCAAGACGCTTACAATGCCCTATATAAGGAAAGTTATAAAATTGCTGTCAAACTTAAACTTCAAAAAGAAAAGTTTTCTAAACTCAAAGAATGTTTTGAATCACTTGTCTTAGAAAAATCACAAATTTCAGATTGTTTTGAAAAATCAAAATGTGATTTGGAATTCAAAAACTCCCTAATTGTTGATTTGAAATCTGAAATTGAGAATCTAAAAAATGAAGTATCTTCTCTTCTGAGCCTAAAGGACACATGGAAATATGCCCAAGGTGATCCAAAGTTAGAAAAACTTTTATCCGGATCAAGAAAATGTGACGATCTATCCGGGTTGGGCTATGATAAAAATTTATCTCCTAAACAAAAGTATACTCCTCCTATGTTTGTGAAAGGAGAGTCCTCTAACTCAAAAGGGAAAAGTACTTATTAAGGTTTTTCTATAAATTCAAAAACTTTTCAAAAACCTAAAAGCAGCCATGTCAACATAAATCAGAAATGAAATCCATTAGCTGAAAAGATAGTTGATTTACTCAAGGAGCTCTTAAAATCTAACTCTATAGGTTATTCTTACAACTATAAACAAAAGAAGACCAACTATGTTCCTAAACCCAAAACAGTTATGAAATGGGTTCCTAAAGTTGCCTGCTTGGTTGCTCACACTGCTTTCAAAGCAACAAGTCATTCAAAGTGGTACCTAGACAGTGGATGCTCCAGGCATATGACAGGTGACAAAGCTTTATTCACGGATCTAAAAGATATGACTGATGGTTCAGTCACATTTGGTGATGGTAGCAATTGCAAGATTATAGGCCAAGGTACGGTTCAACTTTTTAATCTTCCTGTGTTTAAAAATGTTTTATATGTTGAAGGCTTAAAACATAACTTGCTAAGCATATCTCAAATATGTGATAATAACCATAGTGTTTGGTTCTCTAATCAAAGCTGTGAGATACAAAACAATAAGGGTTCTGTAATATTAACTGGACGTAGAACGTCTGAAAATTGCTATATTATTAGCGAATCCAGCTCATCTAATCAAACATATTACATGGTCCATACAAACGAGACTGAATTATGGCATAAACGTCTTGGACATGTACATTATCGAAATTTATATAGATTGAGCAAACGAGAATTTATAAGAGGTTTACCAAAACTTCAAAAATTAGATAAAATATGTGGTGAGTACCAGATAGGCAAACAAACAAGGAACTCACACAAAAAGGTGAATTCAAATACCACATCAAGACCACTCGAACTCCTCCACATAGATCTAATAGGACCTACCAGAACGGAAAGTCGTGGTGGGAAAAAGTATATCCTGGTAATGGTTGATGACTTTACCAGATTCACATGGGTAGTCTTCTTAAGAGATAAATCTGAAAACCTTGAAGAAGTAAGAAAAGTTCTCAAAAGGATTCAAACTGAAAAATCTTCTCAAATCAGTAAGATTTGTGTGATCATGGATCTGAATTTGAGAATAGCAATTTTGAGAAGTTCTGTACCGACCAAGGAATATTACATGAATTCTCTGCTCCCAAAACTCCGCAACAAAATGGAATTGTGGAGAGAAAGAATAGGGTGCTTCAAGAAATAGCTAATGTCATGTTAAATAGCATGAAGCTCTCTAAAAATCTTTAGGCTGAAGCTGTCAACACAGCTTGCTATATTATTAATCGAGTCTACACTAGCAAAGATAATAATAAAACGGCTTACGAATTGTGGTTCAATAAAAAGCCTACTGTCAAATACTTTCGAGTTTTTGGCAGCAAGTGCTATATTTTACGAGATCGTGAAAAATTGAGAAAATTCGATACAAAGAGTGATGAAGGGATTTTTTTAGGATATTCCTTAAACAGTCGAGCTTATAGGGTTCTAAACAAAAGAACTAGTATGATTCAAGAGTCCATCAATGTTGTCATTGATGATCACTTAAATACGCCAATCCCTAATTCAGATAATGATGTTCTAATCATTGATAAACCCGATACTTCATCGAATCAGACTGATTCTAAGTTGAGGACTGTTAAAGATCATCCAACCACAAATTCTTGGAAACCCTCTCACCGGTGTTCACACCCGTAGACAACTTGAGGATATATGTAATTATGTATGTTTTACATCCCAAATAGAACCATCTAACGTAAAAGAAGCTCTTGCTGATGAGAACTGGATTGTTGTGATGCAAGAAGAACTCAACTAATTTGTAAGAAATGATGTTTGGTATCTCGTACCAAGACCTAAAGATAAACACATCATTGGAACAAAATGAATTTTCAAAAATAAGTCTGACGAGTATGGAAATATAATTAGAAGAAGGCTAGATTAGTGGTACAAGGTTATACTCAAATTGAAGGAATTGATTTTGATGAAACTTTTGCACCAGTAGCACGTCTTCAATTTATCAGACTATTTATATCCATTGCCTGTTTTAGAAAGATAAAGATCTATCAAATGGATGTGAAAAGTGCTTTTCTAAATGGCAATTTGCATGAAGAAGTCTATGTTGAACAGCCAATGGGTTTTGAAGATCCCAAAAATACTGATCATGTGTTTCGGCTTAAAAAGGCACTTTATGGATTAAAACAAGCACCTAGGGGATAGTATGAGAAACTAACAAAATTTCTTTTAAGTCATAATTTTCAAATGGGATCTGTTGATAAAACTCTGTTTGTTAAAAAACATAATGATCATATCTTAATGGTACATATTTATGTTGATGATATCATTTATGGATCAACTTGTACTAACTTGACTACTGAGTTTACAGATTTGATGAAATCACAGTTCGAAATGAGCATGGTTGGGGATTTGACTTATTTTCTTGGATTGCAAGTAACGCAACAATCTGAAGGAATATTCATTTCTCAATCTAAGTATGCTTTGAATCTAATCAAGAGATTTGGATTTAAGAATGGCAAGAATTTTGATACTCCCATGAGTACTACCCTGAAACTTTCAAAAGACACTAATGGTAAAAATATTGATTCAAAACTTTATCTGAGTATGATTGGTAGTTTGTTATATTTAACTGCTAGTAGACCTGATATTTCTCTAAGTGTTGGTATTTGCATAAGATTTCAATCTGATCTAAAAGAATCTCACTTGATTGCTGTCAAGCGGATTATTAGATATGTCGCAAGTACTGTAAATCTTGGTCTCTGATATCCTCATGAGACTAGTGTCCAATTAGCTGGGTACTCGGATGCTGACTGGACTGATAATCTAGATGATAGAAAATCAACCAGTGGTGGTTGCTTTTACATTGAAAATTATCTAGTTTCCTGGTATAGTAAGAAACAAAATTTTATATCACTTTCAACAGCTGAAGCTGAGTATATCGCAGCTGGTAATGCATGTACACAGCTTGTTTGGATGCAACGAATGCTAAGTGATTATGGAATTAAACAGGATTCTATGTTATTACATTGTGATAATTCCAGTGCGATAAATATTTCAAAAAATCCTATTCAGCATTCTCGTACTAAGCACATTGACATTAGATTTCATTATATTCGGGAATTGGTAGAAGAAAAAGTTATATCTCTGGAATATATTCCTACCGAAGATCAACGAGCTGATATTTTCACAAAACCTCTTGATAAAAGCAGGTTTAAAAAGATGAAATTTGATCTTGGCATGTGCATTTTAAAATGATTATTTATGCCTACTTGTATCATAGTGTATATATTTCTTAGATTGAATTCCATTTTTTGTATAATTTGTAAGAAAAATGAATTTTTGGACATTCTTCGACCAGTCGTGAGTATACTCGACCAGTCGACCTTCGACCGGTCGTAGATACCCACGACTAGCCATAAATCTCGAGAATCACTTAAAATTTGGAGATTTTGCTTTCTTCCTCATTCCTTTTTTCTTTTCTTAGGAGCCGAGTTTCGACTTGTCGAACCCACTGTTCTTGTTCTTCAAGGTTAGTATTCCATATGCGTTTTTCTTGCAGATCTGTGTCTAAATTATTTTCTTTTCTAGCTTGAAGCTTTCTATTTTGGATTTCATTGAGATTTGGGGTTTGGATTAAGAAAAATCTATTTTGAGTAAACCCACTTCTCAATCCTTTGCAACTTCTTATTTCCTTGTTATTATTGTTGCAAATGGCTACTAGAGGTAGAAAAACTACTTCCCGTGGTCCTTCTTCTTCCTCCAGATCGACCAAGCGTCATCATCTTGTTCCCAATGATGATCCATCTTATGTTACGGACATTAGATCTCATAATGTTATTGTTGAACATCCTGTTGATATTAATCATATTGCACCTTTTGACATCCTTCCTATGCTTGAAGCTGTAGGTTCGGTTAACTTATTACATTGGGGTGGGCCTGCATACCGGTTCATTGCCCAATCCATGTTTACATGTATTGGTGACTTCTCACAGGACAATTTAACTTTTAAAATATCTACTAGTGAAGGGCCATTTGACATTGATCGTCATTTAATATCAGCCCTTATGGACATTCCTATGAATGATGAAGGTATTCCTATTCATAATTTGACTGATAAACCCTCAGTTTCTGAAAAACGTATGCTCACTAGAGACTTGTGCAACATGGATGTTCACTGGACAAAAAAAGGGAATGTGCTTCCCTCAAGGTATTTGTTACCCAAATACAGAATTCTTCACAAAATCTTTGTGTCTAATCTGTATCCTCGTTCGGGTAATAAAACTAACTTGACCTCGTTTATGGTTCGTGTTATCCATGCTATTGCCAGTGGTACTCAGATTTGTTTACCATCCTTAATCTGCCATTTCATTCTTCAGTTTAGACTCCATCTTGGTCATAGTGACATTCCTTTTGGCTATTTAATGACTGTATTGGCTACACATATGTTAGTCGATATGCCAGTTGATGAGGCACCTATCCATCATCTGATTTTCAACAATTCTAATCTCAATAAGATGAAGCTGGAATTACTTCCTGAACAAGGTGGTGGTGGTGGTGGTGGTCATGAAGAAGCTGGTGATGACATTAATATGGATGACATTTTTCAGGAACTGGATTCTGATTCGACAAATGATCCAGATTTTGAACCATCTGATGTTGATGCACTTCTAAGTGCATTAGAGGATAAAGTTGAGAATATAAATGTAAAGATAGAAAACATGTCGGTTACTCATGATTTGCAATTCAAGTACATGTGCAAATATCTTAGGCGATTGAACAAAGGCATGCACCAACTTGATCCCTCTATTCCTGCTCCGTCATCTGGTTCTAGTTCTGATTAGTTTATATGGAATTTTCTTGTTTGTAATAACTTTATAACTTAGCACTAGGTTGACTGCTTTGGAGTTGGATACTTTCTTTGTTTTTTGCTGGGTATTTGTTTTATGTGAAACTATGCTGATTTTGAGTTGGATATTATCTGTTTTTTTGCTATAATCTCGTAACTCCTCATATTTACTCTCATATATCCCTTTATTTAATTCTCCTTCCTTGTTGTTTCCTTTGTCATATTGTGACAAAAAGGGGGAGATTGGTTTGTTCTTAACGATGTGATTGTCAGAGGAGTAGCATTGGTTATGTTACTCAGGGGGAGTATGTATGAATGAACTGGTTGAAGTGTTGAATGTTGCATATTGAATATTGATTTGCAGGTAAGCCAGTTGATATTAACTGGTTCATGTTGTTTTACTTTATGTTTATCTTGGTTATGTGTTTTGTCACTAATTTGACAAAGGGGGAGATTGTAAGTGTTATAGTTTATATCCCTGTTGGTTGTCAAATTTGTAGTGCCAAAATCACTGTTATATAACTTGCATAAGTGAAGCTCTCTCAAAGATCAACATTCATGAACAAGTAAAGCTCACAAGTACAAAGATCAACCTTGACTGCAAGTATTGCTCACAAGACAATTCTCAAGAATGCAAGACTTCAAGAAGCGTACAAGGCAGTTCAGAACTCAAGACACTTTCAAGATTGAACTACATCAAGACTTCAAGGCTTAAACTTCAAGGTCACTTGTTCCTAATGTTTCAATGTCTTTACTTCATGATTGAGGTTTGATTGACCGTAGGTTGACCTTAAAAGTAGGCCATTTTGGATACATAAGTCATATGTTTATGTTACATGAATTTGGGCAGTTCGTGGACTTGTCCTAGGCTTTCTTTGACTAGTCTTAGCTTTGCTTCGACCAGTCCAAGAAATTCCTCGATCAGTCGTGAGTTTGTTACAAAATTCGGGTATTTTCTGTTAGGCTTCGACTTGTCCAGGAATCTGTTCGACCAGTCGAAGGAACAGTGTCGACTAAATCTTCGACCAGTCGAAAGTTTTCGACTCAAAGTCCAGCGATTATTTACAGGGTCTTCGACCAGTCTAAGGTGACCTACAACCAGTCGAAGGAAACCTTCGACCAGTCATAGAACGGTCAAAGCTTATCGCGCCTGATTTTTTTCAAATTTGTTACTTCTTCGACTAGTCTAAGAGCTCCCTAGACCAGTCGAAGACGCGATCTGCTCACCTATAAATAGAGCACGAATCTCAGAAGAATTCAAGGAATTAATTAATCCATTCAAGCCTATCTTCATCAAACTTCTAAGTGATAATTTTGTACTCCATCTAAGCTAAGTGTGCTTATTTAATATTCTCTTTCTTTAGCTTTATTTAATTGATTTTGTTTCTGCTATTCCAATCTAATTTGATAAGGGGAATTGTTATTCCCTTTCTTTAGAATCAAAATCAATTAAGGCAAGCCCTATTTGGTTTAATTTAAAATCTATTAGAAATAGAACCATTGTAATTGAGTACTGGACATTGAACTTGGACATTCAATCATCTACTCTGACTTGGTTCTACCTAGGGTCGCTACAACGAAGAAGATAATCAGGTATTTTACATTTAATTGTAAATTCCTTTCTGTTTTAGTTTCTTTCAAGATTTGCCAGAAAAATCTTGTTATATTGGTTATCTGAGGAGAGCCAGGAAAACTCAGAAGTGGGGTTTTTTTAATTGTGTAAGCCCACAGACAAAGACACAATTGTAAAGGTTTTGGGTGAACCTGTGAAAACCTATTTTGTTAGTGAATGCTAATATCCCCTGTGTGAGGATATTAGGAGTGGAGTAGCATTTTGTGTGGCTGTTGTTTAACAGTTGGTGAACACACAGGCGAACCACTATAATCCCTTGTGTTGTGGTTGAATGATTTATATTTCTAATCTTTAATTATTTATTTGTGGTGGTGAATGTTGTAATCATTTAATTCAAGCATTGTGAGAATTTTGTAATAGTTTAGAATTTATTTTTTTCTATTCCTTTATCAGCTTGAAATTCAATTTAAAGTTGTTCCAGCAAGGTTGCCCTGCCATTTTTATGGTGTATGGCTGTCCCTAGAACAATACATTTATGAATACAATTTATTTCAGTACAGTTTGTGTTTATTTCTGTATTCCTCTTTGGTTTGAGATTTGATACAAAGATCTTTTTAGAAATAAGGTTGTCCTACCATAAACTCTGGTTTTTGGTGTAAGGTTGTCCTTAAAACAACATTTGTATCAACCTCTCAAGATCTAAATTTTGAGGTTGTTTTACTTTCCTGCATTGTGATTTACTTTGGCTATCATATTCTTTTTAATTCCGCTGTTATAAGTTTTATTTGGCATTGTCCTATTCACCCCCCTCTAGGACATATAGCTAGGCCTTTTCAGCATGCACAAATCATAATTCCACATTCATTCAAATATTTCAACAAACACTTAGAATGCATTAAAAAAAAAACATAGTTTACATATATATGTAATATACGGAAGACATCATATCTAAACACATGTAATAGCAATCAAGTCAGTCATAAATCATTAACTGACATTGAAAGCCTTGAAAACCATAACCTAAACGTTTACAGTCCGCACCTTATGTCGGTAAACTCGAACTGAACTCAGTTTGAACACAACGTATTTGTCTACGGCACAACGGCTACCTAAATCACGAAATATATTAGCTATTTCATCGATATCTCTATTTGGATTTCTAAAACGAGATTAAGGTTAGGATTTCTTACCCAAATCGGAATCGAAACAAGTTGAGTAGCGAAGTAGAGAAGCGAAACGGCATGTAGATTTATGGGAAAAGATCTCAACAACGATCCTCAAGAATCTCTTCTCCTTCCTTCCTATATTCTCTCCTTTTCTCTCTCTCACCTAAGGTTTTTAAGAAATTCGTATGGCTTAGGAGTGAGGGTGGTTAAGGGCTATTTATAAGCCCAGAATCAATGTCAATGGCCCCAGGGCCATGGTATACTTAAATTATAGCCAAAAGGGGTCTATTTCGGTCCAACGGAGCACTTCTGGTGGCCCCTTTTCTACATGTGGTCGAACTTAAGCTCCCTGGCATTGGATCTAGGTCGAGTTAAGTTTTTGGTCCAATCGGATTTACAGATCGACCATGGTGAACCAGTTTCAGTTCAACGGTCACCACCACTCGATCAGGGCCACACGTACACTGACGTATGTATGAAATTTTCCCTGATCTGAGAGTGTATTTGGGTTAGATTCTGATGGTCTGGAACCTTAAAATTGGCCTGCAAGCGAATGACCCAATTTACTTAAATCTGAGTTCAATTTCTAAAGGTATTCGCGTTTCCCACACACTTCGCTTCGGGCTCAAATTGTGCGCTTCTGGGTACTATCTGGATTTGATTTTCGAGATGGTTGTCAAGTCCAGCAAGGCGGTCATAACTGTATAGCTTCATGGTCATCAAATTTTCGACGCGCGGTCCAGGTCTGATACGGAGTTTCAATGTGCTCCCAATAGCAACTGGGTTTAGAGATTGATCCTAGGTTTTTAGGTAATGTAGCATTAGCATTTCTACTCATTTTAGATTTTACAGTTCGTATAGAAAGTGGTTCATGCTAATTTTACTGATTATTCAGTTTAGTACTTGATTAAATTATGCCATAATTACGACAGAATAAGGTCTTAAGGCAGTTTTATGCCCCTTTCTAGCACTTTTAAATAGTATATTATTTTAATTATTTTTTTAATAGTTTTTCATCAAGTCTACTTCATCTCTACCAAATTTCATTAGGTTTCGTTTTGTAAAAAAATTCTAAAAATTCTCAAAGCAGCAGCTGTCCAAACTGATGATTTTTGGATAGTTGTCACAATGACCTATATTTAACTATAATAAACTTTATATTATATTTTTCAGTTATTTTTATATGAAACTGGACTTATCAAGCTTCAATTTAGCTTTTAAATCACATAAATTGGAGTTATAACGAGGGAGATATGACTTTTCAAAGTCGGATGAAAATTTATAAAATGGGGTAGCAAACGGGCCAACCGGCCTGCAGTGGCCCGCTCGGCCCATTGGACTGGGGTGCACCGCAGTCCGCTGTACTGTAAACGCATTGGTGCCGTGGTCAGCGTGGTGGTGCCGCGGTCCACTGCACCGTCAGGTGGTGATTCCGCCATGTGATTTTTGAAAAGGGTGTATCTTGCAAACCGGGATGAGTTATTCGATGTGCAATATATGATTTTGGGGTAGGAGAAGCTGATATATCCAAATAACCTATTTATTTTATGAGATTCTATAAATTTAATGGTAAAAAGACTATTTTATTCATATATTTACTATTTATTATAAATTTTAGTTTGAGTATTGTTCTTCATCATTTAACCTTTAGAATTAGTGTCTCATATGAATGTACTTGGAAAAAGTTGAAGAATAAGGTTGCGAAATGTGAGATTTTGAAGGAAATGGGTTAAAAAGGGATTTTGGACTTTGGAATTTAGTTTTGAGAAATTAATAAGGTGTTAGGATCGACCCATTGCCTAAGGACATCTAACTCCAGGTTGGCAAAAAATCTGGGGCGTTACAATCTACCCCTCTTAAAAATAATTTCGTCCCCGAAATTGGCTAAGGATAATGAGTAAAGATTTTATTATTCCTTTTGCTTAAGTTTTATCGATTTCAAGTTTATATGCGTGGTAGGGTGTATACTATCTATGCTTGTCTGACTTACTTTAGTCTATCCTTCTTAAAAACTTATTTCTCTACCTCTTGCTTATACCCTAATGGTTTGCTACAATTTATTTCTTTATCTATTTGGGGTATATTTGTCTTCAGTGGTCGACTAACACGGAGAGACAGTTGTAATGGGCTTGATCCCGATACATCGATCATCTACCTGACCAAGGTAGAAGGCTCATTATATCCCTTCCTAGTCCTGGTGAATCCTGGTCTTCTGCTTAGTCCAAGTAGTGAGTCCATTGGTAGTCGCTCAGGATTGAGAATTGGGTTAAGCCGCGAATGCCTCACAGTTGTATATTTCAGTAACTCCGTAGTCTGATCACTCTAAAAGCTTAGGGAATGCCCATCATTGAAAGGTTCAAATTTTCTATTTGTAAGGTTGCCCTTTGGGTCTTGGTCTAAGAGAGTCCTCGTCTTAATCTATGTCCAAGGTATGGGTTAATAAATATCTTACTAGATCATCCTAAAAAAGTTTCTAATAGTATAGAATTGGCTAAGGCTTCTATTAAGTTCGTATTTAACAAGTGTGGATACACTGACCTCAGCTATTGTAATTTAGCTCATACCCTTTGTTAGGCCTATTCTTTAATACGATTGGTTTAATACTTAAACCCTAATTGCTTTCCTTCTAACAACTTCATTATTGACATTCTAAGGAAGGTTCAGCTCCTATTTAATGACCTAATCTCTCGTATAACCTGGGTCAATTTCCTTCGATCCTGGGCCAGTGGGGAAGGGGCCCACCACGCTTCCGCTGTGCCACTTTGATCAAAGAGGTGTATAAAAACCAACCTAACTAGATTGGGCTCATAATGTTCTACCCCCCTTAAAAATTGTTTCTACTTTCAGGGTTCAAGAATTTGTGTATCAATCTGTATGTCAGAACAAGGTGTAATTTAGGACCTATCCTTGGCATGAAATGTGAAACGATCTCTCTCTGCATTAGTCTTCCTTTCATCGATGATGTGTACTATAGCATTGATACCTATGGTAATAGAAAGGAGCTAAAAAGGATGAGTGTTATGGTTGATTTCAGGGACGGGTGTGAGTTTGTGGCAAGATGCTTAATTCTACCAAAGAAGGACTTTTGCTACGGTCCTGACTTACCCTCTTTAATCATGTCTGGTTTAATACTGTAGGATAATTTATACATTATTAGTGCATAAGGAATTTGGATAAAATAGGATAACGGGCAGACTATGTTTCTAAGTTCATATGCACAATATGTATGCTAGAATGGTCTGTGATTTGGGACATAATTCCTAACTGTCTGTTACCCATTTGAGGAATTTCTTAGGCCTAGATAGAAAAATCTCTATTGGATATATTCTTAACACTTCTCAAAGACAAAGTAATAAACCTTTAGTTGTAAGTGGTAGGGCCAACACAGAAGGAAAGTTTTGTAGTGAGTCTGAGCCGGATACATAGACCTTCTGCCTAGCTAGGACAAAAAATTTATCGTATCAGTTCTTAATCCTAGTTAATCCTGATCTTCTGCTTAATTAAAGCATCGAGTTCATTGGTAATTACCAGGATTGAGAATTTGATTCAAACCGCGAATACCTCGCTTATATATAGTTTATCTACTACATGTTCCTGATTGTAATAAGTCCTTAGGAAGGCAATTCTAAGGGGTGTGCTGATTTATCCTAGCGTTCAATCCGAGGGATATATAAGTTTTCTCTAAACATAACTAGTTTCTAAGTCAAAACATCTTTCCTAAGAGTTATTAAAGAATCCTATAAGTATCAAGGGAATCCAACGAAAGAATAAGGTCTCACTCCAACCTAATTAAGCTGACTAACTAAGTCTATCATTCAATTATCTTAGTATAATTAGTCTTTTACATTCCTTAGTATAACTACTAACCTAGTCTTAATTTAGGAGCAGTGGCAATCCAATAGTTGTAATCCCAAGTCTATGCTCATACGCTACATGATTTTGTACAATTTCTAATACAAGAAGTTATTTTATCGCTTAGGCAAAAGTTGTCTGATTGGAATTGAGTTGTCTGAACTTGAATTTAACTGCACTCGAGCACTTCACATATGCTCATACTAGTTAAAGAGGTCCTATGGTTTACGTTATTAACTTATTGGATTTCCCATACTGTCAGATTTTTCAAAATCTAGAAGTACCAACTTTAGGTCCCAAAACTCAATATGTCCCAACATTTGATGGTCATTATTTATGGACTAAACTACAGGATTTGGTCTCGCCCGTCAGTAGAGACCGTTCTAACGAAATTTGAGGGTCGAGATCCCGTTTTGACCTTCGCTCGGTGCTTGCAGTTGTCTCGGCACTTGTCTACTTCTTAGAACGGCTTGAACGGCTAGGCTCGGCCTCATCCGGGCTGCTCTCTTCCTTCCCATGAGGGAAAGGAGTGTAGGGATCGAGAAGATGGCTATAACTAGCTCAAAAGAGCCATTGGGTTAAAAAAGCTTGTAGGGTGAGATGGGTTTGTGGGTTTGGAAGGTTACGAGACACGAAAGATGGGTTCTATGCTCATATGGGTGTAGAAGGGTGGAGGGGTATAAGGAGTTCGAAATTGTCAAGTACATCTCTAATTTGTCGACTAATGGTTTAAATGTGATTGAGATTAATTCGCATGATCATGAATGTATATGGGCTAAACTACTGTAGCTAATCTCGCCTGTCGGCGAAACTTGGGATTCTAATGTGGTTTCTAGGTTCTATCGCCCCCTTCCTAAATCAGAGTTCGTCAGTGTGCATCGTGTTACCATAACCCAAGTCCAGTTTAATCCAAATCATGCTCTGATACCATCTTGTAACACCGTGAAAGTAGGGGATCGAGCATAAGCTCCACTCTCGAGTTCTAACGCATCACTTATGCAATATAGATAATGATGATTAAATGTTATCTGTGTTAGTGCATTAAACATGAGTGGGATTATACCAAAACAGCATATCATACTCTAGTGACAGTTAAATTACGTAAGCGGAAGACTGTGATAGATATATAAAATATATAAACTGTTGTAAGTCTCAAAAGTGTGAACATGTTACCAGGTTAAATATATACATGTATACACCAAAAATGAACAAAATGAATATACACAGGGTGTTCCAAAAGTACAAAATAATAAGTATAATGGTATCTTATCAGCAACCCTGTAACCCCGTCGATCAGAACATGATTTATATAGACCCGACTGATAACTGCATAAAGGAGAAACCCTCCTCAATATCATAAAAGTCCGGCTCCGCTTCATAAGCATCACCATCATCTGAAACTAAAATAGGGTCTGGTTGGTGTTTAAAATACCGTCCCGTAACTTGGGAGTGAGTGATCAACTCAGTGGAGCAATAAAGCAAAGGTTAATATGTTATCAATTCAGTCAAGCAGTAATGATAAAGCAATACAATCAAACATCCCAAAGTACTCTGATTAATGCAAGAATGGTATGTAGTAATGATGCATGCCCTCGCCTACACTCCCTCCGCGATCTTCATCTCACGGTCGCGGCATGTCATCACTTCCTCAGTGCTCTACCCAACGCCAAACGACACATGCAATGCGGTGCATGAGCTTGATTTCCAAGTTCTTATTAGTCCTTTTCATACAGCAGGATTAGAAAACTAAGGTACTTCCTTTATATCAATTTCCAAACAATGATTCATTCTAGGGTCGTCAGTCCTAGTAAATCTCATACGATGTTGCGGTTCTAGGTCACTACAAAGGGCTCATCACCTGATTAGTGTAGGCTTAGTTTATACTCAAGTTACTACGGAAAGACTCGTCACCTCAACGCAATCTCAGAGTATGCTCGAGGTCACTACAAAGGGCTCGTCACTTGATCAGTGTAGGCCGACAGCTTGAATACAATGTCCCATACCACCGTATTTGGCTCACGAGGCGGTGTTGCTCACTGGTCATTACGGGGAGGCTCGTCGCCCCAGCATAGGCTGACAGCTCGACCACGGTGTCCCATACCACCATGTCTGGCTCATGAGTCTTAGTGGATCGAGGTACCAAGGTTAACGAGATTCACTGGTGAGTTTGGTACCTTAGATTCAAGCAGTAGCGTCCATACATGGTGAACATATATAGGGCCAATCGGGTTACTTGATAAGCTCGACTAGTACGAGCGCATGTCAAGCTGATCGACATGGAGCGCGTAAGCACTCCGTGTGTCCTAACCACTACCGTCAAATGACGTACGACTTAAATTCGTCGAATGTATCCATCGTGGCTAAATAAATTCGGCCACCAATCATAAGTCATTACCGATTGCCTAGACTATACCATAGTCCCAAACACACTTCAAGCAGTTGTATATGCATGTAATAGCTAAGACAGCATGCAACAACCAAATCTGAAATACAACTATTATCTGAGAATTTCAACATAGCACATACTACACATGTTACAATACATAGGCAGTTCATCCATCAATCACATAATAGCAAGGTAGGCTACATACAGAAACTGTAACCATAGATAAGGGGATTGAGAATCCTATCTCAACACCCTCGTTAGGTACATCACATCAAACATTTTCTCATTTAGGCAATTTACCAAACACTTAGACTACACATATTACATACATGTGATAAATTTGTTAAACCACATGTCGTAGCAAATCCTTCCACATAGGAGATGTCACGCATACAACAATCATGTATTTGCAATCAATAGTCATAACATGCACAAATCATAATTCCACATTCATTCAAACATTTCAACAAACACTTAGAATGCATTAAAAAAAAAAAACATATTTTACATATATATGTAATATACGGAAAACATCGTATCTAAATACATGTAATAGCAATCAAGTCAGTCATAAATCATTAACTGACATTGAAAGCCTTGAAAACCATAACCTAGACATTTACATTCTGCACCTTACATCAGTAAACTTGAACCGAACTCAGTTTGAACACAACGCATTTGTCTACGGCACAACGGCTACCTAAATCATGAAATATATTAGCTATTTCATCGATATCTCTATTTGGATTTCTAAAATGAGATTAAGGTTAAGATTTCTTACCCAAATCAGAATCGAAACAAGTTGAGTAGCGAAGTAGAGAAGAGAAACGGCGTGTGGAGTTGTAGGAAAAGATCCCAACAACAATCCTTAAGAATCTCTCCTCCTTCCTTCCTCTTTTCTCTCCTTTTCTCTCTCTCACCTAGGGTTTTTTAAAAATTCGTATGGCTTGGGAGTGAGGGTGGTTAAGGGCTATTTATAAGCCCAAAATCGATGTCAATGGCCCCAGGGCCATGGTATACTTAAGTTATAGCCAAAAGGGGTCAGTTTTGGTCCAACGGAGCACTTCTGGTGGCCCCTTTTCTACGTGTGGTCGAACTTAAGCTCCTTGGCATTGGATCTAGGTCGAGTTAAGTTTTCGGTCCGATCGGATTACAGATCGACCGTGACGAACCAGTTTCAGTTCAACGGTCACCACCACTCGATCAGGGCCACACGTACACTGACGTATGTATGAAACTTTTCCTGATCCGAGAGTGTATTTGGGTCAGATTCTGATGGTCTGGAACCTTAAAATTGGCCTACAAGCAAACGATCCAGTTTACTTTAATCTGAGTTCAATTTCTAAAGGTATTCACGTTTCTCACACACTTTGCTCCAGGCTCAAATTATGCACTTTTGGGTACTATCTGGATTTAATTTTTGAGATGGTTGTCAAGTCCAGTAAGGTGGTCATAACTGTATAGCGTCGTGGTCATCAGACTTTCGACGCGCAGTCCATGTCCGATACGGACTTTCAATGTGCTCCCGAGAGCAACTGAGTTTAGAGATTGATCCTAGGTTTCTAGGTAACGTAGTATTAGCGGTTCTACTCGTTTTAGATTTTCCAGTTCATATAGAAAGTGGTTCAAGTTAATTCTACTGATTATTCAGTTTAGTACTTAATTAAATTATCCCCTAATTACGACAGAATAAGGTCCTAAGGCAGTTCTATGCCCCTTTCTGGCACTTTTAAGTAGTATATTATTTTAATTATTTTTTTATCAGTTTTTCATCAAGTCTACTTCATCTCTACCAAGTTTCATTAGGTTTTGTTTTGTAGAAAAATTCTAAAAATTCTCAAAGCAGCAGTTGTCCAAACTGATGATTTTTGGATAGTTGTCACAATGACCTATATTTAACTATAAAAAAATTTTATTATATATTTTACTTATTTTTATATGAAACTAGACTTATCAAGCTTCAATCTGACTTTTTAATCACCTAAATCAGAGTTATAACGAGGGAGATATGACTTTTCGAAATCGGACAAAAATTTATAGAAAATGGAGCAGCAAATGGGCCGCCCGGCCCACTTTGGCCCACTTGGCCCACTGGACCGGGGTGTGCCGTGGTCCGTTGGACTGTGGGCGCAGTGGCGCCATGGTCCGCTGCACCGTCCGGCGGTGATTCCGCCACGTGATTTTTGAAACGGACGTATTTTACAAATCGGGATGAGTTGTTCGACGTGCAATATATGATTTTGGGGTAGGAGAAGCTGATCTATCTAAATAACCTATTTATTTTATGATATTCCATAATTTTTATAGTCAAAATACTATTTTATTTATATATTTACTATTTATAATAAATTTTAGTTTGAGTATTGTTCTTCATCATTTAACCTTTAGGATTAGTGTCTCATATAAACGTACTTGGAAAAAGTTGAAGAATAAGGTTGTAAAATGTGAGATTTTGAAGGAAATGGGTTAAAAAGGGATTTTGGACTTTAGAATTTAGTTTTGAGAAATTAATAAGGTGTTAGGATCGACCCATTGCCTAAGGACGTCTAAGTCCAGGTTGGCAAAAAATCTGGGGCATTACACTTATGGTAGAGGAGTCATTTGAGAGCATCGCACATATTCGTGTTCTGCCACTTATCGACGACCAAATCATTGTAGCTCAGAAGGAAGATGAAGGATTGACAGAGTTGAGCAAGTGAGTTAGTGGTGATGCAGACTCTGAATGGAGAGTTAGTACGGATGGGGGTTTACGTTATCGTGGCCGCCTATGCGACCTAAATCTTCATGACTTGAGAAGGAAAGTTCTCAAAGCTGCTCACAATTCGAGGATGGCGATACATCCTGGTAGTACGAAAATGTATCGAGACATGAAGGGGTCATACTGGTGGGACAACATGAAGGCCCACATCGCAGACTATGTATCCTGTTGTCTCACGTGCCAACAGGTCAAGATAGAGCATCGCCGACCTCCTGGTTTACTTCAGCCTATGCCCATAACTGAATGGAAGTGGGATTTCATCTCTATGGATTTTATCTCATGGCTACCAAAGACAAGGAAGGGACATGACTCCATATGGGTGATTGTGGACCAGTTGACGAAATCGGATCACTTTCTCTGTATTAGGGTTTCGAACTCAGCAGACGATTTGTCCAGGCTGTACATCAAGGAGATAGTACGTCTACATAGAGTTCCTATGGAGATCATTTCGGATAGAGACACACGAATCACATCTATCTTTTGGACTCGTATCCAAGAAGCAATGGGTGTGAAGTTGAAGTTTAGTACCGTGTTCCACCCATAGACGGACGGACAGATGGAACGGGTGAATCAGGTGTTGGAATATATGTTACGGGCTTGCGTGCTTGATTCAGGGATAGTTGGGATGTCTATCTTCTTTATGCTGAGTTCGCCTGTAACAACAGCTTTCAGGCGAGTATTAGCATGGCTCCTGAAAAGTCCAAGCTATATGTCCTAGAGGGGGGGGTGGTGAATAGGACTATGCCAAATTAAAATAAAATCAGCAGAATAAGATTAATCAATAGCCTTACAATTATAAATCAATTCACAATGCTGAAATCAAATCACCTTAATAAATAAGTATTGAGAAATTGATACAAATTCAGTTCTAAGGACAACCTTACACCATAATAAACAAGGGCTTATGGTAGGACAACCTTATTTCTAGAACATCTTTTGGATCAAGAACTCAATTTTAATAGAAATAAATGAATAGCAAAGAATTAAAATTAAATGCAGAAATATAGATCTAATTTATTACAACAATCCCCACTTTTGCTTGAAATGTAAATTGTTACAACATTCACATCCACATGTACATTCCACACAATTGAATGATAAAAGATATAAAAATTAAGCAAGCATTCAATCTACAAGACAAAGAGTTATAGTAGTTCGCCTGTGTGAACACCAATTGTCTTTCAACAGCCACACAGAATGCTACTCCACTCCTAATATCCTCACACAGGGGATATTAGCGTTCACTATCAAATAGGTTTTCACAGGTTCACCCAAAACCTTTACAATTGTGTCTTTAACTTGGGCTTACACAATTCAAAAACCTACACTTCTGAGTTTTCTGGCTCTCCTCAGATAACCACACAAATTGAGATTTTTCTGGCAAATCCCAAATAAAAAAACCAAAATAGAATGGAATTTACAGAATTGTAAAATACCTGGATTTCTCCTCTTGTAGCTGTCCGGAAGAACCAATTGGAGTAGACGTTCAAATATAGAAGTTCAATGTCCACTACTCACTTTAATATGGTTTTAAGTTCTAATTGATTTTAGATTTAAACCAGTTGAGCGTAGCTATATTTGATTTTAATTCCAAGAAGAAGGAATAAGTCAATTCCTCTTTTCAAATCAGATTGGAATACAGAAACAAAATCAAATTAAATAGGCTATCAAAAAGAGAAAGAAATTATGCACAAAATAGCTTAAAAATAAACGCAGACTTATCTCAGAGTGGAGCCTTGAATTCACTTAATTTTTTTAATGAAAAACTCTGAAATTCGTGTGTTATTTATAGCTGAAGAAGTTTGTCTTCGACTGGTCCTAGGGTCACCACAACTGGCCTTGGAATAAACTAATTTTTAAATTTTTAAGTGCGATCACATCAGACCGTTGTACGAGCGGTCGTAGGCAGTCCATGACTGGTCGAAAGCAGTCCACGACTGGTCGAGACCCCTCTACGACTGGTCGTGCAACAATTGATTTAGTTGCTGGAGTTTGAGTCAAAGCCTTACGACTGGTCGAAGGTTGAGTCGAGACCATCTCACGACCGGTCGAGAAGACTCAAAGACTGGTCGTAGGCGAACCAAAAAATTCGATAAATTGCAACCATTTTAGGACTGGTCTTGGAACTTCTTAGACTGGTCGAGACAAGTCTGGGGATCGGTCGAACAGTCTCAGGACCTGGTCTTAGAGTAGACCAAAATCATGTAATAATATTCATTTGAATTATGTATCCAAAGTGACCTACCCTAAGGTCAATCTAATGGTCTGTCAAACCTGGAACATGAAGTATGGACATCGAACACTTCATTTGCTTAGACTTTGATCTTTACGAAGCTTGATTTCTTCTCGATGTAGCTTGACTACTTCAAAAGCTTCAATGTTACTTTAAGTTGTACTTGAGTCCCGCACTTAGATTTGAATCTTGAACTTCGACTTGCACTTGAACTTGAGTCTTGACCCTGAGTTCTCTCTTAATATTGTAGCTTGAACTATCATGAAGCTTGAAGAATTATTTGAGCTAGACTTCAAGTGTTGACGAGGTGTCTCGAACAAATTTATCAAGATACAAACACATGATATACGAAAAAGTTTTGATACACATAATTTGACAATCAAAGAGGAATCAAATCATAGCACTTACAGCTCCCTACGAGGCCTTGTATGGGCGCCCCTGTCGAGCACTGCATTGCTGGGTAGAGGTTGGTGAGAAGAGTTTGATTGGCCCAGAAGTGCGGGCGACCTCAGAGAAGATCTACATTATCAGGCGTTGACTTCTTGCGGCACAGAGCAGACAGAATAGTTACGCCGATACGAGGTGGCGACCGCTAGAGTTTGAGGTTGGGGACCATGTGTTCCTGAAAGTTTTCATCATGAAGGGATTTCTTCGGTTTGGAAAGAAGGGGAAGCTCACGCCGAGATTCATTGGCCCATTCCAGATACTAGATCGAGTGGGTGTGGTTGCGTACCGCCTTTCTTTGCCCACACCACTCGTAGTCATGCACAACGTATTTCACGTATCTATGCAGAAGAAATACGTTCCTGACCCTTCCCACATTATCAAATGGGAGCAGGTACAATTGAGTGAGGATGCTACTTATGTACTGTGACCAACGCATATCTTAGACAGGAAGGAGTAGGTATTGCGTAGTAAGGTTACCCCGTTGGTGAAGGTACTATGGACCCATCATACTGAGGAAGAGGCTACTTGGGAAACAGAAGCCGAGGTCCGCAAGAACTACCCTCAGATTCTCGAGGAGTACAAAAAGGTACTAATTTCGAGGATAAAATTTTTCTTTAAGGGGGGTAGATTGTAACGTCTCGAAAAAATTCGTACAAAGACCCGAGTACCACCTCAGGCAGAAATCACTAAGGACCAAATCCTTTAAGAATTAGACAGAAATTAAGTGCTAAACTGAATTAATCGGTAGATTACCTTGAACCACTTTCTATATGATCTGTAAGTCCCAAAACTAGTAGAATCGCTAACGCTACATAACCTAAAAATGTAGGATCAATCTTAAAACCCAGTTGCTCTCGAGAGCAGCTTGAAACTCTATATTGGACGTGGACCACACGTCGAAAGTCCAATTACCGCGAAGCTATACGATTATGACTGCCTTACTGGGCTTGGCAACCATCTCAAAAATCAAATCTAAATAGTGTCTAAAAACGCACAACTTGAGCCAAGAGCGAAGTGTGTGAGAAACGCGAATACCTTTAGAAAATGAACTCGGATTTAAGTGAATTGGGCCGTTCGCTTGCAGGCCAAATTTAAGGTTTCAGACCATTAGAATCTGACCCAATTACACCCTCGGATCAGGGAAATTTTCCTGCACAGGTCAGTATACTTGTGGCCCTGATCAAGTGACGATGACCATTGAACTGAAACTGGTCCTCCACGGTCAATCCAAAAATTCGATCGGACTGAAAACTTAACCTGACATAGATCCATTGTCAGGGAACTTTTCTCGGAACGTATGCAGAAAAGGGGCCTCCAGATGAGCTCCGTTGGCCTGAAACAGCCAACTTTTGGTTATAACCTAAGTATACCATGGCCCTAGGGCCATTGAGGTCAGTTCTAGGCCTATATAAAGACCTAAACCCACCCCTCTCTCATTCCATACGAATTTCAACCCTAGGAGAGAGAAGAGAGCAGAGAAGAGAGAGGAGAAGAGAGAGAGTGAGAGTGAGAGATTGTTCCTGGGATTTGATCCCACCACTCCATGTGCTTAACCACCACTTCCGTGTCGTCATACCGGTGATTTCGATCCTGTTGTTGGGTAAGAAATCCTAACCCTAATCTGTTTTAGGTATCCAAATGGCGTAAATGGTGAAATAACTAACCTATTTCATGCTATAGATTGTCGTTGTGCCGTAGACGAAGACTTCGTGTATAAACTAAGTTCGTTACGAGTTTACCAGTGAAAGGTGCGAACTATAAACATTTAGGTTATGGTTTTCAAGGCTTTCAACGTTAGTTAATGATTTATGACTAACTTGATTGCTCTCACATGAGCTTAGATACGATGTTTTCCGTATATTACATATGTATGTGTCCTATATCGATTTTAATGCATTTTATGTGTTTGTTGAAATGTTTGATTGAATATGGAATTATGATTTGTGCTTGTTATGATTGATGTTTGAGGATACATGATTGTTGTATGTGTGGCAACTCCCTTGTGAAAGGATTTGCAATAATACCTGTGATAACTACTATATTACATGTATATTGATATATGTAGTCTAAGTGTTTGATAAAATGCCTGAATGAGAAAATGCTTGTTGAAATGCATTTAATGAGGGTGTTAAGGTAGGATTCTCAATTCCCTCATCTATAGTTACAATTTTCTTTATGTAAATAAACATGTGTACTATTCGTTTATTAAAATGCTCAAATGAGATTTATACTTACATTGTTTGTCACATGCTGTCTTGGACTATCACGTGTGAATGCTAATGTTTGGAGTGTGATTGGGGCTATGATGTAGTCCAGGCAATCGGTAGTGATTCCCGAATTAGGAGCCGAGGTCGTTTCGCCATACAAGACATGTTTGAGGAATCCGAGTCGTACGCTGATTGTCGACAGTGGTTAGGCCACGCAGAGTGCTTATGCACTTCATGTTGATCAATTCAACGTACGCTCATACCAGTCGAGCTTGTCAAGCAACTCGATTGGCCTAATGTATGTTCACCATGTATGGACGCTACTGCTTGAATCTAAGGTACCAACTTACCAGTGAAAAGCTCGTTTAACCTTGGTACCTCAATCCGCTAAGACTCATGAGCCGGACATGGTGGTATGGGACACCGTGGTCGAATTGTCGGCCTACGTTGGGGTGACGAGCCTCCCTGTAATAACCAATGAGCAACCCAAACTTATGAGCCGAATATGGTGGTATGAGACACTGTATTTGAGCTATCGGCCTACGCTAAGGTGACGAGCCTTTCTCATAGTGACCTCGAGTATAAACTAAGGCCTACGCTGAGGTGATGAGCCTCTTCATAGTGACCTGAACTTGCCTGTCCACTGCTTTTAAATCAGGGGTGATGTTGCCCTATAACTTGCCTATCGTATGTGATTACTAGGATTGGCGACTCTAGATGGATCATCGTTGGGATAAATGATATAAAGGAAGGTACCTTAACTTCTCGAACACATTGTTTGAATAAATCTAAATAAGAATTTGGCTAACACGATCATGCACAGCATTGCATGTGCTTTGGCGAGGAAGCGCATGTTTAGAGAGGTTGTCATACGCGATTGTGAGATGATGTCACTGAGGGAGTGTAGGCGATGGCATGCATCATTATCGCATATCATCCTTGCATTAACAAGAGTACTTAGGATATGATTGTTGTACTACTTTATCATTATTGCTTGATTGAATTGATAACATGTTAACCTTTTGCCTTATAGCTCTACTAAGTTGATCACTCACTCCCACTCTGGGATGGTGTTTTAAAACACTAAACCAGACTCTGGTTTAGTTGTAGATGATGGCAATGCTTACGAGGCGGAGCCTGATTTTTATGATGACGAGGAGGAGTTCTCCTACATGCAACTATCTGGCGGGTCTATATAGATCTAGAGTTGTGTCATCGGGGCTACAGGGATCTGGACTAGATGACATCACACTTTATTGTTTTGTAAATGTTTGGAGTTATACATGTAAATGTTTAACCTGGTGACTTTCATACTCTGGGGATGTACAACCACTTATATGCTTTATATATCTACACAGTCTTCCGCTTGTGTAATTTAACTATCTTTGGAGTATGATATGTTGATCTGGTATAATCCTACTCATGTTTAATGCACTAATACAGACAACATTTAATCGTCATTATCTATGTTGCATAAGTGATGCGTTGGAACTCGAGAGTTGAGCTTCTGCTCCATCCCCGATTTTTAGGGCGTTACAATATGTGATAGCAATCAAGTCAGTCATAAATCGTTAACCGACATTGAAAGCTTTGAAAACCATATCCTAAACATTTATAGTCCGAACCTTTTGCCAGTAAACTCGTATCGAACTCAGTTTGAACACTAAGTCTTCGTCTACGGCATAACGACAACCTATAACATGAAATAGGTTAGCTATTTCACCATTTACTTTATTTGGATCCCTAAAATAGATTAAGGTTAGGATTTCTTATCCAAAATCAGAATCGAAATCGCCAGTATAACGATACGGGAGAGACGATTCTACTCATGTAGCGGCAGGGAAGATTCCCAGCAACTATCTCTCTCACTCTCTCCTTTCCTCACTCTTTCCTTCTCTTTTCTCTCTTCTCTCACCTAGGGTTTAGAAAATTCGTATGGCATGGGAGAGAGGGGATTTAAGGGCCTTATATAGGCTCAAAAGTGAGCTCAATGGCCCAAGGGCAATGGTATACTTAGGTTATAGCAAAAAGTTGACTGTTTCGTGCCAACGGAGTTCATCTGGAGGCCCCCTTTTCTGCATACGGTCTAGGGGAAGTTCCCTGACAATGGATCTATGTCAGCTTAAGTTCTCGGTTCGATCAGATTTACGGATTGACCATGGAGGACCAGTTTCAGTTCAACGGTCATTGCCACTCGATTAGGCCCACAAGTACACTGACATGTGTAAGAAAATTTTCCTTATCCGAGGGTGTATTTGGGTCAGATTCGGATGATCAGAAACCTTAAATTTGGCCTACAAGCGAATGGCCCAATTCACTTAAATCTGAGTTCATTTTCTAAAGATATTCGCGTTTCTCACATACTTCGCTCCGGGTCCAAGTTGTGTTTCTGGATACTATTTGGACTTGATTTCCGAGATGGTTGTCAAGTCCAGTAAGGCGGTCATAACCGTATAGTTCCGCGGTTATCGGACTTTCAACGCACGGTCCAGGTCCGAAACAGAGTTTCAAGCTGCTCCTGAGAGCAATTGGGTTTTAAGATTGATCCTGCATTTTTAGGTAATGTAGTGTTAACGATTCTACTAGTTTTGTGTCTTATAGATTGTATAAAAAATAGTTCAAGCTAATCTACCGATTAATTCAGTTTAACACTTAATTAATTTTCGTCTAATTTCTAAAGAATTCGGTCCTTAGTGATTTCTACCTGAGGTGGTACTCGGGTCTTTGTACGGATTTTATTGAGACGTTACAGCTCCATAGGTGGACGTCCCACCAAGGAAGGGTCCGTACTTTAGTGGGCCACACAAGGGAGGTTCGGAGGGAAGAAACACATACATTAAGGTGGTCCACAAGGGGTGGATGGCTAGCCCATGGTTAGACGTCAGCCCAGCTAGACATCCAGCGTGGTGCTGCTGTCCCAGCCCCAAAAACCCCAAAAACTCTATGATTTAGGTGGCCCACATACACCCGAGGTAGGTCTCAGCAAGTGGGCCACAAAAATGGGGGGGAAAAAGTAGGGCCATAAACACCTCCAAATAATTTTAATCCAAATGGGTAGCAAGGTTGTAAAAAAATTATGCTACAAGAAAAAATGTTGCTGGCCCCATTTTGTACACCTAATGGGGTGGACCCAGGCCTGCCAAATCAAAGAAGAAATGGGTGGATTTCATGCACCCATATATAGACAACATGTAGGGTCCACTAGAGTGGCCCATTTTCCCAAAACTAGGCTAATACAGGAGCATTTTTTGCATGCAGGATTGCTGGACAGTCCAGAAATTTTGGACTGTCCAGCCCTCTTGGGCCCACTCCATGGGTCTCAAATCAAGGGTGGAAGGTGTGGGCTCCATCCTACATCAAGTGGGGTCCACACCTTAAAGAATGAAAAAAAAATCTGGAAGAAAAGCCTTGTAAACAGGCCTTACATCAATGTCCAAAAACCATACAACAATGGGTCTGAAATCTGGACAGCAACATGTGCTATCCATTTCCAACCCATAGAAAAATAATTAGAGGGATTAAAGCTTAGATTAAACAAGTGAGGTCCACCTAGATGGGCCACAAATATTCCAGACCCAAGCCCCTTACAAAACTTCTAAGAAATCAGGCCTTAATGGCCATCTAACCCATACAACCAAGATGGGCCTGGATGTCCAGCGGGTGGGCCTAGATGTCCTAAAAATCTGGTTGGTCTGGGATATTTTGGTCACATCAGGTGGGACACATTCATCAGGGACAAAGAGGGAAAGAGATAGATAGAGAGAGAGAGAGAGAGAGAGAGAGAGAGAGAATCACGGCCATGGGAGGACTCCGCCACTATGAGTCCTCCAACCATCCAAACCATACATCATAGGTCCATACATACATGGATTCTTTCATCCAAAGAAAATCTGAGGTGGGGATGTCACCCCCACCATGCAATCTCAGGTCTAGATGACCCAACAACCATAGATCAAAAGGGAAATCATCATGATGGGGTCCATGGAGAATTGCCCCATCATGGCAACATGCATGCATGAAGTGGGCTACTAGCCACACTCATAGAGTCATGTAGGATCTCCACCATTGATTGGTGGGTCCTACAAGCTCCCAAGAATGGAAAAAAAATTTACATGAAGGGAAAATCAGAAAAACCAATCCTAAAAGTACACCCACCTCAGATTAGAAGGATTTTTAGGTGCAAGGGGGCTGGAGAAGGAGAGCTTCTCCCATGGACGTCCAAGGCTGGGGAAGATATGAGAATGAGAAAAAAGAGAGATGAGATAAGGAAATAGTTGCTAGAGAAGGAATGATGAGAAATGATGAGTTTTGGTAGAGGGAGAGCATGCTTGTAATCATGAAGCAAGGCATGCTCTAGGATGACATCATACCTAGGGTGTAGCTTACATGGAAAATGTGGGCCCACATGGAAAAACGTGCACATGGGTAAAATGGGTCCCACATCATGATTAAGGGTCCAAAAATGGTGCGGGCCACAACTTTATATCTACACCTCAGATTGATGCATGAGACACAGCGTTGGAACCGCGGCGTCGATGTGGTCGTAACAGTGTAGGTTTCAGGTCGATTCGGGTCAGGTTTACATGATGAGTCTTAACGATGATTGCAAATGAAATTTACAGGTCGCGGGTCGCCGAAATTTGACCGGTAGGACCGCGGGACCTAATAGAACAAAATGAATACTAAGGTTATGGGTCTTACATCATACCTTGAGTAGAACATGATCACCCACAAAGAGCTCTAAATCTTTCCTTCTGTGATTTACGTAGCTCTTCTATCAACTTTGTGTTGTACGTAGGCGATCCTTAACAATTTGTATTTTCTCGGTCGTTTCCCTCACAATCTCTGGTTCAAGTATGCTTCTTTTACCAACCTCGGTCTAACAATTTGGTGATTGCATAGTCTTCCATACAACGCTTCATATGGTGCTATACCGATACTAGCCTAAAAACTATTATTATACAAAAACTTGATCAATGGTAGATGATCGTCCCAGTTTCCTTTGAATTGGAGAATGCAAGTGCGAAAAATATCTTCAAGGATTTAATTCATTCGTTCGGTTTGTCCGTCTGTCTGTGGATGAAAAGTAGTGCTGAAGTCGAGTGATGTCCCTAGAGCGTCCTTAAAGCTTCTCCAAAAGCGCAACGTGAATTTGGAGTCCTGATCGAATACAATGGATGCAGGGATACCGTGCAGTCTAAGGATCTCCTTGATGTAAAGCTTACTCAACTCATCTAGAGATGAAGAAATACAAATAGGGAGAAAGTGTGTAGACTTAGTTAATTAGTCAACTATCACCCAAATAACATCATTATTACATTTTTTCCATGGAAATCCCATAACAAAATCCATGGCAATGTACTCTCACTTCCATTCTGCAATTGACAAAGGCTGAAGTAACCCTGAAGGTTTCTGATGCTTGATTTGACTTGTCGACATACGTAGCACCTAGACACATAGTCAACAATTTATATCTTCATGTTGTTCCACAAATATTGTCGTCGAACATCGCAGTACATTTTCGTCCCTCCTAAGTGAACTGTGAACTTCAAGTGGCGTGCTTCGTCTAAAATTTTCTTCTTCAATTCAGGAATGTGCAGAATGCGTAATCTTCCTCGAAATCTGATTCCATCATCGAGGCCTACTCTCCATTCTGAGTTATCATTTCCTACTGCTTCAGTTATTCTGTCCTGTAGCCATGTGTCATTCTTTTGTGATTTAATCACTCGACTCATTAGAATGGGCTGCACCACTATGTTGGTGAGATAAGCTTGAGGGTCATCTTCTCTAAGTTGAAGATTAAAATATTTTATTTTATCAAGTATCTTCCACTCTTGAATCATTCGAGACGTCATAAGTTTATGCGTCTTCCTTCTTAATGCATCGGCCACAAGATTTGCATTACCCGAATGATAACAAAGGTTAAAATCGTAATGTTTTAAGAATTTCACCCATCTCCTCTGCCGCATATTTAATTCTTTTAGGTCAAAAAGATATTTTAGACTCTTGTGATCAGAGTACAATTCAAACTGCTCGCTGTATAGATAATGTCTCCAAATCTTTAGGGTAAATACTATCATTGCTAGTTCTAGATTGTTCGTAGGATAATTTTATTCATTAGTTTTTAACTGCCTTGACACATATGCTATTACTTTACTACATTGCATGAGAACGCATCCCAACCCCATATATGATGCATCATTATACACTACAAATCTTTTTCCTTTGACTAGTAAGGTTAGAACTGGAGCTGAAGTTAATCGATTTTTCAATTCGGAGAAAGTTAATTCACAATTTTCATTCCATTTAAAATGTGTGCCTTTTCTTGTCAACTGAGTTAACGGTCTAGCGATTTTAGAAAATCCTTCGATAAATCTTTTATAATATCTAGCTAAACCAAGGAAACTACGCACCTCAATCATATTCTTGTGCTGCTCCCAATTCATTATTGCCTCGACTTTTGATGGATCCACAGACACTCATTTCTTTGAAACCACATGACCCAAGAATTTCACCTCTTCTTTCTAAAATCATACTTCGTCAACTTAGCGTACAATTGGTTTTCTTTTAATGTCTGCAAAGCGATCCTTAGGTGTCCCGCATGATCCTCTTAGGTCTTGGAATATATTAAGATGTCATCTATAAATACTATCATGATTTGATCTAAATACGGTTTGAAGACCCTATTCATAACATCCATAAATACTGCTAGGGCATTCATCAGACCAAAGGGCATCACTAGAAATTCGTAGTGGTCATATCGTGTCTTGAAAGTGGTCTTAGGTATGTCCTTGTCTTTAATCCTCGATTGGTGATATCGTAAGTCTATCTTCGAGAAATATTGTGCTCCCTTCAACTGATCAAATAAGTCATCTATCTTTGGTAATGGGTACTTATTTTTAATGGTTGCCTTATTAAGTTGTCGGTAGTCAATGCACAACCTCATAGAACCATCCTTTTTCCTCTCGAATAAAACTGGTGCTCCCCACGGTGATGTACTTGGCCTAATGAAACCTTGAGTCAGGAGTTGTTGAATTTGTTCTTTTAGTTCCTTCAATTCGACTGGAGCCATGCGATATGATGCTTTAGAGATTGGTGCGGTACCTGGTACAAGATCAATACCAAAATCCACTTCCCTTCGTGGTGATAATTCTGGAATGTCCTGAAATATTTTTGAAAATTTGTTAATGACTAGAATTTGTTATATTCCTTCTTCCTGCAGGTCCACTTCCGAAAGAGCTGATATGCTAACTGGTGCTTCTCTCCTTTGCATCCGAAAGAACTGTAGCAGTGGTCACCCATTAACGTTTAAAATTACTATCTTCTTGAAGTAATCTATTTTGGCCCGATATAAGGACAACCAATCCATTCCTAGGATAATATCGTATTCTCTCATCGGCATAACTATAAGATCAGCTGGCAACTCTACATTCTCAAGCATAATCAAAATGATTTACATATCTGACCTAAGTTTATTGATTTACCAAGAGAGGTCACAACTACTAACTTCTTGTCTAATGAAACAGGAGATAAGCTCAACGAGCATATGAAGCAATATGAGATAAATGAATACGACTCTCCAGAATCAAATAATACTCTAGCTAGAGATGTGAATATAACAATGGTACTTTCGATTACATCCCCGGTAGCTTCGGGGTCTAGTAATGCGATTGAGTCTGTCGGTGGTGCTGGATCCTCACATAAAAGTGTTGGGTCATCGAATTCATGCATTGTGTCACATATGGTTGTGCTGAGTCATCATATCCCTATGTTGGGTCATCATATTGTTGTGAAGAGTCATCGTACAACTTAGTCGTGTCGTCACTAGGTTGCACTAAGGCATAAATATGACCTTGAGCCTGAGGACGAGGTGCTTAACCTCCTTGTCTCTACTGTTGTGGCTGATGGGGTGGCCTTTGATATGCCGATGGTGGCCCTTGTTGAGCAGTCTCAGATGTAGTTGAGGAGGTCTTTGCCAGTATAGATGAGGTGGTCTCGGATCTGGCTGAGACGTTAAAAAATTTTATGGGGGTCGCTGATATGAAGGCGATGTGTATAATGTTGCAGTGACCTGAAAGATGATTGTGGTGGTCCCTTTTTCTGTGGGTACTGAAGTCATTGTGGTTGGGGCAATTACGGGAGGTGTGAGCCTCAAGTCCACAGTTAAAACAAACTCCTGTAAATCGTGGTGAAGATTGTATTGGGGCTAATCTGGCCATCGATGTCAATATCATCCTCTGCCTTTTAGCTGCATCTTGCTGGACCGGTGGCGTGTGCGGAAGATTCTGGTACTACTCTTTGCATCCCTCTTTTGATCGCGGTTCCTCCAAAATTTATTAATATCTTTTTCTACCACCAAGGTATGCTCTAGAGCTTCTGCATTGTTTTTTATCCTAAAAGGGGCTAATCTACTTTGAATGGATGCTTTTAAACCACTCTTGAACTTCTGTGCTTTATGATTTTCGTCTGTAGACACTAGAAAAATCGCAAATCGGGAGAGCTCCGTGAACTTGGCATCATACTAAAGCACTGTCATATTCCCTTGATCCAAACTCACGAATTCTTTAATCTTCTAATTTTGTATGTAAAGATGATATATTTTTCATCGAATTCCTTACAGAATGAGGTCCAGGTCAATACTTCAACTCCTGGATTCGCTCTGACGACTGAATCCCACCAGTGGTATGCCTCTCCCTCTAACATGTAAATGGCTAGCTCCGTTTTCTGGTATTCGTCGCACTTCATAGCCATAAAAATCTTTTCAATTTCTTTCTTCCATCCTTCTGCTTCGCTTAAATCAGACCCGCCCTTGAATACAGGTGGCCTCTGCCTTTTGAATCTTTCTAATAAGGCTCTAATCCCTTAATTAGCAACATGCGCTGCTAGGTTCGAACTTTACGCTTAGTTTTGCCTAACCTGATATCCTACAAGGGTCGTAAGTTCTCCTATAGTGGATTCCACCAATAAGTAGTCCATTTTTAGTAACGTTGGGAGTAGTTGTTCCCGGTGAGGTTCTGTCATTTAAGTTGAATTCTGCCATGACCTATGATTATTTAAACAAATAAGCTTTAGTATACTAACATCTAAGCGAGACACGACACGTTAAGTTTTTTTTATTTTTTTTCTAGGATATCATTATGGGAATTCATCTTAATTTAAGGTTTCTATGTTAAAATCTACCCTAGATCCTTAGTTTGATCTTAAACCTAGGCTCTGATACCAACTTGTTACGTCCTGACATTCGGGTACCCGAATCCCAAGTTCGTGAGTTTTAATATATTAATATTTATTATAATCCACATGATTCCATCAAATTTAATAGATATTCAAAGTCATCTAAAAGGAAAATACTGCTGAAATAATATAATGTCTACTAAATTCAACTCTCTTGACATTTTTTTCTACATCGAATTTGGAATTTAAACTTAAAAAAATAAAAATAAAAGCTGAATTGAAATTTAAACTAAATCTATTTTCCTAGAAAAATAAAAACTAATAGTAGAGGCCCGCCTGCTCGTAATATTCCAACTTTGCACCTGTGCATTTTTTTTTATAGTAGAGTGAGAATAACAGCCCAGCAGGGTCATTTCTTACTTAAAATTTAAAATGTTCAGATTATATCAAAATTTTATAAACAAGAGAGAAAAATAGAATATGGATAATAAGAGAACATGAATTTAAGCAATAGAATTGTAAAAATGTTATGCATGTGATATTTTCCATGAATCTCATAAACAATATATGTCATCTCTTACAATACCGTACCCAAGTAGATGGTCACATTGCATTAATGCCCATGCACCAGTACCTCATGATGAGGGACCCGTTTATATGTTAGATGATTAGACTACTGCTCCAGTTATACCTCTGATATATATCCTCTCACACAATTATACTCATACACCATACACAAAGGAGACTCTAAAGGATCCAATGGGTTCTAGGATATTTCACCCAAGGGACATAATCGCCCTACTTGCTGGCTTTAGGGTCTTCCACTCAAGGGACACGATCGTCCTACTTGCTTACGTTACATCAAGCATATTAATATCGATGCTCGATTAATGCTAGACATGCATATCAGATGAATCATTGTTTCACAATTGAAAATGTCAGCATAAATATAGCATGAATTTATTCTCATTCTTTTACTACTATTAAAAATTATTATAAAAATCAATAATTATTGAATTCTCAAAATATTAACAATATTAATTTTTATTTCTAATTAAAAACTCTATAAACAATTCCATTGAAACTTAATAATTAAAATACTTAATTAGATTATTTTTAATTTACTATTATTAAATTTAGGAATTATTGAGATTTGATAATGTAAAAGAAATTTTATTTTAGATTCTAACTTTAATTAAATTAATTTTTTCCTTAAATAATATTAAATATACTAAATCATATTAGCATAAAATGAATTATTTTTATTTTTATTCACTAAATTCTAAAATTTAAAATTTATTTTAATTATAACATAAACTTAATAAATAAATTTTTTTATTGTTCTGTTATTAAATTAAAATTTAATAAATTTATATAAATTAAGTATTTTTACAATTAAAGAATTAATTTATATTTAAATTTAACTTGGGATGAAATTAATTTAAATCAATCAAATTATAATCTAATTTATTAAATAAATTCCAAAGTTGATGAATTTGATTATTTTAATAACAAAATTTATTAAAACTTTTAATTTTTAAAAGTTTAGAATTAAAATTAGATTTTTTTAAAAAAAATCAAATTATACTTTCAACAATTTATTAATTAAGTTATATTATATTCTAAGCTAATTAAGATTCATTTTTTAAAAATATAATTTGAATATTAAATTAAAATTTTACTATGAATCAAACTGATTTAATTCAACCATTGCTTCAATGTATATTTTTAAAATTTAACAATTAAGCTAAATAATTAAATAAAAATATCAATCACATAAATAATTAATTTAAATAATATTACTATCAAAATTTTGGAATAAAATAACATAACAATTAACTGAAAATTTTAAACTTCAAGTTAAGATCACCTACTTGATTTGAAGTGCTGGACCAACCTTATTCAGAACAAACCTAACGTATACACTCAATGTGCACAATGTCTAAAATCAAGTCTTGACTGACTCACGCCTATGCATCATGCACACACTAACTATTATTTTATGATTCTAAGGGTGGGCCACACTCAAACTCTACTAGACCCACACTCATGCCGTAAGTTCATGGCTAAACCCCTATTTATAGGGCATATGTCTAACTGTTCATGCATGTGCTTCATATGTGAAGAAAAATACGTGTCTTGGTGTTTCATGCATGAAAAATGAATTTTTAAAACTCCTATGTTAATTACTAATTTCATTACTATATTTAATACTAAAACTAAAAAGTTCCAACATACATAAACATATCTCATGCTAATACATCGACTTCTATCTAAAATAATGTGCACATAAGTAAGATATGGAGTTAGAATACTGTTCATTAGATGTGTGCTAAGATGGTTCAGATATTGAATGGTTTAGATTCTAAATGGGCACTCCACATGGTAGATTCCATTTCAACAGTCCAAACAATACAGTTCGTCACTGGATGGTTTTGATTGGTTAGACCATCTATTGGGAAATAGGTCAGGGATTGAACTCATCGGACGATTTAGATTGATGCGAGGATACATTGACTAGTAGATAAATGTGAGTACCATGAGATTTGAATGGTCCAGATAGGTAGAGTGTTTGGAATGCTAGACCTCTCACGTTTCACACATTTTTTTCTTTCATTTTTTTACTGCATTTATATCCATTTATTTCTTATCTCTTTCGCATGCGTGTCACATGTGTGTAGCATGTGAAGGGTGCATGGTGTGTGTGGTTTGATTTGGTATGTGCATGCATGCATGATTGGTTGCATTTTATCTAGGTCATTACAAATCAACACATGGGAACAACTTTTCCAAGTATTCATTGATCGTTTTGTATACAATCCTAATGTAGTGCCCAAAAGAATGAATCTTGCCGCCTTAAGGTAGGGGAATGATGAATCATTGTCAACTTACATTGGACGGTGACGAGTCATGGCTTTTAAAAAGAAGATACCCATCGATAATGAGGAGTAAATCTCCATGATCATTCACTCGACAAATTCGAGTATTTCTGGATATCTTGTCTCGTATTTGTATGCTAACTTTACCCAACTTATTCGCGCCAATGAACAATTTGAAGTTGGAATAAGGGTTGGGACGATCCCTCCTTGGTGGCCTGATAAGGCCTTCCTGGTACAGTTGATAGTGGAAGGAAGGCCTATCGCATACGAGAATGGTAATGAAAGTGTTCCTGACCTCATCCAATGGAAGAAATAATCTTGTCGCCTCTACCCAAGGCATACCATTCACCCCTCAACAAGGACAATTGGAACAATGACAACGACAACCAAGATAGAATGCACAATACCCCAATCATGGTTAGTAAATAGGGATGGTTCGGGAGCCCAAGCAGTTCAAACCAATAGATGGTTCTTAGAACAAAATGCTAACAACACTAGAATGGTAACGAAAGTGTTCTTGACCCCATTCAATGGAAGAAAATAATCTTGTCGCCTCTACCCAAGGCACACCATTTACCCCTTAATAAGGACAATTGTAACAATGACAACGACAACCAAGATAGAACACACAATACCCCAATCATGGTTGGTAAATAGGGATGGTTCGGGAGCCCTGGCAGTTCAAACCAATAGACGGATCTTAGAATGAAATATTAACCGCACTAGAATGGTAACGAAAGTGTTCTTGACCCCATTCAATGGAAGAAAATAATCTTGTCGCCTCTACCCAAGGCACACCATTCACCCCTCAATAAGAACAATTGCAACAATGACAACGACAACCAAGATAGAACACACAATACCCCAATCATGGTTGGTAAATATGGATGGTTCGGAGCCCAGGCAGTTCAAACTAATAGACGGATCTTAGAACGAAATGCTAACCACACTAGTCCCGGGGCAACTTCTTACTCCACTACCATCGAGGCCTCCACCAAACCCTTTGCCACCACCCTATAATGAAAACAAATATTGTGCATATCATCAAGTCAGATGCCATGCAACAAATCAAGAAGGAGATGTTTCAATGGACTGAGGAGGCAAAATGAAGCTTTACAGAGATCAAGAAGAAATTATCCACCATCCCGATCTAAGTACACCCTAGTTTTATCAAGTTATATAAGGTAGAATGTGATGCTTCTTATGTTAGTATTGGAGATGTGTTGTCTAAAGAAGGCAAACTTATAGTATTCTACAATGAGAAGTTAAGTGAGACTCATAAGAAGTGGTCAACATATGAACTGGAGTTATATGTAGTCGTTCAGGCCTTAGGCCATTGTAGACATTATATGATCTAGAGGGAATTTATTCTCTTTACTGATCATTCGGCTCTCAAATATATTAATAGTAAAGCTAATATCAATCATGTATATGCCGGATGGATTTCTTTCTTTCAGGAGTTCACATTTGTGTTGAAGTAAAAAGCAGGGTAGTAGAATAAGGTTGTTGATGCACTTATTAGGCGAGCAACCTTACTAGTTACCATGAATAACGAGGTTGTGGGGTTCGAGTTCCTTAAGAAACTTTATGCAAATGATGATGACTTCATGAACGCATCAATCAGATGCCAGGAAGGATACGAAAATGGCGTGTATATCCATAATGATTCTCTTCAAGGGCAACCAGTTGTGCATTCCATGGCGTTCACTGCGGGAGCACATCATTCTGGAGTACATGGCGGTGGTCTCGACCATAGCTCTTGTGAATGAGTGGTTCTTCTGGCCACAATTGAAGAGGGATGTTAGGAAAGCAGTGTAACAACGCCATATATGTCAAACATTTAAGGGCCAGTTGCAGAGCACAAGCCTTTTCACTCATTTACCTGTTCTTAACGCCCATTGGGAGAACTTGTCCATGGACTTCATGCTAAGTCTTTTGCAGTCCCAAAAAGGTATGAATTTGGTATTTATGGTGGTTGACAGGTTCTCCAAGATGACCCATTTCATTATGTGCAAGAAGACTTTAGACACGACCCATGTTGCTAACATGTGCTTTAGAAATGTCATGCGACTATATGGTGTTCCCGAGACTATTAGTTCATATCATGATACAAAGTTCCTTAGTCACTTTTGAAGGACTTTATGGCGGTAATTTGACACCACCTTCCAGTATAACAACGCTTACCACCCCCAAACGAATGAATAGACAGAAGTGGAAAATCGCATGCTCGGGAATCTGATATGTTGTATTTCAAGTGATAAGCTCAAGCAATAGGATATTTCTCTTGCTCAGGCGAAGTTCGCCTTCAATAATATGCAGAATCGGTCCATTGGCAAGACTCCATTGGAGATTGTGTATGGTTGTGTTCCCAAGCATACATTAGACATGATCTCATTGCCTAAGTTACTAACTATGAGTGTTGTTGCAGAAAATATGGTTGATTAGATCATGACAGTACGTGTCGAGGTATAAAAGAAGTTAAAGAAATCTAATGTCAAGTAAAAGGAAGAAGTTGATAAACATCTGTTCTAGAAGGTGTTTGAAGTGGGTGATAATGTGCTTGTTCACCTGCATAAGGAGAGATTTTTGACTAGGACATATACCATATTTTGATATAAATAAAAATCAATAATAACACCTATGTTGTTGATCTTCTTGAGGGTTGGAGATCTCACGAATTTTTAATGTGGTTGACCTATATGAGTATCATGAGCTGAGGTCGTTGAATCACTAGGGAATGAGTTCTTTTCAAATAAAGGGGATTGACGTATATTGGGTCACAGATGCATTCCTAGCACAATTGGATTAAAAGAAGCCCAAATTAAAGTGGAAGCAGTTCGTCGAAATCAGGCCCAATCTTATGTAGGGCATGACGTAATTGGGCCCTGAGCATATTTGATTTACCGAGATTTATTTCAGATATGGAAAAAACTTTGTTTAAATTGCTGACCATAAAACAACTATAACTTTTAATCGGGGTATCGTCACAGAACGCATGACCTATCAATCTTTATGTAATGGTGCATTTGGGGTCAACTGACCCACTACCTGATGAAGGTCAAATATTGCATATCAGACCCCAGTTATTACCTGATTTTGCGTACTTGATAATATTTAATGTCATATCTTAATCCTGTTTTTTTTGCAGGGAGTAATCAGGAGCGTTGACTGAAGAAGAGTATTAAAAGTGTGGATTTGATGATCCGAAGTCCAGTTGAGTTTATGAATCGACCGTAGATCTCCCTGATCTCTACAAGTGGATCCTCTGAATCCCTAGTTTCCTACCTCTGAATTCTCTACGTTTTAGATAATTATTTCACAATTATTCCTCAAATTACAATTCAATTTAGATTTTATCTCATTCTAATTCTAGTTCTAGTTAGTTTCAGATTACGTACAGGTTTCAGTCCCTGTGGATTCGACCTCGGTCTTACCGAGTTTATTACTACATCACAACCCTATACTTGGGGAGTGAACAAGTTTTTGGCGCCGTTGCCGGGGACTGACGACTATGTAATTTTGAAATTAATTAGTTTTAGAATTATATTAAGATTCGAATTTTACTAACTTTAGTTTTAGATTTTATTTTTATTTTTTTTTCTCGAACTAACCTGTTTCCTCTTTTGTAGGATTCTGATATATACTTCTTAAATTGGTAATCTCTTTCTAAATTTCTAGCCTTTCTGCTTTCTAATTTAGATTAGGATTATCTTTAGAAACTTTCTAATTCTAGGATTTCTTCTAGTTTAGAAACTAACTTTCTTTCTATTTTAGGTTTAGAAGTTTCCTAATTTGTCTTTAAAAACTCTCTATTTTCCTTTTTAGAATTGTTTTCTTCTTTACAAACTAGTTTACTTTCTAACTTTAGAAACTAACTTATTGTGGTTTGTTTGACAAGTTTTTAACTTAGGAACTACGATCTGGTAACTTCTTTCCAAATCTTCTCGTTCTTTCTAGGTTGTATTTCATTTATCTCTTTTAGGTCTAAGTCTAGAATCTGAATTGAGGTTATGGCTGCAAATCAACCTCAAGCACCCCCGCCTCGTACTTTTACGAGATTATTTACAACCGGCGGGGGTGAGTACACCCTCATGCATGATTTTTCCAGAAAATACGGGACACATGAATATCAAGCCAGGGGTGATCCAACTCCTTCCTAAGTTTCATAAGCTTGAATCTGAAGAACCGTATCTACATTTGAAAGAGTTTGATGAGATTATAACCACTTTATATTTTCCAAACGTGTCTGAGGACACAGTCAGGCTGAAACTCTTCCCCTTTTCTTTGAAAGAAAAAGCTAAGACGTGGTTGCATTCACTACGTCCTAGATCTATTGGCACATGGAATGATATACAAAGAGAGTTCATAAAGAAATTTTTTCCATATCATAAAATAAACACTCTTAGAAAATCAATTATGAACTTCGCCCAAAGGGAGGATGAAACATTCTTCCAATGTTAGGAGCAGTTCAAGGATCTTGTCAGCTCTTGCCCACAACACGGTTTTGAAACGTGGCGCATTACGCACTTCTTCTATGATGGGCTGACATCTTCTATGTGCAATTAGTCGAGACAATGTGCAATGGAGAATTTATGAATAAAAATGTCAATGATGTGTGGGATTACTTGGAGAGACTTGCTGAAAACGCACAATCATGGAACACATATCCAAAATCGAGTACCACTTCTAGGCCTACTCAATCAAGGAAATGGAGTGAAGTATACCTGCTGAAAGAGGATGATGATGTCAATGTTAAAGTAGCTAATCTCATAAAGAAATTCGAGGCCATGGAATCGAGGAAGGATAAGGGTAAGGAAGTTGTTTGCGGTATTTGTGGTTGTAGCAGTCACACAACTGAAAATTGTCCAACCATATCTGCCTTTCAAGAGGTTCTGACTGAGCAATCCAATACCGTAAATAATTACCAAAGACCTTTCAATGGACCCACCTCTAATACGTACAATCCTAGTTGGAGAAATCATCCAAACTTCAGTTGGAGGAATGGACAAACTACTACCTCTCAAGGTTTCTTCAATCAAATTCCAATTCAAGGGAAACCTCAAGAGGATCCAGTTCTAAAACACATTCAAGACCAAGAGTTATTCAACCAAGATATCAGATTAGCAATAGGATCACTTACAGCATCCCTTCAAAGGATAGAGTCACACATAATGATTGGGGGAAAGGGGATGATTCCTGCTCAACCTTTCTCCAATCCCAAACCGCAATATGAGATAAGTGGTCCAAGCTCTTTTGATCAGATGGGGCAGGCTAAATCTATCACCACTCTTAGGAGTGGGAAGACCATTGATAAAACTATTCCAGTTAGGGCTGAAAAACCTAAGGACCCGGAAGAGGATAACAATGATAGACCTAGCATTGCTCCACAAGAATTAGAACCGGAACTTCAAAAGAAGCCAGTTGCTCCATTTCCCCAACGGTTGGTTGTACCAAAACCTCTCTCTAACTCTCAGGATATTCTAGAGGTGTTGAAATAAGTGAAAGTCAACATTCCTCTACTTGATGCCGTAAAACAAATACCTTCATATGGCAAATTCCTGAAAGACCTATGCACGACAAAAGACGGCAAGGTATTCAAAAGAAGATCTTCTTGACTGAGAAAGTGAGTGTCATCCTAAAGCAAGATATGTCGCAGAAATTCAAAGATCCCGGTAGCCCAACCCTATCATGTGTAATTGGGGATTATCGAATTGATCACGCACTTCTTGACTTAGGAGCAAGCGTCAATCTAATTCCTTACTCGGTATACAAACAGTTAGGTTTGGGTGAATTAAAACCCACCCTAACCACACTACAGCTTGCTGATCGCTCTGTTCGTATACCAAAAGGGATAATTGAAGATGTGTTGGTCCAGGTCGATAGATTTTACTATCCTGTAGACTTTATCATCCTTGACACCGAACCCATCAATAATATGAGCACTCAGATTCCCGTCATTCTTGGTCGCCCATTCCTTGCCACTTCAAACGCAATTATCAATTGTAGGAATGGTGTCATGACTATGTCTTTCGGGAATATAATCAAACATCTTTTTCAATAATGGTAGAAACTCAGAGGATGATGATGATTTTCATAACATTAACATGATTGATTCTTTCGTGGAAGATAAAACGCCTCTGACCTTATCCTCTAACCCTATAGAGACATACCTGACACACTCCCATGATTTGGATGATGACATGATTAGGGAGACGTGCGCCGTGCTTGATACAGCGCCGGTACTTGAAGTTAACCAGTGGAGGCCACAATTTGAAGAGTTGCCCAAAACCGATACAGTGCCTTTACCGTCTAACCTCAAAGCACCGAAGCTTGACCTAAAACCTTTACCCTCTGATTTGGAATACGCCTATTTAGGTCAAGAAGAAACATACCCAATGGTGATTTCATCCCACCTTGAGAACAAACAAGAGAGTATGCTCATTTCTACTCTCGAAGAAGATAAAGGAGTTACTGGATATATCATCACAGATCTCGATAGAATGAATGAACTCCTTTCAACTAAATGTTTCGACTCTTTGGATGATTACTTGGCACACTCTGCAGATTCAAACGATCCCATGTTAAAAGATAAAGTGGATGCCTTGCAAGACGACGTCTCGGTAGTCATCATTGATCAAGAGAACCCTTATTCTGAAGTCCCTTCTACCCCTAATCCTAAACGTCTACTATTAAAGGAGGAAGAACTGAAAATTGAACCGAAGCCTGGAACTTCGGAATGCATTGAGACTACATTACTTTTCAAAAATTTTTCTGAATTTTATCTACCTGTAGTCTTTGATTCACCATGGGATACTAACTTTGAGACTTTTTCTGACATAGGTGAATCATGTATACTTTGGATACCTCAGGCGGATCAACGACAAATTTTTGCTAAGGTACATAAGTCTCTCTGGCCATTCATGCTCCAGGGCATCAAAGCCTATTGCAAAAAGGGCTTTTGGATGATCTTGTTAAGAAACCTGCTGAGAAATTTATCATGATACTGGCCAGAAAAGGAACCTTGCAGCATGACTGAGTAGTTTTTTCCTGTTTTCTTAGGACTATGGTAGTTTTTTTTTTATGTTGTTTTAGGATAGATAGTAAACTTAATGCTCCTGGGAGGCAACCCAACTTTTCATTCCATTTCATTTTCCTAGTTAGTTAGTTCAATGTTTGTGGATAATATTGCTGCAAACCCTCACGAGACTACAACTCGTCCTCTAGGGGCAACCTAGGGGTTTAAAGGCTTGTTGCATATGCTAAATGCAATCGAGAGCACCTGCGAAAGTGGTATAGGTAGGATCTTTTATGATTTTATTTTTTGTAGTTTGCTGATTTCTCTCTTGTGCTGACTCGCTTTTACGTTGATATTTTTTTGGAAAGCCTCTTGATTCTCCGTCCAAGTACTATCTTTCCCTCACTCCTCTTTTCTTTTCGTTGTCTCATGTGCATCGCATGTTTATTTCTGTTACAATGAGGACAATGTAGATTTTAGGTTGGGGGTGGGAGATTACCTAATCAGTATTCTCTTGATCTTGAGCGGGAATTGTGAAAAATTTTTAAATTTTTTCTGGAATTTCTGATGAATTCAAAGTGATTTTGACGGATAGTCGAGAATATGGGTAACTTATGATTCTTGGATTCGGCCATCTGCTTGATTTCACAGTCAATTTTGAATTGATAATCCATGATTAGAAGTTGTAAATATTGATTGAGCCATGATTTCACATATCAGATCTCGCTTACACATTAAGTTTTCAGTTCAATATTAAATGGTAACTTGGTGATCATTAAGCATGAAAGGAACTAGCCTGAAAAATTTTTTAGCATCAGTTTATAAAGAAGAAGTGAAAAGGTGAGTCGAATAATCTTCACCATAAGTTTGCTCCCTATAGATGAAGATTCGATCTCCCATGGTTTACATTCAGAAAGAGTTAGGTATACAACCTTTACCATAGGTTTGCTTCCTATAGGTGAGGATTTGATTCCCTTCCTTGACGTTACTATTCATGAAAAAAAAAATCAAGGCTGATAGAATGAAAAAGGCAAGTGTTGGTCAGTTGTCATGAATTTCGTTGTTAAATACCAATGATATCATGAAATTGACAATTGAATCTTTTAATGTTTGTAAGCCGAGATTACATTATACACTCATGGAACTCAATGTTTAGAATTGTTCTCATTAATGTATTAATATTTTGAGCTTGATTATGAAGTTTACTGTGAGCTTGATTTCAGGAGAAAATTCTTCTCACCATTCATGAATTTTAGAATTCTCACATCTCAACTGTCTGTTAACAAGTTACTCAAGTTTACAAGACTTGTCCTTTATTTCTGAAATTATTTTTCGCATGTTTTGCTCGGGACTAGCAAAATGCTGGTTGGGGGTTGTGATGAGGGTCGAATATTGCATATTAGACCCCAGTTACTACCTGATTTTGCGTACTTGATAATGTTTAATGTCATATCTTAATCGTGTTTTTTTTTGCAGGGAGTAATCAGGAGCGTTGACTGAAGAAGAGTATTAAAAGTGTAGATTTGATGGTCCGAAGTCCAGTTGAGTTTATGAATCGACCGTAGATCTCCCTGATCTCTACAAGTGGATCCTCTGAATCCCTAGTTTCCTACCTCTGAATTCTCTACGTTTTAGATAATTATTTCACAATTATTCCTCAAATTACAATTCAATTTAGATTTTATCTCATTCTAGTTCTAGTTCTAGTTAGTTTAAGATTACGTACAGGTTTCAGTCCCTGTGGATTCGACCTCGGTCTTACCGAGTTTATTACTACATCACAACCCTATACTTGGGGAGTGAACACTACCTTGGTTGAATTCACTAGTTTTTTGGGAAAACGCACACCTTCATGTGAAAATCAGAATTTTAGAAAAACTTTTTTATTACTTTTGGTCATTTTCATTTTCTTTGTATCTCCCTATTCTTGCACTTTTAGAATTTTCTATTTAGAAGTTGCTTGTAATAATATCAAGAATGCTCCAATAAAGTCCCAATTGGGCTTTTTTATTATTGGCAAATTGTTTTGGAGAAATTTTGCTATTTTGAATAATTTCTAAACCAAGTAAGGTTTTGGGTCTTCCGTATAAGCATGTAATTGAATAATCTTAGATCATTATCCAATAAAAATATTCAAATATTCTCTCCTACTTTTTGTGGGCTCAAGAACTAGCCTTATAGACTCAAGGTCTTGATTCCTTGAGTAAGATGATCATCTTTTTCCTGTCCTTTCACGCTCTTCCTTGCATCAGAAGGTGTTAGCATAAAATAGGCTGAACAATACTTTGAAAACTCATCAACTCAACTCAAAACTCAATCAAACTCAACTCGCATGGACCAGATTTCGAGCCGAGTCACCGTGAACTCACTAGCAAACTCAATTTGGATGAGATTTGGAGGACTCATTAAGTCAGCTCACTGACTTGGTCGACTCAACACCACTCAGCACGACTTGAACCAAGTTACTCCCTGAGTGATTGCTTTTCATATATAATTAAAAATAAAAATAAAATTGCCAAAAGGTGAGATTCAAACCCTACTACCCAGCCATGCACTTCATCTTTAAAAATCTATGTCAATTTTTATATTGATAGTAATAGATTTTATTATTTAAATATTAATGTTTACTTAGTAAGTAAATATTAAGTCAACCCAAGTCTTCAACTTAACCCAACTCGGCTGGACGTCGAGTCGAATAGAGTATTCAAGTCAGCCCAACCAGGCTGGATATAAAGTTGAGTCTGAGTTTTCGGGTTTTTGAACTATGTGTGCTGGCCTCGGGCCTGGCAAAATCAAAATTTTCAGTATGCCTGACTCGTCAGGCCCAGCACAAGCAGTTTAGAATCGAGCAGAAGACAACCCCAGGCCCGGCCCATTGAGATTCCTAATCAGGTTGATGAGTATATTGGAGAAAATGAACGGTTAGATGTGTGGCTTCCTCATACCGAATAGTTTCCTCCTGTTCGTTGCCAACTCAGTGCAACACATGTTGGCAGGTAATCCAGATTTTAATGGACTTGGATTGAGAACCGCTACTACCCAAGTCGATGGAGGAAAAGCTCTTTGGACCCCACCGTGATGTATGTGTTTTATCCACGCCGTCCATCCATTTTGCCAGCTCATTTAAGGGTTTGGGCCTACAAATGAGGCAGATCCAAAGCTCAAGTGGACTACACCATAGGAAACAGCGGGGATAACCTCTACCGTTGAAGACTTCTCGGGGTCTACATAAGTTTTGGATCAAGCTGATATTTGTGTTTTCCATTCATCCACATCTGAGTGATCACAAATGAACATTTCGGTGCTAGAAAAGTTTCAACAGTGGTGTCATTATCATTACTGTTTCCTGCGGTGTGGTCCACTTGAGCTTAGGATCTGCTTGTTTTTTCTTTTTTCTTTTTTTTTTTTGTCTCATTCCCTAAAATGATACGTAAAAACAGAACAACGGCCTGGATATAAAACACTTACATCACGTTGGGCCCCACAGTGCCGCGTCCCATTTTTAAGCCCATGCCCTGAAATGAGCCGGAAAAATGGATGGGCAGCGTGGATAAAACAAATACATCACGGTGGGCCCACAGAGCTTTCCCTCCACCGACTTAGGCAGTGGAGGGGGTCAGTACCCAACCCGAGTCCCATTTTCATCCCGTGGGCGCTACCGATCTGACATTTCCTTGCTTCCCGCCTTAAAAACAGATGTTGACAAAACTGTCACCCATCCATGTTTAAAGGAAGGTTCTTTAATTGGATGGCTAGGATTGCCTGTTACCACGTCAACATGTTTAGTCGATGGGCTTCCCCTTCCTCCCACATGGTCTTGGATTACAAGCTTTTGGGTCATTGAAAACGACCTTTTACAAGCTTTTAGTCCATTGAAAACGACCCAAATCGCTAAAGTCCTCATGTATACTATTTTAAAAATATATTCTAGCGAATTTTGCATATCCATGGCATATTATTGGAGGGGAGAGCATAAAATCCACTATTAAATAAAGGAGAGAAGGTGGGCCTTATTTTTTTCGCTCCATCAAACTATCAGAGCCGTTGATTATATTTGGTGGACCATTAAAAGTGGGGATCGAAGCGATGAATAGTTCATTAACTCATTCTCTTCCTTGAATAAGGGTTTTCCATCTTTGGCTGTACATTCCCATAAGATTATATTGTGTAGATATGTTAGATTCTGCAATTTTATTTTATTTATTTATTTCTTTACTTTTTTATTGATGGGTCCTATCGAATCCGAGTTGACTAAGATGAGTAGACTCGGATGAGTATTTTACTGGTTTGGTACTTAAAAACCATGGTCTATCTCATTATCCTCTTCGTTCTCATTTTAGAGTGTAGAGCTGAGATCCACCTCTTGCATGGAATTACTCATACTGTCCATTTTCTGCAGGCAAGCATGTAAAAGGTTGAGATCATCCATTCAATGGCCCACGTAACCATAAGTCCATTTCTTCCCCACGTATAAATCTGCACCAGAATAAGGTAGAAGAATGTGCATGGGAGTTCTTGAGGATCAAACGATCTTAATTACGCAAAATGCATGTGGGCCAATGTAGATTATCATGCTTTTGTCATTTCAAAGGAGCATCACGAACTAGCCGGCTTTACTTCCGTAAAGTGCGCATGGATCAATCCACGTTCGACTCCATTCTAATATTAAGGGTTTGGTCTATTTCGTTTCTTTTTGCAGCCAACGTGTCACATGTATAAATTATCTGATCCATACAAAAGGAGGGCCATACCATGAATACCACTTAATATGAAAATCAGGTTGATAAATATATTGGGTGGGCCACACCGAAAATATTAGTCATAACATCGGTTGTCCAATGATCTTGACGTTGTGTCCTTCTTGATAAGTGGATCCTCTTCTTTTTCATACCCTGTGATCATAATCATTTAGCCCACATTTCGCACGGATCAGATATTCTACACGTGTTGGCTGGAAAGAAATAGATGTACACATACAGCCGACGGACGTGATGTATTTCAACTGGTCAGTGGATGTGGTATTTGGACGTATTGAGAGATTGTGGTACCAGTAAAGTGGGCGGTGCTTGCCACTCAAAGGAGAAATGATAGTCGACTGGATGGCTAGGATGGTATATCTGATTTCATTTTCATTTATTGGGTCTATGAAGGGTCTACTCGGTGGATGGTCCAGATTCTTCGATTGTCATGAGTGACAATGAACACGAGATGGTCATTGAATAGAAAATGTTCTATATTGAAGTTTGTATCCGGCCCGTTAATTTTTCTGGTCCCAATATCAAGGCCTAGCCCAGCCTAAAAATAAACGAGAGCAAGGATAACGGATAGAAATTATTACACGAGCTGTGTGGGGTCCACTCGCGATGTATATGTGGAATCCGAACGGTGCATCTAGTGCGACACCTCATGTTCACCGTACGTCCCAAGATTGATCTTGATCAGACACTATCTAATTAAGGTAAGAACACCACGGGGAGCAAACTGTAAAATCACGGCTAAAACTTATATATTCACTTGTTGTGGCCCACTTTAGTTTTTGAATGGCTTGGATCTCAGTGGGTCCCATTATACTGGTGGGCCTCACCTGACGAATGGGTTGGATGACATATAAACAACAGTGGACACCGCAATCCATCTGGAAGTTTCTATGTAATGCGGGCGTCTGCCTCCCAACATCGCCTATTGTCCCTTCGGTGTGACCCACTTGAGCTATGGATGAGGCTGGATTTTGGGATCCAGTACTACACATGGGGAGCGGATCTAATGGACGGGTTAGATGACACTCATAAATCATGGTGGGCCCCACACCAACATATGTGATCAAAACAAATGATCCAAAATGAACTTTTCATACCTTATTGAGATTTCTACGTTGGACCCAAGTGGCCCACTTATGATATTGGTCCACCATTGAATAGTGGGGTCCACCAAGGACTTGACGACCAACAACGCATCCCTAAAATTAGCCCGATCTGATCATAACAGCCACCCAAATAAGCCCTGCAAAATGGACGGTAAAAGACTTTTTAATAACTCCGTCCATTTTCCAGGTCCTTATTTAAGCCATGGCCGACCAACGGTGAATTCTCTTATCCAACGGTCGTTTTGAATCTTTGATCATAGATGGGCCATTTTAGGCCTGCACATTTATTTATTGAATGAGTAATTTAATAAGCTAGCAGAGTACGGGATCCGTACACATGCACTCATCCATAGTACACGTGGCAATTAGTTAGGTACATCCATCGGGAACGGATTGACTATTCCCCCTGCCACCAGCCCCGGGGCTGGTATCGGTGCTATGTGAGCCCCACAATCATGTATGTGTTTCATCCATTCCGTTCATACATTTTTACATATCATTTTAGGGTTTGATCCTAAAAATGAAAGGAATGTAAATCTCAGGTGGATCACACCACAGGAAAACAATAGTGATTGGATATCCACCATTAAAATCCTCCTAGGGCCTACTGTACTGTTTATTTGACATCCAATACGTTTATTAGGACATACAGACCAAGATGAAGGGAAAAGACAAAGATCAGCTTGATCCAAAACTTTTATTGCCCCCAAAAAGCTTTTAATGGTCTACGTTCATTCAACACTGTTTCCTGTAATGTGGTGCACTTGAGATTGGGATATAACTCATTTTTGGTCTCACATCATAAAATGATCTAGAAAAATAAATGGACGGCATGGATGAAACAAATACATCATGGTGGGGCCCACAAAGAACCGACCATCAGCCATTGGCTGGTGGCAGGGGGAGTAGCCAATCCGTTTCCCATCCATCCACATCACCCAACTGGTGGGCCCTGATGTAGATGTGTCCCAACCTAACAGTGAGATTGACATCTGATTAATGCACATTTGATTAGTGAATTTGAATAATTGACTTTTCATTTTGACCGTTCGTTTGTTGGCCACCAACCAAATAGTAATAATGATCATTTAATACGACTTCTGGGTTTCTGCCGAAAAGGAAATGTCACGTATGGGCATTTCTGTCCCGCCAACGTGTCGCTTATCTATAATATCGGATCCGTACAAAGGTGGGCCACACCACAGTAATCACCAGGAAAGAAAATCAGGCCGGGTCACTGATTGAGTTCGCCAAACCAGTAATTACCGAGTCATAGCATCAGTGGTCCACTGATTTCGATAGTGTGTCCCACTAAATGAGTGGATGGATAGGTCTAGTTTTCATACAAGGTGACGGTCATGGTCTGCACCGTTATTGTATTTTAACACGTATTGACGGAAAATAAAATGGCTGTATGTAAAGTTCACGTACAGCCTCTGCATTGACCTCGATAGGCCGAGTATTGTTTATAACAAACTGATCACGTGCAGGCAATGATGGTACCACAGCTTGTTCGTACTGTACCGTAATCCTTCCAAAAATGCCACTTATGTAGGATATAAGGACCATTAAAACGGGAGTCCCCACCATGAAGATCACCGATATCTAAAATCAGGCTAATGCACTCACTAGGTGGGCCGCAACTGTGTTCTGTTAGACTGTCAGTTGTCCATTAATTAATTCCACTGGTATGGCTGTGATGAGCAGAACGGTCTGATTTTTGTCCTAAGTGATGTTTATGGTGGGTCCATAACTGTCATAGTTAATGTCATACACAGGTGGTATGTTGGAATGAATGATGATGCAGTACCACAAATTGCCGTACTGTGTGCCCGTATGTGATCAGATAGAGATACTAGCCTATCAGGCTGTACAATTGAGGTCAATACAGCGGTTGTACGTGAACTTCACGTGCAGCTACTTCTCACCCCCAAGAGTAAAACAATGTTAAAATATCCTGAGGAAATGTGGGCCACACCATGTCGTCGCTCTAAATGAAAATTAGGCCTATCCACTCATGGAGCCGGACAATATAGAAATCAGTGGACAGTCGTTGGTATGATCAGTCCGGTTTCCCTTGATTTCATTTCAAGTGAATACAGCAGAGCAAAGCAAGGCATATCAAAATGGCTTTGTATTAGCTGTTATGTAATAGTAACGGTGACTACCTTAGTTTTGACTTAATCAATCAATAAATCTGCTCAATTCAATTTCGGGTGAATACCGCAAATCAAGGTATTCAAAAGGGCTATGTAGCAGCTGTTATGTAATAATAACGGTGACTACCTTAGTTTTGATTTAATCAATCAACAAATCCGGTTGGTTCTATTCAAGGTGAATACAGCGAAGCAAAGTAATCCAAAATGGCTATGTAGCAGTTATTATGTAATAGTAACGGTGACTACACTAGTTTTGACTTAATCAATCAACGAATCCGCTTGATTATATTTCAGGTGAATACAGCGAAGCAAGGTATTCCAAAATGGCTTTGTAGCAGTTGTTATGTAATAGTAATGGTGACTACCTTAGTTTTGATTTAATCAATCAACAAATCCGCTTGGTTCTATTCAAGGTGAATACAGCGAAGCAAAGTAATCCAAAATGGCTATGTAGCAGTTATTATGTAATATTAACGGCGACTACACTAGTTTTGACTTAATCAATCAATGAATCCGCTCGATTATATTTCAGGTGAGTACAGCGAAGCAAGGTATTCTAAAATGGCTTTGTAGCAGTTGTTATGTAATAGTAATGGTGACTACCTTAGTTTTGACTTAATCAATCAACGAATCTGCTCGATTTCATTTCAAGTGAATACAGCGAAGCAAGGTATTGCAAAATGGCTACATAGCAGCTGTTGCGCAATAGTAACGGTGATAACCTTGGTTTTAACCTAATCAATCAATGAATCTGATCGATTCCATTTCAGGTGAATACAAGGAAGCGAGGTATGGCTATACAGCTGCTATGTAATAGTAATGTTGATAACTTTAATTAATTTTGACCTAATCAACCAATGAATCCACTCGATTCCATTTCAGGTGAATACAACCAAGGTATTCCAAAATGGGCACCTAGCGGCTGTTATGTAAAAGTAATGGTGGCAACTCTAGTTACGACTTAATTAATAAATTAGCTTGATTTCATTTAAGGTGAACAGAACTAGGTTAGGTATTTTAAAATAACAATAACATGGCAACTGTTATATATTAGAGGAATATAAGGAATGAAGAACATGCCTAATAAGGAAATAAAGATATCTTACACTTATATCGAGAGTTTAGTGCAAGAACCAATCCTACTGGATATGAATTGAAATGTGCACCAAAAAATGGAAGTCAGACTTTTGAAAAACTCCTTATATCCCGACACTCTCCGTCACTAGATGGGGCTTTCAAAGAATGACAATATTTAGAAACTACATCTTCATTTTGTCTGATTAGAAATTCTCTACAGTCATAATCAAAGCTACAACACTATTAGCACTGTGGTGGATGTTGCCCACCCAGACAATTCTGTATGTTCATGAGTTGTATTTCTAGGAGTTAATCTGCTTAGAAAGTCTATGAATTTTAAAGCCGGTCCATTTCGGGGTTGGCAAAAGGTGGGCAACTAACTTCATGGTGGTGACATTGACTTCTTTCAATGGTTCTTATGGAAAAAAAAAAATGACCTATAACACTTTAAGATGGGAAGTTCCAGAGTGTTAATCATATGACTCTTTTTTTTTTTTTTTTGCCAGTTGAATGTGGACCGTTGGTGTATTTCACTTATTAACTGTCCATGTATAGGTCACAATCAGAAGATTACAGTGGTCCTATTGGAGAGATCCTGGGAGAGTATCATCCATAGTGAGAGGCAATAGAGTAGTTAGTGGGTGTCTGTAACTGTGGACCCACTGTCATAGTTGTAAACACCAGTGTCCTCAAACACAAGGATAAAAAGACTCAACATGTCAGATGGACTCATTCAGCTCTGAGTTGGGTCTAGACTCGTACGAGTCAAGTATTACCACAGGATAACTCATGGTGTTGAACTAGAGAGTACTACCTAATCTGAGTCAACTCGGACAAGTCTAGTACTCAGACTCGTCCCAGTCTTAAAACCATGGCAACCACTACTAGAGTTCCTTTTTTGTTTTTGTTTTTTTTTTTATTTTTTTAATTTCTTTTTCTTTTTAATTTTATGCAGGTGTGGGCCACCTAACCCAAAAAGGGCTGTGATTCAATGAAGGCCCTTGATGTGAAGGGGAGGGGCGTGCTAGAATCTACTAGGTAGACGCACATGTGCTGGAGATCTGTGCCATTCATCAGGTACTGGATAATGTGACAATGCCATGGACCAAAAATAATGTTGGTTTGCTGAATTGGCAGGTCATAAATGGGCTATTAGGAGAGAGAAAAAAATTCCAATGGTCCAAATTTAACATACGTGTGGCTAACGTTTTTTTCTTTTTTAAGACACGCACCCGCCACACATGCACGCACGCCGCAGTGGGAGGCTGGGAGCAGTGGGATTTCACCACCTATGGGTTTCGAACCCAAGACCTCGTGTTAAAACTCCTCAGAGTCTACCACTCGGGCAAGGACGTGTGGCTAACTTGTGAGCGTGCTACCCTAATTTTTGTATATGGCACGTTCACAGTGCTCACTAGCTAATGAATTGCCTCAATCTCTGACACATGTAACATTCACGTGGATTTCTCACGTGTTCTGACTCACACGAGCAGCCAGTCATTGAATCACAACCATGGTTTGACAACCGACCAGTTCTGCGACTTGGAAGATTCTAGCCACCAGCCTTAGGACATTGCTCAGGCGAATGTGGAAAGTAGCTGTAGTCATTTCTTGACCGTTAATTTATGGACAGAAAACTTAATGGCTAGGCTTGTCCAACCAATGAAATCTTTTAGTCATGATCAATACCAGATAGGACCTCACATGCCAGGATCTAAGGGCGTGTTTGGGCAGACGGATTAGGATGGATTACGTGGGATGGGATCACGCGATCCCACGTGCCTATTCCACGCGCGTGTTTGTTTCGGCCGGGATTCAGACAACCCGTCTTTATCCCACGGTTATTATTCGTGTACGGTGGGATAAGGATGAGAAATCCCATCTCGTCTCTCTCGTCTCCTCGAGCCCGCCATCCAAATCCTGCGGGATTGCTGGCTGCGATCTCTTGCTGGATTTTTCGCTCGTACGGAGATACGAAACAGTGACGCCGCCTGCAGCTCGTCCCTGCTTTCAAATCCGTCCAAGGCAGAGATGAATGATCTCATGTATGGGCTTTCGTCAGTGACGACCATCTCCGGTTATATAACCATAGATGCATGTTGTGGAGCTCCATTGATCGAAGCAAGGGGAGAAGGTAAGGTCTGGCCTCTCGAAGAGGGTTACTGTTCGTAATTGAGGTATGTCTCCCTGATGGAGATCAAGGCACCACTTCGAAGGATCTCGTTCAAGTACCAATTGGGCCGGTTACGAGAGCACGAGCAAAAAAGTTCAAGGATGTACTCAACGGACTCATTCAAGAGTTATGGGCTCAAGCAAATTCGTGGAGGCCCATTGAGCATGATCCACGTGGGCAACAAAGAATCGTCACCTTGATTCAAGTTCTAAAAGGATCCGGTCAAGGCTAAGAATTGGCAAGAAATATTTTAGGATTATTCTAGAAGGAGAATAAAATCAAATATTATTCTAAAAGGATTATTCCATAGGAGATTTCTTTTCTTGGAGGAGAAGCTAATTTCAGATGAAATCTACCTTAATTTTAGGATTCTTTTATTTGGTCTTTTAGTATTTTCCTTTAATAATTTGTATTCCTATTTCAAACCATGCATTATAAATAGCATGGAACTCATTGTAATGAGGGTGATTGATCATCAATAAAAAAAAAAGGGGTGAGGTTTATTCTCTTTGGTTCTTTGAAGAACTACGTGAACTTATCGGGATTTCCCATGGCGTTCATCTTGACTTATCAAACGGAAACTCCATCACCGTTTGTGGCGTCTTCCTTATACCGAGGTTCTTGTTTGTCATAAACAACGGGTCGAGGTCTTCCATTCGAATCTGTCCATAGAACGATCTTGGGTTCCCTGTTGTTGTTGGGAATCATTATTCTTGACGGGGTTCACATCACTCCCTATACCCTGATTTCCCCCCAATCTGTCTCCTGGATATGGATTGGCTGTTTCAGGACTTTCTATTGTTATCTTGACTTGGATCAGATGCCGTCCCTTTTCAAAACTTGTAATCTTCTTATGAATTCATGTTTGGAATGAATTTCATGTGTGATTGGGAGGAAATGAGTTCTAAAAATCCATTCAACACCCACATGCATTGCAATGTGAAGCTACGGCCGTTGGAGCTGTAGCTTGGCATGAATGCATGTTAAAGGCCTCTTTTGGCTGAGATGAGGACTTGGATAGGAAATGGATTTGGGCATGGAATCCATCATAAAGGGCTTCTACATACAATTGTTCCGTCTGTTGGTATTTCATACCATATCAGTGAGTGTAACGCAGGGGAGGACGTGAGGTTGAGCACCGTCTTCCTCAAGAGGATAAGTATTCCGAATCCACGGAACTTCTCTGGACTCCTCACAGAGACTTCTCGAATCCACGAGAAAAGAAAGCATAAAATAGAAATAAATTCTAATAAATTCGAAATTGATTAATGAATTTGATAATCCCCTAATGTGTCTCCTTACACCATTAATAAAGAAAAAAATAAAATAAAATTGTAATTACCAAAAATAGCAAAATTCTAACTCTAATAACAATCCTAATTCTAATAAAACTCTTCTAATGCCTAATTTTTAAAAATAAAAATTTCAAATAAACTTTCTCTAGAAGAGTCATCCTAATTCTAATAAAACTCTTCTAATGCCTAATTTTTAAAAATAAAAATTTCAAATAAACTTTCTCTAGAAGAGTCCTAGTATAATTAAAAGTTATTTCTAAAAATAGAAAAAAAATATTTAAAAAATCGGAATTACTAAAAATAGTAAAATTTTCCTAAAAATTCATTTTTGAGCTGAAAGCACGCGTTTTCTGATGAAACGGACAGATGCGACCCACTTTATGGGTCAGTTCACCTCGGATGGGCTGTTTCAGTAAAGATTGATAGGTTGTGCGCCCCGTAACGATACCCGGATCAAAAGTTATGGTCAATTTACGATTCGTCTTCTTTTGGCCCCACCATGCAGGAACATATCCGTAACATGTTCTACATCAGACCCCTCCACTTGAAAAAAACTCGTCCTCGAGTTACTCAAGAGACTTGGCACATGAGTCTGAGATAACTTCTGACGCCGATGTTCATTAGCTCTTTTTTTGTACTTGGCATTAAGCTCTTGAGCTGACACAATACATGTACTCATACTTTCCTTGACTTGACTAATATCGATCAGTTCCTTCACATCTACCTTCAATATCTCATATTCTTCCTGATAACGTGGGCAATTAGGCAGACTTGCCCCTGAGACGGGATCAACATGATTTTGTATATCTCGTATGAGAGGTAATTTATTAGGGAGTTCATCGAGCACAATCCCCTTGAACTCCTGCAATACTGGTTCCAAATCCTTTAGGATATTCACAGGCTCCACATACTTTTTCTTTTCAACTAATGGATATATATTTTCTGTTTCCTCAGACTGTTTAACAAAGGCCTATTCAGTTATGAGATATTGTCCCTCCACTTTAGAAGTCTTGGGTTGGTTCTCCGTTCCTATAGAGGTCACATGTTCGCCACTGATAAATCTTGTGGTCTATTGCAACTCCATTTTGATGAAGTTGTTTCTCGCGGACCAATAATAGGATTTTTCTATATAACCTTTTACTGATCGACAATCCTGATAATAATTTTGGTTTTGTTGGAATAATACCTGATCGTAATCTCGAGGGAGGAATCGCATGCACAATAACTTCTTCATCCAGGACCACGTGCAGATTGGCGCCTTCATCTGTCTCATCCGCTTGAGTTGAAGTTGTTCCCACCAATCTGAAGCTCTGCCCGTCAACTTGTAAGTCACGAATTTAACTTTCTTTTCTTCTACGATGTTCATGTAGTCGAAGAAACGTTCTACTTCAAGTAACCAATCGAGAAATTCCTTGAAGTAGAGTTGGTCATTAAAACTAGGAAGATCGACTTTCATCTTGAATTCTTGAACCATCCTGTGGTTCATTGATAGCATCACTTTACGATCAGTATAATTACGAATTCCAGCAATTGCTAGTGGTGGATCACCACCATGAACATGGAGTTGCCCTAGGGCCTCCGCCAAACGATCCGTCATGCGATCGATGGAAGCCTGCAGCCCTTGCATGGCTTGCCGATTATCTCGCCGTGCTGCTTCGAAAGCTGTCGTCGTTAAAGGTAAATTCCCTGGAGCACCGCCCATGGGATTGTTGCCCGACCTGTTGTTAGAAGCCATCGATCTGAGGAGAAACCTCGCTCTGATACCAAACTGACGCAGGGGAGGACATGAGGTCGAGCACCGTCTTCCTCAAGAGGATAAGTATTCCGAATCCACGGAACTTCTCTGGACTCCTCACAGAGACTTCTCGAATCCACGAGGAAAGAAAGCATAAAATAAAAATAAATTCTAATAAATTTGAAATTGATTAATGAATTTGATAATCCCCTAATGTGTCTCCTTACACCATTAATAAAGAAAAAAATAAAATAAAATTTGTAATTACCAAAAATAGCAAAATTCTAACTCTAATAACAATCCTAATTCTAATAAAACTCTTCTAATGCCTAATTTTTAAAAATAAAAATTCCAAATAAACTTTCTCTAGAAGAGTCCTAGTATAATTAAAAGTTATTTCCAAAAAGGAAAAAAAATCTAAAACTCTAAAAATAGAAAAAAAATATTAAAAAAATCGGAATTACTAAAAATAGTAAAAAAAATTTTAAAAATTCGTTTTTGAGCTGAAAGCGCGCGTTTTCTGACGAAACAGACAGATGTGACCCACTTTGTGGGTCAGTTCACCTCGGATGGCCCATTTCGGTAAAGATTGATAGGTTGTGCGCCCCGTAACGATACCCGGATCAAAAGTTATGGTCAATTTACGATTCGTCTTCTTTTGGCCCCACCATGCTAGGAACGTATCCGTGACACGTTCTACATCAGAGTGTTGTTAAGCTCGACTTCTTGCATGACGCAGAAATTTATGGTATATACCTCGCGGATGGACATGGTGGTGCCTTAAAATGGATTTGGTTTAATTAGGAAGCAAAAAAGTTTTTTTTTTTAATTATTATTATTATTTTAACAGTTAGTTTTCAAAGATTACTTGATTATTGTTAGTGTCTTCTAGTTTTGTCCTGCTGTCACATAACCGAACAATATGGTTTTTGTGAAGGGCCAAGGACATCCGTTGGAACTTAAACTAGATAGATGTTCCATAAAAGTCTTTTTGTTTTTGTTTTTGTTTTTGTTTTTGTTTTTTTTTTTTTTTTTGGTGGGTGAAAATGTTCTGATAGCTACTCTCTATTACCAACACCAATTATCTATTTTAATGCATGGAATTGGATCTAGAGATGGTTTTTGTAGATGGCTTAAACTTTGAAATTTGTTTGGAGGTCTCCTAGTTCTCATTATTATGATCACCAGTTGTACAGGATAGCCTTCTTAATATGCATGTAGTGCATGTTTCATTTAGGATCAGAGGGTTGGAGCTGGGATGATTGGAGGCTTGAATCTTTGTTGATTACTATATTAAGATTATTTTTGAGATTCTTGTCCTTCTATGGATGGGAAGGATTTGATGTGAGTTTTAATAGTTTGCAACTCATAATAGAGTTTGATTTATAAGTTCTTTAATTATGTCAAAAGTGGGTATTCCTCCCCTTTCGGCTCATGTGGATGCAAAATAGATGTTTGTATCATTTGGGGATTTTATTTTAATAATCTGTTTCAATGTACATTTCCTATGGGAACCTATATGAAAACTTGTATTGATACAGCGATCACAGAATCATCGTCTGAGATTGATTCATTGTGTATGTTGAAGTGATTTCATCCAATCCAAAAATTGGACCAATGAGTAGGATGGGCATATTTGTATTTGATCTTGTGCTTTAAGTCAATCAACAATGCAGATATGTATGCATTGACTGGGAGAATTAGTGCTACATCTTTAAACAGATATTGTGAATGCTCTGATTTTACTTTGAGATATATTTTGATAGTCAACTGGTTTAAACACTGTTAATGTTTCAATATTTTTGATTGGCTTTTTTGCAGATTATAGTGAGACATTCGCCTATAGCGACACAACGTTCATATACCTGCAACACGTAGTCCCGGTATATTCTTATACATTCTACTCAATTTGGACACTACTAGGTTAATAATATACATGGGCAATATGTGAAATTCATGTGCATACCCCTTTGATACTCATTTTATTTATTATTATTTTTATTTTTTTTTAAACTTCCTCGTAATCAGAAATTTATAAACAGATGCCACCAATTACAAGTTTGTATGCAAGCATCTTCTGTTGATTGGGTTTTTAAAAATAAAGTGAATGATTTTTTCAAGGTTTGGACCATGTGTTCAAATTTCAAAATTTATTTTTATGAAAATCAAAGTAATTCTAGGGTCTTACTTGGCATGGCTACCTGAGACCAACTTCATGTTTATATTTCGTGTTGTTTGGAGTGTTGCTTTCATCTTAAAACCGAAATTCCACACACTCTTTATTTAGACAAGTTAGCTTATTGTATCTTGAAAGCAGATTAATCATAATCTGCAAGACGTTTTCATGTTTCTGCCTCCTGTGAATCGCAGGAGGCCAAGATTGAAACATATACAATGAGGCTAAAATCAAAGGCCTGATTATTAACTGAGCTAGGCTCGACCCTACTTCCCAAGTAATAACTGGGTTGGAGCTTAGTCTAACCCTAATATGGCACGTTGTCTTCCTTAAGAGTGCTTATATAAAAGATTGAAGGTCTCCTGCAAGCAAGTAAAAGGTTTGGGCTTCAAGTGGGCTCTTCCGTGGTGAGGTTCTAAATTTCCTGCAATTCACTTTCAAGTGCATGACCCATATTAGCCCATACAGGGTCAAAAAACTAGGAGAATGTGTGATTCAAGTGAGCACACTCCAAGGGAATTAAGCAGTTGAGAAGGGGATGAAACCCTTGTTTGTACATAATCCACAGTCTTTGTGTGTTCTCTTTAGATTTTACATCAAAAGTTAGACCTGGTGCTAAAAAATATACCCATCTATTTTTCAGGTGGGCAACACTAAGCGAAACAATTTCACAATATGATTTGAAACAAAAGTAATTTTAATTGGGAGGTTCATGCTAATTTTAAAGTCCTCTACTTCCACCTGTATACGTAGGTGGGTGACAGGTGATGGATGATGAAGATGAGGAAGAGATGGCTGATTCCATTGTGGTTCTTGCAATAGTTGCATGTGTTGCAGTTGTTGGGGAATATTGTCGACACTACATGTTTAGAGAACCGGCTCGAATAGGGGATGATGCGCGTGCCAGATTTGTCAATTCTAATATTCGAATAGGTGATAGGGATTGCATTACTCAACTTAGGATGAAGCAGGTTGCATTTTTCCATCTATGTGAAGTAGTGCGTGATAAGACGACCCTACACGATAACGTAACGTTAGTTTGGAGGAACAATTAGTCGTGTTCCTGCATACGGTCGGCCACAACGTCCGAAATCGTGTGATAGGACATAACTTTTGTCGTTCTAATGAAACTATAAGTTGTCACTTTCACCGAGTTTTAGATGCGGTTGTTTCCCTGTACCCTGAGTATGTTAAGCAAGCAGGCGCACAAACACCGTATGAGATTTAGGAAAATACACATTGGGCCAGTTATTTTCAGCTATCATTATAGATCAACTGATTGTTCATTAATCTAAACATAAAAATATATATCATTTGATACTAATCCTATAGGCTCGAAAACTCTTCCACTATAGGATTGTGTAGGTGCAATCGATGAGACACATATTCCAGCATACACAGCAGCATCAGAATATGCAAGCTTCCGCAACCGAAAGGGTATCTTGTTGTAGAATATGCTTGCTGCTTGTTCCTTTGATATGTCAATATTGTACGTGTTAGCTAGATGGGAAGGTTCAGCGTCGGATGTGAGGGTCCTACATAATGCCCTGACACGAACTGACGATCCTCTTATTGTGCCCCACGGTAACTAATATTCATTATCATTCGCGGATTAATTGGTGCGTAGTATCGTCTTCATGCAAAACTGAAAGAATCATTCCCGCAATTGTGTAGGAAAATACTTTGTTGTCTACGCTAGTTACGCTCATTCACTAAGGTTCATGGCCCCTTATCGTGGAGTTCGATACCATCTGTACGAGTATCGTACAGGAAGATCACCCATGAATATGAAAGAATTATTTAACTATCAACATGCGCAATTGCGAAACGTAATTGAGTGATGTTTCAGTGTGATGAAGGGGAGATTTTCAATTTTAAAGATGGCTATGCAATATCCTTTCGATATATAGGTTAAAATTGTCGTTGTTTGTTGTGTGCTACATAATTTCATACGGAGAGAAGATGGAATGGACCAAGACTTACGTGACATAGGTGTACCAGTGGGTGATGTTGAGGCTAATCCCACCCCAAATAAGGTATCAACAATTGATGAAAGACAATGGATAGTCCAAGTCACTCAACGAGTGAAGGATGAGTGGATCAGAACTCGTGACAGGATGTGGAGCACATGTGGGCAGACGCCCAAAACAATAGTAGGATTCGATAAACCTACTCAGTTTTTGTGATAATAATGACATACTGGATGACTGAACCAATATATACAGCGAATTTTTTTTATACAAGTTCAAAATATTAGTTTTTGCTGTTTGTACAACCTATTACAAAATTTTTTTCTGCAAACATCAACAACTGTTTATTTGTCTACCTATAATGTTGGAAAATCTTCTAATTGACACATACTGTATCCGCATGATTCTCTTTGTGTAACTGCCTTCCCATTTATACATAGGTGATATGTCAGCCAATTTGGGAGGTTCCACTTCGACTCCGATGCAGTCGCCGCTGCGTAGCCCGGTTCTACCAACACGTTGCTCACCATGTGATAAGTCTGTAAAATCCCTGGCAGAGCCTTCCTCTTGTGCTGCCAAGATTAAATGGACTGAAACTATGGATCAAGTTTTGTTCGACACCTTGATTGAGCAAATTGCGCTAGTCAAAAGGCAGATAATGGCTTCAAACGAGAAGTATATCAAGTGGCCGCCGACGAGGTCCATAAATGTATACAGATTCTTGTCACCTGACAAAATGTCCAAAACAGATTGAGGTATCACAAGAGGGAGTACAGTGATGTAAAGGACATGCTGACTATGAGCGGCTTCTGTTGGGACAGTGAGCGCATGGTCGTGACAGCCCCAGACGATGTTTGGGAGGAGTATTTAAAGGTAACATAACCTGTAGTTTTTGTTGTATAAAAAATTAATAGTCAACTGACATTTACTGATTTTCAAAATTATTGTATGTTTGTAGTCTCATCCGCGAGCTGAGAAGTTGCGTGGCAAGCGAATTGAACGGATGGATGATTTAGCGGTGATTGTCGGGTCTGACCAGGCTATGGGCAGATACGCACAAGGAAATAGGAACATTGCGGCATCCTCATCTTATGTTTATAGAGACCTGAATGAGTCATGGAGAGAGCTGGACGATGACATGGATGCTACCGTGGACCTCTCTGAGGAAAATCTTAATGAATCACCTGACAATTATGGCCAATCAACTGACAGTCAAACAAGGGAAAATAGGCCATTTCAGGACACTCCCAATCGTAGAACTGAATCTGATAGTAGTCGTGGTAGGAGTGCGACAACAAAAAGGATGCGACCTGCTTGACCCTGTGATGTCGTAGGCATGTCTCTCACGAGTGTCGCAGAGGCTATGCGTAACTTCAGACTTGGAAAGGAGGACCGAACGAGTAGGGTCCTAGACATACTGGAAGAGGTTCAGGGGCTAACCAATGCTGAGTTTTTTTAGGTTGGTTAGCTCTTGAATAAGGATGAGAAGCTTGCATCCTTTTTTGATGCTCTACGGTCGGAACGTCGTGTTGATTGGCTTAAAAAAACTCAATCCGATTTGAAGAGTAATGATGGTAGTGGTTCTGTTTGATGGTTGTTGATCTTTAGGATTTCAAAACTTTAAAAGTTGGGTACGGTTTATATAGTAATTCAGGAGGTCAAAAATTTGCTACAAGAAACTTTTTTGTTTTTTTTTTAAGATATGTAATAACTTTCATATATATATATATATATTTTGTTACAACTTCTATTTTTGGATTCCTCATATATGGTAGGGACAATGTTATACACTAGCCTTGGACCGTTCCTGGGATGATATCCTTGATATGTAATTATTTAATCTAATTCTGTATCAATTGCTTTTGTTATGTAACTTTTTTTCTGATAGGACCACACACTTCGTATGGAGAATGCTCCCCAAACATATGTCAAATGGTTTTATTAGATTAATATTTTTCATACGATTGGATGTGCTTCTTTCTTTGTAAATGCATGACTTTCAATTTGTTACTATTCATTGCGATAATGGACCTCTCTTTGCAGATGGCGAAGGAAAAATACTATGTTGTCCTGGTTGGGATACATGGGATGATGCACGAGTCGAGGTGGAGGGATACAGTGGGGGCCACCATCTAGCGTTCAAGAATTGGAGAGAGGCTACAGCATGCTGGGACAGTTTTTTTGGTCTAGCGAGTGCACCGTCGACACATGGACGTGGATATCCCTCGGGAGATGTGGCCACATCAATGGACGTAGTTGATGCCCATCATTCTGCAACACTGTCTATCCAACAGACAGCCCGGGCCACTATTTCTAGGCCCACATCTACTGATGATCTCCCCCCTTCAGCTGCAGAGAGATTTTTGGTAGTGGTGCACATGGATCGGTTCAGTTCGGTTCTGGGGTGAAACTGGAACCAAACCATTCCTAACGGTTCTAGGATATTTGGAACCAGAACCGGACCATTAGCACCCTAGAACCGAACCGGAACCGAACCGTTAAAATCGGTTCGGTTCCGAATCGGTTCCACAGTTCTAGGCTTTTTATAATCCAGCCCAATTGCATGTTTTATTTTATTATCTAGCCCATGTCCATTCATGTTGTGATCCATTTGATGAATGGTTTACATATTATATAAGGTGTGCAAAAATACATTTATGAAAACAATCAAATGGTGCATCTTAAACCATAAATCATGAGTCAAATATGGAAACAATGAAAGGGTTCTTGGTTCGGTTCCAGGTTCGGTTTCATGGTTCGGTTCTATGGATCGAATTCATGGTTCGGTTCTACGGATCGGTTCGGTTCTACATACCCCCAAACCAAGAACCGAACCGATGTAATCGGTTCTTTGATTTTTGGAACCGGAATCGGAACCGGTGCACTCAAGAACCGGACCAAACAGGACAGTTTGGTTGGTTCTAGTCCGGTTCCACGGTTTTACCGGTTCGCTGTGCACCCCTAATTTTTGGCACTCCTGATTGGAATTATGGTTGCTTTTTTTTCATTGTATATATGATTAAATTATAGATATTGTTGGGAATGTTTTATTGAAATTGATACTTTGAACAGCTTGTTTAATTTGGATGATTTCAAGACAATAGTATAATCAAGGTAAGTGTTGCAGTATTAGCTGATATCATAATCATCCATACGGATTTGATATAGTACTTCCACACGTACAAATTTCATACCGAATGTTGAGTATGGATGAGATCATGTGGTGTGGCCGCAAATGATCCAGTAAAATATATGGATGGTTCGGATGAAACAGATACATCATTGTGGGTCCCACAGAGCACCGACCACTAGCTACGGTGGACTAGTTTGGATGTGGTAGCCAACCCGGTTTGGACCAATCAAAGCCGTACGTGCGAACGGCTAATCCCACAGTCCGCATGGGACCACTCGGACATCCAAATGCGCAGGGTGGAATTGCAATTGGTTTCATATCCAATCCCATCTACATCCAAACGGGATTACTCACGTGATCCCAGGATGGTTGTGACAATCCAAACAGGCGGAGGTTTTGATCCCGGGATAAGAATCCCAATGGACATCCATCATTACCTTAAAACCCATCCCATCCCTCCTAATCCCATGGGATCGGTCCGGCCAAACACGCCCTAAGTCAATAAACTGTGGGACCCACTTCTAAAATTTGAAAAGTCAGGCATACTGAGCTACACCTGGGGTCCACTATCGTATAACTCTTCCGAAACTCTATACTCGGGTCCTCTAGTTTGTACACGGATTGTGTAGTGAGGTGCAGACTGTGGGGTCCACCGTGATGTATGAGCTTTATCCACGCCGTCCATCCGTTTTTCAAGCTCATTTTAGGGCATGAGTGCAAAATCGAAGCATATCCAAAGCTCGTCAAGTGGACCACGCCACAGAAAACAGTGGGGATAATAACGTCCACCGTAGAAACCTTCCTAGGGTCCACAGTTTTCAACAGCAGGCGTTCAATTCCCACTGTTTCCTGTGGTGTGGTCCACTTGATTGAATATACTTCCACTTTGGTCTCATGATCTAAAATGATCTGGAGAAACGGATGGATGGTGTGGATAAAACACATACATCACGGCGGGCCCCACAGTCTTCACACCATGGGCCGTTGATAAGATGGTACAGATTACACAAACTATAGGAAGATCCAGGTCGTCCAATCGACCTCCGCTTTATCTATTTACGTACTGGATACCAATGAAAGGGTTAGATCAACGGCCTAGACCATTGAATCACATGTCTTTACTCGTACAATCTGTGTCAGCGATCATGCAACCGTGAAAGAATTATCAATACGATATATGCACCCGAAACCCTCCGGTGTTAGTTTAGCACCATTTTCAAAATTGTGGTATCTCATCTTGCTTAGGCATGTAACACGTGTTCAGTTATCCAGACCGTCCAATCAGTGGGGCAGATTGTGGATGAGGAGTAGCCTGAAAATCACACTGATAGATCAGTCCTATTCGTCCAACGTTTGGCCGATAAATGATTGGTTAGAAGTAAAACACCGAGCAGTCCAAATTCATGGGATAAAATCAGATAGTTACTAGCATATCTTCACGGTGAGGTCGGTGTTTTGGATGGCCTGGATTTCAATACAACCATTCATATTGAACAGTGGATGAGTCAACATCACTTTTAGAACGGTGGTGTACTATGGTAAGAGTCTTTAGGACACTTGCATTTTCAGGCTCTGATTGGGTAATCCGGACCATTGGCACGATACTTGCCATCATGGTGGGAAAATGACCTAAAACAATCCTAAGACAGGATTAAAATAATGCTGGTAGTATACCTCTCAATCGGTGGGCCTCACTTTCTTCAGTCGAAGATAAAGGGGGATTTGATTTTAAACCAACGGAGGATTTTCAATATGTGGGCTACAATTGACGGTTGAAGGAAAGTAACAGACCACCTTCAGTAGAAAAAAGGGTCCCAAGATAGGTGGCTAGGATCATATAATCTGAGAGGCTTTTGGTCATGAACCGACCTATGGATGATACGAACAAACTTAGGTGGGCCATACCACGTGAATCTAGAGGTTTTAGGTATGATTTTATGGAGTGACCCACCTCAGTTGAATGGACCTGATTCTTTTGGGATGACGGCCGAACAAACGGTGTTGTACCTGATGTAAGTGGTGGATTTCATGAACATGGAGAGTAAACCAGGCTGAGGTTTGCAAGCTTTTGCTTTTCCAATCTGCCCATGTTTCAGTGAATGGGCCACCCGTAGTGGGACCCAACCCATCTAATCATGGTTGGATAGACCGAATGGTAGACCCCACTTGTATCAGCTGAAAATCCTTATGTGTGCTGTACAAACCCTCAGCCCCTGGCATGGCATGATAATACATCAGAACGTGCCTAAAACCACAAATTCAACATCTGTGATTGAATCCACACCATTAACTTATGCTATCATCCATGGCAACCACAACGAAGGTTTGCCAATGAACGGTGCCGTCAGCACTGGTGCGAGCATTTTCGACGATGGACAGTGGGTGTGATATAAATTCCCAGTGCTTTTCGATGGTGGATTGAAAGGATACATTTTTTCGATTCAAACTCCGTCTACTCGTCAATATCATGGCACCTTTCGCTTACAAGAACAGTCGCGGGGAAGACAATAAGAGGCTGTGGATGGTTTGGTAGTGCAGTTTGTTGCTTGTGGAAACCTAAAATAAAGGGAATTCCTCTGAATTCCACGGGAGGAAGCTAGAGAAGCATTGATAGGCATACCTTCATCACCCGGCAGAGGATGCTAGAGAAGCATTGATAGATATATCTTCGTCTGGCGGAGAAGCTAGAAAGCTTTGATAGATATACCTTCATCACTAAATTCAAACTTGGAATATCATTTCACAGATTATATCAGAAGGCATTTCAAAGAATCGTGCAGCCCCAACATAATACAAAATGTGGTGAGAAAGAGACTTGTGTTTAAGGATTAACTTACACGCAAAAGGGTTAGGTTAGGCTACTTGGCTTTTACTTGCTTGAAGCGTGATGGGAAGTTAGAGCAGATTCAAGTGCAGGAGGTGGGAATTGCGGATTTTCAAAGGATAGAAATGAAGAGGGCAGTTTCAATTCGAAGCAGGAGCAGCGCCTTGGGTAGAATATTATTACAACCGAGTGCTGGATTTCATGGCCTTTCTGTGACGACAATGGGAAGCTGATTTATGCATATGTATCTAATGCAGCTAATATGTTGATTTTTTTAAAAATGTTTGTATCAAATTACAAATTTTCAGGAACCATTTTGAATAGAAATTGCATTTGCGATCGGATTTGGGATATCAAGATTGTGTTTTTCTATATTTTTGATGAATGCCAAAATTCACTAAAGCAAAGGAAAAATAAGATAGAAGAATTACCGCCTACGATGAGTGAATTGGACTCCTCGATGGAAAGCTAAAGTATAAACATGATTCTAAACCCTCCAACATAGTGCAAGAATGTCTACTTTCTGCAGACCGTATTTCATGGAGATCTACAAGTACCAACACATTGAACTTGAAGTAAAATACAAATTTTCTTTTCCCCTTTTTGAAGGGTGAAGAAAAACGTAATCGATCCAGCCAAGTTTTCATAAAAGTAAATTGGTATATACCCCAACAACGGGGCGGCTTAAAATATATATGCACTTCATTCTCCATAAATGTAGAGATTTGTATGGACAATAAGCTATACATTAGAATACTTGCAACAAACTATATTTTAGACATGGATATCAAATTTAAAAATAATAAGTTCTTTGTCCATGACAATAATAGCTGTTTTCATACTCCCATTTTCATAGTTAGGTGCATTTGCAAGAAGAATCATCAAAGTATACTTAGTTTACCACTACAATGAATTTGTTTCTTTAGATAAGTATCTCTTATTTTAATTCAATAATAAGATAACCTATTTTATATCTCATTCCCCTTATTTTAAGATTTTTAATTATTTTTTAGTTAGGCTTCCATCTCAAGCCCAAGTAAAAGGTAAAGGAGGGGGGTTGATGTTAGGCAGGCTAGTCGTTGAACTTTTGCCAAACAATCTTGAGAGCCAACCCAAATAGCTAGGAGAAGGCTTTGATAATGATAATGACAATGAGTTATCTCGTGGATGTTACTACTAAATTCCACAAAATCTCTTTCATTCATGATGCTAGCTCGTCGTCATCATCATCCCAGCCTCATCCCAACTAAATGGGTTCGGCTACATGAGTCGCCCATTCCACTAACAACTTGAAATTTCAGATTGTGGGGATTCAAGAAAAACAAGTGGCCTAAGTTTGGTGCCATTTGCCAACCTCACACAACCCTCTTTTATCTGGGCTTGGACTGGCAATGAGAGCACAAAACTTCTAGGAGAGAGTAATGTTGATGATGCTAGCTACAAATTGATATTTTCTTTGATTACACCCTAATAGAATGTCTTAAAACAAAATACGCATTTCCAATGTGTTCTTTGTATTATTGACATATGATGCTTTAGGCTTCCTTGCATTAGGGTCAGTAAATGCTTATTGTAATTCAAGTCTTTCGATTTCTTGCTCAGTTTGCAATTTCATTGTTCATCATTCGCTTAAGAAAATCACTGTCCGCATAGACACTATGAGGAATGATAATATGCACCCTCGTAACGGAAGTTCCACGCAGCTCCTTCCTTTAATGCATGATGTAAATTCATGCAATGATCAGCACTGTTGATCTGGTGGGCTACAGCATGAATGGGATATAGGCCAAACATTGTAGTGATTGAACAACTGTAACCATCCACTTGTTGTGAGCTTTACTTCTTCAATGTGGTCCCTTTCTGAAACTGTTCCATTTTGAGGCCTCTCATCAGATGGCTACCACAGTCCAATTCCCTTTCTTTTTAGATGTGGTCCATCCACATGTTGGCCTACCAGATCAATGGACATGGACATACAACATATGAAATGGCAGCTGCATATTATCATTCCTCTATCAATAATAGATCACTTGTAGAATTAAATGATCAAAATGGAACTAAGCTTAACCGGATCTTTGTCTCGTTAACTTCATGAGAATGTCCCAAGCAAAAGGCCACACATGTAACTGCACAAAAGAAAATGACAGCGCCAAAAAGATGGAATTCCGTTTGGAATTGTCCATCACAGTAGTGGCTTCTTATAAATTCCATACTTTTTGAGCTATGTATCATGGACTGGACATCTCGATTCTCCATCTCATGGACTTGGCCATTTTTTTTTGCTTTCCTTGTAAACCAAGGGGCTTGTACATAGTGTAGATAATTTTAGAGAAGATTTAGATTTGTATAGAGATCTTTCGAACATTCTCGAGTTGTCTCATGGCTTCTTGTAGTTAGAACCATGTAAAAAAAAAAAAAAAAAAAAAAGCCTAGAAGATAATTAGAATATTCTTAACCTTTGGATCATAGCCACATAGTTTTATCCTAAATATGCATGTAAGGTAGTTAGAAAGTTCCTGTGCCTATATAAATTGGAGGGCTACTCATTTGAAAGGAACATCGGAAGTTATTATTTCTTCTGAGTTTTTAGTCCAATATAAGTCTAGTGCCTACAATACTCTCGTGTGCTCTCTTCACTTCAAGGGAGTTGTGAATCAAGTATCAAGTAGTCGACACATGAGGAAGCATTTGTACAGTAGATATTATGCCTACAAAGCTAGGTCTACCATATCCTATGAGTAAGGCTAAGTTTCATATAAAACTTCAACCTGATTAGATTGCAAGCCAAAATTACATACTCTATATATGTAGGCATGTGAGTTGTTTTTTTTAAATTCTTTTTTAATGTGCTTCATTTATACATGTCTATAACATTTGATGGTTCCATCACTAAGATGTGAATATCTCTGCCCAAGTGTAGAAAACGTCAGAAAAAAAATCAAGATTCAAGCTTGCGTAAGGGCCAAGATTGAAGATCCACGTCTTAAACAAAAATAGGATGGACATTTCGTTGCTAGTAACCATCAAAAGATTCATTAAGAAGAAAGAATAGCTTGAAATTCATCATAATCCATAGTTTATTTTTTTCATCACAATCCATAGTGTTTTTATCTCTCTGGTCAATGGGACTTCTAAATTGAAGTTCGTATAAACCTGTGAGAATGTGTAACAGTATTCTGATTTGCATATGGACAGTCCAATCCATCAATCTGGACCGTCCATACGGTCAAGAATTCAGTAAACAAAATAAAATCAAGCAGGTGGGATGATTCAAACCATGATCAATAGCGTCAAAAATGGACAATCAAGATACTTTATATATAAAAAAAAATAGGTCCAATCAATGACTGGAAGCATTCATTTGGTAAATCCATCTTGGATGCGTTGTAAAGAAGCACTTCGATTAGACGATCTAACTGTCATTTCGGTGACTTATACAATGGATGGTTTAAAAAGAAGGGAAGTGTTCAGTTGGACAGGATAATGATATCAGTTTCATAGCAGGTGGCAATGGAGTGTATTGGTTGGATATAATGGACAGTCTAAATCATCTATTAGAATGTTATGTGTACAATGCAACTCTTCGCAACATAACCTGTAGTGCTATGTATGCTTGCTATTGCATAAATGCATGTATAAGCTTCAACATTCTCAATATAAATTTACCTTACCACTTAATCAAACTACGAGAGAAGAAATATAAGTTCGGGTAATAGTAGCGATCCGAATTGCGAATGACCTAGAATCCAAGTTGTCTGATTCAGAACAGAAAAGGTAGGGGGTTGCAACATCATCGCAATCATGTGATCCCAAGCTTTCAAATGTTGGTCATTTTTAGTAAGAATGTCCATTTTACAAGCAATAGGTCGAGCTATTATCATCATCATCTTACCAAAGTGTTTCTTTAGAATAATCCGAAACCCAAGGTGGCTTCCATTTATTTGATGTTTATAACAATCAAACCTTTTTTTCCTTGACTCTTATCTTAACTATGATATCTTTATAATCATTAAAAATCCAAGGTGGCTTCCGCATATAGTGTTTATAGTCAGTGTTTTAAATATCAACGATATCAGCCAATATATCCCACGATATATATATATATATATATATATATATATATATATATATATATATATATATATATATATATATATATATATATATCTTGTATCCTACCTGTGTGATATGAAACACACAGGTAGTGCCAATATATCCCATGATATATATATCTTGTATCTCACCTGTGCAATACGAAACACACAGATAGTGCTGATATATCCCACCTATTCGATTCAGTGAGCATTTTTTTTTTCGATCCATGTTTTCATTGTAAATCATGTTAAATTAATGTCAAATGGTTACGATGTTGTGATCGATGTCTTAAATTTGATTTTTTTTTGTATGCTCGATCGGTCAAGGGATTAGCTCAACCAGTCGAGGGTCCACTCGACCGATTGAGGCTTGCTCCACTCAAAGTCCAGCGAACACATGTTTTGAGTGTCCGGGATGCTCGACCAGTCGAGGGTTAGGCTTAACCGGTCGAGGGTGCCCTTCGACCAGTCGAGGACTTGGCTCGACTAGTGGAGGGTTACACAGCTGGTGTGCGGACTGCGTAAATTTGAGACGGTTTTCGAACTTTTCCAAAGGAGGTGCGTAAGTGGAGTTTCCTAAACTATAAATAGGGATCCCTAGGGCTATTATAAGGTATTCTAAGGCTTTCTAAAAGTTTCTCAAGGGTTCCTAAAATGATTTTAGGATTTCTAAAGGGTGTAGCAAGGGTGAGATTCGAGGTTGTTCGAATTGAGTAAGTCCTCTCTCTTTGTAATTTCTATTTTCATAGTGGAAATCTGTTGCTTTGTGCCGTGGTTTTTTCTGCAAGAATTTTCTACATTAAATCTGTGTTCTCTTGTGTTTGCTTGGTGCCATTGGATTGGTATCCTAGATCTAGATCTGTGTGATCCGCAGCACCAAATCCTCAACAAGTGGTATCAAAGCAATCGTTGGGGCACAAATCTGAATCTGAGAGATTAATAATAATGGCAAGCACTAAGTATGATATTGAAAAGTACTCAGGAAAAAATAATTTTGAGTTATAGAAAATCAAGATGACGAGTTCCTTAATCAAGCAAGGCGAAGATGGTGCTCTTGAGGAGCGAAAGTCTACTATGACTGATGATGAATGGAATACTCTTGATAAGAAGGCTTTATCATCGATCCATTTATGTCTTACGGATGAGGTTCTCTACAATGTCATGAAGGAGAAAACTGCGGCTAAGTTATGGGCGAAGTTAAAGGATGTCTATGCAAAAAAATCCTCTGAAAACCGCTTACATTTGAAGCGGCAGTGGTATAACTTCAAGATAACAGAGGGTAGAGATCTAGAGGCTCACATCAACAACTTTAATAAATTGATTTGCAAATTACTGGATATGGAGGAAGTAATAAAAGATGAAAAACAAGCATGTATGTTGTTGAATTCTCTTTCGGCGTCTTATGAGTCATTCAAGGACACAATGTGCTTTACGACTAAAACCCTGAGTGTCGACACTATTATCTCAGCCCTTCAAGGGAAGGCCATGAGAAAGCTTAACGTCGACATGGAGATATCTTCTGATGTGCTGTTTACAGGAGATAGGAATTCTGAACAAGGTACAGGTTCTTTAGGTTTTAGGTCCAAATCCAAAGGCAAGGGCAACGGGAAGGTAAAATGCTGGAATTGTGAGATGGAAGAACATATGAAGAAGGATTGTGAAAATCCTAAATCTAAGAGAAGATTCTTAGGCTTCATACAGGGAGGGCAATGCTACCATGTCAGATGGATCAAGTGGATGTGGTGGTAATGTTTTGTCTATGTCTACTATCAGACGGTCATACGATGATCGTAAAGACGAGTGGATGCTAAACACAGGAGCGTCTTTTCACATGACTCCTCATCGGAGTTGGTTCACCAACTACAGAGAGTGCGATGGTGGACATGTATTTATAGGCAATGACATTGCCTGTAATGTTGTATTAGTACGGTGCATATTAAGATGTTTGATGGGGTGGAGCATACCCTGACTAATGTCAGGCACGTTCCTAATTTGAAGAAAAATCTGATTTCTCTTGGTGTACTTGAGGCAATGGGCTGCAAGTTTACGATATTGATAGTGCTCTTAAGGTATCTAAGGGGGCACGGATAATCATAAAAGCGCAACAACTCGATAACATGTACAGGTTGATCGGGAGCACTTCAAAAGGTGAAGCTGCAGTGGCTGTAGCGGAATCCACCACTGCAAGTGTGTGGCATGTTGGGCATGGCCACATAAGCGGGCAGGGCAAGAAGGCTGAGACGTGCGGACAGGGATACAGAGTAGGTGAAGCAGACACCTGTGAGAAGAATCACACGGCATGATCACATGATATCGACGAGATACATGGACGACTCCAATATCGCAGGGGATTCATCTTCTATTCAGATGGCTCTAGGTGAGCCTAGTGCTGAGAAGTGGAAGGTGACTATGGGCGATGTGATGGACTCGTTGTACCCGATCGACACATGGGAGCTGGTGGAGCTTCTAATGAGTCGAGAAACGGTTGGATGCAGGTGGATCTTCAGGAGGATACAACATAGATACAAAGCGAGGTTGGTGGCGAAGGGTTATGCTCAGAGAGAAGGGATCGGCTTCTCAGAGATATTCGCACCGACGGTATAACAGACGTCTATTAGGTTCGTGATTGGCACTGTTTGACCAATATGATCTTGAGCTGGAAGGATGAATGTTGAGTCTGTACTTCTGCAAGGAAAATTGGAAGAGCAGATCTCCATGAAGTAACCAGAGCGATTCAAAATTTAAAAGGGCTGAGAAAAGACTTTGCAGGAGGTCATGGTACGATCTGTCGCCTAGGCAAGTGGTTTGATTCCTTCATGGTGGGTCAGGTATTGTATGTTGATGACATGTAGCTTGCCAATTATGACATGTCTGAAATCAATGTACTGAAGACTCGGTAAAGTGGGACATTCAGGATGAAGGATGGGGGGCTACAAAGATAGTTCTCGGCATTGAGACTGAAGGAGTAGGTTTTGGTAATCACAGGGGGAATACCTTGTGTATAGGTATTGATCAAGGATGTGATGGGCTAGGTAAAGCCGGAGAGCGTTCCCTACGCATCTCTCCTTAAGTTTTCCTCAGGACATGTCCTAAAACAGATGAGGAAAAGCATATCTCATGAGCCTTATTCGAATGTGGTTGGCAGTGTATGCCATGGTCTGGATTAAACCGGTTATTTCACAAGCTATTAGTGTTGTGAGCAAGTACCCCAGCAAATAATATTGGATAGCAGTGGGATGGTAAGAAGACTACGTCTTTCCTTTTGAGAAGACAAGAATAAAGGTGGTTGGGCACGTGAATTCAAATCTGGAAGGCATCTTCACCTAAATCGTTCCTGTAGAGAAGTTCAAGTTCTGTACAACTTCTTTGGGTTTGGCGATGGCGGAAAAGAAGGACGGAGTGTGCACGAGAAGCTATGATGTGATGCAGAGATAAGAGAAGAGGTCAAGAAGCTACATGGTTGAAGATTGAAGACATGGTGGAGATTGTTGTGATTAATGTCTTAAATCTGACTTTTGGGGGTATGCTCGACCGGTCAAGGGATTGGCTCGACCAGTCGAGGGTCCACTTGACCGGTTGAGGCTTGCTCGACTCAAAAAGTTCAACGAGCACATGTTCTGGGTGTTCAGGATGCTCGACTAGTCGAGGGTTAGGCTCGACCGATCGAGGGTGCCCTTCAACCAGTCGAGGACCTGGCTCGACTAGTTGAGGGTTACGCAGCTGGTGCGCGAACTACGTAAATTTGATACGGTTTCCAGACTTTTTCAAAAGAGGTGCGTAAGTGGAGTTTCCTAAACTATAAATAGGGGTCCCTAGGGCTATTCTAAGGTATTTCAAGGCTTTCTAAAAGTTTTCAAAGGGTTCCTAAAAGGATTTTAGGGTTTCTAAAGGGTGTAGCAAGGGTGAGATTCGAGGTTGTTCGAATCGGGTAAGTCCTCTCTCTTTGTAATTTCTATTTTCATAGTGGAGATCTGTCGCTTTGTGCCATGGTTTTTTCCTGTAAGGGCTTTCCATGTTAAATCTTTGTTTTCTTGTGTTTGCTTGGTGCCATTGGATTGCTATCCTAGATCTAGATTTATGTGATTCCGCAGCACTAAATCTCCAAACTATAAATCTATGATTCTTCATATTTTCTATGAAAAATCATGGATTTGGAACTTCGATTTCGAGATTTAGGAGAGATGGGTCAAGTTGCGGAAAATTGAGAAAATTAAAATTTCTCAATTTCTCGCAAATCAGTTGCAATCTTTGTATCTAAATATAAAATTAAACATGTATGTAACCAGATCTAGTAATTCTTCTTTTACTTTTGAATGTATTACTTATTTTTTCATACATGTCTTCTTACATTTATAAATTATATGAATAGACTTTGAATATAATTGCATGAGTTCAATTGGAAAGCACATATATTAGGACCCCATACAAAGGAAACCCTTATTATGTGCAACTTTTTTTTTTTTTTTTTTTTTAATATAATGTTTTAATTTCTATATGCGTATCGATGTCTTTTTCAATAATCCCTAAAGTTTCATTGAAAATTTTGACCAATTTCTCAATGTTCCCATGTTTCCCAACAACGAAGATACATTACATGATACAACAGATATATCCCATTCATGTTAATTAGGGCTTTTCTTAGTCTATAGTTAAGCTACTCGTAGGGGTGTCAATGGGCCAGGTTGGTCCATTGGGCTTTTAGGCCTGGCTTGGGCTACAGTAATAGCCCAGGGGCTAAGCTTGGGCTTGAAAATCAAGCCCGTTTCAAAATCGGGATGGAGTTGGACATCGATGTTCATAAGCTTGAAAGCCCAACATGAACCATTAGGGTTTGCAAGCTTAGCAAAAACCATGTTTTGTTTTATGGATTTCAGCTACAATGGCTTCTTTGTTTGGGAGTACAAAATTAGGTGCTAGTTCATCCTCTTCAGCACCTCTCTATCTCTCTAAAAATCCTAAAAATGTTTTTTCCCTAATTTCTCCCTCCCTTCTTAGAAAATAGTAACTTCATCCTTTAAATCCATGACAAATGGACACTCCAATCGACTTAATTGCAATAGAAGATATCGAATTTTGAATCAAACTGAGTCGCACTACTGATTCAGGAGCTCGTTCTCTAGCCGGTTCGCTCCATCGGACCCCGAGAAGCTCCTCCTCAATGTCACTAGCTAGTTCCCTCCATTGGACCCCGATAAGCTCCTCCCCAATGGCAGGTTTGTAAATCTCTCTCTCTCTCTCTCTCTCTCTCTCTCTCTCTCTCTCTCTCTCAGGTCGATGTTAGGTTGGGTTCGGGCTAGACTATTTGGGCCTGTCACAAGCCCGAGCAGGGCTTAAACTTACATTCAACAGTTAGGGCCAGACTTGGACAGAACTTTCCTCAGCCCTTACCTAGCCGGTTGACACTCCTAGCTAAGGGCGTGTTTAGATTACAAATTACATCAGTATTGTAAGGTAAAAGTGTCATGATTACTACTTTACAACGTTTGTTTAAGCATGTAATTCAACGCATAATTTGGTGGTCAAATGCAAATGTAATAGGAGACGAGCAAAAGAAATTTATGATCATTATAATTTTACCATGTATTGTAATAGAAATCTCCTTTCCAAACACTTGAATTAGTGTATTTTTCCTGTTGATTTGACATTTGAGTAATGTAAAAGTATTATCATTATATTTTAACATGTCTATTCATCCACATGAATTGTTAATCAAATTACCATCCTTTCTAGAAGACAACTCATTGCATTTTATAATAGAATATTGATGTAATTCACCATCCAAACACACCCTAAAGGTTCCATTTGAAATTGGACAAATTGGAAAGCCTATTAAGTTAGCTTCCAAACAAGTCCAACCTCATGTAATTCTCATATTGTTTGAGTTAGTTATGATCAATTTACCAAATGACCAATAGTTTGTAATGAGATTAAGGGATATTTTGGTAAATTTTTACGTAAGGGCTTCTCATGCTTAGATTAGTTCGCTACTTTTTTTTAAAAAAAATATTATTATTAGTTGACTCTCCTCTTCCCCCCGATGCAAGCCCAATTTAAGAGAAAAGCTCGGTCCATGAATTAGGGCCAAGCCAAGAATTTAGCCCATAAGTTTTAACTCGAGTACATTCATGATGCATGGCTATGGGACCAAGTTGCATGCATAGAAAAGAGAAGAGTTTGAAATTAAAGAATGTCTTGGGAATATTTTTGGCATAATTTTGAAAATTATTTCTTTGTTTTGGAAATATATAGTAATACATCGGAAACATGTATCTGTTATTAATGTATTTATGAAGGATGATTGTAATTGTTCAATATAAGGATCTATTTTGCAATGAGAAAGAAATTCATGTTTTGAGTTAAAAAATATTTTTTTATTATGACAAGGTGCCCACACCCCATTTTAAGGTGAGACTATTCCCTATAGATGCATGCAATTACTTGAAAATCACTTGCGTCGGGTAATCTCAAGGAAGGGAGTTGAACTCGCGTTTGAAGAGATCAAACCCACGATGCTAGCCATTTGCCCAAACCCGACGCGAGTTGAGTTTAAGAAAGTGTCATTTCTTGTAAATCTCAAGCAGAAGAAAGAGTTGAGCAATTCCTCTTTAGTTGTGAGTGATTCCAACCCATACTGATTGAGTGATTCCTGGTTCAGTGACAACTTGTAGTTGTAGAAATTTTCAGTTTTGATGAGTCTGATTCTTGCGATGTTTTTGGCACTTCTACTTAATGAATTATTTTTATATATGTTTTGTGTAATTCATCATCAAGTCTACTTTTAATCCACAAAATTTCATCCCATTACGAGTTCCAAAAAATTATTCAAATTGTTAAAGTACCAGCTGTTTGAAACGAATGATTTTCTAAACACTTTTAAATCGTCCTAAAGTCGAACTTATTTGATTTTTTGGAATTTTCTTTTCTAAAACTAGACTCATCAAGCTTCATTTTAACTTTTAAATCACCTTAATCGGAGTTGTATTTAAGAAGATACATATTTATGAAGTCAGTATATTTGAGATATCCATTACGGTCCATTGCAACCACAACTGCATCAAAGTGGCATCAGAGTTGCATCAAAGTGGTATTAGAGCAAGTTCGATTCATAATGGAAGAATCTAATTTGGCTAGCATTTGAACATCTTTGAATTTCATAATGAAAAGATGGAATTCCCATTCTCTTTATCTAGAATCATGGTAGAAAGTTTTATTGATTAGAGTAAGCCACTTATCTTTAATGAACAAGTTAATTGTGATATTGCATATGAAAAAAATGTTGAAGAAATATTTGGACATGAAAATTTTAATGAAGTGCCAGATTGATAAGACATGATGGTGGCAATGATATGGTTTTGAATGCTGAGAAAGTTTGGTATGAATTTGCAATATATGATACAAAAGACATCATCATCTCGTTCTTAGTTAATCTCCCAAGTGAAGGTTTGTATGATGCAAATTAAGAAGTCGATAAAAAAATTTCCACAATGAAAAGGCAATATATTTGATTCAACAATATGATAGCAAATGGTCTATATCATTTTGAACACTAAAGGAAGACAAACCATGGCGAATTGTAAGACTACATCATCAATTATTAAAGAAGTAGCCAATTCCAAAAGGCATCGCACTTCAAACTTGAGGATGAGTTTTTTCAAAGAAAGGAAGAAGAATGCAATCTCAATTCAAGATCAAAGCCCGGTCCATCAATCAGGCCCAAGCTAGGAAATCTAGCTCATAATTTTTAGCCGAGTGCATTCATGATGCATGGCTTTGGGATCATGTTGTCTGCATAGAAAAGAAAAAAGTTTGAAATTAAAGTATGTCTTGGGAATGTCTTTGGCATGATTTTGAAAGTTACTTCTTTATTTAAAAAATATACAGTAATACATTAGAAACACGTGCTTGTTATTAATATATTTATGAAGGGTGGTTATAATTGGTCTATACAAGGACCTATTTTGAAATGAAAAAGAAATCCATGTTTTAAGTTACAAAAAAAAAATAAAAATTAATAATAATATTCTTGTAAATATCCACCAGAAGAAAGAGTTGAGCTATTCCTTTTTGGTTGTGAGTTTTCCAACCCACACCAGTCAAGTGAATCATCTAGGATATAGCCAATGAAAAGTATTACCAAGCAGCTCCGGCTGCTACAACAACAATATAACAAAGCCACATACCCAAATCCCCCCTATAATGTTAGCTTTGATTAGTTAACTTAATGCTGAAACAACCTCCTTTCTTAATACCTATAATGTTTGAACTTCCAACATAGTTTGATAAAGTTGTGTTTTCTCTTAAACTTGAATTTATCTTGCTTGATGATGAACAGATGCCTTGAATTCAATTCTATCCTCATTGAGCTGTGAGGATTTCTGCTTAGTTATTCGGTTATCTCACTACCAAAAGATCTATCCAGATGCATATAGATATTCTTTAATACACACATAGTTGTCACGTTCTTAAGCAGACCAACACTTGACCCGTCTGAGGGCTATGTCACTATCCCATGTGTCCAGATCAACTAACAGTGCCACAATCTTGCAGTACATGTAGTTGTGTTAGATTATGTCCTCTATCCTCTATGTGTATCTGTCAGAGAGAGAGAGGGGGGTTAATCTTTCCTCAACGCCATGTTATTCATTGGTTGGGGTGCAACATCAGCACATACCAACCCACAGAAGAAACTTGCAAGTCAATGTTGTGTCTAGCACTATGAATCTCTAGCATGGATAATTACATTCTAACTCATCAGCCAAGCAATTTATTAGAATGCTTTATGATGGTTAAGCAAGGTTAGTAATCTTTCAATAATTTCATTGAATAGTGATGTACTATGTTATTTTCATTAAAATGATAATTAAAAAAAAAAAAAAAGGAACACTTGCAGTATTTTGTTTCCCCTTCATTTTCACTGGTGTTGAAATTTATGGTAGTGATATTGCAACCTCAAGTGCAATCCACCTGTTTTCTTTGACCTTGTAAACTACCTACCACATGCGCCAGAGGTGCTATATTCAACGAAACATTTGTCTATCTAACTATTAACACACACATGGATTCGACCAAAATGCAACAGTAACAAGGTAATAGTACCTTTTCTTTTACACACACACACTCACATAAGAATATAAACCTACACGCATGCATCCGTTCGGGAGGTACATCATGTCAAAGTGTACTAGACTTTCACAGAAGACTTACACACGTAGGAATGTAAATCTACACCCACCCTTACTGTTTAAGTAAATCATTTTTCTCTCTCCTTTTGGTAACAATGTAGTACAACTGGCCACTGTATTGTCTGGAGCAGAAAGAAAGTGGTGTATGTATCAGTAACGGTATGTGTGTGTAAGCTTTATGAGAAATAATCCCATCTTCACATAAAAATCCAATGATATTCCTTGCACAGGAAATTCAGTTCCACCCAATGTCTTAAAACCCTAAGAAGCCAAAAGATAGAGAGAGGAAGACCAGATACATGTCCTTGAGCATCTATTGATACATAGAGTGACTGTATGTGTATGTATTTATATATAAAGAGAAGGAGAAAATATGTATTTTCTTGTGTGTGTGTGTGTGTGTGTGAGAGAGAGAGAGAGAGAGAGAGAGAGAGAGAGAACGTGTATTTGTGTAAGCATATTGGTGAATACATAGGTATATAGATAGAAATAGACACATATACACACAGAAAGAGAATGTGTAGTTGTGTATGTATACCTGAGTATGTCTATACTAAAAACGAAAGAGGGACTGTGTATTTGTGTAAGTATGTTATTATATTGATGCATACAGAGAGAGATGAGTGCATGTGTAGTTGTTCTGTAAGCCGTAGAGAGGATATATACGTGTATAAGCTTATAGATAAGAAAGAGACGATGTGCATTATGTACGTATAGACGCGTATATATACAGCGAAAGATAGAATGTGGATTTGTACGTGGGTCACATAGAGAGATAGAGCTTATATGTGTATACGTATATACATGAGTATATCTATCTATAGACAGGCGAGAAAGAGAGGACGTGTGAGCGCGAGCTCGCGTGGTTGCGTGTTTCATCGTTCTAATAAGCCTTTTGGGCTTAGAATGCCATGCATGGAGGACTTTTGCATGCCAGTCAAATCCCGTTCCCCAATAAAAAAAAAAACCAAAATAAGATTCCCCAAAAATCCGTTTTACCCATCCAAACACGAAATCTATCCAATCTCGTCCGCTCCAAAGCGGCAAAAAACGCATTCCAAGCAAAACCCAATAAAGAAAACCACAAGCCCAATCCAACACAAGATCTAGATTCACATATGCAATATAAAATAAGAATAGAAATGGCAGTCCAAACACACACACCCGTTTGGAGATGATGGAAATTCCAATTCTAGTTCATCTGAAAATGAGAACAATTTCATTCTAGCTTCTTCAAGTTCACATGAAAAATCGCCCCAGAGAGGGAGTGAAAGAGAAGAGAGAGAGAGAGAGAGAGAGAGAGAGAGAGAGAGAGAGAGAAAAAAGAGAGAAAACAATGCATACAGAAAGAGTTAGTTAGAATGGAGGAGATCTTCCGTGGGGGCGAGCGGGAATTTCTACTTACTAAGATCTTGGGTGTGGGAAGAATTGCGTACCAGCCATGAAAGCATTGAGAGGAGTTGGATAGAAAGACGAGGGATCGAGCATTGCAGCTGCAGCAGCACTTGTTGTCGTAGCAGCGAGAGAGGGAGCAGTAGCAGCGGTGGCAGCAGCAATGAGATTGCGGGAAGGAGAAGAAGACGTCTCACCGGCAGGGGCGTAATGCTGGTTGTCGGGTCCTTGATCGTATAGGATTCCCTTGAAGACATGGCCACCGATGCTGACGGCCGTCTGATATGCGTACTGATCATCTGGATCGTCCAATGCACTAACACGGACGCAGCGGAATACGGCCGGAGAATTCACTTCTGCCGGGAAATGGCCAGCTAATTCCATTCCTAGTATTATAAAAACACCAAAGAAACATCAAAGAAACGTCGAAGAAAGACAATTACCTCCCTCCCCCCCTCTCTCTCTCTCTCTCTCTCTCTCTCTCTCTTAAAATGGGGTGCCAGTAAAGAAGAAAAAGAAAGAAAGCAAAACAGATAAAAGATAGTAAATGAAAGGACTTATCAGCACAGCAAAGCAACAGCTACAGGAAGAATGGTGGGTTCTCTTCAAAACTCTCTCTCTCTCTCTCTCTCTCTCTCTCTCTCTCTCTCTCTCTCTCATAGTAGAAGCTAGGAGTGTAGGGAGAGGAGGGGAGAGGAGAGGTGGGTGTGATAGTATAACTGCAACTGTACCTGATGTAGAAGTAGGTAAACGGGTGCAGGCAAGGGAGGGAGCAGTGGGATTCTCTCTCTGTCTTTTTGGATTCTCTCCTCCATGTAATCCAACGCCTCCTGTTCTTTGCTGCTGCTGTTGCTGAATAGCTGCGAGCTGTTGCTGGCGCTCGCGCCTTCGAGAGGCGGGGACCCAAGTGCTTTTAACGTGGGTGGGGCATTGGAAGCCACGGCTCTTGCAGCAGGTCCTGCACCTCATGTGGGCGCAGTCCTTCTTGGATTGATTTCCACAGTCCTGGCAACTCATCCCTCCTCCCCCACTTGCACTCCCTCCTCCTCCTCCTCTCATCATCATCTTCGAAGATGATGATGATGATGATGGTCCACCTCCAGCCGCCGCCGCCGCCGCCGCTGCTGCTACAGATTCATCTGAAAGCCCCACTCCATGAATCCCAACAGACGTGTAGAAAGCATGCCGCTGCTGTTGTTGTTGATGACGTTGGAGCAGCTGCTGCTGCTGCCATATTTCGAAGCTTTTGTCTTCGTTTCTAGCGGTGGTGGTGTTGTAAAGGAAGAGACTTTCGGGATGAGGGAGTATGTCGTTGTGGTTGTCTTCTTCTTCGCTTCTTCTCAGTGAAAACCCAGACATTCTCTCCACCAAACAGCTGAGTCATCCGTCAATCGCGGGAGATAATCCATAGTAGTGGAGCAAGGAAAAGCTGAGAATCGCTCGCCAGCGCAAGAAAATCCCTCGTTTCTCTCTTTTCTTGATTTGGGTTTTTCGTGATTCTTGTTTTCTCTCTCTCTCTCTCTCTCTCTTTGGGAAGAGCGAGCTCGGCAATGGATGTGTCTCTCTCTCTCTAGGATTTTCTCTCTCCTCTCTCTTCTCTCTGTGAGGATCTCAGGCCACGTAGGATTTTTGGGGCAGCGACTCTCCTTCAATTCCTTTTCTCTCTGCAGTAGCTGCTCCTTCTGCTATTGCTGCTGCTGCTCCTGCAACGAGCATTAAAGCCACGGAATTACAGCCCCTGCAACGCCGCCATGGCAGCGGCCGCTCTCTCAAAATCTCTTCTCTCTCTCTCCAACTTCCACGATTTTAAGACAACAGAAATCCCTTTACAAGAAAATCCCTCGTCCCTCTCTCTCTTCTCTTTTCTCTCTCTTGATTGATGGCGATGACGACTCCAGCTGTGTGTGAAAATCTATCTCTCCCTACTACTACTGCACCTCCGCCCTTCCCTCCTCGCGGTCCATCGCATCTCATCCAACGGTCCCTACCTGTCCACGTGTCAGAGCACCAGCTTTTGCTTATTCGTCCTTGCACCCGGAAAACCCGCTGCTTTTTCCGACCCCTCCTTTAATGACATTTGCTTATTTTATTCTGAGAACGACTTTGTTACTCTGCCACACTCTGTTCGTTGATACTCGGCCACTTTTGAATTAGTTAGAAATTGCATCCGTGGCGTACAAGTAATTCAAACTAAACTGTCCAAATTATCGGTCGCTGTTTGGGTCTGTCATCACCTTGAAAATCAGGCTTGTTTTATTAGGTGGATATTCGATTGGTGGACATTTATTGTACGGTCATAAATGAAAATATCCGACGGTTCTGTTACAACGAGCAATTCTCTACCAATCAGATGGTTAAGATTGTTCGATCGGTGTTATTTTGGGAATGTTACTTAGTCACAGTCATTTCCAGGACTTAATCCGATTAATTTGAGTTAATGTATGCCACGTGTTCAAGTTCTGAGTGCCTGCGTATCAAGCGTCACACCCAGCTAGAGTATCTAATCACTCCTCGGTAGAAAAAAAAAAAAGGACGAGGGGGACACTGTTGCCCTCCGCGTGGGGGTGCACATCGCTGCGTGGTCTGACGATCCGGAGCATCCATCCTGTGGGGCCCGCTATGGATAGAACATATTTCTGGAGTGATGTTGGTTTAGACCGTTTATTCTTTTGGTTGAATTTCCCCCGTTGACATTATTAATTGTATGGTCTATATGTGTCCCCAACAAATCAGACGGTCTGGATCACGCGGCCCACTGTATAGATGATTCAATTCATTTGAGTGGACACATGTACCCTTGCTGGGAACATGGCACATGTGTGGATGATAGGACGTTCCCATTACTGATTATGTGTACTTTGTACTCGTTCATCTAAAGTGGGCCACCTAAATCATCCACCGTTTATTATGGGCTTTGGGAATAATCCCAGCACATGTTCTTTCTTTTATTTTGGCAAGAATCACATCTGAATTTATGGATTCGTACGCATCATCCATCGATGGTGGGACATTGGGATACACTAGAATCGGAGCAAAATTCCTATTTCTGATTGTGCCCACAATCCCAACCGAACTTGCATCGGGATTCGTGCTCTCCTTATACCGACCGCGGGAGATCGGGGCACACCGACTTTGAGCGTGCATCGTGTTGTGCACACGCACCGACTTTTTGTTGGTGTGAACGGTTAGATGTTGCACTTATTGGCCACTCTTTCCCACGGACGTGTCAAGCGTGTAAGAAATCTGATCCGTCCACAGGATGGGCTACGCGGTGACGATCGGATCCCATGAAATTCAGACTGATCCACTCATTATTTAGGCCACATTTGTTCATGAAGATCAACGGGTTTCCATTGCTTTCGATGGTGTGGTCCACACAATGGGTGGATCAGCATAATTATTTTCTCTATTGATCTTGATAATGCGGGACACCTTCTGCATCTATACGATGCCATGTAATATAAGTTGTTACTGGGAAATACGGTGCTGTATGTGACCATTTCTCACATCTATAATGATGAAAGTAAGGAAGTCGAATCCTTTGCGAGGCATAGATAGGACAGCTCTCAACAAAGGCACGGCGTACGTACAAGTGGGCCCCACGACTTTGTGATTTAGACCATCAATATAGTAGGCCCCACCCATGAGCTAGCCATGCAATACTTTACCTCTTTTTTCTTATCAAATGTAGTTTGTCACCAAATTCCTCTCTTAACCATCGATTTGCAGCAAACGATCGCCGGGTCATGAATGTCCCCTTTCAGGAGATTTTTGGAGGGCGGTGGTCCATCCACGGTGGGGGCCCGTCAAATAAATACGGTCAGCTTTGATACGATGAGTCCAAAGGGGCCCTCCCATTGTGTGTTTTTTTTTTTTCACCTCTCTCTCTCTCTCTGATGATGGTTCCCGTCCCATCATGGATGGGCCATGCCAAAAATCTCCAAACTTGGACGGTATAACCATTCCATTGTTGGGCTGCAAAAGATGGTAGAAAAAAAATCGCCAACAATCTACGTTGGATGGAAAGGAGGACAGAGATTAATGGATGAGATCTTCCAATTTGATAGATTTTATTCATGGCCCAGTCATGATGGAGCGATCAGATTAATTGTCTAGATCAACACATTAGAGGCCCAATATGTACATAGTGCGGGTAAAAAGAACTGTGTATGGAAAGATTATATGCAACTAATCGTCCGTAGACTACCGTTCCATGTAGCCTATTTTCATACAACGAGTGGCTAGTGTTGCTTTGATGTCAGTAATGCGCCCACAGCTTCTCTGTGGGCCCTACAATGATGTATGTGTTTTATCTACGCGGTCCATCTATTTTGATCTTATTTTAGGGCATGAGCCCAAAATTAAGTTTGATCCAAATCTCAGGTGGACCACACCATAGGAAAACAGTGGTGATTGAACATCCACCATTAAAAACTTCTGAGGGCCCACTGTAACATTTATTTGCCATCCAACCTGTTAATTGGGGTCGTTTGGCACAGTGGATTAGAGGGGATTGGAGGGAGGATTAAATGGCGGTTTCAAATCCAAGGGTTTGTAATCCATAGTAGGCTTGGATTGCACCTAAAATCATTTTTGATAGTTGCAGGTATAACATGTGTGTCACTATACACTATCTTTCTATTGGGCACATGACCTACTAATGATGACCAGCACTGTCCAGACATTGTTCCTGTAAATCAGCACCGTCCAAACATTGTCCAGCACCATCCAAACATTGCCCATGTAAATCAACGATTAAAAAAAATCGTTGATTAGTCACTCAGACATGATCTTGTGCTTGTGGCCCATCCGATACTTGGAATTTCATCATTTTTGAGCAAAGCATATATTTCAGCGGGCTTATCACAACAATTGCGTCAAAAATTACATATCCTACTAACCAAATGCACGGTGCCAAACACACCACCAAACACACCAGGAGGATTGCAAATCCAGGGGGTTTCAACTTTGCGCTCCCAAAGAGGTCACATGACCTGTATGTAGGGGTAATGGAAAAATTATCTTGATCCAAAACTTTTGTGGCCCTATTAGGAAGCTTTTATGATGGGAGCTCAATCACCACTCTTTCCTTATGTTCGGTCCACCTGAGATTTGAATCTGCTGAAGTGATGTCACTGAGTTATGTGGGGCTTACTATGGTGTATGTTTTGTATCCACACCGTCTATACACTTGGAGAAATCATTTTAGGGCATGATCCAAAGAATAAGGCACATCCAAAGGCTGGAGTGGACCCCACCATAAAACAGAGGGAAGAGTGACGCCCACCGTTGAAGCCTTCCAAAGGTCCACCATGATGTTTATTTGAGATCCAAACTGTTAATATGTTAACGCAGACATGAAAGAAAGGAAAAGACAAATATCAGGTTGATCGAAAACTTTTGTGGCCCATAGAGCTTTTTAATGGTGGGCGTCACTCCCCCACTGTTTTCTGTGGTGAGGTCCACTTGAGCTTTGGATCTGACTGATTCTTTGGATCATACCCTAACATGATATATCCAGATGGATGGACAGTGTGGATACAAAACATATATCATATTGGGCCCACAGAACTCAGTGACGTCACTTCAGTAGCGAGTATCGCTACTCAACCTGTCAGTAGCTAATCCGCGTCCGGATAAAACACATGCAATGAGGGCTCACATATATAGCACCGTCCAGTAGCGAGTGGCAGTGTCGGTATGCAATCCGCGTCCCCCTGTGTAATCGAAGGTGCCTCCCCAACAGGCCACGGCCCAATATGTAGGCGATCGGTATCACGTAAACGGTGGGCCCTATCATGAAATCACCTGGCACAAAAGTCAATCTGGTCCGCTCAACGGGAGGGAAACTTCAATGGAACTTATGGGCCACCGGTCGTCGTACCAAGCATACAGATGTAGACCATCTAACGGATGGATAAGCCTCATTTTCGATTTGACTTATCTACATGGTGGGGTTCACAGTTGGCGTGCTAGAGATGTCCTACAATAGTGACATTTTGGGGTGAAAGATGAGCCTGCATAACAAGTTATGGTGCAAAGCCTGTGGGTTCTCATGTGTAAACAGCTCACCTCATACCCATAAGCTTGATTAAACAGAAAAACTAATTCATACTTTTAACCTTAAATACAAATTCTAAATCCTAATTCATACCCTTAACTCTACTCTTAATTTGAATCTAAACTCTAAACTTTGATACAGACTTTAATCCACATCTAACCCTAGGAATCAACCAAACCCCGTTAAATCATTCGCAATAACCCGAACTGGTCCGAATCCAAATTTTAAGAAAAACTCAACTCATAAATTTAACCCATTGAATCAACTCACTTGGTCAGCCCATAGAGCCTACCCAGTCAACTTACCTTGTCAAGCTAAGTCTATAAGCCCATTTTATACTAAACCCATTTCAAAGCCCAAATTGGAGGAAAGAGAAGATAATAAAGTAGCTTCGGAGGACCAACGCTATCCATGTGTACATGAGGAGCTTCCCTCAGAAACTAGAGCAAAAGTAAAGGACGGCCGTTTACCATGTGGCACTGGTCGTACTTTGGCCGGCTGCCCACTCATGTGCAACTGCCCTCCCTGCCTATTTCATACATGTGCAAGATTTGAAAATTACTCTAATGTCCCTCTCTTGAGCCAAATTAATACATAAGATTTTACCATATGGAAATCTCAAATCTCAGCCATACAAGCCATTTTTAACCTCAAACTTTGCAGGAATTATCAAAAAATCAGGCTGGAGGGCTATAAATACCCCGTTCTCTTTACATTTTAATTCATTCCTTACTAATCCAAAAGCAACCTAAATCCCTTATACATCCCCTACTAAGGAGAGTGAGAGTGAGGAAGAGATCCTAGCCTAAGTCCAGCCTTAACACCAGCCTCCTAAGGTGACCCAAGTTCATTCCAAGCCACTCAATATGATCTTTCCGTCACTACAGTTCACCTAAGTATTTTTAATCGAGTTTCATCTGGCAATAACATTTGTATAACGTAACATTCATCTCATCATTCAACACACTTTACACCAAATTAGTTTGGAAGTATGCTCTGAGGCTAGCCGATTTAATTGGACCCAGCTTAAAGGAAAACCTGCCAATTACTTCATATTTTGTCACAAGCATTGCACATATCCATATACGAGAACTGAATCCTAACCCTCAAGAACAGTTAGATCCTGTGAAGTAGAGACTGTACATTCATATAGACAGAGCGGGTGCCTAATACATTCCCTCTCTCTAATCGCGGTCCTTAACTTAGATCTCTAATTGCAGAACCAAAGAGTCATTTTAAGGTCAGAAATCTTCAGATCCCTACCCTAACGTTTCTATAGGGTTTAGCCGACTATAGAGACGAATAAATTAACTATTGACAATTCTGGTAAAACATAATCAATCAATCACAACGTAAAGCCCTTTAAAAAGCCAGCCCGTGGAAAAGCGATCTCGAGTCAATTCCAACCCAGGATCTTAGCATACACAAAATAATGACTTTACTAGGGAGTACTAGTCACACCAGTTGCAATTCGACTTGAAAAATAGGATTTCACTAATTCCTGAGTGTTAACGGTCCTTTTCCACTTACATCTGCATCTGCATTCATTTCAATTCCAAAACCTCTAAAACAAAAAAATAAATAAAAATAAAAATACGAAACCATTGCACCTATCCAAGCTAGACTATCCCAAATAGCTTTATACCATAACCCAATCCATACCAGATCCTGAATGCCCATGACCAACCATAAAGAAGGCTTTCCCCTATAACATATTCGGAAGAACCGGTGCCAATCTCCTGCATCCAGGAGTGTAACGCCTTGAAAATCGGGGGTCGAGCATAAGCTCGACTCCCAAGTTCCAACACATCACTTATGTAACATAGATAATGATGATTAAATGTTGTCCGTGTTAGTGCGCTAAACATGAGTGAGATTATACCAAAACACTATATTATACTCCAGAGACAGTTAAATATGCAAGCGAAAGACTGTGATACACATATATATATAAAGCATATAAATGGTGGTAAGTCCCCAGAGTATGATCAGATTACCGGGCTAAATGATTACATGTATAGCTTCAAAATTCACAAAATGATACAGTATAATGTTCAACTAGTTGTATTTTTGAAATCCTGGTAATCCCCGTCGATCAGGACACGATTCATATGAAACCGCCTGACAACTGCATGTAGGAGAACGCCTCCTCGTCATCCTCAAAGTCTGGCTCCACCTCGTAGGCATCGCCATCACCTGCAGCTAAGACAGGGTCTGGTTGGTGTTTAAAGCACCGTCCCAGAACGTGAGAGTGAGTGATAAACTCAGTGGAACTATAAGGCAAAGGTTAACATGTTATCAATTCGGTCAAGCAGTAATGATAAAGCAGTACAGCAAACATGCCCTAGATACATTTGTTAATGGAATAATGATATGTAATAATGATGCATGCCCTTGCCTGCACTCTCTCAGCGTCTTCATCTTACGGCGCACATGGCAACCACCAGAAAGTGCTCTTCCTCGCCAAAGCACATGCAATGCGGTGTATGCTCATGTTAGCCAATACTTAATTACATTTATTCATATAATAATTTTGGAAAGCTAAGGTACCTCCCTTGTATTATTTTCCAAACAATGATCCATTTTAGGGTCATCAGTCCTAGCTAGTCTCATACAATGTTGCGGTTTCAGGTCACTACAAAGAGGCTCGTCACCATCAGTGCAGGCCTGCTTATACTCTAGTTGCTACGGAAAGACTCGTCACCTCAATGCAGACTTAGAGTATGCTCAAGGTCACTACGAATGGCTCGTCACCTAGTCATAGGCCGACAGCTCGAATACAGTATCCCATACCACTGTATTCGGCTCACGAGCTTAGGTTGCTCACTGGTCACTACGGGTGGGCTCGTCACCCTGGCGTAGGTTGATAGCTTGACCACGGTGTCCCATACCACTATGTCCGGCTCATGAGTCTTAGCGGATCGAGTTACCAAGGTTAAACGGGCTTTTCACTGGTGAGTTTGGTACAGTAAATTCAAGCAGTCGCATCCACACATGGTAACACACAATAAACGAATCGGGTTACTTGACAAGCTTGATTGGTACAAGCGTACGTTGAATTGATCAACAAAGAGCGCGTAAGCACCCCGTGTGGCCTAACCACTGTCAGCAAACTCCATATGACTCGGATTCCTCGAACACATCTGTTGTGGCGAAGCTAACTCAGCCACTCGTTCGAGAACCGTTACCGATAGCCTGGACTACGTAGTAGTCCCAAACGCATGTAAATATAACAGGATAAAACATGTGATAGACATATCAAAGTTAAACAATTAATTCAAGTAACGTAACCAATTGAACATTTCACAAAATACAAGGTAAACATAATTTGCACAAATGCATTTCATGCTAAATCACACAAATTTAATCTAAGTTACATAAAGGGATATATACACATAGCTAAGGTAGTTGAGAATCTCACCTCAACACCTATAAAACATACACTTTACTAAATATTTACTCATCCAGACATTTTCACAAACACTTAGACTATACACATCAACTTACATGATGTATGTTGATCACAACATGTATTAGGGCAAATCCTTTCACTAAGGAGTTGTCACGAATATAACACGCATATATCCACGATGGATAATCATGGCAAGCAGGGATTTAAATTTCATACTCATTCAATCATTTCCACAAACACTTAGACTACACATTTCAACCTATACGATACAACTTAGTTATAAGCTATATAGGGTAAATCCTTTCATAAGGAGTTGTCACATATTCAACAATCACATGTTTACGATGAATAATCATGACAAGCACAAAACCAAATTTTCGACATATCCAGTCATTTCAACTTACACATGGAATAGCCTATATTCAAAATAGTTCATATATAACCGTAAAGCGAGGAAAACAGCGTATCTAACATGTGAAACGGTAACCCAGTCGGTTATAAATCATTAACCGACATTGAAAGCCTTGAAAACTATAACCTATATGTTTATAGTCCACACCTTTCGCCGGTAAACTCGTAACGGATTCAGTTTGAACACTTCGCCTTCGTCTACGGCACAACGACAACCTATAGGATAAAATAGGTTACCTATTTCATCACATACACTATCTGAATCCCTAAAACAGATTAGGGTTTGGATTTCTTACCCGAAAATGGAATCAGAATCGCTGGAATAGTGATACGGTAGTGGTAGCTAAGCACGTGGAACGACAGGATTAAATCCTGAGAATAAACCCTAACTCTACCTCTCACTTTCCCTTTCTTTCCTTCTCTTTCTTTTCTCTTCTCTCTCTAGGGTTTAGAAATTTGTATGTGAAGGGAGAGAGAGGGTTAAGGTCCTTATATAGGCCCAAAATTGACCTCAATGGCCCAAGGGCCATGGTATACTTAGGTTATAGCCAAAACCTGACTGTTTCGGCTCAACGGATCTATTCTGGAGGCCACTTTTCTGCGTGCAGTCAGACTTAAGCTTCCTGACATTGGATCTAAGTCAAGTTAGGTTTTCGGTTTGATCAGATTTACCGATCGACCGTGGCGGACCAGTTTTAGTTTAACCGTCATCGCCACTCGATCAGGGCCACAAGTACACGGACCTGTGCTGGGAAATTTTCCTGATTTGAGGGTGTATTTAGGTCAGCTTCTGACGGTCTGAAAGCTTAAATTTGGCCCACAAGCGAACGACCCAAATCACTTAAATCTAAGTTCAATTTATAAAGATATTCACGTTTCTCACACACTTCGCTCCGGGCTCGAGTTGTGCGTTTCTGGGTACTATCTATATTTGATTTCCGAGATGGTTGTCCAGCCCAGTAAGGCGGTCATATTCGTATAGTTTCACGGTTATCGGACTTTCGACGTGCGATCTAGGTCTGATACGGAGTTTCAAGGTGCTCCCGAGAGCAACCGGGTTTAGAGATTGATCCTAGATTTCAAGGTAATGTAGCGTTAATGATTCTACAAGTTTTGGGTCTTGCAGTTCATATTTAAAGTGATTAGTGCTAATTTCACAGGTAATCTAGTTTAACACTAGTTAATTCTCACCTAATTTCTAAAGGATTTGGTCCTAAGTGATTTCTGCCTGAAGTGGTATTCGGGTCTTTGCACGGATTTTTCCGAGACGTTACAATCTAACCCCCTTAAAGAAAAATTTTATCCTTAAAATTAGTACCTTTTTGTACTCCTCAAGAATCTAAGGGTAGTTCTTATGGGCTTCGGCTTCTGTCTCCCAAGTAGCCTCTTCCTCAGTGTGATGCATCCATAACACCTTCACCAACGGAATAACCTTACTACGCAACACTCGCTCCTTCCTGTCTAGGATACGCCTCAGCCGCAGTACATAAGTAGCATCCTCACACAACTGTACTTGCTCACATTTGATGATGTGGGAAGGATCAGGAACGTATTTCTTCAGCATAAATACATGAAATACATTGTGCATGCCCGTGAGTGGTGTGGGCAAAGCAAGGCAGTATGTGACCACACCCACTCGGTCTAGTATCTAGAATGGACCAATAAATCTCGGCGTGAGCTTCCCCTTCTTGCCAAATCGAATGACTTCCTTCATGGGGGAAACTTTAAGGAACACATGCTCCCCAACCTCAAACTCTAACTGTCACCACCTAGTGTCGGCGTAGCTCTTCTGTTTGCTTTACGCTGCTAGAAGTCGACGCCTGATAATGTCGATCTTTTCTGAGGTTATCTGTACTAACTCTAGGCCAATTAAGCTCTTCTCGCCAACCTCTGCCCAGCAGTGTGGTGCTCAAAAGGGGCGCCCATACAAAGCCTCATAGGGAGTCATGCCAATGCTCGCCTGAAAGCTATTGTTATAGGCGAACTCTTCATAAGGTCATCCCAACTGTCCTTGAAATCGAGCACACAAACTCGCAGCATGTCTTCCAACACCTGATTTACCCGTTCCGTCTGTCCGTCAGTCTGTGGGTGGAACGCGCTACTGAACTTCAAATTTACACCAATTACTTCCTGAATACGAGTCCAAAAGATAGATGTGAATCGAGTGTCTCGGTCCGATACGATCTCCATAGGAACTCCATGCAGACGTACGATCTCCTTGATGTACAACCTGGCCAAATCATTTACAGAGTTTGTAACTCTGATCGGGAGGAAATGAGCCGATTTCGTCAATTGGTCCACGATCACTCAAATGGAATCATGCCCCTTCCTTATCTTCAGCAACCTAGAAATGAAATCCATAGAGATAAAGTCTCACTTCCATTCAGTTATGGGAATAGGCTGAAGTAAACCAGGAGGTCAGCGATGCTCGGCCTTGACCTGCTGGCACGTGAGACAATGGGATACGTAATTTGCTATGTGGGCCTTCATGTTGTCCCACCAATAAGAATGCTTCATGTCTCAATACATCTTCGTACTACCAGGATGCATCACCATCTTCGAATTGTGAGTGGCCTCAAGAACTTCTCTCCTCAAGTCATGGAGATTCGAGACGCATAGGAAATTACAGTAACGTAAGCCCTCATTCGTACCAACTCTCCACTCAATGTCCTCATCATCGTTAGCCTACTCTCGAAGCTCAGACAATCGTCCATCGTCCTTCTGGGCCTCAATGATCCTATCATCAATAAGTGGACGCACATGAACGTGCGCGACGCTCTCGAACGGCTCCTCCATGGTGAGCTTCTATTCGAAGTCTTACACGAACTCTACCATACCCCATTCTGCCACCATCAGCGGAGCCGCAAACTCTATGGTCTTCTTACGGCTCAATGCGTCAACCACAAGGTTAGCCTTGCCCGAATGGTAGGTAACCTCGAACTTGAAGTCCTTCAAGGTTTCCATCCATCGCCGCTGCCTCATATTCAGGTCCCGCTGAGTGAATATGTATCTGATGCTCTTGTGGTCACAAAAGAGCTCGAACTCCTCTCCGTAGAGGTAATGTCTTCAGAACTTCAGTGCAAAGATGACGGCTGCCAACTCTAGGTCGTGTGTAGGGTAGTTCTCCTCGTGTTTCCTCAACTGTCTCGAGGCGTAAGCAATCACCTTGTTCTTCTACATAAGGACACAACCCAGACCAACGCGAGATGCGCCGATGTATATAGTATACTTAACCCCTTGTTTTGACAATACTAGCACAGGGGCAGACGTCAACTTGTCCTTTAGCTCCTGAAAAGCTGCTTCCATCTTCTCATTTCAGGCAAACTTCAGATCCTTCCGTATCAACTGTGATAGCGGTTTGGCAATCTCGGAGAAGTCCTTAATAAATCGACGGTAGTACCCTGCCAGACCAAGAAAGCTCCTCACCTCAGTAACCGAACCGGGCTGTTCCCTGTCCTGAACCTCGGTTACCTTAGCGAAGTCAACTACTATCCCTTCCTCGGGCACCACATGTCCCAAGAACTTGACTTCCTCTTTCCAGAAGTCGCACTTCTTATACTATGCGAACAATTGGTTCTTCTTCAGAGTACCCAAGACAGTTCGCAGGTGTTCCTCGTGCTCTTCCCGACTCTTAGAGTATATCAGAATGTCATCTATAAATACGATGATAAATCGAAACAAAAATGGCCGAAACACCCTGTTCATCAGGTTCATGAACATGGCCGGTACGTTTGTAAGGCTGAACGACATCACAAGAAACTGATTGTGTCCAAAACTGGTCCTGAAGGCCATCTTTTGCACGTCCTCATCCCTGACGCGCAACTAATGATACCCTGACTGCGGATCGATCTTCGAGAAGTATTGTGCCCCCTTCAATTGATCGAACAGATCATCTATCCTAGGCAAAGGATACTTGTTCTTCACTGTTACCTGGTTCAACCTGTGGTAATCAATACACAATCGCAGTGACCCATCGTTCTTCTTCACGAACAACACGGGCGCTCCCCAAGGAAACACACTCTGTCGTATGAAGCCTGCCTTTAACAAATCATCAATCTGTCTCCTCAGTTCCTCCATCTCACATGGAGGCATGCAATATGTCAGCAATGAAATAGGTGTCGCACCAGGCACAAGATCGATAGTAAAGTCGATCTCGCGCTTAGGAGGTAGTCTTGGGATCTTCTCGAATACGTCTGTGAAGTCCTGAACCACAGGCGTATCTCTCAACGTCGGACCATCAATACTCTCCAATAGAGAAGAGTAACAACTCAAACGGGAAGGGTGACTAACCTGAACAGGGAAAGTAAAAGCCGTGCCCTTAGGTCCATGGGTTGTCACCACCCTAGCCTCACAATCAATCTCTACTCGCATCTCGGTGAGCCAATCCATACCGAGAATAACGTCGTAATGATACAGGAGGGCAACAATCAGGTCAACTGTTACCATCCTACTCCCTAAGTCTATCGAGCAACCCTCACAAATTCGTGTAATGTCAGAAAAAGTCTCTATGGCGGTAAGGACCCTCACTCCCTTCGTAGGAGCAATGTCTAACCCTGGTCGCTTGACTGTCGTGCAGGATATGATGGAGGTAGTGAACCCAGTGTCTGCCAATAAACGACTGAAGCACCTTGAATCTATGTCGTGACCTCAAAAGCCATTGGTTCCATGCTTTCTATCTCTGATACCTCGGCAGTAAGTGAATGTACCCGAGCCTATTGCGGACGGTTCAACTGCGGTACCATAGGCCATTGAGGTGGCTTGAAGCGAGGTGCAGGGGGCCGAAATGATGGATGTACAGGTGCTGTCCGTAGAGGTGGTGCTGATATGGCCTGAGAAAGCTGGCATTCGATCCTCTAAGGTGGTGAAAATCCCCTGTCCCTCATCCTACTGAAACAATACCTATCTGTATGACCTGCCTTCCTACAGTACGTGCATCGCAAGTCTGTTCATCCTAGCCGAGTCGGTGGCGCCGCAAGCCTAGGAGGAGAGTCTGCACGTGTCCTCTTATCGAGAAATGGCCTGACTGAGAAATCAGGTCGGGGCCTAGGGGCCATAGGCACACGGGTGCGGGATAATCTATCCCCATCCTGCTCCGCTCGCAAGGACATGCCCACTAACTCAGCATAGGTAGATATGCTAGTGCAACACATCTTCAAGCGGATCTCGGGTCGCAGACCCTTAGAAAATCATCGCATCCGCATCAGCTTATCTCCCAGTATCAATGGAACATACCTTCCTAGCTTCGTGAATTGGTTCTCATATTTTGTCATTATCATCCCTCCCTGTCAGAGGCAAAGAAACTCACTTTCCTTCTTGTGGCGATAAGTGAGGGGGTAGTACTTCTCGTGGAAGCGGGTCTTAAATGCGGCCCACGTCCATACATACTCGACCGCAATGGTCCACAGGACGCTGTCCCACCATAAGCTGGCCTCCTTCTCAAACATAAAGGTGACCAACTCCACCTACTCAAGCTCTGTACAGTGCAGCGGGTTTAGCATCTTAGAGATGTGGTCAAGCGAATACTCAGCCTCCTTGGGTCTGTGAGTACCCGCAAAGGTAGGAGGCTGCAAGCGCTGGAATCGCTCGAAGAGGCCGCTAGCACCTGCATTCCCAACAGGGTATACAAAAGGTGCAGGTGGAGCCACACCCATGCCCTGGGCAAAGATTCCCCCAAGGGTGTCTAAGAGCTACAGCTGCTGCTGCATCAACAACATAATCTGCTCGAACCTATCAGTAGGAAGAGCCGACTGAGGCACATGCGGCGTCGAAGAAGATGCGTGGTTCTGCTCAGGAACCAGTGGTGTAATAGGTGGTACCGCAGATGGTGTCACAGGTGTTTGCTCATTTGTGGAGCCGGTGGCCGGCCGAGAATCTGACATAGTCTAGAAGGTCAGACCCGAACTATGGTCCATGTGGCTATCGCTGACGGGAGGTGCCCCGTCAACCGATTTACCAAGTGGGAGACGTGCCGTACTCCGCATGGCCTTAGGTGGCATTCCCTATATACAACATAGGGCGTAACTCATGAGATTTTTGCACAAGATCATACACACATTCATAAGACATTCGCATTTCAAATCCAAAGAAGCTCCACGCATTTCATTTACCAAAATTGTCACAATACATGAGATGCAGTATTACATGGATCATGACAGAAAATACATGAGAGCAAGTCTAAACAGGGTTCCACACACTAGTACCAACAAACTATTCTACCACATTCCTAACCCTACCAAGGCTACACATAGCAACAAGAAAGCAAACAACAAAGTAACTAAAAGACGACTACATGTAAGACTAGTCGTCCGAGTCTGGCAATGGAGGAGGGGCACCCTTGTCCTGCAAGCAGCACAAGAGGGCTTTTAGGGTGCGCAACATCTTCTTTCACTTCTTCTTCACGTACGCTGGATGTTCTTCAAGCTTCTGTTTCACCTCGGCCCGAGTCTCTCGAATCTCTTATCTAAGAGCGGCCTGACCCTCCTTGACCTGAGCTAAACGGGCTCCTAAAGCAGCCCAATCCTGGTGGTGCTCCTGTGATATATGGGTCCACTTCGGGTCCCCCCGAATTGTACCGATTTGGCCCCCTACTCCGTTTGAGTCGTTTCAGGTTCCATCTCGCGTATATTCACGATTTTCGATTTGTTTAAGTGTGGAATTGGTTAAATCTCCAACTAAACCCATTGATTGATGGTCTAGAAAGGTATTAGGTTCATTTCACATGATCATAAAGGCCTACAGGCCCAATCTCTACGGTCGATTTCGATCAATTTCGCCATTTGACAAAATTCGGGAATCTTATATCTGTTTCTACATTTTATCGCACCCTCCTATGTCATAGTGCGTCAGCGTACGTCGTGTGACCATAATCCAGGTCCAGTGTAATCCAAATCATGCTCTGATACCAACTTGTAACGCCTTAAAAATTGGGGGTCGAGCATAAGCTCCACTCCCAATTTCCAATGCATCACTTATGCAACATAGATAATGATGATTAAATGTTGTCCATGTTAGTGCGTTAAACATGAGTGGGATTATACCAAAATATTATATCATACTCCAGAGACAGTTAAATTACACAAGCGGAAGATTGTGATACATATATATAAAGCATATAAATGGTGGTAAGTCCCTAAAGTATGATCAGATTACCAGGCTAAATGATTACATGTATAGCTCTAAAATTCACAAAATGATACAGTATAATGTTCAACTAGTTGTATTTCTAAAATCCCGGTAATCCCCGTCAATCAGGACACGGTTCACATGAAACCGCCTGACAACTGCATTTAGGAGAACGCCTCCTCGTCATCCTCGAAGTCTGGCTCCGCCTCGTAGGCATTGCCATCACCTGCAACTAAGACAGGGTCTGGTTGGTGTTTAAAGCACCGTCCTAGAACGTGGGAGTGAGTGATCAACTCAGTGGAACTATAAGGCAAAGGTTAACATGTTATCAATTCAGTCAAGTAGTACAACAAACATGCCCTAGATACTCTTGTTAATTCAAAAATGATATGCGATAATAGTGCATGCCCTCGCCTGCACTCCCTCAGCATCTCCATCTTACGACGCGCATGACAACCACCCGAAAGTGCTCTCCTCGCCAAAGCACATGCAATGCGGTGCATGCTCATGTTAGCCAATACTTAATTAGATTTATTCATACAACCACTCGTTCGGGAACCATTACCGATAGCCTAGACTACGTAGTAGTCCCAGACGTATGTAAATATAATAGGATAATACATGTGGTAGGCATATTAAAGTTAAATAATTAATTCAAGTAACGTAACCAATTGAACATTTCACAAAATACAAGGTAAACATAATTTGCACAAATGCATTTCATGCTAAATCACACAAATTTAATCTAAGTTACATGAAGGGATATATACACATAGCTAAGGTAGTTAAGAATCTCACCTCAACACCTATATAACATACACTTTACTAAATATTTACTCATCCAGACATTTTCACAAACACTTAGACTACACACATTAACTTACATGACGTATGTTGATCACAACATGTATTAGGGCAAATCCTTTCACTAAGGAGTTTTCATGAATACAACATGCATATATCCACGACGGATAATCATGACAAGCAGGGATTCAAATTTCATACTCATTCAATCATTTCCATAAACACTTAGACTACACATTTCAACCTACACGATACAACTCAGTTATAAGCTATATTAGGGAAAATCCTTTCATAAGGAGTTGTCACGTATTTAACAATCACATGTTCACGGTGAGTAATCATGGCAAGCACAAAACCAAATTTCCGACATATCCAGTCATTTCGACCTACACATGGAATAGCCTATATTCAACATAGTTCATATATAACCGTAAAGTGAGGAAAACAACATATCTAACATGTGAAACGGTAACCTAGTCAGTTATAAATCATTAATCGACATTGAAAGCCTTGAAAACCATAATCTATACGTTTATATTCCGCACCTTTCGCCGGTAAACTCGTAATGGATTCAGTTTGAACACTCTGCCTTCGTCTACGGCACAATGGTAACCTATAGGATGAAATAGGTTACCTATTTCATCACATACACTATCTAAATCCCTAAAACAGATTAGGGTTAGGATTTCTTATCCGAAAATGAAATTAGAATTGCCGGAATAGCGATACGGTAGTGGTAGCTAAGCACGTTGAACGTCGGGATTGAATCCCGAGAATAAACCCTAACTTTACCTCTCACTTTCCCTCTCTTTCCTTCTCTTTCTTCTCTCTTCTCTCTCTAGGGTTTAGAAATTCATATGTGAAGGGAGAGAGAGGGTTTAAGGTCCTTATATAGGCCCAAAATCGACCTCAATGGCCTCAGGGCCATGGTATACTTAGGTTATAGCCAAAACCTGATTATTTCGGCTCAACGGAGCTGTTCTGGAGGCCCCTTTTCTGTGTGCGGTCAGACTTAAGCTTCCTGATGTTGGATCTAAGTCAAGTTAGGTTTTCGGTCCGATCGAATTTACCAATTGACCGTGGCGGACCAGTTTCAGTTTAATGGTCATCACCACTCGATCAGGGCCACAAGTACACGAACTTGTGCTGGGAAATTTTCTTAATCTGAGGGTGTATTTAGGTCAGCTTCTGATAGTCTGAAAGCTTAAATTTGGCACGCAAGCGAACGACCTAAATCACTTAAATCTGAGTTCAATTTCTAAAGATATTCGCGTTTCTCACACACTTCGCTCCGGGCTTAAGTTGTGCATTTCTGGATACTATCTGGATTTGATTTCTGAGATGGTTGTCAAGCCCAGTAAGGCGGTCATATCAGTATAGTTTTGCAGTAATCAGACTTTCAATGTGCAGTCCAGGTCTGATACAGAGTTTCAAGGTGCTTCCGAGAGCAACCGGGTTTAGAGATTGATCCTAGATTTCAAGGTAATGTAGCGTTAATGATTATACAAGTTTTGGGTCTTGCAGTTTGTATTTAAAGTGATTAGTACTAATTTCACAGGTAATCTAGTTTAACACTAGTTAATTCTCGCCTAATTTCTAAAGGATGTAGTTCTAAGTGATTTCTGCCTGAGGTGATACTCGAGTCTTTTCATGGATTTTTCCGAGACATTACAAGGAAGTAGCCTGAAATACAAAGTCATGCAGGAAATGCTTCGCCAATTTGTGTAAGAAGTGCACAAAACCTTCAAGATGTCCCAGCATGATAACAAAAGCCACCATCTTTCGCGCCTCTTTCAACCTCCAATACAATCCGACCACAATTGTTAGGATTCATGCCCGACTTTTGATACCTTCCCAATGTAGACCTTCGGCCAGAGTAACCCTCCACATTAGGACATTTCTTCTAGTATCCTCCCAAAAACGAGAACCATTTCTAATCAGTTTACACAACCTAGATTACCAATCAATTCCAACATCCTCCTCCTAATGGAAATTCCCGTCAATTTCAATATCCTCCTGCAACTAGGGTTTCTTCGTAGTCTTATTTCCTACTCCTAGTTCAACGAACTTTTATAATGGGAGCAATTGGTGGGTCTAACTTCCTCCAAGCAAGAGTTATATGAGCATCTACAGTTCTAATTACTATTAGAGGGGGTAGTCTAGACCGAGCCAGGGGCAAAATTCCTCTTATTTAATCCATTCAAAATCAAACAAATCCAAGAGCGAATACAAGAGATGAAGAGGAAGTTGCAGAAGCAACAAGGGTGGATCTTCCATCCACCAAGTTCATGAACTTCTGCCCTTTTCTTAACATAAAAGTACCTTTAGGCTTTGAGGTGCCAAAATTTAAAAGCTATGATAGTATAGGGTGTCCTATGGACTACTTGAGAGCATTATGTGGAGAACTTAATGTCATGGCAAGCAAAGAGGGAGCATTGATCCGTCTATTTCAAAAATCCTTGAAAGGCGATACATTAGATTGGTACACATCAGTAGACTACCATCAAATCAAAGCTTGGGAATAACTTTCCTAAGAATTTGTCAATCATTTTGCATACAATCTTAACTCAATGCGCCCAATAGGGGGATGATGAATCCTTATTAACTTACATTGGACGGTGGCGAGCCATGGCCACCATAATGAAGACGCCCATCGACGACGAGGAGAAAATTTGTATGATCGTCCACTCAGCAAATCCGAGTATCTCTAGATACCTTGTTTCGTATCTGTATGCCTACTTTACTAACTCATCTGCGTTGGGGAACAAGTCGAAGTCGAAATAAGAGTCGGGACGATCTCCCATTGGTTGCCTCATCAAGCCTCCCTGGTGCAACTGATAGTGGAAGGCCTATCGGATATAAGAATGGTGACGAAGTGTTCCTGGCCCCCATCCAATGGAAGAAGATAATCTTATTGGCTCTACCGAAGGCACACCATTTATCCCTTAACAGGGAAAATCGCAACAATAACAATAGTCGAGATGGAACCCATAGTATCACATTCATAGTCAGTAAACAGAACCCACAATACCACAATCTAGCTTGTCATCAAGCACTCGTACCATCAATATTATCAGAGAAGAATCTCCTCTTCATCCAACCCAATTTATCCATGTCATTGACTCTTGTCTAAAGTTCGAGCCCCTCATCCTACAAGGGATACCTCTAGCTGGTCCAATCTCAGAGCCCCTCATCCCGCAAGGAAGACCTTAATTTAGTCCAGTCTCTGAGCCCTAAAATATATAAGGGGCATCTTCAATCAGTCTTGTCTTTTAACCCTCAGTCAACTAGGGGCACAATGTAATAATCCTAATTCCTATAGCAATTTTCACACTCTTGCGCCCACTTAAACCATACAACATATGGAACCTAGAAAATACTTAGAAATATCATTAATCAGGAGGAGTATCCTCTCCCGTCTACACGTTGGATGTGTTTGAATTTTGAGGACAATTCTTACAAGGGGGTAAAATGTAATGACCCAAGATTTTGGTGCGCATGCATGCATGTGCATACATGCACACTTGTATTCATCTAAGCATTCATGCATAATCCTTCCATTTATTCATAGATTCATGCGTACACATATTCATAAAGTGTGCAAGTTGTGATATGTGTGACTGATTTATTTAGTGTGTATCATTGATTGATAATTATATGGTTATGATGTATATATATGTATATGTATACGTGCACTCTCTTTACTCATACACCTAAAATCAACAATTCATTCATCAAGTAGCTCAAATATAACCGTGAAACATACATTAAACCTAGCCATTCATACACCGTGTAGGGTATGCGATCACATACTCATCCATCCATTTTTAAGATTGCAGTTTAATCATATAAGTCGTTTATTCGATTATCCACTTATATGATCAACTAAAAACTCTTCTTGCACCTATCTGAGTATGAAAGTAACCATACATTAACGCGTATATCAGATTAGACTCTTAATCATTTGATTATTTTACATATATCTTATCATTCAACCGTACATCATACCTGGATTCACCAATTGGACCACCTAAAAATCAAACAAAAATCACTTCGAAGATTCTCACATTTCTCCTAATAAATTTATTGAAGTACTTCTTACATTGGAATATGATTTAACAAGTTTAGAGGTCTACAAGTTATATACATATTTTGATGACAAACTTGTAATTTTAAAGAGGAGAAACCATATATGTATCCATACGTACAACCGTAAATCCGATGCCTCATATCTCACAACCAGGTAACTCATTTATAAAATGAACTCTATATCTACCTCTCTGCTCATTGAGGTACCACACGGTCCACTTAAATCTTATTTTCAATACATCTCAGCCATTCATTCATGTACGATATATCATGTACGATATAATTCTCTAATGTGGTATGTCTTAAACGTGTGTAGCATTCCCATTTAAGTTTTAATATTTTAAAAAGTTAATTACATGCATTAAATATTATTAATTTTTAGTGAAATATAAATATATATTAATTAGTGGTAAAGATATTATCACGTGAGTGTTGGATTTAGGAAACAAAAGGAGTGTGAGTATGATTAGGGGTCATTAATTTAGACCACTCATCACAATGACCAACCCAACCATTTCAAATCGTCTAAGTTGTTGGGGGCCTTGCATAAAATCTTAGGATCTAGCCTCCTGAAACAAACCAAAATTATGGATAATAAAGCAATGAAATAAATCAAAGCATAAACCACACACCACATAAGAGATTTTTACGTGGAAAACCCTCAAAGAGGTAAAAACCACGGGACCTTGTCCAGATCAACAATCCACTATGAAGTAGAACATTAAACCGATCACAAGCACACCTTGCTATGATTAAACCTTCATCACTCACGCAGGAGTGGATAAACAGTAAGAGAAACAAAAGAAAAATGGAGAGATCTCATCAATTATAAGGACGTGGAAGCTCTAAGATATGGTAGATCACCTCTACGAACATAGCCTCCCTTCCACAAGCTTCCTTTCTCTCTTTCCCTCTTTCTCTCTCACCTTTGATATCCCTAAACCCTTTAGGAACCCCTCTTGTGCTTTTTCATACACCTCATATTCCCTAGAAAAGCCCTAGGGACCTCTTTTTATAGTTTTAGGAAACTCGTTTTCGCATCCCAGTTGTGAAAGGACTTGCGAAACGAAATTCGCACAAAATCGCGGAACGAATCTAAGTAACCTCGACTAGTCGTATTGAGTCCACGACTGGTAGAGTGCCACCCACTACCGGTCGAGGACCTCCCACGATTGGTCGAGCACCCCCGAAAAAAATAGTCCACAGTTGTTAGACTTTGAGTCAAGCCATGACTTGACTCCATGACTGGTCGTGCACCAGCCCTCGACCGGTCGAGTGAGGCTCACGATCGGTCAAGCACGGGACAAAAAACCTCATCAAATCTCCCCCTTTTTGTCCCAAGAGGAATCCACCTTCTTCAAGCCAGCCAAGTTTCTACAAACCTTAAACTTGCCCTTGAGCAAAGCCTTGGTCATCATGTCTGACCCATTATCGTCTGTGTGGACCTTTTCAAGCTATACACCTTTTGTTCCAAAGTATCCCTGATCCAGTGATACTAAATCTCTATGTGCTTTGACTTGAAATGCTGACTTGGATTCTTGCTCAAGTGTATAACACTCTGACTATCGCAATAGACCACGTGCTCCTCCTGCTTCAGGCTAAGTTCCTGTGAGAACCTCTTCATCCAAAGCATCTCTTTACATACCTCTGTGACTGCAATGTACTCAGCTTCTGTCATCGACAATGCTACGACCTTCTGTAGCTTGCTCTGCCAAGAAACCGCTCCCCCTGCGAATGTGAACATAAGCCCCAAGGTAGACTTCATGGAGTCTATGTCACCAGCCATATCTACATCTATGTAGCCCTCTAACACAGGTTTACCGTCACCATAGCATAGGCTCAACCTGGATGAGCCTCTTAGATACCGTAGTATCCACTTCACCACTGCCCAATTTTCTTTGTTAGGATTGGCCAGATACTGGCTGACAATACCAACCGCATATGCTATATCTGGGCGTGTATACACCATAGCATACATCAAACTTTCTATAGCTGACGCATAGGGTATCTTCTGCATCTCTTCCACCTCTATCTTCATCTTGGGACACTGCCTGTGGCTCAATCTGAAGTGACCATCTAGTGGAGTACTGACCGGCTTTGCTGCATTCATATTGAACCGCTCTAAGACTTTCTTAATATACCGCTCATGTGACAACCAAAGCTTCCTACTGCTTCTGTCACGGGTTATCTTCATTCCTAGGATCTATTTAGCTGGACCCAAGTCTTTCATTGCAAATGACTTGCCCAACTCTTGTTTCAGCCTATCGATCTTCTTGATGTCTTTTCCCATGATGAGCATGTCATCAACGTATAATAACAGAACTAAGAAATCACTATCTGAGAACTTGTGCGTGAACACACAGTGGTCCGACTCTGCTCTGTCATACCCATGCTTCAATATAAGCAAGTCGAACTTCTTATACTATTGCCGTGGAGCTTATTTCAGGCCATACAAGCTCTTCCTCAGCCTACACACCATATGCTCTTTGCCTTTGACTTTGAACCCCTCTAGTTGGTGCATGTAGATCTCTTCTTCTAGGTCAGCATGGAGGAAGACAATTTTAACATCTAACTGCTCTATCTCCATATCCATGCTAGCCGCCAACCCAAGTAACAATCGTATGGATGTCATCTTCACCACTGGTGAGAATATCTCCTCGAAGTCTATGCCTTTCCTCTGACCAAACCCTTTCACTACAAGTCTGGCCTTGAACCTTATCTGTGAATTCTTCTGCTCAACCTTCTTTCTGAACACCCACTTGTTGCTCAGAGCTTTCTTACCCTTAGGCAGTTTCACCATATCATAGGTGTGGTTCTTATGCAAGGATTCCATTTCCTCTTGCATAGCTTTCAACCACTCCTCCTTATGCTCATCGGCTAGGGCCTCAGAATAGTCTTCTGACTCTCCCCCATCAGTCAGCATAATGTACTCATGTGGTGAGTACCTCTTGGACGGTTGTCTATCCCTAGATGACCTCCTCACCTGTGGCTCAACAGGTGGATCAAGTGGGGTCTTCTCCCCTGGTCCATCTTTTGAAGGAACTCCCTCGTCCTCTGTACCTTGCTGTACTCCCCCGTCATCAGGCACCACGAGAGGAATAATAGGATCCATGTCCTCTAGCTCACTTGAACTAGGCTGATTCTTCTCTGGCTTACTAATGTCTTTTATACACTGATCTTCAAAGAAAACCACATCTCTGCTCCTGATAAGCTTCTTCTCGGTCGGATCCCACAATCTGTAATTGAATTTTTCATTACCGTACCCCAAGAATACACACTACTTGATCTTCATATCGAGCTTGGACCTCTCGTCCTTTGGTACGTGAACGGATGCTCTACATCCAAACACCCTGAGATAACTGTACGATGGATCCTGTCCAGTCCACACCTTCTCAGGTACTTCTCCATTCAATGGGGCTGATGGAGACTTATTTATCAAATACACCGCCGTGTGCATTGCTTCTCCTCGGAACGTCTTGGGCAATTTCGCATGGGATAACATGCGTCTGATTCTCTTAACAATGGTGCGATTCATTCGCTCAGCTACACCATTATGTTGGGGGGTCTTGAGAACCGTCTGTTCATGTCGTATACCCAGGGACTTACAACACTCTTAAAAGTCACCAATGTATTCACCACCATTGTCAGTGCAGATGCACTTTAACGATCTACCTGTCTCTCTCTCAACCATAGCATGAAACAATTTAAACACACCAAAGACCTCGTCCTTGGATTTTAAAGCATAAACCCAAACCCTCCTAGATGCATCATCTATAAAAGTGACAAAATACAATGCCCCACCCAAGGTTTTTGTCGTCATAGGACCACAAACATTAGAATAAACCAAATCTAATGTATGCACTTTATTAATATGAGAAGTAGTTTTAACAAATGAAACTCTATGCTGTTTCCTTGATAAATAATCAAGACAGGTTTTCAGAGGTGTACCTGTCACATCTGGAAGGAGCTGCTTCTTTGCTAGTACCTGAAGCCCCTTTTCACTCATGTGGCCTAGACGCCTATGCCACATGTCAATAGCTGAATCTTCCACTGCATTTAACCCACCCTTGCGCACACTGACACTTGCCTTGTAAAGGGTGCAACACTTCTTTCCTCTAGCTGTGATCAACGAACCCTTGATGAGCTTCTATTGCCCACCAGCAAACTGACTTCATAGCCATCATCATCCAACCTTCCCGTCAACATCAAGTTGAGGCGAAGGTCTGGGATATGCCTCACATCCCTGAGAACCAATGTACAGCCTCCATTGGTTTTCATATAAATATCATCGACTCCCACGATTTTTGATACGCTAGAATTTCCCATCTTCACGGTCCCATAGTCTCCTGACTTATAGCTTGTGAAGAAATCCCTACGTGGAGTCACATGAAAAGAGGCTCCCGAGTCTATCACCCAGTCGGTGTCCTGACTCGTAGCCGTGAGACATACATCATGATCTGCTGAAAGAATAACTACAACGTCGCCATCTGAAGCAACCGCAGTGGAATTTGATTAATCTTCCTTCCCTTTTCCTTTCTTGTCGTTCTTCTTACCACGACATTCATGCTTGTAGTGGCCCTTCTTGCCACAATTCCAGCAATCAACATCCTTTTTATTACTCGACTTACCTCTTGATTTATCTTGGGCTTTCCCGCCCTTCCTGTTATTTCCTCTCCCCCGTTCCTGTGTTAGGAGGGCCTCTTGCTGAGTAGACCCCTGAGACTTCCTTCTTGTTTCCTCATTGAAGAGACAACTAGTTACCTGTTCCATGGATATCTTTCCGTCTGGCGCAGAGTTACTTAGAGACACCACCAATATCTCCCAACTGTCAGGCAATGAACTAAGTAATAGTAAAGCCTGCAATTTATCATCTAGGACCATCTTCATAGAGGAGAGTTGGTTCACTATATTACTAACCTCATTCATGTACTTGGCCACAGAACCACCATCCTTGAATTTGAGATTCACAACTCGCCTTATTGGAAAAATTTTATTACCGACTGTTTTCCTCTCATACAGCCCTTCTAATTTCAGCCATAGGCTAGCGGCTAAGGTTTCCGTAGACACATGGTGGAACATGGAATCATCCAACCATTGTCTAATAAACCCCACTGCCTTCCGGTCCATCTTCTTCCAATCATCATCAGACATATCCTTAGATTTTGCTGATATGCCTAAAATTGGAGAATATAGGTCCTTGCAATAAAGCAAGTCCTCCATCTTAGCCTTCCATATGGTCCAGTTAAAACCATTGAGGCTGATCATCCTTGATGAGCCACCTTCTATAATTCAAAACTGATCTTACCCGTTCAATAAACTTAGATCTGATACCACTTTGTTGGGGGCCTTGCACAAAACCTTAGGATCTAGCCTCCTAAAACAAACCAGAATTATGGATAATAAAGCAATGAAATAAATCAAAGCATAAACCACAACCACATAAGAGATTTTTATGTGGAAAACCCTCAAAGAGGTAAAAACCACAGGACCTCATCCAGATCAACAATCCATTATGAAGTATAACGTTACAACCGATCACAAGCACACCTTGCTATGATTAAACCTTCATCACTCATGCAGGAGTGGATAAACAGTAAGAGAAACAAAAGAAAAATGGAGAGATCTCACCGATTACAAGGACGTAGAAGTGCTGAGATATGGTAGATCACCTCTACGAACATAGCCTCCCTTCCACAAGTTCCTTTCTCTCTTTCCCTCTCTCTCTCTCTCTCACCTTTGATATCCCTACACCCTTTAGGAAACCCTCTTGTGCCTTTTCATACACCTTATATTCCCTAGAAAAGCCCTAGGGACCCCTTTTTATAGTTTTAGGAAACTCATTTCCGCATCCCAGTTGTGAAAGGACTTGCGAAACGAAATCTGCACAAAATCATGGAACGAATCTGCGTAACCTTGACTGGTCATACCGAGTTCACGACCGATCGAACGCCACCCACGACCGGTCGAGGACCTCCCACAACCAGTCGAGCACCCCCGAAAAAAATAGTCCACAGTCGTTGGACTTTGAGTTGAGCCACGACTCGACTCCACGACTGGTCGTGCACCAGCCCTCGACCCGTCAAGCGAGGCTCATGACCCGTCGAGCAAGGGACACAAAATCCCATCATAAGTCTTATTACAAAATCAACTAACAACCCGCTCGTTAACTCAAACCAACAAAATGAAACCGTTAAATTCATACACAATATCAGCATCGTCTATAGAACTCCTCAATTTGCCATCCGCCACTCAAATTCATCCATCAATTTGATCCATCAACCCACCCACTTGATTAGTCATCCATTATACATTAATGATTTTACATGTACGCCCATGTATATACTGGTCACACATGAGCACCATGCGCATGCATAACTATACACTACATGCATAATTTCATATACACACTTGAGGCATTTTTTTATTTTTTATTTTGTAATAAAGGAAATTAAAGGATGGTAGATGTTTCAGTTACACGTGGTACCATTTAAAGATAACGTTTTGTTTTTTTTTTTTTTTTTTTGTTTTTCACATGTGTGTATTATGTATGGTGGGACCCCTCTATTATAAATATGGTTATGTGTGTAGGCACGAGAAGTGAAAGTATGAGAAAAAGATAATAGCGAAATAAAATAAAATAATGATAAAAATGAGAAATAAAAGAAGATTCATGAAACTTTTGTCAAGGTGGGTGATCCATCTCTAATATGAAGTTTTTATAATTGTTGTTATTTAAATTTTATTCATTATAGTTAATTAATTTTACTTTGAATTGTATACGAAGTTATTATTTATTGTTGATATTTTTATTCCTATAATATTTAGAGAAAAATTGTTTATTAAGGTTTAAGTAAAAACCTAAATTAGAATTTTAAATTACTGAATTTAATACAAAATAATTTTAAAGTATTTGAATTATGTAGGAATTAAATTCAAAATCGTTTTGAGTACAAGTTATATTTTAAATTAATTCATTTGATGTAGATTTTTAAGTTGACTCAAGTTATTGATTTCAGAATTTTTTATTTAAAACTAATTAGAAATAATATACCAAAATAATTCATACTAATTAAATTAATGATATTTATAATATAAGATAAATTTTAATAACAACTAAATTTTAAAATTAATAATTTAATATGACTTATTGGAACTAACTATAAATTAGGTAAATTTTCAGTTTGGGAATACTGATGTATAATTAAATAATCTAAATTTAGATTTAATTTAACATTGATTAACTTAGTCGTTCTTTAGTAATTTAAGTAGGTTCTGAATTTTAGGATTTATACAATTAATTTTGATTGGGTAAATTTAAAATTTGAATTTAATTCAAATTTTGATATTTGATCAATTAGATTTTAGATATTAGAAATTAGTTATTAATGTAGATTTTCTATATATGTGGTTAGCTAAGCTTAATAGCTTGAACTTTAATAAAATAGAAATTCAACTCTTGGGGTTTTTTTTTTAATTATTATTTTAAAGGAAAGAAAAAAAAAATCCAATTAATATGTTTAGAAAGATCTTTTCTACGATTTATTAGAAGGAAGTAAAAAATTATTATAAAATAGTAAGATTTTATTCATATATTACTAAATTAATTAAATTAGAATTTTTAAATCTAAATCATACATTAATATATAGGGACTCAGGATTTAACATGCGTTACTTTTCAGAGTTCCTATGCTTTACGGATTTACAATTTTAAAAAGAAATTTTAATTAATTCTAAGTTAAATAAAATTAAAATTAAAATTTGATAAATTAATTATTAAGTTATAAAAAACTTTTAATTTTGATTTTATAATCGAGGATTATCTATATTGTGAAGTTAAGTATTAATTCTCATTATTTTCTTTCGACCCTAAATAAGAAATTAAATCACCATCAATTAATAATGTAGGAATTCAGATTAAATTAATATTTTCTAAATTCTTAGGTTTAACATACTTAAAAAATTAAATAATTTAGATTAAAAAATAAATCACAAAGGAATCTTATAATTTGAGTTGATAATTATCCTTAAAATTACACCAGATAATCCTATGAGATTAAAACTACACCTAATTGAAATCCTAAAATTTGTAGGGTCTTTATATATATATATATATATATATATATATATATATATATATATATATATATATATATATATAATTTTTCCAAAAATTCAGCTAACATCCCTAACTGTAAATTAATTAATTTAAATCTAAAATTTTTAGGTTTTTAATTTGTTTTGAGATTTTTACATTGTCTCTTAAGAGATTTGTATTGTAATATACTTTTTCTACACACCATTGCACGTTAGAGTAAATCTCGGAAACAAGTGTGACAACTTTTAGAAATTAAAATTTTAAGTATTTAATTACGATAATTTATTTTATTTAATAGTTATCAAACCCTACAATGACTTTTATGAATAATTTGATAATAATGAAGAATATGTGAGGTAATGATATGTAATTCGTAACTAACCTACAATAAGTTGCATATTTAATAATTTTGATTTGAATGGGTGGTAATCACTCATATCAGGTACATATTTATTTTTAATTAAGAATGAAAGTTGGAATGTGGGTTCACTACCTTGGAGATGTCCCTAAAGGGCATAAGCAGGTAGGATGATTGTGTCCCTTGGGCGAAAGACCCTAAAGCCAGGAAGTAGGGAGATTGCGTCCCTTGGGTGGAAGACCCTAAAGCCAGCAAGTAGGGCGATCATGTCCCTTGGATGAAAGACTGTATAACCCATTGGATCTTTTGGAGTCTCCTTTGTATACGACATATGAGTACAATTATGTGTGTGGATATACGTTAGATGTATAACTGTATCAGTAGTTTGACCAGTTAACGTATAATGGGTCACTCACTACAAGGTACCGGTGCATGGGCGTTAATGCAACATGGTCGTCCACTTAGGTACATTATTATAAGAGATGATGGTTATTTAATTTAATTTTTTTTTTATGAAATTCATGCAAAATTTGACATTCGGAGCATCTTTACAATTCCAGTATTGCATTCATTTCATCTTTTAAGATTTGATACTTTAATTAATGTTTTGAACTTTAAACAAAGTATTTTAATTATTTATATATTTTGTATAATTATAGAAATTTCAGATTTTGGTTAGATATGATCCCACGAGCTGTTACACTCACACCCATACTAATAGTGTTTTAGGGCTTATAGATTAGTCAAGGGTGAAGCAGAGCGACAATCTAACTATCCATCTAGTCGTAGTGATCTTTTCTATTTGTGTTAAAAAAATATATGTATAGTGAAAAACTCAAAAGTGAGTCTAAACATTATAGTGGATGAATATTTGATTTATTGTAATGTAGTTTTTTTTTTATATTGAATTTGTGGTTGAAGATGTTTAAAATTTTAATCACAACTTGGGATTCGGAGTCGGGTCTGGCCAAGTCGGGCACTAAATTTTAGGGTGTGACACACAACTCTCCAGCAATCAATCAAGGGGACAATTTCCTTATCTCAACTGCGGTAAGCTAAGGGCACAACCCACCCTTTCTAGTAAGCATCAAAGGGGACAACCTCCCCATCACTCTAACAGTCAACAAAGGGCACAACCCGCCCTCTCCAGCAATCAACCAGGGAGACAATCTCTCTGTTTTAGTAACAGACAACCAAGGGCACAACTTACTCATTTTAGCCAACCAAAGGCACAACCTGCCCACACCAATCAACTTAGGGCACAACTTTCCCATAACAGTAGCACTATTATCCATGCCAGTGGCATTAATTGACAACCATGGGTAAAAGTCCTCACCATCTAGCCATAACAATGAGAGACAAAAAGAGCCCAACATTTTGGCCATGGACGTATAATGCTCCAAAGAGGACATCCCATACCATAGTCTCGAGTTTGAGACTATAATTTGCATTCCTCTTGCATGTCCTATCGGATCAAACTACGTCTTCCATCCTATTGAGCATCAAATCTTCTACAACCAGCTAGAATATCAAGACTTGACTCCAGTCATTGAGGATCGATGAAATGTGAACATGAGAAGACTGAGATATCAGTGAGGGGAGAAACTAAGGCGCAGAAATACTAGTAGAAGACGATGTCGTTAAGAAAAGAAGGATCCCTTCATCTTCACATATATACTATATATTAGTGTGGATGTTGGAGGGCAGATTCCCCAAGGGTACAAGAAATATACTCTCTTCTTTCCACTGGGTTGCCTCGCTTGAGTGCTTTTGTCATGGGGGAAAAGGTATTATATTTGACTAAAGTTGCCACTAACCAATTATTATAATTCTACAGTTGGTTAGAGCCCATAAAAATGCTTAGGATTGAGAACCCAAAGATTCTTAACCCTATGATGACTTGTGAGTTTATGTTTCAAAGATTCCAAGTAGGGGACCACAGTTATAAGGATGGAAGATGTTAGGCACCCACTCTGCCTGTACAGATATATGGTCTTTACTTCACAAGATCTGACTAATTTATGAAGAATAAGGGTAGTTCTTGTATGCAAAAAATGTAATGTGATGCAGTACTTGAGGTGGTTTATCAATTAGAATTTATAATGGGTATGATCCGATTATATCGGTAAGCCGCAGTGCATACGTTCGAAACGATTAAGTGGAGGGTTTATGTATGTATATGATGCTTGATGTTATATAGATGCTTATGATAAAACGATGGCCAACCAACTACGGTTTTTGGTGGACCTGCTGCAATTATATTGATAGGTCTCAAATCATATGCCCTCTAGTTAGATACGATGGAATGCAATGTATATGCTAAAATGACAGCTAACTGGCTAAGGTTTCTGGTGGGCAAGATCCGATTATATCAGCAAGCCACAGAGCATACGCTCGCCACTCAGATGTATGAAAATGATGAAAATGCATTATGATGCTTATGTATATGATGAGCAGGGGGGTTGAGAAGGGAATAAATGTTGCACGATGCTGATGCACTGATTTGATGAAACTGATAGAGGCTTAAATGGTTGGATGAACTATAGTTTTACAAGACTATATTGAGTGGTTCATATTTGAACTTAGGTGGCTCAGGAGGCTTGGACTTTAGCTAGGCTAGGCTAGACTAGACTAGACTAGGGCTGGGCTTTCTCTCTCTCTCTCTCTCTCTCTCTCTCTCTCTCTCTCTCACTCTCCTTGGTGGAGGAATGATAAAATGGCTAAGGCTAAAAGATCTCTTATGGATCTCTTGAATGAGAATGAGTGAGTGCTTGAAATGAGAAGGGTAGGGGGCTATTTATTGTCTCCCAACCCAGTTTTTGGGTAATTCCTGGTGATTTGGGGGGGAGAGGGGGGGGGGGGGGGAAAGTGGTTGAATGGTTGGGATTAGAGATTGCCACATGACATCATCTCATGGGTTAGATGAGGTGGTAAAAGGATAAATTTGGGTAAAGAGATGGGCATTAGAGTAAATGCACTTCAAACACACACTTAAGGTTTGAAAAAGGGGAGCTCCACATGCTTGAGAGATGCTAAACCAAAGAGGGGGAGTGCCACGTGGCAGGCGGCAACCTGGCTGTCGCTGGTCCCCACTTAAACTCCCTACTTTGGCAGGCAATAACCTTCAAGTATGTGGAGGCTCTGTTATGAGGGTTATTGCTTTAAGGTTTCGGCCATTTCTCTGATTGGGCTTGGTTTTGGACTTAAGTAGGTGTATCCTGAATTTTCGTGGCCCGACTATATACTCATGCCCGAGAATTTCAGGTGTTAATAATGTAAAATTTAGAAGCTTCAAAATCGCACCTTATTTTTTTTCATTTATATTAGATCCAATTACATTCACGAAGGTAAGCATTCATGATAGTAAAATCAACTGTATTTATTATTAGAGTAAAAAGTATCTGACAAATCTTCAAACACTCTCTTAATAGGAGCTTATTACATTATATTAAAGTAAACAGCGGAAAACATATAAATAAATAAATTTTAGTGCCATTATTCTTCTTTATGCAAATGTATCTTCCATAGAATGAATATTGTCTGTATCGTCAACCTTTAATTCACCTGCAACATCTGTATGGTTGGAGAGGCTCAATGCCCTACTCATAGTGATGGTTATCCTTTAAGATTAACAATAATTCAAGAGATTCATAAGAATAATGTGAGGGTTTTGATACGTCTCGTACTCCACCACTATGAGTGGTATCAGTATGCGCAACCAATGTATATATGAATGCATGCCTAGTAAAGTGTGTATGGTCCATCATACGTAGTGATCATCACAATGTGGAATATAATTCATAGAAAATTCGGCTTGCCCCATATTCTCACACTATGGAGATTCGTCAGCATGTCCAACGCCATTATGGATTTACGCGAATACCTCAAGACGACACAACACTTGAATCAGATGAATTATGTGACATGATTTGTTCATGGAGTGACTATTTACGACATCCAATCTCAGAAGTGATGTAACACGTATTACGAATTACTTACATCAATTTGTGCACCACTACCTAGAATCCATGGAATTATGCTCGACCGAAAGGGTCACTACCTTGAGTGCGTTACATCCACGATAAAATATATGAATCACTAGAACTGAGACCTCCAACACATCACTTGCATAAATGGGAAAATAAATTGAACCACAGGGGTTTTAAAATTCCAAGACATATGCCCAAGCCATAAAGGGAGGTAGCATAAGATTAACCTAATAAATGAGAAAAGTAATATTAAGATATCTCAATAAAAGAGAAGAGTAACAACTAGGCTAACTAAACAAGAATAAGGGGAGAGGAGTAAAAGACCAACTCAATATACAGTGGAAGTATGCGTCGCTCTCAAAATTGACAAAGGGCAAGGCTTGTATCCATCACCCCACATAAATTCATAAAAATCTCCCGTAATTAAAATCATATATTAACCATAATTCCCATAAGTATAAATAATTCATAACGATTCATCAATCAATTGCGTGGAAAATCATAGTAATATGAAAGTATGCAAAAATAAGATAAATCATATCAACTTAAATTAGTGTAAGTTTAAAGGAATCCCTCACCTTAGCCTTTGTTTTAAATCATATATTTCAATGTAGGAAAGCTTCTACCTGAATCATGACATCACTAGAGCAAGAGTGAGACACCATACGTGTTGAGAAAGAAAAGGATGATGGGCGTCTAGGCTTCTCTCTCTCTCTCTCTCTCTCTCTCTCTCTCTCCTTACAGGTTAGGAGGTGGTGTGTGAGTGGAGAAGGGATGCACACCCCTTTTTATAAAGGAGTGGGCGTGTGAGAGGGTGTGTGTTTCACATCCCACTTGGATTGGGTTTCTCCAATTTAATATTTTTAGGTGATCTTTCTTTAAATCTAATTCTTCCAGTGTGTTGGGGTCGTTGAATAGAGCTGGGGTATATGATTTTCTTAGTGATCCAAAATTTAGATTGGCCTATCCTGAAAATTCTCCTAATGTGTGCCAAAACGAACTTGATCTCAATTAATGGTCCACACTTAATGATCAGGGCCCAATTTTGGGAGAAATGTGTAGTCAGGATAGACAAATGGTTGAAAAAAAAGTTGGTGGTTGATTAATGGTGAAAAAGGCCTAAATATGAAATTTCACCTTTTGCACCAAAACAAAGGAATTGGAGTCGAGGCGGTCATTATTCAACAATGTAGGATCATAAATTGGGGTCTAAATTTTGTATGATATCATAGTCATATGAAGCCAAAGTATGGTCTAAATTTAATTTGTGATTGACAGTGTAATGTGAATTAATTGGAAGCTCTAGGTTTAGGAAGAGTTGGTAAGCCTAAAACGGATAGCTTAAAGGCTAAGTAAAAGCCTACAAAGGTGGGGTTCTCATATTTCACACTTGGTCTATATGATGAAAAATCTAAGTCGTTCATACAAATGAAAAATCCTACTACGACTACCCATGACCTTTCTTCACTCAATGGATAGTAAAATCAATGGTTAAGGGATGATTTGTCAATTGGGCCACTCTTACAATGATCTAAAGGCTGAAATTTGATGTGTATGATTAATTTATGATAAATAGGCATGGTATAAAATTTTACATGTAACAGATCATGGGAACCATGTGATCTAGAATTCAAGGGTATAAGTTAATGGCATTAAGTATTTATGATTTTGCCATCTTTTATTTCTACAACTTCTACCATCCGTGATGTCAAACTACATCATCCAAATGTATTGAAATTTGATAGATATTCTTTATTTTTCATTCTCTTTCTATCGCCTCATTTTTGGCCGTGATTGCTTATAGATGACCAAGATGCCTTTTTAATGGCTATACCGCCCTGAGGTCTAAATCAACGCTTTCATATATCTAATAGAGAAGTCAGCCGATAGTTGTGGCATATACCTTACGATCTTCGAATTGAGCTATTCATTCTGATATTTAGGCGGCCCGTTTGGTAGATCCAAATATGATGGATGGTCAGATGACATGTTAAAAATAGAAAAACTTGATAGTTAGTACTCTGATCATGTATATAGGTGGTTATATAGTCGGTTTTGTAAATAGATGAACACAAGTAGTTTTTTGGAGTGATCAAGAGGTAGAACATGTATACCGTTATATTCAAGTGACTTGTTCATATGTGTAAGTTTCTCGGATTGTAGTTCTGATGATGGATAAAGCATATTCATAGGTGGTGAACAAGATGAACGAATCAAAATCTCAATTTGATATGTGTATGAGCAGATGTAGATATCAAGTAGTTAGTTTACTATGATCGGGTGGGCCAAACTCAAAGTGGATAGTTATATATTTTTACCTATCGGTGGATAGTTGACTGAATGGTTGATTATAATGGATAAGTGGGAATACTTGGACATATGATGATCGTGTCTTAAAATCAACGGTCGGATGGCTTGATATATGGATGAAGATCATTCTCAACAATTAAATTCATGTTGGAGAATAGATGTAAGATTAGGATAGTTAAATTGGTATCGTACATATGTACATACTAAGTTAAACTTCATGGTGACACTCGAGAACTTTCAATACTCGGGTATTGAAAAGTTTAACTGGGCTGTGAGGTTAGGTAGGCTGATCGGGTGAGTTTATTCAATGAATTGACTCGCCAAGTTGACTCAAGGCTCCGGAGTTTTAGGTTCATAGGGTTTAGGGTTAGGCTGACTAGGTTGACTGGGTTGAATGGGCTGAGTTTAGGGTTTAGGACTGGGGTTCCTAGGGTTTAGGCTTCTAGGGTTAGGGTTTAAGATTGGGGTTCGGTTGCTCATCTATCCATTCAAACTCAATAAGCTTATCATCATGGGGTGGAGTGTTTATAGATGCCTCTCTTTGGCAGAGGTTGTGTGTAAACAAATGCCAATGTGAGTGGACACCCTGCCTTTGTCAGTCTGTCATGAATTACGATCTAGATTCGTTGCCTTCCATTTTATCTGTGTCACCTGGTTGTCTGGAAATAGATAACTCGCACATATCGCAAGGGTTAGAGGAAAACATTGCGATTGTCCCTACGTGGGCTGCCAATCGCGACCCTTTCATTCCTGATCAATACTAACGTCGGAAAGGTATAGTAGAGCCCATGCGCTTTTTGCGGCCTTATAGGTATACTAACTTGGTACTAGATTGTCTGTTGCTTCCTAGATCACCCCATGAGTACTTATTTTGTTTGATCGTCAAAGTGGTTAGCTGCCCTGCGCTTTCTGCGGCCTTATGAGGAACTTATTATGCTGACTTGGACTCGATCAAATGCCGTAAGCATCCACGTCTAGGTATGTGTAGGTGACCTTTTTTCATGCAATCTTCTTGTGTTGACACTTAGGTTACAATTTATATTTTTCACCATTTAGATGATCTCTTCTGACCAGTTTTGGCCTATCATCTTTTCATAGGATTAGCATTTGATACAATGGAGCTGACACTGGAGTTCAGTCCGATTATATTTTGATGTGCATTTAAATCCGGTAATCTCTAGGGAAACCATGAGATATCAGATCTTATTTGATTTTGCACCAACTCCCACCTAGAGATATGGAAGATCTCTGAGTGCCTTAGAAGTATGATACTTTATTTTGCAAATATTTTGTGATTTTGAATGTTGCCCTACTCTGGGGAGTGATACTCCGTGGGGGTTTTATTGTAAGATGATTTTAAGATAGGTCCAACTACTGGTCGTCTCCACTGGGGATGCCCACGGGACTTCAAGTAAGCTGGTTTTTATTGAAATTGTGTTGTGGGTTAGTACGCATGATGGGGATTTATGGATTTTAAAGATGTCGTGTTTTATTACTTGGATTTTGGTTATCGTAACTAGGACTGAGATCTGCTAGGGATGGTTTATTAGTGCAATTGAGTACATCGTCTCGCGGGTTTTATGGTCAAGATTATGATCTATGATCGATCGGATTCGTCATCCCACTGGTGTTGTGGTCAAGATTTTGATCTATGATCGATCAGATTCATCGTCCCAGTAGTGTTGTGGTTAAGATTCTGATCTATGGTTGATCGAATCCGTGTCTCACTGGTGTTGTGGTCAATATTCCAATCTATGATTGATCAAATTCATTGTCCCACTGTTTTGTGGTTAAGATTTAGATCTGTAATCGATCAGATCTGTCGTCCCACTGGTGTTATGGTCGAGATTCCAATCTACGATTAATTGGATCTTGTCGTCCCACTATTTTGTGGTTAAGATTCTAATCCATGATTGATCAGATCTATTATCCCACCCTGTTTTGTCTCTCTAGGGAGATGTTTTTGCATTTTTGAAATATGAATCGATCCATCAGATCGCGAGTTAATGGTCGTGTTTGATGTCGATTTTTATTAAAAGAATCCAGTCCATCGAATCAGGAATCGACGTCTTGATTAATACTGGTAGTTTGGTTTTTTTAAAAAGATCTAGTCCATTAGATCACGAATCGACGGTCATGATCGATGCTTATTTTGAAAGAATCCAGTCCATCAGATCATGAATCGATGGTCGTGATTGATGCTAGTATTTTGGCTTTTTTGAAAAGATCTAGTCCATCAAATTGCAAATTGATGGTCACAATTGATGCTAGTTTTTATTGAAAGAATCCAATTCATCGGATTGTGTATCGACGGTCGTGATCGATGCTGGTATTTTGAGTTTTTTGAAAAGGATCCAGTCCATCGGATCATGTATTGATGGTTGCGATCGATGCTGGTATTTTAGGTTTTTAAAAAGATCTAGTCCATTAGATCGTAAATCAACAATTGCGATCGATGCTAGTATTTTGGTTTTTGAAAAAGGATCCAGTCCATCGGGTCGCGAATCAACGATCGTGATTGATGATGGTTTTTATTAAAAAGAATCCAATCCATCAGATCACAAATCAACAGTCGCGATTGATGCTGGTATTTTGGCTTTTTAAAAAGGATTCAGTCCAACGGATCAGGAATCAATGGTCGCAATTAATATTGTTTTTATTGGAAAGAATTTAGTTCATCGGATTGCGAATCGACGGTCGCAACCAATGCTGGTATTTTAATTTTTTGAAAAGATTTAGTCCATCGGATCATGAATTGACGGTCGAGATCGATGCTGGTATTTTGTTTTTTATTTTTAAGATCCAGTCCATTAGATCATGAATCAACGGTCGCGATTGATGTTAGTATTCTAGTTTTTTTTTTTGAAAAAAGATCCAGTCCATTAGATTGCGAATCAACGGTCGTGATCGATGCTGATTTTTATTAAAAGAATCTAGTCCATCGGTTTGAGGATAGCGAATCGATGCTCGTATTTTAGGTTTTTTAAAAAAGGATCCAGTCCATCGGATCATAAATCAACGGTCGTGATCAATCCTGGTTTTTATTGGAAGAATCCAGTCCACCGGATCATGAATCGACCGTCCCAATCGATGCTGATACTTTAGCTTTTTTCGAACAGGATTCAGTCCATCAGATCGTGAATCCACAGTCACGATTGATTCTTGTTTTTATTAGGAAGGCAAACTTACCTCGTTATATTTGACCTCTAGTTTTCTCTTGATTGATATGATGATTTTATGGGCCATGGCATGATAACTACCCATTTTCACACACTAGCTTGTACCAGTAAGTGAGATTTCTTTGTGGTTAATGATCTTCAATACCTATGAGGAGAGAGAGCACTTTTAGTAGGAGGATTGAAGTATTGGATCAGGAGAGATATACTTACCTTTTGGGGATTCCAACGAGGACTGAGGTGTTAGTTTTTAGATTTATTGGGCCATCTATAAACGCTTTTTTTAAGCACAAAAAAAGTAAAAAGTGTTGTATATTATTTTTATAAGCAAAGGAAAGACATATATATGTAAAGAAAATATATGATGAAATGAAAAGAAAGCTTTTGAAAATTTTGTGCCATTTGTTGCCTGTGTATGCATGGTTTGTACTTATTGTACCCGTAGACGTTTGAATCAGAATGTTAACTCAGCTAGATGTCATACTCAGTTTTCTAATTTTTTAGTAAGGGCCCCGATCCCTTTAAGGTAGTGTGCAATGTTATCCTGCCCCTAGGAGTTGGAAAGAGCTTCAAAGAATTCTCGATTCATTCTTACCATCTTTGCATATGTTGAATCTTTGTTTTGCCTTGGATCTTCCATGTACCCACTTTTTTTTCTTTGTTTTTTCTTTTAATCTTGAGAGTATTGCCCCCAGTGCCATTTCATGTTTTCACTACATCTGGCTTGCCTGTCATTTTTTCTCATGGCACCCTTTCAGGTTTTCACCATGTCCTGGGTATTTGATCTTACCTTCCCCATTAGCAGCTTCGTTGTTTTTACCCTTAACGTCCTTTCGAGTTTTCACTAAGTTCGTTGCGTGCTCGCTGTTTTTAGTCAAAGCACCCTTTTAGTTTTTCACTTCGCTCATTTTGCTTGGGCATGCTTTCTTCTTTCAAGTCGTTGACTCAAGCTGAGACCATCCTGAGATCATGCTTTCTTCTTTTTTTTTTATTTTTCCTTATTTCTCTATTTTGTTCTATTTTTTTACTTTCTTGGATTGTGCACTCGTATTTTGTCCTCCATTCTTTTTCTCTTTGTTTTTTCTTTATTGAACTGTGCAATCTTATTTTGTCCTCATTTCTTCTTTCTCTCTCTCTCTCTCTCTCTCTCTCTCTCTCTTTTGTTCTTTGACCCTTCTTATTGAAGCACTTATTTGGGGACTTGTAGGAGTGATTCTCAGGATGACTAGCTTTGGTCAGTTAACTTCAGCTTTGCTATTATAAATCTTGACATGGTTAGATAAACTTACCATTGTCGGCGTTGATAGGATCTAGAAGATCCTTACCCTAGGTTGGTGAGTTAGAGGGCGCCTTCCGGAAAAAATTCTTCTAATCTTTGGGTCATCTCATGTGATCTCTGAACTTGTACCTTGAGTCTGACAAATGTGGCGATACTTGTTGTAAACCCAATTTGACATTTCTTTCATTGACTTCATTCATTATGAGATTTTAACTTGAATTGTAGGATTCCTTCCATTTCGTAAGTTAGCTTATAAAGAATTTCACCCATAGTTGTGTGTATGGATGTTTGATTGGCCCAAAGTGTATATGAAAGTGACCCCATGTCTTCTAGTTTTCTCGAGGAGTTCGTCCATCTTCGGATTCACGAAGGGCATCCTATTACTGATGATGATGACATGTGGGATGTTGTAGTTGCTGATGATGTTATTTTCATGAGTGTCGTTGTGTGAGATATGAGATGATGCCTCCATTCAGTTTTTATGAAGTAATTGATAGTCATGAGTATGAACTCATGACCGTTAAATGCTATTGGGTTGACTTTTTTGCTGATATTGATATCCTACATAGAGGATGTCTAGGACCTTGCCGGGTTGTAGAGTTTTGAAGCATACACATGGATGCAATGTGGACGCTCCTAACACTTAAAGTACTTTTTAATGTGGAATGTAACCATAGTCTTCACAACTTCTGCTTGATAGGCTTCATTTTAGGCTCTGTTGACAAATTTTTGATTGAATCCAGACAAGTCTTCATAGGATGCAATATTGGACTTTCATGACTTCAAGAATTCGATCATTCTTTGCTCATTTTTTTAGGATAAGGATTCACAATTAGCAACTTCCTTAAGAGTTTCAAGAGATCTTAGATTTACGATTTCAAAATTTTCAAGATGACATTAGCTTTTGGTTTTGAACTTTCTGAGGAGACCCTCTAGTTGGAGAGTTGATTCATCATTTTCCACGTTATCATCTTTTGCACTAACCCTTGAGTTCAAATTCCAACTCTAGATTGAAATCATATAAGTTGGCTTCATACTCAAGTTCTTTGATAGAGAGACCTGACACTTTATTGCATGTGATTTTTGAAAAGCTTTTATGGATTTTTTTAGGGTTTTAAAATTTTTTAATTTTTAGAATTTTACAAATATTTGATTTTTTGGAGTTTTAAAATATTTGGTGTTTTAGATTTTTGAACATTATGATATTTTGGAGTTTTTTTTTTATTGTAAGGGACCCTGAGCGAGATGTTGATGCGAACTTAGGGTTACCTAATCCGGCTTGGAGAGCCAATTGTTATTCACATTTGGCTTTTATTGACATTAGGGGGCTAAAAACCTTTTACTTCCCTGCACTCCTTCCCCTTAGGAGTAGGGCTGAAGGGATCAGTAGTTAGGCCCTCGCCATTGTGCCCAACCTTCAGGATGATTTTAAGGTTGAGCTCTGAGTCGATGTCAGATGTGATTTCTCCTGTTTCATCCTCGATGGATTGTAGCTCCTCGAGTTCTTATAGCTTGGGTGGGATTAGGACGGTGGTCCAGTCAGTTGGGAGCAATTCATCCCCCTTGCCTAAGTCCTCTGTATCATCGGATGGGATTGATGTGCAGGTGATAGGTATGCCCTCCTTTTGACGACCTTGTTTTCTTCTAGTGCCCCTATACTTTGGTTTCTTGCCTAGAGGATGCTAATATCCTAGTCTTATCATGTTGACAATCTTTTGATCCTCAATGACTGGGGTCGAGCCTTGATATTCAAGCTGGTAGTAGAATATTTAGTGTTCGTCATGAAGGAAGATGTAGTTTGATCCGATGGGAAATGCAAGAGGAATGTGATCTGTAGTCTCGAACTCGAGATTATAGTATGTGATGTCGTCATCAGAGCATTGTACGTCTATGGCTTGGAGGACAAGGTCCTTCCTTCTCTCATTGTTGTGGCTATATGGCGGGGGCTTTTGCCCTGGTTAATTATTGAAGTGGGGAAGTTGTCTCCTTGATTGAATGATGTTAAGATGAGCAGGATGTGCCCCTGGCTGATTATTGGAGCAGGGAGGTTGTCCCCCTGATTGATTGATGCTGAGATTGGGAAGGTATGCCCTATTGCACAGCATGCCAACAACGCATTGAACCGAGATCCAATCTCAAGTCTCACCCACAAACGATAAACAAGAAGAAATATAAACTAGAGAAAGAATCAAAGTATTCCAAACAAACCACAAGGCAAGATATACGTGGAAAAATCCCAACAAGGGTAAAAAACCATGGATGCAAACTTCCACTATGAAGAAAAACGAAGATTACAAGGCAATATGCTAACCTCTCTCTTAGAAGTACATAGAAAACCCTTTGCCCACACCTTAGAATTATTTTCCATACCCTAGAAAGGCCCTAGGGACACTTATTTATAGTTTAGGCAACTTTCCTTTCGCACCCTTGCGAAAACTGACTTAAATTTCCGCAGTCTGCATCAAATCCGAAAATGAATCTGCGTAACCTCGACTGGTCGTGAAGGCTTCACTACTGATTAAGAGGACCCCACAACCGCCCATGACCGGTCAAGCACCTCGGACCCCAAAAAATTGATGTTCGCTGGACTTTGAGTCGAGCCAGTCTATAACTGCTCACGACTGGTTGAGCGAACCCCACGATCGGTCGCGCAGGGGCCACAACCGGTTGTATAACCCCCAAATGTGGCTCCACATCTTAACATGCCCCTGGTTGAATGTTGGAGTGGGGAGGTTGTCCCCTTGATTGATTGATTGAAACTGAGATAGGTAGGTGTGCCTTTGGTTGATTGTTGAAGTGGGGGGGTTGTCCCCTCAATTGATTGGAGTTGAGATGGGCATGGTGTGCCCCTGGTTGATTGCTAGAGTGGGGAGGTTGCTCCTTGATTAATTGAGGATGTGAAGACTGGACTGTCATGGAATGGACCTTATATATTTAGGGGCATAGAGATTGGAATGGTTGCGGTTGCCCCTTGCAGGATGAGGGGTTCGAATTCCCAATTAGAGTCAATGGTATGGACATGATGGAGAGGAGAATCTTTCCTGATGATATCGATAGTATGGGAGCCCAATGTAATGGGACAACTTGATGTTGTAGCAGGGGATTCTGGAGTATGTTGTTTGTCGTGTCAGAGGTGTCGATTGAAATTCTTCCTTTATTGATCAAGTTTTGGACCGCGTGTTTTTAGGTGAAACAACAATCCGTTGTATGACCCCTGGTTTTTTGGTATGCACAATACTCATTTTCATGATATGTTGGTGGTAAAGGATTTGGTGGGGGCCTATGCTGCAGTGGGGTAAGAAGTTGCCCTTGTACTAGCATAGTTAGCATTTCATTGTAAGTTTGGTCTATCAGTGTGAACTGCCTATGCTCCTAAACCATACTCATTTATCACCTATGATTGGGGTCTATGGGTTCCATTTTGGTTGTTGTTGTTGTTGTTAATGTTGTCCTGTTGAGGGGTGAATGATGCATCTTTGGTAGAAGCGATAAGATCATCTTCTTCCATTAGATGGGGGATGGGAACAATTCCATTACCGTTCTCGCATTTAGTAGGCTATCCTTCTACTATTGGCTGTACTGAGTAGGCTTAATGAGTCCACTAAGGGGAGATCATCCCAGCCTTCATTCCGATTTCAACTTGTTCCTCGATGCCGATGAGTTGGGTGAAGTTGACATATGGATGCAAGACAAGATATCCAGAGATATTCGGGTTTGCCGAGTGGATGATCATGGAGATTTTCTCCTCCTCGTCGATGAGTGTCTTCATTCTGGTGGCCATGGCCCACTGCCATCCTACATAAGCAAACAATGGCTCATCATCTCTCTACCTTAAACCAACAAGATCCGCTCTTTTGGGCGATAGTAGTTCAGTGACATGTACCAATCTAATGCATCACATTTCAGGGACTTTTGAAACACAGACAGATTAATGCTCTGCCATTGCATTCCACGACATTAAGCTCTCCAAAAAATGCCCTTGGGTGGTTTATGGGACATCATGTACCATCATATTTTTAAAATATTGGTACCTCAAAGCCTGGAAGTACCTTTGCATTAGGGAAGGGACAGAGGTCCCTGAAATTGGTGGATGAGAGGTCCACCCATGCTTCTTCTCAATTTTCTCTCCATCTCTCGTAGTTGCTCTCGAAGTTACTCAATTTTGGAGGGATCAGATGGGAGAGGTTTTTTCTCTTGCCAAGCCTTTCTTGCATCCTTCTCATAATAGTTGACCTTGTTGGCACCTCTATGATTCCTACTTAGAGGAGGTTGGACCTAGTGGTTGCACTCGTTATAAGGAGTTTGTTGAACTGGGATTGTAAAAGGAGGCTGCAAAGAAATCTTGGTTGCAAGAGATTGTTGAAATTGACTGGAATTCCCATAAGGGAGAGGATTTTGGAATTGACTGGGAATCCAGGGGTGTGGAATGATGGAACTGACTTTCATTCGTGGGATGATATGGAAAGAAATGCCTTAAGGTAGATGGTTGTGTTGGCCAGATGTCTTCATTAGGAGGGTCTCGGAAGTCCTACATGAACCTTGACTATTGCGGTTATTGTGCTTGGCAATTTGAGTGTTGGATATCAGAACTTGTAATGGTGTGAGCTAGCGAAGCATTTCTTGCATGATCTTTATATTATGTACCACCTCCTGAATGCAAGAGGCTAGCACTGATCCTGTCGGATGTGGTTGTGGGGGAATGCCTTCCTGTATATATAGAGCAGAGAAAGGGAGAGCTAATTCTACGTGGTTAGCCTTGGATGTTTAGGATCCGGTTTGGATTATATCGGGATAAGGGAGATTTTTTCAGGAGGCCTAAATCATAGAGGCACAATTTCTTTTGTTCTTTCTGGTATGAATGCCAATGTAGATGCAGATGCAAATGCAGACGTGCGAGAACTGGTATTCTTCAGGAATCCGTAAGATTTTATTTTTCAAGTCGAGTCGCAACTAATGTGGCTAGTTTGTCATCGGCAGATTCGCCATTCTTTGGACACTTGAGGACGGATTCCCCTAAGAGTATGGAGATCTACTTTCTTCTTTCCACTAGGTTGCCTCGCTCAAGGACTTTTGTTATGGGAGTAAAGGTGTTATATTTGACCAAAGTCGTCACTAACCAATTATTATGATTATACAATCGGTTAGAGCCCGTAAAAATGCTTAAAATTGAGAACCCAAAGTTTCTTAACCCTATGATGACTCGTGAGTTTATGTTCCAGAGATTCCAAGGGATCACGATTATAAGTAGGGAAGGTGTTAGACTCTATCCGTACAGCTGTGCAGTCTTTACTTCATAAGATCTGACTAATTTTTGAAGAATAAAGGTAGTTCTCGCGTGCATAAAATGTAATAAGATGTAGTAGTTGAGGTGTTTAATCAATCCAAATTTCTGATGGGTAAGATCTGATTATATCGGCAAGCTGTAGCGCATAGGTTCGAAACGATCAGGTGCAAGGAGTATGTATGTATGGGATGCTTGATGTTGTATGGATGCATATGATAAAACAATGACCAACCTACTAAGGTTTTTGGTGGACCTGCTGCGATTATATCAGCAGGTCTCAAAGCATACGCTCGCTAGTCAGATATGATGAAAAATGATAGAATGCAATGTATATGCTAAAATGACGACTAACTGGCTAAGGTTTCTAGTGGTTATGATTCGATTATATCAGCAAGCCACAAAGCATACGCCTGACTGTCAGATGCTTGAAAACGATGAAAATGCACTATGATGTTGATGTAAATGATGATCAGGAGGGTTAAGAAGGCAATGAATGTTGCACGATGTTGATGCACTGGTTTGACAAAACTGATAGAGGCTTGAACAGTTGGATGAACGATGGTGTTGTAAGGCTAGATCAAGTGGTTCATATTTGAACTTAGGTAGCTTAGGAGGCTTGGACTCTGGTTAGGCTAGGCTAGACTAGGGTTGGGCTCTCTCTTTCTCTCACTCTCACTCTCCTTGGTGGAGGAATGACTAAATGGATAATTCTAAGGATAAGATATCTCTCCTGGTTCTTTTGAATGTGGATGAGTGAGTGCTTGAAATGAAAAGGGGCAGGGGCTATTTATAGTCTGCCGACCCGATTTTCTGGTAATTCCTAGTGATTCTAGGGGCAAAAGGTAGTTGAATGGCTGAGATTAGAGATTACCACATGGCATCATCTTATGGGTTGGATGAGATGGTAAAATGGTAATTTTGGGTAAGAAGATGGGCATTAGAGTAAATGCACTTCAACAACACACTTAAGGTTTGAGAAAGGGGAGCTCCACATGCTTGAGGGACGCTACCCCAAAGAGGGGGAGTGTTACGTGGCTGGTAGCAACTTGGCTGCCGTGCTCCTCACTTGGATTCCCTGCTTTGGCAGGCAGCATTCTCCAACATGTGGAGGCTCTACTGTGAGAGTTGCTATAAGACTCACATCCTAGACTGTACTATTCCATAAGCTTCCGTGGTCCTCCCAGTGGAATTCAGGCAACCCGTGACCTGTAACTGACGTTTACATGTGACTCTAAATCGCATCCTGTATATCTATATCGACTCGACTCAAAACTTGTACCTTAACGACTGCGGCGTCGCCGCAGTTCCAACACCCGTCTCGCGCGCCAATGTGATACTCAGGCCAAGAGTTGTGGGCCCGCGTTTATTTTGAAGAAAACGGTGCACGTCACAAATCTCAAGAGAATCTCTATAACCCATCACATCAATCAATCAATCACAAGTTAAGTACACAACCCATCCCTCTCTTACTAACAAGGCATGACACCCATTCTCTCCCCCTCCCCAAAGTCACCTCTCATGTCCCCTTTCTTACACCACCCATCCCTTCCTTACACACCCATTCCCTCCCATTCCATCTCTCTTACAACACCCTCTCCTCTCTCATTCTCTCCACCATTTACAAGCCTCCATGAGAGAAAAATTTTAAGGAGAGAAAACCTAGTGTGTGTGGCTCACTCCCTACCCTAAAAACTCTCATCTCCACCCTTCGATCTTCATAATCTTCCATTAAAGAAGGAGCTTAGGAGATTAGCATTCCAAGGAGCTAAAGAAGAAGGCCAATTGGTGGGTGATCTTAAAATTTCTATCATTAATGTCGCACCCCAAACTCGAAAATTGGGCTCACAAAATTCTTGATTACCGAATCCGGTGCCGACTGCCTCCGTGTACCCCATTCTTGGCTCCCAGCACCCATACACCAGGTTCCAATCCTGGGATCCTACATGAAGGATTTTCCAACGTACATTTATCTCATAAGAAGCATAACCACAAGTATACCCAAATCACAAAGGCACATCATCATCATCACATATCTACTCATATAAACATTTGAATACAATGCTAAAATGGAAATACATATATCAATAATTAAAGCTCCAGAAGACCATTGTGCGCCCCATGCTCAACGTTGTTGCAACCTAATGCCACCTACACGTATCTATTGTGCATAAGCTTATAGAAAGCTTAGAGGGTGGTGTAAGTGTATGCACAAGGTAAGTGTCAAGTATTCAATACAATGCCATAATCATACAATATCAAAATTACTGGTAAGATCATAAATCATACGATATCAGAGTAAGCAGAAACATATTGGTAAGTCCATAAGTACCATCAGCCTTATCCAGGCTATGTGATGCAAAAACACAATAAGCTAATATCATATACTAAGGAAGCAATATAGATCAACTATGCAATGCGGAGACATAGCAAGCTAAATATCATCTACTGAGGATGCGATACAATGTAATATGTAAATCCTAACGAGTTCATGAATGCCGTTAACCTCATCGGGTTATGCAATATAGAAGTAAAGTAAAACAAATGCTATATGCTGAGGATGCAATGTAATGTGCGATGCGAATGAAATGACCAAACTGAAGTGTGAACTCGAGATGATAGCACGTAATATCGTAGGCTACGGGGTCCATCATAAGAGACTTTTATCCAAACCAGTCCCATACCTAAATTTAGATAGTCAGACTCAATGTGGTAAACTCCTGATCTCAGATTAGTCGTGCGCCTAACCGAAATCTTGGCCATTGTGAAGGTACACATATCAAGTTAGTTGCGCACCACCAGCCCGAGTGGATAATGAATGAATGAATGAGTAAGATGCTAAGTATATAACTCCTGCTCAATAAGTCTACATATCAACACCGTACATATATGAGATCATCACCGGGGTTTAGTACACTAAAAACCAGATTACCGCCCCATCGATCGCAATCAGATGAGTGGAAGAGACCTCACTATCCACCTGACCAGTAGTCAGCCAATACCTACCCAACACGTCGATGATGGACCCATTTATGAGCTGGTCAAACTCAGCCTAGTTTTGCCCATTACGAATTGGGAGGATAAGGCCATAACCCCTTTTAACTGACCACAACACAGTGGGAGATGCGGCCTACTAGTATTCGGCACTCGAGCACTCATGTATATCCACTCGGTCTAAACGTTAGAGTATCCCCTAACCACGGGAGTTTTAGGAGCTTTCACCCTACGAACATCCAAAGTGCCCATATGCTAGAACCAAACATTTTCGGTGTCCCATCTGGTCATCCACGATATGCCTGTGAAAGCCACAACCCTGATATTGCTAGGGCGTATAGTAGTCACATCACACAAATGCAAGATGCATGAGTCATATCATCCAACCCTACATTAAACCTGTGTGTACCACATGCTCATGTGGGGCAATTCCGCCTATCTAGGAGTCCCATAACAACCTGCCCAATGACATATGTAATGGTCAACCACATCTCATAACAAAACATGCAGATGATGCGTATGAGCATGTATCATGATGCAATGCTGTCACATACTGATAATCAGTATCGATAACCGGTACTGATAATCGGCCTCGATAATCAGAATCGACCTCGAAATTGGCCTAAGGGAAGCTCACAATGTGGACATTTAACCATCATTGCCCATCAATGTGGACATTTAACCAACATTACTCCCAAGGAGTGGCCCACGTAGAGCCAAACATATAGTGGGCCCATGGCCTCACATAAGGGTCTCATACATCAAGTGGGCCGCATCACATGGGCCTAACGCACATCACTATGGGCCGCACCAAATGGGCCACATATACCTCATACTAGGCCTCACATAACGGCCCTATACACAACATAATGGGCCTCATCTCATGAGCTTCAAATACACAAAAGGTGAGCCCTGCACATGGGCCTCAGATACATCACAAGGGCCACAACCCATGGGCCTAATGCACATCATAATGGGCCTCATTTAATTGGCTACAAAAACATCATAATGGCCACGCCATATGGGCTGAAAATACATCTCATTGGGCCTTACCAAATGGGTCGAAAATACATCACAATGGGCCACGACATATGGGCCGAAAATACATCTCAATGGGCCATGGGCCTCAGTACATCATAATGGGCTGCAACCCATGGGCTTATATACACATCAAGTAGGCTGCAAATATATATAGCAGGTAAGTCTATGAAACATATACATTAGTAAGGTCCACATCCAGGGATGGATGGCCTAGATATACAATACATATATACAAGGCGGGTTGCACAAATGGACGACATAGATATATAATACATACAACATGGCGAGCCGCACGAATTGATGGCATAGATATATAATACATACAATACGGCGGGCCGCACGAATGAACGACATAGATATACAATACATACATCACGGTGGGCCGCATACACAGGCTTAATATACATCACCAAGGGCCATGACCCATAGGCCTCAAATATATCACAATGGGCTATGACCCATGAGCCTCAATATACATCATAATGGGCCGTAACCCATGGGCCTCAATATACATCAAATGGGCGGCACTAATGGGCCATAAATATGCAACAGGTGGGCCCTGTTCATGGGCCAAAGATACATCATGATGGGCCTCATGGATGGGCCGCACTAATGGGCCTCAAATGAACAAAAATCATTTCAATAGTTGTAGGTGTAACATGTGTATCACTGTACACTATCATTCCATAGGGCACATGGCCCACTAATGATGATCAACACTGTCCAAACATTGTCTAGGTAAATCAGCACCATCCAAACATTGCTTATGTAAATTAGCATCATCCAAACATTTCCTATGTAAATCAGCACCATCCAAACATTGGACGGCATCGTCCAAACATTGTTCAGTACCATCCATCACCATCTAGACGGTATGGATGAAATAAATCATTATGGTGGGGTCCCACGGAACCTGCGGATGACAAAACAGGTGGGACCCAGAGAACCGCTGACGCCATAACAACAGCAATATAGCTGCTATCAGCACACACCAGCCAATCCGTTTCCAAGAGGGTGGGTCCCATATGGGGCCCACCATATATACATATGGTATATGTCACACCCCAAACTCGGAAACCAGGCTCACAAAATTCCTGATCACCGAATCCAGTGCCGACAGCCTCTGTAGTGCCCCATTCTTGGATCCTGACATTCTCATGTCGGATTCCGATCCTAGGATCCTACAAGGAGGATTTTTCAGTATGATTTTTTTTTTGTAAAGGAGCATAACCACAAGCATAACCAAATCACAAAAACAACATCACCACATATCCACTATATCAAAACTTAAGTACAATACGGAAAGAGAAATACAAGGTGATCAAAAGCTCCACAATAGTCAGATGCACACTTCTACCTCAGTGTTGCTACTGTCCAATGCTACCTGCACGCAACGGTCGTGCATAACCTTACAAAAGCTTAAAGGGTGGTGTAAGTGTGTGCGAATGGCAAGTGCCAAGTATATAATACTAGAGTAATGTGGAAGTATGCGGGTAAGTCCATGACTAAAACTTACCGTACCAAGGCTATGTGATATAAGGCATGAATGCTATCGGCCATCCAAGGCCATGCGATGCGAGACATGAATGCTATCGGCCATACCGATGCAATGCGAGGCCTATGTAGCCGAATGTCATATGCGAAATGCAATCTAAGCAAGCCAGTACTCATCAAGTAAACATATCAGTACAGTTCCTCTCTGGATATCACCAGGGTCTAATACATCTCACACTGACTGCCTCCTCCCTAGCTGCACAGTCAAGTAAGTGAAAGAGACCACACTATCCGCCTAGCCAGTAGTCTGCCAATACCTACCCGGCTCGTCGATAGTGAATACATTTGTGAGCTGGTCAAACTCAGCCTAGCTTATAGCCCCCTCACTCAGGCGGATAAGGCCACACCCCCTTCCAACCGACCACGACACAGTGGGAGACATAGCCTACTGGTATTCGATGCTCGAGCGCTCGTGTATCCACTCGGTCTAGTCGCTGGAGTAACTCCTAGTATCAAAAAGGTTCTGGAACTTTCACCCAAGGACATCCTAAGTGCCCACAGTGCTAGAACCAAGTATTTTCGATATCTGATATGGCCATCCACGATGTGTCTGTGGAGCCATGGCCCTGATGTCGCTAGGGCGTGTAGTGATCATGACACACAAATACGAGATGCATGAATCACACCGTCAAATCATGCAGCAATCCAGCGTGTATCGTGCGATCATGTGAGGCACTCTGTCTCATAAGGAGTCCTGTAAATGTCTCAGCCTAACGGCTTATGCTATGATCATACATTCCTCATATCAAGTATACATATGATGCGTATGGGCATGAATCATGGAGTTATACTCAGCATGTTATAAAGTGATGAATTGTTAACAAGTATGGGCCTATCAATTGGCCTTTAAGGAGAGTTATAATGCGGACATTTAACCAACATTATTCTTGCAATGTGGATGTCAAACCAACATTGTTCCCAAGGCATGGCCCGCCATAAGACATCATTACACAAACCATGAAGGAATCACCCATTGCAATGGACCTATATACATCTCATTAGGCCTCGACCCATAGGCCTCAAATACATCAAATGGGCCGCCTCGTATGGGCTTTAGATAAATCAAGTGGGCCACATCAATGGGCCGCACCAATGGACCTTATGTACATTGCAATGGGCAATAACCCATGGGCCTTGGAATGCATCAAAACGGGCCTCATAATACATCAGAGTGGGCCTGGACAACGGGCCACAAATACATCGAATGGGCCTTATGTACATCAGATGGGCCACACCAATTGGGCCCCATAAATAAACTCAAGTGGGCCACAACCAAATAAGAGTGGTGATAATGATTTCCACCATTAAAATTCTTAAGGCCCACCATAACGCATATTTCCTATCCAACCTGTTCATAGATTAATATAATGATAGATGAAGGGGAAACAAGTATCAACTTAAAAAGGGAATTACTACAGCCCTTAGAATTTATGAACGGTGGACGCCATTGTCCACTACATCAAATGTTGGGGTCGACTTGAATTTTAGATCTGACTTATTCCTTAGCTCATGCCCAAAAATGAGCTTTAGAAATGGGTGGATGGTTTGGATGCAGCCCATGCATCATGGTGGGGGTCCACTTGAAGGCCCACCGTCATGTACATTATATATAATATAATATATAATATATATAATATATATACAATATTATATATAATGTAATATTATATATATACACACACACACATACATACATACACACACATACACACACGCACCCACATACACTCACACACACACGCTCACACACACACGCATGCACCCAACCACACACCCACTGTCCAGGGGACGGTGGGACTAAAACAATTACATCATTGTGGGCTCCACCGTCCAGGTGGACGGTGGAATTAAACACATACATCATTGTGGGTCCCACGTGGGGCCCACTGTAATGTTTATACGCCATTCAATCTGTCCATAAGGTCACGCAGACCTAGATGAAGAGTAAAAACAAATTTCATCGTGATCCAAAACTTCTGTGGACCCAAAAAGTGTTTCAATGGTAGGTGGTCAATTCACACTGTTTCTTATGGTGTGGGCCACCTGAGCATTGGATATGGTTGAGTTTTAGAGGGCAGGCCGCTGCCCTAAGGGCCCACCATATGAACAGTTTGGATGATAGATATACATCACGGTGGGGCCCACCTTTAGGGCCCACGGTCAGCCAGGACCGTCTTAGCGCCCAGCGCCTAGGACGCTGCTAGGCGTCCTTGCATCAGCAGCAGCGTCAGCTACGGTTGGTGTATTTTTTTATTTAAATCACAAAATTTCATGGTTTTTCATGCGTGGGACCTGCATCCGATAAATCCACCCCACCCATTGGTCCCTACAGCCTATAACAATCGCAACAAGCCCAATATTGGGCATATATCGGGGTACGGAAACAACAGGGGGGTTTCAATCGTAAAGAAACTGTTTCCCATGCCATGGCCCACCAGAAATTTGGATCGGCATCATCTTTCGGCTCAACGCCTAAAATGATTTGTAAAATGGAATGGACGATGTGGATTGACTACATACATCAAGGTGGGGCCTAGACAAGTGACCCACCCCAAAAACTTGGGAACTAAGCTAATATTTGTGTTTTCTCAGTCCATGTCTAGCGTCCCTAGACGCTGGACAGTTGGGATGTAACACATACATTCGAGGTGGGCCCGGCTTAGGTGGGTCACCACATGGAGGATGGTGTGGGTCAACACAAATAAGGTAGGCCCCACTTATAAATGGCTTAGATAAAAACCATGCCTCATGGTGGGGTCCATCCGGATGGGCCACATGGGCATGTCATCACACAAAAACATGAAGAGAGAGAGAGAGAGTGTGTGTGTGTGTGTGTAAGTGCTATAGTTTATATCAGTCTATATCCCTGTCGGTTGTCAAATTTGTGATGACAAAATCTCTGTTATATAACTTGTATAAGTGAAGCTCTTTCCAAGATCAACTCTCTTGAACAAGCAAAGTTCACAAAAAAGCAAAGATTACAAGTACAAGGATCAACCTTGACTTCAAGTATTGCTCACAAGACAAGACTCAAGAATGCAAGACTTCAAGAAGAGTACAAGGCAGTTCGTAAAGAACTCAAGACACTTTCAAGGTTGAGTTACATCAAGACTTCAAGGCTTAAACTTCAAGGTCACTTGTTCCTAATGTTTTCAATGTCCTTACCTCTGGATTGGGGTTTGATTGACCATAGGTTGACCTTAGAAGTAGGCCATTTTGGATACATAAGTTATACGTATGTGTTTGGGCAGTTTGGGGACTTATTCTAGGCTTTCTTCGACTAGTCCTAGCTCTGCTTCGACCAGTCCAAGAAATTCCTCGATCAGTCGTAAGTTTGTTATAAAATTCACATAATTTCTGTTAGGATTCGACCAGTCCTGGAATCTGTTCGACCAGTCGAAGGAACAGTGTCGACTGCTTCTACGACCAGTCGAAAATCTTCGATTCAAAGTCCAGCGATAAATTACAAGGTCTTCGACCAGTCGAAGGTGACCTTCGACCAGTCGAAGATGACCTACGACCAGTCGAAGGAGACCTTCGACCAGTCGTAGAACGGTCAAAGCTTATCGCGCCCAATTTTTTTCAAATCTGTTATTTCTTCGACTAGTCGAAGAGCTCCCTAGACCAGTCGAAGATGCGATCTGCTCACCTATAAATAGAGCACGAATCTCAGAAGAATTCAAGCAATTAATTAATCCATTCAAGCCAATCTTCGTCAAACTTCTGAGAGATAGTTTTGTGCTCCATCTAAGCTAAGTGTGCTTATTTTATACTCTCTTTCTTTAGCTTTATTTAATTGATTTTGTTTCTGCTATTCCAATCTAATTTGAATAGAGGAATTGTTATTCCCTTTCTTTGGAATCAAAATCAATTAAGGCAAGCCCTAGTTGGTCTAATTTAAAATCTATTAGAACTAGAACCATTATAATTGAGTACTGGACATTGAACTTGAACATTCAATCATTTACTCTGATTTGGTTCTACCGGGCTGCTACAACGAAGGAGATTATCAGGTATTTTACATTTAATTGTAACTTCCTTTCTGTTTTTGGTTTCTTTCAAGATTTGCCAGAAAAATCTTGTTGTTTTGGTTATCTGAGGAGAGCCAGGAAAACTCAGAAGTGGGGTTTTTTTAATTGTGTAAGCCCACAGACAAAGACACAATTGTAAAGGTTTTGGGTGAACCTGTGAAAACCTAATTTGTTAGTGAACGCTAATATCCCCTGTGTGAGGATATTAGGAGTGGAGTAGCATTTTGTGTGGCTGTTGTTTAACAGTTGGTGAACACACAGGCGAACCACTATAATCCCTTGTGTTGTGGTTGAATGATTTACATTTCTAATCTTTAATATTCATTTGTGGGATGTATGTGTGGTGGTGAATGTTGTAATCATTTAATTCAAGCATTGTGGGAATTTTGTAATAATTTAGAATTTACTTTCTGCTATTCCTCTATCTGCTTGAAATTCAATTTCCTTTAAAGTTGTTCCAGCGAGGTTGCCCTGCCATTTTTATGGTGTATGGCTGTCCCTAGAACAATACATTTATGATTACAATTTAATTCAGTTTTTGCTTATTTCTGCATTCCTCTTTGGTTTGAGATTTGATACAAAGATCTTTCTAGAAATAAGGTTGTCCTACCATAAACTCTGGTTTTTGGTGTAAGGTTGTCCTTAGAACAACATTTGTATCAACCTCTCAAGATCAGATATTTGAGGTTGTTTTACTTTTCTGCATTGTAATTTATTTTGGCTATCATATTTGTTTTAATTCCGCTGTTATAAGATTTATTTGACATTGTCCTATTCACCCCCCCTCTAGGACATATAGCTAGGCCTTTTCAAGTGGTATCAGAGCCTAATAGCTCGTTCTTATTGCTTTTTATTTGGATTTATTTCCTGAGCTAACGATCTAAGCTATTTAAAAAGATGTCAAATTTTGATAGCCTTTCAGTCACTAGGCCTCCACCATTTGATGGCTCCAACTATGCTTATTGGAAAGCCAGAATGAGAATCTTCCTAAAATCAATGAATGAGAGTGTGTGGCGAGCCACAGTGACCGAATGGAAAACTCCTACCATTGAAGTAACTGAATCCGACAGTTCAAAAACTATATCAGACTTCGCTTATTATTTATGGACCACTCTTCAGAAAAGTGAGTATAGTGCCAATGCTAAAGCACTAAATGCAATCACTTGCGCACTATCACCGGATGAGTTCAAAAGAATCATATCCTGTGATATTGCGAAGCAAGCCTGAGATATACTAGAAATGACACATGAGGGTACATCAATTGTCAAAAAGTCTAAAGTCCAACTCCTCACAACCAAATTAGAAAAAATTCATATGGAGGAAAATGAAATGTTTATGGACTTTTACACTAGACTAAATGACATTGTAAACTCAATGTGGGGTCTTGGCGATAAAATCCCAGAAAGTAAAGTGTGTGCAAAGATATTATGCTCATTTCCTGAACGGTTCAATTCTAAAGTAACCGCGATCCAAGAACTTCGTGATACGGATAATATAAGGGTAGAAGAACTAGTTGGTTCTTTACAAACCTACGAGTTAAACTTTAAAGCTCCTAAAGGTAAATCGATCACTTTAAAAACCTCTAAATGTAATTTAGAAGAAAATTTTGATTCAGAAGATGATATGGCTCTTTTGGCTAAGAAATTCTACAAGATTTTTAAAAGTAAGAAAATGGTTGATTTCTAAAAATCAAATGATAAAAAGAAGTTTAGACCTAAATCTCAAAAATCTTTGAAAGATAGTCAATGCTACAACTGTCAAGAATATGGGCGTTTGGCAAATAGATGTCCCAAAAAGGACAAACCCAAGAAGAAGAGTATGTTGGCTACGTGGGATGAATCATCTGATTCTGAAGCTTCTTCTGAATCGAAGATTCTGAAACTGAGTTAGGGAATGAAGTTAAAGCACTTATGACTCTAGCCAAATTCACATTTTCAGATAATGACTCAACAAGTGAAGAAAATCTGAGTAGTGAATATGAAAATGAAGATGATCTTCAGGATGCTTACAATGCCCTATACAAAGAAAGTTGTAAAATTGCTGTCAAACTTAAACTTCAAAAAGAAAAGTTTTCTAAACTCAAAGAATGTTTTGAATCACTTGTCTTAGAAAAATCACAAATTTCAGAATTTTTTGAAAAATCAAAATGCGATTTGGAATTCAAAAACTCTTTAATTGTTGATTTGAAATCTGAGATTGAAAATCTCAAAAAGGAAGTATCTTCTCTTCTGAGTCAAAAGGACACATGGAAATATGCCCAAGGTGATCCAAAGTTAGAAAAACTCTTATCCGGATCAAGAAAATGTGGCGATCTATCCAGGCTGGGCTATGATAAAAATTTATCTCCTAAACAAAAGTATACTCCTATGTTTGTGAAAGGAGAGTCCTCAAACTCAAAAGGGAAAAATACTTATCAAGGTTTTTCTAGAAATTCAAAAACTCTTCAAAAACCTAGAAGCAGCCATGTCAACTTTAATCAGAAACGAAATCCACTAGCTGAAAAGATAGTAGATTTACTCAAGGAGCTCCTAAAATCTAACTCTATAGGTTATACTTACAACTATAAACAAAAGAAGACCAACTATGTTCCTAAACCCAAAACAGTTATGAAATGGGTTCCTAAAGTCACCTGCTTGGTTGCTCCCATTGCTTTCAAAGCAACAAGTCATTCAAAGTGGTACCTAGACAGTGGATGTTCCAGGCATATGACAGGTGACAGAGCTTTATTCACAGATCTAAAAGATATGACTGATGGTTCAGTCACATTTGGTGATGGTAGCAACTGCAAGATTATAGGCCAAGGTATGGTTCAACTTTTTAATCTTCCTGTGTTTAAAAATGTTTTATATATTGAAGGCCTAAAACATAACTTACTTAGCATATCTCAGATATGTGATAATAACCATAAAAATGTTCGGTTCTCTAATCAAAGCTGTGAGATACTAAATAATAAGGGTTCTGTAATATTAACTGGACGTAGAACGTTTGAAAATTGCTATATCATTAGTGAATCTAGCTCATCTAATCAAACATGTTACATGGTCCATACAGACGAGACTAATTTATGGCACAAATGTCTTGGACATGTTCATTATCGAAATTTATATAGATTGAGCAATCAAGAACTTATAAGAGGTTTACCCAAACTTCAGAAATTAGATAAAATATGTGGTGAGTGCCAGATAGGCAAACAAACAAGGAACTCACACAAAAAGGTGAATTCAAATACCACATCAAAACCACTTGAACTTCTTCACATGGATCTAATTGGACCTACCAGAATGGAAAGTCGTGGTGTTAAAAAGTATATTCTGATAATAGTTGATGACTTTACTAGATACACTTGGGTAGTCTTCTTAAGGGATAAATCTGAAACCCTTGAAGAAGTAAGAAAAGTTCTCAAAAGGATTCAAACTGAAAAATCTTCTCAAATCAGTAAGATTCATAGTGATCATGGATCTGAATTTGAGAATAGCAATTTTGAGAAGTTTTGTACCGACCAAGGAATATTATATGAATTCTCAGCTCCCAAAACTCCACAACAAAATGAAATTGTGGAAAGAAAGAATAGGGTGCTTCAAGAAATGGCTAATGTCATGTTGAATAGCATGAAGCTCTCTAAGAATCTTTGGGCTGAAGCTGTAAATACAGCCTGCTATATTATTAACCGAGTCTATACTAGCAAAGATAATAATAAAACGGCTTATGAATTATGGTTCAATAAAAAGCCTACTGTCAAATACTTTCGAGTTTTTGGCAGCAAATGCTATATTTTACGAGATCGTGAAATTTTGGGAAAATTCGATACTAAGAGTGATGAAGGGATTTTTCTAGGATATTCCTTAAACAGTCGTGCTTATAGGGTTCTGAACAAAAGAACTGGTGTGATTCAAGAATCCATCAATGTTGTCATTGATGATCACTTAAATAAGCCAATCCCTAATTCAGATAATGATGAAGTTCTAATCATTAATAAACCTGATACTTCATCAAATCAGACTGACTCTGAATTGAGGACTATTAAAGATCATCCAACCACTCAAATTCTTTGAAACCCTCTCACTGGTGTTCGCACCCATAGACAACTTGAGGATTTATGTAATTATGTATGTTTTACATCCCAAATAGAACCATCTAATGTAAAAGAAGCTCTTGCTGATGAGAACTGGATTGTTGCAATGCAAGAAGAACTTAACCAATTTGTAAGAAATGGTGTTTGGTATCTCGTACCAAGACCTAAAGATAAACACATCATTGGAACAAAATGGATTTTCAAAAATAAGCCTGACGAATGTGGAAATATAATTAGAAACAAGGTTAGACTAGTGGTACAAGGTTATACTCAAATTGAAGGAATTGATTTTGATAAAACTTTTGCACCTGTAGCACGTCTTGAATCTATCAGACTATTTATATCCATTGCATGTTTTAGAAAGATAAAGATATATCAAATGGATGTGAAAAGTGCTTTTCTAAATGGCAATTTACATGAAGAAGTATATGTTGAACAGCCAATGGGTTTTAAAGATCCCAAAAATATTGATCATGTGTATCGGCTTAAAAAGGCACTTTATGGATTAAAACAAGCACCTAGGGCATGGTATGAGAAACTAACAAAATTTCTTTTAAGTCACAATTTTCAAATGGGATTTGTTGATAAAACTCTATTTGTTAAAAAACATAATGATCATATCTTAATGGTATAGATTTATGTTGATGATATCATCTATGGATCAACCTGTACTAACTTGACTACTGAGTTTGTAGACTTGATGAAATCACAGTTTGAAATTAGCATGGTTGGGGAATTGACTTATTTCCTTGGTTTGCAAGTAAAGTAGCAACCTGAAGGAATATTCATCTCTCAATCTAAGTATGCCTTGAATCTAATCAAGAGATTTGGATTTGAGAATGGCAAGAATTTCGAAACTCCTATGAGTACTACCCCGAAACTCTCAAAAGACTCTAATAGTAAAAATGTTGATTCAAAACTTTATCGGAGTATGATTGGTAGTTTGTTATATTTAACTGCTAGTAGATCTGATATTTCTCTAAGTGTTGGCATTTGCGCAAGATTTCAATCTGATCCAAAAGAATCACATTTAATTGCTGTCAAGTGAATTGTTAGATATGTCGCAAGTACTATAAATCTCGGTCTCTGGTATCCTCATGAGACTAGTGTCCAACTTGCTGGGTACTCAGATGCTGACTGGGCTGGTAATCTAGATGATAGAAAATCAACCAGTGGTGGTTGCTTTTACATTGGAAATTGTTTAGTTTTCTGGTTTAGTAAGAAACAAAATTCTATATCACTCTCAATAGTTGAAGCTGAGTATATCGCAGCTGGTAATGCATGTACACAGCTTGTTTGGATGCAACGAATGCTAAGTGATTATGGAATTAAACAGGATTCTATGTTATTACATTGTGATAATTCCAGTGTAATAAATATTTCAAAAAAACCTATTTAACATTCTCGTACTAAGCACATTGACATTAGATTTCATTATATTCGGGAATTAGTAGAAGAAAAAAGTTATATCTTTGGAATTATTCCTACTGAAGATCAGTAAGCTGATATTTTCACAAAACCTCTTAATAAAAGCAGGTTTAATAAGATGAAATTTGATCTTGGCATGTGTATTTCAAAATGATTATTTATGCCTATGTGTATCATAGTGTATATATTTGCTAGGTTTAATTCCAATTTTTTTTTAAAAAAAAAAATTTGCAAGAAATATGAAATTCTGGACGTCCTTCGACCTGTCGTGAGTGTACTCGACCAGTCGACCTTCGACCGGTCGTAGATACCCACGACCAGTCGTAGGTCTCGGAAATCACTTAAAATTTGGGGATTTTTGCTTTCTTCCTCATTTCGTTTTTCCTTTCTAAGGAGCCGAGCTTCGACTGGTAGAACCCACCATTCTTGTTCTTCAAGGTTAGTGTTCCATTTACGTTTTTCTTGCAAATCTATGTCTAGATTGCTTTCTTTTCTTACTTGAAGCTTTCTATTTAGGATTTCATTGAGATTTGGGGTTTGAATTTTGAAAAATCTGATTGAAGTAAACCCATTTCTCAATCCTTTGCAACTCTTTATTTCCTTATTATTGTTGTTGCATATGGCTTCTAGAGGTAGAAAAACTACTTCTCATGGTCCTTCTTCTTCCTCTAGATCGACCAAACGTCATCTTCTTGAGCCCAATAATGATCCATCTTATGTTACAGACCTTAGAGCTCGTAATGTTATTGTTGAACATCCTGTTGATATTAATCATATTGCATCTTTTGATATCCTTCCTATGCTTGAAGCTGTAGGTTGGGTTAAGTTATTGCATTGGGGTGGGCTTGCATACCGGTCCATTGCCCAATCCATGTTTACATGTATTAGTGACTTCTCACTGGATAATTTAACTTTTAAAATATCTACTAGTGAAAGGCCATTTGAAATTGATCGTCATTTAATTTCAGCCCTTATGGATATTCCTGTGAATGATGAGGGTATTCCTATTCATAATTTGACTGATAAACCCTCTGTATTTGAAAAACGTATGCTCACTAGAGACTTGTGCAACATGGATGTTCATTGGACTAAAAAAGGAAATGCGCTTCCCGTAAGGTATTTATTACACAAATACAGAGTACTCCACAGAATCTTTGTGTCTAATTTGTATCCTCGGTCGGGTAAGAAAACTGACTTAACTTCATTTATGGTTCGTGTTATTCATGCTATTTCCAGTGGTACTCAGATTTGTTTGCCATCCTTAATCTGTCATTTCATTCTTCAGTTTAGACTCCATCCTGGTCATAGTGACATCCCTTTTGGTTATTTAATGACTGTTTTGGCTACACGTTGGTCGATATGCCAGTTAATGAGGCACCTATCCATCATCTGATTTTCAACAACTCTAATCTCAATAAGATGAAGCTGGAATTACTTCCTGAACAAGGTGGTAATGGTGGTGGTGCTGGTCATGAAGAAGCAGGGGATGACATTAAGATGGATGACATCTTTGAGGAACTGGTTTTTGATTCAACAAATGATCTAGATTTTGAACCATCTGATTTTGATGCACGTCTGAGTGCATTGGAGGGTAAAGTTGAGAATATAAATGAAAAGTTGGAAAATATGTCGGTTGCTTATGATTTACAATTCAAGTACATGTGCAAATATCTTAGGCGATTAAACAAAGGCATGCACTAACTTGATCCCTCTATTCCTGCGATCCCTCTATTCCTGCTCCGTCTTCTAGTTCTAATTCTGACTAGTCTTTATGGATTTTCTGGTTTGTAATAACTTTAAATCTTAGCACTAAGTCATCTGATTTGGAATTGGATACTAATTTTCTTTTATGCTGGGTATTTGTTTATTGTGATACTATGCTGATTTTATGTTGGACAGTTTCTGTTTTTCTGCTATAATCTCATATCTCCTCATATTTACTCTTATATTTTCTTTGTCATATTGTGACAAAAAGGGGGAGAATGGTTTATGGTTTGCATTTAAAACGATGTGATTGTGAGAGAAGTAGCATTGGTTATGTTACTCAGGGGGAGTATGTTTGGAATGGTTGAATGTTAGATATTGATTTGTTTTGCAGGTAAGCCAGTTGATATTAACTGGTTTATGTTTCTCTAACTCTAACTGGTTGTTCTATTTTTATCTTGGTTATCTCTTGGTTATGTGTTTTGTCACTAATTTAACAAAGGGGGAGATTGTAAGTGCTATAGTTTATATCAGTCTATATCCCTGTCGGTTGTCAAATTTGTGATGACAAAATCACTGTTATATAACTTGTATAAGTGAAGCTCTTTCCAAGATCAACTCTCTTGAACAAGCAAAGTTCACAAACAAGCAAAGATTATAAGTACAAAGATCAACCTTGACTTCAAGTATTGCTCACAAGACAAGACTCAAGAATGCAAGACTTCAAGAAGAGTACAAGGCAGTTCGTAAAGAACTCAAGACACTTTCAAGGTTGAGCTACATCAAGACTTCAAGGCTTAAACTTCAAGGTCACTTGTTCCTAATGTTTTCAATGTCCTTACCTTTGGATTGGGGTTTGATTGACCATAGGTTGACCTTAGAAGTAGGCCATTTTGGATACATAAGTCATACGTATGTGTTTGGGCAGTTTGAGGACTTGTTCTAGGCTTTCTTCGACTAGTCCTAGCTCTGCTTCGACCAGTCCAAGAAATTCCTCGATCAGTCGTAAGTTTGTTATAAAATTCGGATAATTTCTGTTAGGCTTCGAACGGTCCTAGAATCTGTTCGACCAGTCAAAGGAATAGTGTCGACTGCTTCTACGACCAGTCGAAATCTTCGATTCAAAGTCCAGCAATAAATTATAAGGTCTTCGACCAGTCGAAGGTGACCTTCGACCAGTCGTAGAACGGTCAAAGCTTATCGCGCCCGATTTTTTTCAAATCTGTTATTTCTTCGACTAGTCGAAGAGCTCCCTAGACCAGTCGAAGATGCGATCTGCTCACCTATAAATAGAGCACGAATCTCAGAAGAATTTAAGCAATTAATTAATCCATTCAAGCTAATCTTCGTCAAACTTTTGAGAGATAGTTTTGTGCTCCATCTAAGCTAAGTGTGCTTGTTTTATACTCTATTTCTTTAGCTTTATTTAATTGATTTTGTTTCAGCTATTCCAATCTAGTTTGAATAGAGGAATTGTTATTTCCTTTCTTTGGAATCAAAATCAATTAAGGCAAGCCCTAGTTGGTCTAATTTAAAATCTATTAGAACTAGAACCATTATAATTGGGTACTGGACATTGAACTTGAACATTCAATCATTTACTCTGATTTGGTTCTACCGGGCTGCTACAACGAAGGAGATTATCAGGTATTTTACATTTAATTGTAACTTCCTTTCTGTTTTTGGTTTCTTTCAAGATTTGCCAGAAAAATCTTGTTGTTTTGGTTATCTGAGGAGAGCCAGGAAAACTCAGAAGTGGGGTTTTTTTAATTGTGTAAGCCCACAGACAAAGACACAATTGTAAAGGTTTTGGGTGAACCTGTGAAAACCTAATTTGTTAATGAATGCTAATATCCCCTGTGTGAGGATATTAGGAGTGGAGTAGCATTTTGTGTGACTGTTGGTTAACAGTTGGTGAACACACAGGCGAACCATTATAATCCCTTGTGTTGTGGTTGAATGATTTACATTTCTAATCTTTAATATTCATTTGTGGGATGTATGTGTGCTGGTGAATGTTGTAATCATTTAATTCAAGCATTGTGGGAATTTTGTAATAATTTAGAATTTACTTTCTGCTATTCCTCTATCTGCTTGAAATTCAATTTCCTTTAAAGTTGTTCCAGCAAGGTTGCCCTGCCATTTTTATGGTGTATGGCTGTCCCTAGAACAATACATTTGTGATTACAATTTAATTCAGTTTGTGCTTATTTCTGCATTCCTCTTTGGTTTGAGATTTGATACAAAGATCTTTCTAGAAATAAGGTTGTCCTACCATAAACTCTGGTTTTTGGTGTAAGGTTGTCCTTAGAACAACATTTGTATCAACCTCTCAAGATCAGATATTTGAGGTTGTTTTACTTTTCTGCATTGTAATTTATTTTGGCTATCATATTTATTTTAATTCCGCTGTTATAAGATTTATTTGGCATTGTCCTATTCACCCCCCCTCTAGGACATATAGCTAGGCCTTTTCAGAGAGATCAACACATGTGATGGAGGGACCCCGACACTATGGGCCCTCCTTTGAAATCAACCATACATCAAGTGGTAATCAAGGTGGGCCATCGGCCACATCTTAGGGTCCAAAGTGAGATCCATACCATTGATCGGTAGACCTCACTTGGTCCACCATAAAAACACGAAAAATCTAGCATAATAAGCACCCACCGTCGATCTTCTTGGTCTGTTAGAAAGCCGACCTCCTTATGCTTCACTTTGATGGAGAGGATGAGAAATGAAGGGCTAAGATGATAGATTTTTGGGATGGAAAAGGTGGGCCACACAACTCACTTTTCTCTCATGGAAGAGCTTGGACGTGAGCTCATTTGGTGCTTGAAAAATGTGAAGAGAAAGAGGGTGGTTGTAAGAGAACTGATGGGAGATGGGTGATGGATGTGAGTGATGTGTGAGGTGATGGATTAGTTGACTTTTGGGTTTGCTTGACTTGTGGAGAAAGAAAACATGGGTTGCTTTGTACTTGACATGAGGTGATTGATGGGATTGATGGGACATATTGTAGAGATTCTCTTGGGATTGTAGCGCGCGGCGTTTTCTTCGAAATAAACACCGGCCCGCATCTTTTGGTCAGGGTATTGGATCGGTGCACGAGTTACGGCGTCAAAACTGCGGCGACGGTGCTGTCGCAATGGTACAAGTCTCAGATTAAGCTGACTCAATTTTACAGGATACGACTTAGGGTCGATCGCGAACATTGATTATACGTCACAGGTTGCCGAAATTCGACGGAAAGGATCGCGGGATTCGTCAAAACAGTACGAACTAGGATACGGGTCTTACAGTATATATAAAATCTAATATTATATTATTATTATTTTTTATTTTATTATTATTATTTTTAAAAATAAATTAGCCTAGCATCCAACGTCCTGGATGGACGAAATGGATGCAAGACACATGCATGGTGGGTCCACTGGACCAGGGGGAAATGAATGGATGGTCTGGATGTAACCATCCCTCATGATGGATGGTTGGGATATATAACATGACAAGGTTAAGCTGTTATTCGTGTTTTCCCTTATACTAGCCGGTGACACTTGCTGGACAGGTTGGACGTCAACCACACATCATAGTGGGGTCCACCATCCTAGCTAGACGGCTGGATAACATATAAACATCAAGGTGCGTCCCACATGGATGGGCTCCACTGTCAGATGGACGGTTTGGATAAAATACATTCATAACGGTGGGCTCCACCATCCTAGCTGGACGGCTGGATGAATCACATTCATCAGGTGGGTCCACACGGCTGCACGATGTGGATCAAGTGGGCCACACCCATCACAAGAGAGAGAGAGAGATAGAGAAAATGAGAGGGAGATCGGATGAGGTGGGAGGAGCTCTGCCATTATGAGCTGTTCCATACAAGATACAATGCATACATCAAGTAGGTCCCACCATGTGGGTCCTAAATCAAAAAATGAGATCAAATACTATGAGCACCCACCTTTGATTACTTCTCCTTCTATCAACGCATTCTACAGCTCCAATGGATGAGATTCAACGGTCGAGATTAGTTTTGGATGGTTGAGATGGGAGGTAGGAAGGTGGGCCACACCAAGCTCTCTCATGGAGGTTAGGACGTTAGAGTTTTCTCCTCTCCTTGGGGTTTCTTGAAAATGGAGAGAGAGGGGTGATGGGAGAGGGGGATGGTGAGTGATGGATGGGTGTACTTGATGGGTGGAGAGAGAGAGAGAGAGTTGACTTTATGGGTTGCTTGAGGATGGGTGTTGTACTTGACATGATGGGATGGAGTACTTGACATTTGATGTGATTGATGGAACATTCTCTTGGGATTACAACGTGCTGCATTTTCCTCGAACTGAACACGTGCCCACATCTCCTAGCCCGGGTATCGCCTTAGTTTGCGATACGGGGCATCGGAACCGTTGCGACGGTGCGGTCGCAATGATACAAGTCTCGAGCTAAGCCAACTCAGATTGACAGGATGCAACTCAGGGTCGGGCGCAAATGTCGATTACAGGTCGTGAGTTGCCGGAATTCGACCGGGATGACCATGGAAGCCTACGGAACGGTACGGTCTAGGATACAAGCCTCACAATTAATCTCTATTTGAGGGCCCACATGTTGTGGGACCTATCTCAATGTATGCATGTATATGGAGGAGCTCATAGTGGCGGAGCTCCTCCCATCTCCACTGATCTCTCTCTCTCTCTCTCTCTCTCTCTCTCTCTCTCCTTCCTTGATGTTGGCCTCCCAATGTATGTGACCGTCTAGGGCCAATGACCCACATTGATGCATAAAGTCCACACCCTCTATCCAACGGGCAGGATCTGTTGCCTGTCCGTTTGGATAAGCCTGGGTGAAGAGGGAAACCACAAATATCAGCTTATCTAAACTGGTGGGCCCCACACGTGTGGACCCACCTCAATGTAGATCGTCCATCTGTTGTGGGTCTCATGCAGCTCTCAGTTGCTGCCCAGTGACGTCTGCAAGCTCTGTGGCTGGCTTGATGCATGTGTTTTATACATACTGTCCATCTATTTGGATGTGGGGCCCACCCACACATACCGCACATGTGGGATGGGACCCACCTTACTGTATTGATTCTATATCTGCACCGTCCATCTGGATGGTGCTATGTGGGATACACTGTGATGTATAGATATAATCCCCACCGTCCATCCAATACATGGATGTGGGACCCACAATAATATATGTACTTTATTCACCCGTCCATCTGCTAGTCACACCAGCAGATGTAATTATTGTGATGACGTCAGCAAGTTTTGGGCCCTTACATGAGGTTAGTGTTGTATCCACCGTCCATTGCTTAGATGGTGGGCCATCTTAATGTATGTATTTTATCCAGCCGTCTATCTATTTGGACGTGGCCCCCACAGCATCACATGCTGCAGTTGACTTCAACAAGTTCTGTGGGTCCCTCCATGATGTATACATTGATCCACACCGTCCATGTGTGGGGCCCACCGTATGATGTATGTGTTACATCCAAACCATCCATCCAATTGGTTAGCTCATCTTAAGGCTCGAGACAAAAAAAAAGAGGCAGATCAGCCTATCAGGTGTACCACATTGTAGAAAATGTGGAGGATTGAACAACTACCATTGAAAGCCTTCTGGGACCACAACAGTTTTGGATTATTATGATATTTATTTTTCCCCCTTAATTCAGGTCTTTGTGACCTTGTGAATAGATTGTATGGAAAATAAACGTCATGGTGGCCCTGGGAAATTTTAACGACGAAAATCATTATCTTCACTGCTATTTGTGGTATGGTCCAGATGATCTTCCAATCATCGTCTCCGCCGCTATTTAGAGTGTGGTCCAAATTATCTGTCGATATGATTCAATTTTTTTTTATTTTCAGAAATGCTCTAAAATGATCTTTAAATAGATGAGTGGTATAGATGGTGTGGCCCATTGATGAGGCCTAATGTGATGTACTTGCGGCCCATCCATGAGGCCCACTTTGATGTATTTATGGCCGATTCATTGAGGCCCAATGTGACGTATTTGTGGCCTATCTATTAAGGCCCACCTTGATGTGATGCATATTGGACCCGTATGAGAGGCCCATTGTGATGTGCTTGAGGCCCATGGGTTGTGGCCTGTTGTGATGTATTCGAGGCCCATGAGACGTGACCCACTTGATGTGTATGAGGCCCATGTATTGTGGCTCATTTGATGTATATGAGGCCATGGGTGAGGCCTAATGTGATGCATATGTGGCCCATGAGTGAGGCTCATCGTGATGTATATTAGGCCCTTGAGTGAGGCCCACGGTGATGTATATTAGGCCCTTGTGTGAGGCCATGGGCCCACTATACGTGTGGCTCTATGTGGGCCACTCCTTGGGAGCAATGTCGGTTAAATGTCCACATTGATGGGCAATGATGGTTAAATGTCCACATTGTGACCTTTTCTTAGGCCTCGTTAGGCCCATTCTCATCATTCTCTTAGTGGGTTAACCTAAATTATTGGGCCCCATTGATGTTGCATGGTCCATCATCGCCGTAGACGGATGGATCCGTGCTACTGGATTTGGCATATCCATGGCTGAGAGTCGATCTTCATATTATGGTTTAGATTGGCTATTCATCTATGGACCTCGCCTTACATATAGGCCAATTATCGAGGCCGATTTTCGATGCCGATTATCGATGCGGGTTATCGACACCGATTACGAGTATGCTTAGCATATCATCATGATACATGTCCATACGCATCATCTGTATGCTTGATATGAGATGTGGTTGACCATTGCATATGCCATTGGGCAGGTTGTTATAGGACTCCCTGATAGGTGGAGATTATCTTACATGAGCGCATGGTATGCGCAGGATTGATGCATGATTGGATTGTATGACTCATGCATCTTGCATTATGTATTGTGATTATTGTACGCCCTAGTGACATCTGCGCCATAGCCTCCACAGGCATATCATGGATGACAGGATTGGACACCAGAAATACTGTTATTAGCATCTGAGAGCAATAGATGTCCTTGGGTGAAAATCCCTAAATTTGATGATACTGGAAGACGCTCCAACTTCGAGACCGAGTGGATACATGAGTGCACGAGGGCCGAATACTAGTAGGTCGCATCTCTCATTGTGTCATAGTCGGTTGGAAGGGGGTGTGGCCTTACCCGCCCGAGGATAGGGGCAATTACTAGGCTGAGTATGTCCGGCTCGTCAATGGGTCCGCTATCAACGTGTCGTATAGGTATTGGCAGACTATTGGCCAGGCGGATAGTGAGGCTTCTTACGCTCACTTGGACTGCGTGTCTGGGAAATGGGCAGTGTCATTTGGAGTGTACTAAACCCCGGTGATTGTCCACCGTGAGAACTGTACTAATATTGATGCTCTAGTGATGAGCTGCATGGATATGTGGATTCAGATGAGGATTGGTATGCTTGAGTTGCATTCACATCGCATGGCCTTGATGTGGCCGATGGCATTCATGCCTTACATCGCATAGCCTTGGTACAGTTGATGACATTCATGGACTTACCAGCATTTTTGCATTGCTCTGATATTGCATACTTGCATTTCTACCGTGCGCACACACTTTTGCCACCCTCTAAGCTTTCTATAAGCTTATGCATGATTGATGCGTGCAGGTGACGCTGGGACGCTGTAGCAACATTGAGCTTGGAGCGTACAGCCGACTTCTGGAGCTTTTGATTATCGATATTGTATTTCCCTTACGCATTGTGTTCAAAGTTTTTAATCTTAGTGGATTTGTGATGATGTTATAGTTATTGTTTGTGGGTTATGCTTATTATGAATCAAATTCATGTTAAAAATCCTCCTTGTAGGATCCCCGGAACCTGGTATATGGGTGCCAGGAGATGAGAATGGGGTACTACGGAAGCTGTCGGTGCCGGATTCGCCGATTAAGAATTTTGTGAGCCCGATTTCTGAGTTTGGGGCATGATAGAAGTTGGTATTAGAGCATAACTTGGGAATAACCGAGAGCAACGTCACATGTTTGCTATGAGCTTAGGACAATTAGGTCACAAGTGTGTAACCTTCTGGTTTAGTTCTCTAATGTGCGTGCCTTCGAGAGTTCTTAAGGTTGATTGACACCTTTGTTCTTCCCTATAGGACATGCCGCCCAGGAGAGCGACCCGAGCAACTCCCACTCCACCAACTGAGGCTCCCGCTCTACCACCTACGATTCCCACTCCACCACTAAAGATCCCTGCTCCCTAGCCTAAGGATGTTGTTCCTCTATCTAAGACCGGTGCGGATCTGACCATACCCGTTAGTGCCTTCCAGTTACAGTAGATGTTGCAGGCTGTGACGGCTGCCCTTCAGGGTCAAGGCAGGCATCCCGTTGTTTCGCCAGTCCAGGCAGAGTAGGAGCGTGCGAGCGCCCTTCTTCGAGAGTTCCGACAGATCGATCCCTCGTGTTTCCAGGGCGAGACAAATCCAACAGTAGTCAAGAGATGACGCTCCGAGGTGGAGAAGATTTTTGATACGATGGCACTATGACCTAGCAGCATGTCCGATTAGCCGTATTTCTTCTCAGGGTGAGGCCTAGCACTGGTGGACCTTGATTACTCGTGTTGCAGGGCCTAATTTTGTCTGCACATGGGAGGATTTTGTAGACCGATTCGACTAACAGTACTTTCCAGACCATATTCATCGGTAGCGAGCGTTAGAGTTCGAGACCTTGGTGCAGGGAGACATGTTTGTGGCACAGTACGCAGCTCGTTTCGTGGCGCTATCGAGGTTTGTAAGTGTTATGGTTTCTAGATCCTATATTGTCAAATTTTGTAGTGTCAAAACCTCTTGGAATCTATGTCTTATCCAGCTCATCTACATAATGAAGAATTGCATCTCTCAAGGACAATAGTCTTTAATCTTTAGTTCAAGGACTTTAAAGGCAAGTGTACTTGTTCATGTTTAAGTATAACATCAAGTGTTAATTCAAGCTTTCAAACTTCAAGGTTCAAGAGTTTCAAAGCTTCGTACAAGTCAAGATAATGTTCCTAGACTTTGAATCTCAAGTTCAAGCTTCAATGTTAGTCAATTTCAAGCTTCAGAAGTCTCAAGTTCAAGCTTCATCATATGACAAGATCTCAAGCTTCGTGAACTTCAAAGACTGACTATCAACTGAAGAAAAAGAAGATTCAATGTTCATACATCACTAATAAGATATAAATGACCCTAGATTAACCTTAGGGTAGGTCATTTTGAATACATAATTCAATTAGGTCATTTTATAAGTGAATAGATTGTTTCTCGACTAGTCCTAGGCTATGTTCGACTAGTCCTAGAACTGGCTTGACCAGTCTAAGAAATTCCTCAACCAGTCCTAAGTTTATTACAGATTTTCAGAATTTTTTGTTAAGCCTCGACTATTCCTGTAGACTGCTCGACCGGTCATATGAACAGTGCTCGACTCGTGCTCGAACAGTCCTGCAGTCTCGACTCAAAGTCCAGCAACTAAATTATGTTCCACACGACCAGTCGTGGATAAGTCACGACCAGTCGTGGAGGTCCCTCGACCGGTCATGCAGGGCCTACGACCAGTCGTGGAACGACTTTATCTTATCGTGCCCAAATTTCAAAAATCTGTTGGTTCTACAACCAATCATGGAGACCTCAGGACCAATCGAAGAAGCAATTTCTTCACTTATAAACAGAGCACGAATTTCAGAGTTTGATATTCAATTAAAGGTAAATCAATACGCCACTCTGAGAGATAAGTTAGTAAGTTTTTTTAAGCTATATTGTGCTAATTAATATTCTCTTTTATTAGCTTTTTTTGCATTTGATTTTGAATTTCCGCATTCCAATTTTATTTGAAAGAGGGATTGTTATATTCTCATTTCTTGGAATCAAAATCAAATCAAGCTAGCCCAAGGTGATTTAATTTAAAATCAATTTAGAACCTAGAACCATTTCACAAGTGAGTGTGTACATTGAACTTCTACGTTAAACTTCCACTCCGATTTGGTTCTTCCGGGCTGCATCTAAAGGAGAATATCTAGGTATTTTACATTATTGTAAATTTCTATATTTTGGTTTCATTGAGATTGTGCCAAAAAAATCTCTCTGTTTTGGTTTGTTTGAGGTGATCCAGAAAACTCGGAGTGTGGGGTTTTTGAATTGTGTAAGCCCACTTGAAAGACACAATTGTGAGGGTTTTAGGTGAACCTTGAAAAACCTATTTTCATAGTGAACGCTAATATCCACTGTGTGAGGATATTAGGAGTGGAGTAGTTGTGTAGCTATTTTTCTAAACAGTCGGTGTTCACACAAGTGAACCACTATAATTTCTGGTCTTATGGATTGAATGTTTATTTCTTTTTGTGGATGGTTGTAATTTCTCTTTTTGCATTTGTGGAGAATGTTGTAATTTCTTTTATGCAAGTGTGAGAATGTTGTAATAGCTTAGAATTCCTTAATTGTTATTTATTTCTTTATTTCTCTATATCAATTTGAGTTTTTGATACACAGACCGTTCTAGTAAGGTTGTCCTACCATAAACCCTTGGTTTTTATGGTGTAAGGTTGTCCTTAGAACAACATCTGTATTAACCTCTCAATACTCGTACATTTGAGGTTGTCTTTAATTTCAGCATTTTAGGATTGTTTATTGCTATCAGTATTTAATTTATTTAAATTCCGCTGTTATTTTTTAATTTGGCATATTCCTATTCACCCCCCCTCTAGGACTTAATAGCTCGGCCTTTTCAAGTGGTATCAGAGCCTACTAGCTCGTTTTAAATTACTATTTCTTTTGGATTAATTTCCTTAGCTAATCGATCTGAGCTATTTGAGATGTCAAATTTTGATATTCTTTCAGTCACTAGGCCTCCACCATTTGATGACTCCAATTATGCCTATTGGAAAGCCAGGATGAGAATTTTCTTAAAATCCATGGATAAGAGCATGTGGCAAGCCACAGTGACTGATTGGACCCCTCCTACCACTGAAGTAACTGGTATCGATGGATCCAAATCTATAAGAATTACACCTTATTTCTCTTGGACCACTCTTCAAAAAAGTGAAAGTAGTACCAATGCAAAAGCACTAAATGCAATCACTTGCGCACTATCACCGGATGAATTCAAAAGAATTATATCCTGTGATACTGTAAAGTAAGCCTGGGATATTTTAAAAATGACACATGAGGGAACAACAATTATAAAAAATATATAAAGTCCAAATTCTCACAAATAAATTTGAGGAAATACATATGGAAGAAAGTGAAACTTTCATGGACTTTTATACTAGATTAAATGACATTGTCAACTCTATGTGGGGTCTCGGTGATAAAATCCTAGAAAGTAAGAGTGTACAAAGATACTAGCTCACTACCTGAACGGTTCAATTTAAAGGTGACTGCGATCCAGGAACTTCGTGATACGGATAATATGAGGGTAGAAGAATTAGTTGGCTCATTACAGACTTATGAGTTAACCTTTAAAGCTCCTAAAGGTAAATCAATCACCCTAAAATCTTCTAAAAGTATTTCTCAAGAAAATTGTAGTAATTCTGATTTTGAAAATTCTGAAGATGATATGGCCCTTTTAGCTAAAAAGTTTTATAAGATTTACAACAGTAAAAAGAGAGTTGATTTTCAAAAATCTAATGATAAGAAAAAATCTAAATCTAGAACTTGAAAATCTTTAAAAGACAGTCAATGTTACAACTACCATGAATATGGGCATTTAGCAAACAAGTATCCTAAAAAGGACAAACTTAGAAGGAAAGGAATGTCGGCTAGTTGGGATAAATCTTCCTGCTCTGAAGCCTCTTCTGAGTCAGAAGATTTTGAAATCGAGTTAGGTAATGAAGTCAAAGCCCTTATGACTCTAGCTAAGTCACTTTTTCAAATAATGATGATTCAACTAGTGTAAAAAATCTGAATAGTGATCATGAAAATGAAGAAGATCTTCAAGATGCTTACAATGCCCTATACAAAGAAAGTTATAAAATTGCGATAAAACTAAAACTTCAAAAAGAAAAGTTTTTGAAACTTAAAGAAAATTATGATACTCTTATTTGAGAAAAATTCCACATTTTAGATTGTTTTGAAAAAACTAAATGCGATTTAGATTTCAAAACTTCCCTTATTGAAATTCTAAAATCTGAAAATGAAAAACTAAAACTTGAAGTCTCTTCACTTTTGAGTTTAAAGGACACATGGAGGTGTGCCCAAGGAGATCCTAAGTTAGAAAAACTTTTATCTGGATCCAAAAAATGTAGCAATCGATATAGACTGGGTTACAACAAAAGTACTCCTAAACATAAGAATACTCCACCTAAATTTGTGAAAGGGGAGTCTTCAAACTCAAAAGGGAAAAGCCTAAATCAAAATCATTTAAAAAATGCTAAGTCTTTTCAAACTTTAAAACCTATAAGTAACCATATCAACTACAAAAATCAGAATCATAATCCTTTAGCTGAGAAAATTGTTGATTTACTTAAGGAGCTCTTAAAATCTAACTCATTGGGTCAGTCTTATATCAACTACAATCATAAGAAGACCAACTATACTCCTAAACTCAAAACTGTAATGAAATGGGTTCCTAAGGTTACGTGCTTGGTTGCCCACACTGCTTTCAAAGCTTCAACCCATTCAAAGTGGTACCTAGATAATGGATGCTCTAGACACATGACTGGTGACAAAGGACTGTTCACCAATCTTAAAGATATGACTGATGGTTCAATCACATTTGGTGATGGTAGCAACTGCAGGATTATTGGCCAAGGTACGGTTCAACTTTTTAACCTCCCTTTATTTGAGAATGTTTTATATGTAGAAGGCTTAAAATACAACTTATTAAGCATTTCTCAAATATGCGATAAAAAACATAGTGTTAAATTCACAAATCTAGGGTGCAAAATTTTAAATAAAAGCAGTTCTATAATATTAACTGGTCGCAGAACTTCTGAAAACTGTTATATTATAAGTGATTCTAGCTCATCTAATCTATCGTGTTATATGGTTCATACCGATGAGACCGAGTTATGACATAAACGCCTTGGACATGTACACTACCGCAACTTGTATAGATTGAGCAAAAGAGAGTTAGTAAGAGGCTTACCAAAAATATATAAAATTGATAAAATATGTGGCAAATGCCAGATTGGCAAATAAACTAGGAGTTCTCACAAAAAGGTGGACTCCAATGCCATATCTAAACTGCTTGAACTCCTCCATATGGATCTTATTAGACCAACTAGAACGGAGAGTCGAGGTGGCAAGAAGTACATGCTGGTAATTGTTGATGACTTTACCAGATATACTTGGGTAGTCTTCTTAAGAAATAAATTAGAAACTCTTGATGAAGTTAAAAGGGTACTTAGACGTATCCAAACTGAAAAAGTGTCTCAAGTCTGTAAGATCCATAGTGATCATGGATCAGAATTTGAAAATAGCGGTTTTGAGTAGTTTTGTAGTGATTAGGGAATAGAAAGAAAAATGAAGCTCCCTAAAAATCTCTGGGCTGAAGCTGTAAATACTGCATGTTATATAATTAACTGTGTCTATACTAGAAAATCAAATGGTAAAATGGCTTATGAAATGTGGTTTGATAAGAATCCTACTGTTAAATACTTTCGAATTTTTGGCAGCAAGTACTACATTTTTCGTGACCAAGAAAATCTAGAAAAGTTTGACACAAAAAGTGATGAAGGGATATTTTTAAGGTATGCTCTGAATAATCGAGCGTATCGAATTCTTAATAAGAGGGCTGATGTAATTCAATAGTTCATTAATGTGGTCGTTGACGATCACTTGAATACACCTGCCTCAAATTCAGAAAATGATGAAGTCCTTCTAATTGATAAACCAGATACTTCATCAAGTCAAAATAACTCTAAACTAAGGACTGTTAAAGATCATCCAACTAATTAGATACTTGAAAACCTTCTCACTGGTGCGCGCACTCGTAGACAACTGGAAAATATGTGTAATTACGTGTGCTTTACATCTCAGATAGAACTGGCTAATGTAAAAGAAGCTCTTACTGACGAAAACTGGATAGTTGCAATATAAGAAGAGCTTAATCAATTTGTTAGAAATGATGTTTGGTACTTAGTTCCAAGACCTAAAGATAAACGCATTATCGGAACTAAATGGATTTTTAAAAATAAGTTTGATGAACTTGGTAATATTATTAGAAATAAGGCTAGACTGGTTGTACAAGTGTACACTCAAATTGAAGGAATCGATTATGATGAGACCTTTGCCCCAGTAGCTCGTCTTGAATCAATCAGACTATTTATATCTATCGCATTCTTTAGAAAGTTTAAAATATATCAAATGGATGTAAAGAGTGCCTTCTTGAATGGTGATTTGCATGAATAAGTGTATGTTGAACAACTAATGAGTTTTGAAAACCCTAGGAATACTAATCATGTCTATCACCTAAAAAAGGCTCTCTATGGTTTAAAACAAGCTCCCAGGGCATGGTATGAAAAATTGACTATGTTTTTACTAAGTCATAACTTTATAATGGGAAGTGTTGATAAGACATTATTTAAAAGAAACATAATGATCATATTTTAATAGTGCAAATTTATGTTGATGATATTATTTATGGATCTACTTGTGCTAACATGACTATTGAGTTTGCAGATCTTATGAAATCTAAGTTCGAAATGAGCATGGTTGGGGAATTGAATTATTTCCTAGGGTTGCAAGTTAAACAACAACCTAATGGCTTCTTTATTTCTCAAACCAAATATGCTCTAAACTTAGTTAAAAAGTTCAGATTTAAGAATGGAAAAAATTTTGATACTCTTATGAGTACAACATTAAAACTCTCAAAGGACTCTACAGGTAAGAGAGTTGATCCTAAATTATATCGTAGTATGATAGGTAGTTTGCTGTATTTAACTGCGAGTCGACCTGATATTGCATTTAACGTTGGGATTTGTGCTAGATATCAATCTGACCCTAAAGGGTCACATTTAACTACTGTTAAGCGGATTATGCGATATGTCGCAAGTTCAGCTAATCTGGGTCTTTGGTATCTACATGATACTAGTGTTCAATTAGCTGGTTACACTGATGCTGATTGGGTTGGTAATGTTGATGATAGGAAATCAACCAGTGGTGGTTATTTCTATATTGGGAACTGTTTATTTTCTTGGCAAAGTAAGAAACAGAGTTTCGTATTGCTTTAACTGCTGAGGCTAAATACATTGTAGCAAGAAATGCATGTACTCAACTTGTGTGGATGAAAAGAATGTTAAGCAATTACGGAATTGCACAGGACTCTATGGTTTTATATTATGATAATTTCAGTACAATTAATATATTTAAAAATCCAATCCAGCATTCACGAACCAAGCACATTGACATTAGATATCACTACATCCGTGAATTAGTGGAATAAAAAACAATTTCTTTGGAATACATTCCGACCGAGACTCAACTTGTTGACATTTTCACTAAATCGCTCGACAAAAGCAGGTTTTCTAAATTGAAATTTGATCTTGGTATGTGTAATTTGAATTAATTATTCATGCATTTTTGTATCATATTGTATATATATATTTGCTATTTTATCTATTTAAAATTTTAAATTTCAAGAAATTTGCATATTTTTAGTTGTGCACAACCAATCGAGTACATACTTGACCAGTCGTGACACGGCCGGTTGAGCATGTACTCAACCAGTCGTGTAGCTCGGGTTGGTGCTTTATTTGGAGAAAAATCTTTTTTTCTTCAAATTGGGTTTCTTCTGTAACGGGTCCTAGGTTGACCGGTCGAACCCATCTCCCTAGTTCTTCAAGGTTAGTGCTTTATTTCCATTTTCCTTGTAGATTCAAGTTCATATCACTTTTTTTTCATCATTGGTGTGATTTATTTCTTGATTTGAAGTGGTTTTTTGGGTTTTCTTCTCCAAAATCTGATCTTGTGAAAACCCATTCTACTTCATTTGCATCTACTTGGTTCCTTGATTTCTTAGATATAAATGGAAGGTAGAGCTAGAAAGAAAACTTCGCGTGGTCCTCAACATCTAGATCGGCTCCTATCACATAACGCCACCTTCGGTCACCCGAAGATGATCCCTCTTATGTGCGAGATATTAGGTTGCGTAATGTAATAGCTGAACGACCTGTTCATGTTGAACCTCTTGCTGCTTTTGAAATCCTTCCTCTCCTTCAATCTATAAGTTGGGATAACATTCTACATTGGGGCGGGTCGGCATACCGGTCCATTGCACAAGCTATGTATGCATGTATTCTTGATTTTTCAACAGAAAATTTGACATTTATTATTGACACTAGAGAAGGTCCAGTTGAAGTAGATCGACATCTAATTTATGGTCTAATGGACATACCTGTCAATGATGAAGGTATTCCCATTAGCACTCTAGTGGATAAACCATCTGAATCAGAAAAATGAATGCTTACTAGAGTATTGTGCAATATATATGCGTAATGGAATCCTTCTGGAAATGTGCTTGCTTCATAGTACTTGTTACCTATATACAAAGTTCTTCATAGGATCTTTATTTAAAATGTTAATCCCCGTTTTGGTAACAAAACCGAACTCACCACTTTCATGATTCGGATTCTTCATTCCAATGTTTCTAGAACCAGGGTATACCTTCCTTCTTTAATCTGTCATTGTATCATTAAATTTCGTCAACATCCAGGACAGTGATATACCTTTCATATCTCATGACTATGTTGGCCTCACACATCTTAGTGCCTATCCCTATTAGGGAAGCTCCCATTCAACACCTTATCTTCAACAACTCTAAATGAATCTGAGGTTGGCCGCAGGCCAAGTCAATGTGGGTGTTGGTCGAGCTGATGTTGTGAATGAAGAAGAAGGTGATTTGCCACCAGATACATTAACATGGATGATATATTTGATGAGATCGAATCCGACTCTGCTGGTGATCCTGATTATCAGCCTTTTGATTTTGCTGAGAAGTTGCATACTCTTGAGGAACAGGTGGCTCAGATCTTTGTAACCCAGGATTCTCAATTTGCTTATATGCGTAAATATATGAGGCACATTAATAAGGGTTTACATCAAATTGATCCATCTATTCTTGCTCCCTCTTTGGGATCTGATTAGTATTTTCTCATGTGGTTGTAATAACTCTTATGATACTTCGCTTTCTTTCGGTTTGTGAGATTGACTTTGGTTGAACTTTGTTGATGTCGGTTGATTATGCTTGAACATTACTTGCTTATGAACTTAATCTCCTGACTATCTTGATCAATTATTCCTCATGACTCTTCTTATTCTTCCTTGTTTTTCTACGTCCTGGTCCATGTATTAGTTTCTTCTTTTGTCATATTGTGACAAAATGGGGGAGAATTTTGTTATGCATGATATGTTGATATATGGATATGTAGTATATGACATGTGGATTGTGGATGGATTGTGGATATGTAGCCTTCTTTGTGTAAGGGGGATAAATTGTTGGAGTATTTGATCCGAAATGATTCTTTAACTGGTTTATATTGATAACGAATTGATTCTTTAACTGGTTTATATTGATAATTGGTGCATGATTCTTTGTGCATATAATGCTTATATTATTATGAAGTGTGTTTTGTCACAAATTTAATAAAGGGGGAGATTGTAAGTATTATGGTTTATAGCTCCTATATTCTCAAATTTTGTAGTACCAAAACCTCTTAGAATCTGTGTCTTATCCAGTTCATCTGCATAATGAAGAATGTGCATCTCTCAAAGACAATGGTCTTTAGTCTTTAGTTCAAGGACTTCAAAGGCAAGTGTACTTGTTCATGTTCAAGTATAACATCAAGTGTGAATTCAAGCTTTCAAGCTTCAAGGTTCAAGAGTTTCAAAGCTTCGTACAAGTCAAGACAACGTTCCTAGACTTTGAATCTCAAGTTTAAGCTTCAATGTTAGTCAATTTCAAGCTTTAGAAGTCTCAAGTTCAAGCTTCATTATATGACAAGATCTCAAGCTTTGTAAACTTCAAAGAACGACTATCAACTGAAGAAAAAGAAGATTCAATGTTCATACATCACTAACAAGGTATAAATGACCCTAGATTGACCTTAGGGTAGGTCATTTTGAGTACATAATTCAATTCGGTCATTTTATAAGTGAATAGATTGTTTCTTGACTAGTCCTAGGCTATGTTCGACTAGTCCTAGCATTAGCTCGACCAGTCCAAGAAATTCCTCAACCAGTCCTAAGTTTGTTACAGACTTTCAGAATTTTTTGTTAAGACTCGACCAATTCTGGAGACTGCTCGACCAGTCGTATGAACAGTGCTCGACTCAAGCTCGACCAGTCCTGTAGCCTCGACTCAAAGTCCAACAACTAAATCAGGTTCCACATGACATGTCGTGGACAAGTCAAGACCAGTCGTGGAGGTCCCTCGACCGGTCATGCAGGGCCTACAACCAGTCGTGGAACGGCTTTATCTTATTGCGCCCAAATTTCAAAAATTTGTTGGTTATGCGACTAGTCGTGGACACCTCTGGACCAGTCGAAGATGTAATTTTTTCACTTATAAATAGAGCACGAATTTCAGAGTTTGATATTCAATTAAAGTTAAATCAATACGCTACTCTGAGAGATAAGTTAGTGATCTTTTTAAGCTATATTGTGCTCATTTAATATTCTCTTTTATTAGCTTTCTTTGCATTTGATTTTGAATTTCCACATTCCAATTTTATTTGAAAGAGGGATTGTTATATTCTCATTTCTTGGAATCAAAATCAAATCAAGCTAGCCCAAAGTGATTTAATTTAAAATCAATTTAGAACCTAAAACCATTTCATAAGTGAGTCTATACATTGAACTTCTACGTTGAACTTCTACTCCGATTTAGTTCTTTCGGGCTGCATCTAAAGGAGAATATCCAGGTATTTTACATTATTGTAAATTTCTGTATTTTGGTTTCATTGAGATTGTGCCAGAAAAATCTCTCTGTTTTGGTTTGTCTGATGTGATCCAGAAAACTCAGAGTGTGGGGTTTTTGAATTGTTTAAGCCCACTTGAAAGACACAATTGTGAGGGTTTTAGGTGAACCTTGAAAAACCTATTTTCATGGTGAACGCTAATATCCACTATGTGAGGATATTAGGAGTGGAGTAGTTGTGTGGCTGTTTTTCTAAACAGTTGGTGTACACACAAGCGAACCACTATAATTTCTGGTCTTGTGGATTGAATATTTATTTCTTTTTGTGGATGGTTGTAATTTTTCTTTTTGCATTTGTGAAGAATGTTGTAATTTCTTTTATGCAAGTGTGGGAATGTTGTAATAGCTTAGAATTCCTTTCTTGTTATTTATTTCTTTATTTCTCTGTATTAGTTTGAGTTTTTGATACACAGACCATTCTAGTAAGGTTGTCCTACCATAAACCCTTAGTTTTTATGGTGTAAGGTTGTCCTTAGAACAACATTTGTATCAACCTCTCAATACTCGTACATTTGAGGTTGTCTTTAATTTCAGCATTTTGGGATTGTTTATTGCTATCAGTATTTAATTTATTTAAATTCCGTTATTATTTTTTAAATTTGGTATAGTCCTATTCACCCCCCTCTAGGACTTAATAGCTCGGCCTTTTCAAGGTTCGCGCCGTATTTAGTTGATGATGAGGAGCGGAAGGCCCGCCATTTTAAGAATGGCTTGCGTTACAGTCTTCGAAGTAGTGTTATTGGGCATGAGCTCCTGACTTTTCAAGCGGTAGTACAGAGGGCTCAGATTTATGAGACTAAGTGAGCCGACATGCAGAGCGATTGAGATCAGAGGAGAGACCAGAAGAGGTAGGCCGGTAGCTCCCAACAGCACCGACGGCCACAAAAGCATAGGAGCCACCCATCCGCCAAAGCACCAGTAGCACCGGTGGCTACAGAGGCACAGGAGCCACCCATCCACCTGCAGCACCAACGACACCTCCAGCGTCACCCCAGCGGCTGTTTACAGGGACTTATTTTAGATTTTGTGGGACCGGGCATCGCATGCATGAGTGCCCCTGCCCTTAGCAGTAGCAGTAGCTGAGAGGACCACAGTAGCCTCCACCGTAGTAGCGATCTCAGCCACCGAGGCCCCAGCAACAACAGAGACAACAGTATAGGCCGCCCCAATGGTAGCAACAGGAGTAGCAGCACTCTTAGAGGGGACAGGCACCTCCCCAGCCAGCTCAGGGTAGGTTCTATGTGGCTCAGCAAGACCCGCAGTCCTCCGGATGAGTCATTGAGGGTATACTCCCAGTCTCTGCATGCATCACCCGAGTTTTATTTGATTTCGGTGCTTCACACTCATTCATGTCTGAGGATTTTTGTCAATCGTCTGGATTACCGACAGAGTCTACTAGTGAGGGGTTGACCGTATCGACGCCCTTTGGAATGACTACAGTGTTGGACTGATTTTGCTTATCTTGCCTTGTTTGTTGGTGATATCTTTTTGCTTGCTGATCTGTTCGTGCTGCCGATGTCCGAGTTTGATGTCATCCTGGGCATGGATTGGCTTGCCGAGTATCACACTATCTTGGACTGCTCCACGAGGATAATCATGTTCTGTATATCAGGTTTGCCACAGTTCTAGTTTGTAGTGGAGCCCAAAGGAGAGTAACTTTCCTACTTATTGTCATATGCCGTTGAGGATCCTGTTGCCTTGTGTATCAATCAGTTGCCAGTGGTCTGCGATTTTTCCGATGTATTCCAGGAGATTTTAAGGTTACCACCACGCCGGCATATTGAGTTCCAGATTGATGTTGTGCCCGGTACCGCGCCTATCTTGAACGCCACGTATCGTATGACACTAATGGAGTTGCGAGCTGCAACGGCAGTTGGACGAGTTACGTGAGTTAGGATTCATTCGTCAGAGCAGTTCGCCTTGAGGAGCACCGGTACTCTTTGTCAGGAAGATGATGGTTCGTTGAGGCTTTTCATGGATTAACGCGAGCTCAACCGGGTTACGATCAAGAACAAGTATCTGCTCCCAAGGATCGACGATTTATTTAATCAGCTGCAGGGTGAACAGTTCTTTTTAAAGATTGACCTGTGTTTCGGTTATCATCAGATTTGGGTCTGACAGGAGGACATCCCGAAGACGGCTTACAGGATGTGCTATGGTCACTTTGAGTTTCAAGTCATGTCCTTCGAATCGACCAATGCGTCTGTAGTATTCATGCAGTTGATGAATGAGGTCTTCCGTCTGTATCTCGATTAGTTTGTTGTGGTCTTCATCGACGACTTTCTGATATATTTGAGGACCTGTGAGGAGTATGCGCAGCATTTGGAGATTGCGCTGTAGACCCTCCGTGCCCACCAGCTGTATGCGAAGCTGGAGAAGTGTGAGTTTTGGCAGGAGGAGGTAAAGTTCCTCTGTCACGTGGTGACGAGGGAGGGTGTTGCAGTGGACCCCTAGAAGGTTAAGGTAGTGCGTCAGTGGGGCCAGCCCACGAAAGTGTCCGAGATCCACAGTTTCCTTGGTTTGGCAGGCTACTACCGGTGTTTCATTGAGGGCTTCTCCCGTATCACAGCCCCATTGACCAGGTTGATCTGGAAAGGCGAAGTGTTTGTTTGGAGTGACGCTTGTGAGCGAGCATTTATGGAGCTAAAGAACTGCCTCACGTCCGCTCTTGTCCTCGCTCTTCCCTCCGAGAGTGATGAATTCGTTGTATTTACCGATGCCTCACATATTGGTTTGGGTGTTGTCCTGATGCAGCATGGAAGGCTAGTAGCTTATGCATCTCGCCAGCTCAAGGTTCATGAGCTGAACTACCCCACGCATGATTTGGAGCTGGAAGTAGTCGTCTTTACGCTGAAGGTGTGGAGGCACTATCTCTATGGGGTTAGGTTCGAGCTCTTCTCCTACTACAAGAGCTCGAAGTACTTATTCTCTCAGTCCGAGCTGAACATGAGGCAGAGACATTGGAGGATTATGATTTTAATCTTTAATACTATCCGGGCAAGGCGAACGTGGTGGTGGATGCTCTTAGCTGTCAGCCATGAGGCCTGGTGGCACACATGATGATTTAGGAGTAGAGGATGCTCGAGGATATAGCAGAGTATGACTTCAAGTTTGGTCTGCAGTCTTCTATCATTCAGCTATCAAGCCTGTTGATTCAACCCTCTCTTATTGCAAGGGTGATCGAGGCTCAGCAGATAGACCAGTCGTTATAGGGTTACTGAGCAAAATCAGTGTCTGAGAGTCAATCAGATTGGCAGATTGGTTCTAATAGTGGACTTTACTTCAGAGGTTAGTTATGTGTCCCGAATATTCTTGAGTTACGCAGAGATCTTATGACCGAGGCACATCGATCGTGGTTTTTTATCCACCCTGGCTCGACAAAGATGTGCCGTGATATGAGGCGATAGTATTTTTGGGCGAATCGCTAGTTTTGTGGACCAGTGTAACACATGCCACTATGTCAAGGCCGATCATCAGAGTCTCCCTGGTCCATTGCAGCCGTTGAGCATCCCGATGTGGAAGTGGGAGAATGTGTCAACAGATTTTATTATGAATTTGCCAAGGACTCAGCGCAGTCATGACGCCATCTAGGTTGTCATGGATCGTCTGACAAAGTCGGCACATTTTCTTGCGATTTATGCAACTTGGTCTTTGGACCGGCTTGCTAGGTTATTCATTGAGGAGAATGTGAGACTGCACGGCGTTTCAGTTTTGATCATTTCTAACTGAGACTCGAGGTTCAGGTCTCAGTTTTGGGGGAGCTTTCAGAGAGCAATGGGGTCTGTTTTATAGCTCAGCACCGCGTATCATCCCCAGACCGATGGCCAAACCGAGAGGGTCAACTAGATCCTTGAGGATATGCTTCAGGTCTGTGTGATTGACTTTAGGGGTAGTTGGGATGAACATATGTGATTGGCTGAGTTTGCATACAACAACAGCTATCATGTGACCATTGGCATGGTTCCTTTTGAGGCACTATATGGTAGACCGTGCAGATCTCCGAGTTATTGGACCGAGGTTAGATAGCAGTGTCTCCTAAGTCCTGAACTTGTGTGGCAGACATCAGAGGCCATCGATATCATCAGACAGAGGATGCGCACAGCTCAGAGCCGGCAGAAGATTTTTGCTGATTATCGGTGTCGTCCCTTAGAATTCGTTGTTGGGCACAGAGTGTATCTCAAGGTCTCACCCATGAAGGGCGTAGTTCAATTTTGAGCGAAGAGCAAGCTTGCCCCGAGATTCATAAAACCTTTCGAGATCATTAGGCGTGTTGGCGCCACCTATCGGCTTGCCTTGTCATCTCAGTTGTCTGAAATCCACAACATTTTTCATGTCTCTATACTGAGGATGTGTGGGTTAGACGTAGTTCTTGTGATTGATTGGCAGCCGTTGGAGGTTTGTGAGGACGCTTCTTACATTGAGCAGCCAATTCATATCCTTGATCGGAAGGAGCAGGTCCTTCGGACCAATGTCATTCCCTTAGTGACGGTGTAGTGGGGTCACCATTATGTTGATGAGGCATCTCGGGAGCGCGAGGCTGAGATTCGAGAGCGCTATCCCCATCCCTTTGATGATTGATTATATATTGTATCTTATATGCTATCTCCAATTTTATATAATGATGTTATGTTTCCTTTTCCTTATGAGTTATGTTTAATTGCGATGATTGTGTAAATTTTGAGGATGAAATTTTTATTAGGAGGAGAGAATCGTAAGACCCGTATCCTAGACCGTACCGTTCTGTAGGCTTCCATGGTCCTCCGATCAAATTTCAGAAACCCGCGACTATAATGCCTTAAAAATCGGGGGTCGAGTAGCAACTCAACTCCCGAGTTCCAAAACATCACTTATGCAACATATATGCTTATGATTCAATGTTGTCTGTGTTAGTGCATTCATCATGAGTGGGATTATATCAAAACAGTAATTCATACTCCAGATCAAGTTGTAAAACGCAAGCAGAAGACTGAAAGACATAATACACGTATATAAGTTAAAGATCAGATCGGTCTCCAGAGTATGACTACATCACCGAGTCACCATATACATGTAATAGTCTCAAAAATCAAAATAATACAACTACAATGATAATCCCTGTAGCCCCGTCAATCTGGATAGCCTAAGCGAAGTCATCAGAGAACTGCATATAAGAGAACTCGTCCTGATCATCGTAGTAGTTAGGCTCCGCCTCAGGGGTCACGCCATCATCTGAAATCAAGACAGAGTCTGGTTGGTGTTTAAAACACTGTCTCGTAAGTCAACTTAGTGGAACAATAAAGTAAAGGTTAGCATGTTATCAATTCAATCAAGCAGTAATGATAAAGCAGTAAATCACACATCCCTAAGTACTCTTGTTAATGCAAGAATGGTATGAATGTATGATGCATACCCTCGCCTACGCTCCCTCAGCGACTTCATCTCACGTTCGCGCATGAACAACACTGCCTCAGTGCTTGACCTGCTACGCCTGAACGCACGCGTAATGCAGTGCATGCATATGATTACCAAGTTCTTATTAGCCCTTTTCATACAGCAGGGTTGAGAAACTAAGGTACCTCCCTTATATCATTTCCCAACTGATGATCAATTCTAGGGTCGTCAGTCCTAGTAATATCATACGATGTTGCGGTTCTAGGTCACTACAAAGGGCTCATCGCCACGATGCAGTGTAGGCCTAGTTTATACTTTAGTTGCTACGTAAGGCTCGTCGCCTCAGCGTAGGCTCAGAGTATGCTCGCAGTCACTACAAAGGGCTCGTCACCAAATCAATGTAGGCCGACAGCTCGAATACAGTGTCCCATACCACCGTAGTTGGCTCACGAGCTCTGGTTGCTCACCGGTCACTACGGGTGGACTCGTTGTCCTGATGTAGGCCGACAGCTTGACCACAGTGTCCCATACCACCATGTCCGGCTGATGAGTCTTAGTGGATCAAGGTACCAAGGTTAACGGGGTTTCACTTGTGAGTTCAGTACCTTAGGTTCAAACAATAGCGTCCATACATGGTGAACGTACAATAGGCCAATCGGGTTACTTGGCGAGCTCGACTAATACGAGTGCATATTGTATCGATCGACATGAAGTGCATAAGCACTTTGTGTGGCCTAATCACTGTCGATGACCAACATACGACTTAGGTTTGTCAAACACATCCTACGTGGCGAATGAATCTCAGCCACGAACTCAAAGCCTGTTACCAATTGCCTGGACTATACCGTAGTCCCACACACATTCAATGTTAACAACTAAGCATGTGAAGAGGTCAGAACAGGAATAACCAAGTAATTCGAGCATGTTATCAAGCATGGTATAAGATGTAACATGAACAAGAATCCATACACATGCATTTTGGTAATAAAGTGATTAAAATAATCAACTTACATGGAGGAAATCATACACATCACTAAGGTAGTTGAGAATCCTATCTCAACACCTACTCAAGGCACTACCATACTAAGTACATACTTATACAAGCATTTTTGCAAACACTTAGACTACACTTAATCGCCTACATAACATATATTAGCCCAAACACGTATTAGAACGAATCCTTTCGCCAAAGAGTCATCACACGCATAACTAGTATAAACACACGGTAGTAAATCATGGCAAACACATTTTTAGATTTTATATGTATACAGTATTTTATACACATACAAGGAATACGCTGAATTTTACATAATACTTACAAAACTGAAACACAAAACAGACGTCACATTATACATGTGAAATAACACCCAGATCATGAATCTATCATTATCCGACATTGAAAGCGTTGAAAACCATAACATAAGCGTTTATAGTCCCCACCTTATGCCGTAGAACCATAACGAACTCGACAGAGACTCTAGGTCTTTGTCAACGATGAAATGACAACCTATATCACGAGTTAAGTCAGCTATCTCGCCACTTGCAACAATTGAAACCCTAGAACAGATTAGGGTTAGGTTTTCTTACCTAAGAACGAAGTCAAAATCGCCGGAATAGCGATGTGATAGTGACGGTCAGGCACGTAGAATGGCAGGATAGAGCAACAAGAATCTCCTCACGCTTCTTTCACACTTTTTCTCTCTTTACTCTCTTCTCTCTCCTAAGGTTTACTCAAATTCGTATGGAGTGAATGAGAGAGGGTTTAAGGTCCTTATATAGGCCTAAAATTATGGAAATGGCCCCAGGGCCAAGGTATACTTAAGTTATAGCCAAAGTGCATCTGTTTCAGCTCAACGGAGCACTTTCGGAGCCCCCCCTTGAGCCTAAGGTTGAACTTAAGCTCCCTGACTATGGATCTAGGTCTAGTTAAGGTTTCAGTCTGATTGGATCTACAGATCGCCCGTGGCGGACCAGTTTCAGTTCAACGGTCCACGATCACCAATCAAGGCCACAAGTATACTGGCATGTGTAGGAAATTTTCCCTGATCTGAGGGTGTATTTGGGTCAGATTCCGATGGTCTGAATCCTTATATTCGGCCCATAAGTGACAAGTCTTAGATTACTTAAATTTAGATATTTATTCCTAACATATCCACGTTTCTCACACACTTCACTCCGGGCTCAAGTGAATAGCTTCGGGACACTATCTGGACTTGATTTCCAAGGTGGTGGTCAAGTCCAATAAGGCAATCTTAATTATATAATTTTATCATAATCGGACTTTCGACGTACGGTCCAAATCCGATACGGAGTTTCAATGTGCTCCCGAGAGCAACTGGGTAATGAGATTGATCCTCAATTTTAGGGTAACCTAGCATCCATGATTCTACAAGTTTCGATTCAACTGAATTTCACAGCTAATCTAGTTTAGCACTTAGTTAAACTCGTCTAATTTCTAAAGGATTTGGTCTTGAGTGATTTCTGCTTGAGGTGGTACTCGGGTCTTTGTACGGAAATTTTCAAGACGTTACAATATACCCCCCTTAAAGAAAAATTTCATCCTCGAAATTAGTACCATTTCGTACTCCTCGAGAATCTGAGGTTAGTTCTTTCCGACCTCGGCTTCAGTTTCCCAAGTAGCATCTTCCTCATTATAATGTGTCCACAGTACCTTCACCAGTGGGATAACCTTACTACGCAATACCTACTCATTCCTATCTAAGATACACGTCGGACGCAATACATATGTAGCATCCTCACTCAACTGTACCTGTTCCCATCTGATAATGTGGGAAGAGTCAGGAACATATTTCTTCAGCATAGACACATGAAATATGTTGTGTACACCAGTAAGTGGTGTGGGCAGGGCAAGGCGGTATGCCACTGCACCCACTCGGTCTAATATCTGGAACGGGTCGATAAACCGTGGTGTAAGTTTCCCCTTCTTGCCAAACCGAAGGACTCCCTTCATGGGGGAAACTCGGAGGAATACATGGTCTCCAACCTCAAACTCAAGCGGTCGCCGCCTCGTATCGGTATAGCTCTTCTATCTGCTCTGTGCTATAAGAAGTCGACGTCTGATAATATCGATCTTCTCTGAGGTCACCTGTACTAACTTTGGGCCAATCTAACTGCGCTCACCAACCTCTGCCCAATAATGTGGTGCTCGGCAAAGGCGCCCGTACAAGGCCTCGTAAGGAGCCATGCCAATACTCGCCTGAAAAATGTTATTATAGGCGAACTCTGCATAAGGGAGACAGTCATCCCAACTGTCCTTGAAGTCCAAAACACAGGCCCGCAACATATCCTCCAAAATTTGATTCACCCGCTCCGTCTGCCCGTTGGTTTGTGGGTGGAACACGGTACTGAACTTCAACTTCACACCCATCACTTCCTAGATATGAGTCCAGAAGATAGATGTGAATCACGTGTCTCAGTCAGACACGATCTCCAAGGAAACTCCATGCAGACGCACTATCTCCTTGATGTATAGCCTGACCAACTCGTCTGCAGAGTTCGAGACTTTAATCGGGAGGAAGTGAGCCGACTTTGTCAACCGGTCGACGATCACCCAAATAGAGTCATAACCCTTCCTCGTATTCGGCAATCCCGATATGAAATTCATGGAGATGAAGTCCCACTTCTATTCAGTTATGGGCATGGGCTGAAGCAGTCCAGGAGGTCGGCGATGTTCTGCCTTGACCTGCTGGCAGGTGAGACAATGGGATACATAATCTGCTATGTGAGCTTTCATATTGTCCCACCAATACGACCTCTTCATGTCCTGATACATCTTCGTGCTACCAGGATGCATCGCAAGCTTCGATCTGTGGGCAGCCTCGAGAATCTCCTGTCTCAAGTCATGAATGTCTGGGACGCATAAGCGGCCACGGTATCGTAGGCCCCCATCTGTGCCAACTCTCCACTCGGAGTCCTCATCATCGCTAGCCAGCTTTCTAAGCTCAATCAGCCGCTCATCATCTTTCTGGGCTTCGATAATTCTATCGTTAATAAGTGGCCGCACCCAAATGTGCGCGACACTCTCAAATGGCTTATCCACGGTGAGTTTCTACTCGAAGTCCCGCACGAACTCTATCATATCCCACTCTGCTATCATTAGCGGAGCAGCAAATGCTATAGCCTTCTTGCAGCTCAACGCGTCTGCCACAAGGTTGGCCTTGCCAGGATGGTAGGAAATCTCGAACTTAAAGTCCTTCAAGGTCTCCATCCATCACCGCTGCCTCATATTCAGGTCCCTCTGAGTGAATATATAGTGAAGGCTCTTGTGGTTGCAGAAAAGCTCGAACTCCTCTCCATAGAGGTAATGTCTTCAGAGCTTTAATGCAAAGATGACGGCTACCAATTCTAAGTCGTGTGTAGGGTAATTCTCCTCATATTTCCTTAACTGTCTCGAGGTATATGCGATCACCTTGTCCTTCTGCATAAGGACACATCCCAAACCAACTCGAGAAGCGTCGGTGTAAATCATATATTTGACCCCTTGCTCTGGCAATACTAGCACAGGGGCGGACGTCTGTTTGTCCTTCAGCTCCTGAAAAGCTGCTTCCGCCTTTTCATTCCAGGCGAACTTTAGATCCTTCTGTGTCAACTGAGACAGCGGTCTGGCTATCTTCGAGAAATCCCGAATGAATCGTCAGTAGTACCCCGCCAGACCAAGAAAACTCCTCACCTCAGTAACCGAACCAGGCTACTTTCAGTCCTGAACCGCGACTACCTTAGCAAGGTCTACTATTATTCCTTCCTTGGACACCACGTGTCTCAGGAACTTGACTTCCTCTTTCCAGAAGTCACACTTCTTGTATTGCGCAAACAATTGGTTCTTCCTCAGAGTGTCTAAGACTGCTTGTAGGTGTTCCTCGTGCTCTTCCCGATTTTTGGGGTATATCAAAATGTCATCTATAAACACGATGACGAATCGAAAAAGAAATGGCCGAAATACCCTGTTCATCAAGTCCATGTACACGGCCGGAGCGTTCATAAGACCGAACGACATCAAGAGAAATTCATAGTGTCCAAAACTGGTCCTGAAGGCCGTCTTCTACACGTCCTCATCCCTGACGCGCAACTAATGATACCCTGACTGTAGATCAATCTTTGAAAAGTATCGCACCCTTTCAACTGATCAAACAGATCGTCTATCCTGGGCAAGGGATACTTGTTCTTCACGGTCAATTGGTTCAACCTGCAGTAATCAATATATAATCGTAGCGACCCATCCTTCTTGACAAACAACACAGGTGCTCCCCAAGGAGACACACTGGGTCGTATGAAGCCCTTCTCTACCAACTCGTCAATCTGTTTCCTCAGTTCCTCCATCTCACATGGAGGCATCCGATACATAGGTAATGAAATGGGAGTCATACCAGGCACAAGATCAATAGTAAAATTGATGTTGCACCGAGGAGGTAATCCAGGGATCGTCCTGAACACATCCTTAAATTCCTGAACTACTGGCATGTTTTCTAACGTCAGCTCATCAACATGCTCTAGTAAAGCGGCGTAACATCCAACACGACATGGCCAACTAACCTGCACTGGAAAAGTAAAGGCCGTGCGGTTAGGTCCGTTGGCTGTCACGACCCGATTATCGCAATCAATCTCTACCTTCATCTCGGTGAGCCAGTCCATACCGAGGATAATGTCGTAGTGCCATAGTGTGGCAACAATGAGGTCAACGAATACTGTCCTACTACCCAAGTCTACTGAGAAACCCTCACACATCCGTGTGACATCTGAAAAAGTCCAAGTAGCAATAGTGAGTCTCACTCCCTTCATGGGAGTAGTATGTAAAGCTAGATGCTTAACTGCCGCACATGAAATGATGGAGGTAGTGGACCCAGTGTCCACTAATAAGAAGACAGGAGTACCTTGGACATGTGTAGTAATCTTGAAGGCCATAAGTGCTGAAGGTGCTGTCTCTGACTCTTCTGCTGTAAGTGCATGAACGCGTGCCTGCTGAGGTCGGTTGGGCTGAGGCACCATAGGTCGCTGAGGCGGCCTAAATCGAGGTGCAGGGGGTCTGAATGATGGATGTGCAGGGACAGTACATAGGGGCATAGACGATATAGTCTGAGGGCGAGTGCGGTCGATCCTCTGCGGCGGCGAGAACCCACTATCTCTCATACGTGCAAAACAGCTCTCCGTTAGGTGGCTTGGCCTCCCATAGTAGGTACAGGTCACATCCGGTCGCCGCATCAGAACTAGTGGCGCTGAAATCCTGGCAGGAGAGTCTGTGCGAGGCCTCTTACCGAGGAATAGCCTACTCGGCATATCTGGTCAGGGCCTGAGGATCATAAGCCCATGAGAGCGTGATAATCGATTCTCGTCCTGCTCCGCTCGCATAGACGTGTACTAGCCACTACATGAAAAATGGGAAAAAATGATGGATTTAGAGATGGTTCTGGACCGTCTCTAAAATTACTTGGTATAATGACGCTTTAAAGACGGCCGTAAACCGTCTCTAAACTTTTAGACGGCTCTTAACCGTCCTTGATATTGTCTTAAAATTTTGAACGTCTACAAATCATTTAAGATGGTCAAAAACCGTCGTTAATTGCAGAAAAAAGATGGCCATCGACCCTCTGGAAAAGAGACGGTCTCTGACCGTCTTATATGCGACCATTTGAGACGATCAAAGACCGTTCGTATTAGAGACGGTCATTGGCCATCTCTTATTGTTAATCTGAGACTGTCAAGGACCGTCTCAATTAGAGACGGTCATTGGCCGTCTTTTACTGGTAATCTGAGACTGTCAAGGACCGTCTCAATTAGAGACGGTCATTAGCCGTCTTAATTTGAGACTGTCAAAGACCGTCTTAATTAGAGACAGTCTTTGGCCATCTTATAGCGGTCATCGGAGACCGTCAAATACCGTCTGCATTAGAGACAGTCTAGACCGTCTCTAATGGTCAACACTTCACATCAAAAAAATTATGAATTTCGAAAAAAAATAATTGAGAAGCTTAGAAAATTAATTAACAACGTTTAAGAAAATTTTAGATTTTGAAAAAAAAAACTATGATTTTATAATAATCTAGATTTTGAAAAAAAAAATTAACAACTTTGAATAATGTTAATAATTTTGAAAAAAAAAAGATTTCGATAAAAAAATAATATTTTGAAAAAGAAAATATAAAAAATTAAACAAAATTGTGAAAAATTTGACAAATTATAAAATAATATATATTTTGAAAAAGAAAATTAGATTTTGTATTTTGACATGAAAATTTTAAAAGTTATATAACAAGATTTCGATAAAAAAATGATATTTTGAAAAAGAAAATTTAAAAAATTAAACAAAATTGTGAAAATTTTGACAAATTGAAAAAAAAATTTATTTTTTGAAAAAGAAAACTAGATTTTGTATTTTGACAAGAAAATTTGAAAAGTTATATATAACAAAAGTGAGATTGAAAAAATGATATTTTAAAAAAGAAAATTTAAGAAATTAAACAAAATTGTGAAAAAATTGACAAATTAATATATATATATATATATATATATATATATATATATATATATATATATATATATATATATATATATATATATATATATATATAAAGAAAACTAGATTTTGTATTTTGACAAGAAAAATTGAAAAGTTAGATAACAAAAGTGAGATTAAAAAAATGATATTTTGAAAAAGAAAATTAAAAAAATTAAAAAAAATTTTGGGAAAAAATTGACAAATTGTAAAATATATATATATTTTAAGAAAGAAAGCTAGATTTTGTATTTTGACAAGAAAAATTGAAAAGTTAGATAACAAAAGTGAGATTTTGATAAAGAAAAAATGATATTTTGAAAAAGAAAATTTAAAAAATTAAACAAAATTGTGAAAAAATTGTCAAATTGTAAAAAAATATATATTTTTAAAAAAGAAAACTAAATTTTGTATTTTGACAAGAAAAATTGCAAAGTACTTAGATAACAAAAGTTAGATTTTGATGATGTGTTGTATATCCTTGCCGCCCATACGTTTCTCCAACCCATTTTTGGGCTGGGTATAAAAAATTGTGTAGATTTAAATCTTAAGTGGACCACACCACTGAAAAGAATGATAGTATAGTACCTCGCTATTAAAAATTATAAAGAGCCCATCGTAAGGTTTTAGTAATGTTTATTTGCAATCCAACTTGTTGATAATGTAAAGAAGATCTAAATGAAGGTAAACTACAAAGATCAAATTGATCCAAAACTTTTGTGGCCTTTAAAAGGTTTTTAATGGTTATTCATCATATTGTTTTGATTGGTATGGCCCACCTAAGATTATTTAGTTCTTATGATTTGAAATCACATCCTAAAATATGATGGAAAAATATATGGACGGTGTCGATATACATAAAATATATCAAGGTGGGCCCTACATGGTTAGAGTAACACCCATAAAGGAGTTACCTAAAATAGTGAAATGGTATTATAAGGTCACCTCATGGGAACTTCCCATGAGGTTAATCTGTGTGCGCCCCACCATTATGTGTGTAGAACATCAATACCATGCATTTGATGTGTCTCCTTTAAGTCCAAAAATCAGTCATATACGAAACTCAGTTGGGCCATAGCATCTAAAACTATGTGTGGCCCACCCAAGTCATGGATTGACTTTATTTTTAAGCTCGTGGCCTACCATGGAATGGTGCATCTGACTGACGGGGCAGATCTAAAGTTCAAGTGGACCCACACCATAGAAAAGAGTGGGATAGTGACACCCACTATTGAAACCTTCTTAGGGTCCGCCGCGACGTTTATTTGAGATCCAACCTGTTTATAAGTTAATACAGACATGGATGCGGTTGAAACTTGGTCTGACCCCTCATCCAAGTGGGACACACATAATGAGTGGGTTGGATATGTGAATCACATTTAGGCAGACCCAATATATGATTATGAATGTTTTAAGGAAACCCTTTTCTACTACATTTATGTGAGTTACTCGTTATTCTTACCAGAGTAAACTCTGTGGGGTCCACTGTTATTTATTTATTTTATCCACTCCATTCATCCATGTTAACAGATAATTTGAGGTCTAAAGAACAAAAAGGAAGCATATCCAAGCTCTAGTGGACCACACCACAGGAAATAGTGTGATTGAACCTCTACCATTTAAAATTTCTTGGAGGTCATAGAAGTTTTGGATCAAGCTGATGTTTGTGTTTTCTATTCATTCATATATTTTTGATATAATGAACAACCTTTAATCGTTTTTGGACAATCTGATCACTCCAGATTGAAGAGTAAATAACTTCATATGTTTAAATCAAAATTCACTCAAATTGCTGATCAATCTTGTTTGCCCAATATCTTTCTCATATGTAGCATGATCGGGGCGAGTAACTAGTCAAATTGAGGGTAATGATCAATAAAATAAAGTGAATGGACCAGACATGTAAAATGGGCCCATCATGATGTGTGTCAAACATCAACTCCGTGCATTTGATGTCTCCCCTTTAAGTTATGAGATATCTCAAAAATCATCCGTATACGAAACTCAGGTGTTGATTACCATCTAAAACCATGTGAAGACATCTAAAAAAATATAAACAATACAATATTGGATGTCATACCATTTTGGGGCCATAAAAGTTTTGGATCAAGCTGATTTTTATTTTTTCCCTTCATCTGGCCCTGTATGACCTAATCAACATATTGGATGTCAAATAAACAATACAGCAAGCCTTAGGAGGATTTTAATGATGGATATCCAATTACTATTGATTTCATGTGGTGTGGTGCACCTAAGATTTCCGTGGTGGGGTCCACTACAGATTTTTATCTTTCTCATTCTTTGGCTCGTGACTTAAAATGATATCTAAAATGGATGGACGGTGTGGATATAACAAATACATCATAAGTTTTTATATTTTTTAAATATTATATATATATGGAAAATGTTATATTGTGGAGCTCATGGGAACTCCCCATGAGGTCGAGCTGTGTGGGCCCCACCATGATGTGTGTCGAAAATCAACACCGTGCATTTGATGGGTCCCCTTTAAATTATAGGATATCCCAAAAATCAGTCGTATACAGAACTCCGATGGGCCATACCATCTGAAATCATGTGAAGACATGCCTAAAACATATAAAAGCACTTGGTGGGGCCCCACCTAAAATTTGGATGCCTCTGAAACTTGGTATGACCCCTAATCCAAGTGGCACACACATAATGGATGGGCTAGATTTGTGAACCACATCTCTGTGGGCCCAAAAAATAATTATGAATTTTTTAATGGAGGGTAACCCCTCTCAACTTTTATGTTCGGTGGTCTATGGGCCCCACCATGATATATGTATTTCATCCATGCCGTCCATCTATTTTTATAGATCATTTTATAATATTACAAAAAAGTGAGTTATATCCCAATCTCAAGTGGACCACATTACAGGAAAAAGTGTTGAATGAATGTCGACCATTAAAAACTTTTTGGGAGCCATAGAAGTATTAGATCAAGGTGATCTTTGTTTTTTCCTTTCATCTAGGCCTTTATGACCTAATCAACAAATTGGATGTCAGATAAATAGTACAGTGGGCCTTAGGAGGATTTAAATGATGGATATCTAATCATTATTGTTTTCCTGTGGTGTGGTCCACCTAAGATTTATATCCCTCTTATTTTTAAGATGAAGGCCTAAAATGATATTTAAAAATGGATGAACGGATTGGATAAAACACATACATCATGGTGGGGCCCACAGACCACCGAACACCAGCCCCATGGCTGGTGTCAAGGGGAGTAGCCAATCCGTTCCACCTAAAAACCCGATCTCACGCACCCATCTCCCACAACCCCAAATCCCTCTCACGCGCCCGCCCGCCCCTCCCAAAACCCAAACCCTCTCCTCGTGCCCGAAATCTCTCTCTCTCTCTCTCTCTCTCTCTCTCTCTCTCTCTCTCGAAATCTCTCTCTCTCTCTCTCTCTCTCTCTCTCTCTCTCTCTTTCTCTGAAGTCCGGCCTGGCTACTCTCGTCTCAACCATCGATCAGTTGTGGGCTACCCTGAAAGATTCCATCACAGCTTACACAGGCCTCTCCCCGACTACCTTCTTCACGGTCCTAGCCCTAGCGATGGCCTTCTACTATGCTGTCTCCAGATTCTTCGATTCTCTGCCTCCCTCGCAGAGGTCGAAGGATTACGAGGAGAAGATGGAGCCTCTGCCGCCTCCGGTCCAGCTTGGGGAGATCACGGAGGAGGAGTTGAAGGTGTACGACGGATCGTCCCTCATTGTCAACAACATCTGCCATCAAATTGAAGGTACTCTCTCTCGATCTCTCTTCCTTCATCTCTGTCTATCTCACTTCCCCTTTCGATTTGGGGATTTTATGGCTTACAGATTTGGGGATTTTAGGGCTTACAGATTTTAGGGATTTTAGGGCTTACAGATTTTAGGGATTTTAAGGCTTACAGATTTGGGGATTTTAGGGCTTACAGATTTAGGGATTTTAGGGCTTACAGATTTTAGGGATTTTAGGGCTTACAGATTTGGGGATTTTAGGGCTTACAGATTTGGGGATTTTAAGGCTTACAGATTTTGGAGATTTTAGGGCTTATAGATTTGGGGATTTTAGGGCTTACAGATTTGGGGATTTTAGGGATTTTAGGGATTTTAAGGCTTACAGATTTGACCATACCATTCTCTTACATCATTGTAGATAAATGCTGATTTTTTTTTGAATTATTTCATGTAGATAAATTATTTTTAGGATGTTATTTCCTTACTTTTATTGCTCCAAAGTTCAAGTATTTGGTCTTTTAACTAGTAATTTATCTTTGTAATTATGTATTGCAATTGCTTTCAAGCTGCCCTTGGATTTTATTTGTAAACCAGACTTGTCAATTTGGTTGATGAATTATTACATTGTTGTTGCGTTTGGATGTGAAGTAGATCGATTTACAGTCATTCTGTTTAATTTACAGGAAATGACAAAAACTGACAAAATTTCCCAATATTTATAGCGAGGAGTTCTACCTCGAATTTCAGTAGCATTTCCCAGTATTTGGCCCTGCATGAAGGACACATGATGCAAAAACTTATCTGATCTACTCATCATGTGGGCCACATTATAGAGGAAAATAAATAAATTGATACATGCCGATCTAAAGTATAAGTTGGGCCTACCAGATGAGTGGACATGATACGTTGGCATTATGTCAACAGGTTGCATGTGGGGCCTCTCTAGTTGGAGCTGATCAAGTGCTTTTGTGGTTCATATCATCATCCAAGATTTGCTGATCTTGAGGTTTTTGTTGGGATATATTGAGTAAGTTTTATGAAATAAAACTAAAATGGAAAGAGATATTTACTGCAAAATTGCTAGAGGATTCTTACTCAGTAGAAAGGTGCCTAATATTTTGTAAGTACGAGAAGTGCTTTTTAAGGAAAAAAATGATCGAATCTATCTCTTTTAGATTTTTTCTTCTTTTTCTTCTATTGGAATTGTCCAGTGTCCAATCCGACCACTCCATGTGTGAGATCTGTGGCTGATTTGTGAATTTCATTTTTGAAACTCCTGTTGACTTTCATTTGGATAGTTTAGATACAAAAAATCCATATTGTGAAACAATATTCCTAGCTAATTATCTATTTTTGCTTTTTGGATGGAGCACTCATCTCTGTGACAATGTTTGCAACTTCATATATCATATCAGATCTTGTCATTTCTCAATTTAGTTCTAAAAATTCATTTTCTCTATTTTAAGTATGCTCATTTTGAAAATAACTCTGTTTGTTGAAAGATGTAACTAGATTTTGTCTTTATAAACGTTCTTTTTTGCAGTGGATAGTAGATGAGGAAAAACTACGGGTTATTCACTACACCCTCGGTCCCCTTAATCCATGGGACTGGTGGACAAATTGGCTCCTAAAACTTGTAGACCTTTGGCAGGTGTTCTCTTCAAACTTCATTCTGTGTTGCTGCTGCTTCAGACTCTCTCATACCCCCACTTCCAACCTATTTATACCTGTTTACATTTTGAAAGAGACACTTCCCTGCTCCCACACCTGAAATTGCTGCTGTTTTTCTTCACACTACTATAGTTGGCATGCATGTATGGCCTTTTCTCACATGTTTGGGGGTGGATATGATTGAAGTTGAAGATTTCAAACACAGAGAAGGAGATTAAGGTGTTGAATGCATCCTACGTCTATATAAATTTTTGAACTTGCTGATGGGCAAAAGCCTACTGGTTGAGTAGCTGTAATTGTTTGATGGAAGGTGAGCCACATCTGTCTAGAACAATTGCCTAAATTATAGCACTATTAATTCCAATCAGGTCCAAGCCAGAGTCTCTAGATTGGTGGCTTCGAACATTCCACTTGCACTTTTAGTTGAATGTGCGGCTTTTTTTTTTTAATCGAAATCTCGATTACATGTTTGTATGATACTATTTGTTTATTACTTTTTATTTTTTGTTTTTTTTATTTTTTTATTTTTTTTGTTTCTGCAGTCTGCTATGAAACTGTGTTATGATACATCAGTTGGATTGTCATAAGAAGGTAAAATTTGTCCAACTCTTTTTCTTCTGTGTTCTTCTTATAAAAAAAGGTAAATTTTGAAATTATTTGTCACTATGAACATATTGTGTGGATTTATGGCATTATCTCTTTGATGCGCTATAGTGCTATTGTTGTTTAAACTTTGAAAATGTGTTTGTTTGAACTTTGAACTTAAATACAACATTGTTGGAGATCATCTTTAAAAATTGAACTTGAATACAAAAAATTCAGCATTGGTGATAGTGGGCCCATAGAATAAAATTCACTTTGGAAATGAATTCTGACTACATGGAAAAAAAAACAGTTGTGAATTTGGTTTTCATTTCCAAGGATTTACTCAAAAAAGGTAGTAGCAAAACTCTATTTTAAACCCAATCATCATCACAATAGTCACTTACATTCAGGTTGTCATGGTTGGAACATGGCAAGCCTTTTTCAGGAGTAGGTTTAATTTAGATTTGTTGCTTAGGAGATTTGTTGATCACTCTTTTATTTTGACAAAACATTCTTTTTTTTAAAAAATGATAATACGATTTATTTTTTTAGAAAAAAACTGTATAAAATGTGGATTATAAGTAGACTTGCAGCCAAAAATAAAGAATTTAATTTTTTTCAAAACATGGAAAGACTAATCAATCCTACTTCTTGTAACTTCAGCCACTGCTTCAAATGGAGGGACTACACAAAGATTTAGTTAGGGAGACTACTGATGGTGAACTAGCAGCTGCAACAAATATGAGAGTTACAAAGGTGAAAAGAAACATAAGGCGGTCGGTAAGATAAGATAGATTGACAGTACTTGTTTCAATTTTCTTGGATGGATGATGAATGTATTTGGGAATGTAAAACTTATAATATATATATATATGTTATCAATGGAGGATACCTTGTTTAGGGGGACATGAAATTCTTGTAGCTTATGGTATGGTGCCCCAATATTAGTTGTATATTACTAGCATGTAGTAGATAATACTAGGTTTAATAGTAGATAATACTAGAGAATCCCTAAACCTAAACCTACACCTAATCCTAATCTATGCCTTAACCTAAACCTAAACTTGAAAACCCAAACCTAAATCCGTACACAAACTTGAACCCGAACCCGATTTTCTAAACCTAAACCTTAACCTATTCTCAATTCCCTAAACCGTAACTTATAACCTACACTTATAACCTAAACCTAAACCTATAACCTAAACCTGTAACCTTAACTTAAATGTAAAACCTAAACTAAACCCAAACCCGATCCTGAACCCAAATCTAAATCCCTAAACCCTTAGCCTAAACCTAAAACCAAAACGTAAACCCGATCTCGAACCTGAACCTGATTTCCTATACCTAAACCTTAACGTATTCTCAAATCTCTAAACTTAAACCTACACCTAATCTTAATCTCAACTCCCTAACCTAAACCTGGACCTAAACTTGAAAACCCAAACCTAAACCCGATCCCGAACCCAAATTTGAATCCCTAAACGCTTAGCCTAAACCTAAAACCCAAACGTAAACCCGATCTCAAACCCGAACCCAATTTCCTATACTTAAACCTTAACGTATTCTCAAATCCCTAAACCTAAACCTACACCTAATCCTAATCTCAACTCCCTAACCTAAACTTAAACCTAAACTTGAAAACCCAAAACTAAACCCGAACCCGAACCCGATCCCGATTTCCTAAACCTAAACTTACGACCTTAACCTAAACCTAATCTCAAATCCCAAAACCTCAGAACCTAAACCTAAACTTATAACCTATAACCTAAACCAAAACCTATAACCAAAACCAAAACCTATAACCTAAACCCGAACCCATTCTCAAATCCCATAACCTATAACCTAAACCTAAACCTTAACTTAAACCAAAACCTATAACCTACACCAAAACCAAAACCAAAACCTATAACCTAAACCCGAACCCAAACCCAAACCCGAACCAGTAACCCGAATTTCTAAACCTTAACCTAAACATATAACCTATAACCTATAACTTAAGCTTCTATACCTAAACCTAAAACCTTACTTATAACCTAAAACTATTCTCAAATCCTTAAACCTTAACCTATAACCTAACCTAAACCTATACTTATAACCTAAAACTATTCTCAAATCCCAAAACCTATAACCTAAATCTGAACCCAAACCCGAACCCGAACCCGAATTCCTAAACCTTAATTTAAACATATAACCTATAACCTATAACTTAAGCCTATACCTAAACCTAAAACCTTACTTATAACCTAAAACTATTCTCAAAACCTTAAACCTTAACCTATAACCTAACCTAAACCTATACTTATAACCTAAAACTATTCTCAAATCCCAAAACCTATAACCTAAACCCGAATCCAAACCCAAACCCGAACCCGAATTCCTAAACCTTAACCTAAACATATAACCTATAACCGATAACCTAAGCCTTAACTTAAACCTATAACTTAAACCTAAAGCTAAACCTATAACCTAATCCTAAACCTATAACCTAAACTCAAATCCCTAAACCTAAACCTACACCTAATTCTAATCTCAACTCCCTAACCTAAACCTAAACCTAAACTTGAAAACCCAAACCTAAACGCGATCCCGAACCCAAACCCGATTTCCTAAACCTATACCTTAACCTATTCTCAATTCCCTAAAACTATAGCTTGTAACCTAAATCTAAACCTAAACCTAAACCTTAACCTAAACCTATAACCTTAACCTAAACCAAATCCTATGACCTAATACCTAAATGTATTCTCAAATCCCTAAACCTAAACCTACACCTAATTCTAATCTCAACTCCCTAACGTAAACCTAAACCTAAACTTGAAAACCCAAACCTAAACCCGATCCCAAACCCGAACCTGAACCCGATTTTCTAAACCTAAACCTTAACCTATTCTCAATTCCCTAAACCTATAGCTTATAACCTAAACCTAAACCTAAACCTTAACCTAAACCTAAACCGAAACCTTAACCTAAACCTATAACCTTAACCTAAAACAAATCCTATGACCTAAAACCTAAACATATTCTCAAATCTCTAAACCTAAACCTACACCTAATCCTAATCTCAACTCCCTAACCTAAACCTAAACCTAAACTTGAAAACCCAAACCTAAACCCGATCTCGAACTCGAACCCGATTTCCTAAACCTAAACCTTAACCTATTCTCAAATCCCTAAACCTAAACCTACACCTAATCCTAATCTCAACTCCCTAACCTAAACCTAAACCTAACTTGAAAACCCAAACCTAAACCCGAACCCGATTTCCTAAACCTAAACCATAATCTATTCTAAATTCCCTAAACCTTAACCTATAACCTAACCTAAACCTAAACCTATAACCTACACTTATAACCTAAACCTAAACCTATAACCTAAACCTAAGCTTCTAAAACCTAAACCTATGACCTAAAACCTAAATGTATTCGAAATCCCTAAACCTAAACCTACACCTAATCCTAATCTCAACTCCCTAACCTAAACCTAAACCTAAACTTGAAAACCCAAACCTAAACCAGATCCCGAACCCGAACCCGATTTCCTAAACCTAAACCTTAACCTTAACCTATTCTCAATTCCCTAAACCTATAGCTTATAACCTAAACCTAAACCTAAACCTTAACCTAAACCTTAACCTAAACCTATAACCTTAACCTAAACCAAATCCTATGACCTAAAACCTAAATGTATTCTCAAATCTCTAAACCTAAACCTACACCTAATCCTAATCTCAACTCCCTAACCTAAACCTAAACCTAAACTTGAAAATGCAAACCTAAACCCGATCCCGAACCCGAACCCAAACCCGATTTCCTAAACCTATACCTTAACCTATTCTCAATTCCCTAAACCTATAGCTTATAACCTAAACCTAAACCTTAACCTAAACATATAACCTTAACCTAAACCAAATCCTATGACCTAAAACCTAAATGTATTCTCAAATCTCTAAACCTAAACCTACACCTAATCCTAATCTCAACTCCCTAACCTAAACCTAAACCTAAATTTGAAAACCCAAACCTAAACCCGATTCCGAACCTGAACCCAAACTCGATTTCCTAAACCTTAACCTATTCTCAATTCCCTAAACCTAAACCTACACCTAATCCTAATCTCAACTCCCTAACCTAAACTTAAACCTAACTTGAAAACTCAAACCTAAACTCGAACCCGATTTCCTAAACCTAAACCTTTACCTATTCTCAATTCCCTAAACCTTAACCTGTAGTTAATGTCAACAAGTTCTGTGGGTCCCTCCATGATATATACGTTGATCCACACCGTCCATGTGTGGGGCCCACCGTATGATGTATGTGTTACATCCAAACCATCCATCCAATTGGTAAGCTCGTCTTAAGGCTTGAGACAAAAAAAAAGAGGCAGATCAGCCTATCAGGTGGACCACACTGCAGAAAATGTGGAGGATTAAATGACTACCATTGAAAGCCTTCTAGGACCACAACAGTTTTGGATTATTATGATATTTGTTTTTTCCCTTAATTCAGGTCTTTGTGACCTTGTGAACAGATTGTATGGAAAATAAACGTCATGGTGGCCCCGGGAAATTTTAACGACTGAAATCATTATCTCTACTGTTATTTGTGGTATGGTCCAAATGATCTTTCAATCATCATCTCCGCCACTATTTGGAGTGTGGTCCAGATGATCTGTCGATATGACTTTTTTTTTTGTTTTGAAAAATGCTCTAAAATGATCTTTAAATAGATTAATGGTATAGATGGTGCAGCCCATTGATGAGGCCCAATGTGATGTACTTGCGGTCCATCCATGAGGCCCACCTTGATGTATTTATGGCCCATTCGTTGAGGCCCAATGAGACGTATTTGTGGCCCATCCATTAAGGCCCACCTTGATGTGATGCATATTGGACCCGTATGAGAGGCCCATTGTGATGTGTTTGAGGCCCATGGGTTGTGGCTCGTTGTGATATATTTGGGGCCCATAAGATGTGGTCCACTTGATGTGTATGAGGCCCATGTATTGCGGCCCATCTGATGTATATGAGGCCCATGGGTGAGGCCCAATGTGATGCATATGTGGCCCATGAGTGAGGCCCATCGTGAGGTGTATTAGGCCCTTAAGTGAGGCCCACTGTGATGTATATTAGGCCCTTGTGTGAGGCCATGGGCTCACTATACGTGTGGCTCTATGTGGGCCACTCCTTGGGAGCAATGTTGGTTGAATGTCCACATTGATGGGCAATGATGGTTAAATGCCCACATTGTGACCTTCCCTTAGGCCTTGTTAGGCCTATTCTCATCATTCTCTTAGTGGGTTAACCCAAATTATTGGGCCCCATTGATGTTGTGTGGTCCATCATCGCCGTAGATGGATGGATCCGTGCTACCAGATTTGGTATATTCACGGCTGAGGGTCGATCTTCATATTATGGTTTAAATTGGCTGTTCATCTATGGACCCTGCCTTGCATATAGGCCGATTATCTAGGCCAATTATCAATGCCGATTATCAATGTCAGTTATTGACACTAATTACAAGTATGCTTAACATATCATCATGATACATGCCCATACGCATCATCTGTATGCTTGATATGAGATGTGGTTGACCATTGCATATGCCATTAGGCAGATTGTTATAGGACTCCCTAATAGGCAGAGATTGTCTCACATGAGCGCACTATATGCGTAGGATTAATGCATGACTGGATTATATGACTCATGCATCTTGCATTGTGTGTTGTGATTATTGTACGCCCTAGCGACATCAGGGCCGTAGCCTCCACAAGCATATCATGGATGTCAGGATTGGACACCAGAAATACTGTTATTAGCATCGAGGAGCCATAAATGTCCCTAGGTGAAAATCCCTAAACCTGACGGTACCGGAAGACGCTCCAACATCGAGACCGAGTAGATACATGAGCGCATAAGGGCCAAATACCAAGAGGCCGCGTCTCCCTGTCATGGTCGGTTAGAAGGGGGTGTGGCCTTACCCACCAGAGGGTAGGGGGCAATTACTAGGTTGAGTATCTCTGGCTCGTAAATGGGTCTGCTATCGATGTGCTGAATTGGTATTAGCAGACTATTGGCCAGGTGGATAGTGAGGTTTCTTATGCTCACTTGGACTACACGCCTGGGAAATGGGCAGTGTCATTTGGAGTGTACGAAACCCCGATGATTGTCCAGCATGAGAACTGTACTGATATTAATGCTCTAGTGATGAGCTGCATGGCTATGTGGATTCGGATGAGGACTGGTATGCTTGAGTTGAATCTCGCATCGCATGGCCTTAATGTGGCCGATAGCATTCATGCCTTGCATCGCATAGCCTTAGTACAGCTGATGACATTCATGGACTTACTAGCATTTTTGCATTGCTCTGATATTGCATACTTGCATTTCTACCGTGCATACACACTTCCACCACCATTTTAAGCTTTCTAAAAGCTTATGCACAATTGATGCGTGCAGGTGATACTGGGATGCTGCAGCAACATTGAGCTTGGAGCGTACAGCCGACTTGTGGAGCTTTTGATTATCGATATTGTATTTCCCTTACGCATTGTACTCAAAGTTTTTTATCTTAGTGGATTTGTGATGATGTTGTTAGTTATTGTTTGTGGGTTATGCTCATGATTATGCTTATTATGAATCAAATTCATGTTAAAAATCCTCCTTGTAGGATCCCAGGATCGGAACCTAGTATATGGGTGCCGGGAGACGAGAATGGGGTATTATGGAGGTTGTCGACACCGGCTTTGGCCATCGGGAATTTTGTGAGGCCGGTTTTCAAGTTTGGGGCATGACAGTTACTACTTTGACATTTCGGTCATTTCTCCGATTGGGTTTGGTTTTGAACTTGGGTTGGGGCTTGGTTTTGGGCTTAAATAGGTGATTTGACTGGGTTGTGAGGGTGGGTAGGCTGACTGAGTCAGTTAACTCAGTGAGTTGATCGGGTGAGTTGACTTAGGGCTCTAGGGTTTTAAGTTCATAGGGTTCAAGATTAGGTTGAATGGGCTAAGTTTAGGGTTTGGGACTGGTGTTCCTCTGGTTTAAGATTGGGGTTTAGTTGTCCATCTGTCCATTCAAACTCAAATAGGTTATCAACCTAGGGTGGGGTGTCTACAATTAGTACACAAATCATTTTTTCTTGATGGAAAGTAAGATTCTACCCTAGAGGACCAAATGAGCGAATTGAGCTTGACCAAGTGTCCGATGAGGACTCAATCAAGGGGCATGAATTTCCTCTGATTGACTAGACCACAATTTTAGTTTCACCCAAGTTAAAAGAACCCGATGAGTTGCAATGCATCGGGGGTGAACCAAGAGAAATCGCATCTCACACTGACTCAAAGCTCAATCCTAGATCTATCTTAACACTTAGGCACAATGACAATGGATTTCTTACTTATCCCTTTGGCCTTGCCTCCTGAGGGCAAGGTATAATGCCTCGAATTTCATAACTCGAGTTTAGTATTCGTTTTTTTGAAATCTCGAGTGTTAACTTTTAAAGATAGCCCGCATTTTATCATATAATTTTTTCTTAAGAGTGAGCATTGCAGTAAGGAAAACAAATCAAGCATGAAGGGAAAGACTGAAATACATTTAAGATACACAAGATATACAGTAGCTCCCCATAGGGCTTATACAAACCAATGTCTCAAGACTAACAAATACGGGAAAGTACAAGATCAATGCAAATTAAAGCTAGAATATAGAGCTGCAAGATCATCCAACTCCTCAAACTCCACACCAATGTCAACCTACAAATTATCTATGTCTCCTGCAACAACTGAATATGGTTCAATAGCGCCAATGACTATCCTAGTGAGCTATACCCCTCAAGATTTACCAAATTATTACAATAGTTAAACATAGTTTATTAAGATAAGTTTACACTAAACCGTTCATAACAATCATAACAAATGATATTACAATCCATCACATTAGCCAATGATAGTTCTAAAATAAGAATCATATAAAATAATTCATAATGTAATCTTATTTAAATGCATGGATATATGCATATGCACATCAGCTTGGGGATGCTCATATAGTTGGATTTGGGCAAAAAATCCATGAGTGGGAGAAAACTCACATGTAATCTCAAGTGGCTAGTAACTAACAGAAGTACCATAAGTATGGGCTTAAGTAGAAAGATCATACAAATTGGGTCAATTGATAATGGTCTGGGAGTTAATGAAAAATACTACGACAAAGGGTACATGCTACAACATCCAGATTAGCTACCAAATATCATTCGTATGCCATGAAATGTATGATTAGTCCAACTGTTATTAGTCCAATTACAAACAAGCATTTTAAGAAAGTTTGAAGATCACTGTGGGAGACTAATCACCCAGGCTGACAACTCAGGCATAGTGTCTTATACCACCATCCCCGGTTCATGAGATTTCAACAAGTAGGATGTTAATGCTAACCTCTACAACTAGCGGCTTATCATGATACAACAAGTAGAACTTACCATCACAAGTTTGTACAAAAGTAGTCCATTAAAAGCTACAATAGGCAAAAAGGATACATAAATGGTTAGAGCTGGGCAGAATCGGGATCGATCCGACGAATCCGACTCGATTCAACGGATCTGAACCGAACCGAAGGTCAGGATCGAGTTGGATCGAGTTGGCCCAATCAGATCCGACCGTTCATCGAATCGAGTTCAAGATTAATGTTAATCTGGACCGATCCTATCCAGAATCTAATCTGGAATCTTATCTGATTCGATCCGGATGGGGTCTATTAATAAGTATATATACCTCATTTTTTATTTAATACCATAAAATGATCTTAAAAAATAGATGGACGGCATAAATGAAATAAATACACCATGGTGGGGTCTACCATGTTAGGTAAACTTTATGAGGCCCACCATGATATATTTATTTTATCCACTCCGTCAATCCATTTTAATAGATAAATTTAGATGTTGATCCAAAAAATGAGGAATATCCAATGTTCAAATGGACCACAACAAAGGAAACAATTAAATTAAACGTCTACCGTTGAAAAATTATTGGGGGCCACGGAAGTTTTAGATCAAGCTTATATTTTTTTCCCTTCATCCATGTATGTATGATGTAATGAACAGTTTGGATGACAAATAAACATCACTGTGGGGCCTATCAAGGTTTCAACGGTGGAAATCATTATCCCCACTATTTCTTGTAGTATGATCCACTTGATCTTTGTATATGCTTCAAGTTTAGGCTCAACCCCTTAAATTAGTGGATAGACTACGTACATTCAATGTGGGCCCAACTGAGCTTACTCAGTACGATAGGAGCCTTCTGCAGCAATCCGATTTCCTGAGGTAGGATTTCTTGAGGCAGAAGATAAAGAAGAGGCAGATTGGCAGCGGCAGGTGTACCACGTACAATTATGATGTATTGATATCAGCAAGTTCTGTGGGTCCCATCATGAGGTATGTGTTATATCCAAACCGTCCATCCATTTGGTGAGCCATTCTCAAGGCTCGAGCCAAAAAATAAGATAGATATAAAGATCAAGTGGACCACACTACAAAAGCAGTGGGGATTGAACGTCTACCATTGAAACTCTTTTAAGGGTCACAGAAGTTTCGGATCAATATGAAATTTGTTTTTCCTCTTCATCCATGCAGTTGTGACCTTATTAACAGATTGGATGGAAAATAAACGTTATGGTGAGCCCTACGAATTTAATAGTAAAAATTATATTTTTTATTTTTTAAAAATTTTTAGAAGATGGATCCGAACTGTACCCAACCCGATCCAAATTGATTTTTCTGACCAAGTCGGACTCGGTTCGGATCAGGCCAGCAGTGCAACGGATCGGATTGAGTCAAAGGACCCAGACTCGGTCCCGGATCGGATCGAGTTAGAGGACCTGGACTTAGGCATAGTGTCTTATACCACAATCTAGATATGATAATTGGGAAATCCACAATTTCCTACATCTAGATTGTGATTTTTAAAATAATTCAATACCCTACTTAAAATCAAATTACAACTCCATTAAAATGTTTCGAAGGTCGACTAAACTTAGATCGATTAAGTTAGTGTGATTTGATCCCCACTTAAACTTGACCCGATCTCAAGCATGGTCACAGCCTGGTGTGAAGGTTCGAACCCTCTGCACTAGAAACAATTGTTGTAATAATATAATTAAACTTAACACTAGGTTATATTCAACTATGTATAAAGAGCTATCCACTAAGTCTGCAACTCAATGAATTGGTAGTGAAATAGGGGTATTAAATAGATAACTCAGTTTTTATTCCAAAGTTCTTGAAAATCTGTTGAAACAACATGGACTAGATAGACTAGACTCACCTGCTAGACTGAGGCAACTGCATCTAGCTCAAACTTAATTTCCAAACTCGGTGAAGCTCACTGAGTCAGCTTGACAACAAGTCAACTTGTTCAAATTGACACTAAACGGATCTCCTTTCCTTATATCTTGTTTCTTCACTCTTCCTGTCTTTCTTCTTAGCTTGACCAATAAGATATGCATAGACCAGGCCCTAACTCGGCCCTAAGTCAAACCTGAGTCAACTCAGTGGATTGGACTCGCTTCTCCATTTCTCTAAGTTCCTCCTCTCTTCTCTCACTTCTCCTTCCTCCACTTTCTTTCTTTTTCTTTCTTTATCTTTCCCTTTCCTTTCTCTAAAATTCCAACTAGAGAATACTCTAGTTAACCTGCCATAGACACTGGAAGAACCGTGGCACATGAACCAGTGAGTCGACTCAAGTTTGACTCGATAGATGACTCCCCCCCTCTCTCTCATTCTTCTTCTTCTTCTTCTTCCATTTTTCATTTTTCTTCTTTCTGTAACCCACATCCATCAACTGGACTCAAAAAAACTTGACCCGACTCGCACGAAACTTTACCCGACTCAGACCGTGACTCGGAGCTACTTGCTTTAGCAGACTCATTCAAAGGACCCAGTGCGGCAGCTCCGGATTGAACTCTCTTTCTGTAACATCCCAAACTTTCACGGCTAGAGTTTATACTCGTGTCCGAGAAAACCGAGTGTTAATAATGTATAAATTGAATACTTTAAAAATTGCACCCTTTTTTTCATTTAAATCACATCCAGTTACATTCATGAAGGTAACCATTCACGAGAATAAAATCGACTGTATTTATTATTTAATCAGAGTAAAAGAATTCAACAAATTATTAAATGCCCTCTTAATGGGAGCTTATTATATTATCAAGTTCGTAGTGGAAACATAAATAAGATAAAGCATAAACTAAATTTATATTTATTCAGTAAAATCTTCCATTGGGAGATGGTCATCTAGATCCTTAACCTGTACATCACCTACATCATCTGTACGGTTGGAGAGGGTCAACGCCCTACTCATAGTGATGGTTATCCTTTAAGATTAACAATAATTCAGGAGATTTATAAAAGAAATGTAAGGGTTCTGATACATCTCGTAATCCACTACTACAAGGGGTATCAGCATACATAAACAACTTACATGAGTTGCATGCTTAGTAAAGTATGTGTAGCTCATCATATGTAGTAATCGTCACAATGTGGAATATAATTCATAGAAAACCCCAGCTAGCCCTACATTCTCACACTACGGAGATTCATCGGCATGTCCAACACTATCATGAATTTACGTGAATACCTTGAGGCAGTAGAATACATGAGTCGAATGAATTACATGACACGATTTGTTCATGGAGTGACTATTTGTAACATCGAATTCCAGAAGTGGTGTAACACGCATTATGAATTACTTACATCAATTTATCCACCACTACCTAAACCATGGAATTACGCATCGACCAAGAGGGTCTCTACCTAGAGCACATTACGTCCATGATTAAATATTTGAATCACTAGTTGTGATACCTTTAACACATAACTTGCATCAAAGATGAAATAAATTGAATCATGGGGGTTTTGATAATTTCAAGGCACATGCCCAAGCCATAAAGGTAGATAGCGCAAGGCTAATAAAATAAAGAGGAGAGTGGCAATGATCAACTCAACAAAGAGGAAAGTAGCAATGGCTAACTCAACAAAGAGGAGAGTGGTAATGACTAACTCAATAAAGAGGAGAGTGACAATAGCCAACTTAACAAAAAATTGGTAAAGGCAAGGGCAAGGCTTGTATGCATTGCCCCACATAAAAATAATGAAGATCACTCGTAATTAATATCATACCATAATCCCAAAGGGTAAATAATTGTTAGTAGTAAATTAAACAATTATAGAGAGAGAATCATAGTAACATGAGAGCATGTAAAAAGGCAAGATAAATCATGTCAACTTAAATCAAAGTAAGATTAAAGGAATCCCTCACCTCAGCCTTATATCTAAACCCTAGGTAGATATCCATGTAAGAAAGCTTCTACATAAAAAGCTTTCACATGAATCACGACATCACTTGAGCAAGAGGGAGAGACCATACATATGCAGAAGGAAGATGACATCTAGGCTTCTCCTTCTCTTTCTCCTTCTCTCTCTTTCTTTTTCTTTCTCTTTCTCTTTCTCTCTCTCTATCTCTATTTCTCTTTCTCTTTCTCTTTCTCTTTCTCTTTCTCCTTGGGCGTGTGAGTGGAGAGGTGAATGCACACCCCTTTTAAAAGGAGTGGGCGTGTGAGAGGGGTGTATTTCATATCTCACTTGAATTGAGTTTCTCCAATTTTTCCTTTTATGACAATCTTTCTTTAAATATAATTTATCCATTGTATCAGGGTCGTCAAGTAGAGCCAGGGTATATGATTTTCTTGGTGATCCGATATTTAGATTGACCTATCTTAAAAATTCTCCTAACGAGTGCCAAAACAAACTTGATCTCAATTAATGGTCCACACTTAATGATCAGGGCCCAATTTTGGAAGAAATGTATAGTCAGGATAGGCAAACGGTTGGATAAAATTTGATGGTTGATCGATGGTGGAAAAAAACATAAATCTAAAATTCTCCTTTTGTACCAAGATGAAAGAACTGGCTTCAACCTTCAACGGTGTAGGATCATAGATCGGGGCCTAAATTTTTTATAACCTCGTAGTCATGTGAGACCAAAGTGTGGTTCAAATTTGAGTTGCGATAGACGAGAGGAAGTGGTTAAATCAGAAGATCCAGATTTATGAGGAGTTGGTAGGCCTTGATAGGATAACTTCGCGCCTAAGGAAAAGCCTACCAAAGTGGGGTCTTCATATTTCACATTTGGTCTATATGATGAGAAATTCAAGTCTTTCATATAAAGGAAAATATCCTACTACGACTACCCATGAGGTTTCTTCACTCAATGAATACCAAAATCAATAGTTAAGGGGCTGATTTGTCAATTGGGTCACTTTTACAATGATCTAAGGGCCGAAATTTGACATGTATGGTTAATTTATGATACATAGGTATAGTATAAAATTTTACATCAAACGAATCGTAGGAACCATGTAATCTAGAATTCAGGGGTATAGGTTAATGGCATTTTTGTAATTATTGTTGATATGAGAGTTTTGGGAAATCTAATGGTTCTACATGGTTGTAGGCACGTTTTTAAGTAATTCTTACAAAAGAAATTATATTTAAATTATTATGAATAAGGAATTATTCACTAAACTAATTAAGGGAATGTACATATATCAACCAACATAACGGATGGTTAGATGACATGTTAAAAATAAAAAAACTTAGTGGTTAGTACTCTGATCATGGTATATGGTAAGTTTTGTAAACAGATGATCACAACTCAGTTTTTGGAGTAATCAAAAGGTAGAACATGTATACCGTTAGATTCAAGTGACTTATTTACATGTATAAGTTTCTTATATTGTAGTTTTAATGGTGGGTTAAGCATATTCATAAATGGCAAATAAGATTAATGGATCATAATCTCAATTTAATATGTGTACGAGTGGATGCTAAGATCAAGTAGCTAATTTACTATGATTAGGTGGTCCAAACTCAGAGTGGACAGTCATATATCTTTACCTAGCGGTGAATAGTTGACTGAACGGTTGGTTATGATGGACAAGTGAGAATACTTGGGTATATGATGACTCTATCTCAAAATCAATTGTCAGATGACTTGATCTATGAATAGAGATTATTCCCAACTGTCATATTCGTGTTGGAGAATGGATGTAAGGTTAGGATAGTGAGATTGGTATCGTACCCATGTACGTAATAAGTTAAATTTCATGGTAACACTCAAGAACTTTCAATACTCGGGTATTGAAAATGTTCGGGGTATTACACTTTCTCTCGACTCTCCTTCTTTCTCTGAATGATGATATGATCGGGATTGGATTGCAAGCATTGAATGCTCATAACTGGGCCATATAATAACCGATTTGGATAATGAGATTGTATTTTCCTTGGGACCAGTAGCTGATGGCTTTAATGAGGAAGAAAACTTATCCTCTAATGGCAATTTCTCGATCATTGCTCCTTTCTCCAATTTCTTTTTCCAGAGAGGTCTGGATTAGTAAGATAGAGCTTGTGGATGCTGGTTTTCAAAACTCTAATGCAGTTACACCGATGGGTTCGAAGGAAGAAGGAATCGACTAATTTTTTAGGGTTTCTGTAAAAGACAAGCAAAAATCAGTTTGCTAATTGAATCATCCAATTTATAGACATGCCCTAGTTCTCCTAGACTATATGATTGAGAATAAAGGTTTGGATTGAATCATGGTGTTTAGTTTCTAGAAACTATTTGTAACTAACAGTGGGAGATTTACAGTGTTAGTTTTCTATGGAAAAACCCTAATCTAGGAGAAGGATATGAACGGTTAAGATGCCCTAGTTTAAACGGCCATGATTGGTATAAAGAAGCTCTCTCATATCAACTCCTACTATACAAGAAATGAAATCCTTTTTATTTTCGATATTTATTTTATGCACTCAACTTGTGGCTATGATTGTGCGCATGCAAGTGAGCTTTTACAAGCGAACAGGGTTTTGATCGAAATCTCCAAATGCACATGATGGACGGTTCAGATCATTTGCACGATCGAAGATGGTGGGCCATTGCTCAATCACACAAACATTGTCAGTTCAAATGACACCCAAGCGGGAAAACGAAGATAGGAAGAAGAGGCTTTCCTCTTTGGGTTGATTCGGTCAAACCTAGTTGACCTAGTTCAGTAGTCAGTGGGAGCACTTTCGTTTGAATACTAGCGACCTAACTGTGGGGTATTGTTTTGTGAAATCCACACTGATCATTGGGTTTAAATGCACCTATTAGGCATCTTACTAATTATGAGGTAGATCTATGGATTAGGTGGTGTAACATCCTGAATTTTCGCGGCCCGAGTATATACTAGTTCCTGAGAATTCTTGGTGTTAATAATGTAAAAATCGGATGCTTTAAAATTGTACCTTATTTTTTTTTCTTTTTTTCTTTTAGATAAATCACATCCATTTACATTCATGAAGGTAGCCATTCATGATAATAAAAATGACTATATTTATTATTTCATTAGAATAAAAGTGTACATATAATTCTTTAATGCCCTCTCAATGGGAGCTTATTACATTATCAAAATTTGCAACAGAAAATAAATAAAATAATTTGTGGCGTTATCCTTTTTCTTTTCTTTTCTTCGAAAGAATCTTCCATAGAATGATTATCGGCCATATCATAAACCTATAATTCACCTACAATATCTATATGGTTAGAGAGGGTCAATGCCCTACTCATAGTAATGGTTATCCTTTAAGATTAACAATAATTTAAGATATTTATAATAATAATGTGAGGGTTCTGATACGTCTCGTACTCCACCACTACGAGTGGTATCAATATGCGCAACCAATTTACATAAATGCATGCCTAGCATAGTGTGTGCAGTCCATCATACGTAGTGGTCATCATAATGTGGAATATAGTTCATAGAAAACCTGGCTCACCCCGCATCCTATACTACAGAGATTCTTTAGCGTGTTTAATGCTAACGTAGATTTATGTGAACATCTCACAGTGACATAACAAGGCGATTGGGAGATTTACGTGACACGATGTGTTAATGGAACGACTATTCGTGACATCCAATCTCGAGAAGTGATTTAACATGTATATCGATTTATTTACATTGATTGCGCACCACTCACCAACCTACCGGATTATGTGCCGACCAAGAGGGCCACTACTCGAAACGCATTATATCCACGATAATATATATGAACCACTATATATGAGGCCTATAACACATCATTTACATCAATAGAGAAATAAGTCGAACCATGAGTGTTTTGGAATTCCAAGACACATGCCCAAGCCATAATGGAAGGTAACACAAGGCTAACCTAATAAAGGAGAAAAGTAGCATTAAGCTATCTCAATAAAAGAGAAGAGTAGCAAATAAGCTAACTTAATAAGAATAAGGGGAGATGAGCAAAAGGCCAACTCAATATAGAGTGGAAGCATGCATCACTCTCAAATTGGTAAAGGCAAGGCTTGTATCCATCACCACACATAAATTTATAAAAATCATGCATAATTAAAATCATACCTTAACCGTAATTTTTAAAAAGATAAATAATTGATAATGGTAAATTAATCAATTACATGAAAAAATACAGTAATATGAAAGTATGAAAAAATAAGATAAATCATATAAACTCAAATTGTAGGCTTTAAATGAATCCCTCACCTTAACCTTAGATTTAAACCCTAAGTAGATCTCGATGTAGGAAAGTTTCTACATGAATCATGAAATCGCTTGAACAAGAAGGAGATACCACACATGTGGAGGAAGAGGATGATGGGTGACTGGACTTTCTCTTTCTCTTTTTCTTTCTCTTTCTCTTTCTTGGATGTGGGATCATGGGAGTGTGAGAGGAGAAGGGGACACACTCCTCCTTTTATAAAGGAGTGGGCGTGAGAGGGGGGGGTGTGTTTCACATCCTACTCATATTGGGTTTCTCCAATTTGACTTTTTTATAACGATCTTTCTTTAAATCTAATTCGTCCTGTGTCGGGGTCGTCGAATAGGGCCAGGGTATATGATTTTCTTGGTGATCCGAAATTTAGATTGGCTTATCTTGAAAATTCTCCTAACAGGTGCCAAAACGAACTTGTTCTCAATTAATGGTACACACTTAATGATCAGGACCCAACTTTGGGAGAAATGTGTAGTCAGGATAAGAAAACTATTCGACAAAATTTGGTGGTTGATCGATGGTGAAAAAAATTTAAAACTAAAATTTCACCTTTTGTACCAAAAGGAAGGAACTAGCTTCAACATTCAACGGTGTGAGATCATAAATCGAGGTCTAAATTTTGTATAACGTCGTAGTCATATGAGACCAAATTGTGGTCCAAATTTGAGTTACGATGGACGACAAGTATTGGTTAAATTGGAATATCCAGATTTATAAGGAGTCAATAAGTCTCAAAAGAATAACTTTGTGCCTAAGGAAAAGCCTACCAAAGTGAGATTTTCATATTTCACACTTGGTCCATATTATAGACAATCCAAATCGTTCATATGAAGGTAAATATCCTACTACAACTACTCACGAGATTTCTTCACTCGATGAACACCAAAATCAATGATTAAGGAGCTGATTTGTCAATTGGGTCACTTTTACAATGATCTAAGGGCTAAAAATAACATTTATGGTTAATTTATGATACATAGGTATGGTATAAATTTTCACATCAAATGAATCATGAGAACCACGTGATCTAGAATTCAAGTGTCTAGGTTAATGACAATTTCGTCATTATTGCTGATATGAGAGTTTTGAAGGTTATACATGGTTATAGGCACATTTTCAAGTAATTCTTACAAAAGAACTTATATCTAAATCATTAGGAATAAATAATTATTCACCAAATTAATTAAGTAAATGTACATATAACAACCAACATAATGAATGGGATCCTTACTCTTGCTCGGGTGGTAGACTCTCAGGAGTTTCAACACCCGGTCAAGGGTTCGAGTATCCATAGGTGGTGAAATCCCACTACGGCATGAGTGTGTGGTGGTGTGTGTGCGTGTGTAAAAAAAACTCAACATAATAGATGGTCAGATTGTATGTTAAAAATAGAAAAACTTAATGGTGGTACTCTGATCATGTATGTAAGTGGGTGTATGGTCAGTTTTGTAAATAGATTATCATAAGTGGGTTTATGGAGTGATCAAGAGGCAGAACATGTATACCGTTAGATTCAAGTGACTTGTTCACATGTGTAAGTTTCTAAGATTGTAGTTTTAATGGTGGGTTAAGCATATTCATAGGTGGTGAATAAGATGAACGGATCAAAATTTTAATTTGATATGTGCACGAGCAGATACAGATATAAAGTAGTTAGTTTACTATGATTGGGTGGTCAAAACTCAAAGTGGATGGTCAGATATCTTTACCTATCGGTGGATAGTTGGCTGAACGGATGGTTATAATGAACAAGTGGGAATACTTGGACATATGATGATCTTTTCTTAAAATCAACGGTCGGATGACTTGATCTATGGATGAAGATCATTCTCGACGATCATATTCATATTGGAGAATAGATGTAAGGTTAGGATAGCTAAATTGGTATTATACACATGCCCATACTAAGTTAAACTTCATGGTGACACTCGAAAACTTTCAATACTCAGGTACGGAAAAGTTTGGGGTGTTACAAGTGGGCCACACTACTGAGTCTAACTAACGATCACCAACAATTTAACGGTCGGATTGTCTCCCGATTTGATCATCGACATTTTAAATCATCCCCAAGTTAATCTAGATGGATTTTAACTATTACTTTCACAAATTTGGTAATTATGTTGTGTAATTGAGTTTCAAGACCTCCCACAGGGAGTTACGGACTCTATGAATAGTGGATCTTATGAATCAAAAGGTGAATTTATAAATGTACGGTTGATAAGATTATCTAGGATATGATGATGAAAGTGAATAGTTCATCCTACCGAACAAGGTGTCATGCTAAGTCTTGTTGAGAATGAGATACTATAAATAGAATTTTGTGTATGAATTTCAAATTTTCAATGCAATGATGATTTGATTGTTTATTTTGATAATCCACAATCGGATGGCCTAGTCTATGGATGAAGATTACTCTTGCCATCAACTTCATGCTAGATTGTAGATGACAGTCGAATTTAGCTAGATTGAAGGACTTATACATGTATGCTTGTAAGTATATGAAATCGCATGCATACGTACACATATTAACACATTGAATTCTATATGGTAACACCCGAGTAAAAAAATTATGGGGTGTCACAGAAGGAGTGCAAGGCAGTAATAGGTTCGTAGTCCTAATGACGACAATAAAAGCCATATTGCTTGGCTCCCTGAGCCGAATCAGGCAACCCCTGGTTCACATCATTACCTTGCTTGGGATCCCTTCTAATTAAAATTCTAAAAAAAAATCAAAAGATCCAAAACCCAAAATACCATATATTTCAAATTTTTTATAAATTTCAAAATTTTCACAATTTTCAAAAAATTCAGATATTTCAATTTTTATTTTTTTAAAAAAAAGATATTTACAAAATTTTAAAAAATTTAGAATTTTTTTTGAAAGAAAATATAAAAATAAAAAAATATATTTCAAAAGTCTCAAGCAATAAAGTGTCAAGTTTGTCTGTCAAAGCACTTGAGCGTGAAGTTAATTTATATGATTTCGATTTGGAGTTGGACTTTAGACTCAAGGGTTTAGACGAAGGAGATGATATGGAAGATGATGAATAGACTCTCGAACAAGAGGATCACCTCAGAAAGATTGAAACCAAAAGTCAATGTCATCTTAGAGAATTTTGAAATATTAAATATAAGATCTCCCAAACCCTCAAGGAAGTGCACACTGAGAATCATTGTCCCCGAGAAAGAAGGAGAAAATGATTGAACTTTTAAAGCCATGACTGCCCAATCTTGTATCCCATGAAGACTCGATCAAAAACTTATCAACAATGCCTAAAATCTAGTATGTTAAGCAAAAGCTACTAAGATCATGCCTACATTCCATGTTGAAGTGTGTGACCTGCACACGAATTGATGTGCAATAACGAAAGAATCTTATGGCTCAAGGAAGATAGGTGTTCACAACTCCAAGCGCAAGGTCAGGATGTAGTAGTAATTCAGTGAGACCGAGGTCGAATCCACAGGGACTATACTTGTACATATTCTGAAAATAACTAGAACTAGAACTAAAAAAATATCTAACTTAAAATCTAGAATAGTTGAAAGTAATTGTGAATGAATTATCAATAATCAAAAGGGAACTAGAGAGTCAAGGATCCACTTGTAGCTATCAGGATACTACCTCACTTGATTCAATAAACACAACTGGAATCAAAGTCCTATCCTATCCAGTTGGAAGATAAGCAATTAAAGCACAATTTAAACTTCTCATTGGATTAATTCATGCATAAAGGAGTGTTGTAATGATTGGAAGGGAATTCATCCATCCACCATGCCCAGGAGATAATGGTGAATCACGAATTTCACCAATCTCATAATCGCAAAATAGAAAAGAAGATATTCAATGCTATCACAGCGTTTATTGTAATTTGAGTCACAATAAACTACAGAAAACTGAAAATATTCATTAAATTCAAAGTAGAAATCAATGAAGTTCAACATAAACAAGAATTAAAGAAAAATAAACATCCTAACATGCTACAAGCTTCACCTCTTAGCCCTAGCTAAGAGATTAGCTAACTAAAGATATGATTGAAACCAAAACTCTTAAAGAAAACATAAAAACCAACTAGAAGAAGAAGATAAAGGAAGGAAGGTGTAAAACCCGTATCCTAGCCTGTACCATTCCATAGGCTTTCGCGGTCCCCTCAGTTAAATTCCAGCGACTCGCGATCTGTAACCGACATTTACATGCGATCCTCAGTCGTTTCCTGTATTCCAGAGTCGGCTCGACCCAAGACTTGTACCCTTGCGACCGTGTGGTCACCTTGGTTCTGACACAGTGTCTCGTGCGGCGAGGCGATACCCAGGCCAAGAGATGTGGGCTTGCGTTCAGTTCCAGAAAACGCCGCGCTTTGCAAAACCCAAGAGAACCTTTCAAATCAATCACATCACATCCCATCAATCAAGTACATGTCTCATCCCCAAAAGCAACTCCTAAAGTCAACTCTCCCTCTCTCCACCCATACATGTCAAATACACACCATCACTTCCCATCACTCCATCACTCACTCACACCCATCCCTCTCTCTTACACCTCTCTCTCTCGTTCTCCCAAGCAACCCTAAAGGAGAGAACCGTCGAAGCTCTCCATGAGAAGAGCTAGTGTGGCCCACCTTCCTACCACCCAATCCCACCTTCTATAATCAATCTCGACTATTGAATCATGTTCCATTGGAGCTAAAGATGATGAGAAGTCCAAGATGAAGCAAACGGTGGGTGTTCATCATCTCGGTTTTGATTTAGGGCCCACTTATAATGGGACCCACTTGATGTATGCATTGTATTTTGAGGGACCTATAGTGGCGGGGTCCCTCCCATCTCCACCTTTCTCTCTTTCTCCCTCTCTCTTTCTCTCTCTCTCTTTCATTTTTTTTTATGTTGTTGATGATGAGGTGTGTGGCCCACCTGGTGTGTGTGTGTGTGTGTGGCCCACCTGATCGAAAATCTGGATTGTCCAGATTTTCTGGACATCCAGCGAATGGGGCCCGCCTTGCTACCCATTTTAGGCCAACTAGGATGGAAGAAAACACAGCTACCGGCTTCGTCTGTGGGGCTCTGGGCCACCACGCCCCCCACATCATGTATATGTCTCCTCCACACCATCCTGGGGAGTGGGACCCACCTCTGTATGTCTGGATCTAACCGTCCATCCCTCTCTAGACGGTGGGTGAGCACCATGATATATTGTTTCATCCAGGTCATCCAGCTACGTGGACCACCCTGATGCATGTGTTTTTCCCTAGCCGTCCATCTGTGTGGACCCCACACAGCTGGACAGCTACTATACATTGTCAGTAGGTTGTGTGGGCCACACCGTGATGTATTGGCTCCATCCACACCATCCAGGACAGCTTGGGCGGTGCAGAGCTACCCCACCTTTCATGTGTGTTAAATCCTAACCGTCCATCTGTTGGGCTATTGGGCAATAATCAGCTGTTACACCTCACGTCAGCAACCGTGGGACCCACCTGTTATGTATTTGGACCCACCGTCCAGCAGCAGGACGGTGGTATCCACCTTGATGTGTGTTTGGCCCACTCACATGTGTGGGTGGGATCCACCTTGATGTAAGTGTTTTACATCCACACTGTCCAGTGGAAGGACGGTGGGACCCACCTAATGAGAATCGAATTGGCTAGTGTCTCCCAGCAGCATTCAGCTGCAGTGATTGACGACAACAAGTTTTGTGGGACCCACCCTGCACATGTGAGGGTGGGGACCACCTTGACATTTGTGTTATATCCAAACCATCCATCAATTTGGCAAGCTTGTCTTAGGGCTTGAGATAAAAATGAGGCAGATCTGTTTATCAGTGGATCGCACTGTCAAAAACAGTGGAGATTAAACATCCACCATTGAAACCCTTTTTGGGTCACAGAGGCTTTTGGATCAATATGATATTTGTTTACCCTCTTAATCAGGTCTTTGTGACCTTATGATCAGATTGGATGGAGAATAAACTCTATGGTGGGCCCTGTGATTTGTTTAATCATGAAAATCATTATCACCACTGTTATTTGTGGCATAGTCTAGATGATCTTTTGATATGATTCATTTTTGGGTTTAGATCTCTAAATAGACGAATGGTGTAGATGGTGGGGCCCATTGGTGCGGCCCATTGATGCGGCCCACTTAATGTATATGGGGCCCATTGGTGCGGCCCACTTGATGTATGAGGCCCATTGGTGCGGCCCGTGGATGCGGCCCACTTGATGTATGGGGCCCATTGGTGCGGCTTGTGTATACGGCCCACTTAATGTATATTTGAGGCCCATATATTAGGCCCAATGTGATGTATTTATGACTCATGTGCCGAGGCCCATTGTGATATATTCCGACCCATGTGATGCGGCCCATAATGAAGTGTATTAGGCCCGTGTCAGCGGCCCATAGTAATGTGTATTAGGCCCATAGTGATGTGTATTAGGCCCATGTGAGCGGCCCATAGTGATGTGTGTTAGGCCTATGTGAGTGGCCCATAGTGATGTGTGTTAAGCCCATGTGATGCGGCCCATAGTGATGTGTATTAGGCCCATGTGAGTGGCTCATAGTGATGTGTGTTAGGCCCATGCGAGCGGCCCATAGTGATGTGTGTTAGGCTCGTGTGAGCGGCTCATAGTGATGTGTAGTAGGCCCATGTGAACAGCCCATAGTGATGTGTATTAGGCCCATGTGATGTGGCCCGATGTGCTGTATATAAGGCACATATGATGAAGCCCGATGTGACGTATAAGGCCCATGTGATGCGGCTCACTTGATGTATGAGACCCTTGTGTAAGGCCATTTGAGATTGTATGTGGCCCATTATGATTGTATGTGGCCCATTGTGATTGTATGGGACCCGTTGTGAGGTAATTATGGCCATTGATGAGGCCCGATGTGCTATATTTATGGCCCAGTGTGATGTCCCTTATGTGAAGCCATGGGCCCACGATATGTTTGGCTCTATGTAGGCCACTCCTTGGGAGCAATGTTGATTAAATGTCCACATTGATGGGCAATGATGGTTAAATGTCTACATTGTGACCTTCCCTTAGGCCGATTGTCGAGGCCGATTATCTAGGCTGAATATCGAGGCCGATTGTCGAGGCAGGCCGATTATCAAGGCCGATTGTCAAGGCCAATTTTTCAGGCTGAATATCGAGGCCGATTATCAATATATGACAGTATAACATCATTATATATGCCCATATGCATCATCTGCATGTTTGTTATGAGATGTGGTTGACCATTGCATATGCCATTGGGCAGGTTGTTTATAGGACTCCCTGATAGGCAGAGTTACCCCACATGAGTATGCGGTACGCGCAGGTTTAATGCATGGCTGGATGATATGACTCATGCATCTCGCATTTGTGTGATATGACTGCTTTACGCCCTAGCAATATCAGGGTCGTGGCCTCCACAAGCATATTATGGATGGTCAAATGGGACACCAAAAATGTTTGGTTCTGAGCATATGGGCACTTTGGATGTCCGTGGGTGAAAGTCCCTAAAACTCCCGTGGCCAGGAGATGCTTCAACGTCTAGACCGAGTGGATATACATGAGCGCCCGAGTGCCGAATACCAGTAGGCCACGTCTCACACTTTGTCGTGGTTGGTTGGAAGAGGGTGTGACCTTATCCACCCAAGCGAGGGGGCTGTAAGCTAGGCTGAGTTAAACTAGCTCGCAAATGGGTCCGCTATCGACGAGCTGGGTAGGCATTGGTATACTGCTGATAGGTGGGTAGTGAGGTCTTTTTCACTCACTGGGCTACGCGGCCGACAGGGGTAGCAGTCAGTTTGGAGTGTACTAGACCCCAGTGATGATCCCAGAGATGTATAATACTGATACGTGGACTTATTGAGCAGGAGTTGCATACTCATTCATTCATTCACTATCCACTGGGGTTAGTGATGCACAACTAATTGTTGTGTACCTTCGCATGGCCAGGATTTCAGTTGGGTGCGTGACTAACCTGAGATCAGGAGTCTACCACATTGAGTCTAGCTATCCAAATTTAGGTATGGGACTGGTTTGGAAAGAAGTCTCTTGTAATGGACTTCATAGCCTGCGATACTACGTACTATCATCCCAACTTCACTCCAGCTTGATCATTTCACTTGCACTGCATATTGCATTGCATCCACGACATTTAGCATTTTGGGTTGCTATGTTTCTGCATTTATATGGCCTAGATACGGCTGACGATATTCTTGGACTAGTTAGGATTTGCATATTGCATTGTATCCTCGACATCTGATATTTGGCTCACTATGTATCTGCATTGCATAGCTGATCTACATTGCATCATCGACATTCAATATTAGCTTATTATGTTCTTGCATCTCATATCCTTGGTACGGCTGATGGTACTTATGGATTTACCAATATGTTTCCGCTTACTCTGATATCATATGATTAATGATCTTATCAGTATTACCGATATCATGTGATGTATGACATATTATTGCATACTTGGCACTTACCTTGAGCACATACTTTTACCACCCTCTAAGCTTTCTATAAGCTTATGCACGATAGATGCGTACATGTGGTGTTAGGTTGCAGCAGCATTGAGCTTTGAGCATGTAGCGGTCTTCTGAAGCTTTGATTATTGATATATGTATTTCCCTTTCAGCATTGTATTCAACTATTTATATTAGTGTATATGTGATGATGATATTGCCTTTGTGATTTGGGTAAACTTGTGGTTATGTTTATTACGAGTTAAATGTACATTGGAATCCTCCTTATAGGATTCCAGGATTGGAATCTGGCGTATGGACACTGGGAGCTGAGAATGGGGTACTACGGAGGCTGTTGGCACTAGATTCGACGATCGAGAATTTTGTGAGTCCGGTTTTCGAGTTTGGGGTGTGACAAAAGGACTCCTTGAAAGTCTCTAACACTTTGTTCCCCTCTTCCAATACTAATTCGCCCTTAGAACTCCTTGAAGAACCCATATTTATATAGCCTTTGAAAACTGCCTTGAATTTACACAGTAGAGTTACGCTTCAGTCGGATCGAAGTCGAGTTCGAGTTGTGATCACATTCTGTCTTTAATGGTTGCTCGATTTCGGTCACACCGAGCTTAGGTTCGGTCAGACCGAATTAACTCCTTTAAGCATTGGTGCTTTTTGTGCACTTTCTGTTGCACTGAATCATTTCTTAGGTCGGACCGAATTTGGTTTCGATTGGACCGAATTAGCCTTGAATTTTATCTTTGGTTGTTGGACTATTTTGTGCGATTTTGGTTGGACCAAACTTGGTTTCGGTCGGACCAAACCAGTCTATTTTCTGCTGCAGAATTTATAATCTTTTCCAATCTTTCTTCATCCTTTGTATTTAGTTTCCTTGGATCTTGAGGTCTTGAAATCTTCAATCTTGGTGTCTTAAGATTCACTCCTTGCTTTGGTGATTCTTGAGTATCAAATCCATGACTTTGACATTCTTTTCAATTTAAACTCTCAGATTCACCTCGCAATACAAACATGTATAAAATATACCAATTAAGCATTATCATTTCCATAAAACCATGATATAAACACGGGAAAATATGCAATATTTGACACTCAACACACCCCCTAACCAGCATTTTGTTAGTCCTGAGCAAAACATGCGTGACATAATCTTTAATTCTCGAATTGCAATCCTCTTTCAGAAAATAATCTTTTGTATAAATAAGTATGAATGAGTATAATCCAAAGAAGCAAGAGTGAAATTTTGAAAACCTAGAGCCGAATCACACGAGCAATCAATCAAATAGGTTCTTCATCAATCACTTAAGAGCAGAAGTTCATATATCAAGTTTTTCCAATGTGCTTAGTGAATTCCAACTTACTTTCCATAAAAATACTATTATTTTATAATGTTAGCCATGCTCATCACTTCAAGATTAATTGAATAATTAACTGTTGATTTCAAACTTATTCCCCTTTTCTTCTTTTTCTAGTTTTTTTATTTTATATCGACGGTCCCTTTTATTTATTCATTCTTTTCAATCTTTTCATCTTCATTTTTTTTCATAAGTTTCAGTCTTTTCAGTCTTTTCATCATACATGACCTTTTCGTCGATCTCTCTATTTTTTAACTGGTTTTTTTCATCTTTTTAAGGTGGATAAAATTCTCCAGACTCAATTCTCAACATTTATTAATGATACACATGCTAACAATAAAAAATTATAACATAATTTACAAAAAGCAAATTGAAAGTGACTTGTGACTTAGATCAACATGATATTCAAACTTCCTTTTAATCAATTAAATGAAAGAACTTAAGTGATAGTCTACATAGTTGATTAAACTCCAGCAATTCAAAATTCAATCTCCCTCTTATCATCATACTCAAAACATTCTTAAATGCACAAATTATCACTTTCCAAATAAGTTTTTATTTTGAAAAATTGAAATTTCTCAAATTTTTTGCTAAAAGACTAAGAAAATACTGATTAGCTTACCTAATCCACACCCCCAACCAAAAATCTACATTGTCCCCAATGTAAAAGATATAAGTATGCAATGCATATGAGACAACGAAAAGAAAGGAGAAGTGATGGAAAGGTAGTACCTAAAGAAGGAGAAGAGAAGCTTTTCCAAAGTTCTCAATATGAAATAGGTTAGTACAAAGACTAAACAAACTGAAATCAAATTATCATAATCTTAAATCCTATAAAAGCAATAAACCTAACTACACCTCCATCAAACTAGGAAGTCAATCCTGATACACAGGATCAATCAGAGGTACGGACACATCATTTAAATCAAACCTCTCAACAAATGGCTCGAGACGTTGTCTGTTCATTTTGAAAACATTGTCATTTGTTAGATTCTTTATCTCGATAGCCCTATGAGGATAGACGTTCGTAACAATGAAGGGACCAGTCCAATGGGATCGAAGCTTACCCAGAAAAAGATGTAATCGAGAATTATACAAAAGGACTTTTTAACCAGTTATGAATGATTTTCGAAGGTATGCCGGTCATGGAACATCTTCGTCCTGTCCTTGTACGTTCTCGAGTTTTCATATGCGACATTCCGGATTTCCTCGAGTTCATTCAATTGAAGGTTGTGCAGCGAGCCAGCGTTATCCAAGTTAAAATTTAAAATTTTAATAGCCCAGTAGGTTCAATGTTCCAACTCCACAGGCAAGTGGCAAGATTTTTCATATACGAGTCTAAAGGGAGACATTCCAATGGGGGTCTTAAAAGTTGTACGGTAAGCCCATAAAGCATCAGTCAAATAAATTGACTAATCCTTACAGTCAGAGTTAACCATTTTTTTCAAAATTTGTTTGATTTCCCTATTGAAAATCTTAGCTTGCCCGTTTGTTTGTAGGTAGTATGGAGTGCTCACTTTATAAGAGATGCCATATTTTTTCATTAAGTTCTCGAATGGTCTATTACAAAAGTGTGAACGGCCATTACTAATAATGGCACAAGGCATTCCAAACCGGGAAAGGAGCTTTTCTTTTAAGAATCTAATGATCGTTCGATGATCGTTGCTCCGGCCTGGGATCGCTTCAACCCACTTAGTAACATAGTCTACTGCTAACAAAATGTAAATATTTCCAAAGGATTGGGTGAATGGCCCCATGAAATCGATGCCCTAGCAATCAAATGCTTCAATTATAATAAGGGGGCTCAATGGCATCATATTTCGTGGGACAATGATCCCAATTCCTGACAACGCTCATAAGTTTTACATAACTCATGAGTATCTCTAAACATAGTGGGCCAATAAAAGCCACACAGTAGAATTTTGGCCATAGTCTTTTTAGTAGAAAAGTGACCACCACAGGCCTGAGATTGACAAAAGGAGATAACACTCTGATGTGTCTGGCACACATCTCCTTAGAATTTAGTCTCGGCAATATTTAAACAAATAAGGATCATCCCAGAAAAACTTACGTACCTCGGCAAAAAAATTTTTTATTTTGCACAGTCCAATTTGTCGGTGTGAAACCTGTGGTAAGATAATTCGCAATGTCAGCAAACTAAGGTAATTGAGAGAGTTTAAACAATTATTCATCAATAAACATATCATTTATCAGTGTCGGCTCAAGGGAATCGAGGAGATCAAGTCTAGAGAGATGATCAGCCACTACGTTCTCCACTCCCTTTTTCTCTTATTTCTATGTCGAATTCCTAGAGTAGAAGGATTCATCTTATCAGGAGAGGCTTAGCATCATTCTTAGAGAGAAGGTACTTTAGCGCCGCATGATTAGTGTAAATGATGATCTTGGATTCGATCAAGTAGGACCTAAATTTATCTAAAGTGAACATTACAGCTAAGAGTTCCTTCTCCGTAGTAAAATAGTTCACTTGAGCAGAATTTAGAGTTTTACTCACATAATGGATCATATAGGGCTTCTTCTCTTTTCTCTGGCCTAAAACTGCCCCAATAGTATAGTTAAACACATCGCACATAATCTCAAAAGGTATGCTCCAATCAGGTGGCTACAGGATAGGTGCGATAGTCAACTTAGCCTTGACCTTAGTGAAAGCTTCATGTCATTGCTCAATCCACTCGTATGGTATATCCTTTTGAAAGAGATTACATAAAGGACGAGAGAGATGACTAAAGTCTTTTATGAATCATCTATAAAATCCAGCGTGTCTTAAGAAGGATCGCACGTCACATATGCTCTTGGGTGGAGGTAGGTTAGAGATAAGGTCAATTTTAGCCTTGTCCACCTCAATTCCCTTGGACGAAATTATATGTCCAAGTACTATTCCCTTAGGAACCATGAAATGACACTTTCCCAATTCAAAACCAAATTCTTTTACTCACATTTCTTTAGTTTATTTTTAAGATTTTTCAAACACTTGCTAAAGGATGGACCAAAGACAGAGAAGTCGTCCATGAAGACCTTTAAATATTACCCTACCATGTCAAAAAATATGCTCAACATGTATTGTTGAAAAGTGGCGGGGGGCATTACATAGTCCGAATGACATCCTTCGGTAAGCAAAGGTACCAAAGGGACATGTGAATGTTATCTTTTCTTGATCTTCAAGGGTTATCTCTATCTGATTGTAGCCCGAATACCCGTCAAGGAAATAGTAGTAAGAGTGACCAGCTAGCCTTTCCAAAATTTGATCAATAAAGGCAAAGGAAAGTTGTCATTCCTTGTGACGGAATTCAAATTTCTGTAGTCAATGCACATTCTCCAACTAGTAGTAACTCTAGTTGGCACGAGTTTATTGTTGGCATTGGCTACGATGGTGATTCCGGACTTCTTAGGAACCACCTAAGTTGGACTCACCCATTGACTGTTGGATATATGTTAAATGATACCCACATCCAACAACTTAAGGACCTCTCCTTTAACCACTTCATTCATATTTGGATTTAGCCGACATTGTGGTTGTTAGGAGGTCTTTGCATTATCCTTGAGATGAATGCAGTGAGTACAAATCAAATGGTCAATTTCCTTGAGGTCCGCAATCGACCATCCAATGGCTCTTTTATGTTCAATGAGAGTAGAAATAAGCATACTCTCTTGTTCTTTCTCAAGGAGGGAAGAAATCACCATTGACTATGTCTCATCTTGACCTAAGTAGACATATTTAAGATCTATGGGTAAGGGTTTTAGGTCAAGCTTTGGTGCTTTAAGGCTAGACGGTAGAGACACTACATTGGTTTAAGGCAAAATTGTAAATTTTGGTCTCCACCGGTTAACTTCAAGTACTGGCGTAGCATCAAGTAAGGCATCCATCTCCCAAATCATGTCATTATCTAAATTAGGGGAGTGGGCCAAACACATCTCTAAAGGGTTAGAGTATAGAGTCAAAAGTACTTTATCTTCCATGAAATAATCGATTGTGTTCATATCGTGGGTATCGTCAATATCCTCTAATTGTTTACTCATATTGAAAAAGATGTTGAGCTCCAATGTCATATTTCTAAAAGAAAAATTCATAATTTCATTCCTATAATTAATGATGGCATTTGATGTAGCTAGGAATGGGCGACCAAGAATGACGTGAATTTGAGTGCTCACATCTATGATGGATTGAGTATCCAGAACAATTAAATCTATTTGATAGTAGAATTTATCAACCTAGACCAACACATCATCAATCATCCCTCTCGGTACACAAATTGAGCGATCGGTAAGTCATAACGTGTTCTGGGTGTGTTTTAATTCACCTAGACCCAATTATTTGTAAACTGAGAAAGGAATCAAATTAGCACTAGCTCCCAAGTCAAGAAGTGCGTGCTCAATCCAATGGTTCCCAATAGCACAAGTGATGGTTGGGATACTGGGATCCTTCTATTTTTGTAGCACATCTTGCTTGAGGATGGCACCCACGTTTTTTGTCGAAAAGATTTTCTTTTGAATATTTTACTGCCTTTTGGTACTGCATAAATCTGTCAAAATTTTGGCATATGAAGGAATCTGTTTAACAATATCCAGTAGAAGGATATTGACTTTCACTTTCTTACACACCTCTAGAATATCCTGAGAGTTAGAGAGAGGTTTTAGCGCAATCAACTGCTGAGGGAATGGCACAATTGGCTTACACACTTCTTTCGGTTCTTCCTCCTGTGGAGCAATGCTAGGTCTATCATTCTTATCTTCTTCCGGATCCTTAAACTTTTCAGCCCTCACCGAAATAGATTTGTCAATTGTCTTTCAACTCTTACGAGTGGTGATAGACTTGGCTTGGTCCATTTGATTTGAAGAGCTTGGATAACTAATTTAACATTGTAGTTTTGGATTAGGGAGGGTTTGAGTTAGAAGCATCCCTTTCTCCCCTCTTGTTAAGTGTGACTCAATCCTTTGAATGGATAATGCAAACATTCCCATTATTGTTTTGAGATCCTGGAATGCTTGCATCATATTTTGATTGAATAACTCTTGGTTTTGCATGAATTTTTAAACCATATCCTCTTGAGGCCTCTTGTGGGTTAACCGTTTGTCCATTCCTCCAACTGGAGTTGTATGTATTTGAGGTGGGTCCTTTGAAAGGTCTTTGGTAGTCGTTCATAACATTTGATTGCTCATTCAATATTTCTTGAAAAGTAGGAATAGTAGGACAATTTTTAGTTGTATGTATGTTGCAAGCACAAATACCACAAACAACTTCCACAACCTTATCGAGTTTGATGAGTTCTGCCTTCTTAAGTTTCATGGGCTCGACTTTCCTTGTGAGATTGGCTACCCTTGCACTCATATCGTCTTCCTCTTTTAAAACATAAATTCTTCCATTTTCCTTTGATTGAGTAGGCTTAAAAGTGGTGGGTCTTGGGGAGGTGTCCCATGATTGTGCATTTTCTGCCAATTGATCAAAGAAATCCCACGCATCATCGGCCTCATTATTCATGAATTCACCGTTATACATCATCTCTACGAACTGGCACATCGGTGAAGTTAATCCATTATAGAAAAAGCTTATTGTTTGCCATATTTCATAGTCATGATGTGGACAGGAATTCGTGAGATCCTTGAACCTTTCCCAGCATTGGAAGAAGGTTTCTTCCTCTTTCTGGGCAAAGTTCATGATTACCTTCCTTAAAGTGTTAGTTTTATGAAATGGGAAAAACTTTTTAAGAAATTCTCTGGTCATCTTGGCCCATGTACCGAAGGAGTGCATCCACATCTTAGCCTTCTCCTTCGGTGAGAAGGGAAACAATTTGAGCCGCATTGTGTCCTTAGACACATTTGGGAAGTGTAATGTGGCGACTATCTCATCAAACTCTTTGATGTGCAAGTATGGACTTTCAGGTTCTAGTCCATAAAACTTAGGAAGGAGTTGTATCACTCCCGGTTTAACATCCATGTTTCCTACATTCAATGAGAATATCATGCAAGAAGGTATACTCACTCCCACTAGTTGTAAATAATCTTGTAGAGTACGAGGCGGGGGTGCATGATACACCTCATTCTTATCCTGGACTTCCTCAACTGGATGTTGAGGCTAATTTGCAGCCATAACTTCAATTAATTCAAAGGATCTCAAGTGGTGTCTAGTCCGGTAATCGATGAGCAACCCTTCAACTAATCCTCCTTCACTTAAGAGATGGAGAGTGTTATCACAAACCCACCTGGGCATGAAACACTCACAGTCCTCGAATTCTAAAACCTAAGAAAAAGAAAACTAAAAGCAAAAGAAATATAAGGGCTTGTTCGGATTCGCGTATAAGGTGTATTATATCGTATTAACGGTGGATTTTTACATTATACAATGTTTGAATAGGACTTGGAGTCCGATCATACGCATGCGCACGAATACAACATTATCTCAAAATTTTTAAAAGGTGGTAGAGTAATTTCAGACAGCATTGTATCGTGCAATGCAGTGTAGTCATTGTGTTGTATTTTCGCCAGAGCTCGTCGCTATCTCTTTAAACTGCTGCATCGTCCACCCCCGATGACCCATCATCCCTGCTCAGATCATCATCCCCCTCCCCCGCTGCCGCCATCTGCATCCACCGTCTCCTTCACCTTTCGCTTCCGGTCAAGCAAGATCCCAGTCCTCTGCCACTTCTGAAGCTTCGAGATGTCGCGGAGGAAGTCGTTCATCTGCCCCTTAGTCATATAACTATCAACGTCGAGGATCCCGGCCTTGAGGTGGAGCTTGAGACGGTCGAGGCGGGTGGAAATGACCTCGACCCTGGGGAGATCAAGGGCATCGATATTGGATTTCTTCCTGGCGAAGCTTCTGGATTTTCTTCTGTTTAAGTTTGAAGCGTTTAAAGAATTTCTTGCCAGAGAAGCCTTCTTCTTGGAGCGCCCGCCGCTTCTTCTGCAGCTCTCGTTTTAGGAGCTCCATCTCGGGTCCGTTGGATTGGAAAGAGAGTGAGGGGAGAATGGAAATATCATACACTAGCATCGCCCTGATCATTTCCTGTGGACGCCTTTCGCAGGAAGTTCCTGCGCTGGTAACCCAGGTGGGGCCCACTTTCATGTTTGTGAATGATCCTCCTCGTCCATTGGTTCCGTGAGTTCATTTTAGGACATGTTGCCATTTTAGATGTCATTCATTTCGTTAATAACATTAATCCTATTGAGATACAATGGATGGACGGGTAGGATTATTCAATCACGAATATGATGGATGGGTATGATTAATCACAAACATGACAGTGGGCCCCACCTGGGATACAATGTATGAGAACTTATATACTTGCTATTGTATATTATACGTATATACAATACGCAACCTAATACGTCGTATCCGAACATTGATCCGTACAAGAATTTGTATACTTGCTTGAATAATACCTCCTATCCAAACAATGATTAATGGAATGTTGATTTGGATGTATTCTGAAATTGATCAAATGTATACATGAACAGTAGCCGGATACAATACAATACACCCTTATATGCGAATCCAAACAGGCCCTAAAAAGATAAGAGATAGTTGGAGAGAAGATACCGAATTGAATTTGCTTATGTTAGATTTCTACAAAATAGAAAACAAAATTAGTTTTTAAAAACAAATTCAGAAAATCTTAACCTTAAAAAAAAAAAAAAAAAAAAAAAAAAAAAAAAACATAGCAAAAGTTAGCCCTTATCTTAACCCAATTCTAATACTAATAAATCTCAGAAAAACATAGCCAAAGTCTCCGGCAACGGCGCTAAAAACTTGTTTATAACTCCAAGTACAGGGTCGCGATGTAGTAATAACTTGGTGAGACCGATGTTGAATTCACAAGGGCTATACTTGTACGTATTATGAAAATAACTAGAACTAGAACTAGAAAATATCTAGCTTAAAATCTGGAATAGTTTAAAGTAATTGTGAATGAATTATCAATAGTCAAAAGGGAACTAGAGCACCAAGGATCCACTTGTAGCTATCAGGATACTACCTCACTTGATTCAATAAACACAACTGGAGTCGAAGTCATATCCTATCCAGTTGGAAGATAAGCAATTAAAGCACAATCTGAACTTCTCATTGAATTAGTTCACACATGAAGGAGTATTGTGATGATTGGAAGAGAATTCATCCATCCACCATGACCAGGAATGGTGAATCACGAATTTCGCCAATCTCAAAATCTCAAAATAGAAAAGAATATATTTAAAGCTATCATAGTGTCTATTGTAATTTGAGTCAATAAACCATAGAAAACTAAAAATATTCCTTAAATTCAAACTAGAAATCAATGAAGTTCAATATAAACAAGCATCAAAGCAAGATAAACATCCTAACATGCTACAAACTTCACCTCTTAGCCCTAACTAAGAGATTAGTCAACCAAGGACATGATTGACACCAAAACTCTTAAAGAAAACATAAAAACCAACTAGAAAAAGAAGATTGGAGAAGAAGGAAGGACTCCTTGAAGGTCTCTAACAATTTTCTCCACTCTTCCAACTCTAATTCGTCCTTAGAACTCTTTGAAAAACCCATATTTATAGCCTTTGTCCAGCCGACTTTGATAACCGCCTTGAGTTTACGCAGTAGAGTTACACTTTGGTTGGACTGAAGTCGAGTTCGAGTTGTGATCGGATTCTGTCTTCAATGGTTGCCCAATTTCGGTCACACCGAGCTTGGGTTCAGTCGGACTGAACTTAAGTTTCGGTCAGACCGAATTATCTTTCAGTCGGACTAAATTAACTCCTTTCAGCGCTAAAGCTTTTTTGCACTTTCGAATGCACCGAATCCTTCCTTCAGTTGGACCAAATTTGGTTTTAGTCAGAACGAATTATCCTTTGGTCGAACCGAATTAGCCCTAATTTCATCTTTGGTTGTTAAACTATTTTGTGCAATTTTGGTCGGACCAAACTTGGTTTCAGTTGGATTGAGCTGGCCTATTTTTCTGCTATGGACTTTGTAATCTTCTCCAGTCTTTCTTTATCCATTGTACTTGGTTTTCTTGGATCTTGAGGTCTTGAAATCTTCAATCTTAGTCTCCTAAGATCCACTCCTTGCTTTCGTGATTCTTGAGCATCAAATTCATACTTTTAGCATTCTTTTCAATCTAAGCTCTTAGATTCACCTCACAATATAAACATTTATAAAATATACCAATTAAGCATTGTCATTTCCATAAAACCATGATATAAACAGGAGGAAATATGCAATATTTGACACTCAACAATATATTGTTGCCAAATATCAAAAAGTACTTCAAGTATTAGGAGATGCATACCAGATCCATGTGTGTGCTAAGAAACTCCACCACCTGATAAAGCCATGGCCATTCTTTATGTGGGGTATCTACATTAGCGGGAAAGTCAGCCTGATGACATCTAAAGAACATAAGTACATGCTCATGATAATCGACTACTTTGTAAAGTGGATAAAGACAGCATCCTGGTCTCACGTGATGACATTTATGAAGAATAATATCTATAGCTATCTACAAGATCCCACACGCCTCTCATGAATCGAAGGATGGATGAGTCCTTCGAGAAAACTTAAAATCAAAAGGCATTATATCGCTTTGGTATGTATAGCTATGGATGAAACTCTTTATAAGCTAACTAGTGAAATAGAAGCTGCCCTACAAGTTCAAGTCAAAATTTTGTCAACGTGAATGCTGATGGACAATGAAGCTAAGGAAAGTTAGATTGAGTTTGAAACAAGCATCATTGCATCTATCAGACTCAAGGGGCAAGTTCAAAGCTCACATGCGACGACCTAAAGTTCTTCTAAGAGGTGTCCCCTGACTCACCAACTTGAGGTGAGGATATTCTGGAGACCATCAATGGCAACAACGTAAAGAAATTTCATAGGTAAGCTTATCTAACCTTTTTAAGAGTTACATTAGCAAAGCTGCAATCAAGTAATCGAAGGCTAGCCATCTTGAGAATCACCTCCTCCGATTTCATTCTCCAAATAAGTGCTTCAATAAGAAGAGTAAAAAAAAAAAGGGGAGAGAGAGAGAGAGAGAGAGAGAGAGAGAGAGAGAAGAAGAAGAAGAAGAAGAAGAAGAAGAAGAAGAAGAAAGTGAAATGAAGAAGAGAAAAAGAAGAGATAAGGACAAAATAAGAGCACGAAGTCCAAGATAGCCAAAATGAAAAAAGAAAAGAAAAAAGGAGAAAAAGGAAAATAAAATAAAATAAAATAAATTTTTAAAAAGGTGAAATATCACCACAAAAGAAGCACAATACCCATCTTAGTCCCCCTCTCCCAAGATGATCTCAGCTCGAGTTTACAACTTTCCTATTGTAATTTGAGACGAGGTTGGAGGGGCTACCAATCAGTTAGTAATGATGGAAACCCAACCTCAACTACTATAGAAAAAAAAATTGAAAAAGGAAAAGCCTACCTAAGAAAAATGGGCAGAGTAAAAACCCGAAAAGGGGGATCTGAGTAAAAATAGTGGGCATGTAACGGACTTGGTGAAAATCTGAAAGGACGCCAAGGGTAAAAACAACATAGTTGCTAAGGGATAGGCAAGATCAAACACCCAAGACATGGTGAAAACCGGAAAGGGTGCCACAGGTAAAAATGATGGGAAAGCGTGATGCAGTGAAAACTCAAGAGAGCACTGCAAGTAACAATAGCTAAAGAAAAAAGAAAAAATAGGTACATGAAAGGTTTGAGCAACAAGAATATTCAACGGATGCAAAGATGGCATGCATGAGTCAAGAATTCTTTTAAGCTCTTCCTAAATCCTAGGGGCAAGATATCATTGCGCACTACTTTAAGGGGATCGAGACCCTTGGTGAACGATTCAAAAAATGGGTACGACATTTGGCTAGGTCAAATGTTTTGATTCTTACATTTATGGACAAAGCAACTCTAGACCATGCTCTCATAAACAGACAAGCACTTAGCACAAATTTTTATTTTCCTCTATCTCATTTCATGCATGATTGACGAAAGACATTTTTTTTAAGGAGAGTTTTTTTTCCCCCCTCATCCATGCACATACAAAGAAGAAATAAATTAATACTAGGTATTATCCAATACTTTAGTCAACTTGCGAGGGCCTCCTATGAACACCCTTCTCCTGGTCATCCTCTCCAAAAGGTATCTCTCCCCCCGTTCCAATTTTTAATCCTCTTGCTAAATTTCTCTCCTCACAGGTACTAAAGCTCCATTAACCATCTGGCTATCTACACCATCCTCGAAGATCACTCACACCACAAACCGTCTGGGTCAATCCGACCATCCGAAAAGATGTCTAAACACATCACAACAAACAAAGGAATATCTGGGCCGATGAGAACATCATGTAAATCATCAAAGAGCATCCTGGTAACCCCCAATCGAGGGACCATAGTCTAGATTTACCCCGTTCATCCTGTCCACGGTATAAGTTGTCATCCAACAGTCATCACAACCATCCAAGGAGGCCATCTGACCATCCCCACCATCAACGAGCAAGGGACATGATCTCCACCATTGATTATCACATCAAGGCCAACCAAGTGGTCAAATCTCTTACCCAAACTATAAAAATAGTGATCCAAGGGACATCCATGTCATCCACACCATCCATCAAATAGGTCAGCCTCCTACATCAATCATAGTATCATCTCCGCCATCCAAAGTCACTCCTACACTCAATGGACCCATAGCCTCACCAATGACCCACTTTCGAGCCCATCCCTACCATTCCAAACATCACCAATGGCCCTATACCATCACCATCATGAATTCCAACACTCCTTCAATTCATGGATGCATTCATGGCTGCCCCCAACAACCTCCTCCAAGGATCTATCAATGCTCCCATTCACTGCACCATCAAATCACCTATAAAAGATATATCTTCACTATTCAAAACTAAGGGAATTACTGATGGATATGGCCCACTAAATCCAGCCATCACAGCCCACAGCTCCTCATTATTGGCTACAAAAGAGAGGTCAAGCAAAGAAGAAGACAAGAGGAGAGGAAGTGAAAGCAAGACAAGAAGGCAAGATTGGGATAGAAGATTCGGAAAGGTGAAGAATTCTAGAGGACAGGGAGAATGTTCGAATTGTCTGAACCAGTGTAGTCCCAAGCACCTATTGGGTAAAGAGACAAGCGACACCCTCAGTTTCTATCCCCACTGTCGCAGGATTGGCTCATCGGCCCGGTGGTAGGTGAGATTGCAGAGCCTAGTTAACAAGTGGCCCACTGGGGCCCGCCAGTACCTCAAATTTGATCAGAGTGCGATCCAGACTGTCCAAGACCTTCCTTAGATACTACATGATGAAGAACAATGTTCAAATTATGGTTGTCAAGTGCAAAAGAGCCACCTGTTGATTAAAAAAAAGGTACAATCCATGATCTGGTCCATCAGAAGCATGATTTGGACCATTCAAAACCTCCAAAAGCATCAGATCATGAAGGACAAGGCTCACAATTGACACATTAAGCATCATAAGTCCATTCGTCAATCAAAAGCATACCATAAGCCAAACACAACATGGTAAGTCCGCACTTCAATAAAAACCAGCATCAATCGCAATCGTCAATTTTGCGATTCGATGGACTACATCATTTTCAAAACTCACAAAAATACTTCAATAAAAGCCAACATGATCGTGTGCATTGATTTCTTGATGTGATGGACTAGATTATCTTAAAAATCATAATTAAAAAAATAAAAGCTAGCATCGATTGCGACCATCGATTATACGATTCGATGGACTAGATCATATTCCAAAACCATAATTTTTTAAATAAAAGCCATTATCAATCGCAACCATTGATTTCACAATCTTATAGACTGAATATCTTCAAAAATCACAAAAATATTTTAATAATAGCCAACATCGACCGTGATCGTCGATTTCACTATCCGATGGACTGAATCCTCTTCAAAAATCACAAAAATACTTCAATAAAAACCAGCAGCTTCTGTTATCGTTGATTTCGCAATCTGATGGACTGGATCATTTTAAAAAATCATAAAAAAATACTCTAATAAAAACGAATATCAATTGTGACTGTCAAGTTCACAAATTCGATGAACAAATTCGATGAACCGAAAAAAAAAAAAAAAAAAAAAAAAAAAAAAAAAAAACATTAAAAAATATACCCTTAGTAGAGCACCCATAAAAGGTTCAAAAAAATCCATACCAGAGTTCTAAACCTAAATTATCCCCAATAAGTCATACGACAACATTGAGATGATGAAACCGATTAACGTATATCAGAATCTTGATCACGATTGAACAATTAATCTTAATCATGGACGAGGCAAGAGGAAAGTAGTTTGAATTGTCATATCCCAATTGTCATCCCCAGTAGAGCTAACTCAATCATCCGACCATGGGAAGAGAGATCGGTCCTTTACATGTTTTCATTAAAAACTAGTTCGCTGAAAATCCCATGGGCATCCCTAGTGGAGATAATTATGCAGGTTGGATCACATTTACAAAAATCATCTGCAATAAAAATCTCCATTGAGTATCACTCTCCAGTGTGGAGAGACTTTTATTAGAATACTTCAAAAAGAGCGTCAGGCTTCCGAGGCACTAAGAGATCTTCCATATCTCTGAGTGGGGGCCAGCGTAAAAGCAAATAAGATTTGGCGATTCTCAACTTCCTTGGAATCGCTGGATTTACATGCGCACAAAGTACGGTCGATCTAAACTCAGAGTGACAGAACAGTCATACTAAATGTTAATGCTATAAATGGCTGATAGGCAAAGTCCTAGTTAGAAGAAACCATTTGAAAAAGGTGGAAAAGATAAATTGTAACCTAAGTATCAATACTAAGAGACTACACAAAAAAAAGATCACTTGTACATAGTCCTAGATATTTACATACCTTAATCGAGTTCAAGTTGGCGTAGTGAGATCCTCATAAGGCCGCAGAAAGCACAGGATTATAAGCTAACCACTTTGACGATCAAATGAAATAAGTACTCGTGGGGTGATATAGGAAACAACGGACATTCTAGTTCAGACAGTATCCTCGTAAGGCCATAAAAAGAGCATGGGCTCTGTTGTACTAGGTCCTTCCGATGTTAGTACCAATCAGGAGAGAAAATGTTGTGATTGATTGCTCGTAAAGCTGCAAAAAGTGCAGGAACAATCGTAATGTTTTACTCAGACACTTGTGATATGTGCAAGTCATCTACTTTCGAACAATCAAATGACTCAGATACAAAGGAAGGCAATGAGTTTAAACTACATTTTAATCTAATTACAAAGGGTGGGGGTGTCTATTCGCTTTGGCATTTGGTTGTACACAACCTCTGCCAAAGAGGGGCATTTGTAGACACCCAACCTCGGGCTGATAATCTTGATTAAACAGAAACCCTAATATATACCATTAACCCTAAATCTAAACCTTAAACACTAATCCATACCGTTAACCCGAATCCAAACCCTAAACCCTTATCCAAACCTCAATCCACATCCAACCCTAAGAACCAACCAAGCCCAATTAACCCAATAGTAATAACTCGAAAAAAAATTCCCTAAAACTAGTCCCGAACCCAATTTTTAGGAAATACCCAACTCACAGAGTTAACTCTTGAGTAAATAAGTCAACTCGCTTAGTCAGCCCACATAGCCTACCCAGTCAACTCACCTTGTCAAGCTAAGTTCATGAACCCATTTTGGCCTAAGCCTATTCCAAAATCCAAATCGAAGGAAAGAGGAGACAACAAAGAATCTTTGGAGGATCAAAGGTGTACACGTGTATAGGAGTAGACTCCCTCCAAAGTTGGAGAAAAAGTGCGGGACAAGCAGCACTCAGAGTGTTGCTCACCACGTGGTACTGGCTGTACTTTGGCTAATCGTGCACTCATATGCAGTTGTCCTCTCTTTCTATTTCATGCATGTACAAAACTTGAAAATTGCTTCAATGCCCCGATCTTAAACCAAAATTACACCTCATGTCACTCAAACCAACACATGAGATTTTTTCACATGGCAATCTCAAATCTCAACCATCCAAGCCCTTTTTAACCTCAAGCTTTACAGGAATTACTAGAAAACCAAGTTAGAGGGATATAAATATCTCATTCCCTTCACATTTTAATTCATTCCTTACCAATCTAGAAGCATCTTAAACTCCCTTAGCCAGCCCCACAAAGGAGAATGAGAATGAAGAAGAGAGTCATGCCTAGGTCCACCCATAACACTAACATCTTTAGCCAACCCAAGTTCAATCCAAGCCACCTGTTACGATCTTTGCAACACTACTGTCCACCTAACTATTTTCAATCAAGCTCCATCTAGCCATAGCATTTGCATAGCACAACATTCATCTCATCATTCAACACACTTTGCACCAAATTAACTCAGAAGTATGCTTTGAGGCTTGTTGATTTAATCGGATCCTGCCCAATAGAAAACTCGTCAATTACCTCACATTTTATCACAAGCGTTGCACACATTTATATATAAGAACTAAATCATAATCCTTAAGAACAATCAAATCATGTGAGGTAGAGACTATGCATTTGCTCGGGCAGAGCAGAGGCCTGACACATTTCTTCTCTATAACCGTGGTCCTTTATTTAAAATAACTAAAGAGTCATATTAAGATCGAAAATCTTCGCATCCCTACTTTAACATTTCTATAGGATCTAGCCAACCGTATGTGCTAAGGAAACGGCTAGTGGTGACTTTAGTAAATTATAATCAATGATTGAATCACGAGTCCCTCCAAAAGGTGATCCGTGAAAAAGCAGCCTCGTGTAGATTCTGACACGGATCCCACCGTCCACAATCAGTCACTACATGTTGCACACGTGTATGGGATATGGTCTGTTCATCGATTGGGTCTCACCATGAGCCACCTACTGGATGTCATTGATGGGAAGTGATTAATTCGAAAGAAGCCCATGTTGGAGCAGGGATAATACGACTATCGTATTTTCAAGGTATGGCCCATCCATAAAAGCGCACAATAGGTGAACGGTTCAGATCACTCGCACGCGCATCATGTGAATGGAGTGCGTGGTAACTAGCTTTCACATGACCAGGAGCACTAGATAAATCCCTCTCCCACTCATAGTCACGCATACACAGGACCTTAGTTTGCCAGACAGGACTCGACTCGGGGTTCGTTTGATCACCGATTCTAGCCAACCCGGGACTCGGTGGATTAACCATGAGGGTCAAAAATTAATTATTATTATTATTTTATTATAAAACAGATTAATTAATCTCTCTTAAAAGTTACATATTCACCCCCAAAAGACTCGCTTGACCCCTTTTGACTCGACTGGGTCAAACTAGTCAATCTTTGACTCGGAAAACCAGACCCAAGTCTTATGCATCCCTTGTTCTCTCAAACCAGTGAACAGGTCAATGACCGGACCAAGGTCGACCCTCCTGGTTTTCAAACTATGACATACACCAAGTGCGTTGAGAAACAGTTCATTAATGCTCCTGAATACAATAAGTTGCAGTATTCCTACCTACTTGCATAGGAGACTGGAAATCCAATCATTCAATCTAGGTTGTCCACTAGGTCCAGCCCACACTTCATGGACCACCCTGCAAAATCGACACCTATCAAACGATTCTAACCCTAATAAATGGATGGTCAGTATTGTTTATGCAGAAAATGCCAAAATTTGAACCACCGGTTTGATGGGGCCTACTATTGTTTGTTTATGTTTCAAAAGAAAACCTTAACCTCCCATCCTCGGATTGGAAAATAAATGGATACAAAAACATATAAATGACATTCTTCCTTTTTCATTTTATTTTATTTATGGCCGCTCAGTCTAGATGGACTGACCGCGTGTCCCTATATAAAACTAGGAGCGCTGCGACTTTTTTATTTTTTTTTGCGCTGCGACTTATAGTGCCTTGGAAGAATTGGACGGTCTCTGTCTCCATTCCCACACGTGCACCAGATTTAGCCGCACACTGAGTGGGTCCCACCATGTAGACACCTGGCCCAAAAGTCATGTTGGTCTACTCATGCATAGGCCCCAGTGGACCAAACAAAGAGATTGTTGGAAACATGTTGGTTTAGGTTTATTTATCAAGTTATTCTTTCACATATCGTGGCCCCCTTGATGTGTGGTGGAACTCGTTTTTCAGGCAAGGACATGTGTAAGGTGGGGCCATCCGATGGGCAGCCACAAGGGGACGGATTGGGTTGTATCTAGAGGTGGGCATCGAGCCGAGTCGAGTCGAGGTGGGCCAAGCTTGGCTTGGCTTGTCCATGATGTACTCGAGTTCGAGCTCAAGCTCGAGCTTGGCATCGAGCTCAACATTGAAGCTTGGCTTGTTTGCCAAAGTTGTCGAGTCGAGTTCGAGTCGAGCTAGTGGTTCGAGTCGAGTTTACCTCGAGTTGAGCTCAAGCTTGTTGGGTGAGAGAGTAATGGATTATGTTCTTGATCCTCCTCCATTGATGAAAAATTTAAAAATCTTAAGAGAATCAAAGTAAAACCTGATAAAAAAAAAAAAAACCAAACAAAATTTCGAATCGGATGAGGAAACCTGTAAGAACCGATCTGTTCTTGATCTTCTTCCACCAGTAGAAATCTAAGTACTAGAAAAAAAACAGAGCAGAACACAGATCAGAAATCCAAGTAAAGAGCTCTAGCTAATCAGATCATTAGATTTCCTTAAAGCTCTAACAAATCTGAGAAGAACCCATCTCAAATTTCTTGGGTTTCTCGCCTAAGAAGTAATCTCAAGAGATTGAAATCATACTATTGTGGAGCTGAAATGAAAACTAGGGCTGTAAATGGTCGGGTTCGAGGCGGGTTTAGCCAAAACCAGACTCGCCCATTTACTAAACGGGTCTGGGTCCAAATTTTAGACCCAGACCCTTTTACTAAATGGGCGGGTCCGAGTCGAGTCCGAGTCAACCCATTAAACCCATTTATAAATGGGTTAGGTGCAGAGGGAGATCACCAGACCCATTTATAAATGGGTCGGGTCTAACGGATTTGGTTAAGGGAGATCCAGACCCTGAACCAAACCCGTTTAGAAACGGGTCCAACGGGTCTAATGGATCTAACAGGTTGTTGATGCATGAGAAGTGTAGTTCTGTTTTTAGCCTTAAATAAATAAACTTTTTCCAAAAACCTGAAATTATTTTAAATATCATTCAAATAGAATGTTTGTAAATATTAAAGTTATAGAAACAAAATTAAAAATTTGAAAAATTAAACAAGATATACCTTAGGATTCAATTCTAGACCAATTCTAGACCAACTGAAATTATAAACTTTTTTTTAGAAAGGGCTTAAGATTTTGTGTGACATCTAATGAATGGAGTGGATTTCATATAATGACCACAGTGGGCCGATTAAAAATAAAGGGTGGACCTTTCTTTTCCAATTATTTCCTTTGAGGTGGCCCACCTAAATCTCAAGTCAGCCTAATATTTTTGCCCCAGGATTAACTAATGATTATACATCTATTGGCTGGAGTGGATTTCAAATAAACAACACGGTGGGCTAGATAAAAAATCAAGGAGGTGTATCTTATTTTCAAACTAGTTTGTATTTTATTTTGAAGTGGGAACGTCGTTAGTTGCTTAATATATAGGGAAGTGGGAACGCCAGTAGAATATATAGGGAAGTGGGAAGGATATGGGTCTGGGCAGGTCCGAGTCTGGGCGGGTCTCATGTAAGGTAGACCAGACCCGCCCATTTACTAACAGGGTTCGGGTCGGGTCGGGTCGGGTATAAATGAAAGGAACCCAGACCCAGACCCGTTTGACAAATGGGTCTATCCTTGGACCCGGACCCGTACCATTTAGCAAACGGATCGGGTTTGGGTCGGGTCTTAATGGGTCGGGTCCGGGTACCCCATCGGGTCCGCTGACCCATTTACAGCCCTAATGAAAACTGGTGGTGGTGGTCGGGGCGGGGATGCGTCTGGTAGTGGGGAGAGAAAGAGAAGAAAGGGTAAGGGAAGGGGCTGCGTGCGGTCGGGTAGAGACTTAGGGTTTGTTTTTTATTTTTTATTTTTAAGTTTAAACTTAAATATATATATATATATAATATTTAATATATTTACTAATCGAGCCGAGTCGAGCTCGAGTTTGAGCTTCGAGTCAAGTTGAGTTGAAATGCCCCTTGTCGAACTTGGCTTGAACTCAATTTGAGCTTCAAATAATTAGCTTGGCTCGGCTCGAATCGGTTATTCAAGCCGGGTCAAGCGAGCTTTTCAAGCTAGCTTGACTCGTGAACAGCCCTAGTTGTATCCTAGTGTGAGTTTAGCAACCCTGGCATGAATGTGGGTGTCACTATCAAAATGCACCAACCCAAGCCCTTGTTGATTGGTGCACAAAACAGATCCTGACCGTAAATGTCTTGGCCCATATGTTTGATGGGCCATTACATAACCGTTATTGCCAGAGTCAAGGAAAGTTGTGAAAGATCAAACCGTTAAAATTACCCTATTACTAAAAGATTTGAGCATTGAAGCATCCACGAGGGGGCCCCATCAATCGGATGGTCTGGATTTGTTAACCAGTTCATCAATCTTAAGAGGGTTCTTAAGACTGATCACTAAAGAGAAAGTATAGAAGACTAGGAGCTGAAGTGTACAGCATCACTAGTGTTAAAGATTGTAAAAGTGGGGCCCATGGTTCAATGATTAAAATCTTGACATAATGGTTCTCACCGTGGATGGACTACGAATCTCAACTGTATAATATTATAGCCATTTTATATTTGGATGTGAACCGTTTCTGTATCTTCTCACTTTAACTGTTTATTTGTTGGCCCACCTATTGAAGGATCCAGATTCTTCCAATCCAGGCTGGTGCATGAGCCATCCATTAACTGGGTCCATGGTATCAACTTCAGGTCAATGAACCGTCATCGTCCATACAGCTGGCTCTTATTTTCTTTTTGTATAATTTTAGCCCATCGAAAAGTGATCCGGACCATTGATATGCTCAACCTTTCCTTTTTTTTTTTTCTTTTACACACGCACACCCACCCCCACACACTCACGTCACATGCACACACACCCCACACATGCACGCAGTGGGATTTCACCACCATGGGTACTCGAACCCTTGACCCGGTGTTGAAACTCCAAGGAGTCTACCACCCGGGTAAGAGTGAGGACCCGGTGCTCAACCTTTCCTTGGATGGGGAGAGGATTAGGTGTTACTAGTAAGTGTTACCCTTACCTAATGGGGCCCACCTTGATAATTTTTGCTTTTTATATATCCATGCCGTGCCGTCCATCCGTATTTTCAGCTCATTGTAGGAGGTTATACCAAATTTTAAGTCTCTAGTGGACCACACCACTGGAAAAAGTGGTAAATGACCATTAAATCCTTTTTTAGGCTTAAAAAAGTTTTGGATAAATCTGATCTTTGTATTTTTCCCTTCATCCAGGTCCATTTGACCTTATCAAAGGGTTAGATGGAAAATAAACGGTACGGATCTGCTTACAGTGGGCTTGGAAGTTTTTAATGGTGGGCATTCAATAACCACTTTTTTCATGTTTTGTGGTCCACCCGAAATTTGTATCTGTTTAATTTTTGGAACAACAAAATAAAATGGGCTAGAAAAACGGATGGACGGCGTGGATTTGTACAATATATCATCAAGATGGCCCACGGTAAGGGTAAAACCCATTGACATGTTACGCGGGTAACACCTACTCCGCTTCGCTTGATTTCTTATGAACCCCAGATTGAAAGATGCTAGTTACTGAGAACATGTGGCCTTTTCGGTTACCACCATTGGCCGGATATTGAACTACTTGGGTCCATCGTCTCAACGGTTGAGATGATTGAACCATGGTCCGTACATTCTCTCAGCCAGGGACACTGTAGAATACGTCATTAGAAAATAGTACACGACGTGCACCGGTCGGGCGACACAGAGTGACACAACGAGAATGCACCCCCGTATCCATAGGGATTAGAAAAGAAAAGAGAACGAAAACAAAATAAAAAGAGAAAAACGTACATACTCTGGTACAGTGTGTGGATGATATGCAGGTACTTAGAAACTACTTAAAAATTACATACGTGGAATAAAAATAATTAAAATAAAATTAATTAACTTATGAATTCCAGATTAGATGTATCATAAACCAAAAATTATGCTTATTTATTATCCGACTTGGGTAGACACTCATTGGACGGTTAAGATTGAAAAGCATCCAGTGATCATCTTTCAACAAACAAGTGTCCATAAATCAGAGGTTAGTATTGTTGAACCAAACAGATTTTTGGGGCTTTGAATCATCGAAAGTTGGTTCCACGATTTATTTGGTTTAATTTGAGCTAATATTTGCCACGTGTATAACTTCCGAGTGCCTTTGTATTGCGAGTCATACTCTACCAGAGTATTAAAAAAACTCCCCAGAAAAAATAAACAGAAGAAACAATGATAAGGTAGAATCGGAAAGATTTGGGAAAGTGAGGCGAATTCTATCGACTGTCCCGAAAATTCTTTTGTATGTATTGTAACGTTTCTTTGTTGTACTGGCGCTGGACAGACTTGCGTATGCCTCGGAGAGCGTGACTTTCGTTATCAGAGCGCCACGTGGGACAAACATGCATCAGATCCACCCCGTCCATCAGGTAATATGCCACAATTCTACCGTTGATACTGAAAAGTAGTCAATCCAATAAACAGGTGAGCCACACCACAGTTAATAGTGTGAAACCATTTCTAAAACCTCCAAATTCATGCGTTTTGGCCCACGTTAGCCATGGAATGTACTGATCTGGTGTTAGTTATCAGATGAGTGAATTAGATGGGATATAAACCGTATGGTGGACCTCACAGACTATAAGAATCGATTTTAACGGTGTAACTTCCCATCTCTACTGATTCCCACGGTGTAGCGTACATGTGCTTTTCAATCTGCCGATTTTTGGGCCCAGCGCGAATCTCGCCCTCGTTTGCCTAGGGAAGCCACGCAAGCGTTTTCTTTTTTTCTTTTCTTATATTTTTTGTTTTTTGTTTTTTTAATGTTTTTGTCTGATATTTGTGTTTTCCAGTCATCCAAATCTACGTGAACCTATTAACAGGTTGGATTGCTGTGGACCCTAGGAAGGTTTTAACGGTGATTTCCTATGGTGTGGTCTACTTGAGCGATGGATATGCTTCAATTTTAGGTTTATGTACTAAAATGAGCTGTAAAAACGGACGAACGGAATGGATAAAACACATACATGACGGTGGGCCCCACAGAGTCGTGCAATCACGGAGGTCGGTGATGGCAGGGTCGCCGCGCAATCTGCATCCGGAGAGTGAGCCGTGTCGACTGTGGACTGTTGAACCCGTGACACAAAACATGACGTTTGAAATTACAGAAACACCCACGTGATCTCCCTCCAAACTGCCTTCTCCTCACACGTGACAACAATCCACACATGTGATATATCACAGCCGCTCGCCAAATGGGCTTCACAGTCCAATCGACACGTCCCAAAATCAGTTTCTCGTAACCGTTCATTGGTTCGGCACAGGTGTGGCCCACCTCATCATAACATAAGCCCAGCTTGTAACCATGCCACCTACACATATGGGTTCACAGGAGCGGCAGAAATAATTCCCATGCCTTGTTGCCTACTATACTCCCACGTGTGAAGCCTTTCAAGTTTGAAATTGCACTCGTGCCAGTCCACCGCGCATTTCACGAGAAGACATACTCCCGCACCTCGTATTACATCCCAGCCTTCTTTCCTTTTTCCCCTCTCCATATTATAATATTATTTTATCTCTATATATAATATAATACATGCACGTCTATTAATTACGTTACAGCGCCGGCCTGAAATCCCGCGTCTACGGCTACCTAAATCTCGGAAAACGTGCCAAGCACCTTACCTTCGTTTCCTTGAATTTCAACGCTAAAAAAAAATAAAATTTAATAATAATAAAAAAAAAACAATCATATTGGTAATTATAATAAGATTATTACTCGGCCTGTGGTCACAGTGGAAGTATATCTTATTACTCAGTATTTCAAGTCACGATACATCCGTTGTTTTACCACCAATATTTTATATATCTGGAATATCTAATCCGTCAAAAAGGTGGAATACAATGTTATGATCATATGATATAATAATCAGGTCCATCCATCCGTTATTCTGGGCACAGCATCAAAATCAATGTAAAGGCATTGGTTTGACTCAGTTTATTATTATGAATAGACAACTAGTGGATCAGTTGGATTTTTCTACGACGTGGTAATAATGTTGCAGCCCACTTTTTGAACGGATTGGATTTTCTTAATACAGACAACTTTGCAGGAAAAATGGCTGTATCATAAGTTATGATACAACCACTATCCGATAAATTACTTTTTTTTTTTTTTTTTTAACGAAGATTTTCTGTTTTCGGGAATAGGTCTTTTCCTCTTTTCTGTTTGACGTGTTGAGAGAGGGTATTTCCAAATAATATTGTAATTATTACATTACAATAAATAATATTGTAATTATTTTTCAGCGCATATATATGCGGTGTATGCTCCTATGTTTGTTTTTTTACCGTTTATAAAACGGTGGTAACTCTAAAAACGTACATACGGCATAGTTGTGCGTCCATCTGGACCGTCCAAAGTGCTGATTCAACTGTAGATCAAGCATGTTGTACTTTAAACCTACATTTGAAACCCGTAATTTGATTCATTAACGTGATTTTAGATATATGATTCATCAACAATAGAACTACAATTTGGACGTTTGGATAGCCGGTCAATGCCACATGTGAGGATGATGGGTCACTACATTTTAAAAAACCTGTTACAAAAATATCAAAAACGCTTATAGCTGAGTAAATGTAATTAGATTCGGAGCTGATTTCCACAGTGATTAGTGCCATCTTAAGTTCTGCCAATCGGGATCATTCATCAGATGGGCCCTACTGTAGATGACAGTTGGCAAATAGAATAAAATGATCCTAGCCTCTGAAAGTGGCCTTCAAAGCAACGGTACTGAATAGAAACATTGAATGGTTAACATTCACTTTCAGAAAACGGAAAAAAAAAACTATGATGTGAGAATCTCATAGGTATGGCTTCCCAAAAATAAATCCATACGTAATGTGGCCCACTAGTTGGATGGTTCAGATTGATTCACAAACCCATCTACATGTACAGTCGTAAAACAGGTCTACCATACTCCAGTGCTTCCGGTCCTACCATATCATTTCTCACGGTGAATGATGTGTGCGACTCCCAATAATTGTGTCCCCTTCTGTCATTCTCGAGCCCAGCGCTCCTCGGGTTGACTCTCTTTCTTTCTTGCCTTGCCAGCTGATACAAAGCCAAAAAGCACTGACAAACCAGTAGAGCACGAAAATCTATAAACATGCACGTCTCATCCGTATAATTACCGTACTGACATCTTAATCCAAACCATTCAAATGATAATACCACTCAATTTCCACCGTAAAATATCCTATCTAATTAAAATTATAAGCAAAAAAAGAAAATCAATCCTATTACAAAAATATGAAAAGAATCTCAATTACCTTTTGTGTTGTGTATTGAACATAATTTAAATGGGTGTACATAATACAATAAGACCTATTATCTGGACGGTTCAGATTCAGTTTTTTTTTTATTATACAAGTGCAATTAACTGGCGAGCGAGTTGGATTATCATAATCTGCTGGACTAGGAAATGACTCAGTGAAACGTAGCAAGAGGGAGATTAGGCCACCCTGACACAAATCCCGATGTTAACTAACTCGGTGTAGGTCACACGGAGTACGTGAGAGAGAGGAAAGGGAAAGGGAAGAGAGAGGAAAGGGCGAGGGAAGAGAGAGTATATGTATTAATGGGATTTGGTTTTAATTGGAGAGAAGTCACCGTCATACATTAATTGGGTGATGTTAACGGGCATGTGAAGTCAATACGCCAAAAGATTTGGTTGCTTCGGTCTACCTCCACACGTGGTAGTTAAGCGTGGAAAGAAAGATCGCACGTGCAAAGACATGCTCACCATCATCCTAAAAATTGAATGGACCCAGAAAACATACACACAATCAAATAACCGCGTGCATGCACAAATACCCATGCACGAGCCTCGGCCGCGCTCGGGTTGCACGATAACCGATCACATGCAGACGGAAAGTGGGCTAACTCTGCGTGCTCCAGCTGCATGTTTCCCGCCACCATGTCACCTGTGGGAACGCATCCGTACCATGCAAAGGGTGGGCCCCACCAAAGAAGATCACCTTGGCAGGTCCTCTCATCAAGTGCGTGGGTTAGTCAGACCTCATACCGCCGGTTTGTGTGGCCCACCTGATGAGGGGACCGGCCTGGTTTTTGTCTTACGCGGATTGCTTGCGGCCCCTTGCTGCAAGGATTCTGCAGCCCTAAGCTGTAGGGGGCGATCGTCATCTTTATCTTAGATCCATGCCATTCAGTCGATTGGCTGGTTCTTTTTAGGGTCTATACGTTATACCAATGCCATTCAGTCAAGCATGAGGTAGGTCCAGAGCTCAAGTGGACTACACCATAGGATCCGTGTTGGATCATCATATCTTAACCGTTAAATCTTCGTTAGGCTTAATTTAAAGCAAATCAAAAGTCTAAAATGCATATCTAATGGTTGAAAAACTTCGATTAACTTAATCGAAAAACATAAAAATATTGTACTGCCTTTTAAACCCCTAATGGACAATTTAAACAATAAGATTAACTCACTAATCAATGTCCTGGGCAGATTAAGAAGATCTCTTGTTGGATCATGTGATCCTCGATGAACTGTTGAAGACGCCTGACATCAATCACTTTTTGTAACCATGTAATAGCCTCTTAAAGTGAGCCAAAGTCCCAGTTATCAATCCATCATGGCCCATACACCCACAGATTTAAGAATATGATAGAGCTAGTGTAAATCGTAAGTATTGTTCCATTTTGGATGTAATATTGGGCTCTTCAGTTTAGAAAGTTGCAAGTGATCCTTCCAATGTAATTGATAAAAAATCTCCACTAAAGGAATCATTCATGGTGCACAAACATACATACGTATGTGGAATAGGACAGAGGCAACTGACATTAAGTTGGGTGTAGTGGTGGAAATTGTCCATCCTAATACCAAGTCCCCTCACACTAGATAGACCATCATCAATCAAAGGTGCATCCCTGTACCGTTATGTTCATTGTGAAGGCATTAAGATCCATATATCACATATCTCCCTTACCACAAATCAATGTGTCCAATCTTAAGGATGCCTAAGACTTAAGAGGAAAAACCTCACAAATTCAAGTAGATAATGAACATGTCCACGCATAATAACTATGCCACGCAAATTAATAATGATCTATGCATAACTAAGTCAACAAATGACAAAGTCCATGGAGTAATCTAAACATTGGTTTTTCAAAGTATAACTCAAATAATCTCCCACTTTCCATAAAATCAATCAACCTCTACATAAATGATCTGTTACATTATGTATCAATGCTGCCAGTAGCACCTCGATCACCCCTTCCTTGACATACTCTCGCACTGTGATATTTTCTATTAACTTGCTTAGCCTTACCATGATAATGAGGCTTCCTATTTTATGTAACAACTCCAATGTTGTCACGATAAATAAACAAAGACCTATCTAGTCTAGGAACAACATTCAACTCTGAGGAAATTTTCCTTAATTAACCAAACAAGTTCCTTAGACACTTCATTAGTAGCCACATATTCTACGTCCACTGTAGAAAAAGCAATGCATTTTTTGCTTGGCGCTACACCAATTGACTGCTCCACCCACCTTAGAGAATATATGTACCAACTCATCGTTAACCTCACAAAAGGATCTGTCCAAAAGTCTACATCGGTGTACTTAACTATAGACAAATACCCATGCCCATATACCAAGACCATGTCATTGGTCTTCTTTAGGTACTTCATAATATGTTCCACAGTCGTCTAATGAATTAAGCCGGGATTGCTTTGGTATCGTTTTACCACTCCCACTAAGAACGAAATATCGGACCTCGTACACAACATCACATAATAAGGCTCTCAGTGGTATATTTAAAGGGAACATTTTCCATCACCCATCTCTCCTCATAAGTCTTGGGACACTTATTCCCAAATAAGATAATATTGTGCATGAAAGGTAGATCAATATTCATAACACTAGATATGGAGAATTTCTCTAAGATCTTACATATGTAAGCTACGTGGGAGAGTCTTAAAGTCCTCGTGGCTTAGTTTTGATAAAGCCTAATACCCAAGATATAAGACACCTCTCCTAAGTCCTTCATGTCAAAAGTAGTGGACAACTACACCTTCGCCTTCGTCTTGAATCCAATGTCATTCTTAATTAGAATTCATTTATATAAAGAACAAGGAAACACAACTTCACTACGGAGGATCCGAGGTGGACATAAGTTTTCTCTGTCTTCACAAAGCCATACGAACACGCTCTCTCGTCAAACCTATAATTCAAGCTACGAGCACACTATCTTGTCGAGCCTATTATGATTTAAGCTCTTAGGTGCTTGCTTGTGGCCAATGAAGCTTGCATACCTATAACTCTTGTCCAAGTCAGCAATATCCTTCTAGTTACTCCATATACATTTCTTCTTCTAAGAAATTATTGAGGAAGATAACATTCACATCCATTCATTAAATCTCATAATCTAGTTTAGCATAAATGAATAATAGAATGTGGATAAACTTTATCATAGCTACAAGTGCGAATGTTTCTTTATAGTTTCTTCTTTTTGGTGTATTATTTTGCAACAATCCTAACCTTATAAGTATTCAACTTTCATACCACATTATGCTTTCTCTTGTAAATCAATTTGTGCTTGAATGATTTAACCTTTTTAATTAGTCTACCAACATCCTAACGTGAAATTGGAATGCATGAATTTTATTTTGGTGTCCATATCTATGCCACACTTTGAAATTCGAGTACTCGAGTAGGGTATTCGGGACCTGAATCTCAAGTTCGTGAGTTTTAATAGATTAATATTCATTACAATCCATATAATTTTATTAAATTTAATAGATATTCGAAGTCATCTAAAAGGAAAATATTATTGAAATATAATGTTTACTAAATTCAACTCTCTTTATAATTTTTTCCTGCATCAAAATTTGGAATTCAAACTAAACTTAAAGAACAAAACTTAATTGAAATCCAAAATAAAACTAATTTGCTGAAAACTAAAAAAAAAAAAAAAAAAAAAAAAAAGAAAAAAAAAAGAAAAAAGAAAAACTAATAGTACAAGCCTACCTGCTCGTAGTATTCCAGTTCAGCACCTGTATATTTTTTTTATGATAGAGTGAGCATAACAGCCTAGTAAGATCATTTCTTATCCAAAATTTAAAATGTTTAGATTATATAAAAAAATTTATAAACAAGAGAGAAAAATAAAATACGGATAATAAAAGAACATAAATTTAAGCACTAGAATCGTGAATATGTTATGCATATAATACTTTCCATGAATTCTCATAAATAATATTTGTCATCTCTTACAACACCATACTCGAGTGGATGGACATGTTGCATTAACGCTCACGCACCGGTACCTTGTGATGAGGGACCCATTTATACATTAGTTAGTCAGACTACTGCTCCATTTGTACCTCTGACATATGTCTGTGCATATAATTGTACTCATACACCGTACACAAATAATCCAATGGGTTCTAAGGTCTTTCACCCAAGGGACACAATTACCCTACTTACTAGCTTTAGGATCTTCTACTCAAGGGACATGATTGCCTTACTTATTTACATTACATTCAACATATCAATATTGATGCTCAATGAATGCTAGACATGCATGTAAGATGAATAATTATTTCACAATCGAAAATATAAATATAAAGCTATCATGAATTTATTCTCATACTTTTACTACTCTTAAAATAATATTTCCAATTTACTATAAGAATTAATAATTACTTGATTGAAATTTCAAAATATCAACAATACAAATTTTTTATTTATAAATAATAATTTTATACATAACTTCATTAAAACTTTAATAATTAAATTTCTTAAATACAATATTTTTAATTTTTTATTATTAAATTTAAAAAATTTTAAATCTTGATCATGTATAATAAAAATATTTTAAATTCTAAATTTAATTAAATAAAAATTTTCACATAAATCATATTTTAAAAAAAATCAATATTATAAATCATATTAAAAAAAATTTTAAAAATTATTATTTTTTTATTCACTAAATTCTAAATTTTATTTAAATTATAATATATCCTTAACAAATAAATTTTTTGATTGTCCTGTTATTAAATTAAAATTTAACAAATTTATATAAACCAAGTATTTTTACAATTAAGGAATTAATTCATATTTAAATTTAACTTTGGATGAAATTGATTTAAATTAATTAAATTATAATCTAACGAATTTATTAAATAAATTCCAAAGCTTATAGATTCGATTAGTTAAATAATAAAGCTATTTAAATTATTAATTTTTAAAAGTTTAGAATTTAAATTTTAATTTTAAATCAAATTATGCTTTCAATAATTTATTAATTGAGTTATGTTATATTCTAAGCTAAATAATATTCTTTTTTTATATATATAATTTGAATATTAAATTAAAATTATACTATAAACAAAATCGATTTAATTCAATAGTTATTTTAAGGTATATATCAAGTTTTCAATAATTAAGCTGAATAAATAAATAAATCTTAATTAAAAAATAGCAATCACATCAATAATTATATAAGTAATTTGAAACTAATTTAAGCGGTATTATTATTAAATTTTGGAATAAAATGATATAAATAATAAGCTAAAAATTTTAAAGTTGAAATTAAGATCACCTACTTGATTTAAAGTGTTGAACCAAACCTTATGCAGTACACACCCGACATATACACTCAACATGCACAATGTCTAAAATCAAGTCTTGACTGACTCATACTTGTGCACCATGCACACATTGACTATTGTCTTATAATTCTAAGAATGGACTCACACTTAAACTCTACTGGACCTACGCTTTCACTTCATGTCCTATGTCATAAATTTTCATGCACGTACTTCATATGTGAAGTAAAATACGAGTCCTAACTCTAACTATAAATGAGTTTTTTTAAAGCTAAATTTAATGGTGTTTTTCATGCATGAAGAGAGAAAAAAAATGAATTTTAAAACTCCTAACTTAAATGTAAATTTGAATAGTATAGTTAATGCCAATACTAAAAAGTTTCAGTATACGTAAGCACCTCTCATGCTAAGACTCACGCTAATACATCTATTTCTAATTAAAATAATTTGCACATAAGCAAGCTCTGTAGTTAGAATATAGTTCATTAGATGTATGCTTAGATGGTTCGAATAATGAATGGTTTGGATTCTAGATGGGCAGTAGACATGGTAGATTCTAATTCAATAGTCCGGACGATATGTTTTGCCACCGGATGGTTTTGATTAGTTAGACCATCTATTTGGAAGTAGGTCAAGGACTGAAATCTTTGGATAATTTAGATTGATGTAAGGATACATTAGTTAGTGATGAAGGTGATTACAATGAGATTTGAATGGTCTATATGGGTGGAGTGTGTGGAATTCTAACATTATTTACATTTCTCTGACATAATCGTAATAAATAAAAAATTAAAATAACGTGGGTTGTTGGATTTCCCGCGTTTCTTTTAACACATTTTTTTACTTGTATTTATATTCATTTATTTTTTCTCTTCTTTGCATGTGTCACATATGTGGGCCATGTGAAGGATGTATGGTGTGTGTGGTTTGGTTTGGTACATGCATACATGGATGGATTGGTTAAAATTTATCGAGGTCATTATAATCTATTGCCTAGTGTCTTGCATCTACATCTACCATGGCTTCTTGATATGAAGACGGGTTGGGCAGAAGATAATTTGACACCATTCGCGCGATAAGCCTCTTCAAGATAAGTGAAGTGATGAGGCTCCCAACGTTGCCTCTAACTCTAGCTTTAAGTAGGTATTTTTCAAGTCTCATGTTCTAACCTCTTTAAATAAGGTATCTCATAAGCACTAGATGGTGTCTCCTCTCATATCATGAAAAGATCTATTACACTATCACCTTTGTTATCTAGCATGGAGTCCTCATTTAGGAAAACTGCGTCTTTGCTTATTAAAGTTCTTACTCCACGGGGTCATAAAACATGTAGTCTTTTAACTCCATTGAGTATCCAATAAAGAGATTTATTACGTCTAAGTTTTAACTTACTATCATTAAGATTATTCATGATTATGAGACAACCTCATATAATGTAACACCCCATACTTTTCAATACCTGAGTATTGAAAGTCCTCGGGTGTTACATAAAAATCTTATATAGTTTATAAGTGTGTGGGAATATACATAACTGTCACGCCCCGAACTAGGAGACCGGGCTCACAAGATTTCCGATCGTCGAATCCGGCGCTGACAGCCTCCGTAGTACCCCATTCTCGGCTCCCGGCACCCATATACCAGGTTCCGATCCTAGGATGCTACAAGGAGGATTTCTGATAATCCATTTGATTCGTAATGAGCATAACCAAGCATAACCCACGAACAATAACCATAAGAACACCATCACAAAATCCACTATGAACAAAAACTTTGAATACAGTGCGTAGAAAGGGAAATACAAGATAGTGCAAATAACAAAACTCCAAAAGCTCGGCGGCACGCTCCAACTGCGGCGAAACTACAGCTGCGTCCTGGCGTCACCTGCACGCATCAATCGTGCATAAGCTTATAGAAAGCTTAGAGGGCGGTGTAAGTGTGTGCAAACATGCTCAGAATGCCATACCGGAGTAATGCGAAATCATGCTGATGAGTACGTAAATGCAACCAGCCGTACCAAGGCTATGCAGTACAAGATGTGAATGCTATCGGTCATATCAAGGCCATGCGATGCAATATGTAAGTCAAGCATGCCAATCCTCATACCAATGCAACTCCTCACTAGAGCATCAAATCAGTATGGTTCTCAGTTTGGATAATCACCGGAATTCAGTACACTCCAAATGGCACTGTCTCTCTCCAAGCACGTAAGAAACCTCACTATCTGCCTGGCCAATGGTCAGCCAATACCTATCCAGCACGTCGATAGCGAACCAATTTCCGAGCTGGTCAAACTCAACCTAGTAATGCCTCCTGCTCTCGAGCGAGTAAGGCCACCACTCCTTTTCAACCGACCACGACACAGTGGGAGACGCGGCCTCATGGTATTCGGCCATCGTGCGCTCATATATCCACTCGGTCTCGACATTGGAGTCATCCTCTGGTACCATCGGGTTCAAGGACTCTCACCCAGGGACATCTATGGCGCCCCAATTGCTTAGAACAAGATTTTTCCGGTATCCAACCAGCCACCCACGATATATCTATGGAGGCTATGGCCCTGATGTCGCTAGGACATATCACAATCACACAGATGCAAATGCATGAACCACACTACTAATCATGCAACCATCCTGCGTGAAACACGCGCTCATGTAGGGCAACTCCGCCTATTAGGGAGCCCGTAAACAGTCTGTCCGAAGGTATATGCTATGATCAGACACTCCTCATCTCAAGCATACATATGATGCGTATGATCATGAATCATGGGCTGTGCTAAACATGTTATAAAGCAATAAACTATCCTCTCAATGAAGATAGGCCTATATGGCCTACATGAAACAGATACGGGCCTATCAGTGGCCTTAGGGAGAGTTATAATGTCGACATCGAATCAACATTACTCGTACAATGTGGACGTCAAACCAACATTGTCCCCAAGGCTCGGCTCACCTCAAATACCATTAAATAAATCCTGGTGGAATCACACATTGCAATGTGCCTTAGGTACATCCCACTGGGCCCTAAATACATCAAATGGGCCGTATCTCATAGGCCTTATATTCATCAAGTGGGCCACCTCAATAACTCTCACCAATGGGCCCTAGGTACATTGCAATGGGCCATCATCCATAGGCCTGAGAATGTATTAAAATGGGCCCAATCACATAGGCTTTATGTGAATCAAACGGGCCTAATCACATAGGCCATATACATATCAAAGTGGGCCTCAACAATAGGCCACAAATACCTCAAATGGGCCTCATAACATGGGCCAATATATATCAGGGTAGGCCCTAACAACGGGCCCATAGACACATCAAGATGGCCTACACACATGGGCCCATATGTATCAAAGTGGGCCTTAATAACGGGCTTAAAAATATACATCAAGATGGGCCTAAGTACATGAGCCCATATGCATCTAAGTGGGCCACATGTGAAGCCCACCATAATGTTTATTTTACTATCCAATCTATTGATAAGGCCATGTGGCAAGGGGCCCACCAAAATATTTATTTTTCATCCGCCTGTTGATAAGGCCATGTGGCAAGGGGCCCACCAAAATATTTATTTTCCATCCGCCTGTTGATAAGGCCATGTGGCAAGGGCCCACCAAAACATTTGTTTTCCCATCCACCTGTTGATGAGGTCACACAGACCTAAGGGCCCACTGAAATGTTTATTTGAAATCCAACCTATTTACAAGATCACGGAACCAGGGCCCACCGTGATATTTATTTTCCATCAAACCTGTTCATAAGGTCACACGTGACTTGGGCCCATGATCAGGGGTCCCACCGCGAGGTGGTTCACAAATCCAACCCATACATTATGTGTGTCCCCACATACGAGGGTCCGGACAAGTTTCACCCCATTAAAAATTGAGTAGGCTCCACCATGTGTGTTTTATATGATTTAGGCATGCCTTCACATGATTTAGATGGTATGGCCCACACGAGTTCCGTATCTGGTGATTTTTGGGTGGCCCATGGTCGGGGGGAGGCCCACCCATACTGCAGTCTTTGATGCTCGAAACGCATCACGGTGGGGGCCCCATTTGGGCCGTGAGGCCCAAAGCAACCACCGTCCGCATCAGCAATGGCGCGGGCCGGCTGTCTACTCAACCAAAGCTTGCGGCGGCAGCCGTGTGGCTATGAAATTCATTTTTTTTATTTTTTTTTATAAATGGGGCCCACCGAAATGTGATTCACAATCCAGCCCACCTATTATGTGTGTCCCACTTGTTTGACCGTCCAGACCTAATTTCAGCTGCATCTAAACTCCAGGTGGGTCCCACCAAGCACTTTTATATGTTTTGGCATGTTTTCACATGGTTTTAGATGGTATGGCCCACTCGGTGATCGGATCACCTTGAAACTTTGGTTCAACGCCTAAAATGATTTAAAGATCAGAATGGACGGTGTGGATCACATACATACATCAAGGTGGGGCCTGCATGGTAAGCCCACCCAAAAAGTAAATTTTCCTTTTTTTTGTTTTTAGCTTGGAAGTACACGCTCGTGTCAGTACACGACTCCAGTTTGACCATAGTCCGGCGTCAAAGGGGGGGTTTGATGACAAACGTGGAGCATTCATCAAGTGGGTCCCACACAAGTGGCCCTACAAAATGAGATTAATGGTGAATCACCCACCTTGTTGACCTCCTCCTTGCTCCCTAGGCTTCTTAGCTCCTTGCCTATGAATTTGATGGAGGTAGATGGGAGTTTGATGGTGGGGATGAGAGATGAGAGGGGTGGGGAAAGTGGGCCACACTTGTTGTGGTTTGGGGAGAGGAGAGGGCTTGGACGTGGGATGCTTGGGAGAGTGTTTGAGAAATGAGAGAGAGTGAGATGATATGGATGGGATGATGGGTGATAGATGGAGTGATGGGTAGAGTGATGGCTTGTAAGAAAGTGATGGGTAAAGGGATGTAAAAGTTGACTTTGGGTAGTTTGTGTAAGAAAAGGATAAGGATAGGTATGGGTTGTTGTACTTGACTTGATGTGTGATGTGAACTTGATTGATGGGATTGATTGATGGGACATCTCGTAGAGATTCCCTCGAAGTTTGCAATGCGCAGTATTTTCTTCGAATCGAACCAGTAGACATCTTCTAACAGGTATCGGGTCGGTCTTGCGAGTCATCGCGGCATTAACAGCAGCGGCCTTGTATGCATGGTCGCCAAGCAAGTCTGTGTTTCGAGTCGAGCCAACTTTGGCATGCGGGTCTCGGCTTAGGATCGCACTGCGTCAACGCCGGGGAATTGAATCGACCAGTAGAATGAGCCTTGAACAAAGTATGGTCAAGGATACGGGTCTTACAATAACCTATAGCATATACCATTGCCTAATAATTCACAATCTGCCCATCTTAACCATCTAATTTTAGGCTATGACAACTCACAACATACCCATAAGATTTGAGATCATTCCACCCTTGTTGATCATTGATTTCCCAACATAGGTTTACATCATTAATGATGATTCAACTCTCAATTTAAATCAGCCCATTGAGACAGGTGATATCACACATAAACACTATATATAGATCAATCAAATTACAAAGATAAATCAACTCCTCCAATTTTGTCCTAAACCAACGTATACAATCCTTGTAATAACCTAATTTTTTTTTAGGCATGTGCAACCATACACTGTACACTCATGTATTTTCCCCACACTACTATCCACCACATATGTGATCACCCATTTACCTATCCTTTTATAGCATACATGATCGACCAACCACATAAATCACAACCGTTCACCCATTTATGAAATAACTCACTTGTTTGCACACATGTAACATGAATAGATATTAAAAGCATGCATGGTTAAGAGCATGCATTCAACAATTTCTTTTTAAATAAAGTGTATGTTATAAGCGTTCTTTTTTAATAAAACAAATGAAACACCTGCACATATTAGTCACATGGGTGTATGGATTTTAGCACATACAAGGCACATGATCAATAATGTAGTCCATCCATCATACTTAACAACCTAACTATTATAAAATGTCCAAGTTACAAGATTAGGTGACCATCCATTCAATAACTTAGACCAAAAGCATAAAACAGTTAAATTCATACGCAAAACCATCACTATCTATAAAACTTCAAAATCCATCCATCCATTTGATCCATCAACCATCCATCCGATCAATCAACCATTATACATTAATGATTTCATGTGTACACTTATGTATACACTGCCGTATACATACATGGTTAAGCACCACAATCGTCACATATGTGGGTCTTATGATCAATGAGGGAGTAAGTGTTTTGTTACAAGAGATGTCATTTAATAGTACATTTAAGTGTTTTTAAAATGTGTGCATTTAATTTTAGTTATTTTAAGCATGTATGTATGGTGGGACCCATTTATTATAAATAGGGCTATAGGTGTAGGTTCGAGTATAACATGAAAAAAAGAAGAAGCTAAAAACATAGAAATAGAAAAAAAATAGAAAAAGAAAAAAAAGAAAAAAGAAAAAAAAGAGCTTCTTGAAGTTTTTGTCATGTAGGTGTTTTTAACTTAAAGTTTAAAATTTTCGGCTTATTGTTATATCATCTTATTCCAAAATTTAATAGTAATATTGTTTAAATTAGTTATTAATGTTATTGAACTTTTAAAAAAAAATTTAAAATTTATTTAATTATTTACCTTAATTGTTGAAAATTTGAAATATACCTTGAAATAATTGTTGAGTTAAATCAATTTGGTTAATAGCAAAATTCTAATTTAATATTCAAATTATTTTAAAGATGAATCTGTTTTAGCTTAGAATATAACATAACTCAATTAATAAATTATTGAAAGTATAATTTGATTTAAATTTTAAATTTAAAAAAATCTAATTTTAATTCTAAACTTTTAAAAATTAATAATTTAAATAAAATTTGTTATTAAACTAATCAAATTCATTAGCTTGGAATTTATTTAATAAATTATATTATAATTTGATTGACTTAAATCAATTTCATCCAAAGTTAAATTTAAATATGAGTTAATTCATTAATTGTAAAAAATACTTGGTTTATATAAATTTTAAAAATTTTGATTTAATATCAAAACAATCGAAAATTTTATTTGTTAAGTTTATATTATAATTTAAATAAATTTTAAAATTTAAAATTTAGGGAATAAATATAAAAATAATTTATTTTTATTTAATATGATTTATTATATTTAATTTTTTTAAATATGATTTAAGTAAAAAAAAATATATGATTTAAATAAAGTTAGAATTTAAAATAAATTTTTTTATACATAATCAAAATTTGAAAATTTCTAAATTTAATAATAATGAATTAAAAGTATAGTATTTAAGAAATGTAATTATTAAAGTTTCGATAAAATTATATTTAAAATTATTGATTAGAAATAAAAATTTATATTGTTGATATTTTGAGAATTTAATCAAGTAATTATTAATTCTTATAATGAATTGAGAATATTATTTTAAGAGTAGTATAAGGTTGAGAATAAATCTATGATAACTTTAGGTTTATATTTAAAATTTTCGATTGTGAAGTAATGATTCATATTACATGCATAGGTAGCATTCATTGAGCATCACTATTGATATGTTGGGTGTAATGTAAATAAGTAGTGCAATCATGTCCCTTTGTTGGAAGACCCTAAAGCTAGCAAATAGGGCGATTGTGTCACTTGAGTGAAAAACCTTAAAACCCACTGAATCCTTTGGAGTCTTCTTTGTGTACAACATATGAGTACAATTATGTATGTAAACATACATCAGAAGTACAACTGGAGCAGTAGTCCGACCAGCTAATGTATAAATGAGTCCATCACCATAAAGTATCAATTTGTGGGCGTTAATGTAACGTGACCAGTCACATGGGTACGGTGTTATAAGAGATGACGAAAATTATTTATAAGAATTCATTGAAAGTATCACATGCATAACAAATTTACGATTCTAGTGCTTAAATTCACGTTCATTTATTATCCATATTCTATTTTTCTCTCTTATTTATAAAAATTTGATATAATCTAAACATTTTAAATTTTGGGTAAGAAATGATCCTATTGGGTTGTTATACTCATCCTATTAAAAAAAAATGCACAGGTGCAGATCTGAAATACTACGAGCAGGCGAGCCTCTACTATTAGTTTTTCTTTTTCTAGAAAATTAAGTTTAGTTTGAATTTCAATTCAGTTTTTGTTCTTTAGGTTTAGTTTGAATTCTAAATTTCGATGTAGAAAAGAAAAGAAAAGAAAAAAACTATCAAGAAAGTTGAATTTAGTAAAGATTATATTATTTCAGTAGTATTTCTTTTTAGATGACTCTAAATATCTATTAAATTTGATAGAATTATGTGGATTGTAATAAATATCAATCTATTAAAACTCATTCACTTGGGATTCGGGTCCCGAGTACCCTACTAGGGTAACCAAATCTTGGGGCGTGACAATCCTTCAATCTAATCATGGATTCAAACTGTTCATACAATTGACCTCAAGATCAGCTATATACTCAATCAAGCATCAATCTAACTATTAATAGTAACCTCCATCCTTAGATCAAGCCATCTAACGATTGATTTTCAAGATCACCCATCACATCTTTCTGAAATTGACCCTGGACGCAATCTAAGCCTATAGACCCAATCATCAATGAATTTGAATGTTATGTCATGATTCTGATATATAGATAAATGTCCAATACAGTTAAAATCCGATGCTAATGGGTAGAAATATAATATTGATCATCCATAGTTTTTCATAGTGTAAATGTTCACACTCAACATCAAACCTTTAAAAACCTATTTTTAGGAATCTGATTGTGACAAAATTTCATACCATGTCTTGTTAGGCCAATTAAGACATACATTATGAATTTTAGGCCATAACTCACAAGATCCACCGTCCATCAAATTTCTAATCATATTCATTGGATGACCCATCTGAAAACCACGCGACAACCCACTTTATGATCCTCAGATGATTCCTGACAAATCTATAAGATATATTTTGTAATGGGATGCACCTAAACCTATTTCTAGAGTTCACAGGTTCTAAAGTAGAATCCTACAGTTTGTTAAAACTGGAAAATAGAATAATAGTCACAAGAACACTCAATACCATGCACTTTCAGTCAAACAACTGCCAATCTAACTATCGATCTAAAGGACCGACCATGCATCCACACTGTAACAACCTAAAGCACCTTGTGGACTTTGAGTTACGATTCTTAAGATGATCTGACCGTTGATTTATGAATACAACCATACAATGTTGGGTAACCGATTTAGAAAGCATGTTTAGTCAATCTCACCATTTGTGGGATGGATAACTGGATACTATGGCCCAAGATTGATCTAAAAACCCAATCCTAACCCTTCAATGTCTGAATTAGAGCATGTGTGCACGTACATTTGTATTGGAACAACATCATTTCTCCGTGCACATTGGCATTCAATCAGAAGTCATTCCATTTTCATCGAATCACAAAACACTCTTAACCACAATTTGTAAGGGTTATACTATGATCGATCTGAACCATTCAGGCATCAGATCATGAACTACTTCATCAGCATGCCAAACCGTTTGCATGCACACACGAACTAGAGTCAGGAATCCAACACTGTGTGAGAAGACATCTTGTTTTAAAATAGAAACCCATTTTTGTTTCTCTCTTAAGAGTGATCCATGTGAGAGATCTTAGAGAGATCCAAACCATTTATGACCAAGAACTCTAGCATGATCACCACCATTTGATGAGAATCCACGAGTTTTCGCTCCTAATAAAAGCTGCATGCATGAAAAATTGGTTTTAAAATGGAAATATTCCATTCTCTTGAACAGCTGGAGAAGTTATCTCCTTCAAATCCGGGAGAGAAGCTCTCCACCAATCCTAGTCGTTCATACAGATATCATCACAACCCTCCATTACCATCTCATGCTGTCACGCCTTGAAATTTGGTGCCCGAGTTGGCTAGACCCGACTCTGAATCCCAAGTCGTGATTAATTTTTTAAAACATTCTTAAACACAAAATTAATAAAAACTATATTACAATAAATCAAACATTCATCCATTATAAGGTTAGACTCACTTTTGATTTTTTTTCACTATACATTTTTTTCTAACACAAAGAAAAAGATAACTACAATCAGACGGACGGTTAAATTGTCACTTTACTTCACCCTTGACTAATCTTCGAACCCTAAAACACTGTTAATGTGGGGGTGAGCATAACAGCTCATGGGATTATATCCAACCCAAATCTAAAATTTGTATAATTATATAAAATGTACAAATATTTTGTTTAAAGTTTAAAACATAAATTAAAGTACCAAATCTTAAAAGATGAGAAGAATAGAATACCGGAATTGTAAAAATGTTTCGAATGCCAAACTTTTCATGAATTTCATAAATAACGAAATTAAATAACCATCTTCTCTTACAACACCGTATCCAAGTGGATGATCATGTTGCATTAACGCCCACACACTAGTACCTTGAGGTGAGGGACCCACTTATATGTTGGCTAGTCAGACTACTAATCCAGTTGTACCTCTAACGTATGTCCGCATATACAATTGTACTCATATGTCATACACAAAGGAGGCTCTAAAGGATCTAGTGGGTCAGTCATGCCCCAAACTCAGAAACTGGGCTCACAAAATTTTTGATCACCGAATTCGGTGCCAACAGCCTATGTAGTACCCCATTATCGGCTCTCGACACCCATATACTAGGTTCCAATCCTAGGATCCTAAAAGGAGGATTTTCAACATGAATTTGTTTCATAATAATCATGACTATAAGTATAACCCACGAATAATAACAAGAACACTATCACAAAATCCACTATGATAAAAAAAAAACTTTAAGTATAATACATAAGGGAAATACAATGGATAACAAAAGGCTCTGGAAGCTCAGCTTCATGCTCCTGCTCCTGCTTAGCTACATCCTAACATTACCTGCACGCAACGGTTGTGCATAAGCTTATGAAAAGCTTAGGGGGTGGTGAAAGTGTGTGTGCAAAGTAAAAATGCAAGTATGCAAATGATTAGAGTAAAGCAAAAATACTGGTAAGTCCATGAATGATATCAGACATACCAAGGCTATGCAATGCAATGTAAGGCCTACATATCCAATGTCATATGCAAGATGCAGCTCAAGCATACTAATCCTCATCTGATCCACATATCAATCCAGCTCATCTCTAGAGCACCATATATCAGTACAGTTCTCACTCCGGACAATCACTGGAGTCTAATACACTCTATGTCAACTCGCCGCCCCTATCTAAGCGCATAAATGAGTAAGTGAAAGAGACCTCACTATCCGCCTGCCAATATCAGGTTCGACTCATCAATAGTGGACTCATTCCTCAAGCTGGTCAAACTCAACCTAGACATTGCCCCCCTTACTCAGGCGAGTAATGTAATGCCCTGAAAATCGGGGATCGAACATAAACTCAACTTCCGAGTTCCAACGCATCACTTATGCAACATAAAGAATGATGATTGAATGTTGTTCGTATTAGTGCATTAAAAATGAATGGGAATAAGCCAAAAAAATATATCATACTCCAGAGACAGTTAAATTATACAAGCGGAAGACTGTGATAGATATATAAAATATATATAAACTATTATAAGTCTCCAGAGTGTGAACATGTTACCAGGTTAAATATATCAATGTATACTCCAAAAATGAACAAAATGAATATACAAGGGTGCTCCAAAAGAGCAAACTAAAGTGTAATGACATCTAATTAGCAACCTTGTAACCCCGTCGATCAGAAGATGGTCTACATAGACCCACCTAATAGCTGTGTAAGGAGAAACCCTCCTCATTATAAAAAAAAAAAATTTGGCTCTGCTTCGCAAGCATCGCCATTATCTGAAACTCAACAGGGTCTAGTTTGGTATTTAAACACCGTCCCGTAACGTGGGAATGAGTGATCAACTCAGTGGAACAATAGAGCATAGGTTAACATGTTATCAATTCAGCCAAGCAGTAATGATAAGGCAGTACAATCAAACACTCCTAAATACTCTTATTAATGCAAGTATAGAATGCAGTCATGATGCATGCCCTTGCCAAACCACCCTCGTGTGACACCATCTTACATCCGTGACATGCGTTCATCCCTCAGTGCTCCACAACTTCAAGGCACATGCAGTGCTATGTTATGAGCATGATTATCGAGTTATTATTAGTCCTTTTCATACAGCAGTATTGGGAAACTAAGGTACCTTCCTTATATCATTCTCAAACAATGATCCATTCTAGGGTCGTTAGTCCTAGATAATCTCATACGATGATACGGTTCTAAGTCACTGTAAAGGGCTGCCAAGGCAGTTACATGCACTCGTTACACCGCTCCCCTATCACCTTATCAATATAGGCCTAGTTTATACTCTGTTTACTATGGGAAGGCTCGTCGCCTCTCCGCAGATTCAGAGTATGCTCGAGGTCACTACAAAGGAACGCTGTGGTACATTACACGCAATCATTATACCACTCCTCCATCACCTTATCAGTGCAGGCCGACAGCTCGAATACAGTGTCTCATACCACCATATTCGGCTCACGAGTCTGGGTTGCTTATTAGTCACTACGGGGAGGCTCGTGGCCCTAGCGTAGGTCGACAGGTCGACCACGATGTCCCATACCACCATGCCTAGCTCATGAGTCTTAGCGGATCGAAGTACCAAGGTTAACGGGGTTACACTTGTAAGTTTGGTACCTTAGGTTCAAGCAGTAGCATCCAAACATGGTGAACATACATTAGACAGATTGGGTTACTTGATGAGCTCGACTAGCACGAGGGCACAACGCGCTGAACGACATGAAGTGCATAAGTACTTCACGTGGCTTAACCACTGTCGCCAACCGAAGTACGACTCGGGTTCGTCAAACACATCCTACGTGGCGAAGAAATCTCAACCACGAACTCAAGTCTGTTACCGATCGCCTAGACTATAACATAGCCCCAATCATATTCAATCCTGAACCAGAAGCATGTAGAGTAAAGCAGAATAAATAAAATAATTTAAACATGTTAACAAGCATATTATAAAGCACATGGTAAGCAGGAAATACAAACACATATATTTCATAAGTAAGCAATTAATTTAAACAACTTGCATAGAGGAAATCATACACATCTTTAAGGTAGTTGAGAATCCTATCTCAACACCTATCTAAAGCACTATCATCTAAGTACTTACTCTTACAAGCATTTTCACAAACACTTATAATACACTCTTTTAACATACATAGTGTATACTAGCAAAAATATGTATTAAGGCGAATCCTTTCGCCGAGTAAGTATTACACATATATATAGCATGTTCATACAGTAATTAATCATGGCAAACACACTTTCAAAATTTATACGTATACAGTATTTTCTACAAATATACGGAATACACTATACGCCATAATTTGCATACTTAACCGAATCGAAAAACAAACATCGCATTTTGCATGTACAATAACACCCAGATCAAGAATATATCATTATCTGACATTGAAAACGTTGAAAATCATAACCTATATGTCTAAAGTCCGCACCTTATGCCGTAGAAGCGCAATGAATTTAATAGAAACTCTACGCATTCGTCAACGTCGATATGACGAAGGTAAGTCAGCTACTTCGCTACTTGTACCAATAGAAACACTAAAATAGGTTAGGGTTAGGTTTTCTTACCTAGAAATGAAGCCAGAATCGCTGGAAAAGCGATTAGATCGTATTGGTTAAGCACGTAGGATTACTTAAATTAGATTTAATTTCTAAATAAATCTACGTTTTCTCACACACTTCACTCCGGGCTCAAGCGAATAGCCCCGGGACACAATCTGGATTTGATTTCCGAGATGGTTGTCAAGCCCAGCAAGGCGGTCCTAAACGCTTAATCTCGTGGTCATCGGACTTTCGACGTGCGGTCCAGATCCATTACGGAGTTTCAACGTGCTCCTGAGAGTAACTGGGTAATGGGATTGGTCCTAGATTTTAGGGTAACCTAGCGTCAATGATTCTACACGTTTTGGGTATTGTAGATCGTATTTAAAGTGATTCAAGCAGATTTCGTAGCTAATCCAGTTTAGCACTTAGTTAACTTTGTCTAATTCCTAAAGGATTTGAGGTTTGAGAGGTTCATAAGGGGTTAAGATCTACCCCTTGTCTAAGGACATCTAACTCCAGGTTGGCAAAAATCTGGGGCGTTACAATATATCCCCCTTAAAAATAATTTCGTCCCCGAAATTGACTAAGGGTAAGAAGTAAAGATTTTATTATTTCTTTTTCCTAAGTTTTATGGACTTCAAGTTTATATGCGTGGTAGGGCACATACTGTCTACATTATTCTGGTTCATTTTAGTCTACCCTCCTTAAATACTTATTTCTTTATCTCTTGCTTATACCCCAATGGTTTGCTACAAGTTATTTCTTTATCTATTTGGAGTCTTGATGACGATTCCCCCCTATTTAGAGTAAGATATCTATTTTCAATGTTTGACCAATAAGGAGAGACGGTTGTAGTGGGCTTGATTCCGATACATTGATCATCTACCTGGCCAGGATAGAAGGCTCATTGTATCCCTTTCTAGTCCTGGTAGATCCTAGTCTTCTACTCGGTCAAAGCAGTGAGTCCATTGGTAGTCGCCCAGGATTGAGAATTGGGTCAAGCCGCGAATGTTTCGCAGTTGTATATTTCAGTAACTCCGTAGTCCAATCACTCTAAAAGCTTAGGGAATGCCCATCACTGAAAGGTTTCAAGTTCTTATTTCTAAGGTTGCCCTTTAGGTCTTGGTCTAAGAGAGTCCTCATTATAATCTATGTCCAAGGAAAAGGTGAATCCATATCTTAATAGATCATCCTAAAGAGGTTTCCAATAGTATAGAATTAGCTAAGGTCTCTATTAACAATTGCGAATACACTGACTTTATTTATTGTGACTTAATTCGTAACTATTGTTAAGTCTATTAGTACGAATTGATTTAATACTTGAACCCTAATTGCTTTTATTCCAGTAATTTCAATGTTAACAGTCTAAGGAAGGTTCAACCCCTATTTAGTGACCATCTAGTGACCTAACCTTTCATCTAGCTTGAATTAATTTCCTTCGATCCTGGGCTAGTGGGGCAAGGGTCAACCATGCTTTCGTTGCACCACTCCGATCAAAGAGGTGTATTAGCCGGCCTAACTAGATTGGGCTCATAATATGTTACCCCCCTTAAAATTAATTTCTAGCCTCAAGGCTCAAGAATCTGTGTCCTGATCTATATGTCGGAACAAGGTGTGATTTAAAACCTATCCTTGACACGAAATAGGAAATACATTGGTCTGCCTTTCATTGATGATGTGTACTATGACATTGATACATATGGTTATAGAAAGGAGCTAAAGATAATGGGCATTGTGGTTGATTTCCAGGGACGGGTGTGAGTTTGCGGCAAGATATCTAATTTTACCAAAGAAGGACTTTTATCACGATCCCGACTTACCTTATTTAATCATGTCTAGCTTAGCTTAACAGGCAGGTTATCTTTCTAAGTTCATATGCACAATATATATGCCAACATGGTGTGTGATTTGGGACCTAATTTCTAACTGCCTGTTGCCCATTTGAGAAATTTCTTAGGCCCGAGCAAAGTATCCCTAGTGGCTATTTGTTCTTAACACTTCTCAAAGGCGAAGTAACAAACTTTTGGTTGTAAGTGGTTCGGCCAACACGGAAGGAAAGTTGTGTAGTGGGTCTAAGCCGGATACATAGATCTTCTGCCTAGCTAGGACAGAAATTGTCATATCAGTTCTTAATCCTAGTGGATCCCGACCCTTTGCTTGATCAGAGCATTGAGTCCATTGGTACCTACCAGGATTAAGAATTTGATTCAAACCGCGAATACCTTGCTTATATATAGTTCTCTACTCCGTGTTCCTGATTGTAATAAACCCTTGAGAAGACAATCCTAGGGGGTGTGATGTTTTGATCTAATGTTCAATCAGAGGGATATATAACTTTTCTCTAAGCGTGAATAGTTTCTAAGTTAAAACACATTTTCTAAGAGTTATTAAATAAGCCTATAAGTATTAGGGGGATTCAATAAAGGAATGAGATCTCACTCCAACCTAATCAATCCAACTAACTAAGTCTATCTTTCAATTGTCTTAGCATAATCCGTGTTTTACATTCCTTAGTATAACCAACCACTAGTTGTAACCCAAAACTATGCTTACACGCTAGATGATTTCATACCCTTTTTAATACAAGAAATTGTTTATCGCTTAGGGTTAAATGTTGTCTAATTAGAATTGAATTGCCTGCACTTGAATTTAACTATGCTCGAGCATTTCACATATGCTCATACCAACTAAGAGGTTCTAGGGTTCACATTATCAATTTATTAGATTTTCTATACTGTTAGGTCTTTCGAAATCTAGGAGCACCACTCTAGGTCCAAAACTCTATGGGCCTATTTGGCCAGTGGTCTTAAGTTGTATTAAATGGGGCTCCATTGCTAATCCCACCTCGGGATTTGGAGTGACATGTTTGGTAGGAGGGTGGGAGGGGATTAAAATTAATTTTATAGGCTTTGAAAAATGAGCCTTGTGTTGGAGAGTGTGAGATGGGATTTTCAAATCCCATTGTGATGAATTTCTAAGTGTAATTTGAAAGGAAATCCCAGGATTTACTTGTAATTGTATACATTCCAAACATGGTGTTGATATCCATGGGATACACCCAATCTAAGGATAATACCTTACACATGCATTTATTGTTACTTTTACAATTCCATCCACCTTAAACTCGCCTAATGCTATTGGCCGAATGGGCCCTAAATGTCCCAACATGTGGAGGTTATAAAAGGTATGGGACACAAAAATGTGGATTTCGTGCTCATATGGGTGTGAGATGGTGAGGCCAAGAGGAGTGAGAGATAGGTTTAGAGGTGTAATGGTGGAGGGTGGAAGGGGTTCGCAATTGTCAAGTACAACTCCAACTTGTCCAGCGTTCTACACATTTGATAACAAAAGGGATTTCATGCATTTCATTTAACAAAATTTGTCACAATACAGGGAATAAAGTTCTACATGAATTATAACAGGAACGCATGCGGCTATACTAAGCCTGAACCACCAAGCACAAATACACTTTCTACCTACTACACTACTAAGCACAGGAATCATTTAAACACAAACATCCTAAAATAGCAACGAACAAGCTACAAAGCGACGGTATGGATGACTAGGCATCCGAGTCTAGCGACGGAGGAGGGCACCTTTTCTCTTTCTCATGAGAGAAAGAAAGGTGGAGATCGAAAATATTGCCATAACGAACTCAAAGAAGGCCATGGAAAGCGAAGATAAGGGGAATAGGGGTTGGAGCTTTTGGTTCTCCACGAATTTGAGCCTCAACAGAGGTTGTAAAGGCCCAAATAACAAGGATTGAAGAAAGAAAATGAAGAGATGGGATGGGTTGAGAGCTTACACGATTTTAAGCTCCAAATGAGGGATGTAAGATCTCAAATGAAAGAAAACGGAGAGGGTAGAGGGGTAGGTATGGTTGTAAATGATGAAGATGTTTGGGTTGTGGCAGAAAATGACATAATGGGTAATTGGAGGGGAGGTTTTTGTCAAAAATCAGGAACTTGGAAGAGAAAAGAGAGCTTGGGGGTGTGGTTTGTGAAGGAGGTAGGTGTTTGGGAGTGTTTTAGTCAATGGCCCGCACACTAAGGGGTCACCCTAGGCCCCAAAAACGATCGGCTAGAGCGGCCCGCCCGGCTGGGCCCGTTGACCGGCGAGGGCTTCGCCACTCTCTGGACAAAGTGGTGATGCCTCACCACTTGGGCGAGGTCCTTGTGCCCCCTAGGCCCCAAAAAGGTCTAGGTCCTACCCCAGGTCCCTCTGGAATGGTGTAGGTAGGCCCTCGACTCCGGTTTGAGTCGTTTCGGAAAGTTTCTGATACATATTTGTATTTACCGATTTCTAACGGCTGGGATGGGGTGAGTTGTGATCTAAACCCGTCGTTTGATGGTCTAGAAGTGGTTTGGGGTCGACTCGTGCGATCACGGTTGAGTATGGACCCAAACAAAATGACCAATTTCAGTAAACTTCGCCGATTGGCGAAATCAGGATACCTATAACAGTTTCAACATTTTTTCGCACCCACCTAAGTCGAAGGATGACAGCGTACATCGTGTAACCATAACCCAGGTCCAGTTTAATCTAAATCATGCTCTGATACCATCTTGTAACGCCCTGAAAATCGGGAGTCGAGCATAAACTCAACTTCCGAGTTCCAACGCATCACCTATGCAACATAAAGAATGATGATTGAATGTTGTTCGTATTAATGTATTAAAGATGAATGGGATTAAGCCAAAATACCATATCATACTCCAGAGATAGTTAAATTATGCAAGCGGAAGACTGTGATAGATATATAAAATATATATAAACTATTGTAAGTCTCCAGAGTGTGAACATGTCACCAGGTTAAATATATCAATGTATACTCCAAAAATGGACAAAATGAATATACAAGAGTGCTCCAAAAGAGTAAACTAAAGTGTAATGACATCTAATCAGCAACCTTGTAACCCCGTCGATCAGAAGATGGTCTACATAGACCCACCTGATAGCTGTGTAAGGAGAAACCCTCCTCATCATAAAAAAAAATCCGACTCCGCTTCGCAAGCATTGTCATTATCTGAAACTCAAACAGGGTCTGGTTTGGTGTTTAAACATCGTCCCGTAACGTGGGAGTGAGTGATCAACTCAGTGGAATAATAGAGCATAGGTTAACATGTTATCAATTCAGTCAAGCAGTAATGATAAGGCAGTACAATTAAACACTCCTAAATACTCTTATTAATGTAAGTATGGAATGCAGTCATGATGCATGCCCTTGCCAAACCACCCTCGTACGACACCATCTTAGGTCCGCAACATGCGTTCATCCCTCAGTGCTCCACATCTTCCAGGCACATGCAGTGCTATGTTATGAGCATGATTATCGAGTTATTATTAGTCCTTTTCATACAACAGTATTGGGAAACTAAAGTACCTTCCTTATATCATTCCCAAACAATGATCCATTCTAGGGTCGTCAGTCCTAGATAATCTCATACGATGATACAGTTCTAGGTCGCTGTAAAGGAGTGCCAGGGCAGTTACACGCACTCGTTGCACTGCTCCCCATCACCTTATCAATACAGGCCTAGTTTATACTCTGTTTACTACGAGAAGGCTCGTCACCTCTTCGCAGATTCAGAGTACGCTCGAGGTCACTACAAAGGGGTGTCAGGGCTGTTACACGTAATTGTTACACCATTCCCCCATCACCTTATCAGTGTAGGCTGATAGCTCTAATACAGTGTCATACCACCGTATTCGGCTCACGAGTCTGGGTTGCTCACTGGTCACTACGGGGAGGCTCATGGCCCCATCGTAGGCTGACAGCCCCCATTATAGGCCGACAGCTCGACCACGGTGTCCCATATCACCATGCCCGACTCATGAGTCTTAGTGGATCGAGGTACCAAAGTTAATAGGGTTACACTGGTAAGTTTGGTACCTTAGGTTCAAGTAGTAACGTCCAAACATGGTGAACAAACATTAGATAGATCGGGTTACTTAACGAGCTCGACTAGCACGAGCGCACAACGCTCTCAACGACATGAAGTGCATAAGCACTTCACGTGGCCTATTCACTGTCGCCAACTGAAGTATGACTCGGGTTCGTCAAACACATCCTACGTGGCGAAGAAATCTCAACCACAAACTCAAGTCTATTACCGATCGCCTGGATTATAACATAGCCCCAATCATATTCAATCCTTAACCAGAAGCATGTAGAGTAAAACAGAATAAACAAAATAATTTAAACATGTTAACAAGCATATTATAAAGCACAAGGCAAGCAGAAAATACAAACACATATATTTCATAAGTAAGCAATTAATTTAAACAACTTGCATGGAGGAAATCATACGCATCTCTAAGGTAGTTAAGAATCCTATCTCGACACCTATCTAAAGCACTATCGTTTAAGGACTTGCTCTTACAAGCATTTTCACAAACACTTAGAATACACTCTTTTAACATACATAGTATATACTAGCAAAAACATGTATTAGGGTGAATACTTTCACCGAGTAAGTATTACACACATATATATAGCATGTTCATACAGTAATTAATCATGGCAAATACACTTTCAAAACTTATACGTATATAGTATTTTCTATAAATATACAGAATACACTATACGCCATAATTTGCATACTTAACCGAATCGAAAAACAAACATCGCATTTTACATGTACAATAATACCCAGATCACGAATCTATCATTATCTGACATTGAAAGCGTTGAAAACCATAACCTATACGTCTAAAGTCCACACCTTACGCCATAGAAGCACAATGAATTTAATAGAAACTCTACACTTTCGTTAACGTTGATATGACGACCTATAACACAAGGTAAGTCAGCTACTTCGCTACTTGTACCAATAGAAACCCTAAAACAGGTTAGGGTTAGGGTTTTCTTACCTAGAAATGAAGCCGGAATCGCCGGAAAATCAATTAGATCGTGTTGGTTAAGCACGTAGGATAGCAGGGTAGAGTATCAGGAAAAATCTCTCACTTTTCTCACACTTTCTCTCTCTTTTCTCTCTTCTCTCTTCTAGGGTTTCTCAAATTAGTATGGTGAGAATGAGAGAGTGTTAAGGTCCTTATATAGGCCTAAACTTGCCAGAAATAGGCCTAGGGCCAAGGTATACTTAGGTTATGTCCAAAGGGCATCTGTTTTAGATCAACGGAGCATTTTCGGAGCCCCCCTTGAGCCAAAGGTTGGACTTAAGCTCACAGACTATGGATCTAGGTTGAGCTAAGTTTTCATTCCAACCAGGTTCTTAGATCACACGTGGCGGACCAGTTTCAGTTTAACGGTCACCGGAACTCGATCAGGGCCACAAGTACACTGCCATGTGTATGAAATTTCCCCTGATCCGAGGGTGTATTTGGGTCAAATTCTGACAGTCTAATTGCTTATATCAGGCCCGTAAGTGATAAGTCTCAGATTACTTAAATTAGATTTAATTTCTAAAGAAATCTACATTTTCTCACACACTTCACTCCGGGCTCAAGCGAATAGCCCCGGGACACAATTTGGATTTGATTTCCGAGATGGTTGTCAAGCCCAGTAAGGCGGTCCTAAACGCTTAATCTCATGGTCATCGGACTTTCGACGTGCGGTCTAGATCCATTACGGAGTTTCAACGTGCTCCCGAGAGTAACTGGGTAATGGGATTGGTCCTAGATTTTAGGGTAACCTAGCATCAATGATTCTACACGTTTTGGGTCTTGTAGATCATATTTAAAATGATTCAAGTGGATTTCGTAGCTAATCCAGTTTAGCACTTAGTTAACTTTGTCTAATTCCTAAAGGATTTGAGGTTTGAGAGGTTCATAAGGGATTAGGATCTACCCCTTGCCTAAGGACATCTAACTCCAGGTTGGCAAAAATCTGAGGCGTTACAGGTAAGGTCACACCCCCTTCCAACCGACCATGACATAGTGAGAGACGTGGCCTACTGGTATATGGCCCTCGTGCGCTCATACATCCACTCGGTCTTAACGTTGGAGCATCCTCCTGGAACCATAAGGGTTCAAGGACTTTCACCCAAGGATATCATTGCGCCCTAGTGCTTAGAACCAAGTATTTTCAGTATCCAATCCTATCATCCACGATATGCCTATGGAGGTCATAACCTTGATGTCGCTAGAGTATACAGTAACCATATCACACAATGCAAGATGTATGATTCATACAATTCAGTCATGCATCAATCCTGTGCATACTGTACGCTCATGAGGGACAACTCCGCCTATCAAGGAGTCCCATAAGCAATCTGCCTAATGGCATGATGTTATGATCAATCACTCCTTATAACAAACATGCAGATGATGCGTATGGGCATGTATCATGATGCTATGCTAACACATACTCATAGTCAAAATCGATAATCGGCCTATATATAAGGTGGGGTCCATAGAAGAATAGCAGATTTGATCTATAACATGAAGATCAGTCCTCAACAGTGGATATACCAAATCTAATACCATGGATTCTTCCATCAATGACAAGAGGTAATGATGCATCCTCGTCATAACAAGGGCCTTATGGCCTGCTCATATCGAGAATGGGCCTAAGAACAAGGGTGGGCTTCCAGGTTTAGGTACTTCTACTAGCATCAATGGGGGGCCCAATAGTTTGAGTTTAGCCCAATAAGATGAGATGGATTATGCTAATATCAATGGGGTCCCAAAGGTTTGGGTTAGCTCACTAGGGGAAGATGAGAATAGGCCTAAGGATGGGCCTAGGGAGGCTTACGATGTGGACATTTAACCACCGTTACTCCCTAGAGAGCGGCCCATTAAGGAATCTAATATACAATGGGGCCCATGGCCCGAATACTACTTAGGGACAAGAATGGGCATGACATTTCATACATCATGGTGGGCCTCAAGAAATGGCCCATGGCCCACATACATAAAGATGGACTATATATATATGGATAGCCCATGGCCCAGAAATATCATGGCCAAAGGAAACATACACTAAGATTGTAAGGCCCATATCCTAAACCGTACCATTCCTCAAATATCTGTGATCCTCAATGTCGAATTCTGGCAAACCGTAACTTATAATCGGCATTTGCGCGTGACCCTAAGTCGCATCCTATAGATCTGAGTCGACTTGACTGGAGACTTGTACCATTGCGACTGCACCATCGCTGCGGTTCCAACATCATGTCTTACGCACCGATGCGATACCCAGGCCAGGAGATGTGGGCCCACGTTTATCTATAAGAAATGCCAGTCATTTGTAAATCCCAAGAGAATCTCTACCACCTTTTAAATCAATCAAATTAATCAATTAAGTACACATCCCATCTCTAGGCCATGCTTTCTTTCTCCCTAAAGCAAGCAACCCACCTAAGTTAACTCTCAAGTAAAGTACATCCATCACTCACACCCATCACTCCACCCATCACCCATCGCCTCTCTCTTATAACCACCCCTCTCTCTCTCTACTCATTTTCCCAAGCACCAAGAGAAGCAACCCTCTAAGCCATTCTCAAGGAGAGAAGAGAGCCAAGTGTGGCCCGCTTCCTATCCTCTCATCTCTCATCCCAACCCTCCAACCTTCATCATCCTCTATCAAAGAGAGAGCCAAAGAGTTTGGCATTCCATCAGACCAAGAAGATCCAATGGTGGGTGTTTTATAGGGTTAGATTACGATTTTTGTGATGAAACTATGTGGGGCCTACCGATTGATGGTATGGATCCTATTTGGGACCCATCTTGATGTATGTATTGTAATCCTTAAAGGGCTCATAGTGGCGGAGCCCTCCATCTCATGATTTCTCTCTCTCTCTCTCTCTCTCTCTCTCTCTCTCTCTCTCTCTCTCCTTTTGTGTATGATGGCCCATCTTGATGTATGATCCACGCTGTCCATTTTGTGGGCCACACCGCTGCGCAAGCGGGGTTCACCTTGTTGCCATGGTTGGAGCCCATTCTAGCTGTCCATTCGGACTGGCCCGAACCAAAGGAAATATAAATATCAGCTTGATCATGGGGTGGCCCACTCACGTGGGACAGCCACCTTGATGATGTGTTGGATCCACATTGTCCAAGCAAGGACGGTGGGTCCCACGCAGCATGCAACTGTTGCTGCATTAACGCTAGCAAGTCTGTGGGACCGGTAACGAGGTATGTGTATATCCACCGTCCACACAGCAGGATGGTGGGACCCACCTCTATGTACATCTTCTATTAACATTGTTCATCTGCTGGACCTAGTTGTATAGCTGATGTATTGACGTCAGCAAGTTCTAAGGATCTAGTAATGAGGTACGTGTTATATCCAAACTATCCATCCCTGGACAGGATTTGGGTGGCCATCTGGATGATGTGTTGTTTGTCCGCCATCCACACGTGGGACGTGTGGACCCCACCACAACGTATGGGTTTTATCTGTACCGTCCAGTCCAACTTGACGTAGACCCCATCCACGTGGCCCACCATGATTGTTTTTGTATTAAATCCACACCGTTCATGGCTTGGATGAGGGGCCCACATGATGTACTTGTTTCATTCACACCGCCCATCTTGAGGCAGATTCAAATCTCTGATAGGCCACACACGTGGGACCCCTCACCTTGATGTATATGGGGCTTCTCCACCATCCAACAATGGGATGGTGGGACCACCATGATATGTGTTTTATTCCCACCGTCCAGCAATGGGACGGTGAGATCCACCTTGATGTATGTTCAGTGTCCTCACCATCCAGCAGATTGGGACGGTGGGACCCACCTGCATATGTTGTATCCACACCGTCCATCTGTGGGACAGTGAGGCCCACCTACTATATGAGTGTAGGACCCACCTCTTATGTGTGCGGGGCCCACGTACTGTATGCAGGGCTCATTAGGGCCATATGTGAGGCCGCAGTGATGTGTGGGCCCACCTTGATGTGTGTGTGTGTTGTAAGCACGTTGTCCATTTGTTTTCTAAGCCATAAGGCTGGCCTGCGAGCCCCATCTTAATGTATATGTTATAAATGTTGTCCACCCATGTCTTGGAGTGTGTGGACGCCTTGTAAGGCCCACTATGATATATGTGTTGTATGTATGTTGTCCATCCACTTTTTCCAGGCCGTGGGCTACCCCATGAGGCCCACCTTGATGTATGTGTTACGCACACTATCCACCCATTATCCCTGGGCTGTGGGCCCCATTGTTTTGAAAGGCCCATCATGATGTATGTGTGATATTCATGGGTTGACCCATTTCAGGGCTGTGGGCTACCTTGAGGGACCCACTGTGATGTATATGTTTATGCCCATTAGAGGGGCTACTTTATGAGGCCCATTGTAATGTATATTTGGCCCATGTGGTGAGGACCATTATGATGTATATCGGCCCATACGATGAGGCCCGATGTGATGTGTATGAGGCCCATATGATGAGGCCCATTGAGAAGTATATTAGGCCCTTGTGTGAGGCCCATTGTGATGTATATTGGGCTCTTGTGCGAGGTCCATTATGTTGTATGTGAGGCCCTTATGTGAGGTCATGGGCCCCACTATACGTTTGGCTCTATGTGGGTCATTCCTTGGGAGCAATTTTGGTTAAATGTCCACATTGATGGGCAATGATGGTTAAATGTCCACATTGTGACCTTCCCTTAGGCCTTTGTTAGGCCCATTCTCGTCCCATTGATAATTGCATGATCCATCTATTCTTATTGGGCTAATCCAAAATGTTAGGCCTCATTGGTTGTTAGAATGGTTGTTTTTAATCTTAGAGTCCATCTAGGACTTATTTGGCCCCCCTAGAGCATGTAGTGGGCCATATAATAGTATGGTGAAGGAAGCCCATTCCGGATCCTTAGTTTATAGGTAGACCACCTAGGCCCAACCTTGATATGAGGAGAGTTCATCATCACCGTAGACGAAAGGATTCGTACTACTAGAGTTAGTATATCCATCGTGTAGAGCCTATCTCGACATATGGGTTAGACCCGCCGTCCTTCCAGTGGACCCCGTCTTGGGATATATGATATATTAATGCCTTGGGAGGCTAATGTTAGTCTAACATAGGACATACCATATGGACTCCTATAGTGTAGAAGGGGCATGTCGTTCAGCTCCTACTCTTTGTATGTGATATGCCGGTGATGGTCGATTGTGGATTTTTGTTGTCTACCCCATCAGATAATCATGCTTATATATTTTATTACATCATGATACATTCCCATACACATCATATGTATGCTTATTATGAGGAGTGATTGATCGTAGCATATGCCATTGAGTTGGTTTATTATGGGACTCCTTATGAGAGGGAGTTGCCCCTCGTAATCGCACGGTACGCGCAAGTTTAATACATGATTGGATGGTATGACTCATGCATCTTGCATTATGTGACATGATCACTTGGCGCCCTAGCAATATTAGGGCCGTAGCCTCCACAGGTATATCATGGATGGCCAGATGGGATATAGGAAATATTTTTTTACATGGGGTGCTATAGATGTCCTTAGGTGAAATTCCTTAAACCCTCTTGGTACCAGAGGTCACTCCAATGTCTAGACTAAGTGGATGCTTTGAGCGCAGAGTGCCAAATATCAGGAGGCTGTGCTTCCCACTGTGTTGTGGTCATTTGGAAGGGGGTTTGGCCTTACCCGCCCGAGAGGAGGGGGCAAAGCTAAGATGACTTTGATCAGCTCGAGGAATGGGTCCGCTATCGACGTGCCGGGTAGGTATTAGCGGACTACTGGCAAGGCGGATAGTGAGGTCTCTTCCACACTCCTTATTGCGCGTAATGTGGTGACAATCTGGTTTGTAGTATACTAGACCCCGCTGATGATCCCAGAGAAGTACGGTACTGATATGCAGACTTACTGAGCAGGAATTACATACTCAGCATTTTACTCATTCATTCATTCACTATCCACTCGGGCTGGTAGTGCGCAACTAATTTGTTATGTGTACCTTCGCAATGGCCAGGGTTTCAGTTGGGGCGCACGACTAAACTGAGAACAGGAGTTTACCACATTGAGTCTGTTTATCCAAATTTAGGTATGGGACTAGTTTAGATAGAAGTCCCTTGTGATGGACCCTATAGCCTGCGATACTACGTACTATCATCCCGACTTCACACTCCAGCTTGGTCATTTCATTCGCACCACATATTTTATTGCATCCTCAGCAAATAGCATTTGGTTTACTATGTTTCTGTATTACAAAGCCTGAATAAGATTGATGGTATTATGGGCTTGTCAGGATCTGCATATTGCATTACATCCACGGTATATGGCATTTTGGGTTGCTATGTTTCTGTATTTATATGGCCTAGATACGGCTGACGGTATAAGTGGACTCGTCAGGATTTACGTATTGCATTGCATCCTCAGTATACGATATTTTATTTACTATGTCTCCGCATTGCATAGCTAATCTGCATTGCATACTCTGATATCGTATGATTCATGAACTTGTCAGTATTTTTGACATTGTATGATTTATGGAATTATATTGAATACTTGACACTTACCTTTTACACACACTTACACCACCCTCTAAGCTTTCTATAAGCTTCTGCATGATAGATGCGTGCAAGTGGTGTTAAGTCACAACAGCGTTGAGCTTGGAGCGTGCAACTATCTTCTGGAGCTTTGATTTTTGATAAATGTATTTCCCTTTCAACACTGTATTCAATTGTTTATATTAGTGGATATGTGATCATGATGTTGCCTTTGTGATTTGGGTAAACTTGTAGTTATGCTTCTTACGAGATAAATGTACGTTGGAAAATCCTCCATGTAGGATTCCAGGATCAGAATCTAGCGTATGGGAGCTGGGAGCCGAGAATGGGGTACTATGGAGGCTTTCGGCACCTGATTCGGTGATCGAGAATTCTATGAGTCCAGTTTCTGAATTTGGGGTGTGACAAAGATGGGATCACATATCACAATTGAGCCTCATTATATAGGCCTCATATGCACCACAATGAGCCTCATGATAAGGGCCTCAAACACATCACAATGGGCCTCACACAAGGGCCTCATGCATATCACAATGGGCCTCATACAAGGGCCTCATGCACACCACAATGGGCCTCACACAAGGGCCTCATGCACATCACAATGGGGCCTCAAATACATCACGATGGGCCACATCCCATGAGCCTCATGCATACAACAAGCCTGCATACAGTAGGTGGGCCCTGCACGCTGTAAGTGGTCCTTATAGATGGACGATGCGTATACAACACATACGTCACAGCTTGCCCCACAAATGGACGTTGTGCGTACAACGCTCATACACCATGGTGGAGTCTCACCATCTAGATGGATGGTGAGGATAAAAACACATACATCAGGGTGGCCTGTCAGACGAACGACGCAGATAAAACATGTACATCATGTGCGTCCCACCGTCCAGGGACTGGATGATGTGGATACACAATACATACATCACAGAAGGCTCCACCATCGATGGTTGGATGGTGGATGGCATGGATGAAACACATACATCTGGTGGGTCCACACGTGTGGCCCACCAGCTTTAAATAAAGCTAATATTTGTGTTTCCCTCGTCTAGGCGTGCTGGACGTCCTCTAGACAGATGGCCTGGATGGACACGTCTCATGGTGTGGGGTCCATGTCCAGCGAACTGGACAGACAAGATAAAAATACATAAATCATGGTGGTCCCAAGTGGGTGGGCCACACGAGCTAGACCAAGCTGATATCTGTGTTTTCCCTTCGCCCACGTCAGTTAGCAGTAAGGCGGGCCGCTGCTGTTAGACAATAGGCAGCCCATTGTTGGATAGCGTGGATAATTCATGCACACATCATAGTGGGGTCCACAAAATATGGGAGAGAGAGAGGTGCGATGGAGGGCTCCGCCACTATGAGCCCTCCCTTCCATGCATTATAAAACATACATCAGTGGGTCCCATTACATGTGGGCCCACCAATCAAAATCAAAGATGGAGATCCCTTTTCCACCCAAAATGTAAGGTCTAGATGACCTTTTCTCAATGGGAAAATAAACATCATGATGGGGTCCATGGAGAATGGCCCCATCATGGGATGAACATATGAATCATGGTGGGCCATCAACCACACCTAGGGTCCAAAGTGAGATCCATACCATCAATCGGTAGGCCCCACTTGGCCCATCATCAAAATCACTACTCTAGTCCTATAATCACTCACTAATTACACTTCTTCTTGGCTCCTTGGGATGCTAAGCTCCTTGGCTTCTTCTTTGATGGAGGATGATAAAGATTGAAGGGCTAGGATGAGAGGTTTGGTGGTAGGAAGTGGGCCACACTTGGCTCTCTTTGGGAAATGCTTGGACGTTTAATCCCTTAGTTGCTTGGAAATGGTAGAGAGAATGAGAGGGAGAAGAGATGTGATGGGATGAAGAGGGATTGGTTGTGTGTAAGAAAGGGATGATGGTGTGTAAGAAAGTGATGGGTGGAGTGAGAGAGAGTTGACTTTGGGGATGGCTTATGTAAGAGAGGGATGGGTGGAGTGATGGGTTGTACTTAATTAATTGATGTGATAGATTAGGTAGAGATTCTCTCAGGATTCGTAATGCGTGGCGTTTCTTCGAGATAAACGCGAGCTCACAACTCCTAGCCTGGGTATCGGGTCGATGCGTAAGTTACGGCGTTGGAACCGCGGAAACGGCACGGTCGTAATGGTATAAGTCTCGAGTCGAGTCAACTTAGATCTTTGAGATGCAACTTAAGGTCATGCGCAAACGCTGACTACAGGTCGCAGGTTATCGAAATTCGATGAGGAGAATTGCGGAAGTCTAAAGAATGGTACGACTAGGATACAGGCCTTATAGGGTTATAAGGCCTTTCACCTGAGGGACATGATCGCCCTACTTATTGGCTTTAGGGTCTTCCACCTAAGGGACACAATCTCCCTATTTGCTGGATTTATGGACTTTTATCTAAGGGACACAATCGCCCTACTTGCTTATGCCTCTTAGGGACATCCCTAAGGCAGTGTACGCGCATTCCAACATTCATTCTTAATTTAAAAAATAAATATGTACATGATATGAGTGACCATCATCCATTCAAATCGAAATTATTAAATATACAACTTACCGCAAATTAGTTATAAACTACATAGTATTATTCTTCGTTATTCTCAAATTATGCATATATGTCGTTGTAAGGTTCGATGGCTATTAACTCAGTAATTATTTTAATTATATAATTAAAATCCTCGATTATAAATTCAGAATTAATTTTTAATATAAGTCAATAATTAAATTATCAAAATTAAAATTTTATTCAAATTAAATTTTCTTTATGAAATTGTAAATCAGTAAAGGGTAGGAACTCCTAAATGTAACTCATGTTAAATCCCCAAATTTAAATAAATTAATGTATTATTTAGATTTAACAATTCTAATTTAATTAATTTAATAATATATGAATAAAATCTTACTATTTTACAATATTTTTCGACTTCCTTTTAATGGATTGTAAGAAAAATATATTCTAAATATATTATTTTAATTCTTTTTTTTTTAACCCCAAGAGTTGAATTTTTATTTTATTAAATTTTAACTTATTAAGGTTTGGTAACTACACAGATAGAAAATATATATTAATAACTAATTTCTAATATCTAAAATCTAATTTATCAAATATCAATATTTGTATTAATTATTATTTATTTATAATTAAATTTGGAATTTAAATTTACTTAATCAAAATCCTAAAATTCATAACCTAATTAAATTATCAATGAACGATTAAATAATGTTAAATTAAATATCAATTTAAATTTGTTAATTGTACATCAGTATTCCCAAACTGAAATTGTACCCAATTTATGTTTAATTCCAATAAGTTATATTAAATTATTAAATTTGGACTTTAGTTATTATTAAAATTTACCTTATATTATAAATATCATTATTTTAATTAGTATGAATTATTTTGGTATATTATTTCTAATTAGTCTTAAATAAAAAATTTAAAATTAATAACTTGAATTACTTTACAAATTTAAGTCAGCAAAATCAATTTAAAATATAACTTAAGTAGGATTTGGAATAATTTCTAATTTAATTCTTACTTATTAAAAAAATCGTATTAAATTTACTAATTTAAAATTTTAATTTATATTTTTCTTTAATCTTATTTTGTAAATTCTTTTTTTTTTTTACATATGTCAGCGATAAAAAAAAAAAATATCAATGATAAACAATCATTTCCTGCAAATCTCAAATTTCAAGTCAATTAACTATAACAAAAATAATAATAATAATTATTATAAAAATTTTAGATTAGGGATAGATCACCTACCTTATAAAATTCTCACGAAGCTTTTTTCTTTTCTCTCTCTCATTTTTTTTCTATTATTTTTCCTCACAGTTTCCCTTCTTATGCCTATACAGCTACACCCATGACCCTATTTATATTAGAGGGTCCCACCATATATAATACACACACGTGAAAAAAAATAATAATAAATAAAACGTTACCTTTCAATTGCATCTCATGAAAGTGAAAGACCCACCATTTAGTTTCATTTATTATAAAAATTACATCACGTATGTATAGGAAGTGATGCATGTGTTGCGTGGTTGTGCATGTACATGGTTGTGCATGTGATGCATGGTTGTACATGTGTGAGTAGTGTATACATGGGCATACATGTAAAATCACTAATGTACAATGAATGGTTGATCAGGTGGGTGGGTTGATGGGTCAAATTGATGGATGAATTTAGGTGATTGATTATGAGTTCTATGTACGATACTGATATTGTGTACGAATTTAACAGTTTCATTCTGTTAGTTTGATTTAACGAACGAATGGTTGGTTGATCTTGTAATAAAACTTAGACGACTTGAAATGGTTTGGTTGGTCATTGTGATTGGTGGTCTAGATTAGTGACCCATGATGATAGTCACATGCATTTTCATTTCTAAATCCATTACTCATATGATAATAACTTTAATACTAATTAATATATATATATATATATTTATATTTTACTAAAAATTAATAATATTTAATACATGCTATTAACTCTTTAAAATGTTAAAATTTAAATCGGTATGCTATACACATTTAGGACATATCACATTAAAGAGTTATATCATACATGGATGGATGGTTGGAATGTATTAAAAATAAGATTTAAGTAGACCATGTGGTACCTCAATGAGCAGAGAGGTCGATGTATAATTAATTTTATAAATGGGTTACCCGTTTGTAAGGTATGGGGCATCGGATTTACGATTATATGTATAGATACATGGATGGTTTTATCCTCATTTAAAATTATGAGTTTACCACCAAAATATGTATATAGCTTGTGGACCTCTAAAACTTGTTAAATTATATTCCAATATAAGAAGTACTCTAGTAAGTTTATCTGGAGAAATGTGAGAATCGTTATAGTGATTTTTGTTTGATTTTTAGGTGGCCCAATTGGTGGATCCATGTATGATGTACGGTTGGATGGTAAGATATATGTGAAATAATCAAATGATTAAGAGTCTAATCCTTTATACAAGTTAATGTACAGTTAGTTACTTTCATGGTCAGATAGGTGCAAGATAGGTTAGTTGATCAGATTGGTGGATTTTCAGATAAACAGCTTAGATGATTAAACTACAATCCTGAAGATGAATGAATGAGTGGATGACCACATACCCTACATGATTGGGTTTAGTGTATGTTCCACGGTTAAATTTGAGCTGGTTAATGAATGAACAGTTGATCTTATGTACATGAGTAAATAGAGTGCATGTATACATGTATATATATATATATATATATATATATATACATTAAAACCATACAATTATCAATCACACTAAGTTAATCAATTATGCATATCACAACTTGCACATTTTATGTGCGCATGTATGCATGAATGCTGAATAAATAAAAAGATTATGCATAAATGCTTATATGAATGCAAGTGTGCATGTATGCAGATGCATGCGTGCGCACCAAAATCTCGAGTCATTACACACGCAAATCGAACCGAAGCAAGAAAAATGATTGCACAAGACATCTTTCCTCCACAAATGCTTATGAGAGCTATCTTTAGAAAACCTAGTTCTAAGATCAATCCAGACCATCCAATCTTCCTTAGATGCATCTCAAGAGTCCAAAGAGATCGTGAGAGAGCTCTTTCAAACATTGGCTTTCCGTTCTTCTCACGTCCGTGTGTGACAACACTCGAATCGAAAATTTTCAATACCCACTGACAAAGCCTCTTTGGACCTTAAAAAAGGGGCCCCATATGCTTTCTAGGACTCATCAGAATCGTCCACAATAATTGATTTGAAGAAATACACATTGAATTTGAATCCATCATTAAAACAATGTCATCTTCCTCGTTAAACTGCTAAAAACTTCAGCTCATGCAAGGGCCTTTATCCAAGATCTGGATTGATCATTGAATGGCCCACACAATAATTGTATAACCATAGGAGATCAACACAAATAGGCCACATGAAACAAATACAAAAAAAATGATCTAAATAACAAAAGAATAACCTGCAACTGCATGAGCAAACCGAGTTCTGCATGATCTTAATGCAACTCGTTCTTCCTTCTTTTGCAACAACAACGATCTAAAGCCTCCGTAAAGGCTTTCTATAAAGCCCTCCTAAAACGCAGCAACCTATGTAGTCTGATAGTGAAAAAAATCCAAGAAGAAGAGAAAAAGAAAAGGAAAGAAAGAGAAAGATAAGGAACAAAAGGAAGGAGAGAGAGAGAGAGAGAGAGAGAGAGAGAGAGAGCATGGACCAGGTCGCTGACTCACCCGACTCAATTAGATCGAGTCATTAACTCGGTAGGTATGGCATTCTGCTAAGTTTGGATGTCCATTGTTGGACTAGATAGAGAGAGAAGGAAAGAAAGAAAAAGAAAGAAAGGAAAAGGAAGAAGAAGTAAGAAGAAGAAGAAAGAGAGGAGGTCTGTCGAGTCAGATCAAGTTGACTCACCGATTTGTTAAGTTCAGCCAAGTCAGGCCACTTCTAGAGTGTTTTTAGTCTAGTAGGCCAATTTTGGGTGAGGTTTGGTTCATCATCAGTGACTAGTTTAGGAGGTCGAGATCTCGACCGAGTTCTTGTTTAGCACCGAGTTCGAGAACTTATCGAGTCGACACAAGCGATTTGGGTATGTTGATGACTAGGTTTTTTTTGTTTTTTTTTTAAACTTCAAATTAGTACTACATTGCTTGATTTTATTGTAATGTGGGAGTTAAGACTCCTCAATTTCATGTTTAGATCTCGACCTATTTCGAGTCAAAGAAATCAAGCTCAGGTTAGAACCAAGTTTTGTTAAGACAAGTCAACCACTAGGCATGTTGAACTCAATAGAATTAAAATCTAAATCCTTTTGAATTGAAGTCTATTGATTTTCTTAATTTCTCAATATTGAGATGTAGGAATTGGAATTTCTCAAACACACCTCCTAGATTCATCTCGGTTGGGTTTAAGTCAGAACTAAGGTGAATCGGTCCATTGAGGTGAGTGATATCTCTAATCTCCTTTTTAGTTTTAATTAGAGTTAATATAGTTAATGAGTTTTAATTATTGATTGAATGTAGAGAGTTAGAGCTTTCAAATCAGCACATTGAGAATTGTCTATTGAATCTAAGTGAGATTGAATTATTTTCAAGTTGAATTGAGGTCAGTCAAACTCTCTAACTCTCTTTTAAAATTTGAATTAAAGTTTAAATTAAGCTTAATTGAATTTAATTTTTATTTGAATATAGGAATTGAGGTTTCCCCCAAATTTTCACACTTAGGGTGCATTCGAGTCAAGGAAATTTGACTTGAAAGGTGAGGATTTACCCTTTAAGCTTTTCGCCAAAATTCTAATCCAGTACTAGTTTTCAATTTCAAATTTCCACATTAGTTGGATTAATGCAATCATGTGGTAGGACTTTTAATTCTTATAATTTACATGTGTTAATTCTTTAGTATACTTGAATTATATGAGTAGATCACTTGATTTGAGTAATCTATACATGTACACACTCTAATGTCTTAAGATTATGTGATTAACTCTCTTGATTAGATTAATCTTCATATTTAAGATCACATGGTTAGATCCCTTGATTTAAACAACCTATGTGTTTATGAATTTGAGCATGATTAAATTTATTTAAGTATGGAATTAGTGTTTGCTTTAAATCGGATTGTAGCATTAGTGAATTACATGTGTATTATGTGTTTAAAATGGAAGAGGAATATGATTCATGTGGAAGGGAGTTGGTGTGTTGTATGTATGTTAGACAATATCAATTGGTATGCAGTTAAATTGCTACATTGAAGACTTGATGGGAGATTTAACCCATGTATAAGAACAAGTGTTGAAAAATGTAAATGTTGAATGGTTGTGGACACATTTATGTGGGAATTTACCTAGTACTAGTGTACCCACGTTGTTGTAGAATTTAAATCAAATTATTGGATAAGATTTCCATTATTTGGGTTATATAGGTGCTAATATGGCATATGTGATGAATCTTTTTTATGCCTTTGAATGGACTTTATTGGTATCCTTGAATTGACCTTATTGATATCTTTGAATGAAGTTTGTTGGTGTCCTTGGATGGACCTAAATGGGAAATAACTATTGAAGTGATCAAACTAAAATAACTTGGAGGGCCACTAGTTAAAAAGGTTATCCGTAATTGGTTGTTTGTAAATTGAAATAATAAAGGATTAGCTAATCATTCATACATGACATTTGGACTTTTCCGGATGGCTTTATATAAGACATTTGAGATCTCGAGTCATGATGCGGCCGTACCATTGTATCTACTTGTGCTTTTGGACCAATGTGCGACCATCATTTTATGGAATTTTACCAGATGGCTAGTCATTGTGCAACCATACCTTTGTGTATTTACTAGATGACTAGTCATTTTGCATTCCTACCTTTGTGTATTTTATAGGATGATTAGTCATTGTATGGTCCCTTTTGCATCGTGGGTTCTACTCTTAATTGCCAGCTATATGTGCATCCCTAGGTTGATACGCATTTCATGCATCCATGCATTCAAACAAGATTTGCATCTATAAAATGTGTATTGAGTATGTTATTTTCCATTTGAAAACTATACTTAACTATTAGGTCAAAATTGTAATCTTAGGGGGGTAGTTGAGATGACCACTCATACTTATAGTGTTCAAATACACAAACAAGTATGCAGGAACTAGAAGGATACTTTGATGTGGTGGAACCCTTGGATCTTAACCTACAAATAATCTTATGTTTTTGCTTTAGTAGAACTTGTATATTTTATTTCAATTTGTAATAAGTCAGATGGGTGGACATTTGGATTAGTTATTTTGATTTGGAACTATATCTCAAAGTGTGGTTTATTTTACTTGCATTTGATGCCTACTGTATAAATATGAATGTGATTATGTGGAATGCAAGTACATCTATGTGTACTATTTTAACTCTAACACTTGGGATTTCATAGCATAAGGACTAAACTCGGGCTACAAAATCTGAGGCATTACATATAACTAGATATTTTAAGATTGGTCGTTGGCCTATCCACATCTCATATGGTATTCTAAGTGTTGTCTTTTTTCTTTTTTTTTTTGGCACCTTATTCAACAGGTACATAGTTGCCTCTATGGTATACCCAAGAAGGAAACATTAAGCGTAGAAAAACTCAACATGGACATTGCCATATCTATAGCAAAGTAGAGTTTCTCCTCTCGTCAACCCCATTTTGTTTAGGAGTGTAAGGTGTAGTCCATTTATAAATGATCATTGCATGAGATCACTCTGATGTTATTGAAGATGACAGTGAAAATTTATTTTCTATGTTCAAAAAAATAAAAAGATCAATTCCAATACCTCTCAAGTACAATCTTGTACAATTTCTAAAATATAAAATCCAACTTGAGAAGGTCAGATCTTACCTGCAATGGAGACTTTATGGTGTAGAATAGTCTAACACCAATGGCGAGACTCCAACCTAAGAGGTATCTCCCTAATCTATCCTTGTACCGAAGAATTCAAATGAAGCCAACCTTTCCCTTTAGTAGGTTGCAAAGGAAAAGCACACCATCCACTAACTGGACTACATGCCTAAACATGATCAAAGAAAGAGAATATGATGAAGATTTAAAAGCAATCCACACACACACACTCTCTCTCTCTCTCTCTCTCTCTCTCTCTCTCAATGTGCATTCTCTCTCTGAATCTCTCTTTGTTTTCCTCTAAAAAAATGTCCCAAGGGAGGTAACATCCAAGGCTTCTCTTTTCCTTTTTTCTTTTTTTGGGAGGGGGGTCTCCTTTGACATATGATTTATATAAAGGAGGAATCCAAAGTTTCAAGGGTGTACCCAATATAGTGCTCCGCCACCCTACTTACTTTCTTATAACTTACCATGAGGGAATTGTGTCAATCCGCCACATCCATACATATATTCATAATCTAATCCCTCCACTATCATGGTCATCCACTAATGATCTATCACGCCCTGAAATTCAGTGCCCGAGTTGGCCAGTCCCGACTCCGAATCCCAGCTCATGCTTTAAGTTTTAAACATTCACAACCACAATATAATAAAATTTTCACTAAAATACACCAAGCATTCATCCAATACAATGTCTAAACTTACTTTTGAGTTTTTCACTACACTTTTTTTTTCTAGCACAAATAGAAAAGATCACTATGGCTAAACGGATGGTTAAATCTTCGCTTCGCTTTACCCTTAACTAATCTCTAATCCATGAAAGACCGTTGATGTGGGTGTGAGCATAACAGCTCGTGGGCTCATATTTAACTCAAATAAAAAATTTCATAAGTTATATTAAATGTATAAATAATGAAACTATTTTGTTTAAAGTTCAAATCATGAATCAAAATACGGAATCTTAAAGATGAAATGAATGCAATAATAGAATCGTAAATATGCTCTAAATGCCATACTGTCCATGAATTCCAAAATGACAATAATTACATAACCATGATCTCTTACAACATCGTACCCAAGTGGATGGCTACATTGCATTAACGCACACGCACTCATGCTTCATTGTGGGAGACCCATTTATACGTTAGTTAGTCAGATTACTACTCTAGTTGTACCTCTTACGTATATACATGCACACAATTGTACTTATACATCGTACACAAAGGAGACTCCAAAGGATCCAGTGGATTTTGAGGCCTTTCACCCAAGGAACACAATCTCCCTACTTGCTAGCTTTAGGGTCTTCCACCAAAGGGACACAATCACCCTGAAATTGCGGTAAAGATCACTTTAGTTGAAGTAGGAATATACCAATATGTCCTAGAGGGGGATGAATAAGACTTTTTAATAATTTTATGCCAAATTAAAATCCAATCACACTAATCCTAACAACAAGCATAGATTTAGATTACTCAAAAGTAACTCTACTGGCTTCCAAGCCTAGTAGAGGATCCAATCACAAACTATTTGAGAGATGAATAATATGCAAACTAGTTTATGATAGATATGACTGTGTGTGTGAGGTGTGATCTCAGATAATCAGATATGAAAATATAGAAGAAAATCACACAAATAAATAAATAGCAATCTCAAACACAGTCATTTTTATAGTGGTTCGACTACTTGTCTACTCCACTCCCGGTAACCGCACTCAACCCTTGAGTGTACCGGATTTTACTAAGGAGGTTTCACAGCGGTTCACCTCAAAACCTAAGGTTTTAAATTAGGTTTACCTTCAACCTTTACAACCTACACCTAGGCTGATTGTTTATACTCCCTGAGCAAGGGTCAACACATAACACCCAGTTTTAGGCACACTGGCCAAGGATCCACACAAAGAACCTCACTGTTTATGCTCTCACGAGTAAGGATCAACACAACGCACTCACTTTTAGGCACACTAGCTAAGGATCTTCTACAAGACTCTAATTATTTATACTCTCTACAGAGCAAGGGTCAACATAACGCACCCACCACGTACACTCCCGCCGGAGGCCTCCTAGAGGGCTTGAAAGGGTGAGAAACACCTTAGACCCAATCCTAAAAAGGAATGATCACAAGTATGCTCTGGACTCTAATAACTTATAAATAAGTGGATGAGTCTCGTTCAGCACGTTGTCGAAGATCCCCTCCTTTATTGATGAAGAATCTTTTACTTCCTTGATCCACAACACAGATGATGTACCAATACAAGGCTTCGGGTTGGGTCAAGGTGAAGATGGAATCCTACTCTACAAAATATTTTTCTATAAGGAAGATAGAGTGATTTCGATCATCTATGCATTCAAGGCATCCCAGCTTAATGATTTGCCATTAAGGTAGTAGCTGAAGGATCCTTGAATGCGAAGTTCATTCTCCAATCCACTCTATTGAATATCAATGATGAGGGTGGATTGGAGGATGAACTTCCCTGAGAGAAAGGGCTTTGGGTATATGATTTAAGGTAAAACACTCAAAAGCACTCTCTTCTTTCTCTCACAACAATAATAGACAAGTCCCCTTTATATAAGCAAAAGGTTCCAATGGATATAAAACGGTCACATTTATGATAGAATTCAATATAATCAAGTAGGGTTGATATCATCGAGCGTATACTCTCGATTACATTGACTGGCTGCTCGATGACGCAAACTCAAATGTCGTACGCTTTTGAAACCTATTGCCAGCTGTTCGAGGGAATCGAAACATGTGTCGATGTCATCGAATTTTAAACTCCAATTTCATCGATGTGAGGTTCGATTCCTCGACATTTGAAAATAAGAGAGACTTTCTATGAAATATTTCAGGTTTACAAGAATGATCGAGGGACCTTCGATATCATCAGAATTTGAATATCGATGATATCGATAACTGTGTCGAGGCATCGATAAATCCAAGGGATTTTCGTTTAAGCTTGCTGGACAGTTTCTGTCCCTGTTCGATACCATCGAAACCGTACCGATATCATCAATATTTGAATATCGATTCTAACGAGTGACCCTTGATCATAGATAAACTATCCTGAAATATTTTGCTGGAAAGACTATGTCCAAGATCGATATCATCGATGGCCTTCTAATATCATCGGTTTTTGAATTCCGAGGATATCGAGGGGTACATCGATATATCGAAGGTCTATATGATTTTCTTATAAAAAACAAGGACACAAATACTCTACCGTCGATTATATCAAGTCTACTTCGATAAACTCAAGATTCAAATATCGATGATATCGATGGGGTATCGATACATCAATAATTCCGTCCAGATGAATATGTGGTTGCTGGACATCTTTGGTCCTCATTTCGATGATATTGATTGATCGTCGAGGACATTGATAGCATACCTCAATTTTATTGAACCTGATATCGATAAATCGACAGAGCTAGAAAACTTAGAGATTTTCTGATTTTGTGAAAAAGTTTTCTAACCCAAAAACCTTATGATGTTTTAACCAATTTTAAGGGTTTTATATACCTGGTGTTTTGGGACATGGGATGTGAGGCTTAGATTTACCTGTGGAGAGTTCGTACAAACATCCAGTTGAGGCAGACGCTTTAATCGATCTTCCTATAAGGCTCTGCAGTCTAGCTGACTTAACACTCACGCTAATTGACAAACCAGGGCACTTTCACACCCTACTTGTTGGCTTTATGAACTTTTGTGTAAGGGACTCAATCGCCCTACCTGCTTATGCCTTTTTAGAAACATCTCTAAGGCAGCGTACTTGCATTCCAACCTCTATTCTTAATTAAAAATAAATATGTACATGATATGAGCGACCACCATCCATTAAAATCAAAATGATTAAATACGTAACTTACTGTAGGTTAGTTATAAATTACATAACATTATATCATATATTCTTCTTTATTCTCAAATTATGCATAAAAGTCGTTGTAAGGTTCGATAACTATTAAATCAACAATTATTGTAATTAAATAATTAAAATTTTAATTTCTAAAAGTTATCACACCATTTTCCTTGAGATTTACCCTAACGTAAAATGGTATATAGAAAAAGTGGATTACAACATAAATCTCTTAAGAGATAATGTAAAAATCTCAAAATAAATTAAGAACGCAAAATTCTCATATTAAAAATAATTAATTTAGAGTAAGAGAAGTTTGTTGAATTTATTTTTTTTTTAATTTATAGAAGAGACCTTAAAAATTTTAGGATTTTAATAAGGGGCAGTTTTAATCACACAGGATTTTCGAGTTTAATTTTGGGGATAGTTATTAACTCGAATTATAAGATTTCTTCATGATTTATTTTCTAATATAAATTATTAAAAAATTTTAATATGTTAAACTTAAGAATTTAGAAAATATTAATTTAATCTAAATTCCTATATGGTCGAAAGAAAATAATTAGAATTAATGCTTAACTTTACAATAAAGATAATCCTTGATTATAAATTTATAATTATTTTCTAATATAAACTAATAATTAATTTATCAAAATTAAAATTTTTAGCTTTATTTAAATTCGAATTAAAATTTCTTTATAAAATTGTAAATAAGTAAATCATAGGAAGTTCTAAAAGTAACCTATTTTGAATCTCTAATCCAAATAAATTAATGTATGATTTAGATTTGAAAATTCTAATTTAATTAATTTAGTAATATATGAATAAAATTCGAGTGTTTGATAATAACTCTTTACTTCCTTCTAATAAATTGAAGGAAAATATATACTAATTATATTAATCAGATTCTCTCTGTTTATTTATTTCAAACCCCAATAGTTGAATTAAGAGAGATGTCATGCCCCAGATTGGGAAACCGGGCTCACAAAATTTTTGGTCGCCGAATCGGACGCTGACAGCTTCCGTAGTACCCCATTCCCGACTCTTAGCACCCATATACCAGGTTCCGATCCTGGGATCCTACGAGGATTTTTATCGTACATTTATCTCGTAAGAAGCATAACCCACAACAACAAGCATCACCACATATCCACTATAATAAAAAACTTTAAGTACAATGCATAAGGGAAATATAATGTCAATATCAAAGCTCCAGAAGTCGGCTGCACGCTCCAAGCTCAATGCTTCTGCGGCGTCCCAGCGTCACCTGCATGTAACGATCGTGCATAAGCTTATAGAAAGCTTAGAGGGTGGTGTAAGTGTATGCACAAGGAGAGCATCAAGTATGTGATATCAGAGTAATGTGGAAACATGCTGGTAAATCCATAAATGTTATTAGCCGTACCAAGTCTATGCAATGCAAGGCCTACACGGCCAACGTTATATGCGAGATGCAACTCAAGCATACCAATCCTTATTCGAATCTACATATCAATACAGCTCAACTCTGGAATATAACTGGGGTCTAGTACACTCTACACTAGATCACCGCCTACTGGATGCGCAACCATGCAAGTGAAAGAGACCACACTATCCGCTTGACCAATAGTCCGTCAATATCTACCCGGCACCTCGATAGCGGACCCATTTATGAGCTGGTCAAACTCAGCCTAGCTATGCCCCTACCCTCGGGCAGATAAGGCCACACCCCCTTCCAACTGACTACGATACAGTGGGAGACACAGCCTAAAGGTATACGGCCCTCATACGCTCATGTATCCACTCGGTCTCGACGTTGGAGCAACCTCTTGGTATCATAAGGGGTTAGGGACTTTCACCCAGGGATACCATTACACCCAAAATTTTCGGTATCCAATCCTACCATCCACGATATGCCTGAGGAGGCCACAACCATGATGTTGCTAGGGCGTACAATGATCATATCACACAATGCAAGATGCGTGAGGCATACTATCCCATTATACATCAATCATGCTTGTACCACACGCTCATATGGGGCAACTCCGTCTATCAGAGAGTCCCATAAACAATCCTCCCAATGACATATGCTATGATCAGTCACTCCTTATAACAAGCATACAAATGATGTGCATGGGCATGTAATATGATGTTATGTTAACCTATATTCAGTATGTCCTACTAACTAAAGTATACTAGCATGGTTAACAGATATAATATCAAGATCAGTCCTCAACAGTGGATATACCAAATCTGATACCACAGATTCTTCTATGTACAGTAATGATGTACTCTCCCCATGATAAGGATGGGCCTAGGAACAAGGAGTGGACTTCCTCGCCCGTTCCGACATGTAGCAAATTTGGCTTCCCAATGGGCTCGATATGCACAAGGTGGGCTCTATGACATTAGACAAATGTACAAGGCATGATGGAAATACCAATAATAATGGGGGCCCAACGGTTTGGGGTAAGCCCAATGAGGTGGATCATACTAATGTCAATGGGGGCCTAATGAATTGGGATAGCCCAATAAGGTGAGATGGATCATACTAATAATACTAGGGGCCCATCAATTTGGGTTAGCCCACTAGGGAGAGATGAGAATGGGCCTAACAATGGGCCGTAGGGATATTACAATGTGGACATTTAACCATCATTTATAATGAGGACATTTAACCACCATTGCTCCCAAGGCATGGCCCATTTAGAACTTATCCTATAATGGGGCCCATATTCCTTGTACTAACTAGGAAAATGGATGGACATCACATACATCATGGTGGAATCACACATCACAATTGGGCCTCATCATATAGGCCTCATGCACATCATACTGGCCTCACTCAAGGGCCTCATATCCATTACAATGGGCCTCACACAAGGGCCTCACATACATTACAAAGGGCCTCACTCAAGGGCCTCATATACATCACATTAGGCCTCATCACATGGGCCTCATGTAGATCACATTGGGCCTTAAATGGTAGCCCATGATTTGGTAAAAATGGATGGGCAGCATATGTGTACAACAAGGTGGGCCCTGCACATACAACAAATGGGTCCACAGAGTGGCCCACCATAGTTTGAATCAACTGATATTTGCATTTTCCTTCATCCAAGCCTGTCCAAACGGACAGGCAGCTTGGATACATCATACATCACAGCGGGCCGCACAAGTGGACGGCGTACATCACTTCAGGGCCCCACCTTTGGACGGTTTGGATATACAATGCACACATCATGGTGGACCCCACCGTCCAGGGTTTGGATGGTGTGGATGAAACACTTACATTATGGTAGGGTCCATGTCTAATGGATTGGACGGTGTGGACTACCATACATGCAACAAGCCCCACCGTCCATGATCCCAAGGATGGATGGCTTAGATAAAACATATACATCAGATGGGTCACACCGTCCAGGGATGGACGGTGCAGATACAACATATACCTCAAGGTGGGCCCCACCCCCACACGTGTAGCACGTGTAGGGTGGGTCCCACGTCTAGTAAACAGGCAGACGACGTGACTATAGAGTACATACATTGAGGTGGGTCCCACCATCTAGCAGGCTGGACAGTGTGGATGCAATACATAAATCACGGTGGGGTCCACATCCTGATATGGATAGTCAGACGGCATTGAAGTAAAATGCATACATCTGGTGGGTCCACACATGTGGCCCACCAGCTATATTAAGTTGATATTTGTATTCTCCTTCATCCAGGCTAGTCCGAAATGGACAGCAAGATGGATAACAAGGTGGGTCCTGGTTGGACAGCGGGGGCATCCCACTAGATGGACGGCGTGGGTGAAACTCATACATCATCAATGGTGTTTCACCCATCATCAATGGTGGGCCATCAAACCAGGGAAATAGAAAGAGAGAGAGAGAGAGAGAGAGAGAGAGAGAGAGAGAGAATCGAGTGGTGAAGGGAGCTCCGCCACTATGAGCTCCCTTTACAAGATACAAAGCATACATCAAATGGGTCCCACCACAAGTGGGCCCTCAAATAGAAATCAAGGGTGGAAATCCTAAGATCACCCACTATTGGATCTTCTTCTTGGTTCCTCTAAATGTTAAGTTCCTTAGCTTCTTCTTTGATGGAAGATGATGAAGATTGAAGGGTTAAATTGTGAGATTTGGGGTAGGAAGTGGGCCACACACCTAGTTCTTCTCTCCTTGGAATGCTTGGACGGTCACTCTCTTTGGGTTGCTTGGAAATGGTAGAGAAAATGAGAGAGGAGAGGGTGTTGTAAGAGGAGGTGACATGGAGGGTATGGGCTTTGTTAACTTTTGGGGGCGTGAGGTGGCATGGGGTATGGGTTGCCTTGACTTGTTGGTAAGAAAGGGATGGTATAGGTATGGGTTCATTTGACTTGGTAAAGAGAGAGGTATGGGTGAGTGATGGGTTGTACTTGATTGATTGATGTGATAGATTGAGTAGAATTCTCTCGGGATTAGCCACATGCGGTGTTTCTTCGAGATAAACGTGGGCCCACAACTTATAGCTCGGGTATTGTATCGGTGCGCAAGTCATGGCGTTGAAATCGTGGCGATGGAGCGGTCGCTAGGGTATAGGTTTCGAGTTGAGTCGACTCAGATCTACAGGATGCGACTTAAGGTCGTGCGCAAATGCCGACTACAGGTCACGATTTGCCGAAATTTGACAGGGAGGATCGCGGAAGTCTAAGGAATGGTACAGTCTAGGATATGGGCCTTACAACTCTCCCCTCCTAATAAAAATTTCATCCTTAAAATTTACACTATCACATAACTAGACATAACTCATAAGAGAAGGGAAAAATATAACATCATATATAATCAGAAATAGCATAAAAAATACAATAAATCATCAAAGAGATAGGGATAGCGCTCTCGAATCTCAGCCTCGCGCTCTCAAGACGCCTCAATAAAATGGTAACCCCACTAGACCTTCACCAAAGGAATGACCTTGGTCTAGAGGACCTTCTCCTTCCGATCAAGGATACGAACTGGCTACTTAATGTAAGAAGCGTCCTCACAAACCTCCAACGACTGCCAATCAATAACAGGAACGATGTCTGACCCACACTTCCTCAATATAGATACATGGAAAATGTTGTGGACACCAGACAACTGAGATGGTAAGGTAAGCCAATAGGCCACGACGTCAATGCGCCCAATGAATCTCAGGGCAAGCTTACCTTTCCCTCCAAAATGAACCACACCCTTCATGGGTGAGACCTTGAGATACACATAGTCCCCAATGGCAAACTCTAAGGGATGACGCCAACGATCAGCAAAACTCTTCTGTCAGCTCTGAGTTGTGCGCATCCTCTGCATGATGATATCGATGATCTCTGATGTCTGTTGCACAAGCTCGAGACCTAGAAGAGGCCGCTCTCCAACCTCGGTCCAACAACTCGTAGATCTGCATGGTCTGTCATATAATGACTTAAAAAGAGTTATGCCAATGGTCGCCTGATAGCTGTTGTTATATGCGAACTCAGCTAATCACAGGTGCCCATCCCAGCTACCCGAGAAGTCAATCAAGCAAGCCCGAAGCATATCCTCAAGGATCTGGTTGACCCTCTCTATCTGCCCATTGGTCTGTGGATGATACACGGTGCTGAGCTACAAAACATACCTCTAGTCTCAGTCAGAAATGATCAAAACTAGAACGTCGTGCAATCTCACAATCTCCTCCATGAATATCCTAGCATGCCGGTCCAAAGGGCAGGTTACACGAATTGTAAGAAAATGTGCCGCCATCGTCAAACGGTCAATGACAACCTAGATGGCGTCGTGACTGTGCTGAGTCCTTGGCAAACCCATGATAAAATCTGTGGATACATGCTCCCACTTCCACAACGGGATGCTCAATGGCTGCAATGGACCTGGGGGTCTCTGATGATCAGCCTTGACATGTTGGCACGTATCACACTCGACCATAAAACTGACAATCTGGCGCTTCATCCCCGCCTAAAAATATTACCTCCTCATGTTGGGTACATCTTCGTGGAGCCCGAGTGGATAGTAAACCTCGATCGGTGTGCCTTGGTTATCAGATCTCTGTGCAATTCTGAAACGTCTGGGACACATAATCGGCCTCTGAAACAAAGTCCACCATCGGAACCAATCTGCCACTCCGATTACCCCTCAGATGCAGCATCTGCTCGGTAACCTTGTAACGACACGTCTATCTGATGAGCCTCGATCACCCTTACGTCAAGAGAAGGTTAAATCAACAGGCTCGATAGTTGAACGATAGTAGACTGCAGACCAAACTCGAAGTCATACTCTGCTATATTCTCGAGCATCTTCCATTCCTAGACCATCATATGTGCCACCGGGACCCATGGCTGATGGCTAAGAGCATCTGCCACCATGTTCACCTTATCAGGGTGGTACTGAAGATCGAAATCGTAGTTCTTCAGGAGCTCCATCCAGCATCTCTGCCTCATATTCAACTTCGACTACGAGAAGAGATACTTCAAGCTCTTGTGGTTAGAGAAGAGCTCGAACCTAACCCCATAAAGATAGTGCCTCTACACTTTAGTGCGAAGATAACTGCAGCCAACTCTAAATCATGTGTGAGGTAGTTTAGCTCATGGACCTTGAGCTGGCAAGACGAGAAGGCCACCAACTTCCCATGCTGCATCAAGACAACACCCCCAAACCGATATGCAAGGCATCAGTAAAAACCACGAATCCTTCACTCCCAGAGGGAAGAGTGAGGTTGGCGTAGACATCAGACGGTCCTTTAGCTCCATAAATGCTTGCTCACAGGCATCACTCCACATAAACTTTGTGCCCTTTCAGGTTAGCCTGGTCAGCGGTGCTGCGATACGAGAAAATCCCTCGATAAAACGTCTTCAAACCAAGAAAACTGTGGATCTCAGATGAGTTCATGAGCTGACCCCACTGACGCACTGCATCTATCTTTGAGGGGTCCACTGCAACACCTTTCCTCGTCATCACGTGACTAAGGAACTTCACCTTCTCTTGCCAAAACTCACACTTCTCCAGTTTCGGATAGAGCTGGTGGGCACGGAGGGTCTGTAATGCAACCTCTAGATGTTGTTTGTGGTCCTTGCAAGTCCTAAAATAGATCAAAATGTCGTCGATGAATACCATAACAAACTGGTCGAGATAAGGACGAAAGACCTTGTTCATCAACTGCATAAAAGCGACCGGCGCATTGGTCAGTTCGAAGGACATAATCTGAAACTCAAAGTAACCATAGCGCGTCTTGAAAGCTGTATTCAAGATGTCCTCCTCTCGGGCCCGCATCTAATGATAACCGGATCACATGTCAATCTTCGAAAAGAACTGTGCACCTTGCAGCTAATCAAATAAATCATTGATCCTCGGGTGCGGATACTTGTTCTTGAACGTGACTTAGTTAAGCTCACAGTAATCCAAGTAGAGCCTTAATGAGCCATCCTTCTTCCTAACGAATAGTACTGACTTTCCCCACGGTGAATTGCTCGGACGGATGAAACCTAACTCACGCAACTCGTCCAACTGTTGTTGCAATTCCTGCAACTCCATCGGTGTCATAAGATACGAAGCCTTCAAGATAGGCGGGGTACTGGGCACAAGATCAATATGAAACTCAATATGCTGGCATGATGGCAACCCCAGAATCTCCTGGAATACGTTGTGAAAATCACAGACAATTGGTAACTGATCAAAGCTCACTACTACAGGCTCCTCTACGACACAAGACATCAAACAAGACAGCGGCTCTCCTCTAGGCTAGGCTACGAACTGGAACTGCGGCAAACCGGGTATATAGAATGTGACTGTCCTTGAAGAGCAGTCTAATATGCCTTGGTACTCGGAGAGCCAATCCATACCCAGGATGACGTTGAACTCTGACATTGGCAATATAAATAAGTCGGCGGGTAAGAAAGTCTCTCCCACCAACACGGGGCGAGACGAACAGAATCGGCCTAACACTACAGTCTTCTCCAAGGGCGTCAACACAGACAACCCTCACGGGCAAACTCCACCAGCAATCCAGTCAAACGGTAGAAGTCCTCAGACATAAAGGAGTGAAATGCACCAGAATCGAATAGAACTCAAGCAATGCAAGCAAAAACTAGAAGAATACCCTCAACAACTCCTGACGAGTGCAGGTCCTACTGAGAAGCGTAGAATTTAACTTAAGCTGGCTGGGGAGCTCTAGGTCCCCTTTGAGGTTGCGGCTGCTGCAGTTGCCATTGTGGTGGCCTATACTACTGCCTTGGCTGCTGCTGGGGCCTCAACGGCTGATGTTGCTGCTACTGTTGTGGGGGTCTCTGTTGTTATTATGGTGGAGGCTACTGTGGCCCTCTTGGCTACTGCTGCTGTTGGGGATGGGGGCACTCCTGCCTACGGTGTCCTACCCCACCGCATCCAAAGCAAGTATCAGTAAACTGCGGCGGAGGTGGTGCCGGAGGTGCTGCTGGTGCTCTGGCGATTGGACGACCTGCGCGCCTCTACTAAGATCGGTGCTGCTGTCGCTGGGAGCCACTGGAGGGGCCTTCTTCTTTCGATCTCCACTATGATCGCGAAGCCTCTACGAGTCGGCCCACTATTCCTCATAAACCTAGGCCCTTTGAACTACCTCCTCGAATGTCGAGAGCATGTGCCCAACAACAGCTCTCTTAAGGCCATAACGTAAGTTGCTCTGAAAATGATGGGCCTTTTGGCCCTCATCATCAACCAAATACGGCGCATATCTGGAAAGCTTGACAAAGCAAGCTTCGTACTGAGCTACGAAAATATTCCCCTGCACCAGAGTCTCGAACTCCAATGCGCGCTGCTGTCGGATGTGCTCGAGGAAGAACTGCCGGTCAAACCGATCCACGAAGTCCTCCCATGTCCAAACGAAATCAGGCCCCGCAGCAAGGGCGACGGAGGCTCACCAATACTAGGCCTCACCCTCAAGTATATACACTGTTAATGGGACCTGCTGCTAAGTTGTGCATCTCATGGTTTCGAACATCTTCTCCACTTGGGAGCGTCATCTCTCAGCCCTAGTCGGATCGAGCTCTCCCTGGAATCGCGGGGGTTGAGCCGAAGAAAATCTCGCAGTAGGGCGCTCGCGCACTCCTGCTCTGCCTGCTCCGGGGTCTTAGCAGGATGCATGCCTTGCCTATGGAGGGTGGCTGTCACAACTTGAAGCATCTGCTATAAATGGTCGGCACTAACCAATACGATAGGGCTTGCGCCGGTCTTAGACGGAAGCGCAGGATATATAAAGGTCTCGGGTGTGGGAACAGGAGGCTCAGGTGGGGGAACGAAAACTGCATGTGGTGGAGCGAGAACTGCTTGGGTAGCTCGGGGGCCTCGCCTAGGCGGCATCGTTTAAAGAGAAGAACAAAGGTGCCTATCTGCCTTGAGAACCCTTGAAGGCTTAGATAATATGGAACTAAACCAAAAGGTTACGCATTTGGGACCTAATTATTCCAAGCTCATAGCAGACATGTGATGTTGTTCTCAGTTATTCCCAAGTTATGCTCTAATACCAACTTCTGTCACACCCCAGACTCAAAAACTGAGTTCATAAAATTCCCAATCATCGAATTCGACGCTGACAGCCTACGTAGTACCCCATTCTCTACTCCTGGCACCCATATAACAGGTTCCAATCCTGGGATCCTATAAGGAGGATTTTCAACGTACATTTATCTCGCAAGAAGCATAACAATAAGCATAACCCACAACAACAACAAGAAGCATCACCATATATCCACTACAATAAAAAAACTTTACGTACATTGCATAAGGGAAATACAATATCAATATCAAAGCTCCAGAAGTTGGCTGTACACTCCAAGCTCAATGTTGTTGCGGAGTCCCAGCGTCACCTATACGCAACGATCGTGCATAAGCTTATAGAAAGCTTAGAGGGTGGTGTAAGTGTGTGCGTAAGGTAAGTGCTAAGTATGCGATATCAGAGTAATGTGGAAATATGCTGGTAAATCTACGAATGCTATCAGTCATACTAAGGCTATGCAATGCAAGGCCTACATGGCCAATGTTATATCCAAGATGCAACTCAAGCATACCAATCCTCATCCAAATCTACATATCAATATAGTTCAACTCTGGAATATCACCGAGGTCTAGTACACTCTACACCAGATCGTTGCCCACTGGATGCACAACGGTGCAAGTGGAAGAGACCACACTATCTGCCTAGCTAGTAGTCGGCCAATATCTACCCAGCACGTTAATAGCTGACCCATTTATGAGCTACTCAAACTCAGCCTAACTATGCCCCTACACTCTGGCGGATAAGGCCACACCCCCTTCCAATCGACCACGACACAATGAGAGTCGCGGCCTAAAGGTATATGGCCCTCGTGCGCTTATGTATCCACTCGATCTCGACATTGGAGCAACCTCCTGATACTATAAAAACTTAGGGACTTTCACCCAGGGACACCCTTGCGCCTCAGTGCTAAAGCAAAAATATTTTCGATATCCAATCCTGCCATCCACAATATGCCTGAGGAGGCCACAACCTTGATGTCGCTAAGTTGTACAGTGATCATATCATACAATGCAAGATGCATGAGTCATACTATCTAGTCATACATTAATCTTGCGCGTACCGCACACTCATGTGGGGTAACTCCGTCTATCAGGGAGTCCCATCAACAATCCGCTTAATGTCATATGCTATGATCAATCACTCCTCATAAAAAGCATGCAAATGATGCGTATGGGCATGTAATATGAAGTTATGCTAGCCTATACTCAGTATGTCCTACTAACTCAAGTATATTAGCCTGGTTAACGTATATAATATCAAGATCAGTCCTCAACAGTGGATATACCAAATCTGATATCACGGATTCTTTTATGTACGGTAATGATGTACTCTCCTCATGATAAGGATGGGTTTAGGAACAAGGAGTGGACTTCCTCACCCGTTTCGACACGTAGCAAACTGGGCTTCTTAATGGGCCTGATATGCACAAGGTGGGCTCTATGACCTTAGACAAATCTACAAGGCATGATGGAAACACCAACAATAATGGGGGCCCAACGATTTGAGGTAAGCCCAATGAGGTGGATCATGTTAATGTCAATGGGGGCCTAATGAATTGGGATAGCCCCATAAGGTGAGATGGATCATACTAATAACGGTGAGGGCCCATCAATTTGGGTTAGCCCACTAGGGAGAGATGAGAATGGGCCTAACAATGGGCTGTAGGGATATTACAATGTGGACATTTAACCATCATTTACAATGTGGACATTTAACCACCATTGCTCCCAAGGCATGGCCCATTTAGAACTTATACTATAATGGGGCCCATAGTCCTTGTACTAATTAGGAAAATGGATGGACATCACATACATCATGGCAGAATCACACATCACAATTGGGCTTCATCACATAGGCCTCATACACATCAAATTGGCCTCACTCAAGGGCCTCATATCCATTACAATGGGCCTCACACAAGGGCCTCACATACATCACAAAGGGCCTTATATACATCACATTGGGCCTCACTCAACGGCCTCACATACATTACATTGGGCCTCACACAAGGGCCTCATATACATCACATTGGGCCTCATCACATGGGCCTCATATACATCACATTGGGCCTCATGTAGATCACATTGGGCCTTAGGGGGCAGCCCATGATTTAGTAAAAATGGATGGGCAACATATGTTGACAATAAGGTGGGCCCTGCACATACAGCAAATGGGTTCACGAGAGTGGCCCACCACAGTTTGAATCAACTGATATTTGCATTTTCCTTCATCCAAGCCTGTCCAAACAGACAGGCAGGGTGGATACATCATACATCACAGCAGGCCACACAAGTGGACGGCGTACATCACGTCAGGGCCCCTCCGTTGGACGATCTGGATATACAACGCACACATCATGGTGGACCCCACTGTCTAGGGTCTGGATGGTGTAGATGAAACACTTACATTATGGTAGGGTCCATGTCAATGGACTGGACGGTGTGGACTGCCATACATGCAACAGGCCCCACCATCCATGATCCCATAGACGGATGGCTTGGATAAAACATATACATCGGGTGGGTCACACTGTCCAGGGATGGATGGTGCAGATACAACACATACCTCAAGGTGGGCCCCACCCCCACACGTGCAACACGTGTAGGGTGGGTCCCACATCCAGTAAACGGACGGACGGCGTAACTATAGAATACATACATTGAGGTGGGCCCCACCGTCCAGCAGGCTGGACGGTGTGGATGTAATACATAAATCACAGTGGGGTCCACGTCCTGAGATGGACGGTCAGACGGTGTGGATGTAAAATACATACATTTGGTGGGTACACACATGTGTCCCACCAGCTGTATCAAGCTGATATTTGTATTCTCCTTCATCCAGGCTGGTCCCAAATGGACAGCAAGGTGGGTCCTGTTGGACAGCGAGGGCGTCTCACTGGATGGACGGCGTGGGTGAAACTCATACATCATCAATGGTGGGCCATCAAACTAGAGAAATAGAGAGAGAGAGAGAGGGAGAGAGAGAATCGAGTGGTGAAGGGAGCTCCGCCACTATGAGCTCCCTTTACAAGATACAAAGCATACATCAAATGGGTCCCACCACAAGTGGGCCCTCAAATAGAAATCAAGGGTGGAAATCCTAAGATCACCCACCGTTGGATCTTCTTCTTGGTTCCTTAGAACGCTAAGCTCCTTAGCTTCTTCTTTGATGGAAGATGATGAAGATTGAAGGGTTGGATTGTGAGATTTGGGGTAGGAAGTGGGCCACACGCTTGGTTCTTCTCTCCTTGCAATGCTTGGACGGTCACTCTCTTTGGGTTACTTGGTAATGATAGAGAGAATGAGAGAGGAGAGGGTGTTGTAAGAGGAGGTGACAAAGAGGGTATGGGCTTTGTTGACTTTTGGGAGCATGAGGTGGCATGGGGTATGGGTTGCCTTGACTTGTTGGTAAGAAATGGATGGGATAGGTATAGGTTCATTTGACTTAGTGAAGAAAGAGGTATGGGTGACAGATGGGCTGTACTTGATTGATTGATTTGATAAATTGGATAGAGATTCTCTCGGGATTCGCAACGAGCAGTGTTTCTTCGAGATAAACACTGGACCACAACTCCTAGCTTAGGTATTGCATCGGTACGCAAGTCGCGGTGCGAGAACTGCAGCGACAGCCCGATTAGTAGGGTATAGGTTTCGAGTCGAGTTGATTCAGATATATGGGATGCGACTTAGGGTCGCGTGCAAATGCCGACTACAGGTCGCGGGTTGTAGGAATTCCACGGGGAGAATCGCGGAAATCTAAGGAATGGTATAGTCTAGGATATGAGCCTTACAACAGATATTAATAAATCTTATTTCAATACCCTATATTAGTAAACTTCAACCTATTAGGGTTAGTAACCAAATAAATTGAAAATATATATTAATCACTAATTTTAAAGATTTAAAATCTGATTGATGAAATCTTAATTTATTAAAATTAGAATTAGTTTTTATTTGTTTTGTTTATTTGGAATTAAATTTAAAATTTAAATTTACCCAATCAAAATTAATTATACAATATCTAAAATTCATAATTAAAATACTATCAAACAAACTAAGTTAAACAATGTTAAATTAAATCTAAATTTAAATTGTTTAATTATACATCAATATTCCTAAACTGGAAATTTACCTAATTTATGTTTAGTTCAATAAGTTATTTAAAATTATTCAGTTTGGACTTTAATTATTATTAAATTTTACTTAATATTATAAATATCATTATTTTTAATTAGTATGAATTATTTTAATACATTACTTCTAATTAGTCTTGATAAAATTTCTAAAATTAATAACTCGAGTTACTTTACTGATTTACGTAAGTAGAATTAATTTAAAATATAACTTGAATAGGATTTAGAATAATTTCTAATTTAATTCCAACATAATTTAAATAATATAAAATTATTTCATATTAAATTCAATAATTTTGAAATTCAATTTATATTTTTCTTTAATCTTATTGAGCAAAATCTTTTTTTTCTACATATTTCAGCAATAAAAAAATATCAACGATAAGCAATAATTTCCTGCAAATTTCAAATTTAAAATTAATTAAATATAATAATAATAAATGATTTTAAATAAAACAACTATAAAAATTTCATATCATGGATAGATCACCCACCTTGAAAAAAGTTTCACGAAGCTTCTTATTTTTTTTCTCCTTTTTATTATTTTTAGTTTTTCTATTATCTTTTTCTCGCAATTTTCCTTCTGGTGCCTACACCCATGACCCTATTTATAATAGAGGGGTCTCGCCATATGTAATACACACATGTGAAAAAAAGGGAAAAAAAAAAAAAAAAAAAAACAACGTTCTCTTTAAATGGCATCTCATGTAAGTGAAACACCGATTGTCACACCCCGAAATCCAGGTACTCAAGTAGGTTATTTGAGACCCAAATCTCAAGTTCATGAGTTTTAATAGATTGATATTCATTTAAATTCACATAATTCTATCAAATTTAAAAAATATTTAAAGTCATCTAAAAGAAAAATACTACTAAAATAATATAATGTTTACTAAATTCAACTCTCCTGATAGTTGGCCCGCCTACTCGTAGTATCCCAGTTCTGCACTTGTGAATTTATTTTTTTTTATAATAGGGTGAGCATAGCGGCCTAATAAGATCATTTCTTACCCAAAATTTAAAATATTCAGATTATATCATTTTTTATATATAAATAAGAGAGAAAAATAGAATACGGATAATAAAAGAATATGAATTTAAGCACTAGAATCGTAAATATGTTATGCGTGTGATACTTTTTATGAGTTCTCATAAATAATATCCATCATTTCTTACAAAACTGTACCCTAAGTGGATGACCACATTGCATTAATGCCCACACATCGGTACCTCGTGGTGAGGGACCCATTTATACGTTAGCTGGTTAAACTATGGCTCCAATTGTACCTCTGATGTATATCTGTGCACACAATTGTACTCATACAACACACACAAATGAGACTTCAAAAGATCCAGTGGGTTCTAGGGTTTTTCATTTAATGGACACAATTGCCCTACTTACTGGCTTCAAGGTCTTCGACCTAAGGGGCACAATCACCTTACTCATTTACATTACACTAAATATATCAATCTCGATATTCAATGAATGCTAGCCATGCTTGTAAAATGAATCATTACTTCACAATTGAAAATTCCAAATATCAACATAAGGCTATTATGAGTTTATTCTCATGCCTTTGCAACTCTTAAAATAATATTCCCAATTTATTATAAAAATTAATAATTAATTAATTGAATTATCAAAATACCAACAATATAATTTTTTATTTCTAATTAATAATTCTAAATATAATTTCATAAAAAAATTAATAATTAAAATTCTTAAATAAAATATTTTTAATTTACTATTATTAAATTTAAGAATTATAAAGATTTCATAATGTATATATAAAAAATTATTATTTTAAATTCTAACTTTAACTAAATCAAAATTTTCACTTAAATCATATTATTTAAAGTTTTTTAATATAATAAATCATATTAACATAAATTTTTTTATTAAATTCTAAAATTTAAAATTTATTTAAATTATAATCTAAACTTAATAAATAATTTTTTTTTATTCTTATATTAAATTAAAATTTAACAAATTTATATAAACTAAGCATTTTTATAATTAAGGAATTAATTTATATTTAAATGAATCAAATTATAATCTAACAAATTCATTAAATAAACTCCAAAGCTTATTTATACTATTAATTTCTAAAAGTTTAGAATTAAAATCAGATTTTTAATTTAAAATTTAAATCAAATTATGCTTTCAATAATTTATTAATTGATTTATATTATATTCTAAGCTAAATAAGATTCAAATTTTTTATATAATTTGAATATTAAATTAGAATTATACTATGAACCAAATCGATTTAATTCAACAATTATTTCAAGGTATATTTTAATTTTTTAACAATTAAGCTAAATAAATAAATAAATCTTAACTGAAAAAATAATCGATCACATCAATAATTATATAAGTAATATGAAACTAATTTAAGCAGTATTATTATTAATTTTTGAAATAAAATGACATAAACAATAAGCTGCAAATTTTGTAGTTTTAGGTTGAGATCACATACCTAACAAAAACTTCAAGAAGCTTTTTTTTCTATTTCTTTCTCTCTCTCCTATCTCTCTCTCTGTGTTTTTTTTCACGTTATACTAATCGAACCTACACCTATGGAGGGTCCTACCATACACACATGTTTAAAATGACCTAAACAAACCTTAAATGTACACATGTTTAAAAGTACATATATGTACCCTTAATGACATCTCTCGTAAACAAAACACTTACTCCCTCATTAATTATAACAATGGACCCATGTGTGTATATGACGTGACAATTATGGTGCTTAGTAACAAATATGGTGCTTATGTGTGGGTAATGTAGACATGTGTACACATGAAAGTACAATGGCTGATTGATAAGATGGGTGATGGATCAAATGGATAGATGAATTTGGATAGAGGATAGATTTTAAAGTTATATGGATAGTGATGGTTTTGCATATAAATTTAACAGTTGTATGATGTTAGTCTAAGTTACTGAATGGATGGTCAGCTAATCTTGTAACTTGGACATTTTGTAATAGTTAGGTTGTAAACAGTCTAGATTATTTATCACTGATCTTAATCATGTCCTCATACTTTCTAAAATCCACACACCTACATGACTAACACATGTAGGTGTATCATTTGTTTTATAAAAAAATATTTATAACATACACTTTAATTAAAAAGAAAATGTTGAATACATGCTCTTAATATTTATTTATGCTACACGCATGTAAATAGTTACGTTGTATTGGTGAGTTATATCATAAATTGGTGGAAAGTTAGGATATATTTGTTCGGTTGATCATGTAGACTATATAAGGTCGGGTAAATGGTTGACGACATATCTTGATCACATGTGTGGTGGATGGTAAAATGGTGGAAATACATGGGTGTACGGTGGATGGTTATGGGTGCAGTAAAAAAATTATGTTATTACATTTTACCCCCTTAATGAAAATTTCATCCTTAAAATTTAACATACCTAGAGTGTGAAAAGATGGGGATATTTCTTTCAAATTTCATCTTCACATTCCTATGATACTATAACGCCCGGAAAATCGGGGGTCGAGCATAGACTCAACTCCCGAGTTCCAACGCATCACTTATGCAACATAGGTAATGATGATTTAATGTTGTCCGTGTTAATGCATTAAAGATGAATGGGATTAAGCCAAACAGCATATCACACTCCAGAGACGAATAAATTTACGCAAGCAGAAGACTGTGATTGATAAATATAACATATAAGTTGTTGTAGATCTCCAGAGTGTGAAAATGTCACCAGGTTAACCATATATATGTATACTCCCTAAGTGATCAAAATGAATATACAAGTGTGTCCCAAAATACAGAATAACAGTGCAAGGGCATCTAGTCAGTGTCCTTATAGCCCTGGCGATCAGGACACAGCTCATATGAACCCGCCCGATAATTGCATGTAGGAGAATGCCTCCTCTTCATCCTCGAAGTTTGGCTCCGCCTCGTAGGTATCACCATCACCTGCAGCTATGATAGAGTCTAGTTGGTGTTTAAAACATCATCCCAAAACGTGGGAGTGAGTGATCAACTCAGTGGAACAATAAAGCAAAGGTTAATATGTTATCAATTCAATCAAGCAGTAATGATAAAGTAGTACAGCAAACATGTCCTACATACTCTTGTTAATGCAAGAATGATATATGATAATGATGCATGCCCTTGCCTACACTCCCTTAGTGTCTTCATCTCACGACGCGTATGGCAAACTTCCGAAAGTGCTCTTCCTTGCCAAAGCACATGCAGTGCGATTCATGCTCATGTTAGCCAATACTTAATTAAATTGATTCATACAGCAGTGTTGGGAAGCCAAGGTACCTCTCTTGTATCATTTGCCCAAACAATGATCCATTCTAGGGTCGTCAGTCCTAGTAAATCTCATACGATGTTGCGGTTCTAGGTCACTACAGAGGGCTCGTCACCTGATCAGTGTAAGCCTAGTTTATACTCTAGTGGTTAAGGAAAGTCTTGTCGCCTCAACGCAGTCTCAGAGTATGCTTGAGGTCACTACAAAGGGCTCCTCACCTGATCAGTGTAGGGCGACAGCTCTAATACAGTGTCCCATACCACCGTATTCAGATCACGAGTCTGTGTTGCTCACTGGACACTACGGGGAGGCTCGTCGCCCCAGCGTAGGTCGACAGGTCAACCACGGTGTCCCATACCACCATGCCTAGCTCATGAGTCTTAGCGGATCGAGGTACCAGGGTTAACGGGGCTTCTCACTGGTGAGTTTGGTACCTTAGATTCAAGCAATAGCGTCCATACATGGTGAACATACATCGGGTCAATCGGGTTACTTGACGAGCTCTACTGGTATAAGGGCACATCGAGTTAATCGACATGAAGTACGTAAGCACTCCGTGTGGCCTAACCACTATCGACAACCAAAGTACGACTCAGATTCACCGGACACGTCTTGTGCAGCGAAGCAAACTCAACCACCAAACCAGGACCGATTACCAATTGCCTGGACTACGTAGTAGTCCCAAACACATGTAAATATAACAAGATAACACATGTGGTAGGCATATCAAAGTTAAACAATTAATTCAAATAACGTAACCAATTGAACATTTCACAAAATACAAGGTAAACATAATTTGCACAAATGCATTTCATGCTAAATCCTACAATTTAATCTAAGTTACATGAAGGGATATATACACATAGCTAAGGTAGTTGAGAATCTCAACTCAACACCTATATAACATACACCTTACTAAATATGTACTCATCCAGACATTTTCACAAACACTTAGACTACACACATCAATATACATAACGTATGTTGATCACAGCATGTATTAGGGCAAATCCTTTCACTAAGGAGTTGTCACGAATATAACCCGCATATATCCACGACGGATAATTAGGGCAAGTAGGGATTCAAATTCTATACTCATTCAATCATTTCCACAAACACTTAGACTACACATTTCAACCTACACGGTACAACTCAGTTATAAGCTATATTAGGGCAAATCCTTTCATAAGGAGTTGTCACGTATTCAACAATCACATATTCACGGTGAGTAATCATGGCAAGCACAAAATTAAATTCCTGACATATCCCATCATTTCAACCTACACATGGAATAGCCAATATTCAACATAGTTCATATATAACCGTAAAGTGAGGAAAACCGCGTATCTAACATGTGAAACGGCAACCCAGTCGGTTATAAATCATTAACCGACATTAAAAGCCTTGAAAACCATAACTTATACGTTTATAGTCTGCACCTTTCACCGATAAACTCGTAACAGATTCAGTTTGAACACTTCGCCTTCGTCTACGACACAATGGCAGCCTATAGTATGAAATAGGTTAGCTATTTCATCACATACCCTATTTGAATCTCTAAAACAGATTAGGGTTAGGATTTCTTACCCGAAAATGGAATCAGAATCGCCGGAATAGCGATACGGTAGTGGTAGCTAAGCACGTGGAACGGCGAGATTGAGTCTCGAGAACAATCTCCCACACTCTCTCTCTCTTTCTCTCTCTTTCCTTCTCTTTTCTCTCTCTTCTCTCTCTAAGGTTTGTAAATTCGTATGTGAAGAGAGAGAGAGGGTTTAAGGCCCTTATATAGGCTCAAAAGTGAGCTCAATGGCCCCAAGGCCATGATATACTTATGTTATATCTAAAACCCATTTGTTTTGGCTCAATGGAGCACTTCTGGAGGCCTCTTTTCAGCGTGCCGTTGGACTTAAGCTACTTGACATTGGATCCAAGTCCAGTTAAGCTTTCAGTCCGATCGAATTTACTGATCGGACGTGGTGGACCAGTTTCAGTTCAACAGTCACCGGTGCTCGATTAGGGCCATAAGTGTACTGACATGTGTTGAAAATTTTCCCTGATCCGAGGGTATAATTGGGTCAGATTCTGACGGCTTGAATCCTTAGATTCGGCCTGCAAGTGAGACGACTCAATTCACTTAAGTCTCAGTTCATTTTCTAAAGATATTCGCATTTCTCACACACTTCGCTCTGGGCTCAAGTTGTGTGTTTCTGGATACTGTTAGAACTTGATTTCCGAGATGGTTGTCAAACCCAGCAAGGCGGTCATAACCGTATATTTTCGTAGTAATCAGACTTTCGACGTGCAGTCCAGATCCGATATGGAGTTTCGGTGTGCTCCCGAGAGCAACTGGGATTAGAGATTGATCCTAAGTTTTAAGGTAATGTAGCGATAATGATTCTACATGTTTTGGATCTTGCAGTTCATATTTAAAGTGATTATTACTAATTTCACAGGTACTCTAGTTTAGTACTAGCTAATTCTCGCCTAATTTCTAAAGGATTTGGTCCTGAATGATTTCTACCTGAGGTGAAACTCAGGTCTTTGTACGGATTTTTCCAAGACGTTACAGATACTTCTCTTCTCCATGATTTCTCCACTATACTTTTACAAGTGGTATGATTTTGGTTTAATGTATGTGATCCCTTTTGTCAAGAATATGAACTGGTTATTTTACATACATGACGTCTTCCTGAATTTCTAGTGACTGCTAGTCGATAATGTGCGACGTGTCCCTCTTGTACTTTCTTAACATTGATACGTGAAATATATTGTGAATGTCGGATAGCGGTGGGGGTAGAGCTAGTCTATAGGCCATGACACCTACCCTTTGTAGGATCTCGAATGGCCGAATGTAGCGCGGTGCTAACTACCCTTTCTTCCTGAATCAGATGTCTCCTTTCATCGGTGATCCTTAAGTAATATGTGATCACCAATAAAGAACTCTAAGTCTTTCCTTCGATGATCTACGTAGCTCTTTTATTGACTTTGTGATGTACATAGGAGATCCTTAATGATCTGTATCTTCTCAATCGCTTCCCACACTATCTTTTCTCCAAGCATGCTTCTTTTGCCAACTTTAGTCCAACAACTTGTTGATCTACACAGTCTTCCATACAACACTTCATACGATGCCATACTGATGCTAGCTTAGAAACTATTATTATACGCAAACTCAATCAATGGTAAATGATCATCCTGGTTTCCTTTAAATTCAAGGATGTAAGCACGAAGCATATATTCAAGGATCTAATTCAATCGTTCGGTTTGTCCGTTCATCTGTGAATGAAAAGCAGTGCTGAAGTCGAGTGATGTCCCCAAAATTTCTTGAAAACTCCTCCAAAAGCATGACGTGAATCTAGAGTCTCGATCAGATAAAATGGATACAAGGATACCGTTCAATCTAATGATATCCTTGATGTAAAGCTTGCTCAACTCGTTTAGGGATAAAGAAATACGAATAGGGAGGAAGTGTGGAGACTTGGTTAATTGGTCAATAATCACCCAAACAACACCATGATTGTCACGCTCCAAACTCAGAAACTAGGCTCACAAAATTTCTGATCACCGAATCCGGCACCGATAGCCTCTATAGTACCCCATTCTCGGCTTCCGGCACCCATATACCAGGTTTCGATCCTGGGATCCTATAAGAATGATTTCTAATATAATTTATTCCATAATAAGCATAACCAAAAGCATAACCCATGAACAATAACAAGAACACCATCACAAAATTCACTAAGATAAAAAAAAAACTTTAGATTTAATGTGCGTAAAGGGAAAATACGATGATAATAATAACCAAACTCTAGAAGCTCGACCGCACGCTCTTGTTCTTGCTCAGCTACGACTACATCCTAGCATCACCTGCTCGTATATAAGCTTATAGAAAGCTTAGAAGGTGGTGAAAGTGGGTGCGTAAGGTAGCAATGTAAGTATGCAATATCAGAGTGATGCAGAAACATGCAAGTAAGTCCATGAATGCTATCAGCCGTACCAAGGCTATGTGATGCAAGGCATGAATGCTATTGGTCATACCAAGGCCATACAATGTAAGACCTACATTGCCAATGTCATGTGCAAGATGTAGCTCAAGCATACCAATCCACATAGCAATCAAGCTCATCTCTGGAGCATCAAATATCAGTACAGTTCTCTCTGGATAATCACCAAGGTCTAGTACACTCCAAATGGCACTGCCCCTTCCTTAGGCACATAGTCCAAGTGAGCATAAGAGACCTCACTATCTGCCTGGCCAATAGCCTGTCAATACCTATCCGATACTTCGATAGCGGACCCATTTACAAGTTGGTCAGACTCAGCCTAGCAATTGCCTCTTACCCTCAGACGGGTAAGGCCACACCCCCTTTTAACCGACTAAGACACAGTGGGAGATGCAGCCTCCTGGTATTTGGCCCTCATGCGCTCATAAATTCACTTGGTCTAGGCATTGGAGCATCCTCCATGGTACCATAAGGGTTTGGGGACTTTCACATTGGGACATCCTTCACACCCCCGTGCTTAACAAGAATTTCTAGTATCCAATCTTGCCATCCACGCTATATCTGTGGAGGCTACAGCCCTGATGTCGTTAGGGTGTACAGTAATCATAATCACACGATGCAAGATACATGAGTCACACAGTCTAATCATGCATCAATCTTGTGCATGCCGTGCGCTCATGTGGGACAACTCTGCCTAACAAGGAGTCCCGTAAACAACCCGCCCAATGGCATATGTAATGGTCAACCACATCTCATAACAAGCATGCAGATGATATGTACGGGCATGTATCATGATGTTATACTATCACATACTCATAATCGGTATCAATAATCGGCCTATAAACTAGGCGAGGTCCATAGATGGACAGCAAACCCATAACTTGAAGGTCAGTCCTCAACTATGGGTACAACAAATCTGATAGCATAGATCCCTCTGTCTATAGCAATGATGAACTCTCCTCATATCAAGGTTAGGCCTAGGTGGCCTACCTATATTCCTAAGGATTCGGAAAGGGTTCCTTCTCCATACTATCATATAGCCCATTAGATGCCCTAGGGGGCCTAAATAAGTCCTAGATGGACTCCAAGATTTTTTTTAAAAAAAAAAAATCCTACTAATAACCAATAGGGGCCTAACATCTTGAGTTAGCCTAATGTGAATAGATGGATCATGCAATTATCAATAGGGCCCAATGATTAGGGTCAACCCACTTACAGAAGGATGTGAATGGGCCTAACAAGGCCTAAGGGAAGGTCACAATGTGGACATTTAACCATCATTGACGATCAATGTGGACATTTAACCAACATTGCTCCCAAGGAGTGGCCCACATAGAACCTAACATATAGTGGGCCCATGGCCTCACATAAGGGCCTCATATACATCACAATGGGCCTCACTCAAAGGCCTAATATACATCACAATGGGCCTCACCAAATCGGCCTCTCATACATCACAATAGGCCTCACCAAATCGGCCTCTCATACAACACAATAGGCCTCATTCATGGGCCACATATACATCACATTAGGCCTCACCAGATGGGCTACAAATACATCACATTGGGCCTCATTCGAAGGCCTCATATACATCAGATTGGGCCTCATCATGTGGGCCATGTATACATCACATTGGGCCTCTCCGAATGGGCCACAAATATATCATAATAAGGTGGGCCCTGTACATTCCAAATGGACCACAAAATACATCATAATAAGGTGGGCCCTACACATTCTAAATGGGCCACAAAATACATCATAATAAGGTGGGCCCTATAAATTCCAAATGGGCCCCACCAGATGGACAACTAGGATCAAACACGTACATCACGTGGGGGCCATGTGGATGGACGATGTGAATATACAGCACATCGCAACCACCCGTCCAACAAATGGACGGGGTGGATATACATCATCTGGGCCCCACATGGTAGCCAAAACAAATGGACGATGTGGCTATAAACCTTATACATCAGAGGTGGGTCCCACCATCCAACAATTTGGACGGTGAAGATAAGACCCATACATCATGGTTGGCCCCACATGGCACACCATCCAGAGATGGACGGTGTGAATATAGAACGCATGCATTAGGGGCCCACCATCCCTAGAAAATGGTCGACATGGCTATAGAATACATATATCAAGGTGGAATCCACCCCCACATGTGCAGCACGTGTGGGGTGGATCCACGTCCATGGAAAAATGGAAGGACGGTATGGATATATCACATACCCCATGATCAGACCCCCAGAACTTGCTGACGTTAATACAGCAGCTAAATAGCTGCATGTGAGACCCACCATCTCTACTGGACGGACGGTGTGGATATAAGGCACATGCATCACACGTGGGTCCCACATGCACGTGGCCCACCTGGTTGGGATCAAACTGATATTAGTGTTTTCCTATCATTCAGTCCAGCAGTATTTTGTTGCTGGACATCCCATGGCTGGATGATTTGGATGTAATTCATCTATTAAGTGGGGCCCACGTGCACGTGCCCACCAGCCACATACATCATTCTCATCAAAATAAGAAGAAGAGAGAGTGAAAGAGAGAAAGAGAGAGCGGTTGTGGGAGGGGCCCCATCACTATGGGCCCCTCTTTTGCATTACAACACATGCATGCATCACTTAGGTCCCACCGAATGTGGGCCCTCAAATCATCAAATCCATGTAAGAAAACACAAATCTAATCCTAGAAAAGCACCCACCTTAGATCATGGACTTCTTCTTCCACCAATGTGTTCTAGAGCTCCATGGGATGAGATTCGATGGTTGGGATTAATTTTGGAGGGTTGGATGAGAGGGTATAAGCCTGGAAGAGGGTTGGAATTTTGGGAGCTCTCTCTTGCAATGGAGGATGAAAATGAGGACAAAGGGAGGGAAAGATAGAGATGAAGAGAGAGAGAGAGAGAGAGAGAGAGAGAGAGTGGTGTAGCTTCCTAGGCAATGAGTGGATTGTAAGAGAGGCATGGGTGGGGTGATCATGAGTTGTAAGAGCATGCCTAGGGCTATGGGATAGGGGCTATAGCTAGGGTGATGTCACCCTTAGGGTGACATCATCCTCGTGATGATGGTTGCTAGGGAAATGTGCAATCTGGATAGGCGGGTCCCATAATGCGCGATCCATGGCCATTATAATGCACGGTCCACATCTTATGATCTAAGCGTCAGATTAGCGCAAAGATACAGTGTCGGAACCGTGGCGATGGCATAGTCGCAATGGCACAGTTCTCGGGTTGAGTCGGCTCAAATTTATAAGATGTGACTTAGGGTTGCACATGAATGTAATTTACGGGTCGCGGGATCCTACGGAATGGAATGGTACTAGGACATGGGCCTGACAACTCTCCCATACTAATAAAAATTTCATCCTCGAAATTACTATCATGTAGGACAAGGCAAGGGAAGAGAAAGCATCATCATCACACACACACACACACACAACAATCAATGCAATACAAGGCATAATACAAGCACAATCAATCTACAAACGAATGGGGATATCGCTCTCTAATCTCAGCCTCGCGCTCCCAAGATGCTTCTTCAACATAATGATGACCGCACTGCACCTTCACTAAAGGAATGATCTTGGTCCGGAGGACCTGCTCCTTCCGATCAAGGATACGGATTGACCACTCAATGTAGGAAGTATCCTCACTGACCTCAAGAGGTTGCCAATCAATCACGGGAAAGGTGCCTTACCCACACTTACGCAACATTGAAACATGAAAAATATTGTGGATGTCAGACAACTCAGAAGGTAAGGCAAGCCTATAGACCACAACGTCAACACGCCCAGTGATCTCGAAAGGTCCAATAAATCTTAGGGCAAGCTTTCCTTCACTCCAAATCAAACTATGCCCTTCATAGGTAAGACCTTGAGATACACTTTGTCCCCAACTGCAAATACCAAAGGACGATGCCGACGATCAGCAAAACTCTTCTGCCGACTCTGAGTTGTGCGCATCCTCTGCTTGATGATGTCGATAACCTTTGACGTCTGTTGCACAAGCTTGGGGCATAGGAGACGGTGCTCTCCAACCTCGAACCAATAACTGGGGGATCGACATGGCCTGCCATACAAAGCCACGAAAGGAGTTATACCAATAGTCACCTGATAGTTGTTACTATACGTGAACTCAGCCAGGCGTAAATGCTCATCCCAGCTACCGAAAAGTCGATCACACAAGCACGAAGCTATCCTCAAGAATCTGGTTGACCCTCTCGGTCTACCCATCAGTTTGCAGATGATACGCGGTGCTGAACTGCAAGGCAGACCCCATAGCCTTCTGGAAGCTCTTCCAAAACTGAGATGTGAACCTCGGGTCTTAGTAAAAAACAATCGAAACTGGAACACCGTGCAGTCTCACAATCTTATCAACAAATAATTTGGCAAGTCGATCCAAAGGTCAAGTCACATGAATTGCAAGAAAATATGCCGACTTCGTCAGACAATCCATGACAACCCAGATGGCGTCATGACTAAGCTTAATCCTTGGCAAGCCCATAATGAAATCAGTGGATATGTGCTCCCAGTTCCATGTCGGGACGCTCAACGACTGCAATGGACTTGGGGGTTTTTGATGATTGGCCTTGACATGCTGGCATATGTCACACTCGGCCACAAAATTAGCAATCTAACGCTTCATCCCTGCCCAAAAATATTGTCTCCTCATATCACGATACATCTTCGTCGAGCCACGGTGGATAGAAAATCTGGTTCGATGTACCTCGGTCATAAGATCTCTACGAGACTCTGAAACATCTGGGACACACAACCGGCCTTTGAAGCAAAGTCCACCATCCGAACCAATCTACCAATCTAACTGACTCTCAGATGTTACCTCTGCCCGATAACTCTACAACAACTCATCTACCTACTGAGCCTCAATCACCCTTGCGACAAGAGATGGTTAAATCAATAGGCTCGATAACTGCATAATAAAAGACTGTAAGCCAATCTCGAAGTTAAACGCTGACACATCCTCAAGCATCTTCCATTCCTGAATCTTCATGTGTGCCACTAGGCCTCCTGGATGACAGCGAAGGGCATCCACCACCACGTTCACCTTATCCGGGTGGTACTGAAGATCAAAATTATTGTCCTTCATGAGCTCCATCCAACGTCTCTGCCTCATGTTCAACTTAGACTGAAAGAAGAGATACTTCAGGCACTTGTGGTTGAAGAAAAGCTCGAACCTGACCCCATAAAGATAGTTCCTTCACACCTTCAGTGCGAAGACAACTACTGCCAGCTCTAAATCATGTGTGGCATAGTTCAGCTCATGGACCTTAAGCTGGTGAGACGCATAAGCCATTGTCTTCCCGTGCTGCATCATGACAGCACCTAAACCAACTCGCAAAGTATCAAAAAATACAACAAAACCTTCACTCCCAGAGGGAAGAGTGAGGACAGGAGTGGAGTGAGGCGATCCTTCAACTCCACAAACGCTCGCTCACAGGCGTTACTCCACACAAACTCTACGCCCTTCTGGGTCAACCTGGTCAGCGGTGCTGCAATACGGGAGAATCCCTCAATAAATCATCGGTAATATCCCACAAAACCAAGAAAACTTCATATCTCAGATGCGTTCATAGGCTGGCCGCACTGACATGCTACATCAATCTTTAAGGGGTCCACTGCGATACCCTCCCTCATCACCATATGACTGAGGAACTTCACCTCCTCCTACCAAAACTCGCACTTCTCCAGCTTCGCATACACCTAGAGAGCACGGAGGGTCTGAAAGGTAATCTTCAAATGCTACTCATAGTCCTCACGGGTCCTCGAATATATCAAATGTCGTAGATGAAGACCACAACAAACTGATTAAGATAAGGACGGAAGACCTCATTCATCAACTACATAAAGACCATGGGCGCATTGGTAGTCTAAAGGACATAACCTGAAACTCAAAGTGACCATAGCGCGTCCTGAAAGTCATCTTCAGGATGTCCTCCTTTCGGACTCGAATCTAATGATAATCGGACCGCAAGTCAATCTTTGAAAAGAACTACGCACCCTGCAGCTGATCAAACAAATCATCAATCCTCGGGAGCGGATACTTGTTATTGATCTTAACCCAGTTGAGCTCACTGTAATTCACGCAGAGCCTCAACGAGCCATCCTTCTTCTTGACGAATAGTAACGGCGCTCCACATGACGAACTACTTGGACGAATGAAACAAAACTCACACAACTCATCCAATTACTGCTGCAGCTCTCGCAACTCCATCAGTGTCATACAATACGGGGCCTTCGAGATAGGCGCGGTATTGGACACAAGATTAATCTGAAAATCAATATGTCAGTCCGGCGGTAATCCCAGAATCTCCTAGAATACATCGGGGAAATTACAGATAATTGGTAACTGATTAAAGCTCACTACTACAAGCTCCTCTATGGCACAAGACATCAAACAAGACTGCTGCTCTCTTCTCGGCTCGGCTACGAATTGGAACTGCAGCAAACCGGGTATACAAAATATGACTATCCTCAAGGAGTAGTCCAATACGGCGTGGTACTCGGCTAGCCAATCCATGCCTAGGATGATATCAAACTTTGACATCGGCAACACGAATAGATCAGCGGGCAAGAAGGTCTTCTCGACCAAGATGGGGTAAGACAAACAATATCGGCCTAACACAGCGGTCTTCCCCAAGGGCATCGATACAGTCAACCCCTTACAGGCAGACTCTGTCGATAATCCGGTTGAATGGCAGAAATCCTTGGACATAAAAGAATTAGATGCACTAGAATCAAACAACACTTGAGTAATGCATGCTGAGATAGGAAGAATACCCTTAACAACTCCTTTAGAAGACTGCGGGTCCTGCTGAGCAGTGTAGAACCTAGCATGAGCTAGTTGGGGAGGTGTGTGTCCTCTAGGAGGTCCTTGCTGCTGCTGCCGCCACTGTAGCGGCCTATACTGCTCTCTCAGCTGTGGTTGGGGCCTTTGTGGTGGAGGTGGCTACGGTCAAAACTACTATTGTGGAGGCTACTGAGGTGCTCTCGGTTGCAGTTGCTACTGAGGGCAGGGGCACTCGTGCATATGGTTTTAAACTTCACCACACCTAAAATAAGTCCCTGCGAACGGCCTCTGGGGTGGTGCTGGAGGTACCACTAGTGCTCGGCGACTCGTGCACCTCACTGCTGTCGACACTACTATTGTTGGGAGCCACCGGAGGGGGCCTACCTCTTCCAGTCTCTCCTTCGATCACAACCACTCTGCATGCAGGCCCAATCAGCCTCATAAATTTGAGCCCTCCGTACTACCTCATCAAAAGTAGGAAGTTCGTGCCCAACAACATGGCCTCAGAGACCATAACGCAAGTCGCTCTCAAAACGGTGGGCCTTCCGCCCCTCGTCATCAACCAAGTATGGTGTGAACCTTGATAGCGCCATGAAACGAACCACATATTGAGTCACAGACATGTCTCCCTGTACCAGGGTCTTGAAGTCTAATGCTCACTGCCGTCGAATGTGGTCGAGGAAGTACTACTGGTCGAATCGGTCAATGAAATCCTCTCATGTCCAAGTAAAGTCAGCTCCTCCAGCACGGGCGACAGAGGTCCACCTGTGTTCAGCCTCGCCCTAGAACAAATACACGGCCAAGGAGACCCACTGCTGTGTCATGCATCTCATGGTCTCAAATATCTTCTCCACTTAGGAGCGCCACCTATCTGCTGTAGTTGGATCAGGCTCTCCCTGGAACCACGGGGGATCGAGCCGAAGGAAGTGTCTCAACAAAACGCTCGCGCGCTCCTCCTCTACTTACTCCGGGGCCTCAGTGGGACGCCTGCCCTGTCCGTGGAGGGTGATTTTCACAGCCTAGAGCATCTACTGTAACTGGTTGGTGCCAACTAGCACGGTGGGGGTTGAGCTAGTCTCGGATGGAGGTGTAGGATCGGTAAGGGTCCAAGGCATGGGAGTAGGAGGCTCAGGTGGAGGAATAGGAACAGCAGGTGGTGGAATAAGAATCTCAAGTGCTGGAATGGGAACCTCAGGCTGTGGAACGGGGGCTGTTAGGGTCACTCGGGTCGCTCGGGCACCTTGGGTGCCTCGGGTACCTCGTATGCCTCGCCTAGGCGGCATAGTCTACAACAAAGAACGAAGGGTCCTATCATCCTTGAGAAACCTCAAAGGCTCAGACATTAGGGAATCAAACTAGAAGATTACACACTCAAGGCCTACTCGTCCTATGCTCGAAGCAGATATATGATGTCTCCCTGAATTATTCTTAAGTTATGCTCTGATACCAACTCCTGTCATGCCCCAAACTCAGAAACCAGACTCACAAAATTCTCGATGATTGCATTTATGCATCCATGCATCTAATAAGATCTGCATCATGTATTGTTTTGTATGCTTTACTTTATAACTATGCTTACCTAATGCAACGGTGTGTAATCTTGAGGAGAATTCATACTGAGTTGGCCACTCATCCATCAAATATACAACTATATAGGTAGTACAGGTGGCTTAAGTGATATGTAGGTTCAGACTGATGAGGAGCCGTTATGATGGTCAAGGATGCGTGGTTGTACTTGTCAAGGAAGCTGCGCGGTCTTACGGCTTTCATTTATATATTTTCTTTTATATTTTTCATGTATGTAAATCTTGTAATTGTTAACGTTGAGACATTGGTTTATATAAGTCATTATAGGAAACCTCTTGTATATTCTAAATGTAATCACAAATTTTCTTTTATGCTTACTTGTCCATTTTACGCTCATCTGCTTACTCTGATAGTTGAAATATATATATATATACTCGAATTTGACCATCCTTTAAGGTTAACACTCGGGTTTTTGGGAAATGAGTCATATACTAGGGTCCTGAAAGTCGGGGCGTTTCAGTTGGTATCAGAGCATAGTTTGGACAAACTTAGCCTTGGAAAATGACCTTATCCAAACCTGAAATGTCTCAAATTAAAATGTTTGAAAAAAAAAATTGAACTTAACTGATTCTCTCTTAGACTTGGAAGAATGGTTGAGAATGTAGAAACTCAAACTTAGGTCCCTTAGAAATTATTAGAATAACCATTTGAACTTCCCCTGTAGTTAGAAGAAATTGAGAATATAAGAACTCAAGATCTTGGGCCCCCTAGATAATTGTTTTGAATGATCATAGAACTTAGAAATGAAATTAGGCCCCTTTTGAACATTTAGTCATCTGAACTTATAAAATAAAATAAAATTTAGAGAACATAGATACTTCAAACTTTAGGCTCCCTTGAAAGCTTTAGTTAGACCTTTGGACTTCGACTTACATAGAAATACCTTAGAATGGGGAGCAAATGAGAATATAAGAACTCAGAATTTTAGGTTCCCCAGCACATTGATTAGATGACCTTAGGACTTAGAAACAAGATGCTCCTTTGAAGATTTCAAATTAGTCATTTGAGCATAGAGACTAAACCTCGGTACCATTAGAACACGAATATCCACTATGAGGTAATTAGGACCTAAACGAGAACATTCCTTGAACTTGACTCTCAGTGAACAAGTTTTACAAACCTAGAAATTTGAAATTCCTTAAAGAATTTTCTAGTTAGAAATAATGTTGCAAATGAAGCAACCGTAGGCACCGTAGGAAAATCCTTACCATTTTATACATTAAGTCAAAAAAAGCGTTCCCCAGGCTTAAAGAATCATACTGGAATTTATGATTTAGATTCCCTGATACCTCTCGTTAATTAGAAACGACAATTTCAGCACCTAAGAATAACTAGGAGTGAACTGAAGAGAAATTTAAATAGATTTTCAACTCTATACTAAGCACATCGCGATTAGAGTTAGAATCCAAAATGAATTTAACAAATTTCAAAACTCAAATTTCATGTAGAGATCCCATTCCGGGAGTTTTCAAGTAATGTGTTAGGTGACAAAGTGCGCACTAGAAGCGTAATGGTTGTTCACGTCCATTCACGTGAATTTTAGGTGCTCTCATTGAAAAACTAGAAAGATTACAGGATGTTCCCCCTGAGTCTGGAATAATTGGGATCACGGATTGATGAAATCATGTTTACGCAATGTGTATGCAGTTTGTCTCAAGTTCTAAGTCCTAGCAAATCTCAACGATCTTATTGCCCTAATCAAGCAAATGATCGAGGTTTAACAGGATTATGAGTTGATACCAAAATCCTCTATTCTGCAGGCAGACGATCGACGTATCGGGCTCAAACTCACTACAACCATCTATCTATGTTAGCTCGAACCCTGAAAGTAGAAATTGTGTCATACTTTGGACAACAGGGAACTTCAGTAAAGGAAAAAGAAAATCAAGAGAAAGGTATAAAACGTTATAGAAAATTTTAACATTGAGGAACATTAAAACGGTTCATTAGATTTAGAATGGGTTCTAACCTTTAGTAGGGCTTAGACACCTTAACTGATTTGCCAGACAAGAAACTTAAGAGTTATGAAAATTTTAAATAAGCTCATTGGGATTTCATGCGTGGACATAGGGTACATCTCTAGGAAAAACTAGACAATTCGTAATATTAATAATAGGTACGCATATCACTGAATATTGAAGTAGGACTTTATTTATTTTTCTTTAAGGGGGGTAGAAGGTAATGACCCTTGCCCTAGTAGTATGTCATGAGAGCTTGCATATGTAAATAAACTTAGTGTGGAGAGCTAGTGGATGCATACGAACACCACAAAATAAATTGTTATCCACATTCATAGTCAGAGTGCTGAATTTCGGGGGCGAAATTCTCTTTAAGGGAGATAGTTTGTAACACCCTATACTTTTCAGTACTCGAGTGTTACCATGTAACCCAACTTAGTATGAACACTAACCTAGCTTACTTGAATGTTCACCCTCATTCTAGGCTAAATCCAACGATCAGGAGCAATTTCCATCCGTATATTAAGCTATCCATCCGACAATTTCCAAGATGGATAATCTTGTCACTAGAGAGACCTATCCTTAGGATCAAAATCTCATTAATGGACAAATCTAGCCAACCATTTTGGATTTACAACCCTAAATCATGAAGTCCACCATTCACCAAATCACACCTAAACATTCTTTAGAATCCCTAAGGTTACCGATGGCTAGGTAAGAGTCAATCCAACCGTCAGATTGTTGGAATGGCCAGGGAACCTAGAACTGATATCTAAACATTCATGTGGCATGGCCCACTTTAATGCAAATAACCCAAATATTAGGGTATAGAGCTAACTGATGCACAATGAGTAACCCACATCTTACATATAGGTGTGATAAATGACATATTTCAAACGACTTAACATTTTACATAAAATTAAAACTGAAAACATAATATATATTAATCTTCATTCTTTCTCACTAATATTCATATAAATAAAACATATTAACAATTGGTGATAATATAAATTATATGTAACAAATTTCATTCTTACTTGTTAATTAATGTAATTTTATTAATATAAAACAAGGATAGTAATAAATAGTGATAATAGTAAAACTTATATTAATATTAGTAATTGGCTAATAAACTATTATGAAATGAGCCATTAGAACCTTTTAACCGCTAGTGTTCAAATTCAGAAAGATCCAACCATTAGATTTACAAAAATCCACCGTTAGACTAGAAATTTAGGTGTATGGCCCACTTAAGATTTAGGTCAGCCCCATTCTCGGGATCATGGCCTTATATAAGTGAATGAACCAAATGTTCGGAGTGAATTTATCACAATCATCATGGTGGGCCCCCACCTTAGAGCGTGAGTACACAGAAGGGGTGTGCACTCACGGTGCACCATTCTAAGAAGACCGGTCAGCATGGGTTGACCCATGTTTTTCCCAAAATAGAGAGTTTCTCTCTCTCTCTCTCTCTCTCTCTCTCTCTCTCTCTCTCTCTGTTTTTGCCAACTAACGGACGAACGTCCGTTTGGGACGTCCGTGGCCCACCATGATCACCTACCTGGACGATCCAAACCGTCCATCGTGTCCAAAGCTTGGGTCCCACCAAAACCCACCTCATCTCGCATGTTGAGATGTGCGTGCGTGGGCACAATCCTTGCCGCAAGTGAGCCCGAAAGCACAAAGTTTTCTAAAATGGAAACTGCCCTCTCCTAGCCATCTCAGCAATCTGCGTGAGAGGAGAGATTCTCCATCTCTGCCGTCCATCCTAGAGCGATCCCAACCATACAAAGCTAGGTATTTGTAAAAGAGAAGGAAGAGAGAGAGGGACCGGCAGCTCAATCTTCCTCCAAGCTTCGAGAAAGCTTATCTAAAAGCTTCCTAGAGTCTGTATGGACCGTCTGGGAGAAACAGATCGAAGGGAGGAGCTCCATTTTCAAAGACACCATTAATGGCTGTCTCCTCCTCCTTCGAGCCGCTGAGTCGCACTAGTTCGGGGCAGTTTTTGGTCAGGTTTGGAGCTCCCTCTGGCTGAAGATGGAAGAAGAAAAGAAAGGAAGAAAAGAGAAAGAAAAAGGAAGAAGCGGATAGTTGTTGCCGTTGTCATGAAAGAAGGAAGAAGAAGAAGAAGGAAGAGAGAGAGGACGGGTCACTGCTGCACTCCCGCTCAAGCTCACACTGAGTTGGGTTCGTTTTAAACCTCTTAAGCCTTTGAAACAGAAGAAAACAAGAAGAGAGAGAGGCAATCGGGTGGTTGCACCCTGTAAGCCGACCCGACTCGGCTGTTGACTCAAACCGAGTGGAGCTGCGTTGATAAGGTTGGGCCTGGTTTGGTCCAGTAAGCCTGCTGGTGCAAGTTTAACTGAGGTAGAAAAGAAAGAAAATAAGAAGGGAGAGAAAAGAGAAGGAGAGAGAGAGAGAGAGAGAGAAGGAAGGGATGAGAGAAAGGAAAGAGAAGAAGAGAGAGGGATTGAGTGCAGCCCTTGCACTTGCTGGGTTGAGCCAGGTCTGAGTTGGGCCCATTCCAGCCAAGTTGGGCCTGCTTCGGGTACTGTTGGGTATTCCAGCATAGTAGGAAGAAAAAGAGTGAAGGGAAAGAGAGAAGGGAAGAAGAGAGAAGAAGGAAGTGAAAGAGAGAGGAATGGTGGTGCTTGGAAGCACTAAGTTGACTGGGCTGAGTTGACTCGCTGAACCAGTGAGTTGGGTCACAACTCAGTTGAGCTGAGTTGAGTTGCAAAGCAGGTCGTCGATTCAGATTAAAGCCAAGTTGAACCACTAAGTCGACTAGGGTGAGTCCACCTTCTCCATCCATATTGAAATTTTTTTATTACAATTATCAATGTTATCATTATTATCATTAATAGGATTATTAATATTAAGCACGATTAACCATTAGTAAACTACATATACCAATGCTAGTTATTACAAACAAATTACAATTGTTAAATATTAGTGTTGCATTTGATCATCCTTAAATCTTAGAGCATACTAGTTATTTTCGTTACAATGATTATTAATGCCACATATCCTCAATGTTTAGGGTCACCATGAAATTTATTAATATTTATAGCGTTATAGTCAAACGCGCATCGATTAGCACTTAAATCCTGGACCTAAGTGGTCTAAACTCTAAGCCAATACCCTAAACGTATATAGTGCGTTAGGTTTGGACCTAATTGTAGAAATTCATGATTCATGGTGGATCATTGTATCTATCATCAAGACTAGGTTCATTATGGGTAGTTATGACTTAGGAAACACCATCGTCCTCCATATGGGACTAATCCTTGTTAATATGATTATTAGTGTTAATCCTTATTATATTATCTTATTATTATTACTTACATTATTTAGGAGATTATTAGTCATTATAAGAATAATAGATAATATCGGTATATGTACGGACTTGTGCACCATAATTATTAAAATATCAGCTAATATAAAATATAACACTAATGTTAATAAATACTTTATAATTATTAAATTAACATTAAGATTAATTGCACACCGACTAGGGTTCAAATCCTAAAAATCTAGGTCTAGGACTAAACTCTAGAATAAAACCCTAAGTCATACATCAGAACCCTAAAAACAAGCAATCCAAACCCTAGGTCATATTAACCTTAACCATAAATACTTTGTAGAAACCTAATCTCACGTACAACTTTACAATCCATGGTAGGATTCAATTTTAAGGGTGCACGCACTTCCTAGCAACATCAGTTGGTGATTTGGTACATGAGGTGATGATTTCTTCCCCTTGAGCTTTCCATTTTTCCATTAGCTTAAGTCATAGTTTTATTTTAATTTATAAATAATATTTTCATTCTATAACCACATGTGTTAATTGTTGAAATTGAATTGTTATATCGTATGCTTAATATTTATCCTGTATATTTCATTCATGTTATTGGATTACTTGTGGATTGCTTCTAGAATTTGAACTGGACATTAGTGGGAAACCCCACTTATAAATGTACACCCATACTTAGGATATTACTCGATTAACGGGGATTGCAATAGACCTTTGATCTAGCAGTTATTGAGTAATGGTTTAGATGGATCATTGATGAGGGCCTATCATTCAGGGTTGTTATGTCTAAGTGGTTTTCAAGGATGGTCTTTTATCGCATAGTTTTGATACTCGCCCTATATGGCTTATTTTGATATTTGCCCTATGTGGCTTGTTTTGATATTGGCCCTACGTGGCTTTATTTTGGTATTTTTCCTATAGGGGTTCGATGTTTTATACTGTGCAACCATGTGATGACAAGCCCCATATATGTTCACTCCCCAAGTATAGGGTTGTGATGTAGTAATAAACTCGGTAAGATCGAGGTCGAATCCCACGAGGACTGGTCGTCACAATTTAAATCTGTGATTCTCCTTAACTAATCCAATAATTAATGTAGCGAATGACTAACACAAATTTATGGAAAATAACTATTGAGAATAAGGAAGAAAATTCAATCAGAGAGAGAGCACTAGGACTTTCGAATCCACCCCTAATTATCCTAACCCTTATTTTGTCTGTTAATTCTCTTTAATTTAGATTGATCAAATTTATCTAGAGAAAGCACAATCTGTGTCCTTAATCGGGCATACAGATTGTCTAATTCCTTCAAACAATGCTATGAATAACATATCCCATGTCCTTGGTCGGGCACATGGATTATCTGCATTCATTAAAGCACCCTGTCTCTTCCCCTATAGGAATCTGTTCATAATCAAACACAAGCACCTAGAATAAGCATCCAAACAACATCCATCCATAGACTCTGATCAAAATTCATAGATGGAGAAGTATAGAATTTAAAACAATCAAGCATACTAGAGAAAGAAACAAATCAATCTAATTAAAGTAAAATCAACATAGAACAATGGGTGTTCAAATTAGGGGTTTCATCTCAGCCCTAGCTGAAAGATTAGTTACCCATAAAATCCATTAAACAGATGGATAAATAAAATTCATAAAAAAACATCAAACCAATTTCTCTCTTTCTTCTTTCTTCTCTCCTTTGCTCTAGATCTGGAATTCTCCACTTTTTCAATTTCTGAATGCCCTTCCTCATGTTTTGCAACTCTTTTTATAACTGATGGAGTGGCTGCAGTGGTGAAATTCGGATTTGGGAAGAAAATTTGTCGCTTTGCATGACAAAATTCCTTTTCGCAGCCAAGTTCGGGACCTCAAAACACCATACTTTCCTCGTTCAAATTCCAACAAACTAGTCCCTTAGGACTTTCTTGGGTCCTCACATGATAGACGGTTCGAGATCGCCATATGATCAAAGATGGTGGCCCCACAACCGCTGGAAAACCGGATTTCCAAATTTGTGCAAAACTTTCGCACCCTTTCGGCTGTCGTGATCGGTGGGGCCCCTGAAGTATCTTACGGAAAATCCACCCGTCCATTGGATTCGAGAACGAAATTTCGGTCAAGAATAAGTAGTTTTGAACGTCCAGCGATGCGTCCCAGAGAAGAAAACACAAAAAGATCAGGTTTGGACATTGCGGGGCAGCCCTTTTGTGGCCTCTGTACCGGACACATGTGCATGCATGAGTATAAAATGGAAACATGGTTTTGTAGTATTCGCGTCCATCTTCAAGATGGACGGATTGGATCATCCGGACGGGACACGTGTGGGGCCCACTGCCAACCGCAAAACGGACGGACGGTTCGTCCGTGTAAGGTACTGCAAAAACGGCAAGCTGCCGTTGCGTGGTGGCGGATTCGAAATTGGAAGGCGGTCAGCAGCTGTGGTGCTGTGGTGCGGCTTTGGAGCATAGTGCACAATGCACATTCGCTTCTTATGGAGGGCCTGCTGTGATGTTTTCGAGAAATCCAAGCCGTCCATCCTATTTCTTATATCATTTAAACCGTCTAGGTAAATTTTGAAGAAGGTCCAGATATCGGGTGGGTCGGAATCAACGGTTTATGGACGATCATCGGTTGGGGCACTTTCCTAATGATCCGAGAGTAAGTGAAATTTGAAATGTACGGTTAATTTATGTCCCTAATCCCATGTATAAAGTTTCGAGCCAATTGGATGGAGGGAACCATGTGATCTTTCATTCTGTACCAATTTCAGGCCTCTTTAAACGTGAACGGCCTGATTTCCTCGGGTCCCAGGCATGTAAATTCTTCAATATTGGTCCTCTGGAGTCCATCCCGTGCTCTGGTAATTCCGGAGAGTCAAATCCATGCTTTTAACATCATTTTTCAATACACGCTCCTAATTTCATCCTGTAATAAAAACACAATTAAAATATGGCATTAACCATTATCATGTACGTAAAATCAGGTAATAGTCGGGGTCTGATATGCAATATTCGACCCTCATCAATATACTGTAATATGATTGGCCACTAGTCGACGGGTTTCTATTATACATCCTAAGATGGTAGTCTTATGAGCCGGGGATGGTAGTATGGGACCTATGCCCGAGCTGTCGGCCTACGCTGGTGACAAGCCCCGTAGTGACCTTTGAGCTTATTTAAATTGGTTGGTTGTAATTGGACTAATAACGGGTTGGCTAATCATGCATACATAACACAGACCAACGTCTATCGCTAACGTACGTGATGTACGATAGGTAGTCGTTACGCCGCACGCAGTATACTTTCACTGACGACTAGCCTCTGTCCGACTGGATGCTTTTCCCAGGTTGATGATTGCATGGGTGACGAGCCCACTGTCTGCACGGATGAGCATCCCTTGGGCAGTGATTACAATCACACATCCATGCATCTAATAAGATCTGCATCATATATTATTTTCTATGCTTTGCTTTATAACTATGCTTACCTAATGCGGTGGGGTGTATAATCTTAAGGGAAATTCACACTGAGTTGGCTACTCATCCATCAAATATACAACCGTACAGGTAGTACAGGTGGCTTAAGTGATATGTAGGTTCAGACTGATGAGGAGCTGTTATGATAGTCAAGGATGCGTGGTTGTACTTGTCAAGGAAGCTGTGCAGTCTTACGACTTTCATTTATACATTTTCTTTTATATTTCTCATGTATGTAAATCTTGTAATTATTAACGTTGAGACATTAGTTTGTATAAGTCATTATGGATAACCTCTAGTATATTCTAAATGTAATTGCAATTTTTCCTTTATGCTTACTTATCCATTCTACGCTCATCTGCTTACTCTGATAGTTGAAAATATATATATATATATATATATATACACACACACACACACACACACACACACACACACACACTTAAATTTGACCATCCTTTAAGGTTAACACTCGGGTTTTTAGGAAACGAGTCATATACTCGGGTCCTGAAAGTCGGGGTGTTACACACCATCCCTAGCAGATGGACGACGAGGCTATAGAATACATATATCAAGGTGGACCCCACCCCCACATGTGCAGCACATGTGTGGTGGATCCACGTCCATGGAAAAATGGACGGACGGTATGGATATATCACAAACCCCATGATCAAACCCCCAGAACTTGCTGACATTAATACAGCAGCTAAATAACTGCATGTGGGACCCACCGTCTCTACTGGACGGACGATGTATATATAAGGCACATGCATCACACGTGGGTCCCACATGCACGTGGCCCACCTGGTTGGGATCAAACTGATATTGGTGTTTTTCTATCATTCAGTCCAATGATATTTTACTACTGGACGTCCCATGGCTGGACGATCTAGATGTAATTCATCCATCAAGTGGGGCCCACGTGCACGTGGCCCACCAGCCACATACATCATCCTCATCAAAATAAGAAGAAGAGAGAGAGCAAAAGAGAGAAAGAGAGAGCGGTTATGGGTGGGGGCACGCCACTATGGGCCCCTCTTTTGCATTACAACACATGCATGCATCACTTGGGTGCCACCGAATGTGGGCCCTCAAATCATCAAATGCATACAAGAAAACACAAATCTAATCCTAGAAAAGCACCCACCTTAGATCTTGGACTTCTTCTTCCACCAATGTATTCTAAAGCTCCATGAGATAAGATTCAATGGTTGGGATTGATTTTGGAGGGTTGGATGAGAAGGTATAAGCTTGGAAGAGGGCAGGAATTTTGAGAGCTCTCTCTTGCAATGGAGGATGAAAATAAGGAAGAAAGTGAGGGAAAGAGAGAGATGAAGGAGAGAGAGTGGTGTAGCTTCCTAAGCAATGAGTAGATTGTAAGAGAGGCATGGTTGGGGTGATCATGAGTTATAAGAGCATGCCTAGGGCTATGGGCTAGGGGCTATAGCTAGGGTGATGTCACCCCTAGGGTGACATCATCCCATGATGATGGTTGCTAGGGAAATATGCAATCTAAGTACGTGGGTCCTGCAATGCGAGGTCCACATCTTATGATCTAAGCATCGGATTGGTGCCCAAGACACGGCGACAGCGCGGTCGTGTATATTCTTGAGGGTGAGGCTAAGCATTGGTGGACCTCCATTGCCCATGCCGCAGGGCCTGACTTCGTCTGGACATGGGAGGATTTTGTGGACCGGTTTGACCGGCAGTACTTCCCCGACCACATTCGACCACAGCAAGCGTTGGAGTTCGAGACCTTGGTGCAGGGAGATATGTCTGTGGCGCAGTACGTGGCTCATTTCGTGGCGCTTCGAGGTTTATGTCATACTTGATTAATGACAAGGGGCGGAGGGCCCGCCATTGAAATGGCGGTAAAGACCGCACTAGTTGAAGTCAGAATATGCCAATATCTCCTAGAGGGGGTGAATAGGACTTTTTAAAAATTTTATGATTTATAAACAAAACCTACTTCACTAATCCTGTGATCATGCAAGTATCATGATTACTCAAAAGTAACTCTACTGGCTTCCAAGCTTGGTAGAGGATCCAATCACAAACTATTTTAGAAGTCAGCAGTATGCAAGCTAGCTTATGATGGATATGACTGTGTAGGTGTGTGTGATGTGATCAAATATTCAGATGAGGTAGAATTTAAAGCAGATCACACAATCATGAAAAATAACAATCTCAAACACAGTCATTTTTATAGTAGTTCGACTACTTGTCTACTCCACTCCCGGCTGCCGCACTCAACCCTTGAGTGTACCGGATTTCACCTCAAACCTAAGGTTTTAAATCATGTTCACATTCAACCTTTACACGGAGGTTTCTACTCGGTTCACCTCTAACCTTGGAGTTTTACTGGTTCACTCCTAACCAGATGTTTATACTCTCCATAGAGTAAGGGTCTACACAACGCACCCAGATGTTTATGCTCTCTATAGAGCAAGGGTCCACACAATGCACCTAGATGTTTATACTCTCCACAGAGCAAGGGTCCACACAACGCACCCACTACGTACACTGTAATGCCCTGAAAATCGGGGGTCGAGCATAAACTCAACTCCCGAGTTCCAATGCATCACTTATGCAACAAAATGAATTATGATTAAATGTTGACTGTATTAGAGTAGTGAACATGAGTGAGATTAAACCAAAACAGCATATCATACTCCAGAGACAGTTAAATTTGCAAGCAGAAGACTATGATAGATAGATAAAATATATATACTGTGGTGAGTCTCTAGAGTGTGATAATGTTACCAGGTTAATGAATTACAAGTATAATTCCAATTTATATGAAAAGTGTAAAGTCATCTAGACAACATCCCTATACCCTGTCGATCAAGATATGGCTTGCATGAAGCTGCCAGAAACTACATAAAGGAGGAATCCTCCTCATCCTCATAAAAGTCCGGCTCTGCTTCACAACATCGCCATCATCTGAAACTCAAATAAGTCTGGTTGGTGTGTACAACACCGTCCCGTAACGTGGGAGTGAGTGATCAACTCAGTGGAACAATAAAGCATAGGTTAACATGTTATCAATGCAGTCAAGCAGTAATGATAAAGCAGTATAATCATACACTCCTAACTACTCTCATTAATGCAAGTATGAATGCAGTCATGATGGATGCCCTTGCCAAACCACCCTCATGCGACACCATCTTACGTTCGCGGCATACTTTCATCCCCCAGTGCTCCACATCTTCCAGGCACATGCAATGCATAATGAGCATGATTACCGAGTTGTTATTAGTCCATTTCAAACAGCAGTATTGAAAAACTAAGGTACCTCCCTTGTATCATTCCCAAACATGATCCATTCTAGGGTCGTCAGTCCTAGTAAATCTCATACGATAATGTGTTTCTAGGTCGCTGCAGAGGCTGTCAGGGCTGTTACGCACAATAGTTACACCACTCCCCCATCACCTCTTTAACGATTCATCACTATACAGATATAGGCCTAGTTCATACTCTATACACCGCTGCAAAACTCTAAGGTTCACCGCAAATTCAGAGTATGCTCGAGGTCACTACAAAGGGCTGCTAAGGCTGTTACGCACAAAGGTTACACCACTCTCCCATCACCTTATCAATGTAGGCCGACAGCTCGAATATAGTGTCTCATACCACCATAATCGGCTCACGAGTCTGGTTGCTCACTGGTCACTACGGGGAGGCACATGGCCCTAGCGTAGGCTGACAGCTCGACCATGGTGTCCCATACCACCATGCCCGGCTCATGAGTCTTAACAGATCGATGTACCATGGTTAACGAAATTTTCACTGGTAAGTTTGGTACCCTAGGTTCAAGCAGTAGCGTCCAAATATGGTGAACATACATAAGACAAATCGGGTTGCTTGACGAGCTCGACTAGCTCGAGCGCACAATAAGTTGAACGACATGAAGCGCATAAGCACTTCACGTGGCCTAACCACTGCCGCCAACCGAAGTATGACTCGGGATCGTCAGACACATCCTACGTAGAAAATGAATCTCAGCCACGAATTCGGTCCCATTACCGACGGTCTAGACTATACAATAGCCCCAATCACATTCAATTGTAGATAGGTAGTAATGGATCAAGATTCAAATCATACAATCAAAATCTGGTATTATCCGTTTAGGGCTGTCAGGGCTATTGCACGGAATCGTTACACCACTCCCCCATCACTTATGACAGATCATACAATGTAAACATGAATTTAAACATACGCATTACATAGATAAAATCATACAATCAGTTAAGCATATTATAAAGTACAACACAAGCATGTGTTTGTACATATTCAATTCCTAATCACACAGATATCTAAAGGAAGCATACACATAGTTATAAGAGTTGAGAATCATATCTCAACGCTCTTATACATTACAATTTACTAACTATTACTCATTCAACATTTCAACAAACACTTTAGACTACCTACATCAACATACATGACATATGTTGATCACATAGGTATTAGGCCAAATCCTTTCACTAGGGAGTTGCCCCAATTACAACACGCATGCACCCACGACGAATAGTCATGGCAGGCAGGAATCCAAGTTCCATATTCATTCAGTCGTTTCCACAAACACTTGGGCTACACATTTTAACATATATAGCTTATAGTGGCCGTGGTGTGATTTAGGGCAAATCCTTTCACTAAGGGGTTGTCTAACACACCTCAATCATGTTCCATACATATGGCAGGCACAAATCATGAATCCATATTTACTTAGTCATTTCAACAAACACTTAAACTATACACTTTATAACATGCGCAATGTATGTTGAGAAAACATGCATTAGGGCTAATCCGTTCACCCAGAAGTTAATACTAGTAAATCTAGCATACATATACAACAGTAAATCATGGCCAACATAATTCCAAATTTTATATGTATACGGTATTTTCTAAAATACACTATTTCTACATACATAGTGTATATTAGCATATCATGTATTATGGCGAGTCCTTTTGCCAACTAAGTATTTTATCCATATATATTATATTCATACAACAAATAATCATGGCAAACACATTTCCAAAATTTATACGTATACGGTATTTTCTACGAATACCTAGAATATGTAAAATTCCATATTCTTCGTCTTTAATCGAAATGGAAAACAGACAGCACTTTGTACATGTGCAATTGTATGCAGATCATGAATCTATCATTATCTGACATTGAAAGCGTTGAAAACCATAACCTATACACCTAAAGTCCGCACCTTTTGTCGTAGAATCGTAACGGAGTCGATAGGTTTGCTAAGCTTCCGTATTCGGCAGTTTGGCAACCTATAGAATGAAATAGGTTAGCTATTTCATAACCTACAACTATCAACACCCAAAATCGGATTAGGGTTAGGGTTTCTTACCTAGAAACGGAGCTGGAATCGCTGGGAAAGCGATTAGAACGGAGTGGTGGAGCATGGATAGCAGCAGGGAAGAAGGGCAGGGAGACTCTCCCACATCTCCCACACTTCCTCTCTCTTTTCTCTCTCTCAAATTCGTATGGCTGTGAGAGAGAGGGTTCTAAGGTCCTTATATAGCCTAAAAACTCACCAAATTAGACTTAAGGTCAAGGTATACTTGAGTTTTGTCCAAAGGGCATCTGTTTCAGCTCAACGGAGGACTTCTGGCGGCCCCTTTTCTGTGTGCAGTCGGACTTAAGCTCACTAATGCTGGATCTATGTTTAGTCAAGTTTTCATTTCAGTCGGGATTCCAGATCACGCGTGGCGGACCAGTTTCAGTTCAATGGTCAGTGGATCTCGATCAGAGATTTCGAGTACATGGATATGTTTATGAAATTTTCTACGATCCAGGGTGTATTTGGGTCGGTCGGACGATCTGGATGCCTAAAACTGATTCGCAAGCGACAAGTCTCAGATTACTATTTGAGATATTTATTTTTAAAGAAAATCAAGTATTCTCACACTCACATGCTCCGAACTCAAGCGAACAGCCATGGGACACTGTCTAGATTTGATTTCTGAGATGGTTGTCAAGCCCAGCGTAGCGGTCCTAAGTCCTTAACTTCGTATTACTTGGACTTCCGATGTGCGGTCCAGATCTGATACGGAGTTTTGAGATGCTCCTGAGAGCAACCAGGTAATGAGATTGATCCTAGATTTTAGGGTAACCTAGCATCAATGATTCTACAAGTTTTGAGTCTTCTAGATCGTATTTAAAGTGGATCAAGTGGATTTCGTAGCTAATCTAGTTTAGCACTTAGTTAACTTTATCAAATTTCTAAAGGATTTAGTCTTGTAAGATTTCTATCTGAGGTGGTACCTAGGCCTTTGTAGTTTGTACATAAGGTGATCCAAGCTATAATACTTAGCTAGTTTAAGATAATATCTAGGGTGAAAGTACTTAGAAAAATTAAAAGATCAAGGTGGTGAAGGGTGGGATTTGTGAAGGAAATGGGTTCAAAAGCTTCTTTAGACTTTGGGATTGAGTTCTAACAGGTTAATAAGGTGTTAGGATTGACCCATTTCCTAAGGACGTCTAATTCCAGATTGGCAAAAATCCAGGATGTTACAATCTACCCCCCTTAAAATAAAATTTCGTCCCCGAAATTGCTTAAGGGTAATAAGTAAGAATTCTATTATTTTATTTGCCTAACACTTATTAATTTCAAGTTTCTACGCGTGGTAGGGTATATACTAGCCTGGTTCATTTTAGTCTACCCCCCTTAAAACTTATTTTTTATCCATTTCTCATATCCTGATGGTTTGCTACAATGGATTTCTTTCCCTATTTGGAGTCTTGGTTTCGATTCCCAACTATTTAGAGTAAGATAGTTGTTTTAAATGTTTAACCAACACGGAGAGATGGTTATAGTGGGCTTGATCCCAATACATCGAATATCCACCTGACCAGGGTAGAAGGCTCATCGTATCCCTTCCCAGTCCTGGTAGATCCTGGTCTTCTGCTTGGTCAAGCAGTGAGTCCGTTGGTAGTCGCCCAGGATTGAGAATTGGGTCAAGCCGCGAATGCTTCACAGGTGTATATTTCAGTAACTCCATAGTCCGATCACTCTAAAAACGTAGGGAATGTCCATCATTGAAAGGTTCAAATGTCATATTTCTCAGGTTACCCTTTAGGTCTTAGTCTAAGAGAGTACTCGTTATTATCTATGTCCAAGGAAATGGTGAATCAAATCTTACTAGATCATCCTAAAACGGTTTCGATCTTGGGTCATAGTAGAACTTGTTAGGGCTTCTGTAATGTTCGTATTCAACGAGCACAGTTTCGATCCTGGGCCAGTGGGGTAGGGTCCACCATGCTTTCGCTGCGCCACCTAGATCAAAGAGGTGCATTGATTTGACCTAGCTACATCTATCGGTCTCTGGCATTCTCTAATGTAACCGGGAGTCTAGTCTTAATTTAGGAGTAGTGGATCCAAAGGTGTAGTCCAAAGTCTATGCTCATACGCTAGATGATTTCACATCATTTCTAATTCAAGGAAGGGTTTTATCACTTAGGGTCAAAGTTGCCTAATTGGAATTGAGTTGTACGGACTTAAATTTAACTACTCTCGAGCACTTCACACATGCTCATACCAGCTAAGAGGTTCCTATGGTTCACATTATTAGTTTGTTGGATTTCCTATACGGTCAAGTCTGTCGAAATCTAGGAGTATCGATCTAGGTCCAAAACTCCAAGGGCCTATTTGTCAAACAACCATTTACTCTAAAAGCTTAAGCTGTCAGAGTGTGGCGAGTTAATGTATATCAAGGGACATTATCGCTTCAACACTATTTGGACGGTGGTCTTAAGTTGTAGTAAAGGGGACTGTATTACTAATCCCACCTCGGGATTTGGAGTGGCATGTTTGGTAGGAGGGTGGGAGGGGATTAATTTTATAGGCTTTGGAAAATGAGTCTTATGTTGGAAAGTGTGAGATGGGATTTCCAAATCCCATGATGAGGAATTTCTAAGTGTAATAGGAAAACCCGGGATATACTTTACATTGCATACATTCCAAACATGGCATTGGAAAACATGGGATACACCCAATCTAGGGACCATACCCCACACATACATTTATTGTTACTTATACAATTTTATCCACAGTAAACTCATCTAATACAATTTAGCCGAATGGGCCCTAAACGTTCTCAAACATCTAAAACATTCTACCAACTACTACACCTATCAACATGAAACATAACCACCCTAAGACAGTAGCCCAAGCAAACTACAAGACAACATATGGATAGCTAGACATCTGAGAAGATGGCCATACTAGCTCGGATAGAGCCATGGAAAAGTGAATGAAAAGTGATGGAGAGAGAGGGAAAAGGCTGGAGGTTTGGTTCTCCACGGACTTGAGCCACAACAGGGTTGTAAAGGCCCAAAAGACAGTGATTGAAGATGAAAAATGGAAAGGTAGGATGGGTTAGGGAACACGTTTTTGAGCTTCAAATGGGGGTGTGGGAGCTCAAATGTGAAAGAAAGGGGAATGGTAGGAAGGTAGGGTTGTTGTGATCGATGGATGTGGGTGGGTTATGACCGAAAATGGGAAATGGGATGAGTGAAGTGGCGATTTTGAAGAGAAAACAGTAAGAATAGGGGGAAAAGAGAGCTTGGAAGGGAGGTTGGTGAAGGAAGTATGCCATAGGGGGGTTTTCGATGGACGGGACACACATCAGGGGGGTCCCACAACCCCCAAACACCATCGGCCCAAGCGGCGGGCCCGACCCATCCCAAATTCCGGCGAGGCCTCGCCGACCGAGCAAGGGCCTCACCGACCATCTGTCCAGATTTCGAGTTCCCGCCCCCTGGGCCCCAAAAAACTCTGGGTCCCACTCTGGGGCCCTCCGGAATGGTGTGAATAGGACCCCGACTCCGTTTCACTCAATTTCGAGTAATTTCAGACGTATCTTGCAATCTGCAATGAGTTATCAGACATAAAATATATGATTTTAGGGTAGAAGAAGCTAATGAAGTCAACCAATCTAGCTATGCTAGGTTGTGCAGCCCGAAATTGTGAAAAAACTTCAATCGATGGTCATTTCCCTGTTTCAATTTCATCATTACTATAAATAGTAGTTTTAGTTTGATTACTCTTCATCCGTTGGGCTTTAGGAGTTGCGCCCAACGTGAAAAGAGCTTAGAATAATTAGGAGAACGGTTTGGTGAAGCCAAATAGGATACTTACTATTTTTGGCCAAAAACCTTGCGCACTAGTAGACATCACGACCTTATAGTAAGTCGCGAATTCTAGGAGTTTTAGTTGCAGTTTGTTTCTGATTTCTGTCCCATTACTTGGCATCCCTATTTAAAGGGTTGTGAACTCATTTTTTTTTGGTCATTCATTAATCAATTTCGAATTTATTAGAATTTATTTCTATTTTCTGCTTTCTTTTCTCATAGATTCGAGAAGTCTCTGTGAGGAGTCCAGAGGAGCCCCGAGGATTCGGAGTAGTTATCCTCATCACGTTTATCCCATATTCTACCAATTTTCAACGGTTGGGATGAGGTGGATTGTGATCTAGACCCGTCGTTTGACGGTCTAGAAGTGTTCCGGGATCATTTCATGCAATCATTGAGGCCTACGGGTCCAATCTCTACAGTTGATCTCATCCAAATGTGCTATTTGGTGAAATTGGAGAACCGAAGTCTGTTTCTACATCCCATCGCTCCCTCCTAAGTCAGAGTGCGTCAGAGTGCGTCGTGTGACCATAACCCAAGTCCGGTTTAATCCAAATCATGCTCTGATACCATCTTGTAATGCCCTGAAAATTGGGGGTCGAGCATAAACTCAACTCCCGAGTTCCAATGCATCACTTATGCAACAAAATGAATGATGATTAAATGTTGACTGTATTAGAGTAGTGAACATGAGTGAGATTAAACCAAAACAGCATATCATACTCCAGAGACAGTTAAATTTATAAGCGGAAGACTGTGATAGATAGATAAAATATATATACTGTGGTGAGTCTCCAGAGTGTGATAATGTTACCAAGTTAATGAATTACAAATATAATTCCAATTTATATGAAAAGTGTAAAGTCATCTAGAAAACATCCCTATACCCCGTCAATCAAGATACGGCTCGCATGAAGCCGCCAGAAACTGCATAAAGAAGGAATCCTCCTCATCCTCATAAAAGTCCAGCTCCGCTTCACAGCATCGCCATCATCTGAAACTCAAACAAGTCTGGTTGGTGTGTACAACACCGTCCCGTAACGTGGGAGTAAGTGATCAACTCAGTGGAACAATAAAGCATAGGTTAACATGTTATCAATGCAGTCAAACAGTAATGATAAAGCAGTATAATCAAACACTCCTAACTACTCTTATTAATGCAAGTATGAATGCAGTCATGATGGATGCCCTTACCAAACCACCCTCATGCGACACCATCTTACGTTCACGGCATGCTTTCATCCCTTAGTGCTCCACATCTTCCAGGCACATGCAACGCATGATGAGCATGATTACCGAGTTGTTATTAGTCCATTTCAAATAGCAGTATTGGAAAACTAAGGTACCTCCCTTATATCATTCCCAAACATGATCCATTCTAGGGTCATCAGTCCTAGTAAATTTCATACGATAATGTGTTTCTAGGTCGCTGCAGAGGCTGTCAAGGCTGTTATGCACAATGGTTACACCACTCCCCCATCACCTCTTTAACGATTCATCACGATAAAGATACAAGCCTAGTTCATACTCTATACACCGCGGCAAAACTCTAAGGCTCACCGCAAATTCAGAGTATGCTCGAGGTCACTACAAAGGGCTGTTAAGGCTATTACGCACAAAGGTTACACCACTTCCCCATCACCTTATCAATGTAGGCCGACAACTCGAATATAGTGTCCCATACCACCATAATCGGCTCACGAGTCTGGTTACTCACTGGTCACTACGGGGAGGCACATGGCCCCAGCGTAGGCTGACAGCTCAACCACGGTATCCCATACCACCATGCCCGGCTCATGAGTCTTAGCGGATCGATGTACCATGGTTAACGGAATTTTCACTAGTAAGTTTGGTACCCTAGGTTCAAGCAGTAGCGTCCAAATATGGTGAACATACATAAGACAAATCGGGTTGCTTGACGAGCTCGACTAGCTCGAGTGCGCAATAAGTTGAACGACATGAAGTACAAAAGCACTTCGCGTGGCCTAACCACTGCCGCCAACTGAAGTACGACTCGGGATCATCAGACACATTCTACGTGGCAAATGAATCTCAGCCACGAATTCGGTCCTGTTACCGACTGTCTGGACTATACAATAGCCCCAATCACATTCAATTGCAGATAGGTAATAATGGATCAAGATTTAAATCATACAATCAAAGTCTGGTATTATCCGTTTAGGGCTACCAGGGCTGTTGCACGGAATCGTTACACCACTCCCCCATCACCCATGACGGATCATACAACGTAAACATGAATTTAAACATACGCATTATATAAATAAAATCATACAATCAGTTGAGCATATTATGAAGTACAACACAAGCATGAGTTTGTACATATTCAATTCCTAATCACACAGATATCTAAAGGAAGCATACACATAGTTATAGGAGTTGAGAATCATATCTCAACGCCCTTATACATTACAATTTACTAACTATTACTCATTCAACATTTCAACAAACACTTTAGACTACCTACATCAACATACATGACATATGTTGATCACATAGGTATTAGGCCAAATCCTTTCACTAGGGAGTTGCCCCAATTATAACACGCGCGCACCCACGACGGATAGCCATGGCAGGCAGGAATCCAAGTTCCATATTCATTTAGTCGTTTCCACAAACACTTAGGCTACACATTTTAACATATATAGCTTATAGTGGCCGTGGTGTGATTTAGGGCAAATCCTTTCGCTAAGGGGTTGTCTAACATACCTCAATCATATTCCATACATATGGCAGGCACAAATCATGAATCCATATATACTTAGTCATTTCAACAAACACTTAAACTACACACTTTATAACATGCGCAACGTATGTTGAGAAAACTTGTATTAGGGCTAATCCGTTCACCCAGAAGTTAATGCTAGTAAATCTAGCATACATATACAACAGTAAATCATGGCCAACACAATTTCAAATTTTATACGTATACGATATTTTCTAAAATACATTATTTCTACATACATAGTGTATATTAGCAAATCATGTATTATGGTGAGTCCTTTCGCCAACTAAGTATTTTATCCATATATATTATATTCATATAACAAATAATCATGGCAAACACATTTTCAAAATTTATACATATACGGTATTTTCTACGAATACCTAGAATATGTAAAATTCCATATTCTACGTCTATAATCGAAATGGAAAACAGACAGCACTTTGTACATGTGCAATTGCATGTAGATCATGAATCTATCATTATCTGACATTGAAAGCATTGAAAACCATAACCTATACACCTAAAGTCTGCACCTTTTGTCGTAGAATCGTAACGGAGTCGATAGGTTTGCTAAGCTTCCGTATTCGGCAGTTTGGCAACCTATAGAATGAAGTAGGTTAGTTATTTCATAACCTACAACTATCAACACCCCAAATCAGATTAAGGTTAGGGTTTCTTACCTAGAAACGGAGCTTGAATTGCCGGGAAAGCGATTAGAATGGAGTAGTGGAGCATAGATAGCAGCAGGGAAGAAGGGCAGGGAGACTCTCCCACATCTCCCACACTTTCTCTTTCTTTTCTCTCTCTCAAATCTCAAATTCGTATGTCTGTGAGAGAGAGGGTTCTAAGGTCCTTATATAGCCTAAAAACTCATCAAATTAGACTTAAGGTCAAGGTATACTTGGGTTTTGTCCAAAGGGCATCTGTTTCATCTCAACGGAGGACTTCTGGTGGCCCCTTTTCTGTATGCGGTCGGACTTAAGCTCACTGACGTTGGATCTATGTTTATTAAAGTTTTTGTTTCAGTCGGGATTCCAGATCACACGTGGCGGACCAGTTTCAGTTCAACGGTCAGTGGATCTCGATCGGAGATTCCGAGTACATGGATATGTTTATAAAAATTTTCTTGATCCGAGGGTGTATTTAGGTCAGATTCTGACGGTCTAGTTGCCTAAAACTGATCCGCAAGCGACAAGTCTCAGATTACTATTTGAGATATTTATTTTTAAGGAAAATCAAGTATACTCACACACACACTCCGGACTCAAGCGAACAGCCATGGGACACTGACTGGATTTGATTTCCGAGATGGTTATCAAGCCGAGCATAGCGGTCCTAAGTCCTTAACTTCGTATTACTCAGACTTCCGATGTGCGATCCAGATCTGATACGGAGTTTTGAGATGCTCCCGAGAGTAGCCGGTTAATGAGATTGATCCTAGATTTTAGGGTAACCTAGCGTCAATGATTATACAAGTTTTGGGTCTTGCAAATTGTATTTAAAGTGGATCAAGTAGATTTCGTAGCTAATCTAGTTTAGCACTTAGTTAACTTTGTCAAATTTCTAAAGGATTTAGTCCTGTAAGATTTCTATCTAAGGTGGTACCTAGGCCTTTGTAGTTTGTACATAAGGTGATCCAAGCTATAATACTTAGCTAGTTTAAGATATTATCTAGGGTGAAAGTACTTAGAAAAATTAAAAGATCAAGGTGGTGAAGGGTGGGATTTGTGAAGGAAATGGGTTCAAAATCTGTTTTAGACTTTGGGGTTGAGTTCTGACAGGTTAATAAGGTGTTAAGATCGACCCATTGTCTAAGAACGTCTAATTCCAGATTGGCAAAAATCCGAGATGTTACATACACTCCCGCCGGAGGCCTTTTTGAGGACTTCAAAGGGTGAGAACCACTTAAGATCCAATCCTATAAAGGAATGATCACAAGTGTCCTCTTTGACTCTGGATACTTACAAATAAGTTGATGACTCCCATTTAGCACATTGTCAAAGATCTCCTCCTCCTTGTTGACGAAGAGTCTTCTGCTCCCTTGATCCATAATACAAAAGATGTACTAGTACTTGGCTTCGGGTTGGGTCAAGGTTATGATAGAATCCTACTCTCTAAAGATTTTCTTATAAGGAATATAGAGTGATTCCAATCTTATGCATTCAAGGCATCCCAGCTTAATGATTTGTCATTAAGGTAGTAGCTGAAGGATCCTTGAATGCGGAAGTTCATTCCCCAATCCACTCTATTTAATGTCAATGGTGAGGGTGGATTGGAGGGTGAACTCCCTTGAGAGAAAGGGCTTTAGATATAAGATGTAAGTTGAAACACTCAAAAGCTCTCTCTTCTTTTTCTCACAGCAATAAAAGACAAGTCCTCTATATATAGGCAAAAAGTTCCAATGGATATAAAACGGTCACATTTATGACAGAGTTCGATATCATCGAGCATATACTCTCGATAACATCGATGGTCTGCTCGATGACTCGGACTCAATGTCATACGCTTTTAAAACTCTTTTCCAATTGGTCGGTGAATCGAAACTATTGTCGATATCATTGGATTTCGAACTTCGATTCCATCGATGACAGGATTGATTCATCGATATTTGAAAAATGAGAGAGACTCGACTTTGAAATATTTTAGGTTTTCATGAATGATCGGGGAACCGTCGAGATCATCGGAATTTGAATGTCGATGATATCGAGATCAGAGTCGATGCATCGATAAATCCAGTGAATTTGTCTTTAAGCTTGCCGGACGATTTATGACCTTGTTTGATGCAATCGACCTGGTGCCGATATCATCGATATTTGAATATCGATTTTATCGAAGGGCCCCCAATCATAGTTAAAAATAACTTAAAAAATCTGGTGTAAGAAATGCGTGCCCACAATCGATATCATTGATGGACCTCTAATCTTATCGATATTTGAATTCAGATCATATCAGACAGTCATCGATATATCGAAGGAATTTGAGATTTTCATTAAAAACAGGGGTGCCGAAAATCTGTCTGTCGATCTTATCGAGCCACACTCCAATGGACTCGAGATTTGAATGTCGATGATATCGATATATGTATCAATACATCAATAATTCTTCCAGATATGTTGTGAAGTTGTCGGACATGTTTAGTGTTTATATCGATAAATCCATCCAGATGATTATTTAGTTGCTGATACTTTTGGTCCTCATATTGATAATATCGTTAAGGTATCGAGGACATCGACAGATCAGGTCGATCATATCGAGGGTGTTCCGATAAGATCGACAAGGCGAGAAAAACTTAGAGATTTTCCTATTTTGAAAAACGTTTTCTCACCTCAAAAACCCTATGATTTCTAACTTGTTTTTAAGGGTTTTTCTTTACCTGGTGTTTTGGGTCATGGGATGTAAGGCTTTGATTTACCTATGGCGAGCTTCCACACATCCGGTTGAGGCAGACACTTAAATTGATCTTCCTAACGAGCTCTGTAGACAGTCTGACCTACCACTCACGTAACTTGACAAGCCAGGGCACTTTCAATCTCCCCCTTTGTCAATTACGTGACAAAATCCCCAAAACATCCTACGATAATATCTAGACAGACACATCCTAAATTATGTGTACATATTTTTACACAATTTTACAAAATCTAAGAAACCCATGTACACAACATATTATCTGCTCCCCCTTACTTCAAAACTCCCTCTTTCTTGTGCAGCTGCTCTCCCTAACACCTGCAACAACATTAGATATACAATTTTCTGCTCGGGGTGTTTTGAACTATTCTCCCCCTTTTTGTCAGTCATTGGCAAAGGTATAGCAAGTGATATTGACTGAAGTTTAAAGAAGCATATGGGAGAACCAATCAGGTAGAAGCAGGACATTGATGTATAAAAGTTGTAACTTAATTCAATCAAACATCAATATCAAAATTCATGAATGCATATTAAATACGATATAGCAATTATATAGCAGTTTTTAATCATATGCAATCCGTAACTCAGGGGAACTAAAGAACAGAAATATGACATCAATGATATGAATTCTATTCAGCCATACAAGAACCAAAACTGCCCCAGACAGCAGTAAATCCCAAGCAAAAAAAAAAAAAATTTGTTCACTCCAACCAAAAAATATATATATACTGCTCCACACAGCAGTAACCAAAATAAAATATCAAACCCATATATGGGCACCCAACAACATTCACCAGCATTAGCCCAGCAGTAGGCATATACAACCCAACAACAAAAAAAAAACTGTGCACATCTAGAAGGCTGTTATACACACCAATGATAGCGAGGAACATCCCAAGAAAAAATACTGATGTTCATACGCGAGTTAGGAGTAAAGTGTGTATGATAGCATGCATGAATCAGCCTTACGGAGCAGAGTGAAATGGAATCGTGTCGTCCCGTTGGCACGTCATCAAATCCACCAGCTGTTGTACCATGCTCTGCACTCCTTGAACCATTCTTTCCAGGACTGTAAGCCTTTCTTTGACTGAGTGGATGTCTTCTAGATTGCCCCAATCCTATCCATTTTGAACCTTTTTCCATATCCGGCTGATGACGTGGACGAAGCTGGATCAGGTCCAGGAGGTGCATCTTCAGCCATTGCAGCCCCTTCCATGGGATCACCACCTTCTCCTTCAACTTCTTCCACCTGGATTTCTTCCTCAGGGTTCTCCTTGTACTCGTGAAACTCCAAATCCATTTTATGGATATTTCTTTTATTGAAAACTTGGAGTGGGAATGCCGGATTTGTAGTTGATGGGAACCTGATTTTGTTGCATATCATGTTAAAAATCCAAGGGTATGGCAGATGGAGGTCCTTAGATGTGTGGATAGTGTTTACCAACTGAGAAACAATTAGAGATGGGAGGTAGAGCTTTGATCCTTTAGCTACTGAGTATACGATCATGGTCATGAGGCCGGTGAGATCGAACCTGTTAGTACTTCTGGGATAGACGTTGGTAATGAAGATACCATGCAAGAACTGAAATCTGGGATCCATATACCTAGCTTTTAATGCATTCCCTTAATGTCAAGAGATGTCCCTACCATTGCAAAGATACATAGTAACCCTAGATCGAATGTCCATGTTATCAAGATCCATTTCTGGGATACCTTCTGGGACCATGTTGAGTCCGATAGTTTCAACTATTGTAGCCGGCATGATAAACGCATCATCACCACCCAAGGATACCATGAAGGAAGAAGGGTCAGCCACCGGTGAATGACATACAGCAAGGAAGTTTCGTGTTCTCTCAAATTGGCATGGCCCACCAAAGTTCAGAACAGGCAGTCAATCTATTGTGGCAAATAGGGGTTCCAATTTGTAAGGTTTGAAACATTCCCTGTCTACCCTTCTTTCATGAATAAGCTTCCTGCCCATGTATTTGGGTGGTCATGAACTTGTTCCAGTTGGAGCAGGTGGTGCCAGAGATTCGGTTTGGGACCCACCATGTGGGGTCTGTCTTGTTCTCTACCGTCTGGGGATTCCACTTTCTGGGACCCTCGCCCTGACTCTCGAGGCGAGTACCTTTTGTCGGGTAGCTATTAACGATTCCCCAGGGCCGGACGCTACCCCTTTGTCCTTTCCCATATGACAGATGGAAAGTTGAACGATTTGGGAAAGATGACAAAAAAATAAAGAAAACGACAAATACCCAAAAGAGAAAGGACTCTTGACGCGTTAGAAGGGTATTACCGGATTTGTAAAATGATTTGAGTAGTCCAACGTGGCTCCAACTGATTTGGTCAAGAGAATCGAGCAGAGAAGATGACAGTGAAACTCTTGAGAAAATAACCCCCTTTTTTGTTTCGCTGGCTTTTTATCAGGAGGTATTTGTCGATATGATCGACCATTGTTTCAATAATATCGAGAGGTTACTTATCGATTCTATTGAGTCTGTTTTCGATATTATTTTTGGCTGCCCGATTTATCATATCCTAAGGAGGTGTCGATAATATTGACCTTTTATCGATAAATCGAGAAAGTCATATCAACAGTCATATCGAAGATGAGAATTTTCAGTTTTCTGCATTCAGACAAATCTTCAAATATACTTTTCATATCTCTATCAATAGTATACTTAAGTAAAAATTATGTACACACACTGTACACAGCAAAATTATAAACATTTGATTGTTTATACAAAAAGAGGAGGTGAAGTACCTCAGATATATCATTTGACGTTCAGCAAAAAATGTTTCCTCATTTTAGCACAGGTTCAGATTCAGATACATGATCTGAACTAATTCTTTCTTACCCATTTCATTTTGTTGATCAATTTGAGTGGTGGTGCAGGGGCATTGCTTCTATCCATATCCTTAGGAGAACTTTTGAAATTTTGTATTTCTCTGGTTGATAATTCGTTAACATGATTCTGACCAGAGTTAGGTTTAGTCCTCTTAGGTGTTATGCATTCATCCTTATAATGACCTGAATCACCACACAAATGACATACTGGAGTTGTTCTGGTTTTACTCCCAGAAGCAGCAGATTCTTCAGTTCTGGGAGATACATTTCCAGTCTTTGATTTATGTTTTTCATATCCAAGACCGCCTTTATCCTTTCTAGGTCTTCCCATTCCTAACAATTTTTCTAGCTTTTCGCCACTCTGGGAAACTTGTAATTTATCTTGGCTATCTTCTTGGATTTTTCCAGATCAAACAAGAGTGTACAATTTTCATTTTGAAGAAGCATATTTTTGTCTTTAAATTGCTCTACCTGTTTGTTCATTTTTTCAGACTCATTTTTAAGATGAGTATTGACTTGCTCAAGTCTATCATTATCCATATGATATTGTTGTAGATCATTTATCAAATGTGTGTTGATTTTCAATACTTTATCCAAGTCTTTCTGCAGCAACTTACTTTTGTTCTCCGCTATTCCGAGTCTTTTAAGGATATTGATGCTATGAATATAAAGTTTTTATAGGCATCTTGCAGTTTATCCTTTTCGATTTCTTCTTCTTCTTTTTCTTCAGTTTCCTCATTGTCAGATGAAAATGATTCAGTGGCTGGCTGTTCTTTCTCATTTTCTGATTCGGTGGAAATAATTGAAGCAGTGGAGACCATAAGTATTTTCAATGATTTCTGATCTCCATTGCTTTCTGAGTCACTGGATTCTGAATTCGACTCCTCTGTATCATCCCCCGTGGCGGCCATGCCTTGCCCTTAGTTTTTTCTGTTTGGGCATTTGGTTGATAGGTGTACATACTCCTGACAGGCATAGCATTGTGGTTCTTTGGTTCTTCTACCAAATTTGTCTATAAGCGGCTTGTTGTTCACCTTTCTCCCTCTAGAAGGACGGTCGTGATTCTTATGAAAGAATCTTCTAAATTTTTGTGCCAGCAAAGCCACTTCTTCATCTTCCTTTTCACTTTCACTATCCTCATGAATTGTTTTATTTGAGGTTTTTAGGACAATGTTTTTCGATTTTTGGGGTTGTGTGAAGTGTAGTTCAAAAGTTTGTAGGGAACCTACCAGTTCTTCTACTTTCATTTCATTTATGTTCTACACTCCTCTATTGTTGTAACCTTGGGATTAAATCATTCCAGGAGGGATCTTAGAATTTTCCTACAAATTTTTAGTACCGGAACTTTCTCTCCTAATCCACCCATGGAGTTGCAAATAATATTTAACTTGGTGAAAAACTCCATAAATGTCTCATGCTCTTCCATTCTGAGACTTTCGAACTGTGAAGTCAGGAGTTGAAGTTTGGATTGCTTCACAGTGCTTGTGCCTTCATGGATTGTTTTCAATAAATCCCATGCTTCCTTGGATGTCCCATACATACTTATCTGATTGAATATATCCTGGGACACGGCACAGTAGATAGCATTCATAGCCTTGGCTTCAGATGGTTGCCTTTCTTTGTCGAATGTTGTCCACTTTTCTTTGGATTTGAGCTTTGTGATTGTTGTGCCACTATCAAGTACAATTTGTTCAGTAGGTGACACATATCCACTTTCAACTATATCCCAAACATCATGATCTAAAGATCTCAGAAAGTAGTGCATCCTAGCCTTCCAGTATGCATAGTTTGAGCCGTTAAATACTGGAGGTCTAGTAACTGATGAGCCCTCTCCTTTGGCCATATTCCCAACTTCAGTCAAGATCACTCTCTAAGTAGTGAAGCCCTTAAAGAGAGACCCGCTCTGATACCAATTGAAATGGTGGTAAAGACCACACTAGTTGAAGTCAGAATATGCCAATATCTCCTAGAGGGGGGTGAATAGGACTTTTTAAAATTTTTATAATTTATAAACAAAACCTACTTCACTAATCCTGTGATCATGCAAGTATCAAGATTACTCAAAAGTAACTTTACTGGCTTCCAAGCCTGGTAGAGGATCCAATCACAAACTATTTTAGAAGTAAGCAGTATGTAAGCTAGCTTATGATGGATATGACTGTGTAGGTGTGTGTGATATGATCAAATATTCAGATGAGGTAGAATTTAAAGCAGATCACACAATCATGAAAAATAACAATTTCAAACAAAGTCATTTTTATAGTGGTTCGACTACTTATCTACTCCACTCCCGGCTGTCGCACTCAACCCTTGAGTATACCGAATTTCACTAAGGAAGTTTCCTAGGGTTCACCAAAAACCTAAGGTTTTAAATCAGGTTCACTTTCAACCTTTACACGGAGGTTTCTACTCGGTTCACCTCTAACCCTGAAGTTTTACTAGTTCACTCCTAACCAGATGTTTATGCTCTCTACAAAGCAAGGGTCCACATAACGCACCCGGATGTTTATGCTCTTCACAGAGCAAGGGTCCACATAACGCACCCAGATGTTTATGCTCTCCACAGAGCAAGGGTCCACACAACTCACCCACTATGTACACACCCGCCGGAGGCCTCCTTGAGGACTTCAAAGGGTGAGAACCACTTAAGACCCAATCTTAGAAAGGAATGATCACAAGTGTCCTCTTGGACTCTGGATACTTACAAATAAGTTGATGAGTTCCATTTAGCACATTGCTAAAGATCTTCTCCTCCTTGTTAACGAAAAGTCTTCTGCTCCCTTGATCCACAACACAAAAGATGTACCAGTACTTGGCTTTGAGTTGGGTCAAGGTTATGATGGAATCCTACTCTCTAAAGATTTTCCTATAAGAAATATAGAGTGATTCCAATCTTATGCATTCAAGGCATCCCAGCTTAATGATTTGCCATTAAGATAGAGGCTGAAGGATCCTTGAATGCGAAAGTTCATTTCCCAATCCACTATATTTAATGTCAATGGTGAGGGTGGATTGGATGATGAACTCCCTTGAGAGAAAGGGCTTTAGATATAAGATGTAAGTTGAAACACTCAAAATCTCTCTCTTCTTTCTCTCACAGCAACAAAAGACAAGTCCTCTATATATAGGCAAAAAGTTTCAACGGATATAAAATGGTCACATTTATGACAGAGTTCCATATCATCGACCAGGTTCGATATCATCGAGCGTATACTCTCGATAGCATCGATGGTATGCTCAATGACTCGGACTCAATGTCATACGCTTTTGAAACTCTTTGCCAATTGGTCGATGAATCGAAACTATTATCGATATCATCGGATTTCGAACTTCGATTCCATTGATGATAGGATCAATCCATCGACACTTGAAAAATGAGAGAGACTTGACTTTGAAATATTTCAAGTTTTCATGAATGATCGGGGAACCGTCGAGATCATCAAAATTTGAATGTTGATGATATCGAGATCAGAGTCGATGCATCGATAAATCCAGCAAATTTGTCTTTAAGCTTGCTAGACGATTTATGACCTTGCTCGATGCAATCGACCTAGTGCCGATATCATCGATATTTGAATATCGATTTTATCGAAGGGCCCCCGATCATAGTTATAAATAACCTGAAATATCTGCTGTAAGAAATGCGCACCCACTATCGATATCATCGATGAACCTCCGATCTTATCAATATTTAAATTCAGATCATATCGGACAGTCATCGATATATGGAAGGAATTTAAGATTTTCATTAAAAAACAGGGGCGCCAAAAATCTGCTTGTCGATCTTATCGAGCCACACTCCGATGGACTCGAGATTTGAATATCGATGATATCGATATATGTATCAATACATAGATAATTCGTCCAGATATATTGTGAAGTTGCCAGACATATTTAGTGCTTATATCGATGATATCGATAAATGTATCGGTATATCGATAAATCCGTCCAGATGACTATTTAGTTGCTGGACACTTTTAGTCCTCATATCGATAATATCGTTAAGGTATCGAGGACATCGACAGAGCAGGTCGATCATATCGAGGGTGTTCCGATAAGATCGACAAGGAGAGAAAAACTTAGAGATTTTCCTATTTTGAAAAACATTTTCTCACCTCAAAAACCCTATGATTTCTAACTTGTTTTTAAGGGTTTTTCTCTACCTGGTGTTTTGGGTCATGGGATGTGAGGCTTTGATTTACCTATGGCGAGCTTCCACACATTCGGTTGAGGCAGACACTTGAATTGATCTTCCTATCGAGCTCTGTAGACAGTCTGACCTACTACTTACGTAACTTGACAAGCCAGGGCACTTTCAGCCTTTTCGAGAACGGCTTATGTTACAGTCTCCGAGGTCGTGCTGTTCGGCATGAGCTCCCAACTTTCGAGGAGGTAGTACAGAGGGCCTAAATTTATGAGGCTGATTGGGCCAGCATGTAGAGTGATCGTGATGAGAGGATAGACCGGAAGAGGCAAGCCCCCTCTGGTGGCCCCAAGCAGTAGTAGCATTGCGCCACCTAGAGGCCATTCGCAGGGACTATTTTTGGGTGAGGTGGAGTTGAACACCGTATACAGGACTACCCGCACCCTCAGCAGCAGCAGCCGAAAGCACCTTAGCAGCCTCCATAGCAACAACAGCGACCATAGCCACCTCTGCCGCAGAGCCCCAGCCACATCAAAGATAGCAGTATAGGGCGCCATAGTGACAGCAGCAGCAGCATCACCCTCAAAGGAGACAGGCACCTCCCTAGCCGACTTAGGCAAGGTTCTAACTAGCTCAATAGGACCCGCAGTCTTCCGGAGGAGTCGTTGAGGGTATTCTTCTAGTCTCTGCATGCATTGCTCGAGTTCTATTTGATTCTGGTGCTTCGTACTCGTTCATATTTAAGGATTTTTGCTGATCATCTGGATTGTCAATGGAGTCTGCCCGTGAGAGATTGTCAGTGTTGACGGCCTTAGGGAAGACTACAGTGCTAGGCCGATGTTGTTTGTCTTGCCCCGTCTTGGTCGAGGAGACCTGCTTGCCCGCTGATCTGTTCGTGTTGTCGATGTCGAAGTTCAACGTCGTCCTGGGCATGGATTGGCTCACCGAGTACCACGCTGTCTTAGACTACTCCAAGAGGACAGTCATGTTCTTATACCCGGCTTTCCACAGTTCCAATTTATTGCCGAACCCAGAGGAGAGTCATTATCTTGTTTGATTCGTGTGCAATAAAGGATCCCGTAGTAGTGAGTGTTGATCAATTGCTAGTAATTTGTGATTTTTCTGATGTATTCCATGAGATTTCGAGATTGTCGTCGCACCGACATATTGAGTTTCAGATTGATCTTGTGTTCAGTACCACATCTATCTCGAAGGCCCCATATCATATGACATCGATGGAGTTGCGAGAGCTGCAACAGCAATTGGACGATTTGCATGAGTTGGGTTTCATTCGTCCGAGCAGTTCATCGTGGGGAGCGCCAGTACTATTCGTCAAGAAGAAGGATGACTTGTTGATGCCCTGTGTGGATTATCGCGAGCTCAACCAGGTCAAGATTAAGAACAAGTATCCACTCCCGAGGATTGATGATTTGTTTGATCAGCTGCAGGGTGCACAGTTTTTTTCGAAGATTGACATGCGGTCTAGTTATCAACAGGTTCGAGTCCGAGAGAAGGACATCCTGAAGACAGCTTTCAGGACGCGCTATAGTCATTTTGAGTTTCAGGTCATGTCCTTCGGACTGACCAATGCACTCGTAGTCTTCATACAGTTGATGAATGAAGTCCTCTGTCTTTATCTCGATTAGTTTGTGGTGGTCTTCATCGACGACATTCTGATTTATTCGAGGACTCGCAAGGACCATGAGCAATATTTGGAGATTGTCTTGCAGACCCTTCGTGCCCACTAGCTGTATGCGAAGCTTGAGGAGTGTGAGTTTTAGCAGGAAGAGATGAAGTTCCTCGGCCACGTGGTGAAGAGGGAATGTGTCGCAATGGATCCCTCGAAGATTGATGTAATGCGTCAGTGAGGCCAACCCATGAATGCATCTGAGATCCACAGTTTCCTTGGTTTGACAGGATATTATCAACGATTTATCGAAGGATTTTCCTGTATTGCAGCACCACTGACCAGGTTAACTCGGAAGGGCGTAGAGTTTGTGTGGAGTGATGCCTATGAGCAAGCATTTGTGGAATTGAAGGACTGCCTCACGTCCGCTCCTGTCTTCACTCTTCCCTTTGGGAGTCAAGGCTTTGTTGTATTTTCTGATGCTTCGCGTATTAGTTTGGGTGCTGTCCTGATGTAACATAGGAAGCCGGTAGCTTATGCGTCTCACCGGCTCAAGGTCCATGAGTTGAACTACACCACGCATGATTTAGAGTTGGCAGCAGTTGTCTTCACACTAAAGGTATGGAGGCACTATCTTTATGGGGTCAGGTTCGAGCTTTTCTCTGACCATAAGAGCTTGAAGTATCTATTCTCTCAGTCTGAGTTGAATATGAGGCAGACGTTGAATGAAGCTCCTGAAGGACTATGATTTTGATCTTTAGTACCGCCCAGGCAAGGCGAACATGGTGGCAGATGCCCTTAGCTGTCAGTTACAACGCATGGTGGCGTATATGATGATTCAGTAGTGGAAGATGCTCGAGGATGTGTCAGCATTCGACTTTAAGATCGGCTTGCAGTTTTTTATTGTGTAATTATCGAGCCTGTTGATTCAACCCTCTCTTGTCGCAAGGGTGATCGAGGCTTAGCATGCAGATGAGTCGTTGTAGAGTTATTAGGCAGAGATAGCATCCGAAAGTCAGTCAGATTGACAGATTGGTTTTGATGGTGGACTTCACTTTAGAGGTTGGTTATGTGTCCCGGATGTTTCAGAATTGCATAGAGATCTTATAACCGAGGCACATAGATCGCGGTTTTCTATCCACCCTGGCTCGACGAAGATGTATCGTGATATGAAGAGGCGGTATTTTTGGGCAGGGATGAAGCGCCAGATAGCTAGTTTTGTGGCTGAGTGTGACACATGTCAGCATGTCAAGGCTGATCATCAAAGACCCCCAGGTCTATTGCAGCTGTTGAGCGTCTTGACGTGGAAGTGGGAGCATGCATCAACAAATTTCATTATGGGATTGTCAAGGACTAAGCGCGGTCATGACGTCATCTGGGTTGTCATGGATCGTCTAACAAAGTCGGCACATTTTCTTGCAATTCGTGCAACTTGGCCTTTAGACTGGCTTGCCAGATTGTATGTTGATGAGATTGTGAGTCTGCACGGTGTTCTAATTTTGATCGTTTCTAACCAAGACCCGAGGTTCACGTCTCAGTTTTGAAGGAGCTTCCAGAAGGCTATGAGGTCTGCCTTGCAGTTTAACACCGCATATCATCCACAGACCGATGGGCAGACCAAAAAGGTGTTCATAATCCCAAGTATAAAGTCGTGATGTAGTAATAATCTCAGTAAGACCGAGGTCGAATCCATAGGGACTGAACCTTGTATGTATTCTGAAAGTAACTAGAACTAGAACTAGAAGAAGATGTAATCTAAATCTGGAGAATTTAATAAAATAATTGTAAACTACGTAACTGAAACTTGTAAAATTCAAAGGTGGGAACTAGGGTCTCCAAGGAATTACTTGTAGAAATCAGGGAGATCTATGCTTGATTCAAGAACACAACTGGAATCAAAGTCCTATCTTCATCCAGTTGGAAGATATGTCATTAAAAATCAACTATGAACTTCTTTTGATCTAGTTTTCAATGAATGATAGGTATGAGAATTAGAATTAATCCCATCACAAAACCATGCCCATAAGACAAAGCAAACAACAGAATTTAACTAATTCACAAGCAATTTGAGAGATTTATGAAGATTAGAAGGATTTAATCATCCAACCATGTCCATGGGACGATGGTGAATAACGGGATGTTCTAACTTCACAATCACAATAATGAGAAGAACATACGCAAAGCTATCGTAGATCTATTGTAATTTAAGTCACAACAAACCATTAAAAACTATGAATATTCCTTATAATCAAACCAAAATCAAAGAGAGTTTAATAAACATGAATCAAGCTATAGAAAGTATCCCATCACACTATAAGCTTCACCTCGTAGCCCTAACTAAGAGGTTTAGCCAATCATAGACATGATTAAACTAATCTCTTAACAAGCATTAAAAGAAGAGAAACTAAAGAAGAAAGAAGAAGGAGAAGAACTCCTCTTGTTACTATCAGTCGTCCACCTCTCTCTCTCTCTCACATCGTGCTCTTATCCACGTCTGATGATCCCCCTCACATCCCTTTCTCTATCTCTTTTATAGGCTATGGAAGGTCGGTGGCTGGAGAGAAGTCGGTGGGAGCTTTTGCAGCTCCTTTCGCACCTTGCGCAGCGAGAAGCAAAACCTTCTTGCATTTGATCTCAATCTGGGATGAAGGATCGTCTAGATTTTCAAATTTACCTCTATGGTTGGGGTCGGGATCACCTGATCAAGCATTTGGACGGTCCGGATCATCAAATTGATCGAAGGTGGTGGGCCACTACACATCCCGGAACTTCCATTTTTCACGAACGTGCATTCCTTGCGCATAGGAGCCGCGCTGAGCTCAGTGGGGTCCACTTCAGCTGTCCTTATGAAGCATCAATCCATTTGAGCCTCTGCATTAGTCCCTGATCACGGACCCAAGTTTGGAGTGAATCCATGTTTCGGATGGGCCACACCATCAATCGACGTAATAATGTACTCCTTGTAGGTGTAAACTTGGATGTGTGCATGGAGGCATATGAATAACAAGGTTTTGGTAAAAAAATCTAGGTCTGCACCTGATGGACGGCTCGGATTCGCCATTTGGATGATTGTGGTGGGCCATCACTGGTCCCAGCGGACAACATGCGCAAGAGAGGAGAGAGAGTCACCCTCTCGGATTGGAAACTCGGGTCAAACCGACTTTAACCAGAATTTTGGTCCGGTGTACTGCGAGCGCACCCTTGTGGTGCACTTGTAACATGCATGTGGGCCCCACAGTGATATTCTTGATCAATCCACTCTATCCATACCTTTTATCTATCTAATTTAAGGGTTGATCCCAAAGTTAAGGCGTATTCAAAGATCAGGTGGGCCCCAAATCGGTGATTTATGAATGATCTTTCCGTTGGACCACTTCTACAATGACCCGAGGGCTGAAATTTTATGTGTACGGTTACTTTATGATCTTCAGGCCAGGTAAAAAGTCTCGTGCCAAACGGATAGTGAGAACCTTGTGATCTTGCATTCAGGATGATTTTTTGGCTTCCTTATCTTCAATTACTTGGTTTCCTCGGATCTTTGGCGTGTTAATTCTTCAATCTCATTCTCCTAAGATCTGTCCCTTACCTTAGTAATTCTCGAGCTTCAAATCCATGCTTTTAGTACCCTTTTCAATCCAAGCTTCTTGAATTCACCTTGCAACACAAACATGATTAAAATAGAACATTAAGCATTATCATGTTCATAAAACAAGTAATAACTGGGATCTAATATACAATATTTGACCCTCAACAAAGGGTCAACTAGATTCCTGAGGATATATGTAAGGCCCGTATCCTAGATCGTACCGTTTCGTAGGTTCCCACAATCTACCCGGTCGAATTCCGGCAACCTTCAACCCTTAACCGGCTTTTCCGTGCGACCCTTATTTACATGCCGTCAACCCAAGACTTGTACCCTAGCGACGCACCATCACCGTGGTTCCAATGCCACGACTCACGTGCCAATCCGATACCTAGTCAGGAGATGTGGGTTCGCGTTTGGTGTAAGAAAAATGCCACTCGTGCAAATTTTGAGAAATCTCTATGACTTGTCACATCAATCAATCAATCAATCCCATCATGTCAAGTACATGTCAAGTACACATCACCTCTCACCCTTCCCTAAGTAACCCCTAAAGTCAAAAGTTTCTTACAAGCCCATACCCATTCTTACACAATCTACCCCAAAGTAAAAAAGGCTCTTACACCCATCACTCACCACATCCATCACTCCATCACCCATCTCTCTCCCTCTCTCTTTACAACCCTCTCTCTCTCATTTCTCAAACACACTTTCCAAGCAACCCAAAAATTTCATACGTTCAAGCCTCTCCAAGCTCTCGCAAGCAACAAATGTGGCCTACTTTTTCACCCTCTCATCTCCCATCTCAACCATCAAAACTCCATCTCCTTTGTTAGGATCGAAGCTAAGGAGTAAAGGAAGCTTAGGGAGCAAGAAGGAACGGTGGGTGATCTTGGATCTCCACTTATTTATTATTTTGTGATTTAAGGGCCCACTTGTGGTGGGACCTACCTTGATGTAGGCTTTGTATCAAAGAGGGGCCCATAGTGGTGGGGCCCCTCCATCCTCTCCGTTCTCTCTCTCCCTCTCTCTCTCCATTGCTTTTTTTTATATGATGGCCTGTGGCCCACTTGATGCATGACCTTATCCATGCCATCCATTGATGTGGACCCCACTGTTTTCATGGGTGGTATGTGCCATGGAAAAAACACAAATATCGAGCTAATCCAAAATAGGTGGGCCATGTGCAACCCACCTTAATGCAGTGTACATCCACACCATCCGTCCATGCAGACGCACCAGTGGAGGGTGTAGCTAATAGTGAAGTGTTAACTGTCAGTGGGTGCACTGACTTGGGGAGTGGTAGCAATGAAGTGTGAACTGACGTGGGTGCACTAACAGTGAAGTGTGTGGAGACGGTGGGGTCCATGGGACCCACCCACATCATCTATCCATTTTGGTGGGCCACGCCACATGCATGTGGTGCCAGATCCATGACTCATGTGGTAGGCTGAGTGAAAGGTACCTCATTTCAATGGTGGGACCCATAGCTCCAGTGGTAGGGTGAGTGAAAGATACCTCGTTTCAAAGCTGAAGTCTTGGCACAATTCCCTAGTGCAGGTGGCTACAGTGGAGTGTGGACTGACGGTGGGGTCCATGGGACCCATCCACGCCGTCCATCCATTTGGAGTGGGCCACACCATCACGTACGTGTGGTGTCCACTATCCTTGGATGGTGGAACCCACCTCACGTGTGGGGTCCTCCTTGATACACATGACTGTCTAAGCCGTGGATGGCCTGGACGTTGATTTATTTTATATAATATAATATATATATATAAGATAATATATATATAATGCTATATCAGGTGGGTTCCCACGTGGGGACCCACCTACTATGATATTGTATATATTATATAATATATATATAATCCTATATATGTAGCTGTGATATTTATATAATATATAACATATATTTTATATGTAGATACATAAAAGCTGCAGCGCAGCAGCTATATCTGTAATATATATAATATATATTTTTTATTTACATACATAAGGGTGGGTCCTACGTGGGACCCACCTCTGCTGTTCTTTAAAGCAGCCTTAGCTGCATGTACCACAGCTATATGGTTGCCATGTGACCTGCTACTATACACGGCAGTAAGCTCCGTGGGTCCCACCTCTTCCATCCACGCCGTCTATTTATGGGACCCACCATGATGCTTATGTCGTATACAAATCGTCCAACCATTTGTGAGATCATTTTCGGGCATGATTAAAAGAATGGGTAAGATCTAAAGCTCAAATGGACCCCACCATTTAAATAGTGGATAGCGACGTCCACCGTTGGAAATTCTAAGGACCATAGTGGTTCCCACTCAAACTGATATTTGGTCTTCACTTCATCTATCCCTATGTTAACTTATGAATAGGTCAGGTCTCAAAAATGCATAAGGGCGGGCCCAGTTAGCATACATGAAGCCCATTGGTAAGGCCTATTTGAATCGGCCCATTTGATTAGGCCCATCTAGTTGGCCTATTCAAATTGGCCCATTTGATCGGCCCATTCGATCAACTCGATGCGATGTATGTGAGGCCCATGAGCAAGGCCCAATGTAATATATGTATGTGGCCATTACATTATTTATGAATTCCTTATGTGGGCCACTCCTTGAGAGCAATGTTGGTTAGATGTCCACATTGAGGGGCAATGATGGTTAGACGTCCTCATTGTGACCTTCCCTTAGGCCTTGTTAGGCCCATTCTCTTCGTGGGTTAACCCAAATAAGTAGGCCCCATTCACCGTAGACGGATGACTCTGTGCTATCGGATTTGATATAATCACAGCTGAGTGTCGATCTTTATACTATGGTTGATCGGCTGATCATTTATGGACCCCGCTTTGTTTATCTACTGATTATCGAGGTCAATTATCATGACCAATTTGCCGATTCCGATTATCGATCGATTTTGATTGTCATGGCTGATTGTCGATTCTGATTGACTTGACTGATTGCCGATTAGCGATCGAGGCCGTGTATCATGACTGATTGTCGTTTCCGAATGACGTGACCGATTTGTCGATTCCGATTATTGACTGATTCCAATTGTCGTGGCTGATTGCCGATTAGCGATCGAGGCCGATTATCATGACCAATTACCAATTTTCAATTGACGTGACCGATTTGCCGATTTCGATTATTGATCGATTCCAATTGTCGTGACCGATTTGCCAATTTCGATTATCATGATCGATTTGCCAATTCTGATTATCGATCGATTCTGATTGTCGTGACTGATTTGCCGATTTCGATTGTTGTGGCCGATTGCCGATTTCAATTGACTTGATCGATTGCCGATTAGCGATCGAGGCCGTGTATTATGATCAATTGTCAATTCTGATTGACGTGACCGATTTGCCGATTCCAATTATTGACCGATTCCAATTGTCGTGGCCGATTGCCGATTAGTGATCGAGACCTATTATTGTGACCGATTGTCGATTTTCGATTGACGTGACCGGTTTATCAATTTCAATTGTCATGGCTGATTGCTAATTCCGATTGACTTGACCGATTGTTGATTAGCGATCGAGGCCATTTATCATGACCGATTGCCGATTCCGATTGACGTGACCGATTTTCTAATTCCGATTATTGACCGATTCCAATTGTCGTGGCTGATTGCCATTAGCGATCCAGGCCGATTATCGTGACTGATTGCCGATTTTTTATTAACGTGACTGATTTGCCGATTCTAATTGTCATGACTGATTTACCGATTTCGATTGTCGAGGCCGATTCCGAGTGTCGATTCCAATTGTTGAGGCTGATTCCGATTGTCGAGGCCCATGGGTGTGGCCCATTGTGATATATTTCTGGCCCATATGGTGAGGCTCGACTTGATGTATATGTGGCCTATGAGTGAGGCCCATCGCGATGTGTTTTAAGCTCTTGAGTGAGGCCCATGGTGTTGTATATTGGCCCTAGTGTGAGTCCATGAGTTCACTGTATGTTAGGCTCTGTATGGGTCATTCCTTGGGGGCAATGTTGGTTAAATGTCCACATTATCGAGGTTGATTGTCTATGCCAATTATTGATACCGATTATGAGTATGTGACCACATAGCATCATGATACATGCCCATACGCATCATCTGCATGTTTGTTATGAGATGTGGTTGACCATTGCATATGTCATTGGGCAAGTTGTTATGAGACTCCCTGATAGGCGGAGGTTATCTCACATGAACGCACGATATGCTCAGGATTGGTGCATGACTAGATTGTTTGACTTATGCATCTTGCATTGTGTGTTGTGATTACTGTACGCCCTAGCGACATCAGGGCCGTAACCTCTACAGGCATATCATGGATGGCCAGATGGGACACTAAAAATGTTTGGTTCAAGCATCGGGTTGCCATAGATGGCCCTGGGTGAAAATTTGTAAAACCATCTTGGTACCAGAGGACACCCCAACGTCGAGATCGAGTGGATGTACATGAGCGCCCGAGTGCCGAATACCAGGAGGTCGCGTCTCCCACTGTATCGTGGTCGGTTGGGAGGGGATGTGGCCTTACCCGCCCAAGAGAGTAGGCATAGCTAGGCTGAGTTTGACCAGCTCGAGGAATGGGTCCGCTATCGACGAGTCAGGTAGGTATTGGCAGACTACTGGTCAGGTGGATAGTGAGGTCTCTTCCACTTACCCAGTTGTGCGCTTGATGGGGCGGCAGGTGGCGTGAAGTGTACTAGACCTCGGTGATGATCCAAAAAGGAACCGTACTGATATGTGGACTTATTGAGTAAGAGTTGCATACTCATGCATTCGTTTCATTTACTATCCACTCGGGATGGTGGTGCGCAACTAATTATTGTGTACCTTCGCATGGCCAGGATTTCGGTTGGGCGCATGACTAACCTGAGATCAGGAGTTCACCACATTGAGTCTGACTATCCAAATTTAGGTATGGGACTAGTTTGGATAGAAGTCTCTTATGATAGATCTCATAACCTGCGATACTACGTACTATCTTCCCAACTTCACTCCAGCTTGGTCATTTCATTCGCACCGCATATTACATTACATCTATAGTACTTAGCATTTTGGGTTGACATGTTTCTGCATTGATATGGCCATTAGTACTCATGCCTTGCATCGCATAGCCTTGGTATGGCTGATGGCACTCATAGACTTATCAGTATATTTTCGCTTATTTCGATATTGTATGATTTATGGAATTGTATCATCAGCATCTAATATTTGACTCACTTTGACTCATCATTTGCATAACTGATTTGCATTGTGTACCCTGATATTGTATGACTCATGGACTTGTCAGTACTTCCGCTTACTCTGATATTGCTTACTTGGCACTTACCTCGTGCACACACTCTCACCACTCACTAAGCTTTCTATAAGCTTATGTACGATAGATGCATATAGGTGACGTTAGGTCGCAACAGCATTGAGCTTGGAGCATGCATCGGACTTATGGAGCTTTGATTTTTGGCATATGTATTTCCCTTTCAGCACTGTATTCAACTGTTTATATTAATGGATATGTGATGATGTTGTCACCTTTATGACTTTGGTAAACTTGTGGTTATGCTTATTATGAGTTAAATGTATATTGAAAAATCCTCCTTGTAGGATCCCAGGATCGGAATCAGGCGTATAGACGCTGGGAGCCAAGAATGGGTACTACGGAGGCTGTCGCACCGGATTCGGCGATAGAAAATTTTGTGAGCCCGATTTTTGAGTTTGGGGCGTAACAATATACTTCGTGCTTACATGATCGACTTCTCCGATAGCTGAGATGAGCATTTGCGCCTGACTGAGTTCGCATATAATAACAGCTATCAAGCAACTATTGGTGTGGCTACCTTCGAGGCTTTATATAGCTAGTCGTGTAGATCCTCTAGTTGTTGGGTCGAGGCTAGAGAGCATCGTCTCCTAGGCCCCAAGCTTATGTAGCAGACATCAAAGGTTATCGACATCATTAGGCAGAGGATGCGCACAGCTCAGAGCCAGCAGAAGAGTTTTGCTGATCGTCGGCATCGTCCCTTGGAGTTCATTGTTGGGGATAGAGTGTATCTCAAGGTCTTGCCCATGAAAGGCGTAGTTTGATTTGGAGCGAAGGGCAAGCTTGTCTCAAGATTTATTGGACCTTTCGAGATCACTAAGCGTGTTGGCGTTGTAGCCTATAGGCTTGCCATACCTTCTCAGTTGTTTAGCACCCACGATATTTTCTATGTTTCGATACTGTGGAAGTGTGGGTCAGATACCATTCCCGTGATTGATTGGCAACATCTTGAATATGTGAGGACGCTTCCTATATTGAGTAGTCGATTCGTATCCGTGATCAGAAGGAGCAGGTCCTCTGGACCAAGGTCATTCCTTTGATGAAGGTTCAGTGGGGTCATCATTCTGTTGAGGAGGCATCTTGGGAGCGCGAGGCTGAGATTAGAGAGCGTTATCCCCATTTGTTTATAGATTGATTATGGTTTGTATTACATTGATTGTTTTAATATATATATATATATATATATATATGCTCATGATGCCATATTCTCTTCTTCTTTCTTGCTTTGTTCTGCATGATAGTAAATTTCGAGGACGAAATGGTTATTAGGAGGGGAGAGCTGTCAGGCCCATGTCGTAGCGACCATTTCATTTCTTAGGATCCCGCGGTCCTCCCCATCAAATTCCGGCAACTCATGACTTGTAGATTGCATTTGCGCGTGATCCTAAGTCTCATCCTATGAACCAGAGTCGACTCAACCCGAGACCTCTACATCATCGCCGCTGTTCCAACACCGTGTCTCGTGCGCCAATCCGACGCTTAGATCATAAGATGTGGACCGCGCGTCGCGGACCCGCCTATTCCAGATTACACATTTTCTTATAAACCATCATTAAGATGATGTCACCCAAGGGGTGACATCACCCTACCCTACCCTCCATAGCTTCATTCTTGCTAGGCAATCATTACAAGTGTGCCTCCTTAGCCATGCTTCTCTTACACATAATCATACCTACATATGAGAGAGAGCCTACCACCTTACACCTCTCTCTCTCCTTCATCTCTCTCTTTCCCTCTTTCATTCTTATTTTCCTTCATTGTTAGCAAGAGAGACACCCATCTCCAAAAAAAAATTCAGCCCTCTTCCAAGCTTATCTCCCTCAATCCAACCATCCAAGATCAATCTCAACCCTTGAAACATCATCCTTGGCCCACTAAGACTCCATTGGTGGAAGAAGGAGCTTAAGATCTTAGGTGGGTGCAACCTTAGGTAGATTTTTTTTTCTATTTTCTAAGCTTGGGGCAAGTGGGACCCACCAATCAATGATGGAGATCCCATCTTGGTCCCTAGGTGTGGCCAATGGCTCACCTTAATGGCATGCATGTATTATAATGCAAGAGGGGCCCATAATGGAGGGGGCCCTCACACAACCGTCTTCTTCTCTCTCTCTCTCTTTTTTATGGTGATGATGTAAGATGGCCCACCTGATGATGCATGCATTATATCCATGTCGTCCATGTGTTGAGCCCACCTTGCTGAACCATCCAGCAGTAGGCCCACTGGCCTGTCCGTCTGGACAGGCCCAGATGAAGAGAAAACATAAATATCAACTGATCTAAGCTGGTGGGTCCCACACGTGTGGACCCACCTCAATGCATGTGTTATATCTAAACCGTCCATCTGTTGGACGATGGGCCAACCACCCAGCAGTCCAGTAGTAGATAGCTGCTATTTGACGTCAGTAAGTTCTGTGGTCCGATCGTGAGGTATGTGTTATATCCCAACCGTCCGTCCACCTGGCAGCGAGTGGGGCCCACCCCACACATGTTGAGCGGGTGGGGCCCACCTTGATGTATGTATTCTATATCTGCACCGTCCATCTCTGGACAGTGCTGTGTGAGGTCGACCATGATGTATGGGTCTTATCCACCGTCTGTTTGTTAGACGAGTGGGGCCCACCTTAAGGTATGTGATGTATTCACACAGTCTAGGCCATGGGGCCGCTGTGATATATGTGTTTTATCCACCTTGTCCGTCCATGGGACCCACATGATGTATCTGTTTTATCCATGTCGTCCAGTCTAGTTGGACGTGGACCCCATCTGTGTGGCCCACCATGATTTATGTATTATATTAGCACCGTCCAGGACTGGGACGTGGGGCTAGCATGATGTATGCGTTGTTTATCCACCTGGCCAGCAATGGTGAGGCTCGTTTTGTGGTGCAACAGGCCCGCCTTGATGTATTGTATCTATGTCATCAATCCCCCTGGACGTGAGACCCATTTGATGTGTATTTTAATCTCAGCCGTCCAGCCCTTGGACCTCTAGATTGATTGGACTGCTACTGGCCCAAAAGTCCAGCAGCAGGCCCATCTCCTTGTATGATATACACAGCCCTGTTGAGCAGAATTTGGGCTTTTTAATGCCTTATTAGACCCACCTTTCGCCTGATTGTGTAAGGGTCAAATTGCCCAGATTTTCTGGATGTTTAATGGGCCTGATGAGCTGAATATCCAGCCTTAGAATTCCCATTGTGAAGTGTTATCCATCCATTATGGTGGATTACATGTGCTGATTTGTAAACCACTATATTAGGCATATTGTACACTTGGCCCAGCTATATTCTTGGAGCGTATGGGCCGCCCAAAGAGGCCCACCATGTTGGATGGGCTAGACATAGCCTACTTAGCATTTTTTGGGCTTTGGGCTGCCCCATGTGGCCCACCTTGATGCATGTGTGTTATGTGCTGACCTAAGAGGCCCAATATTGATGCATGAGATAACATATGTGAAGTCCATTTTATTTCCAACCATTTTGAGGGCTATGGGCTGTTTCATTAGGCCCTTGTGTGAGGCCCATTATGTTGTATATAAGACCCTTGTGTGAGGCCATGGGCTTCACTATATGTCAGGCTCTATGTGGGCCACTCCTTGGGAGCAATGTTGGTTAAATGTCTATATTAATGGGCAATAATGGTTAAATGTCTACATTGTGACCTTCCCTTAGGCCTTTGTTAGGCCCATTCTCATCCTTCTCTAAGTAGGTTGACCGTAACCATTAGGCCCCATTGATGTTTGCGTGACCCATTTATTCATATTAGACTAACCCATAATGTTGGGCCCTCATTGGTTGCTTGTAGGATTATTTCTTTTTAATCTTGGAGTCCATCTAGGCCTTATTTGGGCCCCTTAGGGCATGTAGCGGGCCATATGATAATATGGTGATGGAAGCCCATTCCGGATCCTTAGGATTATAGGTAAGCCACATAAGCCCAACCTTGATATAAGGAAAGTTCATCCTCACCGTAGACGAAGGGATCCGTGCTATCAGATTTGATATATCCACAGTTGAGGACTAACCCTCCATGTTATAGATCTGCTATCCATCTATGGATCCCGCCTTGTATATAGGTCGATTATCAATACCAATTATGAGTATGTGATAGCATAGTATCATGATACATGCCCATATACATCATCTACATGCTTTATATGAGATGTGGTTGACCATTACAAATGTCATTGGGCAGGTTGTTTATAGGACTCCCTGATAGGCGGAGTTGTCCCACATGAGCGCACGGTATACGTAGAATTGATGTATGACTAGATTGTGTAACTCATGCATCTTGCATTGTGTGTTGTGAGTATTATACACCCTAGCGACATCAAGGCTGTAGCTTCCACAGATATAGCGTGGATGATAGGATTGGATACCTAGAAATACTGTTTAAGCACGGGGGCATTATAGATGTCCCAAGGTGAAAGTCCTCAAACCCTTATGGTACCATGGAGGATGCTCCAATGCCTAGACCGAGTGGATGTGAGAACGCATAAGGACTGAATACCAAAAGGTCGGGTCTCCCATTGTGTCGTGGTCAGTTGGAAGGGGGTGTGGCCTTACCCGCCCAAGGGTAGGGGCAATTGTTAGGCTGAGTCTGACCAGCTCGTAAATGGGTCCGCTACCGACGTGCCGAGTAGATATTGGCAGATTGTTGGTCAGGTGGGTAGTGAGGTCTCTTCTACTTGTATGGTTATGCGTCCAATATGGGGTGGCAATCTGGTGTATAGTGTACTAGACCCCGGTGATTATCCAGAGAGAACTGTACTGATATATGATGCTCTAGAGATGAGCTGGATTAATATGTGGATTGGTATGCTTGAGCTGCATCTTGCACATGACATTGGCTATGTAGGCCTTGCATTGTATAGCCTTGGTGTGGCCGGTAGCATTCATGCCTTGCATCGCATAGCATTGGTACGGCCGATAGCATTCATGTCTTGCATCGCATAGCCTTAGTACAACTATTAATATTTGTGGACTTATCAGCATGTTTTCGCATTACTCTGATATTACATTCTTGAATTTTTACCTTACGCACACACTTTCACCACCCTCTAAGCTTTCTATAAGCTTATGAACAATAGATGCGTGCAGGTGATGCTAGGACACAGTTGTAGCTGAGCAGAAGCAGGAGTGTGTAGCTGCGTTTTTGCTATCATTATATTTCTCTTTTATGCGCAATATATCTAAAGTTTTTTATCACAGTGAATTTTGTGATGGTGTTCTGGTTATTATTCGTGGGTTATGCTTTTGGTTGTGCTTGTTATGAAATAAATTTATCTTAAAAATCCTCCTTGTAGGTTCCCAGGATCGGAACCTAATATATGGGTGCCAGGAGCCGAGAATGGGGTACTACGGAGGATGTCAGCACCGGATTCGGCGATCCAGAATTTTTTAAGCCCAGTTTCCAAGTTTGGGGCGTGACAAGTGCAAATTGCCCTAAAGCTTAAATACTTAATATTATAACTTTGTGATATATTATCTCTAACTATTGGGGTCCACTAGGAGATGTACGAGTCAATCTATGCCATAAGTTAGTTGGCTCTAGTGATGCTCTATGTATGGATACAATCAGTATGCCGTTTAGATGCATCGATCGACGAGTATTATTAGAAGCCAATTTAATGGTTACTTATCATTGATCGAGGTCCCTACTATACAAATATGTGTAAGATATTAACTTAGGTTAGTGCCCTAAATTTGATTGCTTTCTATTAGTCTGAAAGCCACAACTTTGGCAAAGATCGGATGAGAAAAATTAACTTTAATTTTCTAACAGATCTTAAGGGTATTCGCATATCTCATGCACTCACCTTGTGAGCCCAAGTTGAAAGATTCAAGATGCGATCTCTACGGTTTGTTCTGCGATAGACGTCAAGCCTTCTAAGATGAACATCTTTCTATAGTTTCATATTTAGCGGCCCATTAATGAGCGGTCTAGAGCTTATTTGGTTAATTTGGTCATATTTATGAATAAATAATTAACGAAATTTATTATGTGCAATTAAGTAGGACTAGATTACCTATTTTTACAATGTAAGCTATTCAAAATAAGTAGAAATGGTAATTTGGTACTAATTACCCTAATTCATTAATTTTCAGGCTAAATGGGCACTTTGTTAATTTGATTTCTTTTGTATATAGGGTAATCATAATCTAACCCCTTAGTTAAGTAGATTTTAGGTGCATTTTAGTTATGTACAATCCTTCTGATTTATCAATGGCGGGTCACCTCAATCTTGGCCTTTGACTAGTAGATCACATAGTTAGGTAAAAGATTAGGTGACTGGATGTATTCATTAGTTTCTTATGGGTAATTAATCGAACTTGTATGGTTCTTTGACAGTAATGCTTATGTATATGCTAGTGTAAAGTACGAAAAAAATTAAGATGTTACATTAGGGTCCGAATAAGCTTATCTAATGTGCTAGCCTCTGTGGTACCTGTGCAATGAGGTTGTCTAGTTGGAGTTTTAAAACACCGTCCCAAGTGGGAGTAAGTGATTAACTCAATGGTACCATTTTCCTAAGTTCACTTGTTATTAACACAATCAAGCACAGTTAATGATAGTAACAAAGAAAATGATTTTTTAAACTAGTTCATTAAGTGCATGTAAGGCATGATATGCAGATGTGTATCCTGAGAATATCAACAACTGTAATACTTTTCATTAATGACATCATCCACAAGATATCTATCCCATTGTAATTTGGCTCGTCACTAACATTACCAATAAATGTCATGATATGCATGATTAGCCAAATCTTTATTAATACTGATTCAAACAACATATTAGCGAAGTTAGGATACGCATAATCAGATCATGCGGTACGTAGTGGCTTGCCAGTGTTCCTTAATCCAATTTAGGGTTTATTACCCAATATATATTGTAATCAATAATTTTAAAAGTATGGCATGACACCCAATGATATGTAAACGGTAAGGGTCGTCGCCCAAGTATCAAGTATGGAAAGGGCTCGTCACCCAAATCCAACAACAATAAGGTAGGTTCATTACAAATATCACCAACAATATCTATCTTATCGTAACATGGCTCATCACCAATGTTACCGGTAAATATATCCTATCATAATATGACTCATCACCTCCATTAATGCTCACTGGTCATTACAGGAGACTCATCACTTAGCATAGGCCAACAACATGGACACAATGTCCTATACCACCATGCCCGACCCTTGAGTCTTTAGTAGGATCGTATCACACTAACAGTTATAAATGAATTTAAGTTTAATAAATATAGAGGTATTCTAGATTCCATAGAATGTTATACAATCACAAGCATATAAATGATCAATCCTGCATTAGACTGATCTGATTGACTACGAAGAACTCCAATAACATCGACATTGGACGTAAAGCATCCCACGTAGTTCTAACTACTGTCAGTCATTTGTGTTCAATCTCAGTCGATCGAACAAGCCTGAAGTAGTCAACCCAAGGCGGACCATCCACTTACTCAAACAGTTCTCAGAGCTTGATCCGCAATAGTAATAATCCAAATCCTCAAGTACATAATCTTAAGTATAAACCAATTAAATACCATATCGTGGTAAGTTAATTAAATATATGTACAAATCAATACAATTTAATTTACATCACGCAACTTAACAAGTGTCATAGAAGAGTTCTAATATTAGGCATTTCATATCATTTAAGTATTTTATAAGCTTATTATCAACCAACAATAAATAACATCAATGTTATGATAATAAAGCAAACTTAGCAATTGTAGCAAATGAAATCCTAATAACAATATGGATTCATTATCTGAGACAATAAATGGTTGATAAAAGGAAACCTAGAAGAAATGGTCTGCACTTTAGAAAGAAATTTCTCAATCTCCAAGCACCTAGGGTTAGGGTTTTGGAAAAAGATCTAATTTGCTAAATCAATTACAAGTAAAACTTAAGTAAGGTTAGGGAATCTAACATTCAATTATTTAATCGAAAGGTTGGATGAAAATCTTACCTCTGATTGCAATTAGAGGTGGATTTGACGAAATAAAACGTTAGTTATGATTTTACATAAGGGAAATTGATAAGAACAAGCATCAAGATCTCCATTCATCTCTCTCTCTCTCTCTCTCTCTCTCTCTCTCTCTCTCTCTCTCTCTCTCTCTCTCTCTCTCTCTCTCATATGAAGGGGATTGGCTACCCAAATGATGGTATTTATAGGCCCAAATGATGTTTTTTTTTTTTTTTTTGCTCTAGAGATGAGTTTAAGTGTTAGCTAACCATATGAGGGTTGATTCTAGCTTTTGGGATCAACTATGGAGTGTACGAGTCGATCTATATCGTAGGATAGTTATCTCAATTGGTGATGTGCATAAGATTTTAATCGTCCCACTATTCGAACACGACAATAGAAAGATATGATTAAGAGTCAATTTAACGGTTACCGATCATTGATTGAGCTCGCAACTATAGAGATACTTGTAGGATATTAATTAAGGTTAGTTCCCTTAATTTGGTCATGAACTAATGGTCTGAAAGTCTCAACATTGGTTAAGTTCAGATGTGCACAATTAACTTAACTTTCTGACAGTTTCTAAAAAAATTCACACATTTCATGCACTACCCGGTAAGTCCAAATTTTTGGCACACGGTCTCAGCTTAATGTTCCACAAGAGACATCAAGCTTGTTAAGACATGTTTTTTTATAGTTTCAAGTTTAGAGGTCTACTAATGAGCGGTTTAGAGTTTGTTTAGTTAATCTGGTCATTTCTAGAATGATTTGAGTAGGGAGATCAATTGTGCACGATGGGTAGGGTTTGGATTAGCTAGGTAAATCGTTTGGTCTTTACGCAATTAGAGAAAATAGTGATTCAGCCCCTATTACCTTAAACCATTTATTTGAAGGTCATAGGATAATTTGGTCAATTCAATTTATGTGCATGGGATGATCAAGATCTAATCCACCAGTTATCTTGGCTTCAGGTAGATCTTCATTAAGTTACAATTATCTTGATTAATCAATGGTGGGTCGTTTAGATCTGGGCCCTAGATGAATAGATCACAAGTTTAGGCCCAAGATTTTAGTGATCGGGCGTATTCGTTAGGATCGCGTATTACAGATCACTAGGTGATAGATTAAAATAATTCTCGCAAAAAAAAAAAATTCAAAGAATTTTAGAATCCTAGATGTCGAAAATTTGGGTCATTACAGAACGGGATGACGAGATTGAAGAGAAGTACCCTCGCCTTTTTTAGGTAAATTAAATTTCAATGACAAAAATTTCATTAGGGGAGATATAATGTAATAACCTTTTTTTTTGTGCACGAGTGACCATCCGACCATACACTTACTTGTTCCCCCACCTGATCATCCCCCACACACGTGATCAAGGTATGTGATCACTCATTTATCTGTCAATTTTATAGTCTATATGAACGTCCAACAAAATACATCCCAACCGTCTATCCATGTATGGTATAACTCTCTAATGTAACACATCTCATATGTGTGTGGCATGAATAGATATTAGGAGTATGCATTCCAACATTTTTTAAGTAAAGAGTATGCTATAAATATTTTTTATTAAATGAAATAACTGCATGTATTAATTAAGTAGTATTATAAGATTATCATATGGAATTTTAGGAAACACGTGCATGATTATGATTAGACATCAATAATCTAGACCATCCATCATACCTAACAACCAAACTATTACAAAACATCCAAATTCTATTACAACATCAACCAACCACTCATTTCTTAACTTAAACCAACAGCATGAAACCATTAAATTCATACACGATATTAGCACCGTCCATATAACTTCTCAACTCACCATTCATCACACAAATCCATTCATCCATCCATTCAATCCATCAACCCACACACCAAATCAACCATCCATTGTACATTAATGATTTCACATGTACACATATGTATATACTACCCATGCATGAGCACCATGTACGCATATTACCATGCACCATAAGCAAGCCTTTGATATCATAAATACGACTAATAGAGTGTGAGTGTTTTGTTTGCTAGAAATGTCATTTAAGGAGAGCTTTTTTATTTTATTTTTATACATGTGTGCACTACAAAAGGTGGGGCCCTTTATTATAAATAGAGTAGTGGGTCCGGGAAGTGAAGCATAAGAGAAAAAAATCAAAAAAATAAAATAAAAAGAAGAAAAGCAAAAGAAAAATAAGAAAATTCGTAAAGCTCTTGTCATGGTAGGTGATCTCAACCCAAGGTTTAAATTTTTCAGATTATTTTATTCTAAAATTTAGTAATGGTTTTGTTTAAATTAATTTTAAATTATTTATGAAAATTTTGATGTGGTTAATACTTTTACATTAAAAATTTTAAAATTGTTTAGTTTAATTGCCGAATTTCTTAAATATATGTTTGAAAATAATTTTTGAATTAAATGCGTTTGGTTCATATTATAATCCTAATTTAATATTCAAATTAAAAATAATAATCCTGTTTAGTTTATAATATAATATCTTTCAGTCAAATAATTATTGAGAGGGATGTTGTCAAGAAGGTAATATCACTTAAAATTTAAAATAATTATAGATTGAAAGTCTAATTTTAATAATGAATTTTTAGAAATTTAATAAATTAAATTAATTTTATTAAATATAAACTATTAAATTCCAAAGTTTAGTATTTATTAAATTAATTGTTAAGATTATAATTTTATTTAAATTTTGCATTAGAAATTTGTTATTGATTAATTTAATCAATTTTGCAAAAAATTAAATTTAAATATGATTTAACTCCTTAATTATAAAAACAAATGCTTGGTTTATCTCAAATTGTTAAATTTAGATTTTGTGTCAAAACATTCAAAAAATTTTTATTAAGTTTGCATTATAATTTAATTAAAAATTTTAAAATTTAGAATTTAATGGGAAAATAATTTTTTAATGGTAATATGATTTATTATTTTATTTTATTTTATTTTTTAAAAAAAATATATGGACAAATATGAATTAAATGTAAATCTGATTTAATAAGATTTAAAACTTAAATCAAATTATTCTTAGTGAGAGCAGATGTTTTCAAGATGATAATCTAATTTAAATTTTAAAATAATTGTAAATTGAAATAGTGATTTTAATAATGAATTTTAAAATTTTTAATAAATTAAATTAATTTTATTAAATATAAACTTTAAATTAATCCAATTCATAAGTTTTACAATTTATTAAATTAATTGATAATATTATAATTTGATTTAATTTTTGCATTAGAATTTATTTTATTGATTAATTTAATCAATTTTGCTAAAATTTAAATTTAAATCTGATTTAATTCCTTAATTATAGAAATGCTTGGTTTATCTCAAATTGTTAATTTTGGATTTGATATCAGAGCATTTGAAAATTTATTTATTGAGCTTGGATTATAATTTCACAAAATTTTTAAATTTTAGAATTTAATGGAAAAATAGTTTTGTTAATGGTAATATGATTTATTTTTATTTTTTATTAAAAGAAAACCTCATTGAAAAATATGAATTGAATGGAAATTTGATTAATTATATTTAGAATCTAAATCAAATTATGCTTATACAATATCATAATAAAATTTATTAAATCTCAATAATTTCTAATTTTTTAAGTAAACTAAAAATCAAAAATTGTTGAGATTTAATAAATTTGTGTTATTGATATTTTGATAAATTTAGTTAAGTAATTATTGTTACTTATAATAAATTGGGAGTATTATTTTAAGAGTAGGGAAGCATGAGGATAAATCAATGATAACTTTGTGTTTATATTTGAAATTTTCAATTGTGAAATAATGATTCATCTTACACGCATGTTTAACATTCATTGAACATCGAGATTGATATGTTGGTGTACTATAAGCAAGTAGAGCGATCGTGTCCTTTAGGTGAAAGACCCTAAAAATAATAAGTGAGGCCATCACGTCCTTTAGATGAGATCCTAAAGCCAGTAAATAAGTTAAAGACCCTAAAAACTATTGAATCCTTTGGAGTTTTCTTTGTGTATGCCATATGAGTAAAAGTGTGCACGTAGACATACATCAAAGTATAATTAGAGACGTAATCTGACCAGCTAATGTATGAATGGATCCATCACCATAACGTACCAGTGTGTAGGCATTAATGCAATGTAGCCATTATAAGGCCTGTACTCTAGTATTCTTACTCGATCTGCTCGCTCATAAAAAATCAACCGTTCAATCAACTACTCACCGTTAGATGAAGATATCTAATCGTTCACGTAGATTTTGAACCACCCGATCATAGTAAACTAGCTACTAAGTGTCCATATTTGTGCGCATACACAATAAATTAAGATTCAGATTCATTCATCTTGTTCGTCACCTATGAATATGCTTAACCTACTATTAAAATAATAATCTAAGTAACCTATACACATGAACAGTCACTTGACCCTAACATTATAAGTGCCCTACATATGGACCACCCCCAAAACCTACTATGTGCTTATCCATTTACAAGATTAATAGTACAATAATTAATTTACATGATTAAGTTTCTAATTATCCCACTACTTTAATTTTTGTCCATTATCTGACCATCTATCATACTTATATCCAAATGGACCACCCAAACATCAAAGTAAACCGGTCATTTCAAAACACATGATGTATAAATCAAAACGATTAGTTATTTTGCATATGAGATGTGCACACATGTTACTTTGAATCGCGGGTACACCTAAATCTTTAAAAATGCACTTTTCTTGCTATAGACACATTGGGTTTCAAATAAACCCTAATCAAAACATTTTCACGGGTGAAATCATGCCAACTGTAAGGTAAGATTGACAACTGTAAGGTAAGAATGAGTCAAAATGACTTTGGGTAAGCCTAGTCTGGCTTAAATCCGAAAGATTATCATAAGGTTTACGTGTCCCTCCCAACCTCTGGTTCGGAAGGATAAACCCTGCTTAAGGGAGGGCCCGCATTGATGTATATGCTTAATCCACGCCGTCCAACAGACTGGCCAGGCCATTTTAGGCCCTTGTCCCAAGTACGAAAAAGATCCAGATCTCAAGTGGACTGCACTGTAGAAAATGATGGGGTTGAACGTCCACATTTTAAACCTTCCTGTGGCCATCATGATGTTTATTTACCATCCAAATCTGGTCAGAGGTCACACGTGACCCTTCCCCTAGACACGTGTGGCCAGGATGAAGGTAAAAACACAGACATCAGCTTGATCCAAGACTTCTGGGACCACAGCGTGGTGCATGCTGGCCACATTGCTAATCAAGTGGCCAGCTCATGGGGCCACCTGGATGTATGTATTTCATCCAAGCCATCCATCCAATTTTCCAGATCATTTAAGGCCATGGGCCTAAAACTAAGGAAGATTTATATCTTAGGTGGACCACACCATACGACACAGTTGAGACTGGACATCTACCGTTGCAACCTCGCGTTTATTGCCATCCAACCTGTGGCACAGGTCAATTGACCTGGATGAAGAGAAAGCACAAATATCAGCTCGTTCTAGAGCTTGACCACGCTGCCGAGGTTGTGGCCCACTCGTGGGACCTACCCTAATGTATCTGTTTTATCAACGTCGTCCATCCAGTTTGCAAGATCATTCTAGGGCACAGATTCAGATCTCAGGTAGACTTCACTACAGTAAACAGTAAGGATTGATGGCCACCGTTGGATTTTCCTGTAGGGCCACCATGATATTTCTTTGTCATCTAACCTACAAAAATGGCCATGTAGGCCAGGAGTGGGGCCAAGCCCAAGAAATAAGGTAGATCCAAAGCTCAAATAAGCCCCACCTCAGAGCAGTGGTGATGGAACTCCTACCATTGTAAACTTCATAGAGCTCATGGTAATGTTTATTTACCATCCAACCTGTCCATAAGGCCACGTGGGTCTGGACATGGCCATGCCCTCATTTTGAGGTAGATCTGGAGTTCAAGTGGGCCCCACCACAAAACACTTTTTGTTGATTGTCTGTCCTTGAAACAACGTAGAGCTTATTTTAGTATGTATTTGACATCCAACCTGCTCTAAAGATAACACAGACTCGTGCGAAGGATAGAAGCAAATGAGGGTTGGGTCCAAAATGCGGTGGACCCCACTTGGATATGCGTATTTTGTTCCTACATCCATCTATTCTACCAAGATCATTTTAGATCATGACACTCACCTTGATATATATGTGTGCGTGTCTTATGTATACCATGCATGTTTTCTATCTCATTTTTTATGCACGGGACTAAGTGTGAGGCTGAGGTAAGTTGCAACTGGGCTATACCACATGACGTTTAACTTCAAGTAGGACCCACTATTCAGGTCCTCTGATTCTTTTTATATTGGACCATTTGGTCGAGTGTTGCGTGTGTTGTACGTGCACCCTATAATTATGAATAGTTAACTTGATTTTTAATCCCGTGGCCCACCATGAAATGGTTCATCTGACTGATGATGTAGATGTTCAACACACATTACGGTGGGCCCACACAGCTCTTCCAATGAGGTCTATATATATATATATATATATATATATATATATATATATATATATATATATATATATATATATAGTCTTCATTCCACGTTTCCCAAGCAATAGTGGATCCTGGTTCAGGTTCTTGATTTTTAAAGGGCTCATATAGCAGATAATTAAGCTTGTGTCAACGACACCTACTGCCACCATTTAAAAAAATTTTAAGAGAGAGGGGGAGAGAGAGTTTTGACTTATCAAAAAGATCAAGCCATATAAAACCCTAGCTCATTATTTAATAGACTATAGGTTAGCCATTGTCCTAAGAATGTCGAAGGTATACAATAGAATGCCTCGTTAGATTCCCCCTGTAATGTCCTCTGTTCTGTGGTCTGAGAATACCTTAGCGAAGATAAATGAATACCACATATTCTATGATGAAGTTATAATGCTCGCTGTTATTTTCTTGGACGCTGAAGGTAGTTGCACACGTGCTGAAACATTATTAAGATTGTTGTGCTTAGGAAAGTTCCACCTCACATGTGAAAGATTTTGGTACCATTTTCTTCACTGGAATTGCCCGACAGTGGCTAACGAAATTCAAACTAAATGTTGAAAAATTGATCCTGATTGATTTAGTGACTCAAGAGATGGATTACTTCCTCAATCAGAAGACTCAGAATAGAAAACGAAAAAACATAATAAATAAATAAAAATACAGATTGAGGAGACCTGAGAACCTATTAACCCAAGCCTAAGCAAAGAGCTGAACCCAGGCTGGCCTAGCTTGGCCTATATGTGTGAAAATTGCAATTGCACTCTAAACACGGCCTTCTATGCTCTCACATGCATCATTTTAAAAGGCATTGACCTTTTATTATAAAGTGGGAAAAGCCTCTCTTTCCTATTACATGTGGGACTATTTGAAAATCCTTATTTCCTCTTTAAAAACAACCATGCAAGCAACTCCCATCAGTTGAAAACCTATGGCTAAAAGCAGCAATATTGAAATCAATTCACTAGTGTGCAACCTTAAGACATCCAAAAACACCCTTAATCTCATGTAGGAGCTTTGTGAAGCCCATATGCATAAACGAGCCCATGTGCACGCCATACATGTATTACAAGATCCAAACCATCTATACGAGGGATTCCACTATGTAAAACATGCAACCCAAGAATTAGCTAGACCACCATTGAGGTAGGATAGTCATGAAACACTATTGTAGCGTTTGATTGTTACTTTTTATATTTGTCAACTTAATAAATCTTAATTTCAAAAAAAAAAAAAAAGTGTTGATTGTCATTTTTAAATTGCCTTTTACATTTCCCGCCAATGTCATTCATCAGCTTTTTTCTAAAAAAAGATCCCAACTTTTACCTAGGAATGGAGAACTTCGAGAAATAAGATAGAATTGATGTTAAAATTTTCCAAGTTTCATTGAAAACCAATGTATCTTCCTAATAAATAGGCCAATTCCAACTTTCCACAGAAAAAAATAGAAAAGGAAATGAAACAGATCCTATTCAAGGGAGAGAAATTTGGTCAAAGTTTTCTGGTTGTCCACCTAATTCTATCATCATGGCCCACGTGCTAAGTGGACTAGATTTATTTTTGGGCAGGAACATGTAGACAGCCGGATTCCCTTGGTGTTTGGACATTGTACTGGCACATTTGTAGCCAGGAATCATAGATCAGAGTCAAACTGCTGACATCAGATAGATTGAAATTATCCTAATGAAACACACATACAGCTACGGTTTATATCTACTTAAACATGGTTTTGACTAAGTAACAAGCATAATCATATGACCTTTATAACCCTACTCATGATTTCAATACATCCTACTGTAGCATTGCTTCTTTCTTTGTCATTTTTCAACATTCCAAACCGCTATGTGATGCCCTTATAACCATAGGTGGGGGTTTAAAAAACCAAATCTTAGATTGGAATATTTCCATGATTTTATCATATTACTCTTTTCCTTTGAACATGGATGGTCGCTTTTAATATTTGTTTTTCATGGGTCATCGATGGGATCTTACAATTTTGAATATTTTTTTAACACCCCCATCCACAGTGGGGCCCATCATGTAAATGGCTTGGATCATGAAACATGGTCACCACTGGTCCAGGGCTAAAACCCCCACGATTAAAAATAAAAAATAAAAAGCAATACAACCGGATGTACCGTACCATACCTCTATAACTGTAGGTGCGTGCAAGTACATGTCACGTGTAGAGAGAGCACCAAACTTTCATACTCATGCACCCATTATCATACGACAATCATGGCAGCATGCATGCATGCACATGCATGTATATACACATCACGAGCATGCCCTTTGTGAGCGTAGTCCAAATTCATGGGTCACTTTCACGTATTTGTCCATCTCTATACACCCGATCTGTAAATCTCCCAACCACCATGTGTTCCCAGTTAATAAGTTGTGCAAAAAAAAAATTATACTCTGGGATAACATGATGGATGATGCACATGCACCTAGAAATTGTGCACTTGGGATAGAATTAGTCAAATTAAACCATCCAAATTATGGTACTCAGTGTAGATGCATCATGAACCAAAATTTAAGCTCATTTGATAATCAAATAATTGGATTTGCAGGCATTGATTAGATGGTTAGAAATGAAAATATCTAACAGTCATATGAATCATAGGTTAGTATTGTTCAACTGATCTGATCTTGGGCATATGACATGGTGACAATGCGTTGTACAATCTAATCAATTTTCTTTGAGTTAATATACACCACATTTCCAATTTACAAGTGCCAGCATATCAATCATCGTATGCAGCTTAGTGTAATATAAGTCATGAACTGGGAAGTTTTCCTAAAGAGCAAAAGAAGAAAAACAGTACAACTAATATGCAAATGCATACTACACATAAAGAAAAGAAACAAAAATTTCTTATAATGATTTTAATAGTGAGGGAACCATCCTCAAATTTTCTAATTATGTGGCCCACTCTAATTCTAGATCTAGCTTGTTTTATACTAATGTTATAATATAATTCGTCTCCATAAACATATAAGTTGAATGTCCCAAATTTATCATGATAGCCCACCTAGCTTTTACTGCATAGGCTTATCAATGCAACATAGCTTTTGTTCTTGTTGCACATGTAAGAAAAATAAAATAAAACTAGAATACTCACGTAAGTGCAACAAATTGATAAAAATATCTTAAGCTGAAGATCTAGCAACATTTTAATTTTATTGGACCTCTAGTGAGGGTAAATATGTCCACCGACTCCTCACATTATATATAGTAGAGATATATTATAAGCATATATGACGTCCCTTCAACTTCCTTCGTGCATTTGCATTAATGTAATAATGCCATGACAGACTTACCCTCCCCACATGTACAATGTAGCATGAATGTGCAAAATCTAGACTGTACATCACGTAGGCCTAGAGGTGTACACGAGTCGAGTCGAGCCGAGCCAAGCTGTGCCCAGCTCGTGCTTGACTCGAACTGCTCGAGTCCCAGCTCATGCTCGGCTCGACTCGGCCTTCGAGCTCGAAACAGCAGCTCGTGCTTGGCTCGGCCGAGTTCGAGCCCAGACTGATAGAGAGGGAGGAAGACAGGCCATGTGTCGGTGCAGCCGTGCCAGTCAGGGAGGATTGAGGGAGAGAGTAGAGAGAGAGAGAGGGGGGGGAGAGAGAGAGAGAGAGAGAGAGAGAGAGAGAGAGAGGGAGGAGTCACGGCCACGGACCGACAGAGAGGGAGGAAGACGGTCGTGCGGGTAAGGGAGGATGAGGGAGAGTTAGAGAGTAGAGAGAGAGAGAGAGAGAGAGAGAGAGAGAGAGAGAGGAGCTTCGCTGACTAGACTGACAGAGAGGAAGAAAGAGGTGGGGTAAGGTTAGGGTCGTGCGAGCGGGATGTATTTTGAAAAGGGGGGTAGGGTTTTTTTTTTTTTTTTTTGAAGGGTATATATACCTTGTACCGAGTCGAGCCAAGTTCAAACAGTATTCAAGCCGAGTCAAATCGAGCTGGGGCAAGATCAAACTTGGCTCGAACTCGTTTCAAGCTTCAAAAATCAGCTCGACTCAGTTTGAATTAAGCTTCGATCTGAGTCGAGTCGAGTGAGCTACCGATCGAGCTAACTCTACTCATGTACAACTCAACGTAGGCCCCAATCATTTTTATTTAGCGTGCCTAAACCAAGCTGAATGAGAGACTGAAATCTTTGATACTCCTACAAAGCGTGATGGGTGATATGCATATGCTATAGAATTGCACATGTGGAATGTAGGTAACTTATAAATTAAACTCTCCAAATCGTGGGCCTTATTTTAGATGGCATGTGAGGTGAAAATTTTACTGACTTGACATTTAATGAATAATTAAAAAAAAACATTGGTCTAAATCCATCACACTCTGACATTATATAATCAATCTGAATTTGCTAGGATAACCGTGGTCCATTAACCTAGCTTCTTTAATATTACTTAGGTTTGTTTAGATTATAGGACATTTTGACATGTTCAAAAAGAAAATGACATTCGATTTTAAAACGCTATCATTATCCAAGCATCATTGTCAAATTCTCATGTATGAAAAATTAAGTAACTTCATATATATATATATATATATATATATATAGGGAAATGCTCACCTGCGCACTTGTTCGCATGGAACTGGTGTGAACTTTTTTAAGAACCCATCATACGTGTTGTGGATCCAAAATCTAAACCGTTCATGTGAAGCAGCACCTCGTGAAACCCCTCGGGCCCAAGTTTTACTTTGATCTAAAACTTTGATGGGACATGAAAAATGAAATCAGTTTCCTCCCTTGATTTGCATTTCTCTTTACTATGGCCCACCAGAATTTTAGATCAAGGTGAAAATTTGTCACATGGGGTTTCATAGGATTCCACATCACATGGACTGTTCAGATTAGACACCCATGACACGCGTACAAAGGTGTGCACATGCATATGTGCGCAAGTGAGCATGACTCTATATATATATATATATATATATATATATATGTATTTTCCCTTATTATTTAAAGAATACCCTAAAATGAATTACTTACTCATGCAAAATCTTGTGAAATCTTCATTGTGTAATCACTGTAGTTTTATTTTCTTTTCTTAATTAAGAAAAATACAAGGATTATTGATCAATACTAACATCCCTCTTGTTTCTATGAAACTGTTGAAACATGAATTCCATTCTCAGGAAGTTGTTTGGATAACAACTAAAAATCTAATAAAACTCTTAAAATAATCATATATGTAAGTGAGAATTTAACTAGATGTTTGGATTATTATTATTTTTAATATTTTTTTATTATCCAAACACAGTAGTGATGGGTTTTTTAACCCATCGTCGACTGGTCGTGAGCCTCACTCGACCGGTCGAAGGCTAGTCTCGACCAGTCGTGGGAGTCGAGCCGTGACATGACTCAAAGTCCAGCGAGTTTGGGCTATTTTTCTCCGGGGTGCTCAACCAGTCGACCAAGGTTCTCGACCGGTGGAAGGTGGCTCTCGACCGGTCGTGGACTCGGTTCGACCAGTCAAGGTTACGCAGATTTGTTCCGCGATTTTGCGCAGATTTTGTGTCGTAAGTCCTTTCGCAACTGGGATGCGGAAGGGAGTTTCCTAAAACTATAAATAGGAGTTCTTAGGGTTCTCTAGGGATGATAAGAGGGTTTCCTAAAGCTTTACAAGGGATTTGTTAAAGGGTTTAGGGCTATAAAAAGGTGTGAGAGAGGGAGAAAGAGAGAGAGGAAGCTTATAGAAGGGAGGTTCTGCTCATGGAGGTTATCTACTGTGCAATCTATATCTCAGCGCTTCTATGTCCTCGTAATCGGTTAGATCTCTCTGTTTTCTCTATTTTCTCTCATTGTTTATCCACTCCTGCGTGAGTGAAGAAGGTTGTAACGTTCTACTTCATAGTGGATTGTTGATCTGGATGAGGTCCCGTGGTTTTTACCTCTTTGAGGGTTTTCCACGTAAAAATCTCTTGTGTGGTGTGTGATTAATGCATTGATTATTTTCATTGTTTTATTATCCATAATTCTGGTTTGTTCTGGAGGGCTAGATCCTAAGGTTTTGTCCAAGGCCCCCAACAAAGTGGTATCAGAGCTAAGTTCATTGAACAGGTAGGATCGGTTTTGAATTATGGAAGGTGGCTCATCAAGGATGATCAATCTCAATGGTTCTAACTGGACCATATGGAAGGCTAAGATGGAGGACTTACTTTACTGCAAGGACGTATATTCCCCAATTTTAGGCATATCAGCAAAATCCAAGGATATGACTGATGATGATTGGAAGAAGATGGACCGAAAGGCGGTGGGGTTTGTTAGACAATGGTTGGATGATTCAGTGTTTCACCGTGTGTCTACGGAAACCTTAGCCACTAGCCTATGACTGAAATTGCAAGGGCTGTATGAGAGGAAGACAGCCGGTAATAAAAAAATTTTGATAAGGCGACTTATGAATCTCAAGTTCAAATATGGTGGTTCTATGGCCGAACACATGAATGAGGTCAGCAATATAGTGAACCAACTCACCTCTATGAAGATGGTCCTGGATGATGAATTGCAGGCTTTACTATTGCTTAGTTCATTGCCTGACAATTGGGAGACATTGGTGGTGTCCCTAAGTAACTCCGCGCCAGACGGAAAGATTCCATGGAATAGGTAACCATTTGTCTCTTCAATGAGGAGACAAGTAGGAAGTCTCAGGGGTCTACTCAGCAAGAGGCCCTTGTGACACAGGAACGGGGGAGAGGAAAGAACAGGAAGGGCGGGAAGGCCCGAGATAAATCAAGAGGCAAGTCGAGTAACAGGAAAGATGTTGATTACTGGAATTGTGGCAAGAAGGGTCACTGTAAGCATGAATGTCATGGTAAGAAGAATGACAAGAAAGGAAAAGAGAAGGAAGATGAATCAGATTCTACTGCAGTCGCTTCAGATGAAGACGTTGTAGTTATTCTTTCTGCAGATCATGATGTATGTCTCATGGCTACAAGTCAAGACACCGACTGGGTGATAGACTCGAGAGCTTCTTTTTATGCGACTTCATGCAGGGACTCCTTCACAAGCTACAAGTCAGGTGACTATGGGACTGTGAAGATGAAAAATTCTGGCGTATCAAAAATCGTGGGAGTTGGTGATATTAGTGTGAAGACCGTTGTGGGCTGCACATTGGTTCTCAGGGATGTGAGGCATATCCCAGACCTTCGCCTCAACTTGATGTCGACAGGAAGGCTGGATGATGATGGCTATAAAAGCCGATTTGCTGGTAGGCGATGGAAGCTCATCAAGGGTTCATTGATTGTGGCCAGAGGAAATAAGTGTTGCACCCTTTACAAAGCAAGTGTTAGTATGTGCAAAGGTTGGTTGAACACAGCGGAAGATTCAGCTATTGACATGTGGCACAGGCGTCTAGGTCACATGAGTGAAAAAGGGCTTCATCTACTAGCGAGGAAGCGACTCCTTCCAAACGTGACAGGTACACCTCTCAAAACCCATCTTGATTATTTATCAGGGAAACAATATAGAGTTTCATTTGTTAAATCTGCTTCTCATGTTAATAAAATGCATGCATTAGATTTGGTTTATTCTGATGTTTGTGGTCCTATGAAGACAAAAACCTTGGGTGGAGTATTGTATTTTGTTACTTTTATAGATGATGCATCTAGGAGGGTTTGGGCTTATGCTTTGAAATCCAAGGACGAGGTCTTTGGTGTGTTTAAATTGTTTCATGCTATGGTCGAGAGAGAGACAGGTAGACCATTGAAGTGCATCCGCACTGACAATGGTGGTGAATACATTGGTGACTTTCATGAGTACTGCAAGTCCCTGGGTATGCGGCATGAATAGACGGTTCCCAAGACCCCCCAGCATAATGGTGTAGCTAAGCGAATGAATCACACCATTGTAGAGAGAATCAGATGCATGTTATCCCATACGAAATTGCCCAAGACGTTCTAGGGAGAAGCAATGCACACGGCAGTGTATTTGATAAACAGGTCTCCATCAGCCCCGTTGAATGGAGAAGTACCTGAGAAGGTGTGGACTGGACATGATCCATCATACAGTCATCTCAAGGTGTTTGGATGCAGGGTATCCATTCACGTACCAAAGGACGAGAGGTCCAAGCTCGATATGAAGATCAGGCAGTGTGTGTTCTTAGGGTACGGTGATGAAAAATTTGGTTACATATTGTGGGATCCGACTGAGAGGAAGCTCGTCAGGAACAGAGATGTGGCTTTCTTTAAAGATCAGTGTATAGAAGACATTGGTAAGCCAGAGAAGAACCAGCCTAGTTCAGGTGAGCTAGAGGACATAGATCCGGTTACTCCTCCCGTGGTGCCTGATGACAGGGGAGTACAGCAAGGTGTAGAGGACGAGGGAGTTCCTTCAGAAGATGGACCAGGGGAGCAGCCCCCACTTGATCCACCTGTTGAGCCACAGGTGAGGAGTTCATCTAAGGACAGACAACCGTCCAAGAGGTACTCGCCACATGAGTACATTATGCTGACTGATGGGGGAGAGCCAGAAGATTATTCTAAGGCCCTAGCCAACAAGCATAAGGGGGAATAGTTGAAAGCTATGCAAGAGGAGATGGAATCCTTGCATAAGAACCACACCTATGATATGATGAAATTGCCTAAGGGCAAGAAAGCTTTGAGTAACAAGTGGGTGTTTAGAAAGAAGATCGAGTAGAAGAATTCACAGACGAGGTTCAAGGCCAGACTTGAGGTAAAAGGGTTTGGTCAAAGGAAAGGCATAGACTTCGAGGAGATATTCTCACCAGTAGTGAAGATGACATCCATATGGGTGTTGCTTGGGTTAGTGGCTAGCATGGATCTGGAGATAGAGCAGTTAGATGTTAAAACTACCTTCCTCCATGGTGACCTGGAAGAAGAGATCTACATGCACCAACTAGAGGGGTTCGAAGTCAAGGGTAAAGAGCATATGGTGTGTAGGCTGAGGAAGAGCTTGTATGGGCTGAAACAAGCTCAACGGCAATGGTACAAGAAGTTCGACTCGTTTATGTTGAAACATGAGTATGACAGAATGGAGTCGGACCACTGTGTGTTCACGCGCAAGTTCTCAGATGGTGATTTCTTAGTTCTGCTCTTATACGTTGTGACATGCTTATCATGGGAAAAAACTTCAAGAAGATCGACAATTGAAACAGGAGTTGGGCAAGTCTTTTGTGATGAAAGACTTGGGGCCCGGCTAGACAGATCATAGAAATGGAGATAACCCGTGACAGAAGCAGCAGGAAGCTCTGGCTGTCACAAGAGCAGTATATTGAGAAAGTCCTAGAGCGGTTCAATATGAATGCAGTAAAGCCGGTCAGTACTCCACTAGATGGTCACTTCAGATTAAGCGACAGGCAGTGTCCCAAGACGAAGGCAGAGATAGAAGAGATGTAGAAGATACCCTACGCGTCAGCGGTAGGAAGTTTGATGTATGTTATGGTGTGTACACGCCCAGACATAGCATATGCGGTTGGTGTTGTCAGCCGGTATCTTGCCAATCCTGACAAAGAGCATTGGGCAGTAGTAAAGTGGATACTGCGGTATCTAAGAGGCTCATCCAGGTTGAGCCTATGCTATGGTGACGGTAAACCTGTGTTAGAGGGCTACACAGATGCAGATATGACAGATGACATAGACTCCAGGAAGTCTACATCGGGGTTCATGTTCATGTTTGCAGGGGGAGCGGTTTCCTAGCAGAGCAAGCTACAGAAGGACCTAGCGTTGTCGACGACAGAGGCCGAGTACATTGCAGTCACAGAGGCGTGTAAAGAGATGTTTTGGATGAAGAGGTTCCTACAGGAACTTAGCCTAAAGCAGGAGGAGCACGTGGTATATTGCGATAGTCAAAGTGTTATACACTTGAGCAAGAATCCAAGTCAGCATTCCAAGTCAAAGCACAGAGATTCGGTATTACTGGATTAGGGATACTTTGGAACAGAATGTATTACAGCTTGAGAATGTCCACACGGACGATAATGGGTCAGACATGATGACCAAGGCTTTGCTCAAGGGCAAGTTTGAGGTTTGTACAAATCTGGCTGGCTTGAAGAATGTAGATCCCTCCTGGGTCAAAAAGGGGGAGATTTGATGGTTTTTTTACCCGTCGTCGACTGGTCGTGAGCTTCGCTTGATTGGTCGAAGGCTGGTCTCGATCAATCGTGGGAGTCGAGCCGTGACACGACTCAAAGTCCAGCGAGTTTGGGCTATTTTTCTCCGAGGTGCTCGACCAGTCGACCGAGGTTCTCGACCGGTTGAAGGTGGCTCTCGACCGGTCGTGGACTCGGTTCGACCAGTCGAGGTTACACAGATTCGTTCCCCAATTTTGCGCGAATTTCATGTCGCAAGTCCTTTCACAACTGGGATGCGGAAGGGAGTTTCCTAAAACTATAAATAAGAGTTCCTAGGGTTTTCTAGGGATGACAAGAGGCTTTTCTAAAGCTTTACAAGGGATTTACTAAAGGGTTTAAGGCTATCAAAAGGTGAGAGAGAGGGAGAAAGAAAGAGAGGAAGCTTATAGAATGGAGGTTCTGCTCGTGGAGGTTATCTACTGTGCAATCTATATCTCAGCACTTCTATGTCCTCGTAATCGGTTAGATCTCTCCGCTTTCTCTATTTTCTCTCATTGTTTATCCACTCCTGCATGAGTAAAGAAGGTTGTAACGTTCTACTTCATAGTGGATTGTTGATCTGGACGAGGTCCCGTGGTTTTTACCTCTTTGAGGGTTTTCCACGTAAAAATCTCTTGTATGGTGTGTGATTGATGCATTGATTGTTTTCATTGTTTTATTATCCATAATTCTGGTTTGTTCAGGAGGGCTAGATCCTAAGGTTCTGTGCAAGGCCCCCAACAAGTAGGTCTCATGATAATAGGAAAAGTCTTTCATTTACTTCTTACCCTTACCATACTCGGTGTACATTTTTCAAGTGCATGTGTATCAACCATCACCTCGGCAGAGCATCAAATAACACAGATGCGGGTCCATCTGAGGTACATCCAGGATCTCGCACACAGAAGCCGCATTAACACGTGTGGGGAGATAATCATAACTCTCCCAAGAACCGTTTTAATTGGGAAATTTTAATGGGGAAAAGGGGTCACATGTGTCCAATATGATTAGTGCAGCGTTACTTTATGGTGTCCGTACAGTGCAAGATTACCTAAATGGGGAGTTTTTGGTACTCCGGCAGCATACCGAGTTTGGTACGAAAGCACTTCAAATGATACACGTGGCATATATTTACTAAATTAAACCGTCCAAATTGTGGACCCCACTGTTGCCATATTACGTTCCAAATATACGATTGATTAGACAATCCTAACCTATGATTCGTGGACACATGTTTCTTTAATAAAACCATCGCATGATTTTCATTTTTAGCCATCCAATATATGTACACTAATCTGATGGTTAGAAAATCAAATAAAAGCTTAATTTTCAGTTCATGATACATCTAAAATGGTATAATTAATTTGAACGATTTAGTTTGATTTTTTTATGCTAACTTGTGTAATTTTTAAGTGATTTATAAGTGCCTGCATATCAGCTATCACACTCAACCGGAGTATTTGGCGACATAAATTATTCAACCTTGCATCTGCTTAGGTTTCCATCATTTCAACATTTCCTTGTTTGAACAAGCAATGCACGAATGCTCTCTCGATTCCATGCTTGGTGAAAGTGATGCACCGCCCGAACTAGTAATGCTCCCATACAACAGCTTGTATCCATCTTCACCCATCATCATCACCGTCAGCATGTGGTCCTCATCATCATCACCCTTTATGTGGGTGTTTGTGTATGGGTACATATTAATGTTTGAAAACCCAGCCCAACCACGGGTTGAATGGGTGGCCTCTCTCATCTGGATCACTACAAGACCTGTTTCTGGTTTGGGACGACCATAGCCGGATTCCTTTGGGAGATTTTCAATTTGGACATTTTTCTCGCAATATTGTTTCCAAGAATATGTCTCACTGGAAATGAAATTTTAAGTAACCTATATTATTATTTAATAAACAATTTAAAATTTTAAAATATGGTTAAGGTTTATCTAATTTAAGCTTTTTAAATTAGTTCAGCATAAGCATGATTTAGACTGTAGATCCCATAGAGGTGATTGGTTTTGTTTTCTTTTCTTCTTTACGGTGTAAAGTGATCAATTTGAGCTCATATGATAGGCATGCTGCTTTGATTTTTTGTTGGGCACTCCCCTGAAAACTTGTAAAGTAATATAAGTCTGAGTAACAAAGTTATAAGTGGTGTACTTATACCTTTCTAATAAAAAGATTAATTTTTTTTAATGGTTTTTGTTAAAATCATGATAATTTTATGATGAGATTGTTAAATTTTAAAACTGCATATATTTTTAAGATATTGTAATATTATTGTGATAATATTGTTTTGATGAATTTTCTGCAAACATATGGCTACATTTTGAAAGTCTGGGGGATATTTGCTACAATGTTTGGGACCACTTGGGTCATCTACTTTAATTTTTATTTTTTTCTTTCTTGTTATTTTTTAATTAATTTAATTTCAATATAATGATGATATTACTTTTTGAGAAACAAGTCTGTCTGATCCGGGTTTTTAAATAATGGTATATACATGTGTATATACAGGTTTCTCTTCATGGTACATGTGAAAAATATTGTAGTTGATCAGTACTGTTGATTTAGTGGACTATCATGTGGGTGGGGTACATCCAAAATTTTAGCAATTTTACATCTCTAAACATCCTGTTATCATGAGTTCTGCTGGTTGAATGAGGGCCGCTTTTTTAACAGTTAATTTGCAAGCCATTGATAGGATTACCATGATAATGTATCCCTTGTTTTTTGATATATGGCATATCACCATGTGGCCCACCTGATCAACGGTCTCATTTTCCATACGTACTTACTACGTGTATTGCGAGGTGAGAAGTGCACAGAACGTTTATGCAGCTAGCTGCATATTTGTATTTTTCTAGAGAGAAGGATGAGAAAAAAATCGATGCTCTGGCGTAGCATGATAGTTGATGCTCAGGTACTAATATATTGTACACGGGGGAATATAAGTAACTCAAAATAAACCATCCGTTATTGAAATCTGTCATAGAACAAATCTTAGACTAGATTAAATTTCTAAGTGGTCAATTAGCGGATATATAATGGACGGTTGAAATAAATGGTTCCATTTCAGAAAACAAATGTACATCAGTCAGAGGCCCAGGATCACAGTCTATATGAGTTTTGGATGATGATATACATCCTACAATATAGGCGGTTAACATATGCATAAGTTCAATTTTAGGAATGCCTGCGTCTCAATCATTCACTCTGCCAGAGTATCAAATAACTCTTCCAACAAACTCCACTATTGGTTCCCATACTACCGGGCAGAAAAATGGTGGGTCCACTTAAAGAGTGGGCCAACACACGTGTATACGTTATAGGAGTGGTCCAACAGATGAGTGGATTGATAAGCATCTCTCATCAATGGTTTATTTGTGCAGTGATAAAAGCTCTAAAATAAGGCTAATTCAAACTCAAGTGAACAAATCATAGTGAGAAGTAGAGATAAGGACACCCACCATTAAAGCCCTTTTGGGGCCACTGAATTTTTGATTGACTTGATATTTGGTTTTTTTTTTTTCTTTCGTCTTGGTGTGACATACCTTATTAACTAGGTGGATGGCATATAAGTATCATGGTGGTCCTCACCAAGGTGTTAACCATAGTTTAAAAGCATAAATTTAACTAATCAAAACCTAGTTATGTTTAATCCGCCCAAAAACTCAGGAAAGTTTCTAAAATATTTAGTATGAGAGTTTTTTAGATATTTCAATATTATTAAATATTTAAAAGTACAAATAATATGTAAATAATGTCTTAAGTCAAGCGAGTTTTGCCAAGTCTTTATTCAAGTCAAGTAGAAGTTTTAGTCATGATCAAATAAAGTTTTTCTAGGTTGAAAGCTAATTAAGCTGACTTGGAAGTCGAATCAATTTTTTAAACTATACTTTCAACCATAGGCGTTCCCATCCCTACTAATCATCGTGTAGCCGCTTGAATTTTAGATCTACTTGTTATGCAGGATACCTTGGATTCTATCAATCTACTATGCATAAAAGTTTTGCTTCAATTGGACTGAGGTTATTTCCAATTCCACCGAAAATTGAAGGATTCTCAAGTCACGTGCTATGATAATTTAGTTGGGTTGGTTCGGTCCAACTGTTGGTTATATCCAGTTCGACCAAACGAGTTACGCAATTTTGTACAAATTTGGGTGTTTAAGTCTTATCCAGGATTAGGGCTTGTTGATATGGGTTTTTTCTAAGGGTAAGGGTTTGCAAGGTGGGAGGATCTTTAAACACTTGTAAGAGCTTAGGAAAGGATTTTCTCAGAGGTCGCATATTGCAATAAGATATCAAAGTTCTTATAATTGAAAAAGATGGGCGTGTAAACTCTAAGATTTTCATCTCTATCACTTTGTGCCACAATTTTTTTATGCAAGGATTTTTCATATAAAAATATCTTATGTTTTATAGTTGCTTTCATTATTATTTAGTTATTATGTTTTATTCGATTATTCTATTTTCGTTTAACTTACTTCCATAAAGCTTACAGATTAACCGTGATATTAAATCCGAATTTCTAATACCTCAAGTTAATTTAACTTTATCAAGAAATCTAAATCTCAACACCACCTAATCTTTGAATTCATGTCTTAACATGTTTCGGTGAAAATGATGGATGGAGGGGATGTCACACACACCACAGTGGACCTAATAGAACTTTTGGTTGCCCGGGCTCCCAGCAACAACTTTAGTCAGAAATTCACGTCTACCAAATGTCCCGAATCTCTCTCTCTCTCTCTCTCTCTCTCTCTCTCTCTCTCTCTCTCTCTCTCTATCTCTCTCTCTCAAAAGATATCACGGGCATTTTTTCTATTCTCGGAAGTGTCATAACATCTCGATGATGCACCCATGCTCTTTCATGTGACTAAATATTGCATGCCACTATCTCAATTGTCACATTCCATATATGTTGCAGTCCATGACTTAATCATATTAACATGCTGTCAAGAAAATACAAGACACAGCGCATGCAGATATTCTGTTCCTTGTCTCCTTGTCCATATTTCCTAGAATCTCCCATGACCCACATGGCTAATGCCCCACCTCCACTAATGCAATATTTTGGGTCTATGTTGTATCAGTAGTATGGTCCATGACCCACATGGCTGATGGTCCACTTCCACTAACACAATATTTCGGGTCTACATTGTATAAATACATGGTCCATGGTCCATATGGCTGATGGTCCACTTCCACTAACACAATACTTCTGGTCTATGTTGTATCAAACATATGGTCCGTGACCCACACTGGTTGATGGCCCACTTCCACTAACATAATGTATGGTCCTTGACCTACATGGCTGATGGCCCACTTCCACTGACACAGTATTTCGGGTCTACATGGTATCAAATACATTGGCATATGGACCACTCAATGGCCTTTTTAAATGTGGCTCAACATGGGTATCATTTGGTGCTCTGTTCGAGTGTGACACTCGTTGACTCCAAAACCTCACACTCAAATCTTTTTCATTCATATTGCACTGTGCAGATTGTGTGGGGGCCATTTCAGATAGATTGTAATCTTGGTATCAGATTCATTGAATGATGCTAACCTCTGACTAATGCATGTTTTTGCTCGTTGAATTTGGAACATTGATTATTTTTCATTTGAGTTGTCTAATATATTTCAAGCAATCTTTCCATTGGGATATCATTTCAGGGTAATTGTTAGTTTATGATTCATTTAAAGTTGGGGCCACTATTTGGACGGTTTAGTTTGAGTTCCATGTATGCAGTAGTGAGGAGCAGATTAGTTGTTACTCGGGTAACAGCCTTTTTTTTCTTTTCTTTTCTATTAGCTTGTCAGCTCACACTTATAAGGAATTGATCAGTGCTGAAACGAGGTACCTTTGACTAGTCTACCACTTGAGCTATGAATCAGGGTGTTACTCGGATAACGGCTTAGTAGGTGTTTATCCTTACCATGTGGGGCGATCACCTTGATTAATGTGTTTCATATCCATGCAGCCACATCTATTTTTCAACTCATTTAAGGATGTTATCCCAAAACTTAAGAAAATCCAAATCTCCAGTGGACTATACCACTTAAAAAAGTGGTGAATGATTATTAAAAGCTTTTGGTAGGCCATGAAAGTTTTGGAACAAGCTAATCTTTGTATTTTCCATTCATTCAGTTCTGGTTGACCTTTTATCAACAAGTTGGATGGAAAATAAACATTACAAATCTACTTACAGTGGGCCTTAGGAAGTTTTTAATGGTTGGCATTTAATCATCATTCTTTCTTGTGGTGTGGTCCACCTGAGATTTGGATATGCTTACTTTTTGGGACTTGTCCTCAAAATGAGCTATAAGAACTGATGAATGGAGTGGATATACAACATATGATCAAGGTGGGCCCTACGGTAAGGGTAACACCCACTAAGATGTTACTCCCGTATAGCTAATCTACGCCCATGGTGGGTGACATTTTTTCACATAATTAGTCTTACAGGGTGGAAAGTTAGATTATTCAAATGCAGGAATACATTTTTTAAAAAAGTACGGATATTATGAAAATAAAATTTTTAGCTAAATGTTACATGTTTATTTTTCTAAGTCATTAAATGTGTGTATTAAATATTAATGCATGCAGTAAAAACTCTTTTAAGACCACCATGATAATTTTGTGAAATCTATACCTTACATCTATTGGGTTAGCTTATGTTATGATGTAAGTCTTGAAACAAGACAGACTTATATCTCAAGTAAGCTATAATACTAAATAAAATTTTTAAAAATAAATAAATAAATAAATAAACAAAACAAAAAGTACGCATGGTGTGGCCGGCCATGCTCTCTCTCTCTCTCTCTCTCTCTCTCTCTCTCTCTCTCTCTCTCTCTCCACATACACAACTATCCATGTGCATTGCACATGCCATACTCCAAGTATTACATACAATAGGGATGTGCGGCTGTTTGGCTAGGATGATTGCTTTTTACATTTCACAAGGTATGTTGTTCCTATTAGATTTACATAGAGAGATAGAGAGAGGATGGGTAATGAAATCGGCATTGATTGCTCGTGTCTGTTAAGAATCACTCCGACTAGTAATATAACCATCTGATCAATCGCAAAGAAAACAAACGGTCCAAATTGATCACAAAGAAAATAAAGTATACAATTTGATTACGCCGAAAAAAAAGGTCAACTTTATAATCTTAATAGTCCATGTCAGATCCACTTCGATTGACTACAAATATTGAAAATCACTCCAATTGTAGTATCCTAACCATTATCCCATTAATTTCTTGTAATATGGGTGGTCCAGGTATTAACAAGTAGGTCTGAATAACCAATCTGGACCGACCATCTCTGACTACAGATACCCCTTCAGATTCACTTTGATTGAATAATCATATCCATCTGATCAGTACCAAGTAAAACTGTGGGTCCCATAAATTATCACAAAGAAAAGTTCCAATAATCAATCTAGACCATCCTTCATGCAGGCCCCACCTTGCTCATGTCCAGCTATCACTATGACCACGAAATCCTTACCATCCATTCGGGAACTGTAAATTGATTGCAGATTAATTATAACACACTGAATTTCAATGATGAATCTTGGGTCTAGTTTTTAAATTATGTTTGGAACCAGACCTTACTCCACTGACAAGAGATGATCCAGCAACCAAAACCTAGAAACCAAAATACACAAAAGAAAAGTAACGATGACACCATTGAAGAATCCCATGAATCATGGTTCTAAGACTCAGATGGGTCCAATATGACCTGTGCGAGTTGACTCAGATTCGATACACTGAGTCACTCTGGCCAATTCAGCCTCAACTTGGGTGAGTCATGACTCATATCAGGGCCAGATGAATCGATCGGAGTCTCATCGTCTTTTAACCATGCCATGAATTCTGAGAGAGAAAACCCAAGAAATGGATTAGATGAGAAAAAATTTTAAGTGGGCCACCAAAGTCAACGGATGGATGTATAATAACTTCTATTTGTTTGCTCGTGTACAAAGGGTGAAAAGAAATGCTGCTTTGTAAGGACGCGGATTTTCCTGGATCCTTACTCTTGCTCCGGTGGTAGACTCTCAGGAGTTACAACACCCAGTCAAGGGTTTGAATGAGTATTCATTGGTGGTGAAAACCTACCAAGACGTGAGTGTGTGGGGCTGTGTGCGCGTGTGTTTAAAAAGAAAGGACGCGGATTTCCTACGAAAGCGTTTTGCAGGGAGTTCCTTAGCTGGGAAACCTAGGTTTTGTGAGCTCATTTAAGGGCTTGAGACAAAAAGTGAGAGGAACAAGTGGGCCGCAATACAGGAAAAGGTCATTTTAGGGCTTGAGACAAATAGTGAGAAGGACAATACAGGAAAAGGTGAGTAGGGAAGGGCCGACATGGATGTTTAAATGTCATCCATACCGTTCATAACTTAATTCCTAATGGGACTAGCTTAAAAAACAAATATTATCCTGATTCAAAACTTATGTGGCCCACAAATATTTCAACTTTGGACTTTCAATTCTCACGTTTTCGGCCCACTTGCGTAATGGATCCGGCTTAGTTTTGGTATCAAGTACTAAAATGGGCTCAAAAAACGGATGGACGGGGTTGATTTATCACACACGGTCAGCTCCAACTAAGTTCCAGCGCATGAACTTCCTGTGAAAGGCTTTCGCAGGAAATCCGCGTCCGGCTTGTAAGAAGTGGAAAAGGACCGCCTCAAGGACCTAGAGCTGAGGTGATCCAATGCCCCTTTATAGGGGGGTTATTTCAAACTCCAGCAGAGTACGACACTTAATACGCAGGCAGTCACAAACAGGGTTATATCATACTCCAGTAGAGTATGATGCTTAATACGCAGCATTGCTTACATTAACTGAAATTAAACTGACTAAAGTGCAGAACCCACCGTCACAAAGTCACACTCCCAAAATCAGATTAGTATAGCATCCTAACCTTTTATTCATAGTGATCACTTGTTCGTTGAAATAGGACCATTGGATATTTTTCATTTTTAACCGTCCAATAAATATCCACCAATCTGATAGGCAGATAACCAAATAAGAGTAATTTTTTGGTGCAAGATATAAGGCTAATAAAACTTAAAAATAATTATTATCAGTGTTATAAAATTTCTTAACTGCATGTTTGGATGCCACCGAAAATCGATCAAAGTCATTTTTAGCAGACTCACACTACTATAGCTGTAAGCAATTATCGTCTATGAGGGTTTTTGCACAATGTGGGCCACCTAAATTTAACATGAGACCCGTAATAAGGGCCTTAAACTTCCATATCATCACTTGACATGTGGACAGTTGGGATGCTTCACATGTGTCACCATTTGTTACTTGTGATAGTAGGTGAAGAAATGAAACCTCTCAAACTCATTTCTAATAATCGTAATAATAATAATAATCTCCTACCTATTTTATTGCATGATGGCCTTTTTGGAGCTGTTTGGAAAATAAGTAATTTGATAAATAAATACACCCTGATCCATAGCTCAAGTGGTAGACTGAGTGAAAGATACCTCGTTTCAACACTGAGGTCATGGTATTGATTCCCCAGTGGGGTGGCTAACAGTAAAGTGTGAACTGATAGTGGGGTGTACTAACAAACTAACCAAAAAAAAAAAAAGGTAATTAGATAAATAATTCTCGTCTTTGAATAGTTGTGGTAAAATCATAATATGATAATGCGTGTGTACACACACACATATATATAGGGAAAAGGTTCTATGTGGTCGAGCTCATGGTAACTTCCCATGAGGTTGAGTTGTGTGGGCCCCACTGTAATGCATGTCGAACAAGGGTTACCCTCCATTAAAACATTCATAATCATTTGTTGGGCCCACCGAGATATGGTTCACAAATTTAGTCCATTTATTATTTATGTCCCAATTGGATGAGGAGTCAGACCAAGTTTCAGATGCATCCAAATTTTAGGTGGGCTCCACCAAGTGCTTTTTATATGTTTTAGGCATGTCTTCACATGATTTTAGATGGTATGGGCCACCTGAGTTCCGTATACGGCTGATTTTTGGAATATCCCATAATTTAAAGGGGACCCATCAAATGTATGATGTTGATGGTCGACACACATCACGGTGGGGCCCACACAGCTCGACCTCATCTGAAGTTCCCATGAGCTCGACCGCATAGAACCTTTTCCTATATATATATATATATATATATATATATATATATATATATATATATATATATATATATATATATATATACTTATCTTCTATTATATTAGTATTTAATTGTCGACTTACGTGTTTAAACAAATATTATAAAATCATAAGAAAGTACTTAGACATTGAATTATTGGTGTTACAATCCAAACAAGCCTGCGTTTGTTTCATGCAGTGGTAAAAGTGGCATGTCCTTCAACCCTTCAGGATAGTTACCACCTAAAGAAAGAGAAAATGGCTTACAAACAGTGGGAGAAGTACATCTCCCTTGGTGGAACCAGGACATGAATTGGTACATATACTATATTAGCATGTATGCTCTTTTCATTGGGTAAAAACCTTCCTTTCACTTCCTTTCATATTAAAAGGTTTAATTCCCTTAAACGACCAATTTTAGTGTGTACTTTCTTACCCTTTGCAATTCCAATTATATATAGTAGCTATTTGAAGGCGAGTTTATAGAAAGTGAAGGATTACCCTTGTTTTTCCTATACTTTCGATGAGTCTTATTTGAAGAGTCCGATGAAAAGGGAATACAAAAGAAAAGGAGAAAAGTTTGTATTGTATCTTTAGTCTCTTTTGTGAATTCTTTATGTCACTTTACAAAAGAAACCCTAAAACTAACCCTAAACCACAGACCGCCTGTAGATTGTGGGTCTAAATGGCCCAATTTTAAACCGCGAGGACCATTTAATGCTCTCCCTTGAGCTACGACGAGATGGAATCATAGACTACTTGTTTGATAGAAGCTAATGCCGGTCTCTGTATAATCCTTTGGTGATGATAAAAACAACTTGATTATTGGATTGAATATACATACTGGTATTTAACCTTCTCTAGTATAAAATAATAATCGAACTCGATATGTTTAGTCCTTGCATGAAACCCTAGATTAAGTGATAGGTTGATCTCTGATTATCTACTTAGAGAAGAGCTTGAATAGCCTTAGTGATGGGTCCCATAAAAAAAAAAAAAAAAAAAAAAAAAAAAAGATTTCAAATCCAAAATAATTCACTGGCAGTGGCTGACATAGCTTGATATTCAGGTTCAAATACCATAAAAGATACTAATTTTAAGGTCAGAAGGGAAAGGAAGAGAGAAGAGATTGAGAGGAGTTTATATCTTATTTATTATCTCTTTCTTGAGTTCCAATATTATTTATATCACTTTATAAGAGAAACCCTAAACTAAACCCTAGACCATGAGCTGCCCATGGTCTGTGGACCTAATTGGCTTAGTTCCAAAGCATGAGGCGCCATTGGGCATCAAAAGCATAATTCTAGAACTCTAGAAACTCGACTTGACTCAGAGGCTCACTGAGCCAAGTAAACTCTATGACTCAGCTAAAATAGACATATCTATAATATTTCATGTTGAAATATTTATGAGAAATACAAAATGCAAAAAAAAAAAAAAAAATTCAAGGGCTTATGGTCCACTTACTGAGAGCCTTGCTTTCCTAGCAAGAGCTCAAAGGTTGAAATTCTCTCCACAATTTTTATTTTTATTTTATTATTATTTTTTTAAAAGCGTGATTTGGTGAGTGACTCGACATGAGTCGAAGCGAATCTGCGATTCGCTTCGAGCTAACCAAGTCAAAGGCAAACCAGGTGAGTTGAATGGCGAGTCTTGTAAAAACTGACTTTATAGGACAACTCAGTCCACAACATGGCCAAGTCGAGTCAGGCTGAGTTTCGAGTCAAGTCATCCAGTTTTAGAACTAGTGATAAAAGTATGTTAATCTAATATTCTCCCTTTTCTGTTTTGCATTCTCATATTTTACTGAGTTTCTTAACATTCTGTCGATGCATATACTTTGTTTTATTGCAGAATTTGATTCCGTGGGCCACGATCATTGTCGATCTATCGATATCGAATGACTATGGCCCACATCAAAAGCAAATGACCATGGGCAATGGATCTCCATAACAAAAGGCAGGGACCTCTCAGATGATTGATTCCTCTTTTCTATTCTTTACTCTTTTTCCTTTTTCTTGATCTATTGAAGCAGATGCAGTGACATGACGGTTTTCGGCCTCTTCTTTTGATTAGGTCATCCCTCTTATCATCTCCATTCAAGTTTTTTACAGTGAATGTTGTTATAAGAGGTGGCAAGTTGATAAATGAGATGATGTGATAGCAGTTTTCTGGGCCATAAGCCAGTTTAATCACTTGATCAATGGTTTATCTTTCAATAAAAATTAAAAGAAACCAGTGAGTCTTGAACTCTGAACTTTCACCAATGAGCCAAAAGTCCATAATCAGCTCATCAAGGGTTGTGATTTTGTATATTTCAGTTACTTTCATATACTTACTCTAAACATAACTATTTAAAATTTATTACCAATCTAAACAGTTTCTAAATATCGACCGAATCAAGTAAAGACACAGCCCACTCATTGAGTCAACCAGATCCAGCTGGACATCTTGGTGCCGCAGATCATCGATGACCCTTGAAATCTTCACACGTATGAAATTTCATCTTTGATAATAGGTGGACCATACCCCATCTTGTCATCTTCATACACATTCTCCAAACACCAGAGATATGAACTCACAGCATCAAGCCATTAACCTAATGGAACTTAAAATAAATCCTCCATGTTGAATCCTGCTCTTCTGCCCCACCACATGATGATCAGAGATCCTAAGCTGCCCAAAGAAAAAAAAAATCATCTCTGATGAGGGTAGGGAGTTGTTTTTTTTTTTTTTTGGTGGCCCATCAGTGATGGAACCTAATATCTAAACCATCCATACAATCACAAAGTGGACCAGAGGCAACAAACAACTTCAGTGGACCTAAATCAGGCGTGCATCCTAAAGCATTGATCAGTCTTCTCATGTGTGAAGACAGTAGATCACAAGGAGAAAGATACACCAACTAAATCTTATCTTCAAGTCTCATCGTACGGTTTTGAAAAGTCATCTTTGGAAAATGATTAAAGTATCCTGATTCTATCTTTGGCTCGAGCATGCGCCTGCAATTTGCAAGTGGTGTTTGTGGAGCTGATTTGTATTTCTGTTTTGGAAGCTTTCGACCGAGTGCGTGCCCACGCAATTCAACGGCGTAATATCAGCATTTTGAGTGCCTCAAGATGCTCATCACCAAGAGATTGGACAGTTATTTCAGTCTTTCAGTTCATCCCAGATCACGTAATTCAAACCATTGGTACGACGGGCCTCAGATTGGATGGCCTGTGAACACTAGAGAACATTTGGCCTTTCTGGTTAGACAAGACCAATTGTTGTATTTTCTTTCTTAATCAGTTCTTTGTCGGGCACCCGTTTAAGGACTCGACGTTTCTTTCCTATAGGATGCCAATGACACAGCAGCCACATAAGTACCCATAGATCAGATCACAAAAGATTGGGCCCACCTGTATGAACTGAAACTCTAAGCACCACTGTATGATCTCACAGCCCGATCATTGTATAGAGCTTCTAAGGCTTGAGCTGTGGATTAAACAATTCTCTTCTTTTTTCTAAATTCTGATTTCAAAATAAGATAAATTTTCAGATTTTAATAGATATAACGCAATTCATATGCAGTCCTATATACGTTGCAGTGCCCCTCGCTTCACGAATTAAAAAACCATATTAGAGGGAGATGTATTTTGAAATTGTTTCGTTGCATTGTGGGGTTTTTGGGCTATTTTCAACTGATGAGAGGTTTGCTTGAATATTTCTTGATGAATTGTAACATGGTACATCAGATCTTTAGACTTCAAATCTGAGTCATCTAACAATGATTCAAACAGTTTATGTCACATCTCACTTTTTTATGGTGGAAAGACAACAACCAAAAGCTTTCAATTGGATTATTTCAACCCTTTGATCATTTTGGCTCTTTTACTTTGAACATGAACCGTCACTATTATAACCTTTGTATAATGAGTGGGTTGAAATATTCTAAGTTTTTCTTCTTCTTCTTCTTCTTTTGCAGTTTTGGGCTTCCTCCACCCACGGGGAGCCCTATGAAACAAAGGGTTCTTGTCATTGAAAAAGGCCCAAATCCAATAGCTAGAGTCCAAGAGGTATTCAAGCAAACCCATTCAACTTTAAAATGGAACAAAAAGCCCCTTCGTTAGGAAAAACCCTGCTACGAGGAGAGAAAAGGGAACCTAGGAGAGAAAAGGGAACCTAGGCCTCCAATATATGGGCATCAGTCATGGACAATACGACACCTGATGCAACCATTTTAAACCTTGGATGCTATAGACTCCTTTAAAGAATCAGGTTGTCTCAGGAGAGTTCCCTTGCTTTCTAAAAAAAGAGTTGAGCACTTCTATGTAAGGACACAGATACCCACTTGAACAATGACCTGGACCAAAAATTTGATAGGGTTTCCTTGAGTAAGACCATCCTAGCCATCCAAATTCTGCTCTGCAAAAACACATTTCAAAAACAAAAACAAAAGAAAAAATAACAATGGTCAACTTCCAGCAATCAAGTGCTCCACAAAGATGGCAGGGATCATCCATTTCTCAACGCTAGCAAATATTTCTTGTGAGATGTAAAGACAACAAATGATCTTCCAAGTGATGAAAGCCGGATATTCTTTCCTATAATAACTATAACATATTGAGTATTCCTCTCCAATGTTATTCAAACATGGACCATGTTTTCAACTCATGTTCAAGAAGCAACCATCCATGCTTTTTGAACATAGTGTCTACCGCTAAATCTATTTCATGAAGGATCATAATACATAGCAACGTCAGTGTTGTAACATCCTTCTACTAAAACCAGACCCGTCATTGAAATAAAACAGTAGTTACAACTGAAACAACAAGGGTCAGAAAGGAAAGCCAATCCAAAACTCGCAGCATTGAGTCCAACTCGGTTCCTCCACGTTTTGTGATGCCAACCCATCTCTGGCATCCACATCTGCAGCAGCCTTTCTTACGAAATCAACTTTCAAGCTTCCATGAAGTACCTGACCATTGCGAGGGACCAATATGCTGTTAACAGAAGGCAAATTTTCACCTATAATCGGTGGAAGCTCGAGGTTTCCCCTTCAGGGAACTGAGGTGCTGGGAGACAAATATGACTCCCATCATAACTATCAGGCAACCGACTAGAGTGCTAAAGAATAGGGCACCTGGCTGCCTTGTCTGTACAAACCCATACACCCCACTTGAGGTCACAACGATAAGATCTGTAAGCCCATCATTGGAGAAGTCAACAGGGATCATGGCATGTGTGGGAGGCGCAGGCAAGTCGATTGAAGTTAACTGGCTACCACCGGGAGATATCACCACGGCCTCTTGATCTCCTGCAGCAAGGATCAGCTCATGGTTGTCCATGACATGCAGGGAGAAAGCCCTCAACGTGGGAACCACCGCAGCTTCCGTTATCCTGGACGAAGATGGAAGATTCGACCATGTCGCACCTGTTATGAATTGCCATCTCCAAACAGCATCGTGACCGTTCAAGCCTGGTGAGTATGAAGTGACCTGGACATATATCAAAGCCCAAACTCAAATGTACAGTTGTGATAAGAGTTTTGCTAAGCCGAGACATGCCTCTACACATGGCACCCGGAACATACGGATGTGGACCTTTGATCATTTGTTAAACATCTTTTCTTTTTTTTGAGCGGGGCACCACCTGATGAGTTGATCAGCATCATTTATGGGCCAACTCATCTAAAATGTGGACACCACCTGATCAGAAGAGGATGGCCCATACATGAGCTTGGTTGGCATGTGCAGTCACACCCGGCTTAGCACTGACTGCAGCCACTAGGGAAGATTAGGCTTGGCTATGATAACAAGCACCACAATTGAACACTAATGTATGAAATTTTCAAGCTAAAGAGTGACAGATGCAAGAGTTGTCAGGTTAGTCACATACCTCTCCTCGGTTCGTGAGGAACACAACATCACCATGGCTTCCTTTCCGATGCCTATGACCGTCATTTCTTCGGATAAGGATAGGTGTTGCTACCTCCAGAGAACTTACATCAACAGTTCGACCAAAGCCTCTGGCAAAATCTCCATGTTGGAACACGTTGAAAGGGCCGTGATGACAAATAGAAGCATTGAATAGCTGTTCTCGCACTGGTACACCCGATGTAGCGACTGCCCAACATGGCTTTAGAACTTCCATAGATCCACTCACTACAGTCTGCTCTGCTCCATTTCCACCAACCACCTGTAAAGAAAACTCTTTTAACACGTTCCCCCCAAGAGTTCCCGCAAAATGCACTCTCTAACGTTGAACAGGGCAACACGTCTCCGAAACAAAAGCACTAGTGTTCGCATTCTGCTCTCATAGTAAATTTTTCTAAAGATAAAGAAAAAGCCTTTATGAAATAAGTATGCTTCGAATCCATTGAGAGCACGAAAGGGCTTTGACGCAATGGTTGAAAACGAGTCTTCTATGGGCACATTCATGTTGAACGCTACAGTGCTCTCAGAACACGAAGTTATAGTGCTCTTAGTTGCATCGCCCACTTGGTCAGTCCAATCGATTGATCTGAACTCTCTATTATGTCTAGAACACATTTCATGGACCACCATGCAAAAATCATACTGATCAGATGATCTAATCCATCACTGATTCGGTCTTATTTTCTTTAGCCAGCTACAATTCTCTAACAAAAGTGATTCTTTAGAATCATAAGCAAACCATGATGGATCCTAAAAAATAGATGGATCAAATTGTTGATTGGACCTATTTTGTGTAAACAATCTTGGCCGTCCATGTTAAAGGCCATCATCGATCAATGATTAAGATTTGATGGGTTGGTATGGTGTTAGCATGATAGCCCATGAAATTTGTGTTGGACATAATGAACAGCCTCAATCAATGAATTGGACAAAGTGTCCCACTGCAACTACGAGCACTATAACTTAGTACTCTAAGAGCATTAGAGCATTTCTCTTTCTACAGGCATGTTCATGTTAGTATATTGTTTTTTCTTTTAATTAGTTTGCAAGATAAGCCAATGAGTACAAGTTAATGATTCGCAAAGTAGTATGAAGAGAGCACCCTGTAAGAAATCAAGTATGAAGGTATTTTGTTGAAAGATTCACCTAGTAAGATGTAGTTCCTAGTTAACCATTGCCCACCATCTATGAGAAGTTCGGAATATACTCTGGAAACCCTAGTTCCTAAAATTAAAAAAGACAACCTCATCCAGTTGAAATATACCTAAATGAAAAATAGATCCACACTGAAACCCAACCTCATCATAAGCCGATGTACAGAAATGTATGACAGGTTCTACCTGCTAAGTTGTCTCCAAGAAAGCTTCCATTTAGAAAACTAGTAACCCAGCAGAAGCAAGTGGAGAACAGGCCGGTAAGGAGTAAGAAGACCAGTTATGTCATCTTGCCTGACCACCTCTAACTGTGATCCACACTGGCCATCATACATGAAGATTAGCCAGGGTGATCCGAACAGTTCGTTTGGTGGACCCTGATATCGATGGGTGGCACAAAAACTGCACCTACCAGTCGATCCTTCATGCAGGTTGCAAATACATTATGAGAAAAAGGTTACAAGTCCACAATCTGAAAATGCTCAATGTTCTCTTCTTCATACAGATGAGATTGTGAAAATAAATGTTGGAAAAACCAGCTCTTTTAGGGCCTGTTTGGATTGACGGTCCAGATTGAATTGTATTGTATTAAATGTGGAAATATACAATATGCAATGTTTGAACTGGAGTTGAAGTCCGTGGAGTACAATGCGCGTGAATACCTCACGGAATCAAAATTTTCAAAAGGCAGTAATGTAATGTCAGATGACAGTGCATTTCATGAGGCAGTATTCGCGTGTGAAAGCTTCTTCCTTTTGTATCTATGGACGACAAAAATTTTCTGCTCCAGCATCACTCCCGATGGAGCGGTGGGGAGGACACCTCATCGTGACAGTGTTCGTGAATCACCTCGTACGACGACAATGGAGACTGGCTGGAGTACAAGTGCTCCGGCAGAGGGAACCGGATCTCAGTTTTTCAGTGATATGGGCACGGAAGATGGCAGACCTGAAAGAGTGGCAGTTGCTAGTGATAGAGGCCAACAACTCATCAATCATCCCCTCGTTGGTTTGTTGCTTGGTCTATTCATTTTATATGCGGCTGTTAGGGAGTTTATTTTATCCTTGTTTATGTGAGGATCAAGCGATTATGATTCCTGATAGAATCATTGTCTTTTGGAGATGTATGGGTCTGTTTGAATATAGATATGATGCATCTATGTGAATAGTGCTGTTTTTTGGAACGTACATTTGAACTCGTTCAAGTGACTTTCAGATTGGATCGACACTCTGATCACATGTTCACGGTTTTAACAACTTTTTTTTTTTTCTAGTTTTTCATGATTTATCGACCTATATTCTACGTGTTGTTTTTCATAGAGATTGTACGGATCAAAACAGTGGGCCAAATCATGGTGGGTCCCACAATTATTAGATGCATAGTTGGAATCGGATCACCTCCCAAAACTGAAAGTGTTTCTGCTGTTGGATCCTATGTGTCCCAATATTCTGATCGAACGGCATCGATTACATGGCACTAATCCAAACACGATCTAACAACTGAAATAGATGGACGGCGTGGATGGCTTGCAGACCTCATTGTGGGACCCACATAGCACTTACAATCAACTCTACTCCAGCATCGCAATGGGAATAGCCAGCTCTAGTTGACCTCAATATTATACGTATATACACTACGCAGCCCTAAAACGTCGTATCCAAACATTGATCACTGGACGAATTTGTATACCTGCCCAAACAAGCACTCTGATCCAAACATTGATTTATCATCTGTTGATGTGGATGTATAATGAAAATTCTCGAACGTATACATGAACGGTACATGGATACAATACAATACACTGTTATACGTCAATCCAAACAGGCCCTTATAAGATAACAATAATACAGAACAATGTACTTTGGAGACACGGTTGATGAATTGTGGTTTATATTTGTCCATTGAATGGTCTACTTTTTACAGAAGATAAAAGCTCGAAAAAAATAATAATAATAATAAATGAACTACTAGATGGATGGGCTGGGAGGCTCACCCAGTTTTCTCTTTATGAGTATGCATGAAGTCCCTTGTACAAAGTGAAAATATATAGATACGTTGAATTAGGGGTCATTTGACAACCTGGAAAAGTACAGGTCTCAGAATGGAATCCTTTTCCAGAGTCATTTCCTGCGCTTGGGACCATAGGAAAGGTAAGAATAGAGGTTTTCAGTTGGAAAACAATTCCAACAGTACTGGTTTTGGACTCTGGCCAGATGCAGAGTTGCAAATTCAATAAAATTAATTCCAATACCCAAAAACAGTTTCTGGTTTCCATAGAATTACATACGCAGTACCCAAACGTGACTGATAGAATCGCTTTCTCAGGGAATTTGTTTCCTGGAAACAATTCTTACATAACTAAATAGGAGGTTGCAAAATGACCCCTTGCTGTAAACAAGATACTAAGGCCAATTTCAAAATCTTTAATAGAGGCTTGCTAGCCCCACAAAGTTCGTCGCAAGCAGCACATGTGCCCAGCTGGGAAGTCTGTAGGACATCTGAGAGGTGGACAAGGAAGCAGCATTGTGAAGATGACCATGCAGAAATCGGGCCAGTGCACTCATCAGGTAGGCACATGAGGCCAGATTGATGAGTCAACCAGGCTGACTTTTCCCTGAGCTGGTGACCACAATATGAGCCATTCAGATGCCCCGCTCATTTCCTAGGTGGCACATTTACCGCATGAAAAGGCCGCATGTGGAAGGCAGTACTGGATTCAAACTCTTTCAGAAAATGCGTCTTCTGAAGAGGAAGATTAACGATTGGAGGAAAGAAATGGTGGCGAAAAGGGAGGAAAGGAATGCCATTCTACGTGAGAGTCAGTAGCTCAACATCAAAGAAGAGGGAGGAGAGCTGGCGGAAGAAGACAGATCAACAAGGGAGAATTTGAGGCTCAAATACAAGAAGCGCTTGAGGCAGGATAAGATATAATGGAAGCAACAATCAAGAGCGATGTGGCTGAAGGAGGGGGATAGAAACACCAAGTATTGTCACAGGATTGCTAGTGTTCGAGCAAGGACGAATCAGTTCACAAGCATGAAGGTGGGTGATGCCCAGGTGAATGACATGGAGCAAAAGTGCGAGACTGGTGAAGTTCTACAAGGATCTTTCTAACCAGTGAAGATTGGGTAAGGCTGCAGCTAGATAATCTCCTTTTCAATCAGCAGTCTACAAGGAAGCAGAATCTCTAGAGAATCCGACCACAGAGATTAAAGTCAAAGCAGCAGTGGACGAGTTATGGCGGGACAAAGCGCCAGGGACAAACAGGTTCTCGTTAGACTTCTTTTAGGAATTTTGGGGAGTTGTGAAGAGCGACGTGTTACAGTTCATCAAGGAATTCTATGAGGGCGGCTAATTAGCATCAAAGTAGGGGAACTCCATTGCTATTATCCTGAAGAAGAGAGGAGTGAAGAGTTTCAAGGACTTTAGGCCAACACACTTGATCGGCAACCCATACAAGATATTAGCAAAGATCCTCGCCTCCAGGTTGCACACAGCTCTAGCAAGTGCCGTATCCTCATCTCATAGCTCGCCATAGGGCCGGGGAGAAGGGGATAGTCTGCAAGTTAGACATAGAAAAGGGCATATGATCACGTGGCCTGGGACTTCTTAGACTATATGCTTAGGAGGTTGGGATGCAGTGCGTCGTGGAGAAAACGGATGTGAGCCTGTGTCTTGCCAGCAAGATTCTCGATTCTAATTAAGTGATCTCTGAAAGGATTCTTTAAAGCTTCAAGTGGTCTCAAGCAGGGGAATCCTCTGATCTCCATTTCTGTTTGTTGTAGTAGCAGAAGCTTTTAGTAAGATGGTGAAGAAGGGTCAGGAGGTGGGCTTGTTCAAGGGATTTGAGGTGGGGAGGGGAGAGCCTCAAATTTCTCACTTGCAGTTCACAAATGATACACCATTTTTTATGACGCTAAGGAATGGTGGACAACTCAACAAAGACAATTACGTACATTGAAGTTGTTTTAGGCCTCAGGATGAACATCTTAAAGAGTGAAATGTTGGGAATTCGCACATCAAAGGAGGAAAATGAGGGTTTGGCTATGGTGTTTGGATGTGATGATGGCTACTCCCCATCCATGTATAGGCGAGCCACCAAAGTATCTTTGGGACAGGGTCAAAGAGAAAGTGGAAAGAAGATTGGCAAGATAGAAAAGTAAACACTTATCTTTAAGGGGAAGATTAACTATAATAAAAGCGGTGATGACAAGCATGCCATTATATTTTATGACCCTTTTCAAATGCTTGAAGGCAATGTTGAAACATTTGAAGAAGTTGATGCATGACTTTGTAACAAGGTCAGGGCGCAACAGAGACTTGTAAATTTCACTTGTTGAAGTGGGACGAAGTGTGCAAATCAAATAAGGAGGGTGAAACGGGTGTGAAGCAGCTGGAACCGATTAATGAAGCGTTGCTAGGGAAGTGGTTGTGAAGATTCAAGTTGGAGGATGGCTATTTGTGGTGCCAAGTGTTGATTACAAAGTATGGAGACTCAACAAATGGGTGGTGGGTAAAAGTGTTCTTATTCTATAGAGTCTCCGAGATTTGGAGGACAATTCAAAGTGTGGCTTCTAAATTCAAGGTGGCGTCCCATTCAAAGTCAAGGATGGTAAAAGGGTGCAGTTTTGGAAAGACGTTTGGATAGGGGAAAGACCCCTCTGATCGAATTTCTTAGGCTAGCTAGGATTACAACAGATAGCAACAATACAATTGCCAAATATTTCCCTTATTCAGGAAAAGAATTGGTGTGGTCTCAATCATGTTGAAGAAATCTGTCGGACAAGGAGATGGAAGAGTTTGTTAGGGCTCTAAAGAAATCTATCACACAAGGAGATGGAAGAGTTTCTAAGGGCTCCAGCTATGCTCCAGGTCCTTAGCCTTTCAGTCGAGGTAAGAGACACGATGAGTTGGGGAGTGTCGAAGTTAGGCAAGTTTTTAATAATGTCCTATTACTTGATCACTCTTTAGGGGTCAAGTCAAGGTTTAGTTCCGGTAGCTTGGGTATGGCAATGCGGCACCACCCCTAAGGTGGCAACCTTCGCTTGGCTAGCAAGTAGAAGCAGAGTGCTTACCATCAACAACCTTTAAAAAGGGCAATGATTATTCCCAACATGTGTCCTGAAGCAAAATCAATAAACAAGTTGTTTATTCACTATCTGCTCCTGAGGTCAGTTTGGGAGGGTTTGTTGGGGGTTTTCGAAATCCCATGGATAAATGTCCACATCGATTAAAGGGTTGTTACTATTAGACCATCTACTAAAGAAGGCCCATAGATGGAAACATGTAAAGCTATAGAATATGTACAATTATGTACACCCCATAATTGCCACAATCTAGCAAAAATATATCCTCTTTATTGTGTAATCGTTATTGTATCACTCTATAAATTATAATGCAATTCTCTCAATGAAAAGCAATTCAAATACCATCTTCAATATTGCTACTTCTCATGGTATTAGAGCCACCGATCCGAGGCATCTAAATCATCTATTGTAGTTGCCGACGGCCCCAATAGCACTATGACCATCGGCGTTACCCTGCGACTTATTTCTGCCAAAATTCCGTCACCCTGCAACCTTCTACATACCATCTGTTGTCGTTGTCATCCACACTCATCACCCAACCATAAACACCCATCTACAATTCATGGCCATCATTGACAACCGCCGTCATCGTCCGCAACCCCTGTCACCACCCACAACTGAGAGGCCGCTACAAAACCAACCACATCACTATCACCGACACAACCCTCCACGACTCGCATTAGCCCCACCATCACCACTGCAAACCCATCTTCCACACACCACCATCACCATCTCACTATGCCAACACCCCCGAACCTGCCACTCCACACCCATCCTCTTCTCGAAACACTCCACCACAGCCACATCTCCAACGACCTCACAAGTTGCAATTTGCCCGATTCTCCCTCAAAAACTTCCCCCCTGGTTGCAATTGCACTCGATTTCCGACCACATCCCCTCGTCTACCCCTGACCTTCCGTTCACACCACCTCCTTTTCTGCCATGAACGTCGTCATTGCACTTCCATTCTGTCAAGAGAAATTCCCAACCCATGGCAAATCCAAACCCTCGATCTCCTATACCAAACCCTACCGCACCCCAAACCCATCCGACGTTGAGTGGCAACCTGTCCAAGGACCCGGCTCCCATCATCCCCCCCCAAAATGGCGAGATCCAAACCCTCGATCTCCTATACCAAACCCTACCGCACCTCAAACCCATCCGACATTGAGTGGCAACTTGTCCAAGGACCCAAAAAAAAAAAAAAAAGGTTATCAATGTAGCCCGCCATCTAATTATGGTCTGGCCATCTTACTTCATGTATATTCTTCAAGCATCAATACAGTATGTTGGTTGTTGGAACAGCGCTCTCCTCTCGATTGACAAACCATCGAGGTTTGTCATCTCTCTTTCCATATAACAGTGAACAGATTTAATTTGTTTCGATGGTGTCTTCCTCCACCACCTCACCATCTTTCGTCATTACCAATATTACTAGTCTAGTTTTCACCAAACACGATAGCACCAATTATCTCCTCTGGAAATCGCAATTCCCACCAGTGTTGAAAATCCATGGACGCCTCGGCTTTGTTGATGGCACACATGCCCTGAACAGTATCTTTTGGAAGTTGATGGAAAAATCCCCACATTTATTAATCCAAAGTATGATGAATGGCAAAACCAAGATCAAAAGTTTCTTCTGAGTTGGGTAAAAGCTACATTATCATAAAGTATTTTACCTTATGTCGTTGGCCTTCACACATCTCAATCTGTTTAGGAAACTCTAAAACGTTGCTTCTCAGCCCTCTCCAAATCTCACATTATGCAATTGAAATCACAACTTCAATTCATTAAGAAATGTACCTCATCCATTGTTAAGTAACTCCTATATATCAAATCACTTGCAAACAGACTCACATAAGTCAGCAAGCCTGTGGATGACGCTGATCTTGTGTTAATAACACTCAATGAGCTACCTTCTGAGGATACCCCATTTCGCACGTCAATTAAGGTTTGATCTTATCCTTGTACTTTTGATGAATTAACAACCTTTTAATGCATGAATATGAATGACCAACTTGTCATAACCCCTACCATGGAATTCACGGCCTTTGTGGATGACGTGATCTTGTGTTAATAACACTCAATGAGCTACCTTCCAAGGATACCCCATTTTGCACGTCAATTAAGGTTTGATCTTATCCTTATACTTTTGATGAATTAGCAACCTTTTAATGCGTGACTATGAATGACCAACTTGTCATAACCCCTATCATGGAATTCACGGCCTTTGTGGCTACCCGTAGATCCTCATACCAACATGAAGCCCGTGGTCATTCATGGCCCAATAGGGATTGTGGTTGTGGAGAAAGAGGAAGTAACTCCAATTACCCCACATCTTCCACACAACCGACGTGTCAAATCTGCAATAGAATGGGTCATTCAACCATTGACTGTCACAATCACATGAACTATGCCTACCAAGGACGCATGTCGCCTCGGAAACTGGCTATCATGGTCGCTACTCAAACCCACCTACGGATCAAGTTTGGTACATTGACACCGGAGCAATCAATCATGTCATTGTTGATCTACCAACTTATCCCTTTAGTCAAAATATCAAGGAAGTGACAAGCTGTCTGTCAGAAACAGTCAAGGTTTAGTAATACACAACACTAGTGATGCCTTCATTCAAACTCCATTCAAAACTTTTCGACTATCTCTTCTCATACATGTTCCTCCATTTCTTCCAATCTAATATCTATTGATCAATTTTCCAAATATAATAACTGCTTAATCATTTTTTATGCTAATGGTTTCTATATTCAAGACAAAATGACAGGGAAGATGCTTTTCTATGGCTGGAGTGAGAATGGACTCTTATCCATTCATGGTATCCTGCAACTAGAGGAATAACACCACTCTATTAGCTCTACTTGGGGAAAGTGTCTCCATATCCTCTTGGCATTGTCGTTTACGGCATCCTTCACCAGCTATGCTTGGCTAGTTACTTTCTACAATATCAATCAAAGGAAATCGGTCGCCATTACCCTTTTGTGACTCGTGTCAATTGGGTAAGACCCATTGTTTGCCTTTCTTCTCATCCTCTTGAACTTATTCATTCAAAAATTTGGGGACCTTCAGCCATTTATTCAATAAGTGGCTTATGTTACCATGTTGTGTTTGTGGATGATTTCTCTAAATACTGTTAGTTATTTCCATTACATTCATGTGCTCAACTTTTGGATCTTTGTTAGTTTTAAATCTAAAATTGAAAATTTGCTTAATTGCAAAATTAAAACATTTTAGTCAAATGGGGGTAGTGAATTCATTAACCATCAATTTCCTAACCTTTTAAACAAAAATAGAATTTTGCATCAACTGTCTTGTCCCCATACTCCAGATCACAATGGGACAGCTGAACGAAAGCATCGCCACATTATTGAAACGGATCTCACTTTACTCACCCATGCACATATGCCTACCAATTATTGGGTATAGGCTTTTCATACTGCGATTTTTCTCATTAACCATATGCCCAGTCGTGTGACGAAACTGAAATCACCTTGGGAACTTTTATTTCATCGGCCACCCAATTATACATTCTTGTGAACCTTTGGTTATGCCCGCTATCCCTGGTTACAACCCTATAACAAGGCACAAACTGGAAACACATTCTATCCAACGGATCTTTTTGGGTTATAGCCTCAATCACAAAGGTTATCAATGCCTTAACATTTCTACTGAGTGTATCTATCTATCGCGCCACGTGGTGTTTGATGGGGAACATTTTCCTTTTGCGATGGATGCATCCATTCCTCCAATGCAAAATAGTAATCATCCCCCCTCTCTTGAACTAGTTACCATTTAGTTTTGCCATCAAAGCCTCATACCCCACATCCAATCTCAACCCTACCTACAACCACATCACACCCACTCTGCCCCTAACCACCACTTCACCTAACTCCACGCATTCAAATCAATCTGCACCTCCATCCCCTCTTCCATTACCAACCTTCACTGGTCCAACAAATTCCCCCTCTAATTCTACATTCTCTCCTTCAAGTGAGCCTCGTCTTTCCACCCATCTATCAACTACTTCTATTGCACCTACTTGGCAACCCAATGTCCATACCATGATCACCCGTGCGAAAGATGGCATCTCCAAGAATGTATATTGCCAAATACCCGAAATCCATTACCAACAACACTCTTGTCCACTTCAAGCCACATTGAACCTACATGTTTTACACAAGCCTCCAAACATCCTGAATGGCAGGCTAACTACGGCAGAAGAATTCATGGCTCTCCAGAAATATAGGATTTGGTCATTGGTTTCATCATCTGAAGCAAAGAATATAGTGGGATGCAAATGGGTTTATAGTATCAAAACCCATTCAGATGGCTCACTTGAATGCTATAAGGCTCAACTAGTTGCCAAGGGGTATCATCAACAACTTGGAATTGACTTCACAGAAACATTCAACCTCATTGCCAAACCCACAACAATTAGGGTTGTTCTCGCTCTTGCAATTAAGTTCAAATGGCCCACTCGACAATTGGATGTATAGAACGTGTTACACAGCACACTCCAGTAAGAAGTTTATATGCAGCAACCTCCTGGCTTCATGGATCCTCAACTCCCAAAACATGTGTGTCGCCTACACAAATCCATCTACGGACTCAAACAAGCTCCAAGAGCCTGGTTTGAAAACTTCACAAACTACCTACTCAGAGTTAGGATTCATTAGGTCCCAAGTTGATTTGCCTCTCTTTATTCGTCAGGCCAATTCACGCATCATTGTTATACTAATATAAGTTGATGATATCATCATAATAAGCAGTGACTCATCCTCTCAAATATCCCGAATCTCCGCATTGGGCAACTTATTTACTATGAAGGACTTGGGCCATGTTCATTACTTTCTTGGAATGGTATTTTCCTTGCACAATGGTATTTTCCTTTCACAAAGCAAGTATGCTCTGGAACTCTTCACCTGCACATCTATGTTCAGATCAAAACCATACTCCTCTTCAGCTATCACTAAACAATAACTTGTGCAAGGATATGCACTCCCTCTTCATAATGTTACTGAATATTTTAGTATAGTCGGTGCACTTCAATATCTCACCTGGACTCAATTAGATCTCTCTTATGCGATCAACCAAGTTTATCAATTTATGCACCAACCGAAAACTATATGACAACAGTGAAGCACATTTTTCAATAAATCAAAGGCACTCTCACTCAGCCTACAGATTTCATCCGGTAACCTTACATTACAAGCTTGCTCATATGTAGACTGGACTAGAAGCTCTAATGACTACAAATCCATATATGGTTTTTGTGTTTATTTAGGACCCAAAATCATTTCCTAGAGTTCCAAGAAACAATCGACTGTTGAACAATTAAGCACAAAATCTAAGTACTGGTCTCTTGCTCATACAAGCACAGCCACTGGCCTCTTTTAGATTCGGACACTACTTAAAGATCTCCAAGTCTATCTTCCCTCTCCACCAACTATCTGGTGTGACAATATCAGTGCCATCTCATTAGCATCCAACACGGTCTTTTATGGCCGCACAAAACACATTGAGGTTGATTATCGTTTCATTTGAGAGAGTCATACGAAAGGATCTGGCAATTCATTATATATCCTCTCAAGATCAAATCGCCGATATCTTCTCCAAATGGCTCTCTTCATCACAATTCCAAGTATTGTGCACCAAACCATTGGTCTCTGATCACCCCATCAATTTACAGGAGGGTATTACTATTAGACCATCTCCTAAAGAAGGAAAATCCAGCTCATAACACCAGAAAATATAGAAAACATGCACAGCCCATAATTTCCAGAAATCTGGCAAAAACATCTCTGTAATTAATATTGTATAACTTTATAAACTGTAATGCAATTCTCTCAATGAAAAGCAATCCAGATACCATCTTCAATATTGCTGCTTCTCAGTTGCTAGCTTAGCATGGAGGTGGCCACGATAAGTAAAGGAAGCTTTTGTGGAGATTGTCCCTATTAGTGCGTCTTTGGTCCATATGGGGTGAAGGGAACAATCGCCGCTTCAGAGAAAGTGCAGGTCATCGTTCAGGATGGTCAACCTGCCTAATGTGAATGTTAAAGCCTGGGCATTTACTTTAAATATTGATATAGAGGCTCTTTTAGCCTCCTTTGGGGCATTTGTAGCTTTTCATGCCTTCCGGGATTTTTTAATAAAAATTTCATCACTATTCGAAAAAAAATAATAATAATCATCTTCAAATGAATAGGAGATTCTTTTTTCTTAGTGTTAAACTAGAAAAGAAATTATCAGTTATTAGAGTTTCAAAAAGTTGATAGATAAAAAGTAAATGTTACAAATAATTACCAAGTGTTATAGCAGCAAGGTCCATAATGTCCTTGCATGTTCTGATGTGCTGAAGTATACTTTTGAAACTGTGGAGGTGTGCCTTTGGCCAAACATGCAAGGACTTTATATATGGCATAAACATAAAACTAGATTTGTGAAGAGAGTGCTTTAGAATTTAAATATAGAAAGATTTAAAATTAGTCGGACTAAAACATAGTATATGGGATGCAATTTTAGTAACAATGAAAATGATGAATTACTTAAGATTGTTGACCAAGAAGTTCCCCACATGACCACTTTCGATACCTTGAATCAATAATTCATGAGTGGAGAGATTGAGAAGGAACATGCCCATAGACTCCGAGCTAGGTGGAAGAAATGGATGTGCCTTGGAGTTTTATGTGATCATCATGCACCACTCAAATTGAAAGGGAAATTTTATAGGAAGCCATGCTTTATGGGACAGAATGTTGGGCAGTTAGGAGACAACATGTTTATTGGATGTGTAGCTGAAATGAGAATGTTTACATGGGTAAGTGGCAAGACAAGGAAGGATCGAATTAGAAATAAATGCATTTGAAGGAACTTAGGAGTAACACCAATAGGCAATAAGATGAGGGAAAGTAGATTTGGATGGTTTGATAATGTGCAACTGAAACCAAGAAGCGTGCCGGTTAGGAGTCGGTACAAGTTGAAGGCTCTAAAAGGGGAAGGGAAAGGCCCAAAAGGACGTGAGTGGAGGTAGTAATGAAAGGCTTGATGACAAATGGTGTAACTGAAGGTATGGCCATTGCCAAAGTGGAATGGCGGAACAGGACGTCTAGCCAACCCCAATAATTGGGATAAGGTTTGGATGATGATGACGGCGATGACATCTTTCATGAAAATCAAATTAAAAGAAAACTGAGAGGATGCTATAGAATATGATAAGATGCTGAATCAAGAATTGCAAGGAGAACCAAACAGTCCTCATCTGAAAGCAAAATATAAAACTCGCAAGTCAAGATGGCCTGGAGTGACAACTTGAGGATGTTGTACGGTATGGCAGTTTTTGTTGTGATTGATCCTTGTGAAGTCCAATTAGACATCTAAGGCTCTTAGAGTTGGCTATTGTGCAATTCTAGCTTCCATTATATAGGAAATATCAAGTAAAGATACTGCAGAAAATGGTTAAGAGATTTGTGCACCTGAACATGATCTAGAACCCCATCTCCATTAATATCAGCATGGAGGCCGCCTTCTTGAAGATGAAGCTGGCAACAAAAGCAATAAGAAAATTTTCCATCACATACCACAAATACACAAGTACAAATATAGCACAAAAAGATTATGGCAAACTGATTTACTGTTAGCGAAAATACAAGGAATGAAACCAATATAGTTTCAAATGCATCAACATCAGAAATGAGCAAATTAAAGAAATATTTTTATATTGAGTAAATAACTGTCTAAAAAATCATACTACACCATTTTTGCTTATTTTCTTTTTCTTTTCTTTTTTTAAGTCACATTCATCACCATGCCAACCATGAGGAACTTTGACAGTAGGTCTAGAAATTGTATTCTAAGACACAAAATTGAGACCCCGCAACCTTAAACTCCACAAATATACAGAATCAACAATGGTAGAATCCAACAAGTTGTTGACCAAACCTATGAAAGGAATAGTTTAAATAACATCAATGTTTTTCCATCAAGTACAACTAAATAAATAACTCAACAGAATGCTTGCCAATCAATATTTTTCATCTAGTACAACTAAATAAATAAATAACTCAATTGTGGGTGATTGCATGTATCCGCAGGGATTAGTCTCACTTCAAAAAAGAGGTGGGGACACCCTGTGTCTTCAAAAAATAAATAAATAAATAAATAACTCAACAGAATGCATGCACATTATAAAGATAAATTTTCCCAAACTTCATGAAAGAATTTTATGTTTATTTTTTTTATAGTGAAAAAGAGGTACTTTTGACAGCACAGGAAAGAAAAAAGATGATCCCAAGGCATCTCATTCCCTTCCATATTCACAATATGATTTTGCTCATAATTTATTATGTATTGTCTTTTATTCATATCCTTCCCCAGTTTGTACTGTATATCTTTTATTCATATCCTTCCCCCAAAGAGAGGCAGAGCATGCCCATGCATACTTGAAAGGGATCCACATGATAGTCTCTCGGAAAACTAACTACGTGAAGACCATCACAGTTTGACATCCTTCTATCAAAGGACGTTTTCTAAAACATGTTTTTACCCAACCGAATCATTTTCATTTTTGAAAGGATGTTGATGGCTTCTTGCTATGGATGAGCATATAGTGTGCCCAAATGTGATGCTTGGGCCTGCTTGATAGAAGGTATTGGATGGGTAGAGGGATAGGTGTAATGTGTGCAGCAATATGGGTCTAGAAATGCCTAAAAGACCCCTCTTACAACATAAAGTGATGGATCCCTTAGTTATTGAGAAGCACTTTGGACATCAACCAACATTGGAATCCACATGAACCCCACAAGGATCCCATGCCCAACGGATAGCCCTAATTCACCATTATCTTCACTTCGGTGCTAGGGTTTATGGGGAGCATAAGAAGGCTCCGTTGTCCTTCTCCAGATATTTGAATGTTTGGGTTTGGGAGTGAGAGACTAGGGAGGCCAAAGCTTCTAGAAAGATGAATGTGGCTATCATCTTCTTCCTCCGTTGGCAAAAGAGAGGTAGGGGGCTGATCACTCTCTCTTTATTGTCCATTTGTCCTCTTCTTCTCTTTTGCCTAAAATCAGAATTTACTTTGCTTTTGATTCCAATATGCTTCACATGTCAAAGTCTAAATCCTAAGTGGAGTGTGAAATCGCTTTTATTCTATCAGAATGCTTATCAAGGAGCAAGGCATAAAACCACCTTCAGCGATTAACAAACAGAAAAACATTTCCTCAAGTTACATAAAGGATAATGGTCTGAAATCCAATGGTGTGAACACAACAGCCTCATAAGCAAGAAGATCCACTCTTGTTTAAATAACAGCAAGAATGAAGGTTTCAACAGTCCCCTCTAATGGCGTGATATTTTTCCAGACAAACTCAACTCATTTAGAAAATAGACAAGCTAATAAAATAACTAATTGAAAATGTTGTCTTTTTTACCTTACAAATAGTGCGACCAGAGGCCAAATGAACAGCCTCTATGCCTTCTTTTTCATGTGCCACAATCACATTAGGAACCCACCAAAGTTGAGTATGATTTGTAATTGTAGGAACATAAGGTAACCTCTGCATTAATAAAATAAGCAAGTTGTGAGAACTGAAAAGTATTCGCAAATCCAAATTAATCTACAGGCATATGAAAATTGCACATATAAATCATGAGCAATGGCTTGCACTATATTTTTTGGGATAGGAAAGGGCAAAGTGTGAACCTCTGACCTCAACATTATAAACTTGAGGCCATCACCACAGATGCAAAGGTTCACCTTCATCAACGTGCAATATAGTAGGCATACAAAGTTTGTAGAAAAGAGCAATACTAATCTGAATTAACAATGATGTAATTTCAACTTGGTATTGTGCAAGGCAACAGAAAGTATAATTACAAGTAGAAAATCAAAATCCAACTTCCACAAGCACCTTCAGTTCTCAAGCATGACCAACAGTTCAGCGAGGAGCTGAACAAAAGCAACAGGTAGAAACACTAATTTCTCGCCTGGGACAAAACGAACTCTATCTTGATGGAATGGATTTAGCGAACCAAATGCAACTCAAGAGTGCAGGTTCAACAACACAACCTCGAAAATCTCTAGAAGCAATAGCTCTCTACTGATGAAGACGAGAACCTCCAAACTCTCCAAAATAATAGAAATATCAGCAGAAACAGGAATTCACAGCAATTAAATAGGTCCCTACTGTAAATAATGGATGGAACAATAGAAGTGATTTACCCGCAAATTCATCTCAGCACAGACTTCATAGTGTCTCACATGTCCCTTCACAGATCTCACAAGAACTGATGCTTGAATAATCCATCCTGGATTATTGTGCAGTCTCCCATTTGTCCTTCCCACCTTCCTTTCACAAGTTTTCAATTCTTTCAACTTCAATCAGGCATTTTCTGGCGTAGAACAGGTTGAGGATGACTTCATGGATGGGCAGGATCGATAGAAATCAGGCAGAAAAGCTTGATCTAGGGTGAAAACAACCTACATATGCATGGCTTCGAACTGTCATAACTTTGCAACCGGTTATCTGATTCGTGTGTATAATATGTCGTTGGAAAGCTACCGACGAGCACCCGAATGAGTTCGCAAAATTCAATCGTTTTAGGGGTCAAATTTGATCCCAAAGTTAGTACTTGCCATTTTTAACGAGTTACGATTTTTCTATTTTTAGTGTTTTAAGACTCTCAGTTGTAGTCCCAAGTCTTTGTTTTAGTCATCAAAGGGTTGTTTATGAGTATAGGTAGGATTAGACATCCTCTACTATTTGCAGTAATTTTTACTATTTCATAAAAGTTTCCTAGTTTGAGTTAGAATAAGAGTATAGGGCCTCTTTTGCTTATATAAGGCCATCAAGTACGTTGTAGTCAGCAGTGTTCGAAATATCGGTATCACGTTAAGTATTGCACCCTTGGGCTACAGATACGTATCAATTATCGCACGGGATACATCGTTTGCATCCAGTAATTTATCAACTTTTTGGGAAACATGGGGAAATGGTTGAATTTTTCAATGAAAAAAATACCCTATGATGGGGACATCATATGCATGGCTTCGAACTGTCATAACTTTGCAACCGGTTATCGGATTCGTGTGTATAATACGTCGTTGGAAAGCTACCGACGAGCACCCGAATGAGTTCGCAAAATTCAATCGTTTTAGGGGTCAAATTTGATCCCAAAGTTAGTACTTGCCATTTTTAACGAGTTACGATTTTTCTATTTTTAGTGTTTTAAGACTCTCAGTTGTAGTCCCAAGTCTTTGTTTTAGTCATCTAAGGGTTGTTTATGAGTATGGGTAGGATTAGACATCCTATACTATTTGCAGTAATTTTTACTATTTCATAAAAGTTTCCTAGTTTGAGTTAGAATAAGAGTATAGGGCCTCTTTTGCTTATATAAGGCCATCAAGTACGTTGTAGTCAGCAGTGTTCGAAATATCGGTATCACGTTAAGTATTGCACCCTTGGGCTACAGATACGTATCAATTATCGCACGGGATACATCGTTTGCATCCATTAATTTATCAACTTTTTGGAAAACATGGGGAAATGGTTGAATTTTTCAATGAAAAAAATACCCTATGATGGGGACATCATGCCCCCCCCCCCCCATGTACGCGAGGAGGAGGGTCCCACCATCGATCTGGATCGATGATGACATCCAAGGAGGGCCTCCTAGTTAGAGGACTGCGTTTTGGTTCGTTGGAGTGGACCCAATAGTTATGTAGATCCCACCAGGGTTCTCATGATCGTGGTCCACTATTCTAATTAATCTAGTATTTTGGGTTTTGCTTATTATTGTTATTAGGAATATCATGAACAGTTTAGATTGCTTTGATTAATTGTTATTTTTTATTACTTCGTCTAGGTTGCGCACATAGCGCGGGTTTTTCGGATATATGATTTTATTATAAATAGGCACCCCTTGTAGTCTTTTTTCTCATTGAAGGTTAATAAAATTTTTGCATTTCTCTGTTCGTCTAAATTTCTGAGTTGTGGAGATTCAATTGGGTGTGAAACCCTCCATTCCTCGAAGGGCTGACTACCGTGGTGCGAAGCCACACCTATCCCGATTCGCCCCCACCTACTACCATTCATATTTCTCTTCTCCTACAATCATCTACGCTTCAAATTCATCCTCTATTGCAGCTGTTTTTCTCTCTACGGCAGATTTCTAGAATCTGGCCCTGCAGGAGGGCTAAAACTTCGTTGGAGCACCACCCACAGACCGTGCATCGGATCAGACTGAAATTTGGAGGTTTTGTGGCCCACCCTTGGCCGACCAAGGCCAAGGTGGTCGTTTTCCGATTTGTGGGCCCCACACACGTGCGGGACACCTCCAACGCACGTATGTCTGGGTCTTCTCCGCTATCCACGCATGTGACGCTTTTCTGGTTCGTCTCTCTCCTCTCTTTCGCCCCTCTAACACCCACAATCCCTAACCCTAACCCTAAATTACTCAAATCCCCAATTTTATGCCCTTTCTTCAACCTTAGGGCTCCCTGAATTGAAATCTGTGAATCCCTTGGACTGGAGAATTATTTTTGTGCATGTGTGGATGAATTTACCCACCTCTGATTATTGTTTGGTCTATAATTTTGATTGATCCAGCCCTAGCTTGCGTAGGCCTGGGCTACATAGATTCCCCTTGATTAAATGCTTGAACTTTTGTGTGGGATATGGAATATTGTTTAATTGTTTTTGAACTAACGTGATCTAAAGCCTGAAAATCTTGCACATCATATTCGAATTTCATGTCCTGCATCACCCTAATACACACTTTTAAATCATAACATCTTAAAAAAGAAGTGTACATAATAGGTTTCCTTTGTATAGGGTCCTAAGCTATGTGATGTCTAACTGAACTAATGCAACTATATTTAAATTGAATGCACAACATTTAGAGTGTATGCGATGATCATTTCATCAAACACTCCTAAATACTTCAAAATTGGTCTCAATTGACAGCTGGTTGAAGCAAAATTTTGGAAAAAAGATATATTTTTTTTAAATATTTTTTATTAATTTTTAATTAAAAAGTTATTTTTATTTTCTGAAAATTGATAACGACATAACAAATCAGTAGGTCAACCCTTATACATGCTTCATTTCATGTTTGGAATGCAACATTGCAAGCAATTTAGGAGAAATTGGGAAATTTTTTAATATTTTCCAAATCGGACCATCTATACTCAAATTTCGAAATTTGAGTGTATATGATGATCGTTTCATCGAATGCTCCTAAATACTTCGAAATTAGTCTCAATTGACAGTTGTTTTACGGAAATTTTCAAAAAAAAAAAAAAAAAAGCATGGAAAATACGAAGAAACAATGGATATCAAAATCAAAGCTCCAACTCCATGATTTTTAATGCAAAACATGAAAAACTAATGGATTTGTAACCATTTGACACGGTTTTAACATAATTTCAACGGGAAAAAAAAAAAAAAAAAAAGGATCGGAGATTGAAAATGCTCACTGGATCGAAAATGTCGGATATATCGGCACTACCTGTGCATTTTGTATCGCATAAGTGGGATGCAAGATATATCGTGGGATATATAGGCCGATAACGTCGATATTTAAAACATTCAGCACATTTCCATTCAATCATATCAATTCTATTTCTTTTATTTCCCTTTTTCCTTTTGAAAGGTAACACCAAGGATTGAACCCTGGATCATTCACAAATGCCCACTCCGCAATAAGACCTTTGACTCTGTGGACCATCCTTACCACTATTCCGACTTACTGGAAATTATGTTATCTCTTTCATTCCATGTTATCCAAATCAATGCCAAGTAACCCAATCTCCAAAGTGTCATCCTCTTTTCTTTTCTTTTCTTTTCTTTTCTTTTTTTTTTTTTTTTTTTTTGGGGGGGGGTAAAAAGATTGACCCTTACATGCAAGAAGAAGCGCTTGAAATAGCTCTGGCATCACGCACGTCACCCCGAACATCCCCAACACACTACAAATTGCAGCTGCCATTAAGAGGTGATTACATCTCCTTTGCCCCCAAACACAATGCATACATTTGTGATTATCATATTTCTTTTATGGAATTATGGAGCTGATCATGGTGAGCAACTTTCCTTTTACTACATCCATCAAAATGATACCACCTTTGGGGCACCGAGGAAACACCAGATTTGAGCTTCTGGTCTTCCTATGGAATCTCCTTCCTTTGAAGCTTCTTGTAGGATCTAACCGACAAGGCACATTTTGATTCATAATTCCAAATAATTGCATCTTTCTTGTCTGGATAAAGAGCACACAGTTGCATCCTTTCCTGGAGCCAAGCAAATTCTTCTATTTCCACATCCAAAATTTCTGATAGAAAGCTGGAACACAAAACCAAACCCTTTCGTCCCAACTGAAACAAGTTGAAACACTAGCATTCTTGTTTAAGAAGAGATGCAATAGATGCAACAATAAGCTTCCACAATAGGGCTCCCTCCACACCATGGATCTTCCCAAAATTTTATTCTAGATCCATCTCCCACTTCAAAAGGAACTCCTTTTTTAAAATCCTCCCACTCCCACATTACTCGCTTTCACACCCCTAATGTCCTATAAAGAGATGATTCTTTAAACCATCATCCCTCTTTAACACCATATTTCCCAATAATTACTCTTTTCCACGACAGATTCTCTTCACACCCAAGGTCCCAAACCTCTACAATCACTTCCTGATTAATGCACAATTCATTACCTTCAGATTCCTAATACCCAAGCCTATATCCTCCTACTTTTACACACCTCTTTCTAATCCACCGGCTGGAACTTTTTCCGGTCTTCCATCCCTCTCCAAAGGAACTTCCTCTGCAACTTCTCTATCTGATGACAGAAACGGCTCGGGCATTTAAACAATGATATAAAATGAACCCAAAGGTTTTAGAGGATTGCCTTTGAGTGATATGACCCCTATTTGACAAATGATTCCGCTTACAGGCAGATAGTTTCAGCTACAAAATTTAGTGATGTAGAATGATGCAAATCCAGCTATGTGACTGAGATCTAATATAAAATCAAAGTTATATAAAAGAAAATCACCAAGCTAAACGTGATGCACATGCAAACAACATGAAGCCCAAGAGATGACGGGTATGATCTAAGGCCAAATCACAGTCATCAACCCTTTGACCAAACAAAACGCTTGGAAAATAGGACCCAAGGAAGATAAAGATCTTCCAACTGGCATAGGAATAATCCGAGCTCAATAGGTGAAATTTTGAAATCCACGCACGAGTCGGGTTCGATAATAATGGGAAAGGACTGAGGTGGCCCTTAGGATCAGGTAATATATATATATATATATATATATATATATATATATATATATATATATATATATATATATATAAAGAGAGAGAGAGAGAGAGAGAGAGAGGACAATGAAATATAAAATCTCACCTTTTTGGATTTGAAGATTCAAAGGAATCTTCCACCTATAAACCATCAAGCATGAAGTGAAAGAGGAAAGATCTTAGGGAGGAAGGATAGAGTAGCTTCACACCCTCTACGCTTCTATCCAAAGATCTAGCCTTCACAACAATGAAGGAAGATGAAAGGAAGAAATGATCTCTACGAGGCCTCAAAAATTTCTTCAAATTCACAATTAGGGCTGGACTTCCCCTCTTGCTTTATTTTATAACAAAAATTGGTTCAAATGACAATTCTACCCTTTTAGTAACAAAAGCAAAAATACTGATTATGTCCTAAAAACTAAAAAGTCCCCCCCCCCCCCCCCCAAAAAAAAAAAAAAAAGTCCAATCACAAACTAAAATGTCCATATCATCAAGTAACATAAAAGAACTAACTGACAAAGTGGTCCAACATAATCCAACCATCGGATGGCCCCATGATGGGACACAATACGATTCGATGGATGGACAATCATGTAGACCGCGATCAATGGTGAGATGATCTCCAAATATGATCCATGCCATCCATGTTATTCTAATGCTCGCTGATGACCACTGGTGATCACCATTAGTCGCCTAGCCAAAGTGAAAGTGCCGATGTAGCCTGTCGACACCTATGTGTCTAATATGTATGGAGTGGTGATGTGATGTCCACATCAATTCTCCCCGGGTGGGAAGAATTCACCTCTAGCGAAATAAAGCTCCAGTACTGTTCGAGAATATCTGGATCTATCTGTTGTAGCTCAGTCTCTGTAACCCAAGTGTTGTCAGATGTAGGTCGATTCTTCCATTTGACTGGAAACTTCTGATATCCACCATGGCAAGTGGAAACCACCTACTCATCCAAAATCATCTATACCTTCTCCTTCCATTCAGGTGCTGATGGAATAGGCGGTAGAGGCTAGGAACATGGGTCAAAATGGGGCCAAGAATCATAGGGGGGATATGAGACAAGGTGAGGATCAATAGGGGAACTGAAGTGAGGATTTGGGCAAGACACCAAATCTTCCACATTCAATGTCAAACTGATACCCATGTCCAATGGAAGATCTATCACGTACGCATTAGGACCCATTCTCTTAAGGATTTTGTAAGGTCCTGCGCTGCGTGCTTGTAATTTCTTAACGGTACCCGAAGGAAACCGTTCAGGCCTAAGTCGGATCATCACATAGTCACCGACATTGAACTCACGTTGTCTGTGATGTGAATCAACATGTAGTTTGTAATTTTCATTACTTGCATTGATCCTATGTCTAATTTCAGCATGCAATTCATGGATGAAATGCGCAAATGATGATACCGACTCAGAAGGACGACAAGATACTGACAAGGGAATAAGATCTATAGGCTTCCTAGAGGTGTAGCCATAGATGGCCTCGAATGGACTCATGCCTATAGACCAATTGATTGATGAATTATATGCAAACTCTGCCACGGATAAGACTGCATCCCATGTCCTAATATGCTCACCTACCAGACACCGCAACAAATTCCTCAAACTACAATTCACGACCTTTGTTTGCCCATCAGTCTGTGGATGATAGGCTGACGAAAACAAGAGTCGTGTGCCCCATAATGTGCTATAGTGTCTTCCAAAAGTAACTCATAAACTTTACATCAAAGTCGGACACTATGATCGTAGACAACCCACGTAAACGAACGACCTCATCAAAAAAAATCCTTGCAACATGCGAGGCATCAGATGTCTTTGAGTATGGAATGAAATGGGCCATCTTTGAAAATCAGTCCACAACCACAAAGATGGAGTCATGCTTCCTGATAGTCCGTGGTAATCCGAGCACAAAATCCATACTAAGGTCCTACCACGAAGCATGTGGTACTGGCAAAGGTGTATATAATCCTTTGTTCTGCTTCTTTTGCTTTGCCAGGTGACAAGTACGACACTGCCCAATGATCCTAGCCACATCTCGCTTGAGACTTGGCCAATAGAAACGATCCTCCACAAGGGCGATGGTTTTGTCACGACCAAAATGACCTGCGATCCCTCCCGCATGTAACTCCCAAACTATAAAATCTCGAAGGGAAGTGCGAGGTATACAGAGCCTATCGCCTCTAAACAAATACCCATCACTCAAGGCAAACCTTTGATCATTCCCAACCTATCCCTCCACAAGATACGCGTACAAGGCTCCAAAGTCTGGACACGACAGGTACTCCTCTCTCATATGCTCAAACCCTATAACCAAGGTGTCCCATATCGGTATCGGTTGGCGTAACGGTGCCCTCCGAAACCGATACGGATACGGGGGCGTAACGGCGATACAGGGGCGTAACGGCGATACGGGGGCGTAACGGCCCGTAACGGCGCATTTTTTTTTTTTTTTGCTAAAATAATATGAAAAAATATGGATTAAATCCAGAATATTCTAAGCATTCCAAATATGCATTCATTTATAAATTGGAACATGTTTATGGTGGTGTAACGGTCCACTCTTTGGTGAGAAGTTGTATCCGACTGTCTGATGAATTTATGAACCAGATAACCTGAATTTGACTTAAATATTTAATTTATATACTTAATAACTTGATATCATTTCTCCCAATAGTTCTTTGTAGATGGCGTTGCCAATTTGGGGCTGACTTGGAGGACCAATCTATACACCAAAACCTCAAATTCATGCAATTTATTGTCATTATCCCACTTATGAATTGGTGGACATTTATTGGATAGTAAATCATGAAAAAAAATCAAAAGTCCCTATTTTAAAAAATAAAAGTCCACAAATTAATAATTAAAACTATTCAAACAATTTGATTTTGGCATCGTGAGTTAGCAGTTGCAGTCCATAATTTAATTGCTAAATTTTAAGTTAATATATGTCTCGTGTACAATTTTTTAACGCTCGAATTAGGCGGGACTTGAATTGTGAAGTGTAGCACACGTGTCAAAGTTTTTTGGGCCCCACCCGTGATGAATGTGTTATATCCACACCGTCCATCAATTTTGTCAAATAATTTTAGGGCATGAGCCCAAAAATGAGGCACATCCAAAGCTCAGGTGGACTGCACCATAAGAAATAACAATAATTAAATGTTCACCATTAAAAATTTATTGGGGGCTACAAAAGTTTTAGATTAAGCTGACACGTGTGTTTTCTCTTCATCCATGTCAGTGTGACCCAATTAATAGATTAGATTGAAAATAAACATTACAGTGGACCTTAAGAAATTTTTAATGGTGAGCATTCTATAACCACTGTTTCTATGGTGTGGTCCACCTGAGATTTGGATATTATTAATTTTTCAAATCCCACCTGAAATGACATGGCAAAATGGATGGACAACATGGATAAAATATATACATCATGGTGGGGCCCACTCTGGTCTGATCAGATCAGATTGGACAGAAAATAAACGTTACCGTGGGCCCTGCGAATTGTTTAACAGTGAAAATATTATCTCCACTGTTATTTTTGGTGTGGTCCAGATGATCTTTGGATATAATTCATTTTTTGGGTAGTGCTCTAAAATGATCTCTGAAAATAGATGAACGGTGTAGATGTAATAAATACATCACTGTGGAGCCCATATAACTTTGATCTCTTTGAACCGTTCGTACAACTCGAAGCTCGAGGAGTGTCAGCGCTCGTCTCAGCGCGACACGTACCTACAGCTAGGCAGCTAGCTGGTGCGCGATACGCGTGAAAAAAAAGAAAAAAAAAAAAAGAAAGCGAGAGAGGGAAACCGAAAAGAAAAAGAGGGAAAGAAGAGAAGAAAAAGAGGGAAAGAGGGAAAGGAGAGAGAGAGAGAGAGAGAGAGAGAGAGAGAGAGAGAAGAAGAAGAAGAAGAAGAAGAAGGTGCCATGAAATGCAGCCCCGAGAAGAGGAAGAAGAAGAAGAAGAAGAAGAAGAAGAAAGAGAAGAAGAAGAAACGAAAAGAGGTACGCTTTTTTTTTTTTTTTTTTTTTTCAGTAATGTATTGTTACGGGTCAAGAACGGCCGTTACGCTCAGAACGGAGCGTATCGGCCGATACGTGTACAAAAAATGGAAACGGCCGATACAACCCCGTATCGCGTATCGGCTACCACCGTTACCGTTACGTATCGGCCGATACGGCAGAAACATAACCGTTTTGGCACACCCTGCCTATAACCACTACGTGCAGGGACTGGAGCGTTGCCACCTTCCAACTGAGGGCATCCACAGGTTTGTTCTCGACTCCAGCCTTGTGCTTGAGCACAAATGTATACTCTTGAAGAAATTCAACCCATTTAGCATGTCTGGGGTTCAACTTCTTCTGAGAGCCAAAATAAGGCAAGGCCTCGTGGTCAGAAAACAAGACAAATTCTTGCGGTAATAGATAATGTCGCCAATGCCGCAAGGATTGCACTACCGCATGGAACTCTTTGTTGTAGGTGGAATAACGTTGCCTTGCATCATTTAATTTCTCACTGAAGAATGCAACGGGATGTCCCTCCTGACTGAGCAAACCACCTATACCCACTCCAGAGGCGTCACACACAACTTCAAAGACTTCAGAAAAGTCGGGAAATCACATGACAGGAGCCTCTTTCATCTTGCCCTTAATCTCCTTGAATGCCCTAGAGGCAGCTTTGGTCCATTCAAACTCTCCTTTTTTTATGCGGTCAGTAATGGGAGCCATAATGGAGTTGAATCCTCTAATGAACCGTCTATAAAAAGTCGCTAAGCCATGAAAGTTACGGCTTCGTGAATATTCTGTGGTTCAGGCCATACCACTATCGCCCTGATTTTCTCAGGATCGGCAGACATACCATCTCTAGACACAACAAACCCTAAGAAGACAACCATATCAGACATGAACGTGCACTTCTTAAGGTTTGCATACAACTTCTCTGCCCTTAAAATCCCATAGACTTGCCTCAAGTGGTTGAGATGTATTTCCTTAGTAAAACTATAGATGAGAATATCATCGAAATATACTAGTAGGAACTTTCCGATGAAAGGTCTCAACACTTGGGTCATCACTCGCATAAATGTACTCCGGGCATTAGTCAAGCCAAAATGCATGGCTAGCCACTCATATAGCCCGTCCTTCATCTTGAAGGTTGCCTTCCACTCATCACCCGGGCGAATGCGGGTTTGGTGATACCCACTCTTGAGGTCAATCTTAGAGAATATTTTAGCGGCAGCCATCATATCAAGCACATCGTCAACTCGCGGTATGGAAAACCGACACTTAACGGTAATCCTATTGATGGCGCGACTATCCATACACATGCGCCAAGTGCCATCTTTCTTTAGTGTGAGAAGCACGAGCACTGCGCACGGACTCATACTCTCCTGGATGAAACCCTTTCGTAGAAGTTCATCCACTTGCTTCTTTAATTCCGTATGTTCTGTTGGGTTCATCTGATAGTTGGGAAGGTTCGGTAGAGTGGCCCCCAGTACGAGATCAATGGCATGCTGAATGTCTCACATTGGTGGGAGTGCGTCCGGTAAATCCTCAAGGAAAACATCCCCGAACTCATCTAACAATGGACTGGCCTCCTGTGGCCTCTCTACGTTGACCTCTGGGGTGGCCTCTCTGGCCACTAGGGCATACACCTCAGAACTAGTCATAGTCTCCCACTCAAATTCTCTAACGTTAATAACGTGAAGAGACTTAGACTGTGAACTCGTGCCCTCCTTTGGCCCATTTGATCGTCCTTCATTCTTCTTCTGCCTTGGACCCTTAGGGGGCGAGGGGACCAATACAACCTTCTTGCTTTGGTGGACAAAGGTACATACATTTGAGCGACCCAAGATCGTAACATCACAGTCAAAAAGCCAAGGTCAGCCCAAAATGATGTGTCCAATATCCATAAGCATGACGTTACACCACGACGAGTCAGTGTACAGGTCAAACTGAATAGGCACAAGACCTGGGTGACTGCCACCGAGGTCACATCGACCTAAGACACCTTAAAATGTTGAAGGTGGGGTTCTGGCTTCAACCCTAGTCGCTCTACGGCTCTAGTGGAAACAACATTCGAACAACTACCACTATCTACTATTACCTTATATGCCTTATTCCCACATTTTGCATAGGTGGAAAAAATCGTAGCTCGAAGCCAATCATCGTTAACTTTAGGACATGCTATGGCGCAACGAACAACAGCCAATGGCGTGTCCTCTCACTCATCATAATCCTCATCACTAGGGATAGTCTCGGGCTGGTACACCACTTCTACCTGATCACCCTGATCGTCATCCTCTTCACACTCGTCAAGGAGAAGGGTCTTACCCTTTGGCATTGACTTGCAAAATGCCTGAATCCTTAACAGTTATAACACTATATGGAGTTATAACCCCTGGAGCTAGGACCAGTTATGCCCTTTCCTTTCACATCTCTAAAGTTAGGCTGAGACCCTAAGTTTTGGTTTGGTTCCCGAAATTGGATTTGTTGGCCTGGCTATTAGTCCTGGCAGAAGAAGTACGGGAATCAAACCCCCCTCCATACTGTGGTCAGGAATACAACTCAATCTCCTGGGCCGCCTGATACACTTCTTCTAGGGTAGTAATCTGGCAGAAATGGAAACCTTGTCTTACTTCCGATCAGAGGCCCATTCGAAAACAAGACAGTATGCTCAACGGGTTCTCCTCACTTCCACACCGCATCATAAACTCCTCAAATTTAGCGATGTAATTAGCCAGAGACATGGTCCCTTGATGTAGGAAAACTCATTGGACCATCAGCCTCTGACAGTATGTATAGGGCACATACTTCTCCTTCAAGATCTCCTTCATCTCTCCCCACTGAGTCACGGGAGCCTATCCCGCCTTTTCCATCCGCCTCTCCGTGATTGTCCAGAACATTTTGGCTTGCCCCTCTAGCTTCATCTTTGCAAACCTCACCCGCCGGTCATCGGACATATCATACCACTCAAAATAGTGGTCCATGCCCACCATCCAGTCGATGAAGGCTTTTGGGTCAAGGCAACCATCGAAGCTAGGGGCCTTAATTTTCATGCTTTTCATGATCCGCTCATCTGGTTCATGAAGGTCACGTCGATCCATGGGTGGGAGTGGAGCTTGACGAACCACATTCCTCCCACGTGCGCCGCCATTACCTTACCGAACCACATTATGACCAATGTGTGCATCGACTTGATCACCTGCCTATGAATGAGCATCATCCCCAATGTTGGGGTTTACCTGACGGGGCACTTCTATCGAGGCGACTCGACCTGCCAATGTAATAATTTGCTCGTTGTGGCCTTGTTGTGGGCTTCGATCTTGTCAAGGTACCCCATAACCACATCAAGGGTTTCATTCAATTGCTCTAGACTCATGGTCGCGTAGTCCAATGTTGCGGCCATATCTAGTGGGCATATAAGATTAGGGAACTAGAATGCACTGCGATTTCTAGACAACAATTGAGGACACGAATCTGAAAATCACAATCGCACGATCGGTATAAACAGCGTGAATCAACAACTACGCAGAGGGAAATTCTGCAAGCTATAGAAATTCAGCTGTACGTAGGAAGTTCAACAATGTGCAGAATCTTCTGCAATACACAGAAAATTCAGCAAATTGGATAATTTTCTGCTGTACACAAATTTTCAGTCACACCCAAATTCCTGATTGTGCTGGAATTCCAGATATATACAGAATCAAATTTGGGCTAGATTTTAGATTTGCACAAAATTTTCAGATTGTAATAAGATTCAGATTTGCGCAGAAATTCAAATTTGCACAGAATTTTCATATTGCAATAAATTTCAGATTTGCGCAGGAATTCATATTTGCACAAAAGTTTCAGATTTGCACAAAAGTTTCAGATTGCAATAAAATTCAGATTTGCGCAGCAATTCAAATTTGCATAGAATTTTCAGATTGCAATAAAATTCAGATTTGCACAGAAATTCAAATTTGTACAAAAATTCCAGATTGCAATAAAATTCAGATTTGCACAGTAAATTCGATAAAGTGTTGTAACTTCATATTTTATAATGCAGGACTCGATTGGATATGATGCAAATGCTGAATTTATGTTTATGCATGAAACTTGACACAACCTATTCTAGATGCATACAATCGAACATGTGATATGCGTGAAAAGGACCCCAATGCTAAACTTGGCTCTGATACCAAGATTTAATGTAGAATGATGCAAATCCAGCTATGTGACTGAGAGTTAATATAAAATCAAAGTAATATAAAAGAAAATCACCAAGTTAACTGTGATGCACATGCAAACAACGTGAAGCCCAGGAGATGAGGGGTAAGATCTAAGGCCAAATCACAGTCATCAGCCCTTTGACCAAACAAAATGCTTGGAAAATAGGGCCCAAGGAAGATAAAGATCTTCCAACTAGCATAGGAATAATCCGGGCTCAATAGGTGAAATTTTGAAATCCACACATGAGTCGATTCCGATAATAATGGGAAAGGACTAAGGTGGCCCTCAGTATCAGGTAAAAAAAAAAAATCAAGAGAGGACAATAAAACATAAAATCTTATCTTTTTGGATTTGAAGATTCAAAGAAATCTATCACCTACAAACCATCAAGCATGAAGTGAAAGAGGAAGAATCTTAAGGACAAAGGATAGAGTGGCTTCACACCCTCTAGGCTTCTATCCAAAAATCTAGCCTTCACAACGATGAAGGAAGATGAAAGGAAGAAAGGATCTCTACGAGGCCTCCTCGGAAATTTCTCCAAATTCATAATTAGGGTTGGACGTCCCCTCTTGCTTTATTTTATAGCAAAATTTGGTTCAAATGACAATTCTACCCTTTTAGTGACAAAAGCAAAAATACTTATTATGTCCTAAAAAGTAAAAAGTCTAATCTACCCTCCCAAAAGTCCAATCACAAACTAAAATGTCAATATCATCAAGTAACATAAAAGAACTAACTGACAAAATGGTCCAACATAATCCAAACATCGGATGGCCCCATGATGGGACACAAGGTGATCCAATGGATGGACAATCATGTAGACCACAATCAACAGTGAGATGATCTCCAAATATGATCCATGTCATTCATGTTGTTCTAATGCTCGCCGATGACCACTGGTGATCACTATTAGTCGCCTGGCCAAAGTGAAAGTGCCGATGTAGCCTATCGACGCCTACGTCTCGGATATGTACAGAGTGGTGGAGTGATGTCCACATCATTTAGTATAAACAAAATGAAACTACATATATTATGGATTAGTGTCACAAACTATAAACATGCTCCTAAAAGTTACGTGAGATGAGGAAATCACTGTATTCAACTCCATTGAAGCCCATGGCAAAAATCTTGGTTTGGTAAACACAAACAAGAAGAGACCAAGGACTCCATTTAGGCATACAGCACGGCTTTAGTTTTAGAGAACGAAAATTAAGAAAAATAAGAAAATAGCAAAGGAAGAAGTAGCAACTAGAGGATGAAAAACAACAGGAGGAATTACTGACAATTAAGTTTCAAGCTAAACTTGATATGCAAACAAAGGGAAATGATTGAGCAAAGGTTTCCGAAGAAATTATGAAAATGCCATCAGACCTTCCTCAAAAAAAAAAAAAAAGTGGATCACAATTCACAAGTAGATCTAAAAATCTTTTATTTTCTTAAAGATATTTCAAAGTCTAAGCTGCACATGAGGGGATAGGTAGTCTAAACCAATGTTTGGAGTATTAGTATCGCTACAAGTTTCACTAGCCAGGGATACAAAAACAAAATTGATATCAGTGATACTATCGCTTGTAATCAGAAATGCGGGGAACATTGGAATGGGGGAAACAATGGAATTTTTCGGTGAAACTTCAAGAGATGCTAAAATACTCAATTTCCATATTTAGGAATCAAAAAAATTGCAAAAAGAATGCATACATAATTAAGTTTTCATTTAATAAGAGCCTAAAAGCAGGTGTTGTTGTAAAAAACTAGTCCAACCATCCCATCTATCCTGTCTATACATCCGACCATCCCATCTATCCAACCAACCATCCATCCAACCTTCCATCCAAACATCCATCAATATTTCATAATATTGACAACACGATATTTCGTCAAGAAATCATCAACAATTGGAAAGGAAATGAAAGACTGTGGTCTCGATATCGCCCATATTGAGATAACGAAAATATGTCGATAACGAAAATATAGCAATATGATCAATATTATCGTCGACAATTTGAACATTGCATACAACCATGTGCCCATCAAAAAATTTTGAATAGAAAGTTTTTTAATAAACAATTTTTTGGCGATATCGATACATTAGCGATGCTGAAATATCGTCAATACACTGGCGATACAAGCGACACCTGGAATGCACATAGTTGAAAATATCTACGATACAAGCAACACCTGGAATTTACACAGTCAAAAAAATTGGCGATATATTGGCAATATCAATACATTGGCGGTACTTGGCAATACATCGCCAATACCTAGAATTTCTAAGACTACCAGTGTTATCGGTATCGTTACTAGTGCTATCGATATCGTTGAGCTAGACATACAAATAATATCGGGGATATTTCGATAATATCAGGGATACTCCGAACAATGATCAAAACAGAACTACCCCACACTAACGTCCATGCACAAGTTTCCAAGACACAGGTTCAATAAATAGTGAACCCCTTACCAAGAGAAACCACTAATACAGGACACTCCAATGAGATGCCTGTCAACCGTGCATCATTATGAGTATACATATTAATCATGATGTTTTAATCCACACGATGTAGTATGATTGAATTTGTTTCCCTAATACACGTGATATTTGACACCAACCGTCACAAACAGATCATCATAAACAGAATAGTGAGTGAGGGCGCCCTACATAGGAATCTTGAAGTGGGGGCAGCCTTTACCCCTTTTCGAGATGTTTATCTCATTTTTTTTTAAATAATTTTGATCATTGTTATCTATCAGGGCAAAAAGATAGTAATAAAATATTATCATCCCAGCTGATTCAAAGAAATATTTAGATATGGAAGTAAGAGAGGCTGGTAATAAAGCTTTTGTGCATTGTCACTTAGAACTACAATTGCACGAAGCATGAACCAAGGCAACCACAGATCCAGGTGCAGGAACAGGGAAATATCTATTTCATAAAATAAAAAATTTCAAAAAAAAAACAAGTATAAACAGGAGCGGGAGAGTGAGTCCAAAGCAGAATTCTAACTGGGAGCAGCACTTTTTTAGAAGGATCGGGAAATTAAGCTTATAAATGAGCATCGAGAGATTGGTTCTCAGTTGATACGTAGAAACATCTTGAAGGTAATTATGTCAAGAAATATATGTGAAAGAATGGTGGATAATAATAACACAGTGCACCATCATATTGGACATCATAAGGCATCCTTCAAGTTAATTTGAAGCCCAGCTTAAAGCGAATATCACATAATGTCCTTGTTTATCATTCCAATCCTAAAAATACCAACAGTTGATATTATACAAGAATATATTATCTACGTGAAATAACCAAAGAACATCGAATTTGTACATAATAGAATCTTGGAATCTTAATTTTACCCTCTTGGATTTTGCAGAACCCGCATAATTTGCAGCTTTTCCAATCAGGTCTGGAATCTTATTAGTTGAATCCTTCCCTGGAGCATGGTTTTCCTCAGGCATATGATAAGTGTATGCTGGATTCTTCCCAGTTGTTTTCTTCAATACTTTCCTTTTATGCCTTCTGAAATGTGCCAGCTTAAAAGAGGTATCTTCCCTCCTCTCCTGATTATAAAGAGTTTGCATAATCAATTAACACCGCCCACACACAAAAACTTGAAGAGAGAGAGAGAGAGAGAGAGAGAGAGAGAGAGAGATTAAGTTCATGATTACCCAATGATGTGGCATGACGCCAAGAATTGACTCTCTAAATTCTCTGCATTCAAACTGCAATGAACTGTTTCAGTGAGCTTTCTTTAGCCAAGATGAGTACAAAATAGAAACAAAGTTACTCTCTGAAAGGGAACAAGTATAATCTGAAGAGAGAATATTCTTGAATTTTGTAAGGTTTTCTCCATTTGTTTTCGAGCACAACAAAGCTCAAATCCTTAAATTAATATGATAGAAGGAAAAAAATCATTCATATTTACAAAAAAAAAAAAAAATGCATGAAGTTTTGTCGCAGATGTAAAAAGTCCACACCATCAAACTTGAAGTTATACAAGGCGTGATTGGTAGCTCGAGGCTGCAAAATTGTACAGGATAGACCACGAGGAGACATGCGCCTGTATACAAGATGATCCCTATCTCGACTTGTGACTAGTGCATTCTCAAAACAGCAGGAACTATTTCAGATGGATGTGAAGAATGTGTCCCCTTCGAAGAATCAGATGTCTACAGACAGGTGTAACTGAAGCCACATAAACTCCTCCAGGGTATCATTTTCTCGAAGCCAGACAATGTTGATCTGTTAAAGAAATGTTGTGTGGGTTAAACAAGCACCCAGGGCATGGTTTCAAAAGTTCAAACTTGCAGGTTGGTAGATGCTCGCATTGGACAAAAGTTCATCTGATGACTCTCTATTAACAGAGACATCCTTATCAGGCATGGTTATCTTACTTCTGTATGTTGTTAATATACCAATTCATAGTGGTGATATCATGGATATTGATTCTCTTGAAATCCAGCTCCAGAAACAGATTTGCAAAGGATCTGGGTGGGATAAAATACTGTGTTAAGGTCTCCAAAGTTTTGTGGGTATGTTCTATGGCAACAAAAAGCAGACATTAGTGGTATGCAATGTTTTAAATATCGACAATATCGGCCAATATATCTTGTATACCACACGTGCGATACGAAATGCACAGGTAGTGCTGATATATATCCAATGAGCATTTTCAACTTCCGATCCCTTTTTTTGTTGAAATTATGTTAAATCACTATCAAATGGTTATAAATCCATTGGTTCTTCATGTTTTGCATGAAAAATCATGGAGTTGGAGCTTTGATATCGATATCCATTGGTTCCTCATGTTATCCATGTTTTTTTTCGAAATTTTCCTTCAAGCAGCTATCAATTGAGACTAATTTCAAAATATTTAGGAGTATTTGATGAAATGATCATCACATACACTCTAATTTCGAAATTTGGGTGTAGGTGGTCCGATTTGGGGAAAATTAGGGAAATTTTGAAATTTCCCAAATTTCTCCCAAATTGCTCGCAATGTTTCACTCCAAACATGAAATCAAGCATGTTTGAGGGCTGGTCTACTGATTTGTTAAGTCCTCGTCAATTTTCAAAAACTAAAAATCATTTTTAAGTAAAAACTATTATAAAAAAAAAAAAAATCGAAATTTCCCTTCAATCAGCTGTCAATTGAGACTAATTTTGAAATATTTACGAGTATTTGATGAAATGATCATCACATACACTCTAAATGTTATGCATTCAATTTGAATATAGTTGCGTTAGTTCGGTTCGAAAGCGCATAGCTTAAGACCCTATATAAAGGAAACCTATTATGTGCACTTCTTTTTTGAGATGTTATGGTTTAAAAGTGTGCATTTAGGTCTTTTTTAACAATCCTTGAAGTTTCATTGAAAAATTCAACCATTTTCCCAATGTTTCCCCATGTTTCCCAAAAGGTGCAACAAATTACCCGATACAAAGGATATATCCCGTGTGATAACTGATACATATCTATATCCCAAGGAAGTGATACATAACATGATACCGATATTTCAAACACTGGTACGATTGCCAAACATATTGTAAATATGCTAGCACCACAGGAGCTCAAATCTAAATAAAGTGACATTGAACTTTTATAAGGGGACATCCTACTAGATGTATTGGTCTATTTCACAGCCACGCTAGGAAGTACAAACATCACCCATGTTTTCCAAATTGTCAGTCAATAATTGCACCTTCATGAGCTACTAAACTGATGTACATTGTATTAATATACCTGGTGAACCTCCATCAGAGAACCATCATACTTGTACAGTTGATGAATCATGTGATTCATAGAAGCTTTTCTCCTCTTCTCTTTTCTTTTTTCTTTTCTTTTTTCCGTTTCTTTTTTTCTTTTTCTTTTTCTTTTTTTTCTTTTTTTTTTTCTTTTTTTCTTTTTTTTTCTTTTTTTTTTGACGAATGGGTAATATTTATTCAAAGAAAATGAAAATTAAAATAAAAAAAAAAAAAAAAGGAAGATAAAAGCAATAGAAACACGGAAATTGAAAACACAAACTATTGCTAAAACCCAAAACCATAATTAAGATACTGAGGACAGCTCTACACACTCGCACATATTCAAAATCTTTAATGTTTTCTGATGCATGCCATCCTTAGCTAACTTGTGCACCCCTTACGAGTTTGCCAACCAGTGCACATGGCATAAAAACACCAAGAGCAACAAGCACAATGGTGAAGTTTCTATAAGTCGCATGATTCAATATCAGAGGCTTCTTCAATCATGTTTGATGTTCTCCAGGGGAATCAACCATCTTTAATCCATTTAATCACTTTTTTGGAATCCCCTTCTATTATAAATCAAGATAGAATTGTACAAGCTGCAGAGATGGAGGTGCAGCAATACAAGTTTTTTAGCATCCCTAGAGGTCTTCTAAAGTGACATAAAGCAGAAGCACACTACTGCAAAATGAAATGTGGAAGCCCGACACAAATCCATGTGTTGGGAAAAGAGAAAACAGACTAATGAATCAATATTATTTCTTCAACTCCATTTGGTGACAATGCTAGCACGAATAAGATTGCCTCCATTCCAGTGTTTGAGAAGCTCAAAGCACATAGAGTATGATGGTCACCATGTCCAAGAGAAGTACCAAGTAGGAGTCATCATAATTGCATACGTTTCCATCACCATGTAAAACATTGGCCGCAAATAAAATTCCCTTTTGGTGAACAAACTAACAAACTGTCGATCTCTTCCACTAGTTTTATCCAATGTTTTCCATATCATTATCATGTAATGTATTGCACCCTTGGGATATGGATACATATCAATTATGACACAGGACAGATCAGTTGTATCGCATACTTTACTGTTGTTGTTGGGAAACATGGGGAAACATTAGGAAATTGGTCATTTTTTTAAATGAAACTTCAGGTATTGTTAAAAAAGACACCAATACACACTTAGAAATCAAAAAATCACAAAAAACAATTGCATATAATCGGTTTCCTTTATGTAGGGTCCTAATTTATGCATTGTCTGACTGAACTGATGCAACTATATTCAAAGTCAATTCTTAAAATTTATAAATATAAGAAGACATGTATGGAAATACAAGCATTACGTTCATAAACAAAAGAAGTACAAAACTAGAAATATACTAGTGGATTTTGTGTGTGTGTGTGTGTGTGTGTGTGTATATATATATATATATATATATATATAACATTTTTAATTAAAAAATTATTTTTTTGAAAAATCTCCAAATTGCCAAGAATGTGCAAATCAAGTTATATACATGTTTGATTTCATGTTTGGACACTCACATTGCAACCGATTTGGAAAAAATTTAGGAAATTTCAATTTTTCTCCAATTTTTCACAACTTGGCGCGTCTCCCTTAAATCTCGAAATCGAATAACCAAATCCATAATTTTTCATGCAAAACATGAAGAATCATAGATTTCTTACCATTTGACACTATTTACAGCATATAAAAATTGAAAAAACAAATCAACACTCAAAAATAGGCACTTTTTAGAATATAACCCCAAGAAGCTTCCGATAACGATTTTGGAGAAATTTCAAAGATTTTCTTCCAATAAACTAGAGCGGATAGGTTAAAGTCACCCTACAATGTAATATGAATTTTTATTTTTATTTTTTTGCAAAAACAAAAAAAAAAAAAAAAAAAAAAACCAATTTTTGTGAATTTTTGAAGATTTTCTAGACAAAATAGCGTCAGTTTCCTTTTATCCCTTTCAATATTACACTCAATATCAACATATCGCACAATACATTAAGAATTTATAAAGGAATATGGATATATCGCACGATATTACAATATATCATGGGTATAGCAATATCCACAATATATCATGATATCGTACGATATTTGCACAATACCATTGAAAATGGATATTAAAGTTGGGTTCCATATTGCCCAGGTGGGATAACAGATATATCGTGGGATATATCGGTGATACTGAAAACATTGATTTTATCTTCTTTTTATTTATTACATTCTTAAAAAATGTGCCTAACAGAAATATAACTCTTTCCAATGTACGCATCCTGTGCCTTGAAGTTGCAGAGTAGCTAAATCACTTGCAATAGATGAAGAGGTGGCCAACAAATTCCCATTCAACATAACACCTTCCCCATATCAATCTTCAAGAAATGAACCCAAGATCACTCTACCAATGTAAGCACCAAAGAATTTTTTGGGCAATGAGGAGACCTTCCAAAATTTATCTTCTAGCATCTTGAACTTCTAAAGAAGCCTTTTGGGGAAAAATTAGTTACAATCAAAAAACACGACAGTGAGATGGCCCTTAATCCAACTCACCGACTTAACATAAAACCCATTTTGCTGCACACACAGCATGAATGACCAGTCTACACAGTCATAAGCTTTAATCCTTTCACCAAATCCACTTTACATAAAAACATGGGCATGCCACTTCTTTTCCTCGAGTCAATGCATTCATTCAAGATAAAGTCCCAAGTTAAGAAGAGATAACTGATGCCATTTTTCAAAAGGCTGTTTGCAAGAACCCTTACAGTTTTCTATAAGCTCCCAAAGAGAGTGATTGGCCAGAAATTGCTTACCCCTCTACACCTTTGGATTTCAGAATAAGAGGGATGAAAGTTGTGTTTACACAACCGTTCAAAAAGAAGAAGAAGAAGTTGAGTTTGCACCATTGTTGAAACATGCCCTGGAGAAGAACTCTTCGAAGACCAAAACAACTCAAAACGTTTTGTGAGTCATCTGGATCCATGCTTTATCCCTTCCATAGGAAAACAGAAGGAAAAAAGAAAAAAGAAAGATAAAAAGAAAAACTTCCTCAAACTCTTCCTTGGTGAACAGCCTTGCTATCCACTGCTTTCAAGAGGAAGTCCATTCCAAGGTTTCTATTGAAATATCAGTCTTCAGTGAACAAGAACTATCAAATCAAGATCATCCGCAGCTGATAAGTGTATGCTCTTCCTTGGGAAAGAGATAGAGAGAGAGAGAGAGAGAGGGCAGCTGGAGAAAGAAGAAGAAGAGCTAGAGCAGCTGCCGCATACGCAGCAGCAGAAGAAGAAGAGGTATTCTTTTTCTCTCTTTTTTTTCGTTTTCTTCTCCGTCACAAGGCCCATAACAGCCGTTACAGTTTGTTTCGGTTATGGGGTCCATAACAGCCATTATGGTTCCATTTTTCTACCCCACTCCGCTTCGGACCATATCACATAACAGCCTTGGCTGTTACGGATGAACTGTTTTGGTACACCCTGACCATGACCAACTTCTCAACACCGTGCAGGGAAATTGAACCACGTGTTTTCAAATCTAAAAGGTCATGGTCTCTACAATTCCATGGTAAAGCACAACAAAATGAAGTGATGATTTGACATGAACTTCATTAGACCTTGTTGAGTGTGCCTAGAAATTTCACTTCCCAGCTGGTGTCAATGAGAAATCCATCAGGAGGTTCATAATCAGGTTCTCTTCACATGAAAGAAGCTCATTCCAACAGTAAATTAGTGAATTTGTTTCAACCTACAAAATCAGCAAATGCACTCATGATAGACTTAGATGTGCGCAGCCGGCCTTTCTTTTCACGGGTAAGCCAAGTGACATCTAAACCTAGATGCACCATGGGCAGTCCCAAGCATCATGCACTGCTGCACCCAGCTGCTCCTAAAATGAATCTATCAAGTTTGAACAACTCAGACCACAGATAGTTAACCGGCACCAGACGGATATTCTACCAACATTTAACTTCATAGAAGCAAAACATTCCGATACTTTCAACTCCATGTTCCAATATTACAATACCCCTCAACTAGGCGAACAATCCCCGTCCACAAGCATCCAAACAAAGATAAACAAATATTCTAAAAATCTAACAGATGGAATCATATCAGTGAGTTTTTTTTTTTTTTTTTTTTTTTTTGAAGATTGATAATTTCATTTTACAAAAACACCAAAGGTGAAATAAAAGAAGACAAATACATACAGAAAAACAAATGCAAAGAAGCAAAACAACTAAAACAAACAGCTAACACAACACAAAAGCCAAGGCCACAAGAGCCAGGCAACTACAACCTAAAGATAGAAGAAATAATACAGGGATCTGAGATGTGAAAGATATAATGGCCACTCCAAGACGTCCCTAGAAATCGAGGCCACCACCGGGGGTATTGACGAGAAATTCTGGAAGAATCAACAATTCCTCTCTCTAAATGGCCCAAAGAACCGCTATGATAGCCAAGTGCCAATTTGCTTCAAGATCCTTCCTAGCGCCTCCACCGTGCCAAGCAAAGAGCAGATCCACAACATTAAGAGGCATGACCCATTACATATTGAAGAAGGCTAAGATGGCAGACTACACCATGAGCAAAGGGGAAATGAACGAAGAGGTGGTTGATAGATTTCGCATTATCCCTACAAAGCAAGCAAACGTTGTGTAAAACCATCCCACATTTTCAAGGATTGTTGATGGTGAGGATTCTTCTCCTAGAGAGGAGCCAAATGAACGCAACTACTTTCGAGGGAGCTCCATAAGACCAAGCGAAGGAGGGGAAGGAGTGCCTACTAGCAGAAGGGGAGACGTTGAAGAGCCTAACACCAAGAATAGGCCGGAGCAATTCAAGGACCACGACAACAAATCTTCAACTCCCGAGGAGGCCGAAAAGCTCACAAGAGCTCCAGAAGTCTGAGGAAGTCCTCTATTTCCAAATCTAATAGATTTATCATGCTGGGAGGACACCAAATTCCAGAGCCAACATCAAAGAAACAATCAACAATATGAATGGACCTATCCACGGCAACCCTAGCAACATTAAGGAAGAGAGAGAGGAGAGACGTATCAGGGATCCAATAATCAAACCAGAAACGAATGTGGGATCCATTACCAACAGAAAAGGATAGCCTTTCCTGCACTTGAGGCCCCAAGATAGCAATAGCCATCTACACACCAAAGGCTCTATAAAGGAAGGATGGTTTGAAAATCTAGCCACCATCACCAGTTGCGTACTTGCTAGCAATAATCTCTCTCCACCAACTTTCAACCTCCAAACCAAATGACAAGTTTATTTACCAAGAAGGGTTGAGTTTATCACAACCAAGCCCCGGATACCAGCACCCTCTTCTAAGATAGGCTTACAACCTTAGACCAACTCGGAAGGTGGAGTTTACAATTATTAGAGGACCCATTCCATACAAAAATCTCTCCTAAGCCTGTCAAGCCTAATCAGAACAAGCTTCGAGCAACAAAAGAGGGAGAGGAAGAAGGAAGGGACATTCGAGAGAGCAGCTTTGACAAGGGTCAACTGCCACCAAGGGACAGGGTGTGACCCTTCTAACGGGGCAGCTTCCTCTCGACATGCTCAATAACCACATCTCACAAGTGCTTGGCAAGCTTCGCAATGCAGAGAGGAAGTCTAGGTATAAGGGGAAGGAGCCTGTCTTGCGAACGAAGATATCCATAAACGGGATAGCATAGAAGCGGAAAGATTGATACCGAGCATCTCACATTTGGAGAGATTAATCTTAAGGCCAGAGATAGCTTCAAAACAGTGGACAATATTTTGAAGGTTTTCAACAGACTCCTCAACCTCGCAAAAGAGGAGTATCATCCACAAACTGAATGTGGGAAACAGAAGGACCCAAATTCGCCATCTTAAACCCACTGAAGAAGCCGGCATATAGTCCAAATAATCCCAGTTGACATGGTCCTTCTCCATGTCAAGCTTACAGACAACTGCATTCCTACCCACCCAATGACAAGAGTTAATGCATTCATGAGCAACAAGAGCACAGTTGAGGATTTGACGATTAACCACGAATGCACCATGAGCTTTAAACACAATCCTCGAGCGAGCAGGATGAAGCCTGGAAGCTAAAACTTTAGCCAAGTTTTATAAGGACCCCCCAAAAGGCGTATAGGCCGGAAACACTTGAGATGAGTCACACCTTCAATTTTCTGAATAAGGGTTATGAAAGAAGCTCCCATAGCTCGAGGCAACCAGCCATTAGAGAATAACCCAGAAATAAACCAATTAAGTCTAACTTTAACACATCCTAGAAGACCAGGAAGAAGGCCAGAAGGAACCCATCTGAGCTTTGGACCCTCTAGCCCTGGAGCTTTGTCCATACAGAGGGACAACATTACAAACTTAATTTCCTCCTCAGAGAAAGGGGATCCAAGGGCCTTAGCATCTTCACCAGAGATCTGAGGAAAAGCAAGGTTGTCCAACTTAGGTTGATGCCAACCTTTTAAGGCTAGCAAGTTGCAATAAAAAGGGATGATATGATCGCAGATCTGTTGCTTATCCTCCACCATAAAGCCATTAATGGAAACAAAACTTGTCTTAATACAACGGACCCTTGCGCCGGCAATGTAGTGGAAGAATCAAGTGTTCTTTATCTCCTTGAGCTAGAGAGCTCGCGATTGTTGTCTGCACTTGATCTCTTCTTGCTTGACCTTGCTTAAGTAGTCAAAGTAGAAAGATACTCTCACAACTTTATCTTCATTAGAGAGTTGACCATCTTTTTCTTTGACATCCAAGGACTAGATATCCAAAAGAATTGTATTTGTGTAGACCTCGATCCCTCAATGCACTCCAAAGACTCCTTCGTCTAAAGCATCAACTTTTTTTTTCGCAGCTTGAATTTTTAGCTAACGACAAAACTCAAGTGACCTGAAACAGAGAGGAAAGACCACTAATTATTAATTATATAGGAGAACCCTTCAATTTCGAGCCACGATAGCTCAAATCTAAAAGCTCAGGGCCCCAGCTCTCCTCGACAGAATCCAAGAGAATCGAACAATGGTTAAAGGTAGGGTAGAGCAAGCCTCATTGCAAGACTGTTGGAAAGGAATCTAATCAGTCAAGAGAAACAAGGAATCTGTCGAGCTAAGAGAGGATAGGGGGATTTTCCATTCGACTAGTTGTATTTCATGTCCAGAAGAGGGAGGACCACAAGGTCATTTCTGTCAACCCAATCGAAGAAGAGCTTCATGCTTTTGGAGAGACTATCGCCATTTAACTTCTCTAAGGAGAACCGGATAACATTAAACTCCCCTCTGAGATGCCAAGGAAGCGACCATCTACTTCTAATATAATAAAGGTCTTCCCAGAGGAGGTGCCTCAAGGTAACTTCACAAGGATCGTATACTACCAAAAGGACCGATTTGAAACCAGAGGAAGCGCATTTCGGAACCACAAAGAGAGAGAGAGAGAGAGAGAGTGCTCCGACGAGAATGTCCTCTTTAACCCAAGATCTGGTGTCCCAAGCAACCAAAATGCCACCAGTGGAGCCATTAGCATCAAGCATCACCAAATCCTTGTGGGCGGCTCCCCAAATAAAATCCATCCACGGTCGGTTGACAAATGAAGTTTGGTCTCTTAAAAAGCGATTAGTTGCACACAGTATTTTAAATAGCGAATAGTGTGTAGCGTAGTATTCACCCCTCTAAGCTTCTTCTTTTTTAATGACGATAGGGTGTCCCCGCCTCCTTTTGAGGAGAGACTATTCCATGCAGATGCACGGAATCACCCACCAACTACGTGCATCGGGTAATCCACAAGGGGAACTCGTGTCTGAGGGAAGCAAACCCACAACCCAAGCCATTCGCGCAAACCGTGATGGGTGAGGTATAAGCTACATGCTACTTCCATATTTTTAATCAAGGTTGCACTTGGTTACATCAATTTCATCACAACATTAGACTAATTAATAATGAAATTTAACAAAATCCATCATATTTGGTGCAACCCAACGCAACCTAAAGTAATAGAAAAGGGCAATGATTAAGTATAAAGGTAAAGAAAGAGCAACGAAACTGATCTCATATTGTTACTTATATTATTTTACTAAAAGTGTTAAAAAGATTTAACTTTTTTTAAATAGAAAAATATAACAAATCATTGAAAACGTTAATTGATTTTAATGTTGTACTTAAAAAATAACTTGTAATGTGAGCTACGTAGCATGTGGCATAGCCTATGTAACATGTAACATATGCAAATTATCATGTAGCGTAGGCTACACACGACTTAAGCTATTTTCATGAGCCACACAACATTAAGGCTAAGCTACACTACATAGCGTAGCTATTTAATACACTGGTTGCGCCTTAAAGTGATGGCAAATATCCTTGACATGGGCCCTTATCATTTAGCGTAGGCTGCACACAACTTGAGCTATTTTCATGAGCCACACAACATTAAGGCTAAGCTACACTACATAGCGTAGCTATTTAATACACTGGTTGCGCCTTAAAGTGATGGCAAATATCCTTGACATGGGCCCTTTTCTGCCCACATCCAAGGGCTCGAACATTCCATGAGATATCTTCATTGGGAAACTTGCACAACCTGTCTACCTATCTTTGCACTTCTGAAGTTGGAGCCAGATTCATAGTTAATCGAGGACACGAGGCGGACGAGTTCTCCCCAACCTTTGAAGAATTATTGAAACTTTTTGGCTACATGAGCCATCGAAGCTCCTCTAACTCGATGAACCGGAAAAGGGCGACATAGTCATCGTCCTATTCACCAAAGGAAACCCCAACCGATTGCCCAAGCTGGATGAAGGCCCCCTTGATCCATCTGAGGGTCCTTACACTTTGAAAAAATAGGATTAACATGAGCTTGAGGTGAGGAGTCTCTAGATAGAGGAAGTAAAGGGAGAAGATCCAAACCCAAAGGTTCCATTGCCTGAGCTTGAAGAGGGGAAGACATCAAGGATGATCAAAGATGAGGCAGCATCCATGCAAAAAGGAGAACGCTTGGATGGGGAGGAGCTTCAAGACCCGCAAGGGGAGGAGTTCGACACCAAAGCCCACTCTATGCAGGGGGCGGGCGAACGCCATAAGAGAGACAACGAGCATTGAGAGGTTATGGGAAGGATTCCATGAAGGGAGGGTTTGGGACAAAAGATAGGGTATGAAGATATGAAAAGGTTGGAGGGTTTAAAGGAGAAGGAACCAAAGTGATTGACTGCTAACAAAGGCGTGTGCGGAAAAATAATGGTAGACAATGCCAGCTATCTCATTGGGCGCAAAGAAAAGCCACACATCAACACCGAGGAGCCCCTACTCACATAATTGCCATCATCAATGTCAGAGCCATTAATGGAGACTTCAGACAGCTCGAGAGATGGCGACGTCAGACAAAGAACCATGTCTGAGATGGCGAGGTTGATAATGTTGCCAGCTCTATCAAAAGAGTACAAATAATAATTGGCTCTATTATTGACATATGTCACCATAGAAACACCTCCATCGATGTCCAATCTTCTCTACACTAGCCACGTGGCATAGGGGAACTGCTCACCCTGTCCGAGACAGGGCGGGTGACGTCAAGGCACTAGAGAGTATCGCAAACAATGGTAATAGCCGGCTCGAGAGAGGAATTGCAAGGACCATGTGTCTCCAGAGGATGGAGGGGGCAGATCTCGAAATGAATGGTTGTGATGACACCACGTTGTCGGGCCACCAGGGCAAGAGAGCTATCGCCATCCAAACCATCCGTAGCAGGGCCAAGTATAGGGGTGGGAACAGCTGAGATTGAGGTGTGGCAAGATCCACGTGTAGGCTAGAGGACCACGTGGTCACCACAGACCTCTGAAGGAAACGATGATACATCGCTGAAGCACCAATGCAACGATGCTCCATCTCCACTAGCCATCATACCACCGGTAGCGAGCAAACCGGCATCTCTCCACCTATTAGCGAACATCTAAGCACCAAAACTCTCCCAACCAGAGCCTCTAACCACACCCTTGATCTCAAAGCAATAATCCCCCACAGATATGGGGATCTTGGTAGGAGCGTTGAACGGCCTTTTCTTCCTGATGAGGAGGCAGGCAGCTCAGAGCTCCCACCCACTTTCCGTCGCTGGATTGAACAACAGAACTTCACTGATGAAAGAACCAATGACCAACAAGAACTCCTGGCTCCATAACTCAAAAGGAATGCGTCCAAATCGGAACCAGGAATCCTCTAAACCGAAAATGGAGTTGTTCGCCCATTTGCACAGAGAGATCATCTAACTGTTGTTAAACAACACCCCCACCAAAATGATATGATCAATGTTCTCATCCGGCCTATGGTTGAGGATAAGATCATCCTCTCCCAACGGCTTTGGACCATAGTGACCATCCTTGAGATTGCAACAAGCCTCCAATCAAACCTTAAAGTCGGCCAAGGAAGTCCTCTTTAGTACTTAACTGCTACGCACCAAAGGAATGCAGCCACAACTTCGTCTACCTTCAACCGGTCAACAATCACTTTAGGGCCCAAGCTAGTACAGACTTTCCGGACTCAGACCTTTTTACCCGTTAACTGCATCGACAAGTCAACTGGCATGTCGGAGGGGATACCCAACGGGGTCCTTACAACTGTACCTTTGAACGATCCGCTGGAGACCATCAGGCCCCTGGCCGAGGTAAGAGGACGTGCCACCAAGCACAGGCCAATACCAAGGCCTCTGACCTCCCTTGCTTTCCCTCTTAGACCCTTAGGGGTGGAGTTCGGGGCATATCTAGCCATCTGGACAAAGAAATTAGAACCATTGTAGCTAGACTGGTGGAGGGTGATGGCATTAGAAGCTTCCTTAGTCGTCTCCATGCGGATGAAGGCAGAACCCTGACTAACTGAAGCACCCTTCCTCTTCAGAAGAACCACCTCCTTGACCACCCTTGCCTTACAGAAGACTCGGGTGAACATGAATTCATCCCAGTCCTATGAGAAATTTGAAACAAAAAAACTCTCGATTTGAGGATCAAGAGGCACCGCCGAGAGACCATCATCCAACCTTCCCCCTCATGCTTCATATATTAGAGATGGATCCAGAGGCTCTACCATGGATACCAAGGTGATCTCCCCGAGGGTGTAGCCAAAGCCAAAGCCACCTCTGTCAGGCAGAGGGGCTCAACTCCCTTGAGAACCAATGGGGATAACTCTCTCCTCACGCTCCCAAGGAGCATATCTTCTGAACAAAGGCTCGTCTTTTGATCTTTCCATGCAACTCCCTTTGCCTTTAGTACATGCCGCCGGACACATACCAGGAACCTCCTATTCTAGACCTTACCCTCAACCTTGAAGCCAAAAGATTCCTCCCTCGAGGCCACAAGGGAGGGTACCAAAGACCCTCTTTGGAAAATGGACAAACTTTGGAAGAGAATCTCTCCCTCCCTAACTTTATCATCCTAGCCAGACTTCTCCTTCAAGCAGGGAAATCCCCTAGAGAACTCTCTGAACATCAAGTTGTTAGCGATTTGATGTGTTGAGAATAGGAACAAGGAAGCAAACAAACGACCAACCGCAACATGTGTGTAAAATGAGGCACAGGTCCAACCTGTTTAGATTTTGTTAATTTGCACCTTTTTTTTCCTTTCCTTTATTTGCTATTGGCAATAATTACTCACCAAAAATCTATGAATTTGAAATGATTTCAGGAAGAGACTATGACCATAGCAAAATAAAATCAAAATGGGGAAGAGAAGGCTGATTTCAAATTGATTTTTTAGGAATTTGATTAGCTAATTATGCAAACTGTACAGCCGTGCCAATAACATAATGAATCAAGCAACTGATGCACGTGCATATAAATGACCAGAAAAAATTAATACTGATTCACATCTTGTAACACAACTGAAATTGAGCAGGAAGGTTGGATGTCAGCTAAGTAGATAAGATTTATGGATTGCATTCGAAGTATACCTCTCCAGGATGACGACTATTTAAAGCATTAGCATCAAGCTTGTAATTGTGTTGGGGAATCAACTGTGATGCATCTGAGGAAGGCGGCTGAAGATTCTAAAAAGCAAAAAGGACAACTGAATTAGGAGGAAGACTTCTCACAACAACTTAGAAAAAGCATTGTAGCAATACCACAAAGAGGAAAAGATTATTACAAAAATAAACTAATAAAGATTGAATAGCAATGACTCTCGATTCTGGTTTTCTCCATTCATGCCAACCATCACTACACAACTTATCAAGGATGAATAAAGTATATTGCATTTTCCTCAAGAATTTACCATTCAGTGTTTGAGAATTCAAATCCATTGAGCATTCACATTATGAGAATTGTCTCTCTTATGAATATCGATTTGCTTCACTAATTTGAACCGTTCATGTAAATATATTCTCAGGGTAGAAGAATGATAATTGAGAACTTCAATATAAATGAACATAACATTGATATGCATGACCATAAGAGTTGTACCTGAAGGTTTGGTGAATCTATAGCAACTTATAATTAAGTATTGGCAAAAAAAGGCATGCATGGAAGAAAAACAATGAAGATACTCTTTTTTTTTTCTTTTTTTTGAGAAAAGGCAGGAAAGCCATGAGTCCACCTGGTTCAACAGGAAAATAAACAGATGCAGGATTCTTAAAAAACAGATGTCGTAAAACCGTTAATAATTAATAAGTGAATAAGGTTTGCAGCCTAAAGACATACATCCAAGGTATTCAATAACGGTAATGGTGGCAGTAACGGCCACCGCCATTACCATTACGATATGGGCTGTTACAGGCCATTTTCACCTAACAGGTAACAGTTCCCACTGTTACCATTATGTAACAGCCATTACAGCCATTATGTAACCGTTTTTTAATGCCTTACATACATCACCAATTTTCAAATATTGCACGCATTATTCATTATACTTATCAATTTCAAACCATGACCAGGTATTAACACACGTGTTCATTATAGCGTTTTGTCATTATTTAATTTATTGCTATTAGAATTTGTTTTGAGAAATTATACAAAGGCTAGAAAATTAGAGTTGTCAGTTAACGTTCTGAAATTTACTGTTTCACAAGCCATAAGTTCCAGATGATAGAAACAACAAAACAAGAGGAGGAACCAGAAGGAAGACCCGACCAAAAAATTGGCAGTGCCACTGGTAAACTGCAATAGACGGATAAAGAAAATGTAAAGGCACAAGGATGCAGTGAATGGAAAAGAAGAGATAAACCATAAAAAGGCAAATGCAGTCAACTATCCTATTATCCAATCGAACCCCAAATATGGCTGCTTATGTGATCAAGCCCTTAGGGTTCAGATTGCAGCTCAGGCTTAGAACAGGCACACCCAAGGGTCCAAATAGATTAAGACCGATCCGACTGTCCAGAACTCCAGATTGAAGATTGCAACCAAAGGATCCAAATTGACCTGATCAACCATCAATATCGGATAAATGGTCCCAAGGGTTGATTTTGGCCCCAATTAATGGTTCACTTGGACCATGGGACGCATGCAATCAGATGTCTTGATTGATAACCAGTTAGACTGGGACCAACTAGTCCAACCAACATCATTATCAACCCTATATACCAACCATGCAGCCTCTTTGGAAGGTTCGTACAAATTGCACGGCCCCAATGATTGATACAAATGGAGTTCAAGTTGGATATGAACTGTTTATTTTTCAGTTTCCTTATTTGGTTCTAGTTTCTTTCCTTATTTCTATTAGGATGGAATTTTTTCTTGAGGATAAACAAAAGATTTTATTGAAAAGCTGCAAAAAAAAAGTGAAAAAGAATAAAACCCAAAAAGAAAATTACAGCCCAAGCAAGGAAGCCGCTATTTCAACATTTACATTTTTTCATCATGCACCCACTCTAAAACATCTCTTTTAGACTTCCAAACTATTTCCTCCCAAGATCCCAGCTTACTAAGGAAACAGTGCCAATTCCAATCACAACAAATATTCCAAAAGACTGCCATTAATACCAAGCGCCAACTCACTACCTCATCCTTCAAGAGATACACGTTGTGCCAAGCCCTTAACAATTCTTCGACTGAATACGGCATACCCCAATCCACTCTAAAGCATGATAAGAGAGCGACCCAGACTGCGGTGAAAAGGAACAATGAATGAGGAGACGATCTATTGCTTCTACATCGTTCATACACATAAGACATATATTTAGAAGGATCATCGCTCTTTCCTAAAGGTTATCAATAGTTAAGATTCTCTTTCCACCCACCAACCAAACAAAGAGGGCCACCTACGGAGGACCTCCAAATAACCAGAAAATGTGAAAGATATCATGTCTAGCCATGGCTACGGATTACCAAATTAACTTGTACAGGGACCGAATTGAGAAGATTACCGATGTTCACCTTTCCAAAACAAAGAATCCCTAGAAACGGGGGAAGGATGATAATGGTGAAGCTGCTCCGATAAATTTGCCAATTCCACCACCTAAGCAACTGTTAGGTCCCTACGGCAAGGAGGGCACCAAACCCCCCATCCCCATTCCAAGAGAAACAACTATCAACCATAATGTTTCTCAATAGGGCTAAATTTGCTAACAGAGGAAAATCTAATTCCAAAGATCTGTCCCCACACCAAATATCCTCCCAAAACCGAATTCGAGCACCATCTCCAAGAGAAAGTAAAACCGAACTTGAACAAAGGGCCTATAGAATTTATGGCCCTCCATATACCCGAAGCATGATACCAAGAAGTCTTCTTTATTTCCCATCCGCCCGGCTGGACCATATACTTGGAAGCTCTCTCCACATTTTACCCTCTTCCGCACCGAAACGCCAATGCCACTTCCCAAGTAACGCCACATTCCTCGACTCCAAAAGTCTAATGACAGCCCCTCCCTCACAAATTGGTTCATCCCAATTGAGGAGAGGAAACTTATGTTTCTCTTCAGCCCCTCTCCATAAGAAATCATGTCTTAGTTTCTCAAGCTTGTTCAACATTGATTTTAGACACTTGAACAAAGACAAAATAAAGGAGAAGGTTGGAGAGAACTATTTTGATGAGAGTGATGTGCCCTCCTATCGACAAATGATGGCTCTTCCACCTAGAGAACTTCCTCTGAAATCTTTCAACCACCTTGCTCCATAAATGGATAGTTGGCTTCCTCAAACATTATGGAAGCACCAAATAAGAGGGGAGAGACCCTACCGCACACCCGAACACCTACGCGAATAGTTGAACTTCCTCCTTTGATAACCCGATGCCTAGCATTTCACTCTTGACAACACTAACTTTCAAACCAGAAACCTCGTCCAAGCACCCCAAAATTTTCCTCAAATTATCCACTTTATCCACCTCTGCATCTCAAAATAAAATTGTATCATCTGCATATTGTAAATGAGATATCCTCTTCCCTCTTTTGATGGTTTGAAACCAGAAATAAGACCCACCTCTTAACCTTTATACAACATTATGCTTAAGGCTTTCACAACCACTACAAGCAGAAAAGGCTAAAGATTGTCTCCTTGCCTAAGACCTCTAGAAGCTTTAAAAAAACCCCAAGGCAAACCATTCACCGGAAATGAAAAGCATGCCGAAGACACATTCACACACCCATCAGATCCATTTGCTACCACAACCAATCCTACTCAACAGGCATTCAAGAAAGCCCTAATCAACGTGGTCATAGGCCTTTTCAATATCAAGTTTGCAAACCACTCCTCTCTTGCCTTCTTTGTTTCTGGAGTCTATACATTCATGTGCAATAAAAGCACTGTCCAAGATCTGCCTATCTGCCACAAAAGCTTCTAATTTTCGGATCACTTCCGCTAAAAACCCAAGAAGCAAGAATTTTCGCAACAATCTTATAGGGGCTACCAATTAAGATAATAGGGCATAAGTCTTTCAAGGACTCGGCACCTTCTCTCTTAGGAATGATGGAGATGAAGGGTGACCCCACCCCTGGTGCTTACCTACCCTTAACGAAGAACTCTTTCACAAAACCCACCACATCATACTTTAGCAAATCCCAAAATACTTAACAAAAAGCCATTGGATATCCATCTAGACCCGAGGTGTTGTCTCTATCCAAAGAATCAATGGCTTTTTTAATCTTTTCTTCTAAAAAGCTATCGAACTACAAATTAGCAAGCTTAGGTCTGCACCAACTATCACCCAAGAGAAGTTGCAAATAGAATTGGACCATTGAAGAACAAATTTGATTCTTATCTTTGATTCTACTTCAATCTACCACAAGACTGCTAATCCGATTGCTACAAGCTCTTACACTAGCTATACTGTGGAAAAAAAAAAAGGGTATTTTTGTCACCCTCTTTGAGCTAAAGGGCCCTAGATCTCTCCCACCATTTAATTTCCTCCTCCTTTAGGAACTTCGAGTACATTGCCGAAAGCATAGTGTGTCTATGCCGATCATCATCTGATAAACCACACGCATCTTCTTTGATATCCAGCCCATGAATGTCACTCAAAATGTCTTCTGCTTCAACATTTCTTCTCCCCATAGCCTCTCTTTTCCAGCCATTAAATTTGCCTTCAAGTGATTTGAGATTTTGAGCTAAAACAAAACCAGCCGAGCCTACAACTATGAAGGAATTCTACCATTCCTTGATTTGATCTAAAACGTCAATCCAATTCCAACCACATGACCATAAACTGAAATGGTTTCAGCCCCCGACTTTCTTTCTTTCTTTTTTTCTTTTTTCTTTTTTTTTTTTTGGAGGAAACAAAATTTATTGAAACACCGCAAAAGCGGAAAAAGAAAACAGCTCCCAAACGAAACAAAAGCAAGATCACACGAAGTGATATAAACATACACCGCCCAACAATGAATCAAAGACTCAATTTTGTCGATGACCTCATCAACACTAGTAGCCTTGTTATTAAAACAACAGTCATTCCGAGCTCCCCATAAGACCCAGAAAAAAAAAAAAAAAAAAAAAACCATTAGAAACAGTTTCCAAATCACCTTCCCTGATCTACTAACCCCTCCACCATGCTATACCCAAATTAATTGAGCTACCGCTTTTGGCATAACCCAAATGATTTGCAAACCATTTAAGATGTGATCCCAAACTCGGTGAGCAAAAGAGCAGTGAATGAAGAGATGATCAACTGATTCCCCACTCGCCATACACATGAGTCGGACGTTAGGGAGCGCTAGGGATCTCCCCTACAAATAATATATCGTAAGAACTCTTTTCCAACCAATGAGCCACACAAAAGCCGCCACCCGAGGAGGAGTTCCATAATACCAAAAATGGAATGGCCAGCAGATCTTGGGCCTCAGTGATCAACTCGTAAAAGGACTTAACCGAGAACTTTCCTGACTAATGTATGGCCCAGAGCAAGTAATCGTCTTGTTGCACCTCAAGCTAAACGTTACTCAAGTGGTTGAGTAGCTTGGCCACCTCAACAATCTCGCAAGCAAACAGGTCCCCGCAGCTTGGCGATGACTAGACTACCGAACCCTCCACCAGCACATAACACTCCACCATTGTAACAAATCTAGCTAAAGCGAGGCAGGCCATCATCGAAAACAAAATCTGAAGAGCCTGACCGCCGCACCAAGGGTCAACCCAAAATCTAATGTGATTGCCCCTGCCCAATACGAAAGAAATCCCTCTCTTAACAAGATGCTCCGTCTCCACCAACGCTTTCCAAATAGCCAAGGCCATGTAAAGGGAAGCCTTTCTCATGAACCATCCGCCCTCTTTAGTACTATACTTGCCTGCTATCACCTGTCACCAAAGTTTCCATTCTTCTACCCCAAAGCGCCATATCCATTTCCCTAGTAACGCCATGTTCGTAGCACCTAGCGGCTTTAAACCTGCCCTGCCATCCCTTATTGGCTTACACACTCCATCCCACTTGAGAAGAAGAAATTTCCTTTTATCACTAGCCCCAGTCCAGAAGAAGTCCCTCCTCAGCGTCTCCAACCTGCCCAACAATATGTTGGGGGATTTGAATAGGGATAAGAAGTAAATTGGCATATTCAAGAAAGCCGGCTTTAACAAAGAGAGTCGTCCTCCCAAAGACATATGATGACCCTTCCACAAGGCCAGCTTTCTCGCAATTCTTTCAATGACCTTGTTCCACAAATGCTTCGTCAGCTTCCCAATGCACACAAGAAGCCCCAAGTACGAGGAAGGAAAGGTGTTAGTCTTACACCCGAAGATAAGAGCAAAACGGGTTAGCTCTACCCCTTCAACACGCACCCCAAGCATTTCTAACTTCACAACATTAATCTTCAAACCCAAAACTACCTCAAAACACACCAAGATTTTTCCAGAGGTTGTCCACAGATTCCTCCTTAGCTTTAGAGAAGAGGAGCGTGTCATTCGCATACTAAAGGTGGGATATCTGCCTACCAGCCCCAAAAATGTCAAATCCCCTAAACAAGCCCTTCACAATGCCTCTAGATAGCATGCCACAACAAGCTTCCCCCACCGACAAATAAATAAGGTGATAGAGGATCCCCCTGCCTAAGCTTGCAAGACACTTTAAAGAAACCTTTCGGCGCATCGTTCACCAAAACAGAAAAAGACGTGGACTGAACACATGCCTTTATCCAACCCCTCCATTTCATGCTAAACCCTAACCTCCCTAACATGTAATCCAGGAAGTCCCGGTTGACATGGTCATACGCCTTCTCGAGATCCAGTTTGCAAGCCAAACCTGCTTCCCTACTGCTATGTCTTGAATCAATGCATTCTTGAGCGATCAAAGCATTGTCTAGAATCTACCTGCCTGCCACAAAAGCTCCATGATTCTCAGAAATGACAGAGGAAAGAGTTGCCCATAACTTGGAAGCGAGAATCTTTGCCAAAATTTTATAAGGACTCCCAATCAAATTGATCGGTCTAAAGTCCTTCAATTGTTGTGCCCCTCGAATCTTGGGAAAAGGGTTATAAACGAAGCACCCATCTCGATAGAGAGACAGCTCCTTTCCCAAAACTCTACCACGAAATCCATAATGTCCTTCTTAATGATGTGCCAAAACTATTGGAAAAAAATAATCAAGAAACCATCTGGGCTTGACGCCTTTTCTCCACACATGGAGTCGATGTTTGCCTTCACCCCTTCTTCACTGAACGGCTTTTCCAATTCGGTCGCAACCTAAGGAGAAATCGACTCAAACTAGAGATAGTCCAACCTTGGTCTACCCCACTTCTCTTCTAATAATAATGCCTCATAGAAGGAGACGTGGAATTGCAGATCTTGTTTTTATCCGTCATGATAACTCTATCCACCGAGAGGGATGATATTCTGTTAGCCCAAGCCTGCGTGTTAGCAATACTATGAAAGAAGCACATATTTTTATCCATATCTTTCAACCAGATCGCCCTAAACCTTTCACGCTACTTAATTTCCTCCTCCTTAGCCAGCCTAGCAGACCACGAAGAGAGGTCAACCCTTTTCTGCCTTTGCTCAGGAGTTAAACTCCCATCCTCCTCAAGCCGGTCGAGGGCATGAATTTCCTCTGCCATAATATCAAATTCCTCCTCCCTTTCACAAAAAAAACTTCTTTCTACCATTCTTTAAGCTTCTCTTTTAACATCTTCAGCTTTTGAAAAATCTTGAACCCTGCAAATCCCTCAACCACAAAGAACGACCACCAATTTGCCACCAGCTGATCGAATCCTTCAACTTCCAGCCAAAATGCCTCAAATCTAAACGGCCTCATACCCCAGTTATCTTCAATGACTTCAAGAAGGATGGGACAATGATCTAACGTAACTCTAGGAAAAGTCTGTTGGATGACAAGGGGAAAGTTGTCAATCCAGTCAGCCGAGACCAAGACCCCGCCCCCGGGGGGAAGCAGGGAACAGACCACTTCTAGATCACGCTATCAAGCTCTAACCAAAACTAATCATGTAGTCTTCGAGCACGGACCCTACACTGTTGAGAAAGCCCACTGAAACCCATTCTTAGGATTGCGGAACAGAACAAACAAAGAATACAAACCATGAATTACATCATCCTTTGCCACACATCAGATTTCTAGGCAACTAGGATACCCCCAATTGTCCCTGAAGCCCCCACATAAACCCAATCAGCCTTATTAACACCCCATATAGCATTAATTGTACCTTTATCAATGAGCTGCAATTTAGTCTCTTAAGTCACAATAATCTCAACCTTGGATTTTTTTTTTTTTTATTTTCTTCACCTGCACCTTCTTGGCACTGCTCCTGAGACCGCGGACATTCTAGGAGAGGATAATCATTTATCACAGACTTTCCCTGACCTGGCCCTATTTGGCCCACTTCCTTTCGCAACAAACTTATAATTTATGGAGCACTCCAAATTCATGAGCTCTCACCATCCCTTGGGAGACTTTCTGGGCCTCGATCAGTGCCCAGCTTGATATCGTTGCATAGCCTTAGTGATAACACGTAAATATTGCATATTTATCCCCTATTTTGCACTGCTTTTATCGTATACATCAAGTTAATTAGTATTAATTGAGTGTATTTCTTGTGCAAGGAGAGATTTGAAGTTCAAGACCAAATCTAAGCTAAATGTGAGAATTTAAAGCCCAAAGATGATCAAGAGTGAAGTGATTGAAGTTTGAAAGCTCAAGGGATGATGATCAAGCATATTCGAACATGTGGACCAAAGGAGATGACAAGAAAATTGAACGGAGCCCGAAAACAAGTGAAGAAATGAAGAAAAAGAAGTCCTAAAATTTTAAGGTCAAGAAAAAAGGCAACCAAAATTATAGGGCCAAAAACTGGAGTTTATAGATTTTGAGGGTCAACCCTGGAATTCGAGGGTTGACCCCCACTTGCTGGATGGTTGAGGGTCGACCCTCTAAGGAAGTTTTCTGTTTTTACGATTTTGTACGGTTTTGCATAATGAGGTTTAAACCTAAAGCTTTTTAAGTCGATTTGAGTTAATCCTATTTAAGGGGAGGCTCTAAACTCGTTTAGGGCATCTAGCTAGGGTTTGGAGGTGAGAGAACGTGAAGAAGAAGCTATCCCGACGCCGCTCTTCCATTCCATTTTCGGTTCTAGTTCGATTTTTCTGTTTTTCATTTGTTAGTGTTAGCTACGTCTAGCTAATCTCCTAAATAAGGCTAAGGGGTGAAGCTTTTAGTTAATTACAATGTTTTAATTTGTTTAATTCATACTTTGGGATTTCATGATGAATTATTAATTGAATTTGATTTGGATTTTACTTTAAAGCCTTAAGTTGTTTATTTATGGATTCGTTGTGAACTTTAATTACAATGGATGCTTTAAATTAGCAATTGCTTAGCTTGTTTAGAGAATGAATTAATTTGTAAAATTCTTTGATTTATTGTAGACTTCGAACACAATAGATGATCGTATTCCTTGCGATTGATGTTCGAGTGCATCATCAGAGAATCGTTCAATTAATTTCATACTTTGTTGAATGTTTGTGCTTGGTTTGACAGAATTATCTTCCAATTAGAATGGATTGGAATCCGATTCTAATTGAGTAATAGAAGATGAATCTATGAGTTAGGCATTGTGATTGCTAGAAGTGGATTCCTGGATCTTTAGTGTTGCTTTTATTATTGCGTTTATCCTAAATTATTCGTTGGATTCTCAATTTTAGAAGTAGCTTAGTTCTAATTGTGTTCTTAACCACATAAATCCATGTGGAATGATCTCAGTCTAACCGAGTTATTACTTCGACGCAGTCCTACACTTGGGATTGTGAACACTTAGCCTTCGCAAACTGATGAAAGTCATGGACGTCCTCGTCTCGCATTCCGTAAGACATGCCCACCAAACTTCCCACCATGATTAGGATATCTTTAGTCCACTGAACCTGCTCCTCGGATGGCCTCAATATTTGTTCGATTCTTGGGCAACAGTTGTAGCATTTCTCTGTCGAGCAAGCTCACTTGCATGACATCGTCTCTACCCTTTTCTACAGAGAGAGGGGCAAGCATGATTGCATCTTCTAAAGAGTTGATTTGTTTGAGGTTGCATTTCCATCAGCATCTTTTCCCATCCAACTTCTTCCTCTTCATGTTGTATACCATCAAGGAACCCGTAATCTTCATTGGCACCTCCCGAGACGACAAAAGAGAAATCCTCAACCTAGTCTTAGACATCAGATTGCGCCACAGGCACCAATGCCAAGTCTTCTGAGACCCGGATCTGCTCAACAAGGACTGCCATGGACAAAAAGGCATTTAGAGCCAGAAAGGAGGGTCTCCGCTGAAAATCCGTGTGCGTCCATTTTGGCTTCATCCCGAGACCCTTCATAAATCTCAATATCAACCTTCTCCTTACCTTCCTCCGCTTGGCTATATCTACCAATCCCCTCTTTCTTTTTGCTATCGAGCAGAAGCATTCGATTCACTTCCACCCTCAGAATGAACATCTTTACTCTGATTTTGAATCTCCTATTGGATGGGTTTTTGTGAGGGGGATTGCTTCCACCCTCAAAATGAATATCTTTTCTCTTATTAAGATGGATGTTTTGAGTTATTTAGGACAAAAATTGGATGAACAGGAGATTAAGGTGAAGTAGGCTCGGCCTTGGGGAGTTGTTGACCTCATCAACGAGGATGCCAACATGTCCCCCCATGACAATCTTATTCTCTTGTGTTCATCATGCAGCAAATGTCAAAGCAGACAGGGGAGAGGGGATTCCATCATTATTGTGAATTGGGGCTTATTTTTTGTTGTTTGAGTCCCTGTTTATTTTTGTTTGTTTCGTTGTTTCTTCTTTAGTTTGGACCCATGGTGGTGCTACTGTTTTTTGTTTTGCTTTTTTTTAGATAGAGAGAGATAACGGCTAATTTATTAAGATACACATCACAAAGTGAGAAAAGAAAACAGCCCAAATGCAAAAATCGAAGAAATAAAATATTTGTAGCCATGGCTGCATTTACAAAGACGGCCCATCCCAAAAAACCTATTATATGCACTTAAGATGTTAAGATTCAAAAGTGTGTATTAAGATTCACACGCGCCTCATTGATGACTACATAGACAGCCCATCACGGCAGATAAATGGAGACTGAAGTTGGACAACATTCACTTTAAGCAAATATCAACGGAAGAAGCTTCGTTCTTAGAAAAGCATATGGAGGAGGAAGAGGTTAGAACATTGGTGCGATCTATGTACAGGGATAAAGCACCTGGTCCAGATGGATTCTCCATTTTGTTTTTTCAAAATTTTGGGCACATGGTTGGGAAGGACACAATTGATTTTTTGGCCGAATTTGTAGAAAGAGGGCGTTTATCCTCTTCCATGGGTGGAGTGGTTTAGTGTGCAAGCTGGATATTGAGAAGGCCTACAATCATGTAGATTGGGGTTTCTTGGACTATATGGTGCAAAGGTTGGGTTGTGGCCAGAAATGGAGAGATCGGATCAAGGCTTGTGTTCAATCCCTCATATTTTCCATTCTTATCAATGGGTCTCCTACGGGATATTTTAGATCTTCCAGATGGTTGAGACAAGGGGACCCTTTATCACCATATATGTTTCTAGTCATCGGCAAGATGCTTAGCGCGATGCTTCGAAGAGGAGTGGAGTTTAAATTGTTCCAAGGTTTTCAAATAGCTACAAATGGGCCTCACGTTTCTCACTTGCAATATGCTAATGATACGCTCCTATTTTGTGGGGCGCAGACAAGGGCAATGGAGAATAACCAGAAATTGCTAGTGTCTTTTAAGGCAGTCTCGGGTTTTAAGATCAATGTTGCGAAATTAGAGGTGCTGGGTATTCATGTGGGGGAGCAAGTGCTTTAGAATCTTGCTGATATATTTGGGTGCAAAACTGGATCCTTTCCTTCCACTTATCTTGGATTGTCGTTGTGCATAGGGAAGTCAGCCATTCATCTTTGGGATAGGGTGATAGAACTTATTCAAAGGAAGCTTATGGGTTGGAAGGGTCGGCACATGTCGTTGGGGGGAAAGGTTAACCCTCATAAAAACGACCTTCTCGAACATGCCCATTTATTTCTTATCTTTGTTTCAATGCCCAAAGTCGGTTCTTTTGAGGCTAGAGAGGTTGAGACGAGATTGCTTTTGGAGAGGTGGTACTGAAGGGAGGAAGTTTCATCTTCTCAAGTGGGAAGACATGTGCAAGCCAGTTAACGAGGGCGGGGCAGGCATCAAACCTATTGGGGAGATCAACACCGCATTATTGGGCAAATGGGTTTGGAGATTTGGCGTGGAGGAAGGTAAGATGTGGAGGTAAGTTGTGGGCTTGTGGCCAATAAGTACGGCAGGCAAGATAACGGGTGGTTTGTGAAAACCACTTCATTACATAGGGCTTTGGCGGTCTGGAAAGCGGTAGCGGTTACAGAGCATTTTGTTCGTAGGGGCATATCCTTTGCAGCAGGTAATGAGGGTCGAACCCGCTTCTGGGTAGATGTTTGGTGCAACAATCAAGTGTTACAGGTCATGTTTCCGCATATTGCTCATCTAGCACCTGATCACTTCATCACTGTTGTGAAATGTTACTCGATCGAGGGTGGGTTGGTAGTATGGGCGCCTCCATGTCGAAGGAATTTGTTAGAGTCGGAAATAGAGGAGATTGTTAGTCTTCTAGAGGTGTTAAAGTTTGTCAATATTGAGGGTCGATTGGAAGATTCCTTAGTGTGGGCCAGCAAGGCTACCCCCCTCATCCTCTCCACCATTGGTTCTACGAGGGTCCCCCACGGGTGGCGGTGTTAGACAACTTGAAGAGGAGCGATGATTCTTCCTAATGTTTGCTTCATGTGTGTGGCGAATGAAGAGACAATTGATCATCTTTTTATTCATCACCCTCTTGCCGAAAAGGTGTGGACCCACTTTCTATCGGCTTCCAGCATGATTTGGGTGATGCCGTGGACAGTGGAAGAACTTCTTTGGGCATGGCGAGGAGGTAGCGTGGGTAAAATAGGTTAAACAAGGTGGAGACTTCTCATTATGGTTGTGTTTTGGGCCATTTGGAGAGCAAGAAACGGTGGTTGTTTCAAGCAGTGTTCGAAATATCGGTATCGCACAATGTATCGCACCCTTGGGATACAGATACGTATCGGTTATCGCACGGGATATATCGTTTGTATCGCATAGTTTATCGCACTTTTTGGGAAACATGGGGAAACATTGGGAAAATGGTTGAATTTTTTAATGAAACTTTGGGGATTGTTAAAAAGGCCCTTAATACACACTTTTAAATCATAACATCTCAAAAAAAAGATGCAAATAATAAATTTCCTTTGTATGGGGTCCTAAGTTATGCGACGTTTAACTGAACTAATGCAACTATATTTAAATTGAATGCATGATATTTATAAATATATCATAGTCATGTATGAAAACACAACCAATTCATTGAAAAGCAAAATAAGAATGAAGAAGTAAAATTTGATAAATATACATGTATTTGATGAGGACTAGTTGTGGTCAGACCCACATAGAGTTGCGTGGTGGCTCATAATCATCATCTCCATCTCGACGGGTGGGCATAGTATCTTTGCTCCACTAATCCACAATATTGTACCCTGTGTCATAGAAGAGTGGTAGAGTTAAGATACTCCCGACATAACGCCGATACTCATCTTCTCCGAATCGAATCAATACGCCCATTCGTGGTAGTGCTTGCGTAATCGTCACACATCAGAATCGATATGGATCTGGGAAGGGCAGATATGAAACTCCTTGGTATCCATATTGTTGACCATATCCATACTGCTGCTCATATCCTTGCCCATATGCAGAAGTGAACTCTTGACAGGGGTTGAAAAATGATGTGCCATAATAATGTTGGAGTCACTCGTCGCATATCCACTAGGTCCATATCCATACCCATCTTTGTGTGGCACGAACTCGAGCTACTCTCCAAAGTGTTTGTGATCCAGATTCATGTTGTGGCTCGTAGCTCGAGCTCCCCTCCCTCGTCCGTGATCCAAATCTAGAGCCACCTCGCCTGCCACGAACGCTCGTGTCCCTCATGCATTTTGCCAGTAACTCCTCCTCAAAATCTGAAAGTTTATGAGTCTTCTTTTTCTGCAGTAGCTTTTGACGCGTGTATGTCTTATTGTAAACAAGACGAGGTCGTGGTTCTCCTGGACGAGAACCATGGTCGGCGCTCCTGCGTGGAATGATCAAAATTCTCCTCCCCGGTAAAAGGGCTAAGAGGCCTCTTATCCTGACTCCCACCCGCGTCACCACCACCACCACCATCATCATCATCATCATCATCATCATCATCCTTACTGTCATCAGAGTCATCGTCACCCTTATCGCCGCCATCATCATCACCGGACTCATTTCCCGCATCACTCTCTGACTGAGTCTCGGTGTCAGACAATGTTTCCCCACCACGTGTCCCTCGTGATAGTGACTGCCGCGGGCTGCCCTCTGGACTCCTCGTTAATGGGTCGAATGCCTCATCAGGAGACCTCTGTTGCTCCACATGTTTGTCAACATCAATCCCTTGTGTCTCTGCTTCTGCCGCAATATGTGGCTCTGGTCGCCCATCCGAGGTATCTAAGTCATCCGACCTAACCCACTGGTAAACTATGTCATCCTCTGCATCCTCAGCATATGCATGTTGTCCGACCATCATCAGGTCTAGTGGGTCTTCCTGTGCTTTTCTTCTTCCTTCCGAGCGGAGCAACCTCTCTCGTAACTTCATATTGTAGTGACAATACACTAGCTTCTGAAGCCTCTCATACCCTATTCTATTACGTTTATTTGTATGTATGAGGGAGAATGTACTCCAATTCCTTTCACGGGGTGACGAGGACACCGTCGTGCAAGCACACTGACATGACAGTCGTTGTAAAACCTCGTGATACCCCATACATGGACCACCATTCACCGCATATCATAAGATTCTTTCATTATCCTAGATTTTCCAAAATAATATAAATGTTAAGTTTACTACGGTGACTCACATGGCATCATGGCGTTCCTTGACTTCACCGCAGGTGACACCCAAACATCCCAATCTGCGTCGCGGAATTTAACAATCTGTTGATGGCGTATAGCAACTAGAATAAGTATTTAATAATTGAGATGAAGATAAAGAGAATGTAAGTGCGGAACATATTTACCTCACTACCAAAGGTGTCTTTCCCCGGACAGTCGGGGAATAAGTGATCGTACACCTCATGCATTGACCCTCTTTAATGAATTATCTTCGAAGAGGTTCCGACTGTAGTGGTATTTGGGATTTAGGAAATACGCTGAAAACCAACATATACACATCAGTACAACCCTCGCTTATTATTGCATATGGAAAAAAAAAATCCATTTAGGTACTTACCAGCCTGATGTAGTGGGTGAGAAAGCGTCCTTTCCCAACGGTCGTCTATTATTGCATGCACCCACTTATATGCATTGGGAGCTTTAATCATAATGGCATCTTTCATTAGTTGTATAGACGGATACAACGACCCCATCGACGGATTTGTCTCATTGTCCACCATCCTCAACACCACATAAATGGGCTCTAGAATACCCACAACACCACGCGCTTTATCCCAAAATGTCTTTCCCAGCACCAGCTCCTCAATTCTATAGGTTACTTTCGTCAACCTCCTTTTCCATTCTACGTAATCATGAGAGGCGAAAAGCTCTCGTAACCCTTGTTTGTGTTTGAGAAGGCTACTTAAGGCGATATAATTTGTGGCGAATCGCGTCGCTCCGGGGCGCACTATATCCCCACCACACCTCTCGCGCATTGCGGCTAATAACCAGCCGTGGTTGTATACAAAGTTTGTGATGAGTCGTGCATCAGTAATTACAGTCTTCACTGACGGCCTATCCCGATCCCCTCCAAGATGAGATCGATGCAATGGGTGCTTGCAGGGGTCCAATACATATGATACTTGCTCTGAATATCTTTCCCCGCCTTAACAAATGCACTCCCATTATCCGTAACAAACTGCACAATATTTTTCCTCCCAACATCTTGCATAATGTTGTGCATTAGTTTGTAAATGTAGTTATGATCTTTGATCTTACTACTCGCATCTATGCTCTTTAGGAACACCGCCCGTCCCCTGGAATAAACCATAAAATTTATAATCGACATCTTCGTCGGTCCGGTCCAACCATCACACATGACGGTACAGCCGTACATCTCCCATGACTGCCGATACGAATCAACGTATGTCTTCATTTCTGCATGTTCATCATCCAAGTATTTTCCCATGATATGTGCGGTGTGTAGGTGGTCGCACACCTCTCCCCCACGCTGCACTTCACTTATCATATTTTTGAAGTGCGGGCTTGCTGCGGCATTTGCGGGGATTTGACCGTATATAAAAAATTTTGCTATAAATTTTCCAACTTTTTTCCTCACATCCCCTCCACTAAACATCTCCTTTATTTTTTTTGTGTCCCTCCCGCCTCTTTGTACATCCTCGGATCCAAAGGTAGATCCGAGCACCCGCATCTTTCGCTACTCCCGCCCATGCCCCATATTCCTCCTCGCCTACTTCCCCCTCCCCCGATCCACCCCTAACACTCTCCCCGCTCCACTCCCCCCTGCTCCACTCCCCCCACCACGCTCATGGATAGACCCCTCAAATCGAGGCCTACTTGTATTCCACCTCCTATCTTGATCCCTCTCCCATCGATCCCGTATGGACTCTTGCATTGCGCGGTTGTATTCGGGATCATCATCATCATCTTCGAGATCCACTACATCATCCTCACCTGCATATGGTGGTCGCCCCAACTCCTCCCTAATCTCCCTCTCCCGTGCATGTCGTTCATCTTTTGTCTTCACTTTTTTTTCAATATGCTCCTCATCTGTTCTCGCACATCTTGTGGACACTTTGGGCAATCCACAACATTGCGATACCCTCCCGCTAAATGCTCCTTTAAGCGGGTTACTCCACCACTCCTCGATACATGGCCGCATAAATTACAAATACTCCCGAATCGATTATCGGGAATGGGCTGACCGTACCTCCACCCTATATCAGGTTGCCTACCTCCTCTTCCTCCTGACATATTTTCTCTGTAAAATAATATTATATAAGTCTTTATCCAAAAAATGAAGCTTACTAAAAAATCACTTTGGGCTGCGCAGCTGATATTTGGATATGATTCATTTGTTGGATAATGCTCTAATATGATCTCCAAAAATAGATGAACGGTGTACATATAATAAATACATCACTTTGGGCCCACGTAACTTTGATCTCCTTTGAACCGTCCGTGCAACTGGAGCTCAAGGAGCATGGAAACGGATTGGCTACTCCCCCTGACACCAGCCCCGGGGCTGGTGGTCGGTGATCTGTGGGCCCCACAATGATGTACGTGTTTCATCCATTCCGTTCACACATTTTTACAGATCATTTTATGGCTTGGTCCCAAAAATGAGAGGTATATAAATCTCAGGTGGACCACACCACATGAAAGCAATAGTGGTTGGATATCTATCATTAAAATCCTCCTAAGGCCCACTGTACTGTTTATTTTACATCTAATATGCATTCTCTCCCCCAAACAGGCCTTTAGAGTCACAAACAATTGAATGGCATTCTGCACTCACCTGATAAGTTTCTTCTGTAATAGGCATTTTCTCAGGCTCTCCATAAGTAGCACAAGTACTAGAATTCTTTTGGACAAATTGTGTATGCATTTAGGGGTCTGATTTGGGCTTATTAATGGTCTGTTGTAAGGTCTGCTAATAATCAACTCAATGGTCCATCTTTTGGATTGATTTTTAGCCTTTATATGTTCCGCTTTTTGTACAATTTTGGGAACCGTCCAAGGGTCAGATTTTGGATGCATTGAATCATTTTATTCGGTGTCAAAACTGGACAGTTTTGGGCAGAAATTTGTGGACCGAAAGCATGATTTATGGACAGCAATCAGTGGGCTGATTTCATTGAAATATAGTGCTCAATTCTTTTTTCGGGATAAAATGAGTTCTGTTAAGCAATCAGTGGCTGCCAAGCTTTGATACGTAGGCTGTGGAGACTGATATGAAGTCAGTGACATGAACGAATAATATCTGGTCTTCAAATGATGTATCCATGAGGCTCCACAAATTATTCAATGCTTTCCCAAGTTTATGAAGTTGCAAGTGAAATTACGGATATGAAGTCAGTGACATATATGCATGATCAGAGCATTGTATAATAATATAGTCTTGAACATCATCAACAACAAGCTAGCTGCACTTGATAAAGACAGATGTAGAACAAACATGTAGTCATCTTATTTCATTCTATCAATATTTTCTACAGTTATTTCCTTACTTGAACTGACGAAAAATCACATTTACCTAATCTCTCAAAAAACTTAGAAAGAAAGAAAGAAAGATCACCTTGAACGTATGTGATCTATCCACACCGTCCATTCATTTTTCCATCTAATTTAAGGGGTTGAGCCAAAAACTGAATCATATTTAAAGATCAAGTGTACCATACCACAGGAAACAACAGGGATAATGATATCCACCGTTGAAACATTTCTAAGGGCCCACGTGATATGACACCCCCTGTTGAAACATTTCTAAGGGCCCACGTGATATGACACCCACCGTTGAAACATTTATAAGGGCCCACGTGATATGACACCCACCGTTGAAACATTTCTAATGGCCCACGTGATATGACACCCACCGTTGAAACATTTCTAAGGGCCCACGGGATATGACACCCACCGTTGAAACATTTCTAAGGGCTCACGTGATGTTTTTTTAAACCATAAAACCTATTCATGAGGTCACGTAGACGTGGATGAACTTAAAACACAAATATCAGCTTGATCCGAAACTTCTCTGGCCCCAAAGAAGCTTTTAATAGTGGACGTTCAATCCCCGCTTTGTGGTCCACTCAAGCCCTGAACCTGCCTCATTTTCTGGTTCACGAATTAAAATTTTCTGAAAAAATCGTTGGACGGCAGGATGAAACAGTTACATCACGGTGGGCTCCACAGAGCCCTGCCCGGACGGATTACCGTCCAGGCGGGGGTAGGACACAATCCGCGTCCGCTGGTGGTCGGTGCTATGTGGGTCACACCATGATGTATGTGTTTCATCCATGCCATCCATCTGTTTTTACAGATCATTTTACGGTTTGAGTCCAAAAATGAGATATATCCAAATCTCAAGTGGACCACATTACAGGAAACAGTGTTAAATGAGGGTAGACCATTAAAAACATTTTGGGGGCCATAAAAGTTTTGGATCAAGCTGATATTTGTTTTTTCTCTTCATCTGAGCCTGTATGACCTAATTAACAGATTGGATGTCAAATAAACAGTATAGTGGGCCATAGGAGGATTTAAATGGTATATCCAATCACTATTGTTTTCATGTGGTGTGGTCCACCTGAGATTTATATCCCTCTCATTTTTGGGTCCATTATAGTAAAATGATATTTAAAAATGGCTGAACGGAATGGATGAAACACATACATCATGGTGGGGCCCACAGAGCACTGACCACCAGCCCACGTCCACCAGCCCACGTCCCGCATCCGCTTCCAGGGATTACTGAAGCTCCGTCACCAAGTTACGTGGGTCCCACCATGGTGTATTTTTTCTATCCACACCGTCCATCCATGTTAACATATCATTTTAGGGCTTGAACCAAAAAATGAGTCAGATCCAGAGCTCGACTGGACCCCACCACAGAAAACAATGGAGAGAGTGACGTTCACCATTAAAAATTTCTTGAGGGCCACACGACATATGAACGGTCAAGATGATATTTATGTATTTTATCTGCTCCGTCCATACCTTTTAACAGATAATTTCAGGGATTTAGGCCAAACATAAACCATATACAATGTTTAAATGGGCCACACCTTACAAAACAGTTGAATTGAACATCCACCGTTGAAATACCATTTTTGGCCACACCTTACAAAAAAATTTTTGTATTGACCCTTTAATTTAGATGGGAAAACATATGGACGGTGTGGATAGACCACATACATTAAAAGTGGGCCCCAACTGAGTTTACTGAGCACGATTGGCGCGTGCTCAGCAAACCACACCCCCAGAAAATTTCGGTTAATCATATTGTGTACGCTAAGCGTACTGAGTAAACTCTGTGGGGTTCACCATGCTCTATGTATTTTATCCAGTCCGTCCATCTGTTTTATTAGATAATTTTATGATATGGGTCCAAAATCGAAGGATATCCAAAGCTCAAATGCACCACACCACATGAAACAGTGTGAATTGAACTTATACCGTTGCAAAATTCTTGAGTGTCACAGAATTTTTGTATTAAGCTTATATTTGTTTTTTTTCTTCATCCATGTCTTTGTGATATTATTAACGGCTTGGATGACAAATAGACATCATCGTAAGGCCCAGGAAGGTTTCAACGGTGGAAATCATTATTCCCACTGTTTCTTGTCGTATGATCCACTTGAGAGTTGGATATGCTTCAACTTTGGGTTCAACCCCTTAAATGAGCTGAAAAAACGTATGAACGGTGTGGATAAACCACTTATTTTCACGGTGGGCCCAACTGAGTTTACTCAGTACGATAAGGGCGCACTGAGTTACTCGGTACGCGATCCAGAGTCCCGGACCGACTGTATTTCACCCCTCCCGCGACTCGTCTTCTTCATTTTCTCAATCTCGACGAGATCTCCCTCTCCTTCACGCCGAATCTCCGAATAATCCGAGAAATCCGGCCTGATTTCTCGCCGATTCTCCGAGAAATCCGCACCGGCACGCTCCAATCGGCGAAGAAAGAGAAAAAATGAAGAAAATAGCAAAAAAATTTGGAAGAAAGGGGGATACAGGGTACTTACCTGTCGAATGGCCCACCTCCGATCACCGCTACAGGTATTCTCCGATCCCTCTCTCTCTATCTCTCTCTCTCTCTCTCTCTCTCTCTCTCTCTCTCTCTCTAATTCAAAAAAATTTGATTTTCCCCAACCCACGAGCATCGGCTTTTATTGTCGTGGGTGGTTGGCTCCAGTGGGACTCGTGAGTTCCCGCAAATGCACCCGTGAGTGTCCAGTAACTCTGTTTGTCGATTTCCGACAATAATGGAGGCGGAAATACCGCAATATCTAAATCGGGGTGGGTTGTATCGGCGATATCGTCGCTGTATCGCAAGATATCGACGATATATTGCACGATATCGACGATATATCGCACGATATCTGGAGTTAGGGTTTTTTGGTATCTTCCGACTGTTATCGGCGAAGTATCGTCTCGCAAGGGTGCGATACCGATAATATCGGCCGATATATCGGCCGATAGTATCGATATTTCGAACACTGGTTTCAAGAACATTCGGGCTAGAGTTGAGGAGGTTATTTGTAAAGCATTGGTTCTCTTAGAGTGTTGGGTTTGATTTCTTGGTTTGGCATGGGTGTCGTATTCTTTGCTTGTTTTTATGAGCTTTTTTAATAAAATTTTGTCATCTCTCAAAAAAAAAGTGTATTAAGGTCTTTTTTAACAATCCCTGAAGTTTCATAGAAAAATTCAACCATTTTCCCAATGTTTCCCCATGTTTCCCAAAAAGTTCAATAAATTACCTAATACAAATGATATATCCCATGCGATAACCGATACATATCTGTATCCCAAGGATGTGATACGTAACGCGATAACAATACTTCGAACATTGGTGGCTCCCTATAACCAAGATAAGGTGTACCAGAGAAGTGAGGAAGCTTACTAAGCAAGCTAAAGAGCAAGCGACAAAGGACTTTACCGAGTGATGCACCATCCAAGTCATCAAGTCAAGCGATCTAATAACCCGGCAAACTCAATCATCTCTTCATTCATCATATACCTATAGAAGATTCCACAACACAGAGCCACCGCAAATGGAATAGTAACCCGCCACTCTAGGGAAGATATCTGAAAGCGCACAGACACCACACCAAATATCCACCCAAAATAGAATATGATGCCCGTTCCCAAGCAAAAAAGCAATCCCCCTACAAACCAAATGATCAGTCACCACTATCGCTTTCCAGATGTTCGAGTCTCTATAGAGAGGAGCTCTTTACAAACCACACACCTATCTGCACACCATACTTGTTAAGCAAGAAGCTCTCTCCAAAGCCTTCTCACTTTACTGCCAAATCTCCAAATCCACTTCCCAAGAAGCTCACTTTTTTGTTTTGCTTTTTAATAATATTATCCATTCATCAAAGAAAGTGAAGCCTACAAATAGGTCAATTGGGCCACATGTATGGAATACACAATTAACAAATGAATGCTTGATTATGTGAATGATAGTATAAAGTTTATTTATTTTCCAATTTCATAGCATTCTAGCCAAGGAGAGTGAATCATCTAGAGTCTATTGGTGTGATGCCTCTAGATCCAGTTGGTGCGACTCCATAGTGTTTCCTTTGTTGTGTGATTCTAGATTATAGTTTTCCCTTATTTGGTTTAATTTTCTGTTGCAAGAAGAGAGATCATCAACTTTATGCAAAAAAAAAAATGGAGATTTGGATCATCTACATGGACAGTCAAGGAACAAAATGTTCATAGGATGTGTAGTTAAAATGAGGATGTTGCATTGTTGTCAAATAGCATAAGCGATCATATGCAACCCAAGGGGGTTGTGTGCATATGCGATCGCCTGATCGCATATGCCATCGCACAGCCCCCAAAAAAATTACATTTTTTAATGGCATAAGTGATGGCATAATCGCATAAGCCATTGCATATGCCATCCCATAATCACATATGCCATGGCATAATGCCCAATGGTTATAAAACCACATAGGTGACTATAGCATATGCGGTATATGCTCCCAAAATGGCATACGTGATTGCATATGACAACACTAGTATGTGGCAATGGATAATTGGTGAATGAGAAAGGATAGAACTAGAAACAAATGGCACTCAAGGGAACCAAGGGAACCTAGGAGTAGAACCAATAGTAAGAAGATGATAGAAAGTACACTTATATGGCTTGGCCTAAGAAATGATTTGATGAACTATGATTTAATTGAGGAACTGATCCTTGATACAGTGGAATGACGGAAGAAGATTTGTGTAGCTGATCCACCACAATTAGTTGAGACAAGGCTAGGATGGTGATGATGAGTGATTGATGATGACATGGGGTTCTCATTTGATTCTTCACTTGAGCTACATCAATGAACAATACAGAAAGGAAGCAGTAGGACAAAGAAAGGAAAGCAGAAGAGGGACATGGGAAACATGTAAAAAGATAGTAAGCTAATAGTGCATCAAGTATAACTTGCCAAGCATCATGCAGTTCCAATTATATTCACTCTATACTAGATTTTCTTTTTTAATGGCATGATATCCTAGACAATTGATGAATAGGATATAAACACATACGTTCAACCATACCACATTGTAGTACAAGTTACAACTGAGCTGTGTGAGGGCCTACCGTGATGTGTATGCCATATAACCCTTCCAACATGTACATCCAATCATCAGGTGGGGCAGCACCAAAAATCACGCCAATCCAATCACCAAGTGGGCCACGCAACAAAGAAAAATGGACAATTTCCCTTGAATATGTACATGAATGTACTTTTGCTTCTTTTTTTAATTGAGACGTGTATGTTTGCTTCTCATGTGATGTTCATTTTGTAATACCTCAGGTAGAAGTATACGTGCTATCAATGCAGTGGTAGTTTGATTGCCGGAGCTAGATAGATCTTCTCAGTTGACACTAACTCTTAATGGGCATACTTGTCATCACATTCTAAGAGATCGATAGCAAGAAAATAAGTGGCAAACCTCCAACATGAAAAATTATGTGCTTTTTAAGCAAGGATTCAAAATAAATTTACACTAACTTCAATTCACCCAGCCAACTTGACACATGAAAACTCACATCTGCTCCTTAAACTAATTCAAATACAATACATGCCCATGCTCTTCAGAAAAAAGGTGGTGTAAACAACATGGAATGCCTTTAAGAAAGAAAACTTCCAAGCACATGAAAATATGAGAAAAACATATACCTCATTCTTTCTCTTCCAGCGCACTGTGCCTGTGCGGCCAGCAAATGCAAAAAATGCAAAATGGCGCAAATCCACAGTTCCAGCGCTCTCAGGTACCTGCACAAAGATTTCAACAACATAAATACCATGAACAACACCATTTTCGCCTAAAAGAAACCAAACATATGACTGTGATGACACACAGACGTACACACACACACAGAGGAACATGCTCCAGTGTTACTGAGCTGATTTGGGGACCACATTATATATATATATATATATATATATATATAAAACATCCAACCTGTCCATCAGATGCTTCCATTCAAAAACCCCCAGGGACCAAAAATAAGCTAAGATCCAAAACTCAAGTCGACCACAGCAAAGAGAACAAGTTGGGAGAGGAAGCCCACCCTTGATTTTCATCGTGACTCACCCAAGATGCAAAACCTCCTGATTTTTTGCTGACCTTCATCCAGGCTAGATGAAAAGTTTGAATGGCCTGGATTCCACATACACAACACAGTGGGCCCCCATACAAAATCAACAGTGGGTGTCCTCTCCCAACTTATTCCCAGTTTTGTGCCCCGCCTGAGTTTTAGATCAGCTTATTTTTCAACACAAGGAGTTTCTTAAGGTGGTGAATTTGATGGACTGTTTGGATGTCATGCATACATCAAGTGGGCCTCACATCAGTCCAGTACCACTGTAGCTTAGGTGGTACAGTGCAACTAGAGCACGCGCTACACGCACATACGCACGCACGCACACATACATATACGGACATATCCCAACTAACGGGGGTAGGCTACACAATTCATATTCCGTCATTCCACTCTATCAAGGATCATATCCTCAGTTCAACCATATTTCATCCAATCTTTTGCTTTTACCTTGACCAATGTCCTTTTGGTCCTTCTGAGCCTTCAACTTGAACCAACTCACTCCTAATGGGTATAGTTCTTGGCCTTCGTATCATATGGCCAGACCATCCATGTCTACCTTCCTTATCTTATTACCTATTGGTGCTACTTGTAAGTTTGCTCAAATGCATTCATTTCTAATTCTATTCTTCCTCATCTTGCCACTCATCCATGTCAACATCCTCATTTAACTATACTCATCCTATGAACATATTATTCCCTTACTACCCAACATTCTGTCCATTAAACCATGGCCGGTAAAGATCTCTCATGAAATATCCCCTTCAAGTTGATTGGTATGTGGTCACACACACACACACACACACACACACACACACACACACACAAAAAAAAAAATAACTCCAGAGCCACATCTCCACCTTATTCACCTAGCTCAAATTCTAGGAGCATTGTTCTTCTCAATCTCTCCGCCATCATGAATTATTGACACAAGATATTGAAGAGGGTCATTTTGGGATACTTCTTGATCAATAATTTTAACCAACGTTGTCAATATTCGCATAATGCTGGGTCGATCGCATATGCGGCAGTGGCATATGCGATCTGGCCAGTATGCGATCGCATATGCCACTTGAGCCAGCATATGCGATCGCATATTGGCCAACGGTCAGATTTCTGACCGTTTTTTGACCCTTAAAAAAAAAAAAAAAAAAAAAAAAAATCCGGATTTTTTCTCTATAAAAATGCATTCTAAACATTCCTAAATGCAAAAAACCCTCAAACTCTCTCTCTCTCTCTATTCTCTATTTCTCTCATTCTTACAATCTTACATACATAATACATTATACATTCTAAGAGTCTTACAAGTTACATACATCCACTCGTCTCCATCCAATTTCATTTCCAATTTTCCATATTTCTTTTCTTTTCTTTCAACAATCAACATTCAAGAATCAAGAACCAAGAAAGGGTTACAACTTACAAGAATCAAGAATCAAGAATCCACGAATCCATATTCAATGTTCAAGAATCAAGATTCAAGACAAGTCAAGAGACTCTTCACTCTCCAATCTCCATCCACATTCCACAAGTTCTTCTAACTTCTAACTTCTATTCTAATTTCTAAGTTTCTAATTCTAATTTCTAAGTTTCTAACAACTTCTTTCTATCATTGTTTTTTAATTATTTTGTTTGTTAAATGTTAATTGATTCATTTTACTTTGTTAGTTGTTAGCAAATAGCAACTTAAAAGTTTGAAGTTTGAAGTTACAAGTTAGTAAGTTACAACTTACAACTTACAAATACAAGTGTAAGTTGTATTCAAGAACAAATACAATACTCAAGTGAAGAGGCAAAGGTGAAGAAGAGATTCAAGAGAAGACAAGTAGACAACTTAGACAAGAATTCGGAATTTTGGAAGTTGAAAGTTGTAATTTTAATTTTATTTGTGTAAATCTCTCTCTCTCTCTCTCTCTCTCTCTCTCTCTCTCTCTCTCCTTCTCTTTCTACAAGTGTAAGTGTGTAACAACTAACAACTCTCTCTTTTTCACATTTTCTTTTCCCTCTTCTTCTCCCTTTCTTCAAGTGTAAGTGTGTAACTCAACTCTCTCTCTCCCTCTTCTTCTCCCTCTCTAGTTTCTAGTACAAGTGTAAGTGTGTAAGTGTGTGTAACTCTCTCTCTCTCTTTCTAGTTTCTACAAGTGTAAGTGTGTGTGTGTGTAAGTGTAAGTGTGTAACTCTCTCTCTCTCTCTCTCTCTCTCTCTCTCTCTCTCTCTCTCCCCCCCCCCAACCCTAAGTCTCAACTCCAAGTTCTAGTTTTCTTTTTATTTGTAGTTTACTTTCTAGTTTCTAGTTAATACTTAATAGCTAGCTTAGCTAGTTACTTTTTAGTGCTAATACACACACCACACCACCATCCACCATCATAATGTCTTCTTCCCAATCTTCCTCTTTGAGGCCCAAGTCAAATGACCCGGGTTGGAAGTATGGGCACTACCGTAGTGCTACCGAAAGGACTCACATAGTATGTGATTTATGTAGATTTGTGAGTTCCGATGGCATTACAAGGCACAAGCAACACCTTGCACATTTACCTGGGTCAAATGCAAAAGCATGTGACAAGATTACTCCAGAAATCCGAAGGAAGATCGTGGAGTATATGGAAAAACAATCAAGAAAGACATACGATAGTGCCCTACGTCAGAAGGAATATATGGAACAAGATGCATATGAAGATATAAATGTAGTAGATGTCGATGAAGCTCAAGCTAGTCCCACTCCCCCTACTTCGACAGGTCGGTCTAGACCACAAGTACAACCATCGAAAAAAGCCCGAGGGCATGGACCCTTAGATAGATGGTGTAGACCACACCCCGAGGATGTGGTCGACCAAACGGGTAGAGGGAAAGGGTCGGCTCAAACAACTTTAGAGAACAGGTATAAACAAAAAGATAGGAAAACCACAATTCAATATATTGCTAAGTGGTTTTACCAAACCGGCGTTGCTTTCAACGCCGTTAAATCGAAAAGCTTCAAAGTAATGATTGAGGCTATAGGTGGACCTGGGCTTAAACCTCCTTCATATCATGAAATGAGGGAGACATGCCTTAGAACTGAAGTTGAATATACACAATCCTTCATAGCTGAATATAGGGAATCATGGAAAATATATGGTTGTACACTAATGGCCGATGGATGGACCGATAGATCCGGTCGGTCTCTCATTAACTTCTTGGTAAATTGTCCAGCTGGGACAATGTTCTTGAAGTCGGTGGATGCGTCGGGCCATTCACACACAGGAGAATATTTGTTTAACTTACTAGATAGTGTAGTTGAAGAAATAGGTGAGGACTACGTTGTACAAGTAATGACAGATAACGCAGCCTCGTATGTAATGGTCGGTCGTCTTCTTATGGAGAAGAGACGACGTTTATTTTGGACCCCCTGTGCGGCCCATTGTATTGATCTCATATTAGAAGATATAGGTAAATTATTTATAAATGTGATTGCAAGAGCTAGAAGAATCACAGTTTTTATGTACAAACACGCCCTTCTTCTCAGTCGAATGAGAAAACACATTGGGGGTAACTTGCTACGTCCAGCAATCACCCGTTTTACTACAGCCTTTTTAATACTACAAAGGCTACATGCAAAGAAATCAGAACTTAGAAGCTTTGTAGTGTCGGCTAATTTTACAAGTGGGCCTTGGTCAAAGAAAGCTGAAGGGAAACGGGTTCAACAACCAATTCTTTCTCAAAGATTTTGGACTCAAGTGGTAAAAGCGCTAAAATCATCTGAGCCCTTAGTCACTATGTTGCGATTGGTGGACGGGGATGAGAAGCCCGCAATGGGCTACATATATGATGCGATGGAGAGGGCGAAAAATAAGATCATGGAGACCGTGATTACAGGCCAATTTTAGAAATTATAGATAGAAGATGGGGCAGCCAAATGTCATCCCCATTGTATTCGGCTGCTTACATCCTTAACTCCACTGTTTATTCGTCATTGATCCAAATGAAGCACTAACTGCGCATATGGTTGGATTTATTGATGTCTTGGAAAGAATGATTCCAGATAGAGGAGAACCGGACAAGATCTCAAGTTTACTGGACTTCTACACAAAAAGTAAAGGGATATTCTCTTAGGATATCGTAATAAGACATCGAACAATGAAATTACCCAGTAAGTACTTCTATGAATGAATGTTAGTAGTGTACTGAAGTGAACTCTTACAAGATTTTTTTCTACAAAGTGTCTCTAAGAGACAAACTCTAACCTATACTTAAACTGTTTTTCTCAGCTGATTGGTGGGCTGCCTATGGAGTGGACCCGAATAGGAAGGAACCAGCTCTAAAGAAGCTAGCTATGAAGATTCTTGGACTCACGTGTTCTGTCAGTGGTTGCAAGCGCAATTGGAGCACGTTCGAGGCGGTAAGTTTAGAGACTGTTTAGTGTTTACTGTTTACAGTTTACTAATTGTTTTTTTGTAAACTTTAATTACCTAAATAGCTAATGCCAAATGCGCTTTCTTTCTTACAGATTCATTCCAAGAAAATGAATCGCCTTGAGCAAAAAAAGCTCAACGACTTAGTTTTCGTTCAATACAACCAAAAATTGCGAGAACGATTCCAAAGTAAGAAAGAAAAGCCCGGTTTCTTTGACCTTATCTGCTTAGATGAGTTTGATGCAGATAACGAGTGGCTCGTAGAGACGGAGGACCCGGTATTTGCTGGAGAGGACCTGACATGGGCACAAGTTGAAGATGCCGAATATGGATCGACGCCTGGTGAAGGTAGTAGTAGTACCACTCGAAGGCGAAGGACGGAGGGGAGCCGGGGGGCGAGTAGTAGCCGTCAACCCGTTGATGAGATTGAGGAGATTGAAGAAGGAAAAGGTGATAATGATGATCAAGCTGAAGAAGATCATCCACCATTGGATGTTGATGAAGTATTAGTACGTACAGATGATAAAGAAACGGAAGAAGAAGTGTATGTGGAAGAAGGAGATGACTCGACTGATAATGATGATGGTGGTGGTAGTGGTGGCAGACCTAGTGATGATGTGCCACAATGGATGATAGATCAATGTATATGAAATTATGAATAATGAATAATGATTATTGATTAGATAAATAAAATAATAAATACATACATGACTTCTTAATTTTGTTTAATGCTTCTTCTTGTCTCATAAGTCATAAGTCTAAGTGTGTTGATGAGTGATGACTTGATGTTGATGTTGTTGATTGTTGATACTTGATAACTTGATATCAAGTTATCATTAAAACAATAACAATATCAATTATCAAGTTATTAAGTATCAACAAAATGCTAGTTAAATAACTTAAATTTAAATGTAAAATGTTAGTTAAGATTTAAGAAGTTATCAAGTTAACTATATTATAATTTGTAAATGTATCATTGTTCATAACTTCATATGTAGGTAATTGGTTGGTTTTATTTTTATTTTTTATTTAAATTGAATGTATTTCATGTCCCAATGACATATGTCACATATAATAATTTATTATGATTTTTCTGATTTTTTTTGAATTTTTTCTGATTTTTCTGATTTTTTTTTAATTTTTTTGAAAAAATGCGAAAAAATATATATATATGCGACCGCATATGCGATTGTGCGATCGCATATGCGCACACGCATATGCAATCGCACGGGATCGTATATGCGATTTGACAACATTGATTTTTACCAATTCCCCATTTCCACTTCTATTGTTATTATAATTGTATCCATATACTCTATTTTAGTCCAACTGATTTTAAAACCTTTAGATTCTAAAGCACTACTGATGCGGACATCAGTGGTGGCCCTTTAGAGTGTACTAGAAGAGGAGGCGTCGCCGAGAGAGAACCAGAGCGGAGGAGTTGATGTGGATGGACGACAGGTCTATCGGACCCACTTTCTGACGCGCTACGAGTGTAAGAGCGACATGACCGCACCCCGACCATAGATCCATGGATCAGGTTTCACACCCTACCACACGGGTGTTCACCCCGACCATAGATCCATGGGTCGGATTTCACACCCTACCACATAGGTGTTTTAGTTTTGAACTTTTTTTTGTTATTTTTCTTGTTTCAGGAGCTTTATTGCAACTTTCTTTATTTTTCGTCTTTTTGTTATTTTTCTTATTTCCAAAGGCTTTAGTGCACTTTTACTTTTTCCATAACTTTATATACATTGCGAGGAACCCTATTTTCATTATTTTTGAATGAAAAAAAAAAAAAAATCGTCTATTTTCTTCCTCTTTATCCAAGCGATTAGGGTTTCAAGATTGGCCCTTGGGTGTTGACGATTCCACCCCGATTTCGGGTTTCCATCTTTCTAAGATCTTCGAGATGCATGAAAAGGTAAGAATCATCCTCCTCCTTTTCTTTTGACGACAAACGACCTATACCTTCTTCATCTCGAACCCCTCATCCTTCACCCCTTCGTTTCTCTCTGGATACCCCTTTTTAGTTCGAACGGAAAAGGGGGATGGTTAGTCAGTAGAATCAAATCCAAGCTTACTAGTGGACTGACTTATGCTAGATCTGGGATATCCTCATGTGCTGAGGTCCTCCCTTTTTACTATTTACGTGATCTTATGCTAAGGGGCACGATCCTGACGGAATAACCTCATCTGTCTTGAGATTTACCTAATCCCTTTGATTGGAAAGAGTTAGTTAATTGGTGTATTTATTTGAATATTCTTTAACCTAATTATACATGCATCTAGGGTTAGGTTATCACATGTCCCTGCATCAAATTTGGTATCAGAGCAGGTTTTAGCGTAGGTCAGTTTATTGTCAATTCGTCTTTGTGGTGAAATTTTTCTACAGAAACCATTTACCCAAATTTTAAAAATTTTCTACAAACCCGCGTGACCAACTCTGCATATGGGTCATATTTTGTTGAGTTTAGTCAGCTTTTTTTTCCTAGGTTTTGTTGAGCCCCATATAGATCTAGGCCATATAAGGTAGTTGCATTGCATTGGTATCATCGTTTTTACGCATTTCTTGCACATATATCTAGGACCATTCACTTGTCATTCCTGGTGTATGCTCACGTGCATTGGTCATGGGTTCGATCTCCATTACACCATAGACTCCGATCAATTTACCAAGGCTATGGAGGGCTTCACTAAGAAAATGGATCAACAATTTCGAACCTTGAGGGATAATATCACGCAGCAGTTTGCGCATCAAGATGGTAGGTTCGCGCGTTTAGAGGAGAGAATTGTGCGTCTAGAGGCTAGTATTCCAACTACCACTGTAGGTGGAGCCCAGGCGACCCCCGACACTAGGGTTGTCGATCAGTCCCAAGTTGTGGGCCCTGATCCGCCTAGGGATGGTTTGGGCGCAAACCAGGCCCATGGGCCTGGCAACAGATATGATGGGGTGTATCGATTATCACCCACACACAATCGTGATCTTATTCTTCTCGCCAAATGGAGGGCCATGATGAGGTGCGTCGTCAGCACCCCCAGAGATATAATGAGCATGAGGACCCTGCTTCTAGGGTCATGAAGGGCATCAAGGTTGACGCCCCCAGGTTTGGGAAGATGAGTGACTCGATGAAAAGGCGCTTTGGGACAAGTTTCGAAGGCTAGCTTGCCTTTCTTCAGATGGAAATATCTCAATTGTTCAATGCTTCTCTATGTGGAGACGAAGTTGCCTGGTCTCCTTGTCGAAGAAATGTGTTGTATGAAGAAGTGGACGAGTTCTTAACGCTTCAGGAGTGTCTTCAGAATTGCTTTCCCTCCCTAGAGGAGAAGGATTTGATGGTTTACAAATAGGATAGGTCGGGTCATTTCTCTGTCCATTCTTTCTTCAAGATGTCACAGAGCTCTTAGATTGGGGAGAGAAGTGGACTCACTTCCAACATTTGGTTTTACAGGGCCCCTCCCAAGATAACAGCTATTATGTGACTAATGTGGAGGAAGAAGGTGTTAACAATTGACAATCTTTAGAAAAGGCCGTTGGTGTTTCCCAACATTTGTGTTGTGCAAGTATGACACATAATCAATTAATCATTTCTTCATCCATTATCCCCTCACTCAAAAGGTGTGGGAAAGTTCCTTGCTCTTTTCAAAGTGTTGCGGGCTATGCCAAGGACAATTGAAGACCTTCACATGGCTTGGCATGGATTAGGGATTGGGAAGCAAGTTTGGGTGGTGTGGCAGTTGGTCCTTACGGCTATTTTATGGGCTATTTGGGGCGAAAGGAATAGTTGATGCTTTCGAAATAAGACGGGCTTAGCATTGGAGGTGGTTAGTACTTAATAGGGTAAGTTAGAAGTGGTGGGATGGGCCTCTTGCTTAAAGGCTCTTGACGTTATAATCTATCTTTCTTGTTCGGCCTATAGCTTTTTACACCTTTTTCTTGGTGTGTTTCTTTAATAAAAGTTTCATTACTTTTCAAAAAAAAAAAAAAAAAAAAATCAAAACTACGCATCTATAAACAACATACACCACAAGACCTCTTCCTATAAATGCCTTGTTAACTCGTCCATAACAAGCATAAAGATATGGGATCAATGTTGACCCTTGGTGTAAGCCTGCAGTAAACTCAGTTGTCTCTCCGCTAATGGTCCTCACATTTGTCACCACTCCATGCATATCCTTAATCATATCAATATATCCTCTTAATACTCCTTTCTCTACCAACACCCACTAGATTATCTTTCTAGGTACCTAATAATATTTTTTTATGGATAATGGAAATTTTATTAAAGGCCCACTTGAAAACAAGATGGGAAAAGAAAATAATGGAAAACCCAAAAGAATTACATCCCTAACATTGCTTTAATACAACCAATCCCAACATTCAAAAGAGCAGCCCATTTGAACACAGGAACTTTGGTATAATCCAACAAGGCCTCACTCGAACCTGAAGTATTCCGAAAGCAATGTCTATTCCACTCACCCAAAATGGCCCACCACACAGCAAGTAAATATATAGCCCAAACCATTTTAGGAATACTAAACTCAGCATAGACCACATCATACCAAAGAGGGATAGAAAGTGAGCCCATACCTTGGATGTCAAGGAGCACTGAATGAAGAGGTGGTCGACAGATTCGGCCTCTTGTTTAATTCGGGATAAGCATTCCTAGTTTCTGAAGGTTATCAACCGTCAACACCTTTCTACCCACAAGCCAAGTGAAAGCAGTGACCATGGGAGGCACTCCATAAAACCAAAAGTGATAGGCATACGCCCCATGTGACTTGTTGACTATGGACAAAACATTTTATAAAACAAGCTAACTATAAAGTGGCCCGAACTATGGTTGATCCATACCAAAGAATCAACTTCATTAGATGGCGTGATAAATTGGAGGCAAGCTAAAAGAGAGCTAAGCTCTTCCATTTCACTATCTGAGAGATCCATCCTACACATGGGCATCGAACAAACTGAGGAGCCATTGAAAGAATAACATTCCACCACTTTCAAATCGTTAGATACCGCAATAGAAGCCTCGTTGGGGAAGTCGCGCTCCAAAGGCTGGTTTCCACACCAAGCGTCTTTCCATAATCCAATTCTAGCACCATTACCCAAGGAAAAGCCTTCCTTTAACTTCCCTCTCAAAGACATAATTAACTTCCAAATATGCGAAGCCCGGTAGAAAGAAGACTTCCTCACCTCCTATCCTCCCTTCTTAAGAGGATATTTACAAGCAATCGCCTTGCGCCAAAGATGCCCTTCCTCTATCCCAAGCAATCACCTTGCCAAAGAGAGCCATGTTCATCGTGGCCAAGTTCCTCAACCATGCAACACTTAGGAAAATAGGCTTGCACACCTCCTCCCATCTTAAAAGGTGAGACTTGTTACTAGCTTCTGAATCCCTCCAAAGAAACTCCCTCCGCATCTTATCCAACCTCTCCCGAACTGGTTACAAGCATTTGAAATGAGACAAAGTAGAGCGGCATGTTGGAGAAAGCCGCCTTTATGAGTGTTAGGCGACTGCCCAAGGAAAGATGATGGCTTTTCCATTTAGAACCCTTTCTTTCGATTCTCTCCACCACCTTGCCCCATAAATGCTTTGGTGGTTTTCCAATGCACAAAAGGAGCCCCAAATAGGTAGAAGGAAAAGATCTGGTCCTGCACCCAAAAACTGCCACCAATCTCCCAACCTCATCTGGGCCAATATCGATGCCCAACAATTCACATTTCCTAGCATTAATCTTCAAACCCGATACCGCCTCAAAACAAGCAATTATTTTTTGGAGGTCAACTACCATTGACTGGTCCGCATCACAAAAGACAATAGTGTCGTCTGCAAATTGGAGGTGACACATACAGTTTGCCAAACTAGCTACCTTAAGTTGTTGATAAGACTTGACTCGTACCCCTAGGAGAATAAGCAACTAAGGGCTTCCGCAAGAACTAGAAATAGGTAGGGAGAAAGTGAGTCCCCTCGACAGAGCCCCCTCCGTGGCTTGAAGAAACCTTTTGGAGAGCAGTACACACACTGAAAAAGAAGGGGGATTTTACACACACATGAATCCACTTTTTCCATTACTCTGCATCTATCCAACATGCAGTCGAGGAACTCCCAATCTACATGATCATAAGCCATCTCTACATCGAGTTTGCAAACCACCACTAAAATATATATTTTTAGAGAGATAACAGCCGCTTTATTAAGAAGCTCACGAGAAGTGAAAAAAGAATACAAGCAAACAAAAACTCAAGCCAAAAGGCCAGCCAAAGTAGAAATTACATAAATAGCCCAACCCTCAATGAGAGCATTAACCTTCCTTATGACCTCCACGTGGTCCACACGACTCCTAAAACAGCATTCGTTCCTAGCCCCCCAAATAGACCACACCACCACCATGAAAACTATTCTCCACCTGGCTTTCCCGGCTCTACCTACACCTCCACCATGCCACACCCAAAGTAAATCCTCCACGGATCTCAGCATAACCCAAGTTGTGTTTTACAAAGAGAGAGTGACTCCACACCTTAATGATGAAGGAACAATGAATAAAGAGGTGATCGATCAACTCTCCATTCTTCAAGCACATGCGACATGTTAGGGAGAATCATGGCCCTTCTTTACAAGTTATCAATTGTGAGAATCCTCTTCCAGCCCAGAAGACTTACAAAAGCCACAACCTGAGCCAAGGCCCCATAAGACCAATGGTGGTACGGGTGAGACAAGGAACCAGGGGGAGAAAACCCAATCAGGCTAAGTAACAACACGTGAGACATGTTAGGGAGAATCATGGCCCTTCTTTACAAGTTATCAATTGTGAGAATCCTCTTCCAGCCCAAAAGACTTACAAAAGCCGCAACCTGAGGCAAGGCCCCATAAGACCAATGGTGGTACGGGTGAGACAAGGAACCAGGGGGATAAACCCCAATCAGGCTAAGTAACAACTTCACCGAGAATGACTCTTTGGGGCTTTTTGACCAAACCACCCCTGGAATTTTCTACCTAAATTTGGAATCAATACATTCATGGGTGACGAGGGGGCTATCGAGGATTTGCCTCCTGAAACAAAAGCCCCTTGACAATCCGAAATAATATCACCCAGCACACCCCAAAAATGAGAAGTCAAAATCTTTGCTAGAATTTTGTATGGGCTCCCGATGAGATTAATAGGCCTATAGTCTTTCAAGCTTTCAGCCCTATCGACCTTTGGATAATAGCAATAAAGGACACCCCTAATTTGGGAGGTAACTTGGTTTCATTGAAGAATTTTGTGATAGAAGCGATCACATATTCCTTAACAACACTCCAAAATACTTGAAAAAAGGTAAGGGGGAAGCCATCCAGGCTAGGGGCTTTGTCTCTTCCCAAACTATCCACCGCCTCTCTAATCTTCAATTTCGAGATAAGTTTCTCGAACAGGCAGCTTGATCATTAGAGAGACTATCAAAGTGCAAATTATCTAATCTCAGCCTGCTCTAACACTCCTTCGACAGCAGTTGTTCATAGAACCCCACTATCGCATCACAAATCTCCTCCTTTTCATCTAGCAGCAAGCCATCCAACACAAGGGAAGAGATTCAATTAGTTCTAGCTATGACCGACACAACACTATGGAAGAAGTGCGTGTTCTTATCCCCTTCTTTTAACCAAAGAGCCCTAGACCGTTGTCTACACTTAATCTCTTCCTCCTTCAACATCTTCGAATAGTCTGACAGAAGCTCCCATCTTCTAACTTTATCAGCCATGGCTATCTCTCTTTCCACCTCTTTGATATCAATGGCATTGAGATCTTCCAAAACCCTTGACCTTTCCGCCTCTCTAGCCCCCAAAACATCCCCCTTCCAGACTTTAATCTTCTCTTTGAGCAGCTTTAGTTTGATAGTTTCTTATGTAACCCGGTACCTGCCAACCCCGAAATCTGAAAAGACAGCCACCAATCTGCAACCAGTCCTTGAAACCCTTCCACCTCAAGCCACCACAACTCAAACTTGAACAATTTGGGGCCCCAACTTTCAGTATCAACTTGAAGAAGAATGGGACGATGATCAAAAGTTGGACTCGGCAAGCCTTACACTGGGCTAGTTGAAACATTTCCAACCAATCTGGCGACACAAGGAATCTATCCAACCACGACATTGTAGGTTCAGCTCTTCCATTGGTCCACGTGAATTTTGTACCAGACATAGGATGTCTGACATTTCAAACTGCTGAATCCAACTATTGAACTCCTTCATGCCTCGGAATGGGCTATGAATACTCCTCATGTTGATATCAGTGTAGCGCGTTCTTTTTTGGGTTTATAATGTCTTCTTGTATTCTTTTTGTTTGACAGTTCATCAAGTAGATTTCTAATAAAATCATTTATAGCTCTTCAAAAAAAGGGTGCATATAGGTATGCCCACTTGAAATCTAAAATTTATACTTTTAAACTCCTGTTCAGGTAACTTCATGTTAGAAATGACATAAACTATATTAGCTTCTTGCCCAACAGACTAACGATGCCAGCCAATGACAAAATAGCCAACATCATAAGGGCATGGCTTGTTAAGATCAGTGTTCAAAATATCGGTATCGCACTATGTATCGCACTCTTGGGATACAGATACGTATCGGTTATCGCATGGGATATATCGTTTGTATCGCATAATTTATCGCATTTTTTGGGAAACATGGGGAAACATTGAGAAAATGGTTGAAATTTTTAATGAAACTCTGGGAATTGTTAAAAAATCACTTAATATACACTTTTAAATCATAACATCTTAAAAAAAATATGCATATAATAAGTTTCCTTTGTATAGGGTCCTAAGCTATACGATGTTTAACTGAACTAATGCAATTATATTTAAATTGAATGCATGATATTTATAAATATATCTTAGTCATGTATGAAAACACAATCAATTCATTGAAAAGTAAAAAAAGAACTGAATAAGTAAAATTTGAGAAATATACATATCAATGATGGGGACTAGTTGTGGTCTAGACCCACATAGAGTTGCATGGTGGCTCGTAATCATCATCTCCATCTCAATTTGGAAGCAGTTTTACATTCCTCCCATTGGTGTGGCCTACCATAATTTTTTAATCAAACAGCTTTTTTATGTATGGATCAATGGATGAACGGTGGATTTTACAGGCCCTTAAGTGACGTCACCAAGTTCTATAGGGCCCACCATGATGTGTGTTGTATCCACACCGTCCATCCATTTGGAGATATCATTTTAGGCCATGAGAAAAAGAATGAGTCAGATCCAAAGCTCAGGTGGACCCCACCACAGAAAACAGTGGAGAGAGGGATGCCCACCATTAAAAATTTTTAAGGGCCACAAAAGTTTTCAATCAAGCTGAAATTTGTTTTTTCCCTTCTTTCATGTCTGGCTTAACTTATAAACAGGTTGGATCTTAGATAAACATCACAGTGGACCTTAGGAAGGTTTCAACAGTGGGCGTCCCCTCTCCCCACTTTTCTGTGGGGGGTCCACTCCAGATTTGGATCTGACTCATTTTTTGTCCCGTACCTTAAAATGATATAGCCAAATGTATGAACGGTGTAGATACAACACATACATCATGGTGGGCCTCACAGAACTTGGTGTGTCACGTCAGTAGCCAATCTGGCTACGCATCGCGTCCGGACGCGGATTGCGTACTACCCCTGCCCGTCCCTAGCTCCGAACGTGCAGTACTGTGGGTGGGCCCACCATGATGTATCTTTACATCCAAGCCGTCAATCCCTTTTCTCAGATTATTTTAAGGCATGAGCACAAAAATGAGGCAGATCCAACGCTCAAGTGGACCACACCAAATAATAAGCTGGGTTGCATTAAAATGCACAAAGCATTCAATGCCAGTTGCTTTAACGCTGGTGGTCGGTGTTCTGTGGGCCCCACAATAATGTATTTGTTTCATCCATTCCGTTCATCCATTTTTACGGATCATTTTAGGGAAGAAATGATGGGAAGAGAAATAAATATCAGGTTGATCCAAAGCTTTTATGGCTCCCAAAACGTTCTTAATGGTCAATACTCATTCAACATTGTTTCCTGTAATGTGGTCCACTTGAGTTGTGGATATGGTTTAATTTTGTTTTCAACACCTAAAATAATCATTAAAAACGGATGGATGGCGTGGATAAACCACATACAATCACGGTGGCCCAACATAGTTTACTCAGTAAAATAAAGAGCGTACTACGCTCGGTACGCAATCCCACCCGTCAATGACGGGGCACCAAAAGTCACCAAATTATGTGGGTCCCACCATGATGTATTTTTTTTGTATCCACACCATCCATACATTTGAAGAGATCATTTTATGGAATGAGCCAAAAAATAGGTCAGATCCAGAGCTCTAGTGGACCCCGCCATAGAAAACAGTGGAGAGTGAGGCCACCATGAAGTCTACCGTTGAAAAGTTCTCGAGGCCCACAGAAGTTTTAGATCAAGATGATATTTGTTTTTTCCATTCATCCATGTCTGCGTAATCTTATGAACAGTTTGGATGACAAATAAACATCACAGGGGGCCTTAGAAATGTTTCAACGGTGGAAATCAATACTTCCACTGTTTCCTTTGGTATGGTCTACTTGAGCTTTTGATATACTTCAGTTTTAGGATCAACCGCTAAAATTATCTGGAAAAACGTATGGACGGTGTGGATAAACCACATGAATTCACAGTGGGCCAACAGAGTTTACTCAGTACGATGAGAGTGTACTGCGTAACTCGGTACGCGTTTCATAAACCCATCCGCGCCCCTCCTTCGCATTCCCTCTTCTTCACGAACCCATGTGTTCCGGAGCAGCGACGTTCGCGGCGAGGTTTCCGGCCCGATTTCTCGCCGGAATCTCGGAATACTTCCCACAGACCATCTCCTATCACCGATCTTCGCCGCAGCCCACAGGTACTCTCCGATTTATCTCTTTTTTTCTTTTCTTTTCTTTTTCTCTGATTCAATTTTTTTTTTTTTTTTTTTTGGATTCTTCACATATATGCAGCTTTTTATTGTCGGTTGTGGCGACGATATATCGTGCGATATCGCCGATATATCGACCGATATCTGGATTTTGGGTTTTTTGGTATCTTCCGGGGGTTATCGCTAGGGTTTCGTCTCGCAGGGGTGCGATAACGATAATATCGGCCGATATATCGGCCAATAGTATCGATATTTCGAACACTGGTTAAGATAAAGTATTAAAGGGATATTTTGTAATATTTGCATCATTGTAAATGTGATATAGTGATACTACAGATAAAGTAAAGATGCCATAGCCATTAGCGGACAGGTTAAGATTAATCCTTACCATTTTTGAAAATGTATCTAAACCAAAGGCTGGACATTTGATCAGCTACAGGATTCTCCAGAATTATATTCTGAAATTAATGTTTGAAAGTTTACGAAGCATCAAACCTTCCCTAGGGTATTGAATGTCTTAGAGGCTGATTCAACAAATTCAAGATCCTGAGGGAGAGTCATCTGCTTGAGAAAATCGTCCCCATATCTCAATCAGGTTTCGCAGGATTAATACATGTGTGGTCCATATAACCGACATCAACCATGCAGATGACTTTGCTTTCTGCATTAGAGAAGACATGCTGAGAAATTTTGAAATTAGAATAAATGTGGTAAATTATCCATAAATCTATCACATCATCTTATTTGTTTCTCTAAAGCCAAACTATCTAGTTTCAGAAACTCAGCACATTCACAAATTTTGAGATGTTGGCATCTGCTTGAGCTTTGGTTTGTATGAATCCCTTCAATACAAAAGAACTGGAAAAACTATGAATTGTGGTCTTTTCACTTCATAGTTCTCTTGATGTGAACAAGGATTTCTCGAAACCACAATCTGACTACAAGGTTGAGGAATCATCCTCAACAATATACTAACAATGTCAGAGACAGTACATGGATCTTGGGTTCTGTTGACATTATGGATCAGAACGTATCTTACCAACATAATGGATCGGAACGTATCTTATCTAGTGTGTTGATGCCAAGTTCATGTGGGATTTTCTCAAGGGAATACACCAATACCCAAATCTAATAGCAAGAATACATGGTTCTGAATGACAGTATCAGTCGCAAAATCGGCTCGGCAGAAAAATAATACGATACGAAGTCACATATCGGTAACGGGCCATATCGACCTATATCGGTCAGAAATTTTTTTTTAAAGCAAAAACTGCGGAAATATACTAGAAAAATAGGGGAAATAAGATATTCAAGGATCTATCATTTTTTGTGTTTCGACCATGTATTCAATAGTGTATCGGACCATTCTTTGGTATGAATGTTGTCCTGACAGGTTGACCTACTGCAAGGTGTAGTGTTTGATTTTTATTTTTGTATAAATCGCTGATACATGTCAGAAATTGATATCATACATTGCTAATATGATTATCTATAAACTAATATAAATTCTCCAAAATTATTTATTAAAAAAAAAAAAAATTGAGAACAGAAAATGGCCAAAAATTAACTCGAAATTAGAAAATATGTTTTAATCAAAGCATGTGTGAAATCAGTAGATCCATTGTCCTCTAATAGTCCTCAAGCGCCATAACAAAAATTAGAAAAAAAAAATTTATTTTAAAAACTTTTTTCTAAAAATTTCAGAAAATACCTGCGTAAATTTTTTTTATTTTTTAATAACAAAAAAAAAGGGAAAACACCCCAAATCCAGTTCAAATCCACCAAAATCTAATCGAAATAATTTATATTGTTGTTTCGATGCAATTCCAGATCAAAACAGCAATATATGTATATAACCTTTTTTTTTAAATTTTTGTAAAACCGAACTCGGGAGCTTCGATTCTTCGATTTGATGCAAAAAAAAAAAAAAAACAAGTTTCAATCTTCGACTTTGATCTAAATTTGGTTGGAAATGACTCTAAAACAATCCCTCTCTATAAAGAAATTAAAAGGAAATGAGAAAATTGAAAAAAAAAAAAAAAAAAAAAATTTAGCCATATTGGTTGAAACCGATAGGCTATCAAATATCGTTGCCGATACAGGCCGATACGGCACTGTTTTTTCATAATGGGCCGATATAGACCTGTATCATGTATCATATCCAGCCAATACAGATACGATAAGATACGGATATTCTGATCCATGCTAGAAGCCTAGAACAGGACCTCATAAGAATGATACAAAGTAATCAACATAGTGGTAGTTTCCAGATTATCTAGTCTTTCCCAATGATGCTCTTGATACTTTGAGCATCAAAACAGACAGCAGTTGATGCAAGTTTTAGTAAGACCTCAAGGTCAATTTAATACAATAGAGCAAACAAGAAGCATTAAGAAAATCCAGGAAAAAAAAAAAGGTACGGAAAACAATTAGAGAAGGAAAATATGTGCCAAATATGATGCGAGGAGATATATCAAAACTCGTAAATTCAAAAAGCTCCAGAAAGATCTCTCAAAAAAAAAAAAAAAAAAAACACACTCCATAAAGTGGCATGTGGAAATACGTGCACATATTTCCTACATAAAAATTACTTTCTTTTAAAGCAGCAGCATACTCATCAGGCATAACCAATACCAGCTATGATTTGGACACAGAAAGCACGAATCTGGTTTAAGGCACCCAAATTGATCAACTAATTTTCAATTTTCAATGTCAGAGCACCTGAAGTCAGTAACCAAGAGGTTTGGACTTGTATAGCTTATTGCTATGCCTACATTCGAAAAGGATTATCCAGAGCCTAGTTACCAGACCAAGAACTGAATGTAAGAAACTGTGTGAGGAAAAGATGCATGAAATGTGTGATTTTACAACAGTAACAGTAGTTAGCTAGAAGCATGAAACAGAGTATGATCCAAACCAATAATGTTTGCATCTGCATGTCATACTGGTGATAAAGGTCAATATACACCCAATTGTCCATGCACATGAGTCAAAAGATGCATACCTCTTTCTCGTTAGCACTTCTTCTGTGCTGCTCAGCATTTTTATTTGCCATCCCAGTATCTTCAAATGGATCCATGTAAAGCTAGAACAGTTGACAGGTATAGTAATTGTAAGCACATTTAAGAAAAGGACTACAGCTTTCTTTTTTTTCTTTTTTTCTTTTTCCTTTTTTTTTTTTTTGGAATTATGTAAAATTATCATCATCATCCAAGGTTCGAAATATCGGAACATAATGCAATAAATTCACTGAGAGTTACAATCAAAACATATGTACCATGGTATGGCATAGTATGGGAAGGTATGGCCATACATTACACCCAGTGTTTGAAATATCAGTATTGCATTACATATTGCATTCTTGGGATATGGATACGTATTGGTTATCACATGGGATATATCATTTGTATCACGTAATGAACCCATGTTGTTGGAAACATTGAGAAATTGGTCGAATTTTTCAATGAAACATAAGCGATTGTTAAAAAAAAGACATCAATACACTTGTAGATCAAAATATTTATAAATTATATATATATAAACAAGTGCACATAATAGGTTTTCTTTATATAGAGTCCTAATCTATGCGTTGTCTAACTGAATTGATGCAAGTATATTCAAAGTCTATTTATATAATTTATATATGTAAAAAAATGTGTTGAAACACAAGCAATACATTCAAAAACGAAAGAAGAATCACTAGATTAGGTGACACACATGTAACATGTTGAATTTATGTTTGGACACAAAGATTACAACCGATTTGCGAGAAATTGAGAAATTTTGTTTTTTTTTTTTTTTGGAATTTTCCACGACTCAGCCCATCTCCTACAAATCTCGAAATTGAAGCTCCAAATCTATTATTTTTCATACAAAATATGAAAAATCATGGATTTATAACAATTTGACATTGATTTAACATAATTTACAGAAAAAAAAAATTGATTGAAATTTGAAAATGCTCACCGGATCAAACATGTGGGATATATCGCACTACTTGTGCATTTCGTATCAAACAAGTGGGATACAAGATATATCATAGGATATATCGGCCGATATCATCGATATTTAAAACACTGATTACGCCAATATATATGGATGATATACGAATGTACCATATGTCCCCAAAAAATTTCAAGTGTATCTATTCTTATACCAAGCAGAGTATTCAAAAAAGGTTACATAATTGCAAAAAAAATTGAACCGCAATGGTCTGTTATGATGGCCTGTTTTGGAATTTTTCCCCCATTTCTCCTTCACTTTTTAACATTTTGCTTTCGAGACTAGTTTAATCCTGGAAGATCAAAACACAATATCTAAGCTGTTTTCAAAGAATTGAAGATCCATGGCTGAATTCTTGGACAAATAAATAAATACAAAAAAAATTCTCTTTTTTTTTCTTATTGCAAATGTATTGATTCAACATTATATTACCAAATCGACCAAATCCTGCTGGATTTTATTCAATTTAACCATGTTTGAATATATAAAAAAATTTGTAGTTTTGCTCGTTTTTAAATAATTTCTAGCAATTTTAAAAATTAAAAAAAAAAATTGTAAAATATTTGGATTGTAGATTCTTCAAATACATGTATGGAGTTTAAATCTACACATGCATGCACTAAATCAGTATTTTTTCTCTTTTTTCCTTCTTTTTTCTTTTTTTCATTGGTATTTTTAAGTAATTCCCAGTCAGTTTTGGAATGAATAGTTCCACATTTATTTTCAATTTATCCCCGAATTTCTTCAGGGGAATGATGTTGAATGCTTAGGCATATGCATTAGTGGGATGAATCCAATGGATTGCATGAATTTGGGCAGCCTAGACTATTCTTTTGAATTTCAATTTAATTTTTTTCATAAATTTCTCGAGGGAAATGGTGTCAAATAGTTAGAAATATGCATTAATAGGATGGGTATCACAGATTGCATGAATTCCAAGCAGTTTTGGAGACATTTGAGCGGTCCTAAATTGGCCCAACACTAATCGTCCCAATCTAATATTTATTTTTTTCCCAAAATTCTTGAGGGAAAGTGGTGTCAAATGGTTAGAGATATGCATTCATGGGATGACTCCCATAGATTGCATAAATTTGGGGCTTCTTTGGGGAAATTCGAGTTTTCCACATTGGGTCAACACTATTCTTTCAAATTTATTTGTTAAATAATATAATTGTCTCATCATTAGATGCATGCTCATATAATCTTATTTATATTGAATCACTAATATCAGATATTTAGAAAATTAAAAATGGGAGTTTCAAAGTCAATGTAACCTCTCAAGTTAATAAAATCATCAGGCAGTCCGAGACAACATACTTAACAAAGAATGGCCGTTGCACCATAAATATGTTCAAAACCATAAAAGAATAACATAATTGGAATCTTCTCTTTCTTCTTCTTCTTCTTCTTCTTCTTCTCCTTCTTCTGCTTTTTTCTTTTCTTTTTTCTTTTCTTTTTTCTTCTTTTTTTGAATTTTTCTAATATTTTTTCAGAATTTTTTTCTTTTAAAATAAAAAGTTATTCGACCTTTACAACCTATAATGTCACTGTTCAACAGTCAGCTATTACCATTATTAAATACCTTATGTAACGTCTCGAAAAAATCCGTACAAAGACCTGAGTACCACCTCAGGCAAAAATCACCTAGGACCGAAACCTTTAGAAATTAGAAGAGAATTAACTAAGTGTTAAACTATATTACCTGTGAAATTAGCACCTATCGCTTTAAATACGATCTGTAAGACCCAAAACGAGTAGAACAGTTAGCGCTACAATACCTTAAAACTTAGGATCCATCTCTAAACCCGAATGCTCTCGGGAGCACCTTGAAACACCGTATCAGACCTGGACCGTACGTCGAAAGTCCGATGACCGCGAAACTATACCGTTATGACCACCTTACTAGGCTTGACAACCATCTCGGAAATTAAGTTCTGACTGTGCCCAGAAACGCATAACTTGAGCCCGGAGCAAAGTATGTGAGAAACGCGAATATCTTTAGGAAACGTGCTCAGATTTAAGTGAATTGAGTCATTCACTTGCAGGCCAAATATAAGGATTCAGACCGTCAGAATCTGACCCAATTACACCCTCGGATCAGGGGAAATTTCCAACACATGTCAGTGTACTTGTGGCCCTGATCGAATACCGGTGACCGTTGAACTGAAACTGGTCCGCCACGGTCGATCTGTAAATCCAATCGGACCGAAAACTTAACTCGGCCTAGATCCAATGCTAGGGAGCTGAAGTCCGACCGCACGCAGAAAAGGGGCCTCCAGAAGTACTCTGTTGGATCGAAACAGCCCCCATTTGGCTATAACTTAAGTATACCATGGCCCTGGGGCCATTTCAACCAGTTCTGGGCCTATATAAGGGCCTTAAACCCTCTCTCTCTCATGCCATACGAATTTCCAACCCTAAGAGAGAGAAAAGGGAAAAAGGGAGAAGAAAAGAGAAAGAAAGTGAGGGAGAGAGTTGAAGTTGCTCCTGGGATTCGATCTTTGCCGCTCCACGTGCTTAACCACCACGTTTGTATCGCTAATACGGCGATTCCGATTCTGTACTTGGATAAGAAATCCTAACCCTAACCTGTTTTGGAGATTCAAATAGTAGAGATGATGAAATAGCTAACTTATTTCATTCTATTTCATTCTGAAGGTGACCGTCATGCCGTAGACAAAGACTTGGTGTTTAAACTGAGTCTGTTACTCGTTTACCGGCGAAAGGTGCGGACTATAAATGTTTAGGTTATGGTTTTCAAGGCTTTCAATGTCAGTAATGATTTATGACTAACTTGATTGCTATCACACATGCTTAGATACGATGTAATCCGTATATTACACATATATATAAACTATGTTGAATATAGTGCACTCCATGTGTTTGTTGAGATGTCTGAATGAGTATGGAAGTATGATTTGTGCTTAACATGATTATTGATCGAGCATGCATGATTGTTGTACGTATGGCAACTCCTATGTGGAAGGATTTGCTATAATATGTATTTTAGCTAATTTGTTTCATGTACATGATATGAGTAGTCTAAGTGTTTGATAAAATGCCTGAATGAGAAAATGCTTGTTGCCATGTATTTAATGAGGGTGTTGAGACAGGATTCTCAATCACCTTATCTATAGTTACAGTTTCCGTTATGTAACCTACTTCACTACTATGTGATTTATGTATGAAATGTCTATGTGTGATAACATGCATACTACGTGTTTGTTGAAATGCTCAAATGAGATTTATATTTAAATTGGTTATCAATGCTGCCTTGGCTATTATATGTGAATACTATTGATTGGAGTGTGTTTGGGGCTACGATGTAGTCCAAGCAATCGGTAAAGGTTTACAATTGGTAGCCGGACTGTTTTAGCCCAACGGACGTGTTCGACGAATCCGAGTCGTACGCTGTTTGTCGATAGTGGTTAGGCCACGCGGAATGCTTATGCACTCCATGTCGATCAAAGCAACGTGCGCTCATACTAGTCGAGCTTGTCGAGTAACCCAATTGGCCCAATGTATGTTCACCATGTATGGACGCTGCTACTTGAATCTAAGGTACCAAACTCACCAGTGGAAAGCCCGTTAACCTTGGTACCTCGATCCGCTAAAACTGCCGGGCATGGTGGTATGGGACACCGTGGTCGATTTGTCGGCCTACGCTGGGGCGACGAGCCTCCCCGTAGTAACCAGTGAGCAACACCGCCTCGTGAGCCTAATACGGTGGTATGGGACACTGTATTCAAGTTGTCAACCTATGCTGATTAGGTGATGAGCCTTTTATAGTGACCTCAAGCGTACTCTGAGAATGCGTTGAGGCGACAAGCCTTCCCGTCGCAACTAGAGTATAAACTAGGCCTACACTGATCAGGTGACGAGCCCTTTGTAGTGACCTAGAACCGCAACATCGTATGATATTTACTAGGACTAATGACCCTAAAATGGATCATTGTTTGGAAAATGATATAAGGGAGGTACCTTAGCTTCCCAAATCCTGCTGTATGAATAAACCTAAGTAAGAACTTGGCTAATCACGTGCGTGCACCACATTACATGTGCCTTTGGTGTAGCAGGTCAAGCACTGAGGAAGGGTTGCATGCCGCGATCGTGAGATGAAGTCACTGAGGGAGCGTAGGAGAGGGCATGCATCATTGTTTCATATCATTCTTGCATTAACAAGAGTAATTAGGATATGAGTGTTGTACTGCTTTATCATTACTACTTGACTGAATTGATAACATGTTAACCTTTGCTTTATAGCTCCACTGAGTTGATCACTCACTCTCACGTTCTGGGACGATGTTGTACACACCAACCAGACTCTGTCTTAGCTGCAGGTGATGGCTCAGCCTATGAGGCGGAGCCGGACTTCAAGGATGACGAGGAGGCATTCTCCTACATGCAGTTTTCAGGCGGCTTCATGTGAGTCGTGTCCTGATCGACGGGGATTTCTGGAATGTTAACTAGATATCATTATACTTGTTATTTTGTCTTTTTGAAACACACATGTATATTCATTTTTGGTCCATTTTGGGAAGTATACGTGTATATATTTAACCTGGTAACATGTTCACACTCTGGAGACTTACAACAGTTTATATATTTTATATATCTATCACAGTTCTTCCGCTTGCGTAATTTAACTGTCTCTGGAGTATGATATATTGTTTTGGTATTATCCCACTCATGTTTAATGCACTAACACGGACAACATTTAATCATCATTATCTATATTGCATAAGTGATGCGTTGGAACTCGGGAGTGGAGCTTATGCTCGGGACGCGGATTGCGTCCTACCCCCGCCCGGACGGTAATCCGTCCGGGCAGGGCTCTGTGGGGTCCACCGTGTTGTAAGTGTTTTATCCACGCCATTAAACGCTTTTTTCCGATAATTTTAATATGTGAACCAAAAAATGAGGCAAGTCCAAGGCTAAAGTGGACCACACCAAAGGAAGCTGCACTGATAATGACACCCACCGTTGCAACCTTTCTAAGGGCCAATGTGATGTTTTTTTTACCATACAACGTATTCATAAGGTCATTTAGACGTGGATGAAGTGAAAACACAAATATCAGCTTGATCTGAAACTTCTCCAGCTCCCAAGAAGTTTTTAATGGTGGACGTTCAATCTCCACTTTGTGGTCCAATTAATCCTTGGACCTACCTCATTTTTTGGCTCACATATTAAAATTATCGGAAAAAAGCGTTCAACGGCGTGGATAAAACACTTACAACACGGTGGGCCCCACAGAGCCCTACCCGGACGGATTACCGTCCGGGCGGGGGGAGGACGCAATCCGCGTCCTTATGCTCGACCTCCGATTTTCAAGGCGTTACACCTTAGTACCAAGGTGGATGATATCAGAATGTATAGGGTCCATTTGGCACCTAATGCGGATAGAGTCACTTGGATATGGCTAGTACCAAGGTGGATGATATCAGAATGTATAGGGTCCATTTGGCACCTAATGCGGATAGAGTCACTTGGATATGGCTATTTTATGATGATGGCTCTTGTGATGACAATGAATATCTAGTGTTTGGCATTACATTGACTATCAACATAAACCTATCTAAATAGCATTATTAGGCATTTGGATGACACAAATTGTCATGCGATATATTAATGATAAAATATATAATTTATTTAATTTATTTTAAAAATTAACTAAATAACTTGTATTAACTTTCTGTGTGGCCTTCAATCGTGGAATATGGATCCCACTAATCCAATGGTTGGATTTGACCAGTGGTGACCCATTTGGCTACAATGCAATACTAGGATCATGACTCTCTACATATGTTATGGATGAGCTGTCACAATCTCGCCAAAAAGTGGCAACAAATGCAGAACATTTGCCCAAAGACGACAGTTCCTCTCAAAGTTATTTTCAGAACAAGCTTATTTTACAGGCTATCCATCTTCATGTAAGAAGTAATTCGCCTCCCTGTAAAAGTTATTCACCTTCACATGTTTGATCACCTGCTTAAGCAGTAATGCCTGTACAGGGCCCACTGTGTTGTATATGTGTCATCCAACCCATGCATTAAGTGAGCATCACACTCATGATCGGATTCCCAAAGAATCAGGGCTATCCAATCATTAGGTTGGCCACACCATCTCCAATAATGATGGGATTAAGTGAGCATCACACTCATGATGGGATTCCCAAGGGTGTGATACATAGTGTGATATCGATACATGAAAGATTGTTCTCACTTGCTTCATATTAGCACGAGTAAGAAGTACCTCTCCTTCAACATTCTAGCACATTATCGTTCACTTATATCAGATCAGCATGTTTTTCGTATAGAATGGGAAATTTATCCGAAAGATTATTTTATTGAATAAACCAAAGGGTATTTTCAGAATAAAATTAGTTTGTGCACCATTAGATCATGTCAAAAGTGAAAAGCATGTTCCAACAAAGGAATAGTGTAGTCTCCAATAGCCACAGACTCGTGCAACTGTGGTGATATCTCACAGAGTAGGTTCACCAATCTTTGAGTATCAGAGTTGTAATGGATCAGTTTGCATCAAATCATAAATTCATAATCAAAGCTCAAGCTGACAGATAATTCATTGTTTGAGCCAAAAAGCCAATTGTATGAAAATAATCCAAGCAAGGAGATAAAAGTTGATAACAAATGCTACTATAAGCAGATGAAGATCATTGAGAGACATACATGCGGTTGCATTTCCATCCTGCCTCCAACAATAACCAATCCTGTATCTCCATGCTTCAATGTGTAATTGCTAATAGAAATTGCTATCTCTCTATGGTGTGCACCATGCGGAAAATCCTCCTGTATAAGTGCATGTAAAAAACTTGAACCACAGCAAAAGCTAGTTTTCTGTAGGTTGTCCATACCTGCAAATTAGCTTCCCAGAGCTTTTTGAGGTTGTGGTCAAAACACATTACCGACCAACCAGATGTGACAACAACCAAAACCTGCTTCACTATCTCTCCATGTTTATGGCTCCGATTAATGACACCAGCAGCCATGGCTACAGGGCGTCTCCCAGATGAAATGCGGATTTTATCAGGCAACAGGGACACCTCTGTTAGCAATCGTGCCTCACTAAAACCTTCATCTATGCGTCTAGCATGGGGTTCCAAAACCTGACAACAACAGAACCGTATTCAGGAAATTACAACCAAGAAATCAAACTCAGGATGAAATTGCTACTGGATCCGAAACATGCATATGCACACTAGATGCAAGCTTTAATGTGATTTCCAAGTCCAATCTCCCACACTAGTGCATGATTGCAAACAAATTCTGGTTATAAAAAAATAAATAAAAATAAAAAACAAACTGGCATGGTAAAGTCAAAACTTTCTGGATCTGCGGACAACAATAAGATGAGAAGCAAACAAGATAGAAGAGGACATTGAGGCAGTAAAGATACCACTGTATAGAGAATTGGTTTATATTATTTTCTGGTAGGCTGCATGACAAAATTCAGGTAACCAACCAAAAAAAAAAAAAAAAACGAAATTCATCCAAAAGATGATGCAGCAGTAACACTCCAAGCTCAAAGGTAAAAAAAAAAAAAAGGCCACTACATAGCTTTTTTGATATATTACAGTTTTTTTTTCTTTTCTTTTTTCTTTTTTTTTGGGAGGGAGAGGTTATGTTACAATTTATTCCAAGAGATTTTTTTTTAAAGTATTGGAAAAAGGTAATGATTAAGACTTCGAAAGATAATGCCAGATTCATGACCTACCTGTTAAATGACTAGCGGTTTGATCCTACTGAAATTTATTCATGATTTATCTACATTTTGGTCCAATGCGTAGGGGAAAAAATATATATTTAAATTTTAACCTAAGGAAGTCCTGATGACTTTCAGCCTAAATCAACAATATATGCATCTGTGCACCACAACTTGTAGGACTCTGAGAGTAAATTCTCAAAAAATCACCCTATGCCCACCTTCCTCTTCAATTACAGTTTCTTAGGACGACCATCCAGTATGCCGCTTGCAACATGAATGAAAGCATCACTTTCTTGAAGAGCCTTTAGAGAGGACCCCCAACGACTACATCAACCTTAATGAACTCATCTCAGGCAATGTGTTAGCATACAAGTATGACTGCTAATGGAAGCACCATTGTGCAAACTGCCTGCTGAAGATGCAGGTTACAATATATATATATATATGATGGTGGTTGCTGCCTCAAAGCCGCATTTAAGAGGAGGAATTGTGCCAAATAGATTTTCAACCATGGCTTACTGCTTAGAACCAGTGTTCAAAATATCGGTATCGCACTATGTATCGCACCCTCGGGATACAGATACGTATTGGTTATCGCATGGGATATATCGTTTGTATCGCATAATTTATCGCACTTTTTGGGAAACATGGGGAAACATTGAGGAAATGGTTGAAATTTTTAATGAAACTCTGGGGATTGTTAAAAAAGCCCTTAATACACACTTTTAAATCGTAACATCTCAAAAAAAATATGCATATAATAAGTTTCCTTTGTATAGGGTCCTAAGCTATACAATGTTTAACTGAACTAATGCAATTATATTTAAATTGAATGCATGATCTTTATAAATATATCTTAGTCATGTATGAAAACACAACCAATTCATTGAAAAGTAAAAGAAGAACTGAAAAAGTAAAATTTGAGAAATATACATATCAATGATGGGGACTAGTTGTGGTCTAGACCCACATAGAGTTGCATCGTGGCTCGTAATCATCATCTCCATCTCAATTTGGAAGCAGTTTTACATTCCTCCCATTGGTGTGGCCTACCATAATTTTTTAATCAAACTGCTTTTGTATGTACGGATCAGTGGATGAATGGTGGATTTTACATTTATAGGGCCCTGAAGTGACGTCACCAAGTTCTATAGGGCCCACCATGATGTATGTTGTATCCACACCATCCATCCATTTGGAGATATCATTTTAGGCCATGAGAAAAAGAATGAGTCAGATCCAAAGCTCAGGTGGACCCCACCACAGAAAACAGTGGAGAGAGGGATGCCCACCATTAAAAATTTTTAAGGGCCACAAAAGTTTTCAATCAAGCTGAAATTTGTTTTTTCCCTTCTTTCATGTCTGTCTTAACTTATAAACAGGTTGGATCTTAGATAAACATCACAGTGGACCTTAGAAAGGTTTCAACAGTGGGCATCCCTCTCCCCACTGTTTTCTGTGGTGGGGTCCACTCCAGATTTGGATCTGACTCATTTTTTGTCTCATACCTTAAAATGATATAGCCAAATGTATGGACGGTGTAGATACAACACATACATCATGGTGGGCCTCACAGAACTTGGTGTGTCACTTCAGTAGCCAGTCTGGCTACGCAACCTGTAGTATCTTCGCGTCCGGACGCGGATTGCGTACTACCCCTGCCCGTCCCTAGCTCCGAACGTGCAGTTCTGTGGGTGAGCCCACCGTGATGTATCTTTACATCCAAGCCGTCAATACTTTTTCTCAGATTATTTTAAGGCATGAGCACAAAAATGAGGCAGATCCAACGCTCAAGTGGACCACACCAAATAATAAGCTTGCTTGCATTAAAATGCACAAAGCATTAAATGTCAGTTGCTTTAACGATGGTGGTCGGTGCTCTGTGGGCCCCACAATAATGTATTTGTTTCATCCATTCCGTTCATCCATTTTTACGGATCATTTTAGGGAAGAAATGATGGGAAGAAATAAATATCAGGTTGATCCAAAGCTTTTATAGCTCCCAAAACGTTCTTAATGGTCAATACTCATTCAACACTGTTTCCTGTAATGTGGTCCACTTGAGTTGTGGATATGGTTTAATTTTGGTTTCAACACCTAAAATAATCATTAAAAACGGATGGATGGCGTGGATAAACCACATACAATCACGGTGGGCCCAACATAGTTTACTCAAAAAGATAAGAGCATACTACGCTCAGTACGCAATCCCACCCGTCATTGACGGGGCACATAAAGTCACCAAGTTATGTGGGTCCCACCATGATGTATTTTTTTTGTATCCACACCATCCATACATTTGAAGAGATCATTTTATGGCATGAGCCAAAAAATAGGTCAGATCCAGAGCTCGTGGACCCCGCCATAGAAAACAGTGGAGAGTGAGGCCACCATGAAGTCTACCGTTGAAAAGTTCTCGAGGCCCACAGAAGTTTTAGATCAAGATGATATTTGTTTTTTCCATTCATCCATGTCTGCGTGATCTTATGAACAGTTTGGATGGCAAATAAACATCGCCGGGGGCCTTAGAAATATTTCAACGGTGGAAATCAATACTTCCACTGTTTCCTTTGGTATGGTCTACTTGAGCTTTTGATATACTTCAGTTTTAGGCTCAACCGCTAAAATTATCTGGAAAAACGTATGGACGGTGTGGATAAACCACATGAATTCACAGTGGGCCAACAGAGTTTACTCAGTACGATGAGAGTGTACTGAGTAACTCGGTACGCGTCCCGATTTCATAAATTTTAAGTTTTCAACCCATCCGCGCCCCTCTCCTTCGCATTCCCTCTCCTTCACGAACGCATGCGTTCCGGAGCGACGTTCGCGGCGAGGTTTCCTGCCTGATTTCTCGCTGAAATCTCGGAATAATTCCCACAGACCACCTCCGATCACCGATCTTCGCCGCAGCCTACAGGTACTCTCCGATTTCTCTCTTTTTTTTTCTGATTCAATTTTATTTTTATTTTTTTTTTTGGAGTCTTCACATATACCTAGCTTTTTATGGTCGGTTGTGGCGATGATATATCGTGCGATATCGACGATATATCGGCCGATATCTGGATTTTGGGTTTTTTGGTATCTTCCGGGGGTTATCGCTAGGGTTTCGTCTCACAGGGGTGCGATAACGATAATATCGGCCGATAGTATCGATATTTCAAACACTGCTTAGAACCAAACAGTGTCCAATCAGCAAGCAATTGGTCCTGTGTTAGGTGGCCTGCTGAGTTACCTTTCCAATTGGACAAACGTTGGACAATTCAGATAAGAATGGGGCACATGATGGCTAATTTATCAACAGCATACGGGTTCCTAATACCTATAAAAAAAAAAAAAAAAAAAATCTAATTGCAGTTGGCACCTCAAAGCCACATTTAAGAGGAGGAACCATCACAAATAGATTTTCAACCATGGCCTACTGCTTGGAACCAAAGAGTGTCCAATCGACAAGCAATTGGTCCAATGTTAGGTGGCCTATTGAGTTACATTTCCAATTGGACAAACATTGGACACAGATAAGAATGTGGCATGTCATGGCTAATTTATCAATAGCATACAGGATCCTAATAGGATTAAACTTTGGTATCATCGTGAGGGACAAGCATTTTAAATTGGAAATCATCCCCTTGGCTCGAAACAATACTTGGTACAGGTCTATCAACACTTGGGGAAAAAATGCAACGTATCAGCCAAGAAGGGCCATATCAGTACCAATATAATACACGAACATCCCTCCAAACCGATATGCTATGTAAGGGGTCTTTTGAGCATTGTTTTCAATTTCTTTCAGTGTTCCCTTTTTTCAACTGTAGAAGCCTAGGGGATTTCCAAGGCATTTTTTACCACATCTAAAGGCTAGATTGGGAGTTTGTAAATAGAAGTAAATGAGAAATGGATTTGGGGGTAAATGAATTGGGAGTAAATGGCTTACATAGTTGTGTTTGGATGGGAGTTAATGAAATGCATTTGAAATCAAAATATTCTGTTTGGATAGGAGTAAATGGGAGGAATTGGAATGTATTTCAATTTTTCAATATATTCATAGGAATGTATGTGATATCCCATATCAGCTTGAATATCCCAACTTTGTGTACAATTGCGATATTTAATAGAAGGATTGTAATAAGCCCATTGAAATATATACTTCAGCCAAAAATGAGGAAATTTCAAGTCTCGGGTAGGCCACAAACTTGCAAACGTTTTTTAACCGTCCATTTAGATGGCCATCCTTTGGTCGGTTTGGATCATTCTTTTGGTGTGATTTTAGTGATGCGGTTGATATTTGCTTTGTTTTGGAGTATCGTTAGTGTGACATGTGTATGGCGGACATGTGCATAGTGCCACCTTTGTTTACACGTGCAACTATCCAAGGGAGCTCAAAAAGGCATTTCACCCCAATTACTTCCAAATCCTCTCTCCTAGAGAGGATTTCATTAACAAGCACATTTACTCCCATTTCATTTCATTTACATGCATTTACTTCCATCCAAACACACCTCAAATACCATTTACTCCCAGTGTTTTAAATAGCGGTAGCGTGATGCGTAGCGCTCAGCCCTCTATAGCGTGTAGCGTAAATACGTAGTGTGTAGCGTAAGCTACATGATACTTCTATTTTTTAATTTGAAAGTAAGATAAATATAATAAATAGTGAAAAAAAAAAGGAAAAAAATTATAAAAATGCCTAAAAGATTATTCATTTTATCAATTCTAAGCATGTTCAAAAAAGTTATTAGTTATCAAAAGTCAATCCACATGTATAAGCCAAATCAAATAATTATCACATCAACAACTTTCTAAGCAAACCACTTTAATTAATAATGTTTAATTGAAACCACAAGTCACAATTATGAAAAGAAATAAAAATCTCATAGGTTAAAAGTATCAAGTATAATATAAGTGTCACATTCCTTAACATTAAAAACAAAGAAAATGTGAAAAAAATAATAAAAAAATAAAATAGTAAAAAAATATATTGTAGCTTACGCTACGGACGCTACGCCCTACATAGTTGTAGCTTACGCTACAGGGGATTTACGCTATTTGGGACGCTACGTAGCACTACGGCCACGCTACCGCTACGCTACGGGCGCCACGTAGCCCCCCCCCCCCCCCACAATATTTGAGATAGATTCAATGAATCAAAACTCTGGTGCCAGATTTGGGGAAATCAGAAGGGGTTAAAAAAAAGGTAAAAAAAGCTCTCTTTTTTGGCTATTTCTTGTTGAGATTTGTCGTTCCAACATAATATGACCAAATCGACCAAGTCATGCTTGATTTGTGTTTAATTTGCACATGTTTGGTTAATTTTTCCTAATTTCCCGATTCTCACTGTTTTTTCATAACTTCCAACGATTTTCTTTTCTTTTCTTTTTTTCTTCAAGTGTTTCTCATGATAATGCATGAATAACATAAGGGTAGTCATCCTTCAAAAAAAAAACCATAAGGGTATTCTAGATCCACATATTCATGCATTCGAACAGTTGTTTTGAACTCTCTTTTTTTTTTCAATTTTTCCCTGAATTTTTTGTCATTTGCGGCGTTTTTTAGGGATGGGTTACTATACATACAAATTGTTTATTTATTCTAAAATCAGCTTCGGGGAATTATTGTTCTAAGTGTGCTGAACATAGATCTAGCATCATAATCAATTCAACTATTTTTGCATTTTGAGAATTTGAGGCCATTTTTTAGGGATGAATGGTAACCCTATTTTGATGTGGTACCATGATGGGAATGGGAATTTTTTTTTTTAGAATGGGAGTTGGAAGTGAGCAGACTCTAGCCTCAAAGTGCGGAAGAGGATGGCGTTTGATCTATCTAGATGGTTTCCAATTTAGATTGCAAGATGGTGACTCCACTTTGCCCTGGCTTGGGGAGATGGTTTTGAAACCTTTCACAGCTGAATGATGAATTTTCGTGAGGTGCCATGGAGGTCCTAAAAGAAATAGACACATGAGAATTTTGCAACTGAAAGAGGCTTTCAATAAGTGTTTAGATTCACTCCTAACAAGTTTAGTATGTCGTTGCTCAAGTTGGATAAGATTTAACATATATTCCATTCCTCGTTTCCTAATTTTTTTTCAAAGATACTCCTAATTTTGTACGATAGATTATCCCATGTCCATGTGAAATTTAGCTCAGAAGCTAACAGACTGTTATTTATGAAAAAGGCAGGCTCTACAATCAAAACTTGGAAATATACAGAGTAGCTAATTTGCTGTATTTGGAAACTTGACACAATCCTTTGTATTCCTCCTAAACTAAGTACACGTATGCACAATGTGAAATCCCAACCTTTTCAGATTTTCACCCAAGAGGATTCGAAACCGGGAAAAAAAAAAAGGACATTTGGTCTCTCCAAAGAGTCAGGTGCTGTAAGGAAAATCCACAAGAAACAGAGCAAATTTCCAATTGCTTTTCTTTCACCTCCCACTTGAAACAAATTGGATATGAGTAATCTAATCCAAACCAACAGGCATGTCCCGCATGGAAACAGGCCTTAACTTTGCTTTCACTTTATCAAAAGAGCAAATTGCTAGTCTCATTTCATTTTGCTGATTCTGATCATTCCCATGGAAGGTTGACAGATTTGAGAGTATAATGAGCAACATGACCATCCCCAAGCAACACCAAAATTATAGATTTATTTAATCATGTAACAGAATTCACTGACTTACTATAGTTGCCTAGATCAAATAAATACCTACACCGTTAAACGTTTTCCAAGAAGTGCAAAGGTACCAATAATGAATAAAAGCCAAGTCAAAGCCTTGGTCAAAGATTCAAAATATAGTTGTGTTGAACTCCATAGCGCAGAACCATAATTACCTGAATTTTGGCATCATGAGTAGCCACAAGAATTTCGCTTCTTCCGTCGCCATTTAGATCAGCTACAATCGGTGGTGGAAGACGTTCAGCTTCATATTTGATTGGGTAGTCATCAGAGAGATGGAACCAAGCCTCCTTGAAGGAAAAATCACCTTCACGCTGAAGAAGGGAAGCAGGGAGTAAGGAATTGAAACAAAGATTGAAACTCAGACGGAGATATTTCAGACCCAATAAACTATCTGCAAGGGCTATAAAAATTTGCTTGAAAGGTAAATGATTGCAAGTTAATTAAATATGTAATAGATAAAGTCAGCAATTGGAGCTAATTCGTTAAAATGTATTGAAGATTAGACTCAAACCATACACATTTGTGCAATCAACGAATAGAAGAATGCTTTTGGGGAATAATTATTTCAGTGAAAACCTTATTGAGATGGAAACGTGAAGCTAAAGACAACCAGAATCTTGACTATGGATTCTACTGAGCCAATAAACTAATCCATATTGAAGTATATTCAATTTGAGAACATGACCAAATTCAGTGATGCTTCCTAGTGAAAATAAAGAGACAATAGCCCTCAAACCCCCAATAAGGAAATTACAGCTTGGTTACTGATTGATCCCCCCTAATGTGTGATGCCCAAAGCGGTCCCCACCTTGGCCACTCTTGTACAACAGAAAGTTTAGGGGCTAGCATCATTATGCAAGGCCCACAAACTGTCCTTTTGTATGTGTAGTATAGGGGGCTTCAATATACTCTTATCTAGGAGTTCCTGAACTTCCAAAAGTTTCTTGAAGTGCTCTTCTTCTTTTTTTTTTTTTTTTGGGGGGGGGGGGCGGGGTTGGTTGGTTAAGTGGAGGATTTTATTAAAGAAAAGAAAACGCAACACAAGAAAACCAAATATGGCATGCTGGTCGGGAGAAAATAAAACTATATACAGGATGATCCCCAGGCCCGGAACCAGTGTGCAACACCAAACGCCTACTATCCTATGTCTGAAAACCAGAATGCCCCATTAGAAGCCCCCGTCTTTGCCAAACCATCTGCTTTATCATTTGCAGACCGACCCACGTGCTGGAATGAACCCGCAGCCTCATGTTGATCTCATGAACCTCTTCCACCATGCTGTCGAACCTCCATGGATGTCTACCTTACTAGCCCACACAATGACATTTTTGGAATCCCCCTTGGCTAGCAGCACCACTGTCACGGCATCTAATGAATCCCCTACAACAAAATCGCCCGCGAACTCAACCAGAGTTTCCCCTTTACTGTCCCAGATGATTCCCCCTACCCCTGTTGGGCCAGGGTTGCCAAGGGAGCACCCATCAAAGTTCAACTTCACAAATCTGTCCAACAGAAGCATCCACACCGCAGGGCTTTTCAGGGGAGGCCAGCCACATTTGATAGCCTCATCCCAATTTGATCCCAATAATGCTACTGGGATTTTAGAAACAATTGTGTTCCCTTTGATCCATGTTGATACTAAAGTTCATTTAGACCCCAAAACCTCTCAGTTGATTTCTCCTTCCCCTTAAAAATACAAGAATTCCTCTCAGACCATATGCACCATAACATCACTTTCAGCACCATGAGCCACAAGACTTTACCCACTGAGCCTCCCAAGGCCATCCGCCAACTCGCCACTAGGTCCTTGGCCTCACTCAGCATCACCCAACTCACCCCGAATTTAGTCAGCACCTCTCCCCACATCCTCCTCAAGAATGGGCAGCACAAGAATAAGTGTGGCATATCCTCCCAACTCCCCTTACACAATACACATCTGTTTGGAACTGCCATTCCTTTGTGGATGAGATGATTTACAGTTAGGACCTTGACCAAGTAGATCAACCAGACCAGCAAATTAATTTTTGCTAGGAATTCTCTATGCCAAACCACTGATGCCCAATCCACTCTCCCTGTTGTTGAACTCCCCTATTCTTTCTGTAGGAGGAAGTAGAGAACGCACCATCTGGCTCCACCATATTCTTCTGTCCCGGCCCAGACTTGGGATAAACACCTTATCTGCAAAAGACGTGATTTACAGAAGCCTCGAGATTCATTGCTATCCTGATCAGCCCTTGAAAGTGCTCCACCAAAGGGGTCTCCATGCATCATCTATCAACCCAAAGCCGAACCGCGGCACCTCAAAGCCATATCGAACTCACTATCTGCAATTCTGAAGGAATAAGCCATAGGTTTGGCCTTCCAAATCACTGAACACCTACAAAGAGAACTGCTTTTCAGAACCCACCCTTCGTGTCTAAACCATATTTGCTTCATATCTTAGCCTCCACCACTTAGCAAGGCTTCGTTAATATCTCAAGGCAGAATGATGTCAAGACTCAGGACCTCCTTGAATATGCAGTTTACACACCTCTTGCCATGCTACCAGGTGGAGCTTTCTCGAATCCTCCCAACTATACCACAGGAACCTCTTTTGAAGAGATTCCAAACATTTTGTCACCATGGCCGGATATTGAAACAGCAACATCATGTATAGCGGAGAATTCACTAAGATTGCCTTGATCAATGTAATCCTGCCCCCCAAAGATAACAGCTTCTCCTTCCACAATGCAAGTTTGGTGCGATGGCTTTTGATCACCACGTCCCAAGTAGCCACCAGTGGCTTTCCAACACCCAACGGCATACCTGAAAGCTTGATTGGAAGAGAATATTTTGCAGCCAACAACTTATGCAAGCTCCTTCTCCACCTCATCAAGAAGATTCACCCCCCACAATGGAGCTCTTTCCCCACATTCACTTTCAACCTAGATACAATGTCAAAGCATCTCAAGGCAAACTTGCAACCCCAAACTTGTTCCCTACCAGTGTCCCCTAGAAGAATGGTGTGACCAGCATATTGCAAATGAGAAGAAACTGTCTCTTTGCTCCCCACATTCAAACCCCTTGTGAAACCACATTCCGTGGACCTCTCTAAAATTCTATTAAGAGCTTCGGCAACAACTGTATATAGAAGAGGAGATGACGGATCTCCTTATTTGATCCCCTGACCTACTTTGAAGAAATCAGACAGAGATCCACTCAGAATAACATAGAAATATGGCAACATAACACAAGCACTCATCCACTTGTCCATCTTCTGTCAAGACCCAATCTCTCCAACATGCAATCAATAAACGACCAGTTGATGCTGTCATAACTCATACACCTTTTTCCAAATCATCTTAAATATGCATTCTTTTCCCCTTGTTTTTTTTGAATTCCTCTACCATTGCACTTGCAATGAACGGGCCATCGGCAATGTACCTACCTAGGACAAAAGATGACTGAATGGGTGAAATGATCTTTCTTAGCACTATGGGCATCCTTTTAGGCAACACTTTTGCTAAGATCTTGTAGCAACTACCCACCAAGTTGATCAGCGGAAAGTCTTTGATGTTTGTCACTCATGTCTTCTAAATCTCCCCTCGAGCTCGCTCCACAGTCGAAGCCTCTGACGCAGCGAAGTTGGACCATAAACTACAGCTAAACCCCACCTTACTCCCTTGGTTGCTGATCTGAATCAAATAACCACCATCCACTACCTAACCAGAACCTCTTCCTTCACCTTCTCCAGGGGGTCCCATATCACAGTGATGCCCCCCAGCCTCCCTCTTAATATTTTGTGGTCCAACCATACTGCTCGCTGCCCCAAGCCTCTCTGACCTCAACCTGCGATAGCACCCCCCTCTTAGTTTCCTGAAGAAGGAAAAAATTCACCTAAATTTCTGTATCTCCCTTACCGCTCCTCTTTCTCCCCACTTCCCTAGCCTGAATATTCCACAAGACAATCTTCATTTAGTAATTATACCTGGACTGAGTCCTCCCCTCTCGAAGTGATCAGTATTTAGAAGTTAGCTTGGATTGGGATTTCTTACTCAAAATCAAGATTACCCAGTGAGATGGTTTAGGATTACGGTCTTTAGTTAGCTATGTTTAAACTGCTTTTTGAAAAAAGATTAAGAAGCCTTGTAAAATGCTTATGGAACAAAGCAACTTGAACTATTGGCTGGCTGATCACCAGACGCTAACCTTCCTAATTGCATGCACATGATGAAGTCCCCGCATGAGAGGTCCAGGCCTTTCACCAGGTGGGCCTCACTGTGCACATTACCTGTTCCAAAAAAATCAACCAGCCCACTCATCAGGAGTACCACGCATGTACAAGGAAAATTTATGGTCGTGTTTTGACCAATATTAAACATACACGTGTGGGCCATATGGCCATTCCATCAGTCAATGTTCTTGTCCAAGAAACATACACTATGGGACAACCTTAACAAAAGGCTCAGATCTGGAATTCGGGCAAACTTCCAGCACATGTAGCTGCAAGTATGATTTGCACCTCACAAAGGGAATTAGCTTTTGCATGTCCTAAGTCTTAACCTTTCCTCAATTTAAATAAATAAATAAAAACTCTACTCAAGTACTATGATCTTAATAATTTTTTTTGAAGGGTAACTGAAATTTAATTGAGAAAACCACCTAGGCAAAAGCCACAGCAGGAAAGGAATTAAGAATAGAGCTTGACGAAACAACCCACAGATAAACATGTTACAATCGTCCACGACTCTCAAGACCGACACCCAGCCCACCACTGCACTCTTAACCCTACGCACTCTCTCTTCCGCCAATCCGCTCCTATTTTGGAAACACCAGCTATTGTGCTCCCCCCAAATGATCCATGACACAGCCATTAAGGTTAGACACCATCTGATCATGCCTTCCTTCCCAAATCCACCACCATGTCAGGCCCACAATAGGTCAATGATCAACTTCGACATCACCCAATAAACATTAAAAATCGCAAAGAAGCACACCCACACCCTCTGCACAAAAGGGCAATGAATGAAGAGATGATCAGCTATCTCAACATCCATCATGCACATGACACAGATGTTGGAAAGAACCATGGCTCTCTTTTGGAGATTGACAATGGTAAGCACTGAGCACCCTCTTCCTACCCGCCAGCCACACAAAGGCCACCACCTTAGGAGGAGCGCCATAGTGTTGAACTAATTTATTTGATGTAATTTACTAAAATAATCCTACTTTTTATAAGTGATCTATGTATGGATGGTAACATCGACATTGAGAAGGGGAAGAATTTGTCTCCTTTTATGGTAGTATAGATGCAAGCACAAAATACGCCTCTTCTTTTTCTTTTTTTTTTCTTGCATTTTTTTATGAGATTTTCCAATGTTGTTTTGGACCTAATGATCAAATTCTGGGGATAATTCTCCGACTCTGATACAGTCGCCCCACATTCCACACATTTGCACAAGAAAAGACCAATATCCTTTTTTAGCTTATTCTTGCCTTTTTTTTATGACAAGATTATCTCTTATGAAGAATACATCGGTGGCTAGTTGTCTCTCATCTATTGCAGGGAGAGGAGTGTGGTGTCGCCCATGCCGTAGGGACTTATCCGATGAGAAGGTGACGAACTACACTAAGTTATTGGAGCGGCTTCATAATATTCACCCTTCCCTAGCTTCTAAAGATTCCTTAGCATGGAATGCTTCTCCCTCAAAAAAAATCATGGTTAAGTCTTTCTACATGATACTTCAAGATTCATTGAATATAAGAAGACGTGAGTCCATCCACACTTTTTGGTTCTACGGTGCTCCCCCTAAGGTGCATCTTTTGTTTGGCTAGTCAGGAGGAAGCGCATCCTAACCATAGACAATCTTCAAAAAAGGTCAATGGTTCTCCCTAACATTTTTCTTTTATGCATGAGCATGGCAGATACGAATGATCATTTATTCATACATTGCTTCTTTGCACGTCTAGTGTACATCACTTTTCTAAAGATATTTTGTGTCGACTAGGCAATGTTACAATCAGTAATCTAATTGCTATGGATGCAGCACTATGTCATGCTTGCTAAGGATGAGCTAGCAACTTGGTGATTGATCGTGCTTGCAGTGCTATGAAATATTTGGGGGGAACGCAATAGGTGATGTTTCCTTAACAAACAGGGTCCGTGGGAAGAGGTAGTGTGGAAATCTATGAGGGGCATTATAGAATGGGTGTCTTTTTTTTTAAGGATGTTACAGAATGGGTATCTGGGGTTAAACATATCAATGTTCTTAATGTTCCATCCATGCTTGGGCTGTAACGTGGAGTCTCCTTTTGGGACGTTTTCTTTTTTGTATTCTTTGTTGTCCAGCCTTTCAATAAAGTAAACTCATTATCCTTCAAAAAATATTCATATGTTAGGAAATTTTCCCTTTTTAAGAAATAAGTATTATTATATTTTCTTGTTAAAAAGCTTTACCATTTTAGAGATCTCTATGTTAGGAAATAAGTATTGTTAGATTTTCTTGCTTGGGGATTTTCTTATTTTGGAGATCTTGGCTAGCAAGGGTTCTTGTTTTTAGATTCCTTAGATTATGTTAGAGTTTGTCTCAAAGAGAAAATCTTGTAAGCACTTACTATAAATAAGGCATAATAGGCCCTATGGAATAAAAACATTGTTGAATGATATTTTCTTTGAGCAAGTTCTCTTGTTTCTCTACGGCAGTGTGTTGGAGAGGAGGAATTAGTGATCTCTAGTATGAGACTAGAAGAATGTTGTGTTTGCTCACAATAATTGTATCTTTTTTCTTTATGATTCCAACTTCAGCCCAGTACATTAAATCTAATTGCAATTAGTTTTTCCCTTAACCTAGTTGCATTATTTTTTGTACCAAAGCACGTTCTACTCTTGGGATTTTCTCTTTTACTTATCTTTTCTCTTTATGATTCGAATTGTCAGCCTGGTACATTAAATCTAATTGCAATTAGTTTTTCCTTAATCTAGTTGCATTATTTTTTGTATCGAAGCACGTTCTACTGTTGGGATTTTCTCTTTTACTTTTCTCTTCCCTATCTTGTTTCCAACCCCGACCAAATCCTAATTCCTTTCCAAACCATCAATTCCTTTGCCACTTTTTGCCTTCCCCCAAAACCCATCCCAAATCACTTAGATCTAAAACTCAAGCATAAAGTTTAGCCTATATCCTTTCATGTTCTTTCTTGAAGATGTCATGTATAGGAAGATGTTAATATGCCTTGTACAATTATCCTCATTTGGAATCCAGTTCCCGTCCATATCCATCACGTTATCCCTATCCGAGTTACTTCAATGATTAAGATTGTCCTTCACATCACCCCGAGTCATACCAATCTTCATATGTGCCTTATGGCGATTCCTTTCAACACCCCTCCCGACGTTATGAACGATGGCGGCCACATGGTGGTTATTTAAAAGCATCCTATTGCACAAAAATGTCAGTGACGGCTAAGAATGTCCAAGAGACATGGGAGGAGAATTTGTGGGAACTCAAGAAACAGATCTAAGCATTTGAGGAAAAAATTGCAAAAGAATTCAAAGAGTTCAAGGAGGTGATAAGAGCCTGCTTCAAGCCCTTGATTGAACAAGAAAAGCGCTATGGACTGCAATCCATTGTCTCTATAATTTCTAAGAACAACATGTTTGGAGCAAGGGTGGCAACTTAAAAGGAATCCACTGTTTACTTACTCAATGGATCCATGGACGCACCTACCGATTGATCAAAGGCTCGATCAAAAGAAATGCCAATGAAAATGGTTGATCAACTATCGAATGACATGATAGAGGAGATTGAATGATTAACAAGTATGGATTATTCGATAGTCGAAGAGAAGAATAGTTTAACGATCATTATGGTACCATCTCAATGTCAATTAAGTCCCACGATTCCAAAGCTAATCGTGACAAAGAGGCCACGATCAACGTCTAGAACATAGAGGACCAAGAAGCGTAAGAAAAAATGGCACGTCTTTCAACGTCGTATTATATACAATCTACCCATCGGGCATGTAAGTCTCCACCATTAACTGCCAACGACGCCGAAGAAGACACGCTATAAACAAGGATCATCACAAGGGATTAGACTACCAATTTAAACTCAAGGATGAGTATTTTTTTAAGCCGGGAGGAATTGATGCAACCAAATGACCACACAAGCTGGTTTATCTAAGATATGATCAATCCTACCATTCGGATTGTCTTGATTAATGATCTAGACCAAATCAATTGTCTAATAATCAATTTGATGGGACCGGCGGTCAACTTAAATTGTGGGCCCTATGGAATCAATCATATAATCATCAATTTCATAGGTTTTATTTAATTATTTTTTTGAGTTAGATTTAGTCATGATTTAGTTAATAAATTCTCTTTTGTATTTCCATCACTTTCTTGGGGGGCTTCTTGTGGGGCACCAAACGATGTCCAAATGACACAAAATTGGTCCCTTTTGATATCTTATTGAGTAAAAGCTTTCAAACGAGCCCAAAATCATGCAATTCTGAGGCAGTTTAGGTGAGATATGGCCCATTTACAGAAGGCCCATATGGTAATTACGGGATTTAGTGGCAGTTTGGTCATTTTCTATTATTAGGGCTTCTCTTTTGTTTTTAAGCCTATACAAGTCAATGTTTTGAAGGTATAATACATTATTATGATGGTTTGAACAAAACTTTTTTGGATTGTTATTTCTACTTGGTAGAAGATTTGTGAGAGGAGATTTTGCACAATTTCAAGAAGGAGATAGGGTCATGGTGTGGCTTAAACCTGAGAGGTTTCCACTAAGCTCTTACACAAAGCTCCACTCTAGAAACCCAGTCCTTATGGTACTTTGAAGAAGCTAGGTGATATGCATATCTAATCAAGCTTCCACCCGAAATGAAGATCAGCCCCATTTTCAATGTGGAAGTCCTTACAGTTTATCTTAGACATCATGAAGACAAGAGCATGGAAGAATGGCTATTCAGATACCCGAGGTGCCACAACAACTCAAAGAAATCATTAAAGATGTGTTAGATGATCAAATAGTCTCCACGTGCCAAAGAAGGTATGTCAAGTAAATGGACTGACCAAAATCCAACAACACATGGATCTCAGCAATTGATTTCAAGCGCATCAACCCGGAACTCTATAAGGATTGAAGAGTACATTGCCATTAACTCGATGGAGCCGAGTTTTTCCAAGTGGGGGAAATTGACGCAATCGCCCCACATCCCACACATGTGCATGAGAAAAGGCCACTTTCCTTTTTTAGCTTGTCCCTAATTTCCTTTCTTTCATACTCCTATGTTAGGAAAATACACCTTTTTTAGGAAATAAGTTTTTTTTTAAACAATGATACCTTTATTGAGTAAAGCCAAAGCCGAAAGAATTACAAAGAAAAGCTAAAAAAACAAAAAAAAAAAAAAGAGGACCCATTAAATCTGACCACAAACAAGGAAAATGAACCAATGCTATAGAACTTGAAGCTCTCGCCTACTCTATATATTTTCTTGTTTAAATGCTTTCTTATTTTAGAGATTGCTATGTTAGGAAATAAGTATTATTAGATTTTCTTGCTTAGAGGTGTTCTTATTTTGGAGATCTTGGCTAGAACAGGATCCTATTTTTAGAATCCTTAGATTATGTTAGAGATCATCTCAAAGAGTAAATCTTGTAACCACTCATTATAGATAAGGGATAGACCCAATGGAATAAAAACAAAGTTAAATGATATTTTCTTTGAGCAAGTTCTCTTGTTTATCTACAGTTGTGTTTTATAGAGGGGGGAAGTAGTGATCTCTAGTATAAGACTAGATGACTATTGAGCTTGCTCACCATCATTGCATCTTTTTTCTTTGTGATTCAAACTTACGGTCCAGTATGTTGAATACGATTGCAATTAGTGTCTTCCTTGATCTAGTTACATTATATGGTTTCAGTTCTTCATTATCCATTATTCTCAGTATTGGAAAGTTGGGTTTTTGAGTGGATTAGAGGAATGATTCACTACACCAATCCCTGGTCTTTCTACTTCAACAGTCTGATAGTTGCAATCCTGTCTGAAAGTGCATTCAAATGCACCCATAAGCAGCTTCTGAACACCTTCTTGGAAGAATCCTACCTGAAAAGAACTTCAGGGGATGAGGCTGCCAGAAAATTTAGTAAAATGCAGGGAACTATTCGTTCAATTTTTGGGGTCTAGAGAAAAATAATTTTGAATCGGATCCGAAATTCCAAGTCAAATGAAGTTATATAAAGAGTAAGAAAAAGGAGAAGGAGAAAGAGTTGAATTCTAAGGACGTGTGTATGACAGCAACACTCTCTACATCCTCTTAGGGCACAAGATTGAAAGAACAGAGTCGACTCACGGAATAGAAAACGGGAAGAAAAAAAAAATGAAAATTTGAATGAGCAAGCTAACAAATGAGAAGAAGAATAAGAAGATGATGGAAGGGGAGATATAAATACAAACCTGAAGGGAGAAGAAAATGGCGAAGGCAGCCAAAAGAAGGATCGCCAAGTCCCTCTTCCTCATCTCTCTCTCTCTCTCTCTCTCTCTCTCTCTCTGCGCAAGAGAATGAAAGAGGAGACCTAGCAAATAGAAAGGAAGGAGAAACGTTTATTTTCTCGCGAAGAAATCACCAGAAGCTACCCGTTTCAGATTTCATCGGGACACTGCCGGGAACTGTTACGTGCAATGCACGTTTTTATTCTCGGATCGGGTCGGGTCGGGTCCCGGCCTACTCGAAATTCAAAATGCCCAAAAAATAGATTTTTTTCCTTCTTGTTTTTTTTAACTTCTTTTCAACGAGAGTCCCACCAGATGGCCACATATTGCAGTCCACCCAGCGGATAACTTGCAGGCTATTCGGTGCATTTTACATCCAGCCCTTCTAACAGGTTGCCCCACCATGAGAATCATTTATTATAAAGATCAGCCCCATCTACCCATGAGGTTGGCCGCGCCCTAGAAAATAATGTCTAGCCATTGATAGCAAGTAAAATACAAGTGTGGTCCACTCAATGAGTGGATGTGGACGATTTCTATATGATTTGATATTCATTAGGGAGCAACCTATTGGATGGGTTGGATGTTGTGCACGCATGAAAGGTTGCAATTTTTGGATTGTAGCTTACAGTCCAAGAGGTTGGACTTGAGAAGACACTGGTGTGCAATAAAGCTCATGTATTTGCCACACATGTGCCAGCATGGAATGATTAGCCCAAGATCTATTCCATCCGTCAAAACGGTACCATTATATCGATGGCCTGGCCCTGTAATCAGGTTAACCACTGGTCTGGTGGGCCACAATTTACATTGCGGATTGTGCACTGCTCTTGCCTGGCCGATAATCCATTTAGACAGGTCTACGTGGGACTCACCATAATGTTATCCATGCCATCGATGAAATCGGATTGCGGTACCCTCTTATCGTACCGAGTAAACTCTGTTCGGCCCACCGTGAATGTATGTGGTCTATTCATGCCGTCCATCCGTTTTTCCATCTAATTTTAGCGGTTGAGGCTAAAATTTAATCATGCCCATAGATCAAGTGGACCATACCATAGGAAACAATTGGAATATTGATCTCCACCGTTGAAACCTTTTTAGGGCCCACAATGATGTTTATTTCTCATCAAACCTGTTAATATGATCACGCGGACATGGATGAAGGGAAAAAAATAAATATAAGTTTGATCCAACACTTCTATGGCCCCAAGAAATTTTCAACAGTAGATGTTCAATTCACATTATTCCCTATGGTGTGGTCCACTTGAGGTTTATATATACGTAATTTTTATAATCAAGCCCTAAATTTATCTGTTAAAATGGATGGATGGAGTGGATAAAATACATAAACCAAGGTGGACCCCATAGAATTTACTCAGTACGCTTAAGGTATTAAGTTACTCAGCACCCAATCCCTTCCGCCATCGATCCATTTTGCCATATCATTTAAATATATGAACATGGGCTGTTGGATTTCCAGTGCACCGGTAAATACCAGGTAAAAGACTAATAACTATTTCCCATGTATTTACAACATACTTGATTTGACAACTTACTTTCTTGACACTGAAATCAGAAACATTACAAAATATATATGGGTCCCACTGTGATGCATTTCTCTTATCCACACCGTTCATCCAGTATGCCATTTGAATTTATAGTATGAGCAAAAAAATGAGGTATATCCAAAACTCAAGTGGACCACACCATACAAAAAAGGGAATTGAATACTTATCATTAAAAACTTTGTGGGGCCACTATTTCTTTTGGTGAGGCCACTTGAGTGTTGTATCTGCTTTATTTTTTGTCTCATGCTTCAAAATATTATAGTAAATTAGATGGACGGAATGGATATATCATATACATTGTTGTGTGGTTCAAAAATTAAAACTATCACAATTGAACTGGTTTGAAATACACAAATTCCTATGAATTTTCAAACGTTGCGAAATGGTAATAATTACCCATTTCACAGTATTTACGTTTGCTTTGAAAAAACAAACATGCCTTAAAAATGAATTCTATCCAAGGTTAAGTGTACCACGCAATAGGGATTGATGCCCTCCATAAAAAATTCCTTGGTCATGATGGAAGTTTTGGATGAGCTGAAATTTGTGTTTTCCCTTCATCCATATCTATATGATTTATAACTATGTTAGATGGCTAATAAATATCAAGGTAGCCCATAAAGGTTTGTGGTGGGGCCTACTTAAGCTTTGAATCCGCCTTATTTTTTGGGCGCATGGTTTAAAATGATGGGAGAAAATGGATGAATGTGTGAATTCTTGCTTCACCCGCCTAACCGTCGGATTCAATACCTTCTCCTCGTTCAGGCAAACCCTTTCATAATAAAGCTTGCATGTAGGGCTATACATGAACCGGGCTAGCCCAATTAACTCGCTCGACTCGGCCCAACCCGAGGCGAGTTCGGATTCGGAGATGTGCCATTTTTTCTTTCAAAACTAAGTTCGGACCCAAATTAAAAGCAGTTCTCAGATTGGGCCAGAAACTCGGTATTTATATATATATATATATATATATATATATATATATATATATATATATATATATATATATATATATATATATATATATATTCCTAAATCCTTACCCTAACTATTTGAGACAGAGAAGCGAGAACGTCGTCTGACCCATGAACATGTTGTACGGTCTGAAACAGGCCCGAACTCACCCAATTGTTGACCGGGTCGAATTAGGGCTGGACATGTTAGCCCGGTGATCGGGCCGGGCCGAGTTCGAGCTGGGTTTGGCTGGTGACCGAACCGAGCCACGTTGAGCCCAGATCGACTCGGTTTGGCCCAATGTACACCCCTACTTACAGGTGATAAGGTTTCGGCTTTATAGACCACTACTTGATCCAATCCTTGGATCGACCGGCTTATTCAAATACCCATACATCATGGTGGGATGGCAGGACACAATCCGCTTCCCACAATTTGGGAACAAATGTGATAAAATAAAAATAGGAGGGCTGATGTTTTCCAACCCGTCCAACTGTCTCCAGTCCCGAGCATCATCACATGTCGAGGTGCATATTTATTTTCTGGGAAAACAATTACAGGGATAGACAACCTGATGGATGGATTGAATCTCTCACCTATGTGTGGCATGTATGTGAGTTTTATTGAACACTAGCGAAGCTCAGTCTTTTAAAGCATGTTCCAATCCAACAACCAATCGATCCAACCGACCAATTATCACAATTCTTGAATCATGGGTAGATAGATTAGTAGTCTAGATCATTCAATTGAGTTATATGTATTGAGATTTTATTTCGATTGAGTTTGGTGAAATAAAGTAGTAGAAATGTTAAGAGTTTTGCATATGCATGTTTCTATTTAAATTTAATGTATTTTTTAATTTCACTTTTTCTCTAATAAATTGTTTAAAAAGTGAAAAATTTTGAAAAATTTTTGTAACGTCCTGAAAATCGGGGGTCGAGCATAAGCTCAAACTCCCAAGTTCCAAAACATCACTTATACAACATAGATAATGATGATTGAATGTTGTCCGTATTAGTACATTAAACATGAATGAGATTATACCAAAACAGCATATTATATTCCAGAGAAAGTTGAATTTCGCAAGCGGAAGACTATGATAAGTATATATAGAGCATATAAGTGATTGTAAGTCTCCTGAGTATGATCATGTTCAATTAATTACATGTAAAATTTCAAAATATACAAAACGTGTAATGTCATCTAATCAGCAACCCTGTAAGCCCCGTCGATCAAAACATGGTCTACAAAGACCCACCTGATAGCTGCATATAGGAGAACTCCTCCTCATCGTCATAAAAGTCCAGCTCTACTTCGTAAGCATTGCCATCATCTGCAACTACAACAGGGTCTGGTTGGTGTTTAAAGCATCGTCCCAGAACGTGGGAGTGAGTGATCAACTCAGTGAAATTATAAAGCAAAGGTTAACATGTTATCGATTCAATCAAGCGGTAATGATAAAGCAGTACAACAATCAGGTCTTAAGTACTCTTATTAATGCAAGGATGATATGTAATAATGATGCATACCCTCGCCTGCATTCCCTCTTGCGATAACATCCTACGATCGCGACATGCACCCCTTCCTCTATGCTCAACACCAACTCCAAAGGCACATGTTATGCGGTGCATGAGCGTGATTATCGAGTTCTTATTAGACCTTTTCATACAGTAGGATTGGGAAGCTAAGGTACCTCCCTTATATCATTTTTTGTAACGCCTTGAAAATCGGGGGTTGAGCATAGGCCCTGCTCCCGAGTTACAACACATCAATTATGCAACATAGATAATGATGATTAAATGTTGTCCGTATTAGTGCATAAAACATGAATGAAATTATACCAAAACCGCACATCATACTCCAGAGACGAGTGAGATTGCAAGCAGAAGACTGTAATACATGTCTAAGATATATGAACAGCAGTATATCTCTGAAGTGTGATTTTGTTACCAGGTTAAATAATTACATATACAATTTCAAAATATATAAAAGGGTAATGTCATCTAGTCAACATTCCAGAAATCTCCATCGATCAGGACATGACTCACATGAACCCGCCTGAAAACTGCATGTAGGAGAATGCCTCCTCGTCATCCTCGAAGTTCGGCTCCGCCTCGTAGGCATCGCCACCACCTGCAACTAAAACAGAGTCTTGTTGGTGTGTACAACACCGTCCCATAACGTGGGAGTGAGTGATCAACTCAGTGGAACTATAAAGCAAAGGTTAACATGTTATCAATTCAGTCAAGCAGTAATGATAAAGCAATACCATCAAACATCCCTGAGTACTTTGATTAATGTAAGAATGGCATGTAGTAATAATGCATGCCCTCGCCTGCACTCCCTCTGCGATCTTCATCTCACAGTCGCGGCATGTCAGTCACTTCCTCAGTGCTCTACCCAATGCAAAAGGCACATACAATGTGGTGCATTAACGTGATTTCCAAGTTCTTATTAGTCATTTTCATACAGCAGGATTAGGAAACTAAGGTACCTCCCTTATATTAACTCCCAAACAATGATCCATTATAGGGTCGTCAGTCCTAGTAAATCTCATACGATGTTACGGTTCTAGGTCACTGCAGAGGGCTCGTCACCTAATCAGTGTAAGCCGACAGCTCGAATACAGCGTCCCATACCACTGTATTAGGCTCATAAGACGGTATTGCTCACTGGTCACTACGGGGAGGCTCATCGCCCCAGCGTAGTCCAACAGCTCAACCACGGTGTCCCATACCACCATGTCCGGCCCGTGAGTCCTGCGGATCGAGGTACTAACGTTATCGGGATTCACTGGTGACTTTGGTACGTTAGGTTCAAGCAGTAGCGTCCATACATGGTGAACATACATCGGGTCAATCGGGTTATTTGATGAGCTCGACTGGTACGAGAGCACGTCGAGCCGATCGACATGTTCCCATAAGCACTCCGTGTGGCCTAACCACTGCCGTCAAGACGACGTACGACTCAAATTCGTCGAACGTATCCATCGTGGCTAAATAAATTCGGCCACTGATCATAAGCTGTTACCGATTGCCTGTAATATATCATAGTCTCAAACACACTTCAAGCAGTTGTATATGCATGTAATAGCCAAGACAACATGCGACAACCAAATTTGAAATAAAACTATTATCTGAGCATTTCAACATAGCATATACTACACATGTTAGCATACATAGGCATTTCAACAGTAAATCACATAGTAGTAAGATAGGTGACACAAAAGAACTCTAACTATGTATAAGGGGTTGAAAATCCTATCTCAACACCCTCATTAGGTACATCACATCAAATATTTTCTCATTCAGGCAATCTACCAAACACTTAGACTACACAAATTACATACATGTAATAAATTTGTTAAACCATATATCGTAGCAAATCCTTCCGCATAGGAGATGCCACGCATACAACAATCATGTATTTGCAATCAATAGATGTAGCATGCACAAATCATAATTTCACATTCATTCAAACATTTCAACAAACACTTGAAATGCATAAAAAAAAATATAGTTTATATATATGTACTTTACGGAAGACACCATATCTAAACACATGTAATAGCAATCAAGTCAGTCATAAATCATTAACTGACATTGAAAGCCTTAAAAACCATAACCTAAATGTTTATAGTCCGCACCTTTCGCCGATAAACAAGTATCGAACTCAATTTGTATACCGAGTCTTTGTCCACGGCACAACGGCAACCTACAGTATGAAATAGGTTAGCTATTTCATCACTTATACTATTTGAAACCCTAAAACAGATTAGGGTTAGGTTTTCTTACCTAAGAACGACGTCGAAATCGCTGGAATAGTGATACAGAAGCAGCAGTTAGGTACGTGAAGCGGCGGGATAGAATCCCAAGAACTCTCTCCCACTTTCTCTCTCACTTTCTCTCTCTTTCCTTCTCTCTTTGCTCTCTTCTCTCTCTTAGGTTTTCTAAATTCATATGGAACGAGAGAGAGGTAGGTTAAGCCACTTATATAGGCCCAAAACTGATAGAAATGGCCCAGAGCCATTATATATTTAGGTTATAGCCAAATAGGGGCTGTTTTGATCCAATAGAGCACTTTTGGAGGCCCCTTTTCTACGTGCAGTTGGACTTAAGCTCCCTGGCATTGGATCTAGGTCAAGTTAAGTTTTCGGTCCGATCGGATTTACAGATCAACCGTGGCAAACCAGTTTCAGTTCAATGGTCACCGATACTTGATCAGGGCCACAAGTACACAGACAAGTGTATGAAATTTTTCCTGATCCGAGGGTGTAATTGGGTCAGATTCTGACGGACTGAAACCTTAGATTTGGCCCGTAACCGAACGGCCCAAATCACTTAAATCTGAGTTCAATTTCTAAAGATATTCGCGTTTCTTACACACTTCGCTCTGGGCTCAAGTTGTGTGCTTGTGGATATCATCAAGACTTGATTTCCGAGATGGTCGTCAAGCCCAGTAAAGCGGTCATAACGATTTAGTTTTGTGGTCATCGGACTTTCGATGTGCGGTCCAGGTCCGATACGGAGTTTCAAGATGCTCCCGAGAGCAACTGGGTTTTAAGATTGATCCTAGATTATAAGGTAATGTAGCGTTAATGATTCTACAGGTTTTGGGTATTGCAGTTCGTATTTAAAGTGGTTCAAGTGGATTTCACAGGTAATCTAGTTTAACACTTAGTTAATTTCATTTAATTTCTAAAGGATTTGGTCCTGAGTGATTTCTGCCTGAGGTGGTACTCGAGTCTTTGTACAGATTTTTCCGAGACGTTACATTTTCTAAACATTGATCCATTCTAAGGTCGTCAGTCCTAACTAGTATCATACGATGTTATGGTTCCAGGTCGCTACAAAGGACTCGTCACCTCAATGCAGGCCTAGCTTATACTCTAGTTGTTACGGAAAGGCTCGTCGCCTCAGTACAGTCTCAGAGTATGTTCGAGGTAACTATGAATGGCTCGTCACCTAGTCGTAGGTCGACAACTCGAATACAGTGTCCTATACTACCATATTCGGCTCATGAGCTTGGGTTGCTCATTGGTCACTACGGGTGGGCTCGTCACCCTGACGTAGGCCGACAGCTCGACCACAGTCTCCCATACCACCATATCCGGCTAATGAGTCTTAGCGGATCGAGATACCAAGGTTAAACGGGTTATACACTGGTAAGTTGGTACCTTAGATTCAAACAGTAGCATCCATACATGGTGAACCTATATCGATTCAACCGGGTTACTTGACAAGCTCGACTGGTACGAGCATATGTCGACCCGATTGACATGGATCGCATAAGCACTCCGCGTGGCCTAACCACTGCCGACAAGCAGCGTATGACTCGGATTCATCGGACGTATATGTCGTGGTTAAGCAGTTCAACCACCGTTCTCAGACAATTACCGATTACCTAGACTACATCATAGCCCAATCACATCCTAAACAATAGCATTCACAGATAGTAAAATAAAATAGTATGTGACAACTGAAATAAGATATAAATCTTACTTGAGCAATTTAACAAACACATACTACACATATTATCATACACAGACATTTCATCCATACAACACATAGTAGTAAGATAGGGTGTATAAAGGATAATATAACTATAGTTAAGGGAATTGAGAATCCTATCTCAACACCCTCATTACATGCATTTAAACAAACATTTTTCACATTCAGACATTTTATCAAACACTTAGGCTACACATATCATATACGTGTAGTAAGGTAATTATAACAGGCATTATAGTAAATCCCTTTACAAAGGGTTCACCATACGTACAACAATAATGAATTCTCAATCAATAAACATGGCAAGCATACGTCACAATTCCATACTCATTCACACATTTCAACAAACACATGGAATGCATTATAAATCAACATAGTTTATATATATATATAATACATGGAAACCCTCGTATCTAAACACATGTGATAGCAATCAAGCCAGTCATAAATCATTACTGACATTGAAAGCCTTGAAAACCATAACCTAAACATTTATAGTCCGCACCTGTAACGTCAGAAAAAATTCATACAAAGACCCGAGTACCACCTCAGGCATAAATCACCCAGGACCAAATATTTAGAAATTAAACGAGGATTAACTAAGTGCTAAACTATATTACCTGTAAAATTAGTACTAATCACTTTAAATACGATCTGTAAGACCCAAAGCGAGTAGAACAGTTAGCGCTACATTACCTTAAAACGTAGGATCCATCTCTAAACCCGGTTGCTATCGGGAGCATGTTGAAACTCCGTATCGGACCTGGATCACGCGTCGAAAGTCCGATTACCGCGAAACTAAATGATTATGACCGCCTTGCTGGGCTTGACAACTATCTCGGAAATCAAGTCCTGACTGTGCCCAGAAACGCACAACTTGAGCCCGGAACATAGTGTGTGAGAAACGTGAATATCTTTAGAAATAAAATCCAAACTTAAGTAAACTGAGTCGTGTCATTTGTGAGCCAAATATAAGGATTCAGATCGTCAAAATCTGACCCAAATACACCCTCGGATCAGGAGAAATTTCCCACACATGTCAGTGCACTTGTGACCCTGATCGAACACCGGTGACCATTGAACCGAAACTCGTCCGCCATGGTCTATCTGTAAATCCGATCGAACCAAAAACTTAGCTTGACCTAGATCCCATGTTAGGGAGCTTAAGTCCGACCGCACACAGAAAATGGGCCTCCAAAAGTGCTCCGTTGGATTGGAACAGACGCCATTTGGCTATAACCTAAGTATACCATGGCCCTAGGGCCATTCCGGTCAGTTTTGAGCCTATATAAGGGCCTAAACTCACCCCTCTCTCATTCCATACGAATTCTTAACCCTAAAAGAGAAAAGAGAGAGAAAAGAGGAGGAAAGAGAGAGAAAGTAAGAGAGAGAGTTGGCGTTTGCTTCTGGGATTCTTCCCTGACGCTCCATGTGCTTAACCACTACATCTGAATCACTTTTCTGGCAATTCCGACTCCATTCTTAGGTAAAAAAAACCTAACCTTAATTTGTTTTATGGTTTTAAATAGTATAAGTGATGAAATAGCTATCCTATTTCATACTGTAGGTTGTCGTTGTGCCGTAGATAAAGACTAGGTATACAAACTGAGTTCGTTACTTGTTTTCCAGCGAAAAGTGTGGACTATAAGTGTTTAGGTCATGGTTTTCAAGGCTTTCAATGTCAGTAATGATTTATGACTGACTTGATTGCTATCACATATGCTTAGATACGATGTTTCTCATATATTACACATATATGTAAACTATGTTGATGATAATGCATTTTATGTGTTTGTTAAAATGTATGAATGAATATGAAATTATGATTGGTACTTGTTATGATTGATGGTTAGTAATACATGATGGTTGTACGTATGACAACTCCTATGTGGAAGGATTTACCATAATATGTGTTTTAACTAAATTATTACATGTATGTGATATATGCAGTCTAAGTGTTTGATAAAATGCTTGAATGAGAAATTGTTTGTCTAAATGTATGTAATGAGGGTATTGGGATAGGATTCTCGACCCCCTTATCTATAGTTATAGTTTCCGTTATGTACCCCACTTTACTAATATGTGATTTATGTATGAAATGCCTATGTGTGATAACATGCGTACTACGTGTTTGTTGAAATGCTCAAATAAGATTTATATTTAAATTGGTTGTCAATGCTGCCTTGGCTATTATATGTGAATACTATTGATTAGAGTGTGTTTGAGGCTATGATGTAGTCCAGGCAATCGGTAAAGGTTTACGATTGGTGGCCGGACTCTTTTAGCCACGACAGACGTATTCGACGAATCTGAGTCGTACGCTGCTTATCGACAGTGGTTAGGCCACGCGGAATACTTATGCACTCCATATCGATCAAATCAACGTGCGCTTGTACTAGTCGAGCTTGTCGAGTAACCCGATTGGTCCGATGTATGTTCACCATGTATGGATGCTACTGCTTGAATCTAAGGTACCAAACTCACTAATGGAAAGCCCATTAACCTTGGTACCTCGATCCGCTAAGATTCATGAGCTGGGCATGGTGGTATAGGACACCGTGGTCGAGCTGTCGGCTTACGCTGAGGCGACGAGCCTTCCTATAGTGACCAGTGAGCAACACCACCTCGTGAGCCAAATACGGTGGTATGAGACACTGTATTCAAGCTGTCAGCCTATACTAATCAGGTGACAAGCCCTTTGTAGTTACTTCGAGCGTAATCTGAGACTGCGTTGAGGCAACGGGCCTTCCCGTAACGACTTGAGTATAAACTAGGCCTACACTGATCAGGTGACGAGCCCTTTGTAGTGACCTAGAACCACAACATCGTATGATATTTACTAGAACTGACGACCTTAGAATGGATCTATGTTTAGGAAATGATATAAGGGAGGTACCTTAGCTTACCAAATTCTGCTATATGAATAAACCTAAGTAAAAACTTTATTAATCACGTGTATGCACCGCATCACGTGTGCCTTTGGCGTAGCAGGTCAAGCACTGAGGAAAGGTTGCATGTCGCGATCATGAGATGAAGTCGCTGAGGGAGCGTATGTGAGGGCATGCATCATTATTTCATATCATTCTTGCATTAACAAGAGTACTTAGGATATGAGTGTTGTACTGCTTGACTGAATTGATAACATGTTAACCTTTGCTTTATAGCTCTACTGAGTTGATTACTCATTCCCACGTTCTGGGACAGTGTTGTACACACCAACCAGACTCTGTCTTAACTGCAGGTGATGGCTCAGCCTACGAGGCGGAGCCGGACTTCGAGAATAACGAGGAGGCATTCTCCTACATGCAGTTTTTAGATGGCTTCATGTGAGTCGTGTCCTGATCGACGAGGATTTCTGGGATGTTGACTAGATGCCATTACACTTACTATTTTGTCTTTTTGAAACACACATGTATATTCATTTTTGGTCCATTTTGGGAAGTATACATGTATATATTTAACCTGGTAACATGTTCACACTCTAGAGACTTACAATAGTTTATATATTTTATATATCTATCACAGTTCTTCCGCTTGCGTAATTTAACTGTCTCTGGAGTATGATATGCTGTTTTGGTGTAATCTCATTCATGTTTCATGTACTAATATGGACAATATTTAATCATCATTATCTATATTGCATAAGTGATGCATTGGAACTCGGGAGTGAAGCTTATGCTCGACCCCCAATTTTCAGGGCGTTACAATACCTTTCGTCGATAAACAAGTATCGAACTCAGTTTGTACGCCAAGTCTTTATCTACAGCCCGACGACCACCTTTAGCATGAAATATGTTAGCTATTTCATCACTTACACTATTTGAAACCCTAAAACAGATTAGGGTTAAGATTTCTTACCTAAGAACGGAATCGGAAATGCCGGGATAGCGATTCAGAAAGGCTGATTCAACCTGTGAAACGGTATGGATGAATCCTTACAACCAACCCTCACCTCTCTCTCTCATTCTCTCTTTCCTTCTCTTTTCTCTCTTCTCTCTCTCAGGGTTTTCCAAATTCGTATGGAATGAGAGAGAGAGGGTTTAAGGCCCTTATATAGGCCCAAAATTGATGGAAATGGCCCCAAGGTCATGATATACTTAGGTTATATCCAAATAGGGGTTATTTCGGTCCAACGGAGCACATCTGGAGGCCCCTTTTTTGCATGTGGTTGGACTTAAGCTCCCTGACATTGAATCTAGGTCGAGTTAAGTTTTTGGTCCTATCGAATTTACAGATCGACCGCGGAGGACCTGTTTCAGTTCAACGGTCACTGGTACTCAATCAGGGCCACAAGTACACTGACATGTGTATGAAATTTTTCCTGATCCGAGGGTGTATTTGGGCTGGATCCTGACAGTCTGAAACCTTAGATTTGGCCCACAAGCGAATGACCCAAATCACTTAAATTTGAGTTCATTTCCTAAAGATATTTGCGTTTCTTACACACTTCGCTTTGGGCTCAAGTTGCGCGTTTCTAGACATTATCTGGATTTGACTTCTGAGATGGTTTTCAAGCCCAGTAAGGCGGTCATAAGCATATAGTTTTACGTTAATCGAACTTTCAACGCGCAGTTCAGGTCCGATACGAAGTTTCAAGGTGCTCCCGAGAGCAACCGGGTTTAGAGATTGTTCCTAGGTTTCAGGGTAATGTAGCGTTAATGATTCTACTTGTTTTAGGTCTTACGGATCGTATTTAAAGTGATTAGTGCTAATTTCACAAGTAGTCAAGTTTAGCACTTAGTTAATTTTATCTAATTTATAAAGGATTTGGTCCTGAGTGATTTCTACCTAAGGTGACACTCGTGTCTTTGTATGAATTTTTCCATGACATTACAATTTACTCCCCTTAAAGAAAATTTTCATCCTTGAAATTAATACCTTTTCGTACTCCTCGAGAATCTGAGGGTAATTCTTGCGAACCTCGGCTTCTGTTTCCCAAGTAGCTTCTTCCTCAGTGTGATGCGTTCACAACACTTTCACAAGGGGAATAACCTTACTGCGTAACACTTGCTCCTTCCTATCTAGAATATGCGTCGGTCGCAGTACATAAGTAACGTCCTCACTCAACTGCACCTGCTCCCACTTGATAATGTGGGAAGGATCATGAACGTATTTCTTCAGCATAGATATATGAAATACGTTGTGCACGCCCGCGAGCGGTGTGGGCAAAGCAAGGTGGTACGCTACCACCCCCACTCGATCCAGAATCTGGAATGGGCCAATGAATCTTGACGTGAGCTTTCCCTTCTTTCCAAACTGGAGGACTTCCTTCATCGGGGAGACCTTCAAGAATTCATGGTCCTCGATCTCGAACTCTAGCTGTCGCTGCCTCGTATCAGCGTAGCTCTTCTATCTGCTCTGTATTGCCAGAAGTCGATGCCTGATAATGTCAATCTTCTCTGAAGTGGCCTGAACTAACTCTAGGCCAATCAGGCCTTTCTCGCCAACTTCTGCCCAGCAATGCGGTGCTCTACACAGATGCCTATACAGTGCCTCGTAAAGAGCCATGCCGATACTCGCCTGGAAGCTGTTGTTATAAGCGAACTCTGCATAAGGAAGACAGTCATCCCAACTGTCCTTGAAATCGAGCACACAAGCTCGCAGCATGTCCTCTAACACCTGGTTTACCCGTTCCACCTGCCCATCAGTCTGTGGGTAGAACGCGGTATTGAACTTCAACTTCACACCCATCGCTTCCTAGATACGAGTCCAGAAAATAAATGTAAATCGCGTGTCTCAGTCCGACACGATCTCTAGAGGAACTCCATGCAAACGCACAATCTCCTTGATGTACAACCTGGTCAACTTGTCTGCGAAGTTCGAAACTCTAATAGGGAGGAAATGGGCCGATTTCGTCAAGTGGTCCACAATCACCCAAATGGAATCATGTCCCTTCCTTGTCTTTGGTAGCCCTAAGATGAAATCCCACTTCCATTCAGCTATGGGCATGGGCTGAAGCAGCCCAGGAGGTCGGTGATGTTTGACCTTGACCTGCTAGCACGTGAGACAACGTGATATGTACTTTGCTATGTGGGCCTTCATGTCGTCCCACCAGTATGACCTCTTCATATCTTGATACATCTTCGTACTGCCAGGATGCATCGCCATCCTCAAATTGTGAGCTGCTTTGAGAACCTCCTTTCTCAAGTCATGAAGATTTGGCACGCATAGGCAGCCACAATAACTTAAGCCCCCATCCGTACCAACTCTCCACTCAGAGTCTACATCACTAGCTCGTTTCCTCAGCTCTAACAACCCCTCATCTTCTCGCTGACCCACTATGATTCGGTCATCAATCAGTGGCTGCACACGCATATGTGCGATGCTTTCAAATGGCTCCTCCACCGTAAGTCTCTGCTTAAAGTCCAGCATAAACTCTACCATATCCCACTCTACTATCATCAGCGGAGCCGCAAATGCTATAGTCTTCTTGCGGCTCAACGCGTCTGCCATAAGGTTGGCCTTACCAGGATGGTAGGAGACTTCGAACTTGAAGTCCTTCAGGGTCTCCATCCATCATCGTTGCCTCATATTCAAGTCCCTCTGAGTGAATATATACTTAAGGCTCTTGTGGTCGCAAAAGAACTCGAACTCCTCTCCATAGAGGTAATGTCTCCAGAGCTTCAATGCAAAGATGACAACTGCTAACTCCAAGTTATACGTAGGATAATTTTCCTCATGTTTCCTCAATTGTCGTGATGCATAGGCAATCACCCTGTCCTTCTGCATAAGGACACAACCCAAACCAACACGAGAAACATCCGTGTATATCGTATACTTGACCCCTTGCTCTGACAATACCAAGACAGGGTAGACGTCAATTTGTCATTCAGTTCCTGAAAAGTTGCCTCTGCCTTCTCATTTCAGGCGAACTTGAGATCCTTCCGAGTCAGCTGAGACAAAGGTCTGGCTATCTTGAAGAAGTCCCAAATGAATCGTCGATAATAATCTGCCAGACCAAGAAAACTCCTCACCTTAGTAACCGAACCGGGCTGCTCCTAATCCTAAACTGCGGCTACCTTGGCAAGGTCCATAGTTATTCCTTCCTTGGACACCACATGTCCCAGGAACTTCACTTTTTCTTTCCAGAAGTCGCACTTCTTGTACTTTACAAACAACTGGTTCTTCCTGAGAGTATCAAAGACTGCTTGCAGGTGCTCCTCGCGATCGTCTTGACTCTTGGAGTATATTCATCATTAAACACGATAACGAATCGAAAAAGAAACGGCCGAAACACCCTGTTTATCAAGTCCATGAACACGGCTGGTGTGTTTGTAAGGCCGAATGACATAACGAGAAACTCATAGTGTCCAAAGCTGGTCCTGAAAGTCATCTTTTGCACGTCCTTCTCCCTGACGGGCAACTGGTGATACCCCGACTGTAAGTCGATCTTTGTGAAGTACTGTTCCCCACTCAACTGATCGAACAATTCATCTATCCTGGGCAAATGATACTTGTTCTTCACCGTCATTTGGTTCAACCTGCAATAATCAATATATAACCGCAGTGATCCATCCTTCTTCTTCACAAATAACACGGGCGCTTCCCACGGAGATACACTAGGTTGTATGAAGCACGCATCCAACAAGTTGTCAATCTGTCTCCTCAATTCCTCCATCTCACATGGAGGCATACGATACGTGGGTAACGAGATGGGTGTCGCAGCAGGCATAAGATTAATGATAAAATCGATCGTGCTAAGCTGGTAATCCAGGAATCGACCTGAACACGTCCTCAAAATCCCAAACTACTGGCGTGCCCTCAAGTGTTGAACCATCAGCATTCTCTAATAAGGTGGCATAACAGCTAACACGGCAGGGCCAATTGACCTGCACTGGAAAAGTAAAGACCGTGCCCTCAGGTCCGTAGGCTGTCACTACCCGGGTATCGCAATCAATCTCCGCGTTAATCTCGGTGAGCCAATCCATACCGAGCATAACGTCATAGTGGTATAGCGGGGCAATGATCAGATCCACAAGTACTGTCCTGCTTCCTAAGTCTATCAACAACCCTCACAAGTTCTGCTAACATTTGAAAAAGTCTCTATAGTTATAAGGATCCTCATCCCCTTCGTGGGAGCAGTACCCAACCCCAGTCGCTTGACTACTACGCATGATATGATCGAGATAGTGGACCCGGTGTCCACCAACAAGAAGACGGGTGTACCTTAAATGTGAGCCGTGACTTCGAAAGCCATTGGGGCTGTAATTGATGTCTCAAGCGCGTCAACTATAAGCACGTGTACTCGAGCCTATTGCGGACGGTTCGGTTGCGGTACCATAGGCCATTGAGGCGGCCTGAAGCGAGGTGCAGGCGGCCGAAATGATGGATGTGCTGGTACTGATCACAGAGGTGGGGCTATAATGGCCTGAGGAAGCTGACGGTTGATCCTCTGAGGCAGCGAGAAGTCGTTGTCCCTCATCTTGGTAAAACAATAAGTATCTGCATGGCTCGCCCTCCTACAGTAAGTGCACCACAAATCTGGTCGCCTTATAGGGGCTGGTGGAGTCACGAGCCTGGGAGGCGAGTCTGCACGAGGCCTCTTGCTGAGGGACGACTTGCTCGGTAACTCGGGTCATGGCCTAGGAACCATAGGCCCACGAGTGCGGGATAACCTATCCCCGTCCTGCTCAGCTCACAGAGACATGCCCACTAGCTCATTATAGGAGGATATGCTAGCGCAATACATTTTCGAGTGGATCTTGCGTCGTAGCCCCTTAGAAAATCGTCACATCTTCATCGGCTCATCAGCTAGGATCAACGGAGCATACCTAGCCAGCTCCGTAATTCTGTTCTTATACTCTACCACTATTATCCCTCCCTGACGAAGGCGAAGGAACTCTCCCTCCTTCTCTTGACGGTACGTGAGAGGGAAGTACTTCCCGTGGAAGCGCGTCTCAAAGGCCTCCCACGTCCACACATATCCGACAACCGTAGTCCGCAGGACACTATCCTACCAGAGGCTGGCCTCCTTATCAAACATAAAGGTGACCAACTCCACCTGCTCTACCTCAGTACATTGTAGCGGCTTTAGCATCTTAGAGATGGGGCTAAGCTAATACTCAGCCTCCTCGGGTCTGTGACTACCCGCGAAAGTAGGAGGCCGCAAGAGCTGAAATCGCTCAAAAAGGCTGCTAGCACTCGCATTCCCAACGAGGGGCACAAATGGAGTAGGTGGAGCCACACCAATGCCCTGGGCAAAGACCCATGCAATAGTGGCAAAAAACTGTTGCTGCTGCTGTTGATGTTGTATCTGCTACTGCTGCATCAACAACATCATTTGCTCCAGCCTATCAGTAGGAGGAGCCAACTGAGGAACATGAGGCGTCAAGGTGGACGCATGGTTCTGTTCAAGAACCGATGGTGTAACAGGTGGTATCACAGGAGGTGTCATAGGCGTCTGCCCCACAGTGGGGCCAGTGGCCAGCTGAGAATCCGGCATAGCCTCGTGGATCGGACCCAAGCTGGGGTCTGTATGGCTATCGCTTAGGGGAGGTGCTCTATCAAACGATTCGCCCAGCGAGAGACGTGCCAAGCTCCGTGTGCTCTTAGGTGGCATGCCCTATATATAACATAGGGTGCAACCCGTGAGATTTAGCATATAACACTCAATTCTTCAAGCATTTTACACCGTTCACAGCAAAAGGAGTCGCATGCATTTCATTAAACAAAATTTATCACCATACATGAGATATAGTTTTACATGAATGTAACACCCTGAAAATCGGGGGTCGAGTAGCAACTCAACGCCCGAGTTCCAAAACATCATTTATGCAACATAAATGCTTATGATTGAATGTTGTCTGTGTTAGTGCATAAATCATGAGTGGGATTATACCAAAACAGTAATTCATACTCCAGATCAAGTTATAAAATGCAAGCGAAAGACTGAAAGATGTATATAAATGTATATAAAGCCAGAAACGGTCACAATCAGTCTCTAGAGTATGAACATCTTACTGAGTCACCATATACATGTATTAGTTTCAAAATCAAAATGTCAAAAAATGGTACAACTATAATGGTAAACCCTGTAGTCCCGTCATCTGAATGGCCTAAGCGAAGCCTCCAGAGAACTGCATGAAGGAGAACTCATTCTGATCATCATAGTAATCAAGCTCAGCCTCCTGCGTCTTGTCGATACCTACATCTAAGACAGAGTCTGGTGGGTGTCCAAAACACTGTTCCGTAACGTGGGGGTGAGTAGCTAACTCAGTGAAACGATAAAACATAGGTTAACATGTTATCAATTCAGTCAAGCAGTAATGATAAAGCAGTACAATCAAACACTCCTGAATACTCTTATTAATGCAAGTATGGAATGCAGTCATGATGCATGCCCTCGCCAATGCTCCCTCGTGTGACACCATCTTGCGTCCGCGGCATGCGTTCATCCCTCAGTGCTCCACAACGCCAGGCACATGCAGTGCTATGTTATGAACGTGATTACCGAGTTGTTATTAGTCCTTTTCATACAGCAGTATTGGGAAACTAAGGTACCTCCCTTATATCATTCCCAAACAATGATCCATTCTAGGGTCGTCAGTCCTAGATACTCTAATACGATGATGCGGTTCTAGGTCACTGTAAAGGGCTGCTAGGGCTGTTACATGCACTCGTTTCACCACTCCCCTATCACCTTATCAATACAGGCTTAGTTTATACTTTGTTTACTACGGGAAGACTCGTCGCCTCTCCGCAGATTCAGAGTATGCTCGAGGTCACTACAAAGGGCTGTCAGGGCTGTTACACACACTCATTGCACCGCTCCCCCATTACCTTATCAGTGTAGGCCGACAGCTCAAATACAGTGTCTCATACCACCATATTCGGCTCACGAGTTTGGGTTGCTCACTGGTCACTACGGGGAGGCTCGTGGCTCCAGCGTAGGCCGACTCGACCACGGTGTCCCATACCACCATGCCCAGCTCATGAGTCTTAGCAGATCGAGGTACCAAGGTTAACGGGGTTACACTGGTAAGTTTGGTACATTAGGTTCAAGCAATAGCGTCCAAACATGGTGAGCATACATTAGACAGATCGGGTTACTTGACGAGCTCGACTAACACGAGCGTACGACAAGTTGAATGACATGAAGTGTACAAGCCCTTCGCGTGGCCTAACCACTGTCGCCAATTGAAGTACGGCTCGGGTTCGTCAAACACGTCTTACGTAGCGAATGAATCTCAACTACGAATTCAATCCCGTTACCGACTGCCTGGTCGAAATCATAGTCCCAACTTCATTTTATTTCATCAAGAATCATATGAGATAGTTAAAGTATGAATAAACAACAATTCTTACAACCAAAGAAGTATGTTATGAAATACAATACAAACAAGATTTCACACACATTCACTTCATGAAATAAAACAGACATTACAATGTAATGTACATGTAGAAAATCATACACATAATTGAGGTAATCGAGATTCGTATCTCGATCCTCCTACAAAGTATTCTAGGTGATCACTAGCACATTCATACATTTTCATAAACACATAGACTACATACATCACCTTACATGATGTATGGCAATTACACATGTGTTAGGCCAAATCCTTTCACTAGGGAGTTGTCCCGCATACCACGTGCATAAACCCACGACGGATAACCATGGTGTGCATGAATTCGAGCTCCATGTTCATTCAAACATTTCTACAAATACTTGGGCTACACACTTTATCACATATAGTGTGTATTTGCCGTGACGTGATTTTAGGGCAAGTCCTTTTGCTAAGGAGTTGTCGCACATGTATTAAGCATATATTCACGATAAATAAACATGTTAAGCACAAATCCAAATTCCAAACCTATTCAAATATTTCAACACATACATAGAATACACTATATTATACATAGTTCATATATAACTGAAACATGAAACGGACGACGTATTTTGCATGTGAAATAGCACCCATAACAAGAATAAATCATTAACCGATATTGAAAGCCTTGAAAACTATAACCTATACATCTAAAGTCCGCACCTAACGCCGTAGAAGCATAATGAATTTAATAGAAACTCTACGCTTTCATCAACATCGATATGACAACCTACAACATAAGGTAAGTCAGCTACTCTGCTACTTGTACCAATAGAAACCCTAAAATAGGTTAGGGTTAGGGTTTTCTTACCTAGAAATGAAGTCGAAATCGCCGGAAAAGCGATTAGATCATGATGGTTAAGCACGTAGGATAGCAGGGTAGAGAATCAGGAGGAATCTCTCACTCTTCTCACACTTTCTCTCTCTTTTCTTTCTTCTTTCTCCCAGGGTTTCTCTCAAATTCGTATGGGCTGAATGAGAGAGGGTTTAAGGTCCTTATATAGGCTTAAAACTCACTAAATTAAACTCAGGGCCATGGTATACTTAGGTTATGTCCAAATACAGACTGTTCCGTCTCAACGGAGCTCTTTTGGAGCCCCCCTTGAGCCAAAGGTCGGACTTAAGCTCACTAACCTTGGATCTAGGTCGAGTTAAGTTTTCGTTCCAGTCGGGTTCCCAGATCACACGTGGTGGACCAGTTTCAGCTCAACGGTCACTGAAACTCAATCAGGTTTACAAGTACACGGACATGTATGGGAAATGTTCCCTGATCCGAGGGTGTATTTGGGTCAGATTTCGATGGTCTGATTGCTTATATTTAGCCCGTAAACAACAAGTCTCAGATTACTTAAATTAGATTTAATTTCTAAAGAAAACCATGTTTTCTCACGCTCCTCGCTCTGGGCTCAAGCGAATAGCCCTGGGACACTATCTGGTTTTGACTTCCGAGATGGTTGTCAAGCCCACCAAGGCGGTCCTAATTCTATAACTTCGTATTATTCAGACTTTCGATGTACGGTCCAGATTTGATATGGAGTTTCAATGTACTCCCGAGAGCAACTGGGTAATGAGATTGATCCTATATTTTAGGGTAACCTAGCGTCAATGATTCTACAAGTTTTGGGTCTTGCAGATCGTATTTAAAGTGATTCAAGCGAATTTCGTAGCTAATCTAGTTTAACACTTAGTTAATCCTCATTTAATTTCTAAAGGATTTGGTCCTGAGTGATTTCTGCCTTAGGTGGTACTTGGGCCTTTATACAGGATTTTCCGAGTCGTTACAATGAATCATGACAAGAATGCATGTGAGCTAATCTAATAAATCCTTAAACACAACACACCATCAACCTACCCTGCTGCTAAGCCTGTCAAGGCTAAAACATGGAAACTAGGAAACATGCAACAAAGCAAACTAAAAGATAACTGCGAGCATGACTAGTCGTCTGAATCTGGCGATGGTGGCGGTGCACTTTTGTCCTGTACACAACACAGGATAGCCCTCAAGGTGCAAGACACCTTGAATTTCTGTTTCACGAAGGCCTCGGTCTCATCAAGCTTGGCTCGGGCCTGTCCAAGTTCGGCCCAGACCTGTCCGACCTCCTGTTGCAGGGCGGCTTGACTCTCCTCAATTCAAGCCCAGCGGGCCTCCCTGGCAGCCCGATCGTTATCTCATCCCTGTGCAGCTGGAGGAGTACCCTCATCAGCACCTTGGGCCTCCTCTTCTCCTTCCTCTGACTCATCTTCTTCTTCTACCTCATTGCTATCTTCCTCGTCACTTTCTGTCTCATCCCCATACTGGTCTAGTCGGGCTTGGCGTTGCCGAGGGCCAATCCCCATGTTATTGAGCGTAGTCTCATTACTGTAGCGGATCCACGTAAGATCATCCATGTTAAGTCCATAGGCGAACTCTCGAGCAATCTTGTATATGAGTCGGCCAAATGGAAGTGAGATATCATTCCTAGGAGACCACGCCGTCTGAACTATTTGTAGTAGGGTGAAAGTAGGCAGACACAACTTGTCCCCCTGCTCAGCTCGATATAGGAAATCTACCATCAATCGAGTGCATTCAATAGGTTGCCCCACTTAAGGTACACGTTATACGTGAATATGTGGTGGAGTAAGCCAAACTCGTATGTCATCTCCGACGTCGAGAGGCTTGTGTCTTCCTTCCAATGAGCTAATTGGCCGCAAAGGTACCGCGTGCGGCGATCTCTTTCTCACATGTTCTTGAGAGGCTTATCGCTAGCGTGCACCTCTCCAAGTGGAATCCTCATGACCCAGGATACCAATTTCACATCAACGGTTGCTTCCCACCTTCCAAATGGAATCTTGAACTGCAGAGGCTCCAGCGATGGGTTCCCTATATGCACATAGAAGGCTCGAACCATGTTCTCACATGCGTGAGGCTCGCCCTAGAATATGGGAGCCCACCCTTTGTCCGCCAGGTGGTTCATTATCGGATACGTCTCAAATAGCCTCTCGTCCACATGAGCTTCAAGCACAACTCTACGGCCACCAAATTGATCGTGCTAGAAGCCTGCCGGTAGAACTTGCTCAAGCGGGAGTCGGCGATCGAGCTGTCGCTTTGACCTTTGCTCTTGGGCGGTGCGTGTGCTAGGTTCGGCGCTCGCCTTCTTCCTCGGACGGGTAGGGTGGCTAGGCCCGGCTTCATCCGTAGGAGCTCTCTTCTTCCCCATAAAGGAAAGAATCGCGGAGAGAGAGAAAATGGCCGCCACAAGCTCAAAAAGAACCATAGAAACCCAAATAGCTTTGAAATAGAGGTAGATGTGGGGCTCTTGAAAGATGAGACACAAGGCTACAAACTTGTGCCTGAATGGGTAAGAAAAGGGAAAAATCGAAATAGGGGAAGAGAGGGTTTTTAGGAGGATGAGGGAAGGAGAGTGTGGTGAAGGGAGTGAAGAAGATAGTGTAAGAGGGAGAGATTTGAGGCAGGAAAATGAAGTTTTTGGAGGTTTGGAGAGCTTGAAGGGGGATGAATGGAGAAAAGGAAGCAAGTGAAAAAGAAATAGGGGTCCCCACACGATTTGGTGGGCCCCACTTGTGTTAGGAGGTCGGCCCGACAGGCCCGGACTAACCCGGGTGCGGTACAACGCGGTTGGTGTGGGGGCATTGCGGTCCGCTAGACTCGTCGCGATGCCGCCGCGGTTGGACGGTGGCCACCCCCCTCCCGGGGTGCCGTACACGCGCGGGAACCCCCTGGGTCCCACCGTTTGGTGTAATTCTGGCCCCCCTCGGCCGTTTGGAGCGGTTTCAAATCCCATCTCGCGTGTATTCGCATTTTCTGATTGGCTTGGGTGTGAAACGGTCTGAAACATAGTCTAGACCCATCGATCGACGGCCTAGGAAAGGTTTGAGGTCATCCCACATGATTTTCGATGCCTATCAGAGCGATTTCTACGGGCAGTTTCGCCTTGGCGGCCAAACGTTTGCCGACGGACGGAACTAAGGTCTCCTACACTGTTTCTATGTTTTAGCGCACCCTCATAAGTCAAAGTACATCCGTGTACATTGTACGACCATAACCCAAGTCTAGTTTAATCCAAATCATGCTCTGATACCAACTTGTAATGCCCTGAAAATCGGGGGTCGAGCATAAGCTCAAACTCCCGAATTCTAAAACATCACTTATGCAACATAGATAATGATGATTGAATATTGTCCGTATTAGTGCATTAAACATGAATGGGATTATACCAAAACAACATATCATACTCTAGAGACAGTTGAATTTTGCAAGCGGAAGACTTTGATAAGTGTATATAGAGCATATAAGTGATTGTAGGTCTTCTGAGTATGATCATGTTACGAGGTCAATTAATTACATGTAAAATTTCAAAATATATAAAATGTGTAATGTCATCTAATCAGCAACCCTGTAAGCCTCGTCGATTAGAACATGGTCTACATAAACCCGCCTGATAGCTGCATGTAGGGGAACTCCTCCTCATCGTCATAAAAGTCTGGCTCTGCTTCGTAAGCATCGCCATCATCTGCAACTACAACAGGGACTGGTTGGTGTTTAAAGCACTGTCCCAGAACATGGGAGTAAGTGATCGACTCAGTGGAATTATAAAGCAAAGGTTAACATGTTATCAATTCAATCAAGCAGTAATGATAAAGCAGTACAACAATCAGTCATAAGTACTCTTATTAATGCAAGGATGGTATGTAATAATGATGCATGCCCTCGCCTACACTCCCTCTTGCGACAACATCTTACGATCGCGGCATGTACCCTTTCCTCTGTGCTCAACACCAACGGCAAAGGCACATATAATGCAGTGCATGAGCATGATTACCGAGTTCTTATCAGACCTTTTCATACAGCCGGATTAGAAAGCTAAGGTACCTCCCTTATATTATTTCCCAAACAATGATCTATTTTAGGGTCGTCAGTCCTAGCTAGTCTCATACGATGTTGCAGTTCCAGGTCACTACAAAGGGTTCGTCACCTCAATGCAGGCCTAGCTTATACTCTAGTTGCTATGAAAAAGCTTATCGCCTCAGCGCGGTCTCAGAGTATACTCGAGGTCACTACGAATAGCTCGTCACCTAGTTGTAGGCCGACAGCTCGAATATAGTGTCTCATACCACCGTATTCAGCTTACGAGCTTAAGTTGCTCACTGGTCACTACAGGTGGGCTTGTCACCCCGACGTAGGCCGACAGCTCGACCACAGTGTCCCATACCACCATGTCCGGCTCATGAGTCTTAGCGAATCGAGGTACCAACGTTAAATGGGTTCTGCACTGGTAAGTTGGTACCTTAGATTCAAACAGTAGCGTTCATACATAGTAAAAATACATCAGGTCAATCGGGTTACTTAACAAGCTCGACTGGTACAAGCATACGTCAAGCCAATCGACACGGAGCACGTAAGCACTCCGGGTGGCCTAACCACTGCCGACAAGCAGCGTACAACTCGGATTCATCGGGCGTGTCTGTCGTGTTTAAGCAGTTCAACCACCGTTCCCAGACAATTACTGATTGCCTGGACTACATCGTAGCCCCAATCAGATCCCAAATAATAGCATTCACATATAGTAATCCAAAACAGCACGTGACAACTGAAATCAGATTTAAATCTTACTTGAGTAATTTAACAAACACATACTACACATATTATCATACACAGACATTTCATCCATACAACACATAGTAGTAAGATAGGTTGTATAAAGGATACTATAACCATAGTTAAGGGAATTGAGAATCCTATCTCAACACCCTCATTACATGCATTTAAACAAGCATTTTTCACATTCAGGCATTTTATCAAACACTTAGGCTACACATATCATATACATGTAGTAAGGTAATTATAACAGGCATTATAGTAAATCCCTTTACAAAGGGTTCACCATACATACAACAATCATGAATTCTCAGTCAATAAACATGGCAAGCATACATCACAATTCCATACTCATTCACACATTTCAACAAACACATGGAATGCATTATAAATCAACATAGTTTATATATATACATAATACACGAAAACCCTCGTATCTAAGCACATGTGATAGCAATCAAGCCAGTCATAAATCATCACTGACATTGAAAGCCTTGAAAACCATAACCTAAACATTTATAGTCTGCACCTTTCGCTGATAAACAAGTATCGAACTCAGTTTGTACGTCAAGTCTTTGTCTACGGCACGACAGCCTCCCATAGCATGAAATATGTTAGATATTTCATCACTTACACTATTTAAAACCCTAAAATAGATTCGGGTTTGGATTTCTTACCTAAGAACAGAATCGGAAACGCCGGGATAGCGATTCAGAAAGGCTGATTCAGCCCGTGGAGCGGCAGGGATGAATCCCTACTACCAACCCTCACTCACTTTCTCTTATTCTCTCTTTCCTTTTCTTTTCTCTCTTCTCTCTCTCTTAGGATTTTCCAAATTTGTATGAAATAATAGAGAGAGAGGGTTTAAGGACCTTATATAGGCCCAAAACTGATGAGAATGGCCCCAGGGTCATGGTATACTTAGGTTATAGCCAAATAGGGGCGGTTTGGGTCCAACGGAGCACATCTGGAGGCCCATTTTCTGTGTGCGGTCGGACTTAAGCTTTCTGGCATTGGATCTAGGTTGAGTTAAGTTTTTGGTCTGATTGGATTTACAGATCGACCACGGAGGACCCGTTTCAGTTTAACGGTACTCGATCAGGCCACAAGTACACTGACATGTGTATGAAATTTTCTCTGATCCGAGGGTGTATTTGGGCTGGATCTTGACAGTCTGAAACCTTAGATTTGGCCCGCAAGGGAACGGCCTAAATCACTTAAATCTGAGTTCATTTTCTAAAGATATTCGCGTTTCTCACACATTTCGCTTCGGGCTCAAGTTGCGCTTTTCTAGACACTATCTGGATTTGACTTCCGAGATAGTTGTCAAGTCCAGTAAGGCAGTCATAAGTGTATAGTTTCGCATTAATCGGACTTTCGACGCCCGGTCTAGGTCCGATATGAAGTTTCAAGGTGCTCCTAAGAGCAACCGGGTTTAGAGATTATTCTTAGGTTTCAGGGTAATGTAGCGTTAATGATTCTACTTGTTTTGGGTCATACAAAACGTATTTAAAGTGATTAGTCCTAATTTCACAGGTATTCTAGTTTAGTACTTAGTTAATTTCGTCTAATTTCTAAAGGATTTGGTCCTGAGTGATTTCTGCTAGAGGTGGCACTCGGGTCTTTGTACGGATTTTTCTGAGACATTACAATTTTAGTTATAAGTTACTTGGAGAGAGTGTTAAAGGAGTTTAAAAACTTCGAGTTCCCTTGTATTTTTACTCAGATAATAGAGAGAGGAGAGTACTAGCCTGCCAATTCATGCACAGGGCTGCGTAGGCAATGGGTGGTGAGGTAATGTGGAAGTCGAAGTGCGAGTGGCACACTTTGCACTTGCACGTGGGCATCATGTCGCTCCCACATGACCAACTGCGATCTGGTGGGAGTCGTGGTGCAACTAGGCTAATCAATTGTTAAAACAATTATAACTAGCAAGTCCATCACAAGACCGGATGTTTCAATAATCAATCGACAAATATCAACCATTGTGGACTTTGTCAACCGTCAATGGCCATTGTGTCAATCGGCCAAAAGAGATCGGCCATTAGGCCTATCGGCTAACAAATATAATTATTGTGCCAGTCAACTGGCAAATACCGATCATTGCATTGATCGCCGTCAACAGAAATCAATCGTTATTAAGTTTCAGTGGTCAAACCCTACCATTGCACATTTCAGCTATGAGAATGATTAATTTGGTCTATTTAAGTTAATTTAAGCTGTCTCTTCATTAAGTTCTATTTTTGAGTTAAGACACATATTTTCATAAAAGATATGACCACTGCAAATGGGCTCGGATGTGTCTTTCCAAAACACATGATCTTTAACAAAATGCATGACCCTTCATTTTATATAAAACTCAATATAAATTCTCGATTAAAAATGTTTTACATTAGTCTTTTCAGAGACAACAATCCACATGAAGTGGATTCATTACTTTTACAATACACAAGGTTTGCCATAATAATATACTGCGTACTAAGTTCCTGTTGTCGAATTTTTGTGATTATTGCATACAGATCCACCAAAGTGTATCATATCCTCGAAGTAGTTCACTGGAAACTCAGTAGTTATCTCATACCGATGAGAGGGGACGGATAATGCTTTAAGGGAAAACTTGAAAACTACTCCATTCCTGCATTTGAGTCACAAGTCATATTTCTCTCGATGGCATCGAAACAGGATTGATGACATCTTTGATGGCATCGAAACAATGATCGATGACGTCGAAAAAGGCCTAAAACAATCAAACAACCAAAATATATTTTTCAAGGGAATCCCGATGGCATTGAAACATCCTTCGATGACATCGAAGTGCACGTCGATGACATCGAAGGTTGCTCGATGAAATCAAACAAAATCTGTGTTTCACCCAAATGAATATATTAGTACAGAAAGTCGATGTAATCAAAGAATGTTCGATGACATTGAAATTCAAAATTCGATGGCATCGACAATTGTAACGCCCCGAATTTTAAGGGCCGAGCAAAGCTCAACTCCCGAGATCCAACGCATCACTTATGCCATCGGGGGTCGAGCATAGACTCAACTCCCGAGTTCCAACGCCTCACTTATGCAACATAGATAATGATGATTAAATGTTATCCATATTAGTGTCTTAAACATGAATGAGATTATACCAAAATAACATATCATACTCCAGAGGCAATTAAAGTATGCTAGCGGAAGACTGTGATATGTATATAAACTGTACAAAAGTAATGGCAAGCCCTCAGAGTATGAATGTCACTAGGTTAAATAATTACAAGTTTAATTCAAAAATGTACAAAATCAGAAAGTGTAATATTTTTTTATCCAAAACCCTGTAGCCCCGTTAGCGTAACTCCAGGTCTACATAGACCTGCCAGAGACTTGCATATAGGAGAACTCCTCCTCGTCATCGTAAAAGTCCGACTCCGCTACGTAAGCATCACCATCATCTGCAACTACAACAGGGTCACTGGTTGGTGTTTTAAAATATCCTCCCAGAACGTGGGAGTGAGTGATCAACTCAGTGGAGCTATAAGGCAAAGGTTAACATGTTATCAATTCAATCAAGCAATAATGATAAAGTAATACAATCAAACATCCCTAAGTACTCTGGTTAATGCAAACATGAAATGTATTAATGATGCATGCCATCACCTGCACTCCCTCTGCGATCTTCCTCTTACGGTCGCGGCATGCGCCCCTTCCTATGTGCTCAACGCCAATGCCAAAGGCACATACAATGCGGTGCATGAGCATGATTACCGAGTTTTTATTAGACCTTTTTATACAGCAGGATTGGGAAGCTAAGGTACCTCCCTTGTATCATTTACCCAAACAATGATCCATCTAGGGCCATCAATCCTAGTTAATCATATACGATAGGCAAGTTCAGGTCACTACCACCATAGGTCGCTACGAGAGGCTCGTCACCGTCAGCGTAGGCTTAATTCACACTCGAGGTCACCCCATCAATGCCCTACCAACTAGCAGTCTATTTTCGAAGGCTCGTCACCAACTCGACTGGGGACCACAGCCAGGCTGCACCGGGGTAGGCCCATTTCATACTCGAGGTCACTCCACCAACGCCCTACCAACTAGCATTCTATTTTCGAAGGCTCGTTACCGACCCGACTAGGGACCACAGCCAGGTGCGCTAATGTAGGTCGACAGCTTGAATACAGTGTCCCATACCACCGTATTCGGCTCATGGGTTTGGGTTGCTCACTGGTCACTACGGGGAGGCTCGTCGCCCCAGCGTATGCCGACAACTCGACCACGGTGTCCCATACCACCATGCCCGACTCATGAGTCTTAGCGGATCGTGGTACCAAGGTTAAACGGGTCTTTACATTAGTAAGTTGGTACCTTAGGTCTAAGCAGTAGTGTACATATGTGGTAAACACATAATAGGTCAATCAGGTTAATTGATAAGTTTGATTGGTACGAGCGTACGCTGAATTAGTCGACATGGTACCACTGTCGACAATCATCGTATGACTCGGATTCACCGAACTTATCTAATGTGGCGAGACTAGTTCGACAACTTAACAAGAAATTGTTACCGATTGCCTGGACTACATTGTAGCCCCAATCACACTTCAAACGATAGCATTCACAAGTGATAATCAATGTCAGCATGTGACAACCAAATCTAAATATAAATCTTAGTTGAACATTTCTACAAACACATAATATACATGTTATCTTACATAGGCATTTCATCCATACAACACATAGTAGTAGGATAGGTTACATAAAGGGAGCTGTAATTATAGAGAAGGGGATTGAGAATCCTATCTCAACACCCTCATTAAATATATTCTAATAAGCATTTCCTCATTCAGGCATTTTATCAAACACGTAGACTACATATTTCAACATACATGTATTAGACTAGTTATAACATATATCTTGACAAGCCCTTCACAACAAGCATATATTCATAATTAATAATCATGGCAAGCACAGATCCAAATTCCATATTCAATCAGATATTTTTACAAGCATTTAGACTGCACACTTCAACATATATGTATTAGACTAGTTATAACATATATCCTGGCAAGCCCTTTTACAAAGGAGTTGCCACATACACAACAAGCATATATTCATAGTTAATAATCATGGCAAGCACAGATCCAAATTTCATATTCATTCAATCATATCGACAAATACATGAAATACACTATATTCAACATAGTTCATATATACGTGTAAAGCGCGGGAAACATCGTATCTAAGCATGTGATAGCAATCAAGTCAGTTATAAATCATTAACTGACATTGAAAGCCTTGAAAACTATAACCTAAACGTTTATAGTCCACACCTTTCGTCGGTAGACTCGTAACGAACTCAGTTTAAACACCAAGCCTTTGCCTACGGTACAACAACAACCTATATCATGAAATAGGTTAGCTATTCTACCATATGCTCTATTTGAATCCCTAAAACAGGTTAGGGTTAGGATTTCTTACCCAAGTATGGATTCAGAATTGCTGGTATAGCGACACGGAAGTGGCGATTCGGTAAATGGAGTGGTGGGATCGAATCTCGGGAACGATCTCCCACTTTCTCTCTCTTCTCCTCTCTCCTCTCTTCTCTTTCTTATCTCTTCTCTCTACTAGGGTTGAAATTCGTATAGGATAAGAGAGGGGTGGGTTTAAGTATTTATATAGGCTCAGAACTGACCTCAATGGCCCTAGGGCCATGGTATACTTAGGTTATAGCAAAAAATTGACTGTTTTGATCTAACGGAGCCTATCTGGAGGCCCCTTTTCTGCATATGGTCGGGAGTAAGTCCCCTAACACTGTGTCACGCCCCAAACTTGGAAACCGGGCTCACGAAATTTTCGATCGCCGAATCCAGTGCCAACAGCCTCCGTAGAATCCCATTCTCGGCTCCCGGCGCCCATTCGCCAGGTTCTGATCCTGGGATGCTATGATGAGGATTTCCAATATCAGTTTAATTCGTAATAAGTATAACCAAAGGCATAACCCACAAACAATAACTAAAAACTCCATCACATTTCCACTATGATAAAAAAATTTATAAGTACAATGGGCATAAAGGGAAATATAATGATGATGAACAAAAAGTTTCAAGATGATCTGCAAAGCGCTCCTGCCTCAGCGCTACTGCGCTCTAACGTCACCTGCACGTAAGGGTCGTGCATAAGCTTGTGGAAAGCTTAGAGGGTAGTGAAAGTGTGTGCGCAAGATAGTAATATGATTATGCAGTATCAGAGTAATGCGGAACATGCTGGTGAATCCATGAATACCGTTAGCCGTACTACTGCTATGCAATACAAGGCATGAATGATGTCGGCCATACCAAGGCCATGCGATGTAAATCATGAATGATGTCGGCCATACTAAAGCCATGCAATGTGAGATGCAACTCAAGCATGCGAATCCTCATCTAAGTCTACATATCAATACAGTTCAACTATGGAATATCATCGGGGTCTAGTATACTCTAAACCAGATTGCCGCCCCATCGCACGCGATAAGGTAACTGGAAGAGACCTCACTATCCGCCTACCAATATCGGGCTCAGCTCATCGATAGCGGACCCATTCCTCGAGCTGGTCAAACTTAACCTAGCTTTGCCCCCTCCTCTCAGGCGGGTAAGGCCGCACCCTCTTCCAACCGACTACGACATAGTGAAAAACGCTGCCGTCTGGTAATCAGCACTCGGCGCTCGTGCACCCACTCGATCTAAACATTAGAGCAACCTCTTGGTACCATAAGGGTTTAGGGACTTTCACTAAGGGATATCTATAGCACCCCATGTGTAACAAGATTTTTGGTATTTAATCCTGCCAACCACCATGCACCTGTGGAGGCTATGACCCTGATGTCACTAGGGCGTACAGTACACATGTCACACAATGCAAGATGCATGAATCACGCAATCTAGTCATGCAACAATCTTGCTCGTATCACGCGCTCATGTAGGGCAACTCTGCCCATCAGGGAGCCCATAAACAATCTGCTCAAAGGCATGTGCTATGATCAATCACTAATCTCATCATAAGCATGCAGATGATGTGTATGAACCTGTATTATGATGCTATGTTGTCACGTACTCATAATCGGTATTAATAATCGGCGTCGGCCTCGACAATCGGCATCGATAATCAGTATCGGTAATCGGCGTCGGCCATGGTTTATGAAGTCATTCACCTACAACGAATGGGGCCCACTTATTTAGGTTAACCCATGAAGCGAATGGGCCTAATAAGGCCTAAGGGAAGGTTACAATGAGGACGTCTAACCATCATTGCCCATCAATGTGGACGTCAAACCAACATTGCTCCCAAGGAGTGGCCCACATAAGAAATTCATAAATAATGTAACGACCTCATACATACAGTACATTGGGCCTCGCTCATGGACCTCACATACATCGCATCAGGCCGATCAAATGGGCCGAATCGAATGGGCCGAATCGAATAGGCTTAACCTTCATCAAGTGGGTCGCGCTATGTACACCATTCACCTATTCCTAGGGATCATTTTAGAGTATTAAAAATACATTTAAATCACATGGACTGCACTCCCATTAACAGTGGTGATAATTATTCCCCACCATTAGAATTCTCAAGGCCCACCATAATGTTTATTTTCCATCTAATTTGTTCATGAGGTCACACAAATCTGAATTAAGATGAAAAATAAATTTTAAATTGATACAGGACTACTGTGACCCAAAGAAAGGTTCTAATGGTGGTCGTTTACTCAACACTGTTTGTGCAGTGGGGTCCACTTGATATTAGATCTGTCTTATTTTAATCTCAAGCCTTAAGCTAGCTTACCAAATGGATGGATGGTTGGATAAAACGTATGCAGCAAGTGGGGTCCGTGGTCACCAAATGGGTGAACAATATTGATACCACACCTGCCCGGTGGTTGAGACCCACGTAACCTTGGACGTTGAGAGAGAGAGAGAGAGAGAGAGAATGGGAAAGAGAGAGAGATAGAGAAACAGGTAGAGAGAGAGAATGAGAAAGAGAGAGATATAGAGAGACAGGTAGAGAGAGAGGGAGATAGAGAGAGAGAGGTAGAGAGAGAGGGAGATAGAGAGAGGTAGAGAGAGGGAGCAGCCGCGTGCTGCTTTATGAGCAGCAAAGCTGCATCTTTTTTTTCTATCTGCTACCCTGACACAACAGAGGTGGGTCCCACATAGGGCCCACCATACATATATATATATATATATATATATGGGAAAAGGTACAGCGCTCGTGCTGACGTTAAGCTCCCATGAGGTCTATCAGTGTGGGCCCCACCGTTGAGTTTGCCAAACATCTAACCCATCAGTTAGATGGACCATTCCAGCATGGGCGTAGGTCTCAAAAATCACGTCAATCCGTGACTTGTGTGGGCCGCACCAGATACAACAGTTGAGAGGGCTACCCTCCATTGAAAACATTCAAAATCATTTATTAGGCCCACTGAGATGGGGTCCACAAATCCAACCCACCCATCGTTGGTGTCCCACTTAAATGAACAGTCGGACCAGTTTCAGTCGCACCCAAAACTTAGGTAGGTCCCACGTAGGCCACCCTCACAGGGATTGATACCAAGACCTCACGTGTTGAAACGAGGTATCTCCACTCCGCCTGCCAGTTGAGCTATTGGATCTGGTGTCAGGGAGGGCCCCACACGGATGTGGGTCCCACCGTCCAAGGACGGTGGACACCAATGTGATGGTGTGGCCCACCAAAATGGATGGACGGTGTGGATGGGGTGAGTCAGTTGACACTTCACCGTTAGCCGCCCTCACTAGGGAACGGTACTAAGACCTCAATGTTGCATCGAAGTATCTCCACTCAGTGGTGTGGCCCACCGGAATACGTGCATCGTGGTGGGGCCATCTAAATGGAAGGACAATGTAGATGAGTCTCATGGACCCCATGCCAGTCACACCCATGTTAGCACGCACCCATGTCAGTGCACTCCATGTTAGCACACCCACGTCAGTGCACACCCCCCTGTCAGTTAACACTTCACTGTCTAGCCACCTCCACTGACTGACGGTGGCATGCCACATCAAGGTGGGTCCCACATGGCCCACCTATTTTGGATCAGGCTAAATTTATATTTTTCCCAGGGCATTTACCACTCTTAGAAATAGTGGGGTCCACCTCAACGGATGGCATGGATAAGGTCATGCATCAAGTGGATCACAAGCCATCATACAAAAAAGGAAACAATGGAGAGAGAGAGAGATCGGTGAGGATGGAGGGGCCTCGCCACTATGGGCCCCTATTGCATACAAGTTTACACCAAGGTGAGTCCCACATATATGGACCCTTAATCAAGAAAAATGAATGAAAAACAAAGATCTAAGATCACCCACCGCTTTCTACTAGCACCTAAGGCTTCCTTAGCTCCTTAGCTTCGATTCCAACGGAGGAGAAGAGGTTTGGATGGTTGAGATTGGAGATGGAAGGGTAGGAAAGTGGGCCACCTTTGTTGCTTGGGAGGGCTTGGAGAGGCTTGGACAGATGGTGCTCTTGGGTTACTTAGGAGGTGAGTTTGAAAATAAGAGAGTGATGGTTGTAAAGAGAGAGAGAGAAAAATGGTTGATGGAGTGATGGATGTGGTGGGTGATGGGTGTAAGAACTTTTTGACTTTTGTAGTTTTTGGTGTAAGAGAAGTATGGGTGTGTAAGAGACTTTTTGACTTTGGGGGTTGCTTGGGGAAGGGTGAAAGGCGATGTTTGCTTGACATGATAGGATTGATTGATTGATTGATGTGACATATCGTAGAAATTCTCTCAAAATTTGCACGCGCGGCATTTTCCTCGCACCGAACGCTGGCCTACATCTCCTGGCCAGAGTATTGGATTGGTGCTCGAAATGAGGCATTGGAACCGCGGCGACGGCGCCATCGCAAGGGTACAAGTCTTAGGTTGAATCAATTTAGGTTGATGGCATGTGACGCAAGGTTGCGCGCAAATACCGGTTAAGGGTCGAAGGTTGCCGGAATTCGACCGAGAAGACCGCGGAAGTCTACTGAATGGTACGGTCTAGGATATGGGGCTTACAGCTCTCCCCTCCTAATAAAAATTTTGTCCTCAAAATTTACACAATCATCGCTACTAGATATAACTCATGAGGGAGAAGGAATATAACATCATCATATAAAACCAAGGACAGCATACAAAATACAACACTTATCAATCATCGAAGAGATGGGGATAGCGCTCTCGAATTTCAGCCTCACACTCCCAAGAAGCCTCCTCAACAGAATGGTGACCCCATTGAACTTTCACTAACGGAATGACCTTGGTTCAGAGGACCTAATCTTTTCGATCAAGGATACGGACTGGCTGCTCAATGTAAGAAGTAACCTCACGAACCTCCAGCTGTTGCCAATCAATAACATGAACTATGTCTGACCAACACTTCCTCAACATAGAGACATGGAAAATGTTATGGACACCAGACAACTGAGATGACAAGGCGAGCCGATAAGCCACGGCGCCAACGCGCCCAGTGATCTCAAAAGGCCCAATAATCTCAGGGCAAGCTTGCCCTTCACTCTAAATTAAACTACGCCCTTCATGGGAGAGACCTTGAGATACACATGGTTTCCTACATCAAACTCTAAGGGACGACGCCGATAATCAACAAAACTCTTCTGCCGGCTCTGAGCTTTGCGCATCCTCTCCCTAATGATATCGATAGCCTCTGACGTCTCCTGCATAAGCTCTGGACCTAGGAGATGACACTCTCTAACCTCGATCCAACAACTCGGTGATCTGCATGGTCTGTCATGTAGTGCCCTAAAAGGAGCCATGTCAATGGTCACATGATAGTTGTTATTGTATGCGAACTCAGCCAATCGCAGATGCTCATTCCAGCTACCCCCGAAATCGATCGCGTAGGCCCCAAGCATATCCTTAAGGATCTGGTTGACCCTCTCGGTCTGGCCATCGGTCTGTGGATGGTATGCGATGCTAAGCTGCAAATCAGTCCCCATCACTCTCCAGAAGCTCCCCCAAAACTGAGACGTGAACCTCGGGTCTCGGTCAGAAATGATCGAGACTGGAACGCCATACAGTCTCACAATCTCCTCGACAAATAACCTCACAAGCTGGTCCAAAGGCCAAGTCGCACGAATCGCAAGAAAATATGTCGACTTCGTTAGATGATCCACAACAACCCAGATGGTGTCATGACCACGCTGAGTCCTCGGCAAGCCCATAATAAAATCTGTCGACACGTGCTCCCACTTCCACATCGAGACGCTCAACAGCTGCAATAGACCAGGGGGTCTCTGATGATCGGCCTTAACACGCTGGCACGTGTCACACTCGGCCACAAAACTGGCGATCTGGTGCTTCATCCCTGTACAAAAATACTGTCGCCTCATATCACTGTACATCTTCGTCTAGCCAGGATGGATAGAAAACTGCGATCGATGTGCCTCGGTCATAAGATCTATGCGTAACTCAGGAATATCCGGGACACATAATCGGCCTCTGAAGCAAAGTCTACCATCTGTACCAATCTGTCAATCTGCTTAACTCTTAGATGCCACCTCATCTATATAACTTTACAACAACTCATGAGCCTGCTGAACCTTGATCACCCTTGTGACAAGAGAGGGTTGAATCGATGGGCTCGATAACTGCACGATAGAAGACTGCAGGCCGAACTCAAAATCATATTCTGCTACATCCTCAAGCATCCGCCACTCCTGAATCATCATATGCGCCACCATGCCTCGTGGCTGACGACTGAGGGCATCCGTCACCACGTTTGCCTTACCCGGGTGGTACTGAAGATCGAAGTCATAATCCTTCAGGAGCTCCATCCAGCGCCTCTGCATCATGTTTAACTCAGACTACGAGAAGAGGTACTTTAAGCTCTTGTAGTCGGAGAAGAGCTCGAACCTAACCCCATAGAGGTAGTCTCTCCACACCTTCAGTGCGAAGACAACTGCAGCTAGCTCCAAATCATGCGTGGTATAGTTCAGCTCATGGACCTTGAGCTGACGAGATGCAAAGGCCACTTATCTCCCGTGCTGCATCAGGACAGCACCCAAACCAATATGCGAGACATCGGTAAATACAATAAATTCATCACTCCCAAAGGGAAGAGTGAGGACAGGAGTGGACGTTAGATGGTCCTTCAACTTCATAAATGCTCGCTCGCAGGCGTCGCTCTAAATAAACTCTGCGCCTTTCCGAGTCAACCTGGTTAGCAGGGCTGCAATACGAGAGAAACCCTCAATAAAATGCCTGTAGTAGCCCACCAAACCAAGGAAACTACGGATCCCAGACGCGGTCGTGGGCTGACCCCACTGACGCACTGCCTCAACCTTTGAGGGGTTCACTGTGACGCCCTCCCTCGTCACCATGTGACTGAGGAACTGCACCTCCTCCTGCCAGAACTCGCACTTCTCCAGCTTCGCATACAGCTGGTGTGCGCAGAGGGTCTGCAACGTAACCTCCAGATACTGCTCGTGCTCCTCACGGGTCCTCGAATAGATCAGAATATCGTCGATGAAGACTACAATAAATTGATCGAGATAAGGGCGGAAGACCTCGTTCATCAACTGCATGAAGACAGCCGGTGCATTGGTTAGTCCGAAGGACATGACCTGGAACTCAAAATGACCATAACACGTCCTGAATGCTGTCTTCAGAATGTCCTCCTCTCGGACCCGAATATGATGATAACCAGAACGCGGGTTAATCTTTGAAAAAAACTGTGCACCTTGCAGCTGATCAAACAAATCATCAATCCTCGGGAGCGGGTACTTGTTCTTGATCGTGACTTTGTTGAGCTCGCGATAGTCTACATAGACCCTCAACGAGTCATCCTTCTTCTTCATGAAGAGTACCGGTGCTCCCCACGGTTGACTGCTCGGACGGATAAAGCCCAACTCGCGTAACTCGTCCAACTGTTTCTGTAGTTCCCGCAACTCCAACAGTGTCATACAATACTGGGCCTTCGAAATAGGCACGGAACTGGGCACGAGATTAATTTGAAACTCGATGAGTCGGTGAGGTGGTAATCCCAGAATCTCATGGAACACGTCTGAAAAATCGTAAACCACAGGCAACTGGTTGATACTAGCGGCAACAGGCTCCTCAATGGCACATGACATCAAGTAAGACAATGGCTCTCCCCGGGGTTCTGCAACGAACTGAAATTGCGGCAAGCCTGGTATATAAAATGAAACGGTCCTCGCAGAGCAGTCCAAGATGGTGTGGTACTCGACAAGCCAGTCCATGCCCAAGATAACGTCGAAATCTAACATCGACGGCACGTACAAGTCGGCGGGCAAGAAAATCTCTCCCACTAGCACGGGGCAAGATGAACAGAAGCGGCCTAATACTATAGTCTTCCCCAAGGGCGTCGATACGGTCAATCCCTCTCGAGCAGACTCTGTCAGCAATCCAGTCGAACGACAGAATCCCTCGGACATAAATGAGTGCGAAGCACCGGAATCAATAGAACCCAAGTGATGTATGCAGGGACTGGAAGTATACTCTCAACGACTCCTCCAGACGACTGAGGATCCTGCTGGGCCGCGTAAAATCTAGCCTGAGCCGGCTGGGGAGGTGCATGTCCCCTCTGAGCGTGTTGCTGCTGTTGTCGCTGAGGCGATCGAAGCTGCTGCCTCTACTGCGGCGGTCTCGGAGGCTGGTGCTGATGCTGCTGCTAAGGTGGCCTCGGTGGTGGGGTTTTTCTTTGTCGGCCGCTTTGTCTTGCGGGTCTCTCTTCTTCTTTGTAGTAGAGGTCTCTCGGCAGCTGTTCCGCTGTGGTGGAGGTCTTGTAGACCTCTCACCGTATTCTCGGCTTTGGGGCAAGGACACTCCCCTTCGCACCGCACCCAAAATAGGTGCCGGTGAACTGCCTCGGAGGTGGTGCTGGAGGTGCTACTGGCGTTCAGAAAGCTGGGCGACCTATGTGCCTCTGCTGCTACGAGTCACTAGAAAGAGCATGTCTCTTCCGGTCTCTCCTCTGACCGCGATCAGACTAAGAACCAGCCCACTTAGCCTAGAAAATTTGTGCCTTCCATACCACCCCCTCAAAAGTCAGGAGCTCATGCCCAATGACACGGCCTCGAAGACCGTAATGCAAGCCGTCCTCAAATCTGCTTTCACTAAGTATGGCGTAAATCTGGACAGTGCTATAAAACCAGCCGCATACTGAGCCACTGTAATATCACCTCGCACTAAAGCCTCGAACTCCAACGCTCGCTGTCGTCGGATGTGATCAGGGAAATACTGTCGGTCAAACTGATCCACAAAATCCTCCCACGTCCACACAAAATCGGTGTCTGCTGCTCGTGAGACTGATGTCCACCAATTCTCAGCCTCACCATGGATCAGAAATATGACTAATCGAACTCGTCGCTTGGTCGTGCATCCCATCGTATCAAATATCTTCTCCACATCGGTGCGCCATCTCTTAGCTACCATTAAGTCTGGCTCGCCCTGAAAACACGGGGGATCGAGCCGTCGAAACTCTCGAAGGAGGGCGCTCGCGTGCTCCTGCTCGGCCTGCTCTGGTAAAACAAGGGCACCTTGCCCCATGTCTGCGTACATCTGACCTACAACATCTCTTTATGGCGGGAAGCGCTCACGGATATGGTCGGATCCTCACCAGTCTCTGGTAGAGGAGTTACATCCATAGGTCGGTAGGAATTTCTGGTGGTGGAGCGGGGATCGTTAGTGGTAGTGCGGGAGTCTCCGGTGGTGGTGCGAGAGTCTTAGGCAGTGGTGTGGGAGTCTCAGGTGTTGGTGCAGGAGTCGATCGGGTCACTCTCCTGGGTATTTTGTCATATAGAAAAGAGCAAAGGTGCCCATCAACTTGGAAACTCTCTAAGGCATGCACGTTAAGGGTCGGTAATAAAAGATCGCTAAGCTATCCGAACTAAGGACTCAATCATTCTAACTCATAGCAGACATGTAATGTTATTCATGGTTATTCCCATGTTATGCTCTGATATCAACTTCTGTCACACCCCAAACTCGAAAACCGAGCTCACAGAATTTCTGATCGCCGAATTCGGCGCCAACAGCCTCCGCAGAACCCCATTCTCTGCTCCCGGTGCCCATTCGCCAGGTTCCAATCCTGGGATGCTACGAGGAGGATTTTCAATATCAATTTAATTCGTAATAAACATAACCAAAGGCATAACCCATAAACAATAACCAAAAACTCCATCACATTTTTACTATGATCAAAAACTTTATAAGTACAATGAGCATAAAAGAAAATACAATGATGATGAACAAAAAACTCCAAGATGATCTGCAAAGCGCTCTTGCCTCAACGTTACTGCGCTCCACCATCACCTGCACGCAACGGTCATGCATAAGCTTATGGAAAGCTTAGAGGGTGGTGAAAGTGTGTGTGCAAGTTAGTAATATGATTATGCAGTTTCAGAGTAATACGGAACATGTTGGTGAATCCATGAATACCGTTAGCCGAACTAAGGCTATGTGATACAAGGCGTGAATGATGTCGGCCATACCAAGGCCATGCGATGTAAATCATGAATGATGTTAGCCATACCAAAGCCATGCAATGTGAGATGCAACTCAAGCATGTGAATTCTCATCTAAGTCCACATATTAATACAGTTCAACTCTGGAATATCACTGGGGTCTAGTACACCCTAAACCAGACTGCCGCCCCATCGCGCGCAATAAGGTAAGTGGAAGGGACCTCACTATCCATTTGCCAATATCGGGCTCAGCTCATCGATAGTGGACCCATTCCTCGAGCTGGTCAAACTCAACCTAGCTTTGCCCCCTCCTCTCGGGCGGGTAAGGCCGCACCCTCTTCCAACTGACCACGACATAGTGAAAAATGTTGCTGTTTGGTAATCGCACTCGGTGCTCGTGCACCCACTCGGTGTAGACGTTAGAGCAACCTCTTGGTACCATAAGGGTTTAGAGACTTTCACCAAGGGATATCTATAGTACCTCATATATAACAAGATTTTCGGTAACAAGATTTTCGGTTTCTCCAATCCTGCCAACCACGATGCGCCTGTGGAGGTTACGACCTTGATGTCACTAGGGCGTACAGTACACATGTCACACAATGTAAGATGCATGAATCACGCAATCCAGTCATGCAACAATCTTGCGCGTATCAAGCGCTCATGTAGGGCAACTCTGCCCATCAGGGCGCCCATAAACAATCTGCTCAAAGGCATGTGCTATGATCAATCACTCATCTCATCACAAGCATGCAGATGATGCGTATGAACATTATCATGATGCTATGTTGTCACGTACTCATAATCGGTATCAATAACCGACGTCGGCCTCGGAAATCGGCACTAATAATCAGTATCGGTAATCGGCGTTGGCCGTGGTTTATGAAGTCATTCACCTACAACGAATGGGGCCCACTTATTTGGGTTAACCCATGAAGCAAATGAGCCTAACAAGGCCTAAGGGAAGGTCACAATGAGGACGTCTAACCATCATTGCCCATCAATGCGGACGTCAAACCAACATTGCTCCCAAGGAGTGGCCCACATAAGGAATTCATAAATAATGTAACGATCTCATACATACATTATATTGGGCCTCGCTCATGGACCTCACATACATCGCATCGGGCCGATCAAATGGGCCGATCAAATGGGCCTAACCTTCATCAAGTGGGTCGCGCTATGTACACCATTCACCTATTCCTAGGGATCATTTTAGAGTATTAAAAATACATTTAAATCACATGGACTGCACTCCCATTAATAGTGGTGATAATTATTCCCCACCATTAGAATTCTCAAGGCCCACCATAATGTTTATTTTCCATCTAATCTGTTCATGAGGTCACACAGACCTGAATTAAGATGAAAATTAAATTTCAAATTGATACAGGACTACTGTGACCCCAAGAAAGGTTCCAATGGTGGTCATTTACTCAACACTGTTTCTGCAGTGGGGTCCACTTGATATTAGATCTATCTTATTTTAGTCTCAAGCCTTAAGCTAGCTTACCAAATGGATGGACGGTTGGATAAACCGTATGCAGCAAGTGGGGTCCACGGTCACCAAATGGGTGAACGGTATTGATACCACACCTGCCCGGTGGCTGGGACCCACGTAACCTTGGACGTTAAGAGAGAGAGAGAGACATGTTGAGAGTGAAGGAGATAGAGAGAGAGGTAGAGAGAGGGAGATAGAGAGAGGTAGAGAGAGAGAGGGAGCAGCCACGTGCTGCTTTATGAGCAGCATAGCTGCATCTTTTTTTTTATCTTTTTTTTTTCCTATCTTCTACCCTGACACAACAGAGGTGGGTCCCATGTAGGGCCCACCGTATATATATATGGGAAAAGGTACAACGCTCGTGCTGATGTTAAGCTCCCATGAGGTCGATCGGTGTGGGCCCCACCGTTGATGTTTGCCAAACATCTAACCCATCAGTCAGATGCACCATTCCAGCTGGGCCTAGGTCTCAAAAATCACTTCGCCTGCCAGTTGAGCTATTGGATCTGGCGTCAGGGAGGGCCCCACACGGACGTGGGTCCCACCATCCAAGGACAGTGGAGACCAACGTGATGGTGTGGCCTGTTGAGAAGTGGAGCCACATGTGCGGATTTAGTGTCGCAAGTCCTTTCGTAACTGGGATGCGAAAAGGAGTTTCGCAGATTTCGTGTCACAAGTCCTTTCGCAACTGGGATGCGAAAAGGAGTTTTGCAGATTTCGTGTCGCAAGTCCTTTCACAACTGGGATGCGAAAGAAAAGTTGTCAAAACTATAAATTTAGGTCCCTAGAGCTATTCTAGGTTAAGGTGAATATTGGGAAAAAATTTTAAATTGTGGGCAAGGGATTTTCTTTGTACTTCTAAGGGAGAGGTTAGTATATTGCCTTGTAATCTTCGTTCTTCATAGTGAAAGTTTGCATCCGTGGTTTTTTACCCTAGTTTGGGGTTTTTCCACGTATATCTTGTCTCACGGTTTATTTGGATTGCTTTGATCTATTTCTAGTTTATATTTCTTCTTGTTTATCGTTTGTGAGTGAGGCCTGAGATTGGATCTAGGCTCATACGTTGTTGGCGTGCTGCGCAACAACTGGTATCAAAGCTATTGGTTTAGTTTTATTGGAAGAGATGGTGGAAGATGGAAAAATTAGAATTGAGAACTTTGCCTTCTGGAAGATGCAGATGGAGGATTATCTGTATCAGTAGGACCTCTACATTCCTCTAGGAGGAAAATAGAAGAAACCAGAAAATATGACAGATGATGAATGGTTTTTACTAGATAGGAAGGCTTTAGGAATGATCCGACTCTCTTTGTCTAAGAGCGTCACCTTCAATATATCCAAGGTGAAAACTATAAAAGAATTAATGGAAGCCCTAGCCACCATGTATGAAAAGCCCTCAACATCCAACAAGATTCATCTTATGAAACAGCTATTCAACATGAAGATGTCAGATGGTGGGAGCGTGGCTGCATATCTAAACAAGTTCAATACAGTCACGAGCCAGTTGGAATCTGTTGGCATTGTTTTTGAGGATGAGGTTAGAGCGTTATTGATCTTATCCAGTTTACTGGACAGTTGGGATGGTTTGGTGATTGCTGTGAGCAATTCTTCAGGGTCGACAAAGCTGAAATTTGATGATGTGACCGGTCTAATTCTCAGTGAAGAATCTAGAAGGAATGCATCAGGAGTTTCAAGAGATTCAGGGAATGCTCTAAACATTGAAGGAAGAGGAAGATCGCTGAACAAAGTAGGCAATAAACACGGGCGTTCTAAGTCGAGGAAGAAGTCCAAAGGATCGAAAGACAAAGACGGGTGTTGGCATCGTGGCAAGAAGGGGCACATGAAACGTGATTGCAGGGCACTTAAGAAACAAGAAAGAAACTCTCAAGGTGGGTTGGATTCAGTGAATCTATCTGAGGAGAGTGACACAGAGGCATTGATCTTGTCTCTTGATGCAAGGAATGAGTCTTGGGTTATAAACTCAGGTGCTTCGTTTCATGCCACTTCATGCAAGGGAGTTCTGTGTAATTTGTGTCAGGTGACTTTGGGAGAGTATACCTGAGTGATGATGAGCCGTGCAGTATTGTTGGAAATGGTGATGTTCAGATAAGTCAAAAAGACGGAACAACTTTGAAATTGAAGGATGTCAGACATGTACCGAGTTTGAAACGTAACTTGATTTCAGTGGGGCAGTTAGCCGATACCGGTTATGTGACGACATTCACCAGTAATTCCTGGAAGATCACAAAAGGTTCCTTGGTGATATCTCGAGGCAAGAAGAAAGGTACTTTGTGCGTGACTTCAGGATCATATTGTTCACTCGCAGTCGCATCAACTGGAGTGAATGGGCGGTTATGGCATCAGAGGTTGGGACATATGAGTGAAAAGAGAATGAAAGTGCTATTATCAAAAGGAAAGCTACCAGGGTTGAAGTCTATTGACTTAGAAATCTGCGAGGACTGCATGTATGGTAAGCAGAAGAGGGTAAGTTTCAAGAAGATAGGACGTGCTCCAAAGACGCATCTGTTGGAGCTTGTACACACTAATGTGTGGGGACCGGCACAGGTATCATCTCTCGGTGGCTCACGTTATTTTGTTTCCTTTATTGATGATGCTAGTAGAAAATTGTGGGTCTATTTCTTAAAGTATAAATCTGATGTATTTGATGTATTTAAGAAGTAGAAAGTCATGGTAGAAAATGAGACAGGTAAAACAGTAAAGTGTCTCAAATCTGATAATGGGGGAGAGTATTGTGATAAGAGGTTTGAGGAGTATTGTGCAGCAAATGGAATCAAACATCAGAAAATGATTCCCGAGACACCACAGCAGAATGGTGTGGCTGAGTGCATTAACAGGACCATCCTTGAGCGCGCCAGGAGCATGAGGTTACATGCAGGGTTGTTCAAGACTTTTTGGGCGGATGCTGTAAATACTGCCGCATATCTCATCATTAGAAGTCCCTCAACACCATTGGATGGTGGGCTACCAGAAGAAACGTGGACCGGGAAAGAAGTGAACCTAACACATCTAAGAGTGTTCGGTTGCACTTCATACGTTCACATTGATGCAGAGCACAGAAACAAGCTGGATGTGAAGTCCAAGAGGTGCACATTTATAGGCTACAGGCAACATGATTTCGGCTACAGGTTTTCGGATGCAGAAAATAGGAAAATCATCAAAAGCAAGAACGTAGTCTTCAATGAAAAAGTGATGCATAAGGACAGTGTGCATGAAAATAAGGCTGAGGAGAAAGAATTTGTAGAGTTAGAAGAGTTACCAGACATGTGTGTTACAGCGTCACAGGATGATCATGCATAGGAGCATTATGAGGCAGGGCTACAGACACCAGTATAGAGGAGGTCTACTCGGGAGAGGAGACCCACGATCCGATACTCACCCTCCTTATATTATCTACTATTGACAGATAATGGTGAACCAGAGTGTTTTGAAGAGGCATTACAGTCAGATACATGGGTTAAGTGGGAGCAGGCCATGGATGAGGAGATGGACTCTCTTGAGTCTAATCGTACATGGGAGCTAGTCACTCTACCTAAGGGTAAGAAAGCTCTTCATAACAAGTGGATTTACAGATTGAAGGAGGAGCACGATAGTTCGAAACGGTATAAGGCTAGACTAGTTGTGAAAGGGTTTCAACAAAAGGTAGGTATCGATTTCACTGAAATATTTTCACCTGTGGTGAAAATGTCTACAATTCGCATGGTCTTGAGTATAGTGGCTATAGATATCTTACATCTAGAGCAGCTAGATGTTAAGACAGTCTTTCTTTATGGGGACTTTGAAGAAGAGATATATGCATCAGCTGACAGGATACGTGGCACCAAAAAAGGAGAACAAGGTGTGCAGACTGAAGAAGAGTTTATATGGCTTGAAGCAGGCCCCGAGGCAGTGGTACAAGAAGTTCGACAATTTCATGTCAGGAAACAGCTTTAGGAGATGTCATGCAAACCACTGTTGTTACTTGAAGAAGTTTGATACGTCATATACATTCTTCTTCTATACGTTGATGATATGCTTGTGGCCGGTTCAAGCATGAAGGACATCTCAGATCTCAAAAGACAACTGTCTAGAGAATTTGTCATGAAGGATTTAGGAGCTGTAAAACAAATCCTAGGCATGAGGATAAAGCGTGACAGGGAAAAGAAGAAACTAGTTTTGTCACAGGCAGAGTACATAGCCAAGGTACTTAACCAATTCAATATAAGAGGTGCTAAGCCGGTTAGCACTTCATTAGCCAACCACTTCAAGCTATCTAAGGAGTAAGGGGCAAAGATGCATGAGGAACAAGACTACATGGCTAAAGTCCCATACGCGTCAGCTATTGGGAGTCTCATGTATGCTATGGTGAGCACGAGGCCAGACATTACTCAAGCAATGGGAGTTGTTAGCAGGTTCATGAATAACCTCGGGAAGGAACATTGGGAAGCTGTGAAGTAGATCCTTAGATATTTGGTAGGTACTAAGGATGTAGGATTGTGCTATGGTGGATTGAAAATCAAGCTATTAGGCTACGTGGATTCAGATTTGGCAGGAGATATTGACAGCAGGAGAAGCACTACAGGTTATGTCTTTACTCTGGGTAGAGCTGCAGTTAGTTGGGTCTCTCAGTTACAGAAGATAGTATCTATCAGTACGACAGAAGCAGAATATGTTGCGGCTACAAAAGCATGCAAGGAGATGGTGTGGATGCAAGGTTTCATGGAAGAGTTGGGTAAGAAGCAAGAAGATTACAAACTGTACAGTGACAGTTAGAGTGCAATACACTTGGCCAAGAATTCAGTCTTTCATTCAAGGACTAAGCATATTGCCATCAGGTATCACTTCATACGTTCGTTACTGGAAGATGAATCGATTACTCTGGAGAAGATTCATACAAGTGAGAATCCCGTGGATATGTTGACCAAGGTGGTCACATGAGAGAAGCTGAAGTTCTGTTCAGCTTTAATTGGTCTTCAGGCTTGAAGACGAGGAGGTGGTGCACTCCGGATGAAGAAGACAAAGGTTTATGGCGATGTGTCTCCAAGTGGGAGATTGTTGAAAAGTAGAGCCATATGTACAGATTTCGTGTCGCAAGTCCTTTCGCAACTAGGATGTGGAAATGAGTTTTGTAGATTTCGTGTCGCAAGTCCTTTCACAACTAGGATGTGAAAAGGAGTTTCACGGATTTCATGTCACAAGTCCTTTCACAACTGGGATGTGAAAGGGAAGTTGCCAAAACTATAAATTTGGGTCCATAGGGCTATTCTAGGGTTAAGGTGAATATTGAAAAATATTTATAAGGTGTTGGCAAGGGATTTTCTCTGTACTTCCAAGGGAGAGGTTAGTATATTGCCTTGTAATCTTCATTCTTCATAGTGGAAGTTTGCATCCGTGGTTGTTTACCTTAGTTTGGGGTTTTTCCACATATATCTTGTCTCGTGGTTTGTTTGGATTGCTTTGATATATTTTTAGTTTATATTTCTTCTTGTTTATCGTTTGTGGGTGAGGCCTGAGATTAGATCTAGGCTCACTGCATTGTTGGCGTGCTACGCAACATGACCCACCAAAATGGATGGACGGTGTGGATGGGGTGGGTCATACGGACCCACCGTCAGTTGACACTTCACTGTTAGCCACCCTCACTAGGGAACGGTACCAAGACCTCAGCGTTGCAGCGAGGTATCTCCACTCAGTGGTGTGGCCCACCGGAATACGTGCATCGTGTGGGGCCATCTAAATGGAAGGACGCTGTAGATGAGTCCCATGGACCCCATGCCAGTCACACCCATGTTAGCACGCACCCATGTCAGTGCACTCCATGTTAGCACACCCACGTCAGTGCACACCCCCTGTCAGTTAACACTTCACTGTCTAGCCACCTCTACTGACTGACGGTGGCATGCCCCATCAAGGTGGGTCCCACATGGCCCACCTATTTTGGATCAGGCTAAATTTGTGTTTTTTCCAGGGCATTTACCACTCTTGGAAACAGTGGGGTCCACCTCAACGGATGACATGAATAAGGTCATGCAACAAACACTGGCCCACATCTCCTGGCCAGAGTATCGGATCGGCACGCGAGACACGGCATCGGAACCACAGCGACGGCACGATCGCAAGGGTATAAGTCTTAGGTTGACGGCGTGTGACGCAGGGTCGCCCGTAAATGCCGGTTAAGGGTCGAAGGTTGCCGAAATTTGACTGGGAAGACCGCGGAAGTCTACGGAATGGTACGGTCTAGGATACGGGGCTTACACATTGGATCTAGGTCAAGTTAAGTTTTTGGTCCGATTGGATTTAAAGATTGATCGTGGAGGATCAGTTTCAGTTCAACGGTCATCGTTACTCGATCAAGGCCATAAGTACACTGACGTGTGTTGGAAATTTTCCATGATCTGAGGGTGTAGTTGGGTCAAATTCTGACAGTCTGAATCCTTAGATTTGTCCTGCAAATGAATGACTCAATTCACTTAAGTCTGAGTTTATTTTCTAAAGATATTCGCGTTTCTCACACACTTCGCTCCGGGCTCAAGTTGTGCGTTTCTAGATACTATTAGGACTTGATTTTCGAGGTGGTTGTCAAGCCCAGTAAGGCGGTCATAACCGTATAGTTCCGCAAAAATCGGACTTTCGATGCGTGGTCCAGGTCTAATACGGAGTTTCAATGCGCTCCCGAGAGCAACTGGGTTTAGAAATTAATCCTAGGTTTCAGGGTAATGTAGCGTCAGCGATCCTACTGATTTTGGGTCTTGCAGTTCGTATTGAAAGTTATCCATGCTAATTCGACAGATGATTTAGTTAAGTACTTAATTAATCTTCGTCTAATTTCTAAAGGATTTGGTCCTTAGTGATTTCTGCCTGAGGTGGTACTTGGGTCTTTGTAAGGATTTTTTCGGGACGTTATAGTGTCCCATGCCACCGTATTCGGCTCATGAGTTTAGGTTACTCACTAGTCACTACAGGGAGGCTCGTCACCCCAGCGTAGGCTGACAGCTCGACCACGGTGTCCCATACCACCATGCCCAGCTCATGAGTCTTAGCAGATCGTGGTACCACGGTTGAAACGGAATTTACATAGGTAAGTAGTACTTTAGATTCAAGCAGTAGTGTCCATACATGGTAAACACACAATAGGCCAATCGAGTTATTTGACAAGTTCGGTTGGTACGAGCGTACGTTGGATTAATCGACATGGAGCGCATAAGCATTCCACGTGGCCTAACCACTGTCGACAATCGTCGTACGGTACAGATTCATCGAACGTATCCAATGTGACGAGGCTAGTTCGGTCACTCAATCGGGAATCGTTATCGATTGCCAGGACTACGTAGGAGTCCCAATCATACTCTGTAACGCCCCGAAAATCGAGGGTCAAGCAAAAGCTCAACTCCCGAGTTCCGGTGCATCGCTTATGCAACATAAATAATGATGATTTAATGTTGTCCATATGAGTGCATTAAACATTAATGAGATTTCACTAAATCAGCATATCATACTCCAGAGTTAATATATTTAGCAAGCGAAAGACTGAAATATATGCATTTAATTATGAAAATGTTTCACAAATTTTGAAGTGTGAGTATGAAACCGGGCTGTATATGTACATGTGTTATTTCTAACCATATAAATGTGGGAAGTAAATGTGTTCAACTAAACAAGTATCACAGTAGTCCCTGTGCATCGGTATGAGATCTATATAGATCCGCCCGATAGTTGAACGTAGGAGAACTCTTCCTCCTCGCATACGAAGTCCAACTCTACTGTATAGACCTCGCCATCACCTGCTTCTAAACCAGAGTCTGGGTGGTATTTAAAACACCACCCCAGGTAGGAATGAGTAGTTAATTCAGTGGAACTATAAAGTAAAGGTTAACATGTTATCAATTCAATCAAGCAGTAATGATAAAGCAATACAACAATCATATCCTAAGTACTCTTGTTAATGCAGGGATGATATGCTATAATGATGCATGCCCTCGCCTGCATTCCCTCAGTGACATTATCTCACGGTCGCACATGCAACACTCCCGTTGTGCTCAACTCCATCACCAAAGGCACATGTAACGCGGTGCATGTGCGTGTTAGCCAAGTTCTTAATTAGACCTATTCATACAGCAGGTTTGGGAAGCTAAGGTACCTCCCTTTATATCATTTACCCAAATAATTATCCATCTAGGGTCGTCAATCCTAGTTAATCACGTACGATAGGCAAGTTTGAGAGTTTACACTCTAGGTCGCTACGAGAGGTTCGTTACCGTCAACGTAGGCCTATTCTATACTCGAGGTCATCACCACCAATGCCCTTCCAACTGACAGTCTATTTTCGAAGGCTCATAACCAACCCGACTAGGGACCACAGCCAGGCTACGCCGGGGTAGGCCTATTTTATACTCGAGGTCACTACGGGAAAGGCTCGTCACCTTAGCGTAGGCTGATAGCTCGAATACAGTGTCTCATACCACTATATTCGGCTCACGAGTTTGGGTTGCTCACTGGCCACTATGGGAAGGCTCGTCACCCCAGCGTAGGCCAATAACTCGACCATGGTGTCCCATACCACCATGCTTAACTCATGAGTCTTAGCAAATTGTGGTACCAAGGTTAAACGGGCTTTACACTGGTAAGTGATACCTTGGATTCAAACAGTAACGTCCATGCATGGTGAACATACATTAGGCCAATCGGGTTACTTGGACAAGCTCGACTAGTATGAGCGCACGTTGACTTAATTGACATGGAGCGCATAAACATTCCGCGTGGCCTAACCACTGTCGACAAACAGCGTACAACTTGGATTCATTGAACGTGTCATATGTGGCGAAACAACCTCGACCACTAATTCGGGAATCATTACCGATTGCCTGGACTACGCAGTAGTCCCAATCATATTTATACATCACAAGCATTCATATGTGACAGACAAACAACATGTGACAACCAATTTCAGTATAAATCTCATTTAAGCATTTTAACAAAGACACCATACACATATTGTCATACATAGCCATTTCATCCATAAAGCACGTAGTAGTAAGATAGGTTACATAAAGGAAACTGTAACTATAGATAAGGTAATTGAGAATCCTATCTCAACACCCTTATTAAATACATTTCCACAAGCATTTTCTCATTCAGCCATTTTATCAAACACTTAGACTACACATATCAACATATATGGAATAAATTAGGTATAACATATATTATAGCAAATCCTTTCGTAAGGGAGTTGCCACACGTACAACAATCATATATTCTCAACAAAAATCATGGCGAGCACAAATCATAATTCAATATTCATACAAACATTTCCACAAACACATGGAATGCATTAATTTCAACATAGTTTATATATATATGTAATATGCGGAAAACATCGCATCTAAGCATATGTGATAACAATTAAGTTAGTCATAAATCATTAACTGACATTGAAAGCCTTGAAAACCATAACCTAAACGTTTATAGTCCGCACCTTTCGTTGGTATACTCGTATCGAACTCAATTCGTACATTACGTCACCGTCTACAGCACAACGGCTACTTAAATCATGAAATAGGTTAGCTATTTCACCCATTCCTCTATTAGATTCCTAAAACAATATTAGGGTTAAGATTTATTACCTAAATCGAAGTTGGATTCGACGGTGTTGCTAGATGTAGAGGCCATTCAACGCGTGGAGTAGCATGAAGGAACCACGACAGCAAACTCTAAGGACCTCCCTTCGATCTCCAATCCTTTCTCCCCTTTTCTCTCTTCCCTTTCCTAGAGTTTGGAGAAAATCGTATGGAATATAAATGGGGTGGTTTAAGGGTTATTTATAAGCCCATAATTGATGTCAATGGCCCCAGGGCCATGATATACTTAGGTTATAGCCAAAGGGTGTCCGTTTCGAGGAAACGGGACACATTTAGAGGTCCATTATACACCTACGGTGTAGGGTAAGTTCCCTGGCAATGGATCTAGGCCAGGTTAAGGTTTCGGTCCGATCGGATCAGTGGATCGACCGTGGAGGACTCGTTTCAGTTCAACGGCTATCGTCACTCGATCAGGGCCACAAGTACACAGACATGTGTAGGAAAATTTTCCTGATCTAAGGGTGTAGTTGGGTCAGAATCTGATGGTCTAAAACCTTAAATTTGACCAGTAAGCGAACGGTCTAATTCACTTAAATCTGAGTTCATTTTCTAAAGATATTCGCGTTTCTCACGCACTTTACTCTAGGCTCAAGTTGTGCATTTCTGAATACTATTTGAACTCGATTCTCGCAATGGTTGTCAAGCCCAGTAAGGTGGTCATAACCTTATAGTTTCGTGGTCATCAGACTTTCGACGCGCGGTCCAGGTCCGATACAGAGTTTCAATGTGCTCCCGAGAGCAATTAGGTTTTGAGACTGATCCTAGGTTTTTAAGTAATGTAGAGTTAGCGATTCTACTAGTTTTGGATTTGGTAGTTTGTATAGAAAATGATTCAAGCTATTCTACTAATTAATTCAGTTTAGTACTTAATTAATTTTTGTCTAATTTCTACATAATTTGACCCTTAGTGATTTCTGTCTGAAGTGGTACTCGGGTCTTCGTACGGATTTTTCCAGGACGTTATATACTCAAATGCAATAGGTAGTCACATGTGATAATAATAACAACATTTAACAAAAAATTCAAGTGAATATTTCATTTAAGCATTTTATCAAACACAATGAACGTGTTATTATACATATGTATTTCATCCAAAAATCACGTAGTAGAAATTAAGATTTCACGAAAGAAACTATAAATATGGATAAGGTAGTTGAGAATCCTATCTCAATACCCTAAGCAAATGCAATTCATAAATAATTTTTCATTCAAACATTTTATCAAACACAGCCTACACATTACTACATACGTGAACTAAATTAGTTATAGCATATATTATGGAAAATCCTTTCACAAAGGAGTTGTTGTACATACAACAAACATGGATTCTATGTTAATAGTCATGGCAAGCATAAATCATAATCGCAAGTTCATTCAAACATTTCAACAAACACGTGGAATATATATTTGTTCAACATAGTTCATACATGTGTAATATATGGAAAATGTTGTAATTAAGATCATATGGCAGCAATCAAGTCAAACATAAATCATTAGTTGGCATTGAAAGCCTTGAAAACTATAACCTAAATGTTTATAGTCCGCACTTTTCGTCGGTATACTCATTACAAACTCGGTTCGTATCATATGTTCCCGAATACAGAACAATTGGTACCTAAACATTGAAATAGGTTAGTTATTTCGTCGGTTACTCTATTTGAATCCCTAAATCGAGATTAGGGTTAGGATTTCTTGCCAAAATCGAAGTTGGAATCGTTCGTGTAGCGATGGTGGGGCGGCGATTCAATGCGTGGAGTAGTGGGAGTGAATCCCAGCAACAATCTCCCAAACTCACTCTCTTCTCCTCACTCTTTTCTCCTCTTTTCTCTCTTCTCTCTCCTAGGATTAGAGAAATTCGTATGGAATGGGAGTGAGGGGGTTTAAGGGCCTTATATAGGCTTAAAAGTGATACCAATGGCCCCAGGGCAATGATATACTTAGGTTATAGCCAAAGGGCACCTGTTTCGGGCGAACGGGGCTCATCTGGAGGTCCGTCACTTACGTCATAGAGTAAGTTCCTTGGCAATGGATCTAGGTCAGGATATGATTTTGGTACGATCGGATTAGTGGATCGACCGTGGAGGACCCATGTCAGTTCAACGGTCGTCGTTACTCGATCAGGGCCACAAGTACACGGATATGTGCAGGGAAATTTCCCTGATCCATGGGTGAAGTTCCGACAGAAACTGACGGTCCGAAATCTTCAGTTTCGCTTGCAAGCGAACGACCCAATTTACTTTAAGTTCTAGTTCATTTTTTAAAGATATTCGCGTTTCTCACACACTTCGCTCAGGGCTCAAGTTGTGTATTTCTGAATACTATATGAGCTCGATTCTCGCAATGGTTGTCAAGCCTAATAAGGAGGACATAACCTTATAGTTTCGTAGTCATCGGACTTTCGACGTGCGGTACAGGTCCGATACGGAGTTTCAAGGTTCTCCTGAGAGCAACTGGGTTTTGAGATTTCTCTTAAGTTTTTAAGTAATGTTGAGTTAGTGATTTTAATGGTTTTGGGTCTTGTCATTCATATAGATAGTGGTTCGAGCTAATTCCACCGATTATTTAGTTTAGTACTTAATTAATTTTCGTCTAATTTCCACAGAATATGGTCTTTGGTGATTTCTGCCTGAGGTGGTACTCAGGTCTTTGTACAGATTTTTCCGAGATGTTACAACAATATTAGATTTCTACCCATTTTTTTTACCATTGGGATTTATCGTTATATATCGCTTGAATTGCTTCTTGGACTTCTGAGCTTATATTGAAGAGAATTTTAAGAGAATAATTGTCATAATTAATACCCCCATCCTCAAGCTCTCTTTCCCATAGTAGTTCATCATTCAATCAATTGTTCGAGCATTCATTGATTTATTAATAGCTTGGATTGAACTATGAACTCCAGCATTCATTAATCTTTCAGCAACACCATTTATAGGCAAATCATTATGTTGGGATATTTGAATGCTAAGCTCATGGGAGTCTTCTCTAAATCTTTAATGCATATCATTCATCAGAGAAGATCAAGCTAAACCTTAAACTCAACAACCTCGCACGACAATTGGAGTATTTACAAAATGGTTGCGGTTTAAGGGAACTGTAGATTCTTTATCAACAAAGAAGACTATCGTCAGATTGTGCTAAAATGGGGCTCACTCACTTATTTGTAAGTATAATAGGATAGAGTTTCAGAGTTTGAGTTGACAAACTCACAAAGTCCTTTCGTAGGCTTCCGATGGGAGAATACATTGTGTGTCCTTGTGTAGGACTTAAAAGTTCTTATATAGGACCTTGGCCTGTGTGGCCTAAATTGTTAGGATGTCTTGTGTAGGCTCCTAAGTAGTGTCCTTGTATAAGACTTGTTACCTTGTGTAAGCACCCAAGGATGAGGGTGTTTTGTGTAGGCTCCTTAGTTAACCTTGTGTAGGTTGTGAAAGTTCATGGCAAACCTAATTCAAAATCATTGATAATGAAATCAGGTACAATCTAGGAGAGTGCGTTCACCGGGAGTAGAGTAGGCATGTAGCCGAACTACTATATATCGCTGTGTTTGTGATTGTCTTTGTGCATCCGTTTAATTATGCTTATATGATTCAAATGCTTAATTATAATGCATGATTGAATGAATGTTTAGGATTGATATGAATCACATCTCACATACTCATATACACTATCTCTCTAAGTTAACTACTTAACTTGCAAATCATGTGTAGCCTACGTGATTGGACTCCATTGGCTTGGAAGGCTTAAAATTATTTTGCCTTACTTGTTTTAATTAATAAATCAATTTAAAGTTAGGCATTGTTTGCATTTAATAAGTAATACTTTTGAAAAGTCCTATTCACCCCCCTCTTGGACACTTGGATGTACCTCCATACTTCTACTATAACAATTTACCGCAATTTCATATTCAATAATATGGATTAACCAATTAATGGCCTATGCAGGCATACTTGATTTTTTTGCCTAAAATTTTGTATGGTGGGGATCAATTAAGAACTCATGTCATTCAGTTTCCAAGGCATTTAACTATGAATGGCATTATGGTGTGCCTAGACAGGTCTGGTTTCTAGGTCCGAGGGATGGGCGTGGTGGGAACCAATTATTGCACAGTTGGAATTCATGACCATGCACTATTCTCTGCCACATAAGGCATTTGTTGGCATTGGCCCCACAGGCGAGTTCGGCATGGTACACGTATGGGCTGCTCACGTAGTTGGTAGAGCCCGCATGGTTGTGGTTGCATCCCAACTATTATTATATGAACGGTTGTGAGGTCTTTCATTTTCTCTTCCCATAGGTGCGAGGAGCCTTACAAGGTTCGAGAGTAAGGCTCTGCCACCTCTACTCACGCACACCATGTTTGTGTCCAATGTTAAACTGGACGTGGATTGCGTCCTACCCCCGGGCAGGGCTCTGTGGAGCCCACCGTGATGTAACTGTTTTATCCCACCGTCCAACGATTTTTTTAGAAAATTTTAATACGTGAACCAAAAAATGAGACAGGTTCAGGGCTTGAGTGGACAACACCAAGGGAACCTGCATTGATATGACACCCACTGTTGAAACCTTTCTAAGGGTCCATGTGATGTTTTTTTTTTTTTTTAAAACCATAAAACCTATTCATAAGGTTAGGTAGACGTGTATGAAGTGAAAACACAAATATCAGCTTGATCCGAAACTTCTCTGGCTCCTAAGAAGCTTTTAATGGTAGACGTTCAATCCCCACTTTGTGGTCCACTCAAGCCTTGGACCTGCCTCATTTTTTGGTTCACATATTAATTTTTTTAAAAACAATCGTTGGACGGCGAGATGATTACATCACGGTGGGCTCACTGAGCTCCCGGACAGATGCCGTGCAGGCGGGGGTAGGATGCAATCCGCGTCCTGTTAAACTATAAGGGCTCGTTTGGACAGTGGGATTGAAAGGGATTCGGTTGGAGTGCGCTGGAGTGCACATAAATCGAGATCAGGTACGAACGGTAGGGTGTTTGGACGGGCAATGGATTGAAAGCTGATGGGCTTCAGCAGTGATCCAGCTGGATTCGGCGGTCGGATTGGATTTCTGCTGCTGGATTCGGAAAGTGGATTGGATTTCTTTGCTGGATTTAGGACAGGGGCTTGTCATCTCATCTCTCTCTCTCTCTGGATTGTGCTTCGAGGCCAAACCCCATCCCTTCCGCAGACGTCCGTACGGTCAGTGAGAAATGAAGACGGCATGGATGAGGAGGTGGTGGCGGGAGTTATTTTTCACGCCCTTTCTTCTCCGTTATATAATCTCCATCTCCTCCTTGCCATATTTCCATTACATCTCAAGCAACGTCCGTAAACTCCTGTTGGAAAAGGTACGATTTCTTCTTCTTCCGACATGAAAAGCTCTTCTACGCCATGAAACCCTACATGCAGTGGACCGCCACCTCGCAAAGATCTCATAGAGGTGGTGGTTTCTGGATTTTAGGGGTTTTACATTTTTTCAGATTTTTTGCTTTTTAAATATGCAGAAATTGAGTGGTTGTGGATTTTGACCGTTGAGTTATTATTTACATATGGATTTTGAGATTCTCATTCTCCGTTTAGTGTTTAAACGACGCAATTGCAGTAAATGGTGGAGATTTTTCTTAATTTTTTCGAAAATTATAACTGGATTTTGGGGGTTTTGTGATATATGATTTCAGTATATTTCTGATTACGGAAATTAGGGGTTTATGGATTTTTGGATTCTCTGTTAAGTTTCAGAATGGATTTTGACATCCAACACTTCTGTATTTGGACATCAGAGACGACGTCGCTGTAAATACTCTCCAATTTTCTAATTAACCTGGGAAATGATACGTGGAACTTGGGGGTTTTTACGAAATATCAATCGTAGACCTTCATTTCCTCTGTTTAAATCCCAAATAATCTCGATTTTATTACGTTTTTGGCTTAATCTCGTACTCCATTTGGGCATCACAACACCCGACTGTAGTTGTTAGTTACTGTTTGGGTTACAACTCGATGTTCATGCATTTTAGCTTCAATAAGCCTCCAAACTTTATCAAAAATGTGGTTTTTTTTTTTTTTTATAAGCTTCATAACTCAATCAGGTGATGGGTTCATAACTCGATGGGTTATGGGTTCTGGCACCTGGGTTGCAATTAATCAATTTTTTTTCCTTTTGTCTAAAGTGGATCTCTTGAATTTACTTTTTCCCTACCAGTTTTTATGTTTACATATTCTTTTCAGTTGGCTCGTTTGATGCTGGAACACTTTGTGTGACGTATTTAAATGCTGTGAAGTTGGTTCTGTCATCTTGGTGGCGAGATTGACTTATGTTTACTCAACTGGGTCTTCTCTATTTGTCGTGTTTATCTTGCATTGTTGTTAGATCTTATTGTTCATCCTCATGGTAGGGACAACCTATTGGAAGGCGATGGTTTACTTTCATGTATTGAGATGTTATTGCTGTTTTTTAGGAAAATGGTTTATTTCTACATGGATTGCATAGTTGCTACTATGCAGTCTCGAAGGTATCCCTTCTACATGTGGGCCCTGCTTTATATGGTACATAAGCCTGCAGTTAAGATCCCATGAGACACCAATCCAACTCCATAAGAGGTAATTAACTAATAGGCATGAATAATTTGCTGTTTTGATCATTTTATCAATCTAGGATCCTTACAATTTATCACTCTGCGACTAAAGAATCTGTGATTTTTTTTCACATATTTGTAATGCTAATAGATCTCTTATAATGCTACCTCTGCTCACATGTTGCTATAAATGGCAATATATACTCCCACATTGGAAGTGCTTTACTACTCTGACAGATTATGCTCATCCATTACATACATGATGCTTCCTTAGACCATGTATGCTCATCCATTACATGTATGATGCTCATCCATTTCAATGTCACTACCTTTAAGGTTGCCCCATACTATTATATCAGTTTGCAATAGTGTTAAAAGCATATCCACCTCTAGGAAACAACAAGCTCAACCTCTCAATCTGAGAATTGCGTCCTAAGATTTGCAAAATCAAAGTGTGTGCAAAGAAAACACAACAACCTCAAATATGCCCAAGACTAAGAGAAATTACTAAGTTGTGTTATTTAGAATAGGATTATAGCAGAAAACTGATGCTTGCTCTAAGAAAGCAGAAGAGATCTGAGAGAGAGAGATAGAGAGAGAGAGAGAGAGGCTTAGAGTCGTTAGATACACATTACACACCCCTTCAGATGCTTTTGAAGGGTTTGCTATATTTAGAAATCTGCCACCTTCCCAATTCAAATTACAAAGAGAGTACATTTTCTTATTTTAATACAAAATCCATAATTTTAATACAAAATCCATCCAACTCATAGCTGTTTTTAAATTACAAGTTCTTATATTTCATACATTCTACAGTTTCCCCTTTGAAAACTTGGAGGAGTTTCCCTTTGCTGATGTGTGTTCTGAAGTAACCACAGTTTTCAGCAAAAATGTGAAGGATTTATATCCATGGTGTTTTGCCTGCTCATTTAAAAGCTACAGTTCAAAAATGGTTACATATCGAAGGCCTAAAATGGGTATATGATGGCCCAAGATTTTTCAGTGGTGTGCATACTGTCCCATTGTTTTCTATTGTATGGTCCATTTGAATTGTTTTCTGTCGTATAGTCTATTTGAACTTCAAATTTGCCCAAAAATGAGCTGGAGAAATATATGGATGAGATGAAATTGTCACAGACAAGTTGTTGCTTTACTAACTAATGTTTCAATGAATGGCATTCAATCTTCAACATTTCACGTTGGACCAGATATACACTAAAGCAATGAAATGTTTGATTTGTTTATTTTTTAAAGTTTTGGTCATGCTCTCAAAAATACATGAATTGCTTAGATTTCTCACAAAACAGGTGGAAATTCCATAGAAGAGAATCCCATGCGTGAGGTAATGGTTGGGTTTATACATCAGGATCTGATATGTATTTAATTTACTTATATGTTGACCAAATGACAGGTAATTATCGGAATTTGTTGCAATGCAGGGTATAGTCTGTGAAATTCTTTGTTGTAGCACCAGGTACATTCCCTCTTTCAACCATCTCTTTGGATATTACATAGCTCTTTTTGTCGTTTTTCTGAAATGTTTTTTTTGAAATTCTTTGTTTTCTGAATTGTTTTTCTTGAAACTCTTTGGATATTCCATATTACCAGGTTCATACATTTCTTACTCGGATTGTATATCATTGGCTTAATCTCTCTCTTTTTTTTTTAAAAAAAAATTATTATTTGGAGTTATCTTGTTAGTATACATCCGTGTCAGTACACACACTCCATGTAAGCCACCCCCCGATCGATACCATCAGTTTTGTTGAGGGAAGGAAAATATCATCAGACTGAAACAGGATCGAAATATACCAAAATAGAATTGAGTCACTGCTAGACCAGCTTCGCCTTTTAGTCTCCAAGCAAGTCACACTCCAGGACCACTATTTGAAACTATGTTGCTACTCCATTGAGAATTTTCCTTCTGTAGCTAATCCCATGCCATGATTGTCATTTGTTCACATGGTTCCAGTTGAACCAGAATAATCGCACTAAGCTGATATTTGTTTCTTCCCCCATCCAGGCTTACGTGACCTTATCAACAGATTGGATGGTAAATGAAAACAAGGGAAACATTAATGTTCACCCTTAGAATTTTTTAATGGTAAGATGGTCAATCACCACCGTTTCTTATGGTATGGTCACTTAATAATTGGATCTAATTATTTTTTGGGTCCCTAAAATGATATGGAAAAACGGATGTACGGTGTGGATACATAATACATACATCAAAGTGGGTCCCACGGTAACCCCACCGTAAGGACGGAAACGGATGGGCTACTCCCAGCCATCATCCAAGGGCTGATCGTTGGTTATCTGTGGCCCCCACGATGATGTATGTGTTTCATCCATGTCGTCTATTTATTTTTATAGATAATTTTATCATATGAGACCAAAAGTGAGTATATCCAAATCTCAAGTGGACCACATTACAGGAAACCGTGATGAATGAACGTTGACCATTAAAATTTTTTTTGGAGCATAAAAGTTTCGGATCAAGCTGATCTTTGCTTTTACCATTCATCTGGGTCTGTATAACCTAATCAACATATTGGATGTCAAATAAACAGTACAGTGGGCCTTATGAGGATTTTAATGGTGGATATCCAATCACTATTATTTTCCTGTGGTGTGGTCCACCTGAGATCTACGTCCTTCTCATTTTTGGTAAGAAATCATAAAATGATCTTTAAAAATTGATGAACGGAATGGATGAAACACAGAAATCATGGTGGGGCCCACAGAGCACCGACCATCAGCCACCGGGCTGGTGGCAGGGGAGTAGCCAATCCGTTTCCGGTAAGGACCGCACCGTCTTGGGTGAGGCCGGGTTCTTTCCTAATCCGCTCTCCCTTAACATGGGCCACTCGTACTCTGTTCATCTACCGCAACTGAATTCTTCGCATCTCCCATCCCAGCTGTACGGACAGACGCCCCTCCAATGGCCACGATTCTCACTACCACAACAGCAGCAGCGCATGCGCATCCCACCATCACTACCTGCCGTTTCTCTCATTCCCCTCCTCGGGTGTGTATGTATGCATCCATGCATGCATGTTTGTATGATTCTCTTTCTTCTCTTCTACTTTGAGTCGACGAATGCATGCATGTATGGATTCTCTTTCTTCTCTTCTACTCATAACTCTCTCTCTCTCTCTCTCTCTCTCTCTCTCTCTCTCAAGAAGCAGCTTTCTCCTCCAATGCCTTCTTTCGGCGAGTAGCTCTGTAGCAGCTGCTCTGCTTATCTTTCGTCTCTTTTGCTTCGGCGGATTAGGGTTCTTATATATGAGAAGGTCTCAAGTCCAACCCGTTGGACCATAATTTACGGTCTACCTAGCAAATGACTTCCAATGCATCATGTGTAACCATTGATAAATAACAAAATACATGTGTGGTCCACCTGATGAGTGGATGTGGCTGATAATTGCACAAGGTGATCCTCTTGATGTGAACAACCTGTTGGATGGGTTGGATGTCACAGACATATGACAGGTTGAATGTTATCTACTCGGTGGATGGTAGCTTATGGTCCAACTGATTGGACTTTTATATATATATATATATATATATATATATATATATATATATATATTATTACACACGCACACACCCCCACACACTCACGCTGGTGGAATTTCACCACCTATGGGTACTCGAGCCCTTGACCGGGAGTTGAAACTCCTGAGAGTCTACCACCCGGGCAAGAGTAAGGAACCAAAATTTTATTTAGTCCAACTGATTGGACTTGAGATCTCTTCTCTATACATTAATTGTTGTTCACATGGTTTTTGGACTTGGCGACTCGGATTAACTCGTTTAGTATCGGGTCAATTTTGCGAATGGCTTGAGTCAACTCGGTGGGAGGCGACTTGTGGTATCAAACCGGATTGGGCAGTATTGAATCTGATGTTGAGTCTTAAAATCATGGTTGATAAGGCACTTGGTTGAACTGCTCATGGATATGAATGGTAGATTGAGTTCGATTCTTTCTTGCGCTATGTGATTCAGAGTGCATGGCTACAAGGATTGAACATTGGAACTTTCGGGATGAAGAAGCTGAAAGCATTTCTTTCGATGACCTCGTCAAAATGGGGAAGGAGGTATATGTTGGTTATACTCAAGTTTTTAATTTTTTTTAATTTTTATACTGAGAGTATTGATTTTTGCTTGGTTTTTGTTATGCCAAGGCATGCACTTTCCTTTTCAATAAAGAAATGCTGCTAAATGTGAGCCAGCCTTATATGGGTCGGTAGAAGCTTTAGATGAAAGGAATTTTATGTTGAATTCAGGTTTAATATTTCTATTGTAACTTGAAAGTTGAAACCAGTTTCGAATTTACTTGAAACATGTACCGAAGATGGTTTGTATCAATCAGAGATCTTAGTTGTTCTACCCGGATGAAGGTTTTTTCATCTAAAGGAGAAACTCGTACGGACCCCAACTGAATGCGTTCTACTAATGGCCCAATTAATGTACTAAAAATACTTTGTAATAGTTGAAATTGTGGTAAACCGCTATTAGTGAAGTACGAAATTATGCCCAAGTGTCCTAGAGGGGGGTGAATAGGACTTTTTAAAACTTTAATCCTGCTTAAAAAATTAATGCTATTAATCTAAACAGAAGTAAGCAGGATTAATATAAAACTATTTACACTCAAAAGATAGGATAGTAAAATATACAATAGTTGCAATGCATCAAACATGTAGTGTGCGGAAATTAATCATATCATGAATCAACACAACATAGACAAAAACATGCATCACAAACACAATGATATATACTGGTTCGGCTATGTGCCTACTCCACTCCTGGCTGACGCACTCATCCCCATGAGTGTACCGGATTTCACTATCTAATGGTTTTAAATCAGGTTAACCATAAACCTTTACGACCTACACAAAGTTAACTATGGTGCCTACACAAGACAACCCTAGGTGCCTAAACAAAGCAACTCACAATGTCTACACAAGGCAAACTCTAATGCCTACATAAGGCAATGCCTATACAAGGCAGTAGGTCCTACACAAGGACTCTACATGTATTCTCCCATTGGAGGCCTACGAAAGGTTTTAGTGAGTTTGAGAACCAAACTCTGAATCCCAATCCTACACAAGGAAAGGGCTTCGGACTCAATGGACTCTATTACTTACTTGTAAGTGAGTGAGTCCCGTTTAGCACATGCTGATGACGATCTTCTTACTGATGAAGTGTCTTCAGCTCCCTTGAACCGCAACAGCTTGCAGATGCTCCAATCGAGGTACGAGGTTGTTGGATTAGGGTTTGGTTCGATCTTCTCTAATTAACGATGAGTCTTTAAGAGCTAGAGAAGATTCCTAAAAGCTAAGCATTCAAAGATCCCAGCACAATGATTTGCCATTAAAGAGTGCTACTGGATGATCAATGAAGGCCGGAGTTCATTCTTCAATCCAAGCTATGAATATACCAATAAATGCCTTTAAGCCATGGATTGAATGATGAACTCCTATGGGAAAGAGAGCTTGAGAGGAAGGGAAATAACTCTCTCAAAGCTCTCTCAAAAGCCAAAGAAGCAACCCAAGTGATATATAAAATAAAATCCCAACAGTAAAAAAACGAGCAGAAATTTGTCATTGTCAATGTCATCGAAGGGTCTTCGATTCTATCGAAGTTTCCTTTGATGTCATCGAATCTTCTTCGATTGCATCGACATCCTGCACTAAGATTTTCCAATAAGTGCAGAACAGATTCTGTCCGATGCCATCGAACATCCTTCGATGCCATCGATAGATGGCTCGATGCCGTCGGGATTTTCTTTGAAAAATATACTTTGGTTGCTGGACTATTTAAGCACTTTTTCGATGCCATCGAACATGATTCAATGCCATAGAACATGATTTGATGCCATCGAGATTTGAATCTCAATGTCATCGAAGTCATTTTGATTGCATCGAGAATAAATAGATTTTCCTATGAAAACTCACTGGACAGTTTGGTCCATATTTCGATTCCATCGAACAGCGTTTCGATGCCATCGAAATTGAATTTCGATGTCATCGAGAATGTATATGATTTTCCTTGAAAGCTTGCTGGACAAACTGGTCTCATTTTCAATGCTATCGAACTGTGTTCAATGGCATCGATAACTTACTTCAATGCCATTGAAAAGGGTTCAATTGCATCGAGTATACTTAGAAAATTTCAAAGCTTCTTGGAGATATTTGGCCTTATATTGATGTTATCGAAGTGGGCTCGATGCCATCGAAACTGAAGTTTTGATTGCATTGAACTGCCTTTGATTCCATTGACCTTATCCATGATTTTCTCAATTTGGTTGCTGGACTGATAGGCCTTTGTTTCAATGCCATCGAATAGGTGTTTGATGCCATCGAAGCTGCTCGATTGCAATCGGCAGAACATGAAATTTACCTATTTGCTTCTATATCCATAGGCTTTAAACAAACTCTAATTTAAGCTTACCAAGGTTTTTACAAACATGATTTTGGGCAAGTTTAGATTTATTTTAAGTGGGTCTTTTACCTGATAGGGTTTGGTTCGGAAGTGAGATTTAATATACTTGTATAACACACTTATCTACTTCAACTTGGTGACTCTTTGGTCTTTTAGTCTTCATATGGGGCTCACTTGACACTAAGACTCAACATTCACGTTGAGTCTGCACTCTGCCTCCAGATCAGCTTCAAAGAGCATTTTTTGCAGTTTGGATGTCGAGAAGGCATACGATCACGTTGACTGAGATTTTCTTCTCTATATGATGCAGCGGATGGGCTTCGGGGCAACATGGAGCAAATGGATCGCCAAATGTATTCGATCGCCTTCCTTTTCTGTGCTTCTTAATGGATCGCCAAAGGGTTACTTCAAAAGCAGCAGGGGTCTCAGACAAGGGGACCCTCTTTCCCCTTTCTTATTCCTCATTGTCGGAGAAGCTCTCTCCCGTATGCTCCACAAAGGCCAGGTCGAAGGCATTCTAAGCGGCATTAATATTGAAGGATCGAGCAGCCCGGTTTCCCACGTTCAGTTCGCTGATGATATCATGATTTTTTCTGAGGCCTCTACTGATAAGATGGATAACCTGCGTACAACAATCCGCTGTTTTGAGGCGGTCTCTGGCCTTCAGGTTAATATGGCTAAATCTAAGCTTTTTGGGGTGAATATGGAACAATCTGAAGTCCTATCCTTTGCAAACTGTTTCGGCTGTCGCGCAGATTCCTTTCTGACTTCTTACGTCGGGCTTCCCCTATGCCTCAGGGCCCCTCCCAAATCTGCTTGGAATAAGGTGGTAAACAGGTTCGATAAATTCCTCGCCAAGTGGCAATGCCGCTTCCTCTCTCTCGGGGGTCGTCTAACGCTTATCAAGTCTGCTCTCTCCAACCTCCCTATCTTCTTTATATCCTTATTCAAATGCCCTTCTTCCGTGTTAGCATCCCTCGACAAGCTGCGCTGCGACTTCTTGTGGCATGGAAAAGAGGACAAGAAGAGATTTCACCTTATGGGTTGGAAGCAGGCATGCAGTCCGTTCAACAATCTTAAATGCATGAATAAGGCTCTTCTCGGCAAGTGGATATGGAGGCTGGGGACGGAGGATGGTAGTCTATGGAATTCTTTGATCAAAAGCAAATATGGTTACTCGCGTGGGGGGTGGTGGACTTGCCCATCTTCGGCCCATCGAGCTTCCAACTTATGGAAAGGTGTTCTTCGCACCCAAAATGAAATCCTTAATAATATTGGTTTCGATCTAAGGAGGGGAGACAAAATTAGCTTCTGGAAGGATCATTGGGTAGGTGATAAGCTGCTTAAAGACACTTTCAACTCTATTTATCAGATTGCGTCAGACAAGGAAATCAGTGTCGCCGACAGCTACTCCCATATGGGAGGGAAGACGGAATGGTCAGTGCAATGTAGAAGGAACCTGGAAGACTGGGAAATTCCAATCCTTGCTAACCTATTGGAGTGCATCTACAAATGCCCCCCCCGCCCCGACGTTGATGACAAAATTTTATGGAATTTGGAAAAATCCTCTGTTTTCTCCGTCCGATCCTTATACAGGAGGATGCATCACCCCGGGCCGCTTGATGCGCCCCATCCCTCGGCTTTGGTTTGGTCTCTTCGTGCGCCCCCCAAATTAATCACTTTCGCTTGGCTGGTCGTTCACAACAAGATCCTCACCATAGACAATCTGGAAAAAAGAGGAATGATCCTCCCCAATATTTGTCTGTGTTGTATGAAGAATGCGGAGACGGTTGGTCACCTTCTAATTCTCTGTCCTTTTGTCTCTCACATTTGGGAGGATTTTGCTCGAAGATTTCATCTCAGTTGGTGCATTTCCGGTTCCGTAGACCTCCTCTTGCAAGCTTGGCACGGCTTCAGATTTGGGAAGATCAAGACTTTGATTTGGAGGCTTATTCTCCCCGCTGTTTGGTGGTCGGTCTGGCTTGAGAGAAACAATAGATGCTTTTCAAATGTTTCTTCCTCAGCCGAGTCCGTTTCCCTCAAAGCAGCTTCCATGGTCATTGAGTGGGCCTCCTATTTGGATTCTCTACGGGAACAAGATCTTTGTTTTCTTGTTGCTTAAGGGCAAGAGCCGACGCTATCTCAGCTTCTGCTCTTTTTATTTCAGTTGTTTCTTCTTCTTCTTCTTTTTTTTTTTCCTCTTTTGTAGCTGGTTTTGCTTGGGGTTTAATGAATCTTGTTGCCTTTCAAAAAAAAAAAAAGAAAAAAAGAAAAAAGACTCAACATTCACATATATTGACTAATAAGGGCACTTTCAACAGTTCTTTAGTAGTGGGATGAGGGATGTAGGGAACTTCAACTCAAATACAGTTTAATTTCAACTTTCAAGGCAACTATAAGAAGAATTGTAGGTTTTGTAAGGTTTCTCTAAATAAGATATACCAAATCATAGGGAAGGTGGAGATCCATGTAGAGACACTGTTCATGATTCAAGTGATTGTGTTAAAGAACAAACTGGACTTAATACTTTAAATGCTTGCAACCCAAAATCATTCTTAGGTGTGCTGGAAAAGGTGAATTGATCTCTATGTAACTTATCTATAGCAAGGAGGAGAAGTGCCTCATTTCCACTTGTAAACCAAGCAACCATGTGTGGGCACAAAATTTGGTTGCTTCTTTCTTTCCAAACTCAATTTTCGTACCACTTCCTCTGACACATAATTCTTGAAACTAACCCACATCAATAGTTGTGTTTTGGAATTTCCCTTTCATTAACGCACCTGGTTTGGAAGATGCTGTATCATTGTGTTCCTGTTCTGATCTACACTTTGTTCCTAGTTCTACACCTTGGATTGGGCAGCCTTTTTTAAAAGGCAACTCAAAATATTAAACAAGAAAAAGAAATACAGAAGGATGATGAGAGGTCATCAAAACCAAAGTCTGGGGAAAAAGGACAGGCTAAAGCAGCCAAAAAACAGAAAACAAACCAGCTAGAAACCAACATCATCATGCGAAAAAGGCTCTCATGCTGAGATGGAAAGAGAGCAGGAGATGCCCCGAAAATATTGGACTTTGGTGGTACATAGTCCACTTTGTGACCATGAAGAGAATCATCATACGCAGCACTGCTAACTGCTTGCTCTTGCCTTTTATTTATTTATTTTTTATGATTCCTTTTTTTCCAACTTCCCCATATGACCTAAAGATGAAGAATCTTCCAAATCACCACTCTCTCGGATGAAAAAGGGCCGCTCACCCATCCCACCAATAGGTCATGAATAGAGTGATCAGAGGCCCATGCTATAATGAACAGTTAGAAATCTGGTTGTTGAGTGGTCTGTTTTAGTCGATGGTCTTTCTGATCATGACCTCTTGTTTTTAGTTTCCTAGTCGTGCTGCTATCTCAGCAGTCTCTTTTTGTTTTTCCTTCCTTCTTTTAATATATTCCTCGTTATCTTTAAAAAATAAAAATAATAAAATAATGAACAGTCAGAAAAAAATAATTCACACCTTTTTAGCAGTTGCACAACAGATAAATAGGTGGTTCACTGGTTCTTTCGTCTTCCTAGTTCCTACCCATAAAGCACATATTGGGATAGCTACATTCCTCTTCTTAAGATTTCTCTCTCCCTGAAACTCAGGTGAAGGCTCATCCCACCATAGGTTTTCTGGAGACGACACTGCCATTGATGCTGACAACAGCAGTAGTTTGACTGCTCAAGCCAGTTCTGGGCCCGGAAGCCTCCCCTTCCTCTCTTTCACATTCACCATATAACCCCATCCTTCAACAAGCAACATGAATGGTTTGATTAGGTCGACCAACCCATCAGATGATGACTTCCACTCCACCATATTTAATTTTTCTCAGTAGATTGTCAGCGGATCCACCTTCAGCACCTCACAAAACATGCACCTCTGGCAATGAAGGTTTCAACGTCACAGGCATGTAAAGGAACACTCCTCACTTTCAACCAAACTATCATCGATACTCCATCTAGATAGACCTTTAATGGGCCATCTCATGGCTTTCCAATCTTCATAGAGGACTCTATCCACCTCTTCCTCATTTGGAAGCAGACCTAGAAATGTGTTCCAGCCCATCTTTTAATACCCACCAGAATTGCCAATCTTCTTGTGAGAGTTGACCTAAGTTTGGATTTTGTTCACTGAAGCTTTGCTAAGATTCGTTTTCCCAGTCAAGTAAGCTCCAAGGAATCCTTTTTGCTCTGACATTAGAGAGTCCTTCACCGTCATGACCATCTATCCATCTCATATTTCCATCCAAGCTTTGGAAGGGGCTGGAATCTGACACAATGACTCACTCATCGACCCATTAGAGACAGGACGGAATTTATAGCACCCAGGCAGGCATCCTTGAAACTTGAAAGATCTCGAGGGATCAAAAAATGGGGGTATATTTCTATGTTTGCTGTAATCTTTCACTCCCACTACCCTACCATCCATAACATCGACGGCCTTATGAAGCAAATGAAAGCAAATCTTCCTAGGGCACCGGAATCTTTGTGATAAGGTATGAACGTCTCTGTAATTGTACTGAACTCCTGAAAAATCAAAGCAACTTCATTTGCCCCATTGGGGATCAAACCCGCCAAAAAATTGGAAAAGGGCCTTTACTGCTTTTTGCTCCTCACCATTTTCCATCCTGTCTTTTTAGTTGAATCACTCATCATGATTCTCTCATCTACCTCTCAGGAAAGGAATCTCATTGGAATCTCCTTAAGGGAAACTCTTCATGTAGTGAGTAGCGGTAAGATTTGGTATCTTTCTAGAGATGTTGCTTCTTCAGGGCACATTCTTGATCCCAAGTCCTAACAACTTAAGGATAATCTTCTGGAGGAAGGTTCCTTAGATGTCTGGTCTAGGTTGTGGGATCTCTGCCCGTGTCTTGATGTATTCTGTTTGTTTCAATAAATTTCTCACTTATCAGGGAAAAAAAATGGAAAAAAAAAATTGAAAAGTTGCTGGCGATTCAATATTCTCCCATCTCTCTTTATTTGATAGTTATTCAATTAGTTTAAGAGCTTTAATGATCCATTTTTCCATCAACTAAATTAGCTAAATCAACAGTTCAGTTTTGATTCACATGGACACGTTTTTCATTCTTCTTTTGTTGCCCATTTCTGAATCTCTCTCTCTCTCTCTCTCTCTCTCTCTCTCTCTCTCTCTAAATTCTTAACTTTTGAAGTTGGGATATGGTGTTACTTTTCTAAACTTAGCATATCATATATGAGCTCCACTTGTCACTATCCTTTTGGTCCCAATCTTCATCCATACCACCACCATTGCCACAACCATCATAGCCTAGTCCTAGGTGTCTGGGGTCTGCTTTGTTTTTAATGATTGCTTGGCAAAAGTTCAATGACATGCTGCCTACCTGACATCAACCGTCCTATACCTGTGCTGGAGATTGCCTAGTGCATTGTTATCTAGAGTTATCAATCACCATCCATACAAGTTGTTGGAAATAGAATAGTGAAATATAACTAGTCATGAAAGTGTACAGCTGTAGGCCCAAGAAAGCCCATGACTGTCCAAATGATCCATAGATTATGCCCATGATACACCAGCAAATCAAATCTTTATTGAAAGTTGTTTTCATTTAAGAGTTCTTTAAGAAGTTGAAAAGTCCTTGTTTTGAAAGTAGAGTTGTCACGGCCCGAAGATGGAGCCCGAGCTCCTGACTCTACTCTTGAGGTGCGACTTGGGGGATTTTATTTATTTATTTATTTATTTAAACGGTGAGTTCGGACCCCCCCCCCCCCCCCAATGATAAAGAACATCAGACACAAAACATGAGAACTACTCAAAATGAGATTCTATTTCCTTTCCAAATATATACAAATGTTTAGTTACATTCAGCATTCAAGTTGTCGGTATCGCTACAAGTTTCGCTGGCCAGAGATAAAGATATAATATCGTTATTGCCGATAACCGAAAATTCGGAGAAAAATGCGAAAACATGGAGATAACGGTGAAATTTTTTAATGAAACTTCATGACGTGCCTAAATACACATATTTGCATATTTAGAAATTAAAAATTTGTAAAAAAATGCATTAAATAATAAGTTTTCATTTAATGGGGCCCAAAAAAGCATACATTTCCATAAGAAATTACTTTAATAATAACCAAAATAAATTTATCTAAGTTTCAAGTTGACCACACCATATGAAACAGTGGTAATAATAATTTCCACCATTGAAATCTTCATAGGTCCCAGTGATGTTTATTTGTCATCCAAACTGTTCATAAGATCACAGGGACCTAGATGAATAAAAAACAGAAATATCAGGTTGATACAAAACTTTTGTGGCCCCAAGAATTTTTCAATGGTAAACATTCAATTCACACAGTTTCATGTGGTGTGGTCCACCCAAGCTTTGGATATGCTTCATTTTTTTGGCTTGTTTCTTAAAATCATCTAATAAAATGGATGGATTGAGTGGATCAAATACGCAATTACAATGGGCCCACTGAGTTTACTCAATACGCAATTCACTTCCGTTCTAGTGCAGTCCGGAAGCGGATTGGCTGGTGTATCTCACACTGACCTCATCAAGTTATGTGGGCCTGATCATGAGGTATGTGTTATATCCAAACTGTTCATCCATTTGAAGAGCTTGTCTTAAGCCTTTAGACGAAAAATAAGACAGATATATAACTATCAAGTGGACCACACTGCAAAAACTAGTGGGGGATTGAACGTTTACCATTGAAACCCTTTTTGGGGTCATGGAAGTTTTGGATCAATATGAAAATTATTTTTCCTCTTCATTCAGATATGTGTTTTTATGAACAGATTGGATGCAAAATAAACATTATGGTGGGCCCTACAAATTGTTTAACGGTGAAAATCATTATCTCCGCTGCTATCTATGGTGTGGTCCATATAATCTTTGGATATGATTCATTTTTTGGATAATGCTCTAAAATGAACTCTAAAAGCAGATGAACGGTGTAGATATAATAAATACATCATTGTGGGGCCAATGTAACTTTGATCTCCTTTGAACCGTTCGTACAACTCGGAGCTTGAGGAGCGTCAGTGCTCGTCTTCGCACGACACGTACCTATAGTAGCTATATAGCTGGTGTGAGGTACAACAACCAATCCGCTTCTAGTGGATCCCTAACTGTGGGACCCATTATGAAGTATGTACCTTACATTTGCACCGTCCATCATATATGAAGGCTTATTTTATTGCATGATCCGAAAAATGAACTACATTCAAATCTTCAATGGACCACACCACAGGAAATTGTGTGAATTGAACGCATATCATTAAAAACTTCTTGGTGGCCACAGAAATTTTGAATCAAGTTGATATTTATTTTAACCCTTCATCCATGCCTTTTTATATTTACAAAAAGGTTTGATGACAAATAAAGATCACTGTGGGCCCTAAGAAGGTTTCAACGGTGAAAATCATTATTCTCATTGTTTCTTGTGGTGTGGTCCACTGGAGCTATGGATATGCTTTAATTTTGGGATTTACCCCTAAAATGAACTAGAAAAATGAATGGAGGGCGTGGATAAATCACATACATTCACGGTGGGTCCAGAAAGTTTACTCAGTACGCTGAAGCACACCATGCACCTGGTTTGCTTCCGTAGTTTTGAAGCATAGAAGAGAAAAAAAAAAAGAGATTTCGTCTGCGAAGAGGGGTTTTCGGCGAAGAGGGGCGACTTTCGACCGAGGGTTTCAAAGAATCTCCCGAAATCCCTGATTTTTCGCCAAAATCATGTACTTGTGAGTCACACGAGACGAGCGCTGTCGATTGCTGCCCACAAGATTCTTTTCTTCCGAGTTCCGATCAACCATCAACCAGGTATTACCGAAATCAAAGGTTTTTTTTCGATTTTTTTCGCCTTTTACCTATTTTGTCGGAAAAAATCCAAAATTATCGAAGATATCGCCGATAATCCAGAGAGAAACGAAAAACGGGGGTTTTAGTGTCGCTAGTCTAGCGACACCGATATTATTGACATTTCGTCGACAATGCGAACATTGGTTACATTGTTATATTTCTAAAAGAAAATTAAGCTAAATGTGATGTAGTTTCTCTTCTCGCTTAGCTACCTCAGCTACATAGGATTCCCTAAAAAAGATAAACAACAATTGGAATGAGTTTTATAATCTCAGTGGGTACATCTCTACTCATGAAGTAAGATAAATTACAATGTGTACAATAAGCAAGAGGTATAAGCGTATAACCGCAAGTATCAATTACTAAAAATCAGTAAAAATGGAATCATGAATGCAATGTATGTGTGAATGCGATGAGTATGAAAGTCACCTCCAAAATAACTGTCTCCATCATAACCAAATACTGAGCAGCCCATGTGCTCTAGAAATAAAGCCATATTGCTTGTGTTACAACTTAAAAGGTCTTCACACGTGCGACAGTGGTAAGTCGAGACTACACGTGACACCATCGAAGAAAGAGAGACATGTATTGGAGGGATTTGCATAGCCTTCTCATCTCCATCAACATAAGCATAAGACCTAGCACAAGTCACCCCCTCGCAAAAACGCGTGTCCTCCAACCCAACGTGCGTCAACGTCTCACTAAGACATGTGTCCTCCACATTTTATACCATCAACACCAGCCACCTTTCAATTCTACATGTCTCCTGAGCCATAGAAACCACGCTGTCAATGCCAGCCTCATACCCAAACCGGTAGGTTTAGACACCACGAGTCCCTCCCTTGCTACCCCTCTCTTGCCGAGGCACCGTCTCTTACAGCTTTCCCAACATTATCATCATCCAATAAACGTGATGCCACTATCTCAGTCATCCCTCTCCCTGACACCTGACGAGAGAGACATGTTGCATACATCATTGTGATTATCTGGCGTCTGTCGAACCATGGAGAGGGTACATGTTCATCCTCCTGAGAAGCTATAGAACCCAACCCCGCCTATCCGCCATTACTAAACCCCCTTGCAATTCCTCGTCCCTCCCCCATCCAAGTCTCGACTCCTTTAACACCCTTACAAATCACTGAAACTTCCCCAATAATAATGAAAAATTCCCTCTGGCGCTGGGAACCATCTTCCCTTTGACACACATCCTCGCCCACCTTACCTTTGCCCCTTCTTTCGTCTTCGGTCCACCACGACCACCTCCCAATGCACAAAGCCACCATCCAAAAAGCTTCCATAAACCACAGTTCTAAGGGCAGCCCCCACGCCTCTTCCCGACCGAAATACGACTTCTCTGCCCACCTGCACAGACTCTCCAATGGCTTGTCCCTAAAAATTGCCCGAACAATGAGGACCTTGTCAATCTCCACATCATGACTTAGCGAATTGGGAAGAAGTTCAAAAACTGGAAAGTGAATGGGAATTTGGTTAGGAAGAATCAAGGAGAACAATTGGGCTTGCCTAGCAAAACAGTTGAGGAGGTTTGGAGATGAGATGGATGCATTATGGAGAGAGGTTACCTATAGATAGTAAGGTGACTCGGGGGGAGGCAAGTGGTTTCCTAATAGGGCAACGAGATCAATGGGTTCATTGGTGAGAAAGACTAATAAGCTAAATTGGTAGGCAGTTAGGCCAAGATGGAAGCCGAATTTTGGAGAGGGTAGGTTAATAAAAGAAGGATGCAGATTTTTGACAAGCAATGGTTCTAGAATTAGGTTTTGAAAGGACATATGGATCAGGGATTCGGAATTGGATAACGCATTCCCCTCGTTGCACTCAATTGCATTGGATAAAGAAGTCAAGGTGGAAGATTGCTTTTCCGTTTTGTGACAGTCCATGGTGTGGAGCATATCGCTCTGAAAATATTTAAATGAGGAAGAAACTAGTGAGTTCGCTACTTTGATGAGTATCTTCCATGAGGCTAATATTGAGAACTCAAGTGAGGACTCTAAATATTGGAAATGGAGGAGTGGTAGATTTGCTATGAAGACAATTTATATTAAGTTGTGTGGAGCATATCGCTCTGAAAATATTTAAACGAGGAAGAAATTAGTGAGTTCGCTACTTTGATGAGTATCCTCCATGTGGCTAGTATTGAGAACTCAAGTGAGGACTCTAAATATTGGAAATGGAGGAGTGGTAGATTTGCTATGAAGACAATTTATATTAAGTTGTGTGAATCAGGGGAGCAGAAGCATCTAAGCGCCGAAGTTTGGAGAGCCCCCATTCCCCTTAGGGCCATTTTGGGACGTTGCATTAGAGTGAATTAGAAGGGATGGAATTAGATTTAAGGTAATGAGAGGATTGTAGTGGTTGTCCAGGAATTCCAGTGGATTGGAAGAGCCCGAGATGCTCTTTGTTTTCTGTTTGGATGGGTGATGGAATTCGGCCCTCCTCCAGCTGTAAACTCATGGGAGTGTTTGGAAATGCAAGCATTTTTTAACAGTGGGCATCCTTAGCACCGCTGCTTCCTACGGTGTGGTCCATTGCAGCCTTGGATCTACCTTTGTTTTGGTCCAATTCTCTATACTGAATGGACCTTACGTATGGACGGTGTGGATCGAAGTTATACATCACGGTAGGCCACTTGTGAGGACGCCTGTGATCCCATCTTGTATCCCACGCTGTATCTAGGGATGGGCCAAGTCTAAAGGAAGGATTTCACAAATCCCTTGGGAGGCCGGTGCAGTTTACGAGGCATTATGCGCCGGAGTAACGTCCAGCCATCCAAACAGACTATTGGATAGAAATCGGGATTAAATCCCACTTAATACCATCCAGTTCCGTCCAGTGCATCGAGCCAAACACGCCCTTAGGGTTCAAGCTTTTGCATAGTTAGCCATTGCCAATAAAATTCTTATGGTGGACAATGTGAATAAAAGAAAATTGTTGATGTTTGACATGTGCATGATGTGCAGACAAAGTGAGGAATCAGTGGATGACTTAAGTTACCATGTATTTAGGCAGTTCAAGATCAACTAGGAAATGCAGAGGCCTCTAGAAGAGGTCATAGCTGGCTGGACCTCAGGTCCATTTTCAAAGAAAGGTAAAAGAATTTGGGCCCTGATCCTATACACAATTGTATTGAGAATATAGAAAGGAACGAAAGAATACTTAAGGACAAAGCTAAATCAATCATAGCTACGTCATACACAATTGTCACCATGGTATTGGTATGGGTCATGGACTCATAGAGACTCCTGAATTTTCTGGATCCTCTGCTACATCAGTGAGAGGCGAATGGGATTCAGTGATTTTTCGATGAAAAGGCAACTAGCACTGGAGATATTGCATTGCAATCTTATTTGCAAGTATGTATCGTTGTGGGGTGACGATAGGATCACCATCCATAATTGCTACGGGAATGATGCTTCGCAATCATTAATGAATTGTCATCTTTGAAAAAAAAATTTCAAAGTAAACCTTAAAGAGTAACGGAAATGGGAAAACAGTCACGCTACTCTAATATCAAGGTGTTGCATGCAACCAACACGATTATTAACAAAAGACGGAAAGAAAACAAAAGCGAGAAGACTCTGATGGAGAAATATGCACACCAAAAGTAAGGATTCAAGAAGCAAAATGAAAAAAGTAATACAAATCATATATCTGTTTATTGAAATTGAAGGGTGTCGCTCAAGGGAGAAGCAAAGTTCACACACCATGATGAAGGACCTTCAGTTTTGGTTTGACCCCACCAAAAGAGGTACAATGTCTCCCACTGAAACTTCTAAGCTACCTTGCTAGGTAAGTGTCAAAGGATCCAGATCGCAGGCCTTTGCATTTCGATATACCATTTATAGCATCTGGTATCAAAAACTGGTTCTGTAATTTAGGCCTTAACTCCTTATATTGCTTAGTTGCATCTTGTTTGTAGGGTTGTAGTCATTTCAAATGGGTTTGATGTAAAACAACTCTCTTAATATAAGGACTGAACGCCCTCCACTGATCTGCACCCAGAGAGGACTGCTATAGGTTAAAGATGGGTTGCTTGAGATGGTCAACGGAGGATGGAATGAAGGGTGGAAGGGGGCTATGAAGGTTTCATTACCCAAGTATTGGAAGTTCTCAAGTGTTATCATGAGATTTAACTTAGTATGTACATGTGTACGATACCAATTTAGCCAATCCGAACCTTACATCTAAATGACCATTGAGAATAATCTTTATCAGTAAATTAAGTCATCTGACCATCGAATTCTAAGACAGACCATCATATATCCAAGTATTCTCACCTGCCCATCATAACCAACCGTTCAGTCAACTATTCACTGCTAGGTAAATATATCTGACCGTCCACTTTGAGTTTGGATCACCCGATCATAGTAAACTAACTACTTGATCTCTATATCCGCTCGTACACATCAAGATTGAGATTTTGATCCGTTCATCTTGTTCACCACACCATCAAAACTGCAATCTGAGGAACTTACACATGTGAACAAGTCACTTGAATCTAACGGTATACATGTTTTACCTTTTGATCACTCCAAAAACCCACTTATGTTCATTTGTTTACAAAATTGACTGTACACCCATCTACATACATGATCGGAGTACTAACCATCAAGTTTTCTTATTTTTAACATGTCATCCAACCGCTCATCATATTTGGATCTGCCAAACGGGCTGCCCAAATATTAGAATAAACCGCTCAGTTCAAAGATCGTAAGGTATATGTCACAATTACTGGCTAACTTCTCTACTAGATGTATGAAGGCATTGATTTAGACCTCAGGGTAGTATGACCCATTAAAGAGGCATCTTGGTCATTTGTAAGCGATCAAGGCCCAAACTGGGGCGATGGAAAGAGCATGAAAAATAAAGAATGCCCGTCGAATTTCAATGCATTCGGATGGTGTAGTTCAACATTACGTATGACGGAACTTAGAGAAATAAAAGATGACAAAATCGTAAATACTTGATGCCATTAACCTATACCATTGAATTCTAGATCACATGGTTCCCATGATCTGTTTCATGTGAAATTTTATACCATGCATATTTATCATAAATTAACCATACATGTCGAATTTCAGCCCTTAGATCATCGGAAAAGTGGCCTAATTGACAAATCAACCCCTTAATTGTTGACCATCAAGTGAGGGACGATCGTGGGTGGTCATAGTAGGAGATTTCCCTTCATATGAATGACTTGGATTGCCCATCATATGGACCGAGTATGAAACATAAAAACCCCACTTTGGTAGGCTCTTCCTTAGGCGCGAAGTTATCCTTTTGAGGCTTACCAACTCTTTATAAATTTGGATCGTCTGATTTAACTACTTCCCGCCGTCCATCGCAACTCAAACTTGGACCACACTTTGGCCTCACATGACTACGATATCATATAAAATTTAGACCTCGATCTATGATCCTACACCGTTGAACGCAGAAGCCAATTCCTTCCTTTTGGTGCAAAAGGTGAGATTTCAGATTTGGGCTTTTTCGACCATCGACCAACCACCAAATTTTGTCCAATTGTTTGCCTATCTTGACTACATATTATTTCAAGATTGGGCCCTGATCATTAACTGTGGACCGCTAATTCAGAATTAAGTTCATTTTGGCATCCGCTTGAAAAACTTTCAAGATAAGCCTCCGATCAACTCCATATTCACAACAATGGCCTAACACAATCCTACAAAATTGATGAAGGGGGTGGATTCTCAGTGGACCCCACTTGGCTCCAACAATCGATCACATCCCACCAAGCTATGCGAACAGTGATGGAAACAAAAAAGGAAACTCCTTTCGCATCCGCTTTGCGTTCAAGACGGAACGGACTCCGATTCTTTCTCCTAAAGCAGCACCACCCAAGGAGGGTCACTCTCATTAAATCTCAGCTGTTCATAGGCCATTCAAGCTTAAGAATACGGCCAACAACAATGTCGTCTACGATTTCCTCTCTTTCTTTTCTTTTTGCCGAAACATAGTTTCAAACTGAAACTAGGAGCCAAATCTAGAAAAAAATATGGATCATCCAATCAATACTTTGAATGTCTTAGAATCCAAATTCCAATCCGACTATTCAAGCATAATCAGAATTAAAAACAAAAACTCCATGGTTTGCGTCACATGCGGTATAACAGCCACATCTGTCGCAGAACCCACCAAACAAACACATCCCAACCTTCAATTTTCAATGTCTATAAGCTTCCATGCTTCCATTGACCATCCACAATGACCGCCTCGAAGAAAGATGGGCTGGAACTAGGGGTGTACACGGGTCGAGCCGAGTCGAACTGGCCTCAGCCCGTCCGGGCCCGTTCAATAGCCACACAAGGCCCAAACCTGACCGGGCCTGATCACCGGGCCAACATCTCCAGCCCGAACCAGGCCCGACGTGAGTTCGGGCCAGTTTCGAACCTTCGAGTTCGGGCTAGTTTCGAACCTTACAGCAAGTTCATGGGAAGGGCTTTGGCAGGTAATCCACGTCCCATTACAAGGCCCTCGATCAACGGTTTAGATAGTTGAACTATAGACTCCACAAAAAAACTAACTAGTCAGAACATTTACATACATTTACGTACATTTGACAAAGTATAAAATAAAATATTTTATACAAATTAAATACAGTAATACATGGGTTGGGTCGGGCCGGGTCGGGTCGGGCCGGGGCGAGTCGGATTTCGGACCGAGTCGGGCTGAACTGGGAGGTATCCGAACTCGGCCTGAACTCACTTTCGGGCCTAGAAAATTGGCCCGTCTTGACCCGAACTCAGTTCCGAGTCAGGCCGAGTCGGGCTTTTTCGGGCCGGGTCGAGGGAGCTAACCGGGCTAGCCCGGTTTGTGTACACCCCTAGCTGGAACAAAATCTGCCATTAAAATGGCGGCCATCTTCTTCATCGGAGTGCTGTTTGTCGATTGCTGAGGCTGCACTATCTTATGATCAAATCCATTCAATGAGTGGCCCACCTAAACGTGTGGTATTTCCTGATATAGTATAAGAAACGAACCAACAATCTGGAGCATTGTACCGGGTTGAACAACTCACGTTTGAGTCATGCGCAAACTTCCCACATGTTGTGTAACACGTCGGGAACTCCCTCTTGCGCAACGACTGTCCAAACTTACCTATATATTCTGTCTTGGAGATATTTCGGCCATATTATGGAAAACAGAGAGAGAGAGAGAGAGAGAGAGAGAGAGAGAGAGAGAGAGAGAGAGTTACTTGTGGCCTAACAACAACTCGGTGAGTCACCAGGCTTGGATCAGATTTAGATCTGGGTTATGTTTCCCAATGTTAAAGGTAAGTTGTTATATCGAGCTTCTAAAAAAAATCATCATTAGCTAAGATTAGGTTTTTATTTAGACTCTTGAACAAGCCTATGTAGGTTGTTTAGAATCGAGTCGAACTGAGTTGACTCAGCGAAGGAAATCACTGATCAAGGGTTTGGTCAGGCTGAGAAGAGTTGCTGATTCAGGTAAGAGGGTATCTACCTTCCACTTTGCTTAAAATCCCTAATTGGATTAGAAAATTACTTCAACCCTAACCCTAAATCTACATCTATCCTATATTTTGATCCTAACCATACAATCCATGTAATATGACGATCTAACCATATGAATCATTAATTATGCTAGAGTTGGGTACCACAATGTGTAAATTCAAATCTAGTAGCGTTAGAGTGTGATTGAATGCAAGAGGTGAGGGTTTTTCCTTTAAAATTTGTGATACATTAGATTTGACCATCTTTTCTTACATGCTTCAAGTTTATACTATTGTTTATCTTCACCATATGAATCATTGTTGCATAAGTTAAATCATTACGTTATTATCTTGCACGCAAGTATTGTGTTGGAAATCACACTCCTAGCGATCGATATATTATCGTGGACGTAATGCGTTTCGGGTAGCGGCCCTCTTGGTCAACACGTAATCCCGTGGGTTGGGTAGTGATGCACAATCGATGTAAGTAAACCACTATGCATGTTACATCACTTCTCGGGATTTGATGTCTCAAATAGTCGCTCCATGAACAAATCGTGTCACGTAAATCTTCCAATTGCGTGTTGTATCGCCTTAAGGCATTCACATAAATCCACGTTAACGTTGGAATGCCAACGAATCTCCGTAATATGGGATGCGGGCGATCCGGGTATTTTTAAATTATATTTTATTGTGATGATCGCTACGTGTGATGGACCGCACATACTTTGCTAAGTATGCATTTCATGTAGAATGTTTGCGCATACCAATACCACTTGTATTTGTGGAGTATGAGATGTATCGGGACCCTTCTGTTATTCTTATGAATCACTTGAATCATTGTAAACTTTAAAGGACAACCACTACAATGAGTAAGGCATTGACCCTCTCAAACCATACAAATATTGTAGGTGAATTACAATTTGATGATACGGATGACGACCGTTTTGTGGAAGACATGTGCAAATAGAGAAGAAGAATAGCGCAAGATTTGCTTTTATTTATTTTTCCGCTGCTTACTTAAGACAATGTAATAAGCTCCGATTGAGATGACATTAGAAAATTAGTTGGATGCTTTTTACTCTAATGGAATAATAAATACAGTTGATTTTACTCTCGTGAATGGTTATCTTCGTGAATGTAACTGGATGTGAGCTTATATATAATAATAATAATAAAAAAATAAAAATAAAATAATAATAATAATAATAAAAATAAAAATAAAAAACAAGGTGCGATTTTGAAGCATTTAATTTTTTACATTATTAACACTCAGAATTCTCGGGCACCAGTATATACTAGGGCCGTGAAAATTCAGGGCGTTATAGTTTCCTTTCAAGGAAGGGGAAAGTGTGCAATTAAGGATGTTTGTAAAAGAGCGAAAACCCATGTAATTACGTTTTAGGAAACCAAAGTCCAGAGTTTCGACAAGAGGCTGTTGGACTTGTTGTGGGATGTTAAATTGGAGGATTGGGTGGCCATTGATGCAGTTGGGTTTGCTAGGGGCATTATGATGGCTTGGGATACTCCAATGCTGATTAATGAATGTTCATAGTGGTTTATGGGCCAAACATAACGGAAGCGGTTTGGGTTTGGGCCATTACACGTTATGGGGAAATAATGGCCTGGTAAAAATGGATTATTACGGCTAAACGGTCCATGACAGATTGCCGTAATAGCCTTGGGTCATTATGCACAATAAATTAAAAAGGGGTTCTTCTAGAGAAAGAAAAAAATTGGGAAAAAGTGTTCTTCCTCTTCTTCTTTGTTCTTCTTCCTTGCGTCTTGCAACCCCCCCCCCCAATACCCTAGATCTTGTAATGATCTCTCTCTCTCTCTCTCTCTCTCTCTCTCCCTTTCTGTCTCCTCCTCTTCTTCTTTCTTCTTATCTGGAATATCTCTCTCCCCTCTCTCTTTCTTGTCTTTTAAAAAATGTGGCTTTATATCAGCCACGATTTCATGAAGTCATTTATATGATACTTTGGTGGCATATGATACTTGATACACTTGCACGTCTCAAAGTTTGTACATGTGGCATATTTTAAATTAACCAAACTGTTTAAATTGTGGGACCCATTGTTGCTAAGTTACAATCCCAAAATCAGATTTTTTTAATGATCATAACTATTGATTTGTGGACACTTGTTTGTTGAAATATGGCCATTGGACTTCTTTTATTCTTCATCGTCCAATAAATGTCCACTGATATGATATATGGTTGATGAAATGAGCAAAATTTAGGGCTGATTGTATTAGTGGGATGAGTGCCATAGATTGCATAAATTTTGGGCCAATTTGTGGCATTCAAGTGATTCTTAAATTGATGACACTATTCATCCAAATTCAATATCAAAATTTTCTTAATTTTTCTTGGCGGTAATGATGTCAAATGCTTACGGATAAACATTAGTAGGATGAATGTCATATATTGCATGAATTTGGGGCTGATTTGGAAGCATTCTGGCGGTCCCCCAAATCGGCGACATTATTCATCCTTAATTTCAAAATTTTCTTAAAATTTTTGTTTGGATGGAATGATGCCAAATGCTTACAGATATGCATTTGTGGATTAATTGTCATAGATTGCGTGAATTTCGGGTTGATATGGAGCATTTGAATGTTCCCCCAAATCGTCGACATTATTCGTCTGGATTTAATTCAAAATTTATATATATATAAAATAATTACCTAGGGAAAATGATGTCAAATACTTGGGGATATGCATTAGCGGGATGAATCTATAGATTGCATAAAATTTGGGCTGATTTGGGGGCATTCCAACGGTCCCTCAAATTGGCAACACTATTTATCTGAATTTAATTTCAATTTTTTTTTCTTCAAAAATACTTGGGGGAATGATGTCAAATGCTTTGGTATATGCATTAGTGGGATAAGTGCTATAGAATGGACTACCTAAGCTCGTCGGGTTCATAAAATAATTAGATGAGCCAAGATAGCATTCCCACCAAAGAGTGGGCCGTTACGCCATTGTAAACATGGTCAAAACAAAAGGAAGAATACATATTTGGAATCATCTAAATATTTACGATTTTTCCCTTATCTTTTCAGTTTTTTTTTTTTTTTTTTCGAAAAATCTAACTATTATTGGGGGTGTGACGACCGTTACGCCCCCTGTGACATAATGGTAACAAGGGGACCATTATGCCCACTGTTAGTGTTATGACATATATTGCTGTTTGTCCTTGGTGTGTGGAAGGCGATTTTCAATCTGAGAGATTGACATAGGGTAGTATCACTCTCTCCTACTTTTTCCTTCCCCACTTGAGAGTCCTCTCTTTCTTGTACAAGTGCACCTATGGCAGACCCTGAAATGATCCCAGTCCTTCCATTGTCCACATGCTGGTCATCTGGTCCCCATTCCCCTGTCGACCGATCCTTCCCCTCCAAGTCAGCATCTAGTTCCTTCTCTTGTCCTGCTTCCCCAGACAACAACTTTCTACTACATCCGCCATTTTTTCCAGCTGGGTCTCTAGATTCCCCCGAGTGCTGAGATCTCTCCACCTTCCGACTGGAACCTTCCTTTCTTCTCCGATTGTCATTGTGTACGCTCTACCCTCCACCATAAATGGCACTGTCATCTCAGGCTTTGACACGCCGTCAAAGAGAATCCACACTTTCCCCACTTCTAAATCTTCGATGGATTTCGGATCCCACTTCTACTACTGTCCCCATGCATGAGCTCAGAGGGCTGTAAAGCCCTCCACATTCCACACATCAAGAGGGACTCCCCAAATTTGGGTTTACTTTTATGCTTTGAATTCATGCAAATTATTGTAGAAAATCTGTTTCACTTGGTACTATATTGTGTTTCTTCCTGTCTGCCTCGATTTAAAGATGGATCTTTCTACTGAGAAGCTGTATTAGTTGGATACCGGATGACTGGAGCTATTGATTGTAAAATGATATGTTTGGATTTAATAAACAGGAGAACTTTAATCTGTGCAGTCAATCAGGATGCTGAAGAATCATTTAGAAAGACCATTGAAGTGGATAGACTGATAGATACGCTGAGGGATGCAGATGCAAATGAAGTAAGAGGATCCTTTATTTAAGCACCTACAACAACCCTTTGTACTTAAATCTATTTGGGCAACAAGGGATTCAGTAGCTTGAAGTTGCATAGTTTGGTCTACTTTGAAGTGTCCTGGATGGTGCTACTTTTTACTGTGTAGAATCCTATGAAAATCTAAATTTCTGACTAAAGTTTCTTTCTTTCTTTTTTTTTTTGAATTTGTTGATAACAGCTTCAGAGGCTTGTTGTGGAAAATGTCTTGGCATTCAATGAGAGTTTCTGGATTCGGCTAGCGGCTAGAACTGATACGTGCAAATCTGATGATGATAAAGCATGGTTTTTGACTTGGTTGATTTTTGTCACTTTTCAGAGAGAAATTTCAGTTTTAACCTTGAATCAACTTCATCAGCTTTGCAATAAAAATGCTTGCCTGAGTAGAATATTCATATTCTTTGCAGAAAGATTATGAGGAATTGGCTTTATCAGTAATGAGCATAGTTGATCGCCTTGTCCATAAGACCAATGTAAGTTTCGATCTCCCTTGGATATCATCTGAGATGTCCGTTCAATAGCATGATTCATCTTGATTTTGATTATTTTATGATCAGTAACTGTTCATGTTGAAATTGTGTCAAAAGAAACATGTTGAAACACTAATGCTAAACACAATCCAATAAATGAGTTACATTACTTCTGAATGTTACAAAACAGAATCAAAGCATGCTCCTCACTATTTTATTTCATATACATGAAGATAAATGAAGATAGATTGATCAACTTGTTCGAGAAGGACAAACTTCTAGATCATTTTGATCTCGATTGTGCAATATTTCTCAAGATATAGTTGTTGCATGATTGAATTCTATTTATGTGTCAATGTCGTAGTTAAACATCCTTCCTATTTTCTAACTTCCCTAACTGCATCACAAAACCATTTCTTAAATACCCTAGGTTATTTGGGCTTGTTGAAAAATATGGTGAAAATATTCAAGAAAAATTTCACAATCAACTTCATCATCATCATCATCTAAGCCTTATCCCAACTAATTGGGGTTGGCTACATGAATCCTTTTCTGTCATCTCACTCTATCAAGGGCCAATACTTCAGTTGGACCATAGGTCATCAAGTCTTTTCTTTGTTTCTCCCCCACATCCTTTTGGGCCTTCCCCTTCCCCTTTTAGAGTCTTCAACTTGTACCAATTCATTCCTTCTTACTAGCGAAGTTCTTGATCTCCGTTGCAAATGACCAAATCATCTAAGTCTACTTTCCCTCATCTTATTACATATTTGGTGCTGCTCCTGAGTTCCCTAGAATGCATCCATTTTTAATTCTATCCTTCCTCGTTGTTGCAGTCATACACATCAACATCCTCATTTTAGCTACACTCATCTTATGAACATGTTCTTCCTCAACTGCCCAACATTGTCCCATAAAGTATGGCTGGTCTTGTAGCCATCCAATAAAATTTCCCTTTTAGTTTTAGTGGTACACGACAATCACATAAAACTCTAGAGGCACATCTCCATTTCTTCCACCCTGCTTGGATTCTGTGGGCAACATCCTTCTTAATCTCTCCACTCATGAATTATTGATCAAAAAATATCGAAAGTGGTCATTTTGGAAAACTTCTTGGTCAACAATCTTAAGTAATTCCTCATTTTCACTTCTATTGCTACTAAAATTACACTCCATATGCTGTTTTAGTTCGACTAGTTTTTAATCCTTTAAATTCTAAGCACCCTCAATAAATCTAGCTTTGTGTTTATGCAATCCCTCGTCTTGTCAATCAAAACTATGCCATTTCAAACAACATACACCATGTGATCTCTTCCAGCAAATGCCTCGTTAACTCCTCCATAAGTAATGTGAAAAGGTACAACGTCAATGTCAACCCCTTGTGCAGACTTATGGTAATTGAGAACTCGCTCGTCTCTTCAATAGTGGCCCTCACATTTGTTATAGACTTACAACTCCCTCATACATATCCTTAATCATGTCAGTATATGCTCTTGGAACTCCTTCCTTTACCAACACCCACTATATTAACTCTCTAGGGATCCTATCTTAAGCTTCTCTAGGTCAATAAAAACTGTGGAGATCCTTCCTCCTCTTCCTATATTTCTCAATTAATTGTCGAAGTAGTAAAATAGCTTCAGTGGTAGACCTCCCTGGCATGAAACCAAATTGATTTTTTTGATACCATTTGTCTCATGCCTTATTCCTTGCTCAATCACTCTTTCCCAAAGTTTCATAGAATGGCTTATAAGTTTCATCCCACGATAATTAGTGCAACTCTGTATGTCTCCTTTATTCTTATAAATAGGTACCACGAAACTTATCGTCCATTTGTTGGCATTTTCTTCAATCTTACAATCTTGTTAAACAACTTTGTCGACCAAACCATTCACTTCCAAACCTCTATTAGTATACCATTTGGTCCAAGGACCTTTCTTTCATCTTTTTCAAAGCTTCTTTCACTTCAAATATCCTAATCCTATTAAAGTATCTATGGACTTTGATGTCATTTGAGTGTGTGGTTTCTTCTATCCCTATGCTCTCATTGTGATTGCCATTTAACAAGTTCTAAAAAATAATTTCTCCACCTTTCATTGATCTCATTTTCCTTTACTGGTATCCTCTGGTCATCACTCTTTAATGCATCAAACATGATATAGGTTCCTACTCTTCCTCTCTCTCATGTTTGCAAGTTTAAATAGCTCTTAATGCATCTAACATGATCTAGGTCCCCACTCTCTCTCTCTCTCTCTCTCTCTCTCTCTCTCATGTTTGCAAGTTTAAATACAATTTTCTCACATTCTTGTCTCCAATCTATTGTAAACATCATCATAAGCCTTAAGCCTCACTTATTACTTTCTTAGCAATATTTTAAACATTTTTATATTGTTTAAGTTTTTCATTGTTTATAGTCCCTTGCCAAGTCTTGAAACATGAACGTTTCTCGCTAACAACTTTTTATACATTGTCATTCTGCCACCAAGTTTCCTTACATGATTGGCTTTTCCCTCTAGATACTTCTAAAATATCTTTTGCCACTTTCCTAATGCATTCAATTATCTCATTCTACATAACGTGTACTTCCTTGACATTCCGCTTTCTTCTTCCATCAATTTATTTCTTAATAACATTGTTTTTCTCCTTTTAAATTTCACCACCTAGTTTTTGGATGCCTATTAATCTCGTTCCCTTTCTTCCATCTCTTAATGTTTTTTTTTTTTTTTTGGGAAAGGTAACACTACCTGGGATTAAACCCTGGATCACTCACACGCATTACACTGTTTGATGCAGGACAATTAACCACTTGCTCTAAAAGCTTGAACTAATAGAGCATGGCGAATCAATCCATTTATCTCATAGCTTAGGCCCCACATCACATGGGTTAGGACCTCGGTTGAACCACCCTCATGGGCCCCACTTCACATGGGTTCTGCATCACACGAGCTACCTTCCTCACACGGGCCGTCCCCCCCGAGTGTGCCCTTACAACTCACAGGCCACCCCACTCGAGCTCGGTGTGGAAATGCCCCTGTATTACTATCTCTACTAGGTAACATTAATAACCATTAACCTATGTTGCACAGTCAAACTCTCTCCATGTATCACCTTGTACTCCTTACATATGTCTTGTTTGAGATATCTACTCTATTCCAATAAGAGCTACTCTAATAAGCTTTCTCTCTTCTTCTTCTTCTTCTTTTTTTTTTTTTTATATAAATTTTTTTATTTTTTATTTTTAAGAGTTACTAAGCTCTTGTTGCTTTGCTCTTGTTTTAAATAAGCTTGTTTGGTACAATCAGTTTTTCAAAACTAAAAAGCTCTTATCTGAAATAAGCACGCTTGGTAAAACATTCAAATAAGAGCTTTTTTTAAAAGGGGTGGTTGACGCCATTTTAAAAAATTACAACTCTACTATAAGAGCAATCCAAACGGTTGTTTTGGTGAAGCTCATCGTAGATGGATTGTGCCCCAAATGGCAAAAGAATAGATGGCTACAATCTTCATGTTTTAAGACATTTGGGCCGTCCATTATGTCAGACATTGGATGTGGATCGTCCATCATATGGAGCCCACCTTTGATGTGGACTGTCCAACGTGTAGGCCAAACCTTCAAAGTGGGCCGTCCATCATGCGAGGCCCATCTTGGATGTGGACCATTCATCATTAGGGGCTGACCTTTAATGTTGACTATCTATTCTGTGGGGCCCACCTTAACGTAGGTTATCTATCATGTGGCGCCCACCATCAATGCTAATTGTCCTTTATGTGGGGCCTTTCAATGTCCACTATCCATCACGTGGTGTCCATCTAGCTATTGTACCCTTGTGGGTGGCAATCTAGTCACCTGGAAGAGTAAAAAGTAGTATGTGGTTGCTCGGTCTACTGTAGATGCTGAAAATAGAGCAAGGGCACATGCGATGTATGAAATAATGTGGCTTCACACCCTGTTATAAGAGCTTGGTTACCCTACTGGTCCCATTCCTTTGTACTGTAACAGTCAAGTTGCAATTCATATTGCCAACAACCATGTGTTTCATGACCACACCAAACATATTGAGATAGTCAGTCACCTCATATGTGCGAAGGTGGCTGTTAAAGAAATTGCAACTTCATTCGTTCGTTCCGGGGAGCAAGTAGCTGATATGTTCACTAAATCCCTTGCTCTCTTGGGACCCCTTGCATCATCAAGTGAACAAGTTAGGCATGATTGATATCTATGCTCCAACTTGAGGAGTATTGATGTGTGTGTGTGTGTGTGTGTGTGTGACTGTCTTTATTTGAGTGCATGTGTATATATTTTTGTATGCTTTGCTAGAGCACCATATGTACACATATATAACTAATATGAGGGTTGTGTAGGGACTAGTGAGATAGAACCACCATTGCCCTAGCCATCTTTTTCCTCTTTTCTCTCTTTTCACACTTTCCTTTCCACTCCTGATTTCTTCTCCAATCTACTTCAACTGCAAGTGGGGCCCATGGATTGATGATCCAAACAGTTGACATTATGGGCCCACTAGATGGCCCATGCACCAAAAATTCATAAGACTTGAAGAATCCTAACCCATCAATAGGTGGTCAATAAATGGACAATTAAGAGAGATACAACAATGGTTCACATTGAATCAAGAAATAGGCAACATGCTATACAGCTAGGACCTTCCTATCTGGGGATTTTGGGTGAATGGACTATCCACAGTAAAGCATGTGTATCCACAGTTTGGATGATTGAACCATGAGCCTCACTCTCACACACTAACAACCCAAAGGATAGGGTACAACCTTTCCGCCCAAGCATTGTATAATATTTCTTTGATATTATATTCTTTTATTTAGTACTTGGAATTAAACTCGAATTTGTATTTCATTCACATACTTCTGATTCCTGAATAAATTTTGTAATTGTAAATGGATTAGTTGACCAATGTGGACAACTAGCAGAACATTTAGCCCTAATCTCCACTATGTATTCCTCCCATCTTCTACTTCCGCTTCTTTATGTTTCTTCTTTCTACCAATCAACCAACATCTACTTTCAAATATCAGTATTGGACCATGTATTGGCTAGATTCAAAATCAATACGTATTGGCACATTGGCCGATATGCACTAGATCTCAGCTGCAATGGTGTAGATTTTGACTGATTTAGTCCCATTTTGACGATACATATAATAAATGCATTGCTTTGGTTTTTCAAAACAGAAATATGATGATATGCATCAGCCAATACAATACATCATCATCATCATAGTAGCCTTGTCCTGGCTATTTGAGTTGACTTTACGAATCCTATTTCACCAATCATTCCCATCCAAGGTCCGGTTGTGGGCTCTTCCTCTTCCCTCTATACTTGTTGATGGCAGCAAAATCAATTCAGTGGTCCATGCCATGAAACGTGGGTGGGACCCACATAATGGATGGTGGACATTAAAGGTGGGCCCACGTGATGAACAACCCATATTGAAGGTAAGCCCCATATGATGAATGGTCCACATCAAGGTGGGCCCACATAAAGGACGGAGTGGGCCTCACATGATGGATGACTCAGATCAAAGTGTGGCCCCTCGTGATGGACAGTCCACATCAAGTGGACCCTACTTAATGGACGGTCAACATCCAAGGTATCGCATGATGAACGGCCCATATCCAAAGTGGCCCAACATGGTGGATGATCCGCAAAGCCTTTCTCCTTTTTATAGACTCAATAGAACTTTCCTACATTAACTCAAGGACTTGGAAATCTAAAACACACTCTAGTTTCAAGAAGAATTAATAAGATGGAAAGATAAAACTTTAGTCTCAAAGACGACTAATAAATGACAACAATTTCCTAAGAACATTCTTCTAGAACTCTTGTAATGAACCGGAATTTTCTCGAGCCCATTTGGAAGTACATGTGTGTCAATCCCGGCTGCCCCTGCGTGTGTGACCGCACTTCCGCACCCACACAAGTTTGCACATGTGCGAACCCTCATTAGTGAACAAGCGCTGCCTACCACAAATGATAGGTTAGGCCATGTAATAGTCAAATAAATGATACAACCAACTAAGCGACAATACATGCATGGATAAAATAAAAGGTCGCCATGATCAAGACTAAGTTTCTAAGTAACATCCATAGGAGTGGCAACAGGTTGACACCCAAGCTTGCCAGTCTTAGACAAGAGATCGATGTCATATTTTCTTGTGATAGAACAATTCTAGACTTGAATCTAGCAACTTCAATACCAAGAAAGTAGTGTAGTGTACCCAAATCTTTGATAGAAAATCACATTTGAAGAAAGGATTTGAGAGCAGTAATGCCCTCGGCATCATCAGTGGCTAAAACAATATCTTCTACATAGACCAGCAAAACCATAACCCCAGTAGTACGACGAGTCAACGACAAATGAAGAGAGTGATCCGAATGGTTGCGAACAAAGCTGAAGTCCAATAGTGCATGACTAAACTTGTCAAACCAGGCCCGGGGTGATTGCTTAAGACCATAGATAGCCTTCTTAAGATGATAAACACGATACGATCCACTGGTCAGGGAAAAACCTAGTGGCTGATCCATATAAACTTCCTCGGCAAGGTCACCATGAAGAAACGCATTCTTCACATCCAATTGGAATAATGATCAAGACAAATTTTTAGCTAACGAGATGACCATATGAACTTTGTCGAGCTTGGCCACATGGGAGGTCTTGAAGTAGTCCACACCATAAGTTTGACTGTAGCCCTTGGTGACTAATCGAGCCTTATACCGGTCAATTGATTCATTTGGAAGGTACTTAATAGTATAAACCCAGTGGCACCCAATTGTCTGCTTACCCTTTGGTTAGGGAACTAGCTCCCATGTATCATTCTATTTAAGAGCTTGCATTTCCTCGATCATAGCTTGCCTCTAGTCAGAACTACTGAGGACCTCCTTAAGAGTGCGGGGAATCGATGAAAAAGAGACCGACGTAGTAAAAGACCTGAAAGTAGGAGACAAGCACTGAAAGGAAACATAATGATGGATTGTATGGCGAGTACATGATCGACTAGGTTTGCGTAAAGCAATAGGGAGATCATCAGAAGATGAAGGGATAGTACCTGGATCTCCATCAAAAGTGGATGGAATGATGATGATTGGTGAGGGATTTCTTCTGTCGCTGTTACACACGTAATGGCTTGACAGGTTTAGGAGCATGCGAGTCTTCGTTAAAAGAGGGAATTGGAAGATGTATGAGTGGATTTAACACAGTCTCTCCCTGATTGGTAAGATGATTATGTAATGAACGCCCTTCAGATGAGAAGTAGGGAACATCCTCAAAGAATTGACATTTGCTGACACATACTTCTTGCAAGTTGGGTTATAATATTTATACCCCTTCTGGAATCGTGAATATCTTAAAAAGACATATTTTTCAGACTGAGGACTTGTCATTACTGCCATCAAGTTTATGAACAAAACAAGTACAACTAAGAACTCTAGGAGACGGGGGAAAAGCTTTATTATGAGGATGTAAAAGTTCAAAGGATGACTTATTGTGTAACATCCTGGATGGGATGCGATTAATTAGAAAGACGACAACAAGTAAAGCATCATCCCAAAAACATTGTGGAATATTATTATCAAGGAGGAGTATGCACGTGTGACTTCGAGAAGATGATGATTCTTCCTTTTGGCAACTCCATTTTGTTGAGGGGTCATTGGACAAGAAGTTTGAGATAAAATACCATGATCCTGCAAAAAGGTTAAGAATGCTTTTGACACATATTCACCCCCATTGTTAGAACGAAGAACTTTAACGGGGAATTGAAATTAATTAGTGACTTTTGTGAGAGGCCTTAAACATATAAAAAACTTCATGTTTGAATTTCATAGGATAAATCCATGTCATGCGAGAAAGTATTTGTAACCTAGGACAGAGTCAATAGGCTTAGGGCCCCAAACATCAGAGTGAATAATTCAAAAGGTCTAGGCTTCCTCGCAGTCGAGCTAGGAGCAAACATTGTTCTATGATACTTAGAGAATTAACTAGTATCACAACATAATGGTTTAACAGTAGAAGTTCCGGTCTTGATAAAGATGGATGCCCTAAATGGCAATGTTGTCTGGACATGGACTCCCTGTTTAATGATAAAGAACCCATAGGACTAGTCGGGGTATCATCGAGGAAGTAAATCCTGCCACGTTCACTGCTCCCACCAATTGTCCACTTCATCTGAACTCTGGAGATTCTAAAATCACAATGAGAAGGAAAGAATGTTATGGAACAGTGTAATGATTTAGCAAGGGAACTAACAAACAACATATTTAATGGAAAAGAAGGAACATGAAGGACAAAAGATAGTTGCATGATAGGAGAAAGGGTAATGAATCCAGTCTCAGAGATAGGAGAATGATTACCATCGGCAACTATAACAAAACTTGACCGACTAGTAGGTTTATAAGATTGGAAAAGATGAAGCTTATCAAGCACATGAGACATGGCTCTAGAGTCAATGATCCAGGAGGGAGATGAGGACGCATGGAGTGCAGTACTTGACTAGGCTAAGCTTACACTGGAAGAAGGGATTGATCACATGAGTGGCGGTGCATTAAGGCATCATATGCTTCTCGAGAGATGGTAACCGAATCACCTGAAGCTGTCATTTCATGGGGCAATGCTAAAGGTACTTGAGAAGATTTCTCATAACCAGATGATATGATACCAACCATATAAGTGCATACCCACAAAGGGCGACCAACAATATCCCAACATCGATCAATGGTTAGTGCCACCACAATGAGAGCAAGTATGGGGAGATCCATCACGACCACGTCCACAACTACTAAAAATGCAGTTACCACGACCACCTCTGTCAGGAACTCGACCTTTGGATCTACTTCCATCTCCAAGAGCATGATTGGTACTTGGAGTGCTTTGAAGCCTGAGAACTAGAGCTAGAAAGACGATTGCCCTATGAATGCAAACCTGTCATCAACAATAGGTGTAACCGAAGACGGGTTAGTGATTCTTTGAACAAGAGAGTAGACAACTGGCAAAGAGGGGAAGGGTTCCATAGCTATGATTTGACAACAAATACTATGATATTCTAAATTGAGTCCAGAGAGAAATTGCATGATCTGAGTCTCTTCATGTTGTTGTCGGATGAGTTCATGATCTTGAGTGCAATGAGATGGGAGGGGATGGTAGCCAACTCATCCCACATACCATGTAAGATAGTGAAGTACTCATTTAGGCTTCTAGATTCTTGTTGAAACTTACATATGTCTGAAATCAATTTGTACACCTTGGATATGTTAAGATCTTCAGAATACATGTCTCGGATAGTATCCCATATCTTCTTAGCCGACGTTAAAAGCATAACCTAATTTTTAATGGTGCTCTCCATACTGTTTAGAAGCCAAGCCATAACTTGGTATTTTTCGTTAGTCTAGGTTTTAAATCCTTCATCGGTTGAATATGGAGGATCATCCAAGATATAAGGTAGTCGCTCACTTCCTCTCAAAAAAGGCTTGACGGATTGGGCCCATTGCAAGTAATTGTTCCCATTTAAGTTGACAGTTGCAAGGTGTGAGCATCGGAAGGCCCCATAAGAGCTCTAGTAGAGTCGAGAGCTTGTCTTCCATACTAGGTCGAAAGAGAAGACGGAGAATGACCAGATATGTATAAAACACGACAATGATCCAAACCACACCAAAATGGCAAATACACCTGACTTTCAGTGTATAACCAACAACCCACATAGCTCGAAAAAAGAAATTCCACATAACAAACCCAAAACATTAAGGGCTTGTTTGGTACGTGGGCTTAGGGGGGATGGAATTGCATTGGTTTCATGCAAATTCCATGGGACGTTTGGAGACATGGGAAGGAATGGGATTAGGTGGAATGGAATTGCATTTGACCCCATGCAGGATATGTGGTGGATTTTGAAATCCACTACATATGTGGGCCCCTCATTGATGCATTTGTTTTTATCCATGCGGTCCATCCATATGCATACTTTACACATGACATTTGAGTTGTATAAGTGTGCAAGTGACCAACATTAGTTATGAATATGGTCCGTTGATTACAAATCCATGGTCCACCAAACAGGGTTTTGCTTAATACGATGGTTTTGCCTGAGGAAGAATCTGATCCCAAACATGGGGATTGGATGGTCAAAATACCATGGTATTTCCTGACATGCAATCATTGTGCAATAATTGTGTTAATCCCATATAATGCAATTCCATACTATTTAATCCCATGGACCAAATAGGCCCTTAAGGAAGAGTCAGAAACATGCCTAAAAGGATGCTAGACACCAGCCCCCAGAAGAGTTCACATGAAAAATGGGGGGAAAAAGGGCAAAAACGTCATAACTGCACACTACTCTCCCCCAAAAACTAAGGAAAAAACACTCTTCATGCAAAAAACTCCTAGGGGTAGTTAATAATGGTCAAACTGACCAACCCCCTTCTGACCTTCCTCAGAAAAATTCATCCGATTGAAAGGAATCTTAGAAAAAACTCAAAATGGGCCATTACCAAAAAAAATCTTGGGGGCCTCGAAACTCACCTTAATCTTGCTAAGAAAATTCCACGAAAATTACCATAATCCTTCTAAAATCATGATCTACCAAACCATATACTTCACTTGCTACATGATCGTACGGATAGTACAAACGCTGACGTTAGCCTTATGGTAGCTGACGTCAGCAAACTGCAACAACTATGAACAAAAAGGCAAGCTGAATCCCTGCTCTAATACCCAAGTTGAAGTAGATTGGAGAAGAAAACAGTAGGGCTGGAAGGGAAAGTGTAGAAAGAGAGAAAAGTGGGAAAAAGATGGCTAGGGCAATGATTGTGTTACACAACCCTCATATGTATTTATGTATGTACGCACGCACGAACACGCCCGCGTGCGCGCACACTGTCAGTGTGTTTTTTTTTTTTTTTGTTTTTTGTGGGGGGGGGGGGCGTACACACTGAGAAACTGAACAATACGGTGCAACCTTTTGGACCGTGCATTGCATAGTTGTATACCACCTCATATCAAATGACTGTAACTCTTCAATACTCCCCTCAAGCTAGATCATTGAGATCAATTCATGCACAGCTGTTTAGTAACAAAAAATGTTATTGTGCATGCATTCCACTTCACTTCCATAAGCATGTTTTCCACTGTTCCCTATTTTCTTCAGCATGCTTATGATTCTGAATTGTTTCCTTACCGTTATGGGGGACTAGCATTTGTTGGCCTTTTATGATGCTCACCTCATATTAATTGCTATATGCGTTGTGAATAAATTGCACGCGGACAGTAGTTGATATAGTCATTCACTCTTAAACTGAAAATTTCCAAGTTCCTTTTTCATTTTGGCAACTTATATGCTGTATTTTCAAGAAAGATCTTTTTTAGTTTCAGTAATCTGCATCTGTATACAAACTTTGGGGAGATTAATCAAAATAAGCCTTGATTTATACATATATCAATATTAGATATCACATGATTTATTACTCTGCAGGAGAAAATAGAATCCTCAACAGATGTTCTTAAGGAAATCTTAAGACCTTTAATGGATGAAGTCGAAGAGATAACATGGCCACCAAGGGATCCCAAGTCTCTCATTCTGATGGAGAAAGTAAGTTTTGATTTAAATCTTATGAGAACCAAAAAAGTGTCTAGAAACAACTCAACTGATATTCCCCGTGGTCTCAAATCTTGATATCTTTACAAGTTCACTTCAGATAATCTTCCTTCCTGTGCCCAAAATGCAGGTTCTCCCTTTATGCTTAAATTTGCCAGAATTATATCCACTAAACAAAAAGCATTGTCTATGTTATGTTCTAAAGCTTTAAGCATTTTATGATTGCTAACTTGCTGCCACTGCATTCTTTGAGAATCGCAAGAAGAGACCACTGTTTTGGAATTTTGATATGGATTGGAGTATTTAGAAGATACTTTAAGTTGAGATTTGTTTTTTCAAGTCTAGGATTAGTTTTTATTTTTGGAGATGGCTATTTTTGTCACTGAATTATTCGAAATTTTGTGGGTCTCTTTTTTGTCCTTTTCTTCTTGTGGTCCAACAGGAGTTGGAACAAAGAGAACTAGAAGGGCAACTAGATGAAGGGTTTCTTTCAGAAGTCAATGCACAATTACGGCAAGTGAGTCTTGTTATATGTTATCCTTCTCATTCTAATTTTTGTTTTTATTTAGATGTCTATTTTTTACTTCTATTTCATGGTAGTATTTAGTTGTCATAGACCCAGATTTGTAGAAAAAAATAAATCTATGCATCCTCCACCATTCAACTTTAAAAAAATAAAAATAAATAAATTTAATAATGAAAATTTATTAAGAAAGCGCCAAGCTAGCCCAAAGAAATACGATCCTAAAAGAAAATAAAAATTACAATCCTCCAATGCCTTAATAGAAGAGACCCATTCCACTACAAAAAGCTTTGCCTCGTTGAAGACATCCCCCTCCGAGCCACATAGGTTCCGAAAGTTTCTATCATTTTTGCTGGCCTACTAGTAAAGCTAGTCTCCAGGTTGCTCTCTTCATTTTTCCAAGCCCGACACCATGCCAAGCCATTAAGAGGTCGCCAATTGAGCTTGACATCACCTAAGACACCTCGAAGAAATTAAAGAAACTTTCCCAAGTTTTCCTCGTGAATGGACAAAGCATAAAGAGACGATTAACTGTCTTCGCGTTAACCATAGCACATCACACAGATGCTGGGGATCACCATTGACCTTTTTTGGAGGTTGTCAATTGTGAGTACTCTCTTCCTCCTTACAAGCCTAGCAAAGGCCGCGCTACGTTTGTGGGAGCGTCATATGACCACACCCAAGATGTCTGAATACATCTCTCGCCGATTGATGAGGCATGAAACATCTTGTGGAATGAGAGAATTGAGAAATGACGATACTTATTCATTTTCCACACCATCCTATCACGAACCTCTAACCGCGAGCAACTTTGAAGACGACTCTGCAACCTAATGAACTTGACTTCCTCATCGAGAAGACTTTTGCAACACGGGGGGGATCGTACCATAGCTCCCCCGCACCAAGAGTAACACTTGGCAACGAGGATATCCTGGTTCGTAGCTAGGTTCGCCAAATGATTGAACTCAACCTTAAGTGGAGTTTCCCCTAACCATGCATCCTCCCAAAACCAAATCCTTTTGCCATCATCGATATCTAGAGCTGGGCATTGCACTGAGTCGGATCAGATTTGGTCCAACTCGGTTTGGTCCAACTCGGTTCGGTCCGAAAGCTGCCTGGGCTAATCTAAACCCGATCCTATCCGGGATCGAGTCCGGGACACCTGACCCGAACCGATCCGTTACATGCTTGGCTTGACCCGAACCAAGTCCGACTCGGTCAGGGAAACCGAGTCGGATCGGATTGGGTATGGATCGAATTTTTTAACAGTGAAAATCATTATCCTTGTTGCTATTTTCGGTGTGGTCCATTTGAGCTTTAGATACGATTCATTTTTTTTCCTAATGCTTTAAAATGATCACAAAAAATGGATAAACGATATGGATATAATAAATACATCATTGTGGAGCCCATGTAATGTGGATCTCATTTGAGCCATTCGTACAACTCAGAGCTCGAGAGTACAACTGTATTGATGTGCACAGCACGCTAGCCGCTGTTACGTGCTGTGCACGAAAGTGCCGTGCATGGTGTAACGTTAGTAGGTTCCGTGGGTTTGATCATTGGGTAAGTGTTATATCTAAACCGTCCATCCATTTGGCGAGCTCGTTTTAAGGCTTGAGACGAAAAATAAGATAGATCTAACTATCAAGTGGACCACACTTAAAAAAGTAGTGGTGATTGAATGTCTACCATTGAAACCCTTTTTGGATCAATTTGAAATTTGTTTTTCCTCTTAATTCAGGTCTCTGTGACCTTATGAACAGATTGGATGGAAAATATACGTTATGGTGGGCCCTATGAATTGTTTAACGGTGAAAATCATTCTCTGCTGCTATTTGCGGTGTGGTCCAGATGATCTTTGGATATGATTCATTTTTTGGATAATGCTCTATTATGATCTCTAAAAATATATGAACGATGTAGATATAAAAAATACATCACTGTGGGGCCATATAACTTTGATCTCACCGTTCGTACAACTCGGAGCTCGAGGAGCGTCAGTGCTCGTCTTCGCATGACACGTACCTACGGCTAGCTACTGCCTACTGCTATATATAGCTTTGTGTGGTACACCGGCAAATCCTCGTATTGTACCGAGTGAACTTTGTTGGGCCCACCCTGAATGCATGTGATTTATCCACGCCGTCCATTCATTTTTCCAAATCATTTTAGTGGTTGAACCCAAAATTGATGGATATCCAAAGCTCAAGTGGACCATACCACTGGAAAAAGTAAAAGCATCGATATGAATCACTCCGGATCGAGCCGGATCGAATCGGTCCGGTTCCATTTGGATCGGGTTTTCAGATCGGATCGGTCCGGATTAACCACCACTCGAGCTCGATCCGAAAACGGTCGGATTTGAAGGGCCCCTACTGGATCCGCACCGATCCAGACCGTCGGTTCGGTTCGGAACGGATCGGATCGGGTCTGATCGGGTCGGATCCACCGGATCGAGTCAGATGTACCCAGCTCTATTGATATCCAAGTAGATTCCCCTCACTAAACTTGGCTTTCAAACTTGCATCCTCCCAAAACCGAATCTTCTCACCATCACCGACATCAAAGTAGATTCCCTCGCTAAACTTGGCTTTCAAACTTGATACCATCTTCCAAATTCCTGACACTATAGATTGAGGACTCTCTAATCCACCACCGGCCAATCTGTCACCACTACTTGCTTGCTATGACCTCCCGCCATAAAGATTCCTCTCCCATCCTCCATAACCACTTTCTTGTTAATTTAAGATCATCTTTTTTAAATCCCTAAAGGTCTGCAAACCTCCTCCCATTTCAACAGATGAAACTTCTTCCCTTCCGAGCCCTCCCATAAAAAAAATCCCGCCTCTATCTTTTCAATCTACACAAGACCGATTTTTGGCACCTGTAGGGAGTAGGGACTCCCAGAGACGAGCACCAACTCTTCTATCTTGCTAACTTTCGCTTGACTCTCCACTACTTTATCCTAAAGGTGTTTTGCTGGTTTCCCAATGTACAAGGAAATACCAAGATACGTTGACAGAAAAGTTCCTGCACTACAACTGAACACAACTGTCATCTGAACTCCCTCATCCTTGGACATTCGGATCCTTGATGTCTCACATTTGGCAATGTTAACCTTTAAGCCCAATACCCCTTCACACATTGGATGATCTTTCTTAGGTTGTCCACTATAGAAATGTTTGCGTTGCATAAAATGATCGTATCGTCAGCGAACTAAAGATGAGAGATTGTCGGAGTTGTTCTCTTCACCCTAAACCCACAAATGAGCCCGACCTCCTGCCCTTTTTCTAACATCATGCCTTGGGCCTCAGCCACTACCAAGAACAAGAATGGGGAAAGTGGGTCCTCGTGTTTAATCCCTATTGAGCTTTCGAAGAAACCTTTAGGTGAACTATTAAGAAGAATCTAGAAAGTAGCCGACCATAAACACTCTTGCATCGAGCCTCTCCATTTTCTACCACATCCCAAACGGGCCAACAAGTAGGCCAAAAAGTTTCAATCTACATGATCATATGCTTTCTCAAGGTCTAGCTTGTACACGATGCCTTTCTTGTCTTTCTTATAGCTGGAATCACTGCGTTTGTGGGCAATGAGAGCATTATCCATTATCTGGCAACCCTTGAGCGTAGGATATGATGCTTGAGAGAACTATCAAAAATCTGTTTTCTAGAGTTTTTGCAAGGATTTTGTAAGGACTCCCTAAAAGGTTTATCGGCTTGAAGTCCTTCAAGTTATCTGCACCCACTACCTTCGGAATAATTGCAATAAGGGGCTGTTTGATTTTCTAATTATAGTGGTAATTCATGGTAAATGAGTAATAATTATTTACCTTTGTATTTGCAGCTGCATTTTCAAGGTGATGTTGACAGCCGCCTTCATTTATAGCACCTCACGTCACCCAAGACAAAAAAACATTGCATTCGTGGGGCCCACCATGATATTCGTGTATTATCCACACCGTTCATCCCTTTAGTCAGCTCATTTTAGGGCATGAGCCGAAAAATGAGGTAGATCTAAAGCTCAAGTGGACCACACCATAGGAAATAATGGGAATTGAGCTCCTACCATTGAAAGCTTTTTGAGGCCCTAGAAGTTTTGGATCAAACCGATATTTTTGTTTTCCCTTTATCTATGACTCTGTGACCTTACGAACATGTTGGATGACAAATAAACATCAATGTGGGCCCTAGGGAGAAAATAGCTTTCAATGGTTCATGTCTTTACAATAATTGTTTCTTAAGGTGTGGCCCACTCGACCTTGGAATTTTCCTCGTTTTTGGACTCATACCCTAAGATGTGCCATTACAAAGGTTGGATGGTGTGGATAAGTCACATACATCACGATGGGTCCCACAAGTTTAAATCAGCAAAAATATGAGTTTTGGACCGATTTTCGATATGTAATTCCTTGCCGATTTCAAACAAGTGGACTTAATCATAATCACTTTTTTTTACACGTATTTACTGGGAAACTTAAAAATCAAATTGCCCCTAAAGGAAGCCCCCAATTGATCGATGGTTGGCCTCTTTGATAGAATTCTGACACAAAGCTCATCACCTTGCCTTTCACAACCCTTAGAACACCTAAAAGGAGTCTAAATGAAAACCATCTAGCCTCGGAGCCTTGTCTGTGCCTAAAGAGTCAACTGTTGCCTTGACCTCTTCCTTGGAAAACAGGATCTCCAATGAATTGGTTTCGGCATTAGTCAGGTGCTTGAACTTTAAGTTATCAAGGCTTGGCCTTTCCAATCCCTCATCTGATAACAAATCTTTATAAGAATGGATAATTGCATTGCAAACTTGGTCTTTACCCTTTAATCTCCCCCCATCACCACCACAATACTGCTAATTTGTTGTTTCTAACCCGAACGCTCGCTATGTTGTGGATGACTCTCATGTTTTTGTCTCCCTTCTTAAGCCAGATGGCCCTCGATTGCAATCTCCATTTTATCTCTTCCTCCTTCAGGCAATTCAAATATTCATGTGAGTTTGATTCTCAAAGACTTTTCTTCCTTCAATGAATTTGTCGCTTCTGCCTTAATATCAAGCACTTGAATACCTTTAGGATTTCTTTTAGCTCTCCAACACCTTTTTCTTCCAAGCAACAATTCTTCCTTTCAACCATTTTAACTTTTGACTTAATTAATAACCAACGTAGCCAACGACCTTAAAAGATTCTCACAATTCATTCACTAGATTGTAGAAACGTTTCACCTAGAGCCATATTAGCTCAAATATGAAGGGTTGGGGGCTCCAATTTTCCTCTTCAACCTCCAACAAGATCAGGCAATGGTCTGACACCGGCTTTAGTAAACCCCTCTGGTGTATGAGCAAAAAATGCTTGATCCACCCCGTGACACCAGGAATCTGTCAATTTTGGATATAATTGCTGCCTCCTACCCATTTTGGATATATCTAGATTCACAGTCTGATTGAGGGACATCTAAATCTCCGTCTCAGACAGGAATTGAAGAATGCATTTAGCCACCCCGACCTCACAGCAGTCAAGCAACCATTATCTCATTCTTAAATGGATGCCCAACGCAGGACAACCCTAATTATGATGCATGCTCATGAACATAATTAAACAACGGAAATAAAAGGAATAAATGATCTAAAATTCTAGCAGTAATCATCATAACTGAGAAAATCATAAAGGAAACATGCAATGGAGCGGGCCATCATCACAACCATGGAGTATGACATTCAATTATTACTTAGGTTGGATCCGGCGAGGGATGAGACCTCCCGATCTTGCATGGTCACACCCAATCGATCAATGAAGATCACTAGTCCGAAGAACCAAGAAGTTTCTCGGATTAGGGATTTGAGAATTTGGGGGTTTAGGGTTTAGATCGGTTCTCAAGATTTTGATCGAAGAAGGATTAGCCAAAACTGGAAAATAGAAAGAAGAAAATAATTACCTTGAAGAAGTTAGAGGGGCACAAGAAGAAATTAGAAGAGGAAGATCAAGGGAAGAGAAGAAGCACCATTAGAGAAAAGAGAGAAAGGAGGCAACCAAAGGGTTTGCTTTTCATTAATCAATAGTTAAAATTCGGATTTAGGGCTTTAGCCCACTTAAATAAGCAAATAAAGATATAAATTACTAAAATACCCCTAGAATAAGCAAATAAAGGCATAAAATTACTAAAAGACCCCTAACTGAGTAAAAACGCACAAATAACATAAGTACGGGAAAGTTCGGGCGCCCAGTCTTCTCTCTCCAATCTTCCTTCACATGTGTCTTCCCTGAGTGGGGTCTTCTATATGTCCAATCACATGTGAAAGGTCTTCAGCTCCTCAATAGTCGCCTATCCACAAGGACGGCACTTGTGGTTGGCGCTTTCTTCGTTGGTACACCTTGAATGCGCTTGTGTCTGCATCAATGCCTCGGGCCTCATGATTGCCACAAAACTCCATTGCAAAGATTCTCGCGTAGCATCGACCACCAATAGGTTAATTCTTAGCAACAGAGTAGCATTGGAGCCAACTCACCACACCCATCTATTGGAATGACCGTTTAGCTCCCTAAGTTTTTTATCCTTTTTCTTGTGCCCCCCTCTTGCTCCTTTGTCTCCCCCTCATTAGTCTACCTTGCTTAAGGATGCTCGTTTGCCACCATATCCCTGTAGGAAATACCTCTCTCCCCTTCTACTCTCGCTTGCGACTACCTCCTCCACTGCCCTACTAGTCCCTTCTTCCCCTTTCCCACCCCTAGATTGCTTGTTTTCCTTTTTTGTTCACCGCCATGTGATTCACCACCTTTGTTCCATAGCAGGCTTGTTGAACAAACAATCTTAACCCCTCAACGCTCATTCCATCCATTGAAGCAACCACCTTAGAGAGAGATCTTTTGCCTTTTACAGATGCGTAAAAGGCGAAACCCTGAGCCTTTAGGGACCCTTCTGGTTAGGGATTTCCACTTCTTTTACTTGGCCCATCCTCTTGAATACCCGTTTGAAATTGGTTTTCATCTACCCCTTCGGGACGTTTTCCACAGAGGGTGGGGAGCTCTAATAGGGGACCGGTTGCACGACCCATGTAGTTCATTGCCGGCTTTCATCTCCTCCCTATAATCTCCCATTCCCCTTGACCTTTTCTTGTTTCCCCTTTCTTTGCTCCCTTTTTCCTTCTCCTCCCCTTATTTGGCTATTTCGTCAGCCACCCTACATTTTTACCCTTCCCAAACTCATTGATGACCCCCCCCCCGCGCGGCTACTCTTCCCTAAACTCCCTCGACCCTTACCCACCCCGTTTCTGACCAATGGGTCCCCGCTCGATTCAGTGAAAAAGTGGTTTCCATATTCACGTCGATGGAACTAGTCGAGCGGATACATAAAGTGGAGAAAGAAGTAGGGCCGAAACTCACCTCTCGGACCAATTCACCTTATTCCCCAGTCCACTTGCCAAAAGGAGCCCTCCTGAACTCGTTCACTTCGTGAACTGCTAACAGAATACCGACGGAGGGACGAAGGACCTATAGCTAGGATTAGACCACACAGCTTGCTGTGAGACGAGACCGAGACTAGAGGTTCCAACTCGAAACCCTAAGAGAAGAGCCCCCACTATACGAGAATCTCCCCGACGGTACGTCAATCTAAAAAACTGGAATATCATATAATAGACTATACTAGCTATGGTAAAAAGGGGGTCTGGTGGGGACTTCATTGTTCATGCATTATCTGAAAGGCATCGATGTGAAAGGAGTATCTGTCGGTGTCGGTACAAAGCCGTAAATCAGGTGGGGAGGTCTCCAGTATGCAGCAGAGGGTTTCCGGGACTCGTACATCGTTCGGGCGACGTCAGGACAAGGCTGATTCTCATAGGGTGGCTTCCTTGATCGTTAATGGCGGGGCAGGGGTTTAGGGGGTTACGGCCCAGAGGATTTGGGGTTCGTTTCAGAGAGGGGAATCCTCTCGTGGAGCTCAAGATGCTTCTGATGCCAGGTTTTTGGTTCCGGGGTCCTCTATTCCAGCCCAAGGTGCATTCGGTTGCAAGGATGTTGGGAATTCGTCACCACAGGTAGGGGATGTTTCCAGAAATGAGTCGGTTTTGGCGTCTGTTACAGGGCTCGAATGTGAGGGAATTGGGTCAGGATGGGAGCGGAATGATTGAGGAAGGGGCTTTGAAGGTAGGTGTCGGAGAAGGTGTCGATTGGGTTTGATGTGTGCATATTTTCGGCAGCTGGTAAAGGTTCCGTTGGTTGCCCTATCCTATGGAGAATTTCTATTTGTGGTGTTGAGCTCTCTAAGGTGAATATTGCATTCTAGCATGTAGTTTCTTCTCATGTTGGTCCTACGAGTGATCAGTTGGAGCTTCTTTAATTTAACCAGAGAAATCTCACTCGGTAAAGATAAAGAGGCACTTTAAACGTACTGTAGGGAAGTTGAACAGAGGCATAATTGAGGAGCCATAAGGATACGTTGGCTGTGATGCCGCTTCCTGCACCCCTTCCCCATATGCCCGGTAACCTAGGCCTAAGGCGACTAGCTCACTGAGTGGCTATGTTTTCAATCGCCGAAGCCTCACATCCGAACTCCAACTCTAAACATCACCAGAATTGCTACGCTCCGCTTTCCTCCTGTATGCGCGCATACGAGTATCTCGGAGGTGAATTAGATTACACAATAGTCCTTGTCCCGGAGGGCTCCTGTGCCCTTTTACCCAAGGTCCTGGGTATACTTGCCCCTATAGCTATTGGCAAATCCACATGCACAAATGATGCGCAAGGTTTTTAAATGGGCAAGAACTACGGAAACCCAACGTTTGACTAGTTCTCGATCTCTCGGTGAACTCTCTTTGTCCACCAACTCTAGGATCGACTCGGAAATGTTGAAAATAGAGCAATTGCCGGCCAGATCAACGATTGCCTTTGAATGCTCGAGTGGGAGCCCTAGGAGAGATGACTCGGCTCTTCTTCCTCATCAGAATTGACAGACCGACAAGTGGAGGAAAAGAAAAGCACTGTTTACTTTTGTTTTGCCTAAAACAAGAACTTAACTCCCCAATTCACTGAACCGACAGGAAACTCCCTTGACTTCTTGAAATAGGAACCCGAACTCATTGACCTCAAACTGTTATGGAACTCGTTCTGCTTCATCGACGAAAGTATGCTAGGGGTTGTTGCTTAGTCACGAGAGCTCTGCTGCCCATGCCCGCCAAGCAAGCATTAAACTCTTTACTCCGGAAAACAAAACTCTTTCTTTGGAAAGCGAAAATCTTCCTGGAGTCAGATTTTGAGGCTGTGCATAACTCCTCTGTTGCGGCCTCTACCACGGCCACCACGAGCCATGTTTGCATTTGATGAGCCTGACCAGTAGCAGCAACCGGGTCATGTCTGTGTTGTGACCTGAACTAGAAATCACTCCAGAATTTCTTGGGAGAACGCCTTGTGTACCTCTCGCTGTAGGGACCTCCCTTGCGACTGCCCTCTAGACAAGCTTTTAAAGACCGTCCTCGATTGAACTCGCCACTTCAATACCGCTCTCTCGAAATCTCTAGATTTCGCCACTTCTCGCAGCTTCTCATGATCTCCCCACAAGTTGCCCGTTTCTCTTCTACATTTGTAATGCAATAGGGAGCACATGGATTCATCATCATCATTTAAGCCTTATGCCAACTAATTGGGATCTGCTACATGAATCCTGTTCCACCATTCTACCCTTTTAGGGCCTTCAACTTGCACCAACTCTTTCCTTCAATCCTTCTAATTTGGTGCAGTTCTTGGTCTCTGTTGCACATGATCAAAACCATCTAAGCCTGCTTTCCCTCATGTTATTTACCTATTGGTGCTACTCCTAAGTTCCCTCTATCCTTCCTCGTCTTGCCACTCATCCATTTCGACATCCTTCTTTCAGCTACACTCATCCTATGAACATGTTGTTCCTTAACTACCCAACATTCTGCCCATAAAAGCATGTCTTGTCTTATAGCTACCCTATAAATTTCCCATTTAGTTTGAGTGTTACATGATGATCATATCAAACTCCAAAGGCACTTCTCTATTTCTTCCACCCAGCTTGAATTCTACGGGCAATATCCTCCTCAATCTCTCCACTCTCTTGAATTATTAACCCAAGATATCAGAAGTTGTCATTTTGGGAAACTTCTTGGTCGGCAATCTTAACTAATTTCTCGTTCCCACTCCTATTGTTACTAAAATTGCACTCCATATACTTATTACACGTTGACAGTATATAGCTACTGGTGATTATTCTAATGTATTAAGACATCTTAGAAACAACTCAAATAATAGTTTGAGAATTACCTTGTACTTTCTTATTATTTTCTTGGTTCATGGGGCCACTTCCTCATGGGTATCTGTCTCAGTTCAGCTAAGCACATCTCACAGTGACAGAGGCCAAGAATGCTAATGAGTCTAATGAGCTTATTGCTATTCCAAATCACTGTTTTCTACAAACTTAAATTCTTGACAGATTTTGTTACTTGATCTTTCATCTGACAAGCTGATTGTGTTATATCCCATTGCATTTTGCATCTCTCCATGATACAAAATGTAATTTATTCTTTATCTATTCAGGCTGATATTAGTTTTTTGAAGATATTATTCACATTTTTACTGATACTTATTTCTCTCATTGATATCTGGTTGCACAATATCCTTTCTGAGTGTATTGTCTCATTAATTGGTTATATTTTTACTGATAAAGGTTGTTACACTTACACCATCATTTGGATGCCAGTCATATTGTCAACTTCATATTTTCCTTCATTACTGTTTTGTTCTCAATAACTTGAAGGCAAAAGAAGATGGGGATAAGCCAGGGCTTCAAGCTATGTTGCAAAAAGTTCTTCAACTCTATGCATCCAAAGTTTTGTCAAAGCGTAGCTATGCAAACAAAGGTATTTGAACACCATTTATTTCGTTCCCATATCAGAACCGCCTGCATTTTTGTTTGGTGCTAATAACTTTTGAGCATATTAGTATAATCATAATCATGGGGTTCACTCTTAAGATTACCTACCTGGGAAAACAAAGATGTATTAAATTTGGAAATTATAGATATACACCTCTACACTAATGCAACTCTTTCCAATTACCATGGATTCCATATCCACTTCTCCTCTTTTCTTACATTATCTTCTCTTGCAACTAAGCACATCTTTCCAACTAACCTGGGTTCCATCTCTACTTCAACCTCTCCAACTCCCCAAGACCATAATTGATTCAATCTCGATTCATTCTGGTGCAATACTGTCCACCGTCCGCCACATCTGTCGATTCCTCAAAGATTCAGAGACCCTGTAATGTCTCCAATCGAATTTCAATCCCATGCTCAAGATTTAAAAACAGGACTTCTTCCAATTCTATGAGCATTCCATCCCTATCAAATCTTTACTGGGGCATTGAGAACATGAAATCTGCGATTTGGGCTATGATCTGAGAAGACAGGACTGCCTGTCTGGATCCAGACCATTTATCTGTTGCATCCTACCTTGGATGAACTATGCCTCAAAAATATCCTAGATAGGACAATCTTAAACTTTGAATTTCTGGCCTGCAGTTAATACAGTTAACAAGGGAAATATGACAATAGTCCATTTGTATCTGTATCTGGGGTTTTCCAATCTGTGATATTTTGGTGACTGCTCCATTTGCAGCAGGTATCAACACATCAATGGTGTGGTATCAACAACAGTCCACTCGTATCTGTATCTGAGGTCTTCCAATCAGAACTTAAAACCTGTATATGCTGTGCAATAATACAGCGAGCCACGTATCATATAGTTCCTAAGCATTGAAACGAGAAAAATGAAATTTGCACCTAGGGGTTGAAGGTGGCCTGGGATGATGCAGAGGCAGAAATCAAAGCCTTATTGGAAGGCAGTGTCTAATTTTCAGGTGGGCTCTATCCAGTTGAATGGGATGCCCACGGGCATGTTGGAATAGATAGTTCTACCTACCAAGGACGGTGGAGGTTTTCTTTTGTTTGTGACAAGATCAAGGATGTGGCGTTGAGCCTAGATATCTTGTTTAATCCTAATCCTAGTTGTGTTGATCCTAGAATCATTGTGCTTGCTACATTTGGCGTCCATAATTGATTTTGTGGGATTGTTGTAATTGCTCTCTGATCAGTCTTTTGGGAGTCTTCTCTGATTTTTGTACCAATTTGCTAATTTTAAATTTTAATAAAGTACTGTTATTTATATAAAAAAGAAAAAGAAAACCATTACATATTATCTTCTATTTGTTTATCACTTGTTTGGTAAATGGTTTTATTTTATCTTTTGGTGCAGGAAATGAAGTTTTAAGGGCTGAGAAATTCCTTGAGTCTATAATCCAAGGTACATTTTCTATAGAAGAGAATTTCGATGCATCTTTAATCTTCAATCCTAATTCCTAACCTACAGAAGAAAGTAGCCATGTTCATAATTGTTTCCATTATCAGTTCTGAGATTGGCAGAGGAATATTTTTTATATATCTTGCATGTATCAAATGTAAAAAGGTACATTTTTCATTTTCCATTTTGTGAAAAAAAAGGGCATCTGATTGATTACTATTAGGGCTGTCAAGATGTCGGGTTCGGATTGGGTCCTCAGTACCTGGTTCAAGTCTTGCTGGGCCTGGGACCTCTACGGGTCCTGGTCTCTTTCTTGATTTGATTGGGTCCAGTATCCGCTGGGCCTTCAGATCTAGGTTTCTAGTAGTTTTGTGTCTAATAGCAGCATTTACATGGTGAGGCCCATTTGATGGATGGCTGTAGATTACATAAGCATGTGCTACTTTGACACATGAATGGTGTGTAAATGGGCTCCCTCTTTGGTTGTGAACAAATGACCGTGTCTTTCGGAACCAGAGTAGTTCTTCGAATGGGGTGAATAATTGGGTGTTTTCTTGATCTGAGTGGTTTCCTCGACTTTGTTTTTAGTTGGGGTTGGGGCTTTGAATTTTTCTTTTCTGTTTTGTTTGTCTTTTATTTACTTTGTTTAGTTTTCCTTTCTTTGGCGGTTTGGCCTTTGGCCCTAATAAATTGCATCATCTTTAAAAAAAAAGATGTCCATTGGGAAAACTCCTTTTTAAAAAAAATAAAAAATCTAAGATGGCTTCCTTCTTCACGTCAAAGGGGATTTCTTTGGTCAAATGACAAATTCATTACTTGCACAAGTATAGTTATCCAACTCGCTTGCCTGGGCACCTGGGCAACTGCATAGGCATCATAGTTGTTGGAGGCATGCTTGTCTATTCACCTAGGAAAGGGTGTAGTGTCAGGCAGACTAAAACAAGGGTGATGTCCAGGTTTCAAAGGAGGCTGCTTGTAACTAGAGGTGGTATGTTTATAGTTGACAGAGCATGAAGCCAGGCTGCAACAGATTTGGGTGCGGGAATGGGAAGTGTCCGTGTCAAAATGTAAATGTAAACATCATTTTGTGCATGCACAAATATGGGTCTGCATGTGGGCATGTCTGAGTGCGCGTGCACCTGTGCATGTGAATGTAAACATCTTTTCGTACATGTGCGTGTTTGTACGATGTAAACATCCTTGCGTGCATGTCTAAATGTAAAAATCCTAGGTTGCTGAAAGTGTTTTAGGCACAGATGCATACGTGTTTCTTGATGGCATGCTAGTTTCATGTGTAAATGTGCTGAAAATCATAACATGCGTATGTCTATTGTTCAGAAGCATCTGTGTGATGTTATATTCAACAAGGCTAACAAATTAATATCCTTGGGTTCATAAAGTAATTGAGGTTACAAAAATGCTCATATGTTTCGTGATGGCATGCCAGTGTCAGAAAATTCTTATAAATTCTCGTACGGTAAGTAAGTCCCTATGATTTATTTGACACTTGTGCTTTGCAAGTGAAGGGTGCTATAGTAAACAGAGTCAAGCGATGAACATTTCTGAACTTACTAGCTTTTTGGTCAAGGAAAAAAAAATTCTAAATGTCTTTATTATCAGCTCAAAGCAGTAATTCCTTCAACACTATTTGTTGGGCTACAATTGAAAATGCATAATTTGGTAGCAAAGTGGAGTGATGCACTAATAAAAGTGCGCATATTTTTATTGGTAGTTTCTGTCTAGTCTGAGAGGAAAATTAAGTGCTCGATAGGTTTCATGGTGGCCCTGCCCACCAAAAAAGATTTAGGTTGATGTCCAAAGCTAGATTTTCATGAGATCTCATCATATAAACATTTCGTAATGTTATTAATATGATCTGAAGCTGCTGATTCATTGTGAAGCAGGAGGAAAACATGTTAGAGCCTAGAGGTCAGAAGATAAATTCGTGTTCCGTAACTAGGATTCTACTAACAGTCAATAGGGACAACAGCTAATGTAGGTGGAATATAAACAATAAATGGCCAATCTTTCTGGGTTTAAGCCCGTAGCTCAATGGTAGATATTGAGGCCCAAGGTTCAACACCAGCTTATGTAACCCAAAAAATAATAATAATGCAAAAAAAAAAAAAAATCCCGATTATCAAATATCCAGTCTACTAGCATCCCCTTTCATGATTGTGCATAGATGCCGATGGTCCCCAGCTTGTTGGTGATCCAATGCTTACCAAAGCCTCACAAGAGCTTTTGTGGATACATTCACAAGCTGATTTTCAGACTTGGCTTATGGGTTGATCTCTCTTTGGTACCCACAATTTTCTCTTACAAGTGGCAACCTACCTCTATACATTCAGTCATATCATGGAAAACTGGAGTGGCTGAAGCATGAATTGCAGCCTAATCATCCCATACCATCTCCATTGTAAGTTGGAGATCAAACCCCATTTATGCAGACAATTTCTTTAACCAAACCAGCTCACAAGCTGCATTCCAATGCTTTCCACTGTGCCTTTACGCTAGAATTTACTGCCACTAATGGATATTTACTTTCCATGTCATACAGTTTCCACCCACAAATGTACAGTATGCTAACTGCATTTGAGTTTCAATCACTGAGCCAGCTCAATCTGCATTTGGGTTGCCATTAATACGAAGATGTTCAAGGGAGTTTCTCTGTCTAAATTGGTAAAAATTAGGGGTCAGACCATCCCAGATGGGAACAGGCCTCAAAAAATGAATGAGAGTGCGACTGGAAATCAGGGCAATGCCTGGATTGGGAGTATTCTGATAGATGTAAGAGCTCCACTAGTCTTGTGTTCTCTGGCTGCATGGATGGATGACTTGAATCATGCAAGGATCATCCATTAAAAGTGGCGTGCACTTGTTCCTAGACTTATTCACTGGCCCTGTGGTTATTGAAGGGGACTCTAACAATGCATGGTTAGGCTTTGGGAAATATTTGGCACCTTGGAAGAGAATTTTCACCATCAATCATAACAAAAAAAGACATCCTGATGTCATTTACGATTTCTTTTAGATAAGTCCCTTAGGGAGGCTAATGTGGTTGTTGATGTTTTGCTGGAGGTGTAAATAGGTGATATGCTATCCCTTGTCTTGATGGATAGTTTGCATCTGTCCTTTTCTGTTATTATACAGTTGCTCATTTTTTTTTTTTTTTTTTTTGGGGGGGGGGGGGGGGCGCTGGAATAAGCTCATACTGTAACTGAGAAGTATATGAACTGCTTCCAAGTGAGGAACCCTAGGACAGTGTATTAGTTGGCATGCCACCTCCCATTGTGTGTGACATTTCAGGTTTGGTAATTGCCAGATAATCACCATCCCGACTAGTATCCAAAGCAATGTTGTCAAATCGCATATGCGATTGCATGCGATCAGCATATGCTGTTCGCATATGCGATTGCACAATCGCATATGCCATGGCATTTTATTTTTTTAAAAAAAAAAAAGAAAAAAAAAAAGGCGAAAACTCGTCTAATTAGTACACATGATTGGATTGGGTTATTTTACTTATTTCATTATAGTTTGTGTGTTTCATTAAGTGATATATTTAATTACTTATGTTATATAAATTTTAACAAAACAATCAACAAGTTACATTAAAAGATAACTAATTATTATAAACTTCGACGAAAGAAATTTTAATGATAAATGGATAACTTGAAACAACATACAAGTTATAACTTACAACTCAATTTACAAAGTAAGCACAACTTATAAAATACAGAAAATAAACATAATTGAAATAATTGTAGAGAGATTAGAGTAAGAAAGAAAGAGGTGTAAGAGAGAAAGAGTAAGAGATTTAGAGGTTTGGAGTAAAGAATAGTGAAAATGGAGGGGATATGAGTGCCTAATTACAGGCAAAAGTTCTTCAATTTGAAAAAATAAAAACTAAAAATCTTTCGCTCTTGGCAATTGGGAAATATGCGATCGCATACTCGCATATTTATCGCATACAAAAGTATGCCATGGCATACTTGCTAGGATCGCATATGCCATCATGGCATATGCGATTTGATCAAAAGTATGCGCATATGCGATCGCATTTGATAACAATGATCCAAAGAGAACTTTGACTTTTGGGACTCACCTTCATGAGAAGTAAAGCAGTGATTAATTCCATAGGAGTATCAACTTCATATGTATGCTCCGCGTCTCAATTAGAGTTCAAAAACTCGAAAATGTGACTCGATGTCTAGCTGGGTTAGGTCAACTCAAAGATGATTGAGTCTTTAATCGACCTAACTTGATATTTTAATAATTAAATTTATAATATTTAATGCATTTAAAATTGTTGAAAGAAGAATAAATAAATACTCAAAACAACACAACTATGTAGTGTAGTGCGGTGGTAAGCATATTCTTGCTTTGATAGATGAGGTCGCCTTCTTGAATCTTGCCTAAACAATTTTTAGTTTTAAAACAAAAACCAGCTGACTGGATAGTTGTAACCTTGTTCTAGTACTCGTCAAGGTTGTGATACTAGGTCTGGATTCTTATACGTACTACTAGTATCAAGGTGACAAAAGCTGGCTTGTTTTGACACATGCACCCAAACCACAATCTGATCACTCTCATTCAGACTCTGTACACAAACATTTGCTTTCCTCATCTGCATCTCATGACCGTCGATTTTTGCTCTTTTTTACCACCATCATCAACCTGTTCTTGTTGTGTTTCACCTGGTTCAACTTGTTCCAAGGGCCAGTTTGACCATCAAGAGAAGTATGTTTTTCTTCAACTAATCATTCTTCAGTGGGTGTGGTTGCCGAAAGTTATTCAAGTTGACTGGATTATGATAGACAGTTCCATACTTAGTTGACTAGGTTGTTGCAGATGAACACAAAACTCACCAACAAGTGGTCTGTTTATTTTTTGTTTTTCTTTTTGTTTTCCTTTTACCTGTATTAAATCTATAAAAGAATAAATTTTTTATTACCAGCACATCCCATCAAAGGACAAGATGAACATGGCATGTTAATTGAAGGTGTCTCTTGAGCCATATTTCTCTTCATTTGACTGAAATCTTTGGAATTACAAGATTTGCTTCTAATTCTGATGGGCCATTGCTTATAAAAATGGACAAAGATGGTTGAGCTAATGTTCCATGTCTTATGTGATAAAAAAAAATACTTGGATTTGCAGAGGCATGGGTCCTATGCCATCTACATACTTGGCTACAAATCCTCTAATGCTTCTGAACCTTTAAGCATCTGCTTGTCATTTTCATCTCACATTTTATCTGCCTGTCTTGATCATTGATTCCAGTAACCATACCATGATTGCATCATTTCCCATCTGCACTTCTACTAGATGTTCCTCATGTGTGACCATTGCCATTCTATTTTAAAAAACTCACCGTGTTGTTGTATGGGAGTACAGTGTGTGCACATGTATATGGGTCTCTCTCTCTCTTTTAAATTATTATTATTATTATTATTATTATTATTATTATTTTTTTTATTTTTATAAACACGCACTCACACACCAGTGGATTTTCACCACATGGGTACTCGAACCCCTGACCTCGTGTTGAAACTCTTGTGAGTCTACCACTGAGGCAAGAGTAAGGACCCTATGTATATGGGTCTTTGTGGGATACCGTTCCTTTTATGTTCATTAGGTTAATAGAACATGATGCAGGACATGAAATTCAAGTATGATGTGCAAGATTCTCAGGCTTTAGATCACACTAGTTCAGAAATAATTACACAAAATTCCACATCCCACACAAAAGTTCAAACACTTAATCAAGGGGAATCTTATGCGGATCCAGGCCTACACATGCTAGGGCCGGATCAATCAAAATTATAAACCAAACAAGAATCAAAGGAGGGTAATTTCATCCACACATGCACAGAAATAATTCCCCCAATCCAAGGGATTAAAAAATTTCAATTCGGGGAACCCTAAGGTTGAAGAAAGGGCATAAAATTGGGGATTCGAGTAATTTAGGGATTTTAGGTGAAATATGAGTGAAAGAGAGGAGAGTGACGAACCAGAGAAGTACCGCACGCGTGGACAGCAACAATGGCCTGGATGCACGTGCGTGTGATCCTGGCCACATGTGTGTGGGGCCCACTATTCAGAAAAAGGCTACCTTGGCCCTGGTCGGCCAGGGATGGATTCCAAAACCCCAAAATCTCAGCTGATCCGATGCATGGTTTGTGTGTGGTGCTCCGCCAAAGTTTTAGCCCTCCTACAGGGCTAGATTATGGAAATATGCTGTAGAGAGAAAAACGGCTGTAATAGAGGATGGATTTGAAGCGTAGATGATTATAGGAGAAGAGAAATATGGATGGAAGAAGAAGGTGAGGGCGAATCGGGATAGGCGTGGCTTCGCACCACGGTAGTTAGCCCTTTGAGGAAGGGAGAGTTTTTAACCCAGAATCTCCACAACTTAGAAATTTAGAGGAGCAGAAAAACGTAGCAATTTTATTAATCTTCATTGAATAAAAAGACTACAAGGAGTGCGTATTTATAATAAAATCATATACCCCAAAACTCGCGCCATGTGCGCAACCTACTACTTGGAGACGAAGTAATAAAAAATAACAACTAATCAAAGTAATCTAAACCATCTATAATATTCTTAATAACAATAATAAGCAAAATCCAAAGTACTAGGTCACCTAGGGTAGTGGGCCACGATCATGACATCCAATGATGGGATCCACCTGATGATCGGGTCCACCCCAAAGAACCAAAACAGTCTTTTAACTAGGAGGCTCTCCATGGATGTCGTCATCGATCCAGATAGAAGGTGGGGCCCTTCTCCTTGCGTACATGCGTAAGGGGGGCGTACGTGTGCGCAAGATGTCTCCATCAGAACATCATTAGGGTATGAGAGGAGAGAATTCTCTAGACAACCCTTTCTCCAAAGTTTCTACATTGTTAATAGAACATACGCACGCATGCACGCTTATAAATGAGACTTTACATACATATAAAATCCCAAACACTCGTATGCACATTCATATGCATGTGCTCTACTCTCCTACGGTAAACACTTGTATGCACATACATATGCACATATGCGCACATGTGCACTGATGCACACATGCAGACACATACACGCGTGCACACACTATAAACAAGACCTCACATGCATATAAAATCTCAAATACTCATACACATGCATATGCATACACTCTTCTCTCCTACAATTCATGACCAAGAAGCTTTACATGGAGTTTTTTTCCGACTGTATATCCCACTTTTTACCCACCATCTTTTCTGTTCAACCTAAACTTTACTTTCCCAAACTAATACCCTGCCTTTTTCTCGGATGAGAAAGCCCCTGCAATACAAACCCAATTTCTAAAACCCTTTTATCTCCTTCAAACGACAATATCCTAGCAACAAAAACCTATTTTCTGATTTCTTCTCTCATCTTCATGAGAGAACATCTTAACACCAAATTTTTGATTTCTTCTCTTCTTGGCACGAGAATACGCTACCACCAAAAACCTATTTCCTGAAATCTTCTCATTTCTTTCTATTTCTTCTTTTGGTCGAGAATACACTTGACACATACTTTATTTTCTTCATTTTCCCAACTCAAGAGAGGACGAAAATGGTGCCCCCATCGAAGAAGTAACGAATTATAGGTATATTTGAAAGTGTTGACTTCAGTCTGTGGACCTCACCGTATTATATATGATATATCCGCACTGTCCACCATCCATCTATTTTATTTAAACATTGTAGGGCATCAACCAAAAAATTAGGCAAATTCAATGCTCAAATGGCCCACATGAAAGAAAACAGTGGCTTTAATTCCTCCATCGTTGAAAGTTGTTTCCTTCACTAGGCTCACATTGAGGTTTTTTTTTATATATATTTATTTTAAATTTTTATATCATATAACCCGTTCATAAGGTCATATAGAATGAATACTGAAGTGAAATTAAACAAAGACCGAGTGAAATTGACTGAGGACATCGTGAAATTGACCGAGAACTGCGTGAAAATGACCGAGAACATCGTGAAAATGACCAAGAACTGCGTGAAAATGACCGAGAACATCGTGAAATTGACCGAGGACATCGTGAAATTGACCAAGGAAATCGTGAAATTGACCGAGGACATCGTGAAAGTGATTGAGAACTGAGTCAAATTGACCGAGGACTAAGTGAAATTGACCGATAACTGCTTGAAATTGACATTGTGACCGAGAACTGAGTCAAATTGACTGAGAACATCGTGAAATTGACCAAGAACTGCGTGAAATTGATCGAGAACTTCATGAAATTGATCGAGAATTTGTGGAAATTGACCGAGAACTTCATGAAATTGACCGAGAAATGAGTGAAAATGTCTGAGAATTGAGTGAAATTTACTGAGAAAAAGTTCTCGGTCAATTTTTGCAAGTTATCGGTTAATTTCGCTCGGTCAATTTCACGATGTTCTCGTTTCTCGGTCAATTGGCTGAGAATTGAGTGATTTCATTGTGAATGGTAATTTGTTTGTGAATTGGTATGATTTATCCAAGTTCCTCGGTCAATTTCACTACGTTCTCATTCACTTCAATGCTGTTATCGGTCAATTTCACGATTACCTTATTCAATATCATGTAGTTCTCGGTTATTTTCATGATGTTCTCGTTCAATTCACTCAATTCTCGGCCATTTTCTCTCATTTCTCGGTCAATTTCACTCATTTCTCAGTCAATTTCACTCAATTCTCGGCAATTTTCACTCAATTCTCAGTCATTTTCATTTAGTTCTTGGTCAATTTCATACAGTTCTCAGTCAATTTCATAATGTTCTTATTAAATATCACGTAATTCTCGGTCAATTTCACAATATCCTTATTAAATATCACGCAATTCTCGGTCAATTTCATTATGTTCTTGACCATTTTTACCCAATTCTCGGTTAATTTGGCTCGTTTCTCGGTCAATTTCATGCAGTTCTCGTTCAACTTGGTGAAGTTCTCGATCAATTTCATTATGCTCTCGGTCAATTTCATGATATTCTCGGTTAAATTCACTCAAATCTTGGCCATTTTCACTCAATTCTCGGTTAATTTCACGATGTCTTTATTCAATATCACACAATTCTCGGTCAATTTCATTATGTTCTCGTTCAATTTCATTAATTTCTCGGTCAATTTCACCCATTTCTCAGTTAATTACATGCAGTTCTTGGTCAATTTGGTGAAGTTTTCAGTCAATTTCATACAGTTCTCGGTTAGTTTCACAATGTCCTTATTGAATATCACGCAGTTCTCGGTCAATTTCATTATGTTCTCGGCCATTTTCACTTAATTCTCGGTCAATTTGGCTCATTTCTCGGTCAATTTCACTTAATTCTCGGCCATTTTTACTCAATTTCCGTTGTTTCCTTTTGTGTGGTCCACTTGATTAAGTTAACATAACAAATGAGCGGTGTGGATAAGTCACATACATCATGATGGGCCCCAACCAAAAAATGAGGCAAATTCAATGCTCAGAGGGCGGCGACACCACCGCCAAACAGACCAGGGGGCAGCGACACCACTGCTAAAACAACTCAGAGGGCGGGGCACCACCGCCAAAACAACTCGGTCAATTTCATGAAATTCTCGGTCAATTCCACCAAGTTCTTGGTCAATTTCACCAAGTTCTTGGTTAATTTCACTTAGTTCTAGGTCAATTTCACCAAGTTTTCGGTCAATTTCACCAAGTTCTCGGTTAATTTCACTTAGTTCTCGGTTAATTTCATGAAGTTCTCGGTTAATTTCATAAAGTTCTTGGTCAATTTCATGAAGTTCGCAGTCATTTTCACTCAGTTCTCGGTCATTTTCACTCCCTCGGTCATTTTTAGGAAGTTCTCGGTCAATTTCATCAAGTTCTTGATCAATTTTATGAAGTTCTCGGTCAATTTCGCTTGGTTCTCATTCAATTTCATGATGTTCTCGATCAATTCCATGAAGTTCTCAGTCAATTCCATGAAGTTTTTAGTCAATTTCATGAAGTTCTCGGTCAATTTCACACAGTATCGGTCAATTTCACTTAGTTCTCAGTCAAATTTAAGAAGTCATCGGTCAATTTCACTTAGTTATCAGTCAATTTCCGCTAGTTCTCGGTCAATTTCGCTCAGTTCTTGGTCAATTTCACTAATTTCTCGGTCAATTTCATGAAGTTCTCGTTCAATTTCATGAAGTTCTCGTTCAATTTCACGAAGTTCTCGGTCATTTTCACGCAGTTCTTGGTCAATTTCACGAAGTTCTCGTTCAATTTCACGAGGTTGTTGATCAATTTTATGAAGTTCTCGTTCAATTTCACCAAGTTCTTAGTCGATATCATGAAGTTCTCGATCAATTTCATGAACTGACCGAGTTGTATGCATGGTTCAAGGGATATCAAAGTTAAATGAGTCCCAAAATGACTTATTTATTATATCTACACCGTTCATCCATTTGTAGAGATAATTTTAGAGCATGAGCAAAAAAATAAATCATATCTAAAGCTCAAATGGAGCACACCAAAATAGCAGTGGGGATAATGATTTTCACTGTTAAAACATTCATAAGTCCCACCATAATGTTTATTTTCCATCCAATCTGTTTATAAGGTCAAAAAGACCTAGATGAAAGAGGAAAAACAAATATCATATTGATCCAAAACTTATGTGACCCCAAAAGAGTTCCAATGGTAGACGTTCAATCCTCCACTGCTTTTTGCAGAGTGGTCCACTTGATATTTAGATTTGTCTTATTTTTCGGCTCAAGCCTTACATGGAGCTCGCCAAATGGATAGACGGTTTGAATATAACATGTACCTTATGATGGGACCCACAGAACTTGATGACGTCAATACATCATGAAAATGCCTCCGGACATGACAGTGGGCGGTGGCACCACCGCCAGAATGTTCCAGGGGGCGGGGGCACCACCTCCAGATAGGGGTATTTTGGTCCAGTTGAACTATATCCGTACAGCAGGGTATTAGTTTGGGAAAGTAAAGTTTGGGTTGCACGGAAAAGACTGGGTGAAAGGTGGGATATACAGTTGGAAAGAACTCCTTTACATGTTCTCACCCAAATGCACTTTGGCACCATATATCCATTAATAGAATCTCCCTCTTGAATTTTGAGACAAAAATTCTGGCTGGATTGCACCTTTTATTGTTCATGTTTCTTTAGCGAATTCATTTTTGGGCTTTTCAACTTGGATATTATTTGCAGAACCACTCAGTGGTGTCTATCCTGAATTGTCTTTTGGAATCAAAGTGGAAGATTATCTAGGACCATCTATTTTGATTGAAGAACGTATGATGTTCTTGTGTTTTTCCTTTCACATTCTCAAAATCTCTCACCAAAGGACTGTTCCTGAGTTGCATGCAGCACCCGAAGAAGACTGGAATAGGCTCCTGATCAATGGACTGACATTAGGAAAGGGAGAAGTTTCACCTGAGGAATTCTATGCTGTTATTAAGAAACGGATCGAGCGGACACTGATTCGAACGGTAAGACTCGACCTTTGCCCGTGACACTTCATGAATGCCTCTGTACCTGAAGCTGCTCCATTCCTTTTTCCTGCAGGAGGGTGGTTCTTACCAGCAGCGAATCCTGACTGAATATCTAAGAGGCATCCAATCACGAACAGAGGAAATCGTCCAAGCTCTTCAGGGTCAACAGCAGTGACTCGGGACCCCAGTCTGATTCATGGTGACATGGTCGGGAGGAATTCAACATAGATCCTTTCACGTTAATGTATTCATTCATCTAATGATCATTTTTGGTTGTCATGAAAAAAAATATATAAAAAAATCAGATGGGAAGGATGGTTTTCCACCCGAATTTATTATCTGGGAGAGTTTCGGTCAGGGCTGTGAAATGTTCCAGATATTGATTTGGGCTGGAAAGGCATAAAATAGGGCTCCACATAATGCCATTCCTGACATTCGAGATGCCCCAAATGCACAGCAGAACAGAAAATATATGCTTTGCCCGCAATTCCGGCGGCACCAGGATCCAGTAAGGGCTTAGAGAATTTTATTATTTTTTCTACATCAGTAATGTATGTCAGCTCCAATTCTGAGTAGCTACGGCAGGCAAGCCCATCCCAGTGCATGGTTGTGTTGAGAAGATGAACTGTTATGTATCTATACTCAAAAGTAGAAGAGCGAGTTGCGGGAGCATGGATTGGTTCATCCTCAAATTTCAAACTGATCATGCCGGGCCTATTCAAATTTGAATTTTGCTTAGCCCATGCATGTTCACATGGCTTGTTGCGATATGTAACGGCTCCTCACCAGTGTCTATTAATTCAATTTAGTGTTTGTCACCTAAGTGTCCAATTCATATAAATATTGCAACGGTAAGTGTTCTTCATCTTCACCAAATGACAATTTAAAAAAGTCAAGGGCTTGTCAGCCAAGCGTAAAATGTGGTGAGGGCTCTTCATCTTCACCAAATGACAATTTAAAAAAGTCAAGGGCTTGTCAGCCAAGCGTAAAATGTGGTGAGGGCTCGTCATCTAATTTTATCACTAATATGGTAGGCTCGTTGCCTTCATTAATGCTCAATGGTCATTACGGGAAGATCATTACCCCAACATAAGATGACAACTCAGACACTGTGTCACATACCACTATACTCGGCTCATAAGTCTTTGTAAGATCGTAACACTAACTATTATGAATGGACCCAATTCAATTGTAATATATGTATTTCAGATTCTATAGTGTGGTTCAACAATAACATACAACCGATCAGTCCAGCATTTGACCGATCCAATTGACTAGGGAGAACCTCGATGAAATCGACATCAGGTGTAAAGCATCCCGCGTAGTTTTAATTATTATCGATTATTTGTGTTCAATCTTAGTCAACCGTATAAGCTTAGGATAGCCAACCCAAAGCGAGCCATCCACTTAAACATTTTGCGGCGCCTAATCCACCCACCCTAAAACAATTTAGATTATCAAATAGATAATCAAAATTTCAAAGCAAATTAATAATGTATCAGGGTATATCAATATAACACGTATACAAATTAGCGCAATCTGATGTATTTCAATGCAATCCAACGTATATCAATAACATAAAATTATATCCTTAGGTGTATATCAATAAAATACGTGTACAAATCAGTACAATATAATTTTATATTAATACAATCCAACATATATCGATATCACTAATCAATTGGTATAAAAGAGTTCTAATAGTAGGAATTCCACGCTAATCAAGCATTTTATCAAACATGTTGGCTACCAACATCAAGTAATATTATAGATATAATGATAAATCAATTTAGGCACAAATTGCATATGAAATTCTAACAAAAAAAATCATTATCTAACACTATCAAGGGTTGATAAAAGAAAACCTAAAAGAATGGTTTACACCTTAGTAGGGTTTCACGTGATCTAATCGCACTTTTGGATTAGGGTTCTTGGGAAAGACGCCGATTCTTGAATCAAATAGAGGAAGAAAATGTAAGACTCATCGAATTTAACCATAAGTAGCTTAATCGGAAGATATAAAGCATTTCTTACGTCCGATCACGCGTGAAGGAGGATTCGACGGAAGGTTCGGTAGCGGCTAAGGTTCAATCAAAGGTAATCGATAAAGATTCACCCAATCCTTCTCTCTCACACTCATCTCTCTCTCTCTCTCTCACTCTCTCTCTCTCTCTCTCTCTCTCTCTCTCTCTCTCCCCTTTTCCCTTACTAGGGCAAATTCGTATAGAATTGAGGGGCTACCTGTAAGGACTGTATCTTAGTCTGTACCGTTCCGTAGACTTCCGCGGTCATCTCGGTCGAATTTCGACGACTTGCGACGTGTAAGTAGTATTTACACGCGACCTTGAGTCGATCCTATCGATCTGAGTTGACTCGACTTGAGACATGTACTCTTGCGACCACGCCATTGCCGCGCGTCTTACGCGCCGATGCGATACCTAGGCCAAGAGTTGTGGGCCAGCGTTTATTTTGAGAAAATGTTGCGCATTGAAAATCCCGAGAAGAGAATCTCTATAATCTATCAAATCAATCCCATTAATCAAGTCAAGTACACATCCCATCGCACCCATCTCTCTCTCACCCTAAAGTCAACAACACCTATACCTATTCCATCCATTCTTACCAAAAAGTCAAGGCAACTCATGCTTCCCATGACATATCTCTCACACACACCTCTCCTCTCTCTCTCTCTCTCTCTCTCTCTCTCTCTCTCTCATTCCTCACTCCATTCCAAGCAACTCCCAAGGAGAGGACATCCAAGCCTCCCATGGAGAAGCTATGGTGTCACCCACTTCCTACCCCTTAATCTTTCATCTCCACCCTTCAACCTTCATCGACTTCCATCAAAGGGAAAGCCAAGGAGTTTATGAGTCCAAGGAGACAAGAAGGAGCGAAATTGGTGGGTGATCCTAGGATTTCCACCGTTGATTTTATTTGAGGGCCCACTTGTAGTGGGACCCATTTGATGTACGTGTTGTAAACGAAGAGGAGCTCATAGTGGCGGAGCTCCTCCCTCGCACACACACCGTCTCTCTCTCTCTCTCTCTCTCTCTCTCTCTCTCTCTCTCTCTCCTTTTTTTGTGGAGTGTGGCTCACCTGATCTAGCCAACCCAGATGAAGGGAAAACACAAATATCATTTTGATCCAACCCATGGTGGGCCATCACGCGGGACCCACCTTGATGGCGTGCCCCATCCAGGGCCATCTGTTCGTTGGACGTCCGACGTCCCTGGACGAAGAGAAAACACAAGTATCAGCTTAATCCAAAGCTGAGGTGGGCCACACGTGTGGACCCACCTTGATGATGTGCTAATCCACACCGTCCGTTGAAGAGCTGGGATGGTGGAGTGGATCCCACGTAGCAAGAACGCTGCTGGATTGACGTCAGAAGTCTTGTAGGCCACCATGATGCACGTGTTTCTTCTAATCGTCCATCTGTTATGGACATGTGCCCACCCCACACGTGTGGCACGTGTGGGGGTGGGACCCACCTTGATGTACGTATTCTATGTCACGCCCCAAAACCCATAAATCGGATTCATCGGAATCCCGATCGCCAAATTCGGTGCCGACAGCCTCCGCAGTACCCAATTCTCGGCTCCGAGCGCCCATATGTCAGGTTCCGATCCTGGGATCCTAAAAGGAGGATTTTTCAACGTACATTTATCTCGTAAGAAGCATAACCACAAGTTTACCCAAATCATAAAGGTAACATCATCATCACATATCCACTAATATAAAATTTTGAATACAATGCTGACAGGGAAATACATATGTCGAAAATCAAATCTTCAGAAGACGCTGCATGCTCTAAGCTTTATTCTGCTGCAACCAAACGCCACCTGCACGCATCTATCATGCATAAGCTTATAGAAAGCTTAGAGGGTAGTGTAAGCGTGTACACAAGGTAAGTGCCAAGTATACAATACAATGCCATAAATCATATAATATCGGACTAAGCAGAAATACTGACAAGATCATGAATTATACGACATCAAATTAAATGAAAATATACTAGTAAGTCCATGAGTGCCATCAGCCGTTGCAAGGCTATGCAATGCAAGGCATGAATGCTAACGACTATATTAATGCAGAAACATGACAATCCAAAATGTTAAATGTTGCGGATGCAATGCAATATGCGGTGCGAATGAAACGACCAAGCTGGAGTGAAGTCAGGATGATAGTACGTAGTATCACAAGCTACGAGGTCCACCATAAGGGACTTCTATCCAAACCAGTCCCATACCTAAATTTGGATAGTCAAACTCAACGTAGTAAACTCCTGATCTCAGGTTAGTCGCGCACCCAACTAAAATCCTAGCCGTGCGAAGGTACACGTAACAAATAGTTGAGCACCACCAGCCCGAGTGGATAGTGAATGAATGAATGAATGAGTATGCAATTCCTGCTCAATAAGTCCATATATCAGTACGGTTCCTCTCTGGGATCATCACCGGGGTCTAGTACACTCTACATGCAAATCGCCGCCCACTGACGCGCAACCATGCAAGTGGAAGAGATCTCACGTCGATAGCGGACCCATTCACGAGCTGGTCAAACTCAGCCTAGCTATGCCCCCTACGTTCGGGTGGCTAAGGCCACACCCCCTCCCAACCGATCACGATACAGTGGGAGACGCGGCCTCCTCTTATTCGGCACTCAGGTGCTCATGTATTCACTCGGTCTCGACGTTGGGACGTCTCATGGCCATGGAGGTTTAGAGATTTTCACCTAGGGATATCTATGGCGCTGTATGTTAGAACCAAACATTTTCGGTGTTCCATCTGGCCATCCACAACATGCTGTGGAGGCTATGACCCTGATGTCGCTGGGGAGTACAGTAATCACAACACACAATGCAGGATGCATGAGTCATACAATCCAGTCATGCATCAATCCTGCGCATACTGTGCATTCATGTGAGATAACCTCCGCCTATCAGGGAGTCTCATAACCTGCCCAATGACATATGCAATGGTCAACCACATCTCATAACAAACATGCAGATGATGCGTATGGGCATGTATCATAATGCTATGCTATCACATACTCATAATCGGTATCAATAACTGGCATCGACAATCGACCTCGACGATGTGGACATTTAACCAACATTGCCCCCAAGGAATCACTCACATAGAGCCTAACATATAGTGGACCCATGGCCTCACATAAGGGCCAAATATACAACACCATGGGCCTCACTCAAGAGTTTAATACACATCACGATGGGCCTTTCACATGGGCCTAACATACATCACAATGGGCTCCATCGCCTGGCCCTCAAATGCATCACAATGGCCTCATCACATAGGCCTAATATACATCACAATGGACCTTCAACATGGGCTGAATACATATTTCAATGGGCCTCAAATATGGGCCGCATATACATTACATTGGGTCTCGTCAATCGGCCTCGGCAATCAGAATTGGCCTCGGTGGTCGGTCTCAACAGTCGGAAACGACCTTGACAATCGAAATTGGCCTCGACAATCATAATCAGCCTCGATGATTGGCCTCAACAATCAGAATCGGCCTCAACAATTGGAATCAGCCTCAATGATCGGCCTTAACAATTGGAATCAGCCTCGACAATTGGCCTCCATGATCGGAATTGACAATCGGCCTAACAAATGACCCAAGGGAAGGTCACAATGTGGACATTTTACCATCATCGCCATCAATGTAGACATTTAACCATCATTGCTCCCAAGGAGTGGCCCACATAGAGCCAAACGTATCGTGGGCCCATGACCTCATACAATCACCATGGGCCGTATCAATGGGCCGCACCAACGGGCCTCATGTACATCAAGTGGGCCGTATCAATGGGCCGCACCAACGGGCCTCGTATACATCAAGTGGGCCATATCAATGGGCCACACCAACGGGCCTCGTATACATCAAATGGGCCACAACATATGGGCCGTACATACATTAAGTGGGCCACACAAGTGGACGACATAGATGAAACACGAACAACATGGTGGGCTCTGCATTCACACAGCAGGTGGGCCCTGCATCCATGGCCAGGCTGTGTGGATGTACAACACATTCATCATGGAGTCCCACCATCACAGTGAGGATATACAACACGTGCATCATGGCTAGCCTCACGTCCTAGAAATGGATGGACGACCTGGATATAAATCACATACATCACATGGGTCCCATCCTACGGACGGTGCGGATAAGACCCATACATCATGGCCGTCCCACATGGCAGAAAACAGATGTACGACGTGAGTATACAATATATACATGAAGTGGGGTCCAGCGGTTTGGACGATCAGGATACAACGCATACATCCGGTGCATCCCACCATCTGGACAGATACATCACGGTGTGACCCACAGAACTTGCTGACGCCAGTCAGCAGCTATATAGCTGGAGTGGGTCCATGGAGCTTGCTGAAGTCAAACAACAGCTAAGTGGCTGCACTGTCTAGACGGACGGTTTAGATGTAGAATACATACATCAAAGTGGGCCCCACCCATCACCATCCAGTAGTGGACGGTGTAAAATACAACGCATACATCTGGCGGGGCCCCACCTCCACACGTGCAACACGTGTGGGGTGGGTCCCATACGTATGGACGATAGGGATAAAACCCCTATATCATGGTCCGGCCCATACAGCACCGTCCAGTATTGGACGGTGTGGATACATAATACATACAGCAAGGTGGGTCCCACCCCACGTGTGCCACACGTGAGGGGTGGCCCCACGTCCAAAGCGAATGGACGGAGTGTATAAAACACTTACATTATAGAGAGGTCCACCGTCCGAACTATGGACGGTATGGATAAACTTATACATCATGGGTGGGTCCACGCACGTGGTCCCCCAGAGATTGAATCTGTCCCATTTTGGGATGGACGGTGTGGATAAAAGGTGGGTCCACACGTGTGGGACCCACCAGTAATGGATGGACGGTGCTAGCTATAATACCTACCTCATGATCAGCACCTACAGATGGATAGTCTGATGGGTCTGCAACAGATACATCATGGTGTGGGTCCCACCGTTCAGGGACTGGACGGTGCAGATACACCACATACATCATGAGTGGCCCCACAGCTGGATGGGGTGAATAAAATAATAAAAAAATTCATGGTGGAATTCCCACAGCTGCTGGACATTGGTCCAGCAGCATCCGTTGATGGACGGACCGAGTGGACATAGAATTGAATAAAATAATAAAAAAATTCATGGTGGAATTCTCACTGCTGGACATAGGTCCAGCAGCATCCGTTGATGGACGGACCGAGTGGACATAGAATAAACACGTCAAGGTGGGTCCACGCTGATGGACGGCGTGGATACAATATATATCAAGGTGGGCCCACCCCACACGCGCAACACGTGTGGGTGGGTCCCATGTCCTGCCCAAAATGGACGGACAGGTTGGATGACAAATACACAATGGTTGGCCTTCACAGCACCATCCGTGGATGGACGGTGCAACCAGAATACTTACAACAAGGTGGGTCCCATCCCACACGTACAGCACGTGTGGGGTGGGCCCAAGGCGTCTACAAAAGGAAAAATGGATGGGTGGTGTAGGATATCCAGCACATACCTCGTGCCAGATCCACTGTCAATCAAAGCAGCACTAGCTACATGGGACCCACCGTCCCTGGTTTGGACGGTCTGGAAAAAATTAAGGTGGGTCCCACGTGCAGAATAAAACACGTATATCATGCGTGTGGCCCACATGGATGGATGGATCAACGCGCATAACACAGTGGTGGCCCACCAGGTTCTGGATCAAGCTGATATTTATTTCCCCTTCATCTGAGCCTGTCCAAAATGGACGGCCTAGATGTAACAGGTGGGTCTCACCGTCCAGATCTGCTGGACGGTGTGGATCCACACATTCATCAGGTGAGCCACAATAGGGGGGAGAGAGAGAGAGAGAGAGAGAGAGAGAGAGAGAGAGAGAGAGAGAGAGAGAGAGAGAGAGAGAGAGAGAGAGAGAGAGAGAGAGAGAGAGAGGATGGTGGAGGTACCCCGCCACTATGGGCTCCTCCTTATTAAATGCATACATCAAGATGGGTCCCACATCATGTGGGCCCTACATCAAAATTAAATGAAATGAACACCCACCTTTGATATTCTTGGACATCTTTTTCCATCAACGCATTCTAGAGTTCCAACGGTTGAGATTCAACGGTCGAGATTGGTTTTAGAGGGTGGGGATGAGAGATAGGAAGTGGGCCACACAAAGCTCTCTCATGGAGCTCTCATGGACGTTGGGTTGCTTGCTTGAAAATGGGAAAATGAGAGAGAGAGAAGATGAGATGTAAGAGAGAGAGAGATGGGTGATGGAGTGATGGGTAATGGAGTGAGTGATGTGTACTTGACATGTAAAGGTGTGTAAGAGAGAGTTGACTTTGGGGATGGTGTTGTACTTGACAAGATGTGGTGATTGATGAGATTGATTTGATTAAAGACTCTCTTAGGATTGTAAACGTGCGACATTTTCCTCGAACTGAACGCGGGCCCACATCTCCTGGCTCGGGTATTGGATAGGTGCGCGAGATGCGACATCGGAACCGCGGCAACGGCGTGGTCGTTAAGGTACAAGTCTCGGGTCGAGCCAACTTCGGTATGCAAGACCGGCTTCGAATAGCGCGCAAACGTTGGATACAGGTCGAGGGTTGCCGGAATTTGACCGGGGACCGCGGAAGCCTATAGAACGGTACGGTCTAGGATACGTGCCTTACATTCTGTATCCCTACTGTTCGTCTGATGGGTGACGTCAGCAAGTTCTGTGGTCCCACCGTGAAATATGTGTTATATCCTACATCGTCCATCCTTTTTCAGCAGACGTGTGGGGCCCACCTCACACGTGCTGTATAACGCCGTAAAAATCGGGAGTCGAGCATAGGTCTAACTCCCGAGTTTTAACACATCACTTATGCAACATAGATAATGATGATTAAATGTTGTCCGTATCAGTGCATTAAATATGAATGAGATTATACTAAATTAGCATATCATACTTCAGAGACAATTTAAATTTCACAAGTGGAAGACCGTGATATGTATATAAACTGTATAAAAGTAATAACAAGCCCTCAGAGAATGATTGTCACTAGGTTAAATAATTACATGTTTAGTTCCAAAATACAAAATATCAAAGATAGTCCAACTATAAATGATAAGCCCTGTAGCCCTCGTCGATCAGGATGGTTTAAGTAAACCCGCCTGATAACTGCATATATGAAAATTCTTCCTCGTCATCATAAAAGTCTAGCTCGGCTTCATAAGAATCGCTCTCACCTGCAGCTAAGACAGGGTCCGGTTGGTGTTTAAAGCACCGTCCCAGAACGTGGGAGTGAGTGATTAACTTAGTGGAATTATAAGGCAAAGGTTAACATATTATCAATTCAATCAAGTAGTAATGATGAAGCAGTACAACAATCAAGCCCTAAATACTCTTGTTAATGCAAAGATGATATGATATGATGTATGCCCTCGCCTGCACTCCCTCTACGAACTTCATCTCACGGTCGCAGCATGCACCACTCCAGACACATGCTACTTCCTCGCCAAAGCACCGTGCAATGCAATGTTATGATTGTGTTAGCCAAGTTCTCACTTAGGTTTATTCATATAACAGAGTTGGGAAGCTAAAGCACCTTCCTTATATCAATTCCCAAACAATGATCCATTCTAGGATCGTCAGTCCTAGTAAATCTCATACGATGTTGCGGTTCTAGGTCACTACAAAGGGCTCGTCACCTGATCAGTGTGGGCTTAGCTTATACTCTAGTTGCTACGGAAAGGCTCGTCGCCTCAATGTAGTCTCAGAGTATGCTCGAGGTCACTACAAAGGGCTTGTCACCTAATCAGTGTAGGTCGACAACTTGAATACAATGTCCCATACCACCGTATTCGGCTCACGAGGCGGTGTTGCTCACTGGTCACTACGAGGAGGCTCGTCGCCCCAGCGTAGGTCGACAGCTCGATCACAGTGTCTCATACCATTATGTCCGGCTCATCAGTCTTAGCGGATTGAGGTATCAAGGTTAACCGGCTTTCCACTGGTGAGTTTGGTACCTTAGATTCAAGTAGTAGTGTCCATACATGGTGAACATACATCGGGTCAATCGGGTTACTTGACGAGCTCGACTGATACGAGCGCACATCCAGTGGATCGACATGAAGTGCGTTTGCACTTCATGTAGCCTAACCACTGTCGACAACCCAACTACGACTCGGATTCATCGAACACGTCCCGTGTGGCGAAACAACCTTAGCCACTAACTCGGAAATAATTACCGATCGCCTAGACTACGTCGTAGCCCCAAACACACTCCAAGCAATTGTATACGCATGTAGTAGCCAAAGATAGCATGTGACAACTAACATCAAATGTAAATCTCATTTGAGCATTTCAACGAACACATAGTGTACATGTTAGCATACATAGGCATTTCAATAATAAATCACATAGTAGTATGATAGGTTACATAAAGGAAACTCTAACTATGTATAAGGGGATTGAGAATCCTATCTCAACACCCTCATTAGGTACATCACATCAAGTATTTTCTCATTCAGGTATTTTATCAAACACTTAGACAACATATATTACATACTTTTAATAAGTTAATAAAAAACACATTATAGCGAATCCTTTCACAAAGGAGTTGCTACGTGCACAACGATTATACATTAGCAACCAATAATCATGTCAAGCACCAATCATAATCCCATATTCATTCAAAACAGTTTAACAAACACTTGGAATGCATTATAGTCAACATAGTTTACCTATATATGTAATATATGGGAAACAACGTATCTAAGCATATGTGATAGCAATCAAGTCAGACACAAATCATTGCTGACATTGAAAGCCTTGAAAACTATATCCTAAATGTTTATAGTCCGCACCTTTCGCTGATAAACAAGTATCGAACTCAGTTTGTATACTGAGTCTTTGTCTACGGCACAACGACAACCTACAGTATGAACTAGGTTAGCTATTTCATGACTTACACTAGTTGAAACTCTAAAACAGATTAGGGTTATGATTTTCTTACCTAAGAACGACGTCAGAATCACTGGAATAGCGATACAGAAGTAGCAGTTAGGTACGTGGAACGATGGGATTGAATCTTAAGAATGAACTCTCACTCTCTCTCTCTCTCTCACTTTCTCTCTCTTCCCTTCTCTTTCTTCTCTCTTCTCTCTCTAGGGTTTGCGAATTCATATGTGAAGGGAGTGAGAGGGTTTAAGGCCCTTATATAGGCCAAGAAGTGATAGGAATGCCCCAGGGCCATAGTATACTTAGGTTATAGCCAAAAGCTGTCTGTTTTGGCTCAACGGAGCACTTCTGGAGGCCCCTTTTCTGCATGCAGTCGGACTTAAGCTCCTTGGCATGGGATCTAGGTCGAGTTAAGTTTTCGGTCCGATCAGATTTACAGATCGACCGTGGAGGACCAGTTTCAGTTCAATGGTCATCGGTGTTCGATCAAGACCACAAGTACACTGACATGTGTTGGAAATTTCTCCTGATCCGAGGGTGTAATGGGGTCATATTCCGACGGTCTGAAAGCTTAGATTTGGCCCGCAAGCGAATGGCCCAAATCACTTAAATTTGAGTTTAATTTCTAAAGGTATTCGCGTTTCTCACACACTTCACTCTGGGCTCAAGTTGTGCGTTTCTAAATACTATCTGGATTTAATTTTTGAGATGGTTGTCAAGCCCAGCAAGGTGGTCCTAACCGTTTGGTTTCACAGTAATCGGACTTTCGACGCGCGGTCCAGGTCCGATATGAAGTTTAAATGTGCTCCAGAGAGCAATTGGGTTTTGAGATTGATCATAGATTTCAGGGTAATGTAGTGTTAATGATTTTGCTTGTTTTGGGTCTTGTAGTTCGTATTTAAAGTGGTTCAAGCTAATTTTATAGCTAATCTAGTTTAGAACTTAGTTAATTTCGTCTAATTTCTAAAGGATTTGGTCTTGAGTGATTTCTATCTGAGGTGGTACTCGGGTCTTTGCAGGAATTTTTCCGAGACGTTACATGCTGCATGTGTAGGATGGGAGCCACCATAATGTATATGTCTTACATCCAACCGTCCATTTAGACATGGACCCACCTCAATGTATATCTCCACCGTCCATCTGCTATATGGTGGAGTCCAGTGTGATGCATACATGTGTTCAGCCAGGACATCCGTCCATGGGGCCCTGTACATATGGCAATCCACACCGTTCAGACCTTGGATGGTGGGACCCACCTCTGATGTATCTACTATCCACGCCGTCCATCTATGTGGACTACACCATGATATGTGTTTTATCTCCACCGTCCAGATTGCTGGACGGTGGGTTGCACCATGTTGCATGTGTTTGATCTAGCCATCCAGTCCACTAGCGTGGACCTCACCATGATATATGTGTTTTATCCTATGCCATCTAGTGGCTGTGGGGCTCACGTGAAGTATGTATTTCATTCATATCGTCAAGCAGCAATCTTAATGCTGCTGGACAGCAATGATTAAGCACCCACCGTTAAAATCTTCTGGGCCCCATTGTGATGTTTGTGGAGGGGCCCAGCGACGGGCCCATTTTTCTGGATGGCCCATATTCAGAGGGACCCACTGTGATGTGTGTTTTACCCAGGCCGTCCATCCGTGGGCCATCCTTTGTAATGCCCAGTAGGCTCATATAATGTGGGCCCATTGCGATGTATATTTGGCCCATATGATGAGGCCCAATGTGTTATATTTGAGGTCCATTTGAGTGGCCCATTGTAATGTATTTGAGGCCCATGTTCGGGGCCCAATGTGATCTATATGTGGCCCATATGATGAGGCCCGATGTGTTGTATATGAAGCCCAAGTGATGAGGCCCATTGTGATGCATTTGAGGGCCAGGCAATGGGGCCCATTATGATGTATATTATACCCGTGTGAGCAGCCCATTGTGATGTGCATTACGCTCGTATGAGAGGCCCATCGTGATGCATATGAGGCCCATTGTGATGTGTATTAAGCCCATGAGACGCAGTCCATTGCAATGTGTAGGGCCCATGTGATGCAGCCCATTGTGATGTATATGAGGCCCATGCAATGCGGCCCACTTGATATATATATGAGGCCCATGTAATATGGCCCATTGTAATATGTGAGGCCCAATATGTTGTATGTGAGGCCCTTATGTGAGGTCGTGGGTCCCACTATATGTTTGGCCCTACGAGGGCCACTCCTTGGGAGCAATGTTGGTTGAATGTCCACATTGATGGGCAATGATGGTTAAATGTCCACATTGTGACCTTCCCTTAGGCCTCGTTAGGCCCGTTCTTGATATGAGTAGGCCATCTAGGCCCATCCGTGATATAAGGAGAGTACATCATCATCATATAACATGCTTAGTATAGCTCCACGATCCATTTCCATGCGCATCATATGTATGCTTAATATGAGGAGTGATTGATTATAGCACATGCCATTGGGTGGATTATTATGGGACTCCATGAGAGACGGAGTTGCCCCACATGAGCGTGTGATACGTGCAGGTTTGATGTATGACTGGATGGTATGACTCATGCATCTCACATTTTGTGATATAACCACCGTACGCCCTAGTGACATTAGGGCCGCGACTTCCACAAACATGTCATAGATGGCCAGATAGGACATCAAAAATGTTTGGTTTGAGCATTTGGGCATGTTGGATGTCCGTGGGTGAAAGTCCCTAAACCTCCGTGGTCAGGAGATGCTTCAACATTTAGACCGAGTGGATATACATGAGCGCCCGAGTGCTGAATACCAGTAGGCCGCGTCTCTCATTGTGTTGCTGTCGGTTGGAAGAGGGTGTGGCCTTATCCACCCGAGTGAGGGGGCTGTAAGCTAGGCTAAGTTTGACCAGCTCCCAAATGGGTCCGCTATAGACGAGCCAGGTAGGCATTAGTATACTGCTGGCAGGTTGGTAGTGAGGTCTTTTCTACTTGTATGACTATGTGGCTAGGGAGACGGTAGCTAGTGTGGAGTGTATTAGACCCCGGTGATGATCCCAGAGATGTACGATACTGATATGTGGACTTACTGAGCAGGAGTTGCGTACTCAGCATTATACTCATTCATTCATTCATTCACGATCCACTCGGGCTGGTGGTGCGCAACTAATTGTTATGTGTACCTTCGCAATGGCCAGGATTTCGGTCGAGGCACGTGACTAACCTGAGATTAGGAGTTTACCACATTGAGTCTATCCATCCAAATTTAGGTATGAGACTGGTTTAGATAGAAGTCCCTTGTGATGGACCCCATAACTTGCGACACTACGTACTATCATCTCGACTTCACACTTCAGCTTAGTCATTTCATTCACACCGTATATTGCATTGCTTCCTTAATATATAATTTTGTCTTATTATGCTTTTATATTGCATAACTTGGATAAGGCTGATGGTATTTATGGACTTACCAGCTTGTTTCCGCATTGCTCTGATATTGCATATTTGACACTTACCTTGTGCACACACTTACACCACCCTCTAAGCTTTTTATAAGCTTATGCACGATAGATGCGTGCAGGTGGCGTTAAGTTACAACAGTGTTGAGCTTGGAGCGTGCAACTGTCCTATGGAGTTTTGATTATTGATATATATATATATATATGTATTTCCTTTTCAGAATTGTATTCAAGTATTTATATTAGTGGATTAGTGATGATGACGTTGCCTTTATGATTTGAGTAAACTTGTGGTTATACTTCTTACGAAATAAATGTATGTTGGAAAAATCCTCCTTATAGGATCCCGTGATCGGAATCTGGCATATGGGTGCTAGAAGCTGAGAATGGAGTACTGCGGAGGCTGTCGACATTGAATTCGGTGATCGGGAATTCTGTGAGCCCGATTTCTGAGTTTGGGGCGTGACACTACCCATGTATGGGTATTTATAATGTCAAATAGGTTTTAATTAACCCCATGAATAGGTTCAAGTGTTAGTTAACCTTATAAGGGGTTGATTCTAGATTTTTGGGCCCACTAAAGGGTGTAAGGGTCGATCTAACCTGTAAGATAGTTTTCACGAGTGGTAGTCTATGTAGGGCTTTGATCGATTCGCCATATGGACACACCAATTAATAGGTGTGATTAAAAGCCAGTTCGATGGTTATCGTTCATCGATCGGGGTCGCGACTATATAGATATGTGTAGAATATTAACTTAGGTTAGTGCCCTTAATTTGATCGTGATCTAACAATCTGAACCACAATTTTAGTAAAGTTTGGACGTGCACAAATAACTTAACTTCCTGATAGTTCTTACATCTTATGCACTCACCTTGCGAGCCTAAGTTAAACGATTCGACGCTCAGTCTCAGCTCAATATTCCACGAGAGATCTAGTGGCCACTTAATGAGCTGTCTAGAGCTTGTTGGTTAATTTGACCATTTTTTGAATAAACTAGGCAGTGAGATTTCTTGTACGTGAAAATTAGGGTTTGGATTATCTAAGTTCACACTATGGCCTTTTCATAATAGTGGAAATGATGATTTAATCCTAATCACCCTTATCATTGATTCGAAAGTCATACAATAATTTGGTCAATTCGATTTATGCACATAGGATAATCAAGATATGATCCATCATTATCTTGGTTTTAGGTATATCTTTATTAAGCTATGGTTACTTTGATTTATCAATGGTGGGTCACCTAAACCTTGGCATTCGACTAATAGATCACATGGTTAGGCAAAAGATTTAGGTGATCAGGTACATTTGTTAGTTTCTTACGGGTACTTAATCAAATTATGCGGTTCTTTACTGAACACCCATTATTGGTTAAAATCAAGTATTAAAGATCATTAAGTGATATAATAAACAAATTTTAGCTTTTCAAGGATTTTTGGATTCCAAGTTGGCAAAAATTCGGAACCTTGCAGTTTTTCATGTAAAAATTTGTGTTCTCTGTATTTATTTGTTCTTTTTCATTATCTATTGTGTGTTTGATTCGTTCTGAGGTTGCTTCCGCATCAATTAAGGGGTTTCAGTACCTAACAAGTCGTATTAGAGCTTAAGTTGGGTTGTCATATTGAATATGGAAACATAGCATCGAGGGGATCGAATGTGAAGTTTGAGATAGAGAAGTTCACAGGTAAAAATAATTTTAAATTATAGACGTTGAAGATGAAAGCCCTCTTAATTCAGCAAGGGTTGCAACATGCACTCCTTTGGAAAGAAAATTTTATGTGGAAACTATGAAGTAAGAGGATTGGGACTAACTTGATTAGAGTGCGATTAACATAATTCAATTATGCTTGGTTGATGAAGTCCTTTATAACGTTATTAATGAAACAACTATCGTATGATTATGGACGAAGATGGAGAGCATCTATATGACAAAGTGGCTCACAAATTATCTATATCTAAAGAGATAATTCTATACTCTAAAGATGGTGAAAGGGTCGTATATCTTTGAGCACATTAACATCTTCAACAAATTGGTTTGCAAACTGACAAGCGTGGAGGTGAAGATTGATGAAGAAGACAAAGCCTTAATCTTGTCGACGTCTCTCTCTGAGTCCTACAAGTATCTGATTGATACTCTATGCTATGTGAATGATATCTTGGACGTCGAGACTGTTATCTCAGCCCTTAAGTCCAAGCAATTGAGAAGAAATAATGGAAGCGAAGGTACTTCTACGAATGCATCATTTGCTTGGGGAAGACAGTCTGAGCGAAGAAGGGGAAGTCACGATCGAGATCCAGGTCAAAGGATAAAGGTAAGTTGAAGTGTTAGAGTTGTGGAAGGATTGGACATATGAAGAAGGACTGTCAAAATTTCAAAACCCAAAACGAGGAGAAATCAAATGTTTCGTCGAGGGAAGCCAATTTAGTAGAATCTGATGAAGGGACGAGTGGTTATGACTTGTTGTCAGTGTCCAAGGTTGGTCACTTATATCAAAAGATGAATTTTGGATATGAGGGCATTGTATCATATGTGTCCTCATCAGAGTTGGTTCACAACATATATCAAGTATGATGGTGACTTGGTTCTTATGGGCAATGATCATGTCTCTTGAATTGATAGGAATTGGTTCGATTCGCATCAGGATGTTTGATGGGGTAGAGTGTACTCTGACCAATGTGAGACACGTTTCAGATTTGAAGAAGAATATGATATCTCTAGGAGCTCTAGATATACTCGAGTACAAATTCGTCGACTATGAAGGTGTCTTGAAAGTTTCTAAAGAGGCACTTATTATTATGAAGGCACAAAGGAGAGGAAATATTTATAGGTTGATCGTGAATACTATATCGGGTGAAACTACAACTTTTGTAGCGGAGTCCACGTTGAGACGTTTGTGGCACACGCGCCTAGGAAACATGGGCGAGTGTGGTGTGAAGGTACTTCTTGATCGTCAATTAATTCCTTGATTTAAAAGTTTTGATTTAGATATATGTGAGCATTTCATATATGGGAAATAATCAATGTTATCATTTAAAACTGGAAAACATGTTTGTAAAGGTTAGCTAGATTATGTGCATTCAGATGTGTGGGAACCATCACCCATTGTTTCTAGAGGAGGGTCGTCATTTTTGTTACATGCATTGATGGATTTTCAAGAAACGTTTGGGTTTATATTCTAAAAAATAAATCCGATATGTTTGCCACTTTCAAGAACTTGAAAGCGATGGTTGAAAAAAAACATGAGAAATGTGAGAATTTTGAGGACAAATAACGATGAAGAATTTTCTTTTTAGGTATTTAATCAATATTGTAAGAATAAAGGGATAGCGAGGTATACTACATAAGGCATACACCATAGTAGAATGATGTGGCAGAATGCATGAATCAATATCTTTTGAAAAGGGTCCGAAGTATGTTGAGTAATGCTGGGTTGGGCAAGGAACTATGGGCTGAGGCCATCTCTACGGTTTGCTATTTTGTGAATCGATCTTTCTCTACACATTGATTATAAAATTCCAGAAGAAGTATGGCGTGGTTAAGAAGTTGAATACCTAGAGCCTCAGATATTTAGTTGTGATGCTTAATCTCATGTGCCATCAATTGAGAGAGACAAGCCAGACCAAAGGGCAAAGAAGTGTACTTTTGTAAGCAATGATGATGGAGTGAAAGGATACTGATTGTATGATTATTTTTCACGAAAAATTACATCTAGTCGGGACATCAAGTTTGATGAAGTTTCCTTGTTTTGGAAAAATGAGCACAAGGAAATTAAAAAAAAGTCAGTGATTGACATTGAAACAAACAAATGTAAAATATTTGAAGAAGTTGAGTCGCAGAAATAGGTACAGAAAGAGGTGGAGCAACCACCTATCGGAAGAAATCTACTGAAGAATCGTAGGTTACCGTTAAGATACAAGGATGACTCAAATATTTCATTTTTTCATTACAGATGAGGGGGATCTATCTACTTTTTAGGAAGCTCTATAAGATAGAGATATGGAGAAATAGATGGTAGTGATACATGACGAGATGTACTCTTTGTATAAGAATAAAACATGAGAGCTGGCGGAGTTGACCGTTGGACGTAAAATAATCAGTTGCAAGTGGATTTACCATAAGAAATTAGATACGTACAAGGCTAGACTAGTAGTGAAGGGTTATCCTCAGAAAGAATGTGTCGACTTCCGCCATTGGTAAAGTATGTATCTATCAACTTTGTATTGTTGTTGGTTGTCCAATATAATCTGGAACTAGAACAGTTAGATGTGAAGACTATGTTTTTACATAGGGAACTAAAAGAGCAGATCTATATGAAGCAACCTGAAGGGTTCAAGGTGCAAGGAGAGGAGAATAAAGTTTGTAGGTTAAAAGCTCATTATACAGCTTGAAACAATTGCCTAAGCAGTGTGTAACACCCCATACTTTTCAGTATTCAGGTGTTACCATGGAAACCTAACTTAGTATAAATGTAAATCTAGCTTATGTGACTGTTCACCTATATTCCAAACAAAATCTGATTGTTACGAGTAATCTGCAACCATAAATCAAACTATTTGTCAGTTGATTTTCAAAATGGACCTTCATATCATCTGAGAAACCTATTTTTAGGAGCTCAATCTCCTTCGTAGATAGAATCTAACTGTCCATCTTAAATTAGAAGTCTGAATCACGAGGTACATTGTTCCTTAGACCCACAACTGGTATTTGCGCCATCCACCACCAGATCACTTTAATCTAGACCATAAGAATACAAAATGTACCATTGTTATCCCAATAGAGGAGATTAGGAACCATTAGAAACTAAAAAAAAAACAGATCAAAAATTGATTTGACCATTTAACTGACAGAAATCATCATTAGTTGCACAAGATCATTGAAGTATGGTTCACCAGAGCGTTGAATTTGTCTAAAAATTAAATAGGTGCCCTACATGTGGCAATAGTGCATGATGAACGGACCATATTTCGCAATAGGTCATCGTGGACCCCACTTTGGTGTGATGTCTGTACACACCATGTAACGTCCTGGATTTTCGTTATTTTGGATTTCCAAAAATCCTTGAAAAATTTCATTTTAATAACTTATATTGTTACTTACTGACCATTAACACTTAATGTTAGACTATACTGGAGTGGTATCAATAAAGAACCACACCAATCTGATTAATCAACCATAGGAAGCCAACGAATCCAGCCGATCACTTAAACACCGAGGTTAGCCACACAATTTAATCATGTAGGGTCCAAATCTAGCCGACCTATCACTGACTAATCGAGACAACTGTAACTAAACAAAGATCTACCTAAAGCCTAGACGAGTAAGGGTCAGATCTTAATTAACAAACCAAATTAATCCAGTTACTCCTTTACCCTAAAAATCAATGGTTAGGGCTATTAAGATCGAACTGCCATTTTCACTAATTACGAATAGATCACACTATGAACATAGTTAATCCAAACTCTAATCATCGCACACAAGAAATCTTGATACTTAATTCATTCCAGAAATGTCCCGATTTTCCGAACAAGCTCTAGACCGCTCGTTAGTGGGCCACTAAACTCGAGGCTATAGAAATATATTCGTCTTAGTGGGCTTGACATCCATCGCAGGACATCGAGCCGAGATCGCGTCTCGAATCATGCAAGGCGAGTACTTGAGTTATGCGAATACCGTATATGAAAAGCTGAAACTTAAGTAAATCGGGTCGTCCACTCTTACGCAAAGTTGATAATTTCGAACCGTCAGTTTACGACCAAACTTCACATATAAAATAAGGATATTTCTCCACACATTTTTGTATAGCTGCGGCCCTGATCGACCATTGGGGACCATTGATGTAATGCCCTAGAAATCGGTGGTCGTGCATGCACTCGACTCCCAAGTTCCTGAGTGTCACTTATAGTCGATTTTTGTTAATTTACGTTTAATCGAGTTTAAATGTACAACATTGAATTTCTTGGAACATGAAGCACAATTACAACAAGTCTACTAAAATGAAAGAGATCAGATATATACCAGTCCAAAAGAATATAAATGGGTCGCACAAGGCGTTGCCCAATAAAATTAACAAAATAACATATCAAAAAAAATGATGCATTGAGTCTACTACTCAATGATCCAAATTTCGTCAACTAAGCCGATGGAGAACTGCTCATCAACGGGAAGTAAGACAGCTCGTTCTCCTCATCAAGACTCGCACTGTCAGGCTCCTTGTACTCTGCGTCACCTGCATCTCTGGGAGAGTCTGGTTGGTGTTTTAAAACACTGTCCCAGATTGGGAGTGAGTGATCAACTCAGTGGGTGCTATTAGTCTTAAGTTGTAACAGACATCAATTATATTATGAACTTAATAAAAGGCAATCATTCATATATACATAACCAATCTTGTTAATACATATGCATGATAGATGATATGATGCATGCCCTCGCCATAACACTCCTTCGAGCGACTCCATCTAACGATCGTGTATGACTAACACTCCCTCAGAGCGACCTCAACTGCCGAGTTGCTAACCGAACTAGTGTTATGCGATGATAATGTTAGCTAAGTTCTTAGTTAATTTCATTCATCAAGTAGGTTAGGGAAATTGATACACCCCACATATCAATGCCCTCAACTAGTTGCGATGCCAAGGCCCCTCAAAGCGCGAGGCTAGGGCACCGCGATCCTTGATCCCGTCGGGTTCTTCATCCCCGCCTTCAAGCACATGGGGAGTGCTGAGAACTAGGATTGCTTGCGGTCACTACGGGGAGGTTCGTCACCCCAACGTAGGTCGACGGTTGGGACACAGTGTCCCATTCCACCATGCCCGGCTCATGAGACGGTGGACCAACTTCAAGTAGTTATCGATGGGCTACAATGGTTGTAGGGTGTTCCAGGTTCCATACATATGTGAGCAATCAAGGTTAACAAGCAAGGTTGGTTAGTAAGAGGCTATACTGCACAAGTCCAGGCAAGCACGTGACAAATGACATCGGATATGAGTGACCCATGTAGTCTAACTACTGTCGCCATCGGCACTTGCCTAAACCTATGGGTTTGACCCAGGGTAGTCCTACCAACAGGACCACCCTTACTCTACTCATTTTCCTGACCAACCCAAGGGTTGATGATCCTCAATACCATGCTAAAAATCCACACTACCAATTAGCATAGGCGATATCATGCATCCGTGTTTTCCACATAAAATTTAGATTTTTCCATGAGCAAGCTAACAACATAATGGAATAAGGTGCATGTGTGATGTGTGGGTTAGTGAGGATGCTAAACATTTCCTATGTCTCATAGAATTAAATTACACAATAGTAAATGGATATACAAACTATAAGTCGACACCATATAGAAATTCAAACAAGACATAGCATGCAATCATCCATTGCACCAAATCATGTGAGAGGTAAGAACAACATCAAATGAAGGAAATCAAACAAAAAATACAATTTCATACAATTCCAAACAAACCAAACAATTCCTAGGGTTTCTTTAGATTCTCTAAATGCACCATCCAAGCAATCAAAATCATTAGGCTCGTAATGAAATTGGTGCTAAGTCACCTAAGAATAATAATCCGCACCTTAAGAGGAGATTTCCATTCTTTGAGATCTTAGGGTTTGGGGATTTGGGTAAAACCGCCAATTCCTAAATTTAAAATAAGAAAGACAACATTAATGCCTAGAAATCTACACTATGTTGCTCTATTGAAGGGAAAATATACCATTCTTATCTTCGCTTCTTGGCATGGGTAGGTTTGGTGGAGGTTTTCTTGAAGAAGAGGTAGACTTGCGAGATTGAACTCCCTTGGGCCCTACTTTAGCTATGACCCACTTCCTCTCCCTTCCTCACTCTTCCTTCCTCTTTTCTTCCTTTCTTCTTTTTCTTTCTCTTCTCCCTTTCTCCCTTTTCTCTCTTCTCTCTTTCCCTTCTAGGGCAAATTCGTATGGGGAGAGGGGTGCCCCAAATGAGGCCCTTTTATAATGCTAGATTTGGTGGAAATGGCCCCAAGGGCTAGGTTTTTACTATACTAGACCTATGAGAAGGTCTTTCTAAGCTCTAGGGCCCATTATGGGGTGTACATATTGATATAAACCGTAAGATAGTTAGCCCTAATGATGATCTATGTATGTATATAATCGGCCCGCTATTTGGATGTGCCGATCGACAGATATGATTAGAAGTCTGTTCAACGGTCACCGATAGTCGATTGGGGCTGCGGCTATACGGATTTGAGTAGGAAAATATCCTTACTCCATGAGTGAAGTTTGGTCGCAAACTGACGGTCTGAAATCCTCAACTTTGCGTAAGAGTGGACGACTCAATTCACTTAAGTTTCAGCTCATTTCTTTAGGGTATTTGCACTTCTCATGCACTCGTCCTTCGGCTCAAGTTGAGCGGACACTACCCAAGGTCTGACTCCCACGATGGACGTCGAGCCCAGTAAGATGGACATTACTCTATAATTTTGAAACTAGTGGCCCACCAATGAGTGGTCTAGAGCTTGTTTGGTAAATCGGGGCATTTCTAGAATGAATTTAGTAGTGAGATTTCTCGTAGGCACTGATCAGGGTTTGATTAACTATGTTCATAGTGTGGCCTATTTATAACTAGTGAAAGTAGAGATTTGGTTATGATTACTCTAAATCATCAGTTTTAGGCTACAAGAGTAACGGGGTTCATTTGGTCTATTAGCTAAGATCCGGGCGGATTCATTGGCTTCCTACGGTTGATTAATCGGACTTGTACAGTTCTTTACTGGTACCACCCTTGTATAAACTAACATTGAGTGCTAATGGTCAGTAAGTTATAATATAAGTTAATTACAAAAAAAATTTCAAGGATTTTTGGAAATCTAAAACAGTAAAAATCTAGGATGTTATAATCTACCTCCCTTAAAAATAATTTCGTCCTCGAAATTGCCTAAGGGTAATAAATAAAGATTTTATTATTTTATTTGCCTAAGTTTAATTGATTTCAAGTTTATATGCATGGTAGGGTGTATACTATCTATACTACTCTGGCTCATTTTAGTCTAACCCCCTCAAAATTTTTTTTTTCCACCCTAATAGTTTACTATAATTTATTTAATTATCTATTTATTTTTAAAGATTTGGATTCATGACGACGATTTTCCTCTATCTAGAGTAAAATATTTGTTTTCAATGTACGACCAACATGGAGAGACGGTTGTAGTGGGCTTGAACCTGATACGTCGATCGTCTACCTGACCACGGTAGAAGGCTCATTGTATCCCTTCTTCGTCCTGATGGATCTTGGTCTTCTACTTGGTCAAGCAGTGAGTCCATTGGTTGTCGCCCAGGATTGAGAATTGGGTCAAGCCACAAATGCTCGCAGGTGTATATTTTTGTAATTCCGTAGTTTGATCAATCTAATTGTTTAGGGAATGTCCATCATCGAAAAGTTCAAATCTCCTATTTATAAAGTCGTCCTTTGGGTCTTGGTCCAAGAGAGTTCTCATTTTAATTCTTGTCTAAATTAGTAATTAATAATTCTCTTACTATGCCTATGGTCAAACATCATCATAAAGAGTTTCTAAAGGTACGAAATTTTATATGAATTACCATTTCAATCTTATGGCTAGTGGGTTATGAGCAAACCATGTTTAGGTTTCGTTAATTTCGAGAGAGAATAAATAACCGAAAGTTCTAGGATATTTCAGAGGTTTGAAGGGATGGTGTAACGCCTTGAAAATCGGGGGTCAAGTATAGACTTAACTCCCGAGTTTCAATGCATCACTTATGCAATATAGATAATGATAATTAAATGTTGTTTGTGTTAGTGCATTAAACATGAGTGAGATTAAGCCAAAATAGCAACACATAATCCAGGGACAGTTGTAATGCATAAGTGGAAGACTGCAACAAAATGTATAACAGTATAAACCAGTATAGGTCCCCAAAGTATGTATGCATTGCAGGTCAATAAGTATAAGTATTGTTTCAAAATACAAAATGTCAAAGAATGTGATAGTCCACTACAAGGATAACCCTGGAGCCCCATCGATTCAGAACGGCTCACATGAACTAGACTGAATACTGCATGTACGAGAATGCCTCCTCATTATCACAAAAGTCAGGCTTCGCCTTAAGAGTCGCGTCGCCATCTGCAATCAAGACAGAGTTTGGTTGGTGTTTAAAACATCGTCCCGTAATGTGGGAGTGAGTGATCAACTCAGTGGAACAATAAAGCAAAGGTAAACATGTTATCAATTCAATCAAGTAGTAATGATAAAGCAGTACAACAATCATGTCCTAAATACTCTTGATTAATGCAAAATGATATGTAAGAATGATGTCTGCCCTCACCTACACTCCCTCAGCATCTTCATCTTACGGCGCGCATGACAACCTCCCGAAAGTGCTCTTCCACGCCAAAGCACATGCAATGTGGTACATGTACATAATTAGCCAAGTTCTTACTTAGGTTTATTCATATAGCAGGATTGAGAAACTAAGGTACCTCCCTTATGTCATTAACCCAAACAATGATCCATCTAGGGTCGTCAATCCTAGTTAATCACATACAATAGGCAAGTTCAAGTCACTACCACCAACGCCCTACTAACTAACAGTCTATTTTCGAAGGCTCGTCGCTAACCTGACTAGGGACCACAGCCAGGCTGCACCGGGGTAGGCTTATTTCATACTCGAGATCACTATAAAGGGCTTGCCACCTGATCAGTGTAGGCCGACAGCTCGAATACAGTGTCTCATACCACCGTATTCGGCTCACGAGTTTGAGTTGCTCACTGGACACTACGGGGAGGCTCGTCGCCCCAGCGTAGGCCGACAGCTCGACCACGGTGTCCTATATCACCATGTCTGACTCATGAGTCTTAGTGGATCGAGGTACCAAGGTTAACGGGTTTTTCTTTGGTAAGTTTGGTACCTTAGGCTCAAGCGGTAGCATCCATACATGGTGAATATGCATTGTGCCAATCGGGTTACTTGACAAGCTCGACTGGTACGAGCGTACGTTGAAGTAGCTGACAAGGTAACACTGTCGACAACCATCGTACGACTCGAATTCATCGAACGTGTCTTATGTGGCGAAATGACCTCAGCCACAAAATTAAGACCTGTTACCGATTGCCTGGACTATATAATAGCCCCAACCACATTCAATTACAACAAGTAATCATATGAGATAATCAAAGCAGTAATGAACAACTGATTCAAATCCTAAGACTATTTGAGCATTTTCTGAAGTACAACATAAACATGAATCCACACATATGCATTCCATAAGTAAAACAATTAATATACAACAAATTTTATGGAGGAAATCATACACATCGTTAAAGTAGTTGAGAATCCTATCTCAACACCCACTTAAAATACAATTTACCAAGTGCTTACTTAAGTAAACATTTTTTTTAAACACTTAGACTATACATATCAACATACATGACGTATGCCGATCACAACGTGTATTAGGGTAAATCCTTTCACTAAGGAGTTGTCCCGAATGCAACCCGTACATACCCACGACGGATTATCATAGCAGGCAGGAATTCGAATTCCATACTCATTCAATCATTTCCACAAACACTTAGACTACACATTACAACCTACAGGGTATAACTCAACTTTAAGCTATATTAGGGCAAATCCTTTCATAAGGAGTTGTCGCATATACAACTATCACATAAACACTACAATTCATCATGGCACACACAAATCTAAATTCCATACTTATACGATTATTTCAATAAACACATGGATTACCTTATATTCAACATAGTTCATGTATAACTGAAAAGTGAAACAGACATCCCATTTTGCATGTGAAATGGCACCCATGTCAGTCATAAATCATTAACTGGCATTGAAAGCCTTGAAAACCATAACCTATATGTTCATAGTCCACACCTTACGCCGGTAGACACGTAACGAACTCAGTTCGTTCATTCACACTTTGTCGACAGCCCAATGACAACCTACTCCATGAAATGGGTTAGCTATTTTATTACTTTAACTAATTAAAACCCTAGAACAGATTAGGGTTAGGATTTCTTACCCAATAGTGGACTTGAAATCACCGGAATAGCGATCTGGTAGCGATGAATAAGCATGGGAAGAGGCAGGGTAGAATACTAAGAATCTTCTCCAACTGCACTCACATTTTCTCTCTCTTTATACTCTCCTCTCTCCTAGGTTTTTCCTCAAATTCGTATGGAGGGAAAGAGAGAGGGTTTAAGGTCCTTATATAGGCCTAAAACTGATGGAAATGGCCTCAGGGCCAAGATATACTTAGGTTATAGTCAAAAGAGGCTCATTCTGATCCAACGGAGCACTTTTGGAGGCCCATTTTCTATATGCGATTGGACTTAAGCTCCCTGACTATGGATGTAGGTCGAGTTAAGTTTTCAGTTCGATCGGATTTATAGATCAACCGTGGCGAACCAGTTTCAGTTCAACGGTCACCGGTGTTCGATCAGGGCCACAAGTGCACTGACCTGTGTGGAAAATTTCTCCTGATCCGAGGGTGTATTTGGGTTAGATTCTAACGGTCTGAATCCTTATATTTGGCCCGCAAGTGACACGACTCAGTTTACTTAAGTTTGAATTTTATTTCAAAATATATTCACGTTTCTCACACACTTCGCTCCGGGATCAAATTGTGTGTTTCTGGACACAGTTAGGACTTGATTTCTGAGATCGTTGTCAAACCCAGCAAGGCGGTCATAATCGTTTAGTTTCGCGAAAATCGGACTTTCGACGTGCGGTCCAGGTCTGATACGGAGTTTCAATGTGCTCTCGAGAGCAATTGGGTAATGAGATTGATTCTAGATTATAGGGTAATATAGCGTTAAGGATTCTATAAGTTTTGGGTCTTGCAGTTCGTATTTAAAGTGGTTCAAGTGAATTTCAAAGCTAATCTAGTTTAACACCTAGCTAATTTCATCTAATTTCGAAAGGATTTGGTCCTAAGTGATTTTCGCTTGAGGTGGTACTCGGGTCTTTGTACGGATTTTTCCGGGACGTTACAGATGGTGACCCTAGAAAGGCCGCGGGAATGGAAAGAGGAAGAACATCATCTCCTCAATGTGGTATGAATCTTGATTCTATAAGAAAATAAGAAAATTTATAATATTTTAGTGAAAACTGCGTTGAATATGAACTTAGAAAGTATTAAACAATCAAACTCACCCTATTTAAGAGTCGTAGTTCAACCGTACTAGAAACTATTTGAAGTATAAAAATATACTAAAAATAATCTAATTTAATCATACAAGACGATTTCTATCATGGTTAGAAGTAATTTCTAAAAAGAAACAAAATATTAAAACTCCAATATGAAAAAAAAAATACACTTGGTTCATTGGCAACCCACAGGGCATCAATCTTCATCTGTTAAATGATGTCATGGATATACCAAAAATTTCAAGGAGGCTATTCTATGAAACTGGGCATTTTGGCACATTTTGTAGGTTAAGAGGTTCCTACATGTATAGGAAATCTTAGAGTGGTAGAAGAATGTATTGTAGAGAATACGTAGGATTATCTAGATGGTTTCTAAAGTTTTCTTAGCCGCAGGATGACATCATAAGCCTTATCTTAGCTATCCATTTAAGGTAGCTAAAAGGATCTTAGGTCTACATAAGGAAGACGGGTCCTCATTTGTAACTAACCACATAAACCTCATTCTTTTGTTCTAGTGTAACAAATTCGCTTACCTTGAAGGCTCTCTTATGTTACTCTCCTCTCCAAAATAGCGTGATTACACTATGGTGGTAGGCTGACTCATTCGCAACGAGGGTGTGTGCGAGTGCTTCATAGTTTGCACTTAAGGAAGTACTCGAGATATGACACTAGGATCCAGGAGCCAGGGTGGAGCCTCACATTGACTACACTCGCATCTTGACATGGTCCCATCCAGTACTAAACCCAACACAACTATTACATGCACACCTCAAATGATGAAGCCGAGCAAGCAAATTAGGCGATAGAGTTAAACGAGTTATATCATGTATATATATATATATATATATATATATATATATATATATATATATAAAATCTCACTTTCTTTACAGTAGACTTTAATCAACGAAGTATAATTAACCCCATTCGGCAAAATACCCTTCTCACCCATTAACAACAAAATGTCCGATGCAACTTCTGTCTTACCCAACTCACACCATCCATCAATCAATGAATTACAAGTCACCACATTTGGTTCCATCTTATCAAATATTATAATGAACTCAACCTAGACAGTACCCAAATCAGACCTAAGAAAACTACTTATTAGTTAATATAGGAAGGTCTACAGGGTCTTTTAAAACAAGCATGAATGTATGATAAGTACCAACCTTTTTTAAACCTATGTGTGGCCCACCATGACATGTAAGTATCATCCAACTCATCCATTAAATGCACCCGGTTGTTAGTCCTAGATCCCAATATCTAGCCTGATCCATCACATGTTTTAGAAATAAATAAATAAATGAAAACTCCACTCAATGTCTAGTTGGGTTGGGTTGACTCGAGGCCTATGACTAATCTTACTCAACTCTATTCAAATATAGTTGAAGTAATACTATTTATAATTTTCAAAAAAAATACATATATATCAGTAAAATATAAAAATAATGCAAGGACACGCAAGTGCATGTGCATGTTAATTGGCCTGTTGGTGGTGTTTCTACCTCTGTTAAAAGTCATGGATTCAACACCCAAGCCAACTTGACCACGTAAGTAGTTGACTGGATGCATCATGCCAAGTCAGGGCTGAGTTACGCTCACAGACGAGTTTGATGGTGACTCGGCTCAAAAGTATGTGTTGGGATTTTAGGAAAGTCATAAACCCAAAAACTAATAATGATAATAATAAAAGACCGAAAAAAAAGGAAAGAAAAAAAATCATAAATTTTGACGACATTTCTGGTGAAACTCTTGCGTAAACTCATTTCTAAAACCTTTAAATTTACTTAATATGGCTCAATTAAGTCTTGAAATATAGTAATTTATATAACTAATATGATGGAGATTTAGAAATGGAAGGGGGCTTTGATGTAGAAATGGAAGAGGGCTTTGGAAATGAGATTTGAGAAGAATTGAAGGATTTGATTAGGGGTTGTTGGGATGGGTTTCATGGATGAGGAGAGGGATTTGAGAGAAATGGGTTGTGGTTTTTGGAATAAGGAAGAGAAGGGCTGGGAGAGGGGTCTTTAAGTGACCCCACACATGTTTAAAACAAAAAAAGGGCCACCCATTCGCCTCCTGGGCGGGGGCCATTGTAACGTTTCCTATATATTTAGCAATAGAATTTTTTTATAGTTTATCATTAATCTTAAACTCACTCTACAAAATTTTATTTCATTTCGAGTTGTAGAGAAAAATTTTTAAAATTCTAGAAGTGACATTTGTCTGAAACTAACGATTTTTTTTTTTGTAAGATTGCATGATGTCTTTATTTCTTGTAAGGTTTCTTGTACTTTTGGTAACTAAATTATTTTTTAAATTTTAATAATGTTTTATCATTGAGTTTAAATCCATCTCACAAAATTTCATGTTATTTGGAGTTGTAAATAAATTATTAAAATTCTAAGAGCAACAACTGCCTGAAATTAAAATTTTTTGAATAGTTGACCGAACATCTTAATTTTAACTATATTATAATTTTTATTTTATTTTTTTTGATATTTTTATATAAAAATAGACTCATCAAGCTTTAATCTGACTTTTTAATCACCTAAATTGGAGTTGTAACGAAGGAGATATGAATTTTTGAAGTTGACCCAAATTCATAAGAAATTTCGTCGGGGGCAATGCGGTCCCCTGGACTGTCGGTGGGGGCCACGCAGTTGAGCGGCGGGGACCACATGGATTCGGCGGGGGCTGCAGTGAGGGTACTTTGCGATGGACATATCTCGCAAACTAGAATGAGTTACGCAACATACCATATATGAATTTGGGGTATGAGGATCTGATCAACGAAATGAGCCTATCTATTTCACGAAATTCCTCCTGGTTAGGGGCCAAAATCCTATTTTTCTTCAGTTTTATTATTTTTGGTGAATTTTTGTTCACCCCTAACTCTTTATCCTTGAATGGGTCAGAACTATCAAATTTGGCCTGGTATTAGCTCATTTGGACTTGGACGGTGGTCTCGATCGTCTAATAATTCAGTTCTGGTTCGTTCCTATCATCGGGCTAAGGTATTTTAAGTCTCTCAGACTTATTTCCTAGCATCCCTACTATCTCTCGCTCCCCAATCCTAACTTCTTGGAAGTCTTACTATCCATCTAAGATTGCCGGTTTAGGGACTAAGGTGGTTCCTAGCATTTCGCATTTTCTATTGCGTATCCTCTCAAGTCAGTGGATGCGTTAGTGAGTTCATGACCCATGACCCAATTGATTTCAAACTATTGCTTTGATACCATCTTATAACGCCCTGAAAATTGGGGGTCGTGCATACACTCGACTCCCAAGTTCCTGGGTGTCACTTATAGCCGATTTTTGTTAATTTGCGTTTAATCGAGTTTAAATGCACAACATGAAATTTCTTGGAACATGAAGCACAATCACAATAAGTCTACTGAAATGAAAGAGATCAGATATATACCAGTCCAAAAGAATATAAATGGGTCGCACAAGGCATTGCCCAACAAAATCACAAAAATAACATAAAAAAAATGATGCACTGAGTCCACTACTCAGCGATCCAAATCCCATCAACTAAGCCAATGGAGAACCGCTCATCAACGGAAAGTAAGACAGCTCGTTCTCATCATCAAGACTCGCACCGTCAGGCTCCTCGTACTCTGTGTCACCTGCATCTATGGGAGAGTTTGGTTGGTATTTTAAAACACTGTCCCAGAGTGGGAGTGAGTGATCAACTCAGTGGGTGCTATTAGTCTTAAGTTGTAACAGACATCAATTATATTATGAACTTAATGAAAGATAATCATTCATAGATACATTACTAATCTTGTTAATGCATATGCATGATAAATGATATGATGCATACCCTCGCCACAACACTCCCTCGAGCAACTCCATTTAACGATCGCATATGACTAACACTCCCTCAGAGTGACCTCAACTGCCGAGTTGCAACCGAACTAGTGCTATGAGATGATAATGTTAGCTAAGTTCTTAGTTAATTCCATTTATCCAATAGGTTAGGAAAACTGATACGCCGCACGTATCAATGCCCTCAACTAGTTGTGATGCTAAGGCCCCTCAACACTCGAGGCCAGGGCACCGCAATCCTTGATCCCATCGGGTTCCCCATTCCCGACTTCAAGCACATGGGGAGTGCTAAGAACTGGGATCATTCACGGTCACTACGGGGAGGTTCGTCACCCCAGTGTAGGCCGATAGCTTAGACACAGTGTCCCATTCTACCATGCCCGGCCCACGACGGTGGACCAGCTTCAAGTGATTATCGATGGGCTACAACGGTTGTAAGGTGTTCTAAGTTCCATACATATGTGAGTAATCAAGGTTAACAAGCAAGGTTGGTCAGTAACAGGCTATACCGCACAAGTTCAAGCAAGCACGTGACAGATGACATCGGGTACGAGCGACCCATGTAGTCTAACTACTGTCACCACCTACACTCACCCAAACCTATGGGTTTAGCCCAAGGTAGTCCTACCAACGGGACCACCCTCACTCTACTCATTTTCTTGACCAACCCAAGGGTTGATGATCCTCTATACCATGTTAAAAATCCACACTACCAACTAGCATAAATGATATCATGCATCTGTGTTTTCCACATACAATTTAGATTTTTCCACAAGCAAGCTAACAACATAATGAAATAAGGTGCATGTGTGATATGTGGGTTAGTGAGGATGCTAAACATTTCCTATGTCTCATAGAATTAAATTGCACAATAGTCAATGGATCATACAAACTATAAGTCGACACCATATAGAACTTCAAACAAGATATAGCATGCAATCATCCATTGCACCAAATCATGTGAGAGGTAAGAACAACATCATATGAAGGAAATCGAACAAGACATATAATTCCATATAATTCCAAACAAACCAAACAATTCCTAGGGTTTCTCTAGATTCTCCAAATGCACCATCCAAGCAATCAAAATCATTAGGCTTGTAATGAAATTGGTGCTAGGCCACCTAAGAATAATAGTCTGCATCTTAAGAGGAGATTTTAATTCTTTGAGATATTAGGGTTTGGGGATTTGGGTGAAACTGCCAATTCCTAAATCAAAAACAAGAAAGACAACATTAATGCCTAGAAATCTACACTATGTTGCTCTACTGAAGGGATAATATACCATTCTTACCTCCGCTTCTTAGCATGGGTGGGTTTGGTGGAGGTTTTCTTAAAGAAGAGGTAAGGACTTGCGAGATTGAACTCCCTTGGGCCCTACTTTAGCTATGACCCACTTCCTCTCCCTTCCTCACTCTTCCTCCATCTCTTCTTCCTTTCTTCTTTTTCTTTCTCTTCTCCCTTTCTCCCTTTTCTCTCTTCTCTCTTTCCCTTCTAGGGCAAATTCCTATGGGGAGAGGGGTGCCCCAAATGAGCCCTTTTATAATGCCAGATTTGGTAGAAATGACCCCAAGGGCTAGGTTTTTACTATACTAGACTTATGGGAGGGTCTTTTTAAGCTCTAGGGCCCACTATGGGGTGCACATATTGATGTAAACCATAGGATAATGAGCCCTAATGATGATCTACGTATGTATATAATCAACCCGCCATTTGGATACGCTGATCGACAGATATAATTAGAAGTCTGTTCAACGGTCACCGATAGTCGATCGGGGCTACGGCTATATGGATATGAGCAGGGAAATATTCTTACTCCATGAGTAAAGTTTGGTCACAAACCGATGGTCCGAAATCCTCAACTTTGCATAAGAGTGAACGACTCAATTCACTTAAGTTTCAGCTCATTTCTTTAGGGTATTTGCACTTCTCATGCACTCGTCCTTTGGCTCAAGTTGAGTAGTTCTGGACACTACCCAAGGTCCGCCTCCCACGATGGACGTCGAGCCTAATAAGATGGACATTACTCTATAATTTTGGAACTAGTGGCCCACCAATGAGCGGTCTAGATCTTGTTTGGAAAATCGGGGCATTTATGGAATGAATTTGGTAGTGAGATTTCTCGTGGGCACTGATTAGGGTTTGGATTAACTATGTTCATAGTGTAGCCTATTTATAACTAGTGAAAGTGGAGATTTGGTCATGATTACTCTAAATCGTTGGTTTTAGACTACAAGAGTAACAGGGTTCATTTGGTCTATTAGCCAAGATTCGGGTAGATTCATTGGCTTCCTATGGTTGATTAATCGGACTTGTATGGTTCTTTACTAGTACCATCCCTATATAAAATAACATTGAGTGTTAATGGTCAGTAAGTGATAATATAAGTTAATTACAAAAAAAATTTCAAGGATTTTTGGAAATCCAAAACAGTGAAAATCCAGGATGTTACAATTGAACAGACTTCTGATCATACCCATCGATCGACGCATCCAAATGACAGGCCGATTGTATCTATGAGTAGATCATTGCTAGGGCCAACTATTCAACGGTGGGTGTCGACTCCTACGCCCCGTAGTGGCCCCCAAAATGGTAGAAAAATACTCCCCTACGACTAGTATAGTAAAAATCTAGCCCTTAGGGCCAATTACACCAAATCTGACACTATATAAAGGCGTTATTTGGGCACCCCATCCTTCCATACGAATTTCATGCCCTAGAGCAAGAGAAAAAAAGGGATAAAGGGAGAAGAGAAAGAGGAGAAAGGAGAAGAGAGAGAGTTTGGGTTATGGTTGTTGGTGCACCTTCGCCTTCACATCCCATATCTCGTCGCCTCACCGTAACAAGAGTCATCGCTGGAGTTTTCCTAATAATAAATGGAGGTAAGTATTGAATTTCACTTATAATCTGGGGTTTCAATACTTGTTTATCTTCATTCTCATAAGCTTGTATGTTGCTTAGGTATTTTAATGATCTTTTTCAAAACTCTAACCCAAGGAGCGCCATGAGTTGGGAGAAACGTCACAAGGTGCGGACCATTATCTCTTGGTTATCATTTATCGACCCTTGAGGGTCTCAGTTAATGATTAGATGCTTGTAGATGGATTTGTGCATGCTAATATGTCAATATTTCGATTTGTCTATAATATATGTTATTAGTTGGATACGGATGCTCACATGTTTGATAGAATGTCTAGGTGATCGGATATGTTATTTTTATGGATGCTTACATGCTTGATTGAATGCTCAATTGAATGTGCTATTTTGTTGATGCTCATATGTTTGATAAAATGCCTAAGTAGATGTGTTGTTTCATTGATGCTTACATGTTTGATAAAATGCTTAAGTAGGTGTTGCTTCTATTGATACCCACATGTTCGATGAAATGCCTAAGTGGTTGTGTAGTAGAACATATACTATAATTACATAATGTAGTTCTTAGTCCATAGCAATACTTATGATTGTTACAATGTTGGGTCAGTCGGCTAACCATCCGAACTAAAGGGGTGGCTCGAGTTGGAGCGGCCACCCTAGGCTTGTTTGATCGACTCGGGTTGAATACGGACGACCAACATTAGTTAGACTACACGAGCTGCTTACACCCAATGTCAGTTGTGTCGTGGTTCTCCCAGGTTAATCAAATTAGTCCACTAGCTGACTGATCATATATGTTCACAAAGTATGACATGACTAAATGAAATATAGGATACTCCATTCCCAATGGATGTGTCCATTCATAACTGTTAGTGCGATACGATCCGACTAAGACTTATGAGTCGGGCACGGTGGTGTGAGACACCGTGTCCGAGCTGTCGGCCTATGCTGGGGTGACAAGCCTCCCCATAGTGACCAGTGATCACTGATGGAGGTAATAGATCATTGTTCGAATGATCCCCGTTAAATTACCCGGCCAATGGTTGTGTGCTAGAGTATCGTTCGACGACCCGGGCATGAATGAAATTAGGTGATGAGCCCTTTCCTTTATGTGTTTTTTCTTTTTAAATTTTATGTGACAAGCTCGCACCTTGGAACTGAGTGATCATACTCAGTTTGGGTGACGATTCATACGGAGTTGATCTTCATACATTTAGGTATTATACCGTACCTTTGGAATTGTCAATTTGTGAGATAAACAGGTGATACCTAAAGTTGGATCAAGGGACACTGGTAAGGAGTCGCTACGTGCGGCAACGAGCCACGTGATCCGCATAAGGACTTGTGATATAACGCCAGTATCCTAGCTTCACCAATATGCTGGATGAATGAAACTTAATAATTACTCGGCTAACATGATCATTCATCGCATCATATTAGTTTAGAATGTGGTGAAACAGGCATTGAAGTCGCGCGTTTGAGGGAGTGTTTTCATTTATGAACCAGGTGGTCAGAGTCGCGTGTGAGGGAGTATTGTTTGGAAAGGGCATGTATCATGTCATATCTTCATATGCACATTTAAGAAGAGTATTTAGGAATTGTTTGATTTCTTGTATATCATTAACTGCGTTGATTGTGTTGATAGCATGTGTAACTTAGAACTAATGGAACCACTGAGTTAGCTACTCACTCCCACTTGGGATGGTGTTTTAAAACACCAACCAGGCATATCATTGATGCAAGTACTAGTGAGACCTCAGACAGGTAGGCTCATATCGGGTTGTGTCAACACTATTATGTTTTGGAGAATTGGGTGTAAACTTAAGGCTTTACTCTTTAACCTTCTTGGGTATGTATATTATGGATTGTGGTTTGTATAATCCCATTTTGGGCGATCATCACAATTGGAACTGTGTTTTTAACTTGTAGCCCTATATTTCTGAATCTATTGTTATCTCTACATCACTTTGGATTTGCTAATTTGAATTGCGCTACTCTGATTATCTATGTGTGAAATGAATTTGAATCTGAATGATGACACACGCCCATTCTCATTAGGTTAACACTAGGGAACTTGGGATCGAAGTCTTTGTACTCGGGTGCTGATTTTTAGGGCGTTATACAACATATGCACACTCATTAAGCACCAGACTGAATGCTCGGTCAAACTAGGTTTAACCTGACCCTAAGAGGAAAAAATATCTTCTCCTTTCTATTTTCTCGCCCGGACGAGATTTAAATGGATAACTTCCATTTCTTTGAGTTGTGGCTTGCCAACTGTGATAAAATGAGTGATCTAATTTGTCCATCTTGTAGGTTGGGAAAATTCGATCAAAAAGCAATGATTTCGCATGATGGAGAGCACGTGTGAGCGCACAATGTCATATTCCAACATATGTTTCATTCGACTGTTTTGCCAAAAATAGAGATTTTGTTTGTTGCTCAGTAGACAATCTGAGACATTTTGGCGCTCTTCATTTAGCCCTTTAGTCCATTGAATCTCAGCCATGCATTTTCCCTTGTTTTAGGGTTTCCTCAACCATTCCCCCAACTTTTAGAAGCCTCTTCAGTGCATTTGGGATGTGAGTTTTAGGGCGTTATAAATATTCCTTACGGTGAGAACGAGTTCTTGTGCGAGACTGTTTTAACTCACAAGATATTATGCAAATCGAGAGATCTCGAAGATTCATCAACCTTTTGAAGAAGGTTGTCCAAGATAGGGGCCCCATAGTGTTCTCTAGTCAAATCCACATTGTCCATGCAAATTAGATCGGAAGAATAACCATTGAATGATGATCCACCATTAATGGTTGGGTCATCTTCTCTATAGGGCCAGGAATTGCACTATCTTGTGTTAAGCCCCATCATCTGATCAGAAACATCCATCTGGTGGCCCATGGCATCAGAATTTCATTGGTAAAATTGGATTACAGCTATGCAAACTAAATATGATTTTATCATCCTTAAACTCATTGATTAGATTAACTAAATTCCGTAACTAATCTCATGATTAGTTAATTCTGAAGGCACTAGAATCATTTTAAGAGGGACTATATAAGATCTCTTTCTTTTGTGGGAAAGCTCTCTCAAAACCCTAGTAATCAAAAGTAGAGAGAGAGAGAGATTTGGTGCCACACCGACCTGACTCGTCCAAGTCGTTGTGTCAAGACAACTGCGTCTGGGATGAGTCTAGATTTTTCTAAAAGTTGAGAGAGAAATAAAGAGAAGTATGGGTGAGTGAGTTCAGAGATAGAGAGAGTAGTAGGGGTTATGGTGCAACTGTTGTGTCAAGTTCAGAAGCTGGACTTGCTGCCGAGTCGTGGTGTGATCCATATGAGTTTGGATATAGTTTTGTCCTTCTTCAGTTGTAGTAGTGAAGAAGGGTAAGGAGAAGGGGAGATAAAGTAAGAAGAACGGAGAATTGAAAGAGAGAGGGAGTTCGGGCGTTTCATTTCGAGTTGACTCAACTGAGTCAGACTAGCTCAGGTTGATTCAGTAGGTCCAACGTCCAGCTCTAGACGTGGCTGATTGAGAGAAGCAAGAAAGAGAAAGCTAGAGAGGAAGCAAGAGAAGAAAAGAAAGAAAGAGGAGGAAGAAGAAGGAGATTGTGGTTTTGTCCAGCCTTGCTGAGTTGACTTGGTTGAGTTTACAGAGTCCGGGGTTAAGGCTAACCTGAGTGTAGTAAAACCATTGCAGTGCCTCAGCTACTGGTTTAAAAGTTTGGGTTCTTGACTAGATTCAAGTCGTATTGTGCTTAGGTCAAAGTATATTAAAACTAGTTTTCGTTTATTTTGCTACCAAGTTGACTCAATGAGTTTTTACCGAGTCTATTGATTTTAGAGAGCTTATTGTTGATTATTTCAGTCCAACATTTGGTTTATTTCTTTTGATCTCCATACGTGTTGGGATCATTTGGGAAGTGAGTCGACCTAGTCGAATTAGCTCAGTTGGGCTAGTCGACCCACTGACCTAGTCGAATTAGCTCAGTGGGTCTTGTTTATCATTTTTTTTTCTTTAAATTAACTTAGTGCTAATTCTTTGTAGTTCTTATCGGATTGTGATCGTGTGTGGACTAAGCCAAATTGAGTCTATCAGGTTAAGATTGTGGTCCACCTAATCTACCAATCATGCAAGCTTAAGGATTCACTCCTAAGGGTGCACGCGCCTCCTAGTAACATTAGTAGGTGATTCATAAATCATCTACTTAACATTTATTTAGTATAAACACTTACATGTTGTACATGAATACCTTCACATACTCGTGGATTGTTATGAAGCTTGAATTGCCACATTAATTAGTGGGAAACTCAACTCATGTATGGAAATCCATAATTGGAATATGAACTTTAATTATTGTGATTGCCTATATAGAATGGTTCCTCGAACTAGTGGCCATTTTTGTGTAATGGATTAAATGAAATTTTTATATGGACTTACTATCTTGTGGATCATTTGTGCCTATGTGACTTTTGGGTTAACCTCCTTTTTGTCGTGTCCTTGGGTGAAATTTTTGCCCAATGTGGATTTTGATGGACTATTTTTATATAACTTTGTGATGGTAAGTTCTACTTGTTGTATTATAATTGGTTACTGTTCATAACCCCAAGTGTTGTGTAACGCCCCGTGTTTTTAGGACCCGAGTATATGACCCATTTCCCAAGAACTCGAGTGTTAACTTAAAAAGAGCCAAATTCCATAAATAATCTTTTCTTTTATCAGAGTTAGCAGATAAGTGTAGAATGGACAAGTAAACATAAAGGAAAATTTTCATTTCATTTGGAATACACAAGAAGCTGCCCGTAATGACTTATACAAACTAATGCCTCCATTCTTACAATTACAAAATGAAATAATATTATATGTGAAATAAAGTAAATAACAACAATCTTGGGATGTGAAATCATATAGCAACCCTTAGTAATTACAATCATGCTTCCTTGTCAACTATAGCATGCTCCTCATCGATATAGACATGAATGTCACCTGGGCCACCTGTGCTACCTGTACGGTTATATATTTGATGGATGAGTGGCCAACTCAGTGTGAATTCCCCTCAAGATTATACACCGCCGCCTTAGTTAAGCATAGTTAAAAACTACAAGGCAATCAAAACAATACATGATGCAGTCTTTTTATATGCATGGATGCATGAATGTACATCGACCTGGGGATGCACATCTAGTTGGACTTGGGCTCGTCACCCATGCAATCATCGACCTGAGAATAATCATCCAGTCGGAACTTGGACTCGTCAAACGAAAATAGGCCGATAGTCAGTGGTCTGGGAGCTAGCGAAACGATACCCCAATAACACTAAGGCACATGCTACAACATCCAGAATTAGCCACCCGTCATCGCCAGTATACTATGAATGTATGCTTAGCCAAATCATTATTATTCCAATTATAACTAGCCAATTTAAGTAACTTAATGGTCACTACGGGGGGCTCGTCACCCAACATAGGCCAATATCTCGGGCATAGGTCCCATATCACGATTCCCGGCTCATGAGACTACTATCTTAGGATGTTCAATGGAAGCCTGTCGACTAGTGGCCAATTATATTACAATATATGAGGCTTACCATTGCATGGTCGTATGGAAATAGTACATCGAGCTACATAGGGCAAATACCAAAACCGAGCCACATAGGGCAAATGTCAAAACTGAACCACACAGGGCAAATGTCAAAACTAAACCACATAAGACACAATATTAAAACCATGCGACAAAGATCATTCTTAAAAACCACTTAACGCAACGACTCATAGATGGTAGGCCCACATTAATATCCAATTCAAACCGCCATTCAACAACCACTAAGTCAAATGCCCATTATAATCACAATCAATTAGGTTACATCCCAAGTATGGGTGTATATTTATAAGTGGGGGTTTTCCACTAATGTACCAGTTTAAGTTCCATAAGCAAACCACGAGTAATCCACAAGTATGAGAAAATATGCAGGATAATTATTAAGCATGTTATTTAGCATATCAATTTCAACACTTAGCACAGGTACTCACAAGGCAAGATATCAATTAACAATTCAAAGTTAAAATAAAACTATTACTTATGCTAATGGGAAAAATAGAAAGCTCAAGGGGAAGAATCATTACCTTATAGATCAGATCGCCACAAGCGTTGCTAGGAAGTACGTGTGCCCTTAGAATCAAATCCTACCACAAATCATGAACTTTTACAATTAGATGTAAGTTCTATGTATCATCTAGATTTAAGGTTATAGCCTAGGGTTTGAATTATTTGCCTTAGGGTTTTGGTGTAAAATTAGGGTTTTATCGTAGGGTTTAGTGCTAGGCTTGCATTTTAGGATTCGTACTCTGATTATAATAATTATTATTTATCTTGTATCATGAATGTAGTAATAATCATAATGGAAGTATTAAATAACTGGTATTAACAATTACGTTGACGTTACCTAATACTCTTATAGTGACTTATAATCTCTTAAATAATTCAGTAATAATAATAAGATTTTTCTTTCTATCCATAATATAATAACAACTAACACTCAATAATCATATTAACTGAATTATACTAGTCCCATGATAATATTATTTAATGATGATGATCATAATTATCAATGATAATTTTTAAGGGTGAGGACTAAAACACTTGTGTCTAACAGTTGTAATTTGTATGCACTAACTACATTAGTGTAGGTAATTTGCTCATGGTTAACCATGTTTGGTATTAACGATACTAATGATGATAAATAGGCTAGCATTGATAATATAATTCGAAACGAATCCAAATCAGGAAGGAGAAGGTGGACTTACCTTGTTGACTCGGTTCGAGTCGAGTTGACTTGGCTCAACACACCACCACCACCTCCTCTTTTCTTTATCTTTCATTCCTCTCACCCTTTCCTGCTTCTCTCCTTCCCTTCCTAGTGGCTCAGATAGACACGACCCAGCCCAACTCGAGCCAACTCGGTGGATTTTAGCCGAGTTGACTCGGTAGCAACCCACAACCCAAGCTCTCTCCCTTCTCACTTTCCCTCACTTCTTTTCTCTTCCTCTCCTTTCATTCTCTCTCTCTCTCTCTCTCTCTCCATTTCCTCTCACCTAGAAGGGTCCAGCAACAGCTAGGCTCGACCCAACCAATGGGTCGACAGTCTGACTCGGTCCCAAACCGAATCGAGTTAGCTGCCACAATCTTCCTTTTCTTCTTTCTCTCATTTTCTTCTTCGCTTAAACCCAAATACCAGCAGGGTTACTGGACCAAACCAGGCCCTATCTCGCACACTGGACTCGACAGTGAGTCGGGTGGATTCGAAGGGTGTAAACACCCGATCCTCAACCCATCTCCAACATTCTCTTCTTCTTTCCTTCTTGTTTTCTTTCTTCCCTAATTCTTCCTCCTACTTCTATCTTCCCTTACTCTCTGTTAGGGAGACAGACGGGATCCTGAACTCAGGCCAGGCTCATAACTCGAGCCATGACTTAGTGAGTGGTGCGACATAGGTGGTGCAGTGCTGGACCCGACTTTGTTTCTTTGCTGCTGCTGGGAGCATCCAACAGTACTCCGACCCGGCCCAAACCGATCGCTCCCCTGTTCACCCTCTCTCTCTCTCTCTTTGTTTTTCTCCAATGCGGCAATCGCTCCTAGTGCGGCAGCAGAAATAGGGGGAAGGGATGCTATCCCTCGCCTTTTCATAGAGATTCCAACGCCATTTAACGGATGAGATTCGTGCCAACGCATGGCACGGAAGGGCTCAGATCACATCAGTTTATTTTCCTGAAACGAAATTCCTCCAGCAGTCTTTTCTTTTTGGCGAGGGGTTGCCTGCCCTGTTTTGACGCAGGAAGAAGGGTTGAGATGACTGATATGGGAGGTCGGGAGTTGCGAAGGAGGGCTGTCACGTGGATTGCCCTCATGGCAAGGAGAAATGGAATTGATCCCTTTCTGGAAGCCTCTAACCATGCGCACACCCCACTCGCGCCATTCGCTGTGTTCATGCACGTGTGCGTGGGTGTGTACGGATGGCATGGTCAAGGTTGAACAGAAGTCCCCTACTTGATGGAAGGTACGAATCGTCTTAAGATGGCCCATGTAGGTCCCCGTAATCTGATTTAGGTGTGGCTGAAAGCACAACCCCCATTGTTCGTTAGATCGTTTGCTCTACGGTTGCACGCGTGCACATGTGCGTGGGTCTTTGTGAACACTTGGGTTTGGGTTACTTTCGAGGGGTGCACGCGATGGATGGCTCCGATCTTCTCGATGATCAGTCATGATGGCCCATCAATCCAACGTACAGATGGCCCTGTTTCAAACAGTCCGTGGGCGAGATTGAGAAGGGAAAGAGAGGGAAATCTCTCTTTTTGGGAATTTTCAGGTCAGCGCCACCTGACCGAGCCTCCACGGTCCCGTGCACAGTGAGTGCACGCTCCTCACGTGCACACTCATCAAAGGTGGGGCCCACAAAAATGGTGCTTACAAATCCACACTGTTCATTCTTCTGGGAAGCTCTTACATAGGATCTTAGCCGTTGATCGTGCTGATCTAATTTCTAGGTGGGGCCCACAACTCAAATTGGGTCCCATTGTGGGTCTCTGCCAATCTAATGGTCGGATCTTCTCGAAATTGAATGTCGATGGTTGAAATGGTCTAAGGGACCATCCAAGCTAGGAACCAATGGTCAGATTACGGGTATATGACTTGTTATGATTTTATAACACTAAGTATCATGTTATACTATTTTAATAATATTATTTATTGTTACCATTATTATTTTTAATATTATTTTTACTATTTTTACCATTATTATTATTATTATTATTATTACCATTATCATTATCATCATTATTATTATCATTATTATCATTATTATTTTCATTATTATTTCCCTCACATATGCATGCATCTTTAAATCATGTTGTGGGTCCCACTCTGCAGGACTACCCATTTCATGATTTTATATTATTAATATTTAACCAATATCACTATGCGTTGTTATTTATTTATTTGTTCATTATTATTAGTATACCTATGTAGGATGTGAGACTACTCGTCGTCGTCATTCAGCTACCTACCCTAACTCTAAGGTTGCTTTGCATTAGTCCGAGCTACACCACATGAATCTCTAATTGCTAAATCATGATTTCCTGAGCATTTAGACAATCCAACAATTGGATTGACTAACATTAAATCTTCAATAATCGTTAGGATATTAAAGAACGCTGAGGTGTGATCCGAGAGTTGGATATGAAACCAGGTAACCCAATCTATGTTTTCAAATGGTGGATCCTAAGAAGATAAGTCTCTTTGGTGGTATAACCATCCATCTTGAGAATCAACGAATAGATAGCTTGATGTATAGATTGGCACTGTTTTCCACAGTTGGATTTAGACTATAATGAACGTGAATGTTCAAGTGAAGTTGGTATTTGTACTAAGTTAGGTTACTTGGTAACACCCGAGTACTGAAAAGTACAGGGTGTTACATGTTGGGTCACGATGTAGTAATAATCTCAGTAAGACCGAGGTCGAATCCACAGGGACTGAAACTTGTATGTTTCTGAAATTAACTAGAAGAAGACGTGAAACTAATTCTGAAGTATTTGAGAGAGTAATTGTGAATAGAGTAATTAAAGCTAAGAATTTAAAGGTGGGAACTAGGGTGCCAAGGATCCACTTGTAGTGATCAGGGAGCCCTCTTGCTTGATTCAAGTAACACAATTAGAATTAGAGTCCTATCCTATCTAATCGGAAAATATATCAATAAAACCAAATCTGAACTTTCATTTACCTAATTCTCAATGAAGAAGAACTATGATAATTGACAGGGATTCCATCACCAAACCATGCCTAGGAGACAATGGCAAACAACAGGATTTACCAATCCCACAATCTCAAAGCAGGAGAATTGTAAAGATTAGGAAGGATTCCATCACCCTACCATGCCCAAGGGACTATGGTGAATAACAGGACTTACTAATTTCACAATCTCAAATCAGGAAAAGAAGATACTCAAAGCTATTGCAGATCTATTATAATTCAAGTCACAATAAATCATTAAAAACTGAAAGTATTCCTTAAATATCAAATTAGATTCTCTGAAATTCAACATAAACGTGAATCAAAGCAATATAAACATCCTATCATGCTATAAGCTTCACCTCTTAGCGCTAGCTAAGAGGTTTAGCCAACCATAGACATGATTGGATCTAAAAACTAAGAAGAAAGCATGAAAACAAATAAGGAAGAAGAATAAAAACTCTTGGCGACGGCTTTTTCACCCTTTTAATCCACTCCTTAAACCCAAGAAGATGCCTAGGAGCATCCTAGAGAGTCCTATTTATAGTTGTGGAACTCCAACTTTCACACCTAGTTAGAAAACTCTAGAAACCGCCTCAAATTTATGTAGTTTGCTAAAATAGACTTCACTCTACATAGTTTTCCAAAATAGACTTCACTTTGTGCAATTTCACAAAATGACCCAAAGTTTCAGAATGTGCTTTTTCAGGACGATTTTAGGATTCTTTTTCTTCACTCAAATCTTTGATTCTCTTTATTCCTCACTTAGTTTTCTTAGATATTTGACATGTAAATTCTTCAATCTTGGTCTCCTAAGATCCATACCTTACCTTACTGATTCTTGAGCATAAAATCTATGCTTTTAGCACTCTTTTCAATCCAAGCTCTTAAATTCACCTTGCAACACAAACATGAATAAAATAAAACATTAAGTATTATCATGTTCATAAAACCAAGATATAAATGGGGGATAATATGCAATATTTGACCCTCAACACAATCCTTAACCAGCATTTTACTAGTCCCTAGCAAAGTATGCGAAAAATATTTTGAGAACCATAGGATAATTTCTATAAGCTCAAGTGGTTTTTTTTTAAAAATAATCCAAATAATAGAATTCTAAAATACATCAATGTTGTGCATTAACTTCTTCTAAACTCTAACACTCAGTAAGTTTCATAATCAAGTTCAAAGCATCAATCCTCCAATTAGAACAATTCCAAACATTGAGTTCCATGAGTGTATAATGAAGTTTAAACTTATTACAATCAAAGGTTTAATTCGTCACTTTCATGATAACATTGATAATTAAAAGAGCATTCAGGACAACCAAAATCTAAACCGAAACTTGCCTTACATTTCATCTTTTAGTTCCCTCTTATATTCCTCTAGTTTTTGATTTTTCTATCGATGGCTTTCATGCTACGTCAACCTTTTTAAAGATCTTTAATAGGTTGCCCTTTTCGATGACAACTGCTTTTTTTTTTTGCTGGGTATTTTCTTTTTCTTTCTTTTCAATTCTTCCCATTGAACATGATGGACAAATTTCCTAAGTTGGTTCCTTCCATGCTTAATAATCATCAAGTTAACAATTCAGTATCAAACTGATACTTTAATTTGTAAGCTGGATGTGACATGTGAAATCATGACTCAATCAATGTCTAAAACTTCTAATCGAGGATCAATGACTTAACTTAGTTTTGAGATCTCCCAAGTGACTAAAATTCAAGAGACATAAGGCATCAACATTAAGTATCTTGTAATTCTAATTCAGGGATTAACTTCGAGATCACTTAAATTTGCAGAAATTTCAGAAAATTTTCTCAATTTTTCACAACTTCACCCAAAGGCTAAGAAAATAACTGATTGGCTTGCCTAATCGATACCCCCAACCTGAAATCTATATTGTTCTCAATGTAAAAGAGATAAGCATTCAATGCAAATGAGGCAATGAAAAGAAAAGAGAAGTAGTAGAAAGGTAGTACCTGAAGAATAAATTTTGAGATTTTTTTTTTCAAAATATCTCAATGTGAAGATGGGTTAGCATAAGAATCAAAGCATCAGAAAACAAACTTTCCTAAACAGAAAAAAGCAAACTATCCTAAACGGTAAAAAGCAAACTATCATAATCCTAAATTCTTTGAAAGTAATAAACCTAACTAGGAAAATAGGGGAAAGCTACTTAGTCATGCCGGAAGGTTCCTCCTCTGGCCAATATCTTGATAAATTTCTCAGTATGTTTCGTAACAAGATCATCCAAAAGCCCTTTTTACAATAGGCTTAGATGCCCTGGAGCATGATTTTCTAGAGAAATTTGTGGACCTCAGCATAAAATTTCATTTTAATCTCTTAAGGTGTCCAAAGTACATATGATTCACCTGAGACAGAAAGCTTTAGAGTTAGTGCAACATGGTGAATCAGAGACTATAAGTGGATAAAATTCAGAGAAATTCTTAGTAGAGGATGTAGTCTCAACATATTCCGAAGTTTCAGGCTTCGGTTCAACTTTTAGCTCCTCCTCCCTTAATGGTAAACATCCAAGATCTGTGGAAGGAGGGGCTTCAGAATAAGGGTTCTCTTAGTCAGTAACAACCACCAAGGTATTGTTTTGTAAGACATCCATTATTTCTTTTATCATGGGATCATTTGAATCTACAAAATATGTCAAGCGATCTTTCAGAGAGTTGAGATAGTCAGTTGAGAGGGGCTCATTTTTCACATTGAAGTCTGTGATGATATGCCCAATGATTCCTTCATCTTCTCTTAGAATAGAGGGAAACATGATCTCTTGCTCTTCACCTTGATGAGAGTCAATTATCACCGGATACATCTCACCCTGCTCTACATAGACAAATTGTGGATCAGTAGGCACATTGATATGAAGACTCTATTCATTGTTACTACTTAGTAGAGGCATTATATCGTCAAGTGTTGACAACTCAGAAAGTGGCCTAAACTAAGTGGTTTTAAATTCCAGAGTCATCTCGGGTAACTTGTCCATCTCCCTAATCATATTATAATGTAAATCAGAAGAGCACCTCAAAAGAGTCATGCGGTTCACTTGGAAGGGACTTTTCCTCCACATGTAAATCAAACATGTCAGATGGGTGGAGTAGATCATTATGGTCGACAGAGTCATGTATCTCGTAATCACTTTCTCGAACCATAATTGAAATTGATTCCAGTGAATCTTGGGCTGTAAACTCATGATTCTCATCTCAATACTTATCATCTTCCAATTCAGTACAGTTCACAAGTGGGATGAAATCACTTTCCTCACACTGTTTTCCTAGGTTGAGTTGAGGCTCGAATAAACTATCATCTTCCTCCTCATTGAAGTCAAGTATGTCATATGACTGGAGCGTGTCAGTATCATTATATTTGAAAGACACCCATGTCTCTTGATCATTCCTTTGGACAGTCATCGAGATCGACTCTTCGGGAAATTGAGCCGTATACTTGTTAACACAATCTAACTCTCCATTCTTAATTTCAGTACTCTCCACAAGTGAGTTAGGATTACTTTTCTCGCATTGTGTTTCTAGATTGGGTTGAGATTGTGATAACCTAGCCTTTTCAACCTTATCGAGGCACAATTCAATCGCTTCTAATGATTGCATCATACTTGCAACAAGTTGGTTGAACTGTTCTTGATAGTCCATGAAATTCAAACATGAATCCTCTTTGATCGTTTCTAGTTGGATTTCAAAGGTAGGGGATCCAAGAGAATAGTCACTATAATCAATTTTTGGTTTATCTCTCCAATATTGATGTTTCCACTGATCATAGTTATACGGGTCATACGTGGGAGAGTCTGATAGCTGTTGGTATATATTATCACCCATAATATAATCTCTCATTGTTTTCTTCTTGTGTGATGGGTGATAATAGTTCTCACTCCCATAATTATGATAGCCTCAACAATCACGTATTGTTTTCTTAATCTGTGGACTGTAATTATTTTCCTGCCTATGATCGCGTAAGTACTTCTTAACTGGTGGAGCATTGTATTCTGGTTGGTTCTCGATGATGGTTTCAAAAAAATTTTGAGACATGGGTTGTTTCCTAACATAATCATTTGACAGCCCTTCACAAATTTTCGCATTCTCTAAAATTAGCTCAGCATACTGATGTTCTTACTCTTACATATACATGGTGAAACCCTAATCCTGAACCTAATCCTAAAATAGAATAAAAGAAAAATCCTACAACAATATGGAAAGTAAGTAAAGGAGAAGTTAGAAGGAGTTTACCGGTTTGGAGAGTTTTATATTAGGATTGTACAAAACAGAAAACAACGTTAGTTTCTAAAAATAAATAAAAAAAATCCTGACCTAAAAACAAAATAAAAAGTTAGTCCTAAAAACAAAATAGTTTCCAAAAACAAATTAGGAAAGCTTCTAAATATAAATTAGGAAAGTTTCTAAAAAAAAACCTAGTTTTTAAAAGCGAAAAAGGAAAATTTCTAAATCTAGAAATAGAAAGCTAAGTTAATTTCTAAAGATAAGTTAGAAAAGTTTCTAAATTTGGAAATATTATTTTCTAAAAATAAATTAGGAAAGTTTCTAAATTTGGAAATAGAAAGAAAAGTTAGTTTCTAAAAATAAATTAGAAAGAACTCTAACCTAAAAATAGAAAGTAAATAAATCCTAATCTTAACCTAATTTCAAAACTAATCAAATCCAGAAAATGCAACTGTCAATCCCCGGCAACGGCGCCAAAAACTTGTTCATAACCCTAAGTGTAGGGTCGCGGTGTAGTAATAATCTCAGTAAGATCAAGGTCGAATCCACAGGGACTGAAACTTGTATGTTTCTGAAATTAACTAGAAGTAGAACTAGAAGAAGATGTGAAACTAATTCTAAAGTATTTGAGAGTGTAATTGTAAATAGAGTAATTAAAACTAAGAATTTAAAGGTGAGAACTGGGGTGCTAAGGATCCACTTATAGTGATCAGGGAGCCCTCTTACTTGATTTAAGTAACACAATTAGCATTGGATTTCTATCTTATTCAATTGGAAAATATATCAATAAAATCAAATCTGAACTTCCACTTATCTAATTCTCAATGAAGGAGAACTATGATATTTGGCAGGGATTCCATCACCAAACCATGCCCAGGAGACAATGACAAATGTTCACACCCCAAGTATAGGGTTGTGATGTAGAAATAATCTCGGTAAGACCGAGGTCGAATCCACGGGGAGTGAACCTTATACGTATTCTGAAAGTAACTAGAACTAGAACTAGAAAAAGATGAAATCTAAATCTAGAATAATTGAGGAAATAAATGTGATTAAAGTGAGTAAAACTAATGCAATTAAAGGTAGGAAACTAGGGTGCCAAGGATCCATTTGTAGAGATCAGGGAGACCTATGCCTAATTCACGAACAAAACTGGACTTCGAATCCCATCTTCATCCAATTGGAATATGCATCACTAAAGCTCAATCTGAACTTCCTTTGATCTAGTTTTCAAAGAGATGAAAGGTATAAGAATTAGATATGATTCCATCACTAAACCATGCCCATGAGACAAAGTAAACAACAGAATTAAACCAATCTATAACCAATCAGAAATATATATGAAGGTTAAGAAGGGTTCCGTCATCCAACCATATCTAGGGGACGATGGTGAACAATAGGGCTTCCTGACATCATAATCATAATAAGGAAAAGGAAATACTTAAAGCAATCGCAGATCTATTGTAATTTAAGTCACAACAAACCATTAAAAACTAAAGGTATTCCTTAAAAGTAAACCAAGATTAACATTAGTTTAGTAATGAATCAAAGCCACAAAGTCTTCCCATCATGCCACAAGCTTCACCTCTTAGCCCTAGCTAAGAGGTTTAGCCCAACATGCTTGGACTAGATCTCGCAAAAATCATAACAAAAAGAAAGTAAATAAGATAAATAAATAAATAACCATAAAACTACTCTCTCTCTCTCTCTCTCATAGACGTTCCAGTGCTGGATTGAATGCCTCACTCTCTATGTTCTCGTTCTTTTATAGGCAGGGAGGTCGGTGGAGAGGTATGAACGGTGGAAAACTTCATGCGTAAGTTTTCTTTACGCAGCCACGGATTTGGAATCTTCTTGCATGCAACGAGTAAAGGCGTAATGGGGAGCTGATCGCATGATCTACTCCAGGCAGCCTCCTTAGAGGTCATCGGCTACCCTGTATGAAATGTTTGGACGGTCAGGATTGTCGGACCGATCTTGTCCATGGTCATAGAATGACCCAAATCGTTTTGGGCTCTCTAGACGCGCGAAACAGAGCCAGCGCTTCTTGCGCTGTGTTGACGGTGGGGCCCATTATCAGACTTGCATGAGAAATCCACTCCTTCCATCAGCTTCATGGAGAAATTTCGGTAGGATGGATGGTGTTTGAACGTCTTTTAGTGTGGCCCACGTGATCTATCGTTTGGTGATGATTCGACCCTTCAGCGAGCAAGAGAGCAGATTCTGACGTGTATTAGGCCAAGCTCTCTTAGGGTGTGGTCGATTTCTCCTCCTGAGTGCATGGATGGCTTGGATCAGCCGTCCGGATGATGAAGGTGGTCCATGCATCCTCCCAGCGGATGGCCGTGAGCGAGAGAGAACAGAGAATCTCTGTCTCTGTTTAGGAAAGTCGGTCAAACCGACTCTGACCGTGCGAGTAGGTCCAGTGCACGTTGAGTGCACTCTTGCACTATGCACTGGCACAGCCAGTTGGGTCCACGTGTAGTGTTTATGAGAAATCTTCTCCATCAAACTGTCTTGTCTTGTCATATGATGGGTTGAGACCAAATTTGAAGCATATCCAATTATCAAGTGGGCCCCAAACCAGAGATTCATGGGTTGATCTGTTCGTTAGGCCTCTTCTATAGGGATCCGAGGCTAAAATTTGACGTGTACGGTTAATTTATGGTCCTCAGGTCGTATATGAAGTTTCAAGCCAATGGATGGTGAGAACCCTGCAATCTTACATTCTAAATGAATTTCAGGTCTTTTTAATGTGATAGACTGGATCTCCTCGAATCCCGAGCGTGTAAATTCTTCGATCACGGTCCCCTAGAGTCCGTCCCTTACCTTGGTGATTTCAGAGCGTTAAGTCCATGCTTTTAGTACCCTTTTCCAGTCTCGGCTCTTAAATACACCCTGCATTACAAACACGATTAAAATAAGGCGTTTAATGGTATCATGCTTGGAAAATCAGGTAAAAATTGGGGTCTAATATGCAATATTTGACCCTCAACAACAAACAATAGGATTTACCAATCTTATAATCTCAAAGCAGAAGAATTGTGAAGATTAGGAAGGATTTCATCACCCTACCATGCCCAAGGGACGATGGTGAACAATAGGGCTTACTAATTTCACAATCTGAAATCAGAAAAATAAGATACTTAAAGCTATTGTAGAACTACTATAATTTGAGTCACAATAAACCATTAAAAACTGAAAGTATTCCTTAAATATCAAATTAGAATCCATAGAGTTCAATATAAACATGAATCAAAGCAATATAAACATCCCATCATGCTACAAGCTTCACCTCTTAGCCCTAGCTAAGAGGTTTAGCCAACCATAAACATGATTGGATCTAAAACCCAAGAAGAAAGCATGAAAACAACTAAGGAAGAAGAAGAAAAACGCTTGGCGATGGCTTTTCCACCCTTATACTCCACTCCTTAAACCCTAGAAGATGCCTAGGAGCATCCTAGAGAGTCCTATTTGTAGTTGTGGAACTCTAACTTTTGCACCTAGTTGAAAAACTCTAGAAACCGCCTCAAATTTACGCATTTGCTAAAATAGACTTCACTCTGTGTAGTTTTCTAAAATAGACTTCACTCTGCACAATTTCACAAAATGACTTAGAGTTTCTGAATATGCTTTTTCAGGACGATTTCAGGATTCCTTTTCTTCGCTTCAAATCTTTGATTCTCTTCATTCCTCACTTGGTTTTCTTGGATCTTTGGCATGTGAATTCTTCAATCTTGCTCTCCTAAGATCCATACATTGCCTTGGTGATTCTTGAGCATCAAATCCGTGCTTTTAACACCCTTTTCAATCTAAGCTCTTAAATTCACTTTGCAACACAAACATGAGTAAAGTAGAACATTAAGCATTATCATGTTTATAAAACAAAGATATAAATGGGGATAATATGTAATATTTGACCCTCAATAGTTACTAGTTGTAGTGGTTACCATTAAACATCCTACTTGCTAAAGTCTCAAGAGCGAGGGATGGTGGTATGGGACACTATGCCCAATTTGTAGGCCCATGCTGGGTGATGAACCCCCCATAGTGACCTTTGAGCTTCTTTAAAAAGGTTGTGTTCAATTGGACTAGTAATGGTTGAGATAATCATGCATTTTATGGCATATAGACAATATTTGGTGGCTAATCTAAATGCTATAGCACATACTCTTTCTTGTGGTATTTTTCGCTAGCTCACAGACCACTGTCAATTGATCCAATTTGTGTGAGCTTGTCACTAGAACCCAAACTTGATGTACTTTTGCTGGTGACTAGCCACTTGATATTGCATGTGGGTTTTTGCCCAAAGCCAGTTGGATTAGCATCCCTAAGCTAATGTGCATTTCATGCATCCGTGCATTTAAATAAAATTACATTATGAATTATTTTATATGTTTTCTTGTTTAAAACTATACTTGAATAATGCGATTTGTGTAATCTTGAGGGGAATTCTCACTGAGTTGGGCACTCGTTCTTTCAATTATACAATTAAACATATAGTACAAGTGATTTGAATGATACTCATGTTTAGGCTGATAAGGAGTATGATACAGATATTAGAGGTATATGGTTGTATCTGCCCTAAGAGAAGTTGTGTGATCTTGTAGCTCAAGTCTAGTTACATTTTATTCTCTTTCATGTGTTAAATTACTTCTTTCCTATATTTGTTAGTCTTGAGACATTGATTTGTATAAGTCCTATGGGCAACCACTTGTATATCTTGTATATTTGAAATGTATATATGCACTTTCCTTTTATGCTTGATTTGTTTCTCTTTTGCTCCAATGCTCACTCTTAAGAAGAAAAAAATTATATGTTGAAATGTGGGCTACCTTTAAAGGTTAACACTTGGGATTTCAGAAAATGAATATTAAACTCAGGTTACGAAATCCGGGGCGTTACACAATAGTATAAGAGATTTAATTCTTTCATGTTGAGTAATGGTTTATCAGAAGTGAAATCAGTCATTGTGTCTATTTTAGATCAGTGAGTGACAAAGAATTCAACATATTAAAGGCTTAGTTATCTAAGACATTTTAAATGAAAGATATGGGGCTACAAAGAAGATTCTCGACATCAAAATACACAGAGATAAGGAAATAAGTAGGCTATGGTTGTTTAAGGAGTATCTTGAGAATGTCATGGTTAAGTTCAGATTGGAAAAGGCTAAACCAATTAGCACACCCTACGATGCTCACTTTCAGCTTTCCTCGAAGCAATGTCTTATACCAGATGAAGAAAAATGGTATATGTCTCATGTGCCCTACTCAAGCACAGTTGGCAATCTTATGTACTCCATGGTCTGTACTAAACCGGAGATTTCACATGCAGTAGGTCTTGTGAGCAAAAACATGTTAAACCTTAGCAAGTAACATTGGGAAGCAGTGAAACGGTTACTTCGTTATATATGAGGTATGATGGAATACGCCTTAACATTCAAAAATTCTAAGAAGAAACTTATAGGCTATGAGGATGTGGACTATATAGGGAATATAGACAGTAGAAGGCCGACTTTTGGTTACTCATTTATGTTAACGGGTGGAGCCATCGGTTGGATGTTGAAGCTTCGGTCTGTGGTTTTCTTCCCACAATCGAAGATGAATATATGTCACGCCCTAAATTTCAAAGGTTGAGTACATGTACGATCCTTGATATCCCGGTGTGAACTTAATACAAAAATGCGTGTGGGTGAGTCCTTACGTGTCCACGTATACCGGTTAATATTCAACCGTGATCAATAATTAGAGTAACTTTAAATCAATGGCATTAAATTTTAAGCAGAGAAAACTAAACCCAGAAATATAGGGTTAATATGCAAAATGTATAACTCTAAAAGTAATGTACATCCAAATGTGGACTATACAATACACAATTTATTTAACATGTACATGATATAAAACTACCAAAAGAGGAGAAGCTAGAGTTCTACTGAGCTGCCCTGAACACACCACCATCCGGTCCCATTCTTGAGTCATCTGCATATGTCAAATGAAAGACGTTAGGCGCCAACGTAGTGAAAAAATATCCCCTAAGTTACACTCGTGATATTGTAGTTATAAACATATTCTCTAGAAATACATGTTTCTAAATGTACTACTATTAAGCATGTTACATCAAACATACAAATACTAAGCATGTCATACTCAAATCATGTTAGCAAAAGCACAACACATCAACCAATTTTCTAAACTAGTTTATTATGTGCATGTATGTTATGATATGCAAAAACATGTTTCGGGTATACAATAAGGTTTTTCAAACAATACTCTAACCTTGAACAGTCAGCCAAACAGCAAATAACGTCCATGCATGAGGGTCATTCGAATAGTACTTTGGCCTTTAATAGTTAGTCAGGCACTCGATAACGCCCATGTGGTGATGCATGTTTAACCCAACCTTTAATAGTCCAATTACAAACAATCATATTAGGGAAGATAGGATACCACAATTATATCATGAGTCAATTAAACCAGATCACGTGACTCATCGTGGCTTGCCCCTTAATCAAATTTAGGGTTTGTCATACAAATATGGCATATAAATAATTATTCCAAAGGTACGACTTCTCACCTAAAAATATAATCAACATGATATGGCTTGTTACCATTATCAAATATGAATAATAAAATCAAAGGTATGAAATGATGCCCAATAGTTCGTAAATCAATAAGGTAAGGGATGTCACTTAAGAGAAATTTAATGAATGGTAAGTTTTTCACATCCGTTAATGCTCACTAGTCAATACAGGGAGCTTGTCACCTAATGTAGTCTGACAACTTAGACATAATATCCCATACCATCAGGCCCAACACATGATATTATGTTCACTGATCACTATGGACAGCTCGACACCTAATATATGCCGACGACTTGGACATAGTGTCTCATACCACCATGCCCGGCCCATGAGACTTTACTTGTAGGATCAAATTACACTAACGGTTATATTTGATACTTCAATTCAATGAAAATCATGATATCCTATATTCTATAGAGTGTTGTACAACAATCAAACATATGAATGATTAGCTCTGCATTAAACTAATTTGATCGACTACACGGAACTTCGACGCAACTGACATTATGTACAAAGCAACGGGTGTAGTTTTAGCTACTGTTGGTTGTTTGTGTTCCACACCAGTGTCACGCCTTAGACTCGGTAACAGGACTCACAAGGAACCCGATAGCCGGTTTTGATTGAAACGGCCTCCGTAGTACCCCATTCTAGGCTCCTGAGGTAGGTTCCGATCTTGGGATCCCACAAGGAGGATTTCTATAACCGAATAACCATTTCTAAAATGAGCATACCCAAAATCATAGCAAGTAACATCTCAAAAATAACAAAGGGACACATCACAAAATCTACTATAAATTTAAACTTTAACAAGTACATAGCAGAAAGGAAGTACATCTGATAGCAAAAGAATGAGGCTGCAACAATAGGGGTCCTCAGCTCAACTCTAATCCAAGCTCTGCCACTATGATGCTGACTTAGGACTTCCTGCATGCATCAATCGTGCATAAGCTTATAGAAGCTTAGAGGGTGGTGGAAGTGTGTGACAATGGTGCACAGAAGAATAATAAGAGATACAGGAGGGGAAAATATGATCAATGATAATATAGTTAGCCTTACCAAGGCTTATCATAAATACAATGCAATGAGTATTGGACGCCTTACCAAGGCGATGCATAAAGGGGGTTATGTAGCCAATGCAAATGCAATGCGAAGTGATGTCAGTGCTCATATCCAATCCACATATCAAGTACATTTTCAATCATAAGGAAATCACCGGGGACTAGTACACTGCAAGATGACGGCCGCTCTACAGATCCGCACAGCCAAACAAGCGTAGGAGACCTCACTACCTGCCTGTGGACAGCCAATCACTAGCAAGGCCTAACGGTAGCGGACCCATTCACGAGCTAGTCAGACTCAGCATAGCTATTGCCCTCTTTCCCTCAGACAGGTAAGGCCAGACCCCAATCCAACCGACTACATAACAGTGACAGTTGCGGCCTAAAGGTGTAAGGCCCTCATGCGCTCCTGTTTTCACTCGATCAAGACGTTGGAGCATATCCTTGGTACCATGGAAGTTTTAAAAATTTTACCCATGGGCATCCTATGCACCCTATATGCTCAAGTAACATTTCTGGTGTCCAAATATGGCAATCCACGATGTATCTGTGGAGGCTACAACCCTAATGAATCAAGGGCGATACTGTTCATATGCTATGCAATGCTAGATGCATGAATCATACAATCAGCCACGCATCAATTCCAAGCATCCAACGTGCTCAAGAGGGGATATAATGTCCCTCGGGGAAGGTTTCATGCAATGCCCAATGGCATAATCATAACCACACACATACACACAGTGTCATTCAAGCATACAATGATGCACATGGGCCATGAAGATGAATCTAGACACGTTATGTGGCGATATATAATGCAGTACATTCCTCTTATACAAGAAGGGACCAAGACTAGGTATTTAGACAATATCCATAAGGAACCAACCTCCAGTGGAGGCCTATTTACCTGGGATAGTCCACGAGACTAAGCATATAAGCTACATAACTAAATAATGCAGAAATGGCCTTAACAAGAGTCTAAGATGGGCATCCAATCACACTTAGATACTACCGGGCCTAGGGGGGTTCATAATGGGGACGTTTAACTACCATTCCCCAAAAGGCACATCAACTACGAACTATATGGATAGAAGGCCAAGGCCCACAATCAAGATAAAAATAGGTGGCCACATACATATATCCCTCATAATGGGCCATAAGAAAAAGGGTCTAATGCTACATTCAACAACATGGGCCCCAAGAGGGGAATTAAGGCCCAAGGCCCTATTCCCAATGGCCATAGAATTTCATACATTAAGTTGGACTTGGTGGGCAGCCTGTGTACAGAATGTATGATCTAAAAATAAGTTTAAGTTTAGATGAAATGGGCCCCACTACATCAGTCAATAACTAGCAATTTAAGCGGGCAACCAAGGGCCCAATGCCATTCTTATCTCAGCCCACAAGTCCATCAAATTGGTGGAAGTTGACCCAATGTATGGCTGGGCCAAGCTGGTACGTCCCAACCCACTCTGGGCCCACGGGATGCCCCAAAATCTGATATAAGATAGGGTCCTAATGTGATCACTAAAGGTGACCCAAAGAATGTATTAATTAAGCCCAAAGATTATAAGAAAACATAAGCATGCAACAGGTTTACAAGTTCTCAATATGGTGGGCCCTACAACCAAATAAAGTTTTAACCATAAGAATGTACATTTAAGGCCCTTTGATAAAATTTTAGCCTGTTTGACTTCCTGAACCTACTACAGTCCAGAAATTAATCAACTACGTGGAAACAATCTCATGAAGGCCAACAATATTCACAAGGGGCGCCACCAGATGGAGGGTGTGTATATATCATGAAAAGATCAAGTGGGCCTGCTACTAGATTATGAATCCAGCAGCAGTCCAAGGCAGAGAGTACCTCCATGATCGGGTGATCCAAGGCTTGGATGGCCTGGACCAAACATGCGTTAAGGTAGGCTTCACATACTGTAATGCCTTGAAAATCGGGGGTCATGTATACACTCAACTCCAGAGTTCCCCGGGTCACTTATGACCGGTTTTCGTTAATTATGTGATTAATCCTAATCACTACGCAGTCTAGAAAATCCTGGAACATGAAGGACAATCACACGAGTCTACTGAAATGAAAGAGACCAAAAGCAAATACACACATATATATATATATATACATGTCCAAAAGAATAAAGGGGTCGCACATGGCATCATCCAATAAAATCCCACAAGAATAGCGAGTTCAAAAAGAATAGGATTGAGCCCACAGTTCAGCGATCCGATCCCGCCTCTCCAGCTGGCGGAAAACCATCCATCAACTGGAAGTATGACAACTCTCCCTCCTCGTCGAGAGTAGCATCGCCATGCTCTACCTGCTCCGAATCCCCTGCATCTATGAGAGAGTCTGGTTGGTGTTTTAAAACACCGTCCCATAGTGGGAGTGAGTGATCAACTCAATGTGCACTATTAGTCTTAAGTTATAACAGACATCACTTGTAGTATAAACTTAATGAAAAATAGTCAATCATCAACACCTATAACTTTTATTAAATGTGCATGCAATGCGATGATATGATGCATGCCCTTGCCACAACGCTCCCTCGAGTGACTCTATCTAACGATCTCATATGGCAACACTCCCTCAGAGCGACCTCGACTGTCGAGTCGTCACCCTAACTAATGCGATGCAATGCGATCGTGTTAGCCGAGTTATTAGTTAAGTCCATCATCTAGCATGTTTAGGAATCTGATACACCCCACATATTAATACCCTAAGCTGGTTGTAGGCCAAGGCCCCATCAATGTGTGAGGCCGAGACCCCGCTGTCTGTGATCCCGTCGGATTCTTCATCCCCGACTTCAAGCACATGAGGAGTGCCGAGAGAAAGGGATCACTCGCGGTCACTACGGGGAAGCGCGATACCCTAGCGTAGGCCGACAACTCGAACACAGTATCCCATTCACCATGCCGGGCTCATGAGACTGTGGACCAGTTGCAATCTAGGTATCAATGGGCCACAATGGTTGTAAGGTATTCTAGGTTCCATATATAGGTGAGCAAATAGGGTTAACAAACAAGGTTGGTCAGACAGTAGGCTAGATTGCACGAGTCAGGCGAGCATGAGATGAGTGACCTCGGACACAAGGGACCCATGTAGTCGAACTACAGTCACCTGAACACTCCCACCCAATCCACAGGTCTAGCCCTAGCGTAGTTCTACCGATAGGACTACTGTCTCTCATCATGTTCTTGATCAACCCAAGAGGGTGAAGAGGGTCCATAACATGCCAACTATCCAAGTCATCAACTAACATATCAACATCATGTTCTCATGCTTCTCAACATAAAATTCTAAACTTCTACTAACATGTAACGCTAATACTATCATGAACAAGGTGTGTGTGTGTGGTCTGGGTTGGTGAGGAAGTTAAGCACTTCCTCCATCTCAAGAAATCATGTTCACAAGGGTAATGAATCATACATATTATGAAGCACAACATATGGGAAAACCAATAAGCATGAGCATGTGATCATCCATACACACAATCATGTGAGAGGCAAGAATAACATCATGAAAAAGCTAAGCATGCACATCCATACCATTCTACAAACATACGATTTTCTAGGATTTCTCTAGAATTTCAAATATAACATCCAAGCAATCAAAATCATTAAGCTTGTACTAAAATTGGTGCTAGGCTACTTAAGATCAATAGTCTGCACCTATGGATCATTGGAGATTGGAAAAACGTCCTAGGAAAGAGGGCTTGGGGTCGATCGGCCGGAATCCCTAAAATAAGCCCTTGCATGTGAGAAATCCAATCAAGCCTTCTAATACATGGATTTCTAAGAAGAAGGGGTGAAGGATCTTACCTAGAAGACCAACGGACGATTGTTGTGGTAGTAGTGAAGAGTTTCTCCTTGAGAAGAGGTATGAAGTTGCAAGGGTTAAGTCACACCTTGATCTAGGGTCCACCCAAGCTCTTTCTTCCCTCTCTCTATCTTCTCTCCTTTCTCTCTTGCTCTCCCTTTTTCTCTCTTTGGTGGTGGTAGGAAATGAGGGAGATATGAGAGAGCTAGGGTTTATTTCCTAGACTTGGGTCTTTTGGCCCTAAGCTTCAACATCTTCCCAAAATAGCCTTATGGAACTCCCTATTGGTGTTGGGGTGGCCTTAACACCCCTCTGACCACCAAACTTGGTGTGTAGGTGCCTTATGGCCCGGTGAGGGCCATAAAAAATCTGGAAACAAACAGATGAACAGACATGGGGTATGAGCATACGATTCCGATCTTTAAGTGGCCCTGTGGGGCCCATTCCAGTGATTGGAGCGGTTCTAGTGGCCCTCTGGCCATGAAACTTACAGGATAGGTGACCCATGGCCCTTTACAAAATTTGAGAGCGATCGGATATGGGGTTTGATCGTACGGGTCTAATTTGCGATCAATGGTCACCGTTCCACGATCGGGTCTCAGATTTGGTGGACGGATGTAGAAAAATACATTAAACTATCACCGTAAATTTGGAAAAAATCTGATGGCTGGAACGCCTGGTATCTCGGCTTTATTTGTAAGTGCCAAATTTCAATCTGGCATTGGTGCGGTGCATTTGGCAAGTGCCAGATCCCAATTCTGGGTATCCACTGGGTCTGCAGTCCATGATGGACCACAAGCCCAGTGAGATCTATCATTTCCTAAACTTTCAAATTTTTCTGACCCTCCTCAGTCGTTAGTTGTCCACACGGGCTGTTGTTAAGTGTAAACAGGCCCTCTGGCTTGGCGGGCGACACTTGGTCTGATCATGACCAGACTGGTCTACGCTAATGGGCTAAATCTAAGTTAATTAACTTGTGGTATCCTACCACGAGTACTGTGAATGAACGATCCTACTGCAAATCCTACGTGGACGCCCCAGGACATCGGGATGTTACACATACATTCATGTTGAGCCTTAAACAGATGGCTTAGGGCTTATGGTGGGCCTTTAACCATCCATAGAAGAACCCATAGGCCTACTTTCGGAACACCTAGGAGGACATTCAACCTCAACTGGTTCCCAAGAGGTAGCCCGCCTCTAACTAAATACAAATCAAGGCCTAAGGCCTAAACCAATCATGGGCCTAGTGGGCAAACATACAAAGCCCAACTCATAGGCAATATGGTGAGCCCATAGGCAAGGTTTGGGCCCAACCATGAAGATCATAAACTCACATATTATGGTGGGCCTGATGGGTAGCCCATTATTCCAACATATGGGTAACCCTTATATTTAAAACAAGTAAGTTGGGCCTCACACCTTGGCCCAAGTATGGGTTTATTTTAAATAGCAAGCAAGGGCCCAACTACTTGAGTATTTTGGCCCATAAAACCCATCACAATAGTGTATTAAATGTAGGCCTAAAGGTCAGGGGCCTATCAAGAAAGTTTCAAGACAATGGGCCTAGGAAAACCCAACAAATAACTATGAAGACTAGTCCAATAAGAACCCAATTGGAATGGGCTTTAAATATACACTAATTAAGCCTAAAATCTAAATTGAAATGGGTCAAGACATGTACAAAATATTTCCCAAATCTGGTGGGCCATGTTGCCCCAAAAACATACATTTATGAGCAGCAAGTTTTGAGCCTATTGTTGAAATTCCAGCCCGCCCACAATCTAGCATTGTTGGAAATTCAAAATTAATTAAATTATATATTTATTTTAGTTCCTGGTGACCCATACATGTCACAGGGGAGTCCACCAATTGAAGGGAGTGGATTAATCACATAAATCAGATGGGCCATGCTGTTGGACTAGACGTCCAGCAGCAACCCAATGGGCTGGGCGTCCCATGTGTAGGTAACTCTATGGGCCTGGGTATTTGGCCCCAAAACTCTCCCAAATGGACCCAAAAAATGAAAATTACAGAGGGAGGTGGTTATGTCCCACATGGACCAAGATTGGATAGAAGGTGGGGCAACAAAACTCATCAAGGTGGGCCCACAAGGTGGCCTGGACCGCCAGCCAAAGCTGGACGCCCCAGCCTGGTGGGCCACTTCATGCCGCACCACGGTTGGTATAGGGGCCCGTTGGCCCTGAAAATTCATAGGGTGGTCCCCCCATAGGTGGGCCACACTTCCACAAACTTTTTTGATTTTTAGACACTCAGAAGTATTTTAATTAATTTATAGAAAACAGACTGTCCAGAAAATCTGTTTGACCTGGACGTCCCAGCTTGGTGGGCCGGTCCAGCCCTTGCCATGGTGTACACAGGGGTTCGTTGTCCCCAAAAATTGGTAGGTGAGTCCTACCATGGGTGGGCCACACCTCTGCAAAATTTGAGAATTTTTGGATACTCAAAAATATTTTAATTAAATTCGGAATCACAATCTGTCCAGAGTGAAATGTTGCTATCCATGCAATGTTTATCCAGTAAGGTGGGCCCAGACTTCATCTAGGAGGGGGAAAATGGATGTTCAGTATTTTTTCCATAAAATACAGTAAGGTGGGGTCCACAAAAGTGGCCCACCACTCAAAAAAAACAAGCTGAGATTTTGGTTTTTCCCTCATTCTTTTGGGCTGGACGGTCTAGGAAGATGGACCGCCCACCCCTCTTTCGGCCCCCTTTTGGGTAACATTTCATGGGCTATCTGAGGTGTGATCCACCACACTTCAAGGTGGGGTCTACACCTTCATAGTACATCCCATAATCATCAAGAAAAATAGTAGAATCATATACTAAATCCATACCAAAGATCAGCTAAAGCAGTCCATGTAAACAGTCTAGATTTTTGGATAGCAATACTGATAAGACGTATCAGCCTATAACTCAATAATCTCAGCAATTAAAGGGGTGTCTAGCCTTCCTTAGTGGGCTCCACACATGTCCAGATCATGAACTAAGGTCAGGACACTTACATGCATTAATTCAGGGTGGGTGTCCCACCCTTGCTGAATTTTAGGACATCCTAGCCCACCAAGTGGGCCACACACATCATCATCCACAATAATAAGAGAAAGGAGAAGAAGAAATACAACCCGATCATGGGGGTAGGGCCCCGCCACTAATGGGCCCTCCCAAGATTCAATCTCATTCATACAACTATGTAGATTGTACATGCAATAATAAACCAATGCATGCATGATATATAACTAAAATGGGTGGATGGGATGTCATCCCAACATGATCCATATATGAAGAAAAGAGAAGATTAAAGGTCAGGAAAAAAATCAGAAATTATATTCACCCACGTGCAAGGCAAGCCTCCAAACTCCTATACCATGAAGGTCTTGAGCCTAAGAAGAAGTTTTAATAGTGGAGATCTACTTTTAATGGTGGGATTGGGAGCATTTTGAGGATTAGGGGGCTGGAGAAGAGAGGGAGAAGGAGACATTGGAGTAGAGTGTTGCTCACAATAGAGGGAAATGAGAGGGAGGGAGAGAATGAAGAGAGAGAGAGAGAGAGAGAGAGAGAGAGATGTAATTATGAGTTACTAAGAAAAATAATCATTGTATAGGGAGGAGTTTACAATGCTTAAGCTTTTAGGCTAGGCTTGGGTGGTGTTTATTGGAGTGGGTGGTGTTTTCCATGGAATTGTGTAGTGTGTGTAGTGTGTATGGGAATTTGTATCAAGAAGGTGATCCACATGCATTGCACAAAAGTGGGCCACATGATTAAATGTCATACTATGTAATGCTCATAACTTTTGATCCATAAGTCGGATAGATATACAAGACACATCATTGGAACCACAACGACGATGCGAGCAAGATGGCATAGGTCTCTGGTTGATTAGAGTTGGGTATACGTGACCGGACTCAAGGATGACTGCAAACACAATCTGAGGGTCGCGGGTTGCCGAATTCGACCGGTAGAGCCGCGAGAGCACAAGAAATGAATGCATACTCTCACATACACATGCACATGTAAGAACTCTGGTTGGGTCTTACAATCCTCCCCACCAACAAAGAAATTTCATCCTCGAAATTGCCAAAATCAGAATAATGAAAATGCATAATCACCATCATGTATATATATATATATCTCAATCATCAATCATAAGAGAAGACAATATAAGCAATGCAAGCAATCAATTAATGAACAAATGGGGATAACGCTCTTTAATCTTGGCCTCGCGCTCCCAAGATGCCTCAACCTCCAAATGATGATCCCATTGTACCTTCACCAAGGGAATGACCTTAGTCCTAAGGACCTGCTCATTCCAATCAAGAATGCGAATCGGCTACTCAATGTAGGAAGCATTCTCATGGATCTCGAGCGGCTGCCAATCAATGACAGGAATAGTGTTCGACCCACATTTCCATAACATAAAAACATGAAATACGTCATGGATCACAAACAACTCAAGAGGTAAGGCAAGACTAGGCCACAACACCCACGTGCTAGGTAATTTTAAAAGGTCCAATAAATCTTGGGGCAAGCTTGCCCTTCACACCAAAGCGAACCATGCCCTTCAAAGGCTAGACCTTGAGATATACCATGTCCCTAACTGCACACTCGAGGGGTCGACGCCGACGATCAGCAAAACTCTTTTGCTGGCTCTGATCTATGCGCATCCTCTACCTGATAACATCAATAGCCTCTGACGTCTGCCGTATAAGCTCGGGACCTAAGAGACGACGCTCTCCAACCTCAGTCCAATAGCTAGGAGATTTACGGTCTGTCATAAAATGCCTCAAAAGGAGCCATGTCGATAGTCACCTGATAGCTATTATTGTACGTGAACTCGGCGAGGCGCAAATGCTCATCTCAACTGCCCACAAAGTCAATCAAACAAGCTTTGAGAATGTCCTCAAGGATCTGGTTGACCCTTTCGGTCTGCCCATCCGTCTGTGGATGATAAGCAATGCTGAGACGTAAGGTGGTCCCCATCGCCTGCTGAAAATTCCTCCAAAACTGATATGTAAACCTGGAGTCTTGGTCTGAAATGATCGAAATTGGAATGTCGTGTAGTCTCACTATCTCCTTAATGAACACCTTTGCAAGCCAGTCCATAGACTAAGAAGAACGTACCGGAATAAAATAAGCCGACTTCGTCAGACGATCGATGATAACCAGATGGTATTGTGACTGTGCTGAGTCCTCGACAATCCTACGATGAAATCTATTGACACATGCTCCCACTTCCACACTGGAATGCTTAACGGCTGCAAGGGACCAGGGGATTTCTGGTGATCGGCCTTAACACACTGGCATGTGTCACATTCGGCTACGAAGCTAGCAATCTGGCATACCATCCCTAACCAGAAATACTACCTTGACAACAAAACAAGCCAACAAGCTCGACGTCAGCAATACAAATAAATCAGCGGGCAGGAATATCTCACCAACCAAGACAGAACATGATATACAACATCGTTCTAACACAGTGGTCTTTCCAAAAAGTGTCGATATTGATAATCCCTTATGGCAGACTTTTATAGCAATTTGATCAAACAAAAGCCCTTGGATAAAAAAAGGTGTGATGCACCAAAACACAAGACTTGCATATGGAGACAAGGAGAATACCCACAACGACTCCCCTAATAATTAAGGGTCCTACTGAGTCACGCAAAATCAAGCCTGAGGTGGCTGGGGAGGTGTCTATTCCCTCTGCATCTGCGGTATCTGCTGCTGCAGCAGTCACTGCAGAGGTCTATCCTGTTGATGGGGACACTCGCGCTTACGGTGTCTTGTTTGCCCACAATCGAAACAAACTCTGGTGAATGGTCTAGAAGAAGGGGTTGCCGGCTGCATCGATGATGAAGTTAACTGGGTAGAAGATGGCACTGGCTGTGCCGCTGGCAGTTGAAACCCTAAATGTCTCATACATCGACGATACTGACGCTGATAGTAGCCACTGGAATGCGCCTTCCTCTTTCGGTCTTCTCTCTGAAGTAAGTACACCGTCATCAGGGCTCGCTGCGAAGTCGAATCTTATAAAAGAGGGCTCGCACACTCCTGCTCTGCCTGTCCGGGCATCTCAGGAACGGGCTGACGGGTCTAAAGAACATCAGTGATGACCTGTATCAACTGCTGGAGATGCTCAGCTCTTACAGGAATCGTCAGATAAGTGGTGGTAGTATTGGTCTCTGACGGAGGCACAGGTACGGCGGGAGTCTCAAGAATAGGTATGGCAGGCTCAAGAGGGGAAACAAGAATCTCAAATGATGGAGCAAAAGTCACTCGGATTACTGGAGTGGATGAGAACCATGTCTATGGGCACCACGACCACGGGCGCCATGATCATGGGCACCTCGACTAGACGGTATGGCCTACAGAAAGAACAAAGGTGATGGATACCCAGGAATTAGAATCCTTGAAGGCTCAAACGGAATAAGGGAAATGCACTCGGGACACTACTTGTCCTAAGCTTATAGCAGATATGTGATACTATCTCAAGTTATTCCAAAATTACTTGCTATGCTCTGATACCAACTCCTATCACGCCCCAGACTCGGTAACCGGATTCACAAGGAACCCGATAGCTGGTTCTGATTGCAACAGCCTCCGTAGTACTCCATTCTCGGCTCCTGAGGTAGGTTCCAATCTTAAGATCCCATAAGGAGGATTTCTATAACCGAATAATCATTTCCATTACGAGCATACCCAAGATCACAACAAGTAACATCTCGAAAATAACAAAGGAACACATCACAAAATCTACTATAAATTTGAACCTTTACAAGTGCATAGCAGAAAGGAAGTACATCTGATAGCAAAAGAAGGAGAAAGAAGATCTGCAACACTGGAGGTCCTCGGCTCAACTCTAATCCAAGCCCTGCCGCTACGATGCTGACATTGAATCTCTTACACGCATCAATCATGCATAAGCTTATAGAAGCTTAGAGGGTGGTGGAAGTGTGTGACAATGGTGCACAGAAGAATAATATGAGATACAGGAGGGAAAAATATGATCAATGATAATATCGTTAGCCTTACCAAGGCTTATCATGAATACAATGCAATGACTACTAGACGCCTTACCAAGGCGATGCATAAAGGGGTTTATGTAGCCGATGCAAACGCGATGCGAAGTGATGACGGTGCTCATATCCAATCCACATATCAAGTACATTTCCAAACATAAGAAAATCACCGGGGTCTAGTACACTGCAGGATGACTACCGCTCTACAGATCTACACAGCCAAACAAGCATAAGATACCTCACTACCCACCTATGGAAAGCCAATCACTAGCAAGGCCTGACGGTAGCTGACCCATTCACGAGCTATTCAGACTCAGCCTAGCTATTGCCCTCTTTCCCTCAGACAGGTAAGGCCAGACCCTAATCCAACCGACTACATGACAGTGAGAGTCGCGGCCTAAAGGTGTAAGGCCCTCATGCGCTCATGTTTTCACTCGATCAAGACGTTGGAGCATATCCTTGGTACCATGAAAGTTTTGAAAATTTTACCCATGGGCATCCTATGCACCCTATATGCTCAAGTAACATTTCTGGTGTCCAAATATGGCAATCCACGATGTATCTGTGGAGGCTATAACCCTAATGAATCAGGGGCGATACTGTTCATATGCTATGCAATGCTAGATGCATGAATCATACAATCAGTCATGCATCAATTCCAAGCATCCAACGTGCTCAAGAGGGGATACAACGTCCCTCGGGGAAGGTTTCATGCAATGCCCAATGGCATAATCATAACCACACACATACACACAGTGTCATTCAAGCATACAATGATGCACATGGGCCATGAAGATGAATCTAGACACGTTATGTGGCGATATATAATGCAGTACATTCCTTTTATACAAGAAGGGACCAAGACTAGGTATTTAAACAATATCCATAAGGAACCAACCTCCGGTGGAGGCCTATTTACCTGAGATAGTCCACGAGACTAAGCATATAAGCTACATAACTAAATAATGCAGAAATGGCCTTAACAAGAGTCTAAGATGGGCATCCAATCACACTTAGATACTACCGGGCCTAGGGGGTCCATAATGGGGACGTTTAACCACCATTCCCCAAAAGGCACATCAACTATGAACTATATGGATAGAAGGCCAAGGCCCACAATCAAGATAAAAATAGGTGGTCACATACATATATCCCTCATAATGGGCCATAAGAAAAAGGGTCTAATACTACATTCAACAACATGGGCCCCAAGAGAGGAATTAAGGCCCCAGGCCCTATTCCCAATGGCCATAGAATTCCATACATTAAGTTAGACTTGGTGGGCAGCCTGCGTACATAATGTATGGTCCAAAAATAAGTTTAAGTTTAGATGAAATGGGCCCCACTACATCAGTCCAATAACTAGCAATTTAAGCAGGAAACCAAGGGCCCAATATCATTCTTATCTCAGCCCACAAGTCCATCAAATTGGTGGAAGTCGACCCAATGTATGACTGGGCCAAGCTGGGACATCCCAATCCACTCTGGACCCATGGGATGCCCCAAAATCTGATCTAAAATAGGGTCTTAATGTGATCACTAAAGGTGACCCAAAAGAATGCATTGATTAAGCCCAAAGATTATAAGAAAACATAAGTATGCAACAGGTTCACAAGTTCTCAATATGGTGGGCCCCATAACCAAATAAACTTTTAACCATAAGAATGTACATTTAAGGCCCTTTGATAAACTTTTGGCTTGTTTGACTTCCTGAACCTACTACAGTCCAGAAATTAATCAACTACGTGAAAACAATCTCATGAAGGCCAACAATATTCACAAGGGGCGCCACTAGATGGAGGGTATGTATACATCATGAAAAGATCAAGTGGTCCTGCTACTAGATTGTGAATCCAGCAGCAGTCCAAGGCAGAGAGTGCCTCCATAATCAGGCAATCTAAGGCTTGGATGGCCTGGACCAAACATGCGTTAAGGTAGGCTCCACATACATTCACATTGAGCCTTAAACAAATGGCCTAGGGCCTATGGTGGGCCTTTAACCATCCATAGAAGAACCCATGAGCCTACTTTAAGAACACTCAGGAGGACATCCAACCTCAACTGGTTCCCAAGAGGTAGCCCGCCTCTAACCAAATACAAATTAAGGCCCAAGGCCTAAACCAATCATGGGCATAGTGGGCAAACATACAAAGCCCAACTCATAAGCAATATGGTGGGCCCATAAGCAAGGTTTGGGCCCAACTATAAAGCTCATAAACCCACATATTGTGGTGGGCCTGATGGGCAGCCCATTATTCCAACATATGGGTAATCCTTATATTTAAAACAAGTAAGTTGGGCCTCACACCTCGGCCCAAGTATAGGTTTATTTTAATGGGCATGCAACGGCCCAACTACTTGAGCATTTTGGCCCATAAAACCTATCACAATAGTGTATTAAATATAGGCCCAAAGGTTAGGGGCCTATCAAGAAAGTTTTAAGACAATGGGCCTAGGAAAACCCAACAAATAACTATGAAGACTAGTCCAATAAGAACCCAATTGCAATAGCTCTTAAATATGCACTAATTAAGCCCAAAATCTAAATTGAAATGGGTCAAGACATGTACAAAATATACTCCAAATTTGGTGGGCCATGCTTCCCCAAAAACATACATTTATGGGCAGCAAGTTTTGGGCCTATTGCTGAAATTCCAGCCCGCCCACAATCTGGCATTGTTGGAAATTCAAAAATTAATTAAATTATATATTTATTTTAGTTCCTGGTGACCCATACATGTCACAGGGGGGTCCACCAATTGAAGGGAGTGGATTAAACACATAAATCAGATGGGCCATGCTGCTGGACTGGACGTCTAGCAGCAACCTAATGGGCTGGGCATCCCATATATAGGCAGCTCTATGGGCATGGGTATTTGGCCCCAAAACTCTCCCAAATGAACCCCAAAAATGGAAACTAAAGAGGGAGGTGGTTATATCCCACATGAACCAAGATTGGATGGAAGGTGGGGCAACAAAACTCATTAAGGTGGGCCCACAAGGTGGCCTGGATGGCCAGCCAAGGCTGGACGCCCCATCCTAAGTGTCCCAGCTTGGTGGGCCACTTCATGCACACTACAGTCGGTATAGGGACCCGTTAACCCTGAAAATTCATAGGGTGGTTATAAGACTTGTACCCTAGTCCGTACCATTCCATATGCTTCTGCGATCCTTTCGGTCGAATTCCTACAATCCTCAACCCGTTTCCGATGATTGCGCGCGATCCGAAGCCGAGGCCTGCATGCCGAAGTTGGCTCAACCTGAAACATGTACCTTGGCGACCGCACCGTCGCCGCTGTTCCAATGCCATGACTCGCGCACCGAACCAATGCCCAGGCCAAGAGATGTAGGCCAGCATTCGTTTCGAAGAAACGCCGTGCATTGCGAACTTCGAGGGAATCGCTACGATATGTCCCATCAATCAATCAATCAATCAATGTCAAGTACATGTCAAGTACAACCATACCTCAAGTACAACAACCCATCCCTCTTTTCCATAAATCAACTCTCTCTCTCCCCTCACCATCCCTCTTTTACTCCATTTTCAACTAAAGTCATACCTCCCATCACCTCTCCTTACACCCACCATTCTACCTATTCCTTTCATCCATTAATTCTCCATTTCTCTCAAAAACTCTCACCCAAGCAACAAAGCTCCACACGTCCAAGCTTCTCCCTCCCAAATGCCAAGTGTGGCCCATTTTCCCTACTCTCTCATCTCTCATCTCAATCGTTGATCCATCATCTACCACCATCAAAAGTCAAGCAAAGGAGGCTAAGGAAGCAAGGTGAAGGCCAAGAAGTGGGTGATCTTTGAGTTTCTACCGTTGATTTAATGATTTGAGGGCCCACTTGTTGGTGGGACCCATTTTAATGTATGTAATGTATCCATGAGGGGCCCATAGTGGCAGGGTCCCTCTATCACCGTATTTCTCTCTCTCTCTCTCTTTGAATGGTGATGATGATGAAGGGTGAGTGAGGCCTACCATGAATCATGTACTCCATGTGGGACCCATTGGATGAATGAGATGGATCTACGCCATCCAGCCCATTAACGGGCTAAGATGAAGGAAAACATAAATATTAAGTGGGCCATGTTCATGTGGGACCCACCTTGATGGGTGGGCCACGTACATGTGGGAGCCATCATGGTGCATGTGTTGTATCAACACTGTCCCGCGTCTAGGGATGCTAGACGTGCAGCCGTGGGCGTGTTGTGGCTAACAGTAAAGTGTGAACTAAAGTTGGGGTGTACTAAGCTTGGGGTGTACCACTCATGCAGGCCCTACCTCGATGTACGTGCTTAATCCAAGCCGCCCATTCTCTTCTTTAGGACATTCTAGGCATTGAGCTGAAATATGAGGTCAATCTGACTTCCTGGCGGGCCATAGTTTGGATAATACAATTTTCACCATTGAAATACTGCCTGATGTTTCGGTACCCCAAAAACTATCCAATATCAGGCTTGATAGGTTGGTATTGGGCCACAGGGACCAATGGCTGGGCTGGATTTGTCTGAAGCGGGCCCCACCTACAAAAAATTGTGAAAAAATGCATTTTCAAAAAAAAATAATGAAACAAGAAGAACTTCTTCTTCTTTATCGTAACGCTGTGACGGCACAACGTCTTTGGTAGACAGGCAGACGGGCTGGGTCCCATGACCCCAGCCGTGGGCCCCACTATGATGCGTTTTGAACATCCACACCGTGCATTTGGCACGTCCCCTTTAAATTATGGGATATCCCAAAAATCAGTCGTATACAAAACTCAGGTGGGCCATACCATCTAAAATCATGTGAAGACATGCCTAAAATATATAAAATCACTTAGTGGGGCCTACCTGGAATTTGGGTGCGGCTGAACTTGGTCTGAACCCTCAGCCAAGTGGGACGTACATAATGGGTGGACTGGATTTGTGAACCACATCCCAGTGGGCCCTACCCAAGGTCCACGTGACCTTATGAATGGTTGGATTACAAATAAACATTATGGTGGGCCCCACATGGGACCCACTTATGTATGTATTGTGTCCACACCTTTCATCAGTGTGGACCTCCACCATGAAGTATGTGATTTATCTATGCCTTCCATCCCTATGGGACCTACCATGATGCATAAGTTTCATCCAAACCGTCCAACCATTTTGGAGGTTATTTCAAGGTCATGTGACGAGGCCCATCTTGATGTATTGGTGACCCATTGTTGAGGCCCACTTTGACATATATAAGGCCCATGTTGTGAGGCCATTGTGATGTATGCAAGGCCCAAGGGTTATGGCCCATTGCAATGTACGTAAGGCCCATTGGTGCGGCCCATGGATGCGGCCCACTTGATGAATATAAGGTTCATATGATACGGCCAATTGATGTACTTAAGGCCCAATGAGTGTAATTAGGTCCATTGCAATGTGTGATTCCTCCGTGGAGTATATAATAATGGGTAGTGTCTTGGGAATAATGATGGTTAGATGCCCACATTGTAAGGATGATGTCGGTTAAATGTCTGCATTGTCTCTCTTCCTAAGGCCCACTGATAGGCCCATACTTGTAGTGGATAGGCCGTCTAGGCCCATCTTCGCTTTGCTCAGAGCCTATTTCTATATAATATATGTTTAGTATAGATACATGATTCATGATCATACGCATCATATATATGCTCGTATGAGGAGTGACTGATCATAGCATATGCCTTTGGGCAAATTGTTTATGGGCTCCTTGATAAATGGAGTTACCCTACATGAGAGCGTGGTATGCGCAGGATTGTTGCATGTTTGGTAGGGTGATTCATGCACTTGCATTTGTGTGATCATGATTATTGTATGCCCTAGCGACATTAGGGCCATAGACTCCACAGACACATCGTGGGTGGCTGGATTGGATATGAAAATGTTTGGTTCTAACATACGGGCGCCATAGATGTCCCTGGGTGAAAATCTCTAAACCCGATGGTACCAGAATATGACTCCAACTCGAGACCGAGTGAATATATGAGCGCATGAGGGCCGAATACCAGGAGGCCACGTCTCCCGCTGCGTCATAGTCAGTTGGAAAGGGGTGTGGCCTTACTTGCCTAAGGGTAGGGGCCAATACTAGGTTGAGTTTGACCAGCTCGTGAATGGATCCGCTATCGACGTGCCAGATAGGTATTGACAGACTATTGGCCAGGCGGATAGTGAGGTTTCTTATGCTCACTTGGACTATGTAGCTAAGAGAGCGGCAATGCCATTTGGAGTGTACTAAACCCCGATGATTATCCAGAATGAGAACTGTACTGATATACGATGAGGTTTGGTATGCTTGAGCTGTATCTTGCATTGCATGGTCTTAACATGACCGATAGCATTTATATCTTGCACCACATAGCCTTGGTACGGCTGGTTGCATTCATGTACTTATCAGTACGATTCTGCATTACTCTGACCTTGTATTCTGAGCACGCTCATATTGCACACACACTTACACCACCCTTTAAGCTTTCTATAAGCTTATGCACGATTGATGCGTACAGGTGATGCCAGGATGCAACTGTAGTCTCGCCACAGTTGGAGTGTGCATTCGAGCTTCTGGAGTTTTGTTATTATTACTATCTTGTATTTTCCCTTTTATACGCCTTGTACTCAAGTTTTTAATCATAGTGGATTTTATGATGGTGTTCTTGTGGTTATTGTTCATGGGTTATGCTTATGGTTATGCTCATTACAAATCAAATTGATTATCAGAAATCCTCGTTATAGCATCCCAGGATCGGAACCTGGCATATGGGTGCCGGGAGCCGAGAATGGGGTACTGCGGAGGCTGTCGGCGCCGGATTCGGCGATCGAAAATTTTATGCGCCCGGTTTCTAAATTCGGGGTGTGACAGAAGTTGTTATCAGAGTATAACTTAGGAATAACCGAGAACAACATCATATGTTTGCTATGAGTTTAGGACGATTAGGTTCCGAGTGCTTAACCTTCCGATTAAGTTCCCTAATGCGCGATTCTCAAGATCGATTGACGCCTTATCATTTTTATAGGACATGCCGCTCAAGAGAGCGACCCAAGCGCACCCCACTCCACCACTTGAGGCTCCAGCTTTACCACCTGCATCTACCGTTCCACAACCAGAGATCCCTGCTCCCCTGCCTGAGGATGACGTTCCTCCACCTGATGCCTCTGTGGATCCGACCATGCCTGTGAGTGCCTTGCAGTTACAGCAGATGTTGCAGGCTGTGACTGCTGCGCTTCATGGGCAAGGCAGGCGCCCAGTTGTTTCTCCAGATCAGGCGGAGCAGGAGCGCGCCAGTGCCCTTCTTCGAAAGTTTAGACAGCTTGATCCTCCGTGTTTCCAGGGCGAGCTAGATCCGACTGCAGCTGAGAGATGACACTCCGATGTGGAGAAGATCTTCGATACTATGACATGTATGACCGAGCAGCGAGTCCAGTTGGCAGTATTTCTAAGGTGTCCAATGCATTAATTTAAGGTGTCCAAAAACCATGGAAAAGGGTAGTAGGAGTGTCCTACCCTTGCTGAATTTTGGAACATCCTAGGCCGACCAAGTGGGCCACACACATCATCATCCATAATAATAAGAGAAGGAGAAGAAGAAATACAACCCGGCCATGGGGGTAGGGCCCCGCCACTAATGGGCCCTCCCAAGATTCAATCTCATCCATACAACCATGTAGATTGTACATGCACCAATAAACCAATGCATACATGATATATAACTAAAATGGGTGGTTGGGATGCCATCCCAACATGACTTCTAGGGTTTAGATGCGCTTAGAATGAAGTAGATAATACAATACATCATGATGGGGTCCATGGAGAATGGCCCCATCATGTATCATGATATGCATGTAGGATGGGCCAAAGGGCCACATCCATAGGGTCAAATGGGATCCCCACCATGGATTGGTGGGTCCCATATGATCCATATATGAATAAAAGAGAAGATTAAAGGTTAGGAAAGAAATCAGAAATTATATTTACCCACATGTAAGGCAAGCCTTCAAACTCCTACACCATGAAGGTCTTAAGCCTAAGAAGAAGTTTTAATAGTGGAGATCTACTTTTAATGGTGGGATTGAGAGTATTTTGAGGATTAGGGGGTTGGAGAAGAGATGGTAAAGGAGACATTGGAGTGGGGTGTTGCTAGAAATAGAGGGAAATGAGAGGGAGGGAGAGAATAGAGAGAGAGAGAGAGAGAGAGAGAGAGATGTAATTATGAGTTTGTAAGAAAAACAATCATTGCATAGGGAGGAGTTGACAATGCTTAGGCTTTTAGGCTAGGCTTGGGTGGTGTTTGTTGGAGTGGGTGGTGTTTTCCATGGAATTGTGTAGTGTGTGTGTAGTGTGTATGGGAATTTGTGTTAAGAAGGTGATCCACATGCATTGCACAAAAGGTGGGCCACATGATTAAAGGTCATACTATTTAATGCTCATAACTTTTGATCCATAAGTTGGATAGACGCACAAGACACGTCGTTGGAACCTCAATGACGATGCGAGGAAGATGACATAGGTCTCAGGTCGATCCAAGTCTGGTCTATTTGACCAGACTCAAGGATGACTGCAAACACAATCGTCGGAATTCGACCGGTAGGACCGCAAGACCATAAGAAATGAAATGCATACTCACACACACACACATGCACATACAAGAACTCAGGTCAGGTCTTAAAACCGGTCAACCAAACAAGCCTATGATAGCCAACCAAAGGTAGGCAAGCTATCCACTTAATCAAATAATTTCCAAGGCTTGATCCACAAAAATAGTGATACATATCATCCAGTACATAGTCTCAAGTATAAAGTAATTTAATAACACACCAAGGTAAGCTAATTGGGTATATACACAAATCCTATATCAACAATACAATCCAATATATATCAATGCAACTTAATAAGTGGCATAGAAGAATTCTATAATCATAATTTTATATCATTCAGGCATTTCATCAAACATGTTCAAACATGTTATCCCCCAACCATAAACAACATAATGATTATGATAATAAGGCAATTTTAACATTATACATGTGGAAACATTCAATCCTTTAAAATACCGAGAAGAAGTTTGAGGGTAGATCTGCACCTTAGAGTCGAAAGCCCTCAACTCGAATGCGGTCCAAGTGTTAAAAATGGAAAAAAATACTCCAAACCTAAATTAAAGTACAAACCTACCATTAATGACTTGGATTTAATCCTAATTAAATATTAGACAATGGATTAGGGCTTATGCTACACGATTAGAACAACATTTTAACTCAATTCAACGAATCAGGGCCCACAAGCCCTAATGTTAGCATTTTTGAAGAAAATAAAGGAATAAAAAGGGTTTTTTTAAACCTTAATAGCTTCAAAACACAAGGGAATGGGGGAAAATCCCCCATATAGGGCTATGAACCTCTTACTTAACAAAGAGAAAATGGATTTGGCCTAGAATCGATGAAGATCGCTCCACACGGCCCGAACCTAGTGTAGATGAACCGAGAGAGGCAAGATCTTCTTCCCTTTCACCTTCACTCTCTTGATCTCACCTCCTTATTCTCCATCTCTTTCTTTCTCTCTTCCTCTTGCTCTCTCTCTCTCATACTAGGGCTAGTGTGGGTTTGAATGAGGGAGGAAGAAATAAAATGGCTTATCTTAGGGGTTAGGGTTTCATTGATTTTCGGGAGGAAGAATAAATCACAAGCTTGGAAGGATTTGGGGGTTTTGGATAATAGAATTTGTTTGGGGGAAGAAAATTAGTTTTTGGGGGGAATAAAATGAAAAAATTGGAGCCCTAAGGACTATTTAAAGAGCCCGCTTACAGGTCAAATTGGGTTGGGCACGTTCGACCATGCTCAGGTAGGGTCAATCGTGACTTGCTACCCAAAATTGTGAAGGGTCAACTGTACACCACCACGGTCGACTGTGGATGTTCCACGGTCAACCGTAGACACTATGACCCCTATGGTTCAGCAACTAACAATTGACCATGCTCAGGCAGGGTCGACTATGCTACCTTTTTATAAAATTATAAGAAAACTTGGATTTCCATATCTTCTACATCCTAAATCTCAAATTTCTTGATTTGGTTCACCCACCAAAGTAATTTCTTGAATGAATGTGGACGAATTGAAACTTTATGGACTCAATTACCTCGACTAAGACAATAAGAAAGTTTAAATTGTTACATCCAAGTTTGAGCAAACCTAAAAATTTAATCTTAGAGTTCTAGTTTCTAAGTTTCAAGTTTCAAATTTTAGCACATAAGGGAGTTTGGTCCTAGGGTTCATTGTCTGTGATTCCATAACCCTAACTACATCAACATATAGTTTATGATAGGTTCCGAAGATTTAAGTGATTGAGCATATTCAGTAGCTTCCAAAGGAAAATTAATTGAAATTGTATAGTTCTTTTAATAGTAACACTCGTATATTTATAAGGATTAAGTATTAAAGATCACTAGATAATAAAATAAAATATTTCTGGCAAAAAACTTTCTGAGAATTTTTGGAGCTAGAGTTGGCAAAAATCACGGGCGTTACAATCTACCCCCTTAAAAATAGTTTCATCCCCGAAATTATCTAATGCTTCTATTAGGCTCGTATTTAACAACCTCATTTATGAGTACATTGGTGCCACTTATAGTGATTCAACAGGTACCCATTATTGGCCCTATTTTTTGTGATCCAATATACTTATTTGACTTTGTCTAGTTTCTAAATCCTAATTATTTTTCTTCGACGAGCTTATTATTAATATTCTAAGGACAACTCGGATCCTACTTAGTAATTTGAATTGATAATTTGGAGGGCTAGTTTAGAGGATTAAAACCATTCATATGGCCATGCCACATTAAGTGATTCACATTGCTAAAATGGTTAAGCGAGTCTTCTATCATATAGGCCATTTATACAACTAGACTAGTGACATACTCTAACCCATACTTAATGATCCATGTTATACATACAGTTAGGCCAATTTTCCTTGATCCTGGACTTGTGAGTTATGGGTCCATTACGCTTCTACTGCATCACTCTAATCGGGAAGACATGTATACCAACTTAATCAAATTAGACTTATAATGCTCCAACCCCTTAAAAATATATATGTTTACTCTCAAGGTTCAACAACCCATGTTTCAATCCGTATGTTGGAATATGCTGTGATTTAAGACCTAACTTTCTAACTATCTGGTGTCCACTGGAAATAATTCTTGGGCTTAAACCCTTATGTTAGATTAAGGTTGTCTTATGGATAACTTGGTGGGCATCCTTCTTTCCATGATCCTAAATGTAGTTTCTAGATTTTATCGGCTATCTCCTAACAATTCCCAAGAGGTGAGGTAACAAATTTTTAGTTTTTAGTGGTCGGGTTAACATAGAAAGACGATTTTAGTAGGTCTAGCAGAATACATCGATCTCCTACCTGGTCAGGGTAAAAAGTTTTATTAGTGCATTGATTTGTGTACTTTATTTATCAACCACGTGAGTCTGTGCATCATGTAGTCAGTTAAACCCTTGGAAGCTGAAGACCGAAGACACAAGAGGATGTTGAGTATTAAGGAACAAAGAATGATATATGAGGTGCCTTGGTGACTAAGCTTGACCCAAAACAATCCTTGAACCTCTAGATGATCCTAACCTTATACGTAAGCCTTGTTGATCATTCCTTAGCCTTAGAACCTAAATTGGAACATGATAAGTAAGGTTAAAAGAGGTATAAAGCTGTTGTGAAATCGTATGCCCAAAATAACAATTTTTTAATGGTTAGAATTGATGCAGTCGAAGGACCACTCGATCCGATCGAAGAATGTGTCCAGCAACCTAACAGATATATTTCTAGATTTTCTCGATGGGATCGACGGACTGTTTGATCCTATCGAAGGACCTTCGATCCCATCGAAGGGTATTTGAATCAAATCAACAGAGTCATTAACTAGCCGTTGAAAATCGGTTTCTTATAAAAGGGTATTCGGTTCTTTGGCAATATGATAGGTTTTTAGTGCAATAGAAGCCTAGGTGATTTTATTTTCATATCCCTTATCCTAAGCCTCTAAAAAAAATGAATTATAAGTCATATTCCTTAAGATTAACACTCTAATGAGGATTCCAAGCTCTACCTTAAAGATTAGCTTGAACTTTATCATTTTCTAGATATTAGACCAAACCTTATTGGTATATCATTTGTTTAAATACTCTATAAGACCCATCTAGGTGAATCCCCCAGGATTTCAATACTCCATTAATTGTAGGAGAATTCATCATCCTTCCATCACCATGGTCACCTCAATAGAGCATTGCATGCAAGGTGTTTGATCTTGAAGCTAAAGCATTGACAAGAACTGACATCAATGATCGAGGGAGCACAAGAAGAGTTGATTGAAGCATGAGAGATCATCGATTAAACAACCTGAGAATGCACTACAAAAGGGGCTCAATCCGGAAAGTAAGTTTTCAATTATAAGAGTCCTCACATTCCTTTTATGTGTAGGATTGAGGATAGAGTTTGTAACCCAAACTCGTGCAGGTTTTTGTATATGATCATATTGCTACTTAAATGAGTGAGTATATGTGTAAGTCCTTGTGTAGGCCACCGACACGGGTGTATAAGTGGCTAAGTCCTTGTCTACGCCACTGACACGGGTATATAAGTGGATAAGTCCTTGTCTAGGCTACCGACACAAGTGTGTACATGGTAAGTTCTTGTATAGGCAACCGACATGGGCGAGTATGTGGGTAAGTCTTTGTATAGGCCTCCAGCAGGAGTGTACGCTTGTATAGGTTAGAGGTGAACCTAATTTAAAACCTCCACTAGTGAATACCAGTACCCTCAGGAGAGTGCGTCTGTCGTGAGTGGAGTATGAAAATTGAACTACTATACATGCTTGTGCTTATGATTGTGAATTACATATATTCTTATTCATACTTCTCGAACTCGGCTCGGCTCGGTCCTTAAGGCTGGCTGGCCAGCTCAGCTCGGTTCGGTCAGCAGCTCGGGCCAGTTCGAGTCGAGTTCGCCTATGCAGCATTTTCACAAACACCTAGACTACACCTTTAAAATCCTATTGTATGTAAAACAGTAGCAATGGTTTTAAAGGTATTTTATCAAACACCTTCTAAGCAACATAAAAATTAAGAAAGAAAAAAAGAGTATTTGTTTCATATAGATACCTTCCTTGCCACCTGCCACACTTCGTTGATCATTTCATCAAGCACTTGGTGAGTAACATCAAAATCAAAGTAACCGAGTCATAGAACTGGTTCAATCTGAGTTCGATTTGAGCTGGGTTCGATCCGAGTCGAGTCGAGCTAGGGCCAGCTAGAACTCATTTTCGAGCTCAAAAAATCAGCTCGACTTGGCTCGAACTCATCTTTGAACCGAGTTGAATCAAGCTTTTTCGAGCTGAGTTGAGCGAGCTAATCGAGCTAGGTTCGTGTACACCCCTGTACGTGATTGGACCATCTATTGGCTTTGAGGCCTTAGAGTTAATTGTCTAACTTAGTTTAAATTAGCATATTATTCTAAGTAAGCAATTATACATTAAAAGACATAATTTTTATTTGTTCTTAATCACCCCCTTCCAAGACATAGCCACCATTTTATAGATCCACCAAGCTTCTTTGCATAGTCATAATATTTATTCCATGCAATTTCAATTGGCATCAGAGCGGGTAGCTCTTAAAGGGCTTAACTGCCTTGTGATGTCTACCCATAAGGGAAAAGCTAAAGTTACCCACGAACATGAACATATTTATAAATCTAGTGTGGGTATGCCTATTGAAGACAATAACGGATTTGAACTTAATAGCCACATCTTTACCTCTATCCCTTCGGTAATCCAAATAGACTTGTCTACTTCTATAAGTAGACAAAGAGTTTCACCTGTGTGTCATGCTTGTGGTGATGTTGGGCACCTTAAATTTGAATGTGTAATCTTAAAAAGAGTCCAATTCACCTCAGTCTCAAACTAAAGTGATAAATATTTCATGACTGAGAAATTGACACACCCATGGAAAAACATCCCTAAGTAATCATAGAAAAAGAAGATATAGTTTCCAACCATTCCTAAAAAGACCGATCGTATGAAGGTGTTGCTAAAATTAATTGTCCGGCTTAATGTAAAAATGAAAATGCTAATTAAGGGTAATAATAATTAGGGTAGGACTAAAATAGATAAACCTTCTACCGATCATAGATCTCCAACTAGAAAATCATCTAAAGGAGAAGAATCTAGGAAAATCATTCTCCATCCCAAACATAGTCCAAGTCTTAGAAAATTCACACCTAAGTGAATTACAAAGAGGAATAGGTGACCTTAGAAGGTTTATGTGAGCTCATTGTTATATAAGAAGATTAAGCCTCGTTTTGGTGCTCAATAGTTAAATTTAAAAATTTTAGCCTCATGAGTGAGCTTATTGGAAAATAAGAGGATTTCAACCTCTTTAGTGAGCACTATTGGTAAATAAGAGGATTTAGCCTCATCTTGTGCTTAACTGGTATATTTGAGAATTATAACCTCATTTATTTATTTTTATATAGTTTTAGCTCTAAAGTTGCTTAATTTTAAGTATCACATGTTTATTGCTATACTATCATTGGTCATTTATATTTCGATTGATATATCTTTTGAATGATTATAATAAGCATGTTTCATGTATTTAATGTTTATATGCACCATATTCTATTGTTAGTATATATACCTTATAACTGGTAAATCCATAATTTATAATTTTTTTTCCATACTATGTTTTTATTAGTATATTTATTAGAATTAACTCTTTGTCAAAAAAATGAGAGAAATATCAAGTCCCACCAAAACAATAAATCATGTTTTGTTGGATTTGTTTGTTCTATGCAGGGATTGATGAAGATAGCAGGAGCAATACAAGTGTTACATGTCTTGGTTGTATCGAGTTATAAATCTTGTGTAATTTGACATGTCATATTTATAATTTTTTTGGTATGTCATTGGTATATACCATAACATTATTTAGGTTAGGTTTTTGTCACGTAATTAACAAAGGGAGAGATTGTTAGTGCACTAATTTGTTTACCTTATTTGTCAATCACGTGAGTCCGTGTATCATGTAGTTAGTTGAGCCCTTAGAAGCTGAAGACCGAAGACTTAAGAGAATATGGAGCATTAAGGAGTAGAGGTGTACACGAACCGAGCTAGCTTGGTTAGCTCACTCGACTCGACTCGACTAAAAAAAGCTCGATTCGAAGCTGAGTTCGAGCCGAGTCGAGTTAATTTTTTTAGCTCGAAAATGAGTTCAAGCAGAGTTTGAGCTGGCCTGAGCTTGATTTGACTCGGATCAAACCTAGCCCAAATCAAACTCGGATTGAACCAGTTCGGTGACTAGGTTACTTTGATATTGATGTTGCTCACCAAGTGTTTGATGAAATGACTCAAAGAAGCGTGGCTGATGGCAAGGAAGGTATGTATATGAAACCAACACCCTTTTTTTCTTGATTTTTATGTTGCTTTTGATAAAATACCTGTAAAACCATTGTTGTTGTCTCAAATACAGTGAGATTTTGAAGGTGCAGTATAGGTGTTTGTGAAAATGCTGCAATGACGAACTTGGCTCGAACTCGGCTCGAATTGGCCCGAGCTGCTGACCAAACCGAGCCGAGCTGGCCAATCAGTCTCGAGGACCGAGCTGAGCTAAGTTCGAGTTGAGGTCAGCTAGTGGCCAAGCCGAATCAAGCTGAGGCCATCTCGACTCAATTCGACTTGATGTGCACCCTTATCAAGGAGCAAAAAACATGTATATGAGGTACCTTAGTGATCTTAACCTTGATCCAAAACAACCTTGAATCTCTAAATTATCCTAACCCTATAGGTAAACCTTGTTGATCATTCCTTAACCTTAGAACTTAAATTGGAACATGAGAAGTAAAGCTAGAAGAGGTGTAAAGCTGCTGTGAAATCGTATACCCTAAACAACAAATTTTGAGTGGTCCTCGATCCCATTCACAGGCTGTCAATGAGACTCGATGGAATCGAATGATCACTCGATTCGATCAAAGAATGTGTCTAACAACCCAACAGATATATTTCTAAATTTTCTCGATGGAATTGACAGACTGCCTGATCATATCAAAAGACCTTCGATCCCATCGAATGACATTTTTTATTAGATTGATAGAGCCATTAACTAGCTGTTACAAATCGGTTTCTTTTATATATATATATATATATATATATATATATATATATATATATATATATAAAGCATTCAGTTCTTGGGCAATATGATTGGTTTTTGGTACAATAGAAACCTAAATGATTCCATTATCATATCTCTAATCCTAAGCCTCTAAACCAATGAGCTCCAAGTCATCTTCCCTAAGATTAACACTCTAATGAGGATTCCAACCTCCACCTTGAAGATAAGCTTGAACTCCATCATTTTCTAGAGATTAGACCCAACCTTATTGGTATATCCTTTGTATAAATCCTCTATAGAGCCCATCTAGGTGAATCCCCTATGATTACAACTTTGTATTAGTTATAAAAAATTCCACAATCCTCTCATCACCTTGGTCACCTCAATGGAGCATGGCATGCAAGGTGTTTGATCTTGGAGTTGAAGTATTAGGAAGCATTAGTATCAAAGATCAAGAGATCACAATGGGAACTAATTGAAGCATGGGAGAGCATCAATCAAGCAACTCGAGAAAGCGCTACAAAAGGGCTTAATCCGGTAAGTTATTAATTGTAAGAGCCCTCATACTCCTTATGTAGGATTAAGTGTAGAGTTGTAACCCAAACTTGTGTAGGTTCTTATGTAAGAATGTATCGCCACCAACATGGGTGAGTATGTGTGTGATCCTTGTGTAGGCCACCAATATGGGTGCATGTGTGGGTAAGTTCTTGTGCAGGCCACCGATACGAGTGTGTACATGGTAAGTTCTTGCTCGTGCCATCGACATGGGTAACTACATGAGTAAGTCCTTGTATATGCCTCCGGTGGGAGTGTATGTTTGCATAGAGGTAAACCTGATTAAAAGCATCTTATAGTGAATACTGGTACACTCAAAGAGAGTACGTTTGCTGAGTGTATAGTAAGAAAACCGAACTAATATACATGTTTGTGTTTATGATTGTGAATTACCTACATTCTTAATCACGCTTATGTGTTTAATTAGGTAAATTAGATGAATGCTTGAATTGAATTGTATGTTAGACACTTAACTCATAATATACACACAAGCTCACTATCAATTATAGACCAGTTGCATAATTGGCATATATTTAGTAGTCTACGTGATTGGATCTTCTATTGTTTTGGAAGCCTTATAATTAATTGTCTTAATTTAAATTGGCATATTATTTTAAGTAAGCAATTGTGTGCTAAATGGAATAAATTTTATTTAGTTCTAATCACTCCCTCTAGGATATACCCACCATTCTATAGCTCTATCAAGCTTCTACATATAATCGTGGTATTTATTCCATGCAATTTCAAGTTTGTCGTATCATTTCATAATCTTGGTAAAATTCGGTCTTATACTCAGCCAAGTATTGAATCCATTGATAACCATCAGGATTTTGAACTTTGGTCAAACCATGAATATTTCACTTAGTATGGTTTCATAAATCCATGGTCAATAGGCCTAAATTTCATATTTCTAAATAATCCTCTGGGGTTTTTACATTAAGTCTATCCAAGATACACCCTAAAATATATCCTTAAGGGCCTCTTTGATTTTTTAGCTCAACTGTAATTACCATGTAAATGGGTAATAATTATTTACCTTAGTAATTACCACATCTTTTCCAATGCAGATGTGACAACTTACTTTTTAACACTTAAATCAAGAAATATACAAAATCAATGTGGGGACCACCATGATGTATGTGACTTATCCACACCGCTCATTTGTTATGACAGCTAAATTTAGGGCATGAGCAAAAAAATGGGGCAGATCCAAAGCTCAAGTGGACCACACCACAAGAAACAGTGGGAATCAAATGTCTACTATTAAAAACTTCTTGGGGCCTTAAAAGTTTTAGATCAAGCTGATATTTGTGTTTTCACCTTATCCATGTTTATGTGACCCTATGAATGGGTTAGATGATGAAAAAACCTCAATGTGGGCCTAGTGAAGGAAATAACTTTCAATGATAGACAAATTAAGGCCATTGTTTCCTTTCGTGTGGGTCATTTGAGTATTGTATCTACCTCATTTTTCGGCTCATACCCCAAAATGTTCTAATAAAATAGATGGACGGTGTGGATATATCATATACATTGCGGTGGGGTCCACAAATTTAAGTCAACACTTTTGTATTGATTTTTTAGGTGGAATTACTCTTTCCTTTTCAAACGAGGTGAAAAAGTAATAATTACTTATTTACTAGGATTTACATGTATCATGGAAAATCAAATAGGCCCTAAGTGTCTCAACATCTGGTTATTGTGGTTCATATAATCCTCATTCACAAAGCCTTGGTTATCTCATACTTCGCTCTGAAACCATCTTGTCATGACATGAATTTCAGAGGTTGAGTACATGCACATGGACAAGTCCCCACGTGTCCACATAAACCAGTTAATATACAACCGTGATCAATAATTAGAGTAGCTTTAAATCAACAACATCAAAATTTAAGTAGAGATGACTAAACACAGAAATATATAGCTAATATCTAAAAGGTACAACTCTAAAAGTAGTGTTCGCTTAGATGGAGATTATACAAATCACAATATATTTAACATGTACAAGATATACAATTACCAAAATGGAAGAAATTAGAGTTCTACTTGATGGGGATTTTTCTCCTCATTATTGGGATCGATGAAATCGAACATGTTTCAATATCATCGATAATTGCAGGATTTTTCACTGCTGGTTGCTGGACTATTTTTTGGTCTTGTCCATATCATCGAGAGACTTTCAGATGATATCGAGACTGTCATCGAGAGTGGCTCGATGACATCGATAATTGTTAGATTTTTAACCCTTGGTCGCTGGACAGTTTTGGTCCTGTGTCGATATCATCGAGAGACCTTCAAATGATTTGAGGCTGTCATCGAGAGTGGCTCGATGGCATTGATGAGTTCCGCAGATGCGATTGCGAAAACGCAGATTTTGTGGATTTTGTTTCCTATTTGGATTCTACCTCTTTCTATACTTATATAAAGGGGTGTATCCGGGATTGGGGTGTATTCCAGGGCATTCTAAGTTTTCTAAAAGTTTTCTAGGAGGGCTTAGGGTTATCAAAGGTGAGAGAGAGAGAGAGAAAGAGAGAGAGGAAGCCTATGGAAGGGAGATTCTACTCGTAGAGGTGATTTACTTCGCAGTCCACGTCTCAGCGCTTCTACGTCCTCATGATCGGTGAGATCCCTCCATTTTCTTTTGTTTCTCTTATCATTTATCCACTCCTGCATGAGTGAAGAAGGTTTGATCCAAGCGGTGTGTGCTTGTGATTGATTGTAACGTTCTGCTTTATAGTGGATTGTTGATCTTGATGAGGTCCCGTGGTTTTTACCTCTTTGAGGGTTTTCCACGTAAAAATCCCTGGCGTTGTGTGGTTTATGTTTTGATTTAGTTCATTGCATTATTATTCCATAATTCTGGTTTGTTTTGGGCAGCTAGATCCTAAGGTTTTGTGCAAGGCCCCCAACACTACTAGGGTGCCCTAAACATACCACCATTTGGTCCATTCTTGAGTCATCTGCATATGTCAAATGGAAGGCATTAGGCGCCAACATAATGAAGAAATATTCCCCAAGTTACACTTGTGAAATTTTAGTTATAAACATCTTCTCTACAAATACATATTTCTAAATATGCTATTATTAAGCATGTTATACTCGAATCATATTAATGAAAGCACAACATAACAACCAATTACTTAAACTAGTTAATTATGTGCATGTATTTTATGATATGCAAAAATGTTCCAGGTATACAATAAGAGTCGTTCGAACAGTACTCTGACCTTTAACAATTGGTAAAGAACCCGATAACATCCATGCATGACGGTCATTTGAACAATGCTCTGGTCTTTAACAGTCAGTTAGTCACTCAATAATGGCCACGTAATGTGTGCATGTTTAACTTGACATTTATTAGTCCAATTACAAACAACTATATTAGTAAAGTTAGGATACCGTAATTATATCACAAGTTAATTAAACCCGATCACGTGGCTCATCGCTAATGTCCTTTAATCCAATTTAGGATTTGTCACCAAATTTGACATATGAATAATCATTCTAAAGGTAGGACGTCACCCAAAAATAAAATTAACGTGATAAGGCTCATTACTGTTACCGAATATGAATAATCAAATCAAAGGTACAACATGATGTCCAATAATATGTAAATCAATAAGGTAAAAGTCATCACCTAAGATCAATTTAATGAATGGTAGGCTTGTCACCTCCATTAATACTCACTGGTCACTACGGGATGCTCGTCACCCAGCGTAGGCCAATAGCTCGGACATAGTATCCCATACCACCATGCTCAACCTATGAGATAATGTTCACTAGTCATTATGGGGGTCTCGTCACCCAGCATAGGCGTATAGCTCGGACATATTGTCCCATACCACCATGTCTGGCTCATGAGACTTTACTTGTAGGATCGAATTATACTAATAGTTATAATTGAGACTTCAATTCAATGGAAATCGTGGTATTCCAGATTCTGTAGAGTATTATACAACAGTCAAACACATGAACGATCAACTCTGCATTAGACTAATCCGATCAACCACAGGGAACCCCAATGTAACCAACATTGGCTGCAAAGTAACCCGTGTAGTTCTAGATACTGTCGGTTGTATGTGTTCCACCTCAGTCGATTGAATGAGCCTATGACAGTCAACTAAAGGCAAGCCTTACACTTACTCAAATAGTTACCAGGGCTTAATCCATGATAATAGTGATAAATATCATCCAATTCATGATCTCAAGTATAAAGCAATTTAATAACATATCAAGATTAGCCAATTGGATATATGTACAAATCCTAGATCAACAATACAATCCTATATATATATATATATCAATGCAACTTAACAAGCATCATCGAAGAGTTCTATAATCAAAATTGTAACGCCCCGACTTTTCAGGACCCGAGTACACGACCCGTTTCTCAAAAAACCCGAGTGTTAACCTTAAAGGATGGTCACATATATATTTTTTTCTTTATTAGAGTAAGTAGATGAGCGTAGAATGGACAAATAAGTATAAGGAAAATTTTCATTATCATTTAGAATATACAAGAGAGTGCCCATAATGACTTATACAAACTAATGTCTCAGAATTTAAACAAGAACCAAATTTTCATGATTCAATACATGAAGAATAATAAAAAGCATATAAATATAAGCCACAAGATCACGTAGCTCCTCCAGGCAAGTACAGTCATGCATCCCTGACGATCGTACCCTGCTCCTTATCAGCCTGAACCTGAAATCCACTTAAGGCACTTGGCTACCTGTATAGTTATATTTATTTGATAGATGAGTGGCCAACTCAGTGTGAATTCCCCTCAAGATTACACATTGGCACATTAGGTAAGTATAGTTATAAAGTAAAGTATACAAAACAATACATGATGCAAGTCTTATTAGATACATGGATGCGTGAATGCAATCATTACACCGGGGATGTTCATCCGTGCAGACAGTCAGTCATCACCCGTGTAATCATCGAACCTGGGAAACATCATCTAGTCGGAATCATCGAACCTGGGAAACATCATCCAGTCGGAACAATACGTGCCATGTATGCATGATTAGCCAAGTCATTATTAGTCAATTTACAACCAGCCAATTTAGATAAGCTTAAAGGTCACCATGGGGAGCACATGACCCAGCATAGGCCGACAGCTCGAGCATAGTATCTCATGACTACTATCCCCGGCCCATGAGGCTACTATCTTAGGATGTTCAATGAAAACCCATCGACTAGTGGCCAATCATATTACAGTATATGGGGCTTACTATCGCATAGTTGCATAGTATAAAACATCGAACCCATGTAGGAAAAGTATCAAATAAAACCATATAGGACGAGTATCAAAATATGCCACATAGGGCGAATATCAAAACCATACGACAAAAACCATCCTTAAAAACCATTGGGCACAACAACCCCAGATGGTAGGTCCATATCAATGATCCATCTAGACCACCACTCAATAACCACCAAGTCGAAGGTCCATTACGATCACAACTAGTCAAGTTACATCCTAACTATGGGTGTACATTCATATGTGGAAATTTCTCACTAATGTACCAGTTTAAGTTCCGTAAGCAATCCACAAATAATCCACAAGCATGAACAATTATACAGGATAGTCATAAAGCATGTAATACAACAATTTAATTTCCACCAGCTAACACATGTGATTATAAAAGGAGATATCAATTATGAATTTAAATAAAAACTATAACTTAAGCTAATGAGAAGATGGAAAGTTTAAGGGGAAGAATCATCACCTTATGTCTTGAACCGCCTACGTCATTACTAGGAGGTGCGTGCGCCCTTAGAATTTAATCCTACCACAAATCATGAACTTGTACAATTAGGTCTAAGTCCCACACACTACCTAGGGTTATAACCTAGGGTTTAGATTACCTATTTTTAGGGTTTCAATGTAGAATTAGGGTTTTCATCTTAGGGTTTAGTTTTAGGTTTAGATTCTAAGTGTTGATTATGGAATCCAAACCCTATTTTGTGTAGCCATTAACGATATTATTAAAGGAATTAGTGAATGAATAAAAATAATCAAATAGATTAGTTATAAATTTTTAGGTATTTTAACAATGGCTATTACCATATTAAATTGTCTAACAACAACCCATGATAAATAGTAGTGCTAATAATTCCTAACAATTATCAATACTAGTAATATTCTTAATATTAGTTAACACCACACTAAAAATCATTTTGGTGAAATAAATAGTATGTTCTAACGTTAATGTTAATATTTTAAGAATGGCAAAATAAAATACTAATATTTTAATAATAATAATTTCTATATGTATTAACCAATATCGGTATGGATAATTTACTAATGGCTAATTGTATCTAAATTTAATAATCCAAAGAAAATGATAATAATAACAATGATGATAATTAATATTAGTTAACCTGATGACCATAACCATTGTGATGGTAATAAAACAGTATGATCTACTGTCCATGATAATATTTAAGGGTGGTAAATAAAATATGTTATGTAATAATTGTAATTATGTTTATAATATTTAATATAAGTATAGTTAGTCTACCAATGACCAATCATGTTTAATAATCATAATATTTTCTGCAATAACAATGTATGGTAACTTAAATAATTTAATTTAGGGAGAAGGGTCATCTTACATTAGTCGACCTGGTAGCTCAACACAACCGGGCTGCCCCAACTCGACCCCAGCCATGGGCCAGCAGCCTGACTCGGTTTAGCTAGAACAGCCGCACGCTCCCTCTCTCTCTTTCCTTCTTTATTCCTTCTCCCCCCCCCCCCCCCTTTTTGTTACTAGCTGGAATTTCAGCAATATGCTGATCAAACCTAGCCCAAATCTCAGCCTAACTGAGTTGACACAACGAGCCAATGACTCAGCTAAAGTTGAGCTAGAGTGGACCTCTAGCAGCACCCGCACCCTTCCCTTTCTCTCTCTCCTCTCCCACTCACGTTCTTTCCCATTCTTGCCTCTCGACTTGCACAGGGGTCTAGAGTAGCTTAAACCCATGTCTAACTCGGACTGAACTCGGCCCAGCGAGTTGGTCTCGCCAGCAGGTCGGGTTCGCTTGACTTGGCAGCGGGTGCAATGGCTACACCCACTCTCTTCTTCCCTCTTTCTTCCTTCATCCTTTCCTCTCACTCTTTTCACCATTTCCTCTCTTTTCTCTCCTTTTCCTAGATCGAACCAGCAGCATGAAGGATCTGCTGTGGTTGGGTAAGCGACTCACCTCGGCTCGAGCTGGTGTAACAACGCGTCATCTCCTGATCTCTCTTCAACTCTCCATCTCTTCCTTTCTTTCTACTCTCTCTCACTTTCCTCTCCTTTTTCCTCCTCCAGGGACCTCCAGCCATGAATCTAAAGATAACTAGAGTCGGAACGGACTCAAACTAAGCTGGTTGGTGCAGTGAAATGGCGGGGAAGAAGATACAGCGTTAATGGCAAATTGCAAACTAGGGTTTATTTCTTCGAACTGATTGTTGTAGGTGGTGTGTACGAGCTTAGAGGAGCTTGGAGAATGGTTGGAGTGAAGCTCCAGGGAGGTTTTCATGGTGGGTTCGAGCAAAGGAGGAAATGATGAGTTTTTCTCAGGCGGCTGCAATAACCAAAGAAGGGACCATTGCTATGAGATCTTGCTGCCTTTTTATCATGCCCTAAACTCCTTTAGAGTCATTGGATAAGGAATGGACGGTCCTAGATCGAATCCTACCACTCGGTTTTCTCAAAACCGTGGGAGGGAATGAAAACCGGTCGTGGTTTCATTTAGAAAGCCCTAAGCGAATGGGATGGCCGAGATCTCTCTAGGATGGAGGGTTGAGATGGCGTAGGAGCAGCTCACCCGGATCGTTGAGCTGGCGTGTAGACAGTTTCTATTTTTGGAAACTTCTGTTTATAGGGTCGGTTTGCGTTGGAGGTTGTGTGCAATCACATGCGGTATTACGTATGGGGTTCACATGGTTTTGGACAAGACGACTCACCTAGCACAATGGACGGCTTAGATCACTTAGGTGGGGACCATATCGTGGGCTGTGATAAAAAAATAGCAGACACCTGTCCGTCCACGGCCAGTTCGAAGAGAGAGAGAGAGAGAGAGAGAGAGAGAGAGAGAGTTCTCTCCTTATTTAGAAAACACGGGTCAACCCGTGTTGACCGGTCTCCTAGGACCAATGCACAACGAGTGTAATTCTACTTTGTGCATACACACCTTGTGGTGGGGTCCACTGTGATGTTTGCGAGAAATCCACACCGTACATTCTATTTCTGGGTCCCCAAGAAGGGTCTCTGATCAAAGATCAGACAGATGGATGCCTAGGTGGGGCCCACAACTTGATTTGGGCCCCATATATGGATTTCCTGCTGATATAATGGTCGGATCTTCCCGGGATTGAGCGCCAACAATTAAAAGGTCCTAAAGGGTCCTTTTTAAGGCTTTCCTAATAGATTACCAATTAATGCAAATTTTATTGCTATTATATATTACTTATAATTTCAATGATTAAAATCTCATACCTATATATAAACGAACTTTTAATATTATCATACTACTACATACATGCCTTTGGTCACATATATAATTCATTATATACGATATCATGTTACACATATATATGAATTGAAATTTATACAATATCATATTTAAAAATCATGTCGTTAAATAATATATTATCTTATAAAAATGCCTAATAATTTTTGTATACATATTTATAATAAAAAAAAATGTTTATTACTGTGCTAATATTTATAGTTCAATTATATATTGTAAAATTATTATTCGTTATTATTATTATTATTATTTTCATTGTTATTATTATTATTATTATTTTTACTTCACAAATTCATATTTTCTTTTATCATGCTGTGGGTCCTGCTTTGTAGGTTATTAAATATTTAATTATTGTTATTATTATTATTATCTTCATTATTTTTCTATGTAGTTTATCGTGGTTTGCATTTTGTCCAACGCCTTCTATTTACTGTAGGGCTTAGTAGGAAGGTTAGATTATTTTAATTTCATAAGTGGCTATACCAAGTGATTCCAAATAAATTAGTGATTCCTACTAGTCCGTCATTCTAATGGATTTCCAAGTCTGGTCCACCCTGACTAATAGGTTTTGCGTTTCAAGTTGGGTCCCTAGTCTAGGATGAAGTAGGTCCATAGCTCAGGTGGGCCCCACTACTTAATTTAAGTCGTAGTCATTGGTTCTCGTTAATGCAGCAGTCGGATTACTTGTGATCCGAACTTCAATGGCATTGAAAATTGTTCAGATGATTGGGGCCACCTTTACGGTCGAATTTAGGCTAGAATGCACGTGAGTGTTTACTTAGGCTAGGTTTGTATTTATGCTAATTTTGGTTACATGGTAACGCTCGAGTACTGAAAGTACGGGGTGTTATAGTTCTATAATCAAAATTTCATATCATTTAAATATTTCATAGAACATGTTATCACCCAGTCACAAACAACATAAGGATAATGATAATAAAGCAATTTTAGCAGTACAAATGCAAAAATATCTAATCATCTAAAATGCGGGGAAGAAGCTTGGTGATAGATGTTCACCTTAGAGTTGAAAACCCTCAACTTAGATGTGATCCTAGTATCGTAAATTGGAAAAACACTCCAAATGCAAAAATATCTAATCATCTAAAATGCCGGGAAGAAGTCTAATGATAGATTTTCACCTTAGAGTCGAAAACCCTCGACTCGGATGTGATCCTAGTATCGTAAATTGGAAAAACACTCCAAACCTATATAAAAGTACAAACCTACCATTAATGATTTGGATTTAATCGTAATTAAATATTAGACAACGGATTAGGGCTTACTTAGCTCGATTACAATGATGTTTCAACTCAATTCAACGAATTGGGGCTTGGAATCAACGTACAACTGAAACTCAAATGGAGCCATGGTAAAATATAACTCTGGCAGGCTAGGTAACCACCCTAAATGACAATCGAGACCCACAAACCCTAACGTTAGGGTTTTCAAAAATAAAAATAAAGGAATACAATGGGTTTTCTAATCTGAATAGCTTAAAGACACAAGGAATTGAGAAAAATCCCCCATATAGGGTTAAGAACCTCTTACCTAGCGAAAAGAAAATAGATCTAGTAGAGAATTGATGAGAATCGCTCCACACGGCCTAAACCTAGCGACAATAAACTAAGAAAGGCAAGATCTTCTTCCATCTCACATTCACTCTCTTAATCTCACCTCATTCTTCTTTTCTTTATCTTTCTTTCTCTCTTTCTCTCATATTAGGGCTAGAGTGGGTTTAAATAAGGGAAGAACAAATAAAGTGGCTTATCTTAAGGGCTCGGGTTTCATTGATTTTTCAGAGGAAGAAGGAATCACAAGCTTGAAAGGATTTGAGGGTTTTGGATAATAGGTTTTGTTTGGGGTAGAAAATAAAATTTTGGGAGAGGAATGAAATGGGAAAATGGAGCTATAAGGGCTATTTAAAGAGCCGACCTATGGGTTAAATTGGGTTGTCCATGGTCGACCACGCTCAAGTAGTGTCACGCCCCAAACTCAAAAACCAGGCTCACAAAATTCCCGATCACCGAATCCGATGCTGACAACCTTTGTAGTACCCCATTCTCGGCTCCCAGCGCTCATACGCCAGATTCCGATCCTGGGATCCTACAAGGAGAATTTTCAACATGAATTTGTCTCATAAGAAGCATAACTACAAGTATACCCAAATCATAAGAACAACATCATCACCACATATCCACTAATATAATCATTTGAGTACAATGTTGAAAGGGAAAGACATATATCAAAAATCAAAGCTCCAAAGGTCCGCTGCATGCTCCATGCGGCTGAAACCTAACTCCACCTACACACATCTATCATGCATAAGCTTATAAAAAGCTTAGTAGTTGGTGAAAGTGTGTGAGTAGAATATGCGTGCTCAGAGTGTAATATCAGAGTAAACGGAGATACTGATAAGTCCACAAGCCATACAATATCAGAGTAAGCCGAAATACTGACGAGATCATGAATCATACGATATCAGAGTAAGTGGAAATATATTGATAAGTCCATGAGTGCCATCAGCCGTTCCAATGCTATGCGATGCAAGGCATGAATGCTAACGACCATATCAATACAGAAACATGGCAACCCAAAATGCTAAATGTTGCGGATGCAATGTAATATGTGGTGTGAATGAAATGAATAAGCTGGAGTGAATTCAGGATGATAGTACGTAGTATCGCAGGCTATGGGGTCCATCACAAGGGACTTCTATCCAAACCAGTCCCATACCTAAATTTGGATAGTCAGACTCAATGTGGTAAACTCCTGATCTCAGGTTAGTCGCGTGCCCCAACCGAAATCCTGGTCATTGCGACGGTATACGTAACAAATAGTTGCGCACCATCAACCCAAGTGAATAGTGAATGAATGAATGAGTATGCAACTCATGCTTAATAAGTCCACATGGATCATTACCGGGGTCTAATACACTCCAAGCTGGCTACCACCCTAGCCGGCCGTGTAGCCCAGTGAGTGGAAAAGACCTCACTACCCACCTGCCAGTAGTATACCAATGCCTACCTGGCTCGTCGATAGTGGACTCATTTGAGAGCTGGTCAAACTCAGCCTAGCTTATAGCCCCCTCACTCGGGCGGATAAGGTCACACCCCCTTCCAATCGATCACAATACAGTGGGAGACGCGGCCTACTGGTATTCGACACTGAGCACTCATGATGTATCCACTCGGTCTAGACGTTGGGGCATCTCTTGACCTCAGAGGTTTAGGGACTTCACCCACGGACATCCAAAGTGCCCAGATGCTTGAACCAAACATTTTCGGTGTCCCATCTGGCCATCCATGACATGCCTATGGAGGTCACAATTCTGATGTCGATAGGGCATACAGTAATCACAATCACATAATGCAAGATGCATGAGTCACGTAGTCCAATCATGCATCAATCCTGCACATACTATGCGCTTGTGCGAGACAATCTCCGCCTATCAGGGAATCTCATAACAACCTGTCCAATGACATATGCAATGGTCAACCACATCTCATAATAAACATGCAAATAATGCATATGGGCATGTACATGATGTTATACTGTCACATACTCATAAATTGATATTAATAACCGGCATCGACAATCGACCTCGACAATGTGGACATTTAACCAACATTGTCCCCAAGGAATGGCCCACATAGAGCCTAACATATAGTGGACCCATGGCCTCACACAAGGGCCAAATATACAACACCATGGGCCTCACTCAAGGGCTTAATACACATCACGATGGGCCTTTCACATGGGCCTAATATACATCACAAAGGACTCCATCGCCTGACCCTCAAATGCATCACGATGGGCCTCATCACATAGACCTCATATTCATCACATTGGGCCTTAAACACGGGCTGCATATACATCACATAGGTCTCGAAAATCAGCCTTGGCAAGCGAAATTGGCCTCGACAATTAGAATCAACACTTAGAATCGACCTCGATTGTTACGCCTCGAAATTCGTGTACCCAAATAAGGTCTTGTTGACCCAAATCCCAAGGTTTGTGAATTATAATATAATGACATTTATTACAATCCAGTTGATTCAATCAAATTTAATAAATACTCAATGTCATCTAAAAGAAAATACAGCTGAAATGTTTATTAAATTCAACTCTTTTGATAGTTATCCTTTCTACATCGAAATTCGAATATAAACTAAACCTAAATAATTAAAAAAAAAACTGAATTGAATTAAAACTAAACCTACTTTTCTAAAAAATTAAACTAATAGTAGAGGTCCGCCTGCTCATAGTATTCCAGCTCTGCACCTGTGCATTTGTTTTAGTAGGATGAGCATAACAGCCCAGTAGGGTCATTTCTTACCTAAAATTTAACATGTTCAAATAATATCAATTTTATAACAATAAAGGAAATAGAATACAAATAATGAAATTTAACAACAGAATTGTGAAAATGCAATGCATGTGATATTTCCATGAATACTCATAACATTTATATTATTTCTAACAACACCGTACCCAAGCATATGGTCACATTCCATTAATGCCCACGCACTGGTACCTCATGGTGATGGACCCATTTATATGTTAGGTGGTTAGACTACTGCTCCAGTTGTACCTCTGACGTATGTCCACGCACACAATTCTACTCATACGCCGTATACAAAGGAGACTCCAAAGAATCCAGTGGGTTCTAGGGTCTTTCACTCAAGGGACACAATTGTCATGAATACTCATAACATTTATATTATTTCTAACAACACCGTACCCAAGCATATGGTCACATTCGATTAATGCCCACGCACTGGTACCTCATGGTGATGGACCCATTTATATGTTAAGTGGTTAAACTACTGCTCTAGTTGTACCTCTGACGTATGTCCACGCATACAATTCTACTCATATGCCGTACACAAAGGAGACTCCAAAGAATCCAGTGGGTTCTAGGGTCTTTCACCCAAGGGACACAATTGCCCTACTTGCTGGCTTTAAGGTCTCTCACTCAAGGGACACGATTGCCCTACTTACTAATTTAGGGTCTTTCACCCAATGGACATGATTGCCCTACTTGTTTACGTTACATCCAACATATTAAAATTTACATTCAATTAATGGTAGACATACATGTAAGATGAATAATTATTTCACAAAAATGTCAACAATATATTCTAATTAATAATTCTAGATTTAAATTTGTTGAAACTTTAATAACTTAAATACTTAAATAAAATATTATTTTACTATTATTTAATTTAGGAATTTTTGTGAAATAATGTACAATAATTTTTAGTTTGAATTTTAAAATTTTGAAAAATTTCTTAAACTTAAGTTCATTTAAATTAAATTTAATTAATTCTTTAAAATTTTAGAATTAAAATTTGGATTTTAATATTTACAAAAACAAAAATATTACACTAATTTCTATAATATAACATTAATAATGTAATTAAATTATTATTAAATAATTTAAGTTAATCTAAAAATTTATCTGATTATTTTAAATATAAATTCAGGATTTATTTATTTATTTATTTTTTTTAAATCAGACTTTAAATTAGTATGAATTGAAAGTTTAATTTAACATCGGGTTAAGATTTTGATTTAATAATTTAAATAATCATCTAAATTAAATCATATAAATCCCTAAATGCTTAAAATTTAGACTTATAACGATTTAATTTGATAAGAGGGATTCTAAACTTCTAAATTAGAATACAAACTTAGTAAATTATTTTTATCTATTTATTATTATTATATATATTTTTTCTTAAATTTAGAAATAAATTTAGTTAGTATTTATTCTAAACCAACTAATTTAGATTAATTACTCTAACTCAAATTTATGGTATAAATCTTAATACTTGATTTCAGAAATAAAAGATATTATGATCTAATCTACAAGTTAACTAGATTCAGTAATTACTAAAATTCAGAAAAGCAGATATCATGTATAAATAAATTTAGAAATATTTATTAAAGTCATTATAAATAAATTTTAAAAATATATAAAATCAAAAAGTTCAGAAGTGGAGGAGAATCACCCACATAATAATCAACTGCAATAATATTCCTATTAAAAATTTGGGAATAAATTTCATAATAAATATTTGAAAATGATAACTTCAGGATAAGATCACCTACCTTAAAAGTCTGATGATCCGCCTCCACTCTAATCTCTCTCTCTCTCTCTCTCTCTCTCTCTCTCTCTTGATCTACCGAGCTCTCTCTTTCCTTCTCTCTCTTGATCTACCCCCTTCTCTCTCTCCCCTTATGATACGATTGAAACTTTGTTTATATCTTTCCTTCCTTTTTAATGGATATGAGGAATGAGGCGGAAGAGTGGGGGATGTGGGTAGTTTCATTTCGTGGGAGGGTTCGGCGACCATTACCATACAAAAAGGAAGGAAAGTGGAGAAAGCGGTTTAGTCATGCGGAAGATTTTTTTATTTTATTAATATTTCTTAAAGATATGGTAGGTCCCCCTAATGATAATTTAAATCTACTCCGTCCATCATCTTGGCCAGGCCAAGAGAAGATATAAGACCAAAAATGAGGCTGATCCAAAACTCAGGTGGGCCGCACGCAAGGGGACGGTGGGGTTAGTTCCTACAAAAAAAATGGGTTGTTACATTCTACCTCCCTTAACAAAAATTTCATCCCCGAAATTTAACGTACATATCATATGAAGAGATGATGGTACTTTTCTCGGATTTCATCCTCTCGCTCCCACGAAGCTTCGTCCTCGCCATGATGCCCTCACTGAACCTTCACGAGTGGTATTGATCTTATTCGAAGTACTTGCTCCTTCCTGTCGAGGATGCGAATCGGTTACTCTATGTATGAAACATCCTCCCGAATTTTCAGCAGCTCCCAGTCAATGATATGTGATGCATCTCTCTCGTACTTTCAAATCATAGATATATGAAATATGTCGTGGACGCCAAAAAGTTGAGGAGGTAAAGCTAGTCTGTAGGCTACGAGGCTTACTTTCTATAAGATCTCGAATGGTCCAATGTAGCGTGGTGCCAATTTTCCTTTCTTCCCAAATCGCATAACTCCTTTCATCGGGGATACCTTCAGGAACACATGGTCTCCTATGGCGAACTCCAAGTTCTTTCGGCAATTGTCGGCGTAGCTCTTCTGGCGATTCTGAGCGGTACATAAACGTTCTTTAACGACGACAATCTTCTCAGATGTCTCTTGCACTAGTTCCGGTCCCAACAATATTTTTTCACCCACCTCGGTTCAATAACTTGGTGATCTGTAGGGTCTTCCGTATAAAGCTTCAAATGGCGCCATGCTAATATTGGACTGGAAACTATTATTGTAGGCAAATTCTATTAAATAGAGGTAGTCGTTCTAATTTCCCTTGAAGTCAAGAATGAAGCTGCGAAGCATGTCTTCAAGGATTTGATTTACCCGCTCTGTTTGCTCGTCAATCTGTGGATGAAAAGACGTGCTATAGTTTAGCGTCGTTTCCAATGCCTTCTGAAGACTCATCCAAAAGCGTGATGTAAACCTGGGGTCTCGATCGGATACTATGGACACAGGAATGCAGTGAAGTTTAACGATCTCCTTAATATACTGTTTGCTTAACTCATCTAGGGATGAAGAAATACGTATAAGAAGGAAGTGTACTGACTTTGTTAGCCTATCCACGATCACCCATATCGCATCATGATGACGGCTTGTTTTCGGTAGTCCGACAATAAAATCCATCAATATGTGCTCCCACTTCCACTCCGTGACCTGCAGCGGTTACAAAAGTCCCGACAGCTTCTGATGCTCTGCTTTAACCTTCTAACAAGTAAGACACCTTGCAACGTAGTTGGCTATCTCCCTCTTCATATTACTTCACCAATATTGACGTCATATATCATGGTACATCTTGGTTCCTCCTGGGTGGATGATGAATTTTATGCGGTGCGCCTCATTTAAGACTTCTTGCTCAATTCAAATATATCTGGAACACATAACCTCCTTTGAAATTCGACCCCACCATCAGAGCCTACTCGACACTCCGAGTTGTCCTTTTCCACTTCTTCTGTTATTTTCTCTTGTAGCCATGCATCATTCTTTTGCGCTTCTATTATTCGTCGCACCTAGAAAGAAAATCCTGAATAACTACAGTCTAATATAAGAATTAAAGGCCAATCTAAATGGATAATTAAGAAATTACTTACTAGAGTGGGCCGCACCACTAAATTACCAATGCAAGCCCAAGGTTCATCGATACGAAGTCTAACTTCAAAATCTTTAACTATATAAAGCATCTCCCATTCTTTAATCATTAAGCTCGCTACCAGCTTGCGCGTCTTCCTGCTTAACGCGTCGGCTACGACATTCGTCTTACCTGGATGATGGCAGATGTCGAAATGATAATCTTTTAAGAAATTTGTCCATCTCCTATGCCGTATATTTAGGTCCTTTTGATCAAAAAGATACTTTAAACTCTTATGATCCGAGTACAGTTCAAATTGCTCATCATAAAAATAATGCCTCCAAATTTTTAGGGCAAACACTATAGCTGCAAGCTCTAAATCATGAGTGGGATAATTCTGTTCATAAGGTTTTAACTGCCTTGATGCGAATGCTATTGCTTTACCACTTTGCATCAGCACGCATCCCAACCCTTGATAAGATGCATCTGTATATACCACAAATCTTTCCCCTTCTGCTGGTAAAGAAAGTACTAGGGATTTCGTTAATCGTTTCTTCAATTCAAAGAAAGCCTGCTCGCAATTTTCATTCCATTTAAAAGAAGTGCCCTTCTTGGTCAAGTTAGTCAACGACCCTGCTATCTTAGAGAATCCCTTAATAAACTTCTATAATAACCAACTAATCCAAGAAAACTGTGCACTTCTGTCACATTGGTGGGCTACTCCCAATTTAACACTGCTTCAATTTTTTATGGATTTATTGACACTTCTTTTTCCAATACCACGTGCCCCAAAAACTTTACTTTATCCTTCTAAAAGTCACATTTTGAAGCTTTGGCATACAACTGATTGTCCTTTAGAGTCTGAAGAGCTATTTGAAGGTGTTTAGTATGATCCTCTTGCATCTTGGAGTAAATTAAAATATCATCTATGAACACTATCACGAATCGGTCTAAATACGGTTTGAAGACCCTGTTCATGAGGTCCATAAATACTACTGGAGTGTTTGTTAGTCCGAAGGGTATCACTAGAAATTATAATGGTTGTACCGAGTCCTAAAGGTAGTCTTGGGTATATCTTCATCTCTAATCTTCAACTGATGATATCCAAACCATAAGTATATCTTTGAAAAATATTTAGCTCCATTCAACTAATCGAATAAAACATTTATCCTCGGCAGCGGGTACTTGTTCTTGATAGTCGCCTTATTAAGTTGATGGTAATCGATGCATAGCCTCAAAGAACCGTCCTTCTTTCTTACAAATAATACTGGTGCACCCCAGGGTAATGTACTAGCCCTAATGAAGCCTTGAACTTGGAGCTGTTGAAGTTGCTCTCTTAATTCTCTCAATTCAACTGATGTCATACGGTATGGTGCTATGGAGATTGGTGCAGTCCCAGGTACCAGATTGATTGTGAAATCCACATCTCTTTAGCGGTAATACAGGGATATCTTGAAATACTTCTGAAAATTCATTAATAATCGAAATTTGTTCTACTCCTTGAGGTTCAACTTCTGAGATGACTGACAAACTAACCATTGCTCCCTTCCTTCGCGTCCCATGGAATTGTAATGGTGCTCGCCCATCGATATTTAATATGACCATCTTTCTAAAATAATCGATTTTTACCCGATATAAAGATAACTAATTCATCCCTAATATAATATCGTATTCTCGCATCGGCATTACTATAAGATTAGTTGGTAAATTTACGTTCTCGATCATGATCGGACAAGATTTACAATTTTGACTAGGTCCACTGAATTACCAAGAGGATTTGCAACCGTTAACTTTTTATCTAAGGGAGTAGGAGATAACCCAAGCGAGCATAAAAGATAGTAAGAAATAAATGAATGCGATGCTCCAGAGTCAAATAACGCTCTTGCTAAGGATGAATAAATGACAATGGTACCTTCGACAATATCGTTGCTAGCCTCGATGTCAGGCGGAATAATGTCATCTGTTAGCGGTGCTGGATCCTCATATAAGGGTGCGGTATCATTATAAGTCTGGGTCGCTCCATCCTTAGACTGTGCTGGAACATCATCATTTTGAATTGGGCTATTATATTGTTGCGCCAAGTTCTTATATGACTGTATTGTGTCGTCTCCTGACTGTAATGTGCGTAGACTTGGCCTTGAGCTTGTGGTTGTGGTGCCTGAACTCTCTGCCTCGACTGCTAAGGTCTAACCTGTGGCGGCGGCTGCTGAGGTGGTCTCTGATATACTGATGAAGGTCCCTGCTGTGATGGCCTCAGGTACGACTGTAGCGACCTCTATGGATATGGCTGAGGTGGTCTCGAGGAAGGTTGTGATGCAAAAGGATGTAGTGGAGGTCGTTATGACATAGACGGCGACGTCTATTGATAGGGAGGCCTGAAAGACTAATGTGAAGGTCCTGACCTTTGTGGATACTGAGTGCGCTGTGGTCTGGAACAAAAATGAGAAGTGTGGCCCTCGAGTCCACAATTATAGCAAAATCCCAAAAATCGTGGTGTAGGAAGTGCTCACGTCGGTCTGGCCATCGATGTCGATGTTGTTCTCTGTCTCTTAGCTGCATCATGCTGGGCTGGAGATATATGTGTAATAGTTCTAGCACCACTCTTTATGTCCTTCCTCTGATCACGATTCTTCCAATATTCGTTGATGTCTTTCTCCACTACTAGGGTAAGCTCTAACACTTCGGCATAGGTCTTCTGTACGAAAGGGGCTAATCGGCTACGAATAGATGCTCTCAGACCTTCTTCAAATTTTTGTGCCTTACGGGTTTCATCGGACACTAAAAAATTTACAAATTGCGATAGCTCCGTGAACTTAGCATCATACTGGCGTATTGTCATATCGCCCTGCTCTAATTTCATAAATTCTCCCACCTTTTGAATTTTCACATACAAAAGAAAGTATTTATCATCAAACTTCTTACAAAACTGGGTCTAGATCCAGACTTCAACTATTGGGTTCATCCTAACGACTGAGTCCCACCAATGATCCGCCTCCCCTTCTAACATGTAAATAGCCAATTCCACTTTATGGTATTCATTGCACTTCATAACCGTGAATATCTTATCAATCTGTTTCTTCCACACCTCAGCCTCAGATTGGTCAGGCCCACCTTTAAATACAGGCGGCCTCTGTCTTTTGAACCTTTCCAATAAAGTTCTTATCCCTTCGTTAGCTACTTGAACAGTTTGAGTTTAACCTTGCGCTTGAGTTTGTCTTATCTAATAGCCCACAAGAGCCGTAAGATCACCTATGGCCCTAATAATTCCACCCATAAGTGACCCGTTTTTAGTGATATCAGGACCAGGAGCTCCTGATGTGGATTCGACATCAATGTTTTGATCCGCCATAATCTACGATTAATTAAACATGTAAGCTTAGTGTGTGACAACCAAAGTAGGTCGTAGTAACTAAATTGAATTCTAAGTATCATTAATGGAGTGCATACTATTTAAGGTATATATAAGCATGAAAAATTTATTGGATTGCAGAAATATTTGATGATCTAAAAGACTAACACATGAAGATTAAGAGAATTCAGGCAGTGACATGTATCCAAGTTGTAGTGCAGAAAATTCAGATTCTTATGATACTATTCCCGCTAATGTTTTTGATACTTACAAGTGTCGGATTGATCTAAAAAAATTTATGAAAATACATATATGAGTCGACTAAAATTTCAGCCTAATACAAAGTCTACAGAAAATTTTAAAATTCAAATAATTAGGTCTGTCCGGAAACAAACGATTTCTGACTAATATACACATAACTTAATATTGGTAAATGATAAACCTATATTTACATTTTAAAATTATTTTTTACTAAAACTGCACTTATTAATCTACGACTGAGATTTTGAATCAACTTAAAAAGAGTTTTAATTAATTAGTTATGACTTTTGTAAGTTAAGTATTTTCTGCTTACTATTGCTATCCAATTAATGTAGTATGCTAAAAATTCTTAAAAATTCCTTAGGGTCCAGATTTGGGTTATTAATTCAATGTTAAGCCTAAATAAGATTATATATGATGTCCACATAATTCAATGATCCCTAAATTTATATTTCTATTTTTCCTATCATAAAAACAAAGGATTTATGTTTGGGTAACTAATTCTAAAGACAACCCTAGGTCCATAATTTTTAATCTAACTTAGCTTTGATACTAAACTGTCACGCCTTGAAATTCGAGTACCCGAATAAGGTCTTCGAGACCCGAATCCCAAGGTTCGTGAATTATAATATAATGACATTTATTACAATCTAGTTGATTCAATTAAATTCAATAAATACTCAACGTCATCTAACAAAAAATACAGTTGAAATGTTTATTAAATTCAACTCTTTTGATAGTTGTCCTTTCTACATCGAAATTCGAACATAAACTAAACCTAAATAACAAAAAAAAAAAACTGAATTGAATTAAAACTAAACTTACTTTTCTACAAAATAAAGTTAATAGTAAAGGCCCGCCTGCTCATAGTATTCCAGCTCTGCACCTGTGCATTTGTTTTAGTAGGATGAGCATAACAGCCTAGTAGGGTCGTTTCTTACCCAAATTTTAACATATTCAAATAATATCAATTTTATAACAATGAAAGAAATAAAATACAGATAATGGAATTTAACAACAGAATTGTGAAAATGCAATGCATGTGATATTTCCATGAATACTCATAACATTTATATTATTTCTTACAACACCGTACCCAAGCGTATGGTCATGTTGCATTAACGCCCACGCACTGGTACCTCATGGTGATGGACCCATTTATACTTTAGCTGGTCAGACTACTACTCTAGTTGTACCTCTGACGTATATCCACGCACATAATTATACTTATACGCCGTACACAAAGGAGATTCCAAAGGATCCAGTGGATTGTAGGGTCTTTCATCCAAGGGACACAATTGCCCTACTTGCTGGCTTTAGGGTCTCTCACCCAAGGGACATGATTGCCCTACTTACTAATTTAGGGTCTTTCACCCATGGGACACGATTGTCCTACTTGCTTATGTTGCATCTAACATATTAAAATTTATACTCAATGAATGGTAGACATACATGTAAGATGAATAATTATTTCACAAAAATGTCAATAATATATTCTAATTAATAATTCTAGATTTAAATTTGTTGAAACTTTAATAATTCATATACTTAAATAAAATATTATTTTACTATTATTTAATTTAGGAATTTCTACGAAATAATGCAGAATAATTTTTAGTTTGAGAATTTCTGCGAAATAATGTAGAATAATTTTTAGTTTGAATTCTAAAATTTTGAAAAATTTCTTAAGCTTAAGTTCATTTAAATTTAATTTCATTAATTCTTTAAAATTTTAGAATTAAAATTTGAATTTTAATATTTACAGAAACAAAAATATTACACTAATTTCTATAATATAACATTAATAATGTGATTAAATTATTATTTAATAATTTAAGTTAATCTAAAAATTTATCTGATTATTTTAAATATAAATTTAGGATTTATATATTTTAAAATCAGACTTTAAATTAGTATGAATTGAAAGTTTAATTTAACATCGGGTTAAGATTTTGATTTAATAATTAAAATAATTATCTAAATTAAATCATATAAATCCCTAAATGCTTAAAATTTAGACTTATAACGATTTAATTTGACAAGAGGGATTCTAAAACTCCTAAATTAGAATACAAACCTAGTAAATTATTTTTATCTATTTATTATATATATATATATTCTTAAATTTAGAAATAAATTTAGTTAGTATTTATTCTAAACCAACTAATTTAAATTAATTACTCTAACTCAGATTTATGATATAAATCTTAATACTTGATTTCAGAAATAAAAGATATTATGATCTAATCTACAAGTTAACTAGATTCAGTAATTACTAAAATTTAGAAAAGCAGATATCATGTATAAATGAATTTGGAAATATTTATTAAAGTCATTATAAATAAATTTTAAAAATATATAAAATTAGAAAGTTCATAAGTGGAGGAGAATCACGCACATAATAATCAACTGCAATAATATTCCTATTAAAAATTTGGGAATAAATTTCATAATAAATATCTAAAAATGATAACTTCAGGATAAGATCACCTACCTTAAAAGTCTGATGATCCGCCTCCGCTCTAATCTCTCTCTCTCTCTCTCTCTCTCTCTCTCTCTCTCTCGATCTACCGAGTTCTCTCTTTCCCTCTCTCTCTTGATCTACCCGGTTCTCTCTCTCCCTTTATGATACGATTGAAACATTGTTTATATTTTTCCTTCATTTTTAATGGATGTGAGGAATGAGTCGGAAGAGTCGGGGATGTGGGTAGTTTTATTTCGTGGGAGGGTTCGCCAGCCATTACCGCACAAAAAGGAAGGAAAGTGGAGAAAGTGGTTTAGTCGTGCGAAAGATTTTTTATTTTTATTTTATTATTATTTTTTAAAGATATGGTGGGTCTTACTAATGATAATTTAAATTTACTTCGTCCATCATCTTAGCAAGGCTAAGAGAAGATATAAGGCTAAAAATGATGCTGATACAAAACTCAGGTGGGCCACACGTAAGTGGACGGTAGGGTTAGTTCCCACAAAAAAATGGGTTGCTACACCGATACTTAGCCTCGACAATCGGAATCAGCATATACAATCGGCCTCGACAAATCGGAATCGATCTCGATACTCAGCCTCGACAATCGGAATCGGCCTCGATAAATCGGAATAGGCCTCGATACTTGGCCTCGACAATCGGAATTGGCCTATACATTCGGCCTCGATACTCAGCCTCGATAATCAGAATCGGCCTCGACAATCGGAATCGGCCTCGATACTCAGCCTTGACAATCAGAATCGACCTCGATAATCAGCCTCGACAATCAAAATCAGAATCGGCCTATACAATCGGCCTCTACAAATCGAAATCGGCCTCAATACTCGGCCTAAACAATCGAAATTGGCCTATACAATTGGCCTCGACAATCAGAATCGGCCTATACCATCGGCCTCGACAATCGAAATCGGCCTCGATACTCAGCCTCGATAATCGGAATTGGCCTCGACAATCGGAATCGGCCTTAACAATCGGCCTCAAGACTCGGCCTCGACAATCGGAATTGGCCTATACAATCGGCCTCGATATACGATGAGATCCATATATGAACGGCCGATCAAACCATAATATAAAGGTCGACCCTCGGCCATGGTTATATCAAATCCGATGGCACGGAGTCATTCGTTTATGGTGAATAGGGCCCACTTATTTAGGTTAACCCACTAAGAGAATGATAAGAATGGGCCTAACAAGGCCTAAGGGAAGGTCACGATGTGGACATTCAACCATCATTGCCCATCAATGTGGACATCTAACCAACATTGCTCCCAAGAAGTGGCCCACATAAGGGATTCATACACAATGTATCGGCCATACATACATTACGTTAGGCCCCATTATGGGCCTCCCATATATTGCGTTGGGTGTTGTACAAGGGCCTCACATGAATTACAATGGGCCACGCTCATGGGCCTCGAATATACCACAATGGGCCTCACCCATGGGCCTCGAATACATCACAATGGCCTCGCCCATGGGCCTCATATGTCAAGTGGGCCACATCACATAGGCTGCATTATTTGGTCTGCACCAATGTGCTTCATGTATATCAAATAGGCCGCACCGATGGGCCTCATATGTATCAAATCGGGCTCATCCTTATGTATTTTTGAGATTCGACCAATTCATAGGTTAACATAAAGATAGATGAAGTGAAAACCAAATATCAGCTTGAGTGGGAACCACTGTGGTCCTTAGAAGTTTGAACGGTGGATTTCGCTATCCACTATTTAAATGGTGGGGTTTACTTGAACTTTAGATCTGACCCATTCTTTTACTCATGCCATAAAATGATATCTCAAATGGTTGGACAGTTGGACACAACACATGCATCATGGTGGACTCCACTGTCCAAACAGTGGACGGTGTAGATAAAGCACAAACATCATTGGGGCCCACGCCACAGGATGAATCACATACATCTAGAGTGGGCCCACCATCAGAACAGTTTGGATATGCACGTACAACACGTGGGACCTGCGGAACGTACTGACGTTTAAGAGAGAGAGCAGCTACATAGCTGTTGTACGAGCAGCATTGCTACCTCTTTAAAGAAAAGAGAGGTGGTTCCACGTAGGGCCCACCATAACATATATATATATATATATAATAAAATATATTAATATTATATTATATACTAACATGCAGCCTTTGCTACTTTTTAAAAGAAGCAGAGGTGGGTCCCACGTAGGGCCCACCACAACATTTATATTAAATATATAATATTATATTACATTATAATATAATATATAATATATCATATCATATATTATATTAATATAATATAATACATTCATACTATATTTAATAAATATATAACATCCAAGCCCTGGACGGCCTAGACATACATATACATCATGGGTAGCCCCACATGTGGGGTGGGTCCCACAGTCCAGGGACGGTGGATGCCCCACACGCATCACGGTGTGGCCCATCAAGATGAGTGGACGACGTGGGTGGGTCCCACGGACCCCATTGTCCGTTCACACCTCACTGTTAGCACCCATCCCATCGTCAGTCACACCCCACTGCTAGCCACCCCCACTAACAGTTCACACCTGACAGCTAGCCACTCTCACTGTCTGTCCACACCTCACTGTATAAACGAGGTATCTTTCACTCAGTCTGCCACTAGAGCTATGGATCTGGGTGTGGATAAACACATCAAGGAGGGCCCCACCCACACGCATGGGGTGGGCCACGTCTCAGATTGATGGTTGGGATGTCATATAAACATCATGGTGTGTCCCACATGGATGGGGTCCACCGGTAGATGGCATGGGTGTAAACATCATGGTGGGCCACACACCTCATCATCATCATTACCATACAAAGAAGGGAAAGAGAGAGAGGAGAGATTAGATGGTGATGGACGGACCCCGCCACTATGGGCCCTCCATGGTTACAATACATAGATCAACATGGGTCCCACCATATGTGGGCCCTCAAATCACAAAAATTAAATCATAAAACACCCACCGTTAGATCTCTACTTCCTTCTTCCGCTAATGCAATCTAGAGCTCTAAGGGGTGCGATTCAATGGTCGAGATAGACTTTGGATGGTGGAGATGGGAGGTAGGAAGGTAGGCCACACTAGCTTCTCTCTTTTTCTCCTTGGAAGCCTATGGACGTTTCCTCCTTTGGGAATTGCTTGAAAATGAAGAAATGAGAGAGAGAGAGAGAGAGAGAGAGAGAGAGAGAGAGAGAGAGAGAGAGAGAGAGGTGTGATGTAGGGAGAGAGGGATGGTGTGTGAGTGATGGGTGATGGGGAGAGTTGACTTTAGGGTACTTGGTTGTAAGAGAGTTAAGGGTTACTTGTACTTGAGGATGAGATGTGGTACTTGACATTTGATGTGATTAATTTGATATTTCTCTTGGGATTTGCAATGCACGATATTTTTCTTGAACTGAACGCGGGCCCACATCTCCGAGTATCGCCTCAGCCCGTAATACGCGGCATCGGAACTGCAGCGACGGCACGGTCGCAAGGGTAAAAGTCTCAATTTGAGTCGACTCTGATATACTGGGAGGACCACGGAAGCCTACGGAACGGTACGGTCTAGAATATAGGCCTTACAAGTAGGGCTGTGACTCGCTGCCCAAAATCGTCCAAAGTGTGGCATGGTCGACTGTGCAACCCCACGGTCGACCATATATCTCTATTAAGTTGAGGGTCGACCATGGATATTCCACGATCGACCATGCAAGGTCAACCGTGACTGCCTTTTTGTAAAATTGTTAGAAGACTTGAACTTTCATATCTTATACCTCAAAAATCTCATTTTTCTTAATTCGGTCCACCCACTAAAGTGGTTTCTTAAGTGAATGTAGATGAATCGAAACTTTGCGAACTTGATTACCTTGACCAAGGCAGTCATAAAGTTTAAATTGCCATGTCCGAGTTTGAGCAAACCTAAAATTTTAATCCTAAAGTTCTAATTTATAAGTTTCGAGTTTCAAAATTTTGCACACGAGGGAGTTTGATCCTAGGATTCATTGTCCCTAATTACATAACCATAACTATGTTAACATATAGCTTATGATAAGTCCCAAGATTTAGGTGATCGAGCATATTCAATAGCTTCTAAAGGAAAACTAATCAAACTTGTACAGTTCTTTTAACGGTACCACCCATGTATTTGTAAGAATCGAGTATTAAATATTACTAGGTAATAAAATAAAATATTTAAAGATTTTTTTTTTTTTTTTTTGAGAATTTTTGAAACTCGAGTTGGTGAAAATCCTGGACATTACAATATATGGCAATGATGGAAGCATTCAAGGAAGTTGTTTAGTTGAAAGGAATGATGAATGAGTTGGGGCTTCAGCAGGAAGTTGTGCTTGTACATTGTATAGCGAGAGCTCTATCAATTTGGCAAAGAATTCAATATATCATTCTCGAACTAAAGACATTGATATGCGTCATCATTTTATTAGGCAGATGCTTGAGAAAAGCGGTGTTACTCTAGAGAAGATTCAAATAAGCAAGAATCCAATGGACATATTTTCAAAGGTTGTTCCTGCAAAAAAGTTCGAGTTTTACTCGACTTCTCTTTGCTTAGTAATGAAAAGATGAATACGAAGTGTGCATGAGAAGCGATAATGATGGTGTTACTATTAAAAATTAGAGATAGTGATAACATCTTGGAGAGAGGAAATATCGAAGCCACGGTGGAGATTGTTGATAGAGTGTCTTCAATTTAGTGTTAGAAGGTAGAGTTTTCGATTCTATCAACAGGATGTTGATTCGATCGAAATATTTCTGAAAATTCATGTTTGCTTGTTAGACATTTTTGGACGTTGTTAATTCAATCGATAGTCGATGGTATGTCGAGTCCTATCGATTCAATCGACAGTCAGATCAATAGTGAGCACAAGTTTTGCATAAGTGTGGGTTTTATTTCTAATTACATACAGAAGTTATAAATACTCTTTGTAATACACGATCGGGGTTAATATGAAAGAGCTTAGCACAAAGAAAGAGTTTCGAAGGGAGGAAACTAAGGTTTCCATTTGTAAGTTATTCCATCTCTTATAGTTATTCTGATATAGTGGATTGATCATTACTTTATGCCATGGTTTTTCCCGCAAAGGTTTTCCATGTAAAAATATCTGTGTTTGCTTGTTCTTTTTTATTCTCCTTAGGTTGCTTTCACTCCCATTAAGGAGTTTCAACACCCAACAATAATACCCTGTAGAAGAGTTGCCAGGTGCTCAGGCCAGTGTGATCCTAACAACCATCTCATCTATGCTATATGTAAGGCAACCAACTTTTAGACATTTTTTACTGCACGATATGTTCATGAGATAAGTGTAGCTGAAATGAGGATGTTGAGATGGATGAGTGGTAAGACAAGGTTATAATAAGAGATGTATGCATTTTAGGGAATTTATAAATAGTACTAGTACTTAATAAGAAAAGAAAAAGTAGACTTAGATTGTTTGGTCAAGTATAATAAAGCCCATAAACTCTCTTCTAAAAGTGAGTTGGTACAAGTTGAAAGCTCTAAAAAAGTAGGGGAAATGCATAAAAAGACATGAAAAGACTTAATACCTTAATCTAATTAAAAGTTTAGCCCTTAATAGAATGGAATGATGAAATAAGATTCACCTAGCTCACCCTACTTATTTAGGATAAGGCACTTAGATGATGATGAAGATTTAGTTTTCTTAAGCCTGTGAACTTTAAATGTTGAAAGGGCATATAAAGACATTTAAAAATAAATTTAGGAAAATTTTGGGACTTAGAAAATGTGCTTCTAAGAATAAAGTAGTGTAGAACCTACCATAATGATAGTATGAAATCTACTTCATGACTCGTAATAGGATGATAGTTTGAAAATGAGATAGATCTAAAATTAGGGTGTGTCATAGTACTAAAAAACGTTGTGATGGGTCACTTATAGTTGGAAATTTTTTTGTGTAGTATGTAGCTACATCCTTTACCGCAAATGTGAATTGCTTATAGCCTTGGGTTATAACACCCCTTATAACCCCAAGTTTTATGGGGACATCATGATATTTCATTAACATGAGCTCAAACTTGATGAAGATCTACAAGTTAAATGGACCACACCATACAAAATAGTGGGAATTGAACCCTACCATTGAAGCCTTCCCAGTGGCCATAAAAGTATTGGATTATGCTAATATTTGTGTTTTAGCCTCTTCATCACACCACTATTTCTACAGTGACTCCACTTGAGTTTTGAATGCCCCTCATATTTGAGTTCTTATCTTAAATTGACAAAGAGAAATGGATGAACTAAGCAAATTAACACAAATATCGCTCCGGAGCCAATAGAACTTAGGATTAACACAAACATCACTTCCGAGTCGATAGAGCTTAGGATTAACACAAACAGCACTCCGAGGGCCATAGCGCCTAGGATTACATGGGTTAAAAGCAAGTCACATTCCTTCGTCTCTCTTATAATATTTTTTCTCTCTACTTTCTTTCCACTTGAGTTGACTCCTTTGGCAGATTTTTCTCCATAATTAATTATAGAGGGAACCAAGCTATTGAAAAATGGGGTGTGGCAATATCTTCGACCCTTTCATACAAGTAGTCTGCATGCAGATTCCCCCTGCCTGTAGATTGAAACAATGGTGTTATCATGGATTCCATTCAACAAAGGTTGTGTAGGCCTATTGTGATGGTTGCCCAAAATTCATTTTATATTTGTTATGTCAGTTCATGTTAGAACATTAATTTAATAACCAATTTGAAAAGTACAGGAAAAAAAAGATCGCTCATCATTAAAACCAATAATTTTTAATCCTTTCTTTTTTCTTTTTCTTTTTTTGGGTTAGCTTGTTAGTACACACCTCCTTGAAACACGTTTTGGAAATTTCAAATGAAAAAGTATTGTGTTTTTTCGTGCGTGTGAGGCCAATGTGGTTATAGTGGCGCTAGTTGGTGTACTTTACAGGTATGCATCATGTCGCAGAGTAGTCGCTTTCTTATGATCCAAAACATTTTTCCAACCCACCCTATTGTGAACACATACTCCCCTATTAGCCACCTAGGAATAGATAACAAGACCTTAATTAGTGTTAAAACGAGGTATCTTCACTGGGTCTACCACTTGAGCTACAGATATAGTTCATCCTTTCTTTTTTGTTTTTCTATCATTGTATGTAATCTTTCACCTGTGCCTGGAGAGAAGAGTCCAGTGTATTTATGTAATGGGCAATATGGTAATTGGGTTTTTATTGCATCATCCTTCTTCTTGGAACGGCTTATCGGTGATTGGGTTTTTTATTGCCTTATCCTTCATCTTAGAACGACTTATCAGTTCACCATCTATTCATTCACTGCAAATGGGTGGCCAGAAAATTCACTTGTAGGCTGCATGAATGGGACCAATTAAATGATGCCACCTGGAATTTACTTGTATAAAAGTTTCTTCAATCAACGGTGGCCATGTACATTAGTGGGCCTGAGGACTACAGCCTGAGGTGGTCCACGGACCACTAAAACAGTCGAGAAAAAGACACCAGAACTGATCACCTGCAACCGGTTGTACGCTTAACCTATCACCCGTCCATACAAGCATTTGCCATTGAAAATAGCCAACATTTTCTAGGGTAAAATCGGAAACTGTGAAGAACGGTTGGTGTCATGAAACCGGTTGGAGGCGATCAGTTCTTAGATCTGACGGCCATGAATTTCTTCCAGCCTAAGATACGGGTGATGGTAAGTGCACAGTGGCCACAGATGAACGCATGTGCTACGTGGCACACGTACAGACATGGCAAATATATGTGATGTCGGATCCATCCATCAGAAAGGGTGCGTTGTTTGAGCCTGGCTGGCCTAAAATAACTGCTCCTGCACTCATTAGGTTGGCTACATAGTATGTTGAGTATGAACCGTTTATAACCGTCCATTTTTTATCAGTGAACTGTGGCCCACCGACTAGTATATCAGTCCGAATTTCATTTCCAGGCACAATAATAATGAGAATCATGAAACGAATGGATAGGATCTTATAGAGATATCTCATGACGGTAGATGTTACGCGAAGCCCTCCATCCATTTACCATGAGCGAGCGCCCTCAGAATTCATACTTTTGCGCATGTCCCGACTCAGGATCCAGCGCGAGTCTCTCTCACTCAGGGCCACAGTCATGGAAGCGGATTGCGGGGAACGGATTGGCTACTCCCCCCTGACACCAGCCAATGGCTAGTGGTCGGTGCTATGTGGGCCACACCATGATATATGTGTTTCATCCATGCCATCCATCTGTTTTTAAAGATAATTTTACAGTATAATTCTAAAAATGAGGTATATCCAAATCTCAAGTGGACCACATTACAGGAAACAGTGTTGAATGAGGGTCGACCATTAAAAACATTTTTGGGGCCATAGAAGTTTTGGATCAAGCTGATATTTATTTATTCTCTTCATCTGGGCCTGTATGACCTAATCAACAGATTGGATGTCAAATAAACAGTATAGTGGGCCATAGGATGATTTTAATGGTTGATATCCAATCACTATTGTTTTCATGTGGTGTGGTCCACCTGAGATTTATATACTTCTCATTTTTGAGTTGTAAAATAAAATGATCTTTAAAAATAGATGAACGGAATGGATGAAACACATACATCATGGTGGGGCCCACAGGCACCGAACATCAGCCACGGAGCTGGTGTCAGGGGGAGTAGCCAATCCGTTTTCCGGATTGCGTACTAACTCAGTACTAAGCGTACTGAGTAAACTCTGTGGGGTCCACCATGATTTATGTATTTTATCCACTCCTTCCATCCATTTAACAGATAATTTTAGGGCTTGATCTGTAAAATGAAGCATATCCAGAGCTCAAGTGGACGGCCTGGATAAATGAGCTGAAAAAGCTGAAAAAACTAACGGCATGGATAAACCGGATACATTTACAGTGGCTCAACTGAGTTTACTGAGTACTAAACGCGTCGTACTGAGTAACTCAGTACGCAATCCGATTTCCACAGTCACAGGACCATCTTAGCATGTGGACCCCAGTCGATGGCGACGAACGCTTGATCCTAAGAAGCGCCAGAGGCAAAACGAACTCCAGCATTCTTTCTATGTTTTCCATGCATTGCATACGCGGCATAAATTAACTATTAAATCATGGAAGCCCCTGTACAAATTTTGGATCCGTTAAGGGCTCATTTGGATGCTTAATACATCAAATTAGTATACATGATATTTGACATAGTAATTATAATAAATAGTATAACAAATGTACTTTCACGAAAATTAAAATATTTTTGAGCATAGAATGGACCATAAAAGTGGGTCTACTTTTATAATTTTTTACTGTTTCTAGTATTTGGTTTTTCATTGGGTCCGTACTCTTTCTTGGGTGGTAGACTCTCGGGAGTTTCAAGGGTTTGAGTACCCATAGGTGGTGAAATTCCATTACGGCATGAGTGTGTGGGAGTGTGCGTGCGTGGGCATATATATACAAAAAAGGTATTTGGTTTTCATTTTCAACATTTTGAGAGGATATCACTTCTAATGATTTTGTTGCAATCCATTTCGCATCAATTTCATTTACTGTGGTTTACTGTCAAGAAAATGATCCTTTTTACCATGTGTAATCATTTATTATTAATTACCACTGTTTACCATCAATCAAACTACTCCTAAACAATTATAACCATTGGGACTTGTTCAAGAGGTGGATTAGGTGTTACTCGAGTAAGTGGTACCTTTACTATGAGGCCCACCTTAATAATGTGTTGTATATGTAGGCTGTCTATCTATTTTTCCAACTCATTTTAGGACATGGTCCAAATTTTAAGCAGATCCAAATCTTAGGTAGATGACAACATTGGAAACAATAGTGATCGAATGCTCACCATTAAAAACTTCTCAAGCCCGTCGTAAGTATATTTGTAATTTTTATTTTCCATCTAACTTGTTGATAAGCTTAATTAAATTTGGATGAAAGCAAAATACAAAGATTAGCCTATTCCAAAACTTTTATGTCCACAGAAATGTTTTTAATGATCATTCACCACTTTTTTCCGGTGGTGTGGTCCACCGGATATTTAGATCTACTTAAAGTTCTGGTATAACAACCTAAAATGAGTTGAAAGAACATATAAGCAAAGTAGATATACAGCACATTCATCAAGGTGGGCCCCACATGGTAAGGGTAACACACACTACAGTGTCACGCAGGTTTATAATCCCACTTGTTTGTTGAAATAAAACTATTGGATATTTTTAATTCCTTATTGTCTAATAAACGTTCATCAATCCACTAGCCAAATAAATAAATGAGCGTAAGTTTTGGTTAACGATACATGTAAACTTGTACCATGATTAGGATAGTTTAATTTAACTTAATTACATATAAATAATAAATAATGCAAATTTTAAGTGCCTGTGTATAATTGACCACACTCTTTCAGAGTAGCAAAGTTTTTCCCCTCCACCAAATGCCAATGCATACGCATCCAGTTAGTGGTTCGGTGCAATGAGACTAAGGGTGGCGATGGGCCGGGTAGCCCGAAATCTAAAATGTAGACCATTTGCTCCATTCATCTATTAGTTTGTACATGTGTGGTTTACTTGATCGGATCGATTCGAAACATTCAAGGAGAACCGGAGAAGTAAGGATTTTGTCAATTTCGGGTCGGGGCCGGCCCGGGCCAACAACTGTTTTCGGTATTGGGCAGGTATCGGGTCTTGGATTTAATTGTCTGCCGGGGCCGGGCCTAACCTGGCGGGCCCAAACCTGGCCCATTGCCACCCCTAGACAGCGAGTCTGTCCGGTCGAGTCCTCGTTTATTTTGCCCTCATTTCAACTCTCTCTCTCTCTCTCTCTCTCTCTCTCCGTGCACTCGTCGGGCTAAGAGATCAGATCTGCGAGATCTAAAAACCCTCCTCTCTATCTCTGATCTACTCTCTTCCTCCGAAAATCTTAACCTACACGCCCTCTGTCCTTATCCTTCACCCTTCTCTCTCTCTCTCTCTCTCTCTCTCTCTCTCTCTCTCTCTCACTCTCTCTGTCTCTGTTGATTCCAGCGATTTCGATGACTCCAACGGCTCTGGATTCGGTCTGATCAATCCGTCTCCTTTCCAGATCTCTGGTAAGTACTTTCTTCTTCGCCCTTCCCCCTTTCGCTCCTCAGATCCAAACCCTAACTTCTCGTTTTTCCGCTCCGTAATTCAAATTCCCTTCGATCTGTCTCTTCCGATGCAGTTTCGCTTGAGGTTTCAGCAGCGGTTTGGGTTTGAGAGGCGGCGGCGGCGGCAGCGGCAACGGCGACGACGATGCTGACGAAATTCGAGACGAAGAGTAATAGGGTGAAGGGGCTGAGCTTCCACAGCAAGAGGCCATGGATCCTGGCGAGCCTTCACAGCGGTGTGATCCAGCTCTGGGATTACAGGATGGGGACCCTAATTGACAGATTCGACGAGCATGATGGCCCCGTCCGTGGGGTCCACTTCCACAAATCCCAGCCCCTGTTCGTCTCCGGAGGTATACATGATTGATTCTGTGAGGGAGAGATTTAGATCCAATCGGTGATGCTGTCGTTCCATCATTTTTCTTTGGTCTGCGTGATTGAATTAAGTTGATGATCTTATATCCATGCATAGTAGTATGTCTTTGTTGCATTGATTTTGGTTGGATCAGTTTGATTTCCCGTTGCTTCTTAGTGTCTCTTTGCGATTTGCCCAGATTATTATATTTGTCGAGGTCTGTGACTGTGGAGATAGATGATCTACTTGTTCACTAGACACATGAATTTCTGTTGGGAGATCAGACATGATACCATTTCTCATGGAGTTCGACAGATCTATCCATCTGGGGAAAACCTTCTTTCGTAATTGCCATGATCTCCTCCAAGCAGCATCTCTTTTCCCAAATTGAAATGTGTGGGGATGGCAACCAATACCTTTGTTTTTGTTTTTGCTTCAATTCTTTGCTGTTTGGTGGTTGTTCTGTGAACAATTCAGTGAACTGAACACAATGTGTTGATCCGATGTTGCCAATTTGTTCTGCTAATGGATTTGAAATCTGTATCTCTTGTCTTAATCCTTGTGCTGCTTAACATGTTCAGTAATCATGTTCTTTTTCAAAGTCTCTAAGCATTGTGGTAATCACGAATCTCATTTCCCTCCCAAATGCCCATGTTTCTCGCTTCCAATTTCTGGGCATGCACTTACTGACCATGATAACAAATGTTGTAAATTGATATGTTTCCTGCGTCCCTGTGTTGGCCCTAACTGCACTTCCTAATAAATATAAGCGGAATATCCTTCAAAAAAATGTTGAGTGTTACACTTGTGAAAGGTTTTGAGCTTTCGTGGTATGAGATCTAATAGTATTTTTGTGAGATGAGATCTAATAGTATGGTAACATTATATTAGACAAATGGTAACATTATTTCTTGTCTAATATGCATGGTGGTGTTGTGCATCTCCTAGTACTATGTCCTTGTTCTAGGTAGGTCAAGATGGATGTGCGCACGCTTTTGTATGCATGTATATATGTCTATATATATAGACACCTAGCCACCCACCCCACATAGAGGACGCCTAGACATCCATTCATCCATTATGTCCAGCACATTTCTCAGATGATCCAATCCATTCTTAAGTCACCATTCTTTTGTATAGATGATTTTCACATATGTGATGCAGTGGATCATTTGTTTGTGATGCAGTGGATCATTTGTTTGTGTCTGCACAGATGTGGGTGTTGTGTATAAGAAATTTATGTTTACACCCCTATCCACACATCATCATTGCATTTGCACCTTATCCACAACAGAGGTTTATGTATAAAAAAGCGTGCGTTCAGATGCATTTCATTGAATTCTTTGCTGTTTATGTTTTGCTTTTGTTTTAATAAATCTCATCATCTTTCAAAAAAAAAAGAAAAGAAAAGAAAAAAAGATGCATTTCATTAAAAAGAGGACATAGTACATAATGGTCAAGAGGGGCAACAAATCCCCAATCCTAGAGGCACGTTTGTTTCCATGCCAATTGCACATGTTATTTATTTATTTATGCTGATTTACATATGTAAATATTTTCTCACTTACCCCTTTTACATATGTAAATGGGCAAAAAAATTTCACATGCCACCCCATGAGAAAACACTTTACCATGTGAATTGCGTGCTTTGGTTTTTCCACCTCAATATGGACTGTCCATTTCCCAAGCCACTAATTAGATGGTTATATCATCTGATCCAAGTGACTTGAGAGTGATTGGAAATCAAAGGTAAGTCCCACACGATGGATGGTCAACATCAATGCTTAGGCCTTTCTAGCATACTCAATATGGACTGTCCATTTCCCAACCCACTAATCTAGTGGTTAGGCTCATCCAATCAAATTGATTTAAGAGGAATGAGCAATCAAAAGTGGGCCCCACATGGATGGTCCACAACAATGCTACTTCTACAACATACTCAAAATGGATTGTCCTTTTCACCAATCACTAATAAGATAGTTAGGTTCACCTGGCAAAAGTTACTAAAGTGGGAAGGGCATTCAATCGTGGGCCCCACATGATGGATGGTCCGCGTCAATGCTTAGACCTCTATAGATTAGTATGGACTAGTCATTGCCTAAATCACTAATCGCAATAGTTAATCTCATCCGACCAAAGTGATTTAAGAGAGATGGGTAATCAAAGTTAGGTCCCACATGATGGTTGGTCCACATAAATGCTTACACCTATGTAGTATACCCAATATGGATCATCCATTTGGTTAAATCATTAATCTGATGGTTAGGATCATCTATTCTAAGTAATTTGAGAGGGATTGACAATCAAAGGTGGGCCCCACAAGATGTGGTCCACTTCAATGTTTAGACCTCTCTGGTATACTCAATATGGACCTCCATTTACCAAACCTCTAAATCGATGGTTAGGATCATTCAATGCAAGTGATTTAAGAGGGATGGACAATCAAAGGTGGAACCTCATGATGGATGGTCCATATTGATATACTAGAGAGGTCTAAGCATTAATATCGACCATCCATTTTACCAAACTACTAATTGGATGTGAACAATCATCTAATCAAAGTGATTTGAAAGGGATGGGCAACCGAAGGTGGCCCCGCATGATGGACAATCCACATCATTTCTTAGACCCCTCTAGAATACTCAATAGGGACTGTACATTTCACCAAACCAGTAATCGGATGGTTAGGACCAATGTATTAAATATCAATGATATCGGCTGATATATCCCACGATATATCTTGTATCCCACTTGTGCGATACAAAACGCACAGGTAGTGCCAATATATCCCACATGTTCGATCTGATGAGCATTTTCAATTTCCGGTCCCTTTTTTTTTGTTGAAATTATATCAAATTAGTGTCAAATGGTTACAAATCCATTGGTTCTTCACATTTTGCATGAAAAATGATAGAGTTAGAGCTTTGATTTTGATATCCATTAGTTCTTCATGTTCTCTATGGTTTTTTTTTTTTTTTTTTCAAAATTAGAGTGTATGGTGGTCCAGTTTGGGAAAAATTCAAAATTTCTCCAATTTCTCCTAAATTGCTTGCAATGTTGCACTCTAAACATGAAATCAAGCATGTATGAGGGTTGATCTAGATTTGTTAAGCCCTTATAAATTTTCAGAAAATAAAAATAATTTCTAATTAGAAGTTATTAAAATATTGTTATTATTATTATTTTTTCGAAATTTCCCTTCAACCAGCTGTCAGTTGAGACTAATTTCGAAGTATTTAGCAATTTTTGATGAAATGTTCATCACATACACTCTAAATGTTATGCATTCAATTTGAATATAGTTGCATTAGTTTAGTTAGAAAGCGCATAGCTTAGGAACCTATACAAAGGAAACCTATTATTTGCACTTCTTTTTTGAGATGTTAAGATTCAAAAGTGTGTATTAAGGTCTTTTTTAACAATTCCTGAAGTTTCATAGAAAAATTTAACCATTTCCCTAATGTTTTCTCATGTTTCCCAAAAAGTATGATAAATTACCTGATACAAACGATATATCCCATTCGATAACCGATACGTATCTGTATCCCAAGGATGTGATACGTAAGGCAATACCGATATTTCAAACACTAGTTAGGACTACCCGATCAAAGTGATTTGAAAGGGATGGGTAATTAAAGTGGATGGTCTATATCAATGATCTGATCTTATCTAGTGTAATAAATATGAACTGTCCATTTCAATATACATTGATCGGATATCTAGGAGCATCCGATCAAAGTGATTTTAAATGGATGGGTGATCAAGGGTAGGGCCCACATACCTTTAAAAAAAGGGTACGGCCCACATTTTGAGTGACTTATATGATGGATGTACAAGTAGATTGTATCCATTTGTAGGCACAGTTTGAACACAAATAGATTTTCACACCTGTATGTAGTAGTGCAAACAAACATGGTAGTGACTTGCATATGTAAATTGGATCAAAATCACAATTGTGGTAAACAGCTACATTGTAAATTGCTTATATATGTAACTGGATTCCTAGTAAAATACTTTACCATGTAAAGCATTCACATATGTACATGTTATGCCGACTAACATACCCTAAGGGCCTGTTTGGTTTTCCAATTTCTTATGAAATGCAAAGTAAATGAGCCATCATTATCATTTCTAGGTGTTTGTTTAAATACGAATTATGGCTCGTAAATTGAGAGTCAAATACACTTGTAAAGGAAATAGGTAAAGTAGATTGTAATCACTACATTTCATGTTATAAAACTATAATTTTTAAAGTGATTTTTAGGCAAAGCAAACAATGTAGCAAAATCATCATTACAGTCAAATGTAAGTGATGTCACCACACAATTACAAGAGTAAGTAATCATTACCCATTTACAGGCATTAACCAGTGTAATTGGAATACCAAACACGCTCTAAGAGAAGCTACAAATATTGTGAAAAGAGATTTTCTTTGTGAAAAAAAAAATAATATTTTAACTTCTTTTTTTTTGCAAGAAGATATTGCATGCATAATTACTTGTAAAAATCATAAAATATGGATATCACATAAAACTTATTCATGCATTTGATCTAATCCCACCATCTTAGATATTCTTGGTTGCTATCTTTATAAAATCATCAAAATTCAAATTAATAATTGTAAGCCTCCGGCTTGTTAGTTGAGCCGGAAGAGACAGTTATAGTGTGTGCGCGTGATCCAGGATTTGATCCCTGGTTGTTTTGCCTTGCAAACATTACTATTACCAGTGAAAAAAAGAAGAAGAAAAAAAGTAATTCAAATGTAAGCACTGACCACTGAGTTTTATTTAGAAAGGTAAATTAACTACATGTTACATATTGTCATAAAAGATTTATGCTATTTTCAAGAATTTTGAAGTTAAAAGAATTGACAATTGGAACAAAGCATTATGGTAATTCATCAATTTTATCTTGCACAAATTAGGTAAAAAAACATAAATATATACCAATGTGGAATTGAAAGGGAATTTTAAGTAATATTTTATAGTTGTACTGTAAAAGCCAGGTTCCTCCATGTTTCTATCTGGTGTTTAACCTCTCAAAATGAGATTCGTACAAAGTAAATGACAAAATTGTAAGTTAAAACTATAATGCTAAAGTTGGTTCCTGTTTTCAGGAAACACGTTACTATGTTATAGGATGCAGTTTTTGTGGTTATACTAGTAAACAGATTCTGTAAATAAAATAGGTATCGCACCTATTCTGAGTGTGATTTGTTAGGGCGCGGGTTTGAAGATCGAGAAGGATATTCTTGGCCATTATGGATTGGACTGTTGGATGCACGGGCTCTGTTTCCAGAAGAATGAATGCTGTCCTTGTGCGTTGTTTCCTGCACATCAATTTTGTAGGTCCGTTGTACCTCTGGTTGCTTGTGTGCCCTTTTCTTTTATATATATATATAATTTTTTACATTTTGAACAAATATGTATATAACTGAAATGATGCAATAACTTTGTTCGATCATATTATGATGTAATGTCATCCTAGGTCATCAGTTTGGAATGCCCACATGGTGGGTGCTACCTTGGATTACCCATTGACTAAAATTGCTTTGGCTGGATGATCCTAATAGTCTGATTGATTGGGATAGCCAGCTAAGAGTAGTTCTCAGGTCATCGACAGTTCAAAGTGGGGCCCATCTGGTGGATGGTCCAAGACTCCAAATTCTATTAACCATCCATGTCTATGGTAAGATGGAGTTGCATCATTCGTCTTTGTATAATTATGTATCTTTTGCTGGCATTATATACGCACACCATGTTTTAAATAGCTACGCTATGTACCGTGTAGCTTAAGCTACGGAGCATGGCTTAGGCTTGGCCTTAACACTTTGCAGCTCATGAAAATTACTCACGTCACATGTAGCCAACGCTACATGATAATTTACACATGCTACATGCTACATAGACTACGCTACACGCTACACGCTATATGGCTCACATTACATGTTCTTTTTCATTAGAACATTAAACTTAATTGATGTTTCAACGATTTGTTACATTTTTCTATTTTCAATAAAAATAAGTTAATCTTTTTAATACTTTTAGTAAAAATAATATAAAGTAATAGTATTAAATAAGTTTCATTGCTCTTTCTTTACTTTTAGAATTTTACCCTTTCCTATTATTTTAGGTTGCGTTTGGTGTGAACCAAATATCATGAAATTTAAAATTTTGTTCTAATTTGGTGCAGAATATCATGAAATTGGTACAACGAAGCGCAAGCTTTATTAAACATCTAGACGTAACATGTAGCTTATGCTACGCGCTCTATGGCGTATGCCTCAAGCTTCAGAGGGGTGAACGCTATGCTATACTCTATTTGCCATCTAAAACACTGACCTATTCATACTGTCTTCGGGTCCAAGCTTGGAAAGCTTCTGTTTTCTCACCCGGGGCTTCCCTTTGCATTGGTAAATTGGCCAAACTTCGTTGGGATTTAGTGGTGGAAAAATTCGAAAGGAAACTGACAAGGCTGGAAGAATAGAGATTGTCCATTGGTGGCCCTATGCAATTAACTTAATGGAGGTCATTAAGGAGCAAATGCATTGTAAGAGTTTGTCTAGGGCTGTCAATGGGCCAGGCCCAGGAATAGCAAAGTTAACATATTGAATAGGCCGGTCCAACAGGTGTGCCTTGACCAATGTAAAGACAATCTTGAGCATGGCACTGTCTTTGGGTGCAGGCCTGGAAAGCTTCTGTTTTCTCACCTGGGGCTTCCCTTTGCATTGGTAAATTGGCCAAACTTTGTAGGGATTCAGAGTTGAAAAAACTGACAAGGCTGGAAGAATAGAGATTGTCCATTGGTGGCCCTATGCAATTAACTTAATGGAGGTCATTAAGGAGCAAATGCATTGTAAGAGTGTGTCTAGGGCTGTCAATAGGCCAGGCCCAGGTCTAGCAAAATTAATATATTGAATAGACTGGCCCAACAGGTGTGCCTTGAGGCCCTCGACCATGCTAAAGACAATCTTGAGCATGGCCTGTTGACAGCCCCAAGTCCATTGACTGAGGAGAGGGGTGTTGTGTGTTTGGAAGGCAGATAGCTCAGGTTGATTCTCCATTATATCTCTATTCTCTTCCATCTCTGGTGATTCTATGACAAGAAGAAGAGTCAGCTAGCCCTAATCTAGAAGTATAGCTATGCCAAGGGTTTTGGGTTTGGATGGCTAGTAGGAAAGGTTAAGTTGTGCTCATTGTGGACCACTTGAGGAACAAGCAAATGCTCATTCCCAAGGGATGAAGTATCATCCGAAACTGGCATGCGTCATCCGATATGTACTGTTTTGTACATTAATGATACAGTTGTCTTGGCCTCTATCAGTCAAAACAGCCTGATACAGCGCAAGGTGGTATGATCCCTTGTCAATGGTGACCGATAGTGTACCAAAACTGACGTTCAATTCTTGATCGTTCCAAACATTGATTTTTTTGCCTTAGGGATGTGGAATTGGGCCATCTATTCGTGCATCGTGTTTTTGTTTTGTTTGTTTTGTTTTTACCATAGTTTGGTGGACGCTCTTGTATCTCTTCATGGGCACACTGGTGATTCCATGATTGATTGAGCAATTTTAGTTTTTATTTTTATGAATTGGAATTTTATTAATAAGAAGGAAAAACAAGAACAATCTAGGCCACAACAGCTGAGAGCAATAGCCAAAGACAGAAGCTTATAGCAGCTACAGCCGAAATAGGCTACGGACAATTAGCTTGTATCTATAATTCGGAGGGGATTGCCGCATGCACCAATCTTTGCAAGATGGTCATCATTCTTATTTGCCTCTCTTGGAACATGGGCAAAAGGGCTAGTTGACACACAAATCCAGTGCCACCTCCATACCATTTTCTAACCTCCAAGGCCACACACCTTCCTTTGCCCATGAGATAACATTCATTGAATCCCCTCCTGTGATAACAGGGGATGGAGAGAAGTTATGGATTAGGCTTGCTGCAGTTTGATGTGCTGCCATCTCTGTCTCGCTTGAGTTGTGTACTCCAATAGAACCCATAAACTCTATCAGAATCTCCTCACTGTTTTTCCTAGCCAAACCCACCCAGCCACCCCCACAGGGTTGGGATTGCTAAAGGAGCTTCCATAAAAGTTTATTTTAATAGAACTGAGAGGTGAGGGACACCATCAGATGACAAACTCAGGAACTGCAAAACCCGTGTTCAGCACTTCTTCCCAATTTGATCTGATCAATACAGAAGGAATGGAACAAAATTTTACATTTTCCTTTGTCAAGGAGATGACCAGAGAAAGGATCTTGCTTGCAACATTTGACACCACAGAACACTTTCCTTCAAAGATCCTTCTATTACGCTCTCATCAAATAGACCAGAGTACAGCCAGAAGGAACTTACTCCACAGAAATTTACCTATGGGATCCCAAGCATGAGAGGACCACTGAAATGAGTGCTGCAGCGGCTGAAAAAGAAGGATTTGTGGAGGTTTGCTTTGCTTGCTGGGCATCAGTTGATAGAGTACAAGCATAATGATGGAGAATGTTATGATAAGGTGAACTCCTTGGTGGAGGTGTTAAGAAAGTGAATTCGCTGGTGGTTCGTTGGGCAAAGTCTTCTATTGTCTTTGCAAAATGGCCTTTGTCCGTGTTTAATACCAATTGGGAAGAGTGCCTTTCTTTGTATCAAGCTGATGATTTCTTATCATCAGTCCCTTAATCTCTTTTGTTGCATATCAACTTTTGCTTGACGAGTCCATGTGTCAAGTTTCCCATGATCTTATGTTTGGCACCTCATTTCTACATCTGCACTGGCACGTGGTCTCTGTCTAAATTACACAGATTGGTAGTTAGAACTGTGTTGATGGTGCTAAGCCACTTCTCTTCCCACTATGCCTCTAGGGGCATCCCCCCCCCACCCCCACCCCCCCTCTGTAATATAGTTTTTGACATGGTGTTTGTCTTCTTATATGTGTATGTTAAATAGCTTTTGACATGACATAAGAACAAATTGCGACTGAATGGTTTATCACTGATACTGCCAATATGTTTTCAGTTGATAATTCTTGAATTCTGTCTTTTGCTACTGCTGGAGAAGACAACTGTATATTGTGGTCAGGCGGGCCAATACAGATCCAATGTATTGTCTATTACATAATTAATTTTCACAACCTTGGTGACAGCCCCAAGTTGTGAGGATTGTATACTCTAAGATTAGTTGCAGAATCGAAAGTGGATGTGGATCATTTGTCTGCTTATGTGATTTGTACGATATGCAGTGCTGAAGTTTAAATTTAGTATTAGTACCAGTTCAGGAGAAGGTTGTACCTTCTTCTTCCATTGTCTAATTTCTAAGTGGTGCATTCCACTTTGTGAGTATTAATGTTTTATCATTTTAAATCGTTCCCAATGGATCAATTTGCAGTAGCATTTGTTAACCATTGTCTTAATGGATTCTTGTTCTTTACTCTTTTTTTAGTGAACAAGATTTTATGTTTGCCAATAAAAATCGTTCCCTATGGTTTTAGATAATTATCTCTCTTGTTCAATTATTTATGCCTCATGCATGTGCTTCATCCTGCTGGTTGCATCTGCTTCATCAATTTTCATGGTCATGAAAGAGCTGGATTTTCATGTAATTTTCTACTCAGAAATCAAACGTCAACTGAAATGACATTCATGATTTACATTTGAATCTTTTATCTGTTCTAGGAAACTGCAGATACTGTAAAGTAGTAAGTGGTGTTGGTCATGGGTGGGATCCTAACCAATTTCCACTTTTCCATGTCAGAGTTCCAAATACCAGGAGCTAACTTGATTTATACTGTGTCCGAGAGAGTTCTAGATGATGATTGCCTATGTATTCATATGTTACTGGCATGGCTTATCATCATGGTTCACGTGTTTGTAACTTCGTGAATGTCAAAGAACGTGAATTATAATTTGTAGCTCTGATGATGGTAGTATTGTTTTACAGTTAATTTTGGTTTTTTGCAGGAGATGATTATAAGATCAAAGTCTGGAATTATAAGATGCATCGGTGCCTATTTACCCTTCTTGGTCACCTTGATTACATCCGTACTGTTCAATTCCACAATGAGTACCCATGGATTGTCAGTGCCAGTGATGATCAAACTATCAGAATATGGAACTGGCAGTCACGGACTTGCATTTCTGTCTTAACCGGACATAATCATTATGTCATGTGCGCCTCCTTCCATCCTAAAGAGGACCTGGTTGTATCAGCTTCCTTGGATCAAACAGTGCGTGTGTGGGATATAGGTGCTCTGAGGAAAAAGACCGTCTCTCCTGCAGATGACATTCTGCGTCTGAGTCAGATGAACACAGATTTGTTTGGGGGAGTGGATGCTGTTGTTAAGTATGTCTTGGAAGGTCATGATCGTGGAGTGAATTGGGCTGCATTTCATCCCAGCTTACCTCTGATTGTGTCTGGAGCTGATGATCGCCAAGTAAAACTGTGGAGAATGAATGGTAAGCTGGTCTATATATATATATATATATATATATATATATATATATATAATGTTTTTCTTTTTGTTTGTCACCTTTCTGTCATAGTTTTTTTCTTCTTTCAGTCTTCCTGTATTTTGTGGAATTCAGAGGATTTGTGTAGCTACATTGACAATCATTGCATTCTGCTTTCAGATACAAAAGCTTGGGAAGTGGATACACTGAGAGGGCATATGAATAATGTGTCTTGCGTAATGTTCCATGCAAGGCAGGACATTATTGTATCAAACTCAGAGGATAAAAGCATTCGTGTATGGGATGTCACAAAGCGGACTGGTGTTCAAACATTCCGTAGGGAGCATGATCGGTTCTGGATTCTGTCAGCACACCCGGAAATGAATCTTCTGGCAGCTGGTCACGATAGTGGTATGATTGTCTTCAAGTTGGAGAGAGAACGGCCTGCTTTTTCTGTCAGTGGAGATTCTTTGTACTATGTCAAGGACCGTTTTCTACGCTTCTATGAGTTTTCATCTCAGAAAGACAACCAAGTGATTCCGATACGACGACCTGGTTCCACCAACTTGAATCAGGGACCGAGGACTTTGTCTTATAGCCCTACAGAGAATGCCGTCTTGCTCTGTTCGGACGTGGATGGTGGATCATATGAACTTTATATTGTACCCAAGGACAGTGTTGGCAGGGGTGATACTGTGCAAGAAGCAAAGAGAGGAGCTGGTGGATCTGCTATTTTTGTGGCTCGCAATAGGTTTGCTGTCCTTGACAAGAGTAACAACCAAGTTTTAGTCAAAAACCTTAAGAATGAGATTGTTAAGAAGGGCAGCCTTCCTGTTGCTGCTGATTCAATATTCTATGCTGGGACGGGCAATTTGCTATGCAGGTCTGAGGATAGGGTTGTCATCTTTGATCTCCAGCAGAGGACTATTCTCGGTGATCTCCAGACCCCTTTTGTTAAGTATGTTGTTTGGTCGAGCGACATGGAGACTGTTGCATTGCTCAGCAAACATGCTATTATTATTGCCAGTAAGAAACTTGTGCACCGGTGTACGCTTCATGAGACGATTCGTGTCAAGAGTGGGGCCTGGGATGACAATGGTGTTTTCATATATACAACCTTGAATCACATCAAGTATTGCCTTCCGAATGGTGACAGCGGAATCATCAGGACTCTCGACGTTCCGATATACATCACAAAGGTTTCTGGGAACACTATCTTTTGCTTGGATCGGGATGGGAAGAACCGTGCAATATCAATCGATGCAACGGAGTATGTTTTCAAGCTCTCCCTTATAAAGAAGAGATTTGACCTTGTCATGAGCATGATCCGGAACTCACAGCTATGCGGGCAGGCTATGATTGCCTATCTGCAACAGAAAGGGTTCCCAGAAGTTGCTCTGCATTTCGTCAAAGATGAGAGGACCCGGTTCAACTTAGCACTGGAGAGCGGCAACATCCAGATTGCAGTTGCTTCAGCAAAGGAGATAGACGAGAAAGATCATTGGTATAGGTTAGGCGTTGAGGCCCTTCGACAAGGCAATGCGAGCATTGTTGAATATGCATACCAGAGGACGAAGAACTTCGAGAGACTCTCATTTCTGTATCTCATAACAGGGAATATGGAGAAGCTGTCCAAGATGCTGCGGATAGCTGAGATTAAGAATGATGTAATGGGCCAGTTCCACAATGCCCTGTACCTAGGTGACATTCGTGAGAGGGTCAAGATCTTAGAGAATGCTGGCCACTTGCCCCTTGCATATGTTACAGCTGCTGTTCATGGTCTCACAGAAATTGCTGATAGGCTTGCTGCTGAGTTGGGGGATAATGTTCCAGCTCTCCCTGAGGGAAAAGTGCCTTCGCTTTTGATGCCCCCTGCCCCCATCCTGTGTGGTGGGGATTGGCCTTTGTTGAGGGTCATGAAAGGCATCTTTGAAGGTGGATTGGATAATATTAGCAGGGCAGGACAGGAGGAAGACGAAGAGGCAGCCGCTGCTGACTGGGGTGATGACTTGGATATTGTCGATGTAGATGGCATGCAGAATGGAGATATCGGAGTGGTAGTTGAGGATGGGGAAGCTGAAGAAGGTAATGATGAGGAGGGTGGATGGGATCTTGAAGACCTGGAGCTACCTCCTGAAGCTGATACTCCAAAAGCCACCGTTAGTGCCCGTTCAGTATTTGTTCCTCCAACCCCAGGCATGCCTGTCAGCCAGATCTGGGTTCAGAAATCATCCCTTGCTGGCGAGCATGCAGCAGCTGGCAATTTTGACACTGCAATGCGCTTACTGAGCCGGCAGTTGGGTATAAAGAACTTCGCTCCCTTGAGGCTTATGTTCCTTGATCTGCACACAGGCAGCCACACCTATCTACAAGGTTTCGCTTCAGCTCCAGTGATCCCACTGGCTGTCGAGAAAGGGTGGAGTGAGTCTGCTAGCCCTAATGTGAGGAGTCCACCGGTGCTCATCTACAAGTTCTCGCAGTTGGATGACAAACTTAAAACTGCTTACAAGTTCACCACCGAGGGGAAGTTCATTGACGCTTTGAAGCTTTTCCTCAATATCTTGCACACCATCCCACTGATCGTGGTTGAGTCGAGGAGAGAGGTGGACGAAGTCAAGGAGTTGATCGTCATAGCAAAAGAGTATGTGCTGGGCCTGCGCATGGAGGTCAAGAGAAAAGAAATGAAAGACGATCTTGTTCGTCAGCAGGAGTTGGCGGCCTACTTCACGCACTGCAACCTTCAAAGGATCCATCTAAGGCTTGTGCTGATGAGTGCCATGAGCATCTGCTTCAAGGGAGGAAACTTCAATACAGCGGCCAACTTTGCCCGTCGGCTTCTGGAGACAGACCCTCCTAATGAGACGCAGGCAAAGAGGGCCAGGCAAGTCTTGCAGGCCTGCACCGATAAAAACATGAAGGATTCGACTCCGCTGAACTACGACTTCCGGAATCCGTTCGTGGTTTGTGGAGCTACATTTGTGCCAATATACCGTGGACAGAAGGATGTGTCGTGCCCGTATTGTGGTTCACGGTTTGTGCCAGCCATCGAAGGACAGCTCTGTTCTGTTTGCGATCTTGCAGTGGTTGGAGCAGATGCATCCGGCCTGCTCTGTTCCTCTTCTCAGATAAGATGATCCAACAGAGATCCCGTCTAATTCCTTGTCGCAGTAGGGGGGATGGACTTAAAACTGCAGAAAGGGTTATAGCTGTCATAGCTGAATTCAAGCTTTCCGAAGGAGCCGCAGCTGCTGCATCCGCCGTCCCGGGCGCTTCTGCTAGTTGTGTTGTCACCACACCTCCGCAAACTAAAGGTAGGGAATCGTTCATGCATTCCGTTTGGTTGATTTGTTTGGTCCTTTTTCTTTTCTTTTTCTCTTTTTCTTTCTTTTAATTTTGATAATGATTTTCCAGTTCTATGAATGATCTAATATAATAAACTTGATTATCGCAGAGAATTTTGGCTGTCGATTCTTGCTCCTGGTCATGAAATTATGGGCAAGAATGATGAGCACATTTTTAAGTTAGTGATAGGTTTAAAAAAAAGACAACTGTGTAAGTAAGTTGGGGATGCGATTTGGTGTGTCGTCTGAGATGGGTTGGGTGTTCATTTATATTAGATGTGTTCTATCTATTTCTCTATCTATCTACATCATCTGATCTATTGTCGAATCTGTTGCCAGAGGTTCGCTTGCTCCACATGCAGAGTGCACCCACCCCAATGCATCTATACGTGTTGCGTTCATGCCTGACAGGCAAATCAAACTTTCTGAGCAGTTCATTAACTGCTGCCCCCCTCCATGTGCAAGTATGCGGTCGGTCCACTTGATATGCAGGCCAAACGTACATGTTGAATGTGCACTGCCATTTCTTTTTGTGTTTGTTTACCTGATACGACTAGTGGACCAGCCTTGCGTTTGTCTATAATCATCTTTATGGTGGGGGGCCACCAGATGTAGTTTGAGATTGCATGCTGTGGATAAAGGGGCAATAGGGGCTGGCAAAGCTCTCTTCCCCCTATACATTCTACTGGCTGTAGAAATGACTGCAGTTTTGGAGGAGCTCAAACATGCTGGCTTTTCAGCCAAAACCCCTCTGAATTCGGGACAGTGTGCTGTTTCCATGTATTATGTTGAAACGTCTGCAATAACTAGGACCAGCGTCCAGCCAATATATATATATATATATATATATATATATATATATATATATATATATATATATATATATATATATATATATATATATATAAAATGGGCTATCTTGCTAGCTCTGGTAGCGATATTCAGGGAGTTTGGCTATGTAGTGTTCACCCAACTCCGAGGTAAGGGTATCTGCTATGATTATGACGAATTTAGGCCCTGAGGCCCCCTTTTAGATGGCCCCCCACAAATGAGTTTTGACTCGATTATGATAAACAGTCTTGATGGTGTTGTGAAGGATTTCAATCAGATCATTAGTTTCCTCGCAATTCTGGAGGCAACTGATGGGTGGAACTCTTAACAAACTTAGCCAGGACACTCCTACAAGATTTCACATCCACGCTGGAAATAAATTTGGTGCCATTGCCGGTCTCTCCATCATAGTAATGATAGAGAGCCCCCTTCCACGGAATATCTGTACAATGCATAAATTTCCCCCCCTTGGGACAGGCATGTATCGGGGAATGTATTGCTGTTTGAGCGAACATTGGGAAATGATAAATAAATAAATAATATTGTTGAAAAAGACGTGATCAGACACTAACAACTCAAAAATATCGCAAAAAATTAAGTATCCATGATAGGTACTAACTGAGGTGATGCAACATGTATGAAAACCCTTTCTGCCAAATCAATTTGGGAGAATGTATAGCAATGTATCGCATGTGTCATAGGAGGAAGAGAATTTTATGGAAGGTTTTTTTGCAAAATATTGCATCGTATGGATATATCACAATATATAATGACAATATTGCGGGATATATGAGAATTTAATAACACACACACACACTCTCTATATATATAGAGAGAGAGGGGAATGCTCACCACACGTGTCATGGCCACAAAATCTGAATGTTCGTCGTGATGCGGCACCCCTGAAACCTTATAGGCACAATTTTCAGCCTAATACAAAACTCTAGTGTGCCATAGCAAAGAGATGCAAGCCAAGAGAGGAAACTGTTTTCTTTTGCGATGGCCCACTAGAGTTTTGTATCGGGCTGAAAATTTGGCTCCAGAGGTTTCAGGAGGTGCCACATCATGTGGACCATTCAGACTCTTTTGCCATGACACGTGCAAAGGTGTGCATGGGTGGGACGTAAGAAGGTACGAATGTGAGCGTTCCTGCATGCACCTTTTTTACGTGAGCACCTATGCACACCTGTCACGGCCACAGAATCTGAACGGTCCACGTGATGCGGCACATCTTTAAACCATATGGGTTTAAGCCCTAAAGAGAAATGCCATCAAGAGAGGAAACTGTTTCCTTTTGCCATGGCCTACCAGAGTTTTGTATTGGGCTGAAAGTTAAGTGTTGGGATTCAGGAGGTGCCACATCACGTGAACCGTTCAGATTATGTGGCCACGACATGTGTGCAAAGGTGCACACAGGTACTCACATAAGGTGTGCAGATGAGCATTCATATATATATATATATATATATATATATATATATATATATATGGGAAAAGGTACAATGCGGTCGAGCTGTGTGGGCCCCACTGTGATGCGTGTCAACCATCAACACCGTGCATTTGATGGGTACCCTTTAAATTATGGGATATCCCAAAAATCAGCCGTATACGGAACTCAGGTGGGCCATACCATCTAAAATTATGTGAAGACACCGTTAAAACATATAAAAGCACTTGGCGGGGCCCACTTGAGTTTTGCATGTGCTTGAAACTTGGCCTGAACCCTCATTCAAGTGAGACACACATAATGGATGGGCTGGATTTGCAAACCACATCTCGGTGGGCCCTCAAAAATGGTTATGAATGTTTTAATAGTGTACGGCCCCCTCTCCACTTCTGTATGTGGTGTGGCCCACACAAGTCACAGATTGACTTGATTTTTGGGACCTAGGCCCATGATGGAATGGTGCATCTGACTGATGGGGTAGATGTTCGAAACGCATCACGATGGGGCCCACACAGCTCGACCTCATGGGACGGTAGGTCCCAAAAATCAATCCAGCCCATCCATTATGTGTGTCCCACTTGAATGAGGGTTCAGGCCAAGTTTCAAGCGCATGCAAAACTCATGTGGGCCCCACCAAGTGTTTTTATATGCTTTAACAGTGTCTTCACATAATTCTAGATGGTATGGCCCACCTGAGTTCCATATACGGTTGATTTTTGGGATATCCCATAATTTAAAGGGGACCCATCAAATGCATGGTGTTGATGGTCGAAACACATCACGGTAGGGCCCACACAGCTCGAGCTCATGGGAGCTTATCGTCAGCTCGAGCGCATTGTACCTTTTCCCATACACACACACACACACACACACACACACACACACACGGAAATGCTCACCTACGAACCAGTTCGCACGGACTACCTACGAACTTTTTTGAGAACTCACGAAAATTTGAACGGTCCACGTGAAGCAGAGCCTCATTAAACCACCTGGTACCAATTTTTACTTTGAACCAAAACTTCGGTGGGCCATGAAAAATGCAAACAGTTTCTTCCCTTAATTTGCATTTCTCTTTGTTATGGCCCAACAGAATTTTAGATCAAGGTGAAAATTCACCCCCTGCGGTTTCATGAGATTCCTCATCTTATGGACCGTTCGGATTCGACTCCTATGACACGTGTATAAAGGTGCCCATGTGCGTAGGTGAGCATGCCTATATATATATATATATATATATATATATATATGTATGGGAAAAGGTACTATGCGCTCGAGCGTAAAGCGGTCGTTCGTGAAGTCGAGCTGGGTGGGCCCCACCGTGATGCCTTTCGAACATCAACACCGTCCACCAGATGCACCATTCCATAGTGGGCCTGGACGGCCCAAAATCAGTCAATCCGTGACTCAGGTGGGCCACACCATCTAAAACCATAAGTATACATGCCAAAAACATATAAAAGCACTGGTGGGACCCACCTGAGTTTTCAATGCACCTGAAACTTGGTCTGAACCCTCATTCAAGTGGGACACACATAATGGATGGACTAGATTTGCAAAAAACATCTCGGTGGGCCCTCAAAAATGGTTATGAATGTTTTAATGGTGCACGGCCCCTCTGCACTTCTGTACGTGGTGGGCCCAATAAAGTCATGGATTGACTTGATTTTGGGCCGTCCAGGCCCACCATGGAATGTTACATCTGGTGGACGGTGTTGATGTTCGAAAGGCATCACGGTGGGACCCACCCAACTCGACCTCACGGACGACCGCTTTACGCTCGAGCGCATAGTACCTTTTCCCTATATATATATATATATATATATATATATATAAGGTTCTATGCATTGTCGAGGTGTGTGGGCCCCACCATGATGCGTGTCGATCATCAACACCGTCAGTCAGATGCACCATTCCATGGTGGGCCTCGAGTTTAAAATTTAAGTCAATCCGTGACTTGGGTGGGCCACACCACATACAAAAGTTGAGAGGGGTTACCCTTCCATTAAAACATTCATAATCATTTGTTGGGCCCACCGAGATGTGGTTCACAAATCCAGCCCATCCATTATGTGTGTCCCACTTGGATGAGGGGTCAGACCAAGTTTGACATGAATCCAAATTTCTGATGGGCCCCACCAAGTGCTTTTATATGTTTTAGGCATGTCTTCACATGATTTTAGATGGTATGGCTCAACTGAGTTTCGACTGATTTTTGGGATATCCCATAATTTAAAGGGGACCCATCAAATGCATGGTGTTGATGTTTGACACACATCATGGTGGGGCCCACACAGCTCGACCTCATGGGAAGTTCCCATGAGCTCGATTGCATAGAACCTTTTCCCACACACACACACACACACACACACCTCATGGGAACTTCTCATGAGGTTGAGCTGTGTGGGCCACACCATGATATGTGTCGAACATCAACACCATACATTTGATGGGTCCCCTTTAGGTTATAGGATATCCTAAAAATCAGTAGTGTATGGGGTGGGCCATATCATCTAAAAACATGTGAAGACATGCCTAAAACATATAAAGGCACTTGGTAGGGCCCACCTAAGTTTTGGATGCAGTTGAAACTTGGTCTAACCCCTCATTCAAGTCGGACACATACAATGGATGGGCTCATTTGTGAACCACATCTCAATGGGCTCAATAAATGATTATGAATGTTTTAATGGGATGGTAACCCCTCTCAACTGCTGTATGTGATGTGGCCCACCCAAGTCATGGATTGACTTGATTTTTAAGACCATGGCCCACCATGGAATGGTGCATCTGGCTGATGGGGTAGATGTTCTACACACATCATGGTGGGGTCCACTAGGGGTGCACACGGGTTGGTTCGGTCTGGTTTTGGGGTGGAACCGGAATCGGACCGTTCCTAACGGTTTTGCAACTATTGGAACCGGAACCGGAACCGGACCGTTAGCACCTTAGAACCGAATCGGAACTGGACCATGAAGAACTGTTCGGTCCTAGATTAGATCCACAGTTCTGGGCTTTTAACAATCCAGCCCAGTTAGTTGATTTGGACAAAAAAAAGAAAAAAAAGAAGAAGATGAAATAGAAGAAAAAGAGAAGATTACCACCGTAAATGCAAGTTATGCAACCTTTTATCCAACGTCTTTTATGAACATTGCAAAACTTACCTTCCCAACGGTTGCATGAGGTTTATGCGCCGGGATTTGAGACGGATTAGAGATTTCGAGCTAGGCTTTTGAAAAGGGGGGAGAAATTCAGAAAACCTAGAAAGAAAATGGCGTGCCCGAAAGAGAGAGAGAGAAGAGAGAGAGAGAGAGAGAGAGAGAGAGAGAGAGAGAGAGAGAGAGAGAGAGACTCCGGTGATTGGGATGGCGAGAGAGGGATTGCCGGTGATTGGAAGTTGGGATGGCGAGAGAGAGAGAGAGAGAGAGAGAGAGAGAGAGAGAGAGAGAGAGAGAGTGCGGCGAGAGAGAGGGCAGAGGGTGGCGAGTCGGCGAGAGGGCGGCGTTAAAGGTCTTAGGTAACTTAGGGTTTTTTGTTTTTTTATTTTTTTTTTTTGTTTTTTTTTTTTTTGTTTTAAACTACCTTGGATCGACGGTTCAGATCCACGGTTCCTATCACGGATCAGTTCTATGATTCGGATCTACGGTTCGGATCAACGGTTTGGTTAATAATTCGGATCAACGGTTCGGTTTGGTTTTACATGACCCTAAGCTGGAATCAATTCATAATCAATGATTCAGAAAATTTGGAAACCGGAACCAGACCGTTAACACCCTAAAACCGGACCCAACCGGACCGATCCAACGGTTCCGGTCCGGTTACACGGTTCCAATGGTTAGATGTGAACCCCTAGGGCCGACACGGCTCGACCTCATGGAAAGTTCCCATGAGGTCGACCTCATAGTACCATATATATAAATCGGCCCATACTATCTATATTTAAATTACTGACATATACAATGAGTATATGATGACTGTCGCGTAGCGGAGCCTCACACTGTTTAGTTGGTGGTCTTAATAGATAACAACCATATATCCACCACTCTATAACATGAGTAGGGGATGCCAATTTTACTTATGCCGTTAGTTTTCTGTGTCCCACTTTAAATACTGTGATTTTTACCGTGGAATTTCTTCGGATTCTCATCTTACCGAAAAGAGCGTGAACATTTTCTAAGCACCAGAACGTGCTTTACAGGGGTGAAATGGTAGAGTTACCCTCGCCTATCTTCTTTTCTTATTCTTCTTCTTCTTCTCCCTAAAATCCATTGGAATAGTTCATTGTGGGCCTATGTAGTTTGTGTTAGGTACATTTAATCGTGATGATCAGAAAAACAAAAAATTACGTAGGTCCAACATCAGGTGGGCCGCACGTGAATTTGAAGTTCTCCGAGTGATGTAACCACCAATGATTACATCACCTCGATTTTCATTTATCTGATCATCTTAGTGGGGTACATCTACTAGAAGGATTGGATGTCATATAAACAACACGTGGATCCCAACTCCACTATTCTTTAGAAGAAAAGGTGGATTGAGGAAATTTTGGTCATTTCAACTTTTGTAAATCACATTTGCATAATTTCGAAACATGCAACGGACTTTTCGGTAAAACTGCTAATTCTGAGGAATTTTACAGTAAAAATCCCTTTAATACTTAAAGGACATGGAAGGGTATTTGAATTGAAAGATCAGGATATTATGATAATTTGGAGGATGTGGCTGCTTGGCAATGTAGAGAAACTGTTGGGGGACCGCGGAAGCACACATAAATGAATCAAACAAAGTACTCCGATCACATAATCAAATCTAATCACAAACACTTCGAATTTAATGCTGAAAAACCTTATTGAAAAAAATCACGGCATAAAGTAACAATAATGCACTATAAAAGTAGAAATTAAAAGAAATAGAGATTACCTGATTCGAACAAACATCAAATCTCTCCAAGCTATGCCCTTCAAACCCTATAACGAATTAGAAAATCCTAGACTCTATGATACTTCCAAATCCCAATTACTCTCATATATATAGCCTCTATGAGAATCACAATTGAAATAGGAAACAAACCCCACACTTACGTAATTCCGCACACGCGCTTGATGACACCTTCAGTGACACTTTAATGGCATCGACAGACTATTGATGGCCTCGAACACCTTTGATGTTATCGAGGAAACACTAAAACGATCTAACAACTAAGTATGGATTTTTTGAATTTTTCTGATGTCATTGAGGAAACACTAAAACGATCCAGCGACTAAGTATGGATTTTTCGAATTTTTCTGATGTCATCTTCGATAGGACTTTGATGACATCGACAACCCGTCGATGACATCGAGCAGGACACCACGAAGTGTCCGGCAACCAACATGGGAGTTCTGGATTTTCTTGATAGCATCGAGTAGCTTTCGATGGCATCGAACCGTTGTATTTGGAATCGAATGGTCTGTCGATGGCATCGATAGACTCTATTGCTGAAAGATTTGAGACATCAATAACAATCTCCACCTTGTCTTCAATCTTCATCATTCATAGCTTCTTTTCCTCATCTATAATTCCGCTTTATATCATCACTTCACCATCACTTATTGTGTACACTTTATCTTCCTTTATGCCCTCGCCAAGCCTAGAGAAGTTGCACAGAACTTGAATTTCTTTGTGGGTACCACCTTTGTAAGCATGTCAGTCAGATTCACGCTCATATGGATTTTTTCTAGAGTTACATCTCATTGCTTGAGTACCTGTTGGATAAAATGGTAACAAACATCAATGTATCTAGTATGTGAGTGATAAACAGAGCTTTTAGCCAAATTGATCGCACTTTTGCTATCGCAATTAACCGGTACGGCCTCCTACTGAAACCCCAATTGATTTATCATTCCTCTTAGCCAAACGCCTTCCTTGAATGCCTCTATCACTGTCATATACTCAGCTTCAGTTGTGGAAAGAGCTACCATAGATTGAAGCTTCAACATCCAATTGATCACACTATCCACTAACAGAGACGAGTAACCAGAAGTTGACCTTTTAATATCCACACTATCCACGTAATCAGAATCCGCATATTTTACTAACTTGGCCCATGATTTCTCAAAAGATAAGATGTAATCCTGCGTACCTTAAATGTATCGAAGCAGTAATTTCACTACTTCCCAGTGTTGCTTGTCGGGGTTAGACATGTATCTGTTAACAACACCTACTGCATGTGAAATATCCGGTCTAGTACAGACCATGACATATATCAAGTTGCCAACCGCACTCGAATAAGGTGCACGAGACATATCCTGCTTTTCTTCATTGGTTTTAAGACACAGTTATGAAGATAGCTTGACGTGAGCTGCGTGGGGAATGTTGACTGAGTTTTCCTTGTCCATCACATACTTCATCAATACATTCTCAAGGTATTCCTCCTAAGATAACCATTGCCTACTCCTCTTCCTGTCTTTGTGTATATCAATGTAAAGAATCCTCCTTACAGCTGCTAGATCTTTCATCTCAAATATCCCTGATAACTGAGTCTTCAGTAAATCGATCTCAGACATGCTATGACTAGTTATCAGCATGTCATTAACATACAACACTAGGATAATAAACTTCCCATTACTCAGTGTCTTGTAATAGACACAATGATCATATTCATTCCTAATGAATTTCTGACTCACCATGAAAGAATCAAACTATTTATACTATTGCTTATGTGATTATTTCAGGTCATACAATGACCTCTTCAATCTGCAAACATTGTTCTCTGCCCCTTGTATTTTATAAGCTTTTGGTTACTTCATGTAAATATGCTCTTCCGATTCCCTAAGCAGGAAGGCAGTCTTCACATCCATCTGCTTTAGCTCGAGATTTGTAACGCCCCGTGTTTTCAGGACCCGAGTATATGACTTGTTTCCCAAAAACCCGAGTGTTAACCTTAAAGGATGGTCAAATTTGAGTATTTTTTTTTCAACTATCAGAGTAAGTAGATGAGCGTAGAGTGGACAAATCAATGTAAGAAAAATTTCATTATCATTCAAATATACAAGCAGCCCATAATGACTTATACAAACCAATGACTCAACATTAACGATTACAAGATTTGCATGCATAAGAAATAACAGAAAGCGTATAAATGTAAGCCGCATGACCACACAACTCCTTTTAGCAATACTACCGTGCATCCATGACACCTGCACAACTCCTCATCAAGTTTGATCAGATACGTCATCTGGGCCACCTGCTCTACCTGTATGGTTGTGTATTTGATGGATGAGTGGCCAGCTCAGTGTGAATTTTCATCAAGATTACACACCGCCACATTAGGTAAGCATAGTTATAAAACAACAAGGCAATCAAAACAATACATGATGCAGTCTTTTTTAAATGCATGGATGCGTGAATACACATCGACCTGGGGATGCACATCTAGTCGGACTTAGGCTTGTCGACCATGCAAATCATCGACCTGGGAAAATCATCCAGTCGGATAAGGGTCGATAGTCGGTGGTCTGGGAGCTAGCAAAATAATACCCCAACAACTCTAGGGTACGTGCTACAGCATCCAGAATTAGCCACACGTCATCGTCAATATGCCATGAATGCATGATTAGCCAAACCATTATTAGTCCAGTTGCAATCAGCCAATTTGGATAAGCACAAGGTCACTACGGGGAGCACATGGCCCAGCGTAGGTCGATAGCTTGGACATAGTGTCCCATTACCACCATCCTCGGCTCATGAGGCTACCACCTTAGGATGTTTAATGGAAAACCGTCGACTAGTGGTCAATCATATTACAACATATGTGGCTTACCATCCCGCGGTTACACAGTATAAAACATTGAGCCCACATAGGGAAAATACCAAGACAAGGACACATAAGGCAATATCAAAGCAAGACACATAAGGCGAGTATCAAAATCATGCGATAAAAGACCATCCTTGAAAACTGTTGGATACAACAACCCTGGATGGTAGGCTCGCATCAATGGTCAATTTAAACCACCATTCAATAACCACTAAGCCGAAGGTCCATTACAATCACAACCAGTCAGGTTACATCCCAAGTATGGGTGTACATTTATAGGTGGGGGTTTCCTACTAATGTACCAGTTTAAGTTCCATAAGCAATCCACAAGTATGAAATAAGTATGCAGGGTAAACATTAAGCATGAAATGCAGCAATTCAATTTCCACCAGCTAACACATGTAATTATAAAATGGAGATATCATTATAAATTAAAATAAAAACTATAACTTAAGCTAATGAGAAGATGGAAAGCTCAAGGGGAAGAATCATCACCTTAGATTTTGAACCGCTTACCAGTGTTGTTAGAGAACGTGTATTTCCTTAGAACCAAACCCTACCATCAATTGTAAAGTTACACTGTTAGGTTCAAGCTTTATACGCTATTCTTGCTCAAGGTCTTAACCTAAGGTTTGGATTACCTTAGTTTTAGGGTTTTAATGTATAACTAGGTTTTCATCCTAGAATTTAGGTCTACGATAGGTTTTTAGGATTTGGATTGTAGTTGGCATATGATGATTTTAATAATTGAAGAGTAATTGTTAACATTAGTGTTATAATTAACGTTAGCCAATTTATTAATAATCATTATAATGCTAGTAATGGTATGATCTACTATTAATGATTGTACCTAAGAATGATAATTAAATTACTAATATGTAATAATGATAGTTTTGTTTATAAGCACTACTATTAGAATGAATAATTTGCTAATGGTTAGTTGTGTTTAATAACCGTAATTATCATCGTAATACTAATGATAATAATAGCTATCACATATCAATAGTGGATTCAATCATGATAATATATACTATAATCCGCCATTAAAGTATTTATAATCATTTGTTTGGCTCACCAAGTTGTGGTTCACAAATCCAACCCATCCATTAAGTGTGTCCTGCTAGTTTAAGGGGTCAAACCAAGTTTCAGGTGCATCCAAATCTTAGATGGACCCCGGCAAGTACTTTTATATGGTTTAACATGTCTTTAAAAGATTGTAGATGGTGTGGGCCACTTGGGCACTGTGTATGGCTGATTTTTGGGGGCACCCCCTAATAAAAGGGACCCATCAAATAGATGGTGTTGATGTTCAACACATCACATGGTAGGGCCTATGGTGGGGCCATGGTTCTAGCCAAAATTTAAAGCACAAGGAGTCAGCGGCCTCTGGACGTTTATGTGCATGTTCCTTATATATATATATATATTTTATTGTTTTTGATAGGTGGGGCCCGCCTCAGGAGGATCTACTCCGTCGATTGGGTTCCAAAGCTTAGGATAGGTCCAATATCCAATATTGGATATGTCTTGACGCACCGAAATATCACAGCAACCCTAATGATTTACCACCATTAAATTAGTCTTTTTGCTGGTGTAGCCTACCAGAGAGTTAGGTTGGCTTCATTTTTTTGGGTCAACGCCTAAAATGAGGCGGGAAATGGCATGGACGTGGAGACATAACATACATCTAGGTGGGGTCCACTTCAAGCAAAATCGATGGGTCAGTGTTGAATAACACAAACCCTAGTCAGACCCACGTAACTTGGTAACGTCAATACACAGCTACACATAGCCCATCAGCTTTAACGCAGGTGGGTCCCATGGGTTATACACATGTACAGATGCATTACTTTTATTTAAATTCCTACCTGTATGCATTACTCATACTCATATATACATATATATATATATATATATATATATATATATATATATATATATATATATTAAGAAAAGCGTCCAGGGGCTGATGGATGGCCTGTATGCAATCCTCATGCATTACATTTGCATGGAAGGATGCATTCATCAGAGGTACTGCATGCAATATAGTATATTGTATTATGTTGTATCCACATGCACGTAAAGATGCATGCTTATATATTTCAATATACTATTATAATATATATATATATATATATATATATATATATATATATATGTATTTCTTCTTTAAAGTAGGACGTCCGGGTTCTGGGAAGATGGATGGACAGCCTAGGTGAGTTACATCATCAATGTGGGGCCCCATATGTGGTCCACCAATTGTGGTATGGTGGAGCCCACCTGCTGATGTAGGGTGCGGCCTACCTGCACGTGAGCAAGGCCCAAAATTAAGGCAGTTCACGGGTTTTGGGTTAGGCCCACCTGCATTTGTGCAGGGCCCACCTGCCTTTTGGTGAAGCCCAGTTGGCTCTGCAACTGACGTGAAAAGAGCTTCTTTCTCAGTTGTTTTGGAGGCCCTTCCCGGCCCATTTTTCGGCTCAAACGTGGCTCTCCTTCCGTCCATCTTTTGACCCACATCAGTACCAAATCAGAGGTACGGTGGCTACCTCTTATGCCGTTCGAAAATGGTCTGAAACGGGGTCTTTTTCTCCCTGGTTTTTGGACCATTTTCAGCCTGGTTTCTAGGCTTACTGTAGCTCATCTGCAAGCTATTTTCAGGCCGAGCCTCAGCACACAGTTGGGACCACTTTCATGCTTTTGTTTGGTCGCAAACAGAGCCCGAACTCAGGTTGGTTTGACGTCAAAATAGTGTCTGCACACAGGCCATCTTCATCTTTGTTCACTCCCCAAGTATAGGGTTGTGATGTAGTAATAAACTCGGTAAGACCGAGGTCGAATCCACAGGGACTGAAACCTGTACGTTATCTGAAATTGACCAGAACTAGAACTAGACTAAGATGAATTCTAAATCAGATGAATTTTGAGGAATAATGGTGAAATAATTAAACTAAAACTGAAGAGAAATTAAAAGAAGAAACGCTAGGGTGCCAAGGATCCACTTGTAGAGATCAGGGAGAACTACACTTGATTCATAAAAATCCACTGAACTTCCTTTGATGTAATTTTGAAAAGATGAAAGGTATATGAATTAGAATGGATTCCATCACCAAACTATGCCCAGGAGACAAAGCAAACAAATGTAATTAAACTAATTACCAACCAATCAATGTATGAAGGTTAGGAAGGGTACCGACATCCAACCATGCCCAGGAGACGATGGTGAACAACAGGGCTTCCTGACGTCATAAACATAAGAGAAAAAGAACATGCTCAAAGCCATTGCAGACCCATTGTAATTTCAGTCACAACAGACCATTAAAGACTGAAAACATTCCTTTAATAAAATTAAATTAAAATCCATTCAGTTTAAACATGAATCAAGCCGTAGAGATCTTCCCATCACGCGACAAGCTTCACCTCTTGGCCCTAGCCAAGAGGTTAGCCCGACATGATCGGTCTAGATCTCTCAAAGAAAGAAAAGAAACAAACAAATAAAATAAAATAAACTACTCTTCTCTCCCTGGCTCTGGATCTCGAATTCCCTGGCTCTCAATGCCTTCCCCACGTCCAAAACTCCCCTTTTATAGCTGCTGGATGGCTGGAATTGGTGGCAGAGTCGTAGAAGGACTCGGAGTACAGTTTTTCGCAACCGTAATCGGTGGGCCCCACAGAGGTGTTTTCTGGACAATCCACCCCGTCCATTGGATTCAGGACGAAATTTCAGTCAAGAATGGGTAGTTTTGAAAGTCCATTAGAGCGGCCCACAGAAAAAAATACAAAAAGATCGGTTTTGAACGTCGCCGGGTAGCCCTTTTGTGGCCTCTGTATCACGCACGTGTGTACGCATGGGAGTGAACTATCAGCATGGTTTTGTAGTATTCATGGCCCTCTACACGATGGACGGATCGGATTTTCCGTACGGATGACGTGTGGGGCCCACAGCCGTTCGCAAAAACGGACAGCGTCCGTTCCTTCGCTGACGCAGAACAGGGACGCGGCTTCGCTGCGGAAATGGTGGGGTCCACTGTGATGCATTTTAACGAAATCCAAGCCGTCCATTCGCTTCAGGACGAAAAACCGTCCAGGAGAGACGAGATTTATTTGATTTCAGTCTGGCCCACGGATTCTTCCTCTCTACCGTCCGACGTGCTTTTGAACGGCTGAGATCTCCAAGAACTTCACCTCTTCACTTTCTGTCAGCTAGGCATAGGTGTTGGCTGCCCCCAGGAACGAATGAACGGTTCAGATTGATCGTATGTACCATGGGTGGGGTCCACAAGCCAAAACCGACGGACAGCGTAAAGACGCTGTCCGTTTTTTTGCGCAGAGGAAGAGGAAGACGGGTCAGCCCGGCTTTGACCGGGCTGACCGTCCGGTGCACTTTGTGTGTAAGTGTGCTGTGCACACGCACACCCTCAAATTAGGTCCATCGTGATGTTTATGAGAAATCCTCTCCGTCCATTCATTTCCTCAGCTCATTTAATGAGTTGAGACCAAAATTGAAGCGGATCTAGATATCAGGTGGGTCCCAAATCGAGATTTAAGGGGCTGATCTGCTTGTTAGGCCACTTCCACAACGATCCAATGGATGATTTTTGATGTGTACGGTTAATTTATGGTCCTCAGGCCACGTATGGAGTTTTGTGTCAATTGGATAGCGGGAACCCTGTGTTCTTGCATTTTGGCTGACTTTCGGGCCACTTGAGCTTCAGTTTTTAGATTTTCGCGGATCTCTGGCGTGTAAATTTCTTAATCTTGGTCCCCTGGAGTCCGTCCCTTGCACTGGTGACTTTAGAACGTTAAATCCATGATTTAAACTCCCTTTTTCAGTCCATGCTCGCAAATACACTCTGCATCACAAATACGATTTAAAGTGGATCGTTAATAGTATTATGTACGTAAATCCAGGCCATAACAGGGGTCTAATATGCAATATTTGACCCTCAACACAACCCCCAACCAGCATTTTGCTAGTCCCGAGTAAAATATGCGAAAATTAAGTTGAGAATTACGAGACAATTCTTGTGAAGCCGAGTGATATTTTGGAAAACAATCCAGATATGAGAAATCTTAAGATTCATGAATGCTGATTATCAATTTCTCCTGGCCTCCCATGCACAGTGAATTTCATAATCAAGTTCAAATATTAATCCATAAACTAGAATAATTTTAAACATTGAGTTCCATGGGTGTAGAGTGTAATCCCGACTTTCAACATTAATATTCAATTCTTTATTTCAGGATGTCGTTGGTAACTAACAAGAGAATTCATGATAGCCAAATACTTGCCTTACAGATCATTCTTTCATTTCCAATTTATTTATTTATTTATTTTTTCTGTCAAGATGGGAATCAAATTTTCACTCATAGGGAGCAAACCTATGGTGAAAATAGTCATCTAGCTCTTTCCAACTGTTGATCATGAAAAATCGAATCCACACCTATAGGGAGCAAACCCATGGTGCAACTCTTTTTTTATACCCTGATGGCCAAATCTTTTAGGCTGGTTTCTTTCATGCTCAGTGATTACCAAGTTAATCATTCAATATCAAACTGAAATCTCAATGTGTAAGTGAGATGTGATATGTGAAATCATGACTCAATCAATGTTTACAACTTCTAATCATGGATTAACAATTCAAACTTAACTGTGAAATCTACAGATAACTGAATCCAACAGTCATGAATTACCAACATCACGAATCTTGAAATTCTAAATCCAAGATGGCCGTCAAAATCACATCGGATTCATAAGAAATTCCAGAAAAATTTAAAAATTTTCACAATTTTTGCTCAAGACATAGAAAACACTGATTAGGTAACCTAATCCCACCCCCAACCTAAAATCTACATTGTCCTCAATGTAAAAGATATGAGCATGGAATGCACATGGGACAACGAAAGTAAAAGAGAAGTGATGGGAAGATAGTACCTGAATGATGAATCGTGAGAGACTTTCCAAGAGATCTCAACATGAGAGCGGGTGAGCACGAGAGAAAAAAAACAACACAAAAATAAGAAATAAAACCTATCTATACCACTTTCGCAGGTGCTCTCGATTGCATTTAGCGCATGCAACAAGCCTTTAAACCCCTAGGTTGCCCCTAGTGGACGAGTTGTAGTCTCGTGAGGGTTTGCAGTAATGTTGCCCACAAACATTGAACTAACTAATCATGCTGCAAGGTCCTCTTCTGGCCAGTATCTTGATAAGTTTCTCAGTAAATTCCTCAACAAGATCATCCAAAAGCCCTTTTTGCAAAAGGCTTGGGTGCCCTGGAGCATGACTTTCCAGAGAGACTTATGTACCTCATAAGAAATTTTCCATTGCATTGCTTGAGGTAACCAGAGTATGTACGATTCACCTGTGACAGAAGAAGTTTCAACGTTAGTATCCCATGGTGAGTCAGAGACTACAAGTAGATAAAGTTTAGAAAACTTCGCAAAAAATGATGTAGCCTCAACACATTTCGAAGTGTCAAACTTCGGTTCAATTTTCAGCTCCTCCTCCTTTAATGGTGGACGATTAGGATCAGGGGAAGAAGGGGCTTCAAAATAAGGGTTCTCTCGGTCAGTGATAACTACCGAGATGTTGTCTTGCAAGGCATCCACTTTGTCTTTTGACATGAGATCGTTTGACTTTGAAAAGTAGTGTGCCCAGCAATTATCAAAAGAGTCGGAAATTTCAGCTGAGAGTGACTTATTTTCCTCATGGAAATCTGTAATGAGATGCTCAAGGACTCCCTCGCCCTTAAAAGTATATGAAGATATGTTCTCTTGCTCCAGCCCTGCACAAACATATTGAAGATCAATAGGGGAAGCATCGATGGGATCACTTTGTTCATTGAAACTACTCAATCGAGGCGTTGAACTGTCAGACGTGTACAGCTCAGATGGTGGTCTTAATTGAGTGGTTTCAAATTCTAGAGTCGTAGCGAGCAGCTCGTCCTTCTCCCAAATCACATTATCATTCAATTCAAGAGAGTGGTCCAAACATGTCTCATGAAGTTGGAAGGGTCGGTTTTAATGAGCTCATCTTCCACTTTTAAATCAGATATGTTAGGTGAGTGGAGTAGCTCAGTATGACCGATCACTTCGTGTGCTTCTTGAGCATTGACCTGGACCATACTTGAGGTTGATTCCAGGGAAATTTGGGTTGTGCTCTCATGAATCTCATCCCAATACTTCTCAGCTTCCAATTCAGTGCAGTACACACTTGAGATGGGATCGCTTTCCTCACAATCTATTCCTAAATTCGGTTGAGGTTCGAATGAACTAACCTCTACCTCATCATTGAATTCATGTGTGTCAAGTAAGGGAGGTGTGTCATCATCACTGTATTTGAAAGACACCCATGTATCTCCACCATTCTTTTGAACAGTCATCGAGATCGGCTCATTGGGAAATTGAACCACGTGCTCGTTAATGGAATCCAACTCCTCATTCCAAATTCCAGATTTCGTCAAAAGCGAGTGAGGATCACTTTCCTGGCATTGTATTTCTGGATTGGATTGTAGTTGGGATGCACGAGCTTCTTCTATCCTTTCAAGGCGCGAATTCAGTGCTTCCATTGCTTTTCTTATTTCCGTAAGGCATTCCATGGTATACTGAATTTCATCCTCTTGGATCGTTTCTGGTAGGTTCTCAACGGTAGGGTATCCAAGAGAATAATCATTACATGTGGTTGGTTCATCTTCCCAGTTTTGATGGTTCCACTGGTTATAGTCATACGGGTCATCGGTCGAGAGTTGATACGCGTTATCATTCCAATAATCACGTACTGTTTCCTTAACTCGTGGAATGCAATTATTTTCCCGTAGATAATCACCGAAGGACTTCTTAATCGGTGGAGCATCATGTTTTGATTGGTTGAAGTAATTTTCAGAAAATATTTGAGGCATAGGCTGTTTTCCATCATTATCATCATACATCAAAAAATTTTCCCAAGATTCCTTAGCTATCTCAGCATATATACGTTCCAACTCTTGCATAGTAAAACCCAAATTATGAATCTACTCCTAGGAAAAATAAAAAGAAAAGATCCTACAACAGTATGGAAAGTATGAGGGGAAGAAGTTAGAAAGAAGTTACCAGGTTAAAGATTCCTAAGTAAAAAACCTGCAAAATAAAACAAAACAAGTTAGTTCAAAATAGAAGAAATTTCTAGAGCAAATCAAATCTAAAGAGTTAGGAAATCTAGCAAATCAGAAAGAGTTTACCCAATTAGAAGTTCTATCTTAACAACCTACAGAATAAGAAATATGTTAGTTCTATGAAAAATAGAAAACAAAATTAAAAATTTAAAATTAGTAAAATCCTAATCTTAAACTAACTCTAAAACTCATTAATTTCAGAAAATCGTAGCCGTCAGTCCCCGGCAACGGCGCCAAAAACTTGTTCACTCCCCAAGTATAGGGTTGTGATGTAGTAATAAACTCGGTAAGACCGAGGTCAAATCCACAGGGACTGAAACCTGTACGTTATCTGAAATTGACCAGAAATAGAACTAGACTAAGATGAATTCTAAATCAGATGAATTTTGAGGAATAATGGTGAAATAATTAAACTAAAACTGAAGAGAAATTAAAAGAAGAAACGCTAGGGTGCCAAGGATCCACTTGTAGAGATCAGGGAGAACTACACTTGATTCATAAAAATCCACTGAACTTCCTTTGATGTAATTTTGAAAAGATGAAAGGTATATGAATTAGAATGGATTCCATCACCAAACTATGCCCAGGAGACAAAGCAAACAACAGAATTAAACTAATTACCAACCAATCAATGTATGAAGGTTAGGAAGGGTACCGACATCCAACCATGCCCAGGAGACGATGGTGAACAACAGGGCTTCCTGACGTCATAAACATAAGAGAAAAAGAACATGCTCAAAGCCATTGCAGACCCATTGTAATTTCAGTCACAACAGACCATTAAAGACTGAAAACATTCCTTTAATAAAATTAAATTAAAATCCATTCAGTTTAAACATGAATCAAGCCGTAGAGATCTTCCCATCACGCGACAAGCTTCACCTCTTGGCCCTAGCCAAGAGGTTAGCCCGACATGATCGGTCTAGATCTCTCAAAGAAAGAAAAGAAACAAACAAATAAAATAAAATAAACTACTCTTCTCTCCCTGGCTCTGGATCTCGAATTCCCTGGCTCTCAATGCCTTCCCCACGTCCAAAACTCCCCTTTTATAGCTGCTGGATGGCTGGAATTGGTGGCAGAGTCGTAGAAGGACTCGGAGTACAGTTTTTCGCAACCGTAATCGGTGGGCCCCACAGAGGTGTTTTCTGGACAATCCACCCCGTCCATTGGATTCAGGACGAAATTTCAGTCAAGAATGGGTAGTTTTGAAAGTCCATTAGAGCGGCCCACAGAAAAAAATACAAAAAGATCGGTTTTGAACGTCGCCGGGTAGCCCTTTTGTGGCCTCTGTATCACGCACGTGTGTACGCATGGGAGTGAACTATCAGCATGGTTTTGTAGTATTCATGGCCCTCTACACGATGGACGGATCGGATTTTCCGTACGGATGACGTGTGGGGCCCACAGCCGTTCGCAAAAACGGACAGCGTCCGTTCCTTCGCTGACGCAGAACAGGGACGCGGCTTCGCTGCGGAAATGGTGGGGTCCACTGTGATGCATTTTAACGAAATCCAAGCCGTCCATTCGCTTCAGGACGAAAAACCGTCCAGGAGGGGCGAGATTTATTTGATTTCAGTCTGGCCCACGGATTCTTCCTCTCTACCGTCCGACGTGCTTTTGAACGGCTGAGATCTCCAAGAACTTCACCTCTTCACTTTCTGTCAGCTAGGCATAGGTGTTGGCTGCCCCCAGGAACGAATGAACGGTTCAGATTGATCGTATGTACCATGGGTGGGGTCCACAAGCCAAAACTGACGGACAGCGTAAAGACGCTGTCCGTTTTTTTGCGCAGAGGAAGAGGAAGACGGGTCAGCCCGGCTTTGACCGGGCTGACCGTCCGGTGCACTTTGTGTGTAAGTGTGCTGTGCACACGCACACCCTCAAATTAGGTCCATCGTGATGTTTATGAGAAATCCTCTCCGTCCATTCATTTCCTCAGCTCATTTAATGAGTTGAGACCAAAATTGAAGCGGATCTAGATATCAGGTGGGTCCCAAATCGAGATTTAAGGGGCTGATCTGCTTGTTAGGCCACTTCCACAATGATCCAATGGATGATTTTTGATGTGTACGGTTAATTTATGGTCCTCAGGCCACGTATGGAGTTTTGTGTCAATTGGATAGCGGGAACCCTGTGTTCTTGCATTTTGGCTGACTTTCGGGCCACTTGAGCTTCAGTTTTTAGATTTTCGCGGATCTCTGGCGTGTAAATTTCTTAATCTTGGTCCCCTGGAGTCTGTCCCTTGCACTGGTGACTTTAGAACGTTAAATCCATGATTTAAACTCCCTTTTTCAGTCCATGCTCGCAAATACACTCTGCATCACAAATACGAGTTAAAGTGGATCGTTAATAGTATTATGTACGTAAATCCAGGCCATAACAGGGGTCTAATATGCAATATTTGACCCTCAACAATCTTCAAAACAGAGCCCGTTCTTGGCCTTTTGCGTGGTTTCGCTGGTGGTTATTTTTAGCCACGAATAGGTGTGCGTGAGGTGTGATGGACTTTACTTTTAGAGTTTATTCAAAGCTGTTAAGAAGAAGAAGTGAAGGGAGGTGTCCTAGCAATTTGAGTTGGGTCCCACCCGAGCTCGGGTTGTCACGCACACACCCACCTGCCTCACCTACTTCTTCTCCTTCTTTTCTTCCTTTCTCAAATGGTGTTACTGTGTACACTCACTGACTCGGCTTGGTCCGTTCTTCATGGACTGAGTTGGGGCAGTGAGTGCCAGGCTCACTGAAACGCCCTTTCTTCCCTCTGTTTTTCTTCTCTCCTTTTCCTCACTTTTCTCTCTTTGTTTCCTCCCTCACTTTTCTTTCTATGTGAGTTTTGAGAGGGCTGGGCCTCTCCTTATATAGACAGAGAGGGAGGAGGCTTGACGGTGGGTCTTAATGCAGCCAGGAGACAGCGGCTGCATCACCGCCCTCCCTAACCTAGAAAAAGAGAAACCTCGGACGTTTCTGCATAGCCTCATGATGAGGGAATGGATGGTCCATCCCTAGCTCACTTGTTCCTATGAGCGGGTCTAAACCCTTACACGGTTTTCATTAGGGGGCCCATGTGAGTGAAATGGACGGTTTGGATTGGCTTAAGGTGGCCCACCTTGATCATGATGAATCGGTTTTGAGAAGGCTAGAAACACAATTTTGTTTCTACGCATGCCCAGTTCGGCTGGATCTGTGCACATCCTCGTGGGCTTCAATGTAGACAAGGTGTTGGGTTTTGGTAAGACCCAATCCCTGAACACGATGGATGGTTTGGATCGACCCAAAGGATGATGATGATGGGCCACAGGCCATCACAAACGGACTTTTGTCCGTTCGCTGAAAACAGTGAGAGAGAAATCTCTCCATTTTTTTGGAAAGACGCGAGTCAGATCGTGTTGACAGGGCTGAAGGTCTCAAGCATCTCAGGTGCTGTTGTACTGGTGTTCATGCACGCCATTTTGGGGGCCATGGCGATGGTTGTGGGAAATCCACTCCGTTTACTAGGTTCATTTACTTATATAAGGAAATGATCTCAAGAATGGGGCCGACCTAACTCGTAAGTGGGCCATACGGGTTGATTCCTATCTCTAACAGTGGATTCTCATCAATCTAATGGTCAGATTGTCTCTAAATTGAATGTCAACGGCTAAAATAGTCCCCAGAATTTATCAGACGACTGGGTCCACATGTTGTAGGGATATGGGTGTGGAAACCACGGTAACTTCAGGTTTCACCATCCTTGTCACAGCATGCATATAAGTTACTTTTCTATCTTGTTGTTCAAAATAAATGGGTCCACCTGTGATAATCTTCCGGAAGATCCACTCCATTCACCGTCTTTGGCACGCTGTGCTAACCCATGGTCCCAAATTTGAAATAGACCCGAACTTCAAGTGGGCCACATGATCTGCTAATGCATTAAATGGTATTCACCGTTAAAACCATCTTCACTCTTACGTATGTGCCATGCATCCTTAATTACAGATTTGCCATTATTTCTTCAACCACTTTCCACTGTCAGTTATATCTGATTGCACCGTCCAAATGTCCAGAAATGTGGCGGAGGTTCCTCGTTTTTTGTTCTCTTTCCATCGGTCAAGTTTGGGCCCCGATCTCCTGAGGATGTCCAAGATACTCTTTTAAATGGCCAACCCACTCTGTGTTTCAGAATGTCAGTTGTACACATCTAGTTGAACTATTACCTGGTAGTTTGGTCATATACTTTAGGATCTTCAAAATGACCGATTCATCTTAATATTTGGATGGCCCACTTGACGGATCCAAACCTGATGTGTGGTAAGATAACTTGCTAAAAATAAGTAAACTTGGTGGTTAGTATTCTAATCATGTATTCAGGTGATTGTACGATCAATTTTGTAAATGGATGAACCCAATGGGTTTTTAGAGTGATCAAGGGGCCGAACACGTATACTGTTGGACTTGAGTGACTTGTTCACATGTGTAAGTTCCTCGGATTGTAATTATAATAGTAGGTTAAGCATATTCATATGGGGTGAACAAGATGAACATGTCAAAATCTTGATCTAGTAAGTATATGATCGGATGTATAGGCCAAGTAGCTAATTTACTACGATCTAAGGGCTGAAATTTGACGTTTATGGTTAATTTTTGATAATTAGGCCTGGTATACAATTTCACATGAAACGGATTGTGGGAACCATGTGGTCAAGGATTTAGGAGTTTAGGTCAATGACATTTTCGTAATTGTTGCTGATATGTGAGTTTTGGAAAATCCAATGGCTCTGCATGGTTATAGGCACATTTCTAAGAAGTTCTTACAAAAGAATATATCTAAATCATTATGGATAGGGAGCTATTCATCGTGTTATTCATGGGAAAAGTACTTATGTTAAATCATGTGATGGATAGTCTCGTCTTGAAATCAACTGTCAGATGGTTGAATTTATTAAATGGAGGTAACTCCCAACGGTTAAATTTGTGTCAGGGCAACGATGTAAGGCCAGAATAGTTGGATTGGTATCGTACACGTGTACGTACTAGGTAAATTACTTGGTAATGCTCGAGAACTTTCAATACTCGAGTATTGAAAAGTTCGGGGTGTTACAAGATCGTATTGGGCAACCAACGCCAACATGAATATTTGCTTCTCCATAGGTACGAATATCTTAGTGAAGTCAATACCTTCTCTCTGAGCATATTCATTCATTATCAACCTTGCCTTGTACCTATCATGTTTCTTTTTAAAAATCCACTTACACCCGATCGCTCTTCGATTGATGGAAAGCTCCACTAGCTCCCACGTCTTGTTCTTGTACAAAGAGTCCATCTCATCATCCATCGCTACTTTTCACTTTTTGGCATCCATCTCATCAAGAGTCTCTTGAAGTAAACTGATCCCCCTCATTTGTAATGAGGGTCAACACGACATTTGAGTCATCTCTGTATCTTGCCGATAAGCTGAGATCCCTTAGCGAATTCCTTCTCATAGATGGCTGCTCCACTTGCTCATGTACTTATGTCCACGTCTCTGTCTCGGCCTAAGTCTCATCTTTGTCTAACTGAACATCCACAACCAACTTTTCTGGTTCCTTGTGTTCCTCCTTACGGAACAAGGATCCTTCGTCGAATTTGACGTCACGACTAAGGATAGTTTTCCATGTGACCTAGTCATACAACTTATACCCCTTCACACCATTACCATAGCCAACAAAGATGTATTTCTTAGCTCTTTAGTCCAACTTATCTCTCTCAACTGATGATATATGAGAGTAAGCATCACAACCAAATACTCGCAGTCTTGAGTAGTCTGCCTTCTACCCGCTCCACACTTCCACTGAAAATTTACATTCAATGGTCGTAGAAGAGGACCAATTCTCTTTTTAAAGATCCACTTGCACCCGATCGCTCTTCGATTGATGGGAAGCTCCACCAGCTCCCATGTCTTGTGCTTGTACAAAGAGTCTATCTCATCATCCATCGCTACTTTTCACTTTTTGGCATCCATCTCATCCCTTTTAAAAGTAAATTGATCCCCCTCATTTGTAATGAGGGTCAACACGACATTTGAGTCATCCCTGTATCTTGCCGGTAAGCTGTGATCCCTTAGCGAATTCCTTCTCACAGATGGCTGCTCCACCTGCTCATGTACTTATGTCCACGTCTCTGTCTCGACGTGAGTCTCATCTTTGTCTAACTGAACATCCACAACCAACTTTTCTGGTTCCTTGTGCTCCTCCTTACGGAAAAAGGATCCTTCGTCGAATTTGACGTCACGACTAAGGATAGTTTTCTGTGTGACCTAGTCATACAACCTATACCCCTTCACACCATTACCATAGCCAATAAAGATGTATTTCTTAGCTCTTTGGTCCAACTTATCTCTCTCAACTGATGATATATGAGAGTAAGCATCACAACCAAATACTCGCAGTCTTGAGTAGTTTGCCTTCTAACCGCTCCACACTTCCACTGAAATTTTACATTCAATGGTCGTAGAAGAGGACCGATTCACTAAGTAATAAGCTATGTTAACGGCCTTAGTTCACAATTCATTGCCCAACCTAGCATTACTGATCATGCATCAGGCTTTATCCAAGAGAGTTTGATTCATCCGCTTAACCACATCGTTTTACTTTGGTGTGTGGCGCACTATGTCGTACCTCACAATCTCTTCATTTTTACAATACCGATTGAACTCCTTTGAAGTGAATTCCCCACCGTTAGCTGCCCTCAATACCTTCACCTTTTGCCCCGTCTGTTTTTCCAATGGCACACTATGTCGCCTTTCATTGCTTAAAGTTTGTGAAAACATCCGATTTATTTTTCATAAAGTAAACTCAAACTTTCCTGGATTAATCATCAGTGAATGTGACAAACCATGACCACCCTCCACTAGAAACCACAGACGACGGTCCCCATATCTTAGAATGCACATAATCAAGAACACCCTTACATACATGTTTCCTAGTTTTAAAAGATAACTTTGATTATTTACCATATATACAATCCTCGCATATACTAAAAATTAAAACTTTTAAAAGCTGGAATTAAACAACGATCAGAAAGTACCTTTATACCCTGCTCACTCATGTGACCCAAGCGTGCATGCCACATAGGTACAAATGTGGATCTGCTGCAGATGCTGCAGCTCCACCTGATGAAGTGCTCCTTATCGGCCTGTAAAGATTTTCATTCTGTTGTGACTTTTATGACTACAAGCGCCCCCTTTGAAATTGTAAGGAGATGATCAAAGCCACTGAATCTGTACCCAAGTGCCTCGAGTGCTCCTAGAGATATCAGGCTCTTCCTCATCCCAAGAACGTGTCTTACCTCGGTTAAGGTACACTCCATGCCATCAAACATCTTGATGTGCACCGATCCAACACTCATCACATTATAGGCATTATCATTGCCCATAAATACCTAGCTACTATCACACTCTCTGTAACTGGTGAGCCAACTCCGATGAAGAGTCATGTGATATGATGCCTTAGTATCCAAAATCCACTCATCCTTACATTCATCGTATGAGTGTCCAATCATGGACACCGACAACACATTATAACCACTTATACCTTCATTAGACTCTATAGTATTGGCCTCCCTGGAAGAAGCCTCTGAATTCTATTTTCTTGCTTTAGGATTCTGACAATCCTTCTTTATGTGCCTAGACATCCCACAGTTCCGACATTTCAATTTTCCTTTGCCCTTGCCCTTAGATTTGGACCTCAATCAAGAAGATTCATTGTCCCACTTAGAATTTCATCCCTTTCTAACCAATGCATCAGTAAAGGCGCTCACATCATCGCTTTTATTTCACATCGCCTTTCCATGAAGGGCTAAAATAACAGTATCGATGCTAATGGTTGACCTATGCATAACGAGTCCTTAAACGACTCGTATAAAGTTGGGAGAGAATTCAATAGGATGTATGCCTAATCCTCATCTTTTATTATTTCCTCCACATTTAACAATTTATAAATTAACTTGTTAAAGTTACTAATTTGGGCCTTAACATCGGCCCCCTATGCTATCTTCAGATTGAACAACTGAAGCTTCTCAAGAGAATTTTTCACATAGATGTCCTATAATTTCACCCATGTACTTGCTGCAGTTTTCTTTCTCATGACACTGTAGAGGACCTCATCCATTAGGCACAATTAGATAGAGGTTATCATTTTCTTATCCATCTGATTCCATTCATCATTTGTCATAGATTTCGGCCGCCTCTCAAGGAGAGCTAGTCCAATCCTTGCTGAAATAGGAGACTGGTCATCTTGACATTTCATAGTTCAAAATTATTTTTTCCAAAATATTTCTCAACATCGAACTTAGGATTAGAAGCCATTGATACTATGCTTTCATATTCAAATTGCGCCCCAATGTTTGCTTTGATACCACTTGTTAGGGGACAACGGAACCACACAAATATGAATCAAGCAAAGTACTCCAATCGCACAATCAAATCCAATCACAAACACTCTGAATTTAACATGGAAAAACCCTTGCGGGAGAAAACAAGCCTCGAATCTGCTCAAGCTATGCCTTTGAAACCCTAGAACGAATTAGAAAGCTTAATGAACTCTATGATGCCCCAAAATCCTGATTACACCGATATATATAGCCTTTTATGAGAATCACAATCAAAATAGGAAACAAATCCTACACTTACGTAATTTTCTAGTGACTAAACATGGATTTTCGAAAATTTTCTAATGGCATCTTCGATAGGACTTCGATGGGACTTCAATGGCATCGACGATCTGTTGATGACGATGGCATCGAAAAGGACACCACAAAGTGTCCAACAATCAACATGGGATTTTCAAATTTTCTCGATGGCATCGAACAACTATCGACGAAATCGAACTACTATCAACGAAATCGAACTGTCTGTTAATGGCATCGACAAACCCTTTTGCTGAAAGATTTAAGACATCAACAACAGAAGTTTTAAGTTTTTGCTTGTAAAAACCCAGCCTGGAGACAATTAGAATATTTACCTACTTATTCTCTCTTTGTTTGAGTAAACTGCCATTGGGCTTCAATTTGAACACATAGCCACATGTGTAGTGAATGATCTAATTTTAATTGCGTCTATGCGAGTATGTATGTGCCAGGTGTGCCAGAGTCATATTCGACTTAAGTTAGATATACGACCACATGTAGTAAATGACATGATTTTGATTGTGCATGTCGAGTATGTATGTGACGGATGTGCTAGAGTCGTATTCGACTCAAACTAAACATAATGCCTTGTGACCCTAGGCATCGAAATAGCTAGATTAGGAACGGATCAGTGAAGATCGGCCTGACTATTCAGCCATTGATTGACAAATGATTTGTAAGGGGAGGGCTAGTCCTTGAGATGAGTTCTTTTTACCTTGAAAACGAGGATTTTTATCATAACGACAATAACTTTGTAGCATTTATTAAGAAAGTAAATGCTTAAAGAGAAAACATGAAATACAAAGCCAAGTATCAATTTTATTAAACTAAATAAGAATGTAATACAATTAGTAGAAAAGTAATTAAAGTAGATGAAATTACAGACGGTAGTTCGAGCAGGCAAAGCAGTCATGGATGGTTGATAATCTTCTGGACCTTAAGTGTAACGGCCTGACCGACCTTGTACGATATTGTCTGCTCTAGGGGACTCCCCTGCACGGTTTTGTTCTTAGGGGACTCCCCTAAAAGGCCTCGTACTATGAAGGTTTGAACCACACATATAACCACCATTACTTCGGACAGCGCTTCCGATATGGGACATCATTCACAATATCGTACAATGTTGGTCAGGTTGTTACATATAACCACCATTACTTCAAACAGTGCTTTCGATGTGGGACACCGTTTCACCCCACTGCATACACAGTAGCCTGCCAACCACTGGTAGCTCACCCAAGTCCTTAAACCCCGCCCACACAATGTCCGCCCACATGTGCACCAGTATTATGTCACATTATCCCCCATCGAGGGCAGAGATGTCCTCGGCTCTGATACCATTTGTAACGGCCCGACCGACATTGTACGATATTGTCCGCTCTGGGAGACTCCCCCGTACGATTTTATTCTTGTGAGACTCCCCTAAAAGGCCTCGTACTATGAAGGTTTAAACCATACATACAACCACCATTACTTCAGACAACGCTTCCGATGTGGGACACCGTTCCACCCCACTGCATACACAGTAGCCTGTCAACCACTGGTAGCTCGCCCAAGTCCTTAGACCCTGCCCACACACGTCCGCCCACATGTGCACCAGCATTGTGTCACATTATCCCCCACCGAGGGCAGAGCCATCCTCAGCTCTGATACCATTTGTAATGGCCCGACCGACATTGTACGATATTGTTTGCTCTGGTGTACTCCCCCACACGGTTTTATTCTTGGGGGACTCTCCCAAAAGGCTTTGTACAAGGAAGGTTTGAACTACACATATAACCACCATTACTTCGAACAATGCTTCTGATGTGGGACACCATTCCACCCCACTGCATACTCGCCAACCACTGGTAACTCGCCCAGGTCCTTTATACCTCGTCCACACAACGTCCGCCTACATGTGCACCAGTATTGCATGTGGGCGGATGCTGTGTGGACGGGGTCTAAGGACTTAGGCGAGCTACCAGTGGTTGGTAGGCTACTGTATATGCAGTGGGGTGGAACGGTGTCCCACATCAGAAGCGCTGCCCAAAGTAATGGTGGTCATATGTGTGGTTCGGACCTTCCTTGTACGAGGCCTTTTGGGGGAGTCCCCCAAGAACAAAACCATGCTGGAGAATCCCCCTGAGTGGACAATATCGTACAATGTCGGTCAGGCCGTTACAAATGGTATCAGAGTCGAGGACGGTTCTGCCCTCGGTGGGGGATAATGTGACATAATACTGGTGCACATGTGGGCAGACGCTGTGTGGGCGGGGTCTAAGGACCTAAGCGAGTTACTAGTGGTTGGCAGGCTACTATGTATGCAGTGGGGTGGAACGGTGTCTCACATCGAAAGTGCTGTCCGAAGTAATGGTGGTTATATGTGTGGTTCGGACCTTCCTTGTATGAGGCCTTTTGGGAGAGTCCCCCAAGAACAAAACTATGCGGGGAAGTCCCCCAGAGCCGACAATATCGTACAATGTCGGTCGGGCCATTACAATGTATGGTTCGGACCTTCCTTGTATGAGGCCTTTTGGGGGAGTCCCCCAAGAACAAAACCGTGTGGGAGAGTCTCCGAGAGCGGACAATATCGTACAATGTCGGTCAGGCGGTTACAAATGGTATCAAAGTCGAGGACGGCTCTGCCCTCGGTGGGGGATAATGTGACACAATACTAGTGCACATGTGGGCAGACGCTTTGTGGGCGGGGTCTAAGGAACTGGGCAAGCTACCACTGGTTGGCAGGTTACCGTGTATGCGTGGGTGGAACGGTGTCCCACATCGGAAGCGCTTTCGGAAGTAATGGTGGTTATATGTGTGGTTCAAACCTTCATAGTATGAGACCTTTTAGAGGAGTCCCCCAAGAACAAAACCGTGCGGGGGAGTCCCCCAGAGCGGACAATATCGTACAATGTCGGTCAGGCCATTACATTAAGCAAAACTCTATTATGTGCATGATACAAACTAATTCCATCTTGGCATGATTCGGTAATGTATTAGCATAAATTATTTCAAAAGCTAAAATGTCATTTCGGTAAGACGGTAGTCTTGAATGTTCACAAGAGATTTATTAACTAATCCATGATGAATGTTATTTACCAGTAATTGATCATTTTGAGTCCATCAATGTTCATTATGCTATTCCCAAATGGGTGAAAGATTCCTCATCTTAAAACTAAGCTTGGAAACATTCAATTGCACACTTTAAGTCGCAAATATTTTTGTTGAATTTAAGTGTGTTAATACACATTTCTTGTTGCTTGTTTTGAAGTTACAAAAGAATTCATGGCTAATTTCATTTTGCATAATCGACCGCATGTTTTAGTAGTGATGATTCACATCTTGTTCTATTATGTTCTCTTAAAGGCGTAATGGCAATTGTCTCTCTGTAGTTTTTCCTTTCATGTTCTATTCTAGAGGGGGTGAACATTATTGTCTGCCTCATGTCCAAAAGCTTGAAATTAGGTGAGGCATCCTATGTCAGATGAAAGCTTCTTTTAATTGTAAGGTAATGGGCTTAGATCCTTATCCAGGTTGTATGTAGGCAATTTGGGATCCGGCAGTCTGTGGAGTAAAAGAAAGTGCAAAACTCCTAGAAATAGTTAAAAGTTGTCAGCAATACAGGTTCATTTGTCAATTAGTTGAGGCTGGGTTTTTTTTTTCTCCTTCTCCATGGGAAGCTTCCATTTCAATTTTTTCATGGTATCATAGCAAAGTTCAAGGAAAAAGACAGCAATTGCAAAATTTTAGATTGACACAACAACACTGAAATCTTCTTCTGTAGTAGGATGTATAGGTTATGTATGAGTTGTATAGTATCTTTTTAACCAATGACTTTCTGTACTCTCTTGTGTATTCATATACTGAGAAAATGCTAAGTAGAGCCAATTGAATAAGGTAGAGCACTAGTTAGAGAAGGACAGGTGGAATAACAAAAGCACTTTGCAAAAAAAAAAAAAAAAAAAATCAAAAAATGCTTTTAGATGCCATTTGTCCCTCTTTCAATGGAGTACCTTATTAGGGTTCTGTGGTGTGGCCCATTTGAGGTTTAGATCTGCCTCATTTTTGGGCTTATGCCCTGAAATGGTCTCATAAAATATATGGGATGGATAGTGTGGATATAACATATACATCATGGTAGGCCCCACAAAACTTTGCGACATTAATGGTGTGTGGCCCACCATTTCATCTCCCTGCCTTACTGCTCTCATATCTATTGAAGCCCTGTGTAGGACTAGGTCTGGTTCTGACAGACTACTGCTTTCAATTGGGCTTCTTTTGGTCTAACCGTGCTAAGAATATTGGGGGTCATGTGAAAGCAAGCCCAAATTCAAACTAATAAGATGAAAGCAAATGAAAGAAAAATGTGCAAAGAATACACAAGTTTTACGTGAAAAAACCTTAACAGGGAAAAACTATGGCTCAAAGCGATAAGTTATCTACAATGAAAGCAATATTACAAGAGATAGATGGACTTACCTATCCGAACAACCCCAAAAACCTCCTTGAAATCCCTAGCTATGCTTTTAAAACCTTAAGAACGTCTTAGAGAACCCTGACCTTACCCTAATCTTGATTACACCCAATATATATACTACCATAACTAGAATAGAAAATAAATCGCACACTTACGTAGTTCTGCGCACACCTTTAATCGGACCTTCGATGACATGAACAATCATCGAGGACTAGTCGATGAAATCAAAGCCACCTTCGATGTCACCGAATAACAACTCCAAAACTGTCTAGCAATCAACTACTATTTTTTTGAATTTTCTCGATAGGATTGAACATCTGTCGATGGCATCGACATCTGCTCGATGGAATCAAGTAGTCTATCGATGACATCGACAGACTTTGTTATAGATAGATTTAAGACATTGATAACAATCTCCACCCTCCATTGTTCCTTTACCACCACTATCTCTAATAACCTTTCATCATTTCTTTATCGTCGCTTCTTGTGCACATTCCATCTTTATTAAGCCCGGAGAAGTTTCACAGAACTTAAAATTCTTTGTAGGAACCACCTTTGTAAGTATATCAGTCGAATTCATGCTTGTGTAGATCTTCTCTAGAGTCACGCCTCCTTCCTCAAGCACCTATCGGATAAAATGATGATGAACATCAATATGCTTAGTACGTGATTGATAAACAAAGTTCTTCGCCAAATTAATTGCACTTTCGGTGTCACAATTAATTGGCCCAACCTCCTACTGAAGCTCAGGCTGATTTATCATTCATTTCAATCAAACACCTTCTTTGAACACTTCTTTTACTGCCATATACTCAACTTTGGTTGTGGAAAGAGACACCACAAACAGAATCTTTGACATCCAACTGAGTAACCGGAAGTCGACCTTCCATTATCCATATGACGTACGTAGTCCGAATTAACATAGCATATCAACTTGTCCTCTGACTTTTCAAACGTCGAGATATATTCTACAGTACCTTGTATATACCAAAGTAACCATTTCACTATCTCCTAGTGTTGCTTATCGGGGTTAGCCATGTATCTGTTAACAACACCCACAACATATGAAATGTTTAGTCTCATAGAAACTATGACATACATCAAACTACTAACAACGCTCGAATAGGGCACGCAAGACATCTCTTGCTTTTCTTCATCTGTAACAGGACATTGTTTAAAAGAAAGCTTAAGCGAGTAGCATGATGTGCTAACCAGTTTCTCCTTGTCCATACCGAACTTAACCAAAACTTTCTCAATGTATTCTACCTGTGATAACCATAACCCGCTCCTTTGTCTATCTTTGTGAATATCTATATCGAGAATTTTCTTTGTACCCCCAGATCTTTCATTTCGAATGTCCTTGACAACTGAGCCTTCAACGTATTGATCTCATACATGTTATGGTTGGCTATTAGCATTTCATATATGTACAATACCAATACAATGAACTAACCATCATCCAATGTCTTAAAATAGACACAATAATCATACTCACTCTTAATAAACCTCTAACTCATCATGAAAGTATTAAACCTTTTGTACAACTGCCTAAGCGGCTGTTTCAAACCGTATAATGACCTCCTTAACCTACAAACTTTATTCTCGGTCCCTTTTACTTTGAAGCCTTTTGGTTACTTCATGTAGATCTGCTGTTTCAACTTTTTATGTAGGAAAGCAGTCTTCACATCCATCTGTTCCAATTCTAAGTTGTATTAGGCAACTAACGCCAATACAAATATGATAGACACATGCTTGACTACAGGCATGAAAATCTCATTGAAGTCGATACCCTCCTTCTACGCATACCCTTTCGCAGCCAATCTTTCTTTATATCTATCCCGCATTTTCTTATAAATCCACTTACAACCAATCAATTTACGCCCCATTGAAAGCTCCATCAGCTCCCATATCTCATTCGTATGCAGAGAGTCTATCTCATCATGCATGGCTAACATCCACTTCTTAGCATCAGAATATCTAATAATTCATGGAAAGAAGAAGGAACCCCTTCACCCATAATGAGGGCGAATGCAATATTCAAGTCATTCCTGTATCTAACTAGTAATTTGCGATCTCTCAGCTAATTTCTTTTGTGATGTGGCTACTCCATCTATTCCTATAGCTCTGTCTGTGGCTCAACTTTAAACTGTGTCTTACCCCTTTCAATTTCAAAATTGATCATTGTTGATTTTTTCGGTTCCTTGCTTTTATCCTTGAGGAATAATGAATCCCTATCAAATCTGACCTCGCGACTCAAAGTGATTTTTTGAGTGACACGGTCATACAATCTGTACCCTTTCACGTAATCACCATAGCTACAAAGGTAAGTTTATTCACTCTTTGATCTAACTTACTTATCTTAAATGACGGTACATGAGATTAAGTGTCACAACCAAACACACGCAACCTTGAGTAGTCAACATCATGATCGCTCCACACATCTTCAAGAATTTTACAATCTATCGGCTTAGATGGAGACTTATTCACTAGACAATAGGCTGTATTCTCGACTTCAATCCACGACATTACTCAACATGTTCCGGGCTCTCTTCAAGAGAGTTTGATTCATACATTCCACTGCATCATTTTGTTTAGGTGTGTGCCTCATTATATTATGCCTTATAATCCCTCCATCTTTACAAAATTGATTGAATTCGTTTGAAGTGAATTAATCTCTATTCTCTGTCATTAGAACCTTCAATTTCTACCATGTTTGCTTCTTAACCATTGCCTTCCACACTTTGAATGTAGCACATACATAATATTTATTTTTCAGGAAATAAACTCACACTTCCTGGAGTAATAATCTATGAATGATATAAAAAAATGATGACTCTCTAACAGAAACAAAGGGTGACTAGCTCCATACATCTGAATGCACATAGTCCAACACTCCTTTACATACATGCTTTCATGTCTTAAAAGTTAGCCGAGCTTGTTTACTATATATACAATATTCACATATATAAAAATCAACGCTTTTAAAAATAGGAATCAAGCTACGATCAGAAAGTACATTCATACCATGCTAGCTCATGTGGCATAGACGAGCATGCCATAAACGTGCTGATGTGGAATTCGCTGCAGACGTTGCAGCTCCACCCAATATAGTATTCTCAATCAACTTATAAAGATTGCTATTTCACTACGCTTTCATCACTACGAGAGCCCCCTTTACATAGTCCAAAGGTGACTACCTCCAAAGGTGACTACCTCCATACATCTGAATGCACATAGTCCAACACTCCTTTACATACATGCTTTCATGTCTTAAAAGTTAGCCGAGCTTGTTTACTATATATACAATATTCACATATATAAAAATCAATGCTTTTAAAAATAGGAATCAAGCTACGATCAGAAAGTACATTCATACCGCGCTAGCTCATATGGCATAGACGAGCATGCCACAAACGTGCTGATGTGGAATTCGCTGTAGACGTTGCAGCTCCACCCAATATAGTATTCTCAATCAACTTGTAAAGATTGCTATTTCACTACGCTTTCATCACTACGAGAGCCCCCTTAGAAAGTTTAAGGATCCGATCAAAGCCAGTGAACTTGCACCCAAGTTTCTCTAAGCGAGATAAGATTCTTTCTGAGATCAAGAACATGTCTCACATCCGTCAGGATACGCTCCACCTCATCGAACATTTTGATGCGCACTGAATCAATACCAATAAACTTACAAGCAATGTCATTGCCCATAAAATCCTGTTCACTATCGTTTTAATGTAATTGCTGAACCAATCTTTGTGGGAAGTCATGTGGTATGAGGCCTTCGAATCTAAAATCCAGTTGTTAATGAGGTAATTAGAAATGGATGCAGTCAAGACATCACCACCATCCACCTCCTTGCTAGATTGCACTATATTGGCCTCCTTCGTCGCATTATCAGACTTTTCTCCTTTCTGGGCGTTAGGATTCCGATAATATTTTTTCATGTATCATGTCATCTCACAATTCTAGCACTTTATCTTGCCATTCTCTTTCAATTTGGACTACGAAATTTTTTTTCCCTTTTTCCATTCATAACTCCTTCCCTTGACAATCAATGCATCTGTAGAGCTACCCTCGCTATTATCTTTCTTTCTCAACTGCTTCTCATGAAGGGCTGATATGACAGTTTTAACATTGATGTTATCTCTACCATGGATCAATGTTTCTACCAGATTCTCGAAAGATATTGGAAATGAAATTCAAGAGAATCAATGCTTAATCTTCCTCTTTAATCTTAACCTTCGCATTCATCAGTTTATAAAACAATTTACTTAAAGTGCTCTTGTGCTTGGTGATATTAGATCCCTCTGTCATCTTAAGATTGTAGAATTATTTCTTAAGATACATACAACCGCCTAGGGATTTCTTCATGTACAAACTATCAAGTTTCGTCCATATCCCTGTGTCAATCTTTTGATCCTGGACATTATATAGAATGTCGTCTGTTGGACACAATTAAATCGAGGTTATAGCCCTCTCATCAAGTTCATCACACTCTTGATCGTTCATAGATGCAGGACGCTTCACCTTCATAAGGAGAGCATGTTGCAATCCTTGTTGAACTAAAAGGCCTTTCATTTTTACCTTCCATAGTTCAAATTTTTTTTTGCCAGTAAACTTCTCAATTTCGTACTTCACATTAAATCCTTTCGTCGGCATGTTTCAAATTAGAACTTAAAACTCCAACGTATATTCTGATACCACTTGTTGGGGGTCGCGCGAAAGCAAACCTAAATTCAAACTAACAAGATGAAATCAAACGAAAACAAAACACATAGAGAACACGCAAGTTTTACGTAGAAAAACCCTCGTACGAAAAAATCACAGCACAAAGCGACAACTAGTCCACTATGAAGGCAATATTACAAGAGATGGATGGACTTGCCGATCCAAACAACCCCAAGAACCTCCTTGAAATCTCTAGCCATGCTCTTAAACAATTACGAACATCTTAGAGAACCCTAACCTTACCCTAATCCTGATTACACTACATATATATACACTACCGCAACCAAAATAGAAAATAAATCACGCACTTCTGCAATTCTATGCACGCCTTCAATGGGGCATTCAATGGCATCGACAGCTATCGAGGATTAATTGATGACATTGAAGCCACCTTCGATGCCATCAAATAACAACTCCAAAATTGTACAACAATCAATTAGAATTTTTCTGGATTATCTCGATGGGATTTAGCATCGGTCGATGACATCAACATCTGATCGATGAAAATGAGTGGTCTGTCAATGACATCGACACACTTTGTTACAAACGGATTTAAGACATTGACAACAAAGAATGTATTTGCGGCATGCTTTACATCACTCATTTACCTACCTTTAATGATCTCATGGCTCTCCTCACTCATGAAGCCCAAGTTCCATAATACCATGGTTCTACATTTGAAGCCTCTCCTTTAACCACCTTCGCCATTACTCAAGGTCATAGTGGTCGAGCATGTCATGGTAGAGGACGTGGTGTAAATGATAACTATCAAACCTATGAATGCACTGGCTCGAATCATCCATCTTCCATGTTTCTACCTTTGATCCAAAATCAAGTGCTAGATCTACTCAACAAAGGGACATTCTACTATTCATTGCGGCAATCGATTTAGTCAGTTAAGTTACTGGATTTGGATCAAGCATTTGTGGTAATGAATGTTTCATTTCCTTATGATGCAGACCAACTTGAAAATAATATCTGAATATAGAGGACACAATCATGCCATGGTTGGTCCGTTGTTGGTATTATCATAAATCTCTCAAACTTGGTTTCTTTGTTTCCAAATTGAGTGACTCCATGTTCACAATCTTTATATCCCATCTCTATGGATTAGTTCAAACACAATCCTTGGGGATTTGTTGTGAAGGATCTTTAATTGAGGGAAGCTACAAGGAGAGAGAGAGAGTTACCCTTCTCTAATCCAAAAAGCGTAGTTCTAAAATTGTGTGACTTGGCTCGAAACTCAGTTGAGTCAACTTGATTCAAGGAGATTTCGAGCAGAGTCACCACTAGTGAGTTCAACTCGATCATGACTCACTACAATGGTCACTAGCCGGTTGATTGCCTTACCCAAATGACTCTACAAACAAGCCATGCACTTCTTTCATAACCATTTAACTCAATTTATATATATTTTTTTATTTAATAAGCATATCGAGTCAGTCGAGTTGAGTTCTTGGGTTTTCAAGCATGCTTAATAATCCTAGTTCTATTACACTTCATTTGATTACAAATCATTTTCTCCCTACAGGTAGGCGTACCAACAACTGGAATTTTAAAAATAAAATACCACAAACAAGCACTATCCTCCACTCTCTATGACTATTGGGACATTCAGTCCATTCACCAGCATTCTGACCCAAATCTTGAGATAAGGAACAAATTTTCTTCTATATAAATCCATGCATTTTACACAACACAAATGGGGGCATTTAAATAGGGCATATATTGGAGCAGCTCTGCATTTTAAATAGCCCTAACTTCAAATTTGCTATCACATTGTGGTTGGGTGTTGGATCTCTACTCCTAACAAGGGTTGGCGAAAGTTTTTTGAACCAGCTGCAATTGGCACATTGTGGTTGGGTGTTGGATCTCTACTCCTAAAAAGGGTTGGCGAAAGTTTTTTGAACCAGCTGCAATTGGCAAGCAAGCCGATACGGCAAAGAGCCAACTTGAGCAGCACATTGGGCCGGTTGGTCATCGGCCATAACTCTTAATGAAAGTATAGCAGCTTGTAAACATGTCCTTTGTCATCTGTGTTGGAATGAATGCTATCATGGTTAGTTTTTTAAACTATAATTGTCACTCCTGGTGTTTGAAATATCGGTATTGTGTTATGTATTGCTTCCTTGGGATACAGATACATATCAGTTATTGAACGAGATATATCATTTGTATCAGTTAATTTATCGCAATTTTTTGGGAAACATTGCAGAAATGGTTGAATTTTTCAATGAAATTTCAGGGATGGTTAAAAAAAAAAAAAAAAACCTTAATACACACTTTTAAATTATAATATCTCAAAAAAGAAGTGCACATAATAGGTTTCTTTTGTAAAGGGTCACAAGTTATGCGATATTTGACTGAACTAATGCAACTATATTCAAATTGAATGCATAACATTTAAAGTGTATCTGATGATCATTTCATCAAACACTCTTAAATACTTCGAAATTAGTCTTAATTGACAGCTAGTTGAAATAAAATTAAAAAAAATAATAATATTTTAATAATTTTATTTTCTAAAAATTGACAAAGACTTAACAAATTAGTAGCTCATCCCTCATATATGCTTGATTTCATGTTTCGAGTGTAGCATTACAAGCAATTTGGGAGAAATTTAGGGAATTTCAAAATTTTTCAATTTTTTCTAAATTGGACCACCTACACTCAAATTTAGAATTAGAGTATATGTGATGATCATTTCATCAAATATTCCTAAATACTTTGACATTAGTCTCAATTAATAGTGGGTTGAAGGAAAATTTTGAAAAAAACATGGACAACATGAAGAACATGAAGGACCAATAGATATCAAAATTAAAGCTTCAACTCCATTATTTTGTATGCAAAACATGAAGAACCAATGGATTTGTAGCCATTTGACACTAATTTAACATAATTTCAACAAAACAAATGAATCGAAAATTAAAAATTCTCAATGGATCGAACATCTAAGATATATCGGCACTACCTGCGTGTGTCATATTGCATGGGTGGGATACAAGATATATCGTGGGATATATCGACTGATATCGTCAATATTTAAAATATTTGTTACTCTAATATTAATTATGCATGAGCAACTTAATCTTTCATGTTGTCAAGCTTATAGTATAAAAAATGAGTGTGGAAGACCACGAATTATATTATTTTCTTTTAAAGGCAATAATATTTTATTAGAGAAAACTGAAGAAGAAGATATATAAATTTTTGCTGCAAAATTTCTAAGGAATTTATATTTTACCAAATAATGGCTCCATTACATGAAGGTGCTTTCTGAGGGATGAAATACAAAAATGTCCTCTTTTTTTTTTTTTTTTTCCCTTAAAAATTAGTGAAACTCAAGACTTGTGGGGTTCATGTGGTATGTGTATAACATCCAACCTCTTAAACATATGCACCACACCATGGTGATAACACAAACATAACATCAGGTCAATCAGATGATCATCGAATGGGCTACACTTGAATTAGGGTATTTTGATTGGTGTACATTATTTTTATGGAATTTCTCACCTTACAAGGATCCACCATATTTTTGGTTCATGTAATAATAATGCTAGCGTACATTTGTTGGACAGGTTAGATGTGAGACACGTGCCACTGAGCCCACAACTTTTGATTTTCCATTTTACTTAAGAAGCAAAAGAGGGCAATAATGTAATTTCTCTTTTTAAAAAACACTTCTTGGGAATATCGGTCACTAGTCATTGGAGGCACTATTTGGTAAAATCCAAATCCTAAGAATTTTATGGTAAAATCTCCGAGATATTAGGCAAATTAAAACAATGATGCCCAATGCAAAGGGAAAAACAAAATTCATTTTGTGAAGGACTCTAAACATGAAGCCCACCTGATAACATCCAACTTAGCCCTTTTAAACATATGATACGTTGACCTACTTTAATTCCGGAAACATCAATTATTCATTTCCTCCCATAGAGCCCAAATACCCGCAAAAAAAGCTAGCATCTAGATCACCTTTCCTTTTTTCCCTGATGCATCCCCCTGCCATGCTAAAAGAATGGCTTCAATGGATCGCAACACCACGCATATCACTTTGGAGGTAAAAAAAAATCTCTCCCACACCTTTCTAGCAAATGGGCATTAAATAAAAAGCTGATCAATGGCATTACATTCTACATGCATGACACAAATGTTGGGAATCTCCATCTTCCTCTTCTAAAGATCGTCAATTGTTAGCATTTTTTTCTTCTTGCCAACCAAACAAATGCCCCTTACCTTAAGGGGGGCACCATAGTGACAAACATGTAACATTCTGAAATTTTGCTATTCTGGATTGTTAAAAGTCCTTAATTTTTTTTTTCAAATATAACTAGGCCACGTCGTCACTTACTGACCCTTGACGCTCGAGGTGAGCCTATATATATGTTATACCAGTAAAGAACTGCACAAATTCGATTAATCAACTGTATAGAGCCAACTAATTTGCTTGATCACTTAAACCTCAAGTCTAGCCTCGTATTGTTCATGTAGGGCCCAAATCTAACCAGCCCATCACTGACTAATCAAGATAACCATAACTAAATTAAAGATCTACCCAAAATGGAGCCAACTATGGCCCAGATCTTAACTAATGGATTAAGTCAACCTATTTACTCCTTTAGCCTAAGAATCAATGGTTTAGAGTGATCATCACTGAATCACCATTTTCGCTAATTTCGAATAGGCCACACTGTGAACTTAGTTAATCCAGACCTTAACAACTGCGCCCAAGAAATCTCCTTACCCAATTCATTCAAAAAATGCCTCGATTACCCAAACGAGCTCCAGACTGCTCGTTAGTGGACCACTAGTTCCAAAATTATAGAATAATGTCTGTCTCACTGGGCTTGAAGTCCATCGTGGGTGGCAAAGTAAGAAAGCGCCTAGAACTACTCAACTTGGGCCAGAAGCCAAGTGCTTGAAGCACGCAAATCCCCTAGGTTGAAATCTGAAAACTTAAGTGAAATAGACCTTCCACTTTTTGGCAAAGTTGCGACATTCCAACTGTTGAATTATGATCAAAATTGGGCCATGAGCCAAGGATATTTCTCTGCTCATATCAGTATAACTGGGACCCCGATCAAACATTGGTGACCGTTGATCGCAAATCGGGCCCCTTTGATCAATTGACTCATCCGTTTACCACCAAACTTGGGACAACCCTTCATCTAACTATGAGACACCTATTCAATAACGCAAATGGGTCAGGGGGCTACTGGGATGGCCCCAGGGACCAGAAATCTACCCACTAGGGGTATATATGTTAAAACAAGAGTTCCTAGGGCCATTTAGACAAATTTCTAGACTATATAAGTCCCAAAATATCTCTCCTTCACTCTCATACTAATTTTGCTACAAGGAGAGAGAGGAGAGAGTAGAGAGGGAGAGAGAGGGAGCTCCAAGGAGCTGAAATTTGGGGAATTTCCCTCTCCTACCACAATCCCATGTTGGAGCTCACAACTCTGCCACTGTAAAAGCGGCCCATCGGCGATAGAAAGGTAACCCTCCAGCCTTCTCCAAAATTTAGCATCATAAACCTTATGCATGCTCCCTTACAAGCTAATTCCGTTGTCGCAGGGCCTCATACACCAATCCGCGAGACCAAAACCATATGAGTGGCATTCTGAACCATCAAGCCATTTTTAGGTGCGGACATTAGTCTTAGGTGACCAATTATCAAACCTAAGCTGAAGTTAATGATTGTGGGTGCGAAATTCACTTTGCATGTTGATTAGTGAGAAATTCATTGATAGTTATTTCTCTTTAAATCTGTCTATCCATGTCCAAAATAATAAATTGCTTGATTTCATGGTAGATCAGGCTAAGATATTGAATTGATGCCCTTCCTCACTTCAAATTCTGATTATATAAAATTGATTTTTGATTGATCCCCAAATCTGTGACGATTTGGGGGAAATGTGCTTGCAGGTCATTAACACGCTTTGATTATGTTGAATGCCTACGCTTATGGATATACATGCCAAGAATTTTCTATGACTAAGAGTAGTTATGAATTCCCATAATATGCTAGATGATTAATTCATTTTCCGAGTTGGCCAGTAAAATTTTAAGACCCACACAGGCAACCCCACCGGTTGGGCTGCCCAACAACTAATCTGACTGATTTAGGTCGAACACGGGTAGTCAGTAGTAGTTAGACTACATGGGTTGCTCGCACCCAATGCTGGATATCCCGTAATTTTTCTGAATCAGACAAATTGGCCTATTAACTGATCAACCATATTTGTTAACAATGTTAATCACACCTGTTAAACTTAAGACACCTTACGCCCATGTAGCGCCCACTAATAACAATTATGATACAATCCACAAGTCTCATGAGTCGAGCATGGTGAAATGAAATACTATGCTCGATCTATCGGCCTACACTGGGGTGACAAGCCTCCCCGTAGTGACCGTGAGCAATCCAGGGTACAAACCCGTCTCGTGAGCCGCGCATGGTGGAATGTGACACTGTGCTCGAGCTGTCGGCCTATACTGGGGTGACGAGTCTCCCCGTAGTGACCGCGAGTGATTCAGCTTATAATCTGCATTCGTATATGTTATCTAGGAGTGACGAACCCAAAAGGATTAAGGATCGCGGGTGCAAGGCCACTGCGGCCGCCTAAGCCCCGCGATCGCAATATAACATTGACTTTATTAGGGTGTCCCAGTTTTCCCAAATTACTGGATGAATGAACGAAACTAAATACTTAACTAATATATTTACATCACATCGCATTAGTTAGGTTGGCGACTCGGCAGTCGCGGTCGCACTGAAGGAGTGTTGGGCATTGCGAACGTTAGATGATGTTGCTTGAGGGAGTGTTGAATGATGAGGGCATACATCAATCATAATGACATGCATATGCATTAAAAAGAGTAGCTAGGAACTTTGTATTTATATGCTTTTCATTAATTGCTCCTATGGAATTGATAACTTGTGTAACTTAATGCTAATGGAACCCACTGAGTTGATCACTCACTCACACTCTGGGATAGTGTTTTAAAACACCAACTAGACACTTTCATATATGCAGGTACTAGGAATCCGATGCGCTGGACAGGGCGTCCATAAACTCAGAGGAGGAGCTCTATTATTGCCAACTCCTGGGTGGGCCACTGTAGTTTCCTAGGGCTAATGATGGGGCCACAGGGTAGGGTTATTTTTGTATATTTTTACACATTTTTATTTTTAGATCTATAAACTTTCCTCGGTTGTAGTCCTGTACTCTGGATAAACATATTTCACTTGTCAACTGATTTACCTGCATTAAAATTTATGTTTATTCCAGGATACATTGCATAGTCTATTTTAATTCTACGAACTGCTCAAATGTCAGGTGAAATGAATTATAAAATCTCTCTTTCACAAAGCATAAGTGGCACCCGGGATGTCGAGAGTTGAGTATCTACCCCCCGAAATCTAGGGCATTACAAAATGTAAGAAGTTTTCCCATTTATGTTCCTTAGAAAAAGACCCATGCATCAATCTATAAAATAAACGAAGCGAAAATTGATTTGATCTCTCCTTATTACACACTATATGATCTTTCTCTCCAATGGAAGGATGATAGCATTGAAGCCAATCTAATAATTAAATGAAGATGACACCTTATCATCTGACAAGTTCCTAACCCATACGACAGGGTCTAAAACATTTGGTCACCTAATAGAGAGAAACCCAATGGTGGAAATATTCTCATTTGGAAATATCTTGGCTGACCAGAAAACTCTTCTTTAAGCGTCATCTCACCAATTCAAACATTCTTCCATAAATGAATCCTTTTTCCATCCCCAAAAATAACCTGATCCTCTCAAACTTAAGACCTCAACCTAGTAATCCTATGCACAATAACATTGGACCCTTAGTTCCTAAAAGTGGGATTCACTTAAAAGGTGGTCCATCTGATGGGCCATACCATAAATAGGGTATAACCCAAAACTTTTCCAGATTACAAGATACCGAGTGTCCAAACTCTTGCATTTTTTTCTCCATCAAATCATCATCATCAAAGCCTAATCCCAACTACTTCGGGTCAGCTCGATAAATTTTAGTTACATCATTACATTATCTCAAATGTATCCTCAGTTAAACCATTGGCCAACAAGTCTTTTCGTACTACCTCCATTGATATCCTTGTGGGCCTTCCCTTTGCGCTCTCAAATCCTTCAACTTGAATCAACTCACTCCATTCAATGCAATTGTTGATCTCTGTTGCACATGGTTGAACCATTCAAGCCTACTTTCACCCATCTTATTAACTATTGTTACTACTACTGAGTTTCCTTGAATTAATTTATTCTGAAATCTATACCTAACTTGAAACTTTTCTATCTCAATATCTTCATTTCTACTATGCTGATCTTATGAACATTCTTCTTGACCGACATGGCTAGTCTTATAGCTATCCTATAAAAATTTCCCATCAAATTGCAATCACGTGCTTACCACCTATACTCTGGCTAACAATCAATCATTCTCATCAGAAAGAATTTTGGGGTATGGCCCATCCACAGTTAGAATAGCATTTTGGATTACCAAACTATGGGACCTGCTTGTAAGAACCCCTAACATCAAGGATACTCGGTATATCCTGAGGCCAAGGTTCATATAATTCCCCAAAGAAAAATAGGAAGCTTATATGTTGGATGTGTAAGAATTCTATAAGGTGGGCCTTATTGATCAATGGTCTGGATTTCCCTAACGGTTGGATAATATGATCAGGCATACGAGTGGACCTCACTCAGTTGTGATTCATTTAAAATCATGTAAGGGGTGGTGCGTTAGAACTATGTCACACATACAATGCTCTAGTTGGACTAGGATTGACAAATTCGTGTGGAGCCTTAGGGAGACGAATTTCAATATGTTTCAAACTCCCAATCCTCTAAACTGTATAAATAGGGCTGGGTCCCCATGCCTACATACAACTAAAGCTTGTATTCCTATCTTGGTGCTTCTCTAAAGGGTGTAAGGTGGGAAGACTACGACATCAAGCCTACAGCGATGGCATCCCAATCAGGTACGCCATTAATTTAGTTATCATATCTCCATACTCGATGCATTGCATGGTCCTTTGCAATTCTGCATATTATAGTTTACAGTTGGTATCAGAGCCGACTATGCATCAACTATGACAGATCAGTTCAAACTATTGAATTTGTTATAGAACCTTGGGGTCGGATCTATGTGAATCAGATTTGGGCCATGGGTATGGTTCTTCATATACTTTTGGTGATCAGTTTCAGATCTGAGCCATTGATCACAGAATTCCATGTTGTTCCTTGGTGTATCCACTTATGGATTTTTTTGAATCAGATTTAGGGCCTTGTGGCTCATCGTTTACAAGTCTAGAAATGGATTCCAACAACAACCCTGACAACGTCTGTCACGACTTATGGCCTATGCAGTTGAATTAACGCATTCAGAAATTGCATTGGGCAACGCTCAGATCCAAGCCATCGGCATCGTATTCCGATGACAATAGTATTAAAAAAAGAGTGGAGAATGGTTGCGATGGTATTGTCATTGGAATGGCCCTTGTTGTCGATTGCCAATAACATCAAAATAAAGGGCCATCGTTTGGGGCCAAATGTGCTGCTGGTGATGGACAAGGGTCGCCGGAATCCATAGGGTTCTTTTCACCACTGCTCACCACTGCTAACCGAGGTCACATCCTCTATTGTTGCTGATAAAGATCGCGGCGCCATTAATGGCCAACAACGAGCTTGAATAAGAGTTTTTTTTTTTTTTTTTTTTAAAACTCATCATCAACAAGATGGGATCTAACTTTCACTTCTCATCCTCCTCTCCAGTATGAGATCCGACGAAGGTCCGTCTATGAAAAGTGGGCAGAGATGATGGGTGTTCTAGGGTTAGGGTATCTCAAACCCCTCTTATGCCTATTTGAGAGGCAGTAACCAACTTTGGAAACCTGCAAGCCCTGCCCCATCTTTCACCCTTTTCCCTCTCGTCCAGTAAGCCACAAGTGCGAGCCATCAATTTGGGCTACACCTATTTAGGTCGTATTTGGCCCAAAGAATGGGTCGGCACCCTTTATAATCTCGGGTGGTCCATATCAGTGGATCTGCACCAGTTGGGTGTTGTTGGTGGGCCTATACCCATTTAAAGTTTATATATGGGTCCTCTCCTTTTAACATGTTTATGAGTTACTGTTTGGATCTGGACCAATTATTTAGCTCACAATGAGCATTCAATCTAGATTATTCACTAGATGAACAATATAACATCTGGACCTTTCATTATGTGGACCTTAGGTATCGGTCTGAACTTTTCATTTTATGGACATTAACATAAGGATTTGACCGTCCATCCGAATCATGTTAAAAGTTCAATCTAAACCGTCCATCTTATGAATATTAAAGACCATATCTTCTATGCTCATCGGTGGTGTTCAGATCATATAGACAAAGATCTGATTAGGCCTAGTTGTAGGCCCGTTACCCATTCTTTAGCAGCTAACATGGATTGTTGGAATGGAAAGTGAAACCTAACCATTTGTTTCACTTTATTATTTTTCTCCACCTTTCAATCTACGATGGCAACTATTTACTGGGCCAAATCAGACTAATTCATAGTCAATCTGTTGAGGGCAGGATTGAAATCGCAATCCTAAGTCTAAATTTGTGAAATTGAACTTGGTTGTGTTAGCCACCATAGTGACTTCAACTAATGAAAATTTTCACAAATCGAGACTTGTGATATTGAGATTCAGATAAAGAATTGCATGCAGTTGCATTTACGTTTCGATGCGGACAGTGACAAAAATGCAAATGATCACCATTTGGCAACAATGTAGATGGTGTGGAATAAACGGTGCTGGTGGTGTAAGGCTGAGAGAGTCATCTCACCCGCATGTATTGAGTGTCTTGGATTTACATGATTGTAATCACTTAACTTCATGTTTAGGAGAGTCACTTGCATGTTATGACTGCCTCCCACAAGAGTGACGATGATGTGACCGATTCTCTCCACAATTAAATGGCTGGGCGTATCTTCATCATGGATAAGTAAACTAAAGGCCCTAATCAATTGAATTGATAATTTTTACCTGATATTCAATGGTTTTATGTAAACAATCTGCTAATGTGAGTATATTTTGTAACCAATTACCATTCCAACTCAAACTCATCATGTTCCTACCTTAACCAGGTCTAATCTTATTCAATGGAAAGAGTCCATAAAAATTGTCTTGGGTTGCTTGCAATTGGACCTTGCTTTGGATAAATCAGAACCTCCAAAACCATCTAAAAGTACTACTGAGTCAGAGGTTAGTCGTTACGAGGCATGGTCTAGATCCAACAATATGTGTCTCAAAATCATGAAGCATTCGATTTCTAAGACAAAGAGAGATGTCATGCCTAATGTGGATAAGGCCAAAGTTTTCGTAACTGAAATGGGAAACCGATTCAAGAAATCTGATAAGGCTGAAGTGGGTTTCTTATTGAACAAATTAACAAGCTCATTGTTGGGGATTGTGTTGCGGAATCACACAGAGATGGATCTAGGATAGAAATCTAAGAGCACCAAGCAAACACGAGAGAACACAAAGATTTAATGTGGAAAATCCTTTCGGGAAAAAACTACAGCACAAAGCGATAGGAATTCCACTATGAAAGCACATATTACAAAGATAGAGGACTTACCCAGCTTGAGCAATCCTCAAACCTCACCTTTTCTCTACCCCTTAAAACCCTAGAACCCTTTTAGAAACCTTAGAATACCTCTCAGTCCCGTATACAACCCTTTTTATAGCTTTAAAAAGGAACCAAAATGGAATAGGAAACGAAATCCGCAAAATCCGCGTTTCCACATAAAATCTGCGCGAACCATCGATGACATCGAACTACCTTTGATGTCATCGAAAAATGACAAAAACAATCTAACGACCAGGGGTGAAAATCCCAAAAATACTCAATGGCATCGAGTGGCTTTAATGTCATCGAGCCAAGACAGATTTAAGACATCTGACATCTGTCAGCAACAATCTTCACCATGTATTCAATCTCAAATGTGTAGCTTATTGCCCTCTTCTCTTATCTCTGCCTCGCATCATAGCTTCATCAATGCTTCTCGTGCACACTGTCCTTGTTTTACGCCATAGCCAAGCCCAAAGAAGTTACACAGAACTTAAACTTCTTCGTAGGAATGGCCTTTGTGAGCATGTCTGCCGGATTCACGCTGGTGTGAATCTTCTCCAGTGTTACACCTCCTTCTTTAAGCACTTGTCGGATAAAGTGGTGACGAACATCAATGTGTTTAGTACGAGAGTGATAAACAAAACTTTTAGCCAAATCGATAGGTCTCTCACTATCACAGTTAACCAGTACAGCCTCCTGCTGAAGTTCCAACAAATTTATCATGCCTCTTAATCAAATACCTTCCTTAAACGCTTATATCACTGCCATATATTCTACTTCGGTTGTGGAAAGAGCCACCATGGACTGAAGCTTCAACATCCAACTAATTACTCCACCCACTAGTACAAATGAGTATCTTGAACTAGACTTCCTGAAATCCACACTGCCTGCGTAGTCTGAATCCACATATCCTACTAACTTTGCCCCTGTCTTCTCAAAAGTTAAGACGTAGCCTTTTGTAACTTGAATGTATCGAAGTAGCCATTTCACCGCTTCCCAATGTTCTTTGGAGGGGTTTGACATGTATCTATTAATAACATCGACTGTTTGTGAAATATCTAGTCTCGTATAGACCATGACATACATTAAACTGCCGACCGTATTCAAATAAGGCACATGAGACAACTTGCTTTTTTTCATTTGATTTAGGACATTGTTCTGAGAAAAACTTGAAGTGAGTCGTGTGGGAAACGCTTACTAGCTTTGCTTGGTCCATCCCATACTTGATCAGTACCTTTTGAAGGTATTCTTCCTGTGATAACCAAAGCATGCTCCTCTTCCCATCTCTATGAATATCTATGCCGAGAAGCCTCTTTGCAGCCCCCAGATCTTTCATCTCAAATGTCCCTGATAATTGAGTCTTCAGTACGTTGATTTTAGACATATCATGACAGTTGATCAACATATAATCAATATATAATACTAAGATGATGAATTTACCATCACTCAGTGTCTTATAGTGGACATAGTGATCGTATTCACTCGGAGTAAATTTCTGACTCAACATGAAAGAATCAATTTTTTATATAATTGCGTAGGAGACTGTTTTATGCTGTACAACGACCTCATTAACCTGCAAACCTTTTTCTCTACCCCTTTAACTTTGTATCCCTTTGGTTACTTCATGTAAATCTACTCTTCCAACTCCCTGTGTAGGAAAGGAGTCTTAATATCCATTTGTTCTAACTCGAGATCGTATTGGGCAACTAGCGCCAACACGAATCTGATAGATACTTACTTAACCACCGGCGTGAATATCTCTGTAAAGTCGATTCCTTCTCTTTGAGCATAACCATTCGCTACTAACCTTGCTTTGTATCTATCATGTTCCCTTTTAAATAACCACTTGCATCCGATCACTTTTCGGCCCACTGGAAGCTCCACCAGCTCCCATGTGTGGTATTTGTACAACGAGTCCATCTCATCATCCATAGCCACCTTCCACTTTTCTGCATCAGGCTTATTGAGAGCCTCCTAAATAGTAGACGGGTCCCCCTCATCTGTAACGAGGGCATATGTAATATTAGAGTCGTCCCTGTATCTTGCTGGTAACCTACGATCACGTGGTGGGTTTCTTCTCATAGGTGGCTGCTCCACCTTTTCCTGTACCTCTATCTACGCATCTGTCTATGCCTGTGTATCATCTGTATCAATCTGGATGTCTATGATCAACCTTTTTGGTTCCTCTTGCTCCTCTTAATCATTCTTGTGGAATAAGGAGCTTTCATTAAACCTAACGTCACGACTAGTGATGACCTTGCGTGTGACCTTGTCGAATAACCTATAACCTTTCACACTTATACTATAGCTAACAAAATATATTTTTTAGCTCTATGGTCTAGCTTATCTCTCTCAACTGATGGTACATGAGAGTAAGCCTCACAATTAAATATGCACAAATCTGAGTAGTCCAGCTTATGACCTGTAACACACTGGTTCTCATAACCTGAGGATGATCATTCGAGTATGAGAACTAGAGGGTCACATCATAAAATGAACTAACATGTATCTACATAGTGGCAATTCTCAAGACATCAAGAAAGGTAACTGCTGTATAAACTAATAAGAGCAAAATTTAGAGAGTTTAATGTACGTGAAGGGAATTAAAGGAAATCCCTCAGCAGGGGATTTCAATTACAATCCTCAAAATATAAGTAAGATATAAAGTTTGAAATACGAAAGTATGTAATCCTAAAATATCAGTTAAGCTCCAACAACTCAACTACATCGGCATAAAGGTCCTCCTCGCCGAACTCCTCCTCAGCTATCCCTAGGGTCCCATCATAGGGGTCTTCATTTGCCATCAAACCTGCGTTTATTTGGTGCAACTGCACGATTGGATGAGTGAAAACTCAGTGGAAATTTCCCTCAAGGATTCATGCATATCAAAATCATTCCAACGTAGATTAAACCAGTACATCCATTTCATAAGACAATAATATTATATGTACATGTACATGGATGTATGAATGTATGCTCAAGTCATAGATCTGGGGATGTACATCCAGCTGTCAAAAGAAAAAGGTCGCCCACGGTAGACTGACTACCTGGAAAAGCCCATGTAGATGAGTGAGCCCAAGGATGTCTAACCTCTTGGAAAAATACTCAGGATACGCCCGAGGAGGTTCTAAACTCGGAAAAGCCTCATATAAAAGGGTGAACAACCCATAGTGGTACAATTGTATATATACTGATGGTTAAACTCAAGTATTAGAACCTTTTGCAAACCTAACAGAATGTGGCTTACATCGAGCACTCGGTAAAGCTCAAATGTCATGCGTGAATGTTATGCACCATGGCGTTCATGTACATTCCTTAGATTTGACAAGATAACTCCTCAAATTGTAAATGTAATCAGGTCATAAGGTTCTTGACAAAAGATTGAGCATCCATCGATGAATTCAATCATGGATTTCTATAATTTCTTTAAGCTCAAAAGAGGGCTCACCAATGTGACATGCCAATCTTAAGTAGGGTTATATCATTTAAATTATCTACGAGCCTCTTCTATATTCCTTATAAAGGAGACATTCCATACATATTCTTCTTTATACCACTCATAATATAAAATGAAATGAGATTTGTAAAGTTCATGTCATGCCATTAGAATTATATCCATAATGTAGAAGTGATAAGAGTAATTTTAGTCCCATAGTTAATCAATGTTGAATATGAATGATAGGGTTCAAGCGTTACTTCATTCAATACTTAGAACTAATTCTTGTCTACCCATACATTAGAGTCGACTAAACTGGAAATTAAAGATTGTAGAAAATAATGAAGGTAATTCTTCACAATACAATTTATAGATATATTAGTATGAAAATTTCTATTTCATATCATGACTAGTAGAGGTATACCCATAGACAAACAATCATAAATGTGGCATGGAAATTATAATAAACAAGATTCTATACACATGGTTAGAATTGGAACAATAGGGATTAAAAAGTTACTTCACGAATATCAACACAAAATAGAAATAAGCGGAGTGAAATCAATATTTATGATTCTCTAAAATTCTCACATTTGAGGTTTAAGCTAACATGGAAATTATTGAATTAAAAAAGCAATGGGGGATATTCCTCACCTTGGGTGGGTATTTTCTCTGATTTGGAATGTTCTTATGAGGTGAGTGTAAGGATCCTAAAATTCAAGTATATGTTTAGACTTCAAATCCCAACTCACCTATAGCCTAATAGTTATATGAACCTTAACTTCTACTCACTTGTTTGGACTTGTTGAAGGAAGGAGTGTCCTTCAAGGTAAGCAACTGCCAGTAGTACCTGGATAAAATGTTACAAGATATCAATGAGTCACTGCTAGGTTGACTCGGTTGGAATTGCTACCCAACAAGCTAGTTGAGTTGAGAGTTTGGGGAAAACTACCTATTGAAGTAACTGGTTATTGGTCCTTGGATCTGTAGCAGCACTTCAGATCTCTAGCAATGACCCCTAATACTCAGCCAAGGTTAGTTTAGATTTTAACCTGATTAGGGGATTGGGTGAGTCAACTCTCGACCGAGTTGAGAGAGTTTCTAAATGCAAGCAGCTGAGTTGAGTCTTATACCTGAGTAACGTTTAGTACAATTGGTGATGTAGAGTAGATTTGGACTGGTTTCGCTAAATCAAAGCTTCACCCTGCAATACCGAGTTTGGCTGAGTTCATAAGCAAATGACTCGCTAACAGCTCAAAGTCAAAACTTGGTTTGGGTAGCAACCTGTTACCTACCATAGCATGTTGATTGAGGATGTCTACGGGTAGGTTGGACCTTTCCAATCTACAACCGATAAATGTGGTGGGAGCCGACTAACGATCGGACGTAGGGTGGTTGCATCGACCCGATACGAACACGACACGCTGCTGCTGCTGTTGACGATGGTGATCGATGGGTCTGGATAGAGTTCGGGTCTGCTTATCAGACTGAGTTTGTGATCAGCGACTCGGTAAGGGAGTGGAGTTTGAAATTTAGAGAAGATGAAAGCGCGGTGATGGCGGGCATTACCTATTGGCTTGAACAGGGCGTGTCTCAAGCGGCGAGTTGGTGCGGTGCTGACTCAATTGGTTTAGACTGAGATATGCTAGCAGCTTCTTTTCTTCCAAGCTTCCTTCTCCTCCAAACTACCTACTCCTCTGAAATAGAATGGGTCAGAACCTGGTTCTGACTCGTCTTCTATAGGGACTGAGTCGAGTTGCAGTGGCAGCCCATGACTCGTTTCAGTGGCTAGTTTTTTTCTCTCTCTATCTATTTCTGTCTTTCCTTTCTCACTTTACCTCAAACTTTGCCCTAAAAATATGGCTATTTATAGCCTTTATCCACTTCTAGAGGTTTCCGTGCATAATCGTGGGATTAGTTGTATCATTAGCGGGAGAAGGATAGAGGAACCTGGTTTAAGGGCTTCTAAACTCTTATTTAACCATTGCATGGATCCAGATAGTTATTCCTGATGTGTTTTTGGTGGGGTGGGCCACACATTGGATGACTTGGATGAGTGAAAGAGTTAGTTTTTAAGAAGGTGGTTCTTTTGGTCAGATTGGAGAAGATGACTCCTCGGCCATGGTGTTTTCACGCTGACCAAGTGATCTAATGATCTGGGCTATTCAGATGATTTAGATGGCATCCAGAAGGTTTGTGGGTCCCACTCAACAATGAATAGGAGCCAATAATCATAATGTCTCTTCTAAAGTTAAGACGATTTGCGTTATAGCGGCGTCTCACCAAAATCTCAGTTCGCTACGAGATTTTTAGGTAACCCTAAGCTCGATGTCCCGGATGGTTTGAGGGAAGCTTCCAGATGATGACTCTTCACAACCTCAAGTGTAGGGTCGCGATGTAGTAGTAATCTCGATGAGACCGATGTCGAATCCACATGGACTAATCTTGTACATTTCTAAAAGTAACTAGAACTAGAACTAGAAGAAGATCTAAATCTATAACTGAAATGTTTGAGAGAGAAATTGTGAATAATGTAATTGAAACTTGTGAATTTAAAGGTGGGAACTAGGGTTTCTAGGGATCCAATTGTAGCCATTAAGATATTTCTTATTTGATGTAAGACACTCAATTGGAATTAGAGTCCTATCCTATTCAATTGGAAGATATTCAATAAACTCAGATATGAACTTCCATTGACCTAATTCTCAATGAATGAAAGCTGTGAAGATTAGAAGTGATTCCATTACCTAAAAATGCCCAGGAGACTATGGTAGACAACAAAATATACCGATCCAACAACCAACATGGGAGAATTGTGAAGAATAGAAGGGATTCCATCACTCAGCCATGCCCAAGGGAAGATGGAGAATAATAGGATTTCCTATTTTCACAAACTTCAAACAGAAAAAGAAGATACTTCAAGTTATTGCAGATCCATTGTAATTTAAGTCACAACAAACCATTAAAAACTAAAAGTATTCCTTAAATATCAACTAGAATCAAAGGAGTTCAACAGTAACAAGAATCAAATAAGAAAAACATCCCAACCACACTACAAGCTTCACCCTTTAGCCCTAGCTAAGGGATTTAGCTAACTATAGACATAATTGGATTGAAAACCCTAGAAGAAAGCATTAAAAACTAAGAAGAAGGGAAGCAGAACTCTTAGGAAGTGGCTCTGCCCTTTTTCTCTGCTCCTCCAAACCCTAGATATCCCAAAAAGTCTTAGGAAACCCCTATTTATAAGCCAAGTTCCGTAAAATCACAAAATCGGATCAAATTTACACAGTCTGCATAAACACTACGTAAAGCCTTCGATGTCATCGAACACCCTTCGATGACATTGAAGGGGTTTGAATCCGGAAGTCGCACCTTTTCTTTTTTCGCATTGTGTAAGTCTCAGTGTCATCGAACTGTCCTTCGATGTCATTGAACGAAGCTTCAATCTATCGAACAGGTCTTCGAGTCATCGAAAATGTGTCCAAAACAATCCAGCGAGTTGCTTCAATTTCTTCAATACATTCGATGTCATTAAGAAGTCTTCGATGTCATTGAGCACCTTCCTTCGATGTCATCAAGAATGTCTTCAATTAATTGAGAAAAGCACCCAATATGTCCAGCAACCAACTTGATTTTTCCTCATAAACTCGATGTCATCGACTAGTGTTCAATGTCATCGAACGCTTCTCGATGACACAGTCTTTGTGATTTCCACGCTTGTTCTTTGACTTCCTTCCTTCTCTACTTAGTTTTCTTAGATCTTGGAGTCTTGAAATCTTCAATCTTGGTCTTCAAAGATCCCTTCTTTGCTTTGGTGACTTTTGAGCACTAAATCCATGCTTTTAGCATTTTTTTCAATCTAAGCTCTTAAATTCACCTTGCAACACAAACACATGTAAAATATACCATTAAGCCAATTATGTTTCTAAAACCAAGATATAAATGGGGGATAATATGCAATATTTGACCCACAACAATGACGCATGGTTGGGATGAATTGTTTCAAAAAATGGGAAGATTCCTTCCGCACCCAGCTACGGGCGGAGATATTTTCGAAAATAGCTGGCATGGCGAGGACTCTACCACAATGCATAGAAGATGTCCAACATTCCTGAACGAATGGATTTGCCAACGAAGCATCATGACGTGGATTTCCTCTCTCCATCTAACGTTCTTTTATGCAACACTGTATCAGTCTCTGATCGTGCTCATGTGGGTGCCTATCGTCTGTGTCTTCCACCATGGTTATGGTCGGTGGACTTTGCTAAACCTAATAGACAGTCCAGATCTTACGAGATGGGCTTCAATGGTCCTTGATGGTGGGTCATTTCATGTTAACAAACGAACGTTGTTCGTTTGAATTACGAGCGGCGAGAAAAATGGGAGAAATCCCACTTTTCTGATCTTTATCAGGTCAGACTCCGTTTGACCTGATACCTGATTCCATGTTCAATAGGTGTACATAGGTCTGTGTACATGCGTGGATTAAAAATGGGGGCCCATGTGATGATCGGTGAAATCTGTACCGTCAATTTGTCTTCATAAGTTAACTAATTGTCTTTGGTTGAAGATCAGTTGGATTAAAGGTTTAGATGGGCTAATTGGTTTGATTTATTATTAGCAAATGTTGATGGTGTTGATTCTATTAGTAAGTTAGAGTTTTAGAAATTTCAAATATGAGTTGTTACATGACCACTCCATACTTCCTCTGAGATTTTGCATTTAATTGTTGTAGAAGGAGACCGGTTCACTAAATAGCTAGCTGTGTTAATGGCCTTAGTCCATAAGTCCTTGCCTAACGTAGCATTACTTAACATGCATCGGGCCCTCTCCAAGAGAGTCCGATTCATTCGCTCAGCCACACCGTTTTGTTTGGGCATGTGTCGCACTGTGTTGTGCCTAATGATCCCTTCATCCTTGCAATATATATTAAACTCAGTGGAAGTGAATTCTCCACCATTGTCAGTCTTTAAAACCTTTATTTTTTCCCTAACTATTTTTACACCATTACCATATATTGTTTGAATATGGTGAAAACTTCGGATTTACGTTTCATGAAGTAAACTCAAACTTTCCTGGAGTAGTTGTCATTGAATAAAATAAACATGACAACCCCCTCATTGGAAACCTATGGCAATGGCCCTCATACGTCAGAGTGCACATAATCAAGCACTCCCTTACATATATGTTTTCTAGTTTTAAAAGATAATCTAGATTGTTTACCATATATACAATGCTCGTATATATCTAAATCAGAAATTTTAAAAGCTGGAATCAAACAACGATCAGATAATACCTTCATGCCCCGCTCACTCATGTGGCCCAGACGAGCATGCCATATACGTAGAGACGTGAAATCTACAATAGCTGCTACCACTCCACCTGCTGAAGTGCTCCTAATCAACCTGTAAAGGTTTTGTACCTTTGCGCTCTCATAACCACGAGTGCCTCTTTTAAAACTTTAAGGACACCATCAATACCAGTGAACTTGCACCCTATGTGTCGAGTGCACCGAGAGAAATCATACTTTTCTTCATATCAGGAATGTGCCTGACATCAGTCAGGGTACACTCCATCCCATCAAACATCTTGATGCTCAAAGTACCAATAGTCACAACATTACAGGCATTGTCATTGCCCATAAAAACCTGTCCACCATCGCATTCCTTGTAACTGGCGAATCAACTCCGATGAGGAGTCATGTGATATGATGCTCCTATGTCAAAGATCCATTCATCTTTATGATTGTTGTGCAAGTGACCAATCATGGACACAAACGGAACATCACCACCACTTGTCTCTTTATCAGATGTGCAACATTGGCCTCCTTGGAAGAAGCCTCTGAGTTTTCTTTCTTCACTTTAGGATTAGTACAATCCTTTTTTATGTGTCCAGTCATCCCACAGTTCTAACACTTTAACTTTTTGCCCTTGCCCTTGGATTTAGATCTAGGTCTTGAAGATCTTGTACCTTGCATAGTATTTCTTCCCCTCATAAGTAATGCATCGAAATATGTCCCCATGCTACCGTTTACCTTTCTCATGGCCTTCCCTTGAAGGGCTGAGATAATGGTGTCGATACTCAGAGTTTTATTTGCAGTGCGCATTGTGTCCTTGAATGACTCATACGATGCCGGAAGAGAATTCAACAACATACATGCTTGTTCCTGTAGACACCCCACCCAAGCTAGCAACTTGATAAGGCATGGATGACCCTTAGGAGCTAAATCGAAACCTAGACCACAGTCATTCCCTGAACTCGATCTAAACCCTAACTAAACCTGCACCATCACATTACCACAAACCCTAATTCAAGCCAATATCCGAACCAAAGCATGCCTAAAAGTCTATCCATTTTCCAACCATTTTGAGCCAAACATCCAAAAAAGGCTTTAGGCCAATCTCATGGCCCGAAATAGGCCCACCAACTCAAACCACAAAAGCTACTACGTCTAAGCGGTAGTTTAACTACCGCAGGTGGTAGTCTGACTACCGCCGGCAGTAATCGGACTACCGCCCTCTCTCGACAGGTGTCTCATCTGAGCACACTGCTGTCTCCCCTCCAAAAGTGTAACACCTCGTACTTTTCAGTACTCGGGTGTTATCATGAGCAGTGTTTAAATTATTAGCGATATTATCGAATTATTGCCGATAATTTCGGTATCGCTGGAGTTCCGACACTGAAACTCCCTTTTTTCGTTTCTCTTCAGAATATCGCTGATTTTTCGGTGATTTTATCGATTTTTTGTGAAAAGTCTAGTTGTCAGCGAGAAATCGCAAGATAACTGTAGCAAACAACCCATTTTCAACGATAAAAGGACCGATAACATCGGAGCGTTGCGTAAATACGGAAAATATCCCAAAAAAAAGAGGAAAAAAATGGGGAAACTTGAGGATTTCCGTACCTGTAAAAGAGGAGGGCCAATCGTAGAAGAGGATGGGTGAACGAAAATTGCGGTGGACCAATTGGTTGATCGGTGTGCCGTAATGTAAGTGTCATCCAATCTCTACTTTCCAACTTTTTTCTTCGAATACTCAAAAATTCCAAACCTACAGATGATTTCGGCAAAGAATCTGCTGAAGATTAGGGATTTGGAGAGACTTTCTTTCAAAATTTTAGGGTTTTGAGGGTTCTCTTCCGAAACCCTCTTTCGTTTCGAAAACAACGCGATGGGTTTTTACGAGTATGGATCGGCTATTTACAGGTTGAGTAGCGAGACTGCTACTGAAGTGACGTCACCAAGTTCTGTGGGCCCCACCATGATGTATGTTTTGTATCCATGCCGTCCATCCATCTGGTGAGATCATTTTAGCATAAGATCCAGAGAATGAGTCCCATCCAAAGCTCCAGTGGACCCCACCACAGAAAACAATGGGGAGAGTGACACCTCCATTAAAAACTTCTAGAGGCCACAAAAGTTTTCGATCAAGTTGATATTTGTGCTTTCCCTTCTTTAATGTTTTTGTTAACTTTTGAACAGGTTAGATTTCGATAAAACATCACGGTGGGCCTTGAGAAGGTTTTAACAGTGTACATCAATCTTCCCGCTGTTTTCTATGTTGGGGTCCACTAAAGCTTTGGATCTGCCTCGTTCTCTGGGTAATGCCTTAAAATAATATCTCCAAATGAATGGACATTGTGGATATAACACGTACATCATAGTGGGGTCCATAGAATTTCGTGCCGTGTAGAGTCTTGCTACTCAACCGGTCAGTATCTAATTCGTGTCTGGGAAATCAGATTGCGTACTAGTTACTCAGTACGCTCTCATCGTACCGAGTAAACTCTGTTAGGCCCATCGTCAATGTATCTGGTCTATCCACGCCGACCATCCGTTTTTCCATCTTATTTTAGGGGTTGAGACCAAAATTTAAGCATACCCAAAGATCAAGTGGACCATACCATTGGAAATAGTTGAAATAATAACTTCCACCGTTGAAACATTTCTTGGGCCCACAGTGATGTTTATTTCTCATCCAACCTGTTCATAAGATAACACAGACATGGATGAAGAGAAAACACAAATACAAGCTTAATCCAAAACTTCTGTGGCCCCCAAGAAATTTTCAATGGTAGATGTTTAATTCACACTGTTTCCCATTGTGTGTTCCACTTGAGGTTTGGATATAATTCATTTTTAGGTTCAAGCCCAAAAATTATCTATTAAAATGGATGGACGGAGTGGATAAAATACATAAATCACGGTGGACCCCACAGAGTTAACTCAGTACGCTTAGCCTACGAGTTACTCGGTACGCAATCTGCTTCTTTATAGCCTCGAGTGCGGGTGCCAACTTCAGTGTCGTCTGGATGTCACCAAGTTCTGTGGACCCCACCACGATGTATGTGTTATATCCACATGGTCCATCCAATTAACGAGATCATTTTAGGTAGTGAACCCAAAAATGAAGCAGATCCAAAGTTAGGGTGGACCACACCGCCAAGGCAGTGGGGACAATGATTCCTACCATTGAAACCTTCCTAGGCGCCATGGCCCACAGTGGTGTTTATTTGTCATCTAAGTTGTTCATAAGATCACACAGAGATGGATGAAGGTAAATTAAAAAAATGACATGGATCCAAAACTTTTGTGGCCCCTAATGATTTTTCAATGGTAGGCATGTTCAATTCACATTGTTTCATGTGGTGTGGTCCATTTGAAGATTGGATATGCTCCATCTTTGGGATAAAGCCTTAAAATTATCTTGTAAAATGGATGGATGGGGTGGATAAAATACATAAATCACAATGGGCCCCACACAGTTGACTTAGTACAATAAGCGTACTAATTTATATGACACCACATGTCACTTATTTGTATCCGTGGATTGATGGGTTGATGTTATGTGAACAGCCATCATAATGATAAATATTTTATCAATGTCGTCCATTTATTTTGATAGATAATTTTAAGGCATGAGTCCAAAATGAGACAGATTTGCATGACTGCATCTAAGGTGGACCACACTAAGGGAATAGTGGTGATTAAATGTCCACCATTAAAAACTTCATAGGGCCATTGTAATGATTTTTTTTGCCATCTAACCTCTTGATTAGGTCACATAGATCTTGATGAAGTGAAAACACAGTTTAGATTTTGTTGGAATTTGCCACATGTACCATTTTCAAATGCTAGGTATCAAGTGTCATACGTAGCCAGAGTATCAAATACCACACTGATTGAATAATCTAATCCATCCTTGATTTGACATCTTTGAGTTCATTTTCTTTTACATGTCTTAATTATTGTATGCCAGTTGCATTTGTATTATATAAACTCATTTTGGTTACTATTTGAGTGATTTCTTACCACAACGCATGCCTTTAGCCCCCATTAAATGGAAACTTCTAATTTAATGCATTCTTTTTACAATTTTTTCATTCTTGAATATGTAAATATGTGTATTTAGGCATGTCCTGAAGTTTCATTAAAAAAATTCTACCATTTTCTCCATGTTTTCCCCCTTTTCCCTGCATTTCCGGTTATCGACGATATTATCGGCGATAACGATATTATATCTTTATCTCCAGCCAGCGAAACTTGTAATGATACACTGATCATGAGGACCTAATTTAGGATCACAAACCCGATTTAGTGATTCTATAAGCAACTGTAAACTCATTGGATTTTAGGAGCATCGGTCTAATTGTATCCAGAATTAACCTAGGAATGTTGGAGGACAAACATGATCTGACCGACCACCTGATATGGCTCACCTAAGTTATAGATCTATACTCAAAGTCAGATGGGTGACCCATCTTAAGTTGATACATAATAACTCACTCTAAATGTATAAATATATTATAATACAAAATGATTTTTAATCATTTGTAATAATACATATGTTACTTAAATTATACAAATTATGTATACTATTTATTTTACATTATTTAAACTATACATACAATTAATTGTGTGTCAACACATTATCATATAATTGATGTATATCAACTAATAATTACATTTTGTAATTTAAACTACATATTATTGTATTATACTATATATATAATATATATACATCACTTAGAATAGTTTATATATATAAGAAAAATACATAAATACACATATAGATAATACTTCAATCAAATACTTTATAAATTGATAAATAATTATTTATATAAGGTGTAAAATAAACACAATGTATTATACGTCATACTATATTGTATACTATAATGTAATTTGTATTACTTAATATATATTATTTTTTAAAACTAATGGTCGGGCCGGATTCCACTTAAGATTTCCATGGGCCGCGTAGACCACCAATCGAACGTGACATTGGCATGTATAGCCCACCTAAGTTGTGAATCTACTCCATTCTTTTGGCCAGACCTCGGGTTGGGCGGACAAAACTGATGAACAGTGTGGATCAGATCACAAACATCACTTTGGACCCCACATGAGGAGTGTGTGTACACAATTGAGGTGCACCGAGATAGTCACGGGGTCAAACCGCGTCTGACGCGAAACATCCCAAAATAGGAGGTTTCTCTCCAACGCTCCTGCCCGATTGATTTAAAAAAAAAGGGCTGCCTGCGGTGATGAATCTTGGCCCACCATCAGGGACCCTACAGATGATCCAAACCATCCATCTTGTAGAGGACACGAAGGGGACCGTCCCTACCCAATTTCAGTCGTTGGATCGTACGCGTGTGCACACAAAATCAGTTATAAATCAAGCCTACAAACACAACCACATTCCAAAAATGGAAAGAAATTCGTTCTCTCCATTTTCCACTTTGGCGATCCGCGTGAAACCTCTTCATGCGATCCCAGCTCTCCACCTCAGCAAATCTCAACCCTTCAAAGTAAGTTTTCTCATCTGCGCTTGAAACTTTCCTTCACCCGCCGTCGTAAGTGGAGACTGAACCCATCGAGCAAGTACACCCATCACTGTCCGTCTGGAGGGTCCCACAATGCTTAGAGGCTCAATCCAAGCCATCCGCACGCCTCAGATCACAAGCTTAACTGTCCAATGGCAATATGTCATTACCATGAAGTCATCTTCTCCGTCCATTTGAAAAACTCACCACTTGTACGTGGGTCCCGATTGTTGATCTATACCATCCTTTAGGTAGGTTAGGGTCCCAAAAATTCATTCTCATGGTTTGATTGGAGCCATACAAGCGTTTAAGGTGATCAACATCCAGCCGACATAATAATACCAAATTTCATGCGGATTAGAGCTGATGCTATAGCCAATCCAGAGATTAGTGGCAAACCATTTTAGGACCGAGAAATGGCTGTAAATAGCCTCCTTTTTAGGGCATTCTTGTCAAAAATAGAAAGTCGAGAGGGGAGAGTGGAACTTTGTTTTTCCTGCAGCTGACCTGCTGCGGCACCAGCATGGCTCGGACCGAGTTTTGTCTGGGTTTGCTTGCACGACTCGTCTGGTTGTAAGAGGAAGAACGAGAAGAAATCAGAGAGGAAGAGTGGAAGAAAAGAAAGTAGGGGGAAAGAGAGAAACAAGGGAGAGCATTGTTGCCACTACCGCTGCCATTGCTGCACCAGTTCAAGCTCGGGTCGAGCCAACAGAGGCTGGGTCGGCGTCTGTTCTTGGTCTGGTCTAGTAGTTGCTGGACGGTGCAATAAAGAGAAGAAGAGGTAGCAGGTTAGGAGGTGAGCTGTCGTGTGGGTTGACGCGGTTGAGTCACGTCTGTTTTGGGAACTGCTAAGTGTTCCAGCAAGAAAAGAAAAAAAATAGAGAAGAGGGAGAAATGAGAGAGGAGAGAGCAAGGAAGAAGAAAGGAGAGGAAGAAAGGGAAGTCGTTGTTAGGGCTGCTGCTTGGTCGAAACTAAGTCGACTTGGCTGAAACTGAGTCCAGCAAGTCAAGTTAGGTTTGGGCCTTAATCCAGACACTGCTGGACATTCCAGCATTTAAAAGAGAGAGAGAGAGAGGGGAGGAAGAAGAAGAAGAAGAAGAAGAAGAAGAAGAAGAAGAAGAAGAAGAAGAGAGAGAGAGAGAGAGAGAGAGAGAGAGAGAGAGAGAGAGGGTTCAAACCCAGCTCACTGTCGAGTCAGCTGAACCCAGCTCGAGTCTGGCTGTTGGATGCCATTGTTAGGCGTCCCATCATGTAAAGGAGAAGAAGGGGAGGAAGTGAGTAGGAGAAAGGAAGAGTTAGGCTGGTGGTGATTGCTGCTGAGTTAACTCGGCTGAAACCGAGTCAACTCAGTCGTGACTCATTGAGACCTTGTAGTGTCTCACACAGGTGTTATTTTTAACTGTTCACCTTGAAGGACACTTCCTTCCTATCATTTCCTAGAATAAGACTCTTGAACTCGTCTTATAAGGACTCCAAGTCAAGGGAAACATCCACCCAAGGTGAGGACTCACCCTTTGAGCTTCCCACTTTAATTCACCAATCTAGGCTTAAATGATACTTTAATTCCATGAAATTAGTAGCTATAAATTCTCTCATAGTTTACTTGTCTTATTATATAATTTTGCCAACATGTTGTATGACTGAACTATGAAATGAACAACTGCTATGCCCCTTTAATGTTAGCAAACATGAATGAACTATTTGCCACATGCTATCTTGAGTTGTAAAGTTTACTAATTAATTAGATGTTATCCTTTGTGATTATCTTATGGTTTGAATATAACATGTTAAGGACTTACCATCTTACGGCCCTATTTGACTTATACAGGTTTGATCATACATCTGTCTTACATAGTTGGGTCACACTTTGCCTTGCATGGCTTGGACCACATGATTGCCCTATGTGGCTTAGACCATTTATTTACCCTTGGTGGCCTTGATGGAATATTGGTGCTCTCTTGTGGCTAGTTGTTTCTTTCTTCATCTTGCGGTGCTCAATCGTATGTGATTTCCGGGTGGAGCAGGTGTTCGCTTAGCGATTTCCTAGCCATCTTGCAGTTTTCACGTACGATATGATTTTCAGGTGGAGTAGAGTTTTGTATGTTGGTTGTCTAGCCATCTTGCGGTGTTTAGTCGTACCATGATTTTCGGGTGGAGCAGGTATTCGCTTAGCTATTTTCTAGCCATCTTACGGTGTTCACATACGATATGATTTTCGGGTGGTCTATAGTTTGTATGTTGTTTGTCTCTTCATCTTGCGGTATTCAGTCGTACCATAATTTCCAGGTGGAGCGGGTGTTCGCTTAACGATTTCCTAGCCATCTTGTGGTGTTTACGTACGATATGATTTTCGGGTGAAGTAGACGTCAGTATGCTGTTCTCTCTTCATCTTGCAGTATTCAGTCGTACCATGATTTTCGGGTGGAGCGGGTGTTTGCTTAGCGATTTTCTAGCCATCTTGCAGTGTTCACGTACGATTTGATTTCTAGGTGAAGTAGAGTTTTAAAGCTTGATTTTCTAGCCATTTTATGGGGTTTGTAAGATTGACTATTTTGACTATCTGGACACGACCCTTTACGTTGCGGTTTTAATTACATTCCCTTAATGTTGAAATTGTGTTAACTAGCTTAATTTTAAATGCATGATCATGATCCTCGAATTACGTTGTCTAAAATGCCCCTTGTCATATATTGCGATTTATGAATGAATGATGAGTGCGTAATCTTAGAGGGTGATCCTCACTACGATAGCCATTGATGCTATCAAACTGTAACAGTTGATGCAAGTGTAGAGCGAGTCGATGCTGTTCACAGGGTGCTAGAGCAAATCGGGTAACTGGGAAGCTAGACGTGGTCCATGCGGCCCATATTGATCTCCACTACTAGTTGATACACTCATGGTTTTTACTTACCTGAACTTTGTTATTTTAGATTGTATAAGTCCTGTATGGGCGCTACATTTGATTTTTATTATAGTTAAAACATTTTCATTTCAATGCATGGTTTATTCTCTCTTCGTTGCTGTTAACTCTGATTAATGATAAACAGTTCAAATTTGTACTAGATTTTATAAGCTAACACTCGGGTTTTTGGAAAATGGGTTATATACTCGGGTCCTGAAAACACGGGGCGTTACAAAAAGTCAACTCTCATATAGAATTACCCCCAAGTTTTCACCCAATTTACTATTCTACCAAAGCTCGAAGACTAATGAGAAAGTTCCATGTGCCATTACTCTTCCCTCAACCAATCACAAGTTGCCACATCAGCATTTACCCTCTACAAGCCCTAAAATTACCAAAATGTCATCCCCAAAGGCTATAAATAGCATTCACCTCTCTTCATTTCACACACCCAAGAAAATCCAAAAACCACCTATCCACTAAGAGAGAGAGAGAGAGAGAGAGAGAGAGAGAGAGAGAGAGAGAGAGAGAGAGAGTAAGTGAGTGAGAGTGAGAGGGAGTGCTTGAGTTCTCAAGCTCCCATTTTTAGCCACCCCCCTTCTAGTCTCCTCTAACCATCTCTTTAACCTCCCAATCTCACTTGGGTCAATCATTCCCCACCATGGTGCATCCAAACATCCAAGCCATTTTAAGTGCAAGCTAAAGATCATGTAATTATCATTAGCATTCATATCTCATATCGTATCATTACTTCCCTTCTCAACCCCTTTTTCTCCTTTAGATTACCATTGAATGTATGCTCTATGACTTGTCAGAACTCTGGATCCTGTCACATCAGGAATTCATGGTAGCCTAGTCCTTTTTTAATAACACCCATCATTATCATATCTGTTCAAATCTCTTCTAGACATCCCTCGAACGTATGCTCTATGGCTTGCCGGAATCCCGGATCTTGCCATATTAGAAATTTGGGTCTGCCTAGTCCTATTTCAATATTATATCCCTTTAGACTGTTTTACCACATAAAGTAGAGACCGTACATCTGTATGGGCGGAGAGGGTGCCTAACACCATCCCTTTTCGTAACTGAGGTCCCTTGCTCAGAATCTCAAACCGCAGATCAGAAGTCTACTTAAGGCAAGAGGGTCCTCGGATTCTCTGGCCTTGCATATTCTGCAGGTTCTAGTTGACTGTAGGATCTTGGATCAAGTGGCTAGTGGTGACTCCAGGATTATCGTGTCATAATCCAAACAAGCTCGACCCCCCTTTTGTCATCCACCAAAACCATGGAAACTAGCGTGGGCGCCGATTTCCCAGTGTTCACAGAATGATGACTCAACCGGGGACTTGCTAAGCTACACTAGCTGAGACTCGACTCAAAAACGTGTGGTACTCCAATCTTAAGGGATATTTTTAAACATTTGCATTCATAAAAAAAAATAAATCAATCTTTGGCTTACACTTGCTTGAGCACCAATGACTACCCGATCTCACGCAGCAATGGCTAGCCAAGAAGAAGAGCCAGCATCCTTGTCAGCTCTTGAAGAACCAACACCAATACTAGCACCAGCACTTCTAGCGAATCCCGAGGATTCACCATGTAACGCCCTGAAAATCAGGGGTCAAGCATAAACTCAACTCCCGAGTTCCAACGCATCACTTATGCAACAAAATGAATGATGATTGAATGTTGTCTGTATTAGTGTAGTGAACATGAGTGAGATTAAGCCAAAACAAAGATATCATACTCCGAGACAGTTAAATGTAGCGTAAGAGGCGTGATAGATAGAAAAATATATAAACTATAGTAAGTCTCTAGAGTGTGATAAGGTTACCAGGTTAATTTATTACAAGTACAATTTCAAATTTTACCAGTTGTGTAAGGTCATCTAGTCAATATCCCAGAAAGCCCCGTCAATTAGAACATGGCTCATAGGAACCCGCCTGAAACTGCACAAAGGAGGAATCCTCCTCATCCTCATAAAAGTCCGGCTCCGCTTCACATCATCGCCATTATCTGAAACTCAAACAAGTCTGGTTGGTGTGTACAACACCGTCCTGTAACGTGGGAGTGAGTGATCAACTCAGTGGAACAATAAAGCATAGGTTAACATGTTATCAAAACAGTCAAGCAGTAATGATAAAGCAGTACAATCAACAATCCTAACTACTCTTATTTAATGCAAGTATGAAATAACATGATGAATGCCCTTGCCAAACCACCCTTATGCGACACCATCTTACGTTCGCGACGTGCGTTCATCCCTCAGTGCTCCACATCTACCAGGCACATACAATGTATGATGAACATGATTACCGAGTTGTTATTAGTCCATTTCAAATAACAGTATTGAAAAATTAAGGTACCTCCCTTGTATCATTCCCAAACATGATCCATTCTAGAGTCATCAAACCTAGATAATCTCATACGATATTATGGTTCGAGAGGCATCGCGAAGGCATCGCAAAGGACTTGTCACCTGTCAGCACAGATACAAATCTCATCGTATGCGGCTCAATTGCTGGCCGTCAGCTCGAATACAGGTCTCACCATACTCGGCTCAATAGCTGGCCGTCAGCTCGAATACAGGTCTCACTATACTCGGCTCAACTCATGCTCTAGTTGCTATGAAGGGCTCATCGTCAATCACAGACTGTAGAGTATACTCGAAGACACTACGAAGGGCTCATCACCCGTCAGCACGAATACAGTTCTCACCGTATTCAGCTCTCGCCGTAGGTGTCGACAGCTCGAATAGTGTCCCATACCACCGTATTCGGGTCACGAGTCTGGTTACTCACTGGTCACTATGGGGAGGCACGTGGCCCCAGTGTAGGCCGACAGCTTGACCACGGTGTCCCATACCACTATATCCGGCTCATGAGTCTTAGCGGATCGAGGTACCATAGTTAACGGGGTTTCCACTGGTAAGTTTGGTACCTTAGGTTCAAGCAGTAGCGTCCAAACATGGTGAACATACATAAGACAGATCGGGTTACTTGATGAGCTCGACTAGCACGAGCGCCCGTTGAGTTGTACGACATGAAATGCATAAGCACTTCGTGTGGCCTAACCACTGTCGACAAGCAACGCACGACTCGGGTTCGCCAAACATGTCCTATATGGCAAAATAAATCTCAACCACGATCTCAAGTCTGGTACCGATTGTCTGGACTATAAACATAGTCCCAAACTCGATCAATCCTTATTTAGTGCATGTAGAGTAAAGCATATTAAACAAAGTAATTCAAGCAAGTTAACAAGCATGTCATAAAGCATGTTATAAAGCATGTTATAAAGCACTATATAAACAGGAATACAAACACATATATTTCATAAGTGGTTAAAGTAAACAACCCACATGGAGGAAATCATACAGGTCTCTAAGGTAGTTGAGAATCCCATCTCAACACCTACTTAAGACACCATCATCCAAACACTTACTCTCACAAGCATTTTCACAAACACTTAGAATACACTATTTCAACATACATAGTGTACATTAGCAAAACATGTATTAGGGCGAGTCCTTTCGCCAAACAAGTATTTTATCCATATATAATATATTCATATAGCAATTAATCATGACAAACACATCTCCAAAATTTATACGTATACGGTACTTTCTAGGATACACTATTTCAACATATATAGTGTATATTAGTAAAACATGTATTAGGGCGAGTCCTTTCGCCAAACAAGTATTTTATCCATATATAACATATTCATACAACAAATAATCATGACAAACACATTTCTAAAATTTATACGTATATGGTACTTTCTACAAATACCTAGAGTATGTAAAATTCCATAATCTTCATCTCTAATCGAAACGGAAAACAGACAGCACTTTATACATGTGTAATTGCATGCAGATCATGAATCTATCATTATCTGACATTGAAAGCATTGAAAACCATAACCTATACATCTAAAGTCCACACCTTTTACCGTAGAATCGTAACGAATACGATAGGTTTGCTAAGCTTCCATATTTGGCAGTTTGGTAACCTATAGAATGAAACAGGTTAGCTATTTCATAACCTACAACCTTTACAACTCTAAAACAGATTAGGGTTAGGGTTTCTTACCTAGAAAGGAGGTCGGAATCGCTGGGAAAGCGTTGAGAATGGGGTAGTGAAGCTTATGTAGTGGCAGGGAAAGAGGGTAGGAAGGATCTCTCACAACTCTCTAACTTTCTCTCTCCTTTCTCTCTTCTCTCCCTAGGGTTTCTCTCATATTCGTATGGCTATGAGAGAGAGAGTTCTAAGGTTCTTATATAGCCTAAAAACTCACAAAATTAGACTCTAGGTCAAGGTATACTTAGGTTATAGCCAAAGCGAGGCTGTTTCAGCTCAACGGAGGACTTCTGGCGGCCCCTTTTCTGTGTGCGGTCGGACTTAATCTCACTAACACTAGATCTAGGTATGGCTAATTTTTCATTTCAGTCGGGATTTCAGATCGCAAATGGCGGACCAGTTTTAGTTCAATGGTCAGTGGCTCTCGATCGAAGATTCTGAGTATATGGATATGTTTGGAGAAATATCCCTGAACTAAGGGTGTAATTTGGCCCGATTTTGACGGTCAGGTTGCTTAATACTGATCCGCAAGCGACAAGTCTCAGATTATTTATTTTGAATTTAATTTAGAATTATTTTCACATTTCTCACACTCCCCGCTCCGAGCTCAAGCGAATAGCGCTGGGACACAATCTGGATTTGATTTCTGAGATGGTTGTCAAGCCCAGTAAGATGGTCCTAATTCCTTAACTTCGTGTTAAACGGACTTCCGACGTGCGGTCCAAATCTGATACAGAGTTTCAAGATGCTCCTGAGAGTAGCCGGGTAATGAGATTGATCCTAGATTTTAGGGTAATCTAGCATCTATTATTCTACAAGTTTTGGGTCTTGCAGATCGTATTTAAAGTGATTTGTGTGGATTTCGTAGCTAATTCAGTTTAGCACTTTGTTAACTTTGTCAAATTTTTAAAAGATTTAGTCCTATAAGATTTCTGTCTGAGGTGATACCTAGGCCTTTGTAGTTTGTATATAAGGTGATCCAAGTTATAATACTTAGCTAGTTTAAGATAGTGTCTAGGGTGAAGGTACTTAGAATAATTGAAAGAACAAGGTGGTGAAGGGTGGGATTTGTGAAGGAAATGGGTTCAAAAGCGGTTTTAGACTTTGGGATTGAGTTCTGACAAGTTAATAAGGTGTTAGGATCGACCCATTGCCTAAGGACGTCTAATTCCAGATTGGCAAAAATTCGGGATGTTACACACCGGCTACTGCAACCACGATCGAGATGGCTCAAAATCTCAAGGTAATGCAGGAACTACTGCTTCGCTTAGTACAAGGAATCATACCAAACATGCAGGCACCACAGCCTAGTGCCCAAAATCGTTCAATACCACAACTTCCTCTCGCTTTCTCCCTTCCTCCACCAGCAAATACCATTTTATCTTTTCCTACTGAATCAAGACAAGATCACCAGCATCCTCCCACAAACGGGAACAACTTTCCCACACAAATTCCAGCACATCTTCCAGTACATTTTCCAACACATCTCCTCGAAAACGGGAATCCCAATCAGATCACAACAAAAGCTCCCCCTAACGGGAGTCACAGACAAGATTTGGCGGATGCCCACGAAGGGGGCCAATTTCGAGTCTAACATACTCCCCCTAACGGGAGTCACAATTAGGATCTGGTAGATACCCCAGGCGGGAGACATTTTCGAACATCACACCCTCCCCCAAAAGTGAGCGGAGTTCAATTCCAACTACCTCCCGCAACCGGGAGTCTATCTTCTTTTCAACAACCCCCATCCATGGAAATCATAGGGTCAATGAAATGGACCCTTATGATGAAGAAGCATCCCAAGCTTTGCAGCAAGGGGCAATATACCCTCAAACAAACCGCTCAAAAATCAAGGAGCTACGTGAACAACTCCAATTGATGCAAAATCAGCTGCAAAGGTAACAAGGAGTGGATCATCCATCCACTAAGTTTATGGATTTGTGTCCTTTTCCAGATGCTAGGGTGCCTCAAAACTTTGAGGTACTGAAGTTCAAGAGATATGATGGTAGTGGGTGCCCTACAATACACTTAAAAGCCTTTTGTGGGGAGCTCAATGCAATTGCAGGGAATGATAGAGTACTGATACGTCTCTTCCAGAAATCTCTTAAGGGTGACACTTTGGATTGGTATACGTCACTCGATAGCCATCGGATTCAGACCTAGGAAAGACTTTCCCATGCCATTATTGATTGATTCTCTTACAATCTGAACATGGCTTCGAGAAGAGCAAATTTGGCTACCTTAAGACAAAAAGCTGACGAATCATGTCCGCATATGTGGGACGTTGGCGAGCCATGGCTGCCAGAATGAGAAACCCCATCAATGATGAGGAACAGATTTCCATGATAGTCTATTCAGCGAATTTGAACATTTCCGGATACTTGATCTCATACCCCTATGTGAACTTCTCCCAGCTCATCCAAGTTAGAGAATAGGTAGAGGCTGGGATAAGAGCCGAAACCATCTCCCCATGGTCACATCAGGCCTCCTCAATCAAAAGAAATAAAATTGAGGGGAAACCCATTGGGTATGGGAGTGAAAACGGCACTGCACTCGCACATGAACCATTGAAGTGAACAACATTGTGGCAGCCACTCAAGGCAATCAATATGCTTCACAACCAGAGCAACATTGACAATACCAACCACAACAAACCCAACAGGGATACCAGGAACAGTTGTCTCAATAGCAACAGATCAGGGGGAATGCACAATACCGATACCAGAACAAGCAAGCAATGTTGGCCAGGAAATTCACTCCATTAGAACAAACATACAGTCAAATTGTGACAATGTTAGTGTAAAAATAGCTTCTCACACCACTCCAACATCGGCCTCCACCAAATCCCTTACTGCTCGGTTACAATGAAAATGAGTACTATGTATATTACCAATCTCGAGGCCATCCAATGGACCGCTGCTTCGCTTTGAAACACGCAATCCAAAATTTGATTGAGAACCAGAAGATCAGGATCACCCCTCAGGCCAATGCCATGACTCAAGCCAACATTCTCCAAAATTCCTTGTCGACACATCAAGCAGGGCCCAGCTCATCAGGCACCTTACTATGAACAACATCGAGGAAGGACGTCCTTCATACTCCTTTCCTCACCAATCCATACATGCGATCATGCCCGACATAGCAAATCGGTCATGGGAATACCGATAGACACCCCCACCTAAACCACAGATACTTTTGGAGGCCACACCAGCAGCAGAGCCTCTCATCCTCCAAGGGGCACCCCAACATCAAATTACACTCATCCAAGCTTAAACCGGTTAAACTCTGAACCTCTCATCTTACAGGGAGGACCCCCAGACATTGCTCCACTGGTCTTGTAAGGGGCACCCCTTACCCTTGAATAATCCCCTGGCCTTTTTCTCTTACCCCATCAGTTGGCACACGCCAGAAGGATCCCTCCCCCACAAAACCCATCCTTATAGGGGAGGAGGATCCTATCCGGGGACAACCAAAATCTCAGGAAAATTTAGTTTTGCTCCAAGGAAAAACACCATGTCCACCACAGATTATACCAAAATCAACAACCCCACCCCCGTCTCAAGATCAAGTATTCCTAGAAGGAAGATCAATTTCTTCCTATAATACAAAAGTAGTCCCATGACATTACCTCGAATGTGCCGAGGTCGGCAACATGAACCCCAACGATAGGTACTTTCGGAGAGAAAATTAGAATCAGAATGAAACTCGAGGAGCTCTATTAAGAATGACTAATAAGATCGAGGCTGCATACGATGTAGTGGCTCAGCTTAAAATCATTCCTGCACAAATCTCCGTTTGAGAATTGTTGTGCACATCAAGGTCACACCGAGAAATATTTGTAAAGACTTTGAACGATGCACACATCTCTCTAGACATACCACCTGAAATGATCGCGCACATGATAGGGCAACTCTTCACAGCACAGGCAATCATGTTCACTAATGACGAGCTACCACCAGAAGGTCGCAAGCATGGGCGTTCGCTCAACATAGTTGTCTACTATAGGGATCTTAAGGTCCCCCTGGTCCTCATTGATAACGGATCAAGCCTGAATGTCTGCCCTATGAGGACCGCTGACCATCTTGGGATCGAACCATCCTCCTTCAGACTTAGTAACATGAGTGTAAGAGCCTTTGATAATTCCTGAAGGCAGGTAGAGGTAGAGATAGACATAGAGATACAAATCGGACCAAATGTGTCCATTGTCACTTTTCAGGTCCTTGATATCTCTGCCTCGTTTAACCTCTTGCTGGGATGACCTTAGCTCCATGCTATCGAGGCCATCCCATCGACTCTCCACCAAAGGGTTAAATTTCCTTTTGAGAATAGAATCATTTATGTACTGGTTGAACTTGAGATCATCCTGCCGGCAGCAATCGCTACCCCAGAACCTGATATCCCGGTAATCGATATTTAGCATGCGGAGGGTAACATATTGTATCACAGTTTCGAGTTTGAAATTGTGAATTCCATCACCAATCCATACCCACTTGCTTCAGAATATGTTATCCCTCCTGCTCAACGTCAAATTCTTAACTATCGTATCGAATTCCACGGGAAAGGTACGATAGTAAGGCAAGCCGTGGCGAATGAACAAAGATAAGTACTGGGGTATCAAACTTCGCTGGAGGATCAGGCCGCAAGGCCCAAGAAGAGACAACCGTTCAAATGCACACCTATCCGATTTGTCAAATCCGGGATAGTTTGTTAAGACACGGTGCTTACCCTTGAAGAAAATTTCAAGGGATAAAGCTATCTGAAAGTCACAGCCAGGAATCCATCTAGCCACCAATACAATGGGATAAGATCATCAAGACCCCAAAAGAACATCCAATGCAAGGGGCAAAACCACCCGATCCATCAGATGAAGCTAGGGGCATGAGTGCGAGATCACGCACAAAAGAGCAAGGGCAAGGGGTGCCCTCTACACAACCAACAAGCAAGGACAAGGAGTCACTCATCCCCATCATCAGTCAGGGAGAGAATCTCCTACCAGCCATTCAAAACAGCAAGGGGTAAAAGCAGCCCATTCATTAGATCAAAAGAGGGAAGTGGCCTTCCCTTGACTGGACAGACATCAAGATCCCGCAAGAATGTGGATCAGAGGAGCCAGAAGAGCTCCAACTCCTAAGCGAAGAGATTGGGTTAGACACAAACTCTGAACCCAGTCCAGCAGACATCATGGTCATTAGGTCAGATGACCCATCAATACAGTTAGACCAAGCCAATAAGATAAAGAGGGGGAAGGAACCAAACTGGTCAGCCATTCCCCTGACAATCGAATCAGTTGGTAAGCCATCCAAGGGTATCGGTTAAAAAAAATGCCAATGTAAATAGCAATTGACATCCCGAACCAGGTCAGGATCAGTCATGGTTTGCAACACTGTCCTGTTCGAGATTCCTTAGAACAAAAAAAATAAAAAAAATCCAAAAACAATAGATATTCCAGAAATACCAAAAAAATCAGATATTTATCAAAATCCCAAAAAACCAAAAACTCTTCAAAAATAAAAAACAATAGAAAATCTTTCAAAACTCACTGTGCCAAACACACCACTCACAGCACCAGAGTTCAAGGTCGACTCATATGATTTTGATCTAGAGCTAGACTTTGAACTCATGGGTTTTAATGAAGCCCATGATGAGGGAAATGATGACCCAGATCTTGAACTAGAGGATTCCCTCAAAAAGTTCAAAACAAAGGCTAATGTCGTTGCGGACGATTTCGAAATTGTAAACTTGGAATCACCGGAACTCCCTAGAGAAGTGTACATCGGTAGGTCTTTGCCTCCAGAATACAAGTAGAGGATGATCAAATTCTTGAGGCCTAGATTATCCAATTTTGCTTTCTCCTACGAAGACATGCCTGGAGTCGACGAAGAACTAGTAGTACATCACCTACCAATAAAGCCTGAAATGAAGCTGGTCAAACAAAAGCTTCAAAGAATGAAGCCAGAATGGGCCATGAAAGTCCCCGATGAAGTCATCAAGTAATACAACGAAGGATTCTTAGTAGTCTCTAACTACCCGGAATGGCTTGCAAACATCATACCAGTTCCAAAGAAAGATGGCAAAGTCAAGATGTGCATCGACTTCTGGGATCTGAACAAAACCAATCCTAAAGACGATTTTCCTCTACCTCACATCGACACATTGGTAGATAATACAACAGGGCACAAAATCTTCTCATTCATGGACGGTTTTTGCTAGTAGGTTATGTCGAGAAGAAAATGGGGTAAGAGCGATACTCTATTCCCTTTCTGCTAGTAGGTTATTGAAGATGGCCATTGAAGACCTCGAGAAGACGTCCTTCATCACACCATGGGGAACTTTCTGCTAGTAGGTTATGTCGTTCAGGTTGAAGAACGCGGGAGTTACATATCAGCGAGCCATGACTGCTTTGTTCCATGACATGATAAATAAGGAGATGGAAGTCTACATGGACGACATGATCGTCAAATCTCGCACAATCGAGGGACATTTTAAAGACCTCAAGAAACTTTTCGATAGGCTAGAAAAGTTCAAGCTTCACCTAAATCCACAAAAATGCGTCTTTGAAGAAACCGGTGGCAAATTGTTAGGCTTCATGATCAACGAAGATGGCATCAGGGTGGACGAAACCAAGACAAACGCAATCATCGAAATGCCATCTCCAAGGACTGAAATTTGAGGCTTCCTCGAGCGAATACAGTATATCAATAGATTCATCGCTCAGCTCACACCCATTTATGAGCCCATATTCAAGCTCCTAAGGAAAAACTTGCCAAAAGAGTGAAACGATGACTGTCAAGATACCTTTGATAAGATCAAGAGGTGACTGCTGAAACCACCAGTGCTTATGCTGCCTACACCGAGTAGGCCATTACTGCTATACATATCTGTCGCAGCAGAAGCGATCGGATGCGTCCTCGACCAACACGATGTCTTAAGAAGAAAGGAACAAGTGATCTACTACTTAGCCGAAGGCTCACTAGCTACGAATCCAAGTATTCCAGCTTAGATAAAATGTTCCTCGCCTTAGTCTGGGCAACGCAACGGCTCCGACAATACATGATCACCTATCCAATCTTTTTGCTCACTCGCATGGACCCGTTAAAATATCTGTTTGAAAAATCGGCCTTAACAGGAAGGATTGCAAAATGGTAACTACTGCTCTCTGAGTTCGACATCAGTTATGTCACTCAGAAAGTAATCAAGGGACAAGCACTGGCCGACCACCTAGCAGCACACTCTCTGCCTGATTACCAACCATTGAAGACTTTCTTCCCCGACGAGGACATCCTCCTTATCGAGGGAGAAGAAGAAAGGAAGGAAGGAGAGTGGACACTCTTCTTCGACGGAGCCGTTAACTCAAAAGAAAATGGGGTAAGAGCGATACTCTATTCCTTTGACGATATCCCAATCCCTATCTCTAAGTGATTGGCATTCAATTGCACCAACAATGTGGCTGAGTACGAAGCATGCATCATCGGTCTAAGAGAAGCCATCATCCTTAATGTGAAAAAATTGTGGGTCTTCGGAGACTCACAACTCATCATCAACCAGACAAATTGCGAATGGAGGACCAAAGACGAAAAGCTGATCCCCTATTACGTCTATCTGGAAAATCTGACCGAAGAATTCGATGAAGTCACATTCTTGTACATGCCCCGAGCCAAAAATCAGTTCGCGGACGCCCTTGCCACCCTCGCCTCAATGCTAAAGATCCCTAAGGGAATTTCTGAGTGGGAACTAATCATAGAACTTCAAGAAGAGCCTGCCTTCTGCTTGTAAATCGATGAAGCAAAGGCCTCCCCGAGCAGCCAACCATGGTAAGCAGACATTAGAAAGTACCTCGAGCACCAAAAATACCCTGAAGGAGCTGCATCAATTGATCGTCTCACTATCCAACGACTAGCAGCTCAATTCACGATCACCGGGGGTACCCTCTTCAAGCAATCCTTCAATCAAATCCTCCTCCGCTGCATGGATGAAACAGAAGCAGCCAAAATCATGTCAGAAATACACGAAGGACTATGCGGTTCACACATGAACGATCATATGATAGCAAAGAAGATCCTACAGCTCGGCTACTATTGGCTAACGATGGAGACAGACTGCTGTAAACATGTCAGGAAATGCTTCAAATGCCAGGAGCACGCGAATCAAATCCATGTGCCTGCTGCCGAGCTATACAGCCTGATAACGCCATGGCCTTTCTCTATATGGGGTCTTGACATCATAGGGAAAGTCAATCCAAAAGCTTCAAATGGGCACGAATACATCTTGGTGGTAGTAGACTACTTCACAAAATGGATGAAAGTGATATCCTACACCACCATCGCAGCATCTCATGTGATAAAGTTTATGAAAAACAACATCATTAGTCGATACGGGATTCCTCATGCCATCATTACAGAGAACGGGTCACCGTTTGTCAATAAAAGGATGGGTGTATTCCTCCAAAAATTTAAAATTCAGCGTCATCGATCGAGTCCCTACCGCCCTCAGATATATGGTGGGGTCAAAGTAGCAAACAAGACAATCGTTCAAATACTGGAGAAAATGGTCAAGACATATCGCGACTGGTTGGAAATGCTCTCATACACACTCTTGGCTTATCGGACGTCTGTATGGTCTGCTGTAGGCGCAACCCCTTTCAAACTCACATATAAAATGGAAGTAGTACTACTGGTTGAAGTCAAAATTCCATCTCTCTAAATATTACTGGAAAGCGAAGTCGAAGAAGGTGAGTGGCAACAAGCAAGATACGATCAACTGCACCTGATAGATGAGAAGCGCATGTGCGCACTTAGCCACTCACAATACTATCAAAGAAGGATCGCACGGGCTTACAACAAGAGGGTTGGAAAGAGGAGCTTCAAAGTCAGTGACATGGTCATAAAGTGCATCTTACCACCACATTTACCAGACCCTAGAGGTAAGTTCAAACCTTCATGGGATGGACCGCTGATCATTCGAGAAGTACTTCCAGGAGGTGCCCTTTGGCTTACCAACCTGAGAGAATAAGATCTTCTAGAGCACATCAATGCCAACAACGTGAAAATCTATTACAGGTAACCATACCTAACTTCATCAATGATTACAATCGTAAAACTGAGGTCAACAAGAAAAAAACAAAAAAAAATGCCTACCATTCCTTCCCCATACAAGTCCCAAAAAAAAAAGAAAAAAATAGAAAAAGCATACAGCTCAAAAAATAAAACAAAAAATAAAAAATAAAAGAAAAGAAATGAAAATAGTTTTTTTTTTTTTTAAAGAGATAAAAGAAGAACAAAATTCCTACCAAGCCATTCCACTTTCCCTAAACAAAATAGTCTGACCAAAATAAATAGCTTACGATTGTAATTAGAAACGAAGGTAGGAAGGTAGCTAATCGGCCGACAATGAAGAAAAGCTCCTCGTCTCTACTGGTACTCAAAAAAGAAATAAAAAAAAAAAAGATAACATGCCTAAGCGAGAAGGGCGAGTCGAAAACCCGAAAGGGTGGCTCGAGTAAAAACAACAGACACGTAACGGACTTAGTGAAAACCTGAAAAGGCGCCAAGGGTAAAAAGAGCACAGCTGCTAAGGGGTGGGCAAGAACAAAAACCTAGGACATGGTGAAAATCCGAAAGGGTGCCACAAGCAAAAATGACGGAAAAGTCGGTTGTGGTGAAAACCTTAAAAGGCACTATGTGCAAAAATGGCTAGAAAAGAAAAAATATAGAGAAACAAAAAAAGTGCAGGTACAAAGGAAGCAAAGTAAAGAAGCACAAGGAAAAGATAAGTCCCGGATCAGAAGTCTATCAGATTCTACCCAAACCTAAGGGGCATGATCCTAGCACGCACTGTTCTCAGGGAACTGGTATCCCAAGTAAATAACTCAGAATACCAGATTTGACGTGGGTTGAGTCCAATGTTCTGATCCCATCATTTAAAGCACAAATCCAAACACAAACATACACTGACAAGCTATGGCACAAACAAAAATATTTCTTTTCCTTTTAAAGCTTTTATATACAAAAATGCACTGCTTTTCTACAAAACCAAACAAATATATATATATATATAAGACGACAACTAGCAAATTAAAGACTGCCTGGTAAGCCTCCCTCCCCTCCCTCATACATCGATAACTACCGCCTAAGTCGATCCGCCTTCATACGCATGTGGAAGACCTCATCTCGGCAAGACGCTATCATGCTCTCATCGTATCGCCACCCTACCGCCAGACGATGGGCCATGTCCTCACAGGCATGCCGAAGCACAGAAAGCTCAGATAAAATATGGCCATGCGTAGCTAACAAGAAGGAATGGTCAATAAAGGGCCTCTCCTCGAACGCTTTAAAGGAATCATCAACCCCTGTAGAGGACGAAGCAGAATCCTCGAGGACATCTCTATCAGCCTCATCATCAGCCAAGTGCCAACCAGGAACCTTACGGTAGAGCGACTGCTCTACTACTCACCACTGGTATGGCACTGTCACCAAAGGAGGAGCCCAAGACTCGAACTCCAATACAGTCGCATCCAAGCAACCCTGCCATGAAGACTGGACCCGCTGGCAAAGAGCCAACATACCCAGAGGGAGAGGAGCATGCCCGAACCCTGAGAAGGAAAAATCAGGTATGTCCTGCCAGAAGCCGAACTATCGAAGGAATCGAATCGGGTGGTAAGATCAATAGCCTCGAAAGCCCAGCAACAACAGAGGAGTACAAGCAGCGCTACAAATCAAAGGCACGCAACAAAGCCACGAAGCTTCCCAGCTGATCTCCCATCCTCGAAGCTCGGAAAATATGCGGCGATAGAGAGACTTGGTAGCCTCGGCACCAAGGGGATGCCCGACCAAAAGCAAAGATAGAACGTCAGTGTGATGAGAATCGGTCGAAAAGAGGTAAGGTGTCAAGAACAAAAGCTCCCATAACCATACCTGACAAAAAAAATCATACATAAAACAACAAAAAAGAAAAAGAAAGAAGAGAACGGCAGAAGAGGAGGAAGGAACGAGGAATACCTGGAGAAAAGAGCAACACCCCTTGAGGATGCGAGTCTGCCCAAGCGATCACTCCGCCAACACCACTGGAATGATACTCTAGTGAGAGAGGACGCAGCGAAAGGCGTCAAAAAGAACTCTTAGAGATGACCACTGCCATCCAGAAAAGAGCAGCTCTGCCAAGAAACAAAATATCAGTGCATTCAAGCACTGAGCTGACAAGCAAATCCATCACTCCCTCAGCCAGATGAACACCGATCATACAAGAGCTCAAGGGTGAACTCACAGGTACTACCATCGATTGTGGGGAGAGCCACTGAAAATCCGAACCGAGAGTAGAAATCTGAAGATCGCACCTGATGGGAGAAGATATGGCTCCTGGGAGAAAGGAAGGCCAGTCAGACGAGATAAATCCTCTAAAGAAGGACCTAACTCTAGGTCACTGAAGGAGAATAGGTTCAGCGCTGAAACCTAGTCATAAGACGCAGCACTTAGCAACCGCCAATCTAGGCAAACTCGGTGAAGATGCAAGATCTCTCTAAATCCCAGAAAGTGCAGCTCACGACTCTCAGAGGCAGTCAGACTACTTATCCAGGTGTGCAACCTCTCTGAATAAGTACCATGTGGCTGTAGCCGATAGGTACGAACTGGTACGCCCTCGACAATCTGAAAGCCCATATCAGTGGGTGAGTCGTCAAAAATAGGCATCCCCTCATCCAAAAAGTCAATCTTATGGTGACGAAAGAAGTCTGGATCTCACATAGCCTCGCGAAACGTGTCCTGAAAAGCAGTAACAGGCGGACCAGAATCACCGACAATCATCACATTTGGAGCTATCAGAAAAGTACTGGCCAAAGGCGTCACAATACCAGGGCCACTCCAGTACAAAGAGCTATCAGGACCACCACCCAAATCTCCCCCGCATTAAAAATCATACCCAAACCATCAATATGGGGCCCACCATCCCTCACACCCATCACCACCTCGTAATCAACATTAAAAATCATACCCAAACCATCAATATGGGGCCCACCATCCATCACACCCATCACACCCAAACCATCAATGTGGGGGCCACCATCCATCCCATCCGAACCATCCATCATACGCAAAACCCCAACATGGGACCCATCACCCATCGAACCCCTTGGTCCGCCCCATCCAAACCATCCATCTCAATCAAACCATCATCTCCACCATCAAAATCCATGCTAGCAACCATAATCAAATTTGGACCATTCACCATTATCATGGTCCTATCTACACCATCCCATGGCATGTCCACACCCAAATCTCCCAAAACCAACCCATCACCCAATGGACCACCATATATAGGCCCATCCAAACCATCAAACAACCATCCATCCCCCAAACTCCCTCCTAACACATCATCAAAATCTATTGAGCCATACCATAAATAACATTAACCTCCTCAAGTGGCCCCACGAAACCATCAACAAATCCACCCATAAATGAGTTCCCATCCATCATTTCACTATAAAAAGTGGAAAGAGGTGCATCATTTACCTCAATGAGTGGACCCTTGCTCTCACCATTGTTGGACCCACCAAGGCCCTCTCCATTTCCAACCATTGAAAAAGAGGGAAGAAGACAAGAGAAGGGATAAAAAGAAGAAAGGGAGACAAAAGGGAAGATTCGTGTATCAGAGCAGGGAGAGAATAACAGGACATCGACTTCAGACAAGCAGAGAAAGATCGGCCCTTGCTGGAAGAAAAGAAGAACAGGGGCGATAATCGAATTACCGTCTGCGGTAATCCAATTACCACTCGACATCATAATATGTGCCCTATGCTGCAGCAGCCTGCAAGCCCTAGAGCAACGGGCAAATGTCAACGGGCAGTAGTCCAACTACCGTCTATCCATGGATTCAGACCAGATGTGCCTGGGGTCCACCAAGGAAGTTAGGGGAAACCAAAGCATCAATAATCAATACAATCAGATCAACAGAATAGCTCAAAAAGTAATGCGAAAGGCAACACTGGATAAGCAAACTCTGTTATATATGGAAGAATGTACACAGAAGATACATGAGCAGAAAAGGCAAATAAACACTACTCATAAGATACATCATCATTTGTATCCTTCGGAGGGACTTCAAGACCTAAAAGCCCCCCTCTAGTAAAGCGCACGCCACCACCCGGAGCATAAGCATTCCTCAGAATGGGACCAATGCCATACTGCTCACACTAAGAGTTATACTCTCTCGCCGGATCAACGAAAGCGCTGACTTCATATCCCTCTAGAGCAGTTGTCAACTCACGCTCGGGGACTGCCCTCCAGTTCACTAGTTCAGAAGGAGGACTAAATGATACAAGGGGACTACCAGTCAATTGCTAAAAAAGTCTCTCTCCCAAGTACCATTTCATCACTCAAGGATCCTCTAAAATGTGATGATGATGTAAGGCCTGGAAAGCTTCCTGGGCCTCAGGAGTGAGAGCAGCAGTCGATCGAAAGTAAGGCCTGGTATGGAACTGGTAGAAATAATGCAGGATCAGGATAAGAGCGCGAACAAGAAAGGAAAGGCATGAAAAGATGATTTCTTACATCATCAGGAACCAGGTCATCAACATTGGATCTCCAAGCGAGATCGTAGAACTAGCGGGTACAGTTGCGATTATCCTTATACCATAGCATTATATGAGGAAAAGGAGGGGTATAGTTTATCAAGGTGGGCCCCAGATGTGGAAAGTGGTCGAAAAAGCAGATCTGCGCAAGAATCAACCATCAAAAAGCACGTTCATGAGAAAAAATGTGAGTTAAAGGGTTTGATACACACCTTATTGACTAGGTAAAAACCAGTCAAAGACCTACTGCTGCAACGGCTGGCCTTCTCTAGCCATCCATATAGATGGGCCAGGAGCACTGTATTCCAGTTATACGGTGTAGAGAAAGTGATATCTACCACGAGTGTCAGCAGACGAGAGCTCACTAGCTCATTCCCATGACAGAAGATCATGACTCCCAAAGTGTACAAAATCAAGGCACGAGCTTTCACGATAGCCTTATCCTCAGTGTGTAGAATGCGCCGGGAAAAATTCTCCGATAACCAAAGTAATTTAAATCGGGGCCCTGAGAAATCTGAAGAATGGGGAATCATCCTGTAACACCCCGTACCTCCGATACGGGTGTTACCTCTTAAATCTACATCAGTGAAAATCAGGATTTGATTAACTAGATAACTTGAACCTAACGTATGCAGGATGGGGCTCCCATTCAACGTTGAAGCCATCCATCGGAGGCCCTAGGACTGATTTGCACCCCACAACAGTCAAGAAGGTAACTTTGATTTATTATCTTGAATTAAAATAATTCATAAGCCAATTAATTATCAAGAAAAGAAACGACGCCCTAGTAATCGACCTTCAAGGGGTGGTGGATAACGAACTAAGCAACTAATACATCTCAAACTCACATTTGTCCATTGAAACCAAGTGCCAAGTCAATCCGTCCATTGGATCGACGGTATTGGCTGTAAAGTGGCCTAAGAAGTGTGATATGGCCCACCCGGGGCCTCAGTTCCGCCCTAAATTGGGCCAAGGTCCTTATATAGGGCCCTCAAGATGAATAGACAAAGTAGATTTATCACAAACGTCATAGTGGACCCCACATAGGGTGCAAGTGCACCTAGGTGTAACCATGCATGCCGTGCACTGGATGCGTCTAGCTGTTCAAACAAGCTTTGACTGCAACCCTTCATGAAAAGCATGAATCCTCCCATCTTTTCAAAGATTTAAACTGATAATCTTCAAACTCCTAAGTGGGCCACCCGACCACTTTCTGATCAATCCAAACCGTCCATCTTGTTTATAGGGCCCGACGGAACTAAAACTGTATAGACTTTCGGGCCCTTGCATAAGGATGAGAGAGATCGGACAGAACCGTCCAGAAGCCTTCATGCGGTTGAGATCCAAGATGGTGGGGCCTTCTATGACCATTTGGGTGGCCCACAATCATCCTGATTAGGCCATCCTAGCCATCCACCGGTCATAGAAGATCATTTTCTCTCATTGCCAGAAATGGCTGAACAAGGCTGCACCAAGGAAAAAGAGAAAAGGAGATTTCCCACATTGGAAAATGTAGTCTAGCTTGCCCCTGGCCATTCCCTGGGCCACGTGGGCGATCCTAGTCCTCCCCTGGGAGGTAGTACGAGATGAGTAGGGAAAGCATCTCATCTCATGAGAGAATGAAGAAAACCGGACTTTCTCATGAGATAACCTGAAACTGACATTTGGGGTCCAAAAAGTGGGCCCCACGTTGATCAGAGGTCTCATCTAGTACGCTCAAACGGACCATATACATCGGACAGTGATATGCCAATGGCTTCCCCGAAAACCCACCTGAACGTGGCCGTGAGATGGGCCCCACCAGACCTAGAAATTTACTTTTCTTATAAGCCAGGGCGTCAGGAGTCCATCCCTAGGATCAGATAGACCCCATGCATGGTCATTTTCTGATCACAACCGTTGCAAGAAGAGTCATTCTTCCTATCGTTGATAACCTTCCTCTCTCTACTATATAAGACCACTGTTGCTGCTCTCGGGATTCACACCAGAAGGAGAGAGAAAGGAAAGAGAGAGAGAGAGAGAGAGAGAGAGAGGGAGAGGGAGAGTGAGTGAGCTAAGTGAATGAGTCATCTCAACTCAGCCCATCAGTAGCTCGACTTGGTCGAGAGAGAGGGCTGTGTCCACTTCATCCCGAGATTCGGAACTGGCTAGGTAACTAGCTACCTCTTCTCATTTCTTTCAACCATTAACACGCTGACATGAGAGTTGAAACTGGCCTCTATCAGGCCATGGAGACAGGTTGTACCAAGATCTATTGAGTCCTGGAGTCAAGCCGAAGCTAGGCCAAACAATGGCTATGTTTTGAGCTGAATCCAAGCCAAGTAACGATTGCATTTTGGACCGAAACCAGCCTTCACCATGGCTGCATTCTGGGCCAAAATTGAGCCAAACATTGGCTATGTCTTATGACGAAACTATCCTTCATCACGGCTATGATTTGGACCAAAACCAACCTTCACCATAGCTGTGTTTTGGGCTGGAAATCTAACCATAATCCATGGGAAAAAAGGGCTTCTGGATGGGTCATGAAATCAAATTTCAGCTGCTGTCTAACCAGCCCATGTACTAAGATGAACTCAGTCTTTTAATAAGCCAAGGTCCGACCATACAACAAACAGAATATCTGTAACACCCCGTACTTTTGCGCACTCAGGTGTCACCAGGGAAGTCTAAAATTGTTTCCACGTAAATAGAAACACATGTAGTCAACTATGCACACCAACACCCAGAAACCCTCGATCCATTCACCTCGATTGTCTTGTATAACATTCATTTGTACATTAAGCCATCCATTCAATTGATTTTCAAGATAGTCCAGAGACGTCTATTTTAGGATCCCAATCACTTCAATAAGAGAATCAAATCATCCAGAAATATTTCATAAGTGTATATAGGTATATTTTTATTTGTTATATTATAAGTTTTACACAAATGTAGATAAAAAGAGTATAAACGTATCTTGATAATTTATTTATCAAATAAATAACGTATGAAAATGCATTATAAGGGAGTGGTATGTATGTATTTAATGTATATAAGACATTATGAAAATAATATTATATTAAATAAACATAATGAATAATGAATTCACAACATAAAGTCAAATTAAAATGTAGCATTGAACATTTTTTTAATGAAATTGTATATTATTTAACAATATCATCAAATACAAATATAATTTTAATTAAATATAATATTGTACAATCTTCAATTCATTTATACGTATAATATGATGTTATATATTATAAATTATGTATATTGATGAATGTGTGAATAACAGTATGTAATTAGTAATATGATAATGTTAAAATTATTTTTATATATAGGAATGAGATTTTAAATATTGTAATTATAAGTAATATAAAAAAATTATATTAATATTAGTCTCTGGTTAGTCACTCATTACAGAAGACATACAAACAGCCAATAGGACCCTTTTTAACCGTTGACGTTCAATTTTGGAATGATCCGACCAATAGATTGGCGAAAATCCACCATTAGGACTAAAAACTAGTTCGTATGGCCCTCCTAAGCTTTAGATCAGCTCGGTCTTTGGTCTAAGGCATTCATTTGAGCCTCCAAAACTAATGAATAGAGTAGATTTCATGAAGACATCACGATGGGCCCCACCTCGTAACGCGAGTGCACAGTAGAGATGTGCACTCACCATGTACTAAGTGGGAGGAGCTCGGTCAGACGCCTCTGACCGTGTCTCTCTTGAAATGGAGAGATTTCTCCCTCTCTCTTCGAACCGATAGTGGACGGACAAGCGTCCACTATCTTTGATCATGACCCACCATCTGGGCACCACCTTGATGATCCAAACCATCCATCTTGTGCGTAGCTGAGGCCTGACCAAAACCTAGAGGGCATCTCATGTAGACGTGTAGGTATGCACACACAAAGCTCGCTGTAAAAGAGGCCTACAAGCACATTCCTTCCAAAAATAGAAATCGCCAGCAGGGCAATTCGCATGACTCCATTTCCTCCGATCTTAGCCATCCATCATAAAGAGATCTCAGCCATCCATTCATAGGATGCTGGTTTAGAGCTTCCTCAATACCGGAAGGAGGAAACTAGCGGCTGAAACCACCCCTCTGTAGTAGTTTTAGAAACCAGGCGCTGGGATCAAATCCCAGCCTTCCAGTCCTCATTCGATGGCCTTAGAAAGTTGGGGTTTTTCCATAAATGAAGAGGGAACTAGTAGACGCAGTCGCTCTCCACCTCCTACAGCAGTTTAAGAGAAAAATCATTATTTCCTTTCCACTGGCAAACCCACCACCTAAATCATCCTAAAGCTTCAAGAAAGCTTATCTACAAGATTCCTAGAGTCCCTTAGGACCGTCTGGAAGAAGCAGATTGAAGGAAGAAGCCTCTTGTTCAAAGACGCTATTAATGGAAGCCATCTTCTCCGCCGTTCCAAACTGAGTCAAACGCAGTTCAGGATGCCGTTTTCAGGCCCTCACCATCTGGTGATGGTGTTAGAAGAGAAGAGGTAGAGGTAAGAAGAAGATGGAAGTAGAATGGAGAAGAAAGAAGGAGGAGGGTGATGTGGCTGTTGCACCACACCACCGCACCCGGACTCGGTCCGGGTTCAAGAACGGTTTGAGTCGAGTTGGGTTCGAGCCAGGGCCTCTATTGGGCCCCCAGAGAAGTATAAAAATAGAAAAAAAGGGAATGGAGAGAATAGGGAAGAGAGAATGAAACAGAGATGAGAGTGAGAGTGTTTGTTGTTGCCTGGTGTGTGTAGCAGTTTGACTCGATCAAGTCACGATTTCAGTCAGGTCTACTCCAAATCTTGCTACAGTTGCTGCAATAGCAGAAGAAAGGAAGAAGAAGAGAAAAGATAAGAGAGGGAAAGAGTTAGGAAGAAGAGGAAAGAAGGAGGAGGAAGATGGAGCGTGCGACTGCCTCATTGCTGACTCAAATCAAGCAGAGTTTGGATCAAGCCAAGCTAGGCATCCAGCTACTGCTGCTGAATCTCCAACAGAGGAAGAATGGAGAGACAAGGGAGGTGCACGGCTGCACCAACTCAAATCAAGCTGGCCAGGCCTCGCTAGCGAGTCCAACTCGCTGGACCGAGTTGGGCATGGGTTCGGCCCAAAGGGACCTGCTGGTGTATGGTGTTGAGTGGAGAGGAAGGAAAGAAGAAAGAAAACTAGAGAGAAAGAAGGAGGGAGGAAATGTGGTGGCCAAGTCGGCTCGACTCGACCTTCCAAGTTAACTCACTGGACATCAAGTTGGGCAACATCCAACCTCCGTTGAGGTATAAAATCTTCCACCCTCTTGTGTTGTAAGTTAAATTTGCTTAGTTAGTTAGATGATATAACTATTAAGCTTCATTTCTCAACCCTTAACCTTAAAATAGAATGTGAGCCAGGGACCACTAGGTGATATGATCAAGACCCTAACGTTGATCCTAGCGGTGGATAAATTGTAAACCTTCGAGCTATCGAGATTGACTATGGTGGGTTGGCACGTTCTTCCCAAGCTAGAAATATTTCAATTTACCATTATCATCGTTATTACTATTATCATAGTAATTTTTTTATATAGTCATGATTAGCCACTAATGGACTATTCACGCTAATATGAACTATTATAGACAAAGTTACAATCATTAGATATATCCCATCTATTACTCGGGAGTATTACCATTAATAGCAGGTCATACCATGTACGACCATCAAAACTTCAATGATGAGTTAATGTTAGTTTTGTCATTAATATTAATAATTATGTTATAGTTATTAAATTAACATTTCAATTGATTACACCTTAGTTAGAGTTCAAATCCCAAGACCTAAGCCTAGACCTAGACTCTAGGGTGAAACCCTAAAACCTAAGCAATCCAAACCTTAGGTTATAATCTTGACCATAGATAAATTGTAAAAACTTTGATCTAACCATACAACCTTACAATTCATGGTAGGATTCGACTCTAAGGGTGTTCTAGCGACAATGTGGGCGGTTCAGAATATGAGGTGATGATTCTTCCCCTTGAGCTTTCCATCTTCTTATTAGCTTAAGTGATAGTTTTTATTTAAATTCAAAATTGATATCTCCCTTTATAATCACATGTGTTAGCTGGTGGAAATTGAATTGTTGTATTACATGCTTTATGATTATCCTGTGTAATTGTTTATGTTGTGTTCTTTTTGTGGATTGTTTGTGGAACTTAAACTGGTACATTAGTGGAAAATTCCCACATATGAATGTACACCCATACTTAGGATGTAACTTGACTAGTTGTGATCATAATGGATCTTCGACTTGGTGGTTATTGGGTGGTGGTCTAGATGGATCATTGATGTGGGCCTACCATCCAGGGTTGTTATGCCTAATGATTTTTAAGGATAGTTTTCATTGTATGTTTTAATACTCGCCCTATGTGGCATATTTTGATACTCGCCTTATATGGTTCTGTTTTAATATTTTTCTCTATATGGATTCGATGTTTTATACTATGCAACCATGCGATGGTAAGCCCCATATACTGTAATATGATTAGCCACTAGTCGATGGGTTTCCATTAAACATCCTAAGATGGTAGCCTCATGGGCCAGGGATGGTAGTCATGGGATGCTATGCCCGAGCCGTCGGCCTACGCTGGGCCATATGCTCATCGTAGTGACCTTTGAGCTTATTTAAATTGGCTGGTTGTAAATGGACTAATAATGACTTGGCTAATCATGCATACATGGCACGTATTGTTCCAACTGGATGATGTTTCCCAGGTTCGATGATTCCGACTGGATGACGTTTCTCAGGTTCGATGATTGCATGGGTAACGGCCCACTGTCCGCACGGATGAGCATCCCCGGGGCAATGATTGCATTTACGCATCCATGCATCTAACAAGACCTGCATTGTGTATTGTTTTGTATGCTTTGTTTTATAACTATGCTTACCTAATGCGGTGGTGTGTAATCTTGAGGGGAATTCACACTGAGTTGGCCACTCATCCATCAAATATATAATCGTACAGGTAGCACAGGTGGCTTAAGTGACTTTCAAGTTCAGGCTGACGAGGAGCCGGGTACAAGTGTCAGGGTTGCATGACTGTATCTACATCGAGGAGCTGCGCAGTCTTGCGGCTTATGTTTACATTCTTATGTTATTTTTCTTGTACTAGATCATGTGGATTCTTGTATTTGTTATACCGAGACATTGGTTTGTATAAGTCATTATGGGCACTCTTTTTTATATTCTAAATATAATGACATTTTTCCTTAAGCTTACTTGTCCATTCTACGCTCATCTGCTTACTCTGATAAAAGCAATAAAAAATATTTGGCAATCCTTTAAGGTTAACACTTAAGTTTTTGGGAAACAGGTGGAGTACTCGGGTCCTGAAGATTCGGGGCGTTACAGTTGGTATCAGAGCATAGTTTGGACAACTTGGCCTTGGGAAATGATTTAATACTAACCTTAAATGTCTTAAGTTATGATGTTTAAAATTAGAAATTTGAACTTAGGTGAACTTCCCTTAGATTTAGAAGAATGATTGTGAATATAGAAACCCAAACTTAGGTTCCCTTAGAAGTGACTTGGATGCCAATATAAAATTCCATATGAGTGAAGAACAATTTGAGAATGTAGAAATTCAAAACCTAAGTCCCCTAGAAATTATTAGAACAACTATTTGAACTTAGGTGAAATCTCCTTGCAGCTAGGAGAAATTGAGAACGTGGAAACTTGATATTCTAAGCTCTATATAGACTTGTCTGAATGATTGTAAGATTTAGAAATGATCCTAGTTTCCCTTGAAGATTTCAGGTTTAGTTTTTTGAATTTAGAACTAAAATTTTGGTTCCCATGTAAACTACCAAAGCTGTTGTTGAACTAAGAAACCAAACTCAAATGCCGTGTGAGGACAAATACTCACTATAATGTGCATAAGAGCAAACCAGAAATTCCTTGAACTTGACTCCCAAAGAACATTTTCATAAATATGGAGTTCAGACATTTTCTGTAATTTCTTTTAGTTAGAGATAACATGGTCACAATACTTAGGGAGTGAAAGGAACTTAGACATGGTATAACTTTCTTACCCTCTACATTGCATGTTAGGCTATTTAACACTCCCTAAACTTAAAAGTCATATAGGAGTTGTAAATTGGTTTCATTAATGTCTCTTTAGTTCGAGGCGTTATCTATCAAAATTTTCAAGACTTAGAAGTGACTAAAGGTCAAGTTGTAGAATTTAGGGTAAGTTTTCAACCCTAGGCTGCACATATTAGGATTAGATTTGAAATCCTAAGTGGGTTTAGAAATTTTCAACTCAAACTTCATGTAGGAATCCTTGTCTTGAAACTTACAAGTAGTACTTAGATAATCAGAGTACGCGTTGGAAGCATGATGGTCGCTCGCGTCTATTCACTTAAATTTCGGGCGCTCTCATTAGATGATTACAGGATCTCCCCATGATTCTAGAATAATCGGGATCATGGACTGACGCAATCATGTGTATGCGATGTATACGCGGTTTGATCCGAACCCCATATCCTAGCAGATTCTAATGATCTCAATGCCCTGATCAGGCAGAAGATCAAGATTTACCAGGATTAGGGATTGATACAGAAAATCCTTTATTTTATGTAAGCAAAGGATCGATGTATCGGGCTCAAACCTACTATGACCATCTATTCGTGTTACCCTGAACGCTGAAAAATAGAAATTTGAATACACTTTGGACAGCTTGGGACTATCATTACAAGTAAAAGAAAATAAAGAGAAATGTAAAATATTATTATTAGTGGCCGCCTGACTCTTAGTGGATCGATGAGACATTTGATGTAGGTAAACCTTTAAACAAATCCCTAGTATTGGTTAATGCTAGGATGATTCCAAATGTTCAGCAAGAATTGATATGATAGACTAGATGCTTAGGGGTGTAGCACGTTTAAATATGGCTTGTTAACTGTGCGGGACGTGATTGCACAAGTGAGAAATAGAATGAACTATTAAAATGAAATTTCTGCTTGTAATGATAACACTTAGGGATGCACATAACAAATCTCGGGACGAGATTTCCGTTAAGGGGGTAGATTGTAACACCCTGTACTTTTGCATACTCGGGTGTCACCAGGGAAGTCTAAAATTGTTTCCACGTATGTAGAAACACATGTAGTCAACTATGCACACCGACACCCAGAAACCCTCGATCCATTCATCTCGATTGTCTTGTATAACATTCATTCGTACATTAAGCCATCCATTCGATTAATTTTCAAGATAGTCCAGAGACGTCTATTTTAGGATCCCAATCACTTTAATAAGAGAATCAAATCATCCAGAAATATTTCATAAGTGTATATAGGTATATTTTTATTTGTTATATTATAAGTTTTACACAAATGTAGATAAAAAGAGCATAGACGTATCTTGATAATTTATTTATCAAATAAATAACGTATGAAAATGCATTGTAAGGGAGTGATATGTATGTATTTAATGTATATAAGACATTATGAAAATAATATTATAATAAATAAACATAATGAATAATGAATTCACAACATAAAGTCAAATTAAAATGTAGCATTGAACATTTTTTTTTATGGAATTGTATATTGTTTAACAATATCATCAAATACAAATATAATTTTAATTAAATATAATATTGTACAATCTTCAATTCATTTATACGTATAATATGATGTTGTATATTATAAATTATGTATATTGATGAATGTGTGTACAACAGTATGTAATTAGTAATATGATAATGTTAAAATTATTTATATATATAGGAATGAGATTTTAAATATTGTAATTATAAGTAATATACAAAAATAATATAAAAAAATTATATTAATATTAGCCTCTGGTTAGTCACTCATTGTAGAAGACATACAAACAACCAATAGGACCCTTTTTAACCGTTGACGTTCAATTTTGGAATGATCCGACCAATAGATAGGCGAAAATCCACCATTAGGACTAGAAACTAGTTCGTATGGCCCAGCTAAGCTTTAGATCAGCTTGGTCTTTGGTCTAAGGCATTCATTTGAGCCTCTAAAACTAATGAACGGAGTAGATTTCATGAAGACATCACGGTGGGCCCACCTCGTAGCGCGAGTGCACAGTAGAGATGTGCACTCACCATGTACTGAGTGGGAGGAGCTCGGTCAGATGCCTCTGATCGTGTCTCTCTCAAAATGGAGAGATTTCTCCCTCTCTCTTCGAACCGACAGCAGATGGACAGACGTCCCCTATCTTTGATCATGGCCGACAATCTGAGCACCACCTTGATGATCTAAACCATCCATCTTGTGCGTAGTTGAGGCCTAACTAAAACCTAGAGGGCATCTCATGTAGACGTGTAGGTATGCGCACATAAAGCTCGCTGTAAAACCGGCCTACAATCATGTTCCTTCCAAAAATGGAAACTGCTAGCAGGGCGATTCGCGTGACTCCGTTTCCTCCGATCTTAGCCATCCATCATAAAGAGATCTCAGCCATCCATTCATAGGATGCTGGTTTAGAGCTTCCTCAATACCAGAAGGAGGAACCCAGCGGCCGAAACCACCCCTCTGTAGTAGTTTTAGAAACCAGGCGTTGGGATCAAATCCCAGCCTTCCAGTCCTCATCCGATGACCTTAGAAAGTTAGGGTTTTTCAGTCCTCATCCGATGGCCTTAGAAAGTTAGGGAACTAGTAGACGCAGTCGCTCTCCACCTCCTACAGTAGTTTAAGAGAAAAATCATCGTTTCCTTTCCACTAGCGAACCCACCACCTAAATCATCTTAAAGCTTCGAGAAAGCTTATCTACAAGCTTCCTAGAGTCCCTTAGGACCATCTAGAAGAAGCAGATTGAAGGAAAAAGCCTCTTGTTCAAAGACGCCATTAATGGCAGCCATCTTCTCCGCGGTTCCAAACTGAGTCAGACACAATTCAGGATGTTGTTTTCGGGACCTCACCATCTGGTGATGGTGTTGGAAGAGAAGAGGCAGAGGTAAGAAGAAGAAAGAAGTAGAATGGACAAGAAAGGAGGGTGGTGCGGTGAAGCAGATTGAAGGAAGAAGCCTCTTGTTCAAAGACGCTATTAATGGTAGCCATCTTCTCCGTTGTTCCAAACTAAGTCAGACGCAATTCAGGATGTCATTTTCGGGCCCTCACCATCTGGTGATGGTGTTGGAAGAGAAGAGGCAGAGGTAAGAAGAAGAAGGAAGTATAATGGAGAAGAAAGAAGGAGGAGGGTGGTGTGGCTGTTGCACCGCACCACCGCACCTAGACTCGGTTCGGGTTCAGGAAGGGTTAGAGTCGAGTTGGGTTCAAGCCAAGGCCTCTGTTGGGCCCCTAAAGAAGTAGAAAAATAGAAAAAAAAAAGGGAATGAAGAGAATAGGGAAGAGAGAATGAAACGGAGATGAGAGTGAGTGTTTGTTGTTGCCTAGTGTGTGCAACAGTTTGACTCGATCGAGTCACAATTCGAGTCAAGTCTTCTCCAAATCTTGCTGCAGTTGCTGCAATAGCAGAAGAAAGGAAGAAGAAGAGAAAAGATAAGAGAGGGAGAGAGTTAGGAAGAAGAGGAAAGAAGGAGGAGGAAGATGGAGCATGCGACTGCCTCCTTGCTGACTCAAATCGAGCAGAGTTTGGATCAAGCTAAGCTGGGTATCCAGCTACTGCTGCTGAATCTCCAACAAAAGAAGAATGGAGAGACAAGGGGGGTGCACGGCTGCACCAACTAAAATCAGGCTGGCCCGGCCTCGCTGGTGAGTCCAACTTGTTGGACCGAGTTGGGCATGGGTTCGCCCCAAAGGGACCTGCTGGTGCATGGTGTTGAGTGGTGAGGAAGGAAAGAAGAAAGAAAACAAGAGAGAAAGGAGGGAGGAAAGGTGGTGGCCGAGTCAGCTCGACTTGACCTTCCGAGTTAACTCACTGGATATCAATTTGGGCGACATCCAACCTCCATTGAGGTATAAAATCTTCCACCCTCTTGTGTTGTAAGTTAAATTTGTTTAGTTAGTTAAATGATATAACTATTAAGCTTCATTTCTCAACCCTTAACCTTAAAATAGAATGTGACCCAGGGACCACTAGGTGATATTATCAAGACCCTAACGTTGATCCTAGTGGTGGATAAACTGTAAACCTTCGAGCTATCGATATTGACTATGGTGGGTCCCAAGCTAGAAATATTTCAATTTACAATTATCATCGTTATTACTATTATCATAGTAATTTTTTTATATAGTCATGATTAGCCACTAATGGACTATTCACGCTAATATGAACTATTATAGACAAAGTTACAATCATTAGATATATCCCATCTATTACTCGGGAGTATTACCATTAATCGCAGTTCATACCATGTACGACCATCAAAGCTTCAATGATGAGTTAATGTTAATTTTATCATTAATATTAATAATTATGTTATAGTTATTAAATTAACATTTCAATTGATTACACCTTAGTTAGAGTTCAAATCCCAAGACCTAAGCCTAGACTTAGACTCTAGGGTGAAACCCTAAAACCTAAGCAATCCAAACCTTGGGTCATAATCTTGACCATAGATAAATTGTAAAAACTTTGATCTAACCATATAACCTTACGATTCATGGTAGGATTCGACTCCAAGGGTGTTCTAGCGACAATGTGGGTGGTTCAGAATATGAGGTGATGATTCTTCCCCTTGAGCTTTCCATCTTCCCATTAGCTTAAGTGATAGTTTTTATTTAAATTCAAAATTGATATCTCCCTTTATAATCACATGTGTTAGCTGGTGGAAATTGAATTGTTGTATTACATGCTTTATGATTAGCCTGTATAATTGTTCATGCTTGTGTTCTTTTTGTGGATTGCTTGTGGAACTTATACTGGTACATTAGTGGGAAATTCCCACATATGAATGTACACCCATACTTGGGATGTAACTTGACTAGTTGTGATCATAATGGATCTTCGACTTGGTGATTACTGGGTGGTGGTCTATATGGATCATTGATGTGGGCCTACCGTCCAGGGTAGTTATGCCCAACGATTTTTAAGGATGGTTTTCATCGTATGTTTTGATACTCGCCCTATGTGGCATATTTTGATACTCGCCCTACATGGTTCTGTTTTAATATTTTTCTCTATATGGATTCGATATTTTATACTATGCAACCATGCGATGGTAAGCCCCATATACTGTAATATGATTGGCCACTAGTCGATGGGTTTCCATTAAATGTCCTAAAATGGTACCCTCATGGGCCGGAAATGGTAGTCATGGGATACTATGCCCGAGCCGTCAGCCTACGCTGGGCCATGTGCTCCCCATAGTGACCTTTGAGCTTATCTAAATCGGCTGGTTGTAAATGGACTAATAATGACTTGGCTAATCATGCATACATGACATGTATTGTTCTGACTGGATGATGTTTCCCGGGTTCGATGATTCCGACTGGATGACGTTTCTTAGGTTCGATGATTGCATGGGTGACGGCCCACTGTCCGCATGGATGAGCATCCCGGGGCGATGATTGCATTCACCCATCCATGCATCTAATAAGACCTGAATCGTGTATTATTTTGTATGCTTTATTTTATAACTATGCTTACCTAATGTGGTGGTGCGTAATCTTGAAGGGAATTCACACTGAGTTGGCCACTCATCCATCAAATATATAACCATACATGTAGCACAGGTGGCTTACGTGACTTTCAGGTTCAGGCTGACGTGGAGCTGGGTACAAGTGTCAGGGTTGCATGACTGTATCTGCATCGAGGAGCTGCGCGGTCTCGCGGCTTATGTTTACATTCTTATGTTATTTTTCTTGTACTAGATCATGTAGATTCTTGTATTTGTTATACCGAGACATTGGTTTGTATAAGTCATTATGGGTACTCTTTTGTATATTCTAAATAATAATGACATTTTCCCTTAAGCTTACTTGTCCATTCTACGCTCATCTGCTTACTCTGATAAAAGAAAAATAATAATAATATTTGACCATCCTTTAAGGTTAACACTCGAGTTTTTGGGAAACGGGTCGTGTACTTGGGTCCTAAAGATTCGGGGCGTTACAATATCGGCCCGTAAATAGGCCATGTTAGGAGCTGAAAACAACTCTCAAGCAAGGTTTAGATGTGGACTGAGATCAGGTCCTAGCTAGGCCCTGATTGGAGTGGTGAAACGAGCCTTGGTTGGGCCACCATATAAGACCGATGCCAGGCCGTAAGCTACACTGCAAATAGGCCCTTAACTAGGCTCTATAGTGAGCCGAAAATGGGTCTCAGATTGGGTCGGAATCAAGCTTTCATCAGGCGTGTCTTGGGCTGCCAAAGTCCAGTAGATGGGCCCTGTTTTTGTCTAAAAGTAGGCCTTCGACTGGGCCTCTACATGGGCCCTAAACAGGCTAAAGATAGACAGTCTCCTAGGCTGAGAGCAGGCCTGGTGCCATCACAAATTTGGGCCTTCATTCCCAGCCAAGATCACCTTAACTGGGCCATAGGTATGGCCTGCATGCTGGCATAAAACCCTGGGGTGGGCCTAGCTTAAATTTCAGTGGGCCGCACCAGGGACCAGATCTCAGTGGGCCACACCATGTAATTTCAGTGGGCCGCACCTGAGATCAGTCTCAGTGGGCCGCACCACATAAGCAGGTGGGCCGCACCATATAAAGCCAGGTGGGCCACACTCAGTTGAAAACGATCCCATTGGGTCGTGATTGGTTGGGCCAGGGATGGCCTAACTCAGCCCCACTTTGGGCTTGGGTGGGACCCAACTGTTCGGGCCCTAGTATAAGACAGTTTGGGCCTCAATGGGCAGAAAAATGAAGCCATGTCCAGGCCCAGTTCAGGCCTAACCCAAGCCCCATTGATCGGGCCATGGTTGGTGGGCCTGGTCACCTTGAATCAGGCCCATGTTCCCTTAATCATTGAGTCCTTACAAACCCTACTCAAAGGCAGGAATGCCTTTTAACACAAGTTATTATATTGGGAATGACTTTAGGAAGCTACTTACGTGATATTGGGCAGCGAGGTACTCACGATCACTTGAACCGAGGAAAGAACTACGACTCTTCGGGTGATGATTTTCTTCCCCTTGAGCTTTCCATCTCTAAACTGGATTAAGGATAGCCCTTTGTAATAGTTACAATGATGTCCTAGAAGTGGATGATCATTCGATAGTTCACTTGAATGCATGCCTTATAAGGGAGTTGATTATTGATTAGCTTACTTGAATTTGCATCTTAGAAATGATTGAACCCTTTGTTTAGTTCACCTAAACATGTCTTAGAATTGATTAGGACACTTGATTGGTTATCTAAAGAAATGTCTTAGGGTTAATCTACATACTTGATTTATTTAATTACTTGTCTTAGATTTATTAAAGTGCTTAATTAGTTTGCTTAAGCATATGTTTAAGGGTTGGTTGACTAAATGCCTAAGTACATAAATCACTTGATTGATTTCCTTGAGATACATGCTTTAGAAACTGATGAATATATGACTCTTGAATTATATGCATACATGAGTTTTACTCTGAGCATTAAATCATGCTTGAATTGTCATGTCTCACCCTCATATAATTGTATTGTCACACAATGTTTGGAATTTCTCTATGGAAACTCCTATTAAAGAGAGTCCGTGCTTATGGTGTAACGGAACGGATTGTGATGAGATTAGGCCCTCAGCATTGAGGTTATAATTAGTGGCGGTTTAGTTCATGGGATTTACCCCTATGGAGTGATTCCACTTACCTGACTATGGAATGAACCTTGCAACATTTATTACCACCACTGTTTACGCATATTTGAATCATACATACTGTTTCATTTTAGTCGCTGCATTTACTGATTTCAATACTTCATTCCTAGTCAGCACATAGTGGTAGTTCCCATACATGGAGAGTTGATCGGCCACATGTTGATGGGTTCTATATACACCCTAAGCCGGCAGACTCATGGGCCGGGGGTGGTGGTCATGGGACACTATGCTCGAATTATCGGCCTATGCTGGTGACAAGACCCCGTAGTGATCTTGAGCCTATTTAAACTAACTAATTGTAACTGGACTAATAATGGTTTGGCTAATCATGCATGCGTGGCACAGACCAACATCTATCGCTATCGTACGTAATGTTCGCACTTTGTCCGACCGGATGAGCAATCCTAGGTCGATGATTGCATGGGTGACGAGCCCAATGTTTGCACGGATGAGTATCTCCGGGGCGATGATTATATTCACCCATCCATGCATATAATAAGATTGCATTTATTATGTTTTGAGTTGTCGGGATGTTTTATATTATTTCTTGTCTATGGCGGCAGTGTGAAATCTCGAGGGAAAATCACACTGATCTAGCCACTCATTCATCAATGTTCAACGTACAGAGGATACAGGAGCAGGGATGGATGACTACGTAGCAGGTCACGAGACTGCTACCGTCACGACGAAGGAGGAGCCATTCGAGGATGAGCCGTACCAGGAGGCGGCTGCTTATTTTGGATTAAACCAGTAGACTATTTACTTATTATCATTTCAGTACATTTTGAGATTTAAGGTTTTGAATGTGGGCCCCAGTTGTGTGGCCCAGGATATTATTATTGCTTGAGCTACATTTATACTACGCTTGGTTCCTTTAATTGTACTTTGATTTGGTTTGATTTCTTTTTTATTATCAGTTAACACCTGGGTTTTTAAGAAACGAGTGGTATACTCGTATAACATCCTAATTCTCATAACCCGAGGATGATCGCTCAAGTACGAAAATCCGAGGGTTACGACCTAGAATTGAAATTACCATTCATTTGCTTTCTCACACATTTCATAACATCAAAATATAAACATTGTATATATCCTAAAATAGTTCAACATCTATGAGTGGAAGTAAAGCAGTAAAGCAAGATCCCACAGTAGGGGATTTTTAATTACAATTTTCGAACTAAACAAAAGGAAATAGTGTCTGAAGCATGAAAGTAAGTAAATCCCATATTATCAATTGAGCTTCAAGGGCTCAACCATATCAGTGTACGGTCCTTCATCTCCGTACTCCTCATCCGTTATGCCAGGGGTTCCATAGGCGCCACCTTCCTCCACCATACCTGTATCTATTTGCTGCAACTGCACTATTGGGTGAGTGAAAAACTCAGTGAAAATTTTTTGTAAGGATTCATGCATACCATGCCCTTCTAAAACAGCTTAAACCAAACATAATCAATCATATGAGGATAATGCAAATTTAAATGTATATGTATGATGAATAAATGTATGCTCGAGTCACAGAACTGAGGATGCACATCCAGCTGTCAAATAAGGGTCGTCCAAGGAGAACTAGCCACCCGGAAAAGTACGCATAGGTACGCCCAAGGAGGTCTAGCCACTCGAAAAAAACCATGTAATATAGATCGCCTAAGAAAAACTAGTCACCCGAAAAGTATACATAGGTATGCCCAAGGAGATCTAGCCACCCAAAAAAGACCATATAATATATATCGCCCAAGGAAAACTAGTCACCCGGAAAAGTACACCAGTACGCCCAAGGAGATCTAACCACCCAGAAAAGACCATGTAATATAGATCGCCCAAGGAAAACTAGTCACCCCAAAAAGTACACATAGGTACGCCCAAGGAGATCTAGCCACCTGAAAAAGACCATGTAAAGTAAGAGCATCATGCGTGGATGTCATGCACAATGATACTCATGTCCACCCTATATGACTAATAAAGTTGCTTTCATAGACGGTGTCAAGGATCACGAGATATTAAACATGCAAGCATGATTTCAATCATAAATTCATTTACATTTCTCTAGGTTAATATGATAAATCAAGGGAAATCAAATTTATGGCAAGTTCATTTTACATCTTATAATAGGCGACATTCTACACTTTGTTCTCACTGTGCAACATGTGGGATAGGATGAAATAAGGCATCAAGATTCATATCATTAATAAGCGGGACCATGCCCCATTTGAGCACTTGGTTAGAAGAGGAACCTTGTGGCATTACTGAGTAGTATTTCCCCTACTTTCATAGGACTAGGGTAGTTTGTTTGATGTTGTTTTAGGATAGACAGTAAACTTAGCGCTCCTGGGAGGCAACCCAGCTTTTCATTTCATTTTTCTAGTCAGTCAATCCAATGTTTGTGGGTAACATTGCTGCAAACCCTCACGAGACTACAACTCGTCCACTAGGGGCAACCTAGGGGTTTAAAAGGCTTATTGCATATGCTAAATGCAATCGAGAGCACCTGCGGAAGTGGTATAGGTAGGAGTTTATTTTTGTTATTTGTGTTGTGTTGGTTTCTCTCTTGTGCTGACTTACTCTCGCGCTGATATTTTCGGAAAGCCTCTTGATTCTTTCATCCAGGTACTATCTTTCCATCACTCCTCTTATACTTTCGTTGTCCCATGTGCATTGCATGCTCATATCTTTTACATTGAGGATAATGTAGCTTTTAGGTTGGGGGTGGGAGATTAGGTTTCCTAATCAGTGTTTTCTTGGTCTTGAGCAAAAATTGTGAAGGGTTCCTAATCAGTGTTTTCTTGGTCTTGAGTAAAAATTGTGAAAATTTTTCAATTTTTAAAATTTTTTCTGGACTTTCTGGTGAATTCGAAGTGATTTTGACGGCCATCTAGGGCACTTAGAATTTTCAGATTTGTGGAGTTGGTAACGTATGACTCTTGGATCCAGTATTTGTTAGATTTCACAATAAGTTCAAACTGTTAATCTAGGATTAGAAGTTTTAAACATTGATTGAGTCATGATTCCACAAGACACATCCTGCTTACACATTAAGGTTTCAGTTCAATATTGAAGGATTGACTTGGTGATCAGTAAGCATGAAAGGAACCAACTTGGGGAATTTGTCCATCATGTTCAATAAGAAGAATGAAAGAAAATGAGAAAACCTAGCTACAAGATAGCTGCCTGCGGAAAGGGTTGGGCGAATGGACTTCACCATGGGTTTGCTCCCCATAGGTGTAGAGTCGATTCCCCATGGTTGTCTTTGAAAAAAAAAATTGTAGAAAATACAAGATTTCTGGGCGATTGATCTTCACCATAGGTTTGCTCCCTATAGGTGAGGATTTGATTCCTTTCATTGGCATTAATTTTGATGGAGAAATCAAGGGATGGAATGTTGATCTATGAGGCAGGTTTTGGTTTAGGTTTGGATTGTTATGGGTTTACTTATTTATTACCAATGATATTATGAAAGAGAGAAGTAAATCTTAATGTTGATAAGCTGAGATCACACTATACACTCATGGAACTCAATGTGTAGAATTATTCTAGTTAATGGATTAATATTTGAACTTGATTATGAAGTCTACCATGCGCTTACCTCCAGAAGAAATTTATGCCCAATATTCATGAATCTTAGAATTCTATAATCTGAGTTGTTTTTCTAAGATCACTCGAGTTCATAGAAATTATCCCGTAAATCTTAAATTATCTTTCGCATGCTTTGCTCGGGACTAGCAAAATGCTGGTTGGGGGTTGTGTTGAGGGTCAAATATTGCATATCAGACCCTGATTACTGCCTAGATTTACAAACACAATAATGTTTAATGCCTTATTTTAACTGTGTATGTGATGCAAGGTGGAATTACGAACGTAGACTGAAGAAGGGTACTAAAAGTGTGGATTTGACGCTCTGAAATCACCACAGCAAGGGACGGACTCCAGAGGACCGATATTGAAGAATTTACATGCCAAGGATCCGAGAAAATCAAGCTGTTCACGTTAAAGAGGCCTGAAATTGGTGCAGAATGCAGGATCATATGGTTTCCGCCATCAGATTGACTCGAAACTTCATACATGTGATGGGGGCCGTAAATTAACCGTACATATTAAATTTCAGCCATTGAAGATCTCGGAAAGTGGTCCAATGGACAGATCAGCCCATTAATTTCTAATTTGGGGTCCACCTGATAAGTGGATATGCCAGAAAGTTGGCCTTAACCCCTTATATTTGATGGGAAAACGGATGGACGGAGCAGATGTCTCAAAAACATCTTTGTGGGACCCACATGTACAGCACGTGTGTACGGTGTACAAGTGCACCGGGTGTGCACCTAACCATTCAAAAGTCGGTCAGCTGCGCTGACAGACTTCTCTTTTTAAAAAAAATCGAAAATGGCAGTTGCCGTTTGATGTTTCGCAACAGAGACCGTAGGTCTCTGTTGTGGGCCCCACACATCGTCTGAACGGACAATCCAAACCGTTGATTCGTTCTCTGGGGCAGCCACAGTCCACGCCTAGCTTCTAAAAAGTGAAAAAATTAAGTTTTTGTTTCTTTTAACCGTTTAATGGAAGAACGAACGGTGGGTTTAAAATCCTGTGGGCCACCACAAGTATGATCCAAAACTTCGTATCTCTGACCGAATTTTCATTCTGCATCCACTGGACGGCATGGATTTTGCAGAAAAAGAGCGGAATGGGACCCATAGACTGCACAGCAGAAGAGGTCGCGACCTCTGTTCGCACATCCGAAAAAACCGACCGCTGTGGGCCGGTTCTGCGATCCTAATCATAGTCGGATTGATAATCCGAACCGTTCAACGCGTAGATCACCCAAGAAAACCCCTAAGGACGTTGGATTTTTGGGAGACTATCAAAAACATGGCTGATTTTCTGTTGGCTGCGTAAGTTTTGGAGGCAGCTTCCGTTTCCTGCTGCGTAAAAGTTATACACGCACCGACTTCACGCGTTTTCTGCTGTTGTGCATGCTTTCATCTCCGACTCCAGCAGGATCTACACGCAGCTACCATCCTAACCTGCTATAAAAGAAAGAGAAGACAGAGAGAGAGGGCATCTGATTCACGGCTGGAGAGAGACAGGGAAAGACAGGGGGAGAGTTTTGTTTTATTTTTCTTTTTTTTATATTTGTTTAAGGGATTGGGCCCATTCATGTGGGGCTAAACCTCTTAGCTAGGGCTAAGAGGTGAAGCTTGTGGCGTGATGGGAGATCTCGATGGTTAGATTCATCTAAAGAACTAAAGTTTGATTCTAGTTTTGAATATATGGAATATTTGTAGTTTTTAATGGTTTATTGTGACTCAAATTACAATGGATCTGCGATAGCTTCAGGTATGTTCATTGCATTATAGGAATTGTGAATCTAGGAGGCCCTGTTGTTCACCATCGTCCCTTGGACATGGTTGGATGACGGAATCATTCCTAACATTCATACATCTTCTGATTGGTTGCGGATTGGTTTAAGTTCTGTTGTTTACCTTGTCTCATGGGCATGGATTTGTGATGGAATCATATCTAATTCTTATACCTTTCATCTATTTGAAAACTAGATCAAAAGGAAGTTCACATTGATTTTCAGGTTATATCTTCCAACTGGATGAAGATGGGACTCGAAGTCCAGTTGAGTTCATGAATCGACCGTAGATCTCCCTGATCTCTACAAGTGGATCCTCTTAATCCCTAGTTTCCTACCTTTAAATTTCACCAGTTTAGATAATTATTTCATCATTATTCCTCAAATCACACTTGTTTTAGAATACATCTTATTCTAGTTCTAGTTCTGGTAAATTTCAGATTACGTAACCTCGGTCTTACCGAGTTTATTACTACATCACAACCCTATACTTAGGGATTGAACAAGTTTTTGGCGCCGTTGCCGGGGATTGACGGTTACGTTCTTCTAAGATTAACTAGTTTTAGGATTAGTTTAAGATTAGGATTTTCTAATTTTAGAATTTATTTTTTCTGCTTTTAGAAACTAATCTGTTCTCCTGTTTTGTAGGATTTTGACATAAACTTCTAATTTGGTAATCCCTTTCTAATTTCTCTATTTTTCTATTTTTAGAATTAGGATTTTAGTTTTAGAAACTTTCTTATTTTAGGTTTCGTTTTTAGAAACTAACTTTTAAAAAAAATAAAAATAAAAAAATAAATAAAATAAAAAATTCTAGGCTTTCATTTATTTTAGAAATTTTTCCCTTTTTAGAAACTAACATTACTTTCTATCTTAGGATTAGTTTATTTTTAGAACTTCCTCTTTTGTTTTTAGAAACTAGGTTAGTTATTTCCCTTTTTAGAGACTCTTTCTAATTTTAGAAACTAACTCATCTTTTTTTTATTTTATTTTTAGAAAATTTCCTTTTTAGGAATTAGTTTATTTTTAGAAAATTTCCTTTTTAGGAATTAGTTTATTTTTAGAAAATTTTTAATTTTTAGGTTTAGATTTTCTATTTTAGAAACTTTCAAATTTTAGGGAACTTTACTTTTTAGAAACTAACTTAGCTTCTAGGTTTAGGGAACTTTCTTTTTTTTTTAGAAACTAACTTTCTATTTCAATTGTAGGAACTTTCTAACTTTAGACTTTCTATTTTAGAAGCTAATCTCTTTTGTTTTCTTTTATAGGATTTTAACATAGGAACTTCTCAATTGGTACTTTCCTTCTAATTTCTCATCCTCTTACTTTCCATATTACTGTAGGATCTTTTCTTATATTTTTTTCTTAGGAATAGATTCAGATTGAGGGTTTCACCATGTATATGCACGAGTGGGAACGTCAATATGCTGAGATAGCTTTTGAGCATGCGAAACAATGCGAAGGGATGTATGATGATTATGATAAACATCAACCTATGTCTCAGATTTTTCTTGAACCAATCATCGAAAACCTACCTGAGCATAACACTCCATCGGTTAAAAAGTCTTTACGCGATCATATACAGGAGAACAATTATACCCCACGGATTAACAAAATAGTACGTGAGTGTTGGGGTTATCATAACTATGGGAGTGAGAATTATTATCACCCATCCGAGAAAAAGAAAACAATGTGTGATTATATTATGAGTGATAATAAGTATTACCAACCATCAGATTCTCCCACCTATGATCCGTATGACTATAACCAGTGGAAACATCAATATCGGGAAGCTGAATCAGCTATATATCATAGTGATAATTCTCTTGGGTCCTCTACTTTTGAAACCCAATCAGAAACAGTCCAAGAGGATTCACTTCAGAAGCTCATGAAAGCACAAGAGCAATTCAATCAACTTGTCATACAATCATGCGAATTGCTCAAATCCTCAATTCCAATCATTCAGTCACATCTTATGGAGAAGGAAGAGGCTAGGTTATCCTAGTCTCATCTCAATCTAGAAGCACAATGTGAAGAAAGTGATCATAACTCGCTTGTGGCAGAAACTGAAATTACGAATGAGGAATTGGATTCCATTAACGAGCAGATGGTTCAATTTCCCGATGAGTCGATCTCGATGACTGTCCAAAGGAATGATCAAGAGACGTGGGTGTCTTTCAAATATAATGATTGTGACACACTTCACTCACATGACACACATGATGACATTGATAAGGTAGAGGTTAGTTTATTCGAACCTCAACCCAATCTAGGAGTAGAATGTGAGGAATGTGATCCCATCCCAAGTTCACACTGCACGGAACTGGATGCTGATGAGTATTGGGATTCAATCTCAAGTGTGGCTCCTGCCAATGATCAAGAGGTTCAGGAAGTTGCCAACCATAATGATGTACTCCACTTGTCTGAAATGACTAATTTGAATGTGGAGAATGAACCACTTTCACCTAATCCTTCCAACCCTCGTGATACATGTTTGGACCACTGCCCTGAATTGAATGATGATATGATTCGGGCGATGGACGATTTGCTTGATATAACTCTGGAATTTGAAACTACCCAGTTAAGGCTACAATCTGAACTACACACTTTAGACGATTCAATGCCTCCACTGAGAAGCTTCAATGACCAGAGTCTTCACATCAATTCTTCACCTATTGATTGTCCATCTATCTGTGAAGGGCAAGAGCAAGCAAGCATGCGTCCATCTACTTCAAAAGACGATGGAATCCTTGGGCTCATCATCACAAATTTCGATACAGGAGACGAGTCACTCCCAGCTGACTTTCCCACATTTTTTAACTCATGCTTGGCACACCTTGTGGATTCCAACGACCTCATGATACAAGAAAAGGTGGATTCCTTACATGACACCACCCTAGTGGTTGTCACGGACCAAGCGCACCCTCACTCTGAAGCCACTTCTTCCCCAGATTCTAATTGTTTACTATTAAAGGAAGATGAGCTGAAAATTGAACCGAAGTCTGGAACTTCGGAATGCATTGAGACTCCTTTACTTCCTGAAAATTTTTCTGAATTTTATTTACTTGTAGTCTCTGATTCACCATGGGATACTAACTTTGAAACTTTTCCTGACACAAGTGAATCATATATCCTTTGGATACCTCAAGCAATTCAATGGAAAAATTCCTATGAGGTACATAAGTCTCTTTGGAACGACATGCTCCAGCGCATCTAAGCCTATTGTAAAAAGGGCTTTTGGATGATCCTATTGAGGAACCTACTGAGAAATTTATCTAGATATTGGTTAGAAGAGGAACCTTGTGGCATTACTGAGTAGTATTTCCCCTGCTTTCATAGTACTAGGGTAGTTTGTTTGATGTTGTTTTAGGATAGACAGTAAACTTAGAGCTCCTGGGAGGCACTTTTCATTTCATTTTTCTAGTCAGTCAATCCAATGTTTGTGGGTAACATTGCTGCAAACCCTCACGAGACTACAACTCGTCCACTAGGGGCAACCTAGGAGTTTAAAAGGCTTATTGCATATGCTAAATGCAATCGAGAGCACCTGCGGAAGTGGTATAGGTAGGAGTTTATTTTTGTTATTTGTGTTGTGTTGGTTTCTCTCTTGTGCTAACTTACTCTCTCGCTGATATTTTCGGAAAGCCTCTTGATTCTTTCATCCAGGTACTATCTTTCCATCACTCCTCGTATACTTTCGTTGTCCCATGTGCATTGCATGCTCATATCTTTTACATTGAGGACAATGTAGCTTTTAGGTTGGGGGTGGGAGATTAGGTTTCCTAATCAGTGTTTTCTTGGTCTTGAGAAAAAATTGTGAAGGGTTCCTAATCAGTGTTTTCTTGGTCTTGAGTAAAAATTGTGAAAATTTTTTAATTTTTAAAATTTTTTCTGGACTTTCTGGTGAATTCGAAGTGATTTTGACGGCCATCTAGGGCACTTAGAATTTCGAGATTTGTGGAGTTGGTAACGTATGACTCTTGGATCCAGTATTTGTTAGATTTCACAATAAGTTCAAACTGTTAATCTAGGATTAGAAGTTTTAAACATTGATTGAGTCATGATTCCACAAGACACATCCTGCTTGCACATTAAGGTTTCAGTTCAATATTGAAGGATTGACTTGGTGATCAGTAAGCATGAAAGGAACCAACCTGGGGAATTTGTCCATCATGTTCAATAAGAAGAATGAAAGAAAATGAGAAAACTCAGCTACAAGATAGCTGCCTGCGGAAAGGGTTGGGCGAATGGACTTCACCATGGGTTTGCTCCCCATAGGTGTAGAGTCGATTCCCCATGGTTGTCTTTGAAAAAAAAAATTGTAGAAAATACAAGATTTCTGGGCGATTGATCTTCACCATAGGTTTGCTCCCTATAGGTGAGGATTTGATTCCTTTCATTGGCATTAATTTTGATGGAGAAATCAAGGGATGGAATGTTGATCTATGAGGCAGGTTTTGGTTTAGGTTTGGATTGTTATGGGTTTTCTTATTTATTACCAATGATATTATGAAAGAGAGAAGTAAATCTTAATGTTGATAAGCTGAGATCACACTATACACTCATGGAACTCAATGTGTAGAATTATTCTAGTTAATGGATTAATATTTGAACTTGATTATGAAGTCTACCATGCGCTTACCTCCAGAAGAAATTTATGCCCAATATTCATGAATCTTAGAATTGTATAATCTGAGTTGTTTTTCTAAGATCACTCGAGTTCATAGAAATTATCCCGTAAATCTTAAATTATCTTTCGCATGCTTTGCTCGGGACTAGCAAAATGCTGGTTGGGGGTTGTGTTGAGGGTCAAATATTGCATATCAGACCCTGATTACTGCCTAGATTTACAAACACAATAATGTTTAATGCCTTATTTTAATCGTGTATGTGATGCAAGGTGGAATTACGAACGTAGACTGAAGAAGGGTACTAAAAGCGTGGATTTGACGCTCTGAAATCACCACAGCAAGGGACGGACTCCAGAGGACCGATATTGAAGAATTTACATGCCAAGGATCCGAGAAAATCAAGCTGTTCACGTTAAAGAGGCCTGAAATTGGTGTAGAATGCAGGATCACATGGTTTTCGCCATCAGATTGACTCGAAACTTCATACATGTGATGGGGGCCGTAAATTAACCGTACATATTAAATTTCAGCCATTGAAGATCTCGAAAAGTGGTCCAATGGACAGATCAGCCCATTAATTTCCAATTTGGGGTCCACCTGATAAGTGGATATGCCAGAAAGTTGGCCTTAACCCCTTATATTTGATGGGAAAACGGATGGACGGAGCAGATGTCTCAAAAACATCTTTGTGGGACCCACATGTACAGCACGTGTGTACGGTGTACAAGTGCACCGGGTGTGCACCTAACCATTCAAAAGTCGGTCAGCGGCGCTGACAGACTTCTCTTTTTAAAAAAAATTGAAAATGGCAGTTGCCGTTTGATGTTTCGCAACAGAGACCGTCGGTCTCTGTTGTGGGCCCCACACATCGTCCAAATGGACAATCCAAACCGTTGATTCATTCTCTGGGGCAGCCACAGTCCACGCCTAGCTTCTAAAAAGTGAAAAAAATTAAGTTTTTGTTTCTTTTAACCGTTTAATGGAAGAACGAACGGTGGGTTTAAAATCCCGTGGGCCACCACAAGTATATCCAAAACTTCGTATCTCTGACCGAATTTTCATTCTGCATCCACCGGACGGCATGGATTTTGCAGAAAAAGAGCGGAATGGGACCCACAGACTGCACAGCAGAAGAGGTCGCGACCTCTGTTCGCGCATCCGGAAAAATCGACGGCTGTGGGCCGGTTCTGCGATCCCAATCATAGTCGGATTGATAATCCGAACCGTTCAACGCGTAGATCACCCAAGAAAACCCCTAAGGACGTTGGATTTTTGGGAGACTATCAAAAACATGGCTGATTTTCTGTTGGCTGCGTGAGTTTTGGAGGCAGCTTCCGTTTCCTGCTGCGTAAAAGTTATACACGCACCGACTTCACGCGTTTTCTGCTGTTGTGCATGCTTTCATCTCCGACTCCAGCAGGATCTACACGCAGCTACCATCCTAACCTGCTATAAAAGAAAGAGAAGACAGAGAGAGAGGGCATCTGATTCACGGCTGGAGAGAGACAGGGAAAGACAGGGGGAGAGTTTTGTTTTATTTTTATTTTTTTAATATTTGTTTAAGGGATTGGGCCCATTCATGTGGGGCTAAACCTCTTAGCTAGGGCTAAGAGGTGAAGCTTGTGGCGTGATGGGAGATCTCGATGGTTAGATTCATCTAAAGAACTAAAGTTTGATTCTAGTTTTGAATATATGGAATATTTGTAGTTTTTAATGGTTTATTGTGACTCAAATTACAATGGATCTGCGATAGCTTCAGGTATGTTCATTGCATTATAGGAATTGTGAATCTAGGAGGCCCTGTTGTTCACCATCGTCCCTTGGACATGGTTGGATGACGGAATCATTCCTAACATTCATACATCTTTTGATTGGTTGTGGATTGGTTTAAGTTTTGTTATTTACCTTGTCTCATGGGCATGGATTTGTGATGGAATCATATCTAATTCTTATACCTTTCATCTATTTGAAAACTAGATCAAAAGGAAGTTCACATTGATTTTCAGGTTATATCTTCCAACTGGATGAAGATGGGACTCGAAGTCCAGTTCAGTTCATGAATCGACTGTAGATCTCCCTGATCTCTACAAGTGGATCCTCTTAATCCCTAGTTTCCTACCTTTAAATTTCACCAGTTTAGATAATTATTTCATCATTATTCCTCAAATCACACTTGTTTTAGAATACATCTTATTCTAGTTCTAGTTCTGGTAAATTTCAGATTACGTACAGGTTTCGGTCCCTGTGGATTCGACCTCGGTCTTACCGAGTTTATTACTACATCACAACCCTATACTTGGGGAATGAACAATTAGAGTAACGAAACCAATCTACACAATTATCAACATTTACAAAATCTTAAGGTCCTTACACTGTTAGGCTTAAACTATCTTAGAACTCCACAAAATGAACAAACCATGTGGGATATCCCTCACCTAGGTTGTGAGTTCCACTTGGCTTGAGATGTAGGTGTAGAGGTCTTGGTTGGACAAATTGCAAGTAAGAGTGTCTTCTAGGGTGAACAGTTGTTGGTTGTACCTGGAGAGACTGATAGAGACTAGTGAGTCACGATCGAGTTGACCTGGTCGGGGTTCTTAGCTAACAACGAGTCAGGTCAGTTTAGGAGAGTTCCATTAGCTACAAGGTCCGGTGAATGATTCCTTTGAATCCAATGTTATTCAAACCATCCAAGGATGATTGGAGTCAGCTAGACTCAGAAGGGAAACTGATCGGGTCAGCCCGCTATTGAGTATAGAGTCAACTCAGTTGGATATCCATTGGGTTTACTCATCCCCAAGTTGAAAGTAGAGCTAGTCAAATGACTGAGTTGGATTGTTATACCTGACAGAGATTATCTTCTAATGTTGAGAAGATTATAGTCCGAACATGCTTTCTACAATTGCTGATTGAGTTTGTGAATCTGTTTTGTAAACAATCACAGAGTCATTATGCTAATAGGCTGTTTGAAGCAGAGTTTGTAGGGATTGGTCCAACGTTATACCTGTTTTAGGGAATGGTTCTATTTGTTAGTGTGGTGAGGTCGGGGCAAATGACGTTGATTTCAGAAACATGTCCAAACTCGTGAACTCATCCAGCGTCTCCGGAACTCAACGCTGAGTTGATCGGGTAGGAGCTGGTTTGGTGTGATTGCAATGGAGGTCAGCTGCTAGAGATGATTGTGGTCGATGAGTCTAGATGGGTAGCCGATGGTGGAGTGCGTCTGGCAGCACGTCTCCCCCTTGCCTCTCCAAACTGCTCAAAACCTAACAGTAGAACGGGTCAAAAACTAGTTCTGACTCGTCCCCTATAGTCGAGTGCAGCAGTTAAATCGGATAGCAACAGGGGAGCCGTTCCAATAGTTCCCCTGTTTTCTCTCTTTCTATCTCCACTCTTTTCTCTCTATCCTTTCTCCTTCTCTCACTATTTCACTTCACACTCTCTATAAGAGAACGGGTCAGGCCGAAGTCGACTCGCTGTTAGAAAGGCTAAGATAAGTTGCTACAAAGCATGCAACTCGAACAAGCCGCCATTTTCTCTCACCCCAACTCTTTTTATTTCTTTCTCTCCCTCTTTCTTGGGAGTCACCCTAAAATTCGAAGATTTATAGCCGCGGTTATTTCTAGGTCCCTCCATTGTTACTTCCCAGGATTAGTGTACAGTTAACGCAAAGATTGCCGGGAACCCATCATCAGGGTCTCACACAATCACTGATTGTATGCGTGGGCCCAGACAACCTTTTACGATTAGTTCTAGATGAGATAGGCCACATGATAGACACCTTGGATTGTAGGAAGGATCACCCTATCAGGATCCATTTTTGTCGTTCATATCGGGGGAGATGACCCGACGATCATGGCAGTTTTGTAACAGCCGATCAATATGTCGATCAGAAGCATCCAAATGGTCTGGAAGTTGCTCAGGAGGCATGTATGGCCCACCCAATGGTGAGACTGGACCGTTGGTTACTACATTAATCCGAGAGAGATGGTGACTCGCCGATGTAGCATCTCGCCAAAATCTCGATTCTGCTACGAGATTTTCACACCGCCCTAGTTTAAACGCCCAGGATTCACCCGCGGGAAGCTTCGAGAAGCTAATGATCAGACAGGATGAGTCGTTACTATAAGTGGAAGGATTTCTTCCGCCTTCTGGCGTATAGGGGTCCGTTTTTGGAAATAGGTAGGGCTGACTTGGATTTCCCTGCTCACGTGGCCTCCGTCTGATGACTCCCAACGGTTGGATTGGTCAGAGGAGAGGCGGACGTGGATATTTCATCCTGATCAGCGTCATCCTCACATGTTGTTTAATCAGTGGTTTACAGGGTTGGCACGAGTGGTTTTCAATCGCTGGTTCGAGCATGGATAAGGTCGATTGGACCCAGCCTATCGAATGGACAGTCCAGATCTTAATTCTTCATTTAAAATAATGATCATTTGCGTCGACCAATGGACAGCTCTGTTTGAAATAGAGTCGGGCGAAAATTCGGCTAAAATGAGAGGATTTTCGGTTTTCCATCGGATCAAACTCCTTTGACCCGATGTGGTGGTCTCATGCGTGCCTTGAGAAAGCTATCTGTGCACATGCACCACTTAGATGAGGTGTCCTTATGATGGTCTAAGTCGATCCAGGCCGTTCGTTTGACTTGGAAGGCCCATCAAAGGCTACAGGTTAAGAGTTGTGAGTTCTATGGGTTAGGTGTTCATTATTTCAGGTGTTTATCGTCAGTAAGTGTGGATTATTTGGGTCTCAATCACTCGTAGGTGTAACATGAGCTGTTTATCCTCCTCACGAGGTTTGTTAACAGCTCCGGATTGAAGATCAGCCTATCCTTATTCTTGTAAGGGTCCTACTTGGAGATTAATCCTTGGTATGCGTTGTTTATTTCCATTGGACTGTCAGTTCCCTACTTTAGTGTGTAAATTAGTGATCCCAAGGTGTGTTTAATGGGAGATATAATCGTTCTTACGTTTAGGATCCCTCTACCAGGCTTATGTCAATTCATAGTATTAGGAAGTGGAGTGGTTGGTCCCATTTACTAGTTGAAAGCTATGATAACAATTGAGGGTCGTTACAACTCAGGTCTCGAAAATTGGGGCGTGACAAGTTAGTATCAAAGCGGAGTATTAGACAGCCTAGCTATGGGATCAGCATACAAAACTTTAAGGGATTAACTTAGACGAAACTTGAAAAACTCCCTTAAAAAGTTAGTAGGATGAGTAAACATAGAAACTTAGATATTAGCAGAATGAACAACTGAACCTATGAAGAGATCCCCAATAGCTAGAAAGAACTCAGAGTATGAATCACTTAGAATGAACAACTTAGAATCCCTTGGGAAACGACAAGTTAGTCGTCTAAACTTAGAAACAGAAACCTTAGTCCCCTTAAAATTCCAATCGAGAGTATCATTTAGAAACTAAACTTGTATATCGTTGTGGACACTGGAAATTGGCACCCACACTGATTTATATGTTATGATGTTTATGGTGGGGGTGATTAGGCTAATTTGTGGATGTTGGAGTTGCCACTAGCCAATTAATATCAAAATTCCACAGTCGGCTAGAACCCGCGGAATATGTAAGGTTGAAGAAATCTGAACTCTCCTACCTTAGATTAACTCCTGATTTATGATCTGGGATTATGGGTAAGGGACCTCGGTTAGAAAGAGGAAAAGGGTAAGGGACCCTCTCTACCCATACAAATGTCAATCTCTACTTAGTGTGGTAAAATAATCTCAAGGGATGGATGATGTGGTTGAGATAGGACTAGGCACACACGTGAATTTTTTTATGCGACAAGTTCTGAAATTTCAGCAAGCCACAGAGCATACGTCTAACGGCGTTTCTAGAAGGTAGATGTGATGATGCTTATAAAAAGAGGTAAGAAAAATGGACTAGATCACTAGAAATTTCTGATGTGACAGGATTCAGTATACGGCAAGTCATAGAGCATACGTTCACTAGAGATCTAGAGAAGTAAGGGGGTTGAGAAGAGAATAAATGTCATGATGAATGCTTATAGGATGATGGATCCTTGGCTTGATTTTTGAATAGGCATAGACTAAACCATGATCAAACTGGGCTAGTTTAGATGGGTTGGAGAGGTCAAGAGGAAAGGCTAAAGGGGGTGGCTTTGAAAGATTTAAACTTGGAAGGCTTTGGAGCTCCTTCCCTCTCTTTCTCACTCTCTTTCTCTCTCTCTCCTCTCTCTCTTTCTCACTCACTCTCCCTCTCTTGGTTGTTGGGTGTGTTGAAATGAGAAGAAGAGAGGGCTATTTATAGCCTTTACCAATGGCATTGTTGTGATTATTGGGTTTGAGGGGGTTGAAAGGTGAGGTGGTAAGTGGTGGTTGGTGGAGGGGAGAGAAATGCCACATGGCACACTCTCATTGGCTCTTGAGGCTGGTAAAACTGTAAATAGTAGAGTGGGAGGGGTAAATCTAGGAAAAAGTTGACTTTTGGACGCTGGGACAGCTGTCCACACGTGGGCCGAGAGTGGCGACATTCGGAGTACCACAGGTGATAGTCAGACTACCGCCCGCGGTAGTCAGACTACCTCGCTGGCTGCGTTCGGGCCGGGCCCGAACGTGTGGGCTTTACGTGACGCGCTGGTTCGTCTGATGGTCCTTTCTGGTTTTTTTGCGGCTCGGATAGGTGAGTTTAGGTTCGGGTAAAGGGTTCTAACTAGGGTGTAGGGTAAAAGTGGGGTTGTATGTGGATTGAACGGTTTGGACTTTGGTTTCTAGCTGTGGATTGGAAGTTTGGGAATTTTGGCCCAGGGTTTTAGGTTTAGGATGAGATTAGGATATGATCATGGTTCATGAGCTGTCTTAGCCTTCTCAAGGTGTTTGCATGGGTGGGGTGTCTACAGATGCCCCTCTTTGGCCGAGGTTACGAGTAACCGAAGGCCAAAGCAAGTGGACACCCCACCCTTCTGGTAAGAAAGGGTAGTGATTCGAATCTGCCGCCTACCATTGTATCATTGTCAGTTGATTGTTTGGAAAAAGATGACTTGCACATATCATTAGGGTTGAGGAAAACGTTGTGATTATCCCCTACGCATTCGCCACGGCTTTACGGGTCACCAATCACTACCCTTTCACGTCAGATTGTTGATAGCATTGGAGAGTAAGTCTGAAAAGTAAGGGCCTCTGCACATTCGTCGCGGATTTACGAGGATTCTCATACTGTTTGGTGTGTTATTTCCTTTGCTATGTAATCACCCTAGGAGTATTCATTTCATTTGATCGTCAAAGTGGTTAGCTGCACTGCGCATTGGTGCGGCCTTACGAGGAACCACTACGCCGACTTGAACTCGATCAAATTTTTTGAACATCCTGAACTAGGTATGTGCAAGTAATCTTTTGTCATGCAGTCTACTGATTCTGATACTTTGGTTACAATGTATTGCTGTCATTTTGAGTTTGATTATTCTTTCCAGAGGTAGATCAACACTACGCCAAAACAGCGAAGAAAAGACGGTCCAAAACCTTCTCAAATGACCAAAAAGGACGGTCATGGACCATCGCATAGGCCGTCAAATTTTGACGTGTCCTATTACTTAAAGGACGGTTGAAAACCGTCAATCTTATTGACAAAAAAAATGGTCATGGACCGTCCTTAAAAAGGACTATCATGGACCGTCTCTTATGAGCCTCAAAAGGACAGCTATGGACTGTCCTTTAAAAGGACTGTCATGGACAGTCCTTAAAAAGGACTGTCATGGATAGTCCTTAAAAAGGATTGTCATGGACCGTCTCTTATGAGACTTCAGAGGATGGCCATGGACCGTCCTTAAAAAGTACAGCCATGGACCGTCCTTAAAAAGGACTGTCATGGACCGTCTCTTATGAGCCTTTAAAGGACGGTTATAGACCGTCCTTTAAAAGGACTGTCATGGACCGTCTCTTATGAGCCTTCAAAGGACAGTTATGGACCGTCCTTTAAAAGGACTGTCATGGACCATCCTTTAAAAGGACTGTTATGGGCCGTCTCTTATGACCCTTAAAGGACATTCTCAAATTTGACCTGTTACATTCATCGTATTCTTCCTGATATACACCTGTTATACAATATATTTCATCACATTCACATTCACATCCATCTAAACCCAAACTACGTAAATCCATCCAAACATAAACTACATCCATCCAAACACAAACAATCTTATCCACATTACATTCATCCACGCATAATACATATAAGTTTAACTTTATAAGTATAAAAAAAAAAAAGGAAAAAAATTAGCAACAATTTTCTTTTTGTGTCTTTCATCTAATAAAAAAATATTCAACCAACAAAACATTATAATTCAGAATCATGAAGAATTACAGAAACTTCTTCCAAAAAAATGGGTACTTTTTTAAAATAAAACTGATCATTAAAATAAAACTAATACGAGCAAATAATGCAAAAAAGTGTTTCAATTAATAGAAACAACAAAAATTAAAGCTTTGTAAAAAGGGGCATGTGTTAAAAGGGATACATTCTTGTTTGTTGCCATGTGATTGGGCTACATTATTACAACAATCGGGTTCGAGTTCGGGTTCGGGATCAGGTTTAGGTTTGGGTTTTCAAGTTTAGGTTTAGGTTAGGGAGTTGAGATTAAGATTAGGTGTAGGTCTAAGTTTAGGGATTTGAGAATACATTTAGGTTTTAGGTTTAGGTTTAGGTTTTAGGTTATAGGTTTAGGTTTAAGTTTAGGTTTTAAGTTTAGGTTAAGGTTTAGGTTTAGGGAATTGAGAATAGGTTAAGGTTTAGGTTTAGGAAATCGGGTTCGGGTTCGAGATCGGATTTAGGTTTGGGTTTTCAAGTTTAGGTTTAGGTTTAGGTTAGGGAGTTAAGATTAGGATTAGGTGTAGGTTTAGGTTTAGGGATTTAAGAATACATTTAGGTTTTAGGTTATTGGTTAAGGTTAGGTTAAAGGTTATAAGTTTAGGTTATAGGTTATAGGTTAGGGATTTAAGTCCTATAAGCTATAGGTTTAGGGAATTGATAATATGTTAAGGTTTAGGTTTAGGAAATCGGGTTCGGGTTCAGGATCGGGTTTAGGTTTGGGTTTTCAAGTTTAGGTTTAGGTTTTGGTTAGGGAGTTGAGATTAGGATTAGGTGTAGGTTTAGGTTTAGGGATTTGAGAATACATTTAGGTTTTAGGTTTAGGTTTAGGTTTAGGTTTTAGGTTATTGGTTAAGGTTTAGGTTTTAGGTTTTAGGTTTAGGTTAAGGTTAGGTTATAGGTTATAAGTTTAGGTTATAGGTTATAGGTTTTGGTTTTAAGGTTATAGGTTTAGGTTAAGGTTAAGGTTTTAGGTCTTATAATCTATAGGTTTAGGGAATTGAGAATATGTTAAGGTTTAGGTTTAGGAAATCGGGTTCGGGTTCGGGTTCGGGATCGGGTTTAGGTTTAGGGTTTTAAGTTTAGTTTTAGGTTTATGTTAGGGAGTTGAGATTAGGATTAGGTGTAGGTTTAGGTTTAGGGATTTAAGAATACATTTAGGTTTTAGGTTTAGGTTTAGGTCTTAGGTTATTGGTTAAGGTTTAGGTTTTAGGTTTAGGATAAGGTTAGGTTATAGGTTATAAGTTAAGGTTTTAGGTCATAGGTTTTGGTTTTAAAGTTATAGGTTTAGGTTAAGGTTAAGGTTTTAGGTCTTATAATCTATAGGTTTAGGGAATTGAGAATATGTTAAGGTTTAGGTTTAGGAAATCAGGTTCGGGATCGGGTTTAGGTTTGGGTTTTCAAGTTTAGGTTTAGGTTTAGGTTAGGGAGTTGAGATTAGGATTAGGTGTAGGTTTAGGTTTAGGGATTTGAGAATACATTTAGGTTTTAGGTCATAGGTTTAGGTTTTAGGCTTAGGTTTAGGTTATAGGTTTAGGTTTAGGTTATAAGTGTAAGTTATAGGTTTAGGTTTAAGTTAGGTTATAGGTTAAGGTTTAGGAATTGAGAATAGGTTAAGGTTTAGGTTTAGGAATTCGGGTTCGTGTTCGGGATTGGGTTTAGGTTTGGGTTTTCAAGTTAGGTTTAGGTTTAGGTTAGGGAGTTGAGATTAGGATTAGGTGTAGGTTTAGGTTTAGGAATTCGGGTTCGGGTTCGGGATTGGGTTTAGGTTTGGGTTTTCAAGTTTAGGTTTAGGTTTAGGTTAGGGAGTTTAGATTAGGATTAGGTGTAGGTTTATGTTTAGATTTAGGGATTTGAGAATAGGTTAAAGTTTAGGTTTAGAAAATCGGGTTCGGGTTCGGGATCGGATTTTAGGTTTGGGTTTTCAAGTTTAGGTTTAGGTTTAGGTTAGGGAGTTGAGATTAGGATTAGGTGTAGGTTTAGGTTTAGGGATTTGAAAATAGGTTAAGGTTTAGGTTTAGGAATTTGGGTTCGGGTTCGGGATTGGGTTTAGTTTGGGTTTTCAAGTTTAGGTTTAGGTTTAGGTTAGGGAGTTTAGATTAGGATTAGGTATAGGTTTAGGTTTAGGGATTTGAGAATAGGTTAAGGTTTAGGTTTAGGAAATCGGGTTCGGGTTCGGGATCGGGTTTTAGGTTTGGGTTTTCAAGTTTAGGTTTAGGTTTAGGTTAGGGAGTTGAGATTAGGATTAGGTGTAGGTTTAGGTTTAGGGATTTGAAAATAGGTTAAGGTTTAGGTTTAGGAATCGGGTTCGGGTTCGGGATTGGGTTTAGGTTTGGGTTTTCAAGTTTAGGTTTAGGTTTAGGTTAGGGAGTTTAGATTAGGATTAGGTGCGGTGTTTAGGTTTAGGGATTTGAAAATAGGTTAAGGTTTAGGTTTAGGAATTCGGGTTCGGGTTCTGGATCGTGTTTTAGGTTTGGGTTTTCAAGTTTAGGTTTAGGTTTAGGTTAGGGAGTTGAGATAAGGATTAGGTGTAGGTTTAGGTTTAGGGATTTGAAAATAGGTTAGGGTTTAGATTTAGGAATTCGGGTTCGGGTTCGGGATCGGGTTTTAGGTTTGGGTTTTCAAGTTTAGGTTTAGGTTTAGGTTAGGGAGTTGAGATTAGGATTAGGTGTAGGTTTAGGTTTAGAGATTTGAGAATACAATTAGGTTTTAGGTCATATGTTTTGGTTTAGGTTAAGGTTACAAGTTTAGGTTAAGGTTTAGATTTAGGTTTAGGTTATAAGCTATAGGTTTAGGGAATTGAGAATAGGTTAAGGTTTAGGTTTAAGAAATCGGGTTCGGGTACGGGATCGAGTTTAGGTTTGGGTTTTCAAGTTTAGGTTTAGGTTTAGGTTAGGGAGTTGAGATTAGGATTAGGTGTAGGTTTAGGTTTATAGATTTGAGAATACATTTAGGTTTTAGGTCATAGGTTTAGGTTTTAGGCTTAGGTTTAGGTTTTAGGCTTAGGTTTAGGTTTTAAGTGTAGGTTATAGGTTTAAGTTTAGGTTAGGTTATAGGTTAAGGTTTAGGAATTGAGAATAGGTTAAGGTTTAGATTTAGGAAATCGGGTTTGAGTTCGGGATCGGGTTTAGGTTTGGGTTTTCAAGATAGGTTTAGGTTTAGGTTAGGGAGTTGAGATTAGGATTAGGTGTAGGTTTAGGTTTAGGGATTTGGGAATTGGGAATTGGTTATGGTTTAGGTTTAGGAAATCGGGTTTAGGTTTGGGTTTTCAAGTTTAGGTTTAGGTTTAGGTTAGGGAGTTGAGATTAGGATTAGGTGTAGGTTTAGGTTTAGAGATTTGAGAATACATTTAGGTTTTAGGTCATAGGTTTTGGTTTTGGTTTAGGTTAAGGTTATAGGTTTAGGTTAAGGTTTAGGTTTAGGTTTAGGTTATAAGTTATAGGTTTAGGCAATTGAGAATAGGTTAAGGTTTAGGTTTAGGAAATCGGGTTCGGGTTCGAGATTGGGTTTAGGTTTGAGTTTTCAAGTTTTGGTTTAGGTTTAGGTTAGGGAGTTGAGATTAGGATTAGGTGTAGGTTTAGGTTTATGGATTTGAGAATACATTTAGGTTTTAGATTTAGGTTTAGGTTTTAGGTTATAGGTTAAGGTTTAGGTTAGGTTATAGGATATAAGTTTAGGTTATAGGTTATAGGTTAAGGTTTTAGGTCATAGGTTTTGGTTTAGGTTAAGGTTATAGGTTTAAGTTTTATAAGCTATAGGTTTAGGGAATTGAGAATAGGTTAAGGTTTAGGTTTAGGAAATCGGGTTCGGGTTCGGGATTGGGTTTAGGTTTGGGTTTTCAAGTTTAGGTTTAGGTTTAGGTTTAGGTTAGAGAGTTAAGATTAAGATTAGATGTAGGTTTAGGTTTAGGGATTTGAGAATACATTTAGGTTTTAGGTTATTGGTTAAGGTTTAGGTTAGGTTATAGGTTATAAGTTTAGGTTATAGGTTATAGGTTAAGGTTTTAGGTCATAGGTTTTAGTTTTAAGGTTATAGGTTTAGGTTTAGGTTTAAGTTATAAGCTATAGGTTTAGGGAATTGAGAATATGTTAAGGTTTAGGTTTAGGAAACCGGGTTCGGGTTCGGGATCGGGTTTAGGTTTAGGTTTTCAAGTTTAGGTTTAGGTTTAGGTTCGGGATTTGAGATTAGGATTAGGTGTAGGTTTAAGTTTAGGGATTTGAGAATACATTTAGGTTTTAGGCTTTGGTTTAGGCTATAGGTTTAGGTTTAGGTTATAAGTGTAGGTTATAGGTTTAGGTTTAAGTTAAGTTATAGGTTAAGGTTTAGGTTTAGGAAATCGGGATTGGGTTTAGGTTTGGGTTTAGGGAATTGAGAATAGTTTAAGGTTTAGGTTTAAGAATTGTGTTCGGGTTCGGGATTGGGTTTAGGTTTGGGTTTTCAAGTTTAGGTTTAGGTTTAGGTTAGGGAGTTTAGATTAGGATTAGGTGTAGGTTTAGGCTTGGGGATTTGAGAATAGGTTATAGTTTAGGTTTAGGAAATTGGGTCTGTGTTCGGGATTGGGTTTTAGGTTTAGGTTAGGGAGTTGAGATTAGGATTAGGTGTAGGTTTAAGTTTAGAGATTTGAGAATACATTTAGGTTTTATGTCATAGGTTTTGGTTTAGGTTAAGGTTTAGGTTTAGGTTATAAGATATAGGTTTAGGGAATTGAGAATAGGTTAAGGTTTAGGTTTAGGAAATCGGGTTTGGGTTTGGGTTCGAGATCGGGTTTAGGTTTGGGTTTTCAAGTTTAGGTTTAGGTTTAGGTTAGGGAGTTGAGATTAGGATTAGGTGTAGGTTTAGGTTTAGGGATTCGAGAATACATTTAGGTTTTAGGTCATAGGTTTAGGTTTTAGGCTTAGGTTTAGGTTATAGGTTTAGGTTATAAGTGTAGGTTATAGGTTTAGGTTTAGGTTAGGTTATAGGTTAAGGTTTAGGGAATTGAGAAAAGGTTAACGTTTAAGTTTAGGAAATCAGGTTCGGGTTCGGGATTGGGTTTAGGTTTGGGTTTTCAAGTTAGGTTTAGGTTTAGGTTAGGGAGTTGAGATTATTAGGATTAGGTGTAGATTTAGGTTTAGAGATTTGAGAATACATTTAGGTTTTAGGTCATAGGTTTTGGTTTAGGTTAAGGTTATAGGTTTAGGTTTAGGTTTAGGTTATAAGCTATAGGTTTAGGGAATTGAGAATAGGTTAAGGTTTAGGTTTAGGAAATCAGGTTCAGGTTCAGGATCGGGTTTAGGTTTGGGTTTTCAAGTTTAGGTTTAGGTTTAGGTTAGGGAGTTGAGATTAGGATTAGGTGTAGGTTTAGGTTTAGGTTTTAGGTTTTAGGTTACGGTTTTTGGTTTAGGTTAAGGTTAGGTTATAGGTTTAAGTTTAGGTTAAGGTATAACTTTTGGGATTTGAGAATAGGTTTAGGTTATAAGTATAGCTTTTGAGATTTGACAATAGGTTTAGGTTAAGGTTATAAGTTTAGGTTAAGGTTATAAGTATAGGTTTAGGTTATAGGTTAAGGTTTAGGTTTAGGTTATAAGTATAGCTTTTGAGATTTAAGAATAGGTTTAGGTTTAGGTTATAGGTTATAAGTTTAGGTAATTGAGAATAGGTTTAGGTTATAGGTTTAGGGTATGGTTTAGGTTAAGGGTGTGGTCCCTGCAAAAACAGATATAAACACGGCCTGTCCAAATGGCCAAGCCCTTCCAACGTTGTCCATAAGAAATGGACAGCTTCATCATGGTCATAACAGCGGTTCCCACCTTCCAGGGACCCTCGCTCATCTGGATAGCTCCGATGCATATCCGGGTCTACTCCATTAATTTCGAGCAAATACATAAACACGGCCTGTCAAATGGTCAGGCCCCTCCAATGCTGTCCATAGGAAATGGACAGCTTCATCATAGTCATAACAGCAGTTCCCACCTTCCAGGGACCCCCGCTCAACATCCGGATAGCTCCGACACACATCCGGGTCTGCTCCATCAATTTTGAGCTAATACATTTAAAAATAACATAAATATATTTAAAAGCATCTGGATACCTGGGAAAGGTCTCCCATATTTGTATTGTTGGTTAGTCATCCCTTTGTCTACAACCCACAATCGACCAACAATTTTTATCGCTACCTGTACTCTGAAACCAACACAAATATAACTGGGAAACAATATAAGGAATAAGAAGAAATGAATTTACCTGTACACATGATTAAATGTTTCCCTATAAGGAGGTGATATTATATCTTTGATAGCCACAACCTGTATGACAGAGAAAACCCGACAAAAGCAGCCCTAATGATAAAGAACATTTATTTCCATGAATTCAAAAACCTATGACATTGCCAGAGGAAGAGAAGGATGAATTATCTTTCTTTTACTTTATCAACGTCTGTGGGATTGAGAAGCAAAGAAAGAAATTCAACATGTAACTACATACAAGAAAGATAAAGGATATGCATACCTGGAGTTCTGATTTTAAAAAAAAAAATGCAAAATTTTGAGCATGGTCAAATTACCCAAAGCAGGAGGAATTGGACCAGTCAGAGAGAAGTTGAAGATCCTTTTCTTTCTCAAGTAGTGAAGCAACAAGGGAGCTTAATGCCTACAGAATATATGCATTTTCTTCAATACCTCTGCCACAAGAATATATGCATTTTCTGACAAACTGCAAAAAAGAAACCATTTGAGGTTATTCATGAAGTAAAAACTGATATAAGATGGACAAATGACAAATGACAAGTGAGAGTAAGACCCAAAACACTGCTTCATAAGGTCCTTTTTTTGTAATAAGCATCCAAAAAAATCCATTAAATAAAATACCCTATAGTTCCTCAGTCTAAGTTACAAGTGGGACCCATGCCTAGAAAAAATTACCGTTAAATCCGACAGGAACCAACATAGATGTTTTCCTTCTCAATTGAAATTTAACTAATGAAATGGAGGAAATGGTGAAGTATCCGATCTTCAATCAATTTATTACTTATTGCAAAATAGAAAAGAAAAAATTTCAAGAAAGAAAAGGAAAAAAAAAAAAAAGGAAAATTTCAAGAGTAAATACAGTAATATTTGAAGGAAGTAGGATTGCAGTTGCATTATTTGTAATGAAAGTGGAACTCAAAAATGACAAAAGTACAATTTAGAAGGTTGCTTACATAAAGAGCGAAATTAAAGAATACCTAGAACTTAATATGGATAAGTAAACCATGACAACCTCTTGGAAAAAATCAACCACCACAGTTATCAAACCAACCTATTTCCATGGCAGTAAATGACACATGGTAGGGGAATGCTTTCCGGGAAAGTTGACGGAACATAATGGCTGCACTTCAAAGTATGGCCTCTTCAATTTTGAAGCTGTTAAATTCAAAGAGGTATTATAACAGCTTTAGCAAACATGACATGCAGCAGTGGAAAAATTTTTTATGCAATGGCTGCAAAAAGACAGGAAAAACCTTGTCGTTTGTACTTTCTGCCTCCAAGACTGAATTCCCCTTCCCATGAATTCACAGCAAGGCATGAATAACCTTTTATGGATGGAGATTGAAAACTAAGAACTTTACTTGATGGATGAAGGAAGAAAAAACACACCTCATGAAGCATACCATCACCTCCAACTGCTATCACAGCATCAGCTCCCTCCCTTATGGCCTATATAACCCACCAATATATAACCAGTTCAAAGCATACTTTCCTACCAAAATTGCCTAAAAATGACAAAAATGAACTAGGCTCATGTATCATACTTTCAAGGAAAATGTGTAACCTCCCTTGTTATGTCAATAGCATGAGAAGGACCTGAAGTCAAGGATTCGTGTACCTGATCATATTTCAGAGAAGTCATTAAGAATAGAAACATGACCAAACTCTTTTTAATTATAGTTGTAAAGGTTTTACCAAAAAATAAATAAAAATTACTCATTGCATTAGTAAAAGCAAAATATGCTGCCTCCAATGCTTTCATAAGGTGGAAATTTTTTTTACATCCTTTTAATTTATTCACTCCATACACATAAAAGGTAAGATTTCAGACATATTAAAAATGTCCCTTAGTTAAATGAACATGTGTGCCCACCTTGTGATCTAAATTATTTATAGGGTGGCCCCACCAAGAACAGGAGATACTCCAGTGCCTTACTCCATGTCATCTCATCAGGCGGCTAAGATCATTTCAAGGGCGAGATAATTAAAGTCCGGCCCATCCAATCACAAGACACTCTAAGGTGGGCACCACATGTTAAACTGCTGGATTGCTCTTGATTGAGCACATCTAATCCTTTTTTTTTTCCTAAAATGCATCTATGGCTTCTTTCCACTTTACGAAATACAATCATCGAAGTAGAGAAAAAAGGATTGCACCCAAGTGGCTGTGTAAAACTGTAAACTATCTAGAGAAGTGATCCTGTTTTGTCCCACTAATGATAGACCATGACCAACAACTTCATGATTAATTAGTCTAATTTGGTGCAGAATATCATGAAATTCCATGATATTTGGTACCAAAAAAAAAGCCAGCCTTGTAGATCAATGACAAGGTGATTAGAAATGAAATTAAGAAAGAAGAACCGGATAAGAAGGCATCGGTTACTAGTGGTAAGAAATGAAGTAAAGAAATATAACTGGTTAGGAGGGAAAGTAATAAACTAACCAAGGAAATCAATGTATGGCACGAGATATTACCATCCAGATTAAGAAATTAAGACATTCAGATTATGGATTTTGAATTCGGAATCCCCAAATCATCAATTAGGAATTTTCGGATTCAGAATCCCCAAATTGAAAATTTGGGATTATTCGAAACCCTAAATCAATCGAGTTAATCAGGGATTTTCGAATCCTAGGGACTTTCATAATCCAGATCCCCAAATCCACATTAATTGGGGATTTCAGATTCAAAATCCCTAAATCCAGTTAAATTAGGGATTTGGGATTCGAACTCCTAAATGTAAACATTCAATTAGGGATTCTAGATTCCTGATTTCAAAGCCCAGATTCGAAACCGATAATCCCAAATTGGGGATTTTATATACCCTTACCTGTGTTATCGATGGAGGTAGTCATGGATGCTCTGTCCAGCACCGGCACTATGTATAATCTCTGATTCATCCCAATCAGGTTTCTTCTGCCTCCACGCATGGTCTCATAAACCTTATCATGCTCGTCTTCTTCATCTTCAGCCGTGGCAGCCATTGTCATAGTTGTAGGTGTATGCTTATTCTCTTAGCCATGAGGAAGAAACCACCTGTGTCGAATTCGATAAGGATGGCAGCGACGAGGACTCTCGATTCGGCCATGGGTTTTTGGGGAGGGGCGGGCACGAGAGAGAAAGGGGTCAGGGTGGCCCACAGCTGATCGACGATTGAGACAAGATCGACGGTTGAGACGAGAGTAGCCATGGCCGGATTTCAGAGAGAGAGAGAGATTTTGGGCGCGAGAGAGGGTTTGGGTTTTGGGAGGGGCGGGCGCGCAAGAGGGATTTGGGGTTGTGGGAGATGGGCGCGTGAGGGATTGGGTTTTTGGGGTGGAATGGATTGGTTGGTGTTCGGTGGTCTGTGGGCCCCACCATGATGTATGTGTTTCAGCTTGTTCCAATACTTTTATGGCTCCCAAATAGTTTTTAATGGTCGACAGACCACCGAACACAAAAGTTGAGAGGGGTTACCCTCCATTAAAATATTCATAATTATTTTTTTGGGCCCACAGAGATGTGGTTCACAAATCTAACCCATCCATTATGTGTGTGCCACCAAGTGCTTTTATATGTTTTAGGCATGTCTTCCCATGATTTTAGATGGTATGGCCCACCGGAGTTCTGTATACGGCTGATTTTTGGGATATCTTATAATTTAAAGGGGACCCATCAAATGCACGGTGTTGATTTTCGACACACGTCATGGTGGGGCCCACACAGCTTGTCCTCATGGGGAGTTCCCATGAGCTCAACGGATAAAACCTTTTCCACAAATATATATATATATATATAATATTTAAAAATATAAAAACTTATGATGTATTTGTTATATCCACACCGTCCATCCATTTTGAGATATCATTTTAAGTCATGAGCCAAAGAATGAGACAGATAAAAATCTGTAGTGGACCCCACCATAGAAAACAACGGGAGGGTGATTCCCACTGTTGAAACTATCCTAAGGCCCATCGTAATGTTTATTTGAAATCCAACTAGTTCAAAAGTAATAAAAAAGAAAAAATGGCCGTGGGGCCATACATCATGGTGGGGCCCACACAACACCAACCACCAGCCAATGGATGGTGTAGGGGGAGTAGCTAATCTGTTCCCCTTATTTGTGGTGTGGTCCATTTAATCTTTGAATATGATTCATTTTTTAGATAATTCTGAAAAATGATTTCGAAAAATGGATGAACGGTGTGTGTTGATCCCAAATTTTCGGTAAATCTAAAACTCAAGTGGACTATGCCACACAAAATAGTGTGGAATAATGATTTCCACCGTTGATACCTTCCTTGGGCCCACAAAAATGTTTATCTGCCATCCAACATGTTCATAATATCAAAAAGAAATGAATGAAGGAAAAACACAAACATCAGCTTGATCCAAAACTTTTATCTAATGCATGGTGTTGATGTTCGACACACATCATGATGGGCCCCACGAAACTTACTAACATTAATTCATAGAGTCTCAAGATGTCAATAATTTGGGTCAACTAGAATATTTAACCCATTTTACATGTCTATTCCATTCACTCTATTTTACTGATCATTACCCTCAATTTAACTAGTTACTCGCCTCGATCATGCTACCTATGAGAAAGATATTGGGCAAACAAGATTGATCAACAATTTGAGTGAATTTTGATTTAAACATCTGAAGTTATTACTCTTCAATCTGGACTGATTAGATTGTCCAAAAACAATATCAAAAATATATGAATGAATAAAAAACACAAACATTAGCTTGATCCAAAACTTCTATGGCCTCCAAGAAATTTTAAATGGTAGAGGTTCAATCACACTATTTCCTATGGTGTGGTCCACTTGAGCTTTGGATATGCTTCCTTTTTGTTCTTTAGACCTCAAATTATCTGTTAACATGGATGAATGGAGTGGATAAAATAAATAAATAACAGTGAACCCCATAGAGTTTATTCTGGCAAGGGTAATGAGTTACTCACCTAAATGTAGTAGAGAAGGGTTTCCTTAAAACATTCATAATCATATATTGGGCCTGCCTAAATGTGACTCACATATCCAACCCACTCATTATGTGTATCCCACTTGGATGAGGAATCAGACCAAGTTTCAACTGCATCCATGTCTGTATTAACTTATAAACAGATTGGATCTCAAATAAACATCGTGACGAGCCCTAAGAAGGTTTCAATAGTGGGTGTCACTATCCCACTCTTTTCTATGGTGGGTCCACTTAAACTTTGGATCTGCCCCGTCAATCAGATGCATCATTCCATAGTGGGCCACTAGCTTAAAAATAAAGTCAATCCATGACTTGGGTGGGCCACACCACACACTATATTTGAGAGGGTTACCCTCCCATTAAAACATTCATAATCATTTATTGGGCCCACCTAGATGTGGTTCATAGATCCAACCCATTCATTATGTGTGTCCCACTTGGATGAGGAGTCAGACCAAGTTTCATACACATCCAAAACTCATGTGGGCCCCACCAAATGCTTTTATATGTTTTAAGGATGTCTTCGCATAGTTTTAGATGCTACGGCCCACCTGAGTTTCGTATACGATTGATTTTTGGACTTAAACGGTACACATCAAATGCATGGTGTTGATGTTCTACACACATCATGGTGGGGTACACACAGATTTAACCTCATGGGAGTTCCCATGAGGTGACCTTATAATACCATTTCACTATTTAGGTAACTCCTTCATGGGTGTTACTCTAACCATGTAGGGCCCACCTTGATATGCACACACAAATTTAACCTCATGGGAGTTCCCATGAGGTGACCTTATAGTACCATGTCACTATTTAGGTAACTCCTTCATGGGTGTTACTCTAACCATGTAGGGCCCACCTTGATATATTTTATGTATATCGACACTGTCTATATATTTTTCCATCATATTTTAGGATGTGATTTCAAATCACAAGAACTCAATAATCTCAGGTGAGCCATAGCAATCAAAACAATGATGAATAACTATTAAAAACCTTTTGAAGGCTACAAAAGTTTTGGATCAATATGATCTTAGTAGTTTACCTTCATCTAGATCTTCTTTACATTATCAACAAGTTGGATTGCAAATAAACATTAATAAAACCTTACGATGGACTCTTTATAATTTTTAATGGCGAGGTACTATATTATCATTCTTTCTAGTGGTGTGGTCCACTTAAGATTTAAATCTACACAATTTTTTATACCTGGCCCAAAAATGGGTTGGAGAAACATAGGGGTAGCAAGGATATACAACACATCATCAAAATCTCCTTTTGTTATCTAACTTTTCAATTTTTCTTGTCAAAATAAAAAATCTAGTTTTCTTTTTTTAAAAATATATTTTTTTACAATTTGTCAATTTTTTCACAATTTTGTTTAATTTCTTAAATTTTCTTTTTCAAAATATCATTTTTTTAATCTCACTTTTGTTATATAACTTTTCAATTTTTCTTGTCAAAATGCAAAATCTAGTTTTCTTTTTTTAAAAATATATTTTTTTTCAATTTGTCAATTTTTTCACAATTTTGTTTAATTTTTAAAATTTTCTTTTTCAAAATATCATTTTTTTATCAATTTTTTTTTTCAAAATTATCAACATTATTCAAAGTTCTTAATTTTTTTTTTCAAAATCTAGATTTTTTAAAAATTACAGTTTTTTTTTCAAAATTTAAAATTTTCTTAAACATTGTTAATTATTTTTCTAAGCTTCTCAACTATTTTTTTTCGAAATTCATAATTTTTTTGAGCTTCTTATTTGACTTAAGCATTAGAGACGGTTTAGGACCGTCTTTGGTAGAGACAGTCTTTGACAGGGATATAAGACGGTCTTTGATAGTCTCTAATAGAGACGATCTTTGACTGTCTCTAATAAAGACGATTTAGGACCGTCTCTAATAGAGATGGTCTTTGACAAGGCTATAAGACGATTAAAGACCGTCTCTAATAGAGACGATCTTTGACAGTCTCAGATTACAAGTAAAAGACGGCCAATGACCGTCTCTAATGTAGACGGCCAATGACTGTCTCAAATGACTGCATATAAGACGGTTAAGGACCGTCTCTAATGCGGACAGCCAATGACCGTCTCAGATGACCGCATATAAGATAGTCAATGACCATCTTAAATGATTTTTGGACGTTCAAAATTTTAAGACAATATTAAGGACGGTTAGGGACTATCTAAAATTTTAGAGATGGTTTACGGCCATCTCTTTAAACCAAGCAATTTTAGAGACGGTCCAGAACCGTCTCGAAATCCATCCTTTTTTTTTCCATTTTTCACGTAGTGCCACTCACTTCTACTAGCATTCGTACAATTGACCAGATATAGAGATCGGGCCAATCGTACATGTATCATGTATGGATTCGATCATCCTCCAGGGAAACAGGAAGAGATCGAATCTTATTTAGTTGTTTACACTGACCGCAATTGGAGAATATGGAAGATTCCTCAGTGTACTGCGCATTGCGTGCGTTATTTAAAAAAAATTGAAAACTATCCTCTTTGGAGCTAGACTCCTTGGGGATTTTATTTGAAAACACATTTTTTTTTTTTTGGAAAACATTCGTTCAATCTCATGGGTTAGCGTCGTCGTTCGGTTTTCATTTGCAAAAAGGTCAGATGGCTTCCTCTAATAATATTTTTGGGTTTTTGGAAAGATCCGTCCGATCTTACTGGTGGTTGAGATCGTCCGATTTTCATTTGTAAAAAAGGTCAGATGGCTTCATCTAATAATATTTTTGGGTTTTTGGAAAGATTCGTCCAATCTTATTGGTGGTTGAGATCGTTCGGTTTTCTTCTTCTTTTTTTTTTCTTTTTTTTTTTTTTGCAAAAAAGTCAGATGGCTTCCTCTAATAATATTTTTGGGTTTTTGGAAAGATCCGTCCGATCTTACTGGTGGTTGAGATTGTCCATTTTTATTTTTATTTTTTACTCCACGGGGATCTTATAATATATGATATATTTTTTATTTTTCTTTTTTTTTTATATATATATATATATATATATATATATTATTATACATTTGCTTTTTATTTTTACATTTTCCTTTTTATTTTCTAGCAGTTTTTAATTTCTCGTGAGAATTTGAACTTGCCACGAGGTTTTGAGAGGAACTTTTTATTATATTATACATATTTTTGGTTTATTTTTCATTTTTTATTTTTTATTTATTATTATTCCCTTTCTTGTCCTCTTGTGAGGTTATTATCCAACGGTCAAAGGGAAAATTTGGTCCTTCAAAACCGCCCTTGGAGACAGGCCCACCGCCCCATGATATTTTCAAGGCATCAACCGCCAGCAGCGGATTCTCGCTTACTGCATCATTAATTGGACCGTTGGTCCGTCGGGTGCGCTGGTCTATCCAGTGACACCTTCTCCCTTATTTGAATCCTTCATTTGGGATGTCTAGGGACTCCATTATGGTCCCTGGAGCTATTTTGGGGGGACTTTTCATAGATTTTCAGCCTATTTTCCTTGCATTTCCCTTGTTTTTAGGTAATTTTGGTCGATAAATTCTTGCTGGGCCATTTACTTAAGGAGCCTCTGATGGGGTGGATTTCATCTTGGGTTTGGAGAGGACCGTAATTGAGACCGTTGGACCATCTTGATTGGACCTGATCCTTTGGATTTTGTTGGATTCATTTATTTTGGGCCGAATGGTTGGTTGGACCATGTATTTATTATTATTATTATTTTTGGACAACTTTGTATTTGTATTTTTGAATTTTGTTGTTGGAGTGGGGTGTGATAAGAAAAGGGGCCCCACCCTTAAAACTTTGTTCATTTTGATTTTTATTTTTATTTTTATTTAGATGATCTAGACCGTTGGATGGATGATTTGGGGCCCACTTGAGTGTATGGACGGTGTAGATTTTGATGGTTGGCTATTTTGTGGATGATGGACGGATGAGATTTTCCAAGTGAGCCCCACATCATAATCTTGACATGTCCAGATACATGGATTTATTGTGGGCATGGATGTGTGGATGATGATCTTTTGGAAGATTGGCCTTGGAATGGGCTTTTGGAAGATGGGCCTTGGAATGGGCTTTTGGAAGATGGGCCTTGGAATGGGTCTTTCTGGAAATGGGCTTGGGCCTCAGAATAAGCTTTCGAACTGGGCCTGAACATGGGCTTTTGAAATAGGCCTTAACATGGGCTTTTGAAGTAGGCCTTGACATGGGCCTTTTGAGATGGGCCTTGAAAAGTGGGCTTTTGAAATGAGCCTTGACATGGGCTTTTTGAAACAGGCCTTGAAAATAGGCTTTTGAAGTGGGCCTTGACATGGGCCTTTGAAATGGGCCTTGAAATGGGCCTTTGAAATGGGCCTTGAGGTGTTAAGGAAGATACTTATCTATGGGCCTTGTTTGTGGAAGATACTTATCTATGGGCCTTGTTTGTGCAGTATGCCTCGTCGTGGGAGAAATAAGGCCGGTTTTTCCTATCAGTCAACCGATCCATGTTATGTACCACGAGAGGGCCGACACTTGTCTGACATAGCCGGGGAGGGTGGCGCGTCTGCGATCTTGAGAGGACGAGGTGTTAGGACTCATTGGTCTGATTGGTTCCATGATCCTCAACCGCTGTTTTTTAAGGTCTTAGAGCGTAATCCATTCGCTCATCTATTCCGGATTCATTTGAGCAAGACGGACATGTCTCTATTATCTGCTTTAGCTAAGCGGTGGCACCGTGAGACCCACACCTTTCAACTGCCATTTGGGGAGTGGGGCATCACTCCTTACGATATATATATATATATATATATATATATATATATGCAGCTGGGTCTCCAATATGACGGAGGATCTATACCCTTTGAGGATGATCTTCCAGTACCCTCCGAGGACGACTGGATGGAATTATTGGGGATGATACCAGATGCTTTAGACTTTATTGGTCCTCGATTCAAACTTCTCTGGTTATCGTCGAACTTCGCCAGGTGGATCCCTGAGACCGAAGCTGCGGCCATGGTGAAGGCTCGTGCCCTAATTTTGTACACTATGGGAGCGATGGTCTTCTGCCACGGAAATGAGCTTGTGAGTTCTCGCCTGTTGTCACTTGTAGCAGACATCAACTTTCCCATGCCGTACAACTGTAATGCGACCTTCTTGGCCCATTTGTACGAAGGGCTGGACAAAGCCAGTCATTGTATCAGTCGATCCTTGACTGGCTTTTATCCAGTCATCGAGGTACCTTCTTGATGTCTCTTCTGTATTGATCTCCCTGGGGATGGTTTGATGTACCTTATCTGATTGCGATTTTGCGCAGGTCTACTTTTTTTACCACTTTCCCCACTTAACGCCCACCTTGATTGATCATTCGCCTCCCTTTTCTCGCATGATGCTATGGTATAAGGATAACCACAGCCACATGTGCTTGTTTTCTGATCTTACGTGGAGGTCGAACATCAATGCCCTTGTCCCTGATGATGTAAGTGATTTGCCTTATTTTGTGCTGCCCATGTATCACTTTTTCGCTCATCTTTTAGCCCTTGACTTTTCTCCTTTTTCACAGTTCCATACCAGGCCGTACCTTCGATCGAATGTGGCGCTTACTCCTAGAGCTCAGGAGGCCTTTCAAGCCTCATGACATCGTCGCATTCTGGAGGAACCACGTGTGATGAAGTGGTACTTGGGGAGAGGCTTTTTTGGCAAGTGACTAGTAGCCCCTTAGTGCCGCTTATTCTGCCTTCGGGTCCATCTGATTGGAGATTCCTCCCTGAGAGAGAGTTGGCCGCTGCCTTGGAGGGTTTTGACGCCAGCGCCTTCGTAGACCCAGATAGAGAGTACAGCTCTTAGTGTGAACAGCACGGCATTGGTCAGATCTTACAGCCTGGTTATGCTCCTGGTGGCGGTGCACGTTTTGCTGGAGGAGGGATCTTGGGGCCCCATTTTCATCACAAGGATACGGACGCTTATATTCCTAATAACGATTAGTTCCTTACATCATGTAATGATATACTCTCAACTATGTAATCCCGTGTTTATATGAAACATCAGTCGCTTCATGTTGCCCTTTTCGGATCATGTTTTGATCATTTTTGCGATCTTATGGAGGTGCATTCTGAGGTCTCGGCCCTTTGAAGTGGACACTGCTCGATATTCGTCTGAAAGTGGGCCTGGGCGGTAGTTTGACTACCTCAAGCGGTAGTCTGACTACCACTCGTTGACTTTTGTCACCCGTTCTGTCCTGTCAGGTGCTGGATCGATGCAAGAATGTCAAATCTGACGGCGGTATTTGGAGTACCGCAGGCGGTAATAGGAGTATCGTCTCCGTTCGTCTTTTCTTCCAGCGAACTCCCTCTTCTATGTTCATTCCTTTTGTCCCTGTCTTGATATTCCCATCTGCTCCAGGCCATCCGATCTCTCCCTTCCTTTTTCCCCTTTTCTTTGTCCTCTTCTTCTTTTTATCTTCTTCTCTTTCCCCTTTTTGAGTTATTATGGTTGATCCTGAGGAAGGGATTGATGGGTTTATGAGTGAGGTTGGTGGGTCCATAAATGATGGAAGGGATCCATTTATGGATAAGTTGATGGAGGTAGGTGAAGGAGTAATGGGCTCTTTGGAGGAAGTGGGGGCTTCTTATGGCGTAGATCCTCCCTCCATTCATGGTGGAGATGAGATGGGGCTGGGTGGATTGGATGGGTTTGGTGGATTTATGCCGGATGGTCCACTGGGGTTTGTGGATGTTGATATGATGAGGATGGGTGGTTTGAATGGTGAGGATGGTGCGATGATGGCAGCCGATGGCTTGATTGATGGAGGGATGGTTATGAGTGGTGTGGATGGTAGTATGGGGTTAATGGACGGTGTGGAGGTGATGGATCAGACTTGGATGGGTGGCAGGTTTCTTTTTAGCAACTTGGATGGCTTGGATCAGATAGGTGATGGACTTTTTGTGGATGGATTGAGTCAGATCTTTGGTGCGGATTTCAAGGCATCAATGGGACAGACAGTTGTTGTTGAGGATCAGGCTACTGGTCTGACCAACCATTAGGACTTTTCAGGCATTGCAGCTCCCGGGGCTTATGTATTTCAGACTCCTTCTGACGTGGCGATTGCTGGTAGCTCAGGCCCGCCTATTGCAGCTTTCCAGGACACTTTACTGGATGCGATGGGCGAGTCTGGCTTCTTTCATCATCATGAGATAGACCTGTTGGACGAGGGGATGCCTATCTTCGATGACCCTCCTGTTGACCCAAGGGTCTAGATTGTTGAGGGCATGCTTGTCCAGACTTGTCGGTTGCAGCCGCGTGGTACTTGCTCTAAGCGGTTGTACATCTGGATTGAGAGCCTAACTGAGTCGAGATCTCTTAGCTGAGTTCCTTGGGCTTCCAGGAGGTCCTCTATTTCCACCGAGTTCGCCTAGATTGGCAACTATTGGGTGCGGTGGTGTATGACTGGGTTCCATCTCTGAACTTATTTTCCTTTAATGATTTGGAGCTGGGCCCATCTCTGGAGGAGTTTTCAGGTCTGTCAGGTCTTCCCCTCGCTCGGGAACCTTACGTGCCCTCGTCTGAGCCTGTTCATTCTTATGATCTGATCTCCTGCTTCAGATTCCTTACTACTCTCCCTACTGCTGAGGTTAAGGCGGGCGAGCTTTCGCTTAAGGTTTTGTACAATCATTGTTCTACCTCGCAAGGTGGCCCTGGATCAGATCTCAGCTTCAGTGTCTAAATGGGCTGATATTTTGTGTTTTGCTTGAGCTATTTTCCTCAGGCTGGCAACAGTTATCATTAGCGGCTTTGCTAGATGTATTTCGTTGTGTCTTGCATCGCAGGAGCATCATTTCTGTGGTGCTGGCGAAGCTCTTTTTAGGGTTGATCGAGTGCTCACTTGGACGTACCCGTATCCTCCAAGGCTGTTGCTCATTCCTTCAGGTATTCTCCTCTTTCCTTTTCCTTGCCTAGCGTAGTTATTTGCTTGCCCCTTGAGTTATGCCCTCTTACAGGTGTGGTTATGAGAGCACCTGTACATGACTCCTCTACTTCTGTGGCCGGATTCCCGTCATGGTGATGCGATGTTTTTATTGCTTGATGGCCTTCCCCTTGGTGCTGAGGCCACTGAGTCATTATATCGCTGCATACTCTCTCGATTGCGGGGGTGGGAGATCAGTTGGGAGGCCCCCTGGCTCTGTCGTTCACCATTGATTTGCAGTGCTGCTCGCACTCCTCTATTGTTGTTAGGCCTCCGGGAATATTGCTTGTATCATCCTGTGCGTTTCCTCTGGCAGTTCGGCTTCTGGTAGGATATTCCAGACTTTGCCTTTTCCGGATTTGGACACGCCCCTCTTCCTTCTGATTTGACTGCTTTGTATAGGCGAGTCTGGGTCTCCTATGAGGGCTCCTTAGATGCGACAGCTTTGGATCTTGAGTCTTGGGCTCCTCCCATGGCAACAATATAGTACCAGTGATGGGTGACAGAGCAGTCACTATATCGTCAGGTCCCTGGTTGGCATTTAGCGGACGAGGTTGCTGATCAAGACAGGATGGGTGATGCCACTTCCTCCTCCTCCTGCGTTGATAATTCATTTGAGGCCTTTGAGGAGCGTCCTTTCATCGATCCGTCTTTCTTGCTAGCCACACATGGTCACCTAATCACCGAGATTGTTGTCCTCCGTCATACCTGTGAGGATATGGCTCGTCGATTGGCAGTGGGGGTGATGGTACGATGAGGGCATGCTTGCGACACATCATTTAGATAGGGATGAGGCATTTTACCTACGCATGGAGATAGAGAGGCTCAGGTTGAGATTGTCGATGTACGAGAGATAGGAGCTTACCTGTAATTCCTGATGTTGACCATCTGCCTATGAGAAAATTTCATTTTGTTTTTATTTTTATGAAGAAAGAAAGTAAAGTATTTGTAAAAGAAGATTTTCATAGAAAATAAAATTTTGTTCATGCCAATTTTTCCAGTGTTTGTTTGTGTTTGGATTTATGTTTTAGATGATTAGGATCAGAATCTTGGGCTCAGCCCACACTGTGCGCAGTAATCTAGATTGCGTTCTTAGGATCTTGGTTCCTTGAGAGGGTGTCCGGGATCGCACTCCATGAATTTGAGTAGAGTCTGATAGAGTACTGATCCAAAGTTGATTTTTCCTTGTATCTCATTGTGGTGCTTACTGCCTTGGCTTCTTCTGTACCTGCACTTATATATACATATATATATATATATGTATGTATATTGTCATTTTTCCCCGTAGCGTCCTTTTAGGTTTTCACTACGTCCGGTTCTTCCCGTCTTTTTTACCCATACCGTCCTTTCAGATTTTCACTGTCCCGAGTTTTTTATCTTGCCTGCCCCATAGCAACTATGCTATTTTTACCCTTGGTGCCTTTTCAGGTTTTCACAAAGTCTACTACATGCCCGCTGTTTTTACTCAAGGCGTCCTTTCAAGTTTTCACCTCACCCATTCTGCTTAGACATGCCTTTCTCCCTTTTTTTTGGAGTGTTGGGAGTGATGGATGGATTTCCTTCATAGCCAGCCGACTGGTTACCTTCCTGTCCTTGTCCTTGAGTACAATAGTAAGCTGTTTTTCATCAGTTTATTTGAGAATGTGGGATGGGCTTCTTCTTGGGTCTCCCCCTTTTTTTTCTTTTTTTTGTGGTTTTCTTCTTTTTCTCTTTTTTTTTTTTCTTTTCAAGATTTTCTCTTTTTTTTTTAGATTTTTGGGAGAGACGACGTGTGTTTCTGATAGGAGAGGTGGCAGATATATATACTTTTTATTTTTGGTGGAAATGAAGGGGCAGCTTTGCGATTGTAATCATTGATAGAGTCAGGTATGGTTACCCATGATAGATTTTCACATTATCAACGTTGATGGGCTCAGGAAGATCTTCCCCTTTCAAGTTTGTGAGCCGAAGAGCGCCTCCTTGGAGTACTTCACGGATGATCAACGGTCCTTCCCATGAGGGTTTGAATTTTCCTCTGGGATCTGGTAAGTGAGACGGTAGGGTGCATTTCATGACCATGTCATCGACTTTGAAGCTTCTTTTTCGGACCCTCTTGTTGTAGGCCCGAGCGATCCTCCTTTGATAACATTGGAAGTGGCTTAGTGCTCGCATGCGCTTTTCGTCTGCCAGATGTAGTTGATCGTACCTTGCTTGTTGCCACTCGCCTTCCTCGACTTCACTTTCCAGCAGTATCCGCAGTGATGGGATTTCGATTTCAATCGGCAGCACTGCTTCCATTCCGTATACGAGTTCATAAGGAGTTACGCCCGTAGTAAACCGTACAGACATCCGATAAGCCCAGAGTACATAAGGAAGCATTTCTGACCAATCACGATATGTCTTCACCATCTTCTGGATGATAGTTTTGTTTGCAGCTTCGACCCCACCATTCATTTGAGGGCGGTAGGGGCTTGCCCGGTGGCGTTGAATTTTGAACTTATCGAGGAAATCGCCCATCCTTTTATTGACGAACGGAGTTCCGTTGTCAGTGATGATGGACTAAGGGACCCCATAACAGCTAATGATGTTGTTTTTCATAAACTTAACTACATGAGATGCCGCAATGGTGGTGTATGATGTTGCCTCTATCCATTTGGTAAAGTAAGCTATTGCCACTAGGATGTATTCATGCCCGTTTAAAGCTTTGGGGCTGATCTTGCCGATGATATCCAGCCCCCATACAGAGAAGGGTCATGGTGATGTAGGTTGTAAGGTTTGGAAGCGGGCGCATGGATCTGGTTTAGGTGTTCCTGACACTTGAAGCATCTCCTAACATGATTGCAGCAGTCTGTCTCCATCGTAAGCCAATAGTAACCGAGTCGTAGGATCTTCTTTGCCATCATGTGTCCATTCATGTGTGGGCCGCATAGTCCTTCGTGGATTTCTGACATGATCTGTGCCGCTTCAATCTCATCCACACAGTGGAGAAGGACTTAGTCGAAGGATCGCTTGTAAAGAATGCCCCCAGTGATCACAAATTGTGTTGTTAGCCGTTGGATGGTGCATTGATCAACTAGTGTTGCTCCTTCCAGATACTTTTGATGTTCGAGGTATTCCTTGATGTCTGTGTACCATGGCCGATCATTTGAGGGAGGTTCAGTTTCATCAATCTGTAGGCAGAATGCAGGTTCTTCCTGGAGCTCGACGGTGAGTTCCCATTCAGCTACTCCTTTTGGGATTTCCAACATTGAGGCGAGGGTAGCCAGAGCATTCGCAAATTGGTTCTTAACTCGGGGCATGTAAGAGAATGTGATCTCATCGAATTCTTTGATAAATTCTCCAGATACACGTGATAAGGGATCAACTTATCATCCTTGGTCTTCCAATTGCCATTTATTTGATTGATGATGAGTTGTGTGTCACCGAAGACTCGTAACTTCTTCACATTGAGGATGATGACTTCTTTAAAACCGGCGATGCATGCCTCATACTCTGCTACGTTATTAGTGCATTAGAATACCAGCCTTCTAGATATGGGAATTGGGACGTCCTCGGGAGAGTAGAGTATGGCACTCACTCCACTCCCTTTCGAGTTTGCGGCTCCGTCGAAGAAGAGTGTCCACTCTCCTGCCTTCATTTCTTCTTCTTCCTCAATCAAGAGAATATCCTCGTCAGGGAAGAAGGTCTTCAATGGTTGGTAATCAGGCAGGGAATGTGCTGCTAAGTGATCGGCCAATGCTTATCCCTTGATTGCCTTCTAGGTGATATATGTGATGTCAAATTCTGAAAGCAGTAGCTGCCATTTTGCTATCCTACCCGTTAATGCTGGTTTTTCGAATAAGTACTTCAACGGGTCCATGCGAGAGAGCAGAAGGATCGGGTGAGCGATCATATACTGTCGTAGGCGTTGTGTTGCCCAGACTAGGGCGAGGCATGTCTTTTCTAAGCTGGAGTATTTCGCTTCATAGCTTGTGAACCGTCAGCTTAAATAGTAGATCACTTGCTCCTTTCTTCCCGTATCGTCGTGCTGGCCCAGAATGCATCTGATTGCTTTTGGTACGACGGAGATATACAGCAGCAGTGGCCTACCTGGAGTAGGTGGCATGAGCACTGGAGGTTTTAACAAGTACTTTTTTATTCTATCGAAGGCCGCCTGACAATCGTCATTCCATTCCTTTGGCGAGTTTTTCCTGAGAAGCTTGAATATGGGCTCACAGACCGGAGTGAGCTGTGCGATAAATCGGTTGATATATTGGATTCGTCTGAGGAAGCCCCGAATTTCCTTTTCAGTCTTGGGCGGTGGCATTTCGATGATTGCCTTAGTCTTGTTCTCGTCCACCTGGATACCATCTTCGCTGACAATGAAGCCTAACAGCTTGCCTCCGGTTGCACCAAAGACACATTTTTACGGATTGAGACAAAGCTTGAACTTTTCTAGCCTGTCGAAGATCTTTTTGAGATCCTTGAAGTGTCCTTCGATAGTGCGAGACTTAACGATCATGTCATCCACGTAGACTTCCATTTCTTTGTTTATCATGTCATGAAATAAGGCAATCATGGCTTGCTGATATGTAGCTCCTGCATTCTTTAATCTCAAGAGCATGACCCGATAGCCGAAAGTTCCCCATGGTGTGATGAATGAAGTCTTTTCTCTATCTTCGTTGGCCATCTTGATCTGATTGTAACCGAAGAAACCGTCCATGAAGGAGAAGATCTTGTGTCCAGCAGTATTATCTACCAGTGTGTCGATGTGTGGCAGAGGGAAATCGTCTTTAAGGCTTGCTTTGTTGAGATCTCTGAAGTCGATGCACATTCTGACTATTCCATCCTTCTTTGGAACTAGTACAATGTTTGCAAGCCATTCTGGGTAGTTGGAGACTATCAGGAATCCTGCGTTGTATTGCTTGATTACTTCATCACGGATTTTCAGGGCCCATTCTAGCTTCATTCTCCGCAACTTTTGCTTGACTGGCTTCATGTCTGGCTTTGTTAGTAGATGATGTACTACCAAGTCTTCATCGAGCCCCGGCACGTCTTCATAAGAGAAAGCAAAGTTGGAAAACCTCGGTCTCAGAAATTCCATCATCCTCTGTTTGTATTCCGGGGACAGCGATCTTCCGATGCGCACCTCTTCGGGGAGTTCCACTAACCCTAAGTTCACAATTTCAAAATCATCTGATATAACATTGGCCTTTGTTTCAAACTTTTTGAGAGAATCCTAGAATTCGACAGCAGTATCATCATTTCCCTCATCCGGGACTTCATCCAAACCCATGAGTTCAAAGTCCAACTCTAGATCGAAATCATACGAGTCAACCTCAAACTCCTGCAATGTGTATGAGGTGTTTGGCACAGTGATTTTTGAAAATTTTTCAATTAATTTTATATTTTGAAGATTTTCTGATTTTTTGTGGTTTTGAGGAATATTTGATTTTTTTTGTATTTTTTTAAATTTGTAATATTTTTGTATTTTGAAGATTTTCTGATTTTTTTGTGTCGCCGAGGTGTCCCAAACAGGACGGTGTTGCGAACCATGATTGGTCTTGCCCTAGTTCGGGATACCAACTACTATTTACATTAGCATTTTTTTAGGCCGGCATTAATGAATGGTTCACCGGCTGATTCAATCGTTAGGGGGATGGCTGACCAGCTTGGTTCTTTCCTCCTTTCGATCTTGCTGTTCTGCTCTGTCTGTTCCCGAGGGTCACCTGTCCTGATGACCATGATGTCTGCTAGGCTGGACTCAGAGTCAGAATCTGATTCAATCTCTTTGCCCAGCAGCTGGAGCTCTTCTGGCTCTCCAGTTTCATCTTGTGATGGAACCTTGACGTCTGTCCAGTCAAGAGAAATCCATTTCCCTTTATCGATCCAATGGATGGGCTGCTTTTGCCCCTTGTGTTGCTGAGTTGGTGGTGGGGATGGATCCCCCTGACTATGGGTGGAGATGGGTGCCTTCCCATTCTCGCTTGTATCCTTTGTAAGGGGCACCTTTGGTCTTGGGTCCTCCATAGGTGGACTTGTTTCCATGCTCCTAGTCTCATGTGATGGGTCCGAGGGTTTTGCCCCTAGCATTGGGTGTACTTTTGATGCCCTGAGGATCTTATCCCACCTTATCGATGGCCAGACGGACTCCTGGTTGGAATGTTCCGAAAGTTTGAGTCGCTAGAGGTGGTCCTCGAGGGAAATCGCCGTATCTTCACAAACTGTCCTAGCCTTGATGAATTTGACGAGTGTGCACTCAAACAGTTGACCCTTTTTTATCCTTTCAGCTTGATCCTCTGGTGTTGGTTGATATCCCAGTCCCCGTCTCTACACGTTGGCAGGTGTTGGTTTTACCACCATACCTTTTTCATGGAATTCGGTACGATAATTCAGGATTAATCGCTCAACAGGGGGATGACATATTCAGCAGAGAGGGGTCATGGATTGGTGATTGCATTCACATTTTCGAATTCAAAACTGTGATACGATATGTCACCCTCTGTATGTTAAACGTCAATCACAGGGATGTCGGTTTCTAGGATATTGACCGTCACCGGTAAGATGGTTTCTGGCTCGGCCAATACTAAAATGATTCGATTTCCCGAAGGGAATTTAACCCTTTGATGGAAGGTAGATGAGATGGCTCCAACAGCATTGAGCCATGGTCGCCTCAACAGAAGGTTGAATGAGGCATGAATGTCAAAGACCTGAAATGTGACAAAGGTCATGTCTGGTCCAATTTGCAATTCATGGTCAATTTCTGCTTCCACCTGTCTTCAGGAGTTATCGAAGGCTCTGACGCTCATGGTGCTGGGTCTGAAGGAAGATGGTTCTATCCTTAACCATTCAGCAATCCTTAAAGGAAAAATGTTAAGGCTGGATCCATTGTCGATGAGCACGAGTGGGACTTTGAAATTTTTGTGGCGAGTAACTATATTTAATGAGCATCCATGTTTACACCCTTCAAGTGGTAGTTCCTCATCAGAGAAGGTGATGGCTCGTGGCGCGAGGAGTTGTCCAATCATACTTGCCACCATTTCGGGAGGTACGTCAGGAGAGATGTGTGCATCATTCAATATTTTTACAAAGATTTCTCGATGCGATCTTGATGTACATATGAGTTCCTAGATGGATATTTGTACGGGAATGGTTTCGAGTTGAGCTACTATGTCGTAAGCAGCATTGGTTTTGCAAGTGGTTCCCGACAAAGTTCCTCGGGTTTCCTTTGGGTTTGGGTTATCTCTCCTTAAATATCTCCCATTGTTACCTGCCTCATCGCATTCCTTTCAAATATATCATTAGTTCTTGATGCTGAGAGATTGTGGCTGGAACTGTTTATGATGGGCTTGCCAATTTCTCTTGAGGTGCTGCCAGGTCTTGGTGAGATTTGACATTAAGATTTTCTTCCTCCATTTACTGTGTGAGAGAGGTCCTTTGGGCATGCGCCAGTTGGTGAGGCATCAGAAATTTTGGAGCTTGAACCGAGGGTGCCCCTTACAAGGTTAGCGGAGTTAGGTCGGGGAGACCTATCCGGAGAACAACATGTTCAGAATTTGATCTTTTTGGATGTAATGAGGATGTAGTTGAGTGTGCCCCTTGGAGGGCAGGATGCTGAGGATGTGACCTATTAGGTGCGGCTTCAAGGGTTATGAGAGCTTGTACTGTTGGTGCTGCTTCGAGGAATATGAGAGGCTGTGCTGTTGGTGCTATTTCGAGGAATATGTCAGGCTCAGGCGATGGTGCCTGTCGGTATCCCCATGTCCAATTTGTTGTATCAGGCATGATTGCTTGTATGGAGTGATGTGGAAAGGAGTGTGTGGGTTGCCCTACTTCAATGTAGTTGACGGTAGAAGTGCTGGATGTGCTGGGTCTTGCTTGATGCGATGGCAGGAGATTTTGAAGAATGTTGGCCTGAGCTATATTGTTGGCTTGCGGGGTGATCGCAATCTTCTGACTTTCAATTAAATCTTGGACTGCATGTTTTAAAGTGAAGTAGCGGTCTGTTAGGTGGCCAAGAGCCTGGTGATATGTGCAGTACTAATTTTCATTGTAACCAGGAGGCAATGGATTAGGTGGAAGTCGAGGCTGGAGAGGTGTCGATAGTTGCTTTTGCATTAGCATTGTCAAAACTTGATTGTATGTTTGTGATAACGGGGTGAACTTTCTTCCTAACATTGCTTACTTGTACGGACCTTGCACATTTCCCCTAGGTTGTTGCGATTGTTGTTGAGATAGCTATGCCTGATATCTCTGTTGGGTTTGCTGTGGTTGGTGTTGCCTATTTGACTGTGGTTGGTACTGTCTATCTTGTTGTGACTCCAGTTGTGGAGCATACTGGTTGCCTTGAATGTTGGCGACAATGTTATTAATCTCGGTAGTGCGTTGCATGGGAGCGGTGCCATTTCCATTCCCATATCCGACAGGTTTTCCCTTGACTTTGTTTCTTTTAATTGAGGAGGTTTGGTGCGACCATGGAGAAATGATTCCGGCTCTGATCTCAGCTTCCACTTGTTCCCCAGCTTAAATAAGTTGAGAGAAGTTTACGTATGGGTATGAGATCAGATATCCTAAAATGCTGGGATTTGCTGAATGAATGATCATGGATATCTGTTCTTCGTCGTCGATGGGGTTTCTCATTCGAGCCACCATGGCCCACCATCTTCCCACATATGTTGACAATGATTCATCACTTTTTTGTCTTAAGGCAGCCAGATCTGCCCTTCTTGGAGCCATGTTCAAGTTGTATAAGAACCTGTCAATGAATGCTTGGAAGAGTTTTTCCCAGGTTCTAATTTAATGGCTGTCCAGTGAGGTATACCAATCCAAAGCGTCACCCTTAAGGGATTTCTGGAAGAGCTGTATCAAGGCTCCATATTCCCTGTTATCGCATTAGTTTCCCACAAAATGCTTTTAAGTGTGCTGCGGGGCACCCACTACCGTCATACCTTTTGATTTTTGGTACCTCGAAGTTTGGAGGTAATTAGGCATCTGGGAAGGGACAAAGGTCCCTGAATTTGGTGGATGGATGGTCCACTCCTTGCTGTCTCTGTAGCTAATTTTGTACCATCTGCAACTGCTCTCGTAATTCTTCGATTTTCAATTTACCCTGTTGCGGATACCTTGTACCTTGTTGTAGGGCTTGTGCTACTTCTTCTTCATATGGATCAAGAATGGGGGGTTGCTGGAAAGACGGTGGATTCCTGGTGGTCGGAGGTAGCTGGAATTGAACGTCGTTCCCTTTCAGAGGAGGGTGTGATATTCGAAAATGACTCCCACCTCGGGTATCTGCCAATTCCAGAGTATTACTCCCATTAGGAGGAGTGAGTTGGACTTGAAACTGACCCCCTTCATGGGCATCCGCCAATTCTTGTCTGTGGTTCCCATGAGGGGGGCTTGTGTTGTAACCTGATTGTTGCGATGTGTTGAATAGAGATGTGTGGGAGGGTTGCTCCCGATTGCTGGCTGCTGGTGATCTTGTGCTGGCTCTTCTGGGAGAGAGAGCATAGAATTTGCTGGGGGAATGAGAGAGAAGGCGAAAGGAGTATGAGGGAGTGAACTGTTTTGTACACTAGGTTGGGTTGCCTGTGTATTCGGTGTAGCATTTGACACTAAGCAAAGTAGTAGCTCTTGCATTGCTCAAAGATTTTGGACCACCTCTTGCATGATTGTATTGGCTTGTGGGTATGTTGGAGCTACTAGAGGTAGTATGGGTGTTGGTGTAGGTGTGGGTGCTAATGTTTCAGGAGCTGGCTGAACTGTCGACTCTTCTTCATGGGTAGCTTGAGAGGTCATGGCTGCGCGGGATCAAGTGGTTAGGATTAAGATCTGTGCTTAAGAAAGTACAAGCCAACGATTTTTTATTTTTTTATGAATGCAGTGATGAATGTCTCTTGAGATTGGGATACCACACGTTTTCGAGTCGGGTCTCAGCCAGTGTGCTCTAGTACAGTCCCCAGTGGAGTCATAATTCTGTGGAGACTGGAAATCGGTGCCCACGCTGATTTATATGTTATGATGTTTGTGGTGGGGGTGATTAGGCTAATTTATGGATGTTGGAGTTGCCACTAGCCAATTAATATCAAAATCCCGCAATCAGCTAAAACCCGCGGAATATGTAAGGTTGAAGAAATCCGAAGACTCTCCTACCTTAAATTGACTCCCGGTCTATGATCCAGGATTCCAAGTAAGGGACCTCGATTATAAAGAGGGAAGGGGTTAGGCACCCTCTCTGCCCGTAAAAATGTATGGTATCTACTTAGTGTAGTAAAACAATCTCAAGGGATGGATGATGTGGTCGACATAGGACTAGGCACACACGTTAATTTCTGATGCGACAAGATCGAAAACTTCGGCAAGCCATAGAGCATACGTCCAACGGCGTTTCTAGAAGGCGAATGTGATGATGCTTATGTAAAGAGGTAAGAAAAATGGACTAGATCACCAGGAATTTCTGATGTGACAGAATTCGGTATACAACAAGTTACAGAGCATACATTCACTAGAGATCAAGAGAAGCAAGGGGGTTGAGAGGGAATAAATGTCATGATGAATGCTTATAGGATGATGGATCCTTGGCTTGATTTTTGAATAGGCATAAACTGAACCATGATTAAACTAGGCTGGGTTAGATGGGTTGGAGAGGTCAAGAGGAAAGGCTAAAGGGGGTGGCTTTAAAAGATTTGAACTTGGAAGGCTTGGGAGCTCCTTCCCTCTCTTTCTCACTCTCTTTCTCTCTCTCACTCTCTTTCTTTCTCACTCTCCTTCTCTTGGTTGTTGGGTGTGTTGAAATAAGAAGAGGAGAGGGCTATTTATAGCCTTCTCCAATGGTATTGCTGTGATTATTGGGTTTGAGAGGGTTGAAAAGTGAGGTGGCAAGTGGTGGTTGGTGGAGGGGAGAGAGATGTCACATGACACACTCCCATTAGCTCTTGAGGCTGGTAAAACTTTAAATAGTAGAGATGGGAGGGGTAAATCTAGGGGAAAGTTGACTTTTAGACGCTGGGATAGTTGTCCACACACGGGCCGGGAGTGGCAGCATTCGGAGTACCGCATATGGTAGTCAGACTATCACTTGCGGTAGTCAGACTACCTCTCGGGCCGCATTCGGGCCGAGCCTAAGAGTGTGGGCTTTACGTGACTCGCTGGTTCGTCCGATGGTCCTTTCTAGTTTTTTTGTGGCTCGGATAGTGAGTTTAGGTTTAGGTAAAGGGTTCTAAACAGGGTATAGGGTAAAGGTGGGGTTGTATGTGGATTGAACGGTTTGGATTACGGTTTCTGGCTGCAGATTGGAAGTTTGGGAATTTTGGCCTAGGGTTTTAGGTTTAGGATGGGATTAGGATATGATCATGGTTCATGAGCTGTTTTAGCCTTCTCAAGGTGTTAGCCTGTGCATCCCCAGGTCTGTAAGCATGTGCATGCACATGCTTACAAACCTAGGGATGCACATCCAGCTGGTAAAAAGTCACCAAAGGAGAACTAACCACTCGAAAAAAATCATACAAACCGCCCGCAGTAGATTACCTACCTGAAAAAGGCCATGTAGACTGCCCGCGGTAGATGAGCTACCTAGAAAGGCTATGTAAACTACCCGCGATAGATGAACTACCTAGGAAAAGGTTATGTAAACCGCCCGCGGTAGATGAACTACCTGGAAAAGACCATATAGACCTCCTGCTGTAGATGAACTACCTGGAAAAGGCCATATAGACCGTCCGCGGTAGATGAACTACCTGAAAAAGGCCATAATAATATATAGATCGCCCAAGGATGACTAGTAATCCGGAAAAGTACACAAAGGTACGCCCAAGAAGGACTAACCACTTAGAAAAGACCATGATATATGCCATGAAAATGCATGATTTGCCCAACCATTATTAATCCAATTTCAAACAATCCATTTAGGAAAGCTCAAGGGTCACTATGGGGGGTTTATCACCTACCATAGGCCGACAGCTCAAGCATAGTGTCCAATTCCACCATCCCTGGCAAATGAGGCTAACAAATAGGATGTTTAAAGGCAACCTACAAAACTAGTGGCCAATTGTAGTTCTACAAGTGGGACTTATCATCATAAGGTTATATGAAGATGGTTCCTTAAAGCCACTCAGGGCAAATATTACATCAAGCTGCATAGGACAAACAAATCCATCTCAAGGATGTGATAAAAAGGAAATATCCCAAAAAGCCACTTACGTAACAAATGATCCAAAAGATGGCAAGTCCACTAGATAATTCCATTTAATTTATTATGCAAATGGCCACTAATTCAAGGACCTTTAAATACATCATACAGAAATCAAAAGTGGTAAAACAAGTCACATGCGATATTAAAAGTACTTGCACATATAAAATGTTTGATATCATACTTAAATTCTAAATCTAGCCATCAATCATCTATGAAGAATTATACGAATGGAATTAACATTTATCATCATCTTCTATTAATATTAAATTAAGTAATTAGTGATATAAATGAACTAAGATAACCATCATGAAGTAGGAAAAGCTTGAAGGGTGATCCTCACCTTTGGTGTGGGCATACTTCTCGCTTCTCGCTAAACACCCAATCTCGAGTCCAAGCCACCACACTTTAAACCACTTGTAAACTAAATCGCAACACAAGTAATCAATAACCTAGGTAAATTTAACTTAATCACTAATAAAATGCTTATAAAGAGCCAATTCACTTGGTTGTAACACTTGAACCAATTTGATTCAATTTTAAATCGGCCCGCATTATCAGGACCCATTTGCTACATTGTCAAATCAAAAGCTATTATCAACTAATCTACTATATTATCTTAACATCAAGAACTTAGCTAATTCAGTGACTCCCATACGTAAGAGAGTTAGTCCAGCTAGCTAAATCGACCCATAATAGAGTTTACTATTGGTTATAGTCGAGCATAGATGAATCAACAATCTAACAGTAAGTCCCTAGGCAATTCTCAAAAGCCCAAGATGGGTCAACTAAGACTCAGTGCTTATATTGAGTCAATTCAACACAAGTTACCATCCCAAAACAAAAAAAAAAAGATTGATCTATTTCATATTAAAGGAAAGATTACCTGATGAGTTGAGTTGAAGTGTCAGTTCAGGCAAATTGCAACAGACAGATCACAGCCCCGATCCCTAGTTGACTTAGCGAGTCGACTAAGACGAGTCACTAGGGTTTTCTTCCCTCTTTTCTCTCTTTTCTTCTCTTCCTTCCTCTCTAACTTTCTCTTTCCTTCTTTCCCATTTCTTTGAACTGTTTAATAACAGCTAGTTATCAAACCAGACCTATAAGACTGTCTGACTCAGTGAGTCGATCCGTCAAAACTCGACAACGAGTTAAGCTCTCGGCCTCAACACGCTTGTATCAGTAGCATCACAACTCCCTTGTTCATCCTTCCACTCTATTTCTCTTTCCATTCCTCCTTCCTTCTTCTCAGCAGTCCCCCATCCAGCGAGGTTGCAGGACTCGCTAGGATTCCTGGGTTGAATGAGTCAATGAGTCCTAGACTCAGCAACTCTTGTGCTGTCTCACCCCCTCCGATCTCTCTCTCCCCCTTCTTCACTTCATTTCCTTTCTTTCTGCTCTTCTTCCCCATTTCCTTCTGCTTCTCTCTCTCTTTCTCTTGCTGCTAAACCCGAAGGATTTGGACTCGGCCCGAACATACAAGCTTGGCAGAAGACTCAAGCAGATCTGAGTCACCTGGTGTAGTGGCTTGATGCGGCACAAATGCAAGCAGCATTCTCTCTTGACTTCCCTTCTTCTTCTTCTTTCTCCTTCATCTTTCTCTGTTGGAAGCAACTGGGTGAAGTCCTAGACCCGGCCCGATCATACAGACTCAGACCGAGCTGACTCGACTTCTTGCGAGGATGGAAACGACACTACTCTCCTTCTCTTTCCATTTTCTATTTTTGGTATCCGTTGCCCTAAAAAGAAAAAAAGCTATATATAGCCTTATGGGAGCCTAGAAGGATTGGCTCTAAATCAACTGATTAGTTATGGGCTTGGTTCGCTAATCTCAATCAACAAAGAGAGATTGTTGATGATCTCTTTAAAAGTTATTTACATGGCTGTAATCCAATGTTACAGTTGGTTTTCTGACACCATGGCCCACCGAATGGGTAGCCCTGATCAGAGAATGGGCCACATCATAGGTGATGGGTTTTCAGGCTAGATGGAGAAGATGATCCAGCCGTTAATGGCAGATCATCAACGGAAGGTTATTCATTGGTTTTCTTTCGTATGGACGGTGTGGATTTGATCATAGGTCACTATGGGACCCACCATTCACACGGTGATTAGTGATTTAGCTTAGTAGATTTGATCCCACTTGCGGCAGAGAGATTTAAACGCTAGCTATATGTAACGACTCAGAAAATCCTGTACAAAGACCCGAGTGCCACCTCAGGCAGAAATCACTTAGGATCAAATCCTTTAGAAATTAGACAAAGTTAACTAAGTGCTAAATTAGATTAGCCATGAAATTCGTTTGAATCACTTTAAATACAATCTGCAAGACCTAAAACTTGTAGAATCATTGACGCTAGGTTACCCTAAAATCTAGGATCAAACTCATTACCCGACTGCTCTCGGGAGCACATTGAATCTCTGTATCAGATCTGGACCGCACATCGAAAGTTCAAATGATACGAGGTTATAGGATTAGGACCGCCTTGCTGGACTTGATGACCATCTCAAAGATCAAATCCAGATAGTGTCCCATGGCTATTCACATGAGCCCGGAGCGAGGAGTGTGAGAACACTTGGTTTTCTTTAGAAATTAAATCTCATTTAAGTAATCTGAGACTTGTTACTTGCGGGCCTGATATAAGCAATCAGACCATCAGAATCTGACCTAAACACACCCTCAGATCAGGAGAAATTTCATACACATGGCAGTGTACGTGAAATCCCCGATCGAGTTTCAGTGACCATTGAACTAAAACTGGTCCGCCACGTGCGATCTGAGAATCTGACTGGAACGAAAACTTAACTCCACTTAGATCCATAGTCAGTGAGCTTAAGTCCAACCTTTGGCTCAAGGGGGGCTCCAGAAGTGCTCCGTTTAGCTGAAACAGATCCACTTTGGATATAACCTAAGTATACCTTAACCCTGGGTCTATTTTGGTGATGTTTTAGGCTATGTAAGGACCTTAAACACTCTCTCATTCAGCCCATACAAATTTGAGAAAACCCTAGGAGAGAGAAGAGAGAAAAGAGAGAGAAAGTGCGAGAGAAGTGGGAGGATCTCTCTGATACTCTACCCTGTCGCTATCTAAGCTTAACCATCCCGATCTAATCACTTTTTCGGTGATTTCGACTTCATTTCTAGGTAAGAAAACCCTAACCCTAATCTGATTTAGGGTTTCAACTGATTCAATTAGCGAAATAGCTAACACTACCTGTGCTTTAGGTCATTATACTGTCGTGGAAGAAGGCTTAGCGTTCCTACCAAGTTCATTATGCTTCTACAGCGTAAGGTGCGGACTTTAGACGTATAGGTTATGGTTTTCAACACTTTCAATGTCAGATAATGATAGATTCATGATCTGGGTGTAATTGTACATGCACAAACCGATGTTCATTTTACGTTTCGGTTGCATATACAATTTATGATGTATTGTGTATTCTGTATAATTGTAGAAAATACCGTATACGTATAAATTTTGAAAGTATGTTAGCCATGATTAATCACTGTATGAACATGTTATATATATATGTATAATACTTGCTCGGCGAAAGAATTTGCCCTAATACATGTTTTTGCTAGTATACGCTATGTATGTTAAAAGAGTGTGTATTCTAAGTGTTTATGAAAATGTTTGTAAGAATAAGTACTTAGCTGATTGTGCATTAGGTAGGTGTTGAGATAAGATTCTCAACTAATGTAGAGATGTATATGATTTCCTCCATGTTGGTTGTTTAATTAAACCGCTTACTTATAAAAATGTATGTGTTTGTATTTCCTGTTTATTTTGTGCTTTATAACATGTTTTATGACATGCTTGTTAACATGCTTGAATTACTTTGTTTATCCTTCTTTACTCTATATGCTTTTGGTCAAGGATTGATTGTGTTTGGGGCTATGATTATAGTCCAGGCAATCGAAAATGGAAATGAATGCGTGGCTGAGATTAATTCGCCATGCGAGATGTGTTCGACGAACCCAAGTCGTACTTAGCTTGGCGGCAGTGGTTAGGCCATACGAAGTGCTTGCCCTTCATGTCGTTCGGCTGGTTGTGCGCTCATGCTAGTCTAACTCGTCAAGTAACCCGATTTGTCTAATGTATGTTCACCATGTTTGGACGCCTCTATTTGAACCTTAGGTACCAAGCTTACCAGTGGAATCCCGTTAACCGTGGTACTTCGATCCGCTAAGACTCATGAGCCGAGCATGGTAGTATGGGACACCGTGGTCAGGCTGTCAGCCTATGCTGAGGCCACGTGCCTCCCCGTAGTGACCAGTGAGTAACCCAAACTCGTGAGCCGATTATGGTGGTATGGGACACTATATTCGAGCTATCGGCCTACATTGATAAGGTGATGGGGGAGTGGTGCAACGATTCCGTGTAACAGCCCTGGCAGCCCTTTGTAGTGACCTCGAGAGTACTCTGAGTCTACGTGGAGGCGACGACCCTTCCGTAAAAATAAGAGTACAAACTAGGCCTGTACTGATAAGGTGATGGGGGAGTGGTGTAACGATTCCGTGTAACAGCCCTGACAGCCCTTGCAGTGACCTATAAACACACCATCGTATGAGATGAACTAGGACTGACGACCCTAAAATGGATCATGTTTGGGAATGATATAAGGGAGATACCCTAGATTCCCAATAGTGCTGTTTGAAATGGATTAATAACAACTCTGTAATCATGCTCATCATCGCATTGCATGTGCCTGGAAGATGTGGAGCACTGAGGGATGAACGCATGCTGCAGACGTAAGATGGTGCCGTATGAGGGTGGTTGGACGAGGGGCATGCATCATGACTACATTTCATACTTGCATTAACAAGAGTACTTAAGATGGTTGATTGTACTGCTTTATCATTACTGCTTGACTGATTTGATAACATGTTAACCTATACTTTATCGTTCCACTGAGTTAGCTACTCACTCCCACGTTACGGGACGATGTTCTGGACACCCACCAGACTCTGTCTTAGACGCAAGTACCGACGATTCACAGGAAGTTGAGCCTGATTATTATGAAGATCAAGATGAGTTTTCCTTCATGCAGTTCTCTGGTGGCTTTGCTTAGGCAATCCAGATTTACGGGACTACTGAGCTATCACGACAGTTGGACTTTTTTTTGACATTTTGTTTTTGATTCAGTACATATATATATGATGACTCAGCAAAGTAATTATACTCTAGAGATAGATCGAGATCGTTTTATTTTTATACACATCTATATATGTCTTTCAGTCTTCCGCTTGCGTTTTATACATTGATCTTGAGTATGGATTACTGTTTTAGTATAATCTCACTCATGTTTATTGCACTAACATAGACAACATTCAATCATCATCCTCTATGTTGCATAAGTGATGTTTTGGAACTCGAGAGTTGAGTTGCTACTCGACCCTCGAATTTCAGGGCATTACACTATAGAAGCCCTAAAACTGAGGTGAAACGGAGGGTTAGGATTCGCTGGAGTGGAGAGCTAAGATTGAAGGAGATTCTGCATGTGCGTAGCCAGCCTGGCAGCACAACGGAATTTCCGTTTTGGGAAAAACACTTGCACGCACTCAATCCTGCGCTCGAAACGGTGTGCACATACAGATGTATCCACGTGAGATTTTGGTGAGGTTTGTTCTGTTTTACATCCTCTACGAGATGGACAGTTTGAATCATCGAACATGATCAGATGGTGGGCCACCAAAGATGCTAGCGAGTGGTCGCTCATTCGAACAGCCATCGAGCAGGAAAAATGGAGGAAAAGAGAGAGTTTTCTCTTTTCAGTTTAAAATCGGGTCAGCTCTATTTGACCGAGCTGCTCGGTTCGGCGTGTTCTGTGTGTACATGCACACTAGTACACACGCAACCAGGGTGGGGTCCACTATGGTGTATTTTTCGAATCCACACCATCCATTCACTTTAGACAACCCATTAGGGGCCTCTAACTCCACATCAGGTAAATCTAAAGCTTAGGTGGGCCATAGTGGGTGATTTTGTTTTAAATTTTGGATTCCCATTAATCTCCTAGTTGGATCACTCCAAACCTGAACATCGACGGTTATGAAGGTTCCCAAGTCCTATTTAAGTGGATTTTAATGGTAAATTTCGTTATAGAAGTTAAGATAAAGATGATATAGTAGTGGGCCAAGAACTTGAGTGTTGTAGGTCCAATAAATGGTGGATGTAGCAGATTGGGTCCTTAAATATAAAATGATTTATGGTCAGGGTCGTCATAGTCCACACCAAATGGTCTTAATGGTTCTTAGGGTTGTTTAATTTCGATTTAATGGTTGATTTTAAGGTTGAGTGTGTATCCCCTAACCTTCAAGTGATGTCCAAGGTCATCAATCATACTTTAACAATCGATATGATATTTAAATGATTTTTATTTTTGAATGGCCCTTTAGAAGGGGTTTTAAGATCTTATCCAGTGACCCTAGATAATTTAACAAGCAGACTAATTTACCGGAAATGATCAACGGTCTAAAGGTTTAATTTTTACAAGTTAATGATTGGGTCTCATTGGGACCATAAGTCGAAAGGGTTTATAAAGTTCCTTGGCTACTAGGGTTATTAAGGTGGAGATTGCTTTTAATGGTCAGGTCTATACTAGAATGAGCGTGCGTGTTCACTTAAATTAGGTTTATAGTTATACTAAGTTAGGTTACATAGTAACAACTGAGTACTGGAAAGTACGAGGTGTTACATGAGCTGTCCTGATATGTACCCAAGGCCCTCAAGGACAAGGAGTATAAATTGGAGAAGTTTAAGGAAGGGCTAAGGCCCAGGATACAATATCGGTTGTGCACCTGGGATTTCAGGGACTTCTCGGAGTTGGTGGACAAAGCAATGAGAGTGGAGAAGGATTTCGAGCACACCATCAGCTCACGCCTCCCAGCTCGAGATGCCCCGGTCAGACCGAGGCAGGCATCTCTAGCAATGTCGCAAAATACGAGGAGGACTGAAAGGGAGGAGAGTCCTATATACACGTCGGCACTCCCAGCGCAACCCGAGGAGCCTAACTTAGGATCTAGAGCGAGGGCCATCCTGTCACCCCACCCAGCTCAGACAGAGAGGACATCGTCATTTGAGGCACAGTCAGGGATTCCTACACCGAATGCTTAAGAGCAAATGGTTGCCTTGCTGAATTAGTAGAAGGCCTTTATGCAAGAACAACAAACTACCATGGTGGCGACAGTCGTAGCTATGAATCAGGGACCGCGTGGGGCAGTTCCATGCCTAGTTATTAGAAATGATGTTGACAAATTTGAGAGATTTCAGAAACTGTGACCTCTGACCTTCTTAGGGATGACTGACCCCATAGTAGCCGAACATTGGTTGAAATATATGCTGAAACTGATGGAGCCATTGGGATGTTCAGACTCGCAGAAGGTGACCCTTATTACCTTCGCCCTGGAAGGAGAAGCCGACGAATGGTGGGACTCCACTCGCAGACTTGCTGCGACAGACTATCTGTGGACTTGGGAGAGGTTACAGACCAAATTCAACAAAAAATATTTTCCAAAATCATTCTGCAATGAAAAGGTGTCCCAATTCTTCAAACTCGAGCAAGGGAATATGTTAGTTGCTCAATACAAAGCTCGTTTTGCTGAACTCTCATGATACGTACCGACCATCGTCAGTGAAGAGAAAGTTAAACTGAGGAAGTTCAGAGATGGTTTGCGGCCTAGGATAAGGTCAAAATTGTGCTACTTCAACTTTTTTCGATATGTGCAGGTGGTGGACAAGGCCACCCGGGTGGAGAAGGATCTAGATCAAATGATGAAGGCTTGAACCCCATTCAGAGAATTGAGTAGCCGAGTCAGGCCCGCACCTCCACCTCCTAGCCCTGCTGTGACTGATAGGCGAGTCAGGACCTCTCCGTGTCCAGGTATGCTGTGTGATTATTGTGGAAAGTCGGGGCATGCCGCCAAGTTTTGCTTTAGGAGGATATGTGTTGAAGGCGACAAGCCTGGACCGCCAGCGACACAGTCTCGCCCACTGCAGTCTATGGTTAGGCTACCTGTCAATACCAGGCCTCCGTTTCAGAGGACTGCTACCCCACCACAGAACAGAGCCCCCATGGTATGAGTATTCGCCATGTCCGCGGAAGATCGGAATGGGGACGCTCCTTGAGTTGTCCAACGTACGGCTTATATCAAGAATAGTCTGTTATTTGTGTTATTTGATTCGGGTTCTACCATATCTCTTGTTAGTTCATCCATAACTAAAGAACTGAATTTAGAACTGAACCTTCTGGAAAGACCCTTGGTCGTAGCATCTCCAATGGGAGTACTTGTAGAAACTGTGAAAATTTATCCCGCCTACCTGATCATGTTGGAAGGCCATGAGACTCATATGGACTTAATCGTGATGAAAATGAAACAGTTCGATATCATTATTGGTATGGACTGGCTCACACAGGCTCATGCAATATTTGCCTGTCATGCCCGGACGATTACGGTAACATTATCCAGGCAGTCACCCTTTACCATACAAGGTAGGAGTCAGTTTGAGATTTACGAAAGTCTATGGGCTCTAGAAGAGACAGAATCAGCATAGATCACCATTAACCAGATACCAGTGGTTAATGAATTCCCAGAGGTGTTTCAAGACATACCAGGGTTACCACCAAGGAGGGAGGTAGATTTTTCCATTGACCTCCTACCCGGTACTACCCCGATATCCATGGCTCAATATAGGATGTCGCCATGTGAGAAGGAAGAATTGCGGGTATAGATCGATAAATTACTGGGGTAAGGTTTCATCCTCACTAGCATGTCTCCATGGGGCGCACCAGTGTTATATGTGAAGAAGAAGGACGGATCGCAACACCTTTGTATCGACTACAGAAGATTAAATCAGGCTATAGTGAAGAATAGGTATCCCCTACCCCGCATCAACGACTTATTCGATCAACTCAAGGGCGCCGAATATTTCTCGAAGATCGATCTCAAGTCAGGGTATCATCAGTTGAGGGTCAGAGAAGAAGACATCCCCAAGACAGCATTCTGCACCAGATATGGGCACTACAAATTTTTGGCGATGCCATTTGGACTTACTAATGCTCCTGCGATATTCATGGACTTGATGAATCAAGTCTTTATGCCATACCTAGATCAATTTTTCATAGTCTTCATCGACGACATTTTGGTTTATTCCAATGGTCGTGAAGAGCACGAGGAGCACTTGAGGACTGTGTTGAAGACCCTCCAGGAAAGATAATTGTATGCAAAGCTATCGAAGTGTGACTTTTGGAGGGAGGAAGTAAAATTTTTGGGCCACGTCATAAAGAAGGAAGGTATCGCGGTTAATCTAACCAAGGTCGAGGCCGTAGTGAAGTGGGAACGACCTAATATGGTCACCGAGGTTAGGAGTTTTTTGGGGATGGTTGGATATTATCGAAGATTTATAAAGGAATTCTCCCGCATCGCCCGACCTCTAACCAACTATCGAAGAAGAACGCCAAGTTCAGTTGAAATGATGAAGCAGAAACATCTTTCCAGGAGCTTAAGAAAAGACTCACCACGGCCCCCGTGCTCACACTTCCAGATGAAGGGGCTAGTACGTGGTCTATAGCGATGCATCGCAGACCGGACTAAGATGCGTGCTCATGCAGAATGAGAAGGTGATTCCTTATGCCTTTAAACAGTTGAAGAAACATGAAGAAAATTATCCTACCCATGATCTGGAACTCGCCGCTGTGGTCTTCACCTTAAAGATTTGGAGGCACTACCTATATGAGGAAGAATTTAAATTATTCTGTGATCACAAGAGTTTGAAGTATATCTTGACTCAAAAAGATCTGAACATGCGGCAACGACAATGGATGGAAACATTGAAGGACTTCAAATTTGAAGTATCCTATCATCTTGGCAAGGAAAACCTTATAGCTGATGCTTTGAGTCGAAAGAGGAATCATGAAGTCATGGCAGGTCTCATGATAAGAGGAGGGGTGCCGGATTGCATCCAGGGCTACGATACGCAGTTTTCTTTCAAAGGACCAAGTATCCTAGTAGCTTCATTGGTTATAGAACCAGCCTTGATCCGTCGTATCATTGAATCTCAAGACTAGGATGAATCACTGAAAGCATTGAGACTGAAATGCAAAGGTGAAGGAATGCAGGACTGGTACATCAGTTCAGACGGTGGCCTGAGATACTGAGGCCGTATTTGTTACTGAAAGTGCAAGAATTGAAATAGGCAATACTGGATGAAGCGCATAAATCCCGTCCAACCGTTCATCCTGGTAGCACAAAAATGTATCGGGATGTCAGGCGCCAGTACTGGTGGGAGAATATGAAGCAGAATATTACAGAATACGTTGCAAAGTGTCTCACATGCCAATAAGTAAAGGCAGAACACCGCAAGCCACCAAGCCTTTTGCAACCATTACCACTCGTCAAATGGAAGTGAGAATATATCAGCATGGACTTCATCTAAGGGCTCCCAAAGACACGTGGGAACCATGACTCCATCTGGGTGATAACTGACCGCCTTACCAAGTCAGCCCGGTTCCTCCCTATTCATGTAACTAATTCAGTTGACGACTTAGCTAAGCTGTATATTTGGGAGATTGTTTGTGCATACGGTATTCCATGGGAAATTGTGTCAGATCATGACACCAGGTTTACCTCCACCTTCTGGAAAAGGCTGCGAGAAGAATTAGGTACAGAGTTGAAATTTAACACTCCTTTTCACCCCCAAACAGACGGTCAGACCGAAAGGGTGAACCAAGTGCTAGAAGACATGTTAAGAGCTTGCGTATTGGACTACAAGGACAGTTGGGATGAGCTTATACATCCCACAGAATTTGCTTATAACAACAGCTTTTAAACCAGCATTGGCATGGCACCGTTCAAAGCCCTATACGGGCGACCTTGTCAAGCACCGCATTGCTGGGTTGAAGTTAGAGAGAAGGTTTTACTGGGACCAGAGCTTGTCCAGGAAACTACAGAGAAGATTAACCTAATCTGAAAGTGCCTACGCTCGGCTCAGAGCAGGCAGAAGAGTTACGCAGACAATCATAGGCGAGATCTGGAATTTACAGTCGGTGATCACATATTCTTAAAGATCTCTCTTATGAGGGGCGTCATGCGATTCAGGAAGAAGGGAAAGCTCTCTTCGCGATTCATTAGGCCTTTCGAAATCATAGACAGAGTGGGAGCCGTTGCCTACCGCCTAGCTCTTCCACCAAAGCTTACCAATGTTCATAATGTTTTTCACATATCTATGTTGAAGAAATATGAACCGGATGCATCTCATATCATCAACTGGGAAGAGATCGAGTTGAATGACGACGCTAGCTACATCGAAGCCCCAATTCGCATATTAGATCACAAAGAGCAAATCCTGCGCACCAAAACCATTCCATTAGTGAAGGTTCTTTGGTCTCGTCAGGGAATCAAGGAAGCGACGTGGGAACGCCAAGCTGAGATAGAAGAAAGGTATCCACACCTTTTTGACGACCCCACTCAGGTACAATTTCGAGGACAAAAATTTTTTTAGGAGGGGAGATTGTAACGTCAATTGTTATCATAACTTTCAACTAGTAAATGGGACCAACCACTCCACTTCCCAATACTATGAACTGACATAAGCCAGGTAGCGGGATCCTAACAGTAAGAAAGATTATATCTCCCATTAAACACGCCTTGGGATTGCTAACTTACACACTGAAGTAGGGAACTGACAGTCCAATGGAAATAAGCAACGTTTACCAAGGATCAATCTCCAAGTAGGACCCTTACAAAAATAAGGATAGGCTGATCTTCAATCTAGAGCTACTAAAAAACCTTATGAGGAGGATAAACAGCTCATGTTACACCTACGAGTGATTGGAACCCAAATAATCCACACTTACTGATGATAAACGCCTGAAATAATGAACACCTAACCCATAGAACTCATAACTCTTAACCTGTAACCTTTGATGGGCCTTTCAAGTCAAATGAACGGCCTGGATTGACTTAGACCATCACAAGGACACCTCATCTAAGCAATACATGTGCACAGATGGCGTGCTCAAGACGCGCACGAGACCACCACATCAGGTCAAAAGAGTTTGACCTGATGGAAAATCGAAAATCCTCTCATTTTAGCCGAATTCCCGCCCGGCGCTATTTTAAATATAGCCGTCCATTGGATGACGCAAATGGTTATTATTTCAAATGAAGAATCAAGATCTAGATCGTCCATTCGATAGGCTGGGTCCCATCGACCCTATCCATGCTCGAACCAGCAATTGAAAACCACTCGTGCCAACCCTGTAAACCACTGATTAAACAACGTGTGAGGATGACACTGGTCGGGACGAAATATCCATGTCCGCCTCTCCTCTGACCAATCTAACCGTTGGGAGTCATCAGACGGAGGCCACGTGAGCAGAGAAATCCCAGTCAGCCCTACCTGTTTCCAAAACAGACCCCTACATGTCGGAAGGCGGAAGAAATCCTTCCACTTATAGTAACGACTCATCTCGTCCGATCGTTGGCTTCCGAAAGCTTCCCGCGAGTGAATCCTAAGTGTTGAAGCTAGGGCGGTGCGAAAATCTCGTAGCAAAACTGAGATTTTGGTGAGATGCTGCATCAGCGAGTCATCGCCTCTCTCGGATTAGTGTAGTAACCAACAGTCCAGTCTCACCGTTGGGTGGGCCATACATGCCTCTTGGGTAACATCCAGACTGTTTGGACGCATCTAATCGACAGATTGATTGACCGTTACAAAACTGCCATGATCGTCGGGTCATCTCTCCCTATCTGAACGGCAACAATAGATCCTGATAGGGTGATCCTTCTTACAATCAAAGGTGTTTATCATGTGGCCAATCTCATCTAGAACTAATTAGAGAAGGTTGTCTAGGCCCACGCATACGATCAGTGATTGTGTGGGACCCTAATGATGGGTTCCCATCCATCTTTACGTTAACTGTACACTAATCCTGGGAATTAATAATGGAGGGACCTAGAAATAACCGTGGCTATAAATCTCTAGATTTTAGGGCGACTCCCAAGAAAGAGGTAGAGAAAGAAATAGAAAGAGTTAAGGTGAGAGAAAATGGCCGCCTATTTGAGTTGCATGCTCTATAGCTACTCGTCTCGGCCTTTCTAACAGCGAGTCGACTTCGGCCTGACCCATTCTCTTACAGAGAGGGTGAAGTGAAATAGTGCGAGAAGGAGAAAGGATAGAGAGAAAAGAGTGGAGATAGAAAGAGAGAAAATAGGGGAACTGCTGGAACGGATCCCCTATTGTTATCCGATTCAACTGCTGCACTCGGCTATAGGGGACGAGTCAGAACCAGTTTCTGACTCGTTCTACTAGGATTGAACACAACTTGTTCTACAAATCTTTCATCGATTTTGCTATTGCATCTAGACTAGGATTGAACACAACTCAGATGCATGCCCCCTTAGTTGTAGTGTCCCCTATGAAAAAATTTGTAGAAACAAACAAGATATGTAGAACATGTCCCATCACTCTCGCAAACCGCAAGGTGACTGTAGACCTAATCATCCTGCCCATCAGACAGTTTAACATCATCCTTGGGATGGACTAGCTTACATTAGTACGTGCAGTCATGGACTGTCACGACAAGGCGGTTACTATATCTGTCCCCGGTCAGGCCTCCTTCACTTTGAATGGGAGGGGCAGGTGTGAAGAATTTGAGAGTTTACAGGCTCTAGACGAAGCTGAGACAGTGGAAGCCACCATCAGATGAATATCGGTAGTCTGAGATTTTCCTGAAGTGTTTCAAGAAATACCAGGGCTTCCTCCTAGGCAAGCGGTTGATTTTTGTATTAATCTCAAGCCAGGGACCGCCCCCATATCACTGCCTCCATTTCGTATGCCTCCTTACGAGATGGAGGAGTTGAGGAACCAGATTGATGAATTGCTGGCCTAAGGCTTCATCCGCCCCAACGTTTCTCCCTGGGGAGCGCCGGCCCTCTTCGTGAAGAAGAAGGATGGGTCGATGCGTCTCTGTATAGACTACAGAAGACTGAATGACGTAACGATCAAGAAAAGATATCCCATACTGCGTATAGACGATCTATTCGACCAGCTTAAAGATGCCAAATACTTCTCCAAGATAGATCTACGCTCGGGATACCACCAGTTGAGAATCAGGGATGAGGATATACTAAAGACGGCTTTCAGGACTCGCTATTGGCACTACGAGTTCTTAGTGATGTTGTTAGATCTCACCAATGCTCTAGCCATGTTTATAGACCTGATGAACCAGGTATTTATACCATACCTAGACTGGTTCGTGATCGTATTTATCGATGATATCTTAGTTTACTTGAAAAGCCAAGAAGAGCACGAGTAGCGCACAATCTTGAATACTCTGAAAAAGAATCAGTTGTATGCCAAGCTGAGTAAGCATGAGTTTTAGGAAGAGGAAGTGAAATTCCTGGGGCATGTAGTGAAAGCAGAAGGGATAACAGTTGATCTGGCTAAAGTAGAGGCAGTGTCTAAGTGGGAGCAGCCCACTACAGTTACCGAGGTTCAAAGTTTTCTAAGCATGGCAGGATACTACAGGCGCTTTATCAAATAATTCTCCAGGATCTCGTGGCCACTCGCCCAACTAACAAAGAAAAACAACCGATTTACGTGGGATGAGAATACGGAAGCAGCCTTCCAGGAGCTGAAGATGAGACTGACTTCCGCGCTGGTACTCACTCTTCTACAAGAGGGAGAGACGTTCGTGGTATACAGCGATGTATCGAAGTTGGGACAGGGGTGTGTGTTAATGCAAAATGATAGAGTGATTGCCTATACTTCAAGATAGTTGAAGAAGCATGAAGAAAACTACCCGACACACAATCTGGAGTTGGTGGCAGTGGTCTTCGCCCTGAAGATATTGAGGCACTACCTCTATGGGGAAGAATTTCAATTGTTCTGCGACCACAAGAGCCTAAAATACATATTCACGCAGAAGGACTTGAACATGCACCAGCGTCGGTGGATGAAAATACTCAAAGACTTTCACTTTGACATATCTTACCACCCGGGTAAGGCAAACTCTGTGGCTGATGCGCTAAGCCATAAGAAGAAGCACAAAATGATAACCACCTTGATGATCAAGGAGTGGGAGATGATGGAATTCATATAGGACTTCAACATCCAGCTTACCCTCGACGAACCTGATGCTTATGTGGCTCTGTTGACTGCAGAGCCGACTCTGGTTTGGCAACTAATCTCTGCTCAGGACCGGGATGAATGGCTTGTCAAGATGAAAGGAAGGTGTAAGAGCAAGGAAATGCTTGGTTGGAGGGTTGGTAGTGATGGCGGTCTTCGATATCAGGGGTAAGTATGCATTCCAAACAACGCCGATTTGAGGAAGGAAGTTATGGTAGAAGCCCACCATTCCAAAGTAGTTATCCACCCGGGTAGCACTAAGATGTACAACGATGTTAAAAGATAGTACTAGTGGAAAAACATGAAGAGGGACATCGCAGGCCTTGTAGTGAAGTGTATGGTAAGCCAGAAGATCAAGGTCGAGCATCGCAAGCATGCTAGCCTTCTTCCGCCACTACCGCTGGCTGAGTGAAAGTGAGACAGCATCTCCATGGACTTCATATCTGGCCTTCCGAAGACACAGAAGAAGCATGACTCAATCTGGGTCATTGTTGATAGGTTGACAAAGGCTGCCCGATTCCTCCCGATTCACACGACAGATTCTACCGACAATTTGGCAAAATTATACATCCAAGAAGTGGTGCGATTTTACGGTGTTTCGTGGGAAATTATATCAGATTGAGACTCCAGGTTTACTTCTACCTTTTGGAAGAGGTTGCAGGAAGAGATTAGCACAAAGCTCAAATTTAGCTCAGCATTCCGCCCTCAAACAAATGGACAGATTGAGAGGGTGAATCAGATCTTGGAAGACATGTTGAGAGCTTGCATTCTGGACTTTTCAGTCCAGCATAGGCATGACACCCTATGAGGCTCTCTATGGTCGCCCTTGCCGAGCCCCTCAATGTTGGGCAGAGGTCAGAGAGAGAAGCTTGTTAGGGCCAGAACTTGCTCAGGCTACTACCTAGGTCATTGATGTGGTTCGAAAGCGTTTGCGCACCGCCAAGAGCAGACAGAAGAGCTATGCAGATAACCGACAGCATGACTTGGAATTTGCGATGGGCGACCATGTATTCTTGAAGGTTTTGCCTATGAAGGGCTTGATGAGATTTAGACAAAAAGGGAAGTTGGCACCTCGATTTATTGGACCGTTCAAGATATTGGATCGTGTGGGAGCCGTAGCATACCGTTTGGCACTGCCTACTGCCTTGGCTAACATCCACAACGTCTTCCACATATCCATGTTGAAGAAGTATATGCCAGACTAGTCGCGTATCGTCAGCTGGGAGCAAGTTGAGCTCACTGAGGATGCTTCTTATACCAAGGAGCCTATTCGCATCCTAGATCGTAAGGAGCAGGTCTTGTGGACGAAAACGATACTGTTGGTCAAGGTCCTCTGGTCGCACCATGGTGAGGAGGGAGCAACCTGGGAGTGAGAAGCAGAGGTCATGGAGAAGTACCCTCACCTGTTCAGTGACACACCACAGGTAATTTCGAAGGTAAAAATTTTTAAGGGGGGTAAACTGTAACACCCCATACCTCCGGTACACGGGTGTTACCTCTTAAACCCACATCAGTGAAAATCAGGATTTGATTAACTAGATAACTTGAACCTAACGTATGCAGGATGGGGCTCCCAATTAACGTTGAAGTCATCCATCAGAGGCCCTAGGACTGATTTCCACCCCACGACCGTCAAGAAGGTAACATTGATTTATTATCTTGAATTAAAACAATTCGTAAGCTAATTAATAGTCAAGAAACAAAACGACGCCCTAGTAATCGACCTTCAAGGGCTAGTGGATAACAAACCAAGCAACTAATACGTCTCAAACCCACATTTGGCAGTTGAAACTGAAAAGGCCTAGCTATATGTCCTAGAGGGGGGGTGAATAGGACTATGCCAAATAAAACTTATAACAGCGGAATTAAAAGGAATATGATAGCCAAAATAAATCACAATGCAGGAAAGTAAAACAACCTCAAAAAAACTGATCTTGAGAGGTTGATACAAATGTTGTTATAAGGACAACCTTTCACCAAAAACCAGAGTTTATGGTAGGACAACCTTATTTCTAGAAAGATCTTTGTATCAAATCTCAAACCAAAGAGGAATGCATAAATAAGCACAAACTGAAATAAATTGTAATTACAAATGTATTGTTCTAGGGACAGCCATACACCATAAAAATGGCAGGGCAACTTTGCTGGAACAACTTTAAAGGAAATTTAAATTCAAGCAGATAAAGGAATAGTAGAAAGTAAATTCTAAACTATTACAAAATTCCCACAATGCTTGAACTAAATGATTACAACATTCACCACCACACATACATCCTACAAATAAATAATTAAATATTAGAAATGTAAATCATTCAACCACAACACAAGGGATTATAGTGGTTCGCCTGTGTGTTCACCAACTGTTAAACAACAGCCACACAGAATGCTACTCCACTCCTAATATCCTCACACAGGGGATATTAGCGTTCACTAACAAAATAGGTTTTCACAGGTTCACCCAAAACCTTTACAATTGTGTCTTTGTCTGTGGGCTTACACAATTAAAAAAACTCCACTTCTGAGTTTTCCTGGCTCTCCTCAGATAACCAATACAACAAGATTTTTCTGGCAAATCTTGAAAGAAACCAAAACAGAAAGGAATTTACAATTAAATGTAAAATACCTGATTATCTCCTTCGTTGTAGCAGCCCGGTAGAACCAAGTCAAAGTAAATGATTGAAAGTCCAAGTTCAATGTCCAGTACTCAATTACTATGGTTCTAGTTCTAATAGATTTTAAATTAAACCAAATAGGGCTTGCCTTAATTGATTTTGATTCCAAAGAAAAGGAATAACAATTCCTCTTATCAAATTAGATTGGAATAGCAGAAACAAAATCAATTAAATAAAGCTAAAGAAAGAGAATATTAAATAAGCACACTTAGCTTAGATGGAGCACTGAATTATCACTCAGAAGTTTGACGAAGATTGGCTTGAATAGATTAATCAATTGCTTGAATTCTTCTGAGTTTCGTGCTCTATTTATAGGTAAGCAGATCGCGTCTTCGACTGGTCTAGGGAGCTCTTCAACTAGTCGAAGAAATAACAGATTTGAAAAAAATCGGGCGCGATAAGCTTTGACCGCTCTACGACTGGTCGAAGATCACCTTCAACTGGTCGTAGGTCACCTTCAACTGGTCGAAGACCTTGTAATTTATCGCTGGACTTTGAATCGAGATTTTCGACTGGTCGTAGAAGCAGTCGACACTGTTCCTTCGACTGGTCGAATAGATTCCAGGACTGGTCGAAGCTTAACAGAAATTATCCGAATTTTGTAACAAACTTATGACTGATCGAGGAATTTCTTGGACTGGTCGAAGCAGAGCTAGGACTAGTCAAAGAAAGCCTAGGACAAGTCCCCGAACTGCCCAAACACATGTGTCATATACATATGACTTATGTATCCAAAATGGCCTACTTCTAAGGTCAACCTATGGTCAATCAAACCCCAATCAAGAAGTAAGGACATTGAAAACATTAGGAACAAGTGACCTTGAAGTTTAAGCCTTGAAGTCTTGATGTAGCTCAACCTTGAAAGTGTCTTGAGTTCTTTACGAACTGCCTTGTACTCTTCTTGAAGTCTTGCATTCTTGAGTCTTGTCTTGTGAGCAATACTTGTAGTCAAGGTTGACCTTTGTACTTGTGATCTTTGCTTATTGTGAACTTTGCTTGTTCATGAAAGTTAATCTTGGAAAGAGCTTCACTTATGTAAGTTATATAACAGTGATTTTGTCACCACAAATTTGATAACCGACAGGGATATAAACTATAGCACTTACAATCTCCCCCTTTGTCAAATTAGTGACAAAACACATAACCAAGATATATCCAAGATAAACATAAAGTTGAACAACTAGTTAAAGAAACATGAACCTGAACCAGTTAATATCAACTGGCTTACCTGCAAATCAATATTCAATATTCAACATTCAACCAGTTCATTCAACTAGTTCAAACACTAGTTCATTCAACTAGTTCAAACATACTCCCCCTGAGTAACATAACCAATGCTACTCCTCTCACAATCACATCGTGTTAAAAACAAACCATTCTCCCCCTTTTTGTCACAATATGACAAAGGAAACAACAAAGAAGGAGAACTAAATAAAGGGATATATGAGAGTAAATATGAGGAGATAGGAGATTATAGCAAAAAAACAGAAACTATTCAACTCAAAATCAACATAGTTTCACATAGAATAAATACTCAGCATAAAACAAAGATAGAATCCAACTCCAAATCAGTCAAACTAGTGTTAAGTGATAAAGTTATTACAAACCAGAAAATCCGAAATAAACTAATCAGAACTATAACTAGACGACGGAGCAGGAATAGAGGGATCAAGTTGGTGCATGCCTTTGTTCAATCGCCTAAGATATTTGCGCATGTACTTGAATTGTAAATCATGAGCAACAGACATGTTTTCCATCTTTACATTTAAATTCTCAACTTTACCCTCCAATGCATTCAGACGTGCATCAACATCAGATGGTTCAAAATCTGGATCATTTGCTGAATCAAAATCCAGTTCCTTAAAGATGTCATCCATATTAATGTCATCACCCGCTTCTTCATGACTACCACCACCACCATCACCACCTTGTTCAAGAAGTAATTCCAGCTTCATCTTATTGACATTAGAGTTGTTGAAAATCAGATGATGGATAGGTGCCTCATTAACTGGCATATCGACCAACATATGTGTAGCCAATACAGTCATTAAATACCCAAAAGGAATGTCACTATGACCAGGATGGAGTCTAAACTGAAGAATGAAAAGACAAATCAAGGATGGTAAACAATCTGAGTACCACTGGAAATATCATGGATAACACGAACCATAAACGAAGTCAAGTCAGTTTTATTACCTGAACGAGGATACAGATTAGACACAAAGATTCTGTGTAGAACTCTGTATTTGGGTAACAAATACCTTGCGGGAAGCGCATTCCCTTTTTTAGTCCAGTGAACATCCATGTTGCACAAGTCTCTAGTGAGCATACGTTTTTCAGAAACTGAGGGTTTATCAGTCAAATTATGAATAGGAATACCCTCATTATTCACAGGAATGTCCATAAGGGATGAAATTAAATGACGATCAATGTCAAATGCCCCTTCACTAGTAGATATTTTAAAAGTTAAATTATCCTATGAGAAGTCACTAATACATGTAAACATGGTTTGGGCAATAGACTGGTATGCAGGCCCACCCCAATGTAATAGGTTAACCCAACCTACAGCTTCAAGCATAGGAAGGATATCAAAAGGTGCAATATAATTAATATCAACAGGATGTTCAACAATAACATTACGATATCTAAGGTCTGTAACATAAGATGGATCATTATTGGGCTCAAGAAGATGACATTTGGTCGATCTAGAGGAAGAAGAAGGACCACGGGAAGTAGTTTTTCTACCTCTAGTAGCCATTTGCAACAACAATAATAAGAATATAAGAAGTTGCAAAGGATTGAGAAGTGGGTTTACTCAAAATAGATTTTTCTTAATCTAAACCCCAAATCTCAATGAAATCAAAAATAGAAAGCTTCAAGCTAGAAAAAGAAACAATCTAGACACAGATATACAAGAAAAATGCAAATGGAATACTAACCTTGAAGAACAAGAACAATGGGTTCGACAAGTCGAAGCTCGTCTCCTTAGAGAAGAGAAACGAAATGAGGAAGAAAGCAAAATCCCCAATTTTTAAGTGATTCCCGAGATTTACGACTGGTCGTGGGTATCTACGACCGGTCGAAGGTCGACTGGTCGAAGAATGTCCAAAAATTCATTTTTCTTGCAAATTAAAAAAAAAAATTGGAATTCAATCTATCAAATATATACACTATGATACAAGTAGGCATAAATAATCATTTTAAAGTGCACATGCCAAGATCAAATTTCATCTTTTTGAACCTGCTCTTATCGAGAGGTTTTGTGAAAATGTAAGCTCGTTGATCTTCAGTAGGAATATATTCCAGAGATATAACTTTTTCTTCTACTAATTCCCGAATATAATGAAATCTAATGTCAATGTGCTTAGTACGAGAATGCTGAATAGGATTTTTTGAAATATTTATCGCACTGGAATTATCACAATGTAATAACATAGAATCTTGTTTAATTCCATAATCACTTGGCATTCGTTGCATCCAAACAAGTTGTGTACATGCATTACCAGCTGCGATATATTCAGCTTCAGCTGTTGAAAGTGATATAGAATTTTGTTTCTTACTAAACCAAGAAACTAGACAATTTCCAATGTAGAAGCAACCACCACTGGTTGATTTTCTATCATCTAGATTACCAGCCCAGTCAGCATCAGAGTACCCAGCTAATTAGATACTAGGCTCATGAGGATACCAGAGACCGAGATTTACAGTCCTTGCGACATATCTAACAATTCGCTTGACAGCAATTAAATGTGATTCTTTTGGATCAGATTGATATCTTGCGCAAATACCAACACTTAGAGAAATATCAGGTCTACTAGCAGTTAAATATAACAAACTACCAATCATACTATGATAAACTTTTTAATCAACATTTTTACCATTAAAGTCTTTTGAAAGTTTCAGGGTAGTACTCATTGGAGTGTCGAAATTCTTGCCATTCTTAAATCCAAATCTCTTGATTAGATTCAAGGCATACTTAGATTGAAAGATGAATATTCCTTCAAGTTGCTGCTTTACTTGCAAACTAAGGAAATAAGTCAATTCCCCAACCATGCTCATTTCGAACTGTGATTTCATCAAGTCTACAAACTCGGTAGTCAAGTTAGTACAAGTTGATCCATAGATGATATCATCAACATAAATCTGTACCATTAAGATATGATCATTATATTTTTTAACAAATAGAGTTTTATCAACAGATCCCATTTGAAAATTATGACTTAAAAGAAATTTTGTTAGTTTCTCATACCATGCCCTAGGTGCTTGTTTTAATCCATAAAGTGTCTTTTTAAGCCGATACACATGATCAGTATTTTTGAGATCTTCAAAACCCTTTGGCTGTTCAACATGTACTTCTTCATGTAAATCACCATTTAGAAAAGTACTTTTTACATCCATTTGATATATCTTTATCTTTCTAAAACATGCAATGGATATAAATAGTCTGATAGATTCAAGACGTACTCTTTGGTAAAAGTTTCATCAAAATCAATTCCTTCAATTTGAGTATAACCTTGTACCACTAGTCTAGCCTTGTTTCTAATTATATTTCCACACTCGTCAGACTTATTTTTGAAAATCCATTTAGTTCCAATGATGTGTTTATCTTTAGGTCTTGGTACGAGATACCAAACATCATTTCTTATAAATTGGTTAAGTTCTTCTTGCATAGCAACAATCCAGTTCTCATCAGCAAGAGCTTCTTTTACATTAGATGGTTCTATTTGGGATGTAAAATATACATAATTACATATATACTCAAGTTGTCTACGGGTGCGAACACCAGTGAGAGGGTTTCCAAGAATTTGAGTGGTTGGATGATCTTTAACAGTCCTTAACTCAGAGTCAGTCTGATTTGATGAAATATCGGGTTTATCAATGATTAGAATTTCATCATTATCTGAATTAGGGATTGGTGAATTTAAGTGATCATCAATGACAACATTGATGGACTCTTGAATCACACCAGTTCTTTTGTTCAGAACCCTATAAGCACGACTGTTTAAGGAATATCCTAGAAAAATCCCTTCATCACTCTTTGTATCGAATTTTCCCAAATTTTCACGATCTCGTAAAATATAGCACTTGCTGCCAAAAACTCGAAAGTATTTGACAGTAAGCTTTTTATTGAACCACAATTCGAAAGCCGTTTTATTATTATATTTGCTAGTGTAGACTTGGTTAATAATATAGCAAGCTGTGTTGACAGCTTCTACCCAAAGATTTTTAGAGAGCTTCATGCTATTCAACATGACATTAGCCATTTCTTGAAGCACCCTATTCTTTCTTTCCACAATTCCATTTTGTTGTGGAGTTTTGGGAGCTGAGAATTCATGTAATATTCCTTGGTCGGTACAGAACTTCTCAAAATTGTTATTCTCAAATTCAAAGTCCAGCGATAAATTACAATTCGTGCTCTATTTATAGGTGAGCAGATCACGTCTTCGACTGGTCTAGGGAGCTCTTCAACCAGTCGAAGAAATAACAGATTTGAAAAAAATCAGGCGCGATAAGCTTTGACCGTTCTTCGACTGGTCGTAGATCACCTTCGACTGGTCGAAGGTCACCTTCGACTGGTCAAAGACCTTGTAATTTATCGCTGGACTTTGAATCGAAGATTTTCGACTGGTCGTAGAAGCAGTCGACACTGTTCCTTCGACTGGTCGAACAGATTCCAGGACTGGTCGAAGCCTAACAGAAATTATCCAAATTTTGTAACAAACTTACGACTGATCGAGGAATTTCTTGGACTGGTTGAAGCAGAGCTAGGACTAGTCGAAGAAAGCCTAGGACAAGTCCCTGAACTGCCCAGGCACATGTGTCATATACATATGACTTATGTATACAAAATGGCCTACTTCTAAGGTCAACCTATGGTCAATCAAACCCCAATCAAGAAGTAAGGACATTGAAAACATTAGGAACAAGTGACCTTGAAGTCTTGATGTAGCTCAACCCTGAAAGTGTCTTGAGTTCTTTACGAACTGCCTTATACTCTTCTTGAAGTCTTGCATTCTTGAGTCTTGTCTTGTGAGCAATACTTGTAGTCAAGGTTGATCTTTGTACTTGTGATCTTTGCTTGTTGTGAACTTTGCTTGTTCATGAAAGTTGATCTTGGAAAGAGCTTCACTTATACAAGTTATATAACAGTGATTTTGTCACCACAAATTTGACAACCGACAGGGATATAAACTATAGCACTTACAGAAACCGAGTGCCAAGTCAATCGGGCCATTGGATCGACGATATTGGCCATAAAGTGGCCTAAGAAGTGTGATACAGCCCACCCGGGGCCTCAGTTCCGCCCCAAAGTGGGCCAGGGTCCCTATATAGGGCCCTCAAGATGAATGGATTGAGTAGATTTATCACAAACGTCACAGTGGACCCCACATAGGGTGCGAGTGCACCTAGTGTAACCATGCACGCCATGCACTGGATGCGTCTAGCAGGTCAAACCATCTTTGACCGCAACCCTTCACGAAAAGTAGGAATCCTCCCGCCTTTTCAAAGATTTAAACTTATAAACTTTAAGCTCCTAAGTTGGCCACCCTGGCCACTTTCTGATCGATCCAAACTATCCATCTTATTCATAGGCCCTGGCTGACCAAAATCATATAAGCTTTCAGGCCCTTGCATAGGGATTAGAGAGATCAGACGGAACCATCCGGAAGCCTTCATGCGGTTGGGATCTAAGATGGTGGGCCCTTCTACGACCATTTGGGTGGCCCACGATCATCCTAATCAGGCCATCCCAGCCATCCACTAGCCATAAAAGACCATTTTCTCTCATTACTAGAAATGGCCGAACAAGGCTGCACCAAGGAAAAAGAGAAAAGGAGATTTCCCACTTTGAGAAATGTAGGCTAGCTCGTCCCTGGCCGCTCCCTGGGTGGGGTAACCTAGCCCTCCCTTGGTAGGTAGTACGAGATTAGTAGGGAAAGCATCTCATCTCATGAGAGAATGAAGAAAACCGGACTTTCTCATAAGATAACCTGAAACTAACGTTTGGGGTCCTAAAAGTGGGCCCCACGTTGATCAGAGGTCCCACCTAGTCTACTCAAACAGACTAGATCACGCCAATATACATGGGACAGTAATCTGCTATTAATGGCCAGATCATCTTCCCCGAAAACCCACCTGAACATGATCGCGAGATGTGCCCCACCAAACCTAGAATTTTACTTTTTCGGTAGGCTAGGGCTTCAGGAGTCCATCCCTAGGATCAGATGGACCCCATGTGTGGTCGTTTTCTGATAACAACCATTGCAAGAAGAGTCATTCTTCCTACCATTGATAACCTTCCTCTCTCTACTATATAAGACCACTGTTGTTGCTCTCGGGATTCGCACCAGAAAGAGAGAGAGAGAGAGAGAGAGAGAGAGAGAGAGAGAGGGAGAGTGAGTGAGCTAAGTGAACGAGTCAGCTCAACTCGGCCCATCTGTAGCTCGACTCGATCGAGAGAGAGGGTTGTGTCCACTTCATCCCGAGATTCGGAACTAGTCCGAAAAGAGCTCGAACCTGACCCCATAGAGGTAATGCCATCACACCTTCATTGCAAAGACAACAGCTGCTAACTCCAGATCATGTGTGGGGTAGTTCAGCTCATGACCTTGAGCTGGCGCGAGGCATACACCATTGGCTTCCCATGCTGCATCAGAACAGCACCCAAACCAACTCTCGAGGCATCGATGAAAACCACAAAACCATCACTCCCATCAGGAAGAGTGAGGACAAGAGCGGACGTGAGGCTGCCCTTTAACTCCAAAAATCCCTCCTCACAAGCATCACTCCACACAAACTCGGCGCCCTTCCGAGTTAGCCTGGTCAGCGGTGCTGTAATGCGAGAAAACCCCTCGATGAATCGCCGATAATATCTCTTTAGACCAAGGAAGCTACGGATCTCAAAAGCGTTTGTGTGCTGACTGATGCACTGCATCAATCTTCAAGGGGTCCACAGCGACACCCTCCCTCATCACCACGTGACCGAGGAACTTCACCTCCTACTGCCAGAACTCACACTTCTCCAGCTTCGCATATAGCTGGTGGGCACGGAGGGTCTCCAATACAATCTGCAAATGCATCTCATGGTCCCCTCGGGTCCTCGAATATACCAGAATATCATCAATAAACACCACAATAAACTGGTTGAGGTAGGGCTGGAAGACCTCGTTCATCAGCTGCATGAACACGGCGGGCGCATTGGTCAGCCCAAAAGACATGGCCAGAAACTCGAAGTGACCGTAGCACGTCCGAAAAGCTATCTTCGGTATGTCTTGCTCTTGGACCCGGATCTGATGATAAACAGAGCGTAAGTCAATCTTGGAAAAGAACTAAGCACCCTGCAGCTGGTCGAACAAATCATCAATCCTGGAGAGCGGGTATCTGTTCTTAACAATGACCTTATTGAGCTCGCGGTAATCCATACAGAGCCTCAACGAGCCATCCTTCTTCTTCATGAACAATACTGGGGCTCCCCAAGACGAACTGCTAGGACGAATAAAACCCAACTCTCGCAGCTCATCCAACTACTCCTACAGTTCCTGCAACTCCATCGGTGTCATACGGTAGGGGGCCTTCGAAATAGGTGCGACACCGGTCACCAAATCTATCTGAAACTCTATCTGCCGGCGCGATGGCAAACCCAAGATCTCCTGAAACACATCCGGGAACTCGCAAACTACTGGCAACTGCCCAAAACGCCCTACCACTGACTCCTCAACAACACAAGCCAACAAGCTCGACAGCAGCTCTCCTCTGGGCTCGGCAACGAACTGAAATATCAGCAAGCCGGGAATATGAAACATGACTATCCTCGCAGCACAGTTCAAGATAGCATGGTACTTGGCAAGCCAGTCTATACCTAAGATGACATCATACTCGGCCATCTGCAACACATACAAGTTAGCGGACAGGAACATCTCACCAACCAAAACAGGACAAGATAAACAGAGGCAACTCAAAACTGCGGACTTCCCCAAGGGAGTCGAAACTGATAGGGCCTCAGGCGCGAACTCCAACGGAAGACCGGTCGATCGGCAAAACTCCTCAGCCACGAATGAATGAGATGTGCCAGAATCAAATAGCCCATAGGTAATACAAGCAAAGATAGGAAGAAAACCCTCAACCACTCCTCTAGAAGATAACTGTGGGTCCTGCTGGGCGACGTAGAATCTGCCCTGAGATGGCAAGGGAAGCAAACCTGAAGACTGCGGATCCAAACCTTGCACCTGCTGTGCGGCATATACTCAATCCTGGTCTACGGGGGAGGTGCATGTCCCCTCTATTGTGGTCTCTGCTGCTATTGCGGCCATTGCGGCGGCCTACCCTACTGCCTCTGCTGCTGTGAAGGAGGCCTAGGAACAGGAGTTTGATGCTGGGGTCGCTGCTACTGTGGTGGATGGTGCGGGGGTTGCTGAGGTGCCCTCTGCTGCTACTAGGGAAGAGGACACTCACACCTATGTTGCCTAGACTACCCACAACCATAACATACACCAGAGAACAGCCCAAATGAAGAAGTTGGCTACGATGAGGATGAAGCTGGTTGTGCTGCAGGCAGTCTGAATCTAGAACAGCCTCGATGTCGTCAATGCTGGTGCCGATGGGAGCTACTGGAGGGTGCCTTCCTCTTCCGGTCTTCACTCGAACTCTGCTCCCTAGACCTCTGCGTCACAGCCTAGTCCTCCTTATAAACTAAGGTCCTCTGCATGACCTCATCAAATGTCGTCAACAGATGTCATAGACGTGACTGCGAAGGGCGGGACATAAGCCGCTCACAAAACGGCGAGTCTTTCGCTTCTCGTCATCGATGAGGTAGGAGGTAAAACAAGACAGCGTAACAAATCAAGCCTCATACTGAGATACCGTCATCTCACCCTGCACCGGGGTCTCGAACTCTAGGGCCCTCTGCTCCTAAATGTGCCTCGAGGAAGAACTTCTAGTCAAAACGATCCACGAAGTCCTCTAGGTCCATACAAAATATAGCCCGACAGATCTGGAAATAAAAGACCACCAGTGTTGGGCCTCGCCCTGGAGAAGAAAAACGGCCAGAGGAACTCGCTGCTATGATGTGCATCGCATGGTGTCGAAGATCCTCTCCACCTCTGTATGCCATAACTCGGTCGCTGTGGGATCGGGCTCACCCCTGAAACGTGGGGGATTGTACTGTCTGAAATCTTGGAACAGAGCGCTCGCTCACATCTGCTCGGCCTACTCGGGAGTCTCTACAGGATGCCTACCCTGTCCTTGGAGGGCGGTGGTGACAGCCTGCAGCATTTGTTGTAGCTGCTCGGCTCTAAGTGGAATGGTAGGCACGGGAGGGGCTACACTAGCCTCAGGTAGAGGCACAGGAGCGACGGGAGTCTCGGGAACAAGTACAGCAGGCTCAGGTGGGGGAACAGGTGCCACTAGGGGTGGAACAAGGACCTCCACAATGAGGTCGGGACTTGGGTCTGCAACGGGTGGAGTGGGATGCGCTAAGGTCGCTGGAGCGGAATGAGAACCACGGCCACGGGCACCACGACCACGGGTGCCTCGTTTAGGCAGCATCATCTACATGAGAACAAAGTGATGGACGCATTAAGATTAGAACCTCGAAGGCTCAAACTGAAATAAAGGAAACGCACTCAAGACACAACTTATCCTAAGCTCGCAACAGATATGTGATGTCGTCCTAAGTTATTCCGTAGGTTACTTGTTATGCTCTAATACCAACAACTGTCATGCCCCAGATTCGGTGACCGGAACTCACAAGAATCCCGATAGCCGATTCCGGTGCCGACAGCCTCCATAATACCCCATTCTCAGCTCCTGGCATCCATTCACCAGGTTCTGATCCTGGAATCCTACAAGGAGGATTTCTATAACGTAAGTCCAATCCATAAGAGTATACCCAAGATCATAACAATGTAACCACAGAAAATAACTACAGGAATACATTACAAAATCTACTAAGAATTTAAATTTTAATACAGGTTACAATGTTAAAAAGGAAATACAAGATCTGAACAATAAACAACTCTAAAAAGGGTTCTCGGCACGCTCCTCGCTCCTCCTCAATTACGGCTGCTACCTAGAATCTCTTGTACGCACCAATCGTGTATAAGCTTATAGAAAGCTTAGAGGGCAATGTAAGTGTGTGTAATACCAATGCTAGGAAAGCAATATCAAAGAATGCGGAAATGCAGCATGAATCATGAATACCATCAATGCCAACAGCCATACTAAGGCTATGCTATACCAAGCATGAATGCAGTAAGCTGTACCAAGGCTATGCAATGCAACATATGAGTAATGGGCGCCATAGCAAGGCGATGCACAAGAGGCCTACATAGTCAATGTCATATGCAAAGTGCAAATGCATTCATGCCGGTCCTCATATCCGGTCCACCTACCCATACAGTTCCACTCTAGGGAAACCACCGGGGTCAAATACACTGCTAGCCGACTGTCGTTCTCCTAGCCGCAAAGTTTAACGAGCGTAAGAGACCTCACTACCCACCTGTGTACAGCCAATCACCAGCAAGGCTCGACGGTAGCGGACCCATTCACGAGCTGGTCAAACTCGGCCTAGTTATTGCACCCTCACTCAGGCGGGTAAGGCCACACCCCATTTTAACCGACCATATTATAGTAGGAGTCGTGGCCTAATGATATAAGGCACTCGGGCGCTTATGTTTTCCACTCGGTCTCGACGTTGAGGCGTCTCCTAGTACCATAAAGGTTAGCCATCCACGATATGCCTATGGAGGCTACGGCCCTGATGAAGCAAGGGTGAATATCCACATGCTATACAATGTCAGATGCATGAATCACAAAATCAACCATGTATCAATCCCAAGCATCCAATGTGCTTAAGAGGGAAAACTCTATCCCTTAGGGAAATACCAAAATATCCTGCCCAATGGCAAAACCATGACCAATCACATCTCAACCAAGCATGCATATGATGCGTATGGGAGTGGGTCATTATAACGCCCCAGATTTTGAGAGTCGAGCAAAGCTCAACTCCCAAGATCCGTCGCATCACTTATGCAACATAGATAATGATGTTTAAATGTTGTCCATATTAGTGTATTATACATGAATAGGATTACACTAAATCAACATATCATACTCTAAAGTTAACGTAATTAGGCACGCGGAAGACTGAGATAGATATAAAAAAAGTATGTAAGTGTTTATAAATCCCCAGAGTATGAGTATGTTACCAGGCTAAATAAATACATGTATGGTTCCAAAATTTTCAAAATAACAAGTGTAAATGTCCAACTAATAAATAGCTCTGTAATCCCAGCGACGCATCCCTAGGTCTACATAGACCCACCAGAGAGCTGCACGTAAGAGAACTCCTCCTCGTCCAAGAAATCTGGCTCTATCACGTAAGCCACATCGTCATCTACAACTAAACCAGAGTCTGGTTGGTGTTTTAAAATACCGTCCTAGAGTGGGAGTGAGTGATCAACTCAGTGGTACTATAAGGTAAAGGTTAACATGTTATCAATTCAGTCAAGCAGTAATGATAAAGCAATACAACAATCATATCCTAAGTACTCTTATTAATGCAGGAATGGTATGCTATAATGATACATGCCCTGCACTCCCTCAGCAACTTCATCTCACAATCGCGGATGGCAAACTCCCTAAACGTGTGCTTCCTCGTCAAAGCACATACAATGTGGTGCATGGTCGTGTTAGCCAAGTAATTGATTAGGTTTATTCATACAGCAGATTCGGGAAGCTAAGGTATCTCCATTTATATAATTAACCCAAGCAGGGATCCATCTAGGGTCGTCAATCCTAGTTAGTCACATACGATAGGCAAGTTATAGGGCATCACCCCTAATGAAAGCAGTGGATAGGTAAGTTCAATTGATTATACTCGAGGTCACTACGGGAGGCTCATCACCTGAACGTAGGCCGATAACTCAAATACAGTGTCCCATACACCACCATATTAGGCTCACAAGTTTGGGTTGCTCACTAGTCACTATGGGGAGGCTCGTCACCCCAACGTAGGCAAGTTCGATTGGTACAAGCGCACGCTAGATTAATCGACATGGAACGCATAAGCACTCCACATGGCCTAACCACTGTCGACAATCACCATATGGCTCAGATTCATCGAACGTATCCGTTGTGGCGAGACTAGTTCGGCCACTCGATCAGAAACCGTTACCGATTGCCTAGACTACATAGTAGTCCCAATCACACTCAAATGTAATAGGTAGTAACATGTGATAATCAAAATAGCATTTAACAAACAATTTAAACATGAATCTCATTTGAGCATTTTATCAAACACATAAAACATGTTATTATACATATGCATTTTCTACATAAATCACGTAGTTGCAATTAAAGTTACATGAAGGAATTTATACATATAGCTAAGGTAGTTGAGAATCCCATCTCAACACCCTTAATAAACGCAATTCATCAAACAATTACTCATTTAGACATTTTATCAAACACTTAGCCTACACATTACTTCATACATGAACTAAACTAGTTAAAGCATATATTAAGGCAAATCCCTTCACAAAGGAGTTGTCGTACATACCACAATCATGTATTCTAAGTTAATAGTCATGGTGAGCACAAATCATGATTTCATATTCATTTCAACATTTCAACAAACACATAGAATGCATTATATATTCACATGGTTCACACACATATATAAATTATTAAATACATCGTAACTAAGATCATATGGCAGCAATTAAGTCAGACATAAATCATTGCTGACATTGAAAGCCTTGAAAACTATAAGTTAAACATTTATAGTCCGCACATTTCGTCGGTACGCCCGTTACAAACTCGGTTTATACACTACGTTCCCGTAAACCGAACGTTAAACACCTAAGCAATGAAATAGGTTAGCTATTTCGTAGATTCCTCTATTTGAATTCCTAAATCGAGATTAGGGTTAGGATTTCTTACCCAAATCACAGTCGAAACAAGTTAAGTAGCGTAGTAGAGTGGTGATTCGGAGTGTGGAGTTGTGGGAATGGATCCCACCAACAATCTTCAAGTATGCTTCTTCCTTCTTTCCTCTTTTCTCTCCTTTTCTCTCTCTCCTAGGGTTTTTAGGAAATTCACATGAGGGAGAGAAGGGGTGGTTTAAGGGCCTTATATAGGCTCAATAGTGATGTAAATGGCCCCAGGGCCACGATATACTTGGGTGTAGGTCAACGGGACTCATCTGGAGGTCCATTGCTCGCATACGGCCTGGAGCAAGTTCCCTGACAATGGATCTAAGCCAAGTTATGATTTCGGTCCCATCGGATTAGTAGATCGACCATGAAGGACTTATGTCAGTTCAACGGTCATCGTCACTCGATCAGGGCTACAAGTATACGGATATGTGCAAGGAAATTTTCTTGATCCATGGGTATAGTTTGGTCAGAAACTGACGGTCTGAAACCTTTAACTTTGCCCACAAGTGAACAGCCCAATTCACTTAAGGGCCTGTTTGATTTTCAGTGGCCGGGTAAATACCCGTGAAAATATATAATAATTACTCCCTCCCTGTTTACTTCTCATTTTCCAATGTTTGCCGTGACGAGATGCAGTTGTGACACAAAACCCAATAATGTCACAGTGCATTTGTGGGTCCCACCGTGATGCATATCGCTTATCTAAACCGTTAATTTATTATAGCCCATGAATTTATAGTATGAGCTAAAAAACAAGGCATATCAAAAGCTCACGTGGACCACACAACAATGAAAAGGAAATCAAACACTCACCGTTACAAACCTCTCAAGTTCACTGTTTCTTTTAGTGTGGGCCATTTGAGAATTCAATCTAGTACATTTTTCAGCTAATGGCTTAGAATATTGTGTTAAAAGGTCTGGACGGAATGGATTTATCATATACGTCATATTGGGTTCCATAAATTTAAAATAATTCTTTTAAACCAGTTTTCGAGGTAAAAACTGCCATGATTTTTCAAAGGAAATTCAAACGGGCGAAATGGTAATAATTACTAATTTCACGGGTATTTACCCCGCCCCTGAAAATCAAACAGGCCCTAAGTTTCAATGCACTTTCAAAAGATATTCGCGTTTCTCACACACTTTACTCAAGGCTCTAGTTGTGCATTTCTAGATACTATTTGGGCTTAATTCTCGTTATAGTTGTCAAGCCTAGTAAGGTGGTCATAACCTTATAGTTTCACGGTCATCGGACTTTCGACATATGGTCCAGGTCCGATACGGAGTTTCAATGTGCTCCCGAGAGCAACTAGGTTTTGAGATTGCTCCTAAGTTTTTAGGCAATGTCGAGTTAGGAATTCTAATGGTTTTGGGTCTTGCCATCTATATAGATAGTGGTTTAAGCTAATCCACTGATTAAATCAGTTTAGTACTTAATTAAACTTCGCCTAAATTCTAAAGAATTCAGTCCTTAGTGATTTCTGCCTGAGGTGATACTCGGGTCTTTGTATGGATTTTTCCGAGGTGTTGCAGTCATGAAGATGAACAAAGATGCCAACGCGGTGAAGATGTACTCTCCTCCTAACCAAGTAGAGTCTAGGTACTTAGACAATTTCCCATAAGGAATACAACCACTAGTGGGGGCCCAATAGCCTGGGGTAGCCCACAAGTCTAAGATAGACAATGACATGGGCCTAAATGATGAGAACGGGCCTAACAAGAGTCTATTGTGGGCCTTTAACCACTCATAGATGCAAGTGGGCCTACCATAGGGCCACAAATGTGGACATTCAACCACCATTTATCTCAAGAAGGTAGCCCAATAACATTCTACCAAGAATTAAGGCCCGTAGCCTGAGTACAATCATACAAAGGAAATGGGCAGCTATATACATACCACATACATCACATGTTGGGCCTCAAATAATTAGCTCAAGGCCTACATGCAAAACAAGGGTCCAAAGGGCAATACATGGCCCAATCCATACCCAATATCATGGGCCCAAAGGGAAGGTTATGGCCCAAGAATAAGGTCACCAAGTCCATACATTATGGTGGGCCTAGTGGGCAGCCCATTATCCCATTCACATGGGCAAGAATCTTATTCAAATTAAGCAAATTGGGCCTTACAACCTTAGCCCAAGAATCTAGTTGATTTGGTGGGTAACCAAGGGCCCAACCACACCTATATTTCCAGCCCATCTAACCCAACATAATGGTGGAACAGTCCATAAATATACCGGGCCAAGCTAGAACATTCCAGCCCATTTGGGCCTACAGGATGTCCTAAAAATCTGGCCTACCAAGACCCTCAAAATCAATTTATATGTGGGCCTCAGAAGACACTAATTAAGCCTAAAATTTAGAGGTTAACATGCATAGTGTGTACACAAAACAACCCTCAGCCTGGTGGGCCCCTCAATCCCTGAAACAATAATCTATATGCAGAAATTTCTGGGTACTAGCTGAAATTTCAACCCACTCACTTCCTGGGTCTAATGGAGCCCAGAAACTGGTAAACATGAGGTGAATATAAATCCCAGGGTGGCCAGCAATGTGCACAGGGGGCCCCACCAAATGGAGGGTGGATGAGCATCACAAAAATCAAATGGGCATTACTGCTGGACTGCAAGTCCAGCAACAGCCCATATCAGTGGGCGTCCCAACCAGGTGGGCGGTCCAAGGCCTGGACGGCCTGGACCATACATACATTAAGGTGGGTTCCACATACATTAAGGTGGGTTCCACAATGGATGTCCACCAGGGGTGGACACTCCCACGTGGGCCACACTAAATGGGGGAGGGGGGGCGGCTGGATGAAATACATCATCATAGTGGGCCTAAGAGCTGGGGACGGCCAACCCATGCTGGAGGTCAACCCAGCTGGGACGTCCAGCAGGGTTGTTGGCCCAGCTTGGTGGCCCCCAAAAATCATGGCCTGGTGGGCCCTAAAACATCAGAGGTGGGCCCTAATAAGATGGATATAATGAACAATGGGTTGGGGCCCAAAAACTTCTACAATGACATAATGGACAGCAAGGTTTTCTAAAAAAAAATCTGCACTACATATTATTGTCCTCATCTTGTGCACTCCATTAGAGTGGGTCCAGGACCTCCAAAAATTTGGAAAATAGGGGGCCAAGATCCCCTGACATGCATCAAGTTGGGGTCCAGAAAAGTGGCCCAACCCTTCCAGAAAAATTTATGAATTTAAGTTTTCATCAGACAGTATTGCTGGACTATCCAGAAAAATCTAGACTATCCAACCCTCTTGGCCCACTCTTTTGGATGCCCAAATGAGGTCTGATGGAGGTGAAACTTGGCATGCATCTAGGTGGGGTCCACACCTCCAAGAATATCCTATTAATGGGGATCAAACACTCCTCAAATCATTCTAAAATCTAAGCTCAAGACAACCAAAAAATCTGTCCAGAAATTTTGGACATCAACATATAGTTGAAATAAATTAAATATAAACACTACTAAAATGGGAAATCACCCCATAAAAATTGTGATATGGACCACCTTAGTGAGCCCCACAAATATCCAAACCCTTCCCACCACTAAAAACTCTTTGCATGTGCCCATTTTGGGGCAATTTGGGCACTAGCATCCATAGAGTGGACTGCCACAGGCGTCCACTCTTCTTGGACGGTCTGGATGTTTCTGGGTCACAAAGTGGGCCACACACATCAGAAACAAAGGGATAAACAAAAGAATAAAAAGGATTAGGTCACAAGGGAAGGGGCTCCGCCACATTGAGGCCCTTCCCCTCATTACACAACCATAAACATTCACTATTTCATAATTGACATGGATCTACATAAGTATAACTCTTCATACTCAAGATCTATGGTGGAGATGTCATCTTCACTAAGGATCAAGGGTCTAGATGACCCAAGGATCCTTAATCATAAGAGAGAAAACCATGATGGGGTCCAAGGAGGATGGACCCAAGCATGGATCATGCATGCACAAAGGGGTGGGCCATTAGCCACACCCAAAAAGACATGAGGGCCTCTACCATCATTTGATGGGCCCCACATACTTCTAAGATGGAAGAAGAGGAAAGGAGCATCTATGAAATTAAAGAAAATCAGAAAATCCTAACTACAAGAGCACCCACCTCAAGATCCTTCTTCTTTTCTTCAACACAATGACCTTCTAGTTCCAAGGAAAGGTTTCAATGGTGGAGATAGTGTTTAGAGGGTGGGATAAGGAGAGAGAAGAGGTAGATGTTGCTGGATTTTGGAGGGAGGGGTGGACGTCCCACCTAGCAAGGAAAGGAAGAAGAGAGAAATGAGAGAGAAGAGAGGAGAGACGAGAGTTGTAGGAAAATAATGACGAGTTTTGGGAGAAAGGGCTTGCTTGGGAAGAGGAATGCATGGGGTAGAGAGGAGATCTCATGATTGTTTTGGAAAAGAGAAACTCATAATTGTTAGGCTAGGCTAGGCAATAATGGTAGCTTGCATGGGAGATAGTACACTAAGGTAAGGCTCACATGGGGAAATGTGCAAGGGTTTAGGTCTGTCCCACACGCATGATCAATGGCCCATATAATACACGGCCTATAACTTATGATGTACACATCGGATGGATGCACGAGAAGCGGTGTTGGAATCGCGGCGTCGATGCGGTCGCAATGGCATAGGTTTCTAGTCGATCTGGGTGGGGTCTACATGACTGGACTTAAGGATGACTGTAAACGCTATCCACAGGTCGCGGATCGTCGAAATTCAACCGGTAGGACTGCGGGACCTATAGGTACGAAATGAATACTTAGGTAGGGTCTTACATGGGGCCTAAACAGGCTGAAGATAGGCAGTCTCCTAGGCTGAGAGCAGGCCTGGTGCCATCACAAATTTAGGCCTTCATTCACAGCCAAGATCACCTTAGCTGGGCCGTAGGTATGGCCTACATGCTGGCCTAAAACCCCGGGGTGGGTCTCACTTAAATTTTAGTGGGTCGCACCCGAGACCAAATCTCAGTGGGCCACACCATGTAATTTCAGTGGGCCGCACCTTAGACCAAATCTCAGTGGGCCACACCATCTAATTTCAGTGGGCCACACCTAAGATCAATCTCAGTGGGCCACACCACATAAGCAGGTGGGCCACACTTAGTTGAAAACGGTCCCATTGGGCCGTGATTGGTTGGGTCAGGGACGGCCTAACTCAGTCCCACTGTAACGCCCTGAAAATCGGGGTCGAGCATAAACTCAACTCCCGAGTTCCAGAACATCACTTATGCAACAAAATGAATGATGATTGAATGTTGACTGTATTCGTGCATTGAACATGAGTGAGATTAAGCCAAAACAGCATATCATACTCCAGAGACAGTTAAATTGCAAGTGGAAGACGATGATAGATAGATAAAATATATAAACTGTGATGAGTCTCCAGAGTGTGATAACATTACTAGGTTAAATAAGTACAAGTACAGTTCTAAAATATACCAAATGTGTAAGTGTAATATCTTCTATCCCAAGTACCATAACCCCGTCAATGCAGTACCAGGTCTTCAGAGACCCGTCAGAGAGTTATATGATAGGAGAACTCCTCCTCATCACCATAGAAGTAGTCCGGCTCTGCTTCATAAGCATCGCTATCATCTGAAATTCAACAAATCTGGTTGGTGTGTACAATACCGTCCCATAACGTGGGAGTGAGTAGCTAACTCAGTGGAACAATAAAGCATAGGTTAACATGTTATCAATTCAATCAAGCAGTAATGATAAAGCAGTACAAATCAAACAATTCTAACTACTCTTATTAAGTGCGAAAATGAAATGACATGATGCTGTATGCCCTTGCCAAACCACCCTCAAGTGACATCATCTTACGTTCGCGAATGCTTAACTCCCTCAGTGCGCCACATCTACTAAGCACATGCAGTGCGATGATGATCATGATTACCGAGTTATTATTAGTCCATTTCAACCAGCAGTATTGGGAAACTAAGGTACCTCCCTTGTATCATTCCCAAACATGATCCATTCTAGGGTCGTCAATCCTAGCTAATCTCATACGATATTATGGTTTGAGAAGCGTAGTGAAGGCATCGCAAAGGGCTCGTCACCCGTCAGCGCAGATACAGATCTCACCGTATGCGGCTCAATTGCTGGCCGTCAGCTCAAGTACAGGTCTCACCGTACTTGGCTCAATCACTAGCCGTCAGCTCGAGTACAGGTCTCACCGTACTCAGCTCAACTCATACTCTAGTTGCTGTGAAAGACTCGTCGCCAATCACAGACACTTGGAGTATACTCGAAGATACTACGGAGGACTCGTCGCCCGTCAGCACGAGCACAGGTCTCACCGTACTCGGCTCTCGCCGTAAGTATCGACAGCTCGAATACAGTGTCCCATACCACCGTATTTGGGTCACGAGTTTAGTTGCGCAATGGTCACTACGGGGAGGCACATGGCTCCAGCGTAGGCCGACAGCTTAACCACGGTGTCCCATACCACCATGCCCGGCTCATGCGTCTTAGCGGATCGAGGTACCATGGTTAACGGGATCGCCACTGGTAAGTTTGGTACCCTAGGTTCAAGCAGTAGCAACCAAACATGGTGAACACACATACACATATCGGTTTACTTGACGAGCCTGACTAGTTCGAGCGCACCACAAGTTGGGCGATATGGAGCGCAAAAGCACTCCGTGTGGCCAACCACTATCACCAACCGGAGTACGACTCGGGTTCGCCAGACACATCCTTTGTGGCGACATGAGTCTCAGCCACAATCTCAAGTCTGGTACCGAATGTTTTGACTATAGACTTAGTCCCAAACTCAAACAGATCTCATCAATAGCATGTAGAGTAAAGCATGATAACGAAGTAATACAAGCATGTTAGCAGGCATGTTATAAAGCATGAAATAAAGCATGAAGTAAAGCTGTTGTAAAGCATGTTATAAAGCACAATACAAGTAGGGATACAATTACATACACATCACAAGTGAGTGGTTATAGCGAACCACCACATGGAGGGGATCCTACATGTCTCTAAGGTAGTCGGGAATTCCATATCAGCGCCTATCTAAGGCACTAACACTCAAGCTTTTTCACACACAAGCATTTACACAAACACTTAGAGTGCGCTATTCCAACATACATGACGTATGTTAGCAAATGCGTATTAGGGCTATTCTTTCACCAAGCGGTTATTTTATCCGCGTATACCATATTCATACAACAAATAATCATGACAATTACACTTCCAAAATTTACACATATGCGGTATTTCTAGAATACACGATTTCAACATACATAGTGTTTACAATCGAACATATATTACGGCGATTCCTTTCGCCAAACTAGTATTTTATCCATATATTGTATAATCATACATTAAATAAACATGTCAAACATTTTTCCAAAAAAAATACGTATACGGTATTTCTAGAATACACAATTTCAACATACGTAGCATTTACAAGTGAACATGTATTTCAGCGATTCCTTTCGCCAAATTAGTATTTTATCCATATATCATATAATCATACATTAAATAAACATGTCAAACATTTTTCCAAAAAAATACGTATACGGTATTTCTACGTATACCTAGAGTATGTCAAATTCTATATTCTACAACGTTAATCAAAACAGGAAACGGAAAGCACTTTGTACATGTGCAATTGCATGCAGATCATGAATCTACCATTATCTGACATTGAAAGGGTTAAAAACCGTAACTTATACACTTAAAGTCCTCACCTTTGCCCTTGGAATCACAACGAATCAGCAAGGGTTGTTGAGCTTCCGTATACGGGAGTTTTCTAGCCTAAAGAGCGGAATCGGTTAGTCTTTACACAACCTACAACCTTCCTACTTCAAATCAGACCTAGGGTTAGGGTTTCTCACCTTCAAACGGAGTGGATACCGCCGGAAAAATGCCTGAAAGGAAGCGGTGTAGGCCGTGTGATGAATGAAAGCAGTAGGAGGAAGATCTCCCACAAATCTCAAGCTCTTCTCTCTCTTTTCTCTCTCTCTCTCTCTAGGGTTTTATCCCAAAGTATGGCTGTGAGAGGGGTTGTTCTAAGCTCCTTTATAGCCAAAACCCTTCCCAAAATAGGCTCAGGTTTAAGGGTTATTGCTTATATAGGTATTTCGTCACTTTTCCAGCTCAAATGAGTGTTTCTGGTGGCCCCCCTTGAGCCAAACGTCAGACTTAAGCTCACCACACATGGATCTATGTGGGATTACGTTTTCGACTCGATCGGATTCCTAGATCGCACGTGGCGGACCACTTTCAGTTCAACGGTCAGTGGGCCACGATCCGAAATTTCAAGTACATGTAAATGTTCCTAAAATTTTTCTTAATCCGAGGGTGTAATTTGGTCTGATTCTGACGGTCAGGTTGCTTAATACTGACGCGTAAACGAATGGTGCCAGATCACTATTCCTGATATTTATTTTAGAATGGGAATAGTGTTTTTCACACACCCTCGCTCCGAATCGAAACGAATGGCCATGGGACATTGTCTGGACTTGATTTCCGAGATGGTTGTTGAGTCCAGTGAGTGAGACGGTCCTAATTGCTTAACTTCGAGTTATTCAGACTTCCGACGTGCGGTCCAGATCTGATACGGAGTTTCGATGTGCTCCCGAGAGCAGCCGGGTAATGAGATTGATCCTAGATTTTAAGGTAACCTAGCGTCAATGATTCTACAAGTTTTAGGTCTTGCAGATCGTATTTAAAGTGATTCAAACGGATTTCGTAGCTAATCTGGTTTCACACCTAGTTACTTTGTCTCATTTTTAAAGGATTTAGTCCTAAGTGATTTCTGGTCGAGGTGGTACTCAGGCCTTTGTAGTTTGTATATAAAGTGATCCAAGTTATACTACTTGGCTAGTTTAAGATAGTGTCTAGGGTGAAAGTTCTTAGAAAAATTGGAAGATCAAGGTGAGGAAGGGTGAGATTTGTGAAGGAAATGAGTTCAAAGGCGGCTTTAGACTTTGGGATTCAGTTCTGACAAGTTAATGAGGTATTAGGATCGACCCATTGCCTAAGGACGTCTAATCCCAGGTTGGCAAAAATCCGGGGCGTTACACCCACTTTGAGATTGGTGGGACCCAATAGTTCGAGCCCTAATATAAGAGTGTTTGGGCCTCAATGGGCAGCAAAATGGAGCCATGTCCTGGCCCAATTCAAGCCTCATCTTTGGGGACATTTCAGGCCTAACCCAGGCCCCATTGATCGGGCCATGGTTGGTGGGACTGGTCACCTTGAATTAGGCCCATGTTCCCTTAATCATCGAGTCCTTACAAACCCTATTCAAAGGCGAGAATGCCTTCTAACACAAGTTATTATATTGGGAATGACTTTAGGAAGCTACTTACGTGATATTGGGCAGCGAGGTACTCACGATCACTTAAACCGAGGAAAGAACTACGACTCTTCAGGTGATGATTTTCTTCCCTTGAGCTTTCCATCTCTAAATTGGATTAGGGATTACCCTTTATAATAGCTGCAATGATGTCCTAGAAGTGGATGATCATTCGATAGTTTACTTGAATGCATGCCTTATAAGGGAGTTGATTATTAATTAGCTTACTTGAATTTACATCTTAAAAATGATTGAACCCTTTGTTTAGTTCACCTAAACATGTCTTAGAATTAATTAGGACACTTGATTGGTTATCTAAAGAAATGTCTTAAGGGTTAACTTAGATACTTGATTTATTTAATTACTTGTCTTAGATTTACTAAGTGCTTAATTAGTTTTCTTAAGCATATGTTTAAGGGTTGGTTGACTAAATACCTAAGTACATGAATCACTTGATTGGTTTCCTTGAGATACATGCTTTAGAAACTAATGAATATATGACTCTTGAATTATAAGCATACATGAGTTTTACTCTGAGCATTAAATCATGCTTGAATCATGATGTCTCACCCTCATATGATTGTATTGGCTGCAAGTCACACAATGTTTGGAATCTCTCTATGGAAACTCCTATTAAAGAGATTCCGTGCTTAGGGTGTAACGGAACGGATTGTGGTGAGATTAGGCCCTCAGCATGGAGGTTATGATTAGTGGTGGTTTAGTTCATGGGATTTACCTCTATGGAGTGATTCCACTTACCTAACTATGGAATGAACCTTGCAACATTTATTACCATCATTGTTTACTCGTATTTGAATCATACATACCGTTTCATTTTAGTCGTTGCATTTACTAATTTCAATACTTCATTCCTAGTCAGCACAAAGTGGTAGTTCCCATACAAGGAGAGTTAATTGTCCACGTGTTGACGGATTCTATACACACCTTAAGATGGTAGACTCATGAGCCAGGGGTGGTGGTCATGGGACACTATGCCCGATTTGTCGACCTACGCTGGTGACGAGCCCCCGTAGTGACCTTGAGCCTATTTAAACCGGTTGATTGTAACTAGACTAATAATGGTTTGGCTAATCATGCATACATGGCACAGACTAGCGTCTATCGCTATCGTACACGATGTATGCACTCTATCCAACTGGATGAGCATTCCCAGGTCGATGATTGCATGGGTGACGAGCCCAATGTCCGCATGGATGAGCATCCCCGGGACAATGATTGCATTCACACATCCATGCATATAATAAGATTGCATTTACTATGTTTTTCGTTGTCGGGATGTTTTATGTTATTTTTTGTCTAGGGCGGCTGTGTGAAATCTTGAGGAGAAATCACATTGAGTTGGCCACTCATTCATCAATGTTCAACCGTATAGAGGATACAGGAGCAGAGATGGATGACTATGTAGTAGGCCACGAGACTGCTACCGTCATGACGAAGGAGGAGTCATTCGAGGATGAGCCGAACCAGGAAGCAGCTGCTTATTTTGGATTAAACAAGTAGACTATTTGCTTACTATCATTTCAATACATGTTGGGATTTGAGGTTTTATATGTGGACCCCAGCTGAGTGGCCCAAGATATTGTTATTGCTTAAGCTACATTTATACTACGCTTGGTTCCGTTAATCGCACTTTGATTTCGTTTGATTATCTTTTTTATTATCAGTTAACAACTGGGTTTTCAAGAAACGAGTGGTATACTCGGGTCTCGAAAACTGGGGCGTGACACATCCCTAGAAGACTTATCCAATCATCCTCAGAAGGAACAAGAAGGTCCTCCTCGAAGGGGATGGATCCACCCTCATACCGAAGACCAAGCTGAATAAAGATATCATAAGGGGTGATCCCCCACTCCCCAAAGGGGAGGTGAAATGTGTGGGTCTCGGCACGCCACCTTTCGGTCAACACAGACAAGAGCGCCATATTCGTCTTGCTCAGACGAACTCTAAACAAGCTAAAGAGGGGAGTACTCTCCAACACTTGAAAAAACAGCGGCTGAGGATCCTTGAACCAATCAGGCCAATGAGTGCGAACCCCGCAACCCCTCAAGACAGTAGGAACCCCTCCTTCCCGAGCCACATCTGAAAGGTGCCGACCCTCCCGAGGAACATAGCAAGAATCGACTGACTAGCGAGAAGGTCCCACCTCACTCTTACCTCGACGAGGCATGCTACATGGACAAACATTCGCAAGTAAGTATTCACCCTTGCCTTCATAAATAACTCAAACATACCAAAAGAGGGGTACGCATCATGAATGAGCTCCTGAACGCCCATTTCAAGGCCCATTCCAAAGATCAAAGGCCCATTTTCAAGGCCCACATTCCAAAGCCCACCTCAAGGCCCTTTTCAAGGTCCACTCCAAGGCTCACATTTCAACGCCCATTTCAACCCATTTCAAGGCCCATTTGGAAAATCCTTCAAATCAAAATCCACACCTAGAACCAAAATCATGTTAAAAAGTGGGCCCCACTCCCAAATAATGGCCCACCATCAAGATCCACAAAATTGGAAAATCCAAGTGGGCCACGAATCATCAATCCGGCCCATCAAAGGATCACCATTTCATGATATGTAAGGATTGAGCCTCCTTTCAAATATATATATATATATATAATGAGAAACACAAAAAAAAATAAAAATAAAATCCATGCACAAATAAGAGTGGGGCACTTTTCTTATCACACTCCACTTAATCAAAAAAATAAAATACATCATTCCATTGCCAAAGGAAGATTTTCCAGCAAGACCAAAGTGCTAGAATTCTAGGCAAACATTCCAAATCTCAGGTTTTTTGGGTCTCCCCTGTCCAAAAGAGGGCCCACGGTCATAGATAAGGTGAACTTCAAAGCTCCATGGACATGAATGCTAAAATCCATCAAAAACCAAAAGATCATTGCACAAAGGAAAGGTGATCACCTGTGAAGAAAAAAAAAAGATCAAGGGGAAGAAGCAAAGAAGAAACAAGAAAGCAAAGAACAAGCACCAAGGGAAAGAAGGAGCTTGCAAGAGACAGCAATGGCGTCCTTGGAAGAGAACTCAGGGAGAAGAAATAGAGGAGGCGAGAGCCAACCCCTGACCAGTGCCACACCTCTGACCAATGGGCAAATGGGTGTCGGGCGGTAGTCGAACTCCTTGGCTTCGATCTTGATGGAAGATGATGAAAAATGGAGGGTTGAGATGGGAGATGAGAGGGTAGGAAGTGGGCCACACTAAAGCTCCTCTCATGGAGCTCTCTTGCTTGGACGTGGGTTACTTAGGGTTTTCTTAAAAATGGAGAAAATAAGAGAGAGAGAGAGGATGGGATGTAAGAGAGAGAGGGATGGGTGAGTGAGTGATGGATGATGTGTACTTTGACATGTAAGGGATGGATTGCTTTGACTTTGGGGTTACTTGGGGATGGGGTGTTGTACTTAACATGTGAGGTGATTGATGGGATTGATTGATCGGATGTGATGTGATTGATTTGAAAGATTGTCTTCAGTGTTGCAACGTGTGGTGTTTTTCTCGAACTGAACGCGGGTCCACATCTCCTAGTTAGGGTATCGCCTCGGCGGGCGAGACACGGCGACAGCGCGGTCACAAGGGTACAAGTCTCAAGTCGAACCGACTCTGGAATAAGGGATACGACTCAGATAGCGCGTAAATGCCAATAACAGATCGTGGGTCACCAGAATTCGATCGGGAGGACCGTGAAAGCCTACGGAACAGTACGATCTACGATACGGGTCTTACAGCTCTTCCCCTAATAAAAATTTTGTCCTCAAAATTTAAAACACAACATAACCAATACAGAGCTCACTAAGGGAGGGAGATTCTACTACTATAAATATAATCATCAAACACCTAAGAGATGGGGATAACGCCCACAAATCTCAGCCTCGCGCTGGCAAGACGCCTCGTCAACAGAATGGTGACCCTACTGATCTACGAATCCTGGTCAGAAACGATCGAAGCTAAAATACTACGCAGCCTCACAATCTCAACGGTAGGGAGCTATATCAGAAAATCTCTAAATTATTCGAACTCGGGGATCTAACCATTCTAAGTTCTCGACAATCCTAGAGGGTACAGTAGCTATCAACATAAATGCGATGTTATCCTCAAGTATTCCTAAGTTATGCTCTGATACCAACTTCTGTCACGCCCCAAACCCATAAATCGGGCTTACAGAATTCCCAATCGCTGAATCCGGTGCTGATAACCTCCATAGTATCCCATTCTCGGTTCCCACCATGCATACGCCAGATTCCGATCCTGGGATCCTACAAGGAGGATTTTTCAACGTACATTTGTCTCATAAGAAACATAACCACAAGTTTACCCAAATCACAAAGGTAACATCATCATCACATATCCACTAATATAAATTTTGAATACAATGCTGAAAGGGAAATACAAAGGTTAAATAAAATCAAAGCTCCAGAAGACAACTGCACGCTCCATGCTCCACTCTGCTCCAACCTAACGCCACCTGTATGCATCTATCGTGCATCAGCTTATAAAAAGCTTAGAGGATAGTGAAAGTGTGTGCACAAGATAAGTGTCAAGCACATAAATACAACGCCCTAATCATACAATGTCAGAAATACTGGCAATCCATAAATCGTACAATATCGGAATAAGCAGAAATACTGACAAGATCATGAATTATCAAAGTAAGCAGAAGTACTGACAAGATCATGAATCATACGATATCAGAGTAAGTGGAAATATATTGGTAAGATCATGAGTGTCATCAACCGTACCAAGGCTATGCGATGCAAGGCATGAATGCTAACGGCCATATCAGTACAGAAACATAGCAACACAAAATGCTAAATGTTGTGGATGCAATGCAATATGCAGTGCGAATGAAATAACCAAGCTGGAGTGAAGTTAGGATGATAGTACGTAGTATCGCACACTACGGGGTCCATCACAAGGGACTTCTATCCATCTCATACTTAAATTTGGATAGTCAGACTCAATGTGGTAAACTCCTGATCTCAGGTTAGTCGCGTGCCCCAACCAAAATCCTTATCATAATGAAGGTACACAACAATTAGTTGTGCACTACCAGCCTGAGTGGATAGTGAATGAATGAATGAATGAGAATGCAACTCCTACTCAATAAGTCCACATATCCGTACAGTTCCTCTTTGAAAAATCATCAGGGTCTATTACTCTCCAAACCAGATTGTCGCCCCATCGCACGCAATAAAGTGAGTGAAAGAGACCTCACTATCCGCCCACCAACATCGAGCCCAGCTCATTGATAGAGGACCCATTCCTCAAGCTAGTCAGACACAGCCTAGCATTGCCACCTCCTCTCAGGCAGGTAAGGTCGTACCCCCTTCCAACGGACCATGACACAGTGGGAGACGCGGCCTAACGGTATACGGCCCTCATGCGCTCATGCATCCACTCGGTCTAGACGTTGGAGCAATTTCTAGAACTAAGAGGGTTCTGGGACTTTCACCCAGGGATATCTATAGCACCTCATGTAGAACAGATTTCTGGTGTCCCATCTGACCATCCACGATATGACTGTGGAGGCTTAGGCCCTGATGTCACCAGGGCATATAGTAATCACAACATAATGCAAAATGCATGAGTCATGCAATCCAGTCATGCATCAATCCTGTACATACCGAGTGCTCATGTGAGACAATCTCTGCCCATCAGGGAGTCTCATAACAACATGTCCAATGACGTATGCAGTGGTTAACCATATCTCATAACAAACATGCAGATGATACGTATGGGCATGCATCATGATGTTATGTTGTCACATACTCATAATCGGTACCAATAACAGGCACCGACAATCGGCATCAATAATCGCCTCGACAATGTGGACATTTAACCAACATTACCCCTAAGGAGTGGCCCAGATAGAGCCTAACATATAGTGGACTCATGGCCTCACACAAGGGCCTAATATATAACACCATGGGCCTCACTCAAAAGCTTAATACACAACACGATGGGCCTCTCACATGGGCCTAATATACATCACAATGGGCTCTATCGCCTAGCCCTCAAATGCATCACAATAGGCCTCATCACATAGACCTCATATTCATCACATTAAGCCTTAAACATGGGTTGAATACACATCACAATGAGCCTCAAATACGGGCTACATATACATCACATTGGGCCTCAAACACGTGCCGACTGCACATCACAATGAGCCTCAACTATGGGCCACATATACATTATATGGGTCTCGACAATCGGCCTCGACAATCGAAATCGGTCTCGACAATCAGCCTCGACAATTAGAATCGGCCTCGATAATCAGAATCGGCCTCGACAATTGAAATCGGCCTCAACAATTGGCCTCGATAATCGAAATCGGCCTTGACAATCCAAATTGGCCTCAACAATCAGCCTCAATAATCTCGATTGGCCTCGACAATCAGAATCGGCCTCAATACTCAGCCTCGACAATCGAAATCGGCCTATACAATCAGCCTCAACAATCGAAATAGGCTTTGACAATCGAAATCAGCCTCGACAATCAGAATCAGCCTATACAATTGGCCTATATAAACGGCGAGATCCATATATGAACGGCCGATCAAACCATAATATAAAGATCGGCCCTCAGCCGTGGTTATATCAAATCCGATAGTACGGAGCCATCCATCTATGGCAAATGGGGCCCACTTATTTGGGTTAATCCACTAAGAGAATGATGAGAATAGACCTAACAAGGCCTAAGGGAAGGTCACAGTGAGGACATCTAACCTTCATTGCCCATCAATGTGGACAGCAAACCAACATTGCCCCCAAGGAGTGGCCCACATAAGGGATTCATACACAATATAACGGCCACACATACATTACCTTAGGCCTCCCTTATGAGCTGCACATACATAGCATTGGGCTTCATATAGGGGCTTCAAATGTATCACAATGGGCCAAGCCCACGGACTTCAAATACATCACAATGGGCCTCGCCCATGAGCCTTGAATACATCATATTGGGTCTTGCCCATGGGCCCTGAATACATCTCAATGGGCCGCGCCCATGGGCCTTGGATATATCACAATGTGCCTCGTCCCATGGGCCTCCAATCTATCGTAATGGGCCTCATCAAATGGGTCGTAAATGCATCACCATGGGCCTTATACGTGGGCCTCGTATACCACAAGTGGGCCGCACAGCTTGGGCCTCATGTACATCAAATGGGCCACACGACATGAGCCTAACAATACAAATAGGTGGACCCCGTACATGGGCCAAAAATACATCATGATGGGCCTTATGGATGGGCCGCACCAATGAGCCTCAAGTGGGCTTGGACCACACTAAAAATCATTTCAACAGTTGTAGGTGTAACATGTATATCACTGTACACTATCAGTCCATAGGTCACATGGCCCACTAATGATGATCAACATGGTCCAAACATTGCCCAGGTAAATCGGCACCAACCAAACATTTTCCATGTTAATCAACACCACCCAAATATTGTCCATGTAACCCGGCACCATCCAAACATTGTCCAACAGCGAGTCCCACCATCAGGATGGCTGGGATGTACATGTACATCATGTGGGACCCACAGAACTTGCTGACATCAGTCAGCAGATGGGTCCCACCATCTGAGCAGCTTGGATGTTCATATACATCATGTGGGACCCACAGAACTTGCTGACGTCAGTGGGACAAATGGGTCCCACCATCAAAACGGATGGACGACAGGATGAAACACGTTAGGGGGAGGGGTTGTGCATAGCACCATCCAAATGGACGGTGCAGATGAAACACATGCGGCCTGGTGAGGTCCACATGGTGTGGCCCACCAGAGATTTGGATCTACATCAGTCCCTGGCCCGTGGCCAGGGACGGACGAAGTGGATGGGCTACACGCCTCATGTGGGTCCACGTGGTGTGGCCCACACATACAAAACATATATGTATGTATTTATATTATATATATATATATATATATATAATATACACATATTATATTATATAATACAATACACCTGAGCAGGATAGAAACGTCCAGCGTCCAAATGGATGACTGGACACAACACATACATCACGTGGCCTACCGTCCCAGCCCTGCTGAACGAACGGCCAAGAATAAGTCATGTACATCTGGTGGGCCCCACCCTCACACATATCACACGTGTGGGGTAGGTCCCACGCAAATGGATGGATGGTTAGACAAAACACATATCTCATGGTGGGGCTCACGACTTGGGCGGTGTCAATACAACAGCTGCCTTGCTGTTGTGGGTTGGATGGATGGCATGGATAAGATCGTGCATCAAGGTGGGCCACAATCCATCACACAAAGAGAGAGAGAGAGAGAGAAGAAGGTGTAGGGGAGGGACCCCGCCACTATTGGGTCCTCCCTTGAACAATACATACATCAAGTGGGTCCTACAACAAGTGGACCCTTAAGTCACAAAAAGTAAGAATGTGGGTCCAAGATCATCCACCGTCCTCTTCTTCTTGGTCCGATGGAACGCTAAACTCCTTGGCTTCGATCTTGATGGAAGATGATGAAAAATGGAGGGTTGAGATGGGAGATGACAGGGTAGGAAGTGCCACACTAAAGCTCCTCTCATTGAGCTCTCTTGCTTGGACGTGGGTTACTTAGGGTTTTCTTGAAAATAGAGAAAATGAGAGAGAGAGAGAGAGAGAGGATGGGATGTAAGAAAGAGAGGGATGAGTGATGTGTACTTTGTCATATAAAGGATGGGTTGCTTTGACTTTGGGGTTACTTGGGGATGGGGTGTTGTACCTGACATGTGAGGTGATTGATAGGATTGATTGATGGGATGTGATGTGATTGATTTGAAAGATTGTCTTGGATTTTGCAATGCACGGTGTTTTCTTCGAACTGAACGCGGGTCCACATCTCCTGGCTAGGGTATCGCCTCGGCGCGCGAGATACGACATTAGAACCGTGGTGATAGCGCGGGCGCAAGGGTACAAGTCTTGGGTCGAACTAACTCTAGAATACGGGATATGACTCAGGATCGCGTACAAACGCCGATAACAGATCGCGAGTCATGGGAATTCGATCGGGAGGATTGTTGAAGCCTACGGAATAGTACGATCTAGGATACGGGTCTTACATGCTCCCATTTAACCTATGTATCTGACTATAATGTCTCTTCAAAACACTCTGGTTCACCATTATCTGTCAGCAGTAGATAATGTAAGGAGGGTGAGTATCGGAACGTGAGTCTCCTCTCCTGAGTAGACCTCCTCACAACCAATGTCTGCGGCTCTGCCTCATAATTCTTCTGTGCATGATCATCCTGTGGCGCTGTAACACCCGTGTCCGGTAACTCTTCCAAATCTACGAATTATTTTTCATCGGCCTTATTTTACTGCACATTCTCCTTATGCATCACTTTTTAATTGAAGAATACATCTTTGCTTCTGATGATTTTTCTATTTTCTGTATCTTAAAACCTATAGCCAAAATAATGTTGTCTATAGCCTATAAACGTGCACCCGTTGGACTTCGCATCCAACTTGTTTATATGATTTGCATCAATGTGAACATATGAAGTGCAACTGAACACTTTGAGATGTGCAAGGTTCACTTCTTTCCCAGTTCACATTTCTTCTGGTAGCCCACTATCCAATGGTGCTAAGGGACTTTTATTGATGAGATATGCGGCAAGATTCACAGCATCTGCCCAAAACATCTTAGGCAACCCAGCATGTAACCTCATGCTCTTGGCGCTCTCAAAGATGGTCCTGTTAATGCGCTCAACCACACCGTTCTGTTGCGATGTCCCTGTAATCATTTTCTGATGTTTGATTCCATTTGCCGCACAATACTCCTCAAACCTCTTATCACAGAACTCTCCCCCATTATCTGATCTGAGACATTTTACTGTTTTACCTGTCTCGTTTTCTACTATAACTTTCCACTTCTTAAATACATCAAATACATTAGATTTATGCTTTAAGAAATAGACCCACAGTTTTCTACTAGCATTATCAATAAAAGAAACAAAATAACGTGAGCCACCACCTATGTCAGTCCCCACACATCAGTGTGTACAAGCTCCAATAGATGCATCTTTGGAGCGTTCCTGTCTTCTTGAAACTTACCCTCTTATGCTTGTCATACACGCAGTCCTCGCAGAATTCCAAGTCAATAGACTTCAGCCCTGGTAGCTTCCCTTTTGATAATAGCACTTTCATCCATTTCTCACTCATATGTCCCAACCTCTAATGTCATAACTGCCCATTCACTCCAATTGATGTGACTGCGAGTGAACTATACAATCCTAAAGTCACGTACAAAGTACCTTTCTTCTTGCCTCGAGATATCACCAAGGCACCTTTTGTGATCTTCCAGGAATCACTAGTGAAGGTCGTCACATATCCAATATTGGCCAACTGCCCCACTGAAATCAAGTTCCGTTTCAAACTCAATACATGTCTGAAATCCTTCAATTTCAAAACTGTTCCATCTTTCTGATTTATATGAATGTATCCCTTTCCAACAATACTGCACGGATCATCATCGCCTAGGTAGACTCTCCCGAAGTCACCTAACACATAATCATGTAGAACTTCCTTACACGAAGTTGCATGAAACGAAGCACCCGAGTCTATGACCTAAGACTCATTCTTCGCATCAAGAGACAAGATCAATGCCTCTGTATCACTCTCCTCAGATAGATTCACTGAATCCTTCCCACCTTGAGAGCTTCCTTCTTGTTTCTTAAACGCCCTGCAATCACATTTCATGTGCCCCTTCTTCCCGCAATGCCAACACCAGTCTTTGTCTTTCGGTCCCTTGGACTTCTTCCTCAACTTAGAACGTCCGTGTTTATTGCCTCCTTTGTTCAGCGATCTTCCTCTTCTTTCAAAGTTTAGAGCATTCCCTGAATCCCCTAAAACTTTCGATATCTTTCTTCTAGATTCTTCGCTGAGAATTAAACCAGCCACATCATCAAATTTCAGTTTTGTTAACCCTGAAGAATTGCTCACGGCAATTACCAAACCATCCCAACTATCTGGCAAACTAGACAAGATCAATAACACCCTGACCTCGTCCTCAAAAACAATCCCAACGGATTCCAACTAGCTCATGACTGTATTGAACTCGTTTAGATGTTCAGCCACGCTCCCACCATCTGACATCTTCATATTGAATAGTCGTTTCATAAGATGAACCTTGTTAGACGTTGAGGGTTTTTCTTACATGTAGCTAGGGCATGCATTAATTCTTTTGTGGTTTTCACCTTGGATATATTGAAGGTGATCCTCTTAGACAGAGAGACTCGGATCGTTCCTAAAGCCTTCCGATCCAATAAAAACCATTCATCATCTGTCATCTTCTCTGGTTTCTTCTCTTTTCCTTCTAGAGGAATATAGAGGTCCTTCTGATACAGATAATCCTCCATCTGCATCTTCCAGAATGCAAAGTTTGAACCATCAAACTTCTCAATTCTAGTCTTCCCTTCTTCTGTCATCGCTTCCACTTGAACTAAACCAATAGCTTTGATACCAATTGTTGCGCAGCACACCAACAAGCGCAGTGAACAGAGATCCAATCTCCAGTCTCACCCACAAATGATAAACAGAAAAAAATATAACCTAGAAGAAGAATCAAATCATTCTAAACAAACCACAAGATAAGATATACATGGAAAAATCCCAATAAGGGTAAAAAACCATGGGTGCAAAACTCCACTATGAAGAAAATAAGATTACAAGTAATATACTAACCTCTTGATGCTCCCATGCACAAAGATAACTCTTACCCTAGCTTAGAAAACCCTTTCTCATATCCTAGAATAACCCTAGGAACCCCTATTTATAGTTTAAGCAACTTCCCTTTCGCATCCTTACGAAACCGCCTCAAATTTCTGCAGTCCGTGTCAAATCCGCAAAATGAATCTGCATAACCTCGACTGGTCGAGCAGGCTGCTCGACCAATCGAGCGGACCCTCGACCGGTCGAGCATGGGCGTCGACCTGTCGAACACCTCAAACTCAAAAAAAATCATAACTCGCTAGACTTTGAGTCAACCCAGCCCTCGACAGGTCAAGTGGGCCACTCGACCGGTCGAGCAGCTCTGTCCAGATGTGGCTCCACATCTCAACATTACCCCCAAGTTTTCACCCTATTTACCATCCTACCAATGCCCAAAGACCAATGAGAAAGTGTCATGTGGCCAATCACAAGTTGTCACATTAGCATTTACCCTTAAAAAGCCCTGGAATTACTAAAATGTCATTCTGAAAGGCTATAAATAGCCTTCACCTATCTTCATTTCACACACCCAAGAAAATCCAAAAACCACCTATCCACCAAGAGAGAGAGAGAGAGAGAGAGAGAGAGTAACTGAGTGAGAGTAAGAGGAAGTGCTTAAATTCTCAAGCTCCCATCTTTAGTTACCCTCCTTCTAGTCTCCTCCAACCATCTCTTTAGCCTCCCAATCTCACTTGGGTCAATCATTCCCCACCATGGTGCATCCAAACATCCAAGCCATTTCAAGTGCAAGTCAAAGATCATGCAATTATCATTAGAATTCATATCTTATATCGCATCATTACTTCCCTTCTTAACCCCCTTGCTCCCCTAAATTACCATTGAATGTATGCTCTGTGACTTGCCAGAACTCTAGATCCTGTCACATCAAAAACTTATGATAGCCTAGTCCTTTTTTAATAGCACCCATCATTATCATATCTGTTCAAAGCTCTTCTAAACATCCCCTAAACGTATGCTCTACGACTTGCCGGAATCTCGGATCTTGCCATATCAGAAATTCGGGTCTGCCTAGTCCTATTTCAATATTATATCCTTTTAGACTATTTTACCACACAAAGTAGAGACCGTACATCTATACGGGTGGAGAAGGTGCCTAACACCTTCCCTTTTCGTAACCGAGGTCCATTACTTCGAATCTCAAACCCCAGATCAGGAGTCTACTTAAGGCAAGAGGGTCCCCGGAATCTCTGGCCTTGCATATTTTGCAGGTTCTAGCCAACTGCAGGATCTTGGATCAAGTGGCTAATGGTGACTCCAAGACTATCACATCATAATCCAAACAAGCTCGACCCCCCCTTTTGTCATCCACCAAAACCATGGAAACCAGCGTGGGCACTGATTTCCCAGCGTTCACAGTTCCTCATCTTTAATCACTTCCTCCATATCCAGTAGTTTGCAAACCAATTTGTTAAAGTTACTGATGTGGGCTTCCAAATCTCCACCCTTTGTCATCTTGGAGTTATACCGCTATAGCTTCAAGTGTAGGCGATTTTTAGAAGATTTTTTCGTATAGATATCCTCTAACTTCACCCATAAACTAGCCGCAGTTTTCTCCCTCAAAACATTATAGAGAACCTCATCCGTGAGACATAAACAGATGGAGGATAAAGCATTACTATCAAGAGTATCTCATTCTTCATCTTTTATAGTCGATTTTCACTCCTCAAGAGGCTTAACTTTGCCTTGCTTAGTTAATAGACTAATCATCTTATTCTTCCATAACTCAAAATTATTTTTGCCTGAGTACTTCTTAATATCAAACTTGGCGTTTCCCATTGATGTTAATCCTACCGGTCCAGATCTATGCCCCAACAATAGCTCTGATACTACTTGTTGGGAATTGTGCTGCAAAATCACGCAGAGATGGATCTAGGATAGTAATCCAAGAGCACCAAGCAAACACAAGAGAACACAAAGATTTAACGTGGAAAACCCTTTCGGGAAAAACCACGGCACAAAGCGACAGGAATTCCACTATGAAAGCACATATTACAAAGATAGAGGACTTACCCGGCTTGAGCAATCCTCAAACCTCACATTTTCTCCACCCCTTGAAACCCTAGAACCCTTTTAGAGACCTTAGCATGCCTTAGAATACCTCTCAGTCCCGTATATAACCCTTTTTATAGCTTTAAAAGGGAAACAAAACGGAATAGGAAACAAAATCTGCAAAATCTGCGTTTCCGTAGAAAATCTGCATAAACCTTCGATGACATCGAACTACCTTCAATGTCATCGAAAAATGACAAAAACAATCCAGCGACCGGGGGTGAAAATTTTGAAAATACTTGATGGCAATGAGTGGCTTTGATGTCACCAAACTGGCTTCGATGACATCAAAGCATGCTCGATGTCATCGAGCCAAGACAAATTTAAGACATCTGACATTTGTCAGCAACAATCATCCTCTAACGAAAAAGGAAACATTCCTGAATACATCGTACAGTATATCGAAGTGGTTTCTAAGGTCCGCTCTTTAGGCCTGAAAGTTAAAGATGACCAACTGGTTCACTGTTCACTCCCCAAGTATAGGGTTGTGATGTAGTAATAAACTCGGTAAGACCGAGGTTGAATCCACAGGGATTGAAACCTGTACGTAATCTGAAACTAACTAGAACTAGAACTAGGATAAGATAAAATCTAAATCAGGGGTAAATATGAGAATAATGATGAATAATCAACTAAAAACTTGTAGAAATCAAAGGTAGGAAACTAGGGTGTCAAGGATCCACTTGTAGAGATTAGGGAAATCTACGGTCAACTCATGAACGCAACTGGACTTAGAGTCCCATCTTCAGCCAGTTGGAAGATATAACCTGAAAATCAAATCTGAACGTCTTTTGATCTGGTTTTCAAGAGATAAGATGGATGTAAATTAGAATGGATTCCATCACAAGACCATGCCCATGAGACAAAGCAAACAACAGAATTAAACTTAATCCACGGCCAATCAGAGAGATGTATGAAAGTCAGGAAGAGTTCCGTCATCCAACCATGCCCAGGAGACGATGGTGAACAATAGGGCTTCCTAACCGCATAATCAGAATAATGAAAAGGAAATACTCAAGCCATCGCAGATCTACTGTAATATCAATCACAATAAACCATAAACAACTAAAACATTCCTTAATATCAAACCAAAATCAAATCAGTTCAGAACATGAATCAAACCAGTCATAAACAACCCATCACACGACAAGCTTCACCTCTTAGCCCTAGCCAAGAGATTCAGCCGATCATGATCATGATTAGGCTAAATCCAAAATAAACAAAAAGAAAAGAAAAAAATAAATACTCTACTCTCTCTCTCCTCACGCCCAGCCTCCAGCCAAGATCCACGTCTCTCCCCCCGTCACGTGAGATTCCCCCCTTTCTGTTTATAGGTGTCACCGCGGTGCGGAGGACGGTTTTGGTAACTTTTACGCAGCAAGAGTTCGGGCGCACGTTACGCAGTGAAAGCTGTCACCGACTTGCGTTTGGAATTAACTTTTCGATTACAGAGGCTGCCAGTGTAAGATCTGAACCATTCAACCCTCATGGCTGTGATCGGTTGGCCCAGGAGAGACTTTTGAATGGCCAGGATCGTCGGATCGATCCTGGCCATGATCGTTAAATGCCCCGCGGTGAACAGATCTCGAATGCTCTGTAAATAGAGCCTGCGGATGCTGATGCCTAGCGAGGCCCGTTTTTAGCTATCATTTGAGAAATATAAGCCATCTACCGGATTCCTTTTGGAATTTAGGTCGGAAATATGCAGTTTTTATCCAAATGGGCGGTGCAGATGAAACACATGCGGCCTGGTGAGGTCCACGTGGTGTGGCCCACCAGAGATTTGGATCTACATCAATCCCTGGCCCGTGGCCAGGGACGGACGAAGTGGATGGGCTACACGCCTCATGTGGGTCCACGTGGTGTGGCCCACACATACAAAACATATATGTATGTATTTATATTATATATATATATATATATAATATACACATATTATATTATATAATACAATACACCTGAGCAGGACAAAAACGTCCAGCGTCCAAATGGATGACTGGACACAACACATACATCACGTGGCCTACCGTCCCAGCCCTGCTGAACGAACGGCCAAGAATAAGTCATGTACATCTGGTGGGCCCCACCCTCACACATATCACACGTGTGGGGTAGGTCCCACGCAAATGGATGGATGGTTAGACAAAACACATATCTCATGGTGGGGCTCACGACTTGGGCGGTGTCAATACAACAGCTGCCTTGCTGTTGTGGGTTGGATGGACGGCATGGATAAGATCGTGCATCAAGGTGGGCCACAATCCATCACACAAAGAGAGAGAGAGAGAGAGAGAGAGAAGAAGGTGTAGGGGAGGGACCCCGCCACTATTGGGCCCTCCCTTGAACAATACATACATCAAGTGGGTCCTACAACAAGTGGACCCTTAAGTCACAAAAAGTAAGAATGTGGGTCCAAGATCACCCACCGTCCTCTTCTTCTTGGTCCGATGGAACGCTGAACTCCTTGGCTTCGATCTTGATGGAAGATGATGAAAAATGGAGGGTTGAGATGGGAGATGACAGGGTAGGAAGTGAGCCACACTAAAGCTCCTCTCATGGAGCTCTCTTGCTTGGACATGGGTTACTTGGGGTTTTCTTGAAAATAGAGAAAATGAGAGAGAGAGAGAGAGAGAGAGAGGATGGGATGTAAGAAAGAGAGGGATGAGTGATGTGTACTTTGACATATAAAGGATGGGTTGCTTTGACTTTGGGGTTACTTGGGGATGGGGTGTTGTACCTGACATGTGAGGTGATTGATAGGATTGATTGATGGGATGTGATGTGATTGATTTGAAAGATTTTCTTGGATTTTGCAATGCACGGTGTTTTCTTCAAACTGAACGTGGGTCCACATCTCCTGGCTAGGGTATCGCCTCGGCGCGCGAGACGCGACATTAGAACCGTGGTGACAGCGCGGGCGCAAGGGTACAAGTCTTGGGTCGAACTAACTCTAGAATACGGGATATGACTCAGGATCGCGTACAAACGCCGATAACAGATCGCGAGTCACGGGAATTCGATCGGGAGGATTGTCGAAGCCTACGGAACAGTACGATCTAAGATACGGGTCTTACATGCTCCCATTTAACCTATGTATCTGACTATAATGTCTCTTCAAAACACTCTGGTTCACCATTATCTGTCAGCAGTAGATAATGTAAGGAGGGTGAGTATCGGAACGTGAGTCTCCTCTCCCGAGTAGACCTCCTCACAACCAATGTCTGCGGCTCTGCCTCATAATTCTTCTGTGCATGATCATCCTGTGGCGCTGTAACACCCGTGTCCGGTAACTCTTCCAAATCTACGAATTATTTTTCATCGGCCTTATTTTACTGCACATTCTCCTTATGCATCACTTTTTAATTGAAGAATACATCTTTGCTTCTGATGATTTTTCTATTTTCTGTATCCCAAAACCTGTAGCCAAAATAATGTTGTCCATAGCCTATAAACGTGCACCCGTTGGACTTCGCATCCAACTTGTTTATATGATTTGCATCAATGTGAACATATGAAGTGCAACTGAACACTTTGAGATGTGCAAGGTTCACTTCTTTCCCAGTCCACTTTTCTTCTGGTAGCCCACTATCCAATGGTGCTAAGGGACTTCTATTGATGAAATATGCGGCAGTATTCACAGCATCTGCCCAAAACATCTTAGGCAACCCAGCATGTAACTTCATGCTCCTGGCGCTCTCAAGAATGGTCCTGTTAATGCGCTCAACCACACTGTTCTGCTGCGATGTCCCTGGAATCATTTTCTGATGTTTGATTCTATTTTCTGCATAATACTCCTCAAACCTCTTATCACAGAATTCTCCTCCATTATCTGATCTGAGACATTTTACTGTTTTACCTGTCTCGTTTTCTACTATAACTTTCCACTTCTTAAATACATCAAATACATCAGATTTATGCTTTAAGAAATAGACCCACAGTTTTCTACTAGCATTATCAATAAAAGAAACAAAATAACGTGAGCCACCACCTGTGTCAGTCCCCACACATCAATGTGTACAAGCTCCAATAGATGCATCTTTAGAGCATTCCTGTCTTCTTGAAACTTACCCTCTTATGCTTGTCATACACGCAGTCCTCGCAGAATTCCAAGTCAATAGACTTCAGCCCTGGTAGCTTCCCTTTTGACAATAGCACTTTCATCCATTTCTCACTCATATGTCCTAACCTCTAAAGCCATAACTGCCCATTCACTCCAGTTGATGTGACTGCGAGTGAACTATACAATCCTAAAGTCACGTACAAAGTACCTTCCTTCTTGCCTCGAGATATCACCAAGGCACCTTTTGTGATCTTCCAGGAATCACTAGTGAAGGTCATCACATATCCAATATTGGCCAACTGCCCCACTGAGATCAAGTTCCGTTTCAAACTCAATACATGTCTGAAATCCTTCAATTTCAAAACTGTTCCATCTTTCTGATTTATATGAACGTATCCCTTTCCAACAATATGTGTTAGGTGACTCTCCCGAAGTCACCTAACACATAATCATGTAGAACTTCCTTACACGAAGTTGCATGAAACGAAGCACCTGAGTCTATGACCTAAGACTCATTCTTCGCATCAAGAGACAAGATCAACGCCTCTGTATCACTCTCCTCAGATAGATTCACTGAATCCTTCACGCCTTCAGAGCTTCCTCCTTGATTCTTAAACGCCCTGCAATCACGTTTCATGTGCCCCTTCTTCCCGCAATGCCAACACCCGTCTTTGTCTTTCGGTCCCTTGGACTTCTTCCTCAACTTAGAACGTCCGTGTTTATTGCCTCCTTTGTTCAGCGATCTTCCTCTTCTTTCAAAGTTTAGAGCATTCCCTGAATCCCCTGAAACTTTTGATATCTTTCTTCTAGATTCTTCGCTGAGAATTAGACCAGCCACATCATCAAATTTCAGTTTTGTTGACCCTGAAGAATTGCTCACGGCAATTGCCAAACCATCCCAACTATCTGGCAAACTAGACAAGATCAATAACACCCTGACCTCGTCCTCAAAAACAATCCCAATGGATTCCAACTGGCTCGAGACTGTATTGAACTCGTTTAGATGTTCAGCCACGCTCCCACCATCTGACATCTTCATATTGAATAGTCGTTTCATAAGATGAACCTTGTTAGACATTGAGGGTTTTTCATACATGTAGCTAGGGTATGCATTAATTCTTTTGTGGTTTTCATATGCATTAATTCTTTTGTGGTTTTCACCTTGGATATATTGAAGGTGATGCTCTTAGACAGAGAGACTCGGATCGTTCCTAAAGCCTTCCAATCCAATAAAAACCATTCATCATCTGTCATCTTCTCTGGTTTCTTCTCTTTTCCTTCTAGAGGAATATAGAGGTCCTTCTGATACAGATAATCCTCCATCTGCATCTTCCAGAATGCAAAGTTTGAACCATCAAACTTCTCAATTCTAGTCTTCCCTTCTTCTGTCATCGCTCTCACTTGAACTAAACCAATAGCATTGATACCAATTATTGCGCAGCACACCAACAAGCGCAGTGAACAGAGATCCAATCTCCAGTCTCACCCACAAACGATAAACAGAAAAAAATATAATCTAGAAGAAGAATCAAATCATTCTAAACAAACCACAAGATAAGATATACGTGGAAAAATCCCAATAAGGGTAAAAAACCATGGGTGCAAAACTTCCACTATGAAGAAAACAAGATTACAAGCAATATACTAACCTCTTGATGCTCCCATGCACAAAGATAACTCTTACCCTAGCTTAGAAAACCCTTTCTCATATCCTAGAATAACCCTAGGAACCCCTATTTATAGTTTAAGAAACTTCCCTTTCGCATCCTTGCGAAACCGTCTAAAATTTCTGTAGTCCATGTCAAATCCGCAAAATGAATCTGCATAACCTCGACTGGTCGAGCAGGCTGCTCGACCAATCGAGCGGACCCTCGACCGGTCGAGCATGGGCCTCGACCGGTCGAACACCTCAAACCCAAAAAAATCATAGCTCGCTGGACTTTGGGTCGACCCAGCCCTCGACTGGTCAAGTGGGCCACTCGACCGAACGAGCAGCTCTGTCCAGATGTGGCTCCACATCTCAACATTACCCCCAAGTTTTCACCCTATTTACCATCCTACCAATGCCCAAAGACCAATGAGAAAGTGTCATGTGGCCAATCACAAGTTGTCACATTAGCATTTACCCTTAAAAAGCCCTGGAATTACTAAAATGTCATTCTGAAAGGCTACAAATAGCCTTCACCTCTCTTCATTTCACACACCCAAGAAAATCCAAAAACCACCTATCCACCAAGAGAGAGAGAGAGAGAGAGAGAGTAAGTGAGTGAGAGTAAGAGGAAGTGCTTAAATTCTCAAGCTCCCATCTTTAGTTACCCCCCTTCTAGTCTCCTCCAACCATCTCTTTAGCCTCCCAATCTCACTTGGGTCAATCATTCCCCACCATGGTGCATCCAAACATCCAAGCCATTTCAAGTGCAAGTCAAAGATCATGCAATTATCATTAAAATTCATATCTTATATCGCATCATTACTTCCCTTCTTAACCCCCTTGCCCCTCTAAATTACCATTGAATGTATGCTCTGTGACTTGCCAGAACTCTAGATCCTGTCACATCAGAAAGTTATGGTAGCCTAGTCCTTTTTTAATAGCACCCATCATTATCATATCTGTTCAAAGCTCTTCTAAACATCCCCCAAACGTATGCTCTACGACTTGCCGGAATCTCGGATCTTGCCATATCAGAAATTCGGGTCTGCCTAGTCCTATTTCAATATTATATCCTTTTAGACTATTTTACCACACAAAGTAGAGACCGTACATCTATACGGGCGGAGAAGGTGCCTAACACCTTCCCTTTTCATAACCGAGGTCCATTACTTCGAATCTCAAACCGCAGATCAGGAGTCTACTTAAGGCAAGACGGTCCCCGGAATCTCTGGCCTTGCATATTCTGCAGGTTCTAGCCAACTGTAGGATCTTAGATCAAGTGGCTAATGGCGACTCCAGGACTATCACATCATAATCCAAACAAGCTCGACCCCCCCTTTTGTCATCCACCAAAACCATGGAAACCAGCTTGGGCACTGATTTCCCAGTGTTCACAGTTCCTCATCTTTAATCACTTCCTCCATATCCAGTAGTTTGCAAACCAATTTGTTAAAGTTACTGATGTGGGCTTCCAAATCTCCACCCTTTGTCATCTTGAAGTTATACCGCTATAGCTTCAAGTGTAGGAGATTTTCAGAAGATTTTTTCGCATAGATATCCTCTAACTTCACCCATAAACTAGCCGCAGTTTTCTCCCTCAAAACATTATAGAGAACCTCATCCGTGAGACATAAACAGATGGAGGATAAAGCATTACTATCAAGAGTATCTCATTCTTCATATTTCATAGTCGATTTTCTCTCCTCAAGAGGCTTACCTTTGCCTTGCTTAGTTAATAGACTAATCATCTTATTCTTCCATAACTCAAAATTATTTTTGCCTGAATACTTCTTAATATCAAACTTGGCGTTTCCCATTGATGTTAATCCTACCGGTCCAGATCTATGCCCCAACAATAGCTCTGATACCACTTGTTGGGAATTGTGCTGCAAAATCACACAGAGATGGATCTAGGATAGTAATCCAAGAGCACTAAGCTAACACAAGAGAACACAAAGATTTAACGTGGAAAACCCTTTCGGGAAAAACCACGGCACAAAGCGACAGGAATTCCACTATGAAAGCACATATTACAAAGATAGAGGACTTACCCGGCTTGTGCAATCCTCAAACCTCACATTTTCTCCACCCCTTGAAACCCTAGAACCCTTTTAGAGACCTTAGCATGCCTTAGAATACCTCTCAGTCCCGTATATAACCCTTTTTATAGCTTTAAAAGGGAAACAAAACGGAATAGGAAACAAAATCTGCAAAATCTGCGTTTCCGTAGAAAATCTGCATAAACCTTCGATGACATCGAACTACCTTCGATGTCATCGAAAAATGACAAAAACAATCCAGCGACCGGGGGTGAAAATTTTGAAAATACTTGATGGCAATGAGTGGCTTTGATGTCACCAAACTGGCTTCGATGACATCAAAGCATGCTCGATGTCATCGAGCCAAGACAAATTTAAGACATCTGACATTTGTCAGCAACAATCATCCTCTAACGAAAAAGGAAACATTCCTGAATACATCGTACAGTATATCGAAGTGGTTTCTAAGGTCCGCTCTTTAGGCCTGGAAGTTAAAGATGACCAACTGGTTCACTGTTCACTCCCCAAGTATAGGGTTGTGATGTAGTCATAAACTCGGTAAGACCGAGGTCGAATCCACAGGGATTGAAACCTGTACGTAATCTGAAACTAACTAGAACTAGAACTAGGATAAGATGAAATCTAAATCAGGGATAAATGTGAGAATAATGATGAATAATCAACTAAAAACTTGTAGAAATCAAAGGTAGGAAACTAGGGTGCCAAGGATCCACTTGTAGAGATTAGGGAAATCTACGGTCAACTCATGAACGCAACTGGACTTAGAGTCCCATCTTCATCCAGTTGGAAGATATAACCTGAAAATCAAATCTGAACGTCTTTTGATCTGGTTTTCAAGAGATAAGACGGATGTAAATTAGAATGGATTCCATCACAAGACCATGCCCATGAGACAAAGCAAACAACAGAATTAAACTTAATCCACGGCCAATCAGAGAGATGTATGAAAGTCAGGAAGAGTTCCGTCATCCAACCATGCCCAGGAGACGATGGTGAACAATAGGGCTTCCTAACCGCATAATCAGAATAATGAAAAGGAAATACTCAAGCCATCGCAGATCTACTGTAATATCAGTCACAATAAACCATAAACAACTAGAACATTCCTTAATATCAAACCAAAATCAAATCAGTTCAGAACATGAATCAAACCAGTCATAAACAACCCATCACACGAAAAGCTGCACCTCTTGGCCCTAGCCAAGAGATTCAGCCGATCATGATCATGATTAGGCTAAATCCAAAATAAACAAAAAGAAAAGAAAAAAAACAAATACTCTACTCTCTCTCTCTCCGCACGTCCAACCTCCAGCCAAGATCCACGTCTCTCCCCCCGTCACGTGAGATTCCCCCCTTTCTGTTTATAGGTGTCACCGCTGTGCGGAGGACGGTTTTGGTAACTTTTACGCAGCAAGAGTTCGGGCGCACGTTACGCAGTGAAAGCTGTCACCGACTTGCGTTTGGAATTAACTTTTCGATTACAGAGGCTGCCAGTGCAAGATCTGAACCATTCAACCCTCATGGCTGTGGTCGATTGGCCCAGTAGAGACTTTTGAATGGCCAGGATCGTCGGATCGATCCTGGCCATGATCGCTAAATGCCCCGCGGCGGACAGATCTTGAACGCTCTGTAAACAGAGCCTGCGGATGCTGATGCCTAGTGAGGCCCTTTTTTAGCTATCATTTGAGAAATCCAATCCATCCACCGGATTCCTTTCGGAATTTAGGTCGGAAATATGCAGTTTTTATCTTCTGTTGATGAGGCCCACATGATATTTCTCTCCGTCGTTCAACCTACTTTTGAATAGTATTTTCCTTTGTGTGCAAGTATGGGGTTTGGAAGCGCTTCTTTATACGGTCGGTTAGACCTCCTGGCGCGAATGGACGGTCCGGATTACCAGCATGGTGACTGCAAGTGGGCCACACGATCTCCCAGCGGACGGCCTACGTAACCGCTGAAGAAGGAAATTTCCTTCTTTTGAAATTTTCGGTCAAGAGTCGGTTTGACCAACTCTCTGCTGCTGCGCACATCGAGTGCAGGTGCACATTATGCACGCTCAAGCATCCAAGGGTCCACTTGTACTGTTTATGAAAAATCCAATCCGACCATCTTTTTTTGTCACCGCATTTAACGTGTTCAGACAAAAACTAAAGTATATCCAGATTTCAGGTGGGCCCCAAATTATGATTTTAGGGGCTGATCTAGCCTTTGGGCCACTTCCACATGGATCCAAGGACTCAAATTTGATGTGTACGGTTAATTTATGTTCCTCAGGCCCTGTATGGGGTTTCGAGCCGATCGGATGATGGGAACCTTATGATCTTGCATTCTGGACGTTTTTCAGGCCTGTTTGAAGTGAGTGGCTAGAATTTCTCTGATTTCTGGAGTGTAAATCCGTCGATCTTTGTCCCCTGGGGTCCGTCCCTTGCCTTGGTGTCTTCAGAGCATCAAATCCACGCTTTTAGTACCCTTCTTCAGTCTACGTTCGTAATTCCACCTTGCATTACATACACAGTTAAACCATGCCGTTAAACAGAGTCATGCTCATAAATCCAGGTAATAAATGGGGTCTGATATGCAATATTTGACCCTCAACATTCACTTGGTCATGAACAACTTACCCCCCTCAATACAGTATGTTCCTAGTGAACTATAATACACTAAAGGATAAATGGACGTTGGACGAACTGATTTCTCGATGTGTCCAATAGGAGAAAAGGCTCAAGATACTAAGCTAGACACATAATGTTAATCTAGTAATCTTAGGACATGGACATAATGGAAAGAGAAAAATGAAACAAGGTTCTAATAAGGGATCCTCAGGTTCTCTAACTGGAAATCATGAAAATTAACTTGAGAATGGATCAAGCAACAAGCAGGCTAAAAAGAATAATTGCTTCTTCTGCAAGAAGTCGGGCCATCAGAAGAAAGACTGCATAAAGTATAAGCAGTGGCTTGTAAAGAAAGGTAATAATACTATCGTGCTATGTTTTGAATCTAATCTAATAAATGTGTCGGTAAATTCTTGGTTGATATATTCAGTAACAACTATTCACATATGTACTTCTATGCAGGACTTACTATAGAGTAGGCCACCAACTAATGCAGAATGCTCAATATGTGTAAGCAATGGCGTTAAAGTTGACGTGGAGGCAGTTGAAGTTTGTAGGCTTAGGTTAGGGTTAGGTCATTTATTGAATCTAATAGATACATTTTGTGTGCCTTTTATAAGGCGTAATTTGACATCTATTTCTCATTTGAATAAATTAGGTTATTCTTTTTAATTTAAGAATAAAAGATTAAGTATTTACTTTGATTCAATTATTGTCGGCACTGACTCTATGATAAACAACCTATACCAATTAGACTTGAATACCTCACACGTCTACAATATAAATGCCTTACATGGAAATAAAGTAGGATTTAAGCGAATTCTAGTCTATGAAATTTTCTCCATGTTGTGGCATAGGCGATTATGTCATATCTCTCATGAGAGATTGGATGGACTAGTGCGAGAATAGATTTTTCATTCTCTAGACTTCTCCGATTATAAAATGTGTTGATTATATTAAGAGTAAATAGACCAGAACAAAAAAGAATGGTACAATGAGGAGTGTAAGACTCTTGGAGATGATACACACTGATATTTGTAGGCAATTTCCATACAGCATCCTGGAGTGGGCATAAATATTTTATCACCTTTATAGATAACTACTCTCATTTCGGATATATTTATCTTATCACTAAAAAATCATATACTCATGATGCTTTTAAAATTTATAAAGTTGAAGTTGAAAATCAACTTAATAAGAAGATTAAGGTCGTCAAGTCTGACCGTGATGGTGAATATTATGGCAGATATGACAAATCAGGTTGCAATCCAGGATCCTTCATTAGATACCTAGAAATTTGTGATGTTGTCGCCCAATACACCATGCCTGGGACTCCAGAGCAGAATGGTGTAGCTGAAAGACGCAATCACACCCTTATGAAAATTGTGTGTAGCATGATAAGCAATTCGACATTACTAGAATCTTTGTAAGGTGATACGATTGAAACAACAATTCGTATCCTTAACAGTCCTTGGCAAGACTGTAAGTAAAACCCCTTTTGAGTTGTGGAATAGAAGAAAACTAAGTTTTTGATATCTACATCTTTAGGGATGTCCTGCTGAGGCCAAAGTTTATAACACACATAAAATAAACAACTTCAATAAGTTGTTTCTTTATAGGATACCCGAAAAGGTCAAAAGGTTATCGATTCTAATGTTCTTCCCACTCCATCAGGATTATTGAGATTGGGAATGTCAGATTCATTGAGGATACTAAAAATCGTAAGAGCACGAACATTAGGGATTTTCTATTCGATGAAGAAATGACTGTGACTCCTGTCACGATCATTCTGAGCCACGTTGGTATGAAACCTGCAGTTGAGTTTATAGTCATCGTAGATCACCACAATGAGTCCCTTATACAACCCACTTGGGAAGGAAATTAAAATCACACTTAAAAGGGTAAGCCATCAAGTAGATCTGAAAGAGAGAGGATGCCTACAATGCGAGATGATTGCATCATATATTCACAGGAGAACAAGTTTGACATAAGGGTGGAAAAGGATCCCGAATCCTTTACACAAGCCAAATAAAGTGCTAACCATTCTCATTGGATTGATACTATGAATAATGAGTTAAAATCCATGAAGGATGAGTTGAAATCCATGAAGGACAATAAAGTATGGGATCTTATTGAGTTACCCCAAGGAATAAAGTCAATTGGTTGTAAATGGGTATTCAAAACCAAACAGAACTCCAAGGGTAATATCGAAATATATAAAGTCAGACTTGTTGTCAAAGGTTTTAACCAATGTAAAAGCATTGATTTTAAGAAAACATTTTCATCAATATCTAAGAATCTTTTGTCATAACTCAACTATGGTCTCCTTGTCTAGTAACAACAAGCATTCGTCAAGGTCGAAGTATATCAACATTACGTATCTTGTTATGAAGGAAAGAGTTTAGGATCATCTAGTGTTTGTAGAGTTCATCGGCACTAAGCAAATGATTGTTGATCCGCTCACTAAAGGACTCCCTATCACACCATTTTAAGAACATGTAACTCATCGACCCCACAGATGTATTCAACTAATGGGAGTTGAGTGTGTTTTATTAGACATTGAAGAGATATTGTTTATGAAGTTTTGATGATTCTAATATAAAGTTAATTTCGACTTCTCTTATTCATGCGCAATTTAATTCTGAGAAAGCGAAATTATAGTCAAGTTTCGTTGAAGACATGCAAAAGCTCTAAGACCTTTTAAGGATGGGCACATATCGTCACATTACGTGTATAATCCTTATACCACAACCCCTAATTCCTTATTTATGTCATTACAACTGGTAGTTTTTGTGACCGTGCTTAGTCTCACTTTGCCAATATTAAATATTGTGATGGCTACCCGATCCAATACTAGTAGTCTTGATGGACAGAATTGTAATAGTTTTACCCGTACTATCCAATAATTGCATTGGTTGACCATTCGGATGTTTTCTTTAATAATAAAACATGTTTTCAAAATATTTTCAAAGATCAATCATTAACATTGATCAATGTAGCCCAAGTGTGAGAATGTAAGGATTCTATAAGGTGGGCCTTATTGCTCAATGGTCTGAATTTCCCTAAGGGTTGAATAATATGATCGGGCATACCAATGGACCCCACTCAGTTGTGAGTCATCTAAAATCATGTAAGAGGTGGTGAACTACAACTATGTCACACGCACAATGTTCTAGTTGGACTAGAATTGACAAATTCGTGTAAAGCCTTATGAAAAGGAGTTTTGATAGGTTTCAAACTCCTCGACCATCTAAACCATATAAATAGAGTTAAGTCCCCAATCCTACATAAGCTTCTATTCCCATCCCAGTGCTTCTAATGGTGCAAAGTACGGATGATTACAACATCAAGCCTACAGTTATGGCGTCCCAATCAGGTACGTTATTAATTCAGTTATCAGATCTCCATGCTTGATACATAGCACGGTCCTCATATTATATATCACAGGATGAGATATACAAATACCTGCCCCTTTCATCACCTAGTAGGCACGTTCATGCAACGGGCCGATGCACATTAACCTGCATTGCGTGTCAGATTAAATGTGCCAATTAATAATTAAAAAAAAATTAAAAAAAGGCCCAACACCAAAATCCCTCAAAGGATCTCATAGATGACACAGACATTTCGGAAACATTGGGACAGTACAGGGAGAAAGCAAGTGAGCTATAAGAGCTTTATGATACTGCCATGTTCCGCAAACCAAATACATGCTACAAAACCCCTTCCCATTACATGTTTTCAAGCTTACATGCGGCCACTAAAAAAAATCAGGGATTTCAGAATACACTAATGAATTGATGCCAGAAAAGAATTGCAGAAATCACAGGCCTAGTTAAACACTCCAAAAACTGCAAATGGCAGTAGAAATATGAAGCTTTCATCAGGAAGAACCTAAAAATGTCTCCGGCCGCCAATTGGTTTTCTGTGCTGAGAGTAACCCTATCTGGTCTTTGGAAAATGTCAGACGAACCTCCCAGTGCAGAGACTTCAACAAGTTCTCAACTTCACTCACGACGCTAGACTTGTCGCGGACAATTAGTTTACCACCTGGTCTTACTATCCGGTCGATTTCTGCCATCACAGGCATAATTTTGCACCTGAAAGTCCAAACCAGCTCCCAATCATTACATGAATGGAAAAACAGAAAAGTCAAACAAAACAGAAATGGATAATCATATCATAATCCACCTTTTCTTCAGGTTAGAGAACAAGTGGTCCGCATGGAGTAGATCATAGGTTCTTGGGTAAGTGCTGAAGGATTCACACCAATCATGATAAATACCAAAGAGACCACGCTCATAAATGATGGGAAGGGTGTCTGGCGAATCTACGTTAACTACATTCATAACCCATACTTTGAGGTCATTCAGAGCTGCAGCAAACCTGGAATTGGCTTATTTGTCAGTTGCGGTACTTTTACCTGAAGAATGCTATAGATAAAAGGAGAGTGAGCAACTGAAATGAGTTTTCCTTACCCCCCATAAACAGCTCTCATGTCCATGACATTCCTCACATTCGACCAACTGATTCCCAGACCACTAAGATATGACTTGCTCACAACTCGTTTCCAGTGTTCGTAGTCAGATACAAAGTCAGCGGGAGCTGGTTTTCCATAAACTCCAACTTGAGTGTTGTTTAACCAGTATGGAGGCTGCTGCAGTCTAAGTGGCCAATCTTTGGGCCATCGAGAGCCCCGTTCACCACTATCAAGAGGCACTTTGTGCATGCAAGCCTGCAATGGAACGTACCTGAAAATGCGAAATTATAAAAAATGAGTTGCACCGAACTTCCTGAACAGCAGAATATGAAAATTAAAATAAAATAATAATAATAAAACAAAGAGCAAGTAATAAAGTGTATGGAAACCTTCCAATCCACAATTATATTTGGACTCATTCACATGCCTGTCTGAACTGTTCACTAGGTCCACTACACTCCATCATCCACTGCAAAAATCACAGCAATTGATGCTCCTAAACATCAGTGACTGGACCCATTTCTTCAAATAATAGTCCAATCCTTTTTTTTATGCCATTGACTGGACAATTTGGATCATCTGATCAGTATCATTTTTTCAAGGCATCCTTTGAAGAGTGGACTGGAACTGATGGATGGTCTAGATAGGTAATGCTGAGAGAGAGAGAGAGAGAGAGAGAGAGAGAGAGAGAGAGAGAGAGAGAGAGAGAGAGATTCATGGTTCTACCAAGCAGCATTTGGATCATCATCTTCTTTGCACATCGGGGGATTGTTACGCTTTCTGCTGTTGTAACAGTCATTGGAGGTAGGTTTACGGTAAATGGCAGCACCAACAGAATTCAATTTGTCCTTCTTGATCGTGACAAGTTCCCAACACATTGATGCCGTCAGAGAACTCATGGCTGAAATGGCAAAATCCATGTATCTCAGTTATAGATACTTGAGAGAGAGAGAGAGAGAGAGAGAGAGAGAGAGAGAGAGTAAAAGGTGATATAGTGGGATCCTACCCTTCCAAATCTCCACATCTTCTTTCAGCTTCTGATATACAGGAGTAGCCGACCAGACAAAGTAACCACCAGGCCGTAACACACGGTTCAACTCCAGAAGAAGAGTGCCACCTGCAGGGAATTGCTAATGTCATAACAGTTCATAACAAACCAAGTGCAACATAAACACATCATAGAAGAAACCGAGAGTATTTTGGGAGCTGAAAGCCGGATGATAACCTTCTGCGTGCCAAGGAACCCGACAACGTGCACAGTGCACAATATCGAAGACCCTGCTTGGAAATGACAGTCGTTGGGAACCCATAACTGCAGATATTGCTGGAATTCCCCGTTCAAGCGCAAACTGAACTTGAGCCTCATGTTCATCTTTGGGTGCGAAAGACATTGCAAGGACATCTCTCTCAAAAAGAAAGCCACCAAAGCTGGCAACTCCACAGCCAACATCCAGTATCACGCGGGTTCGCTTCCCCCATGCAATCTTAGGAACAGCCTGCATCGAAAGCCCCAGATGTTGGAGTCAGAACATACTGTCGCAGTACCTGACTCTGTGTCCTAAGCAGAAATACTTCAGCATAGATACATAGTTGCAAAGAAAATGTAGCATTGACATTTTGAATCCAGAGCACATTGAGTAACATATCCAGATTTTTATTTTTATTTTTTCATCCAAGCCTTCTATCATTAACTCAATTTTAAGAAAGTCATACAGACATTTCCATTCATGTATCACAAAAGAAATACATGCATGCAAATTCTTGTAACTCAGTTCCTCTGGTGGAATTAATGTAAAATAGTAAAACCACAAAGCTCCTATTAAATCTCAAAGATATCTTCTACACTCCTCCAAGTTAGAGAATGGTAATCTTAATCTTTCACTCCCAACTTAACAACCAGCAAGAGTATCTCTTTGCTTGTGATCTTTGTTGATAACTCAAGCAACTTGTAAGGTTGTACAACATGGGACCAATGTCACACTCGGTGGTAATCGGAACTGATATCACTAACCTAGTCGCACATTGCTTGGCTGAGCCACATCAAGTCATTTATTGCAGAACTCTGGAAAAAAAAATGAATAGGAAGGGAAAAAAAAAAAAAAAAAAAAAAGGAAAGAAGAGGAAAATGTGGAAACATAATACAATAAAAATATATGGGGGGAACATCCAACCGTCCATCACAAATCAAATGCGCATTGGCCACACCAGCTCTATATCAGGCAACTAGCCATACAAATAAGTAGTGATTCTTAGGCATGTAATGGTGATACATACCACCTGTCTTTAATTTCAGTGACCACTGACCCCATGTCAGAGTTGATAGTGTCCTATCAAGAGAGCCTAAACCATGTCTGCTTGATGTTTACTAAAAATGAGGCAAGTCTTAATGACAGCTAGGCCTATCTTCTCTCTAACAAGTGATATCACTCTTTATGTTCCGATGGAAAAACGAAGTGGCTTCAATGTTTATAGTCCTCAGATTGTCCCAAACTGTATGGTGGCATCTGGCATCACCACTACTCCAACCTATAGGTAACTAGGACCTGCGAGTCGGTGTTGGACACAAACATCGGGTGCTGGACAGGACAGCTCTTAATAGTCAGAATCATCGACATATCCATAGAAATTTTCTAAATAATAAAACATTATACTTTACAGTATAAAATGATATTTATACAAGAAATATTCTAAATAATAAAACATTATATTTTACAGTATAAAATGATATTTATACAAGAAACCAGAAAATAAATAAATATTAATAATAGAATAAAAATCAATTATTTATTTATGAAACGGCTCCAAAAATAAAAGACTAGCAATTGAACATGAAATTTTAGTTTTTTAAATAAGCCATGTCCAAGAGCGTGAGCGACCTATTAATCGGTCAAAGATTGACTAGGATGCCATTGTGATCAAGCAAGGTTATATTCTTCAGCATCCATAATGCTGATAAAGTGTTGTTCTCATGTGAACTAGGATTTTTTCCCATGATCAATCATGGTCAGCAGGTATCCATAATACCTTGAAAAATCATGGGTATGCACTGGAAAGGAGATCATCAATAAGGGTCCTTACCCTAATATCTCACCATGTGAGAAGGCCATAGATCCCGAACCATGGATCGCACAGACTATCCCAAGACTGCCAAAGAATAGTCATAAGTGCATGCATTCTTGCACATCATGCATCTCTTGCATCATATTAAATATCACCATTTTGTCACCATAGAATTATTGGCTACTATTTTGTCACCATATTGTATTATACCTTAGAATCAAAGGTAAGGGTTCATGGTAAATCACAGTTTGAAATATAATAAGAACACAAATAATAATAATAATAATAATAATAATAATAATAATAAAGGCTTTCTAACTACATGTGCTCTTACCTCTCTTGTAGGCATGGCAATGTGATGGGAATGTTTATTAGCATCTTATGAATGAATGGTAATGAATGCGACCCTTGATGTAATATTTATGCAACATTTATATCTGATCCAATATCACGATCAACAAAGAGGCAACTCCACTGGAGATCGAACCTCTAGTTTACTACTTTAAATGACATCAGGGCTTTAGGAAAACTACCATTTATAAAACATTCATACATTTTGAAAACATTAGCTTATACACAAGAGCACGTGTAATTAGAAAGCCCTTTGATGTCACATATGGCGCCAAAGAGGCGACTCCTAACTAAGGTATTTTGTAACGGTAACGATGGCCGTAATGGCCACCACTGTTACTTTTACGATACGAGGCATAACAGCTGTTACGACCCCATAACGGCCGTTACGGTCTCTCTTTTTTATTTTTTTATTTATTAAAAAACCCCCAAAAAACCTGTATCTGCCCCGTAATGTTGATTAAAAAGTATGAAAAACTTGTGTCTATCCCATAATAGACCATTACAGGGCTATTATGACCTTTATAGGGAATGTATCATGCAGTTAATGGCAATTACGGGTCATTTTTTTCCATAACGGCCGTTACGGCCATTATGACCTCGTAACATGTAACGGTTGCCACTGTTACCTTTACGTAACAGCCTTTACAACACACCATGCCCTAACAAGTAAATTCCTTCATCTCTAAGGTAAAATATGGAAAATTCAAGGTGTGCAAAATTGGTTAGGTATCAGCAGTAACAGTAGATACATAACAATAACGATAGTTAGCGGTATGCAATAGAAGGCTGAAACAGTGGGGTCCGGAGAAAAAGAACCGCAATGGCCATTACAAGGCCGTAACGGCCGTTATAATCCCGTAACAGTCGTTATGTACGGTAACTAAAAAAGAAAAGGGGAAAAAAAAAAAACATACCTGATTTTTTTCTTCTTCCTCTTCTTCTTCTTCATATATTGTTGCGGCGTTGCTACGACAACTATCGCGGCCCACAGATTCCTCTTCTCCACCTTCTTTCTTCCCCCTCTAGTGCAGCTCTCTCTCTCTCTCTCTCTCTCTCTCTCTCTCTCTCTCTCACGCACTTAACTTTTTTTAGTACTGCAACATACGCCACTTAGTGCACATACTGTTTCGGTGCATGGCAACCACCTTGATTTATGTGTTGTATATCCATGCCATCCATCAATTTTTTCAGTGGTCCCTAAAATGAAGTAGATCCAAATCTCAAGTGGACCACATGGTAGGGATTGAATGCCCACCGTTAAAAACTTCCTAGGGCCCACTGTAATGTTTATTTGCCATCGAAAAATGTTGATAAGGACACAAACCTGGATAAAGGGAATACATAACTAGCAGCTTAATCCAAAAAGTCTTTTGGTTCCAAGATGTTTTTAATGGTGGGAATTCAATCCCTACTATACAGTCCACCTGAGATTTGGATCTACCTCATTTTTTGGACCATACCTTAAAATGAGTTGGTAAAAAGGATGGACAGCATGCATATACAACAAATGCATCGAGGTGGGCCCCACATTCAAGGCGTCACTCATTATGGTCCACCTGAGATTTAAATCAGCTTGATTTTTGGGGCCATGCCTTAAAATGAGTTGGTAAAATAGATTAATGGCATGAATATAAAAATATATTCAGGCGGGCCCCACATTCAGGGCCTCACCCACTAGTGGTCCACCTGAGATCTGAGTCTACCTCATTTTTGGACCATGCCATAAAATGAGTTGGCAAACCGAATGGTCCATATGGATATACAATACATACATCGAGGTGGGCCACACGTACATGGCCCTAAAATATTGTACATGAGGCATATATTAACTCAAAATTAATTAATTAAATTATGGGACTGTTGTTGCCAAGTCATAGTCCAAAAATTAAATTGTTTGAACGATTTTCACCATTAATTTACGGATACTTGTTTTTTGAAATAGAACAATTTAACATTTTTTCATTCTTCATTGTCCAATAAATGTCCATCAATCCGTTAGTGGGATAAGTGCCAATAGATTGCATTTATTTGAGGCTGATTTGGAGACTGATTTGGGACATCAAATGGTCAGCCAAATCAACCTTAAATCAGCAACACTATTCACCCGAATCTAATTTCAATTTTTTCTTAAGATCTATTGGGGGAAATGATATCAATTTGTTAGGTATATGAATTACATAATAGGACACAAAAATTCCTAGATTCTATATGTTGAAATGTAATGTATGCGAGTCGTGAGGTATGTAATACACCAATACTATAAATAATAGTAAAATATACAAATATGAGATGTTTTGGTATTACATTCATTCTAATCAATAAATATTATATAATTAAATAAGTAAATATAAAAGATTTGCAATTAATTCCAAGTTGTGAGGTTCATAAATTCATTAGACAACCCGATACAACATTCTCACCAAAGACTGAACCATTAAAACACATAAACATGCTCAAATTTATAAATTAATGCATCTTTGGAATATTTACAATTTTCTGTATTTTTTGGATTTTTTCTGAATTTTTTGGAGCCAAAAAAAAAAAAAAAAAAAAAAAACGACCAATACAAGGGCTTATCACCTGTTACATCCCCCATATCCGTCGTTACGCCGATTCAGTGTATCTGTAACGGTGGGCATAGTTCACCCACTGTTACCGTATGGAACACCTTGATGGAATTAGCTCCGTGAAGAGGAAACACGTTACTTGCACATTGATTGGAGTGTTTTCCTTGTGTCCCTAGGTACTCTTGCTTCGACATTGCATACTTCCAAACTTTTCATTTCAGCAATGGCTTCTTCATTCCTATTGGCGGATTCAATATCATATTTCTGCTTCTTCATCCCTATTGACAGATTCAATATCGTATTCCTGCCTACAAACTTATTTGTCAATACTCCTGTTGAGAGGGCGCATATAAGGGGAAATCAGGCATCAACACTCTTGAGGGGGCAGTAAACTCGTGTTGTGAGAACACCGACTCAAGCGCCCATTGTTTCAAATGCTCCAAGAATTCCAGTTCAGGTCCCTCCTTCGTATCGTGCCTACAAAAATTCGATACTCTAGAAGCTCCAACTAAAGCTGTCAGAGCCGTCATTAAGAGAAAGGATGGAATGATGTGTCTTGCTATGGCTATTGATGTTGGTAACGCGAAAGAATGTCGGTGAATCATTCGTAAGACAGAACCGTCAACTACAACTTGCTACCAATCTCATATGGGCCCAAGGGAAAAGGTACAATGATCGGGGACAGTTGCAAAAGTTAAGACTCAGGTCGCCCACGCTTGCATATCAATCAGTGTGTGTAGGTGTAACCTCAACAATTCCATGTCATACAAAAACCACCATTTTACATCCAGCCCGCACAATCAAAGTGGGTTGATTCTTGGATCCCTTCAACGTAGATATGATTGATTAGTGCTCAAGATGCATAAATTACCCCGCTTTGAGAAAACTTGTCCTTAAGTTTGAAGCTGGTATCAGTCTTCAAACACGTCGTGCCTCCATGGCAAACCTTCTTCCCCCTTGGTGAAAGTTGATGGTGAAGACCTACGTGTCAAGTTGGCACCGCTCATGCGACATGCATGGTAGATCATGCCACCTCTTATTTGGCATCCACGTTTTCCATGTTCTAGGTGCAGCTTCCGCTCCTTCACTACTCATGTCCCCCATGATGGCTTCGAGCTTATTTTTTATAATGGAGCCTGCTTATACCGAATGTTAAAAATCCCTCCCCTGCAACTGATTTCATGCCTTTTCTATATCATCTTTCACATCACAAGTCTCTATTTGTGCACTCTGATCATTGTCAGGGTGATCATTGAGTCATTCATCACCTTTCCCGCTAATCTAGCCATTGATCCACCGTCTTTTGCTTCACCTATTACTCCCACCATTGGCTCACAATAATCTTCTCAACTGATGTATTTGTAAATCTATCGATCAATACAATCAATCCGTCAATGGACTCTCCATGTGTACCATTAAGGATCACAGCTATGTCTCCAAACACAGTATCCTTTAGATCTTTAGACATGCAATCTAGGTGGGCTTGGGACAATTCACAAATTTCTATTATGCCTTCTTCGAATTCTTCTCGCAATTGCCTCATCTACCTGCAATGCCTCACCCATTGTCATCTCACTCTTCTTTCTATGGACATTTCTGAATACACGAGGGATGGTGGTATACTTTTGTGGCAAGGATAGGGAAAATGAGTTAGCAAGCCATAGTAATCATAGATTGATGGGAAGAGAATTGGAATGATAGGACTGACGATGGTGATAACCAATGTAACACGGGTATGAATCGGGTAATTTGTAAGGAAACTTGCAGTGTCTACAAGCGTCCGGATAGGATTAAGTGTATGAAATTGTAAGAACATCCGCTTCTCACCATCTCAACAATGACTAATATGTTATAGTCTGAAACTAAGGATAGATTTTAGGTTCCTCTTGGGATCAATTTAAGGATAAGTTTTGACGAAGACAGAAAAACCAAGTTCCCAAGTGCAGAACTCAGTCTGATACCAATTGACACAAGATGGATTATTAAGAATGAAAAAAGAGGAGAAGAAAGATTTTTGCACAAACAGCTCAATTCAAAGATGTTGAGTTTTGTCCCTTTACAGGAGTATTTTATACCAAAACTCAGATTTTATTCCAATCTATATTCATCAACTCTCTCGTACATATGGACTTAGGGGTCTTTATATAGGCCAAACACAAAAGGGTGGAGATCTTACCAATCTAAACTCTAGAATTTTTAGATTAACCTATGGCATAATCAAAACACAAAAGATGAAAACATGAGGACTTCTACTAAAATAGGAAACTAAACAGCTAGTTAACATATTCTAAATCCCAAAAATATTTTATCTAAAATGCCAAGATGCTTTTACATCCAGTCCACACAATCAAAGTGGACCCATTCTTGGAACCCTCTAGCACATACATGATCAATCAACAGTGAATATGCATCAATATGATACTCCAGAAAGATACCGCCGTACTAAACAAGCATGTGAAAAACACGCATGCACATTTACTATGCAAAAGCTGAGAAATCATATGAATGGTTTATATCATAAAGAAGAGGCTAATATAATAACAGCTACAACTGCAAGATTGTGCATTATTTCTTTTCTTTTCTTTCTCACCTGTTGAATGAAATCAATGTAATGGAGTGCCCCATGTATGAATTGGGTCCCACCACCAGGGAACGTGAGGTACTCCCCCATAACTTTCACCCAATTTTGGTGGCCCTTCACAACTGCAAGCTTAGTATGAGGAACATTGTTATACCAGATCTGCAAAACCACACACACACACACATAGAGATCAAATATGGCAAGTGGTGAATTCAGGAGCTGGAATGAATCGAAGTTTTCATGATTTTTACCTTATCTCTGCTTTTAGGCCACTCAATGGACTGCTTATATCCCTCTGGAAGTGGGACAAGGCATGATGGGCTCTCTTCGGGGCAATGCCTCTCTCGATGCTCATAGTGTCCCGTGGTGTGGAGTTGCTTGAGGGCCTTCTCATTGTCAAGACAAGGGATATAATCCGTGCCTGCAGTGACATTACAGAGCTCCCAAGTGTACCCATATATGTTGGATCCTCCTCTCTGGGAGCCTGATGACTCCTGCCTCTCCTTCTCATTTTCGGATCGGCCTGCCTGCGTCGACCAGGCCGATCCTTGCTGATGCCCCTTGCTTTCCTTCTGGATCAAATCGGCTGCATGTGGATCCAATAACTTCCCTTCCGACTGGTGGGTTTCCTCACCAGCAGTGATTCCGTCATCACTTTGTTGGGATTCATGATTCTCACCAGAATGGCTTTCGTCAACCGCTTCTTGGGATTGCTGCTGCTGATTGATATCGCCGTTGCTTTCATCCTCTGCAACCTGTTGCTGTTGCGACTGCTGGTGATCCTCTTCCTCTCTTTCAGCCTCCGATCGCTGCTGGTTTCCGTCGCTGCTTTCACCCTCCGACTGTTGCTGTGAGTGCTGCTCATTGATTCCATCACCCCCAGACTCCTCATTAGATTGATGGGATTGCTGATGCCCTTCATCGTTCTCCGCCTGTTGCTGTTGTTCTTGTTCTTGCTGCTGCTGTTCTTGTTCTTGCTGTTGTTGTTCTTGTTGCTGCTGTTCTTGTTCTTGTTGGGATTGGTGTTCAGATTCCTCGTTCGTTTGGGAATCAGATGTTTCCTGCTCTTGCGGCCGCTCTCGGGCTATGTCAACTTCATCTTCAGCTTGGTGATGCTGATTCTCTTCACTTCCAGTTTTGTCGATTTCATCTTCACCTTGGTTAGATTGCTGCTGCTGATTCTCTTCATTTCCCTCACCTGTCACCTGTAATTCCTGCTGCTGCTGCTGATTTTCATTACTCTCTTCCGATTGTGGCTGGCCTTCTGCAGCGTCTTCTGTTACATGTGTATCCTTTTCAACAGAAGAAGCTGCTTCCTTCTCTCGATCATCCTCGACCACCACCTCATCCTTACCGCCACTGCCTTCGTTACCATCCGCATTGCTCTCTTGCTCCTTCCCATCACCTTCATCCGATTCCCCGACCGAGATCTGACGGCTCTCTTCCTCCGCCAACGGCTTTTCATCCATCTTCCCAACATCGCCGACGCCATCATCATCGTCCACCTTGCCCGGCCGCCCCGACTTGCGGCCTAGGGAAGACATCACGAGGTCCTGATCATCGGCGATATCCGCATCATCGAAAGTCGGCTGACGATCCACCACCGCCGATCTCCCCAACCGAGACGACGACGACAGGGGATCGCTGCCGCTGTTAGATCGTGTGGTTTGCGCAGGGACGATGGAGGAGGAGGTTAGCATCCATACGCCAAGTACACAGAGGGCCACGAAACCAACGGTCGTGATTGTCGATAGGTAGGAAGAGGAAGAAGCGGTTCTCTTACCGGGTCGGGAGTTCTTCCCAAAACCCATTTCTACAAGATGAAGAATCAAAGAAAAGATGGGTTGGAATATCAAAAAGAGGGGTTTAAATGTACAAAAACTGAACGAAAGAGAGAGTGCGGGGGCATTTTCAGATGGAGAGAAATATATAAATACATGAGATTTCAAGGGGCAAAATGGGAAAATGAAACAATCTACAAGATCCCATGGAACCGGAGACGGAGTCGGGCAGGAATGCAACGCGGCAGGCCTCCCACGGACAAGGTGGATAAAGAACCGGGTCGTTATTTCATGCTTACGTGGCACGCGTGCGAGTAATCTGGGCCATGTTTTAAGATGCTCGATTCCAATTTCTTACTTACACGAGCACGTCTGAATATGGTTCTAACTTCTAACTGTCCATTTTTCTCGCTAAGGATGTTTTTTTATGACGTATGATCAAATGCGTTGGAGCTGAGTGGGCCCACATGTTTATGTGGTATCCAAACCGTTCATCTGGTGTGCCTCCTTGTGGTCACCGTACATCTTGAGAATCATCACAATAAAAAACTTGTGGAACAATTTATATAGGGAAATGTACAATCACGCCTAAGTAACTCAGTAAGCTAAACGTACTGAGAAAACTTTGTGGGGCCCCAACGTGATTTGTGTATTTTATCCACCCCTTTCCATCCATTTTACTAGATAATTTTATGAATTGGTCCCAAAAATGAAGTTTATCCAAAAGTTCAAGTAGACCACACCGCAGTGTGAATTGAACGTCCATTGTTGAAAATTTCTTGGAAGCCCCGTGAGTTTTGGCCTATGAGTTTTTGATCAAGATGATATTTGTGTTTTACCTTCCTCCATGCCTGTGATCTCATGAACAAGTTAAATGACAAATAAATATCACCACGCGCCTTAGGAAGGTTTCTACAATGAAAAACATTATTTCTTTCCTGTGGTTGGTTCTACCAGGGCTTTGGATATGATTAAATTTTAGCTCAACTCTAAAAATGAGTTGAAAAAGTGGATGAATGGCGTAGATAAACCACACGCATTAAAGCTGGGTTCAACGGAATTTACTAATAATCGGGCCATGCATTAATAAGCCCGGTTCCAATATTCTCACTTACACGCACGTCTGAACATGGCTGGTCGTGGTATCGATTCCTAGTGGAGGTGGCTAACAGTGAAGTGTCAACTGACGGTGGGGTGTACTAAATAAATAAATAAATAAATAAGAGACGTCTGAGCATGGTTGTAACTTCTAACAGTTCATTTTTCTTGCTAAGGGAAGAGAAATGCGTAGTGAGTAACTCACCATGCTTAGCCGACTTAGAAAACAACGTGAGGTCTACCATGATTTATATGTTTTATTCTCACAGTCCATCATCCATCTTATCATATACTTTTATGAGTAGACTAAAATACTAATAATAATAATAATAATAACAACAATAATGAAGTATATCCAATGTTCAAAATGGAATGCACTACTGGAAAAAGTTGAATTGAATGTTTACCGTTGAAAAATTCTTGTGGGACACAAGTTTTAAATCAAGCTTATATCTGCGTTTTACCTTCATCAATGTCTGTATGATCTTATGAACAAGTTGAATAACAAATAAGCATAACTGTAGGGCCTAGAAAGGTTTCGACGTAAAAATAATTATCTCCAATGTTCCCGTGGTAGGATCCACTTGATTTTTGGATGTGCTTCAATTTTGGGCTCAACATCTTAAATTAGATGGAAAAACGGATGGATGGCATGGATAGACCACATACATTCAAGGTGGTCCCAACTGTGTTTACTCAGGAGTAACTCAGTACGCGATCCGATTTCCTTTTTTTATGGGGAATGATGGCACGCGTCAGAGCTGGGTGGGGCTCACTTGTGATGTTTACGTGGAATCCAAACCGTGAATCTGGTGGGCCTCCTATGGTCGCCATACATCCCGATAATCAAATTCCCATCAAATTTTTAGATGGGATAATTTACAAGGGTAAATGTTCAATCACACCTAAAGGCTATATTTCACTTTTTATGGCCCGCCAAAGTGAATTGAGTTAGGCGTGTCCCTTCGCCCTGGTGCACCTGATGAATGGGGTTGGATTACATATAGAAGACACATTTCATCTCAAAGTTCCGGGGTATTGGAAGTAAATTAAATGGTGTAACATACACCCTAATTCATAGCTCAAGAGTAGACTAAGTGAAAGATCCTTTTTCGACACTGAGGTCTTGGCATCCATTCCCTCGTGGGGTGGCTAACAGTGAAGTGTGAACTTACATGGGAATACTAGCAAGCTAACACAAAAAATAATAATAATAATAATGGTGTAACACGTACCACCAAAAAAGATGGTGTAACATGCTACCGACATGCCTGGTGGCATAAAATAAAACATTTTATACAAATTAAATACGATCATACACGGCCCAGGGCTGGTTGGCCTGCCGGAGTTCCGAACTCAGCAACGAACTTCACTTTCGGGGCCTAGAAAAGATTGGCCTGTCTGACTCGAACTCGGAGGTGGCAAAGTTCTGTGGGTCCTATCATGATGTATGAGTTATATCTAAACTGTCGGTCCACTTTATGAGCTCATCGTAAGGCTTGAGCCAAAAAATAAGACTGATCCAAAAATCAAGTGGACCACACTACAAAAAACAATTGAGAATTCAACATCCACAATCCAAACCCTCTTAGAAGTCACATAAATTTTGGATCACTGTGATAATTTTTTCTCTTCATTCGGGTCCATGTGACCTTATGAACAGATTGGATGAAAAATAAATATTATGGTGGGCCTATGAATGTTTTAACAGTAAGAATCATTATCTCACTAATATTTGTGGTGCGGTCCACTTGAACTTTAGATATGACTCATTTTTGGGATCAAGATCTAAAATGATCTCTCCAAATGGATGAACGGTGTGGATATAATACATACATCATTGTGGGGCCATGTAACTTTGATCTCCTTAATTTGAACCATTGGAAAACTGGGAGTGTCAACCATCGTGTTCTCACAACACGGGTGGCTTGTGGTACACCACCCAATCCACTACCTGAGGTACTTGAAGGCCTTGTAACTTTGATCTCCTTAATTTGAACCATTGGAAAACTGGGAGTGTCAACCATCGTGTTCTCACAACACGGGTGGCATGTGGTACACCACCCAATCCACTACCTGAGGTACTTCGCTCATCCCCCTTCAAGGAAGCAGTTGGCGTACCAAACACCTCGTATCTAGCTAGTGTGGCTGTGTGGGTAGACCCTTGGCAAGTTTTGAGATGTACAAATGCTTTAAAGGAGATTAAAAGTACATGGTCCTACAATGATTATATCCACATTGTACATTCATTTTGTGAGATTATTTTAGAGCATGATCCCAAAAATGAATCATATCCAAGGTTAGGGGTGTACATCGAGGCCAACCAAATCGAGCTAGCCTCAACTCGACTCAGCTCGGCCACTAGCTGACGTCAGCTCAAACTCGGCTTGGCTCGGTCCTTGAGCCGAACTGGCCAGCTCGCTCAGTTCGATCAGCAGCTCGGGCCAGTTCAAGCCGAGTTCGAGCCACGATCGAGCCGAGCTCGCCATTGCAGCATTTTCACAAATACCTGGACTACACCTTCAAAATCTCACTGTATTTGAGATAGCAATAATGGTTTTATAGATATTTTATCAAACACCTTATAAGCAACATAAAAATCAAGAAAAAAGGGTGTTGGTTTCATATACATACCTTTTTTGCCACCAGCCACACTTCTTTGAGTCATTTCATCAAACACTTGGTGAGCAACATCAATATCAAAGTAACCAAGTCACCGAACTGGTTCGATTTGAGTTCGATTTAAGTTAGGTTCGATCCGAGTCGAGTCGAGTCGAGTTGGGGCCGGCTCGAACTCATTTTCAAGCTCAAAAAATCAGCTCGACTCGGCTCGAACTCAACTTCGAACTAAGTCGAATTGAGCTTTTTCGAGTCGAGTCGAGTGCTCAGTTCATGTACACCTCTATCCAAAGCTCAACTCGATTACACCACAAATAGCAGTGGGGAGAATGATTCTGACTATTAAAATGTTCACAAGGCCCATTATAATGTTTATTTTCCATCCAATTTGTTTATAAGTTTACAAATAGAAGGATGAAGAGGAAAAATAAATATGATTTTGATCCAAAACTTATGTGACCCAAAAGGGTTTTAATGGTAGACGTTTAATCTCCTACTACTTTTTGCAGTGTGGTCCACTTGTCTTTGGACTTGTCTCATTTTTTTAGTTCAAACCTTACGAGGAGCTTGCTTAATGGATGGACGGTTTGGATATAAGACATAACTCATGATGGGACCTACAGAACTTGATGATATCATGTAACGACTCGAAAATTTCCATATAAAGACCCGAGTACCACCTCGACCAGAAATCACTTAGGATTAAATCCTTTAAAATTTTGACAAAGTTAACTAAGTACTAAACTAGATTAGTCATGAAATCCACTAGAATCGCTTTAAATACAATCTGCAAGACCCAAAACTTGTAGAATCATTGACACTAGGTTATCCTAAAATCTAGGATCAAACTCATTTCCCGATTGCTCTCGGGAACACATTGAAACTTCGTATCAGGTCTAGACTGCACATCGGGAGTCTGAATAATATGAAGTTATGGACTTGGGACCGCCTCACTGGGCTTGACAACCATCTCGGAAATCAAATCCAGACAGTGTCCCACGGCTGTTCGCTTGAGTCCAGAGCGAGAGAGTGTGAGAACACTTGTTTTCTTTACAAAATAAATATCTCAAATAGTAATCTGAGACTTGTTACTTGCGGACATTTTGTAAGCAACCAGACCGTCAGAATCTGACCCAATTACATCCTCGGATCAGGAAAAATTTCATAAACATATCCATGTACTTGGAATTTCAGATCGGGTTTCACTGATCGTTGAATTGAAACTGGTCCACCACGTGTGATCTGGGAATCCGACTGAAACGAAAACTTAACTCCACCTAGATCTAAGGTTGGTGAACTTAAGTCCGACCTTTGGCTTAAGGAGGCCCGCCAGAAGTCCTCCGTTGAGCTGAAATTAGAGCTGGGCATTGGACCGAGTCGACTCGGATTTGGCCCAACCCGACCAGATCTGACTTTTTAAAGTCCCAACCCGAACTCCGACAAAACCGGGATCGAGTTTGACTCAGCTAACTCGGGTAAACCCGAATACGTGCTGGTCTGACCCGATCCGAGTCCAACTCGTTCAGAAAAACCGAGTTGGATCGGATTGTGCAAGGTTCGGATCCGTAGTTTTCCTGTGGCCTACAAATACTCATTCATCACTATTTTTAGTGGAATGGTTCACCTGATATTTGAATCTTCTTGAATTTTGGTATCTTGTCCTAAAATGATATGGAAAAAAAGATGGACAGTGTTGATATGCAGCAAATACATCAATTTGGGCCCCACGCAGTTAGGGAAACTGGGTAAGTGGTTCACCTGATTCAGCAAATACATCGTTTCTGCAACATGTAAGGCTTTTGATGGTTGCTTATTTATAGCCAAAAGGAAGAGCTGAAAGTGATTCAATCAAACTGTACAGTAATACAAAAATGTTATCATTACAAGTTTACTATTGATAATCCAAACACATGACTTGACAGTAAAATGCATTTGTTGTTAGGAGATATATAAAGTAATTTATAAGCATTGAACATTTCCTTTATATTACACCAGAAACTAGTGAAAGAAACAGGTTCTTAGCCACCAAATCCACATTAAAAGATGCACCAGCTGCACACACAACTTAATGAGTTCTCTGTGTAAAACAAAAATTACACTACTACAATTGAACACTATACATGTTGTAACACCAACTAGATTAAGTAAAACTTTCATACATTCAATACCCTCTATATGATGAATGCCTTTGTGGCATGTAACTAAATGAACCTTGTCCGTAATAGTAACCCCCTCCTCCACCTCCACCTTCATCGCCAGATTCATCCTTCGGTTCTTTTTTTACTGATTCAACTGCAGAAGAACTCTTGGGCGACTCCGAGCTGGATGTGTCCAAAAAAATGTCGTTCACCTCTGTTGAATCGGATGGTGGGGATCCCTTCCCATCGTCCTCATTCACAGATGCAAGAACTTTTTTCAGACGTTTTTTATGATCCGATTTGTACGGGATTCCCAATAGCCTATAAAATGCTACAAGACTTTTAACAAACTTTGATGGTTTACCTGTGCCTGCTTCAGCATCATGTTGTCTTGGAGGTGGATGTTGTTGTCTGGTACTTCTTGATCTGTATGTCATTTGCATGCTTTCTTTGATGGCCTCTTTATAATCTCGTTCCTCTTGCTCCCTCAAAATTCTATCTTGTTCTTCTTCTCTACTAATGGTGGTTGTGGAAGGCCGGGAACTAGAGCTAGAGCTAGTTGCAGTTCCTCTGCTAAACATTTCTTCATTTATAATAGGCCTACATCTATATATTCTTTGGTTAGTTGTATTGGTTGTAGTTACAGGGTGAGGAGTGTGTGAAGTCTTTGTATTAGAATCGAGAATGGCTCCAAATAAATCTCGGACCTCCTGAGAAGCTTTGCAAAAAGGTGCGGTGTCTCCTCCCCGACAAGCCAAATGTAATTTGAGTCGATTTGTTTTGTTAACAAACTGTTTTCCACACAACTTACATTTCAGCTTTATCTTTCCATCCTGGGAGTAGGTTTGGACCCCATAATCTCAAATATATGCCGATGCATCATCTTCCGATGACATATCTAGTGTATATCTGGTTAGCTTAGGACAAAAAAAAAAAGAAATTAAAGTTATGAATGAACGCAAGTGCCTAATAATATAATAAGAGATTTAAACAACATTATCTAATTGAATATTACTAATGAAAAAAGAGAAACATTCATCCACCCATAAAACTTCAATGTAACCATTTTAACAAAATTACAAATAATATGATATAATAAAATTAGAAGGCATCAAAATCATATTGCAGCTGCAGGCACTGTCTCTTCAATTTTTTCACTTTCCTCTTCATCGAACTCCTCATCAATAGAGGTCTCTTTCCCCCACATCGGATGTAGCCAATCATGGGTACAAATGAGCGCTTCAACCGATTCAGGTGTAAATGAGCTTCTATACTTGCTTACGACCCTACTCCCCATACTGAAAGCGGATTCTGAAGCCACGGTTGAAATTGGAATTGATAATATGTCGCGTGCCATTAACGAGAGCACAGGGTACTGCAACTTACCAGATCTCGACCTCCACCACTCCAAAACATCAAAATCATCACCTTTGTTTAGAACTAGAATATCCTCCTTGAGATACTCTTCAAGTTCTGATCTATGCATCTGTACTTGAGTCCCTTTTAGCTGTGTATAGTAAGACATGAAATCATCTGTCGTGTCTTCTTCCAATTCATCAACAGCAGAACTATAACCCACTTGAGGAGATTGTTCTTTTGCGGCACACGCATATAAATTGTACAATTCACTGGCTGCACCAGAAATCTTTTCAGCCTCAGCAACACCCATTATACCATATAACTTATTACAAATGTAGCCAACCATAAACATCTTGTACCGGGGATCAAGAACGACCGCAACACCCATTACAAGACTACACTCAGACCAATACTTATCAAACTTTACTTGCATACCCATGGTCATGAATTGTAAAAAGTCTTGTCCACTACTGCTTTTGCGCAATGCATCTTTTACCTTCCAAAGTTCAAAGGTAAATATATTTGTTGTTGGATACTTGCAGCCCGAAAATTTCTTCGTGCTGTTGTAAAAAACAGAAAGGAACTTACGAACTGATTCAGCTTTTAATCAATCATCTTCAAAAGGCAGCCAAATATATGCACTATCATGCTCCTCATAGTGAAAGAAGGCAGGTCTCAAATCTATCGCTGAATCCAACATTTCAAAAGTTAAATTCTAACGTGTCGTGACATCCAACTTCATCGTTTTTCGAGTTGACAAATTCAACCGCTTCACGATCTCATTCCATGTATGTAATCGTGAAGGTGACCTCCGTATGTATTTCACACTCTCTCTTATGTTTTCGATCGTGGGATCGACTGTTTTAAGGCCTTCTTGTACAATCAAGTTTAGGATGTGGGCACAACACCTAACATGAAATATCTTTCCACCAAAATACAAGTCACGGGTGGCCTTAAACTGGTTGCGCAAATTCATTATCACACTATCATTTACAGAGGCATTGTCTAGTGTAATTGTCAAAATTTTCTTCTCAATTCCTCACTCTATTAGACATCTGTGTATGCAGTCTGAAATCATCAAACCACTATGAGGCGGCGCAAGATAACGGAAGTTTAATATTCTCTTGTAAAGTCTCCATTCGGCATCAACGTAGTGAGCAGTTAGGGACATATACCCCTTTCGTTGATTGGATGCCATCCACAAATCTGATGTCAGGCTAATTCGGGAAATCGTGGCCAACTCTCCTTTCAACTTGACGTTCTCGCCTTCATACATTTTCATACACACTCTCCTGATTGTTGTGCGAGAGACTTTCTCGTATCTGGGGTTAAGGGATTTAGCTAGTCCAACAAAAGCAGGACTCTCTACCATTTAAAATGGCCTTTCATCTGAAATAATTAACTTGACCGTCCACTCATTCACCGACTATTTGTCATACTTGTAGATGGACACTGACGGACCGCCTGCAGATTGTGAAAATGAAAGTGTTTGTTGCCTTAGCCCACCTCTCGCTTTTTTAAAACACTTTGCCAGATGTTTTTTCAATGTTATGGTCGAACCATCTGCTTGCTTAGTGTACTGATTCTTGCAGTGCTTGCATTGTATCTTCACTTGCCCGTTCTTCAGGGTTACTTCCTCAAAATCTTCCTACATTGCCGACCTCGTTTTCGTATTTCCCGCAATATGTGACTATGTGATACTAATATCTACCACGTCGACGGGCACCTCTCCATGTTCAACACCTAATCCTTCATCTTCAAGGATCATCGGTGATGTAATTGATCAACCACCAGGGGTCAGGGACAGGGTATTGGAAAGACCCGCGCTTTCCATCTGATAGTTGAAATATATTAAATCATATTAGCATTAGCAATCTAATGCTAACAGAGTTATACTAAATTCTAAATTAGTTACCCATCCAAGATTGGATAGATTATAATACTTTCATATTCTCATTTAAACGTTTACGCTGAAAATCCGGCAGCATCTCCTCATGCCTCTCCAGATAAGTTGATCTTACGTTATATTCCGATGCCAAATATCTAAAGCAATGTGAAGATATTTGGCATTGGATACGAAACGAAAGAAACATATCCAGAGAAAAACGAGGAGATGGAATGCGGATCAGGCATGAACATTTAAATAGGTTATGTGAAAGCATACTATCCATCTAACCTTGAATTATCCAAAAAGGGACAATTTGAGCAATTTCTAAAAAGGGACAATTTAAGCAATTTCTATGCCACCAAAAACACACTATATCTATGTATGGCCGCATAGAAATCCTCAAACGGGTAACTAATTATCTAACTTACAAGTAACAATTAAATCCTAAATTAGTTACCCATCCAAGGTTGGATAGATTGTAATACTTTCATATTTCCATTTAAACGTCCACGCCGAAAATCCGGCAGCATCTCCCCATGCCTCTCCAGATAAGTTGATCTTACGTTACATTCCGATGCCAAATATCTAAAGCAATGTGAAGATATTTGGCATTGGATACGAAACGAAAGAAACATATCCAGAGAGAAACGAGGAGATGGAATGTGGATCAGGCATGAACATTTAAATAGGTTATATGAAAGCATACTATCCATCTAACCTTGAACTGTCCAAAAAGGGACAATTTGAGCGATTTCTATGCCACCAAAAACACACTATATCTATGTATGGCCACATAGAAATCCTCAAACAGGTAACTAACTATCTAACTTACGAATAACAATCACAAGTCATAACTATAAACTAACAAGTCACAATAATAATTTAAGGAGAAAAAATGTCACAATCACAACTCGGAATCACAAGTCACAATAATAATTTAAGGAGAAAAAATGTCACAATCACAACTCAGAATCACAAGTCACAATTATAAGCTAACAAGTCACAACTATAAACTAACAAATCACAACTATAAACTAACAAGCTAACTATATAATGAGAAAAGCGAAGAAGATCCACATGATTTGCCAAATATTGAGATGTTATAAATGATAAATAAATAAATGGGGTTCTAATGGAAAAGTCAACTAACATGCTTCATCAAAACCAAGGTACTGTGACTTGGAAAAGTCAGCTCATACAAGCCTCGTGTTAGGCCAAGTTACCAAAAAATCACTCTCATCAAATTCAGGTGGACCACATTATTGAAAACTGTGTATAGGGCAGTTATCGCCCTCCAAATTAATTTCCTTGGCATGGCTTATATGAATCATGATTGGGCTTCACATGCCTAAATTTAAGTGTGGCATCTAATGATGGGAGTGGATTTCATATAATTATTTTGGTGGACCCTGGAAAAATCAAGGGTCCTCCAACTACTTTCTTTGTGTTGGGCCATCTAAATCATGCAAGTAAATTTGATTTTTTGTTTTAGCCTAAATTAGGATTGCCCATCTAATGGTCAAAGTAATTGCTCATACAAGCCATTTTGGGCCATGCTAAAAATAAAGTCCCGCCTCCATCATGAACGGTAAAGAGAGCATTCAAGAAGGAAAATATGGAATCTATGTTTGTCTTGATCTTAATGTGCCCACCATAACATTTATGTAAGATCCACTCTGACCCTTTTTGAGAAGATGGTGATTTTGGTGGGAACTCGTTCATAAAATAAGTATAATGTCGAACCACATAAATTTGCTTTGTTTTATGTGTTGGTTTTCTTTGTTGCATACATTTATAAGAAGAAAATTTTTTTTTAATAACTTTACACTTTAAACTAACTCTCTCTCTCTCTCTCTCTCTCTCTCTCTCTCTCTCTGTTTTGCATCATAAGTGCAAATTTAAAAGGGTAAAAAAAAGACTTAAACTAGTTCCATGCCTAATCCTTGTTTAAAAAATATACCAGGGATTTGTCCAAAGAAATGATTGCATGGTCAAAATTTTAAAATGCATGGTGCCCATTGTCCAAAGGTGAAAGATGTTGTGGTTCAAGTAACAGACTTCCAATGCATGTGACCGCATAAAGTAACTGAGGCCTGAAGCAAGAAGAAAATGATGATACAAGGATAATGGCCTTTTCTTGAGACAACAAGTGAGTGAGTATAGATTTACTTGTTTTAAGGATAGCATTCGAGGAAAAGAAGAGAGAAGAAAACCAATAGAATTACTAGCAAATGAAGATTGGTGGTCTCCATTTCTTTAAAACTCTTGTTTCAGTGTTGCTTCACACATGTTAGTGCTACTTTAGTGCTTTATTACATAGACATAATTTTTTTTCTTTTTTTCTTTTTATCTTTTGGGTGTGTGTGTGTGGTGTTGGGAAAACGTGTCATTGCACCCAAGTCAAAAAGGTTTTTTTTTTAAAAAAAATAAAAAGAACCTTGTCTTAATATAATGTCTACAAAATACCCTTTTTGTTGCATCGGATGGTCCCAAATGCAGCATCAGACTTATGGGTGGTATGTAAATATTAAGGTATCTCATGGGAACTTGCCAAAACATGTGACATGTTGGAGAAGTTGGGCGTGGTGATATCATAGTTTGTAGAAAGTTGCAAAGGAGGATTGATTATACTTCATGGATAGAATTGATGTGAGATGACAGTCAAATGGAGATGGAGAAGAGATAAGGGCACAATGGAAGTTAATATTATCGGATGATTAATATTATCTTCTAGTGCAAATTTTTTTGTTGTGCTCCATCCACAGTAGGGTCGGCGAATTGGACAGCCTGGATTGCCATACAACTGTGCCATGTGTACGGTAGAAGTCTCTACCATTTTCTAAATTGCACGGAACTAGCTCACGCCTAGCCATTCTTTTATGCAAGTGTAAAAGTACCATTACATTGCCCTCCCTCTCTTGCATAATGATCCTTAAACTTGTATATAGGCCTGCATTATTAAAGTTTGTTTTTACAGAGCATTGTTAACATTTATCTAACAGATTACATGCAACATTTATGAAGCTTTATAGATGAAAGGTTCTGCAAAACCTTGTTCGCATGCTGAAATGGAGCTTTTGCATGTGATATGTTCATTCATTGTATGATCAATAAGAAAAACTAAACTGAAAAGGATTGAAGTCAATAGAGATCTCCTATTCAGTTTATGAAAGTTCATGCGCTTAAAGCCTTAAACCCCCTAGAATTGAAGCCCCATTTTCATTCAAAGAGATACTGGATCCTTATCTTTCCCATATTTTATTAGAAGGAAACAAATGTGCTGCCATCTATAATTCCCTCAAGAGTTCAAAAATCAAAAGAGGTCCCAAATATTACATTAAATTCTTTCATACAAATCTGAGCACACCAGATTTACAGAGCATCCTCCACCTTTATCTAACAGATTAGATGCAAAAGATTTTTGAAGCATGAAAGACAAGATTCTGCAAAACCTTGTTCACATGCAGATGTGAAGCCGTTGTATGTGAAATGTTTATCTGTATTATAAGCAATTAGGAAAAAGGATACTGGAAAGGATCATAGTTATACTCACTAATTCTATCCATGAAGAATGGCTTGTATTCCACTAGAAAATTTATCCACACTAACATATCATCGAAATTGTAGACACGAAACCCATGTACCAAGATCTGTTTGGCTCCTTATACAATGAAAGTAATTTGCAACTTTTGGCATTTCTACTCTTTAGTAGAAATAGCAAAAAAGCATGAAAGATTACTAGTGTGGACATGAAATGGCGCTTTTCCATATAACACTAAAGAGCCCCAATTCATAAATTTCCAAAGTTCGATTGATTGAAATAAGAATTCTTAAACCAAGGAAAGGTTGGACAAAAATGGACTGTGATCAGAGATCTACCTTCAGACATACTAGAAAATTAAGCATCACGGTGGACTTACCAACATTCAAATCATCAACGAAATAAAAACTTCCACCATCAGACATGATGAATATACATGTGTACATATATAGGTAGGAAAATGTTACAGTGATAACAGGTACTTCTGGGGAGCATCCATCAGTTGCGCCCCAAAAAGTTGCTAGAGGAGCCTAAAAATTAGGCTAATCCAACCATCAGACAAGCCACAACACGGAAAACAATGAAAAAAAAACTCAACCTACAAATTCAAGTGGTGGGGGCCACTTGAAAGTTGGATTGGGCTGATTTTTTGGTGGGTAGTTAGCATTGTAACACTTGCCGACAGGAGAGTCTGTCTCTCCACCCACGGTAAAAAGAAAACAGCCATTCGATTTCACATTTCCTCACAGTAAATATATGGACAAGATGCTCTGCATGGCCCACCATGATGTGTGAGTGACATCCATTCCTACCTGAAAATCAGACCATCCCCATTAAAATACTACTGTGGGCCACAAATGTTTTGGATCTTATCAACAGATGGCTAATAACATTTGGTGGCTCCAGGAATCTTTTAATGGTGGCCATTCAACCAACCACCACTGTTTGCTGTGGTGTGGTCCACCCAAGATTTGGACATCCCTCATTTTAGGGAAGCTGTAAAAACAGATGAACGGCGTGGAAATCTGTCAAAACAGATGAATAGCATGGATATCTGTCAAAACAGATGAATGGCGTGGATATCTGTCAAAACTGATGAACAGCGTGGATATAAGGTAGATCAGATGCATCAGATTCACTCCACAGTCAGGGATTCATTAGAATAAGAAGAAATAAGAAGAGGAGGAATGAGAAGAAACTTTCAAAACGGAATCCTCACCAAACACGAAGGAGGAGACTGGCGTCGGCCAGGCAGCAGAACAGGTGTTGAAGAAGAAGGGGAGACTGGAGAGAAAGAAGATCGTCCGTCGAGCAGCGATCGTCCGTCGGGCGGCGATCGTCCGTCGTTCGGGTTGGGTTAGGCCGTTAGGGTAAGAAAAGAGGGGAAAGGGAGAGTCGCTGTAAAAACGGGTAGGGTAAGAAATTTAGGATTTAAAAAAATATAATTTTATTTTTATCTTGCCCGCTCTTCTGCCGGGTCTGTTTCACATCAGTCGGGTCGGGTGCACTGGCCTCAGGTCGGATTATCGAAGGAGTCGGGTCGGTGCGGACAGAGGTCTATCCGAACCCGACCCAAAAATATACGGATCTGAAATTCTAAACCCGATCAGGCCTGATCTTGGCCGTCGGTTCTGTTCGGAACGGGCCGAATCGGGTCTGATCGGGTCGGATCTGGCGGATTGGGTAAGAAATGCCCACCTCTAGCTGAAACTGTGTCGCTTTGGTTATAACCTAAGTATACCTTGTCCACAAGTCTATTTCAGTATGTTTTAAGCTATATAAGGACCTTAGAACCCTCTCTCTCACAGCCATATGAATTTGAGAGAAACCCTAGAGAGAGAAGTGAGAAAAGAGAGAGAAACTGTGAGAGAAGTGGGAGAAACTTCCTACTACTATTTCCTGCCGCTACCCAAGATCCACCACTCCATTCTTGTCGCATTCCCGGCGAATTCAACTTCGTTTCTAGGTAAGAAACCCTAACCCTAATCTGTTTTGGGGTTGTGTATGTTGTAGGTTATGAAATAGCTAACCTATTTCATTCTATAGGTTACCAAACTACCGAATACGGAAGCTTAGCAAACCTATCGTATTCGTTACGATTATACGGAAAGAGGTGAGGACTTTAGGTGTATAGGTTACGGTTTTTAACGCTTTCAATGTTAGATAATGATAGATTCATGATCTGCATGTAATTGCACATGTACAAAGTACTGTCTGTATTTCGTTTCGATTTAAGACGAAGAATATAGAATTTTACATATTCTAGGTATTCGTAGAAAATACCGTATACGTATAAATTTTGGAAATGTGTTTGTCATGATTATTTGTTGTATGAATATAATATATATGGATAAAATACTTAGTTGACGAAAGGATTCGCCCTAATACATGATTTACTAATATACACTATGTATGTAGAAATAGTGTATTCTAGAAAGTACCGTATACGTATAAATTTTAGAGATGTGTTTGCCATGATTATTTGCTATATGAATATATTATATATGCGTAAAATACTTGCTTGGCGAAAGAACTCGCCCTAATACATGTTTTACTAACATACACTATGTATGTTGAAATTGTGTATTCTAAGTGTTTGTGAAAATGCTTGTGAGAGCAAGTGTTTGGATGATGGTGCCTTAGGTAGGTGTTGAGATAGGATTCTCAACTACCTTAGAGACGTGTATGATTTCCTCCATGTTGGTTGTTTACTTTAACCACTTATGAAATATGTGTGTTTGTATTCCTGTTTATATAGTGCTTTATAACATGCTTTATGACATGTTTTATAACATGCTTTATGACATGCTTGTTAACTTGCTTGAATTACTTTGTTTAATATGCCTTACTCTACATACTTTAAATAAGGATTGATTGAGTTTGGGATTATGTTTATAGTCCAGACAATCGGTACCAGACTTGAGATCGTGGTTGAGATTCATTCACCACGTAGGATGCGTTTGATGAACCCGAGTCGTACTTCAGTTGGTGACAGTGGTTAGGCCACGTGAAGTGCTTATGCACTTCATGTCGTTCAGTTGATTATATGCTTGAGCTAGTCAGGCTCGTCAAGTAACTCGATATGTCTAATGTATGTTCACCATGTTTGGACACTACTGCTTGAACCTAGGGTACCAAACTTACCAGTGGAAATCCCGTTAACCATGGTACCTCGATCCGCTAAGACTCATGAGTCGGGCATGGTGGTATGGGACACTGTGGTCGAACTATCAGCCTACGCTGGGGCCACATGCCTCCCCGTAGTGACCAGTAAGTAACTAGACTCGTGAGCTGATTATGGTGGTATGAGACACTATATTCGTGCTGTCAGCCTACATTGATAAGGTGATGGGGGAGTGGTGTAACCATTGTGTGTAACAGCCCTGACAGCCCTTTGTAGTGACCTCGAGCATACTCTAAATTTGCGGTGAGGTGACGAGTTTTGTCACGGTGTGTGTAGAGTATGAACTAGGCCTGTATCTGTATAGTGATGAATCATTAAAGAGGTGATGGGGGAGTGGTGTAACCATTGTGCGTAATGCCACTGACAGCCTTTGCAGCGACCTAGAAACATATTATCGTATGAGATTAACTAGAACTGACGACCCTAGAATGGATCATGTTTGGGAATGATACAAGGGAGGTACCTCAGTTTCCCAATACTGCTGTTTGAAATGGACTAATAACAACTCGGTAATCATGTTCATCATGCATTGCATGTGCCTGGAGGATGTGGAGCACTGAAGAATGCAAGCATACCGCGAACGTAAGATGGTGTCGCACAAGGGAGAGTGTGGTGAGGGCATACATCATGACTGCATTCATACTTGCATTAATAAGAGTAGTTGGGAGTGTTTTATTATACTGCTTTGTCATTACTGCTTGACTGAGTTGATAACATGTTAACCTATGCTTTATTGTTCCACTGAGTTAGCTACTCACTCCCACGTTTGGGACGGTGTTGTACACACCAACCAGACTCTGTCTCAGGTGTAGATGAGATGACGACTCAGGAGGCTGAGCCGAACTATGACGAGGACTAGGATGAGTTCTCATTTATGCAGTATTCTGGTGGCTTCGACTAGACTATCGGATCAACGGGATTTACAGGACTTATTTCCTTAGTTGTACTTTTGACATTTTGTTCATAAAACAGATATATGTATATGGTGACTCAGATGGGTTCATACTCTGGAGATTGAGATGGTTTTGTGTCTTTTACATACATATATATACAGTTTAGTCTTCCGCTTGCCTTTATATAATTGATCTGGAGTATGAATTACTGTTTTGGTATAATCTCACTCATGTTTATTGCTCTAATACAGACAACATTTAATCATCATTATCTATGTTGCATAAGTGATGTTTTGGAACTCGAGAGTTGAGTTGCTACTCGACCCTCGAATTTCAGGGCGTTACACATCAAAACACTGGTCATGTTGGTGGTGGGTGGTACACCCGCCAATCCGCTTTCCTGTTTCAACTGTCCCGTCCTTCCCTTGGGGGAAGCGGATTGCGTAGTGCGTACTGAGTAAACTCTGTGGGGTCCACCATGATTTATATATTTTATACACTCCTTCCGTCTATTTAACTAGATAATTTTAGGGCTGAGCTCAAAATTAAAACATATCTAAAGCTCAAATGGACGACACCATGGGAAATAATATAAATTAAATATCTACCGTCGAAAAAATCTTGAGGGCCACATAAGTTTTGGATCAAGGTTATATTTGTGTTTTCCCTTTCATCCATGTTTTTGCGATCTTATGAACAGGTTGGATGATAAATAAACATCATTGTGGGGCCAATAAGGTTTCAACGGGGGAAATCATTATTGAAATGGCGGTGAAGACCGCACTAGTTGAAGAAGGAATATGTCAATATGTCCTAGAGGGGGGTGAATAGGACTTTTTATAGTTTTTATGATTTATTTAAAAATCCTACTTTATTAATCCTATGAATATGCAATTATCAGAATTACTCAAATGTAACTCTACCGGCTTCCAAGCCAGGTAGAGGATCCAATCACAAACTATTCAAGATATAGCAATAGGCAACTTAGTTTATGTTGGATGAGACTGTGTATGTGTGTGAGGTGTGATCAGATATAAAAATGTGAATGCATTGACATAAATCACACACACAGAAGAGCAATCACAAATATAGTCATTTTTATAGTGGTTCGACTACTTGTCTACTTCACTCCCGGTAACCGCACTCAACCCTTGAGTGTACCGGATTTCACTAAAGAGGTTTCACAATAGTTCACCTCAAATCTAAGGTTTTAAATCGGGTTCACATTCAACCTTTACAACCTACACTGAGGCTGACTGTTTATGCTCTCACGAGCAAGGGTCAACACAACGCACCCACTTTTCGGCACACTGGCCAAAGATCTTCCATAAGACCCTACTGGAGGTTTCTACACGGTTCACCTCAAACCCAGGAGTTTTACTGGTTCACTCCTAACCAGATGTTTATGCTCTCCACAGAGCAAGGGTTCACACAACGCACCCACCACGTACACTCCTGCCGGAGGCCTCCTTGAGGACTTCAAAGGGTGAGAATCACTTAAGACCTAATCCTAAAAAGGAATGATCACAAGTGTCCTCTTGAACTCTAGATACTTACAAATAAGTTAATGAGTCCCGATTAGCACAATGCCGAAGATCTCCTCCTCCTTGTTGATGAAGAGTCTTCTGCTCCTTTGATCCGCAACAGAATGATTTACCAATACTCGGCTTTGGGTTGGGTCAAGGTCAAGATGAAATCCTACTCTCTAAAGGTTTTCCTATAAGGGAGATAGAGTAGTTCCAACCTTATACATTCAAAACATCCTAGCTTAATGATTTGCCATTAAGGTAGTAGCTGGAGGATCCTTGAATGCGGAAGTTCATTCCCCAATCCACTCTATTTAATATCAATGATGAGGGTGGATTGGAGGATGAACTTCCTTGAGAGAAAGGGCTTTGGGTATATGATCTAAGGTTAAACACTCAAAATCTTTCTCTTCTATCTCTCTCTCAGCAACAATAGACAAGTCCTCTATAAATAGGTAAAAAGGTTCCAACGGATATAAAACGGTCACATTTATGACAGAGTTCGATATCATCGAGCAGGTTCGATATCATCGAGCGTGTACTCTTAATAGCATCGATGATCTGCTCGATGACTTAAACTCAAAGTCATACGCTTTTGAAACCTTTTGCTAGATGGTCAATGAATCGAAACCACTGTCGATATCATCGGATTTCGAACTCCAATTCCATCGATGGTAGGTTCGATCTATCGACACTTGAAAAATGAGAGAGACTTGACATGAAATATTTCAGGTTTTTAGGATATGATCGAGGGTCAGCCGATGTCATCGGAATTTGTATATCGATGATATCGAAGGCAGTGTCGATGTATCGATAAATCCAATAGATTTACCAGTAAACTCGCTTGACAGTTTGTGTCCAGTTTCGATACAATCGACTCGACCTCGATATCATTGACATATGAATATCGATTTCCTCGAATGGCCGCCGATCAAAGTTAAAAACAACCTGAAATATCTGCTGAAAGAAATGCGCGCCCACGGTCAATATCATCGATGAACTTCCGATCTTATTGATATTTAATTTCAGATCATATCGGACGGTGCATCGATATATCGAAGAAATTCGAATTTTTCTCTAAAAAACAGGGGCACCGGAAATCTGCCTGTCCATCTTATCGAGCCACTTTCGATGGGCTCGAGATTTGAGTATTGATGGTATCGATAGATGTATCGATACATCGATAATTCGTCCAGATATATTGTTAAGTTGCTGGACATATTTGGTCCTCTTTCCGATCATATCGATAAAGCATCGAGGACTCGATTGCGGGGGTCGATCATATCAAGGGTGCTTCGATAAAATCGACAGGGTGAGAAAAACTTAGAGATTTTCCTATTTTGAAAAAAGTTTTCTCACCTAAAAACCCTATGTTTTTCTAACTTGTTTTTAAGGGTTTTATTCACCTGGTGTTTTGGGACAAGGGATGTGAGACTTTAATTTTACCTGTGGCGAGCTCACACACATCCGGTTGAGGCAGACGCTTGAATTGATCTTCCTATCAGGCTCTGTAGACAATTTGACTCAACACTCACGTAATTTGACAAACCAGGGCACTTTCAATTATTCTCATTGATTCCTGCGATATGGTCGACTTCAGTTTTGGATATGCTTCAATTTTGATCTCAACCCCTTATATGAGTGGGAAAATGGATGGACAACATGGGTAAACCACATACATTCACGGTGGGCCCAATAGAGTTTACTGTAAGAGGGTACCGAGTAAATACGTAATCCGATTTTTCCCTTGGAAGTGGATTGTGTAACGATGAGTAACTCAGTATTGAGTAAACTCTGTGGGTATCTAGGTCATGTTTGGCTGGGCGGATTAAGAGGGATGGGATGAGTTTTAAGGTTGTAGGGGCTGTGTCAGTGGATGTCGGTTGATCTCATGGGGCGGGATAGCCCACAGGATCTGTCCGCGTCCGTTTGGACAATCTGTGGGACTGAGCAGATTTGATCCGATCCCACAGCAAACGTGTTTGGGAGGTGGTGGGATGGCTTTTAAAGTCTGGCCAAATAGCTATATATTCAAGGCTGTCAGCGACCGGAAAAAAAAAAAAAAAAAAAAGCACTTCACGCACGGACGCGAATTGAGTCCTACCACCGCCGGGACGGTACTCCGCCGGGCACTGCTCTGTGGGGCCTACCGTGATGTACCATCCAACCCATTCATATTTATGCCCACGTAATTTTAAGATATGATTCTAAAAATGAGGCACGTGCAAGTCTCAAGTGGACCACGGAGTGGGGATTAAACCTCCACCATTAAAAACGTGAAGTTGCTATATCAGTGACGAGAAGAAGTTGATATTTATGCTTTCACTACATCCACGTCTACGCGACCTTCTGAATACGTTTGATGGCAAAGTTACTTTTTCGGTGGCCATCCCTCCTAAAAAATAAGTTGAGACGGCCTTAGTCGAAAGATGCAATGCAACTTCCAAAACTGTACCCGCCGTCTGAAGACAGGTGGGGCCCATTTCGATGCAATCCGCGTCCATGTGGGGATTGCGCCTGGGAAGTTGCCAGGTGGGGCCCACTTCCCTGTTACAAACTTTGGTCCACCCTGTTTATGACGAATTAATCGATGACCGCGACATGTATTTTGAAACATTTTCTCATGAAAATGTTGAGATCCAGACCGTCCATTTGTCTCCTTGTAACCTGGTTGTATAACGTGGGTGATGAAGACGACCGAAGAACACCCACCTCAACGCCAGTGAGGGAGTCGGACGACGAAACCCTGAAGCTTCTCTTCTGCCTATCCTCACCGGTCATGAACCTTATATGGACATGCACCACTGCCCAAGCCGCAGTGCCTCGTCTCTTCCATCAGCCGACTGAATCGCTTACGCCTGCCATCTGAAGCAGAGCCTTCAATCCCATTGTGAATCCTATGGGATTTGGTGGGATGGATAAAAGAGGGGGAGGGATTTGCCAAATCCGATCGAAATCTAAGACACTATTTACGAGGGCGGCGCCATCACCCGTACACGGAATGCCCAAACAGTTGGTGGGATGGGAAGTAATGGGATAACCCCCGTATATCGTCGTCGTAGGACGATATCCAGTGCTTATCCAAACATGCCTCTAAAGTTATGAGCCATCCAACGCGGATTGCCTGCGACACTCGACCAATGGAAAACTCTTGTTGGAAGGTAAGTGGGGCCCATGTGATATTCGAGATAAATCCATCCAGTCCACCATTTTGTCCGCTCATGTTAGGACATTAGATTAAAAATAAGGCCTATTCAAAAGTCAAGTGGGCCACACAACCAGTAGCGGAGATTGAGGGGTTTAGATGACTTTATGAATGGTTTAGATGACACATAAACATCAAAAAGACCTTAGAAAGGTTTCAAAGCTAAGCATTTCCTCTCTACTTTTTTCTCAAGCATGTGGCTCAATGGGAAACGGATTGGCTACTCTCTCACCAGTCAATGGCTGGTGGTTCGGTGCTACGTGAGCCCCACCATGACGTATGTGTGTCATCCATGCCGTCCATCTATTTTTCTAGATCAGTTTATGGAATGAGACAAAAAAGAGGTATATAACAATATCAAGTGGACCACGTTATAAAAAACAGTGTTGAATGAACTTCGGCGTTAAAATCTTCTTGAGGACCATAAAAGTTTTGGATCAAGCTGATCTTTATTTTATCCCTTCATCTAAGTATGTTTGACCTAATCAATAGATTGGATGTCAAATAAACAGTACAGTTGGCCTTAGTAGGATTTTAATGGTGGATATCCAATTGCTATTGTTTTCCTGTGGTGTGGTCCACCTGAAATTTATATCCCTCTCATTTTTGGGGTCAAGCCCTAAAATGATCTTTAAAAATGGATGGACGGAATGGATGAAACACATACATCATGGGAATGGCGTATGTTCACATGTGATCGTTCCCAAATTTTTTGGAAAGAATTATCGCATTATGATTACGGACCCGATTTCTAACACGTATGCCAAGTTAGCTTGTGTACCGATTCGCGAGTGGGATGTATTCGGAGATTGCTGGAGAGACCATAATTCAACACATGTCATTTAGAAACCCACAATAAACCATCCAATTCGTGGACCCTTCATTATTTAACCGTCCATTAGATATCTACCAATAAGGCTAAAGGGTCGTTTGGCACCGTGGATAGGAGGGGATTTGAGGGGTTTCAAATCCGTGGTTGCGGTTGTTTGGCAACATAAAGTTCCCGAGGGCCCATTTTTGGCCAGTTGCACTGGAATGGATCAGGGGGATGGGATTCAAAAAAACATCCATGGCAGGGATTCAAAAAACATCCGTGGATAAGCTTAATTCTTGCTTTGTTTGTAATAGGGTGGTACATTGAAAGGATGTACCCACCATCACTTGAAACTACTTAGAATAACAAACGTGTTATATCTGAACCGTTCATTTGTTTTGTAACCTCATTTTATGGCATGGGCCTAAAAATGAGGTAGATCCAAAACTTAGGTGGCCCCAAAAAAATTTTCAATAGTAAGTATTCAATCCCGTTGCTTTCTATGGTGGGGTTCACTTGAGCTTTAATTCTACCTAATTTTTTGGCCCATGCTCTAAAATGATCTTGAAAAATGGGTGGTGTGGATATAGCCTACACATCATGGTGAGACATACATAACTTGCTAACATTGAGTAAAATTGAGATGAGAATCAATGCGATTCCATCTAACCTACTTCCAAGCTTTTCCATGATGCAATTCAATCTCACGTAAGCCCATCTACTTAAGCCGGCCGAGTAGGCTCTGAGGGTTTCAAAACCAGGGGGTTTCCAATTCCCTCTTCGAAGGGTTTGTAATCACGATGAGAGCTTGAATTACACTTAAAATCATTTCAATAGTTGCAAATATAACATGTGTGTCATTATACACTATCATTCTACTGGGCACATGGTCCACTAATGATGATCTACACCGTCCAAATATTATCCATGTAAATGAGCACCATCCAAACATTGTAGCGCACTCCAAACATTGTCCATGTAAATTTAATAGTTGGTTAGTCACTCAAACATAGTCTTGGACTTATGGCCCATTCGAAACTTGGAATTTCATCATTTTCGAGCAAAGCATATATTTCAACGGTCTTATCACAATCATAGATATATTTCAACTGTGTCAAAAATTACCCATCTCATTAATTAGAGATATTAAAGTTGATTTAATAATTAAATTTAAACCTGTAAATATATCACAGATAGTTACAGGGTGCTAAAGACACGGCGAGGATTGCACATCCAGGGTTTCTAATCCAGACGCGGATTGCGTCCTACCCCCGGACGCTATTCCATCTGGGTAGGGCTCTGTGGGCCCCACCGTGATCTAAGTATTTTATCCATGCCGTTCAATGCTTTTTTCAGATAATTTTAATATATAGACCAAAAAATGATGCAGGTCCAAGCCTCAAGTGAACCACAAAGTGGGGATTGAACTTCCACCATTAAAAGCTTCTTAGGAGCCGAAAAGTTTCGGATGAAGCTGATATTTGTCTTTTCACTTCATCCACGTCTACATGACCTCATGAATAGGTTGTATGGTAAAAAAAACATCACGTTGGCCCTTAGAAAGGTTTCAACGGTGGGTGTGATTATCAATGCAGGTTCCTTTGGTGTGGTCCAGTTAAGCCTTGGACCTGCCTCATGTTTTGGTACGCATAATAAAATTATCTAGAAAAAGAGTTTAACGGCGTGGATAAAACACTTAGATTACAGTGGGGCCCACAGAGCCCTGCCCGTACGGATTAGGGTAGGACGCAATCCGCGTCCTTCTAATCCGGGGTTCCGAATACAGGGTTCCAAATCCACGATCCCAAACAGCCCTAACCGTGTAAATTTTAGAGTGTTACCTGTCTAAATCCAACGATTTTGACTGTCTTTTATTTCAGATGGACACTTCTGGGTGAAAACGTATGAAGCATCACTATCAGCCAGGGGATCAAAAGTTCTTCTAAAGAGCCGTACCAAAGCTGGTTGTTAATTGATACTCTTGACAGTCGGTTATATTTCGCACGCATGTACATATAAAATCGTGTGTCTAAATTATATTGAAATCCAAATAAACCGTCCAAAATATAGGGCTCAATCTAAAGAGTTCAAAATACCAATATTAGATTAATCACACCATATTAACATCCAATTAATCAGAATTTGTTTGTTTCCTACTATCTAAACCGTTCATTATGTACCCACTAATCACATGTTATGTTTCATATAACTTTTCCTAATGTCCATCTAAAGTACCAACATCAATTTAAACGGTTAGATTTGAGTTAAATATATTTTCCGTATGTGATCTGAATGAAAGCGTATGATCCATCATCTACTGCCAGAGTATTGAAATTTTTCTAAGCACCCTCTGGCGGTGCTGATATTGCCTGTACCATTTGCCGTCTATCTCGCAACAAGGCGCGTGCCGCGTAACAAGACAGAAGTGCTACGTTACTCGCTACACGTAGATGGAGTGATTTCTTCGCGGCATACGTGCCAATCAGCATAGTCATGTAAGATCCTGGCCATTGATAAGTGCAATATAATCATTCTATTTATTATCACACGGTTCTACTTATTGATGGCTCTAGAAAAGTTAGAAAAGGACCTTACAGTACATGATCTATAAAATTACTGTATTACTCTCGTAAGTTTGTATAATTCACCCTGCTTGATTAATGGTTTGAATTTTGTGCCCGAATTCTATATTTGCATATGTGACATGAAGAACTCACCCATCAATACATTGAGAACTTTTTCAGAATTCATCACACCTAATGTGGGCACAAAATCTGTCCCGTCCATGTGATATGTGATGAAGTACCACACGAAACTCTTATAGGCTGGCTTTCACTCTTATATAAAACTTTGGTGGGTCATAGAGGAAGAGAGATAAATCAAAGGAGGAAACTATTTTTTTTTTTCATGGCTCACCAACGTTTTAAATCAGAGTAAAAGTCTACTTTGGAGTTTTCATGGGGTACTACATCACATCGATGGCCAGATTTTGGGCCTACATCAAATATGATGAGTTACTAAGAAGTTATCATGAGTTCTGACGAGAACTAGTGGGCGAGTTAACATTCCTCCTCATCCTTGCAGGTTCCCATTGCCTGGACTGGTTAAAACTCGTAGGGAAATTTTCCTAACACTTTACTTTTACCATATTATCTAATACTTTTTCATATGAAAATACCCCTATTAAACTAAAAAGTCATTTTTGTGTCTTCATTTTTCTCTATTAAATCATCTCATTTCTTAGTATTTCTTCTTCAAATTGTCTTCTCACTTTTTCTTTATTGAATTTTCATTTCATTTTTTTCATTGCTTTAAATCAATTATGTTAAAAATGAAATTTGAAGAAATAAAAGCGGAAAAAGATGGTGCCTCTGTCCACGAAGTTATACATCGTAGGTATAATTGTTTAGAAAAAATTCTCCTCTATACACTTCACTTTTAGCTACCACTTAACTAAATCTTTAAAACTTTAGTTTTTGTTTCTAAACATAAGGATACACGGATAAACTGAAATGGTAAATGGAATATGGGAATATGAGGAAGAAATCCCACCTTTAGTGACGAAAATTTCCGTCGCTAAAAGATAAATCTTCGTAGCTAAAGCGTTTTAGTGACGAAACGAGGCGAATGGTTTTTAGCGACGAAATATTTTAAGTTGTAAAACTTTTAGCGACGAAAATTTCCGTCGCTAAAACTATTTTGCAAAACTTTTAGCTATGAAACTTTTCGTTGCTAAAAATATTTCCAAAACTTTTAGCTATGAAACATTTCGTTGCTAAAAATAATTTGCAAAACTTTTAACTACGAACATTTTCATTAATAAAAAAATTTGTTAAACTTTTAGCTACAGCAATTTTTGGCCGCGAAAAAAATTTACAAAACTTTTAGCTACGAAAATTTTCGTCCCTAAAAATATTTGCAAAACTTTTAACTACGAAACTTTAAAATTTGCAAAACTTTTAGCTACAAGAATTTTCGTTGCTAAAAATATTTGTAAAACTTTAAGTTACAAAAATTTTCGTTCACTAAAAATATTTGCAAAACTTTTAGCTACGAAAAGTTTCGTCGCTAAAAGTCTCTTTAAAAAAAAAAAAAAATTTCTCGCACAAAATTCCTGATATGCACCTGTTACAATATATTTCATCATCATCCTGATATACAACTATTATATAATATATTTCATCATATTCACTCTCACATCCATCTAAACCTAAACTAATAAATCCATCCAAACATAAACTACATTTATCCGAACACAAACAATCTTATCCACATTACATTCATTCACGCATAAATACATATAAGCTTAACATTATAAACAAAAATACCCTAAACCTAAACTTTAACCTAAACTTATAACCTATAACCTAAACCTAAGCCTAACCTATAACTTATAAGTTTAGGTTTAGGAAATCGGGTTCGGCTTCGGAATCGGGTTTATGTTTGGGTTTTCAAGTTTAGGTTTAGGTTTAGGTTTAGGTTAGGGAGTTGAGATTAAGATTAAGTGTAGGTTTAAGTTTAGAGATTTGAGAATACGTTAAGGTTTAAGTTATAGGTTAAGTTTTAGGTTTAGGTTAAGGTTATAGGTTTAGGTTTAGTTTATGGGTTTTGAGATTTGAGAATAGGTTTAGGTTAAGGTTATAAGTTTAGGTTTAAGAAATCGGGTTCGGGTTCGGGATTGGGTTTAGGTTTGGGTTTTCAAGTTTAGGTTTAGGTTTTGGTTAGGGAGTTGAGGTTAGGATTAGGTGTAGGTTTAGGTTTAAGGATTTGAGAATACGTTAAGGTTTATATTTAGGAAATCGAGTTCGGTTTATAGGTTTGGGTTTAGGTTAGGTTATAGGTTAAGGTTTAAGAAATTGAGTTTAGATTATAAGTTTAGGTTATAAGTTAAGGTTATAGGTTAAGGTTTAGGTAACAGGTTAAGTTTTAGGTTTATGTTAAGATTATATATGTTTAGGTTTAGGTTATAGGTTTCAGGATTTGAGAATAGGTTTAGGTTAAGGTTATAAGTTTAGGTTTAGGAAATCGGATTCGAGTTCGGGATCGGGTTTAGGTTTGGGTTTTCAAGTTTAGGTTTAGGTTTAGGTTAGGGAGTTGAGATTAGAATTAGGTGTAGGTTTAGGTTTAGGTTTAGGGATTTGAGAATACGTTAAGGTTTAGGTTTAGGAAATCAGGTTTGGGTTATAGGTTTAGGTTTACGTTAGGTTATAGGTTAAGGTTTAGGAAATTGAGTTTAGGTTATAGGTTAAGTTTTAGGTTTAGTTTAAGGTCATATAGGTTTAGGTTTAGGTTATAGAGAATAGTGTTTTGGGCTTTGGGCTTTGAGAATAGGTTTAGGTTAAGGTTATAAGTTTAGGTTTAGGAAATCGGGTTCGGGTTCGGATTCGGGTTTAGGTTTGGGTTTTCAAGTTTAGGTTTTGGTTTAGGTTAGGGAGTTGAGATTAGGATTAGGTATAGGTTTAGGTTTAGGGATTTAAAAATACGTTAAGGTTTAGGTTTAGGAAATCGGGTTCGATCGGATTATAGGTTTAGGTTTAGGTTAGGTTATGGGTTAAGGTTATAGGTTAAGGTTTGGGTCATAGGTTAAGTTTTAGGTTTAGGTTAAGGTTATATAGGTTTAGGTTTAGGTTATAGGTTTTGAGATTTGAGAATAGGTTTAGGTTAAGGTTATAAGTTTAGGTTTAGGAAATCGGGTTCGGGTTTAGGTTTGGGTTTTCAAGTTTAGGTTTAGGTTTAGGTTAGGAAGTTGAGATTAGGATTAGGTGTAGGTTTAGGTTTAGGGATTTGAGAATACGTTAAGGTTTAGGTTTATGAAATCGGGTTCGGGTTATAGGTTTAGTTTATGTTAGGTTACAGGTTAAGGTTTAGGAAATTGAGTTTAGGTTATAGGTTTAGGTTATAAGTTAAGGTTATGGGTTAAGTTTTAGGTTATAGGTTAAGTTTTAAGTTTAGGTTAAGGTTATATAGGTTTAGGTTTAGGTTATAGGTTTTGGGATTTGCGAAAGTTTAGGTTAAGGTTATGAGTTTAGGTTTAGAAATTGGGTTTGGGTGCGAGATCGGGTTTAGGTTTGGATTTTCAAGTTTAGGTTTAGGTTTAGGTTAGGGAGTTGAGATTAGGATTAGGTGTAGGTTTAGGTTTAGGGATATGAGAATACATTTAGGTTTTAGGTTTAGGTTTTAGGTTTAGGTTAAGGTTTAGGTTTTAGGTTATAGGTTTAGGTTTAGGTTTAGGTTAAGGTTATAAGTTTAAGTTATAGGTTATAGGTTAAGGTTTAGGTTAAGGTTTATGTTTAGGTTTATGTTTAGGTTTAGGTTATAGGTTATAGGTTATAGCTTTAGGGGATTGAGAATAGGTTAAGGTTTAGGTTTAGGAAATTGGGTTCGGGTTCGTGGATTGAGTTTAGGTTTGGGTTTTCAAGTTTAGGTTTAGGTTTAGGTTAGGGAGTTGAGATTAGGATTAGGTGTAGGTTTATGTTTAGGGATTTGAGAATACATTTAGGTTTTAGGTATAGGTATAGGTTTTAGGTTATAAGTTTAGGTTTAGGTTATAAGTTATATCTTTAGAAAATTGAGAATAGGTTAAGGTTTAAGTTTAGGAAATTGGGTTTGGGTTCGGGATCGGGGTTTAGGTTTGGGTTTTCAAGTATAGGTTTATGTTTAGGTTAGGGAGTTTAGATTAGGATTAGGTGTAGGTTTAGGTTAGAGATTCGAGAATAGGTTAGGTTTAGGTTTAGAAAATCGTGTTCGGGTTCGATATGGGGTTTATATTTAAGTTTTAGGTTTAGGTTTAGGTTAAGGTTTACGTTTAGGTTATAGGTTTTGGGATTTGAGAATAGGTTTAGGTTATAAGTATAGGTTAGGTTATAAGAATAAGCTTAGGTTTAGGTTTTATGTTTAGGTTAAGGTTATATGTTTAGGTTATAGGTTTAGGTTTAGGTTGTAAGTGTAGGTTATAGGTTTAGGTTTTAGGTTAAGGTTTAGGTTTAGGTTTAAGTTATATAGGTTTAGGTTCAAGTTCATGGTTAGGTTTAAGTTTAGGTTATAGGTTTAAGTTATAGGTTATGGGTTTAGGTTTAGGTTTAGGTTTGGGTTCGGGTTTAAGTTTAAGTTGAGTTATAGGTTTAGGTTTAAGTTATAGGTTTAGGTTTAGGTTTAGGTTTTAGGTTTAGGTATAGGCTTAGGTTATGGGTTATATGTTTAGGTTTAGGTTTAGGTTTAGGTTATAGGTTTTGGGATTTGAGAATAGATTTAGGTTATAAGTATAGGTTTAGGTTATAGGTTATAGGTTTAGGGTGTGGTTTATGTTAAGGGTGTAGTCCCTGCAAATACGGATATAAACACGACTTGTCTAAATGACCAGACCCCTCCAACACTGTTCATAGGAAATGAACAGCTTTATCATAGTCATAACAACAGTTCCCACCTTCTAGGGACCCCCGCTCATCCGGATAGCTCCGACGCACATCTGGGTCTGCTCCATTAATTTTGAGCGAATACATAAACACGACCTGTCCAAATGGCCAGGCCCCTCCAATGTTGTCCATAGAAAATGGACAGTTTCATCATGGTCATAACAGCGGTTCCCACCTTCCAGGGACCCCCGCTCATCCGGATAGCTCTGACGCACATCCGGGTCTGCTCCATTAATTTCGAGCAAATATATAAACACGGCATGTCTAAATTGCCAAACCATTCCAATGTTGTCCATAGGAAATGGACAGCTTCATCATGGTCATAACAGTAGTTCCCACCTTCCAGGGACCCCCGCTCAACATCCGGATAGCTCCGACGCACATCTGGGTCTGCTCATTTAAATAAAATAGATTATCAAGATCATTTAAATAAAATCAAGTCCAATCAACAATCTGACCTGGAGGATCTATTAGAATTGTTGACGGTACCTCAAACCTTGTTTAAATCCAGGTTACAATATGTGGTCACTGATGCTATTTGTCTTTCTGTGAAGTTGGCGACGATTTCTGCATCAAACTCGGCGAAAGTAGCCCTAATGATAAAGAACATTTCTGCATCACACTTGAAATTCCAACGCAAGTAAAACACACTATAGATGTCGTTGAAAGACCAATCCTGAGGGCAACACCCACAAACCCACTCATAAAATGTTAGCAACAAAAATAACGCCAAAGAATCCATAACTTACAACAAAATCACCCATCTGTTGACATTAGAGAAAACAATGACTTTATATATAAATGTTAGAAACTAAATTGAGATATAGAAGACACGTACATGGAGAGTAGGCGTTTCAGATCTCCAATTGCACCAGAAATATTATTACATGGAGAAAACAAAACTTCAACATCAAGTCATACATGAATTCAAAATAAAGTAATGGCATACCAAGAAGGAAACATTTGAAATATGGAAAACTGTTGTTCTTTAGCTAACACACCAAATTCCCAATTTAAACGTAAGGCACAATACCAAATTGAAGAATAAATCAAGTATTGTACTGCTAAACAGATCAATACATTTTATTTTCAAAGAACTATCAATGTGAGAAATCTCTACTTGAACACAATGCCCAAACCTTTCAAAGTCTTATGCAACTTTCATCATTTTATTAAATCAAAGTCAAAGAAATAAACTACATCATGTTTAATTTGAAGAAGATGATCCACTCTTGAATGACATCCACTCTGAGCAGTTGCTCCAGCTAATGTTGTGAAATGGGTCGAAAAAATTAAGATTTTCAGTGACCACATCCAAAAAAAATAAAATAATCAACATACCCCAAAATCATGCCTGAGTAATTCCGTATCCTGCTTGCACCAAAGTAATTATCTAATTATTCCAAAAGAGTTACAAGAGATTTAGAAGGTAAAGGAGAAACCTATTTTTTGGGCCCTATTTCGCAAATAATAGTATCTTCCACAAAGAAAAAGGAGAAACCTATTTAAGCCTACTTGCAAGAGTGTTCTTGTGGCAAACTTAACAAAGATTCTCGACACATCTCCATGTCTAAATCCAATGCATTTGAACACTTAGATATCTACTAAAATGCAACCTAAACCAGCATTGCATGTGTACCTTTATATAGATCCAAGCAGAATCTAGAAGCAAATATCAATTATCAACAAATGTTATTATATAACATGAACAAACAATGAAATTCAAAGAAAACTAAGAATTTTAGCATAAGAATGATAAATATATCATAAGAATGATAAATGTATCTTGCAAAGTTCCACAAGCATGAGGCGGCAATGGCAAAAGAAAACCTTTGAAGATACTTGCAACTTTGGAAAAATTGGAAAGGATCACCTCCTCCAACTTTTTCAAGATCAGCAGTTCTAGGGAGAACAAACCACCACCTTCAAGAATCAAGACAACAATGATTCTCAACACATCATCATGACAAAATCTAAGGAATTTGCCAATCTGCTTCAGCAGCAAACCACACTGACATACCATGCATACCTCTCAGCTGAAAATCCATGCATACCTCTCAACTGAAAATCCGAGACCAATTCAGCCATGACGATCAATAAAGCAGTCAAAATCTAATATACTACAAACCAAACAACAAGACTAAAAAGAATTCAGCCCACAAAGGTTAAAAAAAAGAATTCGGCATACAAAGGCTAAATGCATCTTACAGAGTTCTGCAAGTGTGTCCGTCAATTCAGAAGAAACTTGTGAAGATACCTGCAACCATCGAAAAATTGGAAAGGGCCGCTTCCTCCCTCAGACATTTTCGAGATTGGCAGATCTAGAAAGCCCAAACCAATCACAACTTCAACTTAGCAACAATCCTCAACAGACCCAAAGTCAAAATCCAATGCATTTAACAGTCTGCTTCAAATGCAAATGCAATCTACGCACCACACATCCACTACTGCCCCATTCAGATGTGCATTCAAAGGCTTACTATTACTAATACATAAGAAACCTATATAAGAATAAGAAAATTTTAAAAAAAATTTGAATTCCACATAAAATGTTTGTCTTCTGAGGATCTGCAAAGCTCATGCTCTGCACTCCTCGAATATGGATAGGGGAACCACCATAATAAACAATAAATCAAATGAAATGGGAAATGTCAACATCAGTTTTTGATTTTCTCGAAGTTCAGAGCTTTAAACTCCAAAAACCAAACATAGAACAAAGGAAAAAAAAGTCACATAGGGGAACCTGGGTTGGTTTAGGCACTGATTTTGAAGTAGTTTGGTCAACCCTATTCTTTCATTTTGCTTTTGCTTGGCCCAGGCTCAAGCCATTGCCCGCTAAGTCATACACGTTGTGGCAACAGCTTTGGCATAAGCCAAAGTTCAACTAACAGGAAATGGTCTTACTTGGGCCTTTTACAGCAAACCTTAACATTTTTTCTGTTACCTGATCAAAAAGATCAGATGTTGGAAAGTTGGAAACTTGATCCACTACCCTACACAATATAGTATGACTCAGTGCACTGCTTCTGGCGCACCCAATGTGTGCACGTCTGCTTCAACATACCAAAAAACCAATGATTTGACAATTCTAGTGTTATATTGAGGACTTTTGAGGGAAAAGAGGGAAAAAAGAAAAAGGAAAAAGGGTGGTTACAGAAGGTCAGTCGAAGTTCCTTTGACCATCCACTTGTGTGATTTTGGGACATGGCCCATTAGAGGTTGGACATCAGATGATGAGTTTGGATCTCTTACATGCCTACAACATATCCGTAAAAGTAGGTCACTGATTAGTTAAGCAAATAAAAGAGAACATTTTCGATATAGTTGCCTTTAACTTCAATTCAATTCCAAAATGTTTTTGAGTCAGGTACAAAACGGGCATGCTCTTTTGGAATGTAAACCAATTAGAGAAATGATCACATGCTGCAGTCATTTCTTTTCTACAAATACGCCACGTGTAAAATGTGCAAAAGATGGGCCATGGACAGAGCAGTAAAACTCTCATGGCCATGGATAGAGCGATCGTCAGAGTGATTCTTGGTTGAAGCATTTCTTCAAACATGTAGGAGGCCATGGACAATGACGGATATGGTTGCCACTGCCATGGTTGTTGCCCCATTTATGGACTTAAAAGCGAAAATGAGAGATGAAGAGAGAGTACCTTTCAAGGAGATAGGAAGGAATCAAAGCGGCTGTCTTGTTCGTCTTCCTCCTTACTGCCCAAATCTTCATGGACGGAGAGAGAGAGAGAGAGAGAGAGAGAGAGAGAGAGGGAAGAGGGAGGGTGGCGAGTGAGAGAGATTGGGGGTATCGAGATACCTAAAGGGTTATCACGTTCTTTGCGTCCTGGAGAAAACCAAGAAGGCGGCCGGCGCGCTGCACACAGCATGCGTGCGTGTGTGTGTGTGTGTGTGTGTGTGTGAGTGAGAGAGAGAGAGAGAGAGAGAGAGAGAGAGAGAGAGAGAGTGGAGGGTGAGAGATCGAGATAAATAGAGAGGGGAGAGGGGTTGACAGAGGGATAGGAGAGGGGTTTGGGTGAGAGAGCGATTTGGGAATTTTTTGGGTGCCCATTTTTAAGAGCGCGCGCCCAATTTTGGCTATAGGACTGGTATGGCTCTGTGGGCCCCACCATGTTGCGTGTCAAACATCTACCCCATTAGTTAGATGTATCATCCCATGGTGGGCCCAGGGATTAAAAATCAAATCAATCTATCACTTGTGTGGGCCACACCACATACAAAAGTTGAGAGGGGTTACCCTCCATTAAAACATTTATAATTATTTATGGGCCCACCATGATGTATATGACATATCCGTGTCGTCCATCTACTTTACCATGGCATTTTGAGGCATGAGCCAAAAAATGAGGCAGATTTAACGTTGAAGTGGCCCACACTAAAGTAAATAGTGGCCCAAGAAGTTTTTAACAGTGGGTGTTTGATTCCCTTTTTCCTGTGGTGTGGTCCACTTGAACTTTAAATCTGGCTCATTTTTTGGTTCATGCCCTAAATTTCGGCCAGGGTCTGGTATTACTCTGTGGGCCTAACCATGATGCATGTAAAACATCTACCCCATCAGTCGGATGCACCATCCCATGGCGGGCCACACCACATATAAAAGTTGAGAGGGGTTACCCTCCATTAAAACATTCATAATTATTTTTTGAGCCCACATTGGTTTAGGTTCACAAATCTAGTGCATCCATTATGTGTGTGCCCCTTGGATGAGGGCTCATACCAAGTTTTAGACGCATCCAAATTTCAGTTGGGGCCCCACCAAGTGCACGGTTGATTTTTAGGATATCCTATAATTTAAAGGGGACCCATCAAATGCACGGTGTTGATTTTTAACACACATCATGGTGGGGCCAACACAACTCGACCTCATGGGGAGTTCCCATGAGCTCCTCAAACAGGGTTGAACCAGACCCACTGATCATTCCACGAGCATACTCATCAACTTTTGCAGCTAGTTCCACGAGCATACTAGTCAGAACTCATAGATACCTAACGGAATCCGCTTGTCTTTGATAAGACTGTGGGCCATTAAATGATCTAATCTTGAAAGTATGTATGAATTATTAATGATGGATATCTAAGGTTAAGGTTTTCATATGGTGTGGCAACCATCCATTACACATGTCATACATGTATATAAGTTCATACCATCTAAATCATCATCCCACAACAATTGAGGAGCGATAGGAGATAGTCTTATAGGACTTTAGATGGACCAAGTTACCAGGCAGGCATTATAGGAGATAGTCTTATAAGACTTTAGATGGAGCAAGTACGAAAATCACAGTGGTAGGAAGTAACCCATCAGCATTTTGTCATATAATAACACTCAAGTAGACCACACTATACTATTGAAACTTTCTTAGGACCCACCATAATGTTTATTTGTCATCTAACCTATTTATAAAGCCATATAGACTCGGATGGAGGGGAAAAAAAAACAAATATCAGCTTGATCTAAACTGTTGTGGGCCCAAGAAGTATTCAACAGTAGGCAATCAATCTCATTTGTGTGGTCCACCGAAGAATTAGATTTATTCAGTTTTAAGTTCATGCAACAATATTTATAGGAAAGACAACAAGCTTAGCATGAGTATGATGGTTGATATCCATGCCATCTCCCCTACATTCATACATGTGTACATCTCCCCTACTTGACTCTTGAATCCTTCTCATTTTTGGTCTCAAGTTTTAAAATGAGCTCACAAAACGGATGGACGGAGTAGATTTATCAAAAACATCATGGGTGATAGAACATGACCATTTTCATAGCTATGATACCTTTATTACTTAATGATCTCATGAATTCCTAATTAATCTGGTAGACCATTTTATGAACCACATCTCGGTGGTCCTAACAAATGATTATGAATATTTAGTGGAGACTTACAAATATGTTAGACTCTCCAGCCTCAGGAATTCAGATGGAATGGAACGATTCGATCTTTGCCATGCACAATTCAAACAACTCCAGCTGTCCAAGGTATCAGGCGAGAGTCCTCCTGAAATTGTATTCTGGTTCTCCTATAAATATAGAGGCACCTCCCACTATCCAAGGTACGTTCACTGAGAAACCCTAAATACTTGACTGACATTTCTTTTCTGGAGATCCTACCCTACTCTATAAGACCTCGATACTGACTTAGGCATCAGAGAGTCCCCTGTCTTGGCCAGGGCCTCCTCTGTTCTTCTTTCTACTTGTGCAAGTTCAGGAAAGGTCTATACAAAGGGTCTACTAGAAAACTTCATCAACACATTTCATGTACTGCCATCCAAACACAACTAGTAAGTCATTTATTCCCAATTCATTTACCTCCATTTTCATTTTCCATTTAACTTCATTTATAGGCTACCGTATGTGCCCTATATTTGATTTGCAACCAAGTATTTTTATCTTTTCAATTTTTTGATGCAAGTAGACACCTCAAACTTCTTCTCTGTGTGGAGCCATCAAGGAGCATAGAAGTAGGTATATTGTGTAACTGAGTTGTTGCAGGGCCATTGCAATGGCATTGTAAAATCCATATCACACATTTTTGCTGGTTAATGTTATGATGTGAGATGAAAAATATCGAGTAGGCTATAACACTAGGAAATATACAATCACCTACCATTGCAACCAATTACATACATTTGGACGGGCCCCATGGTAAGGGCCATCACTACCCAATCCAAGTCCCAGATTAAGTTGATGTTTGTGTTTAATCCATGTTGTCCATCTATTTTTAAAGGTCATCTTATAACATCAGACAAAAAATGAGGCATGTACCAATTTGAAATGGACCACATTACAAGAAATAGTCTCAAATGAGTGTCAACCATTTAAAACATTCTGGGGGCCATAAAAGTTTTGGATCAAGATAATTTTTGTTTTTCCCCTTCATCTAGGCCTATGTGACCTAATAAAAAGATTGGATGCCAAATAAACCGTATAGTGGGCCTTATGAGGATTTTAATGATGGATATCCAATCACTATTGTTTTCATGTGGTGTGGTCCACCTGATATTTATATACCTCTCATTTTTGGGCCCCACCGTGATGTATGTTTTATATCCAAACGTTCCATCCATTTGGAGAGATCATTTTAGGGCAATATCTATAGTTAAATCTAGAGCTCCAGTGGACCCCAGCACATAAAACAGTGGGGACAGTGACACCCACCATTAAAAACTTCTAAAGGCCACGAAAGTTTTAGATCAAGCTGATATTTGTGTTTTACCTTATTTCATGTCTTTTTTAACTTTTGAACAGGTTGGATTTTAAATAAAAATTATGGTGGGCCTTAAGATAGTTTCAATGGTGGGAATTACTCTTTCCAGTGTTTTCTGTGGTGAGGTCCACTACATGTTTTTATCTGCCTCATTCTTTAGGTCATGCCCTAAAATAATATCTCAAAATGGATGGACGGTGTGGATACAACACATACATCATAGTGGGCCCCACAAAATTTGGTGACGTGACTTCAGTAGCCAACTCGCTACTCAACCTGTATCTAATCCCCGTCCGGCGTCCAGCATCTAGCAGAGAACCTCTGCTCTCACTCTCTCGCCCTAATCCTCTCCTCTCTCTCTCCTCTCTCTCTCTCTCTCTCTTGTCAGTAGCTAATCCGCGTTCCCCTCTCCTCTCTCTCGCCCTAATCCTCTCCCTCTCTTTCTCTCTCTCAACCTGTCAGTAGTTAATCCGCGTCCCCCTCTCCTCTCTCTCGCCCCCCTCTCTCTCTCCCTAACCTTTCTTGTGTTTCTTTGATCCACGAACGCCCTGCCCACACATGCCCTCGCTCTCTCTCTCTGAATTTGGTTAACAGGGATTTGTCGAACATGAGGTATCTCTCTCTCTCTCTCTTAGTGCCGATTTAGGAATTTGGGGATTTAGTAATTTATGGATTTTTTATTTGATGTGGACCCTCATTTTGGGATTTGGAGATTTTAGGGCTTACGGATTTGAATGTGGACCCTGAATTGGGGTTTTTCTGATTTTACAAATTAGGGATTTGAGGATTTTGGGAATCTGAGGATCCAACCAGAATTAGGGATTTCTGATTTTACAAACTAGGGATTTTAGGGCTTACAGATTTGAATGTGGACCCCGAATTGGGGTTTTTCTGATTTTACAAATTAGGGATTTGGGAATTTTAGGATTTTGGGGATCTGAGGATCCAACCAGAATTAGGGATTTCTGATTTATATGGATGGATGGTTGGATGGTTAGACATGTACATATGCATGGATGGATGATTGGATTGGATGCATTGATATTATACAAACTCATTATTAGATGGTACAATATTATCCAACTTGTGTGGTAAGATCGAAGTTTGTAAATCTAATCATTTACTTTGAAAGCTTTTACATTTATCTACTCTCAAATATCAAAGATTGAGATTGTGGGTTGATCAGAACCATCCAACAGTCACTACCCTGTGTTAGTTTGAGCAGCCCAAGTGGAGTCATGTACACCCCATATATGGTGGATGTATTTCAGCACACTGGTGAATTGTAGCTTGGGAATATTTTTACTTTTTTCTTATAATTTTTGTAAACGATATGATTGAGTGATACTTGTGAGCTAATGATGAAGTTGCATGTGAAAATGATCTTAAATTACTGATGCCAAGTAACTGATGAGCAATTAAAGAATGGAAAATGAACTTCAGAGGTCCAAGTAACATAGTGTGCACATCAGTGTTGAGAGAGAACTTGGCATAGACAGGGATCTCAATAGGCCGGCCTCGGCTGGGTCAGGGTCAACAAGCGTGCCCCAAGCTGAAACAACCCATGTTTTTTAGACCCAAACCTAACACAACTAAAAGTTTCTGAAATTGAAGCCGGTGTTAAAAAAAAAAAATCTATATCATTTAAATTTATGTATAAATGATACGTAATACATACATGATACATATATATAAAGACACATGATATGACTAATAGCTAGATGATTTTGTTTAGTGCGTACTTGTGATTGGGAGTTTGGGAAAGTAAATGAGTTGGCCAAAATCATGAGATTGAAATGTATGGCTAATTGTTACACTTAAGACATAAACATTGCTAGATGATTTTGTTTAATGCATACTTCCTAGAGGTATTATACAATGCTTGGCCTAATAGTTTGTTTAGTTCTGTTTGGGTTTTCAGTTTGTAGTAGTGGGGCTCAGCCATTCAACAATGGGCCTCATAGTAGTTTACCCATGCACTAAGAATTCCCTAGTCCTTGCTTTTTTGTTGCACTCAATCCATTGCTACATTTTCTTTCTTAACCGTCATGGCCATGGGCTAAAGGGTTGGGATTTGAGGCCCCACTTGTACAATTCAAAACTAACAGCCTGAAGGGTACTCTCCACACTTTCACCCCGAGCAAAATGCACGTTATACCCTACACTCTCTATTTCTCTCTCTCCAACAGCATAACATATTTAGCATGTGCAATGTATTTGTTTGACCTACGCCTTTGTTATTTATGCTGAAATCTTCATCTTCCTCTTCTTCTTCCTTTCCTTTCCCTTTTTTTTAAAGAGAAAGATATATTTCAGCTGTTTTATTTTTTCTTTTTTATCTATGTATCTTACTGGTGTTACCCTTCCCTTTCTATAGCTTGGGGGCTTGGGAATATTTATTCGTCAAACGAATGTTGTATGGATGTTGTTCGTTGCAAGCATTGGAGCTATTAATGATACATCAGTCTTAGATAGAAAAGATGATGAGCAATCAGATGGTCATGTGACATCGATCGAAAAAAATGATGGATTATTTGAAGCAAAGAGTGGGCTAGTTGCATCAAATTTGAGAAAGAGAAAGATGGTTAACTCTGTGAATAAGGGAGACCACTCCGCTATTGAAAACGTTGCATGCTCCTTGACTCATTCTTCAGGTGTGTTTAATATCCTCCTCAAAATCATCATCAGTTCTTGAAGTATCTTACAAGACTTTTGTAATTATGTGTTCTACGTGTAGCTAAGCTTTATATTCGTGGTAGAACTTGATGACGTTTGGCAAATTTTTTTCACATCATAGTATCATGATATTTGTTGACGTGCTAGTATTTCTTGAGAGCTGAGGATTTTGCATTGGATGCTACTAGTGGCTCATTTGGCAATGTGGATTTTGAATCCCGTGGAATCAAGTGGATTTTGCAAACCAGCTTTGAAGTGGAATTTCTAACTAATTTCCAAGGACCCGCATATTTTTTTTTATGTTAACTTCCCAACAAAATTTCCACTAAAACCAATAATCAAATAAATTGGTTCATGATACATCTAAACTGGGACCCATAATTTCGAACAGTTTAGTTTGAATTATTTGTTTTCCATGTATGAAATTTATAAGTACCTGCATGTCATCCATTACACCTAAAAAGTATCAAAGTTTCTCTCCTTGTATAAATTACATTTCTAGGGAACTGAGGAGCTTCGATCAATTGACATGATTTGAGTGTAGATTATAGATAGCCTTTAGTTCTATCAATTGAGAATTTTTTTTTTCCTTTTTTTTTTTTTCTTAAATCAAGCTAGAACTTAAAACATGTCCAATGGAAACGATTTGTTTTTCTTAAATCAAGCTAGAACTTAAAACATGTCCAATGGAAACGATGCAAGTGCAAATTGCTATAATAATCAAATGTCTATGAACAGATTTAGGAAAAAGATTTATCATGCATTACTCACATTCACAGGGAAACACAAACTTGAGAACATAACAGAGGGTTTGCAAAGCGCGTGGAGCAAGGAAGAGCTTATAAGAGGCCGGGAAAATAACTCTCCAAAGCACAACTTTCAATGAATAAACCAATTCAAATAATCTATTCTATATGGATTCACTATTCATTTACTTAGTTAATTTGTTTTTAAAAATTTCTCAATAAGGATTTATTGTCCTTAAATATCCTAATCATATTAGACACATCTACTTGTGGCTAAGGAGAGAAATTATCCATAGGTCTTATTTCCTTAGTTATGACTGTATAAGAACTTGAAAATGCCTATACATCTTTAAATTGTTATCCTGATCATATTAGACACATCTACTTGTTTACTGATCATATTTCCTTAAATATCCTGATCAAATTAGACACATCTACTTAGGTCAAGAGGTAATGTACTCTTTTCCACAATTAGCCTCTTTCAAGCCTTTGTTTGGCTTGCTTTTGTTTGGTCTTAGTAGCTGGCTGGCCATTTTAAAGATGTGTACATGGGCTATTGTCTTTTTGATAGTGTTGTTTCTGTGCTCTACAAATTTGGGGCATGTTGTTAATTTATGAAATTAGAGGAAGAGGAGCTTTTGTCTTTCTAATCTGTCAGTATAATTATTTTATTTTCTTTGTTTGTTTACACACACACACACCTCATGCTGCTCTTAATTTGATAAGAGTTAAAGAAAAATAGGAAGAAGTTGGAAGTTTGAACTCAAATATAACAATGAACTGCTAACATTGGCATGTGATTGTATTAAGGACCCATAATATTTGCAACATTTGGTACTTAAGATTGGGTTACAGACTCGGATGTGCGTCGGAGCTATCTGGATGAGCGGGGGTCCTTAAAAGGTGGGAACCACTGTTATGACCATGATGAAGCTGTCCATTTTCCATGGACAGCATTGGAGGGGCTTGACCATTTGGACAGATTGTATTTTTGTATTTGCTCGAAATTAATGGAGCAGACCCGGATGTGCGTCGGAGCTATCCGAATGAGTGGGGGTTTCTGGAAGGTGGGAACCGCTGTTATGACCATGATGAAGCTGTCCATTTCTTATGGACAGCTTTGGAGGGGCCTGACCATTTGAATAGGCTGTATTTTTATATTTGTTCAAAATTAATGGAGCAGACACGGATGTGCGTCGAAGCTATCCGGATGAGCGGGGGTCTCTGGAAGGTGAGAACTGCTGTTATGATCATGATGAAGCTGTCCATTTTTTATAGACAACATTGGAAGGGCTTGGCCATTTGGACATGCCGTGTTTTTGTATTTGCTCGAAATTAATGGAGCAGACCTGAATGTGCGTCGGAGCTATTCGGATAAGCGGGGGTCCCTAGAAGGTGGGAACCGCTGTTATGACCATGATGAAGTTGTCCATTTCCTATGAACAGCATTGGAGGAGCCTGACTATTTGGACAGGCCATGTTTATATCTGTATTTACAGGGACCACACCCTTAACCTAAACCATACCCTAAACCTATTCTCAAATCCCCAAAGCTATAACCTATAACCTAAACCTAACCCTAAACCAAAACCTATAACCTAAACCTTAACCTAAACCTAAAGCCTAAAGCCTAAAACCTATATCTATACCTAAACCTAAAACCTAAATGTATTCTTGAATCCCTAAACCTAAACCTACACCTAATCCTATTCTCAACTCCCTAACCTAAACCTAAACCTAAAATTAAAAACCCAAACCTAAATCCTATCCCGAACCCGAACCCAAACCTGATTTCCTAAACTTACACCTTAACCTATTCTCAATTCCCTAAAGCTATAGCCTATAACCTAAACCTAAACCTATAATCTTAACCTAAACCTAAACCTAAAATCTAAATGCATTCTCAAATACCTACACCTAATCCTAATTTTAACTCCTTAACCTAAACCTAAACTTGAAAACCCAAACCTAAACCCGATCCCGAACCCGAACTAACCTAAACCTTAACCTATTCTCAATTCCCTAAAGCTATAACTTATAATGTAAACCTAAACCTATAACCTAAAACCTATACCTAAACCTAAAACCTAAATGTATTCTCAAATCCCTAAATGTAAACCTACACCTAATCTTAATCTTAACTCCCTAACCTAAACCTAAACCTAAACTTGAAAACCCAAACCTAAACCCGATCCTGAACCCAAACCCAATTTCCTAAACCTAAACCTAAACCTTAACCTATTCTCAATTTCCTAAAGCTATAATTTATAACCTATAACCTAAACCTAAACATAAACCTTAACCAAAACCTATAACCTAAACCTTAACCTATAACCTATAACCTATAACCTAAACTTATAACCTTAACCTAAACCTAAAACCTAAACCTAAACCTATAACCTAAAACCTAATCCGAAACCTAAACCTAAACCTTAACTCCGAAACCTAAAACCTAAACCTAAACCTAAAACCTAAAACCTAAACCTTAACCTAAACCTAAAACCTAAACCTAAACCTAAACCTATAACCTAAACCTATAAACTAAATCCTAAAACCTAAATGTATTCTCAAATCCCTAAACTTAAACCTACACCTAATTCTAATCTCAACTCCCTAACCTAAACCTAAACTTGAAAACCCAAATCTAAACCCGATCCCGAACCCAAACCCGATTTCCTAAACCTAAACCTTAACCTATTCTCAATTCCCTAAAGCTATAACATATAACCTAAACCTAAACCTAAACCTATAACCTTAACCAAAACCTATAACCTAAACCTTAACTTATAACCTATAACCTGTAACCTAAACTTATAACCTATAACCTAACCTTAACCTTAACCTAAACCTAAAACCTAAACCTAAACCTATAACCTAAACTTATAAACTAAAAACTAAAACCTAAATGTATTATCAAATCCCTAAACGTAAACCTCACACCTATTCCTAATCTCAAGTCCCTAACCTAAACCTAAACCTAAACTTGAAAACCCAAACCTAAACCCGATCTCGAGCCTGAACCCGATTTCCTAAACCTAAACCTATTCTCAATTCCCTAAAGCTATAACCTATAACCTAAACCTAAACCTAACCTAAACCTAAACCTAACCTAAACCTATAACCTATAACCTAAACCTATAACCTTAACCTAAACCAAAACCTATGACCTAAACCTAAAACCAAAACCTAAACCTATAAACTAAAACTTAAACCTAAACCTAAACCTAAAACCTAAATGTATTCTCAAATCCCTAAACCTAAATATACACCTAATCCTAATCTCAACTCTCTAACCTAAACCTAAACCTAAACTTGAAAACCCAAACTTAAACCCTATCCCGAACCCGAACCCGATTTCCTAAAACTAGACCTTAACCTATTCTCAATTCCCTAAAGCTATAACCTATAACCTTAACCAAAACCTATAACATTAACCTACAACCTACAACCTATAACCTATAACCTAACCTTAACCTAAACCTAAACCCTAAACCTAAACCTATAACCTAAACCTATAAAATAAAACCTAAACCTAAACCTACACCTAATCCTAATCTCAACTCTTTAGCCTAAACCTAAACCCGAACCCGAACCCGATTTCCTAAACCTAAACCTTAACGTATTTTCAATTCCCTAAACCTTAACCTATAACCTAAATTAAACCTAAACCTAAACTTATAACCTAAATGTTTTCTCAAATGCCTACACCTAATCCTAATTTTAACTCCCTAACCTAAACCTAAACCTAAACTTGAAAACTGAAACCTAAACCCGATATCGAACCCGAACCCGAACCCGAACCTGATTTCCTAAACCTAAACCTTAACCTATTCTCAATTCCCTAAAGCTATAACCTATAACCTATAACCTATAACCTAAACCTAAACCTAAACCTAAACCTAAAACCTAAATGTATTCTCAAATCCGTAAACCTAAACCTTAACCTATTCTCAATTCCCTAAACCTTAACTTATAACCTAATTTAAACCTAAACCTATAACCTACACTTATAACCTAAAACCTAAATGTATTCTCAAATCCCTAAACCTAAACCTTAACCTATTCTCAATTCCTTAAACCTTAACCTATAACCTAACTTAAACCTAAACCTATAACCTACACTTATAACCTAAAACCTAAATGTATTCTCAAATCCCTAAACTTAAACCTACACCTAATCCTAATCTCAACTCCTTAACCTAAACCTGAACTTAAAAACCCAAACCTAAACCCGATCCCGAACCCAAACCAAATTTCCTTAACTTAAACCTTAGCCTATTCTCAATTCCCTAAAGCTATAACTTATAACCTAAACCTATAAACTAAAACCTAAACCTAAACCTAAAACCTAAATGTATTCTCAAATCTCTAAACCTAAACCTACACCTAATCCTAATCTCAACTCCCTAACTTAAACCTAAACCTAAACTTGAAAATCCAAACCTAAACCCGATCCCGAACCCGAACCCGATTTCCTAAACCTTAACCTATTCTCTATTCCGTAAAGTTATAACCTATAACCTATAACCTTAATCTAAACCTAAAACCTAAACCTAAACCTAAAACCTAAATGTATTCTCAAATTCCCAAACCTAAACCTAAACCTACACCTAATCCTAATCTCAATTCCCTAACCTAAACCTAAACCTAAACTTGAAAACCCGATCCAGAACCCGAACCCGATTTCCTAAACCTAGACCTTAACCTATTCTCAATTCCCTAAAGCTATAACCTATAACCTAACTTAAACCTAAACCTATAACCGACACTTATAACCTAAACCTAAACCTAAAACCTAAATGTATTCTCAAATCCCTAAACCTACACCTACACCTAATCATAATCCTAATCTCAACTCCTTAACCTAAACCTAAACTTGAAACCCCAAACCTAAACCCGAACCCAAACCCGATTTCCTAAACCTAAACCTAAACCTATAACCTATAACCTACACTTATAACCTAAACCTAAACCTGTAACCTAAATGTAATCTCAAATCCCTAAACCTAAACTTACGCCTAATACTCTCAACTCCTTAACCTAAACCTAAACCTAAACTTGAAAACCGAAACCTAAACCCGATACCGAACCTGAACCAGAACCTGATTTCTTAAACCTAGACCTTAACCTATTCTCAATTCCCTAAAGCTATAACTTATAACTAAACCTTAACCTAAACCAAAACCTATAACCTATAACCTATAACCCATAACCTATAACCTAAACTTATAACCTATAACCTAACCTTAATCTAAACCTAAAACCTAAACCTAAACCTATAAGTGTAGGTTATAGGTTTAGGTTTAGGTTAAGGTTGTTTTTCTTTTCATTTGTCTGGATCACCTCTCATATGTTCTCTCTCTTTTCATTTATTTTTTTACCATAGGATTGTTTGTGTTTAGATGGATGCAGTTTATGTTTGGATGAATGCAGTTTATGTCTGGATGAATTTACGTAGTTTGGGTTTAAATGGATGTGAATGTGAATATGATGAAATATATTATATAACAAGTGTATAGCAGGAAGAATATGATGAATTATATTCTAACAGGTGTATATCAGGAAATTTGAGATGAAATATTTTTTTTAAAAAAAGAGACTTTTACCTACGAAATATTTCGTAGGTAAAAATCTCATTATTTCGTAGCTAAAGGTTTGAATTTTTTTAACAAGCCTTTAGCGACGAAAATTGTCGTCGCTAAAAGTCTCATCCGCATTTTTTAGCTATGACAAGTTTCGTAGCTAAAAGTAAAGTAATCCTTTGTTGAAAATTTGTTTATTGCCTTTAGCGACGAAACGTTTCGTTGCCAAAAGTCTCATCCACGTTTTTTAGCTACAAAAATTTGCATAGCTAAAAGTAATCCTTTTGATTTTTTTGCTAAAAGTCAAAAATTGTTTGCAGCCTTTGGTGATTAATAGGAAAAATTGTTTAGACACTTTAGCGATGAACATTTTCGTCACTAAAAGTCTCATCCACGTTTTTTAGCTACGAATATATTCGTAGCTAAAGTCCTTTCGATTTTTTTGAAAAGTTGTTTACAGCCTTTAGCGATGAAAATTTTCATCGTTAAAAGTCTCATCCACGTTTTTTAGCTATGAAAATATTCGTAGCTAAATGTAATCCTTTCGATTAATTTGAAAAATTGTTTATAGCCTTTAGCGACGAAAATCTTCGTCGTTACAAGTCTCATGCACATTTTTTAGCTATGAAAATTTTCGTAGCTAAAAGTAATCCTTTCGACTAATTTAAAAATTGTTCACAGCCTTTAGCGACGAAAATTTTCTTTGCTAAAAGTCTCATCTATGATTTTTAGCTACGAAAATTTTCGTCGCTAAAAGTAATCCATTTGAATTTTTTGAAAAAATGTTTGGAGCATTTAATGATGAAAGTTTTCGTCGCTAAAAGTCTAAAAAAATGTTTGGAGCCTTTAGCGACGAAAATTTTCATCATTAAGCGTCTTGTCCACGATATTTAGCTATGAAAATTTTCGTAGCTAAAAGTAATCCATTCGGATTTTTTGAAAAAATGTTTAGAGCCTTTAGCGACGAAAGTTTTCGTCGCTAAAAGTCTCATCCACGATTTTTAGCTACGAAAATTTTCGTCACTAAAAGTCACTTTTAGCTTCGTTAAAAGTTTCGTCACTAAAAGCCCTCTTTCTTGTAGTGATTACCAAGTACTCTATAATTTTAACAGAGTGCTCGGTCAATTTTCACATGTATTTGGTGAATATTGACTGAATATGAATGGGTTAAAATGGTGTATGGTGAATTTTCACTTGTACTTGGTCAATATTCACCTGTACTTGGTGAATTTACAGGGTACTTTATATTTTTGACTAAGTATTCACCTGTACTTGGTGAATTTACAGGGTACTTTGTATTTTTGACCGAGTATTCACCTGTACTCAGTGAATATTTACCAAATAAATTGTAAATTTGACCGAGTACTTGGTCAATTCCTCCATACTCGGTGAATATTCACCGAGTACGTTGTAAATTTGACCGAGTACTCAGTCAATTCCTCTGTGCACAATGAATATTCACCGAGTACATTGTAAATTTGATTGAGTATTGTGACCTATTACTTGTTAACTTTATTATAAACTCTTTTGTAAATTATATTATTAACTATTGTGTCGTTGTGAACTATTGTCCTTGAAATATTTGTGATATATTTTTCAATTCATTCATCTTGATAGAAATTGAAGAGTATTCAATTAAGGGAAGCGATTTCGAGATGCTAAACATGTCCGCAACATGTTCATAAACACGATAGTTTAATAAAGTCAAGAGTGGTTTAGAGAAGAATGAGACTAAGTTAAGTCCAGTTACGCAGTCTCTATTTTTTTTTTCTTATTAGACATTCTATCGTTTAGGTTTATAACAGCTCTATCGCACATACTTTTTTTTAGACACAGAGGTGATCTTCTATTTGAGATATGTGGGGAATCTTCTGAAATTTACTAAGATGGACTTCGACCTTATAACAGGGCTTAAGACATTTCTATACCTAACATAGAGACTAGTAAGAAGTCCATAAGAGAGAAGTACTTGAAGAAACAATATCCCATATTAAAGAGACATATAAGAGAGGTATTTAATAAGATCCTCAACACCAATAAGCATAAAGATGTCGTAAAGGTTCCCTTATTAATGTGTGTAAAGTAGTTTATTAACTGGCATCAAATATTTACTTAGTTGACTATTTAGAAGAATTCAATATGTATCATTGGGGTAGTTTAGCATTCAATACAATGAGTTAAAGGGTTGAAGAAGTCGTCAAAGCATCATATGGGGAAGAGAAAACCTACAACATCTTTGGTTGCATCTTTCCGCTGCAAGTAAGGATTCTTTCCTTATTCCACATAACTATCGTTTGAACTATAGTTCTTTTAACCTTATGTAATTTCATTGTAATAGATAAGGGCCATTGAGAGAGTATCAGCCCTTAGATACTATGTGGTCTCATTTGTTCCCTCTCAAATTCCATGCTTCATTCAATATTAAGGCTAGAAGAGTTAGAGGTACAATACAATATACAACATCTTCAAGAGTGACGACGTAGGAGAATTTATTTCAACCTATTTGGTCACTTATTTAAACATATAGATTTTATACGTGAACTTGAAACAAGTTATTTTGCTGACTAAAGTAATCCTTATATTGGAACCCACTAGTGAAGAACTGCACACGGAGGTCATTCATTTGGTACGGGAAAAGTTTGAGGTAAGATGTAATGTAATTTTTTGTCGAAGATTATTAATTTCATATACATCTTTGATATATTGTCACGCCTCAAAATTCGGTGCCCAAGTTGGCTAGATTCGACTCCGAATCCTAGGTTATGATTAAATAAAAACTACATCACAATAAATCAACTATTCATCCAATACAATGTTTAGACTCACTTTAGAGTTTCTCACTATATATTTTTTCCTAATACAAATAGAAAAGATCACTATGATTAGACGAATGGTTAGATCATTGCTTCGCTTCGCCCATGACTAATCTCTGAGCCTTGAAACACTGTTAATATGAGTCTGAGCATAACAGCTCGTGGGATTGTATCTAACCTAAATATAAAATTTGTATAATTATTCATAATGTGCGGATAATGAAAATAATTTATTTAAAGTTAAAAACATGAATTAAAGTACCGAATCTTAAAAGATGAGATGAATGCAATACTGGAATTGTAAAGATACTACGAATGCCAAACTTTTCATGAATTTTATAAATAACAAAATTAAATAACCGACATCTCTTACAACACCATACCCAAGTGGATGGCTACGTTGTATTAGCACTCATGCATCGGTACCTCATGGTAAGGGACCCATTTATGTATTAGCTGGTCAGACTACTGCTCCAGTTGTACCTCTGACGTATGTCCACGTACATAATTGTACTCATATATCGTACATATAAGAGACTCCAAAGGATCTAGTGGCTTATATGGTCTTTCATCCAAGGGACACGATCGCCCTACTTGCTGGCTTTAGGGTCTTCCACCCAAGGACATAATCTCCCTACTCGCTGGCTTTATGGACTTTCACCTAAGGGACATAATCGCATTACCTGCTTACGCCTTTTAAGGACATCCCCAGTGTAGCGCACTCGCATTCCAACCTTCATTCTTAATTAAAATAAATATGTACGTGATTATAAGTAACCAACATCTATTCAAATTGGAATGATTAACTATATACCAGGTTCCAATGTAAGAAGTACTCCAGTAAATTTGTCGGGAGAAATGTGAGAATTAATTATCACGTTGATTTTTATTTGATTTGTAAGTTGCGCAATTGGCAGATCCAGGTATGATATATGGTTGGATGATAAAATATAGGTTAAAAAAAATAAAACAATTAAGATTATAATCTGATATATACATTAATGTATGGTTACTTTCATACTTAGATATGTGTAAGATGAGTTTTTAGTTGATCAGATAGGTGGTTCGTCGTATAAACGGCTTAGATTATTAAATTACAATCTTAAAAAATGGATGGATGAGTGGGTGACTGCATACCCTATATGACGTATGAATGGTTGGATTTAGTGTATGTTTTATGATTAAAATTGAGCTACTTAATGAATGAATGAATGAATGATCTTAGGTGAACGAGTAAAGAGGGTGAACGTGTATATATATATATATATATGTGTATATATATATATATATATATTAAAACCATACAATTATCAATCAACAATACACTCTAAATAAATTAATCATGCATATCACAACTTACACACTTTATGTATGCATGCATGCATGAATGTTTAGATGAATGATGTACGCAAATGCATGCATGTGCACCAAAATCTCAGGTCATTACATTATACCTCTCTTATAAGAATTTCGTCCTCAAAATTCAAACACACCCAACATGTGCACGAGAGATAATACTACCCTTAACTAACGATGTGTCTAAGTGTCTGTTAGGTTCCATATGTTGTAGGGTTTAAGTGGGTGCAAGAGTGTACATCGCTACAAGAAATAGGGGTATTACATATATACACTATTACATTTCATATGGTATTAAAGTGGGTTATATTGAAAGGACGGTAGAAGTAAGGAAGAAGAGAAAATTTGATGTGCAAGAGGAAGATAAAGAGGAGGAAGACGAAGATGAGGATGAAGATAAGGATGACAAAGAAAACGGGAAGGAGAGAGAGAGAGAAGAGAGAGAGAGAGAGAGAGAGAGAGAGAGAGAGAGAGGAGAAGGAAATGGATATGAATTGATTGGAGAATTGAAGGAGGAGAGGGAAGAGTTAAAGAAGGAGATGGAATAGTTGAAGAATGAGAGGGAAGAGTTGAAGAATGAGAGGAAATTGTTGAAAAATGAGAGGGAATGGTTAAAGAAGGAGAGAGAATGGTTGAAGAATGAGAGGGAAGAGTTGAAAAAGGAGAGGGGTTAAAGGAGTTGGAAGAAGGTGTTGCGTAGCATGTCAACAATGTAGTAAACTGAGATCCAATCTCGGGTCTCACCCATAAACAATAAACAAGAAGAAATATAAACTAGAAAAAGAATTAAAGCATTCCACACAAACTACAAGACAAGTTATACATGGAAAAACCCCAACAAGGGTAAAAAACTACTGATGCAAACTTCCACTATGAAGAAAAATAAAGATTATAAGGTAATATACTAACCTCTCCTTTGGAAGTACATAGAAAACCCTTTGCCTACACCTTAGAATTATTTCTTATGCCCTAGAAAAGCCATAGGGACACCTATTTATAGTTTAAGCAACTTTCCTTTCGCACCCTTACGAAAACTGACTCAAAAATCCGCAGTCCGCATCAAATCCAGAAACGAATCTGCTTAACCTCGATTAGTCGAGCAGACTGCTCGACCGGTCGAGCGGACCCTTGACCGGTCGAGCACCTCAGAACCCAAAAACCTGATGCTCGCTGGACTTTAAGTCAAGCCAGTCTTCGACTGGTTGAGTGGGCCACTCGACCGGTCGAGCAGGGCACTCAACTGGTTGAGCGGCCCCTAGATGTGGCTTCATATCTCAACAATCTCCTACTTGGAGACACATCACCATAAACCTTCATCTTCTATATCTAGAGTGCACCACCTCCCCATCTTCAAGCCTGAAGACCAATCAAAGTTGAACAGAGCTTCAGCTTCTCCCGTGTGACTGCCTTGGTCAGCATATCCGCAGGATTCTCACTTGTATGAATCTTCTCCAGTGCAATCTATCTATCTTCCAGTAACAAACGTATGAAGTGATATCTGATGTCAATATGCTTAGTCCTTAAATGAAAGACTGAATTCTTAGCCAAGTGTATTGCACTCTGACTGTCATTGTACAACTTACAATCTGCTTGCTTATTACCCAACTCTTCCATGAAATTTTACATCCACACCATCTCCTTGCATGCTTCTGTAGCCACAACATATTCTGCTTCCGTCGTACTGATAGATACTATCTTCTGTAACTGAGAGACCCAACTGACTGCATCACTACCCAGAGTAAAGACATAACCTGTAGTGCTTCTTCTGCTATCGATATCTCCTGCCAAATCTGAATCTACATAGCCTTATAACTTGATTTTCGATCCACCATAGCACAAATCTACATCCACAGTACCTGTCAGATATCTGAGGATCCACTTCACAGCTTCCCAATGTTCCTTCCTGGGGTCATTCATGAACCTACTAATAACTCCCACTGCTTGAGTAATGTCTGACATCATACTCACCATAGCATACATGAGACTCCCAATAGCTGACGTGTATGGGACTTTAGTCATGTAGTCCTGTTCCTCCTACGTCTTTGCACCTTGCTCCTTAGAAAGCTTGAAGTGGTTAGCTAATGGAGTGCTAACTAGCTTAGTACCTCCCATATTGAATCGATCAAGTACTTTGGCTATGTACTCTGCCTGTGACAAAATCAGTTTCTTGTTTTCCCTGTCACACTTTACCTCATACCTAGGATTTATTTTGCGGCTCCTAAATCCTTCATGGAAAATTCTGTAAATAGTTGTCTTTTGAGATATGAGATGTCCTTCATGCTTGAACCGGCCACAAGCATATCATCAATGTACAGAAGAAGGATGATGTATGATATATCAAACTTCTTCAAATAACAACAGTGGTCTGCATGACATCTCCTAAAATTGTTTTTCGACTTGAAACTGTCGAACTTCTTATACCACTGCCTCGGGGCCTGCTTCAAGCCATATAGACTCTTCTTCAGTCTGCACACCTTATTTTCATTTCCTGGTACCACGTATCTTGTCGGCTGATGCATATATATCTCTTCTTCAAGGTCCCCATGAAGAAAGGTTATCTTAACATCTTCATGCTCTAGATGCAAGTCCTCTGTAGCCACTATACTCAAGACCATACGAATTGTAGACATTTTCACCCCGGGTGAAAATATTTCAGTGAAATCGATACCTGCCTTTTGTTAAAATCCTTTCACAACTAATCTGTCCTTGTACCATTTCGAACCATCGTTCTCCTCCTTCAATCTGTAAACCCATTTGTTATAAAGAGCTTCTTACCCTTGGGTAGAGTGACTAGCTCCCATGTACGATTAGACTCAAGAGAGTCCATCTCATCATCCATGGCTTACTCCCACTTAACCCGTGTATCCGACTGTAATGCCTCTTCAAAACACTCTGGTTCACCATTTTCTGTCAGTAGTAGATAATGTAAGGAGGGTGAGTAAAAGACCATGGGTCTCCTCTCTCGAGTAGACCTCCTCACAACCGGTGTATGTGGCTCTGCCTCATAATGCTCATGTGCATGGTTATCCTGTGGCGCTGTAACACCTGTGTCCGGTAACTCTTCCAACTCTACGAATCCTTTCTCCTTAGCCTTATTTTCCTGCACACTGTCCTTATACATCACTTTTTCATTGAAGACTACGTCCTTGCTTCTGATGATTTTCCTATTTTCTGCATCACAAAACCTATAGCCAAAATCATGCTGCTTGTAGCCTATAAACGTGCACCTCCTGGACTTCGCATCTAGCTTGTTTCTGTGCGCTGCATTAATGTGAACGTATGAAGTGCAACCGAACATTCTAAGATGTGCAAGGTTCACTTTTTTTTCAGTCCACGTTTCTTCTGGTAGCCCGTCATCCAATGGTGCTAAGGGACTTCTATTGATGAGATATGCGGCAGTATTCACAACATTTGTCCAAAAGGTCTTGTGCAGCCCTGCATGTAATCTCATGCTTCTAGCGTGCTCAAGGATGATCCTGTTAATGTGCTCAGCCACACCGTTCTGCCGCGGTGTCCCTGAAATCGTTTTCTAATGTTTGATTCCATTTGTTGCACAATACTCCTCAAATTTCTTAATTCTAGTCTTCTATTCTTTTGTCATCACTCCCAATAGAACTAAAACCAATAGCTCTGATACCAGTTGTTGCGTAGCACACCAACAACGCAGTGAACTGAGATCCAATCTCAGGTCTCACCCACAAATGATAAACAAGAAGAAATATAAACTAGAAAAAGAATCAAAGCATTCCACACAAACCACAAGACAAGATATACGTGAAAAAACCCCAACAAGGGTAAAAAACCCGGATGCAAACTTCCACTATGAAGAAAAACGAAGATTACAAGGCAATATACTAACCTCTCCTTTAGAAGTACATAGAAAATCCTTTGCCCACACATTAGAATTATTTCTCATGCCCTAAAAAAGCCCTAGGGACACCTATTTATAGTTTAGGCAACTTTCCTTTCGTACCCTTATGAAAACTGACTTAAAAATCTGTAGTCCGCATCAAATCCGGAAACGAATCTGCGTAACCTCAACTAGTTGAGTAGACTACTCAACCGGTCGAGCGGACCCTCGACTAGTCGAGCATGGGCCACGACCGGTTGAGCACCTCGGAACCCAAAAATCTGATGCTCGCTGGACTTTGAGTCGAGCCAGTCCTCGACTGGTTGAGTGGGCCACTCGACCGGTCGAGCAAGGCACTTGACTGGTTGAGTGGCCCCCAGATGTGACTCCAGATCTCAATAGAAGGATCCCATAAGGTGCGCTTGTGTATTGAGTAAAGCTATTTGAACATTCAATGAACCATTTTGTGAAGTATTTTGTGATATATCATACTATTATTGTATCCCTGATATATTAATTGTGAACTTTTCTTATAAACTATTGTGTTATTAATAAATCACAAACAGTTCACAAATACATCACAAACAGTTCACAATTTTGACCGAGTACTCTGTTAAAAAACTCTGTATTCAGTAAGTATTCACCTAGTATGTTTCTTTTTTGACCGAGTACTTAGTGAATATTTATCGAGTACTTTGTAACTTTGACTAGTTGTACTCGGTTAAAATGAATGGAGACCAAAAAAGCTCTTGAAGCCTTCTTACTACAAGATTTCTTTATTTTTGTCCATGCATGCCCTTGCTACAACTCCCGACATCATCATTGGCTCTGAAGAATCCAAAGACTTCTACAATTCTTCTATACCCTTCCACATGCAGATTAACCCAATTAGAGTGTTATTGGAGGAGGACGTTCAATAATTGAAGGCTGAGTATGATGTAAATAAAGAGTCAGTAGAGGGAATTAATTAGTTCAGCTCAATATGGGTGAAAGATGCATGTGTTAATAGTGTTATTAGTATTCTCATTACATATTCATTGAATTACATCTATTTAGCTCTTGGATTAGTTTTGAGTTGAATTATCCTTTTTTGTTGCTTAGGCTATCGAAAAATACATTACATTCTTCGAAAAAAAAAAAGAATAATATTTGAGCAGTTTATTTTCAAGATTGCAAGTTTTGTCCCACTTACTTTTTGGTAAATGTTTGTTTTGGATTATGGTTCATTTATTTTCTATCTTTATGAGATTTGTAATATGTGATTCTATTTGAAACAAACATGTCTCACAAGTAATCTATCGAAATTGAGAAAATATTGGAACTAAGGTATGGGCTCGAAGCAACGAGTGTTAGAAATTGAGAAGCAAATGCATCCCAATATCATAATCCTTCAGTGTAATCTTAATAATCCTGTACGTTTTAAATAGAAGCTCCTCATATGTAGTCCTGACACTCAAAGGAATACTTTTTGACTTTCGACCTTTATATATGTTTTAATTATTTTTACATATTTATTCTCCATCATAAGAGCATACAATGATTTTTTAAGCCATTAATTACAAACAAACACATCAAAATATTCTTAGCGAATCGTTACATATTAAAGTTTTTTGTTAAAAAAAATTAAGAAATTTCCCTTGTAGACTTCAAAGAGTGTAGTGAAATTGATTGGGTTCTCTTTAAATTTTAATATACTCGGTCAATTTCAACAAGTACAGTAATATTTAGAGAGAACTCAGTCATTCTCACTGATTACATCCTTCATTCCCTCAAATCCTACTTGTGAAAAAACACGTTCATTATTTATTCAAAGAGATATTCAGAGAGTATAGTGATATTCAAAGAAAACTCGGTCAATTTCACTGTACACGGTGAAATTGTTGAGTACAGTGATATTTAAAAAGAACTCGATTAATTTCACTATACTCGGTCAATTTCATCGAGTATAATGATATCTAAAGAGAACTCGATTAATTTCACTGTACTCGATCAATTTCATCGAGTACAGTGATATTCAAAGAGAACTCATCAATTTTACTATAATCGATCAATTTTACCTAGTACAGTGATATTCAAAGATAAATCAGTCAATTTCACTATACTTGATGAAACTCATCAAGTTCTAACTGATTACATCATTCTCTCAAATCCTACTTGCGAAAAAAACACATTTATTTTTCATTCTTACCTCCCACAGCCGCCATTCCAGTGAAACACGAGATCAAGAAAAAGAAGACGAGTGTGGTGAAGTGAAACAAGATTTCAAAATGGAAAACCCTTATGGAAAAAACCCAGAAGATTCCAAGTTTATCAACGCAACCAGTTTAAAGCAATGAACAGAACCTCGAGAAAGATTACATATGTAAAATGACAATAACTAGAGATTTCATGAACAAAAATGAAGAGAAGAAGATGGGTTTTTAGGTATATCCGAATGAAAGGAATATAACCCAAAAAACAACGGTATTTTCATCTGAAAAAAAGCCAATTCATACAACATACGCTTAGAAATGGAAAGTAAAGTGTTGGAGGTTATTTAAGTTAATTAGTTAAAAGTGAAGTCTATAGAGGAAAATTTCTCAAATTTTAATACTTCGATATCTAAACTAAAAAAGAATTTGATAGTCACGCGTATACCTTATACCATATGCCCTTCACTCAAAAGGTGGCAATCCTACCATTAATATAAAAAACTATCCATAGATCTATACCTAAATGTACCCGAAAACCTCATGAACCTTTCGATCGATGAACTTAAGGGCAATCTGATCGATAACTTTGAATTTAAATTTCTATACTTAATCATTCTAATTTAACTGATTTGAATCAACTTTTAATAATCCAAAATTTTCATTAGTGGGCCACTATGGCTTGTGATCTATAATTGTAACCCCTCGAAAATCAGCACACAAGTATATAGACTTTGATCTCGAGTTTTCGGGCGTTAACTTAATAAAATTCACATGTGTCCTGATTCAAATTCACATTTATTTCATACATAAATAATCAGAGTAACGCATTTCAATTTAGTGGAACCAAAGCGAGGTAGAGATAACAATATCCAATGATATATGGCTAACACGTTGAAGTTATAGTTTCAAAAGTGGCGACCACCCATGTGAGAATTATATAAATCACAACAATTACAATAGGAACAGAAGAACAACTACCAGGCGGGAAGAAGCTAGGGATCTACTCACTTTGAGCACACCACTGACTGGTCCTATTCCGGAGTTATCTGTATATGTCAAATAGGAGGCGTCAAATGTCAACATAGTGAACAAATATCTCTAAGATTGTTACTTTGGACATTTTAGTAATTAGCAAGTTCACAACAAATACATTTAATACATATTATATACTCATGCATGTTATCTTAAACGCACAATTACTAAACAAGTTACACATATTACCAATACAATAGAGCGCAAGTAATGAGATGGTCACTGACCGTCAATCGAGTCTACTGTTATACGGATTTGTGTAGGACATTAATCTAAGTTGTTGCCCTAAATTTGGTCATAATCTAACGGTTAAAAAGCCAAAACTTCGCGAAAGATCAGAGAGCCTAATTTATTTAAATTTCAGGTTTTTGCTTAGGGCATTTACGCATCCCAAGCACTTGAACTTGGGCCAAAGTTGAGCATTCATGAGCACTTTTTTGCTTCGCTACCCGCGATGAACTTCAAGCCCACTAAGACGAACGTCTTTCTATAGTTTTGGGTTTAGTGGCCTACTAATGAGCGGTGTAAAGCTTGTTCGGATAATCAAGGCATTTTTGGAATGAAATAGTTTGCAAGATTTTTCATGCAGAATGATTGGGGTTTGGATTAGCTAAATTCATAGTGTGGACTATTTGTAATTATTGAAAATGGTAACTTAGCTCTAATCACCCCAATTAATGACAATAATTCAACTATACTCGAAGCTATCCGAATTGGTAAAATATACTAAAAAAATATTAATTTAATTAAATATGATGATTCCTACTATGATTAGAAGTAATTCCTAAGGAGACATTGAATACAAAAACTTTGAGATGAAAAAGATATGCGTGGTTCATTGGCAACGTGTAGTTACAGAAATTTTTAATTTCAAAAAGTCTATTTTGTATAATTATTTTGGTACTTATAATTATTATATTATTATTTATTATTTTTCTAGTAGTTCATTGTCAAGTTTAATTTATCTCTACCAAAATTAATTACATTTCAAGTCATATAAAAATTTTAAAAATTCTGAGAGTGCTAACTGCCTGAAACATTTTGGTACAGTTTTCAAAAAGTCTTAAAATTAACCTCCTTTATTTATTTATTTATTTTTTTTTCATGAAAATAGACTCATCAAGCTTCAATTTGGTTTTTTAATCACCTCAATCGAACTTGTAAAAAAATAGATATGACTTTTTGAAGTCAGTACAATGAAACTATCAAAATCCGAACATGCAAAATATTGCTGAACAGAGTTACTCGGTTGCACCAAATCCCACTCGGTGTAATTGAACCCTATTGTCTAGATTTTCTCGGTTGCTCGATGTTTACTCGATGCAACCGAGCAGTGATACCCTAATTGCCCCAGTTTGCTCGGTATAACTGAGTTCCACTCAGTGCAACCAAACCTGGTTTCCATATTCTTCAAAATTCTCAAATTTCACTCAGTCGGGCAGTTTTGGTGGATCAAAGGTCACTCATTTTGGTCCCAAACATGTGCGAATACACACACGGATATACACTCAAGTTGATAAATGAAAGGTACTACCTAAGGACATCTAATTTCCAGCTACTGACAAAAATCTGGGGCGTTACAATGACCAAATGACAACTACCTATAGTCATTCCCACATGCTATACATGCATGCGTTTGCACGAATGAGAAACTATTTTCTACCAATGAAAATAACTTATCAATGATACAATCTCTCTTCTACTTCTTCATAGAAAAACTTAATTAGATAAGGATCTGTTGGAGAGATCCCATATTGATTGAGACCGTCCAAATAAAGGATTGAAGACATCCGATTCCACAACTAAAGACATTATAAGAAAACTAAGAAAGATATTTGTCTTCTTTAGCAAGAGAAATGTTGGAGAGTGGAGAATCACTAATCTTCAAGGAATCCATGCCATTGAAATTGTGAGGCCCACAACTATGTTTCAATATTAGGACATAATCAAAAGAAACTGAATTAAACGTGGTTTTCTCCCTGGGTTTCATGGCGGTGAGTAGTGGCTACCGAAACCATTCAAACCGTGTACCCACCAATGAACTTGTGTTAGAGCTTCAAAAATGATATTTAAAAGCCTTTTGTTGTGTAACGTCTTAAATCTGTCTATAATAGAGTCTGTCAATGTCATTGACATATCACTTAGTTCCATCGAGCAATTGTCGATGTCATCAACAGATGGTTGATCCCATCGAGAATATCTAGAAAAAATCCTTGTTGATTGCTGGATAGTTTTGGAGGCAGCTACTCGATGGCATTGACGGTTCTTCAATGTCATCGATTGTTCCTCAATTGTTGTTGATGCTATTGAATGTCCCACCGAAGGCGTGCACAAAATTGCGTAAGTGAGTGATTGGTTTCTTATTCCATTTGTGATAGTATATATATCGGGTGTAATCATGATTATGGCATGGATTAGGGTTCTTTAAGACATGCTTAAGCGTTTCAAAGAGTTTTGAAGGGCAAAGGGTAGGGATTTTCCTCTTAGGGCTTTGATCAGTAATGTTTCATCGCTTGTAACATCATTTTTTATAGTGCATTCTTGCTTTATGCTGCAGTTTTTTTCCAAAGGAATTTTTCCATGTAAATTCAGAGTGTTCTTTGTTGAATTTTCTTGTGCGATTGTGATTGCTTTGTTTGATTCCTCTGTGTGCTTCCCCGAGTCCCAACAAGCAGTATCATAGCTAACTTTGGGAAGCAGATTGAATCTGAAGACAATGTATCTATGGCATCTAACATGATGTTCGATGTAGAGAAGTAGTTCGAGAAAAAAGAAACTTTAAACTATGAAAGGTGAAGATGAAGGGCCTTATAGTTTACTAAGAATTGAAAGATGCACTCATTGAAAAGCGACCAGAACCTATAAAAAAACAGGAGTGGAATAAGCTAGATCAAAAGGCCAATATCTCAATCCAATTGTGTCTAACAGATGAGGTCTTCTACAATGTTAGGACAGAGAAGACTACAGTTGATACATGGACAAAGTTACAAAAAAATTATGCAAAGAAGTCTCTTGAGAATCATTTGTATCTGAAACTATAGTTGTTCAATATGAAGATGGCTCAGGGGGCTGACAATGAAACCCACATTAGTAACTTTAATAGGCTTGTTTGTAAATTTTTAAATATAGATGATGTGATGAAAGATGAAGGTCAAGCCCATATTCTGTTGAATTCTCTTCCAGAATCGTATGAGTCGTTTAAAGACTCTTTGTAATCGTAAGTAGCAAGAATACACATATACATGCCTATGTACATAGACATATGCACAAAGTCATGATATAATTAGTATTTATGTAAATCAATGATTTACACTAACTAGATAATTTATGCATATTAATAGCCACAACTTGCACAAATTTGTGAATACATGTATGCATGGATGTGTGAATGAATACACATACAAATACACTTGTATATTATGGCTTACAAAACCACAAGTCATTACACACTGCACTCACCCTCCCCTCTCTGTCTCTCTTTTTTCGTGTGCTCCCTGTCCTCTCTCCTCGTTCGTGGAGTCCACTCAGCTAGGGACTCCAATATAGATGAGCAAAATGTATAATAACATTAATGCACAAGACTCCACAAATGAAAGTGAGATACTCTTCAGTGGTAGGATTGGAGATTATAATACTGCCCTTGGAGCAGCCCAACAAGTTTGTATGAATTAGGACTGAGTCTATGTGATAAGCATATTTTTCAGTTACTCATGTTGAAATCTGACCAAGTCGAGTTGACTAAACTGAGTTCGAGGTGAGTCAGTTCAGTTTACGAGTTCTAAGACCATGATGATGATTGGTCAGGTTGAATTACATGGAGATACACTGAACTTATTATGTATAGCCTTCGACAATCTTACTTGGAGTCATGAGTTCAGATTTTTATATTCTTTTAAATTTTTAAATATTCTTTCAACTATATATTACAATGTTAAAATTCCACCCGTATTATATAATACTATATAGATTTATTTACATTGTGAGATATCAATTTTAATATGCGTTGTATCTTCTTTATATTACATGACCTTTACATTTTAAATATTTACTATTGTGTGGTCACCGAAATCAGATTGCGTACTGAGTTACTCAGTACGCTTTTATTGTACGGAGTAAACTCAGTTGGGCCAGTTGGGCCCACTGTGAATGTATGTGGTTTATCCACACCGTCTATCCATTTTTCCTACTAATTTTAGGGATTGATCCAAAAATTGAAGTAAATCCAAAGCTCAAGTGGACCATTCTAATATAAACAGTGAGGAATAGTGATTTCCACCGTTGAAACCTTCCTATGGCCCACAATAATGTTCATTTGTCATCCAACCTGTTCATAAGATCACAAAGACATGGATGAAGAGAAACCACAAACATCATCTTAATCCAAAAGTTCTGTAGCCAAAAAGAAATTTTCAATGGTAGAGGTTCAATCACATTGTTTCCTGTGGTGTGGTCCACTTAAGCTTTGGATATGCTTCCATTTTGGGCTCAAGCTCTAAAATTATCTGTTAACATGTATAAAGGGAGTGGATAAACAAAAAAACTGTGGACCCCATAGAGTTTACTCAGTATGCTAATGGTACTGAGTTACTCAGTACGCAACCCGCTTCTGTTGGATTGCCTTGGTGTCTAGGATCGTGTCCTATAAATTGAGGGAGGCAGATTACCTGGGGTGCCACATCACCCGCTTAGGCAGTGTACTACATTGATGTCACCAAGTTCTATGCCCACCATGATGTATGTGTTATATACAAACTGTCCATCCATTTTGCGTGGTGTCCACCAACTTCAGTGGTGTGTTAACATCACCAAGTTTTAAAGCTTCAATGTGATGCATGTGTTATATTTAGGGGTCGTTTGGCACCGTAGATTGGAGGGGATTAGAGGGGGTTTCAAATCCTCTTGGTTGTTTGGCAGCATAAAGCAACTGGGGATTGCCAATCCAGGGGGTTTCCAATCCCCTCTTTGAGGGGGTTTGTAATCCACGGTGAGAGCTTGGATTACACCTAAAATCATTTCAATAGTTGCAGGTGTAAATGTATGTCACTGTACACTATTATTCTATTGGGCATATGGCCCACTAACGATGATCAGCACCATCCAAACATTGTTCATGTAGATCAGCACCGTCCAAACATTGTCCAGCACCGTTCAAACATTGTCCATATTAATCAAAGATTAAAAATCGTTGGTTAGTCACTCAGACATGATCTTGTGTTTGTGGTCCATCCGAGACTTCGAATTTCATCATTTTCAGGCAAAACATATATTTTAGCGGGCTTATCACAAGCATAGTGTCAAAAATTATATATCTCACTAATTATGGATATTAAAGTTGATTAGTAATTAAATTCAAACCATGTATAAGTATACCATGTATAAGTCTTTTTAAATTAAAGTTGATTCACACTCCAAGGTGCCAAACACACCGGGAGGATTGCCAATCCAGGGGGTTTCCAATCCTGGGGGTTGTGAATCCAGGGAGTTCCAAATCCACGCTCCCAAACAGGCCCTTATACTCTCCATCCATGATTATTAAAACGGACGCGGATTTCCTTCCAAAACCTCTGGCAAGAAGTTCCTGTGCAAGGATGGTGAGTGGGACCCACCGATAATTTTGTGAGATATCCTCCGTTCATCCATTTTGCAAGCTCATTTCATGGCATGCGACCACAAATTAAGAGAATTCAAAACTCAAGTGGCTCTCACGAGATGGAAAATTGGGGAAAGAAATTCTTACCGTTGAAATCTTCTCGGGCTTCACCTTGATATATATTTGTCATCCAAACTATTTATAAGGTTATTCCCACTTGGATGAAGTAAAAACACAACAAATTTAGGCTGATACAATACTTTTATGGCCAATAGAATGTTTCAACGGTGCTCGCTGAAAACCCACTGTTTCCTCTCGTGCCACCCACTTGAGTTTTGAATCCTTCTGATTTTTGGTTGCATGTAATAAAATGAGCTTGCAAAACGAATGGACGGAATGGATTTCTTACAAAGATAACACAGGTCCCCCACCATCTTTGCGCAGGAACTTCCCGCGAAAGGCTTTTGTAGGAATTCCGCGTCCGATTAAAACCTCACGTTGAAGGGAAGCGGATTAGTTGGTGTACCACACACCAGCTATATAGCTGGTGTAGATGTGTAGTGGGAAGATGCACGTCGACTCTCCTCGAGCTCCCAGTTGTACGAATGGTTCAAATAAGATTAAAATTACGTAGCCCCCACAATGATGTATTTATTAAGTCTATTCTGTTCATCCATTTTTTTAAATTATTTTACAGCATTAGATAAAAAATGAATCATATCCAAAGCTCAAATGGACCACACCAAAAATAGCAGTGAGGATAATAATTTTCACATTTTTTAAAGTAGGGCCCACCATAACATTTATTTTCCATCCAATCTGTCAATAAGGCCAAAAATACATGGATGAAAATAAAAACAAATTTCATATTGATCCGAAACTTTTGTGACACCAAAAGGGTTTCAATGGTAGATGATCAAACCCCCCACTGTTTTTTCCAGTGTGGTCCAGTTGATACTTAGATCTGTCTTATTTTTCTTCTCAAGCCTTAAGACGAGCTCTCCAAATGGATGGACAGTTTGGACATAATACATACCTCATGATGGGACCCACAGAACTTGTTGACATAAATACACCAGTTATATAGTTGATATGTGGTACACCTGCCCATCCGCTTGGGCACAATGATTTCCACTGCTAAGACCTTTCTAAAGCTCATTATAATGTTTATTTTCCATCTAACTTGCTTATAAAGCCATATGGACTTTGATGATGAGAAAACACAACTATCATAAAGCAGCGTAGATAATGATTCCACCATTAAAACTTTTTAGGGTCCACCATGATGTTTATTTTTCTTCTAATTAATTTATAAAGATGGACGTAGATAAAACATAATTACAAATCTCAATGGTCGATGTTCAACTTGCACTGCTTTTTTTGGTGTGATCCACTTGAGGCTCGGATCTACCTATGTTTGAGTTTATTTCCTAAAATGAGCTAGAAAAGTGGATAGACGGTCTGGATATAACACATACATCATGGTGGGCCATATAACCTGATAACGTCAACACACCGTGGAGGCCAGTGGGGGTGTCACCCAACTAGGGTTGTACACGAATCGAGCAAGCCCGGTTAACTCGCTTGATTCGGCCCAAAAAAGCTCGACTCGGCCCGACCCGAAACTGAGTTCGAGTCGGGACGGGCCATTTTCTTCTGCCCGAAACTAAGTTCGGGCCGAGTTCGGTATGTTCTAGTTCGGCCCGACTTGGTCAAGTGGTGTGTGTGTGTGTGTGTGTGTGTGTGTGTATATAAATTATTTTTTTTCAAAACCCTACCCATCCATTTCCCCTCTACCCTTCTAGGATAGTTCACCGCCCATCTTTGAAGTCACGGTAAGGTCCGAAACTAGCCCGAACTCGCTCGATTGCTAATCAGACCAAGTTCGGGCTGGACGTGTTGGCCCGGTGACTGAGCCGGGCCGGGTTTGGGCTAGGTTTGGTAGTGGCCGGGCCGGGCCGGGTTCAGCCCAGTTTGACTCGGATTGACCCGTGTACACCCCTACGCCCAACACGCAATCCGCTTCCAAATGGAACCGACGGAAAGCGTAACAGATTGGCTACTCCCCTGCCACCAGCCCGGTGGCTGGTGGTCGGTGCACTGTGGGCCCCATATGATGTATGGCTTTCATCCATTCCGTTCATCCATTTTCGTAAAAATGGAGGGATATAAATCTCAGGTGGACCACTCTACAGTAAAATAATAGTGATTGGATATCCACCATTAAAATCATCCTGAGGCTAACTGAACTGTTTCTATGACATCCAATCTGTTGATTATGTCATGCAGACCCAGGTGAAGGGAAAAAACAAAGATCAGCTTAATTCAAAACTTTTATGGCCTCAAAAAGTTTTTAATGGTCGACCAACTATTGTAGATATGTGTCGTGGGAAGACGAGAGGAGCACCGACTCTCCTCGAGCTCCCAGTTGTACGAATGGTTCAAGTGAGATCAAAGTTACATGGCCCCACGAAGATATATTTATTATATCTATACCGTTCATCCATTTTTTGAGATTATTTTAGAGCATTAGAGAAAAAAATGAATCATATCCAAAGCTCAAATGGACCACACCAAAAATAGTAGCGAGGATAATGATTTTCCCTGTTAAAAAATTTATAGGGCCCACCATAACGTTTATTTTCCATCCAAAATGTTCATAAGGTCAAAAATACATAGATGAAGAGGAAAAACAAATTTTATATTGATCCGAAACTTCTGTGACCCCCAAAAGGGTTTCAATAGTAGATGTTCAATACCCCACCGTTTTTTACATTGTGGTTCACTTGATCTTTAGATCTGTCTTATTTTTCGGCTCAAGCCTTAAGACGAGCTCGCCAAATAGATGTACGGTTTGGATATCACACATACCTCATAATGGGACTCACACAACTTGCTAACGTCAATACACCGGCTATATAGCTGGTGTGTGGTACACCAGCCCATCCGCTTCCCTCGTCGAGAGCACCGCAGAAAGCATTGGCACAACGATCTCGTCTGCTAAGACCTATCTAAAGCTCATTGTAGTGTTTAATTTCCATCTAACTTGCTTAATGCTTATAAAGTCACATGGACTATGGACTTTGACGAGGAGAAAACACAACTATCATAAAGCAGCGTGGATAATGATTCCACCATCAAAACATTTTAGGGCCCACCATGATATTTATTTTTGATCTAATTTATTTTAAAGTCGGATGAAGATAAAATATAATTATAAATTTCAATGGTCGGTGTTCAATCTACACAGCTTTTTTTGGTGTAGTCCAGATCTACTTATGTTTTGAGTCCATGCCTGAAAATGAGACAGAAAAGGGATAGACGGTGTGGATATCCCAACACATACATCATGGTGGGCCCATATAACTTGATAACGTCTACACACCGGGGAAGTCGGTGGGGTTGTCGCACAACACGCAATCCGCTTCCAAATGGAGCCGACAGAAAGAATGTCTAAACGGTAAATAAGCTCGCTTGCAGGAACTCGTGTTCGTTTTGCACCCTTAAAATATGTGGTGACTCGTCCTCTTAACACAACCGGGCCATCTAAACAGTGGGTCTCGTTGTGGATGGGCCATGTGTCTAAAATCAGATTTATCGAGTAATCTTAACCATCCAATTACCGGTTATCAACTGATGGATAAAAGAAAAACGGTAAGCAGTACAAGTTCGAAGGATTAAAAATTAGATGGTTAATATTATATTTTCACTGCAATATCTCTGTTATCGTCCACCCACGGTTGAGTAAGCAATTGTCTTACAGCTAAGCCATTGATACGTGTAGAGGCTGATGTAGAAATAATTTATTATACAATGTGATTTGAAAGAAATCATTTACAGCGTGCAAACAGTTTCGTATTTTTATATTTATTGTTTCTCTTTGGAGAGTACGTAGTAAAAGGTGAGCTCGATTCACACACGGCAACAAGGCACACGTGTTTGAGATCAGATCAACTCATCGTGGGACTCCACTGGCTGATGTCTTGTTATCAGGTGGCCCACGTTGGATCGGCCAATGAACGGCTCCCTTCTCATACTTGCATGACGTTCGGTTGCAAACTGCACTCGAGCGGGAATGTTGTTACCCCCACATGCACGGACGCGGTTTGGCTAGTGGTCGGTGCTATTTGGACCCCACCATGATTCATGTGTTTTATCCACGCCTTCCATCCATTTTGAAAGATAATTTTAGGGCTTCATCCCAAAAATGAGGTAGATCTAAATATCAGGTGGACCACACCATGGGAAAAGAGTAGCGATTGAATTTCCACCATTAAAAACATGCTAGGGCCCATTTTAATGGTTATTTGATTAGGTCATACAGACTTGGATGAAGGGAAAAGCTATATTTCAGCTTGATCCAAAACTTTCGTGGCCATAAGAAGTTTTTAATGGTTGGGCGTTCAATCAATACTGTGCGGTCCACTTGAGATCTGGATCAAACTAATTTTTGGGCTCATGTCATGGAATGATATGGAAAAATGGGTGGACGGAATGGATGAAATACATACATCATGGTGGGGTCACTTTTCAACGTGGACGTTTGCATGCCTTCACACGTGCTAGCTACGAGGTGTGTACGATATCAGCGGCATGTATCAGGTAGGAGAGAACGTACGTATCATGTGGCCGAAAACTTCGGACAGTTTCAGTACCCGTATGGCCCCACATGCAAGACACCGTTGGACGGCCTAAAAGAGCGTCCACATTTTGGTCTGATCAGATCATCTATAATGTGGGTCCCACCTGATATACACACGTGTCACATTATCACGCATGGACGCGTCTCACGCGTGGCACATAGGGAGCGCATTTGCCTCACACACGTGCATCCGAAGACCAGGTATGAAAGATCCCAGCCGCTCAACAGGCAATCAATCAGCCTCGTGCGATAGTTAGATAAGCTGTACGCGTACAACATGGAATGACAAACGGTCTACATATGCACTTGTCCCCCAACAGATGATCGGAGGGTCGTGGTACCCGCAGTGGCATCCAAAGAGGAGGCAGGTCAGATGAACGGCTCAGATGTCGCACGTGTGATGAGGAACGAAGCGGGCAGAGAATGTCTACTCAAACATTTAATGCGGGAAAATCGTCATCATAGAGAGGGGTACTTGTCTCGATGGCCACCGAATCATGCATTAAATAAACAGGTGTAATCTCATTATGAGATATCTTCTGCAACTTCACCCCGCTCTCTCTCTCTCTCTCTCCCCAACATCCGCCCAGAGGTTTCGTTCTATACATACTCGCCTATCAACAAAATACAAGGCTGCATGCTTGTTTTGCTCGGCCACCCACAAAAACACTTCTCCTCCTCCTTTCTCTTTGATGGCCCGTTTGAATCCAGAAGCTCCTGAATTCAATCCGCTCTTGATTCCTTCAGTTCCTTACTTCCATTCAAACCCCAGCTTCTCCTTTTCATCTTCCTCATGTTGCTATCCAACTCTCTCTTATCTAGACACGAGCCCACCATACGTCTCCATCCAAAACACCAGCTTCTCTTTCCACATGGGCCAACCTTGGCCGGACCCACTTATGAAAGATCCATTCCTGCATGGACTTTCATGGGACCAACAGACTCCTACGCTCTCTCTACTCCCTGCAGTGCCTGTGCATGCACCACTATTAATAGAAGAAGAGGAATCGAGAGAAGGAGGTGAAGGTGTTGTTGCACCAAGGAGAGCTGAGAGGGTGAGTAGGGTTCGTCGGCAGCACCGACGTAGGATAGAAGGGATCGAAGAAGGAAAAGGAAAGCAGGTTTGGAAACCAAAGGTAGAAAATAGAGAGAGCAGTAGCGATTCAAAAGAAGAAAGAATGCAAGTGAAAGCTGTTGAATTTCGTGGTGGGAAGACTACTCTCATGATCCGAAACATACCCAATAAGTACACGTAAGTCTCTCTCTCTCAAGCAGATGTGGGGCCCATGTGATGTATGCAGAAGATCCAAACCGTCCATCAGATACGTGAACTCACATCATCTCCTGGTTTGAAAAACTATATGGATCCAAAACTCAGGTGGGCAACATAACAGGGTTTTACTGCTTGTGGCAAGCAGAGAATCTGGATTCAACAGAGAACTTGCACCATTCAAAGCAGCCAATTTTTTTAGTCTAACCCTTCATCCATGAGAAATGAAGGGTATGAATGGAATGGAATACATGTAAACAATGTGTGGGATTCCCACGTAAATCAAGGGTGAGGGTCCACTCTCAACTTCTTCCTAGTAGTGTGGCCCACCTAATTCATGGATGAGCCTGAATTTCGGGCACTGGATGTAACATGTGGCGAAACATCTGATGAATGGGTTGGATTTCAGGCATGCATCAATTGGGTCCCACATCTCCCATCTAAAATGGGTAGAAAAGTAGGGTGTGTTTATCAAATGGGGTGGGTGTTAATGTCAAGTCCACGAATCTATGGTTATTTCATTGTTTTTTTTGTTTTTCTTTCAGGAGGGAGATGTTATTGGAATTGCTTGACAAGCATTGCATGGAAGAGAACGAGAAATTGGGTGGAGAAGCTGACGATTCAAACCAGGATTTCTCAGCATATGACTTCGTTTATCTCCCTATTGATTTTGGGTTCTCTCTCTCTCTCTCTCTCTCTCTCTCTCTCTCTCTCTCTCCTAAAGACTCGGGGCCCACCGTAATTTTTATATGTGAAATCTACACCGTTAATCAAGAAAGAACCGTTATGTTCAACCGTAGATGCAAATGATCAGCTCGACAAAATAACTCAGGTGGGCCACATCAATGGGGACAATGTAAAATTGCGCCTGAAACCTCCAAGTTGACGGGGTGTGGTCGGATCAGACTGATTTTTGTACATTCACACCTACACCTTGTGAACGGTTTGGTGAAAGATACACACGATGGTGGCCCCACACACAAACCTATTGTTGGCGTTCCTTCCCTATTGGTCCCAGTGGTGTGGCCCACCTGAATTTTGTTTCTGGCTGATTTTTTGCCAGAGTTTAGAATCTAAGAGATCACCTGATGGATGGAGTGGATTTCACACAGACAGCATGGTGAGCCCACAGAACTTGATTGTTGTGGAGGATTCCGCTTTAAAAAAGAGCGTTTTGGCCTTTTGGGTGGGACCCATTTTTTCGGTTTTGGTTTAACACCCCATCTTTCGGTGTTTTGGTAATTCAGTGGTAGGGAAATTTTGTATCTATGTATTACCAGAAGTAGAAAGGATGGGGTTGTTTATCAGTGGATGGGGGGTGTGAATGTCAATTCATTTTTAGGGTTTTGTTGGGAGTGCAGGAGCGGGTGTAATCTGGGCTATGCATTCGTGAACTTGACGTGCGAACCAGCTGCATGCAGGCTGCACCGTGTGTTGCACAAGCACAGGTGGGGTATCCTTGGCTCCAAGAAGATTTGCGAGATTTCTTATGCGAAGATTCAGGTAATTTCATCTTTGCTTTCTAGAGTTTGTTCTTGCTGTGTTGCTTGAAGGGCCCACATGAGGATATGGACAGATGGTCTGATAGACTGAAACGGACCTGAATCCTGTACAATAACCTATCTTACGCAGATAGGAAGACACCCAAGATTTTGGGTCCCACTGTTGTATATGTAAAATCCACCGTACAGCAAGTTCTATCCACGATTCCAGCTAGATAGACTGCTCAGATGTGTCACAACACAGGGAACAGTGGAGATGAGATGCCAACCCTAGGGTTGTATGTGGGGCCACCATGGTGTGTATCTTTCATCATGGCCGTTCATTAGGTTTATCCCCAAGATTAAGTGATGATGCAAAAATCAGCCTGATACATATATTAGGTGGGCCACACCTTGTGAACCTTTAGTTTTAGGAGCAGTTTTACATTGTTCCCCATGTGTCTGGCCCTTCAGAGTTATTTTATTGGGCTGATATTTTTGCATCTACGGCTAAAAATGGTTCTCACCGGATTGATGGATTTTATTTCTACAAGTACAGCCCGAGGGGCCCACCGGGTGTGTTCATGGCATGCAACCTGTCTAGTAGAGTAACCCCAGAACTAAAGTTGGACAACCAAAAAATCAGGGTGATCCCACCATCAACTGGGCCACCACATGAATTTGGAGCTTTTTGAAAGGTTATCTATCGTTTCCTATGTTGTACATATATATATGCCAAGGTTTGCGTGGTGGCCCACATGATGGTTGGATACCCCTTACTTTCTGGGGCCCAACTTTCCTGGTGGGTGTAATGGATGCCATAAATAAGCTTTGATGGGCCCCACATGTGCAATTCACACGCAGTCTTTGTAGATTGACTGTTCTAATACAGTACACACTGCCAAGTGAACTTAACTCTACGTAATGTGATTAGATAAGCTGGGAATGATGGATTGAATGGCCAGTCGCGGCCTTTTTTCCTTTTCTTCATGCATTGAGTTGAGAAAATCCACGCCGTTCATCATTTTCATCACCTCTTTTTTGGCCTTGATCCCACAAAAATTATTGATTCAACGCTCAGGTGGGCCACCCAATAAAATCATACTGTAAAACCCACCAAATAAACTCGGTATGCATGCCCACTCGAGTTTTGTAATAATGTGATTTTACCTGATGAGCCACATCAGATGAATGGATTGGATGGCATACAAACACTATGGTGGACCCTGCGCTGAACTGGTGTTCGGCGTCTCGTCCAACATTTTCCTAGGGTGTGGCCTACCGGAGCTTCGGACGGTTGTGATTTTTGAGTTCCAAGGCGAACTTGAGGCATTGTACCTGATGGACGGGATGGATCTCATGAAAATTCCATCCATGTGGCTCTTTACTAACCTTTTGAATTGAAAGCAGGGAAAGGAAGCTTTGTTGAAGCACTTCCACATTTCAACTTTCACGTGCGACTCAGACGAGTTCCTCCCAATCACCTTTGAGCCGTATCGTAACGGTTCGTCTCAGTTCGAAGCTTGTACCATTGGCAAACGTATCACCCCTTCCTACATTTCAGCTTCGTGCGGATGAAGAGCAAACAAGGGCAAGTGTATATAGTACATCAGCTTGTGTTTTGTGTTTTCTTCCATTGTACTCGTGGCATGTATGTATGGGAATCCAATCAGGGCCGTCCAAATTGTGGAGCCCATCGTGGAATGGAATGTATATGTGAAATCTCACTGGTTGGATGATCCAAGAACTTAAATTGGTGGGCCCACTGGCCACTAACTTGGTCAACGGTCCTAATTCAATGGGAAAACTTGGATGGTTTAGGTCGTATAGTCAGTGTGATTTTGCAATCATCTCATCGACGATGAGGTCCATGATTTGTACGGTTGTGATAAGGTGGATATGGACATTTGAATATAACTTTAGTCTGATGACACTCTTGCATGTCTATTTGCTTGGGTGATATTTATCTAAGACCAACTCGCACCTTTACATGCGGTGCACGTGCCATCCTTGGAGCTTGTGTGACAAAAGAGAGAACGGTCCATTCATCAGGTGGGTTGTACGAAAATCATGCACCGTGGGCCGTTCACCTTGTCTGATGAGCGAACCAACTGTATCTGTCGTCTAAACAGTTTGGTCCACCATGTGGACGGCTCAGATGATCCAAGCAATCAACAGGTTGGCAAATGTACTGCATGTGAACGTGCGTGTGGAGGGGGTGGATGTGGGGCGCTAGCAATCATCTGTAGCAACTGCTACAAGTTCTAACACGTGCATGAATGATGTTTACTTCATACGCGCCAACGTAGTACGTGTGAGATTTGGTTCAAGACCTTGCAATAAAAAGGTCTTGTATCGTAGCGGCAGTCCGATACAAATGCATGTGTGTAAATAGGAGCGTATCTATTTACGTTCCTCTCTAAATTTCAGTGCGAGAAAAAAACATCTCCCGAGTGTATGTGTGCGTTTCACGTCCCACCAGTCTTTTCTATCCTTGCAGAACATCCTAGCCATGCATAAGGTGGGCCGCACCATAAAGATCGGCTGGGTTAAAAATCAGACCAATTCATTCATTGGTTTTGGTCAAATCATACCATCTGCCGTCCATTGATTTTGATAGTGTTAGCCGGCCTGATGAGTGGACCACCCTGAATTTTGCCCCAGGTGATATTTATTCCTTGGTCCACCTTTCGCATGGTTCAGATGTTCCACACGAGTGACAAGTTGGCCAAACAAAAGCGCGTCCAATAATACGGAAATGTATGATAGAGGATACGTATAAATTCATGCAGCTGTGCAATACATAAAAATAATTACATATAAAACCTTTGGATCAGTTGCTGGCTACCCTCCCTGAATGAGCCATGGCAAAAGAAACCAGGTTGGTCCACTCATTAGATGGGCCACATTCATGTTTGGAAACGAACGGTAGGATAATGCTTCACCTTTGCGCTCCTTTTTTAATCCAGAAAAATATTTAAGAGTGAATTACATCAGAAAATCCGAGAATTCACATGTATTGGAAGACTAGTTTCTTATATAATTCTGTAGCAAAAAGGTGGCAATATTTCATGAATTTTCAGAATCTGTGTTTCGAGGCTACCAACCTCGCACGTTTGACATCTGCTCCGTCCATCAGAGGAGTCCTTGGATCATGGATGCTCGGGTAAAAATTCAGCTTGATCCATTAGCGTGGGCTGCGACCCCAACCTGCAATGTGGATGGGACCTCAGGGCCCACCTCGATCTATGCATTGTATATTCACGCCGTCCATCTGTTTTTCTAGATTATTTTAGGCCATAGTCCAAACACTGGTAGAAAAAATTTTCAGGCGGACAACATCACAGGAAACAAAGATCACTGATCATTAAAAAGCTTTTGTCGGCCACAAAAGTTTTGGATCAAGCTGATATTTGTTTTTTTTTTTTTTACTTTAATGCAGGTCTTGATAACCTTATCAACAGGTTGGATGGTCAATAAACATTATGGTGGACCCTATGAAGTTTTTATTAGTGGGCCTTCAATGACCACTGTTTCCTGTGGTGTGGTCCGCCTGAAATTTGTATTTGCTTCATTTTTAGGGACCCGTCTAAAATAAGCTGGCAAAACTGATAGACGGTGTGGATATACAATGTATAGGTGGTTCCTACGGTCAGGGTCCCACCTGATGTGTCCCAAGTGAGCTTTGGAAGAGGCCGATTTTCGGGGTTTAAGGTAACAATGAGAAAAATCAGACCGACGTAGTGGATGTAACGCTCATATTCGGGTCCTGTTTGGACAGCACATTTTGAATCCATTGTAATATTGTAGTCATATTTTAAGGTATTGAAATGTTCGGGTAAGCATTATGATAAATTCATTACACGACCCACTGTAAATACATGGCCCATCTGTAACTCGAGTTAAACCGTCCATAAAGTGGGACCCACTTAGATAAGTCATAATTAACCTTAGAATCAGATGACTGTTCAATCCAGATCATGTACTGATTTTCATGAGAACGGATTGGCTACTCCCCCTGCCACTAGCCAATGGCTAGTGGTCGGTGCTCTGTGGGTCCCACCATGACGTATGTGTTTCATCTATTCTGTACATCTGTTTTTCTAGATCATTTTATGGTATGAGCCCAAAAATGAGATACATCCCAATCTCAAGTGGACCACCTTACAGGAAACGGTGTTGATTGAATGTCGACTGTTAAAAACTTTTCGGGGGCATAAAAGTTTTGGATCAATCTGATCTTTGTTTTTTCCTTTTATATAGGTCTGTGTGACCTAATAAACCGATTGGATGTCAAATAAAGAGTATAGTGGACCTTAGGAGGATTTTAATGGTGGATATCCCATTGCTATTGTTTTCCTGTGGTGTGGTCCACCTGATATTTATATCCCTCTCAGTTTTATGATCAAGCCCTAAAATGATCTGTAAAAATGGATGAACATCAAGCCCTAAAGTGATCTGTAACAATGGATGAACGGGCATGGATAAAAGACCTACTTCATAGTGGCAGGGGAGTAGCCAATCCGTTTCCGATTTCATTTTAACCATCCATTGGATGTCACACCAATGTATATTTCAGTTCATGAGAGTAAGATCAAGCTCATGATTTACACAGTTTAACTTGAGCTGCACGTTTATCAGCCGTCCGATTTTTGAGTGCAGCGCCGCCTATTGCATGCGCAAGTATCGGCGCGCGGGGCTCCATGATATTGCCATAATGATATTTTGAACCTTGATTGTATCTATTCATGCGAATATGAACTTGCAGTAGATTGGGCCCACTGTGATGAAGGGTATTTGTAAAAATCAGGCTCATCTGGTGGGTCCCATATACATTGAACGTGGGCCATTTTCAATTTCATCCCCGCCATCACCGTGGTTTTTGCATGGTGGTGGTGGTGGACGGCTGGATGAGTGGACTGGCCTGATTTTTGGCCAAGGGCATCTTCATGGTGGGGACCACGCTGTACACAATTCAGATGTTCCACTTTCCAGATTGAAACACCTGCGCTTGTGTCCTGTAAATCTCGGCTCTATGGGGCCCACCATGATGTCTATGCCATGTACACTCTATCCATGTGTTGAGGCCGATCATAGAGGAGGTTATCCTAAGAAAAAAAAAAAAAAATTTGTATCATGGTATTTTCTCTCAACCAACGGTACATGAGAGTAAGCATCACAATCAACTACTCTATGCTTCCTCTAGAATTTTGTATTCAGTAATATAAAAAAAAATAGACCGATTCACTGAGTAACAAATCGTGTTAATAACCCTAGTACACAATTCATCACAATCCCTTCATCTTTGCAATACTTAGTGAATTATCAATACGTAAATTTTCTATCGTTATCCATCCCTTGTTAATACCTTCACCTTTCGCCCCATCTATTTTTCCACCATTATCTTTAATTGTTTGAAGTTTGTGAAAACATCAGATTTATTTTTCATAAAATAAACTCATATATTTCTGAAATAGTCGTTAATGAACATGACGAATTATTACGACATTTACTAGAAACCACGGGCGACAGCTCCCATACATCAGAATGCACATAATCAAAAACACTTTACATACATGTTTTCCATATTTAAAAAATAACATTCACTGTTTAATATATATACAATGCTTGCATATATTAAAATTAATACTTTTTTAAAAACTGAAATTAAACAGTGGTAAGAAAGTGCCTTCATATTCTGCTTGCTCATGTGACTCGAGCGTGCAGACGTGGAATACACCACAGACATCGCAGCTCCACCTAATGAAGTGCTGCTCCCTATCAACTTGTAAAGATTTTCGTTCCGCTGTGCCTTCATGACTATAAGTGCCCCCTTTTAAACTTCAAGAATACAATCAAAACTGATGACTTTATACCCAAGCGCTTTGAGTACTCCAAGAGATGTCAAGTTCTTCTTTATATAAGGAATGTGTCTTACTTCGGTCAAGGTACGCTCTGTGACATTAAACATCTTAATGCGCACCGATCCCACACCTACCATACTACAAGCATTATCATTACCTATAAATACCTGACTACCATTGCATTCATTGTAATTGGTAAATCAACTCTGGAGGAGTCATGTGATATGATACCCCAGTATCCAAAATTCACTCATCCTTACGATCATCGTATAAGTGTCCTACCATGCACTCTGACAACACATCATAACCACTCGTACCTTCATCGGACTCATTAGTGTTGGCCTCCCTGAAAAAAGCCTCAGAATTCTCTTTTCTTGTCTTAGGATTTGTGCAATCCTTCTTCATGTGCCCGGACATCCCACAATTTCAGCACTTCAACTTTCCTTTGCCATTGCCCTTGGATTTGGATCTTGATTGAGAAGACCCATTATCCCGCTCAGAATTTAGTTCACTCATAACCAATGCATCAGTAGAGGCACACATGTCACTAATTTTCTTTCTTATAACCTTTCCTTAAAGGGCCGAGATAACGGTATCGACGTTAATGGTTGATCTACTAGTGCATAACGAGTCCTTGAATGACTCATACGAAACCGGGAGAGAACTCAATAGGATGCATGCCTAATCCTCATCTTTTATCGTTTCTTCCACATCCAGTAATTTGCAAATAATCTTGTTAAAGTTACTAATGTGGGCCTCAACATCAGCTCCCTCTTCCATCTTTAAATTGAATAACTGAAACTTCAAGTACAAGCGATTCTCAAGAGATTTCTTCGCATATATGCTCTCTAATTTCGCCCATATACTTGCTGCAGTTTTCTCTCTCATGACATTTTAAATGACCTCATCTATTAGGCGTAATTGGATAAAAGCTCTTACTTTCTTATCCATCTTATTCCATTCTTCATCTGGCATAGATTTTAGCCGTTTTTCAAGGAGTGCACGATCCAATCCTTGCAGAACTAGGAGACTGATCATCTTGACCTTCCATAATTTAAAATTATTTTTCCCAGAATATTTCTCAACATCGAACTTATGATTGATATTATGCTTTCAGATTCAATCTACTTCCCAATGTTATGCTCTGATACCACCAGTTGGGGAACTGCAAAAGCACATAGAGATTAATTAAGCAAAGTATTCCAATCGTACAATCAAGTCCAATTACAAACACTCCAAAATTAATATGAAAAAATCCTTGCGGGAAAAAAAAAAAAAAAAAAAACCACAGCACAAAACGATAGTATGCATCATGAAAACAAAAAATTACAAGAGATGGAGATTACGCTATCCGAATAAGTCTCGAATAACCCTAAGCTATACTCTTGAATCCCTATAATGAATTAGAAAGCTCTGAGATACCCTAAATCCCAATCACATATATATGGCATATACAAAAATCATAATCGAACTTATGCAATTCTGTGCGCGCTCGATGAGACTTTGATGGCATCAAACCCTTTCAACGGCATCGAGAAAACATCAAAACATTTCAGCGACCAAATATAGATTTTTTGAATTTTTCAGATGGCGAACTCTGCTCGATGGCATTGAGCAGTCTGCCAATGGCATCGACAACTCTATTGATTTAGGGATTTAAGACATCATCAACACTTGTCAATTGCCCATGTTGCTATCCAAAAAATAATAATAATAAGAAATTAAAAATAAAAGAAGAAAAAAATCAATTAGCATAATAACAATGCCTTTGTAACAAGTAGAGCTTAGAATCATTACTAGTAAGCATCACGTGCAAGCTTGGCATGCATGCGAGATCTCGAACGCTCATTGGGTATTTCACGCCATCTAGTGGATCCCACTTGTAGATGAGTTAGACCTCAGATATATATTTTTTTTAATAATCCATTTTCCACACATGCATACGTATATGGTGGGGTCCACCTGATGATGTGACTGGATCTCATACATATTTATGCTAGTGAGCAGGATTGTAAAATACTTGCTTGAGCAGCTTTGCTGGAACTCTACAACAGATCTCAACGAGCTCTTCAACACTACATCCCGATTAAGTCGAGACCACATTGTCGCTACAGACATGGACGGACGAGAGGTTGCCGATGACGGAGAAATCAGTGATCAGGTCCTCGTCTGTAACTAGTAACTACACGACCCATTCCCACCAAACTACTTCTACGAGAAATATATACAGAGATAAGAATCAGCAGTAAGATTCCCATCATAAATCCACTCCGTCTATCAGTCAATAAACATAAAAATACGATATTAGTAGAAAAATAAGGCACATAAAAAACTCAAGTGTGATTGAACGATCACCATTGGAAACTTTGCGGGGGTTCGAAAGTTCTGTATCAGTATGATATTTTCTAATATAGCTTATCTGAGTCATAATAACCCTATGAACGGTTTGGATGGCATATAAACATTACGGTTTGGGCCCCACACAGCTTGCGACCCTGTGACGTGGAACCCGCACACGCGTCCGATTTGATTTGGAATGAGATAGTTGTATGGTACTCTGTTGGACTGTGAAGTTTCATACACAGTCTATCATAAATTGCACACTCATCTTATGCATTTTTAAAAGTTAACCAACTAAAGTGTGGAAAATAACTTAGATGAGTCAAATTTATCTGATTTTTTGAATAATTTTAACGTCTGATCTGTGAATATTTGTTTGCTGAATTAGGACCGTTGGTTGGCTTTTTATTTTTAACTGTATAATAATGTCCAATGAAAAGGTATTTAGATGGTCAAATAACCGTTGTTTATTTGGAAATATAATTGGACCGTTGATTTGAAGTAATTTTATGATAAGTATGCAACTTTCAAGTGCCTGTGTACCATGGATCAGACCTTATCATTTCAAAGAGATAAAACTTTGATGCTTTGGCAGAGTGTGATGTGTGGTATGCACGCACTTAGAAATTATTTATCAATTGCTGATTTTGCTGAAATTAGTCAAATTATGTATGTTAAAAAAATTGATTGTTTTAATGGATCAAAAATTAAGTTTAGTCGATTATCTAAGTATTGGATTGATGGTAATTTATCGGACTATTAAAAATGAAAATAATGACTCTAAAAACAAGAGTCTCCGAATCATAGGTATTAATTGTTCAAACAATTTCATCTTGGGACGTGGATTGCCTATGAAAAGGCTTTCCCAGCAAGTTCCTATGCTGAAAGATAGATGGGGCTATCAATATAGTTTGTGAGAAACTACCTAGTCCATCTGTTTTAAAAACTCATCTGATGGCATGAAATAAAAAATGAAGCAGATCCAAGACTCAAGTAAATCATGCGAGTGGAAACAGTGGAGATTAAAGTACTATTACTGTTGAAACATCAATATATAAGTTACTTATAAATTATAATTGAGTGTGAATTGTATATGTCGAAGACGAGAAATTTTGATGTTGTCGGGTTTCATTGGTCCACATCATTTCGATGACTCAAGCTAACAAGAAATGTTGGATTTCTCTCCTAAATAGATTGTGTGCTACACATCACAACTTTTTAATGAGTAGTTGTCCTATATTTTAGCTTGTTTGTTTAGAATAATCGAAGTTCTTTAAATAACTACATATATAATTAATAAAATTATAAATATAAAAAATAAAATGTGTATTAAAATATAATAAACTAATTCAATTGTGAAAATATTAGTACGTATCCACCCGACCAACCTGACCGAACCCGCTTGGGCTGAGCTTGGGTTGAGAATTCCTAACCTGGGTCGTATTAGAGGTTAGGGTTGAAGTACAAGAACCTTTGGTTGGGCTAAGGTTGAGCACCAACCCGCAGGACTTTCAGCCCTACTTCGTGCGTGGCCTTAATAGATAAAGTGAAAGCCTTTGGCAGGCCATCGGCATCCATAAATAATATTTTGAATGTACACGTGGCAGTTAGTGACCCCAACAATAACAAGAGCTAATTTGTTGGTGTCGAAGCTCTTTAGGCCTTCCCATGATGTATGTGTATTATCCATGCCATTCATCCATTCTTCTGGCTCATTTTAGTAAAATAGGCAGATCTTAAGTTCAAGTAGACTACACCGTTGGAAATAGTTGGGGATTAAATGGTGACTGTTGAAATCTTTTTAGGCCCAATGCAATGTTTATTTTTCATAAAGTGACATAATAAAAGAAGAAAAATAAAAAGTGCTTATCCAAAACTTTCATAGTCCACGGGATGGTTTCAACGGTGGGTAGTTAATTCGCACTGTTTACTGTTTTGTGGTCCACTTGAGCTTTGAATTTGCCTCATTTTTGGATTCATGACCTAAAGTTAACAGAATAAATGTATGGACAGACGTGATAAAACAAATACATCATGGTGTGGACTACATAGCTTTGATACCAAACGGTCCTATGGGCTCCATAATTATATATGTGATCTATCCGTAAGGTCCATTCATTTTTTTAAATTATTTTAGGCATATTTCAAAAAATGAGGTAGATCCAAATCTAACATAAACCACACCATAAGAAATAACGGTGATTGAACGCCCTCTGTTGAAAACATTTTGGGGCCTCAGAAGCTTTGGATCAAGCTGCCATTTTTGATTTCCCTTCATCAAGGTCCGTGTGACCTAATCAATAGGGTGAATGGCAACTAAGCATTACAGCGTACCCTAGGAACTTTTTAACAGTAGGTATTCAATCACCATTATTGTCTGTGGTGTGGTGCACCGGAGATCTGGATCTACCTCATTTTTGGGCTCATACCCTAAAATTTGCTGGAAAAAGGGATGGACGGTGTGGATAACACATACACCATAGAGCGACCCACATAGCTTTTCCAGCATTGGAGGGGTCACTACCGAATCCGAATCCCATTCCACGCACATCGCTGGATCCGGGTGGCAAGAAAGTCGTACTAAACGCAGGAAGTTCTCTCGGAAGCTACGTGGGGCCACCATGATGTTCGCGAGAAAAAAAATAAGGCCGATCTAAAACTCAGGTGGGCCATAAGGTCATTCCCACTTGGATGAGCTGAAACCACAAAAACATAACTTAATATAGAACTTCTGTAGCCTTACGAATGTTTCAACGGTAAAAAGTTCAATCCCACTGTTTACTCTTGTGTGGTCCACCTGAATTTTGGATCTGCCTCAAATTTTTGTCTCACATACTAAAATGAGTTGGCAAAACAGATAAACGGAGTGGATTTCTCCCATACATCATCGTGGCCCCAAACATCATGGTGGGCTCCACCTTGCTTCTTTCCTGCGACAGTCTGCTACAGGCAATCGGAGCGCAGGACCCGGCCCCACCCATGTCCTGCTTAATCGGGACGCGAATTGCGTGCTGACACTGCATTAGCGTGTCGATGCTGGTCGGTGCTCTGTGCACCCCTCCATGCTGTATGACTTTTATCCACGCCGTCCATTTATTTTTCCAGATCATTTTATAGCAAGTGACAGATCCAAATATCTGGTGGACCACACCACATGAAACAGTGGTGATTGAATTCCCACCATTGAAAACTTCTTGGGGCCACAAAAGTTTTGGATCAAGAGGATACTTGTGTTTTCCGTTCATCTATGTCTTTTTTACCTAATCAACAGGTTGGATGGCAAATAAACATTAAACGGGCCTCATGAAGTTTTTAATGGTGGGCGTTCAGTCACCACTGTTTTCCTGTGGTGTGGTCCACCTGAGATTTTTATCTACCTTATTTTTTTAAATTATACTTAAAATGATCTAAAAAAAAAAAAAAGGGGGTGGACGGCATGGATAAAACAGATGTATCATGGTGGGGTCCACATAGCACGGATAAAAGACATACTTCATAGTGAGGCCCGCAGAGCTAGTGGCAGGGGAGTAGCCAGTCCGTTTCCGATCTTCATTTTAACCACACATTGGATGTCACATCATTGTATATTTCAGTTGGTGAGAGTGAGATGAAGCTCATGATTTAGACAGTTTAACTTGAGCTGCACGTTTATCAGCCGTTCGATTTCTGAGTGCATTCGATCCAACCATCATCTTCTGACAGAGTATCATTGTTTTTTCTTGTATGGTGCAGTGCCGCCTATTGCATGCGCGAAGTATAGGCGCGTGGGGATCCATGATATTGTCATAATGATATTTTGAACCTTGATTGTATGATCTATCCATGCGAATCTGAACTTGGAGTAGATTGGACCCACTGTGATGAAGGGTATTTGTAATAATTAGGCTCATCTGTGGGCCCATATACATTGAACGTGGGCCATTGGCAATTTCATCCTCACCATCACTACGGTTTTTGCTTGTTGGTGGACGGCTGGATGAGTGGACTGGCCTGATTTTTTGGCGAAGGGCATCTTCATGGTGGGGACCACGCTGTACACCATTCAGATGTTCCACTTTCCAGATTGAAACACGTGCATACGAGCGCGTGTGGACGGATGCGACTTTCCTGTATATCTCCGACCTATGGTGCCCACCGTGATATTTGTGATAACTGCTCAGTACACTCCATCCATTGGTTGAGGCAGCGCATTTAGGATGTTATGTGAACAAAATCAGGCAAGTAATTCACAACTTAAGTGTTGCATACCACAAGAAATCACTGCATTTTCCATGAGAGTAAGCATGTAGCCTATCTACTAACTACTCTATACTTCTTCTGAAATTTTATATTTAATGGCCGTAGAAGGGGACCGATTCACCAAGTAACAAGTTGTGTTAATGGATTCAGTCCATAATTTCTTGCCCAACTCAACATTATTAATAATGTATCGGACCCTCTCCAAGAGAACCTGATTCATCCCCTAAACCATATCATTCTACTGCTCTGGCATGTGTGACGTATCGTTGAATTATCTAGAAGTAAAAGTTTCTTCGTTATTCATCCTTCTTAATACCTTCACCTTTCCTCCATTTGGTTTTCCATTATTGTCTTCAATTGCTTGAAGTTTGTGAAAACATCGGATTTATTTTTCATAAAATAAACTCATATCTTGATATAGTCGTCAATGAACGTAACAAACCATGACGACCCTCTACCAGAGACTACGGGCGACGACTCCCATACATCAAAATGGACATAATCAATAACACTCTTATATACATGTTTTTCAGATTTAAAAAATAACCTTAAATGATTACTATATATAGGCAATGCTTGCATATATTAAAATCAATACTTTTAAAAGCTTTAAGTAAACAATATTTAGGAAGTACGTTCATGCCCCACTCGCTCATGTGGCTCAAGTGTGCATGTTACATCGCGCAGACGTGGAATCCGCTACAGGCATCACATCAACTTGTAAAGATTTTTGTTTCACTTAGCCTTCATAACTATAAGTGTCCCATTTGAAACTTTAAGGACATCATCAAAACTGGTAAATTTATACCCAAGCATTTCAAGTGCTTGAAGAGATTCAAGCTCTTCCACATATTCAATGAGGAGCCATGTAATATGATGCCTCAGTATCCAAAATCCACTCATCCTTACGATCATCGTATAAGTGTCATACCATGGACACTGACGACACATAATAACCACTCGTACCTTCATTAGACTCGTCAGTGTTAGCCTCACTGAAAAAAGCCTCAGAATTATCTTTTCTTGCCTTAGGATTTGTGCAATCCTTCTTTACGTGCCCAGACATCCCACAATTCCAACACTTCAACTTTTCTTTGCCATTGCCCTTGGATTTGAACCTTGATCGAGAAGACCCATTATCCCGCTCAGAATTTCGTCCCTTCGTAACCAATACATCAGTAGAGGCGCACATGTCACTGATTTTCTTTCTCATAGCCTTTCCTTCAAGGGCTGAGATAACGGTATCGACGCTAATGGTCGATCTACTGGTGCACAACGAGTCCTTGAATGACTCATATGAAGCCGGAAGAGAATTCAAAAGGATACATGCCTGATCCTCATCTTTTATCGTTTCTTCCACATCCAGCAATTTGCAAATAATCTTGTTGAAGTTATTAATATGTGCCTCGACATCAGCCCCCTCTGCCATCTTTAAATTGAATAACTGAAACTTCAAGTACAAGCGATTTTCAAGAGATTTTTTCACATAGATGTCCTCTAATTTCGCCCATATACTTGCCGCAGTTTTCTCTCTCATGAGATTATAAAGGACCTCATTCGTTAGACATAATTGGATAGAGGCTCTCGCTTTCTTATCCATCTTATTCCATTCTTCATCTGTTATAGATTTTAGCTTTTTCTGAAGGAGTGCATCATCCAATCCTTGCAGAACTAGGAGACTGGTCATTTTGACTTTCCATAGTTTAAAATTATTTTTCCCAGAATATTTCTCAACATCGAACTTAGGATTAAAAGTCATTGATACTATGCTTTCAGATTCAATCTGCTTCCCAATGTTATGCTCTAATATCACTTGTTGGGGAACTGTAGAAACACACAGAGATTAATCAAGCAAAGTATTCCAATCGCACAATCAAGTCCAATCACAAATACTCTGAATTATCTTGGAAAAAAAAAAAAAGGCACAAACCGACAGTGTGCACTATGAAAGCAAAAAAGTACAAGAAATATAAATTACCCGATCCAAACAAGCCTCGAATAACCCTAAGCTATGCTTTTGAATCCTTATAATGAACTAGAAAGCTATGAGATATCACCCAGTTGACCTCATGGGAACTTCCCATGAGGTCAAGCTCTGTGAGCCCACTGTGATGCATGTGGAACATGTACCCCATCAGTCAGATGCACCATTCCATGGTGAGACTTGGGCTTAAAAATCAAGTCAATCCATGACTTGTGTGGGCCACACCACATACAAAATTTGAGAGGGGTTACCCACCCATTAAAACATTCATAATCATTTGTTGAGCCCACCTTGATGTGGTTCACAAATCTAGCCCATCCATTATGTGTGTCTCACTTGGATGAGGAGTCAGACCAATTTTCAGATGCACCCAAGTTTGGCCCACTTAAGTTCCGTATACAGCTAATTTTTGGGATATCCCATAAGTTAAAGGGGACCCATCAAATGCACGGTGTTAATGTTCGACATACATCGTGGTGGGGCTCACACAGTTGTATACATAACTTAGGTGATCACAATCAAAATCGGAAACAAATTCAGAACTTACGCAATTTTACGCACTTGATGGCACTTTCGATGGGACTTCGATGGCATCAAGTAGACTATCAATGGCATCAAGAAAACACAAAAAAATCGAGCATAAATTTTCTGAATTTTCATATTGCAAACTCTACTCGAAGGCATTGAGCAACGGATTTACGACAACACTTATCAATTGCCCGTGTTGCTATCCAATAAAAGAAGAAAATTTAAAAATAAAAGAAGAAAAAAATCAATTAGCATTATAACAAGTAGGCTTAGAATCATTACTACGTATGCATCACATGCAAGCCGGGCATGCATGCGAGATCTCGAACGCTCATTGGGTATGCCATGCCATACAGTGGATCCCACTTGTAGATGAGTTAGACCTCCGATAATTATTTTTCAATCATCCATTTTCCACACATGCATACGTACATGGCGGTGTCCACCTGATGATGTGACTGGATCTCATGCATATTTATGCCAGTGAATAGGATTGTAAATACTTGCTTGAGCAGCTTTTCTGGAACTCTACAACAGATCTAAACCAGTTCTTCAACACTACATCCCGATTAAGTTGGGAGCACAATCATTGTATTTGGGTCATATTGAAATAATCCAAACCGTTTATGCGACAGGCCACACCATGGATGGGCCATGCCCAAAAGACCTTAAGAATAGCCCATAGAACAACGGTTAAAGGAGACAATCAATTGATAGCATATTCAAATTTTGAAGATTTCTCTAGACATTACGTATCTACTATTTTGTTGGATATAGGCCTGTCAGGCCCACTTGTGAGCAACTAGGTTGAGACCCACACAATTTTCTTCATTTGTATCTTTTCTAATTTCTTTATAAAGTTTGAAGTTGAATTTGAAATATTTGATATTTAATTTAAAATTTGAATAGGGTGAGATCTATTTGAATTTGAAACATTTAAAGTTTAAATTCAACTTCAAAATTGAGATTGAAATATGGTGAAATCTCTCTATAATTTAAAGTTGAATTTGAAATATTTGATGTTTGAATTTAATAGCGAAATTGAGTGGGTAACTTCCAACCTCATCTAAACTCCCCAATCATTCTCTCATTAATTAATCCCATCCAAATTTTGTCAATTTGCCTGTTCCATTAACAATCTAAGCCATTGGTCATAATTCGAGACAATCTTAAATATCAAATATCAAATCAAAGAGAAAATTAAATTTCTCTACTCTTGTAGTTGTTAGGTAGACCTAATTCATCTTTGCGAAGGTCCCAAAATTGTGTAGACCATCGAATCATGTGGGTCCATCCATCTGGGATGTCTATCAAATGTAGCCCATAATTTTGATAGTTCCAACATATCCAATGTCTATATTCAGTGTTATAAATAAATAAATAAATAAAAGAAAGCAATCCAGGATGTAGTTGCACCAATCTACAGGAAGCGGATTGCGTAGTAACTCACTACGCTCAGCGTACTGAATAAACTCTGTGAGGTCCACATGATTTATGTATCTGATCCGCTCCGTTCATCAATTTTATCAGATAATTTTAGGGTATTTTATAAAAACTGAAGTATATAAAATATTCAAATGGACCACACCACATGATAAAGTTGAATTGAATGTCTGCCATTGAAAAATTCTTGAGGGCGACAGAAGTTTTGGATCAACCTTATATTTGTGTTTTCTCTTCATCCATGTCAGTATGATATTTATGAAAGGTTGGGTGACAAATAAACATCACTGTGGGGCCTAGAAAGGTTTCAAAGGCGGAAATCATTATCCTTACTGTTTCTTGCGGTATGATCCACTTGATCTTTGGATATGCTTCAATTTTGGGCTCAATCCTTTAAATTAGATGAAAAAAATGGGTGGACGGTGTAGATAGACAACATACATTCAAGGCGTGCCTAACTGAGTTTACTCAGTGCGATAAGAGCGTACTGAGTAACTCAGTACGCAATCCGATTTCCAATCTACAACCCCCATAATCAAACAAACCCAAAAAAAAAAAAAGAGAGAGATAGATGAAATAGTAAAAGTCCTAACAAAATCCTACCAAAGATATAAAACTTCCAAAAACAGAGAGATAGTGAGAGAGAGAGGATGGATACCATTGGCAGGGCTAATTAAATTGGCATAGAACGAAGCTTTCTCCGGTTCTGTAACTACAAAACTCATTCCCTCCAACTACTTCTGCAAGAAGTAGATACAGATAAGAGAATCAGCACTAATTGCTTCTTTCTTCCTTCTCTTTCTTATAAAAGGAAAATCTACGTATTTATAGGTTTGTTTGTTTTTTTAAGAGAGAGAAGAGGAGGGGACGCGGGTTTCCTGCGGAAGACTTTCGCAAGAAGTTCCTGCGCTGGGATACTAGGTGGGGCCCACCGTGATGTTTGGGAGAAATCCACACCGTTCATCCGTTTTATTAGATCATTTTATAACATGCCACAAAAAATGAGGCGGATCTAAGACTCAAGTTGGGAAATAGTTTCCTAACATTGAAACCTTTATGGGATTCATCTCGATGTTGATGTCCCATCCAAACCGTTTATAAGGTCATTCCCACTTATACGAAGTTTTTGTGGCCGCATGAGAGTTTCAACGGTGGTGGCCGTTAAATCCCCACTGTTTCCTCTCGAATTGCACACTCGAGTTTTGGATCCACCCCATTTCTGGTTTCATCTCCTAAAATGATCTTGGAAAACGGATGGACGGGGTGGATTTCTCCCGTGGGCCCCACCTAGCATCCCAGCGCAGGAAACCCGCGTCCGAAGATATTGTACTATTGGTGGGAATGTGAGACAGAGGGAAACGGAGTGGCTGCTACTCCCCTGCCACCAGCCAAAGGCTGCTGGTCGGTTTTCTGTGGGCCTCACCGTTTCATCCATGCCGTCCATCTGTTTTAATATCTCATTTTATGGCATGAGACAAAAAATGAGGTATATAAAAGTCTCAAGTGGATCACATTACAGGAAACAGTATTGAATGAATGTTGACCATTAAAAAATTTTTGGAGGCCTAGAAACTTTTGGATCAACCTGATCTTAGTTTTTTCCATTGATCTGGGTCTGTATGACGGATTGGATGTCAAATAAAAAATACAGTTGGCCTTAGGAGGATTTTAATGGTGGATATCTAATTACTATTGTTTTCCTGTGGTGTGATCCACCTGAGATATATATCCCTCTCATTTTTGGTATCATGGACGAAAATGATGTGTAGAAATGGATGAACGGAATTGATGAAACACATACATCACGGCGGGCCCACAGAGCACCGACCACCGGCCACCGGGCTAGTGGCAGGAGAGTAGCCAATCCGTTTCCGTACTATTCGTGGGAATGTGACAGTGACGTTGTTTAGTTAGGACTGGGAAACTGAGATTTGCCTGTGCCCGGGTACAAGAAGTTTCTGTAGCGGAAGATGTGTCCGGCCCACAAAGATTTCCATCATAAATCCACTCTGTCTATCAGTCAATAAACATAAAAATACGATGTATTAGACAAATATGGCACATAAAAAACTCAAGTGGGCCACACCAGATGAAACAGTTGTGATTGAACGATCACCATGGAAACTTTACGGCGGGTTGAAAAGTTCTGTATCAGTATGATATTTTCTAATATATCTTATCTGAGTCATAATAACCCTATGAACGGTTTGGATGGCATATAAACATTACGGTTTGGGCCCCACACGGCTTGCAATCCTATGACGGTGGAACCGCACTCGTGTCCGATTTGATTTGGACAGTGGAAATTGACCGTACTCACCTCGAAGTTTGGGCGAATTACCTAGAACTCTACGACACTCCATGTATTCCCAGAAGCCCTTCTGACATATTTTGAAAATTATTTGGATCAAAATGCCCTTGTCCTTGTTTCAGTAGCTGTGCGGTTTTCCAGAGAAGAATAAGCTATGTCGTATTTAATGCTAAGAAAGTGATGTGTACGGAATCTTTTTTGTATGCGTGCAAGGACCAAGCTCGTGGGGCCCACATTGATGTATGTGTATAATCCATGCCACCCATCCTTTTTGCCGTGTCATTTTAGGGCTATAGCCCAGATATCAGCCTGATCTAGAGCTTGTGTGGGTCACATAATAGAAAATAATGGTGACAATGGAACCCACTGTTGAAACTTTTCAGGCTCACTGTGATGTTTGTTAGAAGTGGACACTGCCCAAGTCAGGACTTTTTTGGGCCTACGCGGAGCAGGCCGACAAGGTGGACGGAATGGATTACCCCATTGTGGGCCTTAAGCTATGGTACCAATGGTTTGGTAGAAAAGGACGTGAACACGTTCAAAACCACAATCCACACAACATGACAACCACGACTCATATAACATACAGGGGCGGCTCAAAGGGGTAGGCAGGTGAGGCAATCGCCTAAGGCCCCTAATTATGAAGGCCCTATATAATTATAGGACAGCGTTTGGTGATCTATACACATGCACTGAGAAAATGCAACCTTTGAATATTTTTAAATTAAATTAAACAGATATAAAAGTGGGTCCCAGTTTAGATGGTTAATGAAAAACAAAAACAAAAACGCACAATGGTTGGATCTCCTAACTAGTTGATTCTTGTACACTAAACAAATTATTTGAATTCAACATACAGATTCAGATAGAATAGTTAAATCAATGGATTTTTTGTAATTTAGCCTATCTAGATCACCTAATTTCGATAGTTTGGATGGAGTCAAAATATGCTATATTAACAATCTAGGAGTGCCTATTTATTGGCTATAACACTACTAGAGTACTATACAATTCTAAATTCATTATTCTCACAATAGACGCGGATTGCATGCAGACCACTTTAGGGATTCCTGCAACCCTGAGCTCTGTGGGGTCCACATTATTATATGTGTTATATTTATTCCGTTGAACCGTTTCTTCATCCCACTTTAGAATATTAGTAAAAACATGAAGCAGAACCAAAGCTCAAGTGGACCACAACACAGAAAAAAAGTGAATATTGAATGCTCACCATTAAAATCTTTTTTGCAGGCAACAGAAATTTTGGATAAGCTGATATTTATGTTTTCCTTTCTTCCATTTAGGATTCACCTTATGAATGGTTTAGCAATTTTATCTATCAAAACTGATTTATTGGGTAAAATTGAATACAAAAGTTTAATTAGTAATTTTGCATTTGAAAAGGCGAGAAGCAAATTTATGGTTTAATTTTGAATTTATTAACTTTTTTTTATTTTTTAAACTAAAAAGCCTCATTTTTATGACTTGCCTAAGGCCCCTAAAAATGTTAAGCCGCCCCTGATAACATAGCAACTATGACCTATGCAAACCACAACCCAAATGGGCCCACACGGATGTATGTGTATAATCCATATCGCTCATCCTTTTTGTCATGTCATTTTAGGGCTAGGGCCAAAATATCAACCCAATCCAGTGTTTTTATGACCCACAAAATAGAAAATAATGGTGACTATTGAAAGTTTTCAGGCTCATTGTGATGTTTGTTAGATGTGGACATTGCCCAGGTTAGGACTTTTTGGGCCCACGCCGAGCTGGCCGACAAAGTGGATGGATCGGATCACCCCATTGTGGGTCTTAAGCTATGGTACCAATGGTTTGGTAGAAAAGGAATTGAACACGTTGAAAATCACGATCCATATAACATGAAAACCACGACCCATATAACATGACAACCACGGTCATGGTTCTTATGTTAAACGGGTCGTGGTTTCGTATGATATGGATCGTGGTTCTCATTTCCTGCTCTCAAATTACATAACAACTACAACTAGAGCTGGACATTTCATACCTGAACCGGTGGATCCGACCCGATCTGACTCGATTCGAACAGAACCGATGGTCAGGATCGGGTAGCATAAGCTAGATACGAAATATTTTCCGGTCGAATCCGGATAGGCCTTGTTCCGAACCGACCTGATCGAAATCCGATCCGATTGGATCCGATTCGGACCGATCCGATACGGACCGGATTTATTATGTTATATATATATATATATATATATATATATATATATATATATATATATATGTATGTATGTATGTATGCATGTGTGTGTGTGTGTATATTACTTTTACCTGCCCAGTTTTTTACTCTGCCTGCCCACTTTTTTACCCTACCCTAACTGCACCCAAAGAAATTTTTCGTTACCACGCAAATCTTCCCTTCTCTACCCTACCCTCCCTCTCTTCCTCTCTCTCTCTCTCTCTCTCTCTCTCTCCCCAAATTTTCCAGTTTTTAGTGCTTGAAAATGGTGTCTACAAATCAGGAAATGGCGGTCTACTATTTCGATACCCTCGTCGCTCATTACAACAGCGAGCAAGCGCCTCCTCTGCCTTCGACAAAGGCCAGCAGTTAGATCCCTTGACCTTCAATTCTGTCCGTCCGCATCTAGGATTTTTTTTTTTATTCCTGAATTTGGTGGAGTTTGGATTTTTTTTTTTTTTTTTTTTAATATCTCATGATTGGATTGTATTCTCACGGGATCGATGTTAGACTTTTGTTTATTTACTTTCTTTTTTCATTTTTTTTTTTATATATATATATATATATATATATATATATATATATATATATATATATATATATATATATAAGTTCTATTTAGGCATTGATATTTGCACCCCTGTTTTTGATACATGCATGCCTTTTTCTTTCTCCTCTTTTTCATTTGCTTTTGCATTCTATTGGCAGGAGGACGGATTAGCAAAGAATAGAGGTGCATGCATCAAGAAATGAGTATATTTTGAGAGATTTTTCTTCAATTATGTTGGAATGCCTCATGCTTTTGAGTTTTTATGATGTAGTTTAGTTTTATATTACTTTTCTGTTTCTGTTTCTTTTCCTAGAAATTTTTTATATTATGCTTGTTTCAATTTGTTTTCCAAATAATTATAGGCTTTGTTTTTTCTGGGTTTATTTTTTTAAATCTTCTTTTTCTTCTGATTTTGTTGGAGTTTTAATGGATTTTAATCTTATAGTTGTTGGAAAGAAAGTGTGTTCTGATGTGGTTAGGATTGTTCTTCATTTTCCTTCTTTGCTTTTCTTTTTCTTTTTGTGTTTTCCTTCTTTTTCTTCTTTTATTTATTTATTTATTTATTATTATTATTATTTGATGAGAATTTTACGGATTTTTTTGTTGTTGATAAATTCATGCTTTGTAGTTTTCTCTCATGTGATTATCAGTTATCTTTGATTTTCCTTTGCAGACTGTATTTGATTGTACCGTCTTTTTCCATATATTTTCTCTAACAAGGCAATTCTAACTCACTGATGCACATATATGCATTACATTCGAATCTTGCCCAATCCGATCCGACTCAGTTTTCCTAATCGAGTCAGACTCGGATCGGTTCAAACAAGCAGTGATTTGGATCTGTTCAAGTCAATTGACTCGGACTCGATCTCAGATCGGATCGAGTTTGGATCAGGCCATGTATATTTCAGGCAAGGTCGAGTTAGACCCAATCCGATCCGACTCGGTCTGATGCCCACCTCTAACTATGACCTATACCTCATGACAACCATGACTCATATAACATGACAACCACGACCTATATAATATGATAATCACGACTCATATAACATGAGAACCACGACCCATATAACATGACAACTACGACCCACCACCATGTATGTGTTTCATCCATGCCGTCCATCCTTCTTGCCATGTCATTTTAGGACTAGGGCCTAAATATCAACTTGATCCAGTGCTCGTGTGGGCCACATAATAAAAAATGATGATGACTATTGAAAGTTGTCATGGATCGTGGTTGTCATGGGTCGTAGTTGTCATGGATCGTAGTTATCATGTTATACGAGTTGTGGTTCTCGTGTTATATGGATCGTGATTGTCATATTATATGGGTTGTGGTTGTCATGTTATATGAGTCGTTGTTGTAATGTGGCAAGTATCGTAGTTGTTATGAGTCGTTATTGTCATGTTATATGGGTCGTGGTTGTCGTGGATCGTAGTTATCATGTTATATGGGTCATGGTTCTCATGTGATACTTGTTAGAAGTGGATAATGCTCAAGTCAGGACTTTTTGAGTCTACAGCGAGCTAGCTGACAAGGTAGATGGATCAGATCACCGCATTGTGGGCCTTAAGTTATGATACTAATGGTTTATTAGAAAAGGAAGTGAACACATCGCAAACCACGAACCATGCAACATGACAACCACGACCCATATAACATGACAACTACGACCCATGCAAACCACGACCCAAATGGGCCCACATTGATGTATGTGAATAATCCATGCCGCCTATCCTTTTTATTGTGTCATTTTAGGGGTAGGGTCAAATATCAACCATGACCCTTTGTGGTTGAAAACCACGATCCATTGTGCATGTGAACCACGATCCTTCGAATAGATCGTGGTTGTCATGTAGCAAGGGTTGAGGTTGTCATATTATATGGGTCGTGGTTGTGAAGTTATATGGGTCGTGGTTGTCATGTGTCGTAGTTGTAAAGTATATGGGTCGTGGTTGTCATGTTATATGGGTCGTGGTTGTCATAAGTCGTAGTTGTCAACCATGGGTCGTAGTTGCTAAGTTATATGGGTCGTGGTTGTGTTATATGGGTCGTGATTTTCATGGTCTCGGGAATCTAGACTCCTCGGGAATCTGGACTCCTTGAAGACTAACAGCTACACGTAAGTTGAGTAACTTCTAATCCGCGTCGGAAGCGGATTGACTGGTTTACCACCGTGAATGTATGCGGTCTATCCATGCCGTCCATCCGTTTTTTCATCTTTTAGATCAAGTTGATATTTGTTTTTTCCCTTCATCTGGGTCTGTATGACATAATCAAGATTGGATGTCAAATAAACAATAGAGTGGGCCTTTGGAGGATTTTAATGGTGGATATTCAATTAATATTGTTTTCCTATGGTGTGGTCCACCTGAGACTTATATCCCTTTTATTTTTTGTATCAAGCACTAAAATGATATGTAAAAATGGATAAACGGCATGGATGAAGATATGTAAAAATGGATGACCGACCACCAGTAACGTGTCTGGGGGATTAGCCAATCCGTCTCTATGTTGTGCGAGGACGAGCACTGACGCAGTGATGCTCCTCGAGCTCCGAGTTGTACAAACGGTTCAAAGTAGATCAAAGCTACGTGGCCCCACAGTGATGTATTTATTATATCTACATCGTTCATCTATTTTTAGAGATAATTTTAGATCATTATCTAAAAAATGAATCATATCCAAAGATCATATGTACCACACCATAAATAACAGCGAAGATAATGATTTTCACCGTTAAACAATTCGTAGGGCCCACCATAACGTTTATTTTCAATCCACTCTACTCATAAGGTCATAAAGACCTGAATAAAGTGGAAAAACAAATTTCATATTGATCCAAGACTTTTGTGACCCCAAAAAGGTTCCAATGGTAGACGTTCAATCCCCTACTTCTTTTTGCAGTGTGGTCCACTTGATAGTTAAATATTTCTTATTTTTGCGTCCAAGATCTTAAAACGAGCTCGCCAAATGAATGGACGGTTTGGATATAACACATACCTCATGATGGGACCCACAGAACATGACAACGCCAATACAGTAGCTATATAGCCGGTGTGAGGTACACCAGCCAATCTGCATCCATCCAACCCGCATCCATCTTCGCGACGAACGTAGATTGCGTCCTACCACCACCCGTCTCTAGCCCGAATGGGCAAATGGACCACCACGCTTGGTGGTTTGTGGGCCCCACCATCATGCTTGTGTTTCATCCATGTCGTCCATATATTTTTCCAAATCATTTTATTGTATGAGACCAAAAATGAGGTATATCTCAATCTCAAGTAGACCACATTATAGGAAACAATGTTGAATGAGCGTCGTAGACCATTAAAAAATTTTCAGGGGCCATAAAAGTTTTGGATCACGCTGATTTTTGTTTTTTCCCTTCATCTATGTTTTATGACCTAATCAACCGATTGGATGTCAATTAAACAGTACAATGGGCCTTAGGAATGGATCGTGGGTGTCATGTAGTAAGGATCGAGGTTGTTATGTTATATGGGTCGTGTTTGTCAAGTTACATGGTAGTTGTTGTGTTATATGGGTCGTAGTTATCATGGATCATAGTTGTCATGCTATATAAGTCGTGGTTGTCATGTTATATGGGTCGTGGTTGTAATATGGTAAGGGTCGTGGTTATCATGTTATATGGGTCGTGCTTGTCGTGGGTCGTGGTTATCATGTTACATGGGTCATGGTTCTCATGTAATATAGGTCGCGGTTGTTATATGTTCACTTCCTTTACTACCAAACGAAAGGATAATCATTGTTATCATAGCCTAAGGCCCACAATGGGGTGATCCGTTCCGTCCACCTTGTCGGCCTACTCGTCGTGGGCCTAAAAAGTCCTGCCTTGCGTGCCACTGTCACCATTATTTTCTATTATGTGGCCCACACGAGCACTGGATAAGGCTGATATTTGGGCCCTAACTCTAAAATGACACGGCAAAAAGGATGGGCAACATGGATTATATACATACATCAATGTGGGCCTCGATGTATAGTCAAAAGTTATCATAAATCGTGGTTGTTATGGGTCGTAGTTGTCATGGGTCGTAGTTATCATGTTATATGGGTTGTGGTTCTCATATTATATGGGTCGTGGTTGTCATGGGTCGTAGTTGTTGTGGATCGTAGTTATCATGTTATATGGGTCGTGGTTCTTATGTTATATGGGTCGCGGTTGTTATATGTTACTTCCTTTACTACCAAATAAAATGATAACCATTGGTACAATAGCCTAAGGCCAACATGACAACCATAACCCATATATCAATTTGCACAATGTTATATATGGCCCAAGTCAAGACTTTTTGAAAATAATGGTGACTGTTGAAACATCAATAATGGTGACTCGGGCATTGTCCACTTCTAACAAACATCAATGTGGGCTCAAGTCAGGACTTTTTGGGCCCACGGCAAGCTGGCCAACAAGGTGGATGGATCAGATCACCCCATTGTGGGTCATATATAACATGGTAACCACGACCCATGATGACCACGATCCATATAACAGGATAACTGCGACCCATATAATAGGATAACTGCGATCCATACAACTGAGACCCATATAACAGGACAACTAAGACTCATATAACAGGACAACTGTGACCGTGACCCATATAACAGGATAACTGCGACCCATATAACAAGACAACTGTGATTCATACAACTGAGACCCATATAACAGGACAACTAAGGCCCATATAACAGGACAACTGCAACCACGACCTATATAACAGGATAACTATGACTCAAATAACAGGACAATTGCGACCGCGACCCATATAATAGGATAATTGTGACCCATATAACATGACAATTGTGATCCATACAACTGAGACCCATATAACATGACAACTAAAACCCATATAACAGGACAACTAAGACCGCAGCCCATATAATAGGATAATGGCGACCCATATAACGGGACAACTACGATCCTTCGAATGGAGGTTCGTGGTTCACATGCACAATGGATCGTGGTTTTCATCCACAAAGGGTCGTGGCTGATATTTGACCATACCTCTAAAATGACACAACAAAAAGGATAGGCGGCATGGATTATTCACATACATCAATGTGAGCCCATTTGGGTCATGGTTTGCATAGGTCGTAGTTGTCATGTTATATGGGTCGTAGTTGTCATGTTGCATGGTTCATAGTTTGCAACATGTTCACTTCCTTTTCTACCAAACCATTGGTACTATAACTTAAGGCCTACAATAGAGTGATCCGATCCATCCACCTTATCGGCTAGCTCGCTGTAGGCCCAAAAAATACTGACTTGGGCATTATCTACTTCTAACAGGCATCACATGAGAACCACGACCCATATAACATGATAACTACGATCCACGACAACCACGACCCATATAACATGACAACACAGTGAATTTCATTAACTTCGCGGTGAATTTCACTCACTTCGCCGCCAATTTTATTCACTTCGTGGTGAATTTCACTCACTTCAAAGCGAATTTCATTACTTGATTGCTCAACCCCATGTACCGTAGCAGCCTTTGATGAGGGCACGCGATACATCATTAGGCAACCGCCGAACTACCGCCGGACCCGCGGTCTGCTGGATAGTCCAAGTAAATGGAAGTGGATTGGCTAGTGCACCACATACCAGCTATATAACTACTGTATTGGCATTAGCAAGTTCCACGAGTCTTATCATGAGGTATGTGTTATATCCAAACCGTCCATCTATTTGGCAAGCTCATATTAAGGCTTGAGGCGAAAACTAAGACAGATCTAACTGTCAGGTGGACCACACTGTAAAAGGCAGTGGGAGATTGAACGTTTACCATTGAAACTCTTTTAGTCACATGTTTTCGTGACCTTATGAATAGATTAGATGGAAAATAAACGTTATGGTGGGCCCTACGAATTGTCTAACGGTGAAAGTCATTATATCCGCTGCTATTTGTGGTGTGGTCCAAATGATCTTGGGATATGATTCAATTTTTGGATAATGCTCTAAAATGATCTCTAGAAATAGATGAACGGTGTAGATATAATAAATACATCACGTGGGGCATGTAACTTTGATATCCTGTGAACCGTAGGTACAACTCGGAGCTCGAGAAGCGTCCGTGCTTGTCTTCGCACGACACGTACCTAGCAGCTATAGCAGCGGACGCGGATTTCCTGCGAAAGCCTTTCGCAGGAAGCTCCTGCACAAGGATGCTGGGTGGGGCCACCACCATTGTTTTTGGGGAATATACTCCGTTCATCCGTTTTGCAAGATAATTTTAGGACAAACTACCAAAAACGAAGTGAATCCAACACTCAAGTAGGCCACACGAGAGGAAACAGTAGGGATTCAGTTAGAACCGTTGAAACATTCTTATGACCATAAAAGCTTTGTTTCAGGATAAATTTTTTGTATTTTCACTTCATCCTTTTGTTAATAACCTTATAAATGGTTTGGATGGCATATAAACATTAAGGTGGAGCCCAAGAAGGTTTCAACGGTAGGTATTTCTTTTCCCAATTTTCCCTCTCGTGTGGCCCACTTTAGTTTTGGATCCACTTCGTTTTTGGTTGATTTTCTTAAAATGAGCTCATCAAACGGATTTCCCAATTTTTCCTCTCGTGTGGCCCACTTTAGTTTTGGATCGACTTCGTTTTTGGTTGATTTTCTTAAAATGAGCTCATCAAACGGATGAACGGAGTACATTTCTCAAAAACATGGTAGTGGGCCCCACACAGCATTCTTGCGCAGGAACTTCCTGCGAAAGGCTTTCGCAGGAAATCCGCGTCCGCAGCTATATAGCTGGCGTGCGGTACACCAGCCAATCCGCTTCCGCTAGATCCGGGGCCGCAGCGAAGTCGTATCCATCGCAGGAAGTTCTGAGCTCTTGGAAGCTAGGTGGGACTACATGATGGTAGTCAGAAACTCATTTTAGAACCTGAGAAAAAAAAATGTCAGATACAAAATTCAGGTGGGCCATAATAAGGTCATGGCACAAAAACGATAACTTGAAACAGAACTTATGTGGCCTTATTAATATTTCGACGGTAAAAGTTTAATCCCCACTGTTTACCCTTGTGTGGCCCACCTGATTTTTAGATATGACTCACCTTTTCGTCTCAAGTACTAAAAATAAGTTGGCAAAACAGATAGACGGAGTGGATTTCTCCCAAACATCATGTCCCACTAGCTTCTTTCCTGCGACAGGCTGCCGCAGCCCGTAGGCAATTCGAGCGCAGGACCCGGTCCCACCCATGTCCTGCTTAATCAGGACGCAAATTGCGTGCTGACTCGCAGTAGCGTGTCGCTGCTGGTCGGTGCTCTGTGCACCCCTCCATGGTGTACGATTTTTATCCACGCCGTTTATCTATTTTTCCAGATCATTTTATACCATGTGACAGATCCAAATCTCAGGTGGACCGCATCATAGGAAACAGTGGTGATTGAATTCCTATCATTGAAAACTTCTCGGGGCTACAAAAGTTTTGAGATCAAACTAATATTTGTGTTTTCGTTCGTCCAGGTCTTTGTGACTTACGCAACAGGTTGGATGGTAAATAAAAATTACAGTAAGCCTCATGAAGTTTTTAATGGTGAGCGTTCAATCACCTCTGTTTTCCTGTGGTATGGTTCACCTGAGATTTCTATCTACTGACAAAAAAAAAAAAAAAAGGGTGGACAGCATGGATGTCCATGGAGCACCAATCAGTAGCCACCTCGATACGGGCAGCGTCGCAGGTGTCCCCTCGATTCTCATGTTTAGTTTTTCACTGTATTTTGTTGCTCTGGAAGAGTATGGGTTATTGTACTCGTGCATGCATTTCTCATTGTTTTGGCTTACCTGTGTTTTGATTTGAACCGTTCAAAACAAAGTTCCCTTTAAAGAAGCTGGTAAAGAATCAGGTATTCAGCACCTAAAGTAGGACCCCAGGTTCCGAATGATGTAGATTGATGTATTGTTCATGGTGCTACATGCCAGTTACATATGGGGAATCTTAATGTCCCTCCGTCCCCTATGCCTTTAACTAATATGTGAAGGGACCATCATCAATATAGACCGTTCGTTCATTCATTCATACCCCTAGTAGGGGTAGGATAAAATGCAATAACATGCCAATTAGAAGATCCCAACCATTTGGTCAATCGCGCAAAAAATAGAGATGGTTCATAAGCAAGATGAGGAACAAAATAGGTCAAATCCCCAGCAGTGAAACATCTACCGAATGAGTCCCATAATGGATTAAGCATGAACCTATAAAAGCTCATTAGTTTAGATGATGATAAACATCCGATCTATGCTTCTGAAAAATGGACGGTTATAACATAGATATTGCAAAGGGGCGCGGATTGGATAGTGCTACCGCCACCAGGAATTAGGTAGAAACGGACGGTCTGTCAAGGGCTCTGTAGGGCCCACTATGATGTATATGTTTTATCCACACTGTCCATCCATTTTGGTAGGTCATTTTATAACATGAGCCCAAAAAGGAGGCAGATCTAAGGCGCAAGTAGACCACACCACAGGAATCCGTGGTGACAATGATACCCACCGTTGAAACTCTCCAAGGGCCCACCATGATGCTTATTTGCCATCCAACCTGTTCATAAGGTCTCACGGACCTGGATGAAGGGAAAACGTATAGATTAGCTTGATCGGAAACTTATGTGGCCCCCAAGACATTTTCAACGGTAGGTGTTCAATCACCACTGCTGCTTATGGCGTGATCCACTTCAACCTTATATCTACCTACTTTTTGGTCTCATGCCCTAAAATTATCTGTTAAAATGGATGGACAGCATGGATAAAATACATACATCACGGTGGGCCCCACAGGGACCCTGACAAGACCGTCCATCTCTAGCTAGGTCCTAATGGACGGTAGTACCCAATCCGCTCCCATTGCGATGACGTAATCATCCCATCATATCGTCCAGGTGCAACCCATTTGTGCTTCAACGGCTACCATTTTTGGCCAATACTTCAAAAACTTAGTTTTGGCTACTGAACTTAAAAATTTTTTTAAAAAAAAAAAAGAAGAAGAAGAAGAAGAAGAAGAAGAAGAAGAAGAAGAAAAACTACTGAACATTAAAATTCAAAAATTAAAAATATATAAAAAGAAGAAGGTTACGGGAGAATAGGCCGGGTTTGACCTTGCCAGGCATAGGTCGGGCCCACCCTGACAATTAAGGCCTGAACCCATCCCATAAATTAACTGGGTCATTCATGATAAAGCATTGAGAATAAGTCTTTACTTTAAAAAATAAAAAATAAAAATAAATAAATAAATCTATGAATTGTAAAATGGCAAATTACTTTTTTTTTTTTAAGTATTTATCATGCATCATCTACCGTTAGGGGTGTACATCGGGCCGAACGGAGTCGAACTGGGCTCAACTCGGCCCGGTCACCAGCCAAACCCAGCTCGAACCCGGCCCTCATGTCCAGCCCGAACTCGGCCCGGTCACCAGCTAAACCCAGCTCGAACCCAGCCCTCATGTCCAACCCGAACTCGGCCCGGTCACCAGCCAAACCCAGCTCGAACCCGGCCCTCATGTCTAGCCTGAACTCGGCCCGGTCACCAGCCAAACCCAGCTCGAACCCGGCCCTCATGTCCAGCCCGAACTCGGCCCGGTCAGCAATCAGGCGAGTTCGGGGCCAGTTTCGGACCTTACAGCAAGTTCATGGGTCAGGCGGTGTTCTCACTTCTCTATCTCAAATGGTTATGGTATATATATATATATATATATATATATATATATATATATATATATATATATATATATATATATATATGGCCCAGTCGGGCCAAGTCGGGTTTCGGACCGAGCCGGGCCGAATTGGGACTTGTTCGAACTCGGCCCGAACTCAGTTTCGAGCTAAAGAAAATGGCCTGTCCCGGACCGAACTCAGTTCCGAGTCGAGCGAGTTAACCGGGCTAGCCCGGTTCATGTACAGCCCTATCTACAGATTTCACATATTCTTGCTCCGAATCCTTCATCATTTGGCAACCGCCCCCCACCCTACCCTATGAAAATCCTTCATTTTGTGTATAGTTGGGAATTGAAATCCGGAATTTGTAAAAGTGGGATCTTCTATCACCCCTAGAAATCCTAAATTTCAATTCCAGTCCTTTTTCAATTCAGAAGGGGGACCACTTCCTTGCAAAATTCATGATTTTGAGATCAATCTCCAACAGCCATAATTACCATCTCCTCTTTTCTTAATGTATTCCCAGTCATTCATACCATTAAATGTTTTTACTTGCATTTACACTGTGATAATGAGATATACTATCAAATTAAACCTATGCAATTATAATTTGAGCCACACCATAGAAAAAAATTTAATTAATAACCACCCAACAAAAAATATAATATTTAATTTCAATATATAATTAATGGACCTACTTATAGGCCGCAAACAACTTAGATTTGCCTTGTTTTTTGGCCAAAGTTGTCTTACAATATGCTCAATGTAATAATTATCTTATGCTGCATGTATGTCATCTTTAAAATATTTAGGAGTATTTAATTCATCACATTCATTATCTTGTAAATATACCCAAAATAATTCTAGAAATCTAAAAGTTAAAATTCAAGTTCCAAACAAAATTTCTGAAATCCAGAATTTTGAATATCCATTCCAACAAACAGAACTGCAAGATTACAAGTCCAAGATATCAATTCCATGCTCCCAGACTAGTCCTAAATAGACTTTTGTAAAAATCCAACTGAACTCTATTAGGTCCAGGCCGTTTTTACATAGATCTTGACCGCTTAGCTGTGAGGCTCAACAGCATCTTCAAATGGCTATGATATCAATGAAGAATCACTGAACCAAAAAGGAATGAGCATGGTATAAATGCTGCCAGGGAGCACCGAGAACTGTTGCGCACATTATCTCCCACCATCACAAGACAGCAGGCAGGATTACATAATCCATTTGAGAATTTGAATTTTCAGAAAGCCCATTTCGGAAATGCATTCTAAGATTCCCACCCACAATTGTTGCATGGACCATGTGATAGAATCTTTCAGATTGGAAGATCCTACTTGGCAATCCTTGGATCCTTTTCTCAGTTAAATGTGGACCATTGCTGCAATTCTCTTAACCATATTTGATTCACTATACACCATGAATGGAATGGTTCTATTTTATCCATCGAAAACTTCCAGGGACGGTCCACCCACAGTGGGACGTGATTGACCATTGGTTTGGATTGCTGAACCCTCGCCCCCATAAACCCAGAACAAATAATAATAATAATAAACTTGTGAAGCCGCCTCCAAACCAAAATATTTTTTTTTTAAAGGGGGGGAAACGCCCTGAAGAAACTATGATATGATGTAATACACGTGGTCCTTGTACAACAAATTTACAGACGCCCCATCCCTACCAATGGCCATAAATAAATCAGCATGACAGTATTTTCTCATCAAGTCAAATAAAGAATGGGAGGACACATAACAAACAGCACTACAACCGAGCGAATTTGAACACAAAGTTAAGAGAAAGGAAACCTGCAATGATAATAGCCAGTATCGTCTTGTAATAGAAATCCGCATGCGGGGCTGCACTGCTGACACTGAGCTGACCGGTGTTGACAAACTCGTTCTTTCCAGATGATGTAGATGAGACGTTCACAGCTAATGAGCCTGAAACCAAATAAGATATGAAGTTTAATGGCTAGACGTGCTTGGTAAAAGTTCTTGATTTGGATGAGATTGCTGGACTTACAATCATAGTTGGCCCACCCTATGCGCTGACCAGCCAGATCGTAAACAAAGATCTTATCTTTTAGAACAAGGTCTGTGCAAAAGAAGCAATCAGTACCATTAATTCAAGTTCAACGAGTATGTACAAATGATTCATACCATAGTTTAAAAGCTTGAGAACTCAACTCAATGACTAGCTGGATCGGATCAACTAAAAGACTTGACCGGACTAGATATTTTAACAATTAAATTTTGAAGTATCTAAAAAGGTGAGAAATTTTAAAAATAGCTAAAAACTGATATAAGTAAATGGAATATCCAAACAAAAACAGAACCATGATATACGGCGTGCTGTCTGCATTTTTCTTTTATAAAGAGACCGCGGTTGACTTCTCAAATGAACCATCAAGACACACTGAGTCGAGTCAAGTAAACTCAGACAATTTTGGAGTCAAATCACCAAGTTTTAGAACTATAATTCATACAACAACAGGCGTATATTATCACAAACCAGTGATCAGCCATACTTTCTACTATGGCTTAGATATGAAAGAGTAATTGTGTCTTTATGTGTGCATGTGCCCACAAGTATTTCCATGACTATGTCCCAATTTATTCATCTTGAGTTCCCTTCATCTTTTTCCAGTCATGCATAAAGAAATCCGATCGTCTGCAAGAAGTTTTAGGTTTCTTTGGGAAATCTACAGCTTAGGGAACTTGGATGCTTTGATCAAAGAGTGGAACATGAGTGAACATCCATCATCCGATGCATCACAAAGCAGCTTATAGGCTAGGTAATTAACAGGCAGCAATCCAACCGCGTAGATCATCAATCATCCAGTATACAGTTCGAAGTCTTCAACCTAGGACCTACCCAAGAACACTCCTCTACAAGATGGGATTATATCATATGTATAGAAACCAATGCAGAAATCTTCATTTTCAAGTAATCTCTCCCTTCACTGTCCCACCATGTGCATGTCATGCATGTGTGTAGCGTGTCTACACCAACGTGTACAACTGTTAGGAGATAAAAAAGATCACCCTTATACCTATTCACTTTGATCGGCTATCAAGTCACTGTATGGAAAAAGATCCCTCTCCAATTAGATTATTAGAACGACTCTTAAATCCAGATCTTGAGAAGGAGACATGTTGCAAGTGCACTTGGAAGTATGTGCCATGTTCCTCCAAAAGAGCATCTCGGATGAGACCCACCCCTAGATACCCGATCTGCGGGATCCTCTACCCATTAATAAGCATCCTTGCATCTAAACACATATCATGTCCATCCACAAATATCCCCAAGATGAAACAGTTCACAATCAAGATTTTGCTCTTTATCGTCCCCAGCCGTTGATCTAGATATTTGCAACTTAAATCATTGATCCAATGGACAAAAGTTACATAAATAAGGTAGTCTAGTAATTATTGATGACAGCTAGTAAGAAAGCTAGTCATGTATGAACTTTGAGTGGCACTCGGATTAAAGAAAAACCAGTTGCAGTGGACTGGACGAGATTAACATTGAAGTTCTAGTGTGGGAGAAATACAAACATGTTTTGATATGAGATCATACATTTACTTACAGCATATTCTCCAAAAATCGAAGAAAGACTTTGCTAATTGATAGTTTTATTTCTTTGATATTCTATGTTTTGATTGTTGAATTGGTAAGGTGTGGAAACTGATTACATATGAAATGTTACGAAAACAACCATTTCAATTAAGCCGTGAAAGTATTTATAAATAAACACACTGACAACAACAAAGGCTGTCAGGTGTCAACCTGCCAGGCTTGGGTCTATTTGGGACAGGAAATTGAACAGGTCAGGCTCATTCAAATTTCTGATTCTGCCTGGCCCACCTTGGCCCATTGACAGCCCTAGTCAACTAGCCCAGCATCCCAAATACTGAAGTCTCTAGTTGAGCAAGATAATATAGCTGCGTAGCAGTCATGGAGCTGAGCTTCCAAGAGAAGTAAACCAACAGTGCCCCGGCGCATTACACAGAAACGTTTGCAAAAAAGTCCTGAATAGACTTTGAATTTCTTTGGCACAAACAGAATTTTCTTCTCAACCTTTCATCTCATTATCTCAATCATCAAAGCTCCGTAACTTCTAAGCTACTCCAAATTGATCATTCTTCTAGGGTGACTTTCATTTTTATTTAATTGAAAAAACTCATTGCAAGGAACCCACTAATACTGTGCATGCAGCAGAACTGTATTATTTTCAGTAAAAGTTGAAAAACAAGAAGCAGCGGGATCATTTACAAGGCTACTTGAGGTTGAGGTTACAAGTTGGGGTTCTCTGTCTTTAATTTCTCAATATGGAAACTAGAGCCAAGCAGTCACACGACTGGCTGCTCTAGACTCTAGTAGTACGGCTGCAACTTCAGGTGAGGTTGGGTTGGGTCAGGTTGTAAAGGACCTCTGGTTGGGTTCAGGTTGGAAACACCAACCTGATTTGAATTTGGGTTGAGGAAATTCAGGTCAGGTTAGATGTGATTGGGAATAATCCCATGTATTAGGTAGGGTCGAGTTGGGTCACGTAGAGAGAACTTCAGGTTGGGTTGCAGATTGAGTCGTCTTGAGGTCGGGTTGGGCACCTCAGGTTGGAATTTATTTCTATTTTCTTGTTTTCTTTCCTCGTGGATTCGAGAAGCCTCTGTGAGGAGTCCAGAGAAGCTCCGTGGATTCAGAGTAATTATCCTTGAGGAAGACGGTGATCGACCTCATCATGTTCATCCCTGCATCAATTAGTATCAAAGCGAGGACTCCCCTCGGGCCGATGACAAACAACAAAGGTATGAACAAAAATCCCGTGGACGGTGATCCAAGGATTCGTTATCCTTCGAAAAGACTGGAAGCTTTCCACCGGGAGAATCAGTTGATCATGCAAGGGTTGCAGGCAACTCTCAACCGTATTGCGGATGCGCTAATCCACTTCGACCTCAAAGTAATGCTCAACCGCCCGTGGTCGCTGTACGACATAACCCCGATTTCTTCAAAGCACCATCGGATGATGGTAGATCGCAAGCCACCGCTTTGATTATGAGGAAGCCGTTATATATGTTAAAGGTAGAAATAGAATTACAGCGAGACAACATCTTTCGAACGAGGTGCACCGTAAGTCAAAAAGTCTGTAATGTGATCATCGATGTCAGGAGCAATAAGAATCTTGTGTTGAAAATAATGGTGGAAAAGTTGCAACTGAAAACAGAAAAGCATCCATCTCCGTATACGATTAGATGGATCAATGAGGTCAACAAAACAAAGGTAACTGAACAATGTACTGTCTCGTTTTCAATTGGTAAAAATTATAAGGATCAAATACTTTGTGACGTAGTTGACATGGAAGTTTGTCATATGTTACTTGGTCGACCATGGAAAAATAATATTGATGCTATTGCTACACATAGAGGTCAGGATAACGTATTTAAATTTATTAAAGATGGTAGAAAGATTAGCTTTCTCGCAATAGGAACAAAGAACCAACCCAAGACTTTTAAAGTTGAGGAACAGTCTCTCACAACAGAACAGGCCTTTGTTAAACAATCTGAGGAAACAAAAGATATATATGCATTAGTTGAAAAAAATAGAATATATGGAGCTTGTGAACATCCCAAGGGATTTGAAACTAGTGTTGCAGGAGTTTAAAGCAATTGTGCTCGATGAATTCCCTAATAAATTGCCTCCCATACGAGATATACAAAACCATATTGATCTTGTCACAGGGATAAGTTTACCTAAGTGCCCACATTATTAGAAGGAATATGAGTTCTTGAAGGCAAAAGTGAAGGAACTGATTCATACTAGCCAAGTCAAGGTGAGCGTGAGTACGTGTATTGTGTCAACTGAAGAGCCTAATGTTAAATAAAAGAAAAGGGCTAATAAACATCGGCATCAAAAGTTATCTCAGAATCATGAACCAAGTCCCTTAAGTAAATCGAGGACGAGTTTTTTCCAAGAGAAGGGGTCTAATGTAAAACGTGTCATAGATACATTCCTAGCATGGTTGGACCAAAAGAAGGTGAACCGTAAATTGATCATAACTTTTGATCCAGGTATCGTTACAGCGCACCAGACCGAGTATCATGAACCGAAGCAGCACGAGAACTCGAGGACGGGTTCTTTTGAAGTGGAGGGGACTGATGTAGAGTGGGTCGCGGACACTTTCATGTCCAAGATGGACCAAAGAAGGCCCGATCAGAAGTAGAAGTCATCAAGACCATCAAAACCTTAAAACAGGCATATCTCGCAAACCAGAATGACTTACTCGACGTACCATATGTGATTTTGGGGTAGGACGAGCTACTTTAGCCAACTAACCTGGCTCTGCCGAGTTGCCCACGCCGAATTTGCGAGATTCTATCATATCGACGGTCAAATTCCATGTTTAGTTTCGTTTTTACTATAAATAGTATGTTTTAGTTTGATTATAACTCTTCATCCGTTGGGCTTTAGGAGTTGTGTCCAACATGAAAAGTGCTTAGAATAATTAGGAGAATAACATGGTTAAGCCACATAGGACACTTACTATAAAAGTAAATTTACTATTTATAGTAAGTTACGAATTTTAGGGAGTTTTAGTTATAGTTTGTTTCTGATTTCTCTCTTATTGCTTGGTATCCCTATTTAAAGGGTTGTAAACTCATTTATTTCAATCAATCAATCAAATTTCGAATTTATTAGAATTTATTTCTATTTTCTTGCTTTCTTTCCTCGTGGATTCAAGAAGTCTCTGTGAGGAGTCCAGAGAAGCTCCGTGGATTTGGAGTAATTATCCTTGAGGAAGACGGTGATCGACCTCATCACGTTCATCCCTGCGTCATTGACCCAACCCGCTGAGTTGCATCTCTATCTAGCACATCCCTTGACTCAAAGGAGACTTGAAATTTCTCAAGAATCTGTAGTGTAGGAAGCTTCCTAGTCAGGGACACATGGAGCATGTATGAACTGAATAACTTCATAGGCAATTCCTGGTCAATTGGTTAGTGAATCAACTTAACCACCATCCTTTGGTCCAGATGTACAGTCTGGGTTCAGCTAGAGAGTCTCCTTAATATGTTTGAAGAGGTTGTTATCCCCCATAGCTCAGTAGATAGGATTTCCTGCTTACCTGCTCAAGCATGCTTTCAGAGATGAACTTCTATCCAGGCATCTCAACATCAATCCCTAATAAATATCTCAAAAGATGAATTGTCTGTGGACCAAAAGTCTCCCATGCATGCCGTTGTCTTCTGTTTCCCATGAGTCGTATTAATCTAACTCAGTATTCAACCTTTGAATAGCTTCAACGGGTCCTTGACCAGGCTTGACCTACAACTGTAATAACTGACTCCATACCTTTCAGCTTCCATAGCTTCTCAAATTCATTAGAACCTTGGCTCTAGGTTTGTTTTGACCTTGTTAAGGACTAGGTTCGGGCTAGTCCTTGAACACCTTTGACTAGTTGTCAAGCAACTTGTTGGACTCTTACCCACATGACACAAAAACACTACAACAAACATAGAACAAATAATGGCAGTAGCTATAGATTTGTACACAGTTCACCCAAGAAGCTTGTGCCCGTTAAGATTCAAGGTATTGCATAATAATGGGAATAGAAGCTAAGGACTATGCCTCCTCAAGATTCCAGTGCTTTGATCTCAGTATAATATCAGGATTGGGCAAGGTGCCAAATGATCCCACTCTCTGATAAGATACCTAGTGTCCATAAAAAAAAAAAATCCAATGTATTTAAGGAACTAAACACAAGATGATATTGGTCAATTAACAAGTCAAACACAACCATGGTTAACTATGCAAACATATAGTCTAGATGCAGTGACTTAAGGCCTGTATAACAATAGAACGTAAGTCTGTATCTTCAAAATCAAAGTGCTATTCTCACAGTTTGAGAACCAGAAAATCAACTCAACTCAAAAGGTCCAACATCTAGAGTTCACTTGAAGACTTGCGCAAAAGTCAAAATTGGATAATTAATGATGATGCAGAGACATTTTAAATGCTTAAAAAAATGTGTAAAACTATTAAAAATTGAGAGCATCCCTTGGTGCTAAAATCAGGTTGATCCACTAGTTGGTGGGGCAACATGTGTGAGAAAAATGGGCAGTCATGAAAAGATGACCAACTATCCATATTCAGTGTACAGTTACAAACCACTTGATTGATGGATGACCTGGTTTTTGGGTTCACCAAATTATGGCCTGGATATATGATGCAGGACATGAAATGTAAATACGATATGCAAGATTTCAGGCTTAGATCATACCAATTCAGAAACAATTACACAAATTCCACATCCCACATGAAAATCCAAACGTTCAATTAAAGGAGAATCTATGCGAGTCCAGGCCTATACATGATAGAGCTGGATCAATAAAAATTATGAAGCAAACGATACTCAAAGATAAGAAATAATCCTCCACATATACATAGTAATCAGTCCCTAATCCAAAGGATTCACCAGTTTCAAATCAAGGAACCCTAGGGAAAAAAAGGGGCATATAAGTTAGGGAAAACGTAATCTAGGGCTAGGTTTCATGAAAAAAGGCTAAGAAAGGATAAAAGATGATAAAAACCTGAGCCAAAAGATGATCCCGTGTATGGACAGTGGGCCTGGGGCGCTCGCACGTGTGCGGGTATTCGGCCGCACGTGCGAGGGGGCGTCGTTTGCAGAAAAGCTCTCCTTGGCCCTAGTCAGCCAGGGGGAGGCTCCAAAAAACCGAAGTTTCGGGTCGATCCGAGTTACGGCTTGTGCGTGGTGCTTCGCCGAAGTGTCAGCTCGCCTACGGGCCGAAATCTGGAAACCTGCTGTAATGAAGAACTCTGATGCAACAGAAGAACGAATTCGAAGTATGGATGGTGGGGGAAGATGGAAAAAAAAAAAAAAAAATGGTGGGAGATGGGGATGAATCGGGGTCGATGTGGCTTCGCACCACGGTAGTTAGCTCTTCGAAAAGGGAGGGCTTCGCACCCACTTTTGAATTCTTCCACAACTTACAAAGAGAGCAGAAAAATAAAGTAGGAATTTTTATTAAACTTGAATCCATTAAAAGAACTACAAGGAGTGCCTATTTATAGGAAAATCCTATACCCCAAAAACTCGCACCATGTGCGCAAACTATTACTTGGCGATGAAGTAAACTAAAATAAAAATCAAACACAGAAATCTAAAGCGTTCACAATATTCTAAATAATAACAATAAGCAAAACCTAAAAATGAAATCAATCCGACGAGTGGGCCACGATCATGAGATCCCATGATGGGCTTTTCTTGACTATCGGGCCCACTTTTTTGAACCGAAACTTGTCTTCTAGCTAGGAGGCCCTCCATGGACGTCGTCATCGAGCCAGATCGATGATAAGATCTTCCTTCTGCGTACATACATGCGTAGGGGTGATGGTGTGCGTGCGGGTGCGCGCGAGATGTCCTCATCAACTCTCATCGGCTGCGAAGATTTCGCCACTGGAGAAATAAAACTCCTGAACCGCTCCGGGACGTCAAGATCAAGTCTCTGAAGCTCCTTCGCAGTGAGCCACATGCTGTCTGAAGCTGGGCGTGACTTCCACTTGACCAGGTACTTCTGAAACCTGCCGTCCAACGTTGAACTATCAGATGGTCCAGAATATCCTCTATTTCCTCTCTGGGTGTGTGAAGGTTAGGTATGAGAGGGAGAGGTTGAGAAGAAATGTCAGGAAGAATAGGTATGGAAGGTAGAGGCTAGGAAAATGGGTTGGGACGGGTAGGTCTGGGAGGCAGAGGCTGGGAAAATGGGTCGGGACAGGTAAGTATGGGACGTAGAGGCTGGGGAAATGGGTCGGGACGGGTAAGTATGGGACATAGAGGCTGGGGAAATGGGCCGGGAAGGGTAGGTATGGGAGGTAGAAGCTGGGAAAAAAAGTCAGGAAGAGTGGGTATGGGAGGTAGAGGTTGGGAAAATGGGTCGGGAAGGAGCCATGGTTCAAGGGATAGATATGGGGAATCATGATGGGTGGGCAAAGGGCCAGACAAAATATTAGTGGTCTCCTGAAAAGTAACTAGATCCTCTACATCGAATGTGAAACTAATTCTCATGGAAGGTGGAAGATCTATCTCATACACATTGAGATCGTTTCGTTTTATAATTTTGAAGGGTCAAGCGCTACGCGCGTGTAACTTACGAACGGCCCCTGCAGGGTACCGCTCGGGCCTAATGCGGACCATCACAGAGTCCCCAATATTGAACTCTTTGAAACGTCTATGTTGGTTTGCAGAAAATTTATATTGCTCATTACTAGTAGTGATCTTTCGCCTGATTTCTTGATGCAATGAATGTATGTGATGTGCAAAAGACTCTACAGACTCTGATGGCCTATGGGATAATGATATGGGGATAAGATCAATAGGCTTCCTAGGCTTGTAACCAGTAACGACTTCAAAAGGACTTAGACTTGTGGACTTATTGACAGAACTATTGTATGCAAACTTGGCTATGAGCAGTACGGCGTCCCATGTCCCGGTATGCTCTATATCCCTCCTTGAGGGAGACTCATCCGGTAGATCATCAGGAAAGACATCATGAAGCTCATCAACTACCGGAATAGCCTCAGTAGATAACTCTACACGAGCCTCTGGTGCACTCTCTATAGCCATGAGGCCGCACATGTTGTGCCCCTCAAAATAATGGTCTTGATGTCCCTCATGGGGTGGGGGTACGGGTGCACCCCCATGACTGATTCCTTAGCCACCTCCATTCACTGGTCTATCCTCCTGGCCACCTGCCTGAGATTGGCCATCTTCCCTAATGCTGGGATTTGTCCCGGCAGAGGCCTTTAGTTGGGTAATGCGCGCATCAAATTGACCACAGCGTTGGTCAAAATATTGTTCATAGCGCTCACCCAAATACTCGATCCGCTGGGACAACTTGTTCAATGACTCTAACAGTTGCTCCATGTTTAGTGTAAGGTGCAAGCCAAAATTCAGCAATATAGTTGTCAAAATTTAAGATTTTTTTTTTAAAGAAACAACCTAGTTTCTAAAATAAAAAAAGGAAAGTTTCTGAAAACAAATTAGGAAAGTTTCAAAAAAAAGCAACCTAGTTTCTAAAAACGAAAAAAGAAACTTTATAAAAAGCAACCTAGTTTCTAAAAAAAGAAAAAGGAAAGTTTCTAAAAATTGAAAGTAAGCTAGTTTTATATATATATATATATATATATATATATATATATATATATATATATATATATCAAAGAAAAGAAAAGGAAAAAAAAAAGAGAAAAGGAAAGTGAACTAATTTCTAAAAAAGAAAAACGGAAAGGAAATTAGTTTCTAAAAACAGAAAAGGAAAGTTTCTAAACCTAGAAATAGAAAGCTAAGCTAATTTCTAAAATAATTCAAATAAGGGGATAACAGAAAATTTCAGCAGCTTATGTCAGGGTTTATGGACTTCTAAACAACCATATATGATGAGAATTGATGCGTAATGGACATAATGGACATAAACAACCAAACCCTAAAACATGTAATGAATTCTCCTACAAGAACCCTAGGCTTTGATACCAAATTTGATGCAGGACATGAAATGAAATTCGATATGCAAGATTTCAGGCTTAGATCATACCAATTCAGAAACAATTATACAAATTCCACATCCCACATGAAAATCCAAACGTTCAATTAAAGGGAAATCTATGCGGGTCCAGGCCTACACATGATAGGGCTGGATCAATAAAAATTATGAAGCAAACGATACTCAAAGATAAGAAATAATCCTCCACACATACATAGTAATCAGTCCCTAATCCAAGGGATTCACCAATTTCAAATCAAGGAACCCTAAGGAAAGAAAATGGGCATATAAATTAGGAAAAACGTAATTTAGGGCTAGGTTTCATGAAAAAGGCTATGAGAGGATAAAAGAGGATAAAAACCTGAGCCAAAAGACGATCCCGTGTATGGACAGCGGGCCTGGGGCGCTCGCACGTGCGCGGGTATTCGGCCGCACGTGCGAGGGGGCGTCGTTTGCAGAAAAGCTCTCCTTGGCCCTGGTCGGCCAGGGGGAGACTCCAAAACCCCGAAGTTTTGGGTCGATCCGAGTTACGGCTTGTGCGTGGTGCTCCGCCGAAGTGTCAGCTCGCCTACGGGCCGAAATCTGGAAACCTGCTGTAATGAAGAACTCTGATGCAACAGAATGACGAATTCGAAGTATGGATAGTGGGAGAAGATGGAAAAAAAAAATGGTGGGGGATGGGGATGAATCGGGGTCGATGTGGCTTCACGGTAGTTAGCCCTTCGAAAAGGGAGGGCTTCGCACCCACTTTTGAATTCTTCCACAACTCACAAAAAGAGCAGAAAAATAAAGCAGGAATTTTTATTAAACTTGAATCCATTAAAAGAACTACAAGGGGTGCCTATTTATAGGAAAACCCTATACCCCAAAAACTCGCACCATGTGCGCAAACTATTACTTGGCGATGAAGTAAACTAAAATAAAAATCAAACACAGAAATCTAAAGCGTTCACAATGTTCTAAATAATAACAATAAGCAAAACCAAAAAAATGAAATCAATCCGACGAGTAGGCCACGATCATGAGATCCCATGATGGGCTTTTCTTGACTATCGGGCCCACTTTTTTGAAACAAAACTTGTCTTCTAGCTAGGAGGCCCTCCCTGGACGTCGTCATCGAGCCAAATCGATGATGAGATCTTCCTTCTGCGTACGTACATGCGTAGGGGTGGTGGTGTGCGTGCGCGTGTGCGCGAGATGTCCTCATCAATATAACAAGATATATTCCATGTTGGCAGTTGAGGAAGGAGGCCTCTTCTATGACTCACGCTAGGAAAAAAAAGAAGTAAAAAAGAGAGACAAAGGAGGAGGCGGAAGCACAGCTATTGGTGCCCTAGTTGCAAGAACCTTCTATCAAGTCGACTAGACACATTTTTAAACCACGATTCACATAGCCTCCAACCTTTTTGTCCATGATAGGGGAAAAAAAAAACTGTGAAATAGATAGCCACTTGGAGAAAAAGTAAGCCAAGACCCTTGCAGTTTTTGTTTGCTAGAAGCATAGAATAGCTAGCTGATGTACTAAAACATTCAGGGTCCACTCAACACGTTTTTAAATGATGATTTCACAGTTTCAACTTTTTTGTCCATCAAAGCAGAAAAAGAAAGTGAAATAGATAATCACTTCTTTTTTTCTTTTTTTCTTTTTTTGATAAAAGGTATTCCAAAACTGATGGAGTCTCCACCTGTAGGAAGCAAAGAAAAGCTTAAGCTAGTAATGTGATCACTAAAGAATTATAGATAGGTAAATTTCATTTATGCATTAATTGAGGTAAGAATAGTTTATTATAGTTCAGCTTGAGTGTGAAACACTGAAACTAGAAGTATTGTGTACTGTTGTTTGATTGTTATTGTTAGTATCCCTACAGAGTGAAGGCAGTGCTGTTTGGTAAACATGTACTCTGGGCTCACTGCTGCTGTAGATAGCAACAGTTTGGTATGTATGTGAACGCATTGCACTTGCACTTTCACATTGTGTGTGTGTGTGTGGAGGTTGTTTGGGTTGGTTTTCTTTTTCTTTTTTCTTTTCTTTCTTTCCCTAGGTTTAGAGATGCTGTGTCATCTGGCCCTTTGGTAATTTTTTTCCTTGGCTGTTTTGTTTTTGCCATGGCGCTTTTAGCTTGTTTATTGATACCATTCTAAAAAAGTAACTGACCAGGGTGTTACATTAGCATGAATTAGGTAACTTTTATCAGGCTCGTCTCCCCCATCATTAGAAGGAAATGATGATGGATAAGGGCTGAGTATGTGGCTCTGGTGGGAGAAACTCCAAAAGGGCAGCTTTTCAAAGATCTCATTAGCAACAAAAACGGCATCTTGGACAGCCAACATGCCACATTTCTCTCTATATGTGTTTGCTTCATGTGTAGCCACATCATTATTGGTAAGTTCAGCAAATCAACAGATTGTTATTGGTAGGGTGTAACAAAGTGATCAGGAATTTCTTCACTTCTATCACCATTGATGTTGCTGCAACCTAGTCATTAGCTTTGCTATTAAGATTTATTGCAACTCCATTAAGACGTATTGCCATTAAGGACCAAAAGGATTTGGTCCTTAGGCAACTCCATGTAGCACTGATGGGGGGAGGCACATGTGCAAATTTCAGGACCATTTCCTCCCATCCATGTTCCTCATTGATTCTAATCAACCTATGTAACAGACTTAGTACATTCAATTGTAAACAACCTATGTAACAGTCTATTACATTGCGCCTGTGTGAGTTTTGTGCTAAAAAAATCAAAGCTTAAAAAAATGACTAAACCTTCCATAAATATTTTAATCACAGAAGAGGAGAATAAAAAAGGATATGCCTAGCAGAAAACTGATTGCAATATGGAATCTTGTTAATATATGTGTGCATACTGTTTCCTTAATATTTTTTGTGCATGAAACCATCGCATTTAATGCAGATAACTTGTTAAAAAAGCCAATTCCAGCATACAAACCTCCTAAGATTGTGATTCCTTGACCCTGAACTTTCTGCCAGCCTATACACCACAATATCGCATTATTCTGCAGAAGAAAAACACAAAGAACTTAGGATTTATGCCAAGGCTTATAAATAGCAAATTAAATATTTAGTGGACGGCCCAGCCAAAATAAAATGCAGTCAGTCTTTGAAACTCAGGATCCTAGTGGGAAGGCTAAAGAAAAGCAGTTTGGAAAACTCACAACAGAACCCTGCTGCAGAAGGTAGTCCTCAGGTCTAAGAACCAAAGCTGCACCACCCTGGAAGTTTAGCGTCACAGAAGGAAATATCTCATCGACACTGGATACAAACAGTGTGCATCACAAAGGTTAGATAAACACCAACTCACAGATGGCATTCCTTTTTAACAAGATGCACATGAAATAAAATAATGACTTAACCATTGTTAAAAACAAAAAGAAAAAGAAAAATATTTAACCTGTTGGAGATTAAAAAACATTGATTTCCTTTAGAAAGAAAGGAATGCACGGATTGTGACACAGCAGCAGTTATCTGAAGATAAGAACATAAGAATTTGATGAGAAAACCAAACATCAGAAGGAAGCAATAAAAGATTAAATGGATTCACAGAATATCTTTCATGCGACATGGTTGCAGAAGTAATTGCACTACATCAAACTACTGATAGAGGTGAGGCAGTATAACTCACTGCATTCACAAATGGATCATAGGCTTCTTCTGCAAGGTATGCCAAAGTTGTGCCAGAATCAATTATGGTTCCCCGATTGCTTGATGTTGCAAACACTGCTGGATCAATGGACAATGTTTGCCCATTGACAGCAATGCTCTGCAGATTCAAATTATAATGAGGCCTGAAAGATTGGAGATAGGATCAATCGCATCTTGCTGCAAAATTAGCATTTAAATACTTCAACATTATCATATTTCTTGTTTTCGATAAATAGAACTGCAGTAATTCGCAGCAGATCTTCGATGTAGAGGATGACTGCCATTTATATACCCCATCTCGTACATTGCATTAACAGAAGCAGCAACTATTATTGTTTTAATAAATGAGAACTACAATTATCATAGGAAGATTGTAGTGAAAAAGGTATAAAAAATACATGAAAGCTCCTTCAAGGCAAGTTACAAGAAGGTTATAAATATACAATTGTTAGTCTCCATCTTTAACCAAAGAGTGAACAGCTGCAATTGCTTCATCATGCATGAAGTAGCGCAAATCTCATAAGGTATGTTTAAGTGATGCATATTTCCCAAGATCCACATTGCCTCCTCATGGATGAAGTGCCGCAAAATCTCACAAGGAATGAATAAGTTATCTATATGTTCCCCAGTATACACATGTCTCAATGGCATTAATCCATCACACGAAACCAACTTTATATCATTATGAGAATTAACTTCCATCTTTCAGGTTACCTCAGCCCTGTCGGAATGACAAATCTTTCGGAGCTTATGCTTAAGCACGACCTCATCAGTGTCTACAATCAGACAGTGGCCATCAGGTATAAAGGTGAGTGTATTCTTCATCATTCTCGACAGGAGGGACCCGCAAACTTAACTCAAAGGTCTACCTTGTTTGATGTGTGGCCCACGATCCACAAGCTGTTGAGAAAGTAAGGGAAGCTTCCTTTTTATTCAACTCAATATGGAAGCCTACTGTTCATTCTCATACCTTAATTTAGACAACAGCATGCATGACTCAGGGCAATGCATGCTGCTCATGTGTCCAATCAAACCAGACCTAGAAAATCACCTGCCACAGAATTTTCTTCAACTTACTTTACAAAATTATCCCTCTCTAACCCTCAAATAAGGTAAGATAGGTAGTGGAATGGAGGGAGAGAGAGAGCAGCTGGATTTCATATCTAGGTCTTTTCTTGAGAAGTATCCTCAAAACCTCAGCCATCATTTTCATGATTATATGTGTAAGTAACGAGGGCAAAAATTAACTGTGACACCAACATCTTTCAAATCCCTCCAGGTTCTGGTGCTCGCTATGACACGACATGAGCATGAGTGTGGGACCCAAGTAGTACCATGGCTCTCCAATGCCCAAATATTTATGATTTTAAATCAATAAATTAATGTAAGTTATTTAGGATTTTTTTTTTTTTTTTTTAAGGAGCACTGCCAGGGTTTGAACCCTGGTTCACTCACACGCTACACTGTCTCCACCAGTTATTTTGGATTTAATAAAAGTGTGTTTAAATATTTTAATAAATAAAAACAATAAAACATCTAGTTGCATCCCCCTATGCTAAGATCTAGGGGTCAAGCGAGTCCAGCACAGAGTACCAGAGCACCATCTTGTACCTGATATGTGTACCCAAGTAATATGGGAATTTAAGTTTGTGCACCCTGCTGGTTTCTTTATCCATGTCAAGCGTTGTACATCTTGCAGAAGTGGCTCCAATAAACCAAAATGATTGCCCCAGCATCCCTCAACAACCACCCTACCAGACCTTCATATATAACCCTAGAGTATGTGGATGCTTCCATATTTGAAAACTGATGTACCTTCAGTAGTTTTCCCAAATGATAGGTCAACTATCAAGTATCATGTGCATGCTCAAGATAACATAGAATGTAGTTGCACCAAAATTCAGGCCATCCTGTTCAAACCTGTTTTAACACATGAGCACGATACAATTGTTGGTTTCATGCAGAAAAGTACCAAACATCTTAGATTCGGCGAGGCTGATGAACCCAAAGATGTTTTGCTCAAAAGATTTTCAAATAAAAAACTGCTTCTACATATATAAACTCGCCCTTAAAGCATCAATATAGTTGTCCAGTTATGAATCTTTAGAACCTAGATGAGGTACTAATGTTTTCGGCATTAAACTCATTTTATCTGGCCTACGAAAGAAATATTTGTCCGCAAAAGTACATTGAGCCTTAAAAACAACTACCTATGCACATACAAAAACACAATCAACTATGGCAGTCATTCCCATTTGTCTCCTAAGAAATAGAAACAAAAATGCGTAAAGTAGAATGATTAAAAGCCAACATGTTTTGAACTTCTCAAGATAGAAGCATTAAGAAAATGGTGTTGGAAAAAACATCAAAGCCCCAAAACAATCCATCATCACAAACCTATAATATTTAAAGATTCACCATGAAAAAAAAAAAAAGTAACTTACTGTGACTGGACAAGTGGAGTATAAACGATACCCGGTTCCACAATCTCGCCAAGAACCAATATGCCGCCTCCATTGTCTGAGCCTTTCAAGCAATGAGAGAAGACTTTCGGGGCTATCCCTCGCGAAGATAGCTGTGAGATCACGGAAAGGTCGTGTTGCCCAAATCCAAATATGCCATCAATTGCCCTGTCTGGCTTTGTCAAGTCCCCCGTCTGAGAGACGCTACACCTGTTTCAAAAGTAGCCCGAATCCTTTAAATCTGACAGAACAAAACTGCAATGCTAACAGAAACTTAAACTCAATGAAGCAACAAAAGCGCACCCAAAAACAATAGAAGTCGAAGAATTGGCAGTCACGTCATCCCCGACGACTGTGTCGAAGAACAATGTGTCGGACACATAATACCCTGCCGTTCCGCTGCCATCGCCATACTGGAATGAATAATTGCACTGGGAACTCGGAGACTGTGAAGCGCAGCCAGCTTCCGTAGTTTGAATTGCAGAAGAGCATATGTCATCCGAACAAGAAACCACCGAAGCTGTCGACGATCCATCCGGGTTGAAAGACTCGAGAGCGATCTATTAATGAACAAACAGCAACAGAGGAAAGAATTTCAGCTTTGCAAATGTGGTATAAAGTACAAACCCAACAGGACCGTGTAGATGCACAACCAAATTGCTAAATAAAGTAGGAACTAAATTGAGATTCATTTATTACAATCCTATTTACACAAAACAACTCAAGTTACATCATTCATAATGGTTGCTTGCCTAGAATATGGAATAAACTTAAAAAAGCCTGATTTGTGCCTTTTCCTTTTTCAGGCGAGTACGTCTGATAGGGGTCTTTGGCCTTCACTGCCCACATGCCAATACGGCATGCGTGCGTGTGATCCACACCATTTGACACGTGGGCCATAATATTACAACTCCATAGCCCTAAAACATAGCTGCCAAAGTTCTACACTATGTAGGTGGGCCCCAAATGCATGTTGAATTTGGATCACCCACGTTCTTTGGGAAAGCAATCATTATGGGTGATCCCACCCAAATTGCTTTATGTAAATGGATTGCTAAAAAGGGGTATTCCCAACATCCAAACCGCCCATTGGTATTCAATAACAAAGCACATTTCAATTATTGCCCAAATAAAGTGGAATGAGAACCTATTACTTCCGAGTTAACTTAAACCTACAACCCTTTTTCAAAAGCATTTTACTATTGAAAATATACAATATTTTCAAGGGCAAAATTGGAAACCGAATTCTTTAAGCATAAGAGAAATGGGTTGCAGCATACAAACTGGCTGTATTAGTACTGCAATCGCATTGCTTTCAAGTTCGAATTGAAATAAATGCAACTGCAATTTGAGGGCTACTTCCTCATTACGAGTGTTGGAGAAACATCATTAATTTCTGTCGTTTCGAATGTTTGCAATTCTGCTTGCCTGTGCATCCAAACGTGGCCAATGGGATTGAAGACGGCAAAATATATGGCATTTTCAAGTGCAAATATGGAAACCAAAATTCTTAAGGGATAAGAGAAATGGGTTGCAACATACAAACTGATTGTTTGTACTGCAATCACATTGCTTGCTAGTTGGGATTTTAATCAATGCCACTGCAATTTGAGGGCTACTTCCTCGTTATGAATATTGCGGAAACATCATTAATTTCTGTTGTTTTGAACGTTTGCAATTCGGTTAGTATATGCATCCAAACATGACCAATGGAATTGAGAACAGTGAAAAGAAGAAAAGATGATGGAAGAAAGGGAAGGGGATCATACACCAAGTCCGCTGGATTTGGGGCAACCGTCACAGCCATTGCAGGTCACCCACAAGATGTCGCTTCCCGTGTCAATCTGCACATAGAATTCCTTTGGAGGGGAACCCAATTTCACTCGCGTAAAATAAAGCCTAGAACCGAACCAACAAACCAGAAGGAGAAGAAAGAGAAAAAAACAATATCAAAACAGAAACATAAAAATAAAAATAAAAAAAAATAAAAAAAAATAAAAAATAAAAAATCCAAAGCCGAAAATCTAAACACCACATAAAACCCAAGAACAAAGATCTTCTTTTCTTTTTCTTTTTATTTTGAAAGAAAAGTAGAGAAATTCAAACAAAACCCAAAAGGTTTTCGAACTGAATTGGCGAACAGATAGGAAAAAAGAAAATTTTTTTAAAATACCAAAATCCTTTAAATAAAGAAAGAAAGCCAAGCAATTGAAAAATAAGCAAAGGAGCAAATACATGGAAATGAATAGCAATGAATGAAAAAAAGAACCAAAAATCAAACCGAAGAGCTAGAAAGAGAGAGGAGAATTAAAATCGAATACCCAACGGTGAAGGGATCGGAGGAACCTTCGACGGGAAAATCAACAACTCCAGCAGCGCTTTGCAAGAGCCGTCCGTGCCGACTCCGATCTCGGGCCTTCAGCGCCTCCAATTCCACGCTCCGGCTAGCCGGAAACGCCCGCTCCAGCGTCAGGCTCGCCGGAAATCCACAGTAGACCACCGCCGACGACAGCAACAGCAAGACCACCGTCAAGATCGGGAATCCGGCGTGCAGATACGCTGGCATTTTTCCTCTCCCTCTCTCTCTCTCTCTCCCTCCCTCCGCCCTCTCTGAAATACAATCCCAGAGAAGTAGAAGAAGAAAAGACAAAAACAAGAGAATTCAGACACGCGAATCGAGGGTCGTGTTTATCTGCAACACCAACACACGATAAAATCTCAGCTAGGAGAGAGAGAGAGAGAGAGAGAGAGAGAGAGGAAAATGGAAGATTTTGAAATTGGACGACGTGTTTTTATAAAATGCGATAGCTTTTTAAAGTATATGCTCGCGACGAGCACGAGTTTTTTTTTTTTTTTTTTTTTTCTCTCAACTCCTGTTTTTCTAAGTTCTACATAGCTTCGGGTGTCTAAGATACGGTTGCTGCGTGCTCTGCACGCCTGCTTTCGTATTTCTGTGTATTGTGTTGGTGGGCCACATGCTTCAGTGATTTCAGGCCGTTTGATGTTGTGGAAATCACCGTTGATGGATTGTTTTACAAAATATCACCTAGATTAGTCTGTATTAAAGCTTAATTTTTGTGATCCACTAAGTAAAAATGACGTGGTCAAAGTTCGACGGCTTAGATCTTCCGAAACCAATCTGGAGCGTACTTTAGAAAGGGGCAGGGTCAGGTTTATCAGATTAACGGTGTGGATTACCAAATAATGGGCCCTACTTGACAAAAATAGATTTGGACGCAGTTTGGCTAGTTACGTTGACACCAGCCAGGTGGCTAGTGGTCGGTGCTATGTGGACCCCACTGTGATGTATGTGTTTTATCCACGCCGTCCATCCAATTCGAAAGATGATTTTACTGACTTATCCTAAAAATTAGGTAGATCTAAATCTCATCTGGACCACACCATAGGAAAACAGTAGTGATTGAATGTCCACCATTAAAAACCTCCTAGGGCCCACTGTAATGGTTATTTGAAATCTAACCTGTTGATTAGGTCATACAGGCATGGATGAAGGGAAATAATATATATCATCTTGATCCAAAATTTTTAATGGTGGACGTTCAATCAACACTGTGCGGTCCACTTGAGATTTGGATCGACCTCATTTTTTGGGCTCATACCATAAAATGATATGGAAGAATGGGTGGACGGCATGGATGAAACACATACATTATGAGGGGTCCACATAGCACCGACTACTAGAGATTGGCTAGTGGCAGGGTCAATAGCCAACAGATGGATGGTTAAGTAAAAGTGGCGCGGCCAAAGGTTGATGACATGGATCTATTAATATAGGTACTGGGGCTAGTTTATAAAGGGTCAGATCTATCAGATCAACGGTGTGGATTACCAAGTAATGGGCCCTGCTTGACAAAATGAGGTTGTGAGAATGCGTTACGTGCACTGGGTGAGTGAGTTTCTACAAGTGGGTCCCATATCTCACTGATCCAAACAGTTGAAACTATGGGCCCCACTTGTAGTGGACCATGAAGTAAAAGTATCGGAGACCCAAGAACTAGAAATGAACAGATGAGAAAGATAAAACAGCAACCGTTCTCATTCAACGAATAAGAGGCCCAGCGTTCTACTTCCTTGATTTTCAAATCTGGGGTGTTTTTGGTACATGGGCCATCCAAGGTGAATCCCATCGTACCAACGTTTCAGATCAGTGATCCATGGACCCCAGATGTAAAATCAAAATAGCTGATGGTATGTACAATCTCTCCGTGCATCGCAAAACAACCATACAATCCATCTTCCATGAGAGGACCATGAACTCGCTGGTGGGACCCACTCCTTTGGTCGGTTGTGGGAGCTCCACGTAACGCAGTGCAGCTAGTGTAAAATGATACGGCCGAGAACGTAGCATGGGGTCATGGCAGAACATTTCTCCCTAGCACAAGTGTCAGGCTGATGCGTGAATCAGGGCCGTCCATCTAGTGCACTGTATCTTGGATGGAGACGGATTGCGTGGTGCAGCACCCAGCACAAACGTTAGTACGGTGTGCCGTTGAAAACGCTTTGTGGGCCCCACCACGATGTATGTGTTTTATGGAAGCGGATTGGCTGGTGTCCCACAGACCAGCCATAGAGCTGCTGTAGGTACGATGTCGTGCAAAGACGAGCACTGACGATCCTCGAGCTCCGATTTGTACGAACGGTTCAAAGGAGATCAAAGTTACATGGCCCGACAGTGATGTATTTATTATATCTAAACCGTTCTACTATTTTTAAAGATCATTTTAGAGTATTATCCAAAAAATAAATCATATCCAAAGATCATCGGGATCATACCATAAATAGCAGCGAAGATAAATAATTTTCGCCATTAAAAAGTTGTACGGCCCACATCACGTTTATTTTACATCCAATCTGTTCATAAGGTATGAAGAGGAAAAAAAATATATATTCATATTGATCCAAAACTTTGTGACCCGAAAAAGGCTTTCAATGGTAGACGTTGAATCCCCCACTGGTTTTTGCATTGTGATCCACTTGATAATTAAATTTGTCTTATTTTTCCAATCAAGGTTTAAGACGAGCTCACCAAATGGGTGGACGGTTTGGATCACATACCTCATGATCAGACCCACAGAACTTCCTGGCGTTATTGAGCAGTTATATAGCCGGTGTGATGTACACCAGCCAATCAGCTTCCGTGTTTTATCCGCACCATCCATTAGACGTGGATTTCCTGCGATGCTTTCGCAGGAAGCTCCTGCACAAGTATGTTGGGCGCAGTCGCTGCAATGCATGTGAGAAATCTATTATGTTCATCCATTTTGCCGGCTCATTTTAAGTCGTGCAACAAAAAATGGGGAGGATACAAAACTCAAGTGCGTCACGCGAGAGATAAAAATGGTAAGGGAATACTACCGTTGAAACTTTCTTAAGCTCCACCTTGTTATTTACATGCAGTCCAGACGGTTTACATGGTCATTCCCAAGTGAAAATACAGAAAAGATGGGCTGTTACGAAACTTTGATGGCGATAAAAATGCTTCAACCATGCTCACTGAATGCCCACTCTTTCTTCTTCTGTGGCCCACTTAAGTATTGGATATACATCATTTTTAGTCTCATGTCCTAAAATAAGCTCACAAAATGGATGGACCGAGTGGATTTCTCACAAACATCACGATAGATCCCATCTAGTATCCATGCACAAAAACTTCATGCTGAAGGCTTTAACAAGAAATCCGTCTCTCTACCCGCTCGTTTTAAAACAAAGGCCCCCAATCGGTTAGATCTAAATCTCGAGGAGATAACACCATAAGAAACAATGGTGATTAGATGCCAACCCTATCGGTTCTACGTGACTTGATGATAGGATAGCAAATAAACACTATAGTAAGCCCACTGAGATTTGAATTTGCTTTTTCTTTTTTCGCTCATGACATAAAATAATTTTAATCTAAAATGGATGGACCGCGTGGATAAAACAAATACATCATGGTGGGGCTTAAGAAGTTTTCAACCGTTGGCATTCAATCCGCTCTGTTTCCTGAGGTGTGGTCCACTTGACCTTTGTATCTGCCTCATTTTTTGTCTTATGCCCCAAAATGAGTTGAAAAATCGGATGGATGGAGTTGATAAAACACATACATCATGGTGGAGCCCACATGCAATTCGCGCCCTCCAGGTGGGCCTCAACGAAGAAAACAGTGAACGAACAACGGATATATTATCAGGCCTCAATGAACGTTTCTGGCCCACTTAATCGTTGAGATGGGGCCAACTCTCTCAATGGCTTTAAATGTCTCGTGCACGTGCCATGTTGTCTGTACGCCCCATGACAGGTCCGAACATTCCACGGCTAGTTTTACGGTACTTTCTCAATGTTTCACAAATCCACTTGCAAGGCAAGATTTGGAAACGTTATAGGAGAGGAACGTGCTTGGAAGATTCGAACCTACCAAGATTTCAAGGAATCGCTCATTCCACGTGGATTATACTTATTAGGGTTGTTGGGAAGATTGGGTGGGAATTGCATTTGGTTGATGGGTGATTTTCCGTCCACTCTTAGAGAGAATTACCACAAAATTCAATTTCAAGTAGATTTCAAAATCCACTACATCCATGGGATCACATTAATTAATGTTTATGTTTTATCCGTACTCTTTATTCATATGAGCCTTTTATGCATGAAAATTAAGTTGCATTTGCGTATCTGTGACCAACATAAATTGTGAAATTCAATCCATTGATTACAATTTTATGATCCACCAAATATAAGTTTTATATAATATATTGTTTTTTTTCACAAATGAAGAATTTAATACCATTTTATTTGGCTTTCCAAACTAGATTAAGCAATTAAAGTTAATTTAAAAATGACATACATGATATATGAGTGATTAATTAAACTGTTCAAATAATAATTTCAAGGTATCATGGATCCACAATGATAATCTCAACTTTCTACCCAAATAATTAAGGTGACTTTTACCAATTGACAAATGTTACAAATGCCAGAGCAATAATAATCTCTACCCAAACTTACCATGAAATTTGTGCTACATCGACTCCATCTATCATTAGCTCACTTAGCTCCTATTAAAATGTGAGCTAAAAAGTCAATAAAAACTCAAGTGACATAAAGCATTGGACCCAATGTAAAAGTAACACTCACCATCAAAACCTTCATGTCCCACTTGTAATTTTTTTAGGGCTCATTTGGCCACCTGCATTAGGTGGGATTAAACTGGATGGAATTGAAAAAGTAGCATTAAATGCATGTGTAAAGTATTGTCTCTGAATTGGGTGTATCCCATACTTTTTAATGGCATGTTTGGAAGACATGGGAGTAACTTTTATCCCAAGATTGAAGCAAAATCATGTTTGGGAAAAATATGATTGCAAAAGTCGTGTATTACCTCATGCTTGCGCATCGTCCATCCCACTCTGCCAGAGTATCTTCCCGCATGTAATGTAACATCTCGGATTTTCACTGTTTTGGATTTCCAAAAATCCTTGATTTTTTTTAATTAACTTATACTATCACTTACTGACCATTAGCACTCAACGTTAGCTTATACACGAGTTAATTAATCCAAGATTAGCCCAATTTAATAGATCAGACAGGCCGTGATAAGGCCTAGTGTAGGCCGCTAAGCCAGATGACTGTTTACACTTAAAGACGGGTCGTGTGGGCCATATAGCGACCGAGAAAGGTCGGAAAAATATAAAACTTGGGGGAGCCATTGGTCTCACTGGGCTTGTGGTCCATCGCGGATTACAGACCCAGTGAACACCCAGAAGTGGGATCTGGCACTTGCCAAATGCGCCCCGCCAATGCCAGCATTGAAATCTGTCACTCACAAATAAAACTGAGACTCTGGGAGTTCCAGCCATCGGATTTCTTCTAAAGTTACGGTTACGGTTCAATAAATTTTTCCACACCCGTCCACCAAATCTGGGACCCGATCGTGGATCGGTGACTGTTGATCGTAAATCAGACCCGTGCGATCAAACCCTATATCCGATCGCTCCCAAATTTTGCATGGCCCTTCATCAGGCCATGGATCACCTACCCTATAAATTTCATGGCCATAAGGCCACCAGAAATGCTCCATCAATCAGAATGGCCCCTAAAGGGCCACTTAAAGGTCAGAAACGCTTGCTCAGATCATATATCTATCTGTTCATCCATTCACCCTAAATTTTTGCATGGACCCTAATCAGGCCATAAGGCACCTACACAACAAATTTGGTGGTTAGAGGGGTGTTAGGGCTGCCCCAACACCAATAGGGAGTCCTAGTGGTATATTTTAGGAAATTATGGAAGCTTGCGGCCATTTGCATCAAATCTGGAATTATAAAAAGGGGTTTCTTTTGGGCACCCCTCTCCTATACGAATTTGCCCTAGGGAAGGGAAGAGAGAAAAGAGAGTAAGAAGAAAGGAGAAAGAGAGGAAGAAGGAGAGTGGACCCTAAAATCGAGGTGGGGCCCAAGGAAGCCGGTCTTGCATCTCCCTAGCCCTTCTCTAAGGGAAATCCTTTCACCACAACCACAAGAATTGCTCTATTGATCATTTAGGTAAGATCCATCACCCATTTTTTCTTGAAACCCCTCATGTGGAGGGTAGATTACATGGAATGCTAACATGCAAATGAGTATTTTAGGGATTCCACCCGATCGACCCCGAAATCCACACTTTTAGGTCGTTTTTTCAAATCTCCAATGACCCGAAGGTGTGGACTATTGTTCTTAGGTGGCCTAGCACTAATTGTAGTACGAGTTTAATGATTTTGTATGTTTGGATGATGCCTTTGGAGAGTCAAGGGAAATTTCTAGGAATTGTTGGGTTGTTGAAATTGTATGGAATTGTATGTCATGTTGATTTCCTCATATGATGTTGTTCTTATGTCTCACATGATTTGATATGAATTGATGATCTCATGTTTATGTCATGTTTGGTTTTCTTCACATGATGTTGCCCTAGCATGTATATCTTACTAATCCTTGTGCAATTTGGCTCTATGAGATGTAGGAAGTACTTAACTTCCTCATCAACCCACACAACACACATGCACTTGAATTTTATACATTGTAGCTTTGCTTGGTAGGAATTATGAGTTCTATGTTAAAAAATATGAATGTGTGATATTGCATATACTAAATGATAACCTTGTTAGTTGGCATGTTACGAATCACCATCCAAACCCTTTGGTTGGTCAGAAATATAAGGAGAATGAAGGCGGCCCCGTCGGTAGGACCGTCTTGAGCCTAAACCCATGGATTTGGGCGGGTGTGTTCGGGTGGCTGTAGTTCGACTACATGGGTCTCTTGTGCCTGAGGTCACTCGTTTCACGCTCGCTTGACTCGTGCGGTCTAGCCTACTATCTGACTAATCTTGTTTGTTAACCATGTGTGTTCACATATGTATAGAACCTGAACCACCCTACAACCGTTGTAGCCCATCAAAAATTCACTTGCAACTGGTCCACAGCCTCATGAGCCGGGCATGGTGGAATGGGACACTATGTCCGAAATTTGTCGGCTTCGGCCCGTGGGTACCGCGCCTCCCCATAGTGACCGCGAGCGATCCCTTCCTTTCGGCACTCCTCATGTGCTTGATGTCGGGGATGAGGAACCCGACGGGATCACGGACCGTGAGGTCTCGGCCTCATGCGCTGATGGGGTCTTGGCCTTGCAACCAGCTTAGGGCAGTGATACGTAGGGTGAATCAGAATCCCCAACCTACTGGATGAATGGACTTAACTAATAACTCGGCTAACACGATCGCATTGCATCGCATTAGTTAGGGTGGCGACTCGGCAGTCGAGGTCGCTCTGAGGGAGTGTTATCATATGCGATCGTTAGATGGAGTCGCTTGAGGGAGTGTTGTGGCGAGGGCATGCATCATATCATCCCGCATACATGCATTTTAAATAAGAGTTATTAGGTGTTGATGATTGTCTGCTTTCATTAAGTTCATATTACAATTGAAGTCTGTTGTAACTTGAGACCAATAGTTCACACTGAGTTGATCACTCACTCCCACTCTGGGACGGTGTTTTAAAACACCAACCAAACTCATTCATAGATGTAGGTGACTCAGGGCATGAGGAGCCTAGCAAGGCGAGCTTGGACAAGGAGGACGGACTCTCCTACTTGCAGCTGATGGGCGGCTCTCCATCGGCTTAGGAGACTGGATTCTAGAGTGTTGAGTCGTAGGCTCAGCGTACCATTCTTATGGGCATATGATTTTCTTTACGATTTTGTTGGGCTTTGCCTTGTGCGGCCCTTTTATATTCTTTTGAACCTGTATATATTGTTTTCTTTCAGTTCAGTAAACTAGTTGTGGATGTGCCTCATGTTTCAATTAATTCCATGCTACGCATTTAAACTTGATAAGTCATAAAACCATAAAACTGATGATAAGTGACACTCGGAGACTCGGGAGTCGAGCGTATGCACGACCCCCGATTTTCTGGGGTGTTACATGTAATGTACTTCACTCGTCCAACACTTCACTCGTCTAACTACTTTCGCAGGAACATCATGCAACGTGAAGTTAAGTGGGACCCACCGTGATGAATATAGGAAATTCACCACGTCCAACAGGTTTACAATATTATTTTAGGTGATGCGCCCAAAAATGATATAAATCCAAAACTCATGTGCGCCATGCATAAGATAAACGTGTGTAGGTAAATTCCTACCGTTGAAACCTTCCTAGGTCCACCGTATTTTTTTTTATATCATCTATACCATTCACAAAGTAAATTCTATACACATATTGGTGAAAAGTTATAAGTTATCATGTTTCGAATCTTGTGTGGCCCCACGTATGTCTTAATGGTGGACATTCAATCATCGGTCATGTGACCCATATGAGAATTGAATTTTCGTAATTGTGGGTTCCATGTTATAACATATTATTCAAAAACTAATGAAGGTGGTGGATTTCCTGTAAACATCACATTGGGCCCCGGCTAGCTATCCTTCGCACGTAGATCCTGCGAGAGGCGTTCACAGGAACCCACATGAAATCGGATTGCGTACTAGTTACTCAGTACCCACTTATCGTACTGAGTACACTCAGTTGGGCCCACCGTCAGTGTATTATCGTATCCACTCCGTCCATCCTTTTTTTTTTTCAGATCGTTTTAGTAGTTGAGACCAAAAATGAGGTATATATAAATCTCAAGTGGACCATACCATAAGGAATACTGATTTCCACCGTCGAAACCTTTCTATGGCCTACAGTTATGTTTTTTTTTTTTTTCATCAAACCTTGTTGATAATATCACAGAGACATGGATTAAGTGAAAACACAAATATCGGATTGATACAAAACTTCTATGTTCTCCAAGAAATTTTCAACAGTAGATGTTTGATTCACATTGTTTCTAGTGGTGTGGTAGATTTGAGCTTTGGAAATGTTTTAGTTTTAGGCTAACGATCTAAACTTATCTTCTAAAATATATGGAAGAAGTAGATATAATCACATACAGCACAAGGGGCCCACAGTCAAGCGTCATACCCAAATCGCTTGATTCATGTGGATGTCACTCAAACCCACAGAAGTAGAAGCGGTTTACCGGGTGGAGAAGTCGAAGCGGGTTACGGCAAACTCAAAATAGGATTGTCAAATCCTTCATTTTGATATACGGTATCGGCGAGTTATCCCGGATTTTAAAATTGTCTCCAAACATGACTGCACGATGGATATGTCAGGCCGATGAATGCAATCCCAGTTACTCCCACTTAATGCAGGTGGCCAAACGGGCCCTTATAGATATTTATTTCTGGTTCATCTTAGTGGGGACCCACCTTATTAAGAGATGGGTCCCACTAAAACAACTTGTTTATTTTACGCCTGGTACTTGAAATCCTATCTAGCAAAACTATTCTACTGTCAAAAAACAAATTTCGTCTATAGTTTCTTATATCCACACACACACACACACACACATATATATATATATATGGCTCCTGAAAATAGCAATAGTAAACGAGTAGTTCAGCAAATGTAAAATTCGGATCATCTGCTTATCATAAATATTTATTTTCTATTTCGGTGCATTATGATTAGTCGACATTATTATTGGTATTGTCTTAATGTCACATTAAATATAATCTGTGGCCCATTTTTCATGCAACAAACAACTTTTCTTTTCTCTATCAAGGTGCAACTGTGCAAGCATAGGATGAGCGTTCAGGTAACAAATGCATGAAATAAATAATATAATAATTAAAATTTTAATACACAAATATCGAGAAGAGATTAGCAACCGTACCATTAGTTAGTTAGTACCTATTTCATGTATCTGATGTGGTAGGCGACCGGGCTTCTCATCCATAAAGGTCACAGAAGTGATTTGTTGTACATTCCCAACGTGCCTAATGTAGGACATCTGGACCAGTCATTATATGGGGCCAGGCCAATTTACTTATCAGATCAACCACTCTCATCACAAGGAAACATACGGATGGAACAACAACAATAGCCTACATTCATATTATTCGTGCTGTCTACCTGATCAGTATACCATATTCGATTATACTACACAGAATGCTAGCTTAATAAGTATCTATCAACGGTCCGGATCTCATACATATGTGCCAAGTTTGCACACGTGCTGCAATTCATCTCCACAATCCCTCATCGCGCGAATCGCTTTAAAAGATTATAGTCGTCAATGCTCGCAAAAGCATGTTCTGTTTGATTTGAAAGCCGCGGCCGGCCACACAGCAACGAGCAGTGCGATTTTCAATAAAAGCCGACGAATACGACTGATACTCGCCGCAGGTAGCTCATCCAGTACCAACTGTACACGTGGCATAGATTTACATCAATCTAGACCGTTGGAATTAATGGCACCATCCTAGATGGATTGTACTAATCGATCAATACTAACCTTCCAATTAGAGACCATAAAATGGACGGCTGATAGAAATGGTCGTAGGTTTTAATTAGATAAATAATCATACGGTCGAGATCATCTGATCAGTGCGGTTTCTACGCTTTACAACATCCACAGTGGGCCTGACGACTTAAACGGTTTGGATTGACGTAAATGCTACAAGCGAGAAGGGATCAGACACAAGGTGCCAAAACTTGTGCTGCCATACCAGCTTTCCGTAAACATGACACTTGTGTGGGAGATCAGTGCCGTGAAAATGGTGGGCCCCACTATCAGGATCACATGGCACAAAAATCAGATCTGTACGGTTGGGAAGACCAGAAAAGCTTTGGAAAACCGACCGTCTGACTCAACAGGTGTGGCCCACCTTGAGATCCAATCATCATAAAAAGCAATGGAAAACCGACCGTCTGACTCAACAGGTGTGGCCCACCTTGAGATCCAATCATCATAATTTTCTAGAAAGATAATATTAATGGTGGGGCCTATCTTTTTCATGGTACTGATTTCTACATAAGTGGCATGTTAGTGGGAGTTTTGGTACAGTTGTGATGAATTCTGGTAAAGAAACAGATCATGTTCAACGGTCCAAAAGTCTCACCGGAAGACTATCGTGATGGTTTAATGACGACTATTTAGGTTGTGGTGTCCAACTCGATGCACAGTTTACATAATCTCAATTCAAATCTGACCGTCCAAATCTCATGGTTCGCGGCGGATGAAGTCTATCTTGACAAACTATACCAACCATCTAATTTCCGACCATCAATTGAAGTCGTCCGCTAAAGGTTAGTGGTTAAGGCCGTTTAATTATAGAAGTTTCTGTATATGGTCAAATCATCCTGGGAACCGCAACTTTATCGGTCCAGATTGCTATTTATGTATGCCACGTGTACGATGGATGAGACACCAAAAATTAAAAAATGGTGGAAAACTACTACAGTATCTTCTTCGATTTTTCTCCTCAGTGGCTTTTATGCGGTCTTTGCAACGAAACCGATAAATCGCTGCCGACTCTTACCTTTGTTTTTATACATCAAAGGAAGAGAAAGGACAAAGCGGATTTTGTTGACCATGACTTTTATGTGAAATGACTAATAAACCCCTGAATTCTTTCAAAAAGACAAAATTGTTAAAAAAAAGTTAGGATTTGTGTAAAAAGGAAAGGGTATTTTTGAACTCTCAACAACATTGACCGAAAGTCGCCTCGTCGACTCGACAATTTGAAACGACTAATACGAAGGTACCAGCGAGACCGCGCATAGCCGCGTACGCGGCAGTAGATCCGAGGACAGGTGCACTGTACTCGGGTTTTTAATTTCCAGGGTGTGTTACGGAAGCGGATTAGGTGCGGCCCCGGTCGCACCCAAGACGGTGCGGCCCTTACAATGGGGCCCACTTTGATATATGTATTGTATATCCATGCCATCTATCCTGTTTTCCAGATCATTTTAGTGCAACATCCTAAAAATAAAGCAGATCCAAATCTCAGGTGGACCATCCTAGAAGAAACAGTGTTGATTGAACGTCACACCATTAAAAAATTCCTAGAAACATCATACTGTTCCGTAATGTTTATTTTCCATCCAACCTGAGTTCTGTAGTAAGGGAAACAACATATATCAGCTTGATCCAAAACTTTTGTGGCCCATAATTAATTTTTAATAGTCAATTTTTTTTTTCTTTTTTTTATATATATTTTATTTTCGATAAAGTCTACCTGAGATTTAGATCTGCTTTATTTTCTACTGCTGCCCTGAAATAATATAGAAAAAAGACTATATACAAAACACACATCAAGGTGGCCCTTATGATAATGGCCAGATTGTCTGGGTTGAGGCAGTCAAGTCACCGTTTGCTTGAGTTAAGCTGGACAACTCACACTTGTCCTAATCCAGTCATTAGACAGTTCAAGACAAGAAGGTCCCAATCAATGTGGTTGGATAATGTACATTTTGTAAATAACTTCTTAGCTTCTTAGATTTTTACACATACCTACGTGTGCATACACCAGACGGGCACTTGGTTTTCAATGTCACTGTTGATACATAGTCTATCTGAGATGTGGAGTCAGACTCAAATAGATTTTAAATTGCCTATGCAAAAAATGGGTGCGTCCTCCTATGTCCTATCCCTACCTAAGAATAAAACAAAGGAGACCTGTCTAGAGCTGGAAACCTTTCGATGTTAAATTCAGTGATAGGTTCGTACTAAAAGGTCTGTAGGAGAATTTTTTGCATACCTTTCAGCGTGGAGGCCTCCTATATTTATAGGAATGGGAGGGTCCCATCGTGCCAGGATTCTTCTCATGCTATCTCGGAGATTTGATATTAATCCGTTTTTGGACTCCCCCAATCCCGAGATCTTCAGGATCGGGGATCCTTTCACTAGATTTTCGGGAAGGTGCTTTAAGAAGGTGTTTTGCTTTACACCGTCTCTACCTTACTCAGATCGGGCTCAGCTGACCCCACTGGTGAGAGAGTCTCGGCTGGCTATAAGGGTAGAGCTACTTGCCTTCTATCGGATGAGATGAGACTGACCTATAATTAGTGTACTTTCTTAATTTGATAGCCAACCTTATAACTGACCTAAAAATGAGTCAGTTTTATGGTCGGTCAGGTGGCTTTAGAGCTTTGAGCTTTAATCAGCCTCTTTGGACGTTGCTGCCTCATTTTTCGAGTCAACTTTATGCGCCTTGTATTTTTTGCCTTATGACTCTGGACTCTGTAAATCTCAGTCGGGATTTATTTCCCACGAACTGAGCTAAGTCTCTCCTTTAGGCATTCAACATACTTGCCTCGGTCAGGCTCATTGCCTCGAGTCTCGGGCGATGTCAGTAGAGTTGGTCCATTCCACAACCGAGTCTTTGGACTTGTCATATTTTTCCCTAACAGTAACCCCCCTTACTCCTTGCGTCAACCTATTAATGCTAAGGAGTAAAGAGTTGTTGAGTCGGCTTGAACTGGGGCCGACGTTATGATGGAACATTTAATGCTCACAGGAGTCATACGTCGTCCAGAGCACGCATCGGTTCATTGATCGAGGCCGCACGAGCGGGAAGTCGTTAGAGCGTTCTTTCATCTTATGAGCATTGGACGCGTGGCGAGGGCGATGTCTACGTCATTAGACATGCGCCACATGTCGGCGGGGGAGTCGAAGCAGCCGTCGATTCGACTCCTCCTTAAATGCCCTTGCCATGTGGCAGGGCTATAAAAGGAGCGGGACGCTCTTTTTCCCATTTTCGCGCACACATTCTTCTCTTCCCGATTTTCGTTTTCACTGCTCTCCCATTTTCCGCCATTTTCGTCCTTTCTTACTGATTTTCACTCCCACGTTCGCCTCTTTTCCGGTTCTTCTCACTATCTACGTTCGCCTCTTTTCTGGTTCTTCTCGCTATCTCCAGTTAGTTTCGAACTCCCTCCCTCCCTTTCATTTTCAATTTCAATGGCGATGCACGACTCCTCAAGCCCCCGGGAGGGAGTTTTCGGTGACAAAGGTGAAGCGAGGCGTCTTTGGGACGTCTCGGAATCACCTTCGTTGCTGACGAAGATGGCCGTAGGTGCCAATGCGGCTTTCTAGCACTCCGAAAGAGTGGCTGATTCTCGGCAGAGCGCCCTGTATCTGCAGGTCCCTCTCGCGGAGGGGCGTCACTTGCGACTACCCCTGGTAGGCCTAATCCTCCTGGGGAGGAAACGGAGGAAGAGGATGATGAGGCCGAAGGAGCCAGTGAGTCAGTCTCCACCCAGAGATCAGTAAAGGCTACTGAGTCGGCGGCCGAGGGAGGGGAGGCTGGCGACGAGTAAAAGGGTCCGATTCCTTCGATTTTAATCAAGGCAGATCTGGACAGAATTAGGGTCGAATACCATATCCCGAACTCAATCATTATTTGCCTCCCTCTTCTGAGTGGTTGCTATTTTCCAATTTCTCTTTGCAGTGCGGCTTGCGTCTGCCCCTCCAGGGGATAGCTCGGGATCTGCTTTCTCGACTCTGGATAGCGCCTGGGCAGATAGTTCCAAATGGGTGGAGGAACTTGTTCAGATGCTCGGTGTTGTGGGCTGAAACAGATCAGCCCCCACTGACTATCGACGAGTTCCTTCATCTGTTTCAAGTAAGGCCGAACCCGCAGCAGTCCGGCTGGTACTTTTTGTGTGCTTGGTGGAACAAGGGCAGTCCTTTGATAACCGACCCTCCTACCTCCAACAAACATTGGAGAGACAGATGGTTCTGGGCGTGTGGTCGCTGGGAGATTGCCGAGCCAGGGCCAATCGAACCTCGTGTTCCTCGGGTATTCTCTCAAGCAGGTGACTCGGCGTATCATTTTTCCTTTATCTTCTCACACTATTATGTCTTAGACTCTAACTAAATGCATTTTGTAGACATTCCTGAGTGATGGCCGAAACTCGGAGTCAGCGCTTTAGATCGGATTAAAGATCTGAAGGCGCTGAGTTCGGAGCAACGGTCTTGGAAGAGACTTCTTCACCCTGAGCGTCTTCTCGACTCGGCCTTAACAGGTAACTTCTGGCTGTCTAGTTGCATTTCCTTTGAATTTTATTTGACTCATCTTGCTTTTGATGTAGAGATGGCTGATGCCCGGCCTGTTCTCCTTCCGCCTTCTAAGATGAAGGCCCTTCCGAGGTCAGAGCATCGGCCTCCAAAGAAGCCGAAAATGGTTTCGAAGGCTAAAGGGCATGCTGCCCCGGCCATTCAGACTGTGATAGTCCCTGACTTGGAGGAAGGGGCGGAAGTGACGAACGCGGTGGCTCCTAAGTCCCAGGTGGCTCCTAAGCCAGGACCTGTTACAGAGCAGGTTCCAAAGCAGAGGGAGGAGTAAAGGAGAGGGGAGCCCTCAGGAGGTCTTCCAACTAGTCGTGGCAGACATGGTTCCCTGGGCGATTTTCCATGGGAGAGAAAAAGAGTTCGTTACTCTCTTCGAAGCTTCCCAAAGGCGGACTCTCTCCGATATGGTGAAGATGCTTCTCGAGGTAAGACCTGAACTTTGTGCTTGCTATGTCGATTTCCTCTAGCTTGATCTGACCTTACATTTTTCTTTTGCAGTTCGCTCCTTGTGTGCTCAGGGCTAGTTCGGATCTGGCCGATACTCAGAAACGGGCAGGGGAGGCGGATGCACAACTGGTTGCTGTCATGACTCGGCTTAATATAATGACTAGTGACCTAAGACTTGCCCGGAAGGCCGTCGATGAAGCCAGGGTCGAGAGTGCTCGTTTGACCTCGCAATTGCAAGAGGCCTGGGAGGAGAGTCGGCAGGATCGCCAGGCTCTCGCTTCTTCCGAGGAGTTGTCTCGGATCAAGACCGAGACTAAGGCTGTCATCGAGCAAGCCAAGGTCCAGGCCGGAAAGGACTTTCTCGAGTCCCGCGAGTATTTAGAGGAGCGGGATAGCTTGTATCAGGATGGTTACATCAAGTGCATGGACCTGATGAAGCAATCCTTCCCTGACCTTGATCTCTCGGGATTTGATGAAAGTGGCTCTGGGTCTGAAGGTCTGGAAGCCGAGGCAGCTGGGTCTGCTGGTGTGGCGGCTGAGCCTGAGCTCACTCCTGAGGCTGCTCCTGAAGCGGTGCTAGAGGTTGCTCCGAGTAGCGGTAGCAGCTGAACCCGGGCCACCTCTTGATGAACCTTGAAACTATTTTTGGATGTAAAGCACTTCAAGCACACCAAGCTTCAAACCGGGCTCGAGAGTATCTGCAACTGGGGGAGGGCATTGCTTATGCCGGCTGACTCTTTTTCTGTATTATCCTTATCATTCTGTTAATGTAATTCCAAAGTAGGAACTAATGTAATCCGATATAAAACTTGCACTGATGAATGAATATATTTAATTTCCACATCTGTTTGACTCAGTTTACACATTTTTTTTTCGAGTCTTTCCAATCGCTCAACAACCGACCTAAGGATAGTAGATTTTTAAATGCTCGGCATTCCAAGGATGGGGGAGTAATTACCCAGTTAGATCTTCCAGCCAATACGTCCCAGGTCGGATGGTGCTCGAGACAACATAGGGTCCCTCCCAATTGGGTCCTAGTGTGCCTGCACCAGCTTCCTTAGTATTCAGGAGTGTCTTTTGGAGGACCATATCTCCTACCCGAAAGCGTCTAACCTTGACTCGAGCATTGTAGAACCGAGCTACTTGTCGTTGTCGAGCCATCATCCGTAGCCGAGCCCTTTTCCTTTGTTCTTTCAAGAGGTCGAGTCCGAGAGCTAGCAGTTCCTCGTTATCTTGTTCGTTAAACGAATTGATCCGAACCAAAGGTAGTCCGATCTCTACCGGAGTGATGACTTTCGATCCATACGCAAGGGAGAAAGGAGTCTCTCCCATGGCTGTTCGAGCGGTAGTTCGGTACTCCCATAGGATTTTAGGAAGTTTTTCAGCCCATGCTCCCTTAGCTGAGTCGAGTTTGGTTCGGAGATGCTATTTAATAAACTTGTTGACTGCCTCGACCTGTCCATTCGTCTAAGGATGATGAGGGGACGAGTAGACATTTCTTATTCCGAGATTGTCACACATCTCTCGGTATTGCATATTGTCAAACTGCTTCCCGTTGTTGGTGATAATGTTCCGAGGTATCCCAAATCTACAGATGATGTTTTTTCAAACAAAGTCTGTGATCTTTAATTCGGTTATCCTGGCTAGTGGTTCGGCCTCGACCCATTTAGTGAAATAATCCACCGCAACAATGGCAAATTTGGTCTGATAGTTCCCTAAAGGGAGTGGTCTGATAATGTCGATTCCCCACTGTGCGAAGGACCAAGGACTGGCCATAGGAGTCAACTCCTTAGGTGGCTGTCTCAGGATGGCTGCAAATCATTGGCACTTGTCGCAACTTTGAACGAGCTTGCGAGCATTGTGCTAAATGGTTGGCCAGTAATACCCTTGTCATAAGAACTTATGTGCGAGTGATCGGCCTCCCGAGTGATTTCCGCAAATTCCTTCGTGGATCTCTCGCAGTACATAATTACCCTCATCATGATTTAGGCAGTGTAGCAAAGGAGTGAAAAATCCTTTCTTGTACAACACCTCGTCAAGTATGGTGTAACGAGATGCTTGGAGCTTCAACCGTCGGGCCTCGGCATGATCCTCATGTAACTTTCCATTGTCGAGATATTGGACGATCAGGTCAAGTCAAGTGGGTTCCGAGTCAATTGAATGTACGATCGAGCTAAGTGGGTCGTCAATACTTGGCTTAACGACGTACTCGATTAGGACGGACCTGGTGTAACACCCCAGATTTTCCTAACTTAGCAATGGACGCCCTTGGATGTAGAACTGCCCTAGGACCTTATTCTGTTGTAATTAAGGCATGATTTAGTTAAGTATTAATAGCTTGGATCACTTTATATACAAACTATAAAGGCCCAAGTACCACCTCAGGCAGAAATCAAATAGGACCAAATCCTTTAGAAACTAAACGAGAATTAATTTAGCGCTAAACTAGATTCTCTGTGCAATGGGCCCCAATAACTTTAAATACAAGCCGCAATACCTAAAACGAGTAGAATCAATACCACTACAATACCTTAAAACTTAGGATCAATCTCATTACCCAGTTGCTCTCGGAAGCACATTGAAACTTCGTATCGGAACACGTAGAAAGTCTGATGACCACGAAACTAAACGCTTATGACTGCTTTACTGGGCTTGACAACCATCTCGAAAATCAAATCCATATAGTATCCAGAAACGCACAACTTGAGCTTAGAGCGAAGTGTGTGAGAAACGCGAATATCTTTAGAAATTGAACTCAGATTTAAGTGATTTGGGTCGTTCACTTGTGGGTCAAATTCTAAGGATTCAGACCATCAGAATCTGACCCAATTACACCCTCAGATCAGGGAAAATTTTCAACACATGTCAATGTACTTGTGGCCCTAATCGAATACCGGTGACCATTGAACTGAAACTGGTCTGCCACGGTCGATCTGTAAATCTGATCGGACTGAAAACTCAGCTTGACCTAGATCCAAGGTCAGGGAGCTTAAGTTTGACCGCACGCAGAAAAGGGGCCTCCAAAAGTCCTCCGTTGGATCGGAATTGTCCCCATTTGGCTATAACCCAAGTATACCATGGCCCTGGGGCCATTCCGGTCAGTTTTGGGCCTATATAAGGACCTTAAACCCCCTCATTCCCAAGCCATATAAATTTCTTAAAAACCCTAGGTGAGAGAGAAAGAAAAGGAGAGAAAAGAGGAAGGAAGGAGGAGTGATTCTTGGAGATTGTTGTTGGGATCTTTTCCCACAATTTCACACGCCATTTCGCTTCTCTACTTCACTACTCAACTTGTTTCGATTCCGATGTGGGTAAGAAATCCTAACCCTAATCTCATTTTAGAAATCCAAATAGAGATATCGACGAAATAGCTAATCCATTTCGTGCTTCACATAGCCGTTGTGCAGTAGACAAAGGCGTTGTGTTCAAACTGAGTTCGGTTCGAGTTTACCGACAAAAGGTGCGGACTATAAATGTATAGGTTATGGTTTTCAAGGCTTTCAATGTCAGTTAATGATTTATTACTGATGTGGATGCTATTTCACATGCAAAATGCGATGTCTGTTTCGCTTTTCAATTATACATAAACTATGTTGAATATAGGGTAATCCATGTGTTTGTTGAAATCATCGTATAAGTATGGAATTTAGATTTGAGGTTGCCATGATTAACTGCCGTCTATGTATCTAGATGTATGTATAATAACTCATGGGCAAAAGGATTAGCCTTAATACATGTTATATCAACATACGTTGTGTATGTTATTACGTGTAGCTTAAGTGTTTGTGAAAATGACTGAATGAGTATAGAATTTGCATTCGTGCTCGCCATGACTAACTGTCGTGGATATATGATTGTCATATAGGTGACAACCCCATTGACGAAAGGATTTGCCCTAATACGTATGATAATTAATATATAATATGTATGATGGAATGTGTAGACTAAGTGTTTGTAAAAATGTCTGAATGAGTTAGCAGTTAGCCAGGTGTACCTGCATGTGGGTTGAGATATGATTCTCAACTACCTCAATGATGTGTATGATTTCCTCCATGTATGTCATATTCTGATGTCTGTTTTGTTTATGAATTGAATATTTGCGAATTCATGTTTACATTGCATTTCAGAACATGTTCAAATGATTGTATGATTTAAAATATTGATCTTATCTCATATGATAATTTGTTGTAATTGAATGTGGTTAGGGCTATTATATAGTCCAGGCAATCAGTAACAGATCCTGATTAGGTGGCTGATGTTGTTTCGCCACACGGGACGTGCTTAACGAATTCGAGCCATACTTCGGTTGTTGACAGTGGTTAGGCCATGCGGAGTACTCACGCACTTCATGTCAATCATCTCGACGTGCGCTCGTGCTAGTCGAGCTCATCAAGTAACCCGATTGGCCCGATGTATGTTCACCATGTTTGGACGCTACTACTTGAACCTAAGGTACCAAACTCACCAGTGAAAACTCTGTTAACCTTGGTACCTCGATCCGCTAAGACTCATGAGCAGGACATGGTGGTATGGGACACCGTGGTCGAGCTTTCGGCCTACGCTGGGGCGATGAGCCCACCCGTAGTGATCAGTGAGCAACCAAAGCTCGTGAGCCGAATACGGTAGTATAGGACACTGTATTCTAGCTGTCGGCCTACACTGATAAGGTGACGAGCCCTTTGTAGTAACCTCGAGCATACTCTGAACCTACGTTGAGGCGACGAGCCTTTCTGTAGTAATCAGAGTATAAACTAGGCCTGCACTGATCAGGTGACGAGCCCTTTAGAGCGACCTAGAACCGCAACATCGTATGAGAGTTAGTAGGACTGATGACCCTAAGATGGATCATTGTTTGGGAAATGACATAAGGGAGGTACCTTAGTTTCCTAATCCTGCTGTATGAAAAGGACTAATAAGAACTTGGTAATCATGTACATGCACCGCATTACGTGTGCGTTTGGCGTAGCAGGTCAAGCACTGAGGAAGGGTTGCATGCGCGATCGTGGGATGAAGTCACTGAGGGAGCATAGGCGAGGGCATGCATTATATCATTCATATCATTCTTGCATTAACAAGAGTACTTAGGACTTGATTGTTGTATTGCTTTATCATTACTGCTTGACTGAATTGATAACATGATAACCTTTACTTTATAGTTCCACTGAGTTGATCACTCACTCCCATGTTACGGGACAGTGTTTTGAACACCAATCAGACCCTGTTGTTGTTTCAGATGATGGCGATGCTTCCGAAGCAGAGCCGGACTTTTATGATGATGAGGAGGGTCTCTCTTATATGCAGCTATCAGGCGGGTCTATGTAAACCATGTTCTGATCGACGGGGTTACAAGGTTGTTGATTAGATGTCATTACACTTTATTTTGCACTTTTGGAACACCCTTGCATATTCATTTTGTTCATTTTTGAAGTATAAATTGATGTATTTAACCTGGTAACATGTTCACACTCTAGAGACTTACAACAATTTATATATTTTATATATCTATCACAGTCTTCCGCTTACGTAATTTAACTATCTCTGGAGTATAATATGTTGTTTTGGAATAATCTCATTCATGTTTCAGTGCACTTATCATAACCATCATTATCTATGTTGCATAAGTGATGCGTTGGAACTCGGGAGCTGAGCTTTGCTCGACCCCCAATTTTCAGGGCGTTACACTTGGGTATATCGTCTTCGTTGGCAGAGGCAAGTCTTGCCAATAGGTCGGCTTTAGCGTTTTCTATTCGAGGGATCCGAGTGACAATACACAGTTGAAAACTGCCGATAAACTCTTTAGCTTTCTTCATGTATGCTTTTAGTTGCTCCTTACGTGTTTGGTACATGCTAGTGACCTGATTGACGATCAACTGCAAGTCGCTGAATACGTTGAGATGAGTAACGCCCAAATTGGCTGCTAGTTTGAGGCCGAGTAACAAGGCTTCGTATTCTGCTGTATTGTTTGAGACTTAAAATCCAAGTCTTAAGAGATATTGCATGTAGGTTTGATCAGGAGTTTCCAGGACAACTCCTGCCTCGCTGCTATGACTTGGGAGAAGCAGTCGTCGGCTCGTTGGTTGGCTCGAAAGGTGGACCGGCTTGTGGTGTAACTTCAGCTATGAAGTCGGCCACAGCTTGTCCTTTAATTGCTACTCTCGGCTTGTATTGAATGTCGAATTCGCTGTGCTCGATCGCCCACTTCGTTAGTCGGCTGGAAGCTTCTGGTTTCTAAAGGATTTGACGGAGTGGGAGAGGTCGGTCATGACGACGATAGTGTGAGCTTGAAAGTATGGCTGAAGTCATCGTGAAGAGATAACTAAGTCTAGACCCACCTTCTCCAGAGGTGGATATCTAGTTTCTGCTGATAGTAATGCTTTGCTGACGTAATACACCGACAAATGCTTTCCTTTATGCTCCTGTATCAAAGCCGAGCTAACGGCTGCGTTGGAGACCACCAGGTACAACAACAAAGCTTCCCCAAGCTCGAGTTTTGATAAGAGAGGTGGAGATCCGAGATACGACTTCAACTGTTGGAATGTTGCTTCACACTCTTTCATCCAATCTACTGTTTGTCGTCCCTTTAGTTGTTTGAAGAATGTGAGGCATTTATCGGTAGCTCAGGAGAGGAAGCGGTTGAGTGCGGCTACTCGTCCAGTCAGCCTTTATATATCTTTAATCGTTTTTAGGGATTCTATGTCGAGCAATGCTTTAATTTTCTCTGGATTCACTTCGATCCCTCGCTGGCTTACTAGGAATCCGAGAAACTTACCCGAGCTTATGCCGAAGGTACACTTGCTCAGGTTCAACTTCATCTGGTATTTGTGAAGAATAAGAACATCTCTTATAAGTCAGCAATATGATTGGCCATGTGTATACTTTTGACGAGCATGTCATCAATGTACACTTCCATGGTTCGACCAATCTGCCGAGCAAACATTTTGTTCACTAGTTGGTAAGTCGCTCCTACATTCTTTAGACCAAATGGCATCACACTGTAACAGTAAAGTCTTTCGTCAGTGACAAAGGTAATCTTAGATTTATCTGATTGATGCATTACAATTTGATTGTATCCAGAATAAGCTTCCATAAAACTAAGAAGTTCATGTCCTGTCGTGCTATCCACCAGCTGATCGATCCTTGGAAGAGAGAATTTGTCCTTTGGGCAGGCTTTGTTTAAGTCAGTATAGTAAATACAGACTCGCTACTTCCCGTTGGCTTTCTTAATGATATGACATTAGCTATCAATTCTGAATAGCATAAATCCTCAACGAATTTAACCTTGAGGAGCTTGCTAACCTCTTCTTCAATGATGGCGTACCTTTTGGGGAAGAGCGATCGTCGCTTCTGTCGGATCGGTCGGTAGGTCGGATCGATGTTGAGGAGATGAGTCATCACTGAGGGATCGATCTCAAGCATATGTTCATGGCTCCATGCAAATATATCAGCGTATTATCGGAGTAGGGATACCAACTTATCTTTCAGGGGCGACTGTAGGGATGAGCCAATCTAAACTGTCTTGGATTCGTCTGTCTCGAGCAAGGGGACCGAGATCAGGTCTTCTACCAGTTGTCCTTGCTCGTGGATCTCGGCCCGAGGGTCCAACGATTCAGTCATGGTTACCTCGGCTGGAGCTTTTACGGCCGTTGTATAACAGCACCTTGCGCCCTGTTAGTCACCTTTGACAAGTCGGGAATTTCATGGAGAGGTAGTACGTCGATACTATGGCTTAAAGAAGGCATAGAGAGGGTCGACCGAGTATAGCATTGTAAACTGATGATTAGTTGACTATCAGAAAGTCGACCATTATTGTCGCCTGATGTGGAGAGTTTTCAGCAGTAAGCGGCAATGAGATGACTCCTTCGGAGAGCGTTCGTCCACCGGAGAAACCGATCAATGGGGTGTGAACTGGGCGTAACGCTGATCATTCGACACCCATTTTGTCGAACGCTTGAGTGAACAGTACTTCTGTGAACGACCGTGTATCAACAAGAACGCAGAATACGTAGTGGTTCGCTATAGTGAGGGTGACAACTAATGTGCCATCGTGCAGATGATGAATGCCGCGAGCATCTTCATTGGTAAATGATATGTAATACTTTTCCATTTTCTTCTCTTTTGAAGGCCGAGCTAAAATCAGGATTTCGGACTTAGGTCGACTGATGCTCCTGACGTGATTTTTCTGAGCATTGTTTGAGTCGCCACCTCCTCGGGGACCACCGACAATAGTTTGGATTTCCTCCTGACTCAGTTGTCACTCGATCGTTCTTCCGTTGTCCCGGTTCTTTCAACATGCTCTCTGAGACGGCCTTCTCAGATGAATCTCTCGATTTCTTCCTTTAAGTGATAACAATCACTCGTGTTGTGCCCATGATTGCAATGATAGTGGTAGTATTTACTCTTATTTGATCGATTCAGATTGCTTCAGAGTCTATCAGGCCAGTTAATGAACCCTTCACCCTTGATTTCCATCAATACATATTCCTGTGATTTATTGAGTGGGGTATACGTTAAGAATTTGTGGTCAAGCTGCTTACCCGACTTACGCTCATCACGGGTCCGATCCTTTTTACGTTTTTTTCCATTAAGCGAGTCAACTTCTTTTTTTGTTGACTCTTTGGCCTGGACTTTTGCGTTTTGAGCGGCTTCACGCAGGATTTGGGTTTCTTCGACGTCCGCATATTCATCCGACCGAGCCATGAATTCCACTAGAGTAGTAGGCGGGTTCTTGTCCAAGGATGCGAGAAACGACTTATCTTTAACGCCCTACATGATCGAGTTGAGGGTTGTCTCGTCCGAATGTTTCCAGACTTAAAGCGACTCGAAATTAAAGCATTTGATATAATCTTTCAGCAACTCTCCGTCTTTATGAACTATGTTGTTTAGGTACGTAGATGGCTTTAATTTTTTCTTCCCACTAATGAAATTGGTGAGGAAGGCATCACCAAGTTCTGCAAACGAGCTAATGGACTTTGGTTTCAATTGTTTGAACCAAAGACGAGCCACATCAGCTAAAGTGAAGGAGAAAGCTCGGCACATCACGACATCTGAGGCATTATGCAATTCCATATATGTCCGAAAGGATTCAATATGCTCGATTGGATCAGTCTTGTCGGTGAAGGGCGTAATTTGAGGTAGGCGGAATCGTTCCAATAGCTGAGCTTGCATAATTTCCTCTGTGAATGGGTATGCCTTCATCTCGGGTCTAGTTTGACCCAGATTTTGGTTTTACTTCATGTCGGCGATCTCTTCCTGTACTTCTCTTCAAAAATCCTGAAGGTCAGTTTTCCAGGGTATGTCGCTATCAGTCGTGGCCTCAACCGAAGGCCTGATGCACCTTCTTCGATCTATTTCATGTTGAAGATCGGTGACATGCAGCGGAGCGGTCACGGAATGAGAGGGCACAGGCTTGACCAGACTCTGATGCTGACTTTGTTGAGGGACAGATTGCGGAGCAACAGGCTGAGGATCAGCGAATTGTTGTGGGGCATTCGCCCGACCGCCATCATATTGAGGCGGAACGTGCTGGCGATGGATCTGTTTCAGTATTTGCTTCAGGTAATCCATGTCGGTCCTGAGTTCTTGAACCTCCTTGTTTAACCGCCCGTTCTCTCGGTTTCGCTGAGTATGCTTGGTTGAAACAGAGGTCGTCGGACGGACCGCAGAACCTTGTCAATTTTCGGGTTGTTTCTGGACCCCTTGGGCTCCATTCGTACCCGACGGGCCTTCTATTGCCGGAGGTCCAATGACAACGACCTCATTAGGCTCGTTTTGGATGATTCTTCTTGTTCTCACCATTGGAGACCTATTTGAAGCTTCTTGACAGAGCTGGACAACGACTTTTCGTATCCTTTCCCACAGATGGCGTCAATCTATTGATACAAAAAACTGGTGCGTCCTCCTCCGTCCTATCACCTGCACAAGAAGGAAACAAAGGAGACCCTGGCTAGAGCCGGGGACCCTCCGATGCTAAAGTCAGTGATAGGTTCGTACTTGAAGGTCTATAGGAGAGTTTTCTTCGTACCTTTCAGCGTGGAGGTCTCCTATATTTATATGAATAGGAGGGTCCCATCATGCCAGGATTCTTCTCCTGGTATCTCGGAGATTTGATATTAATCCGTTTTTGGACTCCCCTCGATCCCGAGATCTTCGGGATCGGGGATTCTTTCACTAGATTTTCGGGAAGGTGCTTTAAGAAGGTGTTTTTCTTTACACCGTCTCTACCTTACTCAGATCGGGCTCGGCCGACTCTACTGGTGAAAGAGTCTCGGCTGGCCATAAAGGTAGAGCTACTTGCCTTCTATCGGATGAGATGAGACTGACCTATAATCAGTGTACTTCCTTAATTTGATAGCCAACCCTATAACTGACCTAAAAATGAGTCGGTTTTATGGCCGGTCAGGTGGCTTTAAAGCTTTGGGCTTTAATCAGCCTCTTTGGACATTGCTGCCTCATTTTCCGAGTCAACTTTATGCGCCTTGTATATTTTGCCTTATGGCTCTGGACTCTGTAAGTCTCGGTCGGGATTCATTCCCACGAACCAAGCTAAGTTTCTCCTTTAGGCATTTAGCATATTTGCCTCGGTTGGGCTCGTTGCCTCGGGATCCCGGGCGATGTCAGTAGAGTTGGTCCATTCCATAACCGAGTCTTTGGACTTTTCATATTTTTCCCCAACACAACTCATTAAGTACATGTGGATCTTAGTTTTTATTTATTTATTTATTTAATAAAATGACCTTAAAATGGGCGTTTGGATCGTAAGCTACTTATGCCTTAATTAGTTTATCTTGATTTTCACTTATTAAGCAAAAGATTAAATAACTTTTGAAAAAAACTATATTTGATCATACACTAAACTTACTTATCTACCATTGGCAGTAGAAAATAACTTATTTGGTAGTATCCAAATGGGCCCTTAGTGCAAAAATTAGTCACATCTACTCATTAGGTGGGCTACACCATAAATAAAAATTTATTTCCATTGATAAAAAGGTTAATCCTTTAATAATCCGATTTTTACAAAAGGTGAACCTCATGATGGATGACTTATTTGGAAATCGAATTGCATACTGCCTAAATGTGGCTTATCCACACAATTCTTCTAGTTTTTCAACTCTTTTTAAGGGTTAGAACCAAAATTGAAACATATCCAAAGCTCAAGTGGACCTCACCATAGGAAACAACGGTGATAATGATGTCTTGTGTTGAAACATTCTTAAGGCTCACAATAATGTTTATTTGTCATCCAGCTTGTTCATAAGGTCACACGGACATGGACGAAGGGAAAACAAAAATATTAGCTTGATCCAAACCCTTTGTGGCCCATTAGAATTTTAATGGTTGGTGTTTAAGTCACATTTTCTCATGTGGTGTGGTCCATTTGAGCTTTGGATATGCTTCAATTTTGGGCTCATACTCTAAAATAAGCCGGTAAAATGGATGGACATGATGGATAACACACATAAGTCATGGTGGGCCTGACAAAGTTTACCCAGTATGACAAAGCCTACTAGATTACCTAGTAAGCAATCTAATTTCACTTATTCCATGGATTGGATATCTCATGCACATGAAAGGATGGAAGTTATCCTTGGTTTGGATTGATGTTGTAACATCCCGGATTTTTCTTAACCTGGGATTAGACGTCCTTAGGCGATGGGTCGATCCTAACACCTTATTAACTTGTCAGAACTGAATCCCACAGTCTAAAATCGCTCCTTAACCCATTTCCTTCACAAATCCCACCCTTCACTACCTTGTTCTTTCAATTTTTCAAAACACTTTCACCCTAGACACTATCTTAAACTAGCTAAGTAGTATAACTTAGATCACTTTATATACAAACTACAAAGGACTAAGTTCCACCTCAGACGAAAATCACTTAGGATTAAATCCTTTAGAAATTTGACAAAGTTAACTAGGTGCTAAACTAGATTAACCATGAAATCCATTTGAATCGCTTTAAATACGATCTGCAAGACCCAAAACTTGTAGAATCATTGACGCTAGGTTATCCTAAAATTTCGAATCAAACTCATTACCCGGCTACTCTCGGGAGCATCTTGAAACTCCGTATCAGATCTAAACCGCACGTCGGAAGTCCGAATAATACCAAGTTAAGGACTTAGGACCGCCTCGCTGGGCTTGACAACTATCTCGGAAATCAAATCCAGATAGTGTCCCACGGCTGTTCGCTTGAGTCCGGAGTGAGAGAGTGTGAAAACACTTATTTCTTTCCAAAATAAATATCTTGAATAGTAATCTGGCATCTCTCGTTTGCGGATCAGTTTTAAGCAACCAGACCGTCAGAATCTGACCAAATTACACCCTCGAATCAGGAAAAATTTCATAAACATTTACATATACTCGGAATCTCCGATCGAGATCCACTGACCGTTGAACTGAAACTGGTCCGCCACGCGTGATCTGGAAATCCGACTGAAACGAAAACTTAATAGAACATAGATCCAACATTAGTGAGCTTAAGTCTGACCTTTGGCTCAAAGAGGCCCGCCAGAAGTCCTCCGTTAAGCTGAAACCAGCCCCCTTTGGCTGTAACCTAAGTATACCTTAACCTTAAGCCTATTTTGGGCACATTTTATGCTATATAAGGACCTTAAACCCTCTCTCATTGCAGCCATCCGAATTTAAGAGAAAACCTAGATTGAGAGAGAGAAAAGAGAGAGAGTGTGTGGGAGGAACTCCCTGCTGTTGTTCCCTGCCGCTATTCGGGCTCCACCGCCTGATTCTCATCGCTTTTCCGGCGATTCTGGCGTCGTTTCTATGTAAGAAACCCTAACCCTAACCTATTTTAGGGTTGTATAGGTTGTAGGTTATGAAATAGCTAACCTATTTCATTCTATAGGTTGCCAAACTCCCGTATACGGAAGCTTAGCGAACTTATCGAATTCGTTTCGATTCTATGACAAAAGGTGCGGACTTTAGGTGTATAGGTTATGGTTTTCAACACTTTCAATGTCAGATAATGATAGATTCATGATCTGCATGCAATTGCACATGTACAAAGTGCTTTCCGATTTCTGTTTCGATTAAAGATGCAAATTATGGAATTTTACATATTCTAGGTATTCGTAGAAAATACCGTATACGTATATTTCTTGAAAATGTGTTTGACATGATTATTTGTTGTATGAATATATGATATATGGATAAAATACTTATTTGGTGAAAGGATTCGCCTAAATACATGTTTTACTAATATACACTATGTATGTAGAAATATTGTATTGTAAAAGTACCATATACATGTATATTTTAGAGATGTGTTTGCCATGATTAATTGTTGTATAAATATATTATGTGTATATAAAATACTTGCTTGGCGAAAGGATTCGCCCTAATACATGTTTGTTAACATACTCTATGTATGTTGAAATAGTGTATGTTAAGTGTTTGTGAAAATGCTTGTGTGAGCAAGTGTTTGAATGTTGATGCCTTAGGAGGGTGTTGAGATGGAATTCTCAACTACCCTAGTAACATATATGATTACCTCCATGAGGTTGTTTACTTAAACCGCTTACTTGCAATATATGTGTTTGTATTCCTATTGACGTAGTGCTTTACAACATGCCTTATATCATGCTTTATAACATGCCTACTAACATGTTTGAATTACTTTGTTTATCATGCTTTACTCCACATGCTATGGATGATAATTGATTGTGTTTGGGGCTATGATTATAGTCCAGACAATCGGTACTAGAATTGAATTCGTGGCTGTGATTCATTTGCCACGTGAGATGTGTTCGACGAACTTGAGTCGTACTTCGGTTGGCGATAGTGGTTGGCCACGCGAAGTGCTTATGCACTTCATGTCGTTCAACTTGTTGTGCGCTCGAGCTAGCCGAGCACGTCATGTAACCCAATTTGTCTAATGTATGTTCACCATGTTTGGTCGCTACTGCTTGAACCTAGGGTACCAAACTTACTAGTGAAAACCCTTTTAACCATGGTACCTTGATCCGCTAAGACTCATGAGCCGGGCATGGTGGTATAGGACACCGTGGTCGAGTTGTCGGCCTACGCTGGGGCCACGTGCCTCCCCGTAGTGACCAGTGAGCAACCAAATTCGTGAGCCGATTATGGTGGTATGTGACACTATATTCGCGTTGTCGGCCTACATTGATAAGGTGATGGGGGAGCGGTGTAACCTTTGTGCGTAACAGCCCTGGCAGCCCTTTGTTGTGACCTCGAGCATACTCTGAAATCGCAGTGCGCCTTAAGGTTCGCCGCGATATATAGAGTATGAACTAGGCCTGTTTCTGTATTGTGATGAATCATTTAAGGGGTGATGGGGGAGTGGTGTAACCTTTGTGCGTAACAGCCCTGGCAACCTCTGCAGTGACCTAGAAAACACACCATCGTCTGATATTAACTAGGACTGACGACCCTAGAATGGATCATGTTTGGGAATGATACAAGGGAGGTACCTTAGTTTCCCAATCCTGCTGTTTGAAATGGACTAATTAAAAACTCAGTAATCATGCTTATCATACATTGCATGTGCCTGAAAGATGTGGAGCACTGTGGGATGAAAGCATGCCGCGAGCATGAGATGGTGTCGCATGAGGGAGTATGTCGGTGAGGGCATCCATCATACCTGCATTCATACTTGCATTATAAGAGTAGCTAGGAGTGTTTGATTGTACTGCTTTATCATTACTGCTTGACTGAGTCGATAACATGTTAACCTATGCTTTATTGTTACACTGAGTTAGCTACTCACTCCCACGTTACGGGACAGTGTTTCGAACACCCACCAGACATTATCTGATTTCAGATGGCGACGCTACTTCTGAGGCGGAGCCGGACCTTTGAAATGACTACGATGCCTGCTTGTATTGGTTGTCATCTGACGACTTCCTGTGAGCCATGTCCTGATCGATGGGACTTTCTGGGATATTGACTAGAGGACCTTACACATTTGGTATATTTTAGGTTTGTACTTGTAATTATTTAACCTGGTAATGTTATCACACTCTGGAGACTCATCATAGTTTATATATTTTATCTATCTATCACAGTCTTCCGCTTGCAAATTTAACTATCTCTGGAGTATGATATGTTGTTTTGGCTTAATCTCACTCATGTTCACTACTCTAATACAGTCAACATTCAATCATCATTCATTTTGTTGCATAAGTGATGTTCTGGAACTCGAGAGTTGAGTTACTACTCGACCCTCGATTTTCGGGATGTTACAGATGGTATCAGAGCATGATTTGGATTAAACCGGACCTGGGTTATGGTCACACGACGCACACTGACGCACTCTGACTTAGGAGGGAGCGACGAAACGTAGAAACTGACTTAGGATTTCCAATTTCGCCGAACGGCGAAACTGACTGAAATCGACCGCTGAGATTAGGCCCGTACACACCCATGATCACGCGAAACGATCCCGAATCACTTCTAGACGGTCAGTCGACGGGTTTGAGTCGTTCCCTAGAAATGAATGTTCTTAGGTTGTGGGTCAACCACAACACCAAAGCTTAAAACCTCTTTTTACCCAATTTCTTTAAAATATATCATTGCATCACTTCATTCTTTAATTTTTTTTAAATCCTTTCATACTAGACATAAATCCTAATGTATAAATGATGAAGAATAATACTTAAACAAAAATGTACTATAAATAGTAAATATATGTAGAAATTAGACTTTTGACCATTCAAATTGTTGAATCTGACTAAATAAATGGGTTAGTTGGATGGATGAGCTCCTCCTACCCCAAAATCATATGCTACATGTTACATAAAATCATTCCGATTTGTATTTTGGCCCCGATACAGCTCAAAATGGAGTCGGGGGCCAAACGGAGCACTTCCGAAGGGAACCAGGGTGGGCCCCATACTTTTTTGGAGCCTAGGGGACTGGAGCAACATGTCCCTGGTGCCCCCCTTTGAAAAATACAAAAATTTTCGGTGAGGCCCTCACCAAGTCGGCGAGGCCTCGCCAATTTTTTTGATGGGCCGGGCCGATCGTGTTTGGGGGCTAGGGGAACCCCCTGGTATATGGGCCGTCGACTAAAACCTCCCCAAACTAGTACTTCCTTTACAAAACGACCCTCCAAGCTCTCCATTTCCTTCCAAAATCTGATTTTCTCTCTCTAACCTCCCTTCCAATTGCACATTCCGCTGTTTTCTATTAAAACCTGCACCCCTCCATTGTTTGCAGCAACTACCACCCTCTACCCTTTCCGTTTTCTCTCGGTTGAGCTCCTACACCCCCTCATTTGAAGCTTAAACTTGTGTAAGCACTCAACCCAGTCCATCTCTTCGTTTCCTTTCTTTAAACCATGTCTATTGAGCCTCTACAACGTCTGTTGAGGACCCAAGTTCGTGGAGGACCAAAACCTCCAGCCTTTTCTCTCCGTTTCTTTACGTTTCTATGGCCTTATTCGAGGTCCTTACGGCTAGTTTCTCGATGTCCACCTTTCTCTCTCTCATGGGAAAGAGAATTACCGCCTTTGGATGTTTACGTTCTCATGTTGATGGCTGTAGTCATTGGTAGAATGTTTTTGATGTTTGGGGACGTTTAGGGCCCGTTCGGCCAACTACATTAAGTGAGATTAGGTGGATGGAATTGTAAAAGTAATAATACATGTATGTGTAAGGTATGGCCCCTAGATTGGTTGTATCTCATGTTTGTCAATGCCATGTTTGGAATGTATGCAATGAAAAGTATATGCCAGGTTTCCTTTCAAATTACACTTAGAAATTCATTACCCCGGGATTTGGAAATCCCATCTCACACTTTCCAACACTAGGCTCATTTTCCAAAGCCTACAACACCTCGAGATGTTACAGATGTGCATACTTAAATAGATATAGTTAGAATGGATCTGGTTCGGAGAGGACATTTACTCATGTTGGAGTACATTGTCGTAGGTTAACAATGTTACATCGGCGGAGACGTGAGGAGTCTCCTAGTGAGTGACCAACTCTCTATTTCATTCTCTCTACCTCTTGCACGTGCGTAGTTTCTTTAGGTTTTACCATCGGTTCTCTCTTTTGGTGGTTTATATATAGTGAGGGCCATAGTTAGATAGTTATATTCCATTAATTCATCTTTTGGAGTATTCCTTAATGTAAGATTCCTTATACGGATTGTATAGAGATAAACTTTACATTTATATTTCTCTTGTTTTTTGTAAAGAAGAAAACTCTATATTGTTGTCCCGAGGAGTAAGCCAATTTTTGAACCACGTAAATCATTGTATTTCTTGTCTCTTATTTTGGTTTAAGCTTTTTAGCTTCTATTTGACCTTTTCTTTTGTGTTTTGGCTTCGTTTACATTGATCATGTGCGGGCATTTTTCTATAACAAATAAATGGGATTTCTTCATTATTAACACTTACATTGTTGTAGTTATTTAAAAGACGTTGAACTATCAATCCAACATTTATTCATGCATATTCCTAAGATCTGACAGTTCATCATCGAGATCTCCTTCCTATCATCCTTAATTGTCGATTTGAACGCCTGCAATTCAAAATCATTGATCCATTAGCCATACATCTTATACAATAATGGTGTGGAAAAAGGTTGTGGAGTAGCTCAGTCATCTAATATAGAGTTTTTTTTGCCATGGACCATCTTCAATGGGTAGCCAAAGTGGGAGGTCGAATAGATTTGAGTGTTTGGACTTAAATCTAATTCCATTAATAATCAAGCCTGTCATTTAAATTGAAATTTGATTAAATCAGGTGAGACACATTAGGAATTGACTAAGTTAGGCCATCCGTTAATGACCAACACTCAACCACATAGACACATAAAACTTGATACTTGGTAGTGGATGATCATATAATTCATCCCAAAACAAGATGAAGATTATAGACGATGCTTGAGCCTAAATGGTGTCCTTGATCTGATGATCCAAGCCATTGATATAATTGGGCAATTACATATGCGAAAAAAATTTCAAGTGGACCATTGACATAGAAAATACAGCAATGGTCTAATGATATGTGAAGTATCCTTAAGCCTTGATTATGTAAAAGTGGGGCCCATAGTTTATTGATTCAACTCCTATTGGACTTAGCAAGGATAGATTGTGCCCCAAAAAACTTCTTGATAGAGTAATCCTGACAATTTGATTAATGAAATGTCTAAGAAATACATTAATGGTCAACATTCAATCGAAAAGGTAAGATATTACAATCTTGTAGATCTGAACAATGGTTAATCCACATGGGACCCATCAGATCATCATTCTGAATCACCTAACCTCACCTATACAAAGTACAAAGTACAAACTGAAAACCCAATGATCATATAATTTCTATTGATCCAAAAGGCATGGAGATTATATGGCTAGGATATTCAAATCTTGGAGATTTTGGTGCATGTGACATCCATTGTTGGGAAAATTTTGAAAATAATAATTTTAGATACCGACAAATAAAAAATAAAGTTGATCAAAATTAGGTTGAAGCACGTATTAGATACGTTGTCCGTAAAACATGATTTGCCTTCTCCTCAGCGATTGGAGATCCCTGACGGGCTAGTAACAAATTGATTATAGGGTAAGACAAGCCTTGTGTGGTCCTGTATACAACAATCATGAAGGGACTAGCTTAGGAACTTCGCTAACACAGTCACTGTTTCAGGAAGACTTAATGAGTTTTTTGTAACGCCCTGGCTTTCATAACCCAAGTTTAATACTCATTTTTCGAAATTCCAAGTATTAACCTTAAAAGATAGCCAACATTTCATAGTAATTTTTTTATAAGTGAGCATCGCAATGGAAGAAAAACAAACCACATATAAAGGGAATGTCTAAAATATATATCTCAACATATATAAATGGCTACCCATAGGGCTTATACAAACCAATTACTCAAATACACAAATTCAAAAGATTATACTAAAGCAAATATGAAAGAAACCAAAAAAGTCATAAATGTAAACTGCAAGATCAGACAACTTCTAATGCTCCATGTGAGCTCCAACTTATACATCATATACGTATCCTGTACCAACTGAATATGTTTTGATAGCGTCAATGGTTATCTTAGTAAGGTATACCCCCAAGATTATCAAGGCATTACAATAGTTAAGAATGATATTCAAATAAAACTCAGGATAATATAATATCATCTACACTATCCAATAGAATATAAGGAGATACAAGTTACATTTCATAAGGAGACACAATCTATACTTTACAACTAGAATACAATAAACTATAATATACACACTACAATTTACAAGCAACATATAAAAAGATGCAATCCACGTCTCACGAGTATGACATAAGCAACTATACATCAAAACTACAATTCAAAGTATACTACAAGGAGATACCATTCACTCTTCATAAATATAACACAAACAACTATAACATCCAAACTACAATTCAAGGTATAACACAAGGAGATACAATCCATTTTTCGCCAATATAACACAAACAACCACAATATTCAATTGCTAATTTAATCTTAATTAATGCATGAATTTATGAATGAAATTAGCGTGGGGATGCACATCCAACTGAATAAATAAATGGACATTTCAAATAGTTGGCTCATTCATGCAAAAGAATGGGTCTTTCAAATAGTCGACTTATTTAAAATGCAAAAAAAAAAAGTCGTTTGAATAGTACACTGGTCTTTCAAACAATCAAACACCTGATAACACCACGTGCTATGTATGCAAATCCAACCATTATTAGTCCAATTTACAAACATCACTTCAGAGAAGCTCAAATATTACTATGGGGGGTCGTCACCCAGCATAGGCTACACAGCTCGAGCATAGTGTCCTATACTACTATGTCTAGCTCATACGACTTTAGCAGGTAAGATTCTGATGCACTCAAATGATTATAAAGAATCTAAGATATTCCATTTATATAAACCTTTACAATTAGTGACCACTCATGATTTAACACGTAGACATTACCATCACAAGTCTAGATATAGTTCAAAAAAAAAAAAGAATCCTCCCAACAAGCCATATTAGCACCAAGTCCACTTAAGGACACAATAAAATAGTATAATACATAAGCCACATGACCACAAATAATCCATGAGATGGTAAGTCTACGACTAAATAACATTTAATATATTCACAAAACGGCCACTAGTTATAGGAACTTCCAATATATGTATCCATCAATATATAGCATTAAAATTTTAATACAACTCATTAAAACAAACAAGTGACAAACTAAACCACAATCAATTCAACCTTCTAAATACAGACAAACCTCACTTCATCAGCTTATAAGTGTATCAACAATATGCAAATAAGATTTTCTACTTAACTAGATTAGAAAGACAATTCTACAATATAAAAGCATCTTAATTCTACAATGTACACAATGATTCACACCACATCCTAAAACATGTGTAGAGTTAAACGAAACTATATCATTCATGCAAACTAAACATAAGCAATAAGTAAAACATGAAAGATAAATGAAACTAAACCAATCTAACTATCATAAATAAAGGAAGCTTAAAGGGTGAATCCTCACTTCTCAAGTGTGGATTCTCTTCACTTATGATTAGGAGGTGAATATGAATAGAATTAAAATCCTAACCTCACAACTTGACTCAATTTTCCAACTCAAACTCAAGTCGCTTCTTAAATCAAATTATACAAGAAAACTGTAACATCTCGGATTTTTGCCACTTGGAATTAGACATCTTTCGGCAATGGGTCAATCCTAACACCTGATTAACTTCTCAAACACTCAATTTAAAGGTCTCAAATTTCTTCTTCAAACCATTTTCCTGAAGACCTCATTTTTCATTCACAAATCTCATCTTTCACTATCTTATCCTTCAAACTTGTTTAAGTGCTTTCATGTTAGAAACAAATCTTGAAGTTTAGGTGAATATAACGACTCAGAAAAATTAGGTTATGAAATAACTAACCGAAAGTATGTTATAGGTTACTAAACTGCCGTATACGAAAGCTTAGCGAATCCATCGACTCCGTTACGATTCTACGAGAAAAGGTGCGGACTTTAGGTGTATAGGTTATGGTTTTCAACGCTTTCAATGTCATATAATGATAGATTCATGATCTGTATGCAATTGCACATGTACAAAGTGCTATCTGTTTTCTGTTTCGATTAAAGATGAAGAATATAGAAGTTTACATATTCTAGGTATTTGTAGAAAGTACCGTATACGTATAATCTTTGGAAATGTGTTTACCATGATTATTTGCTGTATGAATATATTATATATGGATAAAATACTCGTTTTTATATTTCCTATTTATATGGTGCTTTATAACATGCTTTATAACATGCTTTGTAACATGATTTATGACATGTTTGTTAACATGCTTGACTTACTTTGTTTATTATGCTTTACTCCACATGCTTTAGAATATGGATTGATTGCTTTTGGGACTATAATTTTAGCTCAGACAATCAGTACCAGACTTGAGATCATGGTTGAGATTCATTTTGCCATGTAGGATGTGTTTGACGAACCCGAGTCGTACTTCAATTGGCGACAGTGGTTAGGCCACGCGAAGTGCTTATACACTTTATGTTGTTCAATTGATTGTACGCTCAAGCTAGTCAGGCTCGTCAAGTAACCCGATCTGTCTAATATATGTTCACCATGTTTGGATGCTACTGCTTGAACCTAGGGTACCAAACTTACCAGTGAAATCCCGGTACCTCGATCCGCTAAGACTCATGAGCCGGGCATGGTGGTATGGGACACCGTGGTCGAGCTGTCGACCTACGCTGGGGCCATGTGCCTCCCCATAGTGACCAGTGAGCAACTAGACTCGTGAGCCGATTATGGTGGTATGGGACACTATATTCGTGCTGTTGGCCTACATTGATAAGGTGATGGGGGAGTGGTGTAACGAATGCGAGTAACAGCCCTGACAGCCCTTTGTAGTGACCTCGAGCATACTCTGAATTTGCGGTGAGGCGACGAGTTTTGCCGTAGTGTATAGAAAATGAACTAGGCCTGTAGCTATATAGTGATGAACCGTTAAAGAGGTGATGGGGGAGTGGTATAACCATTGTGCGTAACAGCCCTGACAGCCTCTGCAGTGACCTAGAAATATATTATTGTATGAGATTAACTAGGACTGACGACCCTAGAATGGATCATGTTTGGGCATGATACAAGGGAGGTACCTTAGTTTCCTTATACTGCTGTTTGAAATGGACTAATAACTACTCGGTAATCATGCTCATCATCGCACCGCATGTGCCTGGTAGATGTGGAGCACTGAGGGAGGTATGCATCCGCGAACGTAAGATGATGTGCATGATGGTGGTTTGGCAAGGGCATTCATCATGACTGCATTCATACTTACATTAATAAGAGTATTTAGAATTGTTGATTGTACTTCTTTATCATTACTGCTTGACTGAGTTGATAACATGTTAACCTATGCCTTATTGTTCCACTGAGTTGATCACTCACTCCCACGTTATGGGACGGTGTTGTACATACCAACCAGAATTGTTGAGTTTCAGGTGATGGCGATGCCTATGAAGCAGAGTCGGACTACTACTATGATGTTGAGGAAGCGTTCTCCTACATATAACCCTCTGACAGGTCTATAAAGACCTGGTAATGTATTGACGGGGCTATGGTACTTGGGATAGCAGACATTATACTTCCTCACATTTGGTAAATTTTAGAATTGTACTTGTAATTATTTAACCTGGTAACTTTATCACACTCTGGAGACTCACCATAGTTTTTATATTCTATATGTCTATCACAGTCTTCCGCTTGCAATTTAACTGTCTCTGGAGTATGATATGTTGTTTTGGCTTAATCTCACTCATGTTCAATGTACGAATATAGTCAACATTCAATCATCATTCATTTTATTGCATAAGTGATGTTCTGGAACTCGGGAGTTGAGTAACTACTCGACCCCCGATTTTCGAAATCAGACATCTTACAAGAGATGTCTGATTGAATGTTGAGTAGTTATTGCTTGTAAGACATCTCTTGTAAGAGGTTTAATGAAAGGATTAATCAAGTTATTGCTTGAATTCCATATGAGATCGCAATGATTCCATCGCGAATCAACGGCCTTACATAGTAGTGTCTCAGCTTATGTGTCCGGACTTTCCTTTATATGTGTCGTTGTAGGCTCTTACTAGAGTAGCTTCACTATCACAATGAAGTGAAATAATCGGTATATAAAATGAGATTTCTAGTACAAGATCCCTTAATCACTCAGCCCCTTTGCCTGTTATAGCTAGTGTTATAAACTCAAATTTCATCATCAAGCGTGTTCTGCACATTTCTTTATTGGATCCCCAAGAGACAATTACACCTCCTAAGGTGAATAGCCACCTTGTTGTGGACTTATTACCCTTTACATTCAATATCTAACTCGCATCAGTATATCCTTCCAACATGGCTAAAAATTCTGTGCAGAATAGCCCTGATTCTTTGGTTGTTTTGAGGTAACTAAGAACGTTATTAATAGCCTTCCAATGTTCTGAAGTGGGATTACTAGTAAACATGTTAGTTTACTCATATTGTATGCTATCTCCAGTGTAACGACCCTCAATTTTCATCATGAATTTCAACTTGAAAATAGGATTGACCACCTCCACTTAGAACTAACTAAATCTCCAAGTACAAACCTTTGGAAGAATAAAACTGGATTGATCTTCAGTCCAGGGCAATTTATAAACCTTGTACACAGAACGTGTGGCTCAGATTAACTGTGTGTGATCAGAACCCATGATAACCTACAATTTCTAGTTATGAACCTTTGAAAGACAAAGACTCAACCATTTGTACGCACCAACCTTTAAGCTGTAGCCACTACGAGGCCTTCAAAGACTAATAGTCGGTGGTGATTGGCCTAGATCATAATGTGGACCCCACATCAGGCCTGTGCGTGTGCACAGATGGGGTGCACACACCGTGCACAAAATCTAAATACTGGGTCAAATGAACGTTGACCTGATAGAAATCACAAAATCCTTCGAATTTTAAAAATCTCCCGCCCGATTCACTGTTCAAACCTAACCACCCGTTTAACGATGCAAACGGCCACCCTTTCGAATACAGAAGCTAGATCCAGACCGTCCAATTGATAGATAGGGTCCTGCCGACCCTGACCATGCTGTGATCTTTGGTTGAAAGTCACCTGCACCAGCTCGGTCAGCGCTAGATCAAGCATTGCGTAGGAATGGCGCTGATGAGAAGGATGGATCCACGTCCGCTGCTCCTCTGGCAAATCCAGCTGTTTGGAATGTCCAGTCACCACCCACACGCTCGGAGAAAAGCCTCGTCAGCCCTATTGTTTCCAAAAATGCTCCCCTACCCGTCGAAAAGTGGAAAGAATCTTTCCTTATTGAGGAAGGATGAATCCCAGCCGATCTTCACCCTCTGGGAGCTTCTTCCGAGTTGATCCTGAACGTTGGTGTTAGGGCTGTTCGAAATCTCATTAAGAAGCCGAGATTTTGACGAGTCGTCGCAGTAACTCGATTCGGCTCCGCTTTAACCACGTATCATCATCAACGGTCCATCCATCACCGTGTAATGGCCCCTACAAGCCAAATGATCATCATCTGGACCATCTGAATGCCCCAGATTGATAGATCATTCGACCAGCTTGAAAACACCATTAACAAGAACCCATTTTCTCCGATCTGACTGAAAAACCACATTAGGAAGAAGTGGCCCTCTCCTAAATTCCAGTCATCTATTTTGTGGCCCACCCTCTCTAATACCTATCTGAACTTAGATTAGAAACCCGTGCACGCGATCAGCGGTATGAGAGACCCTAATGGTGAGTGTTCTCGCCTGCTCTGCTTTAACCGAACGCTAATCTTTGGGATTAGCTGTGGAAAGACCTAGAAATAGGAATGACTATAAATAGCCGCATGTTAGGGCAGATCTCAAGGAAGAAAGAGGAAAGAAATAGTAAGAGAGAGAGAGAGAGAGAAATTTTTTTTTGGGTACCGCTGGAGCGAGTTGCAAGCTTCATAGCAACTCGACTCAGCCACCTAGCCACTGAGTCAGTGACAGATCTTGACTCATTTTCTTTACTGAGAGAGAAAGAGAGTGAGAGATTGAGAGCTACATCGACCTCAACAGTTAGTTCGTACCAGGCATGGATCGAGAAATCCAACCAGCCCATATGACCTCCTCCATCAACTAGCTATCGAAGGTAACTAGTTGTTATTCCACCTAAATTTTTGGGCGAGTCTCTAGCGAGTTGTTGACTCAACTCAAATCTACATTGCAGGTTAAGAATCCCTGACTCAGATCAGGTTGGGAAGCAATCCACTCCATCTCTCCAAATCTCCAGGTAACCCAACTATCACCCAGCTGTTCAAACAAAACTACACCCAACTTGGTAACGGGTTAACTCGGTGTTAATACGCTGGAATGGTGTCCACAGGAATGCCTTCAGCTGATTACTTGGAAGGTTAGCCAGCTCATCTTCTCTAATATCGGGCCTACATCAGACATTCGACTCGACATTGTTGAAAACGAGTCGGGAATCAACTTCCCCAGTTCAACCCAGTCCAGCACCGAGTCACAACCCTCGGACTCGACTCGAGCCAGTTAGAACCAAACTCCCTTGCTACCAGCAAACAGCCCCACTCCAGTACAGGTATGAGGATAAAACCCCTTCATATTACCGTTTGTTTTAATCTGTTAGTGACTCAATCCAACACCCTAACTGAGTTAAATCCTAAAGTTATCAGTGAGTTGAGTTTGGGCCAGGGTTGTGCATTCCTGATTTCGACAAGCTTGGGTTAGGACTCCTCGTCCAAACCCTCTCAGCCACTTAGATCAACCGACGATCAGGTTGGGACTCTACAATCGGTAGATTGTATTCTCACAACTCGGTGGTGAGTTAACTCACCTAGATTCCCAACCGAGTTAAATCTAAAAACAATCCTCAAACTAGTGGCAGATATCATCTCAGGAGAGTTTGAGAAGCCTCACCAAATCCAAGACCCCAGCAGCAGATTACTACAACAGGTGAGCTTTCTTAAAATGATAAATCAACTAGTACTGGGCTAAGAAAGTTCAACCGAGTCAACTTAGTAATGACTCGCTAAAACCATGCAATTACTTACTAGAACTTTGTAATGTCCTATTCAGGTGTTGTTTGCAACTACCATCTTTGAAGGATATTATCTTTAAATCAAGTTTAAAACGTGTAAGAAAAGGCATCCTCATATAACCCATAGTCATTACAAGTACTAGAATAGTATTTAATCCTTATTTGCCTTGATTTAAGAACTCATAAACTCACCTTACAAGAAGATTCAAATCAAGAGGAACATACATTCAAGGTGAGGGATATCCCACATGGCTTCTTCATTTTATAGAATTCTAAGGTTGTTTAAGTTTATTAGCAGACCTTATGATAGCGTAAATGTTACTCTTGTTTCCTTGAATCCTAAATTGACATTTGTAATCATGTAGAATGGTTTTTAAATCTTGTATTAGACACGTTATGCCACATTGAGACCACTTATGTACACGTATACTTCTACCAGTTGCATTAAGTGATAGGAAATCTTGTAGTTAGTTTGCCCTATTAACTCTTTACATATGCTAGATTCGTTATAACTTGAATCTATTAAAGTCCTAGAATAATACAACTAAATGATATGATTCTCCTCTCCCTATTGGGTTGTGTTGAACATGAGTTAAAATATAAATTTCTATTACTTATATGTAGTAACTAGATGATCTTGCACCTTCTAAGTTATTCTAATAATTGCTCAAATTATGGGCATAACTCTACTTAAGAATGATAAGAATCTTGATGCCTTAATTCATCTCATTCCACATGTTGCACATTGAAGACTAAGTGCAGAATGTCACCTTTTATAAGATGTAGAATGAACTTGTCACGAATCTAATTACACTTGATATATCATTTTGGTGAGACCTCATTTGGACCTTGAAAAGGTAGATTTACATTAAGCTCATATGTGGATGATTGATATTCTATTAAAAGATTGTGAGCTTTGACCACGTTTATGAAAGCAATCTTGTTAGTAGTACATGAGTATCATGGTGCATGACATCCACGCATGACATATGAGCTTTTACGAGTGCTTAATGTAAGTCACACTCTGTCGATTTTCTGAGAGTTCTATCCCTTCAGTTTAACTCACAGAACATGTGCATTTGAGTCACTTTGGGCGCTCTTCCTTTACATGAGACTTTTCCGGGATTAGACACTCCTCGGGCATACCCCATGTATTTTTCTAGGAGATATCCTTGGGCGCACTCACCCGCATGGTATTTTCCCAGTGACTAGGTCTCCTTAGGCGTACTTTTGTGTATTTTTCCGAGTGGCTAGTTCTCCTTGGGTGACCCTTTGTTTTGATAGCTGGATGTGCATCCCCAGATCTGTGACTTGAGCATACATTCATACATCCATATATTTACATATAACTTCATATTATTTTCATTATGATTGAATACATCTGGTATTAAACTGTTTTGGAATTACATGATATGTATGAATCCTTGCGAAAAATTCCTACTGAGTTTTCACTCACCCAATTGTGTGGTTGCACCAAATAAACACAGGTATGATGGAGGAAGATGGCGCCTACGATGATACTCCTGGCGCAACTGAGGAAGAGTATGGAGAGGAGGAACCGTATGCTGATATGGTTGAGTCGTTGGGGCTCAACTGACAATATAGGCAATAGATTTACTTTCATGTTTTAGACATTATCTTCATTTTGATTAGCTTGAGAATTGTAATTAAAAATTCCCTGCTGTGGGATCTTTCTTTATTTCTTTACTTCCACTCATGTATATTGAACCCTTTTTAATAGTTTATACGGTAGTTATATTTCGATGATATGAAATGTGTTAGAAATTAGATGAATGGTGGTTTCATTTTATGACGTAACCCTCGGGTTCTCGTACTCGAGCGATCATCCTCGGGTTATGCGAATCAGGGTGTTACATCCAGTCTTGTGCCTTGCATAGTATACATAAGACCGTATATAGTACCATCATACTCAAGTTGCACAATTGATCTTCCATTGTTTTCTTTCAACTTGATACTTGGATCAAATGGAGTATTTGCCTATTTAATTTTCAAGTGGTTAAACTTGTTTAGTATCTTCTCAATGTAATTAGATTGACATGGCATATAACACCTACTATGATTTTTAACTTTGATACCTAGTATGTTATCCACTTATCGAAGATCCTTCATTTTGTAAATGTAAAAGAGAAATCTATTTATTTCAGTTACACCTTTCGTTGTATTATTAATAATTAGCATGTCATCAGCATATAGATATGTTATAACAATGCAATCACTATACACCTTAAAGTAAATGCACTTATCAACTACATTAGCATCAACTGACTATATTAAATTATGGTATCCACTGTTTAGGTGCTTGCTTCAATACATACAATAACTTAATGAGCCTACACACTTTCTTCTCATTTTCTGGTAGAACAAATCGTTCCAGTTGCTTCATATATACCTCCTCATTGAAGTTATCATTCAAGAATGTTATCTTTATATCTATTTGGTGGATGTAAAGATGATATATGGATGCTAATACAAATATAATCTTAATCGATGTTATTCTACCCACATGTGAGTTGTTATGGGTAAAAATGAATGGCTAATGAATAGAGGTCAACTCAGACCTTTGTGTTCATTGCGCAATCAGACAACACCATTATGACTAGGAGCCCCTCAACAGCTAGAGAGCAGCAGCCCATTACCGGGGAAACAACTTACTCCTCAAGCTCGGCCATTAGGAGATGAAGTATCTACACTCCCATCAGATATCGAGCTCTCCATGGTCCAATCCATTTCTGAGCTACTACCCTTAGGGAAACCTTGTCCCGTGCGATAAGATGAAGAGGATAGTCATCATCGATCCCGCCTATATTTCGGTAAGGAAAGGAGCTCGATCTCAGCGCTCAGATATGAATCCCCAGGGTGGGTCGGCAGGTAGGCCATCTGCTCGATACCAAGGGAAAACTCGACCATCATTCACTAGAGAATCCAGGTCAGCAAACTCCTTTTCAGAACAATCGTTACCTCGGCCTCCTACCACGTGCTTCTACTAGTTCTGACCTGGTTCCAATTGTATTTACCCGAGATTCCAGCAAAGAATCTCGGGATACGACTGCAACATGGATATGTCCGAGATCTCAGCCTAGGATCACGGGAGATACCCGCGACATATTCAGGATACGAATTCTTCTACAACACGCACCTACTAACTAGGAAGATCATGACCTACGCCACAACTGTCTTTCAACTATAAATAGGAGCATCCCTAAGGGTGAAAGGTACACACAACTCTATGCATAAAACCATATGCTTTACTAGACCCAGATTCCCAATTTGACTTGGGCATCGGAGGGTCCCCTACTTTAGTCAGGTTCTCCTTTGTCTCTCTTGTGTGCAGGAACTTGAAAGTCAAAGAAGAGTTAACTATATTTTTACATCAATATGAATATATGTCAAAATAAGCAATTCATTTTTTCTAACGAAATCATTTTACTACTAATCGATCCTTGAAGGTCTGGATAATACCATCAATGTGATATTTCATCTTGAATACCCACTTGCATCTTATAGGTTTGGAACCTGGAGGTAGATCTATCAGTTCATATGATTAGTTTGACACAATTAAGTCAATCTCAACATTAATGGACTCATTCCAAAAGGTAGAGTCTCTTGAAGAAATTGTCTCATTAAAGGTTTTAGGGTCATCTTCTACAGTTAGAACTATAAGTATCTTCCTAATTATCTTCTCTCTATCACTCTTAACAAGATGAAATTTGAGATTTTATTCGATCAGGATCAATAATCTTTTATACCATTACCCTCTGACTTCTACAAGGCTCTTTAGGAGTTTCAATCTCTTGTTGAGTTCCATCTATAGGATCACAAATAGGAGTTTGGATCTTAGTATCATTTCTCTCAATAGATAGCGTGTTCTCAAATAACTCTGCATTTCTATATTCTATAATCACATTAGATTTTAGGTCTAAGAATCTATAGGCTTTATTGTTTTAAGTATAACCCACAAAAGTGCACTTAACATCTTTAGGTCCTAATTTAGTTCTTTTAAGATCATGTATTCTGTAATACGTGAGATACCCACACACTCTAAAATATCTTATGTTTATTTTGTTTTTTTCCTTTTCATATCTCATATGGAGAAGTCTTTGTAAGACCCATATCCTAGTATGTACTATTCCATCAACTTCCGCGATCCTTTCTGTAAGACCCGTATCCTAGACCGTACCACTCTGGAGGCTTCTGCGGTCCTCCCGGTAGAATTTCGTAACTCTTGACCTGTATCCGACGTTTGCTCGCGATCCTAAACCGAGTCCTATATACCGAAGCCGGTTCAACCCGAAACTTATACCCTAGCGACCGCGCTGTCGCCGCGGTTCCAACACCGTGACTTGTGCATCGATCCGATATCCGGGCCAGGAGATGTGGGCCCGCGTTCATTCTGAAGAAACGTCGTGCGTTGTGAATCCCGAAAGAATCTCTACGACCCGTCACATCGATCAAGTACACATCATTTCACAAGTCAAGTACCTCACCCATACCCCATGCCACCTTACCCCCCTCACAAGTAAACTCTCTCTCTCCTCACCCATACCTCCTTTACACAAAATTCAACCCAACCCATCCCTTTTTCTTACACACCCATTACTCTCTCCCTACATCATTCATCTCTCTCTCATTTCTCTCTCATTCCAAGTAATTTCCAAGAGAGATCCAATGTCCCCACCTCCATGAGAAGAGCCATGTGTGGCCCACTTTCAACCACCCTATCTCACATCTCTACCCTTGGATCGCCATCTCCACCGTTGAAAGAGCACTTTTGGAGCATTGGGAGGCTATAGGCAGAAGAAGGAAGAGGAGATCGAAGGTGGGTGTTCATCCTTCGTTTTTAAGTTTGATGGCCCACTTGTGGTGGGACCCAATTGATGTATGCATTCTATTTTGTATGGAGGAGCTCATAGTGGCGGAGCTCCTCCCATCTCCACCATCCATTTTTTTCTCTCTCTCTTTCTCTCTCTCTTTTGATGTGTGGCCCACCATGATCTTATCCACACTATCCCATTTGTGGGGCCCACCTTACCAATGTCCATCGGCAGGCCTCCTGCCTGTCTGCTTGGACAGACATGGATAGAGGAGAAAATACAAATGTCAGCTCGATTCAAACAGTGGTGGGCAACACTCGTGGACCCACCATGATATATGTATTTTTTTATCCTGGCCGTCCACCATCCAGACGGTGCTAAACGTGGACCCCAGAGTGATGTATGCATATGATCTACGCCGTCCGTCTGTACATGGGGCATGGGACCCATGATATATGGGCTACACCTTCACCATCTAGCAACAGGCGCTACTGGAGAGGTAGATACAAATATCTGCTTGACCCAGCATTAGAGACCACGTGGCCACACCTTGATACATATGTTGTATCTGCTTCCGTCGAGCAGATAGGGACGTGGATTCCCACCTTGATGTATCTATGTAATATCCTCACGGTCCATCTGAACGTAGGACCCACATGCCACATGTGTGGTGCTGATCCACACTGTCCATAGGGCCCACATAGTATATGTGTTTTATCCCTGCCGTCCATATCACTGAACGATGGGCCACCACTGATATACGTGTTGCATCCCTCCTGGATGTTGGTAAAAAAAATACAATATAAAATATCAGTTTGGTTAAAAATGGGTGGGCCACACTGACGTGGACCCACCTTGATGGATTGTATTCCTTCACCGTCTGTCCAGCTGAAGGAATGAGGTAGATTCAAATATCAGGTGCAGCACACCACCGTCCAAATCAGGGGCCCACCTTGATGATGATCATCCAGACCGTCCAGCCCGTATGAAGAGAAAACATAAATAGTAGCTTGATCCTATGTGGGGCCCACCATCTTTATGTGCTACATCAGCCGTGGGACCCACTTGGCAGCCATGTATCATCCAGGCCGTCCGTCCACTAGCGTGGATGAAATGAAAACACAGATATCAGCTTGGTACAGCTGGTGAGCCACACATGTGGACCCACCAGGTGTACGTATTTCATCCATTTCACCCACCGTCCAGTCCCTGGACGGGTGGGGACCATTAATGTTTTATCTATGCCGTTCATCCTGATTACGTGGGACACACCTTTCGTGTATGTGCCACATACATGCAGTTCATGGACCCCATGTACGTGGCACACCCTCACGTGATGTGCGGTATTGATCTACACCGTCCAAATCATGGGACCCACCTTACTTGTGTTCTAATATTCACACCGTCAATACAAAGAGATCTGCCATGATCTATGTATTTTATACTCTATTCATCCATTTTCATGGTGTAGGGCCCACCCACACATGTGGCACGTGTGGGGGTGGGACCCACCTTGATGTATTTATCTTATATCCACACTGTCCGTACATGGACGTGATGTGGGACCCCAACATTATACATGTGTTTTATTCAATGGTTCGTCCTTCCTGGACAGGTGGGGCCCACACTGATGTGTCTTGTATCCTCATCATTCATTTGGACGGTGATGAGTAAGGCCCACCTTGACGGCATATGTATATTCGCACCATCAATGTCTTTGATAGTGGTAGGGACCACCATGATGTATGTCTTATCCCTGTTATCCGTCCATGGAATGCACCATGGTGTGTCTGTCTTATCCTCGCCGTGATGCAAGTATTGTATATCTATGCTGCCTTGTAACGCCCTGAAAATCGGGGGTCGAGTATAACTCAACTCCCGAGTTTCAACGCATCACTTATGCAACATAAATAATGCTGATTTAATGTTGTCTGTGTTAGAACAATAAACATGAGTGAGATTACACCAAAAATAGGAATTCATACTCCAGATCATTAGTATAAAGGCAAGCGGAAGACTGAACTACATATACATGTAGGTAATGAAACAAAAATCATATTTGTTCTCCAGAGTATGAATCTATCTGAGTTACTAAATACATATATTTGTTTGCGAACAAAGTGTCAAAAATACTCTAAGGAATGATCCCTGCAAATCCCGTCAGTACGGCAACCTAGTCGAAGCCGCCATAGTACTGCATATACGAGAACTCCTCCTGGTCATCGTCATAATCAGGCTCCGCCTCCTGAGTCATCGGCTCGCCTAAACCTAAGACAGAGTCTGGTTGGTGTGCGCAACACCGTCCCATAACGTGGGAGTGAGTAGCTAACTCAGTGGAACAATAAAGCATAGGTTAACATGTTATCAATACAGTCAAGCAGTAATGATAAAGCAATAAAATCAAACATTCCTAACCACTCTTATTAATGCAAGTATGGATGCAGGTATGATGGATGCCCTCACTGATATACTCCCTCATGCGACACCCTCTTCGTTCACGGCATGCTTTCATCCCTCAGTGCTCCACATCTTCCAGGCACATGCAATACATGATGAGCATGATTACTGAGTTTTTTAATTAGTCCATTTCAAATAGCAGGATTGGGAAACTAAGGTACCTCCCTTGTAACATTCCCAAACATGATCCATTCTAGTGTCGTCAGTCCTAGTTAATCTCATACGACAGTGTATTTCTAGGTCGCTGCAAGGGCTGTCAGGGCTGTTACACAGAATCGTTGCACCACTCCCCCATCACCTTATCAATACAGGCCTAGTTTTACTCTGTTACTATGGAAGGCTCGTAGCCTCACCACAGATTAGAGTATGCTCGAGGTCACTCCACTGACACCCTACCAACTGGCAGTCTATTTTCGAAGCCCGACCAGTCCGCTTATTGAGAATGGAACCCGGATGCATCCCGACTGGGGACCACAGTTAGGCTGTGCCAGCGTAGGCCGACAGCTCGAATATAGTGTCCCATACCACCATAATCGGCTCACGAGTTTGGTTGCTCACTGGTCACTACGGGGAGGCACGTGGCCCCAGCGTAGGCCGACAGCTCGACCACGGTGTCCCATACCACCATGCCCGGCTCATGAGTCTTAGTGGATCGAGGTACCATGGTTAAAGGGGATTTTACTGGTAAGTTTGGTACCCTAGGTTCAAGCAGTAGTGACCAAACATGGTGAACATACATTAGACATATCCGGTTACATGACGTGCCTGACTAGCTCGAGCGCACGATCAATTAGACGACATGAAGTGCATAGCACTTCGCGTGGCCTAACCACTGTCGCCAACTGACGTACGACTCGGGTTCGTCAAACACATCTTACGTGGCGACATGAAACTCAACCACGATCTCAAATCTGATACCGATTGTCTGGACTATAGACATAGTCACAAACTCAATCAATTCTCATCCATAGCATGTAGAGTAAAGCATGCTAGACAAAATAGTTCAAGCATGCTAGTAGGCATAATTTAAGGCATGTTATAAAGCATGATATAAAGCATGTTGTAAAGCACTACATCAATAGGAATAAAAACACGTGTATTGCAAGTAAGCGATTTAAGTGATCAACCTCATGGAGGTAATCATACATGTCGCTAGGGTAGTTGAGAATCCAATCTCAACACCCTACTAAGGCATCTACATCCAAACACTTACTCACTCTAGCATTTCCACAAACACTTAACATACACTATTTCAACATACATAGTGTATGTTAACAAACATGTATTAGGGCGAGTCCTTTCGCCAAGCAAGTATTTTGTGCACACATAATATGTTTATACAACAATTAATCATGGCAAACACATCACTAAAATATACACGTATATGGTACTTCTTATAATACCGTATTTCTACATACATAGTGTATATTAGTACAACATGTATTTAGGTGAATCCTTTCGCCAAATCAGTATTTTATCCATATACTATATAATCATACAACAAATAATCATGTCAAATACATTTCCAAAAAATATATGTATACGGTATTTCTACGAATACCTAGAATATGTAAAATTTCGTATTCCACAACTTTAATCGAAACAGAAAACGGAAAGCACTTTGTACATGTGCAATTGCATGCAGATCATGAATCTATCATTATCTGGCATTGAAAGCGTTGAAAATCGTAACCTATACACCTAAAGTCCTCACCTTGCTCCTTTGAATCTCAACGGATCAGCAAGGTTTGATGAGTTTCCGTATTCGGGAATTTTCTAACCTAAAGAGTGAAATCGGTTAGCTATTTCATAACCTATAACCTATACACCTCAAAACAGATCTAGGGTTAGGGTTTCTTATCTTAAAATGGAGTCGGTATCTCCTGGAAAGCGGTAAGGAAGGGGTGGTGCAGCCCGTGTGGTGATCGAAAGCAGTAGGAGGAAGATGCTCCCACAACTCTTAAGCTTTCTCTCTCTTTTTCCCTTCTCTCCTTAGGGTTTTATCCCAAATTCGTATGGCTGTGAGAGGGGCTGTTCTAAGGCCCTTATATAGCCTAAAACCTCTCCGGAATAGACTTATGTTCAAGGCTTACTTACATTTAAGCAAAACGACGTTGTTCCGGCTCAAAAGAGGGTTTCTGGCGGCCCTCCTTGAGCCAAACGTCGGACTTAAGCTCACAGTCCATGGATCTACGTGGGGTTATGTTTTTGTCTCGATCGGATTCCCAGATCACGCGTGGCAGACCATTTTCAGTTCAACAGTCAGTGGGCCTCGATTCGAAATTCCAAGTACATGTAAATGTTCCTGAAATTTTTCCTGATCCAAGGGTGTAATTTGGTCTGATTCTGACGGTCTAGTTGCTTAATACTGATCCGTAAGCGAATGGTGTCAAATCACTATTCAAGATATTTATTTTATAAAGGAAACAGTGGTTTTCACACTCCCTCGCTCCGGACGCGAGCGAATGGTCGTGGGACATCGTCTGGACTTGATTTTCGAGATGGTTGTCGAGCCCAGCGAGGCGGTCCTAAGTCCTTAACCTCGTATTATTCGGACTCCCGATGTGCATTCCAGACCTGATACGGAGTTTCAATTCGTTCCCGAGAGCAGTCGGGTAATGAGTTTGATCCTAGACTTTAGGTTAACCTAGCGTCAATGATTCTACAAGTTTTGGGTCTTGTAGATCGTATTTAAAGCGATTCCAATGGATTTCATGGCTAATCTAGTTTAGCACTTAGTTAACTTTGTTAAATTTCTAAAGGATTTAATCCTAAGTGATTTCTGGTCAAGGTGGTACTCGAGCCATAGTACAGAAATTTACGGGTCGTTACATGCCCATTGATGCACCGTCCACTTGGCATTTTTTTTTTAGGCTCATTGGTGCCACCCGTTGGTACGGCACACATGATGCGGCCTACCGTGACGTGTATTAGGACCATGCAATGTGGCCCATAGTGATGTATATGTGGCACAAATCTGAGGCCCATTATGATGTATTAGTGACCCATTTGGCGAGGCCCGATGTGATGTATGTGAGTGGACCAACGTGTGTATATGAGGCCTAGGTGCAGGGCCCACCCGTTGTGTATTTGAGGCCCATGTGATGAGGAGCCAACGTGATGTGTATGAGGCCCAGGTGTATGGCCCAACTCTTGTGTATTTGAGGCCCGTGTGATGAGGGGCCAATGTGATGTATTTGAAACCCAGGTGGAGGGCCCCCCGGTTATATATTTAAGGCCCGTTGAGATATGCGATTTTGCCATGATGTATGTAAAGATGTTTATGTGGGTCATTCCTTGGGAGCGATGTTGGTTAAATATCCACATTGATGGGCAATGATTGTTAGATGTCCTCATTGTGACCTTCCCTTAGGCCCTTTGTACAGGCCGATTTTCATGACTGATTTGCCGATTCTAATTATCGATCGATCCGATTGTCGTAACCGATCTGCCAATTCTAATTATCGATCGATCCGATTGTCGTAACCGATCTACCGATTCTGATTATCGATCAATCCCGATTGTCGTGACCGATTATGGATTGACGTGGCCGATTGTTGATTCTGCTTGTCGTGGCTGATTGACCGATTACCGATCGTGGCTGATTGTCGATTGACGCAGCTGATTGCTGATTCTGCTTGACGTGACCGATTGACTGATTACTAATCGTGACCGATTACCGATCGTGGCCGATTGTCGATTGATGCGGCTGATTGCTGATTCTGCTTGACGTGGTCGATTGACCGATTACCGATCGTGGTTGATTACCGATTGTCATGACGGATCTACCGATTCTGATTATCGATTGATTCCGATTGTTGAGCCCGATTCTGGTTCGGCTTGTCATGGCCGATTTGTCGAGGCCGTCAGTATAGTTTGATTTTGATTATCGAAGGTCGAGGTCAATACCGATTTGCCGATTCTGATTATCGATCGATTCTGATTGTCGTGACCGGTTTGCCGATTATCATAACCGATTGCCGATTGTTGATTATCGATCAAGGCCATTTATTGTGACTGATTGTTGATTCTGATAGACGTGGCCGATTACTGATTCTGATTGGTCGTGGCCGATTAACCGATTAGTGATTGAGGCCGATTATCGTGACAGATTGCCGATTCCGATTGTTGAGGCCCTATATGATGCATATGCGACCCGTAGTTGGGGCTCATTGTGATGTATTCATGGCCTATGGGCAAGGCCCATTGTGATATATATTAAGCCCATAGGCAAGGCCCATTGTGATGTATTCATGGCCCATGAATAAGGCCCATTATGATGTATTCGTGGCCCATGGGTAAGGCCCATTGTGATGTATTCATGGCCTATGAGCAGGGCCCATTGCGAGGCCCATGAGCAGGGTCCACATGTTGTGTATATGTGGCCCTTGAGTAAGGCCCATTGTGTTGTATATTAGGCCTTTGTGTGAGGCCGTGGGTCCATTATATGTTAAGATCTATGAGAGCCGTTCCTTAGGGGCAATGTTGGTTAAATGTCCACATTGTCAAGCTAATTGTCGATGCTCGTTATTTATACTGATTATGAGTATTTGATAGCATAACATCATGAGACATGCCCATACGCATCATCTACATCTTTGTTATGAGATGTGGTTGATCATTGCATATATCATTGAGTGTGTTGTTATGAGACTCCCTGATAGGCGGAGGTTATTTCACATGAGCGCACGGTATGTGCAGGATTGATACATGTCTGGATTGTATGACTCATGCATCTTGCATTGTGATTTCAATACGCCCTAGCAACATCAGGGTCATAGCCTCCACAGGCATATTGTGGATGGCCAGAGAGGACATCGAAAATGTTTGGTTTTAACATACGGGCGCCATAGATGTCCCTGGGTGAAAATTTCTAAACCTCCGTGGCCAGGAGACGCCCCAATGTGGAGACCGAGTGGATACATGAGCGCCCGAGTGCTGAATACTAGGAGGCCGCATCTCCCACTATGTTGTGGTCGGTTGGGATGGGGTGTGGCCTTACCCGCCCGAGCGTAAGGGGCATTGCTAGGCTGAGTCTGACCAGCTTGAGGAATGGGTCCGCTATCGACGTGCCGGATAGGTATTGGCAGACTATTGGTCAGGCAGATAGTGAGGTTTCTTACGCTCACTTGGACTATGTGGCTGGGAGAGTGGCAGTGCCATTTGGAGTGTACTAAACTCCGGTGATGATCCCAGAGATGAACCGTACTGATATATGGACTTATTGAGCAGGAGTTGCATTACTCATTCATTCATTCATTCACTATCCACTCGGGCTGGTGGTGCGCAACTATTTATTACGTGTACCTTTGCATGGCTAAGATTTCGGTTGGGCGCGCGACTAACCTGAGATCAGGAGTTTGCCACATTGAGTCTGACTATCCAAATTTAGGTATGTGACTTGTTTAGATAGAAGTTCCTTATGATGGACCCCATGTCACGCCCCAAATCCAGAAAATCGGATTCACTAGAATCCCGATCGCCGAATCCGGTGCCGACAGCCTCTGTAGTACTCCATTCTCGGCTCTTAGCGTCCATACGCCAGATTCCGATCCTGGGACCCTATAAGGAGGATTTTCTAATGTACATTTAACTCATAATAAGCATAACCACAAGATTACCCAATTTACAACGGCAACATCATTATCACATATTCACTAATATAATCATTTGAGTACAATGCTGAAAGGGAAATACATAAGTAGAAAATCAAGCTCCAGAAGACCGCTAATGCTCCAATCTCAACACTACTGTAACCTAACATCACCTGCATGCATCTATCATGCATAAGCTTATAGAAAGCTTAGAGGGTGGTGGAAGTGTGTGTAAGGTAAGTGCTAAGTATCAATAAAGCATATAAATCATACATCATCGGGATAAGCAAAAATACTAATAAGATCATGAATCATATGACATCAGAGTAAGCGGAAGTGTACTGGTAAGTCCATAAATGCTATCAGCCGTACCAAGGCTAGGCGATGCAAAACATAATAAGACAATAATATATGCTGAAGATGTAATGTAATATGCAAATCCTGATGAGCCACGAATACTATCAATCTCATCTATGCCATATAAGTGCAAAACATAGTAACCCAAAATGCTAAGTGCTGCGGATGCAATATAATATGCGGTGCGAATGAAATGACCATGTAGGATCGTGATGTCGGGATGATAGTACGAAGTATCACAGGCTATGGGGTCCATCACAAGGGACTTCTATCCAAACTAGTCTCATACCTAAATTTGGATAGTCAGACACAATGTGGCAAACTCCTGATCTCAGGTTAATCGCGCGCCCAACCGAAATCCTGGCCATGCGAAGGTACACAACAATTAGTTACGTACCACCAGCCCGAGTGGATAATGAATGAATGAATAAATGAATATGCAATTCCTACTCAATAAGTCCACATATCAGTACGGTTGCTCTGTGGGATTATCACTGGGGTCTATTACACTCTACGCCAGCTTGCCGCCCCTATCCGAGCACACAACTGGGTAAGTAGAAGAGACCTCACTATCCACCTGCCAATATCGGGCCCGACTCGTCGATAGCGGACTCATTCCTCAAGCTGGTCAAACTCAACCTAGATATTGCCCCTTCACTCAGGCGGGTAAGGTCACACCCCCTCCTAACCAACCACAACACAGTGGGAGACGCGGCCTCCTGGTATTCGGCCCTCGTGCGCTCATATATCCACTCGGTCTCGACGTTGAAGTCATCTCCTGACCACGGAGGTTCAAGGATTTTCACCCAGGGATGGCGCCCGTATGCTAGAACCAAACATTTTCGGTGTCTCGTCTGGCCATCCACAACATGTCTGTGGAGGCTACAGCCCTGATGTTGCTAGGGCGTACAGTAATCAAGTAACATGTATGCGAGATGCATGAATCATACCGTACAAACATGCAACAATCTCACGCGTACCATGCGCTCATGTCGGGCACTCTGTCTCTATGGAGTCCCGTAAATGTCTCAGCCCAACGGCTCATGTTATAACCAACATTCCTCATATCAAGCATACATATGATGCGTATGGGCATGAATTATGGAGCTACACTAAGTATGTTATAAGGTGATAAACTATCCTTACAACGCAGATGGGCCTAGACGGCTTACACACAACAAGTATGGGCCTACCAATGGCCCTAGGGAGAGTCGTAATGCGGACATTTAACCAACATTATACTTATAATGTGGACGTCAAACCAACATTGCTCCCAAGGCATAGCACGCCATATAGGTCAACACATAAAACACGGTGGAATCACCTTCAATGGGCCTTATGTATTCCCTATTGGGCCTCGACCCATGGGCCTCCAATACATCAAATGGGCCTCACAACATAGGCCTCATGTATATCAAGTTGGGCCTAAACAACGGGCCATAAATATGACAAGTGGGCCACATTGCATGGGCCATATGTACATACCAAGGTGGGCCTCAACGGATAGTCACAAGTACATCAACGTGGGCCTCACCACATGGGCCATATGCATATCAAATGGGCGACACCAATGGGCCTTATGTACATTGCAATGAGCCATATCCTATGGGCCTTGAATACGTCATAATGGGTCTCAACCCACGACCTTAATACATCACAATGGGCCTTAACCCATGGGCCCCAAATACATCACAATGGGCCTCAACCCACGGGCCCTAATACATCACAATGGGCCCCAACCCATGGGCCCTAATACATCATAATGGGCCCCAACCCATGGGCCCCAAATACATTACAATGGGCCTCATAACATGGGCCTTACATTCATATCAAGGTGGGCCTCAACAACGGCCTCAAATACATCAAATGGGCCCCATAACATGGGCCTTACATAAGTGGTGATAATGACTTCCACCATTGAAATTCTTAGGGCCCACCATAACATTTATTTCCCATACAATTTGTTCATAGGGTCACCAAGAACTTGGTGGCCCAAGGGTCTAATGGTGTACGTTCAGTCCTTACTGAACAGTGGAGTCCACATGATAAATAGATCTATCTTATTTTTGGCCCCAAGCCTTAAGACAAGCTTGCCAAATGGTGGACGGTTTGGATGCAACACAAGTTTCATGGTGGGGTCCACCAATTGTGTGGCCTACTGTGGGGCCTACTGGCCATCCAGCAGCCTGCTGGACGGCGTGAATAAAACACATACATTCGGTGGGTGCCACCAACCGCCTGGACGGTGAGCAAATAAAATACATACATCTGTGTGGGTCCCATGTGGGGCCGACTGTAATGTTTATTTTCCATCCAACCCGTTCATAAGGTCACGTGGACCTGGGTGAAGGGTGAAAACAAAGTTCACCTTAATCCGAAACTTCTATGGCCCATAAAAGGGTTTCAATGGTAGAGTTCAATCACCACTGTTTTCTTGTAGTGTGGGCCGCCTGAGATCTGGATCTATCTGATTTTTGGAGGGGACCCACCTCAGGGGGTGGTCCACCTCATGGATGGATTGGATGTCAAATAAACATCAAGGTGGGGCCCACTACGGGCCGTGGTGGCTCGCCGTCCGCCTGGGCCGCAGACGCCCGCTGGCCCTACCTTCGACAAGAAGAAGAAGATGTGTCAGATATATATATATATATATATATATATATATATATATATATATATATTTTGAACACAGTGTGGTTTTTCACGTGTGGGGCCTACGCATGAAGGATCTACCCCGCCCAATGGCCTCCATGGTTCAACACAAGCCAAACGAGCCCAATATTGAATATTTTTCGATGTACAGAAATGTCAAGGAAGTTTTAAACGGTGAAAAATCGTCATCTATAATGCTATGGCCCGCCTGAGGGTCAGATTAACCTCATCTCTTGGCTCAACGCCTAAAATGATGTAGGAAAGGGGATGGACGGCTTGGATTGAATCCAATTATCAAGGTGGGGCCTATACAAGTGGCCCACCTCAAAATGCCTTAAACCAAGTTGATATTTATTTTCATGTCCAGCGTCCAAGGGACGCTGGATGTTCTGGCGCATGGAATGTCTTAAGGAGGGCCCTGCCCAGGTGGGCCACCACACGGCTTGGTGGTGTGGAGCAATACATGGAAAGTGGGCCCCACCTACAAATGACCTGAATCCCATACATGCTTCATGGTGGGGTCCATCCGAGTGGGCCATACAATCACATCATCACAAGAAAAGAAAAATAATGAAAAGGGAGAGAAAGAGAGAGAAAAAGGTGGGACACACGTGTGATGGAGGGACCCCGTCGCTATGGGCCCTCCCTTGCATTCCATCATACATCAAAAGATAATCATAGTGGGTCATTGGCCATATCTTAGGGTCCCAAGTGAGATCCATACCATTGATCGGTAGGCCTCACTTGGCCCATCATGAAAACATAGAAAACTACCCTATTAAAGCACCCATCAGTTGATCTCTTCGGTCCGTTGGAACGCCACCCTCCTTGTGCTCCTCTTTGATGGTGGAGATGGGAAATGGATGGTTAGGATGAGAGATCTTGGGATGAAAAGTGGGCCACCAAAATCACATTCCTCTCACATGAAGAAGCTTGGACGTGTGAGCTCTCTCTTGCTTGGAAATGGTGTGAGAAAAGAGGGAGAGAGAGAGAGTTGTAAGGAGAGAGGGATGGGTGTGATGGGTGAAAGGGTGAGGTGAGTGATGGATGTGGTACTTGACATGTTAGGTGGTGTAAGAGAGAGGGTGAGAAAGAGTTGACTTTGGAGAGAGAAAGCATGGGTTGCTTTGTACTTGACATTGAAGTGATTGATTGATAGATGTGATTGATTTGACATTGTATAGAGATTCCCTTGGGATTGAGAAAGTACGGCGTTTATTCGAAATAAATGCCAACTCACATCTTCTGGTCAGGGTATCGGATCGGTGCGTGAGTCGCGGCGTTGGAACCGCGGCCACGGTGCGGTCGCAATGATACAGGTCTCAAATTAAACCGACTCGAATCTAAAGGATACGACTCACGGTCGTGCGCAACGTCGATTATCGGTCGCGGACTGCCGGACGATTCGACGGAACAGTACGAACTAGGATATGGGTCTTACACCCCATAGCCTGCGATACCACGTACTATCATCCCGACTTCACACTCCAGCATAGTCATTCCATTCGTACCGCATATTGCATTGCATCCTCGGCATCTGATATTTGGCTCTTTATAACTCCTCATTTGCATAGTTGTTATATATTAAGTATTCTGATATTGATTGACTCATGGACTTGTCCGTATTTCTGCTTACCCTGTTATCGTATAATTTATGATCTTTTTAGTATTTCTGTTTACTTTGATAAGTCCCGCTTTTGTCAGTATTTCTGCTTACTCTAATAATTCATGATCTTGTCAGTATCTCTGCTTATTCCAATATTGTATGACTTATAGATTACCAGTATTTCCGGTAATGTATGATGGTGGGATTGTATTGAATATTTGGCACTTACCTTGTGCACACACTTACACCACCCTCTAAGCTTTCTATAAGCTTATGCATGATAGATGTGTGCAGGTGATGTTAGGTTGCATCAGTGTTGAGCTTGGAGCGTGCAGCGGTCTTCTGGAGCTTGATTTTCGAACTATGTATTTTCCTTTTTAGCATTGTACTCATATGATTATATTAATGGATATGTGATGATGATGTTGCCTTTGTGTATTGGGTAATCTTATGGTTATGCCTATTACGAGTTAAATGTTTATAATAATAAAAAAATCCTCCTTGTAGGATCCCAGGATCGAAATCTGGCATATAGATGCTAGGAGCCGAGAATGGGGTATTACGGAGGCTGTCAGCACCGGATTCGGCAATCGGGATTCGAGTGAATCCGATTTCCGGGTTTGGGGCGTGACACTTTCCTTCGAATTTCGGTAATCTGTGACCGATAATCAACGTTTACGTACGACCCTAAGTCGTACCCTGTAAAATTGAGTCGGCTTAATCTGAGACTAGTACCATTGCGACCGCACCGTCGCCGTGGTTCCAACGCCGTGACTCGCGCACCGATCCGATACCCAGGTCAGAAGATGTGGGCCGGCATTTATTTCGAAGAAACGCTGCACTTTTAAGTTCCTGAGAGAATCTCTACAACATGTCCCATCAACCCATCACTCAAATCAATCAATCAATCACATCATATCAAGTACAAGAGCAACCCATGCTTCCTTTCTCCACAAGCCAAGCAAACCCCAAAAGTCAACAAGCTTCTCACCTCACCCATCACTCACCTCACATCCATCACCCATCATTCTTTCTCCTTACAACCCTCTCTCTCTCTCATTTCCCAAAACACAAAAAAAAAAATCTCAAGCAAAGAGTGGACGTCCATGGCTTTCCCAAGTGAGAGAAAAGTGTGATGCATGTGGCCCACTCCCTATTCCAAAACCCATCATCCTAACCCTTCAACTCTCATCACCCTCCATCAAAGAGAAGCAAAAGGAGATTGGTTTTCCAACGGACCGAGAAGATCGAACGGTGGGTGCTTATTAGGCTAAATCTTTCCATGTTTTGATGATGGGCCAAGTGAGGCCTACTGATTGATGGTATGGATCTCACTTGGGACCCTAGATGTGGCCAATGGCCCATCTTGATTTTATTACCATTCCATGATGGATCCATTCTCCATGGACCCCATCATGATGTTTACTTTCTAGTCTAAAAATGGGTCATCTAGACCTTACATCTTAGTGGAGAAGGGATCTCCACCGTTGATCCTTGATTTGGTGGGCCCACATGCAATGGGACCCATTTGATATATGATTGGATGCTTGAAACGGAGGGCCCATAGTGCTGGGGTCCCTCCATCACGTGTGTCCCTCTTTCTCTCTTTCTCTCTCCCTCTCTTTTTATTATTTATTTTTGTGTGTGATGATATGGCCGTGTGGCCCACTTGGATGGACCCCACCATGAAGCGTGTATTGGACCCAAGTCATTTGTAGGTGAGGCCCACTTTATATGTGTTGTATCTACACCATCCATCATTTGGTGGCCCACCTGAGCAGGGCCACCTTTTACCCTTAGAAAGCCCAGACCGTCCAGCGTCCCTGGACACTGGACGTTATTTTAAAAACACATATATTAGCTTGGTTTAAAGCTCCTTGGTGGACCACTTGTATAGGCCCCACCTTGATGTATGTATTCAATCCACGCCGTCTATCCTATTTACCTACTCGTTTTAGGCGTTGAGCCAAAAATTGAACCCAATCCGATCATCTGGCGGGCCATAGCATAGAAGACAGTATTTTCTACTATTAAAATCCACCCCGATGTTTCGATACTCCAAAATATACCCAATATTGGGCTTGATGGGTCTGTCTTGAGCCCTGGAGACCAATGGCTGGGTCGGATTCCCTTGATACGAGCCCCACCTACGAAAAACCTCAGAAAAACCATGTTTTCAATAATAATAATAATAATAATATATAGGTAGGCAGCGCCTGCTGCAGCTGACGCTGTAGCAAAACACTGCTGCGTGCGTTTGGCGGGGGGACAGGTCCACCCACGGCTTTAGCCGTGGGCCCCACCATGATGTATGCTATATATCCACATCGTTCATTTTGTGGGCCACCTCCTGAGGTGGGCCCCCCTCCAAAGATCAGGCTGATCTGAGTCTCAAATGGCCCACATCATAGGAAACAGTGTTGATTAAACGTCTACCATTGGGACCCTTTTTGTGGTTCAGAAGTTTTGGGTCAACATGAAATTTGTTTTTACTCTTCATCCAGGTCTACGTGACCTTATGAACGGGTTGGATGGAAAAATAAACAATATGGTGGGCCCCACGTGGGCCCCACTATGATATATGTGTCTTATTGCCACCGTCCAGGCGGACGATGAAGTCCACAATGATGTATGTGTTTTGCTCACACCATCCACGGCAGTGGACAGTGGGCACCACCATATATGTGATTTATTAATGTCGTCCAGGCACTTGGTGGACGGCTAGTAGGCCCCACCTTAGTGTATGTGTTATATCCACACTGTCCATTTAATTGGTGGGCCCCACCATGATGCATGTGTTGCATTCTAACCGTCCAACCATTTGGCGAGCTTGCCTATAGACCCCACCATGATGCATGTGTTGCATTCTAACCGTCCAACCATTTGGCGAGCTTGCCTGTAGACCCCACCATGATGCATGAGATACATCCAAGCCATCCAGCCCCTTGAAAGCTCATTTTATGACATGAGCTAAAGAAAGAGTCAGATCTAACGTTCAAGTAGACTCCACCATTGAAAATAGTGGAGACAGTGGCATTCACCGTTCAAAACCTCTTAGGAGCCACATTAGCTTCCAATTAAGCCTATATTTTGCTTTCACTTCATCTAGCTCTATGTTAAGTTATGAATTTGGTTGGATCTCAAACACATCACGGCGGACCACTCCGTGATACGATCATCCATTGAGGCCCACTTTGATGTGTTTTGTGGCCATCTGTGAGGCCCACCTTGTGGCCCAACCGTCAGGCTCATTGTGATATATTTGGGGCCCATGGGTTGAGGCCCATTGTGATGTATTTAAGACCGTTATCGAGGTCCACCTTGATGTGTATGAGAGCTTGTTATTGAGGCCCACTGTCATGTGTATGAGGCCCGTTGTTGAGGCCACCTTGACATATATGAGGACTATGTGATTAGGCCCATTTTGATGTATTCTAAGGCCTATGGGTTGAGGCCCATTGTGATGTATTAGGGCCCATGGGTTGAGAGCCATTGTGATGTATAAAGGCCCGTGGGTTGAGACCCACTATGATGTGTATAGGGCCCATGGGTTGAGGCCCATTGTGATGTATTTGGAGCCCATGGGTTGAGGCCCATTGTAATGTGATTCCACCGTGGTTTATATGTTGACATTTATGGTGGGCCATGCCTTGGGAGCAGTGTTGGTTTGACATCCACATTGTAAGAATAATGTTAGTTAAATATCCGCATTATAACTCTCCTTAGGGCCCATTGATAGGCCCATACTTATTGAGTATAGGCCGTTTAGGCCCATCTGCATTATAAGGATAGTTCATTACTTTATAACATGCTTAGTATAATTCCATGACTCATGCCATACGCATCATATGTATGCTTGATATGAGTAGTGACTGATCATTGCATACGCCATTGGGCAGACTATTTACGGGACTCCTTATGAGATGGAGTGCCCACATTATCGCGTTGTACACGCAGGATTGCTGTATGACTGGATAGTGTGACTGCATCTCGCATATTTGTGACTTGATCATTGTATGCCCTAGTAACATCAGGGTCGTGGTCTCCACAAGCATATCGTGGATGGCTAGATGGGACACCAAAAATATTTGGTTTTAGCACTATGGGCACTTAGGATGTCCTTGGGTGAAAATCCCAGAATCTCCGAGGCCAGGAGTAGCCCCAATGTCTAGACAGAGTGGAACATGAGCGCCCGAGTGCTGAATACCAGTAGGCTACATCTCCTATTGTGTCGTAGTCGGTTGGGAGGGGGTGTGGCCTTATCCGCCCAAGTGAGTGGGCTATAAGCTAAGCTGAGTATGACCAGCTCGTAAATGAGTCCGCTATCGACGAGTCGGGTAGATATTGGCAGACTACTGGTTAGGCAGATAGTGACATCTATTCCGCTCGCTGGGCTGTGCAGCTAGGGAGGAGGCAGTCGGAGTGGAGTGTAATAGACCCCGGTGATTTCCCCAGAGAGCAACCGTACTGATATGTGGACTTATTGAGCAGGAATTGCATATCCATTTATTCATTCACTATCCACTCGGGATGGTGGTGCATAATTATTCGTTACGTGTACCTTCGCATGGCCAAGATTTCGGTTGGGCAACCTGAGATCAGTAGTTTACCACATTATGTCTGACTATCCAAATTTAGGTATGGGACTGGTTTGGATAGAAATCCCTTATGATGGACCCCTTAGCCTGTGACACTTCGTACTATCATCCCGACTTTACGTTCTAGCATGGTCATTTCATTCGCACTGCATATTACATTACATCCGCAATACTTAGCATTTTGGGTTACTATGTTTTTACACTTATATGGCCTAGATGAGGTTGATGGTATTCGTGGTTCGTCAGGATTTGTATAGTGCATTGCATCCTCAACATTTGTTATTGTCTTGTTATATTTTACATCGCATAGCCTTGGTACGACTGATAACACTCATGGACTTACCAGTATATTTTCGCTTACTCTGATATCGTATGATTCATGATCTTGTTAGTATTTTCATTTATCCTAATGATGTATTATTCTTGTGCTTCATTATATACTTGGTACTTACCTTACACACACTTGCTCCACCCTCTAAGCTTTCTATAAGCTTACGCACGATAGATGCGTGCAAGTGGCGTTAGGTTGCAATAGCTTCGAGCTTGAAGCGTACAGCTGTCTTCTAGAGTTTTCCTTTCGATAAATATATTTCCCTTTCAGCATTGTATTCAATTGATTAGATTAGTGGATATGTGATGATGATGTTGCCTTTTGTGAATTGGGTATGCTTGTGGTTATGCTTCTTATGAGACAAATGTACGTTTGAAAATCCTCCCTGTAGGATCCCAGGATCGGAACCTGACATATCGGCGCTCGGAGCCGAGAATGGGGTACTACAGAGGCTGTCAGCACCGGATTCGGCGATCGAGATTCCTGTGAATCTGATTTCCGGGTTTGGGGCATGACAGAAGTTAATCTTCTTAGATAGAATCCTATTTAGGACATGATACACTGCTAGTAGCTCTTCTCCCCATAAACTAAATGACAACTTTACTTGTAATAACATTGAGTTGACCATTTCAACCAAGTTTTTCTTTTTCTCTCAGCCACACCATTTTTTTTGTGGTGTGTAAGGTGTCATGCACTAACGAACTATGCCAATTTCTTCATAATAACTAGAAAATTCATTGGAGAAGTATTCTCCTCTTCAGTCACTATGGAGAATCTTTATTTTTCTATCTAATTGATTTTTTTACTTTGGACTTGTAGATCCTAAATACATTAGATGCTTTATATTTTGATGTCGACAGGTACACATATACATACCTACAGCAATTATCTATGAATGTTATGAAGTACATTTTACTTTCTCATGTAAGGATGTCATTTAGCTCACATATGTTAGTGTGCACTAGGTCTAACACTTTAGATAATATCTCAACACTAGGAACTAGTTTTTTACTCATCTTAAACCGTATGCATACTTTATATTTATTGTTCTTACTTTCATCATACAAGATTAAGCCATTCATAGTCATGAATCTTATAATATAGCCTACATGTGCTAATCTACCATGCCATAATGTTAAAAACACAACTATATAAGTAGAAGAATTATTTTCATTTAGTGAGAACTTGATCATCCGATTACAAACATATCCTTAAAAAAACTCATTCATTGACAAGATCAACTTGCTAGATTCGTATAATACCCTATTCTCAGGTTTGCTCAAAAGATCCCTTGAAACTAAGTTTATGCTTATGTCTGGGACGTGCAACACATTGTTCAGTATTACCTTCTTTCTAGAGGTAAACACAAGGTTCACGGTTCCTTTACTGAAGACCTTCAACTGACCTTCGTTCCCCATTTGAACATCTTGACCATTAGTTACGTCTTCATAGATTTTGAAGTCAGATCTGTCGTATATACATGGACTGTGGTAATTGTATCGTATCACCAACCGGAGCCTTTCCCTTAAACTATGTTCACTTCAATAATCATTACGATTATATTGTCTTCCACTGTATTAGTATCTTTCTTAGCCTCTTGCGATCCCTAAAGACCTGACCAAAATGCCCTGTCTTTCCATAGACATAATAAGACCCTTTGGGTTTTTTATTATTCTTTTGAGATTTTGTAAAATTTCCATTATCTTTATTGAGTTTTAAGGATTCATTTTTCTCAGGGTTATTATTGTTTTGGGATGGGCTTTCTACTGCATTCACCTTTAATATGGATGCACCATTGGCATCTTCTTTTTTGTCTTAATTGTGAGATTTCTTCCTCAATTTAGAGATGTTTTTAAAATTGTTTCAATATGAATTTTTTGAATTTATGCAATAGTTTCTTCCTACAATCTTTCTAACTTGGAGGCAATTTAGCTATTATGGCTTCAACTTGGAAAGATTTAGGAAGGTCAATTTTTAAAGGCCTTTATCTTGTTACAATCAATTACAATTCTTAGACCTGGGCCAATACAGGCTTATTAACTATTATTGTGAAGTCCAAGTACTTGCAAAGTAGGAATTTCTTCGTTCCTTCTTCTTCATCCTAGTACTTGAATTCCAACTCATTTCAGATTTCTTTGACCAAAGATGTTTTTGTATACAGGTCATATAGGCGGTATGATCGCAACACAAAAATTCATCTTCTTTACATTCTTGCAGGGATCTGTTCAGCAATGTCGTTGTCAATCACTTCTAAAAGTGGTTGCAGGTTCGGGTCCAGGATGTAAAAGAACTTTAGAGCAATGAGAAGGAAATTCATCTTATCTTGCCATCGGGTGAAGTTAGTGTTGTCGAACCGGTCTAATCTTATTAGGTCTTGGTTCATCAGCTTGATTGATGCAACGCTTTTAGTATCCATGGAATTCTTGTTTTGATATTGTTGAAAAATTTTCAAAATTAATAATTATGGATATCGAAAATGAAAAATAAAATTGATAAGAATCAGGCTGAATCATGTATTAGATATGATGTCCTTAAAGCGTGATTCGCCCCTCTCCTCGGCTATTAGAGTTCACTAACAGGTAAATTTCTAGGATATGAGAAGCCTTATTTGGTCATATGTGCAGTAATCACGAAGGGCCCACCTAAGGAACTCGGCTAATGCAATTACTATCTCTAGCAGACTCAGTGAGTTTTCAAACTCGGTAACCCAGTAAGTTTGAGAACTCAGAGTTTTGTTAAAAATAATTAACTTGATAAAAAGAGAGGATAATAGAGAATTTATTGTTATAGAAGAGATCATTCAATTCGATTCTAGACATAGAAGGGTCTGGTTTATATAGATGGAGGAAATGGATCATTGTGCTTGAGGCCATCAAATATTAGAATGTTGCTAAATCATTTCTGAATGTTGTCTCATTAATCCAAATGTTTCAGACCTTTGAATCCTTAATCTGACCGTTGGATTAAAGATTTAATGTTTTTGGACTATTGGCATATCAACCATCGTCAGTTTCTAACCGTTCTCTGCAATGGATGGATCAAACTGTTTCCAAAAACCTTTATAAGTTGGATGTCATGCCCTAAATTTTAGGGGTTGAGCATGAACTTGATCCCCGATATTCCGAGTGTCACTTATACTTCGTAGAAGCGTGAATTTACAATACATTTAACCTGATATCCAAGTAATCATAGAACTAAGCTAAACAATGTAACATACTCTAAAATAAATGCATCTGAAACAAGTAATGAACTAAAATACACAATGCGTATGTATCCAGAGTATGGGGTCCATGGTTAGGGCCCAATACACAGTTTAAAAAACAAACAAATAAATGTATCAATGTAAGGATCACTAAAAACCAAAAAACATCCGCCACATCTAGCTGGGCTGCGCGCAGGCTACAGCGGTTCGTGAGACAGTTGAAAGTATGAGAATTCCTCCTCTGGATCCAATACTCCCTCATCACGTGACTCCAACACCAAATCGCAACATTCTATTCTAGTGCAATGCTATTGTCATGTATGATTAGCCAGGTAGTTATTAAGTCATATTCATACAATATATTTGGGGAAGCTAGAGTACCTCCATTGTATCATCGGTCCCAACCGATCACTAGGTTCGGAACGCCTACAATGGCTCCTTTCCTATGTCCCTTGATCCGTTTTGGGTTCGTCACTCCCAATCAATCACATACAATAGATAACTTGTTATCAACATTGCTTTATGGACATTACGAGGAGGAGGATCACCCCAGAGTGGGCTGGCAACACGAATACAATGTCCTATATCATCATGCTCGACTCATAAGTCTTGTAGGATCGTATCACTAACAGTTATAAGTGAACTCATTCAATGGGAACGAGAGTATTCTAGATTCAATTCGTCATTATCATACATTGTGATCATAACATGATCAGCCAGCCATTAGACTAATCTGATTAACTCGAGAGAACCCTGGCGCAACCGGCATTGGTCCAGCTATTGTTGGTCGTCCGTGTTTGACCCCGATCAATTGAACAAGCTTAGGGTGGCCGACCTAATACCGGCCACCCCTTAATTCGGACGATTTGCCGACTGACCCAACATTGAAAGCAGTTTTAATCATCAACTAAGGACTAGCTAACCATTAAAAAATCATAACAAGGTTATGCATAAACCCTAAAATCAACAACTTATTCATTTAGGCATTTCATTCGAGCATGTGAACAATTATACACAGGTAATGTTAAGAATTAGTAAATATAACTGAAATATAGCCATATTATCCCATATTATGCCATTCGAAACAAATAATCATTAACTAAGACCCTTAACGGTCGATAAAAGATAGCCTAGGAGTAATGGTCTGCACCTTGTGGTTCGCCCAACTTAGAGAAAGATCACCAAAACTTAAACAATCATACAAGCCCTTTGTAATGTTTAATAAACTCAACCGAAAAGATCTAAATTGGGGGGGTATGACTCAAAGCTTACCTTCAATCATCGATGAAGGAGATCCGATGAAGGATCTGGGAAGGGCTAGAACGCCGATGGAAGGGGAGGAAGCCAAATCATCATAATTGGTCTCTCTCTCTCTCTCTCTCTCTCTCTCTCTCTCTCTCTCTCTCTCTCACACACACACACACACACACACACTCTTTTATCCTTTTTTTTCTCTATCTCTCTTCTAAGGCTAGGGCACAAAATTCGTATGTGGAGAGAGGGTGTGAAATAAAATGATATTTATAGTGCCGAAATGGGTGTAAATGGGTGTAAATGGCCCCAATGGCCTATCGTTCATTATACTAGCCCTATGGGAGGTTGTTTCCAACCATTGGGACCCACCAGGAGCTGTACGAGTCAATCTAAGCCATGGGATAGGTCTCTCACTAGGAGATCTATTTTTGGATACAACCATTTGATGATCGGATGTACCGATCAACAGGGAATGCACTAACTCAGATCGATGGTCACCGAGAGACATCGATCAGGTCTATAACTATACGGATGTGAGGGAGGTAATGATCTAGACTATTGTCTTAAATTTGGTCACTATCTAAAGGTTCGAAAGCTACAACTTTGGCAAAGAATGAATGGTGACTATTTCACTTAAATTTAGGTTATCACCTAAGGCACTCACGCATTCCATGAACTTGGCTTATGGGCTAAAGTTAAGCGATCATAAACGTTATCTCCGCTCAATATCCATGATGAACATCAAGCTTGGCAAAATAGACATTATTCTATAGTTTTGAGTCTAGTGGACCACAAATGTGCAGTGTAGACCTAACTTTTTGATGGTCCCACTCATGGACGTACCAGTGTTTGAGTACAGAATTTTATAGAATGTTACACTGGCCCTCTCTCGCACTGTGATCGAAATGTCTTGTGGTGGTTCACGTTAATGCCTCTACAACCACACTGCCACGCCTTTGCCTGCCTGCATGCACTTATCTAAGTTCTCTCTCCCTCTTTTCTCCAAGTAAATAAGCTATTCAAAAAAAATGTTTATAAGTACTCCAAGATTTTTTCATCTCTAAGTGACCTGGGACAAAGACTAAATTCATTTTTTTCCACAATTTTAAAAATATTTTGAAGACAAAAATAAATCTAAAAATTGAAAAGTTAAATCAAATTATTTGATTTAACTACCTAAGAGTTTCAACACAAGTTCATGAGTTCGAGCACTCATTGTGGCGTGTGAGTGCGTGGGCGCGTGTGGGTTGTCATGCGTGTGACAAAAAAACCTACATAGAGACATTCTCAACATCCACCGCACAGCTTGTATCTGGACCACTAACTGCGGGCCCCACTCCGCGACTCTATGGTAAAGCAACATCTGATATCTATTGTACATTGCTCTACAGTTTCCTACTTTCAAAGATCGTGTCCCACCATGGTGGGACTCATCGTTTCAACCAAGGGCGGGGCCCATCGAATCAACGGCTTGGGAAAAGGTAAGCGTATATATATAATATATATATATATATATATATATATTAAATTATAAATTATTACACACGCACACACACCCACACACCCACGCTGGTGGAATTTCGCCACCAATGGGTACTCGAACCCTTGACCGAGGAGTTGAAACTCCTGAAAGTCTCCCACCCGTGCAACAGTAAGGGCCCACGGAAAAGGTAAGCTTGAGAAAATTAGAGAAGCATTACGTTAGCCACCCACGTGAACTGACAACGAGACACTTACATGTTGACATTTTTTTAAGAGTATAAAGGTAAAGAGGATTAAAAAAATAAAATAAGTTCCCATGCAATGAATCAGTTCTTCTAGAAGACGTTTGCTACCCATTACATTCCACACCCCCTCCCTCTACAATCCACATGCGACTCTACACGTGGTACACGTGCCAACTTGGCAAGTGCATTGCACATGTGTATGGTGCATGAGGTGGAATCCACCGTGCAGACATGAGTTTTAACATATAGCTCTCTTTATTTTGACCCAAAGACAAATAATATATATCCTCCTTTATTATTTTCAGATAGTGGCTTTCTATTCTCATTTTGAAGTTAAAAACATAAGGTTAACATATGGACAAAACATGGGGGAGTGGATTAGGTGTTTCCCTTGGGGCCACCTTGATGATTTATCATATATTCATATTGTCCATCTATATTTCTAACTTATTTTAGGAAGTCCCAAAAATTAAGTAGATCCACTCTCAGGGGTACCGATTAAAAACTTCACACGGCCTACCATAATGTTTATTGGAAGCGGATTGTGTACTGAATAACTCATTAAGCATGCTAAATAAACTCTGTGGGGTCCACTATGATTTATATATTTTATCCAATTTGTCCATCCATTTTATTAGATAATTTTATGGCTTGAGCCCAAAAATGAAGCATAATCAAAGTTTGAGTGGACCACACCATAGGAAAGAATAGGAATTGAACATTTATTATTGAAAAATTATTAGGGGCCATAAGAAGTTTTGTATCAAGATGATATTTGTGTTTTCCCTTCATCCATGTTTGTGTGATTTTATTAACAAGTTGGATATGCAACAAATTCATCAAGGCGGTCCCCACACGGTAAGGGTAACACCTTAACACCTAATCTGTTCCCCAAAGCGTAACCATGGAAAAAGACTATTTTACCCCTAATTTTAGGTCTAGGGTTGGGTTATGAACCTATGTGGAAGGATAGTGTTAAGCTTATGGTTAGAAAGGTGGGAGATGAGAGTTTAGGATTAAATTGGGGATATGGGATAATGGTAATATTATTATTAAAAAATTTTTCCTAATCCAACTATTATTGATTGTTTCCGTTGAAAAAATATTATAGATGGTTGTTTTTTTTAAACCTATTCAAAAAGTGATGAGCACTATTTTAGAAAAGAGTGTCATTGGTGTTTTTGTCAAAGGAAGGGTGCTATGTGTAGAGATTGGTCCATCTTATCCATGACTTTTGAGTTGGATCTTACCTTGTCGTGAAGATGCCAGAGAGATGATCAAACTTCTTCTTCGCTTTTTTAAAAAAAATATATATATCTCTTGTCAATAGGTCTGTACACAAACCGAGTTTGCTTGGTTAGCTTGACTTGACTCGAAAAAGCTCAATTCGACTCGGTTCGAAACTGAGTTCGAGCCAACTCGAGCTGTTTTTTTAGCTCGAAAAAATTTTGAACCAAGTTCGACTCGACTCGGATCAAACCCCAACTCAAATCGAACTCGGATTGAACCAGTTCGGTAACTCGGTTACTTTGATATTGATGTTGCTCACCAAGTGTATGATGAAATGACTCAACGAAGTGTCGCCTGGTGGCCAGGAAGGTATGTATATGAAACAAATACCTTTTTTTTTTTCTTGATTTTGATGTTGCCTACAAAGTATTTGATGAAATACCTGTAAAACCACTATTATTGTTTTGCATACAGTGAGAATTTAAAGGTGCAATCCATAATCAAACTGGCCCGAGCTGTTGACCAAACCGAACCGAGTTGGCCAGTCAAGCTCGAGGACTGAGCCAAGCCGAGTTCAAGATGGGGTTAGCTAGTGGTCGAGTCGAGTCGAGCTATGCCAAGCTCTACTCGGTTCGACTCATGTGCACCTCTACTTGTTAATATTACAAGAGCTAATTATTATTAGGTAGAAAATTAGGAAAAGTAATTAGTTTATATTGATAAGACATTTGTACTTACTTGGAAAGTAACAAATGTTGCAGTTTATACTTATATGGGATTTTGGTAAAAGGCAAACATTGTGAGTGTGCTCCTAATGGAGGAGGGTCACCTCCCTTGAATTACTTGATGCATGTGGTTTGCTGGTGAGTGCGTGCATCATATTGTAAGAACTCTATCTAGTGGGTCTTACTGATCAACGATCTGGATTGTCATTCAGTTGGACTGGATGATTGAGTAGACCAGTGGGCCTCACTTCATGTGATTCGTTGCGCAATTCTGATTGCGCAGCAGTGCGTATTAAGGCTAGAATTTACGCAGACAACAGTTTGAGTCGAACTAGGACACGACAATGTGGAGCGTGGGAGAAGGAGTTTTGATGGGTTTCAAACTCCCACTCCATAGTCTCTATAAAAGAGAGTTGGGTCCCCAATCCTACACCACGGCAGAATTCGAGTCCCGTCTTTTGAATTGCAGAAAAGGTGTGAAGGAGAGGAAGATTCTAAGCTATACAAGAATTCTGGTATTCTGGTATTCTTATCCGGCTTCCATGGTGGCATCTCATCTATGTATGCTATTTGAACCCCTGATCGCCATGTTCTATGTACAAACAGAACTCAGGGCTTCATGCCACACAGTTCTTTACAATCCTCATACTCCACAATGCTTTGGAGGTTCATCTTAACCTACAATTCTATGTGGGCCCACTGTGATGTGTGTACAAGACATCCAATCCGTCTATCATGCAATCCCCATCATTTTTCCATTGGCACCAAAAAATCACGTAAATCCAACAGTCAGGTGGTTCACACAAAAAGAAAAAAAAAATCATACCTGAAAAACCTCTAAAATCACTTGGTGTGGCCCACATTTTGTCTTGATATAGGCTGACTTGCTAGCCATCATTCATCCTAATGAGTTGCATCTTACGAATGGATCTGATGGCATATAAGAAACCCTTTAGGCCCCACACAACATCCATAAGGTTTTTAGTGTTGGGTGTCACAATTACAACCGTTCCCTATGGTGTGGCCCACATGAGTTTTGGATCGATTTGATTTCTGGGTATCTGCGAGAAACACGAGAGGCATACATGACAGATGGACTAGATGGAATGTACACAAGCAGTGGGCCCCACACATCAGGTTGTAGGTTACCCTTAAACTACAAAGATTGGTGGATCCGGACTCGTCGCACAATAGAAAAGAGAAGCCATCATTGTATCACGGTGACCATTGATACCATATTGATATGAAAGTGGATCTCTCCACCTCCTAAAGGTATAAGCTTGATTGGTGGGTCCCACTCTCTCAAAAGGTGCATGGTGGGGCCCACTATCTAATTTGAATTTGATGGTGGGGAAGTGAAAGGGCTCTGGGCACTGTACCACAACTACGGTGCAGCTGACTCTACCTTACTGCACACGTGGCGTGTACATAATCCCTCAAGTCTAAATTCTCTGCATAGTGGGACCCACCGCAGATGGATTGTATAACGGGAAAATTTACAATCAGAAATTTGATCCAAATAGGCCGTTTGATGGACATCTAATGGACGGCGAGATGGAAAGTAGTAAACATTCCAGATTCAACAAACAAAAATCTATTTATCAGAGGTATGTACTCTACAATCAATCTGATTTTGGGCATGCGATCAATCTATAGTGGGTCCCACTATTTGAATGGTTGGATTAGATACGCCTCGGATCTGTGTAGTACAGCTCTGATGTGGTGTACGTGCACCCATTAAAAGAGATGTGGAATATGGAGTATTCCTAACTGCTAAGCCCACACGCGTGTGCAACAAAGCTCACATACATGCCACACATGTGACAGAATGGCATGATAGGTCAAAGATCCATTCCATCCATCAGAAAGGAACCACTATGTTGATTATTTTTCCGTGAATCGGTTTGATCCAATGGTTAGGTGGCCACACTTTCCAAAACAACAGTACAGCTCTGAAAAATTCGGATGAAATTTCTAACCTATTCAGATGTTTCTACCAGTGGAATAGATTATTTTTGGAAAATATATAGAATTCCTGACCAATCTAATGGATGGATTGGATGTCGTACGTATGCCCATGCGGGTACATGTGTAACGTATACATGAGCTTCAGTGCACTCGCGTGTACGGTTTATCTAAAGCTCTAGAATAATATTTGAAATAATTAGTAAAGTAGACAGTGTCTTTCTTTTAGGGTAATTAGTTTTTTTCGCTGGCGGAAAACTTAGACGACGGAAGGCGATTTGCTGTTGGCTGATAATCAGTTCATGGTTAGAAAAGTCATAAAAAGGCATAAAAGCTCAGAAAAGTGAAAAGTTAGGCTTTATACGGACGGGAATTACACGATCCAGCGAAGCAAACGTACGGTTACATGTGGGTCCCACGTTTGGAATACAGAACTATTATTCTGATGCACGCAATCATGATTGAGATGTCCCGGGTCCTCTAAGGTTGGAAGATCATGGCCGTTCAATTGGTGCATACAAATCAAGTACATCAAAGATCAAGATTCAACGGAGATCTGCCAAATCTTATGATTTTAGATATCCAATCTGTGGGAGTTTCAGTGAGACCACTGTGTATGGATGGTCCCATTAAATCAACGGTTTGGATCGCTAAACGATGGCCCCACATGGATGGATTCCTGCTATGTACCGGACCTCGTAATAATAAATATACGTGAAATCAACTGAGCGTGGCCTGGACTGGATTTGGTCAGATGATAAGGTGGAGGTAGGAGAACCGGAATATGGTAGAGCCATCTCTCCACAGTACACGTGGCATAGGAATGTATCAATCAGATCGTACGTATACATGGTCGTTAGCATGGATGGCTCATATTTAAAAAACAAAACCTATTATACAATCCTGTACGTATAATCGGTGGCCCTCAAGGCAACGGTAAAATTGAATTCAATGGGGTTATTACCTTTACTAGAAAGTGCCCATTCCCATTGTGGACGTGAAATCATGAGATTACCTAGCACTTTTAAAAGATTGCAGGTACTAGTGTGGATTATGTGGATCGGACTGTTAAGTGGTTTGAAGAGCACTTAACACATAAGGGACCGTTTGGGAGCGTGGATTTGGAATCCCTGGATTCAGAACCCCTGGATTTGAAATCCTCGTGTTGTGTTTGGTACTGTAAATAATCTAAAATTAGTTATGCATGGTATATTTATATGGGTTTGAATTTAATTAGTAAATCAACTTAATATATCTAATTAGTGAATGTATATAATGTTTGACACAATGGTTATAATAAGTCCATTGAAATATATACTTTATTTGAAAAGAATGAAATTTCAAATCTCATATGGCCACAAGCGTAAGATCATGTTTTTGTGACTAACCAATGATTTTTAACCTTTGATTTAAATGGACAATGTTTGGACAATGCTGATTATGATATTAAAGTAATTATAGTGATTCAATTGATAATCTAATTGTTTCAGAATATCATTAGTGGGTCATGTGCCCAATAATTTAATAGTGTAATGACACGCATATTACATATACAACTACGGTATAAATTTTAGATGTAATCCAAGCTTTTACAGTGGATTTCAAACACTTCTTGAGGGGATTTGAAACTCCCATATTTGAAACCCCAATTACTTTATAGTGCAGAATATGGGTTTGAAATCCCCTCAAATTCCTCCAAATTCATGGTGCCAAACAAGCCCTTTTGGGAGCGTGGATTTTGAACCCTCTCGATTCCGAACTCCCAGGATTGGAAACCCCCTGGATTGGCAATCCTCCAGTGTGTTTAGCACCCTGAAGTGTGAATCAACTTAATTCAAAAAATACTTATGCGTGGTATATTTACGGAGGTTTGAATTTAATTACTAAATCAACTTTAATATTCCTAACTAGTGAGATATATAATTTTTGACACTATGATTGTGATAAGCTCGCTGAAATATATGCTTTGCCCGAAAATGATGAAATTCCAAGTCTTGGATGGACCGCAAGCACAAGATCATGTTTGAGTGACTAACCAATGATTTTTAATCATTGATTAATATAGACAATGTTTGGATGGTACTGATTTACATGAACAATGTTTGGACAGTGTTGATCATCATTAGTGGGCCATGTTCCCAATAGAATAATAATGTACATTGACACACATGTCACACCTTCAACTATTGAAATGATTTTAGGTATAATCCAAGCTCTCACCGTGGATTGCAAACCCCTCAAATAGGGAGTTAGAAATCCTCTAGATTTGCAACCCCCATATACTTCATGCACCAAACAACGGGGATTTGAAACCCCCTCCAATCCAAGGTGCCAAACGACCCCTTAGTCTTGGGGATTTTGGCACTTTATTTGGGTTGATAGCTACTGGTATAAAAGCCAATACCACATTCTTGACAAGTATGTGAGATCGCTTATTCTAAGCATGTTTCATACTACCCTAAAAGATGAGGTATCTGTTCATTCCTTTTTTTCTTAACATTTGGCCGTTTGAGCCCAAAAACAAGGTAGATCTAATATTCATGTGGACCCACACCATAAATGTCTTTTGCAATATTCACTTATTATCTGATGTGGTCAACTTGAGTGTTGGATCAGGAGGGAGGCATTTTGATGTATTCATAAATCCTTTTTATCCTATTAGTTTAAGGTATGAGCCTAAAAATAAGTAGATCCAATGTTTAAGGTAGACCATGCCATAAATGGCTCTTGCATTTGCTTACCATTTAGTGCGGTGGACCTGAGCATTGGATGTGTCCGTATACCCAAATGACTCTGACAGTCGCTTACAAATTCGTGTAATCCACTTCAGCATTTGTCCGTTCGTGGCAAATTACAGTTGAAGTTAGAGGCAATCCACGTGTGTTTGAAAGTGATGCAGTGGGGTTAAATGAAGCATGTTTGAGAATAATTCAGTGAAGTCATACATCTGTAATGGTGACACATGCCCTGATGAAATCTCTTCATGTCTGAAATCAGGAAGCGGATTGGCTGGTGTACCTCACACCTGCTATATAGCCGCAGTACTGACGTCAGCAAGTTATGTAGGTATGATTATTAGGTATGTGTTATATTCAAACCGTCCATCCATTTGGCGAGCTCCTGTTAAGGCTTAAGAAGAAAAATAAAACAGATTTATCTATTAAGTGGACCACACTACAAAAAGCAGTGGGGGATTGAACGTCTATCATTGAAACTCTTTTTGGAGTCATGGAGGTTTTGGATATGTAAAAAAAAATTCCTCTTCATTCAGGTTTTTTTGACCTCATGATCAGAATGGATGGAAATTAAACGTTATTGTGGGTCTTATAATTTTTTTAATGGTGAAAATCATTATCTCCACTGCTATTTATAATGTGGTCCAGATGATTTTTGGATACGATTCGTTTTTTAAGTTATGCTCTAAAATGATCTCTAAAAATAGATTAACAGCTCAGGTACCACTGTAGCTCATAAAACTTTGATCTCTTTTGAATCGTTCGTACAAGTCGGAGCTCGAGGAGCGTCAGTGCTCGCCTTCGCACGACACGTACCTACAGCAGCTATATACCTGATGTGTGGTACACGTGGGTTGGGACCACCGCCAAAACGCTTTCTAAATCTGAAAATCCCTTTTTCAAGCGCCAGACACAGACTCACCATATGTGCCTACGTGGCATACGAGATAAGATCTGGGACGTTAATTGGGTGGTTAGCAGGGTGAGTAATCATTGGACTGGAAGCCCGGCTATTTGATCTATGTATCAGGTGGGCCAGAACATGTAGGAAGTAATGGACGGTTATCCTGATGACAACCACCCGTGTGTGACCACATGAGTCACTTTCCGGGACATGAAATAAGGAAAACCTCTTATGTGAGTCGCAGGTCCATCTCACACGTGTCTAAGTGGCACGTGTGAGATGGACGAAACGGATTGGCTGGTGTACCACACACCAGCTATATAGCCGACGTAGATACGTATGGCGCCGACGCTCCTCGAGGTCCGTGTAGTACGAACGGTTCAAACGAAATCAAAGTTACGTGGCCCCACAATGATGTATTTATTATATCCACACTGTTCATCCATTTTTAGAGAACATTTTAGAGCATTAGAAAAAAAAGCTGAACCATATCCAAGCTCAAATGGACCACACCAAAATAGCAGCGATGATAATGATTTCCACGGTTAAAAAATTCGTAGAGCCCACCATAACTTTTATTTTCCATCCAATTTGTTAATAAGCTCACGAATACATGGATGAAGAGGATAAAAAAATTTCATTTCGATCCGAAAGTTCTGTGACCCTATAAAGGTTTTAATGGTAGACGTTCAATCTCTCATTTCTTTTTGTAGTGTGGTACACTTGATCTTTTGATCAATTTTAATTTTCTGCTCAAGATTTAAGACAAGATCGCCAAATGTATGGACGGTTTGAATATAACACATACCTCATGATGGGACCCACAGAACTTGCTGACGTCAATAAGGCAGCAATATAGCTGGTGTGTGTGGTATACCAGCAATCCGCTTCGCTTCTTTAGTCGGTGGGTCCCACCTTTTGTAGCCGGAAACGGATTAGCCAATGGCTGATGGTCGGTGATATGTGAGCCCCACCATGATGTATGTGTTTCATCTATTCCGTCCATTTGTTTTTCTATATAATTTTAGGATATGAGACAAAAAATGAGGTATATCCCAATCTCAAGTGTACCACATTAAACGAAACAGTTTTGAATGAACTTTGACCATTAAAACTTTCTGGGCATTAAAGTTTTGGATCAAACTGCTCTTTGTCTTTACCCTCATCTGCGTCTGTATGACCTAATCAACAGAGTGGATGTCAAATAAACAGTACAATGTGCCTTAGGAGGATTTTAATGGTAGATATCCAATCACTATTGTTTTCGTGTGGTGTGGTCCACTCGAGATTTATTTCCCTCTAAGTTTTGGGATCAGGCCATAAAATGATCTGTAAAAATGGATGAACAGCATGGATGAAACACATACATCATGGTGGGCCCACAGAGCACCGACCATCAGCCACGGGGCTGGTGGCAGGGGGAGTAGCCCATCCATTTACCATCTGGCCAACTGAGATATTTTCAACAAATTAATGATGATAATAACAATAAGATGCTGATATATTGATAGATAGGGGTACCAGCTTTATTATTTCGGAAAGAGAAAGCTTTAATACTCTGGCGGTGTGACGGGTGATATGCAGGCGTTTAGAAATTGCACTCCTGGCATACAAGTAGTTCTGCTAAACTGTCCAAAAATGTCCCCAGTATACAGGTATTACGAGCCAAAAGATAATCTGATTTGATTATCTGACATCGGATTGGTGGACATTTATTGAATGATTAAAAATGAAAACTATCCAACGGTCCTATTTAATCAAACGACTGTCCACGAATCGGATGTTAGGATTATTCCACCAAACTGATTTTAGGACTTTTGATTTAGAGACAGTGGGTTACACAATTTAGTCGGTTTGATCTGCGTTAGCATCTGCCACGTGTACAGTTCCCGAGTGCCTGTGTTTCATGCTTCATCAGCTGCCAGAGTATCTAATAATTCCACGCTTTTTCAGATCACGCGCATGCAGTTCCCATGTTAGACACGTGGCGTTTAATAATTAATCCAGACCATCGTAATCATTATGGAACTTTGTACACTAAATAGCCCACCAGTCACACTGAATGGATGTTCCTGGACCATCCATTTTTCTCTTCAACCGTCCATTTGATGGACGCTGATCGGATAGACAGGATCATCGGTCATTTTATTAGGGCGATGTCCCATCTGACCTAGAACGCGTGATTGAACAGCCCGGAACTATCCATCGACGTACATGAGTACCAGATGCGCAACTATCGGATATTGCTTGTTTGTAAGTTCTTCCTTGAATATTAGCTAATATGCACGTATCAGATGATCGGGACCGTTGATCTTGTGGGTCACAACGTGGATGGATATTACAGTGATTGGACACCTCCAACCATCCAGTAGAATGTGAACTGCTGCTCAAAAACATTTACTTTTGCGTGCCTATCCGGGATATGTTCTATCCACCAAAGTAACAGTCAGGATTCTACGGAAGATTACAAATTTTGTAATGGACGGCATACCAAAGCGCTTGAGGGTTAGGTGCCTTCACCTAATCAAGTAAGGATATAAATCTCCTCTCACACACGTAACAGCCATTGACCTTAGCATAGGCAATACCTACCTCTTATGCTGACCTTTTCTTGCAAGAGAGGCTACTCTATTCCAATTCTCCACCTTATTTTGAACCATTAAACCAACTACCACATATATTTATAGTGGACCATAAGCTATCCATGATGAGGTCCACCGAATGAATGGCTCGGATTATTGATTGGGCCCATCTTTTTTTTTTTTGATGACGTTGGTACTGCCATCTTACAGGCCACGCGTGGGATGGGCTAGAATGGGCGGGGATTAGGTGAGGCAGGGGTAATGGCTTAGTGGGTGAGGCACTGACTGTGGGGCTTGAAGTGTATTTGTTCTATATCCATACCATCCATCTGTTTTTTCAGCTTATTTTAGAATATAATTAGAAACACGAGGCAGATTCAAGACTCAGGTGGACCACATCACAGGAAGAAATGGTGATTGAACTCATACCATTAAAAACTTCATAAAGTCCACCTTTAATGTTTATTTTCCATCCAACTTGTTGATAATGTCAGACCTGGACGAAGGCAAAACACAAATAGCAGCTTGATGCAAAACTTTTGTAACTTATGAGAAGTTTTTAACGGTGAGAATTCAACCCCTACTACTGTGTGGTCCACCTGAGATTTAGATTTCTCTCATTTTTTGGACCATGCCCTAAAATGATCTGTCAAAACGGATGGACAGTGTGGATACACAATACATACATTGAGATGAGGCCCATGGTCAGGACCTCACCCATTTAGCTGTTAGCCTCCCTCACCTAATCCGCGCCCGGCAAGAATAGGCAGATCAGTGTAATTTTTGCATGGATCCCATGAAATGAGTCCTCCAATGAACGGACGGTTCAAATTATTGATGAGATGTATCTTTTATAAGAGATCTTGTCACTGCATTTAATAGCTTATTGATCAGATGGCTAGAACGTCTGATCATTGTAATTTTTGAATGGTCGCCCATGAAATATGTTCTGAATAAGATGAACGGTTCAGATTGATTGATTGTATTCTCCAAGTCTCTTGCTAGGAGCTTAATTTATAACGATAATAGATCAATGGATAAACTCCCATTTCTCTACTGTTGAATCATGTTATCATCAAATCCATGGTTATGGGAAGTGGGCCCCATCTGGCTTTTTATTTTTTTAAATTTCCCTGATGTAATCGAGATTCAAAAAGTAAAAAAAGTCAAGCACAAAAACGGACCACGACATGTGAAATATCACGTGAGGTGCACATTTCTTGCACGCGTTGCTCACATTGCAGGTAGAGGTGACGACAGGCATCACGACGGCCAATGCATTCAAGAAAGATGCCTGCTTGCATCATCACCTCTTCGCGTGGCAAGTGAAGTTTTTCGTTTTTAGTCATCCATGACCACATCTATCATTTGGACGGTTTGGATTATCCAACGACCATGACACATGTACAACTAGATGAACGCATGCATATCAATAATTGCACTTCACCAAACGTTATTTTTTGAAAGGTAAACAAGAAGTTCCATCACCTTCTAGAACTTGCTAAGCCCAAAATATGAAAAAGAGCTCTGAGTTATATTAGAAAAAAGAGAAAAAATAATAATAATTTTTATTTAGGTTCAAAAAACAAAAACCCACACCCTAAATAAATAATATAAACCTCTTAAAATTAAAATAGAATTAAAACCGCTCTCATTTATTATTATTATTTATTTATTTATTTTTTAACACAGGCGCACACACCCCCACACACATGCTTACACACGTATGCCGTGGGATTTCACCACTGCTGAGTACTCAAACCCTTGACCTGGTGTTGAAACTCCTGAGAGTGTACCACCCTGGTTAGAATAAGGACCCAACAAAAAAAAAAAACACTCTCATTAATGGGAGATTATTGTCAACTCTATAAAAGAGAAAAGATAGGAAAATATAATTGAACTTCTTAATTACTTTTCTCCTCTTTGAAGTAATGACTCTTGTGCATGCCTCAGTGATTCATTCATATAGAAGACGCATAGACAAGTTAGAATGGCTCAGGATTGAAAAGTGGAGATTCCCTATAGTCGGTGTCGCTTGGTTTATATATGGACAATGTCTATCATGGAAATGGGGAGAATGATTAATGTGTATGAGATCCAACCCGTCCATCAAGTGCACTCTCCCATATATATCTAGACCTAATCCCAAAAATCAGACAAATTAAAACTCATGTGGACTAAAAGATAGGAAACCATTTTAAAATGTTCCTAAAACAACTAAAATATTTGGATGTGACCTGCTATATTTTTGGAGTGGCTTAGATTTTTTAAGCATCCCTTCATCTTGATATGAGTGGATTGGATGACATACAACAGCACGGTGGACCCCACACAACTAATGGGGGGTGGGGGTTCTTGATCTCAAATATTTCCAGCGTTTCGTATGGTGTGGCTCATTTGAGTTTAGGTTGCTAGTATTGATATGATTTGAGACACTTGATGCATGGTGTGGATTGCATGCGGTTTGCGTCTAACAGGTTGCCATACACACTTGATATAATATCAATGAACAAGTGGAAAAAGAAATTTTATATATATATAAAATAATTATTTTGCCTTTTTTAATATAGTTATACATATGATAGAGTACATGATGATTTTTCATTGGTACTGAATTAGGTGCATTTAACGCTTGGAGCAATCTGTGCCATTCTTATACTAATAGCCTAATGGCATGAGCCCAATGGGCAAAAAAATTGAAGCATTTAATATAAATTTGTAGAAGTAGAGAATTGTACCATAGCTAAGGTTTTGATATGATATACCGATTGTACCATAGCTATGGTACAGGTGGATTTTGACCCCCAAATTGCATCTTAAATATTGATCTCAACGGGTCATATTCTAGATTCTATGCCATAGGGCTATCTTAGAAAATATTTGTTGAACAGATGGTTTTCCACGAAGGTAAATTTGGAATATTGGAAAGGAAATATTCAATAACTACTATTCAAATTCAAGAATCAAAGGTTATAATTGTCAATGAAGTGTGATGACAAGGTCACAACATCTGCAAGATGGTAATTACAGCACAACACTTGAATCGGCATTAGCATGCAACACTATAGCTTAGTGGTAAACTTACAAGAGTTTCAACACGAGGTCATGGATTCAAGCACCCATTGTGGTATGAGTGTTGGGGAGTACTATTTCCTGCCAAAACTCTAAAATTTTAAATGCAATTAGTAGGTATGGCACGCAGGCCAACATGATCTGGGAACCCTAAATTTTTAGATGCAATTTATAGGTATAATGAGCCTTTGTACCATAGACATTCAAGATAACTCTTCAATTAATGTATTTTAATACTTTGATTATTTAAAAGTTATAAAGACTATGCAAATTCATAAATAAAGAGTTAAATGATAAAAAAGATAAAAATATCCTAATCTAAGAGATTTTCTTTCTTTTATCTCCATTAAATAAAATCACCGAGAGTAAGCGATGATGCAAGAATCTCATTTCACTTGGTCCGATTTGTTACAATCGTTAGTTGTTTACAGGCCACATATAGCATAGTTATAAACCATCAAACCCAAATGCTACTTTAAATTATAAGCAATACAAAACAGGATTTATGAAATACATATTTTAAAATGGTGAGTGGACCTATTTTAATTCTCCACTCAGTCTTGACTGACCATTTCCATGCCATTAATTGGGTGTTTAGGATCGTCCAATTAGCATGATTTTTACACCATGACTAGCTCTTAACTGTACAAATAAATGAAATATTATATGTGGTCCACTGTATCATTTAAAAACGCTTAGTAGATGTTGCTGACATTCCATGAAGGTGGGATATTAGCAAAACCATACAAACACACGCACACATATCTAAGATGAGAATAGTTGTATAAATGATTTAATTATCACATTTTATAATGACCAAAATGCCCTTAGGTTGGGGTAATATGTATTTCATAATTATCATCTTTTGGATTTTGATTTCTCTAAAATTCACGTATCTCAAAAAATCATTGATGCTAAACGACCTAAAAGATTTATATCTCATGAACTTTTGGGCCACGCTTGCTAGTGAAGAATGGACGGTGAGAAAAAGCTTTGGTGGTCTATATTCAAAGCACAAAGCGAGACTCGATGGATTAGTGGACCTCATGAATTTTCACGTGGGCCCACAAGATGAACGGCTTGGATGCCGTATTCGTAGTCATATTAATCGCATGTCACTATCTTATTGTCAATGACATCTTATGGTTGTCTCAACAGACAATCGAGTTGATAATCTCTTCTTGTCGTTTTGTGCCTTCCGTCGCACGTGTAACTATCCCATCTCCACGTCATCGTCGGTCCCAACTTAGTTTTAGACCTGTGAGAGATCTACGCCATCCATTAGTGGGGGCTGGTTTTTGTAGACGCACGTGCTAAAAATCAGTTCTGTCCACTCATCACACGCACCGCAGATGAATGGATCGGAAGTCAGGCCTGATTTTCGTTGTGGTCTACGAGACGGGTTGATCAACTTCATTTTTTTTGCATCTAAATGGTGGGACCCACATGATGGATGGCTTGGATCTCCTGCAATTTTTCCACGTTGGCATATATGCGGTTGTATATCAGTTGCATTTGTACAGTTGTTTATGCGTGCATGACTTTGAAATTTATAATGGTAACGTAGTATTCAATTGAAATTGAAAGATCGGTCAAAGACGTGTGAAACTGAAATATGGTAGCTCTTCAACGCAGATGTGAGACAGGTTTGTATCAATCTGAACCGTCCATCTAGTCTCCTCTACAGGGGATGGTAAATGTATCAGAAATTGCAGCTATAATCAGTGGTCTGTAGACCAAAGGCGACAATTATCTGGGAAGTGAAGATTGGCTATGGGTAGAATTGTCAGCCAGGTGTGATTTTGGACAGTGACCCATTCATGGTGGGGCCCACGAGACGGATGGTGTCAAATCAATCGAATAAGTTCCCTTCATAATACGTTGGATTGGTGGACCCCCACTTAAGACCGCAACAGCCCAAAATCTAGTCTTCAGTGATGAATGTCTATATAATCTAATGTTTGATGGTCCAATCAATTTGTCTCTTTCTTTTAGGCTATGCACCACCTACATGGGTCCCACGATTTCGACGCTTTGGATCGAGATATTTGCATGCCCTATGCATGTTGGACAAGTCAATTTAAACCGTCCATTCACGGGACCCAGTGTCGATAGGTCAGACTATTGGCTTTGGACAGCTGTACACGAGTCAAACCGAGTCGAGCTTGGCCCGAGCTCGAACTCGGCTCTGCTCGTGGCTGACCCGAACTCGACTCAGCTCAGTCCTCGAGCCTGATTGACCAACTCGATTGGATTTGGTTAGCAGATGAAATTAGTTTGAGTTGAGTTCGAGCCTATGTGACATTTTCTCATGTGTATGGATTGTACCTTTAGTTTTTTATTATATGTAAAACAGTAGCAGCAGTTTCCAGGTATTTCATCATAATCAAAATATGATGATAGTTTAATCATGTAAAGTTTTTTTTTTTTTTTTTTTTTTTTTTTTTTTTGCACTAATTTATTTCGTATCCATACCTTCCTTGACATAGTTGATCCCTCGAAGAATGTATACACCCAAAACAGCACTTTGTTGAGTCATTTCATCAAATGCTCGGAGAGCAATATCAATATCAAAGCGACCAAGTCACATAAATGATTCAATCCAAGTTGATTCGAGCTTAGACAAGCTTGAAATTAATTTTTTCTAGTTCTAAAAATCAGTACAAATCGAGTCGAACTCAGGTTCGAACCGAGTTGGATCGAGCTTTTTCGAGCCAAGTCGAGAGAGCTAACCAGCTAAATCGGTTCGTGTACAGCTCTAGCTTTGGACCATCGGCACCTTTCATTTTAACTGTTCATTAGATGTCCGCCTATGTAGTCTTTTTGACCCATACGAAGTGGTGCCCCCGATTTGGATGGCTTAAAATGATTGTATTCCATGTGTACAATTTTCATAGTACACACGCATACGAACCGTCAAACTCTGCCAACTTATAAAAGATTTCTCCTGAAAAATAAATGTACCAGAAAAAAAAAAAATCCACTGAATTTATATCCCAACTGCCCATTGGCGGAGAGGGTTGAAGTGAAAAAGTCAAAGTTCTAGATTCAAGAAGCTCATTATACTTTTGGTTAAAATAATCCCATCAGTCCAATTCTAGTGGACGACTTATCTCTGTTGGGTCCCACGATTTGGACGGTTTAGTTTGAGTTACAACAGGTATGACGTTTTCTTTTACAATTTCTAAGCTCATCGTACTCTGCCAGAGTACCATATCAGGTAACTACTTTTACGACACGTGTAATTTTGAATGCATGCTCTATCCCCGGTTGAGTAAGCCTTCTGAGAGGTGCAGGCCATACTTAGAAAACTCCAATTTTAAACTCTAATTGATTTCAACATCTAGGTCTCTATGGGAAGATTAAAAAAACAATTTCCATCTATTTCTGGCAAACTATTAAAAAACCTTTGGAGGGTGATGTTAGGATTGAAAATGGCCTAAGAAGCATAAAGGAAAATTATCATTATTATTATTTTATCAAAGTAAAATCTAATATTACAATAGTTGGTTAAATGAAAGATATTTTAAAAGACAGGCATAAGCTCAAGTGGTAGACTGGGTGAAAGATACCACGTTTCAACGGCAAGGTCTTGGTATCAATTCCCTAGTGGGAGTGGCTAACACTGTAGTGTAAACTGACAGTGGGTGTACTAACAAGCTAACAAGAAAAAAAGAAAACAATAGAAGAAGACAGGTATAAGAATTTGTTACCATTACGGTTTTTAATTACATTATTGTAGAAATCTTGAATCCAAACAAGCGCATTAGTATATAAATTTAACAAATTAACATTAAAATAATAAAAAATGTTATCATTATAATTTTAATTATAAAATCTTTATTCAAATGTAGATATTTTCAAAAGATTGGTAATTTTTTTTTATAATATTTGCACTTTCCATTACATTACCTTGGTAATTCTCAATCTAAACATGCTCTTGAAAAGAGACTATTTTTACGGCATTTAGGTAACACATGTTACAAGCGCTGTCACCAAGTTGGATTTGAGTCCCGCGAGATTGATATACGTGACTAGAACTAAGTGGGTGTATTCAAGATGCTCGGTGCGAAAGCCCAACTAAGGTTTCATTTAGATAAACCCTCGGAAGGTCGCCCGAGTGCCATTTTGAACGAAACCATTTTCATGTTGTTTATGAATGCACTTTTACAAACCCTGCTTAATTCTTCACTTACTTAAATAGAAACTAAAAAGCTCACTCCCCGAAAACCAATTGAATTAGTTTTTTAAAAATCAACCAGCAAAGTTGATAATGCATTTAGTTTTGTGGGAAAACCCTTTTTCAGAATAGCGTCCAAACGAGCCCTAAAACTAGTACTTCAAAGATGGAGTGGAAATTTTAATTCATTATAATTTAAATCTAGGTTAAACATTCTAGGCTCAGGCCTCAACCCCTTGCTGACTAGATTAAATCTGATTGATGAGGCTTAATCATTCGGCCGAGCTTGGTCGGAGTTGTAATCGGATTGAATTTTAGGCCGAACGAGAAATTGGGTCAGGTGGTGAAGATGAGGCTCCCTTCTTATTGGATCAGGTCTAAAAGCCTGACCAGGACATTCAATCTTATTATTAGGTCCACCAAAACAGAACCAAGAGACTCAAGATTGTTAATTTGAAATTTGTGCGATTTGGACGAATTTAAATTCCAACACAAGTAGTTTTTACTTTTGAGAGCTTGTAAATGGTGATAAATGGGAAATATAATTGGAGGTAAATGAACTGAGAGAATGACTTACAAAATTATATTTGGATGAGAGTAAATGAAATGCATTGAAATTCAAAATATTACATTTGGATGGAAGTAAATGGAAAGAATTTAAATGCATTTTAATTTTTTAATATATTCTAGTAACATATGCGATATTCTAAATAAGCTTTAATATTTGAAATTTGTGTGTGTGTGTGTGTGTGTGTGTGTGTTTGTGTGTGTGTTATGATATTTAACAGAATAATTGTAATAAGCCTGTTGAAATATGTACTTTATTAAAAAATTAGGAAATTCCAAGCCTTAGGTGGGCCACATACACAAGGATCACAAACAAGCGACTTTTCAACATTTTTGACCCATCCATTTAGATGGCTAATGTATGGATGTTTTGGATCATTTTATTAGCATGATTTCTGTGATGTGGCTGATAATTAGCTTATTTCGGAGTATCATCAGCATTCCGCACAAATGACGGATGCGTGCGTAGCGTAACCTTTGTTTACTTGTGAGACTCTCCAAGGGAGCCCAACATCACATTTACCTTAATTTATTCTCAAATTTATTGGGAGAATATCATTTGCAACTGCATTTACTCCCATTTTATTTTATTTACTTTCATCCAAACACACCAAAAAATTGTTTACTTCTATTTACCTTCATTTACTCCCAATCCCTCCCATTTGCTCTCATCCAAACAGGTTCATTCAGGCCCAAATGAAATACATGGGTCAGGTTGGTGGGTGTGGGCCTTTTCAAACATTTGATTTTCTCAGCCCAAAGGCGGGCCCATTTTCCACCTTATAAGAAAAGTTGTGTTGGGTCCACCTACAGGAACTATTAGGTTTTTTTTTTTTTTTTTTTTCCAAAATAAGGTGGGAATATTTTAAAGCTCTGTGTGTTTTTTTTTTTTTTCCAACATTTTATGAGAAAAATCGACAGTGGGCCTAACCCAATTAGTTTTGAGGGATGAAAAATCAGTTGAGTGGCTCCAGCCCAAAAACTGCATGTGATTAGTGACCAGAGTCTAGCCTGGCGACTCAAGTATCTACCAAACTCGCCCGGTCTGGGTCTAGCAAGATCACGATTTTGAATAGGCCTGGTCTGATAGGTCCATCTACCGTTCGATATCTGGGCCTAAAGCATTTTGGAACCGTCTCTTTGGTAGCCCAAACCTCATTTTCAAGGGCTTTAATTCTTTGCTTAAACCTTCAGTAATCACGAAGCAGATTGCGTCCTGTCCCAGCCTGGATGGAAATTGGTCCAGACATAGGATCCGTGGGGCCGGGTTCTCACCTAATCCGTTCTCAGCAATCAGATTCAGACCCATGATTTCAAGAATAGAATGATTCGTCTGAGTTGACTCGGATTCGATAGTGACAGATCCGTTTGATACTAACTGAGGAGGATAGCCGTCCATAGAGAAGAAGAATTAAAAACAACGGTTCAGATTCCAACATAAGAATGGACGCTGCAGATCTTTAATCAATCACCATCCCCCAACTCATTTTCATGCTTCATCTGCAAGCAGCCAACCATGTATCTATTATGAGTTGATGACCCTCCACCCTCCCTCAAGGCCAGAGGATAGTAGAGATATGCATAGTATCCTTGGGCCTTCAGTATGTACAAATGGAGCCCAGGACTCAATGATCAGAACCGTTCTGATGCTCCTCAACCAGGAAATCTAACCGTTGGACTGGCGGCATAGAAATGGATGGGCTCAATCTTCTACATTCAATGGTTAAGATCTTCCAATCTTGAAGAGATTTTGGGAGCATGGTCCATCGATAGAGAGTCCAATAAACTCGATTGAACGAACTGGATAAACGACCTAGATTGTATAGTACAAGATACATGAAACTATTTTGGATGAGGATCATATAATTCCTTTTGGATCCTTCTTAAGTATCACTTGGGGCCGTTTGGATGCATTAAAGTTCCATATTTGATAGATTTTTCTAAATCTATATTTTAGAAAAGCTATTTAAGTCATACTATTTTGGACTAACTTTTGCTTTTATTATTATTTGTTAAACACATGATACAGGGTAACATATGCAGGAGATAAAGATAATTGGTGACACATATGGTGTTTTTAGTGATATGTTCATTGACACATGTGGCACATGTAAGTAAGGCAATCAATGGATTAAGTTTAGGTTAAGAAAAGTTAAAGTTTTTAAGGAGCTTAGCCCAAACATTTAGGACCCATTTGGATACCACCAAATAAGTTACTTTTTCTACTTGTATCAGTAAATAAGAGAATTATTTCATATAAGTTTGGTTTATGGTTAGTTATAAGTAACTTTAAAAAAAAAAAAAAAAAACTTAATTTTTTGGCTTTTTTACTTTTCATAAGCTATTCAAGAGAGGGGAGAGATGAAAGAAGGGAAAAGCTGATAAGTATGTTGTTTTCCAAATATACTTGTCTTCTTAATAAGTAGAAATTAAGATAAACTACTTATGACACAAGTAGCTTATCTTAAGTAACTTATGATCCAAACCGCCCCTTAGGGCTTATTTGCATACCACCAAATAAGTTACTTTTTAACTTACATTAAATTATTAATTTATTTATTTTTCACTTAAGTTAGTTTGATATGTAAGACTCCTATCAGGTGGGCCACACATGATCATCAGATCTGACCGTTGGATTATTCAGATTGAGTGATTCAGTAGGCCCCCACTACAGTTGTGACCATTGCAAATAGGTTTGGGGCGGGACGCTTGAATCGATGTCCCTATACTCGGTTATTAAGACAGATATGGAAACCTACGGTGTGAAGACCCTAGAGGGAGAAGTGTGATGGGTAAGCTTCTAGCCCTCTTTCCTATATATTGATGTCTTGGTCCCCTCACCAACACAAGCGAGAAACCCTAGTCCCATTGAAGGTTCTCCTAAAGGTGTAAGGTGCGGAAGATCAAAATTCTTGTCGGCGGAATGTCTTCTCAATCAGGTACGCTTTCAGTTTATGGTTTTAAATCTCCATTGTTGATGCATAGACGATCCGTCAATTCCGCAGTACCTAAAGTAACATTTGGTATCAGAGCTTCATATGCATCAACATGGTACATTTGTTTTTACCTGTCGAAACTCTCTAAGGGTGTGGTTCGGCAATCCTAATGCGAGGAGAGCCGAAGTCATGAATCATGCAATTAGGAGAATCGCAAGGTAAACCCGATTCAACCATTTTGTCAGTTTTCCCACTTAGATCGGCAACCTATATGCTGTTGATCGTTGGATTTCGTATATGCAATCAGAGACCTTGGCAGATCTCGACCCATTTAGATTTATTAACCACTGCTGGCAGTCAGGATCCACCCACCTCTGCCCATAAGATACAAAGCTCGATGGCGCACCCCATTTATTGTCGTCAACCATGGTAAGTGGTAGCAGAGAAACCCATTTCAGCAGACGGGTTTTGCATGAGGATGATGGCGGTGGATTTCTGTTTCGATATGGGTCTGGATCGTCAATCGCCTGATGGAATCGATGAATCAGGCCATTGATTCCGGTGGCCATGGAGGAACATATTGGGCCAGAGGTTGCGGCAACCAAGAATATCGGTCGGCGTTTTGGGCCTGGCTAAGTAGCTTAACAGACAAGCTCGCATTCTTTGTCAATGGTTCGCCACCTCCTGTAAAAGGCACTGTTTTTCTTCTTCCTCCAGCATCGCCGATCGCCATTAATGGCTGCTGTAAGTACATAAACCCACCTCTAGACCAGCGGCAATGGCAATCTTGCCATCCTCTCCTTTCCTTCTTCTCCGTTTTCAGCGGGAGCAGCAACGGCATCAACGCTGTCTTCCTATTCCAGCTTCCGTGATGGTAGCTGTGGATTCTGCCGCGAGATGCAAGGGCATGAGGATTTTCTAGATGTGGATAATGGAGGAAGAGACATGTGACTTCAATTTCGGACGGGCCTGTGTAGTGACTGAAAATGGCATATTCCCTGTTTTTGGAAAGGGATTGTACTCGAGCCTAATTTGGGCCTGTTTTATGCTCGTTTGGGCAAATTCTAGAACCTATTTCAAGGCCCAATTTGGAGATAGATTTGACCCCATTCATAACCTATTTCAGGCTGTTGTCTAGGCCTGTTTTCACAGGCCACTTTTGGGCCCTGATATGGGCTATTTGATACTCATTTTAAGTCTAAGCTATGGGCATAATGCCTTATCATTTTTTCTTTAGACCTTTAGGGGCCCACTTGAGTACTTGGGCCCATTTTCAAGATAATGATCTAAATCATTGCTTTAATTGTACTAGGGCCATTTCAGAATAAATGAAACCTGAATAAATCAACAATTGATGGTTGGTAGGTTGCACTTGTTAGCGGCCCTGATAATTCAAGAATATAGTTAAATGCATTATTTAGATTCTGATCTGACCCAAATAAGGCTTTTACCCATATGTTTGAGGCTGATATTAAGTTGTTGACCATCTAGAATTTAATCCAACCATTACTTCAGAATATGTTTAGCCTATAGACGGTCAACATTAGCAATACTTTTAGCCAAATCAAAACTATTTAGAATGGTCTGTTGTGGGCAGGACCATATAGCAATCCTTGGGTCTGGGAGTGGGGATTGGAGCTGCTTGTGTTAGCCACCAAAGTGGCATCAATCGGCGAAAATTTTTACTTTCAGATTTCAGTTTATGGAATTCAGTGACCATCCATATTAGGATTGCATTTAGTTGCGTTCATTTTCATAGCGAGTGGTGGTCAGAATAAAGAGGTATCATCACTTGGCAGGATATGAGCAGGGTGAAGTGATTGGTGATGGTTATATAAGTTTGAGAAATTCATTTTGCCCAAAGGTGATGGACGTCTTAAATTTATTTCACTAGCACCAGTCAGCTTCATGTTCAGTACTAGAGCCTCCTGTATGTCGTAATTTCGCCCAAAGGAGGAATGACAATGATACGCTGGGCTCTTGCCAGAATTTGATGACTATGGCCCATCATCATTCTAGATCATTTGATTGAAGGCCCAAATCAATCGAATGTTTTATACATGCATAATGTTTGTGGTTTACATTCATGTATTATTTTGTGGAAATTGTTCATTCTATTAATGTGAGTGTTATGCTTTATTTGTTCAGCCATGATTGTTTCCAATATTCCAAACCAGTTTAATTCCATACCTTTGCTTACTGGGTTCAACTTTAAGAAAAGGAAGCACTATTTAGGAAATCGTTCTTTGGTTCCTGCAGAGGATTGCACACAATTTAAAGAATGAGTTGTTTCTAAGGGAAAGAATCAAGTTTTAGTCTGTTTTGAATCTAATTTAGCTGATATGTCCACAGACTCCTGATGGATAGACTCTGATGCAACTATTCATATATGTAATTCCACGCAGGATATGCTCCAAATCTGGACACCAACCGATACGGAAAGGTCGGTTTATATGGGGAATGACATTAGAGCAGACGTGGAAGCTATTGGAGTATGTAGACTTATGTTATCGTCAGGACACTTTCTTGATCTAGTAGATACTATATGTGTGCCTTCTATAAGGCGCAATTTGGTTTCCATTTTCCGTTTAGACAAATTTGGTTATGAGCTTAAATTTGGAAATGGAAAATTAAGTATTTCCTATGATTCGGTTATGATTGGTTCTAGTACTTTAGTCAATAACCTTTATCAGTTAGATTTGGACGTTTCACATGTCTACAGTATTAATTGATCACATGGAAACACTAAAGGCATTAAGAGAATGTTAGATTGTGAAAATTTCTCTATGCTTTGGCACAAGCGATTAGGCCATATCTCCTGTGAGAGATTAGAAAGGCTTGCGTGTGAAGGAATTGTTCATTCTTTAGACTTTTTAGACTTTGGGTCTGCATAGATTGCATTAAAGGTAAACAGACTAGAACCAGGAAAAAGAGTGTTGTTAGGAGTGTAGGACTCTTGGAAGTGATTCATACAGACATCTGTGGACCGTTCCCTTCAGCATCTTGGAATGGGCAGAAGTATTTTATCACTTTCATAAATGACTACTCTCATTATGGGTACTTATACCTTATTAACGACAAATCAGATGCCCTGGATACATTTAAAATATATAAGGCTGAAGTCGAGAATCAACTCGATAGAAAGATTAAAGTCGTCAGATCCGACCGTGATAGCGAGTACTACGGAAGGTATGACGAATTTGGGTATAATTCGGGGCCATTCGCTAGATATCTACAAGATTGTGGCATCGTCGCCCAGTATACCATGCCTGGTACTCCATAGCAAAATGGTGTAGTGGAAAGGCATAATCGCACCCTAAAGGACATGGTGCGGTCTATGATTAGTAATTTAACGTTGCCAGAATCTTTGTGGGGTGATGCGTTGAAAATAGCTGTGCATATCCTTAATAGAGTCCCTAGTAAGGCTGTAATGAAAAGTCCATATGAATTGTCGACAGGGCGAAAGCCTAGTTTACGATACTTTCATGTATGAGGTTGTCCTGCAGAAGCTAGACCGTATAACCCTCATGAAAGAAAGCTTGATCCTAGAACGGTTAGTTGCTTCTTTATTGGATACCCAGAAAGATCCAAAGGATTCAGATTCTATTGTCCATCATATTTCATAAGAGTCATTGAGACTGCGAATACTAGGTTTATTGAGAATACTGAAGATAGTGGGAGCACGAACTTAAGAAACATTGTGTTTGAGGAAGAACGGATTGTGATTCCCACCACACTCATTCAGAGTAGCATGGTCGTTCATCCAGCAGTGGACCCTGAGATCCCTATGGATGACCATGTAGAGCCTCAAATACAACCCACTGATGAGGAAACAGAAAACCCAATTCAGAATAATAAGCTTTTAAGACGATTACATAGAGAGAGAAGATCTGCGATTCCAGACGATTACATCGTCTATCTGCAGGAGCATGACTTTGACATTGGGGCTGAAAAGGATCTTGTATCTTTTTAGCAAGTCAAACAAAGTGCCAATTATTCTCAATGGTTTGATGCCATGAAAGATGAATTGAAATCCGTGAAGGACAACAAAGTTTGGGACCTTGTTGAATTGCCTAAAGGGATTAGGCCGATTGGTTATAAGTGGGTATTCAAAACCAAACGGGACTCTAAGGGCAATATCGAAAGGTATAAAGCCAGATTAGTTACTAAGGGTTTCAGTCAACGTGAAGGCATTGACTTTAAGGAGACTTTCTCACCTGTATCCAAGAAAGACTCCTTTAGGATCATTATGGCTCTTGTGGCTCATATGGATTTAGAGCTACATCAAATGGACATGAAAACGGCGTTTCTCAATGAAGACCTAAGTGAGAACGTATATATATTGCAACTAGAAGGTTTCAAAGTCAAAGGCTCAGAACATCTGGTTTGCAAGCTTAAGAAGTCTATTTATGGGTTGAAACAGACATCACAACAGTGGTACCTAAAGTTTCATAAAGTTGTTTCTTCATATGGTTTCATTGAAAACACTGCGGATGAGTGTATATATGTGAAAATCAGTGGAAGTAAGTTTATTATTTTAGTCTTGTATGTTGACGATATTTTGTTAGCTAGTAGTGATATTGGATTGTTGCGTGAGACTAAGAAATTTCTGTCTCAAAACTTTGAGATAAAAGATCTTGGTGATGCATCATTTGTCATCGGCATTCAGATTAGTCGGGACAGATCACATGGGTTGCTTGGCCTATATTGATAGAGTTCTCGAAAGGTTTAACATGCAAGGTTGTGCTCTTGGCCAAGCACCCATTATAAAAGGTGACAGGTTTGGCCAATTTCAGTGTCCTAAGAATGACCTAGAGAAGGACAAGATGAAAGATATTCCGTATGCGTCAGCAGTAGGGAGCATCATGTATGCTCAGGTCTGTACGCGTCCGGATATTACTTTTGTGGTTGGAATGTTGGGCAGGTACCTTAGCAATCCAGGGATGAACCATTGGATAGTTGTTAAGAAAGTATTACGCTACTTGCAAAGGACAAAGGACTTTGCACTCACGTACAGGAGATCCGACCATTTGGAGTTGGTTGGATATACAGATGCAGATTTTGCAGGCTGTCTCGACAGCAAGAAGTCCACCTCGGGTTATGTATTCATGATGGGTGGTGGAGCCGTATCATGGAAGAGCGTAAAACAGTCGATTACGGCATCTTCTACTATAGAAGCAGAGTATGTAGCTTGTCATGAAGCCACAAGTCAAGCGATCTGGCTTCAGAGTTTTTTCTCTGGTTTACGGGTTGTATAGATGATCCCTAAACCATTGAAAATCTATTGTGATAGTTTAGCTGCAGTTAATTTCTCCAACAACAACAAGCATTCATCAAGGTCAAAATATATTGATATTAAGTATCTCGTTGTGAAGGAGAGAGTTCAGAATCGTCAGGTGTCTATAGAACTCATCGGCACAAGGCAGATGATAGCGGATCCTCTCACTAAAGGTCTTCCTATTACGCTCTTTAAAGAACATGTGACGTCTATGGGAATTGTAGATCCCAAAGATATATTTGAATAGTGGGAGTTTTCAGTTTTGATCCAACTATGTACAGACATTTCAAAGATCTTTTATATGCATTGATGATTTTGTTATTCAGCTCATATCTTACTTCTCCTTCAGTGTGCACTTTCAGTTTTGAGCAAGCAAGACTTTGGTTTGTGTCTTGGTGACACGTTCAGATGGACCACTTCAAGATAGGCACATGTGATCACATTAGATGTGCAATCTTCATACCACACCCCACATCTTTGATCCATGTCGTTGCGGCTATTGGTATTCGTGATTGTGATTTGTCGCACTTCGAAATGTATAAATGTTGTGTTGACTATCATGATTCAATATCTGTAGTCTTGATGGACCGGATCTGACAAGCGTTGCTCATGATTATCTAACGGTATTGTTTTGAAATTCAGTAGAGCGCCTATTAGGAACTTTCAAAAGAAAATACATTTTTCAAAAATTATTTTCACTATTAAAATAAAATGTTGTGTTTTCTTTCAGAGATCAGTGTAGCCCAAGTGGGAGAATGTAAGACTCCTATCAGGTGAGCCACACATGATCATCAGATCTGACCGTTGGATTGTTCAGATTGAGCGATTCAGTGGGCCCCCACTACAGTTGTGATCATTGCAAATAGGTTTGGGGCGGGACGCTTGAATCGATGTCCCTATACTCGGTTATTAAGATAGATATGAAACCTACGGTGTGGAGACCCTAGAAGGAGAAGTGTGATGGGTAAGCTTCTAGCCCTCTTTCCTATATATTGATGTCTTGGTCCCCTCACCAACACAGGCGAGAAACCCTAGTCCCATTGAAGGTTCTCCTAAAGGTGTAAGGTGCGGAAGATCAAGATTTCTGTCGGCGGAATGTCTTCCCAATCAGATACGCTTTCAGTTTATGGTTTTGAATATCCATTGTTAATGCATAGACGATCCGTCAATTCCGCAGTACCTAAAGTAACATGATAAACATTATAATAAAAGTAACTTATTTTCTAAAAGCTATTTATGTAATAATTTTTTAAAAGCTTTTTAACTTATTACTTTTATACTTATCTCTCTCTCAATCCATATTAAAGGAGGTTCTCTCTCAGAGTGCATGTTAGGGAGAGGCTTTCTGATAGTCGATATCAAAGGAGGCTCTTTATGATCCATGTCAAGGGAGGCTCTCTGACGGTTTATTTCAAATGAGGCCTCACATGATGGACTATCCACATCGAAGGTGGGGCTCACATACTAGACAGTTCACATCAAAGGTGGGCCCCATATGATGGATGACCCTATATTAATGTGGACTCACATAATGGATGGTCCACATCAAAGTTAGCCCATAATAATACATACCCCACATCAAAGGTCAGCCCATAATAATACATAGCCCACATCCAAAGTGGGTTAGTATGTTGGACGACCCACTCCAAAGGTGGGGCCTACACGATGGATATTCCACACTAAAGGTGGGCTCCACATGATGGGCAGTGGACATTGAAGTTGGGCCCCACATGACAATGGCTCATATTGAGGTGGCCTTACATGATGGACGATCCACATTAAAGGTTGGCTCCTAATGATGAATGGTCTACATCTAAGGCGAGCCCCTGCATGATGAGCAACCCATATTGAAGGTGAAGCCTACATAATGGACAATCCACATCAAAAGTGGTCTCCACATGATGGGATTAATAATGGTGGGCCCCACATGATGGATGATCCACATCAAGGTGGGCCCCACGTGATGGACGGTCGACATCAAAGGTTGGCTTAATGATGAGTGACCCATATCTAAGGAGGGCTTCGCATGATGGGCAGCCTACATCAGAGGTGGGCCCACATGTTGGCCAGTCCACATCAAAGGTGGGCTCCATATGATAGCAGTAGTTATTGAAGATGGGCCCCACATGATGGACAATAACATTGATGGTAGACACCACATGATGAATGGCCAACATCAAAGGTGAGCCTTACCTAATGAACGATGCACAATAAGGGCTAGCCCCCAATGATGAATGACCCACATCCAAGGTGGGCCCAACATGATCTACTGCCCGCATCAAAGGTTGCCCCATGTGATGGACGGTGGATGTGAGGGGGACCAAACAAACTTGAGGGATAATTGCTTTTGATGTTGGAACTAAACATGTTTTTCTACTTTTTGGATGATAAGTATGTTATTTACTAAACATATTTATTTGCTCATTAAGTAGAAACCAACATAGCAGGGGTGGCTAACATGGAGTGTGTGTACTGACAAGCTAACTCAAAAAAAAAAAAAAAAAAAGAAGTAGAAACCAACATAAGCTACTTATAGCATTAGTGGCTTATCTTAAGTAACTTCCAACGCTCCTTTAGCGGAAGAAAATGTGAGTGAAAGATCCAATTAAATAGAATTTATCTATGTTTAATCTAAAAAATAATGAGAATTCTTAATCTTTCTTAGGGGCATTTGGATTATAAGTTACTTTAGATAAGGTATTTATGCCTTAAGTAGCTTACATTGGTTTATACTTAATAAGTAAATAAGCTCACTTGGCAAAGAATGTACTCGCCGACTGAAAAGTAGAGAGTATGTTTTGTTTCCAACAATATACAAGTATTGATCCCTTAGGCTTGTTTGGTCCACCCTCATATTCATTGTCCATCATGTGGGACCAACCTTTGATATGGATTGTTCATTGTGTGGGCCCCCACTTTTGATGTGGGCATCCCATCATGTAGGCCCACCTTAGATGCGAACCATTCACCATTAGGAGTCGACCTTTAATGTGCAGCGTCCATGATGTAGGCTCAACTTTGATATTGGCCATCCATCATGTGGGGCCCACCTTCAACATCCACCACCCATCATACAGAGCCCACCTTTGATGTGGACCATCTATCATGTGGGCCCCACCTTTGATGTGGGTTGTCCATCATGCGGGGCCCGGCTTGGATGTAGGCCACTCATTGTTAACCTTTGATGTGGACCGTCCATCACATGGGTCCCACCTTGACATGGACCATCCATCTTGTTAAGTCCATTTTTTTATGTGGACCATCCATCATGTGAGTCCCACCTTCAATGTAGATTGTCCATCATGTGGGCCCTACCATCAATGTGGTTGGTCCATCATGTGGGGCTCTCCTTGGATGTAGGCCATTTATCGTTAAGGGCCAACCCTCAATGTGGACCATCCATCATTTGGGGCCAACCTCATTGTGGACCATCCATCACGTGCGCCCCGCTTTAGTGTCCACTGCCCATCATGTGGAGCCCACCTTTGATGAGGACCGTCCATTGTGTGGGCCCCACCTTTGAAGAGGGTTGTTCATTATATTGGTCCACTTTAGATGTGAGCTATTTATCATTAGGGGCCTACCGGTAATGTGGATTATGTGGGCCACATTAATATGGGGTCATCCATCATATCCATCATGTGGGCCCCACCTCCAACTCTGGCAATTCAGTCCACTTCAGCACCAACTTGGACAAGTCGCAACTCATTGCAACTCAAGGCTGAGCAAATTGCGTTGGGTCGCCAAGTAATTTAACCATGGTTCCCATGTACAAGTGGGTTTGAAGAATCATGACAAGCTGTCCTCCTACACAGCTTTGTTTGCATCCAAACAGCCCTTTATGCTCATATGGAATGAGGGCCCCACTCATTGAAATGACTCTTTTACCTTTTGGCAATAGAGAGATCCTTGACCCTAGGACTCACTGTATTTGTTATGGGAAGATCCGAGCCCGCTTAAGATCCGAGCACGGAGCGCCAGACTGAGCCGACTAGCATTCTCGACGCCCGAGGCCTCATTTGTCTGATCCGACTTGAAGCATTCCGTAGATGCGTAACATTCAAAAGGCCTTCACTTCGGGACTATAGGTCGGGATAGACTCTGCTATCCGATCGGATACAAAGCCCAATCCCATCTATAGCAAAGCTTTCGCCTCGGGGTCACATCCGAAATATCAGTTCGGACCTATGTATCGTTTGAGTCCAATGAATCGTGAACCAAGGATGATTACGTAAACGAGTCGAGCCGAGCAGGCATTAAGGCTTCATGCGCCAAATGAGGCAACTGCCACGACTAATACATGGTCGAAAACTTCGTCCGGTTATACATATTACGTGCTTGGCACGCCGCACGATCTACAGATCGCGTACCATATCTCCACGATCCGGGAATCCCCCTGATCGTGATGAGATTGTCGGATCTGGACCATTCAGCCGTTAGGTATAAATAGCTCATCACCCCATGTCTACAGGTACGCAATATCGAATACTCTCCTCTTAACTCTTCAATTAAACCCAGATTCCTGTGTCCTGACTTAGGCATCGGAGGGTCCCCCGGCCTAGCCAGGGTCTCCTTTGTTCATTGTTAATGCGCAGGTTTAACGCTCGGTAATCACACAAAGCGGACGAGATCTGAAGGAGAGCCGACCAGATTTTGACGTCAACACTACCTATTTTGCAGTTTGTACAAGCAGGTCCATAGTTGAATGATCTAGACCGTTGTTGATCTGCTGTTGTACCAAAATCCCTCAAATGGATGATCCTAACCACCGATATTCGGCTATTTTAAAGATGAATGCAGACCAATGGTCTGTTTCTCCTTCCTAACTTTGCAGGCCACCAAGCTAAAAGATTAGATTTGTCCACCGACAGTGTTCGATCATGGCCCATCCAGGGATGGGCAAAGACACCAATGGCCTAGTCAGATTCAATCAGTGAACCATAGTTACTATTGGGAAAAATGAAAAGTTACCAGGGTCAAGGATTACCTCATTAAGATGTTGAGTCTATACAAGTGGGGACTAAAGTTCCATAATCAAGACCATCTTCGACTCCACTTTGGATGGACATTTCAAGATTGGAAGATCTTAGCAATCCTATATCATTAGCCTTTTCCTATTCCCCTCTTGAATGTCATTAGTTACCTATCCTTTCCTTTTGGAGGCCCACTAATTGAAGGTTCCATTGGGGGAGAGCCTTGGGTCAATAGTACATCATAGGCCCATCATGTCAACAGTCTGGATCACCCAACACAGGGACCCTCTTCAACGGATTATACAGCACACTTATCATCAGGGAAGGAACATGAAAGCCCAGGATGTACAAAACATACTAAAGTTTTCAGATTGTGTTTGTCATGGCCGGGTCAATGATCAGACCATTGGCCAGTTGGGCCCACATTGTTGCAGCATTTTAAAACATTAAAAGGGAAAGCATGGATGTAACATATAGCCCAGAAATTAGGACCGCCGCCCTCAATTTCTGACTTGCAAATAGATGGCTAAGAAGAAAAACACTGAACATAGTTGTGTAGGATCTCTCTCAAAGATTTTAGGGCATCATCCATCCAAGGAGGGTCCATCATGTTAGAATAAAAAATGGAAAAAGAGATTTGAAAAATAAGAAAAAAAAATGGTTTTACCTTTTGTTAACTATCTAATGGTTTTACCTTTTGTTAACTATCTTGCCTTAATTGTGGTTAATTTTGTTCCATATTGAAAAATAGTTAGGAAAATTAAGCATTTATATTAAAACTCCTCACTAATTATTTGTATTGGAAAACAAGGATATGCCATGTGAGTAACCTCACATGCAGGCGCACTGGTTGTGGCTATGGTTGTTGGCGTCATGTATTTATTACTCTACTTGAAGGTTTTCTTCTGTGTTCTTTCTGCAACTTCTATTTGAGTAAATCAGTAGGAGATTCTTGACTTCATGTCGTTGAGATCACTGGTGCATTTAATCAACGCCATTCATCTTAGAAGAGAGTTGTTATATCCTCCAGGCAAGACTTGTAGGAATCCAATGCACCTAAAATTTTTGTGAGGGTAAATTTGTCTTTAAGACAACGACTACAACGTATCAACTCTCCAAATTCTTCTCTTATATTTTAAATTTTCTGTTATATCTCTACATATTTAAACCAACACATCATCCCAATGTTTTGGATCATTGAACCTTGGATTCCGAGGTAATGAACTGAAATCCCAAGTATGCTATATGTTAAGCATCCTTATAATTCTCTCTACCACCTCAAATCAGAACTGGAAAATCATCAATGGCGAGCCAAATCAATAAACACTAGGGGCCTGTTTGTTTTCCTCTTTACCATCGTAAATGGTAGTAAATAGCTATTGTTTGGAAGAGAGGAAATATAAAAGGTAATTACAATTTACTTTTTGAAAAAAACGATGGGAATGATTGAGTGAAATTTTTGGATCTCACCATGATGTATGTGATCGATCCACGCCGTCTATCTATTTTATCAAATCATTTTAATGTTTTTGTCAAAAAAATAGGTAGATTATAAGCTCAATTGGACCACACTGCAATAAACAAGGGGATATTTACATCCATCGTTGAAATGTGAAGCCATCCATGGGTCCCACACTGATTTGTATATGTGATCCAACCTGTTCATATGATCACACAGACACGGATGAAGGAAAAACACAAATATCAGCTGGATACAGAACTCCTATGGCCCACAAGAAGTTTCAATGGTGTGTGTTTAATCCTAGTGTTTCTTGTGTTGTGGTATACTTGCACTTTGGATTTGCCTAGATTTTCAGTTTATGCCCTAAAACGAGCTGTTACAATGAATGGATGCTTGGATCAAACACATATATCACGGTAGGCCCTGCAAAATTTTGAATTTTTTTCTTGATAGTGTCAAGTCAAATCAAAGCTTACTGTGTGTGGGGGGTTACGGTATATTTCTTATGGAAAATAATGATTGTTTATTTACTTTTATTTACAGCTGTAAATAAGAAAGCAAACACCCCCTACGAGGGAATCCACCAAACAAGGCCTGCAAAACCCAATCCCAGTTCAGGTTGGGTGTCAAGGTCCTCAGGTCGGGTTCATGTTGGAAAACACCAACCCGAATTGACATTGGGTTGGGAATAATCAAATGTGCTTTGGTTGGGTACAGAGGAATTTGGATTGGGTTGAGGTTGAGTCTTCCTGAGGCTAGCTCAGGCTTGGGTTGACCTTCAACCCTCAAAATGACTCTTAACCCACCTTGTATCTTATCTGGCTTTGGAATCAATTTATAACAGGGAAAATGAATGTCAACAGTTTTTGAGGAAAGCTATGAAATGGAAATCAGCTACCAAGACTACCCTTGCTTTTACCCTCAAAAACAAAGAAAAGGCAGGTTTTCCACATTAAACCAATTTCATTTGCAGGGTTTTCCAAGTTTACCAAACAGCTCCCTGGATTGTATAAATACAAACTACATTCAGTGACAGAGAAAAAAAAAAAGCCTCTATAGAAGAAATAGAAGAGAAACAAAACCCATAAATATATCTGTACACATCCGCACAAGACTTCCGATACTTCGCTACTAGAAAACATTTGAGCGTCCTCCGGAAGGTTGTAGCCAATCTAGTATACATAGGTGGAGGAAATGCTCTCTTTCAGGCTTATAAAAACCACATTAATAGTGCACAACAGGCATTAAAAAGGAAACGCATGCATGCACTTTGTCTACAGCAAGCCAGCATCCTTGAGGGCACGCTCAAAATCTGCTTCGCTCTTCCAATCATTCACCTGCATCATTAACCCAAACAATAAACACCAACTCACTAAGCCACACCACAGAATATGGACAAGAACACATTCTCTCTCTCTCTCTCTCTCCATATACATACATGGCTCTGTGGGTGTCTAATACAGCTAGTTGAAGTCCAACTAGTTGTGTACCCATCTAGGAAGGTAGTCCCACCATGAAAATGGGATGTCCCAAAAATCAGGTTGATCAAACTATCAGGTCGGCCACATCATACAAAACAATGAGCCACCCAAAAACCTCCACTTTCATATGGGGCCCATCTAACAGTAGGATCAGCCTGATTTTTGGGGCATCCTATTTTCATTGCCGGGGTACCATAGTGGAAGGGTGAGATTGCATACAAACACCACGATTAGGTCCCCCCACACCAACTACTTGGAGTCTTGGACATGCAACTAATTGTGTGAGCCTTTCTGTACGTGCATGCGCGTGTGAGTTTTGCTAATGCCCCATGTTCCCAAGCCTTTTGAATGACATGTGGGACATCCAATCATTGATTAGGACAGTTCATTCAATAGTCCATTGTTTTACAAGCCATAGATCACATGGTTAGAATCATCAAACCAAAGTGCTACTTTGGAATCATAAGCAATACAAAGTGGGATCTATCTAGTAGATGTTTCACGATGATGATTGGGGCTATTTTGTTTTTCTGCTTAATCTTGACTGTTCGTTTCCCATGATATTTATTAGACACTTGGGATCATCCAGTTAGTGTGATTTTTGTACAATGGATTGCTCCTACTTGTATGAATGAATGAACGGTTCAGATTGACTATGGGTTACCCAATGCACCATTTAAAAGCTTTGGGGACATTGCCTACCATCCTCATGAAGATGGGGCCAACGCACGCAAGATGAAGGGCCTGTGTGTCCTAGATTGCATATACACCATGTGAAATGAATTCTCGAAGGGTTCTCATGAGAACCAGTTCCTCTCTGTGTGTGTGTTGTGGGGGGGTTGATTGTAGGCACAAACCAAAGATCCCTGGAAGTTAAATTTGGGAGATTACCTGCTCCACCTTGTGGTTGAAGTGTCTCTCAATCTTCTCCATGATTGTGAAGTCCCTTTCAGTACACAGCAAGTTGAACACAGCTCCTGTAATAGGGTGGCAACCCAATCATTTGTGAAATGTTAGCTCAATCAAATACACAAGATTCCATGCTATCTGTATTTCTCAGGAAGACTTGCAAACGTTTCTCACAGAGGAGAACAGTTACAATGGCCATTATAACAGTTTGCAGCAGTAACTTCATTAGCTGACCAAAACAACTTCTATAGGGATTGATCTTCTTGCAGTTCATGCCATCTATTGACAGTGTTCAATGTATTGAAAATATTGACTGCTATTTTTAGGTATAACCGAAAAATATTTCCATGTACTGACAATAATGCATCGACAATGACCATATTTTGCAACATTGTTGAATATCATGATATGCCAATCAACAGAGCCTTTATAAAGTTACAATATATCATCCGATACTGGTGACCATATTTCGCAACATTGTTGAATATCACGATATGCCAATCAACAGAGCCTTTATAAAGTTACAATATATCATCCGATACTGGTGACATTTCACAAGTATTGAGCAATAATAGCATATATCACTGAAAACAGAAATAGACAGCTTAAACAGACTTAATATATATATATAAAAACTCACCATTACGACCGAAACGTCCTGCTCTACCAACCCTATGCAAGTACACCTCGTAATCAGGTTCCGTTGGAGATTCATGTTTGACTGGAAGGTCGTAATTGACAACCAAATTAACCTTCACAATAAGCAACAATGTTAGCATTTATTGAATATACAGGCATGGCAAAGCTGTTTCTGAGTGATACAGAAAATAAGCACCTGCGCTTGATCGAAACCTCGAGAAAGGAGATCAGTTGAAATGAGGACTTTAGTTAGTCCCTCTTTAAACTCCTTGATCATCTTATCCCTCATGTCTTGCTGATGGGCACCATGAATACAAGTACAGTCATAACCAAAGTCCTCCAATTCCTTATACAACGTGTCAGCACTTCTCCGTGTACGGACAAATATAATAGTCTGCCCCCACTTCTGTGCTAATTCAAAAATCTTGTTCTTAATTACATCAATCTTCGCTAGTTCATCTGGACAGGACACCTTGTACTGCTTCACAGTGTCAAGTGACAACTCTTCTTTCTTTACAAAGAGCTGATTCCCATCTTTAACCACTTTTGATACAAATTCCTTTACAGTTTCATTAAAGGTAGCAGAAAATAGAAGCACCTGATGCCCCCATGCACAAAAGAAAGAACAATGAGCTCAAAAATAAATATGTAAATAATTCAACCTTCTCAAATTCATTAAGGAAACTAGTTCTCACTTCAAATCAAGGCACAACTTCTGTACATGTAAAGGCACTTTAGACAATTCATTTCAAGGTAAGAATTTAGAAGGGACTGGTGCTAGGCATACTGGTATCAAGTATCAACAAATTAGGATACTGATGAGGGATACTTGTAAGATGTATTAGGTTTATTATCTCCAACAACTTGCAAGTTTTTATATTCTTGTCATCAAAGTAATATAGCAGGAATAATGTAAATAATCTTAATTTTCAAAAAAAAAAAGAAAAGAAAAAAGAAGTAAATAATTGCTGTCAAAATTGTCGAAATCAGTCTTTGAATTCGAATGTCATAAGACCTAAATATAGAAAGGAACAAGTACATCTTTTATAACAATTGTAATTCTATTGAAAAGCTAAAGGACAACAGTTGTTTTGATTTGGAGCTAGGAAAATGAAACCAAACACATTTTGGATCACTTAAATTTGTGCTCATCTGTAGACCAGTGATGGCTGGTCAAAATTTGGAAAGGAAAAACCAAATGAGAAAGCGCTTGATGATGTCAGCCATTTTTCATAAGGGGGTGTTTGATTTTTCATTTCCTCCGTAGATGCCCTGTAAATAACATATTATTACTTCTTACTCCTGTTTTAAAGTCGATCAGTATTCCCGCCTCGAAAAGCAGTTTGAAAAGAACTGACTTAAATTTGTGGGCCCTACCGTGATGTATGTGACAAACCCACACCGTCCATCCATTTTATCAGAGCATTTTAGGGCATGAGCCCAAAAATGAGGCAGATACAAAGCTCAAGTGGCCCACCCACAGGAAACAGGGGTCGTAAAATGTCCGCTGTTGAAAAGTTTTTTCTTCCTAGGGCCAACAAGATTGTTTATTTGTCGTCTAACCTGTTCATAAAATCACACAGACATGGATAAGGGGAAAACACAAATATCAGCTTGATCCAAAACTTCTGGAGCCCCCAAAAAGTTTTTAACGGTAGGTGTTCAACTCCCACTGTTTCCTGTGGTGTGGTCCACTTGAGCTTTGGATCTGCCTCAATTCTGGGCTCATGCCTTCAAATCAGCTGGCAGAATAGATGGACGGCATGGATAAGCCACATACATCACAGTGGGCCCCACATGAAATTTGCACCCCTCCTCGGTTTTAGTGTTAAAAAAGCAAGCCGTCAACATTTGCATTTGCATTGAAAATGGTGTAAGGATTACATTGGTAATGAATTATTACCTATTTACAGGTATTTACAGAGGTGAATTAGAAAACAAAGTCCCTAAATGTGCATTCTGGAAACATGCATTCTGAAAGGACCTTATAAAACAGAGATTCATCATCATCATCTCCCCAATTAATTGGGGTTGGGTAAATGAATCCTTTTTTACCATTCAACTATATCAAGGGCCATAACTTGAGGAACTGACTTATATGACAAAGATTCATTCTACCAAAATAAGTTCCTTATTGGCGGGATGGTGCTTTGTCTTCTTCCGCAAAATCCTATAGACCAGATGAGTGACAAGGTTGTCCTATTTTCCGACACTTGTAGGCACCATGGCAAATCTAGCTGATATTTAGCAATATTCTTTGAAATCTTAAATGCCCAATGCTATCATGTTAATATCATGATATCTCAAAACCTTAGCAGCTTGTTTTTCTGCAATTTTATCGTGATACTAACGCATAACTTATTTAAAATTTTAAACATTCATTGTGTGTGTGTGTGTGAGTAATTTATTAGCATAAATAAATAATTTCCAATTTTATACATTCACAGATACTTTCCTGATATTTATATCTAGAGGAAAAACCTTAAAATATGAAAATATAGTGAGAAATGGTCGAGAACGAAAATTGTCACATGCTTGCAGGAAATGTGCAAGCTGTCTAGGGTTGGATACCCTAGGATACATGTAGGAAACATTTTCACTAATTCCTATCACATTAGGTTCATTATTTTTTAACTCTAACAATTTTCTTTCAGTCGGGTTACAGATGCTTGTACATGCGCGTTGACGGTAACGGTGGCAGTAACGGCCACCACCGTTACCTTTACGATCCGGGTTGTAACGGCTGTTACAGCCCCTGTAACGGCCGTTACAGTCCTTTTCTTTTGAAAAAAAAAAAAGGTCAAAAAACCTGTATCTACCCCGTAACGTTGAAAAAAAAAAAGTTCGAAAAACTTATATCTGCCCCATAACAAACCATTACAGGGCTATTATGGCCTTTACAGGGAGCATAACAGGCCGCTAAAAGCGGTTACAGGTCTTCTTTTTTTTTTTCCATAACGGTTGTTACGGCCGTTACGACCCCATAATGTGCAGCAGTTGCCACTGTTACCTAAAGGTAACAGCCTTTACGGCCCCATAACAGCCTTTACAGCCCACCATGTGCACACACACACAACAGCACACCCATGCATGCACACACAGACACGCATGCGTGCACACATGAACTCGTGCACACACAGACAAGAAAAAGATCGTGTCAACCCCACAGTAAGTTATGGTAGTGTCGACCTCTACAGGGCCCACTGGTGCGTTCATAAGATCCATACTATACATGAGATGTGCCCTTTGATGTTAAGCCATGAGACCAAAAATCAGTCTGATCAGAAACTGAGATGGGCCACACTAAAATCTCCCAAGCTATTTCGTGGTATGCCATCCAATCCATTTGTAGATGCACACCCAAGATAAAGGAACACCAAAAAAGGCCGGCCTTTACGGCCTCATAACAGCCTTTACAGCCCACCATGTGCACACACACAACAGCACACCCATGCATGCACACACAGACACGCATGCATGCACACATGGACTCGTGCACACACGGACAAGAAAAAGATCGTGTCAACCCCACAGTAAGTTATGGTAGTGTCGACCTCTATAGGGCCCACTGGTGCGTTCATAAGATCCATACTATACATGAGATGTGCCCTTTGATGTTAAGCCATGAGACCAAAAATCAGTCTGATCAGAAACTGAGGTGGGCCACACTAAAATCTCCCAAACTATTTCGTGGTATGCCATCCAATCCATTTGTAGATGCACACCCAAGATAAAGGAACACCAAAAAAGGCCATTCTGAAACTCAGGTCGGCCACATGAAGTGAATATAGAGGTATTAGCCTATTAGGCATGATTTTTCATTGTTCCCTTTGATGTGTCACACTTGAGTGTCTTGTTCAGGCTAATTTTGGGCTCCACGGTGAACTTGAATCGGCAAACATGATGGAAGGAACAGATGTCATGCAAACAATATGGTGGGGGCACATAAAGGTCATTTCCACTGTAACTTATGGTGGAATTAACTACAATGGATCGGGACCCTGTGTGTGAAAAGATCACTTACTGTTGAGCGTATCATACATTCAATTTGGATTGGGACCCGTAGTGATGTGTGTGAGGCATACAAACTGTGCAGCAGATGTGGGTCACCATGACAAGGTGATGCCCCAAAAATTAGTTAGATCCAAGGAGTGCCGGTGATACATAACGTTATCGGCGTTGCCCATCATGCAATACAGGGGCGTACCGTAACGGCCATTATCCCCATAACGGTTACCCCTTGTAGCGGTCGAGAAAAGACTTTTATTATTATTATTATTATTTAAAACTGGCTCAAATGACCTCATTTTCCACTCATTCTTTTCAATTTCATGTTTCTTAGAGTGATCCTACACCTTGTGCACTCTTTTTGGATTAAATACTCGCACAAAGCGATTATGATGAATTGAAGCTCCATGAGGCCACTTTGGGAAAAAAAAAAAAAAAGAAAGAGAGAAGTCTTCAATTTTGTTTTTTTTTAAAAAAAAAAAATAAAAATAAAAATAAAAATTCTTGCTAGAAACAATTTCTTTCAAGATTACAACACCAAATCAACCATATATTGCTAAATTTATAGCCAATTTGCTGTTGTTTTTATAATTTTCCAATTTTCTTATAATATTGTTGTTTTTTACATAAAAATCAGCAATTTTTTTTAAAAATAAAAATTATATTTTGAGTGTGGATGGATGTAATACATGTAGGATAACTAAATCTACAAATGCATGCCTTAGATCACTCGATTTGATCCTTTTTCATTTTTTTCATTTTCTGCTGATTTTTGGATGAATAGTGACAGTCAAGAAAAATCTTTAAAAAAAAAAAAAAAGTTATATATATATATATATATATATATATATATATATATATATATATATATATATATATATGAGTGTGGATGGTTAAAAACATGTAGGATGAATAGATCTACAAATTCATGCCTTAGATCACTCATTTTTTATCTTTTTTTTTTGAATTATTATTTTTCATTTTTGGCTGATTTTCGAATGAGTAGTGGCTATCGAGAAAAATCCCCAGAAAATGTAGGTTTTTTTTATTATTTAAAATTGAGTATGGATGGTTGGAGTACATGTCGGATGAATAGACCCATAAATGCATGTCTAGATTGCTCACTTTAATCCCTTATTCTTAATTTTCTCACTTTCAGACAATTTTTGGATGAATAGTGGCTGTCAAGAAAAATCCCAAAATAAGTTTTTTCTGATCAACAAGGGCAACTTTTGAACAATAAACTTGGACAGACCACATTTATGATGAGGATAGCCCACTTCTACCTTGGTTGGAACAAAGACAGAAATACGTAGAAGATGATAGTCAATAAGTCAAGGTGCACGATCCACTGATATGCACAAGGTAGGAACAAAGTCATGTAGTTGTCTTGGACCCAAAGGGTTGATTTAACCCAACAAAAGAATACTAGTGACAGCGAAATCGAGACCGATAATCATGTCGGTAACAATAACGATGTAGTTGAAAAAAATGGTGATGATGATGATGCACCTACTTCTAGTGTTACTTAGAACAAGGGGGTACAATCTGCTATAGATTGCGAGGCCAATGAGGATCGACGGGATATAGGAGAGCGAACTTATAAATGTACAGAGTCACAATCATTGTTATCAAATGCGATCGCATATGCGCATATGCGATCCTTGCAAGTATGCCATGACATACTTTTATATGCGATAAATATGCGAGTATGCGATCGCATATTTCCCAATAGCAAAGAGTAGAAGATTTTTATTTTTTATTTTTTCAAATTGGAGAACTTTTGCCTATAATTAGGCACTGATATCCCCTCCATTTTCACTATTCTTTACTCCAAAGCTCTAAATCTTTTACTCTCTCTCTTACACCTCTTTCTTTCTTACTCTAATCTCTCTACAATTATTTCAATCATGTTTATTTTTTGCATTTTATAAGTTGTGCTTACTTTTTGTAAATTAAGTTGTAAGTTATAACTTGTAAGTTGTTTCAAGTTATCCATTTATCATTAAAATTTCTTTGTTCGAAGTTTATAATAATTAGTTATCTTTTAATGTAGCTTGTTGATTGTTTTGTTAAAATTTATATAATATAATATAAGTAATTAAATATATCACTTAATGAAACACTCAAACTATAATGAAATAAGTAAAATAACCCAATCCAATCATGTGTACTAATTAGACGAGTTTTTCCGTCTCTCTCTTTTTTTTTAGAATTTTTAGAATTTTTTTATTTTTATTTTTTGAAAAAAAAAAAATATGCCATGGCATATGCGATTGTGTGATCGCATATGCGAACAACATATGCTGATCGCATATGCGATTTGACAACATTGGTCACAATACGTCTAGATGAGAGGGAGCATGATTCATGAGGAGGTTGGCACTAGTGATACTGGAAGAGATGGAATTCCCGGACATCAAATCACCTATGGATATGGATATGACCATAGATAGTATATGGAGCATGTTGAGCCACATTCATGTGAAGCTAGTCCCGGTTGTCAATATGATCCATATGAAGCTAGTCGATATTGAGGATACCTATATGCGGGTCCAAATTCGAGTTACTTGTCACCCCACTCTCATTCCCAGCACTACAAGCAGCAACACTAAGGGTAGCCGCAATGCAAGTACAAGCACAACTGTGGTGGCGGGTCTAGTGGTTATGACTATGGTTACGGGTTTTCGTCTGACAGTGGTAGATATTCTTATTCGGGGCCGACACATCAAATCCCCAACAAGGATCGTGATCAATCATCTTCAAGTTTCATTGACATGGGTTTTCCCTCCAACTTTTGTTGATGATGAGGACATGGAGGTCAACCAATCATAAACAACAAAATTTTCATTCAAGTGGTGATTGGTTGGTGATGCAAATATTTGTCCATTGGGCTTTGAGCGACATTATTTTATGACTCGTCACTTATGTTTTGAGCTCTTTTACTTTTGAGACAGTCCATGGTTATATAAATATAAATAATTATCTCATTATTAGTATTACATTTATGTTAAATATATTCTTATCATTGATATCATTTATTTAGGAAATTAAACATAGGATTTTTCCAGTCAATCTAAACTTGTCAGGTTCATAACATCATCAAACAAGCCGAGACAACATTCTTACTAAGGAATGGACTGTTACGCCATCATAAACATGTTTTTAAAAAAAATAAAGAAAAAGAAAAAAAGAGTGCATATTTGAAATCCTCTAAATATTTCGAAATTTTCTTCTATTTTATCAAATTTTTTTAATCCTTACTAGGTCGTAAGAACCATTACGGTATACCTTGGTCAATTTTTTGGCAAATTAAAAACAAAAAAGTTTTTTGATCGTCACTAGGTCGTAACGGCCGTTACGGTATACCTTAGTCGAATCCAAAGGTGGGCCACACCACAGGAACATTGCCAATTCCTACCTAAAACCTCTAAAATTAAGTGGTTGGTGTGGTGGGGACCACTTGGGTTTTGGAACAACTTGATTTTTGGTGTCCCTTCAGCCAGGTGGGGCACATAGAATGAGCCAGTAAGATGAGCATAGAAACTTCATCTTGGACCCTAAATGGACACCTACATTTCCCCTCCCCACTGTCCTCTATGGTGTGGCCCATCTAAATTATGGATTGGGCTGATTTGGGGACCCTGAGCATAAAACATCAACAGGCACAATGGATGGGCAGGTTAAGTCTGAAACACATCTCACTGGCTACACTACTCGACATTGTAAGAAACTCTCTATTGTCAACATGGGGTCATTACCCTACACACAGTGGAAACCTCTCACAGTGTTGACTACATGGTATCTACCCTATGTGTGCATGCACAAGCACACACGCACACACACAAAGGAGAATCAAGACATGGTGAATTATACAATGCAGTGTACTGCATGTGGGACCACCATGATGCGTGTCAGACATAAGTCATGCATCAGAGGCACCCCCTCTAGAAAATGAAACACCTCAAAAATCAGCCATATCCTGGTCTCAAGTGGGCCACACAAATGTAAAAACACCAATCACCTAGTGGGGCCCACTGAATTCTGAGAATGGCATGATTTTTGGTTTCTCCCATCCATGTAGGAGACACAATGAAGGGGTAGGATGGTATATAAACATCATATTGGGCCCCAAAGGTAACCAATAGTGGACGTCCCCTCCGCATTGTTTTCCATGGTGGGGCTCACCTGAGTTATGGATTGGGCCTAGGTCTAGCATGGCGCGACGCACCTGAATGGCAGCTTGGATCTCTACAACACAGCACAGTGGAACCTACAATGGTCAACTCTACCATAGCTTATGATAGATTCGAGTGTATTATGTATGTATGTATGTATGTATGTACGTATGTTTGTATGCATATGACTGATCATTCTAGCCATAACAATGTGTGATTGTACTGTAAAAATTACAAATACTAACAATATCATTAGACTTGTACCTTCCGGAAAAAATTAAGAACAAAATCTTGTTTAATGAAAACTAAATGGCATGCAAAATTGGGATAGCATGTACATATCCATGTGTTTATCCTGAACTATTGGGAAATGGAGAACTGCATTCTTGTTCCCATATTTGTGCCCATGTCAGTATTTTTATCCGACTGTCATAGCCACCAAGGTGAAGAGATCTATAGTATAAGAAGGGGTTTCAAGTAGTCCAAATGGCAATAGATGCACCTTAGCGGTATTGTCAAACAACCAATTGCTCTAAAAGCTCAAGCTGTTAGAGGATAGTGTATCAATGTATATCAAAGGACTTCAACACTCCCCCGCACGTGCGGGGTGGAACTCCGCGCGGGAACATACTGGGCAAGGGTGGAGGGACAATCACAATTCACACCTAAACGGCCCCCCTGTTGGGGAATATATTAACTGAGCCATATTTGCTGCTCCTAGGATTCGAACACAAGACCTTCCGCTCTGTTACCATGTCAAACAACCAGTTGCTCTAAAACCTCGAGCTGTTAGAGGATGGTGTATCAATGTATATCAAGGGACTTCAACAGATATCAAGGGGAATGGAGAACCACATTCTTGTTCACATATCTGTGTCTGTGTCAGTTATATGACCAACATAGCTACCTAGATGAAGAGATCTGTAGTTTAAGAAGGGGTTTCAACTTTCAAGTAGTCCAAATGACAATAGGCACACAAAGAACTTATGAAACATGATCATATGGCGATGTTCTGGAAGGATGAACATGACCATTTTTCATGACGAATGGAGTCAGCCTTATGATTCATTGAAAGAGCATGATGTTCAGAAATCATAATCGACACTCCAAGAATCTAAGGAATTCATCAACCAGATCAGTAACAAAGAGAAGATTTATAGTTAATTAAGGAAAACTGATCATAAGAATGTGAAAATGATTGCAATCAAGTTCAAAGCCTATGCTGGTGGATTATCTTCAATGAGGGTACATAGGTCCAATCCGAAGAACTCTGCATGGGAGAGAAATACTCCAAGATTTACAATTGTTCGACATCATGAGCTTTCAAAGTTAATGCGCATGAGTCCAAACCAGGACCCTCATAATTGGATACATTCAAATTCATTGAACCAGACAGAGAAGCAAAAGGAGGCTTTGAATGTTTGTAATGACATAATCTTCCAGCCAAACATTTCCTATCCACATTTTAAAATAAATAAATAGAATTAAACCATGTTTTGAGGATCATAACTTTCATTAAGTTTAGCATGTACTTCAATAAAACCATAAGATAAAGTGAACTATTGAAACAACAATTTGGAAGCACTCTACAAACTAGCTTATCTATACCCCTTTATTTCAAGCATGCATGAATAATCTCAAATTACAATTGACCAACCTGGCAATGGGAACTGTTTCTTTCAATATCCTTCATGATCCTTAATGAGTCATCCTTAAAGCCATCCTATACCAAAAGAGTAGTCGTTGAAATGAATAACCATGGAATGAAAGTATCACATGACAAAGGCAGCGTTGACTATATATATATTTTAGGGCAAGGCAGACCTATTTTTAACATTATTTGTCCAAATCTTACGATATGGTATGTCAGCTATTAGCATATAAACATTTGCAATGTCATGGAGCATCTTTAAAGTACAGTGTAAAACTTGGATCATAACACTGTCCAGAAAAAATATGGATATTTTTTATTCTTTTTGAAAAAACAATGCAGAAAGCAAGTCACAGATGGCAGCAAGTAAGTCCAAGCTGCTTGAATATCCAGAGTGATGTATTAAGTACTTTATTCTAGAATTGGGATAATTTCCAATTTATGATATTGAAAATAAGATGCTCAAATCAGATAGCTGAGTATTGTTACAAGCATAGAAAGAAGAACATTGTGCGACGTTGTTGAGGAATGGGGATTCCATGAGGGAGACTTCTGGAGGGTTCTTACTTACCATTCAGGGTGGCTATGAAGTTCGTTCACAGTGGGGTTTTGGCTGGTAAGGTGTCTTGCTTGGGGGAAGGCTAGGGAAGCTTGTGTCAGTCAAGTTCCTATAGAGCAGGAGGCAGGGGACTCCATCTGGGTGAGGAGGAATCTGTTGAGCTGGGGAAACAGCTGGGCACTGATGCTGAGGATGAATGGAAGTTTAAGATCATCCCGCGGGAACTGGAGGCAGAAAAGAAGAGTTAACCTACGTTGCTGTCTTCGGGGCCTAAAGCCCCTGGAGGTCTCCAGAGAGCTCCGTGGGCTGAGATCATCCATTAACCATGAGGGGTAGGCAGATGAAGTACTTGGGGGATGGGAGGGGACCTTACTAATTGGTAACAATGGATATTGTTTCTTGGATTATTAGAGGTTTGGGGGGCGACGGGAAGAGGCTAACTGTTAATGACATGGTTGGATCTTCAAAAATGCCAGGATTCCTAGGTTTCAGGAAACTAGGAGGGAGTCGCTAGACCTCAGTCTGTTATAGAGTTGTAGCATAGAGGGGACTGTGAGTGGGAAATGGTTGAAGCTTGCGGAAGATCAGGAGGGATGCTCGTCATGTGGTATACCAATTAACTACAAAAGGATGTGGTCATCAAGAAGCAATGGTTGTTAGCCATCCAGTTTACATCCAGGGGGAGGGTCAGGTCAACAATGGGCGTTTCCAGCAACCTAAGGTCTGAATGATCCCAAGATTAGGATGATATTTAGGGAAGAGCTCAATTTCCTAGGAGGTCCCCTGGTGCCTAGGAGGAAACTTCAATGCTATTTGGTTCAATCATGAAAAGCTTGGAGGTTCCAAACTCTCCACCAGTACGCAGAGCTTTGGTGCCTCTTGGAGCTGCTCAATGTCCCATTGGTAGGTGTGCTAAATTCACTTGGCCTAATAAACAGAGGAATCTTGTCATGAGCAGGCTCAATAGATTTCTCTACAATGCAGGTGGGGGGGAGTTGTTTCCAGATGTGAATTCTTGTGTTCTACTGGCAGGGCTTACAGATCACAGGCCAATTTACTTTCTTTAGTCTTTGACTCTTGGGGCATGAAGTCTTTTTGGCTTGAAATTATGTGGCTGGAGCACCCAGACTTCGTCATAGTGGTTCAAGAGTCTTGGATGGAGGAGGTTAACAGCAACAGTGCTAGTGCGAAATTTGGAGGCAAGCTAAAAAGACAAAGTAAAAGGTGAGTTGGAACTCTATGGTTTTGGACAGTTTTCCTTCCAAAGAGATGTTGTCTGGGGAGATTGCCGATTTTGGCGGAGTGGAAGAAGAGCTCGGGGGCCTGTCGGATGCTGATGCAGAAAATGGATTTTGCTGGAGAGAGAGAGAGAGAGAGAGAGAGAGAGAGAGAGAGGAGAGAGAGAGAGAGAGATGGTTGAAGGAAGGAGACAAAAATACTACCTTCTTTCATAGGAAGGTTAGTGCTCACAGCCACAGGAACCATATCGAGAGTTTTAAAGTGAAGTAGAGATTTGCTCCAAATAGTTAATCTGCTCCAAGTTTGTTTCCCACTCTTCAGCAGGATTCTCTGAAGGTTTTCCCTCCTGCCCAGTAGGTAGGATTTTGCTAGCATCTCTATGGCTCAAGCAGAGCCAGTTTTGATTCTGCAAAAGTTAGAGAAGTGGTCTTCAAAGCATCAGCGGATGAGCTACAAATCCCCATGGTTTTCCTTTGGTGTTCTTCCAAAGGTGTTGGAACATCATAATAGATGATCTGATGGTGTTTTCTGAATTCCATCAGTTAGCACACATTGTAACTCTTTTTTCATTGCACTCTCTCTCTCTCTCTCTCTCTCTCTCTCTCTCTCTCTCTCTCTCTCTCTCTCTCTCTCTCTCTCTCTCTCTCTCTCTCTCTCTCTCTCTCTCTCTCTCTCTCTCTCTCTCTCTCTCTCTCTCTCTCTCTCTGTCTCGTGTCTCGGGGGGGGGGGGGCTGAAGAAGGTTGTGGCAGGATTTGTGTCTTCGCATCAAAGTGCGTTCATTCCTGATGGATGCTTTCTCGACAGGCCTTTCATAGCAAATGAGTAAAGCAAACATGTATCGTAGGTGCCTGGGGTTTATGCTCAAAGTGGACCTTGAAAAAGCTTATGACAGCATTAACCACGAGTTTCTAATGTTTCTGCTATGGGATTCAAAGAAAGGTGGCTGAAGTGGATTAGAGAGGATGTGTCTTCGGCATCATTCCTTGTTAATGGGGCCCTAAAGGGATTCTTCAAAGGGGAGAGAAGTCTAAGGCAGCCTTGAATGCAGTAAGCTCAGCAGGAGGTATTGTGGTGGCTTGGAACAAAGATCTTTGGAAATTAGAGGACAGTTCAGTTAGATCATTCTCAATTTCTGCATCTTTCAAGGAGATCGGGTCTGGTTTCAACTGGTTGTTCTCAGCAGTCTATGGTCCATGTTGTCCAAATCAGAGGCACAGCTATTTTGGAATGAGCTTAGCTCTTATCAGAGCTTGTTGTGATTTACCATGGTGTGTAGGTGGAGTTTAACGTTATCAGATTTGCACATGAGAAGTCGAGCGGCAGCCAAGTTACTAAAAGTATGAAAGGCTTTGAGGAGTGAGTGGGCTAATTTAGTTGCTGGTAAATTTACTTGGACCAATGGGAGGGATACTCCGGTGATGTCTCATCTGGATAGATTTTTGTTATCGGTCGGTTGGGTTCAAATGTATCTGCTGGTTTTTTTTTTTTTTTTTCATGGCCTAGCTAGGCCCATATCTGTTCATCGTCCGATTCTTCTAGAAGTTGAGGACCAAAGCCATTTTGTTTCAGATTAATGCAGTTAGAAGTTGAAGACTTCCCAGACATTATCTAAGATTGGTGGCTTTCCTTTAAGATAGTAGGCACGGCTGGCTTTAGACTTTCTCAAAAGCTTAAGCTTCCCAAGGGCAAGCTGAATGTATGAAAAAATAAAATAAAATAAAATAAAATTCTCAGGCAATAGGAATGTTAAAGCTGATAGCATGGTTCAGGAAATATGAGTTGGATATTAAGGAGCAGGGTATTTTACTTGAGGAAGATAGCCTCAAATGATCATCTCTAGCAGCAGACTACTCCAAATTCTTTAAAGAGGAAGAAATTAAATGGAGGCAAAGATCACAGGCCCTTTGGTTAAAGGAAGGTGACAAGAATACCCAACTCTTCCATAGTATTGCTAGTGCTAGAGCAAGGAATATTCGTATCGGCAGCCTATTAGTTGATGGGGCTAGAATTGAAGACATGGGTCGCATTTGTTCAGCCATTGTACAGTTTTACTCGAAGCTACATTCAAGTGCAGGGGGTTAGGAGGCCCAACTTGGACAACTTGTCTTTTAATCAATTACCGGCTACAAAGAAGTCTCTTGAGAAACAAGTAACTGAAGAGGAGATCGAAATTGCAGCGGACTATTTAGGGGAAAGACAGCCCCGTGCCCGGACAGATTTCCCATGACCTTTTATCAAGTTTTTTGGGAAGTGCTCAAAAAGGATGTGGTGGAGTTTGTCAAAGAATTTCCCGATAATGACCAGCTAGCTGCGGGGATGAGGACCTCTTTCGTAGCCCTTGTTCCAAAGTAAGAAGGTGCATAATCTCTTAGGGACTTTAGGCCTACAAGTTTGATAGGAAACCCGTATAAAATTGTGGTGAAAGTTCTAGCATCTAGATTCAGGCAGGTTTTGGATCATGTTATTTCAGAAAATCAAGGAGCCTTTGTGGCTAATAAACAGATCTTGGACATTGCTCTCATGGCTCACGAATGCATAGATTCAAAATTCAAAGAAGGCAAGAAAGGATTTGCATGCAAGCTAGACATTAAGAAGGCATATGATCATGTTGAATGGGGGTTCTCAGATTATATGTTTGCTAGGATTGGTTGCAGAAGCAAATGGATACGAGATTGTGTTTCGTCGGCTCCATTCTCAGTTGTAATGACTGGCTCGCCACAAGGCTTCTTCAAAGAATCTAGGAGTTTAAGACAAGGGGATCCTCTCTCGCCGTTCCTATTTGTGGTGGTATCTGAAACCTGAAGCATAATGTTAACTAAACGTCAAGATGTGGGGCTCATTTTGTGTGGTATCTGAAGCCTTAAGAAAAATGTTAACTAAAGGCCAAGATGTGGAGCTCATATTGGGATTTAAAGGATAACCTAATGGGGACCATATTACCCACTAACAGTTTGTAGATGACACGATTTTATTTTGCAAGGCGGAAGCTGAAAAGGTGGATAACTTATGGAAAATAATAGGATGTTTTGATAAGGTGTCCAGTCTAAAGGGGAATGTTAGCAACAGCGAGATGTGAGGGGTGGGATTATCTAAAGAAGAAACTTCTGGTTTTGCCAAGGATTTTGGGTGTTGTAGTGGATCTTTTCCCTCCAGCTATTTGGGCCTTCCATTATGAAAGGAAGCTTTCTGGGTGGAAGAGTCGTCGTATCGATGAGTTCGGATATGAAAACATGTATCAATATTGTCAATAATCTCACACATACTAGATAAAATACTGCAAGGGAAACAATGGGAAAAAGGTTGAATTTTTCAGTGTAACTTTAGAAGATGTTAAAAGACATGTTTAAGCACTTAGGACTAAAAATATTGCAATAAACAACTACAAATGCTAGGTTTCCATTTTATAATGACCTAAACCAGGTATCCTCAGCCAAAAGCAGCCAAAATGAGTTCATAACTTCATATCATTCAAATATCATGAAATGCTAGTAATAAAAAACAAATAAATACATCAAGAAACTAAAGATAATAAAATATATATATATATATATATATATATTACCTCAAACCCACATAGAGTTACAAAGCAAATCGATGGATCAGCTACCACTCATGAATATATCGAATTTCCATAATTGCGATTTGTACAGGGTAAAAATGGAGAAAATTAGGATTTCCCTAATTTCCTCTATTTTTCACCCCTCAAAATTTGTTTTCGCCTCAAATCCATGTCAATATATAAGAATCAAGAATAGACATCGATTTCTATTGTAATCCATTCTAACATGTCTAAAAAGAATAGCATTTTTTCTCATCTTTTTCTCACCTCGGTGTTCTGGCCTATTTCAGCTCTCAAGTAGCAATTTCTACCCGAAGTCTAAGATACTTTTTAAAATACTCAAGAGTAGTTGAAATCACCCTAAGAAGACATCCCTCTAAAATTTTCACCACTCAAAATTTATTTTCACCCCTCTATTTCATGCAAGAATCTCCTTTTCTCTAGGAAGGGGAAATAGTATTTGTTTTTGGATCAATATTTGGTGTGGGGACATGCCTTTACAAGATCTTTTTTTCTAGGCTTGGCCAATCTTACTTCTGACTGGTTTATTACAACAGATATTTGCTACTCGTTTACTAGCAAGCTCGTTGTTTAGTCTCCTCCTTGCCGGCGGAACTTATTGGACAAGGAATTTGAGGAATTCCCAAGTATGCTCGACTTTTTGAAGCAATACTCGCCTTTGCCTCAAGAAGAAGATTCGTTGGTTTGGAAAGCCCATAGCTCTGATATCTTCTCACTATGTTTGTTCCACAACTTGATCTCTAAACTACCTTCCGCCCCTTCCTTTTCTTTCCACCAGTGGTCTTATGATGAAGGACATGAAATTCAAGTATGATGTGCAAGAATTCAGGCTTAGATCATACCGATTCAAAAACAATTATACAAATTCCACAACCCACATGATGGTCCAAACATTCAATGAAAGGAGAATCTATGCAGGTCCAGGCCGACACAGGCTAGGGCTGGACCAATAAAAATTACAAGCCAAACGATCTGAAAGGGAAATAGAAATCAACCACACATGCATAAGAATCAGTCCCTAATCCAAGGGATTCCCCAATTTCAATTCAAAGAACCCTGGGGTGAAAAAAAAAAGGGCAAATAAATTAGGGCTAATGCAAACTAAGGCTAGGGTTTAGGAAATAGGAATGAAATGAGGAAAACCAGAGGTAAACCTGACCCGGAGAAAGCTCCTGCGTGCAGATGGTGACCCGGAACTGACGCACATGCGCAGGTGAGCTGGCCGCAAGTGTGATGGAAGCCCGCCTCCCCAAAGTGACACCTAGGCCTTGATCGGCCGAAGGAGACCTCCAATCCCACAAATTTGACGACGATCCAATATAAGGTCGAGGCGTAGTGCTCCGCCGAAGTTTCAGCCCTCCTACAGGTCCAGATTATGGAAACTGGCTGTAGGGAGATAAATAGCTGCAAAGGCTGGGAATTTCAAAGCAATAATGATAATAAAAGATGAGGTATATGGATGACAGAGGGTAGGGACGGATGGGGATAGATGTGGCTTCACACCACGTAGTTAGCCCTTCGAAAAGGGAGGGCTTCGCACCTACTTTTGAATTCTTTCACAACTCATAAAGAGAGCAGAAAAATAAAGCAGAAATTTTTTTTATTAAACTTGAATCAATGAAAAGAACTACAAGGGGTGCCTACTTATAGGGAAAACCCTATACCCCAAAAACTCGCACCATGTGTGCAACCTATTACTTGGCGATTAAGTAAACTAAAATAAAAATCAAACAAAGAAATCTAAAGCGTTCACGATGTTCTAGATAATAACAATAAATATAAAATCAATCCGACGAGTGGGCCACGATCATGAGATCCCATGATGGGCTTTTTTTTTACTATCGAGCAACCCTTTTAAACCAAAACTTCGTCTTCTAGCTAGGAGGCCCTCCCTGAACGTCGTCATCGAGTCAAATCGATGGTGGCGCCCTCCTTCTGCATACGTACGTGTAGGGGGTGGTGTGTGTGCGCGTGTGCACATGATGTCCCCATCAATTCTCCCCGGCTGCAAAGATTTCGCCACTGGCGAAATAAAACTCCTGAACCGATCCAGGATGTCAAGATCAAGTCTTTGAAGCTCCTCTTCAGTGAGTCACGTGCTGTCTGAAGCTGGGCGTGACTTCCGTTTAACCAGGTACGTCTGAAATCCACCGTCCGACGTGGATATTATCTGATGGTCCAAAATATCCTCTATTTCCTCTCTAGGTGTGGGAAGGGTAGGTATGTGAGGTAGAGGCTGAGAAAATGGGTCGGAAAGGGTAGGTATGGGACACATTAGCTGGGAAGATGGGTCATGACAGGTAGGTATGGAAGGTAGAGGCTAGGAAAATGGGTCGGGACGGGTAGGTATGAGAGGTAGAGGCTGGGAAAATGGGTCGGGATGGGTAGGTATGGGACGTAGTAGCTGGGAAGATGGGTCAGGACGGATAGGTATGGGAAGTAGAGGATGGGAAAATGGGTCGTGAGGGGGCTATGGATCAAGGAAAAGGTCTGATGAATCAGGATGGTTAGGCGAAAGGCTGGACAATGCATCAATGGCCCCTTGAAATGCAACTAGATCCTCTACATAATATGTGGAACTAATTCCCGTGGAGGGTGGAAGATTTGCCACATACGCATTGAGACCGTTTCGTTTTATAATTTTTGACAGGTCCAGCGCTACGCGCGTGTAACTTAAAAAGACCTCCGGAGGATACTGCTCGGGCCTAATGCGAACCATCACAGAGTCCCTTACATTGAATTCCTTGAAACATTTATGATGGTCTGTAGAAAATTTGTAATGTTCATTACTAGTGGTGATCTTCTGCCTGATTTCTTGATGTCATGAATGAATGTGATGCACAAAAGACTCTGCAAGCTCTGACGGCCTATGGGACAGTGACATAGGGACAAGATCAATAAGTTTCTCAGGTTTATAAGCAGTAACGACTTCATAAGGACTGAGACCTGTGGACCTATCGACAGAACTATTAAACGCAAACTCGTCCGTAGGTATTACGGTGTCCCATGTTTTGGTGTGCTCTATATCCTTCATAGGGAGAGACTCATCCAGTAGATCATCAGGAAAGACATTATGAAACTCATCCACTACCGGAATGGCCTCAGTAGGTAACTCTACACTAGCCTCTGGTGCACTCTCTAGCCACAAGGCCGCACATGTGGTACCCCTAAAAATAATGGTCTTGATGTCCCTATGGGGTGGGGGTACGGGTGCACGCCCATGACTGATTCCTTGGCCACCTCCATTCATTGGTCTATCCTCTTGGCCACCTGCCTGAGATTGGTCATCTTCCCTAATACTGGGGTTTGTCCTAAGGGAGGCCTCTATTTGGTCAAGGCGTTGATCTATGTCTTGTTCCAAGCGCTTACCCCAAGACTCGATCTGCTGGGATAGCTTGTTTAGTGACTCTAGCAGTTGTTCCATGTTTAGTGTAGGGTGCTAGCCAAAACCATGACCTGTACGTGTGGGCGTACAACTTGTAATTTCTACGACGACTATATGAGACTAAATGATCCTATGAGACTCTATATGAGGAAAGCTACGCAGTGCTACTAATCCAGCAATATAGTTGTCAAAATAAAAGAATAACAGAAAGTTACAACAATGTATATTGCTAACTTCCTGCTAACAGAAATTTCAGCAACTAATATCAGGGACTATGGACTCTTAAAAGCTATATATGATGAACTGAATGCATGATGGACTAAAACAAACTAACCCTAAACATGTAACGTAATGCATTCCCCTATAAGAATCCTAAGCTCTGATACCAAATTTGATGCAGAAGATGAAATTCAAGTATGATGTGCAAGAATTCAGGCTTAGATCATACCAATTCAGAAACAATTACACAAATTCCAAATCCCACATGATAGTCCAAACATTCAATGAAAGGGGAATCTATGCGGGTTCAGGCCGACACAGGCTAGGACTGGACCAATAAAAATTATAAGCCAAACGATGTCAAAGGGAAATAGAAATCAACCACACATGCATAAGAATCAGTCCCTAATCCAAGGAATTCCCCAATTTTAATTCAAGGAACCCTAGGGTGAAAAAATGGACAAATAAATTAGGGCTAATGCAAACTAAGGATAGGGTTTAAGAAATAGGAATGAAAAGAGAAAAACCTGAGGAAAACCTGATCCGGAGAAAGCTCTTGCGTGCAGATGGTGACCCGGAACTGACGCACGTGTGCGGGTGGGCTAACCGCACGTGTGAAGGAAGCCCGCCTCCACAAAGTAACACCTAGGCCTTGATCGGCAGGGGGAGACCTCCAATCCCTCCAAGTTTGACAGTGATCCAATATAAGGTCGAGGCGTAGTGCTCCGCCGAAGTTTCAGCCTTCTTACAGGTCCAGATGATAGAAATTGGTTGTAGGGGGGTGAATCGCTGCAAAGGCTGGGAATTTCAAAGCAATAATGATGATAAAAGAAAATGTATATGGATGGGAGAGGGTAGGGACAGATGGGGATAGATGTGGCTTCACACCACGTAATTAGCCCTTCGAAAAGGGAGGGCTTCGCACCCACTTTTGAATTCTTCCACGGCTCACGAAGAGAGCAGAAAAATAAAGCAGGAATTTTTTTTTATTAAGCTTGAATCAATAAAAAGAACTACAAGGGGTGCTTATTTATAGAGAAAACCCTATATCCCAAAAACTCGCACCATGTGCGCAACCTATTACTTGGTGATGAAATAAACTAAAATAAAAACCAAACAAAGAAATCTATAGCGTTTACGATGTTCTAAATAATAACAATAAGTAAAACCTAAAATATGAAATCAATCCGACGAGTGGGTCACGATCATGAGATCCCATGATGGGCTTTTCTTAACTATCGGGCCCACCCTTATGAACCAAAACTTCGTCTTCTAGCTAGGAGACCCTCCCTGTACGTCGTCATCGAGCCAAATTGATGGTGGGGCACTCCTGCATACGTACGTGCGTAGGCGGGGTGGTGTGCGTGCGTGTGTGCACATGATGTCCCCATCATCTTATGGAGCTCCTCCAAGGATCACGGCTTTTGTGTGGCTTGTAGCGAGGAAAAGGGTCCTAACCATTGACAATCTTCAAAGGACATCTCTTATCCTTCCAAGCATATGTTTGATGTGCATGGGGGATGTGGAATCAATTGACCGCCTTTTCATCCATTGTCCTCTCACTCGAGATGATGCACTTCTTTAGCATCTTTCATATCTCATGGGTGATACTGAAGTCGGTCGATCAACTTTTGCGGGCCCAGCATGGAGGTGTAGTAGGTAAGTCCCAGAAAGCAAACTGGAAGCTTGTTGCTATGGGGATCCGTTGGTATATTTGGAGGGCTCTAAACAGCCGTTGTTTCCAAAACAAGGACCATTCAATTGCGGAGATCATATATATTGTCAGATTAGCTGTTTCAGAATGGGCTTTCTATGTTAAATCAGCTTTACACATTGATCTTCCCGCATGGTTTTTTTTTCTTAGTTTCTATTTCTTTCTCACCTTGGCGGTTTCTCATTAAAATATCAATCATCTCTCAAAAAGAAAAAATTGTTTTCACGTCAAATCCATGTCAATACATGAGAATCAAGCATAGACATTGATTTTTATTGTAATCCATTCTAACACGTTAAAAAAGAAATATATTTTTCTCATCTCTTTCTCACTTGGTGTTCTGACCTATTTCAGCTCTCAAGTTGCAATTTCTACCCAAATCCGAGATTTAATTTTCGAAATAGTCAAGAAGAGTCATCGAAATCACCCTTAAGAAGAGATCCCTCTAAATTTTTCCTAAAACGGACTTTAATTTTCTCTTGAATTTCTCTCTATTTATGTAGCATGTGTCAATATCAACAATAACATTGATGTTATTGTTGACATGACACCTTTAAGCCAAAGAACTTAGCCAATATCCCACAATATTTAAAATATTACAAAATATTGGCCCATAGTGTCAATAGTATCGATGATACGTTGTTATTCCATTATGAGAATGGGAAATGGATGCATGCACATTCGTGCAACTAGGAGTAGATATTAATCCATTTTGAATATTCATGAATATAAATCGAAGATGGTGATTATGTAGCTTGATAAAGACGTATAGCAATCATCCTAGGCATGAAACAGTTTGTTGGACGGAGTCCCATCTCAGGCTGATTAGCATCCTCATATTGCATATATGTTTCCATATATGTGTGTGTGTCGTCATAGTCAATAGTATTCAAAAGATTGAAAGCAATAATCATCCTAAACCCTAAAACCTAAACAAAAATTAGGTATTTGTATCTAACCGAGCGACACTAAAATATCACCTGATGTTATCGATAGTACCAGTGATATCTTGGGACACTGCTCTTAAGAAATCACTTCTTTACAACTATCCTAGCCATTTAATAAATGCGAGTACGATGGACAGTAAACCACCCATATTATAGGCAGCACCTCTAATTCTCAGTGCTTCCTTAATCATTTTGATTTAATGATCCTAGCCGTCTGATCAATGGCCGACAAAATGGCCAATCTAGTCATTTATGAGAGAGAAAAAAAATGACTGGATTTGGATCATCATCTCATGGGCCTACCTTTAATTTCACATTCCTCTCAAGAACCACTTTGATACAATGATCCTAGATGATATGGTCCCAAACTCTCCAATCAATAATCATTCAAGAAAGTAAGAATGAAGAAGAAAACACACTCTACATAAGGAAAATCAAGAAGCAAAATGTGCCTTCCACAGGTATCTTAAAAAGAAATACACATACCTGATTGTCCCTTATCTAGTTGACATCACGTATTTTCTCTCTTGATCTGACAAAATGATAAATACTGGATACAGACATCCATATTTCATCTTTGATTCAAGTGCCTCTATAGAATAATTCTGATCTAAAGGGTGCAGATGAGAATTGCTTTCCAAAGTGTGACCTACTTTCTAGGGAAGTAAAAATGTATCAAAACTTCAATTTGAGAAAAGAATGTTACAACCAAACAATTAACAAGAAGTGTTTTGGTAGCAGAAGCAAAAGCACCCTTTGGCAAGAGATCCTATTTTTGTGCTCCTTCCATACAGTCCATATCCAATCAACAATACAAGTCCAAATAGCCTTTGGTCCCAATCTCCCCATTCCAACCTTCAAAGAAGAGATCAATCAACTTGAGCATTAACTAGGCCACAAAAACAAAGAACCGACCCCACATGCTTTGTGACATCACAATGCACAAACAAGTAGCCAACTGATTACACACTTCTAAAACAAAGAATGCATACACTTGTAATCATCTTCTTGTTTTTGAGATGGCCAATGGTGAGCTCTTTATCCTTGACGTGAGCTATTTGAATGCGACCACCCTAGGAGGTCCCTGATAAGACCATACCACAATTGTTCAAGTCATCCTACTACTTTCTGCTCCTATAAGCCATGCATAAAAACTATGCAGGTTTAACTGAGAACTACTTAGAGTCAATCTCTAATCATCCTTTTCCCTTATTATTGCTTCCGATCTCCATCCACTCCATGAGATTCCAAAATTCCTCCAAATCGTCATTTGCTTAAGCCACCCTTTCAAACAAGGGCCCCAATATCACTTGGTCGCCCATGACACCATAACATAGAGAGACTGTTTTCTCTTTCTCCCTTACCACTTGCAGAGGCCGGGATTATGCTTAAGATCCATCTTTCTCTCTTTTTTCTTTTCTTTTCGTTTTTTTTTTTTTTTTGAAAGGTTACGGTTCTATTGAAAGAGACCAAAAATGGCCAAAAGAATTACCAAACAGCCCACTAATTAAAAAAGAGATTCCCTTCACCCCCAGCACTAGAGATTGAAACCCATTCTTTTACATCCTTTATATCCCCAGGATATGCTTAAGAGCCTTCTGGCAAGTGCTTGGATTCACATAGGAAACTGAGTGAGGAGGTTGAAGGAATGGATCGCTGAGATTTTTTTACATGTTTAGAACTGGCTTATTTCCAGAGTTTTGGAGTTGACATTTTAACTGCTACAAAACTCTTTATAGAAATGTGTAGGGGTCTTCATTTCAAAGAAACCTAGCAATTTCATGGTTGTTTATTGGTCTCCATCTCTTGATTGGTTTCTTTTCTATAATATTGTTCTTGGCATCTATAGTGAGTGTGGAGATTGCATCAACTAGCTCCTATGCTGAGTTCTTCAAACACTTGCCCAGTTTCAAATTCTCAAAGTTTCCCACTTTCACAATAAGCAAACTGTGTTACAAGCTCTGGATAATAAAATATCACCTGCGGGTTGAAACACACTCAGTATATGAAATATATCCCTAAACTACAAATTTTGGTCCTCGAGTTGCAGTTTTGCTTATAGTCTTTCCATAAGCATTTAAATCACAAAAATCCCACTTTTTCCAAGATTAAAAAATTGATTAACTGGAATTAATACTTAAGAATAATCACTTCTAGACCTGTGTGTTGTATTTGGCTGGACTAGCACTCATGTCGTATTTTATTTCTGTTTTTAATAAAGGCTTGATTACTCTTCAAAATTGGGGGGGGGAGAGGGGGTGAGAGAGAGAGAGAAAGAGAGAGAGCAATCACTTCTACAACCGCATAAGATATACAAATTAACTCCTTAAAATGTCCAGAATCCTGTTTCCAATGCAAATTCCAGTAAAAATATATCAGAGAAGTCGTAAGAAATTTTGAACATACTTTGTTGAAATTAGTAAACCTAGCATGATTGTGATACAAACCAAATCACAGATAGAAGCTCCGAAACATTGAATGTACAATTGATACCATAATTATTCATTACAGGAAAATAAATTAACAAATAATACAGATATGAAAGTGTACCTCAGCCAACATATGATCAGCCTCATCGAAAACAAGTATCTTCATATCCCGCGTGCTCAATTTTTTTGCTGCCATCCATTTCTTAATGGTACCAGGAGTTCCTATTATTACTTGTTCAGTGACTGGGGGACGCTTCGCAATAGGTATGTAGCTTGAACTGTCCAACGGTATAGCACATATTGAAGTTATACCAGTATGCTTCCCCATCTTCGAAAGGACTTCCTGGTTCTGAAGTACATATTTTCTGTTATAATCTCAAGTAGGAAGTGCTAAAACATGGGGGGGAGAGAGAGAGAGAGAGAGAGAGAGAGAGAGAGAGAGAGGGAGGGGGAGGGAGGGAGGGAGGGAGGAGAGAGAGAGAGAGAGAGAGAGAGAGAGAGAGAGAGAGAGACCTGTATAGCGAGTTCTCTTGTTGGACATATGCAAAGTGCTTGAGGTGCTCTTAGTTTTGGATCAACCCGACTCAACATGCCAAGCACAAAGCATGTTGTCTTGCCAGAACCGTTGTGAGCTTGAGCTATCAAATTCTTATAAGGTGGAGTGAGAATCATTGGGAGGCTTACAGCCTGAATCTTGCTTGGTGTCTTAAAACGCATCTCTACATATAATCCCCTCAGCAAGTCCCGAGACAGATTCAGTTCTTCAAAAGTCATAGCAGAGGAATATAAAGTGTCCCCAGAAGTAACCTATAAGAAATTGAACACCAGTTATAGATAAAACTTACAAGGACAACAAACGTCAAATATATAAAGTTCCTTCTCAGTCAAAAAAGACTCTGGACAATGTCACCATGTTCGATGTGATGTCTTGGACCTACCATGGTATCCATATTAAAAGAAATCAATACAGCGTGGCATTCAACTACTTCACTTGACATGCAAGGAGTAGAATGAATTTATTTCAGACCTATGCCAAAGTACATCAAGCACTAGGAGGCATAAACATGAAAAACTCATTACTTACCAGAAATGTAGAACCACACATGAAAAAAAGGTATAGTGTCTATATGATATAGACTAAATTATTTGAAAGCAAGGACCTAACAGCCTACCAAATTTGCAAATGTAGATGTGCAAGAAATCCATATTTTTAGGAGGTCATTCCATGAATCAAATGACTCAAACGCCAAACATGTGAAAGGGATAGAACCATCATATTTAAAGGCCATGCCATAGTTGAAACTATTTCAAAACCTTAGGTGAGTATTCAAAAGAAACTTAAACCCGGCCACTGCCTCTAGGGCTTGTATCATCTATACCGAATGTGTATAAAAACCATAAATATTTGCATTGCCAAACCAAGTGAATGTCAAGTATGTTGAAGGTTAAAATGGCTTGGCCACTGGACAATGGCTGACTTTTCCCTCCTCCCCGAAATCTGGGAGTCAATGAAGAAAACATCATAAATGAAGTTATTCTGAGCCTCAGCGCAAGTTGTACTGATTTAGGGCCTGTTTGGATGGGCAACTACTACTGTAAAGTGGTGTAAAACTCACCATTATTACCCAAAACCGACGATTGGATATTTTGATGGTAGCCGAGTTTTCAGGCTCTAGAGTACAGAGTCATCTTATCACTGTAATCCACCGCCATTCGATCCAATTCTGCAGAGATTCTATTGGAATTCGGAGATCTCCAGAGAAGGTCGATGGCATCTCGGTGCTCCCTGGTACACCACAATGTGTACACATGCATCTGCAACAGGACATAAAAACCCATTCTCTTCCGACTCCTTCGCTGATTGTTCTTTGAGAGGAAGAACCCATCTGCTCAGCCGAAGGGTCCTTCAGAAACCCTCTCGCTCAGCCAGCGTACAACAGGAACGGTGACGTTGGGAGGCTTCCTGTTATTGAAGGTAATGGAGATTCCCTTCCTGTCAATTCATTTACACATGCATACCTTCTTCCAAGCTTCTAACTCAGCATGCATAATCCTTTGTAGGATCTTCCATTCCCTGTTCATCAAGGAAGGCCAACATGGCTTCTCCGTGATTCTACCAGGAATTACCTCTTGCCTACTCCATGTATGTTGTAAAAACATTGCATGCCTTGAAAACTATATCTCCCACAGCCATTTCCCTCAAATGGTCGACTGTAGATAGTCCTGCGATTTCCCCTTCATAAATCAAGGCATTCGTACCGACTCCTACAAACTTCCATGATCAACATCTGCACTCTCCATGCATGTCCTTCAAACACTTCATACACAAAATTTGTGACTTCACCAGCTCTAGTCTATCTCGCATCTCAGAGTGCATGTAGCGATTTTTTAAAGATCTGTCACTATAAGACATAGGAAAATCCATAGCTCCCCTTGACTCGACTGCTTGTTGGTAGCCCTCCAGTATGTAACTTCTTCCAACTCAATTAATTCATGAAAGAAGGAGATTTCTTTCGCATCAAACGATATTGAACACATCCTACCATCTTACTCAAGATATGTTACTCTAATGATCATGCAGTATTTTCTTGCAGGTACTTCTAGTACTATAAGCAGTGATTGTTGACCAATGAAAACCTGCTGTGGGATTCAAAAGATTTGGATGAAGCCAATACTTATTTTCCCTTTTCATACAGGTCTGTGTGACCCTAATCCCTATCATCAGGTTTGGATGGTCTTCTTCCAAGACTCTCTAGCCAGTTGAAATATGTAATGGATGGCCTTCATTGACCAATGTTTCGTGTTGTTTGGTCCACCTGCAAAATGAATCTAGTTCATTTTTCAGATCACTACCCTATAATAAGCTTGAAACAGAGATGGATTGCGTGGATATAGAATGCATTCTTCAAAGGTAGTCTTGTTTGGTCCACCTGCAAAATGAATCTAGTTCATTTTTCAGATCACTACCCTATAATAAGCTTGAAACAGAGATGGATTGTGTGGATATAGAATGCATTCTTCAAAGGTAGTCCCTATTGTCAGGGTTCCACCCACATCAACTGTTCCACGGTGGACACATTGTTGTGCTTCATGGCATCCTATACACGGGTTGTGAGAGGAAGGGTGGGTCCCACAATCATGGTTGTATCAAGTGGGTGGATGGAATGAACATGCACCTTCCATGCTAGAGTATATGTGCATGGAGAATTTGAAATATGTGCATGTAACAAGCTGCTGCAGAGGTATCCAAACACCATTCTCATGTCAGTCACCATACACGGAAAACAAGCTTCCCTTCCCCTGTGGTGTATAGTAGTTGAATCTACCACCATCATTACCACATAATGTGTTGGCAATTGCAATCATTGCAAATATCCAACACATTACGGTAGTAAAGACCCATCAAAACATGCCCTTAGGTCCCCTGGCGAGTCGCACTCCAAAAAATGAATTCACACTTTGGATCTTAGTCATCCACACATCTTCAAGCGCCTCGCCAAAAAATAGGTTCCTCCTTGTATTGTTCTTTTTAATGCCTCAGATCCCACAACCCCTATGGTGAGTGTTCCTAACAGAACCACCCTCCTACTCAAAACATTGGTTGCTTTGTTCTGACTGCTAGTTGTGATGCAAAAGGAGAATATATTTTTTGTAGAAAACCAATCCACTTTGCATGACGAGCACTCAACTTCTCCTAGGAGTTGAGATATCTCAATGCCACATGGTCCAAGTATAGAATTAATTCTTGATGAATCAGGCAACATCTCTAATGTTATAGCAACTATACCACGCATAGAATTCAAGATCATACATGAAGCAGCACTTCCTTGTCAAGCTTCTTGACAAAGAAAGCAATCAGCTTTCCTTCTTGACTTAGCATTGTGCCAATGCCATTATTTAATGCGTCACTTTCTACTTTAAATACTTCACTAAAGTCCAAAAGTGTAAGAAGTGGAGCCTCTCTTGTCTTCTTTTTTATACGGTACCGAAGTTTCAATCCATCGCTTTACTCCATTCAAATTTGCAATATTGAAATTCAGGACTAATCTCCAGTAAATGTCACCAAGCCATGGAAAGAACGGACCTCCAAAAGGGTTCGTAGGTGGTCCACTCCGCAATGGCTTTAATTTTCTCCTGATCAAACTTTGACCCCTTCTACAGGCACAATTTTCCTAAAACACAACAATGTCGATGAGGAATAAGCACTTTTCAAGTTAACATATAGTGACTCCTTTCTTAGTACATCAAATATTTGTTCTATGTGGCCAAGGTGAACAAATGAATCAGTACTAGAAACAAAAATCCATCAAAATAAACAACTAAGAATCTTCCACAAAGGGGCGGATACCTCTGTGCTTAGCTTCATGTAAATACTTGGTGCATTTAAAAGCCCGGATGGCATCACAATCCATTGGTACAACCCATCTCAAGTCTTAAACGTAGTCTAGCACATGTCCTCATGTTGGATACAAATTTGATGATATTCACCCCTACAGTCAATCTTCAAAAGATCTTCACTCTGTGCAACATATCCAACATATTGTCTAATCGTGAAACCAGTACTTGATAGTAATCCAGTTTGGATGCACAACTGTTGACACACATCTTCCAACATCCATCTTTCTCGAGGGTTATAATAATGCAGGATCAACACATGATTACATGATTTCTGAAATTAAACCCTTCTATAGCAACGCAATAGCCTATCAATGGAGCTCGGCATGTTCAGCTAAACTTATTCGACTATGAATAAGATTCGGAAGGCTCAAACCCAACACTAATTCAATGTGGTGATGAATGTTCCTCATAGGATGAAGTCCAGTTGTGAGGTATTTGAGCACTAAGTCTTCATATTCATGAACAAACTCTTGTATAGGATGCGAAACATCTAACCGTTTTATCTTCTTTAGCAAAAAAAGACATAAATGATGCCAATCTCTTTGCTTTCCTTTTCAAACTTATCAACACTAAATGATTTCCAACCCCCATCTTTATCAGATTGAATGTTAGAAGATGTTTCATTGGGTGCAATGTGATATTAACACATCCTTGACGAAGGAAAATGTGATATTAACACATCCTTGATGAAGGAATATGTGTTAGCCTGAGTTAAATGAACGATATCTTAGTCCCACAACCACGATCTCCCTAACAAAATGTGGCATGCATCAATGGGGACCACGTCACATCATACCTCATCCTCATACTTAGATCCAGTAGAGAAGGAAACTAAGCACCCGAGTCAACAAAAACTTCTAGTATGGACATGAATGCTCATGTTCTTTGAGTTTTAATATATCCATAGCAGCATCATGCACATCTTCCCACCAAAAGTGCAAGTGAGGTCGAAGATATTATGTCACAACCATCGCCCATCATCAATCACTTGAGGCATCAATGGCACAGTCCGTTGGGTAACCAACAACTCGCCCATATCACCATACACATCAACAACTTCTTCAACATATACCCCATCATGATATGCATGTTCTTCATATTTTGTTTCATCTTCAACTTTTATTTCGATGGCAATTGGGAGTGGCTTCACCATATTCTCCTTCCTCGTCAAATTCACTCTAATTTTGGAACGATGTCCAAGACTGTGAAAGGAACGATGTCCCAGTTGTGCACGCTTAAAGCATGTGAAAGAAGTGTTATTTTGCCTCCTCTTGAATGCACTAGCCCCTCATCCATAGCCATCTCCCTGAAGTTAGGGTTTGGCTTCGTTGTTGGACGTTGGCCTATCATCCCTCCTCCACTAACTTATAATAGCTCTTATGGTTATCTTACATTGAAGTTAACATGTTGCCCCATCGTCGATGACAATCCTCATACGGGACCAAACTGTATCCCAAGTGCCCTAATTATCTCCTCAACTTTTTATTCAAGTGCGTATGCATCGAACATCTTAAATACATCTGTAAAGTCAATTTATGTCCTGTTTAAGGCCATTAAGATATCTTGAAATCTTCAAGTTTTCATACTCATAAAACCCTGCCCGTGATGTCATTGTATGGAAATCCTCGGTACATTCAGTCACCGATTTGTTCCACTAATGTAGACTATGATATCTTTAATAGAGATCACAGGTACAAAGTCACAGGTAAAAACTTCATTTTTAACTTATTTTTCATATTCTCCTCAGAATTTACTTTCTGCTTACCTTAATAAATTCATTCAACTCGGAGATCGTCCCACCACGTTAATGCATGACTAAAAAGCTCCATAACAACTAACTTAACCTTCCAAATGTTCATGATTCCTTGTACCTGAACACTTGTTCTACCTTTCGTAAAAAATTGATGAAGTCGCCAACATGCAAACGACTATGAAATTTTAAACTTTGCACCTTAATTTCGGGCTCTCTATCTTGTTCCAATAATCGAAGGATTTGATCATTGATGTCTTCACAAGACGAGGTTACCCATTGTTGGCTAAGGCCTTGGCGGGACCTTCTCCCACGTATCCATGTCCTCCAACTTAAGTCTCTAGATTCTCTCCACACCAAAGTGATGCCACTTGATTAGTGAGATTGCCTACCATATGCGTAACTTGATCTACTCGCTCTATAAGCAAGGATCAATTGAGTAACTTGCACAAGCTCTTCCTACGTCACCCCCTTCAAAGCCATTAGGAGATGTAGAGTTAAAGATCCTCAAAGATGACCTAGTCTAATGCAAAAATGGTGCGACCCAGTCATCAAGTCGATGAGATCTCGACATCCGAATTGCAAAAAAAAAAAAATGAACACACGCTACAAGAAATATTAGAGTAGAAAGGAAGATAACTTTATTGATCTTCTAATTTCTTCTCTTACAATACTTAAGAAAACTAATAACTCAAAGAAATGTGGAATGTCTACTTCCTACACCACCCCTTTTATAGACCCTGAAGACAATCCTATGGATCTTTAATGAAAATCCCCGAACCTATTGACTGATTTCAAACCAAGCTTAATTGATTTCAACAACCAATAATTTATTTAAGATAATAAAAATCCCACCAGCAAAGATTTGGCCTAAAATAGCAAAAACATATCTACTAAATATCTCAAAATCTTCAATCATATTTTCCACATTAAACCCCCTATCTTCCAAAAAATTGCAAATGTTTTATCTAACATCTAGGCCTCAAATTTTGTGCAAACAGCCAAAATCAGCACATGGGCCCTACTGTGCACAATGGACAAAAAAGGGCGCCAACGGAACCATCCTCTAAATATACTTTCACCAGTTGAACATGGAGCTCTGTCCATTCTCCCCATCGTTTAAAGATTCACCATGTTTTTAGATTTTTTTACCTAATTTGATGTTTCTGGAGTTGTTGACTGATGGATGGTCCTCACCTTTCATGAAACCACATGGGCTTTATCATGGATTCACCAAGCAACAAGGCATTAAGCGCATCTGGTGATTTTTACAAGCCACAATTGTTTAGTTTCTGGTTTCATCAATGTGGTAGAAACCAGAAGTCGATGATTGGGCATCCTTCAGGTGACCTCAACATGAACCGGAATGTTCATACAATGCCCTAAGGTGGATCACTTTCACTAAAATGTGTGTTCTTTGATGTTCTTAACCTTCTAAGATAGTGACTACAAGGTGAATTGAGATCATTGCCCTGGACACCAATGAATGATTGGTATTAAGAAATATTCATGTTGAATGTAGGTCATTATTTTGGTTATCGCTAAATATTTGTTGTTTGTTTCAGACCATGTAGGTTGCAACATTGACAATCTTGTTAGCACTAGATGGTACGCCCAATTAGCAATTACCAAAGTTTATGCTAGGAGTCAGCCGCCTTCCTCAACCACTATGTTATGACTTGTGCCACAAGAAAAAAGAAAAGGAAAAAGATGTAATGTAATCAATTTGGTCAAATTCTTCCCTGCAGATTTTGGAAAAACAATATGTAACAACTAACGAAATTCCGAAATTTCTACAAGCAACATGATACAATTCTTTCATTGCATACTGACAACTAAATTATTGAATCTAGTTTAGCATTTTTCCAGAGTACATAAATAGAGAATTTGTCTAACTTCAAACAACCTTGAACTAAAATTCACTAAGTGGAAGTCCCACCTTCGTGTTTGTGTTTGCAGCAAATGGTTCAGGTCATAATAACATCAATAGGTTTTTCTTAGGCAATAAATGTGGTGTTCACCATTATAACTAGGGCAATGCATGTGGTCATGTTACTTATTTGTTAGCTTTTCTGGATTTTTATTTTTATTTGGGTAGAGTATAAATTAATTTTTGTAGTCTACCCATCCATTTCTTCTGTACACTGCATCCCACCCATTGATCCTAGTCTCATCTGACCGGCATGATTTAATTCCATAGCATCAACATGATCCAACCAGCCTGACGGATGGCTTGAATTTCAAGCCCATGTTCTGTGCCACTAGCACAGTGTAACATGTAGATGGCATGCCTTATAGACACATATGGGCTCAACAAAGATCTTAGCTTGCTTGTCCTTAAGTGTTCCCAACACCCACTGAAGCATGCTTCGCGTGCTGCAAACTTACTAAAGTAACCGAAGTCCAATTGCATTGAAAAAGTCATATTTTCTGGGCTCCAATTCAACTATGAAACATCATGTGTACCATTTCTTCAATTAAAATGAGCGTCCGTTGTCCGCCCACCTAAATCTATCCATTCGACTGTGATAAGAAATCTTAATAAAAATCGACAAGTTTCAGTCAATCAACGGGTGCGGCAAACAGTAACCCTATAACAAGGAACGAAGAAGGGATGGGGGGAAAAACAGAAGGTAAAAGCAATAAGGCGGATTGGCCTCTTACTGTTTCGATCTGGGAATCTTCGGGATCATCCAAGTTTGTGTCTTTCCTTTCAGCGCCTTCCTCGATCGAGAGCAAGGCGATGTTCGGTTCGGATTCTTCATTGGCATCGGAGGAGGTGGCGGGTGCGGACGAAGCGGAAGGCGTTTCAGTGGCATCAAGTTCTTCGTCGTCGGCCCAAGCCCGCTTCACGTCTGGCTTTTCAATCGCAGCTCCGGTGCCGTTGTTCGCCTCCGCCATTGAGAGAGAGATGAGGATAGAGATTAGGGTTTTGAGAGAGAGAAATAGCAAGGTTGAGGACTAGGGTTTTCAGAGAGCTGAGTTCGGAGAGAGACGATTAAAGGAAAAAGGAAGAGATCTGATCTTACATATATAGTGTTACCGACTCTGAACTTGGAGTCGGGACTATTTGCTCGGATTGCGTAGTGCGGAAGAAAGCACCGAGGTGGGTACTTTGTTGACGTGGCAAAGTTTTGTGGGCTCCATCGTGATGTATGTGTTATATCCACACCGTCCATCCATTTTATCAGATCATTTAATCTAACACATACCGAAAAATGAGGTAGATAAAATCTCAAGTGTAACACACCACACGAAACAGCTGGGACAGAACGCTAACCGTTGAAAACTTCCCTTAGATCACAGAAGTCCTTGTCGCCTCATGAAACATGGTGGCCCTGAGAAGGTTTGGATCTGACTCGTTTTTGGGCTAATGGTCTGAAATTAGTTGGCAAAATAGATGTACGGTGTGGATATAACACATACATGATGGTGTAGCCCACGTAATTTTGCCACGTCAATACTTGGTGGAAGCGGATTGCGTACTAACTCACTGCGATTAGCGTACTGAGTAAACTCTGTGGGGTCCACCGTGATCTACATATTTTATCTACTCCGTCCATCCATTTTTTACAGATTATTTTATGCTTGAACCCAAAAATGAAATATATCCAAATCTCAAGTGAACCTCACCACAGGAAGCAATATGAATTGAAATTCTACCGTTAAAAATTTCTCCAGCCCATAGAATTTTTGGATCAAGCTGATATTCGTGTTTTCCTTTCATTTATGTCTGTGTGATCTTATGAACCGGTTGGATGACAAATATACATCACCTCGTCCTTAGCAAGGTTTCAACGGTGAAAGTCATTATTCTCACTGTTTCCTTTGGTGTAGTCCAGTTAACCTTTAGGCATTATTGTATTTTAGAATTAACCACTAAAATGATCTGTAAAAACGGATGGACGGCATGGATAGCCCACATACGTTCGTAGTAGTAGGCCCAACGGAGTTTACTCAGTACCATGAAAGCGTTACTTACTCAGTACGCAATCCTATTCCCTTGATGGTTTGCTTTGCGCTACGCACCACCGACTCTCCGGAAAGGTAAACTGGGAAATGGATGCGGTGAGGCCCTGTGCACATTTCAGACAGTGCGTCACTTACCATGGGGCCCACCTTAATCTATCTATTCTAAATCCACTCCACCCATACGTTTTACTAGATGCTTTTAGATCATGATCTTAAAAATGAAACAGATAAAAATCTCATTTGGACCATACCATAGAAAAAAGTGGTGATCGACTATTAAAAACTTTTTGTGGGCTACAATAGTTTTGGAGCAATCTGATATTTTTGTTTCTCCCTCACCTAGATTTTTGTGATCTGATTAACAAGTTATATAGAAAATAAATATTAGTTAAATGTTAAGGTGATCTCTTGGGAAATTTTTAACATAGATCGTTCAATTACCATTGTTTCCTATAGTATAGTTCACCTGATATTTTGATCTACTTAAATATTTTGTCTAATTACCTAAAACGATATAAGAAAACAGATGGATGGCATGGATGTATATTAAATGCATCAAGGTGAGCTCCATGGTAAGGGCTGCACCGTCGAGGGTTGGCCAGCGGCGCCTAATCCGGTACCGGTAAACTGTGCTTTGATCTCACGCGAGATTGGCAGTGAGGTTGCTCGGGAACACGAAGGAATTACGTGGGGTTCAATTCCGGGGGACGCGGATTCCCAACGAAAGCCTTTCGCGGGGAGTTCCGCGCGGAAATTTAGGTGGGCCACTGTGATGTTTGTAAGAAATTCTCTGCATCCATTTATTTTGTGATTTTGTGAGTTTATTTAAAGACATGTTATCAAAAATTAACAGTATCCAAAGCTTAAATAAGCCAAAAGTATGATAGTTAAATGTCCACAGTTGAAATACTTGTGGGGTCACAGAAGTTTTGATTCATGCTAATATTTTTGTTTTCAGCTCATCTCAATAGAAATGACGTTATTAATGGTGTGGATTGCATCTAAACATTACTGTTGAATGTAGGAAGGTTTCAACGGTAAGAATTTCTGTAACCACATTTTCCTTTAGTAAGGCTCACTCAAGCTTTGGATACCATTCATTTTTGACAACATATCATAAAATAAACTCATAAAACATATGGGTGGAGAGGATTTCTCACAAACATCACAGTATCCCCCACCTACATTCCCAGCGCAGGAACTCCCTGCGAAAGGCTTTCGCAAGAAATCCGCGTCAAATTCCGGGCCCGGGAAAACGGATTGGCTACTTCCCCTACCGGTGGTCGGTGCTTTGTGAGCCCTAAAATAATGTATGTGTTTAATCCATTCCGTTCATCCATTTTTAAAGATCATTTAGGGCTTGATCCCAAGTATTAAAAGTAAATAAGTATCAGGTGGTCCACACCACATTGAAACAATAGTGATTGGATATCTACCATTAAAATCCTCCTAAGGCCCCCCGTACTGTTTATTTGATACCCAATCTGTTGATTAGGTCATACAAGCCCAGATGAAGGGAAAAAACAAAAATCAGCTTGATCCAAAGCTTTTATTTCCTAAAATGTTTTTAATGGTCAACGCTCATTTAACACTGTTTCTTGTAATGTGGTCCACTTGAGAATGGGATATACATCATTTTTAGTCTCATATTGTAAAATGATATGTAAAAATAGATGGACAGCATGGATGAAACACATACATTATAGTGGGGCCCACAAAACACCGACCACCAGCCATTGGCCGGTGTAGGGGGAGTAGCGAATTGGTTTCCCCTCTCCGATGGGGACGGGGATTAGATACTGACGTTGAGCAGGGAACTGGCTACTGAAGTTACGTCATTAAGTTACGCGGGACCACCTTATGAATGTAATGTATCCCATCGTCTATCCTTCCGGAGAGATCATTCTAAGGGATGCGGATTAGCCATTGAAGCAGCGAGATTCCCTACTGGAGTGACGTTAACAACATGATCACGCCGTCCATCTATTTGGAGAAATCATTTTATGCAAAGTGCCCCAAATTCAAAGCTACAGTAGACCTCACTACAAAAAAACAGTAGGGAGAGTGACGTAGACAATTAAAACTTATAAATGCCACAAGTTTTCAATCAAGTTAATATTTGTGTTTTCCCTTCTTTCATGTCTTTGTTACCTTTTGAAAAGTTTGGATTTCAAATAAAAATCATGGTGGATGTTAGGAAGATTTTAACAGCGGATGTCACTCTCCCCACTGTTTTCTGTGGGGGGTTCTAATGGAGCTTTGGATTTGACTCATTATTTGAATCTTGCTCAAAAATGGTCTCTCCAAATGAATGGACGGCATGGATAAAAAAAAAAAAATACATCATTTAGGGGCCCACAAAACTTGGTAACGTCACTTCAATAGCTAATTCAACCTGTGAGTAGCTAATATGTGCCCCTGCACCAAAGAAAGAAGGGAAATTTGTGACTGTACCACCCATTTATGGCCCATTCACGAGACCAAGCCCACCTCATTTTACCTTGCAAAAATAAGCCCCAGCTGTACGGACACCTTCCCAAAGGTCGAAAATGCCCCTCCTTTTTCAATTTCAGTCCATTCCCTCATTTACGCACAAAAACACGTTCGGACTTGTCTCTATCAACCCCATTTCTTATTTTCACATATTTTCTTCCCTAAATCGCCATATAATCTTCATCATACTATCACATTACATCTTCCTTGTTACATTCTCCTCAAGCCCAGATGCATTCTTTTTACGAGAGGATGCGAATGCACTGATGAACGTGAAATCTTGAAGACCTTTCTCCAAAGAACGTGTTTCAGATCAACACACTCTATTCTTTTTCTCGAACACGGATTTCACTGAGTGTTAGGGAGTGATTGGAGTTCGTGGTCAACTACATTGAAGTTTAAATTCTAGATAAATTCTTAAGTGCTTACCTAGAAGACCATGGTCAATTTCACGTGGTCAATATCATGCATTGCTGAGTCAATTTCACATCACTATCCAATTAGATGAAGTAGTGTGTTCGATTTCACTCACTTCCCAATCAATATACTGAATTGATCGGTCAACTTCATGCACTACTTGGTGATTTTCACGCAATTTACCGTCAATTTGTCGTGCATTTCTGTAATATGACGGTGAATCTGTAGTGCATTTATTGTAATACATTTGTAAATGTTATATATTGAATACATCTGTTGCTTTCTTTGAAACCGTTTGGTTTTCCATAATCCAGGTAAATCACCCTAAAGAAGTGATTATTACATTTTTTTCACTTGTTTGGAAATGAGAGAGTAATTTCACCTAGAAATCCGGTCCAAAAATGTTAACTTAAATCCATGGGCCCACCATAATGTATATAATATATCCGTGTCATCCATCTGTTTTTTTAGGATATTTTGAGGCTTGATCCGAAAAAATTCGAAAGATCTAATGTTCAATTGGCCCACATGAAAGGAAACAAGGATTTAATTTGTCCACTGTTGAAAGTTGATTCTTTTACTGGGCTCACATTGAGGTTTATTCACCATCTAACCCGTTCATAGGGTCACATGGACATGGATAAGTGAAAAGTATAAATATAAGCCTGATAAAAATTTTCTAAGGGCGTCAACAATTTTTTAATGGTAGGCATTCAATTCTCGTGATTTCGAGTGGTGTGGTCCACTTGACGTTCTGATTTGCCTAATTTTTGTGCTCATGCCTTCAATTCATTTGGCATAATGTATGGGCGGTGTGGATAAGCCACACACATTATGGTGGGCCCCATATTTATCTTACAAATTCCTCGATTTATGTGCTTAAAAAGTAACTGGTGAAGTCAGCATTGGAAAAGATGCAGGTAATTACCTTGGTAAATAATGATTACTCATTTACAAGATAATTGCACTTAAGCCAGAAAACCAAACAGGCCCTGAAATTGCGAATTGTTATCACTACGATTCAAATTTCCAATAAGACATTCATTTCACAGTCAATTCCATTCATTTCACGATCAATCCCCTTCACTCCATGGTCAATTCCACGCATGTGTACGGACAAGTCCATGCGGATCCCCCTAACTTCACAGTCAATTTGATTCAATTCGCGGTCAATTCCCTTCACTTTACGGTCAATTCCATGCATTTCACTGTCATTTCCCTTCACTTCATGTTCAAGTCAATGCATTTCACCGACGATTCCCTTCACTTCACAGTCAATTCCATGCATTTCACAGTCAATTCCCTTCACTTCACGGTCATTTCCATTCATTTCACAGTCAATTCCCTTCACCTCACAGTTATTTCCATGTATTTCACAGTCAATTCCCTTCATTGTACAGTCAACACCCCCTTCACTTCATGGTCATTTTCATGCAATTCGTGGTCAATTCCCTTCATGGTCAATCCAATTCATTTCAAGTTCAATCCCCTTCACTTCATGGTCAAATCCATGCATTTCACGATCAATTCTATTCATTTCACGGTTAATCTCCTTCACTTCATGGTCCATTCCATAAATTTCACAGTCATTTCCCTTCACTGCACGGTCATTTCCCTTCATTTCACGATCAATCCCCTTCACTTCACGGTCAATTCCCCTTCACTTCACCGTCATTTTTATGCATTTCACGGTCAATTCCGCTAGTTCCCCTTCACTTCATGGTCAATTCAATTCCCCTAAGGCCTGTTTGCTTTTCCATCATACATGTAAATCACATATATCATGGTGGGCCCCACATTAATTTTGCAAATATATCTATTTAGTGTATAAAAAGTACGTTTCACATCTACATTAGGAAAGATGTGGTAATTACATAGGTAAATAATTATTACTCGTAATTACATGGTAATTACAAGTGAACCCAAAAATCAAACAGGCCCTTAAGTTCACTTACTTTCCAGTCATTTTCAATCACTTCAGGACCGAGAAGTGAAATGAAATTCATCGGAAAAATGCGAACCTTCCCTGGATGTGAGTAAAATTGACTATGAAGTGAGTAAAAATCATCGCGAACTGAGTGGCATACATCCCTGTAATTTAAAACTTTGCAAATCTAACCGATAAGCCTGTCATATTTGAGCTAGTACAATGGTGGATTTCCTACTACTCGGTTAAATCCACCGTATACATGTGAATACTAAACGAGTTATATTTTTGTGTTTGTTTTCAGGAAATGGCTTCGGTAATCATCCTATGCTCATAGGGTGGGGAGTTAATTTGCGAAAATGACCGTTATACGTACAAGGGCGGAGAATCGAAAACTACGGTTGTACGTATTGACATTTCATATGAACAGCTTCTATCGAAAATGTATAAAATTGCGAAGAGTAGACCTGAGGATTACGATATAAGGTTGAGGGTATTGTATCCTTGCACAAACCAATCAATCCCTCCAGCTGTAATTGAAGATGATGACGATGTGAGAATGTTCTTGATAGCGCAGCTGAAGCACCTGGATCACTACATCCCTTTATTCATTGAGACAATGCAGCGCGTTAATGAACCAGGCCAGTTACAGTGGGTTTGAACATGACGCCCCAACAGTAGGAAGTTTGGGTGAGGAATATATCTTCAATTATGAATATAAGTGTTCACCTTCACAGGTTCCTCTAAGCAACACTCTGGTACCCGTGTCGGCTCATACATCAAACTTGATGACAAGTCAAGGTCATATATCAAACTTCATGACAAGTCCAGTGAGGGTGTCGGCTGACGTGAACCTTAAACCTAAATATACGACAACACCTTCATTTATGAAAGTAGATTTGCCCTCAACATCCAACATCGAAAATGTGATTGGAAGCGACATTCCATTGCCTGAGCAGGGTCGATCATTGGACTTCACCACCAGGCTTCCCATCGTGCCTTTCGAGGATGCTGGTTTCACGAATGCGGACCTGTCACTGTATTCATGTCCTCCGATGACCTGATTGATATAGCCGATGGCCAAACGTTCAAGGACAAGAGCCGGTGTAAGTATATTTTGAGCCAATTTGCAATCCACAACAACTTTCAATACAAGGTGTTGTATTCCACATCCAAGAAATTCACCGTGGCGTGCATGGAAGATAAGTGTGAATGGAGGGTACACGCATCTAAGGTGAATGATGCGAAGATATTCAAGATTAAGACCTACAAGTCCATACATACTTGTGGAATGTCATGGATGAAGAACGATCATAGGCAAGCAAGCGAAGAAGTCGTGTTGAATCCGGTTGTTAATCGCATTGAGCAGCGCATGGGGTTAAGGCTGAAGGACATAATATTCACAATGCAAGAGAAGTATAATATTCTTATTAGCTATAGTAAGGCATGGCGCGCTAAAGAGATTGCAATCGATCGTGTAATGGGGTCTTATGAAGACTCTTACAAAGAACTCTCGATGTACTTGCACAAGTTGAGGATGGCGAACCCGGGGACTTTGACTTCTTTACTTGTGAATCAGCAGACGATGAGGTTTGAGAGATGTTTTGTTGTGCTCGGACAGTGTGTCAGAAGTTTTCAAACATTCTGCGAAGGGTCTTGACCGTTGATGGGACGCATTTAAAAGGTAAGTACAAGGGTGTTCTGTTTGTTGTTACGGCATTGGATGGTGACAATCATATCTTTCCAGTCGCTTTTGGTATCGGAGAATCAGAGAATAGCAGTAATTGGAACTGGTTCCTTACATACATCAATGATTCGTTAGGGAATTTATCTAGTCTTGTTATCATATTAGACCGTCATAAAGGTCTAATGAAAGAAGTTCCACAGGTCTTCCAGGCAGCAATCCATGGGTACTGTGCGTACCATATATACCGAAACTTTGTGGATACGTTCAAAGACAAGTCATTAGAAATCTACTACTGGCAGGCTGTAAAGACTTGTAGGAGGGCTGAGTTCGATAAATTAATGCATGATATCGAACTTGCCAACCCCCCGGTACATGCATGGCTGAGGGAAATAGGTTATGAAAAGTGGGCATCTTCACATTTCCCAGGAAACAAATTTAATTTGGTGACTACAAACATAGTTGAGTGTGTTAACGCTCTATTCAAAGAAGCACGAGAATATCCGGTGACTATGCTAATAGAGACAGTTAGATTGAAAATTTAAGAGATGTTCTATAAAAGAAGAGAATCAGCCTCATCATTCGGTGGACCGTTGACACCGTGGGCCGAGAAACAAATCAAGGATCTCATACCGAAGGCACGAGATGTTCGTTGTCACGCAACTTCCCGAGATGAATACTATATTGTGGGAGACTACAATGATACCGTCAAGCTCAATGAGTTTTCATGTACATGTCGTGAGCTAGAAGTAAAGGGTTTGCCTTGTTTTCATGTTCTTTCAGCATGTATAAACTACAATCTTCCTCATTACTTGTATTACTCCCCGTTGTACATGGCGAGGAATTATCAGATCACGTATGAAAATTCCGTGTACCCGGTACGGGATAAAAGTCAATGAGAAATTTCTCCTGCATTCAAGGAGTATTGTTCGAGAATCCGGCCCCCGCTACAGATGAGGTCAGCTGAAAGACCAAAGAAGGCACGGATCCTTTCCCGTGGAGAGGAACGAACAATAGAAATATGTGGACGTTGCAAATAAACAGGGCATAATCGTCGGAGTTGCAAATTTTCAATACCTCCGGAATAATGTTTGTTGTAGTGCATTTTTTGTAATACGACTGTGAATGTTATACATTTTTTGTAATACGACTGTAAATGTTATACATTTCTTGTAATACAACTGTGAATGTTATATATTTTTTGTAATACGACTGTGAATGTTATACATTTTTGTAACATGACTGTGAATGTTATACATTTCTTATAATACATATGTCAATGTTATGCATACGGTCATTTTCATGCATTTCACGGTCAATGAAGGCGATTCCGCTTCACTTCATGGTCATTTCCATGCATTGCATGGGAAATTTCCTTCACTTCACGGACAATTCGATGCATTTCATGGTCAATTCCCTTCACCTCACAGTCATTTTCATGCATTTCACGGTCAATGAAGGCGATTCCGCTTCACTTCACGGTCATTTCCATGCATTGCACGGGAAATTCCCTTCACTTCATGGATAATTCGATGCATTTCACGGTCAATTCCCTTCACCTCACAGTCATTTTCATGCATTTCACAGTCAATGAAGGCGATTCCGTGACACTTCACGGTCATTTCCATACATTGCACGGTCAATGAAGGCGATACCGTGCACTTCGAGTGTCCAACCTTCCCACACTTGAAATCCATCAAAATTGTCCGTGATCGATTACCTCCTGTCATCCAATTCTTTTGTTGGCCAGATTGGGAACATTTCCTTGGTTGTGCTACCACACCGTTCGTGGTTGGCAAATGTGACCCAAGTTCTTTGATCTGCTGATGATGACCCACCTTGTCAACTTCACTTCCTGTACTAGGCAACGATTGGGATCCTTTCCAATTTGATGTATTGAATAATGCACTCTTTGTCCATTGACATCTCCTGCACCCCCATCTGTATGTAAACCGGGCTCCTTGCTAGGCAGATGGTGGGGAACCTCCTCCATTTGGAATCCTTCACCAGAAGATGATGGAGACCCTTTATCTGTGAATCCATGGAATAGCATACCCTCCAGTGTATTACCATTTCCTTCTGCCCCTTTATGTAAATCAAGATCATTGATTGGTGGATGGTGGCTTTCCTTCACTTCAAATACTTTTTGACATGATGATAGCGGTCCGTTCTCTATCGACCCATGGAATAACACACCGTCTAAATCACTACCATCTCCTTCTCCCCCTTCATGCAAATAGATATTTTCAATTTTAAGATGGTGGCCCACCTCCTCCACTTTAGATCCTCCACCAGATGATGAATCTGGCCCTCTCTCTATTAACTCATCAAAATGACATATCCTCGCGTTTGTCATCATCTCCTACCCCTTGTTCATGCAGATTAATCCTTTTGATCGGTGGATGGTGGTCCACCTCCACTTCAAATCCTTCACCTGATGATGACAAAGACCCTTTCTCTATTAACCCATGCAATATCACATCCTCTAGTCCATTATTATATCCTTCTTCGAGCCCTTCGATCAATAGAGATTATTTACTAAATGATGATGGACAGTCATTCTCAATTGACCCATATAACAACACACCCTCGATTTCATCACCATTTCCTCCTCCATTTAAATCGAGCTTCTCGATTAGTGAATGGTGGCCCACCTCCTCCACTTGAAACCCTTCCCAAGGCAATGAGATTCTGGTTGGCACTCACACGGTCATTTCCATGCATATCACGGTTATTCCCACCTATTACATGTTGATTCACGGCCATTTCGACGCATTTCACGGTCATGCCCTTTCACTTCGCGGTCATTTCCGCGCATTTCGCGATCCATTCATGTAACATCCCGAAAATCGAGGGTCAAGTAGTAACTCAACTCTCGAGTTCCAGAACATCACTTATGCAACAAAATGAATGATGATTGAATGTTGACTGTATTAGAGTAGTGAACATGAGTGAGATTAAGCCAAAACAACATATCATACTCTAGAGATAGTTAAATTTGTAAGCGGAAGACTGTAATAGATAGATAAAATATATAAAATATGATGAGTCTTCAGAGTGTAATAACATGACCAGGTTAAATAATTACAAGTACAATCCTAAAATATACCAAATGTGTAAGGTCCTCTAGTCAATATCCCAGAAAGCCCCATCGATCAGGACACGGCTCACAGGAAGCCGTCAGAAGACAACCAATACAAGCAGGCATCGTAGTCATTGCAAAGGTCTGGCTCCACCTCAGAAGTAGCGTCGCCATCTGAAATCAGACAATGTTTTGTGGGTGTTCGAAACACCGTCCCGTAACGTGGGAGTGAGTAGCTAACTCAGTGGAACAATAAAGCATAGGTTAACATGTTATCGCCTCAGTCAAGCAGTAATGATAAAGCAGTACAATCAAACACTCCTAACTACTCTTATTAATGCAAGTATGAATGACATGATGTATGCCCTCACTACACCCTCCCTCGTGCGACACCATCTCACGTTCGCGGCATGCTTTCTTCCCTCAGTGCTCCACATCTTCCAGGCACATTCAATGCATGATGAGCATGATTACCGAGTTATTATTAGTTCATTTCAAACAGCAGGATTGGGAAACTAAGGTACCTCCCTTGTATCATTCCCAAACATGATCCATTCTAGGGTCGTCAGTCCTAGTTAATATCAGACGATGGTGTGTTTTCTAGGTCACTGCAAAGGCTGTCAGGGCTGTTACGCACAAAGGTTATACCACTCCCCCATCACCTCTTAAACGATTCATCACTATACAGAAATAAGCCTAGTTCATACTCTATATACCGCAGTAAAATTCTAAGGCTCACCATAGTGATTTCGAGTATGCTCGGAGGTTACTACAAAGTGTCAATTTTGTTGCTCGCATTCGTTGCACCACTCCTCCATCACCTTATCAATGTAGGCCGACAGCACGAATATAGTGTCTCATACCACCATAATCGGCTCACGAGTCTGGTTGCTCACTGGTCACTATGGGGAGGCACGTGGCTCCAGCGTAGGCCGACAGCTCGACCACGGTGTCCCATACCACCATGCCTGGTTCATGAGTCTTAGCAGATCAAGGTACCATGGTTAAAAGGGTTTTCACTGGTAAGTTTGGCACCCTAGGTTCAAGTAGTAGCGACCAAACATGATGAACATACATTAGACAGATCGGGTTACTTGACGAGCCTGACTAGCTCGAGCGCACAATCAATTAGACGACATGAAGTGCATAAGCACTTCGCGTGGCCTAACCACTGTCGCCAACTGCCATACGATTCGGGTTCGTCAAACACATCTTACGTGGCGACATGAAACTCAACCACGATCTCCAATCTGGTACCGATTGTCTGGACTATAGACATAGTCTCAAACTCAATCAATTCTCATCCATAGCATGTGGAGTAAAGCATGATAAACAAAGTAATTCAAACATGCTAGTAGACATGTTATAAAGCATGTTATAAAGCATGATATAAGGCATGTTGTAAAGCACTACATTAATAGGAATACAAACACATATATTGCAAGTAAGCGGTTTAAGTAAACAACCTCATGGAGGTAATCATACATGTCTCTAGGGTAGTTGAGAATCCCATCTCAACACTCTCCTAAGGCATCAACATTCAAACACTTGCTCACACAAGCATTTTCACAAACACTTAACATACACTATTTCAACATACATAGAGTATGTTGACAAACATGTATTAAGGCGAATCCTTTCGCCAAGCAAGTATTTTATATACACATAATATATTTATACAACAATTAATCATGGCAAACACATCTCTAAAACATACATGTATACGGTACTTTTACAATACAATATTTCTACATACATAGTGTATATTAGTAAAACATGTATTTAGGGGAATCCTTTCACCAAATAAGTATTTTATCCATATATTGTATATCCATACAACAAATAATCATGTCAAACACATTTTCAAAAAATATACGTATACGGTATTTTCTACGAATACCTAGAATATGTAAAATTCCATATTCTATAACTTTAATCGAAACAGAAAATGGAAAGCACTTTGTACATGTGCAATTGCATGCAGATCATGAATCTATCATTATCTAACATTGAAAGCATTGAAAACCATAACCTATACACCTAAAGTCCGCACCTCGTGTCGTAGAATCGTAACGGAGTCGATAGGTTTGCTAAGCTTCCGCATTCGGCAGTTTGGCAACCTATAGAATGAAATAGGTTAGCTATTTCATAACCTACAACTGTCTAAACCCCAAAACAGATTAGGGTTAGGGTTTCTTACCTAGAAATGGAGTCGGTATCGTCGAGAAAGTGATGAGAAACAGGTAGTGCAGCTTGTGTGGTGGCAGGGAACGATAATAGGGAGATTCTCCCACTTCTCCCTCACTTTTTCTCTCTTTTCTCTCTTCTCAATCTCAAATTCGGATGGCTGAAATGAGAGAGGGTTTAAGGTCCTTATATAGCCTAAAATCTCACCGAATTAGACTTCTGGACAAGGTTTACTTAGGTTATAACCAAAGCGGAACTTTTCACCATTTCTCAACGGAGGACTTCGGTGGGCCTCCTTGAGCCAAAGGTTGGACTTAAACTACGCATGAGCATCGGATCTACGTTCTATTAAGTTTTGTTTGGTCGGGATTCAGATCACGTGTGGCGGACCGGGGTTTGATTCAACGGTCGTGACGGATCTCGATCGAGAGATTAGAAGTACATGTAAATGTGTATGAAATTTCTCACGATCCAGGGTGTAATTTGGTCTAATTAAATGATGCAGTTGCTTAAAACTAATCTGCAAGCGAGAAATGTCAGATTACTTATTCAAGATATTTATTTTGTAAAAAACATGTGTTTTCACACTCTCTCGCTCAGGACTCAATGACGCATCGTGGGACACTTTGTTTAAGTTTGATTTCGAGATGGTTGTCAAGCCCAACGAGGCGGTCTAAGTCCTTAACTTCATATTAATCGGACTCGATGTGAGTCAGACGTCTGAGTTTTAAAGTGCTCTAGAAGCGGTAGGGTAATGAGATTTATCGTAGATTTTAGGGTAACCTAGCGTCAATAATTCTACAAGTTTTGGGTCTTGCAGATTGTATTTAAAGCGATTCTAGCGAATTTCGTAGCTAATCTAATTTAGCACTTGGTTACTTTGTCTCATTTCTAAAGGATTTAGTCTATAAGATTTATATGTGAGGTGGTACCTAGCCTTTGTAGTTTGTGTATAAAGTGATCCAATTTATACTACTTAGCTAGTTTAAGATAGTGTCTAGGGTACAAGTACTTAGGAAAATTGAAAGAACAAGGTGGTGAAGGGTGGGATTTGTGAAGGAAGTGGATTCAACAGTAGTTTTAGACTTTGGGATTGAGTTCTGACTAGTTAATAAAGTATTATGATCGACCCATTGCCTAAGGACGTATAATCCTAGGTTGGCAAAAATCTGGGATGTTACAATTCACGTCACTTCACGCTCATTTCCATGCATATCACTGTCATTCCCGCCGATTTCGTGTTGATTCACGGTCATTTCGGTGCATTTTACAATCATGCCCCTTCACTTCACGGTCATTTTTGCGCATTTTGCAGTCCAATCGCTTCACTTTATGGTCATTTCCATGCATATCACAGTCATTCCCGCCTATTCCGTGTTGATTCAAGGTCATTTCGACACATTTCACGGTCATGCCCCTTCACTTCACGGTCATTTCCGCGCATTTCACGGTCCATTTGCCTCACTTCACGCTCATTTCCATGCATATCACTGTCATTCCTACCGATTCCGTGTTGATTCACGGTCATTTCCATGCATATCATGGTCATTCCCTCCTATTTTGTGTTGGTTCACGGTCATTTCGACACATTTCACGGTCATGCCCCTTCACTTCACGGTCATTTTCGTGCATTTCACGGTCCATTCGCATCACCTCACGGTCAGTTCCATGCATACCACGGTCATTCCCGTTTATTCCGTGTTGATTCACAGTCATTTCAGCGCATTTCACGATCATGCCTCTTCACTCCACGGTCAGTTCTGTACATTTCACGGTCTTGTCGCTTCACTTCACATGCATTTCCACGCATTTCACGGCCCATTTGCAACACCTCACGATCAGTTCCATAGGTTGTCATTGATTTCGACCTATCCTGTTATGGCTGAAGGTGATTCAAAAAGTGCAATAGCTTGGGCCAAGGACGATCCATTTCCATGGAGGATTGCAGATACCACTTACGAGGTCACTGACCTGTGCATCATCACTCCATCTCACTTGCTCTTATCCCTGGAAAAGTGAATGAGGAGGCTTGTGAAACTCCTAAGTTGAGCGCTTTCTACAATGGTGTGAATATTTATGATGGGTATTTAAGTTACCATCCTTGAGGGTTGGTTGGGCTTTTTGCCAGCCTACGGAATATTTATGATTGATCGTCGATCAGGACAGAGACCTGCGATGGAATCGCAGGATCCGTGATTGATCGCCAACCTGCAGTTTTCCTTTGGCTACGAATTATAACCGTAGCTATATCCGTATTCTATGAACTTTTTTCTTATTTGAATTTTATTTATTTATTTATTTTTTTACATGGAAAAAATTTGAGCTGAGAATCCAACAGAAAGTTTATTAATTAATATCATATTCAATTCACAATTTATAACCTAAAATTTACTGTAATTATCAAGGTGATTTGTTCGGTTTTAATTCTCCAACTTGAAATTTTTGACAGATCACAAGCAGCTCCTATCATTTCTGGAGTGAGTAGCTAATCTTGCCCGCACAATGGATTTAGGAATTCACATCAGTTTGAATAGCAACATGCCTTTGATCATTCCTAAATCTAAAATTTGTCGAACATTTTGAGGTTTATTTGGGATGGCGGACTGCAACGATGGAGTGCACAACAGAAATATGTATTCTTGTAATATGAGTCACTCGGACATTCCAAAAGCAATGGGGTTAGAATATTTTGATAGACACTTCTTCAAAAACAACCTTTTCTTTTATACAACCAATTGGGAGTTTCTCTGAATCTATAGGAAGGTTAACAATGTTATGGTCGAATCTTGTCAACAAAAAATGTGAAGGTTAAATACATGTCCTTTCAAGAAAAATGTTATGGTCCACTCAGTAGGAAGGTTGAATGCATGGCTCACCTGAGAAGGAACAAACGCATGGCTCACCTGAGAAGGAACAAACACGTAGCTCACCTGAGAAGGAACAAATGTGTAGCTCACATGGAGTAAATATTCAAATTTTTGATTCGGATAAATTAGATTAGAGGTCTCAAGTTCAACTGGTTGGACTATCAGTTATGGTACACCCAACAGATAACATCCAACCTTTCAGGTTTGTGTGACTTCCAATTCGTCCAATAGGTTGAACGCATCATGAGGCTCGACTAGTGCAAAAATTAGCCACGTCCGATTATCAAATGGACCACGCTTGTATTTTTCTATCTGTCAATTGAAATAAATTGTTTTCTATGATGTGGCTCACATGATGATATGTGGGGATGATTTTGGCATGACGAGATCCGCAAGGTGGGGCCAACCTGTTGGAACATGTGAATGTCCCATGAACATCCTGCATTGGTAGTAAGATCTATAGACCCAATTTCGTATATTGAACCTGTTACGTCCATAGATCATTCCAGGGCTGAAATAGTGATGCAATGATGAATGTGAAGAGGCCCCCATGGAATTATATGATGGATATGCCAAGCTATGTGGCTTTAGAGTATTATATATGCTAAGCTATGTCTTGTTCCAAAGAAGGGAAGAGAGAACAAGTTTCTTGAAAATTAACTCTTAGACCATCCAGTAAAATTGTTTGTTTTGTAGGACTTGAGGTTAAAAGTGAAACTGAGAATGGATGGGTTGTGACAAAGTTCATTGAAAAACACTGTCATATCTTGACAGATGCAGAGGTTGATTATGAAATGTCGAGGCATTTCACGGTCAATTCCCTTCACTTCACGGTCATTTGCATGCATTTCGCAGTCAATTCGCATCAAACCATGATCATTCCCATGCATTTCAGGGTCATCTCAAACAATTCTGTGTTGATTCACGGTCATTTCGAGGCATTTCACGGTCAATTCCCTTCACTTCACGGCATCCCAAACACGAGTTTCAGAGCATTTTCGATATATCAAAGTATTGTCGATATATTGACACCTACTCTCCTTCGATATATCAAACTCGTGTCGATATATCGATAATTCCTTTTAAAAGAGGATTTCGTCGCTGGACAGTTTCAGAGCATTTTCGATATATCGACAATTAGTCGATATATCGACATCTACTCTACTTTGATATATCAAACTCGTGTCGATATATCGATAATTCCTTTTAAAAGAGGATTTCGTCACTGGACAGTTTCAGAACATTTTCAATATATTGAAGTATTATCAATATATCGACACCTACTCTCCTTCAATATATCAAACTCGTGTCGATATATCGATAATTCCTTTTAAAAGAGGATTTCATCACTGGACAGTTTCAGAACATTTTTCGATATATCGACAATTAGTCGATATATCGATATATACTCTCCTTCGATATATCAAACTCGTGTCGATATATCGATAATTCCTTTTAAAAGAGGATTTCGTCACTGGACAGTTTCAGAGCATTTTCGATATATCGACAAGTGGTCGATATATTGACATATACTCTCCTTCGATATATCAAACTCGTGTCGATACATCAATAATTCCTTTTAAAAGAGGATTTCATCACTGGACAATTTCAGAGTATTTTCGATATATCGAAGTATGGTCGATATATCGACACCTGACATTGATTTCAAGCCGATACATCGAAGGGTTGGAATGGTGACTTATTTCGATAACATCGAATAGTGTTCGATCGTATCGACAACTTAAGCCCGATGTCATCGATTAGTGTTCAATAATATCGACGTTGGAACCCTTCGATACATCGTATGACATTTGATATATCGAAATGAACAAATGTCGATATATCGTGTATATTTCGATATATCGAAGGGTAAACTTTTCTCTTTTTAATTTTTGTTGATTTTTTTTGTTGTTTTTTTTTTAAAGGTTAGCTTCTTAGTACACACTCCATGTTTTCCATCCCCACTACTGATCGATACCAAGGCCTCAAATGTCGAAACGAGGTACCTCCACTCAGTCTGCCAGTTGAGGTATGGAATTGACTATAATTGAGTATACTTGCTCACTTCTTAGTACAAAGTGGACATATTCTACGTAAGCAACATCCCTCTCCCACAATTCGCAAGGTAAAACCATTATGAAGTATCATCCTTTAAATATAAATACGATTAACCTATCTTTACATGGTGCCCCCTCATATTTGCTTATGTTCCTACTCAATCATAGTTCCCATAGAAGGGGGAGCAACATTCCGTGAGTTATAGGGTATGTTATTCCACCAATCAAGAGTCTTGATTTTCTTGAAGGGGCAGAAGGAAATGGTAATCTTATGGTGGTATGTTACTCCATCGATTCAAAGATAAAGGCTCGCCATCATGATTTGGTGAAGGATTCCAAACGGGTTGGGCTGAAAGTATAAGTGCTGGAGCCGACGCTTTCGGAGTACAAACTCATTCTTTTGAAAAATCGAAAAATGTGAATATTAGTAAATATGGATTTTCTTGTTAAGAAGGACATGGAAGATAGATTGAAAAATGGAAGTGAAGGGAATTGACTGGGAAATGCGTGGAAATGACCATGAATCAACACATTAAATAGAGAATCTAGAAAGTGAGCACCTTTTTGTTTTTACCAAGTGAAACATCTCCCAATTTGCACTCCTACATATGTTTTAGAAGCATCTCCCAATTTGCACTCCCACACAGAATTGTTTGAAATGACCGTGAAATGCGTGGAAATGACCGAAATGCGTGGAAATGACCGTAAATCAACACGAAATTGTTTGGAATGACCGTGAAATGCATGGAAATGACCGTGAAGTGAAGCGAAATGCGTGCAAATGACCGTGAATCAATACGGAATTGTTTGGAATGACCGTGAAATACATGGAAATGACTGTGAAGTGAAGCAAAATGACCACAAAATGCGTGGAAATGACCGTGAAGTGAAGGGAAATGACCGTGAATTAACATGGAATTGTTTGGGATGACCCTGAAATGCATGGAAATGACTGTGAAGTGAAGGGAAATGACCGCGAAATGCGTGCAAATGGCTGTGAAGTGAAGGAAAATGACCTCGAAATGTGTGCAAATGGCTGTGAAGTGAAGGAAAATGACCGCGAAATGCGTGCAAATGGCTGTGAAGTGAAGGGAAATGACTGTGAAATGCGTGGAAATGACCGTGATTTTATTTAACAATATGGATATTTGCTCCATATGGATATTTGACTTAGACAATGAGTGCATCTCATGTCTGAATAGTCAATCAGACCTCACATTTTTTCTGCCTTCCTTTTTTTTTTAGGAAATTCATATGGTTTGTTAGAATCAGAGCATTTGTTGGAGCTTGATTTAATGCCTATCTTCTGTTTCTTATTCTCTCTATGCTTATTAATAAAAGTTACATGTTTGTCTTTTGCAACTATGATAAGTACAATATTTCTCTCTTTATTTGAGCAACATTTTCTACAACTTGGTTGTATCTCGAGTTCCTACCCCTAGCCTTATACTAGTTTTTTTGGGACTTGGAAAAGATAGATCTTGCGAGCTTTATGGTTAACTTCTTTGAGGTTAATTGTTTGTCTTCTAAAATGGGAAGTACCTCCTTAGCCCTTATTCCTAGGTTGGAAGGTGAATAAGGGCTAAGGAGGGAATTGACCGCGAAATGCATGCAAATGACCGTGAAGTGAAGGGAATTGACCGTGAAATGCCTCGAAATGACCGTGAATCAACACGGAATTGTTCGGGATGATCGTCAAATGCATGGGAATGATCATGGTTTGAAGCAAATTGACCGCGAAATGCATGCAAATGACCGTGAAGTACAAGAGAATTGACCGTGAAATGCCTCGAAATGACTGTGAATCAACACAGAATTGTTTGGGAAGACCGTGAAATGCACAGGAATGATCATGGTTTGAAGCGAATTGATCGCGAAATGCACGCAAATGACCATGAAGTGAAGGGAATTGACCGCGAAATGCATCGAAATGACCGTGAATCAACACGAAATTGTTTAGGATAACCGTGAAATGCATGGGAATGATCATGGTTTGAAGCGAATTGACCACGAAATGCATGCAAATGACCGTGAAGTGAAGGGAATTGACCGTGAAGTGCCTCGAAATGACCGTGAATCAACACGAAATTGTTTGGGATGACTGTGAAATGCATGGGACTGATCATGGTTTGAAGCGAATTGACCACGCAATGCATGCAAATGACCGTGAAATGCCTCGAAATGACCGTGAATTAACACGAAATTGTTTGGGATAACCGTGAAATGCACGGGAATGATCATGGTTTGAAGCGAATTGACCGCGAAATGCATGCAAATGACCGTGAAGTGAAGGAAATTGACCGTGAAATGCCTCAAAATGATCGTGAATCAACACAGAATTGATCGGGATGACTGTGAAATGCATAGGAATGATCATGGTTTGAAGCAAATTGACCACGAAATGCATGCAAATGACCGTGAAGTAAAGGGAATTGACCGTGAAATGCCTCGAAATGACCGTGAATCAACACAGAATTGTTTGGGATGACCGTGAAATGCACGGGAATGATCATGGTTTGAAGCAAATTGACCGCGAAATGCATGCAAATGACCGTGAAGTGAAGGGAATTGACCGTGAAATGCCCTCGAAATGACCGTGAATCAACACGGAATTGTTTGGGATGACCGTGAAATGCACGGGAATGATCATGGTTTGAAGCGAATTGACCGCGAAATGCATGCAAATGACCGTGAAGTGAAGGGAATTGACAGTGAAATGCCTCGAAATGACCGTGAATCAACACGGAATTGTTCGGGATGACCGTGAAATGCATGGGAATGATCATGGTTTGAAGCAAATTGACCGCGAAATGCATGCAAATGACCATGAAGTGAAGGGAATTGATAGTGAAATGCCTCGAAATGATCGTGAATCAACACAGAATTGTTTGGGATGACCGTGAAATGCACGGGAATGATCATGGTTTGAAGCGAATTGACTGCGAAATGCATGCAAATGACCGTGAAGTGAAGGGAATTGATCATGAAATGCCTTGAAATGACCGTGAATCAACACAAAATTGTTTGGGATGACCGTGAAATGCACGGGAATGATCATGGTTTGAAGCGAATTGACCATAAAATGCATGCAAATGACCGTGAAGTGAAGGGAATTGACTGTGACATGCCTCAAAATGACCGTGAATCAACATAGAATTGTTTGGGATGACCATGAAATGCATGGGAATGATCATGGTTTGAAGCGAATTGACTGCGAAATGCATGCAAATGACCATGAGGTGAAGGGAATTGACCGTGAAGTGAAGGGTTCACCGAAGTTTTAGATCATTATGCAAAATTTGTTTTTCACATTCATCCATGCCTTTATGACCTTATGAATATATTGGATGGAAAATAAATACATTTTAATTGCCCTCTAAAGGCCTGTTCGGCACTTACGAATATATTGTGCTAGTACCTCTGAATTCCGCAGGCTGACAAAAAGCCCAACCAACCCTCAAGGATGGTAACTTAAATACCTATCATAAATATTCACACCATTGTAGAAAGCGCTCAACTTAGCAGTTTCACAAGCCTCCTCATTCACTTTTCAGGGATAAGAGCAAGTGAGATGGAGTGATGATGCAAAGGTCAGTGACCTCGTAAGTGGTACCTGCAATCCTACATGGAAATGGATCACCCTTAGCCCAAGCTATTGCACTTTTTGAATCACCTTCAGCCATAACAGGATAGGTCGAAATCAATGACAACCTATGGAATTGACCATGAGGTGACCGTGGTATGCATGGAATTGACCATGAGGTGTTGTAAATGGACCATGAAATGAGCGGAAATGCATGTGAAGTGAAGCGATAAGACCACGAAATGTGCGGAACTGACCGTGAAGTGAAGGGGCATGACCGTGAAATGTGCTGAAATAACTGTGAATCAACACAGAATAGACGGGAATGACCGTGATATGCATAGAACTGACCGTGAGGTGATGCGAATGGACCGTGATGGACATTCAGAAAGACATTACCTGAAAAAGAAAAAATAAAAAAGGAATAAGGTCCTGACCACAGTAGAGTTGAAACTGTGGGGAACTCGTACAAATGATTTCTGTGTATTGAGAATTCCATTTCTCTTATTTATTTTATTACAATCATTGGCATTCTCTGAAAAAAAAAAAGTAAAAAAAAATAAAAATGATGTGACGTAAAGGGGCATGACCGTGAAGTGAAGTGAAGCGATTGGACCGTGAAATGCGTGGAAACGACCGTGAAGTGACGGGGCATGACCTTGAAATGCGCCGAAATGACCATGAATCAACATGGAATAGGCGGGAAATAACCGTGATATGCAAAGAAATAACCATGAAGAAAAGATATCATTTACTGCAAAATTTTATCTTCACCATTCATAATAAAATCAATATTACGAATACATCATTTCCTTCAAATTTATGACAAAATATACAACACATCATTTACATCATTTCACCATGAATGTTTTACAGTACATCATTTACAACAGTTTACAACATTTTCTAAAATTTTTCGATTCCTCTCTTGCCTAAGACAAATATATTATATTTTGAGGTCACTAAGGCAATCATAGGCTATTGACTCCCTAAAGCTGGAAGTGAATGGCTGCAAGTCTCTCCCTGTCAAAATATGATCGCTGCACAAAATATCGATATGATTCATGACAAAAATGCCACAGTCATATCCGTTCGTCTGCTTTGGTATAGAGGCATCTTCTCTGGCCATCCAAGCATTTCCTTCCAGCGCAGCCCTATCTCCAGTGGCATAAAATAATATAGGCAAGGCCTCCTTCATCAGATTAATATGTTGCCTGTATCGATTGAGTGCCCTCGAGTATAAACTGTCAAGTATAATGATTTCTCGGTCTCGGGGGTGAATGACCATCAGGTACCAATGACTGTTTGCATGATTGACTGGTACATATGCCTATCCATGTTTGGCAAGATAAGATATCAATATCTAGAAAGTATAGATTTGGGTATACCTAGCATTGATAACTTGTAACAACACCATTACCTCTTCATGTTGCCACATGGCCTTCTGCCCCTCATGCGACTTGACAATGCTGATCGGAGAGAGTTTTTCTAGCCCTTCAATTAATAAACGCAAATTGTCACTGCCAACATCCCAATATATTCACAATGTTGACATTTGCATGCTGATACATGGTTATTACAAACAACATAGTAAATTAGAACGTATATCATATAATGAAATAGCATATTAACCATGATCCAAATCATACAGTTACCAGGAAATATGTGGGATAGAACTTGCAGTCCTTTGTATATAATAGAGGAAACGATCGGTGCCTTCTCTCCAAGAAATCGACGTACTTGTCAATAGCCTAATCAATAAAGAAGGAAAATTAACCTATACTCTTTTATACACAAATTCTGGAAAAATCATGTATGTATGTGTGTGATTTTCTTACCACGTTGCAACCCAAACACTCTTCTCCCAAATGATCTTGAACCATGTCATTTCAGGTGATTCTTTGTTTGCATTGGCCCAACTTTCCAATTCATGGAGTTCGTCTTGCGATATTACCCTAAGTGGATCAATCATGGCCTGAAGGGGTATCGGAGAAGTCAAAAATTCTCTCTGTTTCTCATCATCGGCGGTGTTGCTTGGAGTGGTTTGCACGACAGATGTGGAAATGAATGGAGAACACTTGTAGACAGACGGCTTTAGCACCCTCTTAGGTCTCCTCGTATATACTGGAATGGATTGCAGTGATTTCTCACATATATCAACGCCCAACGCATCCTCGTCCTCCTTCTCAGACTCTTTCTTCTGATTCTCACAGTCCTCATTCAAGAACTGAATCTTCTCTATACGAAATGCCTCCATCTGCTTCTTCAACTCCACTTTACCCTCCTCCAACTCTTCCCTCTCCTTCTTTAATTCTTCCTTCTCCCTCAGCAGCATTTCCCTCTCCTTCTTTAAAACCTTCCTCTCATTCAACTCCTCCTTCTCTAACCTCAAAGCTTCTTTCAGTTTCAGCATTAGTTCAACCTCATTGAGTATTACTTCTCTCTCCCTCTCAATCGATTCTTGTAAGACTCGTATCGTAGTCTGTACTGTTCCATCGAACCCCGCGATCCTTCCCGACGAATTTCGACAATCCGTGACCTATATCCAACGTTTGCGCGTGATCCTAAGCCGAGTCCTACATATCAGAGTTGGCTCGACCTGAAACTTTTACCAGTGCGACCGCGCCGTCCCCGCGGTTCTGATGACGCGTCTCATGCGCTGAGGCGATACCCAGGCCAGGAGATGTGGGCCCGTGTTCAGTTTGAGGAAAACACTACGCGTTGCAAACATCGAGAGAATCTCTACAAAATGTCAAATCAATCCCATCAATCAATCAAAGTACACAACCCATCAAGTTAAGTACCTTATCCCATCCCCAAGTACACAACACCATCCCCAAAGTCAACCCTTCCATCCCATCTCTTACACACCCCATCACTCATCCCATCACTCTCTCTCTTTCAATCCCTCTCTCTCATTTTCATCCCAAGAAACTCACATCCAATGCTCCATGAGAGAGCTAGGTGTGGCCCACCTTCCTACATACCATCCCCACCATCCAAGTTCAATCTCAATCGTTGAAGTCTATCCATTAGAGCTTTAGACCACATCGGTGGAAGGAAGAGTTCGAGATCTTGAGGTGGGTGCTTCTCTCTCTCTCTCATTTTATGTAATGTGTGGCCCACTTGGATGGACCCCCTTGATGAATGTCTTATCCAATCGTCCAAGTCGTGTGGACCCTACCTTATGGTGGTGGAAATACACTAGAATTAGATTGATTCATATCAGGTGGGCCACGTTCATGTGGAACCCACCTTGGTGAATGTGGGCCATACGTGTGGGACCCAGCCCTGATGCCTGTGTTTTATTCATGCCGTCCAGCGTCCCTGACGCTGGACATGCTGCTAACATGGAATGCGTGTATTGACATGGATGTGTACTAACAAGCTAATAAGAAGAGAGAAAAAGAGAGGAAATGATGGGCCACCTATGTAGGTCCCACCTTGATGTATGTATTTAATCCAAGCCGCCCATTCTCTCCCTTAGCCCATTTTAAGCGTTGAGCCAAAAAATGAGGGCAATTTGATCAACGGGTGGACCATAATTTAACAAATGATGCTTCCACCATTGAAATACTTCCTGACGTTTCAGTATGCCAAAACCCATTCAATATTGGGCTTGTTTGACTTGTATTGAGCCGTGGGACCCAACAATTGGGTCGGATTCACCTAAAGCGGGCCCCACTGAGGAAAAACCCTAGAAGACCCCTAATGCAAAAAAAATATAAAAGTTTATAAGCAGCAGGGCTGCTTCTGCCAGAGATGCAGGCAGCGCCTGCTGCACACGGCGTGCGTGCAGACAGCGTTCCACGGCTATGGCCGTGGGCCCCACCGTGATGCGTTTCGAACATCAACACTATCCATCGTGGGGCCCCCCTTCTAAAATGCCCCAAAAATCAACCGTATACAGAACTCAGGTGGACCATACCATCTAAAATCATGTGAAGACATGCCAAAAGCATATAAAATCACTTGGTGGGGCCTACCTGAAATTTGGATGCAGCCGAAACTTGGTCTGGACCCTTAGCCAAGTGGGACGCACATAGTGGGAGGGCTGGATTTGTGAACCATATTCCAGTGGGCCCTAAGCCCACCCTAGGTCTTTATGACCCAATGAACAGTTTGGGTGGCAAATAAAACATCATCGTGGGCCCCTGGTCCACGTGACCTTTTGAACAGGTTGGATGTCATATAAACATTTCGGTGGGCCCCTGGTCCGTGGGACCTCACCAGCAGGTTGGATGATAAATAAACATTACAGTGGACCCTGGTCCACGTGACCTTATGAATGGTTTGGATGGCAAATAAACATTTCGGTGGGCCCCAGGCCCACCCCAGGTCCACATGACCTTATCAATTGGTTGGGTGGAAAACAAACATTATGGTGGGCCCCAGTACGTGTGGCTTTATCTATAGATTGGGTGGAAAATAAATATTTTGGTGGGCCCCATGTCCGTGTGATCTTATCCACAGTGTGGGTGGAAAATAGACATTGTGGTGGGCCCCACATGGGACCCACTAATGTATGTTTTGTACCCCCCACCTCTCATCAATGGGGACCTCCACCATGAGGTATGTGAGTTATCTATGCCGTCCATCCCTATGGGACCTACCATGATGCATGTGTAGCGTCCAAGCCGTTCAACCATTTTGCCAGCTCATTTCAAGACTTAGAGTTCAAAAATGAGATAGATCCAATATCAAGTGGACCACACAGTAAAGGCAGTGGGGATTGAGCTTCTACCATTGAAACACTTTCATTGTCACAAGGGTTGGATCATTGGGAAGTTGTTTTACTCTTAGTCCAAGTTTGTGTGACCTCATGACCAGAATAGATAGAACATAATGTTATGGTGGGCCTTAAGTATTTTAATGGTGGAAGTCATTATCATCACTTATATTTGGGTGTGGCCCATTTTTTATACATGTGGCCCACGTAGTGTGACCCACTTACCATATTTAAGGCTCACGTGATTAGGCCCATCTTAATGTATTAGTGGCCCATTGTTGTGGCCCACCTTGAATTGTATAAGGCCCATTGTTGAAGCCCATCTTGATGTATTGGTGGCCCGTTATTGAGGCCCACCTTGAATTGTATAAGGCCCATTATTGAAGCCCATCTTAATGTATTGGTGGCCCGTTGTTGAGGCCCACCTTGAATTGTATAAGGCCCATTGTTGAAGCCCATCTTGATGTATTGGTGGCCCGTTGTTGAGGCCCACCTTGATGTAAATGTAAGGCCCATGTGATGCGGCCCATTTGATGTATCTAAGGCCCATGGGTCGAGGCCCAATGGGATGTACTTAAGGTCCATTGCAATGTATGATTCCTCCATGGTTTGTGTGATGATATTTATGGCGGGCCATGCCTTGGGAGCAATGATGGTTTAACGCCCATATTGTAAGTACAATGTTGGTTAAATGTCCACATTGTAACTCCCCCCTAGGACCCATTGTTAGGCGTTTATGCCCATACTTGTTGTGTGCAGGCCCACCTTTATGTTATATATTTTTTACACCACCATTCCGTGTGGGACCCACACATGTATGTGTCTTATATCTACACCGTCCGATGATCTGGACAGTAAGGACCACCTAGACGTATGGATCCACATTGTCCACCTATTCTGCACTCATGCCATCCATCTGTTTTACCTCCAGCCGTCCAATCAGGTGGGACGCTGCTGGTTGGGTTTTATCCAAGTCGTCCCACTGTAGGACCCCGCCTTGATGCATGTATCGTATTCACATCATTCATTTGTGCGAGACACATGATGTACGTGCTCCATTCACCACCATCCACCAGGACAGTGGGGCCCTGACTTGATATATGTATTATACCTACTCCGTTCATCTGTGTTGGGTAGTTTAGATAGTGTCGTGCCGCCCCACCACGATGCATTTGTTTGTCCACACTGTTCAGATGATCTGGACGGTGCTGGACGTGTTTAGACGATGATGAGGACTCCTCATGATATTTGTATCTTATGTCCATGCCATCCTTCTGCCGGTCCCACCTTGATGGATGTGATTCACCCACACACCTGGCCATGTGATAAGGGCCCACCTGTTGCTTGTTTATGGCCCACTGGTGCGGCCCATTGATGCGGCCCACTTGATACATAGGAGGCCCATGGGTGAGGCCCAATGTGATGTATTCGAGGCCCATGGGTGAGGCCCAATGTGATGTATTCGAGGTCCATGTGATGCAGCCCATTGCGATGTATATTAGGCCTTTGTGTAAGGCTATGGGCCCACTATATGTTTAACCCTATGTGGGCTACTCCTTAGGAGTAGTGTTAGTTGAATGTCCACATTGTGACCTTCCCTTAGGCCTTGTTAGGCCCATTCTCATCATTCTCTTAGTGGGTTAACCCAAATAAGTGGGTCCCATTCGCCATTGACGGATGGTTTCGCGCTATCGGATTTGATAGAATCACAACCGAGGGTCGATCTTTATATTATGGGTGATCGGTTATTCACCTATGGACCCCACCTTACTTATGTGATGATTATTGGTGCTGATTACCGATCGTGGTTGATTGCCGATTCCACCTGACGTGACCGATTTACCAATTCTGATTCGCAATTGATTCTGATTATCATGACCGATTGCTGATCCCGATTGACGTGACCAATTTGTCGATTCTAATTATCGATCGATTTTGATTTGTCGAGGCCCACTGTGATGTATTCGTGGCCTATGGGAAAGGCCCATTAGGATATTTATTAAGCCCATGATATATGGCCCATTTGATGTATTCGAGACCCATGTGCAGGGCCCACATGTCATGCATTTGATGCCCATGAGCAGGGCCCACTTGTTGTGTATATATATGGCCATTGAGTAAGGCCCATTGTGTTGTGTATTAGGTCCTTGTGTGAAGTCACGGGTCCACTATATGTTAGGCTCTATGTGAGCCATTCCTTGGGGGTAATGTTGGTTATATGTCCACATTGTCGAGGCCGATCGTCGTTGTCGGTTATTGATACAGGTTATAAGTATGTGATAACATAATATCATGATACATGCTCATAAGCATCATTTGCATGTTTGTTATGGGATATGGTTGACCATTGCATATGTCATTGGGCAGGTTATGAGACTCCTGGATAGGCGGAGGTTATCTCACATGAGCACATGGTATGCACCGGATTGATGCATGATTGGATTGTATGACTCATGCATCATGCATTACATGTTGTGATTACTGTACGCCCTAGCGACATTAGGGTCGTAGCCTCCACAGGCATATCGTGGATGGCCAGATGGGACATTGGTTCTAGCATACGGGCGCCATAGATGTCCCTGGGTGAAAATCCCTAAGCCTCCGTGGCCAGGAGACACCTAACGTCGAGACCGAGTGGGTACATGAGCGCCCAAGTGCCGAATACCAGGAGGCTGCGTCTCCTACTATGTCGTGGTCGGTTGGGAGGGGGTGTGGCCTTACCCGCCCGAGGGTAGGGGGCAATACTAGGCTGAGTTTGACCAACTCACGAATGGGTTCGCTATCGATTTGTCGGATAGGTATTGGCAAACTATTGGCCAGGTGGATAGTGAGGTTTCTTACGCTTACTTGGACTGTGTGGCTGGGAGAGCGGCAGTGCCATTTGGAGTGTACTAAACCCCGGTGATGATCCCAGAGATAAACCGTACTGATATGTGGACTTATTGAGCAGGATTTGCATACTCATTCATTCACTATCCACTCGGGCTGGTGGTGCGTAACTATTTGTTATGTGAACTTTCGCAATGACAAGGATTTTGGTTGGGGCGCATGACTAACCTAAGATCAGGAGTCTACCACATCGAGTCTGACTATCCAAATTTAGATATGGGACTGGTTTGGATAGAAGTCTCTTGTGATGGACCCCATAGCCTGTGATATTACGTACTATCATCCCGACTTCACACTCCAACATGGTCATTCCATTTGCACTGTATATTACATTACATTCGCGGCATATGACATTTTAGATTACGGTGTTTCTGTATTTATATGGTCTAGATACGGCTGTCGCTATTCGTGAACTCATCAGGAATCACATATTGCATCGCATTCTTGACATTTGATATTTGGCTCATTATGACTCCTTATTTGCATAGTTGTTCTCTATTGCGTATTCTGATATTGATTGACACATGGACTTGTCCATATTTCTGCTTACTTTGTTATCGTATGATTTATGATCTTGTCAGTATTTCTGTTTATTTCGATAATGTACGATTTATGGATTACCAGTATTTTCGGCATTATATGATGATGACATTATATCGAATACTTGTCACTTACCTTGTGCACACACTTACACCACCCTTTAAGCTTTCTATAAGCTTATGCACGATAGATGCGTCCAGGTGATGTCAGGTTGCAGCAGTGTTGAGCCTGAAGTGTGTAACGGTCGTCTGGAGCTTGATTTTCGATTGATGTATTTTCTTTAAGGCATTGTACTCAAATAATTATATTAGTGGATATGTGATGATGATGTTGCCTTTGTGAATTGGATAATCTTGTGGTTATACTTATTATGAGTTAAATGTACAAAAAAATCCTCCTTGTAGGATTCCATGCTCGGAATCTGGCGTATAGACGCTAGGAGCCGAGAATGGGGTACTACGGAGGCTGTCGGTACTAGATTTGGCGATCGTGATTCCTGTGAATTAAATTTCTGGGTTTGGGGTATGGCAATTCTTCTCTCTCTTTTAGTGTGCATTCGAGAAGCTTCAACTCTTCCCTCTCTCTCTCCAACTGAAGCTTCTGCACCTCCAGCTCCTCCCTATCTTCCATCGACTCCTCAGTAAGTTGTAACCCCGCTCCCTATTCCTCTCCATCACCAAGATCTTGTCTTCCTCTCCCCCTTCTTCTCCCTCTCCACCCTCTTCCCCTCTCCCTCCCTTCTTCTCCCTCTCCACCCTCTTCCCCCTCTCCATGTCCCAATTTTTCCTCCATATCTTTATCATCTTCATCTTTAGTACTTTACAGAATGAAGCAATGTATGTATCAGTTATATAACATGTCAAATTAAATATAAAAGATCAACATAAAGGAAGACGTTTCTGACATCTTACATCAAATATATCACAGGCCAAACGAATGGACTCCGTCTCCAACTCCTCTATGGTAGGCTCTAAGTTAACAATGATCTCAGCCTGCAAGAGAACATCTTCATTTTCATGCTACAGAAATACACACGCACACACACACATAAATATATATAGTTAAATGAGTGACCACTTAGCTTCATAGAAATTGACTTACATCTTTACTCTCTATAATTTCATGAATCTTCTTATACCTCGGAACTTTCCATCCCCGATATTGTATGAATCGTGGAAATTGGAAGGGAACGTATGAAATTATACATTGTTGGAGAGCTGATACTCTCTCAACGACCCATATCTGTTACAATGAAATAACAAGATGATGTTAAATAAATATAGTTTGTTATAAACTATGAATTAAAATAGATAAGGAAAGAATCCTTACCTGTAGGGGAAATATGCAACCGGTGACATTGTAATGAGGCCCTTGAGATGCCATGAAGGCACTCTCGATCTCTTCTGTCATCGTTTGGAAGGCCAAACTACCCCAGGGGTAGATATTAAAGTCTTCTAATGAGTCGATAAGGTCAATAAACTCTTTACAACATTTAATATTCGTGTCGGTACCCCTAACAAACCACTCTACACATAATATTAGGGCTAACTTCACGACATCTTCGTGTTTATTGCTATCAACTATCCTATTGAACACCTCCTGTACATGTTTCTTTAGGATAGGATATTTAGGGAAGTATTTGTCTCTTAATGACTTCTTCGAATGATGGATGTTGGGTATATAGAGGTCACCAGTCTTCAGCCCTGTTATTAGGGTGAAGTCCATCTTGGTAAATTTTATATGGTTCCCCTGTATCTTGAATACAAGGTTGCCTATATATCTATTAATAAGTGCATGAAAAATGGTTCCTATAAACCTAAATGATGGAATTTCTAATAAAAATGAGAATGGGGATTGCCTAAATATATTTAATCTAATGTTATTCTTCTCCAACCCACTCTTCACACTATCAAACCACCATGTCAATGAACATCTACATGAGATGGTAGGGGCCGACTCGCCGAATCCCTTATGCAAGGGTTTATCATCTGCAATGATGAATTGGAAATTAAATCAACGATAACATTTAGTATTTAACGACACATAATGTGAAAGTTGACTTATTGTGGTGAAAATTCATAAAGTATAGTGTGCAAGTACAAGACTTATTAGTGAATTTTCACAAGTTTTGGGCCACTTTCACTCATTTGTCAGTATATTTCATATAGTTCTTGGTAAATTTATATTAAGATTGACAGTAAAAAAAAAGTCAATATTAAGCAGTCATCGGCCATTTTCAAGAATTCCATGTCAAATGCTCATCTCATAGGTCACATTCAACAACTTTAAGGCTAATTTGACTAAGATATGGGTCAATTTTCAGAATTATATGTTGCATTTTGGCCATGAACGTCGTGAATTTGACCATGCACGGATTTGTCTAAGGATTGTAATTGATCGTTAAGTGAAGGGGATTGACCGTAAAATGCATGGAATTGTCCGTGAGGTGAAGGAAATTGTCTGTGAAATGAGTGGAATTGAACATGGCATGAAGGTTATTCTCCATGAAAAGCGTGGAATTGACGGATGATGTGAAGGGGAATGACCGGGAATTACCATGAAATGCATGGGAATGATCATGGCTTGATGCGAATTGACCGCGAAATGCATGCAAATTACCGTGAAGTGAAGGGAATTGACCGTGAAATGCCTTGAAATGACCGTGAATCAACACGGAATTGTTTGGGATGACCGTGAAATGCATGGAATCATGGTTTGAGGCGAAGTGACCGCGAAATGCATGCAAATGACCGTGAAGTAAAGGGGATTGACTGTGAAATGCCTCGAAATGACCGTGAATCAACACGGAATTGTTTGGGATGACCGTGAAATGCATGGGAATGATCATGGTTTGATGCGAATTGACATCGAAATGCATGCAAATGACCGTGAAGTGAAGGGAATTGACCATGAAATGCCTCGAAATGACTGTGAATCAACACATAATTGTTTGGGATGACCGTGAAATGCACGGGAATGATCATGGTTTGAAGCGAATTGACCGCAAAATGCATGCGAATGACCGTGAAGTGAAGGGAATTGACCGTGAAATGCCTCAAAATGACCGTGAATCAACACGGAATTGTTTGGGATGACCGTGAAATGCATGGGAATGATCATGGTTTGATACGAATTGATTGCAAAATGCATGCAAATGACCGTGAAGTGAAGGGAATTGACCATGAAATGCCTCGAAATGACCGTGAATCAACACGGAATTGTTTGGGATGACCGTGAAATGCATGGGAATGATCATGGTTTGATGTGAATTGACCGCAAAATGCATGCAAATGACCGTGAAGTGAAGGGAATTGACCGTGAAATGCCTCGAAATGACCGTGAATCAACACGGAATTGTTTGGGATGACCCTGAAATGCATGGGAATGATCATGCTTTGAAGCGAATTGATCGCAAAATGCATGCAAATGACCATTTTCGTGAAGTGAATTGACCGTGAAATACCTTCAAAAGACCGTGAATCAACACGGAATTGTTTGGGATGACCCTGAAATGCATGGGAATGATCATGGTTTGAAGCGAAGTGACCGCGAAATGCATGCAAATGACCGTTTTCGTTAAGGGAATTGACCGTGAAATGCCTCGAAATGACCGTGAATCAACACAAAATTGTTTGGGATGACCGTGAAATGCATGAGAATGATCATGGTTTAAAGCGAATTGACCGAGAAATGCATGCAAATGACCGTGAAGTGAAGGAAATTGACCATGAAATGCCTCGAAATGACCATAAATCAACACGGAATTGTTTGGGATGACCCTGAAATCCATGGGAATGATCATGCTTTGAAGCGAATTGACCGCAAAATGCATGAATTGACCATTTTCGTGAAGGGAATTGACCGTGAAATGCCTCAAAGTGATCGTGAGTCAACACGGAATTGTTTGGGATGACCGTGAAATGCATGGGAATGATCATGGTTTGAAGCAAAGTAACCGCGAAATGCATGCAAATGACCGTGAAGTGAAGGGAATTGATTGTGAAATGCCTTGAAATGACCGTGAATCAACACGGAATTGTTTGGGATGACCGTGAAATGCATGGGAATGATCATGGTTTGAAGTAAATTGACCGCGAAATGCATGCAAATGACCGTGAATTGAAGGGAATTGACCGTGAAATGCCTCGAAATGACCGTGAATCAACACGGAATTGTTTGGGATGACCGTGAAATGTATGGGAATGATCATGAATTGAGGCGAATTGATTGGGTCATGCATGCAAATGACCATGAAGTGAAGGGAATTGACCGTGAAATGCATCCAAATGACCGTGAATCAACACGAAATTGTCGGGAATGACCGTGAAGTGAAGCGCATTGACCGTGAAATGCATGCAAATGACCATGAGGTGAGGTGAATTGACAGTGAAATACATGGAAATGACCGTGAAGTGAAGCGAATTGACGGTAAAAGGCATAAAATTGACTGTGAAGTGAAGAGAATTGACCATAAATGAACATGAAATGATTGGAAATGACCATGAGGTGAAGGGAATAAATCGTGAAATGACGTGGAATGGCTGGAATTAATTTAGTTCATGGTCAATTTAACTAAGTTCACAGTCATTTTAGCCCAATTCACAATCATTTTACCTCAGTTCATGGTCATTTTAGCTCACTTCATGATCATTTTAGCTCCGTTCACGATCATTTTACCTTAGTTCACAATCATTTTTGCTCATGAATCAATAACTCAGTGGGTCCTTGGTCTGTTAACTCAGTCAGTGCTCAGTCACTTTCATGCTCTTCATTTAGTTTCACATCTAATTTCATTCTTTGTTTAAACAACTCTCAATGTGAGCCATTTGAGTCCTGATTTTGGTCATTTATCAGGACATGCCATACCATTAAGCATTTTTTAAAAATGAAATTGGATTGGGGACCATGCGCATATATAGTATAATATACAGTGGGGTCCACCTAAACAAAGCTTAATATTTTTAAAAGTTAAAAATGGATTGTGGATGGTGCGCATATATAGTAAAATATATAGTGGGGTTGAAAAAACGAAAGCAGAGATTTCAATATACCTGCCATTCGAGGCTTCTTAGCTGGGGGGACCATATTTCGTCCTATCTTGGGCTAAAAAAAGTCGAAAAGGACGTCTGTGAGGTGTGTATTCTCGACCAGATAAAGGGAAAAGAAGAAAGCAGTAAAAGAAGGGTCTTACTGCTTCAGTGGACAGTCACAGGGGGGAGAAGTGATCAGAAATTGGTAATATATGGGTAGGATGAATGATCAGGGAGAGAAAAAAGGAAAAAAAGCTAGGGTTTTTTCGGTGGAGACGCAGCTGGCAGCGGCAGTAAAACCCGTCGTTTATACCAGGGGCATTTTCGACCTTTGGGAAGGCGTTCGTACAGCTAGGGCTTATTTTTGCAAGGTAAAATAAGGTGGGCTTGGTCTCACAAATGGGCCATAAATGGGTCGTACAGTCGCAAATTTCTCAAGAAAGAATGAGTCATATCCAAAGCTCGAGTGGACCCACCCGAGAAAAGAGCGGAGAGAGTGACACCCACCATTGAAACCTTCCTAAGGTTTGCTATGATGTTTATCTGAGATCAAACATGTTCATAAGTTAATATGGAAGGGAAAACACAAATTTCAGCTTGATCTGAAACTTGTGGCCCTTAAAATTTTTTAAAGGTGGGCATCATTCTCTCCACCGTTTTCTATATTGGGGTCCACTCAAACTTTGGATCTGAGTCATTCTTTGTCTCATGTCCTAAATTGATATCTCCAAATGGATTGACAGTGTGGATACAACACATACATCATGGTGGATCTCACGAAACTTGGTGACGTAACTTCAGTAGCGAGTTTCGCTACTCAACTTATCAGTAGCTAATCCGCGTCCCTCCGGTGGTATCTTAAAGAAGTGGGACCCGCGTTATGTATTCGTGACATCTGATCCATCCATCAGCTGCATCACCTTACTTTACATTGCTAGTGGAAACAAAAGCTCAGGTGAGTCACATTACACGGAACTCGTTGAGAGAGGATGCCTACCCTTGATTTTCGTTAGGGCCCAAAATGTTGTATAAAAGGCATCTAGGCCGTCCATAACCTTTATCTCTCATGGATGAAAAGTCGGGAAAAAATTAACACTGTTTCGCAACTCAATTAGTTCCAGTGAGAATAAAGGGTGAGCTTTTCATCCCATCTTATTCCCTGTGTCGTGGCCCATCAAAGTTCTTAGATGTATCTGAATTTTCGATCCCTTGGTGCAACTGAGGAGATGCATTTGATGGATAGATTGGATGTGATACATATACGACGTGGGCCCCCATTTTCCCGTCTAAATCATGGAACGCACGGGCTTCCACTATATTCCACCGCCAAAATATCGTGGGGCCCACGTGATGTTTGCATCAGATCTACACCGTCCAATGCGTTCGCTCCCTCATGCTTGCCATAGAACCCGATGACAAGGCATATTCAAAACTTAGGTCAGCCAGACCGCATGGAACCGTAAAATCATGCTTAAAGTATCTAAATTAACGTGGTGTAGCCCATCTAGATTTTAATTCCCAGCGACTCCCTTCATCGTGGTGGGGGGCGTGTTTTGATGAATGGATTGGATTGCATGCACGAAATTGGGCCCCATATGTTGTCCGAAGATTTTTATTGGTTGAGTGATGTTATGAGAAAAATGGATCTACCAATAAGATAAGGTCAGGTCAGAACTTCGTGCACTCTGCCAAGTCAGTCAACAATCAATACAACTAAAAGCTCGACTTTTGGCTCCAATTCAAGCAGGAAATGAGGCCGGCCTCGATCTTTCCTCGATCCTCGACAGCAAGTTAAAAAACCCATTGGTCCGCCCAACACTAAAAAGAACTCGACTACTACTCGTTAAAGGCATCGGGTCGGCACGAACTCTCTTCTACTAATTCCAACCTGGTCTTGACAATATTTGTCCGAAATCCCAGTCGAGAATTTAGGAAGGTGATTGTTATACAGATCTACCCCAAGTCTTAGTCGAGGATCTCGGAAGATCCTCGTGACATGTCGAGATATAAATCTTTCTACAATATGGAAATTTTCTCTATGCTATCGCATCTCCCCAATTATAAATAGGAACACCCTCAATGGTGAGAGGTACGCATAATCTTGAGCCCAAAACCCTATTTACGACTGGACGTGATTCCTACCTAACTTAGGCATCGGAGGGTCTCCTACCGCAGTCAGGGTATCCTTTGTCTTCTTCTTATGCAGGTACTCGAAGGTCCGGGGAAGGCTACCTAGATTTATGCATTAACAGTTTGGCGTCATCTGTACGAACGACAGTGAAGGTCGTCTTTCTCATCTACAATGCTTCGACAATGGCGAAACCCCAAACCACCATTGTTATGCCCAGCCCTGCACCGCCAGAGTAGTCTGAAGATCGTCGGAACTCATCTTCCCAACTTCAGGCTGACTCCGCGCCCCGCAGGCCTGGTACAATGGTCCCGAAACAGGGGAGGTCGACTTGTCTCCTCCCTAGAACAACAAGTTGTAGCACTAACTAACAACATCGACCAAATAAAGCGAATGCTTGAGCGACAGAACCCTCCTCTCGATCAAGGGGCTGAGGAAGTGGTCGCTCGGGCAACAACTGAAGTTTATGCCCCGTCTCGAGCACCCATCGACTCTCGGAGAAGTAGATAGATCGACGCAGCACCTTCCCATGCCTTGGGTACTACCACGCTAGCCGCCTTTAACTTAATTCATGAATTGGAGAAGAAAAGACGTGACAAAGCTCCCGAGGTCAAGGCGATAACCAAAAATGAAGATCCCTAGGAGGTCGAGCTTAATGAACTGTGGGGCCAAATCGGTGACATGCAGCAAGCTTACCGCACATACGCTCCGACCTTAGTAGAGGCAATGCTAGAGGAAACTGAACCACCATTTACTACAGACATCATGCATGCTTAGCTCCCGCCCAGGTTCTGGATCCCGCAGATCGTCGCTTATTCTAGAACCATCGATCCATCTGAACACCTAGAATCTTTTAGGGCTTGGAACTTCATGGCGCATCAATCGCGGTTATGTGTCGGGTGTTTTCCTTAACCCTAACAGGAGTAGCTAGGAAGTGGTTCCGACAATTGAAGCCACAGTCAATCAGCTCATTCACGTAGCTCAGCAAAGCGTTCTTCACTAACTTCATCGGAGGAAAGGAAAGGCTCAAACCGACTACTCACCTCATCGCCATCATCCAAAAAGAAGGCGAGTGCTGAAGGACTCCATCAAACGCTTCAACTTGGAAGTAATGCAAATCGATGACTATTCAGACAAGATCACTTTGGCTGCCATGATGGGAGGCCATGATGGAAAGGTTTCTTTTCTTACTTGACAAGAACCCACCAACAACATTGGCCAATCTCCTCATCCGAGCTCAGAAATACTCCAATGCCAAGAAGCTTTTTAGCTCACAAAAACTGCTCGGAATAAGGGAAGTTTGACCAAGGAAAAGCGATCTAAGGAAGAACAAGCCCCGACTAACAGCAACAAACGGAGAAAGGATGATGATTCAACAACAAGTCAGCGTCCGAGCTGACGGCCTGAGAGCGTGTTTAACTCCTACCCTCCCCTCAATGCTACGCTCGAGCAGGTCCTTATGGAAGTCTGGGACAAATGACTCCTCAAATGGCCGAACATGATGAAGATCGATGCAGATAAATGGGACAAACGAAAGTACTGACACTTCCACCGAGATCACAGCCACTCCATTAGCGATTGCTTTGATCTGAAAGAGGAGATCGAAGCCCTCATATGCAATGAACATTTGTGAGAATACGTTAATAAAAGGGGAGAATGGGTAGATTGGAAGAATGAACAACGCATCAACAACTAAGTTGCTGGGGAAATACACACCATCTTTGGCGAACCCACTGGAGGAGGAGACTCGAATCGAGCATGAAGAGCTCGAGCACGAAGAGCTCACGCCCGAAGCATCAGTCACTATTGCTCGGAGCATCAAGTCCATGTCACCAGCATGCCTCTGAAGAAATAAAAAATAACATCATGTGAACTGACCTTCACCAAAGAGGATGCTCGAGGTGTCCACCAACCCCATAATGATGCATTAGTGGTGACCATGACTATAGTCAACTGCAAGGTATTCTGGATCCTGGTGGACATTGGCAGCTCGGTCAATATCCTATTTGCCAACACTTTCGACAAGATGGGGCTCGAAAGGTCTCGGCTTTGACCTATCAAAACCCACTATTAGAATTCGTAAGTGACAGGGTCAGCTTCGAGGGATCCATACTGCTTCCTTTTACGACAGGGGAAGGGCAGAACCATACGACGACAATGATCAACTTTCTTGTGGTTGATTTTCCTTCTGTCTACAACATCATCCTCGAACGACCGTCCCTTAACACCCTACGAGCGATAGTGTCAACTTACCACCTCGTAATGAAGTTTCCAACTAAGCAGGCGTCGGACTGGTCTAGGAGGATCAACAAGAATTTCACCAATGCTATTCCAAGGCACTGAAGACTCCACATCGCGCAATGACCTTTACTTCTCTTGATTCGTGGGAAGAGTTAGTCGAGAGAGGGTCTCTAATGGAAGACCTCTTCGCCATCCCCCTCGATGAATCCAACCCAACCCGTACTGTGTAGGTTGGCTCATCACTGGTCCCAAACATGCGAGACAATATCATGGACCTCATCTGACACCATGCCTACATTTTTGCCTGGTCGCACCAAGACATGCTCGACATCGACCCAAAAGTGATGGTCCACAAGTTGAACGTCAACCCCAACCACTGACCAGTGAGGTAGAAGCGACGATCGTTCAACTCAAAACGATACACTATCATCGAGGAAGAGGTCGACAAACTCCTGATAGATAGCCAATGTCGTCTTGGTAAAAAAGTATAATGGAAAGTTGTGGGTCTGTGTTAATTACACTGACCTGAACAAAGTCTACCCCAAGCACAGTTTCCCCCTCCCATGAATTGAGCACCGCCAGGCACAAGCTTGTGAGCTTCATGGATGCTTATTCAGGTTACAACCAGATTGTCATGCATCCCCACGACAAGCAGAAAATGATATTTGTCACTGATAAAGGTCTATATTGCTACAAGGTTATGCCTTTTAGGTTGAAGAACGTAGGGGCCACATACCAGCGACTCGTAAATAAGATGCTCGCCCAGCAGATCGGACGCTCCATAGAGGTCTACGTTGACGATATGTCGTCAAAAGCATCAAAGCCACAACCCATATCGTCAACCTTGAGGAGATGTTCACGATTATGTGAAAATATCAGATGAGGCTGAATCCCAGCAAGTGCGCTTTTGAAGTCAACTCGGGAAAGTTCCTCAGCTTTCTGGTAAGCCAAAGAGGGATTGAGGCAAAACCTGACAAAATTTGAGCTCTACTAGACATGAGCTCCCCCAGGACAATGAAAGAGGTTCAATGCCTTACAAGGAGGATAATTGGCCTCAACCGGTTTGTCTCCTAAGCTACTGACAGATACCTGCCCTTCTTCAAGCAATTAAAAAGAAAAAATAAAGTGGAGTGGACCGAAGACTGCGAGCTCATATTCCAACAACTCAAATAGTAGTTGGGATCACCTCCACTACTCTCAAAATTAGATCAAGGAGAACTACTCCTGCTATACTTGACAATCTCAATAGCAGTAGTCAACTCGACCCTTATTCTAGAGCAAGAAGGAAAGAAACTATCGGTGTATTATGTCGGCAAATCCTTGGTCCCGGCTGAAACCAAGTATCTAGATATCGAGAAGCTCCCCTTGGCTTTGATCGTATCATCTCGTTAACTCTAGCCCTACTTCTAAGCCCATACGATCATCATTCCAACAAACCAACCTCGTATCACCATTACGACCATCTCGTTAACTCTAGCCCTACTTCCGCCAAGTGCTACAGAAGCTTGAGGTGTCGGGAAGGCTCACAAAATGGGCATTTGAGTTGAGTGAATTTGACATACAACACCAACCTCGTATCACCATTACGACCCAAGCAATGGCCAGCTTCATTGTCGAGCTCACCTACGGCCAAAACATGGGGACTAGTCCGAGTACAGAAACCAATCAATTTGCAAATCAGGCGGTCGAACAAGACTTGCCGACCTGGACATTATATGTCAATGGCTCATCCAATTCTAAAGGCAGCAGGGTCGGGTAGCCTACAGGTTCCTGACCAAACATGCACATAATATGCCTTAAGATTTTTGAAATATCAAATAACGTAGCGAAATATGAAGCGTTGCTCGCTGGACTTAAGCTAACGACATCAATGAGAGCTCAGAACTTGAGAGTCCACAGTGATTCACAACTCATCGTCAACCAGATAGCCAACGAGTACTGGGTAAAGGAAGAAAGATGATCGCCTACTATAAAGGGCCCGGGAACTCATCAGTTAATTCCCCAAGTGCAACATCAGCCTGATCCCCAGGTCAGAAAACTCCAAGGCAGACACTCTAGCAAAGATGGCCATAGTGGCCGAAGATCACATCCCAAAGTCAATCCCAATCGAGTTTCTGGTCGAGCCGAGTGTTAATGAGCCTAACCCGAGCACAATCTTTCCGGTAAACACAGCGCTGAGCTAGATAGATCTAATAATCAGCTATCTTCAGGAGGGGAAACTGCCTGAAGATTGACTTGAGGCGTGTAGACTCTGATCTAGGTCGGCTCAGTATACCATGGTCGGAGACACTTTGTATAAGAAAGGATTCTCCTTACCTTATCTCAGGTGCCTCCGACCGGAAGAAGCCGAGTACGTTCTGGGAGAAATACACGAAGGGATCTGTGGCAACCACTCCAGTAGCTGCTCTCTATCCCACAAGGTCATCCGACAAGCTACTTCTGATTGACCATCCAAAGATGCGCTAAGCAATACACCCAGAGATACGACAAATGTCAAAGATTCGCAACAATTCCCCATCAATTGCCTGAGCAGCTGACTCCCATGATCGGACCATGGCTCTTCGCCTAATGGGGAATAAACATCATCGGACCCTTACCGATTGGTAAAGGTCAGACCAAATTTGCGGTCGTAGCAATCGACTACTTCACTAAGTGGGCCGACCCCGAGCTGTTGGCCAAAATCACCAAGTAAAAGATCATCAAATTTGTCTAGAAACAAAGCATATGCTGGTATGAGATCCTGCACACAATCGTCTTGGACAATGGGAAATAATTTGACAATGATCGATTCCGAGACATATGTGAAAACTTCATAATTCGAAACGCCTACTCATCACCTAGGCACCCTTAAGCTAATGGTTAAGATGAGGCAGTCAACAAGATCATCAAAAACTACCTTAGGACCAAGCTCGAGAAAGCTAAAGGGGCCTGGGCCAAGGAGCTCCCCTGTCCTCCGGGCAGTGGGCATATTGGACCATTGCCCGAACAACCATGGGAGAAACCACATTCTCCCTAACCTTCGGAGCAGAGGCCGTCATCCTAGTCAAAATCAGACTCCCTACTGCATAGATTCATTCCTACGATGAAAATCAGAATGCCGAGCAGATGACACTGACCTCGATCTACTTAAAGTAAAAAGGAAAAAGGCCCAGATCAAAGTTGCAGCTCAGTAACAATAGGTTACTTGATTCTACAACTCTCGTATAAGAGTGAGAAGGTTCCAGGTAGGAGATCTGGTCCTCCGCAGAACCTTCTAGAATAACAAGGAGCTCAGCTCAGGAACCCTCAGGCCGAATCGGGAAGGACCCTACAAGGTGACGAGTACTACTCGACAGGGAACCTATCGACTTGAAGACCTAGAAGGACAATCTCTGCCGCACCCGTGGAACACCGAACATTTGAAGATCTACTACCCGTGAAAGTCTACTTATATTTCAGATCTCAGATCAGAATCCACATGTCCGCCGCCTAAAATCTATAATGACCAGTCTGCAAGGTCGGAACCTATGTGTTTTTGTTCGGAATTCGCAATAAAAACCCAAGGCTGGGGATTTTATTTTATACTCGTTATCTACAATAGTTTAATCTACATAGTCCCCCGAGGACTCCCCTTAAAAAACAAGGAAGAACTATCCTCCCACCAATCATTCGATCCTTAAAGAATAGGTCGGACCATTAACCGATTTTAACACATGGCCTACCATGGACTTCTCTTAGTACAAGAGAGAAACAGTCATAACCAATCGTCCAACCCTTAAAGAAGAGGTTGGACTACTAATTAATGACACTACTCAAGCTACATGACCTGTGAGTAAAGGACCCCTTAAGATAAAGGGAAGCGGTCTCCTAAAACAAACTGCTCGACCCTCCGTGAGGGGATCATTGCAACTGGACCGAACTGCTAACTAATGATAAACCAACCTGACAAGTCTACTTAGAATATTCAAGCACAACAATCATTGCAACAAAATGTTCTTTTCATTCATAAAAAGGAAAGGGGTCCAGATAAGAAACAAAAGCTTTTTACAGAAAGGGAAAATAAATCAGAGCTTCTCCGAGGTCGGCTGCTCGGCTTCCAGAGGAGTTGGCTCTTCAGTAGGGCTGCTCTTGAAATGAGTCAGGTCGAGCTCGAGATACAACTCCTTGATGTCCTTGAGGCGCTTGTCATACCAGAGGTTGAAGATTGCATCCCTGTCCTCCTCAAACTCCTTGAAGGCATTAAACTCCTCCACGACCGCTGCCCGAGCCATCGGAATAGCTGTCTGGGCCTCCTTCATCTTCATATTGAAGGTATGCCTCAACTTACCCAAGTCATATTTCCACCAGGTGCCCTTCTTTAGAGCTTCTTTAAGAAGCGACTTTGACGCTTCTAGCTTAGTCATTGCCTCCTCCACCCAGGCCTTTAGAGCAACATTCTCAGAGCAGAGTTTCTCAGATCTGATGGAATCTTGGAAAATAGTAAAAACGGAAATAAAATGGATTTTCGACCAAAGATCTGATGGAATCTTGGAAAATAACTAGATTACTTGGCCAAAGTAGATTCTCCTACCCCAAAATCATATATGGTATGTCAAGTAACTCATTCTGGTTTGGGAGATATGCTTGTTGAATGAATAAAGAAAGGAAGAAAGAAAGAGAGGAAACTATATTTTTATATACATGTATATACATATTTTCACACACACACACACACACACACACACACACACACACACATATATATATATGTATGTATTAGAGAAAAAGGTTTAAAAAAGCTTTTTCTTTGAAAAAAAATAAAATCGCCAGAACCACCACCGGAATTCGCCAGGCAGTGGCGATACCACCGCGGGAGCGGTGGCGCCCTGCCACTCCGGCTCCACTGCCAGATGGGTGGCCCCACCTCCAGAATTTGGACAAATTTCCAGATTTTTGGGCCGACTTCAAAACTTTATATCTCATTCAATATAACTCCGATTGAAATGATTTAAAAGCCATATCGAAGCTTAATAAGTTTAGTTTTATATAAAAATAAAAATAAATAAAAATAAAATAAAAATATATTAAATTTTAGGATTCTTTGACAGCTGTACAAAAATCATTTGTTTCATACAGCTGTTACTTCTAGAATTTTAATAGTTTTTCTACAATCCGAATGAAATGAAATTTTGTGAGATGGCTTTAAACTTAATGATAAAATATCATAAAAATTTTAAAAATAATTCAGTTACTAAATTTACAAAAAATGTTACAAGAATTAAAGACATTTTAGAATCATACAGAAAATCATTGGTTTCAAATAACTTGTACTTCTGAATTTTTTATAATTTTTATGGAACTTGAAATAGAATGAAATTTTGTATGACAAAGGTTAAATTAATGATAAATTATCATAAAAATTATAAAATTATTCAGTAATTAAAAGTGATAAATACATTATGAAGAAAAAATGTATTGAAACCGAAAGTTTCTACAACTAAAAGTTGCTGATGGACCGGACGTTTCTTTTTCATCATAGAGTTTTAAGATTTGGAGTTTAATTAGGAATTGCTTCCAAAAATTCCAGGAATCATCTTGGGTGATTAAATTAAATTATTATTTTTAGTATATTTTACTATTTTAGATAATTTATAGCCTAGACAAATTAGACTTCTTGAGTAGGGTTTGGTTTCATTGCTTAAGACTATGTGAGTTCGTATTTGAAGCGGACTTCACTAAAACATTTTGGGTTCTTATTCTATTATGGATTCAAAGTTCATACCACTTTAAGCAAATATTGTTCTTCCTTTTTCCTTTTCCATAGCATTCCTTGCATCACCAACACTCCAAACCTCCAAAAAACCTTAAAACGTTCGATTCTTCATTCTCTGTTGAAATTAATGAAAACAAAGCATAATTTGCTCATAATTCACTGACCATATGATCAAAATGGTAATGTCAAGAGAAACCTTAGGCTCCTGGAAACCTTTCTAGGATAGTCATTTGATCATAAGCATTGTGAGAGACTCATCACCCACTAAGTTGAACATAAATTAAATAAGAACCTACCTTGAAAAGACCCAATAGAAAATCTTATAAATGTGAAACTTGAAATTCCTAATAAATTTTGATAATTTTCAAATTCTAGAATAATCGCACTATAGAATTACGGAACCATATACTTAAGAGGCATTCACGGCTTGACCCAATTCTCAATTATAAGTGACTACCAATGGACTCACTGCTTTGACTGAGCAGAAGACCAGGATCCACTAGGAATAGGAATGGATACAATAAGCTTTCTACCCTGGTCAGATAGATGATCGATATATCAGGTCCAAGCCTACTACAACCGTCTCTCCGTGTTTATCGAACACTGAAAATTAAGGGTGGGCATCGAGCTGAGTCAAGTCGAGGTGGGCTAAGCTCGGCTCGGCTTGTCCATGTTGTACTTAAGTTTGAGCTTGAGCTCAGCTTCAAGCTCAACATTGAAGCATGGCTTGTTTGCCAAAGCTGTCGAGTCGACTTCGAGTCGAGCTAGTGGTTCGAGTCGAGTCGAGTTTACCTCGAGTCGAGCTCAAGCTTGTTGGGTGAGTGAGTAATGGATTCTGTTCTTGATCCTCCTCCATTGATTTAGAAGAGAAGCTAAAAAAAATAAAAAATAAAGATGCATTTTAGATGACGCTCCACTAAGCGAAATTCATTTTTGGTTTGGCTCCGCAATCGAAATAGGGTGTAGTCCATCTTTCAGTAGTCCAGAAAATCCATCTGTGTGGGCCCTATGATAGAAGAACCATGGGCCAAAAGCATCCTCAATTGTGTGTTCTGAATTACCCATCATCAATGCCATACTTTCCAATAGATAAGATTTTGAACAGACTTGGGACCACAAAAAAGTGAGACCCACCTGTATTGTTGCTGCTCAGACAAAAGCGTAGTTTTCATTACCTTGCAGATGATTTGAGGACTTGTAGCTCACAACATATTCAGGAAAGATATGTCTATTCATGTGAGTGCTCCATACAATATACCATTTTGGATTCAAGAGATCGTCAACACCAACATCAAATTCTTCGTTGTTGGGGTGAAAGCAAAGAGATCCCACTTCAACTTTCTCCGCACTCCCCACAACTTCAATATATTTGTTAATCGAGCCGAGTCAAGCTCGAGTTTGAGCTTCGAGTCAACTCGAGTTGAAATGCTCCCTGGTCGAACTTGGCTCGAACTCAACTCGAGCTTCAAATAATTAGCTTGACTCGGCCCAAATCGGCCATTCAAGCCAAGTCAATCTGAGCTTAGTCAAGCCAAGTTAAGCGATTTTTCAAGCTAGCTTGACTCGTGAACAACCCTACTGAAAATAAAATTTTTTACTCTAGATATAGGGGAACTGTCGTCACAAGTCCAAATATTTTAAAAAGTTATAGCAGACCATTAGGGTGAAGTTGTTTTTAAGGGGGGTAGACTATACTAAGCCAAGCTAGTGTAGTTAGTATGCACCTTAACACACATATAAACATGAAATCAACAAAACTTAGGTATAGGAAATTAGAATATCTTTATTTATTGACATTAGGCAATTTCGGGGACAAAATTGTTTTTAAGGGGGGTAGATTGTAACGTCTTGGATTTTCGCTATTTTGAATTTTAAAAAAACCCTTGAAAACTTTCGATATGACTAGCCTACATTGTCGCTTATTGATCCTTGACGCTCGAAGTGAGCCTATATATGGGTGGTACCAGTGAAGAACTACACAAATCTGATTAATCAACTATAGGAAGCTCACGAATTCGGCCGATCACTTAAATACCGAGTTTAGCCACATGATTTGTTCACATGGGGCCAAAATCTACCCGATCTATCACTAACTAATCGAGACAACCATAACTAAATAAAGATCTACCAAAAGTTAAGACAATTAGGGCTTAGATCTTAATTAATAAACCAAACTAACCTACTTATCCTTTTAGCCAAAGAACTAACGACTTAGGGTGATTATAATCGAATCGTTATTTCTGCTAGTTGCGAATAAGTCATAATATGAACATAGCTAATCCAAACCCTAATCATTGCATTCAAGAAATCTCGCTACCCAATTCATTTCAGAAATGCTCTGATTATCTGAACGAGCTCTAGATTGCTCGTTAATGGGTTACTAAACCCGAGGCTATAGAAATACACTCATCTTAGTGGGCTTGACATTTATCATGAGACATCGAGTCGTGATCGTGACTTGAATCACTCAACTTAGACCTGCGAGGTCGATGCATGAGTTATGCGAATATTCTTGAAATTAACTAAGAACTTAAGTCACTTATCTGCATTCGGTCTTTGCCCAAGTTGTGGCCTTTAGACCGTTAGATCACGATCAAATTTAGGGCAACAATCTAAGTTAATATCTTACACATATGTGTATAGCCGCGGCCCCGATCGACCATTGGTGATTGTTGAATAGACTTCTGATCATACCCGTCGATTGACACGTCCAAATGGCAGGCCGATTTGTCTATGTATAGATCTTCATTAAGGCCAGCTATCCAATAGTGGATATTGACCCCTATAGACCATAGTGGGCCAAAAAGGTTAGAAACACACTCTCCTAACCCAGCCCTTAGGGTCATTTTCACCAATTCTGGCACTATATAAGGCCCTCGTTTGGGTACCTCCTTCTCCCATACGAATTTCATACCCTAGCTTAGGTGAAGGAGAGAGAGAGAGAGAGAGAGAGAGAGAGAGAGAGAGAGAGAGAGAGAGAGAGAGTGTGTGTGTGTGTGTGTGTGTGAGTGATGATAATCTTAATGCTTGTAAGGTTAGTACTTCTTCAACCAAACTTTTGGCTACTACCAAAACTCCACCAAATCCACTCATACCAAGAATTGGATGTAAAATTATATCTTACCCTTCAATTAAGCAACCTAGTATAGATTTCTAGTAATTAATGGTGTTTTCTTAATTTTGATTTAGGAATTGATGATTTTTCTCCAAATCCCTAAACCTAGGCGCTCAAAATCGGAGATTTCTTCTTAAATGTGGGACCGTTATGCATAGGTTTCCATTTATCGACCCTTGAGGGTCTCAGTTAATGATTTGTAAATAGCTAGCATGTTCATATTTCATGTTTGATTGTAATATGTGTCATTGCTTGTCTATGCATGCTCACATATTTGATAAATTACCTAAGTGATTAAACGTGTTATTCTAATGATGCTCACATGATTGATTGAACTCTAGATTGAATGCATTGATTTGTTGATGCACACATGTTTGATTAAATGCTCCAATGAATGTATTACTCTATTGTTGCTCACATGTTTGATGAAATGCCTAAGTGATTGAATCCATTATCCCATTGGTGCTCACATGTTCGATGAAATGCCTAAGTGAATGTATTACTCTATTGATGCTTACATGTTCGATGAAATGCCTAGGTCGTTTATGTATGCTATAATTACATGATGTAGTTCATAGCGATGCTTAGGATTTCTATGAAATGGGTCAGTTGGTAAATCGCCCAAATCAATGGGTGGCTCGAGTTAGGGCACGACCCTATGCTTGTTCAATCGACCTGGGTGAACACGGACAATTGATAGTAGCTAAACTACACGGTATGCTTACACCTAATGCCGGTTACGCCTAGGTTCTCCAAGGTCAATCAAATTAGTACATTAGCTGACTGATCATATATGTTCACAATGTATGACATGACCAAATTGAATCTAGGATACCCCGTTCCCAATGGATGGTCCATTCATAATCGTTAGTACAATACAATCCCCCTAAGACTCATGAGCCGGGCATGGTGGTATGGGACACCATATTCGAGCTGTTGGCCTACGCTGGGGTAATGAGCCTCCCGTAGTGACCAGTGAGCATTAATGGAGGAGATAGACCATTGTTCGAACGACCTCGTCAAATTACCCGACCGATAGTTGCGTGCCAGAGTACCGTTTAAATGACTCAGGCGTGAATAGAATTGGGTGACGAGCTATTTCCTTTGTGGTGGTTTGATTTTATGTAACAAGTACGCACCTCAGAATTGAGTGATCATACTCGGTGTTTGGGTGATGACCCATACCGAGTTGATTCTCATACATTTAAGTATCATGTCGTACCTTTGAAATAATTTATTTGTGAGATAAATAAGTGACACTTAAATTTGGATCAAGGGACACTGGTGAGGAGCCGCTACGTGCCACGACGAGCCACGTGATCCGGATAAGGACTAGTGATATGAAGTCGATATCCTAGCTTCGCTAATATGATGGATGAATGGAACTTAATAATTACTCGGTTAACATATACATCAATCACATTTCATTAGATAGGATGCGGCGATTTGACATTGGAGTCGCGTGATGAGGGAGTGTTGGCATTTGCGAAATAGGTGTAGAGGTTGCTTGTGAGGGAGTATTGGATTGAAAGGTGCATGCATTATTATATAATCTCATTCGTGCATTTAACAAGAATATTTAGGAAATATTTATTTTCTTATTTTATCATTACCTGCGTTAATTGGGTTGATAACATATGTAACTTAGAACTAATGGAACCACTGAGTTAGATACTCACTCCCACTTGGGAAGGTGTTTTAAAACACCAATCAGATATTATTATTGATGCAAGTTATATCGAGGCCTCCGGCGGGTAGGCTTGGATCGGCTTACACTTTCGTCGTGATGCCTTAAGAGCGTTGGACGAAGCTGGAAGTCCTTTCGTTTACTTAATTTTGTGTATGTGTATGTTAAAGTCATGCTTTATGTGTAAGTTTTATTGTATGTTTATTGTGTCTTGTATAATCCTCATTTTGGGCGATCCAACCATTACTATTGAAATTGTATTTTTGACTCTTAGCCTTATATTTCTAAATCTTTTGTTATCTCTACCTCACTTAAGTTGAATTGCGCAACTCTAATTATCTGTGTGTGAAATGAATTTGAATCTGAATGAGGACACATGTGCTTTTTCATTTGGTTAATACCCATGAACTCGGGACTGGAGTCCATGTACTCAAGTGCTAATTTTCGGGGCATTATAAGAGCGCAGCTCGGTACCTGTTGGAGCCTCCTAGTTTTTCGACACCCAAAACCATTTACTCTTCCAACCCTTGTTTGAGGTCGGGGTGTCCATAATTATTGCCCTGCCAGTCCTCGGCCAGGCAAAAAAATAATACCAATCCTCATGATTAGGATTGGATTTCACCTGATATAGGTGGAGAAATTCATTCACAGTTAGCTCAGGTTGGTCAAGCTCAAACCAGAGGATGAATGACCCTACCAGTGCCCTCCAAGCATTTAGGATTACCTGCCTGGGGGCCAACCCCAAGCGCAAGAGGACTCTCCTAACTATACACTGGAGAGGGAGCCTCAGGTCACACTGGAGGGCGACTTGGAATATGGCCACCTCTTCGGCCTAAGGCTCGCTCGGAAGCTCGCCAAGTATGGTGTCACGCCCCAAACTCGAAAATCGGGCTCATAAAATTTCCAATCGCCGAATCCGGCGCTGACAGCCTCCGTAGTACCCCATTCTCGGCTCCCAGCGCCCATACACCAGATTCCGATCCTGGGATCCTACAAGGAAGATTTTCAGTATGATTTTTTTTGTAATGGAGCATAACCGCAAGCATAACCAAGTCACAAAACAACAACACCACATATCCACTATATCAAAAACTTTTAAGTACAATGAGGAAAGAGAAATACAATATAATGATATCAAAGAAAACTCCAAAAGACAGCTGCATGCTCCAAGCTCAACGCTGCTGCAACCTAACGCCACCTGCACGCATCTATCGTGCATAAGCTTACAAAAGCTTAGAGGGTGGTGGAAGTGTGTATAAGGTAAGTGCTAAGTATCAATAAAGCACATAAATCATACATCATCGGGATAAACAAAAATATTAATAAGATCTTGAAACATATGACATCAGAGTAAGCGGAAGTGTACTGGTAAGTCCATGAATGCTATCAGCCGTATCAAGGCTATGCGATTCAAAACATAATAAGACAATAACGGATGTTGAGGATGCAATGCAATATGCAAATCCTGACGAGTCATGAATACTATCAACCTCATCTAGGCTATATAAGTGTAAAAATATAGTAACCCAAAATGCTAAGTACTGCGGATGCAATATAATATGCAGTGCGAATGAAATGACTATGCTGGAATGTGAAGTTGGGATGATAGTACGAAGTATCACAGGTATGGGGTCCATCACAAGGGACTTCTATCCAAACCAGTCCCATACCTAAATTTGGATAGTCAGACACAATGTGGTAAACTCTTGATCTTAGGTTAGTCGCGCGCCCAACCGAAATCCTGGCCATGAGATGGTACACATAACAATTAGTTACGCACCACCAGCCCGAGTAGATAGTGAATAAATGAATAAATGAATATGCAATTCCTACTCAATAAGTCCACATATCAATACGGTTGCTCTCTGGGATTATCACCGGGGTCTATTACACTCTACACCAGGTTGCCGCCCCTATCCGAGCGCACAACTGGGTAAGTGGAAGAGACCTCACTATCTGCCTGCCAATATCGGGCCCGGCTCGTTGATAGCGGACCCATTCCTCAAGCTAATCAAACTCAACCTAGATATTGCCCCCTCACTCAGGTGAGTAAGTCACACCCCTTCCCAACCGACCACGACACAGTGGGAGACGCGGCCTCCTGGTATTCGGCCCTCGTGCGCTTATATATCCACTCGGTCTCGATGTTGGAGTCATCTCTTAGCCACGGAGGTTTAGGGATTTTCACCCAGGGACATCTATGGCGCCCGTATGCTAGAACCAAACATTTCTAGTGTCCCGTCTGGCCATCCACAACATATCTGTGGAGGCTACGACCCCGATGTCACTAGGGCAGTAATAAAGTAACATGTATGCGAGATGCATGAATCACACCGTACAAACATGCAGCAATCTCACGCGTACTGATCAGGGTCAAATATTGCATATCAGACCCCGATTATTGCCCTATTTTATGTACATGATACGGCCTAACATCGGATTTTAATTGTGTTTTTGTTACAGGATGAAATCAAGAGTATTATTGCAAAATAATGTTAAAAGCATGGATTTCATGTTCTGAAGTCATCAGAGCACGAGAACGACCCCAGGGAACTAAGATCAACGCTCGAGATCCGAGGAAATCAAGAAACTGAAGCCAAAGGGGCCCGAAAAGGGTCCAGAATGCAAGATCACATGGTTCCCGCCATCCAATCAGTTCAAAACTTCATACATGGGATAAGGGCCATAATTTAACCGTACATATTAAATTTCACCCATTGATGATCTCGGGAAGTGCTCCAACTGACAAATCAGCCCACGAATCACTGATTTCAGGCCCACCTGATAATAGGATATGCCTCAAATTTGTTCCTGACGGTGGAAATAAGAAGATGAAGAGGATGGACGGAGTTGATTTCTCGTAAACATCACGGTGGACCTTGAGTAGAGGGAGTGTACACCGAGTACGCGCTGCACCAGCGGCGCACCGCACCAACCAAACGGTCAGCGCGGGCGCTGACCCGCGCTCGACCTCGCCTTCTCAAGAACGCGAACAACGCTCCAGCGTCCGCGCACCCGACCGCCGGTCGGCGATTGTGGGTCCACACCGTCCATCAAACCTCCAATCCAGACCGTCCATTGTCCCTCTAAGGTCCATATTACCGTTGCCTAGGTGGCGAAATTGCGAGAGGGAGCGACGATCAGAATCCATCCATTCAAACGCAGGTTGGACGGTGAGTTTAGAACTCTAGTGGGGCACACCGGAAATAGTTGAAACTGGACATCCCTGGACGGTTTTTAGCTGGGAGTCGAATGAACGGAGTGGATTCCGCTGTGGATTCCGATCACGGACCCCACCAGGACGTCAGCGAATCCACGTCCCTGTTTCCGCGTTCGCGTAACCCGACGGCTGGTCCGTTTTGCAAAGAGTTGTGGGCCCCACACATGACCCGTACGGACAATCTGATCCGTCCATCTTGTAGAGGGCCATGAATACTACAAAACTATGCTGATATTTCACTCCCATGCGTACACACGTGTACGGTACAGAGGCCACAAAAGGGCTGCTCGGCGACGTTAAAAACTGAGTTTTTTGAGATTTCTTCCGTGGACCGTGCTAATGGACCTTCAAAACCACCCATTCTTGACTGAAATTTCGTCCTGAATCCAATGGACGGGGTGGATTTTCCAGAAAACACCTCTGTGAGGCCCACCGATCACGGTTGCAAAAATTTGCACTTCGAGTCGTCTGCGACGACTGCCACCCATTCCACCATCCAAGCCTATAAAGGGAAGTTTTGGACGTGGGGAATGGATTCAGATCTAGGGAATTCGAGATCCAGAGCCAGGGAGAGAAGAAAGAGAAGGAGAAAGAGAGAGAGATTTTTCGGTTTGGAGTTTTAATTTATGAATTTTATTTAATATTTTTATGGATTTTATGGGTAACTAATCTCTCAGCTAGGGTGAGATGAAGCCCCTAATTTGATCAACTCTTGTATTGGTTGATTTACTTTGAATTTTATTTAATTTGTTTCTTTCTCTGAGTGGGCTTTATGGGTTTAAATTCCATACTTCTCCATCTATGAACTTGACCAAAGTATAGATGGATGTTGTTTGGATGCTTATTCACAGTGCTTGGGTCTGATCAAGAACAGGTTTCCTATAGAGGAAGGAATAGGGTGCTTTAATGAATTTTGCATACCATGTGCCCGACCAAGGACATGGGATGTATTGTTCATGGCATTGCTTAAAGGAATTAGACAGTCTGTATGCCCGATTTAGGACACAGATTGTGCTTTCTCTATTTAAGTGGTATCAATCAAGGTCAAGGTGAATCAACAGACAAAACAAGGGTTAGGATAATTAGGGGTGGATTCGAAAGTCCTAGTGCTTTCTCTCTGATTAAATTTTATTCCCTGTTTCTTAATTGTTTTTCCTAAAATTATGCTTAGTGGTTTAGTTCATTATTCATTGGATTAGTTAAGAAGAATCTTAGATTTAAATTGTGACGACCAGTCCTCGTGGGATTCGACCTCGATCTTACCGAGTTTATTACTACATCACAACCCTATACTTGGGGAGTGAACACGTACCATGCGCTCATGTCGAGCACTCTGTCTTATATGGAGTCCCGTAAATGTCTTAGCCCAATGGCTCATGTTATAACCAACATTCCTCATATCAAGCATACATATGATGCATATGAGCATGAATCATAGAGCTACACTAAGCATATTATAAGGTGATGAACTATCCTTACAACGCAGATGGGCCTAGACGGCCTACACACAACAAGTATGGGCCTACCAATGGCCCTAGGGAGAGTCGTAATGTAGACATTTAACCAACATTATATATACTTACAATATGGACGTCAAACCAACATTGCTCTCAAGGCATAGCCCGCCATATAGGTCAACACATAAAACACGGTGGAATCACCTTTAATGGGCCTTATGTATACCCTATTGGGCCTCGACCCATGGGCCTCCAATACATCAAATGGGCCTCACAACATAGGCCTCATGTATATCAAGGTGGGCCTAAACAACGGGCCATAAATATGACAAGTGGGCCATATCGCATGGGCCATATGTACATACCAAGGTGGGCCTCAACGGATAGTCACAAGTACATCAACGTGGGCCTCACCACATGGGCCATATGCATATCAAATGGGCCACGCCAATGGGCCTTATGTACATTGCAATGGGTCATATCCCATGGGCCTTGAAAACATCACAATGGGCCTCATAACATGGGCCACAAATACATTGAATGGGCCTAAACACATGGGCCATATATACATCAAGGTGGGCCTCAACAATGGCCACAAATACACATCCAGGTGGGCCTCAACAACGGCCATAAATGCACATCCAGGTGGGCCTCAACAATGGCCACAAGTACTCATCCAGGTGGGCCTCAACAACGGCCATAAATACACATCAAGGTGGGCCTCAACAACGGCCACAAGTACACATCAAAGTGGGCCTCAACAACTGCCGTAAATACACATCCAGGTGGGCCTCAACAACAGCCACAAGTACTCATCTAGGTGGGCCTCAATAACGGCCATAAATACACACCAAGGTGGGCCTCAACAATGGCCAAATGGTTGGATAACTTGGATGTAACACTTGCATCATGGTGGGGCCCATAGAGGCCCACTAACAGGTATATTATATATATAGGTATATATAGATATATATATATATATATATTTATATACACATACACACACACAACCACCCCACATAAGCACACACGCTCACACATGCACCCACACACGCACACACACATGCATACACATGTGCACACTCACACACGCATGCACACACACGTGCGCCCACTCACGGCAGGGGGGGTCCCACCGTCCAGGGAGGACGGTGCGGACGAACACATACATCAAGTAGGCTTCCACCGTCCACCTGGACGGTGGCAGCAAGGCACATACATCACTGTGGGTCCCATGTGGGGCCCACCATAAAGTTTACTTTCCATCCAACCCGTTAATAAGGTCACAGAGGCCGGGATGAATAGGAAAAACAAATATCAGATTGATTAAAAACTTCCGTGGGCCCAAAAAGGATTTCAATGGTAGAGTTCAATCATCGCTGTTTCTTATGATGTGGGCCACCTGAGATCTGGATAGGCCTGAAATTTGGAGGGGACCCACCTTAGGGGGTGGTTCACCTCATGGACGGTGTGGATACAAAATATACATCATGGTGGGGCCCACGGCTGGAACCGTGGGACCCTGCCTAGTCGTCCGTCCGCCGCAGGCCTGCTGCTCGCGCCAAAGACTAACAAAGAGCTAGCCTACGCATGTATTATTATTATTATTTTTTTGAAACCTGTATTTTTGTGGTTTTTCACGTGTGGGGCTGGCATCGGAAGTATCCGCCCCTCCCAGCGGGTTCTATACTCCATAAGCAATCCATCAAGGCCAATATTGGGCATTTTTTTGAGGTGTAGAAGAGTTTAAGTGCATTTGAACGATGAAAAATCACTATTCTCTGAGGTATGGCCCGCCTGAAAGTTGGATCAGCTTCATTTTTCGGCTCAACGCCTAAAATGAGTGGGTAAATAGGATAGATGGTGTGGATTGAATACATACATCAAGATGGGGCCTATATAAGTGGTCCACCCAAATTTCTAAAAAAGATAAGAGTGTATGTAGTAAACTACACGGTCGGTTCACACTTCATGGTAGCCACGTCCAGCGTCCCTGGACGCTGGACGGTTTGGGTAGCATATTTTTAAGGTGGGCCCCACCCACAGATGTACTAATAGGGTGGGCCACCAAATGGTGGATGGTGTGGACATAACACATGTAAAGTGGGGTCCACACCTGTGGATCACTTGGGTGGAATACACTTATGGTAGGGTCCATCCAAGTGGGCCACACAATCACATCATCACAAGAAAGAAAAAAAAATGAAAAGGGAGAGAAAGAGAGAAAAAAAAAATGGGACACACGTGTGATGGAGGGACCCCGACACTATGGGCCTTCCCTTGCATCCAATCATACATAAAAAAAATAATCAAAGTGGGCCATCGGCCACATCTTAGGGTCCCAAGTGAGATTCATACCATTGATCGGTAGGCCTCACTTGGTCCATCATAAACATAGAAAACTATCCTATCAAAGCACCCACCGGTTGATCTCTTCGGTCCTTTGGAATGCCACCCTCCTTGTGCTTCACTTTGATGGTGGAGATGAGAAATGGATGGCTAGGATGATGGGTTTTGGAATGGGAAAGGTGGGCCACACAAACTCTCTCTTTTCTCACTTGGAAGCTTGGACGTGGGGGTGCTCTTGCTTGACTTGAGAATGTTGGGAAATGAGAGGGAGAGAGAGAGTTGTAAGGAGAGATGCGAGTGAGTGATGTGAGGTGATGGATGTGGTACTTGACTAGGTATGAGTGTGTAAGAGAGAGGGTGAGAAAGAGTTGACTTTGGAGAGAGAAAGCATGGGTTGCTTGTACTTGATATTGAAGTGATTAATTGATTGATGTGATTGATTGATTGATGAGATTGATTTGACATTGTGTAGAGATTCTCTTGGGATTGAGAAAGCGCGGTGTTTCTTCAAAATAAACGCCGGCTCACATCTTTTGGTCAGGATATCGGATCGGTGCGTGAGTCGCGGCGTTGGAACCGCGACGACAGTGCGGTCGCAATGATACAGGTCTCGAATTAAACCGACTCGAATATAAAGGATACGACTTACGGTCGTGCGCAACGTCGATTATCAGTCGCGGATTGCCGGATTTCGACGGAAAGGATCGCAGGATTCATCGGAACAGTACGAACTAGGATACGGGTCTTATATATGTGAGCTTAGAGTACCACAGAGTCTGGAATGTGATACCCCGACTTTATCCATACCAGGTCAGCCTTCTTCAGTGTTGACTCAACTGACCCCTTCTCCTCCACCTCTAATGAGGACCCACTGGCTTCCTCCGTTACTGAAATAGCCCCCTCGGCGTCTTCTGGTCGCTTGGTCAAGGATCAGGTGGCAATCCTTGATCATGGAACATCTGGAAGTCCCTGTCACTCATCATCACTCAGGTATTGGCTTGAGTTGGAGTCTACCTTGTAATTACGGTGATTCCATTCGTCATTTTTAAACTGAGGAATTTGGGTTCTTGATGAGTTTAGCTAAAGCTTCATTCTGGATCTCATCTTTGTTATGTTTCTGCAGGTGGTGGAAAATGCAAAAGTCTATGGTAGGAACGGTATGGATTTTTTAATATAAATAAATCCGGTCTTTTTTTATAATGGTGGAGAGACTTCCATATTATGGAGAGAGTTCTATATTATATATTATATTTTAACTTTATATATAGATATAGACCCATGTCCTACAAATTACATTTTCCTTCTGAAGAGCCTGGATTCCAGAAATGCATCTATGCTATATTTCAATTCTCTTGGTTGTTAATACAAAAAACTGTCTTTCTTTATATTTCCTTTTGCTTTTTGTCTTTTTCTTTTTATTTTTTGTGATAGGTTGTTGTAGCTTTTTTCTTTTTAAAAATTATTTCTAATATATTTTTTTTCCCCTTTCTCTTTGTTTGTTTTAGGTTGTTGCTGCTTCATCTTCCCATGAATCAATCTCTACGGTAGATTGGATTGGCCAATTAGAGGTCGGATCTCTATCCTCTCTTCTTCATTTTTCTTACCTCTATTCCTTGTAAATGGAAGCTTGTTGGGTCAGAAATGAAACATGACCATGAAATTTTAAGCCCCAGTTCATGTAAGTGGCCCATTGCAAGTCATAGGATATGCTATCCAAATCACAGGAAATGGTTGAAATGTAATTAATTTATTTTTATTATTTTGATTTACAGGTTGCAGGCAGAGACAGATGATAGCTGGATATGTATTCAGAACATTTTCAACACATTATTGTAAATATTATATGTTTTTCATTGTAAAGTAATATAATTTATTTAGTATTCATTTTTAATTGTGTTGTGCAACATTTTTTAGGTTTCTAAATATTTAAAAATAATATAGATTCCTATTAAATATAAACTATCAAATGGATTAAGAAAAAAATTAACTTGCAATCAGCACCTTTACAGGCGGTCAATAGTTTTTATTAGTGCATATTTAAAGGTTTTCCAAGCGTTTTCCATGGTATATGTCGGCATTTCATGACATTTGAATTATGCTTGGCTTGTTGGGAGCCTTTTATTGATGCCTTGATAGATTTGTACCGATGTATACCGGCACTTTGATATGTGTAAATGACGCTTCAGTAGGCTTATTTTGACATATCTGCATATCTTTCTCATTGTTTTGGCAACCTTTTTGCAACACATAAATATACTTTTACTGCCTCTTGGATATGCGTAAATTATAATCGTGAATGAAGTGTGATGACAAAGTCACAACTTCTGTAAATAGTAATTACAAAACAACACTTGAATCAACAGTACCCTGCAACTCTATATATGGCTTAGTGGTAGGCTCACAAAATTTCAACACGAGGTCATGGGTTCGAGCAGGCCAACATGATATGGGAACCCTAAATTTTTAAATGCAATTAGCAGGTATGGCACATATAATGAGCCTTTGTACCATAGACATCCAAGATAACTTTTAAATTCATGTATCTTAATACTTTGATTATTTAAATGTTAGAAAGACTATTCAAATTCATAGGTAAAAAGTTAAATGATAAAAAAATAAAAAATCCTATCTAATCTAAGAGATTTTCTTTCTTTTATCTCCGTTAAATGAAATCACCAGGAGTAAGCCATGATGCAGGAATCTCTTTTGACTTGGTCCAATTTGTTACAATTGTAAGTTGTTTACAAGTCACGGATGGCATGGTTAGAAATCATCAAACCCAAATGCTACTTTAAATTATAAAATAGGATTTATCAAATACATATTTTAAAATGGTGAGTAGACTTATTTTGATTCTCCGCTCAATCTTAAATTTCCATGCCATTAATCGGGTGTTTAGGATCATCCAATTGGCATGATTTTTACACTAGCTGTACAAATAAATAAAATGTTATATGTGGTCCAATGTGTCATTTAAAAAAGCTTAGTAGATGTTACTGACATTCCATGAAGGTGAGGATATTAGCAAAACCATACAAACACACGCACACATATCTATGAGAATAGTTGTATAAATGATTTAATTATCACATTTTATAATGACCAAAATGCCCTTAGGATGGGGTAACATGTATATCATAATTATCATCTTTAACTGCTTTAGTTGTCAATAAACTAAACACCTCCAGGGGCTGGTTTGGCAAATATGAATTTTAAATTAGGTTGAATGGAGTGAATTTTAGAAATCAGTTTTAAAGTGTGGAAATGCAAAAAGGGATCTTTTTAGGATTTTGATTTCTGTAAAATTCACGTATCTCAAAAAATCATTGATGCCAGACGACCTAAAAGATTTATATCTCATGAACGTTCGGGCCACACTTGCTAGTGGAGAATGGACGGTGAGAAAAAGCTTTGGGGGTCTATATTCAAAGCACAAAGAGAGACTCGATGGATTAGTTGACCTTATGAATTTTCACGTGGGCCCACAAGATGAACGGCGTGGATGCCGTATTCGTATTCATATTAATCGCATGAATTTTCAGGTGGGCCCACAAGATGAACGGCTAAAAATCAGTTCTGTCCACTCATCACACGTACCGCAGATGAATGGATCGGAAGTCAGGCCTGATTTTCGTTGTGATCCACGAGACGAGTTGACCAACTTGATTTTTATTTTTGCATCTAAATGGTGGGATCGACATGATGGATGGCTTGGATCTCCTGCAATTTTGCCACGTTGACATTTACGCGGTTTTATATCAGTTGCATTTGTACACTTGTTTATGCGTGCATGACTTTGAAATTTATAATGGTAACGTAATATTCAATTGAAATTGAAAGATCGGTCAAAGACTGTGAATCTGAAATTTGGTAGCTGTTCAACGCAAATGTGAGAGGGGTTTGTATCAATCTGAACCGTCCATCTAGTCTCCCCTATAGGGGATGGTAAATGTAGCAGAAATTGCAGCTATCCGATAATCCTAGCCCTCAAATCAGTGGCCTCTAGACCAAAGGCGACAATTATCGGGGAAGTGAAGAATGGCTATGGGTAGATTATGGGTAGAGTTGTCAGCCAGGTGTGGTTTTGGACAGCGACCTATTCATGGTGGGGCCCACGAGACGGATGGTGTCAAATCAATCGAATAAGTTCCCTTCACAATACGTTGGATTCGTGGACCCCCACTTAAGACAGCAACAGCCCCAAATCTAGCCTTCAGTGATGAATGTCTATATAATCTAATGTTAGATGGTCCAATCAATGTCTTTTTCTTTCTTAGGCTATGCCCCATCTACATGGGTGGCACGATTTGGACGCTTTGGATCGAGATATTTGCATGCCCTGTGCATGTTGGCCAAGTCAATTTAAACCGTCCATTCATGGTACCCCTGTGTCGGTAGGTGAGACCCATTGGCTTTGGACATAGCTGTACACGAGTCGAACCGCGTCAAGTTTGGCACAGCAAGACTTGGCTCGGCTAATAGCTGACCTTATCTCAAACTTGGCTCTGCTCAGCTTGGTCCTTAAGCCTAACCGGCCAGCTCGATTTGGTTTGGTCAGCAGTCAGGGAAGTACGAGTTGAGTTCTAGCCTGTGTGATATTTTCTCAAAGGCATGGAGTGCACCTACAATTTCTTATAGTATGCAAAACAACAGTATTAATTTACAGGTATTTCATCAAAACCAAAATACAATGGTAGTTTTATCATGTAAAGTTTTATTATTATTTTTTATTTATTTATTATTTTTTTACACTGATTTGTTTCATATCCATACCTTCCTTGCCATCCGTTGATACCGCAAAGAATGTATGCACTTGAAACAACACTTCGTTGAGTCATTTCATCAAACTCTTGGTGAGCAACGTCAATATATCAAGTGGAATATCATATCCAAGCCATCCATCACAAGCATACCACCATGAAAATTCCCCATCTTAACAATCAGGTCCGTTCAAGAGTCAGGTGGGCCACAATTCTTCCCCATCATCTAATCCAGCAAATGTACGGTTGTAAAAAAAAATCGCCAAAAGTTTTCTAACCCGTCCACTTATTTCTAATATCATGGCACGCTTACTGAGTGGACCGCCTTTATCTTTCCATGTTATTCACATGGTGAGATCCACATGATGAATATCTTGAATGTTTCACCTATCTTCCACTCAGAAAAGCTGGCGATAAATATAAGCGAGCTTGAGAAGGCTAATCTCAAGCTTAGAACTCCATTGCATTCCCCACCTACAAACATGGCCAGTACAAGCACTTCTCCAACATCTTCAAAGCTAGTGCTTGCATGGCTCCTTGTATTTCTCTCACTAACCCTACCTGTAACACCCTTGAAGATTCCGAAGCTCGGCATCGTCCAAAGAACTTCCAACAGCTCTTACGACGCCCAATCTCTGGCTGCAGACGGCTTTGAAACGTTGTACTACACACAAACGCTAGACCATTTTAACTACAGGCCTGAAAGTTACACCACTTTCCAACAACGATATGTAGTGAACTCCCGATACTGGGGCGGCCCCAACGTTAGCGCTCCGATCTTCGTTGTTTACACCGGAGACGAGGCGGGGTTGTTTACTGATGTTGAAGCTGCTGGCTTTTTAACTGATAACGCTCCACGCTACAAATCTCTTCTTGTGTATATAGAGGTGAGAATGGTTTCCTAAGGGATGTTGTTACCATAGTTTAAAAACTGAAAAAACTGAAATGTCGCCCATCCACAATAACTCCCAGAAGATTGACAGCCACCCATCATCCAAGATTTATTTTTATTTTTACACTGATAGAATGCTTTTTTTTTTTTTTTTTCTTTTATTTGTAATTAACGGCATCGATATTATGGAGCATCCATACCGTTTGGGTCAACGGAGGAAGCATTTCGGAATGCCAGCACTCTCGGATACTTCAGCTCGACCCAAGCTCTAGCCGACTATGCGGAGCTGATCATCAACCTAAAGAAGAACTTATCTGCAGAGAGTTGCCCGGTGATAGTCTTTGGAGGATCATACGGTGGAAGTAGGCCACTACAAAACCATACCCATTAACTAAATACATTAATGGTGCGTTTGGATGATTGGTCAGACTAAATTTCAAGAATTTAATTGAAAAGTGGAATGGCCAAAATGGAAGAGTAGGTAATGTTTAAAAACTTACTGACTTGACTCAAGGATCAACCCGGAATATTATTATTATTATTTATTATTTATTTTCAAAAAAGATGGGAGCACACCATCTGAAACTTTGTTGATTGAAAATTGATTATACATCCAAACGGCGAGCACTACAAAAAAACAGCCGTCCATACGTAATATAATATATCCATATACAACATAAAAAACCAAGAACATGAAAAAAGACTAGACCTATACAGAGACCAGATAGCTTATCTCACTGGTTCACTAAGAACACAAGCCATAACTAGTGCTCTTGACCCCGTAGATGTAAACATCAAGAACCATAGCTTCCACGAAGGGCAGAAACTTAAGAGCATCGCAGCTACTTGAATTGCTTTAAGATTCTTCGACAGGCAAGTCTAGCTGATCAAGACAACTGGAAACATAAAGCCCGAGAGCTTCAACGGCATCAACCCTTCAGCCACCAACTTTTTTTTTTTATAGATCAGTACTTATATATATATATATATATATATATATATATATATATATATATATATATATATATAAGATTATTGAGAAGGCACCTGTGAACCGATTGTCATTCGTATGCGTAGTACGTATGAACTTTTTTGACAACCCATCATACGTGATGAATCTCAAATGATCAAGACAACTGAAACCCCCCAGGAAAGTTTCACTTTTATCTAAAACTTTTTCCATACCGTCCATAGCAAAGAGCAAATCAACCTGTTTACATTTTTCAGCCAAAGTTTTGGATCACTATGAGGTTTCATGAGGTTACGCTTCATATATTCATATATGGGTTGTATATATACGTATATATATATATATATATATATATATATATATATATATATATATATATATATAATGGTAAAAGTTTCTCGGTGGTCGAGTTCATGGGAACTTTCCATGAGGTCGAGCTGTGTAGGCCCCACTATGATGCGTGTTGACCATCGACACCGTGCATTTGATGGGTCCTCTTTAAATTATGGGATATCCCAAAAATCAGCCGTATACGGAACTCAGGTGAGCCATACCATCTAAAATTATGTGAAGATACCGTTAAAACATATAAAAGCACTTGGTGGGGTCCACCTGAAATTTTCATGCATCTGAAACTTTGTCCGAACCCTCATTCCAAGTGGAACACACATAATGGATGGGCTGGATTTGCAAACCACATCTCGGCGGGCCCCTCAAAAATGGTTATGAATGTTTTAAACACTCTGCACTTCTATACGTGGGGGCCCACACAAGTCATGGAATGATTTTTGGGATAGGAATGGAATTTAATGGGGTAGGTAACGCATCCCTGGGGCTCAACTCGACCTCATGGGATGGATGTGGCTCGAGCGCATAGCTTTCCCCCCCCCCCCCACACACACACACACACACACACACACACACACACACACAAGTCAGGTATATGATATATGATTATATAATGGGAAAAGTTTCTCTGTGGTCGAGTTCATGGGAACTTCCCATGAGGTCGAGCTGTGTGGGCCCCACCATGATGCTTGTTGAACATCAACAACGTGCATTTGATGGGTCCCCTTTAAATTATGGGATATCCCAAAAATCAGCGGTATACGGAACTCAGGTGGGCTATAACATCTAAAATCATGTGAAGACATGCCTAAAACATATAAACATACTTGGTGGGGTCCACCTGAAATTTGGATGCATCTGAAACTTTGTCCGACCCCTCATCCAAGTGGAACACACATAATGGATATTTATGGGCCCAACAAATGATTATAAATTTTTTTAATGGAGGGTAACCCCTCTCAACTTTTGTATGTGGTGTGGCTTACACAAGTCAGGTATTGACTTGATTTTTAAGCCCTAAACCCACCATGAAATGGTGCATCTGACTGATGGGTAGATGTCTGCACGCATCACAGTGGGCCGACACAACTCAACCTCATGGGAAGTTCCCACGAGCAAGACGGCATATAACCCCTTTCTATATATATATATATATATATATATATATACACACACACACACACAAGGCAACAACCATCCATCTCTCTCAAGATTAAGTTTCTGGTAGTTCTAGTTATATCTACCTGAATTGTCTGCGAGTCCAACGTCGTCAGGAACTGAGGCATCCACATACCCCCATAAACAACATCGACAGGAACTGGGAATTTAACTCGGATTGAATTTTTGAGTTTGAGTCCATCACTTTGCTAAGTCTTTCGTTTTTTGTGAGGATATCATGTCACATTTTTGTGTCCATGTTAAAGATTCCCTCCTTCGAATATCTCATTCGAGTCGTTTGGCCGTATGGAATTGATTTTGAATTACGAAGTTAGATTCTCAATTTCAATTCTGAATTTCACATTAATTCAATTGTGTTTTGTAGCTTGGATTTTCAATTCCATGAAATTTAAAAATTATGTTTGGTAGTCTAATATTTGACTTGAGTGGGCTATTATAACAGTTGAAGAAAATTGAAAAATCAGAAATTTGCACACCACTTTTTATCTTGGATTTTGAAAAGTTTTTTTTATTTTTTTTGAAGATTTTCAATCTAAGTTAGATTTGAAATCCATAATTTTGATGGGTGACGAACAATATATACTTGATTGAAAGTTGATGTAGAGTGGGTCATGGACAGTTTCATGGCCAAGATGGATCAGAAAATGCTCAATTGGAAATGAAAGTGATCCGGACCGTTAGGACCTTAAAACGGACGTATTTCGCAAACCGGAATAAGTTATCTGACGTGCCGTATATGATTTTGGGGTAGGACAAGCTACTTTAGCCACCCAACCCCTGCTATGCCGGGTTGCAAACATCAAATTTGCGAAATGCCATCAGATCGACGATTGAATTCCTGTTTCAATTTTTGTTTACTATTTATAGTAAGTTTCAGTTTCAGTATAACTCGTTATCCGTTAGGCTTTGAAGTTGCGCCCAACATGAAAAGTGTTTAGAATAATTAAGAGAATCACACGGTTGCGGCAAGTAGGACTATCTATGGCCGAAAACTGTGATGACAAGTAGACATCACGACTGTCTATAAATAGTAAGTTTACTATTTCTAATAAGTCACGATTTCTAGGAGTTTTAGTTGTAATTTAATTCCAAAACTTCTTCCAAGGCTTAGTATCCCTATTTAAATAGTTGTAATCTCATTTATTTGAATCATCAATCAATTTATGAATTATTTAGAATTTTATTTATTTATTTTTTTGAATTCGAAAAGTCTCTACAAGGAGGGAAGCTCCATGGATTCTGAGGAAGAAGGTGCTCGGCCTCATCACGTCCATCCTTAGTCTAAAGTGCAAGATTCCAAATCATGAATGCTCAAAATCTATATATGCTGGCAAATGACCCCCTTAATTGAATAGAATGATTGCAATTCATATAAATGGAGCACCCAAACGCACCTTAATTTAATCTATATATGTTGCCAAATGACCACCTTAATTGAATTGAATGATTGCAATTCATATAAATGGAGCACCCAAACGCACCATAATGATAAATTTATTTATTTGATGATGAAAACCTTGCTTCTGCAGTGCTTGCGTCATGGTTTAGATTAAAATACCCGCACGTTGCAATTGGGGCAGTAGCATCATCAGCACCAATTCTCTACTTCGATGATATCACCCCAGAAAACGGATATTTTTCGGTTGTAACTAAGGACTACAGAGTAAGCTATTCTGAAATGATGTATCTTTCTTACATAGAGTCTGATGTTAGTTTCGAATCATTTAAAAATGATAGTGGCACTCGTTTTTCAGACCATTCAAACTGTGTGGGTCCCATTGTGCATGGGGTGGATTGTCCACTGACATTGCCAATAGCCGGACGGTGCAATTCATATAAATGGGCACCCCACCATAAATTAATCTTTTTATGTTACCAATGACCACCTTTTTTGAATGATTGCATTTTAAGGAATGACGACAAATATAAAGGTATATTTGAAATGAAAACCTTGCTTTTGCAGTGCCACAGTCATATATATATATATATATATATATATATATAGCATCATCAGCACCAATTATCTACTTCGATGATATCACCCCAGAAAACGGATATTTTTCGGTTGTAACTAATCAACAGAGTAAGGATGGAAAATAAATCTTACAGTAGAGTCTGATGTAGGAATCATTTAAAAATGATAGTGGTGTTCAATCATTTAAACTGTTGGGACCCATTGTGCATGGTGTGGATTTCATCTGCGATTGCCAATAGCCGGACGGTGCTTTGTGGGCCCCACCATAAATTAGGTCTTTTTTTGAGTTCATTTTTGAAAATAATGATGCTCATTTTAAATGAACGAAGATGGTGTGGACCACACCACAGAAAAAATACATAATACCATTAAAATGGCCCAAAAAAGTTATATATATATATATATACATATATATATATATATATTATATATATATCATTCATCAGTGTGCCCTACAAAGTTTTGGATGGAAAATCAGATAGGTTAGGTATATTAATCTGGTGTTCAACCACTACTGTGCCCTATAAGCAGTTGGGTCGGTGATTGATGGTCTGGATTTTGTATATCTGAGACTTATGTATGGTGAAAGAATCACCACCATGTTTGTAAATGGTGCGAAAGTAACTGGTGATGGCTGATGCTCTTGACATTCGGCGCGATGTATGGCTATCCAGATCCCATACCGTCCAAACTGTAGTGCAAGATGAGGATGTAGCATATATAAGAAATCAGACTGATTGAGTGATCCTAACCATCTAATTATCCAATGTGGGAGATTGTCAGGGAACCCACATCAGATCAACGGTCTAGATTGCCGAACATTTGCATAGGCTTGCAGAATAACAACTAGGCCATCTTTTTATTGTGGGTGCAGGAAGCTAGCGAGAGGTGCTACAATACCATAAGGCAGTCATGGTTTGAAATCGACACAATCGCCTCCCAATCCAATGGCCTTACTCTCTTGTCTCAAAAATTCAACACCTGCAGGTAAATTATAAGTATGGTTTCTCCATCCCACGCGTGTGTACAGATCCACGTGTACCACACCTCTAAATGAGACAATGCGACACACACGCGTGGCATCTGAACCGTCCATTAATCACATTGATCGGTTATCCTAACAATCTAAAACACTACTAACTAGTCACGTGTTAGAAACATCTCCAATCCATGGTTCAGATCGTTAACATCATCTTAACATATACTCACAAGAAATCCAAGGTGGGACCCATTGCAAGAATTGTTAGGCATCTAACCTACTGATGGAATGATCATCTGATCAATGTGATTCCCAAGAGAGTCTTGGAATGAATGGACAGTCTAACTTATTAATCATACACTCCATGTTAAGTAATGAGTATTCCTCGAAACTTATATATATGTTTTCATCTTTGTTGAAATTTTAAGCCCTTTGAACGACACTGAAGAGCTGAAAGACTACTTAGGAACTATATTTGTTTCGGCAGCTCAATACGATTATCCACCGAAATATCCAGTTAATGTGATATGTAATGCGATCGATGGAGCACCTCAAGGGACAGATACTCTCGGTCGGATATTTGCAGCCGTTGTTGCCAGAGAAGGACGGCAGCCCTGCTATTCTGCCAGTGAATCTGACTATGGAGGAACGATTAGACCATGGACATATCAGGTATATTCATCATATGGGCAATGGATTCTACGTTTTTGCATGTAGGTTTGAGTTGTGATTTACTATCGTTTTTATCACAGTGATTGATTTACGTACGCCCATTTTTCATTCTTGAGCTTTAAAATTGTATGATTATGTTTAATTGTTCTATTCCTTTTAATTGTACATTTCAATTCTCCGAATGCCAAAGGAGTGTATGCAAATCAATAGGGTGGTGAAGATAATCTTCCCTTTCAAGGCCATTAGATGTTCAAAAATAGCCCCCCATCTTCTTTTAAGTTGTTGTGCAAGATGCTTTGTATCTTGCCATCTTGAAGGGGCAGAGTTTGGGTCGATCAGGAAATTCTAGGGTTGACTAAAAGTCACTATGATGTTCACAGTGAACCAGGGAATTCTGGGTCGACTGTCACTTGCTGTGATGATTCACGGTCGATTGTCGGTTGACCATGGTACGACCATCGGTTTTGCACGGATTTGCATAAACAAGGGTATTTAAATCCATTTTTAGGTAATGGTTTGAATAATATGAGTGTTTTCTCTTAATGAAAAAGGATTTTGCTAAGGGATGTGGTTTTTTACACTTATAAGGGCTTCAAAAAGGATTTCTAAAGGGATCTAGGGTTCTTAGAGGTGCACGTCGCAAGGGGAGAATGTAATATCCTGTAATTGAAGAAGGTGAGTACTGGTGTGTGAAATTGCGCGCGGTGGTGGGCCACAGGTTATGCACAGAAGCTTGGCGGATCCATATAATGAAGGTTATGTCCTAGAAGGGGGGTAATTAGGACCAAATAAAATTTTAGTCAATTATAACACATAATTGCTTACTTAAACTAATATACAAATTAAACTAAGTAAAATAATTTAACACTAAAGCTTTCAAGCCAATAGTTGGTCCAATCACATAAACTATAAATCATATTTCAATGAAGCAACTAGTATATATATGATAGTATACATGTGTGTGTGGGATGTACTGATTATCAAATCCTAATATTCATGTAATCATGTAAACATATAATTCATCAATCAATCACTTAAGCATAGTTAAACAAGTACTTAAATGACAATTCCAAACATAAGCATGTATAGTAGTTCGATTTTCCTACTCCATTCTCAGCGGATGCACTCAACCTATAAGTGTATCGGATTTCACTATTGAAGGTTTTAAATCAGGTTCATCTCCAACCTATACAAACAAAGGAATGTTGTGGCTTTTACAATTTGATAACTTACTTGTCAGATTGAGCCCTTTTTATAGTACATTCTCAGGTTGTTTGATTGATGCTTTCTCATGCTTCCATCAACTCCCCTTGTCTTCCCTGGATCATTTATGCTGATGCTTTGCCAAAGCTTCAACTCTAAGATCAAACACCTTGCACGCAATGCTCCGTTGAGGTGATGGGAGTCGGATAAAATCTCCTACAACTAATGGAAAGTTGAATTCTTATGAGGATTCTCATTGATTGACATTTTATAGGTTAATAGACATTAGGATTTGCCAACAGAATCGGTGCCTAAACTCTAGAGAACGCTCGAAGTCATGATCTTTTTATAGAGGAGCATGAAGTGCTCATTAGAGTGAATAATCACTAAGAAAAAAACATGAATTTCAATGTGATAGAGCCTAAGAGGTTTGGTAGAAGTTGGAATGCACTAGGGTCTCTAAAATGCCAAAATCCATGATTTGTTCAAAGATCTGAATGCAATATTTATAATAAAAAGGTTCAAATGGATCTCCAATAGTTATGCTTGATCGATTGAGCCTAGCCTTCAATTGATCGAGCTCGGCAAAAAATGGTACAGTGAACTCCTTGGACTGTTTTGGCCATATTGATCAAGCTCGTGTATCGAGCACCCAAACAAAATCATATTTAGGTTAGTTGCTTGCTGGATGTATTTTGCTATGGTCGCTCAATTGACTCGATCTATCGAGCTTCGCTCGAGCACACTATAAAATCATTGGTCTGGGTAGTTTGATTTCCAACAACTCGTTACCTCTATAACCCATCTTTTCATATTTCAATAAAGCTCCTAAGGTTGATGGATGATAACACAAGATTTTTATATTGAGGTAAGAATCATCTAAAGGTTCAAAGGTTGTTTTAGATCAAGAGTAGGGTTATTAAGACACCTCATTTACCTATTCTTCACTTCATGTGTCTTCAATCTTTAGCTTCTAAGGGCTCAATCGACTTCCTGACACATTGACGCAAGTGATTGACAAACAGGGTGCACTAACAATCTCTCTCTTTGTCAATTACGTGACAAAAACCTAATTTAGACAATGTCATGGTCCATACCAATTAATGACATACCAAAACAACACAAAATATTTAACATCAAATATAAATGATTTATAACTTGAATATACTAAGACATGTAAACTTGCATAGTTTCTTCTATCTTTATCAATCCTTACATGAAAAAAAATCTTGCAAAACAAAATTCATTATTTTGGTGGGATTTGATCTTTCTCTCCCTCTTTGTCAGTATTTAACAAATAGTTAGTTCCATAAATATACTAATAAAAACATAATTTGGAAAACTATATAAGTCATGACTTTACCAATTATAAGACACATACTAGCAAGAGATTAAAGGGTGTATATAAATATTAAATCATGGAGCATATTTATAATAGTCATTCAAAGGATTTACCAATCAAATTAGGAATGACCAATGACAGTTTAAACTAAAAACATATGACACTAAAATTTAATAACTTTAAAGCTTAAACTATCAAAACAAATGATGCTATAATTCTTGAATTTAACTATTGAGCATAAGATAGGGTTACAATCCTTACATTTTCTTATGGTTCTCACTAAAGAGGCTGAAATCCTCTCATTTTTCAATAGGATCATAAATAAAGCTGAAATCCTCAATTTTAATTATTGAGTACAAAAATGCGGCTTAACCCTTTGATTTTACAATTCATCCCAAAGGGACCTTTTAAGGTCACCTACCTAAGGTGTTATGATCTACCAAGCTTCTAGGGAGGGACACCGTGATGAAGGCCGTTAAAACCCATAAGTATTTAAGGTCTTTGTCACCAGGGGAGTCCTGAATTGGATTTGGACTCAACCATATCATCCAATGTTGTAATCATAGCCTTGAATTTGGATCTTATTTTGCTAGCGCAATTGTTGGCATCATATCCATAACCCATATAGTTGGAACACTGGGTTACGCTCAATCATTTGGAAAATTTTCCTTTACACACAAGTTCAATCAACTTGCCCTTTATATCACAATTATTCCCTCTACTAAACCTGAGGCATTTCTTAAAATTTCTAGATAATTTCGCATTCTCATCCTCATCATCACCATCATATTCACTATTAAATTCAACACTCTTATGCCTATGAGATGTTTTAAGGATATCTAGTTTTTTTTTTTTTTTCTCTAGAGTGGGCCTTAAAGTGTAGTTTATATGTTTGTAGAGAACCTAAGGATTTTATATTCATGTCATAAAGATTCCTACACTCTTCTATCAAGGTTATCTTGGAAGTGAACCTATCTAGAAGGGATTTAAGAATTTTCCTATATATACGATCATTTAGAATCCTTTCTCCTACCACATGGAATTGCAAATATGATTCACTTTATAATAAAATTTTATGAAAATCTTAGACTCTTTCATTCTAATGTTTTCGAATTATGTTATTAAGAGTTGATGTATGTGTATAATCCATGCATCCATCCTTTACGCCATGTCATTTTAGGGCTAGGGCCAAATATTAGCCTAATCCAAAGCTAGTGTGGGCCATATAATAGAAAATAATGGTGACAGTGTCACCCAATATTGAAACTTTCAAGGCTTATCGTTATGTTTGTTGGAAGTGGACCATGCCCAAGTGAGGACTTCTTGGGCCATGATGAGTTGGCAGACAAGGTGGATGGAACGAATCACCCCATTGTGGGCCTCAGGCTATGATACCAATGACTATAGACTAAAACATTCTTTCACTGTGGATTTAGTCTATAGCCTTTCATCCAATTTTAGTAGTAAAGTGAACATATGACAACCACGACCCTTAACACATGACAACCCTGACCCTTAACACATGACAACCTTGACCCTCACAACCTCGACCTTGACAATCTCGATCCTCCCAACCCCGACCCTAAGTAACACATGACAACCTCGACCCTCACAACTGACCCTTAACACATCACAACCCTGACCCTCCCAACCTCGACCCTTAACACATGACAATCTCGACCTTGATAGCCTTTCATCCATTTTTAGTAGCAAAGGAAGTGAACATATGACAACCCTGACTTTTAACACATCACAAACCTGACCTTGAGCTTAATGTGGACGGTTTCGCACTTGGGAACCCAGGGAGGTCAGGGGGTGGTGGTGTTTGCAGAGGGGCATCCGACTCCTTCATTTTTGCATTCTCCATGGGCTTCGGGGTGGGGTCAAATTCATCGGCCGAGCTTCGGGCTGTGTACACTGGGCTACGTCTCTGCGTCGAGAAGGGTTTTAACCAAATTGAGATTGAGTCAGATTCCTCATTGGTGGTTTCGATTTTGACCGGCTCCTCCCAGTCGAACTGGCGATGGAAATACTGGCTTCAAAGGATTCAACGATTACGTGAGAGGGCCGTCGTGTCCATTTCCCATATTTTCAGAGAAGGGAACAGACCGACGGATCGGATGGCCCATTGGGGCTCAGGATCCAAAAGCTTCTTCGGCTCAGCCTCAACTCATAATCTTCCCCTGAAGTTAGGGGTCTTTTGTTCTTGGATAAGGTTGGGTTGGGTGATCTTCGGCAGGCCCACTCTTGTGGGTCTGGTCGGTAGGTGGGGCCTTCCTTTTATGTAAGTTATATGATCGGCTTTGGTCTCGAGTCCTTTTTTCCCAAGCTGGCCTGAAGCATGGGTGCGTTGTATAGCTCTTTTCTGGGATGAATACATACGACCTTTAAAAGTTTTTTGTTTTTAAAGAAGAAGAAAAAAAAAACATCACAACCTTAACCTTTAACACATTACAACCTCGAACCTCACATCCTCGACCCTCAAGGTTGAGCTTGTCATATGTTAAGGGTTGATGTTGTTAAGGTCGATGTTGTGAGGGTAGTTGTGATGTTTTAACAGTCGGGGCTATATATGTTTACTTCCTTTACTACCAAAAATGGATGAAAGGCTATATGGGTAGAAGTTGTCATGTGTTAAGGGTCAAGGTTATCAAGGTCAGGTTGTCATGTGTTAAGGGTCGAGGTTGTTGTTCACAACCCCAAGTGTAGGGTTGTGATGGAGTAATAATCTCGGTGAAACCGAGGTCGAATCCATAGGGACTGAACTTGTACATATTTAAAAGTAGCTAGAAGTAGAACTAGAAGAAGATGTGAATTTAAATCTGAGATGAAAGGGAGTGATTGTGAGGTGTTTAATTAGAAACTTAAGACTTCAAAGGTGGGAACTAGGGTTTCCAAGGATCCACTTGTAGCAATCAGGGTGATACAATGCTTGATTCAAGGACACAACTGGAATCAGAGTCCTATCTTATCCAGTTGTAAGATTATCAAATCTGAACTTTTATTGATCTAATTCTTAATAGATGAGAGTTGTGAGAAATGGAACTGATTCCATCACTTAGCCATGCCCAGGAGACAATGAAAAACAACAAGAAATACCAATCCCACAATCAATCATAAGAGAATTGTAAAGATTAGAAGGGATTCCATCACCCAACCATACCCAAGGGACGATGGTGAACAATAGGATTTGTTAATTTCACAATCTCAAAAAACGAAAAGAAGATACACAAAGCTATTGCAGATCTATTGTAATTTGAGTCACAACAAACTATTAAAAATGAAAAGTATTCCTTAAATATCAAACTAGCTAGAATCAAAGAGAGTTTAACATAAACATAAATCAAAATAATAGAAACATCCCATCACACTACAAGCTTCACCTCTTAGCTTTAGCTAAGAGGTTTAGCCAACCATAGACATGATTGGATCTAAAACCCTAGAAAAAAGCATGAAAAACAAAGGAAGAAAGAAGAAAAACGCTTGGTGACGGCTCTCCACACTTGTGCTTCACTCCTCCAAACCCTAGATAGATGCCTAGGGATTCCCCGAGGTCTCCTATTTATAGTTGAGGTGCTGCATGCTTCAAACCGACATTTCAATTTTGGAAACCGCCTCAAATTTATGCACTCCACGTAACTCTACGTAACTTTGTGCAATTCGTTCGATGACATCAAACTGCCTTTGATGTCATCGAAGGTGTCTTTTATATGTGCTTTTTCGAGCTATTGCAGCTTCATCCGGATCGTGTAACCTTCTATGTCATTAAACCTACCTTCGATGCCATCGAAGAGGCTTTCGATGTTATCGAGTGTTGTTTGAGGAATCAATAATGCGTCCAAAACAGTCCAGAGAGTTAATCCAATTTCTTTAATAGATTTGATGCCATCGAAGATGCCTTTGATGTCATTGAGCAGGTCTTCGATATCATTGAGGAGAGCTTCGAGTAATCGAACATTGTGCCCAATCTGTCCAGCGAGTTTTGTAGAAAATTCATAGAAAATTTGATGTCATCGAACTGACTTCGATGCCATCGAGCAAAGCTTCGAGTCATCGAACAAGACATTGAGTCATCGAAAAATGTCTTCAATTTTTCCAGCAACCAACTCGATTTTCATTCATAAATTCGATGTCATCGACTCGTGTTGGATGTCATCGAACGGTGATTGATGACATAGTCAATGTGAATTCTGCACTTGTTCTTTCGACTTCTTTCATTCTCTACTTAGTTTTCTTAAATCTTGGGACCTTGAAATCTTCAATTTTTATCTCCTAAGATCCATTATTTACCTTGGTATCTTTGAGCGTCAAATTCATGCTTTTAACACATTTTCCAATCTAAGCTTTTAAATTCACCTCGCAACACACACATGAATAAAATAGGACATTAAGCAATATCATGTTCATAAACCAAGATATAAATAGAGGATAATATGCAATATTTGACCCTCGACAGTTGTGCGGGTCAAGGTTATCATGTGTTAAGGGTCGGGGTTATCATGTGTTAAGGGTCGAGGCTGGGAGGGTCGAGGTTGTGAGATGTTAAGGGTCGGGTTGTCATATATTGTTTTCCTTTACTACCAAAAATGGATGAAAGGCTATCAAGGTCGAGGTTGTCATGTGTTAAGGCGGGTCAAGGTTGCGAGGGTCAAGGTCATCATGCGTTAAGGGTCGGGGTTGTGATGTGTTAAGGGTCGATGTAACACCCTAGAAATTGGGGGTCATGTATACACTCAACTCCCAAGTTCCCGGGGTCACTTATGGCCAGTTTTCATTAATATGCGATCAATCCAGTCTAAATACACAACTTGGAATTTCCTGGAACATGAAGCACAACTATACAAGTCCACTGAATAGAAAGATATCAAATACATATATGAATACATGTCCAAAAGAACAGAGGGGTCGCACATGACATCACCCAACAAAATCGTAAAAGAATAGCAGTCCAAAAAGAATAGGACTGAGCCCGCTGCTCAGCGATCCATTTGCTCATCTATGGGTCTGGTGAGGTCCCGCGCATCAGCTGGAAATATGACCACTCCTCCTCGTCAAGAGTAGCATCGCTGTGCTCCACCTGCTCTGCTTCCCCTGCATCTATAAGAGAGTCTGGTTGGTGTTTTAAAACACCGTCTCAGAGTGGGAGTGAGTGATCAACTTAGTGTGTACTATTATTCTTAAGTTATAACAGGCATCAATTGTAATATGAACTTAATGAAAAACAGTCAATCATCAACACCTAACAACTCTTATTAAATGCGCAAGCATGCAGGATGATATGATGCATGCCCTTGCCACAACGCTCCCTCGAGCGACTCCATCTAACGATCGCATATGACAACACTCCCTCAGAGCGACCTCGACTTCCGAGTCGCCACCCTAACTAATGCGATGCAATGCGATCGTGTTAGCCGAGTTATTAGTTAAGTCCATTCATTCAGCAGATTGTGGAATCTGATACACCCCATGTATCAATGCCCTAAACTGGTACGAGGCTAAGGTCCCCTAACACGTGAGGCCAAGACCTTGCGGTCCGTGATCCCGTCGGGTTCCTCATCCCCGACTTTAAGCACATGGGAAGTGTCGAGAGAAAGGGATCGCTCGCGGTCACTACGGGGAGGCGCGACACCCCAGCGTAGGCCGACAGCTCGGACACAGTATCCCATTCCACCATGCCCGGCTCACAAGACTGTGAACCAGTTGAAATCGGTTATTGGTGGGCCACTTACGGTTGTAGGGTGTTCCAGGTTCCATACATGTGTGAGCAAATAAGGTTAACAAACAAGATTGGTCAGTCAGTAGGCTAAATCGCGTGAGTTACCCAAATCCATGGGTTTAACCTTAAGACGGTCCTACCAATGGGACCGCCTTCGCTCTCCTCGTATTCCTGACCAACCCAAGGGTTGGGTAGTGATTCATAGCATGCCAAGTATACAAGTTATCAACTAACATATCAATACCATGTTCGCATGCATCTCAACCATACAAAACGAATACTCTTATCAAGCAAGCAAACATTATCAAGCAACAAGGTGCATGTGAGTGTGTGGGTTTTGTGAGGAAGTTAAGCACTTCCTCCATCTCAAGAAATCATGAGCACAAGGGTAATAAATCATACACACAACGAAGCACCACATATGAGGGAAAAGAATTAAGCAAACATGAGCATGCTATCATTCATACATAATATCATGTGAGCGGCAAGATCAACACCAAATGTGAGAGCTAAGCAAGCACATACATACAATCTAACAAACATATAGTTCCTAGGGTTTCTCTAGCATTTCGAATATAACATCCAAGCAAACAAAATTATTAAGCTCGTACTAAAATTGGTGCTAGGCTTCCTAAGAACAATAGTCCGCACCTATGGGTCGTTGGAGATTCGGAAAATGACATAGGAATGAGGGCTTTGAGGTTGATCGGCCGGAATCCTTAGAGCAAGCACTTACATGTTAGAGATCTAAGCCAAACCCTTCTTACTACATGGATTTCAAGAGAAAGAGGTGAAGGATCTTACCTAGACGACCAATGAACGATTGTTGTGGTAGTAGTGAAGAGTTTCTCCTTGAGGAGAGGTATGAAATTACAAGGGTTGAGCCACACCTTGATCTAGGGTCCACCCAAGCTCTTTCTTCACCCACCCTTTCTTCTCTCTTTACTCTCTTGCTCTCTCTTTACTTCCTTGGCAATGGTAGTTGTGGTGAGGGTTATGAGATGAGGGGTTAGGGCTTTATTTCCTAGAGTTGGGCACTTTGGCCCTAAGCTTCCATAAATTCACAAATTAGCCCTATAGGACTCCCTATTGGTGTTGGGGCGGCCCTAACACCCCTCTGATAACTAAACTTGGTATGTAGGTGTCTCATAGCCCAATGAGGAGTCTTGTAAAGTTTGGGAACAAACGGATGAACGAGTATGAGGTTTGACCATACGATTTCGTTCTTTAAGTGGCCCTGTGGGGCCCATTTCGGTGATTGAGGTGGCTCTGGTGGCCCCCCGATGATGAAATTTATAGGATAGGTGCTCCATGGCCCGATGAAGGGCCATGTAAAATTTGGGAGCGATCAGATATGGGGTTTGATCGTATGGGTCCGATTTGCGATCAACGGTCACCGTTCCACGATCGAGTCCCAGATTTGGTGGACGGGTATAGAAAAATATATTAAACATTTCCCGTAAATTTGGAAGAAATTTGACTGCTGGAAAGCCTGGTACCTCGGTTTCATTCGTAAGTGCCAGATTCCAATTTGGCATTGGTGGAGTGCATTTGGCAAGTGCCAGATCCCAACTATGGGTGTCCACTGGGTTCGCAGTCCGCGATGGACCACAAGCCCAGTGAGATCTATGATTTCCTAAATTTCTAGATTTTTTTGACCCTCCACGGTCGTTGGGTGGCCCACATGGGCTTTTGTTAAGTGTAAACAGGCTATCTGGCTCGGCGGGCCACACTTGGTCCGGTCATGACCAGACTGGTCTACTTTAATGGGCTAAATCTAAGTTTAATTAACTCGTAGTACCCCACCACGAGTGGTTTAAATGAACGGTCCTGCGGTAAATCCTACGTGGACGCCCAAGGATACTGTGCTGGTTGGATGAGACGTTACAGTCGAGGTTGGGAGGGTCGGAGTTGTGATGTGTTAAGGGTCGAGGTTGTCATGTATTAAGGGTCGAAGTTGTGAGGGTCGAGGTTGTCATGTGTCAAGGGTTGGGGTTGGGAGGGTCAGGGTTGTGATGTATTAGGGGTCAAAGTTGTAATGTGTTAAGGGTCGAGGTTGTGATGTGTTAAGGGTCGTGGTTGTCATATGTTCACTTCCTTTACTACAAAAAATGGATGAAAGACTATAAACTAAATGCGTAGTGAAAGAATGTTTTAGTTTGTAATCATTGGTACCATAGCCTTAAGGCTCACAGTGGGGTGATCCGTTCCGTCCACCTTGTCAGCTAGCTCGCCGTGGTCCGAAGAAGTTCTGACTTAGGCATGGTCTATCTCCAAAAAAGATAACAGTGAGCTTGGAAAGTTGTAACAGTGGGTGACACTATCACCATTATTTTCTATTATGTGGCCCATAGTAGCTCTGGATGAGGCCGATATTTAAGCCCTAGCCCTAAAATGACATGGCAAAAAGGATGGGCGACATGAATTATATATATACGTCAATGTGGGCCCCACGAGTTGGGCCTTTTTCATGCCCAAAAAGAGTTTTCGTCACGTCATTTTCTCGGGATTAAATATGACTTTAACTTCTTTTTTCACTAAAAAACCGTACAACTATTGATAGAAGGATAAAGACAATTTAGTTTGAAAAACTTTTTAAGACCCGTCAGATGACTACCTTTAGAATATTTGGAACTTCCATTAGATTTAGAGATTTTAACTATACCACAATGCTAGTACGGTCAAAATCCCTTATCTTTTCAATGTATAAAACTAACATGAGTATGTACCACCATAAACGGAAATGGATTGGCTACTCCCCTTGCCACCAGCCAATGGCTGATGGTCAGTGCTTTGTGGGCCCCACCATGATATATGTATTTCATCCAATATTCTGTCCATATAATTTTATAAATCATTTTATGTTATGAGACTAAAATTGAGGTGTATCCAAATCTCAAGTGGACCACATTACAGGAAACAATGTTGAATGAACATCAACCATTAAAAACTTTTTGGGGGCCATAAGAGTTTTGGATCAGGCCGATATTTGTTTTTTCCCTTCATTTGACTCTGTATGACCTAATCAACAGATTGGATGTCAAAAAAACAGTACAATGGTCCTTAGGAGGATTTTAATGGTGGATATCCAATCACTATTGTTTTCCTGTGGTGTGGTCCACCTGAGACTTATGTTCCTATCATTTTCTGTAAAAAGCCCCAAAATGATATGAAAAAAATGGATGAATCACATACATCATGGTGGGGCCCACAGGGCACCGACCTACAGATACGGGGCCGGTGGCAGGGGGAGTAGCCAATCCGTTCCCACCATAAACAATACTTCTAAAACATCCGGTTGTATTTTATTTTCATATAAACAGTTTTTTAATTATTGTTTTCCCACTATGCTAGACATGTACGGAGATAGTAATGCCCATTGGGCGCGGAAGCAATGATACCATGTTTCAAGCGGAACCCTTCGATATGAAAAACTACACGGACGAGTGTAGGAATATGTATGGCGTCACTCCAAGGCCTCATTGGATAACCACAGAATTTGGTGGGCATGTAAGTTTCTTTCGCAAACACTTTCAGCTCTATGTTTGGATGCAAAAGAAAATCAAATTGGGAACATTCAGTTTAATGAAGAGGAATCTTTCCTAGCATTCAAAACTTGGAAGCAATCCCATAATGCTAAGTTTTATTGAGTTTTGTTTTCTTGAGTTTTTATTTTATTTTATTTTTTTTTATTTCAAGCTTTTACTGAGTGGCGATCAGGCTGAGTTTTTCCCCAAGTCTTCATGAAATCTAGTCAAGTTGAGTCGACTCATCTGAGTTTTTTTTTCAAGTTTTTTAGACTATGCTCGGATCAGACTCCTAATAAAGGTACAGTTATTCTGCTCCATGCAATTCAGTTGTTTAAATTTGATAATAATTGGGCTTTGGTGTCAACTACAGGATATAAAATCGGTGCTAAAGAGATTTAGCAGCAACATCATATTTTCCAATGGACTCAGGGACCCTTATAGTGTGGGAGGGTATAAAAATCCGCTTCTCTCTTTCCTATGGTCTATTTGGTTGCACCAATTATCATGATATTTCATGATTAATCAGTTTAATTTGGTGCAAAATTTCTCCATATTTTATTAAATCTGATGCAACCAAACACACCCTTAGCGTCCTTCTTTTATATATATATATATATATATATATATATATATATATATATATATATATATATATATATATATATATATATAGCATGAAACCCCCAGGACCAAGTTTTACTTTTTCTAAAAACCAACCAAGGGTGCACCGTCCATGGCAAAAGAAACAAATCAAGGAAAGAAGCTGTTTACATTTTCACGGTCCACCAAAGTTTGGATCAAAGTAAAAATTCATACTATGAGGTTTCATGAGGTTAGCGTCTTTTTTTATATATATATATATATATATATATATATATATATATATATATATATATATATATATATATATATATATATAACTTGTTTCTTTCAAATGGCCTAGTGAGGATTTATTTAATATTACTTTTTCCGTAAACAGGGTACTACAGAACATATCGGATAATGTTGTAGCTATATATACCACTCAAGGTACTTCTTCTGTCTTTTTTTTTTTTTTTGGTTGTTGATATCCACCGCACATCAGGTGGCCCCAACACATCTCGTTGTAAGTTAAGATTTAACCTATAATGCAATAGGTAGGGCTTAATAATGGGTGAGCCCCTTTCATATTCTCCTTAGTGCATGCCCAAAAAATCTGGCTGGTCCAAACTCATGCGGGCCACAGCACAAGGAACATTGCAGAAAAAATAAAGAACAGAAAAATGTACTAATGGGGTGGTTGGAATGATTTTTTCTGGCTATGGCCCATCTAAGAGTTCACCCAATGGCTGGATGGTCTCTATCAATCATTGCCTGCGAATGATAAGTATCTCAACTTGTAGTGATTGAAAATTCATGTTCAGGGGCCCACTGCATGGATTTATATCCTACAAGGCCGGATGATCCTGAGTGGGTAATCTGGCAACGGAACAAGGAGATCAATATCATCGACGGATGGATTGCACAGTACTACGCCGATCTTGCTACTAGGACCATAAACCAAGCTTGAGTGGTTTTGCACCAATGCCTTGATTGATGTATGAACACCTGGACGCCTACTTTCCTTTTCTATTTTGGTTAAAACAAATCTCCCCCAGATTTCTCTTGAATTCTATGTGAGAACACTTACGCTGTTCAAGTTTTATGTTAAATGGAGGTCCATATACGGTGCTATGTAAATCTGATTCGCTCATTGTGTTTCCCATCATCTATTAGGTATATAATATATAAGTTGTTTTTAAATATTACATAAGGTCTCAAGTATGAATCTTGAAAAGTGATTCCTTTTTGTACTATGTCTTTGATATACAGTTGATATAGGTGTCTAAAAATTCTAAAAATTAATTGGTCCATAAGAAGTTCTGCACTCAGGGCAATAGATGAGCAGTTTGGAATGCCGAACATGAGTGGGGGTCCAGCTAATTTCATAGATCGAGACCCTTTGCATGTGGTTTTTGAAGAGAGTTTTTTTCTCCTTTTTTTTTTTTTTTTTTTTTTTAAAGGTTATATATATATATATATATATGTTTTGGATTTACACCGAGCAAGTAGGTGTTTTGGATCAACATCTCTCTTAGTCTTGGCCAGAGTTCCAATGCCTATTTATAAAGGCTTTTTTTTTTTTTTTAATTGTTTTTTTTTAAGACAAGGACATTGAGATGCTTAGCCGACCGATGCAAAAGTCGTGGAGATGATGAACCAATTGGAGCCCTGCGCCCCTTCCTCTTGGGAGGCAGGGCTCCTGGACATAATGGGTTGATCTGTTCTATCGTGCCAAATCATAATGATGTGTGTGTGGGGGGTGCTGAGTTCTGACTCCATGTCAGACATATTCGACCTTCTTCATTCCTGGCATCATGGAGCTCTTCAGGTAGTTGAAGCTCTAATAAGACCATTGTTGTAGTCCAATCAAGGTGGGGAAACTTTTGCCCTTTGCCCATATGTTACTTGGACAACTCTGCGACGGGTAAGATTGTGGTTAGAAGAGGGTGGACTACGATCCGAGTTTTGGCCCAAATGAATGGTTTCGGCTTTAATGAACTGAATCGGTGTGAAAGGGAGGGAATGACTTATCTCTTAGCCCTTTCACCTCCTCTTAGGATTTGGCTCCTCTGGTTCTTCTTGTGAAGGAGACTCTTATCCCAATCCCCTTTTTCCTACTTTTTCTCAAACTTCAATTACCTTAGTGGTATCGTGATGCTCGAACCAATAGTTTAAGATCTGATGCTCAGCTAGAGTGAAGACATAGTTTGATTCTATAGGAGATACTATTGGGATTTGATCCACTACTTCAAACTGAAAAAACTGTTTTAGGGGTTGTCTCTCTCTCTGGATGTCACGTATCAATGACTAAGATGTTAGGCTCCCCTAGGTGATTTGTTTCGGTAGAAAAAAACTGTTTTGCGTGACCTTGTGAAGCCAGGACCATCCGAGGAGGAGATTGAATGATGAAGGCATGTCGAAAACTTGGAAAGTGATGATGGGTGTATCTGGGCCAATTTGTAGGTCAATATCAATCCTTTCCTGTGCATGTCTTTGAGAGTTGTCAAATACTCTCACATTCATATTGCTTGGCCTAAACATGAATGTTTCAACCCTACATACAGGGCAGTCCCAAGTGGATAGACATTCAAATTTAAACCATTGTCAATTAATATTAATACCAGTAGGATAATACAATCCTTGTGACAAATAGTTATGTTTAATGATCTTGCATGTTTACGGCCCTCTAATGTTCTCTATAGTGCCCAAAAAATCCGGCTGGTCCAAACTCATGTGAGCCACAGCACAGGGAACAGTTGGGACGCCTCCGCACACCATTAGAGGTTTTTCAGAGTGTGTGGGCCTGCTGCTCTTGTACACACCATCAAATCCTTCAAAAAGGTTTGCCCTGCCATAATAAATGGACACCCCAAATATCAGGCCATTCCAAGACCACGGTGAGCCACAACACGTGATTTTAGAGGTTTTAGTATGTGGTTCGGCCCACCTATATATGTTCTGCACCGGCATGATTTCTGGACGCCAAGGAGATATCATATCAAGGGTACAGATTGGATGTCATGCACAGATAATGCTGGGCCCTACACATCCCATTATGGGTTAAGCTTAACCTCAAAGCTTTTACGTGGATCCAGCCTCGTGAAGTTAATGGTACTGCCCTTATAGCTTATGAGATCCGTGCATGCCTTGATCAATCTAAACTGAAAGGTTGATCAGCTTTCTGATGGATGGGCCATTGTAGAAAAAATAAATAAAAGAAAAATGCACTAATGGGGTGGTCGGAATGATTTTTTCTGGCTATCGCCCAATGACTGGATGTTCGATCTCTATCAATCATCATCTGCAAATGATAAGTATCTCAACTTGTACTGATCGAAAATTCATGTTCTGGGGCCACTGCACGGATATATATCCTACAAGTCCGGATGATCCTGAGTGGGTAATCTCGCAACGGAACAAGGAGATCAATATCATCGATGGTGCTGCTAGGACTACATACCATGCTTGAGTGATTTAAGAGAAATCTCACCAACGCCAATGTGATTGAATGTTAGGAAGGAAAATTAAAACTTAAGTAATGCAGATTATTAAAGATCTTATTCAACCGTTTGAATGGATTTTATTCTTGAATTTCTAATGTAATGCATCAATCATACATTCACACGGCGGTAATTTTCTATCATTTGAAATAGTTGAACAATTACTACATGTGTCATTTGTCGATCTCAATTTCTACGGTTTACGCATGGAGAAATAGACATGAGAAGGTGGAAAAGGCGAAGCATGTTCACGGCATGGCCTAAAACACAGGTAAGGCAAACCATACGAAACAATCCAACAAAAGATGTATGGCCTAGTTTTGATGCGTCCCTTCATCGTAGTGGGGTGTGTCCGAAGAATGGATTAGATGGTGTTAGGGACCACTGTGTGCTCATGAAGTCATTCCTCAGCTTTAGTGCAAGTCACCTGCCCTATTTACATGTGTGAGTCATGCCAGGCTATAAAATGCTCCGAATATCTCACTTGAGTTGGGTTCTTCAATTATTGCAAGGGGATGCAATTTATGGATATGAACCATGCACCAAAAATCTCCTTGGTTGATGGATCACAAACATTAAACCGGTCAAGAACAAATACATGGTCTACGGATTTGAATTCTCTATGAATCTTTTGAAGTCCAGCTTAATTAAAAAGGAAGATATTCGAGTTAACTTTATCTTATAATTGAAAACGTCAAAAGATCTGTTAATTTTAAAATTTTCAGGGATGAACTGTTAATTTAAAGATCTAGTTTCGCCGCATTCTTCTCAACTTTTGTTTAACAGGCTTGACTTCAAGCTTAGTGGGTAAATGGTGTACAACTAAATCTTTATTGAGTCTGGGCAAGTTTTCATAAGAGAGCAAAATTCGACAACCGTGGTTTCAAGAACTCAATCATTCTTAGAGACAGGGATTTTCCGATGTGTACTTCTTGGGGAGTCTCGGGAGTTTTGAAATTTAGCTCTTCGAAGTTGCTAGGTGCAACGTTGGCCTACAATTCGAACTTAGTGAGAAGATATTCAAGTTTAGGGGCTGGATCATCATTTTTCATATCCTTGACCTCTTCCAAACTTAGGAGCTCAAATTCTAGTTCTATATCAGAGATATATAAGTCGACTTTGGCTTCACACGGCTCTTCAGATGAGTCTGACACTTTATTGCATGTGGTTTTTGAAGATTTTTTTTTTTTAAATAAAATTTTTAACATTTTCAATCATAACCCACTTATAAATCGTGCTACCTTCTGTGATTCGGTTTCTAACAGATCGTTTCGCATTGCTAACCGCTGGAATTCTTCGGTATAATTTGTGATTATTTGATTCCTTGTCGATAGTTTTGGTATTGTTAGAACAATACCTGCTCGTAATAACTAGAGAGGAATCGTGATCGAAGAATGCGTCTCATCCATAGCCATGATGAGATGAGCTCCTTATTTTATCGGGCATGTGAGAGTTGCAATTGCTCCCACCATGCAGAAACACCAGATTTTAATTTAAACGCTACTAATTTCACCTTTTTATGCTCTGACACTTCCATGTAATTAAAATATCATTTTATTTCGGCTAGCCAGTCGAGAAAATCTTCTTTGCGTAATATACCGTTAAAACTAAAAAGATTGACTTTACCTCGATAGTCTCTTTTAGCATGATCTAAATGATCGCTTTCATGGATTGGTCGTTGGGGAAAGCCTTCATCAAGGTCTTCATCGCTAGAGCTTAAATAATTTGGTGTATTCTTACGATTCACCACTGGTAGTGCTCTACAAAAATCGGGATTGTGCCGTACAACAACCACAGGCAGTTGAGCATCGCCCAGGGCTTGGGACAAAAAGTAACGCATCCGCAAGATGGTCGAGGGTTGCCTACAACCATTGCATGGTCAACTAACTCTCTCGGTGGAAATGCTTTTTTTTTTTTTTCCGAAAAGATAACGAATCCATGGATCACTGTCAATAGGATTTTGATTCATACCTTTGTTGTTTTCAATCGCTCAAGGGGAGCCCTCGCTCTGATACCAATTGACGCAGGGATGAACGTGATGAGGTCAATCACCGTCTTCCTTAAGGATAACTACTCCGAATCTACAGAGCTTCTCTGGATTCCTCATAGAGAAAAGAACAAGAAAAATCCCACTCTGACACAGTGGGTTCAAATCCCACTTCCGACACAAATTAATATTGGTCCTGTAGTGGAGAGAGAGAGAGAGAGAGAGAGAGAGAGAGAGAGAGAGAGAGAGAGGGGCTTTCTTCCCCCCAGGCGATGTCCCGTCCCTAGGGGCGGGATTCATTTAGAAGACAAAGCCGGATTGCGCTTCCTCGGCGCAGAAAATCAAACAGAGGAAGGTCTCTTAAGAGGGCACGATTCCAGCTATAGTCGAACTTCAGTTTGTTTGTAGCAAATCTGCCATTCGATTGCTCCCATCAGGATCTTCAAGATATATTTGGAAAGTATGGAAATCTATAGGATGTGTTCATCTCGATGCGGCCATCGACCAACACCTGAGGGGTTTTGCTTTTGTGCAATTCCAATATGAGCAAGATGCAAAAAATGCAATGGATGTATTGGATGGGAAAAGGGTTGACGGGAAAAGAGTAACGGTGAAGAAAGTAAATCCTAGATTTCCCCAGCCCCCAAAAACTCCTGCAGAGCCAAAAATCCCCCAACCAGAGACCTCGACTACAACATATGCAAAAGCGGTGGCCGGCTCCAGCAGGTCGAACATCCAATAGAGAGAACCCGGTGACGATTACACCACAGTTGCGGACCTAGGGGTAGTGGAGAGGAAGAAATAGGAATTGAAACTGGGGCTAATAGGACGCATAACCACAAGCGTCTCGGTCCTACAGCTAGTCCAGGCAGTTAGAGCATCCAAATTTGCATCCTCATGCATTGACGTGGTAAGACTATCAGCAACCAGCTTTCTCATCAAACTGAAGACGAGCAGAGCTAGAGCTTTTCATTGCAGACGAGGAGCTGCAACAGAAGATGGGATTAATGGCAATCGCTCCATGGTCGCCAGTGGAGGAAGGAATAGGAGGGGGAACTTGGGTTCGATTGTTCGGCATCCCAGCCCACGCTTGGTTTGAATCAGTCCTGCTGGATCTGGGGAATTTCTTTGGTAAAGTGTTGATGGTAGACTCTATTAGCATATTCAGGCTATTCCAAGGTTTTGCCCGGCTCAAGGTCTAACTACATCCTGGGGTGGATTTGTAGAGAGTCCTGAGATTAGTCATGGATGGCCAACAATTTCTAGTGCAAGCAGTCGTTGAGTCAGAGCTAAGGGTAAGAAATAGGGAAAGCAACCTAGGTACTGCCAACTCGACCCACAGAAACACTTACAGCATGAAGCAATGGGTCGAGGAACGGTTTAGGGCCATTTGCCCTACATCTAGCAGTGGCAGGGGGCTCCAATGAAGGGAAACAAAGGACCCTAACCAATGTAGCCAAGGTGTTTGTAGTAATGAGCTAGAGAATCAGTTTATCCAGGAGCTTGTATTGCTTCTCAGTGGTAGATGCAGGGAGAGGAGTCCTACCATCCCCACCACGGATAAGAGAAAGAATGAAATAAAAAACTAGGACCCGGTGTAACAGCCCGAATTTTTCCCAACCTGGAATTAGACGTCCTTAGGCGATGGGTCAATCCTAACACCGGTTTAACTTCTCAAACACTCAATTAAAGCTTCAAATCCCTTTTCAAACCATTTTCTTCACAAATCCCACCCTTCACCACCTTGATCTTTCAATTTTTCTAAGTACTTTCACCCTAGACATTATCTTAAACTAGCTAAGTAGTATAACTTGGATTACTTTATATACAAACTACAAAGGACTAAGTACCACCTCAGACAGAAATCTTATAGGACTAAATCCTTTAGAAATGAGACAAAGTAACTAAGTGCAAAACTAGATTAGCCACGAAATCTACTAGAATCGCTTTAAATACGATCTGTAAGACCCAAAACTTGTAGAATCATTGACGCTAGGTTACCCTAAAATCTCGGATCAAAATCATTACCCGACTGCTCTCGGGAGCATGTTGAGACTCCGTATCAAATCTGGACCACACATCGGGAGTCCGAATAATACGAGGTTAAGGACTTAGGACCGCCTCACTGGGCTTGACAACCATCTCGAAAATCAAATCCAACCAGTGTCCCACGGCTGTTCGCCTGAGTCCGGAGCGAGAGAGTGTGAAAACACTTGTTTTCTTTCCAAAATAAATATCTTGAATAGTAATCTGAGACTTGTCGCTTGCGGGTCAGTATTAAGCAACTTGACCGTCAGAATTAGGCCAAATTACACCCTCGGATCAGGAGAAATTTCATACACATATCTATGTACTCGGAATCTCCGATCGAGATCCGCTGACCGTTGAACTGAAACTGGTACGCCACGTGTGATCTGGGAATTTGACTAAAATGAAAACTTAACTAAACGTAGATCCGGTGGTAGTGAGCTTAAGTCCGACCTTTGGCTCAAAGAGGCCCGCTAAAAATCCTCCGTTGAGCTGAAACAAAGCCGCTTTGGTTATAACCTAAGTATACCTTGTCCACAAGTCTATTTCAGAGAGATTTTAGGCTATATAAGGACCTTAGAAACCTCTCTCTCACAGCCATACGAATTTGAGAGAAACCCTTGAGAGAAAAGAGAGAAAAGAGAGAGAAAGAGTGAGAGAAGTGGGAGAATCTCCCTGCCATGCTTCCCTGCCGCTCCACGAGCTCCACTACTCCGTTCTAATCGCTTTTCCAGTGAATCTAGCTCCGTTTCTAGGTAAGAAACCCTAACCCTAATCTGTTTTGGGGTTTAGACAGTTGTAGGTTATGAAATAGCTAACCTATTTCATTCTATAGGTTACCAAACTGTCGAATACGGAAGCTTGTCAAACCTATCAGATCCGTTATGATTCTACAACATAAGGTGAGGACTTTAGGTGTATAGGTTACGGTTTTCAATGCTTTCAATGTCAGATAATGATAGATTCATGATCTGCATGTAAGTGCACATGTACAAAGTGCTTTCTATTTTCTGTTTCGATTAAATATGTAGATTATGGAATTTTACATATTCTAGGTATTCGTAGAAAATACCGTATACATATGAATTTTAGAAATTTGTTTGACATGATTATTTGCTGTATGAATATACGATATATGGATAAAATACTTATTTGGCGAAAGGATTCGCCCAAATACATGTTTTACTAATATACACTATGTATGTAGAAATACTGTATTGTAGAAAGTACCGTATACATAGATATATTTTAGAGATGTGTTTGCCATGATTATTTGTTGTATAAATATATTATATATGCGTAAAATACTTGCTTGGCGAAAGGACTCGCCCTAATCCATGTTTGCTAACATACACTAAGTATGTTGAAATAATGTATGTTAAGTGTTTGTGAAAATGCTTGTGTGAGTAAGTGTTTGGATGTTAATGCCTTAGGAGGGTGTTCAGATGGGATTCTCAACTACCTTAGAGACATGTATGATTTTCTCCATGAGGTTGTTTACTTAAACCGCTTACTTGTGTAATATATGTGTTTGTATTCCTATTTATGTAGTGCTTTATAACATGCTTTATAACATGCTTTATGACATGCTTACTAACATGCTTGAATTACTTTGCTTATTATGCTTTACTCCACATGCTATGAATAAGGATTGATTGAGTTTGGGACTATGCCTATAGTCCAGACAATCGGTACCAGACTTGAGATCGTGGTTGAGATTCATGTTGTTACGTAAGATGTGTTTGACGATCCCGAGTCGTACGTCAGTTGGCGACAGTGGTTAGGCCACGCGAAGTGCTTATGTACTTCATGTCGTCCAATTGATTGTGCGCTCGAGCTAGTCAGGCTCGTCAAATAACCCGATATGTCTAATGTATGTTCACCATGTTTGGTTGCTACTGCTTGAACCTAGGGTACCAAACTTACTAGTGGAATCCCGTTAACCATGGTACCTCGATCCGCTAAGACTCATGAGTCGGGCATGGTGGTATGGGACACCATGGTCGAGCTGTCGACCTACGCAGGGGCCACATGCCTCCCCGTAGTGACCAGTGAGCAACCAGACTCGTGAGCCAATTATGGTGGTATGAGACACTATATTCGTGCTGTCGACCTACATTGATAAGGTGATAGGGGAGTGGTGTAATGATTCCGTGTAACAGCCCTGACCACCATTTGTAGTGACCTCAAGCATACTCTGAATTTGCGGTGAGGCGATGAGTTTTGCCGCAGTGTATAGAGTATGAGCTAGGCCTGTATCTGTATAGTGATGAATCGTTAAAGAGGTGATGGGGGAGTGGTGCAACGATTAGTGTAACGACCACGACGACCTCTGCGGCGGTGACCTAGAAATACATTATCGTATGAGATTAACTAGGACTGACGACCCTAGAATGAATCATGTTTGGGAATGATACAAGGGAGGTACCTTAGTTTCCCAATACTGCTGTTTGAAATGCACTAATAACTACTTGGTAATCATGCTCATCATCGCACCGCATGTGTCTGGTAGATGTGGAGCACTGAGGGAGGTATGCATCCGCGAACGTAAGATGGTTTCGCATGAGAGTGGTTTGGCAAGGGCATTCATCATGTCATTTCATACTTGCATTAATAAGAGTATTTAGAATTGTTTGATTGTACTACTTTATCATTACTGCTTGACTGAGTTGATAACATGTTAACCTATGCCTTATTGTTCCACTGAGTTGATCACTCACTCCCACGTTACGGGATGGTGTTTGCAACACCAATCAGATTTGTTGAGTTTCAGGTGATGGCGATGCTTATGAAGCAGAGCCGGACCACTACTATGATGTAGAGGAGGGGTTCTCCTACTTATAACTCTCTGACAGGTCTATGAAGACCTGGTAATGTATTGACGGGGCTATGGTACTTGGGATATAAGATATTACACTTCTTCACATTTGGTAAATTTTAGAATCGTACTTGTATTTATTTAACCTGGTAACTTTATCACACTCTGGAGACTCACCACAGTTTTTATATTTTATGTCTATCACAGTCTTCCGCTTGCAATTTAACTGTCTCTGGAGTATGATATGTTGTTTGGGTTTAATCTCACTCATGTTCAATGCACGAATACAGTCAACATTCAATAATCATTCATTTTGTTGCATAAGTGATGTTCTGGAACTCGGAAGTTGAGTTTATGCTCGACCCCCAATTTTCGGGATGTTACACCTAGGGTCCTGCTCTCTTAGGTAGTCGGTAACAGTCTTTGATGGGATGGAGATGGGTGTGGCAGATGCCCAGTTCAAAGAGGACCAAGCCTTGCCAACAAGACCTATTTCAGCGTATAATCAGCGGGAATGTTTTCTCGAGCAAGTGTCCCCTCTGTTAGACTACCTAGGTCACAGTGCTCGGGAAGCTTTGAGCAAACAGCAACTGTTCTAGTGGCTGTCTACGAGCCGAAATACACACAAGGTGAGAATAAATCACTACCAAATTCTTCTATTTATGGAGCAGCATTGTGGCGCAGAAAATTATTGGATAGTCCATTTCAAAAGGTTAACGGTGGACAAATCCGATATAGATCGGTTGGGGACCGCCCCATCTCCAACTCTTGGGGAGGACCTGGTGAGGAAGTCTGTTCCCCGACATCATCAAATTACTCAGAAGAGTGTTCATCCCCCAGATCTCCTTGCACCACTTTCCCTATAGCAGTGGACTTGCCAACTAGAATAGTGATGGATCTGTCTCCATACTTCTCCCAATCAGGGGAGGAAATGGAGGAGACCAGCTCCCTTCTGGACTAGGAAGTGGGGAGGTCCAAGAGCCAGCCCCACTGTTGAGAAGTGGAGCCACATCTGGGGCCGTGCACGACCGGTCATGGTCCTTGCTCGACCGGTCGTGACCAGTCATGGACTGGTTCGACTCAAAGTCCAGCGAGCATAGATTTTTGGGTTCCGAGGTGCTCGACTGGTCGTGGCCCTGGCATGACCAGTCGTGGATTGCTCTCGACCGGTCATGAAGTCTTCTCGACCGGTCATGTTTACGCAGATTCGTTTCCAAATCTGATGCGGACTGCCAATTTCTGTGTGGCCTTTCGCAAGTGTGCGAAAGGGAAGTTTCCTAAACTATAAATAGGTGTCCCTAGGGCTATTCTAGGGTTAAGGTGAATATTGAGGAGTTATTCTAAGGTGTAGGCAAAGGGTTTTCTTTGTATCTCCAAGAGAGAGGTTAGTATATTGCCTTGTAATCTTCATTATTCTTCATAGTGGAAGTTTGCATTCGTAGGCGCCAAGAGGGTCTCCAAAAATCCCCTAAGCACAATCTCTAGGGATGAGTGGTTATCTAGGCTGAGGAGCTTACAGAGAAGGGCTGTTACAAATGCTACCTCCCATGTCAAATAAGGTGTTAGTGTGGAATGCTCGAGGGGTAGGTAATCAGCCTACCATCATGTTGCTGAAGAGGCTAATCAAGGAACACAACCCGTGGATTGTGGCGATCCTAGAACCAATGGTCAGAGAGTCTAAGAGAGTGCAGATAGGCCTCCGTCTCAACTTCCATTCATCCTTCTCAAATGTGGAAGACGGCGATAAGATATGGATATTTTGTAAATATCAGTCCACCGTAAAAGGGGTATCCAATACAAATCAGATGATCTCCTTGACCATGCATTTTCAATAGAGCACTAGTCCCATAACACTATCTGTGGTCTATGCTAGCTATATGAGAATCCAGTGGAGAGCCCTATGGGAGGATATGGCCGCTTTGTCTAGGTCAGTACAGGGTCCCTGGGCGGTGAGTGGAGACTTCAGCGCAGTCATAGATGTATCCGAAAGGCATAGCAGGAGAAGCATCGATAGCGGGAGCTCCCACGAATTTGTGGAGGCCATCAACAACAAGGGTCTCCTTGACACTGGTTTCCTGGGAAATAAGTATACTTGGTTAAACAATCAGGTTGGCACTGCTAGGGTGTGGGCTAGGCTGGATCGTGTGCTGATGAATACCGCTTGGAACAACACCTTTCCCTCATTCCAGGTAAATCATCTCCCTCGCTATAACTCTGACTATGCGCCCCTGTTGTTGGTATTTCCCAGACAGCATTTTGCAGGTTCGAAACTGTTCCGATTTTAACGGATGTGATTCCATCACGACGCTTTTCTTCCACTGGTTAAAGAAGCTTGGGCCATTATTGAAGACCCCCATCCCATGCTCAACCTCCTCACAAAACTGAAGACAGTCAAGGCTCAGTTGACATGCTGGAAGAAGGCTAAATTTGGGAACATCTTCGAGGCAGTCCAACAAGTTGAGAAGTCCCTGGCAGATTTGGAAGAGAAAATTCAGCAAGAAGAAGGCTTGGTGGTGGATGGGAGTCCTTTCCAGCGTGATCTCCTAGAGGCTAGAGCTACACTCTCCTGATTGGAACTCATGGAAGAAACATTCTGGAAGCAGAAAGCCAAAAATAATTGGCTGGAGGATGGAGATAAAAACACTGGTTTCTTCCACACATAAGTAACTAAGAAAGCTCGGAGTGCAGTTATTAATTCCATTAGGCTGGATTCGGGGCTGACAGTGGAGATGTAAGTGGAAATCAAGAATGAGGAAATCGGATTTTTTTTCACCATGTTTTCTCTACAGGCGCAGTTGAGTAGGGGGAAGAGGTCCTTAACTCCATTCAAAACTTGGTATCACTAGAGGATAATGCTCAGCTAATGGCTCCACTATTGCTTCTTGAAGTTCAGAAGGCCGTCGTTTCCATTCTAAGGGATGGAGCAGCAGGGCTAGATGGATTTTCTATTGCATTCTTCGCAAGCCGCTGGGAGATCATGGGTTAGGACCTTCTTAAAGCTGCTACCTTCTTGTTCGAGGGAGGCTCGATGCCTAGGGCCTTCACATCTTCCCTTATCTCTCTCATTCCCAAGACTGCAGCGCTTAAGCGTTTTTCAGATTTTGAGCCCATAAGCCTCTGCAACGTGGTATATAAGATCATCTCCAAAATTATTGCAAATAGGTTGAGTAACTTGCTGCCCTCGCTGATTTCCCTGGAGCAAGGGGCTTTCGTCTAAGGTTGATCGATCTTAGAAAACATCACCCTATCCCAAGAGTCGCTTAGGGAGATGAATAGAAAAGTCAAGGGTGGGAATATTGTGGTTAAGCTTGACATGGAAAAAGCATATGCTAGAGTGGAGTGACTTTTCCTAAAAAGGGTGCTAGGGCGTTTTGGCTTCTCCGATCTGTGGATTAAGCTCGTGGAGCATTGTTGGAACAACTGCTGGTTCTCGGTGCTGGTTAATGGGGAGGTGGGGGTTATTTTAAATCCACTCGTGGGCTTCGCCAAGGCGACTCACTGTCCCCTAGCTTGTTCATTTTAGCTTCAGAGGTGCTTGGGAGAGGATTCAAAAAGCTAGTGGATTCAGGTTCCTGTCTTCCATTCAAAGGTCGGCAACATAGTGGTGTCTCACCTCCTTTTTGCAGATGACACATTATTATTCCTCAATAGGGGCATTCGATCCATCCGAGCTACTAAGCTTTTCCTAGATGATTATTAGCGAGCGTTGAGCCAAAAGGTTAATTTCTATAAGAGCATCTTCCTCTGCGCTGAAAACATGGTTGCTTCCAAGGCCGCTGAAATTCAAAGGGAATTGGGTATGGTTAGAACATTGGAGAGCATAACATATATGGGGGTCCCGATATCACCAGGAAGGAGTTAAAAAAGACTCTTTTCAGAGGCTAGTTGACAGGGTGGAAGGTCGCATCAAAGGTTGATAGGCACAGCGCCTTTCAATGGCGGGCAGGGTCACGCTCGTGAAACACGTGCTGGCCAACATTCCAATTCACATGTTGGCAGCGACGCATATTCTAACGGGGGTCTTGAAAGCCTTGGAAAGTCGTTTCGCTTATTTCCTTTGGGGTTGGGCGGAAGGCGGGAAAAAACTTCACTAGAAAAGTTGGCGGCAAATTATAGTTCCAAAGCTTGAAGGGGGGTTGGGCATCATGAGCCTCTTCGACGTCACGATCGCCTTTCATATCAAGATGGCCTAGGCCGTGAAATTCAAAGTGGACAGCGGGCTGTGGAGTTCTTTTATGCAAGCTAGGTACAGCCATGACCTTTAGGGTGATGACTAGTCGCAGCTTTCGTCATCTGTCTCTCTGCTGTGGAAAAGAATCAGAAGCCTCTTTCTAATCCTGGAGGAAAAGACTCAGTGGCAGATTGGTGAAGGAAACTTGAACCTGTGGCGAACCAACTAGACTAGCTTGGGCGTACTAGAAGGCAAGGTGATGAGCCACATTAGCCCTGTCCTCCAAAACCTTTAAGTGAAGGATTTCCTGGGCAGGATGGGCCCGCTTCCTCCTTCAGTCATGTTCTCCGTTCTATCCCAGAAAGATATCGACTCCATCTTCTAAGGAGGGCACTGCTCATCAGAGGGTCCAGATAATCCTATCTGGCCGCCGGATCTAATAGGCAAGTTCTCTGTTTCATTGACATGGGAGATCAGTAGATTGCACAGGCCTCGCACATCCTAGGAAGCCAAGATAAGGAATTTAAAGTTCCTACCAAAAATCTCAATGCTAGTGTGGAGGATTATCAGGGGGGCGGTGCCAGTTGACGTGCCTATTCAAACCTGCGGGATTCAACTTGCGTCCTAGTGCAGTTGTTGTGTAGAGGATTAGCGGCAGAGGCAGGGGCTTGTGGTGGAGACTTTGTTCACTCCCCAAGTATAGGGTTGTGATGTAGTAATAAACTCGGTGAGACCGAGGTCGAATCCACAAGGAGTGAAAGTTGTACATAATATGAAATTAAGTAGAACTAGAACTAGACTAAGATGAAATCTAAATCAATTGTAATTTGATGAATAATGATGAAATATTTATCTAAAACTTAGAAAATTCAGAGGAAGGAAACTAGGGATTCAGAGGATCCACTTGTAGCGATTAGGGAGATCTTATGCTTGCATTAAAAACTCAACTGAAGTTAGACTCCCATCTTCATCTATTTAAAGGGTATGACCATGAAAATTGAACTGAACTTATTTTGATATAGTTTTCAAGAGATGAAAGGTATAAGAATTATAATGGATTCCATCACCAAACCATGCCCAGGAGACAAAGTAAACAACAGAATTAAACTAATTAACAGCTAATCAACATGATATGAAGGTTACGAAGGGTACCGTCATCCGACCATGCCCAGGAGACAATGGTGAACAACAGGGCTTCTTGATGTCATAAACATAAAAAGTAAAGGAACATGCTCAAAGCTATCGCATACCCATTGTAATTTTAGTCACAACAGACCATTAAAAACTAAAAACATTCCCTTAATTAAACCAAAATCAACATCAGTTCAGTCTAAACAAAAGGCACAAGCAAAAAGTCTCCCCATCATGCTACAAGCTTCACCTCTTAGCCGTAGCTAAGAGGTTTAGCCTGACCTAAACATGATTAGGCTAAAATCTAAAACAACATAAAACAAAAGCGAAGGAAGGAAAAAACTCTGTTAAGAAAGCTGATCCACGTTCCCGTTCCAAGCTTGGATTCTATGCATCTTTCTCCCTTCTCTCTTTATTTTATAAGTATGAAGAGAGTCAGTTCGTGGCTGGAATCAGTGGAAAAAATTACGCAACCAGCACATACAAACTGTGTGCGTAGAAACGCAGACCAACTTACATTTGGAATGCATATGTAGGACAGTGATCGTCCTTGGATTCAAAACTCCATGGCTAGGGTAAAGACCCCCTGGATGAGCTTTTGGACGGTTCAGATTAGAAAGCTGATCGTCATCTAGCCATACAACACCCCACGACGTCAGGACACACATCCATGCGTAATGCACTTGTGTAACTGGTGGGGCCCACATTCCCTGTCGTTTGATGAATTCATGCCGTCCATAAGATTCGTGATGAAATTTTGGTAGGATGGACGGTTTTTTTTTTTGTCTGTTGATGCAGCCCACCTGATCAATTTCATAGTCGTTCAACCTGCGTTGGAATGGTTGGGATGTTATTCTTGCTGTTTTTTTGAAATTTCTTCATCTAGGCCATGATCATAGGAGTTTTGGGATTCCAATGGACGGTCCGGATCGGATCGTCGAATCATGATGGTGGCCCACAAGGATCTAACGTAAGTCTCTGTTCAGACGTCATGGCAACAGGGAGAATCCCTTTAGAAAGCACGGTCAAAGTGGGTTTGACCGTGCTTACACTTCCAGTGCAATTCTGTTGCACATGGTGATGTGCACGTGCATCATGGGTGGGGCCAACAACGATATGATTAGGATGAATCTGTTTCCTTCATATGTTTTGTTACCTCATTTAAGGCGTTGAGTCGAAAATTGAAGCGTATCCCGAGATCAGGTGGGCCTTACTTAAGGATTTAAGGGGCTGATCTGTCCGTTGGGCCACTTCTATAGGGATCCGATGGCTCAAATTTGACATGTACGGTTCATTTATAGTCCTTAGGCCATGTATGAAGTTTCGAGTTGAACAGATGGTGGAAACCCTGTGATCTTTCATTTTAGCCGACTTTCAGGTCACTCGAGCTTCAGTTTCTCGATTTTCTTAGATTTTTGGCGTGTATATCCATCGATCTCGGTCTCCTGGGGTCCGTCCCATGCTTCGGTGAATTCTGAGCATTAAATTTCAACTTTTAGCACCCTGTTTCGGTCCAAGCTCGCAAATGTACCTTGCATTACAAATACGATTAAAGCGGACCGTTAAACAGTACCATGTTTGTAAATCCAGGAAATAAATGGGGTTTAATATGCAATATTTGACCCTTAACACAACTCTCAAACAGAGTTTTGCTAGTCCCGAGCAAAGTATGTAAAAAATAATTTCAAAAATATAAGACAATTCCTGTAAACTCGAGTGACTTGTAAGAAATAGTCGAGATGAAAGAATTTTAAGATTCATGAATGGTGAGCAGTACTTTCTCTTGGAATTAAGCTCACGGTAAACCTCATAATCAAGTTCAAAATATTAATCCATTAATTAGAACAATTCTAAACATTGAGTTCCATGAGTGTATAGTGTAATCTCGGCTTATTGCTATTAAGAGATCCAATTGTCAATTTCATGATATCATTGGTAACCAACAAAAGAATTCATGACCACCAAAACCTAAATCAAAACTTGCCTCACAGATCAACTTTTCATTCACCAACCTTTGATTTTTCCATGAACAGTAATGCCAAGGAGGAGAATCAAATCCTCACCTATAGGGAGCAAACCTATGGTGAAAACTAGTCACCTAACTCTTTCCAAATGTCAACCATGGGGAATCGAATCTACACCTATAGGGAGCAAACCTACGGTGAAGTTCGTTCGCCCAACCCTTTTCGTAGGCAGCTTGTAGCTGGGTATTTTCTTTTTCTTTCATTCTTCTTATTGAACATGACAAATTCCCCAGGTTGGTTCCTTCCATGCTTAATGATTACCAAGTTACAATTTAATATCGAATTGAAACCTTAATGTGTAAGCGAGATGTGTCCTGTGAAATCATGACTCAATCAATGTTTAAAACTTCTAATCATAGGTTAACAATTCAAACTTAACTGTGAAATCACCAACATCACGTATCTTAAAAATTTTGAAAAATTTTCAAAAATTTCTACTTAAGACCAAGAAAACACTAATTAGGTACCTAATCTCCCACTCCCAACCTAAAATCTACATTGTCCTCAATGTAAACGATGTAAGCATGCGATGCACATGAGACAATGAAAATAAGGGAGAAGTGATGGAAAGATAGTACCCGGACGAAGGAATTAAGAAGCTTTTTTCAAAGATAACGCAGCGTGAGAGTGACTAAGCAAAAAAGCAAACTAACCTAATGACAACGTATCAAGTAAACTAAGCTAACGGCATAAAACCATCTATCTTAGAACAACATAAAGTAAAGTACCCTAGTCTTATGAAAGCAAGGAAAAACTACTCGATCACGCTGCAAGGTTCCTCTTCCGGCCAATATCTTGATAAGTTTCTCAGTAAGTTCCTCAACAGGATCATCCAAAAGCCCTTTTTTGCAATAGGCTTGGATGCCCTGGAGCATGACTTTCCAGAGAAACTTATGTACCTCATTAAAAAAATTTTGTTGAATCGCATGAGGTATCCAAAGTATATACGATTCACCTGTGACAAAAGAAGTTTCAACATTAGTATCCCATGGTGAATCAGGGATTACAAGTAGATAAAGTTTAGAAAACTTCTCTAGAAGTGATGTAGTCTTAACACATTTCGAAGTGTCGAACTTTAGTTTAATTTTCAGCTCCTTCTCCTTTAATGGTAAACATTCAGGGTCTGGGAAAGGAGGGGCTTCAGAATGAGGGTTCTCTTGGTCCATGACATCTATTGAGGTATTGTCTTGTGAGGCATCCACTTTATCTTTTGTCATAGGATCGTTTGAATATGTAAAGTGTGCCAAGCAATCATCTAAAGCGTTGAAAAATTCATCTAAGAGTGATTCATTCTTCATATTGAGGTTTATGATGTGCTGCCTAAGGAATCCATTGTCTTCAAAAGTAAACATAGGTATGCTCTCTTGCTCCAGCCCTGCACAGACAGATTGAGGGTCAGTAGACGAAGCATTGATGTGCGAATCTGTTCAGTGAGACTACTTAGAAGAGATATTGAATCGTCAAAATTCAGTAGTTCAGATGGTGGCCTCCACTGGGTGGTTTCAAATTCCAGAGTCGCCTCGAGCAACTTGTCCATCTCCTCGATCATATCATCATGCTCTTCAGGGGAATCATCCAAACATGTCTCACAAGAGATAGAAGGGTCGGTTGTAAGGAGCTCATCCACTTTTAAATCATACATATCATGTGAGGGGAGTAGCTTATTATGACCGCTCACTTCGTATACTTCTTGATCATTGACCTGGACCAAACTTGAGACTGATTCTAGGGAAATTCGGGCTACACATTCATGATCGTCATCCCAATACACATCATTGTCTAATTCTGTGCAGTGCACTCTTGGGATGGAATCGCTTCCCTCACCTTCTCTTTCTAAATTGGGTTGAGGTTCAAATAAACTAACCTCTCCATCATCATTGAACCCAAATGTGTCATGTGAGTGAAGTGTGTCATCATCATTATATTTAAAAGACACCCACGTCTTTTGACCGTTCCTTTGGACCGTCATCGAGATCGACTCATTGGAAAATTGAACCGTATGCTCATTAATGGACTTCAACTCCTCATTTGTAATTCCAGAGTTCTTCAAAAATGAGTTAGGATCACTTTCATCAAATTGTATTTCTGGAATGAATTGTGGCTGGAATGAATGAGCATCCTCTACCTTATCAATGCGCGAATTAAGTGCTTCCAATAATTTTCTAATTTTCGCAAGACAGGCCATGTTTCGCTGAAATGAATCCTCTTGGATCATTTCTGGTTGGATTTCAAATGTAGGGGATGCAAGAGAATAATCATTATAACATGTTGTTGGTTCATTTCCCTAATTTTGACGTTTCCACTGATTATAGTCATACAGATCATAGGTGGGAGAATCTGATGGTTGGTAATACATATTATAACTCATAATATAATCACTCATTATTTTCTTTTTATCGAATGGGTGATAATAATTCTCACTCCCATAGTTATAATAACCCCAACACTCACGTATTGTTTTGTTAATCCGTGGGGGTGTAATTGTTCTCCTGCATATGATCACGTAAGGACTTCTTAACTGGTGGATCTTTATATTCCGATCGGTTCTTGATGATAGTTTTAGAAAAGTTTTGAGACATATGTTGTTTTCTATTATAATCATCATTCCAATATATGTTATTTTTCTCAGCATACTGACGTTCTCACTCATGCATATACATGGTGAAACCCTAACTCTGAATCTAATTCTAAAGGAAAAAATCCTACAACAATATAGAAAGTAAGTAGATGAGAAGTTAAAAAGAAGTTACCAGATTGGAGTTCTTACGTAAAAATCCTGCAAAAGAAAATAAAAGAAATTAGTTTCTACAAATAGAAATCCTAAAATTAGAAAGTTTCTAAAATAATTAGGAAAGTTCTAAACCTAAAATTAAAAAGTATGTTAGTTTTCAGAAGAAAATAATTAGAAGAAATCCTAGAAAAGTAAAGGAAAGATGAGTTAGTTTCTAAAAAAGGAAAAATTTCTAAAACTAAAACCCTAATTCTAAAAATAGAAAAAGTAGAGAATTTAGAAAGGGATTACCAAATTAGACGTTTATGTCAGGATCCTACAAAACAAGAAAACAGGTTAGTTTCTATAAATCAAATAGAAAAATTCTAACTTAAAATTAGAAAAATCCTAATCTTAAACTAATCCTAAATCTAGTTAAGCTCAAAAAAACGTAACAGTCAATCCCCGGTAACGGCGCCAAAAACTTGTTCACTCTCCAAGTATAGGGTTGTAATGTAGTAATAAACTCGGTGAGACCTAGGTCGAATCCACATGGATTGAAACCTGTACGTAATCTGAAATTAAGTAGAACTAGAACTAGACTAAGATGAAATCTAAATTGATTGTAATTTGAGGAATAATGATGAAATATTTATCTAAAACTTAGAGAATTCAGAGGAAGGAAACTAGGGATTCAGAGGATCCACTTTTAGAGATCAGGAAGATCTTATGCCTGCATAAAAAACTCAACTGGACTTAGAGTCTCATCTTCATCCAGTTGAAGGGTGTAACCATGAAAATCGAAATGAACTTACTTTGATATAGTTTTCAAGAGATGAAAGGTATAAGAATTAGAATGGATTCCATCACCAAACCATGCCCAGGAGATAAAGTAAACAACAGAATTAAACTAATTAACAACCAATCAACATGATATGAAGGTTAGGAAGGGTACTGTCATCCGACCATGCCCAGGAGACGATGGTGAACAACAGGGATTCCTGACGTCATAAACATAAAAAGGAAAGGAACATGCTTAAAGCTATCGCAGACCTATTGTAATTTTAGTCACAACAGATCATTAAAAACTAAAAATATTCCCTTAATTAAACCAAAATTAACATCAGTTCAGTCTAAACAAAAGGCATAAGCAAAAAGTCTCTCCATCACACTACAAGCTTCACCTCTTAGCCCTAGCTAAAAGGTTTAGCCTAACCTAAACATGATTAAGCTAATCTCTAAAAAAAAAACATAAAACAAAAGTGAAGGAAGGAAAAAACTCTTTTAAGAAAGCTGCTCCACGTTCCCGTTCCAAGCTTGGATTCTATGCATCTTTCTCCCTTCTCTCTTTATTTTATAAGTATGAAGAGAGTCGGTTCGTGGCTAGAATCGGTGGGAAAAATTACGCAACCAGCACATACAAATTGTGTGCGTAGAAACACAGACCAACTTGCATTTGGAATGCGTATGCAGGACAGTGATCGTCCTTGGATTCAAAATTTCTCCATGGCTAGGGTAAAGACCCCCTGGGTGAGCTTGTGGACGGTTCGGATCAGAAATTTGATCGTCATCTGGGCCGTACAATGCCCCATGACGTTCGGACGCATGTTCGTGCGTAAAGCATGCAAAAGGCCTGACTTGCGTAACTGGTGGGGCCCAGATTCCCTGTCATTTGATGAATCCACGCCGTCCATAAGATTCGTGATGAAATTTTAGTAGGATGGACAATTTTTTTCTGTCTTTTGATGCGACCCACCTGATCAATTTCATAGTCGTTCAACCTGCGTTGGAATGGTTGGGACGCTATTCTTGCTGTCTTTTTGAAATTTCTTCATCTAGGCCGTGATCATAGGAGTTTTGGGATTCTAATGGACAGTCTGGATCGGACCGTCGAATCATGATGGTTGCTTACAAGCATCCAACGTAAGTCTCTGTTCGGGCGTCGTGGCAACAGGGAGAACCCCTTCTTTAGAAAGCATCGTCAAAGTCGGTTTGACCGTGCTTACACTTCCAGTGCAATTCTGTTGCACATGGTGATGTGCACGTGCACCATGGGTGGGGCCAATAGCGATATGATTAGGATGAATTTGTTTCCTCCATCTATTTTGTTACCTCATTTAAGGCGTTGAGTCCAAAATTGAAGCATATCCAGAGATCAGGTGGGCCCCACTTAAGGATTTAAGGGGATGAATTGTCCATTGGGCCACTTTTACAGGGATTCGATGGCTCAAATTTGATATGTACGGTTCATTTATAGTCCTCAGGCCATGTATGAAGTTTCGAGCCGAACAGATGGTGGAAACCCTGTGATCTTTCATTTTGGCTAACTTTCAGGTCACTCGAGCTTCAGTTTCTCAATTTTGTCAGATTTTTGGTGTGTATTTCCATCGATCTCGGTCTCCTGGGGTTCGTCCCATGCTTTAGTAAATTCTGAGCATTAAATCTCAGCTTTTAGCACCCTGTTTCGGTCCAAGCTCGCAAATGTACCTTGCATTACAAATACAATTAAATCGGACCGTTAAACAGTACCATGTTCGTAAATTTAGGTAATAACTGGGGGTCTAATATGCAATATTTGACCCTCAACAGACTTCAGAACACTTGTTTATGCACAGTGTCTGGGCGAGCAAGGTCTGGGCCAATTTTGCCTAGATCTTCGGCATCCAGCTGAGCTACAATCAATCGGTGGAGGATCGGTCGACCCACTGGTGGGGTTCCAATTCAGCGCATGGGCTTTCTGCCCCATTCAAGAATCTGGTGCCCTGTTTTCTTCTTTGGGAGCTGTGGAAAGGTAGAAATGCTTCGAGATTTTATGGCACATTGGTGAATGTGGGAATTCTCATCTCACGCATAAGTGGATGGATTCGATGCATAGTGAATGATGGGGCGCTCCTCGATCTCAAGCAGGCATGTCCAGCGGAGCCCTTGTGGCAATGGGGATTCCAGCACAGCCCCAACAAAGAGGGCCTACCCAAGTGGTGATCTGGAGGAAGCCTTCGGTTGGCTGGGTGAAGCTAAACATTGATGGATCTTCTAGGGGAAACTCGGGTGTGGCAAGTGGTGGGGGTGTATGCAGAGGAGATAAGGGAGGCTTCTGCTTCGGATTTTATGCTAGTTATGGCTTCGCCTCCAACACGAGGGCGGAACTTCGAGCAGTTCACGATGGCCTTGTGCATTGCCTCTAGCACGGCTTCACAAATATCTTAGTAGAATCTAACTCTCTTCTAGTGGTGAGTTTCCTTTCGGGGTTATCTTGCCCGGGTTGGAAATGGAAGTATTAGGTAGACAGAATTAGGAATCTTAGCCTTATCAGCCATGTAAAGTTTGTCTATATTTATAGAGAGGGTAATGAGCTGGCAGATGCGATGGCCAGAATGGGCAGCGAGAAGCAAGGGTCAGCCCTGTGTTTATCCCAAGCTAACCTTCCTCTAGTGGTTAGGGGTTTCATTTTCCTTGATAGAGTGGGAATATGGGCCGTTAGGAGGGAGGATTAGGAGCTAGTGCTCCCTGTTTTGTCTGCTTTTCCCGACCTTGTGTTTGCTATTTTATCTCCTTATGATAGGCTCCCCCTATGCTTTTGTCAGGGGAAGTCCGAACCTAGGATGCTGATCCGTTAGCTTTGTAAATCCTTTTTGCTCTTATGAAATGAATAGATCCTTAAAAAAAAAAAAGAACAAGAAAAATAGAAATAAATTCTAGAAAATTTGTAAATTGATTGATGATTGAAATAAATGAGTTTACAACCCTTTAAATAGGGATACTAAGCCATGGGAGAAGTTTCAGAGTTAAACTACAACTAAAACTCCTAGAAATTGTGACTTACTATAAATAGTAAACTTACTATTTATAGATGGTCGTGATTCCTACTTAGAGGTGGGCATCAAGTTGAGTCGGACTGGAGGTCCAACTCCGGTTCAACTCGACTTGATTCGATTTTTGCAAGTGCTTGACCCGAACTCGATTCGATTTGGGACCGAGTCCAACAGGGCTGACTCGATCCGAACTGATTCCTTGTTGGCCTAACCCGAACCAAGTCCGACTCGATTAGGGAAACCGAGTTGGATCGAGTTGGGTATGGTTCGAATTGAGTCTTTTGTTTAAATTTTTTGTTTTGAATTTTTTTTTTAATATGAAAAATTTCTAAATTGTAAAAAAAAGAAGAAGAAATTAAGGGTAACTTTCCTAAATTAATAAATAACTAATTTTACATATATTTAAAATATATTTGAGATAAATTAAAACAATTAAGCAATGAATTAAATAACAAGTGTTTGGATCTTTATCTTTCAACTTCCAAGAGAGGGAATGTAGGGGAGACAGATAGAGAGAGATAGATAGAGAGAGAGAGAGAGAGAGTAATGGCTCGGTTTTTGAACCTGAGTATACAATTCGATCGTTTTCCAAAAACTAGAGTGTTAGCCTTTAAAATTCAGTTTAAATTTAAACATTTTTATCATTAATCAGAGTTAACAAGAAATGTTGGCGGAATAAACCATGCATTGTATAAAAACATTTCAATCACCATAAATATCTAAATGTAGCGCCCATACAGGACTTATACAATCCCTAATAACAAGGTTAATTAAATAAAAATAGGACCTAGAGCTCAATATGAGTCGCAGGGACCCTGTCTAGCTCATTAGCTACCTGATCTACTCTTGCAACCTAGTGAACAACATCGGCTCGCTCCACACCTACATCAACTGATATGGTTTGATAGCATCAATGGCTATCGTAGTGAGGAGTACCTTATCAGATTACGCTCTCATCATTCATAATCCATGATAGATCGCAAGTCATGAGAATGAATATATTAAACAACATAATTCATAATCATGATCATATGGAAAAAAATTAAGTCAATCAACATAATCTCATCATTATCAAATATAATAACAATCGCAATGTAAGTGAATGTGCTCAGATAGTTAAATAATCAATCATACAACTTTCTATTACACTCGAAAATCATATTGTACGTGAACACTACAAGATGGATAGAAAATCAACATTGTACGTGAACACTACAAGATGGATAGAAAATCGATAAGCGAACTCCCGCTCCACCCGAAAATCACAGTACAAGCGAACTCTGCAAGGTGAATGGAAAATCAACCTTTAAACCTCTACTTCACCCGAAAAATATACCGTACGTGAACTCTATAAGATGGCTAAAAAATCGATAAGTGAACTCCCGTTCCACTTGAAAATCATAGTACGACTAAACACCGCAAGATGAAGAGAGAACAATATACAAACATCTACTTCACTCGGAAATCATATCGTACATGAACACCGCAAGATGGCTAGAAAATCGATAAGCGAACTCCCGCTTCACCCAAAAATCACAGTACGACTGAATAGTGCAAGATGAAGAGATAACAACATACAAATATTTACTTCACCCGAAAATTATATTGTGTGTGAACACTGCAAGATGGCTAGAAAATCGATAAGCAAACTCCCGCTCCACCTGAAAATCACAATACGACTGAACAACGCAAGATGAAGAGATAACAACATACAAACATCTACTTCACCTGAAAATCATATCGTATGTGAACATCGCAAGATGGCTAGAAAATCAATAAGCGAACTCCTGCTCCACCCAGAAATCACAATACGACTGAACACCGCAAGATGAAGAGATAACAACATACAAACTCTAAACTAGGGCTGTACATCGAGCCGAGTCGAGTCAAGGTGGGCCAAGCTCGACTCGACTCGTCCATACTGTACTCGAGTTCGAGCTCGGCCTTGAGCTCAACATTGAAGCTTGGCTTGTTTGCCAAAGCTATCGAGTCGAGCTAGTGGTTCAAGTCGAGTCAAGCTCGAGCTTGTTCAACTCGACCTAGCACCCAACCCGACCCAACCCAGCTCCCAACCCATCCCAAACCCCAACCCGACCCAACCTAGTACCCCCAACCCGGCCCAACACCCAATTTGACCCAACCCAGCCACCCAAATTCGTCCCAAACGCCAACTCGACCCAACCCACCCAACCCGTCCTAAACCCCAACCCAACCCAACCCAACCCCCAATCTACAAATTAATATAATAAATCTACAAGTTAAATTTATAAAAATAATAAGTTAAACACCTACCTCGGAGAGTTGGGGGGGGGGGGGGAGAGAGAGAGAGAGAGAGAGAGAGAGAGAGAGAGAGAGAGAGAGAGAGAGAGATCGGGCTGAGTCAGGATTGGGCGCGGCCACGCAGGTTCGCTCGGTGAGATCTAGAGAGTGAGAGAAAGAGAGATAGAGGAGATGGTCGTGCGGGTGCTGAGCAACGTCTTGGTCGGGTGGACTGCTAGCCGTGGTCAGGCGGGTGTCTAAAAGGCAAGTGGCGGGGTGGGGTAGAGAAAGAGAAGAAAGGGAAAGGGAAAAGGGAAAGAGGGGTCGGTTGGGTAGCTAGGGTTTTTTATTTTTTTTTGTTTTATTTTATTTTTATATAACTTAAACGTATACTTAAGAATATATTATATATATATATATATATAATTTTAATATAAATATTATATATATATATAATATTAAAATTTTAGTATTTGTTAATCGAGTCAAGCTCGAGTTCGAGCTTCAAGTTGAGTCAAGTTGAAATGCCCCATGCTCGAACTCGGCTCGAACTCAACTCGACCTTCACGAAAAAGCTTAACTTGACCCGAATCATCCATTCAAGCCAAGTCAATCTGAGCTGACTTGAGATGAGTCGAGCGAGTTTTTTAAGCTAGCTTGACTCGTGAACAACCCTACTCTAGACTACCCGGAAATCCTATCGTATGTGAATACCGCAAGATGGCTGGAAAATCGATAAGAGAACTTCTGCTCCACCCGAAAATCACAATACGATTGAACACCGCCAGATGGCTAGAAAACTAACAAGATATGTGAATATAACTAATATGCCACAAAAGTGCGCCAATGTTCCATCAAAGCCACGAAGGGTAAATAAGCGATCTAAGCCACATAGGGAAAATATACTGTTTAAGTCACGTAAGTTAAATATGGGCCGCAAGATGGTAAGTTCATGACAGGTTCCATTCAATACATCATATAATCGCAAGCAACAAGCATACAGTTAATTAACAAATGTACAATTAAAGATAGCATGTTATCATCAAATCATTTATGCTTGTTGTATTTAAAGAGACATGTTCATTATCTAACACAAGAATCAAGTGTGCAATAGATTAGTATATTCATATAGTAAGATAAATAATTCAATGAGAGAAATCAAGGTATCATATTTGTCTAGATTAATGAATTTAAGTGGGAAGCTCGAAGGGTGAGTCCTCACCTCAAATTTTGATTGAAATGGGTTCAACTCGAATCACCTCCACTAGTATAAATCCAACGTGACTGAGAACTAGATAAGGATAAAGAGGGAAGTAGATGATTATTGCCAAATAAGAATTTAATAACTAACATTCTTCTAAAAGGCTAATATACAAGGTTTTAACTCACCTTGAAGTGCAGTCTATTTGACGTAACCAGAACTCAGCCTGACAACTCACCCAAGCTGACTCGTTAGGTGCAACGACCACCCATCCCTCCTCTCTCTCATCCCATGCTGGAACGTCCAGATAGGCCTGGACCAGCCCCAAGCCCAACTTGACTCGGCTAGACTCGGTTTCAGCTGAGTCAACTCGACAGCCAGCAGGCCCAAGCTTTCTTTCTCTATCTCTTATTTTTCTTCCTCTCTCTTCTCACTTCTTTCTTTCTTTTCTTCTGCTTCTCCTCTTTATTTTTATTGGGATGTCCAGCAATGTCTGGACTCAGGAAATGTTTGCGCAAGCCTTGCCCGACAGCAACTCAACCCAAGTTTATTCACTCGGTGCAACAGTAACTCGAGAGACTCCCTTCATTCCTTACCCTCTGCTAGTTTGACCCGAACTCAGTTGTTGAGTTGGCTCATCTTGGTGCACCAGCAGCAACGTCCTCTATCTCCCTTTCCTCTCTTATAACGCTGGAATGTCTAATAGCTCCTGGAACGTGTAGCAGCCACCGACCCAACTCGGTGTAGCAGCAACATCATCTCCCTCTCTCTCTCTCTCTCTCTCTCTCTCTCTCTCTCTCTCTCTCTCTCTCTCTCTCTCCCTCTTCTTCTTCCCTGCTCTCTCTTCTCTCTCGTTTCTCCTCACTTCCTCTCTTTTTTTTTTCTTCCTCTACAGCGCCTCGCATTCGAGCAGCAGCAGGGTGCTGCACCAACATGCTGACTTGACTCGGCACTTAGGCTCACTCCCTCTCTGCTCTCTCTTTCTCTCCACTTTCTTTTTCTTTTCTCTCTGGACAGGGGAGGAACTTGACTTGAACCATGGCTTGAACGAGTCCTTGACTCGGTGTGGCAGTGGCAGCAACAACAACAGTGCCTTTCACTCTCTTTCTCTTTCTCATTTTTCTTTTTCTCTTTTCACTTTTTTTTTTGGATAGCCGCCCTAAAAGGAGGTGGCCTTTTATAGCCTTTTCTTGGCCCTAAGACAATTTGTAACTAATCCCTGGATTAGTTCTCGTGGTTATCAGTTATTCGGAGCTAACTCGGAGAGTTTGTCTCCTCTCCAAACTCTGTTGGTTTCATCCACCATCATTTGTATGGTTATATGGCATTGACGTGGGTGAGATCTTATGGCTATGGGTCCTTAAATGAATGTCCCAGATCAGCAAATGGGGCCCATCCCACGCTGATGGGTTTACTGCTTAAACGGAGGAGATGACCCAGCTGTTAATGGCGGGTCATCGGCGGATGGCTGATTCGATGATCAGAAATGTATGGACGGTTTGGATAGGTCCCATGATCATTGTAGGACACTCCAAATGGACAATTATTAGAGCTTTGCTTAGTAGGCTTGGGTTTGAGTAGTGGTAGTGGTGGGAGGAAAAACTCGAGCCATGGCTAGGAAAAGCCCTAGTTTGGAGGGCTCAAATGGATTGCAATGGATGGCTGGGATGCTCAAGAGGCTACGCACGTGGATAGCCAGCAGAAAGAAAAACAGAGATTTTCCATTTTTGGAAATGGGTGTGCATATAGCCTGATTTATGGTTGAGATTGTGTGCACACGTGCAATCCAATAGCTGAAACCAATAGGGATCGGTCTTACCAATTTCTTCGACATTATGAACGGTTTGGATCAGCCAAAGGATCCCTAATGGTGGGCCACAAATTGTCCTAAATGGACGTCGTCTGTTCTTCCAGCCACGGGCAAGAAATTTCAAAAGGAAGGAAAAATCCTTCCTCTTGCATGTTTTACGGTCAGACCTGGTCTGATCGGGCCAGCCGGTGCGGTGTGAGTGTACACCTACTGTGTACATGCACCACTCAGGAAGGGGTCCACAGTGATGATCTCGGCCACTCCACTTCGTCCATCTATTTTGTCAGCTTGAGTTAAGACCCAACCCAAAGGATGGGGTAGATCCGCAGCTCAGGTGGGTCATATTTTAAAATTTGAGTTCTAATTGTGGATTTTCATTGATCTGAGGGTCAGATCATTCTGAATCTGAACATCAATGGTGGCAAAGGCCCTAGGGTCTACTTAGATAAAATCCAAAGGCTGAATTAGTGGTCAGATGGCCTAAATGTTATAATTAGGTGGTAACCCATTAAATTGGATGTTGTGGATCCGATAAATGGTGGATTTGATGATTTGGGTCTTGATCTTAATATCAGGGCCTGCCCTGGTCCACATGGGACGATTTTAATGGTCGATTCAAGGGTCTAGATCGCTTCTATAGTTGATTCCTTGGGAATGTGGTGGGTGATCTTGGAAGTCAATGGTTAGATGGTTTGTTCTACGTGTGAAGATTATTCCTAAAGGTTTGGTTTAAGTTAGAGTGACATGAATAATTCAATAGGTTAGGTAATCATGGCAACACCCGAGTACTAAAAAGTACGGGGTGTTACAGAGAGAGACCACTTGGAAATTGGATTTATCAAGTACGAAATATGAGGAGACAGAGAGAGACCACTTGGAGTGGAAATATAGGAGAGAGAGATTAAGAGTCCATACATCGCATATGCGGGAGCTCGAAAATACACGACAAAAAACATATAAATGGAACCTACCTGATGAATGGACGAGGATGAATGGTGAAGATAGGGTGCTGGGCTGTTGAGTGGCCTGGATTCCAATCAAGTTCAGTACATCGCTGGCTTGTGTAGGGTTAGGGTTCAGGTAGATCAGATCGGATCGAGTTGCTACATGACCCGAGCTCGACTTGGTTTGGCGTCGGATCCAAGTGGGTCTACTCAATTTGACCCAACCTTGGCTTTCGGTTCGGGTCAGATCGAATCCGACTAGTTCGATCGAGTCGGATCCGATGAGTCGGGTTAGATCCTGCCCACCTCTATTCCTACTAGTGCGCATGGTTTTCGGCCAAAAATAGTAAGTGTCCTATTTACTTCACCATGCCATTCTCCTAATTATTCTAAGCACTTTTCATGTTGGCCGCAACTCCTAAAGCCTAATAGATGAAGAGTTATACTAAAACTAAAACGTACTATAAATAGTAAAAACGAAATTAAAATAGGAATTCGACCATCGATCTGATGGTATTTTGCAAATTTGGCGTGCGCAACCTTCTTACTCCAAAATCATATATGGCAAGTTGAATAACTCATCCGGTTGGCGAGATACGTTTGTTTTAAGGTCCGGATTGTCTGGATCACTTCTGTTTCCGATCGGGCCTTTTTTGATCCATCTTAGCCATGAAACTGTCTGCGACCTGCTCTTCATCAGGTTTGAATGTTATTCTCGCCCCTTCTTCTAAATTTAAATTGAATGACATTCTCCACTGTTTTACTGCTTCGGTAAACTTACTTTTAATTAATAAATTTTCCATTGACAACAATTGGCATTTTGTATTCACACCACCTCATTTTTTCGTGAAGGACAACCAAATGGGGTTGACTCTTTTACAAGGGTCGAGTGAACACGGTCTTTATCCCATACATCTATATCACACTTGCTTAATTATATGGAGACTTCTGACATTTGTGAATCATGTCAAATGGCCAAAATCAAGCATCTTCCTCTCCTTGTCGTACTACGCCAAAATAGTGAAAAAAGGACAGTCTAAAACCGTCTCAAATGACCAAAAAGGACGGTCATGGACTGTCGCATGGGCCGTCAAATTTTGATGTGTCGTATTACTTAAAGGACTGTCGAAACCGTCATTCTTATTGATGAAAAAAGGATGGTTAAGGACCGTCCTTAAAAAGGACGGTCATGGAGACTGTCATGGACCGTCTCTTATGAGCCTTCAAAGGATGGCCATGGACCATCCTTTAAAAGGACTGTCATAGACCGTCTATTATGAGCCTTCAGAGGACAGTCATGAACCGTCCTTAAAAAGGGCTGCTATGAACCGTCTCTTATGAGCCTTCAAAGGACGGTTATGGACCGTCCTTTAAAAGGACGGTCATGGACCATCCTTAAAAAGGACTGCTATGAACCGTCTCTTATGAACCTTCAAAGGACAGTTATAGATCGTCCTTTAAAAGGACGGTCATGGACAGTCCTTTAAAAGGACTGCTATGAGCCGTCTCTTATGACCCTTAAAAGGACATTTTCAAATTTGACCTGTTACAATATATTTCATCGTATTCTTCCTGATATACACCTATTATACAATATATTTCATCATATTCACATTCATATTCATCTAAACCTAAACTACGCAAATCCATCCAAACATAAACTGCATCCATCCAAACATAAACAATCTTATCCATATTACATTTATCCACGCATAATACATATAAGTCTAACATCATAAGTAAAAAAAAAAAAGGAAAAAAATCAGCAACAATTTTCTTTTTGTGTCTTTCATCTAATAAAAAAATATTCAACCAACAAAACATTATAATTCAGAATTATGAAGAATTGCAGAAACTTCTTCCAAAAAGTGGGCACTTTTTAAAAATAAAACTGATCATTAAAATAAAACTAATACGAGTAAATAATGCAAAAAAGTGTTTCAATTAATAGAAACAATAACAAAAATTAAAGCTTTGTAAAAAGGGGCATGTGTTAAAAGGGATACATTCTTGTTTGTTGCCATGTGATTGGCTACATTATTACAGTAATCGGGTTCGGGTTCGGGATCGGGTTTAGGTTTGGGTTTTCAAGTTCAGGTTTAGGTTAGGGAGTTGAGATTAGGATTAGGTGTCGGTCTAAGTTTAGGGATTTGAGAATACATTTAGGTTTAGGTTTAGGTTTTAGGTTATAGGTTTAGGTTTAGGTTAAGGTTAGGTAATAAGTTATAAGTTTAGGTTATAGGTTATAGGTTAAGGTTTAAGTTATAGGTTTTGGTTTAGGTTTAGGTTAAGGTTAAGGTTTAGGTTTAGGTTTTAGGTTATAGTATATAGGTTATAGCTTTAGGGAATTGAGAATAGGTTAAGGTTAAGGTTTAAGTTTAGGAAATCGGGTTCAGGTTCGGGATCGGGTTTAGGTTTGGGTTTTCAAGTTTAGGTTTAAGTTTAGGTTAGGGAGTTGAGATTAGGATTAAGTTTAGGTTTTAAGGATTTGAGAATACATTTTGGTTTTAGGTTTAGGTTTAAGTTTTAGGCTTAGGTTTAGGTTGTAGGTTTAGGTTATAAGTACGAGTTATAGGTTTAGGTTTAGGTTAGGTTATAGGTTAAGGTTTAGGAATTGAGAATAGGTTAAGGTTTAGGTTTAGGAAATCGGGTTCGGGTTCGGGATCGGGTTTAGGTTTGGGTTTTCAAGTTTAGGTTTAGGTTTAGGTTTAGGTTAGGGAGCCGAGATTAGGATTGGGCGTAGGTTTAAGTTTAGGGATTTGAGAATACATTTAGGTTTTAGGTTAAGGTTTAGGTTAAGGTTAGGTTATAGGATATAAGTTTAGGTTATAGGTTAAGGTTTTAGGTCATAGGTTTTGGTTTAGGTTAAGGTTATAGGGTTTAGGTTTAGGTTTTAGATTTAGGTTTAGGTTATAAGCTATAGGTTTAGGGAATTGAGAATAGGTTAAGGTTTAGGTTTAGGAAATCGGGTTCGGGTTCGGGATCGGGTTTAGGTTTGGGTTTTCAAGTTTAGGTTTAGATTTAGGTTAGGGAGTTGAGATTAGGATTGGGTGTAGGTTTAGGTTTAGAGATTTAAGAATACACTTAGGTTTTAGGTTTAGGTTTAGGTTTTAGGTTATTGGTTAAGGTTTAGGTTATAGGTTATAAGTTATAGGTTAAGGTTTTAGGTCATAGGTTTTGGTTTTTAGGTTTAGGTTTAGGTTTAGGTTTAGGTTTAGGTTTAGGTTTAGGTTATAAGCTATAGGTTTAGGGAATTGAGAATATGTTAAGGTTTAGGTTATCGGGTTCGTGTTCGGGATCGGGTTTATGTTTGGGTTTTCAAGTTTAAGTTTAGGTTTAGGTTAGGGAGTTGAGATTAGGATTAGGTGTAAGTTTAGGCTTAGGGATTTGAGAATACATTTAGCTTTTAGGTCATTGGTTTAGGTTTTAGGCTTAGGTTTAGGTTTAGGTTATAAGTGTAGGTTATAGGTTTAGGTTTAAGTTAGGTTATAGGTTAAGGTTTAAGGAATTGGGAATAGGTTAAGGTTTAGGTTTAGGAAATCGGGTTAGGGTTTGGGATCGGGTTTAGGTTTGGGTTTTCAAGTTAGGTTTAGGTTTAGGTTAGGGAGTTGAGATTAGGATTAGGTGTAGGTTTAGGTTTAGGGATTTGAGAATAGGTTAAGGTTTAGGTTGAGGAATTTGGGTTCGGGTTAGGGATCGGGTTTAGGTTTGGGTTTTCAAGTTTAGGTTTAGGTTAGGGAGTTTAGATTAGGATTAGGTGTAGGTTTAGGTTTAGGGATTTGAGAATAGGTTAATGTTTAGGTTTAGGAAATCGGGTTTGGGTTCGAGATGGGGTTTTAGGTTTGGGTTTTCAAGTTTAGGTTTAGGTTTAGGTTAGGTCATTGAGATTAAGATTAGCTGTATGTTTAGGTTTAGAGATTTGAGAATACATTTAGGTTTTAGGTCATAGGTTTTGGTTTAGGTTAAGGTTATAGGTTTAGGTTTAGGTTATAAGCTATAGGTTTAGGGAATTGAGAATAGGTTAAGGTTTATGTTTAGGTTTAGGAAATCAGGTTCAAGTTTAGGATCGGGTTTAGGTTTGGGTTTTCAAGTTTACGTTTAGGTTTAGGTTAGGGAGTTGAGATTAGGATTAGGTGTAGGTTTAATTTTAGGGATTTGAGAATAGGTTAAGGTTTAGGTTTAGGAAATCGGGTTCGGTTCGGGTTCGGTTTAGGTTTGGGTTTTTCAAGTTTAGGTTTAGGTTTACGTTAGGGAGTTGAGATTAGGATTAGGTGTAGGTTTAGGTTTAGGTTAGGGAGTTGAGATTAGGATTAGGTGTAGGTTTAGGTTTAGAGATTTGAGAATACATTTAGGTTTTAGGTCATAGGTTTTGGTTTAGGTTAAGGTTATAGGTTTAGGTTATGTTATAAGCTATAGGTTTAGGGAATTGAGAATAGGTAAAGTTTTAGGTTTAGGAAATCGGGTTCGAGTTCGGGATTGGGTTTAGGTTTGGGTTTTCAAGTTTAGGTTTAGGTTTAGGTTAGGGAGTTGAGATTAGGATTAGGTGTAGGTTTAGGTTTAGGGATTTGAGAATACATTTATGTTTTAGGTCATAGGTTTAGGTTTTAGGCTTAAGTTTAGATTATAGGTTTAGGTTTAGGTTATAAGTGTAGGTTATAGGTTTAGGTTTAGGTTAGGTTATAGGTTATGGTTTAGGGAATTGAGAATAGGTTAAGGTTTAGGTTTAGGAAATCGGGTTCGGGTTCGGGATCGGGTTTAGGTTTGAATTTTCAAGTTAGGTTTAGGTTTAGGTTTAGGGAGTTGAGATTGTGGAGTCGAGATTAGGTGTAGGTTTAGGTTTAGGGATTTGAGAATAAGTTAAGGTTTAGGTTTAGGAAATCGGGTTTAGGTTTAGGTTCGGGATCGGGTTTAGGTTTGGGTTTTCAAGTTTTAGGTTTAGGTTTAGGTTAGGGAGTTGAGATTAGGATTTGGTGTAGGTTTAGGTTTAGGTTTAGGGATTTGAGAATACATTTAGGTTTTAGGTCATAGGTTTTGGTTTATGTTTAGGTTTAGGTTATAGGTTTAGGTTTAGGTTATAAGCTATAGGTTTAGGGAGTGAGAATAGGTTAAGGTTTAGGTTTAGGAATCGGGTTTGGGATCGGGTTTAGGTTTCGGAGCCAAGTTTAGGTTAGGGAGTTGAGATTAGGATTAGGTGTAGGTTTAGGTTTAGGGATTTGAGAATACATTTAGGTTTTAGGTTTAGGTTTAGGTTATAGGTTTAGGTTTAGGTTAAGGTTTAGGTTTAGGTTTAGGTTTAGGTTATAAGCTATAGGTTTAGGGAATTGAGAATGGGTTAAGGTTTAGGTTTAGGAAATTGGGTTCGAGATCGGGTTTAGGTTTGGGTTTTCAAGTTTAGGTTTAGGTTTAGGTTAGAGAGTTGAGATTAGGATTAGGTGTAGGTTTAGGTTTAGGGATTTGAGAATACATTTAGTTTTAGGTTTAGGTTTAGGTTATAGGTTTAGGTTTAGGTTTAGGTTTATGTTTAGGTTTAGGTTATAAGCTATAGGTTTAGGGAATTGAGAATAGGTTAAGGTTTAGGTTTAGGAAATCGGGTTCGAGTTCGGGATCGGGTTTAGGTTTGGGTTTTCAAGTTTAGGTTTAGGTTTAGGTTAGAGAGTCGAGATTAGGATTAGGTGTAGGTTTAGGTTTAGGGATTTGAGAATTCATTTAGGTTTTAGGTTTAGGTTTAGGTTTTAGGTTTAGGTTTAGGTTTAGGTTATAAGTATAGGTTTTGGGATTTGAGAATAGATTTAGGTTAAGGTTATAAGTATAGTTTAATATTTAGGTTTAGGTTATAAGTATAGCTTTTGGGATTTGAGAATAGGTTTAGGTTAAGGTTATAAGTTTAGGTTTAGGTTATAGGTTAAGGTTTAGGTTTAGGTTATAAGTATAGGTTTTGGGATTTGAGAATATGTTTAGGTTAAGGTTGTAAGTATATGTTATAGGTTTAGGTTATAAGTATAGGTTTTGGGATTCGAGAATAGGTTTAGGTTAAGGTTATAAATTTAGGTTAAGGTTATAAGTATAGGTTTAGGTTATAGGTTAAGGTTTAGGTTTAGGTTATAAGTATAGCTTTTGGGATTTGAAAATAGGTTTAGGTTAAGGTTATAAGTTTAAATTAAGGTTGTAAGTATAGGTTATAGGTTTAGGTTTAGGTTATAAGTATAGGTTTTGGGATTTGTTCACTCCCCAAGTATAGGGTTGTGATGTATTCGGTGAGGCCAGGAGTCGAATCCACGAGGATTGATGTACGTTATTGAGGATCTAGAACTAAGCTAAGATGAAATCCAAACCAATTGTGATTTGAGGAATAATGGTGAACTAATTATCTAAAACTTAAGAATTCGAGAGGAAACTAGGGATTCAGAGGATCCACTTGTAGAGATCAGGGAGATCTATGGTCGATTCATGAGCTCAACTAGACTTCGAGTCCCATCTTCATCCAGTTGGAAGATATAACCTGAAAATCAATGTGAACTTCCTTTTGATCTAGTCTTCAAATAGATGAAAGGTAGAAGAATTAGATATGATTCTATCACAAATCCATGCCTATGAGACAAGGTAAACAACAGAACTCAAACCAAACTACAACCAATCAAAAGACGTATGAATGTTAGGAAGGATTCCGTCATCCAACCATGCCTAGGAGACGATGGTGAACAACAGGGCTTCCTAACCCCATAATCAGAAGAAGGAAAAGGAAAACTCAAGCCATCACAAATCTAATGTAATATCAGTCACACTAAATCATTAAAAACTAAAATCTTCCTTAAAATCAAACCGATCAAAATGAGTTCAACGGGCATAATTTGGGATCCTCCCATCTCGCTACAAAGCTTCAATAGGTTTAGCCAACCATGATTAAGCTGGATCCCTCAAAAATAATGAAAGGAAAAGAACAAAACAAAGACAAATCTCTCTCTCTCTCTCTCTCTCTCTCTCTCTCTCTCTCTCTTTCTATCTCCCTTTGGGACGTGAGAATAGGTTTCACGGTTAAGGTTAGATACCCAGGCGTGCACAAAAAGAAGTAGGTCTTACGTTCTTTCTTATAGGAAAAAAGGTTTAGGTAAGCATAGGTTTTGGGATTTGAGAATATGTTCGATCGGTGAAGAGGCTTAGCAGAGCGAAAGGGTTATAAGTTTAGCAATGTTCTTGGTTGCAGACCCGTCTGTTTGCACTGTGAATGCTTTCTTAGTACAAAACAAGCTAGGTTGGGTCTTAACCTATCCTCTGAGAATGATGAACGGATTAGATTTCCCAAACTGATCACAGATGTAGGCCACATCAAGTCACAACAGCAAGGTTGCTCTGTCGCATGCGAAAACAGAAATCCCATCGATTAGGGAAACGAACTTTCGTTTCTCTTTTTCCTTCAAACCGTCTCCAGGGCAAAACCCTCTTTAGGCAAACTGTTTCTGTGACGACATAGTGTCACTATAACCGGACCTAAGACGACCGAAATATCTTTAAGATTCCATGCACAGGCGGCTCCTTCAAAAAGGGAAAATGTCCCTACGGTATATTCTTGATGGCCAAACAGATGGACGGTGAGGATTGTTCATAGAAATCTTGATGGTGGGCCACAACGTCCCTCAAACGGTCGGCTTCATGCTAACGTCGCAGAGCAGAGGCTAACTTTGGCTGAACTTTGAAAGTGTACCTGCTTATTTTTTCTTTCTGAAATTTCTTGGGTTGGGACGTTTTTGTCCAGGGTACTTGATGGACGGTTCGGATTGGACAATTGGTCCAAAATGATGGGCCCACATCATCCGCAATTTGCCATTTGCGAGCACGAAAAGCAAGCTTCCGTTTTGGAAGTCGGTGGGGTCCCCGGTGACCTTATAGAGAATCAATCCTTCTTCGGGCATATTCATAGGTTAAGTTTGACGTGAATTTGTATTTCAGATGGGCCACACCATCAATCAACGTCTTGACATTTTCCCTGCTACTGCGGTTGTGAATGTATGCATAGATGCATGGAACTGAAAGGGGTGTAGTCGAATTTCCCTCCTGGACACGATGACCGGCTCCGATCATCTATTTTCACGATTATGGTGGGCCATTGATGGCTCAACGGACGGACGTGCGGACGTCCAGCGATAAGGAAGGAAGGAAGAACTTTCTTCTTTTGGTTTTGGCGGGTCAATGGAAGTTTGATCGTCTTGTATGGCACGGTATGCATCGATGCTACGTGTTTGTGTACACACATGCACATACGAGGTCCAATGTAGTGTGTATGAAAAATCATTCCGTCCATCCATTTTTTTCACCTCAATTATTCTGTCGAGACCAAATTTGAAGCGTATCCAGGATAGCATGTGGGCCCCATAGTGAATTAAGGGGAGATTTGAGAATGTCCAGTTGGCCCACTTTAGTGTTAAGGTGAAAATTGACGTGTACGGTCAATTCATGGTCCTCGGTCATGTATGAAGTTTTAGTCTATCGGATAGTGGGAACCTGTGATCTTGCATTAAGTTGGTTTTCATGCCCATTAAATGCGAGCTGATTTGGGATTTGTGCAAATCCATCAAGGTCCTGGAGTTCGTCCATTGCCTTTGGTGTCATCAGAGCGTTAAATCCATGCTTTAATCTCCCTTTTTCAGTCCATACTCATAAATACACTCTGCATCACAAGCACGAATAAAGCGGACCATTAAACGGTATTATGTCTGTAAATCCAGGCAATAATCAGGGTCTGATGTGCAATATTTGACCCTCAACAGAATTTGAGAATAGGTTTAGGTTAATGTTATAAGTTTAGGTTAAGGTTGTAAGTATAAGTTTAGAGATTTGAGAATAGGTTTAGGTTAAGGTTATAAGTTTAGGTTAAGGTTATAGGTTAAGGTTTAGGTTTAGGTTATTAGTATAGCTTTTGGGATTTGAGAATAGGTTTAGGTTATAGGTTATAGGTTTAGGTTTAGGTTATAAGTATAGGTTTTGGGATTTGAATATGGGTTTAGGTTAAGGTTATAAGTTTAGGTTAAGGTTGTAAGTATAGGTTATAGGTTTAGGTTAAGGTTTAAGTTTAGGTTATAAGTATAGGTTTTGGGATTTGAGAATAGGTTTAGGTTAAGGTTATAAGTTTAGGTTAAGGTTGTAAGTATAGGTTTTGAGATTTAAGAATAGGTTTAAGTTAAGGTTATAAGTTTAGGTTAAGGTTATAAGTATAGGTTTAGGTTATAAGTATAGCTTTTAGGATTTGAGAATAGGTTTAGGTTATAAGTATATGTTTTGGGATTTGAGAATAGGTTTAGGTTAAGGTTATAAGTTTAGGTTAAGGTTGTAAGTATAGGTTATCGGTTTAGGTTAAGGTTTATGTTTAGGTTATAAGTATAGGTTTTGGGATTTGAGAATAGGTTTAGGTTAAGGTTATAAGTTTAGGTTAAGGTTATAAGTATAGGTTTAGGTTATAGGTTAAGGTTTATAGGTTTTGGGATTTGAGAATAGGTTTAGGTTAAGGTTATAAGTTTAGATTAAGGTTGTAAGTATAGGTTTTGAGATTTGAGAATAGGTTTAGGTTAAGGTTATAAGTTTAGGTTAAGGTTATAAGTATAGGTTTAGGTTATAGGTTAAGGTTTAGGTTTAGGTTATAAGTATAGCTTTTGGGATTTGAGAATAAGTTTAGGTTATAGGTTTAGGTTTAGCTTATAGGTTTCAAGTTTAGGTAATTGAAAATAGGTTTAGGTTATAGGTTTAGGGTGTGGTTTAGGTTAAGGGTGTAGTCCCTGCAAATACAGATATAAACATGACCTGTCCAAATGGTAAGGCCCCTCCAATACTGTCCATAGGAAATGGACAGCTTCATCATGGTCATAATAGCGGTTCCCACCTTATAGGGATCCCCGCTCTTGCGGATAGCTCCGACACACATCCGGGTCTGCTCCATTAATTTCGAGCAAATACTAAACATGGCCGGTCCAAATGGCTAGGCTCCTCCAATACCGTCCATAGGAAATGGACAGCTTCATTATAGTCATAACAGCGGCTCTCACCTTCCAGGGACCCCCACTCATCCGGATAGCTCCGACGCACATCCGAGTCTACTCCATTAATTTCGAGCAAATACATAAACACGGCCTGTCCAAATGGCCAGGCCCCTCCAATGTTGTCCATAGGAAATGGACAGCTTCATCATGGTCATAACAGCAGTTCCCACCTTCCAAGGACCCCCGTTCAACATCCGGATAGCTCCAACGTACATCCGGGTCTACTCATTTAAATAAAATGGATTATTAAGATCATTTAAATAAAATCAGGTCCAATCAACAATCTGATTTGGAGGATTCTGTTAGCATTATTGACGGCACCTTGAACGTTATTTAAATCCAGGTTGCAATCTGTAGCCACTAATGTTATTTGTCTTTCTATGAAGTTGGCGATGATTTCTGCATCAAACCCGACGAAAGCAGCATTCTGATTTAGAAAAAACTAATGAAACAAAGGAAATGGTGAAGTATCCAGATCTTCAATCAATTTATTAATTATTGTAAAAAATAAAAGAAAAAATTTCAAGAAAGAAAAGGAAAAATAAAAAAAGAAAAATTCCCTCATAGCCAATAACATTTGTTTCGCAAAAGGAAAATTCCCTCATAGCCAATAACATTTGTTCCTCATAGCCAAAAAGGAAAATTCCCTCATAGCCAATAACATTTGTTTCACAAACAAAGGAAATGGTGAAGTATCTAGATCTCTATGTAACGTTTAGTGAATTGAGTTTAGGTTATAGGTTATAAGTTTAGGTTAAGGTTTATGTTTAAGTTATAAGTTTTGAGATTTGAGAATAGGTTTAGGTTATAAGTATAGGTTTAAGTTAGGTCGTAGTTAGAGTTTAAGGAATTGAGTTTAGGTTATAGGTTAAGGTTTAGGTTGTAGTTATAGATTCGGGTTCGGGATTGGGTCGCTTGGGTTTTCAAGTTTAGGTTTAGGTTATTGGTTTAGGGAGTTGAGATTAGGATTAGGTGTAGGTTTAGGTTTAGGGATTTGAGAGTACATTTAGGTTTTAGGTTTTAGGTTTCGATTTTAAGTTAGGTTAAGGTTATAGGTTTAGGTTAAGGTTATAGGTTATAGGTTTAGGTTATCGGTTTAGGGAATCAGTTTCAGGTTCGGATCGGGTTTAGGTATTCTCTACTATTATCTACTATTGAACCTAGTATTATCTACTACATACTAGTAACATACAACCAATATTGGGGCACCATACCATAATCTACAAGAATTTCATGTCCCCCTAAACAAGGTATCCTCCATTGATAATATATATATATATATATATATATATATATATATATATTATAAGTTCTTTATTTTCATTTACATTCGCAAATACATTCATCATCCATCCAAGAAATTGAAACATTCATCATCCTCAAACGAGTAACTAATTATCTAACTTACAAATACGATTATCAATATTCAAGCACTAATTCAGAAAATAAAATTAACCTAATTAATAGTAGAGCATTCAATCACCATTCTTTTCTGCAGTATAATTAACCTGAGATTTAGATCTTATTTATTTTTAGACTTCTACCCCCAAAATGATATGACAAAATGGATGGATGGCCTAGATATAAAATACATACATCAAGGCGGGCCATAAGTGCCGGTAGAACTGGACAACATACATGGCATGGTCGCAGGGGAACCAAGACTATCCAAGTCGTTGGCCTCATTGTGGGTGGAACATAGTTTAAAAAAAAAAAAAAAAAAACCTGCACTGAGAAGGTAATATAGACCATCTGATTTATTTATTTTTTCCTTTGAATTTGGATCACTTGCTATTTTACTTTCAACCACCCATTCATGGTCAAATTAGATTGTCATATTGTTTATCAGTGTGAGTTTACAGATGTGCTCCATCCACAATGGGACCTGCAATTTGGATGGTCAGGATAACTCAACATCAGTCCAACTTATTTTCAAATATAAAAATGTTAATAAATATATAAATTAATCAAAGACAAATGTAAAGGGAAAAAATCTGATCCAGCCGAAACAACTTGAGAAAAGTCGAAAAACTCGGCATAACTCAGAGAAAAAAGACAACTACTCTTTGAAAACACAGGAATCAAACTCTTTGAGTCAACTCAAAATCCAATTGTGTCCAGTCGACTTGCCAAGTTTTTACTCTATGAAATGAAATTGATATGATGAAAAGAATTTAATATGACAAAAATAGAAGCAATTTATGAAAATTTTAGGAAGGAGAGAAGCTCATAGAAGCTCAACTAGAAGATTTCATAGTGTGGTCCAACTGATATTTGGATCTGCTTTTAGTTTGGGCTTATACCATAAAATGAGCTAGAAATATGGATAGACGGCATGGATATGAAACAGATACCACAAATCTGTACTGTGTGCTACATTATGCAATCCATGTCCCTTCATCACACGGCTGATCTAACAAGTCATTGTCAGAAAGTCAACATAAAAACACTCAGCTTGGGTCTAGAAATACTTTATAAAGAAGATCATTCAGCAGCACATGGCAAGTTGTATGATCCAAGCCCTTTATCAGGTGCCCCACACGTGGGTGCTGGTACGAAAGCAGGCATGTCCGCTCATCAGGTAGGCATGGATGATCAGATTCATCTAATTTTAGGCATGGATGATCAGATTCATCTAATTTTCATATTCAGGTTCGTATTAGGGATTTCAAATTCAAAACTCATATAGATAATCAGGGTTTATTTCTTCCCAAATTCGAAGCTGTATTAATGTTTAGGGATTTTTAATCCAATAATTAGGGATTTTAATTTCAGACCCCCAAATTAGAAAATTAGGGTTTTCAATTTCCAGATCCCCAAGTATATATTCGAATTAGGGATTTGGATTCGAAACCTTAAATACAGAAATTTAGATTAAGGATTTTGAAAATCCTAAATCCAGTTATTCAATTGGGGATTTCCATTCCTGAATTCCCGTTATCCCAAAACCTCTCACCGCGATCTGTTGGACTGGTGGCCATTGTCGAACCTCATTCGTTTGGACGATGGTGATGTGTCTCCACCTCCCTTTTCTTCCTCTATTTGGAGAAATCACTAGCGCCTCGAGCTTTTGCGTTTATCTATGGCAGCCATGCACCTGTCGCAGCCGCTGCCTTCGTTGATGATTATAGAGACATGAGAAACTCCATCTCTTCTCATTGTATGAGGCGAACAGGGAAAACAGTGGAGATTCATCTCTCTTTCTTCCCTTTTTCGAGGCTGCATACAGAGACGGAGAAAGAGAGAGAGAGGCTGAGCGCGTGAGTGAGATCGAGAGAGGGCGAGGGAGATGGAGAGGCTGAGTGCGAGAGAGAGAGATGGAGAGATGGGTTTGCTACGGGCGGGAGAAAAGGGTGCGCAGGTTTCATTTTGGGAAGCGGATTACGTACTAAGGAAACTTCGTGGGCCCCAGTGTCATTCATGCATTATATACACTCCGTCCATCCCTTTTAATGCATAATTTTAGGGCTTTCTCCCAAAAATGGAGTACATCCAAACTTCAAATAGACCACACCACCGAAAACAGTGTGAATTGAATATCTGCCGTTGAAATATTCTTGGGGACAGTAGAAGTTTTAGATCAAGATAATATTTGTGTTTTCCCTTCATCCATGTCTTTCTGATATCATGAATAGGTTGTATGACAAATAAACATCACTGGGGCCTTATAAAGTTTGCAACGGTTGAAATCAATACTTCCACTTTTTCCAGTGGTATGGTCTACTTGTGATTTGTATATGCATCAATTTTGGGTTGAACCCATAAAATGATCTAGAAAAACGAATGGATGGTGTGGATAAACCACATGCATTCGCAGTGGGCCCAACTGAGTTTACTCAGTATGATAAGAGCGTACTGAGTAACTCAGTACGCAATCCGGTTTCTTAGTTAGGAGGGGCATGTGAGGGACGGTGGGTGGGTTTTAGGACCGTGGGGCCCACCGTGATGTATTTTATATATCCACTCCGTCCATTAATTTTAAAATATTATTTTAAGTGTTGAGAGAGTGATTCCCACCACAGAAAATAGTGGAGAGTGATTCCCACCATTAAAATATTATTTCATAGATCCAGCCCATTCATTATGTGTCCCACTTGGATGAGGAGTTAGACCAAGTTTCATACACATCCAAAACTCATGTGGGCCCTACCAAATGCTTTTATATGATGTCTTCACATAGTTTTAGATGCTATGGCCCACCTGAGTTTCATATATGACTGATTTTTGGACTTAAAAGGGACACATCAAATGCATGGTGTTGATGTTCTACACATATCATGGTGGGGCGCATAGAGCCCTAATATGATTAGTAATTTTATTTTTCACAAATAAATTTAACATTATTCTTTTTCAAAATGTATATATATATTTTTTTACTCTTTTAACTAAATATCATTTTTATTATAAATAAATTTAACATTTTTTTTTACAAAATTTAGTTTTCTTTTTTAAAAAATATCATTTTTTTAATCTCACTTTTGTTATCTAACTTTTCAATTTTTCTTTGTCAAAATACAAAATTTAGTTTTCTATTTTTAAAAATATATTTTTTTACAATTTGTCAATTTTTTCACAAATTTGTTTAATTTTTTAAATTTTCTTTTTCAAAACATCATTTTTTAAATCTTACTTTTGTTATATAACTTTTTAATTTTTCTTGTCAAAAAATAAAATCTACTTTTCTTTTTTAAAAAAAAATATATTTTTTAACAATTTGTCAATTTTTTCACAATTCTTACACATCCAAAACTCATGTAGGCCCCACCAAATGCTTTTATATATTTTAAGGATGTCTTCACATAGTTTTAAATGCTATGGCCCACCTGAGTTTCGTATACGACTGATTTTTGGACTTAAAGGGGACACATCAAATGCACGGTGTTGATGTTCTACACACATCATGGTGGGGTGCACACAGATTAACCTCATAGGAAGTTCCCATGAGGTGACCTTAAACATTTGTTAATTATACAACTGATTTTTAAAATCAGATTTTTTTTTAATCTAAATTTTTCTTAAACATTTGTTAATTATTTTTTCTAAGCTTCTTAACAATATTCTTTACGATCGGCAAATTTTAGCATTAGAGACGGTTTAGGAACATCTCCATTAGAGACGGTCTTTGACAATCTCTAATAGAGATGGTCTTTGACAGTCTCTAATAGAGACGGTCTTTGACAGTCTTTAGTAGAGAGTCTTTGACATGGCTATATGACTGCTAAGGACCGTCTCTAATAGAGACAGTCTTTGACAGTCTCTAGTAGAGAGTCTTTGACATGGCTATATGGTAGCTAAGGATCGTCTCTAATAGAGACAGTCTTTGACAGTCTCAGATTACAACCAAAAGACGGCCAAGGACTGTCTCTAATGCAGACGACCAATGACCGTCTCAGATGACAGCATATAAGACGGTCTTTGACCATCTCAGATGACCGCATATAGACGGTCAACGATCGTCTTAAATGATTTGTGGACGTTCAAATTTTTAAGACTATTAGGGACGGTTAGTGGCCGTCTAAAATTTTTGAGACGGTTTACGGCCGTCTCTAAAACGTCTTTGAACCAAGCAATTTTAGAGACGGTCCAGAACCATCTCGAAATCCGTTTTTTTTTTTTCTTTTTTTCTTTTTCCATTTTTCATAGTGTCATTAGTCTACTTCACCTTCGGAAATAATTTATTATGATGTATGGAGTTCTCCAGTTTTATCTATTAGTGGTTGCAAATATTATGTCATTTTTATAGATGATTTTTTAAATTTTTCTTGGCTTTTTTCCTTATTTGCTAAATCCAATGTATTTGAATGCTTTGTTAAATTTAAATGTCTTGTTGAAAATATTATATCATGTAATATTAAATATTTTCAATTTGACGATGGCGGTGAATTTTGCAACAATCGTTTCAAAATATTTTTTGAGTCACGGGGTATCTCACATCATATTTCATGCCCATATACTCAATAAAATGGGGTTTATGAACGCAAACATCGACATGCCGTTGAAATTGGAATTGCTCTTCTTACTCATTCCTCTCTTCCCATTCAATATTGGGTAGATGCCTTTAATACCACTATTTATCTCATAAACAAACTACCCACTCGTGTTTTACAACATAATAATCCATATTTAGAACTTTTTAATACCTCTCCTGATTATTCCTTGTTGTGTGTTTTTGGTTATGCGTATTACCCCCTTATTCGTCCTCACAACTCGAACAAATTAGAGTTTCTTAGAAAAAAATGTATGTTTCTTGGATATAGTTCAAATCATCATGGATATTGGTGTTTAGATCCGAATTCCAATCATACCATTTTATCTCATCATGTAGTCTTTTACGAAAATTCATTTTCATTTCAGAATAAAGACATGAACACTACAACACCTTGTGAGAGACCACTGCCAACTCCGGTTTACCTTCCTCCCTTATTTAACACCATTACTGCATCTGTACCTAACCCTCTTATCGGTCAAGCCTTTCATATCCATCCCTCAAGCCCTTCTTCACCAATTAATGGCATACTCGACCTCTCACCCATGGCTTCTGCTCACCCTCAATCTCGGGATTCCATCGAATTGCCCATAAAACCATCTTGGTTGTCCTATTCACGTAAAATACATACCACCAATTTGCCATCTCAGCCACCTTCACATTGTATGATTACATATGCCAAGTCTAGTATATCTTGTCACAAAGACTTTTAAGATTTTCAACTTTATTACTCCACCAAATACCCATTAAAGGCATTTCCTATAATGGACTTACCCACTGAGCCCACTTGTTTCAGTCAAACCATTAAAATTTAGGCATGGAGAATATCTATGGGTGAAGAATTTGATGCACTTTAATACAATGGTCTCTCACTCCTTGCCTCCATCACAAAAATGTGATTCGCAATAAGTGGGTTTACAAACTCAAGGAGAAGTTTGATGGATCCATCGATTGGTACAAAGCCCACCTTTTCACCAAAGGCTTTGATCAAGGGGACGGTCTCCTGTTGTCAAGCCAACAACATTTTGTCTTGTCCTTGCAATTGCGTTTAATTTGATTGGCTAATTCAATAGTTAGACGTTTCCAATGCTTTTCTTCATGGGGTGCTTGATGAAGAGGTTTACATGGAGCAACCACAAGGCTTTGTTGATGCTAACTTTCTAGACTATGTGTGCCACCTTTATAAGGCGATCTATGGCTTAAAATAAGCTCTCATGCATGGTTTACTTAGCTATCCAACTCTCTTCTCTCTCTTGGCTTTGTGGAATCACAAGTTGACTATTCTTTATTCACATTCCATGATTGCCATGTTCATATTTTTGTGCTTATTTATGTTGATGACATCATCATCATCGGCACACATGATCATGTCATTCACGAACTTATATTGCTAGCTTAAATAAAGAATTTACGATGAAGGACCTAGGCCCTCTCAGCTAGTTTCTTGGTGTTCATGCATATAAAGATAAAACATGGCTTTATCTAACCTAGTTCAAATACATTATGGATATCCTTCACCGTGCGAAGATGATTGGCGCAAAACCATACCCGGCTCTTATGGTTTCAGGCTCTCAGCTATCTTAATTTTATCTTTCTAATGGCTCGGAATATCAACAAATTTTTTGTGCCCTCCAATATTATATGCTTACCCAGCCTGATATTGCTTTTTCTGTCAACCAACTATGTCAATTCCTACATTCCCCTAACACATCACATTGGATGGCAACAAAACAGGTGATATGCTAGCTTAAAGGGACTATTGATCATGGTTTATATTTTGGGATAGGGTCTTTATGTCTCCATGATTATTGTGATTCTAATTGGGTAGATAGACCTGATGATCGACGTTCTACAAGCTATTTTGGCATCTTCCTTGGCCCATGTCTTATTTCTTGGGGGGCTAAGAAACAACGCATTGTGTCTCATTCAAGCATCAAAGTAGAGTATCGATCCATGGCCACTATAATAACTAAATTGTATTGGTTGTCGATGTTAGTAAAGGACCTTCATATTTTTCTCCATTCCCTTTTGGTGTTATGGTATGATAATATTGGTGCACTTGCTCTTGCCTCCAACCCTGTGTTTATGCTTGTACCAAGCACATCGAGGTTGATTACCATTTCGTATGAGAGAAAGTGGTTCATAATGACATTTTCCCAAAGTATATATCCATTGTTGATCAAGTGGTAGATATATTTATTAAGGGTGTCACGTTTGCTCATTTTATCAAGATTCGTAATAAGCACATGGTTCGGTCCCCTCCCATTTCCTTGAAGGGAGGTGTTAACCATGTGTCATCCAAGTCAACGCAAGTTCCAACTCATCACAACCATGTGAAATCAAAACAAAATCACTGGATTGATTTCTCTAATCATCTGCATTCCTTGATCTAAGGACCTTAAAAAAAAAAATGAGTGCCATGTATTTCATTCTGGATAAAATTACATTCGGGACTTCGTAGGAGAAAATCTTGTAACTATGGACCTTACTATGTAACAAATCCTGTAACTATGTATTTATTCATACTTTAAATCTAGTATACTATCGACCCTGAAGATCAGGATTTTGCAATGGCCCCACAAGCTTTGTAGGACCCATTTGGACCATCCAACATTGTTGGTTTAAAGAAATACATCCTTGTGTGAAATTAGACATTAAAGCTCCATTTTCTTCCTTAGTTTGAATCAAAATCGTGTAATCACTGGCAAGCCCGATTAAATATTTAAAATATACGTGAGATGGGCCATCTGATTGGTGAAAGATCAACAACAACTTATAAAAGATCATTACACCGTGTAAAACCCAACAAACTCGAGAAAACAACGTGTTAATTAACCACGTTATAAAACCGAGTCGCTGGAAGCTTCCTATTCTGCAAAACCGTCGTTAAAACCTAGTACAACCCTAATATTTGAAATGTTCAGAGAGTCTTACAGAAACTATAAAAACCCCATTGTGAGGATGAAGCCTCAAAGGAAAACACAAGAGAAGCGATCGTGAGTGAATGAGTGCACTCCATCAAGTTGACTCAGTCAAGTTGAACCGAGTTTGGGTTGGTTCAGGGTCCAGAGTGTCTGGAATCCGACCAGGGGTTCCTGAGTCACTAAAGAATCAATTCAGTAACATATTATAGAAACCTACAACAAAGTCATGCTGAAATTCCATTGAGTCAAACTAAGTTAACTCATCAGTGGGCTTAAAGAATTACGAGTTGAGTCTGGGTGAGGTTAAGACACTGCGTGTAAGGTAAGCTATTTCCCTATGATCTTTATATTATGCAAAATGATCCAATTTCATCCCTTCATTGACTTGTTTCTAACTTGGTTCATTGAATCGTTGAGTCAAGGTCGAATCCTTTGAGTTCGGGTTAAGTTAAACTAGGTACAAGTTGGTTTTGCCCTCCTAAATCTGGACAGATGTACCTCTGTAATTTGATCATAAATGAAATTTTTGTTTTTGAAAAAGAAAAAAGAAAAAAAAAGAAAAAGAAGTTGGTTTTGAGTTGAGGAGGGCCCAACTACTATGAATAGGGAATAACCATGGTTCAAATAGTGTAAACATCAAAATAGGTGAGTGATCTTCTGTTTGTTTGATTACCCTTTGATTCAAGTTTTCCTTTCGTATATCTCTTCATTATGTGAGTGATCCTCTGCTAGTTTGATTTCTATCTTCAATTCATGTTTTCAAGTTCTTGAATTTCCCTTTTGTTTTCAGTTTCATATCTTCCTTGTTAAATTTTCTTCATTATTGTATGTTTCACGATCCTTGGTATGAGATCTTCCCTACTCTTAAAATTTTCAATCGTATGTATTTATAATAGCCCTTTTAATCTTAAGTCTAGCCCTTTTACCCTGGGTCTAGCCCTATCGCTTTGGATTCTATCTATTTTTGTTTAGAAACAGTCTTCTTCTTCTTCTTCTCCTTTTTTTTTTTTTTTTTTTTCCTTTTTTTTTGACTTGAAGGCATTCCCCACGACTATGCATGTTGATGTATGTTTTCAATTTTATATTTTTTATAATATGCCTATTATAATTTTTTTTAATCATGATTTTCATCATTGAATTTTATTAAATTTATCTTTTATATTTACATCCTGTGTTATTCTGAAACTATTGATATATTCTAACATGTATATATTTCATTTGCATCTTGATTCTCATGTCTACATGCATCATGATTATAAGTGCTTGAATCTTTATGCTTGGATTTGCTTGAATTGCATTGAAAAATAGAGTGCTTAATGATTGCATTGAAAAATAGAGTGTTTAATGATTGCATTGCCTTTACATCATAAAACACATTGAATTTGAATGACTTTGATTGGTTGTGGTTGGATTTTTTAGGGGGGGTTTCCATTGGCCTTTATGGTAATAATGATTAATTACGGTGTGATATTCAAGAAGGGGTTCCCTTAGCCTATATGGCAAAGATGATCGATTGATGTAGTGAGATATTCGAGTGGGGATTCCCTTGAGCTGTATGACAATGATGATTGATTATTTTGGTGGGGTTATCGAGCGAGGGTTCTGTAACGCCCCGGTTTTCAGAACTCGAGTACAAGACTCATTCCTAAAAACCCGAGTGTTAATAAATTAAGTAACTGACAAAGTACCAAAATCAGAGTGCGATAGCAAAATCAAGCGAGGGTAATATCATCCAATCCAAACATCTGACCCACCCAGTTGGGGGCCTTAAATATAAAACACATAAGTTCCAACTATGTCAAAATAACTAGAGGAAAGAAATGTTGTAACTACTGATTTTATCCAAAGTAAGCTGCCACTTCCTGATGCGACTCTTCCTCATAGTATCCCTCCTCTGCTCTTGCTGCCACGTCCTCAGGACTTGCACTGCAATCACCTCCGTCTACACTTGCATACTTTGTATAGTTGAATATTCGATGAATGAGTGGCCAACTTAGTGTGAATTTCCCTCAAGATTACATACCGCCACCTTAACAAGCATAGTTTAAAGAAGGCAACGAAACATTCAAAACAAATAGGATGCAATCTTATTTAAAATGCATGGATACATGAGTGCACATCGACCTGGGGATGCTCATCCAGTCGGACTGGGCTCATCACCCATACAATAGACTAGTCACCAATGTAGCACATCACGTGCGTACATCACGTATAATATAGTGACCACATCATCGTACATCACGTACGTAGGTCGATGGTCGATAATAGTCTGGGAGCTAGGGAAACGATACCCCATTAAGCCTAAGGGCACATGCTACAACATCTAGAATTAGCCACCCGTTATCGCCAATATGCTATGAATGCATGATTAGACAAACCATTATTATTCTAATTATAATTAGCCGATTTGAGTAGCTTAATGGTCACTACGGGGGGCTCGTCACCCAGTGTAGGCCGACAGCTCGGGCATAGTGTCCCATGACCACCATCCCTAGCTCATGAGGTCTTCCACCTTATGATGTTTAATAGAACCCACCAACAAGTGGTCAATCAATTTGGTATGGGAAATTTTACCACTGCATGATTGGATGGGTATGAACTGTCAAAGTCATAAGGGTAAATACTAAATCTTGGGTTAAAGGTAAATCAGCGCGGTAAAATACTAAGACGGGATGGTGGCTTATGTTAAATCAAATCGGTAAATAATTCATCTCATGACCATATAGACGAGAGCGTTTCCATGGATGGTAAACCCCATGAAATGGTTCTCACTAAAATAACCTTTAAGTCGAGGGTCCTATTTCTCACACAATCTGTCTGGTTGCACCCTAAGTGTGGCTCACATACAATAGTGGAGTTTTCCACGTATAATGCAGTGAATTGAATTTTATTGGCGACTTACAAATAATTACTAGCATACAGAGGTGTACAAATTATGTACTAGTAAAAGAGTTTGAACTCATCACGTAGGAGCATGAAACTAAAGCATGAATTAACTATTAAAGTGATGTTAAATTACTACATATGAACAATATTTATGAACTACCAATCTGGTATATGATATGTGATCATGGTATGCAATTTATCAATCATAGATCTAGATGAGCCAACTAATGTAATTTGGTAATTTAATACAATTATTTGAAGCTCTAAGCTAGCAGTCATAATTTTAATCTCTCCTCCTCCTGAGGTTATTCCATTAGGGATGCCCTCGTGCTATTTCGAGCAGAGGACACCCTCCGCAGTCCCACAGACAAGGGCCATAACTTTTACAGCCTTTGGGAAAATGGTGGCAGCTATACAGCAACAACAAGCTGCATTCATGCAACAGTAGCATGATGTGCATGTGCTCATGATGTAGGTCCTATGAGGTGGAAACCGTGGGGTTACGTCATGAGACGGAGATGTTCAGGGCGCGGACATCTTCAAATGGTTCCAAAGGCTCCGGCTGCCAACGTTTGAAGGGGCACCCGATCCGGTGTAGGCAGAACACTGGCTAGCGAGGATCATCAAGATGATGAAGCCACTGGAGTATTTGGACACTTAGATGGTAAATTTAGCCACATACCTTTCGGAGGGGTAAGCAAAAAATTGGTGGTAGAGCTTATAGTGAGGCATTCCACCTACATACGTATGGACATGAGTAGGGTTCAGGATGAAGTTCCCAGAGAAGTATTTCCCCCGATCGTCCAGGAATGAAAAGATATCCCAATTTTTAAAGCTGGAATAGGGCAACATGACTGTTGTCCAATATGAAGCCTGATTCGATGAGCTCTCCCAATTTGTGCCCAAGGCCCTGGAGGGTATAGAGTACAAACTACAGAAGTTTAAGGAGGGTCTCAAGCCGGGAATTCAGTCGTGGCTATGCGCATGGGATTTTGAGGACTTCGTGGAAATGGTGGACAAGGCCATGAGGGTTGAGAAAGACTTCGAGCGCACCATGAGGGCATGCCCCCAGCTAGGGACACCCTAGCCAGGCCTAGACAGGCACCTCCTGCCCCACCAGTACTAGAGAGGAGAGTTAAGATTATACCTATAGGCGCTCCGCCCATTTCTCCCAGCAGGGGTTGCGATTATTGCCACGGACACATTACTCGAAAATGCTACAAGAGAATGAGGGATGAGGGCATCCCACCACCAGCAAATCGCCCCCAGCCGAACCAAGCAACAGCTAGAGCGGTACCTAGGCCACAACCACCTAGATCGAGACTTCCTGTTTAGCAAAGGATTCCCCCCTGCTCGCATGTATGTAGTTATCGCTACAGAGGCTGAGGAAGACCCTCTCCAGATGATCCACGGTATAGCTCACATCGACGGTACCCCTGTACTCCTCTTATTTGATTTTGGCACAACTTTATCTTTTATAGATTCTACTACTACAACTAAGCTAGAATTGAACATAACCCGAATACATGCCCCCCTAGTCGTAGCATCTCCTATGGGTAAATTCGTTGAAACAAACAAAGTATGCAAGGCATGTCCCCTAACCCTCGCAAGCCATGAAGTCGTTATGGACCTGATCATTATACCTATAAAACGATTCGACATCATCCTCATTATGGATTGACTTTCTCAAGTTCGGGTAGTGATGGACTACCACGGCAAAACAGTCACTATATCCGTCCTCGAGCATGCCTCCTTTACAGTGAAGGGGAGAAGTAGGCATAATATGTTCGAGAGCTTACAATCCCTGGACGAACCAGAATCAGTCGAGACCACCATCAGCCCGATACCAGTAGTGCGAAATTTCCCTGAGGTATTTCAATAGATACCAGGGTTGTCCTCTAGACGAGTAGTAGATTTCTGCATAGTTCTCAAACTAGGGACTGCTCCTATATCATTACCCTCATTTCGAATGCCCCCTTGCGAAATGGAAGAACTAAGGAGCCAGATAAATGAGTTGCTGACTCAAGGCTTCATTCACCTTAGCGTCTCCTCGTGGGGAGCACCGGTCCTCTTCGTAAAGAAGAAGGATGGGTTGATGCGTCTCTATATAGATTACAGGAGACTGAACGAAGTGACCATAAAGAACAGACACCCTCTATCGTGCATCGACGACTTATTTAATTAGCTCAAGGGTGCTAGATACTTCTTTAAGATTGATCTGCGATCAGGGTATCACCAATTAAGGATCAGGGATGAGGATATCCCTAAGATAGCATTCAATACTAGCTATGGACACTACGAGTTCTTGGTAATGTCCTTTGACCTCTCTAATGCTCTGACAGTATTTATGAACCTAATGAACCAGGTCTTCATGCCGTACCTAGATCGTTTCGTAATTGTATTTATCAATGATATCTTGGTCTATTCTAAAAACCAAGAGGTGCATGAACAACACCTGTGCACGATCCTGAGTACTCTAAAAGAGAATTGGCTGTATGCTAAGCTAACCAAGTGTGAGTTCTGGGAAGAAGAAGTAAAATTTTTTAGGCAAAGGTAGAGGGCATAGCGGTCGATCCCGCTAAGGTGGAGGCAGTGTCTAAGTGGGAATAGCTCACCACAGTCACTGAGGTTCGAAGCTTCTTGGGTATGACAGGGTACTATAGGCGCTTTATCAAGGAATTCTCGAGGATCACGCGACTGGTTACTCAGTTGACAAAGAAGAACGCCTGTTTCATGTGGTTGAGAATTTGGAAGCAGTCTTCTAGGAGCTAAAAATGAGACTGACATCCGCACCAATGCTCACTCTCCCACAAGAAGGAGAGAAATTGTAGTGTATAGTGACGCATCAAAGATGGGGCTAGGATGTGCATTAATGTAGAATGATAGGGTGATCACTTACGCTTCAAGACAACTGAAAAAGCGCGAGGAGAATTACCCAACTCATGACCTGGAATTGGCAGCGATGGTCTTCGCTTTGAAGATATGGAGACACTATCTCTATGGGAAGGAATTTCAGTTATTCTGTGACCACAAAAGTTTAAAATATATATTCATGCAGAAGGACTTGAATGTGTGCTAATGTCAATGGATGGAGACGCTCAAGGACTTCCACTTCGATATATCTTACCATCCTGGTAAGGCAAACTCCGTGGCCGACACTCTAAGTTGAAAGAAAAAACACAAGCTGATAGCCACCTTGATGATTAAGGAGTGAGAGATGATAAAATTCATGCAGGACTTCGATATCTAGCTTACGCTCGATGAGCCAGATGCTTATGTGGCCCGTTTAACTGCAGAGCCAACCTTAGTCCGTCACATAATCCTTGGGCAAAGCCAAGATGAGTGGCTTAACAAGATGAAAGAAAGATGTAAAAATGAAGAAATGCCTGACTGGAGGATTGGAGGTGACGGCAGCCTCCGATATTAGGGATGAGTATGCGTACCCAACAATGCAGAACTAAAGAGGGAAGTGATGATAGAAGCACATCATTTTAGGCTAGCCATACATCCGGGCCGTACTAAGATATATAACGATGTGAAGAGACAGTATTGGTGGAACAACATGAAGAGGGACATAGCGGGCTTTGTGGCAAGATGTATGGTGTGTGAGAAGATAAAGGCCGAGCATTGCAAGCCTGCATACCTCCTCCAACCATTACCGCTAGTGGAATGGAAGTGGGACAGCATCTCTATGGACTTCATTGCTGGACTTCCTAAGACTCAAAGGAAGCATGACTCGATTTGGGTCATTATGGACAAGCTGACAAAATTCGCCCATTTCCTTCCCATTCGTACGACAGATTTAACTGATGATCTGGCAAGGCTGTACGTTCGTGAAGTCATTCGATCTTACGGGATTCCCCGAGAAATCATATCAGATTAAGACTCCCGGTTCACATCCACTTTTTAGAGGAGATTGCAGGAAGAGCTCGGCATGGAGTTCAAGTTTAGTACGACCTTTCACCCACGGATAGATAGGCAGACAGAGAGGGTGAATCAGATTCTGGAAATATGGTGAGAGCATGTGTCCTCGACCTTAAGGAGAACTGGGATGATCATTTGGCTCTTACTGAATTTGCCTATAATAACAGTTTTTAGTCCAGCATAGGCCTGGCTCCTTACGAAGTTCTTTATAGCCGCCCCTGTCAAGCTTCCCAGTGTTGGGCAGAAGTAGGAGAAAGAAGCTTGCTAGGGCCTAAGCTTGTCTAAGTTACCACTCAGGTGATTAATGTTATTTGGAAGTAAAAAGGCCAAGTTATATGTCCTAGAGGGGGGGTGAATAGGATTGTACCAAATTAAAATTTAACAGCGGAATTGAAATACGATAGCCTTATAAAAATAAAGAACAATACTTTAAATAAATTAAAGAACTTAAATGTAAAGCAATCTTAAGTAAAGATCTTGATAGTAATGTTGTTCTAAGGATAACCTTTGCACCATAAAAACCAAGGGTTTATGGTTGGACAACCTTACTAGAATAAATTGAATATCAAAACTCAAACAGAAAGGAAATAACAAGAAATAAATTCTAAACTATTACAACATTCCCCACTTTACTTGAAATGAAAATATTACAACATTCACATCCACATATACATTCCACAAATCTGAATGATTAAAGATATAGAAATTAAAAGACCATTCAAATCACAAAACACACCGACATATAGTGGTTTGCCTGTGTGTTCATCAACTGTTAAACAACGGCCATACAGCTTGCTACTCCACTCCTAATATCCTCACACAGGAGATATCAACGTTCACTATCAAAATAGGTTTCACAGGTTCACCTAAAACCTTCACAATTGTGTCTTTTTAACTTGGGCTTACACAATCCAAAAATCCACACTTTCTGAGTTTTCTGGCTCTCCTTAAATAACCAACACAATGAGATTTTTCTGCGAATCTCAAACAAAACCAAATTAATGAATTTATAATAAATGTAAAATACCTAGATTTCTCCATTTGTAGCAGCCCGGTAGAACCAATCAGAGTAGAAGTTCGAATCAACGTTCAATGTCCAAGACTCACTTAAGAAATGGTTCTAGATTCTAATTGATTTTAAATTAACCCAATTTGGGTGTAGCTCTATTTGATTTTGATTCAAAGAAGAAGGAATACAACAATTCCTCTTTTCAAATAAGATTGAAATATAGGAATAAAATCAAATAAGAAAAGCTAACAAAAAGAATATTAAATATGCACAGCGTAGCTTAAAATGAACACAACTTATCTCAGAGTGGAGGCTTGAATTTTCTCAAATTAATCGATGAAAAACTCTGAAATTCGTGTTCAATTTATAGATGCAAAGATCGCGTCTACGACTGGTCTTAGGAACCCTTCGACTGGTCGTAGCACCAACGACATTTTGAAATTTTAAGCGCGATCTGAAAAATCCGTTCTACGACTAGTCTTAGGATTCTACGACTGGTCTTAGACCACCTACGACTGGTCGTAGCTGACCCAGGACTGGTCGTAGGTAACCAGAATTGGTTGCTGGAGTTTGAGTCGTAGTTCTAGGACTGGTCGAAGGACGAGTCGTGACATCCCTACGACCGGTCGAACAGTCTCCAGGACTGGTCGTAGAATAACCAAAAAATTTTAAAAAATTGAAACAACTTAGGACTGGTCGTGAAATTTCTTGGACTGGTCGAACCAGGTCTAGGACTACCCGAACAAGGTCCAGGACTAGTCTTAGAACAAACCAACTTCATGTCAAAAAATTTATCTTGAATTATGTATACAAAATGACCTACCCTAAGGTCAAACTAAGGTCTATCATACCTGGGACCTGAAGTATGAACATTGAACTTCATTCTTTTAGATGATGGTTAACCTTTGAAGCTTGAGATCTCTACTTTATGTAGCTTGATAACTTCAGCTTGAGTTGTACTTGAGTCTTGAAATGCACTTGAGTCTTGAACAAACACTCTTCTTATCGATGTAGCTCTGAACATTGATGCATATGGAAGAGGACAAAGTACAAAACCTTGCTTTCCTTGAAGCAGAGCACCATACATGTCTTGACCCATTGTGTTGTCAACTTGAATAATATATATATTAGCATAAAAGCACAAGACATACGGATAGAAGTTTTGGAACCACAAGAGGTTTTGGCACCACAAAATTTGATGATCAAATGAGCATGAGACCATAACACTTACAGGAAGCAACTGCGCGTCGCCCAGAGCAGGCAAAAGAGCTATGCAGACAATCGCCATCAAGACTTAGAATTTGTAACAGGTGATCATGTATTCTTGAAGGTTTCACCTATGAAGGGTTTGATGATATTTGGACAAAAGGGTAAGCTAGCGCCTCAGTTTATTGGGCCATCTGAGATCTTGGTCACGTGGGAGCTGTAGCATACCACCTAGCGCTACCTACTATGCTAGCCATCATCTACAATGTCTTCCACGTATCTATATTGAAGAAGTACACGTCAGATGAGTCACACATCGTTAGATGAGAGCAGGTCAAGCTTACAGATGATGCTTCCTACACAAAGGAACCTATCCGCATCTTGGACCGCAAGGAGTAGGTCCTACGGACGAAGTCAATACTGCTGGTTAAGGTCCTCTGATCGCATCACGGAGAAGAGGAGGCAACTTGGGAGCGGGATGCAAAAGTTAAGGAGAAGTAACCTTACCTATTCAGCGATACACCATAGGTAATTTCGAGGATGACTTTTTTTTAAGGGGGGTAGACTGTAACACCCTGCACCTTTGGTACGCGGGTGTTACCATTAGGACTTGTGCTATTATAAATTCAAACCTAATTAATAGATGATTCTAACTTAAAATGATATAGGAAGAATCCTCTAACCACCTGTTAAAACCATCCATCAACGCCTATATAAGTCACCAAGGACCCCTGGTAGCTAAATGGGACCATCCACTAGCTACTGATCAGAGCCGAAATCAGCCATAGATCAGGGTCCAATGCGGCCACAAAATTGGGCTGAGATTTGGGTCAAGTCCAGCCACAAACTTGGGCTAATATCTGGACCAAACCAGCCATGAATCTAGACTAAGGCCCAGCCACAGTTGTGGACTGCATCTGAGTAAGGCTCAGTGGGTCGCATAGCTGGGCTAGGCCAGATAGCCCAGCCACAGTTGTGGGCCACACCTGAGTAAGGCTCAGTGGGCCGCAGACTGCTGGGCTGAATCAAGATGGGTTTGGGCCTAGTTTTCATTGGTTTGGGTAAATCCCAATAATCCCCACCTATTTGTGGTGGCCAAAAAACATGGTGGGCCATTCAATAATAGTGATGAAGGTGATGTCCACGTGGGACATATAGAAATGGGCCTCATCATCATTGTATGAAAGAAAACCCAAGTTAAATCAGGCACGGGTGGCTAGGAGTCGTTGAAATCATCCGTTAAATTTGATTATTAATCTTAAGCTCTTATTGGGAATGGCCCTAGGTGTTCAATCGGGTGACATTGAATCATGGGTTGATCTCTGGAATTTGGATTGCTAAAAAGGAGGAACTACGTAAGGGAATTCAACCTGAAAGTTGATGACTTTCTCCTTATGCTTTCCATCTCTAAGTTAGCCAAACATGGTAATCATTTAAAATTATGACTGCTAGCTTAGAGCTTCAAATAATTGTATTAAATTACCAAATTACATTAGTTGGCTCGTCTAGATCTATGATTGATAAATTACAAACCATGCTCACATATCATATGCTAGATTGGTAGTTCATAAATATCGTTCATATGTAGTAATTTAACATCACTTTAATTGTTAGTTTATGCTTTAGTTTCATGCTCCTACGTGACGAGTTCAAACTCTTTTACCAATACATAGTTTGTACACCTCTGTACGCTAGTAATTGTTTATAAGTCGCCTATAAAATCCAATTCACTATATTATACATGGAAAACTCCACTATTGTATGTGAACCATACTTAGGGTGCGATCGGACAGATTGTGTGAGAAATAGGACCCTCGACTTAGATATTATTTTAGTGAGAACCATTTCATGGGGTTTACCATCCATGAAACGAGTCTATATGGTCGTGGGATGAATTATTTACTGACCTGATTTGATGTAACCCACCATCCCATCTTAGCATTTTAACGCATATCATTTTACTGCACCAATTTACCTTTAACTTAAGATTTAGTATTTGCCCTTACAACATCGACAATTCATACCCATCTAATCATGTGGTGGTAAAATTTCCCATACCAAATTGATTGACCGCTTGTTGATGGGTTCTATTAAACATCCTAAGGTGGAAGACCTCATGAGCCAAGGATGGTGGTCATGGGACACTATGCCTGAACTGTCGGCCTACGCTAGGTGACGAGCCTCCTGTAGTACCATTGAGTTACTCAAATCATCTGATTGTAATTGGAATAATAATGGTTTGGCTAATTATACATTCATTACTGTAATGCCCTGAATTTCAGGGGCTGAGTAGGAACTCGGCTCTCGAATTCTTGGGTTCCACGTATGGGCCTCCGATTTCAATGCATTTGAGTTTATTCCATAAGCAGTGGGGGGGTTTGGCAAACCATGAAGCACATGAATATTATAAAGTGAAAATAAGAGCCGCAAATATGTAAAATATCTACAATACAATGCTAAGATAATAAAAAAATAGGAAACTAGTCTCACCCAGATAAGAATCCCAAAAATGACTAGGCCCCTGGCCCATGTCCTGCGATGGTCCAAACATAAACTAGAAGAAGCCGTCGAAGGTCTGATAGTACGCTCGCTCCTCCTCATCGTCCATACCAGCATCCTCCAGCACATCCAGCTTCATCGACCCTGCATCTTTGACAAGTTCCGGTTGGTGTTTTAAAACACCGTCCCAGAGTGGGAGCGAGTAGCTAACTCAGTGGTACCATTAATAATAAGTTACACAAATTATCATATGCATGAGCAAATTTAGTGAAAGGCATACATCCACAGAATCTTAAATACTCTGGTTAATGCAAATACATGGTTTAATGATATGATACATGCCCTTATTACCAACACTCTCTCGAGCGATAACATCTAACGATCACGAATGACCAACACTCCCTCATTGTGACCACGACTGCCAAATCGCCAAAAGTAACCAATGCAATGTAATGTAAATGTTAGCCAGTTGATTATTATGTCCATTCATTCAGCAGGTTGGGGAAACCAAGATACTCCGTCAGATCATTGCCCTAATCCGATCACGCGGCTCTGGCGGTTGTGGCCATATGGCTCTTGCGGTCCTTGACCCATTTGGGTTCGTCATTCCCATAATTTGAATCATACAAAAGCTTTTAAGACATTTAAAGTCATGCTCGCGGTCACTATGGGGAGGCTCGTCACCCCAGCGTAGGCCGACAACTTGGGCATAGTGTCTCATTCCACCATTCCTTACTCATGAGTCTTGTGGGCCGAACTTCTAGTTATCAGTGGGCGCAAACGGGTGCAGGGTACCTCAGGTTCCAGCAGGTGTGTACAAATATGGTCAACGTATAAGGATGACCAATTAGTAGGCCAATTTGTCCCCGTGAGACAAACCACAGCTATACGGCCAGAGAGCAACGTTTCGCGTAGACCAACTATAGTCGACAACTCGCAGTTTGGCTAGTCGGGCCAAACTTTCCCGTGAGCTGACCCAATAAAAGGGGTGGCCAAGGGGTTTCAATTTGGTCAGTCGATACCAAAAGGGTGCAGTGTATAAATACAATAACAACAAGTAGAGGTCGATCTACTTGTATTTGTGAGAGAGATCTAGTAAGTATAAATTATGATCTGTATTCAATTCGGAGCACAAGCCAGCATTGTGCATAATTTAGGGAATTCCTAATTGTACTAGTATATAGGGCTGAGTTTCCAGGGATCAATGGATAAGGATATAAGTTTCACCACCAACTACAGGGAGAATTAACCTACATGGTGGGGTGTGGGTAGCAAATGTACCCATTCCCAAGCTACGGGGAATACATGTGCACAAGTCCATGGCACTAACTCAGCAAATCAGGGACATTCCTAACTAAGGGTTCCACAAATTTCAATAATTCATCCATATAATCAATTATGCACAAAATCTACACATTCATTACATGCGACAGAATTTAACTTAAGAAATTAACAAGATTTGGGGATAATACACATACAACTTCACAAATTGACAAACAATACAATCAACACATGCATCAAGGGTAGTATATTCGAAATTTCTTTCCCTAACTAGGGAAATCTCATGCATAGGTTCAATTTCAACATGCCATTGCAAAATTAGCAACATGCAAAATAAATTCCCACACATAATCACTAGAGTTTACTCTAGGTATGATAACAGGCTACCTAGAGGTAATGGTCCACACCTATCATCGACCGGAAGTCCTTGCAGTCGCTCTAGCGGCACCGGGTCCGCATATTCGATATACCTAGGCCTTATGCCAAGGAATCGCATGTTAGGACGCATGCATGCGACCCTAACTAAGAAAAATGGAAGAGAGGTTGTATTTGTTACCTTAGATCAGCCACACCTCGTCTCTACGGCGGTAAGGTCGAGGTTTTTAACATTCGTCGGTGGTAGGAGTGCGGTAATTTCAATTCCCTAGCTCCCAGGCACTCTCACTCCCCTCTCTCTCTCTCTCTCTCTCTCTCTGCTGGAATTTGCTGTGGGAGTGAGGGAGAGAGGGCTTAATGGGTTTTATACCCTAGATTTTAATTCAGTTGGCCCCAAGTGTCATTTATTTCTCTAAATGACCCTTTGGGGCCCACTTATGGCTTTCGGGGCTACCCTGATGGCCCCCTGGCCCATCTAAATTATGGGATGGGTGCCCAATGGTCCAATGAAGGGCTGTCTAAGGTTTGATGGTAAATAGATGTGAGGATTTATCGCAAGGAATTTGTGATTAACGGTCACCGTTCCTCGATCTAGGGTCAGATTGGGCGAGTGTAGGAAAATATCTTCAACGTATGGTGTAAAGTTGGGTGAAATCCGATAGCTGAAATGTTATAATTTATTATCTTAAGTGGTGGGGCTAATTATTTTAAAAATTCAGATTTAAGATTATTACTTGGGAGAGTTGCGTTTTACAAGCGCCAGCTGGACGACGCAGATCGTCCATTTCCAGGCGTTATTTAAGTCCATTGCCTGCGATGGACCACAAGCTTAGTGAGATGGATATTACTCTATAATTTTGGAATTAGTTGCCCACTAACGAGTAGTCTAGAGCTTGTTTGGGTAATCGGGGCATTTCTGGACTAAATTAGGTAGGGAGATTTCTTGGGCGCAGTTGTTGAGGTATGGATTAACTAAGTTCATAGTATGACTTATTCGAAATTAGTGAAAATGGTGATTCAGTCGTGGTCACTCTAAACCATCATTTTTAGGCTAAAAGAGTAACTGGGTTAATTTGGTTTATTAATTAAGGTCCAGCCCATAGCTGGCTCAGGTTTGGGTAGATCTCTAATTTAGTTACGGTTGTTTAATTAGTCAGTGGAAGGTCGGTTAGATTTGGACCCTATGTGAACAAATCATGGAGCTAAACTCGATGTTTAAGTGATCGGTTGGATTCATTAGTTTTCTACGGTTGATCAATTTTATTTGTACAGTTCTTTATCGGTACCAGCCGCATATAAGCTCATCTCAAGTGGTAAGGGTCAGTAAGTGATGACGTGGCTTGTGTGTGTGTGTGTGTGTATAATTTAAATGATTTTTGACAATTCAAAAGAGTGAAAATTCGGGGTGTTACAATAGCATATTAACGATGACGGGTGGCTAATTCTGCATGTTATAGCATATGCCCTTAGATTTAGTGGGGTATCATTTCACTAGCTCCTAGACCATCGACTATCGACCTACGTACATGAGTACGATGACGTGGTCACTATGTTGTACGTGAGGTACGCACGTGATGTGCCACACTGGTGACCAGTCTATTGCATGGGTGACTAGCCCAAGTCCGACTGGATGAGCATCCCCAGGTCAATGTGCACTCATGCATCCATGCATTCTAAATAAGATTGCATCTTGTTTATTTTGAGAGTTTTGTTGCCTTCTTTAAACTATGTTTGTTAAGGTGGCGGTGTGTAATCTTGAGGAGAATTTACACTGAGCTGTGGCCACTCATTCATCGGATATTCAACCGTATAGAGTATTTAGGTGTAGAAGGAGGTGATTGCATCGCAGGTCCCAAGGACGTGGCAACAAGAGCAGAGGAGGGATACTATGAGGAAGAGCCGCATCAGGAAGCGACAACTTACTTTGGATTAAATTAGTAGTTATAACATTTCTTTTCTCTAGTTGTTTTGGCACAGTTGGAACTTATGTGTTTTGTATTTAAGGCCCCCAACTGGGTGGGTTAGATGTTTAGATTATATGATATTACCCTCGCTCGATTTTGCTATCATACTCTAATTTTGGTACTTTGCAGTTACCTGATTTATTAACACTCGGGTTTTTGGGAAGAAGTCTTGTACTCGGGTTTTGAAAATTGGGGCGTTATAGGTTCCATTGGCCCATGTGGTAACGATAATTGCATTTGTGGGATTATCAAGAAGGAGTTCCCTTGGAGATCACACCCAGGATTACTTGTGTTGAATGCATGACATCATATGTATTCTAAAAATATTGAATCATAACATTACATCTTGTGATATGTTTTACACGTCTCTATTATGTTTATTTTGAATTCATAATATCCTTGCCCTCTTCCATGTTTTGCATTATATTGTATTTTACTTGTCTTCATTGAGTTTATATTAAACTCGTGGTGGATATAATCTTACTAGGCTTCTAACTCGATAAATCAACAACGGTTCCAAATTTACATTATAATAGAAGAGCTGGAGATGAAGAATACTAATATGGATACATTCATTAGATTCAGTTCTTATTTATTTTATTTTTTTGAGAAATTGTACTAAATTAAGATAGTGAGTGATGAGAGGATTTAGTGATGATAGTAGAATTTAATTTTTAATAGTTTAATTTAAAGCTTAAATTAGTTTCATTATGATTTTGAAGATTTAATCATCATTTGATTTGGATGAATGATGAGTTGAATGTTAATGTGAATATATGAGTGTATAAAATGTAGTTCAAACATAAAACTTGAGATTAGGGTCACTATACTCGGGTTCTTAATTTCGACACATGACACCTTGCCTCCCAAGGGAAGAGTGTGCAGGATAGTAACTGGTTCATCATCCTCATGATGGCATAATCGGCTGGCCAAATGCTTAGGGAAGCTGGCCTAAAAAATGCCGATGTAAATAGGACTCAACACCCCGAGTCAAATTGGGAATGCACTTTCAAGTATACCATCTTACTTGGTGTCCGACGACTTCAAAAACAAAAATTTTAAAAATCTTATAAAATCCAAAAACTTTAAAAATTAAATTATGATTTTTTTTTTCCAAAATCCAAAATATCAAGAAAATGTTTCAAAAATCCCAAGCAATAAGGTGTTAGACTCTTTTAACGAGTCACATGAGCTTGAGATCAATATTAATGATTTTGACACAAAACTCGACTTTAAACTCATGGGTTTGGAAGAGGTTGAGGACATGCAATAGAAATAATGATCTGGCTCCTATACTTAAGAATCTTGTTGATAAGTTGGATTCAAAAGCCAACATTGTACCTCATGACTTTTAAGGTGGTTAGTCTCGGCACCTCTGAGACTCTTTGAGAAGTACGTACTGGGGAATCCTCATCTTCTCATAATAGGTAGAAGATGATCATAGGTAGAGGATGACCAGGTTATTGAAACTACGGTTGTCAAACTTTGCCTCTTCTTACAAAAATATACTTGAACTCGACGAAGATTTGATCGGATATCATCTGCCTATAAAACTAAAAATCAAGCTAGTTAAGCAGAAATTAATACGAATATGACCAGAATGAATTCTGAAAATATGAGAAGAAGTCATCTAAGTAATACAGCTTGGGTTTTCTAGAAATGTCCAACTACTTTTGGGGTCAACTATTTTAACACTTTAATATGAGCCACATATAAATGCTTAGTTTTGTGTGCACTAGATGTACCATATACTCTTTTACAATATCATTTTTTCAAGGCAAGATTTAAGGACTTTGTTTCGAGGGCAAGAATATTTTGGGATTTTTATTGCATAATTCGATATGAAACTATATTTTAGCTAGAGATGCATTTTTAGGAATGAAATTACAAAATCGTGGATATTTGTTTTTTATTTTTTATTTTTAAATAGCAAAGCTCAAGACCGGTGGCGCCTACATGCATGTGTATACACTACAAGAAAAGGGGGCTTTAGCCTCGGTTCAAAATTGAGGCTAAAAAGGTTAAAAACTGAGGCTAAAGGCTTTAGCCTCAGTTTTGCCTCAGTTATCCAAACCGAGGTTGAAAACTCTGTGGCTAAAGGCTTTAGCCTCAGTTTTAGCAACCGAGGCTAAAATGTCTTTTATAGCCTCGGTTCTTCAAGTGAGGCTAAAAACCTTTTTAGCTTCAATTTTCTCAAAATGAGGCTAAATCAAAATTTTAGCCTCCATTGTTTCCAATTGAGACTAAATCTGAATTTTAGCCTAAATTGCCTCCAACCGAAGCTAAATCTATTTTTAACCTCGGTTCTCAACGACCGAGGCTAAAGCCTTTAGCCACGGGAATTTCAGCCTTGGTTATCAACAACTGAGGCTAAATTCAAGCCTCAATTACAAATTGAGGTTAAAAATGTTTTTTTTTTAAATATTTATTTAAACTACTAATCCATTCATTCAATCCACTCATGAAACAATCAATCATGAAAGCCACAATACCAACAAAACATTTAACAACAGCCTATTTAAAGCTTAGCTCAATCAAACTATTACACAACATTAGGTTCCACAAATAATACAAAGTCATGGTCGCGTCCGTCATCACCAGTGCCGTCGTGCTTGGTGGACCACGAGATAACATTTGCCCGTCCATCTTCTCGCTGCTTTCCAAGCCAACGTCATCATTGCCTCCACCAGCATTCTCCATTCAAATTGTGTAATACATGATGCTTGAATGGGCTTTGGGGAAAGGTGGCGTAGATAATATTTCTTGCAGTTGAAAGCCTGAAATAGGAAGAATCATCTCGAAAGTAAAAGAACATATCATCATTTAAGAAGAAAGGTTCCTACACATCCTACAGGAAACAATCATCTAAAGTTGAAGAAAATTTCCAAGCAACATAGATAAGATAATATCATCTGATAGAAGAATGGGGTGCCTGTATGCTAATCCAGACTGTCAAAAATCAGATGTGCGATTGCATAACTAGAAAAAATTTTTTTAAAAAAAATCAAAATAAGCGACAGAAAAGCAGAAAAAAAATCCAAATAACTACAAAATAATCAAAATCCAAGCACAAATTATATCCATCCATGTCCTGAAAAATCCAAATTGAACACCATCACTTTACATTGCATAAAAACTTCCAAAATCTTCCCAATAATGAAGAAAAGGTATGCAGATCTAAAAGTAAAGAATTATTTGATTTTCTTATCGGTAGTAAGACCACTGGCATAAAGTGAGAGAACAACCTGGATAGCAACATACATAGCAGCAGTGTTGAAGGTTTCAAAAATTATTTGAGTCATCTTCACGCACGGTTAGCCTTAGGATTGAGAGAACAACTGGATAGCAACATACATAGAATGAGTGTTGAAGGTTTCAAACATTATTTGAGTCATCTTCTCAAGGTTTCAAACATTAATTATTTCAAACAGTTGCCTACAATATCCATTAGATCTGGGTGAGTGATTATCAACTAATGGGTACATCGAGAGGAATGCATGTCAATCAGCACCAGATTTCACAATCCGGATTCTAATTGAGAAAATTTTCATACTGTTCACACTTCTAAACTTCCATTTGACTCAAACTGGGAGCGAGAAGATAAAGATAGCAACTCTATAGCCATGATGTAACATATGATGAATGTTTCAGCAGAATTATTTTAACAATGGAACTGATATGATTCAATTGATTCATAAACATGGACACAAAGTGAAAAGATAACATTCATATATGAGAATACAATTGAGCTCTAAAAGGCTAAAGATTGGTGTTAAAAGAATCACCGGTTCATCAAAAAATGATGCATCCCATTCAAGCCCAGGGTTAAACAATGACACCTACAACAGAGAATAAGAAGCGGGCCAATCAAATTGTTGCTAGCACTGTTGTATTAAAGAAATATGGAAGAAAAGGACACAACTCGCCTTCCATTCCAGCTCCAGATGGAACGTTGAATATGCACAAAAATCATCTAAGCAGAAGCCAAGATCATCCACAAATGAAGGTTAGCAAGATATTGAAAATTAAGTTAGAGAATGATTGAAAGATCATAGTAAAACCGTAGTTTGAAAGGTACTTCCTCGCTGTAATTTCAAGTAAATACTAAATTCATTCGTTCATCCAAACACAAACTTAGTAAATTAAGGTACTTATAATTTCATCATACCCAGCTTTTTTTTTTTTCTTGATTTCAAGTGAATACCATTAACTTTTGTCATTTCCTTGATTGAACTGAATTCATAATTGAATTCATATGTTCTTCTACCAAACGCAGACTTAGAAAATTAAGGTACTTGTGGACTTATTTCACCATGACACGTGTCCACACTTGGTCACCTACATAAGTAAGCATCAAGAGCATCGGTATTTAGAAGTGAAAGCACCGGAGTTACTACAACTACAAAAGGAAACAGAACATGAGCTTAGTGGTGGAGCCCACTTGAAAACGGCATGGATCTCACACACGTGCCAATCGAGAGTAAGGTTTAAAATCCCATTCTCATGAGCACCCTCCTATACACAATAACTTAAACCCGAACCACCCAAATGGTGGGACCCATTGTATGTTGTTCAGATACCCAAAATCATATTGATTAGACAATGCTTACCAGGATAAATGGAAATTTGTTTGTTGAATTTGGACCATTTACTAATTTTAGTTTTCACTGCCCATTAGATGTCTACTGATCAGCCAATTAACAGGATACTTCTGCTATGGCTTTTGGAGTAGTCCTCTACACTATGTCCATTATTTGGGTGATTCGGATTTGTGGTACAAGCCATGTGTACTGTTGGAGTATAAACACCATCACCGTAGTTGTGGATTATGATATCGTTGTTAGGACTCTATTACTACCCTATGAGGAAACAGATGGTGTGAAGCAGAGCATATATGACTAACCATCTCCAAATCCAAAACAAGGGATAAGGTCATCCTCATCAAAGGCGGAAAGGGTCCTTCCAATAATAGATATTGCCTGTTCGTATGGATTTTGTGAATCGCTGATGTGATGTAAGCTCCGACGGTTGAAAGAATTTATACTTGACAAGAACATTGGCCATTAAGTGTCTTGAGGGTCCAAATAACCAAACAATGTAAAGCAATATATAGTTTATGCTGTATCAATAGGAATTTGATTATGCAAAGGTAACAAGCATTTAGTAATTGAACCTGAAGTAGAGAAATGCAATGACTTTTACCAATAGGAGTTCTAATCCTTCGATCTAAACATGCCAATGTGAATGAGAGATCTGGCATGGTTTTTCATTTCCCACCTTGTATGTGCCATGGAGCAAAAGTCAGGCTGGCCCAATCATCTGTAGGCGACATATGTATAAAAATAGACAATTGCAAAATTTTGCTGATAGTCCACATGCAACGTACATGTCGTATGCCGTTGATAGGACATGCTGAATTGTAGGGCCATGACACACACATGGTGGGCACAACCTTATGAACAACCCAGATCTTCCAGAGACATGCCACATCAGTATGTCATAAGAGCAAGATTTGAAATCATATTCCCGTTACCAATGCCATTTCTATCTAGTTAAAAGAAAGGTATCATATGGTTTTGAGAGAGAACATGAAAAAAATGAACCACAGAGCCGAGATTCAGGAGCTTACCAGTCCATTCATTGCTCTTAGTGAAATCAATACCCACGATGAGATTGGCACACTCAAGACCCGCATTGGCAAGAGCTGCTTTCACCTGAAAAAGAAATAATATAATGTGAAATCCATGTCAAGCAAATGCAGCTTTCATGTGGTTAAAATACACCAGCTAAGTTATCTTCAAAATGGAAGGATGTTTAGGCTGCCTTTGAATGCACAAGTGAATTGAATTGTAAACATTCATCTTAATCAAGAGGAATAGACAAAGATTGATGATTTCTCCTAGTATTCATAATGAGGAAGTAGCCCTAAAAAATTGCAGTTATTGCTCTTTCAAGTCAAAGGAATGAAATTACAAGTTGGGGCTAGACCATCAAAATGAAATTACAAGTTAGTTACAAACATGGCTTGTCAAATAATTCAAGGAAAAGTGGCAAGGAGAAGGGAAAAGAGTGTCAGAATACCTGATCGTGCGACTCATAGTAATTGGCAATCCTTGAATACTTGCTATGCGATCTGCTCGGCACTTGGGATTTTATATGGTTGATAACATTGGAAAGGCTTTTCATCTTAGAGCTATTCCCTCCCATGATTACTACTAAAATTTCTATATGATTAACAGAATCAATAACTTTATTCTGACAAATGGCTTTCTACCGCCAACAGAATGTCTGATCACAAATATGTCTACACAAAATATGATTACCTAGCTTGATAGGTCATACTAGTACATAGCAGAACAAAAGCGATCTCACTGAGAGAGTTATTGAAACGTTTTCTTTTTATAAATGAGTGTAGTTTGCTCTGAATTTTTGTCATTTGGATAAAAGGACACAGGAAAGAAGACACCGCGTTAGTAATCTCATGAGTCGAGATTCATGGCAAGAGAGAAGACCTATTTAACTCATCACGGTATGAATAAGGGTAGTAATAAATGAAGAATACTAAACAGACATCATGTTTCCAATCGAGTAAAACTACACAGGCATCATGCAATGTACTGAAGAACAGGAATTTAAAATGAAGGAATTATATGTTCCTTGGCAAGGTCTTCATTTCATACAAGTGGGGCCCTTCAAAGATGGGCCATAACCCCATTAAAAAAAAAAAAAAAAAAAAAAAACCTCAATAGGCCAATCTGGACCATTCAATTTGAGGCCTAGAAATAGATGGTAAAGAAGAAGTACATCAAAGGTCCAAAGTCAACAGAAAGGGTCCAAGATGGTGGCAGTGAGGGAGAAGGCACGATCCTGTGGGCTCCAAATGCACCATTGCTCTAGATCAAAATATCGGCCCCACTCAAAAAAACTAAACCAAAGGAGAAATCATTTGCAAGAATCTAATCAAGTGATTCAACTAGAAACTAAAATGATCCTAGCAAATTAGAGAATCTTGATAGAATTATTGTACCTCAACACTTGAAATTCAAAGAGAATTCCTTCAAAGGTATCTCATCTTTAAAAGAAGATATTGATTATATAAGAAGAAAAGCTATACTAAAATCATACAAAAATTTTGAGTAGACATTAATTAGCAATTTGAGCAGATTCAGGTTGGAGTCATTGAGCCCATTAAAAACCAAACACAAATCATAAGTGTTAGACTCTGAAACTAATTTTCAATGGAAAGTGACCTAAATTATCTTCAAACTGGCACAAAACCATAACATAACATATCAAGAAGAAGAAAAAGGTACCATGATATGGCATCCCAAACACTTAATTTGCATGTCTCAGTTCATGAACAATGAAAAATGAAGTTAGAAAACTGTGCTAGCCATCAAAAATTCAAAATTCAAAATTCAAAAGAATATTATCTCTTCTCAAAAAAAAAAAATTCAGACACATCTATCTAGAAAATCCAAACCAATTATTAAAATCGAAAAGTAGAGGAAAGATTTTTATTTTTTATTTAAAAAAAAAAAAAACAAACAAACAAACAAACAAAATGTAATTCAACCAAAGCTTCCCACAAAAGAATGAACTTTGAACGCATTTGAACCACCTCAAGTTTCTTGCGAACATGCAAAAGCATTACATCATCTCTGCCAGAAACGCTCAACACATTGGGTTCTTCAATGAAATTGAAATTGAATAATGATGAGCATATGATTTGGCAAGTTCATCACTAATTTGAACTAAACTAAAGAAGGAAAAAGGCAATAGATATCCACTTATTCCTTCAAATCGAGAAAGAATGAAAGAGAGTTCATATAAAACGAACCATGTGCCTCGAAATGCAAATACATGCTTTCCAACAAACTCACAGTCTCTAATCCAAAATGTAAACACCATAAGAGAATCATAGAGTTCTAGATTTTATAACAAATTGTACCGTTGGATGCCATAACTGCACAAATCAACGAATTTAGTTGCTAAAACATGCTGGCTCTGTTCATTCCACATATGAAGTCTCGGGTGCACACCCATTTCATACATTTATGGAGTCCCTACTGATTTAATTTACCACTAGTCAAATGAAATCATGAAAACAGGCAGATCAACAACAGAGCACCTCATAAAGATCATCAAGAAACGAAAACAATGAAAAAAATATTCAATACAATCCGATCCGAATGTACATTACCACAAATAGCAACTCTAAAACCAAATTCGGACCCAAATGTCGATAATCACAAAAGAAGCCCTAGATTCGAGATTACAAGTCCGGATCGAAACTTTCGGCCTCTTAGTCCGTCATCTACCCTCCAAAAGAATCAGATCGATTCCTCCAGCCGGCTGAAAAAGATCGAGAAAGTCAAACCCTAAGTCGCCGGAAAATTGACATAATCAGCGAGAAAAAGCCCGAATCTGACTAGGAAAAAGATGTACCGGTGCGTACGGATCGTCGGACGCGATCCCGGAGTCGAAGAGTCGAGGGAGAGGGAATTGAGAGAGGGATTTTCAGACCATGTGAGGAGATCTGCTGTAGATGTGTAGGGTTTTCGTACCAGGCTGTTTCCCTGCATTTTCGCTTTCTTTCTGCTCTTTCGCTCTCTTTCTGCTCTTAAGATAGAGAGAAAGGGTTTGAGAAGATGACGGTAAGAACGATATATATAGTTGGTGTGGAGGAGATCAGATCGAGGATACTACTCGAATTACTTTGCTACCCTTCAATGATTGCTTTCGAGTAGGAGAAGACTATATTTTTCATCAGGAAAAAGCCTCCATCCGCGCCCAACGAATTTATATATTAGACTTTTAGCCTCATATCCCATGCAACCGAGGCTAAAAACCCAATGTCGGAAATCTTTCTTTCGTCCATCTGATTTCATTTGAAATTTCTTAATTTTTTTCAAAATTTTCAATTATTTGAAATTTCTTAATTAAAAATTTTTTTTTTAATTTATTTCAAGATTTTCAAATTACAACTTTTTTTTTTTTCAAAAATTTCAAAAATTTTCAAAATTCTTAATTTTTTTAAAATTCTCAATTTAAAAAGAAAATCATACTTTTTCATAATTATCATTTTTTATTCTTAATTTTTTAAAAGTTCTCAAAAATTTTAAAAATTCTTAGTTCTTAAAAAATTCAAAATTCAAATTTTTTTCAAAACTCTCAATTTTTTTTTTCAAAATTCTTAATTTTTTTCCCAATTGTCTTCATTTTTTTTTTCAAAATTTTCAATTTTTTCACCATTTTCAAAATTTTTAAAATTTATTAATTCCTACAATATTCTCAATTTTTTTTCAATATTCCTAAATATAGACTTTTGGCCTCGGTTTTTATAGAACGGAGGCTAAAAAGTAAACTTTTGGCCTTGGTTCCTATACAATCGAGGACTTTTCGCCTTTTTATGCAATTGAGGCTTAGACCTTTCGCCTTGGTTCCTATGCAAGGCTAATAGACCTTTCGTGTCGGTTCCTATTTTAAAAAATAGACTTTTCGCCTCGGTTCTATGCACCGAGGTTAAAGGTAGACTTTTCGCCTCGGTTCTATGAGGCGAAAAAAAGGCTAAAATAGATTTCGCCTAGCTAGAGACTTTTGCATTTTTAGGAATGAAATTACAAAATCGTGGATATTTGTTTTTTAGACTTTTTTTTATTTTTAAATAGCAAAGCCGGGCGAAAGATGACCGGTCAATTCCTTAACAACTGAGGCTAAAAGACATATTTAGCCTCCATTTTTTCAACTGAGGCTAAAAAATTGTGGCTAATGGCCTATTTTCTTGTAGTGATAACATCTAAACCATCCTAACTCCAGTGTAGCCAATCTGACAATCTGATTGAGCTGATGTTTTGCTAGTATTATCATCATGGTATCAACCACCGAACTATTATTATTAGAATAACCACAAATATGGCAGATTCAGTTATAAGGTAGCCCATCTGATGATCGGATTGAGTTGATGTTTTGTTCTTATTATCATCATGGTGCGGTGCATACGTACAGCTGGTTGGATGTGAGATACTTACCAGTGGACCCCACAACTTTAAGTAATGTAATTTTCCTTCTTAGAAATTCTGTTCTTTCATAGAATCCAATTACTTGAGGAATTTTACGGTAAAAAAAAAATTCTATACCCTTGGAAGGCAGGAAATTATTTGGGACGGCAAGTGTTAATTTAAAAGGCCAGAGTATCAAAGTACTTATCGAGTACCTCTCTTTTCGATGGAGTCTATGCTGGAATAGTTTCCCACATCTGTTTTACACGCACAGGGGCGTAGAACACAAGCCGTGTGGGACCTACCCTATTGTAGTTTTAAAATCTATTCCGCTAATCATATGGGAACACTTATTTAAACCGTAAATTATAAAAATATTAGTCCTCTAGAAAGCTTACGAGGCCCACCCCAACTGGAACAATATAAAATCTCCTAATTTATGTAGTGTGGCCTGTTTGATATCTGGATCAGGTTAACTCTCTTTTTAAAAAAATAAAAATAAAAATAAAATTTAATCTTCTCTTCATCCAGCTGAGTTAGACAAGATTAATGGGTTTGATGAAGAATACACACCATGGTAACTCCAGGCACAAACCTGGGGTTAGCATCCCATCCTCATTGGTCCCTGTGGTGTGGCCCATATGATTTACACATCTAGCTTATTTTTCTTCCCAAAAGCATAACATAAAGGATAGAACCTGATGAATGGAGCCGATTTGACATATACAACGTGATGGCCCCAAAGCACGTGTCATAAAACAGGTGTTGTAGAGGATTCCGGCCTTTTGTTCTTTATATGCGCCGGTCATTTGATTGGGCATATCGAACACGAGAAGAGGAGGCACCAAAACAAAAGCAAGGACGTCATGAAGCGAAGACAAGGACACGGGCTAAGATACAAGGAGCTTGCGACAAGACATCAGCCTTTGGATATGGGGCCATATTTCAATGATCTGAACCGTTCATATGATGGGCCACACATTGGATTTTCCAAAAAATAAAAACTCTTCGATTAGAATATTTTAGCTCTCTGATCATTTGATTTCCTTCCTTTAGATATGAACCCTCCCTTTAAGCATTGAATTATCGAAGGGTTGAAATATTTCAGCATTATAATGTTTTTTGACCTTCATCTCTGAAGACCATCATACGAACGGCTCTGTCCATTTTAAAGACCCGCATTCAATGGCCCCAATGTATCTAACCGCAATTAATACAAGAAGCGTGCCAACCCCACACAAGTGTAGCCCATCCATTCACAGATAATCAAAAGTGCCAATGAATCGATCGTGTGTGCTAGATCCAACATTCCCATTAGGTGGGCCACACTGTTCAGATCTCGTGTCCGAAAATCAAGCCATTTCGCTCCTCAGGTGGGCCACAACATACAATGCAAACTACCGTTAAAACAATACTTTCTAGCCATCCATTTGTTCTGTACACTGTGGCCCACTTGAAGTATGAAAAAGCCTGATAATTAAAAGCCTGATAATTAGTTTAGAAGACACAATCAATAATTAAGCTTTGCTAAGCCCACATGCGTGTACAAGTCAGGTAATGCACGTGCCAACGTAGCAAACAAGTGGAATATCATATCCAAGCGTCACAAGCATACCACCATGAAAATTCCCTACCCTAAAAAACAGGTCCGTTCAAGTGTCAGGTGGGCCACAATTCTTCCCCATCATCTAATCTACAAATGTACGGTTGTGAAAAAATTGCCCAATGTTTTCTAACCCGTCCATTTATTTCTAATATCATGGCACACACTTACTGAGTGGACCACCTTTATCTTTCCACAGTAGCATTTACATGGTGAGGTCCACATGATGGATGGCTTGGATGTTTCAGCTATCTGTCACTCAACAAAGCTCGCAATACATATAAGCCTTCAGTTCCCAAGCTTAAAACTCCATTGCATTCCCCGCCTGCAAACATGGCCAGTACAAGCACTTCTCCAACATCTTCAACGCTAGGGCTTGCATGGACTCTTGTATTTCTCTCACTAACCCTACCTGCAACACCCTTGAAGATTCCGAAGCTCGGCGTCGTCCCAAGAACCTCCAGCAGCTCCTATGACGCTGAATCTCTGGCTGCGGACGGCTTTGAAACGTTGTACTACACACAAACGCTAGACCATTTTAACTACAGGCCTGAAAGTTACACCACCTTCCAACAACGATATGTAGTGAACTCCCGATACTGGGGCGGCCCCAACGTTAGTTCTCCGATCTTCGTTTACACCGGAGACGAGTCGGGGTTGTTTAATGATATTTATGCTGCAGGATTTCTCACCGATAATGCGCCCCGCTACAAATCTCTCCTTGTGTATATAGAGGTGAGAATGGTTGCTTGAGCTTTTTGGGCGAGTTTCTTGAAAAATCATACTAGTTTTCTTGAGCTTTTCGGTATTGTTTAATCTTTAGAAAGCAGAGATAACATATTTAGTAAAAATAATTTCGATTGATGCTGAATTTTTTATTTTTTATTTTTTATTTTTAAACCCGGAGTCCAGTTTTTCTCAACTTTTGATTGGGTTCTAACCAAAGTTTTTATTGAGTATTGATGAAATCTGATCGGGTGGAGTCGAGTCGGCTCGGGCAAGTCAAGTTTAATATTTTGTAATGGCTTAGGAGGATCCTATTATGGTTTTGCATAGATTTGCTTGTGGGACTCATGTATGGAGATGTTCGGGTGATTAGAACGGTTCATGTTTTGGAAGAGTTGGGTGGGCCATAATTCAAAGGTAGGATGAGACGGATAATCTTGACCATTGATTCTTTTTAATTTGCATCTGGACCTTTGGAAAGAATATTTTTGCCGGTTCAAGTTCGGAAACACAATTTGATGGTGAGTATCATCCATGAGACGTGATTATTGAATCGCCGTCAATCCAAACACGTGAAAAGATGGGAACTCTCCTACCCTGATTAAGATAGAGATCTTTGAATTTATAGAGAACAGACAAGGTACATCATGTACAATGGATGAATCCTAGAATAGAAATATTCTTACAATCATCTAATCATCTCTACATGTGCATGGCACATATAGAGTGAAAGAGTGTTTTTTTTTTTTTTCTCTAATCTTTCTCATTGATATCTTCTTCTTTTTTTCTTTTTTTCTTTTTTTCCTAACAGCACCGATACTATGGAGAATCAACACCATTTGGGTCAACGGATGAAGCATTTCGGAATGCCAGCACCCTCGGATATTTCAGCTCGGCCCAAGCTCTAGCTGACTATGCAGAGCTGATCATCGACCTCAAGAAGAACTTATCCGCAGAGAGTTGCCCGGTGATCGCCTATGGAGGATCATACGGTGGAAGTAGGCCACTACAAAACCATGACCATTAACTAAATACATTAAGGGTGCATTTGGATGATTGGTTAGATCAAATTGCAATAATTCAATGGATGATGTGGAATGACCAAAATGGAAGAGCGGGTGATGTTTAAAAACTCGGTGATTGACCGGATCCCTTGTGGGATTACAATTTAACTTACAATCATTAGATTGAATTTTTGATTTTGAGTCAATCACTTGGCTGAGTCTTTCATTTCGTGAGGACATCCTGCCACATTTTTGTGTCCTCGTTTCAGATTCCCTCCTTTGAATATCTCCTTACGAGTCTAATTTGGATTTCAATTTTGAATTTTGCATTATTTCAGTCGTGTTTGTAACTTTGTTTTTCAATTAAAACCATTGCTGACCATTTGATATGAACAAAGCCATCACTCAAACAATATACCATCAAAAATCAAGTACTCATTGATTCCAATTACACACGAAATATGTAAGAATCGTATATAATAAATAAAAAGAATATAATGGAGAAAAAAGCAAAACACAAAATATATGTGATTCACCACTTGGTCACATTTACAGGCAATCCTACAAAGAAAAGTCCACCATATTAAGAAGATATCGCAAATAATAAAGAATGAAGTACATTATTCAAGAATAAAAGTTTCTTGAAAAAGCTTCAAAGAAAACCCTACACCATTAAAATGTTAGTAATAGATCTTCTTATCTTGAATACCTTTAAAAGAAAATCTTATAGCACCACTTGTGAAGCCTTGGAGCCTTGAATTTAGCCTTCAAAAAGTTAATCTCTTTCTTAAAACCGTCTTATACAAAAAGAAATCCCTATCTCTAAGATTCATAACTCTCTTAACCGTTACATAACTTATCTTAAAAGCGTCATTTTAATGATGAAAATGTTAAAAATACTACTCCAAGGTCTAGCACCACATAGGCGCCTTGTTAGCATGTGAAACATGGGTTATATGAACTCAAAAAAGTGAATAAAAACCATAGTGAATTTTAACAAGAATTTTACACACCACCTTTTCACTTGGATTTTAAAAGGGAATTTGTTTTTGAATATTTTAAATCGGAGTTTAGATAATTTGTAATTTTAAGAGAATGCTTTTTATTTATTTATTTATTTATTTATTATTATTATTATTATTATATTTTTTATAACGATTTTCAATTCAAGTTAGATTTGAAATTCACAATTTTTGTAGTTGATGGACAATATTTGAATTTAAAATGCAAGATTCCAATTCCTGAGTGTTCAAAATCCATGCTACCAAATGACCCCCATAAGTGAATTGAATTTTTGCAATTCATATAAATGGAGCACCCAAACGCACCTTAAGTATAAATTTATTTATTTGGCTGATGATAACCTTGTTTTTGCAGTGCTTGCGTCATGGTTTAGATTGAAATACCCACACATTGCAATTGGGGCAGTAGCATCATCAGCACCCATTCTCTACTTCGATGATATCACCCCACAAAACGGATATTTTTCGGTTGTAACTAAGGACTACAGAGTAATGCTATTCTGCATGGATTCCTCTCTTACGTAGAGCCTGATGTTAGTTTGGAATCATTTAAAAATGGTGGTAGCTTATCCTCTAACATGTGGCATTGGTTTTTCAGACCATTCAAATTGTGTGGGTCCCATTGTGGACGGGGCATATTAGATGGACGTGGATTGCCTACTGACATTGCCAATGGCCAGACGGTGCTTTGAGGGCCCCACCATAATGTAGGTCTTTTACCAATGCTTTTTGCAGCTCATTTTAAGGCATGAGACAAATAAGAGCTGGGAGATCAAAATCTAAGGTAGACCACACCGCAGTAAACAATGCCTACAACTAAAACTTACTGGGGGCCACAAAAGTTATGGATAGAGATGATATATGGTTTTTTATTTTTTCATCCAAGCCTTTGTGACCTAATCAACTGGTTGGATGGAGAATAAATAGTATATTGAGCTGTATGAAGTTTTTAATGGTGGTGTTCAATAACTATTGTTTTTCTGTGGTGTGGTTCATCTGAGATTTGGGTCTGCCTCATTTTTGAACTTAAGCCTGAAAATAATGATCCAAAATGGATGGATGGTGTGGATAAAACACATATATCATTATGGGCCCACAAAGCACCGTCCAGTAGCAATGGGGCTACTGGCGGATACAATCCACGTCCATATTAGATGCAATTTCATGAAATACACATTGTCTGTCCGTTCATTGTAAGCCGAGAGTCTAAAAGTGAGGTAGATGGAAGACTCAAGTGGGCCACCATATTTTAAATGGTGCAAAAGTAACTGGTGATGGCTGATGCTCTTGACATACATCCAGCGCGATGTATGGCTATCCAGGTCCCATACCATCCGAACTGTAGCACAAGACAAGGATGTAGCATAGATAAGAAATCAGACTGATCGAGTGATCTTAACCATCTAATGGGCTGATGTCAATGGATGGTTAAAACTAAAATACTATCTTGTCCAAAATAAACGGGTAAAAATCTGATCTTACTGTCATCTGCTCAGTATGATGCTAGTGTCCTGTTCATCAGCAAACGTGTAGTTGCTAAGGTGGGCCTTGATCCAAACCGCTCATCTAATGTCCCCCAGGTTAGATGTGGGAACCAGAGGCTAATCAAATTGGATGACCCCAACCTTAGATATCCTAACCTAAGGATAGACGGGTAAGAGAAAATATAACATTTAAAGGTTTAGGATATGGAAGACTCTTGGATCTTCCATTCTGAGAATCCTTCGGGACATACCCCATCCAAGTTGGGGTAACATCAGATAAACGGTTTGGATCACCTAACCTTAGTCTCACATATACAGAATCTTTTGATGACACACCAGCCTCCTTTACAATGGTGAACTCACATGCCAGATAATGCAACAGGCTACCAAGTCTCAACAAATGTACTGTTCTGTGTGGTCCCCAATCCTGAACATGTGTGGCCCAGTGATCAGTGATCTAGACCATTGATCTGACTGTCCTCACTAACAAACGGTAATGATTCCAAAAATTTCCCAGTTTGACGAAATCTCAACGGTCAGTTTTTTACCCTTTTTCCATTGAACTTGGACCTTGGTATACGTTTTTTCTTCACCACCAAAAAACCATTTTGTTATCCATGGCCAAAGTGCTAGGATCGACCAATGTGGGAGATTGTCAGGGAACCCACATCAATGTGGGGAACATCAGATCAACGGTCTAGATTGCCGAATATTTGCATAGGCTTGCAGAATAACAACTAGGCCATCTTTTTATTGTGGGTGCAGGAAACTAGCGAGAGCTGCTACAATACCATAAGGCAGTCGTGGTTTGAAATCGACACAATCGCCTCCCAATCCAATGGCCTTACGCTCTTGTCTCAAAAATTCAACACTTGCAGGTAAAATACATGGTTTCTCCATCCCACGCGTGTGTATAGATCCACGTGTACCACACCTCTCAACAAGACAATGCGACACACGTGCATGGCATCTGAACCGTCCATTAATGAGATGCAAATGTGTAGATGGCGTGGTTTATCAAGCTATTTCTCAACAGGTGGGCCACATGTGTACATTGATTATTGATATTTGGGTGATCCTCCTTTACCATCTGCTTCACACATTAAAGACTGTCTGTTGAGTGTAATGGCCTTAGAAATCTAAGCATTGGAGCTTCAGAAATCTAAGCATGGGGCCGATCCAATGATTGGCACGTGTCGGAAAATGCAATGAGTCCGGGATGCACGTGCACATGCAATTAGCCAAGCTCTCACACGTTCATTTGCTATCAACTGTAAACATATGGTACAACTAGTTGTACTTTATAAGTGTAGTACAACCAGCTGCATTGGAGATGTGGACAGTCCAACCTACAATCCGAAGATTCCCTTATTCTATCAAACTCTTATCATGCATGCTACCATGCAAAAATCACACTGATTCGATATCCTAACAATCTAAAACACTAGTCACTGTGATAAACATCTCCAATCCATGGATCCGATGGTTAACATCATCTGATCCATCAGTGTGATTTTTGCATCAGATCCTCTCAAGAGCGTCTTGAAATGAATGGACAGTCTAACTTGATAATCATACACTCCATGTTAAGTAATGAGTATTCCTCGAAACTTACATATATGTTTCCATCTATGTTGAAATTTTAAGCCCTTTGAACGACACTCAAGAGCTGAAAGATTACTTAGGAATTATATTTGTTGCGGCGGCTCAATACAATTATCCACCGAAATATCCAGTTAATGTGATATGTAATGCAATCGACGGAGCACCTCAAGGGACAGATATCCTCGGTCGGATATTTGCAGCCGTTGTTGCCAGAGAAGGACGGCAGCGTTGCTATTATGTCACTGAATCTGACCATACAGGAGGAACGATTGGACCATGGACATATCAGGTATATTCTTCATATATGCAATAGATTCTTGTATGTAGGCATGAGTTGTGATTTACTATCGTTTTTAACACTACCATTGATTTGCGTATGCCCATTTTTCATTCTTGACTTTAAAATGGTATGATTATTTTAATTGTTCTAATACATTTTAATTGTACCATTTCAATTATCCGAATGCCAAACGAGTGGATGCAAATCAATAGGGTGGTGAAGATAATCTTCCCTTTTAAGGCCGTTATATGTTCAAACATAACCTCCCATCATCTTTCAAGTTGTTGTGCACAATGCCTTGCATCTTGCAGGTGTAGAGTAAATTTTAGGGTTGACCAGAACTCATTGTGATTTTCACAGTCGATTAGGAAATTCTGGGGTTAACAGTGACTTGTTATGATGATTCACGGTCGATTGTCGGTCGACCATGGTACGACTGTCGCCTTTGTGCGGATTTGCATAAATAAGAGTATTTAAATTCGTTTTTAGATTTTGGCTTTAATAATATGAGTGTTTTCTCTTAAGGGAAAAGGGTGTTGCTAAGGGATATGGTTTTTACACTTATAAAGGTTTGAGAAGGGATTTCTCAATGGATCTAGGGTTTCCTATAGGTGCGCATCATAAGGGGAGAACAAGAGATCCTATAATTGAAGAAGGTGAGTGGTGTATGAAATTGCGTGTGGTGGGAGGCCACGGGCTATACGTGAAAACTTGACGGAACTAAAAAATGAAGGCTATGTCTTAAAAAGGGATTGATTAAGACCAAATAAAATTTTAGCTAATTAACACACAATTGCTTACTTAAACTAATATGCAAATTAAATTAAGTAATTTAACACACTATTACTTACTTAAACTAATACACAAATTGAACTAAGGCCTCGTTTGTTAAATTTAAAGTCTAAAGACCGAATCTGAAATCTGAAGCTTGAATCTGAAATCTAAAGCCTGAATCTGAAATCTGAAGTAAAAAAATTTGTTTGATAATTATGGCTGAAGTCTAAAAATTAAGTACTGAATCTGAAACAAACTATTTGTTAACAAACAACTTAAATGTCTGAAATATGTTAATTTGACACATTTACCCCTATCTCTCATTTGGAAATGTTTTACATTATAAAGAATTATTTTTTATTAAATGAAAATAAAATCATTATATTTAATTCAAATAAACTAAAATACTTGCTAAAAAACTAAAATATCATCATAAGACCCTCAATTCCTCTTAGCGGGAAGATTGTCACTATGTGTTGTATGGGATTGAACTCCAGTAGCAACAAAACCTTCAAATAAGTCTCACCTTATATTTATATGCTATCCAAACCATTTATAAGGTCATTCCCAATTAGATGAAGTGAAAACATATTGATCCAAAAATTCTGTGGCCTATTTAAGTTTATTTTCCATCCATTATGTTAATAAGGTCACAAATAATTGTATGAAAAGGTAAAAAAATCATATTGATCCAGAACTTCTATAACCCCAAAAAAGGTTTCAATGGTAGATGTTCAACCCCCCCTTGCTTTTTACAACTTATTTTTCGTCTCAAGCTTTAATACAAGCTCGCCAAATGGATGGATGGTTTGGATATAACACATACCTCATAATGGGACCCACAAAACTTACTGACGTCAATACAACAACTATATAGCTGGTGTGAGGTACACCAACCAATCCGCATCCTACTTGGACGCGGATTAGCTACTAATAGGTTGAATAGCGAGATTCGCTACCGAAGCGACGTCATCAAGTTCCATGGGCCCACTATGATGTATGTGCTTTATCTACACTATCCATCTATTTGGAGATTTAATTTTAGAGCATGTGTTAAAGAATGTGGCAGATCCAAATATGTAGTTGACCCCACCACAAAAAACAGTGGGGAGTTGATGCCTACTGTTGAAACCTTCCTAAGGCTCACCGTATTTGGATTTGAAATCCAACCTGTTCACAAGTTAACACAGACATGAAAGAAGGGAAAAAACAAATATCAGCTTGATCAAAAACTTTGGTAGCCTATTTAAGTTTTTAATGGTGGGTATCACTCTCCTCACTGTTTTCTATCGTAACGTCCACTGGAGCTTTTGGATTTGACTCATTTTTTGGATCTTTACCTAAAATTATATTTCCAAATGGATGGACGACGTGGATACAAAAAATACATCATGATGGGGCCCACGTAACTTGGTGACGTAACTTTAGTAAGCTAGTCTTGCTACTCAACCTGTCAGTATCCAATCCGCGTCCGCGGAAACAGATTGTCTACTCCCCTGCCACCAGCCAATGGTTGATGGTCGGTGCTATGTGGGCTCCACCATGATGTATTTGTTTCATCTATGCTGTCTATCTATGTTTCTAGATCATTTTGTGGTATGAGACCAAAAACGAGGTATATCCCAATCTCGAGTGGACCACATTACAGGAAAACAGTGTTAAATGAATGTCGACCATTAAAAACTTTTTGGGGGCCACAAAAATTTTAGATTAAGCTGATCTTCATTTTTTCCATCCATCTAGGTCTATATGACCTAATCAATAGATTGGATGTCAAATAAATAGTACATTAGGCCTTAGGAGAATTTTAATGGTGGATATCCAATCACTATTGTTTTCCGGTGGAATGGCCCACCTGAGATTTATATTCCTCTCATTTTTCATATCAAGCCCTAAAATGATCTTTTAAAATGGATGAATGGAATGGATGAAACACATACATCATGGTGGGGCATAAAGAAGTTTCACAGTTTAAAAGTTTATTTTGTACTGTGCAAACAATTTAAAGAGAAGAAATTCCCATGGCAACTTGAAAAGGGGTAATTTTGGAAGTAAAAATTTTTGTTTAATGAAAAATTCACTGAGCGCATTCCGCATTTACCATTAAGCTAGACTTCTATCATGGAAAGAATTCAGTGAAAAACCACTTAGCGCTTTCCTTCTTCCGCGTTAACGATGCGTTAACAAACACTATTAAACACGGAGCATTTTTCCAATTCCGCGTTAAGTGCAAAAATTCAGCGTTAACAAACAGGCCCTAAGTAAAGTAATTTAACACTAAAGCTTCTAAGCCAATAGTAGGTCCAATCACATATACTATAAATCATATTCTAATGAAACAACTAGTCTATATATGATAATTTACATGTGTGTGTAGGATGTGCTAACTATGAATTCCTAATATTCATCTAATCATTCAAACATATAATTCATCAATCAATCACATAAGTGTTCACAACCCCAAGTGTAAGGTTGTGATGTAGTAATAACTCAGTAAGACCGAGGTCAAATCCACATGGACTAAACTTATACGTATTCTGAAAATAACTAGAACTAGAAAAAGATCTAAATTGAAATTTAAATAATTGAGAGTAATGGTGAATAATGTTGATTAATACTTATAAATTTAAAGGTGGGAACTAGGGTGCCAAGAATCCACTTGTGACTATCAAGATGCTACCTTACTTAATTCAAGGAACACAATTGAAATTGGAGTCATATCTTATCCAATTGGAAGATAAAGCAATTTAAATCAAATATAAACTTTTCATTGTCCTAATTATCAATGAAGGAGAATTGTGATTAGAAGGGATTCCATCACTCTACCATGTCCAAGAGACGATAGCGAACAACGGGATTTACCAACCTCACTATCTCAAAACAAGAAAATATATTCAAAGCTATGACAACATCTGTTGTAATTTGTGTAATAATAAATCATAAAAAATTAAAAATATTCTAGTAATATCAAGCTAGAAATCAATGAAGTTCAATAAGAACATTAATCAAAGCAAAATAAACATGTAAACATGCTACAAGCTTCACCTCTTAGCCCTAGCTAAGAGGTTTAGCCAACCATATATATGATTGAAACCAAATCTCTTAAAGAAAGTATTAAAAATAAATTAGGGAATAAGAAAAACTCTTTGGCGGCTCCTCCCTTGTATATGCTCCTTGAGACCTTTCCAAATCCTATAAGATACTTTGAAACATTCTAGGAAGTCCTATTTATAGTTGTGGAACTCCAACTTTCGCACCGAGTTGGAAAAATCTAGAAACTGCCTCAAATTTACGCACTCTGTGCAGTTTTCCAAAATATACTCGGAGTTTCAGGATAATTTTAGGACAAATTCAGGAATACGTTTGTTTTCATGATAATTTCAGGATTCATTTTCTTCACTTCAAATCTTTGATTTTCTTTATTCCTCACTTGGTTTTCTTTGATCTTTGGAATGTGAATTCTTCATTAATGACTTCTAAATCTCCAAATCTTCATTTCGTAAGCGTTGGAGCATAAATCTTCCTTTTGACATCGATTTCACCTTAAGCTCTTGAAATCACCTCGCACATGAAAACAAGCTTAATTAAATCGATTAAGCATTATCATGTTTATAAAACCAATGTATAATTAGGAAGAAATATGTAATACTATACACTCAACACTCAGTAATAAGGATAATTTAAAAAGTATAACTCAGATGACAATTCCAAACAAAAGCATATATAGAGGTTTGGTTTCTCTACTCCACTTCCGACTAACACACTAAACTCATGAGTGTACCAGATTTCACTATTAGAAGTTTTAAATTAAGTTCACCTCCAACCTTTAGAAGTGTACACTTCTGCCGAATGCTAATATAAGGACTTGCCCACGTACTCACCTATATCAATGGCCTATACAAGGACTTACCACGTACACATCCGTGTCGGTGGCATACTCAAGGACTTACCCACATACACACTCCTGTCGGTTTCCTACGCAAGGACTTAAACATGTACTCACTCGTATTGGTGGTGATAAAATCATATACAAGAACCTACGCGAGTTTAGTTTTGTAACTCTACACTCAATTCTACATTTAAAAAAAAAAAAAAAAAAAAAAAAAAAAAAAAAAGAGTGCGGAGACTATTACAATTTAACAACTTGTCTGATTGAGTCCCTTTTATAATGCCTTCTTGGGTTGCTTATTGATGATCTCTCATGCTTCAATCAGCTCCCCTTGTGCTCCCCCGATCGTTGATGCCGATGCTTTGCCAAAGCTTCAACTCTAAAATTAATCACCTTGCATACAATTCTTCATTGAGGTGACTAAGGTAATGAAAATTGGGTAGAATCTCCTTCAACTAATGGGAAGTTGAATTCCTATGGGGATTCTCCTTGATGAACACTCTAAAGGTTAATAGACCTAAGGATTTACCAATAGAAATGGTGTACTATGATGAAAGGCCATTGATTGGCTAGACTCGATTACGCTATAAAAGCAGTTGATCAATTCCAAATTACACATTTGCGTAGGAAAGATCCCGTGACAGCTACACCAAGTTTTTAGAGCTATAAATACGCATTTGAATACTTATTCGCCAGCAGTATTGAGTTTTTTATAGACTTTTGCAAACGATATTCTTTCTTAAAAGTATATATATAAGTGTTGCTTTAAATTAATTTAAGTCGCAGTATGTGAAAACTGACTTTTCAGAATAACTCGATAAGTTGGATAATTGCGTATGTTGGCCGAGTACTTCAGACCGGGAGTTAATTCCATCCGGTGTGGTCATGCAGACTACAGTCTACATTGTAAAGCTTGAGTTATTAAATACTAGTTAGGTGGTCACTTAATACTAAAACACTTGTGAGAAGATTATGGTGATCCAGCTGATCTCACGCCTCTGATTCTTTTAATCACGATATTTAGAGATAGGCTAGTGGAGCCCACTAGTGGGCAATCACTAGTGGTTGGTCCCATGAAGTTTAGCCTCTTTTTTTGTTAATCATTTTTCTTTCTTCCGTTTGAAATTGATTACAAATTCAACTTTAATGAAGATTTAGATGAGGAAATAAGGATAAGACTGGATAATTTCTAATCTTATCCAAACTCCCAATCATTCCCTATAAATGGAAAGAATCTCTCTCATGAATAATACATCAAGCAACAATGAGAGTAAAAGGAGAAAATTGAGAGATTGATATTTATCCATCTAGCTTACCCTTGGAACAATCTAAGCAATAGATCGTAATCTGAGGCCATCTATACTGTAGAATCAGATGAGTGATTGGACCTATCTACTCCAATAATGGTTAGATGGACTGCTAAATTTAAACGGTTCATTTTCAGCTTTGTGGAAGTCTCATATCATGTATACCGTTAGATCTTGAGGGCTCATTCTTATGCACAAACTCTCAATGAGCAGGTGAATAAATGAATATGACACATAGATTGCTTACTCTGCTTTTTAATTGGTCCATGCCAACTCCGGTCTATCAATATGCAGGCCCTAGCATAGATGGTTAATGTCTAAAAAATCATTACTCTTAGATAACGTTACCCATACGTCAATGTGACTGCAATTACATTGGCACTTGACGAAGTGTGCGTCAGTGAAGTGACTGACAGCATAGGGTGTTTGGCTTGTCCCTTTTGGATATAAATCATGCAAAAAAAGGAAAATTTTCTTTATATGCACGTACTGTACCCACTTGATCATCTGCATGTGCGACTCACGTAAAACCTTCTCCTTTAATCCATGGATAGATGTATGATTTACGATAAACTCACGTAAGAATTATGAAATTAATAACATATCCACGTGGACCTTTAATCATCATGATCAATGGTCAAAATCATATTATCATTGTCTTTTCAATGCTTAAAACTACCTAGTACGTACCACCATCCACAGTACTTCTAAAACACCAGGTTGTATTTTATTTTCGTATAAACGCTTTTTAATTATTGTTTTCCCGCTATGCAGAGATGTACGGAGATGGTAATGCCCATTGGCTGCGGGAGCAATGATACGATGTTCCAAGCGCAACCCTTCGATCTGAAAAACTACACCGACGAGTGTAGGAATATGTCTGGCGTCACTCCAAGGCCTCATTGGATAACCACAGAATTTGGTGGGCATGTAAGTCTCTCTCCCAAACACTTTCAACTCTATGTTTGGATGCAAAAGAAAATCGAATTGGGAACATTCAGTTTAAGAATCTTTCCTAGCATTCAAAACTTAGGAGCAATCCTCGTAATGCTAAGAAATGATATTTTAGCATGCTAATAATTGCATTTCAATCTAGTTTTCCATCCAAACACTTCCATTGTCCTTCTCCAGCTCCTGAGGAGAGCTAGGTAGAAACAAATCCCACAAGGGATGATTTGGGTTTCTAGTCCTACTCACTTATCATGCCTTGGGAGGTTCCATCTTCCAAGACACTTTCATGGCAAAGATGGAATAGAGAAAGCCCATTCACAGTCGTATCTCGCAAAATGGGATGAGTTTTTTGACATGTTTTATATGATTTTGGGCTAGGATAATCTACTTAAGCCAACCAACCCGCTATGACAAGTTGCCCATGCCGGATTTGCAAGATTCTGTCAGATCGACGGTCAAAAGTCTTATTTAGTTTCGTTTTTACTATAAATAGTAAGTTTTAGTTCGAGTTTAACGTTTGATCCTTTGAGTCGTAGAAGTTGTGCTAAATATAAAAAGGGCTTAGAAAAGTTGGGAAAATAACATGGTTGGGCCAAATTACATGCTTATTATTTTTTGCCAAAAACTACGAAGTGTAGTAGGAATATAGGTAATCTATAAATAATAAGTTTACTATTTTTATAGTAAGTCACACTTTTAGAGTGTTTGAGTTGGAGTCTTAAGTATAAAACTTTGTTCTAAGTTTGATCACCTTATTTAAATAATTTTAATTTCATTTTTTTTTTATCATCAATTAAATTATTTTGAATTTATAAAAAATTATTCCTGCTTTTATCTCACATGATTCGAGGAGTCTATGAGAGGAGCACGGAGAGCTCCATGAATTCAAAGTAGTTATCCCTTAAGGAAGACAGTGATCGACCTCATCACATCCCTACCTGTGCTAGCTACCAAAAAAAAAAATGATTGTGACAACTTGGTGAGAAGATGGTACTACTTGAGAAATTGTCCCCACATTTCCAATTAATTCCTGCTTTGCATGTGCAAATCAGTAGATGGTAACTCGACAACTTGACTGGAAACCAGTTGAGTCTGCAGGTTGAGTTGAGTCAACTTGAAAATTCAGGCGAGTTTCTCATACGGGGATGTTTAATATTTTAAAAGTATAAATAATCTATAAATACTGCAGGTTGATTTTAAATGAGTTTGGTTGGGTTTGCTGAGTAGTTTTTTTTTTTTCCAAAAGCTGAGTTAGTGTTTTTCTTGAGCTTTGACCGAGTTGTGACCGGATTGAGTTTTTTTCCGAGTCCTCATGAAATCTAACTGAGTTGAGTAAACTCACAACTCATGTGAGTTTTTTTTTTTTTTTCTTCGAGATTTTAATACTATTCTCCAATCAAGTCCTAATAAACATACAAATGCTTTCCGTTATGCAATTTTGTTACTTAAATTTTAGAATTGAAAATAACTAGGCTTTGGTGTCAACTACAGGATATAAAATCGGTGCTACAGAGATTTAGCAGCAACATCATATTTTCCAATGGACTCAGGGACCCTTATAGTGTGGGAGGGTATAAAAATCCGCTTCTATATTTCATATGGTCTGTTTGGTTGCATCAATAATCATGATATTTCATGATTAATCAGTCTAATTTGATGCTAATTTTCTTAATTTTTTATTAAATCTGGTGCAACCAAACACACCCTTGGCGTCTTTTTTTTTTTTTTTTTTTTTTTTTTTTTTTTTACTTTTGCTTTCAAATGGCCTAGTGAGGATTTATTTATTATTATTTTTTCCATAAACAGGGTACTACAGAACATATCGGATAGTGTTGTAGCTATACATACCACTCAAGGTACTTCCTCTGTCCTTTTATTTGTTGAGATCTACTGCACATCAGGTGGGCCCCACGAATCTTGTTGTAAGTTAAGATTTAACCCACAATGCAATTGATAGGGCTTAATGATGGGTGAGCCCCTCTCATGTTCTCCTTAGTGCATGCCCGAAAAATCCGGCCGGTCCAAACTCGTGTGGGCCACGCACGGGGATTGGAGCTGGGATACCTGGCATAATGTTAGAGGCTTTTCAGAGTGTGTGGGGACCACTCATCTTGTACACGCCATCAAATCCATCAAAAAGGTTATCCCTGCCATGATAAATGGACATCCCAAATATCAGGCCATTCCAAGATCCAGGTTAGCCACACCACGTAATTGTCGAGGTTTTAGTACATGGTTAGGCCCACCTAAGTTCTCAACCGGCATGATTTCTCGATGCCAAGGAGATATCATACCAAGGGTACAGATTGGATGGCATCCACACATCATGGTGGGCCCTACATATCCCATAATGGTACTGCCCTTATAGCTTATGAGATCCGTGCATGCCTTGATCAATCTAAACTGAACGGTTGATCAGCTTTCTGATGGATGGGCCATTACTGAAAATTTTTTTAAAAAAATGTACTAATGGAGTGGTCAGAATGATTTTTTCTAGCTATGGCCCATCCAAGAGTTCGCCGAATGACTGGATGGTCTCTATCAATCATCATGTGTACGAAAATGAATGGTAAGGATCTCATGTGCATATGCCGGGAGAACTTGTACTGATCGAAAATTCATGTTCAGGGGCCCACTGCATGGATATATATTCTTCAAGGCCGGATGATCCCGAGTGGGTAATCTGGCAACGGAACGAGGAGATCAATATCATCGACGGATGGATTTCACACTACCATGCCGATCTTGCTGCTAGGACTACAAACCCAGCTTGAGAGGTTTAAGAGAAATTGCACCGATGCCGTGATTGATGTGTGAACACCTGGACGCTTACTTTTCTTTTCTTCTTCTTTTTTTTTTTTCTTTTTTTTTTTTTTTTTTTTTTTTTGGTTAAAACAAATCTCTGTAAGATTTCCCTTGGATTCTGTGTGAGAACACTCACGCTGTTCATGTTTTATATCAAACTGAGGTCCATACTTGGTGTTATGTAAATCTGATCTGCTTATTGTGTTTCCCATCATATATTACGTATATGAAGTTGTTTTCAAATGTTACATAAGATCTCATTTATGAATCTGGAAAGGTGATTCCTTTCTGTAATATGTATTTGATTTACAGTTGATATAAGCGTCTAAAAATTAAAAAAATTGGTCCACGGGAAGTTCTGGACTTAGGGCAATAGATGAGCAGTTTGGATTACTGAACATGGGTACGGTCCACCTAATTTCATAGATCAGAGACCCTTTGCAGGGAGGCACGGCCGGGCCTGGGCGTGCATGCCCATTGCGCCAGGCGCTCTCTCTCTCTCTCTCTCTCTCTCAATTTTTTGATGTAGTGTACTCAGAGACATATCTCCATACTACACTCGTGCCATATCCAAACTTAGGCCCAAATGCGTGAATCAATGATCTAAACTGTTGATCTTTCTTAATGAACATAATAACATTAAGGAAAAATATTTTCATAGTTAAAGGATTTATATATGCAGGGAATGATGAGTATTTGTGATGGAACCCATGATCCATCATTCTTACGTTGATCTACGTTAGATATATCTGATCTTAGGTCCACCATAATAGCTCCTATCAACACTAGACCATATGCTAGATATATACACATACACCAATTTTACATAGAATTGATGTTTAATATCAATGTTCATAATTTAATCAATTTGTGATCATCAAGACCCACCAAATTCGATGAGCAGGTCCCAAATCAAAGATTATTTTTACTATCTATAGTTTCATATAAATCAGGAATAAAAATTACATCATACCACTGTCAAATCACTAATAATAATAATAATAATAATAATAATAATAAAAGTAGTGCTTTTATAGTTGTGGGTCCATCACTGATAGTGTTCTACATCCAATGGTCCATCCTACCCTGATATGATAGTGGGATAAATCTATCTACTCCACATCAGAGTGTGTGGCCCACCTAATCAAATTTGGAGAGGTGTAGACGTTCAAATGTACTACATGTGGAAAAATAGGATGTCCATATCTCTACCCTAGGGATGAGTCCACATGGGATGTCTATATCTCTACCCTAGGGATGAGTCCACATGGGATGAGGTATAACATATCTTTCTCATTCATATGCGTACTCAATATCTGACCTTGATCCAAAGGATGCCTGGCCCACCGCCAGTGTATAGTTCACTATTCTTATTAAGATTGTGATTATACTACTTGCTCAAAAAATCAAAATTTGAGATATACGACTATGAGATAGAAAGGAAGTGATTGGATGGTATGGATATGGGGTTAAGATGTGGGGCCTATTTAAGTTTGAATTTGTTTGCAAAGAAATAGATGGTATGCGATACGTGAGGTACGCACGTCTCTTTTTTAAGATTTCATACGTGTTTTCTATTTCACCAAGGAAAATATCTCATGGTGCTTGCTTGGATGTGAACTTACACTGCCAACATGGCCCACATTCACCAATCACGCAATCTTTTTTGGTTAATCTCTTCAAATGATGATTTTATGGTTTCTAAAATTATTTTCTCAGTATTTACGAGATTAATCTTAACCCTTCATAGGTCTGAGGGTGTATTTAGGTACTCCACGGTTATCCAGAATAAGGGTGCACACATGTTTTTTTTTTTTTTTTTTTTTTACACACCCCCACACACTCACGCCCTAGTGGGATTTCACCACCAAGGACACTTGAACCCTTGACCGGGTGTTGAAACCCTGAGAGTCTACCACCCGAGCAAGAGTATATATGCCATGCGTGTGTATATCACAAATGGCTACGAACTACTAAATTCTAACCATATAGAGTCATAGGCCATGATGTACATATGATGTACATGTACAGGGAACAATAGTGTCGGTGTTCAAATATTCATGATAAATGAGATAATGGATGGTCATAATGATGTCTTATACACATGCGCATGATCTAATAAGATCAAAGTATATATGATATGATCAAATCATATAACATGATAAATCTACTCAAGATGAATCATACGAAAGCACTTTGACATAAATCAGATTGCCAGATCGATCAATATCTTCAATAAACCGTGATCATCTATTCATTCAGCCTTATATCGAAAATTCTACTCAAGTAAAATTTATTATATTTATATTGTTTTGAAGGTTATAGTATGATTAACAAGATGACCAGCACACATTAGGTGAATCATTTACTAAAATGATCAATTTGATGGATTTTACCCACCGTCCATCATTCAAACCAATTATAGTATTTGAACTGGCGATCTGAAGGTAAGTTCACCTTTAATATGTCATGGACATATTGACATATATGATCCACTTAATGTTTAAATTTTATCTCAATTTTTTGATGAAAAAAAATATTGTACTCCTAAAATTTGTTCAAAGTATTATAGGTTTGCTATCTCTGCTGGGAGTTGAGGTTCAAGGAGCGACCTGACCTAGACTATCTGGGATGGGTCGGTCTCAGAGAGTTGCATTGAGAGGAGGTCTTCTACAGGTGATCCCCTCTTAATAGTCTCCTCTCGCGGATTGAGGGAGGTGGCATACATGGTTTGTTGTTGCTACAACCTTCCTCAGAGAGCTATCAAATAACATTGTTAGGACTCGGGCTGGTCGCTCTGAACTCTACCGACCATATGCTCAGTTGGAAACTTCATAGCAAGGTGATAGGTAGATACTATGACTCGCATGACGTTCAAGGATAGTCTGCCCATAATTACATTATATACCATGGGGCAATCCACCACGAGAAAATCTACCATAGTGGTGACCTGGTTGGAGCCCTCTCCCATCGTCACTGGTAGAAGGATGCTTCCTTTCGATGTCACCTTCTCTCCTACGGAGCTGAGTAGAGGGATACGCACAGGTTGCAGTCTCGATCTCTTAACTCCCATTTTGTCGAAAGCGACTACGAATAGGATGTATGTCGAACTATGTGTCGACCAATATCCGATGTACCTTGTGGTTAGCAATGGTCATGCCGACCACAAATGCATCGTCGTGAGGGTTCTGAATCTCCCAAGCATCTTCCTCTGTAAAGGCAATCGTGCACGAGTCTATCTTAAGCTCTTTCCCAAGTCAGCCGGTGACATTTTCCTAATGGCATTCATCAATGGTTCTCGCACTCCAAGCATGGGCTCGGCGTGCTCGGTTTAAGTCACCGTCCCCGGTGGCTCCGCCGAAAATGGTGCATATTTTCCTGACTGGTTAGTTGTTGTTCTCCCCATGATGTTCCTGCTGAGGAGATGGTTCATCTTCTCTGCGTATAGCAACAAATTCGCACAAGAATCCCCTCTGAAGAAGTGATTTAATCTTTTCCTTGATATCGAAGTATTCAGTTGTGATGTGGCCGTGGTCTCAGTGGAAGTGACAATATTTCTTTTTGTCTTTCTTTTTTTCGGGTCGGCCCTCATCTTTTTTGGCCACCTCAAGATCATTTTTTCTTTAACCCCCATGAGCACCTGCTCCGGCATGGTGTTCAGTGGAGTGTACTGGCAAAACTGGCTCTCTATGACCTGATTGGCTCGGGGAGCACTGCTCTGGTCATCATTTCTTCTTATTTTGGAGCTCGTGGTAGATCATTCCTTATTTTCCTTCCCCATCTTATCTCTTGTCGAGATGTATGGGTGTACATCGAGTTGAACCAAGTCGAATTGGCCTCAGCTCGGCTCGGCTTGGCCACTAGCTGACCTCAGTTCGAACTCGACTCGGCTCGGTCCTTGAGCCTGACTGGCTAGATCGACTTGGTTCGGTCAGCAGCTCGAGCTAGTTTGAGCCAAGATCGAGCCAAGTTTGCCTATGCAGCATTTTCACAAACACCTGGACTGCACCTTCCAAATCTCACTGTATTTAAGACAACAACAATGGTTTTACAGGTATTTTATCAAACACCTTTTAAGCAACATAAAAATTAAGAAAAAAAGGGTATTGGTTTCATATACATACCTTCCTTGCCACCAACCAGACTTCGTTGGGTCATTTCATCAAACACTTGGTGAGCAACATCAATATCAAGGTAACCGAGTCACCGAACTGGTTCGACCTGAGTTTGATTCGAGCTAGGTTTGATCCAAGTCGAGTCAAGCTAGGGCTAGCTCGAAGTCGGCTCGGACTCATTTTCAAGCTAAAAAAATTAGCTCGACTCGGCTCGAACTCAGCTTCAAACTAAGTCGAATCGAGCTTTTTCGAGTCGAGTCGAGCGAGCTAACCGAGCTAGCTCGGTTCGTGTACACCTCAATCGAGATGCCCTCACCTCGGGCGTCTCTATGGGCGCTGAATAACTCATCGACATTAGAATATTTCTGAGCTCGGTTAAAGAGATCGGCGAGAGTTATCGAGGGATTTTTCTGAGCGAAAAGAGGAACTTTCCTCGCTTAAGCCCAACCATCATGGTTGTGAGGACCACTTGGTCCGCATAGCTATCTACCTAGAAAGCCTCGACGTTAAATCGAGCGATATAATCTTTCAATAGTTCGTTCTCCTTGTAGGTTACTATGAGGAGGTGAGTTGATGATTTCCTTATATCCTTACCTCTAATAAATTAGGTGGCAAAAGCCCTGCTGAGTTGGGAGAAAGAGCCAATGGATTTTGATTTCATGTGTTTATACCACTTATGAGTTGCCCCGGTCCGTATTAGGGAGAATGCCCTGCACATCACAAGTCTAGAAGTACTGTGAAGTTCCATCCATGCTCTAAATGATTCCATGTGCTCCATCAGGTCTCTTGAACCGGAGTAGGGTGATATTTAGGGCATTCGAAACCTAGGTGGTAGTTGGGCTTACATGATGTCATCTATAAACGATGATTCAGTCTGTTCGGGAAGGGCATCAACAAAAGTTGGGGCCTTCACTTGGTAAACTTACTGTATATCACCAAGTTGGCCCTTGATCTCCCCGAGACTTCATTTTTCTGTCATAATCTCGGAAGGCTTTCCTCGAAGTACTTGTCGCCTCTGATCCGAAGTATGATGCATGCTTAACTCAGTAAGCTCGGTGGTTTCTAGGGTCTGCATTTGGTTGAGAATGCTCCCCTATATCGAGATTTCCCCTGGTGCGGCTCAGGACACGACTGTATCGGGCGGGATTGCTTGGTTGCTATCTCCGCCTCTTCTCGTTGATTGGTTGGGAATCCATACTACCTCTCCAACAGTCTCATGATACAGTCCATGTTACCGATCAAGGCTCCCACTTGGTTCTCGAGGGAGATAAGCCGGCTACCTCAGTTGCGAGACTCCTGCACCACTGCTTATAAGGGTGGTTGGGACTAGGTAGTGACAGGGAGGCCTAAGCCCAGTGGGTGGATTTGGCCAAAGTGGGGACTTTCCATTAGAAGGAGGGCTAGTGGGGGTTTAGAGATGGTGAAAAGTTGACTTTGTTGTCATTCCCATAGACAACGCTAATGTGTTGTCACCGGATTGTGGGCCAATAGATATAATTGGTAGTGGATGTATGCCCACTGATGGACCTGCAAGAACAAGGGAGATATAGATAGCAAGGGGTGCCGGTAACTGGCTATGGACCCTCTGATGCATAAGGCTGATAAAGTTGGATTAATGAGTAGACAGTGGGTTTTCTTGCTTACCTCTTCTCGTTTGGGGTAGCGATATTTATAGGGTCCTTGGATTATTCTGAAACTTTCATGAAACCCGAGTACATTGCTCGTTTTCCAAAAACTCGAGCGTTAACCTTAAAGAGTGGCTCAAATATCACGTACTTTTTTTTTCTTCTATTATCAGAGTTAATAAACTAGCGAGATAAGAGCAAATCAAGTATAAGAGGGAGTCCAAATATACATAACCAAATATTTCAAGCAGTTACCCAAAAACTTATACAAACCAATGTCTCATAACTAAAGATTGAACAGTCAAATAATAAAAGTAGACTAGAAATTAGAGCCGCATAGCTATCGATCTCTCCATACAATGCATCGGAATCAACCCATACGTCATCCACGTATCCTGCAACCTGAATACGGTTTGATAGTGTCAATGGCTATCCCAGTGAGGTATAACCCCCAAGATTTGTCATATCACCAAGATAATTAAGCATAGTTATCAGAGACATGTATAACAAATATTACACAGTGATTATAATGGAGATCGGATAAGGTTCATCAGATACATATTCATTAAATAAATTTCACAGAGATAAATCTTGTTTAAATGCATGATTACATGTATATGCTCACAGACCTGGGGATGCACATCCAGCTGGTAAAAGTCGCCCAAGGAGAACTAGCTACCTATAAAAGACTATGCAACGAGGACGCCCAAGGTGGATTAGTCTCCCGAAAAAGTACTCAAAGGTACGCCCAAGGAGGACTAGGCACCCAAAAAAGTCCATGTAACAAGGACGCCCATAGCGGTACGAATGCACGAAATAATGATTCAGGATCACCTGGTAAAATACTCTACCATACAACCCATAGTGATCCAAGAAAATCCCTGTGTCTTACATCGACCGCCCGGTAAAGTCCGCATGCCATGAAAATGCATGATTAGCCCAACCATTATTATTCCAATTTCAAACAATCATTTTAAGGAAGCTCAAAGGTCTCTATGGGGGGTTTGTCACCCAGCATAGGCCAACAGCTCAGGTATAGTGTCCCATTCTACCATCCCTGGCTCATGAGACTAACAAATAGGATGTTTAAAGGTAACCTACCCAACTAGTGGCTAATTATAGTTCTACAAGTGGAACTTACCATCGCAAGGTTATACGGAGACGGTTCATTAAAGCCACATAGGGCGAATATTACATCAAGCCGCATAGGCAAACAATCCATCCCAAGGATGTGATAAAAATGGATTTTCCTAAAAGCCACGTGGGTAACAATTGGTCCCTAAGATTGGTAAATCCACAACAAAAACTCTATTTAATTTATTAGACGTTAATGACCACTAGTTCGAGGACCTCCAAGCAATCCAACAAGTATGCACATATGACCAATTAAATTACGTGTAATATCGATATCGCACATGCATATCTAAAATGTTCATTTTAAGTCAGAATAGAGGTATTTAAATTGAATTGCATATTCAAATAATTAAATTTAAATCCAATCCATTAATCATCTATAAAGGACTTAGATCAATAAGAGCAACTCGCCATATTAAGCAATCAATGAGATAAATGAGTACATAAATTGATAAATAAAGCTAACTATCAAGATGTAGAAAAGCTTGAAGGGTGATCCTCACCTTTCAATGGTTGACTTGGTTTCCAACGTTGTTAAATATTCGTATGTAATCTTTAAGATTAGCTTCACTAACAAATCAGTACATATATTGTGGTTAGATTGCTACGATACTTCATTTAGCGGGTTTGATAAAAATATTGTTTAATGGTGCAGATCTCAAGTTCCTAACTTAAGGTGTGTGTGTGTGTGTGTGTGTGTGTATATATATATATATATATATATATATATATGTGTGTGTGTGTGTGTGTATATATATAAACTATAGACTAGTTAAGACTAATTCGAGATGGGCAAATTTGAGATAACTCACCTCTACTAGTTGTTCCGACTTAATCAAATCCTGAATCACTTCGGCTTTGAATAAGGTTACCTACACGAGAATTTCAATATTTTAATAATAATTAACCCTGTTCAAGGGAACTAAGTTAAATTCCCACAATTCCCAAGATCACTATCGTTAAACTTAAATTTTCATAAAAATACCTAAACATGAAAATCTTCATATATCAATGAAGGTTTAAGGGCTAATAGACCCAATTCAAATGCAATTGTAGTGAAGATTAGCTCACCTTCGATGGATCGACTCAGTAGCTCGACTCGGCGATTCGACTCGCCTCGAACTCAACGGAACTTGGCAAATTACTGAGTTGACTCAGTAGTTCAACTCAACTCTCATCCTCCTACACCTTTTCTTTAATTCTTCTTTCTTTCCATTCCCTTCCTTTCTCTTCCCTTCTCTTCCTTTTCCTCCTTCCTCTTTCCTTTCTCCAAGAGGCATCCAGCGAGGTAGCTAAATAGTCAGCCCTTCGTTTGGCTCGTAACTCGTCGAGTCGACTCAAATAGCGACTCGATGTGGCACCCCATGAAGGACAATTGTCCGTCCTTCCCTCCTTTCTCTCCTTTCTTCTTCCTTTCCTTTCTTCTCCTTCATTTTCTTCTTCTTCCCTTATTTTCTCCTCTTCCTATGTTGCTTCCATCAATGACTGGACCAGACTCTCAGCCCGAGTCAAGCTGGTGTGGCTGCAGGTTGGCAGTAGCAGTTGCCCATTTTCTCTCCTGCATTCTCTCTCTCTTCTTCTTCCTTCTTAAAGCTTCTTTTCTGCCTTCCTTCTTTCTTCTTGCTCTATTTGGAAGATTAGAACCGACGCTGGACTCGGCCCAAATTCGACAAACTCGGATTGAGTCACAGTGCGGCATGACTGCAGCGGGCTACAACTCATCCTCCACGTCTCTATCCTGTTCTCTCCTTCTTTTCTTCTTCTCCTACTTCTCTCCTTCATTTCTTTCTACTGGGAGAACTCGAGGCATGGAACTCGGCTTAGACTCAGACCAAGTCGACTAATGCGGAAAGGAGGAACGACGCTCCTTTCCAATCTTTAAGGCTTCCCATTTTTGGAAAGTGTAGCCCTAAAATAGTCTTTTTAAAGGCTCTGCTAATCACTTTCTAGATGCTTCAAAAGCAACATTAATCACCAATTAGTTACAAGTTATCGGCTCCAAAGCACAAGAATTCAGGGTAGTATCTCCAAACTTTTGTTGCACGGTTAAAATCTGATGTCGTAGATGGATTTCTGACACCATGATCCATCAAGTGAATGGCTCTGATCAAGAGATGGGGCCCACTACAGATGGTGGGTGTTTTCGGTTTAATGAGGAAGATGATGGCCATAATCATGGCGGGTTTTGATCGAGTGGCCCATCCCTCAATATCAGGCACTTGGATGGTGTGGATAGGTCCCAGGATCATTGTGGGACCCACCAAACAGATGACTATTAATGTTTTTAATTAGTGGATTTGGTTTCAACTCCCGACGGCGGCGGGTGAGAAAAGCTAAGCCATAGCTGGGGAAACCCTAAAGACGTAGGGCTTGGATGCTTCCAAATGGAGGGCTGAGATGTGTGGATTCAACTTTACGTGGATCGCCAGCGTGGAAAGATGAAGGAAACAAAATATTTCCATTTTCAGAAAATCAGCCGCACACGGTCATTTTGTGCTCGATGTTGTGTGCACGGATGTGCGATCCAATAGGTGAAACTGGGTAGGATTGGATGGATTTGTGTTCGCTACATGATGAACGGTTCAGATGATTGATATGATCTCAGATGGTGGGTCACAAATCATGCCTATAAACGGCGTCCGTTTGAATTCTGCTCGGGGTGCATGTGGTCGAGCCATCACGCGATACCTTGATAGGGTTTTGGTTAGCTCCACCTGTGCAATACGATGGATGGCTTGGATCTGTCATGTGATCACGTGAGGTGGGCCAAATTTTAAATCAACGGACCTTATCCGTTCACTGGCGGGAATACGAAAGAAAGGAGAGAGAAAGCTCTCTTTTTCGGGGAAGGATTGGGTCAACCCTTGTCGATCGGGCTCCCTGGTCGGGTGCACAGCGAGTGCATGGGACCTTAGTGCATGTGCACCGCATTTGTGGGGCCCATAGTACTTCTTGATGAGATCTGCACCATTAGTCAGGTTCTACCAGTCTTGTTGCAACCTTTGACCAAAGATTAAGGGGGTTAAAAGCTCAGGTGGGCCACACTACTTACTTTTGTGATTTTTATTAACATTTACTAACAGTTTTAACGGTCAAATCGACCTAAAGCTAAACATCAATGGTCCAAGGTATTCTAAGCTCTATTTTTAGTGATAGTCTATAGTGATTTAGTGGCCATATGACTCACTGGTGAGGTTCAGGTTTAAGAATTGTTAGATCAATCTCGATCCGACGGTTAGGAACGTTTGAACCATCCAAACTTACTTCCATGTTTACCGACTTGAGGTGGATATTTACAATGCGTCTAATTGAGCTTTAGATCTCCTATAGATGTGGATCGAGTCTCTTTTGAGATCTTTGGTCGCTATGATGTAGAAGCATTGTCCATTCTTCAGATCCATAATTAATTCTACTGGAATTTTCCTTAACATGGCTATAATGAAGGGAAATGTTCAATTAGTCTAGGTTTGTACTTATATTAAGTTAGGTTACAAGGTAACACCCGAGTTTTAGAAAGTATGGGGTGTTACAATCTACCCCGTTTAAAGAAAATCTCATCCTCGAGATTCAGTGCTTTTAATAGGATTAGGGACAATTATAATATCATTTGTGGTGATTCTAAGCATTTGTTATTTTCCTATAAAGGTTTTTTGTATGTACGAATATATACCACTAGCTGCCAGAACTGGGGTTATTACAATCTATCCCCCTTAAAGAAAAATCTTGTCATCGAGATTTAGTAATATTCATCCCAAGTTACATTATTACAAGTAATAAATTCATCCAAATTGCGTACTTATCTATCATCTATCATAATGCGAAATCACAACTTGTATGGTTCCATTAAAAAAAAAAATTAGAACTCATTTCAGTACTTTGTAAAACTAGGAATATAGTTCAATGCTTGCTATGTCAGAAATTTCCCTAGCATTTACTAGGGGCATAAGTTCATTCAGGTTACAACTAATAGTAATATTATATCTTTCCTTTTATTTCTTATACTTCTAATGGTAGTTTCCTACTGTCTAATGTATAATACAATTTCTCAGTTTTTAGTGCTCGAGCCATTAGGAACAGATGGTCGTAGTAGGTTTGAGCCTAATACATTAATCCTCTGCTTGCACAGAATAGTGGAATTTGCTAGTATCATCTTCGAATCCTTGTAAATCTCGATCTTCTGCTTGATCAAGGCATTGAGATCATTGAGAATTTTCTAGGATATATAATTTGGTTCAAACCGCATATGCTTTGCTTGAAATATGATTCCATCAGTTCGTGGTCCCAATTATTCTAGACAGTTGGGAATATCATGAAGTTTTTCATTTTCATAAGAGTCTTGGAATCTAGGCGAAACGGTCCCAAATGACCAACACATTTTTACTACGCACTCTAATCACCTATTGCGCCACCTGGAAGTTTCGGCACTAGAATTTTTGAAGTTTGAATTTGAAGTTCGCTAAACTTATCCATTTTCTTAAATCTAGTCTTCATGTGCTCAGTCTAGGGCAAAAAATTTACCAAAAATTTATAATTTCACCTTTAGTTAACCTAATTGTTGAAACTTGATAGAATCATCGCCTTTAACTAAAGAGCTACATTAGGAAATTCTAATTACAATACCTAACTTAAGGGAGTGCTTATGTTCAATCTAATGGATAACATGATGGTTGAAGAATTTCCTAAGATGTCCATGTTAGATTCATTTACTGAGTGATGTGACAATGTTAGCTCAACTAAGGGAAATCATAGAAAAAGTTCAAATCCTAGACTTCTAAAAATGTTCTCGATGATCTTAATCACATCATAGTGGGCATTTGTTCTCCCGTGATCCTAAGTTAAATTTCTAAGTTCGATAATTATCAAGGTAGTCTATAGTGGGGACCTAAGTTTTGTTTTTAAGTTATATGGTTATTAAAACAAATTTTCTATGGAACTTAAAAATTTTGAGTCTCTAAGTTCATAATTTTCCTTACTATAAAGGAATTCTAGATGAATTCAAATGGCTATCCTATCAATTCAAAAGGGAACTTAAGTTTGGATATCTTCATTCTCCAACTTTCCTAATTCTAAGGGAATTCCACATACATCCAAATGGTTAAATAATTTCCAATGGGACTTAAATTTAGGTCTCTACATTCTCAAAATTTCCCTAAGTCTAGGGGAGATTCACCTAAGTTCCAACATCAAATTCCAACATCCTATCTTAAGACATTAAGGGTTTGTATAAGTTTGTTTCCCAAAGGCAAGGTTTGTCTAAACTCTCTCTGATACCATCTTGTAATACCCTGGTTCCCGGAACCCAAGTACATTGTTCGTTTTCCAAAAACCCGAGCATTAACCTTAAACAGTGGCTCAAATATCACGTACATTTTTTTCTTTTATTATCAAAGTTAGTAAACTAGCGGGATAGGAGCAATTCAAGTATAAGAGGGAGTCTAAATATACATAACCAAATATTTCAAGTGGTTACCCAAAAACTTATACAAACCAATGTCTCATAACTAAAGATTGAACAGTCAAATAATAAAAGTAGACTAGAAATTAGAGCCGCATAGCCATCGATCTCTCCATGCAACGCACCGGAATCAACTCATACGTCATCCATGTATCCTGTAACCCGAATACGATTTGATAGCGTCAATGGTTATCCCAGTGAGGTATAACCCCCAAGATTTGTCATATCACTAAGATAATTAAGCATAGTTATCAGAGACAGTGTATAACAAATATTACACACTGATTATAATGGAGATCAGATAAGGTTCATCAGATACACATTCATTAAATAAATTTCACAGAGATAAATCTTGTTTAAATGTATGCTTGCATGTATATGCTCACAGACCTAGGGATGCACATCCAGCTAGCAAAAGTCGCCCAAGGAGAACTATCCACCCGGAAAAGATTATGCAACGAGGACGCCTAAGATGGACTAGTCTCCCGGAAAAGTACTCAAAGGTACGCCCAAGGAGGACTAGGCACCCGGAAAAATCCATGCAACAAGGATGCCCATAACGGTACGAATGCACGAAATAATGATTTAGGATCACCCGGTAAAATACTCTACAGTACAACCCATAGTGATCCAAAAAAAAAACTCCGTGTCTTACATCGACCGCCCAGGAAAGTCTGTATGCCATGAAAATGCATGATTAGCCCAACCATTATTATTCTAATTTCAAATAATCATTTTAAGGAAGCTTAAAGGTTACTATGGGGGGTATGTGTAACGTCACGGATTTTTGCCAACTTGGAGTTAAATGTCCTTGGGCAATGGGTCGATCATAACCCCTTATTGACTTTTGAGAACTCAATCCTAAAGCCTTAAATCTCCTTTCAACCCATTTCCTTCAAAAATCTCACCTTTCACCACGTTATTCTTTAAATATTTATAAGTACTTTCATATTAGACACAAATCCTAAAGTTTAAATGATGAAGGAAAATATTTAAACTAAAATTTACCACAAATAGTAAATATATAAATAAAATAGTTTTTTGACCATTAACCTTTTTATAATCTCATGAAATAAATAGGTTATTTGGATAGAGCAGCTTCTCCTACCCCAAAATCATATATTGCACGTCGAATAACTCATTCCGGTTTGTAAAATACACCCATTTCAAATATCGGGTAGTAGAATCCCCACCAGACATCACAGCAACGCGCGGCGCCACCGCCCTGACCGCGGCGCACCGCCGGTGCACCGGATTTCGGTGGACCCTCGCTGCGATTTTCTGTATTTTTTGACCGACTTCAAAAAGTCATATCTCCCTCAATATAACTCCAATTTAGGTGATTCAAAAGCCAGATTGAAGCTTGATAAGTCTAGTTTCATATAAAAATAAGTGAAAAATATAATAAAATTTTTAATATAGTTAAATCTAGGTTGATGTAACAATTATCTAAAAAATTATTAGTTCGGACAGCCGCTACTTCTAGAATTTTTGGTAGAGATAAAGTAGACTTGATGATAAACTACTAGAAAAATAATTAAAATAATATACTAACTAAAAGTGCCAAAAAAGGACATATAACTACCCTAAGACCTTATTATGTCGTAATTAGGGCAGAATTTAGTTAAGTACTAAACTAAATAATCGATGGATTTGGCTTGAACCACTATCTATACAAATGGCAAGACCTAAAATCATTAATACTATTGACTCAATATCCCTTGCAAACTTAGGGGAAATCCCAAAACCCAGTTGCTCTCGGGAGCATATTGAAACTCCATATCAGACTTGGACCGCGCGTCAAAAGTCCGATTGTCGCGAAACTATAAGGTTATGACCGCCTTATTGGGCTTGACAACCATTACGGGAATCGAGCCCAAATAGTATCCAGAAATGCACAACTTGAGCCCTGAGCGAAGTGTGTGAGAAATGCGAATATCTTTAGAAAATGAACCAGAACTTAAGTGAATTGGGTCATTCGTTCACAGGCAAAATTGAAGACTTCAGACCATCAGATTCTGACCAAACTTCACCCATGGATCAGGGAAATTTTCCTGCTCTTATCCGTATACTTGTGGCCCTGATCGAGTGACAATGACCGTTGATCTGATACGGGTCCTCCACGGTCGATCCGCTAATCCGATCGCACCAAAATCGTAACCTGCCTTAGATCCATGGTTAGGGAACTTACCCTACACCGTAGGTGAGTAATGAACCTCTGGATGAGCCCCGTTTACCCGAAACAGGCGCCCTTTGGATACAAACCAGGTATACCATGGCCCTGGGGCCATTTGCATCAGTTTTGGGCCTATATAATGCCCTTAAACTACTCCATTTATATTCCATACGATTTTCTCCAAACCCTAGGAGAGAGAAGAGAGAAAAGAGGGGAAAAGAGTGAGGAGAGAAGGGAGACTCTGGGAGATTGTTGAAGGAATCCTCCCACACGACTCTACGTGCTAGATTGCCATTTTCTTTCACTATCTAACCCTCTTCCAGCTACAATTTTGGTAAGAAATCATAACCTTAATTTTGTTTTAGGAATCCAAATAGAGGAATCGACGAAATAGCTAACCTATTTCGTGATTTAGGTAGCCGTTGTTCTGTAGACGGAAGTGTAGGATTCGAACCGAGTTCGAAATAAGTTTTCCGACAAAAGGTACGGACTATAAACGTTTAGGTTATGGTTTTCAAGGCTTTCAATGTCAGTTAATGATTTATGTCTAACTTGATTGCTACCATATGATCTTAGTTACGATGTATTCGATAATTTATATGTGTGGGAACTATGTGAATATATGATGCAATCCATGTGTTTGTTGAAATGTTCGAATGAATATGAAATCATGATTTGTGCTTGCAATGACTATTAACATAGAATATATGATTATTGTATGTATGACAACTCCTTTGTGAAAGGATTTGCCATAATATATGCTATAACTAATTTAGTTCATATATGTGGTAATATGTAGTCTAAGTGTTTGATAAAATCTCTGAATGAGAAATTTTCCGATGAATTGTATTTATTAAGGGAGTTGAGATATGATTTGCAACTACCTTATCTAGATGTATAATTTCCTTCACGTAGTCTTAATTTCAACTACGTGATCTATGTATAAAAAACATATGTATAATAACATGTTCTATGTGTTTGATAAAATGTCTTAATGAGAAATCGCTTGATGAATTTTATTTAATGTGGGTGTTGAGATAGGATTCTCAACTACCTTATCAATATTTATAGTTCCCTTCATGTAATCTAAATTGCTACTACGTGATTTATGGATGAAATGTATATATATAATGACATGTTCAATGTGTTTGTTAAAATGCTCAATGGGATTTATATTTGAATTATTTGTTAAATGCTGTTATGACTATCACATATAAATACATATTGTATTTGAGTATGATTGGGACTACTACGTAGTCCAGGCAATTGGTAACAATTCCTATTTGAGTGGCGAAACCAGTCTCATTACATTGGATATGTTTGAAGAATCTGGGTTGCATGACAATTATCGAAAGTGGTTAGGCCACGTGGAGTGCTTATGCACTCCATGTCGATTAATTCAGCGTGCGCTCGTTCCAATCAAACTTGTCAAATAACCCGATTGGCCTATTGTGTGTTTACCATGTATGGATGCTACTGCTTGAATCTAAGGTACCACTTACCAATGTAAAACTCATCTCAACTATGGTACCACAAGCCACTAAGACTCATAAGTCGGGCATGGTGGTATGGGATACCGTGGTCGATCTGTCGGCCTACACTGGGGTGACGAGCCTCCCCGTAGTGACCAGTGAGCAACCCAAACTCGTGAGCCGAACATAGTGGTATGGGACACCGTGTTTGAGTTATCAGCCTACACCGGCGCAGCCTAGCTATGGTCCCAGCGTGGGTTGGGGTGAACCGTCTGATCCGGACCCCTTCGAAAATAGTGCTCCAATTGGTAAGGCATTGGTGGATTGACCTCGAGTATAAACTTTTGAACTTGCCTATCCACTGCTTTTCATTAGGGGTGATGTTGCCCTATAACTTGCCTATCGTATGTGATTGACTAAGATTGATAACCCTAGATGGATCCTTCGCTTGGGTTAATTATATAAAGGGAGGTACCTTAATTAGCTTCTCGAATCTACTGTATGAATAAGCCTAATCAATTACTTGGCTAACATGACCATGTACCGCATTGCATGTGCTTTGGCGAGGAAGCGCACGTTTAGGGAGTTTGTCATGCGCGATTGTGAGATGAAGTCGCTGAGGGAGTGCAGGCGAGGGCATGCATCATTACCGTATATCATCCCTGCATTAACAAGAGTAGTTAGAGATATTTGTTGTATTGCTTTATCATTACTGCTTGATTGAATTGATAACATGTTAACCTTTGCTTTATAGTACCACTGAGTTGGCCACTCATCCCACCCTGGGACGGTGTTTTAAAATACCACCCAGACTCTAGTTTAAATGCAGGCGATGGCGAAGTCTATACAGTGGAGTTAGACTTCGTAGGCGAGGAGGAAGGATTTTCTTACATTCAACTCTCAGATGAGTCTATGTATACCCCGTGCTGATTCAACGGGATTACAGGGACTTATGGATTAGTTGGACATTTACACTTTAACATTTTGTAAATTTTGGAACCATACATGTATATATTCAGCCTGGTAACATACTCATACTCTGGAGGTTGTGAAACACTTATATACTTTATATATCTATCTCAGTCTTTCGCTTGCCTAATTACATTAACTCTGGAGTATGATATGCTGATTTAGTATAATCCCACTCATATTTAAATGCACTAATATGGACAACATTTAATCATCATTATCTATGTTGCATAAGTGATGCGTTGGATCTCGGGAGTTTAGCTTTGCTCAACCCCCAAAATTCAGGGCATTACAGTTTGTCACCCAGCATAAGCCGACAGCTTAGGCATAGTATCTCATTCCACCATCCCTAGCTCATGAGACTAACAAATAGGATGTTTAAAGGTAACCTACCCAACTAGTGGTCAATTATAGTTCTACAGGTGGAACTTACCATCGCAAGGTTATACGAAGACGGTTCATTAAAGCCACATAGGGCGAATATTACATCAAGCCGCATAGGTAAACAATCCATCCTAAGGATGTGATAAAAATGGATTTTTCTAAAAGTCACATGGGCAGCAATTGGTCCCTAAGATGGTAAATCCACAACAAAAACTCTATTTAATTTATCAGATTTTAATGACCACTAGTTTGAGGACCTCCAAGTAATCCAACAAGTATTCACATATGACCAATTAAATTACGTGTAATATCGATATGGCACATGCATATCTAAAGTGTTCATTTTAAATCATAATAGAGGTATTTAAATTGAATCACATATTCTAATAATTGAATTTAAATCCAATCCATCAATCATCTATAAACGACTCAAATCAATAAGAGCAACTCGTCATATTAAGCAATCAATGAGATAAATAAACATAAATGGATAAACAAAGCTAACTATCAAGATATAGAAAAGCTTGAAGGGTGATCCTCACCTTTCAATGGTTGACTTGGTTTCCAACATTGTTAAATATTCATATGTAATCTTTAAGATTAACTTTACTAACAAATTAGTACACATAGTGTGGTTAGATTGCTATAATACTTCATTTATCAGGTTAGATAAAAATATTGTTTAATGGTGTATATCTCAAGTTTCTAACTTAAGGTGTAGATTAAAAATAAAATAAAATTATAGACTAGTTAAGACTAATTTAAGATGAGCAAATTTGAGATAACTCACCTCTATTAGTTGTTCCGACTTAATCAAATTCCGAATCACTTCGGCTTTGAATAAGGTAACCTACACGAGAGTTTCAATATTTTAATAATAATCAACCCTGTTCGAGGGAACTGAGTTAAATTCCCACAATTCCCGAGATCGCTATCGTTAAACTTAAATTTTCATAAAAATACCTAAACATGAAAATATATCTTCATATATCAATGAAGGTTTAAGGGCTAATAGACCCAATTCAAATGCAATTGTAGTGAAGATTAGCTCACCTTCGATGGATCGACTCAGTAGCTCGACTCGGCGATTCAACTCGCCCTGAACTCAATGGAACTTAACAAATTACTGAGTTGACTCAGTAGTTCAACTCAGCTCTCATCCTCCTACACCTTTTCTTTACTTCTTCTTTCTTTCCATTCCCTTCCTTTCTCTTCTGTTCTCTTCCTTTTCCTCCTTCCTCTTTCCTTTTTCCAAGAGGCATCCAGCGAGGTAGCTAAATAGCCAACCCTTCATCTGGCTCGCAACTCATGGAGTCGACTCAGACAGCGACTCGGTGCGGCACCCCATGAAGGACAATCGTCCTTCCCTCCTTCTCCTTTCTCTCCTCCTTCCCTCCTCCTTTCTCTCCTTTCTTCTTCCTTTCCTTTCTTCTTCTTCATTTTCTTCTTCTTCCCTTATTTTCTCCTCTTCCTCTGTTCCTTCCAACAATGACTGGACCCGACTCTCAGCCCGAGTCGAGCTGGTGCGGCAGTAGGTCGCCAATAGCAGCTGCCTGTTTTCTCTCCAACACTCTCTCTCTCTCTCTCTCTCTCTCTCTCTCTCTCTCTCTCTCTCTCTCTCTCTTCTTCCTTCTTAAAGCTTCTTTTCGGCCTTCCTTCTTTCTTCTTGCTCTATTAGGAAGATCGGAACCAACGCTGGACTCAGCCCAAATTCGACAGACTCGGATCGAGTCACAGTGTGGCACGACTACAGCGGGCTGCAGCTCATCCTCCACATCTCTATCACGTTCTCTCCTTCTTTTCTTCTTCTCCTGCTTCTTCTCTCCTTCATTTCTTTCTACAGGGAGAACTCGAGGCATGGAACTCGGCTCAAACTCAGACCGAGTCGACTAATGCGGAAAGGAGGAAAGACGCTCCTTTCCAATCTTTAAGGCTTCCCATTTTTGGAAAGTGTAGCCCTAAAACAGTCTTTTTAAAGGCTCTGCTAATCACTTTCTAGATGTTTCAAAAGCAACATTAATCACTGATTAGTTACAAGTTATCGGCTCCAAAACACGAGAATTCAAGGTAGTATCTCCAAACTTTGGTTGCACGGTTAAAATCTGATGTCGTAGATGGATTTCTGACACCATGATCCATCAAGTGAATGGCTCTGATCAAGAGATGGGGCCCACTGCAGATGGTGGGTGTTTTCGGTTTAACGAGAAAGATGATGGCCATAATCATGGCGGGTTTTGATTGGGTGGCCCATCCCTCGATCTGAGGCATTTGGATGGTGTGGATAGGTCCCAAGGTCATTGTGGGACCCACCGAACGGATGGTTATTAATGTTTTCAATTAGTGGATTTGGTTTCAACTCCCGGCGGCGGCGGGTGAGAAAAGCTAAGCCATAGCTGGGGAAACCCTAAAGACGTAGGGCTTGGATACTTTCAAATGGAGGGTTGAGATGCGTGGATTCAACTTCACGTGGATCGCCAGCGTGGAAAGTGGAAGGAAATAGAATATTTCCATTTTCAGAAAATTAGCCACACACAGTCATTTTGTGCTCAATGTTGTGTGCACAGATGTGCGATCCAATAGGTGAAACCGGGTAGGATTGGACTGATTCATGTTCTCTACACGATGAACGGTTCAGATGATTGATATGATCTCAGATGGTGGGTCACAGATCATGCCTATAAACGGCATCCGTTTGAATTCTGCTCGAGTTGGGTGCATGTGGTCGAGCCATCACGCAATACCTTGATAGGGTTTTGGTTAGCTCCACCCGTGCAATACGATGGACGGCTTGGATCTGTCACGTGATTACGTGAGGTGGGCCAAAATTTAAATCAACGGACCTTGTTCGTTCGCTAGCGGGAATATGAAAGAAAGCAGAGAGAAAGCTCTCTTTTTCGGGGAGGGATTGGGTTAGCCCTTGTCGACCGGTCTCCCTGGTCGGGTGCACAACGAGTGCACGGGACCTTAGTGCACGTGCACCGCATTTGTGGGGCCCATAGTACTTCTTGATGAGATCCACACCATCAATCAGGTTCTACTAGTCTTGTTGCGACCTTTGACCAGAGATTAAGGGGGTTAGAAGCTCAGGTGGGCCACACTATTTACTTTTGTGATTTTTATTAACATTTACTAACAATTTTAACGGTCAAATCGACCTAAAGCTAAACATCAATGGTCCAAGGTATTCTAAGCTCCATTTTTAGTGATAGTCTATAGTGATTTAGGGGCCATATGACTTAATGGTGAGGTTCAGGTTTAAGAATTGTTAGATCGATCTCGATCCGAAGGTTAGGAACGTTTGAACCGTCCAAACTTACTTCCACATTTACCGACTTGAGGTGGATATTTAAAATACATCTAATTGAGCGGTTAGATCTCCTATAGATGTGGATCGAGTCTCTTTTGAGATCTCTAGTCGCTATGATGTAGAAGCATGGTCCATTCTTTAGATCCATGATTAACTCTACTGGAATTTCCCTTGACATGGCTATAATGAAGGGAAATGTTCAATTAGTCTAGGTTTGTACTTATATTAAGTTTGGTTATAAAGTAACACCCAAGTACTAGAAAGTACGGGGTGTTACAGGCCTGCCTTAGTTGACATGTTCTTCAGCCAAGATCAGGGCAGTACCTCTTAATTTATCTAGACAGGGAATATAATTCCCTCTAGGTTACTTATACTGTCTTGGCGGTGGTTGGTTAAGTCAACTCAAAAGGTGGAGAGAGCTCGGATCTTGAGATCCTTGCCTTACGGGCCCTTTGCCTATGTCGTAGATGTTCCTGGTGAGATGTATCCTCCCCCACTGAGCTTTATCCTCGGATAGCTCAACTCGGGGGTTCATCCCCTTATCGGGAGAGTTGCTCATTATATTTTCAAGCCTTGTGCCCTGAACAACTTAGGTCGAAAACCTGTCCTGGGCCTTCGACCAACTTGGTTTGGGTTCTCTTGTAATTAATCAATTGTTCTTTCCTTACAAGAAACTAGTTCGGTTTTCCCTATAATAGAAGTAATTTTTCTGCAACATTAAATTATAAGACCGTGATCATCCAAGTTTCGATATAGCTTATTACACCTACCTCGATCGTTTGTTTCGATAGGCTTATCAGTTATTTATATTTTTTCTTTTTTCTTTATTTATTCTTATGGTTGTCTTGCAATCTGTCAATTATAATGTGCATCATATCTAAATATTAATTAAATCGGCAACATTTTTTCTTCTTTAAATGGCATACATATTCTCATTCCTTTGAGAAATATATTGAATTGAGAGTCTTGGTTAAAAAACAAGTCTTTAAGTTTATAAACTCATGTCTATTGTCACAAGGCAAAAAAATAAAAAACTCATTTAGAAGTGCTAACCACTATCTATTCATAAATCACTTGAACAAAAGCACAAGTATTAATATTTAAAAGGACCCTAAATCTTTGATTCCAGTCAGTCGAGAGGACCCTGATTTTTTATTCCGGTCTCCAATGTATTCAGCTCAACATGAAAAAACACTAGTGATTTAATCCAACTTTGAGTCGTGTAAGATCTCACACGCTTAGTATACTCTACCCACGCCCAAAAAAAAACAATCTAGACTTTTCGTGTCACAGGGAGTAGTCAAATTTGAATGGATTGACAGCAACAATACCTTCATTAATCCAATTCCTTCCCTCCTTTTCAAAGTCGGGTAAAACTTTTCTTTGACCAAATGCAATTGAGAAATTTGCGACTGTACGACCCATTTATGGCCCAGTTAGGAATCTACGCCTACCTCGTTTTCCTCTGCGAGAATATGCCTCAGCTGTACGGATGCCTTGCCAAAGGTCGAAAATGCCCCTGCCTTTTCCTTCAAGCAGGAAGACGAGCGCTGACGCTCCTCGAACTCGAGGTTGTACGAACGGTTCAAAAGTGATCAACGTTACATGGGCCCCACAGTTATGTATTTATTATATCTACAACGTTCATCCATATTTCGAGATCACTTCGGAGCATTATCAAAAAAAAAAAAAAAAAAATCATATCCAAAGATCAATTGGACCTCACCACAAAGAGGAGCGGGAAAATTGATTTTCACAGTTAAAACTTTTTTAGGGCCCACCATAACATTTATTTTCCATCCAAGCTATTCATAAGGTCACAAAGACCTGGATGAAGAGGAAATAAAAATTTCATAATGATCCAAAACCTCTGTGACCCCTAAAAGGGTTTCAATGGTAGACGTTCAATTCCCCACTGCCTTTCACAGTGTGGTCCACTTGATTGTTAGATCTGTCTTATTTTCTGTCTCAAGCCTTAATATGAGCTCGTAAAATAAATGGACGGTTTGGATATAACATAGACCTCATGATGGGACCCAAAAAACAAAAACAAAAACAAAAAAAAAACTAGATTTTTATATTTTTATATTTTTTATTTTTTTATACAGGAGATTTGGCTACGCCATAGCTACCAAAATCCGTAGCCATAGAGGACTATCGGGGTGGGTGCGCCGAACTAGCCGCGCCCGCGCCACTTGCTGACGCATCTGGCATCGGCGTGGCCACGCCTATTTGGAGGCCCCTATGGCTACGGATTATAACCGTAGCCATAGATGGCTATGCAAAATTTTTTATTTTTATTTTTATTTTTATTTTTTACATGAAGAACTTTATTTTACCTACAATTTTCTCAAACACATATTTATATAAATATGCATATATAAGCATATAAAAAAAATTTCCTCTTTTTTTTTTCATTTATTTCTTTATTCATTTAAAAAGTATATCTTCTAAACCAAAATTAGTTACCGATGAACCCTATATGATTTTGGGGTAGGAGAAGCTACTTTAGCCAACCAACCTAGTTATTTTCCAAGATTCCATCAGGTTAATGACCGTGAAATGCATGAAAATTACCGTAAAGTGCATGAAAATAACCATGAAGGGAATTGACCGGGAAATGCATGAAAATGACAGTGAAATAAAACGGAATCGCCGAAAATGACCGTGAAGTGAAGGGGCATGACCGTGAAGTGAAGGGGCATGACCGTGAAATGCGCGGAAATGACCGTGAAGTGAAGCGATTGGACTACGAAATGCGTGGAAATGACCGTGAAGTGAAGGGCATGACTGTGAAATACGTCGAAATGACCGTGAATCAACACGGAATAGGCGAGAATGACTGTGGTATGCAGGAAAATGACCGCGAAGTGAGGCGATTGGACCTTGAAATGTGCGAAAATGATCGTGAAATGCGCCGAAATGACCATGAATCAATACGGAATAGGCAGGAATGACCGTGGGATGCATGGAAATGACAGGGAAGTGAGGCGATTGGACCTTGAAATGCGTAGAAATGACCGTGAAGTGAAGAGGCGTGACCGTGAAATGCACCGAAATAACCGTGAATCAACACAGAGTAAGCAGGAATGACTATGATATGCATGGAAATGACCGTGAAGTGCAGCGATTGGACTGTGAAATGCGCGGAAATGACCGTGACGTGAAGGGACATGACCGTGAAATGCGCTAAAATGACCGTGAATTAACACAGAATAGGCGGGAATAACCGTGATATGAATTGAAATGAGCATGAAGTGAGGCGATTGGACCGTGAAGTGAAGGGGCATGACCGTAAAATGCGTCGAAATGACCGTGAATCAACACGGAATACACGGGAATGACCATGGTATGCATGGAAATGACCGTGAAGTGAGGCAATTGGATAATGAAATGTGCGAAAATGACCGTGAAGTGAGGCAATTGGACAATGAAATGTGCGAAAATGATCGTGAAGTGAAGGGGCATGACTGTGAAATGCGCTGAAATGACCATGAATCAACACGGAATAGGTGGGAATGACCATGAAATGCATGAAAATGGGGGTGAAGTGAAGCGAATGGACTCCAAAATGCGTGAGACTGACCGTGAAGTGAAGACGTGTTACCGAGAAATGCGTCGAAATCACCTTGAATCAACACGGAAAAGGCAGAAATGACCGTGATATGCATGGAAATGGGGGTGAAGTGAAGCGAATGGATGGCGAAATGCGCGGGACTGACCGTGAAGTAAAGACGCGGGACCGCGAAATGCGTCGAAATGACCGTGAATCAACACGGAATATGTGGGAATGACTGTGATATGCATGGAAATGGGGGTGAAGTGTAGCGATTGGACTGCAAAATGCGAGCAAGTGAGCGTGAAGTAAAGACGCGGGACCGCGAAATGCATCGAAGTAACCGTGAATCAACACGGAATATGCGGGAATGACCGTGATATGCATGGAAATGGGGGTGAAGTGAAGCGATTGGACCGCGAAATGTGCGGAAGTGACAGTGAAGTAAAGACGCAGGACCACGAAATGCATCAAAATGATCATGAATCAACACGGAATATGCAGGAATGATCGTGATATGCATGGAAATGGGGGTGAAGTGAAGCAATTGAACCGCAAAATGCGCGGAAGTGACCGTGAAGTGAAGACGCGGGACCATGAAGTACATCGAAATGACCGTGAATCAACACGAAATATGCAGGAATGACCTTGATATGCATAGAAATGGGGGTGAAGTGAAGCGATTGGACCACAAAATGCGCGGAAGTGACTGTGAAGTGAAGACGCGGGACCGTGAAGTGCGTCGAAATGACCGTAAATCAACACGGAATATGTGAGAATGATCGTGATATGCATGGAAATGGGGGTGAAGTGAAGCGATTGGACCACAAAATGCGAGGAAGTGAGCGTGAAGTGAAGACGCGTAACCGTGAAGTGCGTCGAAATAACCATAAATCAACACGAAATATGCGGGAATGACCGTAATATGCATGGAAATGGGGGTGAAGTGAAGCGATTGGACCGAAAAATGTGCGGAAGTGACCGTAAAGTGAAGACGCGGGACCGTGAAGTGCGTCGAAATGACCGCGAATCAACACGGAATATGTGGGAATGATCGTGATATGTATGGAAATGGGGGTGAAGTGAAGCGATTGGACCGCAAAATGCGCGGAAGTGACAGTGAAATGAAGACTAGGGACCATGAAGTGCATCGAAATGACCGTGAATCAACACAGAATATGCGGGAATGACCGTGATATGCATGAAAATGGGGGTGAAGTGAAGTGATTGGACCGCAAAATGCGGGGAAGTGACCGTGAAGTGAAGATGCGGGACTGTGAAGTGCGTCGAAATGACCGTGAATCAACACGGAATGTGCGGGAATGACCGTGATATGCATGGAAATGGGGGTAAAGTGAAGCGATTGGATTGTAAAATGTGCGGAAGTGACCGTGAAGTGAAGACGCGGGACCGTGAAGTGCGTCGAAATGACCGTGAATCAACACGAAATATGCGGGAATGACCGTGATATGCATGAAAATGGGGGTAAAGTGAAGCGATTGGACTGCAAAATACACGAAAGTGACTGTGAAGTGAAATGCACGGAAATGACCGTGTATTGGCCGCATGCATTTCGCGGTCCAATCGCTTCACTTCACCCCCATTTCCATGCATATCACGATCATTTTCGCATATTTCATGTTGATTCACGGTGATTTCGACGCATTTCACGGTCCCGCGTCTTCACTTCACGGTCACTTCCGTGCATTTTGCGGTCCAATTGCTTCACTTCACACCCATTTTCATGCATATCACGATCATTTCCGCATATTCCGTGTTGATTCACGGTGATTTTAAAGCATTTCACGGTCCCGCGTCTTCACTTCACGGTCACTTCCATGCATTTTGCAGTCCAATTGCTTCACTTTACCCCTATTTCCATGCATATCACGATCATTCCCGCATATTCTGTGTTGATTCATGGTGATTTCGATGCATTTCGCGGTCCCACGTCTTCACTTCACAGTCAGTTCCGCATATTTCGCGGTCCAATCACCTCACTTCACAATCATTTCCATGCATATCACAGTCATTCCCGCCTATTCTGTGTTGATTCACGGTCATTTCGACGCATTTTACGGTCATGCCCTTCACTTCACTTCACGGTCATTTCCCTAAACCTTAATCTACGCCTAACCTAAACCTATTCTCAAATCCCAAAACCTATAACCTAAACCTAAACCTTAACATAAACCTATAACCTATAACCTAAACCCGAACATAAACCCGAACCCGAACCCGAATTCGTAAACCTAAACCTATACTTATAACCTAAATCTATTCTCAAATCCCAAAACCTATAACTACAACCTAAACCTTAACGTAAACCTATAACCTATAACCTAAACTTATAACTTAAACTCAATTCCCTAAACATTAACCTACAACCTAACCTAAACCTATACTTATAACCTAAACTTATTCTCAAATCTAAACCTATAACCTAAACCTAAACCTTTAACCTAAACTTATTACCTTAACTTGAACCTATTCTCAAATCCCAAAACCTAAACATTTAACCTATAACCTAAACGTATAACCTATAACCTAAACCCAAACCTAAACCTATACCCCGTAACCTATAACCTAAACCTAAACCTTAACTTATTCTCAATTACCTAAATCTATAACCTATAATCTATAACCTAAACCTTAGCCTAAACCTAAACCTAAACCTTAACCTATAACCTAAACCTTAACCTATTCTTAAATCCCTAAACCTATAACCTAAACTTAAATCTATAACCTATAACCTAAACTAAACCTAAACCTAAACCTATAACCTATAACCTATAACCTTAACCTAACCTATAACCTATAACCTAAAACCTGAACGTATTCTCAAATCCCTAAACCTAAACCTACACCTAATCCTAATCTCAACTCCCTAACCTAAACGTAAACCTAAATTTGAAAACCCAAACCTAAACCCGATCCTGATTCATGGTCACTTCGATGCATTTCACGGTCACGCCCCTTCAGTTCACGGTCATTTTCATGCATTTCACGGTCCAATCACTACACTTCACGGTCATTTCCATGCATATCACGGTCATTGCCGCCTCTTTCGTGTTGATTCACGGTCATTTTGGCGCATTTCACGATCATGCCCCCTCACTTCACGGTCATTTCCGCGCATTTCACGGTCTAATCGCTTCACTTCACGGTCATTTTCATGCATATCACGGTCATTCCCGTATATTTCGTGTTAATTCATGGTCATTTCGACGCATTTTGCAATCCCGCGTCTTCACTTCATGGTCATTTCCGTGTATTTTGCGGTCCAATCGCTTCACTTCACCCTCATTTCCATGCATATCACGGTCATTCTCGCATATTTTGTATTGATTCACGGTCATTTCGACACATTTCGCGGTCCCGCGTCTTTACTTCATGGTCACTTTCACGCATTTCGCGGTCCAATCACTTCACTTCACCCTCATTTCCATGCATATCACAGTCATTCCCGCATATTCTGTGTTGATTCACGGTCATTTCGATGCATTTCACGGTCATGGCCCTTCACTTCAAGATCATTTTCGTGCATTTCGCGGTCCAATCGCTTCACTTCACGGTCATTTCCATGCATATCACGGTCATTCCCGCCTATTCCGTGTTGATTCACGATCATTTCAACGCATTTCACGGTCATGCCCCTTCACTTTACGGTCGTTTCTCTAAACCTATACTTATAACCTAAACTTATTCTCAAATCCCAAAACCTATAACCTAAACCTAAACCTTAACATAAACCTATAACCTATAACCTAAACATATAACCTAAACTTAATTCCCTAAACCTTAACCTCCAACCTAACTTAAACCTATACTTATAACATAAACCTATTCTCAAATCTAAACCTATAACCTAAACCTAAACGTATAACATTAACCTAAACCTTTATCATAAACTTATAACCTTTAACCTAAACCTATTCTCAAATCCCAAAACCTAAACCTTTAAGCTATAACCTAAACCTAAACCTTTAACCTATAACCTAAATGTATAACCTATAACCTAAACCCAAACCTAAACCTATACCCTGTAACCTATAACCTAAACCTAAACCTTAACTTATTCTCAATTCCCTAAATCTATAACCTATAATCTATAACCTAAACCTTAGCCTAAACCTAAACCTAAACCTTAACCTATAACCTATAACCTATAATCTAAACCTATTCTTAAATCCCTAAACCTATAACCTAAACTTAAACCTATAACCTATAACCTAAACCCAAACCTAAACCTATAACCTTAACCTAAACCTATAACCTAAACCTAAACCTTAACCTATAACCTAAACCTAAACCTAAAACCTAAACCTATAACCTAAATCCACTGACATCACCATCATTACCTTAAAATCCATCCCATCCCTCCTAATTCCATGGGATTCACCTGGCCAAACAGGCCCTTAAATCCCATCCAATCCACCCTAATCCCTTCAAAAATGCCTGGGACGTGTTTGGTTCGGGGGATTGAAAGGGATTGGAAGGTTTAATCCCCGGATTGGCCGGGCGTGCCAAACAGACCCGATATAGCAATCCCGGAGTATAGTAATCTCATAGATCTTGCACCAATCCAATGACGCAACTATTATTACCTTGAAATCCATGCAATCCACTCTAATACCATCCAATCCCATCCAATCTGCTCGGCCAAACAGGCCCATAGGGTACATTAAGTAACTAATTTTAGTTTAGAAGATATTCTTGTCAAGTGAAGTGAATTGACCGTGAAATGCATGGAAATGACCGTGAAGTGAAGGGAATTGACCATGAAATGCGCCGAAATGACCGTGAATCAACACGGAATAGATGGGAATGACCGTGATTTCCATGCATATCACAGTCATTCCCGTCTATTCCGTGTTGATTCACGGTTATTTCGGCGCGATTTCACGGTCAATTCCTTCACTTCACAGTCATTTCCATGCATTTCACGGTCAATTCGCTTCACTTCATGGTCATTTCCATGCATATCACGGTCATTCCCACCTATTTCGTGTTGATTCACGGTCATTTCGGCGCATTTCACGGTCATGCCCCTTCACTTCACGGTCATTTCCGTGCATTTCACGGTCCAATCGCTACACTTCACCGTGAAATGCGTCGAAATGACCGTGAATCAACACGGAATAGGCGGGAATGACCGTGAAATGCATGGAAATGACCGTGAAGTGAATTGACCGTGAAATGCGCGGAAATGACCGTGAAGTGAAGGGGCATGACCGTGAAATGCGTCGAAATGACCGTGAATCAACACGGAATAGGCGGGAATGACTGTGATATGCATGGAAATCACGGTCATTCCCGTCTATTCCGTGTTGATTCACGGTCATTTCGGCGCATTTCACGGTCAATTCCCTTCACTTCACGGTCATTTCCATGCATTTCACGGTCAATTCGCTTCACTTCATGGTCATTTCCATGCATATCACGGTCATTCCCACCTATTCCGTGTTGATTCACGGTCATTTCGACGCATTTCACGGTCATGCCCCTTCACTTCATGGTCATTTCTGCACATTTCATGGTCCAATCGCTACACTTCACCTTGAAATGCTTCGAAATGACCGTGAATTAACACGGAATAGGCGGGAATGACCGTGAAGTGAAGCGAATTGACCGTGAAATGAGCGAAAATGATCGTGAAGTGAAGGGGCATGACCGTGAAATGCATCGAAATGACCGTGAATCAACACGGAATAGACGGGAATGACCGTGATTTTCATGCATTTCACGATCCTTCCCCTTCTTTAATTTTCTCCGGACATTGATAGGAACGAGCCGGGAATTGAGTGATTAGACGGTCGAAATCATTGTCCTAGGCCGAATAAGTCAATACCGGGCTGGGATTGATAATTCCGACCCATTCCGGAATAAAGACTCAAGGGTGAAGAGAAATTCACCAAGAATAGTAGAATTGAGAATAAAGGGGATTTTGACCATTAACTGGGATGAATTTCATGAAACTAATAAGCCCATTGCGTAGATCAGCTTCCCCTACCCTAAAATCATATATGGCACGTCCCGGGAGGCCTCACCGGCGCCTGGGAAATCGCAAAACAAGGAAGTCCCAGGTAGGACTTCGGTGTGCCCACGCCCGGACCCGGCGTGCCCACGCCCAACCCTCCAGCGACTTGGCGTGCCCACGCCCGACCGGCGTGCCCATGCCCAACCCTCCAGGGACTCGACGTGCCCACGCCGGAATTTTCTACAAAAATCGATCAACTTCAAAAATTCATATCTCATTCGTTACAACTCCGATTTAGGTGATTCAAAAATTAGATTGAAGCTTGATGAGTCTAGTTTTATATAAAAATAAGAAAAAATAAAATAAAAATTATAATATAGCTAAAATTAAGTTGTTCCGTCAACTGTCCAAAATTTTTTGATTTCAGACAGCTGTTACTCCTAGAATTTTTATAATTTAGTTACAACTCTAAACGATATGAAATTTTGTGCGATGACTTGAAACTTGATGATAAATCATCGTAAAATTTTTTAAAATAATTAAGTTACTAAAAGTATAAGAAAACTTATAGGAAATAGAAATATTTTATAATCATACAAAATAAAAAAAAACTTAGTCCTCCTCCCTTTGCAACCTACATACGTGTGGGGCCTATTCTTTTTGGCATTTCAAGTGCCCAAAAACCTTCATCCCTCTCCTCTCACTTTCTTTCATTCTTTCTATAACCCTAGAGAGAGAGAGAGACCTCCCACTCGCTCATCCTTAAACCCAAACCTCCAAGGTTTCTTCCTCCTTCACACTTCTCCACCTTCCTAACCCACCTCCTCTTTCTCATTTCTCAACCATCTTCCACTCCATCCCTTTTAACACTCAATCACATCTCCCCTCTTCCATTCTCAATCAAATCCCAACTTCACATTTTGCTTTACATCTCCCACAATCCTTTCTAAAGCATTTCTCAAATCCTAAATCGCAAAACCTTTCCTCCATTCATCCCACTCCATCACTTCCAAAACCCATTCATAAGACATCCATCCCCAAATCCATTTCAAACCCTCATTCTCCAAATCTCACTTCTTCAAACCCATTCCATTCTCATTTCACGGTCCCACGTCTTCACTTCACGGTCACTTCCGTGCATTTCGCGGTCCCACGTCTTCACTTTACGGTCACTTCCGTGCATTTCTCGGTCCATGAAGTGAAGACGCGTGACCGCGAAATGCGTCGAAATGACCGTGAATCAACACGGAATATGCGGGAATAACCGTGATATGCATAGAAATGGGGGTGAAGTGAAGCGGTTGGACCACAAAATGCACGGAAGTGACCGTGAAATAAAGACGCGGGACCGCGAAATGCGTCGAAATCACCGTGAATCAACACGGAATATGCGGGAATGATCGTGATATGCATGGAAATGGGGGTGAAGTGAAGCGATTGGACCGCGAAATGCACGAAAGTGACTGTGAAGTGAAGACGCGGGACCGCGAAATGCGTCGAAATCACCGTGAATCAACACGGAATATGCGGGAATGATCGTGATATGCATGGAAATGGGGGTGAAGTGAAGTGATTGGACCGCGAAATGCACGGAAGTGACTGTGAAGTGAAGACACGGGACCGCGAAATGCGTCGAAATCACCGTGAATCAACACGGAATATGCGGAATGATCGTGATATGCATGGAAATAGGGGTGAAGTGAAGCGATTGGACCGCAAAATGCACGGAAGTGACCATGAAGTGAACACGCGGGACCGTGAAATGTGTCGAAATCACTGTGAATCAACACGGAATATGCGGGAATGACCGTGATATGCATGGAAATGGGGGTGAAGTGAAGCGATTGGATTGCGAAATGCATGGAAGTGACAGTGAAGTGAAGACGCGGGACCGTGAAATGCATCGAAATGACCATGAATTAACACGGAATATGCTGGAATGACCGTGATATGCATGGAAATGGGGGTGAAGTGAATCGATTGGACCTCGAAATGCATGGAACTGACAGTAAAGTGAAGACGCGAGACCGTGAAATGCGTCGAAATGACCGTGAATCAACATGGAATATGCGGGAATGACCGTGATATGCATGGAAATGGAGGTGAAGTGAATCAATTGGACCATGAAATGCACGGAAGTGACCGTGAAGTGAAGATGCGGGACCGTGAAATGCGTCGAAATGACCGTGAATCAACACGGAATATGCTGGAATGACCGTGATATGCATGAAAATGGGGGTGAAGTGAAGCGATTGGATTGCGAAATGCGTGGAAGTGACGGTGAAGTGAAGATGCGGGACCGTGAAATGCGTCGAAATGACCGTGAATCAATACGGAATATGCAGGAATGACCGTGATATGTATGGAAATGGGGGTAAAGTGAATCGATTGGACCTCGAAATGCGCGGAAGTGACCGTAAAGTCTAGACACGGGACCGTGAAATGCGTCGAAATGACCATGAATCAACGTGGAATATGTGGGAATGACCGTGATAAGCATGAAAATGGGGGTGAAGTAAAGTGATTGGACCGCAAAATGCACGGAAGTGACCATGAAGTGGAGACGCAGGACCGTGAAATGAGTCGAAATGACCGTGAATCAACACGGCATATGTGGGAATGACCGTGATATGCATGGAAATGGGGGTGAAGTGAATCGATTGGACGGTGAAATGTGCGGAAGTGACCGTGAAGTGAAGACGTGTGACCGCAAAATGCATCGAATTCACTGCGAATCAACACGGAAAAGGCGGGAATGACCCATTTTCATGCTTATCACGGTCATCCCGCATATTCCTTGTTGATTCACGGTCATTTCGAAGCATTTCATGGTCCTGTGTCTTCACTTCATGGTCACTTCTGCGCATTTCGCGGTTCAATCGATTCACTTCACTCCCATTTCCACGCATATCATGGTCATTCCCGCATATTCCGTGTTGATTCACGGTCATTTCGATGCATTTCACGGTCCCGCGTCTTCACTTCACCATCACTTCCGCGCATTTCGCAGTCCAATCGCTTCACTTCACCCCCATTTCTATGCTTATCACTGGTCATTCCCGCATATTCTGTGTTGATTCACAGTCATTTTGACGCATTTCACGGTCCCACGTCTTCACTTCACAGTCACTTCCATGCATTTCGCGGTCCAATCGATTCACTTCGCCCCCATTTTCATGCATATCACGGTCATTCTCGCATATTCTGTGTTGATTCACGGTCATTTCGACGCATTTCACGGTCCCGCGTCTTCACTTCACGGTCACTTCCGTGCATTTTGCAGTCCAATCAATTCACTTCACCCCATTTCCATTCATATCACGGTCATTCCCGCATATTCCGTGTTGATTCATGGTCATTTCGACGCATTTTGCGATCCCGCATCTTCTCTTCACGGTCACTTCCACGCATTTCGCGGTCCAATCGCTTCACTTCACCCCCATTTCTATGCTTATCACGGTCATTCCCACATATTCTGTGTTGATTCACGGTCATTTCGACGATTTCACCGCCCCACGCCTTCACTTTCACTTCCATGGCCGGTCACGTCTTCACTTCACGGTCACTTCCGTGCATTTTCGATGGTCCAATCGATTCACTTCACCCCATTTCCATGCATATCACGATCATCATTCATAGCATATTTCGTCTCGATTGATTCATGTAATTTCGACGCATTTCGCGGTCCCCGTCTTCACTTCACGGTCTTCCACATATTTCGCGGTCCAATCGCCTCACTTCACAATCATTTCTATGCATATCACGGTCATTCCCGCCTATTCCGTGTTGATTCACGGTCATTTCGACGCATTTCACGGTCATGCCCCTTCACTTCACGATCATTTTTCTAAACCATAATCTACACCCTAACCTAAACCTATACTTATAACCTAAACCTATTCTCAAATCCCAAAACCTATACCTAAACCTAAACCTAAACCTTAACATAAACCTATAACCTATAACCTAAACCCGAACATAAACCCGAGCCTGAACCCGAATTCGTAAACCTAAACCTATACTTATAACCTAAATCTAATCTCAAATCCCAAAACTTATAACTACAACCTAAACCTTAACCTAAACCTATAACCTATAACCTAAACATATCACCTAAACTCAATTCCCTAAACCTTAACCTACAACCTAACCTAAACCTATACTTATAACCTAAACCTATTCTCAAATCTAAACCTATAACCTAAACTAAACCTAAACCTATAACATTAACCTAAACCTTTAACCTAAACTTATAACCTTAACCTAAACCTATTCTCAAATCCCAAAACCTAAACCTTTAACCTATAACCTAAACCTAAACCTTTAACCTATAACCTAAACGTATAACCTATAACCTAAACCCAAACCTAAACCTATACCAGTAACCTATAACCTAAACCTAAACCTTAACTTATTCTCAATTCCCTAAATCTATAACCTATAATCTATAACCTAAACCTTAGCCTAAACCTAAACCTAAACCTTAACCTATAACCTATAACCTATAATCTAAACCTATTCTTAAATCCCTAAACCTATAACCTAAACTTAAATCTATAACCTATAACCTAAACCCAAACCTAAACCTATAACCTTAAACCTAAACCTATAACCTAAACCTAAACCTAAACCTAAACCTATAACCTATAACCTTAACCTAAAGCTATAACCTATAACCTAAAACCTAAACGTATTCTCAAATCCCTAAACCTAAACCTACACCTAATCCTAATCTCAACTCCCTAACCTAAAGGTAAACCTAAACTTGAAAACCCAAACCTAAACCTGATCCTGATCCTGCCTATTCCGTGTTGATTCACGGTCATTTCGACGCATTTCACGGTCACGCCCCTTCACTTCACGGTCATTTTCATGCATTTCACGGTCCAATCACTACACTTCATGGTCATTTCCATGCATATCACGGTCATTGCCACCTCTTCCGTGTTGATTCACGGTCATTTCGACGCATTTCACGGTCATGCCCCTTCACTTCACGGTCATTTCCGCGCATTTCGCGGTCTAATCGCTTCACTTCACGGTCATTTCCATGCATATCATGGTCATTCCCGCCTATTCCGTGTTGATTCACAGTCATTTCGACGCATTTCACGGTCATGCCCCTTCACTTGACGGTCATTTCCGTGCATTTCGCGGTCTAATCGCTTTACTTTACGGTCATTTCCATGCATATCACGGTAATTCCCGCCGATTCCGTGTTGATTCACGGTCATTTCGGCACATTTCACGGTCATGTCCCTTCATTTCACGGTCATTTTCACGCATTTCACGGTCCATTCACCTCACTTCACGCTCATTTTCATGCACTTCACGGTCATTTCCGGCACATTTCACAGTCATGTCACTTCACTTCACGATCATGAATGAAATTGACCGTTAAGTGAACGAAATGGATTTTCGACCATCGACCTGATGGAATCTTGGAAAATAACTAGGTTGGTTGGCTAAAGTAGCTTCTCCTACCCCAAAATCATATAGGGGACATCAAGTAACTAATTTTAGTTTAGAAGATATTCTTTTTAAATGAATAAAGAAAGAAATGAAAAAGGGAAAAAAAAATTATACGCTTATATATACATATTTATATAAATATGTGTTAGAGAAAATTATTGGTAGAATAAAGTTTTCCATGTAAAAAAAAAAAAAAAAAAAAAAAAAACTTAAAAAAAAAACTACACTACAGTCAATGGCTACGGCTATAATCCGTAGCCATAGGGCCCCCAGCTGGGCGTGGCCCCGCCGGATAGGTCAGCGAGTGGCGCGGGGGGCCGCTAGCTTGGCGCGCCCACCCTGGACAGGCCTCTTTGGCTACGGATTTTGGTTGATTTAGCTACGGTTATAATCCGTAGCTAAAAATCTGTATCAAATAAAATAAAATTCAGATTTTTTTTTTCAATGTCGAATCTTTATTTTTTTTGGGTCCCATCATGAGGTCTATGTTATATCCAAACCGTCCATCTATTTGACGAGCTCATATTAATGCTTGAGATGGAAAATAAGACAGATCTAACTATCAAGTGGACCACACTTTAAATGGCAGTGGGGAATTGAACGTCTACCATTTAAACCCTTTTAGTGGTTACAGAAGTTTTGGATCATTATTAAAAAAAATTTCCTCTTCAACCAGGTATTTGTGACCTTATGAATAGATTGGATGGAATATAAATGTTATGGTGGGCCCTACAAAAGTTTCAACGGTGAAAATCAATTTTCTGCTGCTCTTTGTGGTGTGGTCCAGTTGCTCTCTGGATATGATTTTTTTTTTTTTTGCATAATGCTTCGAAATGATCTCAAAATAAGGATGAACGTTGTGGATATAATAAATACATAACTGTGGGGCCCATGTAACGTTGATCTCTTTTGAACCGTTCGTAGGAGTTCGAGGAGCGTCAACGCTTGTCTTCGAGCAACAGCCGACCCGCTTGGAGGAAAAAGCAGGGGCATTTTCGACCTTTGGAAAGGCGTCCGTACAGCTGGGCGCATTCTCGCAAGGGAAAATGAGGTGGGCTTACCCTCCTAAATGGGTCGTATTCTCGCAAATTTCTCAATACAATTCCACACCACTTAATCCCACCTAATCCCGCGTCCCGAACGGGTCCAGATTCTATTCTGGAATGGTCTCCCACACCTGTTTTACACACGCCAGCGCGTAGAACATGCAAGCCATGTGGGACCTACCATATTATAGTTTTAAAATCTATTCCCTTAATCATATGGTAACAATTATCTGAACAGTAAAATAAAAGAAAAATGAGTCTCGTACAAAACTTGTGGCCACCTGATATTTGGATCAGCCTGATTTTTATATTTTCCCTTCATCCGGCTGAGTAACACATGATTAACCGGTTTGATGAAAAATGCACAGCATGATAATTCCAAACACAAACCAATGGTTGGTATCACATTCTCATTCGTTCCTGTGGTGTGGCCAATATGAGTTATACATCTAGTTGATTTTTGTTCCCAAAGCATAGTAAAAAGGATATATAGAACCAGATGAACGGATTTGATTTTACATATGCAACATGGTGGCCCCAAACATGGGGCGTAAAACAGTTGTCGTGAGGTTTCTGGTCTTTGTTGTTTACATGCGCCGGTCATTTGGTCCGGATTGCATGCAAGACAGAATGCCAAAAGAGACGGACGCTGATTAGCGCAAGACCCGCTACTCAACTGACGTCACTAAGTTTTGTGGGCCCACCATGATGTATGTGTTGTATCCACACCGTCTATCCATTTGGCAAAATAATTTTAAGGCATGATAAAAAATGAAACAGATCCAAAGCTCAAATGGACCCATTACAGAAAACAGTGGGGACAATGATACCTAGTTGAAACCTTCCTCAGGCCGGTGATGATGTTTATTTGAACTTTGGATCTATCTCGTTCTCTGCTCATATCTTAAAATGATCTGGCCAAATGGATGAACGGTGTGGATACAACAGATACATCACGGTAGGTTTCACATAACATGGTGACCTCACTTCAGTAGCTGTCATATTTCATTGATTTGAACCGATCATATGATGGGCTCACGTTGGATGTGGTTATAAAAATAAATAAACTCTTAGATTGGAATATTTTAGCCCTTCCGATCTCAGTTACTTTAAATAGAACCCTCTCTTTAAGTATTCAATAACTAAACGGTCCTAAGCATTGGAATTTTGAGATTTTGAGGCGTACTAGCATTGTGGTATGTTCAAATTCCCAAAAAGGAATGAAAGTTTTAAATATTATGAAAATAGTCATTGACGGATTTTGAAAAGTTTTTCAGACCAAAATACCTTTATTTTTGGATCAATAGTTGTATGGTATTTTCGTGAAGAATAAGTTACTTAGTATTCAATACCGATGAAGTAACATGGAAGAAATCTGTTATTGGGTCTATTGAAATCTAGATCTAATCTGTTCATATTTTTTGTAACCCTCTATTTATATAAGAAAATGTTAATGTCTTGTTGACATGATCTCTGTGTGGCCCACAAAACCTGATAACGTATAACAATGTCCATTCGATACAAATTAGTTTCTTATGATGTGGTCAATGTGATTGGTAGATGTTGATAATTCTTCCAACCATGGCCTTCCATGAAATTTCGAGATTAATGGATGGAGTGGATTCCACGCATATGAGATGGTAGAACCCACAGATGGTGTACGAACGCCCTAGAAAGAGTCAAACGTTTCCTTTTTCACTTTTACAGAGGTCATTTTTCTTTCTTGGAAAACTGAAAATCATGGGACCCACTACCACTTTCCCTCCGTCGTTTCTCTCTGGAATTCTCTCATCCGAAAGCTTCATCCACCACTCCCACCACCACGATTGTAGAATTCTTCAGCGTCCTGCGGCGTCTATTTAACAATTTTCCGGTGTCCCTACTATCTTAGTTATTTTTAAAGGTAAATAAAACATTAAATCTTAGCATTGTCAATGTTTTATTTTAAGAGACTAGGTTGTGATGTGTTTTGGCATTGTTGAGGGTCGAAATGGAGAAGTGGAAATGGAGAAGTGGTTATCGTCTATTAAGGGTCATGGTTATCATCCACTAAAGGTCATGGTTATCATCCAGAAAGGGTTGAGCTTGACAGTCAAAATGTGAAGGGTCAAGATTGGGCAACGTGAAGGGTCAATATTAACAACTGGAAAGTTGACAACCTCGACCCTTAACATTTGACATCCCCGACCCTTCATGTTGTCAAATATCAACCGTTATCAACCTCGATCCTTAACATTTGACAACCATGACCCTTCACATTGTTAAACCTCGAGCCCTAGTTGATGACAACCTAGACCTTTCACATTTGATAACTATGACGTCGGCCCTTCACATTTGACAACCACGACCCTTAACAGATGACAACTTAGACCCTTAACATTTCGACAACCTCGACCATTCATATTGGACAACCTGTACCCATTCATTTTTATTGCAGGTTAACCCATATTAAAAGATTATGTCTCATCAGCCCATCCTATACTATTATGATGAAGAGAGTGTATATGATATGGGAACTTTTTTGTACATAGGTGGGGACTCGAAAGGGGTTGTTGTGAGGGATGACAATGCATATTAGGAACTCTTAGATAAAATGTATCAGATAATTACTGAGACAACACCGGATAAATTTGATTTGAGAATGAATGTTGTGTATGGTGAAGCAGTATGTTGATTACTCACTCCACATACAATCAAAGATAATGAAAATCTCGAGGCATATATGTTCTTCTGTGGATAGAGTACACCTACTCAAATACTACTGTATATAGAGAAAGTGAGTCGTACACATCTCGTGCAAGAAATGAGCATACACTCTACATTACATTCGAACATATTGCAACCTTTAAGCAATGATCGACAACTCGATGATTGCGATATACCTGGCCCTTTAAGGAATGATACATGTCATGATCGACAACTCGACAATTGTGATATACCTAGCCCTTCAAGTAATGACACATGTCATGATTGAGGACTCAATGATTGCGATATACCATCGTTTCGGTTGCTAGGGAGCAAGTATGATAAATATATTTCTAACCCTTCGACCAATGATCAATGTCATGAAAGAGTTGACGATTGCAATATCTCCATCCCTTGTGCCAATGCTACGTATCTTGATCCCTCGGTTTAGTTCAATCTATAACCTATAAACTTAAATTTACGCTTACCAATCAATGAAGAATATCGAGATATTTCTGGATCATCAACTCATCGGATACAATCTCTACTAGATACTTTCGTTGCTCCATCCAACATCGTTTCACTTGATATACATATAGCCGATGCAACTTTTGTTAATGCAAATCATCAAGGATATCCAGAAATGATGAACGAACCCACTAAAATATTTGTTGGACAATGTTTAAGGACAAAGGCCAATTATAGAATTTTCTGAGTAAATATGCAATGCACCAGAAATTCCAATATAAGGTCCTGAATTCAAACGAAGTGAAATATTCAATTAGATGCATTGTAGAAAGTTGTAGTTAGAGGGTGCATACATCGATAGCAGATAACGTAGTGATGTTTAAAATAAAGACTTACAACTTCAAGCACACATGTGGCATATCATTTGACGTGATACGCCACTGCGAGGCAATTATCAAAAAAAGTGGACATGATACAGTTCAACTCATTTAAAGTTTCTGCTTTAGAGTTCGAGGATTCTTTTTTTACAAAGGTAGGATCAGAATTCTTAGGTTTTAGATTCCTATCTCTAATATAGTCAAGTCTAGATTTGTCACCACTTCGGTGAGATGAAGTTAGCTGTATTTTCAAGTTTTTGGTCTCTTTGGGTATATTTCCAAGAATCCTTTGAACTCTAAAGTGAAGAAACTTCAATTTTCAATTTCTCATTTTCATATTTAAGATATTACAATTCAGAAATTCTTAGACTTAAATCTAATTTTGATTTTTCAAAACAATTAGGAAAGTGAGATTTTTATAAAACAACATTTTCAAGTTCTAATTGTAATTCCTCACATTTTTTTCTTTTGAATATTCAATTTAGCTGCAATCTTTCAACTTTCTCTGTACAGAGCATCATATGCTTCTTGAATATCCTCTTCATTTTCAGAGTCACTTATAGGATTTTTATAATCAAATGTTTTACAATCTTTTGAAGAAGTAATTCTAGCTATAGTCATAAAGGCGTTATATTCTTTTACAGCTTCCTAATCTGATTCATCAATTTCTAAATTAGTTTCAAATTCTAATGATTCTTCCCAAGTAAAAATCATGCCTTTTCCTATCGATTTATCCTTCTTACGACATTTTGAAGCGAGATGCCCAAATTCAGAACAGTTGAAGCATTACGTGTCTATAGATTTAGATATCTAATAGTTTGAATTTTCTTGTCTTTTATCAAACGGTTTTTTAAGATTATTTCTTTTCCTATTTTAAAAAAATTTATAAATTTTCTTTGCCAACATAGTTATATCGTCCTCATTTTCCTCATCATCTGAATTTTCATTTAAAACATTTGATTTAGACTTAGAGGATTTGAGGGCAATGAATTTGATCTTATGAGCTTTGAAATTCAACTCGTAAGTTTGAAGATATCCAACTAACTCCTCAACATTCATAATATTGGTATCCCTCAATTCCTATATAACAGTAACCTTATAATTAAACCTAGCAGGAAGTGATCGCAGTATTTTTGCACAAACATTGCTTTCAGAGATGCTTTCACGAAGACCCCATATAGAATTAACTATGTTATTTAATTTCGTATAAAAGTCTATAAATGACTCACTTTCTTCCATACGAATTTCCTCAAATTTGGTTGTGAGGATTTGGATCTTAGAATTTTTTACAATGTTGATTCCTTCATGTGTTATTTCAAGTATATCCCAATCTTATTTTGTCATTGTGGCACCCCGTACTTTTTAGTACTCGAGTGTTACCGTGTAACCTAACATATATACTTGGATATTCACATTCATTCAAGTCTACGTTCAACTGTTGAAAGCAGTCATCATCCATATATTGAGCCATCCATTCGTTGATATTCGAAATGAACCATCACATTTCAGCAAAACCCATCTTTTTAAGGCATTCGATCACCTTGTTAGACAAATAGAACCGTACTCCAACATTTTAGGACTCGAATCATAAAATCCACCATTCCGTTGGATGATCCATCCTTTGAAAACACGAATCAAATTATCTGGCCTCATATTCAACGCTTAGACCACACCTAAATACTCTTTAGGACCCTTAGGACAATTGGAAGAGATTACCATCCATAAATCAAGTGATCCATCCATTAATTTTAAAGATGGACCATCGCACCTTAGGAAAATTAATGACCAAACCTTAAAGGAGCTAATTATGGGAATCTGATCATGATGAAATTTCACACAACTCTCTATTAGAACAATTGAACCATACATCGTTAGTTTCGGGGCCCAAACCAACAAATTCACCGTTCATCGAGTCCATAACTCAATGTGGGATAATTTAACACTTAATTACGTGACTTAGCCATCATATTGCGAAAGTAGCTGTTAAAATCTATCCATATTAACTTGGGGACTTTAAAAGCGTTCATGATCAGATTATGAAATGATTCGATCGTTGATTGTTGGTAATTGTCAGTAAAGTCCATAAAATCAAGTTGTAGGGTCCACGTGAGTGTTGGATCTGCCTTAGCGCCAATCAGGTGTCCTATCTAGGTGAGTAGAAGCGAGTGGATGGATTGGATAGTCTCAATCATCAAAATGGACCCCACTTTTGAGCAGTGAGAGTGCACAATGCGTGTGCACTGCAGAACATTGAGCCTTGAGTTGTGGTCAAACGGGTGTTGACCCGTGAATACCCGAAAAAGAGAGATTTTTCTATCTTTCTCCTGCGATTTCTACCCAGCGCAGCCTGAATGGACAACGTCCATTTGGGATGATTTGTGGCCCACCTTGAAGGATCGATTGGATGATCTAAACCATCCATCGCATCCATAACACAAATCCTACCAAACCCTGTCCATATCCGCACATTTTCATACATGTGCATGCGCATGATGACATGCGCACGATGTCTGGCACAAGTGAATGTTCCATGCGGCATTTTTCGAAAACGGAAATCCCGTTTCCTCTAGTGAGCTGGCAAACCAAGCCAGCATGTCTCCTTCAATCTCAACCTTCCATTCCAATTCATCTCATCTCTCCATTTTCACCATATTTTAGGGCTTCCATAGCTTGAGAAAAAAGCAGAAGGGATATTTTCTTTTCTTATGCTGGAACAATCCTAGCTGTTGGTTGCCTCTATAAGCTTTGTTAGCGCATCTAGAGTGTTCATTTTAGGTCTAAGAGAAGCTCATTACGTGGGAGAAAATACCTCCGCGAGAAAACACCTCCACACGAGATTTTGGCTGCAGCTAAAAATATCGTATGTGTGACACTCGTGCAAGGAATGTGGTGACGGATGGTGGACCCCGCAGCATCCGGTGGACCCATCCAGTCCATCAAAATAGCTTGGATCACCCTGATAGGCCGTTGGAAAAAATCTGACATGAGCAGTGACTTCATCTTCCCCGTTCATCCGAGAAACCCACCACCTAGTAATGGACTCCATTTTATGATCTGGTATAGTCACTTAGTAGGCCACTAACTCAAAAATCCATCCCTATGGTCCAATCACAGCCATGTTATTAGAATACAAGTAAATCATCTCAAATCTTGTTGGGTCATGTGACTACATCGGTAAGTAATCCCATGATTAGTTAGGTTCAAAGCTTATAGAAATAGATTAATAGAGCCCTATTTAGGCTGCCTTTTAGGGTGACCATTCCCGAAAATAGAAAGTTGAAAAGAGAAAGGTCAGTTGCACTATCGTGATTAACTCCTTGAATTGGGTCGACTCAGTTCGAGTCATTGCAAGTCAGGACGAGTTCTGTCGAGCCCAACTGCTGGACATTAGTTGTTAAAAGAAAAGAGAAAGCAAGAAAAGAAAGTAGAAGGAAGAAGAAAGGAATGGACAAGAAGGAGAAAGGAAAGAGCGTTGTCCATTTATGTCGCGCTGAGTCACTCGACTCGGTTCGAATCGCTGTAAATTGGGCCGAGTTCGTCGAGTCCAGTTGCTAGACATCTGTAGCAGAGAAGTAGGAGAAGAAGAGAAGGGGAGTATCGCTGGTCCATTCCTCGGATCGCTGCCAGTCAAATGGACTCGATTAGCTAAGTCGAATCGGTTTGGCTTTAACATCCATGGCGGGACTTCCAACAGAGAGAGAGAGAGAGAGAGAGAGAGAGCAAGAAGAAGTGAGGGAGATGAGAGAGGGAGTGGAAAGGTTGATGCATCGATGCCAAACTGGCTTGACTCATAGGAGTTACTATCGAGTCAAGCTCGTGACTCGCTGGTTCGAGTCGCTGCCAAGTCGGGGCTTGAATCCAGGCTTGGGTCTGGTCTGTGTGATGTAGAAATCTAGAGAAAGAGAGAGAAAGAAGAAGAATAGGAGAGAAAGAAGAAAGAAAGAAAGAAGCAGTGAGAAGAGTAAAACCCATTGTGCTGCTAGGCCGCTGAGTCAACTCAGTCCAGCCCAAATCGAGTCTTGAACTGAGTGGTAGTCAAGTATAGATGTTGTGAGGTGGGGCAACAGAAAGAGAAAGATAAAGAAAGGGGAAGAGGAGAAGAAGATTTGGGGAAGAGGTACCACAACTAGTTCAATTGGTGCCGCTAAGTCAACTCAGTGAGTTTCATTGAGTTCAACCCAACTCTAACTCATTATTGTGAAGATTTCAATCCAGCAACTCAAAGAGGTCTTGCTAGAAGGATCTCGGCTTCAACAGATTATAACCCGAATGTAAGATAAGTCGAATTAGGCGATCCAATCCGAAGGTGAGAAGTCACCCTCATTGCCTTCTGCATTCATTGAATTCCATGTTAGTTATGAAATCTTTAAAATATAACTATAATTTGTAATGTCTTGTGAATTTGATTTCATTACTACTAATCATGCTTTATTTAATAAATCTTTTGTGTTTACATTTACTTCTACTATTCATGATGCAAGTCTTGGAAACATGTTATATTTTCTTATTACATCTTGTGAGAAAGATCATGTTACAATATTTTTGTTTTAGTTGGAGAATTGAAATTACTACATGGAACAGATACACATGTACGTGGACATCATGGTGCATAACATTCATGCATAACATATGAGATTTTATCAGGTGCTTGATGTGAGCCACCTCCTGTTAGGTCTACTAAGAATTATATCATTCTAGTATAACCCCCAGGTTGAGTGCATTCATTCCACTATGGGCCGCTCTCTTTACATGAGGCTTTTCCCGGTTTTTAGGACCTCCTCGAGTGTATCCTAAATACTTTTCCATGAGGCTAAATTATCTTGGGCACTCTCACTATATGGTCTTTTCCAGGTAGTCAATCTACCACGGGTGACCCCTTCTTTTGGTAGGTAGATGTGTATTCCTAGATCTGTGACTTTAGACATACATCCATACATTCATGTACATGTTCATGCGATATTACTCTCATTATGAATTTCTAAGTTGGTTGAAACTATATCGGAATACTCTGATATGGATGAAATCTTTAAGGGAAATTCTCATTGAGTTATCACTCACCCTATCGTGCGGTTGCACCAAATATATGCAGGTTTATTGATGGAGAAAGACCCCCTAGTTGGGAAATGTGATTTGTGAGGAGTCTGGCGAAGAAGGATATCATGTCAATTTGCTTGAGCCGTTTAAGCTCAACTAATAGTCTATGATTTACATGCTTTCACTATTAGAACCTTATGCTTTTAATTCCACGGATTGTAATTAAAATCATCTGCTTTGGGACTTCATTTTGTTGACTTTTACATGTATTAAACTTCTTTGTTAATGTTATTGACATTTATGGCTTATATAGTAGTTGTCTTACTTTATGTCCTAGGATTTGCTATTAATTAAGATGTATGGTTGTTTACTTCATAACGTAATACTCGAGTTCTCAACGAGGAGCGATCATCATCGGGTTATGAGAACCAGGGTGTTACAGTCTTATCACATGAAATGATTCTTTTGAACTCATCTGGTGGTAAAGTACAAGTTATAACATTCATGGCTTTTGCATTTGCACTGCTTTTACTTTTCTGAGTAGTCGTCCATAAATTATAAGCAATTTCTCTCATGGACGTGGTTCTATCCTCATCCACTACTTCCGTTGTAGGAGGGAACCATTGAGTTACAGTAGCTTGCCACACACTTTCATCAATGGATTTGAGGAAGATCATCATCATGGCTTTCCAATAAAAATAATTTGAGCTAACAAAGGAAGGTGGCTTTGATATGGATAAGCTTTAGAAATTTGACATCTTATAGCTCTAGATCTAGCTCTAAGACGTAAATCCTAAAAAGAGCAACCTCGTTCTAATACCACTTGAAAGATGAGCTATCGATGTCATAGAGAGGGGTGAATAAGGCAATACCAATTCTTTATAAAAACTTGTGGAAATAATATTTTTAATCGTACAAAGTATTGAAACCTTGATTCCAATTAATTCGTAGGTCAACCTTCACCTAAAGCTTTAGGCAAGACAACCTTATTTCACGATGTCCTTAAAATCAATCTTTCAAAATAATAAAGACAGACAATAAGATAAAGCAATCACCACAAATACACAAAGAATTATAGTGGTTCGATGTTAAACACATACCTACTCTACTCCCAAAATTACTAACTACATAATTTTGGCTTTCCACTATATCAAGGTTTTCACAGGTTCACCTTAACAACTTCTTACAATTATTATGATTTTCATGGGCTTACCACAATAAAACCCCCTTACTGATTTTTACGGGTTAACCATCAATCAACCTAATGAGATTTCTAGGATATCTCAACAAACGCAAATAAAATAATAAATTATAATAATACTTATCTTCATATGACGAAACATAGATTTGAAGATATTCAATGAAATTGAGACTTCAATCAATGCAGCGATCTTCTTTCTTAGATGATGATGAAGTAGTGTATGTTTAACCAGAAAGGATCTAGGGATCTAATATTTCTCAAAGAATAAAAACCGTAACAGCTGCGGATTCAATTCTCTATTCTCAAGTAGAGTATAGTTTACTCTCTAAATGAATTTAAAACTAACTTGAGAAAGGGAATTGAATAAGCTAAAATAAAATAAGAATTACCACACAATTAGCTTTGAGAGGACCTGAGTTTCTCTCTTTGCTTGAGGGTGATTTATTACACTTTTTCATTTATAAAACAATAAGAGAAGGTCTCTATTTATAGCCAAAGGATTTGGAACTTCGGTCAGCCTAAAAATACCTTCAGCTAGCCGAATTACAACGATATTGTTCCAACGGCTATCAGATTTTGCGAGATAAGATTTATCAAAAAATTGGCTGGCCCGAGCGAAAATTCGGCTAGCCGTATATAGGGTTTAACTGGCCAAATATAGGGTTCGGCTGGTTGAATCCCTTTAAAATCTGAACGTTTCCATTGCTAGAAACTTGGCCCAAGACACTTTCGAGTTAGCCCAAGCCAAGTTCAGTCAACCGAACCCAGAGTCAAGCTGGCCGAACTTACAACGGATTTTTCTATTTAATGTTGATGTAAACTTGGTCGAGGCTGAGGTTGGGCTGGCCGAACATCAGTAAATTTACATAGTAAACTTTATACATTTAATCATATAAGGGCCATGTTTAAAAACCTCTAACCTAAGGTCCTTTCTAGGGTCATTTTACCTGATGGTTGGCATACACAATAATCTTTCATATCTTTCACTTGTAACTATACCGAGTCTTCTAGTCTTGTGATATTAAGCCGCTCTTCATGAAGTGTTGTAGAGGATAAAAGTGTGCTGAAGATCTAACCAACATTTTGTCTACGAAATTTGACAACTACATGTGTGCTTCAATTACAAGCACTAACAGACAACAATAAGTTACGTGTAGTGCATACAAACATCCACAAATGTTGTATGACTTGAGGTGCTTACCCTTTGTTATAATATTAGCCCATTCTTTCAAATGGTCTTTCTTCACCAGTCTTATTAGGAAATATTTCTCTCTATTACTTTTGATTTTCTTTCCCCATGTTTGCTTTATTGATTGACCCACTTCAAAATCCTGATTTATAGGGTCCACACCCAAGTCCCATAATGATTGTAAAGTCCATCTCAGTTAATTTTATGATGGTGCCCTGAATATCAAAAGTCAGGTCGCCAATATGTCTATGCGTAAAGCAATGGATTATTTGACTATGAGCTTTCCACCCATTCATCGAAAAATCTAAAAAATATCTTAAACAACTCTTCCTAAACATCTCTCTTCTAATAGAAGAGTTGACAAAATCTTCTAACATGTACTCCTTCAAAAACTTGACAGAGCACTCCAGGGAAACTACACAGGTATTCTTACTTGTTTCTTCAGGACCTGCAATACATTGGTCCAAGCAATTAGGGTTGAAAAGCAGTAATGATGGGTCGAGGATGTCATCCATTAAGGGTCGAGGGTCGAGCTTATCATCCACTATAGGTCGAGGGTCGAGGTTATCATCTACTACAGTCTATAAGTCGAGGGTCAGGGTTATCATCCACTACGGGTTGGGGTTATCATCTATTTTCGGTTGAGGTTTACAATCTGTTACTAAGGGTCGAGATTATCACCTAGTATGGGTCGAGGTTGAAAACTTCGACCCTTATTGGATGATAATCTCAACCCTTACACCTTCAACCTCAATTATCTCCTTCACCCTTACACCAACCAACCTCATCCATTTCCTTCACCATCTCCATTGAAAAATCACAACTCTTCCTTATCAAAATCACTTTCCCACTATAACAACCTCGACCGACACCCTCAACCCACAACCACAACAAAATTTATATGAAAAATAAAATAATAAACAAAAGAAATCAATTTTAAATATGCTCCACTTACTAGAGGTCGCAATATGTACTAAAGATCACCTTTTCAGCTGAAGTTGATGCCGGAGAAGATGATTCTTCAATGACACTGGAGAAGATGACGTTGGAAAAGGGTGCCAGGCTAGGTGGTGGTGGGTCTTAGAGAAGAAACTTTGAAAGGAAATGTAATGCTCAAGGTCGGGATTGAAAGTGGGACACTGGCTCAGCTTTGGCCCTACATAAGTGATATCCATACACTGTATGTGGCTCCCATCTTCCCCTTTCGGTTGAATCCACTCCGTTCATTTTCACTAGAAATATGTGGAAGTACGCGGCTTAAAGAATTATTGTTATCTTCCTACCAGGTGGACCACACCATAATGAAACAGTATGAATTGTTCTATTCAATGTTGAGAGTTTTTTCTCATTGTGGGCCACATATAGCTTGTAACAGCCTGAAGATGCCATCTTCCCTAAAGAAACCTGGGGCCATGAACATTATCAATGGATTAGATCTAACTTATGATGGGCCCTCTGATCACGAAGGGCTTCATTTTCAAATATGGGGAAGAGCTTCGATCGAATCTTCTCCTACACGTAATCTCAGTTGTACAGACGTGCAACTGACGAAACTCCTACACACTACACTCTATAGGGCCATCCATGTATGTACGTGTCTGATCGATGTCGTACATATGTTTTTACAACTTTTTTAAGGCATGGTCTCAAAATTCAATCATATCCAAAAGGTCCATGGCCCACCAAGAATTTTCAATGATAGCATGAGATTGCAATGTTTTCCTATGGGCTGGTCCACTTAATCTTTAGATACGATTTAGTTCGAGAGTCTTCATTCAAATGAGCTCGATCGTAAGATGGATGAATGGTGTGGATGAAAGACTTCAATCACAGTGGACCCCACAAACTCACCCGAGACTAAGTTATATAGTACTCTTTTAAAAAACACCAATGCCATTATTAACTCCCAAGAGCAAGCTCCAAATAGGGGTCTAAATTTTTTTATATATAAAAAAAAATGTATCAAAAAATTACTTACAAAATTTGTCTATGGTTAGGGATTTATGGGATATTTGGCAAAACCACAGTGCTAATACGGTCAAAGTCCCTAGAATTTTTTTCAAAGACCATCATGCAAAACTTAGATCATTGAAAAGACCCCCCAATTCAAAGGCCCCGATGTATCTATCCGCAATACAAGAGGGCTTACCAACCCACATGCATATGGAGCTGATGTAGAGCGGGTCGCGAATAATTTCATGGCCAAGATGGATCAGATGATCCAGACCGTCAGAACTTAAAACGGACGTATCTTGCAAATCGGAATGAGCTATCAAACATACCATAATGATTTTGGGGTAGGACAAGCTACTTTAGCCATCCAACTAGGAGCTGTGCATGCCGAATTTTCGAAATACCATCATATCGAAGGTCAAATTCATGTTTTAATTTCATTTTTACTATTTATAGTAAATTTTAGTTTGAGTATAACTCTTCATCCGTTGGGCTTTAGGAGTCGTGCCCAACATGAAAAGTGCTTAGAATGGTTAGGAGAACATCATGGTTTGGCCAAATAGAACACTTTTTTTAGCCAAAAACCATGCGCACTACTAGGAATCAGGATCCGTCTATAAATAGCAAGTCCCGATTTATAGGAGTTTTAGTTATAGTTTAATTCTAAAACTTCTTCCTAGGATTTATGTTATTATTTAAGAGGTTGTAAGCTCTCTTTTCATCATCAATCAATTTATTATGAATTTTTAAAAATTATTGTATTTTTTTTTCTCATGGATTCAAGGCATCTCTGCGAGGAGTCTACAGAAGTTCTAGAGGATTCGGAATAGTTATCTCCTGAGTAATACGGTGCTCGACCTCAACACGTCCTTCTCTGCGTGTCAGGAGCCCATCCATCCACAGTCAGTCAAACGTGTGAATGAATCGTGGGTGCTAGATCCAGCATTCTCATTAGGTGGGCCACACTGTTCAGATCTTGTGACCAAAAATCAGGCCGTTCCGCTCCTGGGCCACAACATACAAAACAAACCGGCAGTTAAAACAATCCTTTCTAGCCATCCATTGTTTCGTATACTGTGGCCCACTTTTGGGATTATGTCCTAAAATGAGCTATCAAAACGGATGGACGGAGTGGATGTAAGGCACATGCATCAAGGTGGGCCTCACAGTCAGGGATCCACTCACAAATCCCCCTCACCGCCTTTATGGAATTTACATGACAAGGTCCCCACAATGGATGGCTTGGATGTTTCACCTATCTACCACTCAGAAAATCTGGCGATAAATATAAGCGGGCTTGAGAAGGCTAATCTCAAGCTTAGAACTCCATTGCATTCCCCACCTACAAACATGGCCAGTACAAGCACTTCTCCAACATCTTCAAAGCTAGTGCTTGCATGGCTCCTTGTATTTCTCTCACTAACCCTACCTGTAACACCCTTGAAGATTCCGAAGCTCGGCATCGTCCAAAGAATTTCCAACAGCTCTTACGACGCCCAATCTCTGGCTGCAGACGGCTTTGAAACGTTGTACTACACACAAACGCTAGACCATTTTAACTACAGGCCTGAAAGTTACACCACTTTCCAACAACGATATGTAGTGAACTCCCGATACTGGGGCGGCCCCAACGTTAGCGCTCCGATCTTCGTTTACACCGGAGACGAGGCAGGGTTGTTTAATGATGTTAAAGCTGCTGGCTTTTTAACTGATAACGCTCCACGCTACAAATCTCTTCTTGTGTATATAGAGGTGAGAATGGTTCCTAAGGGATGTTGTTACCATAGTTTAAAAATATGAACACTTGACTCGACTAGAAACTCAGTGAGTTGAATTGATTTGGAAACTTAGACGATCGTTTCTTGAAATCTCGTACTAGTTTTCTTGAGCTTTGCGGTATTATTTAATCTTTAGAAATTATAAATAATTATAATACTGTCGATTAATGCTGAGTTTTATTATTTATTTTGACTTTTTTTTTTTTTTTTTTTTTTTTTTTTTGGTAACAGCACCGATATTATGGAGCATCCATACCGTTTGGGTCAACGGAGGAAGCATTTCGGAATGCCAGCACTCTCGGATACTTCAGCTCGACCCAAGCTCTAGCAGACTATGCGGAGCTGATCATCAACCTAAAGAAGAACTTATCTGCAGAGGATTGCCCAGTGATTGCCTACGGAGGATCATACGGTGGAAGTAGGCCACTATAAAACTATGCCCATTAACTAAATGCATTAAGAGTGTGTTTGGAGGATTGGTCAGACCAAATTGCAAGAATTCAATTGAAAAGTGGAATGGCCAAAATGGAAGAGTGGGTAATGTTTAAAAACTCAGTGAGTTGACTCGGGGATCAATTGGATCCCTTATTGGATATCACCCTTTAAGTTACAATCATTGGAATGGATTTTTGAGTTTGAGTCAATCACTTGGCTGAGTTTTTCATTTCCTGAGGATATCATATCTTGTTTGGCTTATGAATTCAGATTTTGACTTCAGAATCCAAATTTTGGATTTTCAATTCTGAATTTTGCATTATTTCATTTGTGCTTTGTAGATAGGATTTTCAATCATGTGAAATTTGGAAATTACATTTGGTAACCTAAACTTTACCTTGAGTATGTTTTAAAATCAAAGAAGATAGCAATTATGACAGATGGAAAAGATTGAAAATGTAGAAAATTTTTATTGAAAAATAAATAAAATTTTGAAAATTTCCTTTCCCTTCAAAACAATTTTTATTAAAAAAAAAAAAAAAAAGAAAAAGAAAAGTAAGTTTACTTTAATTCTACATCAGATAGAGTGGGAGAAAAGATGATGTTTATAAGTGGTTAAGTGGGTAGTATTCTTACTTAGAGAAATGGAGGATGAGATGCACGGTTTGTGTGTTTCAGTGTGTAACGCACGTGTGCTCAGGCATGGGTGTGAGCGAGGGTGTGGGCGTCGGCAATGTGGTTGTAGTGGCCCTAGATGGCGCACTATCGGATCAATGGATCCAAAATCATCAACCGTTTTGAGAACAACTAGTAGTCTTAATAGCCAAAACGGTTCGAATATAAACAGGCCTTGATGATCCAATGGTCAAATCATTAATCCAATGATCTGAAACACTACAAAATTAGTGTCAATGGTCAAAAACATTTTGCAAACGTTCTAAATCATTGATAACTACCTAGCAATGATTCACACCTCATATGCTATAAAAACTGGACCATCTAAGTCCAGAATCATCTTAGTCCAATAAATTCAATCAGAAATTGATATTATCTCTCTAAATATTTTTCTTTTTAAGAATTGTTGAGTAGCTCCAACGTTCTTTTGAGTCATTGAGTTTGACCACTCAACAAATCTACCAGAAGATCAACTGTGTTAATCGAGTTCTTGAATAGATCTCTTCGTGATTGTTGCATGCAAATCTTAGCGAAATGGCTTGTCTTATCTTATAAGTAATTTGCATGTAACCCATCAACAATCTCAATTTCACTCGAGAATGGGGTCAAATCAAGCTTTAAGGACAATATATTCATACGATAATTCAGCCTAGTGTTAATTGCAATATTTTTATTTTCACTTTTCCAATATTATTTTTCCAACAGAAAATTCAGAATTTTTCGTCCTAATCTTTTCCTTGAATTTATTTTTTTTTAAAATAAATAAATAACTGTTTTAAAGATTTTCAATTCAAGTTAGATTTGAAATCCTTAATTTTAGGTGTTGAACATGATTGGATTGAAAATCCTAGATTCCTGAGTGACCGTTTAATTGAATTGAATTATTGAAATTCATATAAATGGAGCACCCAAACACATCCAAAGTGTAAATCTTTATTTATTTGGCTGATGATAACCTTGTATGTTCAGTGCTTGCATCATGGTTTCGGTTGAAATACCCACATATTGCAATAGGGGCAGTAGCATCATCAGCACCAATTCTCTACTTTGACGATATCACCCCAGAAAACGGATATTATTCGGTTGTAACCAAGAACTACAGAGTAAGCTACTCAGGCTCTTCTTCTTTTAGCTTGACTTCCTATTTTATTTTAGAATCATTTTAAAGATGGTGTGGACGTATCCTCTAACATGTGGTACTGGCAATATTCTAAACCATTCTTATCAATGACTGTCCAAAGTTCCATGGACCCACTCTAATTTCCATGCCAAATCCAAATTTTCTATATTTTCCCTTCATCCTGGTGAGGATCACCTTATGGACGGGTTGGATGACATGTAAACATTATGTGATCCTAGTAAGGTTTCAATGTCGCTTTTGGTTTGCAAGGTTTCAATGTCACTTTACGTTATTGAACATTTCCAGTGGTGTGACTAAACCTTGGAGTCCTTATCTAACATTTATTGAGGGTGGGTGGTATGGAAATTATTGGAGTGGTCCCATAGACCTTTTTTTTTATACCACACCACTGCACACTCACGCAGTAGTGGGATTTCACGACCCATGAATACTCGAACACCTTTGGGCTAAGAGATTGTTTGATTTTTCATTTCCGTGATAGATACAGGAAATAAATAGGTCATTATTACTTATTACACTCTTTTTATTATTATTATACATGCACTCACACCACAGTGGGCACTCAAACCCATGACCTTGTGTTGAAACTCTTGTGAGTCCACCGCAGAGGCATTTGTAACTACCCGAGGGAAGCCACTCTTGTATCCAAGTTAGAGTATATGATTATTTTCACCTTAAAAATTGATCCAAAAAGTGATAACTTAAATTTGTGGGCCTCACTATGGTGTATGTGACCATATTAGGGTATGAGACCAAAATGAAGCAAATACAAAGCTCAAGTGAACAAGACCACGGGAGACTGTGGGAATTGAATGCCTACAATTAAAAACTTCCTCCAGGCCCCATAAGTTTTGGATCAAGCTGATATTTGTTTTTTCTCGGATTAAATGACAAATAAACAATCTTATGAGCCTTAGGAAGAAAATTTCTTTCTATGGTGAAAGTTGTATGACTATTATTTCTTGAGTTGTGGGCCACTTGAGCTTTGGATCCACCTCATTTTTTTAGGCTCATGCCCTAAAATATTCCAGTAAAACAGATGGACAGCATGGATATGTCACATACATTACAGCCCATAAATTTAAGCCAGCTCTTTCCAATTTTTGAGGCCGAAATATTCATCTATTTTCAAATGGGTGCAATAAGTAATAATAGCCTATTTTCTGGGTGTTTACTATGGAAATAAAAAATCAAACAGCCCATTAGTCCAAATAAAGCTATATGGGCCACGCCAATGTCCACGCTAAATCTAATATTTCTATCAATTTGGCAAGCTGGAATAAGGACTAAAATATACAAATAGGTCACCCAACAAGAAGTGTAGGATAATGACTCGAAGACTTGGTATAATGGCTTGAAGACTTCGTTGGAACCTTACTAGGGATCGCATAACAAAAAGTGACATCGAAACCTCACTAACGCAAAGTGACAATGAAACCTCACTAAGGAAAAAGTGACATTGAAACCTCACTAACGAAAAACCACGTTGGAACGGTTGAAAATCAGTGGTTTTAAAAAATAATAAAAATGAAAATTCAAATTTTTTAAAATTTCAGAATTTTTCTGCCTAAATTTTTTTTGAATTTTTTGAATTAAAAAGTGTGGTGTGTGTGCTTTGTCCCACATCAGAAATACAAAAGATAGTTTTGTGGTTTATATGAGATGTTAAGAAGGGTATTCTTACTTAGAGCTTTTTAGAGGAAATGAAACACGGGTTTGCACTGGAACACACGCACACGCTCGGGCTCGGGCACGGGCACAGGCGTGGGTAGTGAGGCAGTGTGGTTGTAATGGCACTAGATGGCGCACTTTGCACTTCAAACATGTGCGATGGGTCTAGTACGATGAGTCTGGTTAGAGCCATAGGGCGGTGTGGATCTGAAAAGTTAGAAATGAGCCTGGGTTTTATAGGTGACTGAGAACGGTCGGATCTTAAATCCGAAATGTCCAGCCGTTTCTATAAACGGATAGCTACCTTAAAAGCCACAACGGTCCGAAAAAGAATGGGCCACGATGATCCAACGGTCAGATCTACAGATCTAATGACCAAAAACGTCTGGGATTAATGAACGATGGCCAGAAACGTTTTTCAAACGTTCTGGACCATTGAATTCCACACGACAACGGTTCTAAACCTGAGGCCTATATAAACTGGACCATTCCGGTCCGATTTCATCATCTCAACACAACATCTCTCCCATCAAATCAGATACAGTCCATAGCTCCTTTTTAGAATATTGTGATCATCTCTACCAACTAAATCTGTCAAAAGAAATCTACTGCATTAGAACTGTTCCATAGTGGACCTATCGTGATTGTTGCACGCTAGATCCAGATAAGGCTTGTCTTATCCTGAAAGCAATTCGCCTGAAACCCATCAGCAGTTGATAAGGGGGCAAATCACACTTTAAAGACAGTGTATTTTACACGTGATTCAGCCTAGTGAAATTGTTATTTTCAATTATTTATTTTTATATTTTCGGTGTATTCAATCAAATTTTCTAACAATCTTAAAGCGTGATTCCATGGACACCGAAAGTGTTGCATCAATCAAACTGATGAACCAGGATCTGATCCGACTGGACCGATTCGATGGTTCAAATTTCACTAGATGGCAGGACAAGCTGAAGTTCCTTCTGACTACTCTGAAAATCTTCTACATCCTGGATCCAACTCTCCACCTCTACACAAGCAGAACTAAATGGACAACGACACTCCGTTTATAGAATAGGTTCTTTGGTAGGATCAAGCAACAAGAAGATGAATCATTCATGGCGTGTCGTATTATAGTACATCCTTAATGCTCTCTCTACGATCGATTGTACGATTTGTACGGGACCACATCAAAGAAAAAGAAATTTGGAGCGTTGGTGGTATCTTGGAATACAAATATAAGGCTAAAAAGGAAGGTACACAGAAATTTCTAATTGTCAAGTATTTCGATTTCACGATGATAGTGTTTGAACCCAATCTACTGTATTGCTTTGCCTAAATCCAAGAAGCTACATGGCTTATTGTAAATAAAATAAAAACCATAAAAATTGATCTTCCTCAATCCTTTCAAGTCGGAGCTATAATCGCAAAATTGCGTTCGAGCTGGAAAGACTATAGGAAGAAACTACTGCATAAATCTGAAGAGTTCACCCTAGAACAAATCAAGAAGCATCTTCGTATTGAAGAAGAATCTCATAACCGAGACAAAAAGGATGACGCTAATGGTGCATCCTCATCCAAGGTGAACGCAGTAGAACAGCCATCCCAAAATAATACCTATGAGAAAGCTGATTCCCTTAAACCTAACAAAGATCAAGGAAAATTCAAGAAAACCCAAAAGAAGAAAAAACGGCAAACCTAAGGGAGCTTGCTATGTCTGCGGCAAGACCGGGCATTTTGCCCGAGTCCGTAGGGACCGAAAAAAGCCTAAGAAAGAGGCTCATGCAGTAGACAATGAAATCATAGCCATGGTCAGAGAAGTGAACCTAGTTCAAGAGAAAATTCCTGGTTGGTGGTATGATACAGGTGCCACAGTCCATGTATGCAATGATCGATCTGCCTTCAAAACCTATGAAGACGAAACCAATAGTCAAGAGATTCAAATGGGAAATGAAGGACGATAGAAAGTTGTAGGCAAAAGAACCGTGGAATTATTCTTTACCTCTAGAAAGAAGGTAATCCTGACCAACGTACTGCATGTCCCAGACATAAGAAGGAATCTTGTCTCAGGGGATTTCTTAAGCAAGCTTGGGATTAGGGTTGTGTTTGAATCAGGCAAGCTGATCTTGTCTAAGAATGGGAACTTTGTGAGTAAGGGATATGCTTGTAATGGAATGATCAAATTATCTCTGAATGAAAAGAATTCTTCTTCTTACATGATTGAATTTGTAACATTATGGCATAGTAAACTAGCCCATATTGGATACAGTACCATAAAACTCATGGCTAAGAACAACCTAATATCATACAATGATGGTAACAAAGATAAATGTGAAGTATGCATACGGTCTAAAATAATCAAGAAACTATTCCCTAGCGTTGAGAGATCATCTCAAACATTAGACTTAGTGCATACTGACATATGTGAACTAAATAGCGTTCTTACCCGTGGAGGTAAAAGGTACTTTATAACGTTTGTAGATAATTATTCAAGATATGTGTATGTATATCTGTTAAAATCAAAAGATGAAGCATTTAATGTATTCAAGATCTATAAATCTAAAGTAGAAAATCAATTAGATAAAAATATTAAAATCATTCGTAGTGACTGAGAAGGAGAATATTTTTCTAATGAATTTTTAACTATTGTGAAGAACACAGAATAATACATCAGTGCAAAGCACCTTATACACCACAAAAAAATGGTGTAGCAGAGAGAAAAAATAGGACATTAGTAGAAATGGTCAACTCAATGCTAATACAAGCACAGTTGTCATTAAACATATAGGTGGAGAAGTATGGAAATTTACGGGTCGTTACAAACCTATAGGGAGAAGCACTGTTAGCCGTGTGTCATGTTTTAAACAGAATTTCATCTAAGAAAACCAAGACCTCTCCATATGAAATATGGAAAGGAAGAAAACCAAACATAGGGTATCTTAGAGTGTGGGAGTATCTTGCATACTACAGAACTCCAGAACCTAAAAGAACTAAGTTAGGACCAAGAGCTATCAAGTGCGTCCTTTTAGGATATGCACAACATAGTAAGGCCTATAGATTTCTAGACTTAGACACCAATGTAATCATAGACTCTAGAGATGTAGAGTTCTTTGAGAATTTTGTATTCACGGAGAAAAAGAATGCTGAGATTCAATCTCCTAATGAAATTATAAAAGAAACACAAATAGAAGAGAAAGTTCCTAGTGAACCTCGTAGGAGTCAAAGAGCAAGAGTAGAAAAAAGTCTTGATCCTGATCAAATAGACTCTCAACGACTCTCTTTTCATCTAGTAGAGGGTGATAGAGAGAAGCTGATTAGGAAAATACATATGATTTTAACTACAGAAGATGAACCTAAAACCTTTAGTGAAGATATGTCTTCAAGAGACTCCGCTTTTTGGAAAGAAGCTATTAATGATGAAATGGATTCTATAATATCTAATCAAACATGGGAATTGATAGATCTACCTCTAGGTTCTAAACCAATAGGTTGTAAGTGGGTATTTAAGAAAAAATATCACACAGATGGTACTATTTAAATCTTTAAGGCAAGATTAGTTGCTAAGGGTTTCTGATAGAAAGAAGGAATTGATTATTTTGACACTTATTCACCAGTAGCTCGAATAACATCGATTAAGATCTTATTTACTCTAGCATCCATACATCATCTTCATATCCATCAAATAGATGTGAAGACAGCATTCCTGAATAGTGATCTCGATGAGGAGATTTACATGAAGCAACCAAAAGGGTTTGTTCTACCAGGAAATAAAGAAAAAGTATGTAGACTTGTTAAGTCTTTGTATGGGTTAAAGCAAGCACCAAAATAGTGGCATGATAAATTTGATTCTAAAGTTCTGTCTTATGGTTTTGAACATAATATTGCTAATAAATACATATATTCAAAAGTATGTAATGATTATATTGTAATTATATGCTTGTATGTAGATGATATGTTAATAATCAGTAATAAAATGGAATGTGTAACTGAAACCAAAAAGTTCCTCTCTTCAGTTTTCACAATAAAGGATCTTAGACAAGTGGATACCATATTAATATCAAAGTTAAAAAACATAATGGGGGTTTCGCATTATGCCAGACTCATTATATTGAGAAAATAATAAACAAGTTTAATCACTTGAAAATTAAAGAGGAAAAACCCCGCTTGATCCAAGTATCAAGTTAAAAGAAAACAGTGGAAGAGCAGTTGCACAACTATAATATGCTAGTGTTATAGGTAGTCTTATGTATGTAATGCAATGCACAAGACCGGATATAGCATACGCTGTGAGTAAACTAAGTAGGTTTACGAGTAATCCAAGTGTTGAACACTGGAAAGCAATAAGTAGAGTTCTAAGTTATCTTAAAGAAACCAAAGAACTAGGTCTATTCTACTCAGAATTTTCAGCAGTATTGGAAGGAGATACCGATGCAAGCTGGATATCGAGTGCAGGGGACAACAAGTCCACTACGGAGTGCATATTCACCCTAGGAGGTACAGCTGTATCTTGGAGATCCAATAAATAAACTTGCATAACGTACTTAACTATGGAATCTGAGTTCATAGCTTTCGCTGCTACAGGCAAAAAGGCTGAGTGGTTAAGGGATCTTCTTTTAGAAATCTCATTCTATGCGAAGCTTATACCGGCTGTTTCACTCTATTGTGATAGTGAAACCACTCTAGCGAGAGCCTATAGCGGTACCTATAATGGGAAGTTCAGAGACATAAGTTTGCGACAAGACTATGTAAGGCAATTGATTCAAGACGGAATCATTGTAATCTCATATGTAAAGTCAACTAACAACTTGGCAGATCCTTTTACTAAACCTCTAACGAGAAAGGTAGTAAGGACAACATCTAGAGGGATGGGGTTGAAACTCTTTACTCAAAATTTTACCAGTGAAAGAAACCCAACCCTAAATTAGAAAATCTCTAAATATTGGGTTTAATGGGTAACAACAATTCACTGATATATGAAAAGTTTCAACACTAAATAAATTAATAACCTCATCCATGATGATAGTGTTGGCCGTTATAAAAGAGGGATGAGTATTAAACTGTAACATCCCGACTTTTCGGGACCCGAGTATACGACCTGTGTCCCAAAAACCCGAGTGTTAACCTTAAAGGATGGTTAAATTCAAGTGTATATTTTTTTTGTTTCAATTATCAGAGTAAGCAAATAAGCGTAATATGGACAAATCAACATAAAGGAAAATTTTATTATCATTCAAATATACAAGAAGCTGCCCATAATGACTTGTACAAACCAATGTCTACAAAATTTACAAATACAAGAACTACATGATCCAATACATGAGAAATAGTAGAATGCAAGTAAATTTGAGCCGCAAGACTCCTCAGCTTCTCTAGGTAGATATAGTCATGCAACCCTTGCACTTGAACCTGGCTCCTCATCAGCCCAAACCTGAAAATCACTTAAGCCACCTGTACTACTTGTACGGTTATATTTATTTGATGGATGAATGGTCAACTCAGTGTGAACTCCCCTCAAGATTACACACCGTCGCATTAGATAAGCATAGTTATAAAAACATGGTAAAGCATACAAAACAATACATGATGTAGTCTTATTAAATGCGTGGATACGTGGATGCATCATCAACCTGGGGTGCACATCCCACAGTCGAAATAAAGGGTTGCCCTAAGAGAACTGGCCACCTGGAAAAATATACAAAGGTACGCCCGAGGAGAACTAGTCATCCAGAAAAGACCATAATATATAGATCGCCCAAGGAGAATTTAATCACCCAGAAAAGACCATAAAGTAGGAGTCGCCCTAAGAGAACTAGTCACCTGGAAAAATACACAAAGGTACACCCGAGGAGAACTAGCTATCCAGAAAAGACTATAATATATAGATCGCCTAAGGAGAATTTAATTACCCAGAAAAGACCAAAAAGTAAGGGTCGCCCTAAGAGAACTAGTCACCCGGAAAAATACACAAACGTACACCCGAGGAGAATCAGGTATCCGGAAAAAACCATAATATATAAATCGCCCAAGGAGAATTTAATCACCCAGAAAAGACAATAATACATAAATCACCCAAGGAGAATTTAATCACCCGAAAAAGACCATAATATATGAAAATGCATGATTAGTCCTACCATTATTATTCCATTTTACAACCAGTAGGTTTAATAAGATCAATGGTCATTATGGGGAGCTCAGAGCCCAGCGTAAGCCAACAGCTCAGGCATAGTGTCTCATTCCACCATCCCTGGCTCATGAGGCTACCACCTTAGGATGTTTAATGAATCCTAATCGACTAGTGGCCAATCATATTCAGTATATGGGGCTTACCATCGCATGATTGCACAAAATAAAATATCGAACCCATATAGGGCAAATACCAAACCAAAGCCACATAGGACGATATCGAAACAATGTGATAAAGACTGTCCTTAAAAACTATTGGACACAATAACCCTAAATGGTAGGCCCACATCAATGGTCAATGTAAACCACCATTCGATAACCACTGAACCGAAAGTGCATTACAATCACAATCAGTCGAGTTACATCCTAGGTATGGGTGTACATTTATAGGTGGGGGTTTTCCACTGATGTACCAGTTTAAGTTCCATAAGCCATTCACAAATAATTCATGAACAAATATACAGGATGGACATTAAGCAAGCAATATAGCAATTCAATTTCCGCTAGCTAACACATGTGATTATAAGAGAGAGATATCAATTATAAATTTAAATAAAACTATAACTTAAGCTAATGGGAAGATGGAAAGCATAAGGGGAAGAATCATCACCTTATTTATCGACTCGCCTTCAATCGTCGCTAGGGAATGCGTGTTCCCTTAAAGTCAAGTCCTACCATAAATCAGGAATTTGTATAATTAGGTGCAAGTTCTAATCACCACCTAGGGTTTAAGATCATAGCCTAGGGTTATCTTTTAGGGTTTTAGTGTAGAATTTGGATTTTCATTCTGGGGTTTAATTAAACGCTTAGATCTTAGGATTTGAATTCCGAATCATTATTATTAATAATATTATTATTATTATTATCGTACTATGGATCAATTAATATTCACATTAATGATGGTTCATAAGTTCGTATTTGAATGTACTGACATTCTCTAATGTTTTTTTTATAATGACTAATAATCTCTTGGGTAATATAAGTAATGATAATAGAATATTTACTAATGATAATATAATAAAGACTAATTATATTAACGAGTATTATACTAATCCCATGATAACTATTTTCAAATGTTAATAGTCAATAATAGTAAATCTAGCCATGATACTAGACACTGCGATCTACCATGAGCTATGAAGTTCTACAATTAGCTCAAACCTAACACACTATCTATGTTCAGGGTATTGACCTAAAGCTAAGATTACTTAGCTTTAGAATTTTATCCTAGAGTTTAGGTCTAAGTTAGGTTTCTTAAGGTTTGAACCCTAGTTGACTTATTATTAATTATAATGACTATTATCATTAGGGTTGTAATTTACATTAGCTAACATGGTAAACATTCATTATGATGAAAATTAACAATAATATCTATAAAGCTAATTAGTACATTGTAATATTGATTATAATTTCTAGTCAATGTCATTAAGATGACATTAGTTATTACAATAATAGCAATATAATTAATAAGAAAATAAATAATGACGAATCTGAAATAAATAGAAATTCTCACCTGGTTGACTCAATTCAAGTCGAGTTGACTCGGCAGCAACCAACCCAACTCAACTCCCCCACTCCTTCCTTCTCCTTTCGTCCTCATTTCTTTCTTCTCCAAAGTCATGCAAGTCATGGGTCATACAAGGCCCGACTGAAACTGCGCAGAAGCACCAGCCCTACGTGGATCTAGATCGAGTTGACTCACTGACTTAACTCGGTCGTGAGTCAGCAAGAATCTGCCTCCCCCTCTCTCTTGTTCTTCTTTTCTTCTTCTTCCCCACCTTTTCTCTTGTTCAGAGAGGTTCAGTAACATCTGAACCCAACCCAGCCAATGGCCCTACAAGCTAACTCGGTCCCAGATCGAGTTGACTCAGTTTGGCTAGAACAGCCGCACACCCCTTCTCTCCCTCTCTTCCTCTTCTTTCTTCTCCTTTCTTCTCCTATCTTCCCGAACTTCGTGACCTGGTAACAGAACAACCAGCAACTCGTTGGTGTTTTGATCAGCACAAAGGTAGCTGGTGCACCCCCAAACTCGGCTCGATTTTGCCACACAAGGCAGTCGCCCTCTCCGCCTTTCTCTCCATTTGTTTCCTTCAATCTCTCCCTCTGTTTCTCCTTATGTGCTGGAACGTCCAGTAATGGACATCCAATAGGCTTAACCCAGCAGTGGGTCGGGTCGAGGTGGCGTGGTGCACAGCCGCAACCGACGTCCTCTCTTCTCATTCTCCTTTTCTTCGTCTTATGGTGGTGCCAACGCAAGTCCACGATGTCTGGGACCGTTTTTCACTCGGTTCGGTGGAGGAGATGACGGCTGCCATTAATGGCATATCTGAAAACACCAATCCTTCTTTCAGTTTGCCTCCAACAGGTGGTTCGTATGGGTCATAGAAAGCTCCCAGACAAGCTTTCTTAAAGCTTGGAGGGGATTAGGGTGGTGGGTTCGAAGGTGGAGGCTAGCGGCTGTCTCTCTCTCGGGCGGCTGCAAGGAACGGAGAGCCAAGCCTTTTGTTATATAGGCTTTCTTCTTTCGAAACCCTAGATCGCCCAGAACCGTTGGATGCTCGATGAAAGGCTAGGATCCCACCCCAGAGTCCGGTTTCCAGAAGAAACTAAAGAGGAGTGGTTTCAGTTGCCAGTTTTCCCAGAAAACCACCATCTAAGCGATAGCAATGGATGGTCGAGATGTGCCCAAATAGAGGGCTAGGATTGGAGGGTTTCTCCGCATGCGAATTGCCCCGTTGGCAACAACAGATTTCTATTTCCAGAAAAGGGTGTGTTTGTGGCCTGATTTGAGGCTGACATCGTGTGCACTTGCGTGCATTCCAACGGTGGATCGACCATGGTTTTGTTCTGCTTCAGGTCCTAAACAATATGAACAGTTCAGATCATCTAACCAATGGCCAATGGTGGGCCATCTCACGACAAAAACGGATGGACATCCATCTGTTAGGAGCCAGCACGAGAGAGGGAATCCTCTCTTTGCAAAGGGGTTGAGGGTCAACTCGCTTTGACCGGGTTGCCCAAACTGGTGCACAGCGAGGCAATTCCTCCTGTGCACATGCAACACACGTGTGGGGCCCACCGTAATGTTTGTGATAAATCCACTCCGTTCACCACACAAGGTGGGTCCTGTCATAGTTTCTGACCAAAGATGGGGCGGATCCAAATCTTAAGTGGGCCATACCCTAAACTTCTAGTCCCAACTGTGAATTTCTATCAATCTAATGATTGGATCATTTTTTAAAATTGGACGTCAACGGTTAAAAGAGTCTTACTGGGCCACGTGTATGTTCGAGACCTTCATAGTATACCAATTACTAATATTAATATAATTTTTATTACTGTTGTTATTATCATAAATTATTTCACTTTATTATTTTTATTATTGTTTTCACATATGCATGTATCTTCTGTTGTGGGTCCCACTCTGTGTGTTATTAGGACTATTTATCTCATGATTTTATGTTATTATTATTATTATTGTTGTTACCACCTATACACATGGTTATTTATTTATCTATTTATTTATTTATTTATTTATTTTTGTGGGACCTGCCTTTAAATCAGAGTCATCAATGGTTTGACTCTGTTGGTCCGATTTAGGTTAATAACATCAGATCGAGTTAGATTCATATTTATATTAATCTAGGTCTTCATGATAACACCCGAGCACTGGAAAGTACGGGGTGTTACAAACTACCCCCTTTAAAGAGAATTTCACCCCCGAAATTCAGCACTCCCACCATCAATGTGGACAACAATATATCTTATAGTGTCCGAATGCATTTGCTAGTTTTCCACACTAAGTTTATTTGTATGTGCAAGCGATCATGACTTACCCGTAGAACAAGGACCATTACAGTCTACCCCCCTTAAAGAAAGTTTCACTATCGGGTTACCTCTAAGGATAGTTTTTTTTTTCTTTTTTTCGAGCTAACTCGAATAGATGATTGTAGTATGTTTGAGCCTGATACGTCAATCCTTTGCCTACGTAAAACAGAGGACTTTTTGTGTCAATCCCCTAATCCTAGTAAATCTCGATCTTCTGCCTGATCAGGGCATTGAGATCATTAGAGTTTGCTAGGATATGGAATTTAAATCAAACAACGTAACTTCTCTTAAGTGTGGTTCCATCATCTCGTGATCTCGATTATGCTAGACAACTGGGAAATGTCATGTAATCTTATATCCTCATAATTAATAAGTCTACGTGGCGCATTACGCTTCTGTTGCACGCTCTGATTATTTAAACACAAAATCTCAGGAGCAAGGTTTCTACTTAAAATCTAAGTTTGAAATTTTGCTAAGTTTATCTAGAATTTCAAACCTAGTTCTAATGCATGTAGCTTAAAGTTGAAAATCTACCTAGAATTTCGTAGTTTCTCCTTTAATTAATTCTTGCATGTTGAAATTTGTGGGAAGTGTTATTTTCAAGTGAAAGATGTATCAAGAGATTCAAATAACAATTCCTGCCAAATTCCTTAGATTTAAGAAGTGCTTTTGTTCAACCTAACGTACCCCGTGGTGGATCCTACGGAGTCCAAGTTCGATCCATTTGATTGCTTATTACGATAGCGTTATCTCTGATCATGAAATCTTAAGAAAATTTATATCCTAAATTTCTAGAAAATTTTCATTTGGAAGTTAACTACAAGGAATGTCCTTGTTTAACCTTATGTACATCATGGTAGATATTCACATAATTAATTTCCAAGCTTAAACAACCATGTTGCAGTTTACAAGGGAACTAAAGTTCTTATTTCTAGGTTCAAATGACTCAGCCTAGAAGGTTTAAAGAGGCCTAAGTTCATTTGTAAGTTCTTCAGTCCTCCATACAAGTTTCTAGGGACTTAAAATTTTGAGTTTCTATATTCTTAATTTCTCCTAACTACAGGGGACATTCACATAAGTTCAAATGGTTATTCTTATCACTTTTAAGGGACTTCTACATAAGTTTAAAGTCCAGCGGTCTAACTTAAAATTCTCAAGGGATTCCAGAGTTTGAAATTTCTATGTTTCGCATTTGTCCTTAGTTCAGATGGAATTCTATATAAGTTTGGATTGCCATCCAAATCATTTCTAAGGGAACCTAAGTTTAGGTTTCTACATTCTCAAGATTTCTTCTAAGTCTAAGGGAAATTCACCTAAGTTTAATTTCTAATTTCAAACATTCACACTTGAGACATTTAAAGTTTGTATAAGATCATTTCCCAAGGCCAAGTTTGTCCAAACTATTCTCTGATACCAACTGTAACATCCCGACTTTTCGGGACCCAAGTACACGACCCGTGTCCCAAAAACCCGAGTGTTAACCTTAAAGGATGGTCAAATTTGAGTGTACATTTTTTGTTTCAATTATCATAGTAAGCAAATAAGCGTAGTATGGACAAATCAACATAAAGAAAAATTTCATTATCATTCAAATATACAAGAAGCTGCCTATAATGACTTATACAAACCAATGTCTACAAAATTTACAAATACAAGAACTATATGATCCAATACATGAGAAATAGTAGAATGCAAGTAAATTTGAGCCCCAAGACTCCTCAGCTTCTCTAGGTAGATATAGTCATGCAACCCTTGTACTTGAACCTGGCTCCTCATCAGCCCGAACCTGAAAATCACTTAAGCCACCTGTACTACCTGTACGATTATATTTATTTGATGGATGAGTGGCCAATTTAGTGTGAACTCCCCTCAAGATTACATACCATCGCATTAGGTAAGCATAGTTATAAAAACATGGTAAAGCATACAAAACAATACATAATATAGTCTTATTAAATGCATGAATGCGTGGATGCATCATCGACCTGGGGTGCACATCCCACTGTTGAAATAAAGGGTCGCCCTAAGAGAACTGGCCACCTGAAAAAATATACAAAGGTAGGCTCGAGGAGAACCAGCCATCCGGAAAAGACCATAATATATAGATCGTCCAAGGAGAATTTAATCACCCAAAAAAGACCATAAAGTAAGGGTCGCCCTAAGAGAACTAGCCACCTAGAAAAATATACAAAGGTACACCCAAGGAGAACCAGCTATCTGGAAAAGACCATAATATATAGATTACCCAAGGAGAATTTAATCACCCAGAAAAGACCATAAAGTAAGGGTTGTCCTAAGAGAATTAGCCACCTAGAAAAATACACAAAGGTACATCTGAGGAGAACCAGCTATCCGAAAAAAACCATAATATATAGATCGCCCAAGGAGAATTTAATCACCTGGAAAAGACCATAATACATAGATCACCCAAAGAGAATTTAATCACCCGGAAAAGACTATAATATATGAAAATGCATGATTAGTCCCACCATTATTATTTCATTTTACAAGCAGCAGGTTTAATAAGCTCAAAGGTCACTACGGGGAGCTTAGAGCCCAGCATAGGCCGACAGCTCAGGCATAATGTCCCATTCCACCATCCCTGGCTCATGAGGCTACCACCTTAGGATGTTTAATGGATCCCAATCGACTAGTGGCCAATCATATTCAGTATATGGGGCTTACCATCGTATGGTTGCACAAAATAAAATATCGAACCCATATAGGGCAAATACCAAACCAAAGCCACATAGGGCGATATCGAAACAATGTGATAAAAACCATCCTTAAAAACCATTGGACACAACAACCCTGGATGGTAGGCCCACATCAATGGTCAATATAAACCACCATTCAATAACCACTGAGCCGAAAGTCCATTACAATCACAACCAGTTGGGTTACATCCTAGGTATGGGTGTACATTAGGTATGGGTGTACATTTATAGGTGGGAGTTTCCCACTGATGTACCAATTTAAGTTCCATAAGCCATCCATAAATAATTCATGAACAAATATACGGGATGAACATTAAGCAAGCAATATAGCAATTCAATTTCCGCTAGCTAATACATGTGATTATAAGAGAGAGATATCAATTATAAATTTAAATAAAAACTATAACTTAAGCTAATGGGAAGATGGAAAGCTCAAGGGGAAGAATCATCACCTTATTTGTCGACTCGCCTTTAATCATCGCTAGGGAATGCGCGTTCCCTTAAAGTCAAGTCCTACTATAAATCAGGAACTTGTATAATTAGGTGCAAGTTCTAATCACCACCTAGGGTTTAAGATCATAGCCTAGGGTTATCTTTTAAGGTTTTAGTGCAGAATTTGGATTTTCATCCTAGGGTTTAATTAAATGCTTAGATCTTAGGATTTGAATTCCGAATCATTATTAATAATAATAATATTATTATTATTATTATCGTACTGTGGATTAATTAATATTCACATTAATGATGGTTCATAAGTTCGTATTTAAATTTACTGACATTCTCTAATGTTTTTTTTATAATATCTAATAATCTCTTGGGTAATATAAGTAATGATAGTAGAATATTTACTAATGATAATACAATAAGGACTAATTATATTAACGAGTATTATACTAATCCCATGATAACTATTTCAAATGCTAATAGTCAATAATAGTGAATCTAGCCATGATACTAGACACTGCGATCTACCATGAGTTATGAAGTTCTACAATTAGCTCAAACCTAACACACTATCTATGTTCAGGGTATTGACCTAGAGCTAAGATTATTTAGCTTTAGAATTTTATCCTAGAGTTTAGGTCTAGGCTAGGTTTCTTAAGGTTTGAACCCTAGTTGACTTATTATTAATTACAATGACTATTATCATTAGGGTTGTAATTTACATTAGCTAACATGGTAAACATTCATTATGATGAAAATTAACAATAATATCCATAACGTTAATTAGTACATTGTAATATTGTTTATAATTTCTAGTCAATGTCATTAAGATGACTTAGTTATTACAATAATAGCGATATAATTAATAAGAAAATGAATGATGATGAATCTGAAATAAATGGAAATTCTCACCTGGTTGACTCAGTTTGAGTCGAGTTGACTCGGCAGCAACCAACCTGACTCAACTCCCCTACTTCTTCCTTCTCCTTTTGTCCTCATTTCTTTCTTCCCCAAAGTCATGCAAGTCATGGGTCATACAAGGCCCGACTAAAACTACCCAGACGCACCAGCCCTACATAGATCTGGATCGAGTTGACTCACTGACTCGACTCGGTAGTAAGTCGGCGAGAATCTGCCTCCCCCTCTCTCTTGTTTTTCTTTTCTTCTTCTTCCCCACCTTTTCTCTTGTTCAGAGAGGTCCAGCAACATCTGAACCCAACCCAGCCAATGGGCCTACAAGTTGACTCGGTCCCAGACTGAGTTGACTCGGTTTGGCTAGAACAGCCACACACCCCCTCTCTCCCTCTCTTCCTCTTCTTTCTTCTCCTTTCTTCTCCTATCTTCCCGAACTCCATGACCTAGTAACAGAACAGCCAGCAACTCGCTGGTGTTTTGATCAGCATAGAGGGAGTTGGTGCACCCCCAAACTCGGCTCGGTTTTGCCACACAGGGCAGTCGTCCTCTCCGTCTTTCTCTCCATTTGCTTCCTTTAATCTCTCCCTCTGTTTCTCCTCATGTGTTAAAACTTCTAGCAATGGACATCCAACAGACTTAACCCTGCAGTGGGTCGGGTAGAGGTGGCGTGGTGCACAGCTGCACCCGATGTCCTCTCTTCTCATTCTCCTTTTCTTCATCTTTATCCTGCTGCTAAACAGTCCACAACGTCTGGAAGTGATTCATCCAGACTCGGTTCGGTGGAGGAGATGACGGCTGCCATTAATGGCATATCTAAAAACACCAATCCTTCCTTCAGTTTACCTCCAACAGGTGGTTCGTATGGGTCATAGAAAGCTCCCAGACAAGCTTTCTCAAAGCTTGGAGGGGATTAGGGTAGTGGGTTCGAAGGTGGAGGCTAGCGACTATCTCTCTCTCGGGCGGCTACAAGGAACGAAGAGCCAAGCCTTTTGTTATATAGGCTTTCTTCTTTCGAAACCCTAGATCGCCCAGAACCGTTGAATGCTCGATGAAAGGCTAGGATCCCACCCAAGAGTCCAATTTCCAAAAGTAACTAACGAGGAGTGGTTTCGGTTGCTGGTTTTTCAAGAAAATTACCATCAATACGACAGCAATGGATGGTCGAGATGTGCCCGAATAGAGGGCTGGGATTGGAGGGTTTCTCCGCACGTGGATTGCCCCTTTGGCAACAACAGATTTCTATTTCCAGAAAAGGGTGTGTTTATGGCCTAATTTGAGGCTAACATCGTGTGCACTTGCGTGCACTCCAACGGTGGATCGACCATGGTTTCGTTCCGCTTCGAGTCCTAAACAATATGGACGCTTCAGATCATCTAACCAATGGCCGATGGTAGGCCAACTCACGACAAAAATGGACGGACATCCGTCTGCTATTAGGAGCCAGTGCGAGAGAGGGAATCCTCTCTTTGCAAAGGGGTTGCAGGTCAACCCGCTTTGACCGGGTTGCCCAAACTGGTGCACAGCGAGGTAATTCCTCCTGTGCACATGCAACGCACGTGTGGGGCCCACCGTAATGTTTGTGATAAATCCACTTCGTTCACCACACAAGGTGGGCCCTGTCATAGTTTTTGGCCAAAGATGGGGCGGATCCAAATCTTAAGTGGGCCATACCTTAAACTTCTAGTCCCAACGGTGAATTTCTGTCAATCTAATGATTAGATCATTTTTTTTAAATTGGACGTCAACGGTTAAAAGAGTCTTACTAGGCCACGTGTACGTTCGAGACCTTCATAGTACACCACTATACCAATTACTAATATTAATATAATTTTTATTACTATTGTTATTATCATAAATTATTTCACTTTATTATTTTTATTATTATTTTCACATATGCATGTATCTTCTGTTGTGGGTCTCGCTCTGTGTGTTATTAGGACTATTTATCTCATGATTTTATGTTATTATTATTATTATCGTTGTTACCACCTATACACATGGTTATTTATTTATCTTTTTATTTATTTATTTATTTATTTTTGTGGGACCTGCCTTTAAATCAGAGTCATCAATGGTTTGACTCTGTTGGTCCGATTTAGGTTAATACCATCAGATCGAGTTAGATTCATATTTATATTAATCTAGCTCTTCATGATAACACCCGAACACTAGAAAGTACGGGGTGTTACATAAACTCTTAATGAAGTCCAGTCAAACAGGACAAGTGTTCCAAACAGAAATACTGGAAGGATTTCACCTATGTGAACGTAGAAGTGGTGCCGCTTCTCATGAGACTTAGAGTTATCTCGGGATCGTTCATGAAATAGGATAAGAACATGGCCATTAAAAGTGCTAAGCGAGATTATAAAGGAACACCTAACGCATGAGCTATTATGTGTGTGGTATTTTCGGTTATATCATAAAGGAATAACTAGTTCAATGCTGCGGTAACCAGAAATTTTGAAATAACTTTAAAATGCTTATACTAAAGAAAGATTCAAATTGAAAGATATCTTTCTTTATGCATAATAACTATTATTATTCTGGCAGAGTTTTCATTGTTTTAAAAACCAGTGGGGGATTGTTGAAAATCAGTGGTTTTAAAAAATAATGAAAATTCAAATTCAAAATTTTGGAATTTTCCCACCAAAATTCTTTTTGAATTTTTTGAATTAAAAAGTGTGGTGTGTGTGCTTTGTCCCACATCGAAAATGCAAAAGATAGTTTTATGGTTTATATGAGATGTTGAGAAGGGTATTCTTACTTGGAGCTTTTTTGGCGGAGATGAAACACGGGTTACGTGTTCTAGTGCGAAGCACTGGAACACACATACGCACACGCGCACGCTTGGGCTCGGGCTCGGGCACGAGCACGGGCATGGGAGAGGGCGTGGGCAATGAGGCAGTGTGGCTGTAGTGGCGCTAGATGGCGCACTTTGCACTTCGGGCCAGGATGATCTAACGGTCAGATCTACAGATCTAATGACCAGAAATATTTGGGATTAATGGACAACGGCTAGAAACGTTTTTCAAATGTTCTGGACCATTGAATTCCACACAGCAATGGGTCTAAACCTGAGGCCTATATAAACTGGACCATTCTAGTCCGTTTTCATCATCTCAACACACCATCTCTCCCATCAAATTAGATACAGTCCATATCTCCTTTTTAGAATGCTCTGATCATCCCTACCGACTAAATCTGTCAGAAGAAATCTACTGCTTAGAACTGTTCCATAGTGCACCTATCGTGATTGTTGCACGCTAGATCTAGATAAGGCTTGTCTTATCCTGGAAGCAATTCACCTGAAAACCATCAGCAGTTGATAAGGGGGCGAATTATGCTTTAAGGACAGCGTATTTTATACGTGATTCAGCCTAGTGAAATTGTTATTTTCAATTATTTATTTTTATATTTTCAGTGTATCCAATCAAATTTCCTAATAGGAACCTTACTAGGAATCGCATAATGTTTACATATGCCACATCCAACCCGCTCATAGGATGAAGGGAAAACACAGTTATCAGCCTCATTCAAAACTTCTATAGGCTAAAAGAAGGTTTCAATGCACTCATTCCCTACTTTATCTTGTGATATGGCCTCTTGAGTCGTGGATCTGCCTCTCATTTACAGGCTCCCTATTGGGAATCCGTAGAAGCAAATTCCGAATTCGGATTACATAATAATAAAGCAAACATAACAAAGCATGCATAGGAACACACTATTTTTACATAGAAAAACCTCATGGAAAAAAAAATCACGGCATAAAGCGACAACAAATCACTATGAAAGCGAAAAGTATAAAAGATGGAAGCATTTACAATGTCGAAAACTCTCGTCTTCTCCCCTCTAAACCTTATAAATGTTTAAGCCTTGATTAGAATACCTAAATCCTGCAATTACACCCATATATATAGTGTTACAACTGAAATAGGAAACAATTAATTCATGCAATTATACAAAATTACGCACACCATTAATCAAGCAATTCTCGATCGATTAAGCTCACATGTTTAATCGATCGAACATTTTCAAAACTATCCAGAGAGTTTAGAGGTATTTTTTGAGTTTTGTCGATTGATCGAGCTGAGACTTTGAATGATTGAGACTAGCCAGAATTATCCAAAGACCAATATGTATAATTTGAGGCTCACTCGATAGATCGACCAAGGTGGTCGATTGATCGAACCCTTGCTGCATGTACAGATTGAAGACATCTCATAACAATCTCCACCTTGCCTTTAATCAACATGAATCACAACTTCAAGCTCAATCTCTAATTGGCTTCATCATAGCTTCTCCATCGTCGTCTCTTCTCATACACACTCCATTTTCATCAACATTTTGCCAGACCTGGAGAAGTAGAATAGAATCGAAACTTTTCTACAAGAACCACCTTTGTCAGCATATCCATCAAATTCACGCTCGTATGGTTCTTCTCAAAAGTGACACTGCCTTCTTCAAGCACCTGTCGAATAAAATGATGACGAAAATCAATATGTTTAGTTCTAGAATGGTAACTTTGCCAAGTTAATCACACTTTTGTTGTCACAATTAACTGGCATGGCCTCCTGTTAAAGCTTAATTCGTTCATCGCTCCTCTCAGCCAAATACCTTTTTTGAATGCTTCCATCACTTCCATATACTTAGCTTTCCTTGTGGAAAGAGCAACCACAAACTGCAGCTTCGATATCCAACTAACCGCTCTACCGACTAGTATAAACGAGCTAGTAACCGAAAGTTGACCTTCTGTTATCGATATTCCCAACATAATCTGAATTGATTTAACCTACAAGTTTTCCCTCTAATTTCTGAAATGTCAAGACATGGTCTGTTGTATATCATGCTCCAAAATTCATCACTTGAGTACAAAGACACCAATCCCGAGTTCTCGAGTATGAACTTAAAATGCATGTGTATCCTCATTTAAATTCACATTTATCACATATCCAAATAATCAAAATAACACATTTCAACTTAATGGATCCAAAGTAAGGTAGATATAATAAAACTCAGAAATATATGATTAATATGTAAAAGGTACAATTTCAAAAGTAGTGTCCACTCATATGAGAATTATGCAATTCACAATGAATTGAACATGTACAGAAAACACAACTATAAAAAAGAATGAAGATATAAATCAATTGGGGCACCCCGAGCGCACCATCATCTGGTCCTACTCTAAAGTCATCTGCATATGTCAAATAAAATGCGTTAAATGCCAACATAGTAAAGCAATATCCCCAATATTATACATAGGACATTTTAGTTATAAGTAGGTTCACAACAATTACATATTTCTACATATACTACTTTTAAGTATGTTGTCTCTAAATCATAAAGACTAAGTAGGTTACACATGTTATCTACACAACCAAGCGCAAGTAATGATAGCATAAAAAATAAATAATTTCTTAATCTAATTGTTAAGTGCATGAATGCCATGATATGTGAATGCATGGCTGGGTATCAACAACAATATAACACTTCTACTTCAACAACACAATCACCATGACAACCAATCAATAGACCAATGGTTCACATACAACGTAACCCACAAATGCAATGATCCACAAACAGCGCAACCCATAAATGCATCCCTTGATATGCATGATTAGCCGAGTAATTACTATTCTAAGTTCAAACAGCAGTTTTAGAGCTAGGATACCTCTATCGAATCACGAGTCTCTATCCAGATCGCGTGGCTCATTGCGGTACAAGGCGTCTCCTCACCAGTTTCCCTTAATCTAAATTAAAGTCTATCATTCATTATATCTCATAATCAATAATTCCATAGGTATGATTGATGCCCAATGATATGTAAATCAACACGGTAAGGGTCATCACCCAAATACCAAAAAAAAAAAAAAAAAAAATCAATTCAGATGTGCACGCTTGTGATTCAAAACCAAATCAATACAAAAAAATCATCACCCAATTCCATTCACGCTCATGTCGTTCGAACAATACTCTGGCATGGAACCATCAGCAAGGTATTTCATGGAGGTCATTCAAACAACAATCTATCACCTCCATTAATGCTCACCGGTCACTACAATGAGGCACCACTCTAGTGTAGTCCAACAGCTTGAACGTTGTTTCCCATACCACCATGCTTGGCTCATGTGTCTTTACAGGATCGTATCGCACTAATATTTATGAATGGACTTAAATCAATAGTAACAATGGTATCCTAAATTTTATCGAGTATTATACAATCACCAAGCATAAGAATAATTGAGCCTACATTATACTAATGCAATCGACTACGGAGGACCTCGAGCAAAATTAACATTTTGTGTAAAGCATCATGTGTACTTCCAACTACTGTCGATTGTCCATGCTCAACTTCGGTTGGCCGTAGAAGTCTATGATAGCCACCCTAGAGTGGGTCATCTACTTATTTAAATAATTTATGGAGCTAAATCCACCACAACAACAATTCAGATTTATCAACTACATAAATATAATCATAAGGAAATTCAATACCACACCAGGGTATACCAATTAAACACATCTATGAATTAGTATAATCAAACTAACATCAACACAATTCGACCTATATCAACACATAAAAATTGAACACATGTACAATTAAGTATAATTTAATCTACATCAACACAATTCAATCCATATCAACATTTTTTAACATTCAACATCGAAGGGTTCTAATATTAAAAATTTCATATCACGTAAGTATTTTATCGATCATGTTATTAACCAAATAGTAAAAAGAATTATTTAATCGTCTAAAATATCAAGTAGAAGCTTAATGGTATATCTTCACATTAGAGTAAAAAATCTTTAATTCGAATACAGCCCTAGTATTGAAATTTTAGGAAAAATGTTACAAACCTAAATTAAAGTACAAGGCTACTGTTAATGACATTGATGCAATCCTAATTAAATAATTAACAATGGATTAGGACTTACCTAACTCGATTAGAAGAGTTCCTCAACCCGATCCAATGAATCGGAGCTCGAAATTGTCGCACAACTGAAACCCTAACGGAGCTTACTTTGATTATGACTCCCGCAAGAGCATGGACCACCCCAATCGACAATCAAGACCTGAAATCCTAACATACACATACCCTAACATTAGGATCCTACAATTGAAGAGGGCACGAAATAAAGAGCATAGACCAGGATTGACAAAGAACGACTTAATGCGATGATCTACACCCGAATTTGAGCTCCCACATAAGCTCACAATCCCCCTCTCATAATTCTCTTACTTAAATTCTCTCTACCCTCTCCGAAACCTAGGAAAAACTCGTATGAATAGGAGAGGCTACCCAAATATGGGTATTTATAGTGCCAGATCATGCTTCTTTATTCCTAAAGACTAAGAAATTGGTATTATAACCCTATAGTGTTAATTCTAGTTTTTGGGGCCCACTAGAGAGTGTACAGGTCGATTTATACTATAAGATAGTTTCCCTTAAGGGTGATCCATGCAAAAACTTCGATCGCCTTGCAAATCGAATGCACCGATCAACGGCTATTATCAAAAGTCGGTTCGATGGTTACTGATCATCAATCAGAGTCATGGTTTTACGGATATGTGTAGGTTATTAACTTGTGTTGGTGTTCATAATTTTATCATGATCTAACTGTCCAAAAGCCATAACTTTTGCAAGGTTTAGATGGGGACAATTAACTCAAGTTTCTGAAAGTTTCTAGGGGCATTCACACACTTCATATTCTCTCACCTTATAAGCCCAAGTTCAACGATTTGAGATGCGATCTTGGTTCGATGTCCCACTATAGAAATCAAGCCCTCTAAGATGAATGTTTTTCTATAGTTTCAAGTTTAGTGGCCCACCAACGAGCGGTCTAGAGCTTGTTTGGTTAGTCCGACTATTTTTTAAATAAATTAGATTGTGAGATTTCTTGTGCACGGCAACTAGGGTTTGAATTAGTTAAGTTCACGCCATGGCAGTTTCGTAATTAGCATAAATGGAGATTCGGATCTAATCACTCTAATTTAAGAGCCTTGATTCGACTAAACTGTAAATTATCTGCATTAGTAAAATATACTAAAAATAAAAAATTATAATTTAATCACACAGGATGATTCTTGGTATGATTAGAAGCATTTCCTAAGTAGACACAGAATACTAAAATACTAGGATAAAAAAAAGATACATTCGGTCCATTAGCAACATGTAATTGCAGAAATTTTCAGTTTCAACAGGTATATTACTTGTAACATTTTTGGCACTTTTAGTTACTGAATTATTTTTAAAAAATTCTAATAATTCATCACCAAGCATACTTTATCCCCACCAAATTTTATTCCATTTTAAGTTCCATAAAAATCTTAAAATTCCAAAAGTACTTGCTGCTTGAAACTAACAATTTTCTGTACAATTTTTAAAATGTCTTTAAAAAAATTTTATTTTTTTTTAATATAAAAATAGACTCATCAATATTTGTTTTGAATTTTGAATCACCTCAATCAGAGTTGTATTGAATGAGATACATATTTGTGAAGTCAGTCTACTCAATTTTATACATAATTGTACATTGTTATACAATACTACTCGGTTCAACTGAACCCTGCTATCCAGATTTTCTTAGTGCAACCAAGTTCCACTCGGTTCAACCGAACCCTGTTGTCCCGATTTTCTTGTTTGCTTGATGTTTTCTTAGTGCAACCAAACCTTGTTATCCAGAATCCCTAAAATTCGTACTTCCACTTGGTCGGGCAATTTTGGTGGACATAGGATCACTCCTTTTGGTCTCAAACACATGCAAATATAAACATGATCATGCACTCAAATCGAAAAATCAATAGTAATGCCCAAAGACATATAATTCCCAAGTTGGCAAAAATTTGAGGTGTTACACTGTACCTTGCAGATAACGAAATAGTCATTTCACTGCCTCCCAATATTGTTTGTCGAGGTTTGACATATATCTGCTCACAACACCAATAGCATGTGAAATATCCGCTCTTGTAGAGACCATGACATACATCAAACTACCAACTACGCTCGAGTAGAGCACACTAGACATAACCTGCTTTTCTTCATCTGTAATGGGACATCGCTCTAAAGAAAACTTAATGTGAGCAGCATAGGGTGTGCTAACTAGTTTAGGCCTTTTCATCCCAAGCCACCCTCTCAAGGTATTCAACCTAAAATAATTGTAACCTACTTTTTTCCTATATATTTGTATATCAATGTCGAGAATCTTCTTTGCAGCTCCCAAATATTTCATTTTGAATATTCCTAATAACTGAGTTTTCTAAGTATCGATCTGAGACATGCTATTATTTGTAATAAGTATGTCATCAATGTACAATACTAGGACAATAAATTATCCATCATTCCATATATTGAACTAGACACAGTGGTGATATTCACTTCTAGTAAATCGTTGATCTATCATAAAAGTATCAAACCTTTTGTACCGCTGCCTATGCGACTATTTTAGGCTATATAATGACCTCCTCAACCTGCAAACCTTATTCTCTAATCCATGTATTTTAAACCCTTCTAGTTACTTCATATAGATCTGTTCTTCCAATTCTCTATATAGGAAAGCAATCTTAACATCCATCTATTATGGTTCTAAATTTTATTGGGCAACCAGCACCAATACAAGCCTGATAGATACCTACTTGATAACGATGCGAAGATCCCATTGAAGTTAACACCTTTTTTCTGAGTATACCCATTCGCTACTAATATGGCCTTATATCTTTCTTATTTCTTCCAATAAATTCACTTACATTCAATCACTTTACGCCCAATAGAAAGCTCTACCATCTCCCACGTCTCGTTCTTGTACAAAGAGTCCATCTCATCTTGCATCACTGTCATCTACTTCTCAGCATCTGTATCTTCCTGAAAGATAGACAGATCCCCCTCATCTGTAATGAGAGTGAATGCTATGTTCGAGTCATCTCGGTATCTCACTATAATCTACAATCTCTCGGTAGATTTCTCCTCAAAGGTGGTTATTCCACCTGCTTCTATACCTGTTGCTGCTACTCAGCTTCACCTTGTGTTTCACCTAGAGTTGGACATGGGATGACTCAACTCGACAAACTTGACTCGTTAGACTCGTTCAAACTTGACTCGATCCAAACCGAGTGGGTGAGTTGATCGTAAGCGAGTAGACTTCGTCCAATCCAAACTCAAACTGAGTCAAGTTTGAGTCACCTAGTAACTCAACTCGATTCGACTCAAAATCTGACTCGATACTGATTCAACTCAATCTGAATCCCGACTTGTACATATAAAAAAATCCAGATTTAACATTTCAGATCTGAGATGCCATGTACCTGATGGAGAGGTTACAATTCTCATAGGTGCACTGATGTTTTATTTAAACCAACATGATTTAAATGATTTTTAAACTCGCAAGTATACGAATCTAATGTAGATATGGTATGTATTACGAGATCGTTCCCACGAGGACTGGTCGTCACAATTCAAATCTATGATTCTCCTTAACTAATCCAACAAATAATGGAGCGAATTACTAACACAAATTTATAGAAAATAACTATTGAGAATAGGGAAGAAAATTAAATCAGAGAAAGAGCACTAGGACTTTCGAATCCACCCCTAATTATCCTAACCCCTGTTTTGTCTGTTGATTCACCTTAATCTAGATTGATACCACTTATATAGAGAACGGTGTTCTTAATCGGGCATACAGAATGTCTAATTCCTTTAAGCAATGCCATGAATAACATATCCCATGTCCTTAGTCGGGCACATGGAATGTATAGTTCATTAAAGCACCCCGTTCCTTCCTCTATAGGAAATCTGTTCATGATCAGACACAAGCACCTAGAATAAGCATCCAGACAACATCCATATATATACTTTGGTTAAGTTCATAGATGGAGAAGTACAGAATTCAAACCAATCAAGCCCATTTAGAGAAAGAAACAAATCAATTAAAATCAGGATGAAATCAACATATAATAAAGGTCATTCAAGTTAGGGACTTCATCTCAGCCCTAGCTGCGAAATCTAGCCCAACATGATAGGACCAGATCTCTCAAAAGAAATAAATAAATAAATAGCAAAATGAAAAACTTGACAATTTGAAATCCTCCCGCAATCTACACATTTGCTCAACTCCTTGTAGCCCCCCCCCCCGGTTCTTTCTTCCTGGCTTTCTTTTATAGGCTGGTACCATCGGTGGAGAGGGAAAACTTCGTGCTGAAGCTTTCCTTACGCAGCAAAAATCGGTGCCAAGCTTACGCAGCAACAGTCGAAGCTTTCCTTACGCAGTAAAAATTGGATTCTCACAACTCCATTCTTCCTTGCCTGCTTTTGGCAAAGTAATGTCTCCTGGGACAGTTTTGATTTTCCTAACCGATGGACGGATCAGATTTTCCATCTGATCAACGTCGAGACCACACCACAGCCCCAAACCCCGGTCGGTTTCGGACGCTGTAACAGAGGCTGCGGAGCTCGTCCGCTGTACTGCTTGTGGGGCCCACTCCTTCACTTAAATGGAAAATCCACTCCGTCCATTGGATGGAGGAGGAAATTTCGATCAGGAATGCATATTTTTACCTTCCGTTGATGAGGTCCACCTGAATTTCTGCTCTACCGTCTGTCTTACATTTGGCGGTGGGAATCGAGTGATCGCCTGTATTAAGCCAAAATTCCACCTAGGTGAGGGTCTTCCCTATCCTAGAAGAACAATGAACGGTTTAGATTCTTGGTTTGATGGATGGTGCGGACCCACAACTAACGACCAGACGTCATTTGCAGACGCTGGAAATGGCAACTGCCATTTTAGTGAAGAAGACGCGGTCAGCGCTGCTGACTGCGTCAAGCGGATCCGGTGCTGCGCTGGTGCAAGTGTGCAGTGTTCACACTCCTCATACACAGGGCCTACCGTGATGTTTACGAGAAATCTACACCATCCATCCTCTTTATCATATTATTTTAGCCGTCAATACCAAAGTTGAGACAGTTCCAAATATCAGGTGGGCCCCAAATTGGAGATTAATGGGCTGATCTGTCCGTTGGACCACTTCCCGAGATCTTCAATGGCTAAAATTTAATATGTACGGTTAATTTACGGCCTCCATCACATGTATGAAGTTTCAAGTCAATCGGATGGCGGGAACCATGTGATCTTGCATTTTGCACCAATTTCAGGCCTCCTTAACGTGAACGGCTTGATTTCCTCACATCTCTGGCATGTAAATTCTTCAATATTGGTCCTCTGGGGTCCGTCCCTTGCTCTGGTAACTTTGGCACATCAAATTCATGCTTTTAATACTCTTTTTCAATCAATGCTCCTTATTACATCCTGTAACAAAAACACAATTAAAATATGATGTTAGGCATTATCATGTACGTAAAATAGGGCAATAATCGGGGTCTGATATGCAATATTTGACCCTTATCACAACCCTCAACCAACATTTTGCTAGTCCCGAGCAAAACATGCGAAAAATAATTTCAGAAATAAAGGACAATTCCTGTAAACTCAAGTGACGTGTGAACAGATAATTGAGATGTGAAAATTCTACGATTCATGAATGGTGAGAAGATTTTTCTCCTGAAATCAAGCTTACAGTAAACTTCATTATCAAGTTCAAAATATTAATCCATTAATTTGCACAATTTTAAACATTGAGTTCCATGAGTGTATAGTGTAATCTCGGCTTACAATCATTAAAAGATCCAATTGTCAATTTCATGATATCATTAGTAATTCGTGACAACCAACCTGAAACCAACACTAGCATTTTAGATCATCTTTTCGTTCTATCAGCCTTTGATTTCCTTTATAAACAGTGGTGCCAAGAAGGGGAATCAAATCTGCACCTATAGGGAGCAAACCTATGGTGAAAACTTGTCGCCTAAATCTTTTCTCATGTCAACTATGGGGAATCGAATCTTCATCTATAGGGAGCAAACCTATGATGACGATAATGCGACTTACTCTTTCAATTCTTCTTTATAAACTGATGCTAAAATTTATTTTTATTTTTATTTTTTGGCTAGTTCCTTTCATGCTTAGTGATTACCAAGTTAATCATTCAGTTATCGAACCGGAACCTTAATGTGTAAGTGAGATGTGATAGGTGAAATCACGGTTCAATCAATGTTTACAACTTCTAATCATGGATCAACAATTCAAACTTAACTGTGAAATCTACCAGACAACTGAATCCAAGAGTCATAAATTACTCACATTCTGTATCTTGTAATTTCAAAATCACAACTATCCTTCAAAATCACTTTGAATTCAACAGAAATTCCAGAAAAAATATTAAAATTTTCACAAATTTTGCTCAAGACCAAGAAAATACTGATTAGGTAACCTAATCTCCCACCCCCAACCTAAAATCCACATTGTCCTCAATGTAAAGAAATAAGCATGCAATGCACATGGGACAATGAAAGTAAAAGAGAAATGAGGGAAAGATAGTACCTGGATGGAGACTCAAGAGGCTTCCTCAAAAAATATTAACGTAAAAGCGCGTCAGCGTAAGGGAGAAATCAACACAATAAAATCATAAAAAATCCTACCTATACCACTTTCGCAGGTGCTCTCGATTGCATTTAGCATATGCAACAAGCCTTTAAACCCCTAGGTTACCCCTAGTGGACGAGTTATAGTCTCGTGAGGGTTTGCAGTAATATTACCCACAAACATTGAAGTAACTAACTAGGAAAAAAATAATACAATAAAACAAAAGGCTGGGTTACCTCCCAGGAGCATTAAGTTTAACGTCTTCAGCCAGACAAGAACGGACCATGAATTAACTAATCTTTATAACTAGGGTCCACCAAAGAAATTACCTCAATACCTTGATTAACCAATCCCAGATAAGTGATGTGAGTTCCCATGAACTGTGCTATCTGAAATGAGGTAACTGATACTATCATCAAATAATTTAAGGACTTCTACTCGAACGACTTCTTACATGTTAGGATCACGCTTCCTTTGCATTTCATGCGACATTTCCACAACATGATCCATACATACAGTGGGGCATACTCCCCATATTTCTGCTATCTTCCGTTCAATTGCTGCCTTATATGCGCTAAGAACATTAAGCAGCCTGCTCGCCTTTGCCTTCTCAGAGTTAGAAACTGTGCTGTCAGGAAGAGTCTTAGAGGGATGAAGAGGTTCCACTTTCGCTCTCCATTTTGCAGTCTCCAATATAGGAGTAGAGTCGAGCAGTGCATTGACTTCATGGATGGGACTATCGATGTCAAAGTCCATGCCATATTGTGCTAAGCAGGTCTCAAGTGGATCTTCAAAAGATTTACGGAAGGAGTCTTGCACTAGACTCTCGATCATGTTCACTTCAGATATGCCATCCAAATCTGCAGATTGTTGTCCTGCATTAAAGACATTGAGTTTAATATTCATGTTACCAAAGGACAACTTCATAACTCCATTCTGGCAATTTATAATAGCATTAGATGTGGCCAAAAATGGACGACCCAAGATTTGGGATCGACTATGAAGATTACAGACGGTGAGTATCTATAACTATGAAATCCACTGGAAAATAAAATTTATCAACCTAGATTAACACATCTTCAATAACACCCCAGGGTACCTTGACAGATCTATCAGCTAGTTGTAATGTTATTTTAGTCGGTTTCAACTCACCAAGTCCTAGCTGCTCATAAACTGAATATGGTAACAAATTGACGCTTGCCCCTAAATCAAGCAATGCCTTCCCGATCTTATGATCTCCTATGCCGTAAGAAATGGTGAGAGCTCCTGGATCCCTAAATTTAGGAGGGGTGTTATGTTGAATCATGGAGCTGAGCTGCTCTACAAGGAAGACTTTCTTATGAACATTTTGCTTACGCTTTTGAGTGCATAAATCTTTAAGAAACTTAGCGTAAGCAGGGACTTGCTTGATAGCGTCAAGCAACGGGATGTTAACTTGCACTTTTTTAAACACATCCAGGATTTCATTAAAGTTATTTCTTTTCTTCATTGGTGCCAGACGTTGAGGAAAGGGTGCTTTGGGCACGTAAAGTGGCACATTAGTGTCTCTTGGAGAGTCAGAGAGCTTTTGGACTTTGGATGCATTAGTGTGTTTCTCTGCTTCATCTTGATCTTCCGTTTTAGAATTTGATTCATCCCTAGGTATCTCTATTCTGTTGTCAATCTGTTTGCCTGACCTAAGGGTAGTGATCGATTTGGCTTGCTCATGATATTGCCCTTGGTTGGAATTAAAGCCAATCTTATACTGTCCCTTTGGATTAGCCACAGGTTGGCTAGGGAACTTGCCCTTCTCTCTCTCACTCAATGTGGCAACTAGTTGACCCATTTGTACTTCCAGCTTGGCAATGGATTGCGCATTTGCATGTAGCTTTGCTGGTTGGCTAGTAAGGTTTGTTGGGTGTCTTTTTGGAATTGGAGAGAACTCTGCATAAAAAGATTGAGTGTATCCTCAAGAGATAGTTTCCGTGATTGTGCAGGCAGTTGTTGATATTGCGGAAACTATTGAAGTTGTTGACTGCTAACTTGGGGGTGCGGTTGCATGGGAGGATTTCCAGATGGTCCTCCTTATTGTGGTCCTTTTGCCCACGAGAAATTTGGATGTCTAGCCCAACCTGGGTTGTAAGTTTCTGAGTAAGGATTATTCCCAGGTCTTTGAAAAGTGTTCATTGCATGACTTGTTCAGAAAGAAGTTCTAGGGATGCTGCACCAGATGGACAAGACTGCATAGGATGGGCAGGACTAGAACATATGGCACATGCCTCGACTTGAGCTGTTTGTAGAGGTCCATTATTTAATACCAGAGCATCAACTTTCTTTGTCAGGTTATCAAGCTTGGTGCACAGATCTGGCATGACTCCTATCTCATATATACCACCTCTCTTTTGTGGTTGGGGACTTCTGTCACCTCTATTTGAGTAGTCCCATTGCTGAGAATTTTCACACAAGGTTTCAAAGAAGTTCCATGCTTCAACATCACTTTTGGTCATGAATGACCCTCCACTGGTGGCATCAACCATGCGATGGTTCTGGGGTGTCAAATCGTCATAGAAGTATTAAACCTGTTGCCACTTTTCAAAACCATGGTGTGGACATTTAAGAAGTAAGTCCTTCCATCTTTCCTAACATTCATAAAAGTGCTCTCCCTCTTTTTGTGTGAAATTGGTAATTTTCCTACGGAGAGCATTAGTTTTGTGAACAGGGAAGAACTTGTTTAAGAACTTCCTAGACAATTGGTCTCAAGTAGTGATAGACCCAACTTCTAGAGAATTCAACCATGCTTTCGCCTTATCCTTCAAAGAAAAAGGAAAAAGGCACAAACGGATCGAATCGAAAAGTTTTGAAACCTAAAGGTAGAGCAAATGTCTAGAAATTCTTTCACATGATGATATGGGTCCTCCTTGTCTAAACCATAAAAGGAAGGCAACAACTGTATGACCCCAGTCTTGAGTTTAAAGTGTGCTGCCGTGGTGGTGGGCAACACTATGCATGAAGGCGCATTGAATTGGACAGGAGCTGAATAATCTCTAAGAGCTTTAGTTTCATTCTCTTCCGCCATTTCAAATAGGATGTTTCTAAATCTTCTACAAAAAGTTCTTTCTATTTCAGGATCAAAATGTGCTAGTTCTATGTTTAGAGATCTACGTCCTAGCATAAACTATGTTATTGCAATGTAAGAAAGAAAACTAAACTAAGAAGCAACCTAAGAGAAATAAAACTAGAACTAGAAACTATGAGATTCTAAAACAAGTTAAAACTATGTAAATAAGAATGGGAAGAAAGAACCCGGAAAAGGAGATGATTGATGTCAGAAAATTTAAGAAGCTTCTCCTTCACTTAGTAGCTTCCTTCGTCAATTCCTGTAAATAAAAACAAAAACAAATTAAGTTTCCTAAAATAATGATAGAAAAATCCTAAGCAACGGTTAATTTCTAAAAAGAAAGTTTCTAATCTTAGAAATAACAAGCTAAGTTAGTTTCTAAAAAGGGAAGAATTTCTAAAACTAGAAAATAGAAAGTTACTTGAAAGAAGAATCTAAATCTAAAATTAGAAACTAAAAAATTTCTAAAAAATAAAATCCTAATTCTAAAAATAGAAATTAGAAAAAGTAAAGAATTTAGAAAGGGATTACCAAATTAGAAGTTTATTTCAGGACCCTACAAAACAGGAAATAGGTTAGTTTCTAAAATTAAAAAAAAAAAAGAACTCTAAGTTAGTAAAATCCTAAGCTATGAATTATGATAAGAGAGAATCCTAAATTCAATTTGGAATGAAACAGTCCCCGACAACGGCGCCAAAAACTTGATGTTTTATTTAAACCAACATGATTTAAATGATTTTTAAACTCGCAAGTATACGAATCTAATGTAGATATGGTATGTATTACGAGATCGTTCCCACGAGGACTAGTCGTCATAATTCAAATCTATGATTCTCCTTAACTAATCCAACAAATAATGGAGCGAATTACTAACACAAATTTATAGAAAATAACTATTGAGAATAGGAAAGAAAATTCAATCAGAGAAAGAGCACTAGGACTTTCGAATCCACCCCTAATTATCCTAACCCCTGTTTTGTCTGTTGATTCACCTTAATCTAGATTGATACCACTTATATAGAGAACGCACAATCTGTGTCCTTAATCGGGCATATAGAATGTCTAATTCCTTTAAGCAATGCCATGAATAACATATCCCATGTCCTTAGTCGGGCACATGGAATGTATAGTTCATTAAAGCACCCCGTTCCTTCCTCTATAGGAAACCTGTTCATGATCAGACACAAGCACCTAGAATAAGCATCCAGATAACATCCATATATATACTTTGGTCAAGTTCATAGATGGAGAAGTACAGAATTTAAACCAATCAAGCCCACTTAGAGAAAGAAACAAATCAATTAAAATCAGGATGAAATCAACATATAACAAAGGTCATTCAAGTTAGGGACTTCATCTCAGCCCTAGCTGCGAAATCTAGCCCAACATTATAGGACCAGATCTCTCAAAAGAAATAAATAAATAAATAGCAAAAACGAAACAGCAATTTGAAATCCTCCTGTAATCTACGGCTGCTCAACTCCTTGTAGCCCTCCTCCCCCGGTTCTTTCTTCCTGGCTTTCTTTTATAGGCTGGTACCATCGGTGGAGAGGGAAAACTTCGTGCTGAAGCTTTCCTTACGCAGCAAAAATCGGTGCCAAGCTTACGCAGCAACAGTCGAAGCTTTCCTTACGCAGTAAAAATTGGATTCTCACAACTTCATTCTTCCTTGCCTGCTTTTGGCAAAATAACGTCTCCTGGGACGGTTTTGATTTTCCTAACCGATGGACGGATCAGTTTTCCATCTGATCAACGTCGAGACCACACCACAGCCCCAAACCCCGGTCAGTTTCGGACACTATAACAGAGGTTGCGGAGCTCGTCCGCTGTACTGCTTGTGGGGCCCACTCCTTCACTTAAATGGAAAATCCACTCCGTCCATTGGATGGAGGAGGAAATCTCGATCAGGAATGCATATTTTTACCTTCCATTGATGAGGTCCACCTGAATTTTTGCTCTACCGTCTGTCTTACGTTTAGCGGTGGGAATCGAGTGATCGCCTGTATTAAGCCAAAATTTCACCTAGGTGAGGGTCTTCCCTATCCTAGAAGAACAATGAACGGTTCAGATTGTTGGTTTGATGGACGATGCGGACCCACAACTAACGACCAGACGTCGTTTGCGGACGCTGGAAACGGCAACTGCCGTTTTGGTGAAGAAGACGCGGTCGGCTGGCCGACCGCGTCAACGAATCCGTCTTTATTTGCAGTGCTGAAGTGTGCAGTGTGCACACTCCTCATACACAGGGCCTACCGTGATGTTTACGAGAAATCTACACCATCCATCCTCTTTATCATATTATTTTAGCCGTCAATACCAAAGTTGAGATAGTTCCAAATATCAGGTGGGCCCTAAATTGGAGATTAATGGGCTGATCTGTCCGTTGGACCACTTCCTAAGATCTTCAATGGCTGAAATTTAATATGTAGGGTTAATTTACTACCTCCATCACATGTATGAAGTTTCAAGTCAATCGGATGGCGGGAACCATGTGATCTTGCATTTTGCACCAATTTCAGGCCTCCTTAACGTGAACGGCTTGATTTTCTCAGATCTCTGGCATGTAAATTCTTCAATATTGGTCCTCTGGGGTCCGTCCCTTACTCTGGTAACTTCGGCACATCAAATTCATGCTTTTAATACTCTTTTTCAATCAACGCTCCTTATTACATATTACAACAAAAACGCAATTAAAATATGATGTTAGGCATTATCATGTACGTAAAATAGGGCAATAATCGGGGTCTGATATGCAATATTTGACCCTTATCACGCACCTAAGTTCTGAGTTGTGATTTCAGCCTGTAGATACCCACCACACCCGATCTGACTTGGTTCTGACTCGACCCGACTCGATACTTATGATTGAGTCAGACTCATCCGAGTTAGTTTAGGCCAAACCCATACTCGGATTGGATCAGGCATGTTGGATTCGGTACTGAGTCGAGTCGAGTTCGGGTCAAGTCTATTTCAAAACTGGGTCGAGTAGGGTCAGCCCTAACTTGGTCTGACTCGACTTGATGCCCAACTCTAGTTTCACCCTTGTTAATTTCAACATCGATTACTGTTAATTTTTTTAGTTCCTTTTATTCTTGCTTTTGAAACAAAGAATCTTCATCAAACTTGACACATGGCTAATCATGATCCTCCATGCAGCTCAATCATACAATTTGTATCCCTTCACACCATCACCATTACACATAAAGATACATTTTTTCACCTTTTAGTCTAGCTTATCTCTGTCAATGGACGGTACATGAGAGTAAGCGTCATAGCCAAATACTCACAGCCCTAAGTAATCAACATTCTAACTACTTCACACTTCTTTTAAAATTTTATAACTGATCAGCGTAGACGAAATCTGATTTACTAAGTAACAAGTCATGTTAAAGGCCTTAGTCCATAACTCCTTACCTAACCCAACACTGCTCAACAAGTTTCGGGCTCTCTCCAAGAGAGTCTAATTCATTCTTTCATCCACACCATTATGCTCTGGTGTGTGCCTGACTATGTTATGCGGTACAATTTTTTTGTCTTTATAAAATTAGTTAAATTCATTCGAAGTGAATTCTCTACCATTATTTATCCTTAGCACTTTCAAATTTTACTCTGACTGTTTTTTAACCATTGTCTTCCACACTTTGAAGGTAGCAAAAACATCTTATTTTTACTTCATGAAGTACACCCACAACTTCCTAGAGTAGTCATCTATGAACGATACAAAGAATGATGGCCCTCCTCCAGAAACTACAGGCGACGACCCTCATATATCAGAATGCACATAATCTAGAAAACCCTTACATGCTTTCCCGACTTAAAAGGCAACTTGATTGTTTGCTAAATATACAATGTTCACGTATATTTAAACTAATGCTTTTAATTAAATAAATCAAGTAACGATCAAAAACTATCTTCATACCACACTCATTCATGTGGCCTAGATAAGCATGCCATAAACGTATTGATGTGGACTCTGCTAAAGATGATGTGGCTCCACCCGATATGATATTTCTGATTTACTTGTAAAGGTTACCACTCCTCTATGCCTTCATCACTATGAATGACACATTTGAAACTTTAAGAACTCTATCATAACTAGTGAATTTGCACCCCAGTGCATCGAGAGCTCCTAGAGAAATTAGATTCTTCCTAAGCTCAGGAACATCTCTCACCTCTATCAAGATGAGCTTCACTCCATCAAACATCTTGATGTGCACCATTCCAACTCCAATAATCTTACATGCAATGGCATTGCCCATAAACACTTGTCCACCATCGCACTGACTGTAACTGGTAAACCAGTCTCGCTGAAAATTCATGTGGTATGAGGCCCTCGAATCCAAAATCCACTCATTACTAAGATAGCTAAATTTGAATGCAATCAAGACGTCACTATCATCCATCTCTTCAACAGATTCCACTGTGTTGGTCTCCTTTAGCGCTTCATCTAATTTTTCTCCTTTCTGGGCCTTAGGAAATCAACAATCCTTCTTTATATACAGTTGTCTTCCATAATTCCAACGCTTCATCTTTTCCTTGCCCTTACACTTAAACCATGAATGCGAGTGTCCATTCTCTCACTCAGAATTTCTTCCCCTAGCTACCAATGCATCCGTAGAGGAACCACCGCCACTATCCTTCTTTCTCAACTGCTTCGAAAGAAGAGTAAAGATGATAGTTTAAACGTCTATGGTCTCCTTACCATGGCAGATAGTGTCTATGAAGCTATCGTAAGACTCTATAAGAGAGTTCAACAGAGTTAGAGCTTGATCTTCCTCACCAATCTTCGCTTCCACACTCATCAATTTACAAAGTATCTGATTAAACGTGTTGATGTGTTCATTAACATCAAACCCCTCTGCCATCTTTTGGTTATAGAACTACTTCAGATATAGACAATTCGATAACAACATCGTCATATACAAGCTTTCTAATTTAGCCCAAAGTGTCGTAGTGGTCTTTTGATCAAGGACATCATAAAGGACCTCATCGAATAAGTGTAACCGAATCAATGTTTTCGCTCTTTCATCCAATTTTTTCCAATCTTCATCGCTCATAGTCGCAGGACGTCTTTTTTTAACAAGGAGTGCTTATTACATCCTTTTTGAACTAGAAGGCCTCTCATCTTCACCTTCCATAGTTTAAATTAATTTTTTCCAGTGAACTTCTCCATTTCATACTTCACATTAGATCCCTTAATCGCCATGACTTAATCCAAACTCGAATCCCAATGTTAGCTCGGATACGACTTATTGGGAATACGTAGAAACAAACTCAAAATTCAGATCACGCAACGATAAAGCAAATGCAACAAAGCATGCATAAGAACACACGATTTTACATGAAAAAAATCTCGCAAAAAAAAAAAAAAAAAAAAAAACCATGGCACAAAGCAACATCGAATCACTATGAAAGCGAAAAGTACAAAAGATGGAAGAACTTACAACATCAAAATTCCTCATTTTCTCCTCTCTAAATCCTAGAAACATGTAAGCCATAATTAGAATACCATAATCCTGTAATTATACCCATATATATAGTGTTACAATTGGAATAGGAAACAATTCACGCAATTATGCAAAACTATGCGTGCCGTCGATCTAAACATCAATCGAGCAATCCTCAATCGATTGAGCTCCCATGTTCGATCGATCAAACATGCTCAAAATTGTCCACAGAGTTTATAGGTATTTTTTGAATTATGTCGATCGATCAAGCAAAGAATTCGATCGATCAAGACTGTCCAAAATCATCTAGAGACCAATTTGTATAATTGAAGGTTCACTTGATTGATCAACTAGGGTTGTTGATCGATCGAACCCTTATTGCATGTACAGATTGAAGACATCTCATAACACTCCCATCTTAACATGAGCTAGTAAAATTGATGGACGAAGTGCATTTCACACCACACCGACATTGCATTGGGATCAACGAAGCAATGGGTTACAAGAATTCTCTGTATAGGAAATTCGCATCCTTGTTTTGAGAATCACGCTAGAATCATATTGATCAAGCAACCCTAACCACACAATCAATGCTTATGAAATGAATGGTTTCAAGTGAAATATATAGTGAGTGATCCAAATTTATAGAGGCAAATCAGATGGTTAGTATTATCTTCTCAGTGTAGTTTTAAGGTTTTGCACCACAACAGTTGGGACAGTGATTGATGGTCTGGATTTCTGTAAAGAATCAGCACCATTGTTTTAAATTGTGTAAAAATTATCTAGTGATGATTGATGCTCCTGACTATCCATATTCTAGACCATTCAAATTATGGTGCGAGATGGGGATGTAGCATAAATAAGAAATCACACTGATTGAGTGATCCTAACCATCTAATGGGCAGCTGTCAAATGTGTTCGGCAACTTTTTTTGGTTTTGATGCTTTGGTCATGTGTGAAGTGAGCGGGTGTGCCAGAACTGACTGTGCGGCTGGATTCCAACCAAATAATTTGACACCAAGCAACAATATAAGAAGATATGACAATTTCGATCGTATATGACCGAGATCGGAGCAGATCGGTTACCAATTCAGACACTCGCAAATTTTTTTAGAGAATGATCGGGTGATAGTCAGAGGATGAGGTTCTTCCTTCGAAGATGGGTTCAGCTCTGCCTTCCGTACAAAAGTATTTGTAGATACATAGCTATTGTCAATAAAAAAGGAAATACTTATAGTTAGTTGACCTGCAACTACAAGAAACCTATCTGAACGAAGAATTGTGTTGTATTGAGAACAAATATAGTCCAGCGTAAAAGTAGACTTGAATTACAGCTAATCAACTACAACTAAAGGACTACGGCTACTCCTAAGGAAGAGCTAAGCTATGATAAGGAAAGATAAATTAATAGATAATTAAAAGATAATTTGATTGATTTGTTGGATTGGCATCAGACCCCTTGCTCTGTTGATTTCCTCTACTATTTATAGATCTATATTGAGAGATGATAATCATCTAGATGATCCATTTCTTAGCCGTCACAGTGACTCTTTAGCATCCATCTTTAATTTCTTTAACATTTCTTCTTTCTCATTTCTTTGGTATGGCAGCTGAATCGTTACCACATTGGCCTTCCAGATCCTTTTGTCTCTGTGTCCCTCTAACCGTTCTTTTTCACTTGACCGCTCTCTGCATCTTTCCACTTGATCAATTTTCGCTCAACCATGTTTTGCTTGACTTCGCTCGACCGTATTTTGCTCAACTTCGCTTGACCGTGTTTCACTCAAACCCCCCCCCCCGGTTGCCTTGCCTTTGGTTGAAAAGGTAAGAGTGATGTTAGTTCATCGTTTGGTGGAATAAATGCGATTGCTTGACCGAGCAAAAAATATTAAATTCAACCATCTTGGTCGAACTTGGCCATCTTAGTAGAAAAAATATCAAATTTGGCCATCTTGGTCAAACTCAACCATCTTGATTGAAAAACATTAAATTCGGTCATTTTAGTCGAACTCAGTTATCTTGGTCAAAAAACATCAAATTCAGTCATCTTGGTCGAACTCGGCCATCTTGGTTGAAAATTATCAAATTCGACCGTCTTGGCCGAACTTGGTCATCTTGGTCGAAAAATATCAAATTCGATCGTCTTAGTCGAACTCGATCATCTTGATAAAAAAAAAAAAAAAAACATCAAATTGGCCGCAGCAATGGAGACTGACGGTCAATAGATTCCGAATAAAGCTTATAGTAGACAGGAGTGGTAGTTCAGCCGAGAACTTGGCATGCTACTTCATGGACCATTTGGATAATTTGGACATGATCCAAACGACAATATTCGGCTATTGGAGGTGGTTCAGGGCCTACCTGATTTTGTCTTCAATGATATGGTGGATTCCCAGGGAAGGGCTACTACCAAGTATTCCCCGATTTCTTTCTTCAGGGACGACATTCCTAACCTCCTATTCTTAATGCCTAAACTCAACAAGCATCGGAGCTTTCCGTATCTCATGTACTGGAGTCGGATGAATATTACGCTATGAAGGAGGTATTGGCAAAACTAGCGCCAAGTTTCCCACCAATCTAACCTCAACATTCGGTTGAGGCATTGTTGGCATTCTTTCAGTGATGATATCCATCAGACGGTATAAGTGCTTAGTCTGGCTAGTCATCCATCTATTGAAGGTTTCAGCTTGAATTCATGATTGCTCGTCTTGAGCTCTTAATTGCTTTGCAATATGTTGAATCCCCATTTGCATATCACGTAGCCCGGCTATCATTATCTCCATCATAATTAGGATCATAGTAGTACACCCCACCGGGCGTGCCAAAAAACTGTTCGGCACTTTTTTTATTTAGATGTTTTGGTCATATGTGAACTGCGTGGGTGTGTTAGAACCGAATGTGTAGCTTGATTCCAACCTGACAATTTGACCCCAAGTGCCAATATAGGTGGATACAATGATTTCAATAGTATATGACCGAGATTTAAGCAGATCGTTCATCTATTCAGTCACTCGCAAATTGTTTTAGAGAATGATGGAGCGATAGTCTGATAGTGGGGTTCTTCCTTCAAATATAGGTTCATCTTTGCCTACTATACGAAAGGACTTTTTAGATACCTAGATGTTGTCAATCAAAAAAGAAATACTTACAATCGATCGAGGCGCAACTATAAGAAACATGTCTGAATGAATAACTGCATTGTATTGAGAACAGATATAGTCGGACATAAAAGTGTTGACTTGAATTACAACTAAAGGATTACAGCTACTTCTAAGGAAGAGCTAAGCTATGATAAGTAAAGATAAATTGACAAATAATTGATAGATAATTTGATTGATTTGTTGGATTCGTATGAGACCATTTGTTCTGTTAATTTCTTATATTATTCATATATCTTTGTTGGGAGATGAGAATCATCTATACAATCGGTTTCTTGGCTGTTATGGTAACCCTTTAGTATTCATCTTTAATTGCTCTAACATTTCTTCTTCCTCATTTTATTGGTTATGATAGTTGAACCGTTGTCATGTTGGCCTTAGATCCTTTCATCTTTTCATGTCCCTCTAACCATTCTTTTCCGCTCAATCACCTTTTACCTCTTTCTACTCAACTGCCCTCTGCATCTTTCCCTCGTGTTTTCCTTGGCCATCAACATGCTATATATTTCCCAATATTACAACACTTATCCTTTCCCAGTTGGATTTTCTGGGAACGGTCAAAATTAGGTCACAATTAAATGGATGGTTAAAACTGAAACACTAGCTGGTCTAAAATCAACCGATAAAATCTGATGTTATTATCATCTGCTCAGTAAGACGTTTGGGTTGTGATCCATCAACGGTAAAAAGTACTGATTGGATGGTTTGGATTGCCATTGCATGGTGGATGAGTCACCACCACTTTTACCATTTTTAAGATGATGGTGAACTATCATGAGAATGTAGCCACCAAATGTTCATGGCATGTGATTTGTCATGCTTAGCCAAGAGGAGAACATCATCTCGCTTATGGTTGGAGGAAGCAAGTTGGGCTGTACACGAACCGAGTTAGCTCGGTTAGCTTGCTCGACTCGACTCAAAAAAGCTCGATTCAACTCGGTTTGAAACTGAGTTTGAGCTAAGTCGAGCTGATATTTTTAGCTCAAAAAAATTTTGAACCAAGTTCGAGCTTGGCCGAGCTCGACTCGACTCAGATCGAACCCCAACTCCGATCAAACTCAGATCGAACCAGTTCGGTGACTCGGTTACTTTGATATTGATGTTGCTCGCCAAGTGTTTGATGAAATAATTCAACTAAGTGTCAGCTGGTGTAAGGAATGTAAATATATGAAAAAAAATATATATCCTTTTCTCTTGAATTTGGTGTTGTTTGAATGTGCAGTCCATGTGTTTGTGAAAATGCCGCACAGGTGAACTCGGCTCGAACTGGCCTGAGTTGCTGACCGAACCGAGCCGAGCTTACCAGTCAAGCTCGAGAACCGAGCCGAGCTGAGTTCGAGCTGGGGTAAGCTAGTAGCGGATCCGAGTCCAGCTTGGCACAAGCTCGACTTGACTCGACTCGTGTACACCTCAAGCAACGTTTAAGACCCTGCTCACTAGTAAACGTGGAGTTGCTAAGGTGGGCCTTGATCCAAACCAATCATCTAATATGCCCCACTTTAGATTGGGGACCAGAGGTTTATTAAATTGGATGACCCCAACCTTAGATATGGTGACATACGAATAGACGGGTAAGAGAAAATATAACACTAAAAATTTAGGCTATATAAGACTTAGGATCTTCCACTCTGAGATTCTTACAGGTTATACCCCGGCCATTCAAGTTGGACAACATCAGATAAACGGTTTGGATCACCTAACTTAGGCTCACATATCCGCAATCTTCTTGTGTATTCTGCAGCATACTTAAACGATGGTAAACTCACATCCCAAGAAACATTTCATGCACGGCGGAATTACAGTACAGTTCAGTGTGGCCTGCAATCCTGAACATGTGGGGCCCACTGATTTGTGATCTACACCATTGATTCGATTGACTGTCCTCATTAACAAACGGGAATGCTTCTAAAAATTTCACAGTTTGACGAAATCATAACTGTCAATCTTTGACCTTTTTTTTAGCATTGAAATCGGATCACGGTACTCTTTTTCTTCACCGCTAATTTATTATCCAAGGCCAAGGAGCTAGGATGGACCAATGTGGGAGATTGTCAGAGATTGTCAGAGAACACCCACATCAAGGTGGGGACCATCAGATCAACGATCTGGATCGCCTAACATCTGCAGAGGTTTGCAGAATATCAACTGAGCCTTTCTTTTCTTTTTTTCTTTTCTTTTTTTTTTAATCGTGGGTGCAGGAAGCTAGCGAGAGCTGTTACAATACCATAAGGCAGTCCTGGTTTGAAATCGACAAAATCGCCTCCCAATTCAATGGCCTTACGCTGTTGTCTCAAAAATTCAACACTTGCAGGTAAATTACAAGTATGCATGGTTTCTCCATCCTACGCGTGTGTATAGATCCACGTGTACCACACCTCTAAACGAGACAACACGACACACACGCGTGCATCTGAACCGTCCATTAATCACATTGATCGGTTATCCTAATAATCTAAAACACTACTAACTAGTCACTTGTTATAAACATCTCCAATCCATGGTTCAGATGGTTAACATCATCTTAACATATACTCACAAGAAATCCAAGGTGGGACCCATTGAAAGAATAGTTAGGCATCTAACCTATTGATGGAATGATCATCTGATCAATGTGATTCCCAAGAGAGTCCTGGAATGAATGGACAGTCTAACTTAATAATCATACACTCCATGTTAGGTAACGAGTATTCCTCGAAACTTATGCATATGTTTTCATCTTTGTTGAAATTTTAAGCCCTTTGAACGACACTGAAGAGCTGAAAGACTACTTAGGAACTATATTTGCTTCGGCAGCTCAATACGATTATCCACCGAAATATCCAGTTAATGTGATATGTAATGCGATCGATGGAGCACCTCAAGGGACAGATATTCTCGGTCGGATATTTGCAGCCGTTGTTGCCAGAGAAGGACGGCAGCCCTGCTATTCTGTCACTGAATCTGACTATGGAGGAACGATTAGAGCATGGACATATCAGGTATATTCATCATATGGGCAATGGATTCTACATCTAATACATCCAATATACTTTTGGATTGTATTTTATTTTGATATAAACACTTTTTTTAATTATTGTTTTCCCGCTTTGCAGAAATGTACGGAAATGGTAATGCCCATTGGGCGCGGGAGCAATGATACGATGTTTCAAGCGGAACCCTTCGATCTGAAAAACTACACGGACGAGTGTAGAAATGTGTATGGTGTCGCTCCAAGGCCTCATTGGATAACTACAGAATTTGGTGGGCATGTACGTTTCTTTCACAAACACTTTCAGCTAAATGTTTGGATGCAAAAGAAAATCAAATTGGGAACATTCAGTTTAATGAAGAGGAATCTTTCCTAGCATTCAAAACTTGAGAGTAACCTTGACGTAGGGAAGGATGTGTTTAGGTCAAGCACCATCTTCCATAGGGGATAACTATTCTAAATTTATGGAATTTCTCTGAATTCCCCATAGAGATACCTTGAATCTACAAGGAAAAATAAGAAAATAAAATAATTTTAAAAAATTCATAAATTGATTGATGATTCAAATAAACAATATTAAAAACCCTTTAAATATGGATAATAAACCTTGAAGAAATTTGGGAATTAAAATACAACTAAAACATGACTTGCTATAAATAGTAAACTTACTATTTATATTCGATCGTGATTTCGACTAGACCTCATGGTTTTCGGCCAAAAATAGTAAATGTCCTATTTGGCTCAACCATATTATTCTCTTAATTATTCTAAGCACTTTTCATGTTGGACACAACTCCTAAAGCCCAATGGATGAAGAGTTATAATCAAACTAAAACTTATTATAAATAGTAAAAACAAAATTAAACAAGAATTTCAATCGTCGATCTAATGGAATCTCGCAAATTTGGCGTGGGCAACCTGGCATTGCGGGTTGGGTGGCTAAAGTAGCTCATCTTACCCCAAAATCATGTGGCATGTCGGGTAACTCATTCTAGTTTGCGAGATACGCTCATTTTAAGTTCTGAAGGTCAAGATCACTTCCGGCTCCGATCGGGACTTATATGGTCCATCTTGGCCATGAAATTATCCCCGACCCACTCTACATCAAACCCTTGTAATGCTAAGTTTTATTGAGTTTTGTTGGGTTTCTTAATTTATTTATTTTTCAATCTTTTACTTAGCCAGGCTGAGTTTCTTTCCGAGTCTTCATGAAATCTAGTCCAGTTGACTCATCCGAGTTTTGTTCAAGTTTTTTAGACTATGCTTGGATTGAGTCCTAATAAAGGTACAGTTATTCCGATCCATGCAATTCAGTTGTTTAAAATTGAAATTAATTGGGCTTTGGTGTCAACTTCAGGATATAAAATCAGTGCTGCAGAGATTTGGCAGCAACATCATATTTTCAAATGGGCTCAGGGACCCTTATAGTGTGGGAGGGTATAAAAATTCACTTATTTCTTCCTTAAGGTCCATTTGGTTGCACCAATTATCATGATATTTCATGATTAATCAGTCTTATTTGGTGCAAATTTTCTTGATATTTCATTAAATTCGGTGCAACCTAACACACCCTTAGCCTTCTTTTTTTACTTGCTGCATTCAATCAGCCTAGTGAGGATTTATTTATTTATTTATCCTGTAAACAGGGTACTAGAGAACATATCGGATAGCATTGTAGCTGTCTATACCACTCAAGGTACTTACTGCTCTGTGTCCTTATTTTCTATCGAGATTTAGTGCACATATGGTGGGTCCTACACATCGTGTTGTAAGTTAAGACTAACCAACAATAATGTGGCGTGTAGGGCCCCTCATGTTTTCTTTAGTGCCCAAAAAATCAGGCCAGTCCAAACTCATGCGGGCCACAACAAGGAATGGTCAGGATGTCTACGAATCATAATAGAGTGTGTTTGGGGTCCACCCTTGTCTTGTACATGCCATCAAATCCATTAAGGATAAATGGACACCCTAAATATCAGGCCATTCCAGGTGAGCCACACTACGTGATTTTTAGAGGTTTTAGTACATGGTTTGGCCCACCTAAGTTTTGCACCGGCATGATTTCTCGACACCAAGGAGATATCATATCAAGGGTAAAGATTGGATTTCATGCATACATCACGGTGGGCGCACACATACCATTGTAGGCTAACCTACAAAGCTTTGCATGTTGTGGATATATACATCATGGTGTCTAACATTTTCTAAATGGTACATGATGTCCAATCGATTCCTGTGTCTTTCTATAGTTCTCTAGCTATCTATCTCCATATACACGGAATGCATGTACAGATCCAGACCCTTGATCTCCATGAGACGCAGAAAATGAATAGTAATGATCTTATTTGCATATGCCACGAGAAGTTCTAATGATCGAAAATTCATGTTCAGGGGCCCACTGCATGGATATATATTCTACAAGGTCAGATGATCCCGAGTGGGTAATCTGGCAACGGAACAAGGAGGTCAATATCATCGACGGATGGATTGCACAGTACTATGTCGATCTTGCTGCTAGGATTAAAAACCATGCTTGAGTGGTTTAGAGAGATCGCACCAATGCGAATGTGATCGAAATGTTATGAAGGAAAATTAAGGAGGCATTTGGATTGTAACTTACTTTAGATATGTTACTTATGCTAACTTATCTTAGTTTCTTCTTTTTAAGTAAATAAATTTGTTTGGTAAACAATGTACTTGCCAGATTAGATATGCTATTTAGAACTTAAGTAGCTTATCTTAATTTCTACTTATTAAGTAAATATGCTTGTTTATAGTAAATAACACATGGGAAAAGTAGAAAAGCATGTTTTGTTCCCAACATTGCATAAGGATTTATCCCTTAATTTTGTTTGCTCCACCCTCATATTCACTATCCTTCATGTGGGGCCAACCTTTGATGTGGACCGCTCATTCTGTAGGCCCAACCTTTGATGTGAGTTGTCAATCATGTAGGGCCCTCCTTGGATGTGAGTCATTCATCATTATAGGGCCAATTTTTGATGTCATCCTCCATTATGTAGGGCCCACCTTTAATGTTGGTCATCTATCATATATGAGGCCCACCATCAATGTTATTGTCCATCACGTGGGGTTCACCTTCAATATCCACTACCCATCTTGTGGACCATCCATCATGTGGGTCCCACCTCTATGTGAACCTTCCATCATGTGGAGCCCAGCTTGGATGTGGGTCATTCATCATTAGGGCCAACCTTTGATGTGAATTGTCATCATGTGGGGCCCACCTTGATGTGGGTCATCCATCCTATGAAGCCCACCTTTGATATGGATTGTCCATCATGTGGGCCCCACCTTTAATGTAGACTATCCATCATGTGAGCCCCACCTTTAATGTGAGTCGCCCATCATGTGGAGCTCGCCTAATTGATTGTAGGCCATTTATCATTAAGGGCCAACCTTTGATGTGGATCATCCATCATTTGGGGCCTAGCATTAAGTTACGTTTTTAATGATGCTTACCAAAGTAACTTAAATGAAAAAAGTAGCTTAGGGGGCATCTGGACATAAATTACTTTAGATAAGTTACTTAATTATACCATTAAATAGCTTATCTTGGTTTCTACTTAGCAGATATGTTTGGTTTCCAACATCATAAGTGATTATCCCTTGGGTCTGTTTGGTCCCCCTCACATCCACCATCCATCATGTGGGGCCAAACTTGGATGTGGACCATTTATTGTGTGGGCCCCACCTTTGATCGGTCGTCCATCATGTGAGGCCTACCTTGGATGAGGGTCATTCATCGTTAAGGGCCGACCTTTAATGTGCATTGTTCATTATGTATGTCCCACCTTTGATGTTAATCATCCATCATGTGGGACCCCCCATTTGTCATTGTTCATCATGTGGGACCATCCATCATATGGACCCCACCTCGATATGGGTTCTCCATCACGCGGGGCCCACCTTGGATATGGGCCACTCATCATTAGGGCCGACCTTTGATGTGGACCATCTATCATGTGGGTCCCAACTTAATGTAGATCATCCATCATGGGCCACCATTATTAATTGCCCATCATGTGGAGCCCACCTTTGATGCGGATTATCCATCATGTGGGCCCCTCCCAACTTAATGTAGATCATCCATCATGGGCCATTGTTATTAGTTGCCCATCATGTGGAGCCCACATTTGATGCAGATTATCCATCATGTGGGCCCCACCTTCAATGTGGGCTAGCAATCATACGAGGCTCACCTTAGATGCAGGTCATTCATCATTAGGGGCTGACCTTTGATGTGGATTGTCCGTCATGTGGGGCCACCTCAATATGTGCCATTCATCATGTAGGGCCCAACTTCAATGTCTAGTGCCCACCTTTGATGTGGACCGTCCAGTGTATAGGCCCTCCTTTGAAGTGGGTCGTCCATCATACTATCCCACTTTGGATGTGGCATAATTATCATTATAGTCTGACCTTTGATGTGGACCATGTGGATGTGGGCCCATATTATTATGGGGTCATTCATCATATGGGCCCACCTTTGATGTGGACAGTCCATCATGTGGCTCCTGATATGGACCGTGAGAGAGCCCCTCCTTAGATATGGACCATGATAGAGAGAGAAAAGTAGAAAAGTAAAAACTTATTAAGATAAGTAGCTTTTAACACATGAGTTACTTTTACAAAGATGCTTACCAAATTAACTTAACGACTTAACATAAGTTAAAAACTAAGTTATTCGGTGGTATGCAAATAGCCCTTAATGACTTGAAAATAATTTTAAAAGTAACTTATTTAGTGGTATCCAAATAGAACCTAAGATTGAAGTAATGCAAATTTCGAAAGACCTTATTCAACCGTTGAATGAATTTTATTCTTGAATTTCTAGTGTAATGTTGTAGTTACATTCACACAGCAGGAACTCTATCTTTTGAAATCGCTAACCAATTACTACATGTATCATTTGTTGATCTCAATTTTAACTGTTTACACATGGAGAAATAGACATGAGAATGTGAAAAAGGTGATGCATGTTTACCATATGACCTAAAACTCAGGTGATCTACGCCACATAAAGAATGTAAAATCATGCCTAATAGATGTATAGCCTAGTTTTGAAGAGTCCCTTCATTCAAGTGGGGTGCGTCAGAAGAACTGATTAGGTGGTGTATATAGACCATGATGTGCTCGATGCACAATGTGGAAGGTTTTAATTAATGGTGGGCATCCCCATACCAATTATTCTTTGTGGTGTGGCACACCTAAGTATTGGATCTTTCCAATCTTGGGCCTTGGAGATGGGGGTGGGTCTCAGGCGCATAAAGTCATTCCCTAGCTTCAGTGCAAGTCACTTGCCTTATTTCCCTATGTGAGTCAGGCCAGGTAATAAAATGCTCTGAATATCTCTACTTCAATCAGGATCTTCGATTATTGTAAGTGGATACAATTTATGGATATGAACCACTGATTGGTGAGCCCCACGGTGAATTTACCATGCACCAAAAATCTCATTAGCTAGTGAATCCTAAACCTTGAAGTTGTCAAGAAAAAATGCATGGTTTATGAGTTTGAATTCTCTACAAAGGAAGATACTCAAGTTAACTCTACTTTATAAGTGAAAATGCCAAAAGATATGCCGATTTTAAATATTTTAAGGATGAAGTTTCCTTTAATGCTTAATCAAGGTCGTCTTCTTTGTTGCATGAAAACATGCACGATGACGAAGAAAAGCCCAACAAGATATATATTATCAACCAAAAGAGGAAAAAGAACATTATGCATATCACAAAATATCTATATTTGGTGGACTAGGATTTCTAGGAGAGATCGAAGGAATTTTTTTGGGGTTGTTTACACCCATCCTGGAGCATCCATGCGAACCAATGAGATACTGCCATGTCTCACCACTAAGCATGAATAATGGACAAAATCCTACTCACATACCAAGGATATCTTTTACCCTATATCCTCCGGTGGCATGGCACCTGCTAAAAGCATAACGATATAGAGATGTAAACACGCCTACAGATAAGATACTACAACAAGCAACACGTAGCCCTAGCACGAGTGATACATGTAGTTGAAGCAGCGTGCTCGACAAGCCTATAAAAACCCGCTGAGATAGGGATTTCATCGCAATCCAGATATACTTAGCAAGGTCTCTCACACAATCCTACCAAAATGGAGGATCTCTCATATATGATTTGTGCTTTTATGGTGATTACGAAGGTTTGAGAAGCATATTCCTCTCAAAATGCAAGGGAATCGAAGGATAATGAGGAATCTGAGTCCAACGAGATTGATCATGTAATATCCAAGGATCTTTATAGCTAGACTGGGAAGGAGATCTGAAAATGGTTTATATAGTAACCTTCAAGGATCCTGTTGTCATGGATCTTGGACCAGTTAGGAAACCTAGAAGGTTTTCCACCTCTGAAGCTATATAAGGGACATCCAATGAAGAACTTGGAGCCCACACCAAACATAATCTCTCTACACAGCGAAACACAGTCTTAGTCTAGCTTTAGATTCCTCCACTTTTATTTAGCCACGTTGTAGAATATCTGGAGTTTAGGATAGTTTAAATCGCTAGCAATGTGCATAGGAGTAGCATAAATATCTACGACCTACTGTCGTCAGATCCCAGATCAACTGGGTCCTTATTGGAAGATCACACCTTGGTCACATCCTACTGACCATCTGCCTCAATTGTTTGTCAATATAGGTGATCATAGGTATTTATCTTTTTATTTATTTCTATACTTATTTTATTTATTTGCTAATTGTACCTAGCTTCAATTATAAATCAATAAAATTAACATTTAGTTTTTATTATTTCCATCCATTATTGTGTTATGGATAAACACAAGGTCCACGATCACCATTAAAAGAAAAGTCATTAGCATTAGGCAAAAGGTTTATATTAAGAAGGATTAACCCTCTCATTGAATAGTGAACAAGAGAGGAGAGAGAAGTGTCTTAAATTAAAGCATTTCACCTATATTTATAAACTTTTAAACTAGAGAAATCCTAATTAAAGGCTAACTCTAGTATCTCTTAAGTCATTGTGGTAATGAGATGTATCAAGTTACTATACTCATTCATATTAAGAAAGCTCAATCTACACATTCCAATCAAGTAGATTCATTATCAGTCTTCTAAAACTATAATTCTTCCTGGGCGATGCCATTGCACCAAATCTATAAGTATATTAGAAATGATTCATCATAATCTCGAATCGCTTGTCCTATACTGTTAATTTAATTACACTTAATCGGGCATGCTTAATTCCTTATCTCCATGCTTATGAAATTAAATATTCCAATACACACTTCTCTACTTTTAAGATCGAATGAATTTTATCTTTTAAAACATGACCCATTAAAATCTTCTAAAAATATTAATATAATAAATAAAAATACTTTTTTCAAAATAGTTCTTAATAAAATCCAACTATGCATTCTATTCAGCATCTTAAATAAGTTTTATGTGCATCATTACCACTATATGATCATTTATAACCTTCTCCACCCTTCTTTATGATATGATCTTGATTTAGCTGCTTTTCAGCATGTTTCTGATGCAAATAAATGTGTGTGAGTGCCCTTCAGAAAGCATACCAAAGTAACATCACCTCATTGTTACCTTGTCATGTAGCGTAGAGTAATAAAGACACAAGAGTCAATTATAGGACTAATATTCTTATGTAACAATTAGAGTAGAATTGATCCATTGCTTGTAAGTAATTGGTCTCACAACATGTGTGTCTCAATTCACACATCGTGAGTGATTAAGCATTCATCATGTATTCGATCATCACGTACGATTCATCCAATTAACGAATGATTCATCACTGCTACAATATATAAGCTTACACATTTTAATTGGATATAGAGCAAATTATGTTGATTTGTACAAGATTGTATCTTAATCATCTCGTAAATCAGGATGGAGGTACCATATGTGCATGCATTTTAATATGCATCACTCCTGTTGTCACACCCCGACATTTGGGTACCCGATTAAGGTTACGTGAGTCCCGAATCCCAAGCCTGTAAAGTATGTTATTTGGATATTAATACACCATACACGATCATTTAAATCTAATTACAATCAACATTAACATAAATGGAAATTCTATTAAAATAAACTCCAAACCAAATTGTTGTTTACTTTTCAAGAATCCATAGTTTTTTATTACATCAAAAATTCAAAATCAAACTAAGCTTAAAAAATTGAAAGAAACTAGTGATAAAATTCAGAGATGTTTGAAGATCGGCTTACTCTCCATCCTCCTTCCAAGGTCAGGGCCCCACCTCGCGGAGACCCTCGGGTGTCAAAGAAACAAAAGACATCCTCTAAGGGTCAGGGGAAGGTCTCCCTTCCTCGCCCGATCGAGGTCCCGGAGGAGGGCACGGAGGTTGTGGAAACGGTTCCTCCTGAGCCTCAGGAGGTTTCCAAGCTAGGACCTATTACAGAACAGGTCCCCCCGAGGAGGGAGGAAGATCCTCCGAGAGAGGAGGCTGCTGAGGAAGAGAGGGGGAGCTTCCTTCGGCATGTCGAATGCTTACTCCCTTGGGCGAGTAAGCAGGGGACCTAGGCGGAGTTCGTCGGCCTCTTCGAGTCGCCTTCTATGGAGCCGACGCTTGCCAAGATGATGAGGGTGCTCCTAGAGGTAAGGGCATAACTATTGTTGCTTACCTGTCTAGTTTTCTTAATACTGAGCTTCTTTCTTTTCTTTTCGCAGTTCTCGCCATGTGCGTTGAAGGCTCAAGCCGAGCTATCCAGGGCCAATAGGCGAGCTGAAGAGGCGGAAGCTCAACTATCATCTGTCGAGGCTCGGGCTGTCTCTGCAGAGGGCCAACTCGAGGTGACAAGGGTCGCTCTCGGAGAGTCTTCGGCGGAAAGGGGTTGTCTGGCCTAGCGATTGGAAGAGGCTAGGAAGGCCTACGAAAAGGGTCGCAAGGAGTGCATTGAGGCTTGCACTGCGGCCAATCGAGTTAGGGCGGAGACCAAGGCCACTCTTACGATTGCTCGGAGAGAGGCCATGGAAGAGTATCTGTCCTCCCAGGCCTTTAAGGATGAGAGGAACACTCTCTTCCGCCAAGTTTACGCCGAGTGTGTGAAGGGGATGAAGGAGAGTTTTCCTGAGCTCGACCTATCTGGCTTCGACGAGAGTGAGTCAAGATCCGATGGTCCGGGCGAGGGAGTCGCAGTGGACCCTGAGGCATACACTGAGGCAACTCCTGATGCTGCTCCTAAGGCAGGTCCTTCAGTGGCCCCTGAGTTAGCTCCTGATGAGGCGACCAAGCCTAGAAGTTAGCTTTGCAGAGCAAAATTCCTTTCTGCCCCCCACATTTGCTTCAGACACTTCAAGCATGCCGAGTGCCGAGCTCGAGAGCATCTGCAAAAGCGAGCATCGTCCACCCTTGACATTATGTACTTTTATTATTTTTTTTGCCAATGTAATACCGATGTAAACGCTGAATCGATATTAATGCGACATTTCTGATCTGATCAATGAATACATTTTTTCTTGTAATCCATTGTCCGATTTACATTATTTGTCGTGGATCCTGGCATGTTTACCGATGAAGGCTGAGCGATGATTGTACGTCGGCTAACTTAGGGATAGTAGATCTTGAGATGCTCGTTATTCTAAGGATGAGGCAATAGCTGACCGGTCAAATCTTCCAATCGATATGTACCGGGTCAGACGGTGCTTACAATCACGTAGGGTCCTTCCCAATTGGCCCCCAATGTACCTGCATTGACCTCCTTGGTGTTTTGGAATGTCTTCTAGAGGACTAAGTCTCCCACTTGAAATCGTCTAATCTAGACTCGGGCATTGTAAAATTGAGATACTTGCTGCTAACGGACAATCATCCGAAGCCGAGCTTGTTCTCTTCGTTCTTCCAAAAGGTCGAGGTTAAGCACCAGTAGTTCCTTATTATCTTGTTCATCGAACGAGCTTACTCGGGAAGTCGGTAATCCAATTGCCTCCGACCCATATGCTAGGGAGAACAGGTTCTCACCTGTCGTAGTCCGAGCCGTGGTTCGATAGGCCCACAAAACTTTAGGAAGTTCCTCGGCCCACTCTCCTTTGGCTTGGTCGAGCTTGGTTTGGAGATGTTGCTTGATTATCTTGTTGACAGCTTCAACTTGTCCATTTGCTTGGGAATGACGTGGAGATGAGTAAACGTTCCTGATCCCAAGGTTTTGGTACATCTCTTGATATTGTCTGTTGTCGAATTGCTTTCTATTGTCAGAGATGATAGTCCGAGGTACCCCAAATTGACAAATAATATTTTTTCAAACAAAATCTGTAATTTTTTCACTTGGTTATCTTGACCAACGGTTCGGCCTCTACCCACTTGGTGAATTAGCCTATAGCGACAACAGCAAACTTGGTCTGTCCCTTCCCCGTTGGGAAAGGTGCGATGATGTTGATCCCTCATTGAGCAAAGGGCCAAGGGCCAGTCATTGGGGTGAGTTCCTCCAGTGGCTGCCGAGGAACTGTTGCAAATCTTTGACATTTATCACAGCTTTGGACAAGCTTCCGAGCGTCTTGCTGGATGGTCAGCAAGTAGTAGGCCGAACAACTTTGTGAGCCAAGGATCGTCCTCCAGAATGATTGCCGCAGATACCTTCATGAATTTCTCGCATGACGTAGTCAGCCTCGCTAGGTCTTAAACATTGCAGGAGCGGTGCAAAGAATCATTTCTTGTATAAGATCCCGTTAAACATAGTGTAGCAGGCGGCTCAGATTTTTAGTCATCGGGCCTCAACTCGATCTTCAGGCAGCTCACTGGTCTTGATATGCCAAATGATAGGATCAACCCAAGTAGGTCCCGAGTTAATGGGGAGCATGGTTGCGGAGTCGATCTCATTAACACTTGGCTTGACAACATACTCAATCGGGACAGACCTAGGGATTTCATCTTCATCGGTCGAGGCAAGCTTCACCAAAAGGTCGGCTTTAGCATTCTTGGCTCGAGGGATCTGGATGACGGTATAGTGTTGAAACTTGCCGATCAACTCTCTTGCTTTTTGTAGGTAGGCTTTTAGTCTCTCTTTTCTAGTCTAGTAAATATCGGCTATCTGGTTGACGACTAATTGAGAATCGCTGTATACGTCGAGATGAGTGACTCCCAAACTAACTGCTAAATGAAGTCTGAGGAGCAGAGCTTCGTATTCTACTGTTGTTGGAGGCTTGAAATCCAAGTCTTAAAGCATACTGCATGTGTGTGTGATCAGGAGTTTCCAAGATAACTCCTACCCCGCTTGCCTTAGGGTTGGAAGAGCCATCAACATAGAGCTTCCAAAGGGGATGGGTGGGAGTGGGTTGTTCTCGATCTTACTGGTCAATCGACCTCTCTAACTCGGCTGAAGTTGGCTCGGATTACTGTACTACTTCAACAATGAAATCGGCCACTGCTAACCCTTAATCGCGACTCTAGGCTTATAATGGATATCAAACTCGCTTAGCTTGATTTTCTATTTTGTGAGTCATCCTGAAGCTTCCAGTTTTTGGAGTATCTGACATAGTAGTTGGTCGGTCAGAACAATTATCGAATGAGCCTAGAAGTATGGCTGCAGGCGTCGAGATGAGACAACCAATGCCAGGGCCACTTTTTCCAAGGTTGGATACCTCGTTTCTACCAGGACGAGATCTTTGCTGATGTAATAAACCAGAAACTACTTCCCCTCATGCTCGCAGATCAAGGCCGAACTTAGGGCAGCATCAGAAACTGCTAAGTATATCAGTAGTGTTTCGCCTGGCTCGGGCTTGGAGAGTAAGGGCAGTGACCCCAAGTATTCTTTAAGTTGTTGGAAGGCTGTTTCGCATTCTTTTGTCCAATTGACTATTTGCCGACCCTTTAGCTGTTTAAAGAAGGGAAGCCATCTGTCTGTGGCTCGAGACACGAAGCGGTTGAGTGTTGCAACCCTTCTTGTTAACTTTTGGATGTCTTTGATCGTATTAGGCGATTCCATGTCGAGCAAAGCTTTGATCTTCTTAGAATTTACCTCGATCCCTCTCTGGTTGACCAGGGAACCGAGGAACTTGCCTGAGCTTACACCAAAGGCGCATTTGCTCGAATTTAGTTTCATCTGGTATTACCAAAAGGACAAGAAACATTTCCTTAAGATCAACTACGTGATCTGTCGCTCGGATGCTCTTTACGAGCATATCATCGATATACACTTCCATTGTCCACCCTATTTGGTGGGCGAACATCTTGTTGACCAACCTTTGGTAGGTCGCTCCGGCATTCTTCAACCCAAATGGCATCACTCGGTAACAATAAAGGCTTTTGTCGGTGACAAAGGTGGTTTTTGATTTATCACTTGAATGCATTACAATTTGATTATAGCCTGAATAGGCATCCATAAAACTAAGTAAATCATGCCCCGTGGTGCTATCTACCAACTAGTCAATCCTAGGAAAAGGAAAACTGTCTTTTGGACAGACTTTGTTTAAGTCAGTGTAGTACATGCAGACCCGCCACTTCCCGTTGGCTTTTTTTACCAGGACGATGTTGGCTATCCAATCGGGATAGTACACCTCCTTGACAAACTTGGCCCTTAGAAGTTTGCTCACTTCTTCCTCTATTATGGCATATCTTTCTAGGCCGAGAGCACACCTCTTCTGTCGGACCGACTTGTAGGTCAAATTGATGTTGAGGCGATGAATGATTACTGATGAGTCGATGCCGGGCATGTCTTCGTGAGACCATACAAAAACGTCGGAGTATCGTCATAGCAGAGTGACAAGTTTGTCCTTCAGTGGAGGTATCAAAGACGACCTTACCTGCACTGTCTTAGATAGGTCATATTCATCAAGTGGGACTTGGATGAACTTTTTAATCGGCTGACCACACTCGGGAGATTAGTCACGAGGGTCCAGGGACTTGATCGTCACCACTTCGGATGGAGCTTTCAGTGCTGTGGCATAACATCGTCGAGCATCATGTTGATCCCCTTTGACGATCTCGACTCCCGATTCGGTCGGGAACTTCATGGAGAGGTGGTACGTAAAGACTATGGCTTAGAGAAGGCATAGCAAGGGTCGGTCGAGAATTGCATTGTAGACTAAAGATTGGTCGACTATGAGGAAGTCGATCATGATCATCGCTTGATGTGGTGTGTCCCCGGCGGTGAGGGGGAGCTGAATGGTTCCCTCAGGGAGAACTTGTCTGCCGGAGAAGCCGATCAAAGGAGTTCTCAGAGGCCATAGTGCTGACCGTTCGATGCCCATCTTATCGAAAGCCTGGGTGAACAGCACATCTGCAGATGAGCCTGTGTCGACGAGGACCCTGAAGACCCTGTGATTTACTATAGTGACAGTAATGACCAAAGGGTCGTCGTGCTGGTGGTGGATGCCTCGAGCGTCCTCTTTAGTGAACGTCACATTAGATTTTTTTAGCTTTCTCTCCTTCAGGCCAGTAATGCTCCTTGTATGGGTTTTTTGAGCATTGTTCGAGTCGCCTCCGCCTTTATGACCACCGACGATGGTTCGGATTTCCTCCATTGGTCAGTTATGTTCGGGCGTTCTTCTGCAGTCACGGTTCTATCGGCCCCTTGATGCACGTGCTCACCGAGATGACCTTCTCAGATGAGCCTTTCAATTTCCTGTTTCAGGTTGTAACAATCACTCGTATCGTGTCCATGATCATGATGGAAATGACAATACTTGTTCCTGTTTCACTGATCGGGATTGCCTCGTAGTTTGTTTGGCCAGTTGACGAAATTCTCACCCTTTATTTCCATCAGGACTTGCTCCTGAGGCTTATTGAGCGGGGTGTACGTCGTGAACATGTTGTCGGGTTGCTTACCGGACCTGCGTTCGTCCCGAGGCCGTTCGTCTTTCCGTTTCTTGTTGATTAAGTCGGTCTCCTTCTTCGTCAATTATTTTGCCGAGGCATTTCTGTTTTGGGCCGCCTCTCGTAGGATCCTAGATTCCTCTGCGTCGGCATATTTCTGCGATCGGTTCATAAACTCGACCAACGTAGACGAGGGGTTCTTGTCCAAGGAGAAGAGAAAGTGCTTATCTCTTAGCCCTGCATGATGGTGTTTAAGGCCGTTTCATCCGAATGTTTTCGGACCTGTGGGGCTTTGAGATTGAAGCGTCTGATGTAATCCTTGAGGAGTTTCCCTTCTTTCTAAAATATGTTGTTCAGATGCACCGACGCTTTAAGTTTCTTATTTCCCCCGATGAAGTTCGTGACGAACGCATCGCTGAGTTTGGCAAACGAACTGATGGATTTCAGTTTTAATTGTTTGAACCAGAGCCTGGCAGCATCGGATAGAGTAAGTGAAAATGCTCGGCACATGACTGCATCCGAGGCATCGTGCAACTCCATGTAGGTCCAGAAGGATTCTACATGCTCAGTCGGGTCGGTATTTCTAGTGTAGAGCGCGATCTGTGGCAGGCAGAACCTTTTTAGTAATCGAGCACGCAATGCGTTAGCTATGAATGGGGATTCCGCCTCCTCTTTTCCGGAAGGGTTGACTGATTGATTTTGCTTCATATCCGCAAGATGTTTATGCAGGTTTTGGATCTCAATCTTCCAAGGTTCTTCGCTATCCGCAGTTCCCTTGGCCGGGGGTCGGTTATGCCTCCTCCAATCTATCTTATGGCGAAGGTTGGAAGCGGGCAAGGGGACAGTCCCTGAAACATGAGTCGGGGCCAGCTCGGCTGAGTCCTAACATTGACTCGGCTGAGGAAATGCTCGTGGGGCAGAAGGCTGTAGGTCGGATTGGTGGACGCCAGTCACCGCCCTTCCCTTCGATCAAGTTCCTGTGCTTGCCGAGACTACATCTGTTCCAACATCTGCCTCATGTAATCCAGGTCGGATCTGATGTCTTTTTCCTAAGCATCACGCCGACCATCTCCCTGGTTCCGTTGAGTACGCCTAGTCGAACTGGAGGTTGCTTGGCGGGTTGGAGAGCCCTAGCAAGTCCCCGGTAGCACTGGCTGGTCCATGGGTCGTGGGGCTTGACCGGCCACTGGTAGGGTTGCAATCGGAGTCACCGCAGTAGGGATTGGAACTTTCTTTTTCCCTCTCGCCATGGCAGGTTGTGCAGTGTTCTTGGTAGAGCGAAAACGACTTACAATGTCGTTTCCACAGACAACGCCAAACTGTTGATGCCGTTTTCTGCTCACCCCCTTTCCACTGCTTGGACACCCACACAGGAAGAGGACAAAGGAGACCCTGGCTTGTACAGGGGACCCTCCGATGCCTAAGTCAGACTTGGATTCTGGGTCTAATGATTTTATAGAGATTTAGGGGTGAGAATGTGTGTACCTTTCACCATTAGGCGTTCCTTATTTATAAAGGAGAAGCGATCCTGTATAACTTCAGGATGATCCCTATATGGAATAGATCATTATCTTAGACGATCTCGAGATCCTCGATTCCCTGGATTCTTGGGATTGGAGATTATCTTCCGAAGATCTTGGAGGAAGATTTTTAATACAGACCAACTCTTGATCGATTCTTAGCTCGACTCAAGGCGAGATCCGATGATAAGTCTCTAGCTTATAATAAGTGGCTCGGCAAGCCATTGGCCGATCTCGGAGCGTCGACTTTCTCAAGCATTGGCTGACTTTCTTTCTCTACTATTCATCTAACTCTTAGTTAGATGTGATTGATCAATAATCGACTTAATTGTTAATCGATGACCACCCTATTGGCCGACTTAAGGTAAGTTGAACTGAAGTTGGGCCAAAGCTAGGTCGGCTTATGCCTGAATGATGGCCAACCCATGAAATGAGTCGGCATGGATTAGCCCCTGGGAATCCCCTAAAATATCCTTAAGGTGCTTCGGCTTCCTTAGAGGTCTTGCCCTATGGCACGGGACATGTAAGACTCGGTTAGGCTCGACGCCTAATGAGTCTGGGCCATGCCATTCTTATATAAGCCGACTTATCGGACTTGTCATAATTTTCCCCAATAGGAACCATTAAAAGCATGCCTATTGTAACGCCCTGAAAATCGAGGGTCAAGCATAAGCTCCACTCCCGAGTTCCAACATATCACTTATGCAACATAGATGATGGTGATTGAATATTGTCCATATTAGTGTATTAAACATGAGTAGGATTATACCAAAACAACATATCATACTCCAGAGACAGTTAATTAAGCAAGCAGAAGACTGTGTTAGATATTTAAAAATATACAAACTGTTATAAGTCTCCAGAGTGTGAACATGTTACCTGGTTAAATATATACATGTATACTCCAAAAATGAACAAAAAGAATATACACGGGTGCTTCAAAAGTACAAAATACAAGTGTAATGGCATCTAATTAACATCCCTGTAACCCCATTGATCAAATCATGGTCTACATAGACCCACCTGATAGATGCATATAGGAGAAACCCTCCTCATCATCATAAAAGTCTGGCTCCGCTTAGCAAGCATTGTCATCATCTGAAGCTAAAACAGGGTCTGGTTGGTGTTTAAAACACTGTCCCATAACGTGAGAGTGAGTGATCAACTCAGTGGAACTATAAAGCAAAGGTTAACATGTTATCAATTCAGTCAAGCAGTAATGATAAAGCAATACAATCACATATCGCTAAGTACTCTGATTAATGTAAAAATGGTATATATAAATGATGCATGCCCTCCTTTGCACTCCCTCTGCGATCTTCATCTCACGATCGCGCATATCAGTCACTTCTTTAGTGCTCTATGTAACGCCAAACGACACATGCAATGTGGTGCATGAGCGTGCTTACCAAGTTCTTATTAGTCCTTTCCATACAACAGGATTGGGAAGCTAAGGTACTGCCCTTTATATCATTAACCCAAACAATGATCCATCTAGGGTCGTCAATCCTAGTTAATCACATACAATAGGCAAGTTCAGGTCACTACTACTAATGCCCTACCAACTGGTAGTCTATTTTCAAAGGCTCGTCACCGACCCGACTGGGGACCACGACTAGGCTGCACCGAGGTAGGCCTATTTCATACTCGAGGTCACTCCACCAACGCCCTACCAACTGTCAGTTTATTTTCGAAGGCTTGTCACCGAACCGACTGGGAACCGTAGCCAGGCTGCGCCAATAGAGGTCGACAACTCAAATACAGTGTCCCATACCACCGTATTCGGCTCACGAGTCTGGGTTGCTCACTGGTACTATGGGGAGGCTCGTCGCCCTAACGTAGGCCGACAGCTCAACCATAGTGTCCCATACCACCGTGCCCGGCTCATGAGTCTTGGCGGATCGTGGTACCATGGTTAAATGGGCTTTTCACTGGTAAGTTGGTACCTTAAATTCAAGCAGGAGCTTCCATACATGGTGAACATACATCGGGTTAATCGGGTTACTTGACGAGCTCAGTTAGTACGAGGGCACCTCGAGTTAATCGACATAAAGTGCGTAAGCACTCCGTGTGGCCTAACCACTATCGACAACTAAAGTACGGCTCGGATTCATCGAATACGTCCTGTATGGCGAAACGACCTCAACCACCAAATCAGGATCCGTTACCGATTGCCTGGACTACATCGTAGCCCCAAACACACTTCAAATAAAATAGGAATACATATGTGCTAGTCCAAAACAGCATGTAGTAACCAACTTATATATAAGTTTCATTTAAGCATTTCAACAAACACATAGTGTACATGTTAGTATACATAAGCATTCAACCATAAAGCACGTAGTAATAATGTAGGATACATAAAGGAAACTATAACCCTAGTTAAGGGAGATGAGAATCCTATCTCAACACCATCATTACATGCATTTCAACAGGTATTTCCTCATTGAGGCATTTTATCAAACACATAGGCTACACGTTTTAACATACACAGATTAGACTAAATATAACATATATCCTGGCAAGCTCTTTTACAAAAAGAGTTGCCACGTACTCAACAAGCATATATTCATTGTTAATAATCATGACAAGCACAAATCCAAATTCCATATTCATTCCGTCATTTCAACAAATACTTAGACTACACACTATAACATACGAACGTATGTTGGTGATAACAGAAATTAGGACAAATCCTTTCACCAAGGAGTTGTCACATGCATAACGGCTATATATTCACGACGAATAATCATGGCAACCATGAATCCCAATTCCATACTCATTCAAGCATATCAACAAACACATGGAATACAACATGTTCAACATAGTTCATATATACGTGTAAAGTGTAGGAAACCTCGTAACAAAGCATGTGATAGCATTCAAGTCAGTCATAAATCATTAACTGACATTGAAAGCCTTGAAAACCATAACCTAAATATTTATAGTCCGCACCTTTCATCGGTAGACTCGTAACAAACTCAGTTTAAACACAAAGTCTTTGTCTACGGCACAACGGTCACCTATAGTATGAAATAGGTTAGCTATTCCATCACTTACACTATTGAAAACCCTAAAACAGATTAGGGTTAGGTTTTCTTACCTACGAACGGAGTCGGAATCGCCGGAATAGCGATGCAGAAACGGTATCTAAGCCCGTGGAGCGATGGGATCGAATCCCAGGAACTCTCTCCCACTTTCTCCCACTTTCTCACTTTCTCCCTCTTTCCTTCTCTCTTTGCTCTCTTCTCTCTCCTAGGGTTGCAAATTCGTATGGAATGAGAGAGGGTTTAAGGCCCTTATATAGGCCCAGAACCGATGGGAATGGTCACAGGGCCAAGGTATACTTAGGTTATAGTCAAAAGGCACTTGCTTCGATCCAACGGAGCACTTTTGGAAGCCCATTTTTTACATGTAGTCGGACTTAAGCTCCCTGACATTAGATCTAGGTCGAGTTAAGTTTCGGTCTAATCGGATCAATAGATTGGCCACGGGGGACCTGTTTTAGTTCAACGGTTACCAGTACTGGATCAGGGCCACAAGTACACTGACATGTGTTGGAAATTTTTCCTGATCCGAGGGTGTAATTGGGTCGGATTCTGACGGTCTGAAAGCTTAGATTTAGCCCGCAAGCGAACAGCCCAGATCACTTAAATCTGAGCTCAATTTCTAAAGATATTCGCGTTTCTCATACACTTCGCTTCAGGCTCAAGTTGTGCGTTTCTGGGTATCATTAGGACTTGATTTTCGAGATGGTCGTCAAGCCCAGTAAGGCGGTCCTCACCGTTTGGTTTCGCAGTAATCGGACTTTCGACGCACGGTCCAGGTCTGATACGAAGTTTCAAGGTGCTCCCAAGAGCAACTGGGTTTTGAGATTGATCCTAAGTTATAGGGTAATGTAGCGTTAAGGATTCTGCACGTTTTGGGTCTTGTAGTTCATATTTAAAGTGATTAGTGCTAATTTCGTAACTAATATAGTTTAACACTTAGTTAATTTCATCTAATTTCTAAAGGATTTAGTCCTGAGTGATTTCTGCCTGAGATGGTACTCAGGTCTTTGTACGGATTTTTTCGGGACGTTACACCTATCCCATCTATAGGTTAAGATGTGTTGTGCTAGATGATATGACCCGACCCAAAACCTATTTAAGCATGTGGATTCATGATCGGTGGGATAGATCCACTGGTCGGGTCTGACTTGGGCATGATCAACCTTAAGTGGGCCCACTTGGTAATGGATCATAGGTTGAGTTTGGGCTGGAATTATTGGTCCCTTAATGCACATGTAGGGTTTGGGCTGATATCCATGTGGCCCAAACCATAGTTTAAGAATCCAAAAATTCGAGTCGACTTGATGTCTGGCCAGGTCAGGTCGACTCAAAGATTCGGGATGGTCTTTATTTGAGTCTACTCAGATATTTGCGAGTTTCGAATTGAGCCCGTGAGTTTCAGAACAATGACCCGAATTCGACCCTTTGCCTGATGTGGAAAGTCATTATAACTCTCGTGGCGTGGAGTATCATATTTAGTCAAAGTCAACGGGTCATTTTAAACCAGAGGAATGATGAGGAGAGTGGATTGCGTACTGAGCAACTCAGTCCCTTATAACGTACTGAGGAAACTCTGTGGGACCCATTGTGATGTATGTGTTTTATCCACACTGTCCATCCGTTTTTTCAAATCATTTTAGGTTATGTAATCAAAATTGAAGGGTATATAAAGCTCAATTGGACCACACATCATGAAACAGTGGGAATTGAACCCTCACGGTTGAAAATTTCCATCAAGCTGATATATATTTTATTAATCCTCATCCATATCTTTGTGACCTTATCAACAGGTTCGATGAGAAATAAACATCACTGTGGTCCCATGAAGGTTTCAACGGTGGACGTCATTATCCCCCTGTTTCCTATGGTGTGGTCCCCTTGAGCATTGGATATGCTTCAATTTTGGGACCATATCCTAAAATGATATGAAAAAATAAATGGACGGCATGGATAAGACACATACATCATTTAGGACCCACAGAGTTTACTCAGTAGGCAATCGACTCTAAACCGTTGTTTGTATGGACGGCGAAATCACTGAAGATTACCAAATTTTTTTTCCAATCTGAGCCTGATGTTGTAGATTAACGGTCTAGATAATCGCATGAAATCAACCAACGGCCGGCGCGATGCGGGAAACCGATTTGATTAATGCGTACGGCATCTTTTCGAATATTCCCGTCATTCGTTTTTTCGTTTTCATCGGATCTGTTTCTTTCATTGATTTCATCGCGGTTAGTTTTCATGTTTTTTTTGGTTGTTAACACCTCATACAAGAGAGGGACGCGGATTGCCGGCTACCCGGTATTTCTGTGGGCCCCACCATGATATATTTGCTTTATCCACTCCATCCATCCATTATTTTTAGATCCGTTATGGACATTAACCTAAAATGAGGCAGATTCAAATCTGATGTGGACCACACCACAAGAAAACTGTGATGATTAAACGTCCACCGTTAAAAACTTCCTACGCCCACTGTAATGTTTTTGTCATCCAACGCGGGGAAAACACAAATATCAGCTTCATATAAAACTTGTGGTCCCTAGGAAGTTTTTAACGGTAGGCGTTCAATAACGACTGCTTCAGCTGGTGTGGGGCACATGAGATTTTTATCTGCCTCATTTTTAGGCTAGCTCCCTAAAACGATCTTAAAAAAACAGATGGACAGCGTGGATAAAACATATCCATCAATCTGGGGCCCACAGATCACCGTCCTTTAGCCACTGGCTACTTACAGCGTCAGTAGGTAATCCGCGTCGGAGGCGCTTTTGACGTAGCCCACCGGGGTGATACATATAAGGCTCCACTATGTATGTACACGTGGCACGTAAATCAAATTCAAACCGTTCAAACAGTGGATCCTACTGTAGATTGGAAAATTACCCAAAATCAGGTTGATTTGACAATCCTGACCAAAGATTAGTGGACAGTCTTTTGTTGATTTTTGACCGCTTAGTACTTCCATTCGTACCGTAGACTAAACGTCCGTCAATGAACCAATTACTCTTGGTTTTTAGTACATTATTTTTGGATTATAATCCATCTGCAGTGGGTCCTTCCCTTTGTGCGGTTTGGATTTGAATTACAAGCCATGTATACAAAGGAAAGCCTCGTATCTCTATCCTAGATACGGCTAACTTGTGTGAGATCCATCGGTGCTGTCTATGTAGCCCTTATCTACACGCAAGCACACGTGTACCTTTTCATCAACGGGTTAGATTACCCGGATCTAGAGCCAGGCCGTTAACTTCTCTTGGTGGAACAAGAGGTGTACACCACACAATCGGACGGCTAAATAATCATTACTAATTATCTTTTTTTAGGCCGGATTCGCTGCTGAGGTTAAGCTTTACTTACAATGCGATATGTGGGGCCGTACGTGATATGGGATGGTATCCAATCCATCCATCATGTGAGACTCCATATTTTCATTTTTCAGGTAAAAAATCAGGCCGATCCAAAACTTTGTTGGGCCACAGTACCGGGAACAGTTGGGATGGATACCTGCCATTAAAAACCTTCCAGATTGTATGGAACGCAATATGTTTTTATTTTACATCCATTCCATTAATAAGATGAAACTTACCAGGATAAATGTTTATTCCAAAAATGAGTTCATTTGAAAACTCAGGTGGATCACACCACATGATTTTAAAGGTTTTCGGCACGATTTTACGAGGTGTGCCCATCTAATTTTTGTATTTAAATGATTTTTGTAAGATAAGGAAAAAATATTGAGGATGAAAAGATTGATGGTTTGGATGTCATGAAAACATCACAATGGGCCGCATACATTGCGATGTACACTTAATGGAAACCTAAGAAATGAACGGCCTGAGTATTAGGCCAGGATTCATAAAAGTATGTCCCATTTAATGGAAAGCTCCGATCTCTCACATGTGTGCTACAACGGCAGAGGGACGTGTGGTTTCACTTAGATGGGCCCGGTTCTACCCGCGCGTCGGCTTAGGAAAACCTCTTTAAAAGGGAGAAATACAAATTAAAATGGAGCCCAAACCCCCTTCTTCCTTAAAAGGCCTATAACGACCAAAAAAGTGAGGGAGGACTTCTCTCTCTCTCTCTCTCTCTCTCTCTCTCTCTCTCTCTGGGATCCATCATCAGCCGATCGATGGACGGCGGTGGATTGCACCAGGGTTCGATCACGTGCGCGTCGTGGATCCGACGGCCAGAAAACCGGCATCTGGTGGTGCTGGGGAAGAAAAAGAGCGGAATCGAAATCTTCTCTTTCGATTCCAAAACCACATCTCTCTCCTCCTCTCCCAAGGTTAAAACCCTCTTTCTCTTCTCTTTTTCTCAATTTCTGAGGAATGATCAGATACAAGAAGCTGTATTGTAACTTATGATACAGCCGACCTTTTGACACATACAGAGCATCCTACAATAGATCAGCATCACCATGATGATTATCTAGTACGAAAATCAAGCTGATTCACTCATTGGGTGGGCCACACAAGTGCACAAGTCATACCATCGGCTGTCCATTGATATTGACTTTGTGCCCTGCTGTTTGTTTGGATCGGTCCGATTTTCATATCAACTGATCATCATGGTGTAGTGGAATTTTTCTACGGATAGGATATTCTACACACATGACATGCTGGCAGTGGCAGGAAAAAAAGAAGAAGGCTGTTCATAACTTAGGATACAGCTACTGTATATGATCATTTCTCTTCATCTCTTTCTTTGATTTCTCATCCTATTGAAATGCAATTCATTTCGTTTTCATTTTTTTAATAAGGCGAAATACGCATTTGAAGACAATCAAGATGTGGTCGGAGTTGCAGTCCATCCATCTGGAGATGACATTGTATGCTCCTCCACCAATGGTTGCATGTAAGTGACCACAACCTCTCTCTCTCAATGCTCCTGTAAAACCAAAAGAATTGTACTGTACTGTTTGGTTTTTAATATTGTGCAAGTGGGACCTGTGGTTTGATGATCCAAACAGCTGTTATGATGCAGCTTTTGGGGATGCACTATGTGTCAGAAATCCGCGAGAGTGGAGGATTCTAGCTGTATAATATTTTGCCTTTATTCTTAGTTGAATTTGAATGGTTTCCGTATGTTTTTTCTCTTAATCATCTATTGGTTTTCCACTTCTTGAAGGGTTGGGATTCTTCCAATTCAAGGGACTTATTTGATTCATTGGCCATCCGTCACTGGGTTCATAAGTTCAACTGTTTTGGTTCCTAAACCATGGGTCCTATGTGCCTCCCACATGTAGAAATTACTGACCATAGTTTTAGAACTTGTTAAAGCTGAGTTGTCTCAGACTCGGCAGTCAATTGAGTTAACTCTTGTGAGTTTTATCTAGTCTAATAGAATCTAATCACATCGGTCAAGTCAATTGAGCCTTGAGTGGACTTGACCAAATTGATTTTTTTTTTTCTTGGATCTTGATGAAATCTGATTTGAGTTGTAAACCAGCATGAGCCAAATCGATTTCTTTTTTTTTTTTTTTTTTTTTTTTTTTTTAAATTTTCAAATAGAGAAACTGAAAACGCAAATGGTTCTTACTACCTTTCAGTTTGAGCATTGTATGATATCTCCTTTCGTTTTACTTTTAAATCTACAAATCAGGAAAACGGAGGTGTAAGCCGTGTAACTTCTCTGAATTGTAGTCTACTGGGCCTAGATTGTACATGGGGTTCACTCTCTGAATTTTAGTCCATTGGGTCTTAATTGTACATGGGATTCGGTAGCCTTCATTGTGGATGGGCCGATCACCCAGTTGGGGGATGTTAGAAACGACAATTGAACTGAAATTCCAGATCAGAAATCTAGGAAAACTAGGAGCTTTGTGTCACTTGGTCTAGTTAAATCCTAATTCTAGAATTTTTGGGTTTCTAGAAAGTTGAGTTGGCTCCACATGATTTCAATTTTGGGTAGTTTCCACTTATTAGTCCCGATGCATTAGAATGTGAATGGTGACATGATCTGCCAGCTTTGCAAGTGGGCCCATGGTTAGGTGATCCAGATTGTTGACCTAATGGCTCCAGTCATGAATGTGGGATGATGCAAAAATCTCCCAAGTTCGAAAATTCTAACCCTTTGATTTTTTGAAGATTGCAGATTATTTAAGGGAGCCAAAGGCAACCCAAAGAAAACAAAAACAAGGCCAAGGCCAGTAGAAAAGGAAAAGACAACTAAACAAAAACAAAAAGAACAGAACTAGAAACAAAGGAAAAGTTGCAGCTGAACCACCAATCTGAGATGTCTCGAAAGATTAGATCCACAACCCTAGATTGGGAGGAGGAGTCCCAAAAGATTTGTTGTTCCTTTCTTTCCAAATTTCCCAAAGGACAGCCAACACTGCGAGACACTAGAGAGACTTGTGATCTTTGCCCACTCTCCACCGTGCCAAGCGAATAATAGCCCAACTATGGAGCAGGGCACGACTCAAGAGCATTGGAATCTTGATAGAATGGCAGACCAGACATCACTGACAAAGGAGCAGCGAAGGAAAAGATGGGAGATCAATTCTTCATTGTCTTTGCAAAGAAGGCAAATCATTAAAAGGGACATGCTGCACCGTTGCAAGTTGTCCATGTTGAGAATTCTGCCCTTAGCAAGGGCCTAGACAAAAGTAGAGACCTTCGAATAATGCAGGGGCATTTTCACACCGTGCTTGAGTGGGGTCGCTTGTGGGATGCAGGGGCACACTCGGGGTGGGTGACCCATGTGATTTGGGGCCCACGGGGGAGGTCTCGTGTTCGAAACTCTTCATCGGGGGTGATTAATGCGCATTTCACACTGGGCTCGAGTGAGGTAGCCCATTGGATGAGGGGACACACTCGGGGTAGGCGGCCCATGTGATTTGGGGCCCACAAATGGGGTTCGGTCGAAGTCCTAAACCCATGAGATATGGGGCCTGAGCTATGAGATAAAGGGATTAATTCGCCATACTCTAACAGTTCGAGCTTTTAAAGCAAGTGGTTAATTGTCTTGCATCAAATTGGTATCAAAGTGGGAGGTCTCGTGTTCGAGACTCCTCACCGGGGGTGATTAATGCAGGGCCATTTTCACACCGGGCTCGAGTGGGATCGCCTATGGGATGCAGGGGCACACTCAGGGTGGGTGACCCCGTGTGATTTGGGGCCCACGGGGGAGGTCTCGTGTTCGAGACTCCTCACCGGGGGTGATTAATGGGCATTTCACACTGGGCTCGAGTGGGGTAGCCCGTTGGATGCGGGGACATACTTGGGGTGGGCGGCTCATGTGATTTGGGGCCTACGAAGGGGGTTCGGCCAAGGTCTTAAACCCATGAGATGTGGGGCCCACGCTATGAGATAAAGAGATTAATTCATCATACTGTAACAGTTCGAGCTTTTAGAGCAAGTGGTTAATTGTCCTGCATCATCGAAGGACCCCCATAAGCCTAGAAGGAGGGAAAGGCCTCAACTTGCTGAGGATTGCCTCAAATGTGAAAGAATAGGGAGTTTGAGGCGAAAGTACCTGATGGAGAGAGACCAAGATAATGAATCCGCCACTTCGGGAGGATTGACCCCTTGAAAAAGCTTCAACAGGTTAAAAAATTCTTGAACTTTAGAATCCGAGAGAGGTCTTTTGCAGGGAGGGCAACGGGCACTTAAGCCGACACTGGAAAAGTAAGCAACTCTAGCCAGATTAGGGAACAGGGAGTAGAGGGATCTAATGATCTAACCAGAAGCAAATTTGATTCCCATCTCCAAGGACAAAGGAGATGCAATTAGACAAGCAGGGCTTCACAGCCATAATACCCTTCTAGATCGTCGAGGCTCTATAGAGGTACGTTGGATTTAGGAACCAGACTCCCTTTGCAATACCATATTTTCAAGCTAGAATATCTCTTCACCATTTCCCGAAGTTCACACTCAATCTTCCGACCCATTTCCCAAGCAAGGTTGAATTAATATAAGCTACGGGGTGGATGCTAACACCCCCTTCAACATAGGGCATGCAGACTTCAGACCAACTCGGGAGGTGAAATTTATGTCTTTCCGAAGTGCCATTCCAAAGAAAATCTCTTATGATCCTTTCCAGCTTGAGCAAGACGACTTTGGGGCATCAGAACAAGGAGAAGAAATAAGCGGGAAGATTAGATAATGCTGCTTTTATGAGGGTGCCCTCCAAGGGATAGGTAATGGCATTTCTAAGGAGCTAATTTCCTCTCAATTCTTTCAATGATGACATCCTGTAGGTGCTTGGCAGGCTGCCAAGGCAAAGAGGCAGCCCGTGGTAAGTGGAAGAAAAAGAACTTGCCCTATAACAAAAAATCTCGAGGAAGTACAATAGACGATAAGGAGGGAGGTTAATGTTGAGAAGTTCACTTTTGAAAAGATTGATCTTAAGACCTGAGACTAAGATGGCCTTAAAGCATCGAGTTACTTTCCTCGTATTGTGAGCCAAGACATTAAGGCTTCACAAAAGAGAAGGGTGTCATCCGCAAATTTGATATGACTAACCGAGGGGCTTGAAGTAGCCACCTTGAAGCCACTAAACAAAGCAACCGACTCCCCTTTCCTTTGCATCCTGCCAAGACCTTCTGAGGCAATTACGAAAAAGGAGAGGGGAGAGAGGGTCTCCTTGTATGAGCCCTCAAGAAGACTGGAAGAATCCTTTGGGAGAACCATTTATTAGAATTGAGAAGAAAGCTAATGAAATACAAGATTGCATCCAACCAAGCCATTTGGAATCCAAACCCAAGTGACCCAAAACATAGTCCAAATAACTCCAATTCATATGATCAAATGCTTTTTCAATATCAAGCTTACAGACAAAGCTAGGCTCGTCTGACTTAAGAGTTAAGACGCTAATCACTGCTTTCATGCGCCAACAAAGCATGATCAAGGATCTGTTTGTTAGCTAGGAAAGATGAGTGGCCTAGTTTAATCCTCATTCTAACCCTATGATTTCAATAATGGCCATTACAACAAGGTGTTCCGTATCCGTTACGATACTCCTGTAAAGGCCGATACGGGGGTGAAATGGGGCGTATCAGCTGTTATAGTGGCCACAAAGTCCGTTACGAGGCATAACAATCGTTACCCCCACAACGGTCGAAAAACAACCACCTTTTTTCCCTTATTTAAATCCATTTTTATCTTCTTCTTCTTCTTCTTTTTCTCACTTTTCTCATTCCAAAAACTCTCATAAATCATTTTACAACAAACTTCGACAACTCTTACTATAATTTTTAAGATTAAAATCGTAGATTGAAGTGATTTGAGATAATAAAAGCTTCAATGGCCTTTTTTTTTTTAAAAATATTGAAAAAGTATTATTTATACATATTTTCCAGTTCTAATGCTTGATTGTGATTGTAAACATTAGATACATATTAATCATGTTCACAAATTCACTAGACAACTCGATACAACACTCTCACTGAATAGTGGATCATTACACTACCATAAACATGTTTTAAAAAAATGAATATATATTTGGAATATTTACATTATTCTGAATTTTCTAGATATTTTTTCAAAATTTTTTGGGCAAAAGGAAATTTTCAACCATTACGGGGGTCGTAACAGTCGTTACGCTTCCATATCAGCTGTTACGGTCGATACCCGTATCAGTAATAGTGGTGACTGTTATAGCCACCGTTACCGATACGGAATACCTTGCATTACAGGCTGTAACAACCCGTATCACAACGGTAATGATGGTGGTGACCATTACGGCCATTATTACCGTTATTGAATACCTTGATTTTATCTCTTCCTTTTATTTGCCAACATCAATGAGTCTCTCAAGCTTGCTTTCCCTTCTATATTTTGCTACAGAACAACTGAGGTTAAACCCTATATTTGCTAGCTTCTAAAAATTACTTAACTTGTTGCTTACAGTTGTTAGATCTCAATCAGACCCTTTCAAATTTATTTTTGCAATTGTTCATCATTTTCATCGTGACTTGCACCTGGCCATGACCCATGTTGACATTGATGGATCAAGTCTGGGGTTGAAATCTAGACTCGATGATTTTTAAACAAGTTGGGTTAGGAACTCACCTCGATCCAGCCCTACCCGATCCACTTGTATCCCCATGTACTTGAAATACTTGAAGCTGCAAAGTGATACTTGATCTAAGAAAGAGCCTTTGGAGAAAGTAGGTCATACCACACACCAACCTGGCTAGAGGAGGCCCTATATGGCAAACATTCAAGGCTTGATACAACATGAATAAGTGACTTTGAGGTGCATGCATGTAGGGGTTTGAGGATGTATATTTGGTTAAGAGAGTGGGTCTATTGATTCTCACGAGTGATGTGATGGGCATGGATTGCTTGCTTGGCTTTGAAATCATTCTTCAAGGTTCCTTTATTTTTTATTTTTTTATTTTGAAAGGTAATGAGAATATTTTATTCAACAAGGAGAACTAATTATAGCAACCATGCCCAACACATGGGTTCAAGATTACATCTATCAATAGAATGAGAATCAATAGAAGATACCCAACTCATAATATCCACCTTAGCCCTTGCAATAACCTCCGTTATAGAACCATGATGGACCATGACGGTTTTGAAATTATCTGTTATTCATTTCCCACTAGAAGGCCTGAAGACCAGCTAACAATGCAAGATCCTAGAACCTACCCCCCCCCCCCTTGAAAGGAAAAAAAAAAAAGAGCACTCCATGCTAGAAAGAACTCAATAATGGAAATGGAACTTGGCGGGATCCATGAGATTCTGAAGATGTTGAAGAACCAATCCCACACCTTGGAAGAGTGGAAAGGAATCAAATGATCGGCCAATGAGGAAAAGCACCTTGCCACAAGAATGTTTGCCACCGGAGAGGTTCGTGGCTAAATTTGGGAAATCTTCTTTCAGGGGTCTTCCTCCAACCCAAACATCCAACCTAATCAAGTGGAATTTCTTTTAGACTTGGCGCCTTGCTAGAGGAAGTCCCTTCTCACCTTCTAACTTATTCAGAACCGTTTTCGGGCACCGGAATAGAGGCATAAAGTACCTTTTGATGGTATTGTTGTAATGAAGTTCCAAATGTTTGAGCAAATTGCCTATCACATGGTTGTTGTCAAAGGAATGAGGGGACTACAAGGAGCACCTCAACATTTGTTTTGTTTTTAATGGCAACAAGAAGCATCTCTCTCTCTCTCTCAAAATAAAAAATAAAAAAATAGAAGGCAACAAGACGTGCCTCATGGAACTAATGAATATAGATGCCGCGGTAGGCATGCACTATAGGCAGTTCTTGTTAGCAATAGACTCTTATAGAATGAAATAGAACCAAGGAAGAGGAGTGTGATAAATAGTGGAACTGTCTCAAACTCAGCTATTGTCACATCAGTAAGAATGTTGTGGGATCCTCAAACCTATAGTCTCTCACTTCATCCTCCCATTCAGCAGAGAAACAAATTGTTGAAGCCTTGCCATTAGTTGCTTACTCGACTAATGGGCCAAGTGTGGAACAACTATCAATGGGGGTAAGATGATCCCAACAAAATTCAGCAAGCTTTTCCACACTATCCCCTTTGTTTTACCTGAAAGACAATTGCATCACACTAATGTCTTCCCTCACTAACCATGGTAAGTGGAAGATTCCATGCTCCATGTGTAGAGCCTTTTACTTTGACCAAATAATTCTCCCATCTTGAATCATTAGGATCATGAATTGGCAAAAGAAAAAAAAAAAAAAATCCATTCTAACTTGAGATCAAGAAATGCCCCATTCAAATGGCTTCTTCATTGCAAAAACTTCTCCGAATCATAGTGAGAACCTGTGCAATGTGTGAAATGGAACAGCCGCCTAAAGTGGATGAAATTTTGTAATAAAAAAGATTCAAGCAAAGGTAAAATGAGAGAGAATCAGAGAATTCAAAATGTCCAACCTAGGGACTTGAGGATCCATAACTATATTCTGACTCAAATTTGGAGCCAGCTTGAACACAATTTCAACCTACACAACATGATGTGCAATACCCAATTATCAGTACTAATAAGACACAAATTCAGAGATGGACTCCATTTCAAGGATATAGTCATCACTGCCCCTTTGGTAATGTGCTATTCGTATTTAGTTTTCTAATTTTTACTTGAAATTATAAAAATAAATCTATTAACAATGTAAAAAATCTATTAATGAGAAATGTTCATGTTTCAAAGCTTGGTAATGGGCTAGAAACAATGAAAGTCTTGAACAATATAAAAATGCCCAAAAGATTGTTAAGAAAGTAGTAAGTGAGGCTAAAGTAAAGGCTTAAGATGATCTTTTACAATAGATTGGGAACAAGAGAAGGTGAGAAAGATGTCTTCAAACTTGCAAAAATGTGAGAGAGGAAGAGTGGGGAAAATTAGGGGCATCTTGTCAAATAATCATTTACTCTAAAAGCTTAAGCTGTCAGAGTGTGGTGTATCAATGTATCTCAAGGGACTTTATCACTCCAACACCCTCCCGCACGTGCGGGGTGGGAACTCCACATGGGAACATACTGACAAGGGTGGAGGGACACTCACACCATAAATAGGCCAGGCTTGATTTCCTGGTCCCTGGGCCGGACCTAATTTTCCTAACCCCCGTGGGAGAATAATATATTAGCGAGGCATATTTGCTGCTCTCTAGATTTGAACATAGGACCTTCCGCTTTGATACCATGTCCAATAACCATTTGCTCTAAAAGCTTAAGTTGTCAGAGTGTGGTGTATGTGTATCAATGTATATCAAGGGACTTTATCACTCCAACACATATATCATGTTAGATTTATCAAGAGCGATAACTAGAGGATACTAGTCAAGGGCAATGAGATCAATGAAAGGTGGAGAAACTATTTTCAAAACTTGTTAAATGACAATCATTTTAAGAGCATATGGATAGAAGGAAACCATAAAGTCAAATGACATCAAAGTCCATAGGTACTTTCAAGGGATGAGGATATCTGAAGTGAACGAAACTTTGAGAAAGATGAAAATAGGAAAGGCCCTAGGACTAGATGGTATACCAATAGAGGTTTGGAAATGCGTGGGAGATGCTAGGTTATTTTGGTTGACAAAGCTATTCAATAAGATTGTAAGATCAAAGAAGATGCCAAGCAAATGGTGGAAAAGTAATGTGGTACCAATTTATAAGAATAAAGGAGACATAAACTAGCACTAACTACCGTGGGATTAAACTGATGAGCCATTCTATGAAACTTTGGGAAAGAGTGATTGAGCAAAGACTAAGGCATATCAAAAAATCAGTTTGGTTTCATGCTAGGGAGGTCTACCATTGAATATATTTTTCTATGTAGACAATTGATGGAGAAATATAGCAAGAGGGGGAAGGATCTCGGATCTCCACATGAGCTTCATTTACTTAGAAAAAACTTACAATATAGTCCTTAGAGAGTTTATTCGGTGGGTGTTGGGAAAGAAGGGAGTTTCAAGAGGATTCGTTGACATGATTAAGGATATGCATGGGGGAGTAGTAACAAATGTGAGAACCACTAGTGGAGAGACAGGTGAGTTCCCAATGATTATAGGTTTGCACCAGGGGTTGGCACTGAGCCCATACCTTTTGCATTGGTTATGGACAAGTTAATGAGGCATTTGTAGGAAGAGATCCCATGGTGTATGTTGTATGCATATAACATAGTTTTGATTGACAAGATGAGGGAGGGCGTAAACACAAAGCTAGATTTATGGAGGGGTGCTTTAGAATTTGAAGGATTTAAAATTACTCAAACTAAAATAAAGTGTATGGAGTGCAATTTTACTAACATTAGGAGTGAGAACGAGAAATTAATTAAGATTATTGACCTGGGAGTTTTTGAAAATGACCACTAACGATATCTTGGGCCTATAATTCATGAGGGAGAGATTGGGAAGGATGTTGCAATAAATTCAAGCCGGGTGGAAGAAATGGAGATGTGCCTTTGGAGTACTATGTGATCGTCGTGTACCACTCAAACTAAAAGGAACGTTGTCTGGGATAACTATACGACCAGCCATGCTTTATTGGATAGAATGTTGAGCAGTTAAGGAACAACATATTCATAGGAAGAGTGTAGCTGAAATGAGGATATTGAGATGGATGAGTGTTAAGGTAAGGATAAAATTAGAAATGAATGCATTTGAGGGAACTTATGAGTAGCACCAATAGATAATAAGATGAGGGAAAGTAGATAGACTTGGATGGTCTAGTCATGTGCAATGGAGAGTAGGAACTGAACTGGTTAGAAGTAATGAGTTGGTACAAGTTGAAGGCTCTAAAAGGGCAAGGGGAAGGCCCAAAAGGATGTGGGTGGAAGTAGTAAGAAAAGACCTGATAATTTATGGTCTAACTAGAGTTATGGTCCTTGACAGAGTGGAATGATGGAAAAAGATTCATGTAGTTGACTGCAGTTGGGATAAGGCTTAGGGATGGTGATGATGAATTTTTAGTTGAAATATTTGACCTATTTTATTTAGTTTTATTGAAAAAGGTATTTCTTCTAATCTTTATAGAATACAAATTTTGTGAAATTAATGAAGTCGACAATTTTTATAGTATAAAGATATTTATTGTGATAGGAATGAAAGATGAGTTTCATTATAACAAGCCTAATACATAAGCATCCGGGTACTATTTCAAATGATTCCTTCTCTATTTATTTCCTATTCTTACCCCAAATCTACAGAAATTTCTCTCATAAATTAGTTTATTATTTTATTTCTAACACTTAAGTGAGAAAATACCATCTATTTATGATTTTATAGTAATTACTAGTAAGCTAGAATAACCCTCAATTCTCTGCATTGAGCATACCTAAACTATCACTAAGAATGTTGGCCTATCCCTAACCATTTTCATGAAAATGGAACCCTAAAGAAGAGAAGTGTGAAATTTGTGGAAATAGCATGGTGAAAACGTAATGTGCTTTCAAAGCGAGGAGTCGGCAATTCAACCTTTTATCCACTAACCATTTGCGAAAGGAATTGGGATAATTTTTTGAATCTCTTTGGGGTGTCATGGTGTTTTGCCGATTTCAATGGAGAGTTTTTTGCTAGTGTGGCATGGAGGCTGTGTGGGTAAAGTCGGCAAGGCGATTTGAAGACTAGCATTGTTGGTCGATCTGTGGTTTATTTTGGTGAGAAGGAATGGTCGTTGCTTCAGGAATTTCTGTGGGAGGGTATCAGAGGTATTTGACAGGCAAAATTAAATGTAATGGAATGGGCAATGGTGTTAGATGTATTAGGTGAAAGTTTTTGGTTTCCTCTTTCATGGTCTGAGTTGTAATTCTTTAGGCTTCGGCCTCTTCTTAATAAAATTATCGTCTTTCAAAAAAAGAAAAATAGAAAATGTAGCTCCGTTGGCTGGATATCCATGAACACCAAAAAGTACCAAAATAGACCCTTATATGAACATACCCTCTAAATGAAGAAGGTATTGTATTCTGCCTCCATTTTTCCCCTATTGGAAGGGAAATTTTTGTGAGTTTGTCAAACTCCATAACTGAAAACAAATCTTTGCCTCCACCACATTGTGGTATGAGCTCTCTTAGAAGGACAAATATGGAGAAATAGCCTGCTCATAGCACTTTTGCCAAGAAATCATGATAATTCATATTTCATATATCATTGGTAGAATAGGATTATTAAAACCAATCCTAAATAACCTAAAAGAAAAACTAATCGAAATAACTGGGATGAGGGTGAGACGACATTGATCTTCTATATGCCTCACATTCTCTCTCTCTCAACTACCCTTCTCTAACTTCCTTATTGGTCATGCTCAAGGTATTAAAAACAGTTCCATAATAGCCATTACAGAAAAATGGCCCATAACAGCCGTTATGGGGCCAATACAAGTTTTTTATTTTATTTTATTTTAAATTAGTCGTAACGACCATTATGGCCCATATTGTAATGGTGATTACACTGGGTGTTACGACCACTATTACTTTATTGAATACATTGGTCACTCGTGCTCCTCCCCCTGAATGGCAAACCCTAGTAGAATCTTAAATCATCTGCAAGTTGCTAAATACAAAGCTTTTGTTTCTTGTAGTATTGCCTTACTGCATACTGCATCACATAACTATTTGCACCAATCAACCCGTTGTTAATACTTTTCTTTTGGCACTCCTAGTAAAGCATAAGGTTTATCTAGTCATGTTTTATAGCATTATTTTATTTTAGATATACCCTGCATGATTTTATTTTTGTAGTTGATTGAAATAATAGCATCCTGCAAGGTAGCGCAACTTTTAGTTATTGTCAACAAACAAAATTTCTGTTCTGTTTGTCCTGTTTTATAGCTTTGAGCAGGTTATTCAGTTACCTTTTTGCATGGTATTGAGTTATCGCTATTGATTTATTAAAGTACACATTCAATTAGGCATTTTCTTGAACATGCAGATTGCTTGAGTTGTATGGCCAAGAAGAAAATCTAAAAATGTTGACGAAGGATCTTCCCCCTCTTCAAGATGCTGGTCCGCAGAAATGCCTGGTTTTTAGCGCTGATGGTTCTCGATTTGCCACCGGTGGGCAGGTAAGAACACTTCCTACAATATGTACTTCTAATGTCAATGCTTGATTTCTAGTATTTAAATTATCTAGTCTTGCGATAGTTGTACTTAGAGAAAGCATTCGATTGGGTACCTATAGAAATAATCTGGTGGGTGTTAAGAAAGAAGGGAGTTTTAGGTGGATATATTCACATGATTAAAGATATGTGCAAGAGAGCAGTAACAAATGTGAGGACCACTAGTGGAGAGGCAAGTGATTTTCCGATTACTGTAGGCTTATATACCTATGGTCGGCATTGAGCTCATACCTTTTTGCATTTGTTATGGACGAATTGACGAGGCATTTATGCAAAGAGGTCCTGTGGTGTATACTGTTTGCAAATGACAGTTTTGATTGACAAGACGGGGGTAAATGCAAAGTTAGAACTATGGAGTGATGCTTTAGAATCTAAAGTTTTTAGAATGAGTTGAACTAAACAGAGGATAGAGAATGCAATTTTAGTAATAATAGGAGTGGAAAAGAGGAATTAGTTATAGAGTACCTCAAATTGACCATTTTCAGTATCCCGCGTTGATAATTCACGAGAATAAAGAAATTGAGAAGGATGTTGCTCACTAAATTAGCACCCAGTGGATGAAGTGGAGATGTACCCTTGAAGTTTTGTGTGATTGCCACATACCAATCAAGAAGGAAGATTTTATAGGATAGCAATAAGACTAGCCATGCTTCATTGCACAGAATGTTGGCCAGTTGAGGAACAACATATTCACAGGATGGTGTAGCTGAAATGAGGATGTTGAGATGGATGAGTGGAAAGACTAGGAAGTATAGAATTAGAAATGACTACGTTCTAGAGAACTTAGGAGTAGCACCAATAGGTAATAAGATGAGCGCAAGTAGTCTTAGATGGAAAAAAACAAAATTAATCTTAATTGGTGTGGCCATGCGCAATGGAGAACAAGAACTATACTGATTAGGAGTAAGTTGGTTCAAGTTAAAGGCTCTAAAAGGGGAAGGGGAAGGCCAGAAAGGACATGGATGCAGGTAGTAAGGTGTAACATCCCAAAAATCGGGGGTCGAGTAGTAACTCAACACCCGAGTTCTAGAACATCACTTATGCAACAAAATGAATGATGATTGAATGTTGACTGTATTAGAGTAGTGAGCATGAGTGAGATTAAGCCAAAAAACAAAGATATCATAATCCGAGAGACGCAGTTAAATTTGCAAGCGGAAGAATTGTGATAGATAGATAAAATATATAAACTATGATGAGTCTCCGAGTGTGATAACATTATCGGGTTAAATAATTACAAGTACAATCCTAAAATATACCAAATGTGAAAGGTCCTCTACTCAATATCTCAAAAGCCCGTCAATACAATACCAGGTCTTATAGACCCTGTCGAGAGAGTTACATGTGGGAGAACTCCTCCTCAACATCATAGTAGTAGTCCGGCTCTACTTCATAAGCATCGCCATCACGAAACTCAACAAATGCGGTTGGTGTGTACAACACCGTCTCCGTAATGTGGGAGTGAGTAGCTAACTCGGTGGAACAATAAAGCATAGGTTAACATGTTATCAATTCGGTCAAGCAAGTAACGATAAAGCAAGATGCAATCAAACACTCCTAACTACTCTTATTAATGCAAGTATGGATGCAGTCATGATGTATGCCCTCACCACACCCTCCCTCGTGCGACACCATCTCACGTTCGCGGCATGCTTTCATCCCTCAGTGCTCCACATTTCCAGGCACATGCAATGCATGATGAGCATGATTACCGAGTTTTTAATTAGTCCATTTCAAAACAGCAAGATTGGGAAACTAAGGTACCTCCCTTGTATCATTCCTAAACATGATCCATTCTAGGGTCGTCAGTCTTAGTTAATATCAAACGATGGTGTGTTTTCTAGGTCACTGCAAAGGCTGTCAGGGCTGTTACGCACAAAGGTTACACCACTCTCCCATCACCTCTTAAACGATTCATCACTAGACAGAAACAGGCCTAGTTCATACTCTATATACCGCGGCAAAACTCTAAGGCTCACCGCAATTTCAGAATATGTTCGAGGTCACTCTGAAAAAGGTGCCGCAGGCATTACCGCATTCGTTGCACCACTCCCCATCACCTTATCAATGTAGGCCGACAAACACGAATATAGTGTCTCATACCACCATAATTGGCTCACGAGTACGGTTGATCCTTTGGTCACTACACGGGGAGGCACGTGGCCTCAAAAACAGGCCGACGGCAAACCGACCACGGTGTCCCATACCACCATGCTCGGATCATGAGTCTTAGCGGATCGAGGTACCATGGTTAAAAGGGATTTCACTGGTAAGTTTGGTACCCTAGGTTCAAGCAGTAGCGATCAAACATGGTGAACATACATTAGACACATCGGGTTACTTGACGAGCCCGACTAGCTCGAGCGCACAATCAATTAGACGACATGAAGTGCATAAGCACCGCATGGCCTAACCACTTGCCGCCGAATGGTACGACTCGGGTTCGTCAAACACATCTTACGTGGCGGCATGAAACTCAACCACGATCTCAAGTCTAGTCTGGTATGTCTGGACTATAGACATAGTCCCAAACTCAATCAAACCATATTAGTAGCAGGTGGAGTAGAGCATGGTAAACAAAGTAATTCAAGCATATTAGTAAGCATGTCATAAAGCATATTATAAAGCATGTTATAAAACATGTTGTAAAGCATGTTATAAAGCATGTTGTAAAGCACTACATAAATAGAAATACAAACACATATATTACAAAAGTAAGCGGTTTAAGTAAACAACCTCATGGAGGTAATCATACATGTCTCTAAGGTAGTTGAGAATCCCATCTCAACATCCTCGTAAGACATCAACATCCCAACACTTATTCACTCAAGCATTTCCACAAACACTTAACATACACTATTTCAACATACATAGTGTATGTTAACAAACATGTAGCAGGTTAGGGCGAATCCTTTTGCAACAAGTATTTTACGTTATACACAATATACTTATACAACAATTAATCAGCAAACACATCTCTAAAATATACATGTATACGGTACTTTTTACAATACAGTATTTCTACATACATAGTGTATATTAGTAAAACATGTATTTGGGCAAATCCTTTCGCCAAATAAGTATTTTATCCATATATCGTATATTCATACAACAAATAATCATGTCAAACACATTTCCAAAAAATATACGTATACGGTATTTTCTACGAATACCTAGAATATGTAAAATTCCATATTCTACAACTTTAATCGAAACAGAAAATGGAAAGCACTTTGTACATGTGCAATTGCATGCAGATCATGAATCTATCATTATCTGACATTGAAAGTGTTGAAAACCGTAACCTATACACCTAAAGTCATCACCTTTTATCGTAGAATCGAAACGGAGTCGATAGAATTGCTTAGTTCCCGTATTCGGCAGTTTAGCAACCTAGAGAATGAAATAGGTTAGCTATTTCATAACCTACAACTTATACAGCCCCAAAACAGATTAGGGTTAGGATTTCTTACCTAGAAACGGAGCTGGAATCGCCAGGAAAGCGATTAGAACGGAGTGGTGGAGCTCGTGGAGTGGCAGGGAAGCACGGCAGGGAGATTCTCCCACATCTCTATCACTTTCTCTCTTTCCCTAGGGTTTTTCTCAAATTCGGATGGCTGAAATGGGAGAGGGTTTAAGGTCCTTATATAGCAAAACTTCACCAGAAATAGACTTGGGAACAACGTATACTTGGGTTTTGTCCAAGGACAGTTTCATTCAACAAGCATTTCAGGGCCCCCTTGAGCAAAGGTCGGACTTAAGCTCACAAACACTGGATCAACGTACTATTAAGTTTTCATTCCAGTAGGGTTCTCAAATCAGGCGTGGCGGACCAGTTTCAGTTCAACGGTCAGTGAATCTCGATCAGAGATTCCGAGTACATGTAAATGTGTATGAAATTTCTCCTGATCCAAGGGTGTAATTTGTTATCGATTACTGATTGATCTGGTTGCTTAAAAGCGATCCGCAAACGAGAGATCACAGATTACTTATTCAAGATATTTATTTTGTAAAGAAAGCAAGTGTTTTCACACTCTCTCGCTCGAACTCGAGCGAGCATTGTAGTGGGATGACTTGTTTGGATTTGATTTAGAGATGGTTGTTAAGTGTGATGAGGTGGTCTAAGTCCTTAACCTCGTATTATTCGGACTCCGATGTTATAGATCGGATCGGAGTTTCGAGATGCTCAGGAATGCGGGTAATGAGATTGATCTAGATTTTAGGGTAACCTAGCGTCAATGATTTTACAAGTTTGGTCTTGCAGATCGTATTTAAAGCGATTCAAATGGATTTGAGTGGCTAATTTAGTTTAGACTTGGTTAACTTTGTCAAATTTCTAAAGGATTTAATCTAAGTGATTTATTAGAGGTGGTACTCAGTCCTTTATAGTAATGTTTAGTTTAAGTATTGTTCTTCATCACCTAAACTTTAAGATAGGGTCTAATGTGAAAGTACTTAGAAGGATTTAAAGAACGAGGTGGTGAAGGGTGGGATTTGTGAAGGAAGTGGGAACAATGATTTTAGACTTTGGGATTGAGTTCTGACAGGTTAATAAGGTGTTAGGAGCGACCCATTGCCTAAGGACGTCTAATCCCAGGTTAGCAAAAATCTGGGATGTTACATAAGGAAAGATTTGATGACATACGGTTTAACTGAGAATATGGTCCTTGATATTGGAATGGCGAAATAGGATTCATGTAGCCGACCCATTAGTTGGGATCAATGTTCGAAGTATCGGTATCGCTACAAGTTTCGTTGGCTAGGGATACAGAAACAATATTGATATCGCCGATAATATCGCTGATAACCGGAAATGCGGGGAAACATGGGGAAAACGGTGGAATTTTCAGCGAAACTTAAGGAAATGTTAAAATGTACATATTTGCATATTTAGAAATAAAAAAATTTCAAAAAGACTACATACATAACAAGTTTCCATTTAATGGGGCCTTAAAAGCATGTGCTATTGTAAGAAATCAGTCCAACCATCCCCTCTGGCCTATTTAACCATCCAAACATCCATTGATATTGCAAGATATCAACAACACATGATATTTGATCAAAAACTCATCAAAAATTGGAAAGGAAACGAAAGATTATGGTCTTAATAACTCGCATGTTGCGATATCAATAATATCGAGATATTATCAATGACAAATTGAACACTACATACAACCATGCGCCCATGAAAAAAAAAAATTTGAAATAATTTTTTTTCTAATAAACAAAATTTTGATAATAACAATACGTTGGTGATATCATTGAAATATTGTCGATACACTTATGACAAGCATTACCTAGAATTTACCTAGTCGAAAATATTGGTGATATGTTGGCGATATTAGTGCATCGGCAATACAAGCGACACCTAGAATTTACATAGTTGAAAATATTGACAATTACATTAGCGATATTGCTACGCTGGTGATACTTAGTGATACATTGCTAATACCTGGAATTTCTGATACTACCAGCATTATCGGTATCGCTGATATCGGAGATATTTCGTTAATGTCCAAGATAATTTGAACACTGGTTGGGATAAGGCTTAGATTATGATGATGATGATTATAGTGTTTTGATAGTTATGATCTCATGACATATATGTTCATCTTTGCATTTCATTTAGCATCAGTGAGCATACATGTAAACCGCAGAAGGCATGCAACGTGCTATTTTTGAGGCATCGCTTTGCTTCATATTTGTTTTTATCAACTAAGACATTTACTCATAATACTTATTACAACATTTACGTCTTAACAAACTCCATTCTTCCACCAAGAATTTATTCCTAACCTCATATCTTTCAAAAAAAAATAATCCTAACCTAATGATCTATCATGAATATTCTTACCTCTCAAAAATCATGATTATTCTTTTAAAGGCTATTTTTGTAATTTTGATGATAATAGGTGATGGTGTAACTAAACATTTCTCTATGGGTTTATTAATATGCAAGCATGAATTTTATTTTACTAACGAGGGTTTTTGTTATGTATAGGATGGGCATCTTAGAGTTTTTGAGTGGCCAAGTCTGCGCATCCTTTTGGATGAGCCAAGAGCTCACAAGTCCTTCCGAGATTTGGATATTAGGTAGGCCATGAAATATTAAATCCCTTCCACTCCTAAGCTTGTACATATAAAATAATGCATATTTATATGCATATAATGCATGCACCTGCATGAACATACATGCATATCATTTGCAGACTGTTCTTTGGCTCAGATTGCCTCTCGCAAACCCACCTAAGCAAGAAATCATAGTCATTACTTGATTATTCTGTCTGTTATGCACCTGGTTCCCGATTTTGTACAATATGTTATGCTTTGCATTCACTGGACCAGATGGTTCAACTCAGTTTGATTGGATCCAACAAGTTTGGAAGTACAGTTTACCAATAGGAGACGTTATGTTGCTTATCGAGAGTTGACCAGGATAGCTACAGTATTCTCTAACAGCCTGCAGATAGCCATTATATTCCATTAGGAGAGTTATTTGATACTCTGGTAGAGTTATTTGATACCAGATGGTTATTTGCTTATTGAGAGTGTGATTGTTGACATTCTGGAACTTGGAAATTGTAAATCTTGCATACATTAACTCAAACTAAACTGTCCAAATTGTAGGAACCACTGTAGAGTGTAGATGGCTCATTACCCGAAAACCAGATTTGCAGACACTTGTTTGTGAATTTGGACAGTTGCCTATTTTTCATTTTGACTGCCCATTATGTCCACTGATCCACAGATTACATAATCAAAATCATTATAATTTTTGGATTCTTAGTTATCTATACTGGTCTCACAATTTGGAAGCTTTAATTTGAGTTACTTGCATGCCACGTGCATGATTTCTGAGTGCCTGCCTATCAGCCATCGCACTCTGCCGGAGTATCTGAGTTTTTATCATTTCCCTTATTTTTTATTCTAGATTGTTTATTCAAAACCCTAGGTTCTAATTAGTCAAACACTGGATATGGGTAGGTAAAAACAATAAATTGAAACTTCGTCAAGCTTCACTTTTGCTTTTCAAGAAATAGATAAAAATAACTATTATTGGTAAGTTTCTTGTCATGTTTCTTTGCCTTTTTTTTCCTGTTAGAAACTCAATAAACTCCCCCTTGAGATAGATATCTAATTAATTATGCACTATAAAATGAATTATAAGTGAAAATAATCCTCGCAAACCTTTTATTTTGTTGGAAAAGATCAGTGACCTTTTCTCCATGTTTTTAAGGTTTACATCTTTTGTCGCTTTGTTATCTTGCTTTATGTGTATTTCCAATTAATCAGATACCAAAAGGAAACATAAAGCATTCTAATCCTTCTAAACATATACTTTGATAATAGATTTCATGATTTTTTTTTTCAATAACTTTTTTTGTTTGTTTTTATTTTCCTTCACGTTTCAAATTTGGTGGATGGTAACTCGTAAAGTGTGCGCTTTTAGGGCCTGTTTGGACCAAGGATTAAGTGGTATGGAATTGCATTAGATAGAATTAACACCATTATTGCACAATGATTACATGTCTAAAAATACCATGGTATTTTGACCGTCCAATCCCACATTTGGGATCAAATCCTTCCCTTGGGAAATACGCTGTATTAAGTGAATCCTACGTTTATCCTTCAAAAAAAAGAAAAGAAAAGAAAAAACAGAGAGAAAGTGAAGCCTGCATTTGGTGGACCATGGAATTGTAATCAACGGACCACATTTCACGATTGTTGCCGGTCACTTGTACACATATGCAACTTGAATGTCACGTGTAAAGGGCACATATGGATGGATGGCATAAAATACATGTATCAATGTGGGGCCCATAGATTCAATGGATTTCAAAATCTACCATAAATCCTGCAATATCTACGATTGGGTCTAGATGATATGATATTAGGATTAATACAATCCTTCCCATCATTTCCAAATGCCCTATGGAATTTGCATGGGACCAAATGCTATTCCATCCCACCCACCCAATACCATGCACCAAACTGTATTGGGGAGGGTCTCTAGTATTGTAACTTGTAACTTGTAACCAAGGAACCATCTGAAGCAAGTCCAGATCTTATTGTTGCAAGACCTAGATCTCACATATCAACTAATAGAGAGAGAGAGAGAGAGAGAGAGAGAGAGAGAGAGAGAGAGAGAGAGAGAGAGAGAGAGAGAGAGAGAGATGGGAAACCGCCTTTTTCGCAAAAGAGGGTTTCACAAGCTTAGCTCTCACATTTGATTGGGAGGTATTTTTTATTGTTATTTATAATGAAATGCCCCTAAGGCATTGAGCAATACCAATAAAAAATGGCCGGAAATAAGAAAAACGTAGAAATTAATGCATGGCATTCTGGCTGATGCAATTAGCATCGACTCTGCAACAAAGTGCCAGATCTCCTTGTTGTAATTTCTCATCATGGTAATTTTTTGGGATATATTAAAATTTTTGGGGTTTCTTGGGGGAGATACTGCAATGTCTCATGGAAAATAAAAATAATTTAAAATGCAGAAAACAGAAAACACAGAACAAATCAGGTTTAAAAATGAGGAGAGGGATATCATGAGTGAGACAATAGGAGGGTTAGGAAACATGCAGTCTCAAGAAAGTAAAAAGGTTGGCTGGTTTCGAATGACAACAAAAAGGATATTATAGGGAACATATCTCGATATCATCGTGATACTATCTTTTTTCTGGATATCTTTCAACAATATCTTCAATTTTATTGTTCTGAACATTCAAGGAAAAGATTGCTTCGTTTCAGGTAGCATAATATTTGTCAATAAACCTGGTACATTTCAGCACCTTTACCTGTATTTTCTCCTGCATTATTATAAAATGTTTTGGCTATTTGAGCCAAACGGAATAAATTAAAATGTATGATCCATCCAAACATCCCTACCACTTGGATACATGAAACATGCAAACACATTCGTGCATATTTTTGGTTTAGCCATCTACTTAACTTTGCACCTACCATAAGCATGTCCAATTGATGTTTCACTAAATTGGGTTATCTGCCAGCTTGGACTCAGAATTCTTAGCTTCAACATCAATGGATGGTTCTGCACGGATATGGAAGATAGATGAAGGTGTCCCATTGACTTCATTAACTCGTGGCTCGGTATAAATTATTTTATCTTCATTAAATCGAGGCTCGGTATAAATTATGTTATCTTCTATGATGGTTTTGTGTGGTTTTATATTTATGGGTTTGGCATATTTTATCTGTTTTACAGGATGAGAAGATTGAATGTTGTCGATTTTCTAGGGATGGGACTAAACCATTTCTATTTTGTACTGTTCGAGAAGGTCTACCATGTTTTGTAAACAGATTCTGCTTTTCCTTCTTTCCAGCTATATTCTATTTTCTGAATGTGGAATCTCAATGAAGCAGGTGGCAGAATGGTTACTGCAGTATGGGATATTAGTACATGGAATAAAATTGGGCATAAGAAGCTATTGAGAAAACCCATCTCAATTCTGTCCACCAGCATGGATGGGAAATATCTTGCATAGTAAGTACTCTAATCATCATTTCTGTTGATAATTGTTTATTTTTCTCAATTGATTAACCAAGCAAAGCGGCAAATCTATCTGCCCTGTCTATTGAAATCTTAATATAGTCAGCATTGGGGTTTAAAGCATCATTTAGCAACCTTTGGGTATTTGAAACAGTGGTTAGTTTATTCTGCAATGCACATTATTAATGAGGAGCATATTGCCAATGTTACATAAGTTGTATCGTCCAGCTATGAATGCCCAAATTCCAAGCCTTCTTGCTGTTAAGAGATGAGAGTCTTGTTTTATTATTATAGTAGCGTAGTCCTCTGACAATTATGCATTCATATGCAGTCAAGTGAGGGTTAGTGTTTTTTTTTTTATGCATTTGTATACAGTCACAGGTTCTGTAGTCTGTTTTCATGTTTCTATTGACAGTCAATTCTTCATCCTGTGGATAGTCATGGAAGAGGCGTTCTGAAAAATCCTAATCCATCTCTAATCTTTCTTTGTACAACAGAGTACCAGTCTTGATATCTCTCCCATGGTTGGGACAATTATCTTCATCATGCTTCACCTTTCATTCTGAGTCCGAGATTTACTTAATGCTATGACGAGTAGATGATCCTTGCTGTCACAGTCATAGTTTTTTTGCAAAGATTTGTTCACAATTTTCAGCCAATGCCCTACATTAATGGAAGTGCTTGATGATGGGACTCCTCGTTGATTTGCTCTAATAGCAATTGAGAACCTCAAATAGCCTCAAAAGCAGCTTGGATCACAAAAGGAGAATTAAAGAAGCAAAAGCGTTGCACAATTGAGTAAGGGTTAGAGAGATCTAACAATTTATGATAATTAATCGAATGATTGGATTATGCAAAAACAACAATGAAGCTAAACTTAAAAATCAATGGGAAAGGCTCCAATGGGGACATCTCAATCGGAGTGAGAATGGAAATTGGCAAAGGTATATGGTCGTGATTGGAGAAGCTGTCAAAGTCCAATTTTGGTAAGATGATGGGCAGCATGCCAACAGAGTTATCTCATTGGACTCTTTTTTCACATGCAGAAGGAAGAAAAAGTTCAGGACCGGTATGAATTGGTAGGAGGCGAAGTGGTTCGGAACATTAGTTTGCAAAGAAATCTATTTGGTGAATAATTGGCTCTTTATGTGAACTTACTTGTTAGATTACTCTATGTGTGTATTGATATTTCAGAGGTGGATATCCTAAAAATAAATAAAATCAGACGAGGATAGGAAAATTTGGAGGTGGTCACCAAATGATTAATTCTCAGGCTCGGCCAAGTCTTTTTTTTCTCTTTGTTGACTTCAATAGGAAAATTTGGAGGTAATCACCAAATGGTTAATTCTCAGCCAAGTCTTTTTACTCAATGTTGACTTCAAAGGAGCATAGGTCTCCCCTTTGTCCCAAATTTTGTCTTGACTTTGGATAACTTGAAAAGTGCAATATGGCTTTCCCCACTGTGCATGAAGTGGTAGAGTCAGTCGATCATCTTTTCATTCATTGCTCCATGCCAAAAGAGGTTTCATATTCTTTCACATGCCAGTTAGGGATCGCATCATCTTTTTAATAAATTCATTGGCAACAGATCACGTTGATCGAGCAGAATTTTGACACCCTCCAAGCAATAGAGCAACAAGGAACTAAAAACTCGGAAATCGATCCTCCACGAGCGGCTTGAGTAGGAGAATTACAATCTCACAAACGCTCAAACATGTACAAAATAATAATTTTATTTGAGAAGCAATAACGACTATGACCTTTTCCATGAGAGGACCTTTTTACTAACAAATACAACCAATAGGAACTTACCACTTCTCTTTCACCAATCAAAATAAACTCTAGAAGTAAAAAACCAATAGGAAAAGATTTCAAATACTAACAACCAATGAGAAAAGGAAATCCTAATTCTAATAACCAATAGAAATAGACCTAACACCTAAACAAAGGAGTTGTGGTTCAAAATAATTACTTTATTTGAACTATATGCTTGCTAGATTGGGATGTCGTTCAAAATGGATAAGCTGGATGCAGGAATATGTTCATTTGGTCAAGTTTTCAATGTTGGTTAATGAAGCTCCAAAAGGATTCTTCAAAAGCTCGACGGGCCTTCGCCAAGGAGATCCGCTCTCTCCATTTTTGTTTGTGGTGGCGGCAGAGATGCTTAGTAGGCTTGAAAAGGGAGGCTTAGCAGGGCTTGCCAACGGCTTTAGGGTGGAAATTGTTGACTTTCATAATTCTAACCTTCAATTTGTAGACGAAAACCTCCTCTTTTGTGATGGTGATGAGGTTTAGGTTCTTAATCTTAGGAAAATTGTCTGATGCTTTGAAGTCATTTTTATTTTCAAGGTAAACATTCACAAAAGTGAAATATTGGGGATAAGAATGCCGCTTGAAGATGTCAAACACCTTGCAAAAATCTTTAGATGCAAAGCAGGTAATTTTCCATTAACATATCTATGCCTCCCCTTGTGCATCGGAAAGCTAGCAAATTATTTATGGGACAAGGTTAGTGAGAGAAAAAAAAACAAGCTTTCAAGTTGGAAGAGAAGATACCTTTCATTGGGAGGCAGAATTAATTACATTGACAAAGTTGGCTTTGTCCAATACGTTGATCTATTACATATCTCTATTCCAATGTCCCATCAATATGTTGGACGGAATTGATAGAATATGTCACAATTTCCTGTGGCAAGGTTCACATGACAAGCGAAAAATCCACTTAATGCAGTGGAGTGACAAATGCAAACCAACTCGGAGGGAGGAGCTAGGATAAGAAATCTTAAAGTAATGAATATGGTCATCCTAGGTAAATGTTGTGGAGATTTGAATCGGAGGATGGTGTTGTTGGGAAGGGGTGATAGAGTTGAAATATGGGAAAGTGCAAGGGGGATGGTTTACAAAGGAATCATCTCGGTATAGAGCCTCCGTGGCTTGGAAAGCGATATCTAGAATGGTTGGCGAATTCAAGAGAGGTGCTTCTTTCTCAGTAGGTGATGGATCTTGGATAAACTTTTGGTCAGACACTTGTACTAATAGATGTCTTTGTGAGCTATTTCCTAGTCTAGCTAATATTTCACTAGATAAGGAGAGGCTCATGATTATGAATTTATGATTGCTTTGAAAGGGTGGGGGTCATGTGTTTTGGGATCCTTTGTGTTGAAGGAACTTTCAAACAATGAGTCAGAGGATTTGATCAGGCTTTTGGAGCTTTTTTACTCCAAGTGGATATCCCTTAAGGGGGTGTTTGGTGCATGGGATTAGGTGGGATGGAATTGTCACAATGTAATGATTATGGGGTGTCACGTATTGTCGGTGGATTAGGAGTAACACACCAAACCTCATCTCCATGTTTGGAATGTATAGTTTCGGCACTGTGATCCAAAGATATTAAGAATACATGTTTGGATGTTACATTCGCAGAGATAGTTTTTGGAAGCGGATTGCATGAAGTGCTGCACACCACCGACCTTTGTGGTGTGTTTACGTCACCAAGTTCTATGAGCCCCACTATGATGTATGTGTTATATCTACACTGTCCGTCAATTTGGTGAGATCAGTTTAGATCATGAGCACAAAAATGAGGCAAATCCAAAGCTTAAGTGGACCACACCACATAAAGCAGCGGGAGCAATGATTCCTACCGTTGAAACCTTAATAGGGCCCACCATGATGTTTATTTGTCATCCAACTTGTTTATGAGGTCACATAGACCTGGATGAAGGGTAAAAAACAAATACCAGATTGATACAAACCTTTTATGGCTCCCAAGACGTTTTCAATGGTAAACGTTCAATCCCCACTACCTTTTGAGGTGTGGTCCACTTGAGCATTGGATCTATCTCTTTTTTGGGCCCAAGGCCTAAAATGATCTCGTAAAATGGATGGACGGTGTGGATGTAACACACTCGTCATGGTGGCATACCACGCAATACGTCATTGAAATTCTCTCTAAATGTTCGCCGATGGATATGGCGGTGGATATTGCAAATCCAAAATCGATACACCAGATACCTCTTCAATCCTCAATGCTTTGGCGCCATTTCCAAAGCTTCAAACTATCACCGAAGGACTGCCTGACCAAACACAAGTTTCGGCTTAAAATGTGGGATTAGAAAGTCTATCCCATCTAATATGTTCTAATACGATGAACCAAACGGGCCCTAATGCCCCAAATACATGGGTGTGGAAATGGGAGAAGAATGGGAGATTCTTAATTTGGTCATTCCATGAAGCTATCTTGGTTTCAGGTAGGAGGGCCATGGGGAACCTAGTGGAGGTGGTTTGGCTCTATAAAGGCCCTCCACGGGTAGTGGCTTTCGCTTGGTTAGTGGGGAAGAATAGGGTGCTCGGTGGATAACCTTCAAAAGAGGCATATGATCATCCCCAATGCATGCATATGTGTTTGCAGGATGTAGAATCCATGGACCACCTATTCATTCATTGCTCCTTCGCGAGAGCGATTTGGGACCGCTTTCTAGAGCTGCTTCAATGTTGTTGGGTGATGTCGGGATCTATAGAAGCTCGTCTCTCATCATGGCATGGGGGTGGGATATGTCATAGAGGGAGAATTCTCTTGAGATTATCTTTTGTGGCTGTTATGTGGTCGATTTGGACCAAACGCAATGCGAGGTGCTTCCGCAATCGCCAGAAGATCTTCAGGAAAGCTAAGTTGAATGTCATTTCTTGGGCTTTGACTCTCTCTCCCTTTCAATTTGTTCCTTATTTTTATTCCTTTTGGTTTTGTTTGTAATTTGTGAGGATTTCTCTTCCTCCCTATTGATAAATTCGTGGGAACGAAAAAAACTACAATAACAATGACAATGATGATGATGATGATGATATTATCATCATCCTTATTGTTGTCGTTGTTACTACTGCTGTTGGTGTTGCTGTTGCTGGTGGTGGTGACTACCAGGTAATGAATTGGGAAATTAACCGGGCAATTCTCTAAATGGATGAAATTTAGTAGGGTTTTTTTAGGGGTTTTGGCACAAAGTTCATTCATTGTATCTTGTTCTAGTTAATCGTTCTGAATTGTTGACAAGCATGGAATGGAATCTTTATTCTTATCTTGTCAAATTGTCGTGGAACAGTGTTTTTGAGCTAGGAACATGGACAAGATTTCATATTTTTGCTTTGCATGTAATACGTAGCACATTTGACTTGTGAACATGCCATGAATGTGACAGCTAAACTTGCTTATGCAGTGGGAGCAACGATGGTGATCTGTGTGTGGTTGAAGTAAAGAAGATGGAGATTTGCCACTTGAGCAAGAATCTTCATCTTGGTACATGCATTTCATCAACAGAGTTCTGTCCCAGCGAAAGGTAACTTGCATTCTAGACATACTTCCAGTTGTAGGAATAGTTGTCTACCTTATTGCTATTTATTTTATTCTTTAAATATGAAAATCATTTTCAATAGGGATTACAGATGTTGATGATATCTTAGAAGTTAACCAATTCAGAAAGAGAATATTGAAAGAAAATTTAAAGAAGGAAACAATTGACATATAATCATAAATTGTCCATTTTAGTCAACAATTGTCGATTATTCTCTCTGATTGGCTGCAAGTTATACATTTTAAAGCATCAGGAACAGAAAATCCTAGGCTACCATGAAAACATTCATGTCATCATGTGTGGAATTGTGGCTTGCTGAATTTGAAGACTGAAGATTTCAAAAATGCAACTACAGATTGCTCCTGGGTACTTCTCAAACTTGATCGATATGTAAATCTTAGGTGGACTCTGTTCACAGTATGAGTCAAAATCCTGACAAGGTATTTATTGTCAAGTGCTTTGCTCAATTTCAGACCTTAACTAGACTCAAATTCCGTGCCAAATCTCCAAAGTGCCACAGATACATTTTCAATGCTAAATTAGGACTGCTCTGTGCTGAATCTGAAATCGCAGACATTTTTCAGTCTGACTGGCATTGTGAGCAGTACATCATAGAATCTGTACCAGAAAGAAATGCAGGGACAAAGTTCCATTGTGTTGTATATCAACTATGCCATCGAGTCTAGCATGTAGGAAAAATGCCTATACTTGCAGATTTTATCAATGGACATTAGACAAAGAAAAACTTAAGAAAGTAAAAGGAAGAAAAATAGGAAAGAAAAAAAAAACAAAAAAAAAAACAGAGGCCTTTCCAGTTGGCACCTTACAATTACTACTACAATTATTATTTTCAAGGCTTTCTGCCCATTTTTGCAGAACTAGCAAGCACTATTAGCGTGTTTGGTAAATGAACTCATTCTTTCAGAATGAATCAGTTCCTTAATCCTGTCCCAAGTAAAATAGCACGTGACCTGTTTTTTTACTTTAAAAAAGAAAAGTTCTGTTAGCCATGTTTCTCTCTGACAAGATTTTCTTGAGATCGTGTAAGTTGTGTGTCATTGTAGAAAGGTGATACGAGGTTATTCTGGTGATTAAACATCTACTGATTATAGGATTAGCATGCGGAGCTCATTTTCAATGGTCCATACCGTTGATCAAATGTATCTTGCTGTATATTAGGGATGTGTATGATATCTCCCAGATTGGACACTCCTAATCCTATATTGGTGGCCAACAAATGTATAGACAAAGTACAACAACTCTCATTCAATTGAGAGAACTCCAAATATTGAAGGTTAATGATCCTCAAATCTGATGAGATCCATCAAGTCAACGATTGGATCACAAAACAATGGGCCCACTCTCAAATGATCATGTGTGCCATGTATTCAAAATGACGTGGAAGCAGTGAATCTGTTCCCTAGAACAAATGATGTCCACCCAAACAACACAGTTTAGAAAAAACAATAAAACAAAGAGGTCAATCAAACATTATTTTAAGAGGAAATAAAAATTTCAAGAATTGATACCCCTTGATATCAGTTCCATGGATATGGTTTTTATTATTATTATTATTATTATTATTATTATTTTAAGGGAGGGCTGTCGACCAAACGGGCCCTTATCCACTAAGGGGGTGTTTGGCATGTGGGATTAAATTGTATTAGAGTGGATTTGATGGGATAGGTTTCGAAAATCTAGCCAACCCTGCGTTTGGGACAACGAGGGATTAAAACACCTTTCACCTGGGATTTTGTGCCGACTCCTTTTCCCATCTCTGCCAAGGAATAGCAACCAACAGAAGAGGGATTGCCACAATCCACTACAGGATACGCCTCCATTTTCGCTCGATACGGAAGACCGTCGTCTCTCTCGTTCCTGGAGAGGTCCCTCTGCCATCTCCCGCTGAGAAAGTTCTTAGAGAGGTCCCTCTGCCATCTCCTGTCGAGAAACGAAGATGTGTTTGGCCGTTTGAAGTCCAAGAGGACTAGAATCATGTTGTATTGAGAAAGGGATTTTGGGATTTCTTCATTCGGGGAGATTGACTATCTCATTTCTCTCTTGTCTTACTGCAAGTGTTTGTCACTATGGTTTCAGAGGGTACTGCTCTATGCCAACACTCGAATCGTCGCCTCTGCCTGTGTGATTGTATTCTGCCTCAACATCATACCCTCTTCCCTACAGAGCATTATCCAGCAGTCGCAGGGTACTGACAACTTCAGTAGGCAATCCACGTCCGACCACTAGACTCTAGAGATGTAGCTGGGTCAAAGATGAACCCACTTTTCATCGTGTGGGTTGGTGTTTTGTTCACACTTCCCCACCTAAACACAGAGGGGTTTCAGTAATCCACTAATGAATTGCATTTCCAAACATGGTAACCATTAGAATCGATGGTTTGGGTGGGATTCTCCTCCGTTCCAAACATGGAATGGAATTAGGTGGTATTCCACCAATTCCACAACAATCCACCCGAAGTGGTAATAATTACACCTTGTAAATTCCATCCTAGCTAATGCCACTTAATTCCATGTGCCAAACACGCCCTAAGCATTTCAGGCCTGAAGAGTTGCATGAAGGAAATATGGCCCCTTGTTTTCTTGGATTTTGAAGGTCTTGAGTAATGGTGGTGAGAAGGGAAATTGAGGATTTTGGTGTGTAAAGAAAATTCTTGGTTCATGAGATGTATTTATGTAGGAACCATTTGTGTTCTGTCTTGCTAAAGGCCTTCCAATGGTAAATGGTTAGAATGTAGTATTTAAGAGGCAAAATAGAAGCAAGAAAGATGAAGATTGAAGAAGCATCTATTTGATAGCACTCATAGTTTTGGTACATTCCAATTGATTACTTTTGATTTTGGTGCTTGAGATTGAAGGCAACCGTTCCTGGACATCCAATGAAACATTGTATACTAAAGAACCAGCAGTTGTATTAGTTTCACACACACAGGGGAATGACAGGACATGTAGCCAACCCCAATTAGTTGGGACGCACACACGCATAATGATGGGTTTTTCAAAAAGAGGTTATTTCTACAATTATCTATGAGTTTAATAAAGTGACTACCTGACAGCTATTTGTTATTTAATATGTTATACTCTTAGGGGTCATTTGGATGCGTTGTAAGTTGTGTTAATTGTAAAGGGTTTACACGTAACTCACAGGTAGTGTTTAGATGACAAATATCACCTGTGAGTTACGAGCATGGCATCCAAAAATGGTTACGTAATGGTCATTACGGCCGCTATGTGACGATAATGGTGGGTATCGTTATTCGTTACGAGGCCATTGCAATTTTTTTCCCATAATGGCCGTTACGGACTCGTATTGTAGTGGCCGTCACAGACCCGTATCGTAACACCTGTTACTAACCCATATAATAATGGTAGCAAGCCACTATTATCATTATTGAATACCTTGGTTGCAAGTTGTAAGATAAAAGCCCCATTTGTAATCATTTGAAAAAGGAGAGATTTCACTTGTGGCAGTGTTAATAGTATCGGTATGGTTACATGTATCATTGCTAGGGATATGGAAACACGTATCGATATCGCGATATTATGGCTGATGCCCGGATATGTATAGCTAATTAAGAGACATTGAAAAAATACAAGGAAATGGTGGAATTTCTCAATAAAACTTTAGGAGATGTTAAAATACACATATTTGCATATTAGGAATCAAATAATTGAAAAAAGACATACGTAATAAATTTCTCTTTAATGAGGTTCTAAAGGTATGTAACGCTGACTCAAGAAAACATTAGAGAAACATGGGGAAAATGGTAAAAATTTTCAATGATACTTCAAGGTATACTAAAATACACATTTGCATATTTAAGAATCAAATAATAGCGAAAAAGATGCATATTTGCATATTTAGGAATCAAATAATAACTTCCCTTTGATGGGGCCTAAAAGCATGTATTGTTGACTTAGGGAAACATTGGGGGAAATGGTGGATCCATCCATCCAACCATCCATTCATGCATGCACATACATACATATAAACACACATGCATGATCCATCCATCAATGGATGCATGCATACAGACATACGCACGAACACACACACACACACATTCATCCATGATCCATCCATGATCCATCCATGCATCCATGCATGCATACTTATATACACACATAGAAACATGCATTTCATCATACAACCATGCACCCATAAAAATAAAAAATAAAATAGAATTTCTTAATATACAGATTTTTGGCAACATCAATACACTAGTGATACTTTGGCGATATTATCGAAATATCGCTGATACGATGGCGATACAAAGTGACATTTGGAATTTACTCAGTTGAAAATATTGCTGATACAAGCGACACCTAGAATTTTCACAGTCAATAAATATTGGCGATACATTGGCAATACTTAGCAATAGTCTTTTTTTTTTAAAGATTGGCTGTAAAGAAGAGATGCAACAGCATCCTCTCTCTCCCTCCCTCCCTCCCTCCCTCCCTCGCTGGCGACCGTAAGCTATTTCTGACTTTCTATCGAGCTCCTATCTATCTCCCATGTAGCGATCGAGAAGAAATCGGAAGAGGCTCCTTTCCTTTTCAAGCTATGCCAAGCCCACACACGTGTGCCATGAAGCTCATGTAGACATCGCACTTGTGACAGCGTGGCCTGATAGGTCCAAGATCCAATCCATCTGTTAGAACCACACCACTATACTGATGCCCTAGCCTATGAATCAGGTTGATGAATTTGTCAGGTGGCCCATAGTTTGCAAGATAAATTTATGGCTGAAGTTTTCTAACCCATACGCCTGTTGCCAATATTGGAGCCCACATGTTGAGAGGACCTGATTTATTTTGGGGGAAACATTTACAAGGTAGGACCAACTTGGTGCATGAATTGGAACTCCTATCTATGTGCCATGCAGGCACATGTCTGGATTGTACATGAGCTTTATTGCACACACGTGTTCACTTAGCAAAGCTCCCCAGACATGTGCATGAGCTTTATATATATATAAACCATTGCACTCTGCTTGGGTATCAAAAGGGGGAGCTTTGCTAAGTGAACACGTGTGTGCAATAAAGCTCATGTACAATCCAGACATGTGCCTGCATGGCACATAGATAGGAGTTCCAATTCATGCACCAAGTTGGTCCTACCTTGTATATATATATATATGCACTCAGATTTGCTGCCCATCTTGACGTGCACAGGAGATCCAATCTGTTCATTATGTGAGTCTTGTGATGCCCTCTTAGGGCTGATTGATTAATTAGGTTGGCCACACGACAGGGAATAGTTGGGATAGGACACCCACCTTTAAAAGAGGAGTTATGTCATACTAAGGTAGCATGCACTCAGAAATCGTTCATGTAACCTTTGAACAATCCCAACATCAAATTGGTTGAACAATTCTGACCTTTGATTCGTGGACACTTGTTTCGGGAAATATGATCACTGAATATTTTCCATTTTGAACCATCCAATAAATGTCCACCAATCCGATTTTCAGATTCAAAGTATGCTTAACCTTTGTAAACTGTGGCCCAATTGATTAGTAAATCAGCCCAGTTTCTCATCAAGGGTATCTGCCTGGTGGGACACATTCATGTACACTTATTTGTGGAAAGAGTATTGTTGTTTTTGGGTCATGAATCATGATACATCTAAACTGGGAACGATAATTTAGCCAGTTTAATTTGAATACTTAATTTCCAAGTGCCTGCATATCGTCCATCACACCCTGCCAGTATCATTTGAATTTATGGGTCCAGTTTTGTGGCTTACCTAATGATTGGTTTAGCCTGAGGATCGGCTTAAAGATTTATCTAGATAGGTTCAACCCAATGGCAGATCTTTTGTTAAGCCTTTTTATATGATTTGAAAATTTTTGAGTGATTTACCACTGATTTGGTGTGGATGTGCACTTTCTTACCTGTAATGGAAACACTTCACAGGTTATTCAAACACAAAAAACTGTTTACCTGTAATTGCAAGTAGTTTACAATTCACAGCCAAAAGACAATATGTAAACAAGTTACTCCTGAAACTCATTTTTAGGCGTAGGCTGTTTACAACTTGAAAAGTTACAGGCTTTCAAATGACTCCTTGGTAAATTCATATGCATGTCCAATTTTTCATTGTTTTATATTCCCCAAAGGCCCATTTCTTTCCAACTAAAGGTCATGCCTACGACACATACTGTTGTTGTGAATACAAAGATCTATTCTTCCATCCATAAGTGCGCAAACATGAAAACTTTTCAAATCAACTAAACTACTTGTTGAATTGGCCCCTTTGATGCAATTACAACAATGCATCGAACCTGTTATGGTCCAAGCTTGTAATACCATCCCAAAGTCCAGATCTTAATAACCATGTCATGAATATATTGAGTCTAGAGGTGGCAATGAGCTGGGAGGCCTGGCCTGGGTGGCTCAACCTATAGTGCTAGGTCTTAGGCCCCTAAACTTGGCCCAAGGGCCTAGCCTAGGCTTGAAATCTAAGCTCAGTGTCCAAGTTGGGCCAGGCTAGCCCGCTATTGAAATTGCGCGTGGTGGGCCCATGGGCTATGCGCGCGGAGCTATAGAATGAAGGCTATGTCCTTAGAGGGGGGTGATTAGGACCAAATAAAATATACACACAATTGCCTACTCAAATTAATCTCCAATTAAAGCTAGGTAAGGCAATTAACTCTAAGACTTTTAAGTCAATAGAGGGTCCAATCACACAGACTAGAATAGATGTGGCAATCAAACAACTAGTATATAAACATGATAGTGTACGTATGTGTATGGTACGTGCTACCTATCAACTCCTAGCATTCATCTAATCATGCATACATATAATTCACTAATTAATTACATAAGCATAATTAAACAAGTACTTAGATACAATCACAAACACAAGCATGCATAATAGTTCGGTTTCTCTACTCTACTCCCGGTGGAGGCACTCAACCCATGAGTGTACCAGATTTTATTATCGGAGGTTTTAAATCATGTTCAACCCTAATCTTTACAATCTTACACAAGGACCGGCTCCCTCAGAGATTTATGTGCTTTTCTATAGGGTCGCCGCAAACCTCGGTCTTACACAGGAACCTACACGTACACACCCGTGTTGGTGGCCTGCACAAGGACTTGATTTAGGTCTTACACAAGAACCAAGGTCCTACACAAGAACCTAATTGAGTTTGGCAATCAAACTCTTACACTTAATCCTACACATGGAATGAGTATACATGAACTCTACAAATGACAACCTTACCTGTCGAATTGAGCCCCGTTGATACGTCAATCTTGAGTCGCTTCTTCACAGCTCTCTCGTGCTTGAATCTGATCCTCAATTGCTCCCCCGATCATGATGTTGATGCATTGTCGATGCTTCAGTTCCAAGATCAAACACCTTGCATGTGATGCTCCTTTAAGGTGACCAAGGTGATTGGAGGTTGGGTGAATCTCCTACAACTAATGAGAATGTTGTAATCTTAGGGGATTCACCTAGATGGGTGTTTTAGAGGATTTAGAAAAAGATTTAACTATTAGTTCAAGTCTAATCTCTAAAACAAGGTGGAGATCAAGTTCATCTTCCTCATTGAGGTTGGAATCCTCTTTCAAGTGATGAATCACAAAGAAGATAACTTAAATCTCATGGACTTAGAGGCTTAGGATGAGGGACATGATCATGGAATCACCTAAGCTTCTATTTCACCAAAAACCCATCAAAATACCTAAGGACTGGATGTTCTATGTAAAAGAATCGGGTTCCAACGGTCATAAAACGAATAGAAATGGCTAGTCTTAGGTCGGACCGAATTAGACAAGAAAGCCACTGGTTAGATTTTGGCACTTTCGGTCGCACCAAACGTGATCTTAAGTGGGACCGAATGTGGCCTTCAATTGCAGCCAAATTACCCTGGATTTTTGTCACAACACACTAACCTGTTTTAGCCGATTTCGGTCGCACCGAAGGTGGATTCGGTGGGACCGAAAGTCACTGAAATTGTACAATTTTTCCAGCAACCCGGGACCTCTAAAGCCAATCTAAGCATGTTCAATTAAGACTGTTAAGGCTAAAGAATGATCAATAACAAGTTTACCTATTAAGTTTAAGACCATCTAAAGGTTTAGGTTGTTTTGGGTTAAGGGTTAGGGTCACCAAGGCATCTCATATATTTGTTCTTTGCTCAGTGATGCTCCACATCCTCTTGTCTTTGGGCTTCGGCTTCTAAGGGCTCAACCGACTACATGGCACATGGACTCACGTGATTGACGAATAAGGTGCACAAATCGGTGCATTAACAAAGCCAATGATGAATGGTCTAGCCAAGTCTAATCACCAAGTGGATTACCGTTGTACAATAGGAATGGATGGTTTAAAGGCATTTACGATCCATCCCATTTACCATACATGTGACACTTGTTGGATCGCGGCATGTTTCAATGATCCAAACTGTTTATAGGATGGCACTGGTCTTATTAGATGGAGGACACAGAAAAAACTTGGGGGATTAGGGCAGGCCTAGGGCCAACCCTGGCTTGGCCCCTGCCCAGCCCATTGCACCCCTGATTGAGTCCTACTTGATGTTACTCTATGTAACAAGGACACCCCCTTCTCTAGATGCCATCTCCTACACCAATGTAACAAGGACACTCCATTTTCTGGTCATTTATAATATTCTTTTGAATCCCTCTGACTCATCAGCACTGATTATTCTTGCCCATGTTGGTGGTGAAATTTCACAGGTTTATACTTTCCACTTCAAGTGAATGGGGTGCAGTGGTGACAAAACTCGACCTAAAAGAATGGAAAGGTTGTCTCTTCCTCAGTTATCACGTCATAATGCATCCAAATTAACTTACAGATTTTTGAGGCTGACATTCACCCTCTTCTATGCAGAGTGGCAGATATACATGTTGCTTCTGGGACTTTTCTTGATCTCAGCCGTCTTGTTTTATATATTCTTCCAGAACTCCGATTCATTTTGGAACTTCCCTCTTGGGAGAGATCAGCCCGCAAAACCGTCATACAAGGCCATTTTCAGGGATCCCCAGGTCTCAGATGATCAGAGTGTGTGGTGAGCATTTTGTGTGTTGTCGGCCGATGTCATGTCATGCTTATCAAGATTGACAGAAAAGCGAAGCTGCAATGCAGAGTAGAAAATAAGGTATTAGTGGTATAAAAAAACTTAACAGAATCCCAAAATTCTGGAGGACTGGTGGTGCCATACATGGAAGATTCAGTCGACATCTATAGCTGTAACTCCCTTTTCATTCTATCAAAGGCATCCTTGGCCTTTTAACAAATTTACTGAAACAAAATGCTGTTCAGGTGTGTTGTTCTCATTCCCTGTTGTAAGTTTTGAAAACGCAATTAGCTGTTGCTAGTCATGTATTTTAAGTGAGAAAAATCAATTACTGCGCTTATTTATGTTGTGTATAATCCTCCAACCTAGTAGCATTTGGACTGATATTGATTGTTTGCATATATGATATAATGAACATGCAATATAGCTTAAAAAAGAATTGCCTGATGATTTGGGGGATCCACTGGCAATGTGGAGGATTTTCTTTATGACACATGCACCAACATTGCCCAGTGTGAGAACCTGGTTGATTGATCCAATAGGCTCCACAATGTCAGTTTAGGAAAATATAGTACATATTCAACACGTGGCTTCATATGATTAGGGGACGAGCTTTAATGATGTGGATCTCTCACAAGTATGCGACACTGGGGCATGTTTGGCAGAGAAAGCACTCTGGGTGCACTTGCCTTGTGGCCCTTTCAGGAGTGGAGAAAAATAATTCGTGAGTTTCAGGATTCTACTGTAGAACTAACGAAAACAAAACAAAACAAAACAAAAAAAAAAAAAAAAAGGCAAAATGGTGCTCTTTAGTAATTGTATTGGAAAGAAACATGTCTGTTGCATCCACATGAGTATTTCTGTCATGTTCGATTCAACGTAGTTTAAACATTGTTTGGCAAACACATCAATGCTTGAAAAGTAATTTTGGAAATCTTGTCGAAACAGGCCCTTTATGTTCAAAACCCTGGCATTGGCAAAACGGTTCGTTTGCATGTCTGCTTGTTTTTTTTTTTTTTTTTTTTTTTTAGAGTTGTTGGAAAAGTGTGAAACTGAAGTTTGGGAAGCTTGCAATTCGTAAAATTTTGGAAGTTGAGTGTGCGTGCATGGTTTAATATTTGAGAAAAACTCTGATACTCAGGCAGCATGTGAATGTGTGATAAATGACACTTAGGCACTTAAAGCTGTCCAAATTATGATTCCTGATTTAGATGTATCATGAACCAATAATTGGACTTACTTGATATCTGACCATTGGACGGTTAAAAATTAAAATATCCGAAGGTCCTATTTCCTTTTTTTGTTTTTGTTTTAAGTGCTCACAAATCATAGGTTAGGCTTGTTCAACCAATCTGATTTTGGGACTGAACAGGTGGCAGTGGGTTCCACTATTTAGATGGTTTAACTTGAGTCAATGCATCCCATGTGCATGCTTGCGTATCAAGTGTAAGCGCTGCCTGAGTTATTAGGTTACTCTCTCAGAAGCCAGATTGTTTGGGCGTCAGAGGGGTTTCAGAATTTCATGAACAGGATTGCTGCATTTAGCGACTAAGGGCCTGTTTGGATTCGCGTATAGGATTGTATTGCATTATTATACAATACGGCAGATGTACAACGACGAATGTACACTGTATCGAGTGCCCTTTTCCTTTACGAACAGATTGTTTGGGAAGGGCTGGCTTTGGACATGTAATCAGTGGATATATGCATATTCAATGTTTGTTGAAGGATTGATCTGAAATGAATGGTTAAGCAGACCACATATAATAGGAGGTGTATGAAAATTTAGGACCTGGTCTGAATTCTCCATGGGGAAGAAAAAGAAGCAAACAAGAGGGAAAACTAGTGATTCAGATTCAAATCAAAACAAATTAGAAGAGTCCAGCTCAAAAACGTTCAACGAGAATGCTGCCATCTTCATCAACATGGCTCAGGAATTGAAAATGGATGGTAATCAGCTGTTTCAGAAACGGGACCCAGAAGGAGCCCTGTTGAAGTATGAGAAAGCCCTTAAGTTGCTTCCTAAGAGCCACGATGATGTGGCCTACATCCGCAGCCACATGGCTGCTTGCTACATGGACATCGGCCCTGGTGAGTGGCGGAAGGTGATGGAAGAATGCAATCTGGCCTTGGACATCTCCCCCAAGTATGGTAAAGCCTTCCTGAAGAGGGCAAAGTGTTATGAATATCTGAATAGGCTCGATTTGGCTTTGCAAGATGTCAGCTTGCTTCTGAAGTCAGAGCTGAACAATGCCACGGCGTTGGAGATCACGGAGAGGGTTAGAGAGAAGCTTGAGAAGAAGCAAGCAGCCGATGGAAAGAGTTCTCTGGTGGAAGAGGTACTGCAGTGCATTGACTTCGCAGCACTGACCGATGTCTTCGTAATGTACATCTGAACCGCATGTCCACGCTGTTCTGGTTCCACACTGTATTCGAGTGCCACGTACAGATGCGAATTTCAAATCCAATTCAAACGGCGTATATTATATTTATTACTCATAAAACAATGCAGTACATCGGAATCTGGCGATCCAAACACGCCCTAAAAGAAAGTTGGGTCCCATGAAATGAATGGTTTGTGATCTGCATAGCTGAATGTAGGCCCTAGCATGGGCTGCGTGCGCCAACAGGTGGTGTTCTGATGATCCCTCTCTACAAGGGACATGGCTTAGGTGGATGTCTGACTGTGGGGCCCACCATGACATATGTGCATTACATCCACGCCATCCATCTGTTTTAACAGCTCATTTTAGGGCATGATCCCAAAAATGAAGCACATCCAAATCTCAGGTGGACCGCACCAAGAGTTTTGGATCAAGCTGATATTTGGTCCCTTCATCCGGGTTGAATGGCAATGGCATGAAGAAGTTTTTAATGGTGGGTATTCTATCACCACTGTTTCCTGTGATGTGAGTTCACCTGAGATTTGAATCTGCTTCATTTCAGGGATCATGTCCTAAAATGAGCTGTCAAAATGGATGGATGGCATGGATGTAAGTCACATACATCAATGTGGGCCCCACAGTCAGGGATCCACTGAAGCCGCATCCCTCTACAGGTGAGGCTATACGGTTGCATGATCTGGATTCTTAATGGGCTGTGTATGGAGGATGCTGAAGGAAAATCTCATGTCATCCCACTCTGGAACTCTATAAAATCTCTGAGATTTCAGGTCCACCCTATCTAATGTTGTGCTAATTTGATGAATGGTTTAACTGAAACATGAGTTCTTTCTGAACCAGTTGATCATCTCATGTGAGAGGGACCATCTATTGACTCATAGGTAAGATCCAAAACCATTCATTCGTTAAGTTGAATATTTAAAGGTCCAATAATCCCACTTTGGATGTACCTTTGACCAGTAGCATGCAAATGGGAACAACAATAGAGAGCAGCCTGCATTCAATCAAGGCCGAAATTATCATTTATTAGGTGGTTAGGATAGTGTGATCAAGCCAACATTTGGCCCCATATCAAAATCAATGGCTGTTACAATGCAAATGGACGCACCAGATCTCTTCCTGTCTGTATAAAAACACAAGTAATGATGGATAAAAACTGACTGGTGCAACTCCAATTGAGCCTTTTCTTGAAGAAGACTCGTATCACGCTTACAGGATACTTTCCTAGCCTTTCCTCCAATCTCCTCCATAAGCACAACCATCTGTATGGCAATCTAGACTAGGGCTGAAAGTTGGGTGGGTTCAACCCGACCAACACGTGACCGACCCGACATTGGGTTGGGCTCAGGCAGGATGTATCGGGCTTGGTCTCGAGCTTGGGCTATATAAACACCAACCCAATAAAACTTGGGTTGGGCTCGAGTTGAGGTCTAGGGTTGCCCGTCCCAACCTTAACCCGATCAATATATATATATATATATATATATATATATATATATATATATATATAAGTTACTTAGAAATTATAATTGAGTGCGGATCGTTTGTGTTGAAGGCACAAGAATTTCCAGTGCCATCGGGTCTCATTGGTCCATGCCATTTGCAATGACTCAAGCTTACCAAGATATGCCAGATTTCTCTCCCAAATAGGTTGCGTGGTACACAACGCTACTTTTAAAGGAGTAGCTGTCCTATATTTTAGCTTGTTTGTTTAGAAAAATAAAATAAAAAATGAAGTTTTTCACAATAAATAACTACATATATAATTAATAAAATCATAGGTGCAAAAAATAAGACATGTATTGAAATATAATAAACTAATGTAATAACAAAAATATTAGCATGTATTCACCCAACCAACCCAACCGGCCGCTTGGGTTGGGCTTGGTTTGAGAATTCCCAACCTGAGGTTGGGTTGGGTTGGGTTAGGGTTAAGGTATAGGAACCTTGGGTTGGGCCAGGGTTGAGCACCAACCCAACCCAACCTAACCCACCCGACTTTCGGCCCTAATCTAGACTGTCCATCCGATGGATCATTTAGCAGATCATATCGCCAATATTGCGTTAACTGAGCAAAATCATAATCATCATTCGATCAATGCATTTACATGTAGCCATTTTTTGTACCTGCCCATATGAGACTTGTCCAACCCTGGCCCAGCCCAGCACACCCATTGGCTTTACCTGTAAGCTTCGATCATCTCTGCACTCCAGCCAAGTAGCCAGTCTGATAATCTTGAATAAGCCGGACTGGGTGAGGCTTCTCTATCAGGACGGCATAAAATGCCCAGTTCCAGTGAAAAGTTATATTCTGTCCAAAGACCGAATGCTCAGGCCCAATCTGATGGGGCTTGAGCCTCAGCCAAAACACAGGCCAATGGGCATAGCTATTAGCTAGGGCTAGCAGGTCCATCTCTTCACCCCTACTTGCAAGACGTTCATGATATTACAACAATTGTAATTTTGGGGTTGCAGCTTCTCACAGTTAAGGCCCGCCAGAATGATAGTATGAATCACCTGAATGGTGGTAATGGTTTGACAATATCGAAGTACTGGATATGTCATGAACAATCTTGAAAATAATTGGCATATTATTTCTATATAAATTGTAAAGATCACAAATATTTAAAAATTATTCAAGAAGCATTCTTTTTTTTACCCCTAAAAAAAATCACAGAAAGTTCATGAACTTTTTACAAAGAATTTTTAAACAGGGTTACTATGGGCCAAACCAAGTACACAATCTACTACAGCCTCTGTAAACCACAATATAAGGGAAACTACATGCAGCGCAAAGGTGATCTGGACTGTTCATCTGTTGGCCCCTACCATGGACTAGTGAAACTCCTAAATGACAATAGGCTGGCTAAACCCTCTTCACTGATCAGACAATCCCTGAGGATTACAATTGGGCAGTTGCAAGGTATGTCTCATATGCGCTGTCCACGTCAATCCCTCTTCTAAGACAGTGTAACGAAGTGCTTCCGCCCTTTTGATCTAATGCAGTTATCGGCTTCATCAATGGCAAGGAGGAACAATTTGCCGTCGTTAACATTTAAACGGAAAAATGCTTCAACAGCTAAGATCACCCAACTGGTGTGGTTTTTTAGTGTATGGCCCATCTGTGGTACAGATGATCATATCCAAATCTCATACATGTGTTAACACATGCCAAGAACGTGCTTGACAAGAGGCATTTTCTTTTTTGCCTTGTCCTTGTGAAATAAAGACACTTTGCCTGCACTTACCTTGACAAGAGAGTAGGCGAACTCATTGCCATCCCTACCAACATGAGGGTGCTGAATCAAATGTCTTCCAATGCCATTTCCCATGTAGCATTTTGCAGGCATCGTTGCAAGAGAGCCCAAGCCCAGGCATCATTGCAAGACGGCGGTAAAAAGGTGCCAACTCATTTTAGAACTTCTCATCCTCTTTTGAGGCCCTGCCGCCCTAATCAACATTCCCTTCCTGGAGAATTTTCGGTCTTTGTTAACCATCTCACCCTGCTCTGTCATTCTTAATTCCATCCTTCCTAGCTTTCTCAGACATCCATCTCAACAACGATCATATTCTGCTTGTGTTGCCTCTTAATTGCCCAACATTCTGCTCATATCATATAGCAAGACCAATATCCCCTTAAGTTGGCCGTTTTTTTTTTTTTTTTTTTTTTCTGAATGATAAGGAAATTTTTTATCAAAGCAACCAGCCCGCAGCAGCGAGATGGATAGAATCCAAAGAAAAGTAAGAAAAAACACCATGACACACAAAAGTACGGTCAGCCCAAGGAGAAAAAAGAACAATTAACAGCTAGCAGTCCATTCTGAAACAACAATTTTTGCTTCCTCCACCACAGCCTCAAGTGATCTAGAAGTGTCTTCTGTTTCTCTCCCCAAATCGCCCACCACGCAGGCGGTAAAAAGGTGCCAAGCATCCCAGCCTTTTGAGCCCCCTCCCCAAAGCCCAAAGAAGACATGAAACACAGCCCACAATACCCCAACTCACCCCAAAATCCACAAGACAAAAGTCCCACACTTTAGAAGAAAATGTGCAGGAAAGGAATAAATTATCAATAGACTCGGTATCTTGCTTGCATAAGCAATGCATATGTAGAATGGGCAAAGATTGCTTTTGAACAATATCGATTGTGAGGACTCTCTTCCTTCTAACAGACAAGTGAACACAGCAACCTTGGGCGGGGCTCCATAAAACCAGAAGTGAAAGGCATGGCCCCCATGACTTCAATAGTCTTCTTCTCGAAGGAGTAGAAAGACCTGACCAAAATCGTCCCGAACAATGCATGCACCTCAGATACTGTCATATTATAATAACTTTTAAAACTTATAAATTCTAAAGCCTTCCCCAAATCCAAAATTTTGCATTGACCCCCTCTAATATAATCAACAAGAACCATGTCTCTAGAAACAGCATGCATCAAGGGAACTCGTCCTAGATAGCAGCAGCTGATTCATCTCTTATGAGGGTGTGAAAAGGTGCAAGCTTAATGTCAAACCCAATTGAGAGACACACCACTGCCAGTAATGCACCTGCATCACTATGAGAAGTTTCCACTCTTGTATCAACACTCTTATACACATCTCTAATGATGTCAATATATCATCCTAGGACACAAGAAACTGCATCGGTTAGGAGTTGGTTCAAGTTGAAGGCTCTAAAAGGGCAAGGGGAAGGCCCAAAAAGCTGTGGGTGGACGCACTAAGAAAACATTTGATGACCTATTGTTTAACTGTGAGGGTATGGTCTTTGATAAGTGGAATGGTGGAATAGGATTTGTGTAGCCAACCCCAATTATTGGAGTCAAGCTTAGATGATGATGATGAATATGTCTTCCTATGGCCCCCTTCCTACTCATAAATCATAACCCACCACATAATCACCCTATGTAATCTACCACATGCATTCTCCATGTCAATAAAAACAATGTGTAAATTCCTCCTCTCTATACTTTTCCATCAATTGTCTATGTAGAAAATAGTTTCTATTGTTGATCTCCTTGGCATGAAGCCAAATGGATTCTCTGCCACCCTTGTTTCTTATCTTATTCTTTGCTCCACCACCCTCTCCTAGTGCTTCATAGTGTAACTCGCACCTTTGATTCCCTGATAGTGTTTGCAACTTTGTGCATCTCCTTTGTTCTTCTAGATGAGTATCACAATGCTTTTCCTCCAGTTATGTAGCATTTTCTTTCCCTCCAAAATCATATTGAAAAGATCAGTTAACTAATCTAATCCGGTTTTGCCTAATAACTTCCACACTTCTGTACGAATATACCAGTCCCCATAGCCTTTCCTTCATCATCACTAAGGCTATGTTCACTATAAAAGTAGCCTCTCCATATCTCCCCAACAAGGTGTTCCATAACGGTAACGGTGGATATAACGGCCACCACCGATACCTATACGATACGAGTTGTAACAGCTGTTATGGCCCCCATAATGGCTGTTATAGTCTCTTTTTTATTGAAAAGAAAACCTGATAAACATGTATCTACCCTGTAATGTTGATTAAAAAAAATAAAAAAAGGTCTGAAAAACATGTATCTGCCCCAATAACAGACCATTACGGGGCTGTTATGGCCTTTATGCCATTAATGGCGGTTGCAAGTCATTTTATTTTCATGATGGCTATTACGGCTGTTACAACCCCTTAACGTGTAACAGTTGCCACCATTACCTTTACGTAACGGCTGCCACCATTACCTTTACGGTCCCATAACGGCCTTTAAGGCACACCATGCTCCCCAAACTCACCTTCTTTCATCAAGGCACTTTGATCCTCACCCGAGGCACAATGTGGCTTATGTTTCTATTTTCCTCTCCCTTAACTTTGCTAGTTTGAGATACCTTTCTCTCCTCTCCTTCACTTAATCTATCATACAATTCTTACACTTTATACTTGACCATTCTGCTTTTATTTCACTACTTTTCCTTCATTTTATATGTTTCAAGGTTTTCCACATTTCTAAAATGCAGCTAGATGTTTTTTTTTTTTTAACACTTTTAGTAATGACACTGTTTAAATGAAAAAATATTGATTTTTCTTTGTCTCATGTCATGGAATCAGCATCAGAGTAGTTTCTCTAATCTAGGGATTTCAGTTAGTCAAAGCAAATGGAGATTGTGCAAGAGAAACGTGTTTTTGGGAATCATGGACTATTAGACGGGGCCCTAGAAAGGGGTCAAAATTGTCTTTCTTGTATGAGTAGGATGGAATGAAGTTGAAGCTTTTACTTATTAGTACACCACCCTAGTTTTTTTTTTTTTTTTACTCGAACCCTTGACTGGGTGTTGAAACTCCTAAGAGTCTACCACCAGAGCAAGAGCTAGGACCCAGTTGTTATTAGTACACCCTAGTTTGCAAACCAGCAGGTGTTGGCCCGGGACGCACCATGTCACTTACCCTGTCAATGGGTTGGGAAAATCGGGAGGGCACTGGTCAGTGTGTGACCTGGGCCTCGTTTCCCAAGTCTACCTGACACCCGGTTGACTCGGTCAAGTCAAAATGATGGGTCAACTTAGTCTTGCATAGAGTGAAGTTGTAATTTTAAGAGGGAAAAAAAAGTATAACGAGGAAAAAACGAGGGCCCTCCATTTTCTATTTGTTCTATAGGTTCCGCTCTAAGAGTTTTTCTTTTTTCCCTCCCCTTTGCTCTTTCAACCTTCCATTGAAGAAGAAGATGATGAAGAAGAACCAAGAAGCAAGATTTTTTTCTTTCTGATTTTGATTTCTTTAAAGAAAATTAAGAATAAGTATGAGGTATGAGATGACTTCTCCATTTTTTTTACACCCAAATCCATAGCTCAACTGGCAGACTGAGTGGAGATACCTCGTTTCAACGCTTGAGGTCTTGGTATCGATCCCTAGTGGGGGTGGCTAACATGGAGTGTGTACTGACATGGGTGTGTACTAACAAGCTAACCCAAAAAAAAAATGTAGTATTTTGTATTTTGCTGCTTTTTTCCAAATTATATTTTTTCAAATTTTTTTAGAATCCTCTCCAACAAAGTGGAGAGAATGTTTTTCAGATTTTTCTAAACTATTTCTTATAATAGAAATATAATAAAGAATAAAAAAAATTATGCATTTTATGACCTGCCTGGTCGACCCGACCCAGTGACTGACTTGGCCCAAGCTAGGTCCCGGTCTGCAAACTATGATTAGTACAATATCATGTTCTATTTCAAGGCTTGTTTCACAAGGAAACATGGATACAATAAGGGCCATTAGAGGAAGATATCATTCTAATCTACCATTTTGAAATATCAATCATGCCTGAAACCACAATGTAACGCAGACGTTACACAATGTATCCAATGAAAAACTTACTCCAGAGTCCAGATAACTCGTGTCAGGCAGGATAATCTGGTTTCTTCAAGCTCAAGGGTTGCTGGAAAGAGAACACTCGAACAGATGGTGAGGTGGCTTTCAGTTTTACCACACCAACAATTTATATATTTCAACACACTCCACAAAATAATCCAAAATCAATCAATAATTTTGTGGTATATACATTACTTGATGGCAACAAAAAGAACAAACCAGCTAGAACATCGCATTGAAAAATCCGAAAATGCTAGTAATCCTAGCTCTGACCTCTTCATGCAGACACATCATTTCCCTTCCAATAAAAGGGAAGTGCTTGATAGAAGAAATGACACCTCTTCTTGTGTTGCTGACCCGAAACCTTGCCATCTGATTCTACCAAATCTGTCAAGCAGGAAAACATACCTGCAGGGCAACCAAAAAAAAGTGTTTTCAGATCCAATTCCCCCTACACTGGAGAAATACAAGGCATTTGGAATTTTACAGGAACAATACCCAGTAAGAAGGTTCAATATCTTTAGCTCTTTTCTGAAGTAATAGTGATCTCCAAATGAATAAACAATTTGTCTCTGAAGAGCATGGTTACTTGCATCAGTACTTGATTTCCGCATTGTCCGGAGAAGTAGCTTCTTTACTGGAGTCAGTGATAGAAACCAAGAATCTATAAGCGATACCTGAAAATATGTATGTAGCTCTTCTATTTACTCAAAACCAGTACAATGTGCAGAAGATGGCAGAAGACATGCATATAAAAGATTAGATGAGCCATCATGCTAAAATGTGCATGCTTAGTGTTAATAAAACCATGAAATTTTACAAAGGTGCAAATTTACTTCGGAATCCACATTGCATTGCATGTACAATTCCAGAAAAACAGGTATCTTTGAGGAACATGCAAATTTTTGGTACTCTGGTAAAAAAAGAATGAATCAGCATGCAAAGCAAAAGAAAATATCTGCTACATATGTTTTCAATGAGTGCCATTCAACATGCACTTTGTAACAGGAAACAAGGATGATGAAAATCAAAGCTCAGTTTCGGTGTCCATATAAACAATGTCAAGAAGAAAGACTGAAACCTGAAAGAATATCAGAAATTGGGAATGCTGTTCTAGTATAGTAGTTTATACAGAAATGAAGGTCATGACAATGCATTTCCGATGTGATTATGTAGATTTATCTGTATATTAGTAAGCAAAGATTTATCAGTAATTGTTCTGAACTTTCAGTGTGCAATTTTGATGTGATTATTTTAGTAATCCGTAATCCAATTTAAAAGGTATTCTCAGAGAAAGGTGTGGCATTGTGATGGACACTGAATCATACACAAATCATAGAAATATCACATATATCATTTTTGCTCTATTTTGATTTGTTTGTCTGTGGTCAATCAGATGGAAACTACAGTGCTGGTCTCAAACCTTTGGATCGATTTCTAGAAGCTAGTGTTCTCAATATGAGTAATGAGAACCTAACACAAAAAGCTAATAAATGAAATCCTCATAAAAACCATTGTAGGTTCAGACATACAACAATATTAGACTTTTAGAGAGACAGGATTGTCAACAAATAAATTAAATAAACAATTGGCTTAACGAAGAACACAGGCTCCAGAAGACCCAAGTGCTAAGGGAAAAAGACTTGGAGATGAGCAGATCAACAATGGCAAGAGACAAGCTGGTCCATGTTTCCACTGAGATGCCAAAAGAGATGTAATGAGATAAAGCAAACAATCATGCATGCAACCAATTGTGAGGAACAAACATGTCATCTTTGTGTTCACCTCGTATAACCGGATATTTTCTGAAGCGCAAAAAGCATCTAAAAAAGGTGCAGTCCATGATTCAATCATCGCCTGTTTAGAAGAAAGAAACGAAATGCTAATATCATTCATAAGCAAAATGAGTGAGCTCAATCACCAACACAAATATCATAAAAGATAAAAATAAAGGTCTGTGGATGTGATGAGTGGTGAAATACCTTCACATGTTCATGGGGAACAGTTCTACATGGAACAAGGTGAATTTATGTAGATGCCATCAGTGTTTTCAGTATCTTGCAATATCACCGATATATCCTACGATATAGCTGTTATCCCAGCTGGGTGATACAAAACCCAGCTTCAATATCCATTTTTCATCATATCCACACTCCCTCTTTATGAATTCTTAATGTATCGTGCGATATATCGATACCAAGTGTGATATCGAAAGGGATAAAAGGAACCAACACTGTTTGTTTGCAAAATCCTCAAAATTTCACAAAAATCAATTTTTTTGCCAAAAAGACAAAACTTCTTCCTAGTATATTATAAAGTGATTTTGAACAGTCCACTCTAGTTTATTTGAAGAAAATCTTCAAAATTTCTCTGAAATCCCAATCGGAAGCTTCTTGGGGCCAGATTTTAAAATATGCATATTTTTTAGTTTCGATTCTTTTTTATATATTGTAAATAGTGTCAAATAGTAAGAAATCTATTATTCTTCATGTTTTGCATGAAAAATTATGGATTTGGAGCTTCAATTTCAATATTTGGGGGGAGATGGATCAAGTAGTGGAAATTTTGGGAAAAATCGAAATTTCCCCAATTTTTTCCAAATCGGTTGCAATCTTAGTATCCAAACATAAAATGAAACATGTATATAACCTGATCTACACATTCTTGGCAATTTACAGATTTTTTAGGAAAAAAAAATGTTAAAATTTTTTTTTTTTTTGAAATCCGCAAGTATATTTCTTGTTTTCTACTTCTTTTGCTTTTTGAATGTAATGCCTATGTTTCCATACATATCTTCTTACATTTATAAATTTTATGAATTGACTATGAATATAGTTGCATTAGTTCAATCAAACAGCGGATAGATTGGGACCCTATACAAAGGAAACCTATTGTGTGCACTTGTTTTTTGCGATTTTTTTTTTCTAAGTGTGTATTAGTGTCTTTTTTAACAATCCCTGAAGTTTCATTGAAAAGTTCGACCAATTTCACAATGTTTCCCCATGTTTCCCAACAACAATAATAAATTACGCGATACAACCGATATATCCCATGTGATAACCGATATGTATACACATCCCGATGGTGCGATACATTACGTGATAATGATACGGAAAACATTAGATGCCATGTGCATAATTTTTGTAGGGGAAATGAAGATTCTACAATCATTATCATCATAGCCTCACCACAGCTATTAGGGGTCAGCTTTATGAAACTTCTTTCACCAATCATTCGAAATAGGAACTCTCATGATTTTTGCTTGGAAAAAAAAAAAAAAAAATGACGACTGGCTGCCCATCTGAAATCAACCCTCCACTCTAACTAGGGACTGGCTGGCACATCGCTAACAAGCATAGTTAAGATTGAGAATAGCATGGCTTCCCATGTGTGTATTTACAGGCATTGGAATGTGCCCCATGCATCCATAAACATGCTTGCAATTTACACACCCACACAATCAATCCTATGACTAGAGTTGTACACGAACTGAACCGAGTCGAGCTTGGCACAGCTCGGCTCGGTTCAGCCAACAGCTTATCTCAGCTTGAGTTCGGCTCGGCTCGGTCCTCGAGCCTAACTGGCCAACTCGGTTCAGTTAACAGCTCGAGCCAAGTTCGAGCTCAAGCTTTCAAGGCGAGTTTTGAGTTCGAGCTTTCGAGCTCGAGCATTTTCTTTTTAATCTTTCTACGGGCGGGCCCTTTTTTTATATTATATATAATATAAAAGATAACATATTAATTAAGTTATATATATATATATATATAAATAAAATATTAAGTTATAAGTCGAGCCGAACCAAGTCAAGTTTAGGCCGAGCTTCGAGCCGAGTCGAGTCGAACTCGGGCCAGCTCGAGCTCGGCTCGAAATTCTTTCGAGCTCAAAAAATCAGCTCTGCTCGGCTCAGCTCGAACCCGACTTCGAGTCAAGCCGAGTTGAGCTTATCCAAGCCAAGCCGAACAAGTTAACTGAGCTAGCTCGGTTCATGTCCAGCTCTACCTATGATCCTGTTTAGTGCACCGACATTTTTGGGTTTTGTTCTAGGCATTTTTAGTCACTAACTGACTTTCATTATGCTATCTAGCTGCACTCAAAAGTGAGGATAATATTATTCCCTACCAGATTACCTCTTCTCAACCATTGTTCTTAAATCTCCATCTCTTCCAAGGTGTTGTAATGTTACAAGAACAAGAAACATCTAACAGAGAGAAACTGTAACAAGTCAAGTCTTCTATAAATTAGGGTTGCAGCACCCAAATCTTTTAATCAACGAATGTAGTAGCCAATTACATAGCGCATGTAAGAGTTTTGTGCTATCATTGCGGGTCCCAAGCACAGATAAAGAGTTGCATCAGGTTGGCAACCGGAATGAAACTTTTGCCACAACTTTCAACATGAATCCTGACACTATAATAGCCCTTGATAGAGTGGAATGGCGGAAAAGCATTTTTGTAGCCGAACCCAATTAATTGTGTAAGTGCTAATATTCTAAGCACACATGTATTTGTCAAATTTCATAAACAAAATACGGTATGGATCTTCAGCACGCTTCAGTTCTCTACAACACTTCAAGAGTGCAACTCAACATCTCAACAATAGAAGATTCGGAATGATTTCAAGTGAAACATCAAGTGTATGCCAACCTACAGGTAAAAATGACCTTAGAAAAGACCATAGGATATAGTGCTTAATCATGGCTTTTCAGACTTTAATTTGTGAAAATTTTATATGAAAATTTTGAGGATGTTCGGCCAGCCCAACTTAGCTCAAGTCAGCCCGAGATCAGCCTAGGTCAAGTTTCAATTGCAAAATCAATTGGAAGTTCAGCCAACCCGACCCTGGGTTCATCCAGCTGAACTTAGCTCAGGTCAGCCCGAGGGTGACCCGTGTCAAGTTTACAGCAATACAATTTTTCAGATTAGAGAATTGAATATGTAGCTTTTAGGGTTTTATTCCTTGAGAAATTATATATCCCTATATCATTTCTAGTTGAGCATACATTGATCCATCATCATCCAAGAAAGAGGATCGCTACATCGATTGAAGCATCTACAAGACTTCATCAGTATCTTCACATCGATATTTTGTCTCAAGAAGATAAGTGTTTGTTTTCAGAATATTACTTTCATATTGGATTTGTTGAGATTGCCCGGAAATCTCATCAGGTTGTGTAGTGGTTAGCCCATGAAAATGACTTGAGGTTTTATTGTGATAAGCCTGTGAAAATCACAAGAATTGTAAGGGGTTACTAAGGTTATTCTGTGAAAACCTTAAAAATAGTATAAAGCCAAAATTATGTAAAGTAATAATTTTAGGAGTGGAGTAGGTGTTTGTTAAACACCGAACCACTATAATTCTTTATGTATTGTGGTGATTGATTATCTTATTATCTGCTTTTATCATTTTGAAATATTGGATTCAAAGACGTCGTGACATAAGGTTGTCCTACGACTCAATTGAAATCAAGATTTCAATGTATGCTGCTATTTGAAATTTTATTTTCCGCAATTGATTGTCATGTTTAGATGACGATGATGGCGAGAGTTTTAACGTCCATCTAACAGGCATCACCCTACTCAGTTGCTCCCTTACATGGTTCCAAAACTAAGAGGCATCAACAAATCGGCTTGAGGGATAAGCAATACCCAATCCAATGTACATTCTAATCCAAGACATCAGAGCTCTCTTGCTTTGCTCCATGAATGATCTAAAACTTGAATGAATTATTCCATTGTTTCCTCTTTTATCTTCTACTTCTTTTCTTAACAAATTTTCCACAATCGCGACATTTAGCTGGTAATGGTCTTGAGGCTAACTTCATTGAAACATTCATGTCCTCTTTGCTTCTACTCTTTTTTTTTTTAACAACTTTTCCCAAATCCCAACCTTCAGCTAGTAAAAGTCTAACAAACCGCTTCATTGACATATCTATGTCATCTTTTTGCTGCCAAAAGTTGATTCCCTGGATGAGTCTGTGACGTCTAGACTAAATTCAATAACCAATTGCTTATACTAAAGCATCCATACAAATGTCTCCTAAGGTACTCTAAGGATTTGCTTTGTTGGCAAAGGATGATAGTTGGATAACCACAATAATTTGTTAGTTATTGGAAAGGCAGAAACATTAAAAATCCTCAAGCTCCAACTAACAAACCAAGCTGAGGCGTACATACAAAGGAGATTATCAAAATCTGTAATCCCAGGCAAAACGTCCATGGGAAACCTAAAGCCTCCAGGCCCATCACAATTTTTCACCAAAGAAAAAAAGTCTTGCGATAATCAGTACCTACCATAGAGATGCAAGATATTTGGATGAAGTATAACAAGCAAAGGAAGCCATACCCTACATCACTTCGGTACAGCATTGAGCACAGCTCAGGTACAGTACTTTCGCTTAAAATTGAAGCATTGGAACTGACATGCACTCATTTTGGAATGTTCAGGTAATGTAGCCCATGGCAGATCAACTGTAGTCCAAAAACCCAAGCAAGCATAGTCCAAAATCCTAAGTTCTATTCAAACTTCAATAAATCCGTATCAAAGGTGGATATAAGTGTAATGAGAGTGGCATCAATATGTGAGACATGTTCAAATGAAAGAGGACCTTTGATATAGATATTAAATATTATAATTTTTTAGACTAATAATTCATGCCTTTAATTGTAGTAGTTCAAATATCAATCACTGAAATGTCATTGGTATTTGGAATACACTTGAGGACCTTTAATAACGTGTCCATATAGTCATCATGATCAATGGTCAAGATAAATATTGGCTTTTCAGGGCACACAACACTAACAACCTTTTCCCAACTTATGGGAGTTGGCTACACGAATCCTACTCCGCCACTCCACTCTATTAAGGGCAAGCACGAAATGGCTTACAAAATACACTATAATAATTTGTATCCCTATTGTATTTCCAAAAGTGCATATAAATTATTGAAATTAGAGATTACAAATTATCTACAATAGAAAGATGGTTGTTATTGGGATTTTTTGTAACCAATTAAAGGTTATTGAGTAGAAGATTACAAATTGTACAAGTCTTTACCACACTCTTTATATCTAAGGAAGAATAGGAAACCCTGAATGTATGGTTTAGAGGAAAGATGATGAACATGCTTCGTAACTTTTTTCATATTACAATTATTCTAGCACAAAATTGTTAGTGAACATGAGAGTTAATGTTAAATCTACTGTCACACTAAGCAAGAACCTCATATTTGCAAGTCGCAACTTACACAGAGAAAATAAAAACTACCACCATGTATTCTGTTCTGCTATGCATTGCAATTGAAAATTGCAGATTTTAACGCACCAGTGGATGAAGATAAATCTAAGAAAAAAAGTCTCCAAACCTGAGAACTAGCTCGAAATGAAAGGCATATTAAGGATGCTGAGTTAATAGCCATTTCAGCGGTGTCAACCTCACAATTTTCAGAGCTAATGGGTAGTTTAAGACTTCTACCATTTGAGAAGTTCACTTCTAAAGAAGGAAACTTTACAGCCACCATAGCAGGAATAATAGTTTTATTTGCCATTGCAATCTGCACAAGTCCAGATCAATTTTATTAGAATAACAAATTTACACTTTTAATATAAAGTAATGTACATCCTGCACAGAAGTCGCTCGATGGAAAACAGGTATTGAGTAGAAGATAAAACTGGTGAGTAATTATTCTAAATGGCAAGATGCTACCTGTTTCTTGGTGGCATCATCTAAATACATCATATGATCTCAATAGTGCCAACATTAAAGAGCTTTCTTTTCTTTCTTCAGCAAAACAATCAAACGTCTATGGTTCCTAGATATTACAAAGTGCCATACCATCTCATGTTTGTCAAGGCCAACACTCATGTTGTATCCATGTTTTACCCCCCGTTATACAAAAGGGATTTATCAACTTCAGATTACTCTTACATCCACCTTAGAGATATTTCTGGCTATCTTTGGTTCTAATTGATGTGATCAGTCCTAAATTTGCAGGATCTGTACAGTGGGGGTGCACTGTAGGGTTTACTTTTCTTAGGGCCAGTTTGGAACATGGGATTAAGTGAGATTAGGTGGTAAGGAATTGCATTTGGTCCAATGTAAATTCCATCCGGCATTTGGAAGAGATGGGAAGGATTTGATTAATAGTATCATATCATCTACGACTAGCAAGAGATACTGCGGGATTTCTAGTGGATTTTGAAATCCACTAAATGTGGACCCTATGTTGAAGTATGTGTTTTATCCACGCCGTCCATCCATATGTGCCCTTTACACGTGACAATCAAGTTGCATATGCATACAGATGACCAACATCAATTGTGAAATCTAGTTTGTTGATTACAATTCCATGGTCCACCAAACATAGGTTTCACTTAATACAGTGCTCTTCCCAAAGGGAGAATGTGATCCCAAACCTAGAATTGGACAGTTAAAATATCATGGTAATTCCAAACATATAATCATTGTGCAATAATGGTGTTAATTCCACCTAATGCAATTCAATATCATTTAATATGGCATTCCAAACAGGCCCTTACAGTCTTAGCAAACCAGGTCCACACAATGTTCTCTCTTCACCAAAGCATTACCTCAAAGCAAAGAGTATAGAGTCAATGTCGACATCAACGTCAACGGCATGCAGTCATTGAGGGGGAACATCTTACTAGAATCCCTTCTACCTTTAGACTACCTTGATTTTTATTTGCCCTTTCTTTTTCGTTTTCTTTTTTCCCATTTTTTTTGGTTTTGTTGGGAGGAGAGATGATCGTGCTACAAGTGACAGAGGGTACAAGGAGAAGTTAATGCGGCCAACACATAGCCTTGAGGATGTACAAGAGTTAGACAAGTATGAGGATGATCCCACTTATAGACGCGCTGTTGAGGAGTCGTTACATGACCAGTGGGATAGGGATCAAATGACATGGTGGGAGGGAGGTGAGTAAGCCTACTTTCGATGGGCCTATGCGGAGGGTTAGTGCGGAGTGTGGAGTGAGGGACAATAGTCGGGGGGAGGTTTTGGGGGCTAGGGCACAATAGTAGCATGCAGATCCTACATAAAGAGCGGGGAGAAAGCAGAAGCCATTAAAGGAGTTGTAGAGCAGGGGGTGTGCGGAAAAGGATGGGAAATTTTATTTCAAAATTTTGCATTTATGATTGCATCCCAGTGAATGTAGCAACAAGCCCGCACTTTAAAAATATGATCAGTAAAGTGCAACGTGGGGGTGAGGATTTGGTGCCACCAATATTTTTCGTATCATTATCACGTAATGTATTGCAACCTTGGGATAGGGATACATATCGGTTATCGCATGGGATATTATCAGTCGTATCCCGTAATTTATCACTATTGTTGGGAAACATCGGGAAATTGGCCAAATTTTTCAATGAAACTTCAGGAATTGTTGAAAAAGACACCAATACACACATATAAATAAAATAAAATAAAATAATCACAAAAAACAAGTGCGCATAATAGGCTTCCTTTGTATAAGGTCCTAATCTATGCGTTGTTTAATTGAATAGTTGCAACTATATTTAAAGTCAATTCATAAAATTTATAAATGTAAGATATGTATGGAAACACAGGCATTGCATTCAAAAGAAAAGGAAGTAAAAAAATAGGAATATACCTGTGGATTTTGAATATATATATATATATAAACATTTTTAATTAAAATTTATTTTTTCTGTAAAATCCGCATATTGCCAAGAATGTGTAGATCAAGTTATATACATGTTTGATTTCGTATTTGGACACTAAGATTGTAATCGATTTGGGAAATTTTGGAAAATTTTAAGATTTTCCCCAAGTTTTCGCAACTCGTCCTATCTCCCCCAAATTTCAAAATCGAAGCTCCAAATCCATAATTCTTCATGATTTTTCATGCAAAACATGAAGAATCATGGATTTCTTACCATTGGACACTATTTACGATGTATAAAAACTACAACAACAAAAAATGAACCAAAATTAATAAATATGCATCTTTTAGAGTCTAGCCACAAGAAGCTTCCTATCACGATTTTGGAGAAATTTCAAAGATTTTCTTTCAACAAACCAGAGTGGACTGGTTGAAATCCCTCACAATGTATTAGGAAGAAGGTTTTTTTTTTTTTTTTTTGCAAAAAAAAAAAAAAAAAAAAAAAAAGAAAGAAAGAAAGAAAGATATGATTTTTGTGAATTTTTGAGGATTTTCCAGACAAAACAGCTCCGGTTTCCTTTTATCGCCTTTTGATATCGCACTCAACATTGATATATCGCACTATACATTAAGAATTTATAAAGGGAGATTGTGGATACCTTGAAAACTGGATATTAAAGCTAGGTTTCGTATCACCTAATTCGGATAACAGATATATCGTGGGATATATCGGTGATATCGCAAGATACTGAAAACTGGATATTAAAGCTAGGTTTCGTATCACCTAATAGGTATAACAGATATATAGTGGGATATATCGGTGATATCGCAAGATACTGAAAACACCGGATGCCACCCATGCCATGAGAGATTATGGGGAAACACTTAGACAATGAGGTCACTACGATGTTATCATTATGTTAACGAGTTGAGGCCATCATAAGAGATGTACAGGGTCACACTGGTGTGTGACAAGTGGACTAGACCAACAAGAATGTTCGTCATAAATTTCATGGTATATTGTAGGAGGGGGATTGTATTCTTAAAGTCCATTAATGCAAGTATTGGTATATTGTAATGACGGATGTAATGAAAAACATTGGGAGGAAGATTTGTAGTTTTAAAGGCATGAAAGGAGTTAACGAAAAAGTACATCTTGTACTAGACCTCGTGTGCAGCTCATTGCATAGATCTGATGCTTGAGGCGATAGGAGATAGGCCTTCAATGAAGAGTGTGATTGCCAATTCCTGGGCAATTACAAATTTCATCTACAACCACGCTTGGTTATTAGTCGAGATGCACGAGAGGTGTGGTGGGGATCTATTGTGGCCTCAAGCAATACAGTTCACCATACATTTCATTGCCTTTGACAGCGTCCTAAAACACAGGAAGGGGTTGAGAGAGCTCTTCAGCTCTTAAGGAATATTCCGAGTGGAATTAGAGCAGCAAAATAGCAATAGGGAGGATCGAGCTAGTGGGTATTCTAGAGTCCATATATATAGTGCTAAGGACGGTGGATAATGAGACATCCGTCGATGGGTTCCTTGTACAAGTCGATGCAGGGAATGAAAGATGCCATAAAGGCTAAAGCACCTAATTCATATGAATGGGTGCATGAAATAATTGATGACCGCTGGGAAGTGACTCTCGAGCACAGGTGGGCTTGGGCTATGTTTGGGCTTGCCATAGATAGACTTGGGCTTGGGCTCTACAGCGAGTACTTAGAGACGTTTTTCTTGATACAGTGCATGACCCTTTTTCCGTGATGAATGGGTTAATTAGTTTAAACACTCTGTTAAGTGAGCTGTCTACAAAGTTGCCTTAGATATGCATGATGCAAGAATGCCCACTGGAAATTAAATACAAAGTGAAAGAGGAGAGAGTATTTTTTTTTAAGAGGACAATGTGCCAGCTCCCTGAACTTAATTAGAACCATAGGCAAATCCTTTCATGACCCAGGATCTCTATCTTATTACCAGAACTGTAAGCCTTTCTAGGACTTTGACTGGAAAGATTTTAAGCATCTATTGTATGAGAAATTTCACATACAATGAGCCATGCAAATGGAGGGGTGCATCATAGTCCTTTTCTACTTACTGTGTTGTCCACAAGGAACCAAACATGCCAATCAGGTTCAACAATCTGATAGATATCAGTTACAGGAAAGGCGCAAGCCCTCCCAACATCACTCATGCCAAGTCAAAATAACAGCAACACTGATGATAGGTTGCCATGCCTAAAAGCTTCAAACATTAAGCTTACAACATTACAAGGATATCATGGTAATATTACTCATATGCATCATTGAGATGGAGAAACAAGAACATACATTAAAAAATGGTAAAACAAGAGCATAGCCCTGGATAAAATTGCAGCATACCTTACCACCATGTTTCTTCATCTCCGATATGTCAGCAAAGTATCCTCTATTCATTTCATCTGAGCTGTGCTAAAGCATGTGAAACATTTTCATTGAAGTTATTTCAATGATAAAATTATTTTGAGACTAAAACACCTATAAACAACTTTCAGACGCAAAATTTAAAAGATCTATACTTTTACCATCTTTAAACCTAAACAGATAAGATCTTGAGACACCATGTAGAGAAAACCAAGGAAATGATCACAGACCAAAGCATAAGGTAACAGATAATTATATGATCCCATTCAAATTGATGCAGCAAGAAAAAGCTTCTGGTGCTTCTTATTCCATTATAATGTTATCCCATTCAAATTGCTTCATATGACACTTATAATTTACGATTCGGATTGCTTATGTTAGTTACAAATACTACGTTGATGATAATTTCAATTCCTTACCTGAAAAATAAAATGATCAAATCATAGCCTTGTCAAAGCTATTTGGGTCAGGTGGATACATCACATATTGCCAATCATTTGAAATACGAATTCTCACTATCGCTCAGCCAAAGTTCAATGACAGCTGCCTACCAGACATCAAACATCCTCCTTTACCAGCTGGGGCATTGCAACATGGGGAATTTAGTGATAACATCATTACATGTTTATCAAATTACACCTGAGTTCTACAGTTCCATGAGATGGTGCATATACTAACTAATATCTAAATGGATAAAGTATACCAAAGCCACCCCATGTTTATCCAGCCAGTGTTTCATGTGCTGACATACCAGCCAATATATCAACACGACACCACATGGTGCTGATACAAAACACATGGTGCATAACAAAAAGTTCCTTATATCAAAAACGTTTTTTTTTTTTAGATACTGTTTTTTTAATTAACGCCAAAGGCCAAAAAAAAAGTAACAACAGAAAAGAACAAAGAGAAAACCCAGCCCCAATTACAAGGGGAGAACCCCAATCCAGAAAAAGAAACAAGGGATTAGACTAACCAGACATCCAATCCCTGATACAAAGATTAACCCTGCTAGAAATCCCTGAAGAAGAGGAACTCCGATTCCAAAAGCAGTGGTCATTCCTCTCAGACCAGATAAACCAAAGGACGGCAAGCATCGCTATTTTCCATCTGGATCTTCTCTTTTCCCCATGCCAGGATTGAAACAGCCCTTCAATGGAATTTGGCGTCAACCAAGCAACATTAAAAGAAAGCAAAATGCAGCTCCAGACTTCATAAGCAAAGTGTCAGTGAATAAATAACTGATCCACTGACCGCATCTTTGAGGCGGAGGAGATAGACATTAGGAAGCACCAAAGACCTTTTGAGAATATTATAGATAGTTAGAATATTGTTCCTGCCAGCGAGCAACACGAAGGCAGCAACTTTAGGAGGAACCTGACTAACCTGCATTTGGGGTCAAGAACGGGAAATTAGAAGATAAGACTTCATAAAGAAAATCCCAGACTCATCAAGTCTCCAGACGAGGAAGTCAAAAACACCAGGGGAAGGCTGGAACCCCTGAAGCCAGCCTAGGAGACAGACCAAGTCATCAATCTCCACATTCGACAAATTGCACCGGCAAGGGAGAACCCACATTTCCCATTCCCCTGAATACGATATATTGGCAAGGCTCCCTTTATAAATCTCTTTCTTTCTTTTTTTCCTCTCTTTTTTTTTTTTTCTTTTCTTTTCTTTTCTTTTCTTTTCTTTCTTTCTTTCTTCTTCTTTTTTTTTCTTTTTTTTTTCCTTGAGGATTGAACTTTATTAAAAGGGAACCAAAGGCAACACAACAAGGAAAACAGCCAAAGCCAAAACAAAGCCAACTATACAACTTGAAACAAAAACAAAGAAAACACAAACTAAAAGCAACCCAACACACAAAAACCTAACCAACTATACAACTCAGAAGACAACCTTGACTAACTTAACAAGCCAGAAAATTACAAACCAAGAAGGGAAGAAATGATACAATGATCCAAAAGGTTAAGACAAATCAAGCAGACTCCTATGTCCCGAAGAATCAAGTCCGACACCCTAGAAGGCAGAGAAGAATGATCCTGAAAGCAGCAGTTGTTCCTTTCTCTCATCACCCAGAGAGTCGCCACACTGCTAGACACCAAAGAGAATTAAAATATTTTCTTACTCAACCTTCATGCCATGCAAACAACATGCCAAGAACCCCTGGGCTGGATAAGGCTATGGAGGTGTCAAACAGCAGCTGTAGCATGTGCCACTACGAGACAGTTATGGTGACTGCTTATCATCATGCACGCGCGCGCGCACAACGGCTTTGAGCCGTCTTGTATCCCCATGTGGATATGAGACATATATATATAGTTCTATTTAGTTTTTTCATTGTGTTGGTTGTATTTTATTGCTTTTATCGTATAGCATTTAAATTATATGAACTCAATTTTTATATAACTGCACCACTTATGGCCAACAGTGGGTAGTCCTATGAACCTTCTCCACAAATCGTGTGTTTAATCAGCTCTTGAAGTTCTGCTGAAAATTCCCACAAATTTCCTAAAGTTTTCCCAATGTTTCCCTCAGATTGTGATACATTACACTTCCTCGTTACTCTTAGAATACCGTAAAAGAAAAAAACAAATATACTATCCTTAGTAATTACCAACAAGGAATATTGTTTGCTTTAACAACCACAAGCAAGCAGAAATTTGAAAAAATGGAAACAACAAAATACCATTACTATCATCTATATGCTCTCAGAATATCCCCTTAGAGACCTAGTTTACAGCGACAGAACAGCAAGCTTGTATGGAGAAGAGAAGGAAAAGGGAAGAGTCGAAGTCCTCTATACCTATGGCATAGTGTCAAATTCTGCCAAGCATCTTCTTTCAAATTGAGATTTGTTCTAAAGGAGTTCCATGGCATGTCAATTGAAGATCTTGAAAATGGTTCGCCACAATTAATGCATGTGGTGGTAACGATTCTCCATGGGTTCAGGAAAGCTAAATTTTCATGGTAGTTCAAGAAGTAATCTAGGAGAACTAGGAATGGGAGACAAATGATGGATATCATGTCCAAATAGCAGAAGTAAAATAATGTGATGGATCTCATCTTGATAGTCAACCACAAAACCCAGTAGTGTCTGATATTACACGAGTCACATAACATTTACTAGCAAACCCTACATCCAACATCACATGTAAACAAACAGTGATAGTACTGGCGTCGACTATCAACAACCAAAGAGAAACAAAAAGCAAAGAAATTGAAGCATCTCTCCAACTCCATTAGTAGGAAGAAGGATGTCCACTACAAAATATATGGCCCACACAGTTACAGCAATGACAGCAGAAAAACAAAGAAAAATGCCTTTAAACAGCACAATCTTCAACATAATTTAAACATGAGTAATGGGTACGACCCATGTTGAGAAGCAAGCATCAACCTGCAAAAGCATACCCAAACACCTTCAACCTTCATCTATTCTGCACCTCCTTTAACCTCTATAGGGTAGGATCTATGAGAATACCTTCCAATAATTTAAATAAGAGAATAAGATCACACAGAGCTTGTAAGAGAGATTTCGGTCCATTCCTACTATTCTTATGTTTGCCACTCAAAGTGGAACAACTTGTACAAATTCTTACAATTCTTTTACATTTTATTTTGAGTTGTATCAATTCTCCTTGAGGATTTCAGTCCTTCCTTGCTATTCCCTCCTCCCTCTCTTTCGGTCTGTCACATCCCTCCCTCCTTCCCATTCAGTACACCCCACCAATCCCTCCCTCCCTTGAAGGGATTTCAGTCCATTACTCCATTCCCACCATTCCAAACCCCCCCCCCCCCCCCCCCCCCAAAGGCGGCTGATGTTTAATTTATCTTTAGCCAAAGTTTCACTTATCTCGATAGGAAGTTTTGAAATTCATAAAATTTGTTAACACTATATGCAAGAGAAGAGGTCATTCAAACAAAATGTGTAACAGATGTACCTATTGTGTGTGTGTGTGTGTGTGTGTGTGAGAGAGAGAGAGTGTGTGTGTGTGTGAGAGAGAGAGAGAGAGAGTGCAAAGGCCATTTAACAACATGCGGAAATTTTGAGCAATAACCAGAACTTTTGTTGAGAAATTTGCATCGGAGTCTTTTTTTTTTTTTTTAAGATCACTTAAAACCTTTGAGAAACTAGGTTTCCGAATGGTCCTTTCAAAACCTTGGTGGTGACTCTCAAATCCCGAAACAGAGACTTCCTAGAGCTTCACCCTTGGATCCAGCAACTAAACGCTGGCAGCTTAGTTAACCTTTACCATGTTAGGATCCCTTCTTTTTTCAATTGGAAAGCTATTTTATTGGAAAAGAAAGTAAAAGAGACAATAAATCAGCCTGTGTTCCTGATTCTTTAAAGTAATGCACATGACCGCATAGAATTTGCACTCCAATAAACCACCTCTAGACACTTGCTAAAATGACCTCTTCATTCTTAGACAAAGTTTTTCCCTTCTAAGGGGCCTACCTACTCGCGGTTTTAGAGAGTGGGCGTTCAGGCAAGCATATGTCAATCAGTGAAACAGACCAGCTGACACACAGGAAGATCATAGGTGTAGAAAATATTATGGAGTCACCACCAGCTGGATTTTAAGACTTTGGATCCTGTGGATGGCTAGAGAAACATTGTATTGACCTTTTAAATTGAAAGTTAAAATTTGAAATTTTTGAATTCAAAAATGGTCTCTTTTTTTCTCAAAATCCAGATGAAGGTCTCAGTGACAAAGAAAGGGTGAGAGAGGGTCCGTGCAAAGCACGGTCCTTATTTTATGGGAGATAAAATCTTTGAAATAGGATTTCGCTAATCATCATCTAAGCAAAATCCCAACTACTTGGGGTTGGCTACACAAATCTTGTACCAACACTTCACTCTATCAAGGACTATATCCTCAATTAAACTATACATCATGAAATCTTTTCTTACTGCCTCCATCCACATCTTTTCAGGCCTTTCCCTTGCCCTTATAGACCCTTCAACTTGAACCAACTCCCTTGATGCAAACAGGCCCAACCTTGCACGCGTCGCACGCCTAATCCAGCTCACACAAATTCAAGCCCAAGCCCGAAGACCAGCTCAATCTAGTCCATGCTCTCTTTGACAAGTCAAAGATTGCTAGAAACATGTTGACTAGTCAAAGCCTTGAAAAGATTAAAGTGCAATCAATACCCATGCAACTTGGAACTTCTGACACACCTTGGGACTCTTATACACTTTGGAAAGCATTACATGCCATAAAAAATGTGGAGATAGTTATGGCTTGCATTAGAATTTAGAAGCCAACTTTGTATTTTCGTCTCTCACATATTTCCTATGTTTTTTTCTTTTCCTATGCAAGCAATGTGGAACTTTATATGTTTCTTAGTTGATGTTGGATTCATTTTTATTTGATATTTTGAATGAAGATCGGAGTTCAATGCATTGTAGGCATTACGAAGCTGAGTTTGTAGGCCATTCTTGGCCGAGATTTGTAGCTTTAAGCTACCTATTAATCAAACTTGCAGCAGTTTTCTCTCTCTTCCTCTCTCAACACGTGTGACCTGGTTGTCTTCTCAAATCCGTTACATCATCAATCCTAACTGGCGCAGTTTTTCATCTCTGTCACACACACGGACAACCATCTAAGTCTACTTTCGTGGGAGTCCTGCGCTCTCATTGCCAGATCCCGAGACCTGATGAAGAGGGTTGCGTCTGGTTGGAGCTGGGATCAAACTTTGGTTACAATTTTGGTGATGTAAAATAATAATAATAATAATATTAATCAATAAAGGATTTGAAGTTAATAAAAAAGATGGAAGGAAATGTAATGAGTCTTGAGCCAAACACTCCATCTTCAATGTCATTCTTGCATTTGATAGTGTCCAATGCAATCTAACCATTGAACAGGACATCCAACGGTTGGATTGTCCCGATGGGCCCTCAATGAAACAGATCGCATCATTATTCGTAAACATGAGCAATCCATGATGAACCCCAAAGGATACAATCTAAAATGATTTCACATTCAAGAAAGAACCGAACCTTCGACCTTTACTAAAATCTAATTAACTTTAGTGAACCGGTAGACAGTTCATGACCGGACTATGGTCAACGACACTACTGACTATACCGTGTCTCTCGGTAAGGAGGGTCCTCTCTTCAAAGAGCGTATCTTTCTCTTAATGGGAGTTCCAAGTATGGGTTTATATGGCTCCAATAAACCAACACTAAATTTTGAAACATCAGCAGCTAATCAATCTATCTTTCTCTTGATGGGAGTTCCAGGTATGGGTTTATATGGTTCCAATGAACCAAAATTAAATTTTGAAACATCAGCAGCTAATCATTCGTATCTCCTGGCATTGGAAATGATATTCTATTTTTGTTTCCGTATTGCTTATGCTATCAAATCGCTGATTATACCCCTACATACATGGTTACCAAATACCCATGGAGAAGCACATTACAGTACATGTATGCTTCTATGGATGGCTCAAATTGCTGGTTACATCCATCAATTCTATAGGCTATCAATCATAAGGTTAGAATCATGCGATCATAGTAATTTTTCACATGCTAGTGGATGAAGTGTGCTATGGAATTTGGTAAGGGATGTAGTGAAGTGAGTGAAATGAAAAAGAAAGGTGCAGAAATGCGAATTTTCAAGGATGGATGAGAGTGGATGGAGGGAACGTACATCCTAGCGCGCTCTTTGGCAATAGCCTCTTTGCTGCCCATCTGCAAAGACAAATCGGGAAATGTTCGATCCAACAAAAGCAAATAGAGAAGGAAATAGATATATCTAGAGAGAGAGAAGACAACGATGATGATGATGACGACGAACCTGGTAAATGTCGAGGAAGCGCTGGGAAGGCCTCTGGAAATGGGGATTGGAAGGGAGAAGGTGTTCAGGTTCATGTCTGGGAAGGAGGGATGATGGAAAAGCTACAGCTTTGGGAGTTGAAGAAAGAGGGTGGTTTTGGAGCATCAAACGTCTCAAGCTCAGCATCATGCTCTGCTACAGTACGGTATGCTTCCACCTCTCTCCCTCCCCCCTCTCCCTCTCTCTCTCTCTCTCTCTCTGAACCGTAAGAACGCGACTTTCCTGTAAACCCCGCCTACAGGGATGGGCCACCGAAATGTCCGTGAGACATACACTCCGTCCATTAGTTTGCGTTAGGACGTGAGTCCAAAAATGACTTGAAGCGGATTGGTTGGTGTACCACACACCACCGATCTGGCTGGTGTGTTGACGTCACCAATTTTTGTGGGTCCCACCACGAGGTATGTGCTATATCCCAGCATTCCTTTCATTTGATGAGCTTGAGCCAAAAACTGAGACAGATCTAAAGATTAAATAGACCACACTGAAGAATCGTAGGGATTGGACGTCTATCATTGAAACCTCTCGGGATCATAGAAGTTTTAGATCAATGTAATATTTGCTTTTATTCTCCGTGACTTTGTACTCATGAATAAAAGTTATGGTGGGCGTACGAGTGTTTTAGCAGTGAGAATTATTGTCCTCACTGTTATCTGTAGTGTGGTTCACTTAAGCTTTGAATATGAATCATTCTGGGGTCATGCTTTAAAATGATCTCACTCTAAAATGATGATCTTGCAAAATAGATGAACATTTTGGGATCACATGACTTTGATCTCTTTTGAACAATTCGTAGCGACTCGGAGCTCCACCAGCCGCAGTTGTCATCTTCGCACTACACGTACCCAAGACATGTACCCACACCAGCAACCGGTAGTGTGTGTGGTACACCAGCCAATCCACTTCCAACATGAATTTGGATACAAAAATCAAGTGGGCCACGCTAAAGGAAACAGTGGGAATAGAAAAGCCCTAAATTGAAAGTTGAAACCTACTGTGTCACCATCGTAAGGTTTATATGTCACCATTGTAATGTTTTTATGCCATCTAAATATCTTGTATGGTGATTCTCACTAGATGGACGAAAAACACAGTCAAAGTCATTCAAAACTTCCGTAGTCACGGTTTCCTATTCGGTGGCCAACTTGAGTTTTGGATCTGCCTTCATTTTTGCGATCCAACAAAACTGGCTGATGGATCGTGTGGAAGTCATGGACAGGCATTGTTTACTGACACTGCCAGTACCGAGTGGCTACTGGAGAGTACCGGGTGTCGTTCTATTATTTTTATACCATTTTTAGGACATGAGCAGAAATCCAAATCTCAGGTAGACCCCACTATAAGAAAAGCAGTGGTGATTTAATGCCCACTATTTAAAAACTTTTTAAAGTACACTCTAAAGTTTATTTGCCACCCACGTCCAACACGGAGATTATGTCATGGATGAAGGGAAACTACGAATATCATGGTGAACTTTTGTGGCCCGGTGGCCCCAAAAAAAGCTTTTAATGGTGGCGTTCAATCATAAACAGTGGCGTGGTCCACATGAGATTTGGATCCATGTTATTTTTGCGCTCATGCCCTAAAGTGATATGGAAAAGTGGATGGATAGTATGAATAAAACACATACATCATGGTGGGTTCACATGGCACCGTCTAGTAGCCACTGACAGCATCAGTAGGCAATCCAAGTCTGGATGTCATACATACATCGCAGTGGGCCTCATGAAAATTCACCTAAAAGGACAGGCAGGTTTACAGGGAAAAGGGGACCAAGAAATCGGGTCCCTCATTTATTGTCTGGTAATCGGGTCTTGCGGGTGGGTCTTGTAGGTATTGTAAGGGGTACCCAAAAAATATAGGATCGGTGGTAGGGCTGTCAATGGGCGGTAGTCTTGATAGGCCTTTGGGCTTGGCCCGTCTTGGGGGTGGTGTATCCGGCCCGACGGTCAGGCCTGATACTATTTTCGGTGTGGTCCATTTGAGCTTTAGATATGATTCACTTTTTTTTTTCAAATGCTCTAAAATAATCACAAAAAAAATGGATAAATGGTATGGATATAATAAATACATCATTGTGGGGCCCATGTAATTTTGATCTCATTTGAGCCGTTCGTACAACTCGGAGTTCGAGGTGCGTCTTCACTCGCCTTTGCACGACATGTATCTACACAGCTGTGTTGACGTGCTGTGCATGAAAGTGCAGCTGTGTTGACGTGTTGTGCACAAAAGTGCAACTGTGCATTGTTGTATTGACGTTAGCAAGTTCTATGAGTCTGATCATGGGGTATGTGTTATATCCAAACCGTGCATTCATTTGGCGAGCCCGTCTTAGGTCTTGAGACGAAAAATAAGTCAGATCTAACTATCAAGTGGACCACACTGAAAAAAGCAGTGGGGGGATTGAACGTCTACCATTAAAAACCTTTTTGGGGTCACAGAAGTTTTGGATCAATTTGAAATTTGTTTTTCCTCTTAATTCAGGTCTTTGTGACCTTATTAATAGATTGGATGGAAAATAAACGTTATGGTGGGCCATATGAATTGCTTAACGGTGAAAATCATTATCTCTGCTACTATTGGTGGTGTGGTCCAGATGATCTTTGGATATGATTCATTTTTTGGATAATGCTCTATAATGATCTCTAAAAATATATGAACGGTGTAGATATAACAAATACGTCACTGTGGGGCCCATATAACTTTAATCTCCTTTGAACTGTTCGTACAACTTGAAGCTCAAGGAGCGTTAGTACTCGTCTTCGCACGACACGTACCTACAGTGGCTATATAGCTGGTGTGTGGTACAACAGCAAATCCGCTTCCGTAACTCAATGGGCTCTTTTATCGTACTGAGTAAACTCTGTTGGGGCCCACCGTAAATGCATGTGGTTTATCCACGCCGTCTATTCGTTTTTCTATATCATTTTAGTGGTTGAACCCAAAATTGACGCATATCCAAAGCTCAAGTGGACCATACCACAGGAAAAAGTAGAAATATTGATTTTCACCATTGAAAATTTTATAAGGCCTCAGTTATGTTTATTTGTCATCCAACCTGTTCATAAGATAAAATATGTGATAAATATTCATAAGAATCACTTCGGATCGAATCGGATCCATTCGGTTCGGATCGGTCCAGATTGACCACGATCCGAACCCGATCCGATGAACGGTCGGATCTGACCGATCCAACTCGATCTGCACTGATCCAGGCCTTCGGTTCGGTTCAGATCGGGTCGGTTTGTGCCCAGCTCTACTAGCAAGTCACAGGACCTAACCGAACAATCCAAAATTTAGACCTATGGAGTAGGTCCAAGTCCAATAAATCATCCCAAATTACAAATAGGCCAAGCTAGGTTTTCTCCAAATCTACCTGACCTAATGCTATCTAGACGTAGTTTATAACAGGTTGATTTGGGTTTGCCACCTAGGCCTGCACCTGACTTAGCCCAACAAAAAATAATAAATTAATTAGATAGATCAGGAATTCTTTCTTTTAAGCTAGATTACTGTAATGGTTCACAATTCTTTTTTCTAAAACATAGTTATCCATCCACCACTTGTGCCATTATAGACTACGCAAATCGTTGGCCCATTGCCATTGGAGATTATATCGAAACTTGCATTAATGGGAATACTTTAGCTACCTAATTTTACCATTTGAATAATCACTGTCGGTCAATTTATTCCTTACCATATAATTGATCGCCACCACTAATTAGATGGTTTGGAACATTATTTTTGTAAAAAAACTCAATTGTACTTTCTAGACGTGGCTGGTACCTATTTAAACCCGGCCCATTGAATAAATGTGTCAATTATTTTGACCTGGACCTAACCCAAACCTAATAGGGTTTTTTTAATGGGCTGGGTGTGAATCCAAAAAATTGCTCAATTCTTAAATGGGTGAGTTTGGAGCTACCCGACCTTACCCATTTGCACCCTGATGTGTCATAACATCTTTAAATTGGATTTCTTATTTATGAATAAATGAATTGGCGATGTTTCTTTTTCTTTCTTTTTTTTGGAAAAGGAAACTCATACTCTTTTATTTTGGAATTTCTACTATTAGTTTATAAGATTATGTTTGTTTTATGTGTTGGAAATGGGCATGTGAGGCCCACTTGTGGGCAACCACCAATGGGTGGGTCCCATATGGTTTTCCCTCCATCATTCCAACACTAGTGAGTGGGTTTAATAGTGTTTTCCTCATATATTTTAAATTCAAAGATATTTAAGATGTTGGAGAAAGATTGGATTTAATAGGAGTAAGTTCAATCTCATCTAAACTCCTCCTATATCCTTTCCATCTCTCTTTTTATAAAAGGGAAGGCATTCCCTCGTTTGAAGCATTTAGAAAATTAGAGGGCTCTCAGTGATAAAATTACTACTACACCCATTTGTCCATTAAGCCTGCCTTTAAACAATACCTTTGATCACAATTTGGGGGCCATCTTAACTATTAAATCATAGAGATTATCATATTCTATATGCTCCTACAGCGATTAGGCACACTGATAGACGTAAAGTATCTATCTTTAGCTCTATGCTAAGGTCCCAAAATCATTTAGACATTGTCGGATGTTGGGAGCCCACTCATCCAGGCTTTTCATTAATAGTATCAAAGCAACCTACATCATATTTCCGATTTGTGCAGTATATGATCGAGGAAAGTGCTTTTTTCCTAAAATTTATTATTTGAAGCCTCTTTGTTTATAATTAATATATCCATCATTAATGCCATTTTTATAATTAAAACCCAATTAAATCAACAAACTTGCCCACTAACTTACAAGAGATTAAGAAAATAAAATTAGAAAAATATGATAAAATTAAAAAAGAAAAAAGGGGATGAAGTGTTCTAGGTTAGTGTTGGACTACTCCTCACAGCAGCAGCACACGCAACCATCATTGGACTTCGAGGTGCAGTTGGCAACCATAACAATCGTCGTTGTTAGCCACCCACTCTCTCTCTCTCTCTCTCTCTCTCTCTCTCTCTCTCTCCCTCTCTCCCTCTCTCTTTGCACTCGCTCTCTCCGTCTTCTCTCTCTCTCTCCCTCTCTCCCTCTCTCTTTGCACTGGCTCTCTTCGTCTTCTCTCTCTTTCTTTCATCTATGTTCATTGTGGAAGTAGACATGGCAGTGGCAGCCATGGTCATCGCCTCCCTCTAAAGCCACGATGTCTGTGGCACCTCTTGCCACAAGTTCCTCTCTTTTCTCTTAATTTCGGTAGTCACGGGAGTTTCGTTGGAGAAGGTTTTTTTTTCCCCAAATCCTAAAATGAAAAGAAATGAGGAAGAAGAAAATGCATTGAGCTTAGAGATGGGCCTGAATTTTGGCCTTTCGAGAGAAGTACACCTCAGTATGCTCTTATATTGCGTTGGAGTAAAAAATGATTAATTCTTCAAAATACTTTAAAATCGATCATGACGTACACTTGTGCATCGTGATTTACGAAAATGAACCTAATTTTTATTGAGATAAACTCGTCTCTAAATCTGATCGTTAGGTAGTTGTCATAGATGAGGAGATCATTCCTAGGAACTTATAGACTTGTGTTAGATCAGATATAAGGTATGGAGTTGGCATAGTTGGTTGTTACCATAGTAACACGAGATAATCTCATTAGCAAGCCATCAAACATATATTCCGTTGTCTTAGAGGAACCAAGGACTTGATGATGTGTTATTAAGGCATGAATCTCGAGCTTAAAGAATTTTCAAATGGAGCCTAGGGTAATGACCTCAATGAGAGAAAATCAACTTCATGTTACGTATTCTTGCTCGAGGAAGGTGTTATCTCATGGTCGAGCAAGAAACAAACATTATCTACATCTCTTTCATCCATTGAGATAGAGAACATTGCATGTTGTGTTGTTGTTCGGGAGTATATGTAGGTTCAAAGAATCCTGCAAAGTCTAGTTGTTGTGTTGGGTAGTCTTAAGCATATATCGTTAACGATAAATAACACACATGCCTCCAACTTGGTACATTGCTCTAAACTTCATTAAAAGTCCAAGCATGTTGAGATTAAGTATCATTACGTATGTGATCAATGGTGATAAACAAGTTGTTCCCGGTTATATTCCCACCAAAGAGATGTTGGCAGACTCCATGAAGAAATTTGTAACTACTACCTATTACAGGTTCACTTCAGGTAGATGTGATTAGAAAGAGCTTAAGTGATGAAATTGTATACATATATAATATATTTCTTATATTTCATTAATAAATAAATATTCATTTTGTTCGGTATTGTGCATTATTATTGATTAGGTATGTAAATCATCAGCCTTTGCCTTAAGTTTTTTAAGGATCTCTACCTTTATTTGTAGGCTTGTCACCTACTTGCACGGGTAGACAAATCCTGAATGCACAAGAGAGTATAGTTGAGGTTATGTTCGTATGTTAAGGTATAAACCAACCTTTATTGTGAAGAATGGAGGACAAATATATGAGTGATGAGACGTCGTATCGATTTTTCATCATAAGAGACTAAAGATAAGACTAATTGAAGTTAAAATAACATAATCACTCAATTACTCTTCTAAATGATTAATATTATGGTTTGATTAAAAGTCAAGTCATAAGGATATAATATGGGTCATGCCTCACATGTGATTACCTGCATATTATAGACCCTGATACATGCCTAGTAAAGTTTACTTTTTAACATGCATTATACCTATTATTTACAGATTGCTTTGATTTGGTTTGATCATTACAATGTGCGAATAGCAAACCCCATAAGTAATTCTTTGTATCTGTAACACCCTGAAAATCGGGGATCGAGTATAAGCTCCACTCCCGAGTTCTAATGCATCACTTATGCAACATAGATTATGATGATTGAATGGTGTCCATATTAGTGCATTAAACATGAGTGGGATTATACCAAACAACTTGTCATACTCCAGAGACAGTTAAATAAGCAAGCAAAAGACTGTGATAGATATATAAAATATATAAACTGTTATAAGTCTTCAAAGTGTGAACATGTTGCCAGGTTAAATATATATACATGTATACTCCAAAAATAAACAAAAAGAATGTACATAGGTGCTCCAAAAGTGTAAAATAACAAGTGTAATGGCGTCTAATCAACATCCCTGTAACCCCGTCGATCAGAACATAGTCTACATAGACCCGCCTGATAGCTGCATATAGGAGAAACCCTCCTCACCATCATAAAAGTCCGGCTCCGCTTCGCAAGCATCGTCATCATCTGAAACTAAAACAGGGTCTGGTTGGTGTTTAAAATACCATCCCGTAACGTGGGAGTGAGTGATCAACTCAATGGAGCTATAAAGCAAAGGTTAACATGTTATCAATTCAGTCAAACAGTAATGATAAAGCAATACAATCACGCATCCCTAAGTACTCTGATTAATACAAAAATGGTATGTATAAATGATGCATGCCCTCGCCTGCACTCCCTCTGCGATCTTCATCTCACGGTCGTGCATGTCAGTCACTTCCTCAGTGCTCTACCCAACGCCAAACGGCACATGCAATGCGGTGCATGAGCGTGCTTACCAAGTTTTTATTAGTCCTTTTCATACAGCAGGATTGGGAAGCTAAGGTACCGCCCTTTATATCATTAACCCAAACAATGATCCATCTAGGGATGTCAATCGTAGTTAATCACATATGATAGGCAAGTTCAGGTCACTACCACCAATGCCCTACCAACTGACAGTCTATTTTCGAAGGCTCGTCACTGACCCAACTGGGGACCACAACCAGGCTGCACCGGGGTAGGCCTATTTCATACTCGAGGTCACTCCACCAACTCCTTACCAACTGACAGTCTATTTTCGAAGGCTCGTCACCGACCCGACTGGGGACCACAGCCAGGCTGCGCCAATGGAGGCCGACAACTCAAATACAGTGTCTCATACCACCGTATTCGGCTCACGAGTCTGAGTTGCTCACTAGTAACTACGGGGAGGCTCGTCGCCCCAGCGTAGGCCAACAGCTCGACCACAGTGTCCCATACCACCATGTCCGGCTCATTAGTCTTAACGGATCGTGGTACCATGGTTAAATAGGCTTTTCACTGGTAGTTGGTACCTTATATTCAAGCAGGAGCGTCCATACATGGTGAACATACATTAGGCTAATCGGGTTGCTTAACGAGCTCGGTTAGTACGAGCGTACCTCGAGTTGATCGACATGAAGTACGTAAGCACTCCGTGTGGCCTAACCACTGTCAACAACCAAAGTATGGCTCGGATTCATTGAACATGTCCTGTGTGGCGAGACGACCTCAACCACCAAATCAGGATCCATTACCGATTGCCTTGACTACATCGTAGTCCCAAACACATTCAAATAAGATAGGAATACATATGTGCTAGTCCAAAATAGCATGTAGTAACCAACTTAAATATAAGTTTCATTTGAGCATTTCAACAAACACCTAGTGTACATATTCGCATATATAGGCATTCAACCATAAAGCACATAGTAATAATATAGGGTATATAAAGGAAACTATAACCATAGTTAAGGAAAATGAGAATCCTATCTCAACACCCTCATTACATGCATTTCAACAGGTATTTCCTCATTGAGGCATTTTATCAAACACATAGGCTACACATTTCAACATACACAGATTAGACTAGATATAACATATATCCTAGCAAGCTCTTTTATAAAAGATTTGCCACATACTCAATAAGCATATATTCATCGTTAATAATCATGGCAAGCACAAATCCAAATTCCATACTCATTCAGTCATTTCAATAAACACTTAGACTATACACTATCACATACGTAACGTATGTTGGTGATAACAGGAATTAAGACATTTCCTTTCACCAAGGAGTTGTCACACGCATAACGGCCATATATTCATGACGAATAATCATGGCAAACGCGAATCCAAAAACCATACATATTTAATTATTTCAACAAATACATAAAATATGCTATACTTGACATAGTTCATACGTATTCGTAAAGCGAAACAAACATCACGTTTTGCATGTGAAATGGCACCCACGTCAGTAATAAATCATTAACTGACATTGAAAGCCTTGAAAACCATAACCTAAACATGTATAGTCCGCACCTTTCGCCAGTAGACTCGTAACGAACTCGGTTTAAACACCAAGCCTTTGTCTACGGCACAACGGTCACGTATAACATGAAATATGTTAGCTATTTCATCACTTATACTATTAAAAATTCTAAAGCAGATTAGGGTTAGGTTTTCTTACCTACGAACAGAGTCAGAATCGCCGGAATAGCGATGCAAGAACGATAGCTAAGCCCGTGGAGCGATGAGATCGAATCCCAGGAACTCTCTCCCACTTTCTCTCTCTTTCCTTCTCTCTTTGCTCTCTTCTCTCTCATAGGGTTGCAAATTCATATGGAATGAGAGAGAGAGAGAGGGTCTAATGCCCTTATATAGGCCCAGAACTGATGGGAATGACCCCAAGGCCAAGGTATACTTAGGTTATAACCAAAAGGCACCTGCTTCGATCCAACGGAGTACTTCTGGAGGCCCCTTTTCTACATGTGGTCAGACTTAAGCTCCCTGACATTGGATCTAGGTCGAGTGAAGGTTTCGATCCAATCGGATTTGTGGATTGACCGTGGCGGACCAGTTTCAGTTCAACGATCATTGTCACTCGATCAGGGCCACGAGTACATGGACCTGTGTATGAAAATTTTCCTGATCCAAGGGTGTATTTGGGTCAGATTCTGACGATCTGAAATCTTAGAATTGGCCCGTAAGCGAACAGCCCAAATCACTCAAATTCGAGTTCGATTTCTAAAGGTATTCGCGTTTCTCACACACTTCGCTCCAGGTTCAAGTTGTGCGTTTCTGGACACTGTTAGGACTTGATTTTCAAGATGGTTGTCAAGCCCAGTAAATCGGTCATATTCGTATAGTTTCGCGATCATCGGACTTTCGACGTGCGGTCCAGGTCCGATACGGAGTTTCAAGGTGCTCCCGAGAGTAACCGGGTTTAGAGATTGATTCTAGATTTCAGGGTAAAGTAGCGTCAATGATTCTGCACGTTTTGGGTCTTATAGATCATATTTGAAGTGATTAGTGTTAATTTCACAGGTACTCCAGTTTATCACTAGCTAATTCTCGTCTAATTTCTAAAGGATTTGGTCCTTAGTGATTTTTGCCTGAGGTGGTGCTCGGGTCTTTGTATAAATTTTTTCGGGACGTTACAGTATCCTTAACTATCATTCTTTTGTATGTGAGAGAATGATTATATGTCGTTACTATAACATACAATAAAGAAAGTTCTTAAATTGGTCGAACTCAACAATACTAGAAAAGTGATTTAGTCAATTTCAAATAATACATTTGCATGGGAAAGATTGTGTGATGACTATACTAAGTTTCTATAACTACTAATACTTGAAGACTTATCCATTGATATTACTGAGTTTTTTAATATATTTTTTCAAATGATATTCTTTCCAAAATTAAATATATTATATTATTGCTTAAAAAAGAATTTAAATCGATGTTTGGAATAAATGAAGTTTTTTTAAATAAATTTGACAAGTTGTGTAAGCACGTATATTGGTCAAGTAATCCATATCAGGAGAACTCCATTTGATGTGGTCATGTGGACTAGGACAAATATTGCAAAGCTTGGGTTATACAGTGTTAATTAGGTGTTCAATCAACACTCAATTTTTTAGAAGACAATAGTGTTTTAGTTGATCTCATGCCTATAATTCTTATAATCATGTTTTTTTTTAATTATTATGAAATGAGCTAGATGGACAATTTATATTGTGCCCATCCTATAATATGATTGGGTAGGAGATACTGGATATGGGCCCATGGGGCCCGTTTATGGGTAGGTCCTACATGATTTTTTCTTCGCAACTGCTCTTTCAATTTTTTCGAATATTTGAGGTTTGGGATACGAGAGAGAGAGAGAGAGAGAGAGAGAGAGAGAGAGAGAGATCAAATATGATAAGGGTAAGCCATATTCCATCCAAACTCCTCCCATATCCTCTCTGATCCCTCAATTTATATAAAAAAGGAAGGCTTTCCCTCGCTCAAAGCGTTTTCAAAATGAAAGAGTTCCCAGAGAGAAAATATGAAGGAATAACTATACTCATTTGTCCATGAGGTCCATATCTATTTGATCTAAGCCTTTAACTGTAATTTGAGGGCCATCTTAACTAGAGAATTAAAGAGGTGATCAAATGCTCTTTTCTCCCATAGTGGTTGGGTGGACTCCTAGATGTATGATGTCTATCTTTGACTTTTTGTGAAGGTCCTAAGATAGTGTAAATATCGTCAATATGACACGTTTTGGAACTTGGATAGATACTAATAATTATGGCCACATCATACATTCTAATAAGCTTACACCATGCGAGGTATTCTTATATTCAAATATATGGGATGCCTATGCATGTTGGTTAGTTATTTCCACATCTCCTCGAATGCCAATTCTCTCACATGCATAATACATTGTGTCTTCACTGGTATTAATAATTGCACCCTTTGCTTATTTATGTAACGCCCTGAAAATCGGGGGTCGAGTAGCAACTCAACACTCGAGTTCCAAAACATCACTTATGCAACATAAATGCTTATGATTGAATGTTGTCTATGATAGTGCAATAAACATGAGTGAGATTATACCAAAACAGTAATTCATACTCCAGATCAAGTTATAAAATGCAAGCGGAAGACTAAAAGATGCATATAAATGTATATAAAACCAAAAATGTCATAATCGATCTCCAGAGTATGAACATCGTACCGAGTCACCATATATATATATATATGTATTTGTTTTAAAAATCAAAATGTCAAAAAGTGGTACAACTAGAGTGGTACACCCCCGTCATCTGGATGGCCTAAGCGTAGCCTCCAGAGAACTGCATGAAGGAGAACTCATCCTGATCATCATAGTAATCAGGCTCAGCCTCCTGCGTCTCGTCAATACCTGCATCTAAGACAGGGTCTGGTGGGTGTCCAGAACACCATCCCGTAACGTGGGAGTGAGTAGCTAACTCAGTAGAATAATAGAGCATAGGTTAACATGTTATCAATTCAGTCAAGCAGTAATGATAAAGCAGTACAATCAACATCCCTAAGTACTGTAATTAATGCAAGGATGAGATGCGATAATGATGCATGCTCTCACCAACATACTCCCTCATGCGACACCATCTTACGTTTGCGGCATGCATTCACCTTCAGTGCTCCATATCTTCCAGGCACATGCAGTGCGATATGAACATGATTACCGAGTTGTTATTAGTCCTTTTCATACAACAGTATTGGAAAACTAAGGTACCTTCCTTATATCATTCCCAAACAATGATCCATTCTAGGGTTGTCAGTCCTAAATAATCTCATACAATGATGCGATTCTAGGTAGGGCTGCCAAGGCTGTTACATGCACTCGTTGCACCGCTCCCCCATCACCTTATCAATACAGGTCTAGTTTATACTCTGTTACTATGGGAAGGTGTTCACTCCCCAAGAATAGGGTTGTGATGTAGTAAAAACTCGGTAAGACCGAGGTCGAATCCACAGGGACTGAAACCTGTACGTATCCTGAAAATAAACAGATCTAGAACTAGGCTAAGATGAAATCTAAACCAATTGTGATTTGAGGAATAATGGTGAATTATTAAGCTAAATTTAAGAATTCAGAGAAGGGAACTAGGGATTCAGGGGATCCACTTGTAGAGATCAGGGAGATTACGCTTGATTTACGACCTCAACTGGAATTGAACTACTTTTGATTAAATTTCCAAGGAGATGAAAGGTGTGAGACTCAGAATCAATTTCATCACAAAACCATGCCCATGAGACAAAGTAAACAACAAAACGAAGCCAATCCACAACCAATCAACAATGGATGAATGTTAGAAAAAGTTCTGTCATCCAACCATGTCCAAGGGGCAATGATGAATAACAGGATTTCCTAAACATCAAGATAAAAATAAAGGAATTACATAAAGCTATCACAAATTAATTGTAATTACTGTCACAAAAAATTATTAAAAACTATATGTAATTTCTTATAATCAACTAATGGAGAAGTAGTTCAATGTATATGATCCAAGCCGTAAAATCCCATCACACTACAAGCTTCACCCCTTAGCCCTAGCTAAGGGGTTTAGACAACCATGATTGGCTGGATTTCTCAATAATCAAAGAAAGAAAAGAAAACAGCAAAAAAACATAAAACAATCCTCTTTCTCTCTCTGTCTCTCTCTCTCTTCTTCACTGCCGTCGGATGATTTTCATGCCCTATTCTTTCTTCTCTCTTATAGACAGCGGCTAAGACGTGGATGGCTGGAATTTCCGCAAGGAGAGGTATCACACAATCCATGTGCATGCGTACGTTGATTTTCTCCAAGAAAATAAGGAAACTGCTTAAACCCTGCTCACATAGCCAATCACGGCAACCAGAATTTTGCCCACTTTCCTTCCTGATTGGCGGGTAATCTTTCAATCTGCACCATTCACGTTGTTGGCCATAGGTTGATCCTTTGAGGGATCATCCTTCTGTCTCTGATAGTCCCATCTTTCAGCACTCAATCAGCCGGATAAGATTCTGTTTTTACCAGCAGATGGACTCTTGTTGCTTCTTGCACTTGATTTGTTTCTTTGGATGGTTCAGATTGTCGGTCACATTGATCCCTGGCCCACCAAGATCCTTGTGTGGGTAATGATTTATAAAAAATTCATGAAACTTGTTTACTTTACGCGCAGAGATCACCGACCGACCGACAGAATTACGCACCAAAGAAGATTCGCAACCACCAGATTTGAACCTCGAACAATCCGGGACTCCGGCGGTTTGGTGTGTAATCAACCTTTCCAAAAAAGGGAAACGTCCCTACGGACGGTTCTGAGTAACCTATCAGATGGACGGTGTGGAATTTCTGGACATCCACTCACAGTGGCCCACAACTCTTCTAGACTGCTACTGGTCCTTTAATTTCGTAATGCAGAAGCTCTCCTTTGACTGAGAACTGTGTTTTCGTACATGCACCCCAACATGTGATCTTTCCAGGGTTTTATTCATCCACAAACCCTTTGTATGATGGACGGTTTAGATCTTCCATGGGAGTCACGATGGTGGCCCACAGCGATCCGCAAGATGGCCTCCTGCATCGGTTTCATGTTAACATTGCAATGCAGGGGCTAATTTTGGCTGAGCTTTGAATGTCTACCTGCTTGCTGTTTCCCCTGAAATTTCTTGGGTTGGGACGGATTTGTCCAAGCTACCTGATGGATGGTTTGGATCGGACAGATGGTCCATGATAGCGGCCCACCGACTTCCGCAAACAGGCTCCACTCCACTGTTGCGCGAAAAACATAACGGCAGTTGCCGTTTTTCTCTTTGATACGGGATCACCCGTTTTGGAAGGCAACGCAGTTGCCGTGCACCTCTGGTGCTCTTGTGCACCATGTACACTCACCGTACTTGTGGGCCCCACTGATATTTTTATATGAAATCCGCCCCGTCCATTCATTTTATCACCTCATTTAAGGCATTGGGACTAAAACTGAAGTATATCCAGATTTCAAGCGGGCCGCAAATCAGGGATATGAGGACTGATCTATCATTGGGGTTGCTTCCACAATGATCCGAGAGGTGAAATTTAATATGTACGGTTATTTTATTTCCCTCGTCCCATGTATGAAGTTTCGAGTCAATCGGATGGCGGGAACAATGTGATCTTGCTTTTTGCATCAATTTCAGGCCTCTTTAACATGAGCGGCTGATTTTCTCGGATCCTTGGTGTGTAAATTCTTCTATATCGGTCCTCTGGAGTCCGTCCCTTGTTATGGTGATTTCAGAGCATCAAATACACACTTTTAGCACCTTTTTGTAGTCCACACTTGCAGATGTACCTTGCATCACAAACACGATTAAATTAGGCTTTTAAACAGTGGCATGTTCATAAATCCGGTAATAACTGGGGTCTAATATGCAATATTTGACCCTCAACACAACCCCCAACCAGCATTTTGCTAGTCCCGAGCAAAACATGCGAAAAAATAAGTTGAGAATTTACAGGGTAATTTCCATGAAACCGAGTGATATTTTTGAAGAACGATTCAGATATGAGAAATTTAAGATTAATGAATGTTGGGCATAAAATTTCTCCTGGAGGTAAGCGCATGGTAGACTTCATAATCAAGTTCAAATATTAATCCATTACTAGAATAATTCTACACATTGAGTTCCATGAGTGTATAGTGTGATCTCGGCTTTATCGATTATTTAAGATTCAATCCGTCATTTCTTGATATCATTGGTTAATAAATAAGAAGACTCATGACAATCCAAACCTAAACCAAAACCTGCCTCATAGATCAACATTCCATCCCTTGATTTTTCTATAAAAATTAATGCTAATGAAAGGAATCAAATCCTCACCTATAGGAAGCAAACCTATAGTGAAGATCAATTGCCCAAAACTCTTGTATTTTCTACATTTTTTTTTTTTTTTAAACCATGGGGAATCGACTCTACACCTATGGGGAGCAAACCCATGGTGAAGTCCATTCGCCCAACCCTTTACACAGGCAGCTATCCTGTAGCTGGGTTTTCTCATTTTCTTTCATTCTTCTTATTGAACATGATGGACAAATTCCCCAAGCTGATTCCTTTCATTCTTACTGATCACCAAGTCAATCCTTCAATATTGAACTGAAACCTCAATGCATAAGAGAGATGTGATATGTGAAATCATGACTCCATCAATGTTTTAAATCTTCTAATCATGAATTGATAATTCGAACTCAACTATGAAATCTAACAACTAACGGAATCCAAGATTCAGAAATTACTCACATTCTGTATCTTGTAATTTCAAAATCACAACTATCTTTCAAAATCACTTTGTATTCAACAGAAATTTCAGAAAAATTTTAAAAATTTTCACAATTTTGAAAATTTTTCACAATTTTGAAAATTTTCACAATTTTGCTCAAGACCTAGAAAAGACTGATTAGGTAACCTAATCTCCCACCCCCAACCTAAAATCTACATTGTCCTCAATGTAAAAGAAATAAGCATGCAATGCACATGGGACAACGAGAAGAAAAGAGGAGTGATGAAAAGATAGTACCTGGATGGAGAATCAAGAAGCTTGCTCAAAAATATCAATATAAAAGCAGGTCAGCACAAGAGAGATATCAACAAAAACAAAACAAAAAATAGCAAAAATAAAATCCTAAAAAGAAAATCTTACCTATACCACTTTCGCAGGTGCTCTCGATTGCATTTAGCGTATGCAACAAGCCTTTAAACCCCTAGGTTACCCCTAGTGGACGAGTTGTAGTCTCGTGAAGGTTTGCAGTAATGTTACCCACAAACATTGAACTAACTAACAATCAAAAAGAAATAAAATGAAACGCTGGGTTGCCTCCCAGGAGCGCTAAGTTTAACGTCTTTAGCCAGACCAAAGCAACTACCCTAATCCTATAAAAGCAATAAACCTACCTATACCTCCATCAGACTAGGAGATCATTCCTGGTAAACAGGATTAGTAAGAGGCATGGACCTGTCCTCTGAATCAAATTTCTCGACAAATGGCTTTAAGCGATGTCCATTTACTTTAAACTCCTTGCCATTGTCGGGGTCTCTTATCTCGACGGCCCCATGAGGATATGCAGTAACGACAATATAAGGACCGGTCCAACGAGATCGAAGCTTACCCGGAAAGAGATGTAATCGAGAATTATACAAAAGGACTTTCTGACCTGGCGTGAATGATTTTCGTAGAATGTGTTGATCATGAAACGCCTTCATCCTGTCCTTGTAAATTCTCGAGTTCTCGTACGCTGCTCCGGATTTCTTCAAGTTCATTTAATTGAAGTTTGCGTAGCGAGTCAGCGTTGTTGATTGAAATTAAATTTTTGATCGCCCAAAGAGGCTCTATGTTCCAACTCCACAGGCAAGTGGCAAGCCTTCCCATAGACGAGTCTAAAGGGAGACATTCCAATAGGGGTTTTAAAAGCAGTACGGTATGCCCATAAGGCATCGGTCAATCGAATTGACCAATCCTTACGGTCAGGGTTAACCGTTTTCTCCAAAATGTGTTTGATCTCCCTATTGGAAATCTCAACTTGCCCACTTGTCTGTGGGTGGTATGGGGTGCTCACCTTATGAGAGATACCGTATTTCTTCATTAAACTCTCAAATGGTCTATTACAAAAGTGTGAGCCCCCATCACTAATGATGGCTCGAGGCGTTCCGAATCGGGAAAGGATGTTTTCTTTCAGGAATTTAATGACCGTGCGATGGTCATTAGTTCGACACGGAATCGCTTCGACCCATTTAGTGACATAATCTACAAGCAAGCAAAATATATAAATTCCCAAAAGATTGGGGAATGGCCCCATGAAATCGATGCCCCAGCAATCAAATGCCTCTATGATAAGAATGGGATTCAAGGGCATCATATTTCGACGAGACAATGCTCCCAATTTCTGACAACGCTCACAAGCTTTGCAAAACTCATGAGTATCCCTGAACATAGTGGGCCAATAGAAGCCACACTGCAATTTTGGCCGTGATCTTTTTGAGAAAAGTGACCACCACGAAGCTGTGAGTGACAGAAGGAGATGACACTCTGATGCTCATCGTCTGGTACACATCTCCTCAAGATTTGGTCTGGGCAATATTTAAACAAGTATGGATCATCCCAGAAGAATTTGCGCACCTCGGTGAAAAATTTCTTCTTATCTTGCGCAGTCCAATGTGTCGGTATGGAACCTGTGGCAAGATAATTAGCGATATCAGCGAACCAAGGCAAATGAGAGACTCTGAACAATTGTTCGTCAGGGAACATGTCATTAATCGGTGTCGTCTCAAAGAAATCAGAGGGATTAAGGCGAGAAAGATGGTCAGCCACTACGTTCTCTACTCCCTTTTTATCTTTTATCTCTAGGTCAAATTCCTGGAGTAGGAGGATCCATCTTATCAGGCGGGGCTTAGCATCATTCTTAGACAGAAGATACTTAAGCGCTGCGTGATCAGTGTAAATAATGATCTTGGATCCAATCAAGTATGACCTAAATTTGTCCAAGGCGAACACTACGGCTAAGAGTTCATTTTCCGTAGTTGAGTAATTCACTTGGGCAGGATTTAGAGTCTTACTTGCGTAATGAATAACGTAGGGTTTCTTATCTTTTCTCTGGCCTAGAACTGCCCCAAGAGCATAATCGACGCATCGCACATAAGTTCAAAAGGAATGCTCCAAATCGGTGTACGTATGATGGGTGCACTAGTCAATATGCCCTTAAGTTTAGTGAAAGCTTCCCGACATGGTTCATCCACTCGTATGGGCATCCTTTGAAGTAGATTACATAGAGGACGAGAGATGAGACTAAAGTCCTTTATGAATCTTCAGTAAAACCCGGCGTGTCCTAAGAAGGATCTCACGTCCCTTATGTTCTGGGTGGAGGTAGGTTAGAGATAAGATCGATCTTTGCCTTATCCACCTCGATTCCTTTGGATGAAATAATGTGTCCAAGGACAATTCCCTTCTGAACCATGAAATGGCACTTCTCCCAATTAAGTACCAAGTTCTTTTCTTCACATCTTTTCAGCACACATTTAAGACTTTCCAAGCACTCGCTGAAAGATGGACCGAAGACAGAGAAATCGTCCATGAAGACCTCTAAATATCGCCCCACCATGTCAGAAAATATGCTCATCATACATCGTTGGAAAGTGGCAGGAGCATTACATAGCCCGAATGGCATCCTTCGGTAAGCAAAGGTGCCGTAAGGACATGTAAACGTAGTCTTTTCTTGATCTTCAGGGGCGATCTCTATCTGGTTGTAGCCCGAATACCCGTCAAGGAAACTGTAATAGGAATGACCAGCTAACCTTTCCAAGATCTGATCAATGAAGGGCAAAGGAAAGTGGTCTTTCCTCGTGACGGTATTTAATTTTCTGTAGTCAATGCACATCCTCCAACCAGTAGTGACTCTAGTTGGCACGAGTTCATTATTGGCATTGGCTACGATGGTGATCCCGGACTTCTTAGGAACCACCTGAGTTGGACTCACCCATTGACTATCAGATATAGGGTATATGATACCCACATCCAATAATTTAAGAACCTCGGCCTTTACCACTTCCTTCATGTTTGGATTTAGTCTACGTTGTGGTTGCCGAGCTGTCTTCGCATTATCCTCAAGATATATGCGGTGAGTACAAATCGAGGGGTCGATTCCCTTAAGGTCCGCGATTGTCCATCCAAGGGCTCCCTTATGCTCCAGGAGAGTAGATATAAGCATACTCTCTTGTTCTTTCTCAAGGTGGGCAGAAATCACCACCGGGTATGTCTCATCTTGACCTAAGTATGCATATTTTAAATCAGAGGGCAAAGGTTTTAGGTCAAGCTTCGGTGGCTTGAGGTTAGACGGTAGAGGCACTTCATCAGTGTGGGGTAACTTTTCAAATTGAGGCCTCCACCGGTTAACTTCAAGTACCGGTACCGCATCAAGCATGGCACACGTCTCCCTAATTATGTCATCATCAAACTCATGGGAGTGGGCCAGGCACGTCTCTAGAGGATCAGAGGATAAGGTAAGGGGTGTCCTATCTTCCACGAAAGTATCGATCATGTTAATATCGTGGATATCGTCATCTTCCTCTACCTGTCTGCCAGTGTTGAAAAAGATATTCATTTCTAATGTCATATTCCCGAAAGACATACTCATGATACCATTCTTGCAATTAATAATTGCGTTTGAAGTGGTAAGGAATGGGCGACCAAGAATGACGGGAATCTGAGTGCTTGTATTGTTGATGGGTTCGGTATCTAGGATGATGAAATCTACTGGGTAGTAAAATCGATCAACCTGGACCAACACATCCTCAATTATTCCTCTTGGTACACGAACAGAGCGATCAGCAAGTTGTAGTGTGGTTAAGGTGGGTTTTAATTCACCTAAACCCAACTGTTTGTATACCGAGTAGGGAATAAGATTAACGCTCGCTCCTAAGTCAAGAAGTGCGTGATCAATTCGATAGTCCCCAATTACACATGATATAGTTGGGCTACCAGGGTCTTTGAATTTTTGCGCCACATCTTGCTTTAGGATGGCACTCACTTTCTCAGTCAGGAAGATTTTCTTTTGAATATTTTGCCGTCTTTTGGTCGTACATAAGTCTTTCAAGAATTTGGCATAGGAAGGTATTTGTTTCATGGCATCAAGTAGAGGAATGTTGTCCTTCACTTGTTTCAACACCTCTAGGATATCCTGAGAGTTAGAGAGAGGTTTTGGTGCAACCAACCGTTGGGGAAATGGAGCAACCGACTTTCCTTGAGGTTCCGGCTCTAACTCTGGTGGGGCATGGCTAGATCCATCTTCTTTATCCACTTCCAGGTCTTTAGACTTTTCAGCCCTAATCGGAATGGTTTTGTCAATGATTTTTCCACTCCTAAGAGTGGTGATGGATTTAGCTTGCTCCATCTGATTTGAAGAGCTTGGGTCGCTAATTTCATATTGCGATTTAGGATTGGGAAGAGGTTGAGCTGGGAAGCTCCCCTTGTTCCCAATCGCATTTTCAGCCTTAAGTCCCTGTATTGCTTTTGTAAGGTCTTGAAAGGCCTGTAGCATACCCTGATTGAAAAGCTCTTGCTTTTGAAAATGTTTCAGAACCGGATCCTCTTGAGGTTTCTCTTGAGTTGGATTTTGATTTAGGAAACCTTGAGGTGTAGCGGTTTGTCCATTCCTCCAACTGAAGTTTGGATGGTTTCTCCAGCCAGGATTGTATGTGTTAGAGGTGGGCCCACTAAAAGGTCTTTGGTAATTGCTTACATTGGATTGCTCATTCAATACCTCTTGAAAGGCAGATATAGTTGGGCAATTCTCAGTAGTGTGAATGTTGCAACCACAAATACTACAAACAATTTCCTTGGCCTTATCCTTCTTTAATTCCATGGCCTCGAGTTTTCGAGTGAGATTGGCTACCTTGGCGTTAATATCATCATCCTCTTTCAGGAGGTACATTCCTCCTTTTTCTTTGGAATGAGTCGGCCTAGGCGTAGTACTCGGTCTAGGGGAGATGTCCCATGTTTGTGTGTTCTCAGCAAGTTTATCAAAGTAGTCCCACACTTCATCGACACCTTTATTCATAAACTCCCCATTACACATTGTCTCAACTAATTGGCGCATGGGAGACGTCAGTCCATCATAGAAAAAATTCGTGATGCGCCACGTTTCAAAACCATGTTGTGGGCATGAACTGACAAGATCTTTGAACCGCTCCCAACATTGGAAGAATGTTTCATCTTCCCTTTGGGCGAAGTTCATGATCGACTTCCTAAGGGTGTTCGTCTTATGATATGGAAAAAACTTTTAATGAACTCCCTTGTCATGTCATTCCATCTGCCAATAGATTGAGGACGTAGTGAATGTAACCACGTCTTGGCTTTCTCTTTCAAAGAAAAGGGAAAGAGTTTTAACCTGACCGTGTCATCAGACACGTTAAGAAAGTATAGGGTAGTCATGATCTCATCGAACTCTTTCAGATGTAGATATGGATTCTCTGACTCAAGCCCATGAAATTTAGGAAGGAGTTGGATCACCCCTGGCTTGATATCCATATGTCCTGCATTCTCCTGAAAAACCATGCATGAGGGCGTACTCACCCCCGCCGGTTGTAAGTAATCTCGTAAGGTACGAGGCGGGGGTGCTTGATGCACCTCATTCTCATCCTGGACATCTTCTACCCTAGGTTGGGGTAGACGAGGTTGATTTTCAGCCATATCCTCAATTAACTCAGGGGAATTCGAGCGGTGTCTAGTCCTGCGATGGACAGTTAACCCCTCAACTAATCCTCCTTCAGTCAAGAGACGTCGAGTGTTGTCACGAGCCCACTTGGGCATGAAACACTCACAGCCCTCAATCAAATTCTAAACCTAATCCTATGAAGGGAAATAAGAATCTAAAAAGAAAAAGAAGGTTGGAAGGAAGTTACCAAATTTGGAGTCCCTAAATTAAGAACCTGCAAAAAGAAACCAAAAAGAGATTAGTTCCTAAAAATAGAAATTAGAAAGTTTCTTTAAAAAAAAAAATAAATAAATAAAGGAAGAATGAGTTAGTTTCTAAAATTAGAAAGAGTCTATAAAAAGGAAAATAACTAACCTAGTTTCTAAAAACAAAAGAGGAAGGTTCTAAACCTAGAGTTAGAAATTTCTAAATTAGAAATCCTAATCCTAAAATAGAAAGTAATGTGAGTTTCTAAAAAGGAAAGAATTTCTAAAATAAATAAAAACCTAGAAATAGAAAAGTTCTAAAAATAGAAAGTAGAGAAATTCTAACCTAAAATTAGAAAATCCTAAGAAGAGAAATAGCAGTAAACTGGTTTCTAATTTAGAAAAAGAGAAATTCCTAAAAGAGTATAAAATTTCTAAAACAAAAGAGGAAAGTTCTTAAACTAAAAAGTAGGTTAGTAACGGAAATTCTAAAACTAGAAAGTAGAATTTAGAAAGATCTTACCGAATTAGAAATTTCTGAAAGGCTTACAAAACAGGAAAGTTAGTTTCTAAACAGAAAGTCTTTAAATAGAAAGTTTCTAAAAATAAAATAGGAAATAAAATTAAATTCTAAAAGAGTTAGAATTAGAAACTTGCTAAAAAGGAATCCTAATCTAGAAATAGCAAGGAGAAGAGAAATTACCAATTTAGAAACCTATCTCAGAATCCTACAAAATAAGAAAGTTGGGTTAGTTTCTAAAAAGGGAAAACCATTTAAAAATAGAAAGTTACTTTAAATATAAAATTTCTAAAAATTTAAGAAAAACCTGAATTAGGAAATTCTAAAAATAAAACCTAAGAATAAAAAAGTCCTAATCTCAAACTAATCCTAAAACTAGTTATCTTCGTGCAACGTAGTCAATCCCAGAACAACTAGCGCTAAAACTTGTTCACTCCCAAGAATAGGGTTGTGATGTAGTAAAACTCGGAAGACCGAGGTCGAATCCACAGGGACCGAAACCTGTATGTATCCTGAAAATAAACAGATCTAGAACTAGGCTAAGATGAAATCTAAACCAATTGTGATTTGAGGAATAATGGTGAATTATTAAGCTAAATTTAAGAATTCAGAGAAAGGAACTAGGGATTCAGGGGATCCACTTGTAGAGATCGGGAGATTACGCTTGATTTACGACCTCAACTGAATTGAACTACTTTTGATTAAATTTCCAAGGAGATGAAAGGTGTGAGACTCAGAATCAATTTCATCACAAAACCATGCCCATGAGACAAAGTAAACAACAAAACGAAGCCAATCCACAACCAATCAACAATGGATGAATGTTAGAAAAAGTTCTGTCATCCAACCATGTCCAAGGGGCAATGATGAATAACAGGATTTCCTAAACATCAAGATAAAAATAAAGGAATTACATAAAGCTATCACAGATTAATTGTAATTACAAGTCACAAAAATCATTAAAAACTATATGTAATTTCTTATAATCAACTAATGGAGAAGTAGTTCAATGTATATGATCCAAGCCGTAAAATCCCATCACACTACAAGCTTCACCCCTTAGCCCTAGCTAAGGGGTTTAGCCAACCATGATTGGCTGGATTTCTCAATAATCAAAGAAAGAAAAGAAAACAGCAAAAAAACATAAAACAATCCTCTCTTCTCTCTCTCTCTCTCTCTCTCTTCTCCTTTTGCCAGTGGATGATTTTCATGCCCTATTCTTTCTTCTCTCTTATAAGCAATGGCTAAGACGTGGATGGCTGGAATTTCCGCAAGGAGAGGTATCACACAATCCATGTGCATGCGTACGTTGATTTTCTCCAAGAAAATAAGGAAACTGCTTAAACCCTGCTCACATAGCCAATCACGGCAACCAGAATTTTGCCCAATTTCCTTCCTGATTGGCGGGTAATCTTTCAATCTGCACCATTCACGTTGTTGGCCATAGGTTGATCCTTTGAGGATCATCCTTCTGTCTCTGATAGTCCCATCTTTCAGCACTCAATCAGCCGGATAAGATTCTGTTTTTACCAGCAGATGGACTCTTGTTGCTTCTTGCACTTGATTTGTTTCTTTGGATGGTTCAGATTGTCGGTCACTGATCCCTGGCCCACCAAGATCCTTGTGTGGGGCTGCTGTAAAAATGCTGCGGAAACTTGTTTATGCAGCTGCAGAGATCGCGCAAGACCGACGAAATTACTTGTACCAAAGAAAGATTTCGCAACCACCAGATTTCAGAATCGAACACGGACTCTCGCGTGGCCGGCTTGGTGCGTAATCAACCTTTCCAAAAAAGGGAAACGTCCCTACGGACGGTTCTGAGTAACCTATCAGATGGACGGTGTGGAATTTCTGGACATCCACTCACAGTGGCCCACAACTCTTCTAGACTGCTACTGGTCCTTTAATTTCGTAATGCAGAAGCTCTCCTTTGACTGAGAACTGTGTTTTCGTACATGCACCCCAACATGTGATCTTTCCAGGGTTTTATTCATCCACAAACCCTTTGTATGATGGACGGTTTAGATCTTCCATGGGAGTCACGATGGTGGCCCACAGCGATCCGCAAGATGGCCTCCTGCATCGGTTTCATGTTAACATTGCAATGCAGGGGCTAATTTTGGCTGAGCTTTGAATGTCTACCTGCTTGCTGTTTCCCCTGCAATTTCTTGGGTTGGGACGGATTTGTCCAAGCTACCTGATGGACGGTTTGGATCGGACAGATGGTCCATGATAGCGGCCCACCGACTTCCGCAAACAGTGCTCCACTCCACTGTTGCGCTAAAAACATAACGGCAGCTTCGTTTTTCTCTTTGATACGGGATCACCCGTTTTGGAAGGCAACGCAGATTGCCGTGCACCTCTCGGTGCTCTTGTGCACCATGTACACTCACCGTACTTGTGGGCCCCACTGATATTTTTATATGAAATCCGCCCCGTCCATTCATTTTATCACCTCATTTAAGGCATTGGGACTAAAACTGAAGTATATCCAGATTTCAAGCGGGCCGTAAATCAGGGATATGAGGACTGATCTATCATTGGGGTTGCTTCCACAATGATCCGAGAGGTGAAATTTAATATGTACGGTTATTTTATTTCCCTCGTCCCATGTATGAAGTTTCGAGTCAATCGGATGGCGGGAACCATGTGATCTTGCTTTTTGCATCAATTTCAGGCCTCTTTAACATGAACGGCTGATTTTCTCGGATCCTTGGTGTGTAAATTCTTCTATATCAGTCCTCTGGAGTCCGTCCCTTGTTGTGGTGATTTCAGAGCATCAAATACACACTTTTAGCACCTTTTTGTAGTCCACACTTGCAGATGTACCTTGCATCACAAACACGATTAAATTAGGCTTTTAAACAGTGGCATGTTCATAAATCCGGTAATAACTGGGGTCTAATATGCAATATTTGACCCTCAACAGAAGGCTCTTTGCCTCTTCGCAGATTCAGAGTATACTCGAGGTCACTACAAAGGGCTCGTCACCAATCAGTGTAGGCCGACAGTTCGAATACAATGTCCCATACCACTATATTCGGCTCACGAGTTTGGGTTGCTCACTGGTCACTACGGGGAAGCACGTGGCCCCAACGTAGGCCGACAGCTCGACCACGGTGTCCCATACCACCATGCCCGACTCATGAGTCTTAGTGGATCGAGGTACAAAAGTTAATGGGGTTACACTGGTAAGTTTGGTACTCTAGGTTCAAGCAGTAGCATCCAAACATGGTGAACATACATTAGACAGATCGGGTTACTTGACGAGCCAGACTAGCACGAGCGCACAACCAGCCGAACGACATGAAGTGCATAAGCACTTCGCGTGGCCTAACCACTGTCGCCAACCGAAGTACGACTCGGGTTCGTCAAACACATCCTACGTGGTGAATGAATCTCAACCACGAACTCAAGTCTGTTACCGATTGTCTAAACTATTTCATAGCCTCAATCACAATCAATCCTTAACCAGAAGCATGTAGAGTAAAGCAGAATAAATAAAGTAATTTAAGCATGTTAACAAGCATGTCATAAAGTATATTATAAAGCACAATGTAAACAGGAAATACAAACACATATATTTCATAGTAAGCTGTTAAATTAAACAACCAACATGGAGGAAATCATATACATCTCTAAGTTAGTTGAGAATCCTATCTCAACACCTACCTAAAGCACAATCATCTAAACACTTACTCTTACAAGCATTTTCACAAACACTTAGAATACACTTATTAACATACATAACGTATATTAGCAAAAACATGTATTAGGGCGAATCCTTTCGCCGAGTAAGTATCACACTTATATCTAGCATGTACATACAGTAATTTATCATGGCAAACATACTTCAACAATTTATACGTATACGATATTTTCTACAAATATACAGAATACACTATACGCCATAATTCACATACATAACTGAAACGCAAAATAAACATCGCATTGTACATGTGAAATCACATCCAGATCATGAATCTATCATTATCTGACATTGAAAGCTTTGAAAATCGTAACCTATACGTCTAAAGTCCGTACATTATGCTGATAAACGTGTAACGGAGTCAGTTTAAACACCAAGCCTTTATCAACGGTAGAATGGCAACCTATGGCATGAAATAGGTTAGCTATTTCATCACTTGCAACAATCATAACCATATAACGGATTAGGGTTAAGGTTTCTTACTTAGAAACGAAGCCGGAATTGTCGGAAAAGTGATTAGATCGGAGTAGTTAAGCACGTAGGATAGTTGGGTAGGGTATCAGGAAGAATCCCTCACTTGTCTCACACTTTCTCTCTCTTTTCTCTCTTCTCTCTTCTAGGGTTTTCTCAAATTCATATGGTGAGAATGAGAGAGGGTTTAAGGTCCTTATATAGGCCTAAAATTCTCTAAAACAGACTCAGGATCAAGGTATACTTAGGTTATGTCCAATACGGATCTGTTCCAGCTCAACGGAGCACTTCTGGAGCCCCCCCTTGAGCCAAAGGTCGGACTTAAGCTCACTGACTATGGATCTAGGTCGAGTTAAGTTTTCATTCCAATCGGGTTTCCAGATCACACATGGCGGACCATTTTCAGTTCAACGGTCACAGAAACTCGATCAGGGTTACAAGTACACAGACATATATGGGAAATGTTTCTTGATCCGATGGTGTATTTGGGTCATATTCCGACGGTCTGATTGCTTATAGTTAGCACGCAAACACCAAGTCTCAGATTACTTAAATTTAATTAAATTTCAAAAGAAAACCAGGTTTTCTTACACTCCTTGGTTCGGGCTCAAGCGAATAGCCCCGGAATATAATCTGGTTTCGACCTCCGAGATGATTGTCAAGCCCAGCGAGGCAGTCCTAATTCTATAACCTCGTATCATTCGGACTTTCGATGTGCGGTCCAGATCTGATACAGAGATTCAATGTGCTCCCGAGAACAGTCGGGTAATGAGTTTGATCCTAGATTTTAGGGTAACCTAGCGTCAATAATTCTACAAGTTTTGGGTCTTGCAGATCGTATTTAAAGAGATTCAAGGGGATTTTATGGCTAATCTAGTTTAACACATAATTAACTTTGTCTAATTTCTAAAGGATTTGATCCCAAGTGATTTCTGCTTGAGGTGATACTCGGGCCATTGTACGAAATTTTTCAAGTCGTTACAATCTACTCCCCTTAATAAAAAATTTCGTCCTCGAAATTAGTACCTTTTCGTACTCCTTGAGAAGTTGAGGGTAGTTCTTTCGGATCTCGGCTTCAGTCTCCCATGTAGCTTCCTCCTCTGTATGATGCGTACACAGTACCTTCACGAGTGGAATCACCTTACTGCGCAACACCTGCTCCTTCCTGTTTAGGATACGCGTCGGACATAGTACATATGTAGCATCATCACTCAACTATACATGCTCCCAATGGATGATGTGTGAAGGATCAGGGACGTATTTTTTCAGCATAGATACATAAAATACGTTGTGCACGCCCGCGAGTGGTGTAGGCAAAGCGAGACGATATGCCACCGCACCCACTCGATCAAGTATCTGAAACGGCCTGATAAACCACGGCGTAAGCTTCCTCTTCTTCCCAAATCGAAGGACTCCCTTCATAGGGGAAACTCTGAGGAACACATGGTCTCCAACCTCAAACTCAAGTGGTCGCCGTCTCGTATCGGCATAACTCTTCTGTCTGCTCTGTGCTGTAAGAAGCTGACACTGATAATATCGATCTTCTCTGAGGTCGCCTGTACTAATTTCGGGCCAACCAAGCTGCGCTCGCCAACTTCTGCCCAGCAATGCGGTGCTCTGCAAGGGCGCCCATACAAGGCCTCGTAAGAAGCCATGCCAATACTCACCTGAAAACTGTTGTTGTAGGCAAACTCTGCATACGGGAGGCAATCATCCCAACTGTCCTTGAAGTCCAAAACATAAGTCTGCAGCATATCTTCTAAAATCTGATTCACCCGCTCTGTCTGCCCATCAGTCTGAGGGTGAAACGCGGTACTAAACTTCAACTTCATACCCATTTCTTCCTGGATACGAGTCCAGAAGATAGACGTGAATCGTGTGTCGCGATCTGACACAATCTCTAAGGGAACTCCATGTAGACGCATTATTTCTTTAATGTACAACCTAGCCAAGTCATCTGCAGAGTTCGTCATCCTTATAGGGAGAAAATGAGCCGATTTGGTCAACCGGTCCACAATCACCCAAATAGAGTCATAACCCTTTCTCATCTTCGATAGCCCCGAGATGAAGTCCATAGAGATGAAGTCTCACTTCCATTTAGCTATGGGCATGGGCTGAAGAAGTCCAGGAGGTCGGCGATGCTCAGCCTTGACCTGCTGACACTGAGGCAACGGGACACATACTCTGCGATATGGACCTTTATATTATCCCACCAATACGACCAATTCATATCTTAATACATCTTCGTGCTACCCGGATGCATCGCAAGCTTTGAATTGTGGGTTGTCTCGAGAAGCTCCTGTCTCAAGTCCTGAATATCCGGGACGCATAGGTGGCCACGGTATCATAGGCCGCCATCTTTTCTAACTCTCCACTCGGAGTCCACATCATCACTAGCTTGCCCACGAAGCTCAGATAACTGCTCGTCGCCCTTCTGGGCCTCAATAATTCGATCATCAATAAGCGACTGCACCCAAATGTGTGCGACATACTCGAATGGCTCCTCCACTGTGAGTTTTTACTCAAAGTCCCGCACGAACTCCAACATATCCCACTCTTCAATCATCAACAGAGCAGCAAATATGATCACCTTCTTGCGGCCCAATGCGTCTACCACAAGGTTAACGTTGCCAGGATTGTAGGAAACCTCGAACTTAAAGTCCTTCAAGGTCTCCATCCATCGGCGTTGCCTCATATTCAAGTCCTGCTGAGTGAAGATGTACTTAAGGCTCTTGTGGTCGCAGAAAAGCTCGAACTTCTCTCCGTAGAGGTAATGTCTCCAGAGCTTCAATTCGAATATGACCGCTGCTAACTCAAGGTCATGCGTAGGGTAATTCTCCTTGTGCTTCCTTAATTGTCTCGAGGTATACACAATCACCCTGTCCTTCTGCATAAGGACACAACCCAAACCAACGCGAGACGCGTTAGTGTATATAGTGTACTTAACCCCTTGCTCTGGCAATACTAGCACAGGGGCAGACGTCGGCCTGTCCTTCAGCTCCTGAAAAGCTACTTCCGCCTTCTCATTCCAGGTGAACTTCAGATCCTTCCGTGTCAACTGAGACAATGGTCTGGCTATCTTCGAGAAGTCCCGGATGAATCGTCGGTAATAACCTGCCAGGCCCAGAAAACTCCTCACCTCGATCGAACCAGTTTTTCCGGTCCCACTGCGACTACCTTAGCCAAGTCCATTGTTATCCCTTCCTTGGACACTACATGTCCCAGGAACTTGACTTCCTCCTACCAGAAGTCGCATTTCTTATACTGCGCGACTAACTGATTTTTCCTCAGAGTATCAAGGACTGCCTGTAAGTGTTCCTCGTGCTCTTCCTGACTCGTAGAATACACCAGGATGTCATTGATAAACACGATGATGAATTGATATAGGAATGGCCAGAATACCCGGTTCATCAGGTCCATAAACACGGCCGATGCGTTCGTAAGACCGAACGACATCACAAGGAACTCGTAATGCCCAAAACAGGTCCTGAAAGCCGTCTTCTGCACGTCTTCATCCCTGACGCGCAACTGATGATACCCTAACTGTAAATCGATCTTCGAAAAATACTTTGCCCCCCTCAACTGATCAAACAGGTCGTCTATCCTGGGCAAAGGATATTTGTTCTTCACGGTCAACTGGTTCAACCTACCGTAATCAATACATAACCGTAGCAACCCATCTTTCTTCTTGACAAACAACACAGGTGCTCCCCAAGGAGACACACTGGGTCGTATAAAGCCCTTCTTTACGAGCTCATCAATCTGTTTCCTCAGCTCTTCCATCTCACACGGAGGCATCCGGTACATAGGTAATGAAATGAGGGTCGCACCGGGCACAAGATCAATTGTAAAGTCGATCTCACGCTGAGGAGGTAATCTAGGAATCATCCTGAACACATCTGAAAAGTCCCGAACTACCGGCATGTTTTCTAACGTCGGCCCATCAACATGCTCAAGTAAAGCAGCATAACACTCAACACGACATGGCCAACTAACCTGCACTGGAAAAGTGAAGACCGTGCCGTCTGGTCCACTGGCTGTCACGACCCGATTATCGCAATCAATCTCGGCCTTCATCTCGGTGAGCCAGTCCATACCGAAGATAATGTCGTAGTGTCATAGGGGAGCGACAATGAGGTCAACGAATACCGTATTGTTACCTAAATCGATGGAGCAACCCTCACATCCCGTGTGATATCCGAAAACGTCCCCGTAGCAGTAGTGAGTCTCACTCCCCTCGTGGGAGTAGTATGTAAAGTTAGACGCTTAATAGCTGCACATGATATGATGGAAGTAGTGGACCCAGTGTCCACCAATAAAAAGACAGGAGTACCTTGAACATGTGCAGTGACCTCGAAGGCCATAGGTGTTGTCTCCGGCTCTTCTGCTGTGAGCGCATGAACACATGCCTGTTGTGGTCGGTTGGGCTAAGGCATCATAGGTCGTTGTGGCAGCCTAAAGCGAGGTACAGGTGGTCTAAAGGATGGATGTGCGGTGCAATTCGTAGTGGTGGAGTCGATAAGGCCTGAGGGCGAGGACGATCAATCTTTTGCAGGGGTGTAAACCCGCTGTCTCTCATCCGGGAAAAACAACGCTCTGCAGGGTGACCCGATCTCCTGTAGTAAGTACAGGTCACACCTGGACGCCGCATTAGAACTACTGGCACCGCAATCCTGGGAGGAGAGTCCACACGAGGCCTCTTGCCGAGGAACGGCCTGCCCTGGATATCTGGTCGTAGCCTAGAAATTATAGGGCCACGAGAGCATGTCAGTCGCTCAACATCCGGCTCTGCCTGCATAGACATATAGACCAACTTGGCATAGGATGGTATGTTGACACAGCACATCTTCGACCGAATATCAGGTCGCAAGCCCTCAGAAAAACGTCGTATCCGCATCGGCTCGTCAGCAAGTATCGTAGGGACGTATCTGCCTAACTCGGTAAAGCGATGCTCGTACTCGATAACTGTCATGCCTCCCTGCCTGAGACGCAAGAACTCATTCTCCCTCTCATGTCAGTAGGTCAGAGGGTAGTACTTCTCATGGAAACGAAACTTGAAGGCTGCCCAGGTCCATTCGTAGCCAACTGCGACTGTCCGTAGGACACCATCCCACCACATACTGGCCTCCTTCTCAAACATAAATGTGGCCAACTCAACCTGCTCGATCTCGGTGCAATGCAGCATCCGTAGCATCTTGGAGATGCAGTCTAACCAATATTCAGCCTCCTCGGGCCTGTGAGAACCCGTTAAAGTAGGAGGCCTCAAGCGCTGGAATTGCTCGAGGAGGCCATTAGTACCCAAATGCCCCATAGGGTATGCAGTAGGTACAGGCGGAGGCACATCCTCAGTTTGAGCAGAAGGCTCTGTGGTCTCAGTAGGACGTGTAGACGGTGTAGGTGGAGTTGCACTCCCACCCTGAGATAAGACCCCTGCAATAGTGGCTAATAGCTGCTGCTACTGCTGCTGATGTTGCACCTGTTGCTATTGGTGCTGCACCTGCTGGTGGTGCATCATCATCAATAACTGCTCCAACCTATCCACAGGCGGGTAGGCTGAGGCACGTACTATATCGAGGAAGACACATGGTTCTGCTGACGAACCGGTGGTGTATAAGGTGGTAGTCCAGCTGTAGGACCAGTGGAAGACTGAGACGCAGGTATAGTCTCACGATCAGGGTCCAAACCAGGGTCCCTACGACCATCTCTGTGGGAAGGAGTCTGATCCATCGTATCCATGAGTACAAGGTGTGTCGTGCTCCACGTATATTTCCGTAGCATGCCCTATACAACATAGGGTGCAACACATGTAAGATGAAGCATAGCAACACAATACACAACCATATAAGCATTCCATACACTTCATAGTAAAAGAGGCTGCATGCATTTCATTTACCAAAATTGTCACAATACATGAAATATAGAGTTACATGAATCATGACAACAAATGCATGAGAGCTATCACAACCAAAGCTTCAACATCTAACACATTCTACCAACTACTACACCCATCAACATGAAAACATAAACATCCTAAGACAGTAACCAAAATAAACTCCAAGGCAATAGTATGGATGTCTAGGCATCCGAGTCTGGCGATGGAGAAGGGACACCCTTATCCTTCAGGCAGCACATAATAGTTTTCAACGTGTGAGTTACTTTCTTGAACTTGTGCTTCACAAGGGTCCGAAGATCCATGACGTCCTGTCGTAGGACAGCCTGACCCTGTCGTAGCTCAGTATGATCCTCCTCCAGTCGAGCAATACGAGCATCCCAAGCAGCCCGATCAGTGCCCTATGCTGGTGCCGTAGGAGGGGAGCTCTCCTCAGTATCTTGGGCCTCCTCTTCCTCTTCTTCCTGTTCCTCCTCTTCTATTTTTGCCCCATATTCTTCCTCACTCTCTTCTTCCTCTTCTTCCGTCTCATCATCGCTCTCCTCGAGTCGAGCCCGGTGTCGCCGTGGCCCGATATTCATCTGGTTGAGGGTAGTCTCGTCGATATGATGAACCAGCACCGGCATCTCCACCCCAAGACTGTAGCCAAACTGATGTGCAATCTTGCATACGAGTCGGCCGAAAGGGAGTAAGTCAGTCCTTCTAGCAGAGCGTGCAGTCTTAATTATCTGTCGTAAGACAAACGTAGGCACGCACAGGTTCGCTCTCTGCCCCACTTGATACAAGAAATATACCATGAGGCGCGTGCACTCACTGCGATTGCTCCACCTGGGGTAGACATTGAACGTGAAGATGTGATGGAGCAAACGAAAGTCGTCAGACATATCGGTCACTAGAAGACTTTTGTTCGGCTGCCACTCGACTAGTCGGCCACTACAAAGGAAACGTGTGCTACGATCCCTTTCACGTACAGTCCTCAGATTCTGCTCGCTAGCATGCAACTCGCCAAGAGGCACATTCAGAAGCCAGGATATCAATCTGACATCAATAGTGGCCAACCGATCCCTTCCACATGGAATCTTGAACTGCAAGGGTTCGAGCGTCGGCTCATGAATGTTGGCATAGAAAGCTCGGACAGAGCTCGCATTGGCGCGATACCCGCTATCAAATAGTGGACCCCAATGGGCTTCTTCTAGGAACTCGAACAACAGGTACTCTCCAAAGAGCCGCCCATCCACCTGAGCTTCAAAGAGGACCCTACGGCCCTCATACACTCCATGGGGCAGCTCCGCCAACAGAGCCCTTTCAGCAGGAATCCGGGGATCAAGATCCCGCTTCGTCCGAAACTCCCGAGCGACACTTGTACTAGTGGCGGCGCCTCTCGGCCTCCTTGAATGCGTAGGGTGGCTAGGCCCAGCTTCATCCACGGCCCCCTTTCTCTTTCTCATGAGAGAAAGGATGGTGAAAACTGAAAAAATGCCCAAAATGAACTCAAAGAAGGCCATGGAAGTGGAAAAAAAGGGGAAAAGGGGAAATGGGGGCTGGAGTTTTGGTTCTTCATGAGTTTGGACCTCAACAGGGATTGTAAAGGCCCCAAAAGATAGGGTTTGAAGAAAGGAAATAAAGAAATAGGATGGGTTGAGAGCTTACACGGTTTTGAGCTTCAAATGAGAGGGTGTGGGCGCTCAAATGAGGAAAAATGGAAAGGGTAGAGGGTAGGTGCTGCTGTGAACGATGGGGGTGTGGGTTTTAACAGAAATTAGTGGAATAGGCGATTGGAGGGGAGGTTTGAGAGAGAAAATCAGATTTTTGAGGGAAAGGGAGAGCTTGGAGGGAGATTTTGTGAAGGAAGTATGTGTTTGGGGAGGTTTTAAGCCACGACCCCTATACCAGTGGGCCACCCTAGGCCCCAAAGTGCGTTGGCTTGCACGGGCCGCCCGGCCGAGCCCGATAACCGGCAAGGCCTCGCCGACCTGGCAAGGTCCTTGCCACTCCTTGGACTAGCCGGAGATGTCTCGCCATATGGGCGAGGTCCTCGTGACCCCTAGGCCCTAAAATGATGTGGGTCCCACCTTGGGTCCCTCTAGATAAGTGTGAGTAAGCCCACGACCCCGTTTTATGTTGTTTCGGCAGTTTTGGGATGTTTCTGATACATAGCTGTACGTACCGATTTCTAATGACTGGAATGGGGTGAATTATGATCTAAACTCGTCGTTTGACAGTCTAGAAGTAGTTTGGGGTCGACTCGTGCGATCACGGTTGAGTACAAACTCAAACAAAACAACCGATTTGAGTGAACTTCGTCAATTGGCGAAATCGGGACACCTAGGACTGTTTTCTACATTTTCTCGCACCCTCCTATGTCGAAATGCACCAATGTACATCGTGTGACCATAACCCTAGTCCGGTTTAATCTAAATCATGCTTTGACACCAACTTGTAACGCCCTGAAAATCGGGGGTCAAGTAGCAACTCAACACCCGAGTTCCAAAACATCACTTATGCAACATAAATGCTTATGATTGAATGTTGTCTGTGATAGTGCAATAAACATGAGTGGGATTATACCAAAACAGTAATTCATACTCCAGATCAAGTTATAAAATGCAAGGGGAAGACGAAAAGATGCATATAAATGTATATAAAACTAAAAACGTCATAATTGATCTCCAGAGTATAAACATCGTACTGAGTCACCATATACATGTATTTGTTTCAAAAATTAAAATGTTAAAAAGTGGTACAACTAGAGTGGTACACCCTGTAGCCCCGTCATCTGGATGGCCTAAGCATAGCCTCCAGAGAACTGCATGAAGGAGAACTCATCCTGATCATCGTAGTAATCAGGCTCAGCCTCCTGCATCTCGTCAATACCTGCATCTAAGACAGGGTCTGATGAGTGTCTAGAACACCGTCCCGTAACGTGGGAGTGAGTAGCTAACTCAGTGGAACAATAGAGCATAGGTTAACATGTTATCAATTCAGTTAAGCAGTAATGATAAAGCAGTACAATCAACATCCCTAAGTACTGTAATTAATGTAAGGATGAGATGCGATAATGATGCATGCCCTCACTAACATACTCCCTCATGCGACATCATCTTACGTTCGCCGCATGCTTTCACCCTCAGTGCTCCACATCTTCCAGGCACATGCAGTACGATATGAATATGATTACCGAGTTGTTATTAGTCCTTTTCATATAGCAGTATTGGGAAACTAAGGTACCTTCCTTATATCATTCCCAAACAATGATCTATTCTAGGGTCGTTAGTCCTAAATAATCTCATACGATGATGTGGTTTTAGGTCGCTGTAAAGGGCTGCCAGGGCTGTTACACGCACTCGATGCACCGATCTCCCATCACCTTATCAATACAGGCCTAGTTTATACTCTGTTACTACGGGAAGGCTCGTCGCCTCTCCGCAGATTCAGAGTATACTCGAGGTCACTACAAAGGGCTCGTCACCAATCAGTGTAGGCCGACAGCTCGAATACAATGTCTCATACCACTGCATTCCGCTCACGAGTCTGGGTTGCTCACTGGTCACTACGGAGAGGCACGTGGCCCCAGCGTAGGCAGACAGCTCGACCACAATGTCCCATACCACCATGCCCAACTCATGAGTCTTAGCGGATCGAGGTACCAAGGTTAACGAGGTTACACTGGTAAGTTTGGTATCCTAGGTTTAAGCAGTAGCATCCAAACATGGTGAACATACATTAGACAGATCAGGTTACTTGACGAGCCAGACTAGCACGGGCGCACAACCAGCCGAACGACATGAAGTGTATAAGCACTTCGCGTGGCCTAACCACTGTCGCTAACCGAAGTACGACTCGGGTTCGTCAAACACATCCTATGTGGCAAATGAATCTCAACCACGAACTCAAGTTTGTTACCGATTTTCTGGACTATAATCATAGCCTCAATCACAATCAATCCTTAACCAGAAGCATGTAGAGTAAAGTAGAATAAACAAAATAATTCAAGCATGTTAACAAGCATGTCATAAAGCATATTATAAAGCACAATGTAAACAGGAAATACAAACACATATATTTCATAGTAAGCGGTTAAATTAAACAACCAACATGGAGGAAATCATATACATCTCTAAGTTAGTTGAGAATCCTATCTCAACACCTACCTAAAGCACAATCATCTAAACACTTACTCTTACAAGCATTTTCACAAACACTTAGAATACACTTATTAACATACATAACGTATATTAGCAAAAACATGTATTAGGGCGAATCCTTTCACCGAGTAAGTATCACACTTATATCTAGCATGTACATACAGTAATTTATCATGGCAAACATACTTCAACAATTTATACGTATACGGTATTTTCTACAAATATACAGAATACACTAACGCCATAATTCATATACGTAACTGAAACGCAAAATGAACATCACATTGTACATGTGAAATCGCATCTAGATCATGAATCTATCATTATCTGACATTGAAAGCTTTGAAAACCGTAACCTATACGTCTAAAGTCCGCACCTTACGCCGATAAACACGTAACGGAGTCAGTTTAAACACCAAGCCTTTATCAACGGTAGAATGGCAACCTATGACATGAAATAGGTTAGCTATTTCATCACTTGCAATAAGCATAACCCTAGAACGGATTAGGGTTAGGGTTTCTTACCTAGAAACGAAGCCGGAATCACCGGAAAAGCGATTAGATCGGAGTAGTTAAGCACGTAGGATAGTTGGGTAGGGTATCAGGAAGAATCCCTCACTTGTCTCACACTTTCTCTCTCTTTTCTCTCTTCTCTCTCCTAGGGTTTTCTCAAATTCGTATGGTGAGAATGAGAGAGGGTTTAAGGTCCTTATATAGGCCTAAAACTCTCCAAAACAGACTCGGGATTAAGGTATACTTAGGTTATGTCCAAAACGGATCTGTTCCAGCTCAATGGAGCATTTCTGGAGCCCCCCCTTGAGCCAAAGGTCGAACTTAAGCTCACTGATTATGGATCTAGGTCGAGTTAAGTTTTCATTCCAATCAGATTTTCAGATCACACGTGGCGGACCAGTTTTAGTTCAACGGTCACAGAAACTCGATCAGGGTTACAAGTACACAGACATATATGGGAAATGTTTCCTGATCCAAGGGTGTATTTGGGTCAGATTCCGACGGTCTAATTGCTTATAGTTAGCCCGCAAACACCAAGTCTCAGATTACTTAAATTTAATTAAATTTCAAAAGAAAACCAGGTTTTCTCATACTCCTCGGTCCGGGCTCAAGCGAATAGCCCCGAAATACAATCTAGTTTTGACTTCCGAGATGGTTGTCAAGCCCAGCGAGGCGGTCTTTAATTCTATAACCTCGTATCATTTGGACTTTCGATGTGTGGTTCAGATCTGATACAGAGATTCAATGTAACGCCCTGAAAATCGGGGGTCGAGCGTAAACTCAACTCTTGAGTTCCAGAACATCACTTATGCAGCATAGATAATGATGATTAAATGTTGTCTGTGTTAGTACAATAAACATGAGTGAGATTATACCAAACAGTAATTCATACTCCAGATTCATGTATAAAACGTAAGCGGAAGACTGAAAGGTGTATATAGATATATATATAAAATAAAACATTCTCGATCTCCAGAGTATGGACACTAACTGAGTCACCGTATATATACATGTTGGTTCTGAATTAAAATATCAAAATAGTATAACTGAAATTATCAACCCTGTAGCCCAGTAGCACCTTGGATGACCTATGAAGCCTCCAGTGAAGCGCATGTAGGAGAACTCCTCCTGATCGTCATAGAAGTCGGGCTCAGTCTCCTGTGCTCCAGTGATCCTGCATCTGATACAGGGTTTGGTGGGTGTTTTAAAACATCGTCCCATAATATGGGAATGAGTGGCCAACTCAGTGGAACAATAAAGCATAGGTTAATATGTTATCAATTCAGTCAAGCAGTAATGATAAAGCAATACAATCAAACAATTCTAACTACTCTTATTTAATGCAAGTATGAAATGACATGATGTATGCCCTTGCCAAACCACCCTTATGCAACACCATCTTACGTTCGCGAATGCGTTCATCCCTCAGTGCTCCACATCTACCAGGCACATGTAGTGCGATGATGAGCATGATTACCGAGTAGTTATTAGTCCATTTCAAACAGTAGGATTGGGAAACTAAGGTACCTCCCTTGTATCATTCCCAAACATGATCCATTCTAGGGTCGTCAAACCTAGATAATCTCATACGATATTATGGTTCGAGAGGCATCGCGAAGGCATTGCAAAGGGCTCGTCACCCGTCAGTACGGATACAGTTCTCACCGTATGCGGCTCAATTGCTGACCGTCAACTCGAATATAGGTCTTACCATACTCGGCTCAATCGCTGGCCGTCAGCTCGAATACAGGTCTCACCGTACTCGGCTCAACTCAGACTCTAGTTACTACGAAGGGCTCATTGCCAATCACAGATTTTAGAGTATGCTCGAGGTCACTCCACTAACGTCCTACCAACTGGCAGTCTATTTTCGAAGCCCGACCAGTCCACTTATTGACAATGGGACTCGGATGCAACCCGACTGAGGACCACAGCCAGGCTATGCCAGTGTAGGCCGATAGCTTGAATATAATGTCCCATACCACCATAATCGGCTCACAAGTCTGGTTGCTCAATGGTCACTACGGAGAGGCACATGACCCCAGCGTAGGCCGACAACTCGACCACGGTTTCCCATACCACCATGCCCGGCTCATGAGTCTTAGTGGATCAAGGTACCAAGGTTAACGGAATTCCACTAGTAATTTTGGTACCCTAGGTTCAAGCAGAGGGGTCCAAACATGGTGAACATATATTAGACAGATCGGGTTACTTGACGAGCTCGACTTGCACAAGCGCCCGCTGAGTTGTACGACATGAAGTGCATAAGCACTTCGTGTGGCCTAACCACTGCCGACAAGCAATGCACGACTCGGGTTCGTCAAACACGTCTTTCATGGTGAATAGAAGCCAACCACAAGCTCAAATCTGTTACTGATTGCCTGGACTATACAATAGCCCCAATCACATTCAATTGCAGATAGTTGAAGCAGTAATGGATCCAGATTCAAATCATACAATCAAAGTCTGATACGGTCCGCTTAGGGCTGCCAGGGCTGTTGCTCGCACTCGTTACACCACTCCCCCATCACCCTTCACGGCCTTAACATGAATTTAAACATATGTATGACATAGATAAAATCATAGATCAGTTGAGCATGTTATGAAGTACAACATAAGCATGAGTTTATAAATATTCAATTTCTAATCACACAGATATCTAAAGAAATCATACACATAGTTAAAGGGATTGAGAATCATATCTCAACACCCTTATACATTACAATTTACTAACCACTACTCATTCAGACATTTCAACAAACACTTTAAACTACATACATCAACATACCTCACATATGTTGATCACATAGGTATTAGGCCAAATCCTTTCACTAGGGAGTTGCCCCAATTATAACACGCGTGCACCCACGACGGATAGTCATGGCAAGCAGGAATCCAAGTTCCATATTCATTCAGTCATTTCCATGAATACTTGGGCCACACATTGTAACATATATAGTGTATATTGGCCGTGGCGTGATTTAGGGCAAATCCTTTCGTCAAAGGGGGTATCGCCAATACAACAATCATATATCCATGACAATTAGTCATGGTGAGTACGAATGAGAATTCTATACTCATTCAGTCATTTTCACAAACACTTAGAATACACTATTTTAACATACATTGTGTATATTAGCAAAAGCATGTATTAGGGCAAATCCTTTCGCCAAACAAGTATTTTATCCATATATAATATATCAATACAGCAAATAATCATGGCAAACATATTTTCAAAATTTATACGTATACGGTACTTTCTACAAATACCTAGAGTATGTAAAATTCCATATTCTTCGTCTTTAATCGAAACAGAAAGCAGACAACACTTTGTACATGTGCAATTGCATGCAGATCATGAATCTATCATTATTTGACATTGAAAGTGTTGAAAACCATAACCTATACATCTAAAGTCCACACCTTATATCGTAGAATCGTAACAAATCAGGTAGGTTTGCTAAGCTTCCGTATTCGACAATTTGGTAACCTATAGAATGAAATAGGTTAGCTATTTCATAACCTACAACCCTTACAATTCCAAAACAGATTAGGGTTAGGGTTTCTTACCTAGAAACGAAGTCGGAATCGCCGGAAAAGCGATTAGAATGGAGCAGTTGAGCTTGGATACAGCAGGGATGAACGGCAGGAAAAAATCTCCTACATCTCTCACACTTTCTCTCTCTTTTCCTAGGATTTTTCTCAAATTCAGATGGCTGAAATGAGAGAGGGTTTAAGGTCCTTATATAGCTTAAAAACTCATCGAAATAGACTCCAGGTCAAAGTATACTTAGGTTATAACCAAAGTGCTCCTTTTCTAGCTCAACGGAGGACTTTTGGCGGGCCTCCTTGAGCCAAAGGTCAAACTTAAGCTCACAAACAGTCGTGGGATATGGTCTGAATTTGATTTCTGAGATGGTTCTCAAGCCCAGCGAGGCGGTCCTAATTCCTTAACTTCGTGTTATTCGGACTTCCGACGTGTGGTCCCGATCTGATACGGAGTTTCAAGATGCTCCCGAGAGCAACTGGGTAATGAGATTGATTTGAGATTTTAGGGTAACCTAGCGTCAATGATTCTACAAGTTTGAGTCTTGTAGATCGTATTTAAAGTGATTGAAACAGATTTCATGGATAATCTAGTTTAACATGTAGTTAACTTTTTCAAATTTTTAAAGGATTTAGTCCTGAGTGATTTCGATCTGAGGTGGTACTTAGACCTTTGTAGCAATGTTTAGTTTAAGTATATTTCTTTATCACCTAAACTTTAAGATAGTGTCTAATGCGAAAGTACTTAGAAGGATTTAAAGAACGAGGTAGTGAAAGGTGAGATTTGTGAAGAAAATGGTTTGAAAAGGGATCTGAAGCTTTAATTGAGTATTTGAGAAGTTAAACCGGTGTTAGGATTGACCCATCGCCTAAGGATGTCTAATTCCAGGTTGGGAAAAATCCGGGCTGTTACATTCAATGTGCTCCCGAGAGCAGTCGGGTAATGAGTTTGATCCTAGATTTTAGGGTAACCTAGCATCAATAATTCTACAAGTTTTGGGCCTTGCAGATCGTATTTAGAGGGATTCAAATGGATTTTATGGCTAATCTAGTTTAGCACATAATTAACTTTGTCTAATTTCTAAAGGATTTGATCCCAAGTGATTTCTGCCTGAGGTGATACTCGGGCCATTGTACAGAATTTTCTGAGTCGTTACAATTTGTCTTTTCTTTTTTACTAGTAAGGTTTGTGAGGTAAGATAATTGGTGATTGAATTTTAAACCACAAACGCACGCTACACTGTCCTACCAACTCAACTCATGAGTCGGGTACTTGTTTGTCTTCTTTAAAGGATAGTCATTGGCCTTCTTGGCTTTGGAACATAAGTTTACAGCTACCCGACCTGCATCACCATACCATCATTCGCAGCATGGAAATCTTATTGCCCTTATTAATTGTGTAACTACACCATGGTAGGTTGCATCTACAACTATTTCTTTCTAACAATGCCTTTCTCACACATGTGATCTTATAGCCACATAAAAAACAGTCTTTAAACTCCATACCCTTCATGGTTGCATAAGTTGTCTTAGTCCCGGCCATGCATATCAATATCTTCTCAACCAGGGTACCCACTTTCAACAGTTGACATCATGACAATGTGCACGATGTCAAGAGGAAATACTTTTAAATAAGGTGTCAACCTTCTAATCATCATTATTCTCTTCTCGGTCTTCCTTTGCATGATATTCAATCCTTGCAATCTTCCCTTAGTAAACTTTTTCTCGGCAATGGTGAGCAAAGTTGCATAGTTTTCCACACCTTTAACACACTAATGCTCTAAATGTATTTTGTAGTAGTTCATAAAGACTTCTCTTCTTACCACGTTACCTCCTTTCTTATAGCCATGTTAATAGGGCTATTAAGGAGTTGGGTTAGTCCTTTAGGCTTTCGAGCTTGGCTTGCTTTGGATGACAAACTAAAATCCTAGGCCTAGAGATTAGAGCCATGGCTAAAATTTAAGACCGCTTATTAACTAGGCCAAGCTCGCACTACATCTAAGAGCCTGTTAGCCCGACCCAGCTTAGCCATTAAAGGTTTCAAGGTCATTTTTTGTCAACATAATGCATGATTAAGCACACGAAAAGAATAGAGGTTTTGCATAAAAGAGGTTAGTTGGCAAAAGCACGGGACTCAGCCATACAGCCCATACATAATCACATAAGGTGGGCTTAGGCCTGTTTATTTTATCCCATCACAATATTGGGCCAAACTTGGTCCTAGGTTTTACTTTGGGGTTTGGCTTCAACAAACCTCAGTTAGCCTAAACATTGCCCACTAACACCCATAACTACCAATGCTTTTGAAGCTTCGTCTTTCATTTCTTCAAAAAAACTAGCACCTTAGATTCATTAATTAAGTGTTCAACAATCTGTATAGCTAGAAACCCTTAATGTACTAGAAATTCTCAGACTCTAGGAATGTGGGTTCTGTCAGCCATACACAAGATGTTGACATGAAGCCATTGACCTCTCCCCTCAATCCTTAAATAATTTCAATCTCATTGATCTTATACTTAGCATCCAATTATAACATTTCATCCAAATGTTCTTCACCTTGATGAAGTATTGCATGATTGGCACATGCTCTCATTAGTGTGCTAATCTCGCTTTCTAAGAATTGTAGATGAGCATCCTTTGCTTAGGAGTGCAATAACAGGTGTCACTTCTCTTTCAAAATGTTGGCTTGTCAAATGTGATCTAACAGCTCCTGCACCAATGCTTCAATGATGACCATTGCCTTCATGGCTTGAATATGAAGATCCATTGATCTGATGATATGTAGTGCAAAGAAATTCCAATAAAAAATGTTGATAACAATTGATCTCCCCAAATATGATATTCTCTTGATTTCTTCTTTTTGTAATTATCTCTCCATAATTGTTATTTTCTTTCTAACATGGCTATCTATTTTATAGATTAAAATTTTTTTTAGTCATTTTGGGTTTTCTCGAATGCTAACTGGAGTAACTACTCCTTGTTTACTTGATCATCCACACGGCCAAGAGTGGCCCGACCTGACACTAAAACTCTGAGCCCTGACCCTAGCTTGGCTTATGTCACGTCCCAAATTTGGAACCCGGGAACTACTACTTCCCAAGTCCCAAACTCTGGTCGAAGAACTTTCTCACCACTTATTGGACTTGGTGAACGATTAGTGAACTTACTGAACACCAAACCCAGCTCATGGCAGAAGAATTTTTTTTTTCTGGATGGTTAATCTATTTTGGTGGTTACACATTTTGTGCATAGTATCAACGCATATCGAAGAGATGAACCTGTTTGACATATCACACATAATATGGTGCACCAGCACAACAGTAATGAAGGAACAATAGTAAACTCCAACAATTCTTGCATGAATCCTGAAAAAGTGTAAGTCATCTGTATGAGCAAACCACAGCTAGTGATACTACTGTGTGCCAGGAGTAAAACACGGCTTATCAGGGCACTCCTGTAAAGACATCCAAAACAACCATGGGCATGTTGTCAACCGAGCATGTTATCATATGTGAGTAAGCTATAAATCAAGCATGTCGTATAATTACACAGGTTATCATGAACATGGCATTAATAATAGGCATGCTACTCAACAAGCGACCATGGATCATGATAATAGCCAATCATCATGTATAAGATAATCAAATTCCACATTCTATTCTAGAACATACGATGGAAAGGCAATAGCAAGGGTGGCGTGTGGAGTCAGAATGATAGTACGTAGTATCACAAGCCGTGGGGTTCACCACAAGAAACTTCTATTCAAACCAGTCTCATACCAGATTTGGATAGCTTGACTCAATGTGGTAAACTCCTTATCTCAGGTTAGTTCCATTCCTAACCAAAATTGTGACTATTGCGAAGATGCACATAATGATTTATTTGCGCATCACTAGCCCAAGTGAATAGTGGATGAATGAATGCATGAGTCAAATATTGAACATCCCTCATTTCTGCGAGTACATCTCCATACACATAATATATCCCCATCAAGAACCACGAACATCCCACACATAGGTAATACACCATCCTTACACAAGAGTGAGACAACATTCGTCATCATCTGCTAGTACATCTCCACCAGAACTCACAAACATACCACACATGGGTAAACCATCATCTCACATAAGAGTGGGACAACATTTTCATCAAGCAAAGTATTGGGCGTGTCAACCCCTACCCATCTAGCCATCAACTTAACAATGGGGGACCCTGATTTGTTTTGCCCTACCCAACCTCAGCAGTCGGAATACCACCCACCTCGTCCCGGCACACGACGGTAGGTAGGCTCATCACACCTCTTCTCTTCCCGGTCTGGTAGTGAAAAAGACTCTTCGCCATCATACTGTGCTCACCCCCACTCGACACACGACGGAAGAGGACCCGATTGGTCAATCTTAATGGGTTCATTGGAGGATAAACGTCTCTAATATCAGGATCTAAGCCCGGGGTGGCCATAGCGCACCATTCTCAAATTTTCTCAATAATATCAACACTTGGGCCATCAACCCTCAACACAAACCACATCACCCAACTAGCCATCACGTGGCCACCATGCAAAATATCCGCTCAGGAAATACATCACCATGAAAGCCCATATAATCAAATGCAGAATCGCAAAGGCATATACATACCACAATTCCTCTAGACTTTCATCCAGGTACAAGGACCAACATGAGGGCTCAAATACTACCATACGGACCAACGCGAGGGCCCAAACATAGTATTCGATGCATCTTATCCTCATATGTACCAGCACGAGGGCCCAAATCAAAACAATATCCAAAATCCCTCGACTCCTTTGGATCTCGTCCAGGCATATGGAATAACACAAGGGCTCCAATTTCATGATGTGTTTATGTACGCATATAAAATGGATGCTCACAAATCTACCATGTGTATCAAACTATTAGGTTGATATCATGAAAAGGCCTAGCTATATGTCCTAGAGGGGGGGGGGGGGGGGGGGGTTGAATAGGACTATGCTAAATAAATGTTATAACAAATGAATTAAAAACAATATGATAGCCAAAATAAATCACAATGCAGAAAGTAAAACAACCTCAAAAATCGATCTTGAGGGATTGATACAAATGTTATTCTAAGGACAACCTTTCACCAAAAACCGAGTTTATGGTAGGACAACCTTATTTCTAGAAAGATCTTTGTATCAAATCTCAAACCAAAGAGGAATACGTAAATTAAGCACAAATTGAAATAAAGTGTAATCACAAATGTATTGTTCTAGGAAATGACCATACACCATAAAAATGGCGGGGCAACCTTCTTTGGAACAACTTTAAAGAAAATTTAAATTCAGCGAGATAAAGGAATAGCAGAAAGTAAATTCTAAATTATTACAAAATTCCCACAATGCTTGAATTAAATGATTACAACATTCACCACCACACATACATCCCACAAATGAATATTAAAGATTAGAAATGTAAATCATTCAACCACAACACAAGGGATTATAGTGGTTCACGTGTGTTCACCAATTTGTTAAACAACAACATACCACACGAGAATGCTACTCCACTCTAATATCCTCACACGAGGAGGATATTAGCGTTCACTCACAAAAATAGGTTTTCACAGTTCACCCAAAACCTTTACAATTGTGTCTTTGTCGTGGGCTTACACAATAAAAAACCCCACTTCGAGTTTTCTGGCTCTCCTCAGATAACCAATACAACAAGATTTTTCTGGCAAATCTTGAAAGAAACCAAAACAGATAGAAATTTACAATTAAACGTAAAATACCTGATTAACTCCTTCGTTGTAGCAGCCTGGTAGAACCAAATCAGAATAAATGATTGAATGTTCAAGTTCAATGTCCAGTACTCAATTACAATGGTTCTAGTTCTAATAGATTTTAAATTAGACCAACTAAGGCTTGTCTTAATTGATTTTGATTCCAAAGAACGGGAATAACAATTCCTCTTATCAAATTAGATTGGAAAAGCAGAAACAAAATCAATTAAATAAAGCTAAAGAAAGAGAGTATAAAATAAGCACACTTAGCTTAGATGGAGCACAAAATTATCTCTCAGAAGTTTAACGAAGATAGGCTTGAATGCATTAATTAAATTCCTTAAATCGAGTTTAGGTGCTCTATTTATAGGTGAGCGGATCGCATCTTCGATTTGGTCTAAGGAGCTCTTCGACTAGTCGAAGAAATAAATTTGAAAAATCGGGTGCGATAAGCTTTGACCGTTTTCTTTACGACCGGGTCGAAGGCCTCCTTCGATGGTTGTAGGTCACCTTATTTGATGGTCGAAGACCTTGTAAATTATCGCATTGGACTTTGAATCGAATTTGACGGTCGTAGAAGGCGATCGACATGTTCCTTGTGATGAAGACCTCCTTCATTAGCTAAGCAATTTATACGAATTTTGTAACAAACTTACGACCGATCGAGGAATTTCTTAGTAATTGAAGCAGCTAGGACTAGTCGAAGAAAGCCTAGGACAAGTCCCCGAACTGCCCAAACACAAGTGTCATATACATATGACTTATGTATCCAAAATGACCTACTTCTAAGGTCAACCTATGGTCATTCAAACCCCAATCAAGAAGTAAGGACATTGAAAACATTAGGAACAAGTGATCTTGAAGTTTAAGCCTTGAAGTCTTGATGTAGCTCAACCTTGAAAGTGTCTTGAGTTCTATACGAACTGCCTTGTACTCTTCTTGAAGTCTTGCATGCTTGAGTTAATACTTGAAGTCAAGGTTGATCTTTGTACTTGTAATCTTTGCTTGTTGTGAGCTTTGCTTGTTTATGAGTGTTGATCTTTAGAGAGAGCTTTACTTATACAAGTTATATAACAGTGATTTTGTTAACATAAATTTGACAACCGACAGGGATATAAACTATAGCACTTACATATCAACATAACAAAGGTAGGATAAATCAAATTGCCAAGGCACGACACATAAATACATGACAATAGACCTTCAAGTCATAGCCCATTGTCTATGGGAATGTTCATCTACACACTTAATCCTTTCTTGATACGGGCTGGATCATGACCTTAGTACCCTTAAGCAATGGGCCTTAACTTGGGCCCAACTAAGATTCAATCATTAATTCATAATCTAGTCTTATAAGACCCACATTGTGTTTAAGTTACACATTTCATACTATATCCATCACATATTGGTTGCATAACACATGCCATAATCATTGTGTATGAGCTACACATCACACATCATCCACATATCACCACACATTACATGCATTCACTATATATTACATAACATGCCATAATCATCTCATGCCCTCATGGACTTCACTTAACAATAGTGCTAATTAGCTAAATAGACCAAAAAACTAATACTAATCAAACACCCTACCTTTGACTATGGAAGTGGGCTCACTTGGCCTCTCATCCAACGGTTACTTGTAACTAGCTTATATCCCAAGTTCCGTGGGCAAGTAGGCTTTCATAATTCCAAGGCACTATACCCAATACAAGAATAGCCAATGTGACGCAAGAGTCCATATATTTAAGTATCTTCAATAGCACACTGAGGCCCTATACCTCTTGTGAATACTTAACAAATGGTCACCAAGGCTCATATAACATGTGCATACATAAGATGTATAAGTTATGGTGGTACACAAGTTCTCACATGCATCATCATTATCATAGACATCATTCAACATCAAATTTATCCTCATAACATGTATCATCATTATCATAGACATCATTCAACATCAAATTTATCCTCATAACACGTATCATGCAATCATATGCATAGAGTACATAGCATATACGGTTCACATGCATCATCAATATCATGCTCATCGTCCAACGCTATCATTATACATGCCCTAGGCATTAGTTATCTATCATGCATAAGGTTATCCTTATGTCCACCAACATCATTTATTTATCATTATCCATGCATCAAGTAAAACATGGTTATCTTATCCACATTATCATCACGACAATCAACACGTGCATTATTATCACTTGGCTATCAAGCATGGTGGTCAACTAGCATGTTTTGTCATCATGCATATATATACAAAATATCATCATCATTACCATGAGGATCATTTTCACTTCATGATTAACATAAACAATGTCATAAGTATCATAAATAATTACTCATCCATCATCAATGCATATACTATAATTCATCATCATCATTATTATGTTATCACACATGCATCATGACGCAGGGGAGGATGTGAGGTCGAGCACCGTCTTCCTCAAGAGGATAACTATTCTAAATCCACGGAACTTCTCTGGACTCCTCACAGAGACTCTCAAATCCACGAGGAAAGAAAGCATAAAATAGAAATAAATTCTAATAAATTCGAAATTGATTAGTGAATTAATAAAAATGAGTTGAAATTGATTAATGAATGAATAAAAATGAGTTCACAACCCTTTAAATAGGGTACCAAGCAATGGGAAAGAAATCAGAATCAAACTACAACTGAAACTCTTAGAATTCGCGACTTACTATAAATAGTAAACTTACTATTTATAGACGGTCGTGATGTCTACTAGTGCGCAAGGTTTTCTGCCAAAAATAGTAAGTGTCCTATTTGGCTTCACAAAACCATTCTCCTAATTATTCTAAGCTCTTTTCATGTTGGGCGCAACTCCTAAAGCCCAACGGATGAAGAGTTATAATCAAACTAAAACTTACTATTTATAGTAAAAACGAAATTAAAACAGGGAAACGACCATCGATCCAGGGGTTTTTTGTAATTCCTGGCATCATAACCCCACGTAGATGGGTTGGTTGGCTAAAGTAGCTTGTTCAAAATCATATATTTTACATTAGGTAACTCATTCCGGATTGCGAGATACGCCCGATCTAAGGTCCGATGGTCCGGATCACTTCTGTCGTCAACCGGGCCTTTTCTGATCCATCTTGGCCATGAAACTGTCCGCAACCCGCTCTACATCACATCATCATCTCAACCATTACTAGGTGCATCCCACCTAGTGTGACTTCCACATTGACCTTGAACTACATGCAATGCATGGGGTTGTGTATGTTAAGTGTGAGTCCCACTTGGTGAATCAATAGGCCAACTCAAAGGCATAAACATTCAACCACAAGGCTTTCAATGGTATGGATTTAATTCCATAATTAAGTGGATCCAACACATTCCACCATCAATTAGAAACAATGCACAATCTCAAAAATAAAAGACAATATGCTAATATCTTTCATGTCGTACATCATATTGGGCCCACTAGCCACATACACAACAAACCAAGAAAAAGCCCAATTATCCAGTTTATGCATTCTAAAATAGGTCTCGCTAAGTGTGGTTCACTTGACTAGAGGTAGTGCATAAAGCACACTGCCTAGTAGGCAATGGGCCTGCTCAACGGGCTCAAGGAAGGTTACCATTATGGGTTTCTCATTGATCCCCAACGATTTCTCTTAGTGTTGGGGGTTGCATCATTTAGATGGGCCCAAGGCCACCTATATCTTAAGAGAACATTTAGACAGCAAAAGCTCTCCACTAAATATTTTACAAGTTATATAACACCCATTTACAAAACACACTAGGCGGTTCTCATTATATGAAAGGTAAGGCTCATACAAGATAGCCCATACTAGATGGCCCACTTATGGTTTTTGGCCCAACAACACCTGGGAGTTATTTTTTCAGATTTCAGATGCTACATTAAATGCTTTGGAAGGTGGTGGACCCCACTGACATGGCCCCACATAAGTTTTATGTCAAACAGATTTTTGTGCAATGTTGGTTTCCGGCCATCTTCAATTCAGATTTATGATTATGTGGGACCCACGTCTGGTGAAAGGAAGGATCCATATGTTAGCTCTATGCATGGGTTTTAAAAAGTATAAGGTGAGCCTCATTGTTTTGGTGTATATAATTTACGGTGATGTCCCAAACATGAGTACTTGGAGGAAATGTGCAAGAAACATAGGGCAGAATTAATTTTGTCCCGACTTTGAGTATGTCCCAAGATCACAAGGGACCACCTTTCAGTATGTCGTTAGGTGCCCTTGGTAGTACTATACATGTAATTCAAAAATTATAATCTAGGACCAACTGGTTGTGCACACATAATATTTGGTATAGGGCCAAACATAGGTATTTTAATTTTCTGCATAGAATTTTTTGCACAACTGTGCCTTGCCCCATTTTGGGATCCACTCCCTGATCATGTGAGGTCTGATTTAGCCCGATTAAAATATTATTTATTTATTCATTGGTGTAGCTTAAAGGTTCCAAGTAGTGGCCTACTCATATCTCCAGCGCGTGGTCCACTATAGAGGCCCAAAGTTGGTGCAAAACATAAATAATCAAACAATTTTTAGCAATGGGGTCTGTCACAACTTAGGGCTCAATTTCCAAACACTTGGGGATCATTCCTGACACAAAGATGGGACATCCCAGCTCACTTATATAAGAATTAAACATCCCGTATAGTAGTACCCTTAACTACAGAGTGTGGGCCCACTACAAGGTGTCAAAGAGGCCTATATGCAATACGGTTGAGTACTTGAAAAATTTTAGCAAACAGAAAGTGTAAAGGAAATGAAATAGATCTAATGGCAAGTGGGGCCCACATGTTAGCAAACCATAGATAAGAAACACACAACAATGTACATGGGTTTCCAGATTAGATGAAATAATAAAATGTATAAATCACAAGTGATCCCACACCCAAGTGGGTCAATAAGAGGATGAATGTTATGTACAACATATATCCAACATACATATCAAGTAGCACATAAAATATATTGATCAAATCTCTATGATCAGATTCTCCGTTGGAAAATTCGAGTCAATGGATGGTTTAGTTATACATCATTTAGGTTGTAAATAGGTTTCCAACCATATAGAGCCTTAGATCCATCTGGACCATACAAAACAATTTAAGGTTTATCTTTACAGAAGTATCTATCGGTCCAAAATTTTTTAAATTTTATCATGAAAGAATCTGACCATAGGGACTATATATATGATTATTAACTATCTCAAATAAGTTAAAAACAAATATCAAATACACCTGACCGCTACAATCATGGATATGATCCACACAAGAATGGTCATAACAAGCCCCCTAAATATATTTTCGTATAAGCCTAGGATCTCAATCGTCTGAACTCCGATCAAGGATTATTACATACTATTGGGAAGCTGGTCGATTCTCTACGAAGCCAACAGAATGTATATTTCTAATGTATTCATTAAAGGAAGTAAAAATGGTTTCATTTTTGGCAAATAGGAATCATGCATGTGCTCTTGGATAGCAGCCAAGTAAAGTTGATAACACTAATGATTGGACTGTTGGATGGCTATGAAATTTGGCCTAAAGTTAGGTCATATTATGGTTCATATTATTCCCAAGTTTCAACACCGATCATAGCATAGTTGATTTTATATGATTTTTAGAACCTGCTGTCCAGATACAAAAACAGGATTACATGTGAAGGGTGTGGATATGATGTTCATCATGGTAGACCATATTGACATGGGCCACTTTGCTAACTACCATAGCCAGTAATATATGAACCCATGAGTCTCCATACCAGTGGAACCCACATAAATCAAAAAATAAAAGAGAAAGAAAGAAGAGGATGAGGAGGATGGAAGGAGAGGTGTAGACTCACCTCAATGGATGGATGGTTGGATGATGATGTGTGGTTCACTCCCTCTAGGATTAATGGTAGGCCACACCTTGGCCCCACTCTCTCTTAAAATCTCAGAATTTTTCTAAGTATAGGAAAAGAATAAGTATAAGAGACCTCATACTCTTATATAGGGAATTGGGGGTTGAGGTAGCAAGATGATGTGACAAGTTTATGAGATCTTATTAGTGTTAAAAGTGAGGTGGAAGGTGATGTATGGTATGGGTAGTAGATGGATGAGGTGTATGGTGCTAAGCATACATTGGCTAAGGTGGAAGAAATCTTGACATGCATTGACTAATGGATGGATAAGGGTTGTGGGTTGTAGGTGATGCATGGTGGATGATGAGGTGAAGTGTTGTAATTAGTTGTTTGAAGTGATGTGGCACAAATCAATACATGCATTAGATGCATGTATAGGAAAAGATGGACATGGGCCATGATTAGTTTCTAAAGCATAGGGAAATGGCTAATGATAGATTTTCGGGTAGAATTCAATTTTGTCTTATAGTGCTTGTCTTATATGTGCTAGCTCATTTTTTTATCATGTAGTAATTGTCCTATTTTAGGTCACATGGGCCTAGCATAATAAAGGTTGCTTGTGTTACAAGATACATAATTTGAGTCGTGGATTCGACAGGTCATATCTCACTAACAGAGCGTCGGATTGACATATGGTTTTCACCATTGTGATCACAACGACGACACGTCCACATGATAGAGGTCTCAAGGTCATCTAGAACAAATCACTTGGGTGGGGTTGTTAGGTGCACTGGGGTGCAATGTATGGTTTATCAATGGTGAGAGTTGGGACACGTGTGCACACGAGCGGTGTTATAAAAGACCAGGATCCCACAACCTAAGCCCTAACAGCCTAAAGAGGCCCCAACCCTCATCCAAGTGGGTTGGGCTGGGCAACTTGAACAAAGATGAGCTAGGGCCAACCATCTAAGTTAAAGATAAGTTACTTTTACAATATGCTTGCAAATGGTGGGTGTGTGTTTATAAACCAACATGTTCTTTTAGAGAATCAAAGTTTTTCTATAGCACACTTGTGTCAAATAGGATCATTCATCAACCAAGCCTGTGCCACACTCAATTATCCATCATGCTCATCGACTTAATAAGTGCTATGCCACACCCAATTATCCATCACGCTCATCGACTTAAATAAGTGCATCGATATATCATTCGACGTCTAAAGTGGGATTCATAATTTGGCAATTCATAAGTGCTTGTATATCATCCATCACTCTATGAACTCTATAATCAATGTTACTAATACCTATATACTATGTAGTATACACTAGGAAAATGGCCTTGGCTAGACTATTTGTCATTGACTCTAGCTTAACTCAGCCCAAACATTGGGCCTAGACTCCAAGACTTAACCCAGCCTCAAGTCAAGTTTAGTGGCCCAAACCCTAGCCCTTCAGAGTCGAGTCACCCAAGTTGGGCCAGGCAACTTGACCCATTGCCAACCCTACCTATGTGTTGTTGTATTAGCTGTAAGCACGTGACATGCCTCATGTGATTTGTGCATCATCAAGTTAATGTGGTTCTTCGGAGAGCACTTTCCACGAGAAAACACTTGCCTGACTTTCGCCGACATAGATGAAACAATTTCATGTACAGGAGATCTACCCCATCCATCAGCTGCCCCACCTGTGTTTGGATGAGTATTGCAAAATTAGGTAGATTTAAAATTCAAGTGGGTTATGCCATTGGGAACAATTGAATAGAGGATGTCCACCATTAAAATCATCCAAATTATGTGTGGGGTTGACACCATGGTGTATAAATGAAGGGCGGTGTCACCCGAGTGAGATCAGACAACCTGCACATTGCCACCTGTGGACACCCCACCCCAGGTTGATAAGTTGATTGAGTTTGAACTGAGGGATGGTCAACCAAATCCTAATCTTAAACCCTAACCCTAAAAGCCTAAACCCTAGAAACTCCAATCATAAATCCTAAACTCTGCCCATTCAACCCAGTCAACCTAGTTAGCCTAGACCCTATAACCTTAAACCCAAGAGCCTTGGGTCAGCTCGATAAGTCAACTCACCCGATCAGCCTACCCAACCAACAACCCAGTTAATTCACCCAATTTACTCACCTAGTCAGCCTATCCAACCAACAACCTAGTCAACTCACCCAGTTAAGCCCAAAACCAAGTCCAAACCAAAGCCCCAAAATAAGCCCAATTGGAGAAATATACAAAACCTTAAAGCAACAACCTTTATAGTAAAGCCTCCACACACTTGGAGGAGGCTGCCAGCCAAAGTAGGGAGTCTAAGTGGGGACTAGCAGCAACCAGCTTGCCGCTGCCTACATGACAGTCCCCCTCTTTGGGGTGGCGTCCCTCAAACATGTGGAATATCCCTTTTTCCTGACCCTTAGTGTGTGGTTGAGGTGTATTTACTCTGATGCCCATCTACTTACCAGAAATTACTATTTTATCACCTCATCCAACCGATGCGATGATGTCATTTGGCAATCTCTAATCCTAACCGTTTAAACACCTTTTAACCCTAGGATTAGCAGGAATTACAAGAAAATCAGGGTTAAAGGCTATAAATAGCCCCCTCTCCTTCTCATTTCAAACATCAGGGGTTCAAAGAGAGTCCCTCATTACATCTAGTAGATTTTGATCCATTCCTCCACCAAGGAGAGTGAGAGTGAGAGAGAGAGCGTCCAACCCTGGTCTAGCTTAGCCTAGCCAGAGCCCATACCTCCTGAGCCACCTAAGTTCAAATCTAAGCCACTCGATCTAGCCTTGCGACACTACATTCATCCAACCATTCAAGCTTCAATTAGTTTCACTAAAGCAGAGCATTAGAATCATGCAACACTCATTCCCTTCTTAACCCCATTGCTCCTCATACACATCATCATTACATTGCATTTCATTATTTTCTCATATCTAACTGACGAGCATATGCTCTAAGGCTTGCCGATATAATCAAAGTAAGTTCACCAGAAACCTTAGCCAGTTAGCCATCATTTTATCACAAGCATCGATACATCATCAAGCATCTCATACATCCTATTTTTACCTACTGTACACCCTACACTCGATCGTTCCGGACGTATTCTCTACGACTTGCTAATATAATCGAATCTTGCCCATAAAAAAATTGGATCGATCGATCAATCATCATTGCCACTACATCACATTACGCGTGAGAACTAGTCTTATTCCTAAAAAATTAGTTAAATATTGTGAAGTAAAGACAGTACATCCATACGGGCATAATGGGTGCCTAACAACTTCCCTCTCTGTAATCACGGTCCCTTCCTTGGAATCTCTGGAACACAAACTCAAGAGTCATTTTAGGATTAAGGATATTCGAGTTCTCAATCCTAAGCGTTTTTACAAAGTCTAACCGATTATAAGATCGTAATAATTGGTTAGTGGCAACTCTGGTCAAATATAACACATTTTTACCCCCAAATAAAAGCAATCAAGTGAGGCAACTAGTGAAAGAGAGAGAGTCAATCTCCCATCCCCTCGAAAAACCTGTCCTCCGGCATCCACACAATGGTGACTATGCTAGGGACTAACTAGTCACACCAGTCGCGGCCCAACTTGAAAAACAAGATCTTACAAAATTCCTGAGGAATACCAGTTCTCGCATATCTGCATTTGCATTTGCATCTGCATCATCATTCATATTAAAAAGACAAAAAAATTGTGCCTCCATGAGTCAGGCGTCCTTGACGAAGTCTCCCTTATCGCAATATAATCCGCACCAGATCACAAGTAGAAATGGATAACTATGATGAAGAGATAATATCGAGAGTAATTGCACGGAAGAAGATATAATCTCCAGGATTAAGAGTCTATACTTTCTGGATTATAGTATCCAGGATTTATATCAATTGAAGGGTTATGAATTTCTTCCTGAAGAGGTGCTAAAGAGCCTCTTCAAGAAATCCATACCCATTCACAACAAATAATTGCATTTTCATGAAAGGCCATGACTTTTTGTCCTATGGCAGTTATTTCTGTACCCATTCAGACATGAGCAGTTATCCAACAGGAATAACTGTATCCACATAAGCGACACATGGCATAGGTGCCACATGTACATTCATGTCACAATTACTCTTAATCAATAAAGGTCATAAATCATCAGGATAAACCCCGTTCAATTCCAGTTGAACTATGGCCAAAAAAAGTTTGAACCATGTGCCAAAAAGACTAAGGCACATTTTGCTCCTTGCGACGATGCGAACGTGCGAAGTACTAAGTGCGCCTAATAAAGCGCCCAAGCAGCCCTACAGCCCATGCCACGGGTGTGCGTGCACAAGCACCGTCCTCGAGGAGATTTGAACCCTGGTTGCACAAGCAAAAACCCCTTCTCTTACTGACTGTCTATACACACTATTTATGAAAAGTTTAAATAATTAATATATTTATTTACTTTCTAAAAATAACGTTTATTTTTGAAATTTATTTTTTTTATTCTAAAAAACACAACAATCCCCCACAATTTAAAAAATAAAATCAGATTCTAGAACGAATGACATATCAGTATAAATAGGTGCATAAGTAAAGGTATCTTTTGGATTTGAACATTTACTTTAGTATATATGTATCAAAGTTATGCCAGGTACTTAGTGACCCATTAGTCTTGAACTAAGGACTTTATATGACTCACCGGATACATAACACACATCTATTCATATATAATTGGAGATCTAAAAGTTCGCACATTTCTGGCCTTGTGCGTATCCTTATTTCATGAGTATTCTAGAGACGATCCCAATCTCTTCAAAAGCGGCCTCACTTCTCTACTCATATAAGTAGATTTATTAAAGATGATTCTGCCTCATCTCAGCAAACTCTGCTTATAGATCTATTAAGAGTTGGTACTCAGCCTCTTATTAAATGCAGAAATCAAACACTAGACTTTTTAGGAATGATACTCAAAATTTCTTTTTCTAGTGTATATTTCAGTCACATACTTGACTTGTTTGTCCCTTTGAACCTAGCCTATATTTCAAAACATAGGTAGGGTTGCCATCAAGAGTGAAAGTTACATCTTTATGGATCTTAGTCCCATTCCTTTAGTGGTTCTTCTTATTTGATCTCTTGATAAACCTTTTGTCAAGGGATCTGCTAAGTCCAGGATGGATCTAACATATTCCACTGTGATTACTCTATCTCTGAGCAATCCTTTAACAAAGTTATGCCTTAGACCTACATTTTTAGACTTACCATTATAAGTCTTACTCATAGCACGACAAAGAGTAGCCTGACTATCACAAAAGATAGATATGGTAGGAGTAGGTTTTGGCCAATACGGGATTTTTAACAATAGGTATCTTAGCCATTCACCTTCTTTACAAGCAGCACCAAGTGCTATAAACTCACTTTCCATTGTAGAGTGAGATATGCACGTTTGTTTCTTAGATGCCCATGATATTGCTCCTCCTCCAAGAGTGAACATCCAGCCGCTTGTAGATTTTAATTCTATGCTATCTGCATTCCAGCTTACATCGTTGTACGCTTCGAGTACAGCGGGATATGATTTATAATGCAGTCCATAGTCTATGGTTCCTCTTAGATACTTTAAAACTCTCGAAATCGCATTCCAGTGTACTTGTCCTGGATTACTGGTATACCTGCTTAGCATTCCTACTGTGAATGTTATATCAGGTCTAGTGCAATTCATTGCATGCATTAAACTCCCAATAGCACTCGCATATTCTTGTTGTGCTTTACATCTACCAGTATTTTTAACCAATTTATTACTTGGATCAAATGGGGTTGAAACCGGTTTACTATCATAATGATTAAACTTCTTTAACACTTTCTCTATGTAATGAGATTGTGTTAAGGCTATTCCATCATTATAAATCTTAATGCCTAATATTACATCGGCTTTGCCCATATCCTTCATGTCGAAGTTGTTACTTAGAAACTTTTTAGTTTCTTTCACACAGTCCTCATTTGGTCCAAATATTAGCATATCATCTACGTATAGGTAGGTAATGATTTGATCTTTAATATATATGCACTTATCTGCTTGGTTTATTCTAAAACCATTAGATTGTACTACTTGATCAAACTTCTCATGCCATTGCTTAGGAGCTTGCTTGAGCCCATAAAGAGATTTGACCAGTTTACACACTTTCTTCTCTTGCCCGTGTTGAACAAACCCTTCAGGTTGTTCCATATAGACTTCCTCATCTAGATCACTATTTAAGAATTCCATTTTGACATCCATTTGATGGATTACTAGGTGGTGAATTGCTGCAAGAGCAATTAAAGGCCTAATGGTAGATATTCGAGCAACAGGAGCATATGTATCGAAAAAATCGATACCTTCCTTTTGTCTAAATCCTTTGGCTACCAATCGAGCTTTAAACTTATTTATGGTTACATCAGGATTGAGCTTTCTTTTAAAAATTCACTTACATCCTATAGGCTTTGAACCTGGTGGAAGATCGACCAAACACCAGTTGTTATTGGAGACTATGAAATCCATTTCATCGTCAATGACTTCCCTCAAAAACTGTACATCAGGAGATGAGAGAGCTTCACTAAGTGTAGATGGATCACTTTCAATACGTAGTGGTAGAGTAATCTCCTTTCTTATTTCATTTCTATCCCCTTCTATAAGGAACATATAGAACTGGGCCAAAAGATGTTTCTTTTCTTACCCTTTTCGATCTCCTTGGTTCATTTCCTTATGGATGAGTGTTAGATTTATCATGAAAGTTGTTAGGCTGTTCGTTCATTGGTTCTATTATATTTTCATCAACCTGCCTTTTTGTATGATTATTCATATAGTCTTAGATACTGTATTTTCAAAAAATATAGCATCTCTAGACTCTATAATCATGTTTTTGTCAGCAAAAGAAGTTTGTTCTAAAACCAGGAATCTATATACAGGACTATGAGTCGCATAACCCACAAAAGCACACCTGATTCCTCTAGGGCCTAACTTTACTCTCTTAGAATCAATAATCCTGACTTCTGCTATACTTCCCCACACTTTGAAGTAATGAAGATATGGTTTCTTCTTTTTCCATAATTCATATGGGGAGATATCCTGTTTTTAGTGTAGGATGGCATTTAAGATACGGTTTGCTGTTAAAAATGCTTCCCCCCACAAATTCAGTGGTAATCCGAAATTTAATATCATACTGCTTGATCATCTTTAGGCCATTTTGCTGAGGTGTGTAAGTTGTCGTAAATTCATGGATTATACCATTTGATTCACAGAAGTCGTTAAATTTATTAGAGGAGTACTCACCCCCTCTATCACTTCTGAGGGCTTTAATCTTTACATTCAACTGATTTTCAACTTCGGCCTTATAAAGCTTAAACTTTTCAAAGGCTTCATCTTTAGATTTTATTAAGTATACATAGGAAAATCTTGCGAAGTCATTGATAAATGTGATAAAATACATTTTTCCTCCACGAGTTAAGGTATTATTTAAATCACAGATATCGGAATGAATTAACTCCAAGGGTTGTGATTTTCTCATGCCAGTCTCAAACGGTTTTCTAGTTATTTTAGAATGGGCACACACATCACATTTCCCTTCTTGTTGTATTTCATATTTTGGTATAAGTCCCAGGATCATCATTCTTTTCATTGAATGATAATTAACATGACCTAGTCTAGCATGCCATAAAGATACAGAATCCACTATATAAACGGAAACATCATTATTATTATTAATATTTAGTTTAATCATACCATTACATGAATATCCTTTGCCGATAAATATATTATTCTTGGTGATAACCAACAGACTCAATCACTATTTTGAATCCTCTCTTATTGAGAAGATCACCTGACACTAGATTTTTAGACATATCAGGTACATGCAATACATTTGTTAGTGTCAGTCTTTTGCCTGATGTAAACTGAAGCTCGACTGTTCCTTTTCCAACAACGTTCGCATGAACGTTATTACCCATCTTCACTTCTTGTCCAGTTGTAATACCTTCATAGGTCTTGAAGATGTTTTGGTCCTTCGATATGTGAATGGTTGCACCAGTATCTAGCCACCATCTACCATCGGATATTACTGTGTTAGCTTCAGTAACCATTGCTACAAGTTGGTCTTCTGTCATGTTAGCCTGAGCTTTCAGTTGCTTCTTCCTGTGTCGACATTCCCTTATGTAGTGTCCTGGCTTATTGCAGAAGTGACACTTGCCCTTTTTCTTTCCCTTTTTCTTAAACTCTGTATATTTCTTTGGAAGAATAGATTTGGAGTTCTGAATTTTTGACTTGTCATCTTCTACTATATTTGCTTTGGAATGATTTTCCGAAGCACTTTCTTTCTTGTCTCGGTTTCTGGACTCTTCTTCTATACGAAGATGTCATTGAAGCCCTTCAAGATTGTACTTCCTCTCATCATGTTTTAGTTTCTTTTTATAATCAAACCATGATGAGGGTAATTTTGTAATTACTACACCGACTAGGAATTCTTCAGGAAGATCTATACCACCAATCTTCAATTCATCAACCAAGTTCTGTAATTCGGTTACTTGGGAGAGAATTGGCTGATCATTTTTAAACTTGAAGTTGACATAATTGTCGATCAAAAATTTCTGAGTACTAATCTCTTTAGTTTTATATTTTTGATCCAATTTTGTCCACAGATCTTTAGCAGAGGATACTTTACGGTATGAGTTATAGATAGAATTAGAGAGGGCGTTTAGGATATGACCTTTGCATAGAAAATCGTCCTCCTTCCTTTTCTTCCATTCTGCCTTCACTTGGTCTGAGTCATCATCTTTTGGTTCAGTCAGAGAAGGCAGATCATCATCTAGGATGTAAGATAACTTCAGAGTTGTCAAAAAGAAAAGCATCTTCGGCTGCCATCTTGAAAAGAATTGATCGTCAAAACGATCCAGTCGTACAAAGTCTTGGTTCATAACTTGAAGGGAATGAATTGCTTCCATTGTGACTAGATTAAAAATCTGTCTTAAATGTTAGAATTATAGAGTTTCTTGTACACAACGGAGGATAGAAGAAAATGATAACAAAACGATCAGATCTGTCAGGTTCAAGGCTTGACTTGAATAGTCAATTTCTCAAGACAGATTTGCTGTCCTTTTCTGAAAATTCCAGCAAGTGCAAATGAAGGAAATCTGCAAATTGTCTTCAGGATACAATGAACTCTCAATCCGATTTTCAACACGAAAATTTGCACATTTAAGTGTTGAACAGATCTCTAGTTTTAACACTGATATGCCTTAAGACGTTCAGAAAAACTCAGCAAGAGATAATATCGAGAGTTATTGCACGGAAGAAAATATAATCTCCAGGATTAAGAGTCTATACTTTCTGGATTATAGTATCCAGGATTTATATCAATTGAAGGGTTATGAATTTCTTCCTGAAGAGGTGCTAAAGAGCCTCTTTAAGAAATCCATACCCATTCACAACAAATAATTGCATTTTCATGAAAGGACATGACTTTTTGTCCTATGGCAGTTATTTCTGTACCTATTCAGACATGAGCAGTTATCCAACAGGAATAACTGTATCCACATAAGCGACACATGGCATAGGTGCCACATGTACATTCATGTCACAATTACTCTTAATCAATAAAGGTCATAAATCATCAGGATAAACCCCGTTCAATTCCAGTTGAACTATGGCCAAAAAAAGTTTGAACCATGTGCCAAAAAGACTAAGGCACATTTTGCTCCTTGCGACGATGCGAACGTGCGAAATGAAAGTGCGCCTAATAAAGCGCCCAAGCGCCCTACAAATTTCACGCCACGCTACAGCAGTAGCGTCTGTGACGTAAGCCATCACCGTCCTCGAGGAGATTTGAACCCTGGTTGCACAAGCAAAAACCCCTTCTCTTACCGACTGGCTATACACACTATTTATGGAAAGTTTAAATAATTAATATATTTATTTACTTTCTAAAAATAACGTTTATTTTTGAAATTTATTTTTTTTATTCTAAAAAACACAACAAATAACACGCACAAAATTAATGGATTCTAATATTCATGTGAGCACACAATGTGAACTTATAGATTTTAGGCGTGATTTTTCATAGTTTCTCATGGCGTGGCCATGTACTGGATTTTTGGCTTGTTTGGTTTTTTAAATACAAAGGTAAATAGCTATAAATGGGTGATAATTATTTACATTTGTAATTGTGTAGTCAATCATGGCAAAAATGTAAAAATGGTCCTCTTATAATGTAAAAATGTAATGACTAGGATTTACTTTACTCCTTAACAAATGTATTTAACTCTTGGGTCCGAATTCATGGATAGATTATTTCATCATTGAAATCTTAGGATTGAATACCCATATAGCGTAGGCAAGTGTATGAGTATGTGGTGTGGGTGTGTGTAAAAAAAGAGAGTACATGAATATCGGATTCTTGATTTATGAAACATAACTAATTACACAAACACCTTGGAATTGATCATAACGATGGTTCATTTATGTTGCATTTCTTAGGTAATTGGAAGACCAAACAGGCCGGATCCATAGTGAAACTGTGGTGGTGAACTTGATGGTTGGGGTACTAGATCACATGCACTTTGCCCCCACATGCCACTCGTACGGTTTGGGCATGCAGTCAGTGACAAGAAAAGAAAGGAAGCTGTGAGTTTATTTAAAAAGATATTTTTCAGTGATTTGCCTTTTGCAGACTTTTTTTTTTTTTTTTTTTTTCGTAAAAAAAAAATAAAAAATTTTAATGCACAAGGGGAAGTTTTATAAAATTTTAGGATATGATCATAGTCACCTGATTAATAGGTGAATAACTGTTATTATATTATACACCTAGATCTATAACTCAACTGACAGAGTGGAGATACCTCGTTTCAACACTTGAGGTCTTGGTATCGATCCCTATTGGGGGTGGCTAACAAGTGTGTGTACTGACACAACATGGGTGTGTACTAACAAGCTAATAAAAAAAAAACTGTTATTATGTTATAATTATCTGTTTCAATAATAATTTTCTTTTCTCTATCTACCATGGGCCGTTAGATTCGGACCATCTTGATTGATGTGATCTTATGACGCTTGTACAATGAACGAGACACCATAACTCTAAAAAGTGGTTATCAACCGTTAATGTAGTCATGCTCCCAAGGAAGTTCAAGACGCAACATGATCAAAGAGGAGTTATACCATACTCAAGCTGCATGCATATGACGCTTGACAGTCAGTCACTCGCATATTAAATACTGGATGCCGATTAGCTACGGACAGGTTGGGTAGCAAGATTCCCTACTCAAGTGACATCACCCAGTTTTGTGAGCCCCTCCATGATGTGTGTTGTATCCACACCGTCCATCATTTTGGAAATGATCACTTTAGTATATGATCCAAAGAATGAGGTGGATCCAAAGTGGACCACACCATAGAAAACAGTGGGGATTGGATGCCTACTATTAAAAACTTATTAGGGGCCATGAAAGTTTTTGATTAAGTTGATATATATATATATATATATATATATATATATATATATATATATATATATATATATATATATATATATATATATATATATATATTCCTTTGGTCCATCTGTGTATTAACTTATTAACAAGTTGGATTTCAAATAAACATCACGATGGCCCTATAAAGGTTTCAACAATGGGCATCATTGTCGTGATGGGTTTACTTGAGCTTTGGATATGCCTATTCTTTGAATAATGCCTTAAAATGATCTCTCCAAAATGATGGACAACTGTATACAACACATACATCATGATGGGGCCTTCAAAACTTGGTGACATCGATAAATCCTCTTAATATTATCTTATTGTTGTAACTAATTCACTTCCTTAATTACTCCACTCAGCAACTTTCAAGTATGTACGCATCCTTCAAAAATTGCATACATTGAATATATTAATTCAAATAAAGCAAGTTAGATTGTGCAACCGTGGACAACTCACAATCCCAAGGTCAGATTTTTTGAACAATCACAACTTCTGATTTGTGGATGCTTCTTAGTATAAATAAGATTGTCCATATTTTAAAATTTTAACCATCCAATAATCTTATAATCAGATAATCAAATAAATTTAATTTTTATTTCATTATATATCTCCATTGGATATTATTATTTGGACAGTTTAATTTAACTAATTGTATGTGACTTGTGCAATTTTTAAGTAAGTAATTTTTGAGTACCTGCTAATTATCCAATATTGCACCGACAGATCAGTGCAGCGGTTAAGAAATTACTGCCTTCCAAATAGGATCTGGCCAATCCATGAGTATAATATGAAGTTACAAAGGTTGTACCTATGAACTAACCTTTTAAAGTAAAATAATTACAAGGAGAGACTGATAGACCGGACCAACGTACAAAAACGAAACAGTCCTGTCTCAGTCCCAATCTAAGGAAAGAGGATACTAATATAAGATCAAACAAAGATCCGCATCTCTTGTCTTATTTTAAGAAAGGAAGTAACGGTTAGATAACACCTCAAACCAGGAAGTGACCATCTGTGGTTTGTTGGAATCTGTTCATTGGTCTTTTATTTTGTTTTGTTTTTTTTTTTCAATGACCCAAATCATTTATTTGTCAGGGCAATGAAAAACAGCCAAATTATTAAAGGGTTCAAACAATCTAATTGAGAGCATTTATTTATTAATTTTCTATCAAATATTGAATCATTGAAAGATGATCCACATTCAAAGTGGCCCATTTCCAGGGAAAGCCTTTGGCAGGAAGTTCTTTAGTTGTGAAGTAGGCGGGACCCTCTTGATGTTTATGATAAATCCATCCTGTCCATCCATTTTCCAGCTCATTCTAGGACACGAGACCAAAAAAATAGGTGGATCCAAGACTCAAGTGGGCCACATGAGAGGAAACAGTGGAGATTGAACAACTAATGTTGAATTTGTATGGCCACAAAAGTTTTGACCAGTCAAGTTTTTGTTTTTTCAGTTCATCCCAATGGGAATAAGCTTATAAACGGTTTGGATGGCATATAAAAATCAAAGTAGACCCAGGAAGGTTTCAACGGTCAGCATTTCTTTCCCACTTTTCTCTCTCGTGTGGTCTCCTTAGGGTTGGATCCGCTCATTTTATGTCTAATGTCCTAAAATGAGCTGAAAAAACGGATGGACGGGTGGATTTATCTCAAACATCACGGTGGGCCCCACCTACCTTCCTAGTTCGCGTCCCTTGAATGTGGCCAAGACCCCTACGTATCGAATTACAACACGCCGTGTATTCGAGCAAATGTCATTTCGGAGGTAAGGCATCCGTGAGTGAATACTTTTCAAGAATGCTAATAAGAATACAAAAAATCCAAGCCGTTCATCAGATAGTCACACAACATATACTCATCTTCTAAAAAAAAAATACATGGATCTAACAGTCGAAGTCAGGTACACGTGCGCATAACAAACATAAGGTTTATAAAATTCTACCACATTTAATATACAGATATTACTCACATGTTGCTCGATCAGTTTAACTAATGGGTAGATTCATCAGGTAAAATCATCTAGCCTGTAGGATTAGCTTGATGATCGGCTTGGATGTTGCACATGTATGACACGATGCCATGTACGAAAGGCGAGTGTAAACAAAACGGTAGTCACTCAAGTACACGTACCATGCAAGATTTCTCGCTTACAGTTGAGCTACACGCAACAAACTCTTCTAAAACGTGGTGGACCGCAGCCCATGGGCGCGTGAACTACTTTTCAACGGTCGAGCAGCGTCCGTGCGATGGTCCCCCGCATTACAGGAGATTCTACGGAATCTTTTTCTCGATTCCCCGTTCATTCGGGAGACGATCCTTTATACCCTCGTTTTGTAGTCAGTAGGAGTACTGAAATCATAGTCCTCCGGTGTCCTCTTCCACTACGGCCACGTAAAAGCATGATAAAAAGCTGCACTGATCGGATAAATCCTGACCATCTAGAATGAAAAGTGATTCGTTCGTTTCAAGGTCATGTGGGGCCCACTAGTTAGTTAGAATCGGCATCTTCAGCCATTTAATCCTTTTTAATAAACAATTCTAACTTGAGCGTATCAGCAAATAGGCTGTGGATTTGCCACCATTTACTAGATAACCGGAACTCTTCCGGTTTGTTAGACTTTGCCGTATAACTGGGGTCTTTTTCCTCAACCACACATGCATCTGGAGTCCAGATGCTACACGGTCAGGATAGCTAAATCATGCATCTTTAGTGCATAAAAGAGGGCTACTTGATTTGTGTTGTAGATCACTTAAACGATTATGAACGCATACCGTAGCCCATTCGTTTCTGGCTATCTCTATCGTGAAAAAGGAGGAAAAGAAAATGAGTTTGTTTTGCCTCCGTCGCGACTAAGACTGCATCGTGTGTACCATGTGGTCCGATGATCTGAACCATCCACATTGTGAAATCTATGATGTATGTGCTAACATCAGAAAAGAAAGCTGAACATATGATCTTGACCATCATCATCTTTAGATGCACTTACAATAAAGAGACGAAAATTTTCAATGGCCAGTACTAACTTTAAAAAGTCAAAGGTTAGGATCACCACCGCAGCTTAATTATATGGCTATCGCTTACTCGTTGTAGTGAGTAGAATACGGACGGTTCAAATAATCAGATCATCTCACGACGTGGGCCTCTGTGGGTGGTGACGAACACTGAATCCTCAGTCGCGACAGAAGCAAAACGAACTCAAGAAGAGTGAGAGAGAAAAAAAAGGAGAGAAACGAACAATAAGACAAGAAAAATCACATCCTGCCCTACCTCCCGTTATCGATCGTTCCTTTCTATGGACCGAAATCCTCTACACAACTAACTTAAAAATTCAAGCTCTATGGGGCATTCTAGTTTGTATATGTAAAATCCACCCGTCCATCAGGTTCGATCCTCAATTCTAGAACTTGAAGAAAAAAATTAGCCAGATCCACAACTCAGGTGGGCCACACCACATGAAACAATGGGATAGGATACCAACTATAGGTTTGTGTGTGGCCCACCGTGTTACGTATCTTTCATCAAACCCGTTAATCAGGTGTAACTCACCAAGACGAAAAAAAGATTCGAAAATCATCCGGATCCAATACTCAGACGAGCCACACTACCTGAAATTCAGAGGTTTTAGTAGCAACTTCACATTATTACCGTTGGAATTTTTAACTGATCTTTTGTTTGTACGGTTCAAATAACGGTTCTCACCTGATGATTAACGGACGTATTTAACTGTAGAACATAGTGGGCCCCACATAGCTTGGGTGGGTGTATTGTGTTTTCGATCTTCAACACTCAAAAGGAGGGAGCCCCAACAGAGGCCAGCCATTACGAGGGAAAGGATGAGTGCCTTGAATTCTCACCATCTCCTTCTCGACGTGCACAGCTCATGGCACTCAGCTAAAATTCCCATCTCAGATTTCGCGTACCTCCACACCTCCAATCTCCTCTCTTCCCTCTCCTCCTCATTCCGTCGAACACCTCGCACGCGCAAAGGGATCGTATCTTCCACCTCCTCCTCGTCTCTCTTTCCGATCCGTCGGCCTGCCGATCGCTTCTCCAATGGCAACGCATCCCCCTCGACGCCTTCCACGTCGGCATCGTCGTTGTCATTGTCCAGATCGGACGCTGTTTCCGAGCTGGAGATGTTTCTAGAACTGGTCCCGCCGAGGATGCGGAACGGTCTGTTCCATCATGAAGAGATCCAGCGGCTGATCGAAGTGGTGATGGACCTGGGAAGGAAGCCGCTCGCGCGGTTCCCTTCCGGGGATTGGGTCATATCGGAGCAGACGGTGAAGCTTGAAGACCTAAGGCATGCGATTTCGAAGGTAATTCGGTTCTGATTTCTTTTTTCTTCAAGTTTCGTGTTTTGCTTGGATTGTCTTTGTTTTGATCTACTCATTCTGGATTTGAATGCAATTCAGAATTCAAAAACATTAGTGTTTGGCGTTGTCGATTTTGCATTTTCTTGTCATGCTATTATTTATTTATTTTGTCATTGTCAATGGTTTCCACCATCTATAAATAACTCAGAAGTGTTCTCCCACATTATGTGAGAAATAATATAAAAAAATGGTCCACAATTGAATAATTTAATATTGCCCTTCAGTCCGAAGAATTCTTCGTACCTTGCGAATTCGCGTGTGGGGGCAAGTGGGCCCACCTATGATCAACAAGATTGTTGGTAGGAGGAATTCACTGTAGATAGCACATGAACCAAAAATGACTGATTGGATGTTCGCAACCATATGATTAAGGGTTGCAGAATGAACCTAAGAATAAAAATGGTCTTATCATCCAGGCTCATATTTGAATGACTTTGTTCATCTGATGAGGCTAATATTAAGGCCATGTGGAATACGGAATTGAATCAGAATCATCATGGCCTCGTCCCAATTGTCTGGGGTCGGCTTTAGGAATCATGTTTTCTCAGTCATTCCTTCGGCTCTATCCTCAGTAAGAGAAAAAGCTTTCATATTCCTTCTCACCACCTCGATCAAAGTCCTTCTAGGTTTTTCCCTCATCCTCGATCCAACCCTAATCAAGGGTCCCCTCCCTACTAGAACCATGTATAGTCTTCATTGCAGATGACCATTCAATCTCAATTTGCTCTTATTTTTCTCTTAGTTGAACTACTACTAGGATGCTTTAGATGGCCTCATTTATAAGGCTATCCTTCACAGGCGTCACATGCATCAATCTCAGCATTCTCGTCTCTGCAACAAACATCTGCTGTCATTTAAAAATTAAAAAAAAAATCTGCTGCTCATGTTGCCTTCTAACTCTCCAGCACTCTGCCATATAAAGCAAAGCTGGTTGAATAGCTGTCTTGCAAAGAACAGTTGACCAATTTTAATATATAGAATAATATATCGTTATAATTGGACATGTATTTCATTCATAATTTATATATATATATATATATATACACACACACACACACACACATATACATACCTACCTACTATTATGATTATTCTCGGCAATCAATTGTTTTTCTTCTATCACTAAAAAAAAAAAAAAAAAAAAAAAAAAGAAAAAGAAAAAGAAAAAACCCCTCTTTCATGCTCTGTCCATGACATTAAATTTTTTTCGCCAAGTTCGTTGTTATTTCACCTGAAATATCTTTTTTTTTTTTTTAATTTTTAAATTTTTTTTTTTTTTTAGTTAGAAGCTCCCTTGAAACATGTGACGACTTGAGTGCTTATATTGACCTTAAATTTCACGTGGTGTATACAGGTTGGTGAATTTTCTGATGACAACCGATCAGGTATTGATCATTCCTTGCACCGTATAAGTGCTATTCGAAACCGCAAGATGCAAATAATTGGCCTCACTTGTCGAGTTGGCCGGGCTATATCTGGAAGTGCTGAGATGATACGTGATTTGATTGAGGGTGGAGGTTCAATCTTGGTCATCGGACCTCCTGGAGTTGGCAAAACAACCTTGATCAGGTATGAAACTTTCTCATGTGTTCTCTGTTGTGATCTGCAGCCATGACATTTCTTCATTCAGTGAGAACTTATATGAATTTATCTTGTCACTTTCTCTGAATAATTGTCAATTAGTTTTCTTTGCTGGGTTACCATGCGCCTGAATGCTATATTTAGAAGTGATCCTTCCTTGACTGCAATATGATGTCAAGCTGCCTATTTAAAAGGAGATGGCACTTTTTGGAAATATGCACGTGTTGGATACTCCTAGTGCTTCTTGTATAGAAAACTAAGGCCTTGTTTGGTTGCCACTTAAAAATGAGTTCATCCCGTTTTAGTTAACAATAATTATGTATTACAGATCAAAGAAACTGTACGTGTGGCGCCTGTCTTTTAATTGTACTACAGACCAGTCTTGCAGTGGTGGAATTGACAATGCCCTAACAATCTCCTCCATTGGACAATGATAAACGTTTGATAATTTCACTATTAGCTACGATTATAAACTATGATATCTAGTACATAATTACTGTTAACTAAAATGAATTGAACACATCTTTAAGACTAAGTGGAAACCAAATACTAATTACTGTTAACTAAAATGAGATGAACATATTTTGAAGTGGCAACCAAATAGGGACTGACTTTTCTTATGTTTGTATCTTTTATTTTGGGATAATTTTACATACAAATAATTGATTTTTAGGTTATTAGTATTTGTTATTTTTATCAAACCAAAGGATTTCATTAAGGCGTAAATGAAATGTAATAATAATTACCTTTTTACATATAGGTAATTACAATAGATTATTAAAATATAATATTTCATTATTTGCAATAATTGTTGTGTCAGTGAATCTGACTTCTAGAAGCCATTGTGTCTGACTCTGAACCCTGTATTTTTGTCTTACATTCAGTGTCCATATTACTAGAATCCGGCATATAGTTGAATTTTAGATGGATGTGATACTACATTTGGATGAATATTTCTTTTATGTAATTGCGGAGTGACGAGTTCTTATTTTGAAGTAGCAAAGAAAACAATTATATATATCTACAATTGGCACTATATGTTCTGATGGATCTCTGCATACCAAGTCTCACCCATATGACATATTTTTCCTTGTATTTACAGCTTCCCGTTTCCTAGACTGCATACCATATCTGTCATCATGCAATCCATGCCATTTATGCTGCAATACATGCATTTCATTACAGCAATCAACTGAACAAGGCAGTTACTGTTAGGTGTTTTTAGGACATAGTTGAGCAAGTTGGCTTCATCTAGCGCCCCAATACACCCAATTTTAGTTGCAGGACTGGCTGTTTCTCTTGGAGGCAGAGTTGCTGGGAAACCCATTTCCCTTTAGACCTACATGTGCAGTTTCCATTCTCACATTATTTTCAAGCATCAGGATGACTAGAAGATGTAAAATGAGATGTTTATCGATTGAGGTCTTGGGTCGAGCCCAACTTTCCTATAAAAAAAGAAAAAAGATAACTCTAGTAAGATAATTCTATCCATTAGTAAGTTGCCCTCTCTTTTATGGCCCATCTATTCCAAGTCTTAACATATAAAAGTGATGCTTTAGAACCATAAGTTATCCTTGATGAGCCCTAACAAATAGATGGCATTAACTATTTGATTGGATCTATATTTCGTTACGATCTTGACAACTATTTGATTGTATGGCTAGAATCATCTGGTCAAATGTGATTTTTGCATGATAGCTCATGAATGTGCTCTAAACCTTTTGGATAGGCCCTATTGATTTTGGAGTATATCCTTTTGTGTTGTTTTGGCACAACTTGGGTGGTGCTAGGGCCAATTCAGGATCTCATCCAAGTGTGGCATGGGTGTGGTGGTCAAGGGGACCAAAAATAAAATAAATCTGACATATTTCTCTACTCGTTAGATGAGTTGGTGGAGATAGTGTAGTGTGTGTGAGTGATTTAGGGTTCAAACCCTGGCAATGTTACCTTTCCAAAATAGGATACACATGTACAGTTGTGTATGAACAATTGTACATACTATAGATAGCTATATGGGTGGATTCATGTATATCGGCTAAGATCTCTCACAAATCTCCCACATCTTCTATATTTTTATGTATTCTTAATGAAATAAACACAATATAGTTTCCACAATGTAGTCTCTTGTCTAGGTCCGGGCTATTGATCGAGTGTCCTCTTCATTGATCATCAGGTCCGTTGTTTACACTAAAATCTACATCGTTTGTTTCTTCATCATCTACTCAGATGTGCTGCTTTTACATTATTCACTCTCTATTGTTGTCCTTTATTGCCGACAGATCCAACAACTCGTAGCCTGTCGTTGTCAGCAACATTCTATTCTCCAGCTTGTCCATCACCTACCGCAACAATAGCTGGATGCCCTTGCCATCTCACCATAAACCCATCAACTCAGATCCACTACTGGATCGTGTTCCTACCACCATTAGATTTGACAACATCCACTGATCTGCTCGCCGATCAAAAACAACTATACTCATTAACCCATCTTCGTTGACATGGACAAAATGACCATGCGCGCATCTGCGTTCGACTCCCGTGTCTTTTGTAGCCATCCGTGCTAGCGAAATCTTGGTGCGCGGCCCTCTTTGGGAACCTTCTCTTGTGTGTTCGGTTTGAAGGACTCATTGGTGTGCGACCCTCCTTTGTAACAAGATTCATGCATACTGATCGATTCAAAGGTTTCCCAAAGTCAACACATCAACTAATGGGCACCTGACGTGTGTAAACTTAATGACAATTGTCACCGAACTCCCCTTCAAAGAGAGACCCTTCTGTTTCTAGTGTGCCCTTCGAGCGTGGCCACGCCCTATGCAAACAAAGTCGCCGTTGTGGCCTGGTGATGATGGAATCTAGAGTCACTGCAGCCTTGTGGTGGTAGTAGAGGCCCGTGGTGCAACCCGCACAAAGTCACCTGCTTCAATTTCTATAAATACCCCTTAGGGGCCTTCATTTGAAGGATTTTAAAAATCCTCTTTGAGGACCTTCTACTATTTTCTTCCTATTTCTCTCTCTCACCATCTCTTTCAAGGTATTCCGTATTGGTAACTGTGGCTATAATGGTCACCACCATTACTGATACGGGGGTGTAACGATCGTTACGACCCCATAACGGTTGAAAATATTCTTTTGCCAGAAAATTCTGAAAAAAATCTAAAAATTCCAGAATAATGTAAATTTTCCAAATATGCATTCATTTTTTGTTTTGGATATTTTTATGATAGCGTAACGGTCCATTCTATGGTGAGAGTGTTGTATCAAGCTGTCTAGTGAATTTGTGAACATGATTATGTCTCTAATGTTTACACATCAAAATCTAGCATTAGAACTAGAAATCATAAAAAAAAAAGCATAAATACTACTTTTTTTCTTTTTTGAAAAAAAAGATCCTCGGAGCTTCTATTCGCTCAATTCATTTCAATTCACGGTTTTAATATTAAAAACTATAGTAAGAGTGGTCAAAATCTATTATAAATGTTATAGGAGAGTTTTTGGAATGAGAAAAGTGAATAATGAGAGAAATGGATTTAAATAGAAATAAAGAAGTGAATGTTTTTCGACCGTTATAGGGGTAATTGTCATTATGCCCTGTAACGGTCTTTATTGCCACTGTAAAGGCTGATACAGTTAAAAAAAATTAACTGCCCCATTTCACCCCCGTATCACGTAATGGTCATGGCCGTTACTTATATGTATTGTAACGGATACGGAACACCTTACTCTCTTTACCACGCCCACTCATGAGTAGGTGAGGAGAGATGCCCACTCACTCATATAGGCTAGTGGGACTAGGCCAATGGTCCTAGTGGGGTTGCCAGGACAACACTCACCGCCATTCTTCTAACGGAGCACAAATCCGGGCTTGCCTATCCGAGCAAGCACCATCAATGCCGCTCTCGCTTACACTCTCGTGCTTCCTAGTATAGGGTCTAATATCAGCTGAACTACATGCATAGCATAGGTAGTGTCACGTGCTGACCTCATTATCATATTATATAAATGTAGCCCTGTACTGCTTGTATAGACACGACTATGAGCTCCTGGCCTACACAGACACAACCTTATGCTCCTTGCCTACCTAGACACAGCCTGAAGCTCCTTGCTCGCACATGACATAGGTCTATGCTACCTATATTTACCTGGCACAATCGTATGTTGCTTATCTCATACCTGGACAATTTCATGCACCAATCCTCTTTACTCTAATCTCCATACGGCTCTGTGCCAATTTAAGTTCAGCCATGCATTTGATAACTACTATTGGTTAGTCATAAGGGGAAATTGCACGAGCGCATCCTGCTACTCATTTTGCATGACAGTCCAACACTCTTATACACTTAGGAGACCTTGCGCCCACCTTCAAGGTAGCATGTGTGTTCTTTATCTAGCTACATGAGACAAATGCCAAGGCTAACCGTTCCCTGATGCTACAAATGCCCTCGACTAGTGATCCAGAATATGATGGATCCTCGGTTAAGGCACATGCATTGTAGGCATTGCTTTGCTTTCTTTTATGCTCCGCAAGCATTCTTGTTCTTTTGGTCTTTATTTTAGAATCAAGGGTATTTCAACTGAATATAATTAAGGGCCTGTGCCAGAATATAGCCTAGAATGTATATTTGAACCCATATCAATAAAAGCCTATTCAAAGGGGCATGCTTTCCCTCTTATGCATAGCTCGGAAATGCTTAATAAATGGCCATATAAATTATCAAAATAATAATTGCTGATCCCCCCAAAATGATGTCAACAGTCTTTGTCTGCAAACCCCTTAGATCTGGCGTCTTTGCCATCATCGGTGCCTTCCGATTCAACAACCATCACAACCGGAAACCCATAATCACAACCACCATCTTCTCCATCGCCATCACTTGAAACCTCTGCACCTATCATCCTTGTCGCAAATGTCACTATCCATCACCGCTGAAACCCAATATGCCCTGAACATGATTTGCACTAGTTATCATCCTGGCCATCATCATTCACCACCATTCGACAATATTAGATCCGGTGAAAACCCATTCATTTTGCATTCTGAATCACCATCCCGCCATATATGACGATCTAGGTATATTCTCTACCCAGATATGTTCTTAGATTTGACAAACTTCCAGCCCCAGATTGCATCACCACCAAATTTGAAACATCTCTGACATTAACGTCTAAGAACTGCAAGTTCTGTAACCGATATCCGTCTCTATTTGGCGCACATCTTCGCTTGCTAATTATTGCCGGAATCTAGCTCGCTGTTCGCTATTCTTTGGGAAATCAATGGTCTTCTCCAGCTTCGAATGACAATCCAGATACATCTGTCCATTGCCAACATCATCCCCGTTCAGCAACAACCGGTCCGGTACTTGATTTGATCTCGCCAGAATCATCTATTTGCATCTGTCCTGATCATTTATTGTTGGCCCTACATCTCTGTCCACCTAGATCAATGAATCTATTGCAATCCAACACCAGATTTGCCGCCCACCACCACCACTAAAATCAGCTCATGGTGTTTTTAAAGGGACCCATATGTGAGAACAAGGAAGATTCAACCTCTCTTTCCATTTTTCTTTCTTTTATGGTGCTCAATGGTGCACATACCATTCATGCACTCTCAATGCATTTTCTCTGATCAATCACTATCATTCATTGTTGTGGTTGTGGTTCACTCACCAATTGTGCAGTGTGTACGTGTATATTTGAGAGGATTTTGCATGTGAATGATGGTTTGGTGGCTTGATGATTGTTGAGTTTGGATGGCCTACTATTTGAAGAGAAGATTCAACGGATGACAAAAACTCAATCCATAGACAAGCATCAATTGAAGATCTGATATCCCATCAAGTTGTGCTTGAGGGAGAGTTGTAGCCCCATCTTCATTGTATGTGTTCCAAACCGGGCATGAATGATATCTATGTTCTAGCTTGAGGAGTGTTAGAGTATATGATAAATATGTACAGCTGTACATGAACAGTACATACCATGGATAGTTGTATGGGTCGATTCATGTATATCTATTAAGATCTCCTACAGATTTCCCACTTCTATATAATCTCCTAGTTTCAATGAAATAAACACAATATAGTTTCCATAATGTAGTCTCTTGTGTAATTAGGAGAGTCATCACTACATCTCTCTCTCCCTCTCCCCCTCCCCTCCTCTCCTCTATGTATGTATGTATGTACGTACGTACGTCTGTACGTATGTATGAGATCTTGTAAATTATGCATTGGTTTGTGCAAATTCTCACTCTCTTCTTCCTTGAATGAGCTTCCTAATTTTCCTTGAATGATTTTCTAATTACAAATACCCACACACACACGTCCCCTCCTTTTGGTGATCTTGAAATTTGCATTCCCCTCTTAATGCAATTCCTTTTCATGGACAAGACAAACTTGTAAGTAGGATAGTTGTAAACTCTTTAGCAGTGTTTACTGTGTAAAATTGTAAACCCTATGGGTAGTGTCGAGCATAGGTGTAACATCTTGGAAAAATCCATACAAAGACTCGAGTACAACTTCAGGTAGAACAACCCTAGGACCGCAACCGGTTGTATAATTTAGACAAGATTTAGTTAAGTACTAAATAATCGGTGGATTAAGCTTGCGCCACCATTTTCACAAATGGGAAGGTCTAGAACCAGGGATACCACTGGCTCAATGTCATCTTAAGACCTAGAACAACCCTAGGACCGCATCCGGTTGTATAATTTAGATAAGATTTAGTTAAGTACTAAATAATCGGTGGATTAAGCTTGCGCCACCATTTTCACAAATGGGAAGGTCTAGAACCAGGGATACCACTGGCTCAATGTCATCTTAAGACCTAGAAGAAATCCCAAAGGCCTGTCGCTCTCGGGAGTACATTGAAACTCTGAAACGGACCTAGACTGCACGTCGAGGGTCCGATGACCCTGGAATTATAGGATGATATCCGTCCTACTGGGCTTGACAACCATCGCGGGAACTAAGCCCAGATAGTGTCCTAAAATGCCCAACTTGAGCCGTGAGTTAAGTGCATGGGAAATGCAAATACTTTAAGAAAATGAATTGAAACTTAAGTGAAATGGGCCATTCGCTCTTATGCAAAGTTGAAGATTTCTGACCGTTGGTTTGTGACCAAACTTCACACATGGAGAAAGGAAATTTTCCTACACGTATTCGTATAACCGTGGCCCCGATTGGACACGTATGACCGTTGATCTGACACAGGCTCTCCACGGTCGATCGACTCATCCGATCGCACCGAGGTCACGTCCTGGCATGGATCCATTGTCAGGGAGTGTACCCCATGACGTAGATGAGCAGTGGGCCTCCCTAAGAGCCCTGTTCGTCAGAAATGGCCGCCAATAGGGTAGAAACATAATATAAAGTGGCCCTAGGGCCATTTACACCATGTCTGGGGATATAAATAGCCCTCGTTTCACCCTCTCTCTCTCGTATACGAATTTTGCAAACCCTAGGGGAAGAGAGGAGAAAAGAGGAAGGGAAACTTGGGGAGATCACTGCAACTGTGGGCCACACATCCACGTGCCTAATCACCACCTCCTTTCACTATCCAAACCTTTTTCGGCTACGATTTCGGGTAAGAAATACCAACCCTAATGTCGATGTAGAGCTCCTGAATAGTTTTTCGTCAACCTAGCTAACCAGTTTCATTATTTAGGTGCCCGACGTTTCATTTTTGGAAACGTAGAATTTGGACCGAGTCCGAGTCGAGCGTACTAACGAAAGGTGCGGACTATAAACGCTTAGGTTACGGTTTATCAGTGCTTTCATGTCAGCTAATGATTTATGCTTGTCATGATTGCTACCGTATTGTCTTAAATACATTGATTTTTGTATGAGATACGCCTATGAACTGTGATAGGTAAATGATGCAACCTATGTGTTTGTTGAAATGTCTAAATGGGAAATAGAGAATGATTAGTGCTTGCTATGATTACTAATCTAAGATTTATCATTGTCATATGCATATGGATTTCTCAGTATAAAGAATTGATAAAACATATGTTGTAACTAACGTAGTCTATGTGTTTGATAAATTGTCTAAATGAGAAATTGTTGATGATTTGTATTTACTACGAGTATTAAGGTAGGATTCTTGATTGTCTTATGCATATGCATATTTTCCTCTATGAAATCAATTGATAAAATGCAAGTTGTATTTAACATGGTCTATGTGTTTGTTGAAATGCCCAAATGAGAAATCTACTTGGATTGTTTGTTAAATGCTGGGATAGATATTACACGGGATTGTTAGCAGCATTTGGATAGGATTGGCACTACAAACGTAGTCCAGGCAATCGGTAAACGTCCATGTTTGAGTGACTGAATTAGTCTTACCACCTTGGGTAAACTCGATGAATACGAGTTGTACGATGACTGCCGACAGTGGCTAGGCCACGAGGGGCACTTATGCGCTCCATGTCGATTAAGTCAACGTGCGCCCGTACCAATCGAGCCTGCCTAACGAACCGGTTGACCTATTATGTGTTTACCATGTATGGACGCGACTGTTCGAATTTAAGGTACCCCTCACCAATGTAAAGATCCACCTTTAACCATGGTACCACAATCCTTAAGAGTCGTGAGCCGAGCATGGTGGTATGAGACACTGTGTTCGTGCTGTCGGCCTACGCTGGGGTGACGAGCCTCCCCGTAGTGACCGCGAGCACCACTTCTTACAACTTGCCTTTCGTATGTGTTTAACTAGGAGTGATGAACCTAGGTGGATCCAAAACATAGGAGTAGGACCACTGCGGTTGTCTGATGCCTAACGTTCGATTTGGGTCAATGTAAAAAAAGGGAGGTACCCTAGCTTCCCAAACTTGCTGTGTGAATGAGCATAATTAATCACTTGACTAACATGACCATGCATCACACTACCTTAGGATGTGGCAAAATGGCGTTGGAGTTGCACATTTGAGGAAGTGTTGTCATATGCGAAATAGGTGGTCGGAGTCGCGTGTTAAGGGAGCATTGATGGGTGAGGGCATGCATCATTACTTGCACTCCATTTCTGCATTAAAGAGAATAGTTAGGAAGTGATTGTTATGATTGCCTTATCATTATTGCTTGATTGACTTGATAATATGTGTAACTTTTGCCTTATAGAACCACTAAGTTGATCACTCACTCCCACTCCGGGACGGTGTTTTAAAACACCAACCAGACGTTGATTTAGATGCAGGTACAGACGACATTTATGCAATGGAGTAGGACTTCCTGGATGAGGAGGAGGAATTCTCCTACTTCCAACTCTCGGGTGGGCCGATGTAGGCCACGTACTGTTACGCAGGGATCACTGGGCATTAGGGCTTAGTTGAACATATTTACACTACCACATTTTGTACATGTCGAAATTTTACATGTATATATTGAACCCGGTCACGTACTCACAGTGTTCGAGTTGTCGGTATCGCTACAAGTTTCGCTGGCTGGAGATAAAGATATAATATCGTTATCGCCGATAATATCGTCGATAACCGGAAATGCAGGGAAAAAGGGGGAAACATGGAGAAAATGTTGGAATTTTTTAGTGAAACTTCAGGACATGCCTAAATACACATATTTACATATTCAGGAATGAAAAAAATTATAAAAAAATGCATTAAATAATAAGTTTCCATTTAATGGGGGCCAAAAGGCATGCGTTGCTATAAGAAATCACTCAAATAGTAATCAAAATGACTTTATATAATACAAATGCAAACTAACAAGAATAATGAGATAAATCTAAAGTTCAAGTGGACCCACCATAGAAAACCGTGGGATCAATCAAACCATCGTTGAAACATTTACAGGGCCCACCATGATGTATTTTTTAGATCTAGCCTATTCAGTTGAAACATTTATAGGGCTCACCATGATGTATTTTTTAGATCTAGCCTATTCACAAGTTAACATAGAGATAGATGAAGTGAAAACAAAAATATAAGCGTGATTGGAAACTTCTGTGGCCCCTAAGAAGTTTTGAACGGTGGATGTCACCGTCTCCACTGTTTTCTATGGTGGGGCTTTATATCTGTCTCATTATTTTTCTCATGTCATAAAATGATCTCTCCAAATAGATGGATGGTATGGATACAACACATGCATCATGGTTGTACGGAGGTGCACAAAGAGGAAGCGGATTGGCTGGTGTACCACATGCCAGCTATATAGCTGCTGTAGGTACGTGTCATGCGAAGACGAGCACTGACGGATTGTTCAAAGTATATCAAAGTTACATGGGCCTACAGTGATGTATTTATTATATCTATACCGTTCATCTATTTTTATAGATCATTTTAGAGCATTATCCAAAAAACGAATCATATCCAAAGATCATCTGGACCACACCACAAATAGCAACAGAGATATTGATTTTCACCGTTAAACAATTCATAGGGCCTGCCATGACGTTTATTTTCCATCCAAACTGTCCATAAGATCACAAAGGCCAGAATGAAGAGGAAAAATAAATTTCATATTGATCCAAAACTGCTGTGACCCCAAAAAGGGTTTCAATGGTAGACGTTTAATCTCCCACTGCTTTTTTTTTTTTTTTTTTCAGTGTGGTCTGCTTGATAGTTAGATCTATCTTATTTTTCGTCTCAAGCCTTAAGACGATCACGCCAAATGGATGGACGGTTTAGATATAACACATACCTCATGATCAGATCCACAAAACTTGTTGACCTCAATACACCAGATATATAGCTGGGGTGAGGTACACCAGCCAATCCGATTCCGGTAGAAAGCGGATTGCTTACCGAGTTATTCAGTACCCTTAGTGTACTGAGTAAGCACTGTGGGGTCCACCATTATTTATTTATTTTATCCACTCTGTTCATCCATTTCAATACATAATTTTATGGCTTTACCACAAAACAAAAGAATATAAAACGCTCAAGTGGATCACATCACAGGAAACAATGTGATGGAACCTTTACCATTGAAAAATTTGTGAGGCCACGAAAGCTTTTCCTCAAACTTATATTCGTGTTTTCGCTTCATCGAGGTCCGTTCAACCTTATGAACAGGTTGGATGACAAATAAACATAATTGTGGGCCCTAACAAGGTTTCAACGGTGGAAATCATTATTCCACATTGTTTCCCATGGTATGGTCCATTTGAGCTTTGGATTTACTTAAAATTTGGAATCAACTACTAAAATTAGCAGAAAAAATGGATAGAAGGTGTGGATAAATCACATACACTAACAGTGGGCCCAAATGAGTTGACTCACTACCATAAAAGCCTACTGAGTAGCTCAGTACGCGGTCCAATTTAAAGCATCGCAACTGGTCCATGCTCTGTGGTCCTGCCATGATGCATATGTTTAATCCATTCCATCGGTCCATTTTTATAGATCATTTTATGATAACAGTACAAAAATGAGATGGATCAAAATCTCAAGTCGACCACACAATGTTGATTGAACGTATACGGTCTACCATTAAAAACTTCTTGCGGGCTACGAAAGTTTTAGAGCGAGCTGATATTTCTTTTTTCCCTTCTCCCAGGTATTTAAGACCTAATCAACAGCTTGGATATCAAATAAACATTACAGTGGGCCCCAGGAGGTTTTAAACGGTGGGCATTTAATGACTACTGTTTTCCCGTGGTGTGGTCCATCTGAGTTTTAGATCTACCTATTTTTTTGTACCAAGCTCTAAAATTATATTTAAAAATTAATGGACAGAATGGATACAACAAATGCATCATGGTGGGGCCCACAGAGCACCGACCTGCACCGTCAAAACCCAAACCCCCGTTTAAAATGAAATCCCGTCCCCAATTTCCGTAAAAACCTGAAAATCCTTTCCCTCCCACCGAAATCCCGAAAATCCCTCTCCCTCATCCCAAAATTAAAAAAAAAAACCTATATTTTTCAATAAAATCTCGAGATTTTCATAGCCCGCAAGCCGATTTTTTCTTGAGAAGCTGCCGGAGGATTTTTCGACGGAAAAGCCGATTTTTTTGGGTTGAATCTACCTAGGAAAGGTGTCGATCCGCACCCAATGTAGTGAAGCTCTTGAAATTCGTGTTTTCAACCAGATCCGGGCGAAAAACAGGTATTTTTTTGCATTTTTTGTTTTTGATTTCCACGATTTTATCGCCGAAAACATCTCTTGTCGGCTACAGTTCCCACCCTTAGAAAATATTGGCGATTTTTCGAAAATATCGGCGACATTATCGACGATATCTGACGATTCGAATAAATGGGTTTTCGGTATCGCTGAGCCAGCGATACCGATATTATCGGCGACAATTCGATATTGTCGCTGATAATTTAAACACTGCGTACTCATACTCTGGAAGAAATTTTGTGCAACACCTGCATACTTACATAGACATGTTTTAGAATTCCGCACTTGCTTAACTTCATTAAATTCGGAGTATGATGTGTTGTTTAGTATAATCCCATGCATGCTTAATTCATGAATATGAAAGAAATCTAAATATCATTATCCACACGACATAAGTGATGTTCGGAATCTCGGGAGTAGAGCTTTGCTCGACCCTCGAAATTCAGGGCATTACAATAGGTTATCAAATCTTTTCTTACTACCCCCATCCACGTCCTTTTAGGCATTCCCTTTGCCCTTTTAGAGCCTTCAACTTGTACCAACTCATTCCTTCTAATCGGCATGGTTCTTGGTGTCTATCGCACATGACCAAACCATCTAAGTCTTCTTTCCCCCATCTTATTACATATTGGTGCCACTTCTAAGATCCCTCAAATGCATTCAATTCTAATTCTATCCATCTTCGTCTAGCCATTCATCCATCTCAACATCCTATTTGTAGCTGCACTCATCCTATAAACATGTTGTTCCTTAACTGCCCAACATTCTGTGCCATGAAGTATGGCTGGTCTTATAGCTATTGATGCAGGATAATTAACCACTTGCTCTAAAAGCTCGAACTAATAGAGCATGACGAATTAATTCCTTTATATCATAGCCCAAGCCCCACATCTCATGAGTTAGGACCTTGGCCGAACCGCTCTCATGGACCCTACATGAGCCACCCGCCACACATGAGCCGCCCACCTCAAGTGTGGCCCTACATCCTATAGGCAACCCCACTCGAGCCCGGTGTGAAAATGCCCCTGCATTAGCTATCCTATAAAACGATCACATAAAACTCTAGAGGCACATCTCCATTTCTTCCAGCCAGCTATGGGTAATAGTGTGTACTGCGTAGATCCTGTGGGTTTACTCACTTTCCTCTGACCGACTTTCCACCTTTTGTCTTAAAATTCATAGGTGTTCTTCTTCTCGTTTGAGCTTTTCTGTTCATTTATTATTGGAGCCCATCTATTCCTGGTAGAATTTTCTCTTTCAAATAGTAGATCTTGTGGGCCTGCGTCTTATTTAATGAAGTATATGTAGGCATACACTGGGTAAAAAGTGGTAAAAAGTCTTATCTGTGAGTTGGGATATTGCAGACATACAGGTTTATCCTTGCATTGCTTAAACCTATAATTGTCCCATTGTACTGTTTATCCTAAAACAATTGTTCATTTACTGCTCTAGTATATACCAGTGGACATTTTCTTTTTCACAGAGTTATGTCTTGTAACAATGGTATTTTCATAATTAAAGATGGCTGACAAATTGACAGTAGGGCTCATAATTGTTTGTTATTTTTACACTCATCTTCTTGATGTCAATAAAAATCCAAAACCTGTTGTTGCTGCAGAGAAATAGCTAGAATGCTGGCAGATGAACACTTGAAACGTGTTGTCATTGTTGATACATCAAATGAGATTGGTGGTGATGGAGATGTCCCTCATTCAGGAATAGGTCGTGCAAGGAGAATGCAAGTTCCAAATGTCAACATGCAACACAATGTGAGCCTCTAACTTGATATTTATTCTACTAGATTATGAAATACAACAATATTTGCATTCTTGAAGCCTTCCACCGCAGGACAACCTTCGGTCTTTTTATGTTTATTTTTCTTCTCTGTTGGTGTTGATCCATGTTCTGGTGATGCAGGTAATGATAGAAGCAGTTGAAAATCACATGCCAGAAACCATTATAATAGATGAAATTGGAACAGAGCTTGAAGCATTGGCAGCCAGCACAATTGCTCAAAGAGGTGTTCAACTGGTCGGAACGGCACATGGAATGGCAATTGATAGCATAATTAAGAATCCTTCTCTGCAGATCCTCGTTGGTGGAATAGAGGTCAAAATCACATCCTCATTTTTCTCTTTTCTCTTGTGATAAGTTGTGGCATTCACAAATAGAATTTGAGTAAAACTGTTGCTTGTGAAGTTATCAGGTTCATTATCTGTAAAATAAGAAGTCAATCGAAGACTATTTTGATGAGGTCCCTTTATATGTTTGTATGAACCTGTAAACAGGACTTGGCAATAATCTTGACCATCGGTTGTGCAACAAAATAGATCCAAAATGTTGTTATGGGCATGGATATCTAATCTATTTGGAATCATTGATTTCATGAGATTTTCAAGATGATTCCTATGCTATGCGACCTGCATAGATAATGTGTTTTGGTACATGGTGCCAAACACAGACATCCTAAATAATCTGATATACTGTCACATTGATACATTTACACTATTTTCTTCATATGAAGCATTGTATAAATATCAGCATGCAGGAGTTAATATGCTGCAATATGTGTAGAAGAAGTGTACCTACATATACAACATATATTTTATAATATATTTGAGGATGCCCAAAAGATGGTTGAGTGCATTAGGAAATTGACAAAAGATATTTTAGGAGTATCTAGAAGGAAAAACCAATCATATAAGGAAACTTGGTGGTAGAATGACAATGTGCAAGAAGCTATTCACGAGAAATGTTCATGTTTCAAAGCCTGGCAAGGGACTAGAAACGATAAAAAATTTGAACAACGTAGAAATCAAGGCGTTAAAAAATGGTTAAGTAATGTTGGGAACCATTGCACAGTATGGGGTTGTAATGGCCGTTATAGAAAAAATGGCCCATCATGGCTGTCACGGCCTGGTAACAGTCCATCATGGGCCCAATACATTTTAAAAAAAATAAAAATAAAAAAAAATTAAAAAATTGGTTCTAATGGTCGTTACGGGTATGGTGTCCGTTATAGCCACCATTACTGTTATGAATTCCTTGATATAAATGCCAACAACATGTCCATAGAATGAGTGTAGTTGAAATGAGGATGTTGAGATGGATGAGTGGCATGACAAGGACGTATAAAATTAGAAATGGATTTATTCAAGGGAATTTAGGAGGAGCACCATTAGGTAACAAAATGAGGGAAAGTAAACTTAGATGGTTTAGCCATGTGAAACGGAGACCAAGAATTGTGCCGGTTAGAAGTAGTGAGTTCAAACAAGCTGAAGGGTTTAAAAGGCAAGGGGAAGGCCCGAAAGGACGTGGATGGAGGTAGGAGGAAAAGACTTGATGACCTGTGTTCTAACTGAAGTTATGGCCCTTGCTAGAGTGTAATGGTGAAAAAGGGATTCATGTAGCTGACCCCGATTAGCTGGGATAAGGCTTAAATGATGATGATGATAGAAATGCCAAAAAAGATTACCAAGAAAGTAGTAAGTGGGGCTAAACTTAAGGGTTATGATGATCTTTACAATAGATTGGGGACAAGAGAAGGCAAGAAAGATGTCTTCAAACTTGTAAAAATGAGAATGGTAGGGACCTAGATCATGTTAGATGCATTAAGAGCGATGACTAGAGGGTATTGGCGAAGGATAATGAGATTAATAAAAGGTGGAGAAGCTATGTTCAAAACTTGCTAAATGACAACCACTTTGAGAGCATAGGGTAAGAACTAAGAAGGAATCATATACTCAAATGATGTCAGAGGAACTGTAAACTCAAATGACGTTGGAGACCATGGATACTTTCATAGGATTAGGATATCTAAAATGAAGAAGTTTTAAGAAAGATGAAAACAGGAAAGGCTCTCGAACTAGATGGTATACAATGGAGGTTTGGCAGTGTATGGAGATACAAGTTATTTTGGTTGATAAATTTGTTCAACAAGATTGTGAGATTGAAGAAAATGCCAAAAGAATGGAGGAAAAGTATTGTGGCACCTATTCATAAGTATAAAGGAGGCGTGCAAAGCTACCTAACTATCATGGGATTAAACTTATGAGCCATACTATGAAACTTTGGAGAGAGTGATTGAGCACAGACTAAGGCATGAGATGAATGTATCAGATAGTTTGTTTTCATGCCTAGGAGGACTGGCATTGAAGCTATTTTCCGACTTAGTACTTAGACAATGGATGGAGAAATATAGGGAGAGGAGGAGGGATCTCCACATGGTTTTTATTGACTTAGAGAAAGCATATGATAGCGTACCTAGAGAGTAGAGAGTTAATCTGGTGTGTTGGGAAAGAATGGGGTTTCAAGGGGATATATTCACATGATTAAGGATATGTATGAGGGAGTGGTAACAAATGTCAGGACCACTATTGGAGACACAAGCAAGTTCCCAATTACTGTAGCCTTGCACTAGGGGTCGGCATTGATCTCATGCCTTCTCGTATTGGTTATGAACGAGTTAACGAGGCATTTATAGGAAGCGATCCCATGGTGTATGTTGTTTACAAATGAGATCGGTTGGATTGACAAGACAAGGGAGGGCGTAATCACAAAGCTAGATTTATAGAGGGATGCTTTAGAATATAAAGGATTTAAAATTAGTCGGACTAAAATAGAGTGAGTACATGGAGTGCAATTTTAGTAACAAAAGAAGTGAAAATGAGGAATTAGTTAAGATTTTTTTTTTTTTTTTTTTGAAAGATGAAACAAACTTTATCAAGGCAAAAGTTGAAAAAGGAACAAAACAGAAACAAAGAAAGAAAGGAAAGAGCTATACAAACCGCCCAACCCAACCCACACGAAAGGAAAAGAAAACTATACAACCCACTCAGACTTGAACTCGAAAGAGAGCAAAGGATCCAAACAAGCACCCAAACAGAGGCAGCAAACCTAAACAAAAAACAGAGGAGACTACTTAGAAATACTAGACAGGTCACAAAACCCACCTTAGAACACCCGCAACTTCCTAGCTTTGATTGTTGAAAGTCCGGTTGTTTCTCTCAAGCCATATTGTCCATAAGACAACCAAAAGAGTCATTCTCCACCTGCGATTGCGTAGTCCCCCCCCAAAAGAGTTAACCTCATTGAAAATCCCAAACCACACAATCCTAGAAAAAGCACAATGCAAAAACAAGTGCTCGATGCTCTCTTCCGCCTCCAAACATATGATCCAGTCATCAGGAGAACCATATTTCTCTTTTGGAGATTGTTGATCATCAAAATTCTATTTCTCCCTGCCAACCAAGCAAAGTCTGCCCCTTTTGGAGGTGCCACATATCTCTAGACGGCAGAGGTGTGCGAAACACTTGCTATGTACATTTTGAGCCAACCGAGAGTACACCGCTTTAATAGAGAAGACTCTGGACTTTCCGAATCTCCAACACCTAGTGTCTGCAACATCCAAGGACATGTTCACTCCCTGTAACCGAGAATGCAAAGAGATTAGTTCTTCGAACTCGAGATCACTCAAATTCCTCCAACAGAAAGGAGACCAAACCCCCTCACTCGACCAACAACTAGCCACAGAGATATTATCCTGATTACATGTAACAACTTGGGAAGGGAATGGGGTTTGGAGTGAGGACTCCCCACACCGGACAACGTCCCAAAAACGAACCCTAGTTCGATCTCCCACAACAAAACCCAAACCATCCTCCACATCCGGGTCTATCTTGGATATGCCTTTCTAAAGGAAAGAAGAATTGATGCAGGGCATGAAAAATTAAATATGACATGCAAGATTTCAGGCTTAGATCCTACCAATTCAGAAACAATCATACAAATTCCACATCCCACATGAAAATCCAAACATTCAATTAAGAAGGGGAATCTATGCGGGTCCAAGTCGACACAGACTAGAAATTTGGACCAATAAAAATTATAAGCCAAATGATGTCAAAGGGAAATAAAATCAACCACTCATGCATAAAAATCAGTCCTTAATCCAAGGGATTCCCTAATCTCAATTCAAGGAACCCTAGGGTGAGAAAAAGGGTAAATCAGTGAGGGATAATGTAATCTAGGTATAGGGTTATGCAATTAGGTATATAAAAAAAAAGGAAAAGAGGAAAAACCTGAACCCAAGATGCTCTCGGCATGTGGACAGCGGGCCAGGTGCGGGCGCACGTGCGCCTGAGGCGGGCCGCACATATGAGGGGGGGAGAGAATCCAGAAAAGGATTCCTAGGCCTTGGTCAGCCAGGCCTGGGCTACAAAACTCCCGATTTTGACGTTGATCCGAGCCCTAATCTGGGCGTGGTACTCCGTCGAAGTTTTAGCCCCCCTGCGGGCCGAAATCTAAGAACCTGCTGTAATGAAAGGAAACTGATGCAACCAAGGACGAATGTGAAGTATAGATGGTGGGGGAAAATAGAAGAAAAGAGATGATGGAGGATGGGGATGAATCGGGGTCGAGGTGGCTTCACACCACGGTAGGTAGCCCTTTGAAAAGGGAGGGCTTCGCACCCACTTTTGAATTCTTCCATAACTCACGAAATGAGCAGAAAAATAAAGCAGGAATGTTTATTAAACTTGAATGAATCAAAAGAACTACAAGGGGTGCCTATTTATAGGGAAAATCCTATACCCCAAAACTCGCACCATGTGCGCAACCTATTACTTGGCGATGAAGTAAACTAAAATAAAAACCAAACAGAGAAATATAAAGCATTCACAATGTTCTAAATAATAACAATAAACAAAACCTAAAATATGAAATCAATCCGACGAGTGGGCCATGATCATGAGATCACATGATGGGCTTTTCTTGACTATCGGGCCCACTTTTTTTAATTAAAACTTGTCTTCTAACTAGGAAGCCCTCCCTGAACGTCGTCATCGAGCCAGATCGATGGTGGGGTCCTTCTTCTGCGTACGTACGTACGTAGGGGTGGTGGTGTGCGAGCGTGCGTGTGCACGATGTCCTCATCAAGAATGGTAAAAGGGGACTGCTTAATCCACTAGCCCATAGGAGACTGCCATACTTAGTAGACATGATTTGTCTCTGAAAAGGCCGAGCTAAAGTCCTTGGGGGGGGGGGGGAGAACTTAAATGCGGAATTAAACAAATATAAATAAAGATAGCACCTAAAATAATCTTACAATGCATAAATGAATAACAACCTTAAATGTACAAGTATTGAGAGGTTGATACAGATGTTGTTCTAAGGACAACCTTATACCAAAAACCAATGGTTTATGGTAGGACAACCTGATTCCTAGAAAGGTCTGTGTATCAAAATCTCAAACTGATACAGAGGAATAAATAAATAAATAAATAAATAGCAAAGAATTAAACCAAGCTATTACAACATTCCCACACTTGCATAAAAAGATTACAACATTCTTCCACAAATGCATAAAAGGAAATTACAACATCCACACAATGCCACAATCAATTAATCACCACAAAACCAGAAATTATAGTGGTTCGCTTGTGTGTACACCAACTGTTTAGAAAAACAGCCACATAACTACTCCACTCCCAATATCCTCACATAGTGGATATCGGTGTTCACTATGCAATAGGTTTTTCAAGGTTCACCTAAAACCTTCACAATTGTGTCTTTCAAGTGGGCTTACACAATTCAAAAAACCCCACACTATGAGTGTTCTGGATCACCTCAGACAAACCAAAAAGAAAGAGATTTTTCTGGCACAATCTCAAAGAAACCAAAAGAAAGAGATTTACAAAACTGTAAAATACTTATCTGGATATTCTCCTTTGATGCAACCCAGTAGAATCGATTCGAAGTAGATGTTCAATGTCCACACTCACTTATTTCTAAGTTCTAAATGATTTTTAGATTAAATCACCTTAGGCTTGCTTGATTTGATTTTGATTCCAAGAAAGGGGAAAACAAAAATCCCTTCTTCAAAATATGATTGGAATATAGAATTACAAAATCAAATACAAAAAGCAAATTAAAGAGAATATTAAATGAGCACTAAATAACTTAAGAATATCACAAACTTATCTCTCAGAGTGGTGTCTTGATTTAATTTGAATTGAATGAAAAACTCTGAAAATCGTGCTCTATTTATAAGTGCAGAAACTGTTCACTCGATTGGTCCAGGGGACAGCTCGACTGGTCGAAGGACCAACAAACATTTGAAAATTCAGGCGCGATAAGATAAAACTGTTCCTCGACTGGTTGAGTGGCTTCCACGATCGGTCGAGTGGCCTGCACGACCGGTCGAACCTTGCTCTCGACTGGTCGTGTGGGACCCAATTTAGTTGCTGGACTTTGAGTCGAGCCTGCTCGACTGGTCAACCGCTGTTCACTCGACTGGTCGAGCAGTCTCCAAGACTGGTCGAAGATCCAACAAAAAATTCCGAAAATAAGTAACAAACCTTGGACTGGTCGAGCCAATACTAAGACTAGTTGAATATAGGCTAAGACTAGTCGAGAAATAGCCTATACACTTATAAAGTGACCCAATTAAAGTATGCAATCAATATGACCTAACCTACGGTCAATCTAGGGTCATTCATACCTTATAAGCGATGTTTGAACATTGAAACATCTTTTGCTTCGGTTGATAGTTGATCTTTACATACATGAAGCTTGACATCTTGAAGTATGTTGAAGCTTGAACTTGTAGCATTTTGAGGCTTGAATTTGAAACGTTTTGAAGCTTGAACTTGAGATACTTAACTTGTATTTCATCTTGAGCTTTGAGTACCAAAGTAAAGAACTTTGTCTTGACATGGATGAAGCTTTGAAACATTTAACTATTGAAGCTTGAAAGATTGAACTAACACTTGGTGTTGAACTTGAACTTGAACTTGTATATCTCTTGATCTTGCATTTGAAGTTCTTGAGGTAAAGACCTTTGTTCTTGTACATGAGATGCATGATCTTGAATATGTAGATGAGCTACACAAGACACAGATTCCAAGAGGTTTTGGCACTACAAAATTTGACAATCATAGGAGCTAGAAAACATAGCACTTACAGTCTCCACAAGGAAGAGTCTTCCACCCCAAACCTCTAGACCCATTTACATAGCAAGGAAGAATTAACTAGGTCCAAATTTCTAATGCCAGCTCCTCCTTGGTCATAGGGCTTACAGGCCTCAGACTAGTTAAGAAGATGAAATTTGCCTTTAGAACATCCTCCTCCCCATAGGAAATCCATCCTTAATTTATCGATATGCCTTATCACATACTTCGGGCAACGAAACAAATAGAGGTAATATAAAGGCATATTGGACAATGAGGATTTAATCAAAGTCAATTTGTCCCCAAGAGATAGCAACTTACCTTTCCAAGGGGCTTAGCTTACGATCCATACGCTCTATAACTTTGTCCCATAGACTCTTTGAGGGCTTCCCCAAACACAAATGTAACCCTAAGTAGAGGGAAAAGAACCAACCTTGCACCCGAAAATAACAGCTAAAGCAACAAGATCTTCCATAGGGGTGTGGATACCTAGGATTTTCGATTTGGATACATTAACCTTAAGCTTATAGGTTACCTCAAACCACCCGATAGTCAGCCTCAAGTTAGCTACCGTCGAGTCTACAACATTACAAAAAAGAATTGTATCATCAACAAATTACAGATGAGTAATAGGACGCGGAAAGCCCCTCAATGGGGAACTGATGCGGTGCTGATGCATGAACCAAATAATATGTGAGATCAAGTAGCAAAATTAAGATATTTAACAAAAAACATAAACATTTCCATAAACACCACAAATATCATGAAGAAAACCAAAACAACATCATGCATGATCCTAGCCTAAGTTACCAACATCGTAATATAAGATCGTTAAATAAAAGGAAACTAGGATCTAATGGATGTAAGGACATCCAATTAGCATAGGGTATAGTCTATTTCAAAGTAGAGGGCCTAATACAACCTAGGGTGAATTAGGGTTAAAGAGATTGAGAAATATGAGAAGTAGAGTTAGGGTTTGGATTTGTAACGCCCTGAAAATCGGGGGTCGAGCATAAACTCAACTCCCGAGTTCCAACGCATCATTATGCAACAAAATGAATGATGATTGAATGTTGTCTGTATTAGTGCATTGAACATGAGTAAGATTAAGCCAAAACAACATATCATACTCTAGAGACAGTTAAATTATAAGCAGAAGACTGATAAAATATATAAACTATAGTAAGTCTCCAGAGTGTGATAAGGTTACCAGGTTAATGAATTACAAGTACAGTTTCAAATTATACCAAAGGTGTAGTGTCATCTAGACATCTTTGTAATCCCGTCGATCAAGACACGGCTCACATGAAGCCGTCAGAAAAATAGCATACACGAGAAGGCATCCTCGTTGTCACAAAAGTTCGGCTCTGCCCCAAAAGTAATGTCGCCATCTACAATCAGACAATGTCTGGTGGGTGTTTGGAACACCGTCCCGTAACGTGGGAGCATGGTATGCCAAAACGGTTACGTATCGGCCGTATCGGCCGATACGTAACGGTAACGGCTTGAACCGATACGCGATACGGGGGCGTATCGGCCGATACGAATTTTTGCACCCGATCGGCCGATACGGGCCCGTATCGGGCCGATACGGGGCGTAACGGTCGACCCGTAACGGGCTGCCCGTAACGGTCGAAAAACGGCATTTTTTTTTTTCCTTTTAAAGCTAACTTTTGCTGTTTTTTTCAAATTTCTTGCTTCCAAAGTACTTCTCACCCCTTCTACTGCCAATTTCGACCAACCTTGGTTAGGTTTTTGTGATAAAAACGCATTGTATTGCCGGTTTTGTTGAATCGAAGCTCGGGGGGCCATTTTTCAGAAATTCCGAATTCGTCAAAAATAGGTATTTATACTTTTTTTAACATGTTTTGCTGTTTTAATCATGCAATATGTTGTGTTAATCATAGTAGAACATATTAATGTGCATTTTGCAGATTTGGGGTGCCATTTAATATTTTTTAAATATTTTTTTCTATTTACGCATGTATTTTTACCCTTTTTTAAAAAATTCGAAAAATCAAATTTTAATGGTTGTTTTACTGTTTTAATCATGCCATATGATGTGTTAATCATATTAGAACATATTAATGTGCATTTTACAGATTTGGAATGCCATTTAATATTTTTTATTATTTTTTTTCTATTTACGCATGTATTTTTACCCTTTTTTTTAAAATTCGAAAAATCAAATTTTAATGATTGTTTTGCTGTTTTAATCATTCCATATGATGTGTTAATCATATTAGAACATATTAATGTGCATTTTACAGATTTGGAGTGCCATTTAATATTTTTTATTATTTTTTTTCTATTTACGCACGTATTTTTACCCTTTTTTTTAAAATTCGAAAAATCAAATTTTAATGATTGTTTTGCTGTTTTAATCATGCCATAGGATGTGTTAATCATAGTAGAACATATTAATGTGCGTTTTACAGATTTGGGGTGCCATTTAATATTTTTTTATTATTTTTTTCTATTTACGCATGTATTTTTACCCTTTTTTTAAAATTCGAAAAATCAAATTTTAATGGTTGTTTTACTGTTTTAATCATGCCATATGATGTGTTAATCATATTAGAACATATTAATGTGCATTTTACAGATTTGGAATGCCATTTAATATTTTTTATTATTTTTTTCTATTTACGCATGTATTTTTACCCTTTTTTTTAAAATTCGAAAAATCAAATTTTAATGATTGTTTTGCTGTTTTAATCATGCCATATGATGTGTTAATCATAGTAGAACATATTAATGTGCGTTTTACAGATTTGGGGTGCCATTTAATATTTTTTTATTATTATTTTTTATTTACGCATGTATTTTTACCCTTTTTTTTAAAATTCGAAAAATCAATTTTTAATGGTTGTTTTGCTGTTTTAATCATGCCATATGATGTGATAATCATAGTAGAACATATTAATGTGCATTTTACAGATTTGGGGTGCCATTTAATATTTTTTAAATATTTTTTTTTCTATTTACGCATGAATTTTGACTCTTTTTTTTTAAATTCGAAAAATCAATTTTTAATGGTTATTTTGCTATTTTAATCATGCCATGTGATATGTTAATCGAGTAGAAAATGTTAATGTGCATTTCAGATTTGGGGTGCTATTTAATATTTTTTTTGTATTTTCGAATTAGTGACTTTATATTTTTATTTGCTTATATTGGACAGGTTTTGGAGCTTCTTAGGGTTTAGTATTTTAGTTAGAACATAAAATCATCCTTATTAACATAGGTCATACAGACATACACTCATCTACTTAAACTTAAAGAAATGTCTGGGTCTGGCCAACAAGTAAGTGAGGATATTGGATGGCAACATTGTGAGAGGGTTGGTGGTACTAGGCACCAAATGAAGTGCAACTATTGTGATAAACATGTGACTGGTGGAATTACCCCGTCTCAAACAACATTTAGCACATCGAAAAGGTCAAGTTGCGCCATGTGCCAGTGAGTACCGAGAGAGATAATGCTTTTAATGCAAGCTAGTCGGATGAGTCGAAGGGTAAACGTCTTTGTTGTACAAAAGAAGAAAGATGATATTTTGGATGCACTCGACGGGAGGTGTTTGGTCCGAATATATGGGCGTTCGTGATGAAGATATTATTGATTCGACGAAGATTCAGATCGGGAATTAACTATAGCTAGGAGAGAGAGCTTGCGTGTAGCTCGTGAAGAGGAAGAACGTCGCCGCATGTTTGGCACGCATGGGTCGAGTGCGTGATAGAGAGAGCGATGGGAGTGGGAGTGGGAGTGCAATCTGGAAGTGCTGGCGCTTCGTAGGTGGGGACCGAGGGTCTGGGGGGTAGGTTTGGTGGGTTACGACGTATGTTTGGGAGCCGACGACAAACATCTTCACGTGATACCCCTATACGTGAAGAAGAAGAAGTAAATGAGCCTAGGAGACCCTCTATTGATCCAATCCTATTTAGGAAAGAATCAACTAAACAAAAAAAAAATAAAACAAATGTGGAGTAGAACTTCCGTTGAGAAATTAGGTGAATGAAGCAAAGTTATTTATACATGCTAACATACCTCCTAATGCGGCCAATTCTCCATATTGGCGGTGGTAATTGATGCGAAGCGAAGCGGTGAAGGAATAAAAGCTCCCACTGACTAAGGACATTAGGGGGAAATGGACAAATGCGAGTATGTGAATGTGAAAGCATACGTGGCTACCTTTAAACCTGTATGGCAAGCCGGAGGATGCACGATTATGTGTGATGGTTGGGACTGCCCAACCTGACGTAGCATGATCAACTTCATGGTGTCTTGCCACTTAGGAACTATATACCATAAGTCAATTGATGCGTCACGAGGAAACAAAAAATGCTACTTATATTAATGAACTAATGGATAAAGTTGTAGACGAGATTGGAGAGGAGAATATAGTGCGATTGTGACGAGATAATGAAGCAACATATAAGCTTGCAGGACATATGTTAATGGATGAGAGAAAACATCTTTTTTGGTCACCATGTGCTGCCCATTGTATTGATCTTATATTGGAAGATATTGGGAAGAAGAAGAATGTTAAGGAAATGGTCGAAAGGGCAAGGGAAGTGACGACGTTTATTTACAACCATAATCAAATAGTCGCAATAATGAGAAAGTTCACAAAAGGAGGAGAGTTGTTGAGGCCTGCGGCGACTAGATTCGCAACAAACTTTATAGCATTAGAGAGTTTATTCCAGCATAGGGGAGAGTTGAGTGAGATGTTCGCTTCCCGAGAATGGCTCAACACAAAACATGGGAAGAAGACATCAGGGACAGGTCGGACGTTGTGAACACCATACGGGACAACAAATATTGGAAGAAGGTTAAGGCAATCCTAAAGGTGATGGAGCCACTAATGAGGGTACTCCGTCTTGTTGAAACCGATGAAGCACCTACCATGGGCTTCCTATATGATGCCATGGATAAGGCAAAGCTTGCAATTCAACGTGATTGTAGAAGTTGGCAGACTTATTGGAAGATGATCGACGGAGATGGACAAAGCAACTCCATCACGATCTTCATGCACGAGTTACTACCTAAATCCTAGGTATAGATATGCCCAATCATTTGTTGAGGATGATGAAGTTCGTGTCGGGCTAAAAAATGTGATAAAGAGATTAGAGCCCGACTTAGATCCGCAAATAAAGGCGTTGAATGAATTAGATACATTTGGAAATCGCCTTGGTAGCTTTGGAGATGTTCTTGCACAAAGACATGCGTTTGTCAGGTTGCTGTAGGCCGAATGGTGGATTAATTTCGGAGAGAGTACGAAGGCTCTCTAAAAAATCGAAAAAGTTTTGAGCCAAACAACATCTTCCTCTAGTGCGAAAGGAATTGGAGTTGTTTGCGCTCATTCATTCAAAGAATAGGAATAGATTGCGACTAGAACATTAGATAGACTTGTCTTCATGCACTACAATATAAAACTAAGAATGCGACGACATCATAGGAGCATTACAAATTCTTACCGATGACGGAGACTATCTTGTCAATAAACTTGGACAATATTTATGATGAGGATGACCCACTTCTACCTTGGTTGGAAACAAGGAAAAGCAAATTGAAGAGGATAGTGAAGAATTGGAAATTGATGACCGGAAATACGCAAAGCGCAACAAGAGAGTCGTGCGGATGTGTTGGACCCAAGTAAGAGGGGCGGCATTTATGCCACGCACGGATACGGCTCAAGATCAACAAAAGAGTACGAGCGTAGTAGTGTAACCGTGTCGGATGATGACGACCCCCCGCCCCGGTGGCGGCACGGTGTTGCTTATCCCCCTATCACCGTCTACGGATCGCGATGGCGATGAACATCGACGACGTGGTACACGAGGTCGGACTTACGAGTGTCCGAGTCACGATACCCGGTCGGATGAGGGTACATCTAGTGGTGCACGTGGTCCGAGAGGTCAGGAACATCACAGGCTCATGGTCTTGGTTATTATGATGGATATTCTTATAGTCAATTGGATTATGATTATGATGGTTATCTTGAGCTGTTCCATCACATTCATGTTGGAGTAGCCCTCCCGATCAATATCCATATGATTATAGATATCCAGATCCAAATCCAAGTTACTCATCGCAACAGACGCACTCTCAATCTCAAGATTCTCAACGCCTGAGTATGGGCACCAGTATGGCTATTCGACGACCTGGTGGATATCCTTATTCGGGGTCGAGTCGTTGCCTAGTCGGGATCAGTCATCCTCTGGTTTCGTTGATCTAGTATTTCCTTCGACCTTTGGATATTATGGATATGCAAAGACCTACACCTATTGGATGACCTCACCGATGGTGGCGATGACGATGATGTGGAAGTCGAGCAACCACAAAAAAGCGATTTTCATTTTGGTGGTGACTTGTGATTGTGAGTATATATTTGTATTAAGGTAAGTATTTGTAGCAGATGACTCACAAGAAGTATTATTAAAGAAGCCATGCAATGATGCACACACTTGACAACCTTAATGCCGAACTTGTATTTAAAATAACTCCCCGACAACCAATCAAGTAATCCTTAATCAAGTTGCGAGGGGAGTATATCGCACGACATTACTAATTTATTTTTTTAATATTCTTGACTTAAGGATGACGGGTTATAGACGGGAATCACAAATCACGTGCACGGACCACAGGTATGTTAGAAATTCCTCAAAAATAATTGCAAACACCTAATGTAAGATATTTTCATATTACATTCATTCTAATATATCTATCATTGATAGTAAGAGTTAGAAAATTAAAAATATGAATTTTGTAGTCAAATTTAGGTTATCCTGGTTCATAAATTCATCGACAAATCCGATACAACTTCTCACCAAAGAGTGGACCGTTACACCACCATAACCATGTTCCAATTTATAAATGAATGCATATTTGGAATGCTTAGAATATTAGGATTTAATCCATATTTTTTCATATTTTTTGGCAAAAAAAAATTTTTGCACCGTTACGGGCCGTTACGCCCCCGTATCGCCGTTACACCCCCGTATCCGTATCGGTTTTGGAGGTCACCGTTACGCCAACCGATACCGATACGGCACACCTTGCGTGGGAGTGAGTAGCTAACTCAGTGGAACAATAAAGCATAGGTTAACATGTTATCAATTCAGTCAAGCAGTAATGATAAAACAGTATAATCAAACACTCCTAACTACTCTTATTAATGCAAGTATGAATGCAGTCATGATGGATGCCCTCACCACATACTCCCTCGTGCGACACCATCTTACGTTCGCGGCATGCTTGCATTCCTCAGTGCTCCACATCTTCTAGGCACATGTAGTGCATGATGAGCATGATTACCGAGTTGTTATTAGTCCATTTCAAACACCAGGATTGGGAAACTAAGGTACCTCCCTTGTATCATTCTTAAACATGATCCATTCTAGGGTCGTCAGTCCTAGTTAATCTCATACGATAATGTGTTTCTAGGTCGCTGCAGAGGCTGCCAGGGCTGTTACGCACAAAGGTTACACCACTCCCCCATTACCTCTTTAACGATTCATCACTATACAGATACAGGCCTAGTTCATACTCTATACACCGCGACAAAACTCTAAGGCTCACCGCAAATTCAGAGTATGCTCGAGGTCACTACAAAGGGCTGCCAGGGCTGTTACGCACAAAGGTTAATGTAGGCCGACAGCACGAATATAGTGTCCCATACCACCATAATCGGCTCACGAGTCTGGTTGCTCACTAGTCACTACGAGGAGGCACGTGGCCCCAGCGTAGGCCGACAGCTTGACCACGGTGTCCCATACCACCATGCCCGGCTCATGAGTCTTAGCGGATCGAGGTACCATGGTTAATGGGATTTCACTGGTAAGTTTGGTACCCTAGGTTCAAACAGAGGCGTCCAAACATGGTGAACATACATAAGACAAATCAGGTTGCTTGACGAGCTCGACTAGCTCGAGTGCACAACAAGTTGAATGACATGAAGCGATAAGTACTTCACGTGGCCTAACCACTGCCGCCAACCGAAGTACGACTCGGGTTCGTCAGACATATCCTACTTGGCAAATGAATCTCAGCCACGAATTCAATCCCATTACCGATTGCCTGGACTATAATCATAGCCCCAAACCCAATCAATTACAGAACAGTTAAAGCAGTAATGGATCAAGATTTCAAATTATACAATCAAATATCCAATATTGTCCGCTAAATCGCTGTGGTCAAGTGTTGCTTGAAACGTTGCACCACTCTCCCATCACCCTTCACGGATTTTATGGAATACAACTTAACATGTGAAGAAATCAGAGCAGAATTAAATAAACAAGTAATTCAAACATATTAACAAGCATGTTATAAAACACAATGCAAACAGAAAATTTAAACACATACGTTTCATAAAACAGTAAGCGATTAAACTAAATAACTTACATGAAGGAAATCATACACATCACTAAGGTAGTTGAGAATCCTATCTCAACATCTCTATTAAATTTTGTTCGTCACACAATTTCTTACACAGGCATTTTATCAAACACTTAAACTACACCACTCCAACATACATGACGCATGTTGATTTCAACATAGATTAGGACAAATCCTTATAGCAAGGAGTTGTCGCATACATTCAATACATATGGCAGACATAAATCATAAATCCATAATTACTTAGTCATTTCAGCAAACACTTAGACTACACACATCAACATACATGACGTATGTTGATCACATAGGTATAAGGCCAAATCCTTTCACTAGGGAGTTGCCCCAATTATAACACGCGTGCACCCACGACGGATAGTCATGGCAAGCAGGAATCCAAGTTCCATGTTCATTCAGTCATTTCCACAAACACTTGGGCTACACATTTTAGCATATATAGTGTATATTGGCCGTGGCGTGATTTAGGGCAAATCCTTTCGTCAAAGGGGGTATCGCCAATACAACAATCATATATCCATGACAATTAGTCATGGCGAGCACGAATGAGAATTCTATACTCATTCAGTCATTTTCACAAACACTTAGAATACACTATTTTCACATACATAGTGTATATTAGCAAAACATATTTTAGGGCGAGTCCTTTCGCCAAGCAAGTATTTTACGCATATATAATATATTCATACAGCAAATAATCATGGCAAACACATCTCCAAAATTTATACGTATACGGTACTTCCTAGAATACACTATTTCTACATACATAGTGTATATTAGCAAATCATGTATTATGGCGAATCCTTTCGTCAAATAAGTATTTTATCCATATATAGTATATTCATACAACAAATAATCATGGCAAACACATTTCCAAAATTTATACGTATACGGTATTTTCTACAAATACCTAGAGTATGTAAAATTCCATAATCTTCATCTTTAATCGAAACGGAAAACAGACAGCATTTTGTACATGTGCAATTGCATGCAGATCATGAATCTATCATTAACTGACATTGAAAGCGTTGAAAACCATAACCTATACACCTAAAGTCCGCACCTTTTGTCGTAGAATCGTAACGGAGTCGATGGATTTGCTAAGCTTTCATATACGGTAGTTTGGCAACCTATAGAACGAAATAGGTTAGCTATTTCATAACCTACAACTATCAACACCCCAAATCAGATTAGGGTTAGGGTTTCTTACCTAGAAACGGAGCTGGAATCGCCGGGAAAGCGATGAGATAGGCTTGTAGAACAACAGGGAATAGTAGTAGGGAGCTTCTCCCACATTTCTCACTCTTCTCTCTCTTTTCTCTCTTCTCTCTCTAGGGTTTCTCTCAAATTCGTATGGCTGTCAGAGAGAGAGTTCTAAATAGACTTCAGGTCAAGGTATACTTAGGTTATAACCAAAGTGAGCATTTTTCAGCTTAACGGAGGACTTCTGGCGGCCCCCCTTGAGCCAAAGGTCGGATTTAAGCTCACAGACATTGGATCTAGGTGAAGTTAAGTTTTCGTTTCTGTCGGATTCCCATATCACGCGTGGCGGACCAGTTTCAGTTCAACGGTCAGTGGATCTCGATCAGAAATTCTAAGTACATGGATATGTTTATGAAATTTTTCCTGATCCGAGGGTGTATTTGGGTTAGATTCTGACGGTCAGGTTGCTTAATACTGACCCGCAAGTAACAAGTCTCAGATTACTATTTGAGATATTTATTTTGTAAAGAAAACAAGTGTTCTCACCCTCTCACGCTCCGGACTCAAGCGAACAGCCATGAGACACTGACTGGATTTGATTTCCGAGATGGTTGTTAAGCCCAACGAGGCAGTCCTAAGTCCTTAACCTCATATTATTCGGACTTCCGACATGCGGTCCAGATCTGATACGGAATTTCAACGTGCTCCTGAGAGCAGTCGGGTAATGAGTTTGATCCGAGATTTTAAGGTAACCTACCGTCAATGATTCTACAAGTTTTGGGTCTTGCAGATCGTATTTAAAGCGATTCTAGCGGATTTCATGGCTAATCTAGTTTAGCACTTAGTTAACTTTGTCAAATTTCTAAAGGATTTAGTCCTGTAAGATTTTTGTCTGAGGTGGTACTTAGTCCTTTGTAGTTTGTATATAAAGTGATCCAAGTTATACTACTTAGCTAGTTTAAGATAATGTCTAGGGTGAAAGTACTTAGAATGATTGAAAGATCAAGGTGGTGAAGGGTGGGATTTGTGAAGGAAATGGGTTTAAAAGTGTTTTAGACTTTGGGATTGAGTTCTGATAAGTTAATAAGGTGTTAGGATCAACCCATTGCCTAAGGACGTCTAATTCCAGATTGGCAAAAATCCGGGATGTTACAGGATTGTTGATGGGTATTGGAAAGTGAGGTTTAGAAGAAGATGAAGATCTGGGATGGGAGAATGAAGAACTTGAAGAAAATACCTGGATGGAGGGGAAAAGAGATGATTATGTGGGAATAGATGGAGACCTCGCATCTCCGTTGATGAAGATAGCTTCACACCAATCTCCCTTTCAAATCACATGAAAGTATCTTCAAATCTCTTGAAGATGGAAGAAGAAAGCAAGATTTTTATTTTTTTTTTTCTTAAATCATAAAACCTAATGAAAATCATAAAACCTAATGAGGGAGATGGTCACATGCCCACCCTCTTTTTATAGCTCTAAGAAAGTTGAAAAATTATAATAAACACCTTGTTTTGTGAATTTTGACGAAAATAGCCATAGTCTAACTAAAATCAAGTAAAACACTCATAATGGTGTCCAAACAATAACAAAAACAAAACTAAATCCTATAATGCTGATAAAATCTAAGAAAACTAGTGTGGATGATCCACGATCAATGGCCTAATCATGTGATCCAACGTCCCAATCGTCACGTCCTTCAAATCCAACAGTCTGGATCACTCCATAAAGCAACCCATTTGCATCTTCCCAGTGTGGGGTCTTCCAGATGCTCGCACATGCACATGGGGTCTTCAGCACGATCACGGGTACTCGCCTAGTCACAGGAAAATTGGTGCGGCCCGCCTCCTCCTCTGATATAAACGCAAAGGTATACGTAAAGTGATGTCCTCATCAAGAATTTGGAAAAGTGACCCACATATTGTCCTCTCAATAGCAATCTGCTCAAAGCTTCAGAGATAGTAACAAAGAGAAAGGGAGACAAAGGATCTCCTTGCTAAAGTCCCCTTGAGGATTTAAAAAAGCCAAGCAGAGACCCATTCAACAAGATAGAGAATTTAGCATACAACACGCATCCATAAATCCATTTTCTCCACACCATCTCAAAGTTCATTATTCAAAGAAAATAATCTAAAAAGGACCAACAAACATGATCATAGGCTTTCTCCACATTAAGCCTACAAACTATACATTTACTCCCATCTTTCGAACAGGAATCGAGACATTCATGAGCAATTAACGGACTATCCAAGGCATATTGGACAGTGAGGATTTAATCAAAGTCATTCTGTCCCCAAGAGATAGCAACTTACCTTTCCAGGGGCGTAGATGTTTACGATCCATACAGTCTTACTTTGTCCCAAAGAGTCTTCGGGGGCTTCCCCAAACACAAAGGTAACCTTAAGTAGAGACACAAAGGTAACCTTAAGTAGAGGGAAAAGAACCAATCTTGCATTTGAAAATAGCAACTAGAGCAACAAGATCTTCCATAGGGGCATGGATACCCATGATTTCTGATTTGGATACATTAACCTTAAGCTTATAGGTTACCTCAAACCACCCAACATTCAGCCTCAAGTTACCCATCGTCGAGTCTGCAACATTACTAAAAAGAATTGTATCATTAACAAATTGTAGATGAGTAATCGGATGTAGAAAACCCCTCAAGGAGAACCTGGAAAAGAGACCCACAGATTGTCCTCTCAATAGCAATCTACTTAAAGCTTCAGCGATAGTAACAAAGAGAAAGGGAGACAAAGGATCCCCTTGCTGAAGCTCCCTTGAGGATTTAAAAAAGTCAAGTGGAGACCCATTCAACAAGATAGAGAATTTAGCATATGACACACATCCATAAATCCATATTCTTCACACCATCTCAAAGCCCATCATTTGAAGCAAATAATCCAAAAAGGACCAACAAACATGATCATAGGCTTTCTCCATATCAAGCTTACAAACTATACCTTTACTCCCATCTTTCTAACAAGAATTGAGACATTCATGAGCAATCAACAAACTATCCAAGATTTGCCTCCTCGAAACAAAGGCACTTTGATAGGGGGGGATGATCTTGGACAGAACTCCTCTCAGCCTTTGACTTAAGATTTTCACTAAGATTTTATACGGGCTACCTAACAGACTAATGGGTTTGAAGTTTCTTAGAATGACCGCTTTCGATACTTTGAGTTAATAATTCATGAGAGTGGAGACATTGAGAGGATGTTGCCATAGAATTCAAGCTAGGTGGAATAAATGAAGATGTGCCTCTGGAGTTTTATGTGATTGTCCTGTACTACTCAAATTGAAAGGAAGAGTAGCCATGCTTTATGGGGCAAAATGTTGGGCAGTTAAGGAACAACATGTTCATGGGATGAGTACAACTAAAATGAGCATTTTGAGATGAGTGGCAAGACAAAGAAGTATAGAATTAGAAATGAATGCATTTGTGGTAACTTCGGATTAGCACCAATGGGTAATAAGATGAGGGAAAGTAGATGTAGATGGTTTGATCATGTGCAACGGAGACCAAGAACCTTGCCGGTTAGATAGAGTGAGTTGGTACAAGTTAGAAGGTTCTAAAGGGCAATGGGAAGGCCCAGAAGGATGCGGAGGTAGTAAGAAAAGACTTGATGACATGAGGTCTAATTGAAGGTACGTTCTTGATGGCGTGGAATGGTGGAACATGATTCATGTAGATGACCCCAAATAATTTGTACAAGGCTTAGATGATGATGATAATGCTGATGAGAGAGGAATGAATGAAAAGAAAAATAATGATAAAAGGTTTTTAAACCCTTTATATGCCTTAGATGTAGAAGGATGCGAGTACAATCCAGTTTAGACTCCAAAATGCGTGCAAAACACATATGATAGAAGGGATCAAAGAGTCCTTTTGCATCAAGGGGACTCTTCACCTTCCTTGGTTGCACAACCACTTCATGGTCACCTGGAATGAACCACCTCATTGTCACCTCGATTTTCTAGCATAACACTTCTAATTACAATGAAAGGATACTGCCTCTGCATGATAGAACCTCCTGAGAAAGGTCTAGTGCTCGAATCACGGCAAAAATGTCTTGATTCACCATCATTGACAGTTCAAGAAACAATGGCCTGAGACAAATCTCGCCCCTCATCCCTTAAAGGGGGGCAATTTATTGATAGTTAAAACTTAAAAATGCTCAGGTCGTTGATCCGTACCCTCTAGAAGGTTTGCATCATCTCAGATTATCCTTTAACATGTTTGTACCCAAAGATGGAACCTTAGACTGCAAAGGACCACTCTGAATTCTGCATCTCTCTGATGGTCAATCCAATGGTTCACCGTACACCAGGACCACACCACATTAAGATTACAAGCCATAAGATTTGGACAACAGATTTTGCTCATTGACTGTTGATCAAGCCACCATTGAGTAAATACAAGCTTTGGGCAATAAAATCATCTATGTGATCTCAGATTCACTGACATGAGGTGTATCTCACCTTTGGGCCACTATATACAACACCTGGGAATCAAGAAAAGGGCATTCAAAAGTTACCCTACACCAAGGGCCCATTAAAATGGCCCGAAACTTGCCATGTGAGTTGTGACTACCCTGGTGGCACAGCCAGAATTGCGAGACCAGCTCTGCCACAGCACTTACACCCCAACAACCGTTTTGGAAAGGTTTTCTTGTGGTTGTAACTGTTGGAATCATGCATCTCTGTTCTCCTGCAACTTCATCAATTAGATGGCTATAAAAATACCCCCTCTTGCAACGAAAAATGCATAAAATTTTTGCTAAGAAGTGCTGACACTCTGCCAGATTGAAGCTACAAACTTCGGGTGACCAAAATTTCAAAGTTTTGTAAATCAGGACCTCTCCACTTGTAAGAAAATTAAATTGTAATTGCCTTCTAAAAGTTTTTGCTAATTACATAGGGAGGATCAAAGACCTGCATACATCTGATACGTTTGTTAAATCAAAGTATAGGCTTTATTTTTTGAGTCTTGTACCCACTTTCTAATAAAGGGGTTTTATTTCCTTTCTTATAATCTTCTCTTCCCTTCTAGATCTAGGCACATAGAAGTTTCAAAACCTCTAGATTTCCATCCAGAGCATCTTCCATTGAGCTATGGCTCAAACTCCAGTCATGTGAATATTTCTCAATTCAACCACAACTATGAGATCATTGTGTTATCAAATCACTACTTCACTGACCCTCCAAACATTTCTCCTTCCTATTTTGATTTTTACCATGGCCATCAGCCATGTTATATGAAATTCTACCAACTTAGTTGAAGCAGAGAATGCCATGCTGTAACATGTTCCACACAACTATGATTTGCAAAAGGTTCCATATGCAATCCAAGCCATAACAATTCAGTTTTGACTATAACTATTCAAAAGTGTGCCTTATAATGAAGAAAGCAAAAGTCAATATGTTAACTAGATGTAAGATTGTATCCATCAGCCTTACTGGATAAGTGGGTTTGGAGATTTGGAGTGGATGATAGTTTCTGGAGGAGCATCATTGCTGATAAATATTGCACCTCCAACATGGTTGGTGGTACAAGGACTTGTCTCTTTATCGGGCGTCCTATCTTTGGAAGGCTGTTGCTTGGCTTGCGAGTAGAGTGTTTGTTAGTGTGGGTTTTGCTGTTGGGTTGTGCATTCTGCTCTCTTTTAATGTCTCCTGGTTGATGCCTAGCTCTATTGAGGGTCTGTTTTGTTCCTGACCCACCGGTGGGGCTGGGAGAAAGGAAAGGTCTAGGTGGAGGATCGCTTTGCTCGCCATTCTCTGGAGTCTCTGGGCTGAGAGGAATAACCGCTGTTTCTGTAATGGAAGCGGTTCTATTGTAGGGGCTGTCAGTCAGACAAATTTGTGTATCAGGGATTGGGTGCCCTGAATGACAGTTGTATTTTCTTTTCTTTTTTCCATTCCGGTTTTGTTTTCTTCTTGTTGGCCTTTTGGCTCTTAATAAATTCCATCATCTTTCACAAAAAAAAAAGAAGAACTAGATTGAAGTCGTTCTTACCAATCATATTTGTATGTAGAGTGTTACACTTGGTGATGATGAAGCAAGGAAAAGGAAAGTGCAGAAGACAATTCTTGAGAGGAAGGGGCCTCCGACATTTACCTGTGCTATAGAGATGATATCCAAGACAGAATGTCGTGTTCATCACAGATTAGAAGCAACTGTAGATGCTATCCTGGCAGGTACTTTGTCTAATTTTTCTTTCTTTGAAACCTTTAAATTACATGAAGCTAAGATGCACAGATGCTTGTTTGTACTCATCGTATCATGTTGGGGATAACAAAAGACTGATACTGGTACCAAATACCAATTAGATACTCGTACATATGTTTTCATCAAATCCTACTGGATTAGTCCTTCTATTCTGTGAAATCCAAACATTTTTCTCATACTATAATAATACTGTAAAAGGTTTTGCTTTAAAGAAGCTGGATCCTCTACAAAGGTTTGTAGAAAAAGCTTTTTCTACAATGCTTATTCACCTGCACATTAAGGTTTTATATGTGTGTGTAAAAGTTACTAACATACATGGAAACTTATTCATCTACGCATGAATGTTATTCAGCTGTCTGTGTGGGGTCCACTGTGTTAAGTATTTGCCATCCAACCCATACCCACCCATCAAAATGAGTCCCACCATGATGATTGGATGCCCCCAAAAATAGGTCTATACAATCATTAGGTGGGCCACACCATAGAAAACAATGGATGGTCACCCAAAAACTTCCTAAATTCATGTGGTGCCCCACGTGATGGTTGAATCAGCCTTATTTTTGGGTTGCCCTACTTTCATGGTGGGACAATCCCTTCTGGGCAGGTTGGATTCCACATACAAACCACAATGGATCCCAAAAGCAGAGTTGTAGAATAAGCTTTTTCTACAAAGGTTGAAGAGGATCCGGCCTCTACTGTAAAAAAACTGTGTCAGCGTAAAGTTAACATCTTAGAAAGACTACAAAACATTATTGCTTAATAAGGAGAGGATCCAATGCCACCACTACCATCAAAGTTTCTTATCAAGCATTCATTATCTGCACGATCATACTTGTGCAAGATCCAGGCCTTTCATCTATTGCAAGATCCAGGCCTTTCATCTATTGATAGTGCTGTGAATCAGGGGTGTAACCGGAAAGTACGCTAGTTGGGTGATCCTTGCCACTAGTTGGAGAACTCGTGATGATTTCAAATTGTTAGTTAGGAGAAAGTACAACCAATTTGATGATCAAGGTAAAAAAAACTATGTAATCTGTGGCTAGGTTCATAAAAATTGTACGATTTTTTGGTTTTAGGCCTATCTACGGTTGGGTATAATAGATGAATAGTCTGGACCCAGAACATGTGTGCCATGTGTATGGAGAATGAATGCTTGAAAAGTAGTCTCTTGAACTTTAACGTTTATCAATCGATACTTATTTCTGTTTCTCGCTTAATAAACCTAAAAATTAACAGAATCGGTCAAATGTTTCTAGTAAAAACCATAAAGCTGATAATGAATAGCATGCTACAACTGGCATACTTATTTCTGTATCATCGTCCTAGATTTTGAGAAATGAAGAATCATATCCATGTTCCCATTTCCTTGTCCATATCAGTGTCTGTATCTGGAATCATAGATCTGAGATAAATTTGTCTTGCAGATTATGAAATTCCATTTAACTTTAATGGTTCTAGCTAAACAGTTAATCTTGATGCACATTTTCCCCTGCAAATAGGAAAGTCTCCTCTGTTTGAAATCCGGCAAATTGACTCCAAACCTAATGATCCTGTGAAATCCACCTGGGTGCCTGAGAAACATCCTAAAGAAGGACCTGTGGTTACCAGTAGTGAAGATGAGGATTCTGAAACAGAGCTCACAGACGATGCTGCAGATTATGCTGTTGAATGCATCAAGAAAAGTAGTAGATCTGTCAGCAACAAGAGTTCACCAGTACGTGTGTACACTTACAAGGTAATTATTAACCTCAGATAATTAAGAGTTGAAACAAGTTCCTTGTATGAATATGGTTTTGCGGTTCCTTCATTGCAATTGCATTTAATCTTTTATTAAATGCCTGTCTTTGAACTGCATCTTCTCGAAAAGATGCCAGGTGTATATAAATCGTACTGAAAATTTCCAGCTACTAAATGGCTTTAGGGCCTTTTTGGACACATCTTCAAACTGGGCGTTTGATGCCTAAACTTTGTTCTGAGCCTAACCGTAGTTCTTGTTGTTTGGTTGGACTCACAGACCCTGTCTCATCTCCGGCTTGGTAAAATAAAGGCCAAGTCAACAAAAACTAATTGATTGGTTTTCATTGAGTCAACTGAGAAAGTAGGCATGAAATGCCCTTTTGTGGAAGTGCATCCAAATGGGCCCTCCAATGATCATATGGAAGTACTAATTTCACCCTTGTATCAGTCCATGTTCTATTCTAGACTGCAGGAAAAGTAGATTAGTGTCCATTGTAGTAACTTGTATTTAGTAGGCAATTTGACAGATGTACAGTTCTGAATGTGAAACTTTATCAGAAGGGGAAATGACATTTCTTTCTGAACTGTTATGTTATTTTAGATCTTAGAAGCTGATCTGTTGCAAGTAGCACAAGTAATGGGGCTGGATGATGAAATAGATGTAACTGACGACATTGGAACAGCAAATGCAATTCTTGCATCAAGTTCTGAGTTGAAGCAGAACCCATGGATTCGTGGTGTTGCTAAATTTCACCATTTACCAGTCTTTGTTATCAAGGTACTCCACTGCTTTGTTCAAATACTTGCGAAATATGATTATGCATTTACTGAATTATGTTAACCTTATCATTTTGAACTGCAGACAAACACTATGGCACAAATGGTAAAGGCAGTTCGCATGATTTTAGGGATGGATATGTTTGGATCTGCACTGCCCAAACATTTTGCTAGAGACATTGAAATTGAAGATGATGCACCTAAAAGAAAGCCCTCATTGGAGGAGATTGATGCCTTGGAGGTGTGCATCCTGTCTTGATATCTTTCTTTTATGTCCTTCTATCGCCTTTTTTGGAGGTTAAGTCATGTAGTTTGGCATGCTCAAAACTTGTGGCGGTGACAGATGTTGATAAGCCTTCATACTTCTTTGTCATTTCACGTCTGCTTATTGATAGCATGTGGGCTTTTCTCTAGATTGGTCATAACATGTTCTAGTAGAGGAACCTAGTTCAAATGATGCTGGTTATGATAATCACGTGAGGTTTTGGGCTGATAAAGGATTGATTTACGAGATTAGGTGGAAAAATCATTTTCCTAAACCTTCTCATGCTGAGGATCTTCTATGCCAAGCGTACTAATGGTTGATCACTCATGCATCATCATGACCACTTGTATTTTCAATTTCCATCGTTTTCCAAGTTGAACAGATGATTCTTGAAAGCAGTACCGAATTGTCTTCTACCAAGTATCACCTAGTTTTATAGGAAGTAAGATTTGCACGTTTGCATGGCTATTTAGCACAATCTTGGAAAGAGTAGGATGCTGCAGGAGGTCGCCATGCATATCTAGCAAAGTGTCTGATACGGACAGGTTCTAGTGTGTGAATTGGGTAAAGGCCTTCTTCAAAGGCTTAGAAATCTATCTGGATGCATTTCTATGTTATAGCATGGAAAGGTTGTTCAATGTATACATATTATGACATTTGAGCAGTATTTGGCTTCACTATATGCACTCGGAGCAATGTCATTACTTCCATTTCATTCTTTAATAGTAAATCTTCTGTGCAATATTTCATCTTAAACCATCGCAATAGTTTGATACAAGGAATCATTATCCTGAACTGTAGCAAATAGTTCCTCCAATTTTCATATCTTTTGACATGGGTTATAGTTTCCATCCTTGAAGTCACTACTCCAAATCTTTGGAATATGTTCAATTCCAATTAAAAAAGCAGTTCGTCATCTCTAAACTTTGCGACTCTTTGTTCTCTTCTGTAAATTTCATCCGAAACTGTTAGAGGATATGTTATTATTATGTGAAAATATTTTAAAGAGAGTCCAATATCTTGTAGCTATGTAACTTATATTTGCACCTGGATGCTTGGAACAACAATCTATTAATGTGGAATGTCCATTGAGTTCGACCCAGTATTGACAGGCCAATGAGCAAAAATCGCACTGATTGAATGATTCTAACAACCAATTGTAGATTGAAAAAACAGAAGGTTACAAATGAAGGCCAATGCTTGGAGAAATAGGATCATCCAATCGATGGTGATCCAGATTGACTGATTGACTCTACACATGTCCATATGTAACTAGTATCACGCTACAAGTTACAGTGCAATGACAACACCAGCTCATTTCTCATTTTAAATGCCTAATATGTGGCATCTTGTTGAACATCAAACGTCTCATCGAGCCATTATAGCCTAAATTTTCTCAAGGGGTTGTTTGCAGCATGGAATCGGAGGGATTTGCTGTTTTTCGGGTGTTTGATGGCTGGGAATGGGAGGGATTTGGATTTGAGAGGAATCCAAATCCTCCAAAAGAGCTTTTTAACTCCCACTTCAAATCTCTGGCTTCAAATCCACTCGATTCTGGATGGACTAAATTCCACTTAATTCCACAGGAGTTCAAATCCATGCTTCCAAATAGGCCCTGAAGGACAACTGCATCTTTGTTTGAACTATTCGAGTTTGTTGACAAACATGGTTTCTTCCTTCAGGAGGTTCGACTTGCCATCGAGTATATTGTAATTCCCGGTGGAGAGCCGGTGGAACTCCTCCCAAGATGCTCAGAGATAATTGCTCGTCAGCTGGAGCTTGTGGAAAGCTATCAGCTTGCTGCAGAGAAGTCAGGGACAGAGTTGAACCCCAGGTTGCAGATTCTTCCTCAGAAATTAAAGAAGACCACCTCAGCTAAGTACTCTGAATCTTGCAGTGGACAGGTAGGATCAGTATCAGGATTAGATTCAATGACTGGTGGTGGTGGGGGTACCAGTGTGGCCCGGCTACCCATTTTGCCTGAGTAACTCCCATTGTGAATCATATCAACCATCAGTTGATAATTGTATCATCTCATGTACAGACATGTAAATTATGATGCTCGTGTTGTAGTAATCTCAATGAACATGTATTCATCATCATTCCTTTAACTGAATGCTTGCACTCAGCACCCCTGTTTTTTGATTTTACCTTTTTATTTTTACCCTTCAAGGGGAGTTATTTGATACTCCATCCGTGTATGATGCTGGATACGCAGGCACTTGGAAATGATGCTCGTGCCATTATGAACCCAAACTAAACCAGCTAAATTGTGGAACCCACTGTCAGTTAGTTACAGTATAAAAATCATTTGATTAAACGATCCTAACCTCTGATTTGTGGACACTTGTTTTTTGAAACAAAACCATTGGATATTTTTCATTTCTAACTGTCCAATTAATGTCTAGTAATCTAAAATTTTGACAACCAATGTCTTTCAAAAAAATAAAAATAAAAAATCAACAGCCATTGGAACTTTTTGTTCACAATACATCTAAACTGCTGCCCGTAATTTGGACGGTATAGTTTGAATTATTTGTATGCCATGTAAGCAATTTCTGAGTAATTTCTAACTGCCTGCGTATCATCCGTCATACTTTGCCAGAGTGTCAAATTATTTCTCTTTTCTTAACTTGGAAATGGACACCTCCATCGATGCTGCACACAGATATATTCACTGACACATTTGTGTTTAATATTTAAATAAATAAAATATTATATTTTAATAATATATATTGGAATTATGGGTAATGCTCTAGTGCTCTAAGTGGCACTGCACCAAGTTGCATCTGGGCAGGAAAGCAGTTTTTTTTTTTTCTAAATTATTTTTAATCATCAATCTAGATTGTCCTTTTGGTCCAAACCACCTTTTGTAGTCCGTCTTGAAAAAAATTCTTTCAGATCAGATGATTCTAATCTTCTAACAGTCTGCACATTAGCCCTCTTTTTTTGTAACAATCTGTTTTTTTTTCAAGCCATTGTCTGACCAAAGTGATTCTTTCCAACTGTAAGTAATACAAGGTGAGGTCACCAAATAAATGATTGAGATTGATGATCGGACCATTTTTTTTAATTAAATGGGGTTGGCTGCCCAACTTTGCCGTTGGATCATCAGATACTGCTTGCTCAAGGGAAATAAATAAAAGATCGGTGCTTGGGCAAAATAAGCAGTCAGCTTGACGGTATGGATTGCGATGTTTATTTCCTGGCACTTTCGTGTGCTGGAGCATAACCCATGCTAACCCTATGGCAGATTTTCTTCTTTCTTGATCTGTTACTTTATTATTATTATTGAAAGATGTTTTAAGTCATGGTACCCTCTCATTTGTTCCACTGTGGACTGTAAGCTGATTGAATTTTGTCCGAATCCGATCCAATTAAGAATAACGGATATCTTAATGCGATCTGATATCTGACAGATCCTCAAAAACACTGTGAATTCGAATTCATTAAAGATTTCAAAAAACGAATTCAATACAGTTAGACTGTTAATGTTTTTTTTTTTTTTTTTTTTTTTTTTTTTTTTTTTCCCCCTTCTCTTTTGTAAAATAATCCATCAAAAGAATAGTGAACTTTTTCACCTAAACCAGTAACCTCCCATCAAAACCTATCTACACCTTTAAAACATCATCATTATAAAAGGATAGGATCTTTATATACATGTCAAATCGGATCTTTATTGAATCTAATCATAGTATATCTGAATCTGATCCCATAATAAACAGATCATGTTTCCAAGATCTGAATTCGATCAGATGGATGCAATTAGTGATTCAAATTCAGTATGTTTTAATAGAAACCCATTCAAGATCCAATCCATTGACAGCCCTAGTTCCACCTTAGCTAGAAATATTTTTTTCTTTTCTTGTGAAACAGCTAGTATTACTGCAGTCAGAATTCCTATGTGGGACCTAAGTGGCCCACCTATGATCAACAAAGACAATTGGATAAAAGAGTTGTACTCTAGATTGAACATGAGGCAATAACAACCACGATTGGATAATCATAGACATAGAATTAAGGGCATTGCCCAATGGATGGTAAGGGTAGAAATGATCTTATCATCCATAATTTTTAGGCTTAATTAGTCTCTCTATCATTAGATGAAGGTGATATGAGGCCCATCTACAAGCCAGGGAGGGCCCCTCCTTCCTTGGCTTTAGATAATCATCTATTCAACCTCTCCTAACGGTTATATTTCATCTCTTCAACAAGTTAGTAATGAGCATAGAGGCCTTCTTGTTGGATGGAGAGAAGTACTGATTAGCTTTTCAAGAATCTTAATATTTCATTTACTACCTTATATTGATCTTGAATAGCTTGTACTAGACTCACATATTTATTTCTGTTCTACTTCTATTAATTCTATCATGGACTCGAGTTTGATCAAGGTTCATGGCATGTATGTTTGAAAAAACAAAAAATAAAAATAAAAATAAATCCATTTTGAGAATTTTGAAAGATCACATCTCATTGAAAAGTTCTATTATATACTGCATCCATGATTAAATTCTAAAATTTCAAACCTGATTAAGTAAGATATCATCAATCCCACGACTCTCTGACAGTCATAATGCAGAAAATTTTCAACTCTTGTAACTGAGTGGGCCAGGTCGATAACGGGCCCAGCCCAATGACTGCCCTACCTTTTAAATGACACATGCAATGGCCTATTAACCATCATTCATTGATTTGGAGTATCCTTTCACTCCATACCACTATCAGCCGGTCATGATGCATCAGAGCCAAGTGATTGGATGATCTCAACCATCTGATCAATTGCATGGAGATGTAAGAAAAAGGGCAGCCAAAGATTAAGCAGAGAAAAGATAGGTCCAATGATCATCTCGAAACATGCATCTAACCAATATCTCCACCATGGAAGCATTTTGATGAGTTGATGATGATAACCATATGATCTATACGTCATAAAAGTGCACAGTAATAACAAAATATCTAACATCGAAAGGTAAGTCGTCCAATCAGTATGATTTATGGTTTTTTTTTTTAAAAAAAAAGCTCAGTCAACTCAAGAAAGGCTGAATCAGTAAAACTCGATAAATCTTGACTTTGGCCATCACAACTTGCCATTACTTATACTGTAAAAACTCATAAAAGCTCATTCGATTCCAAGTCACCCAAGTAAGTTTGTGAGTCAACTCAACTAGGTTTCTAGCCGAATTTTTGTATTTTTAAACCATGGTTTCTGGGTCATCATCCTAATAGTGCTATGGAACAAACGGACAGTCCAGATCAGTAATCGACTGTCAACGTGTCATTTAAAAGCTCCGAGGACATTGCTGACGTGTACACCGAGTTGGGGGAAGTTAGCTTACCTATCTATCTATCTATCTATTGCTGACGTGTACACCAAGTTGGGGGAAGTTAGCTTACCTATATATATATATATATATATATATATATATATATATATAGAGAGAGAGAGAGAGAGAGAGAGAGAGAGAGAGAGAGAGATACGCTCACCTGCGAACCAGTTGCACGTATGCGTACGAACTTTTTTGAGAACCCATCATATATATAAATCTGAACCGTTGATGTGAAAAAGCACCTAGTGAAACCCCCAGGACCAAGTTTTACTTTTATCTAAAACTTTTATCCATACCGTCTATAGCAAAGAGAAATTCAAATCAAGGAAAGAAGCTCATTTACATTTTTCACGGGAAGTTTCGGATCAAAATAAAAATTCATACTATGAGGTTTCATGAGGTTCGCTTCATTGGACGCCCATCGAGATTCATCACGTATGATGGGTTCTCAAAAAAGTTAGTACATACTTGACCGGTTGGGTAGCGTTTCATATATATATATATATATATATATATATATATATATATATTATATATGTATAGGGAAAATACAATCTCGAAAAATGAGGTCGAGCCAGGGGGCCCCACCGTGATGCGTTCGAACATCTACCCCTCGCCGATGCACCATACGGGCCCACATCGAAAATCACCTCAATCCGTGACAATTGTAGGCCACAACACGTACAGAAGTGGAGAGGGGCCGTGTACTATTGAAACATTCAAAACCAGTTTTAGGGGCCTTTCGAGAGATTTTTTCATGATCAAAACAGTCCATCATGTGTGTCCCACTTAAATGTAATTTTAGACCACTTTTCAGGTAGTATCCACATCTTATGTGGGGCCCACCAAGTGCTTTTACATGTTTTCGTGTGTATACTTATGTTTTCAAAAGGTATGGCCCACCTGAGTTCCGTGGATGGTCGATTTCCAGCTATGTGGGTCCCACTTAGAGCGGTGCATCTGGTGGACGGTGTGGATCTTCGAAAGGAATCACGGTGGGGCCCACCCCAGCTCGACCTCACGGATGACCCCTTTACGCTCGAGCGCATAGTACCTTTTCCCATATATATATATATATATATGGGAAAAGGTACCATGCGCTCGACCTCACTATAAGTTCTTGTGAGGTCGAGCTGTTTAGGCCCCACTGTGATGTGTTTTGACTATCAACACCGTGCATTTGATGGGTCTCCTTTAAATTATGGGATATCCAAAAAATCAGCCGGAACTCAAGTGGGCCATACCATCTAAAATTATGTGAAGACACCGTTAAAACATGTAAAAGCACTTGGTGGAGCCCACTTGAGTTTTTCATGCGCCTGAAACTTAGTCTGAACCCTCATTCAAGTGGGACACACATAATGGATGGGCTGGATTTGCAAAACACATCTCGGTGGGCCCTCAAAAATGGTTATGAATGTTTTAATGGTGCACGGCCCCTCTCCACTTTTGTATGTGGTGTGGCCCACAAAAGTACGGATTGACTTTATTTTTGAGACCTAGGCCCACGATGGAATGGTGCATCTGACTGATGAGGTAGATGTTCGAAATGCATCACGGTGGGGCCCACACATCTTGACCTCATGGGACGGACTCGTGAGGTCGAGTCGCATAGTACCTTTTCCCATATATATATATATATATGAGTCATGCTTCCCTGCGCATGTGCGCACCTTTGCACACGTGCCATGGGTGTCTAATTTGAACGGTCCATGTGATGTGGAATCCCATGAAACCTTAGGTAAAAAATTTTCACCCCGATCTAAAATTCTGGTGGGCCATAACAAAGAGAAATGCAAATTAAGGGAGGAAACTGTTTTCATTTTTCTTGGCCCATTAAAGTTTCAGATTAAAGTAAAAATTGGGCCCGAGGGTTTCACAAGGTGTTGCTTCACATGAACGGTTCAGATTTTGAATCCACATCACGTATGATGGGTTCTAAAAGAAGTTAGTACGTAGTACGTACAAACTGGTTCGCGGGTGAGCGTTTCGTGTGTGTGTAGATATATATATATATATATATATATATATATATATATATATATATATATATATATATATATATAAGTAAGCTTGCTCCTTTATTTAATTATATAACGCGTTAATTTGCCTTGGAAGAATACAGAGGTCCACGTTACTAAATCAAGTTGCATCTAAGAAAATCTTATAATGTTATTGGATATTCCAAGTGCCCCACATGGGTGTAATCAAAGTTGCAACCTAGATACATCCATAGCAACCTTAATCGCCACACAAGTGGCATGTAGCAGGTTGGGGAATAGATCTTGATCAGGGCCCATCTAAATACTCTCAATGAACCGTCTATCCTAGCGGGCCAATACTTGGCTTGAAATCGATGGTAGAGGGGAAATGGTCAACGGTAAGCATTCAACGGGGACTATTGATGCCTGGCCCGGGACACTCTATTTGGATTAATTTTCAACTGTGAGCCACAAGTGAGTAGGACCCACTTGATGGACGGTCCGGATTCACCGTCCTATCTGCCTCGTGGCCATGGTGGACAACCCTACCTGATCAAGAAGACTCGATTGGAGTAGCATGTGGTCCATATCCTACTTCAACGAAATCCAAGCGGCATGTATATAAAATTCATGCCATCTATCTAGAATACAAGCAATATAAAGATCACTTTCTTTCAAATAAATGACCTGTATTGTATTACACATCCATCTTCAGATGATTACAATGTTGACTAATCATCTTAATATGCATGTAATGACCATATTGGATATGTTGGGACTATAGCCGTTGGATGTGGATCATGTTCCAATGATCTGAACCATTGATATGACAAGATACACAGCTGATGATAGCTCCCTTGAAAATATTTAAGATTCCAAGATCATAAAGTTGGCCTGCAAAACAATGGTTAAAGGGAGAATGTCTATTTTCAAAGGAAAAGAGTTAATGATCGAATAGTTGAAATGTTAGATCTTACCTTTTTGGGTATTCATATCCAAGGATAGAGCCATCATGTGAACGGTTTGGATCATTGAAACATGACCGACAACCAATGTCCATGTACCGTAAGCTTTTATCTTCCAAGAACAAGAGCAATACACCAGTGCTCTAAGAGTAGGATTTAGTCAATTGGACTGTCCAATCCAGATCCAGACTATTCACTAGGTCCATCATAAATTTCATGGGCAACCATGCAAGCATCACACCACTTTAACGAATAGTAACCATTCGATCAATGGTATTTAATACGGATGGTCAAGATCATTCACATAAAAACAATTCCTATCAATATTTTGATTCACCTACTTGATAGATGCCATCGTAAGTTGCTCATGATTCTCAAGAATCACTTTTGTTAGGAAATCTTAACGATTGAAAGATTACGAAGCAATGTCTAAAGGAGAAGGTTCGTATTCGAAGGAAAATTGTTAAATGATCAACGGTTGAGATATTCCAATCCTAGAACTTTCCCTTCTTGGGTATCCTTATCCAAGATGAGACCCATCATATTGACGGTTTGGATGATTGAAACATGACCAAAATCCAATGCTCACGTATTGTGAGTTCGTAACAACCTAACCTCTTTTAATATTACGTAAGAGTCTAAGAGAGTGCATGTCATCCGGGATTTGTTTTGTTTCTTTGGATTACTATGTGGGGTTTTTGTATAATGACTGTGGTTTGAAAAGTCAAGGTTTAGTATTTTCTACAGAGCTGATGCATGTGACAAAAAAGTTCTCTTCCAATAAAAACACGTGTAGAACCCTGAGATGGATGTTACACGTGTGAGATCTGGTCTTTCCATTAGCTGGGTCATGATGATTAGCTCTTCTGATGCGAAAATAGGCTACTTTACATGGGCGGGGCGCTGTTTATAAAACAAACTCACAACTAAACAAGTCATTCTCAGCCGTCCATTTGTTTTGTATACTGTGGCCCATCTCAGGACTGAAACGGTCCGGTTTAGTAAGTCAGAAGATCTAAGCAGTTGGCTAACCTGATTGAACGCTTGGATCGCTCAAGTCTCCATATCAGAGCTTGTGGAAGGGCAAGGCTCGACACGTGTAAGGCGTGAAAACGTAGCGTTTGTAATACTACTATTTTTTATTCTTGGAACCAAATGCAAGTCCACACGTATGTGCATCTCAGATAATGCACACCCTACCATATATGCCAGCATGGCAGACAAGTGAAATATCCAAGCCATTCATGTCCCAAAAATCAGATCGGTCCATTATTTAGGTGGGCCACAGTTAATTGAAAAAAATGTACGGTTGTAAAAAAATTGGCCAAGGTTTTCGAACCATCCACTGATTTATTGTATTATGTCACACGTACTAACCGGACCATCTGCATGTTTGGGATGTAAGATCCATATAATGTCGTCCACCTAATGGATCACTTTGATATTTCACCTGTCTGCCACGCTGGCAACTGTGGTGGTGTGTATTAGCTGAGATACACACGCATGTAGCCATTGCAAATCTTTATTATATAATACTTGAAGTTTTAAAATGAGAAAAAGACCAGTGTAGACAAAACCTTTTACCCAGCGGTTTCTATGAAAGAATACAAACTTTAGTTACCAATCTAGACTATCACGTGCGGACAGCGACATTGAGGACGAAACTACCCCTCCTTTCACGGAAACGGATTGGGTACTCCCCCTGCCACCAGCCAATGGCGGATGGTCGGTGGTCTGTGAGCCCCACCATGATGTATGCTATTCATCCATGCCGTCCATATATTTTTCCATATCATTTTATGGTATACGACCAAAAATGAGGTATATGCAAATCTCAAGTGTACCACATTACAGGAAACAGTGTTGAATGAGCGTCGACCATTAAAAACTTTTTGGGGCCCACTGTGATGTTTGTGAGAAATCCTCCCCGTCTAAGTTCATTCATAGGTCACAAAGACCTGGATGAAGAAGAAAAACAAATTTCATAATGATCCAAAACTTCTATAACCCCTAAAAGGGTTTCAATGGTAGACGTTCAATTCCCCATTGCCTTTTACAGTGTGGTCTACTTGATAGTTAGATCTATCTTATTTTTAGTCTCAAGCCTGAATATGAGCTCGCCAAATAGATGGACGGTTTGGATATAAAACATACCTCATAATAGGACCCACAAAAAGCGGTGGGATTACAACGGCAAAAAAAAAAAAAAAAAAAAAAAACAAACCATCGACAGCCAGTCGATATACTGAGAAAGGTGTTTCACCTTTAGCTACGGATCATAACCGTAGCCATAACTGTAGTCTGTGCAAGTCTATGAAATTTTTTATTTTATTTATTTATTTTTTATTTTTTACATGGAGAAATTTATTCTACCTACAATTTTCTTTAATACATATTTATATAAATAGGTATATAAAAGCATATAAAATTTTTTTCCCTCTTTTTTTTCATTTATTTCTTTAATCATTTAACAAGAATATCTTTTAAACCAAAATTAGTTACTTGATGTACGACATATGATGTTGGGGTAAGAGAAGCTACTTTAGCCAACCAACCTAGTTATTTTCCAAGATTCCATCAAGTCGATGGTTGAAAATACATTTCATTCACTTCGATGTCAATTTCAGTCACTTCGCGGTCAAACTAGAAATTGAGCGGGACAAATATGAAATTGAGTAGGCAAATAGAAAATTGAGTGAGGCAAGGTAGGAATTGAGCGAGGGAACCTAGATATTGAGAGAGGCAAGGTAGGAGTTCAGTGAGGGAATTTAGAAATTGAGCGAGGTGAAAGTAGAAATCGAGCGAGGCAACGTAGAAAATGAGCGAGGAACCTACGATTTGAGCCAGGCAACCAGGAATCGAGCGAAGAGAAATCGAAAGTTTGAGCGAGGCAACGTAGAATTGAGCGAGGAAGCTAGAAATTGAGCGAGGCAACGTAGGGATTCAGTGAGGAAGTTAGAAATTGAAATGAGGAAGCAGAAATCGAGAAGGCAACATAGAATCGAGTGAGGAAGTAGAAATTGAGCGAGGCAACGTAGAATCGGAGCGAGGAAGCTAGAAATGAGCGAGGAACGTAGAATTGAGCGAGGAAGCCAGAAATTGAAGCGAGGGAAGCTAGAACGTGCAAGCGAGGCAACGTAGAATTGAGCGAGGAAGCTTTAGAAATGAGCGAGGCAACGTAGGAATTGAGGGAAGCTAGAAATTGAGCGAGGGAAGGTAGGATTTGAGCGAGGGAAGGTAGGAATTGAGCGAAGGAAGCTAGATCATCCACAGCCTAGCTAAAATAAGACAGATCTAGCTAAAAGGGTTTCAATGGTCTAGCTGTGGATGGATGATCTAGGCTGTGGATGATCTAGCTTCCCTCGCTCAATTCCTACGTTGCCTCGCTCAATTTCTAGCTTCCCTCGCTCAATTCCTACCTTGCCTCGCTCAATTTCTAGCTTCCCTCGCTCAATCCCTACCTTCCCTCGCTCAATTTCTAGCTTCCCTCGCTCAATTCGCTCAATTTCTAGCTTCCCTCACTCAATTTCTACCTTCCCTCGCTCAATTTCTAGGTTCCCTCACTCAATTCCTACCTTCCCTCGCTCAATTTCTAGGTTCCCTCGCTCAATTCCTACCTTCCCTCGCTCAATTTCTAGCTTCCCTAGCTCAATTTTTAGGTTCCCTCGCTCAATTCTTACCTTCCCTCGCTCAATTTCGACCGTCCCTCGCTCAATTTCTAGCTTCACTCGCTCAATTTCTAGGCTCCCTCGCTCAATTCCTACCTTCCCTCGCTCAATTTCTAAGTTCCCTCGCTCAATTCCTACCTTCCCTCGCTCAATTTCTAGCTTCCCTCGCTCAATTCCTACGTTGCCTCGCTCAATTCCTACCTTCCCTCGCTCAATTGCTACCTTCCCTTGCTCAATTTCTAGCTTCCCTCGCTCAATTCCTACCTTCCCTCGCTCAATTTCTAGGTTCCCTCGCTCAATTCCTACCTTCCCTCGCTCAATTCCTAGCTTCCCTCGCTCAATTTCTAGTTTCCCTCGCTCAATTCCTACGTTGCCTCGCTCAATTTCTAGCTTCCTTCGCTCAATTCCTACCTTCCCTCGCTCAATTCCTACCTTCCCTCGCTCAATTCCTACCTTCCCTCGCTCAATTTATAGCTTCCCTCGCTCAATTCTTACGTTGCCTCGCTCAATTTCTACCTTCCCTCGCTCAATTCCTAGGTTCCCTCGCTCAATTCCTACCTTCCCTCGCTCAATTTCTAGGTTCCCTCGCTCAATTCCTACCTTCCCTCGCTCAATTTCTACCTTCTCTCGCTCAATTCCTAGCTTCCCTCGTTCAATTTATACATTGCCTCGCTGAATTTCTAGCTTCCCTTGCTTAATTGATAGGTCTTCCCTCAATCTATTCCTAGGTTGGCTTGCTCAATTCATAGGTTACCTCGCTAAATATTTACATTGCCTCGCTCAATTGCTAGGTTCCCTCACTCAATTTATATGTTGCCTTGCTCAATTTCTAGTTTCCCTCGCTCAATTCCTAGGTTGTCTCGCTCAATTCATAGGTTGTCTCGCTGAATTTCTGCGTTGCCTCACTCGATTGCTAGGTTGCCTCGCTCAATTCCTAGGTTCCTTCGCTGAATTTCTAACTTTCCTCGCTCAATTCTTAGGTTGCCTCGCTCAATTTCTAGCTTCCCTTTCTCAATTCCTAAGTTCCCTCGCTCAATTCCTAGGTTTTCTCGCTCAATTTTTAGGTTACCTCGCTGAATTTCTAGCTTCCCTCGCTCAATTCCTAGGCTGTCTGGCTCAATTCATAGGTTCCCTCGCTGAATTTCTAGCTTCCCTCGCACAATTTCCAGCTTCCCTCGCTCAATTTCTACCTTCCCTCGCTCAAATCCTAGGTTGCCTCGCTGAATTTCTAGGTTCCCTCGCTTAATTTCTAGCTTCCCTCGCTCAATTCCTAGGATTCCTCGCTGAATTTCTACGTTGCCTCGCTCATTTCTTAGGTTCCCTCGCTCATTTCCTATGTTGCCTCGCTCAAATCCTACATTGCCTCGCTCAATTTATAGGTTCCCTCGCACAATTTGTAGCTTCCCTCGCTCAAATCTTAGGTTGCCTCGCTGAATTTCTAGGTTCCCTCGCTCAAATTCTAGCTTCCCTCGCTTAATTTCTAACTTCTTTCGCTCAAATCCTAGGTTGCCTCGCTCAAATCCTAGGTTTCCTCGCTAAATTTCTACCTTGCCTCACTCAATTTCTAGGTTCCTTCGCTCAATTTCTAGCTTCCCTCGCTCAAATCCTAGGTTGCCTCGCTGAATTTCTAGGTTCCCTCGCTTAATTTCTAGCTTCCCTCGCTCAATTCCTAGGATTCCTCGTTGAATTTCTACGTTGCCTCGCTCATTTCCCAGGTTCCCTCGCTCAATTCCTATGTTGCCTCGCTTAAATCCTAAGTTGCCTTGCTCAATTTTTACGTTCCCTCGCACAATTTGTAGCTTCCCTCGCTCAAATCCTAGGTTGTCTCGCTGAATTTCTAGGTTCCCTCGGTCAAATTCTAGCTTCCCTCGCTCAATTTCTAACTTCCCTCGCTCAATTCCTAGGTTGCCTAGCTCAAATCGTAGGTTCACTCGCTCAATTTCTAGGTTCCCTACTCATTTTCTACGTTGCCTCGCTCAATTTCTAGGTTGCCTTGCTTGATTGCTAGGTTGCCCTGCTCAATTTCTAGTTTAACCGCGAAGTGAATGAAATGTATTTTCGACCATAGACCTAATGGAATCTTGGAAAATAACTAGGTTGGTTGGCTAAAGTAGCTTCTCCTACCCCAAAATCATATGCGGTACGTTAAGTAACTAATTTTAGTTTAGAAGATATTCTTGTTAAATGAATAACGAAAGAAATGAAAAAATAATAATTTATATGCATATTGAGCGATGGACTCGCAAGCTTCCAAGAAATTTCAGAAGCCATGCAGATTGAGTAATGAAAGATAAGCTTCATTATCTCAGTCTTTCACACTTAAATGTAAAATCTTGTTGAAGCTATGAATAAACCAATGGCTTATCACCGTAGATATAGTGTCCCATGCCGGACTAAATCTTTCGTAAGGATATCTTAGGATCATTGGAAGGATTGGCGTTTTAGATAGAAAACCACCCGTCTTAAACAGAATGAGGAAATCTCCATTCGTAGTTGTGCCCTCTGTAGTTGGAAATGGAAATAATCAACCATGGTCCATAATGATGCAAAGAAGCACACTGGGGTTCAATTTGCTTAACTTCATAGTCATTTCCATGCATTTCACAGTCAATTTCGACGATTCTGTTTAGATTCACGGTCATTTCGATGCACTTCACGGTCATTTCCCTTCACTTTACAGTCATTTCCATGCATTTGACGGTCAATCCCGACGATTCCGTTTCCAAGTTTTATCGGATTGGTGTTTGTATGGCTCAACCCCAAGACCAAACCCGATACATCCTGCCGAAGCCCAACCTAATGTCGGGTGGGTCACAGGTTGGTCGGGTTGAACCGCCTTAACTTTTGACAAATTTCAAAATCATATATGGTACGTCAAGTAACTAATTTTGGTTTAGAAGATATTCTTGTTATATAAATAAAGAAAGAAATGAAAAAATGAGAGAATTTTTTTTTTATATGCTTATATATACATATTTATATAAATGTGTTAGAAAATAATGTAGGTAGAATAAAATTTTAAATGTAAAAAAAATAAAATAAAAAAATAAATAAGTTAAAATTTTTTTTAAAAGAAAGAACACAGGATACGGCTATAGCTACGGTTATAATCCGTAGCCATAGCCTTTTGTTTGAATCGGGGATCAATCGCGGATTTCGCGATCCATCCCCAAATCGTACAACGAGTTGCGGTGGAATCTCGGAATCCGCGATTCATCCCGGATTTTTTTTTTTTTTTTTTCATTGCTTCTGTGGGCCCCACCATGAGGTTTGTGTTATATCCAAACCGTCCATCTATTTGGCGAGCTCATATTAAGGCTTGAGACGAAAAATAAGACAGATCTAACTATCAAGTGGACCACACTGTGAAAGGTAGTGGGGAATTGAATGTCTACCATTGAAACCCTTTTAGGGGTCATGGAAGTTTTGGATCATTATGAAACTTGTTTTTCCTCTTCATCCTGGCCTTTGTGACCTTATGGATAGATTGGATGGAAAATAAATGTTATGGTGGACCCTACAAAATTTTTAACGGTGAAAATCATTTTCCCCGCTGCTCTTTGTGGTGTGGTCCAGTTGATCTTTGGATATGATTTTTTTTTTTTTTGGATAATGCTCCGAAATGATCTTGAAATATGGATGAACGTTGTGGATATAACAAATATATAGCTGTGGGGCCATGTAACTTTGATCTCTTTTAAGCCGTTCGTACAACTCTCAGTTGGAGGAGCGTCAGCGCTCGTCTTCGCAGCGAAAAGGAGGGGTAGTTTCGTCCTCAAAGTCGCTGTCCGCACGTGCTAGTCTAGATTGGTAACTAAAGTTTGTATTCTTTGATAGAAACCGCTGGGTAAAAGGTTTTGTCTACAGTGGTCATTTTCTCTTTTAAAATCCAAGCTCATCAATTTCTAGAAACAGAAAAACTTGAATACTCTGGCTGATGAGATGGATGATACGCCGGCACTTAGAAATTTGCATTCCTGGAATACAATACAGATAATTCAAACTAAGGGCCCGTTTGGACGGGTGGATTAGAAGGGATTGAATGGTATTAAGGTGGATGGCATGGATTTCTAGGTAATGATGGTGTTGTCAGTGGATTGTCTCCAGATCCATGGGATTGTTATATCCATGTATTACTATACCCAGTCCGTTTGGCACGCCCGGCCAATCCAGGGATTCAACCTTCCCATCCCTTCCAATCCCACCAACCAAACACGTCCCAGGCAAATTTCAACGGATTAGGGTGGATTGGATGGGATTTAAAGGTAATGATGGTGTTGTCAGTGGATTGTCTGGAGATCCATGGGATTGCAATCAGATCACCGACTGTGTTTGGCAAGCCCGGCCATTCCTGGGATTTAACTTCCAATCCCTTCCATTACCATCCAATCCCTTCCAATACGACCGCCAAACGGGCCCTAAGGTGTACAAATAACGGCTCCTAGATTAGATGTATCATGACCAAACTTATTGGGCGGTTAGGATTGGTCGACGAATCTGATTTTGTAGCTTTGTATACGGTTTCTGAGCGCCCGAGTATCAAACACCATCAGTAGCGAGAGTATCAAATAATTCCCTTTCTATAGCTGATCATTGGTGGATCCCAGCAGGTAGGAAGTGGATTGGCTGCTGTGCCACACACCAGCTATATAGCTGCTGTAGGTACGTGTCGTGCGAGGACGAGCACCGGCGCTCATCGATCTCCGAGTTGTACGAACGGTTCAAAGGAGATCAAAGTTACATGGGCTCCACATTTATGTATTTATTATATCTATACCGTTCATCTATTTTAAGAAATCATTTTAGAGCATTATCCAAAAAATGAATCATATCCAAAAATCATCTGGACCACACCAAAAATAGCAGCAGAGATAATGATTTTCACCGTTAAAAATTTTTAGGGCCCACCATAACGTTTATTTCCCATCCAATTTGTTTATAAGGTCACAAAGACTTGGATGAAAAGGAAAAACAAATTTCATATTGATCGAAAACTTTTGTGACCCCAAAAAGGGTTTCAATGGTAGATGTTTAATCTCCCACTGCTTTTTGTAGTGTGGTTCACTTGATAGTTAGATCTTTCTTAATTTTCATCTCAAGGCTTAAGATGAGCTTGCCAAATGAATGGACGGTTTGGATATAACACGTACCTTGTGATCAGATCCGGCAATGGAAGCTGGTGTACCTCGCACCAGCTATATAGCTGCTGTATTGACGTCAGCAAGTTCATGGGTCCGAGGTATGTGTTACAACCGTCCATCCATTTGGCGAGATAAGCCAGATGTAACTATCAAGTTGACCACGGGGATTGAACCTCCACCACTGAAAACTTTTTTGAGGTCACAGAGGTTTTGGATCAATATGAAGCTTGTTTTTCCTCTTCATTCACGTCCTCGTGACCTTATTAACAGAGTGGATGGAAAATAAACGTTATGGTGGGCCTGGCCCTACGGATTGTTTAACGGTAAAAATCATTATCTACCCTGCTATTTGTGGTGTGGTCAAGATGATCTTTGGATATGACAATGCTCTAAAATGATCTCTAAAAATAGATGAACAATATAGATATAATAAATACATCTGTAGGCCCATGTAACTGTGATCTCCTTTGAACCGTTCGTACAACTCAGAGGTTGAAGAGCGTCAGTGCTCGTCAGCTATATAGCTGAGTGCCAGCCAATCCGTTTCCGCTGGCAATGGGGTGAAAATAAATAAATAAATAAATAATAATAAAAATAAAAAGGTAGGCTAGCAATCCGCGTCCAGCAATGGGTTAGGTTGAATTGGGCCAAATGGTCGGTCCATTGAATAGGCCCTGCCGAGCCCGGCCCATCTGATAACGGGCCAATAATTCACACTCGAGTCAGAAGCATCAAGCCTACGAGCCCAACAAAAAAAACAATTTATTTGGACCACTCAACTCAAATTCTATTTAGTGGGCCTCAAAACTTACCTATTAGAGTTTCCTGTCCATAAATCAGTGGCCACTAAAATAACGGCTGAAAAATAAATATAATTGTTGAGAGAAAAGTAACGGCTAAGATTGTCTGACAGGTATGATTTTAAAAACATAGTCAACTCAATGGTCCCAATCCATCATTCAAGTTGCCATGTGCGCGCATGTATGGTTCCTGTTAGGATTATTTTAAGGGGTTTGGGAATATTAGAGCTTTCTATTGCTAATATAAGCTTTTTGTTATTAGAACATAGCTTGCCGTGGAAATCAGCCCGATCCATTCATCAGATGGGCCACACCATCAAAATCGTTGGATGGGAGCATGGGACGGCCTGGATTTCAGTTCAGGTGATCTAGAAGATGTGTCCGACCTTTTACACGGTTTGGATGTCCTACAAAATTTCCATGTTTCCTATAAAATGCTTGGGCTTGCAATTGTCAGTTGCATTAGGTCCCTAAGTTCGTACAGAATTTTCCCATGGTTCGTTGATCCAAACCATTGATTTTATGGGCCCCACTGTAAATGGTCCATGCACCAAAGAACTTCCAGAATATATATTCAAAACCTTTAAACAGGCGGCCAATGAAAAAAGAACAAAGCAACGGTTCCATTCAACGGATAAAAAACGGTCAGGGAATTTTAGGTGCATGGGCCATCACGGCAAGATCCACCACTGACTGGATGCATTGAACGGTCTCTCAGTGCATGGGAACTGTTTTGCATGTGCACAAACTCCCCCTATAGAGAGATTGATAAGTCACACGTCCTGAAATGGCACACGTGTGTGAGATCCGAGCCATGTATCATGCTGTATTGAACAGAAACACGCCCTGGCCTGAATTATAGGCTGGCCCATCTCATCATGTAGACCACACATGTACATTTAATATAATATAGGCCATTGGTGTTTTTTTTTTTTTTTGTAACCATCCATTTCTTCACGCAGGTGTCATGAGTTGATATGTGAGATCATGCTCATCACCTTACCCACCTAAAGATTGGCCCGGATCTCATGCACGTGTGCCATATACGCACGTGTGCTGCAATTCACCTTTAGAAAGCGATACAGGTGGCGAGTAAGATAATGAAGAAACGCAACGTGAGCATTACGCACGAGTTGGAAGAGTCAAAAACACGTGCTATGATGCTTATCAGGTTATTACGAAAATCCCATACTCTTCATCAGATTCTACCTTTATCCAAGATGTTTGGCTCTTTATTCTCTCTCTTTTTATTTATTTTTATTTTTATTTTTAATTTTTTTTTTTTTTTTTTCAGAAAATCTACCGAACCAAATAAGGACACCCCATGTGCCAACGTGGCAGATGCATTTGAGATCAAGCCATCCATGTGGTGGGCCCCCATCGTGTTCCTTTAATCGAAGGGTTGAAAATTTTCAGCCAGAGATTTTGTTTGGGTATCTCATCGACGTTTAGGCCTATCATATAAACGGTCTGGATCATTGAAAAGGATCCGAATCCCACGGTTGAAGTCTCCACGTATCGTATAGAAGCACCCATGGATGTATTGTAGCATGCTATTCGCACACGCCCATCTTCATGCGCGAAATTCAAAACAGCTACATTTGCTGATCTGGTGCATGTTTGAGGAATCTGGAACGTTCATCAGATAGTCCCACACGTGTATGTCTACTATGGTGGATGTTTGGCCACGGAAACGCATTAGATGAGTACATGCTCGTCGAATGTAGACCGTTGGGTATGGTTCTTATAGCATTCAATTTGTTCTTACTTGTGTGGCCCACCTGGTGAATGAACTGATTGAATTTTTGTACCAAGAAAGATTCCCTTTGGGGATCACCGTATTAACGGCCAGGATCTATCACTCATGTAGCACACGGTGTGAGTATTTCTTGCGCTTGAGGATAGAAATGATATTTCTCTATTAACGCAATCTACCAAAAACGTCACTATTGTGCCCCGTCGAGCTAAGATCAGCACTGTTGAATATATATATATATATATATATATATATATATCGGTGCAGAAAGGTGAATGGGCCAGATGTCAAGAGGATGTTATCGCATTTACGTTTCTACCCAAACAAAGCAATGGTCCACATTCAACGTTTAAAACTCAGAATGACCAAGTGGACGGTTAGAGTTTGTCCAGTCACGGCCATCCACGTATGACGTGGTGACCCCACGATAACCAGTCACATTGACCATGAATTAGCCACGTGCCACGTGTATAACTAAGAGGGATTCATCGAACAAGTGTGACTGGTGTCCTAAAAGAATTTCTTTTCTGAGAATCATTTTGGTAAAAAGTAAAAAAAAAAAAGAGAGACAGGGACGTGTATCCATCCAGAGTCTGCACCCAATGGACGGTTTGGATACGGCACATGTGCAATGAATTGTCACATGTGGGAAAGAAAAAGAGGAATGGCTCCCAAACTAGTCCTTTAGTGAGTGCTAAGAGCATCTTTCAACCATTGACACAGCTCTAATACACCCCCACGTGTGGTTATAGGATACGAGGGTACGTTAGTCATTTGATTTAGCTTATTTTCCGATGACCTGATCTATTTATATGATGACTTTTCAAATTTGAAAACTGATGGTAAAGTTACAACCATTAAAATTATAATATATTTTGACCATATTTATACTTATCAAACTTTCGAATAGAATTTCTTCCAATTCTAACGGTTCATTAAAGCATCCATAACTTGTTATGCATTAGGTTTATCTTTAATTATAATTGTTATTCACTTTTTATAAAATGTTATATTTTTTCCTAAGGGCCTGTTTGTTAACACTTAATTTTTGCACTTAACGTGGAATTGAAAAAATATTCCATATTTAGTGGTGTTTGTTAATGCGTTGTTACCACGGAAGAAGGAAAGCGCTAAATGGTTTTTCACTGAATTCTTTTCATGATAGAAGTCTGGCTTAATGGTGAACGTTGAATGCCCTCCGTGAATTTGTTATTAAACAAAATTTCTTGTTTCCAAAATTATACCCTCCTAAGTTAATATGGCAATTGCTTCTCTTTAAATCGTTCGCGCACTACAAAATCAACTTTCAACTTCTAAAATTTCTTTATTCCCCACCATGATATATGTGACTGATCCACACTGTCCATCAACTTTTTCAAATCATTTAAAGTGTGAGCCAAAAAAAAAAGGTAGGCCCAAGGATTAACTGGACCACGAGGTGGGGATTGAACGTCCACCATTAAAAACTTCTTAGTAGTTGGAGAAGTTTCAAATCAAGCTGATATTTGTGTTTTCACTTCATCCACGTCTACATGACCTAATAAATAGGTTGGATGGTAAAAAAACATCACCGTTGCCCCCAAAAAATTTTCAATGGTAAATGTTCAATTTACACTGTTTCTGGTGGTGTGGTCCACTTGAGGTTTGGATATGCTCAATTTTAGGTTAAAGGCTTAAAATTATGTGATAAAAGAGATGGACGGAGTGGATACAATGCATGAATGATTGTGGGGACCACAGAGTTTACTCAGTGCGCTTATCGTATTGAGTTACTCAGTACGCAATCCGCTTCCTAGGCGGGAACTGGATTGAAGTGACGTCGCCAAGTTATGTGGGCCCCACAATGATGTATGTTTTGTATCCATGCAGTCCATCCATCTGGAGAGATCATTTTAGGACAAGATCTAAAAAATGAGTTACATCCAAAGATCCAGTGGACCCCACCATAAAAAATAGTGGAGAGAGTGACACCACCATTAAAAACTTCTAAAGGCCACAAAAGTTTTCGATCAGGCTGATGTTTGTGTTTTCCCTTCTTTAATGCTTTTTAAACTTTTGAATAGGTTGGATTTCGAAAAAACATTATGGTGGACCTTAAGAAGGTTTCAACGGTGGACATCAATCTTCCCATTATTTTTTGTGGTGGGGTCTACTAAAGCTTTGGATCTGCCTCATTCTCCGGGTCATGCATTAAAATAATATCTCTAAATGAATGGACGTTATGGATACAACACATACATCACAGTGGGGTCCACAGAACTTGGTGACGCCACTTCAGTATTGAGTCTCGTCAATTTCTAATCCGCGCCCATCTACACCAATTTGTATATTTGAATCTGAACTCGTATTAGCTACTCCCTGCCACCATCCCAGTTGGTGGTGGTCCGTGCTATGTGACCCCCATGATGCATGTGTTTCATCCATTCCATTCATCTATTTTTAAGTATCTTATTTTATGTCTTTATCCCAAAAATAAGAGGGATATGAATCTCAGGTGGACCACACCACAGGAAAACAATAGTGATTGGATATCCACCATTAAAATCCTCCTAGGGTCCACTCATCTTCATGTTTATTTGACATCCAATATGTTGATTAGGTCATACATTCCCAAGATGAAGTAAAAAAAACAAAAATCAGCTTGATCCAAAACTTTTATGGCCCCCAAAAGGTTTTCAATTGGCAAAGCTCATTCAACATTGTTTGCTGTAATGTGGTCCACTTAAGATTGGGATATACCTCATTTCTTGTTTCATACTATAAAATGATCGGGAAAAATATATGGACAACATGGATGAAACACATACATCATGGTGGGGCCCATAGAGCACTGACCATCAGCCATTAGCATGGATGAAACACATACATCATGGTGGGGTCCATAGAGCACTGACCATTAGCCATTGGTGGCAGCGGGACTAACCAATCGGTTTTCCGTGTGGTACACCGGGCGTGGATTGGATGGACGCCAATTTCCTGCAAAAGCCGTTCACAGGAAGTTCCTGTGCAAGGATGCTAAGTGATGCTAGGTGGGGCCCACCACCATATTTTTAGGAAATATACTACGTTCATTTGTTTTGCAAGCTAATTTTAGTACAAGCGACAAAAAATGAGGTGGATCCAAGACTCGAGTGGGCCACACGAGAGGAAACAGTAACTATATAACGCTGACGCTCATTGAGCTTTGAGTTGTACGAACGGTTTAAAGGAGATCACAGGAAATTTGCACTAGGTGTGAAACATTTCCAAACAAGAGATAGGGACAAATGTGTCAAATTAATATATTTCAGACATTTCGAATGTTTGTTAACAAACTGATTGTTTCAAATTCAGTAATTAATTTTCAGACTTCAGCCATAATTATCAAACAAGTTTTTTTACTTAAGATTTCAGATTCAGGCTTCAAATTTTAGATTCAGCTTCAGATTTCAGATTCAGGCTTTAGACTTCAGATTTAACAAACGCAGCCTAAGCCTAAAATCCAAACAATACTAGGTTTATCTTTGATTATGATTATATTTCATTTTTTATAAAGTAATTTTATTTAAAGACATCTACATCCAAACATTGGCTCACGTTTGATCTAATACACCCCCCACGTGCGGTCATACGATACCAGGGCACTTTAGTCATTTGGTTCAGCTTATCTTTCAATGATCTAAACCGCTTATATGATGATTTTTTAAATTCAAAAACTAATCATAAAGTCACAACCAGTAAAAATATAATGTATCTTTAACCATATTTTATCCTTGATCAAACTTTATGATAAAATTTCTTTCGATCCTAACAGTTCATGAGTCATCGACAACTTGTTCCGTATGAGGTTTATCTTTGATTATAATTATAATTTTTTTATTATATAAAATGATTTTTTTTCTTATGAGCATGGACATCCAGACAACACTAAGGTTTATCTTTGATTAAGATTATATTTCATTTTTTATAAAATAATTTTATTTAAAGACATCAACATCTAAACAATATTATAAGAAAATATTTTAAAGAAAAATAGATAAAATAAATAGTTTCATCCAAACATCATTTGCATATAAAATTATAATTCGTAGTTAACAATATTGGTTTATTTTTTGTTTTTCGTTTCAAAGGGGGGTTACCAAACATGAGTTAGTTTGGAATATCCACCCATCAACTCTTTTCTTTGACTGTGTATGGTACACGTAACCTCTGAATTAATAATCAAAGAATAGAAATCTTCTAATATATAAATTTCTTTTATTGTTGGTTGGTTTTGTCATGGCACAATCCAAAATGGCTTAAATCACTTAAAACAGCCACAGTCCAACAGCTGAGGTCATGTCCTAATATTGCAATGGTCCAGATGTATTGGAGCAAACCTGTCATCTAAACAATGCCTAACCTTGCAAAAGGCATCTTCTCCAACAAATAATAAAATCTTTGTTTCCATGATCCGATAGGGAATCATCTTAAGTACAATGTTGCAAATCTCATTATGGCTTTAGCTGGCCTATGATCATTAAGGACCGTCAACAAGAGAGGTCCATCACTGATTTCCATGGCCCAGTTGTTCCGTGGTTCTGTTTTCGGTTACACGTATGCGAGCGTGCTAGAATTGAAAGTGTGGATCAATTCAAATCAAACAGTTATTACCCCAAGCGCCAAGATAATAAACACGTAGTGTATGACCGAGATTTGATGAAATCAGCCGCATATTCAGCCATTTGCTCAATGTGTAAACAGGATCAAGCGATATTCGGAGGGTGGGATTTGTCCTCTGATGATGGGTTACACTTTTGAAGTGAATCCTTGCTCTTGCTCGGGATTTGTCCTCTGATCACATGCAAGGACTGCAGGTTGCAATAAGTCCCTACTTAGAAATTGAAGCTCTTGGAAAGAAAACTTTTTTAAGTGAAATGACAGCCACCCAAAAACCTCTACATTCACATGGGCATATCTAATGGTTAGATCAACTTGATTTTTGGAGCATCAGGTAATATATCAAACAAACACCATGATGAGTCTCACACTCAAACACCATGATGGGTCTCACGCTCAAACTAATAATTAATTAAATATTGATATACAACATACAGCTTGCTGAGCCCACTGCCCACACAAGTGTGAGTTTCAACTACTGGCCACGGATGTGCTAGACATGTGAACTATCCAAGCCATTAATCAGAAGTATACCACTATGTAGGCGTTCTATTTTAAGAAATAGATCAGCCCATGAGTCAGGTGGGCCACAATTAATTGAACAAATGTGCACTTGTGAAAAAATCAGATGAAGGTTTCTAACCCATTAACTTATTTCTTGTACTATGTCAGACCTACTGAGTGGATCTCCTTTATCTTTGGGAAGTAATTACATCTACAGAGTCTGGTCTAACTGATGGATGGCCTGGATATTTTATATCTGTCATGCTGGCATGATATGTGGTTTAACTGAAATGCACAGATCATTTGGGCTAGCAAAATACACCAAAAGATACAAGGAGATATTATTTTCCACCCCCACATTTGATAATTTCTACTGTGAATAAAAATTCAAATGTCAACAGCATTCATGATTCTATCAATTACTCCTCTCTAAAAAGTCAAAAAGAGTTAGTTTCAACATTCTAACAATGTGGAAAGGTGTGAAACACGAGCTTCACATTGGGAAGCAAGTTTGGGTCTTCATATCATCTTTCCTTGTTTTTTCTTCCCCATAATGAACTCCTCCAATCATACTAATGGAAATGAGAAAATAGGCACACTTTTTGTGGGGCCCACCAAGCAAGTTTTTAACCCATTGTCCACTTATCTAAAGCATACATGTTCCAGTGAATCGAAGACCGTGTCCCACCTATAAGTGGGGACTATGGTTCAGTTTCTTATCGTAGCTGTTGATATGGCTTGACCCAATTTATATGACCCATTGATGCAGGGATATATGTCTCTATACTCCTCACAGAGATTCCTCCAAAATAAATTGATTAATGATTACAAGTGAGTTTACAATCCCTTAAATAGTGTTATCAACCCTAGGAAGAAGTTTCAGAATAAAAATAGTGTCCTATTTGTCTTATAACCATGTTATTCTCCTAATCTTTCTAAGAACTTTTCTGGTTGGATGCAACTCCTAAACCTTAAAGGATGAAGAGTTATAATCAAATTAAAAATTACTATAAATAGTAAAAAATGAAAATAAAATAGATTTTTAATCGTCGATCTGATGGAATCTCTCAAATTTAGCGTGGACAACCCTTCATAGTAGTTTGGCTGGCTTAAGTAGCTTCTCCTATCCCAAAATCATATATGGTAAGTCAAATAAATCATTCTGGTTTGAAAGATATACCTGTTTTAGGGTTCTGACCGTTCCAATCACTTCCGCCTCTGGTCGGGTCTTCTTTGGTCCATCTTGGACATGAAAGTATCCGTGACCCGCTCTATATCACCCATGCACCAAAAATCAAAATTAAAAAACCTAGATGTATTATATTTGGCCTTTTTATTTGTTTAACATGAATCGACATTTTTTTTTTTCCAATATCAGGATTCGGAGAATGGGCCATCAGAACCGGGGCCCATCACCTGATTGGAAATGTGATCTGTGGGTCCCTCCTATATGAACCATACAACTAATTTATGAATCGGACATGCATGGTACACGCTTAGTTGATCCATACCATTGGACTTTTTGTCACTGCTTTGATGCCATGGACCATCAAATAGTTCAGTTCACATGATCCTACCTTTCCAATATATTCTATTTTATCAACCACAAGAAACATGTTATCTCTCCACCCTTTTTCATGGAAATATAGAATTATTTATTTATCATATTCCAAAACAAAAGCAAGATATCCTAAGATGGGGCGGTGGCACGCCCATCGTACACCAAAAAGATTGTGTGTATGTGGACAGTCGATCATGGGTTTTTGGCAGGACCCTTATGGCTTTACCCACTCCAAAGAAGAATTCTGCTAAACCCACATGCCTATGTACAAGTCACCTAATTCACATGTCTATTAGGTAGACTTATTATTTAGATGTGACCTTCGAAAAGTAAAGGTGGTCCATTCAGTATATTGCTGTAATATTGAAAATGAGAATTAATTTCTTGTAGGCTACTTGCATGGCAAGAACCAAACAATACATTTTTAGCCATGAAAATTTTAAAGAAAAGAAAGGGAATGTCTTTTGTAACCCACACACAATAAGTATTTTTTGAAGCTAAAAATGTATTTATGGCTCTTGAGATAGTCCATGTATGATTAGATCTTATAAAGAAAAGTAGGGTAGGATTATCTCTTCGATTGCTTGCACGTCATCCCTGTATTCCTAAACTCTCCAAACTCTTCATTGAAATGCCGAATAACCTAAATAAACTTATAATTTTTTCACAACTGCAAATAGGTTAAGTTAGTTGTGGCCCACCTGACAAGTCGACTGACCTGATCCTTGGAATAGGTAATCTTCATAGTGGTGTACTTCTGATGGATGGTTTGGATATTTCACGTGTTTGGCATGCTGGCGTATATGGTGGTGTGTACATTAGATGGCTTGTATGGTCAGGTGGGCTTACCACTTATCCAAAATGGAAACTGCAGAAACCAAAATAACAAGAGGAATGTTATGTGTTAGGGATGAAGGTTGGGCGGGTTCAACCCAACCGACCCCACGACATTGGGTTGGGCTTGGGCAAGATGTATCGGGTTTGGTTTAGGGCTTGGGCTATACAAACACCAACCCGATAAAACTTGGGTTGGGCTCAGGTTGAGGTCCCAGGTTATACGACCTAACCCGAACCCGATCAATATATAAGTTTCTTATAAATTAAATATATTTGAGCGTGGATCATCTATTTTGATAGCACTGGAAATTTCAATGCCGTCAGGTTTCATTGGTCCACGTCATTTTTGATGACTCGAGCTAACAAGATACAACAGATTTCTCTTTTAAATAGATTGCTTGATACACAATACGACTTGTAAAGGAGTAGTTGTCTTATATTTTAGTTTGTTTGTTTAGAAAAATGAACTTCTTTATTATAAATAACTACATATATATATAATTAATAAAATTGTAAGTACAAAAAATAAGACGTATATTGAAAATATAATAGAGTAATATAATAATTAAAATATATTAGCATATATCCACCTGACCAACCCAACTTAGCCCGCTTGGGTTGGGTTGGGTTGGGATTGAGGTATAGGAACCTTGGGTTTGGCTTGGGTAGATGCGAGGTATAGGAACCTTGGGTTTGACTAGGGTTGAGCATCAACCCAACCCAACCCGCCTGACTTTCAGCCCTACTATACTATTCGTAACTACCAAAGTTTACTATTGAAAGTGTACTTGCCCCACATGTTGAAGTAAGGCAGACATGTGCGAGATTGGAGTCGTTCATCAGGCAATCCCCACTGAGATACGCATCTCATAGTATTCAGGGTGATCGGATTGTTGGGTAGGCTATACAAACACGAAATGAAATGAATGAATGGTTAAGAGAACTTAACCAATGACCTAAATTCTGTGTACAGTGGGACGGGATTTTCGACATGGAGCATGTACATAGTAGGGATTGGCTGATGAACGGTTCCGATGTTTCACACGTGCAATCAGTTCCCACATGTGAGGTGGGTACACTTTCAGAGTGCACTAAATCAAGTCCACTTAACATTTTTTGAATAAGGTTCATTTCAAATACATTTGCATTTGATAAACACTTCATATTTAAAATTATCCAAAGAGAGTTCATATGATATAGAGATTTTGATTTTTATGGGGAATTATATCATCATGGACCTAAGGATGCACACTTTATCTAAGAAAAGTGGGTGGGGTCCATGGTTCAGCTGGTTGGATGGGGGCCACGTGTGATAGACGATGTCACTGAAATCCCTCGGTAGGAAGATCCTAGCAACCAATCTTAGGCCTTTCTAGATGGTTGATTTTCAGGTTGCATACTGAGAATGCTAGAATTATTCTATCCATAGTTTAATAACACGTCTCTCTGAGATTTTTAATATTTCAAATGTATAAAATGATACATAAATAATACCAAGTTATGATGAGACAAGCCTACTTTTTATCTGAGTTTTTTCGTGTCTTTCCAGCTTAATCAAGTTTTCTCGAGCTTTGATTGAGTTCACACGTGTCTTAAATCTGGTAGAGTTTTTTTGAAGTTACTATACTATAATTCTATCAGATGCGGATTGCCTACGGTGAGCCCCACCATGACATATGTGTCTTATCCATGCTATTAATCCATTCATTTAAAAAAAAAAAAATAATCTTAAGATATGAGCCCAAAAAAGAGAGAGATCGAAATCTCATGTGGATTACACCACATAAAACAATTGTGATTGAACGCCCACCGTTCAAAACTTCTCGAAGCCACAAAAGTTTTGGATAAAATTGATATTTGTGTGACACTCAACAGGTTGGATGACAAATAAACATTGTAGTGGGACCTAAAAAGTTTTTAATGATAGGTGTTGGGGAAAAATATGCTAAGTCCGAAGACTCGGATATATAACGGACCAATTCTATTGACATTGCCCGGGATTTCCGAGGCAACAGTTGGCTCCGAGATAATGTTATGCAAACGTAATAAAGTAAAGAGAATAAGATGGATTAAGTTAGCTCGGTAGACGAGCTAGCAACGTCAGCATGAGCCGACTGAGGCCTAAAAGCTATAAGCCACATGATCGACAGTGAAAACCGACTCATCATTAAGCTGGTTACATTGTTAGTTATGGGATAGGAAAGTACAATGGTCATAAACCGAGACTATTCCACCCAATAGAAGGCAAAAAACTCATCTCTATAAAGCCAGCTGAGATCCAGTTGTTACTTGAGTCAGAAACGGCCGAGCCGAATAAAGGAAAGACGGTGTAAATGAAAACACTGTCCCGGAGATCTCGCCAAAGGATCCCCTATCCCGATGGTCTCAGGATTGGATAGAGACCAAGCGGACCAAAATCAAATCTCCGTGATATCAGGAAGAGAATCCTGGCACGACAGGATTCTCTCATACCTATAAATAAGGAACCTCCATCTTGATGAAAGAGACGCAACTGAATACTCCAGGAAAACGGCTTCTCCTTAACCGAAGTAACTGACTTAAGCACCATAAATTCGCATCAACAATAGGGAATCTCCATTGTTTTTCAGTCATGTCGTCTCCTTGAGATTTGGATCTACCTCATTTTTGGTTCATGCTCTAGAATGACCCGGAAAATAAATGGATTGAAGGATAAAACACATACATCATGGTGTGCTTACAGTTCAAAATTTGAAAGCTCATTATTCAGCATGATACTAAAAATAAAGCTTCATAAAATCTTAGGTGGAACACACCACAGGAAACAATCATGATTGAATCCTCACCATTAAAAGCTTCACAGATTACACTAGAATGTTTATTTGTCATCCCACCCAGATGAAGAGACCACACAGATATCATATTGATCCAAAGCTTTTGTGGCCCACAAGAAGTTTTAAACACTGTTTACTGTACTATGGTCCATCCGGGATTTGGAACTGCTTCATTTTTTAAATCATGCACTAAAATGAGCTTTCAATACGGATGGACGGTGCGGATGTAGTCACATGCATCACAGTCCCCTCAGTCAGGTAAGGTGGATCTGGGTCTACCTAATCCACTGCCGTTCAGTAGCCACCGTGCTACTGACAGCGTCAATAGGCAATCTTCGTCTTGGTTCTATCAAAGACGTTTCTAAGTCATAGTCCATCCATGGTGTGTCCCATCAGTCCAATGGTCTACACAAGCCTCACGTGTAACACAATCAAAGCCCAAAAAAAAAAAAAAAAAAAAAAAAAAAAAAAGAGACTAAGTATCGTAGGGTCAAGCATCACATAAGTCTCCCATTCTTTTTTATAATGTCCCGTGCCAAAGCAGGCATTGCCCTGACCATCATTATACATATCCTTCTACACTAGACACATCCCCGCCATGTTGGGCGCCTCCTATTTCAACGGAATTCTTCCAACTTGCTTTTTCTTTCTCTACATTCTATAAGAGATAATTTTTGATACTCTGGTAGAGTATGATGGTTAATACTCAGGTACTTAGAAAGTACCTGAAAATGACACATGTAGAATGCAGGTGATTAAAATTATGCTGTCCAAATTATAGATCGTTGTTTAGATGTTCTATAACCCAAAATTATGCTTATTTGATTGTATGATTATCAGATTAGTGGACACTTATTGGACGGTTAATAATGACAAATAATCCAGTCTGCTGTCTCAATAAACAAGTGTCCACAAACCAGAGGTTATGATTGTTCAAACAGTCTGATTTTTTATTGTGAATTTAGCTACAGTGGGGTCCACCATTTAGTTGGTTTAATTCGAGTTAATGTGTACCACTTGGATAATTCCCAAGTGGCTGTGTATCAAGTGTCACGTGCTCCCGTGTAATATAACTTACCATCCGATAATTTATTTATTTATAGGTCTTCGCCAACGCCACATGCATCACACGTGCAGACATAGAAAGCGTGCGAAGCATCTGAATGGTGAACAAAGCGGACCCTGTCATGAAGATTGCCATATGTAACCCACCTGATGAGTTGGCTAACCTGAATTTTTACATATGGGTAATCTTCATGGTGGGGTCCACCTTATTAACTTCAGTTCATCTAATTAAAAATCTGGCCGATGTTGAGTTTTAAGAGAGTAATCAGAAATTGATGGCTGTCATCACGTATCAATTATTAGAGTTTAGTATGTAGTTGGGCCACGTGGTAATATATTATTTTAATAAATGAAATGAAAGGCTGGAAAGAAAGGTATGTAAAAGGGTGAGATGGAAATGAAGAAAATTCTATTTGGCTTCTATCACATCTTGAATACAATTCAATGCCGTTAGCTTTACTGTTCCATGCCCTGCATGTCCACTCCACTCAAACGTTGAAAAGAATATGAAGTAGGAAGGATTTGATGAACGGTTGTAGTTGAATCTCATGTCACGAGTGGGGTCCACGATATGGGAGTGAAACCCGTGTTGTAAATGAGTAGCCACCTACATGTACTGCCATATAGTGGCCTGTATATGTGTCACATCTTATCGAAGATATGAGCCGTTAAAAAAATTGAAGGAGCCATTATGAAGATGGCAGTTGTAGAATTCAAGCCGATTCATTTATTAGGTGGGCCAAGCTGTCAAAATTATTGGGCAGGTAGTGGTCTGACCCACCGTACAGGTCGGGCACCAAGGAATGTTTAAATACAATTATTTATTTATTTTTATTTTTTTACTTGAAATATAGAAACATGTAATTAAATAATCATCATAGAGGTATGGCCAAGGTGATTCCCATTTCTGCCCCCACCACATGGTGATCTATAGACCATTCATATATGAAGTCTCACCGTAGATTGGCTATGATGAAAAATCTCACCGTTGTTTCAGACTCAAATATGCATGGAAAGTAAGGATCACTGATCGGTGAGATTTTTTCTTTTTGCCATTGTGGACGATACATCTTGATTAACGGTCTGGATCATCATGTGGTGGGTCAGAGGGGGAGGGACCATGGGGCAGCATTGCCCAAGAGAATTTAGTGAGAGTAAAGCGAATTGCATGCTAGTAACTCAGTACCCAATTAAACTTTGTGGGGGCCACCGTGGATGTATTTATCTTGTCGACGTCGTCCATCTAGTTTTACAATCATTTTAATGCATGAGCCCAAAATTGAAGCATATCTAAAATTGAAGCATAATCTAAAGTTGGGTCCTTACTCTTACCCGGGTGGTAGACTCCTTGGAATTTCAACACCAGGTCAAGGGTTCGAGTACCCACGGTGGTGAAATCCCATAGTACGTGTGGCGTGAGTGTGGGGGGGTGTGTGCGTGTGTAAAAAAAATAATAAAAAAGCATATCCGAAGTTCAAGTGGGCCACACCACATGAAACAGTGGGGATAGGCTCGTCCAACCTGTTGATAAGGTCATACCGACATAGGTCCTAACTCTTATCCCAGTAATAGACTCACAAGAGTTTCAACACTACTTCAAGGGCTTGAGTACCCATTAGGTAGTGAAATCCCACTACAGAGTGAGTGTGTGGTTGTGTGTGCCCCCGTGGAAAACAAGAAAAAAAGGTCACACAGATAGAGAGCTAGCAAAATGGATGGACAGTGTGGATAAGACATGTTGATGCAAGAATATGGACCACCCTCTTTGGACCTTCGAGCACCTGTAAAAGAGAAGAGCAAAGGAGACCTTGGCTAGAGCAGGGGACCCTCTGATGCCAAAGTTAGGCGAGGAATCTGGGTCCGGTAGTGTTGAGGGGTTTTATTTATAGTGTATGTAGGATAGGGTAGTCCGTAATCTCAGGCACGATCTTAGCTGTTAGGTGAGATGTACGCAAGTGGTGAATGTTGACAGTTACCCTGGAATTACGTGGTGGACGGTTATGTGCCGTGGATGTCGACAGTTAACTTGGAGTTGCACATACTTGAGGTAAGTCGACACTGCTCTGATCGAAGCATCATAGGTTGGTGCGACCCTGATTAGAACATCGTAATTCAGCACGGAGCAATCTAAGGTCGGCACGGTCTGGACTTCTTATTTCGCTCGAGGTGAACCCATATATGAGTGATCCGAGGAAGCTATTACGACTCATGAAGAAATTAAAGGCTAAAGAAATTGGACATCACAAAGACCTTTTGGGCAGTCGTTCTTTTGTTCATCATACATGGGCGAGCTTCCTTGTACTCCCAAACATCATCCAACATCTGTTTGGCATGCTGCATCCCCCTAGCTCGACCATCATGGATCGTTGGAGCTGACCTGAACTAAGCCTTCGGTTATTTGTGTTGAGGCCGAGCTGAACCAATCAAATTGATTGGATGGAGCCAACCCGACCTGAGTCTCTAGTTATTTGTGTCGAGCTGAGTCGAACCAATCAATTGACTAGCCCGGGATTGCTATGAGGAGCTCGGAAGTTCCGCACTGGTCATCTGGGCTAGTGGCTTTTCCGAGCTGAGGGTTGGATCTATCTTCTCGTGGGTTCCTTTTATTCTCAATGAGCTCTTCCTCAACTTCACCGAGCTAATCACTCCCCTAGCCTGTTTTGACCTGGGCTTCAGGACATTCCTTGTGAGGTACATAGGTGGGAGCTCGGAAACATGCGCGGCTGAGGACTACGCTTGAGGATGCGAAGTCTTGCTTCTCTGAATGAAATGGCATACGAATGTATGCTCGTTAGCCCGAGCCGACCTTGAGGGCGGTCGGACCACATTTTCCCATAATAAGACACATACATCCATGGTGACATTTTAAATATATCCTGAAACAAATATAACTTTTTTGGATGATTCAAATGTTAGATTAATAAATATTTATTGGACGGATAAAAAAATTTCCTTGGTGTAATTTTAAAAAGTGTCTGCAAGTTAGATGTTAGGATTATTCAACTAATTTAATTTTTAGAATGTAACTTAGATACAGTGGATTTAAAATTTTAGTCGGTTTAATTAGTACTAATTTATGCCACATGTATCATTTCTAAGTGCTTGAGTATCCAGTGTCATATGCAGACGAAGTATCAATTAACTCCCCTTTAGATGACAGCACCGGGCATGTGAGTAGGGGTGTCAACGGCTCGAGCTCGGGCCTAAAAATATGAATTTTGAATAGGTCAGTCCCAAAATAGTTCAAAATCCAAGCCGATACAACCCTAGGCCCGGCTCAAAACAGTTCAAAATCTGGGCCGTTTCCTACCCCAGGCCTGGCCTGTTGACAGCTCTGCATTGAGATGCAATCTCCATATTAATTACTTCCTGAGATTTTTTTGACTATAAATCTCACCTTTTACCCACAGGCTTTTCTGAATGCTCCCAAACTTTATTTTCCAAGACTAAACCATTGCCTTTTTCTAGATGAAAATACCCTTGCAATGCAAACCCATTTTCTGTAATCTTCTCTCCTATTATATTATGCAAAAACCCATTTTCTGAAATCTTTTCTTCCCCTCGTACAGCAATAACCCTCTACCTTAAACTCATTTTCTTGAATCTTTTATCCTCTTCACATGGTAATACTCATATACTTAAAACCCATTTTTTGAAATCTTTTATCTTCTTCATATAAGAATACTCCTCCACCAAACCGTTAATGTTACTTCTTTGTCTTCATTTTAGTTTGTCAAGAAAGGATGAAAATGGTACCTCCATTAAAAAAAGTATGCACTACAGGTAATTTGAACAAATTGCCCTAAACCCTAAATTGAAAAAAATTTCTTATGGGCCATAGAAGTTTTGGATCAAGTTTGTATATGTGTTTTCCGTTCATCCATGTTTACATGATCCTATGAATAGGTTGGATAACAAATAAAACATTACTGTGGGGCCTAACAAGGTTTTGACGGAGGAAATGATTATCCTCATTGTTTCCTGTGGTATGATCCACTTGATCTTTGGATATGCTTTGATTTTGGGCTCAACCCCTTGAATTAGATGGAAAAAAGGATGGACGATGTGGATAGACCACATAAATTCAAGGTGGGCTTGTTCAATTTCATGTTAGGCTCGTTCAATTTCATTTGAAGCTCACTCAATTTCATGTTAGGCTCACTCAATTTCATGTTAGGCTCGTTTAATTTCATTTGAAGCTCGCTCAATTTCATGTCAGCCTCATTCAATTTCATTTGAGGCTTGCTCAATTTCATATTAGGCTCGCTCAATTTCATGTTAGGCTCATTCAATTTCATTTGAAGCTCGCTCAATTTCATGTTAGGCTCGTTCAATTTCATTTGAAGCATTGCTCAATTTCATGTTAGGCTCGTTTAATTTCATTTGAAGCTCGCTCAATTTCATGTTAGGCTCATTCAATTTCATTTAAGGCTCGCTCAATTTCATGTTAGGCTCATTCAATTTCATTTGAAGTTCGCTGAATTTCATGTTAGGCTAGTTCAATTTCATTTGAAGCTAGCTTAATTTCATGTTAGCCTCACTCAATTTCATGTTAGGCTCGTTTAATTTCATTTGAAGCTTGCTCAATTTCATGTTAGCCTTGCTCAATTTCATGTTAGGCTCGTTCAATTTCATTTGAAGCTCGCTCAATTTCATGTTAAGCTCATTTAATTTTATTTGAAGCTCGCTCAATTTCATGTTAGCCTCGTTCAATTTCATGTTAGGCTCATTTAATTTCATTTGAACCTCGCTCAATTATCTGTAGTTGTAAGAACTTTTCGCTACAGAGGCAATGACTACGGATCTAGCCATAGAGCTAATTGCTTCGAATCCAAAGAAGCAATGACTATGCTACCAATGGCTACAGTAATAATATGTAGCCATATGTCTTTAGTGTAAGACCCGTGTTCTAGTCCGTACCGTTCCGTAGGCTTCCGTGATCATACCGGTCAAATTCCGGTGACCCTCGACCCGTTACTGATGTTTGCGCACGATCCTGAGCCGAGTCTTGCTTACCGAAGGCGGCTTGATTCGAAACTCGTACCATGGCGACCGCGCCGTCGCTACGGTTCCAACGCCATAACTCGTGCACCGATCCGATACCCAGGGTAGAAGATGTCGACCTGCATTTATTCCAAAGAAACGCCGCGTGTTGCGAATCTCAAGGGAATCTCTACAATAAATTTCATTAATCAACCATAAATGCATCCCTTACCCAAGTACAACCACCCCACTCATTTTCCCACAAGTCAAACCTCTCTCTCCCTCACCATACCTTTCTTTAAAAAATTCAACCATAACCATACCTCTTTTACCAATTTTCAAACCAAACCATACCCATCCATCTCCCATCCTTACAACACCACTTCTTCCATCCCTTTTATTATTATTTTCCCTCATTTCTCGAAGATCGCAACCCAAAATTTCTACATGTCCCAAGCCTTCCCAACTCTCCCAAGATCAACAAGTGAGGCCCACTTTTCCCACTCTCTCATCTCTCATCCACACAAAACCCCATCAACCTTCATCAAAGTTGAAGGCAAGGAGCTTAGGAGCCTAAGGGATCAAGGAGAAGGCCTAGAGGTGGGTGATCCACCGTTACATTTCTTTTCTTCAGGCCACTTATTGGTGGGATCCATTTTTTATGTATGAATTGTATCATGTGGGGCCCATAGTGGCGTGGCCCCACCATCACCATATTTTGTCTCTTGTCTCTTTCTCTATCTCTCTCTTTCTTTCTTTTCCCCTTAAATGTTGTGGGCCCCACCAATTTACGTTAAATCCACTCCATCCATTAGAAGGTGTGGTCCACCGCATTTCAGGTGAAATCCACCCTTCATATATATATATATATATATATATGTAGTAGTATATTATATTATATTATTATAATATATATTAATATTATACTATATATATATATATATGCATGGTGGGCCACGTGCATGTGGGAATCACCATGAGGCCTGTGCGTATACCGTCCAGCGTCCAGAGACGCTGGACATGAAGGTAGGCATGGAGTGTTGTGTACTGACATGGGTGTGTACTTACAAGTTAACAAAAAAAAAATTACTTTTGGGGTGGGCTGCTCATGCAGGCCCTACCTTGATGTATGAGGCTGATCCACGCCGTCCATTCTGTCCTCCACCTCATTTTAGGCATTAAGCCGAAAAATGAAGCTAATCCCATTTTCTGGCGGGCCGTGGTATTGAGAATGCTAGTATTTTCCGTTAAAACTTGGAAAAATGATTGCTGGGGTCCACAAGAATCTTGGACCCACCTGAAACTTGGTTTGGACCCCTAATTTTGTGGGACACAGACAATGGATGGGATAGATCTAGTTAATGTGGGTCCCACCTAGAAAAAAAAGAAAGAAAAGCAGTAGCGTTGCTGCTGCAGACGCAGGCAGCGCTTGCGCTGCATGGGCGGCAGGCGGAAAAGCTGGGCCTCACAGCTCAGCTGTGGGCCCCACCGTGATGCATTTCGAACATCAACACCGGGCATTTAATGGGTCCCCTTTGAATACGGGGCGTCCCCAAAAATCAGCCGTATACGGAACTCGGGTGGGCCATACCATCTAAAACCATGTGAAGACATGCCTAAACATATAAAATCACTTAGTGGGGCCTATCTGAAATTTGGATACGGCTGAAACTTGGTCTGGACCTTCAGCTAAGTGGCACGCACTTAATGAGTGGGCTGGATTTGTGAACCACATTAAGGTGGGCCCCTGACCGTGTGACCCAATGGACGGTTGGGTGGCAAATAAGCATTACTGTGGGCCCCAGCCCCTTCCTGGCCCACGTAACCTTATGAACAGTTTGGGTGACAAATAAACATTACGGTGGGCCCTCTCCCTGACCATGTGACCCAATCAATGGGTTGGGTGGCAAATAAACATCCCAGTGGGCCCTCAGGTCCACGTGACCTTATAAATAGGTTGTATGGAAAATAAACATTACGGTGGGCCCTAGGCCATGTGATCCTATGAACAGCTTGGGTGGAAAATAAATATTATGGTAGGCCTCACATGGAACCCACCATGATGTGTGCATTATCCACACTGTCCATTTATTTTGTGGGGCCCTACCCTATTTATGTGCCCCAAATATGGGCCACCTTAGGCAAGCCCATCGTGATGAATGTGTTGGACCCATCGTCCTTCTAATTTTGCCAATCATGGGCTGCCATATGAGGCCCATGTGATTAGGCCCATTTTGATGTATTTATGGCCCGATGTTGAGGCCCACTTTGATATATATGAGGCCCATGTAACTAGGCCTATCTTGATGTACTTGTGGCCCGTTGTTGAGGCCCACTTTAATATACATAAGCCCCATCTTATGAGGCCCATTTGATGTATTGAAGGCGCACGGGTCGAGGCCCAACGGAATGTACATAAGGCCCATCATAGTGTGATCCCACCATGGTTTATATGTTGACCTTTATAGCAGGCTATGCCTTGGGAGCAAATGTTGGTTTGACGTCCATATTATGCGAATAATGTTGGTTAAATGTCCGCATTATACTCTCCCTAGGGCCTATTGTTAGCCCATACTTATAATGTGTAGGCCGTTTAGGCTCATCTTCGTTTTGATCAGGGCCCATCACCACATAACATGTATAGTATAGATTCATGATTCATGATCATACGCATCATATGTATGTCTGATATGACGAGTGACTGATCATAGCATATGCCTTCAGGCAGACTGTTTACGGGCTCCCTGATAGGCGGAGTTGCCTACATGAGTGCGTGCCTCACGTAGGGTGGTTGCATGACTGATAATGTGAAACATGCACTTACATTTGTGTGATTGTGATATGCCCTAACGACATCAGGGCCATAGCCTCTACAGACACACTGTGGGTGGCTGGTTGGATACCGAAAACCGTGTTCTAAGCAATTGGGGCGCCATAGATATCCCTGGGTAAAAGTCTCTGAACCTGATGGTACCAGAGAATGACTCCAACATCGAGACCGAGTGGATATATGAGCGCACGAGGGCCGAATACTAGGATGCCACGTCTCCCATTGTGTCGTGGTCGGTTGGAAAGGGGTGTGGCCTTACTCACCTGAGGGTAGGGGGCAATACTAAGCTGAGTTTGACCAGCTCTTGAATGGATCCGCTATCGATGTGCTGGATAGGTATTGGCAGACTATTGGCTAAGCGGATAGTGAGGTTTCTTACGCTCACTTGGAGTGTACGGCTAGGAGAACGGCAGTGCCTTTTGGAGTATACTAAACCCCGGTGATTATCCTGAATGAGAACTATACTGATATATCATGAGGATTGGCATGCTTAAGCTGCGTCTTGCATCGCATGGTCTTGATATGGATGATAGTATTCATATCTTGCACCGTATAGCCTTGGTACGGCTAACTGCATTCATGTACTCATCAGTATATTTCTGCATTACTCTGACCTTGCATTCTGAGCACGCTCATATTGTACACACACTTACACCACCCTTTAAGATTTCTATATGCTTATACACGATTGATGCGTGCAGGTGACACTAGTACGCAGCCGTAGTCTCACTGCAGTTGGAGCGTGCAGCCGAGCTTCTGGAGTTTTCGTTATTATCACTATCTTGTATTTCCCTTTATAGGCCTTATACTCAAAGTTTTTGATCATAGTGGATTTTGTGATGGTGTTCTTATGGTTATTGTTCGTGGGTTATGTTTTTGGTTATGCTCATTGTAAATCGAAGCATATTTGAAATCCTCCTTGTAACATCCTAGGATCGGAACCTGGTATATGGGTACCGGGAGCCGAGAATGGAGTACTACGGAGGCTGACGGTGCTGGATTCGGCAATCAGGAATTTTGTGAGCTCGGTCTCCGAGTTTAGGGCATGACAGAAGTTGGTATCAGAGCATAACTTGGGAATAACCAAGAACAACATCACATGTTTGCTATGACTTAGGGCGATTAGGTTCCGAGTGCGTAACCTTTCTATTGAGTTCCTTAGCGCGCGATTCTCAAGATTGATTGGTGCCTTAGCTCTTCCATAGGACATGCCGCCCAGGAGAGCGACCCGAGTACACCCTGATCCATTACTTGAGGCTCCAGTTTTACCACTCGTGCCTCCCGTTTCACCGCCAGAGATCTCTGCTCCCCTGCCTGAGGATGACGTTCCTTCACCTGATGCCGGTGTGGATCTGACCATGCCTGTGAGTGCCTCGCAGTTATAAACAGATGTTACAGCTGGTCGTGATCGCGCTTCGGGGCGGTGGTAGGTGCCTAGTTATTTCTGTAGCTCAGACAGAGCAGGAGCGCGCGAGTGCTCTTCTTCGAGAGTTCAGACAGCTTGACCCTCCGCATTTTCAAGGTGAGCTAGATTCGACAGCAGCTGAGAGATGACGCTCCGATGTGGAGAAGATTTTTGATACTATATCATGTACGACCGAGCAGTGAGTCCGGTTGGTAGTATTTCTTCACCAGGGCGAGGCCGAGCACTGGTGGACCTTTGTTACCCGTGTCTCAAGGCTTGAGTATGTCTGGACATGGGATGATTTTATCGACCGATTCGAGGAGTAGTACTTTCCTAACCACAGTCATCGTCAGAGGGCATGAGAATTCGAGACTCTAGTACAGGAGGACATGTTCGTGGCGTAGTATGCAGCCCGTTTCATGGCACTATCGAGGTTTGCACCGTATTTAGTTGATGATGAGGGGCGGAAGGCCTACCATTTCGAGAGCGGCTTACGTTTCGGTCTCCGAGGCCATGTTATTGGGCACGAGCTCCTGACCTTTCAGACGGTAGTACGGAGGGCCTAGATCTACAATACTGAGTGGGCTGATTGTAACACCCCGGATTTTTGCCAACTTGGAATTAGACGTCCTTAGGCAATGGGTTGCTCCTAACACCTTATTAACCTATCAGAACTGAATCCCACAGTCTAAAATCGCTTCTGAACACATTTCCTTCATAAATCCAACCCTTCACTATCTTGTTCTTTCAATTTTCCTAAGTACTTTCACCCTAGGCACTATCTTAAACTAGTTAAGTATTATAACTTGGATCACTCTATATACAAACTACGAAGGACTAAGTACCACCTCAGATGGAAATCACTTAGGATTAAATCCTTTAGAAATGAGACAAAGTAACCAAGTGCTAAACTAGATTAGCTATGAAATCCGTTTGAATCGCTTTAAATACGATCTGCAAGATCCAAAACTTGTAGAATCATTGACGCTAGGTTACCCTAAAACCTAGGATCAATCTCATTACCCGACTGCTCACGGGAGCATCTCGAAACTCCGTATCGGATCTGGACCGCACGTCGGGAGTCCGAATAATACGAGGTTAAGGACTTGGGACCGCCTCGCTGGGCTTGACTACCATCTCAGAAATCAAATCCAAACAGTGTTCCACGGCTGTTCGCTTGAGTCCGAAGCGAGGGAGTGTGAAAACACTTGTTTTCTTTAAAAATAAATATCTTGAATAGTAATCTGAGACTCGTCGCTTGCGGATCAATTTTAAGCAACCAGACCATTAGAATCTGACCAAATTACACCCTCGGATCAAGAGAAATTTCATACACATTTACATGTACTCGGAATCTCCGATCGAGATCCGCTGACCGTTGAACTGAAACTGGTCCGCCACACGTGATCTGGAATCCCGACCGAAATAAAAACTTAATAGACCGTAGATCCAGCGTTAGTGAGCTTAAGTCCGACCTTTGGCTCAAGGAGGGCAGCCAGAAACCCTCTTTTGAGCTGAAACAATGCCGATTTGATTATAATGTAAGTATACCTTGAACATAAGTCTATTTCGGTAAATTTTTGGGCTATATAAGGACCTTAAACCCTCTCTCATGACAGCCATACGAATTTGAGATTGAGAGAGAGAAAGGAGAGAGAAAGTGTGGGAGTTGTGGGAGGAACTCCCTGCCACTCTTCCCTGCCGCTATTCGAGCTTCACCGCTCCATTCTCACCGCTTTCCCGGCGATTCCGGCGTCATTTCTAGGTAAGAAACCCTAACCCTAACCTAATTTGGGGCTTCAGTGGTTGTAGGATATGAAATAGCTAACGTATTTCGTTCCATAGGTTGCCAAACTGCTGAATACGGGAGCTTAGCAAACCTATCAACTCCGTTACGATTCTACGATACAAGGTGCGGACTTTAGGTGTATAGGTTATGGTTTTCAATGCTTTCAATGTCAGATAATGATAGATTTATGATTTGCATGCAATTGCACATGTACAAAGTGCTTTCCGATTTCTGTTTCGATTAAAGATGCAAATTATGGAATTTTACATATTCTAGGTATTCGTAGAAAATACCGTATACGTATATTTTTTGGAAATGTATTTGACATGATTATTTGTTGTATGAATATACGATATATGGATAAAATACTTATTTGGTGAATGGATTCGCCCAAATACATGTTTTACTAATATACACTATGTATGTACAAATACTGTATTATAGAAAGTACTGTATACATATGTATTTTAGAGATGTGTTTGCTATGATTATTTATTATATAAATATACTATATATGCGTAAATTATTTGCTTGGCGAAAGGACTCGCCCTAATACATGTTTGCTAACATACACCAAGTATGTGAAACAGTGTATGTTAAGTGTTTGTGGAAATGCTTAAGTGAGTAAGTGTTTGGATGTAGATGCCTTAGGAGGGTGTTGAGATTGGATTCTCAACTACCCTAGCGACATGTATGATTACCTCCATGAGGTTGATCACTTAAAACCGCTTACTTGCAATACATGTGTTTGTATTCCTATTGATGTAGTGTTTTACAACATGCTTTATATCATGCTTTATAATATGCATATAACATGCCTATTAGCATGTTTGAATTACTTTATTTATCATGCTTGAATTACTTTGTTTATCATGCTTTACTCCACATGCTATGGATGACAATTGATTGTGTTTGGGGCTATGATTATAGTCCAGATAATCGGTATCAGATTGGAGATCGTGGTTGAGTTTCATGTCGCCACGTGAGATGCGTTCGACGAACTCGAGTCGTACTTCGGTTGGCGATAGTGGTTGGCCACGCAAAGTGCTTACGCACTTCATGTCGTACAACTTGTTGTGCGCTCGAGCTAGCCGAGCTTGTCAAGTAACCCGATCTGTCTAATGTATGTTCACCATATTGGTCACTACTGCCTGAACCTAGGGTACCAAACTTACCAGTGAAAACCCTTTTAACCATGGTACCTCGATCCGCTAAGACTCATGAGCTGGGCATAGTGGTATGGGACACCGTGGTCGATGTCGGTTCTACTACGCCTGGGTCACGTGCCTCCCGTAGTGACCAGTGAGCAACCAAACTCGTGAGCCGATTATGGTGGTATGAGACACTATATTCGCGCTAGTCGGCCTACATTGATAAGGTGATGGGGGAGCGGTGCAACCTTTATTACCACAGCCCTTTGTAGTGACCTCGAGCATACTCTGAAATCGCAGTGCGCCTTAGGGTTCGCCGCGATATATAGAGTATGGGCTAGGCCTGTTTCTGTATAGTGATGAATCGTTTAAGGGGTGATGGGGGAGTGGTGTAACCTTTATGCGTAACAGCCCTGACAGCCTCTACAGTGACCTAGAAAACACACCATCGTCTGATATTAACTAGGACTGACGACCCTAGAATGGATCATGTTTGGGAATGATACAAGGAAGGTACCTTAGTTTCCCAATCTTGCTGTTTGAATTGGTCTAATTAATAACTCGGCAATCATGCTCATCATGTATTGCATGTGCCTGGAAGATGTGGAGCACTGTGGGATGAAAGCATGCCGCGAGCGTGAGATGGTGTCGCATGAGGGAGTATGTCGGTGAGGGCATCATCATACCTGCATTCATACTTGCATTAATAAGAGTAGCTAGGAGTATTTGATTTTACTGCTTTATCATTACTGCTTGACTGAGTCGATAACATGTTAACCTATGCTTTATTGTTCCACTGAGTTAGCTACTCATTCCCACGTTACGGGACGGTGTTGTACACACCAACCAGATTTGTTGAGTTTCAGATGATGGCGATGCTTATGAAGCAGAGCCGGACTACTTCTATGGTGATGAGGAGGAGTTCTCCTATCTGTATCTCTCTGGTAGGTCTATGAAGACCTCGTATTGTATGGATGGGGCTATGGTACTTAGGATAGAAGACATTACACTTTCTCACATGTGGTATATTTTAGAACTGTACTTGTAATTATTTAACCTGGTAACTTTATCACACTCTGGAGACTCACCACTGTTTTTATATTATATATATCTATCACAGTCTTTTCATGCAATTTAACTGTCCTGGAGTATGATATGCTGTTTGGGCTTAATCTCACTCATGTTCAATGCACGAATACAGTCAACATTCAATCATCATTCATTTTATTGCATAAGTGATGTTCTGGAACTCGGGAGTTGAGTTTATGCTTGACCCCCGATTTTCGGGATGTTACACTGACTCTCAGAGCGATCGAGATCAGAGGAGAGACCGAAAAAGGCCAGCCCAGTCCAGTAGCTCTCAGCAGCATCGACGACCACAGAGGTATAAGAGTCATCCACCTACTAGAGCGCCAGCAGCACCTCCAGCGCCACCACAGCAGCTGTTTCTCGGGACATGTTTTGGATGTGGCGGTTCTGGACACCGCATATCTGAGTGCCCCCGTCCTCATCTGCAGTAGTCTAGAGGGCCATAGCAGTCTCCAAGACAGCCACGATCATAGCAGCATCCTCCAGCACAGCAACAGTGACCTCATTAGTAGCGACTGCAGCCACCTCAGCCACCGAGGCCCCACCAGCAGCAGAGATAGCAGCATAGGCCACCACAGAGGCAGCAGCAGCAGCACCAGGGACCTCAGAGGGGACAAGTACCTCCCTAGCCAGCTCAGGCTAGATTCTATGTGGCTCAGCAGGACCCGCAGACTTCTGGAGAAGTCGTCGGGGTATACTTCCAGTCTTTTCATGCATCACCCGAGTATTATTTGATTCCGGTGCTTCGCACTCATTCATGTCTGAGGATTTTTACCGATCGACTGGATTACCGACAGAGTCTGCTAGTGAGGGATTAACTGTATCGACACCCTTGGAGAAGACCACAGTATTGGGCCATTTCTGTTAATCTTGCCCTGTTCTGGTCGGTGATATCTTTTTGCCCGCTGACTTATTTGTGCTGCCGATAACAAACTTCGATGTTATCTTAGGCATGGATTGGTTGGCCGAGTACCGCGCTGTGTTAGACTGTTCCGCGAGGACAGTCATGTTCTGCATACCCGGCTTGCCGCAGTTTCAGTTAGTCGCCGAGCCTAAAGGAGAGTCATTGTCATATTTGATGTCCTACGCAGTCGAGGAGCCGGTTGCCTTGTGTATTGATCAGTTGCCAGTGGTCTGTGACTTCGCCGACGTATTCCAGGAGATTTTGGGATTGCCGTCGCGCTGTCATATTGAGTTCTAGATCGATCTTATGCCTGGTACCACGCCTATCTCGAAGGCCCCGTACCGTATGACACCAATGGAGTTGCGTGAGTTGCAGCGGCAGTTGGACGAGTTGTGTGAGTTGGGATTCATTCGTCCGAGTAGTTCTCCGTGGGGAGAGCCGGTACTCTTCGTTAGGAAGAAGGATGGCTCGTTGAGGCTCTGCATAGATTACCCCGAGCTCAACCGGGTCACGATTAAGAATAAGTACCCACTCCCGAGGATAGATGATTTGTTTGATTAGCTGCAGGGTGCACAGTTCTTTTCAAATATTGACCTGCGCTTTGGTTATCATCAGATTCGTGTCCTAGAGGAGGACATCCCAGAGACGGTTTTCAGGATATGTTATGGTCATTTTGAGTTTCAGGTCATATCCTTTGAACTGACCAATGCACCCGTGGTCTTCATACAGTTGATGAACGAGGTCTTTCGTCCATATCTTGATCAGTTTGTTGTGGTCTTCATCGACGACATTCTGATATATTCGAGGACCCGTGAGGACCACATGCAGCATCTGGAGATCGCATTGCAGACCCTCCGTGCCCACCGGCTGTATGCAAAGCAGGAGAAGTGCGAGTTCTGGCAGGAGGAGGTGAAGTTCCTCGGTCACGTGGTGACGAGGGAGGGTGTCACAGTGGACCCCTCAAAGGTTGAGGCAGTGCGTCAGTAGGACCAGCCCACTACTGCATCCGAGATCCGCAGTTTCCTTGGCCTGGCGGGATATTATCAGCGTTTTATTGAGGGTTTCTCCTGTATTGTTGCCTCGATGACCAGGTTGACTCGGAAGGGCACAAATTTTGTTTGGACTAACGCATGTGAGAAGGCATTCGTGGAGTTGAAGGACCGTCTGACGTCCACTCCTGTCCTCACTCTTCCCTCTGGGAGTGATGAATTTGTTATATTTACAGATGCCTCACGTATTGGTTTAGGTGTTGTCCTGATGCAGCACGGCAGGCTTGTAGCCTTCGCATCTCGTCAGCTCAAGGTCCATGATCTGAACTACCCCACGCATGATCTGGAGCTGGCAGCAGTCGTCTTCGCACTGAAGGTGTGGAGACACTATCTCTATGGGGTCAGGTTCGAGCTCTTCTTTGACCACAAGAGCTTGAAGTATCTATTCTCTCAGTCCGATCTGAACATGAGACAAAGATACTGGATGGAGCTTCTGAAAGACTATGATTTTGACCTCCAGTACCACTCTGGCAAGGCAAACGTGGTGGCGGATGCCTTCAGCCGTCGGTCGTGAGGCTTGGTGGCACACATGATGATTCAGGAGTGGAGGATGCTAGATGATATAGTAGAGTACGACTTTGATTTTGGTCTGGAGTCTTTTATCGTTCAGCTATCGAGCCTATCGATTCAACCCTCTCTTGTCGCAAGGGTGTGGACTTCGATTACCAGAGGTAGATTATGTATCCATGATTGGTAAATTGGTTCTGATGGTGGACTTCGCTTCAGAGGCTGATTATGTATCCCGGATATTCCCGAGTTGCACAGAGATCTTATGACCGAGGCACATCGATCGCGATTTTCTATCCACTCTAGCTCGACGAAGATGTATCGTGATATGAGACAATAGTATTATTGGGCGGGGATGAAGCGCCAAATTGCTAGTTTTGTGGCCGAGTGTGACACATGCTAGCGCGTCAAGGCTGATCATCAGAGGCCCCCTGGTCTATTGCAGCCATTGAGCATCCCGATGTGGAAGTGGGAGCACGTATCTACCGATTTTATCATGGGTTTACCGAGAACTCAGCGCAGTCATGACGCTATTTGGGTTGTCGTTGATCGTCTGACGAAGTCGGCACATTTTCTTACGATTCGTGTGACTTGGCCTTTGGACTGGCTTGCAAGGTTATTCATCGAGGAGATTGTGAGACTGCACGGCGTTCTAGTCTCGATCATTTTTTACCGAGATATGAGGTTTACGTCTCAGTTCTGGAGGAGCTTTCAGAGAGCGATGGGGTCTGATTTGCAGCTTAGCACCACGTATCACCCGCAGACCGATGGCCAGACCGAGAGAGTCAATCAGATCCTTGAGGATATGCTTCGGGCCTGCGTGATTGATTTCAGGGGTAGCTGGAATGAGCATCTGCGATTGGCTGAGTTCGCATACAACAACAGCTATCAGGCGACTATTGGCATTACTCCTTTTGAGGCACTGTATGATAGACCGTGTAGATCTCCGAGTTGTTGGACCGAGGTTGGAGAGCGGCGTCTGCTAGGTCCCGAGCTTATGCAGGAGACATCAGAGGCTATTGATATCATCAGGCAGAGGATGTGTATAGCTCAGAGCCGGCAGAAGAGTTTCGCTGATCGCCTGCATCGTCCCTTGGAGTTTGACGTAGAGGATTATATGTATCTCAAGGTCTCGCCCATGAAGGGCGTGGTTCGATTTGGAGCGAAGGACAAGCTTGCCTCGAAATTTATAAGACCTTTCGAGATCACTGAGCGCATTGGCGCTGTGGGCTATTGGCTTGCCTTGCCATCTCAGTTGTCTGACGTCTACAACATTTTCTACGTTTTTATGTTGAGGAAGTGGGGGTCAGACATTGTTCCTGTTATTGATTGGCAGTCGTTGGGGGTTCGTGAGGACACTTCTTACATTGAGCAGCCAGTTTGTATACTTGATTGAAAAGAGTAGGTCCTCCGGACCAAGGTCATTCCCTTGGTGAAAGTTCAGTGGGGTCACCATTCTGTTGATGAGGTGTCTTGGGAGCGCGAGGCTGAGATTTGGGAGCGCTATCCCCATCTCTTTGATGATTGATCATGTGTTGTATCTTGTATGTTGTCTTCGATTTTATATGATAATGCCTTGTTTCCCTTCTATTATGAGTTATGTGTAAATTGTGTAAATTTTGGGGACGAAATTTTTATTTAGAGGGGAGAGTTGTAAGACTCGTGTTCTAGTCCGTACCGTTCCGTAGGCTTCTGCGATCATACCGGTCAAATTCCGGCGACCCTCGACCCGTTACTAATGTTTGCGCACGATCCTTGATTCAAAACTCGTACCATGGCGACCGCGGCGTTGCTGCGGTTCCAACGCCGCAACTCGCGCACCAATCCGATACCCAGGGTAGAAGATGTCGGCCTGCATTTATTCCGAAGAAACGCCGCTCGTTGCGAATCTCGAGGGAATCTCTACAACAAGTCCCATCAATCAACCATAAATGCATCCCTTACTCAAGTACAACCTCCCCACTCCTTTTCCCACAAGTCAAACCTCTCTCTCCCTCACCATACCTTTCTTTAAAAAACTAATTTTCAAACCAAACCATACCCATCCATCTCCCATCCTTACAACACCACTTCATCCATCCCTTTTATTATTATTTCCCCTCATTTCTCAAAGATCTCCCAAGCAACCCAAAATTTCTACACATCCCAAGCCTTCCCAACTCTCCCAAGATCAACAAGTGAGGCCCACTTTTCCCACTCTCTCATCTCTCATCCCCACCATCAAAACCCCATCAACCTCCATCAAAGTTGAAGGCAAGGAGCTTAGGAGCACAAGGGATCAATGAGAAGGCCTAGAGGTGGGTGATCCACCGTTAAATTTCTTTTCTTTGGGCCACTTATTGGTGGGACCCATTTTTTATGTATGAATTGTATCATGTGGGGCCCATAGTGGCGGGGCCCCACCATCACCGTCTTTTGTCTCTTGTCTCTTTCTCTATCTCTCTCTTTCTTTCTTTTTCCCTTGAATGCTATGGGCCTCACCAATTTACGTTAAATCCACTCCATCCATCAGAAGGTGTGGTCCACCGCATTTCAAGTGAAACCCACCCTTCACATATATATATATATATATGTATGTTTGTAGTAGTATATTATATTATATTATTATAATATATATTAATATTATACTATATATATATATATATATATAAATATGCATGTGGGCCACATGCATGTGGGACCCACCATGAGGCCTATGCGTATACCGTCCAGCGTCCAGAGACGGTAGACGTGAAGGTAGGCATGAAGTGTTGTGTACTGACATGGGTGTGTACTTACAAGTTAACAAAAAAAAATTTACTTTTGGGGTGGGCTGCTCATGCAGGCCCCATCTTGATGTATGAGGCTGATCCATGCCATCCATTCTGTCCTCCACCTCATTTTAGGCGTTGAGCCGAAAAATGAAGCTGATCCCATTTTCTGGCGGGCCGTGGCATTGAGAATGCTAGTATTTTCCGTTAAAACTTGGGAAAATGATTGCTGGGGTCCACAAGAAGCTTGGACCCACCTGAAACTTGGTTTGGACCCTTAATTTTGTGGGACACAAACAATGGATGGGATAGATCTAGTTAATGTGAGTCCCACCTAGAAAAAAAAGAAAGAAAAGCAACAGCACTGCTGCTGCAGACACAGGCAGTGCCTGCGCTGCAAGGGCGGCGGGTGGACGAGCTAGGCCTCACGGCTCAGCTGTGGGCCCCACCGTGATGTGTTTCGAACATCAACACCGGGCATTTGATGGGTCCCCTTTGAATACGGGGTGTCCCCAAAAATCAGTCGTATACGGAACTCGGGTGGGCCATACCATCTAAAACCATGTGAAGACATGCCTAAACATATAAAATCACTTAGTGGGGCCTATCTGAAATTTGGATACGGCTGAAAATTGGTCTGGACCTTCAACCAAGTGGGATGCACTTAATGAGTGGGCTGGATTTGTGAACCACATTAAGGTGGGCCCCTGACCGTGTGACCCAATGGACAGTTGGGTGGCAAATAAGCATTACTGTGGGCCCCAGCCCCTTCCTGGCCCACGTAACCTTATGAACAGTTTGGGTGACAAATAAACATTACGGTGGGCCCTCTCCCTGACCATGTGACCCAATCAATAGGTTGGGTGGCAAATAAACATCCCAGTGGGCCCTCAGGTCCACGTGACCTTATAAATAGGTTGTATGGAAAATAAACATTACGGTGGGCCCTCCCTAACCGTGCGACCTTATGAACAGTTTGAGTGACAAATAAACATTACAGTGGGCCCTAGGCCATGTGACCCTATGAACAGCTTGGGCGGAAAATAAATATTATGGTAAGCCTCACATGGGACCCACCATGATGTGTGCATTATCCACACTGTCCATTTATTTTGTGGGGCCCTACCCTATTTATGTGCCCCAAACATGGGCCACCTTAGGCAAGCCCATCGTGATGAATGTGTTGGACCCATCATCCTTCTAATTTTGCCAATCATGGGCTGCCATATGAGGCCCATGTGATTAGGCCCATTTTGATGTATTTATGGCCCGATGTTGAGGCCCACTTTGATATATATGAGGCCCATGTAACTAGGCCTATCTTGATGTACTTGTGGCCTGTTATTGAGGCCCACTTTAATATACATAAGCCCCATGTTATGAGGCCCATTTGATGTATTGAAGGCCCATGGATCGAGGCCCAACGGAATGTACATAAGGCCCATCATAGTGTGATCCCACCATGGTTTATATGTTGACCTTTATAGCACGCTATGCCTTAGGAGCAAATGTTGGTTTGACATCCACATTGTGTGAATAATGTTGGTTAAATGTCCGCATTATACTCTCTCTAGGGCCCATTGTTAGCTCATACTTGTAATGTGTAGGCCGTCTAGGCCCATCTTCGTTTTGATCAAGGCCCATCACCACATAACATGTATAGTATAGATTCATGATTCACGATCATACGCAGTATATGTATGTCTGATATGACGAGTGGCTGATCATAGTATATGCCTTTAGGCAGACTGTTTACGGGCTCCCTGATAGGCGGAGTTACCTACATGAGCGCGTGCCTCATGCAGGGTGGTTGCATGACTGATAGTGTGATACATGCACTTGCATTTGCGTGATTGTGATATGCCCTAGCGACATCAGGGCTATAGCCTCCACTGACACATCGTGGGTGGCTGGTTGGATACCGAAAACTGTGTTCTAAGCAATTGGGGCGCCATAGATGTCCTTGGGTGAAAGTCCCTGAACCTAATGATACCAGAGGATGACTCCAACGTCGAGATCGAGTGGATATATGAGCGCACAAGGGTCGAATACCAGGAGGTCGCGTCTCCCACTGTGTCGTGGTCGGTTGGAAAGGGGTGTGGCCTTACTCGTCCGAGGGTAGGGGGCAATACTAGGTTGAGTTTGACCAGCTCGTGAATGGATCAGCTATCGACATGCCGGATAAGTATTGACAGACTATTGGCTAGGCAGATAGTGAGGTTTCTTACGCTCACTTGGACTGTGCGGCTAGGAGAGCGGCAGTGCTTTTTGGAGTATACTAAACCCCGGTGATTATCCTGAATGAGAACTGTACTGATATATGATAAGGATTGGCATACTTGAGCTGTATCTTGCATCGTATGGTCTTGACATGGCCTATAGTATTCATATCTTGCACCGCATAGCCTCGGTATGGCTAACTGCATTCATGTACTCCTCAGCATGTTTCCGCATTACTCTGACCTTACATTCTGAGCACGCTCGTATTGTGCACACATACTACCCTCTAAGCTTTCTCTAAGCTTATGCACGATTGATGCGTGCAGGTGACACTAGGACGCAGCCGTAGTCTCGCCGCAGTTGGAGCATGCAGCCAAGCTTTTGGAGTTTTTGTTATTATCACTATCTTGTATTTTCCTTTATAGGCCTTGTACTCAAAGTTTTTTATCAAAGTGAATTTTGTGATGGTATTTTTGTGGTTATTGTTCGTGGGTTATGCTTTTGGTTATGCTCATTGTAAATCGAATCATATTTAAAATCCTCCTTGCAACATCCTAGGATCGGAACCTAGTATATGGGTACCGGGAGCCGAGAATGGGGTACTACGGAGGCTGTCGGCGTCAGATTCGGAGATCAGGAATTTTGTGAGCCCGGTCTCCGAGTTTAAAGCTTGACATTTAGCTACAACCTTTAGGCCTTTTTTTGGTAATGGACGGTGCCACCGTAAAAGCATGGATATTTTCATTTATAAAGAGTTAATCCGTATAGTAGTGGTTTAGTTATGGAATGTAAACTTTGAGAGCATTTAGAAAAGCCGGTGGATGAAATGTGAGATTTATAGTCAGAAAAATCTCTTACTACTTCGCACCCGTCTTATTCTTAAAGATACAGTGCACCGAGGGAGTATTGTAAAAGTATGGTTTTACTTTTTGAGAAAAACTTTGATACTTTAGCAGAATGCTATGACTAATACGCATGCACATAAAAATTGGATGCTTAAAGTGAAATTAATCCAAACTAAACCATCCAAACTATGGGTACCATTTTTTATGTATCATGAGCCAAAAATTACTATTAAATAATTCGACTATTGAATTGGAGGATAATTATTTTACAGTTAGAAATGAAAAATAGGCAATTATCCTTTTATATATAAAAAAAAAAGTATCCATAAGTAAGAGGTTAGGATGGTTCAAACAATCTAATTTTCCTCTATTTGACTTACCAAAGATGGGTTATAAAATTTTTAATTTGAGTTAATATATGCATGTTCATCTGAGCGCTTAAGTATCAAAGGTGATAAGCTTCCTCAGTACCATATAACTCCCGTTCTAAAATGGGTTTCTACTTTAAGACAGCCTAGGTTTCTTGAAAATACGATAATGATGTTTCTTTTTAAATCTTCGTATTTAACACTTTTGCCAACTTTTTTTAAAATTTTAAGACAAAAATATTTTGAGCCTTATATCAGTAGCTCTTTTCTACATGTATACTTTTTTTTTTTTTATATCGCTATTCAATGACCAACCTTTCTTTTATCACTATATATATTTCAATGGCCTTTTTACCTTTCTGACTATTCTTTGATAATTTTTCATGTTTTCTAATTACTTTCTTTGGTAGAATTATGTCCTAGAAAATGGGCTCTATACTTGTTGAGGAAAAAATTTAAAGGAAATGAGATGAGAAAACTATTACAAAAATTTCATTTTTAGAAAATGAATGACTATGTCTTGACATTCAAAAAATTTGAGAAGAAATGGGTAAGCTATGTGGATGCCGATTATGTTGGTAATGTGGATAACATAAAATTGCCTTCCGGTTACTCGTTTGTCTTAGCAGGTGGAGATATCAGTTGGATGTCGAAGCTTCAGTCAGTGATTTCTATTTCTACAATAAAAGCGGAATATATGGCGATGAAAGAAGTATTTATGGAAGCGGTTTGATTGAGAGGAATGATAAATGAATTAATGTTTCAACATGAGGTTGCGCCTGTACATTGTGATAGTGAGAGCGCTATCAATTTGGTGAAGAACTCAATGTACACTCCCGAACCAAACACATTGATGTGCGTCATCGTTTTATTCAATGGATGTTAGAGGAAGACAGTGTTACTCTTGAGAAGATTCACACCAGTGAAAATTCGGTTGACATGCTTACACAAGTGGTTCCTGTAGAGAAGTTCAGGTTTTGTTCGACTTCTTTAGGCTTGGCAAAGAAGATATGAAGATGGAGTGTGCACAAGAAGCAATGATAATGGTGCTTCTATGAAGGAGAATAGAAATGGTGATAGTAACTTATAGTGGTGGAGCTGAAAGATTAAAACCACGATGGGAGATTGTTGTCAGGGTGCCTTTAATCTTGTGATTAAGTGCAGTTTTTTCGACTGAATTCTAGTAGGGTCAACCGAATCTTGTTGTGTTATTTTTGGTCGATCGAGGTATGGTTCAGTGGATCGTGGCTCCCTATGATGATTTCGATTGACCAAAGGTTAGGTGGGGTTGATTGCATAAAATGCGTAAGTTTTAGAAAGTGCAGGTTTTCTTTCTTAATCTTGTGTGAAAGTATATAAGGGGGCTTCTAAACATGATTAGAGTATTGAAGAGAGAGCCTACACGATTTCTAGGGTTTTGTAAAGGGAGAAAGCTTAGGCTTTCAAATCTGTAAGTTGTCCATCTCTTGTAATGTTTTTATTAGTGGACCGTTTGTCACTTGGTGCCGTGGTTTTTTCTCAAGACGGTTTTTCATGTAAAATTTCTGTGTATTTTTGTGATTTCTTTATTTTCGTTTCTCTATTCGTGTGTTTGATTCGTTCTAAGATTACTTCCACCCAACTCCTATGCTCTAAATGCAAATGATCTTCTTCCTCCATATTCTCAGACACTCTCTCTTGATTTCTCACTCTCTCTTCTCCTCTCTTTTTCTCCTAAAAAACCTTTAAATTGGGGGTAGGGTTGCTTAAATGAGAGAAAAGGAGCAAGGAATGGGTATTTATACCCCTTGAAATTCCCCAAATCGGTCACTTACGTGACCTATCGGTCAAATTGACATCAACTGATGTTAAACCGAGAAAACGTCAATTTTTCGTTAAACATAGTGTCGTACGGACGAACAAGGTGCTGGTTGGACTGACGGAGCATTGACTTCTTCCTGTTTTATGGCTGCTCAAGAGCGAACCATAAATCAACCATAACTATTGACCCGAGATGAGTTATGGGACGCAAGATCTATGAATTTTGACTGTAATAGGCCATTTGGGGTCATCCGACCTGCATAAGTGGGTCATTCCACTTCGTTTTATTATAAAATGACTCCTTCCCCCTTAAAATTTTAGTTATATGACAAATTTACTATTTTTAGTATGTTTCAGGTTAGACGTGTCTCTTTTATCTTAGAGTTTTAGTATGTGATGCCTTCTTAGGATTTGCATCTCATCATGTCAGGAATTACCGGGCAAGGTTAAAATAAGACTTACTATTTTTAGTAAATTTTACTATTTTGGGTAAGTTTTGAGTTAGTCAGGTTATGACTCTTAATTAGGATTAGGGTTTCAGAACTAGATTCCCACAATAGTCTCAATAGTTTCTTGAGTTTAAACATGTGTGTGCGCGTGTGATGACAACGCCTAAATATTACATATTTATCCCTTATATTGCATCATTTTCCCTTGCATTTGAGTGTTAAAATGATTTTAATTAAGTGTGTTTTCATCTTGTAGAGATATTTTAAAGTCTAAGTTGAATCCATGCTTAAAGTGATAATTTTAAGTCTACAAAGAGATCAAGTTCACAGGTAATAAAGAATTGGAGAATTGAAGATAATAGTTGAAGATTTCAAGTGCTACATGTCAAAGAAAACTAAGTACAAAAGTGGAGAATAGAAGATCAAGTGTGTTGAGAAGAATTGAACAAAATCAGCGATCGGTGATCTCATCGATAGGCCATCGATAAGACTCGACCCTATCGAGCTTCATATTGAGAAATTCCAAAATTTCCTGACTGGTTGTTGGATTGTTTATTCGATCCCATCGAAGATACTTTGATTCCATCGAGAAAATAATGCATTTTAAAAGTTGATTGCTGGTCATTTTTATACATTCTTCGATGTCATTGACCGATCCTTTGATTCCATCGTTAAGTCCTCAACAGGTCTCGATCTTATCGAAGCTCCCATTTATGAAGGCGGTTAATGTGTAAGTTTTACGAAATTTTAAGTCGGTACGAAAGTGCAAGCCTCCTATCTATATAAGTAGTTGTTTTAAACGTTCTTAGGCATCCTCTAGGGTTTGGAGAGAGAGAAGGCTTAGATAGAGTGTCGATACGTCTTTATGCCTCAATTTCCTTCTGAGTTCTAATATTTCTGTGTTTCTTTTGTTCTAGCGATAAATATGTCTAACTAATCTCTTAGCTAATGTTAAGGGGTAAAGCTTGTAGTTCATTATAATGTTCTAGTTCATTTTGATTCATATATTGGATTTGAATTACGATTATTGAATTGAATTTGGTTTGGATTTTACTTTAAAGCCTTGAGTTATTTATCTCTATATCTATTGTGAACTTCGATTATAATGAATGCCTTGATTTAGCAATTGATTAGCTTAATTAGAGAATGAATCAATCTGTAAAGTTCTTTGATCTGTTATAGACTTTAGGCACAATAGATAATTGAATTCCCTGCAATTGATGTCCTAGTACTTCATGAGAGAATTGTTCAATTAAAATCACACCTTATTAGATATTTGTAATTGGTTTAATTGTTTGATCTACCGATTAGAATGGATTAAAATCCAATTTTAATTGAGTTATAGAAGATGAATCGATGAACTATATATTGTGATTGCTAGAAATGTATCCCCAGATCCTTAGTATTTTCTAATTACTATTTTTACCCCTAATTATTCGTTGGATTTTAAATTTCAGAAGTAGCTTAGTTCCAATTATTTTCTCGACCACATACATCCCTGTGAAATGATATCGGTCTCAACGAATTACTACTTCATCGCAGCCCTACACTTGGGGTCTGCAACCTTTGGGTTGTAATATGTGATACAATATTTTAATCGAAAAAGTTTAAGTAACACCCGAGGACATTCAATAACCAAGTATTGGAAGATTGGAGTGTTATAGATCGTTTTTATGTGAACATACGATACTGGAAATGAACATAAACGCCCTTATCGATTGAGACAAATTTTAAATGGTCAAACGATGCCCAAATGAGATAATTCTTTTTTCATTTGAAAGCTTGTCACATTATCTTCCTAACGAGCCTAAGATTGCCCCAATCTGACAATCTGATCTATAGTGAGGGAGTTATAACTGTTTTCGTAGGATTACATCGTGTTGGAAACGAATATAAACACCTTAAGAATTTTAGGCCCAGTTTTGAAAAGTCAAATGGTGACCAAATGAGACGATTCTAGTCTTATTTGAAATGTTTTCGAATTATCTTTCCAATGAGCCTAAGATTGCCCCGATCTGACTTGTAATGAGGGATTTATGATTGTTTTTATGGGATCACACAATACTTGAAGGAATACAAATGTAATTAAACTCATGTTCCGAATAAAAGATTGCTTTCTATATACGCTTGCGTTTGCGTTCATTTCCAATATTGCGCGATCCTAAAAAACGATTATTATTACCTCATTATATATTGCATTAGGGTGATCTTGGGCTCGTTTGTAAGATAATTCAACAACCTTTCAAATGGAATCAGAATTGTTTGGTTTGAATATCAATCAACCTTTCAAAAGTGGGACCAAAGTCCATAATGATGTTCACAAATCTTTCAACCATGTTTCCAATATCATAAGATTCCATGAAAATGATCATAACTCTCTCATTGAATCCGGAACAATCTTAAGATCCTTGGAAAGATTATTTGACGAGCTTTCAAATGAGACACCATTTGACATTTTAAAACTAGGTCCAAAGTTCATGAAGGTGTTTGTGTTCATTAAAGTATTATGAGATTCCACGAAAACGGTCACAACTTTGTCATTACAGGTTGGATCGAAACGATCTTAGGCTCGTTGGAAAGATAATTTGACATGTTTTTAATAGGATATGAATAATCTCATTTGGACATTATTTAACCTTTCAAAATTCGGTTCAAAGTCTTGTTCGTGAGCAATTTTTTGTAGTAAGAGAAAAAACCTATTTTTGAAAAGTGAAAATTTACAATATTTTTTCATCTCATTTTACTCCAAACAAGCTTAAAGTCCATTTTCTAAGGTAACAGTTCTGCTGGAGAGAATAGTTCAAAAGCACAGGAATTTACAAGAGAATAGTCGGAAAATACCAAAGATGGTCTGAATGCAGTGATAAGAGAATAGTTAGACCAAAAAAAAAAAAAAAAAAAGATTAAAAAAAAGTTTAGGTACGGAAAAGAAAATTAAAGATCTTATATTGACCCGTGGCATAATGTAAGATGCGATCGTTGGAAGAAAGTTTTAAAAGCAGTCAAAAGTGTGGAAAAATAAAGATTTACAAAGTTGTTTCCATACCACGAACTATTTGCATTTCCACCGAAGAGCCTTCTAGAATTTTGGTAGAGAAGCAGAGGTTTGGTAGGATATATATACTGGTGATGAATTGCAAAAGATACATCAACAATTTAGTCTTTGAATCCGTTCATGTTTCAATAATCCCAACCGTTCATATGATGGGTCTCACCATTTACGATGGATAGCGACAAATAAATTCTTTAAATTGGATTATTTCAATCTTTTCATTGTATGGCTCTTTCGCTTTTAGCATGGATGGTCACCGTGGCCTTTGTAAAATCAAAGGGTTGAAGTATTCAATCCGTGGGATGTCCCATCAGGAAAACGGCTTGGATCATTTCCAAATCCAACGGCTATAAGGTCCTGCATATCCTATTACAAAACCTCGGGATGCTTTCTATCAAACATCGAAATTTGATGCTCTGGTAGAATGTGATGGATGATACGCAGGCAATTAGAAATCGTACACATGAAATACAATTTATTCCAACTAAACCGTCCAAATTATAGGTACCAGTTTAAATGTGTTATGACTAAAAATTACTCTTATTGTATTATGTGACTATTAGATTGGTAGACATTTATGGGATGGTTAATAATGAAAAATATTCAACGGTCCAATCGGAGGAGACGATTTTAATCAATCTGATTTTTGGATTCAAAATTACTGACAGTGGGCTCCACAATTTTGTCGGTTTAATTTGATTTCATATAGGTAATACGTACCAGTTTAAGGTGCGTGAGTATCAGGTGCCACACTCAGCCGGAGTATCAAATAACTCTCCTTGATGAGTTGCAATCATATCCAACATCTTCCACCGGACACTTGGCAGAGGTCCAACGTCTAGGATTATCAAAAACGTTGATGTGGTTGGCCGATTGGGACTTAAGCAGGGCAGTTTGTGGAGAATTTATATTCTTTGTCCGCTCCAAAAAGTCAAAAAGTCACGGCAACCTACCTTCTTAGGCCGGACAATAGACGGCCAATAATTACTTTCACGAAAAAACAGGAAGAAGGAAAGGTCTACAATCAATGTATAAAAGTTATATGGATCTAACGGTTAGGATTGTCAAATGACTACATTTCCTATACTATCAGTCATCTACATGGTGATAAAACAAACCGACGGTTCTCATTGCCCCAACCTAGTGAAATTCGTAGTGGCCAACCTAGGACCTTTTTCAATGAATGTGGACCGTTCTATCTCTAGGCTACAAACCCAAGCGTTCACATCATCTGATCGATGCTTTCGATTTTTAGCCACAAAATGGGCCTCACTTTTCAGAATACAAACGAGTGTATAGTGCGATAATATACGTGTGCCACGTATCATCGAATATCTCTACTATATTATATATATCTGTATTATTCGGTTTGTGTTTTACGGACTCCTCTGTCATGCTTTCCCCCTTTCTCTACGTTTGGCATGTAGTCCGCATCACGAGTACATCTGGAAAGACGGTTGGTGCTCGGTTGCCTTATCATGATGTATTTGTTCTATCCACGCCATCCATACATTATTTTTCATATCATTTTAGGGTTTTATCTTAAGATAGAGAGATTTAAATCTCAAATGGACCCCACCGCATGAAAATAGTAGTAATTTAATATACAATAATTAAAACTGCTGGGGTCCACTGTAATGTTTTTTGACATCTTACCTATTGATTAGGTCATACAGACTTGGCTGAAGGGAAAAAAACAAATATCAACTTGATCCCAAACTTCTCTGGTCCCTAAGCGTGTATTTGGTCAGTGAAATTGACTGGTATCGAATTATATTAGATGGGATTAACATCATTATTGAACAATGATTATATGCCTGAAAATACTGGTTTAAGCAAAATCATGTTTGGTGGACGATGGACTTGGACCAAATTCACAACCCCTTATTGTTCACTAGTACACATATATAATCAGAATGTCACATGTAAACTGTATGTGGAAGGACGGTATGGATAAACATATGCATCAATGTGAGCCACATGAATGTACTAGGTTTCAAAATCCACGAAAATACTGCATGAGACCACGTGATGTCATTTCATGGGACTAAATAAAATTTCATCCCACCTAATCCTAACCTTTCCCAACCTCTCCAAACGATGAATGAAACTGCCCGGGACCAAATGCAATTCAATCCCACCTAATTCTATCTATTTTTCAGTGCCAAACGCCCCCTAAGAAGTTTCTACTGGTAGGCGTTGATTCAACACTGTTTACCGTGATGTGGTCCACTTAAAATTTAGTTCTACTTCATTTAAGGGCTCATACCATAAAATGGATCAAGGGCATTGATTAAACACATACATCATGGTGGGGCCACAGATCACCGACCTCTAGCCATTGTCACTGGCCAGTCCGCGTCCATCTAATGTGGGGCCCACCATGACGATTGATTAAGTAACACCCATCCGTGCGTCTGTTGCGCAGCTGACAAAAGGTTGCGGGTCTACGGGGATATCTATGGTGCATCGGTTTCCACGAAATCAACTCTCCGGAGGTGGTCCTGGTCCATATCTATCATGATCAGACAGCCAATGGAGTTAAATTAAGCTGCCAGCTGTACACAACACCACAGCGTATAGGAACGCATTGGCCGGAGTCCCCCCTCATGTGGAAGCCGCCCTTTCAACTCTGTAATCCCGTAAGAAATTCTATCTCATGTCAACGCACGTGAGAATCCTTTTCCTTTTTGAGTCGGCACATGTCACATTCGTGCAGCTCATGGGGTGTAATTTATAATGCTGTATAGACCTATAGTGCGGCGGGTGTTCTTTCAATTATTGTATTTGTTTATACTCAAGGTACTTAAAATAGTATTTTGTTTAAAAGACTTTGAGTCATACATAAAATAATGTGTAAAAGATTTTAAGTCACTGGGTAGATGAAGGCCTGAAATCTAGAGTTGACTAAACTTGTTAAATTATCTTGATTGAGAAATTGGATATTCCTCAACTAAAATAACTCTGGATGAAGTTTGCAATCATTGATTATAGGTAATGGTACTGTGTAAGAATTCCATAAGGTGGGCTTAATTGATCAACGGTCTAGATTTGCGTGAGGGTTGAATGTTGTGATTGAGCATACCGGTGAGCCCTACTATATCTGTGATGAGTCTCAAATTCGTGTAGGGGTGATGTGCTTGAACTATGTAATACGCATAGTGTTTCGGTGGACTAGGAAATCTAATTTGCGTGGAGCTTTAATGGAGATGCATTTCAATGGGTTTCAAATGCTTCCCTCCTACAACTAATTAAACATAACTAGGTCCCAAACCTACACACGTATGTGTGTAATAAGTTTTTTCCTCCAATCTTGATGTTTCTCTAAAGGTGTAAGGTGCAGAAGTGTAGCGTCTTGGGAAAATCCATACAGAAACCCGAGTTCAACCACAAGCGGAGTTGGTTGAGGGCCATACTCGACTAGCTAGCAACATCGAAATGTACGTTAGTACTTAACATTAGGGTGATTAAAGTCGGACCACTATTTCTACAAATGATGAGAGGCTAGGATTGCAAGTGCTACTAACCTCAATGCCATCGAAGACCCGAGGGAAATTCCGAGGGCCCGCCCCTTTCGAGAGTGCCTCAAAACTCTGTAAGGGACCTAGACTGTGCCTCGGGGGTCCGCTAACTTTGAAATTATAGAATATTGTCCGTCTTACTGGGCTCAACGTCCATCGCGGGAGCTGGACCTGGGTGGTGTCCAGAACCGCTCAACTCAAGCCGAAGGGCAAGTGCATGAGAAGCACAAATGCCCTAGGGAAGAACTAGAAACTTAAGTGAAATGGGTTGTTCACTCTTGCGTGAAGTTAAAAGTTTTGGACCGTCAGTTTATGGCCAAACTTTACAGGTAGGGTAAGGATAATTCCCCGTACACATTCGTATAACTGTGACCTTGATTAAACACTTCTGACCGTTTATCTGACACGGGCGTCCCACGGTCGATCTGTGCATCCGATCGTGCCGAGACTGTGTCCTAGCATAGATCCATTGGTGGGTAACCTACCTCATGGTGTAGATGAGCCCACGGGCCCTCCTTGGGGTCCCGGTGGTTAGAAATGACCACCCATAGGGTATAGATGTCAAATAGAGTGGCCCTAGGGCCATTTGCACACCATCTAGAACCATAAATGGCTCCTAATTTGCACCCTTTCCTCCCCATGCGAATTTAGGAACCCCAAAGTAGGAGAGAGAAGAGAAAGAAGAGAGAGATTGAAGAAGGGGTTGCTACAAAGGGTGACCCCTCTTCCGTTTGACTCGCAATCCTAACCACGACCACCCCCGCTGTCGGAACTTCTTCGACGACGATCTAGGGTAAAACTACGAACTTTCCTTGTAGATGTAGGTCTTCAAATGGGTTTTCCCCAACCCTGGCCGATGATTCTTCCTTGGAAACGTAACCCTAGGAGCGAGTCCGAGTCGACTAAACTTGTAAAATTACTTTGATTGAGAAATCGAATATTCCTCAACTAAAATAACTCTGGATGAAGTTTGCAATCATTGATTATAGGTAAGGGTACCGTGTAAGAATTTCATAAGGTGGGCTTAATTGATCAATGGTCTAGTTTTGCGTAAGAGTTGAATGTTGTGATTGAGTATACCGATGAGCCCTACTATATCTGTGATAAGTCTCAAATTCGTGTAGGGGTGATGTGCTTGGACTGTGTAATATGCATTGTGTTTTGGTGGACTAAGAAACCTAATTCGTGTGGAGCTTTAAGGGAGATGAGTTTTGATGGGTTTCAAACGCTTCCTTCCTACAACTAATTAAACCTAACTAGGTCCCAAACCTATACACGTCTGAAGCTTTTTCCTCCCATCTCGATGTTTCTCTAAAGGTGTAAGGTGCAGAAGACTCCAACAATGGTTTCTCAACTAGGTACGCATATATTATCTTATTTGATCTCCATACCCAATGCATATGTTGATCCTTTTCAATTCCATATTTTAGTTTACAGTTGGTATCAAAGCAGACTATGCATTGGTTATGGTAGATCAATGTATATTGTTGAATCCATTTTTTTTGACTTTTGGTTCAGATTTGGACTATGCATTCATGGACATCCAGAATCATATTTGGGCCATCGGGGGTGATTCTGCTCTTGATTCCAGCATTCAACGATGTCAATAGCACATGCAGCCATGGACGCCTGCGTTAAAGGCTTTGTTGTCAGCCATCCAGGGGTTGGTGGAATATGACATTAGGGCTAATCTGTCATGCCCCGAAATTCGGTGCCCAAGTTGGCCAGACCCGACTCCGAATCCTAGGTTGTGATTAAATTTTTAAACATTTTTAAACATAAATTTAAATAAAAACTACATTGCAATAAATCAAATATTCATCTAATTCAATGTTTAGACTCACTTTTGAGTTTTTTTTTTTTTTTTTTTTTCACTGTACTTTTTATTTTCTAACACAAATAGAGAAGATCACTATGACTAAATGGAAGGTTAGATCGTCGCTTTGCTTTGCCCCGACTAATCTTCAAACCCTGAAACACAATTAATGTGGGGGTGAGCATAACAGCTCGTGGGATCATATCCAACCCAAATTTGAAAATTGTATAATTATACAAAATGTACAAATAATGAAAATAATTTGTTTAAATTTTAAAACATGAATTAAAGTACCAAATCTTAAAAGATGAGATGAATGCAATACTGAAATTGTAAAGATGCTTTGAATGTCAAACTTTTCATAAATTTCATAAATAACTATCATCTCTTACAACACTGTATCCAAGTGGATGGTCACGTTGCATTAATGCCTACGTATCGGTACCTCTAGGTGAGGGACTCATTTATACGTTAGTTAGTCAGACTACTCCTCCAGTTATACCTCTAGCGTATGTACGCGCACATAATTATACTCATATGTCATACATAAAGGAGACTTAAAAGGATCCAGTGGATTCTAGGGTCTTTCACCCAAGGGACATAATCGCCCTACTCGCTAGCTTTAGGGACTTCCACCCAAGGGACATAATCGCCCTACTTGCTGGCTTTAGGGACTGTCACCCAAGGGGCACAATCGCTCTACCTTCTTATGCCTTTTAGGAACATCCTCAGGGCAGTGCACCTGTATTCCAACATTCATTCTTAACTAACAATAAATATGCCTACAATATGAGTAATCACCATAGATTCAAATCAAAATTATTAAATATGCAACTTATTGTAAGTTACATACAAATTACATAGCTGCACCACATATTCTTCATTATTCTCAAATATATATAAAAGTTGTTGTACGGTTCGATGGCTATTAACTTAGTAATTATTTTAATTAGGTAATTAAAATTCTTGATTATAATTTTAGAATTAATTTTTAATATAAGTTGATAATTAATTTATTAAAATTAAAATTTTATTTAAATTTGAATTAAAATTTCTTTATGAAATTGTAAATCAGTCCAGCGTAGGAACTTCTAAATGTAACCCATGTTAAATTCTAAATTCAAATAAATTAATGTATTATTTAGATTTAACAATTCTAATTTAATTAATTTAGTAATATATAAATAAAATCTAACTATTTTTTTATATATAATTTTCTTTTTCCTTCTAATAGATTATAATAAAGATCTATTCTAAATATATATTAATTGGATTTTATTTGTTTTCTTTAAAAAAATCATAAGATTTACATTTTTGTTTTATTAAAGTTCATCCTATTAAGCTTAGGTAAGTATATAGATAGAAAACCCACATTAATAATTAATTTCTAATATCTAAATTTTAATTTATTAAATGTTAAAATTTTAATTAATAATTATTATTATTATTTGTTTAATCCAAATTAATTCTATAAATTCTAAAAGTCATAACCTAATTAAATTACTAATGAACAACTAAGTTAAACAATGTTAAATTAAATTTAAATTCAAATTAGTTAATTGCACATAAGTATTCCCAAACTAAAATTGTACTCAATTTATGTTATATTAAATTATTAAATTTGAACTTTATTTATTATTAAAATTTATCTTACATTATACATATCATTATTTTAATTAGTATAAATTATTCTGATATATTATTTCTAATTAGTCTTTAAAAAGATATAAAATTAATAACTTGAGTCACTTTATAGATTTACGACAGCATAATTAACTTAAATTATAACTTAAGTAGGATTCAGAATAATTTTTTAAATTTAATTTCTACATAATTCAATTAACTTTAAATTTATTTTGTATTAAATTCAAAAATCTAGAATTCTAACATATATATATATATATATATATATATATATATATATATATACTCTAATCTTCTTAAACATTTTTTTTCCTACAAATATTCCATGAAAAAATATCAACAATAAACAATAATTTGCTGCAAGATTCAATTTAAAAGAAATGAACTATAATGATAAAAATAATAATTTAATAACAACAATTATAAAAATTTCATATTAGAAATGAATCACCCACCTTGATAAAATCTTTACAAAGTTTTTTTTTTCTATTATTTGTTTTCCACACTTTTTCTTTTCTCATGCCTATATGGCTACACCCATGATCCTATTTATATTAGAGGGTCCCACCATCACGCCCCAAACTAGGAAACCGGGCTCACAAAATTTCCGATCGCTGAAATCTGGTGCCGATAGCCTCCGTAGTACCCCATTCTCGACTCCCGACACCCATATACCAGGTTCCGATCTTGGGATTCTATAAGGAGGATTTCTAACATAATTTTGATTCGTAATGAGTATAACCAAAAGCATTACCCATGAACGATAACCACAAGAATACCATCACAAAATCCACTATGATAAAAAACTTTGAGTACATTGCGTACGAAGGGAAATACAAGATAATGATAATAACGAAAACTCCTGAAGCTCGACTGCATGCTCCTGCTAAGACTAAGCTACGATTGCGTCCTAGCGTCACCTGCACGCATCAATCGTGCATAAGCTTATAGGAAGCTTAGAGGGTGGTGTAAGTGTGTGCGCAATACGAGCGTGCTTAGAATGCAATATCAGAGTAAACCAGAATCATACTGATGAGTCCATGAATGCAATCAGCCATACCAAGGCTATACGATGTAAGGCATGAATGTTATCGGCCATATCAAGACCATACGATGCAAGGAGTGAAGGCCATACCAAGGTTATGCGATGTGAGATGTAACTCAAGCACACCAGTCCTCATTCGAATCCACATGTCAATGCAACTTATCGCTAGAGCATCAAATATCAGTACAGTTCTCACGCTAGACAATCACCGGAGTCTAGTACACTCCACGCCAGCTTGTCGCCCCTATCCGAGCACACAACTGGGTAAGTGAAAGAGACCCCACTATCCGTCTGCCAATATTGGACTCGGCTCGTTGATAGCAGACCCATTCCTCAAGCTAGTCAAACTCAACCTAGTTATTGCTCCCTCACTCAGGCGGGTAAGGTTACACCCCTTTCCAATCGACCATGACACAGTGGGAGATGCGGCCTACTGGTATACGGCCCTTGTGCGCTCATGTATCCACTTGGTCTCGACGTTGGAGTCATCCTCTGGTACCATCGGGTTTAAGAATTTTCACCTAGGGACATCTATGGCGTCGCGATGCTAGAAACAGTATTTTCGGTATCCAATTCGGTCATCCACGATGTGCCTGTGGAGGCTATGGCCCTGATGTCACTAGGGCGTATACTAATCATATTACACAAATGCAAAGTGCATGAGTCATGCAGTCTAATCATACATCAATCCTGCGCATACTGTGCGCTCATGTGGGATAACTCAACCTATTAGGGAGTCCTATAAACCGCCTGCACTATGGTATATGCAATGGCCAATCACATCTCATTACAAACATGCAGATGATGCGTATGGGCATGTATCATGATGCTGTTCTGTCACAAACTCATAATCGGCAACGGTAGCCGGTATCGGCAATCGGCACTGATAATCGACATCGATAATCAACCTTGACGCAAGGCGGGGTCCATAGATGGACGACAGATGATGGATCAATTAAAATCAATGGGGCCCAAGCATTTGAGTTAACCCACTAGGGAATGATGAGAATGGGCCTAACAAGGCCTAAGGGAAGGTCACAATGTGGACGTCCAACCATCATTGCCCATCAATGTGAACCTTTAACCAACATTGATCCCAAGCAATGGCGCTCATAGGGCCAATTGTATAATGGGCCCACGACCTCATACAAGGGCCTAATATACATCATCATGGGCCTCGCTTATAGGGCATATACGCATCACGTTGGGCCTCACTCATGGGCCAATATATATATATATATATATATATATATATATATATATATATATATATATATAACATCAGGCCGTATCAAATGGGCTGAATCAAGGGCCGAATCAAATGGGCTGAATCAAATGGGCCAAGTCAAATGGGCTAAGTCGAATGGGCTAATCAAATGGCCGAATTGAATGGGCCGATTTAGATGGGCCAAATCAAATGGGCCAAGTCGAATGGGCCGAGTTGAATGGGCCGATTAAATGGGCCAAGTCAAATGGGCCGAATTGAATGGGCCGATCAAATGGGCCGAATTAAATAGGCCGATTCAAATGGGCCCAAACCAACCACACCATTCATCTATAGCTAGAGATCATTTTAGAGCATTATCACAAAATGAATCATATCCCAAGGATCATCGGGACCATACCACGAATAACAGTGGTGATAATGGTTTCCACTGATGAAATTCCAGTGGGCCCACTATAGCATTTATTTTCCATCCAGTATGTTCATAAGGTCACAAAGAGGATAAACAAATATCATGTAGGTCCAAAACTACTGTAACCCAAAGGGCTTCAATGGTAGACATTCAATCCCACTGTTTTTGAAGTGTGGTCCACTTGATACTAGATCTATCTTACTTTTAGTCTCAAGCCTTGAGACGTGACACCAAATGAATGAACGGTTTAGATGTAACACATACACCAGCGGGCTCCACAGAATTGCTGGTGTTATGGGGCCCATCGATGGGCAGTATAGATGCAACACATGCATCAATGGTGGGGTGGCCAGCGCGTCAGATGGATGGACGGTTTGGATGGAAAACATCCATCATGGTGGGGCGCTGACCATCCAGCAGATGGACAGTTTAGATGGAAAACATCCATCATGGTGGGGCTTACATGGCACCGTCCATTTGATGAAACACATATAGCTACGGTGGGTCCCACCAGAACTTGCTGACGTCAACCTCACAGCAACTAGCGTTGTGTGAGGTACGCCATCCAATCTGCTCATCAGGTGGGTCCCACATACGTGGCCCACCTCCATATATATATGTATATATATACATATATATATATATTATATTATTTATATTATTATTATTATTATTATTATTATTATTATTATTATTATTATTATTATTTTGCTTACTGGTCCAGCGTCTAGAGGATCTGGACACTCTGAACGGTGTGGATTTAATCCACATCACATGAGGGTAGGGCCCACCATCCTAGCCCCTAGACGGTGTGGTTCTAATGCATATATCATGGTGGGTCCACACGTGTGGCCCACCTCAGCTCTGTATAAAGCTGATATTTGTGTATTTCTTCATCCGAGCTTGTCTAGATGGGCGGGCAGTAATCCCATCCGCTGGACAGTCCATCGAGGTAGGCCCAATGCATGAACGGCATAAATATGACCATACAATCAGGAGAGAGAGAGAGAGAGAGAGAGAGAGAGAGAGAGAGAGATCGGCGTAGTGGAGGGACCTCGTCACTATGGTCCCCTCAAGATTACAACACATACATTAAAATGGGTCCCACATACAAGTGAGCCCTCGAATGGAAATCAACGATAGATCACCCACCTATCAGCCTTCTTCTTGGTCCCTTAGCTTCCTTAGCTCCTGTGCTTAACTTTTGAGGGTGGATGATAAAGTTTTGATGGTGAAGATGAGAGATTGGGTGGTAGAGAAGTGGGCCACACTTGGGGTTGCTCTTGGAAGGCTTGGACGTTGGATTTTTTGTTGATTGGGAGTGAAGAGAGAGAATGAGAGAGAGAGAGAGAGAGGGAAGTGATGGGATGAAAAGAGATGGAGTGATGGGTGATGGTTGATGGGTGAAGTGATGGAGTTATAAGAAAGGGATGGGTGGAGGGAGAGAGTTGACTTTGGAAATGGGAAAGGGATAGGTTGCTTGTACTTATGATATGGTGTGTACTTGACTTGACTTGATTGATTGATTGATGGGATAGGTTGTAAAGATTCTCTCAGAATTCATAACGAGTGACATTTCTTCAGAATGAACGCGGGCCCACATCTCCTGGCCTGGGTATCGCATCAGTGCGTGAGATGCGGTGTTGGAACCGCGGCGATGGCGCGGTCGCTAGGGTATAAGTTTTGGGTTGAGCCGACTTCAGTATGCAGGACTCGGCTTAGGATCGAACGCAAACGTCGGATACAGGTCGAGGGTTACCAGAATTCGATCGGGAGGACCACAGAAGCCTATGGAACGGTACAGATTATGATACGGGCCTTACACCCACCATAGGTAGTACACACATAAAAAATAATAATAAAACCTTCTCTTTAAATGACATCTCATGGAGTGAAACACCCACAACCATTAGTTTCATTTACTACAAAAAAAAAAAATGTATCACATGTGTATGATGCATGTGGTGCGTGGTTGTGCATGTGCATGGTTGTGAATGTGTGAACAGTGTACACATGGCATACATGTAAGTTGATTATTGTACAATGGGTTCCTTTCTCTCTCTCTCTCTCAATACAATAACTACTTTCTCTCTCTCTCTCTCAATATAATATATATTATTTCAAATAAAATAAAGTTTGTATAAAATTCCATGTAAATTATGAAATTACCCTCCCACCAAAGTAATGACTAAATGAATAATACGTCTCTAACTAGGCTCCACATATCCTAACAATGTCCATTCTAACATCCCTATAATTCTCACTCTAGCATATGGGTTTACAATTTCCAAGCCTTTTAATACTATCACGGCTCTATCTTCAAACCAACTTAAAAGTTGCCCGAACCAAAGGGATGGATCTTCTTCTAATCCTCCCATCCATATTGTGCATTATGTGATTGTTAGGTCTAAAAGAAATATTTGAATGCTTTGTAATATTTTTATTTTTATTTTTCTAACTTTTTAGATTTTTTTTATAGACCTTTGGGTGTTTTATTTTTTATTTTTTTGAATTTTTATTTGTTATTTATTTTATTTCCCTTTTGCCTTTGGGTCAAGCAAAGCTACTTAAAAACAAAGTCGTTAGATACAGATGGCCTCCACAAATCTCAGACCAAGACTTATCACTTATTTCCACAATTCGAATCTTTTTAAATTCCAAAAAACTTAAAAGTCCCCTCAATCAAATCAAAATGAACTATTAAAACATCTTTCCCAAGCCTTAGTCTTCCTTCCAGAAGTATCCCCTGATTTAGCTCTTCTTTTTTCTTAACATAAAACAACCCACAACGTGCGCATACTCATTAAACCCCCTCCCAATGGAACCCATCTACTGAGTAATCGAATGATCCAAACCGTCCATGTTGTGGACTATATGCTATAATGGCCACAACAAGAAACCTACACGGAACGGTTGATCATGACCATTTTTATCAAAAGGAAATCATCGCTAAAGTGTGATTATGAGGAAATAGCTTAATCATGGGACTAAGGCGAATACAGACGGTTAAAACCGTTGGACCATCTCAACATGAACAGAATCTCAAACTCTACCCTAAAATGAACACGTGGGTCGCCCATAAAAGAGATCACCGTTAGTAAAGTGGGCTACAGACAATCATATACATCCGATTTACAGTATCTCCATACCCACAAGATAACAGAAATCCATTAGTTATTCGCTCAAACAAGATGACATTTCATAACGACCTTTAAGACATAGACCCTAAACGATAGGATAGATCCCATTCACATGTTCCATGGGTATGAATTTGGATCAACGCCAGAGTATTGTGTGGCATACAGAGGTTATCCCAAATGAATGATCAATATAAGATCGCCATCTTATCACACATGTGGGCCCGGAAGCGGATTGGCTGGTGTACATATAGCTGCTGTAGGTACATGTCGTGAGAAGACGAGCACTGACACCTCCAGCTCCGAGTTGTACGAACGGTTCAAAGGAGACCAAAGTTACATGGGCCCACGGTGGTGTATTTATTATATCTACACCGATTAATCTATTATTAGAGATCATTTTAAAACATTATCCAAAAAATGAATCATATCCAAAAATCATTGGATCACACCACAAATAGCAGCTGAGGTAATGATTTTCACTGTTAAACAATTAGTAGGGCTCACCATAACGTTTATTTTCCATTCAATATGTTCATAAGGTCACAAAGACCTGAATTAAGAGGAAAAACAAATTTCATATTGATCCAAAGTTTCTGTTGCCCCAAAAAGGGTTTCAATGGTAAATGTCCAATCCTCCACTGCTTTTTGTAGTGTGGTCCACTTGATAGTCAGATTTGTCTTATTTTTTGTCTCAACCCTTAAGACGAGCTCGCCAAATTGATGGACGGTTTGGATATAACACATACCTCATGATCAAATCTACGGAACTTGCTAACGTCAATTCAGCAGTTATATAGCTGGTGTGAGGTACACTAGCCAATCCGCTTCCTGTGGGCCCACCTTAATTAATGAGTGTGGTGTTAGGATACTTTGTTTCTCACGAACAGAAATTTAGTATTTGTTACATTTGTGATTGAAGAAGCGGATTGGCTGGTGTTCCACACACCACCCAACCGGCTGGTGTGTTGACATCACCAAGTTTGGTGGGTCCCACCTTAGGTATGTGTTATGTCCAAACCGTCCGTTCATTTGGCTAGCTCGTTGTACGGTTTGATCAAAAAATAAGATAGGTCCAAAGATCAAGTGGACCACACTGCAAAAAGCAGTGGGATTGAACGTCTACCATTGAAAGCCTTTTGAGGGTGACAGAAGTTTTGGAATATGATATTTGTTTTTCATCTTCATCCAGGCCTACGTGACCTAGTGAACAGATGGGATGGAAAATAAACATTATGGTGGTTCTTCGAATGTTCTAACGGTGAGAATTATTCTACCCACTGCTATTTGTGGTATGGTCCACTTGAGCATTGGATGTGACTCATTTTTTAGATGCTTTAAAATGATCTCTCCAAATGAATGAACATGTTGATGTGATAAATACTAGAGCTGGGCATGTCTGACCCGATCTGATGGATCCAACCTGTTCTAAACCGAACCGACGGCCTGGATCGGTGCGGATCGAGTAGGATCAGTCAGATCCGACCGTTCATCGGATCGAGTTCGGATCAATGGTCAATCTGGACTGATCTGATCCAAAATCTGATCCAAATGGATCCGATTCGATCCGATCCAACCTGATCCGCACAATGTTCATTCAACACTATTTATTGTACTGTTGTCCACTTGAGATTGGAATATACTCATTTTTCTTTAATATCATAAAATGATCTAGAAAAATAGATGGACGACATGGATGAAATAAAGACATCATGCCGGGGTCCACAAAGCACCAACTATCCATCATTGGTGGGTGGAAGGAGTAGCCAATCCTGCCTCTGCTGTGCTCCAGGCTCGAGGTGCATTGAGCACCGAGCTACATAGCAGGGGAATAACCGAATAGGTTCTATGTCGTACAGCTCATGGGAACTTCCCGTGAGGTTGAGCTGCATAGGCCCCACCATGATGTGTGTCGAACATTAATACGTGCATTTGATGTGTCCCCTTTAAATTATGGGATATCCCAAAAATCAGCCGTATGCGGAACTTAGGTGGGCCATACCATCTAAAATCATGTGAAGACATTCCTAAAACATATAAAAGCACTTGGTGGGGCCCACCTAAATTTGGATGCATCTGAAACTTGGTTTGACCCATCATCCAAGTGGGACACACATAATGGATGGTCTAGATTTGTGAACCACACCTCAGTGGGCCCAAAAAAGGATCATGATGCTTTAATGGGAGGGTAAATGTAAGTATGTAACCCCTCTGGTAGGTGTATAGTGTACGTAAGCAGACTGCCATGCACCATGCCAATTTGTGTATTAATGTAAGCAAGTTCTGTGGGTCTCATTGTGAGGTATGTGTTATATCCAAACCGTCCATCCATTTGGCGTGCTCATCTTAAGGCTTGAGCAAAAAATTAAGACAGATCTAAAGATCAAGTGGACCACACTACAAAAAGTAGTGGGGGTTGAACGTCTACCATTGAAATAGAGAATTTGATCCGAACCGTACCCAACCCAATCCGACTCGGTTTTCCTAACCGAGTCAGACTCAGTTTGGGTCAGGCCAGCAGTGTGTCGGATCGGTCGAGTCAAAGGACACAGACTCGGTCCCGGATCGGATCGAGTTCGGTCATGGCATTGAAAGCTTTGGACCGAGTCGAGTTGGACTCAATCCGGTCCGACTCGACTCGATGCCCACCTCTAATAAATACATAATTCTAGAGCCCATATAACTTTGATATCCTTTAAACTATTCCTATAGCGTGGAGCTCGAGGAGAGTTCGCACCACACGTACACACTAGCTAGTTCGGTGGTGTGTAGGGGTGTACACAAACCGGGCTAGCCCGGTTAGCTCGCTCGACCCGGCTCGAAAAAACCTAACTCAGCCTGACCCGGAACTGAGTTCGGGTCAGGACGAGCCAATTTTCTAGGCCCGAAACCGAGTTCAGGCCGAGTTCGAATACATCCCAGTTCGGCCCAACTCGGTCCGAAACCCGACTCGCCCCGGCCCGACTCGGCCCGACCCGACCGGACCTGGCCCGGTCGAGTGTATAAAAAATTGACTTTTATTTTTATTTCTCTGATATGTTGATGGATGTTATGCAAGCTACGCAATGTATTAATGCCTCTTTTTTTTATCCATAAATTGTTTTTATTTTATGTCGGTATTTCATTATTGCTAAAAATCCTAAAATACTTTTCCAACACAATATGTAGATGTCTTCAAGCGAACCATAGATTGACATTTGGGACTATGGTTCCTTAGTCCATTTTCCAAAGTCTGAAAAGTTAAAGATTTTGTGTAATTTGTGTGGAGCCAAGTTTGTTAACAAAACTAATCGGCTCAGATTACACTTATCCTGTCGGGGCAGAAATGCAAAGCCGTGTCCTAAAGCCTTAAAAGAAATTCAAGTTCTTTTCTAAGTAGTTCTTGACTTAAACAAAAAAAGCTTCCGCTCCCCAATCTAAACTTTCTGAGGTAGAGAAGGAAGCTAAATTATTAGCGTTGGAAGAAGAACAATTCCAACTCGCTTTAAAGCGTAGTATGAAAGAGACTTCTCCACATCAGCGATGTCCTCCAAGACCACATGATGTCGAAGCAGGTTCAATCTGCACAGGTAAAAAGAAGAATAGTAAGAATTCAACTAAGTTTCTCTCCAGTCTGGGTGCGTTTTATAGGACGTTAGGAACTACGTATAAATCTTCTCACAAAAATAGTTTGAAAAATCTAATTCAAACTATACAAGAGGAGGGCGATAAAAAGTTATCTCCACCTTCTGGAGAGGGAGAGGTGAATGAGTATGTATATGAAGATTTAGATAACAGCTCGGGCTCAGCAGATGAATTTCCTCAACAATAGTAGTCAGTAGTGTATGACTGTATTTAGTTTGTATAAAATGTTTTATTTTATGCTTTGTCAAATATATGTAAATGTCCTGACTAGTTAGATTTTTTGTGGAGTCTATAGTTCAATTATCTAAACCATTGATCGAGGGCCTTGTAATGGGACGTGGATTACCTGTCAAAGCCCTTCCTATGAACTTGCTGTAAGGTTCGAAACTGGCCCGAACTCGAAGGTTTGAAACTGGCCCGAACTCGGCCCGAACTCGCGCCGGGCCCGGTTCGGGCTAGAGATGTTGGCCCGGTGACCAGGCTCGGTCGGGTTTGGGCCTTGTGTGGCTGTTGAATGGGCCTAGACGGGCTGAGGCTAGTTCGACTCGGCCCGACCCGTGTACACCCCTAGTGGTGTGTGGTACACCAGCCAATCTGCTCCTTGTGATTGGACGACATCATGATATTGTATTTAATACAACAGTGTTGACAACCTCAATGATGATGTTGACCCATTACCATGCAGGAAAACAATAAATCTTGTTTGTGAAGGAAATCTTGTTTAGCAAGTAAAGGATATAGATCTATGAGTGTGAATAATCTAGTCTGTAGAAGGTGTTGTAGCCTTTTTCTAGCTGTTCCCGAACCAATCAATGAGTAATGGACACACGTCATTGTAATAAATTATAAAATGACACACGCTATTATAGGAAAGAAATAGCATATATAAAATCTTTAAATATATTTGGAGAGCTTTTCACAAAAGTACAATTCGTGCAGAGCTAGGTAATACATGATATTTGATGACGAGGCACGATCGAGAAATCCAAAAGGCAGGAAAGTAGTCGAGCGAGAGAGAACGATTATAAGAATACATGTTAAGAAAAAGAAGGATGTAAAAGACTAAACGTAGCAATTCAATTGTCATAATCGCTATTAAAAAAAAAAAAAGACAAACATCTAAAGAGAATTATAACAGAGATTTATAAACTACAAAAAGTTCAACAAAGTTGTCTCATACCAATCTAACAAATCAATCAAATTATCTTTATCTTTTCTTATTATAGCTCAGCTTTATCTTAGGAGTAGTGATAATCTAGTAGCGGTAATCTTTAGTCGTAATTCAAGTCTATGCTTTTGCGTAAGATTATTTTCATTCTCAAATACAAGTTCATATTTCAGAAAGGCTTCTTGCAGTTGTTCCTTATGATCGACTGTAAGTATTTTCTTTTTTGGTTCAATTGCATTGATTGGTATATTATAAGTCCTTTCATATGGAAGGCGAGAAGCAACCCATCATCAGAAGAACCCCACCCTCTGAATATTGCCTGATCATCTTACAATTCCATCACGAGTGACTTAATAGGCGATCGATCTTCTTAGATCTCGGTCATATACACTCACATTTGACATATCTGCCTATCTTGGTGCTTAGGGTCAAGTTGTTTGGTTTGAAATGAGCTGCACAATTGATTTTGGCACGCCTGCACACACCACACGTGACCTAAATCAAACCGAGTGCCAATAATTTTTAGCACGCCCAGTGGGATAAAAAAAATGCTTAGTTGCCATAAATATTTAGTGTGTATTGACTGTGTAAAATATTAAGTGAAAAGCATGAGCCGAAGATGTACTCGTAATACTTTTGCAGTTAGTGAACCTTCTACACAAGAGAAGGAGATGCAGTGTAGCCAGTGCCTGAGTTGTTGTCGAACCTGGTACCTAATCCTCCAAATCAGGATATGGCATCTTCATCTCGGATAGATCCTTTTGAGATAATGGCAAATGAGTTACACGATATGCAATTGGGGATTCAACATATTGCAGAGTAGTCATGAGCTCAGGCAAAGCAGTCTCAAATTCGGGCTGAAACTTTCAACAAGTAGATGACTAGTCAGACTGAGAGCTTGAATCGGATGATGGCCATTTTCTTAAAAAGAGCCCCCACTGTGCCTTAACTGACAGTGCCACCTACTAAGTTCATATGATTTGAATGAGATAACAAGAATTTCTTTCCCAATGCAAGAACAAGAATTTCTTTCCCAATGCAAGAAATTAGGGAATACCTTGGGGGGACCTTTCCCTAACAATATCCCTTATAATGGGGAATAATACCCGATGGGACCTGAATTACCTCATGTGGCTGAATCACGCCATTTGGACTGCGACCAAGTTTTAAAATTGGTCAAAAAGGTGGAGGTCAAGTTTCGAGTCGTACTACCACTCCCATTTATCACAAACCTTATCCACAATGGATTGATCGATAGTCTCCATTGTCACAATCGAATTTGATGTTGTTCGACCAAGATGGCCGAGTTCGACCAAGATGACCGAATTTGACGTTTTTCGACCAAGATAGCCGAGTTCGACCATGATGGTCGAATTTGATGTTTTTGCCCATTAATCGTTTATATTTATTTCATTGAACAACAAGCCACCGTTGCTTTTACCTTTTTGCCGAAAGGCAAAGCGATGTTAGGGACAATGTTGTACCATATTTCTGACTATTCCTGAAATAACTAATGAAGAAAGGGCACACATCATTGCACGAGAAAGAAATAGCATCGTAAGATCTTTAGAGATGTTTGGAGCACTTTTCATGAAAGTGCAGCTGGTGCTAGTTAGATGATACACATCATCTGATGACGAGGCATGACCGAGAAGTTTAAAAGGCGGGAAAGTGGTCAAGCGAGAGAGAACGGTTAGATGGACATGTGTTAAGAAGAAGAAGGATCGAAAAGACCAAATATGACAACAATTTAGCTACCATAACAATTGAAAAAAAAAAAAGAAAAAAAGAAAAGAAAAGAAAAAGAAGAGAAATACTTGAAGGAAAGTTGCAACAAATATATATAAATAGCAAGAAGTTTAAAAAAACAAGTCGTATCATGCCAATCCAACAAACCGATCAAATTATCTTTATCTTTCCTTATTATAGCTTAACTCTATCCTAGGAGTAGCGATAATCTAGTAGTAGTAATCTTTAGTTATAATTCAAATCTATGCTTTTGCGTTGCACTATTTAAATTTTCAATACAAATTCATCTTTCATAAAGGCTTCTTACAGTTATTTCCTACGATTGACTGTAAGTATTTCATTTTAATTCGATTGCACTACTATATTAAAGTCCTTTTATACGAAAGGCTAGAAGTAATCCATTAGAAGAAGAACTCTACCCTCTGAGTATTGGGTGATCATCTTACAACTCCATCATGAGTGGTTGAATAGGTAACCTATCTTCTTAGGTCTCAGTCATATATGCTCACGTTTGACATATTTACCTATCGTTGAACTTTGGGTCAAGTTGTTTGGTTCTAGCATGCTCACACACACCACACATGAGTGCCTACGAAGGCACATGAGAGTCGGTTCAAGTCATCATTGATGACATCAGTTGAAAAAATATACATAAAATAAAAAAACAAAACACAAATGGGAAAATGTATGTATTTTCTCTTTCATACATCAATTTTCTCTGGACCCAATCATGTATATGTGTTAGATCCACACCATTCATTCATTTTTATAGATTAGTTAAGCTCAAGTGGACCACACTGTAGGGAAAAAATGGGATTGAACGGCTACCATTGAACCCTTCCTATGGTCCATCTAACCTATTCATTAGGTATGGGAAAACACAAATATTAGCTTGATCCTGGCCTTATCTAGCCCTGGGAAGATTGTAATGATAATATTCAATTCCCACTTTTTCCTGCGGTGTGGTTTATATCTACTTCATTTTTTTAAAAATCTCATTTCTTAAAATAATCTGGGAAAATGGATAGACAATATGAACACATATACCATCGTGGGTCCCACTGAAGTTACATGCATCAAAGCTTATGGTTTTCTTCTCTCCGCAATTGGAATGGGCTTTTTTATAAACTTGGTTAAATTTCCTGAGGCCCACCATGACGTATGTGTTAAATCCACACTGTCCATTAATTTTTTGAGATCAATTTAAGGCATGATCCTGAAAAAGAGCCAAAACCAAAACTCAAGTGGACCACGCCACAGGAGACGGTGGTAATTGTATTCCTATCATTGAAAGCTTCTGGGGGCCACAGAAGGCTGGATCAATCTAATATTTGTGTTTTGCCTTCATTCAGCTCTTGACCTTATGAACAGGTTAGATGGCAAATAAGCATGATGATGATGGCCTTAGAAAAGTTTTAACAGTAGTTGTTCAATTTCCACTGCTTCTTGTGGTGCAGTCCATTGAGCTTTGGATTTGACTCGTTTTTAAGCTTGTGCCTTAAATTGATATGAAAAAAATGGATAGACGGTGTGGATCTCACACATATATTATGGTGGGCCTATCACATATATTATGGTGGGCCTATCACATATATTACGGTGGGGCCTACGAAGGACTGGGAAGAAAACCATAAGTTCATACACGTGGAATTTATGTTTTAAATCCACAATATCCTATGAAGGACTGGGAAGAAAACCATAAGTTCATGCATGTGGAATTTATGTTTTAAATCCACATCGTCATCTCTATTCTGAGAGATAATTTTAGGGCATGATAGAAAAACGAGGTTGATCCAGATCTAATATTGGGAACACCGTAGGAAACGGTGGGAATTGGAGGCCTACTATATATTGGAAAGTTCTTGGAGCCACATAAGGCTCAAATCAAGTTGATATTTGTGCTTTTTCTCTGTACATGTTTGTGTGACCTGATGAAAATGTTAGATGGCAAATAAACATTGTGGTGGGTCATAGAAAGGTTCCAACTGTAGTTGTTCAATCGCCAATTCCTCCTACAATGTAGTCTACTTGAGCTTTGGATCCGCCTCATTTTTAGGATAACGCCCTAGATTGATATGGAAAAATGGACTGACAGTGTGGATTTAACACATATATCATAGTGGTCCACAGAAGATCCACCCATCAGCAAACCAATTGCCACCGGGGAAAACCGGTGTATGAAAGAGGAAAGACATACATTCATATGTGATATACATTCATATGTATTTTTATTTATTATTTTCTTTATAAATTTTCTGACAGCTGATGTAATCAACTCTGACAGATGATTCACATTGGGAGTAACTTCTTTTAAGTAAAACATGAATTCTTCCAACCCAAACTACTTCAACGGCCATAAAATGTATAGTTGTGACAAGTTAAATTACTCGGGTAATCTTTTCTATAAATGCGGTGGCCCTTTATCATGTATAGGAAATTCTAAGCATCATTACATTGTTTTTAAGCCCCATTTGAATAGCGTCCCATTCATGTTCTGATTTCAAATTCAGCTTTTAAATCTCTTTTATGAATGTATAAATTTATCTATTATTCTATGATTTTAGTTTTATTATCTAATGTCTTAAATCTGTCTATAATAGATAATGTTGATGTCATTGGCAGATTACTTGATTCCAATAAGCAGATGTCGATGTTATTGACAGATACTTGATTCTATCAAAAAAATTCAGAAAAGTTCTAACTGATTGTTGAACATTTTTGGAGGTTACTATTGGATGGCATCAGTTTGTTCTCAATGTCTATCAACACCATTGTAGGCGCGCACAAAATTACATAGTTATGTGATTTGTTTCGTTTTTTGTTTAGATAACATATATATATATATATATATATATATATATATATATATATATATATATATATATATATATATATATATATGTGTGTGTGTGTGTGTGGGTGTAATTAAGATTAAGGAGAAGATTAGAGCTTTCTAAGTTCTTTTAAAGGGTTTAAGTGTATAGCATGAATTTTAAAGGAGATTCAACTGTTATTCAAATCGGTAAAATATTACTTTTATAGTGTATTATTTATTACTTTGTGTTATAATTTTTTCCCGTAAAAAATTTTAAACTTAAAAGTCAAATGACTTTTCTATTGAGTTGAGTTTGTTCATGCGATTGTGATTACATTGCATGATTCTGCTTTATATGTTTCTGCGAGTCTCAACAAGTTTTCTAACCGGTCCATCTTTTCTGACCATTGATGATATTTATCCTGACCATCTTTTAATAGGCTCTAGAATGGATGGATCAGATTGCCGTATAAAATCACTTCCACAGCCATTGCATGGAAGGTAGGGGTAGGGCACAGCTTTGAGAGTCCAGGTCAACTACCCTGCCGTATGGTTACAGTTATTAAAGCCTTTTGACGGTCCAATCATCCAATTGGACTGTCTCCACTAAAATCTAAACTGCATACAGTCAAGTAATACAAAGCATATGTGACGTACCCACTTAATCCATCCAGGTTTGCAAATCCCTCACGAGTGTATAACTCAGCCCATCTGTGACGTACCCAATTAATCCATCCAGGTGTGCATATCCCACACGAGTGTACAACTCAGCCCATCTACACCTCATCACGGCACATTGATTGAGATCCAAGACGTCCATATATTGATCTGCACCAAAAACTCATCATCTGGGCCATAGTGTTAGAAATCTTCTACAGCCGTCTATTTGTTTGATATATTTTGACCCACCTTTTTAAATGTCCAGGCCTTGTTTTCGGGCTAGGAAATCTATACAGTGGGGACCATCATCAGATGGACGGCTTGGATCTTCTAGGCATGTCCATTACACACGTTTGTAGGTTTTCCAAAGTTACAATCTATGTTTTGGAGGGACGCGGATTTCCTGCGAAAGCCTTTCGCAGGAAGTTCGTGCGCAAGGATTCTTGATGGGGCCCATTGTGATGTTCGTTAGAAATCCAACCTGTCCATCTGTTTTTTGAGCTCATTTTAGGACATGAGACCGAAAATTATTAGGATCTAAAGCTCATGTAGGCCATACTAGATGAAACAGTGGGAAAAGAAATTCCTACCATTGAAACCTTCCTAGGATCCACTTGATGTTTATATTCCATCCAAACCGTTTATAAGGTCATTTTCATTAAGATGAATTGAAAAAACCTAAGAAATTAAACCAATACAAAACTTTTGTGGCCATATAAATATTTTAATGGTGGCCACTAAATCCCCACTGTTTACTCTTATATAGCACACTTGAGTTTTTTATCCTCCTTATTTTTTATCGCATGTGCTTACGATGAACTCCAAAAACGTATGGACGGAGTGGCTTTTTGACAAACATCATGGTGGCCACACATAGAATCTTGTGCAGGAACTTACTGCGAAAGGCTTTTGCAGGAAATCCGCGCCCGTTTTGGAGTTATCTGAGACGTCCAGATTGATTGCTGACAAGTGATATGATGTGGATTAAAAATGGAGAAAGGCCAAACAACAGCATTGACTTCGTTCGTTTGGATGGGTTTGGTTAGTGTACGGTCCAACGGCACCCATTACGGTACGGAGGTTTGTTTCCAACCCGGGGCGCATCTCGAATGACGATCTAAACCGTTCATTTCTGGATTCTATGCTGCCCAGTCTACTGTACGAAACGTTCGTTGAACTTGATGATTGTCTATGAAGACAAAATTTTTTATGGATCTTATCCCATTCCAAGTTTCAATGGTCCGGATTATCGTATTATTGGAAGAACATAACTTGCATGCTGTGGCAGTTAGAACATGAACAGTTCAGATCAATGTAAGAATGCAATCCTACGTGGAAACAGGACACCATACGGCACTGTGGTAGGGAGCTCTGTACCCTATCAAAACTAGGGTTGTACACCGAATCGCACCGAGTGTCAACTCGACCCGCTAGCTGACCCCGGCTCAGCTCAATCTTAGGCCGGCTCAAATCAGTTGTGCCAGCAACTTGGGCCAGTTTGAGTTTGAGTCCAAAACAAGCCTCTACAGTATTTTCACAAACACATGCCGTGCATTTTTCATTTCTCGTTGTATGTAAAACTTGTTTAAAAGTATTTCTATAAAACATGTTTAAAAGTATTTCTTCAAACACCATGTAGGCAACATCAAAATAAAAAAATATTGATATCTGTTTTGTGTACATACTTTCTTTGCCGCTAGTCAATACATCGTTGAGTTATTTTATCAAATATTTGGAGACGAGCATCAATATCAAAGTAACCGAGTTGGCAAACTATTTTGATCTGAGTCCGATTCAAGTTGGAGTTTGATCTAAGCCGAGTCAAGCTTGAACTTAGTTCAGAATTTTTTGAGTTTAAAAAATCAGCTTAAATTCATCTTCGAACCGAGCTGAATGGAGCTTCTTTGAGTTGAGTTGAGTTGGGCGAGCTAACCGAGTTAACTCGGTTTGTGTACACCCCTAATCAACCCCTTTCTGAATACATGTAACTACTCGCTGTTGAAAGCGTTAATGGCCCAGAAACGTCAATCAGGAGAGCTAAATGCTCTCGCCTCACACGTGTAGATGTGGCTTTTGTGTGCAAGATCAGAACCGTTCGTCATGCAATCCCATCAATGTAGATACTATATCTAAAAAATCAACGCTATTTGAGTATTTAGTGGACCACATATGTACAATAGAAATGAACGGATGATGGAAATCAAACAATGGTTCAAGTTATGTGTAAGCTTGTGGCCCACCTGAGGGTCGTATTTGCACTCTTTTAGATTTAGCGGCTGAGATAGCGACGGTTAATTGACAAGCCGGTCGGATTGTATACACGTGTAACTCTTTCCCGCGTGCTAGGGGAGTGAACTCGATCGAGTGAATTAGCATTTCGCATACGAGAGATGATAAAGTCGACGGGAGATACTTCGACGGCCGCCAGATCTTTGATCAGATGATCGTTTGGTGTAGGACCCACCCTCCACGTGGCTGGTTGTGGTCCCCCTAAATGGTTAGTAGATAAATGCCGATCTCCACAACTGTCAGCCGTTTGTTTGATCTTGATGGCTTGACTTTGAAAATGTAAGGTCGTCGTGGACATTTTCACACGGCACATTTCTCTCAAACAAGGGTCCTGATGCGCCAGGACGTGAGCAGTGTGCTGATGCTATGAATCCGTACCAATGGAGCCACGTTTCAGAGATCCAGACCGTTGACCTGACCGACAGGAGTGGAAGTGGCATGCCCCCATAAAATCTTGTTTACAGGTTCTATCCATCCAAATTTTGGTCCTTTTACGGTCTAATTACGCCATTTTTTGCACATCCATACCGACTATTGAGATGCCGTATACCATCAGCATTGCATCTTAATAACGTATGCAATTCTGCCTCTAGTATCAAATATATCGGTTGCCCGTATAATTCGGTGGCACGTCACCTACTACAAGTAGAACGGCAATAGTGATCTTATTACCAATCCGGATCCTTACGGGTCCTTATCCTGGCCGGGTGGTACTCTTAGGAGTTTCAATACCTAGTCAGCTTGGAGGGTTCAGTACCCAGTTGTGTAGGTCCCACCTGATGTGGTGAAATCCTACTTTTTGAGATTATTTTGTGGGGGGTCTAAAACTGTGGACCCACCACCACAATTGTAAAATAATATTGAATATAATTAAAAACTTTTTGATGAGATAGATCTACTCACGACATCATAAAATGAAGTCCAAATGAACGGTTTAAATATATACTTGGAATTTCTGATGTGGGCATTCGTACCACCGTATTACCAAAAAGCAGAGCATTAATCTAATCCCATGGAATCAGGGGACAATCCCTGCCATGGGTAATAATGATGTTTTTTTGAATACAATCCCACCTAATACCTTCTAATCCAGTTGCCCAAACAGGGCCTTAGGAGTTTCAATACCTAGTCAAGGGTTCGAGTACCCATATGTGGTGAAATCCCACTTTGGCGTGAGTGTGTGGGGGTGTGTGTGCGTGTGTTAAAATAATAATAATAGATTACCTTTTGATAGATACACCTATGACTCGAAGTCCAGCAACAATATACTTGGGATTTCTAGGACGTCGACCAGTAGAAGGTTACGCAGATGGTGCGCGGATTCCGCACCGGCTGCTTAAATTTGAGGCGGTTTCTAGGGAGGTGCGTACGTAGGGTTTCTTCATTTATAAATCGGAATCCCTAGGGCCATTCTAAGGTATTATAAGGCTTCATAAAAGTATTCAAAGGGTTTTTAAAATGATTTTAGGGTTATCAAAAGGTGTAGCAAGGGTGAGATTTAAGCTTGTTTGAATCGGGTAAGTTTTCTCTCTTTGTAATTTCTATTTTCATAGTGAAGATCTGTCACTTTGTGCCGTGGTTTTTTCCTGAAAGAGTTTTTCACGTTAAATCTTCATGTTCTCTTGTGATTGCTTGGTTCTCTTGGATTGCTATCCTAGAGCCAAATCTGTGTGATTCCGCAGCACAAATCTCAACAAGTAGTATCAAAGCAATTGTTGGGGCACAGATCTGAATCTGCATGATTAGCAATAATGGGAAGTACTAGGTATGATATTGAGAAGTACTAAGAGAAAAATAACTTTGAGTTATGAAAGATCAAGATGATCAGTTCCTTAACCAAGTAATGCGAGAATGGTGCTCTTGAAGCGAGAAAGTCTAGTATGACTGATGATGAATGGAATACCCTTGATAAGAAGGCTTTATCCTCAATCCGTTTATGTCTCACGGATGAGGTTCTCTATAATGTTTTGAGGGAAAAAACTACAGCGAGTTTATGGGCGAAGTTACAGAATATCTATGCAAAAAAATTCTCTGAAAATCACTACACTTGAAATGGTAGTAGTATAACTTCAAGATGGCAGAGGGTAGAGATCTGGAGGCTCACATCAGCAACTTTAATAAATGGTTTGCAAATTACTGAATATAGAGGAAATTATCAAATATGAGGAACAAGCATGTATTTTGTTGAATTCTCTTCTGGTATCATATGAGTTATTCAAGGACACAATGTGCACCATAAATAAAACCCTGAGTGTTGACACTGTTATCTCAGCTCTTTAAAGAAAGGACATGAGAAATCTAAACGACGACATAGGGATATCTTTCGATGCACTGATTACGAGAGGCAGGAATTCTGAACGAGATACAGGATCTTCAAGACTTAGATCCAAATCCAAGGGCAGGGGCAAAGAAAAACTAAAGTGTTGGAACTGTGGGATGTCTGGACACATTAAGAAGGATTGTACCAATCCTAAAGCAAAGAAAGAAAATTCAGTGGCTTATTCTAATGAGGTTAATGTTGTCACATTGGATGAAGAGACAAGTGGTGGTGATGTACTATCTATGTCCATGATTGGATACTTGCACGACAATCATGAAAATGAGTGGATCCTTGACACAGGAGCATCATATCACATGACTCTTCATCAGATTTGGAGAGTATACATTCGAACCAATTATAGTAGCAAGGAGATTGAGAAGAGATATGTTGATGCAAATGTACAAAATGCAAGGATAATGCGAATGAGGGGTTCAACGTCCAACTCAAGGGTTGGAGTGTGGGATCAATGAATGTGATCCACCACGATCTATTTACCTGATGAGGGATGGTAAAGGAATGGAAAATTTTAGTCAATCTGAGTTTTTGATGGGCAAGATCAAGAAGACCAGCAAGCCATAGAGCATACGCTCGAGCTAACTAGGAAAGTAGGGGGTTGAGAAGAGATATGATGATTCAAAATATAGATATAGAGATGAATGCAACTAGTCTATAACTGGATGAATGGGTGGACAGGTTATTGCAAGGATTGACTATAGTAGGTTAGATCGGCCTTCTAGTGTCTTAGGCAACTAGGATTTGGGTGTGGTTAGGCTAGTTTGGGGTTGGAAGGGTTTCCTCTCCTTGCACTCTCATCCTCTCCTTAGTGGATGGATGCGTTGAGTTAGACTCACTCTCCTTCTCTCATTTTCTTCTAAAAGATGAGTGGTTTTAGTAAGTGAAGAGAGAATGGGTATTTATAAGTGTAGAGGATGGCACTTTGTAGTTGTTGAAAAGTTTATGAACTAAAGAAGGCTAAGAAGGTTGTGATTGGTTGAGGGGATGGATGTGCCACATGGCATCTTGCTATTGGTAAAAGGGCCAGTAAATGGTATAATTTTGGAAAAAACTAAGGGCAAAATGGTCATTTTGGCTTGAGTGGGACTCTAAGGTGAGGTGTAGAATTCTCTCCTTCACCTACCTTGTAATCAAATCTCATGATATTCCACATGGTGGGAGGCACACCATGCGCTACTGCTGGCATAGATGAGACCTAGTTTTCATTGGAAACATCGACAAAATATGGATACTTCTTTGGGCTCCTCACTCTCAGTTTATTAAGGTATTAATGCTAAATGGCCTAGATTTGGGCTTAGACTGGGCTTTAAACTGGACTTAACCTTAGGGTTTGGGTGCATATAGATCAATTGTCTTCCTTAGGTGGGGGTGTCTACATATGTATGATTGTAAATTTCCTTATATAAATTGGTGAGTTAATCTTGACTTGGACCTGAGTGCCAACCATAACCAGACTGCTATGGTGAGAAAAGGGGCCCGAATGCTCAAGTGTTCAAATTTAATATTCACTTAATGCCATAGACTATGGTTTCAACTTTGAAGACTTGGACTTTAGAGACTTGTGATGGGTTTTTTTTGACCCGTCGTCGACCGGTCGTGAGTCCTGCTCGACCGGTCGAAGGTTGGTGGTCGACCAGTCGTGGAGTCAAGTCGTGGCACGACTCAAAGTCTAGCGACTGTGGACTATTTTTCTCCGGGGTGCTCGACCAGTCGTAGGTAGCTCTCGATCGGTCGTGGACTCGGTTTGACCAGTCGAGGTTACACAGATTCGTTCTGCGATTTTGCGTGGATTTCGTGTCGCAAGTCCTTTCGCAAGTGGGATGCGGAAAGGAGTTTCCTAAAACTTTAAATAGGAGTTTTTAGGGCTTTCTAGGGATGACAAGAGGGTTTCCTAAAGCTTTACAAGGGATTTGCTAAAGGGTTTAGGGCTATCAAAGGTGAGAGAGAGAGGAAAAGAGAGAGAGGAAGCTTATAGAAGGGAGATTATGCTCTTGGAGGTTATCTACTGCGCAATCTATATCTCAGCGCTTCTATGTCCTCGTAATTAGTGAGATCTCTCCGTTTTCTTTGTTTATCTCATTGTTTATCCACTCCTGTGTGAGTGAAGAAGGTTGTAACGTTCTACTTCATAGTGGATTGTTGATCTAGACGAGGTCCCATGATTTTTTTTACCTCTTTAAGGGTTTTCCACGTAAAAATCTCTTATGTGGTGTGTGATTGATACGTTGATTGTTTTCATTGCTTTATTATCCATAATTCTAGTTTTTTCTGGAGGGCTAGATCCTAAGGTTTTGTGCAAGGCCCCCAACAAAGTGGTATCAGAGCTAAGTTCATTGAACGGAAATGATTAGTTTTGAATTATGGAAGGTGGCTCATCAAGGATGATTAGCCTCAATGGTTCTAACTGGACCATATGGAAGGCTAAGATGGAGGACTTGCTTTATTGCAAGGACTTCTATTCTCCAATTTTAGGCATATCAGCAAAATCTAAAGATATGTCTGATGATGATTGGAAGAAGATGGACCGGAAGGCGGTGGGGTTTGTTAGACAATAGTTGGATGATTCAGTATTCCACCATGTGTCTACGGAAACCTTAGCCACTAGCCTATGACTGAAATTACAAGGGCTGTATGAGAGGAAGATGGCCGGTAATAAATTTTTTTGATAAGGCGACTTGTGAATCTCGAGTTCAACGATGGTGGTTCTGTGGCCGAGCACATAAATGAGGTCAGCAATATAGTGAACCAACTCTCCTCTATGAAGATAGTCCTGGATGATGAATTGCAGGCTTTACTTTTGCTTAGTTCATTGCTTGACAGTTGAGAGACATTGGTGTTGTCTCTAAGTAACTCCGTGCCAGACGGAAAGATATCCATGAAACAGGTAACTAGCTGTCTCTTCAATGAAGAGACAAGGAGGAAGTCTCAGGGGTCTACTCAGCAAGAGGCTCTTGTGACACAGGAACGGGGAAGAGGAAAGAATAGGAATGGCGAAAAGGCCTGAGATAAATTAAGAGGCAAGTCTAGTAACAGAAAGGATGTTAATTGCTAGAATTGTGGCAAGAAAGGCCACTACAAGCATGAATGTCGTGGTAAGAAGAACGACAAGAAAGGAAAAGGAAGGGAAGATGAATCAGATTCCACTGCTTCAGATGGTGACGTTGTAGTTATTCTTCCTGCAAATCATGATGTATGTCTCATGGCTACGAGTCAGGACACTGACTGAGTGATAGACTCAGGAGCTTCTTTTTATGCAACTCCACGCAGGGACTTCTTAACAAGCTACAAGTCAGGTAACTATAAGACTGTGAAGATGGAAAATTCTAGCGTATCGAAGATCATATGAGTTAGTGATATTTGTGTGAAGACCGATGTGGGCTGTACATTTGTTCTCAAGGATATGAGACATATCTCAGACCTTCGTCTTAACTTGATGTCGACGGGAAGGTTGGATGATGATGGCTATGAAAGCCGGTTTGCTGGTGGGCGCTGGAAGCTCATCAAGGGTTCGTTGATCACAGTTAGAGGAAAGAAGTGTTGCACCCTTTACAAGGCAAGTGTCAGTGTGTGCAAGGGTGGGTTGAACGAAGCGGAAGATTCAACTATTGACATATGACACAGAGGTCTAGGCCACATGAGTGAAAAAGGGCTTTAGGTACTAACAAAGAAGCAGCTCCTTCCAGGCGTGACAGGTACACCTCTCAAAACTTGTATTGATTGTTTATCAGGGAAACAACTTAGAGTTTCATTCGTTAAAACTGCTTCTCATGTTAATAAAGTGTATACATTAAATTTGGTTCTGATGTTTGTGGTCTTATGAGGATAAAAACTATGGGTGGGGCATTGTATTTTGTTACTTTTATAAATGATGCATCTAAGAAGGTTTGGGTTTATGCTTTGAAATCCAAGGACGAGGTCTTTAATGTGTTTAAATTGTTTCATGCTATGGTCGAGAGAGAGAGAGAGACAAGTAGATCATTGAAGTGCATCTGCACTGACAATGGTGGTGAATATATTGGCGACTTTCATGAGTACCACAAGTCCTTGGGTATACGGCATGAACAGACAATTCCCAAGGACCTCCAGCATAATGGTGTAGCTGAGCGAATGAATCACACCATTGTTGAGAGAATGAGATGCATGTTATCCCATGCAAAATTGTCCAAGACATTCTGGGGAGAAGCAATGCACATGACAGTGTATTTGATAAACAGGTCTCCATCAGCCCCATTGAATAGAGTACCTGAGAAGGTGTGGACTGGACAGGATCCATCGTACAGTCATCTCAGGGTGTTTGGATGCAGGGCATCTGTTCACGTACCAAAGGACGAGAGGTTCAAGTTCGATATGAAGATCAAGTAGTGTGTGTTCTTAAGGTACGGTGATGAAAAATTCGGTTACAGATTGTGAGATCCAACCGAAAAGAAGCTCGTCAGGAGCAAAGATGTGGTTTTCTTTGAAGATCAGTGTATAGAAGACATTGGTAAGCCAAAGAAGAATCAGCCTAGTTCAGGTGAGCTAGAGGACATGGATCCAATTATTTCTCTCGTGGTGCCTGATGACGGGGGAGTACAGCAAGGTACAGAGGACGAGGGAGTTCCTTCAGAAGATGGACCAAGGGAGCAGTTCCCACTTGATCCACCTGTTGAGCCACAGGTGAGGAGGTCATCTAGGGACAAACAACCGTCCAAGAGGTACTCGCCACATAAGTACATTATGCTGATTAATGGGGGAGAGCCAGAAGATAATTCTAAGGCCCTAGCCGACGAGCATAAGGGAAAGTGGTTGAAAGCTATGCAAGAAGAGATGAAATCCTTGCATAAGAACCACACCTATGATATGGTGAAACTGCCTATGGGCAAGAAAGCTCTAAGCAACAAGTGGGTGTTTAGAAAGAAGATTGAGCAGAAGAACTCACAGATGAGGTTCAAGGCTAGACTTGTGGTAAAAGGGTTTGGTCAGAAGAAATGCATAGACTTCGAGGAGATATTCTCACTAGTGGTGAAGATGACATCCATACGGATGTTGCTTGGGTTGGCGGCTAGCATGGATCTGGAGATAGAACAGTTAGATGTTCAAACTGTCTTCCTCCATGGTGACCTGGAAGAAGAGATCTACATGCACCAACCAGAGGGGTTCGAAGTCAAGGGCAAAGAGCATATGGTGTGTCGGCTGAGGAAGAGCTTGTATGGGTTGAAACAAGCTCCACGGCAATGGTACAAGAAGTTCGATTCATTCATGTTATAGCATTTGTATGACAGAACGGAGTCAAACCACTGGGTGTTCACACGCAAGTTCTCAGATGGTAATTTCTTAGTTCTACTGTTATATGTTGATGACATGCTCATCATGGAAAAAGACATCAAGAAGATCGACCGGTCAAAACAGGAGTTGGGCAAGTCTTTTGCAATAAAAGACTTGGGCCCGGCTAGACAGATCCTAGGAATGGAGATAACCCGTGATAGAAGCAACAGGAAGCTTTGGCTGTCATAAGAGCGGTATATTGAGAAAGTCCTAGAGCAGTTTAATATGAATGCAGCAAAGCCGGTCAGTACTCCACTAGACGGTCACTTCAGATTGAGCGACAGGCAGTGTCCCAAGACGAATGGAGAGGTGGAAGAGATGTAGAAAATACCCTACGTGTCAGTGGTAGGAAGTTTAATGTATATTATGGTGTGTACACGCTCAGACATAGCATATGCGGTTGGTGTTGTCAGCCGGTATCTTGCTAATTCTGGTAAAGAACATTGGGCAGCGGTAAAGTGAATACTGTAGTATCTAAGAGGCTCATCCAGGTTGAGCCCATGCTATGGTGACGATAAACCTGTGTTAGAGGGCTACATAGATGCAGATATGGCAGGTGACATAGACTCTAGGAAGTCTACATCGGGGTTCATGTTCATGTTTGCAGGGGGAGCGGTGTAAGACCCGTATCCTAGACCGTACCGTTCCGTAGGTTCCCGAGGTCTTTCCGGTCGAATTCCGGCAACCTTCGACCCTTAACCAGTATTGCGTGCGACCTTGATTCACACGTCGTTAATCTGATTCGACTCAACCTGAGACTTGTACCCTTGCGACCGCACCGTCGCCGCGGTTTCGATGCCGCGACTCGCGCCCCAAGGCGATGCTCTAGTCAGGAGATGTGGGCCAGTGTTCGGTGCGAGGAAAATGTCGCGCGTTGCGAAACCCAAGAGAATCTCAACGAGATGTTACATCAATCATCCATCAATCTATCCCATCATGTCAAGTACACATCACCTCACACCCTTCCCCAAGCAAGCCCCAAAGTCAAAAAAGCTCTTACACACCCATGCCTTTCTTACACAAATTACCACAAAAGTTAAAAAGGCTCTTACACACATCCATCAATCCATCAACCATCCTTCTCTCTCTCCCTTTACAACCCTCTCTCTCCTTCATTTTCAAAACACAACTCCAAGTAACCAAAGAGCATCACACGTCCAAACCTCTCCCTATTTCTTCCAAGCTACAAGTGTGGCCCACCTTTCCCACCCTCTCATCTCCCATCTCAACCATCCAAATCTCATCTCCACCGTTGGAATCAAAGCTAAGGAGCTAAGGAAGCCTATGGTGCAAGAAGAAGCCGGTGGGTGATTTTTTTCATTCATTTATTTGATTTAAGGGCCACATGTAGTGGGACCCACATTGATGTAGGCTTTGTATCAAAGAGGGGCCCATAGTGGCGGGGCCCCTCCATCTTTACCGGTGTTTCTCTCTCTCTCTCTCTCTCTCTTTCAATGTTTATGGCCCACCTAATGTGTGTATTTCATCCATTGCACCTACCGGTGGACCCCATCCATGTGGGACGCACCATGATATTTATATGTCATCCCAACCTTCCATAAGGAGCCCACCTTGATGTGCTATCAGGGGGTGTGGCTGCCAGTGGAGTGCAACTGACGTGGGACCCACCTAGCCCCATGGTTCAAGTGGCAGACGAGTGAAAGATACCTTGTTTTAACAAAGGTCTGGGCGTCGATTCCCGGTGGAGGTGGTTAAACAGTGAAGTGTGAACTGGTAGGGGGGAGTGTGCACTAACGTGGAGTGTGCACTGACGGTGGGTGTAGACTGACGTGGGTCCAAGGCCCATCCACACCGTCCACCCTTTCTGGTGGGGCCCACCATAGTGTATATGTCCCTTCCAGCCGTCCACCATTCTGGACGGTGGGACCCAAGATCGTGTGGGGCCCTCGTTGGATACCCAGATCCATAGCTCAACTGGCAGCGGAGTGGAGATACCTTGTTTTACACTGAGGTCTTGGTACCGTCCCTGTAGGGTGGCTAACAGTGATGTACCACTAACGTGGGGCCCACTTGACCCTTGGGTGTAGCTGAAACTTGGTCGGATCCTTCATTCAAGTGGGACACCCACGATGGGTGGGCCGGATTGGTGGACCCCATCTCGGTGGGCCTGATAAATGGTTATGAATGTTTTAAATGGAAGGGAACCCTCTCAACTATTGTATTGGGTGTGGCCCACACAAGTCACGAACTGACTTGATTTTTGAGACCTAGGCCCATGCTGACATGGTGCATCTAACTGATGGGTTAGATGTTGGCAAGCATCAACGATGGGCCACACCATGGGACCCACCTCTGTACGTGTTTCCCATATATATGGTGGGTCTTACATGGGACCACCTGTTGTGTCAGGAGGAAGAAGCAGGAAAAAGAAAAGAAAATGAAAATGAAAGAAAAAGTAAAAGGAAAGGAGGAGAGAGCAGCCATGTGCTCTCTCTCTCTCTCTTCATCTCTCTCTCTACATCTCTTTCTCTACATCTCACTCTACATCTCTCTCTCTCTCTATCTCTCTCTCTCTCTCTCTCTCTCTCTCTCTCTCTCTCTCCCTGTGTGCGTCAGCAGGGTGTAGGCCCCACTTAATGTATGTGTTTTACTCCAGCCGTCCATCTATTTTTATGGTGGAGCCACCTTGGGGATGCGCTGCATCCACCATCCAGCCCATGGACGGTGGATCCCAGCCATGATGTATGGGTTTTACACATGCCGTACATCTATTTTGATGGTGGGACCCATCGTGAGGTATGTGTTTTATCCTCGCCTGGTTCCCCTCCCGGACTTGGGTGAGGCACTAGTAGGCCCACCTTGATGTCTGTATTATATCCACCCATCCGTTGAGGCCCACCTTGATATGCATAAGGCCCAAGTGATTAGGCCCACCTTGCCATAATTATGACCTGTTGTTGAGGCCCGCTTTGATGTGAATGAAAGGCCCATGTTACGAGGCCTATTTTGATGCATTCTAAGGCCCATGCTTGAGTTGTATTACCTAAGGCATCATATGGATCCCAACATGGTTTATGTAATGATGACCGACATCATTCATGTCTTGCAGATCCACATTGCAGTATAGTATTGGTTAAATGTCCGCATTATGACTCTCCCTAGCGCCATTGATACGGTTAACGCCTATGTATTCATGGATTCATATGACATGTTTAGTAGATAGCATGTTCATACGCATTACTCTGAATACGCATACTTGCATTACGATTGTTTGTGACTCCCGGACACACTTTCACTACCCTCTAAGTTTTCTATAAGATTTATGCTCTACATGGGGTGCTATAGATACAGGTGAAAGTCCCTAAACCCCGCCATAGCCTACCTCGAGGAATTGGTAGGCGGGTAGTGATGTCTCTTCCACTTACCTTGTTAATACGCGATAGGGCGCGAGCAATGGTTTAGAGTGTGCTAGACCCGGTGATATCAGATGTGTGCGTGTCTACATGGGGTGCTATAGATATCCCTGGGTGAAATGTAGGTGCCGATGACGTGGTTGGTTGGAAGGGGGTGCGGCCTTACCCGAGGACGCAGCAACGCTGAGGTAAGAGCATAGAGAAGATCATTTTGGAGCTTTTGTCTATCATCATTGTATTTCCCTTTATGCTCATTGTACTTATAAAGTTTTTTATCATAGTGGAAATGTGATGGAGTTTTTGGTTGTTGTTTGTGGGTTATGCATTTGGTTATGCTTATTACGGTTAATTATTCATGGATTCCGATGTTAAAATCCTATCGCATTACGACCTTGTGCACACACTTTCACTACCCTCTAAGCTTTCTGTAGCATCACGGGATCGGATGAGGTAAGAGCATGGAAGATCATTTTGGAGGGAGCTCATTATACTTATAAAGAGTGGAATGGGGTTCTACGGAGGTTTTGGGTTATGCATTTGGTTATGCTTATTCGAACGATCAAAAATTTTGTAGAGATCCCGGTATTTCGAATGGGGTTTGGGGCGTGTGACACAGTTGGTATCAGAGCATAACTTGGGAATAACTAAGAACAATATTACATGTCTACTATGGGTTTATGATGATTAAGTCCCAAGTCCGGATAGCTTAGCAATTTTTATTATCGACCCTTAACGTTCGTACCTTCGAGAGTTTCTAAGTTGATAGGCGCCTTCGATCTTCCTGTAGGACATGGCGCGCCAGAGAGTGACCCGATCGACCCCAGCACCACCACCTGAGACTCCTGCATCACCGCCTAAGACTCCCGCACTACCACCTACGATGCCCATTCCACCACCAGGGATTCCTACTGCCCATCCTGAGTATGCTGCTCCTCCACCAGAGACCGATGCGGATCCGACCGTATCCGTGAGTGCCTCCTAGTTGCAGCAGATGTTACAGGCTGTGACGGTTGCACTTTAGGGGCAGGGCAGGCACCCCGTTGTTTCACCGGAGCAGGCTGAGCAGGAGCGCGCGAGCGCCCTCCTTCGTGAGTTTCGACGGCTCGATCCCCCGCATTTCCAGGGTGAGCCAGACCCGACGGTAGCCGAGAGATAGCGCGCCGATGTGGAGAAGATATTCAAAATGATGGGATGCACGACCGAGTGGCGAGTCCGATTCGCTGTATTTCTTCTCCATGGTGAGGCTGAGCACTGGTAGACGTCAGTCTCCCTAGCAGCAGGCGTTGATTTTGTGTGGACATGGGAAGATTTTGTGGATCAGTTTGACTGACAGTATTTTCCTGATCACATCCGACGACAGGGAGCGTTGGAGTCCGATGGTGCAGGGTGATATGACAGTGGCTCAGTATGCGGCCCATTTTGTAGCGCTGTCTAGATTTGCACCATATCTAGTAGATAATGAGGGACGGAAAGCCCACCGATTCAAGGACGGTTTGCGTTACGGTCTTCGAGGCCGTGTCATTAGGCATGAGCTTCCGACTTTCGAGGGAGTGGTATGGAAGGCCCAGATTTATGAGGCTGAGTGGGCCGGTTCTTAGTCCGATTGCGGTCAGAGGAGAGACCGAAAGAGGCCCGCTCCTTCTGGTGACTCGCAGAAGCATCGACGGTAGCAGCAGAGGCGCACAGGTCGCTCAGCCTTCCGAGCAACAGCAGCACCTCCAGCACCACCTCCGAGGCAGTTCACCGGCACCTGTTTTGGGTGCGGTGCGATGGGGCACCGTATGTGGGAGTGTCCCCGCCCCTAGTAGCAGCAGCAACAGAGGACCCCACAGCAGCAGCAGCGCAGCCGAGAGGTCCACAGCAGCCTCCACCACAGCAGCAGAGACCTCCACAGCAGCAGCGACAGCAGCCCCCACCACCGAGGCCACCTCAGCAGCAGCATCAGCACCAGCCTCCGAGACCGCAGCAGCAGAGGCAGCAGTTTCGACCGCCTCAGCGACCCCAGCAGCAGCAGCACGTTCAGAGGGGACAGGCACCTCCCCAGCCAGCTCAGGCTAGGTTCTACGCGGCTCAGCAGGATCCGCAGTCATCTGGAGGGGTTGTCGAGGGTATGATTTTAGTCTCTGCATGCGCTGCACGTGTGTTGTTTGATTCTGGTGCATCGCATTTTTTTTGTAGCCGAGAGTTTCTGTCGATCGACTGGCCTACCGTTGGAGTCTACTCGTGAGAGTTTGTCAGTATCGACTCCCTTGAGGAAGACTGCAGTGTTGGGCCGATTTTGCTCGTCTTGCCCCATTCTAGTCGGGGATACCTTTTTACCTGTCGATCTGTTTGCATTGCTGATGTCCAGGTTCGATGTCATCCTGGGCATGGATTGGCTTGCCGAGTACTATGCCATATTGGATTGCTCCACGAGGATCGTCACATTCTGTATACCAGGTCGTTGCAGAGCCCCAAGGAGAACCGTTGTCTTGCTTGATGTCTTGCGTCGTTGGGGAGCCTGTTGCCGCTTGTATTGATCAGTTGCCGATCGTTTACGATTTTCTTGATGTGTTTCAGGAGATTCTAGGATTACCACCTTGCCGACTCACCTCGTTTCAGATTAATCTCGTGCCCTGTACCGTACCTATTTCGAAGGCCCTGTATCGTATGGCACCGTTGGAGTGCGGGAACTGCAGAAGTAGTTGGATGAGTTGCGTGAGTTGGGCTTTATCCGTCAGAGCAGTTCGCCGTGGGGAGCCCCGGTACTCTTCATGAAGAAGAAGGATGGATTGTTGAGGCTCTGCGTAGATTACCGCGAGCTCAACAAGGTCACGATCAAGAACAAGTACCCACTCCCGAGGATTGATGATTTGTTTGATCAGCTGCAGGGTGCACAGTTCTTTTCGAAGATTGACTTGCATTCCGGTTATCATCAGATTCGGGTCTGAGAGGAGGACATTCCGAAGACGGCTTTCAGGATGCGCTACGGTCATTTTGAGTTTCAGGTCATGTCCTTCAGACTGACCAATGCACCCGCGGTCTTCATGCAATTGATGAATGAGGTCTTCCGCCCTTATCTCAATCAGTTTGTTGTAGTCTTCATTGACGACATTTTGATCTATTCGAGGACCTGTGAGGAGCACGAGCAGCATCTGGAAGTTACGTTGCAGACCCTCCGCCCGCACCAGTTGTATGCGAAGCTAGAGAAGTGCGAGTTCTGGCAGGAGGAGGTGAAGTTCCTCGGTCACGTGGTGTTGAGGGTCAAATATTGCTTATTAGACCCCATTTATTACCTAGATTTACGGGCATAATAACTGTTTGACGGCCGTTTTAATCACATTTGTGATGCAGGGTGTAACTACAAGCAGAGACTGAAAAAATGGTGCTGAAAGCATGGATTTAACGCTCTGATGACACCAAAGGTAAGGGACGGACTCCATGGGACCAAGATTGACGAATTTACACGCCAGGGGTCCGAGGAAATCAAGCCGTTCACATTGAAAAGTCCCGAAAATGGTCCAGAATGCTAGATCACAGGGTTCCCACCATCCGTTTGGCTCGAAATTACATACAAAGCCTGAGGACCATAATTTAACCGTACATATCAAAATTCAGCTCCCAGATCTCCATGAAAGTGGCCCAACGGACAGATCAGCCCATAAATTAGTGATTTGGGGCCCACCTGATATTTGGATATACTGCAATTTCGTTGTCAACACTTTAAATTGGATGAGGAAACGGATGGACGGAGCAGACTTCTCATAAACATCTCTGTGGGACCCCTACATGCAGTGCATGTGCAAGGAGCGAAAGTGCACCAGGCGTGCACCTAAAAAATCCGGAAGTCGGTCAGCGTTGCTGACCGACTCTTCTTCTCAAACCAAGAAGAACGCAAATAGCGTTTTCCTGTCTTGATTGGGTTTCGTTTGTGGGCCCCACCTATCATCCAGATCATCAATTCGGACCGTCCATCGGACTCCAACAGCCCAGCTAATGTAGACCTAGGTGTTTGTATATTTCCATGCAAGGAAACGTGCGATGATTTCAGCCGAACGAAAGATTAATGGTGGAAGCAAAGATTCAATGGACAGCATCAAAAGACGTACAAATACCCTTTTCCAATCGGTTTTTCGAGAGGAACGCAATGGACGGCTTGGATTCTCCCATTAAAATCAATAATGGGCCCCACCATCAACACAGCGTAAGCCTCTGCGCAGGCTGTGCGTTCGAACAGCGCTCGGACTCTGTGGGGAGTTGTGGCCCACCGTCTTCGCCCATCCGTCCGATCCAGACCATTCACTGGACTCCCACAATCCCATTAACCATCGCCTAGATGACAAAATTTCAAGAGATAATAGAAGATCGGATCTAAACCCTTCAAGCGCAGGACCAACGGTGCATAGAGTAATCCATGGGCCACACCGAATTTTATCCGAAAACAGTCATGTCCGACCCTTTTTTCCGTTCACAATCTAATGAACGGACTTGATTTGTCGAGAAACACCAGAAAGTGGGCCCCATCAACATCTAGCGTCAGTTGGAGGGCCCTGTTTCGCACGTCCGCGAGTCCCGGATTTTCGGAATCATGTTGGCCACTGTCTTCAATCAGATGGAAAATCCAAACCGTCCATCATGTAAGGTGCTCAAAAAATGTCCCAAGGACGTTCTCCTTTTCAACAGAAAGCAGGGAAGATAGGAGCTTTCTGCCTCTGTTTTCGGTGCGAAAACTACATGCACGTGGTTGCGTAGACTCCAGCCGGCTTCTCTGTTGCGTATGGGGCCTTCTCCACCGCTTCTCCAGGACTGATTCAACTTCCCATCCACTGTTTTTCACAACTATAAAAGGGAGAGAAGGAGAGAAGGGGGGAGAGCTAGGGAAGCTTGGGCAGAACGGTGGAGGTAGGGACAGAGGGAGAGAGTTTTATTTTATTTTATTTATGTTTTTTATTTTTATGTTATTTTTTTAGCCCAACCATGGTCGGCTAAACCTCTTAGCTAGGGCTAAGAGGTGAAGCTTGTAGCATGATTGGGACGTTTGCTTGGCTTTAATTTATGTTTTGTGGAATTCTTATGGATTTTAGTTATTTATGAAGGCATATTTTTAGTTTTTTAATGGTTTGTTGTGACTCAAATTACAATGGATCTGCGATAGCTTTAAGTATGTTTTTCCTATTATTGAGATTGTGAAATTAGTATGACCTGTTGTTCACCATTGTCCCATGGGCATGGTCGGCCGATGGAATTCTTCCTAACTTTCACAATTCTTCTGTGATTGACTGTGGGTTTGGTAAATTGCCGTTGTTTGCCATTGTCTCCTGGGCATGGTTAGGTGATGGGATCACTTCCAAATTTACGCCAATCATATTTGTTGATGATTAGATCCATGAGACATTCAGAGATCTGACAAATCTCTTCTTACCAACTGGATAGGATATGGCTCTAATTCCAGTTGTGTCATTGAATCAATACAAGGTAATCTCCCAATTGCTATAAGTGGATCCTTAGTACCCTAGTTCCCACCTTTATTTTTCACAAGTTTTAGATTATTATTCATCATTATTCCTCAAATTACACTCAATTTAGATTTCATCTTAGCCTAGTTCTAATTCTACTTAATTTTAGAGTACGTACAAGTTTCAGTCCCTGTGGATTCGACCTCGGTCTTACCGAGTTTATTACTACATCACAACCCTGCACTTGGGGAGTGAACACGTGGTGATGAGGGAGGGTGTCGCAGTGGACCCCTCGAAGGTTGAGGCAGTGCATCAGTGGGGCCAGCCCACGACTGCGTCTGAGATCCGCAGTTTCCTTGGTTTGGCGGGCTATTACCGGCGTTTCATTGAGGGCTTCTCTCGTATTGTAGCCCCGCTGACCAGGTTGACTCGAAAGGGTGCGAAGTTTATTTGGAGCGACGCCTGCGAGCGAGCATTTATAGAGTTGAAGGACCATCTGACATCCGCTCTTATCCTCACTCTTCATTCTGGGAGTGACGGATTTATTGTATTCACTGATACCTCGCATATTGGTTTGGGTGTTGTCCTGATGCAGTACGGGAGACCAGTGGCCTTCGCGTCTCGCTAGCTCAAGATCCATGAGCTGAACTACCCCACACATGATTTAGAGCTGGCTGCAGTTGTCTTCACACAGAAGGTGTGGAGGAACTATCTCTATGGGGTTAGGTTCGAGCTCTTCTCCGACCACAAGAGCTTGAAGTACCTCTTCTCGCAGTATGAGTTGAACATGAGGTAGAGGCGCTGGATGGAGCTCCTGAAGGACTATGACTTCGATATTCAGTACCACCTGGGCAAGGCGAACGTGGTGGCAGATGCCCTCAGCCGTCAGCCACGAGGCCTGGTGGCGCATATGATGATTCAAGAGTGGCGGATACGTGAGGATGTAGCAGAGTATGATTTTGAGTTTGGCCTGCAGTCTTCTATCATGCAGTTATCGAGCCTGTTGATTCAACCCTCTCTTGTCGCAAGGGTGATCGAGGCTCAGCAGACTGATGAGTCGTTGTAGAGTTATATGGTGGAGGCAGCATCCAAGAGTTAGGAAGATTGACTGATTTGTACAGATGGTGGACTTCGCTTCAGAGGCCGATTATGTGTCCTGGATATTTCTGAGTTACGCAGAGATCTTATGACCGAGGCACATCTATCGCGGTTTTCTATCCATCCTAGCTCGACGAAGATGTACCGTGATATGAGGCGACAATATTTTTGGACAGGGATGAAGCGCTAGATCGCTAGTTTTGTGGCTGAGTGTGACACATGTCAGCGTGTCAAGGCCGATCATCAGAGACCCCCTGGTCTATTGCAGCCATTGAGTATCCCAATGTGGAAGTGGGAGCACATGTTGACGGATTTCATTATGGGCTTGCCGAGGACTCAGCACAGTCATGACGCCATTTGGGTTGTTGTGGATCGTTTGACGAAGTCGGCACATTTTCTCGCGATACGTGCGACTTGGTCTATGGACCGGCTTGCGAGATTATTCCTCGAGGAGATTGTGAGACTGCATGGTGTTCCAGTCTCGATCATTTCGGACTGAGACTTGAGGTTCACGTCTCAGTTTTGGGGGAGCTTCCAGAGAGCGATGGGGACTGATTTGCAGCTCAGCACCGCGTACTATCTGCAGACCGATGGCTAGACCAAGAGGGTCAACCAGATCCTTGAGGATATACTTCGGGCCTGCGCGATTGATTTCGGGGGTAGCTGGGATGAGCATCTACGATTGGCTGAGTTCGCATACAATAACAGCTATCAGGCGACCATCGGTATGGCTCCTTTTGAGGCACTATATGGCAAACCATGCAGATCGTCGAGTTGTTGGACCGAGGTTAGAGAGCGCCGTCTCCTAGGCCCCGAGCTTGTGCAGGAGACGTCAGAGGCTATCGATATCATCAGGTAGAGGATGCGTACAGCTCAGAGCCGGCAGAAGAGTTTTGCTGATCGTCGGCGTCGTCCCTTGGAGTTTGATGTAGGGGACCATGTGTATCTCAAGGTCTCGCCCATGAAAGGCGTAGTTTGTTTTGGAGCGAAGGGCAAGCTTGCCTCAAGATTCACAGGACCTTTTGAGATCACTCGGCACATTGGCGCCGTGGCCTATCCGCTTGCCTTGCCATCTCAGTTGTCTGACGTCCACAACGTTTTTCATGTCTTTATGTTGAGGAAGTGTGGGTCAGACATCGTTCCAGTTATTGATTGGCAGCTGTTAGAGGTTCGTGAGGACGCTTCCTATATCAAGCAGCCAGTTTGTATCCTTGATCGTAAGGAGCAGGTCCTCCGGACCAAGGTCATTCCGTTGGTGAAGGTTCAGTGGGGTCATCATTCTATTGAGGAGGCTTCGTGGGAGCGCGAGGTGGAGATTCGAGAGTGTTATCCCCATCTCTTTGATGACTGATTATGTGTTATATTTTGTATGTTATTTCTGATTTTATATGATGATATTATGTCTCTTCTTTCTCACAAGTTATAACTAGTTGCGATGATTATGTAAATTTCGAGGACGAAATTTCTATTAGGAGGGGAGAGCTTGTAACGCCCCGAAAAATCGGGGGTTGTGCATAGACTCGACTCCCGAGTTCCCGAGTGTCACTTATCATGCATTTGTGATTTTTTTAATGATTAATCAAATTTAACTGCGCAATTTGGAATTACCTGAAGCACGAAGCACAATCACACTAGTCTACTGAAATGAAGGATATCCCACATATATACAGGTCCAAAAATAATAAAGGGTCGCCTAAGGCGTTGCCCAACAGAATAACAAAAGAGGGATAGGTCCAAAAAGAATAAGACTGAGCCCTTGGCTCAGCAAATCCAAATTCAACCCGATCAAGCAGATGGAGAGCCGCCCATCAGCTGCAAGTAGGAGAGTCCGTCCTCCTCGTCCAAGCTCGCCTCGCCAGGCTCCTCATGCCCTGAGTCACCTCATCTATGAATGGGTCTGGTTGGTGTTTTAAAACACCGTCCCAGAGTGGGAGTGAGTGATCAACTCAGTGTGAACTATTGGTCTCAAGTTACAACAGGCATCAATTGTAATATGAACTTAATGAAAAGCAGACAATCATCAACACCTAATAACTCTTATTTAAAATGCATTCATGCGGGATGATATGATGCATGCCCTCGCCACAACACTCCCTCAAGCGACTCCATCTAACGATCGCATATGACAACACTCCCTCAGAGCAACCTCGACTTCAGAGTCGCCACCCTAACTAATGCATGCAATGCGATCGTGTTAGCCAAGTTATTAGTTAAGTCCATTCATCCAGCAGGTTGGGGATTCTGATTCACCCTACGTATCACTGCCCTAAGCTGGTTGCGAGGCCAAGGCCCCATCAACGCGTGAGGCCGAGACCTCACGGTCCGTGATCCCGTCGAGTTCCTCATCCCCGACTCCAAGCACATGAGGAGTGCCGAAAGGAAGGGATCGCTCGCGGTCACTACGGGGAGGCGCGGTACCCCAGCGTAGGCCGACAGCTCGGACATAGTGTCCCATTCTACCATGTCCGGCTCACGAGGCTGTGGACCAGTTTCGGGTGGATTATCGATGGGCTTCAATGGTTGTAGGGTGGTTCAGATTCCATACATATGTGACCACACAAGGTTAACAAACAGGGTTAATCAGTCAGTAGGCTAGACCGCATGAGTCAGGCGAGTGTGAGACGAGTGACCTCGGGCACAAGGGTCCCACGTAGTCGAACTACAGCCGCCCGAGCACACCCGCCCAAAACCCACGGTTTAGCCTCTAGGCAGTCCTACCAATGGAGTCACCTTCGCTCATCATGTTCCTGACCAACCCAAGGGTATGAGGGGATCCGTAACATGCCAATTCTACAGATTATCAACTAGCATAGCGACCACATGTTCTCATACATCTCATATACCATTTAGATTCTCATAACAAGCAAGACTAACCATAATATGAAATAAGTACATGTGAGTTATGTGTGTGTGTGTGAGGAAGTTAAGCACTTCCTCCAATTTCAGAAATCATGTGCACACGGATAATAAATCATACATGCATTGAAACACCCCATATGAGGAAAAATGATAGAGCAATCATGAACAAACTATCACCCATACATAATATCATGTGAGAGGCAAGATCAACACCATTATGAAAGCTAAGCATGCAATCCATACAATTCCAACAATATACAACTCCTAGGGTTTCTCTAGATTTTTCAATCATAGCATCCAAGTAATCAAAATCATTAAACCCACACTAAAATTGGTGCAAGGCCACCTAAGAACAATAGTCCGCACCTAGGATCGTTGGAGGCTTGGGAAAAACGTCCTACGAAAGAGGGCTTTGCGGTAGATCGGCCGGAATCCCTAAAACAACTTCACATGTTAGATTTACAAGCAAAACCCCCTTCCTTACAAGGGTTTTCAAAGAAAAAGAGGGTTGGATCTTACCTAAACGATCCACGAGATGAAGAGGGCGATTTTCGGATGGATTTCCCCTTGGAGAAGGTGTAGGAGGTTGTGGGTTTGATCCTCTTGGGCCCTACCTTGATTGAGAGTCCACCATGCCTTCTTCCCTCTCTCTTTCTTCTTTTTTCTCCTCTTTCTCTTCTCCCTTTTCTCTCTTCTAAGGTAAAATTCGTATGTGGAGAGGGGTGCCCAAATGAGGCCCTTTTTATAATTCCAGATTTGGTGTAAAAGGCCCCAAGCTTCCACAATTTCCTAAAGTAGACTTATGGGACTCCCTATTGGTGTTGGGGTGGCCCTAACACCCCTCTGGCCACCAAATTCGGCGTGTAGGTGCCTTATGGTCCGAATAAGGCCCATGCAAAAAATTGAGGATGAACGGATGAACGGATATACGATCTGAGTAAGCGTTTCCGACCCTTAAATGGCCCTGTGGGGCCCATTCTGATTGATGGGGCATCTCTGGTGGCCCTCTGGCCATGAACTTTACAGGGTAGGTGCTCAGTGGCCCGATGAGGGGCCACACAAAATTTGGGGGCGATCGGATATGGGGTTTGGTCGTACGAGTCTGATTCGCGATCAACGGTCATCGTGCCACGATCGGGGCCCAGATTTAGTGGACAGGCGTTGAAAAATACATTAAATCTTCACCGTAAATTTGGAAGAAATCCGACGGCTGGAAGGCCCGGAGTCTCAGTTTCTTTTGTCAGTGCCAGATTTTAATCTAGCATTGGTGGGGCGAATTGGGCAAGTGCCAGATGGTACTTCTGAGTGTCCACTGGGTCCGCAGTCCGCGATGGACCACAAGTCCAGTGAGATCTATGATTTTCTAAAGTTTTAGATTTTTCTGACCCTTCTCGGTCGCTGGGTGGCCCACACGGGCTGTTGTTAAGTGTAAACGGGCCATCTGGCTTGGCGGTCCGCACTTGGTCCCATCATAACTAGACTGGTCCACCCTAGTATAATCTAATATTGAGTACTAATGGTCATTAAGCGATATTATAAGTTAATTAAAAAGAAATTTTTTAGAATTTTTGAAAATCCAAAACAGTAAAAATCCGGGATGTTACAATCTACCCCCCTTAAAAACAATTTCGTCCCCGAAATTGCCTAAGGGTAATAAATAAATATATTATCATTTTGTTTGCCTAGTTTATTGATTTCAGGTTTATATGCGTGGTAGGGTGCATACTAACTATACTAGCCTTGCTTATTATATTCTACCCCCCTTAAAATTTTCACCCTTAAGGTTTGAAAAGAATGTCAAAATCATGATTATCATGTTAAGTGTTTGCTGATAAAGTTTACCTAAGGGTGGTGTATTCTACTCTTTATAATCAAGCTAATACGAAAAAAATGACGGTTGTGGTAGGCTCAAATCCGATACGTCGATTGTCCACCTGACCAGGGCTGACAACACATTGTATCCCTTCTGAATCCTGATGGATCCCGGTCTTCTGCTCGGTCAAAGCAGTGAGTCCGTTGGTAGTCGCTCAGGATTGAGAATTAGGTCAAGCCGCGAATACTTCGCAAGTGTATGGTCTCATAATTTCGTAGTCCCATCAACCTAAATGTTTAAGGAATGACCCTCGTTGGAAAATTTAAATCTCCTATTTATAAGGTTGTCCTTCGGGTCTTGGTCAAAGATTGTTCTCATTTTAGTTCATGTCCAAACTAGTGATTAATAAATCCTTCACTATGCTTATGGTCAAACGGTTATCTCAGAAAGGTTTCCAATAGCCTAAGATTGTATTTGTATGTTGCAGTTTCGATCCTAAGGCTAACAAGTTATGAGCAAAGCATGCCTTGTTTTTATTAATTTTGAGAGGGGAGGAAGAATCGGAAGTTCTAAGGTATTCTGGTGGTTTAGAGTACTAATAACGCTAAGATGGACGCAATAAGACAATTATTCATACAAGCATTCACAAGACAACAAGAAAATTCCAAAACGATCCATACATTCATATTGAATTCAAAATGCCATTAGCATGGCTAGTTATATCCTACAATATGGATTTACATGTATTACTAGATACTCTAAATATAAAAAAGAAAGCAGACAAACCAAGCAGGAGTTTTAACTATATTCAATACATTGTAGTAGTCCTAACTAACTCAAAACAATTACTAGTTTCTGTAAAGTTAAGCTATTATTCTTCTGGGTCGAACAAGGACGGGGTATCTCTTCCCCTTGAGGGAAAAGATTACCGGAATGGGGAAGAAAGAGACAACGGTTGCCAAGAACGCTATATCCCTCTGCTAGGATGGATTGACCGTGAGAAATATAGGTGGGTCGTTGGAGGGAAGATTTTAGGGGTGGTTTTAAGAAGACTAGAGAATGAGTTTAGGAATGTATTGAGGAAGGGTTTTTTTTTTTTTTTTTTTTTTTTTTAAAGATGGGTCGGGGAAATGAGTTGAAAATGAATGTGGAAGGATGGGTGTGGGAATGGATTTGAGAATGAGATTTGAGAAAGATGGTTGATGTTGGGTTTTATGAATGAAATTTGGTGAATGGGTTTTGTGAATGGAAGTGGAAATGAATGAGTGAATGGAGTGGGATTTTGAGGGTGGTTGTTGAGATGGGATGGTTTTGTAAAAGAGAAGAAGATGGGTTTGAAATGGATTTTGTGGGTGAACTTGAAAATGAGATCGAGAAAAAGAAAATGGTTAAGAAAGGGTTTGAGAGTATGGTTTGGAGATGAGGAAGAGGAGATGGGTTAGGAGATGGAAATGTGAAGAAGAATGTGGGTTTGGGATTTGGGTTTGGGGATGGGAGAGGGATGAGGAGAGTAAAATGTGAAGGAGTGAAGGTGGGTTTTAGTGTTAGGTTTGTGCTAGGAGCTTGTAATGGATTTGGGTGAGGGGGTTAAAGATGGATGTAGGAATGGGTTTGAGAATAAGGTTTGAGAGTGGATAAGGGAGAGGAGGATGATGGATTTGGAGTTTGAGATTTGAGATTGGGATTTAGTGTAGGTGAATGTTGAAGAGGGTGTAGGGAAAGTATGTGGAAAATGGGTTGGGTTAAGCATGAGAAGAGGAAATGAGGGTTTGGAGTGAAGGAGTAAAGGGAATGGGGCTCAAGTGAATGGGTTTTGAGGATTGCAAGATGAAATGTTGAGAGGGTTGAGGAAGAAGTGGGTGGGGTATGAAGAAGAAGAGATGGGTTTTGGAGAAGAAGAAGAGAAGTGGTGGAAGTGGGATGCCTTTGTATGGTTTCCTTGAAAATGGATTGAAGCTTGGATAGGGAGAGGTTTCTTCCCTAGGGTGTGAGAGTATTAGAGAGTGTTGTGGGGTAAGAAATTAGGTATTAGTACCCTTAAGTTGCAAGAGAGGGAGACCCTACTCGTGTGTACATTGAAAGGGAGGAGGGGACCCATCTTGTAACGTTTCTTATACTTTTACTAACTGTATTATTTTTAAAATTTTTATGATGATTTACAATCAAGTTTTAAGTTATCCCACCAAATTTCATATTATTTGGAGTTGTAAATAAATTATAAAAATTCTAGAAGTAACCACCGTCTTAAACTAATGATTTTTAGACAGTTGTCAATTCATTCCAAATCTAACTATATTATAATTTTTATTTTATTTTTATTTTATTTTTATATTAAAATACACTTGTTAAGCTTCAATTTAGCTTTTGAATCACCTAAATCGGAGTTATAACGAAGGAGATATGAGTTTTTAAAATTGGGCTGAAAAATATAGAAAACGGGCCGCCCGGTCCATGTGGCCCGCCCGGCCCGCTGCCCGGCGTAGGCTACGCTGCTGCCGGCGTGGGCACGCCGGCCCTCTGGCCGACCGGCGTAGGCAACGCCACTCCAGGCGTGGGCACGCCAGCCCCCTGGTTTGAATTTCTTATTTTACAAATTCCCGGGTGCCTGTTAGGCCCCCAGAAAAGTACCATATATGAATTTGGGGTAGGAGAAGCCGATCTACGCAATGAGCCTACTAGTTTCACGAGATTCCCCCCGGTTAGTGGCCAAAACCTGGTTTTATTCCAATTTCACTATTTTTCGATAGATTTTCGTTCACTCACAACTCTTTATCCCCAAATGGGTCTAATCTATCAAATTTGGCCTAATATTCACTCATTTGGTCTAGGACAATGGTTTTGACCGTCAAATTGTTTAGTCTCCGACTCGTTCCTGCCTATGGGTTGAGGTCTTGCAAGACTCCCGGACTCATTTTCTAGCATCGCTACCTTCTCTTACTACACATCCCTAATCCCTGGGAAGTCTTACCGTTCGTCTAGGATCGCCGGTTCCGGTTCTAGGATGGTTCCTACCATTATAAGTCTTCATTGCGTTTCCTATCGTTTCTATATCGTTATTGTGTTTCCTCTCAGGTCAGCGGATGCATTGGTGAGTTCATGACCCATGGCCCAAGGGATTCCAAACTATCGCTCTGATACCATTTGTAACGCCCCGGAAAATCGGGGGTCGTGCATAGACTCGACTCCCGAGTTCCCGAGTGTCACTTATTATGCATTTGTGATTTTTTTAATGATTAATCAAATTTAACTGCGCAATTTGGAATTACCTGAAGCACAAAGTGCAATCACGCCAGTCTACTGAAATGAAGGATATCCCACATATATACAGGTCCAAAAATAATAAAGGGTCGCCTAAGGCATTGCCTAACAGAATAACAAAAGAGGGCTAGGTCCAAAAAGAATAAGACTGAGCCCTTGGCTCAGCAAATCCAAATTCAGCCCGATCAAGCCGATGAAGAGCCGCCCATCAGCTGCAAGTAGGAGAGTCTGTCCTCCTCGTCCAAGCTCGCCTCGCCAGACTCCTCATGCCCTGAGTCACCTGCATCTATGAATGTGTCTGGTTGGTATTTTAAAACACCGTCCCAGAGTGGGAGTGAGTGATCAACTCAGTGTGAACTATTGGTCTCAAGTTACAACAGACATCAATTGTAATATGAACTTAATGAAAAGCAGACAATCATCAACACCTAATAACTCTTATTTAAAATGCATGCATGCGGGATGATATGATGCATGCCCTCGCCACAACACTCCCTCAAGCGACTCCATCTAACGATCGCATATGACAACACTCCCTCAGAGCAACCTCGACTTCCGAGTCGCCACCCTAACTAATGCGTGCAATGCGATCGTGTTAGCCGAGTTATTAGTTAAGTCCATTCATCCAGCAGGTTGGGGATTCTGATTCACCCTACGTATCACTGCCCTAAGCTGGTTGCGAGGCCAAGGCCCCATCAACGCGTGAGGCCGAGACCTCACGGTCCGTGATCCCGTCGGGTTCCTCATCCCCGACTCCAAGCACATGAGGAGTGCCGAAAGGAAGGGATCGCTCGCGGTCACTACAGGGAGGCGCGGTACCCCAGCGTAGGCCGACAGCTCGGACATAGTGTCCCATTCCACCATCCCCGGCTCACGAGGCTGTGGACCAGTTTTCGGGTGGATTATCGATGGGCTTCAATGGTTGCAGGGTGGTTCAGATTCCATACATATGTGACCACACAGGGTTAATCAGTCAGTAGGCTAGACCGCATGAGTCAGGCGAGTGTGAGACGAGTGACCTCGGGCACAAGGGTCCCACGTAGTCAAACTACAGCCGCCCGAGCACACTCGCCCAAAACCCACGGTTTAGCCTCTAGGCAGTCCTACCAATGGAGTCACCTTCGCTCATCATGTTCCTGACCAACCCAAGGGTATGAGGGGATCCGTAACATGCCAATTCTACAGATTATCAACTAGCATAGCGACCACATGTTCTCATACATCTCATATACCATTCAGATTCTCATAACAAGCAAGACTAACCATAACATGAAATAAGTACATGTGAGTTATGTGTGTGTGTGTGAGGAAGTTAAGCACTTCCTCCAATTTCAGAAATCATGTGCACACGGATAATAAATCATACATGCATTGAAACACCCCATATGAGGAAAAATGATAGAGCAATCATGAACAAACTATCACCCATACATAATATCATGTGAGAGGCAAGATCAACACCATTATGAAAGCTAAGCATGCAATCCATACAATTCCAACAATATACAACTCCTAGGGTTTCTCTAGATTATTCAATCATAGCATCCAAGCAATCAAAATCATTAAACCCACACTAAAATTGGTGCAAGGCCACCTAAGAACAATAGTCCGCACCTAGGATCGTTGGAGGCTTGGGAAAAACGTCCTACGAAAGAGGGCTTTGTGGTAGATCGGCCGGAATCCCTAAAACAACTTCACATGTTAGATTTACAAGCAAAACCCCCTTCCTTACAAGGGTTTTCAAAGAAAAAGAGGGTTGGATCTTACCTAAACGATCCACGAGATGAAGAGGGCGATTTTCGGATGGGTTTCCCCTTGGAGAAGGTGTAGGAGGTTGTGGGTTTGATCCTCTTGGGCCCCACCTTGATTGAGAGTCCACCATACCTTCTTTCTTCTCCTTTCTCCTCTTTCTCTTCTCCCTTTTCTCTCTTCTAGGGTAAAATTCGTATAGGGAGAGGGGTGCCCAAATGAGACCCTTTTTATAATTCCAGATTTGGTGCAAAAGGCCCCAAGCTTCCACAATTTCCTAAAGTAGACTTATGGGACTCCCTATTGGTGTTGGGGTGGCCCTAACACCCCTCTGGCCACCAAATTCGGCGTGTAGGTGCCTTATGGTCCGAATAGGGCCCATGTAAAAAATTGAGGATGAACGGATGAACGAATATATGATCTGAGTAAGCGTTTCCAACCCTTAAATGGCCCTGTGGGGCCCATTCTGATTGATGGGGCATCTCTGGTGGCCCTCTGGCCATAGGGTAGATGCTCAGTGGCCCGATGAGGGGCCACGCAAAATTTGGGGGCGATCGGATATGGGGTTTGGTCGTACAAGTCCGATTCATGATCAACGGTCATCGTGCCACGATCGGGGCCCAGATTTGGTGGGCAGGCGTTGAAAAATACATTAAATCTTCACCGTAAATTTGGAAGAAATCCGACGGCTGGAAGGCTCGGAGTCTCAGTTTCTTTTGTCAGTGCCAGATTTTAATCTGGCATTAGTGGGGCGCATTGGGCAAGCGCCAGATGGTACTTCTGAGTGTCCACTGGGTCCGCAGTCCGCGATGGACCACAAGCCCAGTGAGATCTATGATTTTCTAAAGTTTTAGATTTTTCTGACCCTTCTCGGTCGCTGGGTGGCCCACACGGGCTGTTGTTAAGTGTAAATGGGTCATCTGGCTTGGCGGTTCGCACTTGGTCCCATCATAACTAGACTGGTCCACCCCAGTATAATCTAATATTGAGTGCTAATGGTCATTAAGCGATATTATAAGTTAATTAAAAAGAAATTTTTTAGAATTTTTGAAAATCCAAAACAGTAAAAATCCGGGATGTTACAGAGCTGTAAGACCCGTATCCTAGACCGTACCGTTCCGTAGGTTCCCGCGGTCTTTTAGGTCGAATTTCGGCAACCTTTGACCCTTAACTAGCATTGCGCGTGACTTTGATTCACACGTCGTTAATCTGATTCGACTTAACCCGAGACTTGTACCCTTACGACCGCACCGTCGCCGCGGTTTCGATGCTGCGACTCACACCCCAAGGCGATGGTCTGGCCAGGAGATGTGGGCCAGCGTTCGGTGCGAGGAAAACACCGCGCGTTGCGAAACCTAAGAGAATCTCAATGAGATGTCGCATCAATCATCCATCAATCTATCCCATCATATCAAGTACACATCACCTCACACCCTTTCCCAAGCAAGCCCCAAAGTCAAAAAGGCTCTTACACACCCATGCCTTTCTTACACAAATTGTCACAAAAGTCAAAAAGGCTCTTACACAAATCCATCAATCCATCAACCATCCTTCTCTCTCCCTTTACAACCCTCTCTCTCCTTCATTTTCAAAACACAACTCCAAGCAACTAAAGAGCATCACACGTCCAAACCTCTCCCTATTTCTTCCAAGCTACAAGTGTGGCCCACCTTTCCCACCCTCTCATCTCCCATCTCAACCATCCAAATTTCATCTCCGCCATTGGAATCAAAGCTAAGGAGCTAAGGAAGCCTATGGTGCAAGAAGAAGCCGGTGGGTGATTTTTTTAGATTTTTTTCATTCATTTATTTGATTGAAGGGCTACATGTAGTGGGACCCACATTGATGTAGGCTTTGTATCAAAGAGGGGCCCATAGTGGCGGGGCCCCTCCATCTTTACCGGTGTTTCTCTCTCTCTCTCTATGTTTATGGCCCACCTAATGTGTGTATTTCATCCATTGCACCTACCGGTGGACCCCATCCATGTGGGATGCACCATGATATTTATATGTCATCCCAACCTTCCATAAGGAGCCCACCTTGATGTGCTATTAGGGGGTGTGGCTTCCAGTGGAGTGCAACTGACGTGGGACCCACCCAGCCCCACGCTCCAAGTGGTAGACGAGTGAAAGATACCTTGTTTTAACAGAGGTCTGGGTGTCGATTCCTAGTGGAGGTGGCTAAACAGTGAAGTGTGAACTGGTAGGGGGGAGTGTGCACTAACGTGGAGTGTGCACTAACAGTAGGTGTGCGCTGACGGTGGGTGTGGACTGACGTGGGTCCAAGGCCCATCCACACCGTCCACCCTTTCTGGTGGGGCCCACCATAATGTATATGTCCCATCCAGCCGTCCACCATTCTGGACGGTGGGACCTAAGATCGTGTGGGGCCCTCGTTGGATACCCAGATCCATAGCTCAACTGGCAGCGGAGTGGAGATACCTCGTTTTACACTGAGGTCTTGGTACTGTCCCTGTAGGGTGGCTAACGGTGATGTACCACTAACGTGGGGCCCACCTGACCCTTGGGTGCGGCCGAAACTTGGTCGGATCCTTCATTCAAGTGGGACACCCACGATGGGTGGATTAGATTGGTGGACCCCATCTTGGTGGGCCTGATAAATGGTTATGAATGTTTTAAACAGAAGGAAACCCTCTCAACTGTTGTATTGGGTGTGGCCCACACAAGTCACGAACTGACTTAATTTTTGAGACCTAGGCCCATGCTGACATGGTGCATCTAACTGATGGGTTAGATGTTGGCAAGCATCAACGGTGGGGCCCACACCATGGGACCCACCTCTGTACGTGTTTCCCATATATACGGTGGGTCCTACGTGGGACCACCTGTTGTGTCAGGAGGAAGAAGCAGGAAAAAGGAAAGAAAAAGAAAAAGAAAGAAAAAGTAAAAGGAAAGGAGGAGAGAGCAGCCACGTGCTCTCTCTCTCTCTCTTCATCTCTCTCTCTACATCTCTCTATCTCTCTCTACATCTCTCTATCTCTCTCTCTCTTCCTGTGTGCATCAGCAGGGTGTAGGCCCCACTTAATGTATGTGTTTTACTCCAGCCGTCCACCTATTTTTATGGTGGGGCCACCTTGGGGATGTGCTGCATCCACCGTCCAGCCCATGGACGGTGGATCCCAGCCATAATTTATGGGTTTTACACATGCCGTACATCTATTTTGATGGTGGGACCCATCGTGAGGTATGTGTTTTATCCTCGCCTGGTTCCCCTCCCGGACTTGGGTGCGGCACCAGTAGGCCTACCTTGATGTCTGTATTATATCCACCCATCCGTTGAGGCCCACCTTGATATGCATAAGGCCCAAGTGATTAGGCCCACCTTGCCATAATTATGGCCCGTTGTTGAGGGTCGCTTTGATGTGAATGAAAGGCCCATATTATGAGGCCCATTCGATGTATTTGTGGTCGTGGTTGAGGCCCACTTTGATATATATAAGGCCCATGTTACGAGGCCCATTTTGATGCATTCTAAGGCCCATGGGTTATGGCCCATTGCAATGTACATAAGGCCCGTTGGTGAGGCCCATTAATGCGGCCCATTTGATGAATGTAAGGCCCATGTGATACGGCCCATTTGATGTATTTAAGGCCCAATGGGATGTACCTAAGGTCCATTGCAATGTGTGATCCCAATAGGGTTTATGTAATGATGTTTACGACGAGCAATGCCTCGGGAGCAATGTTGGTTTGACGTCCACGTTGCAGTATAGTGTTGGTTAAATGTCTGCATTATGACTCTCCCTAGCGCCATTGATAAGCCCGTGCTGGTTGTGTGTAGGCCGTCTATGTCGAGGCCCATCTGCATTGTAAGGATAGTTCACTACTTTATGACATGTTTAGTATAGTTCCATGATTCATGATCATACGCATCATATGTATGCTTGATATGAGAAGTGACTGATCATAGCATATGCCTTCGGGCAGATTGTTTAAGGACTCCCGGATAGACGGTGTTGCCCTACATGAGTGTACGATAGGTGTAGGATTGCTGCATGATTGGATAGTGTGATTCATGCATTCACATGGTGTGATATGGTACTGTACGCCCTAGCGACATCAGGGCCGTAGCCTCCACAGGCGTATCGTGGCTGGCAGGATTGGATACCGAAAATCTTGTTCTACATGGGGTGCTATAGATATCCCTGGGTGAAAGTCCCTAAACCCTTATGGTACCAAGAGGTTGCTCCAACGTCTAGACCGAGTGGGTGCATGAGCGCCGATGGCCGATTACCAGGAGGCTGCGCTTTCCACTGTGTCGTGGTCAGTTGGAAGGGGGTGCGGCCTTACCCGCCCGAGAGGAGGGGGTAATACTAGGCTGAGTTTGACCAGCTCGAGGAATGGGTCCGCTATCGACGAGCCGAGCCTGATATTGGCAAGCAGGTAGTGAGGTCTCTTCCACTTACCTTATTGCGCGCGATGGGGCGACAATGTGGTTTAGAGTGTACTATACCCCGGTGATATCCCAGATTTTGAGTTGTACTGATATGTGGACTTAGATGATGATTTGTATGCTTGAGTTGCATTTCGTATCGCATGGCCTTGGTATGGCCGACATCATTCATGTCTTGCATCGCATAGCCTTGGTACGGTTAACGGTATTCATGGATTCACCAGCATGTTCCGCATTACTCTGATACTACATACTGCATTACTACCTTGTGCACACACTTTCACCACCCTCTAAGCTTTCTATAAGCTTATGCACGACCGTTGAATGCAGGTGACGCGAAGACGCAACAGCGTTGAGGCAGGAGCACAGAGAAGATCATTTTGGAGCTTTTGTCTATCATCATTGTATTTCCCTTTATGCTCATTGTACTTGTAAAGTTTTTTATTATAGTGGAAATGTGATGGAGTTTTTGGTTGTTGTTTGTAGGTTATACCTTTGGTTATACTTATTACGAATTAAACCGATATTGAAAATCCTCCTTGTAGCATCCCAGGATTGGAACCTGGTGTATGGGCGTTGGGAGCCGAGAATGGGGTTCTACAGAGGCTATCGGCACCGGATTCGGCGATCGAAAATTTTGTGAGCCCGGTTTCCGAGTTTGGGGCGTGACAAGCGGTTTCTTCGCAGAGCAAGCTACGGAAGGTCGTAACATTGTTGACGAGAGAGGCCGAGTACATTGCAGTCACAGAGGCATGTAAAGAAATGCTTTTGATGAAGAGGTTCTTACAGGAACTTAACCTAAGGAGCACGTGGTCTATTGCGATAGTCAGAGTGCTATACACTTGAGCAAGAATCTAAGTCAGCATTCCAAGTCAAAGCACATAGACATTCAGTATCACTGGATTAGGGATACTTTGGAACAGAAGGTGTTACAGCTAGAGAAGGTCCGCACGGACGATAATGGGCTAGACATGATGACCAAGGCTTTACTCAAGGGCAAGTTTGAGGTTTGTAGAAACCTGTCTGGCTTGAAGAAGGTAGATCCCTCCTGGGTCAAAAAGGGAGAGATTTGATGGGTTTTTTTGACCCGTCGTCGACCGGTCGTGAGCCCTGCTCGACCGGTCGAAGGCTGGTGGTCAACCAGCCGTGGAGTCGAGTCGTGGCACGACTCAAAGTCCAGCGACTGTGGACTATTTTTCTCCAGGGTGCTCGACCAGTCGAAGGAGGTGCTCGACCAGTCGTAGGTGGCTCTCAACTAGTCGTGGACTCGGTTCGACCAGTCGAGGTTACGCAGATTCGTTCCACAATTTTGCGCGGATTTCGTGTTGCAAGTCCTTTCGTAACTGGGATGTGGAAAGTTTCCTCAAACTTTAAATAGGAGTTTCTAGGGGTTTTTAGGGATGACAAGAGGGTTTCCTAAAGCTTTACAAGGAATTTGCTGAAGGGTTTAGGGCTATCAAAGGTAGAGAGAGGAAGCTTATAGAAAGGAGATTATGGTCGTGGAGGTTATCTACTGCGCAATCTATATCTCAGCGCTTTTATGTCCTCATAATCAGTGAGATCTCTCCGTTTTCTTTGTTTCTCTCATTGTTTATTCACTCCTACGTGAGTGAAGAAGGTTGTAACGTTCTACTTCATAGTGGATTGTTGATTTGGACAAGGTCCCATGGTTTTTTACCTCTTTGAGGGTTTTCCACGTAAAAATCTCTTGTGTGGTGTGTGATTGATGCATTGATTGTTTTCATTGCTTTATTATCCACTGGTTTGTTCTGGAGGGATAGATCCTAAGGTTTTGTACAAGGTCCCTAACAACTTGAATGATTATAGTGCAACTCATCTTAGTCAACTCATAAACTCCCCAGTAACCGATTCCAGTGAGTCGGCCATTCAGCCTACTCATGAGTCTCAATTACTCATGCATCCTTATCTTAGTCCACTCCTGCCACTATATTGAATTTGCATCCATGCCTGCCCATGCACATGTACCAGTAAGTATGCATGCTAATACCACATATTTATATAAAATTAATAGATCTCATGTTTGCCACGCACACGTGATTTTTTTATTTTTTATTTTTTTGTTTATTAACAATATAGGACCACACATACATGCAGGCAACAATTTTCATGGGTTACACATCATTGGTACACGAGGTGCATCAATCTACATCCACGAGTCATCCCCTTGGCTACTTTGATTGGAAAAGAAGTTAGCTGATCCAATCGTAATTTTAAAATTCCAAACCGAACTCTTATCCAATATCCGGCACAGCCAGGGAAACTCAAAGAAGATATTCAATAATTAAACTACGTAGAATATTTAAATAAAAAGTACATATTTAGATTAGCACAAATCTCTCCGAGTTTGAAATGAGCCAAGATGGTAACCCAAGTTTTTGAGTTACTCATCTTCATTTCTGACTGAGTCAAGTCGACTCAGGCGAGTTTCGAGCCAAGCCGCTAAATTTAGGAGCCATGTACTCCATTTCATACTGGAGCTGATTAGGTGAGGTGGGTGGTACACCTGACTGTGGGGCTCACACTGATGTATGTTCCTTAAATCCACGCCGTCCAACCATTTTTTCAGCTTATTGTAGGGCATTATTCCAAAAATGAACTGACCCAAATCTTAGGTAGACCACACCACAGGAAACAGTCAGTGATTAAATCATCACCATTAAAAACTTAATGGATTCCACAAGAATATTTATTTTCCATCCAACCTGTTGACAAGGTAGAAAAAACTTAGATGAATAAACTACACAAATATCATCTAGATCCAAAGCTTTTGTGGCCCATAAGAAGCTTTTAATGGTCAATCACCACTGTTTTCAGTACTATGGATCATCTTGATTTGGATCTGCTTCATTTTTTGGTTAACACCTTAAAATGAGCTTTCAATACAGATGGACGGCCTGGATGTATTCAAATACATCACAATGGCCCCACAGTCAGGGGTCCCACCAACCTCGGTGGATCCTGGGTCTCACCTAATCCGCTCCCATTTCACACAACCGTCCATCTGGTGAACTGGGACCCCCTGTCACAACTCACAAGCTCGTCCGATTCGTACGTGTGGACAGCAAGTCACTACCCGTGTGCGGGCACAGCAAACCTTGCAGAATCTTAACTGACTGATTTTGAACAAAAGAGGCAGGTAAAACAAATAATAATAATGGGCTCTTACCCACACCGAAAATGAAAACCAGTCCATTTGGGCTAAAAATACAGGTTGCGCCTAACACCATTTACAAACCCATTTTTAAAAACCTTTTGGCTTCCCATCCCATCCCATCCCGTCTACTTAAAATAGGGTCTAAGCTGCCAATAAAACCGCTTAAGAAGGAATTTTTGTTTTCATTGTGTCCTTTTTTATTCAAGTCAAACACCTACCGACCTCTCTGTCTCTCACCCTGGATTCCATTTCAGTGTAACGCAGACGCGGATTTCCGGTAAAGCCTTCCGCGGGATGTTCCCGCGATGAAACCTGGGTGGGGCAGAGTGATGTTTGTTATAAATCCACCCCGTCCATCCGTTGTATGAGCTCATTTTACGGCATGAGTCTGAAAATAAGCAGGATACATTACTCAAGTAAGCCGAAAACGTGGGAATTAAACGTCCGCAGTTGAAATATTCGTGGGACCACAGAAGTTCTAAATCAGAATAATCCCAGTAGGAATGACGTTATGAACGGTGAGGATGGCATGTAAACATCACTATCCACCTCAGGGAGGTTTCAAGGGTAAGAATTTTTCTAACCACATTTTCCTATCCTGCGGCTAACTTGAGTATTGGATCGTGCTAAATTTTGGTCTCAAATGCTAAAATGAGCTCAAAAATCGGATGAACGGGGTGGATTTCTCAAAAACGTCACAGTGGGCCTCACCTAAGTTTTCAGGGCAGGAACCGCGGAAGGCTTTAGAAATCGAAAAAATCAGCACTGTAGGCCGTTTTTTTGCATTTTTTAAAATTTTTATTTTTATATACGAAAGTTTGAAAACTTGGGTCACGAAAGTCGATTTTTTTAGGGTACGAGTACAGGTGGATATAGGTTTTATTCAGATCAAATAAAAAAACAGGTGACTGATCGGTCGCGTCTACAGTTAAAAAATACTCCGAGTTCAGTTAGGCCGTGTACATCCACGCAGTCCATCCGCGCCAGGAAATTTCAGCACATCGGCTAAAAAATGAAATAGATTCAAATCTCAGCTGACCACACTACAAAAAATACACTAATGATTGAGCATCCACCGTTGAAAACATCATAAGGCCCACCATAATGTTTATCTTCCATGAAACCATTTGATAATGTCGCTCAGACCTGAATGAAAGGGATTCAATACTTTTATAGCCCACGAAAAAGTTCTTAACAAAAAAGTATTTCCTGTGGTGTGGTCCCGAACGATTGGATCTGCTTCTTTTTTTGGCGCATGCATTAAAATTATTCAAAAAAAAAAAAATGAATTCAATCCAAATCCATCGCGAGACAAAAGAGAAATGGAAAAATATAGACAGATCCAAATCTCATCCGGACCACACCACTCTAGATACCATGGTAATTGGACACCCACTATTAAAAACTTCCTAAGGCCCGCTGAAATATTTATTTGCCATCCAACCCGTTGATTAGATCCCAATGATCTAGTTGAAAGGAAAACACAAATATCTGCTTGTTCCAAAACTTTCACAGCCCCAAATATTTTTAAAACTATCACCGTTCAATCACTACGTTTCCTGCAGTAAAGTCCACCAGAGATTTAGATCTATCTTATTTTTTAGCTCATGAAAAAAAAAAATCAAAAAAATAAATGAACGGCATGGATAAAACACATACATGGGTCCACAAAATACCAACTAGTGGTTAGTGGGATCGTAAGTAGGCAACGGACGTTGGGTCCTTACTCTTACTCCGGTGGTAGACTCTCCGGAGTTTCAACACGTGGTCGACGGTACGAGCACCATGGCGCGAGTGTGTGGTGGTGTGTGTGCGTGTGTAAAAAAAAAAACGGCAACCGACAAGTAAGTCAAAGATCGGATTCCTACATCCCTCTACGGTCAATTTCCCTCTTGTATATAAAAAGGGCATCACACCCTTCATTCGGTATATATCCTTGCTGGACTCTTCTTAGCTTTACATTCTTCTCTCGGTGTACACACCTCAGAGAGAGATGGTAGCAGAGATGTTAGCCAGAGGTCCAATGGGCGGGGCCGAAATGGTCCAGTTCGGAGCTCACGTGATCAGAGGCAGATGGTTCATGTGGTTCGCTGCCTTCCTAATCATGTCAGCCGCAGGCGCAACCTACATATTCGCCATCTACTCCGAAGCAATCAAATCATCGCTGGGCTACGACCAGCAAACTCTCAACACTCTCAGCTTCTTCAAAGACCTCGGCGCCAACGTCGGCATCCTCTCTGGCCTCATCAACGAAGTCACTCCGCCATGGGTCGTTCTTTTCATCGGCGCCGTCATGAATCTAACAGGCTACCTCATGATCTGGCTCGCCGTCACAGGCCGCACCGCTCGCCCCCGCGTCTGGCAGATGTGCCTCTACATCTGTATCGGCGCCAATTCCCAATCCTTCGCCAATACCGGCGCTCTCGTTACCTGCGTCAAGAACTTCCCAGAGAGCCGCGGCGTTGTGCTGGGTCTTCTCAAGGGATTTGTCGGCCTCAGTGGCGCGATTCTCACACAGTTCTACCACGCCTTCTATGGTGACGATTCTAAGTCGTTGATTCTCCTCATTGGATGGCTCCCGGCTGCTATTTCAATGGTTTTCCTTTACACGATTAGAATCATGAAGGTCGTCCGCCAGCCAAAGGAGTTGAAGGTTTTCTATTCGTTTCTCTACATCGGTCTCGCGCTTGCTGGATATCTCATGGTTATGATCATCGTCCAGAACCGGGTGAATTTCACTCAAGCTGAGTTCGGCTTTAGCGCTGCAATCGTCATACTCATGCTTCTTCTCCCACTCGCTATCGTCGTCAAGCAAGAGCTCATGCTCTGGCGACTCCGCCTCCAAACCATCAACAATCCAGCTCCAATCACCGTATCCGTCGAAAAAGAAGAAAACCCATCACTGCCAGTGATAGAGACTCCTCCCCCACCGCCGAAGTTGGAGATTTCAGAGAGACCCACCAAACCAAAATCCTTAATTTTGCGCGTGATCACTAAACTCAAATCGCCAGAGCGAGGCAACGACTACACCATCCTACAAGCGCTTTTCAGCGTGGACATGCTCATCCTCTTCCTCGCAACGATCTGCGGCGTCGGAGGCACTCTGACAGCGATCGACAACATGGGTCAGATCGGAAAGTCATTGGACTACCCACAACGCAGCATCAGCACGTGCGTCTCCCTCATCAGCATATGGAACTTCTGCGGCCGAGTAGTGGCTGGGTTCGTGTCCGAGATCTTCTTGACTCGGTACCGATTCCCCCGCCCACAGATGCTGACGCTCGTCCTCCTCCTATCCTGCGTCGGCCATATCCTAATTGCATTCCCTTTTTCTGGGTCCCTCTATTTCGCGTCTGTGATCATCGGATTCTGCTTCGGGGCCCAATGGCCGTTGCTTTTCGCCATCATATCTGAGATCTTCGGTCTCAAGTACTACTCGACCTTGTACAACTTTGGTTCGGTGGCGAGTCCGATCGGGTCATATATTCTCAACGTGAGAGTCGCGGGCCATCTCTACGATAAAGAAGGGCTGAGGCAGAGGGCTTTTGTTCGTGGCTCAGGATCGGACGATCTAACTTGCGCCGGAGTGCAATGTTACCGGCTTTCTTTCATCATAATCACGGCGGTGACCGTTTTCGGATCGTTCGTTTCGTTCGTTCTAGCGATGAGGACGAAGAAGTTCTACAAGAGCGATATCTATGCGAAGTTCCGCGCTGCAGCGGAAGCGGCCGAAGCGGCGGAGGCCGAGATGGGAGCCGTCGTTGGTAATGGCAGAGCGGTTGTGGAGAGAAACAGAGAGAATGGGTCGACTGCCGCAGACGGTGGCGACAAGCACTGAGTTTGATGGGTATTAGGATTCGAAACTCGGTCAAATCGTTCCGACTCGGTTCAACTCATTCTAACTTGGTATGACTCTTTTCGAGTCGGTGAGAAAGGAAACTGAGTCGAATGAGTTCTTGAATCGGAAACTGAGTCAACTCTGCCCAGTATTGATACGGTAGAAAGTCTAGCGAAAGAAAAGAAGACGGGAGAAGGGTGGTGTATATGATTATTATACAAAGAAAAGGAATCAGGGGTCTGAATTCAACAAACGGATGTCCATTAATCAAAGGTTAGGATTGTTCAATCAATCTGATTTTAAGCTAGTGATCTATCTACAGGGGATACTGCAATATGGACGGTTTAAATTGAGTTGTTTGTATGCCACGTACAAGGCCTAAGAGCCTGCCAGACTTAAGTAACTCAGCTTTATGTTTCAACAACATACAAAGCTTTCTTTACAGCCCACGTGTCACTTTTAATATTAAATCCGAGCCGTGAAAAAAGGTTGTTCGAATTATGAGTATCGTCTAGAACAAAAAATTAGAATTTTCTATTTATAGTGACGTATACACCGTTGAAATAAATGTAAAGACGATGTATGATTCATATGGATATTTATGTCCCACCTAATAATGGATTGTAGTAATTATTAGTTTATATTATTTTCAAGGAATTTTCCATCATTTTAACGGTTTGGATGTTCTAGATATCTATCACTCTTTTTATTTTATTTTATTTATTTATTTATTTATTTATACCTCGTGTCTTAAAATAATCTTAAAAAAATTGATGGACGGATGCCTATGTTACCTTATAAACAGGTTGAATGGAAAATAAATATTAGGTGGTCCCCTGGGCAATAGGAGGTGTCGTTCTTCTAACGAACCGTGTCAGACATGGTCCCCTGCGCAATTTTCCATGGGAGCGAAAAAGAGTTCGTTGCCCTCTTCGAAGCTCCCTAAGGACGGACTCTCTCTCACGCGGCGAAGATACTCCTCGAGGTAAAACTTGAACCTTGGGTTTGTCCTGTCAATTTGCTTGAGCCTTTAATCTGATCATATGTTTTCCTTTTGCAGTTCACTCCTTGTCTGCTCAAGCCTAGCTTAGAGTTGGCCGGTGCTCAGAAGCGGGCAGTGGAGGCAGAAGCACAACTTGAAGTTGCCGTGATTCGGATTAACATAATGGTCAGCGACTTAGGGCTTGCCAGGAAGGCCCTTGATGAAGTCAGGGCCGAGAGTGCTCATTTGGCCTCGCAATTGCAAGAGGCTTGGGAGGAGAATCGGCTGAGTCATCAGGCCCTATCTTATTCGGAAGAGAAGTTGTCTTAGCTCAAGACCGAGACTAAGGCTGCCATCGAGCAAGCCAAGGTCTAGGCCGTAAAGGACTTCCTCGAGTCCCGTGAGTATTTGGAGGAGCGGGATAACTTGTATCAGGACGACTATATCAAGTGCATGGACCTGATGAAGCAATCCTTCCCCGACCTTGATCTCTCGGGATTTGATGAAGGTGGCTCTAGGTTTGAGGGTCCGGAGGCTGAAGCAGCTAGACCTGTTGATGCAGGGGCTGAGCCTAAGGTTACTTCTGAGGTTGCTCCTGAGGCGGCGCCAGAGGTTGCTCCGAGTGGCGGGAGCAGCTGAGTCTGAGCCACCTCCTGAGTTGGATCCTGATGATCCTTGGAGCTTCATTTTGGGTGTAAAGCACTTCAAGCACACTAAGCTTCAGACACTTCAAGCACACCAAGCTTCAAGGCAGGCTTGAGAGCATCTGCAACCGAGAGAGGGTATCGTGTGTCGTGGCCGACTCTTTTTTACCTTTATCTTCGATATTCCATCAATGTAATTTAAAAATAGGAACTGATGTAATCTGATGTAAAACATTTACTGATGAATGAATATACTCGGTTTTCTTATTCATTTAACTCAGCTTATATGTTTCTCATTCTTTACTTGATCGAATATTTTCAATTGCTCAACAGCCGACCTAAGGATAATAGATTTTTAGATGTTCGACATTCCAAGGATGAGGAAGCAATTGCTCGATTAGATCTTCCAACCGATACGTTTCGGGTCGGATGGTGCTCGAGACTACATAGGGTCCTTCCCAATTAGGTCCAAGTGTGCCCGCACCAACTTCCTTGGTGTTTATGAACATTTTTCGGAGGATCATGTCTCCCACTCGGAAGCGTTTAACCTTGACTCGGGCATTGTAGAACCGAGCTACCTGTTGTTACCGAACTATCATCCGCAGTCGAGATTTTTCCATTTGTTCTTCCAAGAGATCGAGTCCAAGAGCCAGGAGTTCTTCATTGTCTTACTCATTAAACGAGCTAATTCGAGTTGAAGGCAGTCCGATCTCGACCGGGGTGACGGCCTCCGATCTGTATGCAAGGGAGAAGGGAGTTTCTCCCATGGCAGTTCGAGCGGTGGTTCGGTATGCCCATAGTATTTTAGGAAGCTCTTTGGCCCATGTTCCTTTAGCTCAGTCGAGTTTGGCTCGGAGATGCTGTTTAATGATTTTGTTGACTGCCTCTACCTGTCCATTCGTTTGAGGATGATAGGGGAACGACTAGACATTTCTTATTACGAGATTGTCACACATCTCTCGGTATTGCCTATTATCGAACTACTTCCCATTGTCGGTGATGTTGGTTCGAGGAATCCCAAATCAACAGATAATGTTTTTCAAAACAAAGTCTGTGATCTTTTATTCATTTATCCTAGCCAATGGCTCGGCTTTGACCCACTTTGTGAAGTAATCTACCGCAGCGACGACAAACTTGGTCTGGCCTTTCCCTAAAGGGAGTGGTCCACTCCTCACTATGTGAACGACCAAGGACCGGCCATAGGGGTCAATTATTTGGGAGGTTATCTCGGAACAGCCTTGAATCGTTAGCATTTATCCCAACTCTGAACGAGCTTTCGTGCGTCGTGCTAAATGGTCGACCAGTAATACTCTTTCGTAAAACTTTGTGCTAATGATCGTCCTCCCGAATGATTTTCACAAATCTCTTCGTGGATCTCCCGCAACACATAATCAACCTCGTCAAGATTTAGGCAGCGTAGCAAAGGAGCAAAGAATCTTTTCTTGTATAATACCCCGTTAAGTATGGTGTAGCGAGAGGCTCGGATCTTCAATCGTCGGGCCTCGGCACGATTCTTGGGCTACCTTCCACTGTCGAGATATTAAACGATCGGGTCGAGCCAAGTAGGTTCCGTGTCGATTGAGTGTGCGGCCGAGCTAAGCGGGTCGTCGATGCTCGGCTTGGCGACATATTCGATCGGAACGGACCTGGGTATATCGTCCTCGTTGGTAGAGGTACACTTCGTCAATAGGTCGGCCTTAGCATTTTCTGCTTGAGGGATCCGAGTGACAATGCATAGTTGAAAACCATCGATCAATTCTTTAGCTTTCTTCATGTATGCTTTTAGTTGTTCTTTACGTGTTTGATACACGCTAGTGACCTAATTGACTACCAACCGTGAGTCGTTGAATACGTTGAGATGGGTCACACCCAGGCTGACTGCTAGTCGGGGGCCAAGCAACAATTAGGCTTCATATTCTGCTGTATTGTTTGAGGCTTGAAATCTAAGTCTTAAGACATATTACATGTAAGTTTGATCGAGAGTTTCTAAGATGAGTCCTGCCCCGCTTGCCTTAGAATTGGATGAGCCATCGACATAAAGCTCCCAAGGGGTTGGGTTGGGCGAGGTCTCGGGAGAAGCGATTGTTGACTCACCGTTTGATTCGGTAGATGGATCGACTTGTGGTGTAACTTCAGGTATGAAGTTGCCCACAGCTTGTCCTTTATTTGCTACTCTCGGCTTGTACTGAATGTCGAACTCACTGAGCTCGATCGCCCACTTCATTAGTCGGTCGAAAGCTTCTGGTTTCTGAAGGATCTGACGCAGTGGGAGGTCGGTCATGACGACGATTGTGTGAGCTTGAAAGTATCGCCGAAGTTGTCGCGAGGAGACGACTAGGACTAGGGCCACCTTCTCCAAAGGCGGATATCTTATTTTTGCAGGTAATAATGCTTTGCTGACGTAATACACCGGCAATTACTTTCCTTCATGCTCGCGTATCAAAGCCAAGCTTATGGCTGCTTTTAAGATCGCCATGTACAACAGCAAAGCTTCCCCAGGCTCAGGCTTTGATAAGAGAGGTGGTGATCCGAGATACGCCTTCAGCTGCTGGAACGCTGCTTCACACTCTTTCGTCCAATCTACCAGTTGTTGTCCCTTCAGTTGTTTGAAGAACGGGAGGCACTTATCGGTAGCTTGGGAGAGGAAGCGGTTGAGTGCAGCTACTTGTGCAGTCAGCCTTTGTATGTCTTTGATCATTTTCGAGGATTTCATGTTGAGCAATGCTTTGATTTTTTTCGGATTCCCTTTAATCCCTCACTAGCTGACCAGGAAACCGAGAAACTTACCCGAGCTTACACCGAAGGTGCACTTGCTCGGATTCAACTTTATCTAGTATTTGTGAAGGATAAGAAACATCTCTTCTAAGTCGGCAATATGATCGGCCGCGTGTACGCTTTTGATGAGCATGTCATCAATGTACACTTCCATGGTTCGGCCAATCTGCCGAGCAAACATTTTGTTTACTAATCGTTGGTAGGTCGCTTCTGTATTCTTTAGACCAAATGACATCACACGGTAACAATAAAGTCTTTTATCAGTGATAAATGCAGTCTTAGATTTATCTAATTGATGCATTACAATTTGATTTTATCCAGAATAAGCATCCATAAAACCAAGAAGTTTGTGCCTTGCTGTGCTATCCACCAGCTGATCGATCCTTGAAAGAGGAAAGTTATCCTTTGGATAGGCTTTGTTTAAGTCGGTATAGTCAATACAGACTCGCCACTTCCCATTGTATTTCTTTACGAGTACAACATTAGCTACCCATTCCGGATAGTATATCTCCTCTATGAATTTAGCCTTGAGGAGCTTGCTAACCTCCTCTTCAATGATGGCGTACCTTTCGAGGCCGAGGGGTCGTCGCTTCTGTCGGATCGATATTGAGTTGGTGAGTCATCACCGAGGGATCGATTCCTGTCAGATCTTCATGATTCAATGCAAATACATCAGCATATCGTCGGAGTAGGGATACCAGCTTATCTTTCACGGGCAACTGCAGGGACGAGCCAATCCGAACTGTCTTGTATTCGTCTACCTCGACCAACGGTACTGAGACAAGGTCTTCTACCGGCTGTCCTCGTTCGTGGGTATCGACCCGAGGATCCAGCGATTCAATCGTGGTTACCTCGGATGAAGCTTTTACGGTCGTCGCATAACAACACCTCACATCCTGTTGGTCACCTTTGACAACTCCTACTCCCGACTCGGTCGAAAATTTCATAGAGAGATGATACGTCGACACCACAACTTGGAGAAGGCATAGAGAGGGTCGGCTAAGTATAGTGTTGTAGACTAATGGTTGGTTGACTATCAGAAAATCGACCATTACTGTCACCTAATGTGGAAAATTTCTAGCAGTTATTGGCAATGAGACGGCTCCTTCGGGGAGAGTTCATCCAATCGTTCGACACCCATTTTGTCGAATGCTTGAGTGAACAACACATTTGCACACGACCCTGTATTAACCAGAATGCGAAATACTTTGTGATTTGTTATAGTAAGGGTGACAACTAGTGCGTCATTGTGCGGATGATAGATGCCCCGAGCGTCTTCATCGGTAAACGATATACAATACTTCTCCCTTTTCTTCTCTTTCGAAGGCTGAGCTAAAATAAGGATTTCAGACTCAGGTCGACTGATGCTTCGGGCGTGGTTTTTTCGAGCATTATTTGAGTCGCCCCCGCCTCGGGGACCACCGACAATTGTCCGGATTTCCTCCGTGGGTCGGTTGTCACCCGAGCGTTCTTCCATTGTCCCTGTTCTTTCGACGTGCTCTCTTAGAGGGCCTTCTCGGATGAGTCTCTCAATTTCTTCTTTCAAGTAATAGCATTCACTTGTATTGTGCCCGTGATCGCGAAGATAGTGGCAGTATTTGCTTTTGCTCCTTCAGTTCGGGTTGCTTCGGAGCCTATCTGGCCAGTTGACGAACCCCTCACCCTTAATCTCCATCAAAACTTGCTCTTGTAGTTTATTGAGCTGGGTATATGTCGTCAACTTGCGATCAGGTCACTTACCCGACCTGTGCTCATCACGTGCCCGATCATCTTTACGCTTCTTTCTACCAGCCGAGTGAACTTCTTTTTTTGCTGACTCTTTGGCCGAAACTTTCGCATTCTGAGCATCTTCGCGCATGATCCGGGTTTCTTCGGCATCCGCGTACTTATCTGACCGAGCCATGAATTCGGGCAAAGCAGTAGGTGGGTTTTTGTCTAAGGATGCCAGAAATGGTTTATCTCTAACGCCTTATATGATCGAGTTGAGTGTTATTTCATCTGAATGTTTGTGGACTTGGAGCAACTCGAAATTGAAGTGTTTGATATAATCTTTGAGCAACTCTCCCTCCTTCTGCACTATGTTGTTCAGGTGCGACTAGGTGGCTTCAACTTTTTCTTCCCACCAATAAAGTTGGTGAGGAAGGCATCACTGAGTTTTGTGAACGAGCTAATGGACTTTAGTTTCAGTTGTTTGAACCAAAGTCGAGCTACGTCGCTAAAGTGAGGGAGAAAGCTTGGCACATCATGACGTCCGAGGCATCGTGCAGTTACATAAACGTCCGAAAGGATTCGATATGTTCGGTTAGATCAGTTTTTCTAGTGAAGGGTGTAATCTGCAGAAGACAGAATCGCTCTGGTAATCGAGCTTGCATTATCTCTTCTATGAATGGGGATGCTTTTGCCTCAGGCCTCATCTGATGTGTATCACGACCCTACTTCATGTCTGCAAATTCTTCCCGCACTTCCCTCCTAAAGTCCTGGAAGTAAGCTTTTGAGGGTTTGTCGCTGTTCGTCATCCCCTCAAATGGGGGCTTGTTGCATCTTCTCTGATCTATTTCATGTCGGAGGTCGGTGGCAAGCAGCGGGGCAGTCATGAAATGAGCGGGTGTAGGCTCGGCCGGACCCTGGTGTTGACTTTACTGAGGGACAGATCATGGATCGACAGGCTGAGGGTCAACGAACAGTTGCGGGACATTCGCCCGACCGATATCATGATGAGGCAGACGTTGTTGTCGTTAGATCTGTTCCAGAATTTGCTTCATATAATTCATATCGGTCTTAAGCTCTTAGACTTCTTTGTCTAACTGGTCGTTCCCTTGGTTCCGTTGGGGTATGCTTGGTCGAAGCAGAGGTTGCCGGACGAGCCGTAGAACCTTGTCGATTATTAGGTCAGTTCTGCCCCCCCTGGGCTCCGTTCGTACCTGACGGTCCTTCGATTGCGGGGGGTCCAGTGACAACAACCTCATTCGGCTCATCTTGAGCGGTTCTTCTAGTTCTCGCCATTGGAACCTGTTTGAAGCTTCTAGATAAAGCCTGAAAAATGACTTTTCATTTGGGTTGTTGTGGATCGTTTGACGAAGTCGGCACATTTTCTCGCAATACGTGCGACTTGGTCTATGGACCGGCTTGCGAGATTATTCTTCGAGGAGATTATGAGACTGCATGGTGTTCCAGTCTCGATCGTTTCGGACCGAGACTAGAGGTTCACGTCTCAGTTTTGGGGGAGCTTCCAGAGAGTGATGGGGACTGATTTGCAGCTCAGTACCGCGTACTATCCGTAGACCGATGGTCAGACCGAGAGGGTCAATCAGATCCTTGAGGATATGCTTCGGGCCTGCGCGATTGATTTCGGGGGTAGCTGGGATGAGCATCTGCGATTGGTTGAGTTCGCATACAATAACAGCTATCAGGCGACCATCGGCATGACTCCTTTTGAGGCACTATATGGCAGACCATGCAGATCGTCGAGTTGTTGGACTGAGGTTGGAGAGCACCGTCTCCTAGGCCCCGAGCTTGTGCAGAAGACGTCAGAGGCTATCAATATCATCAGGCAGAGGATGCGCACAGCTCAGAGCCGGCAGAAGAGTTTTGCTGATCGTTGGTGTCGTCCCTTGGAGTTTGATGTAGGGGACCATGTGTATCTCAAGGTTTCGCCCATGAAGGGCGTAGTTCATTTTGGAGCGAAGGGCAAGCTTGCCCCGAGATTCATAGGACCTTTTGAGATCACTCGGCGCGTTGGCGCCGTGGCCTATTGGCTTGCCTTGCCATCTCAGTTGTCTGACGTTCACAACGTTTTTCATGTCTCTATGTTGAGGAAGTGTGGGTCAGACATCGTTCCTGTTATTGATTGGCAGCTGTTAGAGGTTCGTGAGGACGCTTCCTATATCGAGCAGCCAGTTTGTATCCTTAATCGTAAGGAGCAGGTCCTCTGGACCAAGGTCATTCCGTTGGTGAAGGTTCAATGGGGTCATCATTCTATTGAGGAGGCTTCGTGGGAGCGCGAGGCTGAGATTCGAGAGCGTTATCCCCATCTCTTTGATGACTGATTATGTGTTATATTTTGTATGTTATTTCTGATTTTATATGATGATATTATATCTCTTCTTCCTCACAAGTTATAACTAGTTGCAATGATTGTGTATAAATTTCGAGGACGAAATTTCTATTAGGAGAAGAGAGCTGTAAGACCCGCATCCTAGATCGTACCGTTCCGTAGGTTCCTGCGGTCTTTTCGGTCGAATTCCGGCAACCTTCGACCTTTAACCAGCGTTACGCACGACCTTGATTCACACGTCGTTAATCTGATTCGACTCAACCCGAGACTTGTACCCTTGCGACCGCACCGTCGCCGCGGTTCCGATGTTGCGACTCGAGCCCCAAGGCGATGCTCTGGCCAGTAGATGTGGGCCAGCGTTCGGTGCGAGGAAAACGCCGCGCATTGCGAAACCCAAGAGAATCTCAACGAGATATCACATCAATCATCCATCAATCTATCCCATCATGTCAAGTACACATCACCTCACACCCTTCCCCAAGCAAGCCCTGAAGTCAAAAAGGCTCTTACACACCCATGCCTTTCTTACACAAATTGCCACAAAAGTCAAAAAGGCTCTTACACACATCCATCAATCCATCAACCATCCTTCTCTCTCTCCCTTTACAATGCTCTCTCTCCTTCATTTTCAAAACACAACTCCAAGCAACCAAAGAGCATCACACGTCCAAACCTCTCCCTATTTCTTCCAAGCTACAAGTGTGGCCCACCTTTTCCACCCTCTCATCTCCCATCTCAACCATCTAAATCTCATCTCCGCCGTTGGAATCAAAGCTAAGGAGCTAAGGAAGCTTATAGTGCAAGAAGAAGCCGGTGGGTGATTTTTTTTAGATTTTTTTCATTCATTTATTTGATTTAAGGGCCACATGTAGTGGGACCCACATTGATGTAGGCTTTGTATCAAAGAGGGGCCCATAGTGGCGGGGACCCTCCATCGTTACCGGTGTTTCTCTCTCTCTCTCTCTCTCTCTTTCTATGTTTATGGCCCACCTAATGTGTGTATTTCATCTATTGCACCTACCGGTGGACCCCATCCATGTGGGACGCACCATGATATTTATATGTCATCCCAACCTTCCATAAGGAGCCCACCTTGATGTGCTATCAGGGGGTGTGGCTGCCAGTGGAGTGCAACTGACGTGGGACCCACCCCAGCCCCATGGTCCAAGTGGCTGACGAGTGAAAGATACCTTGTTTTAACAGAGGTCTGGGCGTCAATTCCTAGTGGAGGTGGCTAAACAGTGAAGTGTGAATTGGTAGGGGGGAGTGTGCACTAATGTGGAGTGTGCACTAAAAGTAGGTGTGCGCTGACGGTGGGTGTGGACTGACGTGGGTCCAAAGCCCATCCACACCGTCCACCCTTTCTGGTGGGGCCCACCATAGTGTATATGTCCCATCCAGCCGTCCACCATTCTGGATGGTGGGACCCAAGATCGTGTGGGGCCCTCATTGGATACCCAGATCCATAGCTCAACTGGCAGCGGATTGGAGATACCTCGTTTTACATTGAGGTCTTAGTACCGTCCCTGTAGGGTGGCTAACGGTGATGTACCACTGACGCGGGGCCCACCTGACCCTTGGGTGCGGCTGAAACTTGGTCGGATTCATCATTCAAGTGGGACACCCACGATGGGTGGGCTGGATTGGTGGACCCCATCTCGGTGGCCCTGATAAATGGTTATGAATGTTTTAAATGCAAGGGAACCCTCTCAACTGTTGTATCGGGTGTGGCCCACACAAGTCACGAACTGACTTAATTTTTGAGACCTAGGCCCACGCTGACATGGTGCATCTAACTGATGGGTTAGATGTTGGCAAGCATCAACGGTGGGGCCCACACCATGGGACCCACCTTTGTACGTGTTTCCCATATATACGGTGGGTCCTACATGGGACCACCTGTTGTGTCAGGAGGAAGAAGCAGGAAAAAGAAAAAGAAAGAAAAAGTAAAAGGAAAGGAGGAGAGAGCAGCCACGTGCTCTCTCTCTCTCTCTTCATCTCTCTCTCTACATCTCTCTCTACATCTCTCTCTCTCTACATCTCTTTATCTCTCTCTCTCCCTGTGTGCGTCAGCAGGGTGTAGGCTCCACTTAATGTATGTGTTTTACTCCAGCCGTCCATCTATTTTTATGGTGGGGCCACCTTGGGGATGCGCTGCATCCACCGTCCAGCCCATGGACGGTGGATCCCAGCCATGATGTATGGGTTTTACACATGTCGTACATCTATTTTGATGGTGGGACCCATCGTGAGGTATGTGTTTTATCCTCGCCTGGTTCCCCTCCCGGACTTGGGTGCGGCACCAGTAGGCCCACCTTGATGTCTGTATTATATCCACCCATCCGTTGAGGCCCACCTTGATATGCATAAGCCCAAGTGATTAGGCCCACCTTGCCATAATTATGACCCGTTGTTGAGGCCCGCTTTGATGTGAATGAAAGGCCCATATTATGAGGCCTATTCGATGTATTTGTGGCCGTGGTTAAGGCCCACTTTGATATATATAAGGCCCATGTTACGAGGCCCATTTTGATGCATTCTAAGGCCCATGGGTTATGGCCCATTGCAATGTACATAAGGCCCGTTGGTGAGGCCCATTAATGCGCCCATTTGATGAATGTAAGGCCCATGTGATACGGCCCATTTGATGTATTTAAGGCCCAATGGGATGTACCTAAGGTCCATTGCAATGTGTGATCCCAACAGGGTTTATGTAATGATGTTGACGACGGGCAATGCCTCGGGAGCAATGTTGGTTTGACGTCCACATTGCAGTATAATGTTGGTTAAATGTCCGCATTATGACTCTCCCTAGCGCCATTGATAGGCCCGTGCTGGTTGTGTGTAGGCCGTCTATGTCGAGGCCCATCTGCATTGTAAGGATAGTTCACTACTTTATGACATGTTTAGTATAGTTCCATGATTCATGATCATATGCATCATATGTATGCTTGATATGAGAAGTGACTGATCATAGCATATGCCTTCGGACAGATTTTTTAGGGACTCCCGGATAGGCGGTGTTGCTCTACATGAGCGCACGATACGCGCAGGATTATTGCATGATTGGATAGTATGATTCATGCATTCACATGGAGTGATATGGTACTGTATGCCCTAGCGACATCAGGGCCGTAGCCTCCACAGGCGTATCGTGGCTGGTAGGATTGGATACCAAAAATTTTGTTCTACATGGGGTGCTATAGATATCCCTGGGTGAAAGTCCTTAAACCCTTATAGTACCAAGAGGTTGCTCCAACGTCTAGACCGAGTGAGTGCATGAGCGCCGATGGCCGATTACCAGGAGACTGTCTTTTCCACTGTGTCGTGGTCGGTTGGAAGGGGGTGCGGCCTTACCCGCCCGAGAGGAGGGGGCAATGCTAGGCTGAGTTTGACCAGCTCAAGGAATGGGTCCGCTATTGACGAGCCGAGCCTGATATTAGCAGGCGGGTAGTGAGGTCTCTTCCACTTACCTTATTGCACGCGATGGGGAGACAATCTAGTTTAGAGTGTACTAGATCCTGGTGATATCCCAGATTTTAAGCTGTACTGATATGTGGACTTAGATGAGGATTTGTATGCTTGAGTTGCATTTTGCATCGCATGGCCTTGGTATGGCCGACATCATTGATGTCTTGCATCGCATAGCCTTGGTACGGTTAACGGTATTCATGGATTCACCAGTATGTTCCGCATTACTGATATTGCATACTGCATTACTACCTTGCGCACACACTTTCACCACCCTCTAAGCTTTCTATAAGCTTATGCACGACCGTTGCGTGCAGGTGACGCGAGGATGCAGCAGCGCTGAGGCAGGAGCACAGAGAAGATCATTTTGGAGCTTTTGTTTATCATCATTGTATTTTCCTTTATGCTCATTGTACTTGTAAAGTTTTTGATCATAGTAGAAATGTGATAGAGTTTTTGGTTATTGTTTGTGGGTTATGCCTTTGGTTATGCTTATTACGAATTAAACCGATGTTGAAAATCCTCCTTATAGCATTCCAGGATTGGAACCTGGTGTATGGGCATTGGGAGCCGAGAATGGGGTTTTATGAAGGCTGTCGGCACCAGATTCGGCGATCAGGAATTTTGTGAGCCCGGTTTCCGAATTTGGGGCGTGACAAGCAGTTTCTTGGCAGAGCAAGCTACAGAAGGTCGTAACATTGTTGACGACAGAGGCCGAGTACATTGCAGTCACAGAGGCATGTAAAGAGATGCTTTTGATGAAGATGTTCTTACAAGAACTTAGCCTGAGGAGCACGTGGTCTATTGCGATAGTCAGAGTGCTATACACTTGAGCAAGAATCCAAGTCAGCATTCCAAGTCAAGGCACATAGAGATTCAGTATCACTGGATTAGGGATACTTTGGAACAGAAGGTGTTACAGCTTGAGAAGGTCCACACGGACGATAATGGGCCAGACATGATGACCAAGGCTTTGCTCAAGGGCAAGTTTGAGGTTTGTAGAAACCTGTCTGGCTTGAAGAAGGTGGATCCCTCCTGGGTCAAAAAGGGGGAGATTTGATGGATTTTTTTGACCCGTCGTCGACCGGTCGTGAGCCCTGCTCGACCGGTCGAAGGCTGGTGGTCAACCAGCCGTGGAGTCGAGTCGTGGCACGATTTAAAATCCAGCGACTATGGACTATTTTTCTCCAGGGTGCTCGACCAGTCGTAGGTGGCTCTCGACTAGTTGTGGACTCGGTTCGATCAGTCGAGGTTACGCAGATTCGTTTCGCAATTTTGCGCGGATTTCGTCTCGCAAGTCCTTTCGCAACTGGGATGTGGAAAGTTTCATAAAACTTTAAATAGGAGTTTCTATGGCTTTCTAGGGATGACAAGAGGGTTTTCTAAAGCTTTACAAGGAATTTGCTAAAGGGTTTAGGGCTATCAAAGGTAGAGAGAGGAAGCTTATAGAAAGGAGATTATGTTCGTAGAGGTTATCTACTGCACAATCTATATCTCAGCGCTTATATGTCCTCATAATCAGTGAGATCTCTCCGTTTTCTTTGTTTCTCTCATTGTTTATCCACTCCTACGTGAGTGAAGAAGGTTGTAACATTCTACTTCACAGTGGATTGTTGATTTGGACAAAGTCCCGTGGTTTTTTACCTCTTTGAGGGTTTTCCATGTAAAAATCTCTTGTGTGGTGTGTGATTGATGCATTGATTGTTTTCATTGCTTTATTATCCACTGGTTTGTTCTGGAGGGCTAGATCCTAAGGTTTTGTGCAAGGTCCCTAACAACTTGAATGATTATAGTGCAACTCATCTTAGTCAACTCATAAACTCCCCAATAATCGATTCCAGTGAGTCGGCCATTCAGCCTACTCATGAGTCTCAATTACTCATGCATCCTTATCTTAGTCCACCCCGGCCACTATATTGAATTTGCATCCATGCCTACCCATGCACATGTACCTGTAAGTATGCATGCTAATACCACATATTTATATAAAATTAATAGATCCCATGTTTGCCACGCACACGGGATTTATTTATTTATTCATTTATTTTTTGTTTATTAACAATTTAGGACCATACATACATGCAGGCAACAATTTTCATGGGTTACACATCATTGTTACACGAGGTGCATGCAATCTACATCCACGAGTCATCCCCTTGGCTACTTTGATTGGAAAAGAAGTTAGCTGATCCCATCGTAATTTTAAAATTCCAAACCGAACTCTTATCCAATATCCGGCACAGCCAGGGAAACTCAAAGAAGATATTCAATAATTAAACTACGTAGAATATTTAAATAAAAAGTACATATCTAGATTAGCACATATCTCTCCGAGTTTGAAATGAGCCAAGCTTGTAACCCAAGTTTTTGAGTTACTCATCTACGTTTCTGATTGAGTCAAATCGACTCAGGCGAGTTTCGAGCCAAGCCGCTAAATTTAGGAGCCATGCACTCCATTTCATACCGGAGCTGATTAGGTGAGGTGGGTGGTACACCTGACTGTGGGGCTCACACTGATGTATGTTCCTTAAATCCACACTGTCCAACCATTTTTTCAGCTTATTGTAGGGCATTATTCCAAAAATGAACTGACCCAAATCTTAGGCAGACCACACCACAGGAAACGGTCAGTGATTAAATCATCACCATTAAAAAGTTAATGGATCCCACAAGAATATTTATTTTCCATCCAACCTGTTGACAAGGTAGAAAAAACTTAGATGAATAAACTACACAAATATCATCTAGATCCAAAACTTTTGTGGCCCACAAGAAGCTTTTAATGGTCAATCACCACTGTTTTGAGTACGATGGATCATCTTGGATTTGGATCTGCTTCATTTTTTGGTTAATACCTTAAAATGAGCTTTCAATACAGATGGACGGCCTGGATGTATTCAAATACATCACAATGGCCCCACAGTTAGGGGTCCCACCACACCTTGGTGGATCCTGGGTCTCACCTAATCCGCTCCCATTTCACACAACCGTCCATCTGGTGAATTGGGACCTGTCACAACTCACAAGCTCGTCCGATTCGTACATGTGGACAGCAAGTCACTACACGTGTGCGGGCGCAGCAAACCTTGCAGAATCTTAACTGACTGATTTTGAACAAAAGAGGCAGGTAAAAATAATAATAATAATGGGCTCTTACCCACACCGAAAATGAAAACCAGTCCATTTGGGCTAAAAATACAGGTTGCGCCTAACACCATTTACAGACCCATTTTTAAAAACCTTTTGGCTTCCCATCCCATCCCATCCCATCCCATCTCATCCCATCTGCTTAAAATAGGGTCTAAGCTGCTAATAAAACCGCTTAAGAAGGAATTTTTATTTTCATTGTTTCCTTTTTTATTCGAGTCAAACACCTACCGACCTCTCTGTCTCTCACCCTGGATTCCATTTCAGTGTAACGCAGACGCGGATTTCCGGTAAAACCTTCCGCGGGAAGTTCCCGCGATGGAAACCTGGGTGGGGCAGAGTAATGTTTGTTATAAATCCACCCCGTCCATCCGTTGTATGAGCTCATTTTACGACATGAGTCTGAAAATAAGCAGGATACATTACTCAAGTCAGCCGAAAACGTGGGAATTGAACGTCTGCAGTTGAAATATTCGTGGGGCCACAGAAGTTCTAAATCAGGATAATCCCAGTAGGAATGACGTTATGAACGGTGAGGATGGCATGTAAACATCACTATCCACCTCAGGGAGGTTTCAATGGTAAGAATTTTTCTAACCACATTTTCCTATCCTGCGGCTAACTTGAGTATTGGATCGCGCTAAATTTTGGTCTCAAATATAAAAATGAGCTCAAAAATCGGATGAATGGGGTGGATTTTTCAAAAACGTCACGGTGGGCCTCACCTAAGTTCTCAGTGCAGGAACTGCGGAAGGCTTTCGCTAGAAATCGAAATTTTTTCTGCATTTTTTTTTTTCAATGAAAGTTTGAAAACTTACGTCACCAAAGTAAGTTTTGTTAGGGTACGAGTACAGGTGGATATAGGTTTTATTCAGATCAAATAAAAAAAAAAAGGTGACTGATCGGTCGCGTCCACACTAAAAAAATACGCCGAGTTCAGTTAGGCCGTGTACATCCACGCAGTCCATCCGTGCCAGGAAATTTCAGCACATCGGCTAAAAAATGATATAAATTCAAATCTCAGCTGACCACACTACAAAAAATACACTAATGATTGAGCATCCACCGTTGAAAACTTCATAAGGCCCACTGTTGGGGACAAAAATACTAAAGTCCAGAGACTCGGATTTGGTGTCTCGGCTTGGGAAGCACTACGTCGGATCCGAGGCAGGGTGCGTCGGATCCGAGGCAGGGTTGTGAACTCTATAAACCGAGACGAAAGTTAACTCACCTCGGACGAAGAACCAGTAATCCGAGGATGCATCGGGCCGACCCTCTTAACGGAACCAGCCAAAGGACAGCGCGAAACCAGATTTCGCCCCAAACATTTTGGGATAAGATCCCCGATCCCGAAGCTCGCGGGATCGGACGAAGATCGCGGACGGGTGCCATCCGGTGTCCGCGATCCTATGAAGAGAATCCTCTTTCGATTGCACAAGACCAGGAGAAGAATCCTCCTACGATTAAACACTCCAGCAGTTATAAAAGGGGAGCCTCCATCATCTAAAAGGTACGCAAAAAACGCTCTCCCAGAATCCCTCAATACAATAAGACCCAGATTCCCAGCCTGACTTTGGCATCGGAGGGTCCCCTGCTCTAGCCAGGGTCTCCTTTGTCTTCTGCTTGTGCAGGTACTCGAAGGTCTAAAGAGGGTGGACCAGATCTTTGCATCAACAGTTTGGCGCCGTCTGTGGGAACGAACAAAAAGCCATCCCTTCTCTACCGAATCCCATGGTGATGACTAGAAGGACGGTCCCAGAAGATCCGAATGAGATCGCGGTTACAGGGCCAGCAGGCCCAGTCGCGATCCCCGCAGTCCAAAACCCACCTACCAACCGCCAACGAGGAGCGACCAGAACAAGCAACAATCAGCGGGGTCGAAACGATGGGCGGTTGGATCAGGAGGTCCAAGAAATCCGATCTGATATGAATATGATGAAGCAGATGTTAGAACGAATGTATCAGCAGCAAATGCAGCCACTCCCACCTCCTCAAGGGGAAACGGCACACGTACCGACTGCAGCGGTTGATCCTCAACTTTCTGCGCCGCAGTCTTTTCGGCCGAGCCAACTCCAAGGCGTCCCAGAACCGGCCGAGCCAACTCCAGCTCAGTCGGCCAATGCATCTTTGCCCCCAACCGACCTTCGGCACGAGATAGAGCGAAGAAGGCGCATCCGACCTCCCGTAGAAGGCACGGCAGAAAGTAGTGAACCGTGGAAAGCCGATATTCAAAACTTTAAAAGAGAAGTGCGGGAAGAAATGGCGAAAGAAATGGCAGACATGAAGCATAGTCGAAATATGCATCCAACCAGATACGAGGCAAAGGCGTCCCCCTTTGTGGACTCGGTAATGGCGGCTCGGTTGCCCGAGAGGTTTCGGTTGCCTCAAATCACTCCTTTCACCGGCAAAACCGACCCAACGGAGCATATCGAATGCTTCAGAACATATATGGAGCTCCATGACGCCTCGGATGCAGTAATGTGTCGGGCCTTTTCCCTTACATTGACCGATGTAGCTAGACTCTGGTTCAAACAGTTGAAACCAAAGTCCATCAGTTCATTCGCCGAGCTGAGCGACGCCTTCCTCACTAACTTCATCGGCGGAAAGAAGAAATTGAAGCCCCCTGCACATCTGAACAACATAGTTCAAAAGCAGGGAGAGCTATTGAAAGATTATATCAAGCGTTTCAATTTCGAATCTCTTCAAGTTCGAAAACATTCAGAAGAAACGGCTCTCAATGCGCTCATGCAAGGAGTTAGAGACAAGCCATTCCTGGCATCTCTGGACAAAACTCCGCCCGATACTTTGGCAGAATTTATGGCACGGTCGGATAAGTATGCAAACGCCGAAGAGACGCGAATCCTGCGTGAAACTAAAACTTTGGTCAAAGAGTCGGCCAAAAAGGAAGCCGACTCGACCGGAGGAAAGAAACGCAAGGATGATCAAGCACACGACGAGCGAAGGTCAGGCAAACGCCCGGATCGAAGATTTTCCACATATACCCCCCTGAACAAAACACGAGAACAGGTATTGATGGAAATCAAAAGCGAAGGCTTTGTTAATTGGCCCAATAAGCTCAAAAGCAATCCTAATCGGCGGGACAAGGATAAATACTGCCACTATCACCGTGATCACGGGCATAACACGAGTGATTGTCGTCACCTAAAGGAAGAAATCGAGCGACTCATAAAGGACGGCCGACTCAAAGAACATGTGGTTAAAGCTGCGGAAACTGAGGGACGCCTGACCGAAAGTCAGCCGATGGAAGAAATCCGGACAATTATCGGCGGTCCACGAGGAGGGGGCGACTCAAACAATGCTAGAAGGAACCATGCAAGAAAACTTAGTCAGCCAGAGTCCGAGCTTATGATTATAGAGCGGCCACCAAAGGAGAAGAAAAGGGAAAAATATTGTCTTTCGTTCACAGAGGAAGACGCCCGAGGTATCTATCACCCCCACGATGACGCACTGATTGTCACTCTGACTATCACTAACCGGAAAGTGTTCCGGATACTCGTTGATACAGGGTCATCTGCGGATATATTATTTACTCAGGCGTTCGATAAAATGGGAATTGAACGATCTATGTTACGTCTAGTTCGGACCCCGTTAATCGGGTTTTCCGGGGGACAAGTATTGCCTGAAGGAATTGTCTCGTTGCCACTCACTGCCGGCAGTACCCCACATCAGAAGACGATGATGGTGGATTTCTTGGTCGTCGATCAACCTTCAGTATACAACGCCATACTCGGCCGACCTTCTTTAAGTCTTCTTCAGGCCGTGGTATCCACATACCATCTTTCACTGAAATTTTCGACTAAATCGGGAGTAGGAATTGTCAAAGGAGATCAGCAAGATGCGAGGCGCTGTTACATGATAGCTGTGAAAGGGACAGCCGACAAAAATCCGATCAACATTTCAACAATCGAATCGTTGGACCCTCGGGGCGAGAGTCATGAACGAGGTCAGCCGGTTGAAGATCTCATCTCAGTCCCCCTAGTCGAAACAGATGCATCCAAGACAGTACGAATTGGCTCGTCTCTACAGTCTCCCTTGAAAGACAAGCTGATAGCCCTACTCCGTAGGTACGCTGATGTATTCGCCTGGTGTCATGACGATATGCCTGGGATTGACCCATCGGTGATGACCCACCGACTCAACGTCGATCCGTCATATCGACCGATCCGACAGAAGCGACGACCGCTCGGCCCCGAACGATATGCCATCATTGAAGAAGAAGTCAGCAAACTCCTCCAGGCTAATTTCATAGAAGAAATACACTATCCAGAATGGGTCGCGAATGTCGTGCTGGTAAAAAAGTCCAACGGGAAGTGGCGAGTCTGTATCGACTATACTGACCTAAATAAAGCTTGCCCGAAGGATAGCTTTCCGCTTCCAAGGATAGATCAGTTAGTAGATAGTACCGCCGGACATGAGCTTCTTAGCTTCATGGATGCATATTCGGGGTATAATCAAATTGTAATGCATCAAAAAGATAAATCAAAAACTACCTTTGTCACCGACAAAGGCCTTTATTGTTACCGAGTGATGCCATTTGGTTTGAAGAATGCCGGTGCAACTTATCAAAGATTAGTTAACAAAATCTTTGCTCGGCTTATAGGCCGAACCATGGAAGTATACATTGACGACATGCTCGTCAAGAGTATACACGCGGCGGATCATGTAAGTGATTTAGAAGAAATGTTTCTCATCCTACGGAAGTTTCGGATGAAGTTAAATCCGAATAAATGCGCTTTTGGGGTGAGCTCCGGAAAGTTCCTCGGTTTCTTAGTTAGTCAGCGAGGAATAGAGGCAAACTCCGAGAAGATAAAGGCTTTGGTCGAAATGGAATCCCCTAAAACCATTAAGGACATCCAAAGGTTGACTGGACGGGTCGCAGCACTTAATCGGTTCCTGTCCAGAGCCACAGATAAATGTCTCCCTTTCTTCAGACAATTGAAAGGACGACAAACAATGGGTTGGACGGAAGAATGTGAAGCAGCATTCCAACAATTAAAATCGTATCTCGGTTCACCACCTCTCTTATCAAAACCCGAATCAGGCGAATCCCTGCTGCTTTACCTAGCAGTGTCCGAGGCAGCGGTTAGCTCGGCTTTGATACGAGAATCTGAAGGAAAGCAACTGCCGGTATATTACGTCAGCAAAGCATTATTGCCAGCAGAAACAAGATACCCAAGCTTGGAAAAAGTAGCCTTGGCACTAATAACTTCCTCTCGCCGACTCAGGCCGTATTTCCATGCCCATACCATCATCGTGATGACCGATCTTCCTCTTCGCCAAGTTTTGCAGAAACTAGAAGCTTCCGGCCGAATCACGAAATGGGCTATCGAACTGAGTGAGTTTGATATTCAATACAAGCCGAAGGCGGCAATCAAAGGGCAAGCCGTAGCTGATTTTATTGCTGAAGGAACCCCACCAACTGATCTGCCAGTCAACAATATGCCGAAAGATGTCATAGTCCCAGCAACGGCCGCTACACCAACCCTACCCTGCCCCATGCCCTGGAAACTGTTTGTCGACGGCTCTTCCAACTCGAAGGCAAGTGGGGCCGGGATTGTACTGGAAACTCCCGATCATACCTATATACAGTATGCCTTACGACTTGGATTCCAAGCGTCGAACAACACGACAGAATATGAAGCATTGTTGCTCGGTCTCCGACTCGCCGCTAGCATGGGAGTCACGCACTTAAGTGTATTCAGCGATTCTCAGTTGGTCGTTAATCAAGTGACCGGTGTATACCAGACACGGAAAGACCAGTTAAGAGCGTACATGGAGAAAGCGAAAGAACTTATTAATGGATTTCAACTCTGTCAGGTCACTCGGATCCCTCGCACGGAAAATGGTAAAGCCGACCTATTAGCAAAACTCGCCTCTGCTGACGAAGATGACATACCCAGGTCCGTCCCCGTCGAATACGTCGATAAACCGAGCATAAATGAACCAATTACGAAGGCCGTCAATGCCATCGACTCGGAACCATCCTGGATGGATCCAATCCGCCAATACCTTGACAAGGGGGAACTGCCTGAAGATCGTGCAGAGGCTCGACGACTTAAATTCCGAGCCTCCCGTTACACCATACTCAACGATACCCTCTATAAAAAGGTTATTACGCTCCGTTGCTTCGGTGCCTCACACCCGGTGAGGCGAATTACGTATTACGTGAAATCCATGAAGGAATCTGTGGAAACCACTCTGGAGGGAGGTCTCTCGCCCACAAGGTTCTACGACAGGGATATTACTGGCCCACTATCCAACATGACACTCGCACGCTCGTCCAAAAATGCGACAAATGTCAGCGATTCGCGGCAATCCCGAGACGAGCCCCCGAAGCGCTAACGCCAATGACTGGTCCTTGGCCCTTTGCACAATGGGGTGTTGACATCATAGGTCCACTCCCTACGGGAAAAGGTCAGACCAAGTTCGCCGTGGTAGCAGTGGATTATTTCACGAAGTGGGCCGAGGCCGAGCCATTAGCCAAAATAACCGAGCAAAAAATCACCGAGTTCGTCTGGAAAAACATTATCTGCCGGTTCGGAGTACCCCATACCGTTATTACAGATAACGGAAGACAATTCGACAACAGGAGTTTTCGCGATATGTGCAACAACCTCAGAATCAGAAACATCTATTCTTCACCTCATCACCCTCAAACTAATGGACAAGTCGAGGCGGTTAATAAGATTATCAAGCAACATCTTCGGACCAAGCTCGACCGAGCCAAAGGAGCATGGTGAAGAGCTCCGAAAATTCTTTGGGCCTACTGAACCACAGCCCGAACCGCCACAGGAGAAAGTCCTTTTCACTCGCTTACGGCTCGGAAGCCGTCACTCCCGTTGAAATCGGCCTACCTTCGGCCCGAGTCACTTCATTCGACGAGGATGAAAACGAAGAACTCCTCGCACTCGGACTCGACCTCCTGGACGAGCAAAGGGAAGTGGCACGACTACGTACCGAAGCCCGGCAACGACAAGTGGCTCGGTTCTACAATGCCCGAATTAAGATCAGACGATTTCGGATGGGAGATATGGTTCTCCGAAAAGTATTTCCGAATACTAAAGAAATTGGGTCGGGCACATTAGGACCAAACTGGGAAGGACCTTACATCGTCTCGGGTACCATCCGGCCAGGAACATACCAATTAGAAGATCTAAACGGCAATCGTTTGCGCCCATCCTTGGAACGCTGAACACTTAAAGATTTACTATCCTTAGCTCGGCACTTAAGATTCAAGGAATCCGAATTGAGAAAGCTTTAAAGCCAAAATTCTATAAAAAAAAAGTGTTATCTTTCATTTATCTTCAATTGCTCTTACAAACACAAAAAAAAGGGGAGACAAAATGATATGGAACCCTGGTTACTGCCTCCCGGAAGGAACGGTACTCAAAACATTCTACTGTCAGGCTTCATCCCAGAATGACGACGGCGGCGTGTAACGCCCGGATTTTTGCCAACGGGATTAGACGTCCTTAGGCAATGGGTCGATCGTAATACCTCATTAACTTGTCAGAACTGAATCCCAAAGTCTAAAGCCGCCTTTGAACTCATTTCCTTCACAAACCTCACCCTTCATCACCTTGATCTTCCAATTTTTCTAATAACTTTCACCCTAGACACTATCTTAAACTAGCTAAGTAGTATAACTTGGATCACTTTATATACAAACTCCAAAGGCACAGTACCACCTCGACCAGAATTCACTTAGGACTAAATCCTTTAGAAATGAGACAAAGTAACTAGGTGTGAAACCAGATTAGCTACGAAATCCGTTCGAATCGCTTTAAATACGTTCTGCAAGACCCAAAACTTGTAGAATCATTGGCGCTAGGTTACCCTAAAGTTTAGAACCAAACTCATTTCCCGTCTGCTCTCGGAAATGAAACGAAACTTCATATTAGGTCTAGATTGCACATCGGGAGTCCGATTAACCCGAAGCTAAGGAACTAGGACCGCCCCACTGGGCTTAACAATCATCTCAAAAATCAGCTTTATCCGATGTTCCACGGCCATTCGTTTCGAATCGGAGCGAGGTAGTGTGAAAAACACTATTCATATCCAAAAATAAATATCTGGAATAGTGATCTGGCATCATTCGTTAACGCGTCAGTATTAAGCAACCTGACCGTCAGAATCAGACCAAATTACACCCTCGGATTAAGAAAAATTTCAGGAACATTTACATGTACTTGGAATTTCTGATCGTGGCCCATTGACCGTCGATCTGAAAGTGGTCCGCCACGTGCGATCTGGGTATCCGATCGAGTTAAAAACGAAACTCCACGTAGATCCATCGATGGTGAGCTTAAGTCTGACGTTTGGTTCAAGGAGGGCTACCAGAACCTCCCTTTTGAGCTGGAAAAGCGACGAAAATCCTATATTAGCTGTACCCCTTGAACCTAAGTCTATTTTCGTAATGTCTGTGGCTATAAAAGGGGCTTAGAACAGCCCCTCTCACAGCCATACGAATTTTGCAAGAAACCCTTGAGGAAGAGAGAGAAAAGAGAGAGAAGAACTTGGAGATCGTTGCCGATCTTCCTCCACCTGCATTGGCTCACCACACGGCCTTCACCGCTCTATTCTAGACGTTTTCCCGGCGTATTCCACCTCATTTGAAGGTAAGAAACCCTAACCCTAGGTCTGATTTGAGGTGGAATCGATGCAGGATGCATACCGACTAACCGATTCCGCTCTTTAGGCTAGAAATCGCCCGTAGACGGAAGTTCCATCACCCTTGCTGATTCGTTCCGTTTCCAAAGGCAAAGGTGAGGACTTTAAGCTTATAAGTTACGGTTTTCAATGCTTTCAATGTCAGTTAATGGTAGATTCATGATCTGCTTGCAATTGCACATGTACAAAGTGCTTTCCGTTTCCTGTTTTGATTAACGGTGTGAAATATGGAATTTCACATATTCTAGGTATACGTAGAAATACCGTATACGTATTTTTTTTGGATAAATGCTTGACATGTTTATTTAATGTTTAATTATATAACATATGAATAAAATACTAGTTTGGCGAAAGGAATCGCCAAATTATATGTTTACTTGTAAATGCGCTGTATGTCGAAATTACGTATTGTAGAAATACCGTATACGTATTTCTTTTGGAATAATGTTTGACATATGTATTTAATGTATGATTATACAATACATGATTAAAATACTAGCTTGGCGAAAAGAATCGCCGAAACCTATGTTCCTTTGTAAACACTATGTATGTCGAAATTGGGTATACGTGAAAGTACCCTATACGTATAAAATTTGCTGATGTGTTTGCTATGTTTAATTGCTGTATGAATATGATGTATATGTATAAAATACTAGTTTGGCAAAGGGACAACCCTAGTACACACTTCCTTAGCATACGTCACGTATGTCGAAATATTGCATTCCAAGTGTTGGTGAAATCACTTGTGAGTGTAAGTGCTTAAGTGTTAGAATCTTAGGTAGGTGCTGAGATGGGATTCTCGGTTGCCTTAGAGTCGCATAGGACACTCTCCATGTGGTTGTTCACTCTAACCACTCGCCTACGAAATGTGAGTATTTGTATACTTATTTACATAATGCTTTATAACATGCTTTTGAACATGCTTTGCGACTTGTTTATTAACATGCTTCATGTTATGCTTTATATTATGCTTGCTAGTGTTCTTGAATTACCATGTTATCATGCCGTATTTCACATGCTATGGTTAGAATTTGACTGAGCTTGGGACTATGTTCATAGTCCAGGCATCCGGTATCAGACTTGAAGATGTGGTTGGGATTCGTTCCGCCACGCACGATGTGTTGGTGAACCCGTGTCGTACTTCGGTTGGCGATTGTGGTTGGCCACACGAGGTGCTTCTGCGCCTCATATCGCCCAACTTGTTGTGCGCTCGAGCTAGCCGAACATGTCTAAACCGTATGCCTTATGTATGTTCACAATGTCTGGTCGCTAATGCTTGAACCTAGGGTACCAAACTTACCAGTGAAAATCCCGTTAACCATGGTACCTCGATCCGCTAAGACTCATGAGCCGGGCATGGTGGTATGGGACACCGTGGTCGAGAAATTTGTCGACTCTGGCCGGGGCTACGTGCCTCCCGTAGTGACCGGTGAGCAACTCAACTCGTGAGCCGATTATGGTGGTATGGGACACTATATTCGCGCTGTCGGCCTACACCGATATGGTGATGGGGGAGTGGTGCAACCTTTGTGCGCATGCTGTGACCCACAGCGCCCTTTGTAGTGACCGCGAGCATACTCGAAGTTGCGGCGTGCCTTAGGGTTCGCCGCGATATATAGAGTATGAACTAGGCCTGTTTTTCGTATAGTTGTATCATGATGAATCGTTTAAGGGGTGATGGGGAGTGGTGCAACCTTTGTGCGTAATGCCACAGCGGCTCTCTGCAGTGACCTAGAAAACACACCATCGTCGATATTAACTAGGGTGACGACCCTAGATTGGATCATGTTTGGATATGATACAAGGAGGTACCTTAGTTTCCCAATCCTATTTGTTTGAAATGAACTAATTAAAAACTCGGTAATCATACTCATCATGCATCGCATGTGCCGGGAAGATGTGGAGCCTTGTGGGATGTAAGCATGCGCGAACGTGAGATGGTGTCGCTTGAGGGAGTATGTCGGAGAGGGCATCCATCATACTGCATTCATACTTGCATTAATCGAGTAACTAGGAGTGTTTGATTCTTGCTTTATCATTCTTGCTTGACCGTATTGATAACATGATAACTTATGTCTTATTGTTCCACTTGAGTTAGCTACTCACTCCCACGTTACGGGACGGTGTTGTACACACCAAGCAGTTGTTGAGTTTCGGGTGATGGCGATGCTTGTGAAGCGAGCTAGGACTATTTCTATGGTGATGAGGAGGAGTTCTCCTATCGTATCTCTCTCGACAGTGTGTGAAGACACAGTATTATCTTGTGGGCTATGGTATTTGGGATAGGAGACATTACATGCCATCACATTAGGTATATTTTAGAACTGTCCTTGTAATTATTTAACCTGGTAATGTTATCACACTCTGGAGACTCATCATAGTTTATATAATTTATCTATCTATCATAGTCTTCCGCTTGCAAATTTAATTGTCTCTGGAGTATGATATGCTGTTTTGGCTTAATCTCACTCATGTTCAATGCACGAATACAGTCAACATTCAATCATCATTCATTTTGTTGCATAAGTGATGTTCTGGAACTCGGGAGTTGAGTTTATGCTCGACCTCCGATTTTCAGGGCGTTACACAGCGGCATCCGGATTCTCAGATTCCGAGGCTCCTCCACCTTCGATCTCTAAGAGATCGAGGTCAGGAAAGGATTTCTTGATGTCCTTGATACATTCCAGGAATCCGCTTTGAAACAAGCGATCCCTTTCATCCTCGAACTCCGCCGACTCAAGGAATGCTTGGACAGCTTGGTCCCTAGCCTTCTCTGCCTCCCGAGTCTTATCGGTGGCCTGCTGAATAAGTTCCGCCGCCTCAAGCTTAGCCCGAGCCAAGTCATTTGCACAGGAAGCGTGGGTTGCAAGGATTCGCCTGTTCTCCTCTTCAGTCCTAGAAAGGAGAGCTGACACTCGAGCAACTTCGGCCCTCGCTTCATCAAGGGCTCTCTTGGAAGAAGTCGCCTCAGCTTTCGCGTCTTCGGCAGCTTTCCGGGCAAGGCCCGCCTCGCCCATCAGGACGCCAACTCGTATCTCGGCGTTCTCGCGTCGCCCTTCAGCTTCCGAGAGAAGGGCCTGCAGCCGATGAGCCGAGGATAACTCTTTACAGGCCTTAACCAAGCAGGGAGCAAGTTCAAAAAGCACCCTTGCTGCATGGCCAACGGTTTGCGACGAAGGAGCGTTATAGAGGCTGACGAACTCCTTTTCGCTCCCATGGGCCAAGGCCCAGGGAACCATCCCCGACACCATCTTTTGCAAAATGGACGGCCCCTCCTGGCTCGTTTCTTCCCCTCTGGAGGATGCGGTCCTCGTCTCTTCTTCCCCTCTGGAAGACGCAGCCCTTGCCTCTTCCTCCTGCCTCGGGACTTCCGTCGCAACATGTCCCGAGTCAGGTGCCGCCTGAGGTTTCGAGGTAGCGGCCTCTGTCGCTTCCACCCTCTCTTCCGGATCGGGATCCGGAATTACGACGACAGAAGGAGCAGAAGAACTCGCAGGCTCCTTCTCCTTTTGCGCTACTCTCTGTCTCTTCGGCGGCCGAGGCTCCGACAGAAGGACTGATCGCGGAGGAGCCTTTAGCTTCGAAACCGCCCTAAGCGAAGGACGAGTTCCAGTCATCTCTGTGGGGGCTGATTCGGGAACAGTCCTTAGATAGGGACGAGCTTCGGGCAGATCTATAAAAAAAAAAAAAAAAAGAAGAGAGTAAATCAGGAAAGACTCAAAAGGCACGTGAAAATACAATTTCAATTACCTGTGACGGCCGAGTCTAGACCTGCGAGATGAAGGCGCTCCGGTTGAAGGAGCACCTTCCAAGACCTATCTGCCGGGTCCAACGTCCTCAACTCTTTAATCCGAGCTGAAGCACTGGAGCCGAGCTTTTGCCGCTTCTTTGGGATGTCTGCCAGACACAAGCTCGTCAGACTCAGAATATTACAAAAAACAAAGAAAGGCGAGAGAGAAGAGCCAAGTCACCTGCTCTTTGAAACGACCGAGGGACACGGGCCTCGTAGGACCCGGACTCAGCCGTCTCCCAGCGGCCACAGGCCCAAAACCAACGCTGTTTCCAATGTTTGTTGGAAGTGGGAGGGTCAGTTATTAGGGAGCCGCCTCCGCCCCGCCAAGCAGCGAAAACGTAAAAGCCGGGGTAGTTCGGATTCACGCGCACTTGGTATAAGTGAAGAAATTCGTCAACTGTTAACGGCGGCTGTTCCATCTTAGCCCACAGTACCGCGCACCCGAGTAAGTTCCTCCACCCATTCGAAACTATTTGCCCCGGTGCAATCCGAATACGAGACAAAACTCCCCGGACAATGGGTTGAAGGGGCAGACGCAAGCCGCATTGCATCGAGACTTGGTAAATTGCGACCGCCCCAGGAGGAGGATGATCCGGCAAGTCTCTCGGACGGGGAAGATAAGTGATGACCGATTCGGGGATGTGGTACCCGATTCGGATCTGTCCAAGTCCGCCTCGTTAAAACCGAAGGAGCCGGCCGCTTAAGTCATCCCCCGATCCTTCTCCGTCAGACTCGGCATGTGCCGACTTATCAGCAGGAACCGACGCAGAGGTTCCTTCAGCAATTAATACTTCCTCTTCCTCCTCCTCCTCTTCTTCTTCCATACCCCTTGGAAGATTAGGCCTTCCCGGGCGGGTTATTAAGGACGACCCACCCCGAGAAGGAGCAACGGAAGCAGGGCGCTCCGCAGGAGCTTCGGTGACCCTCTCAGAGAGAAAAGCAGCGTTAGCGTCAACTGCCATTTCCGTCAATAAAGGAGGCGATTCCGCAACGTTCCAAAAACGTTGCGCTTGGGCCTTCATCTCCGGAAGCTCCTTCCTGGGGACTTTGAGAACCCCTAGCCGCCATTATCACTAAACAAAAAGGAAGGAGAGACTCACCGGAAGGAGGGAGGAAAACGGAAATGGCGAAGAGAGCCGCTGACAGTCAACAAAGAAGAATGAAAGAAGAAGAAAGACCGAAAAGAGCTCCAAAAGAAATGAAAAGCGGGAATGGCCGTAGAAGTTTGAAATGCGGGACCTTTACCCTTTTATAAGATTGCCATGTGGCGGAGGCAATTAATGAGGAAATGATTCGACGCCTGCGTCGACTCCCCGGCTCGACACGTGGCGCACATCGACTGACGACAATAACGCCCTTGCTACGTGTCCAACCCTCATTGGCGGGATAAGCGATTTGACGATTGCCGGCGCGTGCGTTGTCAGAAACTGAATCGTCTCCTATCAAAGACAGCACAGGATGCATTAAATGTACTTATTGCCTCGGACCAAGTTATGAACCGACTCACAACTCGTTACTCCTAAATGTCACGTGAGACACACGGAGTAAGGGGGCTTACTGTTGGGGACAAAAATACTAAAGTCCAGAGACTCGGATTTGGTGCCTCGGCTTGGGAAGCACTACGTCGGATCCGAGGCAGGGTACGTCGGATCCGAGGCAGGGTTGTGAACTCTATAAACCGAGACGAAAGTTAACTCGCCTCGGACGAAGAACCAGTAATCCGAGGATGCATCGGGCCGACCCTCTTAACGGAACCAGCTAAAGGACAGCGCGAAACCAGATTTCGCCCCGAACATTTTGGGATAAGATCTCCGATCCCGAAGCTCGCGGGATCGGACGAAGATCGCGGACGGGTGCCATCCGGTGTCCGCGATCCTAGGAAGAGAATCCTCTTTCGATTGCACAAGACCAGGAGAAGAATCCTCCTACGATTAAACGCTCCAGCAGCTATAAAAGGGGAGCCTCTATCATCTAAAAGGTACGCAAAAAACTCTCTCCCAGAATCCCTCAATACAATAAGACCCAGATTCCCAGCCTGACTTTGGCATCGGAGGCTCCTCTGCTCTAGCCAGGGTCTCCTTTGTCTTCTGCTTGTGCAGGTACTCGAAGGTCTAAAGAGGGTGGACCAGATCTTTGCATCAACACCCACCATAATGTTTATCTTCCATGAAACCATTTGATAACGTCGCTGAGACACGAAGGAAAGGAATTCAAAACTTTTATAGCCCCAAAAAAGTTCGTAAAACTATTTCCTGTGGTGTGGTCCCGAAAGATTGGATATGCTTCTATTTTTGGCGCATGTATTAAAATTATTCAAAAAAAATGAATTCAATCTAAATCCATCGCGAGACAAAAGAGAAATAGAAAATATAGACAGATCCAAATCTCATCCGGACCACACTAGATACCATGGTAATTGGACGCCCACCATTAAAAACTTCCTTGTGCCCGCTGAAATATTTATTTGCCATCCAACCCGTTGATTAGATCCCAGTGATCTAGTTGAAAGGTGTAGACACCCCACCCAGGCTAAATATCTTGATTTTGTTAAGACAATCTGAGAACCATGATCATATCCTAAACCTAACCCTAATCCTAACCTGAGCCATCATGAGTCATCATTAAATTCAAACCATGTCCGAAACTGATCCATTTCTCGGGTCATTTTCAAGTAACAATCGAGCCAATTTCGAGTCATTTTAAGCCGAATATCCAAAACGGACTTTGTTTCACTCTAAAGACCCAAAAAAGGACCCACCGACAAAATTTCGAGGGAAACTGTACCGAAGTGGTAGTTTGACTACCGCCGGTAGTCAAACTACCGCTTCCTCTCAAAAAGCATGCGCTGAGCCAGCCACACGAGAATCAGACCCAGCCAAGACCGGGCGGTACTCGGACCACCGCCGGCGGTACTCGAGTACCGCACAGGCGTCTTGTCTGACGGGACAGTATCCCGGCGTCCAAAGTCAACTCTTCCTGGAATTTACCCCTCCCATCTCTATTATTCTTGTTTTACCAATCCCTTAGCCAATGAGAGCATGCCATGTGGCATCTCTCTCCTCTCCACCAACCACCATGTGCCACATCACCTTTACCCCCCTCTTGTCCTCTATTTACCAAAAAACCATTGGAAAGGGCTATAAATAGCCCTCTCCCCTTTCATTTTCAAGGATATGGAGGAGAGCCACCAAGAGAGGGAGAGAGTGAGAGAGAAAAAGTGAGAGGAAAAGAAAAGAAAAGAGAGAAAGAGAGAGAGTGGGGAAGAGATTGAAGGAAGGGAAGGAGCTCCCAAGCCTTCAAGCCCACATTTTCCACCACCTCCTAGCCTTCATCTCAACCCTTCCAACCCACCAGCCTAGTCCAAAATGATCATGGTTCAATCTACATCTTAGCTTCTTCAAGAATCAAGTCAAAGATCCATTTGCATACAAGCATTCATCATGACATCCACTCTCTTCTCAACCCCTTGCTTCTCTAGATTTCTAGCGGACGTATGCTCTGTGACTTGCCGTACATCGGATCCTGTCACATCAGAAATTCCTAGTGATCTAGTCCACTTTTTCTTGTGTTTTTGCATAAGCATCATCACATCCGCCCTCTAGACACATTGTCGGATGTATGCTGTGTGGCCTGCCGAAATCTCGGATCTTGCTACATCAGAAATCCACATGTGACTAGTCCCATCATGATCGAAGCATCATCATTATCCCTTGAGATTATTTTACTACACTAAGTCGAGACCGTACATTTGTACGGGCAGAGAGGGTGCCTAACACCTTCCCTCTTTGTAACCGAGGTCCCTTACCCGGAATCCCGGATCGTAGACCAGGAGTCAATCTAAGGTCGGAGGATTTTCGGATTTCTCCAACCTTACGTATTCCGTGGTTCTAGCCGACCGCGGGATTCTGAGATTATTCGGCTAGTGGCGACTCCAACAATCATAAATCAGCTTAATCACCCCCAAAGGTAACACTACAACACACTTTTACCAAACAACGTGGACGCCCGATTTTTCAGTGTCTACAGAATGGCGACTCCGCTGGGGATTAGTCTAGAACGTACTAGCTGAGACCCGACTCGACAACGCGTGGTATACTAATCTCAAGGGATATTCATCAGCACATTCATACAAAACCAAAAAAATCTCTTTGGCTTACACTTGCTTAGGTAAAGATCCGAACCATGGCCACTCGATCCCCGTGGCCATGACTTCTCAAGCAACCCATGAAGAAGAGCCGGCACCCCAACCGGCACCTGAAATATCAAGACTGCACCCGCACCCGCACGCACCCACACCCATATCTACACCCGTACCCTCACCAATAGCTCGACAGAGTTGCTTAGCCAATGTCACCACACAAGAGCTACTACTTCGAACAATGCAAGAGCTATGCCGCCTAGTGCCGAGTGCCACACCGAATACACAGATAACCCAAATTGCCTAGTGTGCAAAAATGACTCACTCCCTCAAACTCCTTTTGCTTCTTCTCTCTCATTCCTCCAAGAAATCTCTGCTCCTCCCTCCCCGAAGAATCAAAGACAAGATCAACAACAAGAAGCAATTGGGAGCAACCCTCCCCACATCTCTACTCAACACATCACAACAATCCGGTCACAAAGACATACAAATCACAGCAAGAATTGGCGGATGCCCATGAAGGGGGCCGGTTTGAGTCCACTCACTCCCCTAACGGGAGTAACGTCCGGTGGCGGAGATACCTCAAAGGGAGCCATTTCCAAACATCCCATCCTCCTCCGAAAGGGAGTGGTGTTCAATTCCACTACCTCCCGCCGCCGGAGTCCACCTTCTTTCCATCAAACCCCATTTTGGATCCATATGAAGAAGAAGCGGCACAAGCCCTACAAAGAAGGGGCAAGATACCCGCAAAGAAAGTAAGTCAGAGATCGAGGAGTTACGAGAGCAATTACAAATGATGCAAAGCCAGCTTCAAAGACAACAAGGAGTGGATCACCCATCCACTAAGTTCAGGGACCTCTGTCCCTTCCCAGACGCTCGGGTACCTCCAAATTTTGAGATACCAAAGTTCAAAAGGTATGACGGTAGTGGGTGCCCCACAGCACATCTAAAAGCCTTTTGTGGGGAGCTCAATGCGATAGCAGGGAATGATGGGGCTTTAATAAGACTTTTTCAGAAATCCTTAAAGGGTGACGCTCTGGATTGGTACACCTCACTAGATAGCCACCAAATCAGAACCTGGGAAAAACTTTCCCAAGCATTCATTGATATGTTCTCATACAACCTGAACATGGCTCCAAGGAGAGCGACTTGGCTGCCCTGAGGCAAAAAAGCGATGAATCTTTATCAGCATACGTAGGACGATGGCGAGCTATGGCAGCTCGAATGAGAAACCCCATCGATGACGAAGAGCAGATATCCATGATTGTGCATTCAGCACATCCCAGCATTTCAGGATATCTGATCTCGTATCCGTACGTAAACTTCTCCCAACTCATCCGAGCCGAGAACAAGTAGAAGCGGGGATCAGAGCTGGAACTATTTCCCCATGGCCACATCGACCCCTCAATTAAAAGAAACAAAGTCGAGGAAAACACATTGGGCACGGGAATGGAAACGACCACTGCTCCCATGCGGCACGCATCGAAGTTAACAACATCATCGCTAACACTCAAGGCAACCAAGATGCTCCACCACTAGAGCCACGGCAGACGTGCAAGCCACCACAACAGAACAGGCAAGTACCAACCCCAAAGAAACCCAACAAGGATATCAGGCACAGTTATCTCAACAAGAATCACAATAGCCCTAGGGAAATGCGCAAGGACCATACAAGCAAGGAATGTTAGGGAGGAAGTTCACTCCGTTGGCACAATCATACAGCCAAGTGCTAACAATGCTCATACAAAAGCAACTGTTAACACCCCTCCAGCCTCGACTTCCACCTAATCCCTTGCCTCCTGGTTACAATGAAAATCAGTACTGTGCATATCATCAAGCTCCTGGCCATCTAACGGATCGCTGCTTCGCTTTGAAACATGCGGTCCAAGATTTGATCGAAAGCCAGAAGATCGCGATCACCCCACAGGCTAGTAATACAGTTCAAGCCAATATTCTCCAAAATCCCCTGCCCTCGCATCAGGCAGGACCCAGCACATCTAGCACCTCTACCGTCAATCACATTGAAGGAGGTCAACCCACACATGCTCATCCACATCATTCCATCCAAGCAATCATGCCCGACACAGCCAATCGGACATGGGGACACCAGCAAGCACCATCGCCTGGACCACTGGTATTCCTTGAAGCAGCACCAGCTATTCAACCTCTCATATTTCTTGAAGCAGCGGCAAGACTTGCACGCCGGTCTCTCGAGACTTTGGAAACAACACCCAACGGGTCATACCCTCGAACCTCGCCCTCCAAGGGGCACATTCAACCCCATCCTCGGCATATCCAAAAGGTTGAATTTCGAACCTGTCATTCTCCCGATAGGTCTCCCTGACCTAACCCTGCTAACCTTGCAAGGGGCACCCTCAGTTCATACCCCGCAATTCCTGATGCCTCACCAACTGGCACATACCCAAAGAATCCCTCCCACACATCAAAGGAAAGAGGAAAGATCCATGGCCACAACTAATCGAACTTGGCGGCACCTCAAGAGATACCATGAGTCTACCACAACCGCTCCAAGTAATAACCCCTCGGCTTCAAGAACCATTGGCATACTTGGAAGGAAGAGCGGTTCCTTCCTATAACCCGAAAGCGCCCCATGGCATTATCCAGAATGTGATGAGGTGGGTAACAATGGGAGATACCTCGGGAGAGATAATCGAACCCAAAAGAAACTCTCGGGGAATTTTATCGGGAACTACCAGCCAAAGCCGACGACCGCCTATGATATAGCGACCCAACTCAAAACCATTCTGCGCAAATATCCATCTGGGAACTCCTATGTACGTCAAGGTCGCATCGAGAGATCTTTGCGAAGACCTTGAATGATGCTCATATCTCTCCTGATGTACCTCCTGAAATGGTGGCAAGCATGATTGGCCAACTTCTCGCACCACAAGCCATCACCTTCTCCGATGATGAGCTACCACCTGAGGGTCGCGAACACAGCGATCACTAAACATAGTGGCCCACCACAAGAATTTCAAGATCCCACTAGTGCTCATTGATAATGGATCAAGTCTCAACGTTTGCCCTTCAAGGACTGTTGAACGGTTAGGGATAGAACCATCCTCCTTCAGACCCAACACCATGAGTGTCGAGCCTTCGATAATTCCCGAAGGCAAGTAGAGGCGAAATTGATCTAGAATTACAAATTGGACCAGACATGACCCTTGTCACATTCCAGGTCATCGATATTCCTGCCTCATTTAACCTTCTCTTGGGGCGGCCATGGCTCCATGCTGTTGGAGCCATCCCATCTACCCTCCACCAAAGGGTTAAATTCCCTTCGGGAAATCGGATCATTTCAATATCTGGTTGAGCGAAACCATCCTCCCGGTGACGGTCAGTATTCCAGAAACTGACATTCCAGTGATTGACATTCAGCATATAGAAGGCGATATTCCATATCACAGCTTTGAATTCGAAAAAGTGAATGCTATCGCTAATCCTCGCCCTCTAGCTGCTGAATACGTCATTCCCCCTGCTGAGCGATTGATCCTAAATTACCGTACCGAGTTCCATGAAAAAGGTATGGTAGTAAGACCAGCACGCCAATGTACAGAGACAGGACCGGGATATCAACCGACACCAGGAAGATCGGCTAAAAGGCCAAAAAGGGGTCAACTGTTTAAATGCACACCCATCGAGTTTGTTAAAGCTGGGACAGTTCATGAGGACAAAATGGTATCTCTGGAGGACCAATTTCAAGCACTTAGATTCACAAAACAGACTAGACATGAGTCTATCGGCCACCAATAAGGTGGGATCGGATCTCAGGATGCCGAGGAGCACACGAGGCCAGGGGCAGAACCCCCAGATCCATCGCATGAAACTAGGGGCATGGAAACAAGTCCATCAGCAAATGACTCAAAACCGAGAATGTCCTTTGCAGGCAATGTAGACCAAAACAGGGGGACACCCATTCAGGGGAATACGGGGCAGAAGCAGCCCATCCACTGGGTTGACAAAGGTAAGTGGCTTGCTCTAGATTGGACGAATGTTCAAATCCCGTCCCAGGAATCCGAAGAACAAGAGGAACTTCAACTCCTGGGCACAGAGGTCGAAACAGATTCTGACTCGAGCCCAAATTTCAAATAGATATCATGGTCATCAAGACAGATGACCCACAGGAACAGACAAGGCAGATCAGCAAGATCGACAGGGGAAAAGAGCCAGGATGGTCAGCCATCCCCCAAACAATTGAATCAGCTAGCAAACCACTCGCTAGCATCAGCTTCAAAAAAAAAACGCCAATGTAGATAACAATTGGTATCCCGAACTAGGACAAGACCAATCATGGTTTGCAACACCGTCCTATTCAGGATATCTTGGCGACACAAAAAAATCAAAAAATCTTTCAAACACAAAAACATCAAAAAATCTTTCAAATACAAAAACATCACATATTTCTCAAAATCACAAAACATCAAAAAACTTCCAAAATACAAAAACAATAGAAAATTGTTCAAAAATCACTGTGCCAAACACTTCCCATGACAAGCACGAGTTTGAAGTCGACTCATATGATTTCGATCTAGAGTTGGACTTCGAACTCATGGGTTTGGATGAAGCTCCGGATGAGGGAAATGATGATACCGCTCTCGAATTCGAGGATTCCCTCGAAAAATTCGAAACAAAGGCCAATGTTGTAGCAGATGACTTCGAAATTGTGAACTTAGGGTCGGTGGAATCCCCCAGGGAAGTACGTATCGGGAAATCGCTTCCCCCAGAATACAAACAGAAGATGATGGAGTTTCTGAAGCCGAGGTTGTCCAACTTTGCTTTCTCCTACGAGGACATGCCAGGGCTCGATGAAAAGTTGGTGGTGCATCATCTGCCGACCAAGCCAGAAATGAAGCCAGTCAAGCAAAAGCTGCGAAGGATGAAGCCAGAATGGGCCTTGAAAATCCGTGATGAAATCATCAAGCAATACAATGCGGGATTTCTGGTAGTCTCCAACTATCCGGAATGGCTCGCAAATATCGTACCAGTTCCCAAAAAAGATGGGAAAGTCAGAATGTGCATCGACTTTAGGGACCTCAACAGAGCAAGCCCTAAAGATGACTTCCCTTTGCCTCATATCGACACATTGGTAGATAATACTGCTGGACACAAGATCTTCTCCTTCATGGACGGTTTCTCCGGTTATAATCAGATCAAGATGGCCGTCGAAGACCGTGAGAAGACCTCCTTCATCACGCCATGGGGAACTTTCTGTTATCGGGTCATGCCCTTCGGATTAAAAAATGCAGGAGCTACATATCAGCGAGCCATGACTGCCTTGTTTCATGACATGATAAACAAGGAAATGGAAGTTTATGTGGACGACATGATTGTCAAATCTCGCACGATCGAAGGACACTTTGAAGATCTCAAAAAGCTTTTCGACAGGCTGGAAAAGTTCAAGCTCCGCCTCAATCCACAAAAATGTGTCTTCGGTGCAACCGGAGGCAAACTTTTAGGCTTCATTGTCGGCGAACAAGACGGTATCAGGGTGGATGAAAACAAAACCAAAGCTATCATCAAGATGCCACCACCCAAGACCGAGAAAGAAATTCGGGGCTTCCTCGGGCGAATCCAATATATCAGCCGATTCATCGCACAACTCACTCCGGTCTGCGAACCCATATTCAAGCTGTTACGAAAAAACTCTCCAAAAGAATGGAATGACGACTGCCAAGCGGCCTTCGATAAAATCAAAAGATATTTGCTAAGTCCTCCAGTGCTCGTGCCGCCTACTCCAGGTAGGCCACTTCTGTTGTATATCTCTGTCGCAGCGGAAGCAATCGGATGCGTCCTCGGCCAACACGACGATACGGGAAGAAAGGAGCAAGCGATCTACTATCTAAGCCGACGGTTTACAAGCTACGAAGCCAAATATTCCAGCTTAGAGAAAACATGCCTCGCCCTAGTTTGGGCAACACAACGGCTAAGGCAATACATGATCGCTCACCCGATACTACTGCTCGCCCGCATGGATCCGTTGAAGTACTTGTTCGAAAAACCAGCGCTGACAGGCAGGATCGCAAAATGGCAGCTACTGCTTTCTGAGTTTGACATCACATATGTCACTCAGAAGGCAATCAAGGGGCAAGCACTGGCCGATCATTTAGCAGCACACTCCCTGCCCGACTACCAACCTCTGAAGACCTTCTTCCCGACGAGGACATCCTCCAGACGAGGGAGAAGAGGAAAGAAAGGCAGAGAATGGACACTCTTCTTCGACGGAGCGCAAACGCGAAAGGGAGTGGAGTAGGCGCCATACTCTACTCCCCCGAAGACGTCCCAGTTCCTATATCCAGAAGACTAGCATTCCAGTGCACCAACAATGTAGCTGAATATGAGGCATGCATCGCCGGTCTAAGAGAAGCCATCATCCTCAACATAAAGAGGTTACGAGTCTTCGGAGATTCGCAACTCGTCGTCAACCAGATAAATGGCGATTGGAAGACCAAGGATGAGAAGCTGATTCCTTATCATGTCTATCTGGAAAACTTGATCGAGGAGTTCGAAGAGATCACATTCTCTTACATGCCTCGGGTCAAGAATCAGTTTGCGGACGCTCTGGCTACCCTCGCTTCAATGCTGGAAATCCCAAAAGGAGTTGCTGAATGGGAACTCACTGTCGAACTCCAAGAGGAACCTGCATTCTGCCTCCAAATCGAAGAAGCCGAGCCTGCCCCAAATGATCAGCCATGGTACACAGACATCAAAAAATACCTCGAACATCAGAAGTACCCGGAAGGAGCAGCTCTGACTGATCGACGTACAATACAAAGATTAGCAGCTCAGTTCGTGATCACTGGGGGTATCCTCTACAAGCGATCCTTCAACCAAGTCCTCCTCCGCTGTGTCGACGAGACAGAGGCAGCCCAGATTATGTCAGAAATCCACGAAGGACTATGCGGCCCGCATATGAACGGGCACATGATGGCAAAAAAGATCCTACGACTCGGCTACTACTGGCTTACAATGGAGACAGATTGCTGCAAGCACGTCAGGAGATGCTTCAAGTGTCAGGAACATGCAAACCAGATCCATGCGCCTGCTTCCGAACTCTACAACTTGACGGCACCATGGCCCTTCTCTGTATGGGGACTCGACATCATAGGTAAGATCAGCCCTAAAGCTTCAAACGGACATGAATACATCCTGGTGGCAGTAGATTACTTCACTAAATGGATAGAAGCAAAGATCCTATACCACCATCACAAAGATCTCATGTGGTCAAATTCATGAAGAACAACATCATTAGCCGATATGGGGTCCCTCAAGCCATTATCATCGATAACGGAACTCCGTTCGTCAATAAAAGGATGGGCGATTTCCTCGACAAGTTTAAAATTCAACGCCATCGATCGAGCCCCTACCGCCTCGATGAATGGTGGGGTAGAAGCCGCAAACAAAACTATCATCCGCATACTCGAAAAAATGGTGAAGACATATCGTGACTGGTCGAAATGCTTCCTTATGCACTCGGGCTTATCGCACGTCTGTACGGCTGCACAGGCGCAACTCCATATGGGCTCGTTTACGGAATGGAAGCAGTACTACCAGTCGAAATTGAGATCCCATCACTGCGGATACTACTGGAAAGTGAAGTCGAGGAAGGCGAGTGGCAACAAGCGAGGTACGATCAACTGCATCTGGTAGATGAGAAGCACATGCGGGCGCTAAACCACTCCCAATGCTATCAAAGAAGGATCGCTCGAGCTTACAACAAGAGAGTCCGGAAGAGAAGTTTCAAAGTCGGTGACATGATCATGAAACGTATCCTGCCGCCGCATTTGCCAGATCCCAGAGGAAAATTCAAACCATTGTGGGACGGACCATTGGTCATTCGGGAAGTACTCCCAGGAGGTGCTCTTCGGCTCACCAATCTGAAAGGCGAGGATCTTCCCGAGCTCATCAACGCCGACAATGTGAAAATCTATCACGGGTAACCCTACCTAACCTTGTCAATGATTACAATCGAAAGGTCAGATCTCTCACCTCCTTATCGAAAATAAAGCGTATATATCCACCAATTACCCTTTTCGAAATACCATCATGTCTCAAAAAAAAAAAAAAAAGCAAAAAAAAAAAAAAGAAGAAAAGACAAAGAGAAATCTCAAAAAAAAAGGAAACAAAAAAGCAAAAAAAAAGAGGAAAAGACAAAAAGAAGACCCATAAAGAAAATAAAGAAACCCATCTCGCATCCCTAGTAATCTATCCTGTACCCCAAATAATTTCAAGCAGCTTATGATTGTGATCAGAGACAAGGACAGCAGGTAGCCAATCGGCCGGCTATGACGGAAGTTCCCCTGTCACTCCTAGCACTTCAACAAAACCAAAAAAAAGAGAATAAAGACATGCCTAAGCGAAAGGGGCGAGTTGAAAACCTAAAAAGGCAACTCGAGTAAAAACAGCAAGCATGTAGCGGACTTGGTGAAAACCTGAAAGGGCGCCAAGGGTAAAAACAGCATAAGCTGCCAAGGGGCAGGCAAGATCAAAACCCGGGAAGTAGTGAAAATCCGAGAGGACACTACGGGCAAAAATGACGGGAAGAGCCAGACGTAGTGAAAACCTGAAAGGGCGCTACGGGTAAAAATGGCAAGAAATAAAAAAAAATGAAATAAAAGTGCAGGAACAGAAGAAGCCGAGGCAGCAAATGACACAACAAAATACAAAGAAGGATCAACTTCAGATCAGTACTCCATCAGATGCTGTTCAAATCCAGGGGATGCAATCCCGGACACCGTCTCAAGAAACCAAGACCCCAAGGAGCACAGTCTAGAATACTGTACACAACGTGGGCTGAGCCCAAGATTCTGATCCCAATCATCCAAAGCATAAATCCAAAAGCAAACACTGGTCAATTTGGCATAAACAAAATTTTATTTTCTGTGGAAATCTTTTTACAAGTACTTTATTTTCTTTCTTCATAAAAACAAAAACAAAATGAAATTTTCTCATGCATACGGAACAAGCAGATGATCAATATCGGGAACTACGGGTAAGCCCCAACCTCTCATGTAGCGATAATCTTTGCCTGAGCCTCTCTACCTCCATGCGCAGGTGGAAGACCTCATCCCTCTCCAGACGGTGTGCCGTAAACATGCTATCATCATACCGTCGTCCCACTGCTAGGCGACGAGCTATATCCTCACAAGTATGACAAAGGACAGTGATCTTGGAGATCAGGTGACCAAGTGTGGATCGACGAAAGGGCGCTCCTCAAAGGCCTCGAACGAATCATCAACGCACGAAGAAGAGGAAGCAGCATCACCCACTATGTCCTGATCAGCAATCTCGTCCTCCAAATGCCAACCAGAGACCTGATGATAAAGTGATTGCTCTGCCACCCATCGCTGATATGGTACCGTCGCAAGGGAAGGAGCCCAAGACTTAAGATCTAGAGCCGTCGCAGCCAAAGATCCAAGCCATCTAAAGTGCCAAGAGGAGGCTCGCCACCCATCCAAGTCTGATCCAAACCATCCACACCATCCATAGCCATCCCTCCATCAATCAAAGCATCCACACCATCCATAGCCATCCCTCCATCAATCAAAGCATCCACACCATCCATAGCCATCCCTCCGTCAATCAAAGTATCCATAGCCATCCCTCCATCAATCAAACCATCTACACCATCCATAGCCTCAATCAAAGCATCCATAACCATCCCTCCATCAATCAAAGCATCCACACCATCTATAGTCATCCCTCTATCAATCAAACCATCCACACCATCCATCGTCATCCTCCAATCAAGCCATCGGCCGCCCCATCACACCATCCTCACCATTCAAACCATCCATCACCATGTTAACATCCACAATACCCAGGTGGCCCACCCGAAATAGACTCATCAAGTCCATCCAACCCATCTAACCCAATCCCATGTTCCCCATTGAAGGAAGAAGAATTTAAGCCATAAATAACATTTACCTCTTCAAAGGAGACATCCCTCCTCCACCTACCTCCATCGACCCATCCATAAACGGATCCCCTCCATCATTTATGGACCCACCAACCTCACTCATAAACCCATCAACCCTTCATCAGGAACAACCATAACAACTCCAAAAAAAAAGGAAAAGAAGAAGACAAAAGATGAAAGGAACAAAAGGAAATAAGGACAAAACAAATGATCAAAGAAGAGGACGAACGAGAATATCAGAGGAGAGCCAAGGAGAATGAGCAGAGAAGAACAGGGCTTGCTGGAAGAAAAGATCAATGGAGGCGGTAATCGGATTACCGCTAGCGGTACTCGGAGTACCGTTTCAGAATTGTCATCACTGAATCACTGCGACACCTGACAGAAGGAGCAGAATGGCAAATGTCAACGGGCGGTACTCCGAATACCGCCGGCGGTAGTCGGACTACCGCCCGGGCCCACTTTCAGACAAAACTCGGATCGGGCCCACTTTCAGGCAAAACTCGGACAGTGCCCATCTTCCAAGGCCCATTTCCCAAAAAAAAAAACCATTTCCCAGGCCCACTTCAAAAAACCCATCTCAAGGCCCAAGCCCATTTCAAAAGTCCAGGCCCATCTTCCAAGACCCATTTCCAAAAAATCCCAAAAATCCCCAAAATCCCAAAAAATCCCAAAAAACCCAAAAATCCCAAAAAACCCAAAAAATTCCAAAAATCCCAAAAAACCCAAAAATTCCAAAAAATCCCAAAAATTCCAAAAAATTCCAAAAAAAATCCCAAAAATTCCAAAAATCCCAAAAATCTAAAATTCCAAAAATCTCAAAATTTTCCAAAAGTTTTCAAAAATTTCATAAAATCTCCGAATTTTTCCAAAAATCTCAAAATCTTCAAAAAATAATAAATATATATATATATATATACCAAGTAATTCAAATCCCCAGTAAGTATAGGCCCAAAAGGTTTGCTTCTTCTAAAAACATTAGCCCCATTAATTCATTAGTGGAGGCCATTTGACTTAAAAAAAAAAAAAATCATTAGCCCCATTAATTTATTAGTGGAGGCCACCTGACTTTCAAATAAAAACCGTTAGCCCCGCCAACTCATTAGTGGAGGCAACGCGACTGTTTACTTAACTTGCAAAAATAAAAACCGAACGACGACGCCCACCCGCGAGATCGAACGGATATTTTTCAAAAAAAATCAAAAAGTGGTTTCAAATAAAATCCTTAAGGAGCCTAGCTCCAAAGGGGATAGTTTTCAAAAAAAAAAACGCGCGCGTCACGCAGTACACTGAGGAATCTTCCATATTCTCCAGTTGCGGACAATGCATTAAATAAGACCCGATCTCTTCCGGTTTCCCCGAAGGACGATCGAGTCCGTACATGATATATGTACGATTGGCCAGACCCCTATAACTGGGCAGTTGTACAAATGCTAGTAAGATGAGTGGATCTATCTTTGGAAAGAACAATCAAACTCGAAGTGAAGACGATCCATTGTAACCAAAGTGTCAGACTCAGCAGATTGCATGGCAAACAGATTACCTGCACATACCTAGCCCGGAATATTTGTAAAATTTGATCGAGTCCAAGTCGGCGTAGTGAGTTCCCCGTAAGGCCGCACCAACGCGCAGGGCAGCTAACCACTTTGACGATCAAATGGAACGAACATTCCTAGGGTGATTACATAGTAAAGGAACGACAGACCTAACAGTACGGGAATCCTCGTAAAGCCGCGACAAATGCGCAGAGGCCCTTACTTTTCAGACTTACCCTCCAATGCTGTAAACAATCCGATGTGAAGAGGTTGTGATTGGTGATCCGTAAAGCCGCGACAAATGCGCAGGAGACAATCACAACATTTTCCTCAACCCTCGTGGTATGTGCAAGTCCTCTTTTTCCAAACAGTCGACTGATGATGATACAATGGTAAGCAATAGATTTGAATCGCTACTCTTCATTCCGACCAGAGGGGTGGGGTGTCCACTTGCTTTGACCTTCGGTTGCTCGCAACCTCGGTCAAAGAGGGGCATCTGTAGACACCCCACCCAGGCTAAATATCTTGATTTTGTTAAGACAATCTGAGAACCATGATCATATCCTAAACCTAACCCTAATCCTAACCTGAGCCATCATGAGTCATCATTAAATCCAAACCATGTCCGAAACTGATCCATTTCTCGGGTCATTTTCAAGTAACAATCGAGCCAATTTCGAGTCATTTTAAGCCGAATATCCAAAACGGACTTTGTTTCACTCTAAAGACCCAAAAAAGGACCCACCGACAAAATTTCGAGGGAAACTGTATCGAAGTGGTAGTTTGACTACGCCGGCGGTAGTCAAACTACCGCTTCCTCTCAAAAAGCATGCGCTGAGCCAGCCACACGAGAATCAGACCCAGCCAAGACCGGGCGGTACTCGGACCACCGCCGGCGGTACTCGGAGTACCGCCGCGTGCTGTCTGAGCAGGGACAGCTGTCCCAGCGTCCAAAGTCAACTCTTCCTGGAATTTACCCCTCCCATCTCTATTATTTACTGTTTTACCAATCCCCTTAGCCAATGAGAGCATGCCATGTGGCATCTCTCTCCTCTCCACCAACCACCATGTGCCACATCACCTTTACCCCCCTCTTGTCCTCTATTTACCAAAAAACCATTGGAAAGGGCTATAAATAGCCCTCTCCCCTTTCATTTTCAAGGATATGGAGGAGAGCCACCAAGAGAGGGAGAGAGTGAGAGAGAAAAAGTGAGAGGAAAAGAAAAGAAAAGAGAGAAAGAGAGAGAGTGGGGAAGAGATTGAAGGAAGGGAAGGAGCTCCCAAGCCTTCAAGCCCACATTTTCCAGCCACCTCCTAGCCTTCATCTCAACCCTTCCAACCCACCAGCCTAGTCCAAAATGATCATGGTTCAATCTACATCTTAGCTTCTTCAAGAATCAAGTCAAAGATCCATTTGCATACAAGCATTCATCATGACATCCACTCCCTTCTCAACCCCCTTGCTTCTCTAGATTTCTAGCGGACGTATGCTCTGTGACTTGCCGTACATCGGATCCTGTCACATCAGAAATTCCTAGTGATCTAGTCCACTTTTTCTTGTGTTTTTGCATAAGCATCATCACATCCGCCCTCTAGACACATTGTCGGATGTATGCTCTGTGGCCTGCCGAAATCTCGGATCTTGCTACATCAGAAATCCACATGTGACTAGTCCCATCATGATCGAAGCATCATCATTATCCCTTGAGATTATTTTACTACACTAAGTCGAGACCGTACATTTGTACGGGCAGAGAGGGTGCCTAACACCTTCCCTCTTTGTAACCGAGGTCCCTTACCCGGAATCCCGGATCGTAGACCAGGAGTCAATCTAAGGTCGGAGGATTTTTCGGATTTCTCCAACCTTACGTATTCCGTGGTTCTAGCCGACCGCGGGATTCTGAGATTATTCGGCTAGTGGCGACTCCAACAATCATAAATTAGCTTAATCACCCCCAAAGGTAACACTACAACACACTTTTACCAAACAACGTGGACGCCCGATTTTTCAGTGTCTACAAAAGGAAAACACAAATATCTACTTGTTCCAAAACTATTGCAGCCCCAAATATTTTTAAAACTATCACCGTTCAATCACTACGTTTCCTGCAGTAAAGTCCACCCGAGATTTAGATTTACCTCATTTTTTAGCATGGAAAAAACACATACATGGATCCACAAAACACCAACCAGTAGTGGCTAGTGGGAGCGTCAGTAGGCAAAGGACGTTGAGTCCTTACTCTTACTCCGGTGGTAGACTCCCTCGAGTTTCAACACGTGGTCGAGGGTACAAGTACCCATGGGCCATGGCGCGAGTGTGTGGTGGTGTGTGTGCGTGTGTAAAATATATATATATATATATATATATATATATATATATATATATATATATATATATATATATAAGAAAAAAAGAAAAAGAAAAAAGCAACCGACAAGTAGGTCAAACCTCAGATTCCTACATCCCTCTACGGTCAATTTCCCTCTTGTTTATCAACGGCCATCACACCCTTCTTTCGGTATATATCCTTACTGGGCTCTTCTTGGCTTTACATTCTTCTCTCGGTTATACACACCTCAGCGAAAGATGGTACCAGAGATGTTAGCCAGAGGTCCAATGGGCGGGGCCGAAATGGTCCAGTTCGGAGCTCACGTGATCAGAGGCAGATGGTTCATGTGGTTCGCTGCCTTCCTAATCATGTCAGCCGCGGGCGCAACCTACATATTCGCCATCTACTCCGAAGCAATCAAATCATCGCTGGGCTACGACCAGCAAACTCTCAACACTCTCGGCTTCTTCAAAGACCTCGGCGCCAACGTCGGCATCCTCTCTGGCCTCATCAACGAAGTCACTCCGCCATGGGTCGTTCTTTTCATCGGCGCCGTCATGAATCTAACAGGCTACCTCATGATCTGGCTCGCCGTCACAGGCCGCACCGCTCGCCCCCGCGTCTGGCAGATGTGCCTCTACATCTGTATCGGCGCCAATTCCCAATCCTTCGCCAATACCGGCGCTCTCGTTACCTGCGTCAAGAACTTCCCAGAGAGCCGCGGCGTTGTGCTGGGTCTTCTCAAGGGATTTGTCGGCCTCAGTGGCGCGATTCTCACACAGTTCTACCACGCCTTCTATGGTGACGATTCTAAGTCGTTGATTCTCCTCATTGGATGGCTCCCGGCTGCTATTTCAATGGTTTTCCTTTACACGATTAGAATCATGAAGGTCGTCCGCCAGCCAAAGGAGTTGAAGGTTTTCTATTCGTTTCTCTACATCGGTCTCGCGCTTGCTGGATATCTCATGGTTATGATCATCGTCCAGAACCGGGTGAATTTCACTCAAGCTGAGTTCGGCGCTAGCGCTGCAATCGTCATACTCATGCTTCTTCTCCCACTCGCTATCGTCGTCAAGCAAGAGCTCATGCTCTGGCGACTCCGCCTCCAAACCATCAACAATCCAGCTCCAATCACCGTATCCGTCGAAAAAGAAGAAAACCCATCACTGCCAGTGATAGAGCCTCCTCCCCCACCGCCGAAGTTGGAGATTTCAGAGAGACCCACCAAACCAAAATCCTTAATTTCGCGCGTGATCACTAAACTCAAATCGCCAGAGCGAGGCTATGACTACACTATCCTACAAGCGCTTTTCAGCGTCGACATGCTCATCCTCTTCCTCGCAACGATCTGCGGCGTCGGAGGCACTCTGACAGCGATCGACAACATGGCTCAGATCGGAAAGTCATTGGACTACCCACAACGCAGCATCAGTACGTGCGTCTCCCTCATCAGCATATGGAACTTCTGCGGCCGAGTAGTGGCTGGGTTCGTGTCCGAGATCTTCCTGACTCGGTACCGATTCCCCCGCCCACAGATGCTGACGCTCGTCCTCCTCCTATCCTGCGTCGGCCATATCCTAATTGCATTCCCTTTTTCTGGGTCCCTCTATTTCGCGTCTGTGATCATCGGATTCTGCTTCGGGGCACAATGGCCGTTGCTTTTCGCCATCATATCTGAGATCTTCGGTCTCAAGTACTACTCGACCTTGTACAACTTCGGTGCGGTGGCGAGTCCCATCGGGTCGTATATTCTCAATGTGAGAGTCGCGGGCCATCTCTACGATAAAGAAGGGCTGAGGCAGAGGGCGTTTGCTCCTGGCCCAGTATCGAAAGATCTAACTTGCGCCGGAGTGCAATGTTACCGTCTTTCTTTTATCATAATCACGGCAGTGACCGTTTTCGGATCGTTCGTTTCGTTCGTTCTAGCGATGAGGACGAAGAAGTTCTACAAGAGCGATATCTATGCGAAGTTCCGCGCTGCAGCTGAAGCAGCGGAAGCGGCGGAGGCCGAGATGGGAGCCGTCGTTGGTAATGGCAGAGCGGTTGTGGAGAGAAACCGAGAGAATGGGTCGACTGCCGCAGACGGTGGCGACAAGCACTGAGTTTGATGGGTATTAGGATTCGAAACTCGGTCAAATCGTTCCGACTCGGTTCAACTCATTCTAACTTGGTATGACTCTTTTCGAGTCGGTGAGAAAGGAAACTGAGTTGAATGAGTTCTTGACTCGGAAACTGAGTCAACTCTGCCCAGTATTGATACGGTAGAAAGTCTAGTGAAAGAAAAGAAGACGGGAAAAGGGTGGTGTATATGATTATTATACAAAGAAAAGGAATCAGGGATCTGAATTCAACAAACGGATGTCCATTAATCAAAGGTTAGGATTGTTCAATCAATCTGATTTTAAGCTAGTGATCTATCTACAGGGGATACTGCAATATGGACGGTTTAAATTGAGTTGTTTGTATGCCACGTGTACAAAGCCTAAGAGCCTGCCAGACTTAAGTAACTTTGCTTTATGTTTCAACAACATACAAAGCTTTCTTTACAGCCCACGTGTCACTTTTAATATTAAATCCGAGCCGTGAAAAAGGTAGTTCGAATTATGAGTATCGTCTAGAACAAAAAATTAGAATTTTCTATTTATAGTGACGTATACACCGTTGAAATAAATGTCAAGAAGATGTATGATTCATATGGATATTTATGTGCCACCTAATAAATGGATTGTAGTAATTATTAATTTATATTATTTTCAATGAATTTTCCATCATTTTAACGGTTTGGATGTTCTAGATACCTGTCACTCTTCTTCTTCTTCATCTTTTTTTTTTTTTTTTTTTTTTTTTTTTTTTTTATTTTATTAAAAGCTAAAAACAGATGGACGGATGTCTATGTTTTAAGCAGGTTGAATGGAAAATAAATATTAGGTGGGCCTAAGAAAGTTTTAACTGTAGGAGTTGTTGATGTAAAAAATTGGTGTGTCCTCGTTCGTCCTACCACCTGCACAAAAAGGAGACGAAGGAGACCTGGCTAAAGTCAGAGACCCTCCGATGTTAAATCAGTGATTGGACCATGTAAGAAGGGTTTTTTCAGAGAGTTTTCTGCGTACCTTTCAGTGTGGAGATTTCCTATATTTATAGGAATGGGAGGGTCCTGTCGTGCAGGAATTCTTCTCCTAGTATATCGGAGATTTGATTCTAGTCTGTTTATGGATTCTTCCTGATCCCAAGATCTTCGGGATCGGGAATCCTTTCACAAGATCTTCGGGACGGTGTTTTCATTTACACCGTCTTTTCCTTGCTTGGCTCGGTCCTAACCGACTCTAATAGTGAATGAGTCTCGGCTAGTTGAAAGGATAAAATAGTCTGCCTTTTGTTGGATGAGAGGGAACAGATCCGTAATCGATATCCTCTCTTAATCTGATAGTCAACTCTATAACCGACCTAATATGGGTCGGTTTCACTGTCGGTCGGGTGGCTTTTGAATTTTGTGCCTTAATTGGCTTCTTAAGATGTTGCTGCCTTGTTTACCGAGTCACCTTTTTGCATCTCACGTACTTTACCTTGTGGCTCATGACTTTGTAAATCTTGATCTGGATTGATTCCTCGCAATCTGAGCTAAGTCTCTCCTTTAGGCATTTTGATTTTCTACCTTGATCGGGCTTGATGCCTCGGAGTCCCGGGCAGTGTCAATAGAGTTGGTCCATTCCATAGTTGAGCCTTCGGACTTCACTATTTTTTCCTCAACAGTAAGCCCCCTTACTCCTTGCGTCAAGCATGTTGACGCTGAGGAGTAAAGAGTTTTTGGGTCGGCTTGGACTAAGGCTGACATTATGATGGAGCATTTAATGCTCGCAGGAGTCGTACGTTGTCCAGAACATGCGTTGATTCATTGATTGAGGTCGGACGCGGGGAAGCCGTCAGAGTATTTCTTTGGCTAATGAGCTTTGGACGCGTGGTGAGGGCAACGTCTCCGTCAGTCGGCGTGCGCCACGTGTCGGGCGGGGGAGTCAAAACGGCCGTCGATTCGACTCCTCCTTAAATGCCCTTGCTGCGTGGTAGGGCTATAAAAGGAGAAGGGGGGCATTTCTCTCCCATTTTCGTGCGCCTTCTTCTCTTCTCGTTTTCGTTTTCTCTGTTTTCCCGCTTTTCGTCATTTTCATCCTTCTCCTTTGATTTCCGTTTCCACGTTCACCCCTTTTCCGGTCCTTAACACTATCTCCGGTGAGTTTTAGCTATTTTCCTCCCTTTCGCTTTTAATTCTCGTAACAATGCAGGATTCCCAGAGCCCCCGGGAGGGAGTTTCCAGTGACGAGGGCAAAGCGAGACACTTTTGGAATGTTTTGTAATCGCCCTCGCTGCTGGCGGAGATGGCCATAGGTGCCAATGAGGCCTTTCAGTATTCAGAAAGGGCAGTTGGGTCTTCAGTGGAGCGCCCTGCTCCTGCGGGTCCCTCTCGTGGAGGGGCGTCATTGGCGACTACCCCTCGCAGACCTAATCCTCTTGAGGAAGAAACGGAGGAAGAGGATGAGGAGGTCGAAGGGGCCAATGAGTCGGTCTTCACCCGGAGATCGGCGAAGGTTGTTGAGTCGGCGGCCGAGGGAGGGGAGGTACGAGATGAGCAAAAGGGTCCGGTTCGCTCAGTTTTAACCGAGGCGAATCTGGATAGGATTAGGCTGGGTACCATGTCCCGAACTCGGTCATCCTTCGTCTTCCCCTACCGAGTGAGTTACTCGACCGTCCTCCGACTGGGATGGTCGCAAATTTTCAAGTCGCTTTACAATACGGCTTGCGTTTGTCCCTCCAAGGCATTACTCGTGATTTATTTTCCCGACTCCAGATAACGCCTAGGAAGATAGTTTCGAACGGGTGGAAGAACTTGTTCGGATGCTCGGTGTTGTGGGCTAAAACAGAGCAGCCCCTACTGACTATTGGCGAGTTTCTCCATCTGTATTAAGTACGACCGAATTCACAGAAACCTGGCGATACTTTTTGTGTGCTTGGCGGAACAAGGGCGGTCCTTTGATAACCGACCCTCCTACCTCCAACAAACATTGGAGAGATAGATGGTTCTGGGCATGTGGTTGCTGGGAGACTGCCGATTCAGGACTCATTGTGTAACGCCCCGACTTTTCGAGACCCGAGTACACGACTTGTTTTCCAAAAACCTGAGTGCTAACCTTAAAGGATGGTCAAATTCAATATATAGGACAAATCATACATAATAGAAGATTTCAATTACGTTTAGGATGTACAAGAAGTTGTCCATAATGACTTATACAAACCAATGTCTCTGAATTAACAAATACATTGATTTCACAGTTTATACAAGAGAGATAACATATGCATATAAAATCTGAGTTGCAAGATCACGCAGCACCTCGTGGCAATACAGCCATACACCCCTGACACTTGTACTCAGCTCCTTACCAGCCTAAAACTGAATGCCACCTGGCCACCTTTTTACCTATACGGTTATATATTTGATGGATGAGTGACCAACTCAGTGTGAATTCCCCTCAAGATTACACATCGCCGCATTAGGTAAGCATAGTTATAAAACAACAAGGCAATCAAAACAACACATGATGCAGTCTTTTTAAATGCATGGATGCGTGAATGCACATTGCCCCGGGGATGCTCATCCGTGCGGAAATTGTACTCGTCACCAATGCAATCATTGACCTGGGAAAATCTAGTCGGAACAATAGATCGATAGTCGGTAGTCTGAGAGCTAGCGAAACGATACCCCAATGATCCTAAGGCACATGTTACAACATCTAGAATTAGCCACTTGTCATCGCCAATATGCCATGGATGCATGATTAGCCAAACCATTATTAGTCCAGTTACAATCAGCCAATTTAAATAAGCTCAAGGTCACTACGGGGGCTTGTCACCAGCGTACCCCGACAGCTCGGGCATAGGTCCTATACCACCATCCCTGGCTCATGAGGCTATCACCTTAGGTTGTTTAATGGAAACCCGTCGACCAGTGACCAATCATATTACAGTATATGGGGCTTACCATCACATGGTTGCACGATAAAAATACCGAACCCATATAGGGAAAATACTAGAACAAAGCCTCATAGGGCGATACCAAAACAAGCCAGGTAAGGCAATTATCAAAATAAGCCACATAGGGTGAGTATCAAAACCATGCGATAAAATACCATTCTTGAAAACCATTGGATACAACAACCTGGATGGTAGGCCTACATCAATGGTCAATTTAAACCAACATTCAATAACCACTAAGCCGATGGTCCATTTTAATCACAACCAATCAGGTTACATCCCAAGTATGGGTATACATTTAAAGGTGAGGATTTTCCACTGATTACCAGTTTAAGTTCCATAAGCAATCCACAAATAATCCACAAGCATGAATAAATATGCAGGATAAACATTAAGCATGAAATGTAGCAATTCAATTCCAATAATTAACACATGTGACTATGAAATGGAGATATAAATTTTAAATTAAAATAAGATCTATAACTTAGGCTAATGAGAAGATGGAAAGCTCAAGGGGAAGAATCATCACCTGATATTTTGAATTTCCAACTAACGTTGTTAGGAAGCGCGTGCATCCTCAGAATTGAATCCTACCATGAATTGTGAAGTTGTACGTGAGATTAATATCCTACCAAGCATTTATGGTTAAGACCAATATTTACTGGGGTTTGGATTACTTGTTTTTAGGGCTTAAGGTTTTATCTTAGAGTTTAGTTGTAGCCTTAACTCTAGGGTTTGAATTGTAGTTGATGTGTAATAGCTTAAAATACTAATTTAATAATTATAAAATATTTACTAACATTAGTGTTATAGTTAACATTAGTTAATAACCATTATGATGATAATTAATATTATGATGTACTACCAATGATAAGACAATGCATTAACATTTAATAATGGTATCCTTTTAATTTCTTGTATATAATAACTATCATTAGAATAGATAATTTACTAATGGTCATGCATCCTAATATTTAACAATCCTATCAATAATGGAAATGGTAATCAATGTTAATTTAATAGTCAGAAAATAATTGTCAACATTAGTCTTACAATTAATATTAGCTAATGCAGTAAAACAATCATTTTGGTGACACCAACGACTATCCAAAATGAATATTTAAGAATAATAAACAGGATACTACTGTTTACTCATTGTAATTTTTTTTATAATAACTAATTTAACATAATGGTCTATTAATGGTTAATCTTTGCTAATATTAATAATCCTAATGGCAACAAATGATCATAGTACATCGAAACATAACTAGAATGAGGAGAAAATGTCGACTCACCTATGTCAACATGGCTTGACTCGGTTTCAACCGAGTCAACTCATCAGCCACAAAAGACCAACTTTCTTTTCTTCTTGTCTTTTCTTCCCCTCTTTCCTTCTCTTTTCTCTCCATTTTCTTTTCTCCTTGTTGGACCAGGCCCATCCTTGGCTCGACCGAGTCAGCCTAACAATCTCCCTTTCCTTCTCTCCATTTCCCTTCTTCTCTCCTCTTCCTTTCTCTATTTTCTCTCACTCTTTTCCTACTTCCTTTCCCTTTCTTCCTTCTTTGCTGGAAATGCCTAGCCCAGATAGACAGTAACCCTGACTCACCCGACCCGGCCTGATGACTCGGCTCAAATTGAGTTCTACCCGGCAGCCACTCTCCCTCATTTTCTCCTCCTCTCCTCTTCCTTTCTCTGTTTCTTCTTTCTTAAAACCAGAAGATGTCTGGGCTTGACCAGACCTGTCCGACCCAAGTGGAGGTCAGGTCGGACCGAGCGAGAGCATGACAGCGACCCACTTTCTCTATTTTTCTCCCCATCTCTCTTCCCTTTCCTTTCTCACTTTTCTTTCTGCTTCCTTCCTCCATTTCCTCCTTGACCTTTCATAAGGTTTGAAGTAGACTACACCCCTGCGACAACAGGTTTGCTGGCAGGACCGGACCAAACTCGGTTTGGCTTCAAACGAAGGAGATGATCCACCATTAATGGCGGAACACGATCCAAACCATTCTTTTCCATTTCGATTCTTCTGGAGTCCTTGTATACGTCTAAGAAAGCTTCAGGAATGCAAGAACTAGAGGTCTGTGATGATTTGGGAGATGAGTTCGAGCTTGGAACTTCTTAGCCCAACTCTCCCTTGGGCGGCTGCACTAATGAGATGGGAGGACGCTGTAGCTGAATCCCCTCTCTTCTACACCTTTCCCTATGTAACAACCCGAATCTTCAGGACCCGAGTACATGACCTGTTTCCCAAAAACCCGAGTGTTAACCTTAAAGGATGGTCAAATATATATATTTTTTCTTCTTTTATCAGAGTAAGCAGATGAGTGTAGAATGGACAAGTAAGCATAAAGGAAAATTCCATTATCATTTAGAATATACAAGAGAGTGCCCATAATGACTTATACAAACCAATGTCTCGATATAACAATTACAAGAATCCACATGATTTAGTACATGAAAAATAACATAAGAATGTAAACATAAGCCGCAAGATCGCGCAGCTCTTTGAGGTAGATACAACCATGGAACCCTGGCATTTGTACTCGGTTCCACATCAGCCTGAACCTGAAAGTCACTTAAGCCACCTGTGCTACCTGTATGGTTATATATTTGTTGGATGAGTGGCTAACTTAGTGTGAACTCCCCTCAAGATTACACACCGCCGCATTATGTAAGAAATAGTATAAAACATCCAAACAACCAAAACACAGTAGATGCAGTTTATTAGGTGCATGAATGTATGAAATGCGTTCACGCCCCAGGGATGCTCATCCGTGCGTACAGGGCCGTCGCCCATGCAATCATCGAACCTGAGAAACATCATCCAGTCGGAACATCGAACCCGTAACACATCATCTAGTCGGAACGATACGTACATCACGTACGATAGCAATAGATGCTGGTCTGTGCGATGTATGCATGATTAGTCAATCCATTATTAATCCAATTACACTCAGTCATTTTAAATAAGCTCACGGTCACTACGGGGAGCTTGTGGCCCAGCATAGGCCGACGGCTTGGGCATAGTGTCCCATGACCACCATCCCCAGCCTATGAGACTACCACCTTAGGATATTTAATGGTACCCTGTCGACTAGTGGCCAATCATATTACAATATATGGGACTTACCATCGCATGGTTGTACAATATAAAACATTCAACCCATATAGGAAAAATACTAGAACAAAGCCACATAGGGCGATAGCAAAGTAGGCCACATAGGGTGAGTATCAGAACCATGCGATAAAAGACGATCCTTAAAAACCATTGGACATAACAACCATGGATGGTAGGCCCACATCAATGATCCATCTAGACCACACTCAGTAACCACCAAGTCGACGGTCCATTATGATCACAACTAGTCAAGTTACATCCCAAGTATGGTATACATTTATATGTGGGAGTTTTCCACTAATGTACCAGTTTAAGTTCCATAAGCAATCCTCAAAAAATAAATTCACAAGCATGAACAGTTATACAGGATAATCGTAAAGCATGTAATATTACAATTCAATTTCCACTAACTAACACATGTGATTATAAAGGGAGATATCAGTTATGAACTTAAATAAAAACTATAACTTAAGCTAATGAGAAGATGGAAAGCTCAAGGGGAAGAATTATTACCTTATGTTTTGAATCACTGACTAACGTTGCTAGGAAGTACATGCATCCTTAGAATTGAACCCTACCATGAATTGTGAAGTTATATGTGAGATCAATGTCCTATTAAGCATATATGGTCAAGACCAATACATACTAGGGTTTGGATTACTTGTTCTTAGGGCTTTGATGTAAAACTTGGGTTTTATCCCAAAGCTTAGTTGAGCCTTAACTCTAGGGTTTGAATTGTTGTTGATGTGTAATAGCTTACAAATGCTAATTTAATAATTATAAAATATTTAGTAACATTAGTGTTATAGTTAGTTTTAGTTAATAATTATTATGATGATAATTAAGGTTATGATATACTATTTATGATAAAATAGTGCATTAGCATTTCACAATGATATCATTTTAATTTCTTGTATATAATAACTATCATTAGAATAGATAATTTGCTAACGGTCATGCGTCCTAATATTTAACAATCCTATTAATGATGGAAATGGTAACAATGTTAGTTTAATAATTAGTAAAAATAAACTCAAAATCCTAGTCATCCAACTTAGTGGGTTCCACCAGATGGACGATATCGAAATCACTGAAAGATGAACCTAAACCCCTTGAATTCTTACCCTTGTAGAAGCACGGCCCCAAGGCCATGGACACTGTATACATGAGATTGATTGTCTACATTAAGATGGCCGTAGCAGCCACAACTACTCTAAGATTAGGCAAGTAGCCTGAAAGAATGGTCAAGATTCCAAAACACCACCACTCCAAGCATATCCCAAAACAACTCAGAACCGCCAGTTCCAATAGTGGCCACGACTGATGAACAACCATGATTTACCAACCCCTCCACGTAGGCTCGTAGACCTTTGAAAACTGTAGATATTCAAAAACAATACCAGGTTGAGATTACTCAACATAGCAGCAATAGCCACACCTGACACACCCTACTTCAAAACAAACACTATCAGTACATCGAGTGGGACATCAAAGATCAAAGCAATCACAACACAACCCCGTATGGACTGGATTAGGAATGAGTCAGGGCCCACCCAACTCAGACCTAACTCGGTCTCGAATCGGCATGACTTGACCCGGTGCGACATTACAGCCCGCCTGATTCTCTCCCTCCCTCTCATTTCTTCCTCTTTCTCTTTTCTTTTCTCTCTGTTTCTTCTCTACTGAGCTGGGGCCATGAGCTCACCCTTACTTATTCTGACTCGAGCTGAGCCGAGGTGATGTGGTGCAACAGCCGCACCCGCCTCTTCTTCTCTCTTTCTTTCTTCTTCTCCACAGTCTCTCTTTATTCCTTCTTCTATTTCTTTCTTCCTTTTCTTTTCTTTCCTCACAGACCTACACGAAGTCTGGACTTGAGCAGACTTATCCTACAACCTGCCCTGAACTCGGCAGATGCAACGAAGGAGGGAATGGCCGTTAATGACATTTTCTCCATAAGGCCTCATTTCTTCATTTTCTTTCGCCTGGGCAATTCATATGGAATGTATGGAGCTTGGAGGAGAAAGGTTTCAGAGCTCTAGGCCTGTTTGAGTGGTGGGTTCAGCGCTAGGAGGAAACGACTGATTTTGTGGTGGTTTGAAGAAGGATTTGAGAAGAGGTGTTTTCTCCTCTTCTTGTAAGAAGACCTAGCTCTTTAGAGCCGTTGGATGGAGGATGAACGGCCTGGATGGCACCGTTTTGCAACCGCTTAAAATACAGCGGAAAATCTTAAACTGACAGCTGTTTCGGTCTTCCTGTGGGCGAAAATCTGCTCCCACGTGGAGAGCCCTTGAATGGCTAGGATTTGTTTGAAATGGACGGTCGGGATTGGAGAGGGGAGAGAGTACCCGGATTGCCAAGCTGGCAAGGGAGAACAGTTCCCATTTTCAGAAACTTTGTGCTTTCAGGTCCTACTTGCACTGGTTTTTGTGTGAACACACGTGTGCAGGGGCTTTCACGAGTGACATGGCTCTATTCAGGTCCATGCCACGTGCACGATGGACGGTCTGGATCATTGAGATGGTCCCTCAAGGTGGGCCACAACATGTTGCAAACGAACGACGTCCGTCTGCTGGAGGAAAAAGAAGAGAGACAGAGATGTCTCTCTTTTCTTGGAAATTTTGGGTTAGCATCAGCTGACCGGCCTTCTTAGAATGGTGCACTGTGAGTGCACATCCCTACCCTGCACTCACGGTCTGAGGTAAGGTCCACCATGATGATTGGGATAAATCCACACCGTCCGTTCTACCTCAGGGCTCTAATCAAATCGGCTAACCAAAATCTGGTCAGATCTAAAGTTCAAGTGGGGCCCATGACTTGATTTTTGGTCATCTTGGTGGATCTTCGTCAATCCGGCGGTCGGATCACCCCGGAATCGGACGTCTACGGCTAAAAGGGGCCAATGTCTATTCATATGTCTTTTGTAATAATTTACAACTAGATATTTAACATTAATGCTAATTTTTGGTATAAACTATATATATATATCATTATTTATTTCCCCTTATTACTATCCTTATTACTGTTATTATCATTATTATATTACTATTATTATTTTCCAATGTGTTTATCATGGTTTGCATCTAGATCAACGCCTTTTATTCAGTGTAGGGCTTGATAAGAAAGATTGAAATTTGTGAGTGAGTCATGCTTTCTAAATGCATAGGTTATTTTACGATTATGAAGATTTGACAGTCAGATCATCACAAAATATGATCAGTGGTGATCCCTAGGGTTCTTGGCCTAGTTTAGGTGAAAATCATTGGAGAGTTTAGTAATCAAGTGGCCTAATCGAAATGATGAAGTGGTGCACATCTGTGGGAGTTTCTAAGGTTAAGTGAACGATGGATCTGTCGATTCAGACCATAGGGCATAGGATAAATGGCCTGATGTATGGACTAGGATTGTTTCCAACGGTTGAGTTTTAACTAGAATGAACGTGGATGTCTACTTAAGCTTGGTTTGAATTTATACTAAATTTGGTTATACGGTAACACCCGAGTACTGGAAAGTACGGGGTGTTACACCCTAATCCGTCCAAGCTGTCAAATGAAAAATAAACGGTTAGGATTGAGTTGGCTTACAACAATCTCCAAATACAGCTAGGAGAACAAACCTGCCCTGGTTTTCTTTTTATTGTGGGTAGAAAACCCTAGGGTGGCTTGAAATGGTCGATTAGGATAATCTTAAACGAATGGTTGAGATTGAGAGTCCACTTCACGCGGATTGCCAACCTTGCAGTTTTCATTTTTGGAAAGATTGGTTTCCCATAGTCTGAATGAGCCTGAGCTTGTGTCCATATGTGCACGCACCTACGTGTAACAACACCTAGGGTTTAGTCAGAAGACTCGTTTGAACCAGATGGACGGTTCAGATCATAAAGATGGGCCTTGCTGGTGGGCCACCCTCGCAACAAATGGACGACGTCCGATCGCTGGCAAAACGCAGAGAGAGAGAGAGAGAGAGAGAGAGAGAGAGAGAGATGTCTCTCCTTTTTAAGTGAAGCGCGGGTCAGCCCACTGCTGACCGAGCTGGCACGCCCAGCGCACTAAGGGTACGGGTACACTAGGTGCACTCACACCTCGTGTGGGGCCCACCATGCTGTTTGGGAGAAATCCACACCGTCCATTGGGGCAGTTCCAAGGTCCATGTGGGGCCCACAACTTGATTTGGGTCTTATTTATGGATTTCCCATTGATTTGTTGGTCGGATCAGCTCGAAATTGAATGTCAATTATTAAAATGGTCTAAGGGACTATTTAAGTTAAGACTCAATGGTCACGTTACGGATATATGGCCTATTCTGATTTTATAACACTAAATATTATGTTATACTACATTTAATAATATTATTTACTATTATCATTATTATTATTATTACCATTATTATTATTATTTTCACTATTATTATTATTATTATTATTATTATTATTATTAATTAATTAATTAAAATTGTAGGGCCTATTTCTAGTCAGAATTATTCCTTCAGGTGAATAGATCGCTTTGAGTTATGTACCTCATCCTTCGACTAATTTTAACTGTCAAATGAGCCACACCAAGTGAACGCCCACTTATTACTCTCAACATCCTCGTGATCCAAATAAGTCGACGGTTATTAATTGTCCTAGGAATTCTATGAAGTGATTAGGTGTGATCAAATAGTCAAATATGGGGGGTAGGTGATCCAGTTTGCATTTCCAAGGGATGGATTATCCAACGAGATGTTGTAACCTAACGAATGGTGGTCTTGTGACCGTTATCCCAAATTTACTTTATACATTCTAATTGTACTAAATGGGTGTATTCTAAAACATCATCATGATTAAGATTCTAAAATGGGATTTTTATTTATTTAAGTACTTAGTAAATTTAGTCACGTTGTGGTAGTTAAATAGACTGATTGATCTCAAATCTTACGATTTGTGTCGCGAGTTGTCGTCGTCCAAAATCAGATGGTTATTTTATGATTTATGAAGATTTGATAGTTAGATAAATTCTAAATCTGATCATTAATGATTCATAGGGTTCTTAGTAAGTTCTAGAAGAATTTGACGGTTATCATCCTGATTAGATGATTGGATTATCTGGTTATACGGTAACGCCTGAGTACTGGAAAGTATGGGGTGTTACACATTGAACCTCGCGTTCCTTGGGCATTCTCCCAATAAATAACTTGGCATGCACTTTCTTCTTTATCTCCTCCCACTGTTATGTCTTTGAGTTTGACTAAATGTGTTTCGCAGATATCCCCGTTCGAAGGCTGAAACTCGGAGCCGGCGCTTTAGCTCGGATCAAGGATCTGAAGGCGCTAAGTCCGGAGGAGCGGTCTTGGAAGATACTTCTCTAGCCGAAGCGTCTTTTTTACTCGGGTTTAGACTTAGCCTTAACAGGTAACTTCTAGTTGTCTAGTTGTGTTTCCTTCAAATTTTATTTGACTCGTCTTGCTTTTGATACAGAGATGGCTTAGGCTCGGCCTGTTCTCCGTCCGCCTTCCAAGATGAAGGCCCCTCTGAGGTCGGAGACTTAGTCAGAGACTTGGCCTCCAAAGAAGCCGAAGATGGTCTCGAAGGCTAAGGGGTAAACTGCCCCGGCCATTTTGACCTTGATAATCACCGACCCAGAAGAAGGGGCGTAAGCGACAGACGCGGTGGCTCCCGAGTCTCAGGCGACTCCTGAGGCAGGACCTGTTGCCGAGCAAGTTCCGGAGCAGAGGAGGGGGGAACCCTCGGGAGGGGAGACGACTCAACATGAGGCGTCGTTCTTCTAACGGACCATGTCAGACATGGTCTCCTGGGCTATTTCCCATGGGAGCGAAAAAGAGTTCGCTGCCCTCTTTGAAGCTCTCCCGAGGCGGACTCTCTCTCACACGGCGAAGATACTCCTCGAGGTAAAACTTGAACCTCAGGTTTGTCCTATCAATTTGCTCGAGCCTTGAATATGATCATATGTTTTCCTTTTGCAGTTCGCTCCTTGTCTACTCAAGGCTAGCTTGGAGTTGGCCGATGCTCAGAAGCGGGCAGCGAAGGCGGAAGCATAACTTGAAGCTGCCGTGACTTGGATCAACATAATGGTCAATGACTTAGGACTTACCAGGAAAGCCCCTGATGAAGCCAAGGCCGAGAGTGCTCGTTTGGCCTCGTAATTGCAAGAGGCCTGGGAGGAGAGTCGGCTGAGTCGTCAGGCCCTATCTTCTTCGGAAGAGAAGTTGTCTCAGCTCAAGACTGAGACTAAGGCTGCCATCGAGCAAGCCAAAGTCCTGACCATAAAGGACTTCCTCAAGTCCCATGAGTATTTGGAGGAGCGGGATAGCTTATATCAGGACGGCTATATCAAGTGCATGGACCTGATGAAGTAATCCTTCCCCAACCTTGATCTCTCAGGATTTGATGAAGGTGGCTCTGGGTCTGAGGGTCCGGAGGCTAAGGTAGCTGGACCTGCTGATGCAGCGGCCGAGCCTGAGGTTGCTTCTCAGGTTACTCCTGAGGCGGCGCCAGAGGTTGCTCTGAGTGGCGGCAGCAGCTGAGTCCGAGCCACCTCCTGAGTTGGCTCCTGATGATCCTTGGAGCTTCATTTTGGGTGTCAAGCACTTCATGCACGCCAAGCTTCAGACACTTCAAGCACACCAAGCTTCAAGGCAGGCTTGAGAGCATCTTCAACCTAGAGAGGGTATCGTATGTCGTGGTCGACTCTTTTTGCCTTTATCTTCGCTATTCCATCAATGTAATTTGAAAATAGGAACTGATATAATCCGATGTAAAACATTTACTGATGAATGAATTTACTCGGTTTTCTTATTCATTTGACTCAGCTTACATGTTTCTCATTCTTTACTCGATCAAATCCTTTCAATTACTCAACAGTCGACCTAGGGATAATAGATTTTTAGATGTTCGGCATTCCAAGGATAAGGAAGCAATTGCCCGATTAGATCTTTTAACTGATACGTTTCGGGTCGGATGGTGCTCGAGACTACATAGGGTCCTTCCCAATTGGGTCCCAGTGTGCCTGCACTAACTTTCTTGGTGTTTATGAATGTTTTCGAAGGACCATGTATCCCACTCGGAAGCGTCTAACCTTAACTCGAGCATTGTAGAACCAAGGTACCTGTCGTTGCCGAGCAATCATCCGCAGCCAAGCTTTTTCCCTTTGTTCTTCCAAGAGATCGAGTCTGAGAGTCAGGAGTTCTTCATTGTCTTGCTCATTAAACGAGTTAATCTGAGCTGAAGGCAGTCCGATCTCGACCAGGGTGACGGCCTCCGATCCGTATATAAGGGAGAAGGGGGTTTCTCCCGTGGCAGTTCGAGCGGTGGTTTGGTATGCCCATAGTATTTTAGGAAGCTCTTCGGCCCATGCTCCTTTAGCTCAGTCGAGTTTGGTTCGGAGATGCTTTTTAATGATCTTGTTGAATGCCATAACCTGTCAATTCGTCTGAGGACGATGGGGGGGATGAGTAGACGTTTCTTATTACGAGATTGATACACATCTCTTGATATTGCCTATTGTTGAATTGCTTCCTATTGTCGGTGATGATAGTCTGAGGTATCCCAAATCGACAGATAATATTTTTCAAAACGAAGTCTATGATTTTTTGTTTAGTTATCCTAGCTAATGGCTTGGCTTCGGCCCACTTTATGAAGTAGTTTATAGCAACGACAGAGAACTTGGTCTGGCCTTTCCCTAAAGGGAGCGGTCCGCTCCCCACTGTGCGAACAACCAAGGACCGGCCATAGGGGTCAGTTCTTCGGGAGGTTGTCTCGGAACGGCCGCGAATCGTTGGCATTTGTCACAAATCTGAACGAGCTTTCATGCGTCGTGCTGAATGGTCAACCAGTAATACCCTTGTCATAAAACTTTATGTGCTAATGATCATCCTCCCGAATGATTTTCACAAATCCCTTCGTGGATCTCCCGCAGCACATAATCAGCCTCGTCAGGATTTAGGCAGCGTAGTAAATGAGCAAAGAATCCTTTCTTGTATAATACCCTCGTTAAGTATGGTGTAGCGAGAGGCTCGGATCTTCAATCGTAGGGCCTCGCCACGATCCTCGGGCAACCTTCCACTGCTGAGATATTGAACGATCGAGTCAAGCTAAGTAGGTTTCGTGTTGATTGAGTGTACGACCGAGCTAAGCGGGTCGTCGATGCTCGGCTTAGCGACATATTTGATCGGAACGGACCTGGGTATATCGTCCTCATCGACAGAGGCAAGCTTCGTCAATAGGTTGGCCTTAGCATTTTCTACTCGAGGGATCCAAGTGACAATGCATAGTTAAAAACCATCAATCAATTCTTTAGCTTTCTTCATTTATGCTTTCAATTGCTCTTTACGTGTTTGATACATGCTAGTGACCTGATTGATGACCAACTGCGAGTTGCTGAATACGTTGAGATGGGTCATACCCAGGCTGGCTGCTAGTCGGAGGCCGAGCAACAAGGCTTCATATTCTGCTGTATTGTTCAAGGCTTGAAATTCAAGTCTTAAGGTATATTGCATGTACGTTTGATTGAGAGTTTCTAAGACGACTTCTGCCCCACTTGCCTTAGAATTGGATGAGCCATCGACATAAAGCTTTTAAGGGGTTGGGTTGGGCGAGGTCTCAGGAGAAGCGATTGTTAACTCACCATTTGATTCGGTAGATGGACCGGCTTGCGGTGTAACTTCAGCTATGAAGTCGGCCACAGCTTATCCTTTAATTTCTACTCTCGACTTGTACTAAAGTCGAACTCACTGAGCTCGATTGCCCACTTCGTTAGTCGGCTGGAAGCTTCTGGTTTCTGAAGAATCTGATACAGTAGGAGGTCAGTCGTGACGATGATTATGTGAGCTTGAAAGTATGGCCGAAGTCATCGTGAGGAGATGACTAGGACTAGGGTCACCTTCTCTAGAGGCGGATATCTTATTTCTACTGGTAATAATGCTTTGTTGACGTAATACACCGGCAATTGCTTTCCTTTATGCTCGTGTCTCAAAGTCGAGCTTATGGTTACTTCTGAGACCGCCAGGTATAACAGCAAAGCTTCCTTAGGATCGGGCTTTGATAAGAGAGGTGGTGATCCGAGATACGCCTTTAGCTACTGGAACACTGCTTCGCACTCTTCCGTCTAATCTACCTTTTGTCGTCCCTTCAGTTGTTTGAAGAACGGGAGACACTTATCGGTAGCTCTGGTAGAATCCAGAAACGGACTAGAATCAAATCTCCGATATACTAAGAGAAGAATCCCTACACGACGGAATCCTTGCATCTCACGTACTTTGCCTTGTGGCTCGTGACTAAGTCTCTCCTTTAGGCATTTTGGTTTTCTACCTCGGTTGGGCTTGATTCCTCGGAGTCCCAGGTAGTGTCAATAGAATTGGTCCATTCCATAGCCGAGCCTTCGGACTTGTACTATTTTTTCCCTAAAAGGAGTCATCCTCACCACGGATTCATGTAGTGTCGTTAACTCTAATTAACTTTCTGTCTTCCCTTTTTTTAAAATCTTTTTTCTTCTTTTTAGCTCATGTTTTTAAATAATCTTAAAAAAGGATCAACAGATGTTTATGTTATCTTATGAACTAGTTGGATGGAAAATAAATATTATGTGGGCCTATAATAGTTTCAATTGCAGGAGTCATCCTCACCACGGCTTTTTGTAGTGTCGTTCATTCTAACCTTCTATCTTCCTTTTTCATTTCTTTTTCTTTTTATTTTTTTAAATTTTAATTTTTTTAAATTTTAAAGCTCAGGCAGGAAGCGAATCGGCTGGTGTACCCCCACACTAGCCATATAGCTTTTGTAGATAATGCCCTAAAATTTTTTGAGATAATTTTAGGGCATTAGAAAAAAAAAATCATATCCAAATCTCAAATGGACCATGCTAAAAATAGCAGCGATGATAATGACTTTCACCGTTAAAAAATTTGTAGGGTCCACCATAACGTTTATTTTTCATCTAATCTGTTAATAAGGTCACAAATACATGGATGAAGAGGATAAAAAAATTTCATACTGATTCAAAACTTTCGTAACGCCCAAAGGGTTTCAATGGTAGACATTCAATCCCCTACTACTTTTTGCAGTGTGGTCCACTTGATATTTACATCTGTATTATTTTTCGTCTTAAGCATTAAGAAGAGATCTCCAAATGGATGGATGGTTTGGATATAACACATACCTCATGATGGGATCCACAGAACTTGCTCATGTCAACTTAGAAGCCATATAATTGCTGTACCTCACACCAGCTATATAGCTGTTGTGTTGACGTCAGCAAGTTCTATGGGTCCCATTACAAGGTATGTGTTATATCCAAACTGTCCATCCATTTGGCGAGCTCTTCTTAAAGCTTGAGATGAAAAATAAGACAAATCTAACTATTAAGTGGACCACACTGCAAAAAGCAATGGGGGAATGAACGTCTACCATTGAAATCCTTTTTTGAGTCACAAAAGTTTTGGATTAATATGATTTTTTTTTCCTCTTCATTCTAGTCTTGTGACCTTATTAACAGATTGGTTGAAAAATAAATGTTATGGTGGGCCCTACAAATTGTTTAACGGTGAAAACTATTTTCTCCCTTGCTATTTGTGGTGTCGTCCATATGATCTTTGGATATGATTCATTTTTTGGATAATGCTTTAAAATGATCTCTGAAAATAGATGAACAGTGTAAATATTATAAATACATCACTGCGGGCCATGTAACTTTGATCTCCTTTAAACCGTTCGGAGCTCGAGGAGCGTCGATGGGACACGTACCTATTGCAGCTATATAGCTGGTGTCTGGTACACCAGCCAATCCGCTTCTGCTCGGGCAAAGCTTGGAAGCAGATTGGATGGTGTACCACACACCACCTCCTTCTTGTGTTAATGTCACCAAGTTTTGTGAGTCCTATCATAATGTATGTGTTATATCCAAACTATGTGTCCATTTGGCGAGCTCATTGTAAGGCTTGAGCCGAAAAAATAATGTAGATCCAAAGATCAAGTGGACCACACTACAAAAAATAGTAGAGGATTGAACGTCTACCATTGAAACTCTTTTGGGCTTATAGGAGTTTTAAATCAATATGATATTTGTCTTTCCTATTTTTCTAGATTTCAGTGACCTTATGAATGAGATTAGATGGAAAATAAACATCATGATTGGCCTTACGAATGTTTTAATAGTGAGAATCATTGTCGCCACTACTACATATGTTGTGGTCCACTTGAGCCTTGGAAATTACTCATTTTTAGGATAAAGATCTAAAATGATCTCTCTAAATGGATGAACAGTGCAGATATGATAAATACATCAGTGTGGGGGCCATGCAATCTTGATCTCCCCTAAACCATGCATACCACTCAGAGCTTAACGAGCACGAGCACTCGTCTTCGCAAGTGTAACGCCCAGAAAATTGGGAATCGAGCAAAGCTCAGCTCCTGAGTTCTAACGCATCACTTATGCAACATAGATAATGATGATTATGATAAGTGCATTGAAACATGGATGGGATTAGACCAAAACAATATATCATACTCCAGAGACAGTTAAATTACTCAAGAGGAAGACTATGATAGATATATAAAATTTATAAACTGTTGTAAGTCTCCAGAGTATGAACATGTTACCAGGTTAAATATAGACATGTATACACAAAAAATGAACAAAATGAATATACATAGGTGTTCCAAAAGTGCAAACTAAAGTGTAATGGCGTCTAATCAGCAACCTTGTAATCCCGTCGATCAGAAGATGGTCTACATAGACCCGCCTGATAGCTGCACACAGGAGAAACCCTCTTCATCATCATAACAGTCTGGCTCCACTTCGCAAGCATCACTATCATCTAAAACTAAGACAGGGTCTGGTTGGTGTGTATAACACCGTCCCGTAACGTGGGAGTGAGTGATCAACTCAGTGAAACTATAAAGCAGAGGTTAATATGTTATCAACTTAGTCAAGCAGTAATGATAAAGCAGTACAATCAAATATTCCTAGATACTCTTATTAATGCAAGAATGATATGAATAATGATGTATGCCCTCGCCTACACTCCCTCGTGCGACACCATCTTACGGTCGCGGCATGATTTCTTCCCTCTGTGCTCTTCAACTCAGGGCACATGCAGTGCGATGTTATGAGCATGATTACCAAGTTTTTATTAGTCCTTTTCATACAGCAGGATTGAAAAACTAAGGTACCTCCCTCATATCATTCCTAAACAAAGATCCATTTTAGGGTCGTCAGTCCTAGTAAATCTCATACGATGTCACGGTTCTAGGTCGCTGTGAAGGGCTCGTCACCAAATCAGTACAGGCCTAGTGTATACTCTGATTACTACGGAAAGGCTCGTCGCCTCTACGCAGGTTCAGAGTATGCTTGAGGTCATTACAAAAGGCTTGTCACCAAATCAGTGTAGGCCAACAGCTCGAATACAGTGTCCCATACCACTGTATTCGGCTCACGAGTCTAGGTTGCTCACTGGTCACTGTGGGGAGGCTCGTCGCCCTAGTATAGGCCGACAGCTCAGCCAAGGTGTCCCATACCACCATGTCCGGCTCATGAGTCTTAGCGGATCGAGGTACCAAGGTAAACGGGATTTCACCGGTAAGTTTGGTACCTTAGGTTTAGGCAGTGGCGTCCATACATGGTGAACATATAATAGGCAAATCGAGTTACTTGGCGAGCTCGACTAATACGAGCGCACATCGTATCGATCGACATGAAGTGCGTAAGCACTTTGTGTGGCCTAACCACTGCCGACGACCAACGCATGGCTCAGGTTCGTCAAACACGTCCTTTGTGGTGAAATAACATCATCTACCAATCTAGGATCTGTTACTGATTGCCTGGACTATACAATAGCCCCAATCATATTCAATTACAGCAAAATATCCTAGAAGATAGTTAAAGCAGTAATGGATCAAGATTTTAAATCATACAATCAAAGGTCCGATATTGTCCGCTTTAGGGATGCCAGGGCTGTTGCACGGAATCGTTACACCACTCCCCCATCACCCCTTACGGCTTTGTTTTTGCATTTTATGGAATACAACTTAAACATGGATTTATACATATGCATTACATAGATAAATAGACACTATAATATACGGTACATGGAGGAAAACATACACATAGTTAAAGGAGTTGAGAATCATATCTCAACACCCTTATACATTACAATTTACTAACTACTTACTCATTCAAACATTTCAGCAAACACTTTAGACTACTTACATCAACATACATGACGTATGTTGATCACATAGGTATTAGGCCAAATCCTTTCACTGGGGAGTTGCCCCATTTATAACACGCGTGCACCCATGACGGATAGTCATGACAAGCATGAATCTAAATTCCATATTCATTCATTCATTTCTACAAACACTTAGGCTACACACTGTATCACATATAACGTATATTTGCCATGACATGATTTAGGGCAAGTTCTTTCGCTAAGGAGTTGTCGCACATGTAACAAGCATATATTCACGACAGATAATCATGTTAGGCACAAATCCAAATTCCATACGTATTCAAACATCTCAACATATACATAGAATACACTATATTCCACATAGTTCATGTATAACTGTAAAGTGAAACAGACAACGTATTTTGCATGTGAAATAGCACCTATGTCAGTTATAAATCATTAACCGACATTGAAAGCCTTAAAAACCATAACCTATACGTCTATAGTCCACACCTTACACTGTAGAAGCGTAACGAATTCGCTAGAAACTCTAAGGCTTCGCCAACGATGGTACATTAACCTATAGCATGAGTTAAGTCAGCTATCTCACCACTTGTAACAATTTGAAACCTTAGAACAGATTAGGGTTAGGTTTTCTTACTTAAGAACGAAGTCAAAATCGTCGGAATAGTAATTAGATAGGGATGGTTAAGCGTGTAGAACGGCAGGATAGTATACCAGGAATCTTTTCCCACTTCTCTCACACTTTCACTCTCTTTACTCTCTTCTCTCTCCTAGGTTTTCTCAAATTCGTATGGAGTGAATGGGAGAGGGTTTAAAGTCCTTATATAGGCCTAAAACTGATGGAAATGGCCCCAGGTCCAAGGTATACTTAGGTTATAGCCAAAGGACATTTGTTTCAGCTTAACGGAGCACTTACGGAGCCCCCCCTTGAGCTAAAGGTGGGACTTAAGCTCCCTGACCATGGATCTAGGTTGAGTTAAGTTTTCAGTCTGATCGGATTTACAGATCACCCGCGGCGGACTAGTTTTAATTCAACGGTCCACGAGCACCGATCAGGGCTACAAGTACACTGTCCTGTGTACGAAATTTCTCCTGATCCGAGAGTGTATTTGGGTCAGATTCCGACGGTCTGATTGCTTTTATCTGGCCTGCAAGAGACAAATCTTAGATTACTTAAATTAGATTTAATTTCTAAAGAAAACCACATTTTCTCACACTCTTCGCTCCGGGCTCAAGCGAATAGCCCCGGGACACTATTTGGATTTGATTTCCGAGATGGTTGTCAAGCCCAGCAAGGCGGCCCTAAGCGTTTAGTCTCGTGGTCATCGAACTTTCGATGTGCGGTCCAGATCCGATACGGAGTTTCAATGTGCTCTCGAGAGCAACTGGGTAATGAGACTGATCCTAGATTATAGGGTAATGTAGCATCGACGATTCTACAAGTTTTGGGTCTTGCAGATTGTATTTAAAGTGATTAGTGCTGATTTCGTATGTAATCTAGTTTAACACTAGTTAATACTCATCTAATTCCTAAAGGATTTGGTCCTGAGTGATTTCTGTCTGTGGTGGTACTCGGGTCTTTGTAAGGATTTTTCTGAGGCAATATAAAAGGAGATTTGAGGCTTTAGGATTGAGTTCTAAGAAGTCATTTAAAGTGTTATGATCGACTCATTGCCCAAGGACGTCTAACTCCAGGTTGGCAAAAATCCGGGGTGTTACAACAAGACATGCAGCATATAAGATAAGTTGGTGGTGTGTGGTACACCGGCCAATCCACCTACAATAAAACACATGTATCATGATGGCCGATAGGACCTTCAGGCTCTAGCTTGGTTCGTGTAAGTGTTATGGTCTCGTGCTCCTTTGATTGTTAAGTTTTGTGGTGCCAAAACCTTTTGTGTGCCAAAACTTCTATCTGTGTATCTTGTGTTTGTGTGTTGATATATATATATATATATATATATATATATATATATGTGATTCAATACGACATCACAATGGTTCAAGACATGTATGGTGCTCGACTTCAAGAAATGCAAGGTTACGTATTTTGTCCTCTTCCGTATGCATCAATGTTCAGACCTACATCGATACGAAGAGTGTTTGTTCAAGACTCAAGTACATTTTAAGACTCAAGTACAACTAAAGTTGAAACTTATATTCTAGCTGTAGAAGATCTCAATCTCAAGCTACATGAAGTAGAGGTCTCAGGCTTCAAAGGTTAAACCATTATCTGAGAGAATGAAGTTCAATGTTCATACTTCATGTTCCAAGTATGATAGACCCTAGTTTGACCTTAGGGTAGGTCATTTTGTATACATAATTCAAGATAAATCTTTTTTTATGAAGTTGGTTTGTTCTAAGACTAATCCTGGACCTTGTTCGACTAGTCCTAGACCTGGTTCGACCAGTCCAAGAAATTCTACAACCAGTCCTAAGTTGTTGAAGATTTGCAGAATTTTTTGGTTATTCTTCGACCAGTCCTAGAGATTGTTCGACCAGTCGTAGGGATGTCTCGACTCATCCTTCGACCAGTCCCAGAACTATGACTCAAACTCCATCAACCAAATCTAGTTTTCTATGACCAGTCCTTCTTCGACCAGTCGTAGGTGGTCTACGACCAGTCGTAGAATTCTAAGACCAGTCGTAGAACTAAATTTTCAGATCGCGTTTATAATTTCAAAATGTCGTTAGAGCTACGACCAGTCGAAGGTTCCTAAGACCAGTCGTAGACACGATCTTTGCTTCTATAAATTGAGCATGAATTTCAGAGTTTTATATCAATTAATTTTAAAAAATTCAAGCCTCCACTCTGAGATAAGTTGTGTTCATTTTTAAGCTACGCTGTGCATATTTAATATTCTTTTTGTTAGCTTTTCTTATTTGATTTTATTCATTGCTGTATTCCTTCTTCATTGGAATCAAAATTAAATTGAGCTACGCCCAATTTGGTTTAATTTAAAATCAATTAGAACCTAGAACTATTTCTTAAGTGAGTATTGGACATTGAACGTTGATTTGAATTTCTACTCTCATTGGTTCTACCGGGCTGCTACAAAAGAAGAAATCCAGGTATTTTACATTTATTGAAAATTCATTATTTTGATTTTATTTGAGATTCACCAGAAAAATCTCATTGTGTTGGTTATCTGAGGAGAGCCAGAAAACTCAGAAAGTGTGGGTTTTTGGATTGTGTAAGCCCAAGTTAAAAAGACACAATTGTGAAGGTTTTAGGTGAACCTGTAAAAACCTGTTTGATAGTGAAAGCTAATATCCCCTGTGTGAGGATATTAGGAGTGGAGTAGCAAGCTGTGTGACTGTTGTTTAATAGTTGGTGAACACATAGGTGAACCACTATATATCAGTATGTTTTGTGATTTGAATGCTCTTTTAATTTCTACATCTTTAATCATTCATATTTGTGGAATGTATATGTAGATGTAAATGTTGTAATCTTTACATTTCAAGCAAAGTGGGAAATGTTGTAATAGTTTAGAATTTATTTCTTGCTATTTCCTTTATTTCCTTTCTGTCAGAGTTTTTGATATTCAATTTGTTTTAGTAAGGTTGTCCTGCCATAAACCCTTGGTTTTTATTGTGCAAAGATTATCCTTAGAACAACGTTAGTATCAAGCTCTTTATTTAAGATTGCTTTACATTTCAGTCTTTGATTTATTTAAAGTACTGTTCTTTATTTTTATAAGGCTATCGTATTTCAATTCTGCTGTTAAATTTTAATTTAGCACAGTCCTATTCACCCCCCCTCCCTCTAGGACATATAGCTTGGCCTTTTCAGTTAGGAAGTGAATTGGCTGGTGTACCACATACCACTTGTTGGGGGAAAAAATATAACAAGTCCTTGAGTCGACTTGTGAATCGGAAGAGCTGAGAATCGGAAGAGCCGTGAAGCAATGGCTCGGACTCGTCAGACGCCGAGTCCGAGTAAGGCCCAAAGTCCATAAGAATGCTAGATGTAGAGACGTAGCTCGTGAGGTATCTGACCTAGCTGTAGCCTAAGCATCCTGAGCCATGAAGTGAAACCTCCAAGGGAGGAAGTGCACCTCAAGGCCCAATCAGAAGCCTCGCAGAGGAAAGCCCAAACCGACTTAATATGAGTCAGCTCTTGAGCCGTCCAAACTTTAGTTTGACCCAAAGATTGGGTCGGTCAATAAAGTTGATAGAGAATTAGTCGTAAAACATGTCTCGGCACGACCGCGTTGGAGAGACAAGTGTCGACCGAGCTATATTGCTCCATATTCGGGAGTTACCTAAATAGAAAACTCTGGATCTCCACCCGAGATTTTCGGAAGATAAGATTTAGATCTCCAAGAATCTAAAAGTATCAGGGATTACGGATCTTGAGAGATTGAGATCTACTCTAATTGCGTAATCTACTCTAATTATAGAAACCTTAAGAGGTATGACAGTATTATAAATACAAGGACCTTCATGGTAAAATGTATGTAAAAAACACTTGCCCTAAAGACCTTTCAAAAAGACCGAGATTCTGACTTAAGCATCGGAGGATCCCTTGGCAGAACCAGGGTCACATTTCTCCTTCTACTTGTGCAGGTTTCAGGGTCATTGAGGAGGCGAGCCAAAAACAGCATCAACAGTTTTGCGCCGTCTATGGGAAACGATATAAAAATTCATTTTCTCCAAGTACTGAGAACTAACTAATGGTGAGAACAAGAAGAACCATCCAGAATGAGCCTAGTGAGGTCCCTGTCACCAGACCACCGGTGACCGAAGGTCCGCCTGGTACAAATGGAGCCCAAGCCTAAGGGACCCAAAACTAACCTGATAATCGATAAGGTTCTACAGCCCGTCAGGCAACCTCCATTTCAACCAGGCACACACAACAGAGTCGAGGCAACGAACGATTGGATAAGGAGGTCCAAGAGCTCAGGACTGACATGAACTATATGAAACAAATGCTGGAATAAATTCATTGTCAACTGGTCCAGCAACCTCAGCAAGATGAGGGTCGGGTTAATACCCAGCAACAATTTGTCGATCCTCAGCCCGTCGCACCCCGAACTGTCCCTCAACAAAGCCAGCACTAGGTTCCAGTTAAGCCAGCGCCGTCCCATAACTCCATGAAATAGATCAAAGAAGGCACAACAGGCTCCCTGTTAAGGATACGACTGATAGCAGCGAGCCTTGGAAGGTTGACATGCAGGACCTGCGAGAAGAGATGTGAGAGGAAATTGAAGATATGAAGCAAAACCGCTATACCAATCAAACAAGACCCGAGGCAAAGCGTCCCCATTCACGGAAGAAATCATGCAAGCCCGGTTATCAGAGCGATTCCGCCTTCCTCAGATCCCACCTTTCATCGGTAAAACCAATCCAACTGAACACATTGAGTCCTTTCGGACTTATATGGAGTTGCATGATGCCTCGGATGCTGTGATATGTCGGGCCTTTTCTCTCACTTTGGCTGACATAGCTCGGCTTTGGTTCAAACAGCTGAAACAAAAGTCCATTAGCTTGTTTACCGAACTTAGCGACGCCTTCCTCGCTAATTTCATTGGTGGGAAGAAGAAATTGAAATCATCTGCACACCTGAACAATATAATCCAAAAAGAGGGAGAGCTACTTAAATATTATATTAAACGCTTCAATTTTCAGTCGCTCTAAGTTCGAAAGCACTCGGACTAGATAACTCTCAATTCAATCATGCAAGGTGTCAGAGACAAGCCGTTTCTTGCGTCTCTGGATAATAACCCGCCCGCTACTCTGGCCGAATTCATGGCTCGGTCAGATAAGTATGCAGATGTCGAGGAAACTCGAAGCCAGTGCGAGGCTGCTCAAAATGCAAAAAACCCTAACCAAAGAGCCTGCTAAAAAAGAAGTTGACTCGACTAGTAATAAAAAGCGAAAAGATAATCGGTCTCACGACGAGCGAAGGTCGGAAAAATGACCTGATCACAAAATTTTGACCTACACTCCGCTCAACAAGCCACAAGAGTAAGTATTAATGGAAGTCAAAGGTGAAAGATTCGTTGATGTTTTATTTAAACCAACCTGATTTAAATAATTTTAAACTCGCAAGTATACGAATCAGATGTAGATACGGTATGTATTACGAGATCGTTCCCATGAGGACTGGTTGTCACAATTCAAATTTTACGATTCTTCTTAACTAATCTAACAAATAGTTAAGCTAGTGATTAAGTAAACTAATGAAAATTAATGTAAAATAACTTAGAACAAGGAGGAAAATTCAATCAAGGAGAACACTAGGACTTTTGAATCCACCCCTAATTATCATAACCCTTGTTTTACCAGTTGATTCACCCTAATTCAGATTGATATAAATTTACTAAACAAAGCACACTCTGTGTCCTTGGTCAAGCACACAGGATGTATAATTCCCTTGAAGCACAAACACGATGGTAGGAACCCTCTGATTTATGATCCTCAGGCCACATATAAAGTTTCAAGCCGAATGGATGGTGGGAACCCTCTGATTTTGCATTCTGTATGATTTTCGAGCCCGTTTAATGTGAATGGCCTGATTTTCTTGAATCTCTGGTATATAATTTCTTCGATTTCGGTCCCCTGAAGTCCACCCCTTGCCTTGGTGGATTCCTGAGCGTTAAATCCATGCTTTTAGCATCCTTTTCAGTCCACGCTCGTAAATTCACCTTGCATCACAAACATGATTAAAACGAGCATTAAACAGTGTCATGTTCATAAATATAGGTGGTAATTGGGGTTTAATATGCAATATTCGACCTAAATCACAACTCCCAACCAGCATTTTGCCAGTCCCGAGCAAAGTATGCGAAAAATAAGTTGAGAACTACATGGCAATTTCTATGAAACCGAGTGATATTTTGAACAACGATTCAGATATGAGAAATCTAAGATTCATGAATGTTAGGTATTACTTCTACTTAAGTGCACGGTAAGCTTCACAATCGAGTTCTAAGTATTAATCCATCAATTAAAAAATTCTAAACACTGAGTTCCATGAGTGTATAGTGTAATCTCGGCTTATCATCATTAAAATTCATTTCGCCATTTCATGATACCATTGGTAAGCAACAAGAGCATTCAGGATACCCAAAAACTAAACGTGCCTCATAAATTATTCTTTCATTCTTCCAGATTTTGACTTTAAAAAAATAAATTAAAACAGTAACGCCAAGGAGGGGCTCCCTATGGTGAAAACTAGTCGCCTAACTCTTTCAAAATGTCAACCATGGGGAATCGAATCTACACCTATAGGGAGCAAACCTATGGTGAAATTCGTTCACCCAATCCTTTCCGCAGGCAGCTATCTTATAACTGGGTATTTTCTTTTTCTTTCATTTTTCTTATTAAACATGATGGACAAATTCCCCAGGTTGGTTCCTTTCATGCTTAATGATCACCAAGTTATAATTTAATATCAAACTAAAACCTTAATGTGTAAGCGAGATGTGTCCTGTGAAATCATGACTTAATCAATGTTTAAAACTTCTAATTATGGGTTAATAATTCAAACTTAATTGTGAAATCTAATAAATGGCTAAATCCAAGAATCATAAATTACCAACATTCTGTATCTTGTAATTCTAAATCTAAGATGGTCGTGAAAATCACTTCAAATTCACAAAAAAAAAAAATCCAGAAAAATTTAAAAATTTTCACAATCTTTGCTTAAGATCAAGAAAATACTGATTAGGTAACCTAATCTCCCACCCCCAACCTAAAATCTACATTATCCTCATTGTAAAAGAAATAAGCATGCAATGCACATGAGACAATGAAAGTAAAAGAGGAGTGATGGAAAGATAGTACCTGGACAAAAGAATCAAGAGGCGTTTCCAAATATATCAGCGTGAGAGCGGGTCAGTACAAGAGAGAAACCAACAAAAGCAAACTAACCTAATATAGGGTTAGTTTTGCTAGTCCTCAAGTAAAATAAAAATAACAAAAATAAAATCCTACCTATACCACTTTCGCAGGTACTTTCGATTGCATTTAGCGTATGCAACAAGCCTTTAAACCCCTAGTGGACGAGTTGTAGTCTCGTGAGGGTTTGCAGTAATATTACCCACAAACATTAAACTAACTAACTAGGAAAAAGAAATGAAATGAAAGGTTGGGTTGCCTCCCAGGAGCCCTAAGTTTAACGTCTTCAGCCAGACAAGCAATGCAAGTAACCATGGATCATGAATCAATCAATCGAAGTCAACCATGGTCAAGTTCGGGTGGTTTCTCAATAGACGGGACCAGTTTAGACTCAGATGGTGGAAGAAGTTCCACTTTAGCTTTCCATTTTATAGTATCCATGATAGGATTAGAGTCAATCAATGCATTAACTTCTTGGATGGAATAAGTTTTAAGAGTGTCTTCGGAAGATTTAAGGAAAGAGTCATGCACTAGGACTCTCAATCATGTTCACTTCAAATATATCATCCGAGTCTGTCGGTTGTTGTCCAGCATTGAAAACATTGAGTTTAATTTTCATATTAATAAAAGACAACTTCATAACTCCATTCCTGCAATTTATGATAGCATTGGATGTGGCCAATAATGGACGTCCCAGGATAACCAGGATTTGACTAGTAGGATTCTGGATGGGCTGAGTATCTAGAATGATGAAATCCATTGGAAAATAAAACTTATAAACCTGGATTAGCACATCCTCAATAACACTACGGGGCACTTTGACAGATCTATCAGCTAGTTGTAGTGTTATTTTAGTTGATTTTAGCTCACCTAGTCCTAGTTGCTTATAACAGAATATGGTAACAAATTAACGCTCGCCCCTAAATTAAGCAATGCCTTCTCAATCTTATGATCTCTTATGACGCAAGAAATGGTAGGAGCTCCCAGATCCCTAAATTTAGGAGGGGTGTTGTGTTGAATCATGGAGCTGAGTGCTTGATAGCATCAAGCAACGGAATGTTAATTCGCACTTGCTTAAACATGTCCAATATATCATTAAAGTTATTTCCTTTCTTAACTAGTGCCAAACGTTAAGAAAAATGTGCTTTAGGCACATAGGATGGCACATGAGTTGTTCCTGGAGACTTAGAGTGCTTTTGGACTTTAGATGCACTAGTGTGTCTCTCCTCTTCATTTTGGTCTTCCAAATTGGAATTTGATTCTTCCCTTGGCATCTCTACTTTGTTCTCAATCTATTTGTCGGGCCTAAGGGTAATGATTGATTTGCCTTGCTCATGATATTATTCTTGGTTTGAATTAGAGCCAATCTCATACCGTCCTTTTGGATTTGCCACAGGTTGGCTAGGAAACTTGCCCTTCTCTCTCTCACTCAATGTAGTAGCAAGTTGACCCAACTGTACTTCCAGCTTGGCAATAGATTGTGCATTTGCATGTAAGCTTTGCTAGTTAGCTAGTAAAGTTTGTTGGGTGTCTTTTTGAAATTGAAGAGAACTCAGGATAAAAAGATTGAGTGTATCTTCAAGAGATGGTTTCCTTGATTATGAATGAACTTGTTGATATTCCGGAAACTGTTGAAGTTGTTAACTGCCAACTTGTGGGCAAGGTTGCATAGGAGGATTTCCAGATGGTCCTCCTTGTTGTGGTCTTTTTGCCCAAGAAAATTTTGGATGTCTAGCCCACCCTGGGTTGTAGGTGTCTGAATAAGGATCATTCCCAGTTCTCCGAAACGTGTTCATAGCATGTACTTGTTCAGAGAGAAATTTTGAAAATGCCGTACCAAATGGATAAGACTATGTTGGATGGGTGGGACTGGAACATATGGTATATGACTCGATTTGAATTTTTGTTTGGAAGTCCATTATTTAACATCAAAGCATCAACTTTCTTTGTCAGGCTATCAATCTTGGCATAAAGATATGGCGTGACTCCTATCTCATATATACCACCTTTCTTCTGTGGTTGGGGACTTCTATCACCTCTATTTGAATAGTCCCATTGTTGGGAGTTTTCACATAAGGTTTCAAAGAAGTTCCAAGCTTCGACATCACTTTTGGTTATGAATGACCCTCCACTGGTGGCATCAACCATGCGACGATTTTGGGGTGTCAAACCATCATAGAAGTATTGAACCTATTGCCACTTCTCAAAACCATGGTGTGGACATTTAAGAAGCAAATCCTTCCATCTTTCCCAACATTTATGAAAGTGTTCACCCTCTTTTTGTGTGAAATTAGTGATTCTCTACGGAGAGCATTAGTTTTGTGAACAGGGAAGAACTTGTTTAAGAACTTCTTAGACAGTTGGTCCCATGTAGTGATAGACCCAACTTCTAGAGAATTCAACCATGCTTTCGCCTTATCCTTTAAAGAAAAAGGAAAAAGGCGCAAACGGATCGAATCATTTGAAAAGTTTTGGAACCTAAAGGTAGAGCAAATGTCTAGGAATTCTTTCACATGATGATATGGGTCTTCCATATCTAAACCATAGAAGGATGGCAACAATTGTATGACGCTAGGTTTAAGTTCAAAGTGTGTTGCCATGGTGGCTGGTAACAATATGCATGAAGGTGCATTAAATTAGACAGGAGCTGAATAATCTCTAAGAGTTTTAATTTCATTCTCGTCCGCCATTACAAATAGAATGTTTCTAAATCTTCTACGAAATGTTCTTTCTATTTCAGGATCAAAAGGTGCTAGTTCTATATTCAGAGTTCTACGTCCTAGCATAAACTGAATTATTGCAACGTAGGAAAGAAAGCTAAACTAAGATGCAACCTAAGAGAAATAAAATTAGAGCTAGAAATCACGAATTCCTAAAAATAAGATGAAACTATGTAAACAAGACTCGGAAGAAAGAACTCGGAAAAGGAGATGATTGATTTCTGAAGAATTTGGGAGCTCTTCCTTCACTTTGAAGACAATTTTTTTCTTTTTCAGCTTCCTTCCTCAATTCCTGTAAAAAATAAAAACAAAAATAAATTAAATTTTCTAAAATTTATGAGATGATGTGAAAAAATCCTAGGGCTATGAATTATGATAAGAGAGAATCCTAAATCCAATTTAGACGGAAACAATCCCCGGCAACGACGTCAAAAACTTGATGTTTTATTTAAACTAACCCGATTTAAATGATTTTAAACTCGCAAGTATACAAATCAGGTGTAGATACGGTACATATTATGAGATCGTTCCCACGAGGACTAGTTGTCACAATTTGAATTTTATGATTCTTCTTAACTAATCCAATAAATAGTTAAGCTAGTGATTAAGTAAACTAATTAAAATCAATGTAAATAACTGAGAATAAGGAGGAAAATTCAATCAAGGAGAACACTAGGACTTTTGAATCCACCCCTAATTATCATATCCCTTATTTTACCTGTTGCTTCACCCTAATTCAGATTGATATAAATTTACTAAACAAAGCATACTCTGTGTCCTTGGTCAGGCACACAGGATGTATAATTCCCTTGAAGCACAAGGATCACATCTTTCCATCCATGGTCAGGCATGAATAGATGTAGATTCCTATTTATTTCTCTATAGGAAAACTTGTTCATGGTCAGACACAAGCACACCTAGAATAAGATTCCAAACAACATCCACATCTAGACTTTGATTAAGCTCATAGAATGGAGAAGTACGGAGTTTTCATTTAAGCACACTAGAGAAAGAAATAAATCAATCAATTCAGATGAAATCAACACATAACAAGAGTCATTCAAATTAGGGGCTTCATCTCAGCCCTAGCTAAGAAATTTAGCCTGACCTAAACATGATTAAGCTAAAAAACATAAAATAAAAGGAAGGAAAAACTCTATTAAGAAGGCTGCTCCACGTCCAGCTCCACGTTCCCTGCAACTCCCCTAACAATCTCTCCCTTCTTTCTTTATATAGGTGATGTAGTTGGCTGGGAGTGCGTAAGGCCTGAAGTCGGTTCATGCAGTCGGTGGAGAATTTCCACACTACGTAGACAGCTGGAGTCGGTGGAGAAAATCGTGGTGACTTTCTTGCATAGCAACCATCAGAAACAGGAAACCGAGAGTCCTTTCCGGAATCTGATTCGGACAAGCGTCTTAGGAGTGGTCGGCCGTCCCATGAATGTAATTTGGACGGTCCAGACGACCAGGCTGATCCTTGCCATGCTCCTCAAATGGCTTATAGCGTCTGGACTCGGACGCACTCTAAACAGGGCCTGCGGAACTTTCGTTGTGACGTTGGTGGGGCCCCTAATTGAAACTAATGAAGAAATCCACACCGTTCATCAGTTTCTTCTTAAAATTTCAGTTGGGAAGGGATGTTTTTATTCTGGTTTAGTGTGGCCATTTAATCAAATAGTTCCACCATCTATCTTGTATTTGAAAGATTAATAATTGTTCTTCACTGCCTTCTGTGATTTTGTCACCTAGGCCATGATCATAGGGCCCTTTCAAGCCTGATCGACGGTCCCAATCATCTAGAACATGGACCGTGGTGGCCTACGAAACATCTTTCATGATCCCTGTTTCACAGCCAAAAATGGCTCTTTCTGTTTTTTTTAAAGAGATCGGGTCAACGTCGGTTTGACCCAGTCTCTTGTTTAGTGCACATGGGTGTACCCTTGCGCACCATGCACACCCAACACAGATGGGATCCACTGCGCTGCTTTTAAGAGATCTGATCCGTCCATCCTTTTTCTCATCTCATTTAAACTGTCGAGACCAATTTTGAAGCATATCATGATAGCATGTGGGCCCAAAATCAATGGTTTATGAGCTGATCTATCCATTGGGCTACTTCCACAGGGATCCAATGGGTGAAATTCGACATGTACGGTTCATTTATAATCCTCAGGCCACATATAAAGTTTTAAGCTGAACGGATGGTGGGAACCCTCTGATTTTGCATTCTATATGATTTTTGAGCCCGTTTAATGTGAGTGGCCTGATTTTCTTGAATCTCTGGCATGTAATTTCTTCGATTTCGATCCCCTGAAGTCCGTCCCTTACCTTGGTGGATTTCTGAGCGTTAAATCCATGCTTTTCATATCCTTTTCAGTCCACGCTCGTAAATTCACCTTGCATCACAAACATGATTAAAATGAGCATTAAACGATGTCATGTTCGTAAATCCAGGTAGTAATTGGGATCTAATATGCAATATTCGACCCCATCATTCATCAATTCGCTAGATAGACTCTGAAGTAATCCGAACCAACAGAGTAAGAGTAAATATTGCCATTTCCATCGTGATCATTGACATAACACCAGTGACTACTACAATCTGAAGTAGGAGATTGAGAGTCTCATCCCGAGAGGGCCATCTCGACGAGCACGTCGATCCTAGAGCCAGAACCATGGAAGAACGCCCAAATGATAACTGGCCTATTAAGGATATCCGGACTATTATCGGTGGTCATTTGGGTGGAGGCGACTCAAGTAACGCCCGAAAAAACCATGCAAGAAATATTAGTCGCCCGAGTCCGAAATCATGGTTTTGGCTCGACCTCTTAAGGAAAGAAAGCTTGAAAAGTATAATGTAGCATTTACTGAAGAAGACGTGAAGGGCATTCATTACCAGCATGACGACGCTTTAATCGTCACTGTCACTATCGCAAACCGCCGAGTCTTTAGAGTTCTAATCGACACGGGTTTATCTGCGGACGTATTGTTTACACAAGCATTCGACAAGATGGGTGCCAAACGATCAGCTCTAAGGCCTGTAAGGACTCCGTTGATCGAATTTTTAGGTGGACAAATTCTTCCTGATGGAGCAATTTGCTTCCCGCTCACTACCGGGGAGATGCCGAGACAAGCCATTATTATGATCGACTTTTTGGTAGTAGATCAGTCTTTGGTTTATAATGCTATCCTCGGTCAACCTTCCCTCTGTCTCCTCCAAGCCATTGTCTCGACCTATCACCTGTCCATGAAGTTTCCAACTAAAAATGACATCGGGTAGTAAAAGGAGAATAGCACGACACTCGATGATGTTATGCCACTGCCTTGCGGGTACCCACGAAGGTCACAACAATCGAAACCTTGGATCCATGCAACGAATCTCCCGGCCATGGCCAGCCCGTGGAAGACCTCATCCAAGTACCTTTGAATGAGTCGGACCTTTCAAAGACTGTCTGAATTGGATCATCCCTGACTACGCCATTAAAAGAGAAGCTGATAGCCCTGCTACGCCGATACGCCGATGTCTTCGCGTGGACTCATGAAGACATGTCGGGTATTGACCCTTCAGTCATGACTTACCGGCTTAATATCGACCTGAATTATAAGCCGATCCGTCAGAAATGGCGTGCCATTAGCCTTGAGAGATACGCCGTAATCGATGAAGAGGTTAGAAAACTCCTCGAAGCCAACTTCATTGAAGAAATATATTATCTCGAATAGGTGGCCAACATTGTGTTGGTTAAGAAGGCTAATGGGAATTGGTGAGTCTGTATAGATTATACTGACTTAAATAAAGCCTGCCATAAAGATAGTTTTCCCCTTCTTCGAATTGATCAGCTAGTTGATAGCACTGCGAGGCATGAATTACTTAGCTTTATGGATGCTTACTCAGGTTATAATCAAATTGTAATGCATCAATCTGATAAATCAAAAATCACATTTGGACTGAAAAATGCTGGAGCGACTTACCAAAGATTGGTCAACAAACTGTTCATGTAACGCCCTGGAAATCGAGGGTTGCGTACTCAACTCCCGAGTTCCCGGGGTCACTTATGACCGGTTTGCATTAATATACGGTTAATCTGGTTACTTGCGCAATTCTGGAATTTCCTGGAACATGAAGAATCACCACACAAGTCTACTGAAATGAAAGAGACCGAAAGAAATACATACATATACGTATATACATGTCCAAAAGAATAAGAGGGGCACATGGCACCACCCAACAAAATCACAAAAATAATATGTCCAAAAAGAATAGGACTGAGCCCACAACTCAGCGATCCGATCATGCCTCTTCAGCTGACGGGAAATCATCCATCATCTGGAAATAAGACAGCTCGTCCTCCTCCTCGAAGCTCGCCTCACTAGGCTACTCCAGTCTTGAGTCACCTGCATCTATGATTGGGTCTGCTTGGTGTTTTAAAACACCGTCCCAGAGTGGGAGTGAGTGATCAACTCAGTGTGAACTATTAATCTTAAGTTATAACAGGCATCAATTGTAATATAAATTTAATGAAAAGCAGTCAATCATCAACACCTACAACTCTTATTTAAATGCATGCATGCGGGATGATATGATGTATGCCCTCGCCACAACGCTCCCTCGAACGACTCCATCTAATGATTGCATATGACCACACTCCCTCAGAGCGACCTCGACTTTCGAGTCGCCACCCTAACTAATGCGATGCAATGCGATTGTGTTAGATGAGTTATTAATTAAATCCATTCATTCAACAAATTGAGGAATCTGATACACCCCACATATCAATGCCCTAAGCTGGTTGCGAGGCCAAGGCCCCATCAACGCGTGAGGCCGAGTCCCCGCAGTCCATGATCCCGTCAGGGTCCTCATCCCCGACTCCAAGCACATGAGGAGTGCCGATAAGGAGGGATCACTCGCGGTCACTACGGGGAGGTGCAGTACCCCAGCGTAGGCCGACAGCTCGAACATAGTGTCTCATTCCATCATGCCCGGCTCACGAGACTGTGGACCCGTTACAGTCTAAGTATCAATGAGCCACAATGGTTGTAAGGTATCCCAGGTTCCATACATAAGTGAGCAAACAGGGTTGACAAACAAGGTTGGTCAGACAGTAGAATAGACCGCACGGGCCAAGCGAGCGTGAGACGAGTGACCTCGGGCACAAGGGACCCATGTAGTCGAACTACAGCCACCCGAACACACCCGCTCAAACCCATGGACATAGCCCTAGCATAGTCCTACCGATGGGACTACCGTCTCTCATCAAATTCCTGACCAACCCAAGGGCGTGAGGGGATCCATAACATACCAATTCTACAGATTATCAACTAGCATAGCAATCACTTGTTCTCATGCATCTCATATACCATTCAGATTCTCATAACAAGCAAGACTAACCATAACATGAAATAAGTGCATGTGAGTTATGTGTGTGTGTGAGGAAGTTAAGCACTTCCTCCAATTTCAGAAATCATGTGCACACGGATAATAAATCATACACGCATTGAAACACCACATATGAGGAAAAATGATAGAGCAATCATGAACAACCATCACCCATACATAATATCATGTGAGAGGTAAGATCAACACAAATATGAAAGCTAAGCATGCAATCCATACAATTCCAACAATATACGACTCCTAGGGTTTCTCTAGATTATTCAATCATAGCATCCAAGCAATCAAAATCACTAAACCCACACTAAAATTGGTGCAAGGCCACCTAAGCACAATAGTCCGCACCTTGGATTTGATGGAGGCTAGGAAATGACCTAGGAGATGTGGATTTCGGGATAGATCGGCCGGAATCCCTAAAGTCAAACCTTGCATGTGATAAATTTTATGCCAATCCTTTCTTAATACTCAAATCTCACGAAGAAAGGGTGAGAGGTTCTTACCTAGATGGCCAACGGACGAATTTAGGGTTATGGCAGAGAGTTTCTTCTTGGAGGAGGGGTAGAGAGTTGAAAGGGTTGAGTTTCCTTGGCCCCACCTCGATTTAGGATGCTCCTTAACTCTCCTTCACTCTCTTGCTCTCTCTTTACTCCCCTAGAAATGGTAGTTGTGGTGGGAGTTATGAGTCAAGAGAGGTTGGTTGTGGGTGGATGATGGAAGTTTATGAGGGAGAGGATTTAATGGGTGGAGGGTGTATGAAGTTATGAGGGAGAGGTTATTGTTGGAGAATGGAGAAGGGTAAGAGGGAGACGGATGTTTGTTGTTAGAGAATGGTGGGAGAAATGAGATAAGGGTTAGGGTTTATTTCCTTAGAGTTGGGTCCTTTAGCCCCAAGCTTTCACAATTTCTAAAATAGACCTATGGGACTCTTATTGGTGTTGGGGTGGCCCTAACACCCCTTTGGCCACCAAATTCGGCGTGTAGGTGCCTTATGGCCCGACTAGGGCCCATGAAAAAATTTAGGACAAACGGATGAACAGATATATGATCTGAGTAAATGTTTCCGACCCATAAATGGCCCTGTGGGGGCTGATCTGGTGATTGGAGCAGTTTTGGCTACCCTCTAGCCATGAAACTTGTAAGGTAGGTGCTCCATGGCTCGACGAAGGGCCACACAAAATTTGGGGACGATCGGATGTGGGGTTTGGTCGTACGGGTCCGATTTGCGATCAACGGTCATCGTTCCACGATCAGGTCCCAGATTTGGTGGACGGGTGTAGAAAAATATATTAAACCGTCACCGTAAATTTGAAAAAAATCCGACAGCTGGAACGCCTGGTATCACAGTTTCATTTGTAAGTACCAAATTCCAATTCTGACATTGGTGGGGTGCATTCAGCTAGTATCAGATCCCAGTTATGGGTGTCCACTGGGTCCGTAGTCCGCGATGGACCACAAGCCTAGTGAGATCTATGATTTTCTAAAGTTTTAAATTTTTCTGACCCTCCTCGATCACTAGGTGGCCCATACGGGCTATTGTCAAGTGCTAATGGCCATCAGGCTTGGCAGGCCATGCCAGGTCCCATCATGACCAGCCTAGTCTATTCTAATGGGTTAATCTTAGGTTAATTAACTTGTGGTACCTCACCCTGAGCAGTTTAAACGGATGGTCCTGCGGCAAATCCGACGTGGACGCCCCAGGTTACTATGCTGGTTGGATGGGACGTTACAGTTCACCTGAGTCATAGGACGAACAATGGAGGTTTACATCGACGACATGCTCGTCAAAAGTGTTAAAGCGGCCGACCATATAACCGACCTAGAGAAAATGTTCTTCATCTTGCGAAAGTATAAGATGAAATTCAACCCGAGCAAATTGCGTTTGGCGTGGGCTCAGGCAAATTCCTCGAGTTCTTAGTTAGCCAACGGGGGATTGAAGCTAACCCGAAAAATATTAAAGCTCTACTCGACATGGAGTCCCCTAGGATGATCAAAGATGTTCAACGATTGACTAGAAGAATAGCAGCTTTGTGTCCCGAGCTACCTTCAAACAGCTGAAGGGTTGGCAAATTGTTGACTGGACAGTAGAATGCGAAGGCGCCTTCCAACAAATCAAAGAATATTTAGGATCGCCATCATTGCTTTCTAAGCTCAAGCCAGGTGAACCATTACTGATTTATCTAGCAGTGTTCGACGCAGAGGTAAGCGCGTTCCTGATCCGCGAGCATGAAGGCAAACAACTCCTCGTCTATTACATTAGTAAAGCTCACGTCTCGGCAGAAATAAGATATCTGACCTTGGAAAAAGTGGCCTTAACATTAGTTATATGGTCCCGACGCTTACGGTAATATTTTCAGGCTCACTTGATCATTGTCATGACCAACCAGCCTTTACGTCAGATACTGCAAAAACTATAGTCTTCCGGGCAGTTTACAAAATGGGCGATCGAGCTTAGTGAATTCGACATCCATTACAAGCCCCAGACCGCAATCAAGGGACAAGCCGTGTCAGACTTTATCGTCAAAGTCACAGTATAAAACAAAACTTTTGTTGCTGATTCAGAAGTATCGTCCTATCATTCCCCTCCCCCCAACCCTTGTGGTCTCTTTACATTGATGGTTCATCCAACTTTAAGGCAAGCGGAGCAGGGGTAGTCCTGGAAACTCCTGTTCACACGACCATTCAATATGCCTTGATACTTGGATTTCAAGCTTCCAACAACATAGCCGAATATGAAGCTCTGCTCCTAGGACTCTAGCTAGCAGCCAGTTTAGGAGTCACTCTTTTGAACATGTACAACGACTCCCAACTAGTCGTTAATCAGATAGCCGACATATATCAAGCTAAGAAGGAAAGGCTAAAAGCCTATCTCGCAAAGGCCAGAGAGATGATCGCCGGGTTTCGCCAATGTTCTGTTACCCGGATCCCAAGGGCCGAGAATGCCAAAGCTGACCTCCTAGCAAAGCTTGCCTTAGCTGACGAAGATGATATCCCCAGATCCGTTCCTTTTGAATTTGTGGCCGAGCTAAGTGTCGGAGGAACAGAATCTTTCACCCTGCTCCCCATCGAATCCGAACCATCTTGGGTCTATCCAATTATCAAATATCTTGAGGACGGCGAACTTTCGAAAGATCGAGCCGAGGCTCGACGACAGAAGAATCGTGTTGCCCGCTATACCATGCTTGGCAACGTACTATACAAGAAAGGATATTACGCACCCCTCCAGCGATGCCTAAAGCCGAGTGAGGCCAACTACGTTCTGCGTGAAATTCATGAAGGCATCTACGGCAATCACTCGGGCAGCCAATCCCTGACTCAAAAAGTCATTCGGCAAGGATATTATTGGCTGACCACTCAACAGGATGCTAGGAAACTCATTCAGGGTTGCGATAAATGCCAGAGATTTGCTACTATCCCTCAACAACCGCTTGAGGAACTAACGCCAATGGTCGGACCTTGGCCCTTTGCCCAGTGGGGAATCAACATCATCGAGTTGTTCCCTCTAAGAAAAGGTCAGACTAAGTTCGTCGTGGTCGTCGTCGACTATTTCACCAAATGGGCCAAGGCTGAGCCCCTAGCCAAGATAACCAAGCAAAAGATTACAGATTTTGTTTGGAAAAATATTATCTGTCGATTCGGGATACCTCGGACTATTGTCTCCGACAACGGAAAATAGTTTCATTATAAGCAGTACTCAGAGATGTGCTGAAATCTAGGAATCAGGAATGTTTACTCGTCCCCACGTCATCCAAAGGTAAACAGACAGGTCGAAGCTGTCAACAAGGTCATAAAATAGTATCTTCGGACTAAGCTGGACTGAGCCAAAGGAGCATGGGCTGAAGAACTTTCCAAAGTTCTTTGGGCATACCGAACCACAACCTGAACTGTAACGGGAGAAACCCCGTTCTCATTAGCCTATGGCTCGGAAGCAATCGTCCCTATGGAGATCGGTCTACCTACCGCCAGAGTAAGTTCGTTCAACGAGCAAAACAATGAAGAGTTGCTGACTCTTGACCTTGATCTTCTGGACGAGATCAGAGAATTGGCTTGGCTTCGGACAACCGCCTATCAACGATTACTGTGTCGGTCTTACAACGCCCTAGTCAAAGTTAGGTGATTTCAAGCAGGGGATTTAGTCCTCCAAAGAAAATTTCAGAACACCAAGGAAAGCGGAGCAGGAACATTGGGCCCCAATTGGGAAGGCCCGTACATAATCACAAACACTGTCCGACCGGGTACTTATCGACTGGAAGTGTAACAGCCCGAGATTTTCACGACCAGAGTTTATACTCGTGCCCGAGAAAACCGGGTGTTAATAATGAATAAACTGGATGCTCTGAAATCACACCCTATTTTTTTATTTGGTTTACATCCAAATACATTCATTAAGGTAACATTCACAAGAATACAATCAACTGTTTTGATTATATTTCACCAGAGTAAAGAATAATCAAAGGCCTTCCCAATGGAAGCTTATTATAACACCAAAGTTCACAACGGAAGTATAAAACTAAGTAAATAATTTAACTTCATATTCCTTCAGTGTAATCTTTTATAGGAAAGTAGTCCTCTAAGTCTTCAATTTGTACGTCACCTGCATCAACTGTACGGTTGGGAGAGGGTCAATGCCCTACTCATAGTGATGGTTATCCTTTAAGATTAACAATAATTCAAGTGATTCATAACAGGTAAAGTAAGGGGTCTGATATGTCCCGTGCTCCACTAACACGAGGTATCAGCATGCACAAACAACCTACATGAGATGCATGCCTAGCAAAGTATGTGGGGCTCATCATACATAGTAATCATCACATTGTGGAATATAATGCATAGGAAACTCGGCTTAACCCGCATCCCATAACTACGGATATTTGCCGGCACGGCCAACGCTAGCATGGATTTATGCGAACATCTCAAGGCAACACAACACGCGGTTGGGGGATTTACGTAACACGATGTGTTCATGGAGCGACTAATTGCGACATCCAATCCCGAAAAGTTGATGTAACACGTATACCGATTTACATACATCGATTGTGCACCACGCTAACCAACCCATGGAATTACGTGCCAACCAAGAGGGACGCTACCCATAATGCATTACGTCCATGATAAGATAATCGATTCACTAGTTGATACATTATAACACATCACTTGCACTTATAGAGAATATAGCTGAAATCATTAAGAATATAAACTAAATCATGGAGGTTCTGGAATAACAAGACACATGCCCATGCCTTGAAAGATAAACGGCAAAAGGCCAATATAATAAAGAGAAGAGTGACAATGGTCAACTCAACAAAAGTGACAATGACCAACATAATAAGAGAAGAATGACAATGGTCAACTCAACAAAAAGAAGAGTGGCAAAGCCAACTCAGATAAAAAGACGAGTAGTATAGCCAACTCAAATACTGAAATGAGTGGCAGAGCCAACTCAATAATTGATAAAGCAGGGCAAGGCTGGTATCCATAGCCTCCCATAAATTCAGAGAAATTCACTTGTATTTGACATCATGTCATAATTCCAAAAGGACCAATAGTTATAATGATATTAAATAAATCAATTGGTAGGGTAATTCCCAGAAAAACATGTAATCATGAAAGACATGATAATCCATAACATCAAAGGCATGAAAAGGCCAGATAAATAATAAAACCCAGAATGAAGGCAGGATAATCCTCATCCTCAAAATAGGAAGAGGCAAAAACAGGTAAAAGCATAAAAGGCAACATCATGTACATGAAAACGTGAATAGACAGAGTGTAAAGATCAAACTGAATTAAAGTAAGCCTAAAGGATAAAACCCTCACCTTTGATGTCGGGTCGCACTCACTTGTTCTTGTGTTTATGCCAAGGGATTGAATTCTAAAAACAATTCAAAAGGTTAGGATTTTTGCTTAGGATTTAGGTTTAGGCTTAGAAGGATGATGATATTAAACCTTAACCTAGTATAGGGTTATTAGCAGATGGGCGATTTACCCGTAACCATGATTAGTAAAAACTAAAATTTACCTGTTGAGTCAGCCCAAATCAGCGAGTTGACTCACTGAGTTGCCTTGAGTCAACTCGGTTGGACTCTACCTCCTTCTTTCTTCCTCTTTTCTTCTCTTTCTCTTTTCCTTTCTTCTTTTCCTTTCTTTCTTTTCTTTTCTTTCTTTTCTTTTCTTTTCGTTTCTCTTTCTCTTTTTTTTCTTTCTTTTCTTTCTTTTCGTCATCTTCTCTTTTCCTTCGTTCTTCCTCCCTTTCGGGATGACTAAGAATGTGAGTTCTTGACCGAAACCATTGCTCGGCTGCATGTCTTCTCTCTCTCTCTCTCTCTCTCTCTCTCTCTCTCTCTCTCTCTCTCTCTCTCTTTCTCCTTCCTCTGCTGGACAGCACGTCCCCTTTTATAGGGTGCTGCGTATTTTCCAGAGAATTCCAGCTAATCACTTTCGCAGGAACGAATTTGCGCAAGTTCTGTTTTTGCGTTGCGAAACCGTGATGAGATCGTGCGGTCGTCTTGCGTTAACATGGAGAGACCGTTCGTCCTGATCAATCCGACTCCGTGGAAGCCGTTGAAGATCCCTTATCTGTTGAGCGAATGGTCTGGATTGAAACTAAAATCCACAGGTGGGTCGTCTATCATTCTGTTTGTTCCGAAAGTTCTGTCATTTGTGTTTGTGTAGCATTTTCGAAATCCCAGCAACACTGGACTTTTCCTGACCTTCTGACACTTCTAATGGTGGTCGGATCTTCTTCCAGTAGGGACTAGACGGTTCAGATCTTCCTTGAATGGAAACAAGCACGGCGTTTTCCATGCGAATTTTCGGTTTTGTTGCTAATTGCGGAAGGAACGTGGAAACAGTGCGGGTGGGATTGGATCCCGATCCTTGCTTGAGTCCGTGGGGTCCACCTATGACCTTCTTTGTGAAGGTCCACTCTGTTCATCTAGTTAGTGTGATTGTTTCAGGGTGTGGGTCAGATTCTGGGATGGATTCAATCTTTGTGGGGCCCACATCATGTTTGATGATTCAATGTTTTCCTAACGTTTTGAGTACGTGAAAACTTATGTGACTGTGATGTCTAGATTGGCAGCGGAATCGGGTGGGGTCCATTAGGATGCTTGGTGAGAAATCTGATCCGTTCGTCATCCTTGCAAGGTCATGCTCAGCTATGGTCTCAAATATGTGACAATTCTGAATTCTAGGTGGGCCACAAGTTGTAACAATCGTGTGGGTGGAAACTCATGTGAAAAACTTCCGGTTGCTGTGTGTATATGAGTTTTGAGTTTTTATTTACAATTATACCCTTATCATTTATTAAAACTTCCGGAGTCAGTATCTCCTAGCTGCACCGTGTAAATAGGGTGAAATTTCGCTCACGTTTGTTATTTTTCTCACTCTTCCTAATGTCTAAATTTGAGCCTTGATGGCTTATGTACGATCGAGATACCACTTCGATGGGTTATACTACTCTAGGTTTTAATATGATGCTTTCGTACGTCTAATTACAGTATTGGTAGTTTGGACCTGCGTTCTAAGATCTTCAAACTGAGTGGTTTGTCCCAATGTTTGGATGGCCCGTTTGACGGATCCCGATACGATGGACGGCCAGATGACCTACTAAAAATATGACGACTTGATGGTTAGTACTCTAATGGTGTACATAAATATATATGCGATCAGTTTTGTAAATGGATGGTTATAAAGTGGATTTCTTGAGTGCTTAATGGTAGGACATATATACCGTTAGATTTAAGTGACTGGTTCACCTGTGTATGTTCCTCAGATTATAATTCTAATGGTGAGTTAAGTATATTCATATGGGGTGAATAAGATGAACGGATCAGCATCTTGATCTGATAAGTGTACGGACGAATGTAGAGGTAAAGTAGCTAGTTTACTATGATCTAAGGGACGAAATTTGACATGTACGGTTAATTTATGGTAATTAGGCCTGGTATAAAATTCCACATGAAACGGATTATGAGAACCATGTGAATTGGAATTCAGGGGTATAGATCAATGGCATTTTCATAATTATTGTTGATTTGTGAGCTTTGGGAAATCTAATGGCTCCACATGGTCATAGACACGTTTCTAAGCAATTCTTATAAATAGATGTATATCTAAATTATTATGGATAGAGAGTTATTCATCGTGTCATTCATGGGAAAGTATTTACGTCAAATCACGTGATGGGTGGACTTATCTTGAAATCAAGGGTCAGATTTGTGTCAGGGCAAGGATGTAAGGCTATGATAGTTGGATTGGTATTGCATACATGTACGTACTAAGTAAATTTCTCGGTAACGCTCGAGAACTTTCAATACTCGGGTATTGAAAAGTTCGGGGCGTTACATGAAGACCTAGCAGGGCAGCTCCTACCTCACCCATGGAATGCCGAGCATCTCAAGATATACTATCCTTAGCTCGGTCAAAAAGTATTCCATACTCAGCTCGGTTGATTAAACACTTGAAAAAAAATGTGTAGAATGCTGAATAAGCAAAAAACATATATTCATTGATCAGTAAAGTGTTACATTGGTCAGTTCATTGATTATAATTATGTTGGAATGATACAACGACAAGTACTCAACATTCGAATATCGGTAAAAGATAGTGCACAACGTTGTTGATTCGCTCGGCCTCGAAGCTCGGTGTGCTTGAAGTGCTTGAAGCAGACGTGGGGAACAAAAAGGAATTTTGCTCCACCACACTAACTTCAGGGCTCGGCTTTGCCCGCCGCACCAGGAGCTAACCCAGGAGATGCTGATGGAGCTGCATCAGGAGCAGTAACAGAGGCATCATAAGTGTAAGCCCCGGGGTCAACCGCTGCCTCGCCACCGGACCCCAACTCGCCCTCATCAAAGTTGGACAGATCAAGATGGGGAAAAATACCTTTCACCACCTCGATACACTTTGCATAACCCTCTTGATAGACAAGGGTTCGCTCCTCCTCGAAGGCTGAAGATGAAAGGAACTCTTCCACCGCCTCATCCTTTACAGCCGCAAGGGCGGCCTTGGTCCCCTTTGCAAGCTCCTGGAGCTTCTTCTGAGCTATGACATGCTCTGTGGCCGCCTATTCGAAGGCCAACTTGGTCTATTCCAGTCGTGAGGCCACGCGATCTCTTTCCGTCGTGGCCAACACAAGAGCAGCCTTTGCCTCCTCAAGCTGGCCCTCCGCAAAGACAACCCGAGACTCGGGAAATGATAGATGAGACTCTGCTTCTGACCGCTGAGTCTCAGCATTTGACTGCCTAGCCTTTGCATCCGTAGCCTGCCTAGCCAAAGTAAATACTTCGGCACGGGCCTTCAGCAGGCATGGGGCGAACTGCACAAGGAAAAAAGCTCTTTTAAAATAAAGGAAGTCTGAAACAAAATGACTGAGAAAAGTGGTCACATTACCTCGAGCAACAGCGCCCCGATTCTGCCGAGCGTGTTATCCACGGAAGATGACTCCAAAAGGCCGAAGAACTCTCCCGCGAACATCTGCTGACTCACCCATCGAAGGATTTCCTTAACTTTCTGGCAGAAGGCTACCCTCTCTTCCTCAACTGCTCTCATCCTCCATGGCTCCCTCTCCTCAGCTCTCTGAGCGATGGGCGCCTCAGCCGATTCTGGCTTAGGAGCCTCCCGAGGCTGTTCAGAGGACGTCGCCGCCACCTCTGCTACCCCTGCCTCTAAGGCGGCCATCTTCGTCGCATCCGCCACCTCCGTGCCTTTATTAACCTCGATAACAGTCGAGGGAACAGGAGGAACGGCCCTTGCTAGGCCCTTTGAGACCGCCCTATGTCTTTTTGAGGCCCGGGAGCCCGAACGAGGTAGGGCTTAGATTTGAGACGGGGGACGAAGAGAGGGCCGAGCCTTAGACATATATGTACTCTAAAAGAAATAAACGTCGGTACTGTCAGAGGTGAAAATAAAAGATGAACAAGGACAAACTTCTTACCAGTCACTGCGAAGTCGAGGCCCCACTCGAAAAGAAGCACTGGCTGGAGAAGCCTCTTATAAGATCTCTCCGGATCAAGGGCTCGAAAACTCTGAATCCGAGTCAGAGAGCCCGAGTCGAGGTTCAGAGGATGTTTCGGTATTGCTAAGAAATAAAGAAGTCATACCCGTGAGTCGGCGAAGATGCGTTAAGTAAAAAGCGGTATACCATGTCAACTCTACCTGCCATACAGAAAGCTCGAGGAATGAAGGGGTGAATAGGTCTGGTCTGAAAAGGCCTAGCTATATGCCCTAGAGGGAGGGGGGGGGTGAATAGAACTATGCCAAATTAAAACTTTAACAACAGAATTTAAATGAATAAGATAGCCTTGAAAGATAGAACTTTCAACAGATCACAGCACTGAAAAGTAAAGTAATCTCCAAATAATAAAATAGAGAGGTTGATACCAATGTTGTTCTAAGGACAACCTTATACCATAAAAACCAAGGGTTTATGGCAGGACAACCTTACTAGAACAATTTGAATATTAAGAACTCAAACTGAAAGGAAATAACAAGAAATTAAATTTTAAACTATTGCAACATTCCACACAATGCTTGAAATATAAAAGATTACAACATTCACATCCATATATACATTCCACAGCTTTGAATGATAAAAGATAGAAATTAAATAAACATTCAAACCATAAAACACAAAGAATTATAGCGGTTCGCCTGTGTGTACACCAACTGTTAAACAACAGCCACACAGATTGTTACTCCACTCCTAATATCCTCACACAGGGGATATCAGCATTCACTATGAAAATAGGTTTCACAGGTTCACCTAAAACCTTCACAATTGTGTCTTTCAAATGGGCTTATATAATTCAAAAACTCCACTTTCTGAGTTTTCTGGCTCTCCTCAGATAACCACAAGATTGAGATTTTTCTGGCTTAATCTCAAACAAAAACTAAAAGCATAGAAGATTTACACAAATATAAAATACATGGATTTCTCCTTTCGTTGTAGCCCGGAAGAACCAATCGGAGTAGAAGTTTGAATATAGATGTTCAATTGTCCAATACTCACTTTGAAATGGTTCTAGGTTCTAATTGATTTTAAATTAAACCAAATGAGCTAGCTCTATTTGATTTTGATTCCAAGAAGAAGGAATATAGCAATTCCTCTTTTCAATTCAGATTGGAATGCAGAAACAAAATCAAATAAATAAAGCTAACAAAAGAGAATATTAAATATACACAGCGTAGCTTAAATAACACAAACTTATCCCAGAGTGATGCCTTGATTTTACTTGAATCGAAAAATTTTTAAAAAACTCTAAAATTCGGGTTCAATTTATAGATTCAGAAATCGCGTCTACGACTGGTCGTGTGGCCACCACGATTGGTCCTAGGTTGAACTGCATTTTAAAATTTTAAGCGCGATCGGATAAAACTGTTCTATGACTGGTATTAGGATGTCCAGGACTGGTCGTGAGAAACCAGGAATGGTTGTTAGAGTTTGAGTCGTAGCTGCAGGACTGGTCGTGAACGAGTCGGCACTGTTCCTACGACCAATCGAGCAGACTCCAGGACTGGTCGAAGCTCAACCAAAAAAAAATTGAAAATTTGCAACAACTTAGGACTGGTCTTAGAATTTCTTGGACTAGTCGAGCCAGTTCTAGGACTAGTCAAACAGAGTTCAGGACTAGTCTTAGAACAGACCAAACACTTATAAAAATATTCTATATGAATTATGTATTCAAAATGACCTACCCTAAGGTCAAACTAAGGTCATGCAAACCTCAAATGTAACGTATAGACATTGAGTCTTCACTTCTTATAAAGATGGTTGACCTTTGAAGATTGTGAAGTTTGAGATCTCTAATGTAGCTTGAACTTGAGATCTTCTTAAGCTTGGACTTCATCTTGTACTCTAGTCTTGAGTTGTACTTGAGACTTGAACAAGAACATGCCTTTTGATGTAGCTTTTGTGAAACTTACAGGAGTAACCAAAGAACTTGAACTTGAATTTCTTGAAGTAGATCTTCATTCTCAACTTCGAAGCATTGTGATGCAGTGTCTTGAACATACAAAATAACACGCTACACAACACATAGATTGTTTTTTTGGCACCATACATATATTGTGTTTTTGGCACCACAAAATTTGACAACCAAAGGGGCAAATAACAATTGCACTTACAATCTCCCATTTTGTCAAATTTGTGATAAAACACACTGAACAAAAATATGATCGTTATGAACACAAAGAATCATGCACTAGTTAGTTATAGCATGATTAACGAATTATTCACTACTTGCCATTCACAAAATCTTCATTACTTACTCCCCCTGAGTAGCATACATAAATCCTTCATAAAAAATAATGCTTAATCCATATTCATCTCCCCCATATAACATTAAACCATTAAATTATTCTCCCCCTTTTTGTCAGAATATGACAAAGGAAGAAAGGAAGAAATGATAGTGAAAGACCAATAAGAGAGTAAAGAAAGGAATAACGAGTTAAGATATACAAGAAAAAAATAAGCAAATTCAAAGTTTACATAGCATTAACCAGCTGAAACAAAAATCAGTCATACAAACTGAAGTAAAATCAAAGTCCACACACAAACAAAAATAGTATAAAAGTTATTACAAACCAAAGATGAAAATATTTAATCAGATCCTGAGGAAGGAGCAGGTATGATAGGATCAATTTGATAAAGGCTCTTATTTAAAAGCCTAAGATACTTGTGCGTATATTTAAATTGTAAATCATGGGCAACATTCATGTTCTCTACCTTCTCCTCAAGAGCACAAAGAAGAGCATCAAACTCAGATGGCTCATAGTCAGGATCATTTGTAGAATTTGATTCAATCTCATCAAAAATATCATCCATATTGATATCATCAGGAGGAAGATCTCTACCTTCTTCATCATTCCTTGCTTCAGCACTACCACCACCCATATCTCTTTGACCAGGTGCCAATTCCAACTTCATCTTGTTTAAATTAGAATTGTTAAACAAAAGATGATGAATAAGAGCCTCTACGACAGGCATAGAAACTAGCATGTGAGTAGCTAACACAGTCATAAGACCAGCAAAAGGAATATTACTATGTCCTGAATAGAGACGAAATTGAATGATGAAATGACATATGAAAGAAGGAAGACAGACTTTAGTACCAATGATGATAGAATGCAAAACTCGAACCATAAAGGAAGTTAGTTCTGTTTTGTTACCAGAATGAGGAAGAACATTTGAAATAAAAAATTCTATGGAGAACTCTGTATTTAGGTAATAAATACTTTGCGGGGAGCGCATTTCCTTTACGAGTCCACTGAATGTCCATATTACATAAATCTCTGGTTAACATCCATTTTTCTGATTCTAAAGGTTTTTCCATTAGAATATGAATAGGGATGCCCTCATCATTAACAGGTATTTCCATTAGATCCGCATTCAGATGACGGTCTACTGTAAATGAACCTTCTCTAGTATCAATATTAAAAGTTAAATTATCATATGAAAATTCAGAGATACATGCACGCACAACCTGTGTAATGGATTGGTATGCAGACCTACCCCAATGTAGGATGTTATCCCAACCTACAGATTGGAGAAAAGGAAAGATACCAAAAAGATCAATGTGATCAATAGACACAGCTTTTTCAACAATGACATTGTGCATACGCAAATCCTTAACATGACAGGGATCATCTTCGGATGACCGAAGATGGTACTGAGTGATAAGAGCTGATCTAGAGGATGATGGACCACGGACAGTTTTCTTTTTTCCTCTAGCATCTATTTACTTAAAGAAAAATAAAGTACCAAGAAATCACAAAGGAAGTAGAGATGAGTTTTCTAAGATTAGCAAATGGAGTAGAAAACCCCCAAATTTCAACAAAACTTAAAATCAAGTACTCAAATGACAAAAATGAAGAGAATACAAGTTAAATCTACAAGATTGACCAATAAAATGCACTAACCTTGACGAATCAAACGGTTGGGAACGACTGGTCGTGCTTATGCCCATTGGAGAAGAAATAGGAAATGAGGAAGATGAGATTTTCTCCTAAATTAAAAAGGTCCAGCGCGCTACACGACTGGTCGAGGACCGTTCTCGACCGGTCGTACCACGACTGGTCGAGCACGTCCTCGACTGGTCGTGTACCAACAAAAACATATATTTTTCATAAAAATTTAAAATTTAAACTAATAAATTATCAAATCTATATACACTATGATACACAAATGCATGTATAGTCAATTTAAATTGCACATTCCAAGATCAAATTTCAATTTTTTAAACCTGCTTTTGTCGAGCGATTTAGTGAAAATGTCAGCAAGTTGGGTCTCGGTTGGAATGTAATCTAAAAAAATTATTTTTTCTTCCACTAATTTACGAATGTAATGATACCTAATGTCAATGTGCTTGGTACCAGAATGCTGGATTGGATTTTTTGAAATATTTATAGTACTGAAATTATCACAATATAATATCATTGATTCCTGTGCAATTCCATAATCACTTAACATACGTTTCATCCAAACAATCTGAGTATATGCATTTCCAACTACTATGTATTCAGCCTCAGCAGTAAGGAGCGATACAGAACTTTGCTTCTTACTAAACTAAGAAACTAAACAATTTCTGATATAAAAACAACCACCACTGGTTGATTTCTTGTTATCGATATTACCAGCCCAATCAGCATCTGAATACCCAGCCAACTGAACACTAGTATCATATGGATACCAGAGACTCAAATTAGCAGAACTTGCTACATATCGCATAATTTGCTTAACAGCAGTTAGATGAGATTCTTTAGGGTTAGACTGATATCTAGCACAAATACCAACACTTAAGGCAATATCAGGTCTACTTGCAGTTAAATAAAGTAAACTACCAATTATGCTACGATATAGTTTATGATTTACATTTTTACCTGTAGAGCCTTTTGAGAGTCTTAAGGTTGTACTCATAGGAGTATCAAAATTCTTACCATTCTCAAATCCGAACTTTTTAATCAAGTTTAAAGCATATTTGGTTTAAGAAATAAAAATGCCATCAGGTTGTTGTTTTACTTGCAACCCTAGGAAATAATTCAATTCTCCAACCATGCTCATTTCGAACTTAGATTTCATTAAATCTGCAAACTCAACAGTCATGTTAGCACAGGTTGATCCATAAATAATATCATCAACATAGATTTGAAGTATTAAGATATGATCGTTATGTTTCTTAACAAACAGAGTCTTATCAACACTTCCAATTAGAAATTTATGACTTAGTAAAAACTTAGTCAATTTTTCGTACCATGCCCTAGGAGCTTGTTTCAAATCGTAGAGAGCCTTTTTAAGGTGATAGACATGATCAGTGTTCTTAGGGTCTTCAAAATCCATTGGTTGTTCTACGTACACTTCTTCATGTAGATCACCATTTAAGAAGGCACTCTTTACATCCATTTGATAAATTTTGAATTTTCTAAAGCAAGCAATGGATATGAATAGTCTGATTGATTCAAGCCGAGCAACTGGGGCAAAGGTTTCATTATAGTCGATGCCTTCAATTTAAGTGTACCCTTGTACAACCAGTCTTGCCTTGTTTCGAATTATATTACTAAGTTCATCAGACTTATTTTTAAAAATCTACTTTGTTCTAATAATATGTTTATCTTTAGGTCTAGGAACAAGATTCCAGACATCATTTCAAACAAATTGATTAAGTTCTTCCTGCATAGCAACTATCCAGTTTTCATCAGAAAAAGCTTCTTTTACATTAGCCGGTTTAATCTGGGATGCAAAGCACACATAATTACATATGTCTTCTATTTGTCTACGAGTATGCATACTAGTGAGAGGGTTTCCAAGAATTTGAGTAGTTGGATGATCTTTAACAGTCCTTAGTTCAGAATTAGTTTGATTTAATGAAGTATCTGGTTTGTCAATTAAAAGAACTTCATCATTATATGAACTTGGGGCGGGTGTATTCAAGTGATCGTCAATGACCACATTGATAGACTCTTGAATAATACCGGTCCTTTTGTTCAATACTTGATATGCACGACTATTTAAAGAATACTCTAAGAAGATACCTTCATCACTTTTAGTATCAAACTTTCTCAAATTTTCACAGTCACGTAAAATATAGCACTTGCTACCAAAAACTCGAAAGTATTTGACAGTAGGCTTCTTATCAAACCAAAGTTCATAAGCAGTTTTATTATTAGATTTACATGTATAAACTTGGTTGATAATATAGTATGCAGTATTTACAGCTTCAGCCCAAAGGTTTATAGGGAGCTTCATACTATTCAACATTACATTTCCCATTTCTTGAAGCACTCTATTTTTCCTCTCCACAATTCTATTTTGTTGTGGTGTTTTGGGCGCAGAGAATTCATGCGATATTCCCTGATCACTACAAAATTTCTCAAAACTGCTATTCTCGAACTCAGATCCATGATCACTACGGATCTTACAAACTTGAGAACTTTTTTCAGTTTGGATCCGTTTGAGAATCATTTTTACTTCGTCAAGGGTTTCTGATTTATCCCTTAAGAAGGCTACCCAAGTGAATCTGGTAAAATTATCCACGATTACCAGTATGTATTTTTTACCACCTTGACTCTCCGTCCTGGTAGGTCCTCAAAGGTCCATGTGGAGAAGTTCGAGCGGTTTTGATGTGGCATTAGAGTTCACCTTTTTGTGAGCACTTCTAGTTTATTTGTCAATCTGGCATTCGCCACATATTTTGTCTACTTTTTGAAGTTTAGGTAGACCTCTTATTAGTTCTCCTTTGCTCAATTTGTATTACGGTAGTGTACATGTCCAAGGCATTTATGCCATAATTCTATTTCATCAGTATGGACCATGTAGCACGATTGATTAGATGAGCTACCATTGGTTACAATATAGCAGTTTTCAGAGATCCTGTGACCAGTTAATATTATAGAATCCTTTTTGTTTAAAATTTCACAACCTCGATTAGAAAAGTTCACGCTGTGATTGTTATTGCATATTTTAGATATGCTTAATAGGTTGTGTTTTAGCCCCTCAACATATAAAATATTCTTAAATAAGGGAAGGTTATAGAGTTGAATCGTACCTTGGCCAATAATCTTGCAGTTGCTACCATCACTAAATGTGACTGACCCATCAGTCATATCTTTAAGGTTGGTGAATAAAGCCTTGTCGCCTGTCATATGCCTGGAACACCCACTATCTAGGTACCACTTTGTATGGCTTGTCGCTTTAAATGCAGTGTGGGCAACCAAGCAGGTAACCTTAGGAACCCATTTCATAACTGTTTTGGGTTTAGGAGTATAGTTGGTCTTCTTATGTTTGTAGTAGTTGTAAGATTGACCCATTGAGTTAGATTTTAAGAGCTCCTTAAGTAGATCAACTATTTTCTCAGCTAAAGAGTTTCGGTTTTGATTTTTGTAATTGGTATGGTTACCTTTAATTTTGAAAGATTGAAAAGTTTTAATATTTTTAGAAAACTTTTGACTTGAACTTTTCTCTTTTGAGTTAGAGGATTCTCCTTTTACAAACTTAGGAGAGGTATTCTTCTGTTTAGGAGGAATATTTTTATCATAGCCCAAACCGGATCGGTCGCCACATTTTCTTTATCCAGTTAAATTTTTTTCTAATTTTGGATCACCTTGGGCATACCTCCATGTATCCTTTAAACTCAAAAGGGAAGAGACTTCAAGTTTAAGTTTATTATTTTCAGATTTTAGATTTTCAATAAGGGTGGTTTTGAAATCTAGATCACATTTGCAATTTTCAAAACAATCTGAAAAATGAGATTTTTCTAAAATAAGAGACTTAAATCTTTCTCTAAGCCCTGAAAACCTTTCTTTTTGAAGCTTTAGTTTTATTGCAATCTTACAACTTTCCTTGTATAGGGCATTGTAAGTATCTTAAAGATCTTCTTCAATATCATGATCACTATTCAGATTTTCTTTACTGGCTGAATCATCATGATCTGAAAAAGTGAACTTGGCTAGAGTCATAAGGGCTTTGACTTCATTACCTGACTCGGTTTCAGAATCTTCTGATTCAGAAGAGGCTTCAGTGCGAGAAGATTCATCCCAAGTAACCAACATTCATTTCCTTTTAGGCTTGTCCTTTTTAGGACACTTGTTTGCTAGATGCCCATATTCTTGAAAGTTATAACATTGACTATCTTTCAAAGATTTCCAAGATTTAGATCTCTTCTTATCATTTGATTTTTGAAAGTCTACCTTCTTTTTACTTTTGAAAATCTTATAAAACTTTTTCGCTAAGAGAGCCATATCATATTAAGAATTTTCAAAATTAGAATTTTCCCGAGAAATACAATTGGAAGACTTAAGGGCTATAGATTTACCTTTAGGAGCTTTAAAGTTTAACTCATAGGTTTATAAAGACCCAACTAATTCTTCTACCCTCATATTTTCCGTATCACGAAGTTCCTGGATCGCAGTTGATGAGTGTCAAATGTTGCATATTAGACCCCAGCAATTGCCTAATTTTACATACATGATAGTGTTTAATGCCAGGTTTTTCTCGTGTTTTTATTACAGGATGAAATCAGGAGTGTGAATTGGAAATTGATGTTAAAGACATGGTTTTGGCGCTCCAAAGTCACCAGAGCACGGGATGAACTCCAGAGAATCAATGGTGACGATTTTACACGCCTGGGATTGGAGGAAAGCAAGCCAAAGGGGCCCGAAAAGGGTCCAGAATGCAAGATCACATGGTTCCCGCCATCCAATCAGTCCGAAACTTCATACGTGTGATGGGGGCCGTGAATTAACCGTCCATATTAAATTTCAGCCATTGATGATCTCGGAAAGTGCTCCAACGGACAGATCAGCCCATTAATCTTCACTTTGGGGCCCACCTAATATTTGGAACTGCCTCAACTTTTGTATTGACAGCTAAATTAATGAGGTTAAGAGGATGGACGGAGTAGATTTCTCGTAAACATCATGGTGGACCCTGTATATGGGGAGTGTACACCGAGTACACATGTGCCGCCCGTGCACCGCACCGGTAAGACGGTCAGCGCGACCGCTGACCCGCGCGCCTTCGAAAATCCGTTTCCAGCGTTAACGCAGCCGACGGCTGTCCTCAGTTGTGGGCCCCACACATCGCCCAAATGAGTGATCTGGACCATCCATCCGCTTCCTGGGACGGACATGCTCCACGCCTAGGTGGAAGTTTAGTCCCATGCATGTGTACGGATGTGGATTGATGAAAATCGCAGGATGGACGGCGGAACAAAAGATCAAGTGGGCCGCACCGATTTCACTCAAAACTGACCCTTCCTGGACGGTTTCTCGACGTGAATCTCATGGACGGAGTGGATTTTTGTTTCGATCAAAGGGATGGGCCCCACCATTGCAACGGAGGACGAATTCGCGTCAGCGAACGGACGCCGCTGGTCCGTTTTGCGAACGACAGTGGGCCCCACCCATGGCCTGTACAGCCGATCCAATCCATCCATCTTGTAGAGGGCCGCGAATACTACAAACCCATGTAGAAACTTTGCAACCATGCGTACACACGTGCGTGATACAGAGGCCACAAAAGGGCTACCCGGTGACGTTCAAATCTGATCTTTTTGAGATTTCTTCTGTGGGCCGTGCCAATGGACCTTCAAAACCACCCATTCTTGACTGAAATTTCGTCCTGAATCCAATGGACGGGGTGGATTTTCCAGAAAACACCTCTGTGGGGCCCACCGATCACGGTTGCGAAAATCTGTACTTCGAGTCCGTCTACGACTCTGCCACCGATTCCAGCCATCCAGCAGCTATAAAAGGGAAGTTTTGGACGTGGGGAAGGCATTCAGATCCAGGGAATTCGAGATTCAGATCCAGAGAATTGGAGATCCAGAGCCAGGGAGAGAAGAAAGAGAAGGAGAAAGAGAGAGAGATTGTTCGGTTTGGAGTTTTAATTTATGAATTTTATTTAATATTTTTTTTATGGATTTTATGGGTAACTAATCTCTCAGCTAGGGCTGAGATGAAGCCCCTAATTTGATTAACTCTTGTATTAGTTGATTTACTTTGAATTTTAATTAATTTGTTTCTTTCTTTGAGTGGGCTTTACGGGTTTAAATTCCATACTTCTCCATTTATGAACTTGATCAAAGTATATAGATGGATGTTGTTTGGATGCTTATTACAGGTGCTTGGGTCTGATCAAGAACAAGTTTCCTATAGAGGAAGAAACAGGGTGCTTTAATGAATGTACATTCCATGTGCCCAACCAAGGACATGGAATTTGTTATTCATGGCATTGCTTAAAGGAATTAGACAGTCTGTATGCCCGATTTAGGACACAGATTGTGCTTTCTCTATTTAAGTGGTATCAATCTAGATTAAGGTGAATCGACAGACAAAACAAGGGTTAGGATAATTAGGGGTGGATTCGAAAGTTCTAGTGCTTTCTCTCTGATTGAATTTTCTTCCCTATTCTTAATTGTTTTTCCTAAAATTGTGCTTAATAGTTTAGTTCATTATTCATTGGATTAGTTAAGAAGAATCATAGATTTGAATTGTGACAACCAGTCCTTGTGGGATTCGACCTCGATCTTACCGAGTTTATTACTACATCACAACCCTATACTTGGGGAGTGAACAGCAGTCACCTTTGAGTTGAACCATTCAGGTAGTGAGCATAGTATTTGCACACACTTTACTTTCTAAGATTTTATCGCCAAGACCCCACATAGAGTTTACAATGTCATTTAATATAGTATAAAAGTCCATGAACATTTCATTTTCCTCCATATGTATTTCCTCAAATTTAGTTGTGAGGATTTGGACTTTAGACTTTTTAACAATTGATGTACCCTCGTGTGTCATTTCTAAAATATCCCAGGCTTGCTTTGCAGTATCACAGGATATAATTCTTTTGAACTCATCCAGTGATAGTGCGCAAGTTATTGCATTTAGTGCTTTTACATTGGCACTACTCTCACTTTTCTGAAGTGTGGTCCAAGAAAAATACGGTGATATTTTCATTGATTTTGATCCATCGATACCAGTCACTTTAGTGGTAGGAGGGATCCATTCAATCACTGTGGCTTACCACACACTCATCCATTGATTTGAGGAAAATCCTCATTATGGCTTTCCAATAAGCAAAGTTGGAGCTATCAAGTGGTGGAGGCTTAGTGACTGAAAGGCAATCAAAATTTGATATCTTATCAATAGCTTAGATCGATTAGCTTAGGAAATAAATCCAAATAGTAACAATTAAAATGAGCTATTAGGCTCTGATACCACTTGAAAAGGCCTAGCTATATGTCCTAGAGGGGGGTGAATAGGACTATACCAAATTAAAACTTTAACAACGGAATTTAAATGAATAAGATAGCCTTGAAAGATAGAACTTTAAACAGATCACAGTACTGAAATGTAAAGCAATCTTTAAATAATAAAATAGAGAGGTTGATACCAATGTTGTTCTAAGGACAACCCTGCACCATAAAAATCAAGGGTTTATGGCAGGACAACCTTACTAGAACAATTTGAATATCAAAAACTCAAACTGAAAGGAAATAAAGGAAATAGCAAGAAATTAAATTCTAAACTATTATAACATTTCCCACAGTACTTGAAATGTAAAAGATTACAACATTCACATCCGCATATACATTCCACAACTTTGAATGATAAAAAATAGAAATTAAATAAACATTCAAACCACAAAATACAAAGAATTATAGTGTTCGCTTGTGTGTACACAAACTGTTAAACAACAGCCACACAGATTGCTACTCCACTCCTAATATCCTCACATAAAGGATATCAGCGTTCACTATGAAAATATGTTTCACAGGTTCACCCAAAATCTTCACAATTTTGTCTTTCAAATGGGCTTACGTAATTCAAAAACCCCACTTTCTGAGTTTTATGGCTCTCCTAGATAACCACAAGATTGAGATTTTTCTGGCTTAATCTCAAACAAAAACCAAAAGCATATAAGATTTACACAAATGTAAAATACATGGATTTCTCCTTTTGCTGTAGCCCGGAAGAACTAATCGGAATAGAAGTTCGAATATAAATGTTCAGTTGTCCAATACTCACTTTGAAATGGTTCTAGGTTCTAATTGATTTTAAATTAAACCAAATGGGCTAGCTCTATTTGATTTTGATTCCAAGAAGAATGAATACAACAATTCATCTTTTCAATTCAAATTGGAATGCAGAAACAAAATCAAATAAATAAAGCTACCGAAAGATAATATTAAATATGCACGGCGTAGCTTAAATAACACAAACTTATCTCAGAGTGATGCCTTGATTTTACTTGAATTGAAAACTTTTTGAAAAACTCTGAAATTCGTGTTCAATTTATAGATGCAGAAATCGCGTCTACGACTGGTCGTGTGGTTACTACGACTAGTCCTAGGTCGAACTGCATTTTGAAATTTTAAGCGCGATCGGATAAAACTGTTATACGACTAGTCTTAGGATGTCCACGACTGGTCGTGAGGCCTCCATGACTGGTCGTGAGAAATCAGGAATGGTTGCTGGAGTTTGAGTCATAGCTGCAGGACTGGTTGTGAACGAGTCGACACTGTTCCTACGATCGGTCGAGCAGACTCCAGGACTGGTCGAAGCTCAACCAAAAAATTTTTAAAAATTTGCAACAACTTAGGACTGGTCTTGAAATTTCTTGGACTGGTCGAGCCAGTTCTAGGACTAATCGAACAGAGTTCAGGACTAGTCTTAGAACAGACCAAACACTTATAAAAATATTCTATATGAATTATGTATTCAAAATTACCTACCTTAAGGTCAAACTAAGGTCATGAAAACCTAAAATGTGAAGTATGGACATTGAGTCTTCACTTCTTATAAAGATGGTTGACCTTTGTAGATTGTGAAGTTTGAGATCTCTGATATAGCTTGAACTTGAGATCTTCTTAAGCTTGGACTTCATCTTGTACTCTAGTCTTGAGTTGTACTTGAGACTTGAACAAGAACATGCCTTTTGATGTAGCTTTTGTGAAACTTGCAAAAGTAGCCAAAGAACTTGAACTTGAATTTCTTGAAGTATATCTTCATTCTCAACTTTGAAGCATTGTGTGCAGTGCCTTAAACATACAAAACAACATGTTACACAAGACATAAATTGTGTTTTTTGCACCACAAAATTTGACAACCAAAGGGGCAAATAACAATTGCACTTACATAGTCTTAGCCGACTCCCACCTACCGAGAGCCCAAAACCACCTATCCTTCCAGTGCTTGTTCGATGAAGGAGGGTCAGTTATTAAGGGCCCACCAGTGTTCCACCAGGAGCAAAAGAAGAACCAGCCAGGGTGCTGAGTGTGTGCCCGCACTTGATATAAGTGGAGAAATTCATTCACACTTAGCTCAGGCTGCCGTATCTCAGCCCAGAGCACTACACAACCAAACAAGTCCATCCAACCGTTCGGCACAACCTGACCCGGGGCTATACCTAGACTGCCCAGCAGTTCCCGAGCAATCCTCTGAAGCGGTAATTGAAGACCACATTGCAGCGTGACGTGGAAAATTGCAACTACCTCGGGTGGTGGTTGGTCGAGCAGTTCTCCAGGCCTAGGGAGAATTAAAATGACCGAGTCCAGAATATGATATTCAGACCGAATCTTAGACAACTCCTCTGTCGTCATCACCGAAGACACGGGTCCTTTAACCCACCCTTCGGTCTCAAATTCCTCCTCGACACCCTCCTCAGGGTCAAAACGACTAGAGGAGCCTCCAATGGCCATACGTTTAAGAAATGAATTCAATGCCTCCACCGATGCCACCGACCTCTCTGCCGGAGGCTCTAAAACCCTCTGCGAATGGTGAAGTAGGAGGTCCGCCTCTCCAGCAACCTCCGTCAACAGTGAGGGTGATTCTGAAGTCGCCCAAAAGCTGCTCGCTTCACCCTCACTGTTGTATTCTCCCTCCCTAGGGCTTGCGGGGCTTGACATTGTTAAAAGAAAAGAAATGGAGGAAGAAGGAGCTCACCGGGAGAAATTCAAGAGTGCTGGAAACAGGCGGCGGTGCAAAGGGTTTACAGTGCCGGAATTCTCGAAAGAAGATTGAGAAGGCGCGAGGAGAAAATTGAAAGTGGGCGTGAAAATGGCGAAGACTCGTTAGGGCGCCCCCCTTTTTATAAAGCTGTTACGTGGCTCCAACATTAAATGAGGAGCCGAAGCGACACCTTCTTGAGTGCCCTGTCTTTACACATGGCGACTCCCTATGCGTCGTAGCCGAATGTCTTGCCATGTGTATGACTTTTATACGTCCTAACGCTGCAACAACAGCTGCTCTACTCGTGCGGTCTCGATAAACGAATCAACGTGTGGTTAAGCGAAACGACGTATTTCAAGAGTCACGCAAATTGCCACACATTCAATAAATGCTTCATCATTACTCGACTCTAATGCAATCCGACTTAATCCAGTGATACTCCGCAATCGCCTTAAGGCGATGTACGGAGTAGGGGGCTTATTATTGGCGGAAAAAATATAACAAGTCCTTGAGTCAGCTTGAGAATCGGAAGAGCTGATAATCGGAAGAGCAGTGAAGCAATGGCTCGGACTCGTCAGACGCCGAGTCTGAGTAAGGCCCAAAGTCCATAAGAATGCTAGATGGAGAGACAGCTCGGATTGTGAGGTATCTGACCCGGCCGTAGCCAAAGCATCCTGAGCCATGAAGCGAAACCTCCAAGGGAGGAAGTGCACCTCATGGCCCAATCAGAAGCCTCGTAGAGGAAAGCCCAAACCGACTTAATATGAGTCAGTTCTAGAGCCATCCAAACTTTAGTTCGACCCAAAGATTGGGTCGGTCAATAAAGTAGACGGAGAATTAGCCGTAAAACATGTCTCGACACGACCGTGTTGGAGAGACATGTGTCAGCCGAGCTATATTGCTCCGTATCCGGGAGTTACCTAAAAAGAAGACTCTGGATCTCCACCCGAGATTTTCGGAAGATAAGATTAAGATCACCGAGAATTCAGAAGTATCAGGATTACGGATCCCTAGAGATTGAGATCTACTCTAATTGTGTAATCTACTCTAATTACGGAAACCTTAAGAGGTATGACAGTATTATAAATACAAAGACCTTCATAGTAAATGTATGTAAAAAACTCTTGCCCTAAAGACCTTTCAAAAAGACTCAAATTCTGACTTAAACGTCGAAAGGCCCCCTAGCAGAACCACGGTCACCTTTCTCCTTCTATTTATGGCAGGTTTCAGGGTCATTGAGGAGGCGAGCCGAAAACAGCATTAACACCACTGATTTAAGTTGGTGTGATTACGTAACCAAGTTTTATGTGTCTCATCATGAGGTATGCGTTAAATCCCAACAGTCCTTCCATTTTAGCGAGCTTGTCCGGAGACCTGAATTAAAAAAGTTAACTGGGCCACACTTAAAAACAACAATGGGAGATTGAATGTCTACCGTTGAAAGCCTATTAAAAGTCACCTAAGTTTTGGATTAATATGATATTTATGCTTACTTTTCATCAGGTCTGTGTGAACTTTTGAAAATATTGGATGAAAAAAATAATAATTTTATGGTGTGCCTTCTGATGTTTAAACCGTAAGAATCATTATATATTGATATTTGTGGTGTGGTTCACTTACGTTTTTTATATGATTCATTTTCGGGTGATGGTCTAAAATGACGACGGTTCAGATGAAATAAATTTATCATTTTTGGGCATCTATCTCCTTTGAACCGTTCGTACAACTCAGATCTCCAGGCGCGGCAGTGCTCGTCTTCGTAAGACACGTACCCACACTGGCCGGATCGGTGGCGGGTGCTACATTAGCCAATCCGCTTCCGTCCCGGTGCCATGCGCGGCTCACGTGCCAACATGAAACACATGTTAACTTGGGTCACATTTATTAGATCCAGGCCATTCATCGGGTGGAAACCACCTTGAAAACATCCCGGCTAAAATATGAGGCCAGTTCCTCACTATCCGGCCCACAGTTATACGAGGAAAGGAACGGTTAAAAAAAATAAGACTAGCGGAATATATTCATCTTACGTGTGAAAATGGACCTTCTCTTCTTTTTCTTTTTTCTTTTTTCTTTTTTTTTTTTTTTTGGAGTCGAAGAGATTTACGGTGTCCCGCATCTGATGAAAGATCCGGATCGGATACGTGTATGAATTGGCGCATGTACGATAAACGTATGTTGGCGCGGGTATGAGTGGTGCTGGCACACTACAAATAGATACGGACAAGTGCGTGACTGGACAGTGCCTGGGAGTGGGCCCACTTGATCCGACCTCTCTTAAATGTGGTAGGCTCGCCCAGCTTGAGTTGACTGGGTGGGCCATACTCTGCATGGACATTTCATGGGTTACACATCATTGTTACACGAGCTGCATGCAATCTACATCCACGGGGAAATCGGATTGCGTACTGAGTTACTCAGTACCCTCTTATCGTACTGAGTAAAATCTGTTGGGCACACCTTGAATGTATGTGGATAAAATACATAAATCAAGGTGGACCTCACGGAATTTAGTCCGTACACTTAAGTAACTGAGTTACTACGCAATCCGCTTCCATCCACAAGTCATACCTTTGGCTACTTTGATTGGAAAAGAAGTTAGCTATCCAATCGTAATTTTAAAATTCCAAACAGAACTCTTAGAAGATATTCATTAATTAAACTACGTAGAATATTTAAATAAATAATAGATATCTAGATTAGCACAAATCTTTCAGAGTTTGAGCTGAACCAAGCTTGTAGCAAGAGTTTTTGAGTTACTCACCTTCATTTCTGACTGAGTCAAGTCGGCTCAGGCGAGTTTCGAGCCAAGCGGCTAAATTTAGGAGCCATCCGCTCCATTTCATACCGGAGCTGATTAGGTGAGGTGGATGCATGGTACCCCTGACTGTGGTACTCACACTGATGCATGTTCCTTAAATCCACGCCGTCCAACCATTTTTTCAGCTTATTTTAGAGAATTATTCCAAAAATGAACTGACCCAAATCTTAGGTAGACCACACCACAGGAAACAGTTAATGATTAAATCATCACCATTAAAAAGTTAATGGATTCCACATGAATATTTATTTTCCATCCAACCTGTTGACAAGGTAGAAAAAACCTAGATGAATAAACTACACAAATATCACCTTGATCCAAAGATTTTGTGGCCCACAAGAAGCTTTTAACGGTCAATCACCACTGTTTCCAGTACTATGGATCATCTTGGATTTGGAACTGCTTCATTTTTTTGGTTCATACCCCAAAATGAGCTTTCAATACAGATGAACGGCCTGGATGTATTCAAATGCATCACAATGGCCCCACAGTCAGGGTCCCACCACACCTCGGTGGATCCCGGGTCTCACCTAATCCGCTCCCATCTGCTCCCATTTCACACAACCGTCCATCTGGTGAATTGGGAACCTAACACAACTCACAAGCTCGTCCGATTCGTACGTGTGGACAGCAAGTCACTACAGGTGTGCGGGCACAGCAAACCTTGTAGGATCTTAAACTGACTGATTTTGAACAAAAGAGGAAGGTAAAAAATAAAATTAAAAATTAAAAAAGGGCTCTTACCCACGCCGAAAAGGAAAACCAGTCCATTTGGGCCAAAAATACAGGTTGCGCCTAACTGCTTTTTCAGACCCATTTTTTAAAACCTCTTGGCTTCCCATCCCATCCCATCTACTTAAAAATAGGGTCTAAGCTGCCACTAAAACCGGTCTAAGGAGGAAATTTTCTTTTCATAGTGTCCTTGTTTTTATTCAAGTCAAACACCTACCTCTCTAAACACCTACCTCTCTGTCTCTCTCCCTGGATTCCATTTCAGGGTATCGCATGCGCGGATTTCCGGCTAAAGCCTTCCCTAGGAAGTTCCTGCGATGGAAACTTGGGCAGAGTGATGTTTGTGATAAATTCACCCCGTCCATCCGTTTTATGAGCCCATTTCACGACATCTGCCTGAAAATAAGCTGCATACAATAGTCAAGTGAGCCAAAAACGTGAGAATTGAACGTCCGCAGTTAAAATATTCGTGGAGCCACAGAAGTTTTAAATCAGGATAATCCCCATAAGAATGACGTTATGAACGGTAAGGATGGCATGTAACTATCCACCCCAGAGAGGTTTCAACGGTAAGAATTTTTCTAACCACATTTTCCTATACTGCGGCTAACTTGAGTCTTGGATCGTGCTAAATTTTGATCTCAAAGGGTAAAATGAGCTAAAAAACGGATGAACGGGGTGGATTTCTCAAAAACTTCACGGTGGGCCCCACCTAAGTTTGCGGAAGACTTTTGCTAGAAATCCGGATACGCCGAGCTCCGTCGGGCCGTGTGCATCCACGCAGTCCATCCGCGCCAGGTAATTTCGGCGCATCGGCGAAAAAATGAAATAGATTCAAATCTCGGCTGGACCACACCACAAAAAATACACTAATCCAATGTTGAAAACTTCGTAAGGCCCACCATAATGTTTATTTTCAGTAAAAACATTTGATAATTTGATAAGCTCACTCAGACATGTATGTAAGGGATTCAAAACTTTTATAGCCCCACAAAAAATTCTTAACGATCAAACACCACTATTTCCTGTGGTGTGGTCTTGAAAGATTAATGGCCTGTTTGGCCGAACCGATCCCATAAGATTAGGAGGGATGGAATGGATTTTAAGGTAACGATGGTGCTGCCAGTGGATTGGTTTAAGAACCATGGGATTGCTATACCGTGGGACAAGTTCTTCGAGTCTGTTCGACACGCCGGGCATATTCCGGAGTTTTTACTTTTTGGTCCCTTCTAATCCGTCCAACCAAACATGCCCCATGCATGATTGATCAGGATTAGGAGGGTTGAGATCAATTTTAAGGTGATGATGGTAATGTCATTGGATTAGTTTAAGATCCATGGGTTTCCTGTATACAAGTTCATCGAGTTTGCTTCAGTTGGCATATCTGGATTTTACCATCCCTCCTAATCTCTCTTATTCCGCCTGGCCAAATAGGCCCCAAGTCTGCATTCTTTTTTTTTTTTGGCCATGCATTAAAATATCCAAAATAAAATAAAATAAAAATGTATTGAATCTAAATCCATCGCGAGTCAAAGAGAGAGAGAAAATAGATGCAGATTCAAATCTCATCTGGACCACACCTCTTTAGATACCATGCTACGCCCAACATTAAAAACTTCCTGAGGCATGCTGAAATATTTATTTGCCATCCAACCCGTTGATCAGGTCCAATGACCTGGATAAAGGAAAAAAACACAAATATATGCTTGATCCAAAACTTTCACGGCCCCAATTTTTTTAAATGACCACCGTTCAATCACTACATTTCTTGTAGTATGGTCAACCCGAGATTTAGATCTGTCTCATTTTTATCCCATGTCATAAAATAATTTTAAAAAATAGATGACCGGCGTGGATAAAACACATACATCATGGTGGGGTCCACAAAACACCAACCAGTAATGGCCAGTGGCAGCGTAAGTAGGCAACCGACGTACCTGCCAGGAAACTCAACGAGTAAGTCAAAGTTCGAATTCCCACACCCGTCTCTGTATATAAAAAGGCCATCACACCCTTCTTTCGGTATATATCCTTACTGGACTCTTAGTTTTACATTCTTCTCTCGGTTTACAAAGCTCAGAGAGAGATGGTAGCAGAGATGTTAGCCAGAGGTCCAATGGGCGGGGCCGAAATGGTCCAGTTCGCAGCTCACGTGATCAGAGGCAGATGGTTCATGTGGTTCGCTGCCTTCCTAATCATGTCAGCCGCAGGCGCAACCTACATCTTCGGCCTCTACTCTGGAGAAATCAAAACATCGCTGGGCTACGACCAACAGACTCTCAACACTCTCGGCTTCTTCAAAGACCTCGGTGCCAATGTCGGCATCCTCTCTGGTCTCATCAACGAAGTCACTCCGCCATGGGTCGTTCTTTTCATCGGCGCCATCATGAATCTAACCGGCTACCTCATGATCTGGCTCGCCGTCACAGGCCGAATCGCTCGTCCCCAAGTCTGGCAGATGTGCCTCTACATCTGTATCGGCGCCAATTCCCAATCCTTCGCCAATACCGGCGCTCTCGTGACCTGCGTCAAGAACTTCCCAGAGAGCCGCGGCGTCGTGCTGGGTCTTCTCAAGGGGTTTGTCGGCCTCAGTGGCGCGATTCTCACGCAGTTCTATCACGCCTTCTATGGTGACGATTCTAAGTCGTTGATTCTCCTCATTGGATGGCTCCCGGCTGCTATTTCAATGGTTTTCCTTTACACGATCAGAATCATGAAGGTCGTCCGCCAGCCAAAGGAGTTGAAGGTTTTCTACTCGTTTCTCTACATCGGTCTCGCGCTTGCTGGATATCTATTGGTTATGATCATCGTCCAGAACCGGGTGAATTTCACTCAAGCTGAGTTCGGCGCTAGCGCTGCAATCGTCATACTCATGCTTCTTCTCCCACTCGCTATCGTCGTCAAGCAAGAGCTCATGCTCTGGCGACTCCGCCTCCAAACCATCAACAATCCACCTCCAATCACCGTATCCGTCGAAAAAGACGAAAACCCATCACTGCCAGTGATAGAGACTCCTCGCCCACCGCCGAAGTTGGAGATTTCAGAGGGACCCACCAAACCAAAATCCTTAATTTCGCGCGTGATTACTCAACTCAAATCGCCAGAGCGAGGCGACGACTACACCATCCTACAAGCGCTTTTCAGCGTCGACATGCTCATCCTCTTCCTCGCAACGATCTGCGGCGTCGGAGGCACTCTGACAGCGATCGACAACATGGGTCAGATCGGAACGTCATTGAACTACCCGCAACGCAGCATCAGCACGTGCGTCTCCCTCATCAGCATATGGAACTTCTGCGGCCGAGTAGTGGCTGGGTTCGTGTCCGAGATCTTCCTGACTCGGTACCGATTCCCCCGCCCACAGATGCTGACGCTCGTCCTCCTCCTATCCTGCGTCGGCCATATCCTAATTGCATTCCCTTTTTCTGGGTCCCTCTATTTCGCGTCTGTGATCATCGGATTCTGCTTCGGGGCACAATGGCCGTTGCTTTTCGCCATCATATCTGAGATCTTCGGTCTCAAGTACTACTCGACCTTGTACAACTTCGGTGCGGTGGCGAGTCCAATCGGGTCGTATATTCTCAATGTGAGAGTCGCGGGCCATCTCTACGATAAAGAAGGGCTGAGGCAGAGGGCGTTTGCTCCTGGCCCAGTATCGAAAGATCTAACTTGCGCCGGAGTGCAATGTTACCGGCTTTCTTTTATCATAATCACGGCGGTGACCGTTTTCGGATCGTTCGTTTCGTTCGTTCTAGCGATGAGGACGAAAAAGTTCTACAAGAGCGATATCTATGCGAAGTTCCGCGCTGCAGCGGAAGCGGCGGAAGCGGCGGAGGCTGAGATGGGAGCCGTCGTTGGTAATGGCAGAGCGGTTGTGGAGAGAAACCGAGAGAATGGGCCGACTGCCGCAGACGGTGGCGACAAGCACTGAGTTTGATGGGTATTAGGATTCGAAACTCGGTCAAATTGTTCCGACTCGGTTCAACTCATTCTAACTACGTATAACTCTTTTCGACTCGGTGAGACAGGAAACTGAGTCGAATGAGTTCTTGACTCCGAAACTTAGTCAACTGTGCCCAGGATTGATACGGTAGAAAGTCTAGCGAAAGAAAAGAAGGCGGGAAAAGGGTGGTGTATATGATGATTATACAAAGAAAAGGAATCAAGGGTCTGAATTCAACAAACGGATGTCCATTAATCAAAGGTTAGGATTGTTCAATCAATCTGATTTTAAGCTAGTATTCTATCTACAGGAGATACTGCAATATGGACGGTTTAAATTGAGTTGTTTCAACAACATACAAAGCTTTCTTTACAGCCCACGTGTCACTTTTTATATTAAATCCGATCCGTGGAAAAGGTCGCTCGAATTATGAATACCGTCTAGAACAAAAAATTAGAATTTTCTATTTATAGTGACGTATTCACCGTTGAAATAAATGTAAAGACGATGCATGATTCATATGGATAGTTATGTCCCACCTAATAAATGGATTTCAGTAATTATTGGTTGATATTATTTTCAAGGAATTTTCCATCATTTTAACGGTTTGGATGTTCTAAATACCTGTCACTTTTTTTTTTTTTTACTCATGTCTTAAAATAATCTTAAAAAACAGATGTACGGTTGTCTGCGTTACCTTATAAACAGGTTGAATGGAAAATAAATATTATGTGGCCTACAAAAGTTTTAACCGTAGGACTTGTTGATGCAAAAAACTGGTGTGTCCTCCTCCGTCCTACTACTTGGATAAAAAGGAGACAAAGGAGACCCCGGCTAAAGCCAAGGACCCTCCGATGCTAAAGTCAGTGATTGGATTGTGTAAGAAGAGTTTTTCAGAGAGTTTTCTGCATACCTTTCAGCGTGGAGATTTCCTGTATTTATAGGAATGGGAGGGTCCCGTCGTGCAGGGATTCTTCTCCTAGTATATCGAAGATTTGATTCTAGTCCGTTTCTGGATTCTACCTGATCAGGAATCCTTTCACAAGATCTTCGGGACGTTATTTTCATTTACACCTTCTTTTCTTTGCTTGGCTCAGTCCTAACCGACTCTAATAGTGAATGAGTCACGACTAATTGCAAGGATAAAACAGTCTGCCTTTTATCGGATGAGAGGGAACCGATCCGTAATCGATATCCTCTCTTAATCCGATAGCCGACTCTATAACCTACCTAATATGGGTTGGTTTCACAATCAGTCGGGTGGCTTCTGAATTTTGTGCCTTAATCGGCTTCTTAGGATGTTGTTACCTCGTTTACTGAGTCAACTTTATGCATCTCACGTACTTTGCTTTGTGGCTCATGACTTTGTAAATCTCGATTTGGATTGATTCCTCGCAATTTCAGCTAAGTCTCTCCTTTAGGTATTTTGCTTTTTTACCTCAGTTGGGCTTGATGCCTCGAAGTCCCAGGCAGTGTTAATAGAGTTGATCTATTCCATAGCCGAGCCTTCAGACTTGTACTAATTTTTCTCCAATAGTAAGCCCCCTTACTCATTGTGTCAAGCATGCTGATGCTAAAGGATAAAGAGTTTTTGGGTCGGCTTGGGCTAAGGCCGACTTTATGATGGAGCATTTAATGCTCGTAGGAGTTATGCGTCGTTCAGAATATGCGTCGATTCGTTGATCGAGGCTGCACGCCCGAGAAACCGTTAGAGCGTTTCTTCGGCTAATGAGATTCGGACGCGTGGCGAGGGCGACGTCTCTGTCAGTCGGCGTGTGCCACGTGTTGGGCGGGGGAGTCGAAACGATCATCGATTCGACTCTTACTTAAATGCCCTTGCTGCGTGGCAGGGCAATAAAAGGAGAAGGGGGGCATTTCTCTCCCATTTTCACGCGCCTTCTTCTCTTCCCATTTTCATTTTCTCTGTTCTCTCGCTTTTTGCTATTTTCATCCTTCTCCTCTGATTTCTGTTTCCATGTTCGCCCCTTTTTCTAGTCCTTAACGCTATCTCCCATGAGTTTTAGCTCTTTCACTCCCTTTCGCTTTTAATTCTCGTAGCAATGTAGGATTCTCAGAGCCCCCGGGAGGGAGCTTCCGGTAACGAGGGCGAAGCGAGACACTTATGGAATGTTTCAAAATCACCCTCGTTACTGGCGGAGATGGCCATAAGTGCCAATGAGGCCTTTTAGTATTAAGAAAGGGCAGCTGGGTCTTCAGTAGAATGCCCTGCTTTTGCAGGTCCCTCTCGCGGAGGGGCGTCATTGGCGACTGCCCCTCGCAGACCTAATCCTCCTAGGTAGGAAACGAAGGAAGAGGATGAGGAGGTCGAAGGGGCCAATGAGTCGGTCTCCACCCGGAGATCAGCGAAGGTTGTTGAGTCGGCGACCGAGGGAGAGGAGGCAGGAGATGAGCAGAAGGGTCCGATTCCCTCGGTTTTAACCAAGGTGGATCTGGATAGGATTAGGGCTGGGTACCATGTCCCGAACTCGGTCATCCTTCACCTTCCCCTGCCAAGTGAGTTATCTGACCGTCCTCCGATTGGGATGGTTGCAATTTTTCAAGTTGCTTTACAATGCGGCTTGCGTCTGCCCCTCCAAGGCATTGCTCGGGATTTCCTTTCCCGACTCCAGATGCGCCTGAACAAATAGTTACAAACGGGTGGAGAAACTTGTTCAGATGCTCGGTGTTGCGGGCTGAGATAGTGCAGCCCCCACTGACTATTGACGAGTTTCTCCATTTGTATCAAGTACGGCCGAATTCGCAGGAGCACGGCTGGTACTTTTTGTGTGCTTGGCGGAACAAGGGCAGTCCTTTGATAACCGACCCTCCTACCTCCAACAAGCATTGGAGAGATAGATGGTTTTGGGCCTATGGTCGTTAGGAGACTACTGAGCCAGGACTCATTAAAACTCTCGTTCCGCGGGCATTCTCTCAAGTAGGTGACTCGGCATGCACTTTCTTCTTTATCTTCTCGCACTATTGTGCCTTTGAGTCTAACTGAATGTGTTTCGCAGATATCTCCGTTCGAAGGCCAAAACTAGGAGCCGGCGCTTTAGCTCGGATCAAGGATCTGAAGGCGCTAAGTCCGGAGGAGCGATCTTAGAAGATACTTCTCCAGCCGGAGCGTCTTTTTGACTCGGGTTTAGACTCAGCCTTAACAGGTAACTTCTGGCTGTCTAGTTGTGTTTCCTTCGAATTTTATTTGACTCGTCTTGCTTTTGATACAAAGATGGCTGAGGCCCGACCTGTTCTCTGTCCGCCTTCCAAGATGAAGGCCCCTCCGAGATCAAAGACTCGGTCAGAGACTCGACCTCCAAAGAAGTCGAAGATGGTCTCGAATGCTAAGGGGCAAACCGCCCTGGCCATTCCGACAGTAATAATCCCTGACCCAGAAGAAGGGGCGAAAGCGGCGAACGCGGTGGCTCCCGAGTCTCAAGCGGCTCTTAAGCCAGGACCTGTTGCCGAGCAGGTTCCGGAGTAGAGGGAGGAGTAGAGGAGGGGGGAACCCTCAGGAGGGAAGACGACTCAACAGGAGGCGTCGTTCTTCTAACGGACCTTGTCAGACATGGTCCCCTGGGCCATTTCCCATGGGAGCGAAAAAGAGTTCGCTACCCTCTTCGAAGCTCCCCTGAGGCGGACTCTCTCTCACGTGGTGAAAATACTCTTCGAGGTAAAACTTAAACCTTGGGTTTGTCTTATCAATTTGCTCAAACCTTTAATCTGATCATATGTTTTCCTTTTGCAGTTCGCTCCTTGTCTGCTCAAGGCTAGCTCGGAGTTGGCCGATGCTTAGAAGTGGGCAGCGGAGGTAGAAGCAGAACTTGAAGCTGCCGTGACTCGGATCAACATAATGGTCGGTGACTTAGGGCTTGCTATGATGGCCCTTGATGAAGCCAGTGCCGAGAGTGCTCGTTTAGCCTCGAGATTGTAAGAGGCCTGGGAGGAGAGTCGGCTGAGTCGTCAGGCCCTATCTTCTTCGGAAGAGAAGTTGTCTTGGCTCAAGACCGAGACTAAGGCTGCCATCGAGCAAGCCAAGGTCCAGGCCATAAAGGACTTCCTCGAGTCCTGTGAGTATTTGGAAGAGCGGGATAGCTTGTATCTGGACGGCTATATTAAGTGCATGGACCTGATGAAGCAATCCTTCCCTGACCTTGATCTCTCGGGATTTGATGAAGGTGGCTCTAGATCTGAGGGTCCGGAGGTTGAGGCAGCTGGACCTGCTGATGCAGTGGCCGAGCTTGAGGTTGCTTCTGAGGCTGCTCCTGAGGCGGCGCTAAAGGTTGCTCCGAGTGGTGGCAACAGCTGAGTCCAAGCCACCTCCTGAGTTGGCTCCTGATGATACTTGGAGCTTCATTTTGGGTGTCAAGCACTTCAAGCATACTAAGCTTCAAACACTTCAAGCACACCAAGCTTCAAGGCAGGCTTAGGAGCATCTGCAATCGAGAGAGGGTATCGTATGTCGTGGCCGACTCTTTTTACATTTATGTTCGCTATTCCATTAATGTAATTTGGAAATAAGAACTGATATAATCTGATGTAAAACATTTACTAATGAATGAATACACAGTTTTCTTATTCATTTGACTCAGCTTACATGTTTCTCATTCTTTACTCAATCGAATCTTTTCAATTGCTCAACGACCGACCTAGGGATAATAGATTTTTATATGCTCATCATTCCAAGGATGATGAAGCAATTGCCCAGTTAGATCTTCCAACCGATACGTTCCGGGTCGGATGGTGCTCGAGACTACATATGGTCCTTCCTAATTGGGTCTCAATGTGCCCGCACTAACTTCCTTGGTGTTTATGAACGTTTTTCAGAGGACCATGTCTCTTACTCTGAAGCGTCTAACCTTGCCTCGAGCATTGTAGAACCGAGCTACCTGTCGTTGCCAAGCCATCATCCGCAGCTGAGCTTTTTCCCTTTGTTCTTCCAAGAGATCGAGTCCGAGAGTTAGGAGTTCTTCATTGTCTTGCTCATTAAATGAGCTAATCCAAGCTGAAAGCAATCCGATCTCGACCAGGGTGACAGCTTTCGATCTGTATGCAAGGGAGAAGGGGGTTTCTCTCATGGCAATTTGAGCAGTAGTTTGGTATGCCCACAGTATTTTAAGAATCTCTTCTGCCCATACTCCTTTAGCTCGGTCGAGTTTAGTTCGGAGATTCTGTTAATGATCTTGTTGACTGCCTCAACCTGTCCATTCGTCTGAGGATAATGGGGGGATGAGTAGACGTTTCTTATTCCGAGATTGTCACACATCTCTCGGTATTGCCTATTGTCAAATTGCTTCCCGTTGTCAGTGATGATGGTCTAAGGTATCCCAAATCGACAGATGATGTTTTTCCAAACAAAGTACATGATCTTTTGTTCAGTTATTATACCAATGGCTCGGCTTCAACCCACTTTGTGAAGTAATCCACCGCAACGACGGTGAACTTGGTCTGGCCTTTCCCTAATGGGAGCGGTCTGATGATGTCGATTCCCCACTGTGCAAATGGCCAATGACCATCCATAGGGGTCAGTTCCTCGGGAGGTTGTCTCGGAACGGCCGCAAATCGTTGGCATTTGTCGCAACTCTAAACAAGCTTTCGTACGTCGTGCTAAATGGTTGGCCAGTAATACCCTTGTCGTAAAACTTTATGTGTTAATGATCGTCCTCCCGAATAATTTTCACAAATCCCTTCGTAGATCTCCCACAGCACATAATTAGCCTCGTTAGGATTTAGGCAGCGTAGCAAAGGAGCAAAGAATCCTTTCTTGTATAATACCCCGTTAAGTATGGTATAGCGAGAGGCTCGAATCTTCAATCGTCAGACCTCGGCACAATCCTCGGACAACCTTCCACTGCCGAGATATTGAATGATCGGGTCGAGCCAAGTAGGTTCCGTGTCGATTGAGTGTATGGCTGAGCTAAGTGGGTCGTCGATGCTCGGCTTAGCGACATACTCGATCGGAACAGACCTGAGTATATCGTCCTCGTCGGCAGAGGCAAGCTTCGCCAATAGGTCGGCCTTAGCGTTTTCTACTCGAGGGATCCGAGTGACAATGCATAGTTGAAAACCATCGATCAATTCTTTAGCTTTCTCCATATATGCTTTTAGTTGTTCTTTACATGTTTGATACATGCTAGTGACCTGATTGACGACTAACTGTGAGTCACTGAATACATTGAGATGGGTCACACCCAGGCTGGCTGCTAGGCTTCATATTTTGTTATATTGTTTGAGGCTTGAAACCAAGTCTTAAGGCATATTGCATGTAAGTTTGATCTAGAGTTTCTAAGATGACTCTTGCCCCGGTTGCCTTAGAATTGGATGGGCCATCGACATAAAGCTTCCAAGGGGTTGGGTTAGGCATGGTCTCGGGAGAAGTGATTATTGACTCACCGTTTAATTCGGTAGATGGACCGGCTTGCAGTGTAACTTCAGCTACGAAGTCGGCCACGGCTTGTCCTTTAATTGCTACTCTCGGCTTGTACTGAATGTCGAACTCATTGAGCTCGATCGTTCACTTTGTTAGTTGGCCGGAAGCTTCTGGTTTATGAAGGATCTGACACAGTGGGAGGTCGGTCATGACGACGATTGTGTGAGCATGAAAGTATAGCCGAAGTCATCGCGAGGAGACGACTAGGATTAGGGCCACCTTCTCCAGAGGCAGATAACTTATTTTTGCCAGTAATAATGCTTTGCTGATGTAATCACCAGCAACTGATTTCCTTCATGCGCGCGTATCAAAGCCGAGCTTATGGCTACTTCTGAGACCGTCAGGTACAACATTAAAGCTTCCCCAGTTTCGGGCTTTGATAAGAGAGGTGGTGATCTGAGATATGCTTTCAGCTGCTGGAACGCTGCTTCGCACTCTTCCGTCCAATCTACCGTTTGTCATCCCTTCAGTTGTTTGAAGAACAGCAGGCACTTATCAGTAGCTCAGGAGAGGAAGCGGTTGAGTGCAGCTATATGTCCGGTCAGCCTTTGTATGTCTTTGATCGTTTTCAGGGATTCCATGTCGAGCAATGCTTTGATTTTCTTCGGATACGCTTCGATCCCTTGCTGGCTAACCAGGAATCCGAGAAACTTACTCGAGCTTACACCGAAGGTGCACTTGCTCAGATTCAACTTCATCTGGTATTTGCGAATGATAAGAAACATCTCTTCTAAGTCGGCAATATGATCGGGCACGTGTACGCTTTTGACGAGCATGTCATCAATGTACACTTCCATGGTTCGGCCAATCTGCCGAGCAAACATTTTATTTACTAATCGTTGGTAGGTCGCTCCTGCATTCTTTAGACCAAATGGCATTACACGGTAACAATAAAGTCCTTTATCAGTGACAAATGTAGTCTTATATTTATCTGATTGATGCATTACAATTTGATTGTATCGAGAAGAAGCATCCATAAAACTAAGAAGTTTGTGTCCTGTCATGCTATCCACCAGTTGATCGATCCTTGGAAGAGGGAAGCTATCCTTTGGGTAGGCTTTATTTAAGTCAGTATAGTCAATACAGACTCGCCACTTTCCGTTGGCTTTCTTAACGAGTACGACATTAGCTACTCATTCCGGATAGTATATTTCCTCGATGAATTTAGCCTTGAGGAGCTTGCTAACCTCCTCTTCAATGATGGTGTACCTTTCGAGGCCAAAGGTTCGTCGCTTCTGTCGGATCGGAAGGTAGGTCAGATCGATGTTGAGTAGGTGAGTCATCACTGAGGGATTAATTCCTGACATATCTTCATGACTCCATGTAAATACATCAGCGTATCGTCGGAGTAGGGATACCAGCTTATCTTTCAGGGGCGACTGTAGGGACGAGCCAATCCGAACTATCTTGGATTCATCTGCCTCGACCAACGGTAATGAGACAAGGTCTTCTACCGGTTGTCCTCGCTCGTGAGTCTCGGCCCGAGGATCCAATGATTCAATCGTGGTTACCTCGGCTGGAGCTTTTACGGCCATCGCATAGTAGCGCCTCACGTCCTATTGGTTACCTTTGACGATTCCTACTCCCGACTCGGTCTGAAATTTCATAGAGAGAAGGTACGTTGACACCACAGCTTGGACAGGCATAAAGAGGGTCGACCAACTGTAGCGTTATAGACCGATGGTTGGTCGACTATCAGAAAATCGACCATTACTGTCACCTGATGTGGAGAATTTCCAACAGTAATGGCAATGAGACAACTCCTTCGGGGAGAGTTCGTCCACCAGAGAACCCGATTAATAGAGTGTGAACTAGTCGTAAAATTGATCGTTCGACACCCATTTTGTCAAATGCTTGAGTGAACAACACATCTGTGGATGACCCTGTATTAACCAGAATGTGGAATACCTTGCGATTTGCAATAGTGAGGGTGACGACTAGTGCGTCATCGTGCGGATGATAGATGCCCCGATCGTCTTCATCGGTAAACGATATACAATACTTCTCCCTTTTCTTCTCTTTTGAAGGCCGAGCTAAAATAAGGATTTCGGACTCGGGTCGACTAATGCTTCGGGCGTGATTTTTTCGAGCATTATTTAAGTCGCCCCCGCCACGTGGACCACCAACAATTGTCCAAATTTCCTCCATGGGTCGGTTGTCACTCGAGCGTTCTTCCATTGTTCTGGTTCTTTCAACGTACTTTCTTGAATGGCCTTCTCAGATGAGTCTCTCAATTTCTTCTTTCAAGTGATAGCAATTACTCGTATTGTGTCCATGATTGCAATGATAGTGGCAATATTTGCTCTTGCTCCGTCGGTTAGGGTTGCTTCGGAGCCTTCTGGCCAGTTGACGAACCCCTCGCCCTTAATTTCCATCAAAACTTGCTCTTGTAGTTTATTGAGTAGGGTATACGTCGTAAACTTGCGATCAGGTTGCTTACCCGACCTACGCTCATCACATGCCTGATCATCTTTACGCTTCTTTCCACTAACTAAGTGAACTTCATTTTTTGCTGACTCTTTGGTCGGGACTTTCACATTCTGAGCAGCTTCGCACATGATCCGGGCCGTGTACTTATCTGACCGTGCCATGAATTCGGCCAGAGTGGTAGGCGGGTTTTTGTCTAAAGATGTCAGAAATGGTTTATCTATAATGCCTTGCATGATCGAGTTGAGTGTTGTTTCGTCTAAATGTTTTTGGACTTGGAGTGACTTAAAATTGAAGCGTTTGATATAATCTTTAAGCACTTCTCCCTCCTTCTGTACTATGTTGTTTAGGTGCGCAAGTGGCTTCAACTTTTTCTTCCCACCAATAAAGTTGGTGAGGAAGGCATCTCTGAGTTATATGAATGAGCTAATGGACTTTGGTTTCAGTTGTTTGAACCAAAATCGAGCTACGTCGGCTAAAGTGAGGGAGAAAGCTTGGCACATTACGGCATCCGAGGCATCGTGCAGTTACATATACGTCCGGAAGGATTCGATATGTTTGGTTAGATCGTTTTTCCAGTGAAGGGTGTAATTTACGGAAGACGGAATCGCTCTGGTAACCGAGCTTGTATTATCTCTTTTATGAACGGGGATGCTTTTACCTCGGGCCTCGTCTGATGTGTATCACGACCCTGCTTCATGTCTACAATTTCTTCCCGCACTTCCCTCCTAAAGTTCTGGAGGTCGACTTTCCAGGTTTCGTTGTTGTTCGCCATCCCCTCAACTAGGGGCCTGCTGCGCCTTCTCTAATCTATTTCGTGTTGGAGGTCGGTGGCAGGCAGCGGGGTAGTCACAAAATGAGTGGGTGTCGGCTCGGCCGAACCCTTGTGCAGACTTTACTGAGGGACAAATTGCGGAGCGACAGGCTGAGCGACGAACTATTTTGGGACATTCACTCAACCGATATCATGATGAGGTAGAACTTGTTGTCGATGGATCTATTCCATCATTTGCTTCATATAATTCATATCGGTCCTAAGCTCTTAGACTTCTTTATCTAACCAGCCATTCCCTCAGTTCCACTGGGTATGCCTGGTCAAATCAGAGGTTGTTGGATGGGCCGCAGAACCTTGTAGATTGTCGGGTCGGTTCTGGGCCACCTGGGCTCTGTTCGTACCCGGCGGTCCTTCGGTTACGGGGGGTCCAGTGACAGCGACCACATTCGGCTCATCTTAAGCGGTTCTTTTAGTTCTCGCCATTGTAACCTGTTTGAAGCTTCTGGATAGAGCCTAAAAAATGACTTTTCGTATCGTTTCCCACAGACGGCGCCAATCTGTTGATGCAAAAAACTGGTGTGTCCTCCTCTGTCCTACCACCTGCACAAAAAGGAGACAAAGGAGACCCTGGATAGAGCCGGGGACCCTCCGATGCTAAAGTCAGTGATTGGACCGTGTAAGAAGGGTTTTCTAGAGAGTTTTCTGCGTACCTTTTAGCATGGAGATTTCCTATATTTATAGGAATGGGAGCATCCCGTTGTGCAGGGATTCTTCTCCTAGTATATCGGAGATTTGATTCTAGTCTATTTCTGGATTCTACCCGATCTTGAGATCTTCGGGATTGGGAATCCTCTCACAAGATCTTTGGGATGGTGTTTTCATTTTCACCATCTTTTCTTTGCTTGGTTTGGTCCTAACTGACTCTAATAGTAAATGAATCTCAGTTAGTTGCAAGGATAAAACAGTCTGCCTTTTGTCGGATGAGAAGGAACCGATTCATAATCGATATCCTCTCTTAATCTGATAGCCGACTCTATAACCGACCTAATATGGGTCGGTTTCACAGTTAGTCGGGTGGCTTATGAATTTTGTGCCTTAATCGGCTTCTTAGGATATTGGATATTGCTGCCTCATTTACCGAGTCAACTTTATGCATCTCACGTACTGTGCCTTGTGGCTCATGACTTTATAAATCTCGATCTAGATTGATTCGTTGCAATCCGAGCTAAGTCTCTCCTTTAGGCATTTTGCTTTTCTACCTCGGTCGGGCTTGATGCATCGAAGTCCCAGGCAGTGTCAATAGAGTTGGTCCATTCCATAGCCGAGCCTTCGGACTTGTACTATTTTTTCCTCAATAGGAGTTATCCTCACCACGAATTCATGTAGTGTCGTTCACTCTATTTAACTTTCTATCTTCCCTTTTTTTATCTTTCTTTTTTTTCTTTTTATCTCATTTTTTAAAATAATCTTAAAAAATGGATCAACAGATGTTTACGCTATCTTATGAACAGGTTGGATGGAAAATAAATATTACGTGGGCCTACGATAGTTTCAATTACAGGAGTCATCCTCACCACGGCTTCATGTAGTGCCGTTCATTCTAACCTTCTATCTTCCTTTTTCATTTCTTTTTCTTTTTCTTTTTTTCTTTTTTTAATTTTTTAATTTTTTAATTTTTTAAGCTCACGCAGTAAGCGGATCGGCTGGTGTACCCCCACACCAGCCATATAGCTTTTGTAGATACATGTCGCGTGAAGACGAGTGCCAGCGCACCTAGAGCTCCGTGTTATACGAACAGTTCAAAGGAGATCAAAGTTAAATGGCCCCACAATGATGTATTTATTATATCCATGTCGTTCATCCATTTTTTAAGATAATTTTAGGGCATTAGAAAAAAAATTAATCATATCCAAATCTCAAATGGACCACGCTAAAAATAGCAGCGAGGATAATGATTTTCACCGTTAAAAAATTCATAGGGCCCACCATAATGTTTATTTTTCATCTAATCTGTTCATAAGGTCACAAATACATGGATGAAGAGGATAAAAAAATTTCATACTGATCTGAAACTTTCGTAACCGCCAAAGGGTTTCAATGGTAGACGTTCAATCCCCTACTACTTTTTGTAGTGTGGTCCACTTGATATTTACATCTGTATTATTTTTCATCTTAAGCATTAAGAAGAGATCTCTAAATGGATGGATGGTTTGGATATAACACATACCTCATGATGGGACCCACAGAACTTGCTTACGTCAACTTAGAAGCTATATAACTGTTGTACCTCACACTAGCTATATAACTGCTGTATTGACGTCAGCAAGTTCTATGGGTCCCATTACAAGGTATGTGTTATATCCAAATTGTCCATCCATTTGGCGAGCTCTTCTTAAAGCTTGAGACGAAAAATAAGACAAATATAACTATCAAGTGGACCACACTGCAAAAAGCAATGGGGGAATGAACATCTGCCATTGAAATCCTTTTTTGAGTCACAAAAGCTTTAGATTAATATGAAATTTGTTTTTCCTCTCAATTTAAGTCTTGTGACCTTATGAACAGATTGGATGAAAAATAAATGTTATGGTGGGCCCTACGAATTGTTTAACGGTGAAAACTATTTTCTCCCTTGTTATTTGTGGTGTGGTCCATATAATCTTTGGATATGATTCATTTTTTGGATAATGCTTTAAAATGATCACTAAAAATAGATGAACAGTGTAAATATTATAAATACATGATCTCCTTTAAACCATTCGGAGCTCGAGGAGCGTCGATGGGACACGTACCTGTTATAGCTATATAGCTGGTGTGTGGTACAGCAGCCAATCCGCTTCTGCTCGGGCAAAGCTTGGAAGCAGATTGGATGGTGTACCACACACCACCTCCTTGTGTTAATGTCACCAAGTTTTGTGAGTCCTGCCATAATGTATGTGTTATATCCAAACTGTGTATCCATTTGGCGAGCTTGTTGTAAGGCTTGAGCCGAAAAATAAAGTAGATCCAGAGATCAAGTGGACCACACTACAAAAAATAGTAGAGGATTGAACGTCTACCATTGAAACTCTTTTGGGCTTATAGGAGTTTTAGATTAATATGATATTTGTTTTTCCTGTTTTTCTAGATTTCAGTGACCTTATGAATGAGATTAGATGGAAAATAAACATCATGATTGGCCTTACAAATGTTTTAACAGTGAGAATCATTGTCACCACTACTACATATGGTGTGGTCCACTTGAGCCTTGAAAATTACTCATTTTTAGGATAAAGATCTAAAATGATCTCTCCAAATGGATGAACAATGTAGATATGATAAATACATCAGTGTGGGGCCCATGCAATCTTGATCTTCCCTAAACCATGCGTACCACTCAGAGCTCGACAAGCACGAGCGCTCGTCTTCACAATACATGTAGCATACAAGATAAGTTGGTGGTGTGTGGTACACCGACCAATCCGCTTGCGATAAAACACATGTATCATGATGGCCGACAGGACCTTTAGGCTCTAGCTTGGTCCGTTGGGAAGTGAATTGGCTGGTGTACCACATACCACTTATTGGGGGAAAAAATATAACAAGTCCTTGAGTCGGCTTGAGAATCGGAAGAGTTGAGAATTGGAAGAGCCGTGAAGCAGTGGCTCGGACTCGTCGGACGCCGAGTTCAAGTAAGGTCCAAAGTCCATAAGAATGCTAAATGGAGAGACGTAGCTCGGATCGTGAGGTATCCGACCTGGTCGTTGCCTAAGCGTCCTGAGCCATGAAGTGAAACCTCCAAGGGAGGAAGTGCACCTCAAGGCCCAATCAAAAGCCTCGTAGAGGAAAGCCCAAACTGACTTAATATGAGTCGACTCTAGAGCCATCCAAACTTTAGTCCGACCCAAAGATTGGGTCGGTCAATAAAGTAGACAGAGAATTAGCCGTAAAACATGTCTCGGCACGACTGTGTTGGAGAGACAAGTGTCGGCCAAGCTATATTACTCCGTATCCGAGAGTTGCCTAAAAAGAAAACTCTGGATCTCCACCAGAGATTTCTGGAAGATAAGATTAAGATCTTCGAGAATCTAGAAGTATCAGGGATTACGGATCCCGAGAGATTGAGATCTAATCTAATTGTGTAATCTACTCTAATTACAGAAACCTTAAGAGGTATGACAGTATTATAAATACAAGGACCTTCATGGTAAAAGGTATGTAAAAAACTCTCGCCCTAAAGACCTTTCAAAAAAGACCTAGATTCTGACTTAAGCATTGGAAGGTCCCCTGGCAAAACTAGGGTCACCTTTCTCCTTCTACTTGTGCAGGTTTCAGGGTCATTGAGGAGGCGAGCCTAAAACAGCATCAACAGTTTGGCACCGTCTGTGAGAAATGATACAAAAAGTTATTTTCTCCAAGTACTGAGCACTCACTATTGGCGAGAACAAAAAGAACCGTCCAGAATGAGCCTAATAAGGTCCCTGTCACCGGACCACCAGCGACCGAAGGTCCGCCTGGTACAAATGGAGCCCAAGCCTAACGGACCCAGAACCAACCTAATAATCGACAAGGTTCTGCGGTCCGTCAGGCAACCTCCGTTTCGACCAAGCACACACAATGAAATCGAGGCAACGAATGATTAGATAAGAGGTCCAAGAGCTCAGGACTGACATAAACTACATGAAACAAATGTTGGAACAAATTCATTGTCAACAGGTCCAGCAGCCTCAGAAAGATGAGGGCCAGGTTAATACCCAGCGACAATTCATCGATCCTCAGCTTGTCGCACCCCAAACTGTCCCTCAGCAAAGCCACCACCAGGTTCCAGTTGAGCCAGCGCTGTCCCATAACTCCATGACCGTTCCGTTGCCTGCCACTGATCTACGACATGAAATAGATTGGAGAAGGCGCAACAGGCTCCCTATTGAGGGTACGGCTGATAGCAGCGAGCCTTGGAAGGCTGACATGCAAGACTTGTGAAAAGAGATGTGAGAGGAAATCGAAGATATGAAGCAAAACCGCTACGCCAATCAAACGAGACCCGAGACAAAGGCGTCCCCGTTCATGGAAGAAATCATGCAAGCCCGGTCATTAGAGCGATTTCGCCTTCCTCAGATCTCGCCTTTCACCAGCAAAACCGATCCAACCGATTACATTGAGTCCTTTCGGACCTATATGGAGTTACATGATGCCTCCGACGCCGTGATATGCCGGGCCTTTTCTCTCACTTTAGCTGACGTAGCTCGGCTTTGGTTCAAACAGCTGAAACCAAAGTCCATTGGCTCGTTTATCGAACTCAGCAATGCCTTCCTCGCTAATTTCATTGGTGGGAAGATGAAATTGAAATCATCTGCGCACCTGAACAATATAATCCAAAAAGAGGGAGAGCTAGTTAAGGATTATATTAAACGCTTCAATTTTGAGTCGCTTGAAGTCCAAAAGCACTCGGACGAGACAACTCTCAATTCAATCATGCAAAGTGTCAGAGACAAGCCGTTTCTTGCGTCTCTGGATATGAACCCGCCCGCTACTCTGACCAAATTCATGGCTCGGTCAGATAAGTATGCAGACGCCGAGGAAACTCAAATCCTGCGCGAGGCCGCTCAAAACGCAAAAATCCTAGCCAAAGAGCCAGCCAAAAAAGAAGTTAACTCGAGTAGTAACAAAAAGTGAAAAGATGATCGGTCTCGTGACGAGCGAAGGTCAGGAAAATGACCCGATCACAAATTTTCGACCTACACTCCGCTCAACAAGCCACAAGAGTAGGTATTAATGGGAATCAAAGGTGAAAGATTCGTCAACTGGCCAAATAAACTCTGAGGTAATCCTAACTGACGGAATAAGAGTAAATACTGTCATTTCCATCGTGATCATGGGCATAACACCAGTGACTGCTACAATCTGAAGCAGGAGATTGAGAGGCTCATCCAAGAGGGCCATCTCGGCTAGCATGTCGATCCTGGGGCCAGAACCACGGAAGAACGCCCAAATGATAACCAGCCTATTGAGGATGTCCGGACTATTATCGATGGTCATTTGGGTGGAGGCGACTCAAGTAACACCTGGAAAAATCATGCGAGAAATATTAGTCACCCGAGTCCGAAATCATGGTTCTGACTCGGCCTCCTAAGGAAAGAAAGCTTGAAAAGTACAGTGTAGCATTTACTGAAGAAGACGTGAAGGGCATTCATTACCCACATGATGACGCTTTAATTGTCACTGTCACTATCGCAAACCGTCGGGTCTTCAGAGTTCTGATCAACACGGGTTTATCTGTGGACGTATTGTTTACACAAGCATTCGACAAGATGGGCGCTGAACGATCGGCTCTAAGGCCTGTAAGGACTCCGTTGATCGGATTTTCAGGTGGCCAGATTCTTCCTGAAGGAGCAATTCGCCTCCCGCTCACTGTCGGGGAGATGCTGAGCCAAGCCACTGTTATAATTGACTTTTTGGTAGTAGATCAGTCTTCGGTTTATAATGCTATCCTCGGTCGATCTTCTCTCTGTCTCTTCCAAGACATTGTCTTGACCTATCACCTGTCCATGAAGTTTCCAACTGAAAATGGCATCGGGGTGGTAAAAGGAGAGCGGCACGACGCTCGACGATGTTATGCCACTGCCTTGCGAGTACTCATGGAGGTCACGACAATCGAAACCTTAGATCCACGTGACGAATCTCCTGGCCACGGCTAGCCCGTGGAAGACCTCATCCAAGTACCTCTGAATAAGTCAGACCTTTCGAAGACCGTCCGAATTGGATCATCCCTGACTACGCCATTAAAAGAAAAGCCTCGCTACATCGATATGCCGACGTCTTCGCGTGGACTCATGAAGACATGTCGGGAATTGACCCTTCAGTCATAACTCACTGACTGAATATCGACCCGAATTACAAGCCGATCCGTCAGAAACGGCGTGCCCTTGGCCCTGAGAGATACGCCGTAATCGAGGAAGAGGTTAGAAAACTCCTCAAAAACAACTTCATGGAAGAAATATATTATCCCGAATGGGTGGTCAACGTTGTGTTGGTTAAGAAGGCTAATAGGAAGTGGCGAGTCTGTATAGATTATACTGACTTAAATAAAGCCTACCCTAAAGATAGTTTTCCCCTTCCTCGAATTGATTAACTGGTTAATAATACTACGGGGCATGAATTACTTAGATTTATGGATGCTTACTCAGGCTATAATCAAATTGTAATGCATCAATCTGATAAATCAAAAACCACATTTGTCACTATAAAGGTTTTTATTGTTACCGAGTAATGCTATTTGGATTGAAAAACGCTGGAGCGACTTACTAAAGATTGGTCAACAAAATGTTCACCCGACTCATAGGACGAACAATGGAGGTCTACATCGACGACATGCTCGTCAAAAGCGTTAAAGTGGTCGACCATATATTCGACCTAGAGCAAATGTTCTTCATCTTGCGAAAGTATAAGATGAAACTTAACCCGAGCAAATGTGCGTTTGGCGTGAGCTCAGGCAAATTCCTTGGGTTCTTAGTCAGCCAGCGGGGGATTGAAGCTAACCTAGAAAAGATTAAAGCTCTGCTCGACATGGAATCCCCTAAGATGATTAAAGATGTTCAATGATTGACTGGAAGAATAGCAGCCCTGAATAGCTTTATGTCCCGAGCTACCAACAGGTGTCTCCCCTTCTTCAAATAGCTGAAGGGTCAACAAATTGTTGACTGGACAGAAGAATGCGAAGGTGTCTTCCAGCAAATCAAAGAATATTTAGGATCGTCACCACTGCTTTCTAAGCCCAAGCCAGGCGAACCATTACAGATTTATCTAGCAGTGTCCGATGCAGCGGTAAGCGCGGCCCTGATCCGCAAGCATAAAGGCAAACAACTCCCCGTCTATTACATCAGCAAAGCTCTCGTCTCAGCTGAAACAAGATATCTGACCCTGAAAAAAGTGGCCTTAGCATTAGTTATATCGTTCCGACACTTACGACCATATTTCCAGGCTCACTCGATCATTGTCATGACCAACCAGCCTACGTCAGATACTGCAAAAATCAGAGTCTTCCGAGCGGCTTACAAAATGGGCGATCGAGCTTAGTGAATTCGACATCCATTATACGCCCTAGACCGCAATCAAGGGACAAGCCGTGACAAACTTTATCGTCGAAGTCACAGTACAAAACAAAATTTCTGTCGTTGATTCAGAAGTATTGTCTGATCATTCCCCTCCACCCCAACCTTTATGCTCTCTTTACATTGATGGTTCATCCAACTCTAAGGCAAGCGGGGTAGGGGTATTCCGGGAAACTCCTGATCACACGACCATTCAATATGCCTTGAGACTTGGATTTTAGGCTTCCAACAACATAGCCGAATATGAAGCTCTCTCCTAGGACTCCGGCTAGTGGCCAGTTTAGGGGTCACTCATCTGAACGTGTATAGCGACTCCCAACTAGTCGTCAATCAGATAGCTAACATATATCAAGATAAGAAGGAAAGGCTAAAAGCCTATCTAGCAAAGGCCAGAGAGATGATCGCCGGGTTCCGCCAATGTTCTGTTACCCGATCCCAAGGGCCGAGAAGCTGACCTCCTAGCAAAGCTTGCCTCAATTGATGAAGATGATATCCTCAGATCCGTTCCTATCGAATTCGTGGCCGAGCCAAGTGTCGGAGGAACTCAATCTTCCACCCTGCTCCCCATCAAATCCGAACCATCTTGGGTCAATCTAATCGTCAAATATCTTGAGGACGGCGAACTTCCTGAAGACCGAGCTGAGGCTCGACGACTGAAGAATTGTGCTGCCTACTATACCATGCTTAGCAACGTACTATACAAGAAAGGATATTACGCACCCCTCCAGTGATGCCTAAAATCGAGTGAGGCCAACTACGTTCTGCGTGAAATTCACGAAGGCATCTGCGGGAATCACTCGGGCAGCCGATCTCTGGTTCACAAAGTCATTCGACAAGGATATTATTGGCCGACCATTCAACAGGATGCTTGGAAACTCGTTCAAGGTTGTAATAAATGCCAGAGATTTACTATTATCCCTCGACAGCCACCTAAGGAACTGACGCCAATGGTTGGACCTTGGCCCTTTGTCCAGTGGGGAATCAACATCATCGAGTCGTTCCCTTTAGGAAAAGGTCAGACTAAGTTCGCCGTGGTCGCCGTTGACTATTTCACCAAATGGGCTGAGGCCGAACCCCTAGTTAAGATAACCAAGCAAAAGATTACAAATTTTGTTTGGAAAAACATTATCTGTCGATTCAGGATACCTCAGACTATTGTCTTTGACAACGGGAAACAGTTTGATAATAAGCAGTACCCAGAGATGTTCTGAAATCTAGGAATTAGGAACGTTTACTCATCCCCACGTCATCCACAGGCAAACGGACAGGTCGAAGCTGTTGGATGCAGGTGGATCTTCATGAGGATACAATATAGATACAGAGCGAGGTTGGTAGCGAAGTGTTTTGCTCAGAGAGAAGGGATCGGCTTCTTAGAGATATTCATAGCGATGGTATAACAGGTGTCTATTAGATCCGTGATTGGCGTTGGTTGGCCAATGTGATCTCGAGCTAGAAGGATGGATGCAGAGTCTGAACTTTTGCAAGGAAAATTAGAAGAGCAGATCTACATAAAGCAAATAGAGCGGTTCAAAGTTAAAGGGGTTGAGAAAAAAGTTTTCAGGAGGTCGTGGTATGACCTGTCGCCTAGGCAGTGGTTTGATGGCTTCATGGTGAGTCAGGAATTGTATGCTGATGACATTTACATTGTCAATTATGACATGTCTGAAATCAATGTACTGAAGACTCGATTAAGCGAGACATTCGGAATGAAGGATCGGGAGGCCGCAAAGATGATTCTCTGCATTGAGACTAAAAGAGGAGCAAGTTTTGGTAATCACAGGTAAAATACCTTGTATAGGTATTGATTAAGTATGTGATGGACGAGACAAAACCGAAGAGCGTCCTCTACGTGTCTCTCCTCAAATTTTCCTCAGGACATGTCCCAAAACAGATGAGAAAAAGTAGGATATGTCTCATGAGCTTTATTCGAATACGGTTGGCAGTGTATGTCATGGTTTATATTAGACTAGTTATTTCACAGGTTATCTATGTTATGAGTAAATACCCCGGTAAGCAATATTGGGTAACAGTGAGATGGTAAGAAGACTATGTCTTTACTTTTGGGAAGACAGTGACAAAGTTAGTATAGTATGTGGATTTAGATTACACATGAAGTGTGGATTTCAGGAAGTCGACTTCAAGTTACTCATTTGTACTAGGAGGTGGAGCAATTATTTGGATATCCATGTTATCCGACAGGTGCTTGAGGAAGGAGGCATAACTCTGGAGAAGATTCACACCTGCGTGAATCCGAAAGACATAATCACCAAGGTCGTTCCTATAGAGAAGTTCAAGTTCTGTGTAACTTCTCTGGGCTTGGCGATGACATAAAAGAAGGACAGAGTGTGCACGAGAAGCATTAAGGAAAGGTCAAGAAGCTACACGGTTAAATATTGAAGACATGGTGGAGATTGTTGTAAAACAGATGCCTTAAGGGGACGTTTGGCACACAGTATTAGATGAGATTAGGTGGGATGGAATTACTTTTGGTCCCGTGCCAATTCCACTCAATGTTTGGGAAGAATGGAAAACCTTAGAATTAGATTAGATGGAATTGCATTGGGTTCCGTGCCAATTCTACTCAATGTTAGCAAGTTGTGTAGGTCCCACCATGATGTGTGGGCTATATCCACACCGTCCACCCATTTTTCGAGATCATTTTAGAGCATGGGCCAAAAAATCAAGTAGATATAAAGCTCAAGTGGCCCCACCATAGAAAGTAGCGAGGATTGAATACCTACCGTTGAAAACTTCTTTGGGGTCATATAAGTTTTGGATCTGCCTCATTTTTAGGCCCATGCCATAAAATGAGGTTACAAAATAGATGAACGGTTTGGATATAACACATATGTGTTATGAAAGTGCACCTGCTAGTGCCCTGGTTTGTCAAGTTACGTGAATGTTGGGTTAGACTGTCTACAGAGCTCGATAGGAAGAACAATTCAAGCATCTGCCTCAACCAGATGTGTGGAAGCTCGCAATAGGTAAATTATAGCCTCACATCCCATGTCCCAAAACACCAGGTGATTAAAACCCTTAAAATAAGATAGACATCTTAGGGTTTTTAAGGTGAGAAAAACTTTTTACAAATTGAAAATTTTGTAAGCTTTTCTCGCCTTGTCGATTTTATCGATGCACCCTCGATATGATCGACCTGCACTGTTGATGTCCTCGATACATGAACTATATTATCAATAAGAGGACCAAAAATGTCCAGTAACTAAATGATCATCTGGACGGATTTATCGATGTATCGATATACCTATCGATATCATCGATAAAAGCACTAAATATGTCCAGCAACTTCATAACATATCTAGACGAATTATCGATGTATCGATATACCTATCGATATCATCGATATTCAAATCTCGAGACCATTGAGAGTGGCTCGATAAGATCGACAGGCAGATTTTCGGCACCTCTGTTTTTTAATGAAAATCTCAAAATTCTTCGATATATCGATGACCGTCCGATATGATCTGAATTCAAATATCGATAAGATTGGAGGTCCATCGATGATATTAATAGTGGGCGCGCATTTCTTACAGTAGATATTTCAAGTTGTTTTTTAACTATGATCGAGGGCCCTTCGATAGAATCGATATTCTAATATCGATGATATCGGTACCAGGTCGATTGCATCGAATTAAGACACAAATCGTCCAGCAAGCTTAAAGACAAATCTGCTGGATTTATCGATGCATCGACTCTGATCTCAATATCATCGACATTCAAATTCCGATGATCTCGACGGTTCCCCCGATCATTCATGAAAACCTGAAATATCTCAAAGTCAAGTCTCTCTCATTTTTCATGTGTCGATCGATCGAACCTATCATCGATGGAATCGGAGTTCGAATTTCGATGACATCGACAATAGCTTCGATTCATCGACCAATTGGCAAAGAGTTTCAAAAGCGTATGACATTCAGTCCGAGTCATCAAGCAGACCATCGATGCTATCGAGAGTATACGCTCAATGATATCGAACCTGCTCGATGATATCGAACTCTGTCATAAATGTGACCGTTTTATATCCGTTGAAACTTTTTGCCTATATATAGAGGACTTGTCTTTTGTTGCTGTGAGAGAAAGAAGAGAGAGCTTTTGAGTGTTTCAACTTATATCATATATCTAAAGCCCTTTCTCTCAAGGGAGTTCATCCTCCAATCCACCCTCACTATTGACATTCAATAGAGTGGATTGGGGAATGAACTTCCGCATTCAAGGATGCTCCAGCAACTACCTTAATGGCAAATCATTAAGCTGGGATGCCTTGAATTCATAAGATTGGGATCGCTCTACATTCTTGATAGGAAAATATTCTGAGAGTAGGATTCCATCTGCATCTTGACCCAACCCAAAGCCTAGTATAGGTATATTATCTTGTGTTGCAGATCAAGGGAGCAGAAGACTCTTCGTCAACAAGGAGGAGGAGATCTTCGGCGTTGTGCTTAATGAGACTTATCAACTTATTTGTAAGTATTTAGAGTCCAAAGGACACTTGTGATCATTCCTTTTTTAGGATTGGGTCTTAAGTGGTTCTCACCCTTTGAAGTCCTCAAGGAGGCCTCCAGCAGGAGTGTACGTGGTGGGTGAGTTGTGTGGACCATTGCTCTGTGGAGAGCATAAACATCTGGTTAGGAGTGAACTAGCAAAACTCTCAGGTGCGTTGTGTGGACCCTTGCTCTATGGAGAGCATAAATATCTGGTTTGGAGTGAACCAGTAAAACTCTAGGTTTTAGGTGAACCTGGTAAAACCTTAGGGTTTGAGGTCAACCGTGTAGATATCTCTGTGTAAAGGTTGAAGGTGAACCTGATTTAAAACCTTAGGTTTGAGGTGAACCCTGGGAAACCTCCTTGTGAAATCCGGTGCACTCAAGGGTTGAGTGTGGATGCCGGGAGTGGAGTAGACACTTAATCGAACCACTATAAAAATAACTGTGTTTGAGATTGATATTTTGATTGTGTGATTTGCTTTAATACTTTTATATATCTGTGATCACACTTCACACACCTGCACAGTCATATCCTTCATAAACTAGCTTGAATATTATTTATTTCTTAAATAGTTTGTGATCAGATCCTCTACCTGGCTTGGAAGCCAGTAGAGTTACTTTTGAGTAATCCTAAGATATGTCTGATATTAGGATTAATGTAATAGGATTTTAGATAAATCATAAAAACTTTAAAAAGTCCTATTCACCCCCCTCTAGGACATATTGGCATATTCCTACTTCAACTTAAGCGGTCTTCACCACAATTTCATGTTATTCTCAATAGTTTCAAATGATGGTGGGTATATCCATTCAATGTACCATTGTATTACAAATATAACATGAAATTAAGCTTATCCCATGGTAACAGGGGACAATCCCTGCCATACGTAATAATTATGTTTTTTTAATCCCATCCCACCTAATCCTTCCCAATACCATGCACCAAACACTCCCTAAATTATGTCAGAAACAGCTTGACTCAAAGTCCAACGACGGTGTATATGGAAATTCCGGGATGCTTGACCAGTTGAGGGATAGGCTCGACTAGTCGAAGGGGTCCTTTGACTAGTCGAAGCTCTAGCTCGACTAGTTGAGGGTTACGCAGACGGTACGCGGTTTATGCGTGGACTGCTTAAATTTGAGGCGGTTTCTAGGGAGGTGCGTAAGTGGGGTTTTCTCATCTATAAATAGGAGTCTTTAGGGCCATTCTCAGGCATGCTAAGGCTTTCTAAAGGGGTTCCAAGGGTTCCTAAAAGGGTTTTAGGGTTTCTAAAGGGTATAGCAAGGGTGAGATTTGAGGTTGTTCGAATAAGGTAAGTCCTTTCTCTTTGTAATTTCTATTTTCATAGTGGAATTTTGTCGCTTTGTATCGTAGTTTTTTCTGAAAGGTTTTTCCATGTTAAATCTTTGTGTTCTCTTGTGTTTGCTCGTAGGATTGCTATCCTAGATCTATATTTATGTGATTCCAAATCCCCAACAAAAATAAAGTCATTATGTATACTAAGGCATGTACCAAATAAGCATAAAATGTGAATTTAAGAGATGTTGAGGTAGTGGATGTCTTCAAGTTGGAGGCAAAAGGTTCTCTCTGGCCTTTCGTACAAATGACCATATAAGGTGAAGTATAATTCTTCTAAGTTTTTTCATGCGCTCTTTCATATGGTGGTCCATATAAGGATGGTCATACGTAAAAAGAGATATTTTATTTCATTAAGTTTTCTTCTAGGTATTCTTTAGATGGGGATTTTTTCGCAAGAGTGTAAGAGATAAAGCTTTATATTTTTGTGAAGAAAAAAGTCCTATATTACCATTACATAGCTATATAAATGCTTTTGTGTTCTTCCTATTGTTTTTTATTTGGTAATTTTAGCTTTTGTTTGACCTTTTTTTTTTTGGCCTAGTATGCATTGATCACATGCAAGCATTTTTTGCAACAATAAAAACTTTCGTTTTTCAATTATTTATGTATCCACTTTTATATACAAAAAATAAGTAATGAAATAAATTGTTATTTATAAGTTTTTTTATATATTGATTTTCTTTAATGTGATGTTTTCCTATTTAAATCTACTTTTTGAATTTGATCAATCAAAAGGGCCTCAAAAGACTCCGCGGAACTAATTAACCTGGTCGACAGTCAAAAGGTAGCTCACCCTAGTCCAACATGAATTAGCATGACTCATCAAGTTATAGGTGACTCCTATGGAGGCAGTGTGAGATTGGGTAACAACTTAGTGGGCAAGGCTCAGACTATGAGGCATCTCTTGATGTATGTGTTGTATATCCATGCTGTTCATTTGTTTTTCCAGCATATTTTAGAGCATGGCCCAAAAAATGAAGCATATCCGAATTTTGGTGGACCACATGGTAGAGATTGAATTCTCATCATTAATAACTTCTTAGTGGCACGAAAGCTCTGGATCAAGCTGATATTTGCATTTTCTCTTCATTCAGGTCTCACAATTTTATCAACAGGGTGGATGGCAAATCAACTGTGTGCCTAAGAAAGTTTTTAAGGATGAGAATTCAATCACCATTGTTTTCCTGTAGTCTGGCTGACCTGAGACTTGCATCTACTTCATTTTTTACACTAGCTCTTAAAGTGAGCTGAAAAAAATAGATGAACAACATAGATATACAACATATACATCAAGGTGGGCTCTGTAGACCGGGTCTCATCCACTGAGTTGTTAGTACCCGAGCTTTACATGAACCAAGTTAGTTTGTTTAGCTCGCTTGTCGACTTGAAAAAGCTCGATTCGACTTGGTTTGAAACTGGGTTCGAACCGAGTCGAGTTGATTTTTTTAGCTCAAAATTCATGCTTGCCTGAGCTTGACTTGATTCGAATTGAACTCGGATCGAACCAGCTCGCTGACTCAATTATTTTGATAATGATGTTGCTCACCAAGTATTTGATGAATGACTCAACGGAGTGTAGGCTAGTGACAAGGACAATATAAATATGAAACAAATACTCTTATATAATAATTTTGATGTTGCCTACCAAGTATTCAATGATATACATTTAAGCTACTATTGTTGTTTTTTTCATATCACTAGAAATTGAAGATGAACTCCATGTGTGTGAGAAAATGCCACACGGTTTCTATCTCAACTTGAACTCGGCTTGAAGTAGCTCGAGTTGCTGACTAATTAGGCTCAAGGATCGAGCCGAGCTGAGTTCTGGCTAGGGCCAACTAGAGTCCGATCCGGCAGCTCACTCGGTTGGACTCGTGTACAGCTTTATTTTTGGTATTATTACCGGTGCCTCATCTAATCCTAGTCCGTGAGGAGCACGTAGGTAATGCCTCATCTAATCCTAGTCCGTGAGGGGCACGTGGTGTCGAGCTGACTCTGACAATTCCCGTGATATACGTCATATCAAATTTTTTTTTATAAAATTCTTTTTCTCTTCTTATCCTCATACCTTAAATGAGAATCGACCGTGCTAGATGCCCTCACATGAATGTACCCAACTAATCGGATGCACTGAACCATGGTTGCACTGATGTAGGACATGTAACATAATGTCGACCTTTTATGGACATTTATTCATCTAACCCAATAATCATGTCCAAATGTGTGGGCCCACCATATGATATCTGCATGATATCCAATCTGTACATCACATGTGCCCCGTTGATTTTGGACAGCATGCCAAAATCCAGGTGCTGAGCCAAACTACAGGAAAACAGATGGGAAAGACAGCTTGACGGTTTTGGGGCTCACTTAAGTGTTGAAATGGATTGATTTTTGGTGCGTCACTTCTTTCTTATCGGATGCATCACGTGAATGGTTTGGATTGCTTATACATAGCATGGTGACCCAATACCTGATCAATGGTGGGCGTCACCCTCTCAACTGTTCCTTCTGGTGTGGCCCATCTCAGTCATGGATCTATCTAATTTTTTGTTCCAGGATTCAGCATTAAGGGATGCATTTGATGGGTGGAGTGAATTTCATGTAAGAATCATAGTGGGGCCCACACAGTTCAACAGTACCACCGTGAGATTATACCTCCGGAAATGTATCATCGGTATGAATTTTTGGTCATGGTCCTGCATCGTAGGGCTTGCTCCATCTGATCGTCCGACACTTTTCCAACGGAGAAATATTCACATACGGCGTTGTACTGGAACTTTAACATACTACATTTTTCTTCTCTGCTGATGGTGCAACTTTAGTGGAACATCCGAGCCGTGAAAATTGGAGGGCCACATACATACATTGAGTTGGTCCATCTGAAGGGACCATCTTAATTTCACATTGGATGATATTTATGATGCATCATACCATTTGCACGGTTCGGATGTACTAAACAAGTAAAACGCTGGTGGGAAAGAATGGTTGTATGTTAAAGTTCGCATACAACGTTGTATGTGAACATTCCACTTTTCGGTGGTCGACTTCGTGGGCCCAAACGGACCATTAATGAAAATGTCGTTATTTGATGCACTGGCAGAGAGTGATAGAAAACACAGGAGATTGTCCACGTGGCATATATGTAACTCATATCAAACAGTTCAAATGGTGGGACGCGCTGTAGATAGGTCGTGAACTCAAAATCACATTGATTGAAAGATACTAGCCTCCGATTAGTTGACAAACACAAGCACCCATCATGTGAGCCTGCTGCTCAGGTGGTCCACACAAGCAACCGGTCATGTGAGCCTGTTTAAGATCTGGAATATTTTTAATGAGGGTCACTCCATTAATTATATCATGGCCCATCAGGTGGGCCCACACATGTAGAATGAAATTGGCCGTTGGATATTCTTTTCTAACTGTCCATCTGTTTACGTACCGGACCACTTGATGAGCCGGACAGTCAATATGGGGCTGCCTGTAAAGGGACGTGGGTTGGGTGCCGCACCTCGTCCATCCAGAGCTCGGCATATGCTGAGGCTCTGAGGGACCATCGTGATGTATAGGTTTTATCCAAACCGTCCATCTATTTTACTATATCATTATAGCTCATCGGACAAAAAACGAGGCATACCTGAGGCTTAAGAGGACCACACCACAAGAAGCAGCAGTGATAATGATGGCCACCGTTGAAACCTTCTCACGGAGAAAACTGTAATGTTTATTTGCCATCCAAACTCTCCATGAGGTCACATAGACCTAGATGAAGGGAAACAGATATCAGTTTGATCCAAAACTTCTGTGGCCTTGATAAGTTTTTAACGGTAAGCATTCAATCCCCACTGTGTGGTGGGCTTGATCTCTGGATCATCCACATTTTTGGGTTTATGGCCTAAAATGTTATGGAAAATGGATGGACGGTGTGGATAACAGCCATACATCACGGTGGCCCCTCAGATTACGGATCCTGCCAATATGTGCCACGTCAGCATGCATACGTTTCTTGTGTCCGGGGCGCCGGACTCTTCCACGGAAGTTGCGGAGTCATGGAATTTGGATGACTTTGGCCGGTATTACTCTACTTGCTGGAATTTTGCTGAAAGTAGAAAGCTATTATTTTTATAACAATGGCCCTCAGGTGTACAATGAAATTAAAATTTTAGCCTCCGTTTCTCATACTCTTATTTTTTAAAAAACTTTGGGTTACTTGTTGTACGGCAGTAGCTTGGTTTGTAAGTTAAAAAGTCATTTTCAAATGTAGGTTTATTGGTACCATTAGACCATAATTAAGACCACTCCTGGTGAGATTTGATCTGTTTATTTTGTTTGGATTTTTTGAGAGCTCGGATGTAAGGCCCGTATCCTAGTCCGTACTGTTCCATCGACTCTTACAATCCTTCCCGATGAATTCCAGAAACCTGCGATGTATAATCGACGTTTGCGCACGATCCTAAGTCATATCTTATAAATTTGAGTCGACTTAATCCGAGACTTATACTATTGCGATCGCACCATCGCCGCGGTTCTAACGCCGCGTCTTGCTCACTGATCCGATACCCTAGCTGAGAGATGTGGGCCCGCGTTCAGTTCGAAGAAAACACCGCATGTTTGCAATCCTAAGAGAATCTCTACAACATGTCTCATCAATCAATCAATCACCTCATGTCAAGTACAAGAGCACTCATACTTTCTTTCTCCACAAGTTAAGCAACCACCAAGTCAACCAATCTCTCACCTCACCCATCACTCACTTCACATCCATCACTCACCTCACATCCATTACCCATCACTCTCTCTCTTTACAACCCTCTCTCTCTCTCTCTCTCTCTCTCTCTCTCTCTCTCTCTCTTAACACAATTTCCAAGCAAGGAAGAGAGCAAAAGAGTGGACGTCCAAGACCTTCCATGTGAGAGAAAAGTGAGTGTTGTGTGACCCACTTCCCACCCCAAAATCCTTCATCCTAGCCATTCACTTCTCATCATCTTCCATCAAAGAGAAGTACAAGGAGAGCGGCTTTCCATCGGACCAAAAAGATCGAACGATGGGTGCTTCTATAGGCTAGTTTTCATCTTTTTATGATGGGCCAAGTGAGGCCTACCAATTGATGGTATGGATCTCACTTTGGACACTAAATGTAGTCGATGACCCACCTTGATTCTTATTATCATTCCATGATGGGGCCATTCTCTATGGACCCCATCATGATGTTTACTTTCTAGTTTAAAAATTGGTCATCTAGACCTTCCATTTCGGTGGAGAAAGGATTTTCATCATTGATTTTAATCGGTGGGCCCACATGTATTGGGACCCACTTGATGTATGATTGGATGCATGGAACGGAGGGCCCATAATGCCGGGGTCTTTCCATTGCACGTGTATCTCTCTTTCTCTCTCTCTCCCTCTCTTGTGGCCCACTCGAATGGATCCTACCTTGATGTGTATATTATCCACACCATCCAACCATTGGTGGCCCACCCTGATAGCATGTCTGTGGGTGGGGCCCACTGTGCATTTGTTGGCCCCTTAGGGCAGTGGGCCCCCCTCTAAATTTCAGCCGTATACGTGGCTCAGGTGGACCACATCATAGGAAATAGTGGTGAGTGAACGGCTGCCATTAGACCTTTTTTTGTGGTCCAGAAGTTTTGGATCAATACGAAATTTGTTTTTACTCTTCATCTGGGTCTGTGTGACCTCGTCAACGAATTGGATGACAAATAAGCATTATGGTGGGCCCCACGTGGGACCCACAATGATGTATATGTTTTATTCACACCGTCCACGGCAGTGGACGGTGGAACCCACAATGATTTATGTGTTTTATACACACCGCCCACACCTGGACGATGGGACCCACCATGATGCATGTGTTGCATCCAAACCATCCATCCATTTTGAAAATTCATTTTACAACATGAGCTAAAGAATGAGTCATATCCCTAGTTCATGTGGACCCCCACCATGATGCGTGTGTTGCATCTAAACCATCCACCATTTGGCCAGCTTGTCTTACAGGCTCGAGACTAAAAATGAGGCAGATCTAGGATCAAGTAGACCACATAGTAAAAAGTAGTGAGGATTGAGTATCTGTCATTGAAACCTTTTGTTTCACAGAAGTTTTGGATCGTTAGGAAATTTGTTTCCTCTTAATCCAGGTCCGTGTGACTTTATGTCTAGATTGGATAGAAAATAAATGATACAGTGGGCCTTAAGAATTTTAATTGTGGAAAATCATTGTTACAACTGTTATTTGGAGTGCGGTCCAGTTGATCTTTTGAGATGACTCATATATATATATATATATATATATATATATATATATATTATATTGATGTACTTATGGCCATCCATTGAGGCCCACCTTGATATATACATGAGGTCCATGTGATTAGGCTCATCTTGATGTATTTATGGCCTGTTGTTGAGGCCCATCTTGATATTTATAAGGCCCATTTGAGGAGGCCCATCTTGATGTAGTTATGACCCATCCATTGAGGCCCACCTTGACATATATGAGGCCCATGTTGTAAGGCCCATTTGATGTATTGGAGGCCCATGGGTCGAGGCCCAATGGGATGTACATAAGGCCCATTGAATGTGATTTCGCCCAGGTTTATGTGTTGACCTTTATGGTGGGCTATGCCTTGGGAGCAATGATGGTTTGACGTCCACATTATAAGTACAATGTTGGTTAAATGTCTGCATTGTAACTCTCCCTAGGGCCCATTGATAGGCCCATACTTTTTTATAGTTCATTATTTTGTAACATGCTTAGTATAATTCCATGATTCATAGCTATTCGCATCATATGTATGTTTGATATAAGTAGTGACTGATCATAGCATATGCCATTGGGCAGATTACTTATGGGACTCACTGATAGGAGTTACCCACATGAGCGCATGGTACGCGCAGGATTGCTGCACGACTGGATAGTATGATTCATGCATTTCGCATATGTGTGACATGATCATTATATGCCCTAGCGACATTAGGGTCACAGGCACATCATGGATGGCCGTATCGGATATCGAAAATACTTGGTTCTAGCACTGTGGACACTCAGGATGTCCTTGGGTGAAAGTCTTAGAACCTTTTTGGTACCAGGAGGTGCTCCAACGTCTAGACCAAGTGGATACACAAGCGCTCGAGTGCCGAATACTAGTAGGCCGCGTCTCCCACTGTGTCATGGTCGGTTGAAAGGGGGTGTGGGCTTATCCACCCGAGTGAGGGGGATATAAGCTAGGATGAGTTTGACCAGCTCGCAAATGAGTCTGTTATTCATGGACTTACTACATATTTCCTCATTACTCTGATATTGTATACTTGGCACTCGCCTTGTGCACACACTTACACCACCCTCTAAGCTTTTGTAAGCTTATGCACGATCGTTGCGTGCAGGTGTCATTGGACAACAGCAGCAGCGTTGAGGCAGGAGCACGCATCTGATCATTTTGGAGCTTTTTGATCACCCTGTATTTCCCTTTCCGCATTGTACTTAAAGTTTTTGGATATAGTGGATATGTGGTGATGTTGTTTCGTGACTTGGTTATGCTTGTGGTTATGCTCCATTAAAAAAAAAAATTCTTACTGAAAATCCTCCTCTTAGGATCCCAGGATCAGAATCTGGCATATGAGTGCCGGGATCCGAGAATGGGGCACTACGGAGGCTGTCGACGCTGGATTCGGCGATCGGGAATTTCGTGAGCCCGGCTTCCGAGTTTAGGGCGTGACATCGGAGGGCATTGATTTCATTTTCATCTGAGCCCTCTATTACCCCCAAATGAAGATGATGGTGACCTTTCTTTTTGAACTTTTTTTTTTTGGTGTAGTCCACCTCCAATGTCTTCTTCCCTCATTCTTGGAGCTATATCCTAAAATTAACTTTCCTTTCGAATGGTTAGAGTGGATTTCAGTAGGAAGTCATAGTAGGCTCCACAAAACTAGTTCTAAAACATATGTGGGGCCAAACCGAAGCTTGAACGCTTTTAAGTTTTTTTTTTTTTTTTTTTAGAAAGAGGGGACCACCACCGTAGAAGGTCATTAGGACCATTACTGCCACCTCCTTGAGACCCACTTCGACAAGCTTCTGGCATGTATCCAACATTATTCACTTTATTTGGGTAAGTTTCTGGCGATATTTTTCAAGTTATTTTTTTTCAGAGAGTAGGACCCCTAACCTCTAGCAAACTATTCACTTCATTACGGGACCCACATAAACTTTCAGGCCTGAAAACCACTTGTTTCACCCTTTGATTATCATTTGAACTCATTGACGACCACAATCCATAATATGATGGCTAGAGGTAAGAATACGAAGTTTGTCATTTTTTTTTTTTTTTTTTTTTTTTTTTTTTTTGTGGGATATGAGGAGGAGATTGTGTAAGGAATGAGCTTCGTAGTTTTTTTGTTTTGAAGGGTGACCAATGTGGATCACATTTGGCCACTACGAATCCCACCTGGCCAATGTGGATCACACCTAGCCAATATGGATCCCACTTGGCCACTGTGGATCTCAACCGGCCACTTTAGATCCCACTTGGGCACTGTGGATCACACTTGGCCAATGTGGATCTCATTTGGCCAAGCTCAATGGAGATCCTTTGACCAAGCTCAATAAGGATCCTGTTGGAAATGTACAACAGAGATCCTTGGACCAAACTTAATGGGGATCCTATTGGAAATGCACAACATTGATCTTAGAACAAAGCTCAATGGGGATCCTTTCGAAAATGCACAATGGAGATACTTGGACTAAGCTCAACAGGGATTTTATTGTAAATGTACAATAGAGATCCTTGGACTAAGCTTAACGGAGATCCTATTATTAATGCGCAACCATGATCCTTAGACCAAGCTCAATGTGGATCTTGTTGGAAATGCACAACAGAGATCCTTGGACTAAGTTCAATGGGGATTGTACCTGGGACTGTGATCACACCTAGGACTATGAGAATTCACAGTTTACGTTTCATAAATTTATCTATGTTAATAGTTTACTCATCATGTATGACAGGTCCCATGTATGAGAGTAATGGGAATAATTGTGGGGTTTACTTGATGAAATACATCGACCTTGTACGTAGTGAGCTGACAATTGTATTTAACTTGGTACGATTTGATTGTCTGAATGTGTACGCATGATGCGGCTTCTTCATTATTGCTTATTCTTCATTTTATTAATCATATTAACTTGTATGTTAATTTGCAGGATGAAATCTCCAAATTTAGACAAACTTTATCTTTCAATTATCTTCAACAACATAGAAAGACTCAAATACAAAGAAACACACCCATTGTCAATAAAGATATGATTAGGGTTGTAATGGAGGAAGATATTGAGGAGGTAGACGTGTTAGAAAGCAATTCGTGTCACACCTCACCTTCGAAAACTCAAGTTCTCTCGACTTAGTCGCTGAGTCGGAGGTGTGACTCGGGTAGGGAAGGCATAAACATAGTGTACACAATCATGTTGGGTATTCAAACCATATATATCTAAACTTTATTCATTAAATAAATATAATCATCCAAGGTATCATCATTCAACCCATAAATGTAGATATCTAAATAAAATCATCCACTTTATCAAAGTCGACCGATCGTACACATAACCATTGTTCAAAATCATAAAACATAAATCTTTATTTTATCATCAAATCTCCAAGAGTATTCTTCTCAAATGCATCATTCTGCTCGAGGAGTCTTGTCACGCCCCAAACCCAGAAATCGGATTCACAGGAATCCCGATCACCGAATCCGGTGCCGACAGCCTCCGTAGTACCCCATTCTCGGCTCCTAGTGCCCATATGCAAGTTCCGATCCTACATGCTCTGTATGGTTGAATATTCGATAAATGAGTGGTCAACTCAGTGTAAATTTTCCTCAAGATTACACATCACCGCCTTAGTTAAGAATACTTAAAAAAAAAAAACAACAAAGCATTCAAAAAATTACATGATGTAGTCTTATTTAAATGCATGGATGCGTGAATGCACATCGACTCGAGGATAGTCATCCAGTCGGACTTGGGCTCGTCACCCATGCATATGACTGATCACCAGCGTAGCACATTACGTACAACATAATGACCTAGTCATCGTACATCACATACATGGGTTAATAATCAATGGTCTGGGAGCTAACGAAACAATACCCCACTAAGCCTAAGGGCACGTGCTACAACATCCAGAATTAGCCACCCGTCATTGCCCGTATGTTATGTATGCATGATTAGCCAAACCATTATTATTCCAATTACAATCAGCCAATTTAGGTAAACTCAAAGGTCACTACGAGGGGCTCGTCACCCAACGTAGGTCGACAGCTTGGGCATAATGTCCCATGACCACCATCCCTGGCTCATGAGGTTTCCTCGCCTTAGGATGTTTAACGGATGCCCATCGACTAACGGCCAATCAAATTTAATAAGTAGGGATTACCATCGTATGGGTATAAGTCATCGAAGTCACGCAGTGTAAATATCAAAACATGGGATAGATATTAAATCGCAGTGGTAAAAGGTTACTCAAAACATTAAATCGAGACGACAAAGGGGTCAGGTAGGGCAAGGTTAAATCAGAACGGTTAAAGAGGTCATTTCTAAGCCACATAAGCCATATGACCTATGGATGGTAAATCCCACATTGGGATTCCATGCCCCAGATAACCTCCAAGTCGAGGGTCCGTTTCTTACCACATTTCATCTTGTTACATTCTAAGTGTGGGTTCTCATACACAAGAGGGATTGCTCACTAGTAAGTGTAGTGAATAGAAATCCATAAGAGACTTACAACAATTCATGTGAAAGCATATAGTTATAAAATGAAAAACATAGGTTAAGCATTTGATTCATAATAATCGCAATAGGTTTTGATATGAATTATCGATTGAGATTTAAATGGGAGCTATCATGTAAGTAACTATCACATGCAATCATGGTTCACAACTATCAACTATAAATTAGATATAAGTCATGTCTTAAGAATTTATAACTAATGTAAGAAATCGCATGCAACGAGATCGCATTTGTAATTCCAATAAAGACTATTACTTGAACTAATTTGGAAATGGAGGCTTAAGGGGAAGAAGTCATCACCTAACCCTGTGGCTTGATCGAGACTTCGTGATAGGTTATCTTGCCTCTAGGTTATCCCTTGTCCTAATTAGCACAAAAAATTTTCCCCAAGTTAGATGTTTTAAAGCTACTATAGGCTTTAGGAAGGAGTTTCGTATGCCAATTTATTCGCATACCTAAGAGGTTGTTTTAATGAAGTTTGGCCCACCCGCGGTCTTTCTATCGTGTTTGATTTGGTGGAGAGTTGGGATAGAAGTCCTGTAGTTACGATGTACTTAACAACTATACACATATAGAACTTCTCACCTAATGATTCGATTAGGCTTACCTGGTGGGCAGATCTATTATGGTTTGGATCAATAATCCCAAGTTGTACTCCGGCTAAACCTTACCCTGAAATAAGGGATTTTTCGGTTAGTTCAAGCTCGAGCCGACTCAATTGGGGTGACAAGATTGAAGCCATTTTCATGGCGAAATGAACGGTTTTTACTACAAGGCTCGGGCCCTTAAATTTTCAGCTATACAAGTGCTGAGTCGAACTGAACCGAGTTAGCTGGGGGACCCCATTGCTGGTTTATCATTCTACCATCAGCGGTCACAGCTCCAATGGGCCTAGCGACCCATTTGCCGAGTTCTGTTTTGACTCGCCCAACACCTGTGGCCAACTGAGTTTTACTCTGACTTAGCCCAGTTGGCTGTCACTGAGTTCAACTCGGACTCGACCCTGCTGCTGTCTCTAAGTCCAGCTATGACTCGGCCTAGCTGCTATCTCTGAGTCCATGTCAGACTCGGCCCAGCTGGCTGAGACGACCCTACCATACCATGTGGCATTTGGCCAACAAGAGTTGGGTCTCGGCCGTAACTTCGGGCAGTTGTTGCCATGGCCAGGAGAGCCGTTCTTTGCCATATGAGTGGCAGGTGGAGCTCAAGGGCAAGCCCAACCATCGATCACGGAGGTGAGGGCGTTTGGGCGTTACTTGGATTGTTCTGCACATCCATTGAGCCGCCTTATCACTTGCATAGCTATTGCAATGGGTGGGGTCGACACCACTCTTGATGAATTAGCGATGCCGGCAGTCGGATCAACGTCCCGATCTTCTTCTGCTTCCCTTTCTCCTTTCTTTCCCTCAACCAGAGCCCACTATGCCTGGGCCTGACTCAATATGGCCTGAACCCAGCAAACTCAGTCTGGCTCGATTCAGAATCGGATAGGAGTGCAACAGTGCACTCACCCGCCCTCCTCTCTCAGCCTTTCTTTCTCTCTGGTTATGGTGACATTGGTCTCCACTGACCCAACTCGACCTGAACTGACCGGGTCGACTTGGTGCAATGCGACACTGAGTTCACTCGCCCTTCTCCCCTCCTAATTTCCCTCTCCCTCCCTCTCTTTGATTCCCACTCTCCCTCTCTATCTCTTGTAGTGGTGTTATTGGTCTGTACTGACCCAACTCGATTTGAGTTAAACAGGTCGTGTTAGTGCAGTGCGGCACCGAGCTCACTATTCTCGCACTCACTCTCTCTTTCTTTTCTATTTCCCCTCTATATGCCCTTGGTGCAAATCCCAAGATGCACGCTATCCTTTTGTAGCCAAGAAGAGTACTTGCATGGTCCATCCAACGGCTGAGATAGGTGGCTGCATTCACGTTCCCACCTTAGTTTCCTGGATGCATGAGGTCCATCCATCATGAGGGATGGATTCTCGATAGTGGGACCCTCCGGAAAAGCTTTTTTTTTTTAATCAAGTTAAGGACCCATTCCATCATGGTGGGTTTGTCGGCTCAACGGATAAGAGGACAAGGCCTCCAATGGCGTTTTTCTCTTGTCCGATTAAAGTGGCGATCCAGTCTGTTTGGATGGATTAGATGGGGTCCCTGATCACTGTGGAGCCCACTTATCTCGTTAGTAATCACGATCTTGATATCATCTTCTGAGAAATTAGGTCGCAACCTTATTCTCACAAATAAGAAGCTTCGATCGAATAGAGTCGTTGCAGCCCTCGCAGGGACGACTGAGATTAGTTCAAAGAACTCGGGGAGGGACTCGGATCGCGCCAACGCAATTGTCCAAAGTGGAAAGGTTCCCCACGCCTTTTTCGTCTCCCAGCAGGTTGTTCGTCCTTTTTTGGCGTTGCAGGAAGTGTTAAGAGAGGTTCCCATCAAACAGTAGATTTTAAAAGCAAGCTGATGTCTCAAATCGTTGACGTGGTAGCCACCTAACTCTCTTTGTTGGAGGGAGATCGACGTATGCCATTGTTTGGTCTCTTCCTAAGTGCATGCGTGATTGCATGGGTTTGCCCAGTCGACGTGGGTCTAGTCAGATCTGCCGTCTGGTCAAGATGGACGGTCCTAATCATGATGGTGGGCCTTAGTTTGGGTGGACAAGTATCGCCTGATTCGAATCTTGGGTTGGCGGGAAAGCGAGAAAGGAGTTCTCCTCCCTTTTACAATTTCTGTTGGGTTAAATGTTGTTTGACCCGATGCCACGTTCGGTGTGTGGCGGGTGCACGTCTTAGGTGCACACGCGCCACGAATGTGGGGCCCACCGTGATGTTTGTGAGAGATTTACTCCAACCATCTTCTTTGATGGCCACAATCAAGGCCCTAGGTAGAAGGTTGGCCAAATCTAAGGCTCATGTGGCCCGCACTATGCGATCCTTGACTCTATATTAGTAGATTTCTAATAATCCCATGGTTGGATTGGTTTAAAATTGCTATTCAATTGTCATACGGTACCCATAGTAATAGTGGCTATTTAGTTAGTTATTTATTAGCTCCCTTTTGGGATATTTTTATTGCATTATTTTCTTTTCTTTCCACTTTATGATTGGATGGTTGTCCCATTGGTGAAGGTTATTCTGAATATGGGGTGGTTGGTTGTTAGGTTTATCCACGTGGCTAGTGCATGGTCTCATTTAGTTTCTAAGAGACTTCTGTGACTTATCCAGGTGTTGATGGATGGTTTCGACAAACGGTCGAAGGTTTCTCCTTATCTTGGTTTAAGTTAGAACCATTTATTAATTAGGTTCACAGTTATACTAGCAAGGGTTTTAATGGTAACACCCGTGTACCAAAGGTGCGAGGTGTTACAGTGATCAGAGACTAGTGGCATTGCACAGCTACCTTTCAACTATTGGAACTTTAGGAATCGGAGAGTGGTCTCATGCTTTGAAAAAAACTTTAAAAAGTCATTGGAAACTCGTCAAAATAGAGAGAATGATGCAGTATGCACGCTGAAAACTTGTCGGAGTGGGTTCATGGTCCGTGGGAGGAACGATCTAACAATCTTTTGCAGCATTCACTTCTCTCTTTAAAATTTTTTAGAAAAAGACAAATGGGATCCAAGCTTCAATCTTGGCCCCACATATAGGTTTTTTGACCATTTTTATGAGGCCCACCGTAAATATCTGATGAAATCCACTCTGACATTCAAGCCTGAATTTAATTTTAAGGCATGACCCCAAGAATAAGGGAAGATAACATCAACGGTGGACCATACCAAAGAAAACAACTCAGAAAGAAAGGCCACCGTCAAATGCATTTGGGGGCCATAAAGGTCTCAGATGAAGATGAAATCAATGACTTTTGAGGTATCGGGATGCCACGAATGAAATGAATGGATCTAATCTCGGAAGGAGTGGGTCCAATCACGGTATAGTGGGACCCACTATTTATTTATTTTTTTAAAAGACTTTTCAACTTCGGAGACAAGCTTTTGCCTTATATCTATCGGCGGACAAAAGGACATTTTTGTCCTTAAAAGCTAGAAAAAATACCCTAAAGCTAGAAAATAAGAGTTTCGAAGACTGAGTCCAAAATTTTCATCATGTCATACCTTAGGGCCATTGTTATGATGAAAAAACTAGAATTTCGTCGTAGATTCTTGGAGGCAGATCAGGTGCGGCCCCCGCCTCACCTAGGAAGCGGATTGGCCAGTGTACCACACACCAGCGATCTAACTGGTGTGTTGACATCACCAAGTTTGTGAGTCCCATCATGAGGTATGTATTATATCCAAATTGTCCATCCATTTGGCGTGTTCGTTGTAAGGCTTAAGATGAAAAATAAGACATATCTAAAGATCAAGTGGACCACACTGAAAAAAGCAGTGGGGGATTGAAGTCTCCCATTGAAACCCTTTTGGAGGTCATAGAAGTTTTGGATCAATATGATATTATTTTTTCCTCTTCATTCAAGTTCTTTTGACCTTATGAACAGATTGGATGGAAAATAAACGTTATGGTGGCCCTACAAATGTTTTAACGGTGAAAATCATTATCCCGCTGCTATTTTTGGTGTGGTCCATTTGAGCATTGGATATGACTCATTTTTGGGCTCATTCTCTAAAATGATATCGAAAAATGGATAAATGGTGTGGATATAATAAATACATCATTTTGGGGGCCATGTGACTTTGATCTCCTTTAAACCATTCGCACAACTCTGGAGCTCGAGGAGTGTCAGCCCTCGTATTTGCACAACACGTACCCACAGCAGCTTGATCGCGGTGTGTGGTACACTTGCCAATTCGCTTCCCCTCACCCAACATGGTGCGGAAGCGGATTGGTTGGTGTACCACGCACCAGCGATCTAGCTTGTCAGGCCCATATCCTATTCCGTACCATTCCATAGACTCTCACGATCCTCCCTGTCGAATTCCAACAACTCACGACCTGTAATCGGCATTTGCGCGTGATCCTAAGTCATATCCAGTAGATCTGAGTCGGCTTGACCCGAAACTTGTACCCTTGTGACCATGCCATCATCGCGGTTCCAACATCGCGTCTCGCATACCGATGCGATACCCAGGCCAAGAGTTGTGGGCTTACATTTATTTCGAGAAAATGTCGTGCATTGCAATCCTGAGAGAAAATGTCGCGCATTGTAATCCCAGTACAACACCCATCCCTCTCTTACCAATAAGGCATGGCAACCCATACCTCTCCCATCCAAAATCAACTCTCTCTCTCTCTCTCTCCACCCATCCCTTACACCCATCACCATCCCTCTCTTCCATCCATCACTCTCTCTCTCTCTCTCTCACTCATTTCTCTCTTCACTCCCAAGCTACCAAGGGAGCAACCGTCCAAGCCTTCTAAGGAGAGAAAGAACCTCAAGTGTAGCCCACTCCCTACCACCCAATCTCCCATCCTAGCCATCCAACTTTCATCATCCTCCATCAAAATCAAAGCCAAGGAGCTAAGGAAGCTAAGGGACCAAGGAGTGATATAGGTGGGTGTTCATATCGCTAAATTTTGATTTTTGATTTTGGGTCCACTCAATTTTTGGGGCCCATCTTGGTGTTGTAAGTGCAATTGTTATTTGCCCCTTTGGTTGTCAAATTTCGTGGTGCTAAAAACACATTTTATGTCTTGTGTAACTTGTGGACTTGTATGTTCAAGTTACTGCATCAATGCTACAAGCTAAAAATAGTGATCTACTTCAAGTTCAAGTTCTTTGACTACTTCTGCAAGCTTCAATGATCAGAATATTTCAAGAGCTACAACAGAAGATAAGGTCTTGTTCAAGTCTCAAGTACAACTCAAACTAAAGTACAAGATGAAGTCCAAGCTTAAGAAGATCTCAAGTTCAAGCTACATCAGAGATTTCAAGCTTCATAATCTTCAAAGGTCAACCATCTTTATAAGAAGTGAAGACTCAATGACCATACTTCACATTTAAGGTTTGCATGACCTTAGTTTGACCTTAGGGTAGGTCATTTTGAATACATAATTCATATAGAATATTTTTATAAGTGTTTGGTCTGTTCTAAGACCAGTCCTGAACTCTATTCAACTAGTCCTAAAACTGGCTCGACCAGTCCAAGAAATTCCAAGACCAGTCCTAAGTTGTTGCAAATTTTCAGAATTTTTTTATTGAGCTTTGACCAGTCCTGGAGTCTGTTCAACCGGTCATAGGAACAGTGCCGACTCATTTACGACTAGTCCTGCAGCTACGTCTCAAACTCCAGCAACCATTCTTGGTTTCTCATGACCAGTCGTGGACATCCTAAGACCAGTCGTAGAACGGTTTAATCTGATCGCGCTTAAAATTTTAAAATGCAGTTCGACCTACGACCAGTCGTGGTGGCTACACGACCAGTCAAAGATGCGATTTCTGCAACTATAAATAGAACACGAATTTCAGAGTTTTTCAAGAATTCAATTCAAGTAAAATCAAGGCATCACTCTGAGATAAGTTTGTGTTATTTAAGCTAAGTTGTGTGCATATTTAATATTCTCTTTTGTTAGCTTTATATATTTGATTTTGTTTTTGCATTCCAAGTTAAATCGAAAAGATGAATTACTATATTCCTTCTTCTTGGAATCAAAATCAAATAGAGCTAGCCCATTTGGTTTAATTTAAAATCAATTAGAACCTTGAACCATTTCAAAGTGAGTATTGGACATTGAACTTTTACATTCGAACTTCTACTCCGATTGGTTCTTCTGTGTTGCTACAAAAAGAGAAATCCAGGTATTTTACATTTATGTAAATTTTCAATTTGGTTTTATTAGAGATTAAGCTAGAAAAATCTCATTGTGTTGGATCTTAGGAAAGCCAGAAAACTCAGAAGTGAGGGTTTTTGAATTGTGTAAGCCCTTTTCTAAAAGACACAATTGTGAAGGTTTTGGGTGAACCTGTGAAAACCTATTTTGATAGTGAACGTTAATATCCCTTGTGTGAGGATATTAGGAGTGAAGTAACAATCTATGTGGTTGTTTTTTAATAGTTGGTGTACACACAGGCGAACCACTATAACTCTTTGTATTTTATGAATGTGTGATTTATATTTTCTATTTTTGATCAATCAAATTTGTGGAATGTATATGTGAATGTGAATGTTGTAATCTTTTATATTTCAAGCACAGTGGGGAATGTTGTAATAATTTAGATTTAAATTCTTGCAATTTATTTCAATTCCTTGCTATTTATTTATTCCTCTTCGGTTTGAGTTTTTGATACAAAGGGTTCTAGAAATAAGGTTGTCCCGCCATAAACCCTTGGTTTTTATGGTGTAAGGTTGCCCTTAGAACTGAATTCATATCAACCTCTCAATACTTGTTTATCGAGGTTGCTTTTATTTCAGCATTGTGAATTGATTTTATTTGGCTATCTCTTTATTTTATTCCGCTGTTATAATTTTAATTTGGCATAGTCCTATTCATCCCCCCCCCCCCCCCCCTTATAGGACATATAGCTAGGCCTTTTCAAGTGGTATCAGAGCCTAATAGCTCATTTTAATTGTTATTATTTGGATTTATTTCCTGAGCTAATCGATCTAAGTTATTGATAAGATGTCAAATTTTGATAGCTTTTCAGTCACTAGGCCTCCACCATTTGATAGCTCCAACTATGCCTATTGGAAAGCCAGAATGAGGATTTTCCTCAAATCAATGGATGAGAGTGTGTGGCAAGACACAGTGACTGAATGGATCCCTCCTACTACTGAAGTGACTGGTATCGATGGATCAAAATTAATGAGAATATCACCTTATTTTTCTTAGACCACACTTCAGAAAAGTGAGAGTAGTGCCAATGCAAAAGCACTAAATGTAATCACTTGCGCACTATCACTGGATGAGTTTAAAATAATCATATCCTGTGATACTGCAAAGCACGCTTGAGATATATTAGAAATTACACACGAGTGTACTTCAATTGTCAAAAAATCTAAAGTCCAACTCCTCACAACCAAATTTGAAGAAATTCATATGGAGGAAAATGAAATGTTTATGGACTTTTATACAAGATTAAATGACATCGTAAACTCTATGTGAGGTCTTGGCGATAAAATCCCAGAAAGTAAAGTATTTGCAAAGATACTACGCTCACTTCCTGAACGGTTCAATTCTAAGGTAACCGCGATCCAGGAACTTCGTAATATGGACAATATGAGGGTAGAAGAACTAGTTGGGTCTTTACAAACCTACGAGTTAACTTTTAAAGCTCATAAAGGTAAATCTATCGCTCTTAAATCTTCTAAACATATTTCTCAAGAAAACTCTGATTTAGAAAATTCTGAAGACGATATGGCCCTTTTAGCGAAAAAGTTTTACGAAATTTTCAAAAATAAAAAGAGAGTTAATTTTCAAAAATCGAATGATAAGAAAAGATCTAAACCTAAAACTAAAACTTGGAAATCTTTGAAAGATAGTTAATGTTACAACTACCATGAATATGGGCATTTAGTAAACAAGTGTCCTAAAAAGGACAAACCCAAAAAGAAGGGTATGTTGACTACTTGGGATGAATCCTCTGATTCTGAAGCCTCTTCTGAATCAGAAGATTCTGAAACCGAGTCGGGTAATGAAGTTAAAGCCCTTATGACTCTAGCCAAGTTTACTTTTTCAGATCATGATGATTCTACTAGTAAAGAAAATATGAATAGTGATCATGAAAATGATGAAGATCTTCAAGATGCTTACAATGCCCTATACAAGGAAAGTTGTAAGATTGCGGTAAAACTAAAACTTTAAAAAGAAAAATTTTCAAAGCTTAAAGAAAATTTTGAGTCTCTTGTTTTAGAAAAATCCAATATTTTAGATTGTTTTGAAAAGACTAAACGTGATTTAGAATTCAAAACCTCCCTGATTAAAAAACTTAAATTTGAAAATGATAAAATTAAGCTTGAAAACTCTTCTCCTTTGAGTTTAAAGGATACATGGAGGTATGCCCAAGATGATCCAAAATTAGAAAAACTTCTGTCTGGATCAAAAAAATGTGGTGACCGATCTGGTTTGGGCTACGATAAAAGTGTTCCTTCTAAACAGAAGAATACTACTCCTAAGTTTGTGAAAGGAGAATCTTCAAACTCAAAAGGAAGTAGTTCATATCAAAAGAGTTTTAAAAATACTAAATCTTTTCAATCTTCTCAAAAATCAAAAGCAACTATTTCAACTATAAAAATCAAAATCGAAACCCTTTAGCTGAGAAAATAGTTGATCTACTTAAGGTGCTCTTAAAATCTAACTCAGTAGGTCATTCTTACAACAATTACAAACATAAGAAGACCAACTATACTCCTAAACCCAAAATAGTTATGAAATGGGTTCCTAAACTTACCTGTTTGGTAGCCCACACTGCTTTTAAAGCTTCAAGCCATTAGAAGTGGTACTTAGACAGCGGATGCTTAAGGCATATGACAGGCAACCAGGCTTTATTCACCGATCTTAAAGATATGACCGATGGGTCAGTCACATTTGGTGATGGTAGCAACTACAAGATTATTGGCCAAGGTTCGGAAAAACTTTATAACCTTCCCTTATTTAAGAATGTTTTATATATTGAGGGGCTAAAACACAACCTGTTAAGCATATCTCAAATATGCGATAACAACCATAGTGTGAAATTTTCTAATAAAGGTTGTGAAATCTTAAACAAAATGGGTTCAGTAATATTAACTGGTTGCAGGACTTCTGAAAACTACTATATTGTAAGCGATGGAAGCTCATCTAATCAATTGTGCTACATTGTCCATACCAATGAAACAGAATTATGGCATAAACGTCTTGGTCATGTACACTACCGTAATTTATACAGATTAAGCAAAGAAGAACTAGTAAGAGGTCTACCTAAACTTCAAAAAGTAAACAAAATATGTGGCGAATGCCAGATTGGCAAACAAACTAAAAGTGCTCACAAAAATGTGAAATCTAATGTCACATCAAAACCGCTTGAACTTCTCCACATGGACCTTATAAGACCTACTAGGACGGAGAGTCGAGGTGGTAAAAAATATATACTAGTAATCGTGGATGATTTTACAAGATTCACTTGGGTAGCCTTCTTAAGAGATAAATCAGAAACCCTTGACGAAGTAAAAAGGATTCTCAAATGGATCCAAACTGAAAAAGTTGTCAAGTTTGTAAGATCCGTAGTGATCATGGATCTGAGTTTGAGAATAGTAGTTTTGAGAAATTCTGTAATGATCAGGGAATATCGCATGAATTCTCTGCGCCCAAAACACCACAACAAAATAGAATTGTTGAGAGAAAAAAATAAAGTACTTCAAGAAATGAAAAATGTAATGTTGAATAATATGAAGCTCCCTATAAATCTTTGGGCCGAAGACGTAAATATTGCATGCTATAATATCAACCGAGTTTATACTTGTAAATCTAATAATAAAACCGCTTATGAACTTTGGTTTGATAAGAAGCCTACTGTCAAATACTTTCGAGTTTTTGGTAGCAAGTGCTGTATTTTACATGACCGTGAAAATTTGGAAAAGTTTGACAGTAAAAGTGATGAAGGTATCTTTTTAGGGTATTCTTTAAACAGTTGTACATATCGAGTATTAAACAAAACGACTGGTGTTATTCAAGAGTCCATCAATGTGGTCATTGATGATCACTTGAATACACCTGCCCTGAGTTCAGATAATGATGAAGTTCTTTTAATTGACAACCAGATACTTCATCAAATCAAACTAATTCTGAACTAAGGACCGTTAAAATCATCTAACCACTCAAATTCTTGGAAACCCTTTCACTGGTGTGCACACTCGTAGACAAATAAAAGACATATAATTACGTGTGCTTTACATCCCAGATTGAACCGTCTAACGTAAAAGAAGCGCTTTCTGACGAAAACTGGATAGTTGCTATGCAGGAAGAACTTAACCAATTTATGATAAATGATGTTTGATATCTTGTTCCTAGACCTAAAGATAACACATTATATGAACTAAGTGAATTTTTAAAAATAAGTCTGATGAACTTGGTAATATTATTCGAAACAAGGCAAGACTGGTTGTACAAGGGTACACTTAAATAGAAGGGATTGATTACGATGAAACCTTTGCCCTAGTAGCTCGTCTTGAATCAATCAAACTATTCATATCCATTGCGTGCTTTAGAAAATTCAAAATTTATCAAATGGATGTAAAGAGTGCCTTCTTAAATGGTGATCTACATGAAGAAGTGTATGTGGAGCAACCAACGGGTTTTAAAGACCCTAAGAACACTGATCATGTCTATCACCTTAAAAAGGCTTTCTACGGTTTGAAACAAGCTCCCAGGGCCTGGTATGAGAAATTGACTAAGTTTTTACTAAGTCATAATTCTCTAATGGGAAGTGTTGATAAAACTTTGTTTGTTAAGAAACATAATGATAATATCTTAATGGTACAAATCTATGTTGATGATATTATTTATGGATCTACCTGTACTAACATGACTATTGACTTTGTAGATTTAATGAAATCTAAGTTCGAGATGAGCATGGTTTGAGAATTGAATTATTTCCTAGGGTTGCAAGTAAAACAACAACATGATGGTATTTTTATTTCTCAAACCAAATATGCTTTGAACTTGATTAAAAAGTTCGAATTTGATAATGGTAAGAATTTTGATACTCCTATGAGTACAACCTTAAGACTCTCAAAAGACTCTATAGATAAAAATGTAGATCCCAAACTATATTGTAGCATGATTGGTAGTTTACTTTACTTAACTGCAAGTAGACCTGATATTGCCTTAAGTGTTGGTATTTGTCCTAGATATCAGTCTAACCCTAAAGAATCTTATCTAACTGCTGTTAAGTGGATTATGCGATATGTCATAAGTTCTACTAATTTGGGTCTCTGGTATCCATATGATACTAGTGTTCAATTGGTTGGGTATTCAAATGCTGATTAGGCTGGTAATATCGATGACAGAAAATCGACCAGTGGTTGTTGTTTTTATATCGAAAATTGTTTAGTTTTTTGGTTTAGTAAGAAACAAAGTTCTGTATCGCTCTCTACTGCTGAGGCTGAATACATCGCAGCTGAAAATGCATGTACTTAGCTTGTTTAGATAAAACGTATGTTAAGCGATTATGGAATTGCATAGGAATCAATGATATTATATTGTGATAATTTCAGTGCTATAAATATTTCCAAAAATCCAATTCAGCATTCACTTAACAAGCACATTGACATTAGGTATCATTACATTCGCGAGTTAGTGGAAGAAAAAATAATCTCTTTAGATTATATTTCGACCGAGACTTAACTTGCTGACATTTTCACTAAACCGCTCGACAAAAGCAGGTTTAATAAATTGAAATTTGATTTTGGAATGTGGAATGTAAATTGACTATTCATGCATTTGTGTATCATAGTGTATATATTTGATAATTTATTGGTTTAAATTTTAATTTTTTATAAAAAATGCATATTTTTGTCGATACTCGACTAGTCGAGAAAGTGCTTGACCAGTCGTGGTACGACCGGTCGAGAACGGTCCTCGACCAGTCGTGTAGTGCGTTGGACCTTTTTAATTTGGAGGAAAAACTCATCTTCCTCATTTCCTATTTCTTCTCCAACGGGCATATGCACGACCGGTCGTATCCAACCATTTGATTCATCAAGGTTAGTGCATTTTTTTAGTCAATCTTATAGATTCAAGTTCTATTTTCTTCATCTTTGTCATTTGAGTACTTGATTTCAAGCTCTGTAGAGATTTAAGGATTTTTCTACTCCATTTCCTGATCTTAGAAAACCCATCTCTACTACCTTTGTGATTTTGTGGTACTTTGGTTTTCTTCAAGTAAATGGATGCTAGAGGAAAAAAGAAAACTGTCTGTGGTCCATCATCCTCTAGATCAGCTCCTATTACTCGACGCCATCTTCGGTCATCCGAAGATGATCCCTCACATGTACGAGATTTGCGTATGCACAATGTCATTATTGAAAAAGCTATGTGTATTGAGCACATTACTCCATTTGGTATCCTTCCTCTTCTCCAATCTGTAGGTTGGGATAACATCCTACATTGGGGTGGGCTTGCATACCAATCCATTGCACAGACTATGTGTGCATGTATCTCTGAATTTTCATCTAATAATCTAACTTTTAATATTGATACTAGAGAATGTCTATTTACAGTAGACCGTCATCTAATTACGGATCTAATGGAAATACTTGTTAATGATGAGGGCATCCCTATTCATACTCTAATGGAAAATCCTTCAGAATTAGAAAAACGGATGTTAACCAGAGATTTATGTAATATGGATGTTCAATGGACTCATAAAGGGAATGCGCTCCCCGCAAAGTATTTGTTACCCAAATACAAAGTTCTCCATAGAATTTTTATTTTAAATTTGTATCCTTGTTCTGGTAACAAAACAAAACTAACTTTCTTTTATGGTTCGAGTTTTGCATTCTATCGTCACAGGTACTAAAGTCTGGCTGCCTTCTTTCATATGTCATTTCATCATTCAATTTCGACTCCATCCAGGATACGGTGATATTCCTTTTGCTTATCTTATGATTGTGTTAGCTACTCATATGCTAGTTGTTATGCCTGTTGGAGAGGCTCCTATTCATCATCTTTTGTTTAACAATACTAATTTAAATAAGATGAAATTGGAACTGACACCTGGTCAAAGAGATGTGGGTGGTAGTGGTGCTAAAGCAAGGAATGAAGAAAAAGGTGGCGATCTTCCTCCTGATGATATCAATATGGATGATATATTTGATGAAATTGGATCAGACTCTGGAAATGATCCTGATTATGAGCCATCAGATTTTTATACTCGTCTCGTGCTCTTGAGGAGAGGGTAGAGAACATGAATGTTGCCCATGATTTGCAATTTAAATATATGCACAAGTATCTTAGGCGTTTAAACAAGGGCCTTCATCAAATTGATCCTACCATACCTGCTCCCTCCTCAAGATCTGATTAAGTATTTTAATCTTTGGTCTGTAATAACTTTTATACTACTTTTGGTGTGTGGACTTTGATTTTACTTCAGTTTGTATGATTGACGTTTGATTCAGCTAATTAATGCTATGTGAACTTATTTGCTTATTTCTACTTGCATTGCTTACCTCGTTATTCCTTTCTTTACTCTCTTATTGGTCTTCCACTTCCATTTATTCCTTTCTTCCTTTGTCATATTGTGACAAAAAGGGGGAGAATAATTTTCTGGTTATATACGAGATGTATATATATATATATATATATATATATATATATATATATATATATATGAATATGGATTGTGGAGAGTAAGCATCTCATATTTTATGAAGGGTTTTTATATGCTACTCAGGGGGAGTAAGTAATGAAGATTTTGTGAATGACAACTGGTGCATGATTCGTTAATCATACTAACTTAGGCATGGTTCTTTGTGTTCATAATGATCATATCATATTCTTGTTAAGTGTATTTTGTCACAAATTTGACAAAGGGGGAGATTACAAGTGCAATTGTTATTTGCCCATTTGGTTTTCAAATTTTGTGGTGCCAAAAACACAATCTATGTGTGGTGCCAAAAACACATTCCATGTCTTGTGTAACTTGTGGATTTGTATGTTCATGTTACTGCATTAATGCTACAAGCTAAAAACGGTGATCTACTTCAAGTTCAAGTTCTTTGACTACTTCTGCAAGCTTCAATGATCAGAATATTATAAGAGCTACAACAGAAGATAAGGTCTTGTTCAAGTCTCAAGTACAACTCAAGAGTAAAGTACAAGATGAAGTCCAAGCTTAAGAAGATCTCAAGTTCAAGCTACATCGGAGATTTCAAGTTTCACAATCTTCAAAGGTCAACCATCTTTATAAGAAGTGAAGACTTAATGACCATACTTCACATTTAAGGTTTACATGACCTTAGTTTGACCTTAGGGTAGGTCATTTTGAATACATAATTTATATAGAATATTTTTATAGGTGTTTGGTCTGTTTTAAAACTAGTCCTGAACTCTATTCAACTAGTCCTAGAACTGGCTCAACCAGTCCAAGAAATTTCAAAACTAGACCTAAGTTGTTGCAAATTTTTGAAATTTTTTGGTTGAGCTTCGACCAGTCCTGGAGTCTGTTCGACCGGTCGTAGGAACAGTGTCAACTCATTCACGACCAGTCCTGCAGCTATGACTCAAACTCCAGTAACCATTCTTGGTTTCTCACGACCAATCGTGGATATCCGAAGACCAGTCGTAGAATGGTTTAATCCGATCGCGCTTAAAATTTCAAAATGCAGTTTGACCTACGACCAGTCGTGATGGCCACACGACCAGTCAAAGATGCAATTTCTATAACTATAAATAGAACACAAATTTTAGAGTTTTTCAAGAATTCAATTCAAGTAAAATCAAGGCATCACTCTAAGATAAGTTTGTGTTATTTAAGCTAAGTTGTGTGCATATTTAATATTCTCTTTTGTTAGCTTTATATATTTGATTTTGTTTCTGCATTCCAATTTAAATCGAAAAGAGGAATTACTGTATTCCTTCTTCTTGGAATCAAAATCAAATAGAGCTAGCCCATTTAGTTTAATTTAAAATCAATTAGAACCTAGAACCATTTCAAAGTGAGTATTGGACATTGAACTTCTATATTCAAACTTCTACTCCAATTGGTTCTTCCGGGCTGCTACAAAAGGAGAAATTCAGGTATTTTACATTTATGTAAATTTTCATTTTGGTTTGTTTGAGATTAAGCCAGAAAAATCTCATTGTGTTGGTTATCTAAGGAAAGCCAGAAAACTCAGAAGTGAGGGTTTTTGAATTATGTAAGTCCTTTTCTAAAAGACACAATTGTGAAGGTTTTGGGTGAACCTGTGAAAACCTATTTTGATAGTGAACGTTAATATCCCCTGTGTGAGGATATTAGGAGTGGAGTAGCAATCTGTGTGGTTGTTTTTTAACAGTTGGTGTACACACAGGTGAACCACTATAACTCTTTGTGTTTTATGGATGGGTAATTTATATTTCCTATTTTTGATCAATCAGATTTGTGGAACGTATATGTGAATGTGAATGTTGTAATCTTTTACATTTCAAGCACAGTGGGGAATGTTGTAATAATTTAGATTTAAATTCTTGCAATTTATTTCAATTCCTTGCTATTTATTTATTCCTCTTCGGTTTGAATTTTTGATACAAAGGACGTTCTAGAAATAAGGTTGTCCTGCCATAAACCCTTGATTTTTGTGGTGTAAGGTTGTCCTTAGAACTGAACTTGTATCAACCTCTCAATACTTGTTTATTAAGGTTGCTTTTATTTCAGCATTGTGAATTGATTTATTTTATTTGGCTATCTCTTTATTTTATTCCGCTGTTATAATTTTAATTTGACATAGCCCTATTCAACCCCCCACCCCCCCTCTCCTCTAGGACATATAGCTAGGCCTTTTAAGATATATGCATTGTAATTGCTAAAAGAGTTCATAGTGGCAGAGCTCATCCACTGCACGCCGTCTCTCTCTATCCCTCTCTCTTTTTCCTTGTATGATGGCCCTCCCGTGATGATCATGGACCTTATCCACGCTGTCCCATTATGGGACGCCCTTGCAGCCCACCTTGACAGCTACCCTTGCTGTCCATTTTGGGATAGGTATGGACGTCAGGAAAACATGAATATCAACTTGATCCAAACAGGTGGGCCACACCACGTGGACCCATCTGATGCAGTGTTCCATCTACGTGGTCCAGTCCCTGGACGCTAGATGGAAGGACTATACAAATATCAGATTTATCTAAATCTCTAATGGGCCACCACGTGGACCCGCCTAATGCAAATACTTCATCCATGTCTAGTCACTGGACGTGGACTCCACATGGTGTAAGTGTTTTATCCATGCCGTACAGGGACAGTAGGGCCCACGAGCGATGTATCTACTTCATTCCCACTGTCCATACGTGGGACGTGGCACCTGCCTTAATATATCTGGAATTTCCAGATTGTCCAGGTCGTGGGACCCACCTGCGTGTGATTTATCCACATCATCCATGGCTTGGATGTGGAGCCACATGACGTACGTGTTTCATTCACACCGCCTCTCCTAAGGCAGATTCAAATCTCTGGTGGGCCACGTACATGGGACACCCACCTTGATGTATATATTCTATATCTACACCGTCCAGATGGACGGTGCAATGTGGCGTGCACCATGATGTATCATCCAGGCTATCCAGGGCCTAGACGTTGTTGCTAAAAAATAAAAAAGAAATATAATAATATATATTATATATATAATACATATATATATATATGTATATCTGGTGGGTCCCACCCACCTGATGGAAAGCTGATTGGCTGGTGTACTTTACATTAGCTATATAGCTGATGTATTGATGTCAGCAAGTTCTGTGGGTCCCGCATGATGTATATATTTCACTCCATGCTATCCATCTGTTTCATCCATGCCATCCATTTGCGTGGGCCCCACCAGCAAAGTTCAATGGGTCTGATCATGAGGTGTATTATATCCAAACCGTCCATCTAAGGGACGGTGGGTCAGCAGCCCAACCGCATTTAGCTGCTACGCCAGCAAGCTGTGGGTCTAATCATGATATATGTGTTTTATCTACACCGTCCATTCGCTGACCTGCTGGATGGAAAGGAAACACAAATATCGCCTTGATCTAAAGCAGGTGGGCCACGCTGATGTAGACCCCACCTTGATGCATGATGCACCCACATTGTCCATCTGTGGTGACCTACCGTGATATATGTATTTTATTCCCACCGTCCAGTACTGACGGTGGGGTCCCACGTGATGTATGTGTTGTAAATCCGCATCGTCCAGCCATGGATGGTGGGACTTACCATGATGCATGTGTTTTGTATCCACGCCATCCGTCCGTTTTGCTGGACACAGGGCCCACCTGCCGTATGTACTGGGCTCACCTGATGTATGAAGCCCATTGTGATATATTTATGACTCACGCGATGCGGCCCATTATGATGTATATATGGCCCATAAGTGAGGCCCGACGTGTTGTATATCAGGCCCATGTGATGCGGCCATGGTGATGTATATGAGGTCCATTGTGATGTGTATGCGACCTGTATTTGAGGCTCATTGTGATGTGTATGTGTATTAGGCCCATGAGATGCGGCCCATTGTGATGTGTAAGGCCCATCGGTTGTAGCCCATTGCGATGTATATGAGGCCCTGAGATGTGGCCCATTGTGATGTATATGCGAACCATATTTAAGGCCCATGTGATGCAGCCCACGTGACATATATTAGGCCCATGTGATGTGGCCCATTGTGATGTGTATTAGGCCCATGAGATGCGGCCGATTGCGATGTGTAATGCTCATGGGTTGTGGCCCATTGTGATGTATATGAGGCCCTGAGATGTAGCCCATTGTGATACATATGCGGCCTGTATTTGAGGCTCATTGTGATGAGTATTAGGCCCATGTGATGCGGCTCATGTGATGCAGCCCACGTGACATATATATGGCCTATATGATGACGCCCATTATGATGTGTATGTGGCCCATGAGTGAGGCCCGATGTGATGTATATTGGCCCATATGATGAGGCCCAATATGATGTATATGAGGCCCATATAATGAAGCCCGATGTGATGTATATTGGCCTGTATGATGAGGCCCAATATGATGTATATGAGGCCCATATGATGAGGCCCGATGTGATGTATACAAGGCTCGTATATTGAAGCCCATCGAAAAGTACATTAGGCCCTTGTGTGAGGCCATGGGCTCCACTATATTTTAGGCTTTATGTGGCCACTCCTTGCGAGCAATGTTGGTTAAATGTCCACATTGATGGGCAATTATGGTTAAATGTCCACATCATGACCTTCCCTTAGGCCTTTTGTTAGGTCGATTATGAGTACGTGATAGTATAACATCATGACACATGCCCATATGCATCATCTGCATGCTTAATATGAGGAGTTGATCATAACATATGCCATTAGGCAGATTTGTAAGGCCCATATCCTAGCCCGTACTCTTCAGTCGACTTTTACGATTCATCCCGTCGAATTTCGGCAACCTACGACCTATAATCGACTTTTGCGCGTGACCATAAGTCATATCCCATAGATTTGAGTCAGCTTAATCCAAGTGTACCATTGCAACCACAATGTCACTGCAGTTCCAACGCTGCGTCTTGTACACCGATCCGATACCCTGGCCAGGAGATGTGGGCTGGCGTTTATTTTGAAGAAACACCGCGCTTTTATGAACCCAAGAGAATCTCTACAATCCATCCCATCAATCAATCAATCAATCAAAGTACACACCCATGCTTTCTTTCTCTCCAAGTCAAGCAACCACCTAAGTCAACTCTCAAGTCAAGTACACTATCACCTCACATACATCACTCACATCCATCACCTCCCTTACAACCACCCATTCTCTCTCTCTCTTTCTCTTTACATTTTCCAAGCAACAAAGACCAAAAGAAGAGTGGATGTTCAAGCCTTTCTAAGAGAGAAAAGTGTGGTTGTGTGGCCCACTTCCTCTCCCAAAATCCTTCATCCTAGCTCTTCATTTCTTATCACCCTCCATCAAAGTGAGATACAAGGAGCTTGGCGTTCCATCGGACTAAGAAGATTGAACGGTGGGTGTTTCTATAGGCCTAGATTTCATTGTTTTGATGATGGGCCAAGCGAGGCCTACTGATTGATGGTATGAATCTCACTTTGGACCTTAGATGTGGCCGATAGCCCACCTTAATCCTTATGATCATTCCATGATGGGGCCATTCTCCATGGACCCCATCATGATGTTTACTTTCTAGTTTGAAAGAGGTCATCTAGACCTTCCATTTTGGGTGGAGAAGGAATCTTCACCGTTGATCTTTGATTTGGTAGGCCCACATGTATTGGGACCCACTTGATGTATAATTGAATGCAAGGGAGGGCTCATAGTGGCGGAGCCCTCCATCACACGTGTCCCTTTCTCTCTCTCTCCCTCCCTTTTTCATTTACTTTTGTGTATGATGATGTGGCCGTGTGGCCCACTCGGATGAACCCCACCTTGATGTTTGTCTTATTCACACCATCCAACCATTTGGTGGCCCACCTGGGTAGGGCTCACCCCTCCTTAGCAAGTCTGCAAGTGGGACCCACCTTGAATTTGTGTTGTATGCAAACCGTCCAGCGTCCAAGGACACTGGACGTTGCTACACAGTGAAGTGCGAACTGACAGTGTGATGTATGGACGGCCAGACAAAAAAAAAATATAATATAAATATTAGCTTGGGTAAGGCTTTTGGGGTGGGCTGCTCATGCAGGCCCCACCGTGATGTATCAATCCAATCCACGCCACCCATTCCATTCCCCATTTCATTTTAGGCGTTGAGCCAAAAAAATAAAGCAAATCCAACTATCTGGCAAGCCATAGCATAGAAAACAACGTTTTTACCATTGAAATCCACCCTGATGTTTCTATACCCCAAAATATGTCGAATATTGGGCTTGATGGGTCTGTCTTGGCCATAAAAACTAATGGCTGGGTCGGATTCTCTGGACGCGGGCCCCACCTATGAAAAACCACAGAAAAACGTGTTTTTCAAAAAAAAAAACAAAAAAATGTCCTGCTACATATGACGTTGGGCGGTGGGCAGGGATCCCAGTCGTGGGCCCCACCATGATGTGTGTTGATCATCAACACCGTGCATTTGTTGGGTCCCCTCTGACCAGTGGGCCACCCCAAAAATTAGCCGTATGTGGGACTCAGGTGGCCCACACGGCAGGAAACAGTGTTGATTGAATATCTGCCATTGAAACCCTTTTTGGGTAACAGAAGTTTTGGATCATTATGAAATTTATTTTTCCTCTTCATCTGGGTGTGCGTGACCTTATTAACAGATTAGATGGTAGATAAATGTTATGGTGGACCCCACGTGGGATCCACTGATGTATGTGTTTTATCCACACCGTTCACAGCACTGGACGGTGGGACCCACCCCACGTGTGAGGCTGCACCTAGCATGTGTGTGTGTGTGTATATTATAATATATATACATGATGGTGGGTCCTTCATGGGACCCACCTCCGCCTTTCTAGTGCAGCAAGCTGCACGTACATCAGCTATATTGCTGCTCCTTTGATGGCAGCAAGCCCGTAGGCCCCACATTGATGTATGTATTTCCACATCATCCACCGTTTGGACGAAGGGGCCCACCATGATGCACATGTTGTATCCATACCATCCAACCACTTGTGAGATCATTTTATGGCATGGGAAAATGAGTGAGTCAAATCTAAAGTTCAAGTGGACCCCACCATTTAAAAAGTGGACGGTGACATCCACCATTCAAACTTCTAAGGGCCACAGTAGTTTGTTTTCACTTCATCTATCGCTATGTTATCTTATGAATTGTTGGATCTCAAATACATTATGGCGGCCCACACCATGACATGATCATCCATTGATCAGGTGGACCACATCACAGAAATAGTGGAGGATTGAACGTCTATCATTGAAACCTATTTGGGTCACAAAAGTTCTGGATCAATGGGGAATTGGTCTCCCTCTTAATCCAAGTCTTTATGGCCTTATGGTTAGATTGGTTGGAAAATAAACTTTATAGTGGGCCATGTGATTTATTTACCTGTGAAAATTATTATCTCCATTGCTATTTGTGGTATGGTCCAAATGATCCTTTAATACGACTCATTTTGGGAATTTATGAGGCCCATGTGATTAGGCCCAGCTTGATGTATTTGTGGCCGTCTGTTGAGGCCCATTTTGATATATACATGAGGCCCATGTGATTAGGCCCATCTTAATGTATTTGTGGTCGTCCGTTGAGGCCCACCTTGATATATATAAGGCCCATGTTATGCGGCCCATTTGATGTATTTGAGGCCCAATGGGATGTACATAAGTCCATTGTAATGTGATTCCACCATGGTCTATGTAATGATGTTTATAGCGAGCTATGCCTTGGGAGCAATAATGGTTTGATGTCCACATTGTAAGATTAATGTTGGTTAAATGTTCGCATTGTAATTCTCCCTAAGGCCCGTTGATAGACCCATACTTATTATGTGTAGGCCATCTAGGCCCATCTTCATTGTGAGGATAGTTCATCACCTTCTAACATGCATAGTGTAACTCCATGACTCATGCCCATATGCATCGTATATATGCTTGATATGAGTAGTGACTAATCATTGCATATGTCATTGGGCAGACTATTTATGGGACTCATTGATAGGAGTTACCCACATGAGCGCATGATACGCCTGGGATTGCTGCATGACTGTACGGTGTGACTCATGTATCTCGCATATATGTGACTTGATCATTGTACGCCCTAGCGACATCAGGGCCATGGCCTCTACAGGCACATTGTGGATGGCCGTATCGGATACCGAAAATACTTGGTTCTAGCACTGTGGGCACTTAGGATGTCTTTGGGTGAAAGTCCGAGAACCTTTTTAGTACCAGGAGATGCTTTAACGTCTACACCGAGTGGATATGTCACGCCCCAAACCCGAAAATCGGATTCACAGGAATCCCGATTGCCGAATCCGGTGCCGACAGCCTCCGTAATACCTCATTCTCGGCTCCTAGCGTCCATACGCCAGATTCCGATCCTGGGATCCTACAAGGAGGATTTTTTTGTGTACATTTAACTCATAATAAGCATAACCACAAGTATACCCAAATCACAAAGGCAACATCATCATCATATATCCACTAATATAATCATTTGATTACAATACTGAAGGAAAATACTTAAATCGAAAATCAAGCTCCAGAAGACCGCTGCATGCTCCAAGCTCAACACTGCTGCAATCTAACATCACCTGCACGCATCTATCGTGCATAAGCTTATAGAAAACTTAGAGTGTGGTGTAAGTGTGTGCACAAGGTAAGTGTCAAGTGTTCAATACAATGCCATCATCATACAGTACCGAAAATACTGGTAATCCATAAATCGTACAATATCGGAATAAGCAGAATTACTAACAAGATCATGAATTACCAGAGTAAGCATAAATACTGACAAGAGCAGGAATTATCAGCGTAAACAGAAATACTGGCAAGATCATAAATTATACGATAACAAAGTAAGAAAAAATACGGACAAGTCTATAAGTCAATCAATATCAGAATACGCAATATAGAACAGCTATGCAAATAAAGAATAATATCAGAATACGCGATACAGGTCAACTATACAAATGAGGAGTCATAAAGAGTCAAATATCAGATGCCGTATCTAAACCATATAAATGCAGAAACACAGGTAACCCAAAAATGTCATATGCCATGGATATAATACAATATGCGGTGTGAATGGAATGACCATGCTGGAGTGAATTCGGGATAATAGTACGTAGTATCGCAGGCTATGGGGTCCATCACAAGGGACTTCTATCCAAACCAGTCCCATACCTTAATTTGGATAGTTAGACTCAATGTGGTAAACTTCTGATATTAGGTTAGTTGCGCGCCCCAACTGAAATCCTGGCCATTGCGAAAGTTTACATAACAAATAGTTAAGCACCACCAGCCCGAGTGGATAATGAATGAATGAATAAGTATGCAAATCCTACTCACTAAGTCCACATATCAGTATGGTTCATCTCTGGGATCATCACCGGGGTCTATTACACTCTAGCCAGTTTGCCGCCCCTATTCGAGCGCACAACTAGGTAAGTGGAAGAGACCTCACTATCCGCCTGCCAATATCGGGCCCGGCTCATCAATAACGGACCCATTCCTCAAGCTGGTCAAACTCAACCTAGACATTGCCCCCTCACTCAGGCGGGTAAGGTCACACCCCCTCCCAACCGACCACGACACAGTGGGCGACACGGCCTACTGGTATACGGCCTTCTTGCGCTCATATACATCCACTCGGTCTCAATATTGGGGCGTCTCTTGGCCACGAAGGTTCAGGAATTTTCACCCAGGGACATCTATAGCGCCCGTATGCTAGAACCAAACATTTCCGGTGTCCCCTCTGGCCATCCACGATATGCCTGTGGAGGCTATGGCCCTGATGTCGCTAGGACGTATAGTAATCACAACATACAATGCAAGATGCATGAGTCATACAATCCAGTCATACATCAATCCTGTGCATACCGTGCGCTCATGTGAGATAACCTCCACCTATCAGGGAGTCTCATAACAGCCCGCTCAATGACATATGCAATGGTCAACTACATCTCATAACAAACATGCAGATGATGGGTATGGGCATGTATCATGATGCTATGCTGTCACATACTCATAATCAGTATCAATAACCAACATCGACAATCGACCTCGACAATGTGGACATTTAACCAACATTGCCCCCAAGGAATGGCCCTCATGGATCCTAACATATAGTGAACCCATGACCTCCCACAAGGGCCAATTATACAATACCATGGGCCTCTCTCAAGAGCTTACTACACATCACGATGGGCCTCTCACATGGGTCTTATATAAGGGTTACATATACATTATGACAGGCCTCGCCATACAGGCCACAAATACATCACAATGGGCCCTAGCAACTGGGCCACAAATACATCACTATAGGCCTAATATACATTTCACAGGTGGGCCCTGCACATGGGCTTCATTCACATCAAGTGGGCTGTATCAATGGGCCGCACTAATATATCAAGGTGGGCCGTAAAAACATCATATTGGGCCTTGACAAAGGCCACAAATATATGACAGGTGGGCCCTACTTGTGGTTCCTAGAATACACCATATGGGCCATATAAGCATCAAGTGAACCGCATTACATGGGTCTAATGCACATCGCTATGGGCCGCATCATATGGACCGGAAACACACCTCAATGGGCCTCATCATAGGAGCAAGAATATATATCATAATTGGCCTCACTAAATGGATCAGAAATACATCATGATGGGCCACGACGTATGGGTTGAGTATACATCTCAATGGGCCACGACCCATGGGCCCCAGTACATCATAACAGGCCATAACCTGTGGGCCTTAAATACAACAAGTGGGCCACATCAATGGGCCTAATATACACCTTAAGTGGGCCCTGCCCATGGGCCTCAAATACATGACATGTGGGCCCTACACATGGGCCTTATACGCATCAAATGGGCCACATATCTAAGCCTTGAACACATCAAATGGGCCACACATCATGAGCCCAATACATATCACAATGGACTTGCATCAATGGGCCGCACTAATGAGCCGCATACTCATCAAGTGGGTTGCATCAATGGGCCGCATAAATACACAATAGGTAGGCCCTGCACATGCAGCAGATGGGCCCTCCACCAGATGGTTAGTGTGGATATAGAATGCATACATCTAGTGGGTCACACGTCCCACGGACGGTGTAGATCATACATCGAGGCTGGCCTTATATGACCCGGATGGTTAGGAAGGAACATATGAGGTGGGCTCTTCTCATGGGCTCCAAATACATTACAATGGGCCTTAACCCATGGGCTTTGAATACATCTTAATGGGCCTCACTAAATATATCATAATGGGGTGCCTGCCCTAGACCGCGTGGATCAAAATACATTATGGTGCATCCCATCAAAATAGTTGAACAATATGGATATAAAACATATATCATGTGGGATCCATGTGTACAACAGATGCATCAAGGTGGGCCTTACACAAATGGACTGCATGGATCGAAATACATATGTCACGCGGGTCCCACATTCCACGGCCAGCGATTAGGTGTTGTGGATAAATAAATACATCATGCTGGGCCACACTGCATATGGATGGTATGCTTACACAACACATATAATAAGGAGGGCCCCACCGTCCAGTAACTGCTAGACGGTATGAATATAGAATGCATGTATCAAGGTGGGCACCTCGAATGGACCACAAAATACATTAAAGTGGGCCTGTTGGATGGGCCACTAAATACATCAAAGTGGGCCTGACAAATGGGCTGCAAAATACATCAAAGTGAGCCCGGCAAATGGGCCACAAAATACATCAAAGTGGGCCTGACAAATGGCCTTATATGAATCATATCAAAAGATCAGCCGAACCGCACTCCAAATAACAGTGGTGAGGATAATTTCTACCATTTAAAACTCTCGAGGCCCGCCATTTATTTTCCAGCCCACTGTGGGTCTTGCATATAGCCACAGTGGGTTGGAAAATGAATGGACGGTATGAATTTCATGTACACATCATGTGGGTCCCACTGTCCATCCTATTTGGACGGTGGTGATAAAACACTCATATTATGTAAGCCCCACAAAATCTGAACGGTCTAGATGACACGTCAGATGGGTCTTCCCCCCCCCCCCATGGATGGACGGCCTGCATATACAGCACATACATACGATGGGGTCCACGTACAGTGGACCGGACAGTGTGGGTGGCCACACATGCAGCCGGCCCGTGGGACTTGCTCCCGTCAATACAGCAGCTATATAGATGTTGTACACTAGCCAACCTGCTTCCACATAGGTGGGTCCCACGTGGGGCCCACCATAACGTTTTTTTTTCCATTCAATCCGTTTATAAGGTCATAAAGACCTTAATTAAGAGGCAAAACAAATTTCATAGTGATCCAAAACTCGAGTGACCCACAAAAAGAAGTTCAATGGTGGACGCTCAATACCACTATTTCCTGTGAGGTGGGCCACCTGAGTTGTGTACAGGGCTGATTTTTTTGAGGGGCCCACCGTCCCAATGGGGACCCAACAAATGCATGGTGTCGATGGTCGACACACATCATGGTGGGGCCCACAGCTAGGGCCTGCCTGCCTATAGCGTAGGACGCTGTTGCATCCTCAGGTGGTGTCAGCAACAGCAACAGGCGTTGCTGCCTGCTGCTGCCTTCTTGTGTTTTTTTTTTTTTTGAAATCAAGTATTTCTGTGGGTTTTTTTTTACAGATGGGCCCCGCGTCAAGCGAATCCAACTCAACCATTGGTTCGACAGCTCAAGATAGACCCATCAAGTCCAATATGCAACGTATTTCAATGCATAAAACCATTCGGGTGGGTTTTCAACGGTTGAGAACACTGTTTGTTATGCTACGGCTCACCAGAAATTCGGATCAGCATCATTTTTCGGATCAACGCTCAAAATGATCTGAGGAACAGAATGGACGGCTTGGATTAACAACATGCATCAAGGTGGGGCCTGTATAAGTGGCCCACCCAAAATCAGCTAAAGCTAAATATATATATATATATATATATATATATATATATATATATATATATATATATATATATATATAAATCTTTTTAGTTGCTACCGGTTCACCCACTATCTGTCCATACTCACGTGAAGACATCCAGCGTCCAGGGACGCTGGACGGACTGCCCTCCCTTTGTTAATCAAGGTGGGTCCCACATGGGTATGGCCCACATTTCATTAATGTGGGTTCCATATGGACGTGGCCCACCTGATTTGAATCAATCTAAAACTTGTGTTTTCCCACCACCACAAGGTAGGGTCCACATGACTTGGACAGTTTGGATAAGACATACATCAAGGTGGGGTCCATCCGAGTGGGCCGCACATCACACAAAAAGTGAGAAAGAGAGAGAGAGAGAGAGAGAGAGAGAGAGAGAGAGAAGCACCCACCTTTGATCATGGACTTCTCCTTTCAGCAACGCATTCTAGAGCTCCAATGGATGTATTTCAACAGTAGAGATTGGTTTTGGAGGGTGGGGATGGGAGATAGGAAGTGGGCCACACAAAGTTCTCATGGTGGTTGGAAATGCCTTGGACGTGGGTTGCTTGGGAGGAAATGAGAGATAGAATGAAAGAGAGAGAGAGAGAGAGAGAGAGAGATGATGGGAGAGGAGTGATGGGGTGTGTAAGAGATGGGATGGAAGGGTCGGCTTTAGGGATGGTGTTGTGTACTTGGGGATGGGATAGGGTACTTGACTTGATGGGATTGATTTGACATTTGGTGGAGATTCTCTCCATGTTTGCAACACGCGGTGTTTACGTCGAACTGAACACGGGCTCACATCTCCTGGCCTGGGTATTGCCTCAGTACACGAGAAGCGACATCGAAATCATGGCGACCGCGCGGTCGCACTGGTACAAGTCTCGGGTCGAGCCGACTCTCATATGCAGGACTCGGCTTAGGATCCCGCGCAAATGTCGGATATAGGTTACGGATTGCCGAAATTCATCAGGAAGGATCGTGGGATTCGACGGAACATTATGGACTAGGATACGAGTCTTACAGGATACACGAGTGCCCGAGTACTGAATACCAATAGGCCGCATCTCCCATTGTGTCGTGGTCGGTTGGAAGGGGGTGTGACCTTATCCACACAAGTGAGGGGGTCGTAGGCTAGGCTGAGTTTGACCAGCTCACAAATGAGTCCACTATCGACGAGCCGGGTAGGTATTGGCAGACTACGAGTCAGGCGGATAGTGTGGTCTCTTCCACTTATTGGGCTGTATGGCTAGGGAGGCGGCAGTCAGTGTGAAGTGTATTAGACCTCGGAGATATTCCAGAGAGAAATTGTACTGATATGTGTACTTGATGAGAACTGACATGCTTGCTTTGTATCTCGCATATGACATTTGGCTACATAGGTCTCGCATCGTAGGGTCTTGGTATGCCGATAGCATTCATGCCTTGCATCACATAGCCTTGGCACGGCTGATGGTATTCATACCGTATATTTTCGCATTACTCTGATATTGTATACTTAACACTCGCCTTGTACACACACTTACGCCACCCTCTAAGCTTTTGTAAGCTTATACACGACTGTTGCATGCAAGTGTCATTGGATCACAGCAGCGCTGAGGCAGGAGTGCGTATCGGATTATTTTAGAGCTTTTTGATTACCCTGTATTTCCCTTCCCACTTTATACTTAAAGTTTTTGATATAGTGGATATGTGGTGATGTTGTTTTGTGACTTGGTTATGCTTGTGGTTATGCTCCATCACAAAAAAAAAATCATACTGAAAATCCTCCTTGTAGGATCCCAGGATCAAAATCTAGCATACGAGTGCCGGGATCCGAGAATGGGGCACTACGGAGGCTGTCGGCCCCGAATTCGGCAATCGAAAATTTTGTGAGCCCGTTTTCGAGTTTGGGGCGTGACAGATTATTATGAGGCTCCCTGATAGACGAAGTTCCCCACATGAGCGAGCAATACGCGCAGGTTTAATGCATGATTGGATGGTACGACTCATGCATCTCGCATTTGGGGATACAACTATTGTACGCCCTAGCGATATCAAGGTTGTAGCCTCCACAAGCATATCGGGATAGCCAGATGGGACATCAAAAATCTTTTTCTACATAGGGTGTTATAAATGTCCCTGGGTGAAAGTCCCTAAACCTCCGTGGCCAAGAGACGCTCTAACGCCTAAACCGAGTGGATACATGAGTGCCCGAGTGCCGAATACCAGTAGGCCGCATCTCCCAGTGTGTCGTGGTCGGTTGGAAGGGAGTGGCCTTACTCGCTTGATGGTATGGGGCATAGCTAAGCTGAGTTTGACCAGATCATAAATGAGTCCGCTATCGACGTGCCGAGTAGATATTGGCTGACTACTAGCCAGGCGAATAGTGTAGTCTTTTCCACTTGTATGGTTGTGCGTCTAGTAAGCGGCGATCTGTGTAGAGTGTACTAGACCCCGGTGATGATCCTAGAGATGTATAATACTAATATGTGGACTTATTCAACAAGAGTTGCATACTCAGCATTTTATCTATTCATTCATTCACTATTTACTCGGGCTGGTGGTGCGCAACTAATTGTTATGTGTACCTTTGTAATGGCTAGGATTTCAGTTGGGGCGGGCGACTAACCTGAGATCAGGAGTTTACCACATTGAGTCTGGCTATCCAAATTTAGGTATAGGACTGGTTTGGATAGAAGTCCCTTGTAATGGACCCTATAGCCTACAAACTACGTATTATCATCCTGACTTCACACTCCAGCTTGGTCATTTCATTCGCACCGCATATTTCTTTACATCCACAGCATATGACATTTTGGGTTGCCATGTTTCTTCATTTATATGGCCTAGATGAGGCTGACAGTATTCGTGGACTCATTAGCATTTGCATATTGCATTACATTCTCAGTATATGATATTTGGCTTATTATGTCTCTGTATTGCATAGTTGATCTACGTTGCTTCCTCAGTATATGATATTTGGCTTACTATGTCTCCGCATGACATAGTTGATCTACATTGCTTCCTCAGTATATGATGTTGGCTTATTATATTTTTGTATCTCATAGCCTGTATAAGGCTAATGGTATTTATAAACTTATCAGCATGTTTCCACATTGCTCTAATATTGCATAGTTGGCACTTACCTCGCGCACACACTTACACCACCCTCTAAGCTTTCTATAAGCTTATGCACGATAGATGCGTGCAGGTGGTCTTAGGTCACAGCAGCATTGAGCTTGGAGTCTGCAGCGGTCTTCTGGAGCTTTGATTTTTGATATATGTATATTTCCCTTTCAACATTGTATTCAACTGTTTATATTAGTGGATATGTGATAATGATGTTGGCTTTGTGATTTGGGTAAACTTGTGGTTATGCTTCTTATGAGATAACTGTACGTTGGAAAATCCTCCTTGTAGAATCCCAAGATCGGAATATGGCATATGGGCGCTGAGAGCCGAGAATGGGGTACTATGGAGGCTATCGGCACCGAATTCGGTGATCGGGAATTATGTGAGCCCGGTTTTCGAGTTTGGGGCGTGACATAGCTAGTGTGTGGACATCAGTAAGTTTTGTGGGTCCCATCATGAGGTATGTGTTATATCCAAGCCGTACATCCATTTTTTGAGCTTGTCGTAAGACTTAAGCTGAAAAATAACATAAATATAAAGATCAAGTGGACCATGCTGCAAAAAATCAATAGGGGATTAAACGTCTACCATTGAAACCCTTTTGGGGTCATAGAAGTTTTCGATCAATACGATATTTATTTTTCCTTTTCATCCATGTCTTTGTGACCTCATGAACAGGTTAGATGGAAAATAAACATTACAGCGGGCCTTACAACTGTTTTAAATTTGAAAATCATTATCACTACTGCTATTTGTGTGATCCATTTGAGCTTTGGATATGATTCATTTTTGGCTCATGCTTTACAATGATCTCGACAAATGGATGGACGGTGTAGATAAATTAAATACAACATTTTGGGGCCCACGTAACTTTGATCTCCTTTGAACCATTTGTACAACTCGGAGCTCGAGGAATAGAGGTGTACATGAGTTGAACCGAGTCGAGCTTGGCACAGCTCAACTCGGCTCAGCCATTAGCTGACCCCGGGTCAAACTCAGTTCAGCTCAGTCCTCGAGCCTGACTGGCCAGCTTGGCTTAGTTCGGTCAGCAACTCAGGCCAGTTTAAGTTAAGTTCGAGGCAAGATCGAGCCGAGTTTGCATGTGCAGCATTTTCACAAACATATGAACTGCACATTCAATTTCTCACTGTATGTAAAACAACAATAGTAGTTTTATATGTATTACATCAAACACTCAGTAGGCAACATCAAAATCAAGACACAAGGGTATTTGTTTCATATCTATACCTTCCTCGCCACCATCTGACACTTCATTGAGTCATTTCATCAAACACTTGGTGAGCAACATCAATATCAAAATAATCAAGTCACCGAACTAGTTCGATCCAAGTTCAATTCAAGTTGGGGTTCGATTCGAGTCGAGTCAAGCTCGGGCAAGCACGAACTCAGTTTGAAATTTATTCCAAGCTAAAATAATCAGCTTGAACTCAGTTTCAAAGCAAGTCGAATCAAGCTTTTTTGGCTCGACTTGAGCAAACTAACCGGGCTAACTCGGTTCGTGTACAGCCCTGTCGAAGAGGGCTTCCCTTGTCTTCGCGGAAACGGATTGGTTACTCCCTCTGACACCAGCCAATGGCTGGTGGTCTGTGATACGTGGCCCCAACATAATGTATGTGTTTCATCCATGCCTCCATCTATTTTTCTAGATCATTTTATGGTATAAGACCAAAAATGAAGTAGATCCCAATCTCAAGTGGACCACATTACAAGAAACAGTGTTGAATGATCATCGACCATTAAATACCTTTTGGGGCCATAAAAGTTTTGGATCAAGCTGATTTTTGTTTTATTACCTTCATCTGGGCTGTATAACCTAATCAACAGATTGGATGTCAAATAAACAGTACAGTGGGCCTTATGAGGATTTTAATGTTAGATATCCAATCACTATTGTTTTCCCGTGGTGTGGTGAGATTTATATCCATCTAGTTTTTGGGATAAAGCCCTAAAATGATATGTAAAAATGGATGAACGGAATGGATGAAACACATACATCATGGTCCCACAGAGCACCGATCACCGGCCACCGGGCTGGTGGCAGGGGGAGTAGCCAATCCGTTTCCCGTCTTCGCACGACACGTACTCACATCAGCGATATCGCTGGTGTGTGGTACACCAGCCAATCCACTTCCACACGATGCGGGCCAGGCCGTGGCCCAGCTTGTTGTATTTGTAGTATATCCACGGCGTCCATCTGTTTTTCCAGCTTTTTTTTTTAGGACATGAGACAAAACATCAGATCCAAGTGGCAGGTGGACCACACCACAGGAAAAAAGTGGTGATTGAACGCCCACCTTTAAAAACTTTCTAAGGTCCATTGTAATGCTTATTTTCCATCCAACCTACTGATAAGGTGGCATAGACCTGAATGAAGAGAACACAAATATTATCATATTATCTTGATCTAAAACTTTTGTAGATAAGTCTTTAATGTGGGTGTTCAATCATCACTTTTTCCTATAGTGTGGTCCATCTGAGATTTGGATCCAAAATATTTTTGGGATTATGACCTAAAATCGGCTGAAAAAATGGATGGACGGCGTGGATAAAACAAATACATCATGGTGGGGCCACAAAGCTTTTTCAGTACCAAACAGTACTGACGCCGGTGGTGTGTGCTACATCACGCAATCCAAGTCTGAGAGCCAGTATGAAATGTTGGATTTGGCGCACATGCAGATGATTCCATCTCATCCTCTTACGTGGGGTTCCGTCCGTGCACCGCATGACGAATGGTACATTTCACTCTCTTGTCGGCAAAGGTGGGTCCCACATTATGATGATCCATCAGGTCTTTTCTAATATAATTAATATGAGCTGTCCATTTTCTACAGATTGATAAGATGATTGGGTCGCCCGGTCAAAGTTATTTTTGAGATAGCCGCCCCTCATATGGATATATCATATTAATGACAGAACTACAACCATTAGTCAGATGGTTACGATTATCCCATCAAATGATTTTTGAGCGGGATGGGAAATCAAAGGTAGAACCCACATGATGAACATCCTATGTCAATGATCGGACCACAAACACTAGTTGTATGGTTAGGATCAACCGACAAAAGCAATTTTTAAGAGGACTAGGCAATCAAATGTAGGCCCCACATGATGGATGGTCCGGATCAATGATCAGATCATTTCTACTATGATTAATGGGCCATCCATTCTCAGGTTTGGGCCTACCATCATAGGTCCATTCAAGATTGGGCTTGGCTCTTAATCACTGGGCCACCTAGTTCAAACCCGGCCATTCCACCCCTAGTTTAGATTAATGGTGGAATTTTTCTAGTATGATTATGGACCATCCATTTTCTTAACTACTAGCTGGATGATTGGGATCATCCTCTCTCTGTCTCTATGTGAATTTTTAAAGGGATAAGCCATAACAGTAGTTCCCACATGATGAATGGTCTATATTAATGATCAGACCTTTTTTAGTACGATTAATACTGATAAGCCAATGTCCCCAACCATTGATAAGATGTCTAGGATTATTGTATGAAGTGATTTGAGAGATATTAGTAATCAAAGGTGGGGAAGAAATTCCAAATCAATGATAAAACCTTTGTCTAGCATGATCTACGTACCATCTATTTTCCCAACCACTAGTCGACGGTTAGTTCATCTCACCAAAGTGATATTTCATAGAGATAGGCAATCAAAGTTGGGCTACATGATTGACAGTTCATATTAATGGCCATACTTCTAGTACGATATAAAACCATTTATTTTCCAAGATATCAATTGCAAGGATAGAAATTATTTATCTAAGTGCTTCTTGACAGGGATACACGAAAATGCAAGACTGGACGGTGGATTGTCCATACCAACAATCTTCATACGTGTGAGTGTATCATTTTAATTGGGCCACTCATGTTCATGTGGAGCCCACATGTACAACTATTTACATTTTTTTATCCATTTCTCTAATAGTGTTAAGTAATTGTGTCATCATTATTATTTTACCACTGCCAAACCAGGCACAAAAATGGTTGGTCAGATGTGTAAATGTATTAAGTAGGAGAGTAAAGTACTTTATATTAGAAACCAACCATTAATAAAGTTAGCATTGGAGAAATTTGAGAATTATCCATCCAGTGATTTCTAAGTATATTACCTTACCCCAATAAGGTTTATATATGTACGATGAATATACATTGAATGTAAATTAAATGAATGAGAATACTTTAAAAGTAAATTAATAGATATACATGAAAGGTAAATCAATATCCTTTCAACTAATATCATCACAATTATAACTCACCGTATTGGTGCATTCATATTATAAAGACGAGTGTATACAATTGGAAGTCTTTTATTATTATTTTGGATTTTTATTACATTTTAAGTTGTTGTATATCATAGGCTCTTAATTACATTGTAGGGAATAACTATCGATTCTAAGGTAAAATATAGAAATAATTACAAATAATCACCTACCTTTAGGTCTATTTTTGGGTACATACTCGCTTTAAAAATATTTAAAGTAATCCGCATATCATTTTGCGTCATTATTGATATAAGTGTTTGGCATCGTATGATAAATTTCCCTTCAGTTAAACCAAACCATGATAAAATTGATGGTAAATAACCACGGTAAAAACTCAATTTCACTCTTACATGAAATCGATAGCAATTCATTGCACCCTTCATCGAAACTCTAATCAGAATCTCTTGTTGAACACCCTTGTCGATCAATATCAATGGCTTTCCTCTTCCTCTCTGTAGTCATGTGAAATCGACAACAACTCTTCGAAAACCCTAGTCGATCAAAATTAATGGCTTTTCGCTTTCGCTCTGTAGCTATGTGAAATCGACAGTAGTAAAACATGAACGACAACAACAAATCCTTTTAGTGGGATTAACAGTAATAGACCCTGGATCCTTACTCTTGGACGGGTGGTAGACTCTTGGGAGTTTCAACTCCCGTTCCAGGGTTCGAGTGTCCATAGGGGGTGAAATTCCCAAACGTGTAGGGAGTGAGTGTGTGCGTGTGTGGGGGTGTGTGTGGGGGTGTGTGTGCGTGTGTAAAAAAAAAAAAAAAAAAACAGTAATAGACCCTCGACAGCAGCAAACCCGTTGTCTTTCTCTCGACGACAATAATCATGTTCTCTTCCTTTGCTCGTTATGTTCTTCTCGTACTCTCGTTTTTTTCCTCTTGTCACTCCCTAAAATAGACCGGTGTTCACTCCCCAAGTATAGGATTGTGATGTAGTAATAAACTCTGTAAGACCGAGGTCGAATCCACAGGAATTGAAACCTGTACGCTATCTAAAACTAAATAGAACTAGAACTAGAATAAGATGAAACTTAAACCGAATGAATTTGATGGAATAATGATGAAATAATTATCTAAACTTAAAGATTTCAAAAGTAGGGAACTAAGGATTCAGAGGATCCACTTGTAGAGATCAAGGAGATCTTATGCCTATTTCAAGAATTCAACTAAACTTAGAGTCTTATCTTCATCCAAATGAAGGGTGTAACCATCAAACTGAATTTCCTTTGATATAGTTTTCAAGAGATGTAAGGTATATGAATTAGAATGGATTCCATTACCAAACCATGCCCAGGAGACAAAGTAAATAACAGAATTAAACTAATTACCAACCAATCAACAATGCATGAAGGTTAGGAAGGGTACCGACATCCAACCATACCCAGGAGACAATGGTGAACAACAGGGCTTCCTGACCTCATAAACATAAAAAGGCAACGGAAATATTCAAAGCCATCGCAGACCCATTGTAATTTCAATCACAACAGACCATTAAGAACTAAAAACATTCCCATAATAAAATTAAATAAAAATTCATTCAGTCTAAACAAAAGGCACAAGCATAGATTCTCTCATTACGCTGCAAGCTTCACCTCTTAGCCCTAGCTAAGAGGTTCAGCCCAACATGAATGGACTGGATCTCTTAAATAAAAACAAACTAAAATAAAAAGAAAAACAAAGAAAAACAAAACCCTCTAAATAAGCTTCACTTCTCCCTCTTCTCCTTGCTCCACGTCCAAGCTGAGATCCCTTCCTCTTTCTTCCTCTCTCTCTCTTATAGGCAGGAAAGGTCGGCTGCTCCCTCGCTAGAGTCGGTGAAAATCCTTTTTAGAAACTGCCTCTACAGCTGTTAACATATGTTGTTCCGCAGCCGGACGCAGCGGGCAACGTATGTTGAAGTCGCAGCTGGAAGACATCGCCCACAACTTCTCACTTCCCTTGCAAATCATCAAAATAACTGCCCCATCTTGATCAGATTTTTCGTCCCAACAGGATGGACGGTCTGGATCATCGAAACGATCAGAGACGGTGGACCAAGAAGATGAGGATTGTCCAGTTTTTCCGGACTGCGAAACAGAGCCAGCGCAAGAAGCGCTGGCTGTCGGTGGGACCCACTTCTTCCGATGTCTGCGAAATCCACTCCGTCCATTGGGAGCGTGTCAAAAAACAATTTAGGAAGGGCGAGTTTTTTCCAATTTTGGTGTGGCCCATTGTGTTAGATCTTCTTACCGTTCGTCTTGCTTTTGGACGATCAAAAACATATCTATGATACCTTTTGAAATTCCGCCACCTAGACTTGAGTGATAGAGGCCTCGTGATTCTCATGGACGGTTTGGATTGTCTACATGGACAATGGATGGGGCCCACAACTTGAATCAGCGTCCGCACCTGCGGACGCTGTTTATGTGTATTTGGATCGGTCAGCACCCGCTGACCGATCTTGGTTGGCCTGGTGCAACTCGGGAGTGCACTGCACGGTGCACTCCACCTTATATGTGAGGTCCACTCGTGATGCTCATGAGAAATCCACACCATCCATCATGTTTCCCTTCTAATTTAAGGGGTTGAAACCAAAGTTGAAGCATATCCAAAGATCAAGTGGGCCCTAGGATGTTAATTCATAAGCTGATCTGACTGTTGGGATACTTTCACAGAGATCCATGGGTTGCAATTCGACATGTACGGTTAATTTATGGTCCTCAGGTTATGTATGAAGTTTCGAGCCGAATGGATGGTGGGAACCCTGTGATCTTGTATTCTCGCTGACTTTCAGGCCACTTGAGCTTCAATTTCTCAGTTTTCTTGGATTTCTGGTGTTGATCTTGGTGTCCTGGAGTCCGTCTCTTGCCTTAGTGTCATCAGAGCGTTAAATCTATGCTTTAAGCAACCTGTTTCAGTCCAAGCTCGTAAAGTCACCTTGCAACACAAACACGATTAAATGGGGCATTAAACAGTATCAAGTTCCTAAAATCAGGTAATAAATGGGGTTTAATATGCAATATTTGACCCTCAACACAACCCCCAACCAGCATTTTGCTAGTCCCGAGCAAAGTATGCAAAAAATAAATTAAGAAGTATAAGATGATTATGAACTCGAGTGATTCTTGAAAAATAATTCAGATACGAGAATTCTAAGATTCATGAATATTGAGCCATATGTTCACCTGGGACTCAAGCACATGGTAAATTTCATAGTCAGGCTCATAGTATTAATCCATTAATTAGAAAATTTCTAAACATTAAGTACCATGAGTGTATAGTGAAATCTCGTCTTATCATCAAGGTTCACTTCTCTATGACATGATGTCCTTGGCACTCAACAAGAGCATTCAGGACAACCAAAACTTACCTCACGGCTCATCCTTTCATTCTTTCATATTTGTTTTTTCATTAAAAATAACGCCATGGAGGGGAATCACATCCTCACCTATAGGGAGCAAACCTATGGTGAAGACCGTACACCTAACCCTTTCACATATCATCCATGGGGAATTAAATTCCCACCTATAGGGAACAAACCTATGGTGAAGATTATTCGCCCAACTCTTTCCGCAGGCTATCTTGTAACTGGGTATTTTCTTTTTGTTTCATTCTTCTTATTGAACATGATGGCCAAATTCCCCAGGTTGGTTCCTTCCATGCTTAATGATCACCAAATTATAATTTAATATTGAACTGAAACCGTAATGTGCAAGCGAGATGCGTCTTGTGAAATCATGACTCAATCAATGTTTAAAACCTCTAATCAAGGATTAACAGTTTGAACTTAACTGTGAAAGCTAAAAAATACGGAATCCAAGAGTCATAAATTGCCAACATCACTTATCTTGTAATTCTAAATCCAAGATGGCCGTCAAAATCACTTCGACTTCATAAGAAATTCCAGAAAAATTAAAAATTTTCACAATTTTTGCTCAAGACCAAGAAAACACTGATTAGGAAACCTAATCTCCCACCCCCAACCTAAAATCTACATTGTCCTCAATGTACAAGATATAAGCATACAATGCATATGAGACAACGAAAGTAAAAGAAAAGTGATGGAAAGATAGTACCTGGATAACGAATCGAGATACTTTTTCAAAAATATCAGCGAGAGAGTAAGTCAGCACAAGAGAGAAATCAACACAAGTAAAGCACAAATAATAAAAATAAACTCCTACCTATACTACTTTCGCAGGTGCTCTCGATTGTATTTAGCGTATGCAACAAGCCTTTAAACCCCTAGGTTGCCCCTAGTGGACGAGTTATAGTCTCGTGAGGGTTTGCAGCAATGCTACCCACAAATATTAAATTAACTAATCATGGAATCAAAAGCTAGGTTTTCTCCCAAGAGCGCTAAGTTTACCGTCTCCAGCCAGACAAATAAAGCAAACTATCCTAATCCTACGAAAGCAGGGAAAAACTACTCGATCATGTCGTAAGGTTCCTCTTCTGGCCAATATCGTGATAAGTTTCTCAATAAGTTCCTCAACGGGAACATCCAAAAGCCCTTTTTGCAATAAGCTTGGATGCCCTGGGGCTTGACTTTCCAGAGAAACTTATGTACCTCATTAAAAATTTGACGTTGATTCGCTTGAGGTATCCAAAGTATATATGATTCACCTGTGTCAGAAAAAGTTTCAAAGTTAGTATCCCATGGTGAATCAGAGACTACAGGTAGAGCAAATTGAGAAAAGTTTTCAGGAAATGGTGTAGTCTCAACATATTCCGAAGTAGCAGCCTTCGGTTCAATTTTCAGCTCCTCCTCCCCTAATGGTAAACATTCAGTATCTGTGGAAGGAGGGGCTTCAGAGTAAGGGTTCTCTTGGTCAATGATAACTACCGAGATATTGTCTTGCAAGGCATTCACTATGTCTCTTATCATGGGATCATTTGAATCTGTAAAGTGTGCCAAGCAATCATCTAAAGAATTAGAAAATTCAGTTGAGCGTGACTTATGTTCCACATTAGAGCTCGTGATGATCTGCCCAAGGAATCCATCATCTTTAAAGGTAAACGGAGGTGTGCTCTCTTGCTCCAGCCCTGCACAGACAGATTGAGGGTCAGTGTACGAAGCATTGATGTGCGGACTCTGCTCATTGATACTACTCAGAAGAGGCATTGAATCGTCATTATTCAACAGTTCAGATGGTGGCATCAATTGGGTGGTTTCAATTTCAAGAGTCATATCGAGTAACTCGTCCACCTCCCGAATCATATCATCATTCAATTCAGGGCAGTGGTCCAAACATGTATCACAAGGGTTGGAAGGTTTAGTTGAAAATGGTTCATTCTCCACATTCAAATCAGTCATGTCAGACAGGTGGAGTTGATCCTTATGGTTGACAACTTCCTGAACCTCTTGATCATTGATAGGGGCCACACCTGAGATTGAATCCCAGTACTCATTATCGTCCAGTTCCATGCAGTGTGCACTTGGGATGGGATCACATTCCTCACATTTTATTCCTAGAGTGGGTTGAGGTTCGAATAAACTAACATCAACCTCATCAGTATAATCATGTGTTGTAACACCCTGAAAATCGGGGGTCGAGCATAAACTCAACTCCCGAGTTCCAACGCATCACTTATGCAACAAAATGAATAATGATTGAATGTGATCGGTATTAGTGCAATGAACATGAGTGAGATTAAGCCAAAACAGCATATCATACTCCAGAGACAGTTAAATTTGCAAGCGGAAGACTGTGATAGATAGATAAAATATATAAACTGTGGTGGGTCTCCAGAGTGTGATAAAGTTACCAGGTTAAATAATTACAAGTATGATTTTAAATTATACCAAGTTGTGTAGTGTGATCTAGTCAACATCCCTGTGGCCCCGACAATCAAGGCACGGCTCTCACGAAGCCGCTGCGAGAGAAACTTGACATATACGAGGAAGCATTCTCGTCGTCATAGAAAGTCGGCTCGCCTCGAAATAGCGTCGCCATCGCAATCAGACAAAGTCGGTGGGTGTTCGAACACCGTCCCGTATCGTAGGAGTGAGTGATCAACTCAGTGGAACAATAAAGCATAGGTTAACATGTTATCAATTCAGTCAAGCAGTAATGATAAAGCAGTACAATCAAACAATTTTAACTACTCTTATTTAATGCAAGTATGAAATGACATGATGTATGCCCTTGCCAAACCACCCTCATGCGACATCATCTTACGTTCGCGAATGCGTCCATCCCTCAGTGCTCCACATCTACCAGGCACATGCAGTGCGATGATGAGCATGATTACCGAGTAATTATTAGTTCATTTCAAACAGCAGTATTGGGAAACTAAGGTACCTCCCTTGTATCATTCCCAAACATGATCCATTCTAGGGTCGTCAGTCCTGGTTAATCTCATACGTTATTATGGTTTGAGAGGCGTAGCGAAGGCATCACAAAGGGCTCGTCACCCGTCAGCACGGATACAGATCTCACCGTATGCGACTCAATTGCTGACCGTCAGCTCGAGTACAGGTCTCACCGTACTCGGCTCAATCACTAGCCGTCAGCTCGAATACAGGTCTCACCGTACTCGGCTCAACTCATACTCTAGTTGCTGTGAAAGACTCGTCGCTAATCACAGACCTTGGAGTATACTCGAAGATACTACAGAGGACTCGTCGCCCATCAGCACGAATACAGGTCTCACCGTACTCGGCTCTCGCCGTAAGTATCGACAGCTCGAATACAGTGCCCCATACCACCGTATTCGGCTCACGAGTTTGGGTTGCTGAATGGTCACTACGAGGAGGCACATGGCCCCAGCATAGGCCGATAGCTCAGCCACGGTGTCCCATACCACCATGTCCGGCTCATGAGTCTTAGCGGATCGAGGTACCATGGTTAACGGGATTGCCACTGGTAAGTTTGGTACCCTAGGTTGAAACAGTAATGACCAGACATGGTGAACACACATTCGACATATCGGGTTAATTGACGAGCCTGACTAGCTCGAGCGCACAACAAGTTGGGCAATGTGAAGCGCAAGAGCACTCCGTGTGGCCAACCACTATCGCCAACTGAAGTACGACTCGGGTTTGTCAGACACATCCATTGTGGCGACATGAATCTCAGCCACAATCTCAAGTCTAGTACTGAATGTTTGGACTATAGACATAGTCACAAACTCAAACAGTTCTCATCAATAGCATGTGGAGTTAAGCATGATAAACAAAGTAACACAAACATGCTAGGAGGCATGTCATAAAGCATGTTATAGAGCATGATATAAAGCATGTTATAAAGCATGTAATAGAGCACTATACAGATAGGGATACAAATACATATACATCATATATGAGTGGTTGTAGTAAACAACCACATGGAGGAAATCCTACATGTCTCTAAGGTAGTCGAGAATTCCATCTCAGCACCGACCTACGGTGCAAACATCCAAACATTCACTCTCACAAGCATTCACACAAACACTTGGAGTATGTTATTTCAACATACATGACGTATATTAGTAAAACATGTATTAGGGCTATTCTTTCGCTAAGCTAGCATTTTATCGCGTATATCATAATCATACAGCAAATAATCATGACAATTGCGTTTCCAAAATTTACACGTATACGATATTTCTAGAATACACAATTTCAACATACGTAGTATTTACAAGCGAACATGTATTACGGCGATTCTTTTCGCCAAGAAATTAATTTATACGCACATAATATATTTATACAACAATTAATCATGACAAACACATCGCTAAAATATACACGTATACGGTACTTCTTACAATACCGTATTTCTACATACATGGTGTATATTAGTAAACATGTATTTAGGCGAACCCTTTCGCCAAATGAGTATTTTATCCATACATCATATATCCATACGACAAATAAACATGTCAAATACATTTCCATAAAAAATACGTATACGGTATTTTATACGAATACCTAGAGTATGTGAAATTCCAAATTTTACAATTTTAATCGAAACAGAAAATGGAAAGCACTTTGTACATGTGCAATTGCATGCAGATCATGAATCTACCATTATCTGACATTGAAAGCATTGAAAACCGCAACCTATACACCTAAAGTCCTCACCTTTTGTCGTAGAATCGTAACGAAGTCGATAGGTTCGCTAAGCTTCCGTATACGGGAGTTTGGCAACCTAGAGAACGAAACAGGTTAGTTATTTCATAACCTACAACCTATACAACCCTAAAACAGGTTAGGGTTAGGGTTTCTTACCTAGAAACGGCCAGGAATCGTAGGAAAGCGATAAGAATCAGGCGGTGGAGCCCGAATAGCGGCAGGGAACAGCAGCAGGGAGTTCCTCCCACATCTCCCACACTTTCTCTCTCTTTTCCCTCTCTCAAATCCAAATTCGTATGGCTGAAATGGGAGAGGGTTTAAGGTCCTTATATAGTCTAAAACTTCACCAAAATAGACTTCTAGACAAGGTTCACCTAGGTTATAACCAAAGCGGAACTTTTTCAGCTCAACGAAGGACTTCTGGCGGGCCTCCTTGAGCCAAAGGTCGGACTTAAGCTCACCGACACCGGATCTACGTTCTATTAAGTTTTCGTTTCAGTCGGATTTACAGATCACGCGTGGCGGACCAGTTTCAGTTCAACGGTCAGTGGATCTCGATCGGAGATTCCGAGTACATGTAAATGTTTATGAAATTTTTCCTGATCCGAGGGTGTAATTTGGTCAGATTCTGATGGTCTGGTTGCTTAAAACTGATCCGCAAGCGACGAGTCTCAGATTACTATTCAAGATATTTATTTTGGAAAGAAAAAAAGTGTTTTCACACTCTCTCGCTCCGGACTCAAACGAACAGCCGTGGGACACTATCTCAATTTGATTTCCGAGATGGTTGTCAAGCCCAGCGAGGCGGTCCTAATTCCCTAACTTCGTATTATTCGGACTCCCGACGTGCGGTCCAGATCCGATACGGAGTTTCGAGATGCTCCCGAGAGCAGCCGGGTAATGAGATTGATCCTAGATTTCAGGGTAACCTAGCGTCAATGATTTTACAAGTTTTGGGTCTTGCAGATCGTATTTAAAGCTATTCAAATGGATTTCGTAGCTAATCTAGTTTAGTACTTAGTTAACTTTATCAAATTTCTAAAGGATTTAATCCCAAGTGATTTCCGTCTGAGGTAGTATTTAGTCCTTTGCAGTTTGTATCTAAAGTGATCTAAGTTATACTACTTAGCTAGTTTAAGATAGTGTCTAGGGCGAAAGTGCTTTGAAAAATTGAAAGAACAAGGTAGTGAAGGGTGGGATTTGTGAAGGAAATGGGTTAAGGAGCGATTTTAGACTGTGGAATTCAGTTCTGACAAGTTAATAAAGTGTTAGGATCGACCCATTGCCTAAGGACGTCTAATTCCAGGTTGGCAAAAATCCGGGGTGTTACATATGTGTCATGTGAATGAAGTGTGCCACTATCATTATATTTGAAAGACATCCAGGTCTCTTGATCATTTCTTTGGACAGTCATCGAGATCGACTCATCAGGAAATTGAACCATCTGCTCATTAATGGAATCCAATTCCTCATTCATAATTTCGGTTTCTGCCACAAGCGAGTTATGATCACTTTCTTCATTGTGCTTCTAGATTGAGATGAGACTGGGATAACCTAGCCTCTTCCTTCTCCATAAGATGTGACTGAATGATTGGAATTGAGGATTTGAGCAATTCGCATGATTGTATGACAAGTTGATTGAACTGCTCTTGTGCTTTCATGAGCTTCTGAAGTGAATCCTCTTGGATTGTTTCTGATTGAGTTTCAAAGGTAAAAGACCCAAGAGAATTATCACTATAATATATAACTGGTTCAGCTTCCCGACATTGATGTTTCCATTGATTATAGTCATACGGATCACAGGTGGGAGAATCTGATGGTTGGTAATACTTATTATCACTCATAATATAATTACGTATTGTTTTCTTTTTCTCGGATGGGTGATAATAATTCTCACTCCCATAGTTATGATAACCCCAACACTCACGTACTGTCCGTGGGGTGAAATTGTTCTCCCGTATATGATCATGTAAGGACTTCTTAACTGATGGAGTGTTATGCTCAGGTTGGTTCTCGATGATTGGTTCAGGAAAATTCTGAGACATAGGTTGATGTTGGTCATAATCATCATACATCCCATCGCACTGTTTCACATGCTCAAAAGCTATCTCAGCATATTGACGTTCCCACTCATGCATATACATGATGAAACCCTCAATCTAAATTTAATCCTATGAAAATAAAAGAAAAGATCCTACAGCAGTATGGAAAGTAATAGGAGGAGAAGTTAGAAGGAAGGTACCAAATGAGAAGTTTTATGTTAAGATCCTGCAAAAGAAAACAAAAGAAATTAGTTCCTAAAAATAGAAATTCTACAGTTAGAAAATTCTGAGATGAAAATAGAAAGTTAGTTTCAAACACAAAAAGGAAGGTTTCCTAAACCTAGAATTGGAAAGTTTCTAAAAATAAAGGAAAAATGAGTTAGTTTCTAAAATTAGGAAGAGTTTCTAAAAGGGAAAATAACTAACCTAGTTTTTTAAAAACAAAAGAGGAAAGTTTTAGACCTAAAGTTAGAAAGTTCTAAATTAGAAATCCTAATCCTAAAATAGAAAGTAACGTTAGTTTCTAAAAAGAGAAAATTTTCTAAAATTAGAAAATAGAAAATTAAAAGAAAGCCTAGAATTAGAAATTTTCTAAAACTCAAACCCTATTTCTAAAAATAGAAAAAGTAGAGGAATTAGAAAGGGATTACCAAATTAGAAGTTATGTCAGGATCCTACAAAACAGGAAAACAGGTTAGTTTCTAGAAATCAGAAAAACTTAAACCTAAAGTTAGAAACATCCTAATCTTAAACTAATCCTAAAAACAGTTAAATTCAGAAAACGTAGCCGTCACTCCCCGGCAACGGCGCCAAAAACTTGTTCACTCCCCAAGTATAGGGTTGTGATGTAGTAATAAACTCGGTGAGACCGAAGTCGAATCCACAGGGACTGAAACCTGTACGCTATCTGAAACTAAATAGAACTAGAACTAGAATAAGATGAAACTTAAACCGAATGAATTTGATGGAATAATGATGAAATAATTATCTAAACTTAAAGAATTCAAAAGTAGGGAACTAGGGATTCAGAGGATCCACTTGTAGAGATCAGGGAGATCTTATGCCTGTTTCAAGAATTCAACTGGACTTAGAGTCCTATCTTCATCCAGTTGAAGGGTGTAACCATTAAACTGAATTTCCTTTGATATGGTTTTCAAGAGATGTAAGGTATATGAATTAGAATGGATTCCATCACCAAACCATGCCCAGGAGACAAAGTAAATAACAGAATTAAACTAATTGCCAACCAATCAATAATGCATGAAGGTTAGGAAGGGTACCGACATCCAACCATGCCCAGGAGATAATGGTGAACAACAAGGCTTCCTGACGTCATAAACATAAAAAGGTAACAGAAATATTCAAAGCCATCGCAGACCCATTGTAATTTTAATCACAACAGACCATTAAGTACTAAAAATATTCCCATAATAAAATTAAATAAAAATTCATTCAGTTTAAACAAAAGGCACAAGCATAAATTCTCCCATTACGCTGCAAGCTTCACCTCTTAGCCCTAGCTAAAAGGTTCAGCCCAACATGAATAGACTGGATCTCTTAAACAAAAACAAACTAAAATAAAAAGAAAAATAAAGAAAAACAAAACCCTCTAAACAAGCTTCACTTCTCCCTCTTCTCCTTGCTCCACGTCCAAGCTGAGATCCCTCCCTCTTTCTTCCTCTCTCTCTCTTATAGGCAGGAAAGGTCGGCTGCTCCCTCGCTAGAGTCGGTGAAAATCCTTTTTAGAAACTACCTCTACAGCTGTTAACATATGTTGTTCCGCAGCCGGACGTAGCAGGTAACGTATGTTGAAGTCGCAGCTGGAAGACATCGCCCACAACTTCTCACTTCCCTTGCAAATCATCAAAATAACTGCCCCATCTTGATCAGATTTTTCGTCCCAACAGGATGGATGGTCTGGATCGTCGAAACGATTAGAGAAGGTGGGCCAAGAAGATCCGGATTGTCCAGTTTTTTCGGACTGCGAAACAGAGCCAGTGCAAGAAGCGCTGGTTGTCGGTGGGACCCACTTCTTCCAATGTTTGCAAAATCCACTCCGTCCATTGGGAGCGTGTCAAAAAAAATTCAGGAAGGGCGAGTTTGTTTCGATTTTGGTGTGGCCCATTGTGTTAGATCTTCTTACCGTTCGTCTTGCTTTTGGACGATCAAAAACATATCTACGATACCTTTTGAAATTCCGCCACCTAGGCTTGAGTGATAGAGGCCTCGTGATTCTCATGGACGGTTTGGATTGTTTACATGGACAATGGATGGGGCCCACACTTGAACCAGCGTCCGCACCTGCGGACACTGTTTATGCGTATTTGGATCGATCAGTGCCCGCTGACCGATCTTAGTTGGTCTGGTGCAACTCGGGAGTGCACTGCACGGTGCACTCCACCTTATATGTGAGGTCCACTCGTGATGCTCATGAGAAATCCACACCATCCATCATGTTTCCCTTCTAATTTAAGGGGTTGAAACCAAAGTTGAAGCATATCCAAAGATCAGGTGGGCCCTAGGATGTTAATTCATAAGCTGATCTGACTGTTAGGATACTTTCACAGAGATCCACGGGCTGCAATTCGACATGTACGGTTAATTTATGGTCCTCAAGTTATATACGAAGCTTCGAGCCGAATGGATGGTGGGAACCCTGTGATCTTGCATTCTGGCTGACTTTCAGGCCACTTGAGCTTCAATTTCTCAGTTTTCTTGGATTTCTGATGTTGATCTTGGTGTCCTGGAGTCTGTCTCTTGCCTTGGTGTCATCAGAGCATTAAATCTGTGCTTTAAGCAACCTGTTTCAATCCAAGCTCGTAAAGTCACCTTGCAACACAAACACGATTAAATGGGGCATTAAACGGTATCAAGTTCGTAAAATCAGGTAATAAATGGGGTCTAATATGCAATATTTGACCCTCAACAATCGGGCTCACTAAATTTTTGGTCACCGAATCTAGTGTTGCCAACCTCCGTAGTACCATAATCTCGGCTCCTATCTCTCATATAATAGGTTCTAATACTAAAATCCTACAAGGATGATTTTTAGAGTTTTTTTTTTTTTGTAAAGGAGCATAACCACAAGTGTATTAAAGGTAAAAACATCATTATATATCCACTATAATATCTTTAAGTACAGTGTTGGAAAGGGAAAAACAACATGTATAAAATTCCAAAAGATCAGGCACATGCACATGCTCCAGACTAAACGTTGTTGATACAAAATCATTTATTAATGGCCATACTTCTAGTATGATATAAAACCATTTATTTTCCAAGATATCAATTGCAAGGTTAGAAATTATTTATCCAAGTGATTCTTGAGAGGGATTGGCGAAAATGCAGGACTAGATGGTGGATTGTCCATACCGACAATCTTCATACGTGTGAGTGTATCATTTTAATTAGGCCACTCATGTTCACGTGGAGCCCACACGTACAACTATTTACATTTTTTATCCATTTCTCTAATAGTGTTAAGTAATTGTGTCATCATTATTATTTTACCACTGCCAAACTAGACACAAGAATGGTTGGTCAGATGTGTAGATGTATTAAGTAAGAGAGTAAAGTAATTTATATTAGAAACCAACCATTAATAAAGTTAGCGTTGGTGAAATTTGAGAATTATCCAGTGATTTCTAAGTATATTACCTTACCCCAATAAGGTTTATATATGTACAATGAATATACATGGAATGTAAATTAAATGAATGAGAATACTTAAAAAGTAAATTAATAGATATACATGGAAGGTAAATTAATTATCCTTTCAACTAATATCATCACAATTATAACTCAAAGTATTGCTGCATTCATATTATAAAGACGAGTGTATACAATTGGAAGTCTTTTATTATTATTTTGGATTTTTGTTACATTTTAAGTTGTTGTATATCATAGGCTCTTAATTACATTGTAGGGAATAACTATTGATTCTAAGTTAAAATATAGAAATAATTACAAATAATCGCCTACCGTTAGGTCTATTTTTGGATACATACTCGCTTTTAAATTATTTAAAGTAATCCGCCTATAATTTTGCGTCATTATTGATATAAGTGTTTGGCATCGTATGATAAATTTCCCTTCAGTTAAACCAGACCATGATAAAATTGATGGTAAATAACCACAGTAAAAACTCAATTTCACTCTTACATGAAATAAATAGCAATTCATCGCACTCCTCATCGAAACCCTAATCAGGATCTCTTGTTGAAAACCCTTGTCGATCAAAATCAATGGCTTTCCTCTTCCTCTCTATAGTCATGTGAAATCGACAACAACTCTTCGAAAACCCTAGTCGATCAAAATTAATGGCTTTTCACTTTCGCTTAGTAGCAATGTAAAATCGACAGTACTAAAACATGAACGACAACAACAAATCCTTTTAGTGGGATTAACAGTAATAGACCCTCGACAGCAGCAAACCCATTGTCTTTCTCTCGACGGCAATAATCATGTTCTCTTCCTTTGCTCGTTCTGTTCTTTTCCTCTTGTCACTCCCTAAACTTAGGGACCGGGCTCACTAAATTTTTGGTCACCGAATCCAGTGTTGTCAACCTCCATAGTACCATAATCTCAGCTCCTATCTCCCATATAACAGGTTCCAATACTAAAATCCTACAAGGATGATTTTTAGAGTTTTTTTTTTTTTTTTTTTGTAAAAGAGCATAACCACAAGTGTATTAAAGGTAAAAACATCATTATATATCCACTATAATATCTTTAAGTATAGTGTTGGAAAGGGAAATACAATATGTATAAAATTTCAAAAGATCAAGCACATGCACATGCTCCAGACTAAACGTTGTTGATACACCCTAGCATAATGTGTAGCATAAACAAACACACATAAGCCTCCCACGAAGCTCAATAGAGTGCATGTGTGCGTGTACAATGCATATGACAAGTATATCAATATCAGAGTAAGTGAAAAATGATGGAGGGCTAACCTGCCAAGTCCATGAATGTTATCACTACACCAAGGCTATATAATGCAAGGGCCTACATGACGGAGTGTCATAAGTTAGAGATGCAATGCAAACATGTGTAGACACCCCACCCTGAGCCAACAAGCTGATTAAATTAGAACAAGTCAACTCCACGAAACTTGCAACTAAACTAAACCCAATCCAAAACCCTAACCTAAACCCGGTCAACTCACCCAATCCTAACCCTATGACCCCAAACCCTAAAACTTTAAATCCAAAACACCTGAAAACCCGACCAACTCACGAAATCAACTCACTGAGTCAACCCACCGAGTCAACCCATACATTCAACTCACGCAGTCAAAACAAACCCTAAAACAACCCTTATCTAAGCCCATAAGCACAAGGCCCAGTCAAAATCCAAAGTACCAGGTAGATGATCAATCTAAAAGGATGACAACCCCAAGTGCAGGCCTGCGATATAATTTTAACTTGGTAAGATCGAGATTGAATCCTTATGGACTTACATCGATACGTTCTCAAAACACTTTAAAATTAAAACTAAACTAACACTAATTATGAAACTTTGAATTAGAGGAAAGCAATAATGGAAATATAACTATTATAAATAAATAATTAAAAAAAAAATCAATAAGACAAAATAGTACTAAAGCGACAATGATCCAGTTCTAACCATTCTCAATACTTAATTCACTTGATTAAATTAGATAATACAACTGGAATCGAAGTCATTGAAATCAAATAAATTAGATAATAAAACTTTAAAATAACTACAAGTATAACATCCCAAATTTCGAGGGTCAAGCAAATACTCAACTTCTGATATTTCGAGTGTCACTTATACTTTGCAGAAGATGGATTCTTCGATACGTTTAAATCTGATGCTCAAGCAATCATAAAATTTAAGCTAAACGGTGTAAGGTACTCTAGAATAAATATAATTAAAGTAAATAAATCAACTAAATAAGTATAGCATGTCCATTTAGAGTACAGGCCCACAGGTGGGTCCAATATATAGTTTTCAAATATTCAAGTGGCAACATGACATCCAATTAAATCCAAAACTCTTGATGTTGTTAGACGAGCAAAGCACTGACCTACATTAGCCTATCTGATAGCTGGAAGTAAGAAAACTCATCCATCGGGTCCATGTACGCCTCCTCTAGCGCATTGGCCTCAATGACCCCTGCATCTACAACAGTGTCTTATTAGTATTTTAAGACACCGTCCTAGAGTAGGAGTGAGTAATTAACTTAGTGGTTCCATTAGTTTTAAGTTATGTATGTTATCAATTCTATTAGCACTTGTAATAATAAAGTAATTTAAACACCCAATTCCTAAGTACTATTGTTAATGCATAAAATGAGATTATGGAATGATGCATGCTCTTACAATCCAATACTCCCTCACAAGAAACTATGACACATATTTTGCGAATGCCAACACTCCCTTATCACGTGACTATAATGCCCAATTCATCATAACATAAACTAATGCAATGCGATGGATGGTTATGCTAGCCGAGTAGTTAATTAAGCCTATTCGTCATCATATTGGGGAAGCTAAAATATCTCCATTTCAGTCATTAGTCTCTTCGGATCACTAAGCGTGGGACGGTCGTAGCGACCTCGTGCTTGTATCCCTTGATCCTCTTGGGTTCATCACTCCTAGTTGAACGCATATGATAGGCAAGTTGTTGGTAGTAACGTTCACGGTTGTTCGACCATTGTTTTCTCACATACTGTGCGGGCGTGCCAGAATTGGATTTATAGCTCCAACTCAAACCGAACAACAATGACCCCAAGCGCCGAGGTAAGTAAACATATTGTGTATGACCGAAATCTAAAGAGATCGGTCGCTTATTCAGCCACTCGCTCAATGCATAAAATAAATCAAGCGATGTTCAGAGGGTGGGGTTCATCCTCTGATGATGGGTTATCCTTTGCCTTCCGCATGAAAGGACTTTTCGATACAGTTTAAGTGAGATGAGAAAGAGATCCCTACAGTCGGCCGCTACGAATTACTGAAGGACACCTCTCCGATGATTGGACGAAGTTCAATGCGAGAGCGTAAACTCGAATTATAGCTAATGATTACCGGCTACTTGCTTATCATTACGAATTACACTATGGAATGTAAATCAACAGGCTGAAAGTGAATGATTACATTAAGGAATGTAATTCGCTTAACAGAGCAAGTGAAGGGTTACACTACAAAATGTAAATCGAAAGGATAATTGAAAGATAATGTTGGGTTTGTTTGGTTTAGTATGAGACAAATTTCTTTGTTGCATTCTGTTCGCTTGTCCTCCAAGCGCAGGGTTGCGATGTAGTAATAAACTCGATGAGACCGAGGTCGTACCCACAGAGACTAAAGATGTGCAATTTCTCTAAACTAATTATGTAAAACTCGTATCTTAGACCGTACTGTTCAATAGGCTTTCGCGGTTCTCCTGGTCGAATTTCGACAACCCTCGACCTATATTCGTCGTTTACGCGCGATCCTAAGCTGAGTCTTGCAAACCAGAGTCGGCTAGACCCGAAACTTGTACCTTAGCGACCGCGCCATCGCCACGGTTCTAACGCCACATCTCGCATGCTGATACGATACCTAAGCTAGAAGATGTGGGCCCGTGTTCATTCTGAAGAAACGCCGCGCATTGCAAATTTCGAGAGAATCTCTACAACATGTCTCATCAATCAATCAATCAAGTACACACCCTATCTCAAGTACATCACCCATACCCCATGCTACGTTACCCCCCTCACAAGTCAACTCTCTCTCTCCCCACCCATACCTCCTTTACACAAATTTCAACCCAACCCATGCTTTCCCATTCCCATCCCTTACAACAACTATTCCATCCATCACCTCTTTCTCTCTCTTTTCTAACAACAACTCTCCAACTCCCAAGAGAGCTTTCAACGTCCAAGCTCTCCAAGTCTCCTAAGCCAAGTGTGGCCCACCTTCCTACCTTGTCATCTCCCATCTCAACCTTCCAATCTTCATCAACCTCCATCAAGATTGAAGCCAAAGAGCCTAGTAGTCTAAGGAGCTAAAGAAGGAAGTCTAATGTAGGTGATCCATCATTGATTTCGATTTCTAAGGGCTCACTCATTATGAGACCCACTTGATGTATACATTGTATTAGGGAGGGCCCGATAATGGCGAGGTCCCTCCCCTTCTCATTTCTCTCTCTCTCTCTCTCTCTCTCTCTCTCTCTTATGGATGATGGTGTGTGTGTGTGTGTGGCCCACCATGAAGTATGTACTTTATCCATGTTGTCTACTGAGTGGCCCACATGGCAGTCAGTTTGGATGGGCCCGAATGAAGGAAAACACAAGTATCGGTTTGATCCAGAGATGATGTGGGCCACACGTGTGGACCCCACCATGATGTATGTCTATATTATAAGGCAACAGGGAGTGGGGACCACTCCACATGTGTTGCAAGTGTGGAGATGGGCCCACATCAGTGCAGCCACCTCCCAACGGCCCTCTACCCAGCGTCCAGACCCTCTGGACGCTAGATGTTTTAAGAGTATAATATTATATTATAATAATATAACAAGTGTAGTGTATATATATATATATAATTATTAAATAAAGATCCTATGATGGGCCACTCCCACGTGGAACCCACCTTTAATATGGAATCTGCACCGTCCAAATGTATTTGAACAGTGAATATAGGCAGCATTCTGCCATTGTGAAGGTATAATATATATATATATAATATTATATTAATGGTATTGTATTGGTGGGCCACTACGTGGACCAAACCATGATGTATGATCACATTTGCACTGTCCAGTTGCTGGACGGTGCAGCAGATATGCTATCCAGACCGTCCATTCAATGGACACGGTCATGGACCCCCCATGATGCATGTGTTGAATCCCTATCGTCCTAGGGCCAACGTGATGTATGGGTTTTGGCCACACCGTCCAGCATGCTGGATGGGTGGGGCTCACCTAATGGATGTATTTCATCCACATTGTTCATCCTTTTGGCAAGACAGATCCAGTTATCAGGTGGACCACACCACAACAAACAGTGGGTTTGAACATCTACCATTGAATCCCCCTTTTGGGATTACAGAAGTTTTGAATCAATATAATAGTTGTTTTTTTCCTCCCTATTCAGTTCCTTGTGACCTTATGAACAGACTGGATGGAAAATAAATATTATCGTGGGGCCCACTGGAGTTCAATAGTGGAAATCATTATCACCACTGCCATTTGTGGTATGGGCCACTCCTTGGGAGCAGTGTTGGTTGAATGTCCACATCGATGGGCAGTGATGGTTAAATGTCCATATTGTGACCTTCCCTTAGGCCTGGATAGGCTCATTCTCATCATTCTCTAGTGGGTTCACCCAAACCCTTGGGCCCCATTGATATTGATTGGTCCATCATCGGTCGTCCATCTATGGATCCCACCTTGCGTAGAGGCTGATTGTCGATTACGATTGTCGAGGCTGGTTCCGATTGTTGAGGCCGATTCTGATTTTTGAGGTCAATTCCGATCATCGAGGCCGATTCCAATTGTCGAGGCCGATTCTGATTGTCGACGCCGATTCCAATTGTTGACGTTGATTCCGATTGTCGAGGCCGATTCCGATTGTCGAGGCTGATTGTCGAGGCCAATTCTGATTGTCGAGGTCATTTGTCGAGGCCGATTGTTGAGGCCGATTCCGATTGTCAAGGCCGATTGTCGAGGCCGATTCCGATTGTCGAGGCCAATTTCATTTGTCGAGGACAATTCCGATTGTCGAGGTCGATTCCATTTATCGAGGCTGATTCCATTTGTTGAGGCCAATTCTGATGGTTGAGGCGAAATTCGATTCTGATTGTCGAAGCCGATTTTCGAGGCCGATTTCGATTGTCAATACCGATTCCAATTATCAAAGCCGATTGTTGAAGCCGATTCCAATTTTGATTGTCGAGGCTAATTCTGATTGTCGAGGCCGATTGTCGAGACTCATATGATATATATGTGGCCCGCAATTGAGGCCCATTGTGATGTGTATCTAGCCTGTGTTTAAGGCCTAATGTGATGAATACGAGGTCTATGTGATGACGCCCATTGTGATGCATTTAAGGGCCAGGCGATGGAGCCCATTATGATGTATATTAGGCCCATGTGAGAGGCATACGTTAGGCTCTATGTGGGCCACTCCTTGGAGGCAATGTTGGTTAAATGTCCACATTGTCGAGGTCGACTGTCGATGTCGATTATCAAGGCTGGTTATTGGTACCGATTATGAGTATGTGATAGCATAACATCATAATACATGCACATACGCATCATCTGCATGTTTGTTATGAGATTTGGTTGACCATTGCATATGTCATTGGGCAGGTTGTTATAAGACTCCCTAGTAAGCAGAGGTTATCTCACATGAGCGCACGGTATGCGCAAGATTGATGCATAACTGAATTGTATGACTCATGTATCTTACATTGTGTGTTGTGATTACTGTATGCCCTAGCGACATCAGGGTCGTAGCCTCCACAGGCATATCCTGGATGGCCAGATGGGACACCGAAAATATGTTATTAGTATCGGGCTGCCATAGATAGCCCTAGGTGAAAATCTCTAAACCCTCTTAGTACCAAAGGACACCCCAACGTCGAGACTAAGTGGATATATATGAGTGTATGAGGGTCGTATACCAGTAGGCCGTGTCTCCTACTGTGTCGTGGTCGGTTGGGAGGGGGTATGGCCTTACCCACCTGAGGGAGTAGATATAGCTAGGCTGAGTCTGACCAGCTCCTAAATGGTTCCGCTATCGATGAGTTGGGCCAATATTGGTAAGCGGGTAGTGAAGTCTTTTCCACTTACCCAGTTGTATTGTGCGCTTGATGAGGCGACAAGCTAGCTAGAGTATACTAGACCCCGGTGATGATCCCAGAGATATACAGTACTGATACGTGGACTTATTGAACAAGAGTTGCATACTCATTCATTCATCCATTCACTATCCACTCAGGCTGGTGGTGCGCAACTATTTGTTACGTGTACCTTCGCAATGGTCAGAATTTTGGTTGGGGCGCACGACTAACCTGAGATGAGGAGTTTACCACATTGAGTTTGACTATCCAAATTTAGTTATGGGACTAGTTTGGATAGAAGTCCCTTGTGGTAGATTCCGTAGTCTGCGATACACGTACTATCATCCTGACTTCACACTCCAGCATGGTCATTCCATTCGCACCGCATATTGCATTACATCCGTGGTATATGACATTTTGGGCTACTATGTTTCTGCATGGCCTAGATACGGCTGACGATATTCGTGAACTCATCAGGAATTGCATATTGCATTGAATCATTGACATCTGATATATGGCTCTTTATGACTCCTTATTTGCATAGCTGATCTACATTGCATCATTGATATCTGATATCTGGTTCATTATGTTTCCGCATTACATAGCCGATTTACATTACTTTCTCAATATATGGCATTGGCTTGCTATGTCTTTTCATCGCATATCCTAGATGAGGTTGATGATATTTTTATGGACTTATCAGTATTTCTGCTTACTCTGATATTATATGGTTTGTAAACTTACCAGTATTTTCGTTTACTCTGATATTACATTCTGAATACGCATATACTGCTCACACACACCACCCTCTAAGCTTTCTATAAGCTTATGCACGATAGATGCATGTAGGTGATGTTAGGTTTAACAGCATTGGGCTTGGAGCGTGCAGTGGTCTTCTGAAGCTTTAATTTTCGATATATGTATATTCCATTTCAGCATTGTATTCAAAATTTTATATTAGTGGATATGTGATGATGATGTTGCCTTTGTGATTTTGGATAAATTTGTGGTTATGCTTATCATGAGACAAATTCATTTTGAAAATCCTCCTTATAGGATCCCAGGATCGGAATCTGGCGTATGCGCGCTGCAAGCCGAGAATGGGGTATTACAGAGGCTGTCGGCACCGGATTCGGCGATCGAAAATTTTGTGAGCCTGATTTTCGAGTTTAGGGCATAACAAATTAAGGATTAGAACTATAAAATAAACTTAAAACTTATACTTGAAGAGATTGTCGTAAATTTGAAACTATCATATTATGGGAACTAAAGCATTAAGAATCCACTTTCAGTTATCTTAATGCATCCTTACTTAATTCAATCAATACTTCAACTAGAATCAATGTCCTAATTTATCCAGTTGGATGATAAAGCCGTTAAAATATCATAAATTGGTCCAAAACAAATTCTGAATATTCATAGTAATGATTCATGTATAACAATTTTATTAATTTGATTGTAAAGAGTTTAAAGCATCTACCATGCCCATAGTCAATGGTAGATCAAAGAATTCTACATATAAAATAACCATAAATAGAAAAGAAAGCACTCATGAAGTTCCTAAGCATCCACCGTGCCCAGAGTCGATGATAGATCAAAGTAATAATCAAAATACTTTTTAAATTCAAACTATAAACTATAAAATATTCAACATGAAGAGCATGAACATGAATCAAAGTATTTAAATAATAATTTTTAAAAAAAGTATTAAAATAAACTACAAACTTCACCTCTTAACTGTAACTAAGAGTTTGGCCAATCCTAGACATGATTGAACTAAAATCTCTTAAAGAAAAACATGAAAAAAAAAAAAAACTAAGGAAGAAGAAAGAATTCATTGGAAGTTGCTTCAACCTTTGCTCTACTCCTTTAACCCTAATTCATGCTTAGAATCCCTTGAATAACCTAAATATATAGGCTTCGTTTGGCCAACTTTGGAAATCACCTTAAATTTATGCACTTTGTGCACCTTTGATGTCATCGAACATTGCCCTTTGATGTCATCGAAGGTGGGAGTTTGGGTTGAATTCGAACTACACGCATTTCGCACTGCGTAGCCTTCGATGTCATCGAACAGGTCCTCGATGTAATCGAAAATTGTCAGAAACTGTCTAGCGAGTTGAGCTTGAAAGTCCAGAATTTTCCATTTAATCAAACTAGCTTCGATGACATCGAACCTTGTCTTCGATGTAATTAAAGGGACTTCGATGGAATCGAACTTTACACCCAATTGTCCATCAACAAACTTGATTTTTCGCTAAAATCTCGATGTGATGGATCCTCATACGATGGCATTGAACACTTATTTTGGTGGCATCGAAGTGTGTTCGATGTCATGGGCAGGTCGAGTTCAACAATTCTGAATTTCTGCACTTTGCAAATTCAATTTTCTTACTTATTCACTTGGTTTTATAAATCTTAGACTCGTGAAATCTTCAATCTTGACCTCCAAATATCCAATCATTGCTTTGACAATTTTTTAGCATTAAATCTATACTTTTAACATCATTTTCACTTCAAGCTCTCAAAGTTACCTTGTAAGACAAACATGCATAAATATATCAATTATGCGTTATCATATTCATAAAACTAAGGTATAAACAGGGATAAATATGCAATATTTGGCACTCAACACACCCCCAATTAGCATTTTGCTAGTCCCAAGCAAAACATGCATGAAGCAATCTTCCAAATTCCTAATTTTCAAACCTCTTTAAGAAAGCATCCTTCTATGCAATTAGTTAAGAATGACTAAGAGTGTAAGATGAAAGAGTGATGAATTGAAATCTAGAGCCGAATCTCATGTGCAAACAATTGAATTAAATCCTCCTATATTAATGAATTAATAGAATGTGTTCAAATATCAAGTTTTCAATGTGCTCAATGAATCCTAACTCCCTTTCCATAAAAGATTACTATTGTTTCATAATATCAATCATGCTCATCACTTCCAGGTAAATGGATTAACTCAAGCACTGATTCCGCACCTATCCCATTCTCTCTTCTTTTTCCAGCTTTGTATTTTATATCGATAGCCCTTTTTCACATTATTTTCAGTCTTTTCCTCTTCTTCTTTTTTTCAGTAAAATTTTCTTCAAATACACATATGTACGGCCTTTTTATTGATTTAACTATTTTCTAGCTAGTTCTTTTCATCTTTTAAGGTGGATAAAGATCTCCAGTCTTGGTTCCTAAACACTTTTCAGTGATATACATGCTAAAATCAGAAATTCTAATATTATTGATAAAAAAAATGAGTCAAGTGTGAATTGTAAATAAGATTCAATTGATATTTAACTTTCTTTTAATCACTTAATTGGGGGAACTTATCCAATAGTTTACTCAGTTGATCAAGCTCCAAAATTTTCAAAAATTTAGCTCTCTGTGTATCGTGATACTCAAACACGAATGATTACATAGATTTTCACTTTCCAGACGAGTTTTGAAATTGAAATTTTTCAAAGAATTTTTGCTTAAAACTAGGAAAACACATATTAGTTTACCTAATCTCACCCCCAACCGAAATTCTACATTGTCCTTAATGTAAAAGATCCAAATGGTCATTGCATATGAGACAACGAAAATAAAAGAGAAGTGATGGGAAGATAATACCTGAAGAAGGAGAATTGAAGATTTTCTAAAGTTCTCAAATGTAGTCAACATGCCCTTAAGCTTAGAGAAAACTTTGTGGCATTCTTCAGACCACTCGAAAGGGGTCTCCTTTTGAAGTAGATTGTATAAGGGATGAGATATGTGGCTGAAGTCTCCTATGAATCTTCTATAAAAGCCAACATGTCCTAAAAAAGAACGCACGTCGCGAATGGTTTTGGGGAGAGTAGGTTAAAAATGAGATCAATTTTTTCTTTACCCACTACAATTTCATTGGACGATATAATTAATATGTCCAAACACAATTCCTTTGCGAACCATGAAGTGACATTTCTCCCAGTTAAGCTCAAGGTTCTTTTCCTCGTATCTTTTCAACATTTGTTTCAGATTTTCAATGCAATTGCTAAAAGATGAACCAAATACAGATAAGTCATCCATGAAGACCTTTAAAAATTGTACCATAATGTCTAAGAAGATACTCAACATACATTGTTGAAATGTGGCTAGGGCGTTACATAGTCTGAATGGCATCCTTTGGTATGCGAAAGTGCTCAAGGGACATGTAAACGTTGTCTTCTCTTGGTCTTCAGAGGCTATCTCTATTTAATTATAGCCCAAATAACCGTCTAGAAAATAGTAGTAGGAATGACTAACTAACCTTTCTAAAATTTGGTCAACCAGAGGTAATTAAGGAAAGTAGTCTTTCCTAGTGACGGTATTCAGTTTTCTGTAGTCAATGCACATTCTCTAACCAGTTGTGACTCTAGTTGGCATGAGTTCATTATCGGTATTGGCTATGAGAGTGATCCCGAACTTCTTGGGAACCACTTGAGTTGGACTCACCCATTGACTATTAGATATTGAGTATATGATACCCACATCCAATAGCTTTAGCACCTCGACTTTAATCACCTCTCTCATGTTTGGATTTAATCTTTATGATGGTTGTCTAGACGTTTTTGCATTATTCTCAAGGTGAATATGGTGAGTGTAAATCAAAGGATTTATTCCCTTGATGTCTGCGGTGATCCATCCAAGGGCTCCTTTGTGTTCTCTTAGAGTAGCCATGAGCATACTCTCTTGTTCTTCATCCAAATGGGAAGAAATCACCACTGGATATGTCTCATATTAACCTAAGTAAGCATATTCAAGATCAACCGGCAAAGGTTTTAGGTCAAGCTTCGGTGCCTTAATGCTTGACGGTAGAGGCTTTTTCTCATTAAGGGACAACTTTTCAAATTGTGGCCTTCACCGGTCAATCTTAAATACTAACATCGCATCAAGCAAGGCATCCATCTCCCTAATCATATCATCATCTAAATCAGTGGAGTGAGCCAAGCACGTTCCCAGAACATCAAAGTATACAGTCAGGATAGCTCTATCTTCCACGAATGAGTTCCTCGAGTTGTTTGCACATATTGAAGATATTCAACTCTAATGTCATGTTCTTGAAAGTCAATTTCATGATCCCATTCCTGCAATTGATGATTGCGTTTGATGTGGCAATGAATAGACGGCCTAAGATGACTGGAATCTGAGTGCTTGTGTCTATAATAGTATGTGTATCCAAAACGATAAAGTCTAATAGGTAATAGAATTTATCGACTTGGATAAGAAAATCCTCTATCATTCCTCTCGGTATACGAACTAATTGATTAGCTAATTGAAGTATGGTACTAGTAGGTTTTAATTCACCAAGGCCAAACTGTTCTTAAACTGAGTAAGGAATCAGATTTACGATCGCTCCTAAATCAAGAAGTGCGTGCTTGATCTAGTGGTGCCCAATTACACAAGAGACAGTTGGTCTTCCTAGATCCTTATATTTTTGTGACACAATTTACTTTAGTATGACACTCGCTTTCTCAGTTAAAAAATTTTTGCTTTGAATGCTTAGCCCTTTTTTGGTGGTGCATAAATCTTTCAGGAACTTGGCGTACGAGAGTATTTGTTTAATGGCATCCACGAGGGGAATGTTGACCTTCACCTATTTTAAAACCTCCAAAATATTCTGAGAATTAGATAGAGGTTTTGGTGTAATCAACCGCTGGAGGAATGGTGCAATCGGCTTGTACGTTTTTTCCAGTTTTTGATCTTGTGGAGCAATACTAGGTCTATTACCCTCAACTTCTTCCGAGTCCTAAGGCTTTTCATTCCTCACTGGCATAGTTTTGTCCATTATCTTTTCACTTCTAAGAGTAATGATAGACTTAGCTTACTCCATTTAATTTGAGAGCTTGGGTCACTTATTTCACATCGTGGGTTTGGATTGGGTAGAGGTTAGGCTGGAAGGCCATTTTCTCCCCAATCCCTAAGTGTGACTCAATCCTTTGAATAGACGATGCAAACATTCTCACCGTTGTTTTGAGATCCTAAAATGCTTGTACTGTATTCTGGTTGAATAGCTCTTAGTTTTGCATGAATTTCTTAACCAGATCCTCTCGAAGTTTCCTTTGATTAAGAAGTTGGGTAAATGCCTCTTGAGGGGTAGCCATTTGTCCGTTCCTCCAACCGAGATTCAGATGGTTCCTCCAGTTAGACTTATATGTATTTGAGGTGGGTCCGCTGAATGGGTGTTGGTAGTTGTTTATGATATTTGATTGCTCATTCAACAACTCTTGAAAGGCAGAAATTGTGGGACAATCATGTGTTAAGTGTATATTGCTGACACAAATACCACAGACAACTTCCATAACCTCATTGAGGTTAACTGTTTCCACTTTTTTAAGTTTCATGGCTTCGACTTTCCTTATTAGGTTGGCCACCCTTATACTCATGTTGTCTTCTTCCTTTAAGACATAAATTTCTTCATTTTCTCTTGACTAAGCAGGCTAAGAGGTAGTGAGTCTTGGGGAGGTGTCCCATGATTGTGCGTTTTCTGTGAATTGATTAAAATAATCACATGCTTCATCAGCCTCCTTGTTCATGAATTCGCCATTGCACATCATTTCTACAAACTGACGCATGGGCGAAGTCAATCTGTTATAGAAAAATCTTATTACCCGTCATATTTCGTAGGCATGATGTGGACACAAATTTATGAGATCCTTAAATCTCTCCCAACTTTGGAAGAAGGTCTCTTCCTCTTTTTGGACAAAATTCATGATTGCCCTCATTAAAGTGTTTGTTTTATGGATTGAGTAGAACTTTTTAAGGAACTCCCCGGTCATCTTTGCCCATGTACTAATTGACCACGGCTTTAAGGAGTGCAGCCACGACTTAGCTTTCTCCTTCAATGAGAAGGGAAACAATTTCAGTCTTACAGTGTCATTCGACACATTTGGAAAGTGTAATACTGCAACTATCTCATCAAATTCGTTTAAGTGCAAGTATGGACTTTCAGAGTCTAGTCCATAAAATTTAAGGAGTTGTATCACACATGTTTTGAAATCTACGTTTCCTGCATTAAGTGAAAACACTATGCAGGAAGGTGTACTCGCCCTCACCGGTTGTAAATAATCTCGTAAAGTTCTAGGCAAGAGAGCATGATGCACCTCGTTCTCATCTTGAACCTCCTCAACTAGGTTTTGAGGTTGATTTGCAGCCATCACTTCAATTAACTCAAAGGGTTTTAAGTGGTGTCTAATCCCTTGATGGATAGGAAACCCTTCAACTAATCCTCCTTCGCTCAAGAGACATTGAGTGTTGTCACAAACAAACTTGGGCATAAAACACTCACAGCCTCAAAGTTCTAAAACTATACCTACCAATAGAAATTTAGAAACTAAAAATGAGAAAATGAGAAAAAGTTATAAGGAAATACCAAAGAAGAACCGTTAAGTTGGATGCTACAAAACATAAAATAAAATAAAATAATAATAAGTTAGTACTTAAAACAAATTTGGAAAATCTAAGAAGAACAGGCAAATATTAATCATAAACCTAACTATTAAAACTTAATTAATTCAGAAAAATACAGCACATTGCAATCCAATGGCGCCAAAAACTTGTTCACTTGTACCCTAAGTGCAAAGTTGCGATGTAATAATAATCTTGGCGAGACCGAGGCCATATCCATAGTGACTAAAGATGTGCAATTTCTTTGAACTAATTAAGGATTAAAAATAGAAACTAAACTTAAAACTTATACTTGAAGAAATTGTTGTGAATTTGAAATTATCAGATTATGAGAACTAGAGCGTCAAGGATTCACCTGCAATTATCTTAATGCATCCTTAATTGATTCAATTAATATTTCAACTGAAATTGAAGTCCTAATCTATCCAGTTGGATGATAGAGCAGTTAAAACATCATAAACTATTCCAAAACAGATTCTGAACATTCATAGTAATGATCCATGTGTAACAATCTTATTGAATTAATTGTAGAGAGTTCTAAGCATCTACTATACCCATAGTCAATGGTAGATCAAAGAATTCTATAGATCAAACAACAATAAATAGAAGAGAAAACATTCATGAAGTTCTTAAGCATCTACTGTACCCAGAGTCGATGATAAATCAAAGTAATAATTAAAATACTTCTTAAATTTAAACCATAAACTATGAAATATCCAACATGAAGATCATGAACATGAATCAAAGTAAGAAAAGCATTAAAATAAACTACAAGCTTTACCCTTTAGGTCTAGCTAAGAGTTTAGCCAATCCTAGACATGATTAAACTAAAAACTCTTAAAGAAAAGCATGGAAAAATTAAGGAAGAAGAAAGAACTCCTTTAAAGTTGTTGCACCCTTTGCTTTACTTCTCTTAATCATAATTTGTGCTTAGAATCTCATAGAGAACCCAAATATATAAGCTTTGCTCAGCCGACTTTGAAAACTGCCTTAAATTTACGCACTCTGCGCACCGTCGATGTCATCAAACATTGTCCTTCGATGTCATCGAAGGTGGGAATTTGGGTTGAATTTGAACTACGTGTCTTTCATACTGCGTTGCCTTCAATATCATCGCCCGATCTTCGATTTCATCAAACAGGTCCTCAATGCAATTAAAATGGTCCAGAACTGTCCAGCGAGTTGAGCTTGATAATCCAGAATTCTCCATGTCATTGAAATTGACTTCGATGACATCCAACCTTACATTCGATGTAATCAAAGGGTCTTCGATAGAATTGAACTTTGCACCGAATTGTCCAGCAACAAACTTGATTTCTCACTAAAATCTCAATGTATTGATCCTCCTTCAATGGCATCGAAGTGTGTTCGATGTCATCGACAAGTCAAGTTCAGCAACTCTAAATTTCTCCACTTTGCAAATTTAATTTTCTTCCTTATTTACTTGATTTTCTTGGATCTTGGACTCTTGAAATCTTTAATCTTGACCTCCAAATATCCAATCCTTCCTTTGATAATTCGTAAGCATCAAATCTTTTTACAGTCTTAAAGATAGAGACATTCAAAGGTTTGAATTCAGCGAACGTACCTCCGTTACTCAGAGATCCATTTTATATTATTTCCTCTTTATGGCCAATCAATAGTAGGGCCAGTGATTTGAAGGGTTTGATGTGAGCTACTACCTGCCACATGCACAATTCTGATTGCATGCATATGGACCATCACACTGTGACAGAGTATAAAAGGTCCCCCTCCCGGTGGGAAATGCCAAACAGTAGACAACAATGTTCATCTCATCATCTTTTTAGAAGCATTAGGAAAAGATACACCATCGCTTCAAGAATAAGTGACCAAAAAAAGGCCACCAATGCACGGTCAATTTGATGGGGCCCACTCTGAATGGCCCACATCATAAGCTGCACTCACTAATGACGCAATGCTGACGATGTTCACGGATGATTATTCCAAGAGGCGCATGTTAGCCGTCGAGGATTAGTTTAGCCTTGAAGCGTGGACGTGAGATCAAGTCCATCGGTAAACTTGGGTCTAAGGTTCTGACAAATGGAACACGTGATTCTGTAATCCAGACCGTTGGAATGCTGCATCCTTCTATGGATGGACTATGCTATAAAAATGTGGATGATTGGATGATTCTATCCACCAATCTTGCGACCATTCACTTTGAAACGTTGATCGTTGCAACGTTTCGTCGAGTATGTGTAATATCGAGAAGTTGGAAATTTTCCAACTGTGGAGATCTTCACGGCGTGGCCATCCAACGGTGGGGCGCTACACAGCAACGGTCTAGAGTATCTAAGTTCTAACCAAAGCCCCCACTTTTTTCTTTTTTTTACACACGCACACACAGCCCACACACTCACGCTGCAAGAATTTCAGCACCTACGGGTACTCGAACCCCTGACCGGGAGTTGAAACTCCCGAGAGTCGACGGCATCTATACTGTTTATAACGTCATTAATATTGGGATGAAATGAAAATACAAATATTATCCTCATTCAAGGCTTCCGTGGCCACACGAATATTTCAACTGTTGGACCCAGTTGTCACAACAGATTAAGGATCCATAATTCCTCTTATTCAGAAAACAGCATAAAGACAAAAAGGTGAGCCACACCAAGATGAAAGTTAGGCCGTACAACAGATGGGCCATCAATTGTCATGAAAATCAATCCTATCCGGCCGCGGTTTGGCTGATGACCCGAGCACCAGCCAGTTAGCTGATGTCAAAAGTTCTTTGGGACCCACGATTATGTATGTGTTTTATCCATGCTGTTCATCTCCTTTTTCAGCTCATTTTAGGCCATGATCCAAAAAATGAGCCAAATTCAATACTCAAGTGAACCACAGCACAAGAAACAGAGGAGAGAATGATGTCCACCGTTGAAACCTTTCTAGGGCCCACAGTGAAGCTTACTTGTCATCCAACCTGTTCATAAGGCCACACAGACCTGGATGAACGGAAAACAAAAATATCAGCTTGATCCGAGACTTCTGTGGCCCCTAAGAAATTTTCAACCGTAAGTGTTCAATCCGTACTATTTCCTATGGTGTGCTCCACTTGAGCTCTGGATATGTCTCATTTTTAGGCTCATTCATTAAAAAGATCTCAAAAAATGGATGGACCGCATGGATAAAACATATACATCATGGTGGGGCCCACAGAGCTTTGACATCAGCTAGCTTAGCTGATGTTCAGGTCACCAGCCAAACCGCGTCCGGCCGATACACACAAGAGTGGAACAGAATGTCAGTATCAATGCACGGGCGATAGTGTGACTTAGCACACCCAATGAGTGATGGGCTTCTTTTTACACCGTGTCTACATCGTGGTGTGGCCCACCTTTTTAAAAGCCGACCCTGATTGATGGGAGAAAGGGTAAGATGACAGTTTCGGTGATGAAGATTTTTTTTTTTTTTTTTTTTTTTTCATATTTTCGTTAGTTTTGATGGTTACTGTTAAGATGGTTCCATCATATAGGCTGCTGGTAGTCCCATCGACGGTGGCAAGTGGCCAAAGGAATGGAGAGGCTGTGTAGAAGTCTCTGATATCAGAATGCAGACAATGGACGGTCCCCATCACTTGAGGGTTGCATGGTTGCCATCATTTGTCTCCATATGGTGAAAAAAGAGAGGAATGATGTGCAACCCATGGCATGTCACACTTTTTTGTACCCACCAGTAGGTCACACATGTAGGACACCCAAGCCGTTAAAAGATGGGGTCCACCATGAAGATCCCTTGGTGTGAAATCCAAGCCGTCCACTCGTGAGAAAGGCTACGCTGTTGATCCAATGTCTGGCCAATGATCTGAACCGTGGTAGTGGAGGGGACTGGCCTTCTTTTCACACCAGGTGATCTTCATAGTGGGACCCACCTTTTCCACGGATAGGATTTCCTACACGTTATGGGCAGGTGGAAAAAGGTGTAGGTTTTGTTGTGAGCATATTCCTAGATGGACAGCCACAATCTGTGGTTTGGACGGTGCAACCGGGGCTGATTTTCGTGTGTATTCAAATTGATGAACTGCTTGGCCCTTGCACGTGCCTTGTGGAAAACGTGTGTAACGGGAGGTGCATGGACAACAAGCAACTCCTGAAACACCAGCTGAGTCGACCACATCTATTTTTTGGGCAATACTACTGACACTGCTCGCTATTGGACGGTCCACTGTGGGCCCCACAATGGTTTGTTTTTTATCCATGCCGTCCATCCATTTTTCCAGCTCATTTTAGGGCATAAACCCAAAAATGAGATAGATTCAAATCTCAGGTGGACCACACCACAGGAAAACCCCCGCACAAATATGAACTCTATCCAAAACTTTTGTTGTGCCCCCAAGAAGCTTTTAATGGTGACCGTTCATCATAGGACTTTGGACTTACCTTCCATGCAGGGCTACTTGTAGAGAGAGGTGAGAAAGGACAAAATTGCTCTTGAGAAATGGTTTTTCCTATTAACTGCGAAGGTAAAATTATAAAATCTTAATAACTACCTTCGTGGCTGGCTTTTTATTGCTGAAAATCTAAACTATACGTGGGCAACTGCCATATTTTATAGTTACTAAAATAACCCTGATTTAAATTCTCATTTAAATGTCTTCCCATGTCTTTGAATCCAAAGATCTCCACCACCATGGAGGCAAAAATGTCCAAAAACTACTAAGTTATACATACGGTAGAGATTGAGTTATTTGATAAGCTGATAGAGCACTAAGAGCTGTACGCATCCGCCAGCCACCGTACATGTAGCATGAACATATGACATCCAAGCCACCCATCAACCATTCTGTTCAGCGTGATTTTCGGGTGACAACTACCTACAGTGGGACCCACAATCTCTGCATATATATATATATATATATATATATATATATATATATATATATATATATATATATATAAATTGAGATAGGCACATGTAGAGTAGCCATGCGGATGCCTACGGATCATCACGATCCGCCAGAGCATTGATGTTTATCTCATGCATATATCCTTTGTTCTTACACCTTACTTTTGGAGTGGCAAATGGACCATGCAATCAAGATCTACTAAGGCCCAGTAACAACAGTATCAGGCGCAAATAGTCGAAATCATAGACGGCTCGGATGAAGCGAAGCTTGTCAGCGTTCCATGGCGGGTACCTGAAGCTGAAATCATTGTAGTTTCTTCTAAGGATTGCCTTGTCATTGCTGAATGCGTCGAAGGAGAACTTCCCATGGTACTTGCCAAAGCCACTATGGCCCACTCCTCCGAACGGTAGGCTGTCACATACGAACTACAAGGTGGCCACAACAACAAGTGAGAATGGATCACAGCTGTTGATATATGTGCCAACATGTCAGATGGGTACAACGCCCGGGCCAGTCATCACACTAGGCCCCTTCACTATTCCCCGGACCAAAAATCAGGTGGGCCATATGTCTATGTTGAATATGGAAGAGGATTGCATAGTAAACTCTGTGTGGTCCACCGTGATTTATATATTGTATCCACTCCTTCCATCCATTTTAACAGATAATTTTAGTGTTAGAGCACAAAAATGAAGCATACCTAAAGCTCGAATGGACCATATCACGGGAAAGAGTGTAAATTGAACGTCTACCATTGAAATTTTTTTAAGGGCCACGGAAGTTTTAGATCAAGATTATATTTGTGTTTTCCCTTCATCCATGTTTTTTGGATCTTATGAATGGGTTGGATGACAAATAAATATCACTTTTGGGCCTGGCAAGGTTTCAAACAGTAGAAATCATTATTCCCACTGTTTCCTGTTGTATGGTCCACTTGAGCTTTGGATATGCTTCAATTTTTATCTCAACCCCTTAAATGAGCTGGAAAACGGATGGACGGTGGGGATAAACCATATACATTCACAGTGGGCCTAACAGAGTTTACTCAGTTGTACTGAGTAACTCAGTACGCTATCCGATTTCGTTGAAATATGGGACATCGTTCGGTTTTACGAAAGTGTCCACATTTTTCACACATGATTGCTTAGCCAGGCCATGCTCACCGTGTGATGAATGGCACAGATCACACACGCGTGTGTTCCGTGCATGGCATCTCTAAAGAAAATCACTGACTAAAGTGGCTCACTGTGATCCATTGTCGAATGTGGGAAGGTGGATTTTTCGTCGTTGAAAATCATAGGATGATCCTAGCCATAAAAAAAAAAAAAATAGTTTTATTTTTTCCCTTTGGACACATTCCCATCCTAGCCATCCATTGGAAGGACACCATCTATGCGGATTGGATCGCTCCTTTGTATGTTTTCAACAATAGGCCATCAATGGACAGAGCCCATTAGAAGGAAATCGGAAATCCACCAACCCACATGCCACGTACGAGTTACTGGGCCTCAAAATCAAATGAGCCCAAAGTGAAAAGGCCCTAATCATTCATTACCTGAATCACGGCGTCGTTGAAAGTGATGCTTCCAGAGGACGTATCTGATATAACTCGTCGCTTGAGTGTTTCATCTCTGGTGAAGACGTATATAGAGAGAGCCTTAGGCCTTGATCTTATAAATTCGATGCTGTCTTCAATATTCTTCACCTGTAATATAAGGCCCGAATGTAATGAAAATGAAAATAAGGCTGTCAACAGGCCTGGACACATGATAGTCCAAATGGAAAGTGTTGGGTTTTTTAAATTATAGTGAGAAATAAAAATTTTCAAAAATCCAAATTAGAAAAGTGGACCCGGTAGTTCCTGTTTCAAATGTATTTGAGTTTGTACAAAAGGAAAAATTACAAATCTTATAGCTTGGTTTTAGCTGATTGAAAACCACCAAGAAATTGTCATTTTTGTCGAGACCAATTTGCAACTTAGAAAATTTCTTTTAGATTTAGAAGGAAGAGAGGTGAGAGCTAAACACGCCAGTCTTTAAAGTAAGGCTCAGGGAAACGGACGTTGTCCACGTGGGTGACTCCACACGCATCACACGTGCAGAGCTCTCTCGCTCTCCCAAAGGCTCTCTGCTCTTTATTTAAGGCTCATTTCCTTAGGATCTACTTATTAAGAGGGATTGTAATCCTACCTTATCCTATGAGTGTATATTTGATCCAGTCGTTTGAGGCTATCCACCAAAGATTCAATATCTATATAGATTAGGTGGGAAACCTGATGGGTTTTTTTGACCCGTTGTCCTTTCGTTAACCTGGGATGCGCAAGAAAGTCCTTTCGCCTTGACTAGGAAAGTCCTTTCGCAACAGGATGCGGAAAGGAGTTTCCTAAAACTATAAAAGGGTTCTAGGATTTTTCTACATATATCGTGTTGATGAGAAAAATACAAGAGGCTATCAAAGGTGAGAGAGAGGAGAAAAGAGAGAAGCTTATAGAAGGGAGGTTACGCTCGGGGAGGTTTTTCTACTTTGCAATTTATATCTCGCCGCTTCTATGTCCTCATAATCGGTTAGATCTCTTCGTTTTCTCTATTTATCTTATTGTTCATCCACTCGCGTGAGTGAAGAAGGTTGTAAACGTTTCTACTTCATAGTGGATTGTTGATCTGGACGGACGAGGTCCCGTGGTTTTTACCTCTTTGAGGGTTTTCCACGTAAAAATCTCTTGTGTGGTGTGTGATTGATGCATTGATTATTTTCATTGCTTTATTATCCATAATTCTGGTTTGTTCTAGAGGCTAGATCCTAAGGTTTTGTGCAAGGCCCCCAACAAAGTGGTATCGAGCTAAGTTCATTGAACGGGTAGGATCGGTTTTGAATTATGGAAGGTGGCTCAAGGATGATCACTCAATGGTTCTAATGGACCATATGGAAGGCTAAGATGGAGGACTTGCTTTATTATCGCAAGGACTATATTCTCCAATCTGCATATCACAAAATCCAGGATATGACCGATGATGATTGGAAGAAGATGGACCGAAAAGGTGGGGTTTATTAGACAATGGTTGGATGATTCCGTGTTTCACCATGTGTCTCTACGAAACCTGTAAAGCTCTTTTGAAATTACAAGGGTCGATGAGAGGAAGACAAATGGTAATAAGATATTTCGATAAGGCGACTTGTAAATCTCAAGTTCAAGGATGGTGGTTCTGTGGTGGCCGAGCACATGAATGAGGTCAAGACAATATAGTGAACCAACTCACCTCTATGAAGATGGTCCTGGATGATGAATTGCGGTGCTTTATATTGCTTAGTTCATTGCTCGACGGTTGGGAGACATTGGTGGTGTCTCTAAGTAACTCGCGCCGAGACGGAAAGATATCCATGGAACAGTGTAACCGTTGTCTCTTCAATGAGGAGACAAGGAGGAAGTCTCGTGGGTCTACTCCGAAGAGCTCTTGTGACGCAGAACGGGGAAGAGGAAAGAACAGGAAGGGCGGAAAGGCCCGAGATAAATCAAGAGGCAAGTCGAGTAACAGAAAAGATATTAAATGCTGGAATTGTAGCAAGAAGGGCCACTACAAGCATGAATGTCGTGGTAAGAAAAATGACAAGAAAAAAAAAGGGAAGGAAGATGAATTTGATTCCACTGCAGTCGCTTAAGATGGTGACATGGTAGTTATTCTTTCTACAGATCATGACGTATGTCTCACGGCTACGAGTCAGGGCACCGACTGGGTGATAGACTCGGGAGCTTCTTTTCATGCGACTCCACGCATGGACTTCTTCACAAGCTACAACTCAGGTGACTATGGGACTGTGAAGATGGGAAATTCTAGCGTATCAAATATCGTGGGAGTCGGTGATATTTGTGTGAAAATTGATGTGGGCTGCACATTGGTTCTCAGGAACGTGAGGCATATCCCAAACCTTCGCCTCAACTTGATGTCGACGGGAAGGTTGGATGATGATGGTTATGAAAGCCGGTTTGCTGGTGGGCGATGGAAGCTCATCAAGAGTTCATTGATCGTGGCTAGAGGAAAGAAGTGTGCACCTGTACAAGGCAAGTGTCGGTATGTACAAGGGTGGGTTGAACGCAAGGAAGATTCGGCTATTGACATGTGGCACAAAGGCCTAGGCCACATGAGTGAAAAAGGGCTTGGCTCTACTAAAGAGGAAGCAACTCCTTGAGACGTGACATGTATGCCTCTCAAAACCTGTCTTGATTGTTTATCGGGAAACAAGATAGAGTTTCATTCATTAAACCGCTTCTCATGTTAATAAAGTGCATCCATTATATTTGGTTTATTCTGATGTTTGTGGTCCTATGAGGACAAAAACCTTGGGTGGGGCATTGTATTTTGTCACTTTTATAGATGATGCATCTAGGAGGGTTTGGGTTTATGCTTTGAAATCCAAGGACGAGGTCTTGGCGTGTTTAAGTTGTTTCATGCTATGGTCGAGAGAGAGACGGGTAGACCATCAGTGCATCCGCACCGACAATGGTGGTGAATATATTGGCGACTTTCACAGTACGCAAGTCCCGGGGTATACCATGCATCAGACGGTTCCCAAGACCCCCAAAGATAATGGTGTAGTAGCGAATGAATCGCACCATTGTTGAGAGAATCGATGCATGTTATCCCATGCGAAGTTGCCCAAGACGTTCGAGGAGAAAACGCAACGGTGTATTTGATAAATGGTCTCCATCGGCCTCGTTGAATGGAGAAGTACCGAGAAGGTGTGGACCTGGAAGCGGGATCCATCGTACGGTCATCTCGGGGTGTTTGGATGCAAGGCATCTGTTCACGTACCAAAGGACGAGAGGTCCAACCTCGATATGAAGATCGTGTGTGTGTGTTCTTAGGGTACGGTGATGAAAAATTCGGTTAAAAGTTATGGGATCCGACCGAGAAGAAGCTCGTCGGAGCGAGAGATGTGGTTTTCTTTGAAGATCAGTGTATCGAAGACATTGGTAAGCCAGAGAAGAACCAGTCTAGTTCAGGTGAGCTAGAGGACATGGATCCGATTACTCCTCCCGTGGTGCCTGATGACGGGAGAGTACAGCAAGGTGCAGAGGACGAGAGAGTTCCTTCGAGAAGATGGACAGGAGGCCCCCACTTGATCCACCTGTTGAGTCACAGGTGAGGAGGTCATCTAGGGACAAACAGTTGTCCAAGAGGTACTCACCGCATGAGAACATTATGCTAACCGATGGGGGAGAGCCAGAAGATTATTCTGAGGCCCTAGCCGACGAGCATAAGGGGGAGTGGTTGAAAGCTATGCAAGAGGAGATGGAATCCTGCATAAGAACCACACCTATGACATGGTGAAATTGCCTAAGGGCAAGAAAGCTCGAGCAACAAGTGGGTGTTCGAGAAAGAAGATTGAGCGAAGAATTCATACGAGGTTCAAGGCCGGACTTGTTGTGAAAGGGTTTGGTCGGGAGAAAAGGCATAGACTTCGAGGAGATATTCTCACCATGGTGAAGATGACATCCATACGGGTGTTGCTTGGGTTGGCGGCTAGCATGGATCTAGAGATAGAGCGGTTAGATGTTAAACCCTGTCTTTCTCCATGGTGACCTGGAAGAAGAGATCTACATGCACCAACCGAGAGGGGTTCAAGTCAAAGGCAAGGAGCATATGGTGTGTAGGCCGAGGAAGAGCTTGTATGGGCCGAAACAAGCTCACACCAAGCAATGGTACAAGAATTTCGACTCGTTTATGTTGAAACATGGGTATGAGAAAGGAGTCGGACCACTGTGTGTTCACGTGCAAGTTCTCAGATGGTGATTTCTTAGTTCTGCTATTATATGTTGATGACATGCTCATCATGGAAAAAGACATCAAGAAGATCGACAGTTGAAACAGAGTTGGGTAAGTCTTTTGCGATGAAAGATAGATGCAGATCCTAGGAATGGAGATAACCCGTGATGTATGTAGCAGGAAGCTCTGGGTCACAAGAGCGGTATATTGAGAAAGTCCTAGAGCGGTTCAATATGAATCTGTGGCAAAGCGGTCGGCCAAGACTCCACTAGATGGTCACTTGATTGAGCGACAGCGGTGTCCCAAGACGAAGGCGTATGGAAGAGATGCAGAAGATACCCTACGCGTCACCGTAGGAAGTTTGATGTATGCTATGGTGTGTACACGCCCCCATACATAGCATATGCGGTTGGTGTTGTCAGTAGGTATCTTGTCAATCCGGCAAAGAGCATTGGGCGGCGGTGGTGAAATGGATACTACGGTATCTAAGAGGCTCATCCGGGTTGAGCCTATGCTATGGTTGAAAAACGTGTTAGAGGCTACACGATGAGATATGGTAGGTGACATAACTCCAGTGAAGTCTACATCGGGGTTCATGTTCACATTTGCGGGGGAGCGGTTTCTTAGCTAGCAAGCAAGCTACGAAGGTCGTAGCATTGTCGAAGGCCGAATACATCGCATCACAGAAGCATGTAAAGAAATGCTTTGGATGAAAAGGTTCCTACAGAACTTAGCCTAAAGCAGGAGGAGCACGTGGTCTATTGCGATAGTCAGAGTGCTATACACTTGAGCAAGAATCCAAGTCAGCATTCCAAGTCAAAGCACATAGAGATTCGGTATCACCTTGGATCAGGGATACTTTGGAACAGAAGGTGTTACAGCTTGAGAAGGTCCACACGGACGATAATGGGTCAGATATGATGACCAAGGCCTTGCTTAAGGGCAAGTTTGAGGTTTGTAGAAACCTGGCTGGCTTAAAGAATGTGAATCCCTCCTGGGTCAAAAAGGGGGAGATTTGATGGGTTTTTTGACCCGTTGTCCTTTCGCAACTGGGATGCGCAAAGTCCTTTCGCAACTAGGATGCGCAAGTCCTTTCGCAACTAGGATGCGGAGGAGTTTCCTAAAACTATAAAAAGGGGTCCCTAGATTTTTCTACATATATTGTGTTGATGAGAAAAATACAAGAGGGCTATCAAAGGTGAGAGAGAGGAGAAAGAGAGAGGAAGCTTATAAAATGGAGGTTCTACCGCTTCTGGGAGGTTTTTCTACTTTGCAATTTATATCTGGTCTTCTATGTCCTCATAATCGGTTAGATCTCTTCGTTTTCTCTATTTATCTTATTGTTCATCCACTCCTGCGTGAGTAAAGAAGGTTGTAAACGTTCTACTTCATAGTGGATTGTTGATTTGGACGAGGTCCCGTGGTTTTTACCTCTTTGAGGGTTTTCCACGTAAAAATCTCTTGTGTGGTGTGTGATTGATGCATTGATTATTTTCATTGCTTTATTATCCATAATTCTGGTTTGTTCTGGAGGGCTAGATCCTAAGGTTTTGTGCAAGGCCCCCCAACAAAACCCTCATATTTAGACCATTAAATCATTATTAAGTGGGATTTTTAAAAAATAACGGTTAAAAAAATTTACCCATTAAAACAAAAGTTTATCCCCAGAAAATACTTGTAAAACCTTTTTGAGTATTGGGCATAATAGAAAAACATTCGATGAGCATTTGATCTTCTATATCTAAAGTATAAATGAGTTCCTAGAAAATCACTGATTCTATTCTTGACTCGTGTAAGTATCGACGGATCTTTATACATGCACCCAATCACACTCACTTTTATTGGCCACATGATGACTTCGTGAGCAAAGCAAAGTACATATAATCAAGACCTTAAACCTCAAACGTCCTCAGGTCTAATAATTAATCAAATCTAATGAATTCTTAAGTCGATCATAATCTAAGCATAATGAACCTCCCAATCTAGATACTTGACCTTGATCAACAAATGCAAGTGCCCAATAAATCTAACTTAGGAGCCAATCTACATAATACACTCACATTCCTATGCGAGGTGGGGCAAAGGCATGCCAACTCGTTGATGGTGGAAACCTTCTATGAAACTTGTCATCACTCCACTCACACATAACAACCACATTCATCATCATAATGACAACAACCATAGGAGTCCTACAACTTATGACTTGGTCATGGAACAACAGGGAACTGAGATCCATGATACACTATACTCCCTTAGTTAGTGGCTATTATATCTATTCTGAAGTGATCAGGGATAGTGAGAGGAATCCCTCCCCTTTAACCCACATTCATTTGAAATAGTGAGATAAAGACACTTCCATGTATTAACCATAGTATAGCATAGTAATCTATCTATCTAGGACCATAGTCATTATAATTTACAAGTAATGTCATAGTTATCACATCCACAGCACCAATAGATGAGGTTCAAATTGATTTCTAGGGCACATCTCTAACAAAAACAGCCCTAACCTAGGTCATAATAATAATGTATAGCCAGTGCCCAAGCCTAGGTCTTAATAATAATGTATAGCCCAAAATCTAGTTATGTTAAGAATCTAGGTCATTCATTTATTGTGTCCCACCATGCATTATATATAATAAAAAATGCCATTAAAACCTTGGGTTGCTTAGATTCAAGTGAAGTTGTCATCGGTAAGTAGCTTAAAACAAAATCTATCCATCCATTGTTTGTCAACAACCTTTATATACGGTAAGCTAGGCACATGCTTGTAAGTAAGTTGTCAAGTTAGGCACTCGTAGATAAGTTGTCAAGATATATGACCACTAAAGTATGGATTAGTTGTCCAAGCACCTCACATGTATATGTGCTACCATCAATCTTTAAGTAACAAAAAATGTAGCACATATCAATAAACATATGCATGTGCCACAATTTATATTAAGTTTCTCATGTGTATCACAATCCATCCTTACTTCATGTACCAAGGTGTTTGACAAAAAATAACTTACCTATAAACAACTAATTCCGATGGCATATTCATAGTAGCTGTTACGACACAACTTTTCTTGAATCCAAATGGCTCGTAAATGCATAGGACCCAAAATAGGCCAACAAGCTCTTAAATATGGTGGGCGTCAGGCCTATAGGGCTGAAAGTCGAGCGGGTTGGGTCGGATTGATGCTCAACCCTAGCCCAACCCAACGTTCTTATACTTCAACCCTAACCCAACCCAACCCAACCTCGGGTTGGGAATTCTCAACCCAAGCCCAACCCAAGCGGGCTCGGTCTGGTTGATCGGGTTTGTCGGGTGGATACATGCTAATATTTTCGTTATTACATTAGTCTATTATATTTCAATACACATTTTATTTTTTGTATCCATGATTTTATTAATTATATGTGTAGTTATTTATGGTAAAGAACTTCATTTTTTTCTAAACAAACAAGTTAAAATATAGGACTACTCATTTAGAAGTCGTCTTGTATAGTACGCAATCTATTTGAGAGAGAGAAATCTAGCATATCTTGTTAGCTTGAGTCATCGGAAATGGCGTGGACCAATAAGACCTGACGGCACTGGAATTTCCTATTGCCTTCAACACAGACGATCCACACTCAATTATCATTTATAACTTATATAACGATCGGGTTCGGGTACGATCGGGCAACCCGAGACCTCAACCCAAGCCCAACCCAACCTTTATCGAGTTGGTGTTTATATATTCCAAGCTCGAGACCAAACCCAACACATCTTGCCCGAGCCCAACCCAATGTCGGGTCGATCGGGTTGAACCCACCCAACTTTCAGCCCTACAGGCCTATTGATAAATGGGCTTAAATTTTAGGTCCTACAAAGCCCAATGGGCCTTCGTGGCCCATTGGCAGCCCTACTTGGGAATGAAGGGTGTGCACAGGTTGCGCCTGGCACATTATGGACCAGGTTCGGGCCCAGACTCTTAGAGCAGCAGAGTTGAGATGGTCTAAATGTCCAGGACCAATTAGTAGTTGGCGGAGCTTGGCTAAGCATGTAAGATTTAATGGTCCACATTTGAAGATTGCTCACAGTGATGATTGGAAGCAGTGGGCCGAAGATTTCTTCGGTCATGATCTCAGCTTCTAGTGGGGGGTCCAACAAGATTGTTGGCTCAATGAACCTACACAGAATATCAACAAAATGATTAGGATTTTTATTTTTATTTTATTTTTTTTATCATGCACTATGCAAATTCAATTGGATAGAATTGCAATATTCAATTCAATAAAGTATAAATTACAAAAGTGGGGCTGGCCCACCTCCGTTCATGTTGAGGATGATGCTTGGAACTAATGATTAGCATCGTTTCAAGCCCCACTTGAAACTCATGGAATTGGAATTGGTAGTTTGTAAACTAAAATGGCATAATAGCAACTTTGGTCATTTCTTCTATATCTAATGCAGCACACGTGCTGACCCGGAACGCATGTGGGGCATTAAGCTCTGCCCAAGGTGGGCCCTAACTGCAAAAATCACACCGTTCAAATTTCAGGTGGGCCACCTCAATACCAAACAGTGGACAGTTCAAAAAAAAAAAAAAAAAAAAAAAAAATTCAGCATCTAGAATTGGCCCATCTGATGATCAGACCGCTGTGATCTTCGCCATACATCATCTTTGAGGTGGGGCCCACCTCACGCCCTAGTTGGGTGTCCCACATGCTAGACAAGTTGGCATGTATGATGTGAGTATATAAGTGCATCTAACTGCATATTTCCATATATGTGTCAAGGAGCTACAGCATTAAAGCATGGGTTGAAATTTATGAAATTTGAAAAAGATATAAAGGCTTAGAATGGTTACAGATTGTCATCGTCCACTGAACCGCCATGGACGATCGCAGCTGCAACCGTTGGATCTTTCAGAAGACTCTTCAGCCTCATGAAATGGTTCTTGTTAACAATCTTCGATATGCATGCAGACTCTTTTGGGTTCTCCCCATAGAACTTCTTCATAGTCTTCTTCAGTGCATTGATCTGAAAATATCAATCAAAGAAGAAAGAATATGGACCGTTGGATCATGTCCACCGGAAAAAAAAAAATCAAATGTGTATTGACATTAGTAATGACTGTAATAGAAATACCAAAGTAGGTGCAAATTTCTCTTCCACGAGGAGATAATCGATCGCAATACAAGCTTGCCCATAGCAGGGCCCCCATTTAGCGCCTACTATCCGATCCACGGCGACCTGATGGAGTTGATAACATAATAGCAAATCAACCAAGTGCTGATTATAGTTACTAACAAATATGGGTCCCTAGTCATGGCTTGGTGGTAGTCTTACAAGAGTTTCAACACAAGGTCATGGTTACCACTGTGCTGTGTGTGGGTGTGAGGGTGCGTATGTAAGAATAAAAATAAAAAGTTACTAATTACAAATGTTATCTCAATTCCACTAATTACAATTAATGGGGGCGTTTGGATGCACTTTCTTATTGGATTGCAATGTGGAGCTAATGAAGTGTTAATGGCCAAAATCTAAGGATGTATAATGCAAGGGCATTTTCACATCAGGCTTAAGTGGTATAGCCTGTGAGATGCAAGGGCACACTTGGAGTGGGTAGCCCGTACGAGGCAGGTGGCTTGTGTGAGGCGGAACCCATATAATGTGGGACCTAGGATATGAGATAAATGAATTAATTCGCCATGCTCTATTAATTTGAACTTTTAGAGCAAATGGTTAATTGTCCTGCATCAAAGTGGTATTAGAGCACGCGGGATGTCTCATGTCCAAGATGGACCAGAGAAGGCCCAAGCAGAGGCAGAAGTAATCAAGACTGACAGAACCTAAAACAGGCATATCTCGCAAACCAGAATGAGTTATTTGATGTACAATATATGACTTTGGGTAAGAGAAGCTACTTTAGCCAACCAACTCCACTACACCAGGTTGCTCACACCGAATTTGTGAGATTCCATCAAATCGATGGTCAAAAATCCTTTTTAATTTCATTTTTACTATTTATATTAAGTTTTAATTCAATCGTAACTCTTAATCCTTTGAGCTTTAGGAGTTGTGCCTAACATGAAAGGGCTTACAAAAATTAGGGGCCAAATTGGACGCTTATTACTTTTTGTGAAAAATCATGAGTTTTGGTAGACACTATGATAGTCTATAAATAGTTAGTTTACTATTTATAGTAAGTCATGTTATTAGGGATTTTGAGTTGAAGTTTGAATATGAAACATCTTCCTGAATTGGATATTACCATATTAAAGGAGTGTAATTTCATTTTTATTATCAATCAATTTATTAGAATTTATTTCTATTTTCTATTCTTTCTCTTGGATTCAAGAATTTTTGTGAGGAGTACAATGGAGCTCCATGAATTCAGACTAGTTATTCCTGAGAAAGACGTAATCATCAACCTCATCATGTCCATCCCTGCATCACTTCCCCATTGTGAAAGATAGAAAAAGCCATTCGTTCCACAATCCAATTCACTCGTGCATCCAAATACTCCAAGTTGGACTATACGAAAACTACCTCTGTGTCATTGAAATTTGTAAGGGTGTCAAGCACCGCCGGGCATTTCCCACCCAATTCAAGGATCACAGGGGTGAGATGCTTTGCTGCCGCAGACATGACCACACGTGCAATTTTCGCGCTCCCTGAAATTAATTGCAACAAATTAGGCCATGTTTGGATGCACCATCGAATTAAATTGCAATAACAAGTTCAATCAAGTAGAAATGACCCAACAGTAGTGATCATAATGATGTATAAACTATCAAACAACAATGTAATTCCAATATTATCAATACTAGGGAAAGTAACAAAGATTCAAATATTTTCACTGAATTGAACTAATTGACACAATTCAATTCAATTGTGTATCCAAACGCGTCCTCGATGTATTGGAAGAAGAAGTTCAGTAAGAGATTGAATAAAATCAGAAACGTAGAGATGTGACGTTATAGAGGGTTGGAAAGAATGTACCGGTGAAAAAGATCTTGTCCCATTGATTGTCTAAGAGCCGTTGGCCGATGGATGGCCCACCTTCGAAGACCTTAACGGCTGTAGTGTCCATATACGTTGGGATGTATTTGGCCAGAAAAGATGAGCATGCAGGAGCTACTTCAGAAGGTTTTAGAACCACTGCATTACCAGCAGATATGGCGCCGATCAACGGTTCCAAGGAGAGTCCTATAAAATACAATCTACTCAATTTCAAGTTCGGGATTTAAGAAGAGGGTGGCTCTAGCGTCTGGCCAATGGGCCAATCTCGGCCTGAGTCGAGTCATGAATCTCTTGAGTGGGCCAATCTTGGCCAATCTCGGCCTGAGTCGAGTCATAAATCTCTTGAGTGGGCCAATCTTGGTGAGGTTATAGGGTCAGATGGGAAACGGATTGGCTGCTCCCCCTGCCACCAGTCAATGGCTGATGGTCGGTACTCTATGGGCCCCACCATGATGTATGTGTTTCATCCATGCCGTCCATATATTTTTATAGATCATTTTAGAGTATGAGACAAAAAAAGGTTGAGTTATATCCCAATCTCAAGTGGATCAAGCTTTTTTGGGGCCCGTAGAAGCTTTGGATCAAGCTGATCTTTGTTTTTTCCCTTCATCTAAGTCTGTATGACCTAATCAACAGACTGGATGTCAAATAAATAGTACAGTGGACCTTAGGAGGATTTTAATGGTGGATATCCAATCGCTATTGTTTTCTTGTGGTGTGGTCCACTAGAGATTTATATCCCTCTCATCTTAAAGGTTAGGCCATAAAATGATCTCAAAAAATGATGAACGGCATGGATGAAATACATACATCATGGTGGGGCCCACAGAGCACCGACCACCAATCCGTTCCCAGTCAGATGTAAGAGGAATCTCTCATTATAGTGGGTCATACGCATGTGTGCATATGCCGTACTGTCGTCATGCAAGTTCGTCAATCCAAACCGTCCAAATTGCTTGCCTTGCAATGGATGGAACTATGGTCTAAATTTAGAGTCGTCAAATGATCCTAGCCATTCAAACAGAGACGATTAACGGGTGGCAGAAAAAATTGCTGGAAGTCCAAGGAGCTAGATTGAATGGTTGATGTTGCCCAACCATTGTGATTATCTGCAGGGTATGATCTATCCACTCTAGGGCCTGCAATTTGGACCGTTCGGATTGGCAAACATGTGACCATAGATACTGCAGTTGTGTGGGGTTTGGCTAGTGACCCTGCCATAGCCATTGGCCAGTGGTCGGTGCTCTGTAGGCCCCACCATGATGTATTTATTTCGTCCACTCCGTCCATCCATTTTTTCAGATCATTTTATGATAAGACCCAAAAAATGAGGTAGATCCAAATTCTAATGGACCACATCACAGGAAACGGTGTTGATTGAACACCCACCATTAAAAACTTCCTGGGGATAATAAAAGTTTTCGATCAAGTTGATATTTGGTTTTTCCTTTCATCCAGGTCTGTATGACGTAATCAACAGGTTGGATGTCAAATAAACATTACAGTGGGTCCTAGGAGGTTTTTAACGGTGGATATTCAATTCTTACTGTTTTCCTGTGGTGTGGTCCACATGAGATTTAGAACCCTCATTTTTAGGATTAAGCGCCAAAATGATCTGGAAAAATGGATGGACGGCATGGATAAAACACATACATCATGGTGGGACCCACAGAGCACCGACCACAGAGTGGATCATACATCTAAGCCCGACCACCCTACCTGGGCCCACTTTGAATAGGGCATGGCCAATAAGACACATTGATCAAACCATCCGAACCTGATGTTTTCTTTGATGGCCTCTGATGTACGCCTGAGATCATTCGACCATTATAACTTATGGGGTATATCCCATCAATACCGGTTCCCACCTTGAATGGTCTGTATTAAAGAAGTGAAAAGTCCATCCATTGATCTGGACCATTTATTCAGTCCAGTTCACTCTTTTGGGGCCATCGTGCAAAATCACACTGATCTGATTGCTGGGCTTCTTTATCATAGCCGTTCAAAGCACTCACCAGATGGTTAGGATCATGTGATTAAACTTAGAGCTATACATCGTTTGTGGGTGATATCCCACTCATCCATCAGATGAGGCCCACCATGAACATTGCTTGGCCCAAAAACCTATCCCAGGTAGTCAAAATGGATAGCTGGAAAAATACCAGCCCATCTGATGAGTAGACCACTTAGATTTTCGGGCCATGGTATTTCACATGGGCTGTGCCTGATGAACGGTCTGGATCTTCACACATGTGCAATGTTAGCACGAGTACCAGGTAAGGTGGAGGGGGAGGAAAAAAAAATGAAAGAAAGAAAAAATCAGAGTGCGTTGTCTCACCGATGGGGAAATTCCAAGAGGAGAAAATGAGAACAAGGCCAAGGGGCTCCGGCACTACCTCTCCCGTTGTTGGAAATGCAACCAACGGTATCGAGACCTACCACGTGTCCACTTGCTAGAGTTAGGAGCTCAGCATACCTTAAATTCTCGAGTGCTCTCAGAACATTTCAAGTTATAGTGCTCCTTATTTACATCAGGACACTTAGACGGTCCAATCCATTGATCTCGACCGTTCATTAGGTCCAACACACATTTATAGGATGCTTCGCGAGCATTACACGAATTAGAGAACTATTAACCATTTGATCAATAGCCTTTAATATGGACGGTTAAATCATTTGCACAAACATATGTCCAACCATTAATTTAATCCATCATTCTTGTAGCCATACCAACCATGGCTTAGAAAAGGAACGGCTATCAAAATAACACCAAATCAAAGATTGATTAGATCATCCGATCAGTGAGACTTTTGCATCATAGCCCATAAAATGTGTCGTGGACTTAATAGACAGTTCAGATCAATCGATTGGACTGTCCAATTTGAAATTAGAGCACTATCACTTATAGGGTCCGAGAGCATTGGGAGCTTTTCTCGTAGATAATTTTCTACAGTGCGAAAAATACTCACTCGGGTGTTGGAACTCATCCATCATACACGTGGCATATATGAAGACAATCTGAACCGTCCAAGCCACGCATCCCACCGTGGATGGGGAATATCCTGAAAATCGTGCCTATTGGCGATCTGGTTTCCCAAGTGGGGGCCGCAACCCGGTGGTTAGGAAGAAAATGGCAGGTGGTCCGAATCAATTGGCCGAAATCACATGATTAGGATCATCCAATTGGTAGGATTGGTTGAGTATGTCTGATTGACAGTGGGAGCCACGATTTGAACGATCCAGATCAGATCGACAGTGGGAACCTCATTTTGGACGATCCAGATCGGTTTGCGTGTGTGCCACGGTCAAATTGTGGATGACTTGCTGAGCCCACCGTGTGGTGCCTTGTCCATCCACACGCAAGCACATGTGACAATATAGAACACGTGTGAAAGATCCAAGCTTTCCATAAGGTGGTCCACATTGATTAGATATTTTTGATGAAAAATCAGGCCCACTCAGCTTCTCACGTGGGTCAAAATGTACAAAACCAACGGTGGGCTAAAACAAGCACAACCGTCCATTTGTTGTGTACATTGTGGCTCGAACAGCCTGACAGTTTGGCAGAAGATCTTACAGTGTGGTCCACTTGATGAAAAGCTCATATCTTATAAACGTGCTTCATATTGGCACGTGTGATCGCGTGGACGGCAAGGATCCCGCGTCCGTGGACCTTGCAAACCTCTACCTTACAGTTCCTGGATGGACCCATTCAATACAAGATCCCTGTTTTGGCGATCCACACCGTTGATTCAATGGGCCTGCCTGATGGATGATGCAGAAAAAACTGCTGATACTGGAAAACCTTAAGAAATCTAATCCATGGCCTTCTTTAGAGGCCTTTAATATATTTTGTCCTCAACCACCTGTTTGTAAGCCTTTGATCAAAGGGTTAACCATCTTCCAATCTGGTCAATCTGGACCATCCACCATCCGTGGTGGGCCTCATCAGATCAATGGTCTGAATCACAAAATCATGGATCCCATATGTATATGTAGGGTACATCACACCCAGTAGGTACAACGAGCGGGAATTCGAAGACTCCTTCTGAGATGGGACATGCCCATCTCATGAGAAAAAATCTCATCCGTCCATTGAAAAGTAAGGAGGAGCTCACCCTTTTGCTGGCCATCCATTTGGCCAAGCTGTCCAAAGCTAGATTTACAGATTTGACTATAACCCCGACCTACAAAAATGAGAACAAATTAGATTAGGCACCGTTTGGACGAGACACAGATCGTAATTAGAAATTTGCTAGAACATATCTACAATACAATACGTTGGGACTTTAATCTTTGTACCTGGGACGTCTTCCAATTATCCAAACCGTTTGTTTGATGGGCCCCACTTATATATATATATATATATATATATATATATATATATATATATATATATGAGAAATAAACGCTCTTAAATTGATTTACTTCATTTTTGGGTAGAATTAAAGAGTTTTAAATTAATTAATTTATTGCAACACGTGGGGATGTATTCCAGCAAACCTCTAACACTTCAAATAATAAATATTGTTTGGAAGGACATGAACCCCTTGCCCACATGGGGAGGAATGAGAAAGGCCAGACAAACAAGCTCCAAATGACTAGGGAGCTCAACCTAGATAGAATTGATAAAAATGGCTATTCCAGTCAATGAAAATACAGTGGCATCCAAACACACCATAATTGGGCTTTTTAATTAAAAGTGCCTCAATAATTTTGATCTTACCAAAAAATGCCTTGACTAACTAAATTTACCAAAGTACTTTCAAGGGCTGAAAACCAAAGGCCTCATTCCTTTCTTTTCTAAAAAGTGGTGAAGTGGAGCATTTGTTGGGCCCCATTATGGTGTATCTGCCAAATCCAACCGTCCAATAGGTTGACCCCATTATGATAATTACATGAATTAAAAATCAGATCGATCCAATGATCAGGTAAGCCACATCAAAAATAATAATCTCACAAATGTGTTCCATACGGTCCATGAGGTCGAGCTGTCCATATATATATATATATATGTGTGTGTGTGTGTGTGTGGGAAAAGGTACAAATGCGCTCGAGCTGATTTTAACGCCCCATGAGGTTGAGCTGTGTGGGCCCCACCGTGATGTGTTTCAAACATCTACCCCATCAGTAAGATGCACCATTCCATCATGGGTCTAGGTCTCAAAAATGAAGTCAATCCGTTACTTGTGTGGGCCACACCACATACAGAAGTGGAGAGGGGCCGTGCACCATTAAAACATTCATAACCATTTTTCAGGGCCAACCGAGATGTGATTTGAAAATCCAGCCCATCCATTATGTGTGTCCCACTTGAATGAGGGTTCAGACCAAGTTTCAGGCGCATTAAAAACTCAAGTGGGCCCCACCAAGTGCTTTTATATGTTTTAACGGTGTCTTCACATAATTTTAGATGGTATGGCCCACCTAAGTTCCGTATATGGCTGATTTTTGGGACATCTTATAATTTAAAGGGGACCCATCAAATGCACGGTATTGATGGTCAAAATACATCACGGTGGGGCCCACACAGCTCGACCTCACGGGAGCTTATCGTCAACTCTAGCGCATAGTACCTTCCCCACACACCCCCATAACACACATATATATATATATAATATGTAGTGGTCCCTTTGCGATTAGGTATTTTATGTGGCTACATAAAACAATTAATGTTGTAGGCAATTCCTATCTTTCTTTGGGAAACCACATTTCTAAGGAAGGCAGCCTAAAAAATCTCAAATTAAATAAAACTAAAAATAAAAATAAAAGTGCAAGTATAAATATCACGTGCATGAGTTATAGTACAAGTGGTCCATGTTTAGATTTGTGGCCAGAAAAATAATGTGAACCTTATCCATTAATGGTGTGGATGTGATATCATTGATCTTAGTCATAGATAATCAATGATCTTAATCATAGATAATAATGACGAAGGGTCTTAAATGAACAAATTGGCATGCCTTAGTTAATATATGGGACTCTCTCTCTCTCTCTCTCTCTCTCTCTCTCTCTCTCTCTCTCTCTCTATATATATATATATATATATATTAAAAACTTGAGATTAAAAACAACGGTCACTAACTAATGAAAAGTTGTTGTTTATATATGAATCTTAATATCCTGTTATACCATGATCACCTAGCAACTTAAATGGCATACTTATGTTATAGTCATAATTATGATGATAAAATGGTCATCTTGGTGATGAGTCAAGATGGAAGGTCTTTACCATTGGATAGGATGATGAGATGGTATGCCTTAGCTCTGCCATATATATAATAGTGTGAGTATGTCATACATCCAGACTCTTCATATTAGATTTATTGGGCACTTGCATTGGTGGATTGAGAATTAAATCTCTAAATTAAAATTCTTCTTTGGATTATAATTGAGTTAATTATGCATTCAATTTGATTAATTCTTAGACTTGAAGACGTTTTAGAGTTCAAGATCTTGTCGATGTGCTTTAGTTTGCTTTATAAGGTCATCATATGTCAATAAAAGTGAGTGTGATTGGGCAATCTATCAAAGTCCATTAATACTCACATGACTAACAAGGAATTCATTAATTTTTTAGTAATTCACTTATGGCCTAGATCCAAGACATCAGATATTCATCCAGTGATTTTTCCGCTAGATCTAACACTTTAAATATTTTAAAAACTGTTACAAATATTTTCAATAATTAAAAAGATTTCGATTGTACTTAATGATAATTTGATGATCCAAATCTGAGGGTCTATTGTTTGATCTCCATGAGCATCGGGTCTTTAGTGGATGGTCATGACCGTGGAAGAATTGAATAGAATATACATACATGGATTAGGGCAGGAAATACAAGTTTATAATGTAGTAAATAACCAGTATCTTCTGCAACACCCACATCTATAGCTCAATTGGCAGACTGAGTGGAGATGCATCGTTTCAACACTTAAGGTCTTGGTACCCACCCGCCCCCAACCTAAAAAAAAAAAAACTTATGAATGGATCATACCCTAAAAGGGACAAAGCCCTGAACACAGAGCCATGGACATCTTCCCTCTTAGCTCCCTCACAGAGAAAAGAGAGAAAGGTGGGGAGAGACGGAGATCATCCTCTAAGCCTTCCCCTTCGTTACACATATGATGCATGTGGGGTCCACCTGTGTAGACGGTGGGGCATCTCCTTTGGCCCTATTCAAGAGCTACCTTGTTTAGCTCTCATCTCTCCTTCAATTGTGGTAGATTAAGGAGAGATTTATAATTTGAAAGATTAATAGCTACAAAACCAACGTCGACTAACACAATTTCAATTAAGTAAATTATAATAACTGATTTTATGAGTTATGTTTTTGAAACTTGATATTATCAAACAAAGATCTCAATTACATGTGTACGATTGTTTTTAAAATTTTAACTCCATTGCGTTTCATAAATAATCCAACAGCCCCATGGTTTTGCAATCCCAACCATCCATAAGATGTGCGGAATCCAAGATTGAGAGAGAGAGAGAGAGAGAGAGAGAGAGAGGCAATCTGTATATATCCAACCAAAACAAGGCCAAGATTCAAAACAAAGGAACTTACAACCTGGGTGAGTAGTGTGTGTGGCCCATCATATCAACAGTTTGGATTGCAAGACCATGAGTCCACATGTCAGCTTCATACTCACCTCATCTCTATAAGCCTCAACGCTGTGTTTGCCCAAATCATCTTTAAGAGCAGTGAAAATCTCATCCTCCTTGTCTCTGATGAGATTGAGAAGTCCCCTTAGCTGAGATTTCCTCCAAACAGCACTCCTGGTTTTCCCGGAAAAGAAAGTCTGCCTCAGCTCCTCCAAGCTCTCCTCAATGCCCACATGTTCCATGGCTGCACCAACAGCTGTACAACACCAAATGCAACAAATGGTTGCACCTACAAATACAATCCACCTCTGCTTCTTAAATAATCACGGGATTCTCATTTTTAAACTTAATAAATGCTCTGTGATGTGAAATGACCAAAGTGACCTCATCCATTTCTTTTCTTGGAGATCGTGAGTAGTATGGTTTTAAGACTCGTCCGAGTCGACTCGGTTGCATACCACGAGTCACAACTCCACTTGAAATTGAGAATTGACGAAGGTTGCGGACTCTCAGGGGCGATTGGAACCGTGGATTTGGGGGGATTTGAGGGGATTTCAAATCCCTTGCTTGTTTGGCACCGTAAAGTACTTGGGGTGTTTCAAATCCCTGATTCCAGGTCTGATGACAGCTTGGATTACATCTAGAATCCTTTTAAGAGTTGCATGTGTGACATGTGTGTCACCATACTATTATTTTATTGGGCACATGACTCATTAATGATATCCTAAAACAATTAGATTATCAATTGGATACTATAATTACTTTAATATGATGATCAACATCGTCCAAACGTTAATTGTCTGTGTAAATCAACAGTTAAATATCGTTGGTTAGTCACTTAGACATGATCTTGTGCTTGTGGCCCATCCAAACTTGGAATTTCACAATTTTCAGGCAAAAGCATATATTTCAGCAGGCTTATTACAACCATTGTGTCAAACATTACATACGCCACTAATTAAATATATTAAAGTTGATTTAGTAATTAAATTCAAACCCTTGTAAATATACATGGATTAAAGTTGATTCCCAGTCTAGGTTGCTAATAGGAAGATTTCAAATCCAGGGGTTCCAAATCCACGCTCCCAAACAGGCGAATCAGGTTGTGGGCATGGAGTGTGTATGACATCCAATAGATCGGATCCAATGGGTGAACGACTACCTTGATGATCACAAAGACAAACAGTCAAGGTGATCCAGTCATCAAGTGGGCCATATGTAAATTCAGAGGATTTTTTGTGTTCCCCAACTAGTACTTAGAAGTTTTATGTGGTGTCATTGTTTTTCATGTTGTGGCACACCTGATGATTGAATCCACAAATTTTTTGGTTTTTATACTCATAATGGTGGGCTGCACATGTTGGACGGATTGGATTTCACATGCACACCACGTGTGACCTGCCTGCATGCTATGCTCGACTTCACCATTTTAGGGGGAAAAATAAAGGACGGCATTTTGACCATTTCACGCAACAAAATGCACTTCCTAAGAATTTTTGAGGGAAGCACCGAGTAACTCAGTACCCTATAATGTACTTAGTAAACTCTATCAGGCCCACCTTAATGTATTTATCTTATCAACGCCGTCTATCAGTTTCAACAGATCATTTTAGGAAATGGGCCCAGAATTGAAGTATATCCAATGCTCAAGTGAACCACACCACAAGAAACGGTGTGAATTAAATGTCTACCGTTGAAAACTTTTTAGAGGCCACTGAAGTTTTGGATCAAGATAATTTTTTCTTTTCCCTTCATCCATGCCTATATGACATTATGAGCAGGTTGGATGACAAATAAACATCATCGTTGGCCCGAGAAGATTTCAATGGTGGATGTCATTATCCCGACTATTTCCTGTGATCCACTTATGCTTTGGATGTACTACATTTTAGGCCTCAAGCCCTAAAATGATCTGAAAAAACGGATGAACGGAGTGAATAAGACACGTACATCCACGTTGGGCCCCACAAAGTTTGCTTAGTATGCAATCCACTTACAACAGGTGGGTTTTTTTTGAGAAATTTGGGACTGTGGACCCCACCTTTTATCCGGCTGTTTTTATGAAACAATACAAACTTTGTGATCTATTCATAAGGTCACAAAGGCCTGGATGAAGAGGAAAAATAAATTCATAATGATCCAAAGCTTCTGTAACCCCAAAAAGGGTTTCAATGGTAGACGTTCAATTCTCCACTGCCTTTTACAGTGTGGTCCACTTGATAGTTAGATCTGTCTTATTTTATGTTTCAAGCTTAATATGAGATCGCCAAATAGATGGACGGTTTGGATATAACACAGACCTCATGATGGGACCCACAAAAGGCGGTGGGGATTACAACAGTAAAATAAAAATTAAAAAACCAGGAAACTATGGCTACGGATTATAACCGTAGCCATAACCGTAGCACGTGCTCTTTCAATATGTATTGAAGGTCTTTCGATATATAGAAAAAGGTCCCAAACCATCCAGCGAGTTTGCCTCAAAAATCCTACAGTTTTCCCTATGGCTACAGATTATAACCATAGCCATAACTGAGTCCGTTGCAATCTATACATTTTTAAAAAAAAAAAAATTTACATGGAGAACTTTATTCTACCTACATTTTTCTCTAATACACATTTATATAAATATGTATATATAAGCATATAAATTTTTTTCTCTCTTTTAATTCATTTCTTTGTCTATTTATTCAACAAGCATTTCTCCTAAACTAGAATGATTTACTTAACGTACCACATATGATTTTAGGGTAGGAGAAGCTAATTTAGTCAACAAACCTTTCCAAGATTCCATCGGGTCAATGGTCGAAAATTTATTTCATTCACTTCGTGGTCAATTTCAATCACTTCACGGTCAAACTGGAAATTGAGCGGGGCAAAAATGAAATTGAGCGGGGCATACTAGAAATTGAGCGGGGCAAACATGAAATTGAGCGGGGCAAACTAGAAATTCAGCGGGACAAACATGAAATTCAGCAGGGCAAAATGAAATCGATCAGGGCCAATGAGAAATTGAGCGGGGCAAACATGAAATTGAGCGGGGCAAACTAGAAATTCAGCGGGGCAAATATGAATTTCAATGGGGCAAACATGAAATTCAGCGTGGCAAACACGAAATTTAATGGGGCAAACTAGAAATTCTGCAGGGCAAACATAAAATTGAGGGGGGCAAACTAGAAATTCAGCAGGCCAAACATGAAATTGAGCGGGGACAACGAGAAATTGAGCGGAGCAAACATGAAATTCAGTGGGACAAATTAGAAATTGAGCAGGGCAAACATGAATTTCAGTGGGGCAAACATGAAATTGAGCGGGGCAAACACGAAATTCAGCAGAGCAAACATGAAATTGAGCGGGGCAAACTATAAATTGAGTGGGGGCAAACTATAAATTGAGTAGGGCAAACGGTGGGAAACAAAATATATTTGTGTTTCCCTTCATTAATGTTTAAGAGACCTTATGAATCAGCTAGATGGCAAATAAACATGTTAGGCATAGAAGCATTAGTCTGTTTGGAGCTCAGAACTGGCAGGGCAGTACCTAATCCACCGTTAGACTTTCTTAACATATCAGTGCCTCAAATGATCGCATGTTGTGCCGAAGAGGGAAGCTGATTGGCTGGTGTACAGCTGCTGTAGGTACGTGTCGTTAGAAGAGGAGCACTGACGCTCCTCGATCTCCAATTTGTACGAACGATTCAAAGGAGATCAAAGTTACATAGCCACACAGTGATGTATTTATTACATCTAGATTATTTTCGAGCATTATCTAAAAAACTGAATCATATCCAAAGATCATCTGGACCACACTATAAATAGTAGCAGCAATAATGATTTTCACTGTTAAACATTTTGTGGGGCCCACCGTAATATTTATTTTACATCCAATCTTTTCATAAGGTCACAAACACCTGAATGAAGAGTAAAAACAAATTTCATATTGATTCAAAACTTCTGTGAGCCCAAAAAGGATTTCAATGGTAGACATTCAATCCTCTACTGGTTTTTGCAGTGTGGTTTACTTGATAGTTAGATCTGTCTTATTTTTCATCTTAAGCCTTAAGACAAGCTCCCTGAATGGATGTACGATTTGGATATAACATACACCCCGTGATAAGACTCATAGAACTCTCTCTCATAGTCACTCCCTTATATAAAATGCATTCGGTCCCTAACACAGACCTCATGTTTGCCCCGCTCAATTTCTAGTTTGCCCCACTCAATTTCGTGTTTGTCCCGCTCAATTTCATGTTTGCCCCACTGAAATTCATGTTCGCCCCATTCGATTTCATGTTTGCCCTGCTGAATTTCTAGTTTCCCCGCTCAATTTCTAGTTTGTCCCGCTCAATTTCTAGTTTGCCCCACTCAATTTTCATTTTGCTCCGCTCAATTTCTAATCTGCCCCGTTCAATTTTTAGTTTGCCCTACTAAATTTTTAGTTTGCCCCGCTCAATTTTCAATTTGCCCTGCTCAATTTCTAGTTTGCCCCGCTCAATTTCATGTTTCCCCAGCTCAAATTTCAATTTGCCCTGCTCAATTTCTAGTTTGCCCCGCTCAATTTTCAGTTTGCCCCACTCAATTTCATGTTTGCCCCGCTCAATTTCTAATTTGCCCTGCTCAATTTTCATGTTTGCCCTACTCAAAAGAGATCAAAGTTACATGGGCCCTACAATTATGTATTTATTATATCCACAACGTTCATCCATATTTCGAAATCCTTTGGGAGCATTATATATATATATATATATATATATATATATATATATATATATATATATATATATATATATATATATATATATATATATATATAAGAATCATATCCAAAGATCAACTGGACCACATCACAAAGAGCAGCGGGAAAATTGATTTTCACCGTTAAAAATTTTGTAGGGCCGACCATAACATATATTTTCCATCCAATCTATTCATAAGGTCACAAAGACCTAGATGAAGAGGAAAAACAAATTTCATAATGATCCAAAACTTATATGACCCCTAAAAGGGTTTTAATAGTAGACGTTCAATCCTCCACTGCCTTTTATAGTATGGTCCACTTGATAGCTAGATCTGTCTTATTTTTCGTCTCAAGCCTTAATATGAGCTCGTCAAATAGATGGACGGTTTGGATACAACACATAAATCATAATGGGACCCACAAAATGCCGTGAAACAAAAAAAAAGAAAAAAAAAAAAAAAAAAAAAAAAAAAAAAACAATGAGTTAGGGTCAGTGGTACCCTATAGCTACGGATTATAACTGTAGCCTCAACCGTAGTTTCAATATATCGAAGATTTTTCGATATTATCGAAAAAGTCCAAAACTGTCCAGCGAGTTTGCCTTAAAAATTATGCAATTTTCGATACACTATTGCTACGGATTATAACCGTAACCATAACCGAGTGGCACTGCCACGACAATCTGTTATTATTATTATTATTATTATTATTATTTTACTTTGTTGCTTTTGTGGGTCCCATCATGAGGTCTCTGTTATATCCAAACCGACCATCTATTTTGCGAGCTCATATTAAGGCTTGCGAGCTCTATTTTGCTTTTGTGGGTCCCATCATGAGGTCTCTGCCATGACACTGTAAAAGGCAGTGGGGAATTGAACGTCTACCATTGAAACCCTTTTAGGGGTTACAGAAGTTTTAGATCATTACGAAATTTATTTTTCCTCTTCATCCAGGTCTTTGTGACCCTATGAATGAAGTTAGATGGGGAGGATTTCTCACAAACATCACAGTGGGCCCCCTAAAGGTTTCTAATGGTTGACACTCATTTGACACTATTTCCTGTAATGTGGTACACTTGAGATTTGGATATACCTCAGTTTTGGTCTCATATCATAAAATGATGTGTAAAAATATATGGACGGCGTGGATGAAAAGCATACATCATGGTGGGGCCCATAGACCACCGACCATCCGCCATTGGTTGGTGGCAGGGGGAGTACCCAATCCATTTCCGTGAAAGGAGGGGTATTTTCGTCCTCAAATTCACTGTCAGTACGAGCAGGTCTAAGTTCTCAAACAAAGTTTGTATTGTTTCGTCAAAACAGCTGGATAAAAGGTGGGGTCCACAGTCCCAAATTTCTCTATTTTTTTTCCTTTTTTTTTTTTTTTTTTTGTTAGCACACAAAACTGTTAGTTTACACTTCTCTGTCAGCCACCCCACTAGGGATCGATACCAAGACCGTCAGTCTTAGTACGCAACACTGTTAGTTCGCACTTCTGTGTTAGTACCCAACACTGTCAGTTCACACTTCTCTGTTACTCTGGCTGTCATGTATTTGATCTCGTGATATCTCACAAACAAACAAAATGACACTTATTTGATTATCTCCGGGTTAGTACACATTTATACGGCGGTGGAAAAAAAAAATGACAAGCATCTATGAATCAGAGGTTCAGATCGTTCAACCAGTCCGGTTTTGGTGCGCGGATTAGGTACTACCCCCGCCTGTTCGGAGCTCAGGACAGGCGGAGGCTCCGAGCGCCACTGAGGGGCCACCATAATGTATGAACTTTATCTACACTGTCTTCAATTTTAGATATTATTTTATAATATTATTTCAAAAATAGCGAAGATCAAAGTCCCGAATGAGCTATACGGTGGTGATTAAATTCTTACCGTTGAAAATTATTCAGGGACCACAAAAGTTTTAGATCAAGATTATATTTGTTTTTTAACTTTATCCGGGTGTATATGAGCATATTAAGGGGTTGGATGGAAAATAAATACATTAGGGCCTAAGAAGGTTTCAACGGTGGACGTCCTTAGCACTCCTGCTTACTTACGGTGTGATCCTGAGATTTTGATATGCCCTATTGCCCCTCAGTAGCCAAAGCCTCCGCCTGTCCGGAGCTCGGAACAGGCCGGGTAGTACTTAATCCGCGCCCGGGTTTTGAGATTGTGACTAAAAATTTACAGTGGCTTCCATTTCACTTTTAAGTCTATTTATGACACTGGTAGAAGTTAGAACGGTTCAAAAATGCAGGTGGGTGGCGCTTCTGACAAGTACCCCCATGGTTTAGTAATTTTGATAGCTGGTATGTTGTGGCCCACCGGACCTTATCCAGAAAACTCGTAGACGGTTAAGAAGAGATATAATTGTACCCACTTAATTTGAGAGAGTCCTAAAGATTGACGGCTGGGATCTTCCAACCTGGAACATTTTCGGTGTATGGTATATCCACGTTGGGAGTCAACATATGAATGGTCTGGATTAGGAAGCCTTGGCCCCACTTGACCAAACCAAAAACCCGGTATTCATCTAAACTATGTTCCGGGAAACATGTACTGTATATGGCGGGAAGCGGATTGAGATTTGAGTCCGACCCCTCCCCAACAATAATCCGTTCATATAGGTGCTCCCGTGTGACCCACCGTGATTTCTGTTTATCCATGCCGTCCATCCATTTTCTTGTGCGAATTCGAAAAAGTGGCAGATAAAACGCTCAATTGAATCACATTCTGGTGTGGTTCATTTGATCATTGGATCTGCCTCATTTTTGGGCTCAACATAAAAATCATCTTAGAAATGGATGGACAGCGTGGATAAATAGATACATCAGTTGGACGGGATTTTGCGTCGTATAGACCTAACATACTACCCATATTTTTTTATTGGGCCTGAGAAAAACTTTAAGCACTAAAGTAAACCTGTAGTAATATGGACAAACTCAGAAAGAAGAAAATACTCGTCAAAAATGAAAATACTCGCCAAAAAACCAATATCCTTACCCTAAAAATTGGCTCTGGTTAGAAGAGTTTTCAGTGGAATTTAAAAAATGGTGTTGCACGGACTCGTCTACAATACTAATTTTTTCGCACATAAATTGCAAGAAATTGGATCATCATGGGGTGTCAATGGGCCGGGCTCGGGCGTGAAAATCAGATTTTTTTAATAACCCGCTCCAACGGCCCGGCCTGAAACAGTTCAAAATATGGGCGAAACCTACCCCGGACCCGGCCTATTGATAGCTTAGACTCTACCGGAGCATCAAGGAACGTTGATACTCTGGCAGAGTTTGATGGATGATACGCTGTCTCTTAAACGGACGCGGATTGCGTACTAGCCCCGCCCGTCCCTAGCTCCGAACGGGCAGTTCTGTGGACGGGCTCACCCTGATGTATCTTTACGTCCAAACCGTCTATCCCTTTTCTCGTATTATTTTAAGGCATCAAAACAAAAATAGGCAATCCAAAGATCAAATGGACCATACCACAGATTACTTTTGCATTTAATACAACTGACATTTAATGCTTTGTGCATTTTAATACAGCCAAGCTTATTATTTAGTGTGGTCCACTTGAGCGTTGGATATGTCTCATTTTTGTGTTCATGCATTAAAATAATCTGAGAAAAGGGTTTAACGGTTTGGATGTACTGATACATAACAGTGGACCAGCCCACAGACCTGCCGTTCAAAGCTAGGGACGGGCGGGGATAGTACGCAATCCGCGTCCCACTTAAACATTGCATCCGTGGCATGCAAATAATTCAAACTGAACTTTCTGAATTATGGATCCAGATTTAGATGTATCATAAACCACAGGTTACGAATATTTGGTCATCAGCGTATCAGATTTGTGGACATCTATTGGACGGTTAGAATTTGAGAAGTATCCAGTGGACCTGTATCCACGATCAAGTGTCCACGAATCAGAGAATAAGATTGGCTGAGCAATCCTATTTTGATCTTGAGAGGATTAGAGGCTGAGCAATCCTATTTTGATCTTGAGAGGATTAGAGATTAGGTTTTACAATTTCGTCGGTTTAATCTGAGTTGAGACCTTTTACATAGCCAATTTATACATGCCAGAGTATCAAACGGTATACTCTGCCAGAGTAACTTTTTTTTTGTTAGCTTGTTAGTGTACACCCATGTCAGTACACACACTCCATGTTAGGGATCGATACCTAGACCTCCAGTCTTGAAATAAGGTATCTCCGCTCGGTCTGCCAGTTGAGCTATGGATCCAGGTGTCTCTGCCAGAGTATATCGAATAAGAGAAACGTTTCAGTGCTCTTAGTTGTCATGGGACCCTTGGACAGTCCAATCGATCGATCTGAACCATCCATTAATACCAAAACAAATTTCATAAGACAGACTACCAGGAGATGATCCAATCGATTGTGATTTGGCCTCTTTGTCTACAACCATCCTTTTTTCATGCCATGGATAGGATTGCTACAGTTGCCTAATAAAAGTGATTCTTTAGAATCATAAGCAATCCATAATAGGCCCTACTAAATAGATGGATCAGATTTTTATTGGACTTATCTTTGTGTAAACAATCTGGACCTTCTATATGAAAGACCATTGATCAAACGGTTAATATTTGTCAAATCGGTTTGGCGTTTACAGTTAGTAATAAAGGCTGGAATCTGGATTGAGATTTTTAAAGAAGACAAGGAAAGGTCTGGATCGAGACAGAATTTATGAATACAACCAAAGTCCCCAACCAACTCCTGTTGCGCCATTAATAACTGACTATTCGCATTCAGCGAGGGTTCCTCTCATGTGCGGTGGGAGATGCCGTCCCTCCAGGTGGGTGTATCCCTGACTGGGAGGCCCACTTTGATGTATGTGCCTTACATCCACGCCGTCCATCCATTTTGGCAGCTCATTTTAGGGTTTGATCCCAAAAATGAAGTATTTCCAAATCTCAGGTGGACTACACAGAACAATTGAGTGACCATTAAAAATTTCTTATGGGCTACTAAAGTTTTGGATCAAGCTGACATTTATATGGTCCCATCCAGGTATTTGCGACCTTATCATTAGGTTGGATCGCAAATAAATAAGCCAGTGGCCCCAAAAACTCTTTAATGGTGGTTATTTCTTCACCACTGTTTCATGTGTTGTGGTCCAACTAAGATTTGGATCTGCTTTATTTTTTGGATGATGCCATAAAAAAATCTTTCAAAAACGGATGAATGGCATGGATGTAATGCACATATTTCACAGTGGGCTCTACAGTCAAAGATCCACCCCAAAGCCCACCCCACAAAAATGATGACATTTGCGTCCGGTAAACGGTCCAACAACGGCAGTGGATTGCCTGTTATCCGGGTAACACAGCTTAGTGGGTGTTACCCTTACCGTATGAAGACCACCTTGATAATTTTTTATGTATATCCACGCCATCCATCAGTTTTCTCGATCATTTTAGAACGTGATAAGATAAAAATCTCAGGTGGACCACACCATTGAAAATAGTGGTGAATAACCATTAAAATATTTTTATGGACCACAAGTTTTGGATCAAGCTGATATTCATATTTTCCCATCGTCCAGGTCAGTTTGACCTTATCAACGGATTGGATGGAAAAGAACCATTATGGTGAGCATTAATGTGGGCCAGGAAGATTTCAACGGTGAAATGTTCAACCACCACGGTTTCCTACGGTCACATAATTTTTATTTCTAACCAAACTCATTAACATGTTGAGTCCACCTCATTAATATGTCGAGTACTATAGATGTGACAATGACCTCTAGCAACCCAATTTAAAATACCTAGACTAGCCACTAAGCTCCATGCTGTCTTCAAATTTTGCCTATTTCATGAATGTGTGTTATTTTTATAATATCAATTTTCGCTTTTTACCATGCTTTATCTTATTTAAATTTTATAAGCTCTTATTATAAAATCTCCTGACTGGCTTGTTTGGATTCCTATAAAATAAAAAAAGTAAACATTGTTTTTCGAAATTCATTTTCTATAGCTTATCAAGTTGTCTCAGTATGCCCCTTTTTCACATTTTAGCCTACTTGATTTTTTATTTTTATTTTTCACTTCTATTTTAAAATGGGCATTTTTATTTTTTTTAACTAGGGAAAAAAAAATGAGATTGCAAGGATTAAGCTCATAACTGCTATCATCAATCTTCAATGGCTTCATGTGCACCCATGGGTCAAATGATCAATTGTCTACCTTCAATTATGACCACATCCACCACATGTGACGCGTGTCACCATCCATCTTCTTCTACATCCAATGTATAAGGTATACGACATGCATTAATGTGCCACATGTGTCATTATCCATCTTCTCTTGCATCTAATGTATTAAGCATCCAATGTGCGCTAATGTGCTACATTGACACCATTCATCTTCTCTTGTGCACCAGTGTGCTAATGTGCCACATGCACCATCATTCTTCTTCTCTTGCACCACACATGCGTAAAGTATTCTACATGCACCAATGTGTCACACGTGCCATTATCTATCTTCAGTCTCTCCAAATGTGCCACATGTACCAATGGTGCCAATGTGGGAAATGTTCTCATCTAGCTTCAAGTGCTTGTATGTCAAATGTTCCAGTGCATTTTTTGTGCCACATGTGCCACCATATAACTTAAAGAACCTCACATATAGTAATTGCACCATAATTCAACTTCCAGTACCTAAACATGTCACACATGTTATTGTCCATCTTCAACATCCCACATGTGCACATGTGCTAATTTGGCATGTTAGAGACTACCTAAAAAAGGTTTCCTTTTAAAAGAGTGCCTTTAATCTGTCCAGCACTATTTGATCGACCGTGACTTCTCGTGTTATTCTCAGTCGATTGTCATTTTTCCCCGTCGATTGTCATTCTTTGTTGTCTTCATGGTCGACCGGACGTGCAACCATGCGGACTACGTAAGTGCACGGATTTAGTTTTAATTTTGTACAGGGCGTATGTATATGGTTATAAAAGTGGAATTAGGGTTAATCATGTTGTGCTAGAGAGAGCTAGGGTTTTGAAAAGGAAACTCGTCTGTAGAGATAAGGGTTTCGAATCTATAAGTCATCTATCTCTTGTAATATTCAATTCATAGTGGATTGTTTGTCACTTGGTGTAACACTCCGAATTTTTGCCAACCTGGAGATAGATGTCCTTAGGCAATGGGTCGATCCGAACACCTTATTAACTTATCAGAACTCAATCCCAAAGTCTAAAATCGCTTTTTAACCATTTTCCTTCACAAATCTCACCTTGCACCACCTCGTTCTTTAAATCTTCTTAAGTACTTTCACATTAGACACAAATCTTAAAGTTTAGGTGATGAAGGACAGTACTTAAACTAAAAGTTTCTGTAAATAGTATATACATAAATAAGATGGGCTTTTGACCATTAACCTTATGGAATCATCAACGAATAGGTTATTTAAAAACATCAACCTCTCCTGCCCTAGGACCTTATTCTGCCATGATTAGGGCGTAATTTAATTAAATGTTAATAACTTGAACCACCTTCTATATAAACTACCAAAGGCCCGAGTATCACCTCAGACAGAAATCTTACAGGACTAAATTCTTTAGAAAATAGGCGAGAATTAGCTAGTGTTAAACTAGAATACAATTATCACCAAGCACTTTAAATACGATATGCAAGACCCAAAACTTGTAGAATCATCAACGCCACATTACCCTAAAATCTCGGATCAATCTCATTACCCGACTGCTCTCGGGAGCATCACGAAACCCCGTATCAGATCTGGACCGTACATCGAAAGTCCGAATAATACGAAGTTATAGAATTAGGACCGCCTTACTAGGCTTAATAACCATCTCGAAAATCAAATTCAGATAGTGTCCCGGGGCTATTCGCTTGAGCCCGGAGTGAAGAGTGTGAGAAACATGAAATTAAGTAGAAATAAATTTCAAATTTAAGTAATCTGAGACTTGTCACTTGCGGGCTTGATATAAGTAATCAGACCGTCAGAATCTGACCCAAATACACCCTCGGATTAGAAAAATTTTCATACATAGGTCAGTGTACTTGTAGCCCTGATCGAGTTCCGGTAACCGTTGAACTGAAACTGGTCCGCCACGTGTGATCTGGTAACCTGACTGGAACGAAAACGTAACTCGACCTAGATCCAATGTCTGTGAGTTTAAGTCCGACCTTTGGCTCAAGGGGGGGCTCCAGAAGTACTCCGTTGAAACGGAACAGTCCGTATTTGGACATAACCTAAGTATACCTTGGCCCTGGGTCTAATTTTGTTAGTTCTGGGCCTATATAAGGACCTTAAACCCTTTCTCATTCATTCCATACGAATTTGAGAAAACCTTAGGTGAGAGAGAGAGTAAAGAGAGAGAAAGTGTGGGAGAAGTGAGAGAAGAATCCTGGTGCTCTATCATGCCGTACTACGTGCTTAACCATCGCTACTAGATCGCTAATCCGGCGATTCTGTCTTCGTTCTTAGGTAAGAAAACCCTAACCCTAATCTGTTTTAGGATTTCAATTGTTGTAAGTAGCGGAATAGCTAACTTAACTCGTGCTATAGGTATTCATATCAACGTTGGCGATGGCTTAGAGTTTCTAGTGAATCCATTACGTTTCTACGGCATAAGGTGCGGACTTTAGACGTATAGGTTATGGTTTTCAACGCTTTCAATGTCAGATAATGATAGATTCATGATCTAGGTGTTATTGTACATGCACAATGCGATGTTCGTTTTGCGTTTCGATTGCGTATGCAAATTATGGCACATTGTGTATTCTGTATATTTGTAGAAAATACCGTATACATACAAATTTTGAAAGGGTGATTGCCATGATTAATTATTGTATGAACATGATATATATAAGTGTAATACTTACTCGGCGAAAGAATTCGCCCTAATACTTGTTTTGGCTAATATACGTTATATATGTTAATAAGTGTATTCTAAGTGTTTGTGAAAATGACCGAATGAGTATAGAATTCGCATTCGTATTCGCTATGACTAATTGTCATGGTTATATGATTGTTATATAGGCGATACCCCTTTGACGAAAGGATTTGCCCTAAATCACGGCCCGGCCAATATACGCTATATCTGTTAAAGCTTGTAGCCCAAGCGTTTGTGGAAATGAATGAATGAATATGGAACTTGGATTCATGCTTGTCATGACTATCCGTCGTGGATGCACGCGTGTTATAAATGGGGCAACTCCCTAGTGAAAGGATTTGGCCTAATACCTATGTGATCAACATACGTCACGTATGGTGATGTATGTAGCCTAAAGTGTTTGTTGACATGTCTGAATGAGTAGTAGTTAGTAAATTGTAATGTGTAAGGGTGTTGAGATATGATTATTAACTCCTTTAACTATGTGTATGTTTTCCTCCATGAACCGTATATTATGTTGAGGGTCAAATATTACATATTAGACCCCATTTATTACCTGGATTTACCGGTATGATACTGTTTAAACGGCCGGTTTTAATTGTGTTTTGTTGCAGGATGCAATCAGGAGCTAAAACTGAAATTGGGTATTAAAAGTGTGGATTTGGTACTCCGATGTCACAAAAACAGGGGACGGACTCCTGGGGATTGGGATCGACGATTTTACACAGCCGAGATCCGAAAAAATCGAGAAACTGAAGCTCAAGTGGCCCGAAAGTCAGCCAGAATGCAAGATCACAGGTTTTCCACCATCCGTTCAGTCCGAAACTTCATACATGGCCTGAGAATCATAAATTAACCGTACACGTCAAATTTCAGCCGTTGGATCGTTAAGGAAGTGGCCCAACAGTCAGATCAGCCCACTAATCGTCAGTTTGGGGCCCACAAGATATCTGGAACTGCATCAAATTCGGTCTCAACCCTTTATATGAGGTTACACAACAAATGAACGGCTCAGATCTTTGGAATATATTAATGTGGGACCCACACACGTTATGCATGTGCATAGTCTGTACAAGACTCGCCACGCACCACAAGAATCCAAGTCGGTCAGCGTTGCGCTGACCGACGAACTCTCAAAATTTTCTAAAGACGCAACAGCGTCTTCGAGCCGACGTCGGGTATTCCTTGTGGGCCCCACGCGTTGTTTTTCTGGAAGATCAGAGCCGTCCACTCGATCTGTAAGATGGCCTAAACCCTCTCCTAGGTGTCGGTTTTTCCCCATGCAAGCTCTCGGAGAATCTTGTCCGTTAAACGCAGGTCGGACGGCGGAAGAGGAACTCTGGTGGGCCATAGAAAATCTGCTCCAAAATGGGTCCTTCCCGATGGGTTTTTCAGAAGAAACCGAATGAACGGAATAGATTTCCTATCCAATGTCGTCATGGGGCCCACCGATTATCGCAGCAGCAGCCGTAAGGCTCTGTTACACAACAGAGCCTGCGGCGTTCACTTGTGGGCCATCATCACGGCTCGGAGGTCTGATCCGGACCGCTCATCAGACTCCCACGGTCTTTATGATCAAAGCCTAGGTGGCCGAATCATAGAAATCAGTGGAGATTGGTTTCCATTCATCCAGATAAAGGACTGACGGTGACATGAAAAAGATGGGTGGGACACACCAATTTCGGTCCAAAAACAGTCTATCTTTACTGAAATTTCACGGGGATCCCAATGAGCGGATTGGATGCCGCAGAAAAACCCGATTCTGGGTCCCACCTTAAGTTCAGCGTAAGCTTAGTATAGGGGAATGCGAACAGTTTTCGCACTTGTCCTACTTTGCGGAAGATACTCCATCCGCACCTTTTCAGGACTCCAGCACGGACTCTTCCTGGGACGGCCTTCCCTTGCTGTTGTTATAAAAGAGAGAGAGAGAGAGAGAGAAGAGAAGAACGAATCATCATCTGGGGGCTTGGGGCAGACGTGAGTAGAGAAAGAGACAAAGAGAAAAAAGAGTTTGTTTTTTTTCTTTTGCTATTTTATTTAATTATTTTATTTTTTTAAGAGATCTAGTCCACCATATCTATGTGTGGCTAAACCTCTTAACTAGGGCTAAGAGGTGAAGCTTGTAGCGTGATGGGAGGCCTCTTTGCTTGTGCCTTTGTTTAGACTGAATTGATGTTGATTTGGGTTTTTATTAAGGGAATGTTTTCAGTCTTTAATGGTCTGTTGTGACTGAAATTACAATGGGTCTGCAATGGCTTTGAGCATGTTCTTTTCCTCTTTATGTTTATGATGTCAGGAAGCCCTGTTGTTCACCATCGTCTCCTGGGCATGGTCGGATGACGGTACCCTTTCCTAACCTTCATGGCAGGTTGATTGGTTGGTAATTAGTTTAATTTTGTTGTTTGCTTTGTCTCCTGGGCATGGTTTGGTGATGGAATCCATTCTAATTTATATACCTCTTATCTCTTGAAAACTATATCAACGGCAGTTCAGTTAATTTCCCTGATTTTTAATCCAGGCATAAGATCTCCCTGATCTCTACAAGTGGATCATCTGAATCCCTAGTTTCCCTTCTCTGATTCTTCCTAAGTTTTAGATTAATATTTCATCATTATTCTTCAAATTACAACCGATTTAGATTTTATCTCATTCTAGTTCTATTTCTACTTAGTTTCAGATAACGTACAAGTTCCAGTCCCTGTGGATTCGACCTCGGTCTTACCGAGTTATTACTACATCACAACCCTATACTTGGGGAGTGAACATATTATGGTGTCTGTTTATCTATATAATGCATATGTGTAAATCCATGTTTAAGTTGTATTTCATAAAATTCGTGAAGGGTGATGGGGGAGTGGTGTAACGAGTGCGTGCAACAGCCCTGGCAGCCCTAAGCGGACAATATCGGATATTTGATTGTGTGAGTTGAAGTCTTGATTCATAACTGCTTTAACTGATATTTTGCTGTAACTGAATGTGATTGGGACTATTGTATAGTCCACGCAATCGGTAACAGGCCTTGATTGTGTGGCTAAGGTCATTTCGCCACACAAGATACATTCGATGAATCCGAGTTGTACGATGGTTGTCGACAGCGGTACCTTGTCGGCTACTTTAGCGTACGCTCGTACCAGTCAAGCTTGTCAAGTAACCTGATTGACCCGATGTATGTTCACCATGTTTGGACGCCATTGTTTGAACCTAAGGTACTAAACATACGAGTGCAACCCCGTTAACCTTGGTTCCTCGATCCGCTAAGACTCATGAGCCGGGCATGGTGATATGGGACACCGTGGTCTAGTTGCCGGCCTACGCTGGGGCGATGTGCCTTCCCATAGTGACCAGTGAGCAACCCAGACTCGTGATCCGAATACGGTGGTATGGGACACTGTATTCGAGCTGTCGGCCTACATTGATAAGGTGATGGGAGAGCGGTGCAACGAGTGCATGTAACAGCCCTGGCAGCCCTTTGTAGTGACCTCGAGCATACTCTAAATCTGCAGTAAGGCGACGAGCCTTCCCGTAGTAAGCAGAGTATAAACTAGGCCTGTATTGATAAGGTGATAGGGGAGCGGTGCAACAAGTGCATGTAACAACCCTGACAGCCCTTTACAGCAACCTAGAACCGCATCATCGTATGAGATTATCTGGGACTGATGACCCTAGAATGGATCATCGTTTGGGATTGATATAAGGGAGGTACCTTAGTTTTCCAATACTATTGTATGAAAAGGACTAATAATAACTTAGTAATCACGCTCATAACATATCACTGCATGTGCCTGGAAGATGTGGAGCACTGAGGGATGAACGCATGCCGCGGACGTAAGATATTGTCGCATGAGGGAGCATTGGCGAGGGCATGCATCATGACTGCATTCATACTTGCATTAACAAGATTACTTAGGAATGTTTGATTGTACTGCTTTATCATTACTGCTCGACTGAATTGATAATATGTTAACCTATGCTTTATTGTTCCACTGAGTTGATCACTCACTCCCACGTTACGGGACGGTGTTGTACACACCAACCAGACCTTATTTGAGTTTCAGATGATGGCGATGCTGCGAAGCGGAGCCGAACTTTTATGATGATGAGGAGGATTTCTCCTTTATGCAGTTTTCAGGCGGGTTCCTGTGAGCCGTATCCTGATCGACAGGGCTTTCTGGGATGTTGACTAGATGACATTACACCTTTGGTATAATTTAAAAATTCACATGTAATTATCTAACCCGGTAACATTATCACACTCTGGAGACTTACCACAGTTTACATATTTTATATATCTATCACAGTCTTCCGCTTGTTTAAACTAATTGTCTCTGGAGTATGATATACTGTTTTAGCTTAATCTCATTCATGTTTCATGTGCTAATACAGACAACATTCAATCATCAGCATATATGTTGCATAAGTGATGCGTTGGAACTCGGGAGTTGAGTTTATACTCGACCCCCGATTTTCAGGGCGTTACACTTGGTATCGTGATTGTTTTTTGTATGGATTTTTTTCACGTAAAATCAACGTGTTCTATGTGATTGCTCGAATTTTTTCATTTCTCTGTAATGTGTTTGATTTGTTCTAAGTTTGTTCCACGCCTAACATGTGGTAATTGCGCATGATAAGCGGTATCACAGCGTAGGCTTTACGTCGGGTTTTTTAGATTGAATTTGAGACTTGGGTTCGAATGGATTGAATGTGAAGTTTGACACGAAGAAGTTTACAAGCAAAAACAACTTCGAATTACGGAGGTTGAAGATGAAAGCCCTCCTAATTTAACAATGGGTGTTGCAGGCACTCCTTTGCAAAGTAAGACGTCCTAAAACTATGAAAAAAGAGGATTGGGATGATCCATATCAGAGGGCGACTAGTACAATTTAATTGTGCTTGCCGATGATGTCTTTTATAATGTTATTTATGAAATAACTACCACAGTCTTATGAGCAATGTTAAAGAGCCTCTACATGACGAAGTCGCTCTTCAATCGTCTGTATCTGAAGAGACAGTTATACACTTTAAAGATGACAGAATGATCGGATCTCTCTGAATACATCAACAACTCCAACAAATGAATTTACAAACTGACAAGCGTGAAGGTAAAGATCGACGAAGAAAATAAAGTCCTAATGTTGTTGTCATCCCTTCCATATTCTTACGAGAATCTGGTGGATACCTTGTGCTACGATAGGGATACCTTTGACCTCAATATTGTTATCTTTGCCCTTCAGTCGAAGCAGTGAAGAAGGAATAACGGTGGAGAATATACTTTTACAAGGGTACTGGTTGCAAATGGAAGACTGTCTGAACAAGAGAATGGTAAGTTGTGATTGAGGCTCAAGTCAAACGGCAGAGAGAAGTTAAAGTGTTGGAATTGTGATAGGAAATGACATATGAAAAAAGGACTGTACAAACCCTTAAAACCCAAAAGGATGACAATTTAGATATTTCACCAAAATGGGTCAATTCAGCAGAATCCAATGAGGACACGAGTGGTTGTGATGTATTATTCGTTTTTGCACTTGTATAACGAGTGGATTCTTGACATAGGTGCATCATATCACATGTGTTCTCATCGAAGTTGGTTCACCACGTACAGTAAGTATGATGGTAGCCTGGTTCTTATTGACAATGATCATGCCTATAAGATTATTGTATTTAGACTGGTACACATTAGAATGTTCAATGGAGTGGAGTGTACTTTGATGGATGTAAGGCATGTTTTGGACCTGAAGAAGAATCTAATATCTCTAGGAGCTCTTGAGGCAGTCAGATATAAATTCATCGGGTATGAAAGTGTCCTGAAAGTTTCGAATGGAGCACTCATAGTTATGAAAGCACAAATGAGTGAAAACCTTTACAAGTTGATTGGGAGCACTTTATCAGGTGGAGTTGCAGCGTTTGTAGCAAAATCCACATCTACACATGTGGCATGGGTGCTTAGGTCGAGCAAGCGTGATATGCAGGTAATACTCAATCATGGTTTAATTCCTACTTTTAAATTTTTTTTATCTGGATGTATATGAGTATTGCATATACGGTAAACAATCAAAATTATCTTTTAAAACTGGAAAACATATTACTAAAAGATAGCTTGAATGTGTATATTTTAATATGTGAGAGTTGTCGCCCGTTCTCCGTATCATTCATTGAAAACTTCTCTAGAAATGTGTGAGTTTATTTCATTAAGAATAAATCTGACATATTTGCCACTTTCAAGACATTGAAGGTTATGATTGAAAAATAATCAGGGTGACAATTAAAAGTTCTAAAGATCAATAATGATGGGGAGTTTATTTTGAAGGAATTTAATTTGTTTTGTAAGAACGAGGGAATCGTGAGGCAATACACAATAAGGCATATACTAGAATAGAATGGTGTGGCAGAGTGTATGAATCGGACTATTTTAGAAAGAGCCTGAAGTATATTAAGTAATGATGCATTAGGCAAGGAGTATGGGTTGAGGATGTTAATAAAACTTGTTATTTAGTAAATCATTTCTTGTCTATGTTGATTGATTGTAAAATTCTTGAAGAAGTATAGAGTGATCAGGAGGTAGACTACTTAAGGCTCTGTATATTTGGTTGTGATGCTTACTCTCATTTATTGTTTGTTGAGGGAGATAAGCTAGACCAAATAGTGAAGAAGTGTACCTTTGCCAACTATTATCACACCCCAAAATTCGGTGCCTGAGTTGGTTAGTGTAACATCCCGGATTTTTGTCAACCTGGAATTAGACGTCCTTAGGCAATGGGTCGATCCTAACACCTTATTAACTTGTCAGAACTGAATCCCACAATCTAAAATCGCTTCTTAACCCATTTCCTTCACAAATCTCACCTTTCACTACCTTGTTCTTTAAACGTCTCTAAGTACTTTCATATTAGGCATGAATCCTAAAGTTTAGGTGATGAAGAATAATGCTTTAGAAATCCGTACAAAGACCCTAGTGCCACCTCAGGCAGAAATCGCTCAGGATCAAATCCTTTAGAAATGAGACAAAGTAACTAAGTACTAAATTAGATTAGCTACGAAATCCGCTTGATCCACTTTAAATACAATCTGCAAGACCCAAAACTTGTAGAATCATTGACGCTAGGTTACGCTAAAATCTAGGATTAATCTCATTACCCGGTTGCTCTCGGGAGCATCACGAAACTCCGTATCAGATCTGGACTGCACGTCGAAAGTCCGATTAACGCAAAGTTAAACGGTTAGGACCACCTTGCTGGGCTTGACAACCATCTCGGAAGTCAAATCCAGATAATGTCCTATGGCTATTCGCTTGAGCCCGGAGTGAAGAGTGTGAGAAAATGTAGATTTCTTAAGAAATCAAGTCTCATTTAAGTAATCTGAGACTTGTCACTTGCGAGCCTGTTATAAGAAATTAGACTGTCATAATCTAACCCAAATACACCCTCGGATCAGGGGAAATTTTATACACATGTCCATGTACATGTAACCTTGATCGAGTTGCCGTCACCGTTGAACTGAAACTGGTCCGCCACGCGTGATCTGAGAATCCGACTAGAACGAAAACTTAACTCCACTTAGATCCAAGGTTGGTGAGCTTAAGTCCGACCGCACACAGAAAAGGGGCCGTCAGAAGTGCTCCGTTGGATCGAAACGAACCCGCTTTGGACATAACCTAAGTATACCTTGTTCCTGAGTCTATTTCGGAGAATTTTGGGCCTATATAAGGACCTTAAACCCTCACTCTCTCATCCCATACGAATTTGAGAAAAACCTAGGAGAGAGAAGAGAGAAAAGAGAGAGAAAGTGTGGGAGAAGTGGGTGAAGGATCCTGGTGCTCTATCCTACCTTCATACATGCTTAACCATCACGATCTACTCGTCTTTTCAGTAATTTCGACTTCATTTCTAGGTAAGAAAACCTAACCCTAAGCTGTTTTAGAGTTTTCAAGAGTGTAGGTGATGGAATTACTGACCTGTTTCATGATTCAGGTTGTCGTTGTGCCGTAGACAAAGGCATTGGGTGCAAACTGGTTTCGGTTTAAGTTTACCGAGAAAAGGTGCGGACTTTAGATGTATAGGTTATGGTTTTCAATGCTTTCAATGTCAGATAATGATAGATTCATTATCTGCATGTAATTGCACATGTACAAAGTGCTGCCCGTTTCATTTTTCGGTTATACGTTAACTATGTTAAATATACTGTATTCTTCGTATTTGTAGAAAATACCGTATACGTACAAATTTTGAAAGTATGTTATCCATGATTAATTACTGTATGAACATGCTATATATATGTATAATACTCACTCGGCGAAAGGATTCGCCCTAATACATGTTTTTGCTAATATACGTTATGTATGTTAAAAGAGTGTATTCTAAGTGTTTGTAAAAATGACCGAATGAAGATAGAATTCACATTCGTGCTCGCCATGACTAATTGTTATGGATATATGATTGTTGTATAGGCGATACCCCTTTGACGAAAGGATTTACCCTAAATCACTCCACGGCCGATATACACTATATATGTTAAAATGTGTAGCCCAAGTGTTTGTGGAAATGACTGAATGAATATGGAACTTGGATTCCTGCTTGCCATGACTATTCATCGTGGGTGCACGCATGGTATAATTGGGGCAACTCCCTAGTGAAAGGATTTGGCCTAATACCTATGTGATCAACATACGTCATGTATGTTGATGTATGTTGTCTAAAGTGTTTGTTGAAATGTCTAATTGAGTAATAGTTAGTAAATTGTAATGTATAAGGGTGTTGAGATAGGATTCTCAACTACCTTAGAGATGTATATGATTTCCTCCATGTTGTTTGTTTAGTTTAACTGCTTATTAAATATGTGTTTGTATTTCCTGTTTATATTGTACTTTATAACATGCTTGAATTACTTTGTATATTCTGCCTTACCCTACATGCTTCTGAATAAGGATTAATTGTGTTTGGGGCTATGATTATAGTCCAGGCAATCGGTAATGGGATTGAATTCGTGGCTGAGATTCATTTGCCACATGAGATGTGTTCGACGAACTCGAGTCGTACTTCGGTTGGCGATAGTGGCTGGCCACACGAAGTGCTTATGCACTTCATATCGTTCAACTTGCTGTGCGCTCGAGCTAGCCGAGCTCGTCAAGCAACCCGATCTGTCTTATGTATGTTCACCATGTATGGACGCCTCTGCCTGAACCTAGGGTACCAAACTTACCAGTGAAATTCCGTTAACCATGGTACCTCGATCCGTTAAGACTCATGAGCCGAGCATGGTGGTATGGGATACCGTGGTCGAGCTGTCGGCCTACGCTGGGGTTTCATGGTGTTGCGAGTGCGTCAGCCCGAGCCTCCCCGTAGTGTCCATTGAGCAACTAGACTCGTGAGCCAATTATGGTGGTATAGGACACTATAGTCGTGCTGTCGGCCTACATTGATAAGGTGATGGGGGAGTGGTGCAACGATTGTGTATAACAGCCCTGGCAGCCTGGACCGTACCCGGTGTAGTGACCTCAAGCATACTCTGAATCTGCGAGAGGCGATGAGCCTTCCTGTAGTAAATAGAGTATAAACTAGGCCTATATTGATAAAGTGATGGGGGAGTGGTGTAACGATTTCGTGTAACAGCCCTGGCAGCCCTTGCAGCGACCTAGAAACACGCCATCGTATGAGATTATCTAGGACTGACGACCCTAGAATGAATAATTGTTTGGGAATGATATAAGGAAGGTACCTTAGTTTCCCAATACTGCTGTTTGAAATGGACTAATAACAACTCGGTAATCATGCTTATCATCGCATTGCATGTGCCTGGAAGATGTGGAGCACTGATGGTAACAGCATGCCGGGAACGTAAGATGGTGCCGCACGAGGGAGTTTGTTGGCAAGGGCATGCATCATAATTGCATCTCATCCTTGCATTAATTACAGTACTTAGGAATGTTGATTTTACTGCTTTATCATTACTGCTTGACTGAATTGATAACATGTTAACATATGCTTTATTGTTCTACTGAGTTGATCACTCACTCCCATATTGCGGGACGGTGTTGTACACACCAACCAGATCCTGTTGTAGCTGCAGGTGATGGCGATGCTTATGAGGTGAAGCCGGACTTTTGCGGAGATGAGGATGCCTTCTTGTATGTGCTGTATTCTGGTGGCTTCATGTGAGCTGTGTCTTGATCGTCGGGGTTACAGGGATGTTGACTAGAGGACCTTACGCATTTGGTATATTTTGGAATTGTACTTGTAATGAATTAACCTGGTAACATTATCACACTCTAGAGACTCACCACAGTTTATATATTTTATATATCCATCACAGTCTTCCGCTTGCAAATTTAACTGTCTCTGGAGTATGATATGTTGTTTTGGTATAATCTCATTCATGTTTCAATGCTCTCATCATAATCATCATTATCTGTGTTACATAAGTGATGCGTTGGAACTCGTGAGCTGAGCTTTGCTCGACCCCCGATTTTCAGGGCGTTACAGTTAGACCCGACTCCAAATTTTAGGTTGTGATTAAATTTTTAAACATTCTCAACCACTAATTTAATAAGAACCACATTACAATAAATTAAATATTCATCTAATACAATGTCTAAACTCACTTCTAAGTTTTTTACTGTACATTTTTTCTAATATAAATAGAAAATATGACTACAACTAGACGGACGGTTAGATCGTCGCTTCGCTTCACCACTAACTGATCTCTAGGCCCTGAAACACTGTTAATGTGGGTGTAAGCATTATAGCTCATGTGTTCATATCCAATCCAAATATAAAATTTCTATATTAATATAAAATATACAAATAATGAAAATAATTTGTTTAAAGTTCAAAACACAAATTAAAGTATCAAATTTTAAAAGATGAGATGAACGCAATACTAAAACTGTAAAGATGCTCTAAATGCTAAACTTTTCATGAATTTCATAAATAACGAAATTAAATAATCATCATCTCTTACAACACCGTACCCAAGTGAATGGTCATGTTGCATTAACGCACATGCACTAGTACCTTATGTTGAGAGACTCATTTATATGTTATCTGGTTAGACAACTGCTCCCGTTGTACCTCTAATGTATAACCGCGCACACAATCGTACTCATATGCCATATATAAAGAAGATTTTAAAGGAACCGGTGGATTGTAGGGTCTTTCACCCAAAGGATATAATCGGTCTACTAGCTGGCTTTAGGGTCTTCCACCCAAGGGACGCAATCGCCCTACTTGTTGGTTTTAAGGTCTTTCACCTAAGAGACACAACCACCCTACCTACTTATGCTTTTTAGGGATATCCATATGTCAGCGCACTCGCATTCCAACCTCCATTCTTAATTAAAAATAAATTTATACATGGTATGAGTGACCATCCATTCAAATCGAAATTATCAAATATACAACTTACTACAAGTTAGTTACAAACTACATAGCATTACATCACGTATTCGTCGTTATTCTTAAATTATGTATAGAAGTCGTTGTAAGGTTTGATAGTTATTAAATCAACAATTATTGAAATTAAATAATTAAAATTTTAATTTCTAAAATTTGTCATACAATATTACTGATGATTTGTCTAAATGTACAATGGTGCGTAGAAAAAGTGGACTATAACACAAATCTCTTAAAAGACAACATAAAAATCTCAAAATAAATTAAGAACCCAAAATTTTTTTAATTTAAAATAATTAATTTATAGTTAAAGAGGTTTGCTGAATTTTTAGAAAAATTATATATATATATATATATATATGGGAAAAGGTATAATGCGCTCGAGCTAATTTTAACGCCTCATGAGGTCGAGCTGTGTGGGCCCCACCGTGATGCATTTCGAACATCTACCCCATCAGTCAGATGCACCATTCCATCGTGGGCCTAGGTCTCGAAAATCAAGTCAATCCATGACTTTCGTGGGCCACACCACATACAGAAGTGGAGAGGGGCCGTGCACCATTAAAACATTCATAACCATTTTTGAGGGCCCACCGAGATGTGGTTTGCAAATCCAGCCCATCCATTATGCGTGTCCCACTTGAATGAGGGTTCAGACCAAGTTTCAGGTGCATGAAAAACTCAGGTGGGCCCCACCAAGTGCTTTTATATGTTTTAACGGTGTCTTCACATAATTTTAGATGGTATGGCCCACACGAGTTCAGATACAACTGATTTTGGGATATCCCATAATTTAAAGGGGACCCATCAAATGCACGGTGTTGATGGTCGACACGCATCACGGTGGGGCCCACACAGCTCGATCTCACGGGAGCTTATCGTCAGCTCGAGCGCATTGTACCTTTTCCCTATATATATATATATATATATATATATATATATATATATATATATATATATATATATATATAACTCTAAAATTTTAGGATTTCAATCCAGTGCAGTTTTAATCGCATATGATTATTGGGTGTAATTTTGAGAATAGTTATCAACTCGAATTAAAAGATTTATTCGTGATTTATTTGGTTGTGCACAACATTTATTTTCAACCATTTCCTAAAAATAAGGTTTTTTAAAAATATTATTTTCTTTTCTATGCTTTTCAAGAATTCAATTAACTCTTAAAGTAAGTGTATGGTTGGCAATTGAACATATTGAAGTTAACCCTGGCACGGCCCACCAAGAGTTCTCGGATTTTTATGTTTTTTTTGTTAACCGGATAGACTGTTACTTATGGTAAATCTGTTAAACTTGAGTCCTCTTTGGAGAAAAAATACCCGTCTTTAATCTTGGGTTTGCTCTAAAACATGGTAAATTGTAGATTAGTCTAAACCAAAGAGCCTAGCTAAGACAGCAGTAAATCTGCCTTGTGTACACATGGCATCCCATGTGTCATCATCTAGACCTTTGATTATGTGGGATTTATCATGGGTGGGCAATCAAACAATATCCATCCTTCATTTGGTAGATATTTTAGGATGGTCAATTAATTCTCTTTTAAGAACCATCTAATTAGATTTTTATTAGTGACAAATTTTAATTGGAACATGTGCCACTGTCAAATATGGTCTCCTTAAAGCGTAACTGAAATTTGTACCTTGAATCTGTTTTTAATCGTGGGATGTCGGCTCTTTTTTAGAGTAGCACGTAACTACATCAAATCTCCCTAAATTAGTAAAACATCACCGGACAGCTGTGACTATACGGAAGCGGATTGGCTAGTGTACCTCACACCAGCTGTATAGCTGCTGTAGGTACGTGTCGTGCGAAGACTAGCACCGACGCTCCGCTCGGAGCTGTACGAACGGTTCAAAGGATATCAAAGTTACATGCCCCACAGTGTTGTATTTATTATATCTACACTTCATCTATTTTTAGAGATTATTTTAGAGTAGATCATATGCACCACACCATAAATAGCTGCCAAGGTAATGATTTTCACTGTTAAACCATTTGTAGGGCCCACTATAATGTTTATTTTACATCCAATCTATTCATAAGGTCACAAATACCCGAATGAAGAGGAAAAACAAATTTCATATTGATCCAAAACTTCTGTGACCCCAAAAAGGGTTTCAATGGTAGACGTTCAATCCTCCACTAGTTTTTGTGGTGTAGTCCACTTGATAGTTAGACCTTTCTTATTTTTTGTCTCAAGCCTTAAGACGATCTCTCAAAATATATGGACAGTTTCGATATAACACATACCCCATGATTAGACCCACGAAACTTGCTTGCATCAATAAAACAGCTATATAGCTGCCATGAGGTACACCAGCCAATCCGCTTTGAGTGGCCATCGTGATGTACGGGTCTTATCAACATTGTCTATCCATTTTTTCCTATCATTTTAGGTTTTATCCCAAAATATGGGGCGTGGATTGGATACTGACAAGGTAAGTGGCCAAATCGCTACTGAAGTGACATCACCAAGCTCTGTGGACCCCACCATGATGCGTGTGTTGTATCCATACCGTCCAACCATTTTTAGAGATCGTTTTATGGCATTACAAAGAGAGTGAGATAGATCTAAAGTTCAATTGGACCCCACCATAGAAAATAGTGGGGACAGTGACATCCACCGTTCAAAACTTCTTAGGGGCCACAGTAGTCTCAGATGAAGTTGATATTTTTGCTTTCACTTAATCTATATCTATGTTAACTTATGAATAGGATGCATGGATCTCAAAAATACATATCAGTTTTCACTTAATCTATCTCTATGTTAAGTTATGAATAGGATGGATCTCAAAAATACATAGCTGTGGGCCCTACAAATGTTTCAACGGTGGGTATGATGGCTCACACGGTTTTCCGTGGTGGGTCCACGTGAAATTTAGCTCTCTCATTCTCTTTGTAATGCCATAAAATGATCTCTATAAATGATTGAACGGTATGGATATAGCACACGCATCATGGTGGGTCTACATAGCTTGGTGACGTCACTTGTGGCATCACTTCAAGAGCAATTTAGCTACTGACCTTGTCATATCCAATCGAGGACCTAAAATATGAGGCATATCCAAGGCTCAAGTGGACCACACCGCGGTGATAATGATTCTCACTGTTGAAACTTTTAGGGCCCACCATAATGTTTATTTTCCATCCAAGCTATTCATATAGTTACATAGACATAGATGAAGAGAAAACACAAATATCAGCTCCATCCAAAAATTTTTGTGGCCCCTGAAAAGTTTTCAATAGTAAGAGTTTAATCTTCATTATGTAGTTTGCGTACGCCTTAGATCTGCCTCATTTTTTGAACTTATACCCTAAAATGATATGAAAAAAATGGATGAAAGGTAGGGCTGTAAATGGGTCAGCGGACCCGATGGGGTACCCAGACCCGACCCATTAAGACCCGACCCAAACCCGACCCGTTTGCTAAATGGTACGGGTCCGGGTCCAAGGATAGACCCATTTGTCAAATGGGTCTGGGTCTGGGTTCCTTTCATTTAGACCCGACCCGACCCGACCCGAACCCTGTTAGTAAATGGGCGGGTCTGGTCTACCTTACATGAGACCCGCCCAGACCCATATCCTTCCCACTTCCTTATATATTCTACTGGCGTTCTCACTTCCCTATATATTAAGCAACTAACGACGTTCCCACTTCAAAATAAAATACAAACTAGTTTGAAAATAAGATACACCTCCTTGATTTTTTATCTGGCCCACCATGTTGTTTATTTGAGATCCACTCCAGCCAATAGATGTATAATCATTAGTTAATATAGAAAAGTCTTTCTTAAATCTCTATTAACTAAGTTGTATGTCATGTGTAAAATTTATAGATTTAAAGGAGGAGTTGCATGTTGTAGAAGTGGATGACGATTCTAATGAGTTGGAGGATTGGTCTAGAATTGAATCCTAAGGTATATCTTGTTTAATTTCTCAAATTTTTAATTTTGTTTCTATAACTTTAACATTTACAAACATTCCATTTGAATGATATTTAAAATAATTTCAGATTTTTTGAAAAAGTTTATTTATTTAAGGCTAAAAATAAAACTACAGTTCTCATGCATCAACAACTTGTTGGACCCGTTAGACCCGTTGGACCCGTTTCTAAACGGGCTGGATCTCCCTTAACCAAACCCGTTAGACCTGACCCATTTATAAAAGGTGAATCTCCCTCTGTCCGGACCAGACCCATTTATAAATGGGTCTAATGGTCGACTAGGACCCGACCCAGGACCCGCCCATTTAGTAAAAGGGTCTGGGTCTAAAATTTGGACCCAGACCCGTTTAGTAAATGGGCGGGTCTGGTTTTAGCTAAACCCGCCCCGAACCCGACCATTTACAGCCCTAATGAAAGGTGTGGATATGACCCATACATAAAAGTGGTCACTCAAAGCTCCTGCCCGTTCCAGCTGGAGATGGGCGGGGTAGGACGCAATCCGAGTCCGGCGCGAAATTAGAAACTGACAGGTTGAGGAGCGAGACTTGCTACTAAAGCTACGTCACCAAGTAACGTGAGACCATGATATATGTGTTGTATCACGCCATCCATCCATTTGGAGAGATCATTTTAGGAAATAATACAAAAAATGAGTCCAATCCAAATCTGGAATGGACCCAGCCACAGAAAAGAGTAGGAAGAGTGGTGCCCACCGTTGAAACCTTCCTAAGGTCCACTATGATGTTTATCGAAGATCCACCATGTTCATAAGTTAAAAAATATATGAAAGAAGGGAAAACACAAATTTTATCTTGATTGAAAACTTTTGTGGCCCTTAAAAATTTTTAATGGTGGACCTCACTCTCTCCACTGTTTTCTGTGGTGGGGTCCACTAGAGCATTTATCTAACTAATTCTTTGGTTCATTTCATATATCCAAATGGATGTTCGGTGTGGATATAACACATACATCATGGTGGGTCCCACGGAACTTGTTGATGTCACTTCAACAGCGAGTATAGCTACTCAACCTCAACGTGTCAGTAGCTAATCACGTCCGAAAATTGCCGGAAGAAAATGGAAACGGACTGGCTACTCCCACTGCCACTAGCCCCGTGGCTGGTGGTCTGTGTTATGTAGGCCCTACCATGATCTATGTGTTTCATCCATTACGATTCATCCATTTTTAAAGATTATTTTAGGTTTGATACCAAAAATTAAAGGTATATAAATCTCAGGTGGTCTACACCACATGAAAACAATAGTGATTGGATATCCACCATTAAAATCCTCCTAAGGCCCACTGTACTGTTTATTTGATATCCAATATGTTGATTAGGTCATATAGGCCTAGATGAAGGGAAAAAAAATCAGCTTGATCCAAAGCTTTTATGCCCCTAAAATATTTTTAATAGTCAATGCTCATTCAACCGTGTTTCCTGTAATGTGGTCCACTTGAGACTGGGATATACCTCGTTTTTGGTCTCATACTGTAAAATGATCTGTAAAAATAAATGGACAGCATGAATGAAACATATACATCATGGTGGGGCCCACGGAGCACTGACCACCAGCCATTGGATGGTGTCAAGTGGAGTAGCCAATCCGTCCCTGAAAAAAATGGAGCGGATTGGTTGGTGTACCACACACCACCGACCTGGTTGGTGCAGGTATGTGTCATGCCGAAGCTCCCAGTTGTAGGAACGGTTCAAAGGAAATCAAAGTTACATGGCCTAGAAATTATGTATTTATCATATCCACACCATTCATTCATTTGGCTAGATAATTTTCGAGCATGAGCTCAAAAATGAGTCATATCCAAAGGTTGAGCAGACCACCACAAATATCAGTGGGATAATGATTCTCACCATTAAAACACTAAATAGGGTCCATCATAACATTTTTTATAATATTTTTTTTCCATCTAATCTGTTCATAAGGTCACACAGACCTAAATAAATAGTAAAAACAAATATCATATTGATCCAAAACTTCTGTGACCCTCAAAAGGATTTTAACAATAGACTTTCAATCCTCCACTGCTTTTCGCAGTGTGGTCCACTTGATATTTGAATCTGTCTTATTTTTCAGTTCAAGCCATACAACAAGCTCGCCAAATGGATGGGCGGTTTGGCAAATACTCATGATGAGACCCACAGCAATTGGTGATATAAACACACCAGCCAAGTCGGTGGTGTGTGGTACACTAGCCAATCCGCTTCTAAAAAGGAAGCACTTCTAAAAATGAAGCGTGTTGGTTAGGGCTCTATATCGAGCCGAGTCGAGGTGGGCCAAGCTTGGCTTGACTCATCCATGCTCTCCTCAAGTTCGAGCTCAAGCTCGGTCTCAAGCTTACCATTGGAGCTTAGCTTGTTTGTCAAACCTTTCGAGTCAAGCTTGAGGCGAGCTAGTGGATTGAGTAGAGGCAAGCTTACCTCGAGTCGAGTCGAGACTGCTCCCAACCCGACTGTAACACCCTGAAAATCGGGGGCCATGCATACACTTGGCTCCTGAGTTCCCGGGGTCACTTATAACCGATTTTCATTAATATGTGTTTAATTCGATTTAAATGCGCAACCTGGAATTTCCTGAAACATGAAACATAACCACACAAGTCTACTGAAATAAAAAGATCAAATATATACAGGTTTAAAAGAATGTAAATGGGTCGCACAAGGCGTTACCCAACAAAATCATAAAAAGAATGCTATGTCTAAAAAGAATATAAGACTGAGTCCATGACTCAGCGATTTAAATTCCACCCGTCAAGCCGATGGAGAGCCGCCCAACAACTGAAAGTAGGACAGCTTGTCCTCCTCGTCTAAGCTTGGGTTGACAGGCTCCTTGAACTCCTCGTTACCTGCAACTATAGAAGAGTCTGTTTGGTGTTTTAAAACACCGTCCCAGAGTGGGAGTGAGTGATCAACTCAGTGGGTGTTATTAGTCTCAAGTTGTAACAAGCATCAGTTATAATATGAATTTAATGAAAAGCAATCAATCATAAACACTTAACTAATCTTATTAATGTGAATGCATAATGGATGATATGATGCATGCCCTCGGCACAACACTCCCTCGAGCGACTCCATCTAATGATCGCGCATGACTAACACTCCCTCAAAGCGACCTCGACTGCCGAGTCGTCATTCTAACTAGTGCGATGCAATGTGATCGTGTTAGCCGAGTTCTTAATTAAGTCCATTCATCCGGTAAGTTGGGGAATATGATACACCCCACGCATCAATGCCCTGAGGTGGTTGCGAGGCCAAGACCCCCCAACATGTGAGGCTAAGACCCCGCGATCCTTGATCCCATCGGGTTCCCCATCCCCGACTTCAAGCACATGGGGAGTGCTAAGAACTGAGATTGTTTGCGGTCACTACGGGGAGGCGCGTCATCCCAGCGTAGGCCGACAGCTCGGACACAGTGTCCCATTCCACCATGCCCAGCTCACGAGGCGGTGGATCGGTTTCAATTTAGTTATCGATGGGCGACTACGGTTGTAGGGTGTTCCAGGTTCCATACATATGTGAGCAAACAAGGTTAACAAATAAAGTTGGTCAGTAAGTAAGCTAGATTGCATGAGTCAGGCGAGCATGCGACGAGCGACATCGGGTACAAGGGACCCATGTAGTCGAACTACTGTCACCCGTACATACCTGCCCAAACCCACGGGTCTAGCCCTAGCATAGTCCTACCAATGAGACTATCATCTCTCCTCATGTTCCTGACCAACCCCAAGGGCTTGAGGACGATTCATAACATGTCAACCATCAAAGTCATCAATTAGCATAACAGTATCATGTTTGCATACATCTTTTCATATGATTTCAAATACTCCTAACAAGCAAGCTACATCATCATGAACAAGGTGCATGTGAGTGGTGTGGATTAGGAAGGAAGTTAGGCACTTCCTATATCTCAAGGGATCAAATACCCAAGGGTAATGAATCATACGCACTATGAAGCAACACATGAGAAAAATCAATAAACATAAGGATGTAATTATCACGCCCCGAATTCCGACACCTAGGTATATCCGACCCTGATTCCGTACCCGCAGGCATGACTTATGTTTTGTATGTTTACATTTACTAATCCACATATATTGACAAAATGATCTCATTCATAAAATATAACAATCCAAAAATTTAATAATTAAACATTTATTTAAAGAAGAAAAACGTCCATGTTCCGACTATTCAAGATTATCATCAAACACATGTCATCGTAATGTTGTCATACTAAATGTTCATTACACATATTTTGAAAATAATAAAGAAACAAAAATAAATAAAAGAAATCTCTTTAAGCTCCTCCATGTGATCCCGATCCTGAAATTTTAAAATTCCAACAGGGTAAGCTGCAAAGCCTAGTGAGTAATCTCAACACAGGTTTCAAAATAACCTCATATAACATGAATAAAGGTATTAAAAGATACAATACCTATTTAGGCAAAACAACAAATGAGAAGATTTAATAAAAAAAATATTTCCATGTAAATTCAAAGAAAAATGAATGAATGAAATCAACATATGTTATGCTCCATAATAACATGTGCGGTTTATTCTTTTTAACACCAGGGCCAGTTTACACCGGTTGGCCAACACCCGCGCCAATACAACACCTAGCCTGGTAATGGGAACCTTTCGCATGACATGCTCACCCATCCAAAGGGCACTTGGTGAGGGACTCATTTGTACGTTAGCTGGTCAGACTACTACCCTACCGAACTTGGTAGTGGGAAACCTTTTACAATCCTAACATGCTCACCCACTCAAAGGGTACGGTAGAGGTTCCAAAAGGTACCAGTTGGGTTTCTGGGACTTTCAACCCAAGGGTCTTGATTGCCCCACCTATTTATGCTTTAGGGATTTTCAACCCAGAGGACTTGATCGCCCCACCTATTTTCTGGTGTTCCATAAAAACTGTTCGAAGTATATATAATTTTACTATTTCATGCGCAAAATATTTATAAGGACAAATTGTTTCTAATCATTGTAGATTGTTTGTACATGATTTAAAGTTCTATGTAAAAATATATTTATGCAATGCAATCCATCAGATCCGATCCGATAGTCTGGAAAAGTATATTGAACTTTAAGTTTCTAAAAAATGCTTTAAATTCTGATAAAAAATAATAATAATAAAAGAATTATTCATGCATGGGCAAATAATAATCTAAATTTAAAATTCATTCAAGGCTTGCTAATTAAAATAAAGAGAACTATAAGAAAAATCATGTTAAATAAACAAAACAACTATGAATCAAATGAATAAATCAATAAGAGAAAATGCACCATTATTGAATTATTTGCATAATAATAAAAATAGAAGGAAACAAAGTGGAATTTATTATAAGATAAATAAATAAATAAAAATATCAAGTGAGAGAAAAACTCAACTTTTTCTTAAAAAAGTATTTTCTTTTCTTCTTTTCTTTTTCTTTTCTTTTTCTTCCTCTCTTCCTTTTTTCTCTCTCCCCTTTTCTTTCTTCCTTTTTCTCTCTCTTCTCTCTCTCCCTCTCGTTCCAACGTAATGTCCAGCAATATTATTATTATTATTTTCTCTCTTCCCTCTCTCTTTTCTCTCTCTCCTCACTCTTCTCACGTCACACCACATCCCACTTCTCTTTCTTTGTTCCATATTTATACTGATAACATCACGTGTGCTATTAATGCACTTTTAAAATTTCTGTTTTTTATTATTATTATTATTATTATATCTTTGTACATCACGTTTCTCTTTTGATTTACACCACGTGCACAAGTCTTAACACTTCACACCATTTATGCTTCCGTTATGCAATTCTTTTCATCACGTTTTTCTTTTCTTTTTTTTTTCCAACGTGGGCTGGTTAAATGCACATATGTAGCATGCATCTTATGTGCACCGCATGCATGTGACAGATGTATGTGTAAGCTATGAGGCATGCATGGGCTACTTGTGTATGCGTGAGAGGTATGAATGTAATGTGTTTGCTGTATGTGTAGTTGTGATGTATTCAATTGTGCATAAGTGTATGATGTAGATGGATGGATGGATCAATAGATGGACGGATGGATGTATGGATAGATGAATGGATGTGCATGATGTTTTTGGTGCATGTGTATGGTTGTGATGTATTTGATGGTGCATAGGTGTATGATGTAGATGGATGGATGGATTAATGTATGTATAGATGGATGAATAGATATATGCAGATGCATTGTTGTATGATTGATGGCTAGACTCCAAGGTATAGTTGTGGATGGATGGGTAGGATTGCTGGTGGCCATATGATCAATATGATGGATGGTCAGTTCAGATGCAAAGGCAAGTGTTCCGATGAGTTTCAACATATGGATGGTTAGATGGTTGTATTGTTGGATGAATGGTTAAATGTATGGTTAGATTCATTAGTTAATGAACAGTTGGTTTGGATATGTCCAAATTAATGGTTGAGATTGAACCAATTGATCTTGTAGATCGACGGTCAACTCAGACTAATTAGGTATGTCGATCAATGGTTAAATTTCGACGGTCAAAATTTATTTGGGTTATTACAGTAATCATCCGTATACTAAATCATGTGAAAGGTAAAATCAACATCAAATGAGAACTAAACATGCAAATCCATACATTTCCAACATACATATCATTCCTAGGTTTCCTCTAGATTCTTCAATACAACATCTCAAACAAACAAAATCATTAAACTCCTTCTATAATTGGTGCTAGGCCACCTAAGGATAATAGTCCACACCTATGGATCGTTGGAGGCTTGGAAAACGACCTAAGAATGAGTGCTTTGAGGTCGATCGGCGGGAATCCCTAAAGCAAGCACTTGCATGTTAGAGATTCATGCCAAACCCTTCTCAACACATGAATTTCAAGAAGAATGGATGAGGGAGTTACCTAAGCGATCAATGGGACGAATGGACAGTCGTGGTGAAGGGTTTCTTCTTGGAGAAGAGGTAGGGAGTTGAAAGGGTTGATTCCCTTGGGTCCCACCTCGATTTAAGGTCCACCCTTGCTCTTCTTCTCTCTCACCTTCTTCTCGCTTTACTCTCTTGTTCTCTCTTTACCCTTGGTGGTTGTAGGAAAGGAGGGAGTTATGAGAGAGCTAGGGTTTATTTCATAGACTTGGGTCCTTTAGTCTTAAGTTTCCACAAATTCTCAAAATAGCCCTCTAGGACTCCCTATTGGTGTTGGGGCGGCCCTAACACCCATCTGGCCACCAAATTTGGTGTGTAGGTGACTCATGGCCCGATGAGAGGCCATGCAAAGTTTGGGAACAAACGGATGAGCAAATATGGGGTTTTGATCATACGGTTCCTATCTTTAAATGGCCCTATGGGGTCCATTCCGGTGATTGGAGCAGTTCTGGTGGCCCTCTGGCCATGAAACTTACAGGATAGGTGATCCATGGCCCGATGAAGGGCCATGCAAAATTTGGGAACAATCAGATATGAGGTTTGCTCGTACGAGTCTAATCTGCGATCAACGGTCACCGTTCCACGATCGCGTCCCAGATTTGGTGGACGAGCATAGAAAAATACATTAAACCTCTACCGTAAATTTAGAAGAAATCCAACAGCTGAAGTGTCTTATATCTCAGTTTCAATTAAGAGTGTCAAATTCTGAGACTAGTGGGCTGGGGTGAGCCACACTTTGCAAGTGTCGCTGGGACGGCATGGGTAATTGACTTCTGGATGTTTACTGGGTCTATGGTCCGCGATAGACCACAAGCCAGTGAGATCTGTGTTTTCCTAAATTTTTATAATTTTCTGACCTTCCTGCGTTGCGGTATAGCCCGCACAAGGTGTTGCTAAGTGTAAACGGCCATCTGGCTTGGCGGCCCGCACTAGGTCCTATCATGACCCGTCTGGTCTACTCAATCGGGCTAATCCTAGATTAATTTACTTGCGGTACCTCACCACGAGTAGTTTAAATGGATGGTCCTATGACAAATCCTACGTGGACGTCACAAGACACTGTAATGGTTGGACGGGACGTTACACTGACCCAAATTGCACCCAATTCAACCCAATAACCTGACCCAATCGACACATGACTCAACCTAGCCACCCGACCCAACTGACCCAATTCACACCAACCCAACTCCCAAATCAAATATTCAATTAATAATAATAATAATAATAATAATAATAATAATAATAATAATAATAATAATAATATAATTAACTTATTTATTTTAAAATATAATATAATATATATTCGAGTTGGGCCGAGCTCGAGTCGAGTTAAGATCCACTATGATCGAACTCCGCTTGTTTTCAAAACGAGCTGGGTCATTTGAAGCTTGGTTTGCCTCAAGTCGTCGTTCGAGCCAAGTCAAGCAGAGCTAGATCGAGCTGAGCCGAGCGAGCTTTTTGAGCTAACTTGGCTTGTGTACGGCCCTAGTATTGTGGATGAGTGAGGCTATTAGACGTTGCCCACATTTTATCCAGCCCAATCTATTTTGCCAGCTCGTTGTAAGGCATGAGCTCAAAATGACAACAAATCCAAATCTCAAGTAGACCACATCACAGGAAAGAGTGATGATTAAACGCCCACAATTAAAAAACTTTCCAGGGCTACAAAAGTTTTAGATATAGTTAATATTTGTATTTTCCCTTCATAACCTAATCAAGAGGTTGTGTTGCAAATAAACATTATATTAAGCCTTACAAACTTTGCAATGGTGGCCATTCAATCACCAATCCTTTCATGTAGTGTGGTCCACCTGAGATTTGGACCTGCCTCATTTTTAAAGCTCATGCTCTAAAATAATGATCCAAAATAGATGGATGACAAGATAAAAACATATACATCATTGTGGGACTCACGGAGCACCATCAGAGTAGCTTGTCTGTATGCAATACCAGGTTCCGAAGAAACTACCACGGACAGTGGACAAGGATGGAGTGCCCTACCCGCACCTTCTTCTTCTTTTTTGGTTAGTGCACACCCATGTTAGTACACACCCTTTTTATGCAAGGTGTAGCATGCTTGGGACCTATGATTCATGTAAAAGGATAGTCCCACAATGAAGATCAGCTGGAGTGAAAGTCATCAAGTGAGCCACACCATAAAAAACAATGACGGACGGTATGATCCTATGCCAACATACAGGTGTGGCTTATTCATTGAGTGAGCTGATGTAGAGTGGGTCGTAGGCACTTTCATGGCAAAGATGGACCAAAGAAGGTCCAATCAAAGGTGAAACTGATATGGACAGTCAGGACCTTAAATTAATCATATTTTGCAAGCTAGGATAAGTTTTTTAATATATTATATATGATTTTGGGGTAAGAAAAGCTATTTAAGCCAACCAATCGTGCTATGCCGGGTTGCCCATACCGTATTTACGAGATTCCATAATATCGATAGTCAAAAGTCCCATTTAATTTCATTTTTTACTTTCAAATTGAGTATAACTTTTGATCTTTTGAGTTGTAGGAGTCATGCCAACATAAAAATGGCTTAGAAAAGTTAGGAGAATAACGTAATTTGGCTGAATTAGACGCTTACTATTTTTAGTGGAAAACCACAAAGTCTAGTACGAATGGAGCCCGTGTATAAATAAAAAGTTTGTTATTTATAGTAAGTCACTTTTTTAGGGTGTTTGAGCTGGAGAGTCTAAAAGTCAGCCTTGGGTTTGAGTTCCTTATTTAAAGAGTTGTAATTTCATTTTTTATTTTTTTTTATCATCAATCAAATTATTTCAAATTTATTAAGAATTATTTAAGCTTTTATCCCTCGCAAATTCGAAGATGCTCCATGAGGAGCTCAGAGAGCTTTGTTTATTCAAAGTAGTACTTATTCCTTGAGGAAGACGGTGATCGACCTCATCACATCCCTCCCTATGCCATGAGCTCTCATTGTACACTCCTAAGATCTTTACAATGGATCCAAACCTTTACATGCTCTGCATGCATGTTCCACATATATGACACAATAAGTATCAATGCATGCAAGGCAAAGGGAGGATAAATACCTTTGAGACACATTTTCTCACTATGAAAGAAAATGCTTTTCTCAAAGGTAAAGTTCAAATCGCCTCATGTGTGCCCATGTCTCAATTTATCAAATGAGCCACTGTTCATCTTTGATTATGACCACACGTGCCTCCATGCCACTTGTGTCACTATCTATCTTCTCTTGCATCCCACATGCGCTAATGTGCCTCATTGACATCATCCATTTTTCCTTGCTCCATAATGTGCTAATGTGCCGCATGCACCATCATTTATCTTTTCTTACACTCCGCATGTGCAATGCACTCCACATGTGCCAATGTGCCACACGTGCCATCATTCATCTTCAATCACTTTAAATATGCCATCATGTACCAATGGTGCCAATGTGCGCAAGTGTTCCCATTTAGTTTTAAGTGCCCACATGTCAAATATGTCAATGTGTTTTTTGTGCCACATGTGCCAACGTACATCTTCAAAAACCTCACATGTAACACTTGCGCCACAATTCAGCTTCCAACGCTCACATATGCACCGTATGCCATCTGTGCCATTATCCATCTTCGACATCCCACGCATGACACAATTGCTAATCTAGTCTGTTAATGACTAATAATAAGGTTTTCTTTCTCACAATTTCTTAGAAATGAGGTTTCTTAAAAACATCATTTTCTTTCTTATGCTTTCTATGAATTTAATCAAGCCCACCAAGATTGGCAATTGGCAAGATCAAGGTTGGGCTTGGCAAACGGTTTTTCTTCTCTTCTTTGCATGTAAACACAACCCCCCCCCCCCCCCCCCCCCAACTGGAACAGACAATAGATTTGAAGCCACCGTAATGTATGGGTCTTATCCACACCGTCCATTCATTTTAGGCAATAAGCCCAAAATTTAGGTAAATCCAAGGCTCAAGTGGACCACACCACAGGAAGCAGCTGCCGGTAAAGATCCTAGGGGTGTACCAGGCAAGCTCACCATCCTTCATTATTTTTTATTGTGGGGCCCACTTGATGAATGAGTAAGCATGATTTTCACTCTCGGTAGTCTTCATGGCAAGGCTTACCTTTTACATGAATCATAGGTCCCAAACATGCTACACCTTGCCTAAAAAGGGTGCAGGTAGGGCACCCTATATGCTTGTTCACTGTCTGCTATAGTTTCTAACACCGTGTACTGACATGCTACTTGACAGTGCTCTGTGGGCTCCACCATGATGTATGTATTTTATCTGGGGCTGAAAGTTGGGTGGGTTGAACCTGACCGACCCGCCATTGGGTTGGGCTTGGGCAAGATGTATCCAGTCCGATCTCAAGCTTGGGCTATACAAACACCAACCCGATAAATCTTAGGCCGGGCTCGGGTTGAGGTTTTGGGTTGCCCGACCCAACTCGAACCCGATCAATATATAAGTAACTTATAAATTATAATTGAGTGTGGATTGTATGTGTTGAAGACATAGGAAATTCCGGTGTTGTCAGGTCTCACTGGTCCACATCATATCTGATGACTCAAGCTAACGAGAAACGTTGGATTTCTCTCTCCCAAATAGATTGTGTGCTACACAACACGACTTTTAAATGAGTAGTTGTCTTATATTTTAGCTTGTTTGTTTAGAATAAATGAAGTTCTTTACGATAAATAACTACATATATAATTAATAAAATCATAAATATAAAAAATAAGATGTGTATTAAAATATAATAAACTAATGTAATCATTAAAATATTAGCATGTATCTACCCGGCCAACCCGACCAACCCTACCGAACTCGCTTGGGTTGGGCTTAGGTTTAGAATTCTCAACCCAAGGTTGGGTTGGGTTGGGTTAGGGTTGAGGTACAAGAACTTGGGTTGGGCTAGGGTTGAGCACCAACCCAACCCAACCCGCCGGACTTTCAGCCCTAGTTTTATCCATGCCATCTATCCATTTTGGATCATTATTTTAGGGCATGAATCTGAAAAATGACATAAATCCAAATCTTAGGTGGACCACACCACAACAAATAATGGTTATTGAGTACCTATCATTAAAAGTTTTTAGGGTCCATTGTAATATTTATTTACCATCCAACCTATTGATTAGGTTAAAAAGAATTAGATGAAGGAACATACAAATATCAGCTTTACTTTTGTGGCCCTCAGAACGTTTTTTATTGTGGGCACCACCGTATCATGTGGTGTGGCCCACTTAGGATTTGGGAACCATAGAGCACTGTCCAATAACGGGTGGGCACTGGCAGTGTGCAATCTGCATTCAGTTTCTCGGGAGCAGATTAGCGATACACATCGTCACGTCATCAAGTTCTGTGTGGCCCACCATGATGTGTTATATCCACACCGTCCATTCATTTAGAAAGATTATTTTAGAGCATGAGCCAAATAATTAGTCAGATCCAAAGCTTAAGTGGACCCCACCATAGGAAAATGTGGTGACTACGGTTGAAACTTTCCTAGGGCCTACCATAATGTTTTTTTGAGATCTAACCTACTCATAACTTAACACAGACATCTACGAAGGGAAAACACAAATATCAGCTTGATTTAAAATTTATGTTGCCCTAGAAGTTGAAGTTTGTAATGGTAAGTTCAATTCCCACAGTTTTTAGTGGTGGGGTTTACTTGAGCTTTGGATCCGCCTTGGTCTTTGACTCCTCCCCTAAAATGACCTCTCCAAATAGATGGACACTGTACATATAACACAAACATCATGTGGGCCCACAACTTGGACGGTGTATATATAACACAAACATCATGCGGGCCCACAACTTGGTGTCGTTGCTTTAGTATTGATATTCTTACTTATGTTATCAGTAGCTAATGCGCATCATGAGATTTTTTCGACTGTAAATATCACATTTCATCCACTAGTTTTTCTGAGTGCTCTCAAAATTTACTTTTCAAGAGTAAACCATTGCCTTTTTCTAGACGAAAATACCCCTGCATTACAAACCCATTTTCTGTAATCTTCTCTCCTCTTATCTTCTGTAAAAATCTATTTTCTAGATTCTTCTCTCCTAGTCATATAACAATACCTCTCTACCTAAAACCCATTTTCTGAAAGCTAAATTCATTGTTTGTCATGAGGTATCTAATCAGACATTATGGTTACGACGTTTCTTCTCAAGTTTGCGGGTACTATAGCATATCCCAAAATCATTAAGAATATTTTGTGATAATTCAGCCACAATTTTCTTCTCTAGTAACAACATGTAAGACCTGTATCTTAGTCCGTACCATTCCGTAGGATACCGCGATCTTCCTGGTCGAATTTCGGCAACCTTCGACCTTTATCCGAAGTTTGCGCGCGACCCTGAGACGCATGCCATCAACCAGAGTCGGCTCAACCCAAGACCTGTACCTTTGTGACCGTGTCGTCGCCGCGGTTTTGATGGTGCATCTCGCGCGCCGAGGCGATACCTAGGCCAGGAGATGTGAGCCCGCGTTTAGTTCGAGAAAAATACTTCACGTTGCAATTCCGAGGGAATCTCCACGAAATGTCATATCAATCCATCAATCAATCAAAGTACTCCCATCACCTCATGTCAAGTACACATCACCCCATCCCCAAGCAACCCCTAAAGTCAACACTCTCTTACACAAAGTACACCCATCACTCACTTTTTCACCCATCACACCCACCTCTCTCATCTCTCTCTCTCTCTCTCTCTCTCTCTCTCTCATTCTCCCAAGCAACTCCCAAGAGAAGAATCGTCCATGGCTTCCATGGAGAAGCCATGTGTGGCCCACCTTCCTATCACCCAATCCCAACCCTCCAAAATCAATCTTAACCGTTGAAATGCATTCCGTGGGGCTCTAGATAGCATTGGAGGAAGTATGAGTCCAAGATCTAAAGGTGAGTGATTTATGATTTGATTTTGATGATTTTAGGGCCCACTTGTAGTGGGACCCATCTTGATGTATGTTTTGTATCTACGATGGCCCATAGTGGCGGGGTTCCCCCCTTTTTCCACCGATCTCTCTCTTTTCTCTATTTCTCTCCCTCTTCTTTTGGTGTTGGAACGTGGCCCACCTTGTTACTAGATTTTGGCAGCCCTGGATGAAGGGAATCACAAGTATCAGTTTGATCTAGTGGTGGGCCACGCTGATGTGGGCCCACCATGATGTATTTATTACATCTACACCGTCCATCAGATCTGGACGGTGGAGATCCACCCACGCCATGATGTATATGTTTCATCCACACCGTCCAGCAGATCTGGATGGTGGGCCACACCCTGATGATTGTGTGGCATATCCAACACCGTCCGCCTGTTTTGCCAGATCAGGGGACTCACCTTAATGTATTTATTCTTTATCTATTCCGTCCATCTGATCGGACGAGCAGCAAACAGCTGCTGTATCAACGCAGCAAGTTCTGCTGGTTGATCATGGGATATGTGTTATAATCCCAACCGTTCAGCAGCAAGGTTGCTGCAGTGGGACGTGATCCCCATGGTGATGTATGCGTTATATACCCCCCACCGTCCATCCATTTCGTTCAGGTCTGGCGGACCACCAAATCCATGCGTCTCACCCAGCCGTCCAAATCATGGGACGCTGCTGGAAGGTCTAGCAGCTGTGGGACCCTCGTGTACGCATGCTCTCCCAGCTGTCCGTACCAGGGTAGCGAGTGGGGGCCCACCTTGATGACATGTGTTCCATCCCATGCCGTTCATCTAATTTGGCCAGCAGCTCCAGCTGCTGTGCAGTGACTATAAGCGGTGTGGCCCTGATCGTGATGTATGTGTTACATCACACCATCCGTTTGTGGGGACTCCAGCAGCAGTAGCTTCTGGGTTGACGTCACCAAAATCTGTGTAGCCCATGTGAGATTTGTATTACATCCAGACCGTACAGCTGGGGACGGCTTGGTCTTGAGGGTTGTGATCCACACCGTCCACTGTCTGGACGGTGGAAGATCCACCTGACGTATGGGTTTTATCCCAATCGTCCATCTCAGTGGGACCCACCTATATAGCTGCTGTGTGGACGTCCCAAGTGCCATGGAACCCACTAACATATGGATTTAAATCCACACCATCCACTCATCTGTTGAAGGACCCCACCATGATATATGTTTTGATCCCACACCGTCCATCTGAACGTGGGACACCGCCGTGATGTACGTGTTTCCCTCCACACTGTCCAATGGTGCTGTGGGCCACACCTTGATGTATTTATTGTATCCACATCGTCCACTCTTGGACGTGGGGCCCACCTTAGTGATGTATCTGTCGCACCGTCTAGCATGGGACGGTGGGCCTGCCCTGATGTATATGTTTCATTCCATGCTGTCCATCTATTTGATAGGTGGGAACCACCTTGTTGGATGCACTTCATTTCATGCCTTCCGTGGGACATGGGCCCTATGTGATGTATATGTTTGATTCCAGCGGCCCAATCTGATTTGTATATGGCCCGTTTGACAAGGCCTGATGTGATATACACGAGGCCCATTGTGATGTATTTTTGACCCATTTGGTAAGGCCTATGTGATGAATCTATGGCCTATGTGCAGGGCCCGCCTATTGTGTATTTAAAGCCCAAATGGTAAGGCCCAATACGATATATTTATGGCCCATTACGATGTATATTAGGCCTTTATGTGAGGCCATGGTCCCACTACATATATATTTGGCCCTATGAAGGATACTTCTTGGGAGCAATGTTGGTTAAATGTCCACATTGATGGGCAATGATGGTTGAATGTCCACATTGTGACCTTCCATTAGGCCTTGTAAGGCCCACTCTTACCGGTCCCGATTATCATGGCTGATTGCCGATTATCGATCGAGGTCGATTACCGATTCTGATTTGTCGTAGTCGATTGCCGATTGTCGATCGAGGTTGATTATTGATCGAAGTCGATTATCGATTCTGATTTGTCGTGACCAATTGCTGATTTCGCTTGATGTGACCGATTTACCGATTCTGATTATTGATCGACCGATCCCGATTATTGTGACCGATTTGCCGATTCTGATTATTGATCGATTGATTTTGATTGTCTTGACCGATTGCCGATTCTGATTACCGTGACTGATTTGTCAATTCCGATTATCGATCGATCCTGATTGTCATGCCTGATTGCCGATTTGCGATTGAGGCTGATTATCATGACCGATTTGCCAATTCTGATTATCAATCGATTCGGATTGCCTTGACCGATTGACGTGACCGATTTGCCGATTCTAATTGTCTTAACCGATTGCCGATCCCGATGGACGCAACTGATTTGCCGATTCTGATTATCGATCAATTTCGATTGACCGATTGTTGATCCCGATTGACATAACCGAATTGCTGATTCCGATTATCGATCAATTTTAATTGACCGATTGCCGATCTCGATTGACGCAACTGATTTGCCGATTCTGATTATCGATCGATTCCGATTGTCGTGACCAATTGCCGATCCCGATTGACGCAACTGATTTGCCGATTCTGATTATCGATCAATTTTGATTGACCGATTGCCGATCCCGATTGACATAACCGAATTGCCGATTCTGATTATCGATCAATTCTAATTGACCAATTGCTGATCTCGATTGATGTAACTGATTTGCCGATTCTAATTATCGATCGATTCTGATTGTCGTGACCGATTGCCGATCCCGATTGACGTAACCGAATTGCTGATTCTGATTATCGATCAATTCCGATTGACCGATTGCCGATCCCAATTGACGTGACTGATTTGCCGATTATAATTTGTCGAGGCCGATTGCATAGGCCGATTCTGATTTGTCGAGGCTGATTGTATAGGTCGATTCCGATTATCGAGACCGAGTATTGAGGCCGATTTTGAGTTGTCGAGGCCGATTGTATAGGCCGATTACGATTTGTCGAGGTCGATTCTGATTTGTCGAGGCCGATTGTATAGGTCGATTCCAATTGTCGATGCCAAGTGTCGAGGCCGATTCCGAGTGTCGATTCTGATTGTTGAAGCCGATTTCGATTGTCGGAGCCAATTTAGATTGCCGAGACCGAATGTTGAGACCTATGTGATGTATATGCGACCCGTATTTAAGGCCCATTATGATGTATTCATGGCCCATGGGCAAGGCCCATTGTGATGTATTCATGGCCCGTGGGCAAGGCCCATTGTGATATGTATTAGGCCCATGAGCAGGGTCCACCTGTTGTGTATATGTGGCTCTTGAGTGAGACCCACTGTGTTGTATATTAGGCCTTTGTGTGAGGCCGTGGGCCCATTATGTGTTTGGCTCTATGTGGACCATTCCTTGGGGCAATGTTGGTTAGATGTCCACATTGTCGAGGCCGATTGTTCATGCCGGTTATGGATACCGATTATGAGTATGTGACAGCATAGCATCATAATACATGCCCATACGCATTATCTGCATGTTTGTTATGAGATGTGATTAACCATTGCATATGTCATATGGCAAGTTGTTCATGGGGCTCCCTGATAGTCGGAGTTGCCCCACATGAGAGTACGGCATGCACAGGATTGATGCATGATTGGATTGTATGGCTCATGCATCTTGCATTGTATGCCCTAGCGACATCAGGGTCGTAGCCTCCACAGGCATATCGTGGATGGCTAGACGGGACACCGGAAATCTGTTCTACATGAGGTGCTATAGATATCCCTGGGTGAAAGTCCCTAAACCCTCTTGGTTCCAGAGGTTGCTCCAACGTCTAGACCGAGAAGATGCATGAGCACATGAGGGCCATATACCGTTAGGCCGCGTCTCCCACTGTGACGTGGTCGGTTGGAAGGGGGTACAGCCTTACCTGCCCTAGAGGAGGGGTCAATGCTAGGCTGAGTCTGACCAGCTCGAGGAATGGGTCCGCTATCGACGAGCCAGGCCCGATATTGGCAGGCGGATAGTGAGGTCTCTTCCACTCACCTTGTTGCGCGCGATGGGGTGGTAATATGGTTTGGAGTGTAATAGACCACGGTGATTTTTCAGAGAGTAACCGTACTGATATGTGGACTTATTAAGCAGGAATTGCATATTCATTCATCATTCACTCACTATCCACTTGGGCTGATGGTGCGTAACTGTTACGTGTGCTTTCGCATGGCCAGGATTTCGGCTGGGCGCGCGACTAACCTGAGATCAGGAGTTTACCACATTAAGTCTGATTATCCAAATTTAGGTATGGGACTGGTTTGGATAGAAGTCTCTTGTGATGGACCCCATAGCCTGCGATACTACGTACTATCATCCTGACTTCACTCCAGCATGGTCATTCCATTCGCACCGCATATTACATTGCATCCATAGTACTTAGCATTTTGGGTTGTCATGTTTTTGTATTGATATGACCGTTAGCATTCATGCCTTGCATCGCATAGCTTTTGTACGGCTGAAGGCACTCATAGATTTATCAGTATATTTCCGCTTATTTCGATATTGTATGATTTATGGCATTGCATCCTCGACATCTAATATTTGGCTTTCTTTGACTCCTCATTTGTATAGCTGAATTGCATCGCATACTCTGATATTGTATGACTCACGAACTGCCAGTATTCCTGCTTACTCTGACTACTATGATTACTCTGATATTGCTTACTTGACACTTACCTTGTGCACACACTTCCACCACTCACTAAGCTTTCTATAAGCTTATGCACGATAGATGCGTGCAGGTGATGTTAGGTTGCAGCAGTGTTGAGCTTGGAGCATGCAGCGGTCTTTTGGAGCTTGATTTTTTATTTATGTATTTTCCTTCAGTATTGTAATCAAATGATTATTAGTGGATATGTGATGATGATGTTGATGATGATGTTTCCATTGTGATTTGAGTATTCTTGTGGTTATGCTTATTACGAGTTAAATGTACCTTGAGAAAAAAAATCCTCCTTGTAGGATCCCAGGATCAAAATCTGGCGTACGGGCACTAAGAGCTGAGAATGGGGTACTACAGAGGCTGTCGGCACCGAATTAGGCAATCGGGATTCCTGTGAATCCGATTTTTGGGTTTGGGGCGTGACACAACAAGCATTCATCAAGGTCGTGGCATATCGACATCAAATATCTTGTTATAAAAGAAAGAGTTCAGAATTATCAAGTGTCTGTGAAGTTCATCAGCACTAAGAAGATGATCGCAGATCCGCTCACTAAAGGGCTCCCTATCACGCCATTTCAGGAGCATGTAACATCCATGGGAGTCATTGATCTCACAGATGTTTTCAGTTAGTAGGAATTGAGCGTATTTTATTTTCATAAACAATGAATAGATCTCATTTGATAAAGTTTTAATGATTTTGATATAAAGTTTATTTCCGCTTCTCTCAAAGTATGTGTAATCTAATTTGAGTAAGCAGAACTACAGTCGTGTCTCAGTCGTGTCTCATTAGAGACATTTTAAAGCTTCATGACCTCTTATGAATAGACACACATCATCACATTATGTGTGTAATTCTTATACCACACTTTCCAGTTCTAGGTCTATGTCATCAAGACTCATAGTATTTGTGACTACGCTTAGTCTCACTTTGCTTGGATTAAATGTTGTGATGACTACTGTGATTTGATACGGACAGTCTTGATGGACCAGATTGTCATAGCACCACCCGTATTATCGAACAATGAAATTGGTTAACCATTTGGACGTTTTCTCAAAATTAAAACAGATTTTCAAAAGTGTTTTCTAACGATTAATCATTGACATTGATCAATATGGCCCAAGTGGGAGAATGTAAGAATTCTATAAGGTGGGCCTTATTGATCAACGGTCTAGATTTGCCTAAATGTTGAATAGTGTGATCGGGTGCACCAGTGGGCCCCACTAAGTGGTGATACATCCAGAAATTCATGTAAGCAGTGGTGTGCTTCTACTGTGATACGCACGCAGTGTCATATAGGAACTGAGATTCCCAATTCGTGTAGAGCGTTTCACGGAGAGGAGTTTTGATGGGTTTCAAACTCCTCTACCCTCATTAGTATAAAACAGAGTTAGGTCCTCAATCCTACGCAATCTATAGAAGTCACAATCTCATCCCGTCTTCTCTAAAGGGTGTAAGGAAAAGAAGATCCCGACATTCCGTTTTTACGGTAATGGCGACACATATAGGTAAGTTATCCACCTCTATTAATCTCCATATTCGATGCACAAGGTCCTTCGGCTATTCCGCATAAAGGTCTTACAGGATATGTATAGTTGTTTTCAATGCATCACCCCACAAATATTTTGGCAACGTTATATTACTTATCATATATTACATCATGTCCTTTAGGGTGCGATTACGCCTTTCCGCTACACCATTCTGCTCTGGAGTATCAGGCATGGTATATCGAGCGCTGATGCCACACTCTTGTAGGTATCTAGCTAATGGTCTTGGATTACGCATCGATTCGTCATACCTTCGGTAGTACTCGCCACCACGGTCGGATCTGACGACTTTGATCGTTCTATTAAGTTGATTCTCGACTTTGATCGTTCTATCGAGTTGATTCTCGACTTCAGCTTTATATATCTTAAATGTATCCAGGGCATCTGGTTTATCGTTAATAAGGTATAAGTACCCATAACGAGAGTAGTCGTCTATAAAAGCAATAAAATACTTACACCCATTCCAAGATCCTGTAGAGAATGGTCCGTAGATGTCTGTATGAATCACTTCCAAGAGTCCTACGCTCCTAGTGACACCCTTTTTCCTAGTTTTAGTCTATTTGCCTTTAATGCAATCCATGCAACTTCAAAGTCTAAGAAGTCTAGAGAGTGAAGAATTTCTTCATGCACAAGCCTTTCCAATCTCTCATAAGAGATATGGCCTAATCACCTGTGTCACAGCATGGAGAAATTTTTACAATTTAGCCTTCAGTTGATGCCTTTAGTGTTTTCATGTGAGGAGTTCATGTTGTAGATATGTGAAACATCCAAATTTAGCTGATAAAGGTTTTAACTAACGTTTCAGAACCAATCCCAATTGCATCGTAGAAAATACTCAATTTTTCATTTCCAAATTTAAACTGATAATCAAATTTGTCTAAATGAGAAATGGAAACCAAATTGCTCCTTATAGAAGGCGCATAAACAGTATCTACTAGATCAAGAAAGTGTCCTAACAATAACCTAAGCCTATATACTCCAATAGCTTTCACGTTTGCTCTAACGTCGTTCCCCATATAAACCGATCTTTCTACATTAATTGATGTCTAGCTTTGGAACATATCCTGCATGGAATTACATATGTGAATAATTGCACTAAATTCTATCTACCTAGAGTCTGTGGATATATCAGTTAAATTAGATTCAAAACAGACTAAAATTTGATTTTTACCCTTAGAAACGACCCATTATTTAAACTGTACACAATCCTTCTTTTGATGACCAGGCTTCTTGCAACAAAAAAACAACCATCTTTCGGTCTCTGCTTTTTCTTCTTTGATTTTTTCTCAGAGTTAAGCTGATTGCCACCCGCAAGACCCGAAGAATAATTTTCTGAATTATGTTTCCTTTTCTTATTGTATTTTCGTCCTTGACCAGATGTGACTAGGTGTGCACTATGTCTTGCTCAACCTTTTGAGTCTCTCTTCCTCCTTAATGCACTGAGATATCAGTTCGTTAAATGTCTATTTTTCCTTTTAGATATTATAGCTGATTTGGAATTAACCAAACTATAGAGGTAAGGAGTTCAGAACTAAGAAAACTAGGAGTTCATCGTCAATCTTAAGGCTTAACATGTGGATTTTGGTCACCGCATCAGACAACCCACCAATGTACTCCCTGATATTTTCCTGACCGTTATAGGTAGCTTGAGTCAACTTATGCAGAAGCGAACTCAGCTCAGCTTTATCCAACCTCATAAATCGGTTGCCTATTTCAATCAAAATTTTTTTAACTTTCTCAGTGTTAGGCATGACACCCAGCATGGTCTCAGAAATCGAGTTCTTTATGATTTTGAGACACTTCTTGTTCGACTTAATCCAGGCCTTGTAGTAAGCCTTTTCTGAATACATACTTGAGTCAGATGGAACGGGAGGCTCGACTTCCTCCAAGGCCAGATCTAAGTCCATGTAGCTTGGGACTATTTCAACGGACGATTTTCATTTTTAATAGTTAGACCCAGTAAGCAAAGGTATAGAATTGAACTAGTTTGGAACATTGAAAATAGTCATAGCTAAACAAATAAAGCATAGCACTCACATTAATGAATAAACAAGTCCCATAAATTATTACATGTAAGTAAACCACAAACATTATCCATGTATTAACATTCGATTGATTTGGGCCTTCAATAAAATGACCCAGAATGATGATGGGCCATAATTATCAATTCTGGCCAGAGCCCGGTGTATCATTGTGATTCCTCATTTGGGTGAAATTATAACATATAGGAGACTCTACTAAATATGAAGCGGACCAGTATTAGTAAAATAAATATAAGACGTTCATCACCTTTGGGTAAAATGAATCTCTCAAACTTATATCACCATCACCATCACCAATCACTTCACACCACTCATATCCTACCAAGCGATGATACCTTTTTGTTCTGACCACCTCCCGCTATAGATATGAACGCAACTGAATGCAATTCTTATGATGGATAGTCACTGAATTTCATAAACTGAAGTCTGAAAGAAAAAATCTTCGCCAATTGAGGTCAACTTGGTGGCTAACACAACCAGCTCCAATCCCTACTCCCAGATTTAATGATTGATAAATGATCCTGCCCATAACGGACCATTCTAAAACAATTCTAATTTGGCCCAAAACATATCTAATGTTGACCGCCCGTAGGCTCGAAATGTTCTAAAGTGATGATTGGATTATATTCTTAATGGTCAACTACTCAATATCAGCTTCAAACATATGGGTAATGGCTCTTTTTGGGTCAGATGAGAACTAAATGATGTATTTAACCATATTTACTAAATTACCTTGTCCAACTAGCAAGTGACAAATACCAACCATCAATTTATTCTATTAAGGTTTTATGTGTTCTGAAATGACTCAAGTATAATTATTTCAATAGTTAGGATAATCTTGGACAATGGGCCCAAGTGTGGCCTAAAAACATGCCTTATCAATGGGCTTGAGATGGGTTAGGAATGTGCCCATACTTATCTCCAAAGTGGGCTCTAGAATAAGGCCCCGTATCCACCCAAATGAGCCCAAACCAAGTTCACATCTTGCTGGAAATAGGCCCAGGACAATCCGCTGGAGCATATTAAATACGTTTGGGCCTGGCCCAGTCAGAATGCAATAGCCCAGTTCAAAGGGCCCTACCTCCTTGTTGAAGCCCTAGCCAAAATTCTCTGCTTCCTCTTCACAACAGAGTAGTCACCACCGCTACCCCATCGTCGACTCCCATTTCTGCCACCACATGCTGTACCATACCTCCCGTTGCAGAAAACGACTTCCGTCTGATAGCCGATTTATAGGTTTCACCAAATCTTTCGACGATCTGGTGGCCATGGATGTAGGAAACAGAGATGGGTTTGCCATGAGGGCGGCGACCATGGATGTCCTCTACTAGATCTGGGAGGTGGTTTGCTCCATTAATGGCTGCTGGCGAGCACTGCCTTGCTGATTGGGAAGACAGAGGAGGGAGGTTTTAAATGATGGCAGATGGGTTTTCGTTACTAATGGCAGTTAATACGATGCAGCAACATTGTTTCGGCAACCATGGATGGTTGGCACCAAACAGGGTAACCCACGGCAACCGCAATCACCACCACCTCATCAACAGCTATGGGTTTATCGTTTCTCCAATGGACAGATCAGGAAATACATAGGGCTGATTACCATGGCTGCCTTATTTAAAAAAAAAACAAAACAAAACGAATCTAAAGGCAGACAATGGCCGATGGGTTTGATACCCTCTCCATGGACATGCAATCCAAGGCTGGGGATTGCCCGACCACACAAAAAAAAAAATAATAAATAAAATTTGCCAAGTATGGTGCTCATCGAATTCGGGCAACATGACAATCTCGCCCAAGAATTCCATGGAGAAAACAAAAATGAACAACATCCAAAGTGATCGGGAGATCTACAACATTGAAGCACAGGAGTATCTGATACCAATGGTTAGATTTGTACCACGGAATCTACGGATCTTCTAAACATCAATGATAGCGTAACACCCCAAACTTTTCGATACCCGAGTATTGAAAGTTCTTGAGTGTTATCATGAAGTTTAACTTAATATGGACATATATACCATATCAATTTACCTATCCTAACCCTACATCTATTCTCCAACATGAATCTGACCGTTGATCATGTAGTGTGATATATGTACATTCCCTTAACTAAATTGATAAATAACTCTTTTTCAATAATAATTTATATGTAAGTTCTCTCGTAAGAATTATTTAGAAATGTGCATATAACCATATAGAATCATTAGATTTCACAAAACTTTTAGATCAACAATAATTACAAAAATGTCATTAACCTATACCATTGAATTCTAAATCACATGGTTCTCATGATCCGTTTCATGTAAAATTTTTATATCAAGCCTAATTATCATAAATTAACCATACACGTCGAATTTCAGCCCTTAGATTATTGTAAAAGTAACCCAATTAACAAATCAGCCCCTTAATCGTTGATTTTGGTGTCCATCAAGTGAGGAAAGCTCATGGTAGTTGTAGTAGGATATTTTCCTCCATATGAACGGCTTGGATTGGCCATCATATGAACCAAGTGTAAAATATGAAAACTCCACGTTGGTAGGTTTTTACTTAGCCGCGAAGTTATCCTTTTAAGGCTTACCAACTCCATATAAATTTATATCTTCATATTTAACCACTTTCTGCCGTCTATCGCAACTTAAACTTGGACCACAACTTGGCCTCACATGAGTGCGATACAAAATTTAGGGCCCGATTTATGATCCTACACCATTGAACATTGAAGCCAGTTCCTTCATTTTGACACAAAAGGTGACATTTTAGATTTAGACTTTTTTCATCATCAATCAAAAACCAAATTTTACACAATTGTTTGCCTATCTTGACTACATTTCCTCAAAAATTGGGCTCGGATCATTAAATGCTGACCATTAATGGAGATTAAATTCATTTCGGCACCTGGTAGGAAAACTTTTAAGATAGGACTCCGATCTGCTTCATATTTAGACCCATGGCCCAACATGACCCCGCGAAACCAATGAAGGGAGTGGATTTATCGACAATTCATCATAGTAGACCCCACCTACTCCTACAGTCAAACCGCAGTTGGGCTTTCGTGACATGTTACAACAGCGTCCAAATACCACACGGCAACGAGAATTCCTCCACCAGAACTTCCAAATTTGGAATCCACAAGCTCATTTAAACCGTCCAAACTCTAATGGAGTGAATTCCGACTCCTACAAGTAACTTTGGGAAAGCTTGAAGAATCCCAACACACCGAAATCTCCGAATGTTATGGCCTTGGTTGGAAAGTCGTGTAGAAAACAGTCGCCACAAGTTGTAGCTGAACCCATCAAGGAAATGATCCGGGCCCCCCATCTGATGACCCCTTAAGCTCCTTGTGATGAATTTGATCCCTCTAGAAGAACAAGTTCGAGGAGATTGGGACTGGGGAGGTGTTCGTCATGGGAGCTAAGACCGTCTCCCCCGGGAAGACGCTGATCGGCAATCACTACAAACAGCACTTATGCCGTTCTCTCACACACGTTACGTCTACCCTGCGAGTTACACAGGAACAATCTAGAAACATTGAAACGTTATAAGTTTCCACACCTATCATTGGATGATGTACACACCAAATAGAGATAAAGAGAGAGAGACACGTCCAACAATAGGGAGAAATAAAGAAAGAGAAAGAAATGAGAGGGAGACTGTAATACTCCATTTTTTTAAAATGGTGGGTTCCACTATTGCCTATGGTGTGGCCCACATGAGTTGTGGATGGCCCTCATGTTTGGACACATGCCCTAACTTTGATGGCCAAAACTGATGAATGGTGTGGATTTGTCACATCATTCCTGTGGGGCCCATTCTAAAAAAAAACAAAAACAAAAATAGTAAGTGGCGTGCTGACGCACGTCACCCCATAACCAACTCTTTCATGACTCTCTCTCTCTCCTTCCTTCTCCTCCGTTGTATAATTGCAAACGTGAATCCATGCCATCATCATGGTGAGACCCACTCCTTAATCTAAACCGTCCATTGAACCCAGACCCTCGATTAAACTTAACCCTTGAAATCTTTCTCCTAAAAACATTTTACGTGGCTCACCTTGAAGCTTGATTTTAACTAAATCTTTTTAGCATTAGAACCTGTGGAAGCTGATTAATGGCCTGATTTCTCTCAGCCATTATGGTGGACCCTACATCACTACCCACTCCTCATGGTTACAACAACCGAAAGCAGAAATCTGCTTTGTGCATGAAGTTACTCTCTCACGTTCCTTCCTCTCTCAAACTCCTTCATATTTAAATCTCCTTTCTTACGATCGTGGAGATTCTCTTACATAGCTGCACCTTCCAACTTCGGAATCAACCAACAAAATCAATCTGAAGCTTCAATCTATGGAGCCTACAAGCTTTATACGGCCCGTAAGAACCATCCACAACTGTCAATGTTGCAAAAAAGCATCAATCCAGATTCTGACATGATCGTCTTCTTCATCTATACCACCACCGTCTGATATAAGTAAACCAGCATTACAGTAAGTAAATCTTTCCATGAGGCTTATTAAAAATAGATCTGACCATAAATTAATATCCAGGGTCTTAGTATGTATATTTACATCCTATAATAGGTAAATTGTTTCACAGATAGTTAATCTGAAAGCAATGTATAGTTGTAATTATTCATTTATTTTAAGAAGTTTTTGTATGGATAAAAACCCTAATTATGAGAATTGTATTGGAACCATAAGTAAATCTTATCTGATCGGACCAATTCTAACATACAAATCCAATTTTGTTCGTGATCGTTACATCGAATCAGATTTATAGCAGACTTTGTTATCCAAAGAATAATCCTACGAAAATTCATATATATATCAGAGTGTTTTATCATCATAACAGGTAGGTGATCATTCCCTATTGAAAAATTCATAAGTAATTTCCTTATATGATCTAGACATTGAGATATTCTTTATTTGACTAAACCAATGCAAATATTTTTTTTTTCCATTTAATATTATCTAGTGGTGATAACTAGAACTAGAACTAGAACTAGAACTAGAACTAGATGAAAAACTAAAACTAAATCTAAATAATTGAAAGAGTAATTGTGATTAAAGTGATTAAAACTAACAAATTCAAATGTGATAACTAGGGTTTCTGAAGATCCACTTGTAGCAATTGGGAGGCTACCTTGCTTGATTCAAGGACACAACTGGAATCAGAGTCCTATCTTATCCAGTTGGTAAGAAGAGATTTGTCAGATCTCTAAACTTCTCATGGATCTAATCATCAATGGATGAGAGTTGTGAGGATATGGAAGTGATTCCATCACCTAACCATGCTCAGGAGACAAGGCAAACAATAGGATTTACCAATCTCACAACCAATCATAAGAGAATTGTAAAGGTTTGGAAGGATTCCGTCATCGTACCATGCTCAAGGGACGATGGTGAACAACGGGACTTACTAATTCCACAATCTCAAATTAGGAAAAAAAGATATTTCAAGCTATCGCAGATCCATTGTAATTTGTCATGGCAAACCATTAAAAACTAAAAATATTCCTTAGTAATCAAACTAGAATCCAAGAGAGTTCAACAAAACATGAATCAAAACAAAGCTAACATCCCAATCATGTTACAAGCTTCACCTCTTAGCCCTAGCTAAAAGGTTTAGCCAACCATAGACATAATTGAACTAAAGACTCTTAAACAAAACATCAACTATGGAAGAAGAAGAAAAACTCCCCTCCACCCTTTTGCTCCACTCCTTAATCCTAAAAGATACCTAGGGATGCCCTGGGGACTCCTATTTATAGTTGTGCATTACCTCCTTTTGCACCGACTTGGAAAAATTCGGAAACTACCTCAACTTTACGTAGTCCAAGCAAAATCTACGTAACTCTCGACTGGTCGAAGGTCACCTTCAATTAGCTAAGGGTTACCTTCAACTAGTCAAGGATGATGGGATTTTAGAATCTGATGTTGGTGGAGTTCGAGTCGAACTTTCCTCGACTAGTCGAGCAGGAGCTCAGACGAGTCGAAGCAGACCTTGGACTAGTCGAAGATCACGCAAATTCACTTCAAAACTTCGATCTTTGGCATGTGAATTCTTCATTCTTGGTCTTATAAGATCCAATCTTTGGCTTGGTGATTCTTGAGCATTAAATCCATGCTTTTAACATCCTTTTTAATCCAACCTCTTAAGTTCACCTTGCAACACAAACATGATTAAAATAGAACATTAAGTATCATGTTCATAAAACCAAGTAATAAATCGGGGATAATATGCAATATTTGACCCCACCACACCTGAACATAAGGCCGGTCAAAATGCATTTGATCGGACCTCTCCTGAATTCCTCGTCCTTCTTCTCTCCCCAGCTGGAAGATTTAAATCTAGCCGCAACGGTGAATGAAGATGGGACCCACCATCAATGAACGATGGGTAGATCCAAACCATCCATCAGACGTGGACCCCACCACTGATCAAAACGTAATAAGCCTCGCCAAAAAGGAATCAGAAATGCCCCCACCCATTCGGACGATTGGGAATCACACCAAGATTAACTCGATGGCCCATCTAGAGCTTGGATCTACCTCACATTTTAACTTCTGGACCAAGGTTTCATGACAAACCTAATGGAAGAATTAGATTTTTCGGATATCCATGATAGTGGACCTCGTGACACAAACCAACCCAACACAGTAAAATAGTCGCTACAGAACCAACCGATAGAGTCGGTTCGCAGGACTGAGGGAATACTCCACCATGACCCATCCACAGATCTGAACCATCCAACCAGGAGAGAGGAAAATTCTGACCATTCCAGAGATTCCAGAAAAAATTGGAAGAATTCCTATCACAACAGGAACGCCGGACTTCCTAGACATCCGCGTAAACTGCGGAAGAAACATTTTGTGAAGCCACCAACATGAGACATTCAAAATTCTGATTGTTGGGGCCCATGAGCTCCGTAAGACCCATTTGAACAAGCCTTGATCAATAGATTAACAGAAGACGTCCCAATCAAAGATCGACCATTGGATCAGGTCATATCCTCCGTCCAAGAAAGCACTACCAACGCATAGATTGTTACGTTAAGTAACAGATCATTGGATCACACAGGGAACCATCCAGATCCTACTCAAATCTAGAAAGAAAGAAGGAAGAATCTGGAGGCAACGTAATAGCAGAACAAACCATTGTCATTTCGTCCTCGTATGCACCCATCCCAACCTTACACAAAGAACCCTCTAGACACACAGAAAACATTAAAAAACCACGCCTCTACCACCGTAAGATACATGCTTCGGAGAAAGGAGAAGAAAGAAGTGAGAGAAGAAACCGAGAGAGAAAGAAAGGAAAAAGAGAAAGAAAAGAAGAGCAAGAAAAAGAGAGGAAGTAGCGGCCCAAGGTACTGGGATTGTGTCAACAACCCACTGAGTCATTGAACTTGGGCATAAGGTCGAGTCGAGTTCAACATCTCTAGAGGTAAGTACATGTTCCAAATCTTATCGTAGGTATTCCTAGTTGTTGGGTTTCGTACATCCGTTATGTAAATTTAGGTACTCGCAAAGTTATCTTGAACAATCTAGATAATCACTAGTTAAAAACCTAAACCATAGACACAACCTTAGACTAAATTTTAACCTTGCAAATTGTATGATCTAGGGTAAGGTTGGAATTGGAGGAGTGTGTATAAACATCTAGCCTCGACTAGGAAACGATTTGACTTCAAGAGGTGAGGGAATCCTTTAAGCCTACCATAATTTAAGTTGTTATGTCATATCTTACCTTTTTATGCTTTCATGATATTATGATTTGCTCCCCGCAGTTCTTAATTTACCACCAACAACTATTTATCCTCTGCGAATTATGATATGATGTTAATTATGAGTGATCTTCATTATTTTTATATGAGGTGATGGATACAAGCCTTGCCCTTACCAATTTTGTTGAGTTAGCCCTTTTTACTCTCCTCTTTGTTGAGTTGGCCTGTTCTATCCCAAATTTTCACGGCCAGAGTTTGTACTCGTGCCTAAGAAAATCCAGTGTTAATAACGTATAAATTGGATGCTTTAAAAATCACACCTTATATATATATATATTCATTTGGATCACATCCAGATACATTCATGAAGGTAACATTCACGAGAATAAAATCGACTAAATTGATTATTTCATCAGAGTAAAAGAATAATCAAATGCCCTCTCAATGGGAACTTATTACATTTATTGAGTTCATAGCAGAAGTATAAAACTAATTCATAAAACTATCTTCTTATTCTTCAGTATAATCTTCCATAAAGAAGTAGTCCTTTGGGTCTTTAACCTGTACGTCACCTGCATAATCTATACGGTTGGAGAGGGTCAATGCCCCACTCATAGTAATGGTTATCCTTTAAGATAAATAATAATTCAAGAGATTCATAAGATTAATGTAAGGGTTCTGATACGTCACGTACTCCACTAATATGAGGGTATCAGCATGCGCAAACAACCTACGTGACATACATGTGTAGTAAAGTGTGTGCAACTCATCATACGTAGTGATCATCACAATGTGGAATATAATACATAGAAATTCCGACTCGACCCGCATCCCATAACTACGGCTATTTGCCGGCATGGCCAACGCTAATGTGGATTTACACAAACATCCCAAGGCAACATAATAGGCGGTTGAGGGATTTACGTAACATGATGTGTTCATGGATCGACTATTTGCGACATCCAATCCTGAAAAAGTGATATAACACATATGACGATTTACATACATCGATTTGTGTACCACGCTAACCAACCTACGAAATTATGTGTTAACCAAGAGGGCCGCTACTCGTAACGCATTACGTCTATGATAAATATTGAGTCACTAGTTGTGATACATTCAACACATCACTTGCATTGATAAGGAACGTGATCTGAATCATGGGGGCTTTAGAATTATTGAGGGTCAAATATTACATATTAGACCCCAATTATTACTTGGTTTTATGAACATTATAATGCTTAATGTTTTATTTTAATCATGTTATGTTGCAAGGTAAATTCAAGAGCTTGGATTGAAAAGGATGCTAAAAACATGGATTTAACGCTCAAGAATCACCAAAGCCAGTGGACAGATCATCTAATCAGCCGATAATCATGGATTTGGGGCCCACCTGATCTTTAGATAAGCCTCAATTTTGGACTCAACCCCTATAATTAGATGAGAAAATGATTGGACGGTGTTGATGTCTTCAGAACACTACCATGGACGCTGCAATATACATGTCCTACCCCTAATCACTCCAGAAAATTACCTTGTATTTGTCCATTTACAAAACTGAGAGTACAATCACCCATATACATGACTAGAATACCAACCATCAAGTCTTCCTATTTTTAGCATGTCATTTGACCATCCATCGTATGTGGATCCCCCAATCGGGCCACCCGAATATCATAATAAATTGATCATTTCGAAGATCTTAGGGTGTATTCCAAGATTATCGGCTAACTTCCCCATTAAGTGTATAAAACATTGTTTTTAGACTTCGGAGTAGTATTGTCCATTAAAAAGACATCTGAGTCATCTATGAGTGATCAAGGCTCAAACTTAGGCATTAGAAAGAGCGTGAAAAATAATAAGTACAAGTGAAATTTCATCTTATTTGCACGGTGTATTCAGGAGATACAGATGACAGAAATTGTAACAAAAGAGAATGACAAATTTGTAATTATAAAGCCTATGTTTACATAACCAGCATTGCATGCCAAACCCATGTAAGTTCTACGTGTGAGTTTCACTCGGATGTTTTGCAACGTGTGGGCCACTAAAGGCTCAAATCTGGTTCATATTTGAGCCTATAACATAAAATAACCCTGTAGCTCTGGTGAACGGAGTGGATTACTCACCAAACATCACAGTGGACCCCACCTTCGCCTCAGTCATTCATGAAACTAAAAATCTACGTAACTGATTTTCCACCAACGGCTAATGCAGTCCTCATGCTGGCTGATGGTGTGGCCCACTCAGAGCTCAGAACAACTTCAAATTTAGAGTCGTGCGTTAACATGACCCGACTCAACTAACGAACGGAATGGACTTTCAAAATAACATCAGGGTGGGACCCACCTAACTTTACTGCCAACTACGTCTCTTCCAACTAACGTATGGAATGAAAACAGGAGGAAACACGTCTCTTTGAAATAACGTGTAAAGGTTTTATGTTAAATCTCCTCTCCCACGTCCCTACAACTTGTGGCCCACCTAGGACATGGATTCACCCCATATCTTGACCCAGGGCCTAACACCATCACTCAAAGAAGATGAACGATGAGGATCTTCCGAAAGACTGCCAAAAGTGGGCCCCACCAAATAATGCAGTTCAGTGGATTCCGCAGCAGAGGTGGTAGGATGTTGAAACAGGGGATGTAGACGGATTTTAGTGGGCCATCATCTCGACTCGGAAGCCCGATCCGAACCGTTCATTCGAATGGATGAAGGGTCCGACCAAGATTTAAGTGAGCTTGACCCGGGACACACCGGATATTGGCTGCTAGCTTGCCAAACGTTCGGACCATCACCGCACGATTAGATTAGGTGGACCGCATCAACGGTAAGCCAAACGTTCTCTTCCCAACTGAAATCGCACCATGAAGCTGATGGAAGGAGTTGATTTCTTCAACACCAGAGAATATGGGCCCCACCAGTAATCTGCAGCCGACAGTGCGCAAGAAGAAGATTGTCCGAGCGATCCGGACGCTCCAGGGAGATGAACGAGTAAACCATACATCACAAAAGCAATCCAGGCCATTCACTTGTCAAAGAAGGGACTTTCGACCACTCCCACGCGATCGGATTGATCAGGCCGAACGATCTTTCCCTGCAAACTCAAAACAACCGCAAGGCATCTTCGTGGTTTCGCAATGCAAGAGCAGGGCTTGCGTAAACTGGTCCTGCGAAAGGGTTTCGCGGGACTAGTCTAGAAAAAAACATAGCATCCTATATAAAGGCATGCTATCCAATGGCTGAAGAACGAAAGCCAAGAGGAGAAAAACGTGAGCAGGAAAGAGAGGGAGCAAAACGTGGAGGGCTGTCACAGAATTTTTTTCCCTTTCCTTATGTTTGTTTTATTATGTTTTAAGAGATTTTAGTTTAATCATGGTTATGATTGGCTAAACCTCTTAGCTAGGGCTAAGAGGTGAAGCTTGTAGCGTGATGGGATCTTTTCTATAGCTTTGATTCATGTTTAAGTGAACTATCTTTGATTCTAGTTTGATTATGAGAAATACTCTTAGTTTTTAATGGTTTGTTGTGACTTACATTACAATAGATCTGCAATAGCTTTGAGTATATTCTGTTCATGTATTGAGATTGTGAAATTAGGAAATCCTGTTGTCCACCATCATCCCATGGGCATGGTTGGGTGATGGAATCCTTCTAATCTTCATGTTTCTCTCAGATTGGTTGTAGATTAGTAAATTTTGTTGTTTGCTTTGTCTCCTGGGCATGGTTTTATGATGAAATCACTTCTAATTCTCATACCTCTCATCCATTGAGAACTAGATCAAAGGAAGTTCATATTTGAGTTTTAATGAAATATCTTCCAATTGGATAAAGATGGGACTCTGATTCCAGTTGTGTTTTTGAATCAAGCATAAATCTCCCTGATCTCTAGAAGTGGATCCTTGGAAACCCTAGTTTTCCCACCTTTGAATTTTACAAGTTTTAGTTAAATAGTTTACAATTATTCTCTTAACTTCTTCAGATTTAGATTGCATCTTTTTCTACTTCTAGTTCTAGGTACTTTCAGAATAGGTTCAAGGTTCAATCCCTGTGGATTCGACCTCAGTCTCACCAAGATTATTACTACATCGTGACCCTACACTTGGGGTTATGAACAAGTTTTTGGCGCTATTGCCGAGGATTGACGGTTGCATTTTTCTGAAATTGACTAGTTTTAGAATTAGGTTAAGATTAGGGTTTTCTAATTTTGGGTTTAGGTTTTTTTGTTTGATTTTTAGAAACTAACCTAACTTTCTTGTTTTGTAGGATTCTGATATAGACTTTTTAAATTCATAATCTTTTTCTAATTTTTCTATTTTTTAGGATTAAAGTTTATTTTTTGTTTTTAGAAACTTTCTAATTCTAGGATTTCTTCTATTTTCTAAGCACTTTCTAATTTTAGACTTTCTATTTTTAGAAACTAACTTGTTTTGTTTTCTTTTGTAGGATCTTAACATAGATCTCCTCCAATCTGGTAACTTCCTTCTAACTTCTCCTCTACTTACTTCCACATTACTGTAGGATTTTTCTTTTAGATTCAGAGTTAGGGTTTTCACCATGGAAGAATGAGCATGTTAATATGCTGAGATGGATAAGAGATATTGGGGAGAGATGTATGATTATGATAGAAATCAACCTATGTCTCAAAAATTTTTTGAAACCATCATTGAGAATCAACCGGAATATAATGCTCCACCAGTTAAGAAGTCCTTACGTGATCATATGCAGGAGAATTAAGGAAACAATGTGTGAATGTTGGGGTTGCCAGACTTATAGGAGTGAGAATTATAATCAACTATCAAACAAGAAAAAGACAATGAGAGATTATATTATGAGTGATAATATGTATCAACAACCATCATATTCTCCCACCTATGATCCGTATGACTATATCAGTGGACACATTAAAATTGGAAAGATGAACCAACAACATGTTATAATGATTATTCTCTTGGATCTCTTACCTTTGAGATCCAACCTAAAACGATATAAGAGAATTCATATCTGAGTCACATAGACTATCTTGCTGAAATTAGAAAAACGTTGGAAGCGCTTAATTTGCTCATTGATAAGATAGTAGAGGCTAGTTCACCCCAGCCTCAACCCAGTCCAGAAATACAATGCGAGGAAAGTGATCCTAACTCGCTTTTGGAGAACTCTAGAATTTGGAATAAAGAGTTGGGTTGTGTTAATGAGCATATGGTTCAATTTTCTTATGAGTTGATTTCGATGACTGTCCAAAGGAATGATCAAGAGATGTGAGTGTCTTCAAATATAATGATAGTGACACACTTCACTCACATGACACACATGATTTTAATGATGAGGTAGAGGTTAGTTTATTCGAACCTCAACCCAATTTAGGAATAGAATGTGAGGAAAGCGATCCCATCCCAAGTGTGTACTGCATGAAATTAGAAGATGATGAGTATTGGGATGACGATCATGAATGTTCAACCCAAATTCCACTGGAATCGATCTCAAGTTTGGCCCAAGTCAAGGATCAAGAGGTTCAGGAGGTTGTCGACCAAAGTGATCTACTCCACCTATCTGACATGGCCAATTTAAATGTGGATGATGAGCCCCTTACGACTAACCCTTCTAACTCTTGTGAGATATGTTTGGACCACTCCCTTGAATTGAATGATGGTATGATTTGAGAGAGGGACGAGTTGCTCGATATGACTTTAGAATTTGAAACCACACAGTTGAGGCCACCATCTGAGCTGTAAACTTTAGACGATTCAATGCCTCTACTGAGTATCTTCAATGAACAGAGTGTTCACATCAATGCTTCCCCTATTGATTTTCAATCTGTCTGGGTAGGGCAAGAGCAAGAGAGCATGCGTCCATCCACTTCCAGAGACGATGGAATCCTTGGGTAGATCGTCACAAGCTTCAATGTGGAAAATGAGTCACTCTCAACTGAATTTCCTAACTCTTTTGACGATTACTTGGTATACTTTGCCGATACAAATGATCTCATGATACAAGATGTAGTGAATGCCTTGTAAGACAACATCTCAGTAGTTGTTATTAACTGAGAGAACCCTTATTCTGAAACCCTTCCCTCCATAGATCCTGAATGTTTACTATCACAGTAGGGAGAGCTGAAAATTGAACCGAAGTCTGGAACTTCGGAATGTGTAGAGACTACATCATCTGCTAAGAATTTTTTTGAATTTTATCTACTAGTAGTCTCTGATTTACCATGGAGTACTAATTCTGAAACTTTCTCTGTCACAGTTGAATCATATATACTTTGGATACCTTAAGCGATTAAACGACAATTTTTTGCTGAGGTCCATAAATTTCTCTTGAAATTCATCCTCTAGGGCATCTAAGCCTATTGTAAAAAGGGCTTTTGGATGTTCCTGTTGAGAAACCTACTGAGAAATTTATCAAGATATTGGCCGAAAGAGGAACCTTGCGGCATGACTGAGTAGCTTTCCCCCTTCCTTTCATAGTTTAGGATTAGTTTATTGCTTTCATGTTGTGTCTAGGATAGTCGACGTTATGCTGTTAGGATAGGTTGTTTTTTGTTTGTTTTATGATAGTTTGCTTTTGGTCGGTTTAACTCTTGTGCTAACCCACCTTCACGCAAAGATCCTTTGGAAAAACTTCAAAAACTCCTTCTTCAGGTACTACCTTTCCATCACTTCTCCTTTACTTTTATTATCTCATGTCATTACATGCGTATATCTTTTACATTGAGGACAATGTAGATTTTAGGTTAGGAGTGTGGATTAGGCAACCTAAGCAGTGTTTTCTCAGTCTTAAGCAAAAATTGTGAAAAAATTTTAATTTTTTTTCTGAAAATTTTGTGAATTCGAGTGATTTTGAAGGCCATCCTTGATTTAGAAGTATACGATACTTAATGTTGGTGATTTATGACTCTTGGATTCAGTTACTTGCCAGATTTCACAGTTAAGGCTAAGTTCAAATTATTAATCCATGATTAGAAGTTTTAAACATTAATGAGTCATGACCACACATGTCACATCTAGCTTACACGTTAAGGTGTCCGTTTGATATTGAATTGTTAACTTAGTTATCACTGAACATGGAAGGAACTAACCTGGGGAATTTGTCCATCATGTTCAATGAGAAGAATTGAAAAAAAAAAAAGAGTTGTCATAAAAAACGGCTACCTATTAAAGATCTTTAAAAAGGTTGACACAACGTGAAGCCATCGATGGAAAAATCAAAAGCTAGAAGAATAAAAAGGCTTAATTGTAAGGCAAGTTTTGGTTTAGGTTGGGTTATCCGGAATGCTCTTTTTGGTTATCAATGTTATCATGAAAATTGACGATTAGACCTTGAATTGTGATAAGTCGAGTTTTCAGTATGCACTCATGGAACTCAATGTTTAGAATTGTTCTAATTGATGGATTAATACTTTGAACTTAACCATGAAGTTTACCGTGCGCTTGAGTTTAGGAGAAGGTTTTGCTCAACATTGATGTATCTTAGAATCCTATTATCTGGACTGTTTTTCAAAAACCACTTGAGTTTATAGAAATTGTCCTGTATTTTGTCGAAATATTTTTCGCATACTTTGCTCGGGACTAGCAAAATACTGGTTGGAGATTGTGTTGAGGGTCATATATTGCATATTAGACCCCAGTTATTACTTGGTTTTATGAACATGATAATACTTAATGTTCTATTTTAATTATGTTGTGTTGCGAGGTGAATTTAAGAGCTTGGATTGAAAGGGATGTTAAAAGCATGGATTTAACGCTCAAGAATCACCAAAGCCAGTGGACAGATCATCCAATCAGTCAATAATCAATGATTCGGGGCCCACCTGATCTTTAGATAAGCCTCAATTTTGGACTCAACCCCTATAATTAGATGAGAAAATGATTGGACGGTGTGGATGTCTTCAGAACACTACCACAGACACTGCAATATACATGTCCTACCCCTAATCACTCTAGAAAATCACCTTGTATTTGTCCATTTACAAAACTGACAGTACAATCACCCAGATATATGACTAGAATACCAACCATCAAGTCTTCCTATTTTTAGCATGTCATCTGACCCTCCATCGTATGTGGATCCCCCAACCGGGCCACCCGAATATCATAATAAATCGATCATTTCGCATATCTTAAGGTGTATTCTAAGACTACCGGCTAACTTCCCCATTAGGTGTATAAAACATTGTTTTTAGACTTTGGAGTGGTATTGTCCATTAAAAAGACATTTGAGTCATCTATGAGTGATCAAGGCTCAAGTACTGGTGAAATTTCGTCTTATTTGCACGGTTCATTTAGGAGATACAGACGGCAGAAGTTGTAACAAAAGAAAATGGTAAATTTGTAATTATAAAGCCTATGTTTACACAACCAACGTTTCATGCCAAACCCATGTAAGTTCTACGTGTGAGTTTCGCTTGGATGTTTTGCAACGTGTGGGTCATTAAAGGCTCAGATCTAGTTTATATTCGAGCCCATAACATAAAATAGCCTTGTAGCTTTGGTGAACGGAGTGGATTACTCACCAAATATCAAAGTGGACCCCACCTTTGCCCCAGTCATTCATGAAACTTAAAATCTATGTAACTGATTTTTCCACCAACAGCTAATGCAGTCCTCATGCTGGCTGATGGTGTGGCCCACTCAGAGCTCAGAATAACATCAAATTTGGAGTCGTGCGTTAACATGACCCGACCCAACTAACGAACGGAATGGACTTTCACAATAACATCGGGGTGGGACCCACCTGACTTTACTGCCAACTACATCTCTTCCAACTAACGTACGAAACCAAAACAGGAGGAAACACATCTCTTTGAAACAACATGTAGAGGTTTTATGTTAAACCTCTTCTCCCACGTCCCTTCAACTTGTGGCCCATCTAGGACATGGATTCACCCCATATCTTGACCCAGGGCCTAGCACCATCACTCAAAGAAGATGAATAATGAGGATCTTTCAAAAGACTGCCAAAAGTGGGCCCCACCGAATAATGCAGTTCCATGGATTCTGCAGCAGAGGCGGCAGGATGTTGAAACAGGGGATGCAGACGGACTTCAGTGGGCCATCATCTTAACCCGGAAGCCTGATTCGAACCGTCCATTTGAACGGACGAATGGTCCAACCAAGATTTAAGTGAGCTTGACCCGGGACACGCCGGATATTGGCCGCTAGCTTGCCGAACGTTAGGACCATCACCGCACGATCAGATCAGGTGGGCCGCATCAATGGTAAGCCAAACATTCTCTTCCCAACTGAAATCTCACCACGAAGCTGATGGAAGGAGTTGATTTCTTCAACACTAGAGAATATGGGCCCCACCAGTAATCCGCAGCCGACCGTGCGCAAGAAGAAGATCGTCCGAGCGATCCGGACACTTTAGGGAGATGAACGAGTAAACAGTACATCACGAAAGCAATCCAGGCCATTCACTCGTCAGAGAAGGAACTTTTGACCACTCCCACGTGGTCGGATTGATCAGGCCGAACAATCTTTGCCTGCAAACTCAAAACGACCGTAAGGCATCTTTGCGGTTTATCAATGCAGGAGTAGGGCTTACATAAACCGGTCCTGCAAAAGGGTTTTGTGGGAATAGTCTAGAAAAAAAAACACAGCATCCTATATAAAGGCATGCTATCCAACGGCTGAAGAACGGAAGCCAAGAGGAGAAGAACGTGAGCAGGAAAGAGAGGGAGTAAAACGTAGAGGACTGTCACAGAGTTTTTTTCCCCTTTCCTTATGTTTGTTTTATTATGTTTTAAGAGATTTTAGTTTAATCATGGTTATGATTGGCTAAACCTCTTAGCTAGGGCTAAGAGGTGAAGCTTGTAGCGTGATGGGATCTTTTATATGGCTTTGATTCATGTTTAAGTGAACTATCTTTGATTCTAGCTTGATTATGGGAAATACTCTTAGTTTTTAATGGTTTGTTGTGACTTACATTACAATAGATCTGCGATAGCTTTGAGTATATTCTGTTCATGTATTGAGATCATGAAATTAGGAAATCCCGTTGTCCACCATCGTCCCATGGGCATGGTTGGGTGATGGAATCCTTCTAATCTTCATGATTCTCTCAAATTGGTTGTGGATTGGTAAATTCTGTTGTTTGCTTTGTCTCTTGGGCATGGTTTTGTGATGGAATCACTTCTAGTTCTCATACCTCTCATCCATTGAAAACTAGATCAAAGGAAGTTCATATTTGAGTTTTAATGAGATATCTTCCAATTGGATGAAGATGGGACTCTGATTCTAGTTGTGTTTTTGAATCAAGCATAAATCTCCCTGATCTCTACAAGTGGATCCTTGGAAACCCTAATTTTCTCACCTTTGAATTTTACAAGTTTTAGTTAAATAGTTTACAATTATTCTCTTAACTTCTTCAGATTTAGATTGCATCTTCTTCTAGTTCTAGTTCCAGTTACTTTCAGAATACGTATAAGGTTCAGTCCCTGTGGATTCGACCTCGGTCTCACCAAGATTATTACTACATTGTGACCCTACACTTGGGGTTGTGAACAAGAATAACAAGACACATGCCCAAGCCTTAAAGATAAATAACACAAGGCCAATATAATGAAGAGAAGAGTGACAATGGTCAACTCAATAACAAGAAAAGTGGCAATGGCCAACTTAATAAAAATGAAAGTAGCAATGACTAACTCATCAGATAGGATAGTGACAATGGCCAACTCAATAATCTGAAGAGTGATAATGTCGAACTTAATAAATAGAAGAGTGGCAATAACCAACTCAATAAAGAGACAAGTAGCAAGGGCTGACTCAATAAAGAGAAGAGTAGCCTTGCCATTGATAAAGGCAATGGCAAGGCTTGTATCCATCGCCTCACATGAATTCATGAAGATCACGCGTAATAACATAGTTTCCAAAGGATAAGTAAATGATGATAGTAAATAAATCAATTGAAAGGATAATTAACAGTGATATGGAAACTTGGAAAAGGTAAGATAATTCATATCAACTTAAATTAAAGTAAGCTTAAAGGATAAGACCTTCACCTTTGATATCCATTTCTTCTTTGAATGTGGGTCGGTATTGTAGATTGAAGTTTTAACCTAGTGTTTTCACAATCTGAATGGTTAAGTCTACGTGCAATCTTCCTTATATATATGATTAGGAATTGATATTTACCTAAGTGTAGGATGATTTTCACTGTCATATAGGTTTAAGAATCGTAGTCTTATCTCGATTAATCTCGGTCTCTAATCGAGTCGACTCGTTTTGAATTGACAAAAAGAAGGAATGGAGGCATCTAGAGAGGAGGGAAGGTTAGTTCGAATTTACCTCTTATTCGGACTGACTTGGACGATCAGGGCAGCCAGACTTCTTCCTCTTCTTTCTTCTTCTTTCCATGAACCACTCCTTTCTTCTTGTTATTCTTCCTCCAAACGTCGGGCGGGATTTCTTTTTATAACAATAGGGAGAGTCTTCTAGACTCTTCTTATGAATTTCTAAGTCCATGCATAGGCCTTACGCCGGTTGTTTCGCAGCATTGAGACAGATTGGTCGACTTACGTTCTCTTATTTTGCTTTGCAGCGATGATCTGAACAGCACGATGGGCCATAGTTCCTCCTCCGATTCATTCTGCCACCGTGGGAGGGATCGGATTCCCTATTCCTGTGATTTGGATGGCCTTAATCGGGGCCAAGATTTTGGTCTAAATTGCACTGCATGCGAAAAGTTCGGGCGCGCCCGATTTTTCCTCCGCGCATGTGTTTATTTCAGATCAGACCCGTCCGCATTGCCTGATAGGGTCTATGATCTCAAACGTCTAGTACATCCACTCCTTCCATTAGAATCGTCCCGAAATCTAAGCCTAGGAAGGGTTGTGGTTAATTCATGTTAGGGGTGGCCCACCGAGTTAAGGATGATGTGATTTCACTAACGCTCGGATTGACGAGGTTGATATCCGACTTCTTCTTAGTGGGAAAATGGTTTTTGAGAGGATTCCCTCTTCCGCATGAAACGCATGGGTCAAACCTAGTTTGACCGTGCTAGGGGTCTAGTGCACCGCGAGAGTGATTGTGTTGTGTGCGCACACTTTTCAAGGTGAGGTCCATTGTGACATTTTCATGGAATCCATCCTATCCAATCGCTTTGTCCATCTAGTTTTAGGGGTTAAGCCCAAAATTGAAGCATATCCAAAGATCAGATGGGCCATACTACATGAAATGGTGGTTGTTATGATTTCTACTGTTGAAACCTTTCTATGCCCTATAGTGTGTTTATTTGTCATCCAACCTATTCATAAGATCATATAAACATAGATGAACAAAAATATTCTACCACGACTACCCATGACTTCGATAGACACCAAAATCAATGGTTAAGGGGCTAATCTGTCAATTGGGTCACTTTTACATTGCTCTAAGGGCTTAAATTCGACGTGTACGGTTAATTTAGTATTCATATGCATGGTATAAAATTCCACATTAAACAGATAGTAGGAACTATGTGATCTAGAATTTAGGGGTCTAGGTTAGTGGCATTTTGATAATTATTGCTGATCTAAGAGTTTTGTGAAATCCAATGGTTCTACGTGGTTGTATGCACCTTTTTAAACCATTCTTACAAGTAGACTTATATCTGGATCATTACGGGTAGGGGGTTATTCGCCAGTTCATTTAAGGGAAGGTACCTACGACAAATCATGCGATGGATGATCTTGTCTTAAAATCGACGATCTGATTGCTGTATTTATGAATGGAGATCATTCACAACAGTTAGGTTCATGTTAGGGAATAGATGTAAAGTTAGAATAGTTAGATTTGTATCCTATACATGTACATATTAAGTTAACTTCTTAGTAATGCTCGAGAACTTTCAATACTCGGGTATCGAAATGTTCAAAGCGTTACAATCTAACCACCTTAAATATAATTTCACCCCCAAATTTTAGTATTTCCATTATCCGAGTCATTTTCTATGCCTTTAAGGATTCCCTACTTCCTGTGTTCAAGGTAATATGAATAGATGCTTCTAGTGGGTTTGAGCCCGATACACAGATCCTTTGCCTGCGCAGTATAGGGGATCTACCAGTATCAATTCATAATCCTCTTAACTCTCGATCCTTTACATTATTAATACCCGATTTTTTAAGGCACAAGTATAAACTCTGGCCGTGAAAATTCGAGATGTTACATAAACTGTGTTTCTCTTACGAGCCTGACTCGAAACTAACATGTTAATCATACTGATATGGCCAATATTACTAATTGAACTCTAAGATAGAGAATGCAACATAAAGCATTGACAAGTGAAAAAATTGGAATGACTAAATCATTGGCACGATATATAATTTGACTTAAAAAAGAGACACTCCATTGGAATATATATTGAATTGCAATTATTTCAGAATTATCAATCTATTGCGATCATTTCAGAATCGTCAATACATTTACTTGAAGATTATCAACGCGTTATGAAATTATCAGTATGCAACGAATGGGATCAAAGAATTATACAACCTTGAAATACTAATCCTGGCTAACTTGGCATAAGAAATCATTACTCAAGGTTCTGGAATATCCTTAATAAAAGATATCCAACAATGTAGGAATAGCTGGAGTTGTCACTGGAACTATGGCAGGAGTTGCATTAAAAGATGATTCCCTAATTTGATTAACCATGATGAAGAAGAACGTTGCATGGAGAAATCATCATTGTCGCTATTGACTACACTATCAGAGCATTTGCTCGAACGATTGGCATTGTGGACAGAAAAGAAGTCTTTTGATGCTTCTGACTGTGGGCATTCAGTCCTCTGTTCGAGAGTGATTCTTCGGTCCTTCGTTCGAGCACGATTCTCTGTTCGACCACAATTCCTCCGATTGCTTCCTTTGAGCGTAATCTTTCTACCGTAATTCCTTCGTGGGTGATTCATTCAAGTTCTTCGTTCAACCGTTATTCTTCAATTCTCCGTCCAAGCATGATTCTTCATTCAAGCACGATGCTTCAACTCTCCATTCGAGTGTGACTCTTTAGTTCTTAATTCGAGTGATTCTTCTCCGTTATGCGACCAGCTCTACTTTCATGAAGAGTCCTTCATCATGAAAGGGTTTTTTATAGAAGAAGATCGATCTTCCATTTGATTTCGCAAACAAATCAAAGAAGGATTAAGGGGACATCTGTTAGGACACAAAAAATGTCCCAATCAACCTGTTTCGCGCCCCAATTTCCAGATCATCTGACCTATTGCACACCCCAATTTCCAAATCATCTGACTTATTATGCGCCCCATTCTCTAACCTATGAGTTGCACGCCATCATGATTGTGTGCTTCACTCTGTTGCACGCACACTCACAAAGGTTCTATTGTGCGAAAATTGACCCTCACACGTGCAGAAGTCTATAAATACCCCCACCCCTCCTCACTTGCATTATCAGAAAGTTGGAGAAGCTCGGGAGCTCTTAGAGTTTGAGTCAAAGTGAGGCAGGGACTAGGTATCCCGCAAAAGGTTGGCCTTTGCGCACCTGCGCAACAGGGCTCTATAACATATTTGCGCAATGAGTTCGTGCAACGAATCCCCATGCTCACACAACAAGACCCACAATGATCTATTTGTTGTGCAACTTTGTAGATTTGCCCAAAACTTGTCCTCCTGTGTGCACGTTATACACATATTGGTGTGGAACAAGGGATCTCGAGCCCGCACAACTCTCTATCATTACGATGGACATCTTCTAAGTCAAAATGCTTCTACAATTGCCATTGGATTGCTTCTCTCTTCAATCATTGTACTTTCTTTAAGAATAAGAGAAACATGAGGATATACACGAAACTCAAAATTAATAAAATCCATGATGATGAATTGTAACACCTCATACTTTGAGTACTCAGACGTTACCATGAGGACCTGATTTAGTATAAACGCAAACTTGAATTATGGGAACATCGCACCCTCTAACTTAGATCTAACTGTTATAGGTAATCTTTACCCGTAAATTGAGCCATCTAACAGTCGTCTTTCAAGATGGACCACACCAATTTCAAGTCAGAATCGCTTAAACACACGAATCAACCATCCGACTATGGTAGCTACCATCGAATTTCCTCTAGAATAGACCAAGAATCTGTTGGAATCTTGGATCTGCCTCCTCCTTGGTCCAATGCCCTAATGCCCCAATAAGAACCATAGAGGCCAATAGATGGAGTAGATCTCTCACAAGCGTCATTGTGGGCCCCACATCTTCCAGGTGAGTACATCCAGTGGGCGTACACCCGCGCTGCACCGAACTAGGGAACCTGGTCAATCGGGTTTGACCTGATAAAAACAGCAGGAAATCAAAAGCTTTCTTGCGTCCAGCAAATGGATAAAATTTGTTTTCGTCCTCTCACGGCCCACCGCACTCATCCGTTGGGATGATCCAATCCGTTCATCTTGTAGGGCACCAGAAAAAGACCAGAACCATGGTCGATCCATCCGTTCTATCGCACACGTGCGCACGTAAACGTTGGCGCAAGAAGGCAGGGTGCAACCATCTTTCTGAAAATGGAAAGCCCACGACGTGCTGGTGATCCGAGTCAGGGTTTCCCTTTCCATCTTAGCCGTTCATCACAATACAATCCTAGCCCTCCACTTAAAGCGGCGTGGTTTAGGGCTTCTTCTATACTAGGGAGAAAACCGCGGGTGGTTTCGTTATGCCAGGTGCGTACACCCATCTCCCAGCAACAAGATAAATCAGGAGCATTTATTTTCAATCTGAGGGCTTTGGATGGGTCAGGGAAACCCTATAAGGATAGTGGGAGTCGAGTGCAATCCGAGTCCTTCTCGTCATTCTTACAACAATCCTAGAAAATCGTCAAAACCTTCCAAAACTCAAACCCACCATCCAAATCAGTTCGAAACTTCGAAACCAGTGGTCGAGAAGCATGTTGGGATAAAGTAAAACAAATCCTGTAAAGAAGAACGAAGGAAGGTCCATCATATTTCAATCTGTCATTAATGCACGTGTCTTCTTCCCTGCCATTTTACCAAACCAACCATCGCAGTTTGAGTCTGTTCAGACCCCGATTATGTTCGGCCTCGCGACTGGAGGTCCCTGGAGAATGAAGAAGGAGAAGAAAAGGAAAGAGAAAGAAAGGAAGAGGAAGAATAGAGAGAGAGAGAGAGAGCAACGGTGCTGTGTTGCACCGGCTCAAACCGAGTCGAGTCTGGTTTAAGCCAGGGGCTCTGCTGGGTCTCCAGAGAAGCAGAGTAGAGAGAGATGGGAGAAGAAAGATGAAGAGAAGAAGAAGAAAATAAGAAAGAGGGTGAGAGAGAGAGTGTGCACCTGTACTGTACCTTGACTCACTACTGAGCCAGCCGAGTCTGGCCGAGCTAGATGTCCATTGCTAGACGTTCCAGCATATATGAAGAGAAGAAGGGAGAGAGATAGGAGGAGAAGTTAGAGGGAGAGGAAGAGAAAGAGAGAGGGAGCAGGTGTGGGACGGTGCTGCACTCCCACAAGTGCATTGTTACTGCCACACTAAGTTGGACCAACTCAGCAGCTGAGTTTTGGTCCGACCAAGTTGCTAGACCGAGTCCAACCATCTAAACTATTGGGAAAGTGAAAGAAAGAAGGAAGTCAGAAAAGAGAAACGAGAGAGGGATAAGGTGAGTTGAGAGCAAGTTAAGTCAAGTCGCTACCGAGTTGACTCGACCAAAACCGAGTCCAGCCGAGTCAAGTTGGGTTTGGGCCTAGTCCAGGCCTAGCTGGACATTCCAGCATGGAATAAGAGAAAGGAAGGATTGGGTGGTCATTGCACCTACTGAGTCAACTTGAGTGAGTTGTCTGGCTGAGTTCGGGTTACGTCAAATAGACCACACCTCAAGGTAAGTTAAAACCTTATATATTATCCTTTTAGAAGAATGTTAGTTATTAAATTCTTATGTTGCAATAATTATTGATTTCCTCCTTGTCCTCATCTAGTTTCTTGACCATGCTAGATTCATACTGATGAAGATGATCCAAGTTGAACCCATTTCAATCAAAATTTAAGGTGAGGACTCACCCTTTGAGCTTCCTACTTAAGTTCATCAATCTGGACATAGATGATGATATGATTTCTCTCATTGAGTTATTTACCTCACTATTGAATATGCTAATTTGTTGTGCAACTATTCATGTGTTTAATTATAGCAAGCATAAATGATTTGATGATAACATGTTTTCTTTATTTATACATTTATTAATTAATTGTATATTATCATTCGAGCTTAAGTGATGAAATGAATGGAACCTATCTTGGAATTACCATCTTACGGTCCATATTTGAGTTATGCGACTTGGATTGCACATTCGCCTTACTCGGCTTAGATCACACATTGTCTTATATGACTTGAATCGCATATTTGTCTTTCGTAGCTTTGATGGAACATTAGTGCCTTTTTTTTGGCTTGTTGGTTATATTCGCATATCTTGTTGATTTTTGGGTCATTACGTGGAGTTCATTATGATTTCCGGGTGGAGCTGAAGTTCGCTTGTCGATTTTCTAGCCATCTTACGGAGTTCATACGATTTTCAAATGACACCGGAGTTCTCATGTTGATTCTCTCTTCATCTGCGGTGTTCAGTCGTATGGTGATTTTCGGGTGGAGTTGAAGTTCACTTGTCGATTTTCTAGTTATCTTGTGGTGTTCACATATGATATGATTTTCAAGTAAAGTAGATATTTATATGTTGATTTTCTAGCCATCTTGCGGTATTCAGTCGTACCATAATTTTCAGGTGGAGCCAAAGTTTACTTTTTAATTTTCTAGCCATCTTGCGGTGTTCATGTACGATATGATTTTCGGGTGGTCTAGAGTTTGTATATTGGTTTCTTAGTCATCTTGCGGTGTTTAGTTGTACCATGATTTCCAGGTGGAATTGAAGTTCGCTTATCAATTTTCTAGTCATCTTGTGGTGTTCACATGCGATATGATTTCTGGGTGGTTTAGAGTTTCTATGTTGATTTTCTTGTCATATTACAGTATTCAGTCATACTGTGATTTTCGAGTGGAGCGGGAGTTCACTTATCGAATTTTTAACCATCTTGTGGTGTTCATGTACAATTTAATTTTCAGGTGAAGTAGATGTTTGTATGTTAATTCTCTCTTCATCTTGTGGTGTTCAGTCGTATTATGACTTCCGGGTGGAGCTGAAGTTCGCTTATCGATTTTCTAGCCATCTTGCGGTGTTCACATATGATTTGATTTTTGGGTGAAGTAGAGGTTTAAAGCTTGATTTTTTATTCACCTTATGGAGTTCACTTATACCGTAATTTTCGGGTAGAGCAGGAGTTCGTTTATCAATTTTTAACCATTTTACGGAGTTTGCGTACAATGTGATTTCTGGGTGCAATAGAAAATTGTATGATTGATTATTTGATTATCTGGACACATTCACTTGTATTGCGATTACTATTATATTTTGATAATGATGAGATTATGTTGATTAACTTAATTTTTGAGTATATGATCATGATTATGAATTGCACTGTTTAATATGTCTATTTTTATGACTTGCGATCTATTCTGGATTATGAATGATGAGTGTGTAATCTTAGAGGGTACTTCTCCTATGATAGCCATTGACGCTATCAAACCATAACAGTTGATGCAGGTGTAGATCGAGTTGATGCTGTTCACTGGGTCGCTAAAGCAGATCGGGTAGCTGAGGAGCTAGACGGGATCCCTACGGCTCATATTGATCTCCATCATTAGATGATAGATTTCTATCTTTATTTCATGAACTTTGTTATTTGGGATTATATAAGTCCTACACGGGCGCTACATTTGGATATTTATGGTGATTGAAATGTTTTTACATAATGCATGATTTATTCCGCCAACATTTGTTGTTGACTCTGATTAATGATAAGAAGGTTTAAATTTAGACTGAATTTTAAAAGCTAACACTTGGGTTTTTGAAAAATGAGTCATATACTCGGGTTTCAAAAACCGGGGCGTTATATGAATTTCTTCCACCTTACCTCTGTTATTATTAAACATGAGTATTCTAACCAAAACGCATTTATTTCTTATTGAAACAGTAGTCAATTGTGGTTTAAAAGGGTAAACATTTTATTTAGTCCTAATCACCTCCCCTCTATGACATAGCTTTCATTCCTTAGCTTTGCCAAGCTTCCACACACACAACAGTGGTAATCCCATTACACCAAATGTGAATTTTCAATAGTAACCTTGCATTATAGTAACATCTCTCAAGATGTCATTTGACCCAAGTCATTTCCCTTTTCTCTAAATGAGAAAGCCAACTCATGGCTCCACTCGTTGAGACCACACTCGATAGGCACATGGGCTAAGATGACCCGAGAGTTTCTTAAAAAGTTCTTCTCGATTCACAAAACCAACACTTTAACGCGCATCATCATGAATTTCTCCCAAAAGGAATACGAGACATTTTTTTTTAAGAGTTGGGAGAGATTCAACGAACTCTTACTCATATGTCCACACCATAGTTATGAAATTTTGCAAGTAATTAGTTTCTTTTATGATAGACTGAACTCGAATATATGTCATTTATCAAGATGATATGCAATGGCGAGTTCATGACCAAGGATCTCGAAAAGGCATGGGATTACTTTGATAGATTATCTGAAAATGCACAGTCATGGAATGCTACCAATTGATCAAGTAATTCCAAGCCTTCACCTAAAGAGAAAGGGAGAATATACATCCTCAAGGAAGAGGAAGATGTTAATGCTATAATTGCGGGTCTCTCTTGAAATTCTGAGGCCATGGAACTAAGGAAGGTGGAAGCGGTCCAACCCATCAATGCGGTGATGAGAGTGCTTGTGGCATATGCGAAAGTGATGCACACCTTACTAATGATTGCCCTGCAATCCTAGCTTTTCAAAACATGTTGTAAGCTCAAGTAAATGCTATGAACGCTTAATTATCAACCCCCAATTTAGTATGCTAAATTCTAACACGTACAATTCTAATCGGCAAAATCATCCCAACTTTAATTGGAAATTTGGGCCAACCGCTAATGCGAGCACCCCTCCCTAAGGGCCTCCCCTTAGACCTCAAAGCACACCACAAGTGTAACTACAAAAGAGAGCCCTTAAGGACATGTTACAAGCATTCGTGCAAGGGCAAATGCAATTCAATCAAACTACCATGTAGGCCATAAACAATATTAAAACATCGGTTTCGAGAATTGAATCACACTTAACTATTATGGAGAAATGGACCTTTCCAGCCTAACCTGAGGTGAGCGATTTAAATCCTCTTAACCTACATGTGGAACAAGCTAAGTTCATTACCACACTTACAAGTGGAAACAAAATTGACAATATTATCTTGATGAAGATCAACACACCTAAGGATTCAGAAAAATCCAAAGATGATGATGGACCTACTACTAATCCACATGACAAAAAGCCGGTGCATGAGTACAAGCCCGTGACTCCTCATCAAAGCACCCATATGAGAACTAGGACATCTTAGAAATTCTCCAACAAGCCAAAATCAACATTCCCATGTTGGATGTAATTAAGCAAATTTTGTCATATGCCAAATTTCTTTAGAACATTTGCATCGTTAACCGTAAATTAAATGTACAAAAGAAGGCCTTTTGACGGAACAAGTCATCACTATTATTTAAAAAATGCTCCCCTAAAAAAAAGATCTGGGTATCCCTACAATTTCATGCATTATAGGGAAACTTCTGATTGAACAAGCTTTACTAGACTTGGGGGGCAAGCATTAACCTCATTCCTTAGTGTACGAACAATTAGCGCTTGGTGAATTAAAACCCACCAAAACAACCCTATAACTTACTGATCACTTATATTTGTATACCGAGAGGGGTAGTGGATGGTGTGTTAATCCAAGTTGATAAGTTCTACTGCTCAATATACTTTATTAAAGTACATACATTCCGAAATGGCAGTAAAGACCGCACTAGTTGAAGAAGGAATATGCCAATATGTCCTAGAGGGGGGTGAATAGGACTTCTTAAGGTTTTTATGATTTATTTAAAAAATTCTACTTCACGAATCCTGTGATCATGCAATTATCAGGATTACTCAAATGTAACTCTACTGGCTTCCAAACCCGATAGAGGATCCAATCACAAACTATTTTAGAAGTAAGCAGTATGCAAGTTAGCTTATGATGGATATGACTGTGTAGGTGTGTGTGGTGTGATCAAATGTTCAGATATGGAAGCATTAAAGCAAATCACACAATCATAAGAATAACAATCTCAAACACAGTCATTTTTATAGTGGTTTGACGATAAGTCTACTCCACTCCCGGTAACCGCACTCAACCCTTGAGTGTACCGAATTTCACTAAGGAGGTTTCACAGTGGTTCACCTCAAACCTAAGGTTTTAAATCAGATTCACCTTTAACCTTTACAACCTATACTGAGGCTGATTGTTTATGCTCTCACGAGTAAGGGTCAACACAACACACCCACTTTTAGGCACACTGGCTAAGGATCTTCCATAAGACCCTACTGGAGGTTTCTACACAGTTCACCTCAAACCTAAGGTTTTACACGGTTTACCTTAAACCCAAGGTTTTACACGGTTCACCTCAAACCGAGAGTTTTACTGGTTCACTCCTAACCAAATGTTTATGCTCTCCATAGAGTAAGGGTCCACACAACGCACCCACCACGTACACTCCCGCAGGAGGCCTCCTGAGGACTTCAAAGGGTGTGAACCACTTAAGACCCAATCCTACAAAGGAATGATCACGAGTATCCTCTTGGACTCTAGATACTTACAAATAAGTTGATGAGTTCTGATTAGCACAATGTTGAAGATCTCCTCCTCCTTGTTGATGAAGAGTCTTCTGCTCCTTTGATCCGCAACACAAAATGATGTACTAATACTCGACTTCGAGTTGGGTCAAGGTGAAGATGGAATCCTACTCTCAAAATGTTTTCCTACCAGGAAGATAGAGCGATTCCAATCTTATGCATTCAAGGCATCCCAGCTTAATGATTTGCCATTAAGGTAGTAGCTGGAGGATCCTTGAATGAGGAAGTTCATTCCCCAATCCACTCTATTGAATGTCAATGATGAGGGTGGATTGGAGGATAAACTCCCTTGAGAGAAAGGGCTTTGGGTATAAGATATAAGTTGAAACACACAAAAGCTCTCTCTACTTTCTCTCATAGCAACAAAAGACAAGTCCTTTATATATAGGCAAAAAGTTCCAACGGATATAAAACGGTCACATTTATGACAGAGTTCGATATCATCGAGCAGGTTCGATATCATCGAGCGTATACTCTCGATAGCATCGATGGTCTGATCGATGACTTGAACTCAATGTCATACACTTTTGAAACTCTTTGCCAACTGGTCGATGAATTAAAACTATTATCGATGTCATCGGATTTCGAACTCCGATTCCATCGATGACGGGTTCGATCCATCGACACTTGAAAAATGAGAGAGACTTGACTTTGAAATATTTCAGGTTTTCATGAATGATCGGGGAACCATCGAGATCATCAGAATTTGAATGTCGATGATATCGATATCAGGGTCGAGGCATCGATAAATCCAGCGGATTTTTCGTTAAGATTGCTGGACAGTTTCTGACCTTGTTTGATGCAATCGACCTGGCATCGATATTATCGATATTTGAATATCGATTCTATCGAAGGACACCCGATCATAGTTAAAAACATCCTGAAATATCTACTGTAAGATATGCGCGCCCACGATCGATATCATCGATGGACCTCCGATCTTATCGATATTTGATTTCAGATCATATCGGAAGATCATCGATATATCGAAGGAATTTGAGATTTTTATTAAAAAACAGGGGCGCCAAAAATCTGCCTGTCAATCTTATCAAGCCACTTTCGATGGGCTCGAGATTTGTATATCGATAATATCGATAGGCTAATTGATATATCGATAAATTAGTCCAGATGAGTATTTAGTTGCTGGACACTTTTAGTCCTTATATCGATGATATCGATAGGTTCATCGATAGATCGATAAATCCATCCAGATGAATATTTAGTTGTTGGACACTTTTGGTCCTCATATTGATAATATCGTTAAGGTATCGAGGACATCGATAGAGCAGGTCGATCATATCGAGGGTGTTTCGATAAAATCGACAAGGCAAGAAAAACTTGGAGATTTTCCTATTTTGAAAAAGTTTTCTCACTGTAAAACCCTATGATTTCTAACTTATTTTTAAGGGTTTTCTTTACCTGGTATTTTGGGTCATGGGATGTGAGGCTTTAGATTTACTTGTGATGAGCTTACACACATTCGGTTAAGGCAGACGCTTGAATTGATCTTCAAATCAGGTTTCGTAGACAATCTGACTCAATGCTCACGTAACTTGACAAACCAGGGCACTTTCACATTCCAATTCTCAAAATAAAATTTTGATATGACACAGAGTTGAAATAACCACTGAATGTCAAGTAGATATTCATTGAAAGAAAACTAGAGAGTTTGAACGATCGAGTATATGGTTCGATCAATCAACAATTCCTCGAGCGATATATCGATTGGGAAGAAGGATCGAAATTAATTCGAATTTCTGTCAAAACTATCTGAACACTCTTCGACATGCTTGATCGATCAAAGTTTAGGGCTCAAGCGATTGAAACTATAATCGATTTTTTAAAATAGTCGCTAGATGTTTTTGGTGAAGTTTGATTGATCGATTGAACTGATCGATCAATAGCGCTTGTAACTGCATAAATTCGAAGTTGGTGGGAAATTTTCTATTTAAAGTAGTTTTAGGCTTGCAAAAGTATGAATTACAGCTTGGGAGAGAGACCAAGATAAGGCAAAGCTCTTCCGACACCATTCTTTCTTCTCAATCATTCCTTAGTTTATTTTTCTTTGTTTTTGCTTTAAGATGTTAGCCATGCTAGGCAAATCTCTTAGCTAAGGCTAAGGGATGAACCTCTTGAAGAATTCTTCTATTTAATTCACTTTTAATTCAAGTAATTTAGTTTTTTAATTTTGAATTATAATTTTGTTGATTGGATTCCTAGATTAGAGAAGGAATCGATCTGTAAAATTGATTGATCTATTGTTAACTTTGGGTACAATATATGCTTTGGATTCCCTGTGATGATTGCCTAAATCTTCATGAGAGATAGATTGGTTTAAGAATTTGTTAAATGGGGATTCCTCGATCCTTAATGCATATAATTATTGTTTACAACCCCTTTATTCCACCAGAATAATAATCTCTTAAATGCATTTAGTTCTAGTTATGTTCTCAACCATATATATCCTCGTGGAATGATCCCGATCTCACCGAGTTATTACTACATCGCAGTCCTACACTTGGAATTGTCGAATAATGACTCTTACCGTATGCACATACGTAAGGTTGAGTGGGATCGTTGAATATGTAAGGCAGATGAATGGACGTATATTTGTAGGAAGTACAATCTTCCAATACACAAACAAAACTCATTGGATATGGGATGTGATACGCTAGAAGAAATGGAGATTGTGTTGGCAAGGGAGATCAGTAAGATAACAAGCCGAGTAGCAAGGGTGTAGGTTGACGGAGAGATGATTGATCCAATGTATGCATCTAAATTGAAAATGTCAAAAGAGAGTGGTGGAAGTTCATCGGATTTTGAATGATAGTTAATCATGGTTGTAAAACTCAACGGTATATTGTCATAATATTAGATAACTATATCTGTGTAATATTTTCATAGTTCTAGGTATGTTGTCATAATATTAGATAACTATATATGTGTATTATTTTCATAGTTCTAGGTTATTCCTTTTATGCACTAATTAACATGTGAGATGGAAGAATCTAATAATTCACTGGAGATTGTCGATAAACATTGTGGATAATCGATACTCACTATGGATCACCAATTAATAGTTAGTATCGGCGATCCACAATGAAAATTGCGATCATCAGTGAGTATCGACGATCCACAACAAATACCGACAATCCTCGATGTGTATCAGTGATTCGCAGTGAGTATCGACAATCCATAGCAATCCATAGTTAATATTGCTCCACTACAACACTCCTCAATTACAATATTAGCTCATTACGACATTCCTTCCTTATAATATTCATTCGTTAAAATATTACTCAATTACAACATTCCTCTCTTACAATATGCCTCCATTACAACAACCATCCATTACAACACTCCTCCATTTTAACATTTCTCTAAATCAACATTCATCCATTACATGTAAGACTCCATCAGGTGGGCCATAATATCATCAGTTTAGTTCAGACCGTTGGATTATTCAAATTGAATGATTCAGTGGGCCCCACTATGGTTGTGATCATTATAAATAGATTTGGGGCAGGACGCTTGAACCGTGGTCCCCATATACGGTTATTAAGGCAGATATAGAAACCTACGTTGTGAAGACCCTGGAGGGGAGAAGTGTGATAGGTAAGCTTCTAGCCCTCTTTCTTATAAATAGATGTCTGGGTCCCCTCATCAACACATGAGAGAAAACCCTAGTCTCATTGAGAGGTTCTCCTAAAGGGTGTGAGATTCGGAAGATCAAGATTCCTATCAGCAACATTAAGGCATCGGGAATGTCTTCCCAATCAGGTACGCTTTTAGGTTATGGTATTGAATCTCCATTTGTAACATCCCAAATTTTCACGGCTAGAGTGTATACTCGTGCCCGAGAAAACTGTGTGTTAATAATTGAATGCTTCAAATCATACCTTTTTTTTTAAAATAAAAATAAAAATTATAAGATAATATTCATGAAGGTACTCAATCACAATAATAAAATCAATTGGACTTCTTACTCCATTGAGGCATAAAATTAAGTTAACTGTTTAATGTCCTCTCAAATGAGAGCTTATTACATTATCAAAGTATGCAACGGAAAATAAATCTAAATGTAATGTTATCCTTCTCATTTATTCTAAATAATCTTTCATAGAGCGATTAACGACTGCACCTTTGATATGTGCTTCACCTGCAATGTCTGTATGGTTGGAGAGGGTCAATGCCCTACTCATAGTGGTGGTTATCCTTTAAAGTTTACAATGATTCAAGTGATTCATAAGAATAACAGAAGGGTACCGATACATCTCATACTCCACAAATAGAAGTGGTATAGGTACGTGCAATTTTTCTATATGAAATGCATGCCTATTAAAGTATATGCGGTCCATCACACTCAGCGATCATGATCACAATGTGGAAGGTAGTTTAAAGATAACCGGCTCACCCCGCATCCCATACTGCAGAGATTCGCTGGCGTGTCTAACGTTAACGTGGATTTATGTGAATGTCTCAAGGCGACACAACAACGCGATTGGGAGATTTACGTGACACGATGTGTTCATGTAGCGACTATTTACGACGTTCAATCTCGAAAAGTGATGTAACATGCATGGCGATTTGCTTACATCGATTGTGCACCACTCACTAACCCACACAATTATATGCCGACCAAGAGGGCCGCTACCTATAATACATTACATCCACGGTAATATATTGATCTCTAGAAGTGGGATTCCCAACGTCATACTTGCGTGCAAGATAATAATGTAGTGATGTGAATTATGTAACACTGATTCATATGGTGAAGATAAATAATAAATAAAACTTAGAACATGTGAGAAAGATGTAATCAATTAAATTACAAAATTTAAAGGAAAAACCCTCACCTTTATTCGTCTGATCGTCCACTACCAAAGTTATATGCCTAGATGCACTTTTATCCTTTATCACATGTTTTGAACGGTTAAGATTTAACTAGGGTCGGTTTATGTTGATGCTAGGATTAGATTTAATAGTTTTAAAACGTAACCCTTATAATTAAAAAGATGAGTATCTTACCTTTATTCGATCCCTATGCTTCCACCTGATGGCTCAGAACCAATGGGTCTTAAGCGTACTTAGTCATTAAGTCGATCGTGCTCAATGATGCTCGAAGAAAATTACAACCGTTCATCCTTCAAAGTTATAAACTTAAAATTGGAATTTATCGCCTATTAGATGTTATAAGACAAGGATGAATAGGGTAGCTTACCTCAGTGGGGTTGGGAGGTCGTGACTCGATTTCAAACTCGACCGTGACTCAATGAGTCACAACACAATGCCTTCTCCCAATCTCTCTCTCTCTCTCTCTCTCTCTCTCTCTCTCTTGTTTCTTTCTTCTTCCCCGTTTTTTGTTGTTGACTGACTATCCAAGATCGTCCCTAACTGAATCCGACCCCTGCTGAATTCTGGTGGGCCTGGGCGCAGCTTTCGTTGCACAATCTACCACCCGGTATTACAGCAAATCCCCGTGAGGAGCCTTTGTCATGCCCCAAAATTCGGGTACCTGAATAGGGTGTCCAGGACCCGAATTCCAGACCTGTGACCTATAAAAAAAATAAAAATAAATATATAAAGTATGACAATTACATATGCATTTCATTTTCTCCCACCATAGCCCACAATTTTAAAATTCAAACACATGTTAAGATAACTAATTACATAATCTGTTACTACATTGATGCATAATTATTTAACTTAACTTGAAGTAAGAAAATCAAGTCAAACATTACTACATTCATAGTTCTAAAATAAAATAAAATTGATCCTATGTATAATGACATGCCACGTGCATTCAACCACATTTAATACTCCACTACTAATAGTAGTACCCTGCATCTTCAAAATATTCATAACCTGAAATAGTTAAAACATAATGAGTTGACAACTCAATAGGATCACATCAATCCCGAGTTGAAAGTCTCACAAATATTCCCAAATTTGACCTCGACATATTAATCAAAATAAGGTGAACATTGGATTTAAAATCATAATTAATAATTTGACATACATGAATATAAAATGAATATATTGTTTAACATATCTTTTCTAAAAATACTAAGATTTAGAGTGGGCAAAACACTCGTGTGTACTGATCCTTTTAGGGGATGACCCATGGTAGAGCACCGGTGTTGATCCTTTCAGGGTATGACCCTCGGCAGAGCACTGGTATAACCTTTTAGGGGACAAAAGCCCAGGACAGTGCACTCCATGTGTATTGATCCTTTTAGGAAATCACCTAGGGCAGAGCACCCATGCCGATCCTTTTGGGAATGACCCTGGGCAGAGTACCCGTGTCGTGCTGATCATTTCGGAAATGACCCTGGGCAGAGTACCCATAAGAATCATTGCATTAAAAAAAATAGGTCACATAAAATGCAATTCAGAAGACACACAAGTTCAGTCCCTGTGGATTCGACCTCGGTCTTACCGAGATTATTACTACATCAGGACCCTACACTTGGGGTCGTGAATAGTGCGCACTCCTTGTGCACATGCACCGTCTATATGTGGGCCCCATGTGTGGTCCAGGGTAAATCCATTTTGTTCATTCATTTTGTTAGTTCTTATTAGGGCCCATATTAGATCAGGAGGCCGACGAAAGTCCTCGGTGGGCTACGTTAATGGATTTATATCCTAGTTCGGAATATGGGCTGTTACAGTTTAAGCTCGTAAGGGGTTAAGGTGGACATAACTTTGACTGGATATAACTCTAACTGGACATAACGCTGACTGGGCTCAAGAGAGAAAATGTAGTTTACCACCGATTTTATACTGGGCTCAAGAGAGTAAACATAGTTTATCACCGATTTCGGGCTGGGCTCAAGAGATCAAACATAGTTTAAGCTCATAAGATGTTGGAGCATACATAATTTAGGCTCGTAAGTTGTTGGAGCATAACATATAGGTCTTATGTGTGGTTGGCCTGCTCGGGCGCTCATCGTTGCTATAAATGATAAATCGCAATCGCTGATACTATAGGACTTATGTGTAACTGTTGTCGTAAATGATAAATTAGTAAAATAATCAATGTGGTGTAGTCAGCGATGATCGATAGTCGATAATATTATTAATACAGCCACAATATCAGTATGTTGATAGCAAGCGATAATATTCCTTCGACAGTGCTTGACGATAATAATAGCTCAATGATAAATGATAATATCATTTTGTCAAGGCAATAATATCAACTTGGCGATAATAGTGGCGATATTAGTGATGATCTGTAATGATATTCCATAATAGACGATGTCTTAACGATCGTCGATGCTTTGTAATGATATTTCATAGTTAATGATTATTGGTGACATCAATGATTTGGCGATGACCAACGATATCTTAATAATCGGTGACGCTTTGTAATGTATATAAGGTGATAATTCTTTGATAGTTTGTAAGAATGATTTTATCAATTGCCTTGTTACTAATAATCGTCGACTTGCCACTTGATAGGGCTTCAAGCGATAGTATGCTTATTGTGGCTATTGTATAACTGTTGTATAATCTTTTTATTTCGATAAGAAATAAATGTGTTTTGCTTAAAATATTCATGTTTAATGATAACAAAGGCAATGTGGAAGAACATTCATCATCATGAATTTTATTGATTGAGTTTCGTGTACATTCTCATGTTTCCCTTGATTCTGAAATAAAGTACAATGAATCAGTATAATGACAGATGGCAATTTCAGCAGCATTTCAACTTAAAAGATGTTCGTCGGAATGACAGAGAGTCGCACAGTCTCGAGATCCCTTGTGTCTACACCAATAAGTGTATAACGTGCACACAGGAGGATAAGTATCAGGTAAATCTGTAAAGCCACACAACAAATGGATCATTTGGGGTCTTATTGCGAGCATGGGGATTCGTCGAGCGGACCCATTACACGGGTATGCTATAAAGCCCTATTGCACAGGCACACAACAGGCCAACGAGGGATACCTAGTCCCTGCCTCACTCCGACTCTGACTCTAAGAGCTCCTGAGCTTTTCCAACTTTCTGATCATTCAAATGAGGATGGTAAGGGGTATTTATAGACTTTTGCACGTATGAGGCTCAATTTCTGCACAACATAACATTTGTGAGTGGGCCCGTAACAGGGTGAAGTGCACAATCAGGCTGGCGCGCAACAGAGTGTAGCGTACAATCAGGCTGGCACACAACAAGTCTCATAGCTTGGAGAATGGGGCATGCAACAGGTCATATGATCTAGAATTTGGGGCGCGCAACAGGATGATTGGGGCATTTTTTGTCCCAACGATAAGTGTTATGAAGCAAGGATCATTCCCATATTTGATGCATCATGGGAGGATGATGTGTAGTAATGGCATGCAAGGCGTCATACCACCTTCTGAGAAGTTGAGACATGTAGCCACAATTGTATTTACTTTGGCAAAATAAATGGCGCATGACTCCTCATTTTAATGCCACATTATTATGATAGCTACTTCTTTTAGCAAAAGTAGAAGATTTAAAATTTTTTTTAAAAAAAAAAAACTAATTAAAGAATGACCAATAGAATATACAAAGACAAAATGGCGCTCTATCCAATTTTATAAATTTAAAAATATTTTATAAATTGATAATAAAAAAATCATAAGAAGAAAAAGGAGCGGTCATCTTTATTATTCTTTCTTGCCTAGCAATTTGTTTGGTAAGGGTTGCTCGAATTTTCAAAGCTACACATATGGCTCGGCCGATTGATGATGTTCTATCTTAGACGAAGTCGATCAAGCTGTTGATCTCACTCTCTTATTCCTTAAAAACCTTTTCTCCCTTCTCATGGTGTTTCCTCAAGGCCTCTAACTACCCCTCTAATGCTGCAGTTTGAGTAGAGAGATCGACTCTTTCCACTTTAGATTCTTGTAGTTTGACATATGCAGCAAAAAACTTTTCTCCAGCAATACTAGCCTCTATTACTTCGATATTTGCGGTCGAGTGTTCAACCTAGATATTCTCAACTATGACATTGATCTCTTAATACTCTTACACAAAGTTCAGGAACTCACAAATTGAAGATACTTTGACTGAAATAGTTTCATCTGAGCGAGAAAATACTTGGTAGTATTGGACAAAAAATGCAATTTCTTGACCGACCTAGTGGAAATAACACCTATGACTCCTAAACATATGAGGGCTCGTAATTCACCTAAAAGTTACTAAAGTTCCAGGGAAGGCAAAGGAGACTCAGCCATGATGATGTCGTTGTGAAGGGCTTGGCCAAGTGAGGAGAGTGCGACTTCAATAAGAGACACTTTCTTAAGAGTTGAAGGAAGTATTGTTGTCATCTTAGTCTGTGAAAGAGTGATGACTCTGGATATGGTGATAGTAGTAGAGTCTATCACATGAGTCTCACTAGCTATTTCTCGGCTACGGGAAGTTGTTTATGGTAAATCAGTTGGTCGAGTTGGTTCTTCCTCTTCTTTGTTCAGAAGGGTTGGCCGATGCATGAGCATGATAAGGAAATGTGTCTTATTAGATATTTTATGGTGGCAATGCAATGGCACATCATTTTCTTGATCAAACATGGTCGATGGAGCCCCATAATAACAGAAAACATGGAAAGGCTCCAACAATTGGGTTGTTTCCATGTCTCAAAGAATGTCTTCATCATGTCAAGGCACATTGCTTGCAGTTGCTTCATAATCAGATCTGTTGAGTTCCACTATTTGATTTACAAAATCTTCCTTAACAGTAGGAGTGATAGTTTCTTCAATTTGTTGAAGAGAATGGACTAATACAAAAACATCTTATTTTCTCAGTAGCCATAAGTTCTCTTAGTTTTGTACCATACGAGAAAATGTTATAAGAGTTAAAGAGTGAGAAATAAAGGGAAAATATCCACTTACGTCTGAACGAACAATAAAGGTGGAGTATCACTTGATCACTAATTGAATTTTGACTAGATTACTAATAACATTCACAAAAGGATGAATAAAATTTTTTTTTAAAAAAGGTGGTGGATTAGGATAATAAGGTTTGAGGTAACAATCGAATGAAAGATTGGGATCATTCAATCTTTACTTATCATTTTCTTATTTATTCTAAGCTTGATTGAAACTGGCTTCCGCATGTCTCTTATGAGCTTAATCCATTTCCCAAGAATATTTCAAATGAGGTATTCCTGGCCAATACTTTGTTTTATTATATATTTTCAAAGGCATGAATAACACTGGCCGTAGGAGAAATACCTGGAGTTTTCCTCATGGCTCATTGAAAAGGCCGAGCTAAAAGTCGTAGGGGGGGGGGGGGGGTGAATAGGACTGCCAAATTAAAAATTAAATGTAGAATTTAAACAAATATAATTAAAGATAGCAATTAAACAATCTCACAATGCAGAAATGTAAAACAACCTCAAGTGTACAAGTATTGAGAGGTTGATACAGATGTTATTCTAAGGACAACCTTACACCAAAAACCAATGGCTTATGGTAGGACAACCTGATTCCTAGAGCGGTCTGTGTATCAAAATCACAAATTGATACAGAGGAATAAATAAATAAATAGCAAAGAAGGAAACTAAGTTATTACAACATTCGCACACTTACATAAAAAGATTATAACATTCTTAGCAAATGTATAAAGGGAAATTACAATATCCACAAAATGAAATAATCGATCAATCACCACAAGATCAGAAATTATAGTGGTTCGCTTGTGTGTACACCAACTGTTTAGAAAAACAACCACACAACTACTCCACTCCTAATATCCTCACACAGTGGATATTAGCGTTCACTATGAAATAGGTTTTTCAAGGTTCACCTAAAACTCTCATAATTGTGTCTTTCAAGTGGGCTTACACAATTAAAAAAACCCATGCTCTGAGTTTTCTGGATTTCCTCAGACAACCAAAAGAAAGAGATTTTTCTAGCACAATCTCAATGAAACCAAAAGAATGAATTTATAAAAACTGTAAAATACTTATCTGAATATTCTCCTTTTGATGCAGCCCGGAAGAACTAATTCAGAGTAGAAGTTCAACGTAGATGTTCAATGTTCACACTCACTTATGAAATGATTATAAGTTCTAAATTGATTTTAAATTCAATCACCTTGAGCTAGCTTGATTTGATTTTGATTCCAAGAAATGGGAAAACTTCAATCCCTTTTTCAAATACGATTAGAATGTAGAATACAAAATCAAATATAAAAAGTTAAATAAAGATATTATAAAATGAAGACTAAATAGCTTAAGAATATCACTAACTTATCTCTCAGAGTGGTGTCTTGATCTTACTTGAATTGGATATCAAACTCTGAAAATCGTGCTCTATTTATAAATGCAGAAATCACACCTTCGATTGGTCCTGAGGTCGGTTCGACTGGTCGAAGGACCAACAAACATTTAAAAATTTGGGCGCGATAAGATAAGGCCGTTTCATGACTGGTCGAAGGACCTGCTCGACCGGTCGAGTCCTATCCACGACTAGTCGTGTGGGACCCATTTTAGTTCCTGGACTTTGAGTCGAGCCTGCAGGACTGGTCAAGCATTGTTCATTCGCCCGGTAGAGCAGTCTCCAGGACTGGTCGAGGCAATAACAAAAAATTCCGAAAATAAGTAACAAACTTAGGACTGGTTGAGGATTTCTTGGACTGGTTGAGCCAGTGATAGGACCAGTCGAATATAGTCTAAGACTAGTCGAGAAACAGTCTATGCACTTATAAAGTGACCCAATTAAATTATGTATTCAAAATGACCTAACCTATGGTCAATCTAGAGTCATTCATACCTTATAAGCGATATATGAACATTGAATCTTCTCTTTGCTTCAGTTGATAGTTGTTCTTTGAAGTTCACGAAGCTTGAGATCTTGACATATGATGAAGCTTGAACTTGAGACATTTTGAAGCTTGAGTTTGAGGTACTTGAGATGTACTTCACCTTAAGCTTTGAGTACCAAAGTAAAGACTATTGTCTTGACATGAATGAAGCTTTGAAACCTTGAACTTTGAAGCTTGAAAGAGTGAACTATCACATGGTGTTGTATTTGAACTTGTATATCTCTTGATCTTGCATTAGAAGTTCTTAAGGTAAAGACCTTTAATCTTGTACATGAGATGCACAGTCTTGAAAATGTAGATGAGCTACACAGGACACAGATTCCAAGAGGTTTTCTAAGAGGTTTTGACACTACAAAATTTAACAATCATTGGAGCTAGAAAACATAGCACTTATACTCATCCATCCCTAGCTGTCGCGGAGGAACTTATTGGTGCTGTAGGAGCAGTGGAAGATGCAAGAATGTGACCTGTAAGAGGTCCAAGGTTTGAAATTCTCATAACAACTTGAGGAGCTGTAAAAGTTCAAGCGAGTTGAATTGGTTGTTCCGGCTTGGAAGGGCTACCAGTCGAGACTTTTTATTACTTGCATTAAGGAGATGCTAGATCGATCACTTTTATTGTTGTTGATGAAGGAGAAGTAATCAGTGTAGCTGACAAAGACTGTGTCATCTTCCAGCCTGGAGAAGCAGTCAGCTTCGATTTAATTTTCCCTACGATCCTCTCGATCGGTGGTATTTTTTTCTCAGTCATAAGTTCGACTTTTCCAATTTCAAAAGAGAAAAGCAATGTGATGAGGTTAATAGGCTTGATGACCAATTTGTTGTAGTAATTATGCCACCAATTATGAAAAGTGATCATTTGAAGAGCATGACTTTGAAAGATATGTTGGGGATTTGTGCTGCGGAATCACACAGATCTAAATCTAGGATAACAATTCAAGAGCACCAAGCAAACACAAGAGAACACAAAGATTTAATGTGGAAAACCCTTGTGGGAAAAAACCATGGCACAAAGCGACAAAATTCCACTAGGAAAGCATAAATTACAAAGAGAAAGGACTTACCCGATTCAAACGACCTCGAATCTCACTCTCACTACACCCTTTAGAAACCTTGAAACCCTTTTAAGAACCCTTAGAATAACTTTAGAAAGCCATAGTCATCCCTAGAATAGCCTTAGGGACCTCTATTAATAGTTTAGGAAACTCCACTTACACACTTTCTAAAAAACTGACTCAAATTTACACAGTCTGCACTGTATCTATGTAACCCTCCGGTCGAGCCTGACCCTTGACTGGTCGAACACCATAGAATGCCAAGAAACAATGCTCGCTGGACTTCGAGTCGAGTGGGCCTCAACTGGTCGAGTAGCCCCCTCGACCGGTCGAGCTAGCCCCTCAACTAGTTAATCACCACGGAACGCTAAGAAGTAATGCTCGTTGGACTTTGAGTCGAGCGGGCCTCAACTGGTCGAGCAGGCCTCAACTAGTCGAGCAGCCCCCTCGACTGGTCGAACAGTGCAGTGATGGACAGATTTAAGACATTTGTTGACAACAATCTCCACCATGTCTTCAATATTTAACCGTGTAGCTTCTTGACCTCTTCTCTTATCTCTGCATCACATCATAGCTTCTCGTGCACACTCCATCCTTCTTTTACGCCATCATCAAGCCCAAAGAAGTTGCACATAACTTGAACTTCTCTGCAGGAATGTTTTAGGTGAGCATGTCAGCCGGATTAGAATCCACATGCCCAACCACCATTGCTCCTGTCTTCTCAAAAGAAAAGATGTAGTCTTCTTACCATCCCACCGCTACCCAATATTGCTTGCCAGAGTAATTGCTCACAATACTGATAACCTGTGAAATAACCAGTCTAATCCAAACCATAACAAACACTGCCAACCGCATTCAAATAAGGCTCATGAGATATATCCTACTTTTCCTCATCTGCTTTGGGACATGTCCTGAGGAAAACTTGAGGAGAGATACATAGGGAACGCTCTCAGGTTTTGCTTGGTCTATCGCATACTTGATCAATACCTATCCAAGGTATTCTGCTCGTGATTACCAAAACCTACTCCTCTTCCAGTCTTAATGCTGAGAACCATCTTTGCAATCCCCGATCCTTCATCCTGAATGTCCCACTTAACCGAGTATTCAGTACATTGATTTCAGACATGTCATAATTGGCGATCTACATGTCATCGGCATACAATTCTGACTCACCATGAATGAATCAAAATTTATACCACTACCTAGGCGACAGGTCATACCACGACCTCTTGCAAACTCTTCTTCTCAACCCCTTTAAACTTTGAACCGCTCTGGTTGCTTCATGTAGATCTGCTCTTCTAATTTTCCTTGTAGAAGTGCAGACTCCACATCCATCCTTCCAGCTCTAGATCGCATTAGCCAACTAGCACCAATCATGGATATAATAGACACTTGTTTTACCGTCAGCGCGAATATCTCTGAGAAGCCAATCTATTCTCTCTGAACATAACTCTTCGCTACCAACCTCGCTCTGTATCTATGTTGTATCCTCTTGAAGATCCACCTGTATCCAACCACTTCTCGGCCCACTGGAAGCTCCATCAGCTCTCATGTGTCGATCTAATACAATGAGTCCATCACATCGCCCATAGTCACCTTCCATTTCTCAGCACCAAGCTCACTTAGAGCCATTTGAATAGAAGACGGATCCCCTACGATATTGGAGTCATCCATGTACCTCACCGATATTCTGCGATTTTGTCGTGTGATTCTTCTCACCAGTGGCTGCTTCACCTGCTCTGTATCCCTGTCCGTGTGTCTCAGCTTTCATGCCCTGCCCGCTCATGTAGCTATGCCCAACATGTCACACACGTGCAGAGGTGAAATCCACTACAACTAATGTAGCTCCACCTTTTGAAGTGCTCCCAATCAACCTGTAAACATTATCGAGTCGTTGCGCTTTCATGATTACCCATGCGCCCATAGATACCTTAAGAGCACCATCAATGCTTGTGAACTTGCAACCCATTACCTCAAGTACACCAAGAGAAATCAGATTCTTCTTCATGTCAGGAACGTGCCTCACATCAGTCAGGGTACACTCCACCCTATCAAACATCTTAATGCGCACCGTACCAATAGCCACAACATTACAGGCACTGTCATTACCAATAAATATCTATCTACCATCACACTCCCTACAACTGGTGAACCAACTCCTGAGAGGAGTCATGTGAAAAGATGCCCCTGTGTCTAGCATCCACTCGCCCTTATGATCATCGTATGGTCGTCTGATCGTAGACACAGACAAAACATCACCATCACATTCACTCGATCTATCTAACGTGGCAGCATTGACTTCCCTGTACAAAGCCTCATAATCTTCTCTCTTAGATTTAGGATTTATACAATCCTTCTTCACATGTCCTTCCATCCCACGATTCCAGCACTTTACTTTTCCTTTGCCCTTGGATTTGGATCTAGAACCTGAAGAATCTATACCTTGTTTATAATTCATACCCCTTGTAAACAATGCATCGGAAGATATTCACATGTCGATGTTAAGCTTTCTCGGAGCCTTCCCTTGAAGGGTTGAGATAACGGTGTCGACACTCATGGTTTTATTCGTGGTGCACATTATATCCTTGAATGACTCATACGACGCCAGAAGAGAATTCAACAACATACATGCTTGTTCCTCATCTTTCATCACTTCCTCCATATCCATCAATTTGCAAACTAATTTATTAAAGTTGTTGATGTGAGCCTCTAGATCTCTACCCTCTGCCATCTTGAAGTTATACCACCGCCGCTTCAAGTGTAGGCGATTTTCAGATGATTTTTTTGCATAGACATCCTCTAACTTCGCCCATAACTTAGCCACAGTTTTCTCCCTCATGACATTGTAGAGAACCTCATCCGTAAGACATAAACAGATCGATGATAAGGCCTTCTTATCAAGAGTATTCCATTCATCATCAGTCATAGTAGACTTTCGTTCCTCAAGAGCACCATCTTCGCCTTGCTTGATTAAGGAGCTGATCATCTTGATCTTCCATAACTCAAAATTATTTTTCCCTGAGTACTTCTCAATATCATACCATTGATATTAATCCCTCATATTCAAATCTGTGCCCCAACGATTGCTCTGATACCACTTGTTGGAGATTTGTGCTATGGAATCACACATATTAGATACAGGATAGTAATCCAAGAGCACCAAACAAACACAAGTGAACACAAAGATTTAACGTGAAAAACCCTTGCAGGAAAAAACCACAGCACAAAGCGACAGAATTCCACTATAAAAGCATAAATTATAAAGAAAAATGACTTACCCAATTTGAACAACCTCAAATCTCACTCTTACTACACCCTTTAGAAACCCTAAAACCTTTTTAGGAACCCTTGGAATAACTTTAGAAAGTCTTAGCCACCCCTATAATAGCCATAGGGACCTCTATTTATAGTTTCGGAAACTCCACTTACACACTTTCTAAAAAACTAACTCAAATTTATGTAGTCTGCACAAAATCCGCACTATATCTACGTAACCCTTGACTAGTCGAAGGAGGGCCTCAACTGGTCGAAGGGCCCCTTCGACCGGTCGAGCTTGACCCTCGACTGGTCGAGCACCACGGAACACCAAGAAACAATGCTCGCTAGACTTCGAGTCGAGCGGGCCTCAACTGGTCGAGCCAGCCCCTCGACTGGTCGAGCAACGCGGTGATGGATAGATTTAAAACATCTGTTGACAACAAGATAGGTAGCTCAAAAGTTACACTTATTGTCTAGAGGTAGTTGTTGAGGGTTTGATAAATGCCGACCGACTCCACAAGTAGGTGCCAGTTAGAAGGTTGGTTAGAAGTTCTATGAGTGAAAGGGTAAGGAATGCATTGGGTTAAGCTGAATTGGCGAGTAATAAGTTTGGGACAGTATTGTTCAACCATTGCCTTGGCATTGACACTGGCTTTCACAATGCCACCATAGGGGATATGTTTGCAAATAAGCTAACTTTTCAATTGAAATACCCCGTACTTTTCAGTACTCGGGTGTTACCGTGTAAACTAATTTAATATGAATATTAACCTAGCTTAATTGAGCATTCACATTCATTTTAGTCTAAATCCGGCAGTCAAAAGTAATCCCCATCCATAAATCAAACTATTCACCCAATTGATGTTCAAGATGGATCGTCAATCACCGATATCAGACCCTGGATTGATAGATCTGCCATACATCTTATATACAACTAATATTGAGTGATATAACACTCGAATACTTCAATCAAATCGGCTGATCAATAAGAGTGCCATTAAGGTCCATCTAAACTGGGCTGGGAACCCTTTTAACCTTGGATATTTAACTTCGAAATGATCCGACCATCAGACCAACGAAAATCTACAATCAAAACTCAAAATTTAGAAGTATGGCCCACCTGAGCAATGAAACTGCCTCATCTTGGGTCAAGAATCTTAATAAGACAAGAGAAAGTAGATGGACGACGTTGATTATGCCAACTAATCTTGTGGGCCCACATTAGGGCAGTGCGTGTGCACATAACATGCGCACCCGCAAAACACCATACCGATAAACCCGGTCAAACCGGATTTGACCGGACCAAACCCGAAAAGGAAAGGGGTCTTCTTCCTTTTCTGCTTCCCACCCGTACCCGTTTAAATTAGGCGATTATGATGCTTGAACTGTGGCCCACCATCATGCCCAACAACATAATCCGACCCGTCCATCTTGGAGAACATGTGAGTCCAACCAAAACCATACCCATCTTGCACGTTACTACGCATGTGCGTACGCGCAAGCTTATGCTAAAGAATGCCGCATGTAGTTGTTATTTCAGAAATGCGAATTCCATTTTCTCCATGAGTTAACAATCCATATGCGGAATCCTCTCGCTATGCTAAGCATTCATTTGGAGTAATCTCAGCCGTCCACTAGAGGAGCATCGCAACCCCCACGATAGGGCTTCTCCTGCAAAGCAAGATGAGCTGGTGGAAAGAATATTTCTGTTTCATGTGCTAGAGGAATCTCAGTCATCCATGACTTTCTAGAAGACTTCGTGGAGTATCACGAACGTTGAGTCTAAGGCTTCTTAAAGCCTTGTGAGTGGCGATCGCAAGTTCTCATGAGAGGACTCCTTAACGCAAGAAAACTGATGTAATGCAAAATCTCAGAACCCATAGAGTTTTTGTTAAAATGAATGCGAATGGTGGGTCCCACAGTGATCATGGGACCTATCCACACCGTCCAGACGTGACCGATCATAAGATCGACCATCCAATGATGACCTGCCATTAACGGTTAGGTCATCCTCTTCGTTCGTTCGAAGGAACCATCACCCGATAATGGGGCCCATTTGATGATCTAAGTTATCTGCCAAGTAGACCAGTGTCCCAAAAATCTATTCCAATAGGTAGATTAGTCTCATGCTGAGGTTTGGGTTGAAAGTTAGACGTCAAAACTAAGATTAAAACTGGATTAATGAGTCATGTGGCTAACCATTTGATTAACTCCTGATGTCTTTAGAGGCTTATCATAAGCTGTATAAGCTCCCTTTTTGTAGGTCTAGCCCTCCCAAACCCCATAAAATCGGAGGGAAATGAGGGGAGAGGTAGAAAGTCAGGTGCCGCGTCGGGTGACCGTTCGAGTCCAAGTTGAAGCGGGAGAGTCTGTCTGAGTGTTATGGCCAGGTTGGGTGAAACCACGTTAGTTGCTCCTGGGTTAGTAGAAGGAGAGAGAAGGAGAGAGGGCACCGTTTTTAAAGCCGTACCACACTGATTTTCTAGGAGAGAGAAGGACAGGGTCACTGTCTGAGTCGACTCGATGAGTTACGAACTAGATGTGGAGTGGGTTGTTCAGCTACCTCACTAGATATCTCTTAGAGAGAGAAAATAAGGAAATGAAACAGAATGGAAGATGAAGGAAAGAAGAGGCATATAAGGATGAGGGTTGAGTTAAACCACTGAGTCAACTCAACAATTTGCCAGGTTCTGCTGAGTTCGGGGTGGTTCGGGAACTGTTTTCCTGGGGTTTAGTCCAACATCTTGTGATAGTTCGGGGCCTCTCTTTGGACCGGACTGGGCCTTACGAACCAGTCAACTTAGATTCAATTTTAAGGATGCACGCACTGCCTAACGACATTATAGGTGATTCGACTCTTAAGGTGATGACTTTTTCTCCTTGAGCATTCCTCTTCCATATTTGCTTAAGTAATAGTCCAATTTTTATTCCAACTAATTATTGATATCTCCAATGAACGATTACTTGTATTATTTATTGAATCTGATTACTAAATTATACACTCGATATGTTATACTTGTATATCATCTCATGTTTGCGAATTGCTTAAATGAGCCAATTGTTTGAAAAGTCCATTATCTTATTTGAGTGGGTCGACTATTTGAAAGACCCGTTCATTTGTAAGTTGAATGAGTCGACTGTTTAAAAGACTCATTCTCTTGCCTGAATGAACCGACTATTCGAAAGGTCCATTCTCTTATTTGGGATGAGCCAATTATTTGAAAGGCTCATCCACATGCATGAATGAGTCAATTGTTTGAAAGGCCCATTCCTTGCTTGAGTGAGCCGACTGTTTGAAAGACCCACTATCTTACTTAAGCGGGTCAACTATTTGAAAAACCCGTTCATTTGCAAGTTAAATGAGTCGACTATTTGAAAAACCCATTCTCTTGCCTTAATGGACCGACTGTTTAAAAGGTTCATTCTCTTATTTGGGATGAGTCGACTGTTTGAAAGGCCCATCCCCATGCATGAATGAGTCGACTGTTTGAAAATCTCATTATTTGCTTAAGTGACTCGACTGTTTGAAAGACCCACTATCTTACTTGAGCGGGTCGACTGTTTGAAAAACCTGTTCATTTGCAAGTTGAATAAGTCGACTGTTTGAAAGACTCATTCTCTTGCCTGAATAGACCGACTATTGAAAGGTTCATTCTCTTATTTGGGATGAGCCGACTGTTTGAAAGGCCCATCCCCATGCATGAATGAGTCAACTGTTTGAAAGACATATTCTTTGCTTAAGTGAGTCAACTGTTTGAAAGGCCTGCTATCTTACTTGAGCAGGTCAACTGTTTGAAAGACCTATTCCTTTGCAAGTTGAATGAGTCGACTATTTGAAAGACTCATTCTCTTACTTGATGGACTGACTGTTTGAAAGGTCCATCCTCTTGCTAGGAATGAGCCGACTGTTTGAAAGGCCAATTCTTATTTATGAATGAGCTGAATGTTTGAAAGGCCCATTGTCTTGCATGAATGGACTGACTGTTTGAAAGGTCCATTCATTTGGCCAACTGGATGTGCATCCCCAGTTGATGTGCACTTATGCATCCACGCATTCAAATAAGATCACATATTGGATTATGTTATATATTTTCTTATTTAAATTATACTTAACTAATACGGTGGTATGTAATCTTGAGGGAAATTCACATTGTGTTATACATTTATCCTTTGAATATATGACCGTATATGTAGTGCAGGTTGTTTAAATGATCAGGTGGATGAGGAGAATGGTACAAGGTTTACCCCAAGAGCTGCTACGTGACTATACAATTCAAGATTAGTTAAAATATTATTTTGTTTCATGTATCAAGTTGTTCCTCCATTTATTTGTAGTATTGAGACATTAGTTTGTATAAGCCTTCGAGCAGCCACTTAGATATTTGGATGTTATATTTGGACTTCCCTTCATGCTTGATTTGTCCATCTTCCGTTAAAATGCGAACTCTAAAAAAGCAAAAATAAAAAAAAATTACATGAAATTTGGCTATGTTTAAAGGTTAATACTCGAGTTTTTGGAAAGCGAGTCGTATACTCGGGTTTCGAAAACTGGGGCGTTACATCAAGGCTAAATTTATGTTCTCGGTTGTGACAGGATCGGCCAGTTCGACATCCTTTTCGGTGAACCAAGTTGGGCCAATTTCTTTATCTTGGAATGGATAGGAATAATAGTTGGGCATATTAGTGCGAAGAGAGAAGAAATAATTCATACATTTTACAAATGTATGAATGACCCTATGATAAATGATATTATGCTGACTGAAGGAAGAATAGAGTTTAGAAGGAGTAAAAGGGTTGCAGGTGAAAGAATAAAAATATTTACAAAGACACAATTGGAGAAGCTATAGAGGTCATTCGTCGTGGTAAAAACATTTGGTCATTGCTTCATATATGCCACGATATAAATAATCGATCACAAACGAAGTGAGTGCTGGTTGTTGTCCTTGAGATAGCGCCTTGGCCAGATAAACATACTCTTTCATGATTCCTATGGCATTCATGTAGAGCAAATGACGATAGATCCACATCAACAGGAACATTGCATGTTCTTGATCATTAGTTTTTACATGCTTCTTGCTTTGATTGAGCATAAAGTTGGAATGCGCTCTTCCATTCTTATCTGGAAAGATAAAGTAGTGATCATCATTTTGGGTGAAACTTAGGTAGACTGCTCAGTCAAAAGGAAGAAGATGGGTGAAAGCACAAACATCCATGACTATTGGACTCATGGGATCGCATCCAAAATAGAAGTTGGTAAATCAGCTCCAGATAGTCGAAGTTGTGGAAAGGAGGGAATTACATGATATAAACTCAAAAAGAGAGAGCCTAATACATTCGTAGATGTCGGCTTTTCTCCACATATCGTCAAATTGCTGGAGTACACAATTGTACTATTTTGCCCACCCTTTCATTGGTTTAGACCATGATCTTGAAGCTTTGAAGGCACCCGCGAGATTTAGAAAATCAGATTGAAGTAATAAATTTTCATCTGGATAGGCTGGGAATAATTGATCTACCGTTGAAATTTCATAGTGAGTAACTTCATGATGGAAGCCGGTCCAAGTGAAAGAAATGTTCTGTTTTGATCAACAAGAACATCGAAAATGAAATCATTTATGATCGCAAGAGAGAGTTTGTCTAGCTCTTGTATGAGATCTTCTTGATTGAAGGTTAGAGGAGTAGAAGATGAAAAAGCAGCCATGGTGGTGATAGAAGTTTTGAAAAAAGAAGAAGGAGAGGGATAAGAGAGCAAGTGGCGTGAAAAATCAAAATGGAATCGAAATGCATATATATTGGTAAGAAACATGCGTATTAATGAAATGATAATCATGACTCCTTATATGATTCGATCATTTTACAAAAGTTACTATGTGTCACAATAACAGTCATAGGAAAAGTAAGACCATCATTCAAGTTTTTCATATTGGCTGAGTAGAATTAATAAGGAGATGACATGTGAAAAGAAATGTCGATCGTGTTTATTGCATTGGACAACAAACCACTATCACTTTAAGCTTTTTCCCAAAGGCAAAGTAACGTGGGGGGTAATGTTGTACCTTATTTTTTACCGTTCTTAGAAGAGTCAATTAGGAAATGACACATATCATTGCACGATAGGTATATAACACGTATAAGATTTGCAAGGATATTTAAAGCGCGTGTGGTGGAAATAACAATTGGCACTGGTTGGATATGACACGTCATCCGAAGGCGGAACATGGTTAAGCAGTTGAAGACGGAACGTGGTTGAGCAGTCGAAGACGAAACGTGGTCTCGCGATAAGCAGTTACTAGGACATGTGTCAAAGAAGAGTATGGAAGGTCAAAGTGGTGTTAAAGTGGTTGTTGTAATCGTCATATGTGGGCAAATGCTTCCAGATGGTTCTCCCTAAGGAAATCTATAAACAATAGAGTTCAATAAAGCAAGGCGTCTCATACCAACCCTAACAAACAAACCAAATCTATCTTTCAATTAGCCTAGCATAACCTTTATGTTCCTTAGCATTATCTATCTTTTACGTTCCTTAATGTAATCAGTAGCGTAATTATACATTAGGAGTAACAATAATCCAGTAACTTTAATCCTTAGCAGTAATCTAAGTCTATGCTTATATGTTGGACAATTTCTATCGTAATTCTTTCATAAATGTGCTTTGTAGTTACTCTTTGCGGTCAATTGCAAGTGTTTCATTTTAATTTGTTTTTGTATATGAAAGTCCTTTAATACGAAAACTAAAGTGCAACTCATTTTTATAGGATGAACCCTACCCTCTGATAATTGCTAGATCATTTAAACATACTACGAGTGGCTGAATAGGCAGTCGATCTCCTCAGGTATTGGTCATATATAGTAAAATTTGATGTATCTGCTTATCTTGGCGCTTGGGGTCAAAGTTGTTCGATTGGAATCGAGCCTTACAGTTGGTTTTGGCATGCATACGCATATCACACGTGATAGAATCTAAAACCGAGAGGCAATACTACCATAGTTCCTAATCAATTTGAAAATGGTAGTGACTCATCCTCCTCACAAGTAAAACTGATGCATGACAATTCAGATCATCCAAATTATGGGAATATTATGGATGGAGCATATCTCTAATATTATTCCAATAATCTTATCCTTCCAATTAACAAAGTTAAAATTGATAGTTAAAAGGGGAAATGAGCAATCCAATTTCCAAAAAAAAAAAAAAAAAGCTTTAGACATTCAGGGCTTATTTATCATCTCTACTCTAATTCAATAAGAGAATTTTCAACAAGATCTATTTTAATAAGCTCCTTTTATTGTAGCTCTTGTTTTAAATGAGCTTGTTTGGTAAAATTACTTTTTCAAGTAAAAAAAAAAGAAGAAGCTCCTATTGGAAATAAGGACATTTGGTAAAACTTTCAAGTAAAAGCTTTTTTAAAGGATAGTTGATGTCATTTTTTAATATTACAACAACTCTATTATAAGAGCAATCCAGATGGTTGTTTTGGTAGATCTCACCATAGATGAACCATGCCCCAAATGATAAGAGAATAGATGGCTACAATCTTCATATATTTTAAGACATTTGGGTCATCCATTATATCATTCATTTGATTTGGATCAACCATCATATGGAGCCCATCTTTATTGTATATTATCCATCTGTAGACACCCCACTCCAGGTTGATGAGCTAATTGGGTTTGAACTAATGGATGATTAACCAAAATCCCAATCATAAAACCTTACCTTAGAAGCTTAAATCATATGAACCATAATCCCAAACCTTAAACTCAACCTACTTAACCTAGTCAATTTGATCCTAAACCCTAGGAACCTAAAACCTTAGAGCCTTAAGTCAGCTCAACGAGTCAACTCACCTAGTCAGTCTATCCGATCCAACAACCCAACCAACTCACCTAGTTAAGCCCAAAACCAAGCTCGAACCAAAACCCAAAAGTAAGTCCAATCAGAGAAATGTGCAAAACCTCAAAACAGCAGCCTTCACAACAGAGCCTCCATATGCTTGGAGGAGGCTGTCTGCCAAAGCATGGAGTCCAAGTGGGGACTGACGGTAACCAACTTGCCGTCAGCCACGTGGCACTTCCCCTCTTTGGGGTGGCATCCCTCAAGCAGGCGAGATATCCCTTTTCCAAACCTTAGCTGGGTGTGCGGTTGATGTGTATTTACTCCGATGCTCATCTCCCTACCTAAAATTATCATTTTATTATCTCATCCAACCAATGAGATGGTGCCATATGGCAATCTCCAATCATAACCCTTTAACTGCCTTTTGCCCCTATGATTACTAGTACTTACCAAAAATTTGGATTTGAAGGCTAGAAATAACCCATTCCCCTTCTCATTTCAAACACCCCACTGCATTCAGGAAGAATCAAGCATCATTCATCATCCCTTAGGGCCTTAGCCATTTAGTCATCCCTCAATCAAGGGGAGTAAGAGAGAGTGAGAGAGAGAGAGAGAGAGAGAGAGAGAGAGAGAGAGAGAGAGAGAGAGAGAGAGTCCGACACTAGTCTAGCCTAGCCTGACCAGAGTCTAAGCTTCCTTAGCCACCTAAGTTCAAATCTGAGTCACTCAATCTAGCCTTATGATACCACCATTCATCTAACCGTTCAAGCTTCGATCAGTTTTATCAAAGAAAATTATTAACATCGTGCAATACTCATTCCCTTCTCACCCCCCTGCTCCTCATATACACCATCAATATATTACATTTCATCGTTTTCTCACATATAACTGATGGGCATATGCTCCGAGGCCTGTGGATATAATCGGAGCATGTCCACCAGAAACCTTAGCCAATTAGTCATCGTTTTGTCATATACACTGCATTCCATCGTTTTCTTGCATCTAACTGGCAGACATATGCTATGAGGTTTGCTGATATAATTGGAATAAGTCCATCGGAAACTTTAGCTAGTTAGTCGTTGTTTTATCATATACATTGCATTATATTGTTTTCTCGTATATGACTAGTGGGTGTATGCTCTGTGGCTTGTCGATATAAAAGGATCCTGTCGACTAAAAACCTTAGCCAGTTACTCGTTGTTTTATCATGAGCATCAATACAACATCAAGCATCTCATACATCACATTTCTACATACTTTGCACCTTGCACTAGGTTATTTCGAACTATGGTCGCCGATATAACTGGATCTTGCCCATCAGAAATTCAGATAGTTCAATCATCATTGCCATTACATCGCATTATATTTTCTGCACACGAGAACTAATCCTATTCCTTAGAAATTAGTCAGATCTTGTGAAGTAAAGACTGTACATCTGTACGGGTAGAGTGTGTGTTTAACACATTCCCTCTCCGTAACTGCGGTCCCTTACTCGGAATCTCTGGAACACAAACTCGTGAGTCATCTTAAGGCTAAAGATCTTGCGGTTCTCAATCTTAAGCGTTTCTACAGGGTATAAACGATTATAGGATCGAAATAATTGGTTAGCGGCAATTCTGGTCAAAATTCAAATTCAACACCCTTTTACTCCTAAACGAAAGCCCTCGAGCAAGACAACTTGCGGAAAAGAGAGTCGATCTCCCATCCCTTGAAAATCCTCCCTCTAACATCCAAACCATTGTGTGAGCCAAACCTTCAAAGTGGGCCATCCATCATGTAAAGCCTGTCTTGGATGTGGACCATTCATCATTAGGAGCCCACCTTGATGTAGGTCATCCATCATGTGGGGCCCCTTAATTTCCACTACTCATCACTCATCATGTGGAGTCCACATTTGATGTGTCCGTAGTGTGGACCCTACCTTTGAAGTGGATTTTCCATCATGTGGGGCCCACTTTTGATATCCACCATTCATTGTGTGGGCGCACCTCCTATGTGAATCATTCATCATGTGGCCCACTTTAGATATGGGTCATATATGTGGACCGCCCATCAGGTGGGGCCCGCTTGATGTGGACCATCCATTACAAGGAGCCACACTTTGATGTGGGCCATCCGTCATGTGAAGCTCACTCTATTAATTATGTGGGGCCACCTTGACGTGGACCATTCATTATGTGGGCCCCACCTTCAATATGGGTCATTCATCATGTGTGCCCACCTTTAATGACCATTATCCATCATGTGGGTCTCACCTACAATGTGGACCATGCATCAAATAGAGCCCACTTGATGTGGATATTTCGTCATCCTGGCCACGCTTTGATATATGCCATCCATCATGTGGGGCCCACCTTTGATGTAAGCCATTCATTAAGTGGGCCCACCTTGATGTGGACCATACATCATGTGGAGACCCACGTTCAATATGGGTTGTTCATCATGAGGGGCCCACCTTGGATGTCCACGATCCATCATGTGGTTCCCACCTTTGTTATGGACCATCCATCATGTGGGTGCCACTTGATATAGATAGTCCATCATGTGAGGCCACATTTGATCTGAGCCATCTATCATGTGGGGTCCTTTGATGTCAACAATCAATCATATATGTCTCACCTTTGCTGTAGACCGTCCATAATGTGGGGCCCAACCTTCAATATGCGTCATTCATCATGTGGGCACCTTTAATGTCAACCTTCCATCATGTGGTCTTACATTCAATGTCCACTATGCATCATGTGGGTCCCACCTTTGATGTGGACATCCATTAGATGTGAATCATCCATCATGTGGGGCCACACTTTGATGCATGCCATCCAACATCTGAGGCTTACCTTTGATGAGACCGTGCATTACGTGGGCTCACCTTGGATGTGGACCCCGCCTTCATTTTGGGTCGTTCATCATGTGGGCCTATCCCAAAGAGGTGGTATAGAGAAGAGAAGGAGGAGGAGTTACTTTAGTTAAAAACATTTACTGACAAAAGCCAAATAAGTTGTTGAAAATAAATAATCCCTTCCCTACTTATACAAAGCTTATTTGCTATTTTCTAAATAAATAAGCCATTTAAATAGAATTTGAATGAGTCATTAAATTTTATTTAAAATTTTTTTATTTTTATTTTTCATAAATAAGTTGATACGGATTCATGGTGATTGTTTGTGATATGATCCATCAAGAGTTGGTTCAGAGATTGGACCGTCAGGCTGTGAAAGATTAAAAAAACGTTACCATCTTTTGTAAAACGGCGGTATAGCCCATACACCGCTTTCGTAGTCCAACCTCCTGCCTCTTTCTACGATAAAGGATTTACATACAGTGAGCGCATGCGATCTTTTACATACCGTTATTTATTTACAACAACATTTCACATTTCAAGAATATCCATTCCGTCTAAAAGGTGTCCAGAAAAATGATGATCACTTCACTTAAAAATCAGATACATCCGCCTTTTAAGCAGTAGAAAACCTTAAAATCAAACAACGTACAGAACATTCTCACTCGGTGTACTGGTGTGGCCACGCGATGATCTCATCAGCTTAGATCACGTATTAGATCCTCATCATCCTGTAGACCAGAGTTTTCACGTACCAGATATTTCCACGCATTGACCTATGGAGGGAAGGAAATGGGCTGTATACAAAAGTTCACGTCCAGCTCCTGTACACGGTCATGTAATCGTACTTTTGTTCCCCCAATTCCCTGCTTCCACTCCAAAGCCCATCCCTCGCTCCCTCTCTTCCTCTGTCTCTGGGATGTGAGTTTCTCTCGATTGGAAGTAAATGGCGCTCAAGGGAAAGGAAATAGCGGGGAAATCTTCCACGGGGAAGAGGAAATCCGCTTCCAAATCCTCCGATGATGCGGAGAAATCCGGTTCTCGGAGAAAGAGAAGGCCCAACGTCATGAAGTTCGTCGATGATGAGGCCGTTGACGCTGACTCCGACGGGGAAGATGAAGGTGATGGCAAAGATGAAGATGACCAAGGTAAAAAAATGCCCTATTTCCTTTCTCCCCACATTTCCCTAATTTACGCAATCGCCACTGCTTTTCCTTGCTTTCTTTCGTAGATCAGGTGTTCGATCTCCGTTCCGTTTCACATGTCTATGAGTAAATTGAATGGGAATGAAGATGAAATGCGTGGAATTGGATGCAGTGTATTCTATGCGCATGTCTATGCTGATGCAGTGATGCAGACACATACATATCCCATAGTATTTACATGCACATGCACAGGCATACCATGTATGCTTACATTCCCACGTACCCATTTATGCGGACATACGTATCTACATGCCATACACAGTGTATGTAGGGCTGTCAACAGGTTGGGTTCTGGTCTGTTTCCCGAGAACCCGGACCTGGAACTGATTGTGTTCAATTATCCTTTGGTACCCATTGGGTCTTTGGACCTTGGTTTCCAGTGGGTCTGGTTCAAGTTCGTGTTAAACAAAGGCATTTACATGATGGTGCCACTTGAATGGATTGATTAGATCACACACATGTTTACCACATAATGGCCTCACTACAAACTGAAAAGCGAGGCGCTACCGGATTGTCATGAACTGTGGACAGGCGAGCAGTTCTCGGGAATAATGATTGCAAGGACTCTTCACCAACCCAAATGTCCTCCCAAAAACGAATATTCTCCCCATTCCTGAGGGCAAAACCTATTCCTTCAACAAATTTTGACTTCGTAGAAATAATCCCTTTCCAAATTGCCAAGGCTCTGGACATGGAGGATTCCCTAATACACCATCCCTCCCACTGAGCATCCATACTTGCTAGCGATTGTGTCCTTCCATGTTGCCTCTTCCTCCGTCCCAAACCTCCACAACCATTTGCCTAGCAATGCTCTGTTCATATATCCCAAATCCCAAATTACTGCTCCCTCATCATAGGGTTTGCACCCCTCCCCCCAACTTATAGATGGAACTTGTTCATCCCTTCCGAACATTGCCGCAGAGTTATTTATGAATGAGCTGGTTTTTATTAATTTTTTCGGAAATACTGGAAAACACCATTTGAAAAGACACTGCTCTTTAGGGAACAAATGATACAATCTCTTTACTTCTATAAAATCTTTTCCTATATTTTGATGTAAAATTGTTAATTCACTGCAAATAGTTGGCTGTGCGCTTTAAGATCTAAATTTGGACAAATATGAGGATATAACTTTCCAGGGATAGTTTTACCTGATTGACATCTCCCCATATGTTCTTTACCTTTCCAGGAATGGTCGTAAATATTTTAGTCCAGATGAAAGAGCAATTGAATTGATCCAGGCTACTTTGATTATCTTATCTCTTCCTTTTGCTGACCTTATTGGTAGTACACTGCAATTGTGCAAGTCGTTTATTCTGTATGTTCTGATTTTTTTTTTCCTGATTATAATAGATTTTGTGGATGACACCAAGTCAGAGATGAAAGGCAAGAATGAATCTGGAAGAGCACACCATCTTCCCTTTTTGCTGAAAGAAGAAGAATTGAGTGATGAGGAATTGGAGAACTTACTCAAAAAGAGATATAGTCGTGACTCAGAGTATGTTTCATATGCTGATGAAAATAAAGAGACTAAAGAATGCGATGATAAAGAATCTTCCATGCATTCTATGAAGGATCCAACTGTCTGGAGGGTCAAATGCATGGTATGCTGTTAAGTTATTCTGATCCATCAAATATCAAGAGGTTTGCTAGGTACACATGCGTGGAGAGTCGCTCACCCATATTCAAGAACACGTGCCATACGACACTTGTGGCTGAATCTTAGGTTTCCATCAGGTGGCCACTGTTTAGATCCTGGTGTAAACATTAGGTTGTTTCTTTTCTTAGGTTGGCCAGCGTACAAAACAAAGGGGTCACTGGGAAAAACTGTTTTAACAGTCCTCTTTTATATTATGGCTCACAAAAGAAGTGGAAAGGCCCATTTTTTGAGGCCGAAGGTCTCGTCAGTGTGTCTGATCTGATGGAAAGCTTGGACTTGTACGTGCATGCCATATTTGCACGTGTGCTTGTTTGGGTGGGCAGGGTTCCACACACATGCAGTTTACCCAATATATTTTCAATATTATTGTCTTTTCTTTTTTAACATTCTCTTAAAAAACTGTTACTGTTTGTTGCAGGTTGGACGTGAACGGTATATAGCATTCTGCCTCATCCAGAAGTATGTGGATGTGCAAACCCTTGGAACTAAGCTACAGATAATATCTGCATTTGCTCTTGATCATATGAAAGGTTATATATATATTGAAGCCGATAGGGAGTTTGATGTTGCTGAGGTATTTTCTTGTACATGTTAAACCATCTCTTTATTTGTTTATTTGTGAGACCATCTGAAACTGAAGCACATTTCCATGCAGGCATGTAAAGGGGTTTCCAGCATTTATCCAAGTAAGATGTCGCTTGTTCCCAAAAGTGAAGTTCCTCATTTGCTGTCTGTTCAAAACCAAAAAAGTGAAGTTTCTAAGGGCACGTGGGTCCGTGTGAAGTTTGGAGTGTATAAAGGGGACCTGGCACAGGTACGGCGTGTCTGTTGTTGAGACTTGGCTGATTTTGAACTGTTTCCTTCTCATTTATGTGCACATCTTTCTGTAGGTTGTGGCTGTTGATGATGCGCGGAAAAGAGCTACCATAAAGCTGATTCCAAGGATCGATCTACAAGCTATGGCCCAAAAACTGGTATTCACCCTTCTTTTGTCCAGAAATTTGATTTGGCAGTGATTTTGGCAAACATGAGGCAACTGGCCATAGGATCATTGGATTCATACTATTGTTTCCTTGAACTAATCAACTTGCTGTTATGGCTTTTGTTCCATTTAGTTTCTCCATGTTTAGTAATGGTATAAAAGCTTCACTATTTCAAGTTACTTCCATCAATCACCATCTGTATTTTGTTAGTAATGGGAAAAAAGCTTCACTATTTCAAGTTACCTCCATCAATCAGCATCTGTATTTTGTTTGGCCTTTTGGTCTGAAGGCTGGTTTACGAAACCCTGACATGATTGCAAAACAGCTGGGAAGGAAATTGAGTGTTGGAAAAACATTCGCAATTTCTTGTATGACATTTAGCTAACTCAAGTTGTCAGTTTGAGATATATAGGGTCCATTTGGTGTGTGTCATATAGATGTGGATAGGGTTGCTGGGATAAGATTATTTTATCATGATTCAAATTGTGATGATAATGGATACATTGTCTTTGGCAATGACATTACTTATTTGGATAAGCTAATGCATGGGCATTTTCACACCGGGCTTGAGTGGGGTGACCCATGGGATGTGGGGGTACACTCGGGGTGGGCAGCCCATGTGAGGCAGGTGGTTCGTGTGAGGCGGAGCTCATGTGATTTGGGGCCCACGAGGGGGCGGAACCCATGGATTTGGGGCCCACGAGGAGGGTTTGGTCGAGGATCTAATCCATGGATGTGGGGCTTGGGCTATGAGATAAAGGGATTAATTTTCCATGCTTTATCAGTTCGAGCTTTTAGAGCAAGTGGTTAATTGTCCCGTATCAAATTGGTATCAGAGTGGGAGGTCTCGTGTTCGAGACTCCTCACTGGAGGTGATTAATGCAGGGGTATTTTCACACTGGGCTCGAGTGGGGTGGCCTGTGGGATGCAGGGCACACTTGTATTCCACATGTAATATTAAAATATGGAAACTAACTTTTACTTTTAAGAGCTAACTAATGCAACAACTCACATGGCCTCATTTTCGACCTCGACAATTGTGCGGCCTTGCACCCAAACATACCAGCCAATGTTGTCAAACCGCATATGCGGTTTTGTGCGATCGCATATGTGTTCGCATAATCACATACGCGCGCATAATCGCATATGCGCATATGCGATCGTGCACGATGGCATGTTTTTATTATTTGAAAATAAAGAAAAATTGAAAAAATAAGGGGAAAATTGAAAATAAATGTAGAAAAATATAAGAACTTAAGGAGAAACTTCCCTAAGTTAATAGATAACTAATATAATAATTTTAAATACATAAAATTAGTTTGTGACTTGTGAGAAAAATGAATGAAGTACATCAAATTCAACATTCAACAATATAGTTAAGTAACAAAACAACCTGTAAGCTAGTTATTGTACAAATACAATTTTGAAGTTACATCTTAATGTTTATTATTTATACACTATAACTCTAACACTACTTACAAGTTACAAGTTACAACTTAGTTACACCTACACTACAATAAGTTAGAATTTAGTTACACTAACACTAAGTTACATTCAACAATATAATTACACAACTTACATTTACAAGTTACACTACTTAAGTTTGATTTTTGTTTTTGGTAAATAATAATAATAATAATAATAATAATGTGCCAACAGTTGGCAGATATGCGATTGTATATCCTTGCACATTTAGCTTATGTGATCGCATATGCTAAGCGATCGCATATGCCATCATGGCATATGCGATATGCATATGGGAATTCACATATGTGAATATGCGGTCGCATTTAACAACGTTGATACTAGCTGCATCATGGAATCGAATAATCTGTTTATGGCATTTAACATTAATTGTGAGGATAAAGGTTTTGAGGAACTTAGAGGAGCTAAGTGCAGAACATGTTTACCTCATTGCCAAAGTTACCTTTTCCCGGACAGTTGGGGAATAACTTCTTATATACATCGTGCACCGCCTTCTTCAAGTTATTGTCAGCAAAGAGTCTATGGCTGTAGTGGTATTTGGGATTCATGAAGTATGTTGAAACTCAACCCAATATGCATATTCACATATCAGTACAAGAAAAGAACTATAGATGCTATGCAAAGAACCAACCAGCAAAGTATTGAAGCCTTTGGAAAATTAATTATAACCAGTGTTTGAAATATCGGTATCGTGCTATGTATCACACCCTTGGGATACAGATACGTATTGGTTATCGCACGGGATATATCGTTCGTTTCAGATAATTTATCGCACTTTTTGGGAAACATTGGGAAACATTAGGAAAATGGTTGAATTTTTCAATGAAACTTTAAGGATTTTTAAAAAAACCTTAATTTACACTTTTAAATCATAACATCTCAAAAAAGAAATGCACATAATAGGTTTCCTTTGTATAGGGTCCTAAGCCATGCGTCGTCTCACTGAAGAATGCAACCATATTCAAATTGAATGCATAACATTTATAAATGTATCAAGACACGTGTGATTTGTGCTAATGCACAGTAATACATGAGATTTGCACTGTTCATAACGATAGTGTGAGCCTCAGAAGGTTTTCAATTGTAAGTTTTCATTCCCACTGTCCTGCTATAGTGGGGGCCATTTGAACTCCAGATCCACCTCATGAGCGGGCCTTGGCCCATGTCCACATCCAGTGGACCTAATCAATGGTTGGATGTCAAACAGGCACCATGGTCGGCGTAAGGTGTTTAAACACCACTTTTTCCAGTATTCGGGACCATGTTTCTTATAATGCGGTCCACCTGAAGCCTCATTGGTGCACCATTGTTTGGGACCATACATATAAGGCAGTGTTCGGGACCATACAAGGCAACATGCAAATAAATTTCATTGGTGGACCACTATTTCTTACAATGTGGTTCACTTGAAACTTGTATCTGCTTCGTTTTTTGGACCATGCCCTAAACTAATATGTAAAAATAGATGGACGGCATGGATATGCAATACATAGGGAAAACACAAATATCACCTTGATCAACATTGGTGGCCCCTAAGAATATTTCAACATTAGCCATTTAATTCACACTGTTTCCTGTGGTGTGGTCCACTTGAGCTTTGGATATGCTTCATCTTTGGGGCCACCATCCAACTATTTTCAAAGCACATTTTAGGACATGATCCCAAAAATGAAGCATGCCCAAATCTTAGGTAGACCACACAAATATGATCCAAAGCTTTTGTGGCCCACAAGAAGTTTTTAATGGTCAATTACTACTGTTTCCTGTATTATGGTTCGTTTGAGATTTGGATCTGCTTCATTTTTTAGATCATGCCCTAAAATAAGTTTTTAATGTAGATGGACGGTGTGGATATAGTCACATACATCTAGGTGGGCCACGTGTCCCACACATCGAGGTAGATCCAAGGTCTCACCTAATCAACTCCCACTTCCGACGGAGTTGGGTAGTACCTGCATGCAACACGAAAGACCGCCAATGTGGGTGAGACCCTGACTATGGGCCCCATCATGATGTATGTGTTGTATCCACACCGTCCACCCATCTGGAGACATTTTTTTTAGGGCATGAGCCAAAGAATGAGACTAATCCAAAGGTCAAGTGGACCCCACCACAGAAAATAGTGTGGACAATGACACCCACCATTGAAACCTTCCTAAGGCCTACCATGATGTTTATTTGAGATCCAACATGTTCACAAGTTCACACAGATATGGACAAAGAGAAAACACAAATATCAGCTTGGTCGAAAACTTTTGTGGCCCCCTAGAATTTTTTAATGGTAGGTGTTGAATCTCCACTGTTTTTTGTGGTGGGGTCCACTTGAACTTTGGATTGGCCTCATTCTTTGGCTCATGCACTAGAATGATCTCTCAAAAGGAATGGATGGTGTGGATATAACACATACACCATGGTAGGGCCCACATAAACATAGTTTTATTATTTAAGGAAGAGTGCCGCCTTGGCTTGACCCAATACAGTGTGCCACTTATGGTGGGGGCCACCTTGGTATGTTTATTGCATACCCAAGCCGTCCATATGTTACAAATCATTTTAGGACATGAAAATGAAGCAAGTTCTAATATCAGGTGGACCATACCGTAGGAAATAGTGGTGATGGCTCATTAAAACTTGCGAATGGCTCACAAAAGTTTTGCATCCACCTAATCTTTGCTATTTTCCCTTCATCCACATTTTTGTGACCTTATCAACTGGGTGGATGACAAATAAACATTACAGTAGGCCTTAGCAAGTTTTTAATGGTAGAGGTTCAAATACCATTCTTTCTTAGAGTATGGTCCACCTGAGATTTGAATCTAATTCATTTTTTAGATCATGCCATAGAATGACCTGACAAAACGTATGAACGGAATGGATATACAATACATACATAAATGTGGGCCACATCGTAAGGGTCGCACCGTATTTGGTGCAACCAAGTCGCACCAAATATAGTCCTTTAATTAAGGCAGAGGGCGAGAGAGTTCTTCGAAGCTCTCATCGTCTTCTTCGTTAAGCCGTGAATGTGCAAGCCCTCATGCCTCACCTTGAGACTTCCGAATTTGTTAAAATCCCAAAAATCTTTCCCTAATTTCATCTTTTTTACAAAATCCAACCCAAATCCCCATAAACCTCGGCGGAAATCTGGTTTCCTTTCAAAGCAATTCTCTTCGAAGAAAAAAAAGGGGGTTTTAGGTTTTCTTACATGATCCGACACCGTCGATCGTGATTGGCCCACCAAATCCATGCAAATCTTGAGTAACAAGGTAAGAGAGATTTTTTCCTATATATATATATAATTTTCTTCGAATTTCTAGAATGGTTAGAGAGGATTGTCACCTATGTCGCCGAAGATATCGAACAATATCTGTTTTTTTTGTACTCCTAGGTAGTTTCGTATCGTTGGACCACGATAGCGATAATATCGATATTGCGAACACTGATTATAACTCCTGTCATTACTTACCACCTGATGAAGTGGCACATAAGAGTCCTTTCCCAACAATCATTAATTATGACCTGCACCCATTCATATGCATTGGGGGCTTTAGCCGCCATGACTTCTTTCATTAACTACATAGACTCATACAAGGAACCTATTGACGGATGTCTCATTATCTTTTGTCCTTAGCACCATATATGTGGTCCGAAATACCCCTCACACTGCACACGCGGTCCCAGAAGAAGCTTCTCAAAACAAGCTCCTCGATCCTCCTAGCTACTCTCTTGCCAATTTGATTTCTAACTACATACTTTCTAGAGCTGAAGAGCTCTCTCAACCCTTGTGTTTTAGGAGGCTGTCCATGACGATGTAATTTGTGGCGGACCACGTCGCCCCAGGTCGTAGAATATCCTTGCCACACCTCCTACACATCTTTGTTGGTAACCAGGTGTGGTTGTAGATGAAATTCGTAATCAACTGGGCATTGGCAATCACAACCTTTACTGAAGGCCTGTCTCTTACCACCTCCAGCATGAGATCTATACAATGGGTTGCGCATGGGGTCCAATACAAGCGATACTTTTTCATTAACTCCTTCCTTGCCTTCACAAATGCACTCCTACTGTCCCTGACGAACTACGTGATGTTCTTCATCCTGACCTCTTTCATGACATCATGCATCAACCTATAGATGTAGCATGTGTCTTTAATATGATTATTGGCATCTATGGACTTGAAGAATATCGACCTCCCCTTACAACGGACTACAAAATTTATCACTGATATCCTCCTCGGTCTTGTCCACCCGTCACACATTAAAGTGATGTTGTACATCTCCCGCGATGACCTCAACTCCTCGACATAACGCTATATGCCAATGTACTCATCATTTCAATATTTCACCATTATCTCAAGTGGTGTGTGCGTCACCACATTGTCCCCACTGTGCTGAACTTTAGTGATCATATTAAAGTGTAGGCTCATTGTTGCATTTGTTGGGATGTGGTCATAAATAATTTTTTTTGGCAATTATATCTTCCACCCTTTTCCACACATTCCCTCTATTAAACATATCCTTTAGTCTCTTCTGCTTCCCCCCTCTCCTCTTTGTACATCCTAAGATCTAATGATAGATCTGGCACTCGCATGCTACTATTGTGGCCCAATCCCCATAACCTTTCCCTCCTACCCCCCACGACTACTACTACTCGCTCCACTCCCTCCATTATCCTCTCTCGTAGACCCCTTAAAAGTAGGCCTACTCGCCGCCTCCCACTGCCTCTCCTGATCTCTTTGCCACTCATCCTATAAAGACTCTTCAACGACGTGTATATAATTAGAATACTCCTCATCCAACTCCATTACATCCTCAACACCCCACATTAGTTGCCCAAACTTCTCCCTAATCTCCGTCACCCGCGCAACATGATAATCTCTAATCTTCACCCGTTTTCTCAACACTTCCTTTAGCTGCTCTTTCACATCCTTAGGACATTTTTGGCAATCTACAACATTCCGACGCCCTCCCGCTAAGTGTTCACCTCTCTACTCTTCGTTATGTGGCCACAAAAATTGCATTGGGAACCTAAATTGATCATCAAGAGGAGGGGTCCCGTACTGCCATCGTATGTCAAGTTGTCCGCCTTTTCGTCCTGACACGTTCTACCTGCAAAACAGCATTAAGCAAACCACAATGTTAGCATATTCATTGTAATACCATAAACATAAAGGGAGTTTAACTGGTAATTAAATGGAATTTATGAAAAAGAATTAAAAATATTTTTTTAATTATTTAGTAATTAAATTAAATTTCTTTTCTAAAAAATTTCAGAACCAACAATAATGTGTAGATCAAGTTACAAACATGTTTGATTTCATGTTTAGAAGCTCAGGTTGCAACCGATTCGAGAAAATTTCAAAATGTCCTTAATTTCCTCCAAATCAACCCATCTTTTACCAAATCGTCAAATTAGAGTGTATTTGATGATGATTTAATCAAGCACTTCTAAATACTCTGAAATGGGGGTCAATTGACCGCTGATGGAAGTGGAATTTCTAAAAATTTTAAAATATTATTATTATTATTTTATCCCAAATTACCAAGAATCACTATATATTTGGTTACATACATGTTTGATGTTTGGACACTAAGATTGCAACTAATTTGGGAAAATTTTGATTTTCCCTAAACCGGCTCACCTCCCCCAAATCTCAAAATTGAAGCTCTAAATTCATGATTTTCTTGCAAAACATGTAGAATTATGGATTTATGATAAATTTCCACTAATTTAACATGATTTACAACAACAACAACAACAACAACAACAAAAATATCGAAAATGGAAATGCTCACTAGTTCAAAAACCCAAACGAGCTATGGTTTTGATTGCGGCTCAAAAATTGAGTTTTTCTTCGAATGGATTCAAAAGGAATGGTCGAAACTCGAAATCCACATTAGAATGAGTTAGCAGTGGAGAGGAATAAAAAGAACAAATTGATTTTCACGGGGTTTTCCAATTTTTCTGAAGTCGCCCACGTCTTTTCATGGTATCGCACGACATTGGTCGATATCAATCGATAGTATGGATTTTATATGAAGGCCAGGGTGTGATATCTCGCAATATCATGTGATATTTTGGTTGATACAAAAAATTTTAGATACTACAACTATGTATCACAATATTGAAAACATGGTTCTTAAAATTGCCCGAAGCATGCTAAAGAGCAAAAAGATGCCTAAAGTTTTTTGGGCAGAAGCATTAGATTGTGTGATTTATTAGATGAACCGCTCCCCTATAAGGAGTGTGTGAAACCAAACACCACAAGAAGCATGGAGTGGAAGAAAGCCCTTCATATTTGCGGGTTTTGGGAAACATCACTTTTGCACCTGTGCCAGGCCAAAAGAGGTCCAAGCTTAGATGACAAGAGTGCAAAGTACGTCTTCATTGGCTATAATGCTCTCTCTAAAGGCTACAAGTTTTATGACTCAAGCAATGGGAAAATGATTACAAGTAAAGTTTTGAATTTGACGAGGAAGGCACGTAGGATTGGATTAAAAAGAAAGAAGACTATCACATCTTTCCTCTATATGAAGAAGATGATCAAGTGACACACATGCCCCGCTACTTCGCCTCCAACTCCAACTTCATCTGCTTGTGGTGAATAATCGTCATCAACGTCATTCGAAGAAAATTCAAGTGAAAGGCCAAGACGCATGAGGAGCTTACGGGAGATTTATGAGGTAATCGAAAATCAAAATGATTTTACATTATATTGTCTCTTTGCTGATTGCGAGCCAGTAAGTTTTGAAGACGCCATGCAAGACAAGATCTAGAAGGAAGTCATGGATGAAGAAATCAATGGAATCGAGAGAAGCAACACGTGAGAGTTAGCTACTCTACCAAAAGGGCAACAAGCAATTGGAGTCAAATGGGTGTACAAGAAGAATTTGAAAGGATAAGTTGAAAGATAGTGTACAAGAAGAATCTGAAAGGATAAGTTGAAAGATACAAAGCAAGATTAGTGGTGAAAGGGTACAACCAACAACCCAGAATTGACTATGATGAGGTACTTGCTCCTTTTGCTTGCTTAGAAACTATATGATTGATAATTTCTTTAGCCGTACAAAATAAATGAAAAATATTTCAAATGGATGTGATATTTGCCTTCTTAAATGGTTGTCTTGAAGAAGATGTTTATGTGGAGCAACCATTGGGCTATGTTAGAAAGGGGCATGGAAGTAGGATTTTAAAATTGAAAAAAGCCTTGTATGGCTTGAAGCAACCACCAAGGGCATGTAATAGTAGAATTGATCATTATTTTCAAGAAAATGATTTTATCAAATGTCCGTATGAATATGCCCTTTATACTAAGGTGAATGGAAATGGAGATATTTTGCTTGTCCGCTTGTATGAGTATGATTTGATTTTCACAAGAAATAATCTAAATACATTCAAGGAGTTCAAGGAATTGTTGGTTCGAGAATTCAAAATGACGGACATTGGCCTCAACTCATACTTCCTTGGCATAGAAGTGAAGCAAATAGATGAATGAATCCTTATCTCTCAAGAAGACTATGCAAGGGAGGTTCTCAAAAAAATCAATATGGACAATTGCAAGCCAATAAGTGCACATGTGGAATGTGGTTTCGAGTTGACAAAGTATGATGAAAAAGCAAAGGTGGATTCTATGCTCTTCAATAGCCTAGTTGAAGGCCTTCAATACGTGACATGCGCAAGGCTGGACATTCTTTATGGAGTTGGGCCAATGAGCCGGTACAGGAAGAGCCAAAGTCTTCCCACATTAAGGCGAATAAGAGGATTCTTTGCTACATAAAAGGTGCATGAGTTATGGTTTGCTTTATTCCTCATCTAAGGACTTATTGGCTATTCAGATAATGGTTAGGGAAGAGATTCTGTCACGCCCCGAAATTCAAGTACAAAGTGTGCACCCTCATACCTAAGTTTCGAGTCGTAACTTGTACACAAAGTGTACTAACTGAAATTACGATTTACGTACCGCAATGCATTATGTGTGGAAGTATGGCAGAGCTATAGAATGAAGGTTATGTCCTAGAGGGGGAGTGATTAGGACCTATTTGAAAAATATGCCTATTTAAAAACTTAATTGCCTAACTTAAACTAATTAACAATTAAACTAAGCAAGGCCATTTAACTCTAAGGTTTCCAAGCCAATAAAGGGTCCAATCACATAGACTACAAAGATATGCAAATAAGCAACTAGTCTATAACAAGATAGTGAACATGTATGGATTCATCTAATCATGCAATCATAATTAAGCATTCAACACATTAGATAATCAAACAAGATGCATAAATGACAATCCCAAATACAAACATGTATAGTGGTTCAGCTACTTGCCTACTCCACTCCTGGCGGACGTACTCAATCCATGAGTGTACCGGATTTCACCATCAGAGGTTTTAAATCAGGTTCACCTCTAACCTTTATAGCCTTACACAAGGAAGTTTATGCCCTACACAAGAGCAAGGGTCCTACCTAAGCACCCAACTCTTTATGCCCTACACAAAGGCAAAGGTCCTATACAAGAACCTAATGCTTTATGCCCTACACAAGTGCAAAGGTCCTACACAAGAACCTAATGCTTTATGCCCTACACAAGGGCAAAGGTCCTACCCAAGAACCTAGAATTTAGACTCCACCCTAGAGTCAAGGTCTTACACAAGAACCCGAAGCGTTTTCTCCCGCTGGAGGCCTATGAAAGGACTTCTTGTTGGTTTTTCCTTCGGCTGACCAACAATCTAGGTCCTACTCAAGAACAATAGATTTAGGCCCTATCAAAGAGTTAAGGTCCTACAAAAGAACATAAGTGAGTTTGAACACATACTCTCGCACTCCAACCTACACAAGGAAGGAGCATAACAATGGACTCTAAAATGACAACTCACTTGTCCGATTGAGCCCTGCTTGTCGCGCCTCTTAGGTTGCTTGATCTTCTCTCTCCCGTGCTTCAATAAGCTCCCTGATGCTCCCCCAATCATGTTGCCACTGCTTCGCCAAGGCTTCAGCTCCACGTTCAATCACCTTGCTTGTGATGCTTCCTTCGAAGTGCCCAAGGTGATAGGAGGTGGTTGAATCTCTTACAACTAATGGGTAGTTGTTTATCCTAGGGGATTCAACTAGATGGGTCCCCTAGAAGATCTGGACAATGATTTACCAAGATGCTTAAATTCAATTTCTAGGAAATGGAGGGGTTCAAGCACATCTTCAATGGCGAGGTTGGAATTCTCATTATGGTTGAAATCTTAAGGGAGATTGCTTGAAACTCATAGGAATGGAGGATATGCATATGGGATCACCTTACTTATGGTTGTTCAAAAAACCCATCAAAAAGCCCAAGAACCGAATGCCCTATTTAAATAGTTCGAGCTCCAACGGTAAAAAAACGGGCAGAAAACGGCTGTCGATGCCATTGAAAGGCTCCTAGATGCCATAAAAAATTCCAGACAAAATGATGTTTGCTTGCTGGACAGATCTGGACCCACTTCGATTGCATCAACCTGATCTTCGATGTCATCGAACGTAATGTTTCGATGTCATCGAAATAGTTTAGATGCTATCGAGAGAATCAAGAGAAAATCCAAAAACCTTATTGGACAATTTTGGATCTTAAATCGATGTCATTGAGAGGACTAACAAAAAATCCAGTTGGGTTGCTGGACATCTTTGACTCTCGATCAATTGCATCGGCCAGGTCTTCGATTGCATCGAAGACTGTTTGATGGAAGCTCGATGCCATCGAACATCACTTGGAATCTGCTGTTTTGGTCTATCTTCTACACAGTAGATTCACACCTCTTCTAGCCTTCTTTATCATGTTTTTCTTGGACTCCTAAGGCTAAGAGGTGATCAAATTTATATTCCTAATAGTTCAAGATCATCTAAAGGTTAGGGTCACCAAGGCACCTGTTTACCTGTTCTTGCTTCCTCGATGCTTCGTCTTCGCTTGTGTCTTCGGTCTTCACTTTCTAAAGGCTCAACCGAATACATGATATAGCGACTCACGTGATTGACAAACTAGGCTGCAAACATGAGTGCACTAACACTAACTTCATCCCATTATATGATTATTCGCAAAAGTAATATTCATTTTTACATTCCAACTAGGTCCATTCACAATCATTAACACAAAATGATTTAAGCACCAACATCCGTCCATTCTCAACATCCATTAACATTCAATCAATATAAATTATGCATCATTCAACAGTCAATATAGCTTACCAATGAATACTTGCTATAGACCTAGAATAATTCAATTAATTAAAACCAATCGAATGCTTAAAATCCAACTACTAATACCATAATTCATTATATATAAATCATACTATCCTAACAAATAAAATTCTAATTAAATAATTAGGAAAGGTCCAAATGCGATCAATTTCACTTCTGATAGATACAACCACATCTCACGTGTGTCGCGCACCAGTTCAGTCACAACTTCTTGTTTATGTGTCAATTCATCAGCTAATTGCTCATCTGTACGGTTTTTCTATCATTAAAAATGTAAGCTGGCCAGATTTAGTGAGAAAACCCAGTATGGTTCATGCTTATTGAAATTAAGATATAATAGAAACAAAGTATGCATAATGATATGGATGCAAATGGTGTATGAATGCATCAGATAGGATGATTGTCCATTTGCTTGGGTTGAATATTGTCAACCCGCATCCACCTGTTGGGTAGGCTTCCACCTTTCGGTAAGATTGGGCATAACCCGCATCTGGTAACGTTCTACCAGGATGGACATTTCTTCCAGGGAGAGGCCCTATGATCGACCATGCATTATACAAATGCAATGAATGATGAATTATGTATGAATGCATCGTTTTCATAATTGTCATAGTTAATTGTCTTGATCAGAACATTCATATGTGAATTTAACGTACAATTATCATAATTCATGCAATTTGGCATAGATTAGTATGTGATTTACCGCAACATACAACATCGTAACAACACACTCCAATTATTACATCAATCAATCAAACCATTACAAACAATTTATTTTAATTCCAATGAATCATGAGACACATTGGGTTGCTCACTTGAGTCTAGTAGTGTAGAATTCACAAGGTAGTCAGGCTAGTTTGAATTCAGAAATCCTATCAATTTATACTCATAACATTGTTATTCATCTAGTTATATTACACAGTGGAGCCCGCCTTTGATTATCATCTTAGGTAGCCAAACCTTAAATGACCAAATAATTGAAATTTCCTTATATATATATATAATATGTTCATTAAATTCAAAGTGTCCCGTATCCGTTATGATACGGGCGTATCGGCCGATACGTAACGGTAATGGCCGACACCATGTATTTGGGCAAATGGTCTTCACCATAGGTTTGCTCCGTATAGGTGAGGGTTCGATTCCCCTCCTTGGCTTTACCTGATACACGTGGTTGTGGGTGATTGCGTGTGTCTGCGGGGACTTCAAAAAGAGGTGGGGACACCCTATGTCTTCAAAAAATAAAAAATAAAAAAAAAATGGCCGACACCGTCATGTGATATGGGGTCGAAATGGGCACCCCTCTGATTCTGTGACCGTTACGGCTGTTACGGGCCATAACGGCCATTACAGCCCCGTAACGGCTGTTACGGACCTGAAGAATAAAAAAAATATAGGAAAAAAAAAACATACCTTTTTTTTGTTTCTTTTCTTTTTCTTCTTTTTCTTCTCCTTCTTCTTCTTCTTCTTCTTCTTCTCGGATTGCTGTGGTTGCGGCTCTGCTTGCCGTTGCGGCCCTGCGGGCCTTCTTCTTCTCCTCTCTCTCTCTCTCTCTCTCTCTCTCTCTCTCCCTCTTGTTTCCCTCTCTGGTATCGGAAAATGAAATCGGAAGCGGATTGGCTGGTGTACCACACACCAACTATATAGCTGCTGTATGTACGTGTCATGCTAAGACGAGCGCTGACACTCCTCAAGCTCCGAGTTGCACGAATGGTTCAAAGGAGATCAAAGTTACATGGGCTCCACAGTGATGTATTTATTATATCTACACCGTTCATCTATTTTTAGAGATCATTTCAGAGCATTACCCAAAAAATGAATTATATCCAAAGATCGTCACTTCTGTGATCCCAAAAAGGGTTTCACTGGTAGACGTTCAATCCCCCACTGCTTTTTGCAGTGTGGTCCACTTGATAATTAGATCTGTATTATTTTTCGTGTCAAGCCTTAAGACGAGCTCGTCAAATGAATGGACGGTTTGGATATAACACATACCTCATTATCAGACCCACAGGACTTGCTGACGTCAATACAACAACTATATAGGTGTGTACGCTGTTATCGCTCCACGTGCCGCGTGGGCCCCACCATGATGTATGTATTTTATCCATGCCGTCCATCCATTTTGCCACATCATTTTAGGTCATGATCCAAAAAATTAGTAAGATCCAAATCTCAAGTGGACCACACCATAGGAAATAGTGGTTATAGATTGCTCACCATTAAAAAATTCAAAATTTCTTAGGGTCCACCGTAATGTTTATTTTCCATATAACCTGTTAATTGGGTCATACTGACGTGGATGAAGGGAAAACACACATGTCAGCTTGATCTAAAACTTTTGTAGCCCCCAATAAATTTTTAATGGTGGACGTTTAATTATTGTTGTTTCTTATGGTGCGGTCCACCTAAGCTTTGGATTTGCCTCATTTTTGGGCTCATGCCCTAAAGTTACTTGGCAAAATGGATGGACGGTGTCGATATAACACATTCATCACGGGTGGGGCCCAAAAAACTTTGACACTCGTGTGCTACACTTCACAATCCAAGTCCTGCCTAATTCGGGCCCTTAAAAAATTGTACACGAGACATGTATTAACTTAAAATTTACCAATTAAATTATGGACTGTAGTTGCTAACTCACAATGCCAAAATCAAATTGTTTGAATAGTTTTAATTGTTAATTTGTGGACGCTTATTTTTTAAAATAGGGCCTTTTGATTTTTTTCATGATTCACTATCCAATAAATGTCCACCAATTCATAAGTGGGATAATGCTAATAAATTGCATGAATTTGAGGCTAATTTGGGGCATGGATTGGTCCTCCAAGTCAGCCCCAAATTGGCAACGCTATCTACCTGAATTTAATTTCATTTTTTTAAAGAACTATTGGGAGAAATGATATTAAATTGTTAAGTATATAAATTAGATATTTAGAAAATTAAATATATGAATTTTATAGTCAAATTCAAGTTATCTAGTTCATAAATTCATCAGACAGTCCGATACAACTTCTCACCAAAGTGTGGACCGTTACATCACCATAAACATGTTCCAATTTATAAATGAATGCATATTTGAAATGCTTAGAATATTCCGGATTTAATCCATATATATATATATATATATTTGGCAAAAATAAAAAATAAAAAATTGCACCGTTACGGGTCGTTACGCTCCCGTATCGCCGTTATACTCCCGTATCCATATTGGTATCGTAGGGCACCGTTATGCCAACCGATACCGATACGGGATACCTTGTCAATTATCAAAATTTAGATTTTCTTTTTCTTTTAAGATTCTGAAATTGAATGGCAATAATTGATCGGCGTGGCCCACCAGATGATTAGATCATCCGGATTCTTGAGGTCTTGGCATATTTTGCCTCTACACATTGGATGAATGGTGTGGATCTAATCACACATACATCGATGGCTAATCTCGACATTTTATGCCAAGTGATACCAACACTTGCGCATAAATTTAAACTTTCCTTATTAAATACTTACAGATCTGACTAGTGTGACCCATCCAATGGTCAGATTGATATGGAAGTTAGGGCCCTTGTCTATTTTGGCTTTAGGGATCGTATGATCTGTACAAATCTTATCTGATTCGACCAGATGCACACCAATCAATCTTTACGACAAGAGACTTTGATGAAATTGCAGACTTTCATCATCTTTACATTGTATCTACCAATAGATCAATGTAATGAACATGTGGTCGATTCACACCTTTCATTGCATAGATCGAGTCAAATTACATTAAATGCACAAAAAAATAATGAAAGAAGGACAATAAACTTATCGAATCTAAGCTCTCCAAAATCCTCTCACTTTCTGTCCCTTTCTCAGTTTTATATATATATATATATATATATATATATATAGGATTAGGCATAAAGATAAGATATGAGATATGGATGATTTAAGATTTTTCACGTGTGTTACACTTGGATGATAGAAAAAGCACATTCAGTTTTGTATTTACATGAGAGACGCTGGTTTCACATGGCAATCAAAGAAACAACTGATTGTCACTCTTCCACTTGTGAGGTCGAATATGTAGCCGCATCATTAGGAGTGTGCTATGTGATTTGGCCAAGGAGTCTTCTCAAAGAAATTCAAATGCATCAAGAGAGGAGCCTACAAAGATCTATGTTGACAATAAGTCATCCGTTACCTTTGCAAAGAATCCTGTATTTCATGAGAGGAGTAGGCATATTGACACTTGCTTCTACTTTACTCGATAGCATGTGAAGAACAAGGAGATCGAGTTCATTTTCATCAAGGCACAAGATTAAGTTGCTGACATTTTCACGAAACCCCCTCAAAGTCAACATCTTCAACAAGTTAACATATATGCTTCAAATAGTTGATAGAAAGAAAATTATGTTTAAGAGGGGGTATTGAGAGATAAATATAATTTTGTAGCTATAAAAGTTAGGGCTGAAAGTCGGGTGGGTTGGGTTGGGTTGGGTTAGGGTTGGGTCGGGTTGGTGCTCAACCCTAACCCAACCCAAGGTTCCTATACCTCAACCCTAACCCAACCCAACCCAATCTCGGGTTGGGAATTCTCAACCCAAGCCCAACCCAAGCCGGCTCGGTCGGGTTAATCGGGTTGGTCGGGTGTATAGGTGCTAATATTTTCGTTATTACATTAGTTTATTATATTTTAATATAGGACTTATTTTTTGTATCTATGATTTTATTAATTATATATGTGATTATTCATCATAAAGAACTTCATTTTTTTTCTTTAAAAAAACAAGCTAAAATATAGGACAACTACTCCTTTAAAAGTCATGTAGCATAGCACACAATCTATTTGGGAGAGAGAAATCCGGCATATCTTGTTAGCTTGAGTACTTGGAAATGACGTGGACAAATGAGACCCGACATCACTAGTGTGCCTTCGACACAAACGATCCACACTCAATTATAATTTATAAGTAATTAATATATTGATCGGGTTCGGGTTGGGTCGGGCAACCCGAGACCTCAACCCGAGCCCAACCCAAGTTTTATCGGGTTGGTGTTTGTATAGCCCAAGCTTGAGATCGGACTCTATATATCCTGCCCGAGCCCAACCCAATGTCGGGTCGGTCACGGGTCGGTCGGGTTGAACCCGCCCAACTTTACTTTCAGCCCTAGTAAAAGTGTGCAAGACTATTATTTTAATGGAATTAATTATCGTGAAAATATGACAAATGTAGAAGTTTCAAGAGAGTGCATTAGAAGGTTCATATAGTAAATTCGTATGAAAATATCTATGAGTAGTTTAGGTAGGTAGGAAATCATTAAATGAGAAGAGATGTAGAGAGGTCTTCAAATGTCTTTATGTATGTAAGAACCTTATTGTGATGTATCAAGTAAGAAATACTTAATATAAGTAATATTCTCCCATCATTTTCTTTTCAAGTCTCTCTTCCTGTTGTCTAATTTCTTGCTTGTGAGAGTTTTCTTTTGATCTCCAGTTGCAAAGTTCTGATCAATCAGAAAAAGCTGATTATGACCTCGTTCTTCGGATCTCGAATCCCGAGCTATAGCTATAGTTAACTATAGGGACGGCCATGTTCCAGCTGGGAACAGAAGCAGGGTTCTGCAGTGATGGAGAGGGCTAAATAATCAGTGTAGTTGGAAGCGGTTTAGGTTGAAACCAGCTGAAAAACGTATGAACTTGCATTGGCATTTGACTTAATAGTCATAATCGTTTTGAAGCTGAAAAACTACAATAGTTTGGGTCCTCTCTGCATGCAACAGTTTGGGCACAGAAGCAGGGTTCTGTAGTGATGGAGAGGGCTGAATAATCAGTGTAGTTGGAAGCAGTTTAGGACTTTAGGTTGAAACCAGCTGAAAAACGTATGTGGGAGCGTTGGCCTTTGACTTCACTGTCATAATCGTTTTGAGGCTGAAAAACTACAACAGTTTGGGTCCTCTTTGCATACAACAAGTTGGGTGCAAGTAAATTCATGTTCTGCATATGCTATCCTGCATTGATGGCATGGATGCAGTTTGTCAAGCACCCAAAAGGAGGAAAATGAGGACATCTTGTACAACAAATATGTCTGCTACCAAGGTATCCAAAAACGGTTGCATAACAGCTGTTACATGATGGTAACGGTGGCCACCACCGTAGTGGCCGTTACAGCAAAATGGCCTGTTAACAACCGTTATGGGGCTGATACAGTTTTTTTTTTAAAGGCCGTAATGGCTGTTACGGCCTGTTTCACAACGGTATACGATTATTGAATGTCTTGAAGCTACTCAAGTACAGTCTATCCTTGCTCAAAATGTTGGATAAACCATTCATGCTAAAAGTCTTGTATGGTGCATGCAGGAACGTAATGTCTGTTGACATGCATCATACGAGTTAAATGTTCACATTTGCGGCCATCTATGTTTAAGCACCCACATGCATCACATGTGCTACCTTCCATCTTCATGCGCCTCACATGTGCAACAAGTGTCAATCAGCATGCACATGTGCCATAATGCAGTGTGTTATCAACCATCTTAAGCTACCCAAATGTTCCACTGCTCCATGTCCCAAATGCCCGACAAACTGGCTGCAGTATAGGTAGTCCAGCATTGCAAGAGTTGCATAGCATGTGAGATGCATGGCTTTGCATGCATCCAAACAACCCCTTAATGAGTGGTTCTTTTTGCATTTTTCTCAAATTTCAATAGATTCTTTGAATTTTTCCCCAAATTTCAAATTTCAATAGATTCTTTGGATTTTTGGAAGTACTGTGAATAAATCTTATGATTTATGATTCAATTCAACCTTTATTAGGATTTACGATCTGATTTCAATTTCAGAATATTGTTTGTTAGATTTTTTTTGGATTCTTTTATGATGCTTTCTGATTTTTAGGATTTTATGGGTGATGGAATTAGTTTCTGCCATCCACCGTCTTCATCAAGGAAAATTATATAAAATAGTAAATGATGGGCCCTACCCTTTTGTTGGATCGATATTCCCAACATTTAGAAGTTGTGCAGGACTAAGATTTGGGGTTAGATTTTGTTCGAGTAAAAGTAGTTGGGATAGAGGAACCGTAGAATCCAAGACAAGGGTTTTAGGGTCGAAGTTGCTCAGGCTTATTTCTTAGGCATCAATTGGATGTTGCCCAAAGATGACCCTAGTTTGATTGTTCTGAAATAGCTGACATTGACATTTTTGAAGATGTTCCCTTGAAACAGAATTTCCCATGCCTCTACAGTCTTTCCAGATATTTTGCTCGATTGTGTTAAAATTAAATTTGTATGCCTGTAAACATCTACGTGTTTGTGGTGCACTTGTGAATTGTATCTTTGGCTTTATGAAGCCCAATAGATCATCATCATCATCTAAGCTGTGTCCCAACTAATTGGGGTCGGCTTTATGACTCCTAATAAATATCATGTGTTCATATAATGTCAATTTGTGTCTCTTGCACTCCAAGAATCTCTCTTTAGTTTCCAGTATTATTATTATTTTTTTTGTTCTCAATAAAAGAAATATATTCTTCATTTACTTTATTCATGATATATAGTTTATATTTCATTTCCAGGGCAGCGGAATACCTGTGAAGCAAGCAGCAGTCCCCACGCCCCGTTTGATTAGCTCTCGTGAACTTGAGTAATTTGCATTACTATTGTCTTTTAACAGGACATTGCAGTGGGTAGCTGGTGTTGATACTATTTTTCTACTATATTTGTTAGGGACTTTCAAGCTCATATTCAATATAGGCAAGATCGACAAACTGGGGAAACTTTTCAGATTATTGATGGGTTGATGCTTAAGAATGGTTATTTGTACAAAAAGGTATCCATTGGATCACTAGGTTGCTGGCAAGTACAGCCTTCAGCTGATGAGATCCAGAAGTTTGAGGTATCTGATGATACATCCGAGTGTTCAGACTGGCTTTCAGCTATTTACGGAGGACGGAGAAAATCCTGTTTGGGGTTAGCTGATAAAGGGACAGTTGAAACTTCGGAGGGTACTTCAGAGACCAAGGAAGGGGACAATTTTGAGCTCCATGATCTTGTGTTGTTTGGGTAAGTCGTGTGCTGGTAAGTATTACCTTGGCCTTGTGTATAGCCATAATAATGTTCATCCCTGTGCTATATTTTTCCCTTGTATGCAGTGCGAAAGATTTTGGTGTTATCTTAGGAGTAGAGAGCGACACTTTCCAGGTAGCTACATCTGGTTTATGTTATATTCTCATGCAGCGAGCTATTTACATTTCATTTTTTCTTATAGATTCTAAAAGGTGACTCAGAAAGAGCAGATACCGTGACTGTGAATCTGTGGGAAATAAAGAGTAGGTGCTTTGACAAGAAATTCACAGCAATGGACATGCACAAGAATATCATAAGCATCAATGACAGTGTCATGGTTTTGGAAGGTCCATTTAAGGTGAAAATCATTTCTGGAGTTTCTGTCATCTTGCTGGATATGGTATAATAATGTATACTACGTGAAGTTATGGAAACCAATTTCTTTTTTCTCGTGAATCTTTCATTGCAGGGTCGCCAAGGAATGGTTAAGCATATCTATAGAGGCACTATCTTTATCCATAACAGCAACCAATCAGAGAATAATGGTTTCTTTTTTGCTAAATCTGAATTGTGTGAGAACATTAAGGGTTCAACAGATGGCCGTGATGAACTGGTTGCACGTCTAGAAAACCTGAGCTATTTGTTTTGTCATGTTCTGATTACTGATGGCTCATCCGCAGGTCTCTTTGATTGCTGCAGGATGATGGGACAGCCCCACCAGGTTTCGAGGTTTCCACAGCAACACCAAATGCTCCCCAATCCCCTAAAAGGCCATACCAACGGAGGGAGAGCAACCGCACTTGTATGTCGCTGAATGTTTAATGGCCACGTTTAGATGCTACTGCTAATGCTCATGTTTTACTAATTTGGTCACTGTAATGCTCATGTTTTACTAATTTGGTCACTTGAATGCAGTCAGCAGCACTGACCAAGGGGATAGAGACCGTACCTTCTCCATTGGACAAACCTTGAGGATCCGAATAGGTCCTCTAAAGGGGCACCTCTGTCGTGTTGTGGCTGTATATCGCTCTGATGTTACAGTCAAGCTGGATTCTCAGCCAAAGGTTATTAAAGGTTTGATTCTCACATAGGCTTTTGGTTTTGAAGGCTTAGAAGTTTTTTTCTAACAACTTACCATTTAGCGTTGTTTGTGCAGTTAATAGCGAGCACCTTTCTGAGGCTGGTACGAGGACTATTGGAGGCTTAAATAAGTATGCTTTCTTTTCTTTGGTTTTCTTTCTGATAACTCACGCTGTTGACATAAACCTTGTTTGAATTATTTGGTCAGCAGTTTTTTGTTGTCTTACATCATATTTTGACATGTTAATGTGAAGAACAATCTAGAGGAGATTAAATAAACTAACTATAGATGGGGTGCCAGGGAGTTTGATACCTATATATAACTAACTAGTGCTGCTGACTTCTGGTATTTTGGAGGGCATATCATTCTCTTTGCTTGGAAAGAAATTGGAGACACAAAGTTCGAGTGTCCGTGGATTTATGACTCCATATCACTAGGTTTTTGTTCTATGGTAACAAACTACTTTGACATTGTTTTTTTTTTTTTTTGAAAGGTAAAAACACTTTATTAGAAAGCCACAATAAGTGAACAAAGAATACAAACCACAAAAATGAAAAGGAGAACTAGAAATAGAGAGGAAGGCCGCTCGAGGTGTGCTTCACATAGACCGCTCAACCAAGGTGTCCCAGAACGGTTACGTTTCGGCCGTATCGGCCGATACGTAACGGTAACGGTGGGAACCGTTACGCGTTTCGGGGTCGTATTAGCCGTTACCTGATTTTGTACCCGTATCAGCCATTACGGTCCCGTTACGGGCGTAACGACCGTTACTGACCCGTAACGGCTGTTACGGGTCTTGAAAAAAGAAAAAAAAAAGAAAAAAAAAGAAAGAAAAACGTACCTCTTTTCGTTTCTTCTTCTTCTTCTTCTTCTTCTTCCTCTTCTCGGGAGCATGTAAATTTACATTTGCCTTCTTTCTCTTCTTCTTCTTCTTCTTCTTCTTCTCTCTCTCTCTCTCTCTCTCTCTCTCTCCTTTCCCTCTTTTTTCTTTTTTCTTTTCTTTCCCTCTTTTTTCTTTTCGGTTTCCCTCTCTCGCTTTCTTTTTCTTTTTCTTCTTTTTTTTTTTCAGCATACCGCGCATGTTGCCTAGTCAGTGTAGGTACATGTGCTATTTGAGACAAGGCCGACACTCCTCGAGCTTTGAGTTGTACGAACGGTTCAAAGAGATCAAAGTTATATGGGCTCCACAGTGATGTATTTATTACATCTACATCGTTCATCTATTTTCAGAGATCATTTTAGAGCACTACCCAAAAAATGAATTATATCCAAAGATCATTTGGACCACACCAAAAAAAACAGCGGAGATAATATTTTCACTGTTAAATAATTTGCAGGGCCCACGGTAACGGTTATTTTCCATCCAATCTGATCTGATCAGACCCAAGTGGGCCCCACCATGATGTATATATTTTATCCATGTCGTCCATCCATTTTGGCACGTCATTTTAGGTCAGGATCTGAAAAATTAATAATATCCAAATCTCAGGTGGACCACACCATAGGAAACAGTGGTTATAGACCGCTCACCATTAAAAATTTCTTAAGGTCCTCTGTAATGTTTATTTTCAATCTAACCTATTAATTGGGTCACACTAACGTGGATGAAGAGAAAACACACATGTCAGCTTGATCTAAAACTTTTGTAGCCCCCAATAAATTTTTAATGGTGAACGTTTAATTATTGTTATTACTTATGGTACAGTCCACCTGAGCTTTGGATGTGCCTCATTTTTGGGCTCATGCCCTAAAATTATTTATAAAAATGGATGGACAGTGTGGATATAACACATTAATCACGGGTGGGGCCCAAAAAACTTTGACACGTGTGCTACACTTCACAATTCGAGTCTCGCCTAATTCGAGCATTAAAAAATTGTACACGAGACATATATTAACTTAAAATTTAGCAATTAAATTATGGACTGCAATTGCTAACTCACGATGCCAAAATCAAATTGTTTGAATAGTTTTAATTGTTAATTTGTAGACTTTTATTTTTTAAAATAGGGACTTTTAATTTTTTTTTTTTTCATGATTCACTATCCAATAAATGTCCACCGATTCGTAAGTGGAATAATGACAATAAATTGCATGAATTTGAGGCTGATTTGGTGTATAGATTGGTCCTCCAAGTCAGCCCCAAATTGGCAACGCCATCTACATGAATTTAATTTCATTTTTTTAAAGAACTATGGGAGAAATGATATCAAGTTATTAAGTATATAAATTAAATATTTAAGTCAAATTCAGGTTATTTGGTTCATAAATTCAGCAGACAGTCCGATACAACTTCTCACCAAAGAGTGGACCGTTACACTACCATAAACATGTTCCAATTTATAAATGAATGCATATTTGGAATGCTTAGAATATTCTGGATTTAATCCATATTTTTTCATATTTATTTGGCAAAAAAAAATATTTACACCGTTACGGGCCGTTACGCTCCCGTATCCGTATCGGTTTCAGAGGGCACCGTTACGCCAACCGATACCGATACAGGACACCTTGCGCTCAACCCAACACAAAAAAAAAAGACTTTACAAATAACATCTTTGACACCCGAACACTCATTCCTAAAACAGCACCCATATTTGGCTCCCCAAATGGCCCAAAGAATTGTCATAATGACCAACCTCCAAATGGCCTTGCTGGATTGGCCAACTCCGCCACCATGCCAAGCCCAAATCAACTCTCCCACAAATTTCAACATCACCCAATTAACTTGCAACAAGCTAAGGAGATGATCCCAAACTTGCCGGACAAAAGGGCAATGGATGAAAAGGTGATCAATTGATTCCTCGTTTGCCATACACATCAAACAAATATTAGGGAGGACTAGGGATCTCCTTTGATGATTATTAATTTTAAGAACTCTTCGACGGCTAAGAGGCCAGACAAAAACCACCACATGCGAAGGGACTCCATACAACCACTGGTGGAGCGGATGCGGAGGGCAAAAAGGAAGAGGGACCCAACATCATCTCATAGAAGGACTTCACTGAAAATCTTCCGGATCGAAGCCTCGACCAAAACAGAGCATCCTCTTCATATCAGGCTCGACTTCGAGATCTCAATGTCTAGAAGAGCCCTACGGTAAGGAGGTGACCAAATGATTGCTCCCTCTATGATAGAAATGTAGTCCGCCATGCAAATGGAATGATTGGGCGTGAGACGAGCAATCCTCTAGAAGAGAGATTGGAGAGCTTGATCACAACACCAAGGATCAACCCAGAATCGAATGCAAGTACCATTGCCAAGTCTGAAAGAAATCCTGCACCTAATCAAGTGTTTCGTAGCTGCCACCACTTTCCACACTATCGAAGCCCCTATAAAGCGAAGAATTCATTACGAACCAGCCTCCCTCATGCGTGCCATACTTGGAGGCGCCACAGACTCCTTTTAAAGCAAACCACTTGCTCTAAAAGCTCGAACTGTTAGAGTATGGTGAATTAATCCCTTTATCTCATAGCCCAGGCTCCACATCTCACGGGTTAGGACTTCAGCCGAACCCCCCTCGTGGGCCCCAAATCACATGGGCACTGCTTCACATGGGCCTCCCACCCTGAGTGTGTCCCCGCATCCCACTGGCTACCCCACTCAAGCCCGGTGTGAAATGCGCATTAATTACCCCCGGTGAGGAGTCTTGAACACGAGACATCCCCCGTGGGTCCCGCCCACCCCGAGTGTGCCCTTGCATCCCATAGGCGACCCCACTTGAGCTCGGTGTGAAAATGGCCCTGCATTAGTATCGTTCGCATACTGGATGTGCGAGATCAGAATCCCAATCGAATATGCATCAAAGCTGGTGAAATTCCACTTGCGCGAGTGTGTGTGGTGTGTGCGTGCGTAAAAAATAAAAATAAAAAAATGCGTCAAAGCTGCTAAAAAGCCCATTTTCAACTCCCTTTGCTAACATAGCACTCAGAGCTTCCCCAATAACCATAAATAAGTAAGGTGAAAGAGGGGCCCCTTGTTTGAGGCCCCTAGAAGCTTTAAAATAGCCTTTAGGCGACCCGTTAACCAGGATAGAAAACGAAGTCAAGTGAACGCAAGCGGTAATCCATCCCCTCCACTTACTACCACATCCCACCCGCTCAAGCATATAATCTAGGAATTCTCAATCCACATGGTTATATGCCTTTTCAATGTCCAGTTCGCAAACTAAGCTGAGAATATTGTCTCTGTACTCGGGGTTAATACACTCATGGGCCACTGAGGCGTTGTCCAAAATTTGTCTACCAACCACAAATGCTCCTTGACTTTCCGAGATCAACCTTGAAAGGACTGCTTTGAATCTAATCGCAAGGATCTTAGCCAAGATCTTACAAGGACTCCTTAGAAGACTAATTGACCTGAAATCTTTCAAATGCTCGACACCTACTTTAGGTATGAGGGCAATGAAAGTAGCACCCATCTCATCAGATAGATGACTCCGCTCCCAAAATTCAATGAGAAAGTCCATAATGTCTTTCTTGACGACGAGCCAACTTTTTTTGAAAGAATAGAACAAGGAATTCGTTCGGGCCCGATGCTTTTTCACCACACATGGGGGTAAGAGTAGCTTTCGCCTCTTAGATATTTGCTTCTCAAGCTCGGGGGCTTCACTGGGGGTGTACGTTAAAAATTCTAAATTATCGAACCTCGACCTAGCCTAACGATTACCAACCAAAAGCTTCTTATAGAAGGAGACTATGACATCACAAATCTTGATCTTATCCATGGAAGGGGCCCCATCAATCGAAAAAGAAGAAATCCTATTAGCACGAGCACAAGCACTAGCAATACTAATAAAGAAATTGCATGGTTCTTGTCCCCTTCTTTAAGCCACACCGCCCTCAATCTCTGCCGCCATTTTATTTCGTCCTCCTTGGCCTAGGAAGCAAATTGGATGGAAAGGTCGGCCCTCTTCTGTCTATCAATGGGCAATAAGTCACCACCCTCTTCCAACAAATCAAGCTCTTGAATTTCTTCCGCTATCTTATTGAACTCTGCCTCCCTCTTGCCAAGAAAATCCTTTTTCCAAGCTTTGATTTTTTCTTTCACCAGTTGTAATTTTTTGCTTAACCTACATCCAATGTTGTCATAATCGTTATCGTATTGTAAAACATAATTTTTTCTTCAGATTTTCATAAAAAATATAAAAATTGCAAATAAATTAAAAAACAAAAAAGAAACATATCAATCATCCATTTTATCATGAATATGCATAAAAAACAATTTAATCTAAAATTGTGATAAACTGTATACTAAATGTATTATTGATTCTTTGTGAATGTGTTGTATCTTCATGTCATAATCAAGTTAAAAAAATAATCCTTTTCCCATCCCATGTACATGTAAGTTTTCTATATGATTAAAAAAAAATAACACTTTCCCATCCCCTCATTTACATAAGTTTTCTATATGATTAAAAAAATAACATTTTCCCATCCCCATTTACATGTATAATGTATTCTCTATTCAGTTGTTTCTATAAATCAAAAAGGAAATAAAAAGTCTAAGTGAATTTATTCTTTGTCGGCCGTGGCGACGCCAACATCATCGCCCTCGTCGTCAATGAAATTGATCGAATCCAAGCATTGAAAACCCCAAGTGCAGGGCTGCGATGTAGTAATAACTTGGTGAGACCAAGGTCAAATCCTCAGGGAATGGGGAATGCGGCTCAGAACTAATCTAAAGCTAACGGTTGGTCTGGGTTTTTAATACAACGAAGTAGACAAGGGTTTTAAAATAATAAATAAAAGAATAAGGATTCAGGAATCCACTTATAGCAATCACAATATCTCATTCACTGATTCAATGTATAACTCTATTGGAATCGAAGTCCAATCCTATCCAATCGGAAGATAATTTTGTTAAACCAATCATTAACACCAAAAAGATATGATTTCGATTGAATGATTCTCTTATGAAGCACTCGGATTTCAATCGCAATGAATCAAAAGCGTCTAAAGCACCCTTACGTGACAATAGATCAATCAATTATACCGATTGGATCCTTCTCTAATTCAATATAAACAATTGTTAAATCAAAGCATTCATTGTACTCGTAGTGCACAATAAATCTAGAAATAAACAACTCAAAGATTTTAAAGTAAATCCAAATCTATTTCAATTTACTATCATCATTCAAACCAATGTTATTGAATCAAATAAACTAAATACTATGATTAATTACAAGCTTCATCCCTAAGCCTTAGCTAAGAGATGAGCCTACCATGGCTAGCATTTTAGAACAAAAGAAAGACAAACGACAAACTAGAAGGATTGAAGAAAAATAATGGCTTCGTGGAAGCTTCACTACTCGTAGGCCTTTCTCCCAAGCCCTAATTCATACTTGGGAAAGCCTAAAACATCCCTTTAAATAGGAAAAATTCACATCGACTTGGAACCAACTTCAATTTTTGCACTTTTGTTACGCTTTAGTGGCACCGACTGTAGTCTTCGGTCGCACTAAATGGGTCTCTCGGTTGCAACCGAATTTCTTCATTATTCATCTGAAGTCTCTGTCTCCCTTAAGTCGCTCCTTCGGTTGGACCGAACATGGCTTCGGTCGCACCTAAGGGTCGAGCCAAATTAACTCTAAAAATCACTATTTATTGTTGGACTGTTCTGTGCACATTCGGTTGAACCAAGCCAACCTCAGGTGGGACCGAACAGTCTATTATTTCTGTTATTGTGCTTTGTGATTTTTCAGTCTTTTCTCCATCATTTGTCCTTGGTTTTCTTGGATCTTTGGCATGTGAATTCTTCAATAATGTCTTCCAAATCTCCAATTCTTCATTGATTATTCTTTTGAGCTTTAATTCCTCCATTTAAGCACATATTCATCTTAGGCTTCCAAATTACCTTGTATATATAAATCATATATAATTAGATCAATTTAGCACTTAAATACTAGGAAAGCTAATGTAATTGCGATGATTAATATGCAATATTTAGACATTATCAGAAATCAACATCATCTTTATCTTCAGAATTTGATGTTGAAATAAACTCCTCTTCCTCATCTTCTACCACTTTTGCTTTTCCTTTCGCTTTACTTTGAATACTAAATTTCTAGGACCTACAAAATAGTTTTTGCATAATGAATTATAATATAAGATTATTAATTAATAATTATAAAACTATAAGACTAAACAATAAAAATGCGAGTCATACGACATGCAATTATACCAGTTCGCCCATCTGGTCTTGATGTGGATCCCCCTTTGTGTGCTTCCTCATTAAATTCAAGACCCAACCATGTTTGTAAATATAGACCATTATAGCCCTTGCTTTCGCCACAATTTCCAAATGAACTTGCAACTTTCCAATGTCTGCAAGCATTAAGTCTATACAATGGGCCGCACATGGAGCCCAAAATGTCTTCCTCTTTTCCGTTAACGTCTGACCTGGCTTCACATAGGAGGATGCACTGTCTATAACTACCTGTACTACATTGTCTTTGCTCGCTTCATTAATAATTGACCTGAGTAAGCTCAATAAATTGTCTGCATTTTTTGAAATATCAGACGTATCAACGGATTGCAAAAATACAGTACTGCTTGGACTATTAATCAAAAAAATTGTAATAGACCAATTAACTCCATCGGCCCACCCATTTGACATTGTTGTGCATCCAGTCCTCCTCCATTTCTTCTTATAAACATCAATATATTTCTCTATCGACTCAATTTCCATGTTTAAAAATTTATTCCTTATTTTGTGATACAACGGAAGCTTCAATCACAATCTAAATGCAACAGCCGCTTCCATCATATGTGCAGAGAATGGGCTCTTTATAAAGTTAAACGGTAGAGCATTCGCATATAGGAAATGGGAAATAGATAGGCACACACTAATCTATCTCTCTTCTTCCATATTTTGTTTAGAGTGACTTATTGTTTTTCTTTTGGCCCACTCTTTCTTCCCATAAAATCATTCATAGTTCTTTTTCTTTTTCCTCCACCATTTGATCCACATCATCAATAATAGGAACCCTTCCAACATCGTACGGCAATTCTTATTGTTGCTTCTTCTCACTAACATTACCATCCAACATATTCTTGAATCTTTCCACTATATTATCACCCACTTGGCGAGATGCTGCTACATTTTTCTTTGTTTGGGCTTAAGGTGATGTTTCATTTGAAACGCACCTCTCCAATATGCCTTACCACAAAAATTACATCTTAGGTGGGGATTATTGTTCTCATCTATCTTTGAACAATATTCCCACGTAAGATCATTGTCCTTGGTCTTCGATTTCTTTCCCATATCAAATGCTCAACATGAATCAACGCACAAATGACAAGCCTACATATTAAGAAAAAAATTATTTAGGCTCCACACAAACATAGAAGATTATAAATGATTAAAAAATGAGAAAACTATTGAAATTTTGAAATAAATGAGAAAACTCTTGAAAAATATTAATTAGGCCCGCATAAATTCCTAATCTCACCATTTTCTCTCAAAAGAAAGAAAAGAAGTGATATTACAATGTTTGTAGGGCCTAAATAACTTTTAAATACGAAAGCCCTAAAACAAATTGCAAAAAATTGAAGAAAAAATAAAAATATATATATATATTTTTTTCTTCCGAAAAACGCATATTTTCACTTAAATATGAAAGAAATGAAATAAAAAAGAGTACATCAATATTTTATACGTATTCTTACCAATTTTAATGTAGAAATCGAATGCAATAAGTGGTGTTCGATTCCGTTGAGCGACGAAAAAGATATAACAATTTCTTTATCTTGATTTCCTATGGCCCACAAACTCCCAAAGTCCCCAAAATCTCTCAAAAGTAGCAAAAGAAATGATATTCTAATGAGTGTGGGGCCTAAATAGCTTTTTAAAACAAAAGCCATAAAAAAATGAAAAAAAAAAGGGAAAAAAAAATCAATTTTTTGACTGGAAATCGTTGTTTTTTAAAAATGAGATTGTCGAATCGTACAATTAATTCCATTTTGTGATTTAGGTGTACAATTCGTATCGTACAATACGATTCAAATTGTACGATTTTGAAAACATGGCCTGTATCTTGCATATCCTTGAACTGAAAAAGAGGTTCACCAATCTGCTATAAGTTGATCAAAATCTTTGACTTCCTGCCATGTCGCCTTGAATCTATAGGGTTTAGGACCCTAATTATCTTCAACAATCTCGAGAAGAACATGCTGGTGATTTGAAGCCACTCTAGGGAGGCCCCGCTGACTGACCAACGGATACTTCTCGATCCAATTTGCAGACAACAAAAATCTATCGAGGCGCGGCGTAGCAAAATTTTCTTGCCCGCTAGACCAAGTGGAAGTGGCCTCTCTCATAGGCTAGTCCTAATTGTGACGACTAGCACAATCTGAAAATATAGATATAGACTCAGTAACTTGCCCCCCCTGGATTTTTCATAAGTGAATCGCGCCACGTTAAAGTCTTCATTGATACACCAGGGAGCATCCCACTTCTGCCTAACACCGTCAAGCTCCTTCCAAAACGATTTGCGTGGGCTGCTCTTGCATGGGCCATACACAATTGAAAAAACCTCAAGGAATCCCGAATAAAAGTCCCGTAACAAGACAGAAAAAGATCCCAAAAACAAGTCGACCCAATTCCAGACATTTGATTTCCATGCAATAAGAATACCCCCAGCTGCCCCCGAAGCGTCAAGAGAAATCCAATATATATTATTAATCCCCTAGATGGGATTGAGCGTATCTCTGTCTGTTGCTTGGAGCTTGGATTCTTGTACTGTGATGATGTCAGGCTTCACCTTCTTACATATCCTATTGACCTGGGCCCTCTTTGTGCTACTCCCAAACCATCTTACGTTCCATGACAAAATAATCATAGATCGCCTCCTTACCCCGATCTCACCCTTATATCCCTTCATTGCCTTTCATTGTAGAGTTGTAATTAATAGAACATTCTAAGCTCATAAGTTACCTCCAGCCTCTGGGAGACTTCCTGGGCATTGGCATCTGTCCTTGCTGACATGGAATTGCCCTGGTCTGCACAAACTGGTAGAAGTCATAGACATCTTCATAGCGTTGTCCTTGTGACATTCCGACTAGCCCCCCACTCTAACCAGGACGTCCTTTGTTCATTGGAACTGTTCCTCCATGATCGAAGCTTTCCTTCGAATGGTCACAAAGTCCGCTTGCATCCTGCTATCTTTGAAAAGGCAGACTAACACTGAATCATCCCTATTCTTCTCGGTACAGAGAGCAGTGACGGCGATAGCTTTCTCCGGAAGATCTTCCCCCTAGGGTCCTACTTCCAGCAACAATCCTCCATTCTCTAACTCTTCTGTTACTCGAGCCTTTGATTCCAACTGAAGACCTTCCCTCTGACACAATTCCAACTAGAGACTCGATCTCTTGACTACCCTAGCTTTGGAGCTACCTTCAGACAAGGTCACGATTGCGGACTCTCCGAAGGTAGGGAAATCTCGAGACCTCTTGGATCGTCGCAACGAAGGGGATCCAAGGATGTAATAACCTTCAACACTTGAAAAGAGGGCCTTCTTTTATAAGTATTAATCGGGATGGGATCACACGTGCGAAAAGTTAGGGCACGTGGAGATAATATTAAAGATCCCGCACGTGTCGAAGGACAACACATACACACATGTGGTAAGACTACGGATAAGGGCCCCACTTCTGTCACCTCACGTGTCTGGAACGAGGGCCCTTTGTCTACTGACACTTGATCCAAGTCGTGCCACGTGTCAGCATCTACGTAGTCCCCCTCATCCAAGCAAGCCTCAACACTGGACGAAACTCCCGAAACTTCTGCCCTGTGTATATACTGCCACGTCCTCCCAGACCGGAGGCTCGTGCAAATCGTTGCCACCACGCGGTTGGTTTGGAGCCAGCTTGGGACCTAAACCTCCCTTAAGCCAGAGCTTCAGGGAAGCACATCTACTCCCTGATACTCCCATGTCACAACAAAAGCCATGTGTGGCTATAACCCCTTCCCCTTATCCACCCACCTTCTGCCCACCTACCAACGACAAACACATGGCGTTGTGGATTTCTAGTGTTCCAACGGAGTTTTTGAGCTTTGCTCTTTCCTTTGAAGAAGTCTGAAAAACATGGCTGCTTGGCTCGCCCACCGCCTCTTGCAAGCTCCAAAGACCTCCCCAACGAAGCTGACAACCTGCCGACTCACCTCCTTCTAAACTCACAACACTGCCTTCCTCTCCCCTATAAACGTCGTTAGAGTTTCCGGAGCTGCCTTCTCTTTCCTCTGCCTGATTTGGACTCTAGCCATCCCAATCTCCTCCCCATTCTCTGTTAACGGATCGATCATTGTCACTTCTCCCAAACAATTAGCAATGGTGATGAAAAAAATCCCTAAACCAGAATTCGAGAGGGATTCCCCAAAAATAGTACCAGGCCTCCTCGTTTCCAAACATCGAAAAGTCCTCCCACCTGAGAATCTGCACAATTGGGTCGTCTCTATGCAGAGCCCCAACCATGAGAAGTAAGTCCACCTTCACTTGAGGTTGAAGGCAGATCTAGACCTCATTGTAGCTGATCAATTTAATAGAATACACCCCTCCCCCCCCCCCCCCCAGTCATAGCAACAACCGAGCAGTGCAATGAATCCCATGACCTTGGAATTACCTCCAGATTGAGTCGAACGATCATCTCCCTGCTGAGCATCTCAGTCAAAGCCCATTTCCTATCCCATGTATGATTCTCCATAGGAGTCTTTGAGGTATGGTCATTAAGAGCTTTTGAAATAGGACATTCCGCCACCACCTCGTAATAGGAAGTGGGATTGTCTCCCCTGCACTGACTGGAGGGCCTTGAAAGTTGTGGGATTGTCTCCTTGGCCGATTCCTGCGGCTCCCCCACTATACCTTTACCCTTGACCACTGCACAGGCCTCCCTCTCCCTGATTTGAAGCTTAGGTTAGCTCTCTGCACTAATAGTTTCCTCCCTACAAAACTCTCCCCGTGCAACATCGAAACTACTCTCGCCAATTCCTCCTTCGTTCTCATCCTGACGTAGGCGAAGCCCCGGGGTGCCTCCGTGATTCTGTCCCTTGGCAAGACGACCTCCATAACCATCCCTGCTCTCCCAAACACCCTTGAAAAGTTGATCGGAAGCCAAACTTCCGGGAATCCTTCCACAAATAGAGTTGGATAGTCAGATATTGTTCTATTTCTCCTTGATTTCTTCTCCGAGGTCAGTTGTCTAAGATGAACCGTCTCCCAGGGATCACCATCCTCTTCTCCCGCACCCTTGTCCAACCTGGACGAACCTAGCCCTGGAGCTATTCCTCCTGCTGCCCTAACAGAGTTTCCACTTGCACCAAGTTTATAGGTACTCGGTTTCTGGACTGCTTCCGCTTCCTGCAGTGCAGCTGACTTTCTTCTCCTATGAACTATCTCCCAAGGATTACCCCTCTTCTCCCACTCTCATCCAACCCTGACGAACCTAGCCCCTGAGCTATTCATCCTGCTGCCCTAACAGAGTTTCTGCTCACACCAGGTTTATAGGTACTTGGTTTTTGGACTGCTTCTGCTCCCCGCAGCGTAGCTGACTTTCTTCTCCACATTCTGGAGCAATACCCTCAAACTTCTCCCTTGTTAAAAGGAAACCTGTAAAAATTCCGATATTTTTCTGTATTTTCCCTGTGAAAAATCCAAGCTGAAATTGCTGGAGAGGCTGTTAGAAAAAAAAAAAAAAAAAGACAAAAAAGAAAAAGAAAAAGAAAAAAGTGGAGAGAGTTGTAGTAAAGAAAGAGGAGTAGAATATATCCTTTGTTCCTCTCCCTAGCATGCAATGGATATATACTGCATAAAAAAGTAGTATATTTCAATTTGCACGCTTTGCAGTTCTGTATAATGACATCAATTGTGATATATATTACAGAAAGTAATCAAAGTATATAGATGGTCATAGAAATCAGATCTAGTTATGCCTCTCTACTCATTTATTTTAAATAAATGGAGATTTTGTCTCTTTAGAATTGTATTTGGTCTTCATCGTTCTCAGATTTAAAGTGGTTATGCGGAAGTCTTTTGAAGTTGAAGGGTGGTCAGGTTATAATTAATACATTGATGCTTGGAGCTTGTAAAGTCAAGAACAAGGATTGGAGCAAGAAACAGTTTGCATGGCGGAGATTGAAATTCTTCAGGTTATAATTTGATTGTTTGGAGGGAAGTGAATATAATCACCCAAGGATTAGTATGCAGAATACCCCTTAAAAAGAAAGGTTGTCATCTTGTTAGGATGGAGGAGATTAACTGATGACCAGTGTTTGAAGTATTGTTATTGCAGTATATATCGCACACTTGGGATATGGAAATATCTTGGGAAATGTTGGGAAATATTGCATGTATTGTGTAATTTATTGCAGTCTGAGGGAAACATTGGGATAGTCTAGGAAAATGGTGGAATTTTTCAGTGAAACTTTAGGAGATGTTAAAAGACACATGATTACACACTTAGAACTCAAAACATTACAAAAAGTTGGGAGTTGTGCGTAAGCTGGACGTTGAGAAAGCCTATCACCACGTGGTATGGGATTTTTTAGACTAAATGTTGAAAAGATTGGGGTGCGGGGACAAATGGAGGAAATGGATTCAAATTTGTGTCAAATCATCTTATTCTCAGTGCTAGTGAATATGTCTGCGAAAGGGTTCTTTAAATCGACTAGGGGCCTAAGACAAGGGGACCTACTCCATATCTCTTTCTGGTGATTGGGGAAGCCTTTAGCTGCATGCCAGCGAAGGGCCAAGAGATGGGGCTCTTTAGAGGGTTCAAGGTGGGCCAAATGGGGGATATAATAACTCGTCTTCAGTTTGCCGTTGACACCATTACCTTTTGCGAAGCAGATCTAGATATGATCGACGACTCGCAAAAAGTGGTCATGTTTTGAGGTGTTATTTGGCCTGAAAATTAATCCAGCAAAAATAAAATGTTGGGTATTCACATTGTTTGAATGATCTCCGATATTATCGAAATATCTCCAATAATATCGTTATCTCCAGCTTGGCAATACCGATAACATTGGTAGCGTTCTCGATAACACCGGTAGTATTAGAAATTCCGGGCATCAACAATGTATCGCTAAGTATTGCCAATGTATCGTTATAGCTATTATTTTCAATTGTGTAAATTCCAGGCATTGCTTATATTGCTAATGTATCGATATCGGCACTATTTTCGACTGCGTAAATTCTTGGCAATGCTTGCATCACAATTCACAAGTGTATTAGCGATATTTCAATAATATCGCCAATGTAGAGATATCACAGAAAGTTTGTTTATTAAAAAAAATTCTTTTTTTTTTTTATTTTTTTAATGAGCACATTGTTGTATGCAGTTTTCAATTTGTTATTGCTAATTTTGATAATATCTCAATATTATCGTTATCGTAACATGCGCGATATCAAGACCAAAATCTTTCGTTTCCTTTCTAGTTGTTGATTATTTTTTGGCAAAATATCATTAGTTGCCGACATTCTGCAATATTGATAGATGTTTGGATGGAAGGTTGGATGAATGATTGGATGGTTAGATGGGATGGATGGGGTGGTTAGACTGTTTCTTACGACGACACATGCTTTTAAGCCCCCATTAAATGGAAACTTACTGTGTATACATTCTTTTTGCAAACTTTTTATTCCTAACTATGTAAATATGTGTACTTTAGCATATCTTGAAGTTTCACTGAAAATTCTACCGTTTTCCCCATGTTTTCCCACATTTCTGGTTATCAGCGATATTATCGACGATATTGATATTGTTTCCATATCCCCGGCCAGCGAAACTTGTAGTGATACCGATACTTCGAACACGTGACACAAACTAAATAAGAAATTTGGGTGTGGATGCGCGCATGCTTGTGCTAGTGGGCCAGTGTGAGGGGGCATGTGTGTGGTATTTTGTGGAAAATGGAGTTTGCAGCATAAAGAAAAGTGAAGAAATGGTACCAAAGGTTCCGATAACACAAACTAAATAATAAATTTGGGGGCATGTCCTAACTATTGGTGTCCGTTATGACTATGTGTAGTTTGGGACATGACTATGAAATTTTGAACATTAGAGTTTCCCCGTGGGAATTGATGATGCTAATTTCCTGAAGTTTTTACAATGATCCATGTTTTCTGAGAATTCGTAGTGAAGCTTCCTTGGATATCTAGTACCTTTACTAAACCAACCAATAGCTGGTGTTACTGTTTTGTGGAGTGCTTAAAAGGAAATGACATGGTAACACAAAAGATCCATGGGTAGTCTCATTAACTCAAACTGGAGTAGAATCATATAATGTCATTAGTAGAGGACTTGTCATTTAGAAAAAAAAAAAGTGTACTTATCTGGTTGCTGTCGTGATTATTCTCAACGGCCGTTCTTATGGTTGAGAATGGATGTTTACTTTGAATTTAGGTGTATTATTTGTCCTGTTCTAATTTGAGATTTGTTGATATTTAAATCCTTTTTTCCTGTTGTAGGATCACTCACAGCCATGATATCATCGATTCTTGTGGGGTTCTCTCTGTTATATGACAAATTTGAACTGTACTTCATTTATAGTTATGGCTCTTGGGTATTAGTATTTCCTTTGCATCTGTCATAAACTCCATATATCTTGCTGCAACCTGATAACTGAAACCATTTGTTCGCAGGGAGTCTTGGCTTGATTCATCTACCTCTGGCTTTTTGGTTGGTTTTCTTCTCTATAGGAGCCCTGATGCAGCTTTCAATTATATTAATATTAATTCTAATACCAAAGTCCTTTTGTGTGATTAACTTCAGGGGAACTTCACTGATGCAGACCCTTTCAGTACCATATCTAGCAATTATAATGATGGAACTGGTATGTGGTATGAAATGTCTAATTATTAAATCCCAACTTCCTTTTTTGTTCCTGATCATGCTATGGAAATTACTTCTTTTTAAATATTCTAATCCCTATATGGTTTAGGTGAAACAGCTGACCCTTGGGGAAGTGCCACATTGGGAGGCGGAAATCAATCAAATTGTTCTACTAAAGCCACGGATAGCTGGAACAAAGCAACACCTGTAAGTGGAGATCAGAGTGCATCATGGAATAAAGCAATGGATGGAGACAAAGTTCCCGGTGCTACAAAAGAGCAAGCTGGTAGTTGGGGAAGTGATGGACATGCTTGGGATAAAGCTACAGCTAAAACTAATGATGGTAACAGTGGGATTGACAGCTGGCAGAAAAAGGTTCCAACTGGAGGTCAAGCGGGCAGTTGGAATGATGCGGGAAGCTGGGGCAAAGCAAAACCTGAAACCGAACATCAGTCTGATCTTCCAACTGATGAAATGGGTGGTTGGGAGAAAACAAAAGGTGCAGCTAACGATCAAGCGGACTGTTGGAAAAAATCAGAAAATAACAGGGATAAAGGGAAAACAGTTATCCAAGATAATACGAATTCTTGGGACAATGAGAAAGGTGGCCTTGGAAACGAAACAAGCTCATGGGGCAAAGCAGTGGACTGTCAAGGTAAGACGGATAAGGATGACCTGTGGGGCAAATCTGCTGGCAGTTGGAAGGGAATGGAAGGATCTGCTGGAAGTCAGGGGGGTTCTTGCAACAATGCAACTGCTGGAAGAGGGAATCAGGGAGGGGGTTGGGACAGCACGGCTGGACGTGAAACCCAGCCAGAAATTGGAAATGGTGGACAAGCAGGCGGCTGGAACAAAGCCAAAGGCGAGAGTGGAGGTCAGTCTGATTCATGGGACAAGTTGAAAGGTACAAGTGAAGGAGATGCAAAAGGTTGGAACAAAACGGAATTCAGGAGCCAAGGTCAGGCTGACAGTTGGAACAAACCAAAGCCTTCAGGTGGTGATTGGGCGTCCAGCTGGAATGGGGATGGAGGTGGAAAAGGCGATCAAGCTGGGAGTTGGAATAAACCAAAAGATTCCGATGGTGGGTGGGGATCTGGTTCTAACAGAGGAAGGATGGGGAATTTTGAAGAAGGCGGAAATAGAGATCAAGAAGATGGTTGGAACAAGCCAAGGAATTTTGATGGAGGTCGGGGATTCGGTGGGAGGAGAGGAAGGGGAGGAGGAACTAGAGGAAGAGGTGGGAGAGATTATTCCGAAAGAGAAAAACCTTTTGGTGGTGACCAAGAGTCAGGTTGGAATGGAGATGGAGGTGGAAGAAGGGATCAAGCTGAGAGTTGGAATAAACCAAAAGATTTCGATGGAGGACGGGGATCCAGTTGGAGCAGAGGAGGGAAGGGGAATTTTGAAGGTGGAAATGCAGATCAAGAAGACAGTTGGAACAAGCCAAGGACTTTTGATGGTGGTCGGGGATTTGGTGGGAGAAGAGGAAGGGGAGGAAATAGAGGTAGAGGTGGAAGAGATGGAGGAGATTATAACGATAGAGGAAAACCTTTTGGTCGGGGTCAATCATCTGGTTGGAACAAAGATTCAGAGAACTCTTGGAATGAGGACGGGTCTTCTTCCAAGAACACGTCATCTGGTTGGAACAACAGAAATCAAGATGCTGGCGGAAGCGAAAACAAAGCGGATGGTTGGAAAGCATCTGATGGTGGTAATGAATCCAGTTGGAACAGAGGGTGGTCCATGGGTAAAGAAGCAGGCAGAAATGGAGATCAGTCATCTGGCTGGGACAAGGATCGAGTGGAAGGTCATGATGGTGGCAGAGGCCTTGCCGGAAACCGATCTGGTTGGAACAGTGGTGAATCAAGCAATAGGATCTCACCCAAAGCTTCTGGCGGAAACCAGTCATCTGCCTGGAATCAGGGATCAACTTCAAATGACGATGCTGGAGGGAGTACAGATCGATCAGGTTGGAACAAAACAGAAGCATCGGGTGGGAATAGATCATCAGGTTGGAACAAAACCAATGCTTTTGGTGGCAGTGGTTCATCTGGTTGGGGCAGTGACACGGCTGCTAATAAAGGAGCAGATGGAAGCAGAAACGGAGGGAAGGGTGGGAGCCAAGATGGCAAGCAGGGTTCTGGATGGAACGAAGGGAAGTCTCCAGCCAAAGAAGCTGGAGAAATTGGAGATCAAGCTGATGGTTGGAACAGTGGAAAAAGCCTTCATAGCACCGGTGGATCTGGTTGGAATACCAGAGGGACTCCAACCAAAGATGCTGGTGAAACTACAGGTTGGAACCGAGCAAAAACCAGTGATGTTGCCAATGCATCCAGCTGGAACAATGGAACTGATCCAACGCAAGCAGCAGCTGGAGGTGGACATCAATCAGGCAGCTGGAAGCAAGAAAGCAAAGCCCCTGCCGGGAATCAATCTTCTGGTTGGAACCAAGAAACCGTTGCAGAGAAACCAGCAGAGGGGAGCATTGATCAAGCAGTGAAACCAGCAGAGGGGAGCATTGATCAAGCAGACGGTTGGGATAAAGCAGCAGACCCTTGGGGCAAAGGTGCGGGAAGCAACAGCAAGGGCGGGTGGTAATAGATGTAGGGTGATGTTTTTTGGATGAACGCAAGACTTCTATGGTAAGTAGGTTTTGTAAATATTAGGGTGAATTTTGTCCTTGCCAATGCTGAGTCAAGTGTTGGGATCAAGGGTTAGAAATTGGTTTCGATGTAACCATATCTCCACCACCGAAACCGATTCGTATTTGCTGTATTGGGTGATTAGGGCTGATACAGGCGGCTACCCATCCTGTGGAACAGATTAGATGAATGGATGGTCTGGATTACTTGATTTATCATTTGCCATGATGATAAAAGGGAGTTCTTTGATACCCTGGCACGATGATGTTTGATCCATGGGGCACTTAGAAATTGTATACGAGGCGTCCAAGTAAAATTAAAACACTGTTGCCAAGTCAGAGGCCCAAAATCAGATTGGTGATTCATGGACGCTTGTTTGTTGAAATAGGACCATTGGATATATTTCACTTTTTATCTGATATTCAGGTATTTGGTTCATGATAGATCTGAACTGGGCCTAGTAATTTGGATATTTTGATTTGAATTACTTGTATTACAAAAATGCTATTTCTAAGTGTTTAGTATCATCCGTGAGGAGGCAAGATGTCAAAGTTCTCCCTTGAAAAAACCACATGTTTGAGTTGTTTGTGGGTCTAGTGTGGTGTTTATGTAAAATCCAAGCCGTGCATCAAATGTGCGTCACTTTGAAGATTGGACACCTAAAAAATCAGGCTGATCCAAATCTAAGGTAGGCCGCACCATAGCGAACAATTTAAAAATGTATCCTCATCTTCGAAATCAAGTGGTGTGGCCTATTTGTTTTTTGGATCAGCTTGATTTTGCGCACATCCCTTCATCTTGGTGGGGTGCACCTTATGAATGGGCTGGATGGTAATTCACATCCCAGTGGGCCTGATGCACATCTGGTTTTTTCTGTGGTGGGCATTCTTCACCAATTGTTCCCTGCATGTGGCCCCACTGCCTGAGATCTAGATTGACCTGATTTTTTATTTTTAAATTTTTGGTTCCGGACAAAACATGGAGGGGGTGAAACCTGATGGGGATGATGTGGATTTTAGATGTGCACCAGTGGGCCTTGCTCAGCCAGGGGGTAATCCATTCCTGTTATTCTTCAGATTTTCAAATCGATTGTGATGCTGTAAATCCAACTTTGGAGACACCCTTGCTTTCGTGGGCCTCTGGTTCAGCTTCGCAGGAACATCGGCATTCCCTATCATCTCCACTGCTCATGTCAAGCGTGTCTTGGGTCATCGAATATTAATTTGGTGGGCCACAATTTGGTTGGACCTAAGATTAATTGTCACTAACAATCCTAGCCTCTTGACTGCTCTAGCCTTTTGCCATTGAAAGGGGGCTGTCATGTTTGTATCCTACCTATTCTTATTAGCCATCCATTTGATTTTTGGGTTATGGTTGTGTGTGCTGTTTGTAGAAACTTCAAAAAAGACTTATTGGCTAAACACAGGTGGTAGTGGTAGGTGGACAAGCCCAGGCTCGGACCTGTTATTTTGGGTCTGGCATACATAGCTTGATCAATTTTCGGTCTGAGCTTGTAGTCCAGCAGGGGCTGGACCTGCCTTCATATTTACATTGTGTTATATCCTACATATATGCCTTTCCAATCATTGATTAGGCAAATGATTGATTCTTTTAATTGTCTATTTCTTCATTCTTTTAATTGTCTATTTCTTCGTGCATGTGTGGTCCAGTTGATCAACAGATTAGATTAGGAACATTGCTGGGAAATAGGGATTGTGTTCAATTTTTGGGCTGGTTCTGGTTCAGCCTACAATTCATACTGGTAGGGGAAGAACCTGACTTGGTATCATTAAAAGAAGAAGAAAAAGAAGAAGAAGAGAGGAAGCAAAGCCAAGTTACCTTGTTACATATCAATCTCTTCTTTGGCCAAAGATCTTACCATCTCCAAATGAACCAGAGCTATATTTCTTTTCAATTTTCATTCAAAGAACGTGGGTTGTCATCCGGGTCCTTTATGTGGGATCGGTCGGGCTTCGAAAATAACACTCTAGTTGGTCGAGGGCAGCGTGCTCATCCCACATCGGAAAGGGAGTGCTCGATCGACCTGGCTATATATGAGGTTCTCACCTTAAGGACACAACGAGTTTTGGGGGCAACCCCGAAAACAAAGCCGTGAGCCCTGTGGGCAAAACGGACAATATCGTGTCCTTGGGTGGGACGTTACATTTTGACAGAAAAAGTGAGTGTCATCCTCAAGCAAGATGTGCTACAAAAATATAAGGATCCTGATAGCCCAATCATCACTTGTGTAATTGGAAATCACCGAATCGAGCATGCTCTTCTTGACTTGGAGGCAAGTGTAACTCTGATATCTTACTCGATCTACGAACAACTTGGACTTGGTGAATTGAATCCCACCAGGATCACACTACAACTTGCTGATTGTTCGATTCGTTCACCAAGAGGGATAATCGAGGACGTGCTAGTCCAAGTCGATAAATTCTACTATCCAGTGGATTTTATCATTTTTGATACTCAGCCTGTCATGGATGTGAGTACTCAAATTCCCGTCATTCTTGGTTACCCATTCCTATCTACATCAAATGCCATTATCAATTGTAGGAATAGAGTTGTGAAATTATCTTTTGGGAACATAACATTAGAGCTGAACATTTTTTACAATATGAGCAAACAATCAGAGGATGTTGATGATACTCACAATGTTAACATGATCGATTCATTCATGGAAGATAACACTTTTGACTTTATACTCCAACACTTGGGAGACTTGCTTGGCCCACTTCCCTAATTTAGATGATGACATGATTAAGGGGATGGATGGCTTGCTTGATGCAACACCGATACTTGAAATTAACCGGTGGAGGCTACAATTTGAGTCCTTGCCCCAAACCAAAACAATGCTTATGTCGTCTAGTGTCAAGGCACCGAAGCTTGACCTAAAACCTTTGCTCACTGATCTTAAGTATGCCTACTTAGTTCAAGACGAGACATACCCAGTGGTGATTTCTGCCCACCTTGATGAAAAACAAGAGAGTATGCTCATTTCTACTCTCAAGGAATATAACAAAACCCTTGGATGGACGATTACAGACCTCAAGGGAATTGACCCTGTGATTTGTATTCACTGCATCCACATAAAAGAAAATGCAAAACCTTTCGACAACCATAACACCATTTAAATCCTAACATGAAGGAAGTGGTTAAAACTAAGGTACTTAAGTTGTTAGATGTGGGTATCACATACCCTATATTTAACAGTTAATGGGTGAGTCCCACACAGGTGATTCTTAGGAAGTCCAGAATCACCATCGTAGCCAATGCCGATAATGAACTCGTGCCAACCAGAGTTACTACTAGTTGGAGGATGTGCATTGACTACCGAAAGTTGAATACTGTCACAAGGAAATGCCACTTTCCTTTACCTTTCATGCAACCACCTGATTAGAGTATTCCTTTTGAGATTATGTGCGATGCATCAGACTATGCTATTAGGGCGGTGTTGGGCCAGATAAAGGAGAAGAAGCCCTATGTGATTTACTATGCAATTAGAATTCTAAATTTTGCCCAAGTGAACTACTCTACTACATAGAAGGAACTCTTAGTTGTAGTGTTTGCTTTGGACAAATTTAGGCCCTAGTTGATCAGATCCAAGATCATCATCTACACCGATCATGTGGCACTAAAATATCTTATTTTCAAGAAGGATGCCAAGTCTTGCTTGATAAGATGGATCCTCCTACTCTAGGAATTCGATATTAAAATACGTGATAAGAAAGGAGTAGAAAATGTAGTGGCTAACCATCTCTTTAGACTCATCCTATCCGATTCCCTTGAGTTGACATCAATAAACGACATGTTCCCTGATGAACAATTGTTTATGCTCTCCCAACTACCTTGGTTCGCTAATATCATGAATTATCTTGCTACAGGTTTCACACCGACACATTGGACTGCGTAAGATAAGAATAAATTCTATGCCGAGGTGCGCGAGTTTATCTGGAATGATCCGTATCTATTCAAATATTGCCCAGATCAAATTTTAAGGAGATGTGTGCCCAAAAATGAATATCAAAGCGTAATCTTCTTCTATCACTCTCAGGCTTGTGATGGTCACTTCTTTGTCAAAAAGACCATGGCCAAAATCTTGCAATGCAGCTTTTATTGGCCCACTATGTTCAGAGACACTCATGAGTTTTGTAAAGCTTGTGAGCGTTGTAAAAAATTGAAAGGATTGTCCCGTCGAAACATGATGCCACTAAACCTCATTCTAATTATTGAAGCATTCGACTACTAGGGAATTGATTTCATGGGACCATTACCCCAATTATTCGGAAACATTTATATTTTGCTAGCAGTAGACTATATTACCAAGTGGGTTGAGGCGATCCCGTGCCGGAACAATGACCATCGCATGATCATCCTGGTTCGGAACACCTCGAGCCATCATAAGTGATGGAGGGTCAAACTTTTGCAACAGGCCATTTGAGACCTTAATTTAAAAAAATATGACATTTCACACAAAGTAAGCACCCCCTGTCACCTGCAGACAAGAAGTCAAGATGAAATTTTCAACAAGGAAATTAAATAAATTCTGGAAAAGATAGTTAACCCCGATCGAAGGGATTGGTCAATCCATTTAACCGATGCTTTATGGGCTTACCGTACAGTTTACAATACTCACATTGGAATGTCTTCCTTTAAACTTGTCTATGGGAAAGATTGCCACTTACTTGTGGAGCTAGAACATAAGGCCTATTGGGCAATTAAAAATTTAAACTTCAATTTGGACAATGCTAGCTCGTTGCGCAAACTTCAATTACATGAACTCGAAGAAATATGTAATGATGCTTATGAGAATTCACAAATTTACAAGGACATGATGAAGGTGTTCCATGATCGGAACATTCTTCAAAAATCATTCACATTAGGTTAAAATGTCCTTTTGTACAATTATCGCTTACATCTTTTTTCGGGTAAGCTTCTCTCTCATTGGACCGACCCCTTCATCGTTAAATCTGTTTATCATCATGGGACTGTTGAGATTGAGAATCAGATGAAGGACAACATTTTCAAAGTAAATGGTCACCATCTCAAGCCATTTGTTGAGAAATTTAATTAAGAGGATATGTCCATCCCTCTAACTGATCTTATGTATCAGAAGTGACTTCCTAGTCTAATGGAGGTATAATTATGTTTATTTCTTTCTTAGGACTTAAGACTATGATAGTTTCCATTTTTTAGTTTCGTGAACAACATGAGAAGGACCATTAAGAGTGAAGAAAGTCCTACATGGAGGACCATACTTGCTACAAGATATGGAGGTCCGGGAGAGCAAAAATCTGATTAACGGTTGTTATCTAAATGGTATCTAACACTATGGGAATCCATACAGATCGAGGAAGGAATGACTACTGATCAGGCCGCCTATAATAATGAATGAGACAGTAGTAAAATAAGTACAAAGTTGGCCATCACGATGAAAAGACACAACATATGTTAGCCTGACTTAATATGTAATTACCAATAAAAGTAATAAAATAGTGGTCAAGCCATGTGCTCAGGTGATTGCCTATTGAGAGCGCAATTCACATCTGCAATAAAGGCTAGCAATCATGTCAGGCAAATTCTAATGTTCACATTAACTTGCATGACAGTTGAATGCAAACCCCATGTAGCCACACATCACACGTCTGAATGATTGCCTGTTAACGACTAAATATTACATATTTATCCCCTACATTGCATCATTGTCTCATGCATTTAAGTATTAAAATGGCCTAATTGAAAATGTTTTCAACATGCATGAGAAATTCAAAGTTCGAGACAAAACTATGCTTAAAATGGTGAATTAAAGCTTAAAGAAATTAAAGTTGAAGATGAAGAATTGAAAATTTTAAGGATTAAAAAGTAAGATTTGAAGTGCTAAAGACCTAAGGTAATCAAGTGACAAAGGAAGAAAATGAAAGATTCAAAGTGCATTGAAGATCTGAAGAAAAAACAACATTTTGGATCCCATCGATAAGACTTCAATTCCATCAACAGGCCATCAATAGGATTTGATCCAATCAAACTTCGTATCAAGAAATTCCAAATTTTCCAATCTGCTTGCTAGACCGTTTCTTTGATCCCATCGAAGACTCTTGATCTTATCAAGAAAATCAGAAAATTTAAAAGTTAGTTGCTGGACAGATTTTATGCATTCTTCAATGCCATCAAGTACATCTTTGATCATATCGACATGTCCTCGATAGGTTTCGATCCTATCGAAGCTCCTATTAAAGGTGCGCGAAAGTGTATAAGTTTTGTAAATTTCCAAGGTCGGTGCGAAAGTGGAAGCCTCATATCTATATAAGAAGTTATTTTAGATGCTCTTAAAAAGATAAGGCTTGGGTGGAGCGCTGACAACGTCCTTCCGCCTTAATTTCCCTTCGGATTCTAGTAGTTTCTGTTTATCTTTTGTTTTAGAGTTAGATATGTCTGGCTAATATCTAAGCTAAGGTGAAGGGGTGAAGCTTGTAGTTAATTACAATATTCTAGTTTGTTTGATTCATACGTTGGATTTGAATGATGATTATTTAATTGAAATTGTTTTGAATTTACTTTAAAGCCTTGAGTTGTTTATTTTTAGATCTATTGTGAACTTTGGTTACATTGGGTACTTTGATTTAACAATTGCTTACCTTGATTAGAGAAGGAATCAACCTATAAAATTTATTAATCTATTGTAGACTTTGGGTACAATAGATGATTGAATTCCCTGTGATTAATGTCTAAGTGCTTCATAAGATAATTATTCAATTGAAATCATACCTTGTTAAATGTTTGTGATTAATTTATCATACCTTATTAGATTTATGTAATTAATTTAACTATTTGATCTTCCTATTAAAACAGATTGGAATCCGATTCTAGTTGAGTTATAGAAGATGAATCGATAACCTATACATTGTGATTGCTAGAAGTGGATCCCTGGATCTTTACTGCTTTTTTATTATTAGTTTTACCATACCTCAATCCTTAGACCAGCTTCAGTTGTGTTCTCACATTCCCTGTGGATCGACCTCAGTCTAGGCGAGTTATTACTAATGTGTAGTGCTGCACTTGGGAATGTTTAAATAGTTTTTGGCATCGTTGTCGAGGAGTGGTATTGAACACATTAGGGTTTTTCATTTTTTTTAAGGTTTAATTTTTCATTGTAGGTTAAGGTTTAGTTTCCTGAATTTTCTAACACAGGGTTTCATTTTGTTTTGAATTTCTAATTTCATAATTTATTTTCTAAGGTTTTGTTTATCCAGATTTTCCTCACATCACTAATGTAGTTGTTGGTTTATGTTTTGTAGGATTCTCCCTAATTCTAGTTCTTCTCATCCGATAACATCCTTCCCCACTCTTTCTAATTGCTTTTACTTTTCTGTAGGATTTTGATTTTGATTCTAGGGTTTAGGTTTAGAACTAAAGTTTTGTGTGTTTCACGCCCAAGCAAATACAAGATCATACATTAAGACTTCTAAGCAAAGGAGGAATGGTTGATGGATTGTTCATCCATCGCCATGTGGGAAAACATCTTAGTGCTCTTGAAACATTTAGAATAATGGTTTATAATGAGCCGATGTTTGATAAGAACATTGTGCATAATACACTGCCCGTTAGGACAGTGCGTAACGAGAATGAGGTACAACAAGTTCCACCGGTTCTAACTCTATGTGATTATTTACAACCGGCAAGAACAAGTACACCTTCCTACATAATTTTTCCAACCAATGCAAGAAACTTGGACTTTAAACAGGGTGTGATTGAACTACTCTCGACGTTCCATGGACTTGATTATAAAAGTCCATACTTGTACTTGAAAGAATTTGACGAGATTGTCGTAACCCTACACTTCAACAATGTTTCCTAAGACATAATTAGATTTAAAAGTTCATTTTCTCTTAAGGAAAGGGCCAAGTCATGACTTATCTCTTTAAGACCGTAATCTATTGGCTCTTGGGCCGAGATGACCCGGGAGTTCCTTAAAAAGTTATTTCCAATTCATAAATGCAAGATATTATAAACTTCTCCCTAAAAGTGGATGGAACTTTTTTCCAATGTTGAGAACAGTTCAGAGACTTACTTCTCACATGCCTACATCATGACTATGAGATTTAGTGGGTGATTAGTTTCTTCTATGATGGATTAGGCTCAAACATGCGACAATTCGTAGAGATAATGTGCAATGGTGAATTTATGAGCAAAGATCCCTAAGTGGCTTGGGATTATTTTGAGATACTAGCTGAAAACACCCAATCATGGGACACATCTAACCAAACTAGTAATCCCAAGCTGGTGCTGAGAGAGAGAGAGAGAGGGGGGGGGGGGGAATACATTTGCTGAAAGAGGAAAACGATGTTAATAAGAGGTTGGCAGGTCTCACTTAGAAGGTTGAGGACATGGAACTTAGGAAGTAAGAGATCGAACCTATTGAGGTTGTGGAAAATGTATGTCATATTTGTGCAAGCGATGCTCACCTAACTAAGGATTTTCCTACTATCCCCACTTTTCAAGAGGTGTTGCATGCTCAAGTGAATGCTATGAATGCTTATCAACGCCCATCCAGTGCTTCGAATTTGAATAGGTATACTCCTATCACACCCCAGACTCGGTAACTGGAATCACAAGGAACCCGATGGCCGGTTCTGGTCGTAACAGCCTCCATAGTACCCCATTCTCGGCTCTTAAGGCAGGTTCCAATCCTCGGATCCTACAAGGAGAATTTTTTCATAACAATATAATCATTACTAATACGAACATACCTAAGATCACAGCAAGAACATCTGAGGATAACAAAGGCACACATCGCAAAATCCACTATAAATTTAAACTTTTTCAATCATTCATAAGGTCCAAAAGGACATACACGAGACAAAAAGGAAAGGAGAGAAAGGTCGGCAACACTGGAGTCCTCAAATGCTCTGCTCTACTCCACACTCTGCTGCTACGATGCCTGCCTAAAATCTCCTGCACGCATCAATCATGCATAAGCTTATAGAAACTCAGTGGGTGGTGTAGTTGTGTGACAATGGTGCACAAAAGAATAGTAGGAGATGCAAGATGGGAAACATGCTCAATGAGGATATAACCAGCCTTACCAAGGCTTATCATAAATACGATGCGATGAGTATTGGACGCCATACCAAGGCAGTGCATGAAGGGGCTTACATAGCCAATGCTAATGCAATGCAAGTAATGCCAATGCTCATATCCAAACCACAAGTCAAGTACATTTTCAATTATAAGAAAATCACCGGAGTCCATTACACTGATGAATGACTGCAGCTCTACAGACCCCGCACAATCAAACGAGTGCAAGAGACCTCACTACCAGCCTGTGGATAGCCAATTACCAGCAAGGCCTGACGGTAGCGGACCTATTCACGAGCTGGTCAGACCCAGCCTAGTAATGCCCCCTACACACCAGGTAGGTAAGGCCACACCCCTATCCAACTGACTACACGACAATGGGAGTCGCGGCCTAACGGTATAAGGCCCTCGTGCGCTCATATATTCCATCCGGTCACGACGTTGGAGCAGATCCTTAGTACCATGGAAGTTTTAGAAATTTCGCCCATGGGCATCCTATGCACCCAGTATGCTCGACTAATATTTCCGGTGTCCACACATACGGCCATCCACGAATATTCCTGTGGAGACAAGTCCTTGATGAAGCAAGGGCGGATACCCACATGCTATGCAAATGCCAGATGCATGAATCACACAATCACTCATGCATTAATCTCAAGCATCCATCATGCTCTAGAGTAGAAAACTCCACCCCTCGGGGAGATACCAACATACCCTACACAATGGCACAACCATAGCCAATCATACCTCAACCAAGCATGCATATGATGCGTATGGGAGTGAGCCATGAAGATGAATAAGGATGCCAATGAGGTGAAGATGAACTCTCTACCTAACCATGAAAGGTCTAGGTACTTAACCAATTTTCTCATAAGGAATACAACCTCTAGTGGGGGCCCATTTACCTGGGGTAGCCTACGAGACTAAGGAGAACAATTATATGTGCCTAAATGATGAAACGGGCCTAGTAAGGGTCTATGGTGGGCCTTTAACCACCAATAGAAGTCCATGGGCCTACCTTAGGGCCACCAATGTGGACATCCAACCACAATTGGTCCTCAAGAGGTAGCCCATCTCTAATTGATCACGGATCAAGGCCCAAGGCCCACACAACATTAAAAATAAGAAATGGGCAGTCATAAACATACCACATACACTCATGCTGGGCTTCAGAAAGGTGGCCCAAGGCCTATCTAAAACATGGGTCTAAGGAAAACACACATAGCCCAACCCATACATACCACTATGGGCCCATAGGGGAAGGGTTAGGGCCCAACATAAAGGTCACTAATCCCATAAATTGTGGTGGCCTAATGGGCAGCCCATTACCCAAACCACATAGGCAAATGTCATGCTCTTAGTCAAGTAAGGTTGGGCCTACAACCCTGCCCAAGTATAAAGTTGATTTGGTGGGCAACCAAAGGCCCATCTACTTGTGTTACCTGGCCTACTAGCCCAACACAATAGTATGGTTAAAAAAAATGGCCCAAGAGTATTTTAAAATATAAGGAAGCAATAAATGCCCAATGGGCTGAGACCCAAAAGTTCTGAAATAACAAAGGGGACAATAATGTACAGGAAATATCTGCAATGCATGTTGCTGTCCTAAATTTGGGCACTCCATTAGAGTAGATCCAGGTCTTTAAAACTCTGGGAATTGAGGGCCAAGGTCCCTCATCATGTATACAATAAGAGGACACCCAAAAAGGTGGCTCACCATCAGAGGAAACATTTTTGAATTATGGTTTTTATCAAGGCATATTGCTGGACTGCACAACAGAAAAATCTGGCAGTCCAACCATCTTGGCCCACTCTTTTGGATGCCCAAATAAGGTCATTTGGGGCTGAAATTTTACAGAGTGATATTTCCATAGGTGGGACACACCCCCATAATATTTTAGAATTTTTGGATATTCCTAAATATTTTAATTAATTTAAACAAAATAGTCTGTCCAAAAAATTGGACAGACCTGGACGTCCCAACGTAGTGGGCCAGTCCGGCCCTCTCCAAGGTGTTTACAGGGGTTCATTGGCCCTAAAATTTAGTAGGTAGGTCTTACCATGAGTGGACCACAACTCCACAAAATTTCATAATTTTTGGACATCTATAAATATTTTAATTTATTTAAAGAAATCATATTGTCCTGAAAATTGGACTGATCTAGACACCATATTGTAATGGGCCGGTCTAGCCACCACCATGGTGTGTACAGGTATCCATTGGCCCCAAAATTTTGTAGATGGGTCCTAACATGAGTAGACCATCTCCCTGTAAATTTTCATAATTTTTAGACACCCAAAAGTATCTTAATAAATTTTGGAATTCAAACCTATCCAGGGTGGAATGTTGCTGGAACAGTGCAGAAAATCCAGACTGTCCACCTCACTTAGACCACACCTTTGGGACCCTAATGAAGGTCATATGGGGCTGAAATTTGGGGGACATCAATATGAGATTCCCATCTTTCAGAAAATTATATTTGATGGATACAAAAGGTCCCCCAATCAGTCCCAAATTCAAGCCCAAAGTCCAACAAAAATCTGTCCAGAAAATTTCTGGGCAGCAACATGCACATGAAATAAAATGAGCATAGGAACCAAAATAAGAGGAAATCACCCTATGAAATTTGAGTTGTGGTCCACCTCAGTGGGCCCCACAAATATCCAAACCTAATCCATACCATAAAATCCATTGCATGTGTCCAAAAAGGAGCAAATGGGGCACCTATGTTCATAGAGTGGACAAACATGGGCTTCTACTCTCTTTGGATGGTCTGGATACTTCCAGCCCACAAGGTGGGCCACACACATTTGAGAATAATAGATCAACAAAAGAATAATAAGAATCGGCCACAAAGGAAGGGGTTCCGCCACATTGAGGCCCTTCCCTTCATCACAAACCACACATATCACTATATTGATGGGATTACAAGATCTACCCATGCATGCATCTTCTAATCAAAATCCAATGGCGGAGATGCCATCTACACCAAGGATGAAGGGTCTAGATGACCCACAAACCTATAAATCAAAGGAAAATCTCATGATGAGGTCCATGGAGAATGGCCCCATCATGGCAATCATGCATGCATAAAGTGGGTTGTTGGCCACACTCATGGAGTCATGTAGGACCTCCACCATTGATTGGTGGGTCCTACACACTCCCAATTAAATGAAAAAGGTTCATGTAAGAGGAAAGGAAAGAGACTAATCCCATGAATCACCCACTTTGAATATTCAAGATTCTCCTATTTCCAAGCTCCTTAAGCTCCAAGGGTTATAGATCTATGGTTGAGATCATATTCCAAGGGCTAGATGATGGGGGATTAGAGGGAGAAGGGGCTGGAGAAGAGAATGAGATGGAAGGGAAGTTGCTGAAAATTCTAGCAATGGAGGAAAATGAGAGGGAGGGAGAGAATAAAGAGAGAGAAAGAGAGACCATGATAGGTTTGTAAGAGAATCCATCATTACCATAGAGAGGAGTTTATAAAGTTGTAGGTTAGACTAGGCCTCTTGGTGGTGTTTGTGGTTGGTGGTGTTAGTTCCATGCAATTTTGTAGTGTATGGGTAGTGTACCTTGGAACTTGTGCCAAGGGTGATGGTGGTCCATATGCATTCCACTTAAGTAGGCCACATGATCAATGGTCATATAATGAAATGTACACAACTTTTGATCTACATATTGGATTTATGCGCAAGACGCAGCGTTGGAACCGCGGCGACGATGCGATCGCAATGGCATAGGTCTCGGGTCAATCCAAATCGGGTCTACATGACCGAACTCAAGGATGACCGCAAACACTATCCAAGGGTCGTGGGTCACCAGGATTCGACAGGTAGGACCGCGAGACCATGATAAATAAGATGCATACTCACACACACACACATGTATACATGCGAACTCGAGTCGGGTCTCACAACTCCCAACTGAAGAAATCATTCAAATTTCGATTGGAGGAATGGACCAACTATGAATGCAAACAATAACTCTCAAGGGCCATCTACTAGTATACCACAAGTGACCCCACCAAGGAGAACCCTTGAGGATACATTGAGTGCATTCATGCAAGGGTAAATGAAACTCAATCATAATACCGTGCATGCTATAAATGAATTGAACACTTTGGTTGTAAGAATTGAGACACACCAGTAGTAGGGAGAAAGGTACCTTTCCAGCCCAACCTCAGCCTAACCCCAAGGGATAGTTTGAAGTGAGTTAACTCAATTCTTTAGCCCAATATGTGGAACATGTTAAATCCATCATCACCCTTAGAAGTGGTAAAGAGATCAACAAAGAAATTCCTAGGAATGTTGAGAAACCTGAGGAATCCTTAAGTTTTAAGGATGATGATGAATCTAGCAATGCTCCACATGACAAAAAGTCAGATCATGAACCTAAACCCATAGCCCCGTTTCTCCAATGTCTTGTCTTATCAAAATGGCCAAGTGAAAATTAGGACATTCTAAAGGTTTTCCAATAAGTCAATATCAACATTCCTCTATTAAATGCAATTAAACAGATTCCATCTTATGCCAAATTCCTAAAGGATATATGTGCGGTAAAGTGCAAGCTGAACGTACATAAGAAAGCCTCTTTGACAAAATAGGTGGTGCAATCGTAAAATAAAACACTCCTCCAAAATATAAGGATCTCGAAAATCCTACGATCTCGTGTATAATAGGAAACTTCTGGGTTGAAAATCACTTTTAAATCTTCGGGCGAGTATTAATCCAATACCATACTTGGTATACGAGCAATTGGGCTTTGGTGAATTCAAACCCACCAAGACAACGTTACAATTGGTTGATTGCTCAATTAGAATACCGAGAGGAGTGGTGGGAAATATTTTGGTCAAAATTGATAAGTTCTACTATCCGGTAGACTTTATTATCTTGGATACGTACTCAATTATGAACATGAGCACTCAAACCCCTGTCATTCTAGGCTGACTATTCCTAGCTACTTCTAATGCCATAATCAATTGCCGAAATGGAATCATGAATATATCTTTTGGGAATGTAACTTTAAAATTGAATGTGTTTTAACTTACACAAACAACAAGAGAATGAGGATGGGATGCACGAGGTTAACTTTATCAATACACTCTTAGAAGAGGACCTCTATGTCAACCTTTGCTCCGACCCATTTGTAGTCTGCTTGTCTCATTTTTCTGATTTTGATGATCCTATGATTATGAAATTTTGTAATGCCTTGAATGAGATAAATTCTAAAAATTTAACTGAGAATGTTTTAATGGAAGAACCACCAAAATAGGATATGAAAATTTTTGTTGTGCAGGAAATTGAAAGTTTAGTGTTTGATCTACCTGAAGAGAGGCCTATTTTTTAAAGTGTAGTGGTTGAGAATTCGTTTCGTCCTGTGCCGTATTATGTGGTAGAGATGGAACCTAATTGATAAAATTATGAAATCTCATTTCTGAAATCCCCGATACGAAATTGCTCCTAGTGATTATGTTAATGGCCAAAATTTTAAATTATTAGGCCATTAGTTTGTTGGATACCGGTTGATACTACCCGATGGAGAAGTGCTCCAGAGGAAGTCCATACCTCTAAGAGACCTTTTCGATCTTCTAGTCTAATGGAGATCTTGGACATTAGCTTTTAGTTTAGTTTTTTGCTTTCTTATGATTAGATTGCCTAGTGTAGGTAGTTTCCGTATTTGTGCACCAATTCTTAGAGAATTCAAGGGCTTTCATATTTATCGCCGTCTCAGGTACTCTCTACCCTCTAATTGATTTCATTACTATTGCTCTCATGATGATTTTATTGCATATTATTTTTAACATTGATGACAATGTATCATTTAAGTTGGGGGTGGGGTTTCCTTTGAAAAATTCTTTAATTGTGCATAATTGTTAATATTTTAGGCTAAACTTTTGGACCGGATCATTTTCAAAATCTCAAAAATATTCCCAATAAAAATCAGCATCAATTGTGATCGTCAATTCACGATCTAATGGATTGGATCACTTTTAAAAAATTCAAAAAAAAAAATTCCAATAAAAGTTGACATCGATTGCGACTAGTGATTTGCGATCCAAAGGATCGAATCATTTTCAAAAATATTGCCAATAAAAACTAGCATCAATCATAACCATTGATTCATGATCTGATTCACCAAATCATTTTTAAAAATCACAAACATTTCAATAAAAACTGGCATTGATCGCAACCGTCGACTCATGATCCAATGGACTGAACCATTTTTAAAAATCTCAAAAACATTCCTAATAAAAATCGGCATCAATCGTGACCGTCGATTCACGATCCAATGGACCAGACCACTTTCAAAATTTTCACAAAAATATTTTCAATAAAAACTAGCATTAAACGCGACCATCAACTCGCGATCCGATCGACCAAATCATCTTTCAAAATATATAAAAATATTTTCAAATCCCTAAATATCCGCAACCATAGTGGGAAGATGGATCCGATCTATCATAGATCAGAATCTTGACCACAAGCGTGCGGGATGAGAGACTCGATTGGTCACAAATCGGAATCTTAACTGACAACGATGGATAGATCTGCACCATCCATAATAAAAGATGGAGTTGATCACAACTAATGATTCAGATTGGTTAAAAAATAATCAAGTTTGATTATCCTGTGAGATGATGGAATCGATCAACTATCTTTAATCGGACTCTTAATCACAACCTGTAATTAGACTTGCACAAAAAAACATCCCTAGTAGATCTCTATCCTAATTGTGTAACCAAAACCCAAGCAATAAAGCACAAAATCCTAAAAATCCACAATCCCCATCACAACCATCATGCGTACCAACCCCTTACATATTTTCAATGAAAACCAGCATACTTGAAGTCCCAAAGGCATCCTCAGTGGAGACAACCAAGTAAGTTGGACTCATTTAAAAAATCATCTCGCAATAAAACCCCCCACGAAGTATCACTCCCCAGATCGGGGCAACTTTAAAATCATAAAAATATTTTCAAAATAAAGCGTCAAACTTCCAAGGCAATAAAAGATCTTCCATATCTCTAGGTGGGAGTCAGCGCAAAATCAAATAAGATACGTTGTCTCGCGGTGTCCCCGAAGATTATCATATCAAAATGCACATCAAAGTATGATCAGACTAAACTATAGTGTTAACTTTACCGTATCAAATGCTAATGCTAAGAAAAGACAATAGGCCAAGATTGGTAAGAAGAAATCATCTAAACGGTGAAAAGGACAAATTATAACCTAAGTGTCAAAATCAAAAGATTGTATGGAAAAAAGTCACTCGCGCATACCTAGGCATGGATGCTTGTGGAATTTGATTAAGTCTAAGTCGACGTAATGAGTTCCCTGCAATGCCGTAGAAAGTGCAAGGCAAATAACCACTTTTACAATCAAGCAAAATAAGTACCCATGGGGTGATCTAGGAAGTAAAAGACATTCTAGTTCAGGTCAGCATCCTTGTAAGGCCATAGAAAGCGTAGGGGCTCTACTGTAGCTTTCCAATGTTAGTACCGATTAGGAGCGAAAGGGCTGTGATTGGCGTCTCACGGGGGAACAATCTCAACACTTTCCTCAAACCCTCATGACATGTGCGAGTTATTTATTTCCAAGCAACTAGTTGACATAGACACAAAAGCAAGCAACGAATCCAGGCCGCAATTCATGACTGACCGGCAAAGGAGGGGTGTCTGCTCACTTTGGCATTCGGTTGCACACAGCCTCTGCTAAAGAGGGGTATCTGTAGACACCCCACCCTAGGTTAATAAGCAGATTGAGTTTGAACCAATGGATGGTCAACCAAAACCCCAATCTTAAACTCCAACCCTAGATGCCTAAACCCTAGAAACCTTAATCTCAAACCCTAAATTCAACCCAGTCAACCCAGTCATCTTAACCCTAAACTCTATAACCCTAAAACCCTAGAGCTTTAAGCCAACTCGATGAGTTAACTCACCCATTCAACTCGTTGAGTCAACTCATCCAATCAACCTACCCAGTCCAACAACCTAGCCTCCTCACCTAGTTAAGCCTAAAATCGAGCCTGAACCAAAAGCCCAAAAGCAAACCCAATCGGAGTACAATGGAAAACCTCAACACAACGTCCTCCACATGCATGTGGGAGGCTACCTCCGAAGCAGGGAATCCAAGTGGGGATAAGCGGCAGCCAGCTTGTTGTCAGCCACGTGGCACTCCCCTTCTTCGGGCTAGCGTCCCTCAAGTATGTGGAATTAATCCTACTTTTCCAAACCCTAAGTATATGGTAGAGGTGTATTTACTCCGATGCCCATCTCCTTATCCAAAATTACCCTTTTACCACCTCATCCATCCCATGAGATGATGTCATGTGGCAATCTCCAATCTCAACCCTTTAACCACCATTTCAAGGGATCCTCATCCATTTAGGAGGCATCCACTATGTTCGGCCATCCCTTCACCAAGAAGAGTGAGAGTGAAAGAGATTCCAGCTGTAACAGCCCATCCTTTTTAGTACTCGGGTGTTACCATAAAGACCTAACTTAGTAATATAAATCTAGCTTACTAGACGTTCACCTTCACTCTATAGCCTAGATCTCACAGTTGGGAGTAATTTTCATTCATAAAACAAGTCATCCATTTACTTTCAAGATAAACCATCACATCATTAGAGGCACCTATTCTAAGATTTTAATCACTTCGATAGACAAATCAAACCGTTCTTTTTAATATCGAGTTGGATTATTCGATCCATCATGCATCAGGTCTATAATATCTCGTATAGTGATCCACCACTTGATCGCACTAATCAGACAATCCAAGTGTTAAATCAGGCATTAAAGTCCACTTAGATGGTTCTGAGGACTATTAGGAATGTTGATAAATGGTTCTGAATCAATCCAACCGTTGATTTTATAGAGCAACCGTTGTAGTTGAGCGTACAATTGTAAAGATGCACTTTCGTTCAAAATAACCCAATCGAATGGTTGGATGGAGATATGCACCATAGATTGTGAAATGAATGGCTTAAGAATCATGTGGAATAATTTAGATTAATATCTAAATCCAACCCGACTGGCAGATTTTCAGAGATTGATAAAAATCATTAATTAAAATCCAAACCTCACTTGGTGTGGTTCACTTGAGCTTTGGATTTGACTCATCTTTGGTCAAATGACCCGATGGAACCCTTAGTATCGAATGGTCGAAGTGGATTGGATCACACATAACTGTGGACCCCACTTTCAAATTGCATGATACCAGCAGGTGGTTCACCCACTATACACTAGCATTAAAAACCTAGTCAACATGGGTTGACCTGAGCCTTGCCGAATTAGTAGAGTTTCTCCTCTTCTTTCGTTGGTCTCCCGCCAGCGTTGCATTTAAACGTATAGCCGTATGTAGTTTTGATCATAGCCCACTATTAGGGTCCACTTTAATGATCTAAATTGTCGATCTCGTTGGCCACTTAAACTCGACCATGACCTGAAAAAGAGAGATTTCTCTCTCTTTCTCCCAATTTTTTCACGCCGCATGTTGTTTAAATAGGCAACACCCATTTGCGTCGATTGAGGCACACCATCTGGAGTCATCGAGAAGATCCAAACTGTTAATCTTTTGGAGAATTCAAATCCAACCAAACCCCACCTAGTTCCGCACCCTAGAACACGTGTGCATGCACACCGCTTTCACTGTAATCAGATGTTGCGTGTGGTTAGAAAAGTCCAAAAATAGAATTGTTTCCTTGACAAGCTAGCAATCTGTGTGCCTCCTTTTCCCCTCATTTTAGTTATCCATTGAAGGAATCCTAGCCCTCCATTCAGAGCAGTGTGGTTTAGGGTTTCCTCTATACCAAAAAGCAAACAACAGTTGGTTTTGTTGCACCAGCTATTTGCAATCATCTCCCAGTAATGGAATGAATCTAGATCATTTAATCTCAATCTAACGGACCTGAGGGAGCTAGGGCATGCTTTAAGGGAGAACGAGATCTAACAACAATAGGTTCTTCTCTGTTTCTTGTAAAAACCCTAAAAAATGCCCTGCAAGCTCCTCCTCATGAACTCATTGGAGAAATCATTTCTGATCCTAGTTTTCTAGGCCCCACAAGCTCCTATGACTCTATTAGGACCACCCACAAGTTTTGTTTTGAAGAAAGAGGTGATGGGTCGTGATTTTCTATTAATAGTTAGATTGTCTTTCTCGTCCTAACGGTAGAAGTTCATCTTGTCATGGAGATTATCTTGAATCTATTTCATGCATTAGGTTGGCCTTGGAAACACCATCCAATCCTTATAAATCAATCGAAGAAGCACGTCAGGTGTTGTGCCCATAAACACAACGAAATCAGCATTGGACCGATCGTCGCACGTTGTTCACGTCGCCAACCCGAGTCTGTGTCGAGTCCGCATTGAGCGGGGTGAGTTCTTTCTAAGTCCTGACTCTGCTGTTATCTAGAGTCAGAGAAGAAGGAGAAGATAAAAGGTAGAGGAAGAATAAAAAGAGTATAGAGAGAGGCCGTGTTGGTTTGCCACACCAGCCTGACTCGAGCTGAGTCACTAACTCACTCAGACTCAGTTAAATTAAGTCCAAAGCTTGTTAGACTCAACGAAAATGAAGCGAAGGAAGAAAGAGAGGGAGTAAAAAGAGAGAGAGAAAGAGAGGAGGAGGAGGAGGAGAATGAGAGTTGAGAGAGAGAGAGAGAGAGAAGATTGGACTGAGTTACTAACTCGTTGTCGAGTCAACAAGGTGAGATGGGGGGTGTTAGTTCGTTCAAAAAGAAAGAAGAAAGGAAAAAAGGAGGAGTGTCACGCCCCAAACTAGGAAACCGGGCTCACAAAATTTCTGATCACCGAATCTGGGGCTGACAGCCTCTGTAGAACCCTATTCTCGGCTCCCGGCGCCCATTCGCCAGGTTCCGATCCTGGAATGCTACGAGGAGGATTTCCAATATCAGTTTAATTCGTAATAAGCATAACCAAGGCATAACCTACAAACAACAACTAAAAACTCCATCACATTTCCACTATGATAAAAAAAACTTTACAAATACAATGAGCATAAAGGGAAATATAATGATAAACGACAAAAAGCTCCAAGATGATCTGCTATGCGCTCCTGCCTCAGCGCTGCTGCGGTCCAACGTTACCTGTACGCAATGGTCGTATATAAGCTTATAGAAATATTAGAGGGTGATGAAAGTGTGTGCGCAAGGTAGTGACACAGTTATGCAATATTAGAGTGAACATGCTGGTGAATCCATGAATACCGTTAGCTGTACCAAGGCTATGCGATGCAAGGCATGAATGATGTCGGTCATACCAAGGCCATGCAATGCGAAACATGAATGATGTCGGCCATACCAAGGCCATGCAATACGAGATGCAACCCAAGCATACGAATCCTCATTTAAGTCCACATATCAATACGGCTCAAATCTGGAATATCACCAGGGTCTAGTACACTCTAAACCAGATTGCCGCCCCATCGCGCGCAATAAGGTAAGTTGAAGAGACCTCACTATCTGCCTGCCAATATCGTGCTCGGCTCGTCGATAGCGGACCCATTCCTCGAGCTGGTCAAACGCAGCTTAGTTTTGCACCCTCCACTCGGGTGGGTAAGGCCGAACCCCCTTCCAACAGACTATGACACAGTGGAAAGCTCAAGTAGGGTAACACCGCCTATCCGGTAGCCCCTAATCAATCTGCCCGGAGGCATATGCTATGATCAGTCACTTCTCATATCAAGCATACATATGATGCGTATGATCATGAATTAGGAACTATACTAAACATATTATACGGTGATGGATGCTGTTCTTAACAAAGATGGGCCTAGACGGCCTACAAGTATGGCCTAACAATGGGCCCTAGGGAGAATTATAATGCGGACATTTAACCAACATTATTCTTACAATGTGAACGTCAAACCATCATTGCTCCCAAGGCACGGCTGCCATAAACATCATTACTCAACCCATGGAAGGGTTACACATTGTAATGGACTTGTGTACATCCTATTGGGCCTCGACCCATGGGCCTTAGTTACATCAAATGGGCCCCATAACATGGGCTTCATATATATCAAAGTGGGCCTCAACGGATGGGCCATAACTACATCAAGATGGGCCTAATCATATGAGCCGATCAAATGGCCGAGTTGAATGGGCCGAGTTAAATGGGCCTCAGGTATATCAATTCGGGCCCACCCTCACATATTTTTTTGAGATCCGACCTATTCACAAGTTAACATAGAGATAGATGAAATGAAAACAAATATCAATTCAATTGGGAACTAATGCTGCCCTTAGAAGTTGAGCGGTGGATTCCACGGTCCACTATTTAAATGGTGGCCATTTGAATTTTAGATCTGATTCACTCATTTTCCCATGTCTTAAAATGATCTCATAAATGGTTGGACGGCATGGATACAACACTTGCATCATGGTGGGCCCCACCGTTCAAATAAGGGACGGTGTAGATAATGCATATACATAGGGAGTGGGTCCCACCGTCGGATGGATGGCATGTGTAAAACACATACATCATGTGGGACCTACATGATGTTAACGTGCAAAGAGAGAGAGAGAGAGAGAGAGAGAGAGAGAGAGAGAGAGAGATAGAGCACGTGGCTGCTCTCTTTCTTTCCTTTCTTTTCTTTTTCTTTCTTTTCTTTTTTCTTTTTTGTTTTTCTTCCCTGACACCAACAGAGGTGGTCCCACGTAGGGCCCACCACAATATCATACATGATATAGGATATATATATATATATAATATAACATATATTATATGCATAACATCCAGGCCATCCGGGCCTGGACGGTCGCACAACTCAGGGAGGCCCCACACGGGGGGTGGGTCCCACCATCCGAGGACGGTGGACACCACATGTGATGGTGTGGCCCACCAAAATGGATGAACGGCGTGGATGGGGTGGGTCCCATGTCAGTTGACACTTCACCGTTAGCCACCCTCACTAGGGAACGATACCAAGACCTCATGTTGCAGCGAGGTATCTCCACTCAGTCTGCCAGTTGAGCATGGATCAGGGCGTGCACACGCACCAAGGAGGACCCCACACGGATGTGGGTCCCACCGTTTTGGACGATGAATGGTGGATATAACACATATATTATGGTGTGGCCCACCAAAATGAATGGACGGCATGGATGGGTCCCATGGACCCCACCGTTAGCCCACACCCATGTCAATACACCCTCCATGTCAGTACACACTCACTGTCAGTACACCCACTGTCAGCACACACTTCATGTTAGCCACCTCCACAGGGGTCATTTCCAAGACCTCAAGTGTTAAAACGAGGCATCTCTCACTCCTACCACCTGAGCCATGCGGCTGGGTGGGCCCACACCAGATCATACTTCATTGGCAGCCACTCCCACTGATAGCCACCTCAAGGTGGGTCCCTTATGGACGGTTGGGATGGTATAACACATCATGGTGTGTCCCACATAGGTGGGGTCTACCGGTAGATGGCATGAATGATACACACACATTAGGTGGGCCATAATCATAAAAAGAGAGAGAGAAAGAGGGAGACATCGGCGACGATGGAGGGGCCCCGCCACTATGGGCCCCTCTTTGACACAAAACCTACATTAAGGTGGGTCCCACATAAGTGAGCCCTTACATCACAAAGACAAAAAAAAAAAGAAAAAAAAAAGGTGGAGATCCAAGATCACCCACCGGCTTCTACTTGCACCCTAGGCTTCCTTAGCTCCTTAGCTTCGATTCCAACGGAGGAGATGAAGTTTGGATGGTTGAGATGAGAGATGAAAGGGTAGGAAAAGTGGGACACACACAAAGCTCTCTTTTCTCTCTTGGGATGCTTGGACGTGGGATGCTTCTCTTGCTTGAGAATGTGTTTGAAAATGAGAGAGAGAGAGTTGTAAAGGGAGGGAGAGATGGGTGATGGATGTGTTGATGTGGTGAGTGATGGGTGTAAGAGCCTCTTTTTGACTTTTGGGGTAAAAGGTGTAAGAAAAGTATGGCATGTGTAAGAGCTTTTTGGCTTTAGGGGTTGCTTGGGGAAGGGTGAGAGGTGATGTGTACTTGACATGAATGGGTTGATTGATTGATTGATGGACGCGACAAGTCGTAAAGATTCTCTTCAGTTTTCACACGCGCGGCGTTTTCCTCACACCGAACGCTGGCCCACATCTCCTGACCAGAGTATCACCTCGGCGCGCGAGTCATGGCTTCGAAACCGTGGCGACGACGCGGTCGTTAAGGTACTAGTCTTAGGTTGAATCGATTCAGGTTGACGGCATGTGATGCAGGGTCGCGCGTAAATGCCGGTTAAGGGTCGAAAGTTGCCAAATTTCAACCGGGATGACCGCGGGGACCTACAGAACTGTACGATTTAGGATACGGGTCTTACAGCTCTCCCCTCCTAATATAATTTCATCCTCAAAATTTACACAATCATCGCAACTAGTCATAATTCATGAGGAAGAAGGAACATAACATCATAATATAAAATCGGAGATAACATACAAAATACAACACATGATCAATCATCAAAGAGATGGGGATAGCGCTCTCGAATCTCAGCCTCGCTCTCTCAAGAAGCCTCCTTAACCGAATGGTGACCCCACTGAACCTTCACTAACGGAATGACCTTGGTTCGGAGGACCTGCTCCTTTCGATCAAGGATACGTACTAGCTGCTCAATATAGGAAGCGTCCTCACGAACCTCTAACGGCTGCCAATCAATAACAGGAATGATGTCTGACCCGCACTTCCTCAACATAGATACATGGAAAATATTGTAGACGCCAGACAACTGAGATGGCAAGACAAACCGATATGCCACGGCGCCAACACGCCCAGTGATCTCAAAAGGTCCTATGAATCTCGGGGCAAGCTTGCCCTTCGCTCCAAATCGAACTACGCCCTTCATGGGCGAGACCTTGAGATACACATGGTCCCCTACATCAAACTCCAAGGGACGACGCCGACGATCAGTAAAACTCTTCTGCCGACTCTGAGCGATGCGCATCCTCTGCCTGATGATATCGATAGCCTCTGACGTATCCTGCACAAGCTCGGGACCTAGGAGACGGCGCTCTCCAACCTCGGTCCAACAACTTAGTAATCTACATAGTTTGCCATATAGTGCCTTAAAAGGAGTCATGTCGATGGTCGCCTGATAGCTGTTGTTGTATGCGAACTCTGTCAATCGCAGATGCTTATCTCAGCTACCCCCGAAATCAATCGCGCAGGCCCGAAGCATATCCTCAAGGATCTAGTTGACCCTCTCAGTTTGGTCATCGGTCTACGGATGGTACGCGGTGCTGAACTGCAAATCAGTCCCCATCGCTCGCTGAAAGCTCCCCCAAAACTGAGACGTGAACCTCGGGTCTCGGTCAAAAACGATCGAGACTGGAACACCATGTAGTCTCACAATCTCCTTGATGAATAATCTCGCAAGCCGGTCCAGAGGCCAAGTCGCACGAATCGCAAGAAAATGTGCCGACTTCGTCAGACGATCCACAACAACCCAGATGACGTCATGACCATGCTGAGTCCTCGGTAAACCCATAATGAAATCTGTCGACACGTGCTCCTACTTCCACATTGGGACACTGAACGGCTACAATAGACCAGGGGTCTCTGATGATCGGCCTTAACACGCTGGCACGTGTCACACTCGGCCACAAAACTGGCGATCTGACGCTTCATCCTTGCCTAAAAATACTGTCGCCTCATATCACGGTACATCTTCGTCGAGCCAGGATGGATAGAAAATCGCGATCGATGCGCCTCGGTCATAAGATCTCTGCGTAACTCAGGAATATCCGGAACACATAATCGACCTCTGAAGCGAAGTCCACTGTCCGTACCAATCTGCCAATCTACCTGACTCTCGGCTGCCGCCTCTGCCATATAACTCTGCAACGACTCATCAGCCTGTTGAGCCTGATCACCCTTGTGACAAGAGAGGGTTGAATCGACAGGTTCGATAACTACACGATAGAAGACTATAGGCCGAATTCAAAATCATACTCTGTTACATCCTCAAGTATCTGCCACTCCTGAATTATGATATGCGCCACCAGGCCTCATGGCTGATGGCTGAGGGCATCTGTTACCATGTTTGCCTTGCCCGGGTAGTACTGAAGATCAAAGTCATAGTCCTTCAGGAGTTTCATCCAGCACCTCTGCCTCACGTTCAACTCAGACTGCGAGAAGAGGTACTTCAAGCTCTTGTGATCAAAGAAGAGCTCAAACCTGACCCCATAGAGATAGTGCCTCCACACCTTCAGTACGAAGACAACTGCAGCAAGCTCTGAATCGTATGTGGGGTAATTCTGCTCATGAATCTTGAACTGGCGAGACGCGAAGGCCACTGGTCTCCCGTGCCGCATTAAGATAGAACCCAAACCAATATGCGAGGCATCGGTGAATACAATAAATCCATCACTCCCAGAGGGAAGAGTGAGGACAGGAGCAGACGTCAAACGGTCCTTCAACTCCGTAAATGTTTGCTCGCAGGCGTTGCTCCAAATAAACTCTGCGTCTTTCTGGGTCAACCTGGTCAGTGGAGCTGCAATATGGGAGAAGCCCTCAATGAAATGCCAGTAATAGCCCGTTAAACCAAAGAAACTGCGGATCTCAGACGCAATCGTGGGCTGGCCCCACTAACGCACTGCCTCAACCTTCGAGGGATCCACTGCAACGCCCTCCCTCGTCACCACGTGACCGAGGAACTTCACCTCTTCCTATCAGAACTCCCACTTCTCCAGCTTCACATAAAGCTGGTGTGATGGAGGGTCTGCAACGTAACCTCCAGATGCTGCCCGTGCTCCTCACGGGTCCTCGAATAGATCATAATGTTATCGATGAAGACCACAATAAACTGATCGAGATAAGGGCAGAAGACCTCGTTCATCAACTGCATGAATACCGTGGGCACATTGGTCAGTCCGAAGGATATGACCTGCAACTCAAAATGACTGTAACATGTCCTGAAAGCCATCTTCGGAATGTCCTCCTCTTGGACCCGAATCTAATGATAACCAGAACACAAGTCAATCTTCGAAAAAAATTGTGCACCCTGTAGCTAATCAAACAAATCATCGTTCCTTTAGAGTGGGTACTTGTTCTTGACCGTGACCTTGTTGAGCTCGCGGTAATCTACGCAGAGCCTCAACGAGCCATCCTTATTCTTCACGAAGAGCACCGGCGCTCTCCACGGCGAACTACTCGGATGAATAAAGCCCAACTCGTGTAACTCGTCCAACTGCTTCTGCAGTTCCCGCAACTCTAATGATGTCATACGATACGGGGCCTTCAAAATAGGTGCGGTACCGGGCACGAGATCAATCTGAAACTCAGTGAGTCGGTGAGGCGGTAATTCCGGAATCTCCTAAAACACATCAGAAAAATTGTAAATAATCGGCATCTGATCAATACAAGCGGCAACAGGCTCCTCAACAGCGCAGAACATCAAGCAAGACAACAGCTCTCCTCGGGGCTCCGCAACGAACTGAAACTGCGACAAGCCTGCTATACAGAACGTGACTGTCCTCGCGAAACAGTCCAATATGGCGTAATACTCGGCAAGCCAATCCATCCCCAAGATAATGTCGAAATCTGACATCGGCAGTACGTACAAGTCGGCAGGTAAGAAAATCTCTCCCACTAGCACGGGGCAAGACGAACAGAAGCGGCCTAATACTATAGTCTTCTCCAAGGGCGTCGATACGATCAATCTCTCTCGAGCAGACTCTGTCGGTAATCCAATCAAACGGCAGAATCCCTCGGACATAAACGAGTGCGAAGCACCAAAATCAAATAGAACCCAAGCGATGCATGCAGAGACTGGAAGTATACCCTCAACGACTCCTCCCGACTACTGAGGATCCTGCTGGGCAGCGTAAAATCTAACCTGAGCCGGCTAGGGAGGTGCTTGTCCCCTTTGAGCGTACTGCTGCTGTTCGGGTCGTTGAGGCGGTCGAAGCTGCTGTTAGGGTCATTGAAGTGGTCAAAACTGCTACCTCTGCTGCGGTGGCCTCGGAAGCTGGTGCTTATGCTGCTGTTGAGGTGGCCTCGGTGGTGGGGGCTGCTGTCACTGCTGCTATGCAGGTCTCTGCTGCTGCTGTGGTGGAGGTCTCTGCTGCTGCTGTAGTGGAGGCTGCTGTGGACCTCTCGACTGCTGCTGCTACTGGGGGCGAAGACACTCCCACATACAGTGCCTCATCACACCACACCCAAAATAGGTGTCGGTGAACTGCCTTGGAGGTGGTGCTGGAGGTGTTGCTGGCGCTCACAAGGCTGAGCGACCTGTGCGCCTCTGCTGCTGTGGTCGATACTACTATGAATCACCAGAAGGAGCGTGCCTCTTCCGATCCCTCCTCTGACCATGATTAGACTGAGAACCGGCCCACTCAGCCTAAAAAATCTGAGCCTTCCATACCACTCCCTCGAAAGTAGGGAGCTCATGCCCAATGACACGGCCTCGAAGGCCGTAACGTAAACCATCCTCGAATCGACGGGCTCTCCACTCCTCATCATCTACTAAGTAGGGGGCAAATCTGGACAACGCTACGAAATGAGCCGCGTACTGAGCCATTGTCATATCACCCTGCACCAAGGCCTCGAACTCCAACACTCGCTGTCGTCGGATGTGATCAGGGAAATATTGTCGGTCAAATTGATCCAAAAAATCCTCCCAGGTCCATACAAAATCGGCGCCTGTTACTTGGGAGACTGATGTCCACCAATGCTCAACCTCACCATGGAGAAGAAATATGGCTAATTGGACTCGCCGCTCAGTCATGTATCCCATCGTATCAAATATCTTCTTCACATCGGCTCGTCATCTCTCAGCTACCGTTGGGTCTGGCTCACCCTAGAAACACGGGGGATCGAGCCGTCGAAACTCACGAAGAAGGGCGCTCACGCACTCCTGCTCGGCTTGATCCGGTGAAACAACAGGGTGCCTGCCCTGCCCCTATAGTGCTACCGTCACAGCCTGCAACATCTGCTGTAACTGGGAAGCACTCACGGATATGGTCGGATCCGCACCGGTCTCTTGTAAAGGAGCTGCATCGATAGGCTGGGCAGTAGGAATCTGTGGTGGTGAAACGGGGATCGTCGGTGGTAGTGCCGGGGTCTCCGATGGTGGTGCGGGAGTCTCAAGCGGTGGTGCGGGAGTCTCAGGCGGTGGTGCTGGAGTCGATCGGGTCACTCTCCTGGGCATATTGTTCTACAGGAATGAGCAAAGGCGCCTATTAACTTGAAACTCTCGAAGGCACGCACGTTAAGGGTCTGTAACAACAGATCACTAAGCTATCCGGACTTGGGACACAATCGTCCTAAACTCATAGCAGACATATAATGTTGTTCTTAGTTATTCCCAAGTTATGCTCTGATACCAACTTCTGTCATGCCCCAAACTTGGAAACCAGGCTCACAAAATCCCCGATCACCGAATCCGGCGCTGACAGCCTCCGTAGAACCCCATTCTCGGCTCCCGGCGCCCATTCGCCAGGTTCCGATCCTAAGATGCTACGAGGAGGATTTCCAATATCAGTTTAATTCGTAATAAGCATAACCAAGGCATAACCCACAAATAACAACCAAAAACTCCATAACATTTCTACTATGATAAAAAACTTTACAAGTACAATGAGCATAAAGGAAAATACAATGATAAAGGACAAAAAGCTCCAAGATGATCTGCTATGCGCTCTTGCCTCATCGCTGCTGCGGTCCAACGTCACCTGTATGCAACGGTCGTGCATAAGCTTATAAAAAGCTTAGAGGGTGGTGAAAGTATGTGCGCAAGGTAGTAACACAATTATGCAATATCAGAGTAATGCGGAACATGCTGGTGAATCCATGAATACTGTTAGTTGTACCAAGGCTATACGATGTAAGACATGAATAATGTCGGCTATACCAAGGCCATGCAATGTGAAGCATGAATGATGTCAGCTATACCAAGGCCATGCAATGCGAGATGCAACCCAAGCATACGAATTCTCATCTAAGTCCACATATCAATACAGCTCAAATCTGGAATATCACCGGGGTCTAGTGCACTCTAAACTAGATTGCCGCTCCATCGCGCACAATAAGGTAAGTGGAAGAGACCTCACTATCCGCTTGCCAATATCGGGCTCGGCTCATCGATAGCGGACCCATTCCTTGAGCTGGTCAAACTCAGCCTAGCTTTGCACCCTCCACTCGGGTGGATAAGGCCGCACCCCCTTCCAACCGACCACGACATAGTGGAAAGCGAGGCCGTCTGGTAATCGACACCTGGCGCTCATGCACCCACTCGGTCTAGACGTTGGAGCAACCTCTTGATACCATAAGGGTTTTGGGACTTTCACCCAGGGATATCTATAGACCCCATGTAGAACAAGATTTTTGGTATCTAATCTTGCCAACCATGATACGCCTGTGAAGCCTACGGTCCTGACGTCGCTAGGGCGTACAGTAACCACATCACACAATGCGAATGCATGAATCACACTATCCAGTCATGCAACAATCCTGCACGTATCGTACGCTCATGTAGGGCAACACCGCCTATCGAGGAGCCCCTAATCAATCTGCCCGGAGGCATATGCTATGATCAGTCACTTCTCATATCAAGCATACATATGATGCATATGATCATGAATTAGGAACTATACTAAACATGCTATACAGTGATGGATGTTGTTCTTAACAAAGATGGGCCTAGACGGCCTACAAGTATGGCCTAACAATGAGCCGTAGGGAGAATTATAATGCGGACATTTAACCAACATTATTCTTACAATGTGGATGTCAAACCATCATTGCTCCCAAGGCACGGCTGCCATAAACATCATTACTCAACCCATGGTAGGGTTACACATTGTAATGGACTTGTGTACATCCTATTAGGCCTCGACCCATGGGCCTTTGTTACATCAAATGGGCCACATAACATGGGCTTCATATATATCAAGGTGGGCCTCAATGGATGGGCCATAACTACATCAAGATGGGCCTAATTATATGGGCCGATCAAATGGCCAAGTTGAATGGGTCGAATCAATCGAGCCGAGTCAAATGGGCCTCAGGTATATCAATTCGGGCCCACCCTCACATATTTTTTTGAGATCCGACCTATTCACAAGTTAACATAAAGATAGATGAAATGAAAACAAATATCAATTCAATTGGGAACTAATGCTGCCCTTAGAAGTTGAGCAGTGGATGCCAGGTCCACTATTTAAATGGTGGGGTCCATTCAAACTTTAGATCTGATTCACTCATTTTCCCATGTCTTAAAATGATCTCATAAATGGTTGGACGGCATGGATACAACACTTGCATCATGGTGGGCCCTACCGTTCAAATAAGGGATGGTGTAGATAACGCATATACATAGGGAGTGGGTCCCATCGTCGGATGGATGGCGTGTGTAAAACATATACATCATGCGGGACCTACATGATGCTGACGTGCAAAGAGAGAGAGAGAGAGAGAGAGAGAGAGAGAGAGAGAGAGAGCACGTGGCTGCTCTCTTTCTTTCCTTTCTTTTCTTTTTCTTTTTTCTTTTTCTTCCCTGACACCAACAGAGGTGGTCCCACGTAGGGCCCACCACAATATCATACATGATATAGGATATATATATATATATATTATACAATATAATATATCATATATATAATATAATATAATATATATATACAATATATAATATAATATAACATATATTATATGCATAACATCCATGGCCTGAACGGTCGCATAACTCAGGGAGGCCCCACACGAGGGGGTGGGTCCCACCGTCCGAGGATAGTGGACACCACACGTGATGGTGTGGCCCACCAAAATGGGTGAACGGCGTGGATAGGGTGGGTCCCACGTCAGTTGACACTTCACCGTTAGCCACCCTCACTAGGGAACGGTACCAAGACCTCAGTGTTGCAGCGAGGTATCTCCACTCAGTCTGCCAGTTGAGCATGGATTAGGGCGTGCACACGCACCAAGGAGGACCCCACACGGATGTGGGTCCCACTGTTTTGGACGGTGAACGGTGGATATAACACATATACTATGGTGTGGCCCACCAAAATGAATGGACGGCATGGATGGGTCCCATGGACCCCACCGTTAGCCCACACCCATGTCAATACACCCTCCATGCTAGTACACACCCACCGTCAGCACACCCACTGTCAGCACACACTTCATGTTAGCCACCTCCACAGGGGTCATTTCCAAGACCTCAAGTGTTGAAACAAGGCATCTCTCACTCCTGCCACTTGAGCCATGTGGCTGGGTGGGCCCACACCAGATCATACTTCACTGGCAGCCACTCCCATTGATAGCCACCTCAAGGTGGGTCCCTTATAGATGGTTGGGATGGTATAACAACATCATGGTGTGTCCCACATAGGTGGGGTCCACCGGTAGATGGCATGAATGATACACACACATTAGGTGGGCCATAATCATAGAAAGAGAGAGAGAAAGAGGGAGACATCGGCGACGATGGAGGGGCCCTGCCACTATGGGCCCCTCTTTGACACAAAACCTACATCAAGGTGGGTCCCACATAAGTGAGCCCTTACATCATAAAGATTTAAAAAAAAAGAAAAGAAAAAAAAAAGAGTGGAGATCCAAGATCACCCATCGGCTTCTACTTGCACCCTAGGCTTCCTTAGCTCCTTAGCTTCGATTCCAACGGAGGAGATGAGGTTTGGATGGTTGAGATGAGAGATGAAAGGGTAGGTAAAGTGGGCCACACACAAAGCTCTCTTTTCTCTCTTTGGATGCTTGGACGTGAGATGCTTCTCTTGCTTGGGAATGTGTTTGAAAATGAGAGAGAGAGAGAGTTGTAAAGGGAGAGAGAGATGGGTGATGAATGTGTTAATGTAGTGAGTGATGGGTGTAAGAGCCTCTTTTTGACTTTTGGGGTAAAAGGTATAAGAAAAGTATGGCTTGTGTAAGAGCTTTTTGACTTTAGGGGTTACTTGGGGAAGGGTGAGAGGTGATGTGTACTTGACATGTACTTGACATAATGGAGTTGATTGATTGATTGATGGACGTGATAAGTCGTAAAGATTCTTTTCAGTTTTTGCACGCACGGCGTTTTCCTCGCACTGAACGCTGGCCTACATCTCCTAGCCAGAGTATCGCCTTGGCGCGTGAGTCGCGGCATCGGAACCGCGGCGATGGTGCGGTTGCTAAGGTAAGTCTTAGGTTGAATCGATTCAGGTTGATGGCGTGTGACGCAGGGTCGCACGTAAATGCCGGTTAAGGGTCGAACATTGTCGAAATTCGACCAGGAAGACCGCGGGGACCTACAGAATGGTACGGTCTAAGATATGGGTCTTACAAGGAGAGTGAGAGTAGGGGGAGGTAGTTGGGTGGACTCAATGACTTGGTGAGTTTAGAACTGAACCGACTCATAACTGAGTTGGGTTCTGCCAAGTTCCAGGCCATTTTGGGGATGTTTTAGTCTAGCTACCTAGTTGTCAACGTGGGGTTCTAATCTCTTTCCATTTGGGTCAATTGGGTCTGAATCAAGGCCAAGTCGAGTCACCGGGTCGAGCTATTAAGTCGACTAAGGTGAATCAACATTTTCTTCCTAGACTAGATTTGTTTCGATTTACTATTATCATTATTACTACTATTATTATCATGATTATTAATATTATATATGAGTAGCCATTATTAGATTATTTATCCTAATATTAATTATTATAAACAAAATTACAATTATTAAATATTAGTAATTATTTATCACTCTAAAATGTTATCATTGATAGTAGACCATACGATTTATTACCATCATAATGATTAATATTATCATGTTAGCTAATATTAGTTATATCGTTAATGTTAATGGTAATTTTATAATTATTAATATTATTAATATTGTGATCAATTGTACATCAATTAACGTTCAAATCCTAAAATCTAAGCCTAGAACTAAACTATAGGATGAAACCCTAAATCTAAGTAATCCAAACCTTATGTCATAATCTTAATCATAAATAGTGTGTAGAGCATGAATCTAACAATACAATTTTATAATTCAAGGTAGGGTTCGATTCTAACGGCCCACGCACTTCCTAGTAAATCTAGTAGGCGATTCGACTCATAAGGTGGATGACCTTTTACCTTGGGCTTTTCGCTTTCATGTTAGTTTAAGCGATGGTTTCCATTTTAAATTCTTGACTAATAATTGATATCCTTATTTCATGATTATTTATGTTGTTATTGGGATAGATCCTCAAATTATATGCTCAACATTTATCTTGTATAAACACTTACATGTTGCACATAAATATCTTCTCATACTTGTAGATTGTTCATGAATCTTGAATTGCCATATCAATTAGTGAAAAACTCCACTTAAATATGTATATCTAGAATTGGGATGTAACTTGTTAATTGTATTTATCATGACCCTCGAACTAGTGGCCATTTTTATCCAATAGATTAAATGGAATTTTGTTGTGGACTTACCATCCTGTGGATCATTTGTGCCTATGTGGCTTTTGAGGATAATCTTTTTTTTACTACGTCCTTTGATGGACTATTTGCCCTATGTGGCTTTGTTTGAATATTTGTCATACGTGGCTTTGATGAAATATTTTCCATATGTGGCTTTGATAAAATATTTGCCCTATGTAGCTTGATGGATCATTTTCATATAATCTCACGATGATAAGTTCCATTTGTTGAATTATGATTGAGCATTGGGTGAAGAAGTTGTCATTAAACATTTTAGTGTTGGAGTCTCATAAGCCGGGGATGGTGGTATCGGACACTATGTCCGAGTTGTTGGCTTATGTTGGGTGACGAGTCTTACATAGTGACCTTTGAACTTTCTTAATATGGATGTTTGCAATTTGAATAATAACAGTTGGGCTAATCATACATTCATGGAATACGAGCGATGACAGGTGGCTAATTCTGAATGTTGTAGCACATATCCTTTGTCGTGGTATGTTTCACTAGCTCCCAAACCACTGATAATCGACCCGATTTATTGAGCTAGTCACTGCTCACATGCTTGATGTATTTTCGTTGGTGATTGGCCACTTGCATGTGGGTTTTCGCCCCCCTCATGAGTTTCACTCAAAAGCTAACTAGATGAGCATCCCCAGTTGATGTGCATTTATGCATCCATGGATTTAAATAAGATTATTGTTGGAGCAAAAATTAAAGAAGATGATTGGGAACCAATATACTTTGGTTGTGCAGCACGTAACAGAGTAAAATATGATAATCCATTGTGCGACGCGCAAAGGAAAAGTATGATCGCACAATGTGATGTGATAATGGTCCATTGCACCTCGCGCAATGGGACTCACCTCCCACGTAACAAAGAAGTGTTGTGCGAAAGAAGGGACTCACAAGTGTGGTGGCCTATAAATACTCCTCATTTCTCTTCATTTGAGATATTCGAAGACTCTGGAAGCCAGCATAACAAATATTTCTTAAGAATTCACAAGGTATTGAACAATACCTGTTGCGCGGCACGTAACAGGGTGTCCGCACAATGAATTATCTGGAGATCATTGCACGACACACAATGAACTCTTATCCTCCACAAGTAATGTTTACGTGACTCTTTCAAGAGTTCAATTGATCATTTGAAAAGAAAAGATTCTTTGAAGGATAAAAAAGACTCACAAGGATATATCTTTCCCGCACAACAACTTCTACAGTCGGAGATCATATCATGAATCGAAATGTTGTCGAAATCAACATTCAAATAGATTCGACTATTATATTTCATAATTATTTACCTTATTTTAGAATCAAGGGAAACATAAGGATGTCAATGAATTCCAGAATCAATAAAATATTTTATGATGATTGTTTTCTTATTCTTTCTTTGTTATTATTGAATAAGATCTCCCTTAAATAAACTACTTTCATTTCTTGTCGAAACAATTGTGTCGTGGATTGTTTTGTATGTTTTCTTGTTTATAATATACTTAACTAATGATGTGGTGCGTAATCTTGAGGAAAATTCACACTGAGCTACCCACTCATTTTTTTGAATATACAATTGTACGAATGGTGCAGGTGATTTGAATGATACTCATGTTCAGACTAATGAGGAGCAGGATACAAATTTTAAGGATGTTTGGTCGTATCTGCCCCAAGAGAAGCAGTGCGATCTTGCAATTCAAGTTTGGTAGTATTTTATTCTCTTTATATGATAAATTGTTTATTTCCTGTATTTGTCGGTATTGAGACATTGGTTTGTATAAGCCCTATGGGCAACCACTCGTATGCTCTGAATTTATATACAAACTTTCCTTTATGCTTGAATTGTTTCTCTTCCGCTGCAATGCTAGTGCTTGAAAAATAAAATAAAAAAAATTATATGTGAAATTTGGGCTACCTTTAAAGGTAAACACTTGGGTTTTCAGAAGATGAATACTAAACTCGGGTTACAAAAATCAAGGCATTACACCAGCCCTAGTCTAGCCTAGCCTAGTAAGGATATGAGTATCCCGAGTGCCTAAGTGTAACACCCCGTACCTTTCAGTACTTGGGTGTTACCATGATGACCAAACTTAGTATAAACACAAACCCAATCTATCTGAACATTCACGTTCATTCTAGCCTAAATATGACCGTTAGGAGCAGTTTTCAGCCATGGATCGAGCCATCCATCTGTTGATTTTTAAATGAACCAGCACACCATCTAAGAAACCTAATTTTAGGATTTTTATCCCCTTGATGAACAAATCAAACCATCCATTATCAACGTTAAACTCTGGATCATCGGATCCACTATTCATCGTGTTCGTAACAGCCTAATGATCAAACTATACCTAAACCATATAAGCTAACTAATCAATACTTAACCAACCATTAAATTCCCTTTATAATTGACTAGGAATCCATATGAAACCTAAATATCATATCTAAATATGATTTAACCATCCGATCGACAGAATTCCACAAATAAAACCCAAAAATCACTTGGTATGGTCCACCAGAGTTTTAGATCAACCTCATTTTAGGACTGATGGCCTTACATAGGTTGATGAATTGAATGGTTAAAGTGAATTTCACCTAAAATGTCTCTGTGGGCCCCACACTTAGGGTACGTGTGCACGACCTGCGAACACTCATAGAGCACCAGACCAAAAGTTAGCTCAAACTGAGTTTGACCCGACATTTCCGAAGAAGGAAATCTTCTTCCTTTCCCGCCAAGCCGATTTTAAACGAACAACGACCATTTGCAACAGTCATGGCCCACCATGATCAATCATATGGGTGATCTAAACCACTCATCTAATTCAGGTGTTGATTCAGCCAAACCCTGCTTGGTTTCCCATGTTGTCGCACATGTGCATGGGCACGACTGCCAGCAAAACAGGAGTTGCGTGTGCGGCAGTTTTCGAAAACGAAAACTTTTGTTTCTCCTTGCCACGTCGGAGGTTCTCCCATCCTAGCCGTCCACCTCGACGAATCCTAAACTCACAACCCAACTGTTTTAGGGCTCTATCAGGCTGAGAAGAGAATGCAGAAAGCATCTTTCCATTTTGTCTTTGTGAAGAAATCTTTGTCATTCATTGGCTCTAGAAGCTCCTTTAGGATGATCTTAGTCGTCCAACCCTGTGCAGCAAGGAGGTTTGTTTGCATCTGAGGGAGAATCTCGCAAACCCTAGAAATGATGCTGTCACGCCCCAAAATTCGGGTACCTAAATAAGGTATTTAGGACCCGAATCCCAAGGTGTGAATTATGATATGATGACATTTATTACAATCCAGTTGATTCAATCGAATTCAGTAAATACTCAACGTCATCTAATAAGAAAATACACCTGAAATATTTATTAAATTCAAATATTTTGATAGTTGTCCTTTCTACATCAAACTTGAACATAAACTAACCTAAATAATAAAAAAAAAAGACTTAATTGAATTAAAACTAATCCTAATTTCCAAAAGTAAAACTAATAATAGAGGCCCGCCTGTTCATAGTATTCCAGTTGTGCACCTGTGCATTTGTTTTAGTAGGATGAGCATAACAGTCCAGTAGAGTCATTTCTTACCCAAAATTTAACATGTTCAGATAATATCAATTTTATAACAATGAAGGAAATAGAATACAGATAACGGAATGTAACAAAAGAAAATGTAATGCATGTAATATTTCCATGAATACTTGTAACATTTAAATTATTTCTTACAACACCGTACCCAAGTGGATGGTCACGTTGCGTTAACGCCCACGCACTGGTACCTCATGGTGAGGGACCCATTTATACGTTAGCTGGTCAGACTACTGCTCCAGTTGTACCTCTGACGTATGTCCACGCACACAATTGTACTAATATGTTGTACATAAAGGATACTCCAAAGGATCCAGTGGGTTTTAGGGTCTTTCACTCAAGGGACACAATTGCCCTACTTACTGACTTTAGGGTCTCTCACCCAAGGGACACAATTGCCCTACTTGCTGATACAATTATACATATCTTTTTATAATTTAAATAATCAATAGATAAACATGAATAACATGAACAATTTTAATATCAACAAAAATAATGATTAACAATTTAATAAACCCAATTTCTACATTATAATGCAAGTTCTGAACGAGGTGCATAAATTTGTTAAAATATCAGGTTCTACATGAGCTCCACCCTTGAGAAATAAATCTCACATTGAGTGGCTGGGGCCTACCAAATTTCATGGTTACTTTCACATTCTCAACTCAAAATTTTTAGTGGTCCAACATTAAAAGTTGGTTCAACAATTTGGACGGTCTGATTATCGTACAAGCATTTCATGATGGACGGTTGAGGAATCACCACCATATTAAGAATGGCAGTAGACTATCATAATAGTGTTATTTATCAAGGAGGCAGAGTGTGGTAATAAATCCATACAACAAACCGAGTAAACTCAAGTAATAATTTAAAAATGCAGGTATATGGTGAATCTATACACTACAGAACCTGAGGGGTTATGACCCTTTACACAATTCAGAGCCGTTGGTTCATTTCTAGAATCCATACAGTAACTTCAATGCCCCACCATTCAATTCTTCATGAAAAATGGGAAAGCTACTCGTGTAAGTAGGATTTGAATCCTACTCGTGTGTCACGTGTCACACGAGCCACATGTGTGATATCTATTCCGTTCATCTGAGAGGTCATGTTTTCTATATTCCCTTTATTGAAAATTTGGCAGTTAAACTAAATAGGTGGACCATACTTGTAAGTTGAATAAGGAACATTGTTAGCTTTCATTCATTCATGGTGCCTAAGAAAAATAGATAGACTGTGCTCTTTTTATTTATTATTATTATATATATAATTTTTTCTATTTGGGTACGTCAAAGATGTGGATTCATAGTAGATTTCTCAGACTTTCACACGTGTGCTATGTTCCGCATGTAGAGACGAGTAAGATTATAGGCATACTGGCATATCTCGTACTAACAGAGTCCCATTATAATAAGAAGATCTCCAGTACAACCGATTGGAAACATTACGGTCCATCAAGTAAATAACTTCTAACCTTTAATATATATGAAAAATCTAACCCATGCACTAGGTTTATTAAATAATTAGGATCACTTACAAAAAAAATACACTTACATTCACTCATTAAATGGATAATACTATTTATCAACAGTTATAAGTTATTTTCTATTTTTAAGGATATCCTGACTAGTATATAGGAATAATTTTTCATATAAGTGATCTTCATGTGGTTTAGATGTATTGGAAGGGTTGGATTTTGTATGAACTTAGTAGATCATAAATCTATTGGTAGGTGGACCGTAACTTGTGGTCCAGCTTGATGGACTTGAACCCTTCTCCATTAAAGTAGTTTCTCATGGTGCATCCTCTGACATCTCATGAGGAGTTATTCGATACTTTGGCAGAGTATGACGATTGAAACACAGGCACTCTGAAATTGTAATTGTGACATATGATAACACAAATATTTTATAAATAGAATTTATAAATTAAATTATAACTTTAGATAAATTGTTTATTTATTTATTTTTGTAAATTTATTTTTTTATAAATATATATGTAACTTATTTTAACATTAAATAACAGATTTATATAAAAATAGAAATTCCTAAATAAATAGGATTCCCTACATAATAATCAATTGACAAACAATATTCCAATCAAAATGTTGAATTAAATAAGCATAATTAAATAACTGAAAATAATAAATTCTAGGATAAAATCACCTACCTTAAAAATAATCTGATGATCCGGCCCCGCTTTAATTTCTCTCTTGATCTACAGAGCTCTCTCTTTCTCTCTCTATTTTTTTTATTTGATTGATTCCTTCGATTCTTTCTCTCTCTCTCTTTTTTTTTATAAATGGATGCGTAATGAAATGGAGGAGGGGATTATGGGACGGTTTCATTTAGTGGGAGGGTTCGGCGCCCATTACCGTACGAAAAGGAAGGAAGCATGGAGAACGTGTAGTCGGCGTGCGAGAGATATAACTATTTTATTTTTATTTCTTTAGATCTGGTGGGTCCCACTAGCAATAATATAATCTACTTCGTCCATCATCTCAGCCTGGCCAAGAGAAGATGTAAGGCCAAAAATGAGGCTGATCCAAAACTCAGGTGGGCCACACAGAAGCGGATAGTGGGCTTAGTTTTCACAAAAAGTGGGTTGTTACAGATGCAACAACCCAAAATCTCACAAACCATTAGAATTTTCATCACGACTGTCCAAACGATGGGTCTCACAATGATCATGGAACCTATCCACACCATCCATACGATATTTATCATAAGACCAACCATTGATTGATGATCCACAATGATCATGGCCATTATCTTCCCTATTCTACCCAAAAACCCACCACCTTCTAGTGGGCCCCGTCTTCTAATCAAAATTATCCATCTGGTGGCCCATAGCACCAGATGACAATCTACAACAATAGAATCCAACCATGTAGAGAAAATGGGCCATGACAGATGGGATTTCAGCAAGAGACGTGTCAAGTTACACTCGAATTAGCCGCAACTAATCCAACGGTTAGTTGATCGTGAACCATCTAGAAGAAGGTCAGAGAGCCTTATAAAAGGCCCTCCTTTTAGGGTTTCTCTTGTCAAAAGTAGAAAGTTGGAGAGAAAAGAGCACTGCTGTTTGTGCCGCACCAAGTGACTCGCCTAAGTTGCGAGCTTGAGTTAGTGAGTCTTAGGTTGTCTGGGCTCTGTGTGGGTCATAGGAGAAGGAAGAAAAGAGAGAAGGAAGTAAGCAGAAAGGAGAGAGATAGTGAGAGTCATGTCTTCATGCCACACTCGTCGTGTTATCGAGTTTGCTGGAGCAAATCACTCCATGTTCTAGGGCCAAGTCTGGGCGAGTCCAGACTTTATGAAAGTCTAGAGAGAGAGAGATAGAGAAGTAGGAAGAAAATAGGAAGAGGAAGAAGATAGAGAGGAGAAAAAGAGGGTTGTTGCCTTACCCCATTGGGTAGACTCGGACCGAGTCACGAGTTGGGCCGAGTTGATGGTCGTGTAGAGAAGAAGAGAGAAAGGAGAAAGGAGGGAGAGAGAGAGATAACGAGAAAGATAGAGAGAGGGAGTCGTGTGGTGTCACACCGAGTCCGCACCACTAAATCGGATCATGGGTTGTTGTCGAGTTAAGCTACCTCGACTCGTTGTTGAGTCAGGCGAGTTTAGAACTCTTACTGGACCTACCTGAGAGACGAAGAAGAAAGGAAGGGAGAAGAAGAGGAGAAAAGGGAATGCGAGAGTGAAAGAGAGCAGGAAAAAGAGAGAGAGAGAGAGAGAGAGAGAGAGAGAGAGAGAGAGGGAGTGAGTCGACTCACTGTCGAGTTAAGGCGATTCAGACGGTTGAGTCCGGTTTGAGTTCAGGTCAAGTCAGCTTGGTTAAGTTAGGTTTGGGGTTGGACATTGGAAAAGGAAAAAAAAAAAAAAAGGGGGGGGGGAAAAGGAAAGAGAGAGAAGAAGATAGGGATAAGAAGGGGTTGCATTAGTCGGTCATCACCGAGCTAACTCGATTAATCTCACCAAGTTTAATTTGAATCCATTTCTAGCTAGGTAAGTTAGAAGAAGAAGAAGAAGAAAGAAGAAGAAGAGAGAGAGAGAGAGAGAGAGAGAGAGAGAGAGAGAGAGAGAGAGAGGAGAAATGAATGAGGAAGAAGAAGTTTTGTTGAACTGACTCAGCGAGTCAACTCGATGAGTTGAGTTTCAGACAAAACTAAATCAAGTTTGGGTTGAGTTGGTTCAAATTAAGATGAGCAGCCGAGTCTAGATTGGGTTGATCCAATTGGAAAGTTCAACTCAGTTATCAACTAGATTGGTCGGTTTTAATAATATATATTGGAAAATTTGTATAATATAAGGATGAACTTGATTCAAGCTACTTCACACCTTCAAACCCTGTGGAGATGTGAACTCGTATCCTAAGGTGAGGACTCCCCATTTAAGCTTTCCACTTAAATTTGTTAATCTTGATATATATGATGTTTTAATCTTTTACATTTAATATCTCTTGAGTTACTTGATTAATCTACTTGTCTCACTATATGAATATGATAATCTGTTGCGCAATTATCTCTTGAATTGAATAATTAACATGTCTCTTTAATTCCAGTAAGCATGAATAATTTGATTGCTACATGTTATCTCAAGTTACAATTTTTTTTGATCAATTAGATGCCTGCCACTTGTGATTATTTGATGATATTTTGGAGGTCTTCGAACTAGTGTATATTTCTAATAGATTGAATGAAATTTGTCATGGACTTACCATCTCGCAGATCATTTGCGCCTATGCGAATTACCCATTTTTATCACATCCATTAATGGACCATTTGCCATATGTGGCTTTGATTGGACATTTACCTTGTTTGGCTTTGATTTGATATTTTCCCTATGTGGCTTTGATCTTCGGATATTTGCCCTATGTGGCTTTGATGGAATATTTATCCTTTTGAGGTTTGATGGTTTAATTGGTATAAACTTGCTAAGTTTTGGGTCACTATGCGGAGTTCCATATGATTTTTCGAGTGAAGTTGAAGTTCATTTATTGATTTTCTAGTGACATTGCCGAGTTCATATGATTTCCGAGTGACGTCGGACTTCACGTATTGATTCTCTCTTCATTGTACGGAGTTCAATTGTATTGTGATTTTCGGGTGAAGCTGAAGTTCATTTACTGATTTTCTAGTCACATTGTAGAGTTCACGTACAATATAATTTCTGGGTGAATCAGAGGTTTGAATGTTGATTTTCTATTCACCTTTATAGAGTTCATTTGTATCGTGATATTCGGGTGAAGCGGAAGTTCACTTGTTAATTTTCTAGTCACCTTGAAAAGTTCATATGATTCTTCGGTGAAGCAGAAGTTCATTTGTTGATTTTATAATCACTGTGTAGAGTTCTATATGATTTCCAGGTGAAGCATAAGTTCACTTGTTGATTTTTTAGTCATCTCGCGGAGTTCACATACAATGTGATTTCCGGGTGCAATAGAAGGTCATATGTTGATTATTTGACTATATGGACATATTAGTTTGTATTATGATTTCTACCATGTTTTTCCTAATGATGAAATTATGTTGGTTGGCTATATTTATGAGTGAATGATCATGATTTTGAATTTCATTGTTTAAAATATCTCTTTCTATGTCTTGCGAACTATACTGGATTATGAATGATGAGTGTGTAATCTTAGATGGTATTCCTCACTACGATAGTCATTGATGCTATCAAAACATATCAGTTGATGCAAGTGTAGAGTGAGCCGATGCAATTCACTTAGTTGATGGAATAGATCGAGCAGTTGTTGATATATACAGGGTCTTAGTTAAACATATTATGCTTCATCATTAGGCTATAGACTTTCATTTTTGTTTAGTGTACTTTTGGTGTTTAGGTTATATATGTCCTATATGGGCACTACAATTGGATTTGGTTATTAATGGAAAAACTTTTACTCAATGTATGGTTTACTCCGCTAATAATTACTGCTAACTTTGATTAATGATAAGATTATTTAAATTTAAACTTTAAATTCCAGGTTAACACTCGAGTTTTCAGAAAATGAGCACTATACTCGGGTTTCGAGAACCAGGGTGTTACACTAAGTCCTAACCCGAGTCACTCGATCTAGCCTTGCAATATTACCGTCCATCTAATCATTCAAGCTTCGATAAAATTAGAACATTAACATTATGCAACACTCATTTTCTTCTCAACCCTCTTGCTCTTCATACATCAGCATTACATTACATTCCATCATTTTCTCGTATCTAACTAGCGGGCGTATGCTCTGTGGCTTGCCAATATAATCAGAGCTGGCCCACCAGAAACCTTAGCTAGTTAGTTGTTGCTTTATATATATGGGAAAAGGTACAATGTGCTCGAGCTGACGATAAGCTCCCGTGAGGTCGAGTTGTGTGGGCCCCACCGTGATGTGTTTCGACCATCAACACCGTGCATTTGATGGGTACCCTTTAAATTATGGGATATCCCAAAAATCAGCCGTATACGGAACTCAGGTGGGCCATACCATCTAAAATTATGTGAAGACACTGTTAAAACATATAAAAGCACTTGGTGGGGCCCACTTGAGTTTTACATGCGCCTGAAACTTGGTCTGAACCCTCATTCAAGTGGGACACACATAATGGATGGGCTGGATTTGCAAACTACATCTCAATGGGCCCTCAAAAATGGTTATGAATGTTTTAATGGTGCACGACCCCTCCCCACTTTTGTATGTGGTGTGGTCCACACAAGTCACGGATTGACTTGATTTTTGAGACCTAGGCCCACGATGGAATAGTGCATCTGACTGATGGGGTAGATGTTCGAAACGTAACACGGTGGGGCCACACAGCTCGACCTCATGGGGCGTTAAAATCAGCTTGAGCGCATTGTACCTTTTCCCTATATATATATCATCATTACATTACATCCCATCATTTTCTCGTATTTAACTGGCGGACGTATGCTATGCGACTTGTCAATATAATCGAAATTGGCCTGCCAGAAACCTTAGCTAGTTAGCCATCATTTTATCATAAGCATTAATATGGCGTTAAGCATCCTACGCATCCCATTTCTACATATTTTGCACCCTGCACTCTGTCGGTTCGAATGTATGTCGATATAATCGGATTCTGCCGATCAGAAATTCGGATCAACTAACCATCATTATCATTGCATTACATTTCAATATTTTGTGTGTGAGAACTAATCCTATTCCTAAAAAATTAGTCATATCTTGTGAAGTAAATACCGCACATCTGTAAGGGCAAAGTGGATGCCTAACACCTTCCCTCTTTATAACCATGGTCCCTTACTCAGAATCTCTGGAACACAAATTCATGCATCATCGTAGGGTTAAGAATCTCTGGATTCCAATCCTAAGCATTTCTATAGTGTCTAACCGACTGTAGGATCAAATAATTGGTTCATGGCGACTCTGGTCAAATGTAACACCCTCTTAACCCCCATGAAAGCCCTCGAGCAAGGCAACCGATGAAAAAGCAAGTCGAGCGAGATCCTCAATGTCCACATACGTGTCTGCACTCACATACGAACGACAACGAGCAAATCATACTCGCGCCCCCATAAATCTCTAATCCATACCCTTCGACGACACGTAGCTTGCCAAAAGTAGAACAACTTAGAGCCTTGCACACATATGCAATCAAGATAAGAGAAACACTGCATGAAGGACATGACGGTCACATGAGTGGCACATATGACCTGCATTGTACATAAGAAGCTACTTAAAGTCCCGCCGATGTTGGATATTCTGCAATCCAGTATACTCACAACAAGGTTGTCTCATGCAATATGACAAAAAGGAAAATTTTTCAGAAATGATCGATACTTTCATGAAGACCACATAGGATTAGAAAGAATAAACAGAAGATTCCATCCAAAATTAGTATCACAGGATATGATTCTTTTGAACTCATCCGGTGATAGTGCGCAAGTGATTGCATTTAGTGCTTTAGCATTAGCACTACTCTCATTTTTCTGAAGTGTGGTCCATTGAAAATACGGTGTAATTTTCATAGATTTTGAACCATCAACACTAGTAACTTCCATGATAGGAGGTTTCCATTCAGTCACTGTGGCTAGCCACACACTTTCATCCATTGATTTGAGGAAGATCCTCATTCTTGCTTTCCAATAGGCATAGTTGGAGCCATCAAAAGGTGGAGGCCTAGTAACTGAAAGGCTATCAAAATTTGACATCTTTTTTTTTTTATATAGCTTAGATCGTTAGCTCAGGAAATAAATCCAAATAAAAAGCAACAAAAATGAGCTATTAGGCTCTGATACCACTTGAAAAGGCCAAGCTATATGTCCTAGAGGGGGGGTGAATAGGACTATGCCAAATTTATAATAAAATCAGCGGAACTAAAATAAACCAATACCCTTACAATTATGAATCAATACACAATGCTAAATTTAAATCACCTTGATAAATAAGTATTGAGAGATTGATACAAATTCAGTTCTAAGGACAACCTTACACCATAATAAACAAGGGCTTATGGTAGGACAACCTTATTTCTAGAACCTCTTTTGAATCAAGGACTCAATGTTAATATAAGTAAATGAAATAGCAAGGAATTGAAAATAAATGCGTAGTAAAGATCTAAATTATTACAACAATCCCCACACTTGCTTGAAATGAAAATAGTTACAACATTCACATCCACTTGTACATTCCACACAAACGAATGATAAAAGATATGAAAATTAAGCAAGCATTCAATCCACAAGACAAAGAGTTATAGTGGTTCGCTTTGTGTGTACACCAACTATTTTCAACATGACCACAGAATGCTACTCCACTCCTAATATCCTCACACGGGGGATATTAGCGTTCACTATCAAATAGGTTTTCTCGGGTTCACCAAAAACCTTTACAATTGTGTCTTTTCACTTGGGCTTACACAATTCAAAAACCCTCTCTTTTCGAAGTTTTCTGGTTTTCCTCGGACAACCAATACAATGAGATTTTTCTCGCTCAATCTCAAACAAAACCAAAAATAAATGAATTTTACTAATTGTAAAATACCCGGATTTCTCCTTTAGCAACCCGGTAGAACCAATCGGAGTAGATGATTGAATATCAAAGTTCAATTTCCAATACTCACATTCATAAGGTTCTAAATTCTAATAGATTTTAGATTTAACTTGTTGGGCGTAGCTATATTTGATTTTGATTCCAAGAAGAAGAAATAAGATAATTCCTCTTTTCAAATAAGATTGGAATATAGAAACAAAATCAAATTAAATAAGCTAGCAAAAAGGAATATTAAATAAGCACAATTTAGCTTAAAATAAACACAGACTTATCTCAGAGTGATTACTTGAAAATTCTTGAAATGGAATGGAGTTGAGATGTAAAAACTCTGAATTTCGTGTTCAATTTATAGAAGAAAAAATCTTTCCTACGACTGGTCTTAGAAACCTAGGACTGGTCGTAGCTCTAACGGATTTTTGAAAAATTGAGCGCGATCTTTGAAAGTCGTTCCACGACTGGTTGTGTGTACCCTACGACTGGTCGTGGGTCACCTACGACTGGTCGTAGATACCTACGACTGGTCGTAGGACCATGAAATAAGTTGCTGGATATTGAGTCGTAGCTCCACGACTGATTGTGGACGAGTCGAAGCCAACCTACGACCGGGTCGAAGGACTTCAGGAATGGTCGTGGGCGTACCAGAAATTCCGAAAAATCTTTAACTACTTAAGACTGGTCGTGGAATTTCTTGGACTAGTCGAACCAATGTCAGGACTGGTCGAACAAGAGCTAGGACTGGTCTTGGAATAGACCAAACTTATGAAAAATAAATATTTGATTTATGTATCCAACATGACCTACTTAAAGGGTCAACCTAAGGTCATTCAAACCTGAAACATGTCGTATGGACATTGAACTTCAACCATTCAACGAATATAGATTGTTTGAACCATATCAGGCTTGTGATCTTGAACTTTGTTGTAGCTTCAAACTTGAGATCTTCATCAGCATAACAACTACTTCATGCATTGCTTATTAGTCTTGAAGTCATGAGTTGTTCTTTAAGACTTGAACATCAACATTGTAGCTTCTTGAATTTCAACATCTTGAGCTTCAACTTGTAACGTCTTGAAGAGTTCGACTTATAGCTTCTTGAAGTATTTAAGCAGTGTCTTGAATAAAAATCATCATACAAGCACAAGACACAGATAGATGTTTTGACACATCAAAATTTGACAACCAAAGGAGTATGAGACCATAACCCTTACAATCTCCCCCTTTGTCAAATTTGTGACAAAACACCCAAGTAATAATACTTCCAAGAGAAACACAACAGGTGAGAAGCATGCACAGATATATAGACATGATAAGCAATAACTAGCATCATTCATTTTCCCATAACTCCATAACTCCCCCTGAGTAATAGGAGCATAAAAAGCATGCACAGATATATAGACATGATAAGAAATAACTAGCATCATTCATTTTCCCATAACTCCATAACTCCCCCTGAGTAATAGGAGCATAAAAAGCACAAAATCCTCCAAACTTCTCCCCCTTTTTGACACAAAATGACAAAGAAAGAAGAGCAGTAATGAAAATAGGAGTTAATGCAAGAGAAAATTGTGCATAACCAACAGTAAGGTTTTGAGATGCATGCAAATATCAGTAAATATTACAGACAAAAAAAATCAGTCAGAACCAGAAGAGGGTGCAGGATTAGATGGATCAATTTTGTGTAAACCCTTAGCAACTCGCCTCATATATTTGCGTAAGTATGAAAATTGTGTGTCTTGAGTAACACGAATTTGAGCCACCTGCTCTTGAAGAGAATTCAATCTTTCATCAAAATCAAAAGGCTGAAAATCAGGATCATCAGCCGAGTCTGACTCAAGTTCTTCAAATAAGTCATCCATATTCACGTCTTCAGGAAGATCACTAGCTTCAAGATTACTCCGAAAGACCACCGCTACCAAGATCCACTTGGCCTTTAGCCAAATCTAAAGTCATCTTATTAAGATTGGAATTATTAAAAGGGAGATGATGGATGGGTTTTTCTCTAGTAGGCATAGCTATGAGCATATGATTTGCCAACATAGTCAATAAATAACCAAAGGGTATATCACTATGTCCAGGATGGTGACGTGTAATAATAGAATGACAAATTAAAGAAGGAAGACATATTTTTGCACCAGAGACAAAGAATGCAAAACACGAACCATAAAAGCAAAGTGAGTTCGGTTTATTACCAGAACGTGGATAAATATTAGAGATGAATATCTTATGAAGTACTCTGTGTCTGGGTAACAAATACCTTGAGGGAAGTGTATGACCTTTATGAGTCCAATGAACATCCAAATTACATAAATCTCTAGTAAGCATTCTTCGTTCAGATTCTGAGAGACTATCATGTAAAATATTAATTGGAATGCTTTCATCATTGACAGGTATTTCCATAATGTCTGCAATCAAATGTCGATCCACTACAAACAAACCTTCTTGTGTATCAACTTTAAAAGTTAAATCCTCAAGAGAAAAATCACAGATACATGCAAACATGGATTGGGCAATGGACTGGTATGCAGCTCCACCCCAATGTAAGATGTTAACCCATCCCACAGATTCCAATAGAGAAGGGATACCAAAAGAAGCTATGTGATTGACATTAACATGACGCTCAACAATAACATTGCGCATACGCAAATCCCGAGCATCAGAAGGATCATTTTCAAGAGAGCGAAGATGACGTTGAACAATAGAAGTTGATCTAGAAGAAGATGGACCTCGAGTAGTTTTCTTTTTACCTCTAGCATCCATTTTCAAAGAAGGATTTCAAGGAAACAACAAGTTGGAAGAAATGAAGTTTAAATAAAACAGATTTTTCAAGATAAAACCCCAAACCTGCAATGAATGACCAAATAGATTCCATAAAAATGATATTTGAAACACTAATAGCAAAAATCTATAAAAAAAAAAATGCAAAAGAACCACTAACCTTGAAGAACAATGAAGGTGGGTTGGGTTGGTCGTAGCTAGAACCGTTGGAGAGAAATGAAGAAGAAGACAAAATCCCCAATTTTAAGTGAAATCCCGAGATTCACGACAGGTCGTGTACGTGTTCGACCGGTCGTGGCACGACCGGTCGTGTATTCTCACGACAGGTCGAGTACGACAAAATTTGCAAAAAAAATTTTTTTTTAATAATTTCAAATTTAAGCAAATAAAACATCAAACTTATGTACATTATGATACACAAAATCATGCAAACTCAATTTAAATTGCACATACCGAGATCAAACTTTAATTTATTAAACCTGCTTTTGTCGAGCAGTTTAGTGAAAATGTCCGCCAATTGAGTCTCGGTTGGAATGTAATCCAAATATATTAATTTTTCTTCCACTAATTCACGAATGTAATGAAATCTAATGTCAATATGCTTAGTACGTGAATGCTGAACTGGATTTTTAGAGATATTTATTGCACTGGAATTATCACAAAATAGAATCATAGAATCTTGAGTAATTCCATAATCGCTTAACATTCGTTTCATCCAAACAAGTTGAGTACATGCATTTCCAGCAGCAATGTATTCAGCCTCAGCAGTTGATAGCGATATAGAACTTTGCTTCTTGCTAAACCAAGAAACAAGACAATTTCCAATGTAGAAACAACCACCACTGGTTGATTTCCTATCATCAATGTTTCGCACTTACAACAAGATCAAGGCATTCAGGCTAATTGAACATTAGTCTCATGTGGATACCAGAGACCCAATTTAGTAGAACTTGCGACATACCGCATAATCCGCTTAATAGCAGTTAAGTGAGATTCTTTAGGATTTGATTGATAACGAGCACAAATACCAACACTTAAAGCAATATCTGGTCTACTAGCAGTTAGATAAAGTAAACTACCAATCAAACTACGATACAATTTAGGATCCACATCATTACCTGTAGAGTCTTTTGAGAGTCTTACAGTTGTACTCATAGGAGTATCAAAATTTTTACCTTTCTCAAATCCAAATTTCTTAATTAAACTCTGAGCATATTTGGTTTGAGAAATAAAAATTCAATCAGGTTGTTGTTTTACTTGCAACCCTAGGAAATAGTTTAATTCTCCAACCATGCTCATTTCGAATTTAGACTTCATCAAATCTGCAAACTCACAAATCATGTTAGTACAAAGTTGATCCATAAATAATATCGTCAACATATATTTGAACCATTAGAATATCATCGTTATGTTTCTTAACAAAGAGCGTCTTATCAACACACCCCATCCGAAAATTATGACTCAAGTAAAAACTTAGTCGGCTTTTTCGTACCATGCTCTGGGAGCTTGTTTCGCACCATAGAGAGCTTTCTTAAGACGATACACATGATCAAGTAAATTTAGGATCTTCAAACCTCGTAGGTTGTTCAACATATACCTCTTCATGTAAATCACCATTCGAAAGGCACTCTTTACATCCATTCGATAAATTTTAATTTTCCTAAAACATGCAATGGAGATAAAAAGTCGATTGATTCAAGACGTCTGTTTCATTATAGTCAATTCCTTCAATTTGTGTATATCCCCTGTACAACTAGTCTTGCTTTATTTCGAATAATATTTCCAAGCTCATCGATTTGTTTTTGAAAATCCATTTTGTTCCAATAATATGTTTATCTTTAGGTCTAGGAACAAGTTGCCAGACATCATTTCTGACAAACTGATTAAGTTCTTCTTGCATCGCAAGAATCCAATTTTCATCTGAAAGTGCTTCTTTTACGTTACCCGGTTCAATCTGGGATGTAAAGCATACGTAGTTACATATGTCCTCTAATTGTCTACGAGTGCACACACCAGTGAGAGGGTTTCCAAGTATTTGAGAAGTTGGATGATCTTTAACAGTCCTTAATTCAGGATTAGTTTCACTTGATGAAATTTCTTGTTTTTCAAGTATAAGAACTTCATCATTATCTAAACTAGGAACAAGTGTATTCAAAAGATCGTCAATCACAACATTTATTGATTCTTGAATCACACCGGTCATGTTGTTCAGAACACGATATGCACGACTATTTAAAGAATAACCTAAAAAGATCCCTTCATCACTTTTAGTGTCTAATTTTCCCAAATTTTCACGGTCACGCAAAATATAGCACTTGCTGCCAAAAACTCGAAAATATTTGACAGAAGGCTTTTTCTCAAACCACATTTCATAAGCCGTTTTATTATTAGATTTACAAATATAAACACGGTTAATAATGTAGCAAATTTGTATTCACCGCTTCAAATTTGAGAGATTCCTAGGAAGCTTCATGATATTTAACATAACACTTCCCATTTCTTGAAGCACTCTATTCTTCCTCTCGACAATTCCATTTTGTTGAGGAGTTTTAGTTTGAGAATTCATGCGATATTCTCGATCGCTACAAAATTTCTCAAACCGCTATTTTCGAATTCGGATCCATGATCACTACGGATCTTGCTGACTTGAGAACATTTTTCAGTTTGAATCCATTTTATAATCTTTTTCACTTCATCAAGGGTTTCTGATTTATCTCTCAAGAATGAAACCCAAGTGTATCTTGCATAATCATCTACAATAACTAAGATGTACTTTTTGCCACCTCGACTTTCCGTTCTTGTTGGTCCTATAAGATCCATATGGAGAAGCTCGAGTGGTCTTGTGGTGGTATTGGAGTTCACTTTTTTGTGAGAGCTTCTAGTTTGTTTACCATACTGGCATTCACCACAAATCTTGTCTATTTTTTGCATTTTAGGTAGACCTTTAATTAGTTCACTTTTGCTCAATCTGTATAAATTTCGGTAGTGTACATGTCCAAGGCGTTTATGCCATAAATCTGTCTCATCGGTATGGACCATGTAGCACGTTTGATTAGATGAGCTACCATTGCTTACTATATAGCAGTTTTCAGAAGTTCTGCGACCAGTTAATATTACAGAACCCTTTTCATTTGTAATTTCACAACCTTGATTAGAAAATTTAACATTATGGTTGTTATCGCATATTTGAGATATGCTCAACAAATTGTGTTTTAAACCCTCAACATATAACACATTTTTAAATAAGGGAAGGTTATAGAGTTGGACCGTACCTTTGCCAATTATCTTGCAGTTGCTGCCATCACCAAATGTGACTGACCCATCAGTCATATCTTTAAGATCGGTGAATAGAGCTTTGTCGCCTGTCATATGTCTGGAGCATCCCTTTGCCTAGGTACCATTTTGAATGGCTTGTAGCTTTGAAAGCAGTGTGAGCAACCAAACAAGTAACCTTGGGAACCCATTTCAGTACTGTTTTGGGTTTAGGAGAATAATTGGTCTTGTTTTGTTTATAGTTATAAGAGTGACCCTCTTGAGTTAGATTTTAATAGCTCCTTAAGTAAATCAACAATTTTTTCAAGCTAGTGGATTTTGAATCTGATTTTTGAAATTTATATAGCTACTTTTGTGTTTTTGAAAAGTTTTTGTATTTTTTAAAAAAACTTGACTAGTACATTTTCCATTTGAGTTAGAAGTCTCTCCTTTTACAAAATTGGAAGGAGCATTCTTCTGTTTAGGAGATGTGTTTTTATCAAAGCCCAACCGGATCGATCGCCACATTTTCTTGATCAGGATAATAATTTTTCTAATTTTGGATCACCTTGGGCATATCTCCATGTGTCCTTCAAACTCGTAAGAGAAGATACTTCATTTTTAAGTTTCTCATTTTCAGATTTCAAATTTTCAATTAGGGAGGTTTTGAATTCTAAATCACACTTTGATTTTTCAAACAATCTGAAATTTGAGATTTTTCTAAAACAAGGGTTTCAAAACATTCTTTAAGTTTAAAAACTTTTCTTTTTGAAGTTTAAGTTTGATGACAATTTTACAACTTTCCTTATATAAGGCATTGTAAGCATCCACGAAGATCTTCATCATTTTCATGATCACTATCCAAATTTTCTTCACTTGTTGAATCATCGTGATCTGAAAAGGTAAACTTGGCTAGAGTCATAAGGGCCTTAAGTTCACTGCCCGACTCGGTTTCTGAATTTTCTGATTCAGAAGAGGCTTTGAGTCAGACGATTCATCCCAAGTAGCCAACATACCCTTCCTTTTGGATCTGTCCTTTTTAGGACATTTGTTTGCTAAATGCCCATATTCTTGACAATTGTAGCATTGACTATCTTTCAATGATTTCCAAGTTTTAGACTTAGGTTTGGAACGATTCTTTTCATTTGCCTTTTGAAAGTCGATTCTTTTCTTACTTTTGAAAATCTTATAAAACTTTTTCGCCAAAAGGGCCATATCATCTTCAGACTTTTCTGAATCTGAATTTTCTTGAGTAATACTTTTAGATGACTTCAAAGCAATAGACTTACCTTTAGGAGCTTTAAAACTTAATTCATAGGTTTGCAAAGAACCAACTAATTCTTCTACCTTCATATTGTCCGTATCACGAAGTTCTTGGATTGCGGTTACCTTTGAATTGAACCGTTCAGGAAGAGAGCGTAGTATTTTTGCACACACTTTACTTTCTGAGATCTTATTGCCAAGACCCCACATTGAGTTTACAATGTCATTCAATCTAGTGTAAAAGTCCATAAACATTTCATTTTCCTCCATATGAATTTCTTCAAATTTAGTTGTGAGGAGTTGGACTTTAGATTTCTTGACAATTGAAGTACCTTCGTGTGTCATTTCTAAAATATCCCAGGCTTGCTTTTAAAGTATCACAGATATGATTCTTTTGAACTCATCCGGTGATAGTGCAAGTGATTGCATTTAGTGCTTTAGCATTAGCACTACTCTCATTTTTTCGAAGTGTGGTCCATTGAAAATACGGTGTAATTTTCATAGATTTTGAACCATCAACACCAAGAACTTCCATGATAGGAGGTTTCCATTCATCCTTGTGTGGCTAGCCACACACTTTCATCCATTGATTTGAGGAAGATCCTCATTCTTGCTTTCCAATAGGCATAGTTGGAGCCATCAAAAGGTGGAGGCCTAGTAACTGAAAGGCTATCAAAATTTGACATCTTTTTTTTTATATATAGCTTAGATCGTTAGCTCAGGAAATAAATCCAAATAAAAAGCAACAAAAATGAGCTATTAAGCTCTGATACCACTTGAAAAGGCCAAGCTATATGTCCTAGAGGGGGGGGGGGGGTGAATAGGACTATGCCAAATTTATAATAAAATCAGCAGAACTAAAATAAACCAATACCCTTACAATTATGAATCAATACACAATGCTAAATTTAAATCACCTTGATAAATAAGTATTGAGAGATTGATACAAATTCAGTTCTAAGGACAACCTTACACCATAATAAACAAGGGCTTATGGTAGGACAACCTTATTTCTAGAACCTCTTTTGAATCAAGGACTCAATGTTAATATAAGTAAATGAAATAGCAAGAAATTGAAAATAAATGCAGAAGTAAAGATCTAAATTATTACAACAATCCCCACACTTGCTTGAAATGAAAATAGTTACAACATTCACATCCACTTGTACATTCCACACAAACGAATGATAAAAGATATGAAAATTAAGCAAGCGTTCAATCCACAAGACAAAGAGTTATAGTGGTTCACTGTGTACACCAACCTGTTTTCCATGACCACACAGAATGCTACTCCACTCCTAATATCCTCACACGGGGGATATTAGCGTTCACTATCAAATAGGTTTTCTCGGGTTCACCAAAAACCTTTACAATTGTGTCTTTTTCACTTGGGCTTACACAATTCAAAAACCCTCTTTTCTCGAAGTTTTCTGGTTTTCCTCAGACAACCAATACAATGAGATTTTTCTGGCTCAATCTCAAACAAAACCAAAAATAAATGAATTTTACAGAATTGTAAAATACCTGGATTTCTCCTTTAGCAGCCCGGTAGAACCAATCGGAGTAGATGATTGAATATCAAAGTTCAATTTCCAATACTCACATTCATAAGGTTCTAAATTCTAATAGATTTTAGATTTAACTTGTTGGGCGTAGCTATATTTGATTTTGATTCCAAGAAGAAGAAATAAGATAATTCCTCTTTTCAAATAAGATTGGAATATAGAAACAAAATCAAATTAAATAAGCTAGCAAAAAGGAATATTAAATACGCACAATTTAGCTTAAAATAAACACAGACTTATCTCAGAGTGATTACTTGAAAATTCTTGAAATGGAATGGAGTTAAGATGTAAAAACTCTGAATTTCGTGTTCAATTTATAGAAGAAAAAATCGTTCCTACGACTGGTCTTAGAAACCTAGGACTGGTCGTAGCTCTAATAGATTTTTAAAAAATTGAGCGCGATCTTTGAAAGCCGTTCCACGACTGGTCGTGTGTACCCTACGACTGGTCGTAGGACCATGAAATAAGTTGCTGGATATTGAGTCGTAGCTACACGACTGATCGTGGACGAGTCGAAGCCAACCTACGACCGGTCGAAGGACTTCAGATCGTCGTGGGCGTATCAGTAAATTAGAAAAATCTTTAACTACTTAAGACTGGTCGTGGAATTTCTTGGACTAGTCGAACCAATGTCAGGACTGGTCGAACAAGAGCTAGGACTGGTCTTGGAATAGACCAAACTTATGAAAAATAAATATTTGATTTATGTATCCAACATGACCTACTTAAAGGGTCAACCTAAGGTCATTCAAACCTGAAACATGTCGTATGGACATTGAACTTCAACCATTCAACAAATATAGATTGTTTGAACCATATCAGGTTTGTGATCTTGAACTTTGTTGTAGCTTCAAACTTGAGATCTTCATCAGCATAACAACTACTTCATGCATTGCTTATTAGTCTTGAAGTCATGAGTTGTTCTTTAAGACTTGAACATCAACATTGTAGCTTCTTGAATTTCAACATCTTGAGCTTCAACTTGTAACGTCTTGAAGAGTTCGACTTATAGCTTCTTGAAGTATTTAAGCAGTGTCTTGAATAAAAATCATCATACAAGCACAAGACACAGATAGATGTTTTGACACATCAAAATTTGACAACCAAAGGTGTATGAGACCATAACCCTTACACCACTTACTTATGAAATATATGTGTTTGTGTTTCTTGTTTATATAGTGCTTTATAACATGCTTTATAACTGCTTTATATCATGCTTTATGACATGCTTGTTAACATGCCTGAATTACTTGTTTATTTAATTCTGCTCTGTTTACTTCACATATTTATGTTGTATTCCATGAAATCCGTGAAAGGTGATGGGGGAGTGGTGTAACGATTCCGTGCAACAGCCCTGGCAGCCCTAAACGGATAATACCAGACTTTGATTGTATGATTTGAATCTTGATCCATTACTGCTTTACCTATCTGCAATCGAATGTGATTGGGGCTATGGTATAGTCCAGACAGTCGGTAATGGAACCGAATTCGTGGCTGAGATTCATTCGCCACGTAAGACGTGTTTGACGAACCCAAGTCATGCGTTGCTTGTCGGCAGTGGTTAGGCCACACGAAGTACTTATGCACTTCATGTCGTACAACTCAACGGGTGCCCGTGCTAGTCGAGCTCGTCAAGTAACCCGATCTGTCTTATGTATGTTCACCATGTTTGGACGCTACTGCTTGAACCTAGGGTACCAAACTTACTAGTGGAAATCCCGTTAACCATGGTACCTCGAACCGCTAAAACTCATGAGCCAGGCATAGTGGTATGGGACACCGTGGTCGAGCCGTCGGCCTACGCTGGGGTCACGTGCCTCCCTGTAGTGACTAGTGAGCAACCAGACTGGTGAGCCGATTATAGTGGTATGGGACACTATATTCGAGCTGTCGGCCTACACTACTTGATGGGTGATGGGGGAGTAGTGCAACGATTTTGTGTAACAGCCCTGGCAGCCCTGACCGTACCCGATGTAATGACCTCGAGCATACTCTAAATCTGCGGTGAGGCGATGAGCCTTCCCGTAGTAACAGAGTATAAACTAGGCCTGTATTGATAAGGTGATGGGGGAGTGGTGCAACGATTTCGTGTAACAGCCCTGACAGCCCTTGCAGTGACCTAGAAACACACCATCGTATGAGATTGTTTAGGACTGACGACCCTAGAATGGATCATATTTAGGAATGATACAAGGGAGGTACCTTAGTTTCCCAATCCTGTTGTTTGAGATGGACTAATAACAACTCGGTAATCATGCTCAACATGCATTGCATGTGCCTGGAAGATATGGAGCATTGAGGGATAAAAGCATACCGCGAATGAAGATGGTGTCGCATGAGGGAGTATGTCAGTGAGGGCATACATCATGACCGCATTCATACTTACATTAATAAGAGTAGTTAGGAGTGTTTGATTTTACTGCTTTATCATTACTACTTGACTGAATTGATAACATGTTAACCTATGATTTACTGTTCCACTGAGTTGATCACTCACTCCCACGTTACGGGATGGTGTTTGCAATACCAACCAGATTTGTTGAGTTTTAGGTGATGGCGATGCTTATGAAGCAGAGTCGGACCACTACTATGATGTTGAGGAGGAGTTCTCTTACTTATAACTCTCTGACAGGTCTATGAAGACCTGGTAATGTATTGACAGGGCTATGGTACTTAGGATAGAAGACATTACATGTAACATCTCGAAAATCGGGGGTCGAGCATAAACTCAACTCCCGAGTTCCAGAACATCACTTATGCAACAAAATGAATGATATTTGAATGTTGTCGGTATTAGTACATTGAACATGAGTGAGATTAAGCCAAAACAACATATCATACTCCAGAGACAGTTAAATTGCAAGCGGAAGACTATGATAGATATATAAAATATAAAAATTGTTGTGAGTCTCCAGAGTGTGATAAAGTTACCAGGTTAAATAATTACAGTACAATTCTAAAATATACCTAATCTGAGGAAGTGTAATGTCTTCTATCCAAGTATCATAGCCCCGTCAATACAATACCAGGTCTTCATAGACCTGCCAGAGAGATACAGATAGGAGAACTCCTCATCATCATAGAAGTAGTCCGGCTTTGCTTCATAAGCATCGCCATCACCTGAAACTCAATAAATCTGGTTGGTGTGTACAACACCGTCCCGTAACGTGGGAGTGAGTGATCAACTCAGTGGAACAGTAAAGCATAGGTTAACATGTTATCAATTCAGTCAAGCAGTAATGATAAAGCAGTAAAATCAAAACTCCTAACTATTCTTATTAATGCAAGTATGAATGCAGTCATGATGTATGCCCTCACCGACATACTCCCTCATGCGACACCCTCTTCGTTCGTGGCATGCTTTCATCCCTCAGTGCTCCATATCTTCTAGGCACATGCAATGCATGATGAGCATGATTACCGAGTTGTTATTATTCCATTTCAAACAGCAGGATTGGAAAACTAAGGTACCTCCCTTGTATCATTCCTAAATATGATCCATTCTAGGGTCGTTAGTCCTAGACAATCTCATACGATGGTGTGTTTATAGGTGACTGCAAGGGCTGTCAGGGCTGTTACGCGGAATCATTGCACCACTCCCCCATCACCTTATCAATACAGGCCTAGTTTATACTCTGTTACTACGGGAAGGCTCATCGCCTCACCGCAGATTTAGAGTATGCTCGAGGTCACTACACCGGACACGGTCGGGTGCTAGGGTCATTACACAGAATCGTTGCACCACTCCCCCATCACCCATCAAGTAGTGTAGGCCGACAGCTCGAATATAGTGTCCCATACCATCATAATTGGCTCACGAGTCTGGTTACTCACTGGTTACTACGGGGAAGCACATGGCCCCAGCGTAGGCCGACAGCTCGACCACGGTGTCCCATACCATCATGCCCGGCTCATGAGTCTTAGCGGATCGAGGTACCATGGTTAAAAGGGATTTCACTGGTAAGTTTGGTACCCTAGGTTCAAGTAGTAGCGACCAAACATGGTGAACATATATTAGACACATCGTGTTACATGACGAGCCTGACTAGCTCGAGCGCACAATCAATTGGACGACATGAAGTGCATAAGCACTTCGCGTGGCCTAACCACTGTCGCCAACTGACGTACGACTCGAGTTCGTCAAACACATCTTACATGGCGACATGAAACTCAACCACGATCTCAAGTCTAGTACCGACTGTCTGAACTATAGACATAGTCCCAAACTCAATCAAACCTTATTCGTAGCATGTGGAGTAAAGCATGATAAACTAAGTACTTCAAGCACGTAAGTAAGCATGTCCTGAAGCATGTTTTAGAGCATGTTATAAAGCACTACTTAAATAGGAATACAAACACATATATTTCACAAGTAAGCGGTTTTAAGTAAACAACCTCATGAAGTGTAACATCTCGGATTTTCACTATTTTGGATTTCCAAAAAAATCCTTAAAATTTCTTTTTAATTAACTTATTAAATCACTTAATGACCATTATCACTCAATGTTAGTTTATACTGGGGTGGACCAGTCTAGTTATGATGGGACCAAGTGCGGGCCGCCAAGCCAAATGGCCCGTTTACACTTAACAACAGCCCGTGTGGGCCACCTAGCGACCGAGAAGGGTCAGAAAAATCTAAAACTTTAGAAAATCATAGATCTCACTGGGCTTGTGGTCCATCGCGGACTGCGGACCCAGTGGACACCCAGAAGTACCATCTGGCGCTTGCCCAATGCGCCCCACCAATGCCAGATTAAAATTTGGCACTGACAAAAGAAACTGAGACTCCGGGCCTTCCAGCCGTCGGATTCCTTCTAAATTTGTGGTGATGGTTTAATATATTTTTCTACACTCGTCCACCAAATCTGGGACCTGATCGTGGAACGGTGATCGTTGATCGTAAATCGGACCCGTACGAACAAACCCCGCATCCGTTCATTCCCAAATTTTGTAAGGCCCCTCATCGGGCCATGGACCACTTATCCTATAAATTTCATGGCCAGAGGGCCATCAGAAATGCTCTAATCACCAAAATGGGCCTCCCAGGGCCACTTAAAGGTCGGAAACGCTTGCTCAGATCATATATCTGTTCATCCGTTCGCCCTCAATTTTTGCATGGGCCCTAATCGGGCCATAAGGCACCTACACACCGAATTTGGTGGCCAGAGGGGTGATAGGGCCCTAGATCCTAGAAAGACCCTCCCATAAATCTAGTATAGTAAAAACCTAGCCCTTGGGGCCATTTACACCAAACCTGGCATTATAAAAAGGCCCCATTTGGGCACCCCCTCTCCCCATACGATTTTGCCCTAGAGAAGGAAAGAGAGAAGAGAGAAAAAGGGAGAGCAAGAGTGAAAGGAGAGAAGAAAGTGTGGGTGAAGAAGAGCTAGGTGGACCTTAGATCAAGGTGGGGCCCAAGGAAATCAACCATTTCAACTTCCTACTTCTCCTCAAGGGAGAAGCTCTCCTCCACAACCTTCATAATCATCCGTTGGCCGTCTAGGTAAGATCCTTCACTTCTTCTTCTTGGAATCCATGTATTGAGAAGGGATTGGCATGAAATTTCTCACATGCAAGGTTTGGTTTTAGGGATTCCGGCCGATCTACCCCGAAATCCATATCTCCTAGGTCGTTTCCAAGCCTTCATCAAATTCAAGGTGCGGACTATTGATCTTAGGTGGCCTAGCACCATTTATAGTATGGGTCTAATGATTTTAGTTGCTTGGTTGTGGTATTGAAAAATCTAGAGGAATCTAGGAATGGGTGTTTGTTGAAACTACATGGATTTACATGCTTAACTCTTGTTGATGTTGATCTTGTCTCTCATATGTTATTTTGGCTTATGATGACTTCATGTTCTTTTTTTGTGATTGTTTTCCACAATGAGTTACTTCATAGTGCATAGTAATCTTGACTCTTGTGTGTGGTTGATCCCTTGAAATGTTGGAAGTACTTAGCTTCCTCTCTAACCCACGGCACACACATACACTTGTTTCTACTAATTTATCATGCTTGTTAGGTAAATAGGCTTGTATGGTGGAATGTATGCAACATGACACTGGAATGTTGGTTGATAAGCTTGATGTTGGTATGCTATATCTCATCGTCAAACCCTTGGATTATCGGAAACTCGAGGTTAGACGATAGTCCCATTGGTTGGACTATCCTAAGACTAACCATGCAAGTCGGACGAGTGCGTATGGGCGGCAGCAGTTCGTCTGCATGGGTCTAGCACCCGATGTCGTTCATCTCGTGCTCGCCTGACTCGTGCGGTTTAGTCTACTTACTGACAAATCCTGTTTGTTAACCCTGTGTGCTCACATATGTATGGAACCTGAACCACCCTACAACCATTGCAGCCCATTGATAATCCACTTGTAACTGGTCCACAGCCTCGTGAGCCGGGCATGGTGGAATGAGACACTGTGTCCGAGCTGTCGGCCTACTCTGGCCAGAGTACCGCGCCTCCCCGTAGTGACCGCGAGCGATCCCTTCCTTTTGGCACTCCTCATGTGCCTGGAGTCGGGGATGAGGAACCCGACGGGATCATGGATCGCGGTGCCCTGGCCTCGCGCATTGAGGGGTCTCGGCACCGTAACTAGTTAAGGGCATTGATACGTGGGGTGAATCAGTTTCCCAAACCTGTTGGATGAACGGAATTAACTAAGAACTTGGCTAACATATCATTACATCGCATTAGTTAGGGTGGCGACTCGGCAGTCTAGGTCGCTCTGAGGGAGTGTTGTCATATGCGATCGTAAGATGGAGTCGCTTGAGAGAGAGTTGTGGCAAGGGCATACATCATTTCATCTATCATGCATGCACATTAATAAGATTAGTTTAGTGACTGCGAATGATTGTTTTTCATTAAATCCGTAATATAACTGATGTTCGTGACAACTTGAGACTAATAGTTCACACTGAGTTGATCACTCACTCCCACTCTGGGACGGTGTTTTAAAACACCAACCAGATTCGCTCATAATGCAGGTGATGCAGAATTCATGGAGCTGGGCAATGCGGGCCTCGAGGAGGAGGACGAGCGGACTCAGCTCTACTCTTGTGGACATGATGTTGTTGTGATTTTGTTGAGTAACGCCTTATGCGACCCGTTTATTCTTTTTTGGACCTGTATATATTGATCTCTTCATTTCAGTAGACTAGTTGTGGTTGTGTTTCATGCTCCAAGAAATTTCAGGCTGCGCATTTAAACTGGATTAATCATAAAATTATAAAATTGATGATAAGTGACACTCGGGGACTCGGGGGTCGAGTTTATGCACGACCCCCGATTTTCCGGGGCGCTACATGAAGTAAATCATACATGTCTCTAAGGTAGTTGAGAATCCCATCTCAACACCCTCCCAAGGCATCAACATCCAAACACTTGCTCACACAAGCATTTCCACAAACATATAACATACACTATTTCAACATACTTAGTGTATGTTAGCAAACATATATTAGGGCGACTTCTTTCGCCAAGCAAATATTTTATGCACACATAATATATTTATACAACAATTAATCATGGCAAACACATCTCTAAATTATACATGTATACGGTATTTCTTACAATACAGTATTTCTACATACATAGTGTATATTAGTAAAACATGTATTTAGGCGAATCATTTCGCCAAATAAGTAATTTATCCATATATCGTATATCCATACAACAATTAATCATGCCAAACACATTTCCAAAAAATATACGTATATGGTATTTTCTACGAATACCTAGAATATGTAAAATTCCATATTCTACAACTTTAATCGAAACAGAAATCAGAAAGCACTTTGTACATGTACAATTGCATGCAGATCATGAATTTATCATTATCTGACATTGAAAGCGCTGAAAACCATAACCTATACACCTAAAGTCCGCACCTTTTGTCGTAGAATCGTAACGGAGTCGATAGGTTTGCTAAGCTTCCGTATTCGGCAGTTTGACAATCTATAGAATGAAATAGGTTAGATATTTCATAACCTACAACGATCCACACCCCAAATCAGATTAGGGTTAGGGTTCCTTACCTAGAAATGACGCCGGAATCGCCAGGAAAGTGAATAGAACGGAGTGGTGGAGCTTGGATACGGTAGGGAAGAACGGCAGGGAAGAATCTCCCACTTCTCCCACACTTTCTCTCTCTTTTCTCTCCTCTCAAATCCAAATTCGTATGGCTGAAATGGGAGAGGGTTTAAGGTCTTTATATAGCCTAAAACTTCACCGAAATAGACTCCAGGTCAAGGTATACTTGGGTTATAGCCAAAGTGGGCTGGTTTCAGCTCAACGGAGGACTTCTGGCTGGCCTCCCTGAGCCAAAGGTCAGACTTAAGCTCACAAACACCGGATCTACGTTCCATTAAGTTTTCGTTCCAGTAGGGTTCTCAGATCACGCGTGGCGGACCAGTTTCAGTTCAACGGTCAGTGGATCTCGATCGAAGATTCCGAGTACATGTAAATGTTTATAAAATTTTTCCTGATCTGAGGGTGTAATTTGGTCAGATTCTGACGGTCTGGTTGCTTAATACTGATCCGCAAGCGACGAGTCTCAGATTACTATTCAAGATATGTATTTTGTAAAAAAATAAGTGTTCTCACACTCTCTCGCTCCGGGCTCAAGCGAATGGTGCTGGGACACTTTTTGGATTTGATTTTCGAGATGGTTGTCAAGCCCAGCGAGGCGGTCCTAAATCCTTAACCTCACATTATTCGGACTCCCGATGTACGGTCCAGATCTGATACGGAGTTTCAACGTGCTCCCGAGAGCAGTCGGGTAATGAGATTGATCCTAGATTTTAGGGTAACCTAGCGTCAATGATTCCACAAGTTTTAGGTCTTGCAGATCGTATTTAAAGCGATTCAAACGAATTTCGTAGCTAATCTAGTTTAGCACTTAGTTACTTTGTCTCATTTCTAAAGGATTTAATCCTAAGTGATTTCTGGTCGAGGTGGTACTCAGGCCTTTGTAGTTTGTATATAAGGTGATCTAAGTTATAATACTTGATTAGTTTAAGATAGTGTCTAGGGTGAAAGTACTTAGGAAAATTGAAAGAACAAGGTGGTGAATGGTGGGATTTGTGAAAGAAATGGGTTCACAAGCGATTTTAGACTGTGGGATTCAGTTCTGACAAGTTAATAAGGTGTTAGGAGCGGCCCATTGCCTAAGGACGTTTAGTTCCAGGTTGGCGGAAATTCGGGCTGTTACATTATACTTCCTCACATTTGGTAAATTTTAGAATTGTACTTGTAATTATTTAACCTGGTAACTTTATCACACTCTGGAGACTCACCACAGTTTTTATATTTTATATGTCTATCACAGTCTTCCGCTTGCAATTTAACTGTCTCTGGAGTATGATATGCTGTTTTGGCTTAATCTCACTCATGTTCAATGCACGAATACAGTCAACATTCAATCATCATTCATTTTGTTGCATAAGTGATGTTCTGGAACTCGGGAGTTGAGTTTATGCTCGACCCCCGATTTTCAGGGTGTTACAACAAATTTGGCACGCTAGACAATATTCATAATTGTTCATGTTTGATCGAATCTTGTTATTCAATACGGGCGGATATGCATCTGGATTGTCTAGATTGAATAATAACAAATCCATGCCTCATATACAATTGTGAATACATGCGTACCAAGCGTCATAACTCATAAGTAATCAGAGTATTAAATATCTCATCTTGTAATTCCTCAAAATGGCGTGCATAAAAGTATTTAGGTCTCGTTTGGCACCGTGGATTTGAAATACCCTTGGTTTGGAATCCTCCGATTATGTTTGGCACCCTAAATTCAGAATCCCCTACAATCCAAAAGTAGATATGCATAGTGTATTTTACAGGGGGTTTGAATTTAATTATTGAATCGACTTTATCCCTAATTAGTGTAAGTATGTAATGTTTGACAAAATGGTTGTAATAAGCCCGTTGAAATATATACTTTGGCCAAAAACGATGAAATTCCAAGTCTTGGATGGGCCATAGCATAGGATCATATCCGAGTGACTAACCAACAGTTTTTAACCATTGATTTACATGGACAATGTTTGGACGACGCAGATCATCCTATTAAAGTACTTTTAATGATGCAGTTGATAATATGATTGTTTTGGGGATATCATCAGTGGCCCATGTGCCTAATAGATTAATAGCCTAGTGACACACATGTTATACATGCGCCTCTTAAAAGGATTTTAGATGTAATCCTGCTTCCACCTTGAATTTCATACGCTCGCTTTGAAGTGATTTAAAATCCCGTAGATTTGAAACCTTCAATTAATTTATGGTATCAAACATGCTATTTGAAGTCCCTTCAAATCCATGGTGCCAAACGATCGGAGCATGCTAAGCTTACGTTGCCACACAGTTTTTTTCTTGCTTGTGCTTCACATGTACAAGGACATTCAAGCCGTAAAAAAGGTGGACCTTAACATGGAGACCTCTTTCAATGGAAATTCAAAGAGATCCACTCATCACTTAGATAAAAAATCAACAAAGGCCGATGTTTAGACCCAAATTATAAGTTTGCCTGCCTAATGAGGGGATCAGATTTTTGGATACATGATCTTAATGATGGCTCGCATTTTACACTACAACAAAAATAGGTTCACAATTTAACTATACATAAATGTTGGCTCTTGGTTTGTTTTTGGTCATGTGTGGTGTGTGCAAGGTGTGCTATAATTGTTTGTGCAGCTCAATTCAAACTGAATAACATGACCCCAAGCACTAAGATAGGTAGATATGTCGTATGTGACTGAGACCTGAGAAGATTGATCACTTGTTTAGCCACTCACAAAATAGTTATTAAGAAGATTAGACGATTGTTAGATGGTGGGTTTCTTTCTCCAAAAATGAATTGCACTTTGCCTTTCATATAAAAATTTTATAAGCGGAAACAATCAAGGGAAAAGGACATACTTACGGTCGATCACATGGAACTATTGTAAGATGCCTTTCTAATAGATGAAGTGATTGTATTGGGATCAGGAATAGTCAAACCCTAAAGCATATACTTGGATTACAACTAAAAAATATTGTTTTTCTTAAGATAAAGCTTAACTATGATAAGGAAAAGTAAATTTAATTAGTTTATTAGATTGGTATGAAACCATTTGATTTGCTGGACTTCTTGCTATTTATAAATCTTTGTTATAGCTTTTTTTTCCAGGCGTTTCTATTCTTTATTTTAACGGTTGTGGCTATTGAATCATTGTCACATTGGTCTTTTAAATCATTCTATCTTTTTATGTTCATTTAACTGTTCTTTTCCGCTCAATCGTTTTCCATCTCTTGAGCTTCTTGGATGTGCTCCATCATCGAATAACACATACCATCTAACTTGGCGCTAGCTGTACTTCCGAAAAAAAAAAAACATTCCAAACATCTTTAGTTTCTAATTGATTATTTTAGTAAGGATAAAAAATAGGGTACAATAATGAAGACCCTAAATGACCGGATTATATTGTGTTTAATGGATGGTAGACTTGACAAAATCAACACTTCAAATTTCAATGAGAAAATTTTAGTAAATCATGGACAGTATTCATAATAATTAAAAAAAATTTAAAGTTTTGTAACCCCTCTGCATCCGGAAACAGGAAGTGAACAGTTCATTTTGAGTTATTAAGTGCCTGTGTATCATATACATCACACTCGCCGTGGTATCAATATAACTCTCAATCTCCTCTTCATCTTCACTCCTCCAAAATCTCTCTCTCTCTCTCTCAAATCTCTAATCTTCGAATCCAACGCAGAAAGAACTCGATTTTCCTCCCAATCTCGCACTCATGGTTCCCGCCTTCTCTCCCTCCTCCACCGTTCCCATTTCCCGGCGCACCGATCCAAATCCAAGTTCCCTTTTCCTCCGCTTTCTAGATCTGAAACGAGCTCGGATCTAGGGCTCTGATTTACGCGAGAGAGAGAGAGAGAGAGAGAGAGAGAGAGAGAGAGAGAGAGAGAGAGAGAGAGAGAGAGATGTTGAACAAAATCATAAAGCGCGGGACCCGCAGGTCGTCGAAATCTGGCGCAATAGAGACGGCCGTCTACCCGTACGGATCGTCCGGCTACCGCAACCCGGGCGTGGGTCCTACGACCCCATCCGGCATCACCGTCAATCACGCCTCTCGCGCCGCGGCCTCCAATTCCCAGGAACCCCCCTCCGCCGCTTCGGCTGCTGCTGCCGCCCCAGACCGGGCCACACCCCTCGATGCCTCCTCCAACATCGTCGAGATCCTGCCCTTCTTCCGCGACGTCCCCGCCCCAGACCGCCCGGCCCTCTTCCTTCGCAAGCTTAACCTCTGCCGCATCATTTTCGACTTCTCTGACACCCTGAATTCCCCCCGCGAGAAGGAGGCCAAGCGCCAGACCCTCGTTGAGCTCGTCGACTTTGTCCAGTCTGGCGCCGCTAGCAAGCTTCCCGACCCCGTCCATGAGGAACTCATCCACTCCATATCTGTCAACATCTTCCGCTGCCTCCCACCAGCCTCCCACGAGAACACTGGCTCCGACCCCTCTGCCGACCCTGACGATGATGACCCCTATCTTGATCCTGCCTGGCCCCACCTCCAGCTCGTCTACGAGCTCCTCCTCCGCTACATCGTCTCTTCTGACACCGACACCAAGGTCGCCAAACGCTACATCGACCACTCGTTTGTCCTCCGCCTGCTTGACCTCTTCAATACTGAGGACCCCCGCGAGCGTGAGTACCTCAAGACCATCCTCCACCGCATCTATGGGAAGTTCATGGTTCACCGCCCATTCATCAGGAGGGCCATCAACAACATCTTCTACCGCTTCATTTTTGAGACTGAGCGCCACAGTGGGATCACCGAACTGCTGGAGATCCTTGGCAGCATCATCAATGGGTTTTCCCTGCCAATGAAGGAGGAGCACAAGCTCTTCCTGGCTCGGGTGCTCATCCCGCTACACAAGCCAAAATCGGTCACCATCTATCACCAGCAGCTCTCATATTGCATAACCCAGTTTGTCGAGAAGGACTACAAGCTGGCAGAGATGGTGATAAGGGGGTTGTTGAAGTATTGGCCTGTCACCAACTGTCAGAAGGAGGTCCTTTTCCTTGGGGAGTTGGAGGAAGTTCTGGAGCTGACGCAGTCTGCGGAATTCCAGCGGTGCATGGTCCCACTTTTCAGACAGATTGGGTGCTGCCTTAACAGCTTTCATTTCCAGGTTTGGGCTTGTAACGATTCTTATTCTATTTCTTTTGATTTTTCTGCTATGAATATTGCCTTTCTTCTTCATCTTCTTCTTTTTTCCTTTTTTTTTTGGTCTTATGGTTTGTGAAAAATGGTTCAAACACTGGACTATGCAAGATGCATTGTCTGATACGTAGGCGTTATTTGGGGGTTGGAAATATGATCAATAGGAAAAAAGAAAAAGTGGACCTTATCCTTGGTGGATGACTACATGTGGAACTTTCTGGTTGCATAAAACTGGAATTGAAGCCCCAAAAAATTTCATTTTACGTACTGAAAATGCCCTTGTGTATTTGCTTCAGGGCTGTTGCTCCTGAGCGCTTGCTGAGGGGCATGACCCAACCAGGGGACAAGTTCCTGATTCCCACATGTGTTAAGATTAACTTCTACTTATGGCGGTAGCCCATGGCATATAATTTGTCTTTGTAAGGCTTGTATAGACCATATATTCCATCCCCCCCCCCCCCCCTTTTTTAATGAAAGTTGCTGTTGCTTAAAAAAAAAAAAAATTTCTTCATAGGAGCTAGTCTTGCCAAAGATGGAAATTCCACCTCCAAAGGTTTATCCCCACACCAAGAGTCCTCCCAAAAACGGATCTGGTTTCCGTCTCCAAAGGAGAATATCAAACTAGGATTAAACAAAGGGGTTATTGAATTGATGGCCTTCCAAATCCTCGAAGCTCGATAATATGAAGATTTATGTACCCCCCCACCCCCTCCCCAGGACACCATACTTGGAAGAAATAACTTCTCTCAATAGCTTGCCCACTTCGGACCCAAATCTCCACTGCCACTTTCCTAGTAGTGCTACATTCATTGATCCAACACTCTAATGTCTGCACCACCTTCGGATAATAATTTGCACACTTCTTCCCACTTAAGCAAGTGGAATTTATGCTTTTCTTCAGCTCCTTGCCATAAGAAATCCTACCTCAACTTTTCTAGCCTATTCAAATTTGGCTTCGAACATTTAAACAAAGACATGAAATAGAGTGGGACTTCAGAGGGCCGATTTAATAAGAGTGATTTGTCGTGCTATCGACCGATGGTGACTCCACCTTGATAACTTCCTCTTGAACCTTTCAATCACCGTACTCCACAAATCTTTCACTAGTTTTCTTAAGCACAACGGGAGGCCCAAATAAATGGAAGGGATGGACCCAATTCCACACCTTAAGACATCTACATAGGTAGATTACTTTCTTCTTGGAAAGCCCAAATCCTATCATCTCACTTTTCTTGACATTTACTTGTATCCTTGACACCTCTTCATAGCAACTCAAAATTTCCTTAAATTATCCACCATTGATATTTCTACATTTGAAAATAAGAGTGCGTTGTCCGCAAATTGTAGATGAGATATCTTGGCCCCTTCTTGTTCTCCTCTAAAACCAGAGATAAGACCCACCTCTTGACCCATCGCTAGCATTCTACTCGAAGCTTCCACTACCACTGGAAAGAAAAAAGGTGAAAGCAGATCCCCTTGCCTTAAGCCCCTTAATGCTTTAAAAAAGCCCTTTGGAGAACCATTGGCCAACATTGAAAAGCAGGCCAATGAGACATATTCATGCATCTAGTTAATCCATTTATTCCCGTACGCTATTCTTTTAAACATTTACTCAAGAAATTCCCAATCCATGTGGTCGTAAGCCTTCTCGATAATCAACTTGCAAACCACTCCTTTCTTGCCTTGCATGTATCTCAAATCTATACATTCATTGGCAAGCAAGGAACTATATAAATTCTATCTATCCACTACAAAAGCTCCTTTGTTCTTGGAGATGACAGAAGATAACACTAACCTGAATCTAGATGCAAGGATCTTTGCCAAAATCTTATAGGGGCTACCAATTAAGCTGATGGGATGAAAATCTGTAAGCGATTCTGCTCCTTTCGTAGGAATAATAGTGATGAATGAAGCCTCCATCCCTTTGGAGAGTTGTCATTTGTCACAAAGCTCTTTAACAAAAGTCCACTACATCCCTCTTGAGCACATTCCAAAAAATTTGATAGAAAGCCATAGGGTAATCATCCGGGCCCCGGGCGTTATCTCTAACCAAAGTTTCTATACCACATTTAATTTCTTCTTCTGACACTGGCTTCTTAAAAGAATCCCTTTCCGCATGCGAGAGACATTTGAATGGCGAGTTGTCCTACAAGGTTCTCCTCCACCTATCACTAGTTAATGACTTGGAGTTGAATTGCACAATAGTCGAACAAACTTGTTCATTCTCTTCTATTCTTTGGCCATCTACCACTAGACTAGTTATCCGATTGTTTCCTACACCCGCACCAGTGACGCTATGGAAAAAGAAGTGTTTTTATTACCTTCTTTTAACCATATTGCCTTTGATCTCTGCCACCACAATACATAATCTCCTCTTCTTTGAGGTGCTTGGAATACTTTGCTGACAAGATAGTATGCCTATGCCGTTCTTCTTCCTTGAGGTGCTAGGGAATTAGTGTACTATTAGGGGTTATTTGGGCGTAGCTAGTGTCCCTTATGTTATCTCTTCGCACAAATGAGCTCTTTCATGGGTAAAGAGTTTCGGTCTATTATGATTGAAAATTTCTTAAGGTCTTGGCAGGTAAGAAAATTGTGTTTAGGTCAAGGTGTGCCATAATGGTAATGATGGTTGTGACGGCAACCATCGTTACTGTTAGGATACGGGCTGTACTGACCATTATGGTCTCTTAATAAATAAATAAAAACTGAAAAAAAAGACCGTATGGGACCGTTACGGCCGTTTTGAAGCAGGTACGGATAATTTTTTCTGCAACTAACCATTACAGGGTAGATATAGGTCATTTTTTTTTTGTAAGTCTGTAACCGCCATTATGCCTGACCCTGTAACGTATAACGGTTGACACCATTACTGTTACTTAACGGCCATTACGACACACCATGGTTTGGATGGTGGAAAGAGTTGCTTTTTGGTAAGAACTTTAATAACTTTTTTCTTAAAGTAAAGAGAGAGAGAGAGAGAGAGAGAGAGAGAGAGAGAGAGAGAGAGAGAGAGAGAGAGAGAGAGAGAGAGAGAGATCACTAGTTGCTAAAGATTTAATGGGTAAAAACTTGGTGAGAAACAATTCACCAAGTTTTTAGAGTAAAGACTTCACTTGTGTAAAGGCACACCCAAATACAAACAAGAAACAAACTGTGCAAACACTTCAGATTTTATTAAGGCTTCACCTATAGGCAAGCACCCCTTAGCCTCCCTCTTCTGAGCCTTCCACGTTCAGAATGAGCGAGATAAAAGTAGACGCCAATTTCTCTGTCAATCTAGAACACTATCAAGTCAACCTCGATTATGTTCCAGCAACCTTGGATGAAGGCTGAATAGGATACATGTAGCTGACCCCAGTTTGTTATGATCAGTGTTTGAAATATCGGTATCGCACAATGTATCGCACCCTTGGGATACAGATATGTATCAATTATTGCATGGGATATATCGTTTGTATCGCATAATTTATCGCACTTTTTGGGAAACATGGGGAAACATTGGGAAAATGGTTGAATTTTTCAATGAAACTTCAAAGATGATTAAAAAACGACTTTAATACACACTTTTAAATCATAACATCTCAGAAAAAAAGTGTATACAATAGGTTTCTTTTGTATAGGGTCATAAGCCATTCGCTATTTGATTGAACCTAGTCAATTATATTCAAATATAATGTATAACATTTATAAATGTATCAAAACATGTATGAAAACACAACTAAGTAGACCCCACCACAAAAAACAGTGGGGACAGTGACACCCACCGTTGAAACCTTCTTAGGGCCCACCATGATGTTTATTTGAGATCCAACTTGTTCATAAGGTTACTCTAACTACTAGCTAATGCTCTGTGAGCTTCACCGTGATATATGTTTTATCCGTATGGTCCATCTATTTTTTTAATTTCATTTTAGGGCATGTGGCCAAAATCGAAACAGGTCCGAATCTCAAGTGGACCACACCATGAGAAAACAGTGTGATTAAACATTCACCATTAAAAACTTCGTAGGGCCCACTGTAATGTTTATTTTGCATCAAACCTGTTGATTAGGTCACACAATCCTAGATGAAGGGAAAACACAAATATCAGCTTCATACAAAACTTTTGTGGCCCTCGTGAAATTTTTAATGGTGAGCCTTCAATCACTACTGTTTCCTTCAGTGTGGTCCACATGAGATTTTGATCTATCTCATTTTTAGGCTAATGCCCTAAAATGATTTGAAAAAATGGATGGATGGCATAGATAAAACACATACATCACCAGTAGCTACTTACTGGTACAGTGTAGGCAATCATGTTTGAATCGATTTCATGCGAAGGCCTTTAATGGGAAGTTCGTGCGCCGAGATGCTAGGTGGGGCCATCATGATGTTTCTGAAAAATCCACGCCGTCCATCTCGTTTTCCATATCATTTTAGGACAAGAGACCAAAAATAAGGTGGATACAAAACTCAAGTGGGTTGCACGAGAGGAAAGAGCGGAGATTCAATGACCACCGTTTTCACGCCCGGCCATGCCACGGAACCAACATCTGCGTGGGACTTGACTATGGCCCTTGCCATTACGTATGTGTTGTATCCACACTGTCCATTCATTTGGATAGATCATTTTAGGGCCTGAGCCAAAGAATTAGGCCGATCAGAAGCTCAAGTGTACCCTACCAAAGATAACAATGGGGGCAATGACACCCGCCGTTGAAACTTGAAACCACTTCTATGGCGTCCACAATCATGTTTATTTGAGATCCAACCTATTTATAAGTTCATACAAATATATGGGCCAAGGTAAAACACAAATATCGGCTTGATCGAAAACTTTTGTGGCCCTCACAAAGCTTTTAATGGTAAGAGTTCAATCCCCGCTGTTTTGTGTGGTGGGGTCCACTTGAGCTTTGGATTTGACCCATTATTTGTATTATGACCTAAAATAATCTCTCCAAATGGATGGATAGAATTGATATACAATACATACATCTATGTGGGCCCCACCGTAAGGGCCACACCATTTTGTGCAGGCAAGTCGCACCGAATCCACTTTCCGGGCGTGGATTAGGTGTTACGTGGGTAACTGCATAGCCTGTGTTAACCTAACTGTAGGGCCCACCTTTGATGATATGTTGTATATCCACTCCGTCCATTCATTTTTACAGATAATTTTAATATGTTTTCCCAAACATTAAGTACATAAAAATCTCAGGTGGACCACACCACATGAAACAATGATTATTGAATGTTCACCATTAAAAACACATCAAGGCCTACTTTAAGTAGATCCTTAATGTTTATTTATCATCCAACCCGTTCATAAGGTCAATCAGAACTGTATGAAGGGAATATACAAATATTAGCTTAAACCAAAATTTTTGTGGCCTATAAAATACTTTTAATGGTCATTCACCACTTTTTCTGGTGTGGTCCACCTGAGATCTGGATCTTCTTAATTTTTCGTATAACGTCCTTAAATGATATTAGAAAACGGATGGACGTCCTGGATAAAACATATACATCAATATGGACCCCACAAATCCCGTGACATACTGTGTGTGATACATCTCATATGTATCTACCGCATCCTTTAAAAAAGATAAGCTAATTGCGTCCTACCACCGCCCGTCTCTAGCTGGGAACGACCAGTAGCTTTGATTAGCCACCATGATGTATGGGTCTTATCCACACTGTCCATCTAGTTTTTCGTATCATTTTAGGATATAAACCCAAAAATGAGGAAGATCTAAAGCCCAAGTGGACCACACCACGGGAATCAATGGTGATAATGATTCTCACGGTTGAAACTTTTCCAGGGCCCACCGTGATGTTTATTTTCCATCCAACCTATTCATGAAGTTACGTAGACCTGGATGAAGAGAAAACACAAATATCAGCTCCATCCAAAACTTCTGTGGCCCCCAAGAAGCTTTCAATGGTAAGAGTTTAATCCCCATTTTGTAGTCCACTTGAGCCTTGAATCTGTCTCATTTTTGGGTCTGTACCCTAAAATGATACAAAAAAATGGATGGACGGTGTGGATAAGACCCATACATCACATGGCCACTCAAAGCTGCTGCTCGCTCCCAGATGGAGACGGCGGGGGTAGGACACAATCCACGTCCTCAAAAAAAGGCTTCCGAAGCCAATCTCGCAGCAAAGATAGGGTTCTGGTCATTTCGGAACCCTAAAATCCTAAAATATCTCTGAAAAATCCCCCAAATCCCTGCGATTTTTGGCAGATCGCTAGCTCTTGATCGAGCGGCCCACCAAATTTAGCTTCCGATCGCAATCTTCTTCCATAGGTACTAAAATTCCCTTCTATGAAAGATTTTCCCTCCTTTTTTTTTCCCCTGATTTTCCAGTAAATCTGCATATACAACACGATAGTATCGCTAATATCGGCGATTTCGCAAAAAATCATGCGATATTGTGGGATATATCACATGATAAAAAGAATTTTGTTTTGTTTTGTTTTTTTTTTTTAAAAAAAAAATATTTCCAAAGGAATCGGATGGGTTTCGTCTCGGTGGGCAGCGATACTTATAATATTGGCCGATAGTATCGATATTAGGAACACTGGTTATGATAAGGCTTAGATGATGATGACCACCTTGGATAAATGCTATTGCAGTACCATTCATCCCTAGCATTGTCCTTAACCATAACATTCTCCTCCTTCAACTCCTTTGTAATCAAGCAACTGCCTTATGTGAGGTACAATTGAAACTAGCACCATCAATACTGGGTTTGAGAATGTCATCCTTTGAATAAAGCTATTGCAGTACCATTCATCCCTAGCGTTGTCCATGTCCATAACATTCTCCTCCGACTCCTCTGTAATCAAGCAGCTGCCTTATGTGAGATACAATTGAAACTAGCACCATCAATACTGGGTTTGAGAATGTCATCCTTTGAATAAAGCATTTTGTAGGATCCAATAATCTTCTTTTTTACTTAATTAGGCTCCTCAATCACCTCAAATCACCATACATGCCATGTGGGTAGTCCTCCCATTCTTTATAAAACGGATGTATTCTTATGACCTTTCTTTAGCCAAGTAATCCAGGACTTGCCTCAAAACCTATTATTCCATCCTCAAGATTCACAAGAACTCTTGCTTGTGATCCTCCCTTTCCAAGAGAAGATAGTCAAAAGGCACTTCTGACTCCTCCATTTTGTCAATGCCAGCAATTCTAAGACAATATCAGCTTTCCTTATAGCCAAATTCTCAATATCTTCCTTCTTCCTCAAGGCTTAAAATCAGTTTATCGGATATTGTATCATTCGCCACTGATTAGGTCCCGTATCTCATATTGGGTTGTTTTGGGGCGATACAACCTTATAATTCATGGACGACATTGGTACGGATCAGGCAATGAATATCGGTTTCGGATGATACTTTAAACCTTGTTATTTCTCTCCTTTTTTGTTCGCGGTGGTTATAGACCCTTAACAAAACGTTGGACAAGGGTCAGGCTGCAGGTCTTGTAAGTGAGGTCAAACTTCAAGGTGGAGAATGCCAATTTCCAGATCACTTATGATGAGGACGTCGGACCCTTCAAAGTTTATCAAAGACGAAGGCGGCCAATGAATACATCTTTATGGCTCGATGATGGTTTGTGGCACAACCAAGGAGGATTTTAAATTCCTTACACGTCCCTGGATTAATTGAAGGCCCCACATTAGGAGGATACACGTATAGGATGAGTTAGAAGACCGATTTGTTACGCGGGATTTTTTTTAGAAAGCTTTGTTTTTCGCTTTTTACCTTTTTTTTTTTTTTTTTTTTTGTTTTTTGTTATAGGGTAGTTTAGTCATTTTTTTTAAAAATCCGAATTTTATAAATAGGGTGTTTTCTACCATTAAACCTAATGATGTTTTTTAATGAAAGCATCGTGCCTCCTTCCCCTCTCTGTGGTAATTTCTTCTCTTCCCCTAATCTCCTCCCTTCTTCTAAATTCTGGTTCTAACCCTCCAATCTTCTTATTCTCTTTCTATGCCTAGTATTCTTTGATTGCTACTATTTACAATTAGATTATTTGAAATCCCCTTATCTTGAAAATCTGAGAATTGATCCCAACCCTCTCAAATTTTTCAGCCGTCCTTCTTTTAGAAATCCTTTAATTTCCTGAACTAGAAAAGCTGCATTGACTGTTGGATTGAAACCATGCAAGATCAGGAAGTCCCATCACTTGCCGGATTCAATCCACACATGATTTGAATACAGTATTGCAGGATTGTGATGATGGTCTTCAACCATTGCATGTTTCCTTTGTTATTATCTTTACTATAATGTGGAATGTTGAATATTTCAACCGATTTGCATAGTTTATTTCGCTGGATGATTTCTATGCTCACACGTGCATTCTAGTTTAGATCGTCCTGTATCAAATTAGGTATCAAAGCTTTAGGTTTTGCATGGTTATTGTTAGATCGAGCTATCTGAACTTAGGATAATCTGTTTTCTCATCTAGGATTGTCTAGATAATTCCAGATCTACATCCCACAGAAATTGCAAACCTGAATTTTTAGATTCACAGTCCTGTGAGATATAAATATGAATTTCCATATTTGTGTTTTCATTCTAGTTAAATCTGAAAATCTGCAGCATTCATACATCATATAGAAATAAAAGCATACATCCATATTGAGGTCTGTTCAAACCTTAGAGTCGAGCTTAGGAAAATCGAGTTCGAGTTTTTGGTGTATGCCAAGGTGTCCCGTATCGGTATCGGTTGGCGTAACGGTGACCTCCAAAACCGATACGGATACGGGGCGTAACGTTGCTGAACTTGTAAAAAAAAATTTTTGCCAAAAAAATATGAAAAAATATGGATTAAATCCGGAATATTCTAAGCATTCCAAATATGCATTCATTTATAAATTGGAACATGGTTATGGTGGTGTAATGGTCCACTCTTTGGTGAAAAGTTGTATCGGACTGTCTGATGAATTTATGAACCAGATAACCTAAATTTGACTACAAAATTCATATTTTTAATTTTCTAATTGTCTACTATCAATGATAGATATATTAGAATGAATGTAATATGAAAATATCTTACATTAGGTGTTCGCAATTATTTTTGAGGAATTTCTCGAACATACCTGTGCACGTGACTGTGATTCCTGTCTATAACCTGTCATCCTCAAGTCAAGAATATTAAAAAAAAAAAAATTAGTAGTGTCTGATATACTCCCCTGCAACTTGATTAAGGATTACTTGATTGGTTGTCAGGGGAGTTATTTTAAATACAAGTTCGACAGTGTCAAGTGTGTGCATGACCGCATGGCTTCTTGCAATAATACTGCTGTGAGCTGTCTACTACAAATACTTACCTTAATACAAATATATACTTACAATCACAAGTCACCACCAAAATGAAAATTTGCTTTTTTGTGGTTGCTCGACCTCCACATCATCGTCATCGTCACCATCAGGCTAAGGCTGTCCAATAGGTGTAGGTGCTGCATATCCATAATATCCAGTGCCAGAAGGAAATACTAGATCAACGAAACCAGAGGATGACTGATCCTGACTAGGCAACAACTCTGACCCCGAGTAAGGATATCCACCAGGTGCGTCGAATAGCCATACTGGTGCCCATACTCAGGCTGTTGAGAATCTTTAGATTGAGAGTGCGTCTGCTGCGATGAGTAACTTGGATTTGGATCTGGATATCTATAATCATATGGATATTGATCGGGAGGGCTACTCTAACATGAATGTGATGGAACAGGCTCAGTATAACCATCATAATCATAATCCAATTGACCATAAGAATATCCATCATAATAACCAAGACCATGAGCCTGCTGATGTTCCGGACCTCCCGGACCCTGTGCACCACTAGATGTACCCTCATCCGGCTGGCTTTATCGTGACTCGATACACTCGTAAGTCCGACCTCGTGTACCACGTCGTCGATGTTCATCGCCATCGCGATCTGTAGACGGCTGTATAAGGGGGTAAGCAACACCAGAAGTGGCAGCACCAGGGGCAGGGGGGTCGTCATCATCCGACACGGTCACGCTACCACTGCTCATACTCTTTTGTTGATCTTGAACCGTATCTGTACGTGGCATAAACGCTGCCCCTCTTACTGGGTCCAACACATCTGCACGACTCTCTTGTTGCGCTCTGCGTATTTCTGGGTCATTAATTTCCAATTCTTCACTATCATTTTCAATTTGCTTTTCCCTTGTTTCCAACCAAGGTAGAAGTGGGTCATCCTCATCATAAATATTGTCCAAGTTTATTGGACAGTAGTCTCCGTCATCGACAGCTGTAATGCTCCTATGATGTCGTCGCATTCTTAGTTTTATATTGTAGTGCATGAAGACAAGTCTATCTAATGTTCAAGTCTGCAATCTATTCCTATTCTTTGAATGAATGAGCGCAAAACAACTCCAATTCCTTTCGCAGCTAGAGGAAGATGTTGTCTGGCTCAAAACTTTTACTACAATTTTTTGGAGAGCCTTCGTACTCTCTCCGAAATTAATCCACCATTCGGCCGTAGACACTGCATGCTGTGCAAGAACATCTCCAAAGCTACCAAGGCGATTTCCAAATGTATGTAATTCATTCAACGCCTTTATTTGCAGATCTAAGTCAGGCTCTAATCTCTTTATCATATTTTTTAGCCCGACACGAACTTCATCATCCTTAACAAATGATTGGGCATATCTATACCTAGGATTTAGGTAGTAACCTGCTACATGAAGATCGTGATGGAGTTGTTTTGTCCATCTCCTGTCGATCATCTTCCAATAAGTCTCTCAGCTTCTACAATCACGTTGAATTGCAAGCTTTGCCTTATCCATGACATCATATAGGAAGCCCGTGGTAGGTGGTTCATCGGTTTCAACAAGACGGAGTACCCTCATTAGTGGCTCCATCACCTTTAGGATCGCCTTAACCTTCTTCCAATATTTGTTGTCCCGTATGGTATTCACAACGTCGACCGGGTGTGCCTGATGTCTTCTTCCCATGTTTTGTGTTGAGCCATTCTCGGGAAGCGAACATCTCACTCAACTCTCCCCTATGTTGGAATAAACTCTCTAATGCTATAGAGTTTGTTATGAATCTAGTCGCCGCAGGCCTCAACAACTCTCGTCCTTTCGTGAACTTTCATTATTGCGACTACTTGATTATAGTTGTAAATAAACGTCGTCACTTCCTTTGCCCTTTCGACCATTTCCTTAACATTCTTCTTCCCAATATCTTCCAATATAAGATCAATACAATGGGCAGCACATGGTGACTAAAAAAGATGTTCTCTCATCCATCAACATGTCCTGCAAGCTTATATGATGCTTCATTATCTGTCACAATCTGCACTACATTCTTCTCTCCAATCTCATCCACAACTTTATCCATTAGGCCCATAATATATTGAGAATCTTTTGTTGCTTCTGAGGCATCAATTGACTTGTGGTATATAGTTCCTAAGTGGCAGTACACCATGAAGTTGATCATGCTACGTCTGGTTGAGCCAGTCCAACCATCACACATGATCGTGCATCCTCTAGCTTGCCATACAGGTTTAAAGGTAGCCACGTATACTTTCACATCCGCATACTCTGCATCTGTCCATTTCTCCCAATCTCCTTAGCCGTGGGAGCTTTTATTCCTTCACCTGCTTCTGCTGTTGCATCGATTACCACCTGCCAATATGGAGAATTGGCCGCGTTAGGAGGTATGTTGGCATATATAAATAACTTTACTGCTGCTCTACCTAATTTCTCAACGGAAGTTCTACTCCACATTTGTTTTATCTTCTTTTGTTTAGTTGATTTTCCTAAACAGGATTGAAACAATAGAGGGTCTCCTAGGCTCATTTACTTCTTCATCCAAACGTATAGGGGCATCACGTGAAGATATCTGTCGTCGGCTCCTAAACATACGTCGTAACCCACCAAACCTACCCCACCCTCAGTCCTACCTACAGAAGCAGTTGCACTCCCTGTCCCACTCCCACTCCTACTGCCCCCCCTGTATCACGCACTGACCCATGCGTGCCAAACATGCGGCGACGTTCTTCCTCTTCACGAGCTAGACGCACGCTCTCTCTCCTAGCTATAGTTAATTCCCGATCTGAATCTTCGTCAGAATCAATAATATCTTCATCATGAACGCCCATATATTCAGGACCAAACACCTCCTGTCGAGCTGCATCCAAAATATCATCTTTCTTCTTTTGTACAGCAGCACGTTTACCCTTCGACTCATCCAGACTAGCTTGCATTAAAAGCATTATCTCTTTTGGTACTTTGACACATGGTGCAACTTGACCCTTTCGATGTGCTAAATGTTGTTTGAGACGGGTAATTCCACAACTCACTAGTCTATCACAATACTTGCACTTCATTTGGTGCCCAGTACCACCAACCCTCTCACAATGTTGCCATCCAATATCCTCACTTGTTGTTGGCCAGACCCAAACATTTCTTTAGGTTTAGGATATAAGTATGAGTGTATGACCTATGTTAATAAAGATAATTTTATGTTCTAACTAAACCCTAAGAAGCTCCAAAACCTGTCCAATATAAGCAAATAAAAATATAAAGTCACCAATTCGAAAATACAAAATTTTTTTTATAAAATGACACTACAAATTTGTAAAATGCACATTAACATGTTTTACACTTCTATTATGATTAACATATCATATAACATGATTAAAACAGCAAAACAACCATTAAAAATTGATTTTTCGAATTTTCAAAAAAAGGGCCAAAATAAATGCGTAAATAAAAAAAATATAAAAAATATATAAAATGGCACCCCAAATCTGTAAAATGCATATTAACATGTTCTACTATGATTAACACATCATATGACATGATTAAAACAGCAAAACAACCCTTAAAATTTGATTTTTCGAATTAAAAAAAAAAGGGTCAAAATTCATGCGTAAATAGAAAAAAAATATAAAAAAAAATTAAATAGCACTCCAAATCTGTAAAATGCACATTAATATGTTCTACTATGATTAACACATCATATGACATGATTAAAACAGCAAAATATCCCTTAAAAATTGATTTTTCGAATTAAAAAAAAAAGGTCAAAATTCATGCGTAAATAGAAAAAAAATATAAAAAAATATAAAATGGCACCCCAAATCTGTAAAATGCACATTAACATGTTCTACTATGATTAACACATCATATGGCATGATTAAAACAGCAAAACAACCCTTAAAATTTGATTTTTCGAATTAAAAAAAAAAAGGGTCAAAATTCATGCGTAAATAGAAAAAAAATATATAAAAAAATATTAAATGGCACTCCAAATCTGTAAAATGCACATTAATATGTTCTACTATGATTAACACATCATATGACATGATTAAAACAGCAAAACAACCCTTAAAAATTGATTTTTCGAATTAAAAAAAAAAGGTCAAAATTCATGCGTAAATAGAAAAAAAATGTAAAAAAATATAAAATGGCACCCTAAATCTGTAAAATGCACATTAACATATTCTACTCTGATTAACACATCATATGGCATGATTAAAACAGCAAAACAACCTTTAAAATTGATATTTCGAATTTAAAAAAAAAGGGTCAAAATTCATGCGTAAATAGAAAAAAAATATTAAAAAATATTAAATGGCACTCCAAATCTGTAAAATGCACATTAATATGTTCTACTATGATTAACACATCATATGACATGATTAAAACAGCAAAACAACCCTTAAAAATTGATTTTTCGAATTAAAAAAAAAATGGTCAAAATTCATGCGTAAATAGAAAAAAAATATTAAAAAATATTAAATGGCACTCCAAATCTGTAAAATGCACATTAATATGTTCTACTATGATTAACACATCATATGACATGATTAAAACAGCAAAACAACCATTAAAAATTGATTTTTTGAATTTGAAAAAAAAGGGTCAAAATTCATGCGTAAATAGAAAAAATATTTAAAAAATATTAAATGGCACCCCAAATCTGTAAAATGCACATTATTATGTTCTACTATGATTAACACATCATATGACATGATTAAAACAGCAAAACATATTTTAAAAAAGGTAAATACCTATTTTTGACGAATTTCTGAAAAATGGCCCACCGAGCTTTGATTCAACCAAATCCGTAATATAACGTGTATTTGTCCCAAATAACCAGCCAAGGTTGGTCGAAATTACTATTAGAAGGAATGAAAAACAGTTTGGAAGCAAGAATTTTGGAAAAAACAGCAAAAAAAGTCATTAAAACGAAAAAAAAAAAGGGCCTTTTTCTGACCGTTACGGACCGATACGGGCACAAAAAAACGTAACGGCCGATACGACCCCGTATCGCGTATCGGCCATTACCGTTTCCGTTACGAATCGACCGATACGTAACCGATTCCGCACACCATGGTGTATGCCCACTAGAAGAGGTAGGAGTTTTGGCCTACACCCCATCATGAGTAACGAGCAATTAACCAATCACCTCGCTCAATTACTCCAAAAGATAACTGCCATAGAGACATCCAACAAAAATATCAAATGAAAACTAATTGCCAACGAAGCTAGACTTGAGCGATTAGAGGCATCCCAAAGGGAGAACCTCATTGTTGGGGGAGACGTGTAGTCGCAGGTAGGTGGTGTTGGTGAGGAGTGATGCAGGACAATTAATCACTTGCTCTAATAGCTCGAACTGTTAGAGTATGGCAAATTAATCCCTTTATCTCATAACTCAGGCCCCACATCTCATGGGTTAGGACCTCAGCTGAACCCCCTTCGTGGGCCCCAAATCACATGGCCACCCACCCCGAGTGTGTCCCCACATCCCATGGGCTACCCCACTCGAGCCCGGTGTGAAATGCGCATTAATCACCCCTGGTAAGGAGTCTTGAACACGAGACCTCCCCGGTGGGCCCCAAATCGCATAGGTCACCTACCTCGAGTGTGCCCTTGCATCCAACAAGCGACCTCGCTTGAGCCCAGTGTGAAAATGCCCCTGCATTAATCACCCGCGGTGAGGAGTTTCGAACACGAGACCTCCCGCTCTGATACCAATTTGATGCAGGACAATTAATCACTTACTCTAAAAGCTCGAACTGTTAGAGTATGGCGAATTAATCCCTTTATCTCATAGCCCAGGCCCCACATCTCATGGGTTAGGACCTCTGCCGAACCCCTTTCATGGTCCCCAAATCACATGGGCTGCCCACCCTGAGTGTGTACCTGCATTCCACGGGCTACCCCACTCGAGTTTGGTGTGAAATGCACATTAATCACCCTTGGTAAGGAGGCTCGAACACAAGACCTCCCCCGTGGGCCCCAAATCGTATGGGTCACCCACCCCGAGTGTGCCCCTGCATCCAACAGGCGACCCTACTCGAGCCCAATGTGAAAATGCCCCTGCATAAAGGAGTCAGCCCTTAGACAAACCTCTACCAATGGTGGACATGTGGGTGGAGAACGGGCATATCAAAACCGCTTTGATCCTGACGAGAGGGCCATAAAGAATGTCCAGATCGATGCCTCGTGCTTTGATGGTCGCCTTGACCCCAAGGCATTCCTTGATTGGTTAGCTGACATGGACCACTATTTTGAGTGGCATGAGATGTCAGAGAACCGACAAGTGCGGTTTGCCAAAATGAAGTTTGTGGGGCAAGCGAAGATGTATTGGACCAATATAGAGCGTGGGATTGAACGGGTGGAAAGAGCTCCTATTACCCAATGGAGTGAGACGAAAGCTATGCTAAGAGAAGTACCTCCCTCTCTCTTATCACCAGAAGCACCTGGAACAATGACAATCTTTACGCCAAGGATCTATGCCTGTCATGGAATACATCGCAAATTTGAGGAATTCATGATGCAGTGTGACATTGAGGAAGACCCTCCAATAACGCTCACGCGTTTCAAGATGGACCTTAGATCGGATCTTCAGCATGAGCTTTGGGTTCATCCCGTGACAGATTTGGACGAGATGTACCAAGCGGTGTAGGAATTAGAGTAGTATCTAAAGATTCCTATCACAAGATAGTTTGATTCCCGAGACTCTAATGTTAAGACTGGTTCTCAGGGAACTATACCCAACATTGGTAATCTACCCAGGGCACAGGCAAATGTTCCTCCTAGGCCTAGGGATGACAAGGGAAAAGGCGTCCTAGGTGCTGGTCCATGTGGAGGATAGAATGTGCGATACTACGATGTGGGAATATTGGTCATTTTGCAACTCAATATCCCACTAAGAGCAAGGGAAAAGCCTTAGTCATAGGCGATTCCCAGGATAGCGAGTATGATCATGGCGACTCTGAAGTTGAAGAATATCAGCCCGTAGGATCGTTGGGTGATGAGGATGAGGTGGGTGATGATGCCACACTAGCAGTTGTCAGGCATGTGCTAGCCCAGACTAGAAGTAGTGTTGACTGGTGTCGCAACACTATCTTCTACATGATCGCCAAGTGTGGCAGGAAAAATTGTAAGGTGATCGTGGAGAGTAAGAGTTGACATAATGTAATTTCCACTAGCACCTTAGGTCGTCTAAAGTTAGAGGCCACCCCTCATCCTGACCCGGACAAAGTCTCATGGGTAGACAAGACTTCCCTTCTTATCACCCATCAATGCCTTGTACCCATTGAGTTCGGGTCTTATAAGCAGTTCCTGTGGTGTGATGTGTTGCCCATGGATGTAGGTCACATCATCTTAGGCAGACCGTGGCTATTCGATAATGACGTCACGATCTACAACCATTCTAATGCATGTACCTTCATGCATAACGACAAGAAGATCAAAATTAATCCTATCCCACCACAAAACACCGCACATAAGAAAGTTGAGAAGGCTAGTGAGCCTAAAGAAGTGAGGAAATTCACACTCAAGTCTCTCCACATCATCACAGCTAAAGAGTTTGAAAGAGAGACTGAGGACGATTCGATGGTGTATGCCTTAGTGGTTAGAGAGGCTACACCAGAGGCACCGGTAGGGTTACCTCACGAGGTAGCCCTGGTCTTAGAGGAGTTCAGAGATGTATTCCCTGAGGATTTGCCGGACGAGTTGCCACCCATGAGGGGCATCCAGCATGCCATTGATCTTGTCTCTAGGTCGACTCTACCAAACCTTTCTCACTATAGGATGAACCTTACAGAGCATGCAGAGTTGAAGAAGCAGGTAGATGAGCTCCTGCAAAAGGGTTTCATCCAGAAGAGCATGAGCCCGTGTGCCATACCCGCTTTACTAACCTAAGAAAGACGACACTTGGCGCATGTGTGTGGACAGTAGAGGCTTTAACAAAATCACGGTTAAGTATAGGTTTCTTATACCTAGGCTTGATGACATGTTAGACATGATGGCTAAGTCCATCATTTTCTCCCAAATAGATCTCAAAAGTGGATATCACCAAATCCATATACGCCCCGGTGATGAATGAAAGACAACCTTCAAGACGAGGGATAGACTATATGAGTGGTTGGTCATGCCTTTTGGCTTGACTAACGCACCCAGCACTTTCATGCGGGTGAAGACCCAGGTCTTGAGACCGTTCATGGGAAAATTCTTAGTGGTGTACTTCGACGATATCCTGATCTATAGCACCACTAGAGAATCAGAACTTGATCATTTAAAGTTGGTCTGTATCCAAGGGCTCAACCGACTTCATGATACAAGGACTCGTGTGATTGAAAAATATGGTACATAAATCAGCGCACTAACAATCTCCCCATTTGTCAATTACATGACAAAAACCTAACCTAAGACCATATCATGGTCCATACTAATGACATTCCGAAACAACATAAAATATTACATCCATAAGATTACATTGATTTACAAATTTAAATATAGGACTCGAGACATGTAACACTTGCAATGCTCCCCCATACTTGCTTCCCCTATCTCATCAATCCCTGCAACAACCAACCAACCTTGTAAGACAGAATTCATTGTTTTGGTGGGACTTGATCTTTCTCCCCATTTTTGTCAGTATTTGACAAAGAGTTAGTTTCAATAAATATACCAATAAAAACATAGAATGAAACAACTCTATAGGTCATAGATTTACCAATTATAAGGCAAATGCTAACAGGGGTTAAAGGGTACACATGATCATTAAAAACATGGAACATGCTGATTATGGTCATTCAAAAGATATACCAATTAAAATGGGAATGACTAATGATAATCTAATCTAAAAGTATATGATATTAAGATTCAACAACTTTAAAGCTTATACTATCAAGACAAATGAGGCTTAATCCTCAGATTTACCAATAAACACACTATAGAGGCTGAAATCCTCAAATTTTCAATTAGGCTCATAGATGAGGCGGAAATCCTCAAATTTATCAATTGAGCCCAAAGGGACCTTCTAAGGTCACTTTCTTGAGGTGTTATGGTCTCCCAAATCTGTAGGGAGAGATATTATGGTAGGCCATTAAGATACTTAAGTGACTAAAGTCTTCAACACTAGAGGAGTCTTCTGAAGTGGATTCAGACTCCTCCGTATCATCCCACGTTGCCGCCATAGCCTTGCCTTTAGATCTTGTTTTGCTAGGGTAATCGGGGGAAAGATGTCCATAACCCTCATTGTTGTAACATTGGACTGGCTTAGGTTGTTTAACAAATTTTTTCTCTTCATTTCTCAACCGTCTTGTCCCTTTTGTCACAACTCTTCCCTCTACTCAATTTGAAGAATTTCTTAAATTTTCTTTTGAATTCCTCATCCTTATCATCACTATCACTTTTATATTTAACTATCTTAAGCCTATGTAAATGCCTATGAGATGTTTTGAGGACAATAAGTTTCTTTGCTCTAGAGGGGGTCTTAAAGTGTAGTTCGTATGCTTGTAGGGAACCTAAGAGTTCTTCTACTTTCATCTTATCGATGTTCCTACACTTTTCTTTTGAGGTTATCTTGGGAGTGAACCTATCCAGTAGGGATCTAAGTATTTTCCTACATATACGCCCTTCTGGAATTCTCTCTTAAACCCCACATAGAGTTACAAATATCATATAACTTTGAATAAAACTCCACAAAGCATTCAGACTTATCCATTTTAATGTTTTCGAATTGGGTTATTAAGAGCCGAAGCGTCGATCTCTTTACTATGTTAGTTCCCTCATGAAAGACTTCCAATATGTCCCACGCTTCCTTCCCCATATCACATGTGCATATACGTTTAAATTCATTGGGGTAAACTGCACAGTAAATGACATCGAGAGCTTTGGCATCATAGATATACCGCGCTCTCTCATCGGCACTATATTTGAATTTATCTTTGGGAACTTTAATGGTTCTGCCATCAACAACAACTTGTTCCATGGGCTTCGTCCATCCTTATTTGACAATAGTCCAAACCATAGGGTCAATGGATCTTAGAAAGACTCATCCTAGCCTTCCAATATATGTAGTTAGACTAGTTAGACCTGTCAAAATATGACGGTTGTGTGATGACACACCTTTCTTGGGTAGACATCATTCTTAAGCCCCTTGGATCAATTCAAGACAGTTAAGCCCTTCAAGAGCTACCCGCTTTGATACCAATTGAAATTGCACTTGGAAGGCTTACATGCTATGTGCGGAATGTTGGCTATGTCCTAGAGGAGGGATGATTAGGACCAATTTAAAAATTATGCCTTTAAAATCAGGTTCATATATAACTTTTACAGCCAGCCCTACACGAGGACCCTAGTATACACTCCCACCGGAGGCTCCCGCAAGGGACTTTAGTTGGTTTTCTATATGCTAACTAACAACCTCGGTCCTAATCCAAGGACCTACGTTTACTCCCACCGGAGGCTCCCTCGGAGACTAATACGTACGCACCTGTGTCCGATGGCCTATACGAGGACTTTGATTTAGGCCCTACACAAGAGCCAAGGTCCCACACAAGAACCTAGTCGAGTTTGGCAATTCAAATTTTTACAGTCAATCCTACACAAGGAAGGAGTGTATATGGACTCCTACACTTGACAACTTGTCGGATTGAGCCCCCTTTTGCAGCGCCTTCTCGGGTTGCTTGATCGATGCTCTCCCGTGCTTCAGTCAGTTGCCCCTTGCTCCCCCGATCATAATGCCAATGCTTTGCCAAGGCTTTAGCCCAAGATCAAACACCTTACATGTGATGCTCCGATGCGGTGACCAAGGTGATGGGATGTTGGATAGAATATCGTACAACTAATGGGAAGTTGTAAAGCCTATGGGATTTTACTTGATGGACACTCTAGAAGTTAATAGACACTTGTATTTTTCAAGAAAAAAGGTGTTTAAATTCTAGATAGGGCTTGAGATGATGGTCTTCTTGTAGAGGAGCTTGGAATGCTCATTAGAGTGAAAAATCACTAATAAGAGAGCATGGATCTCATTGGGATAGAGCCTAAGAGGTTTAGTAAAGCTTGCGTTACACTATGAGCATCTAGAATGCCAAAATCCATCATCTCTACAAAGATCCAATTGTTAGATTTATAAGAAAAAGGTTCTAATGGATCCATAACGGCTAGTCTTTGGTCACAACGAGTGGAGGTTCGGTCGCACCAAATTAGACATGGAAGCCATTGATACAGATTTAGGCACTTTCAGTCGCACCGAGGGTGGTCTTCGGTGCGAGCGATTGTGGCACTCAGTTGCAGACGAATTACCTAAAATTCTGCCTTAGCACACTGTCCTGTTTTAGCTGTTTCCGGTCGGACCGAAGGTGAGTTATGTGGGACCGAAGATTGCTGAAATTGTGCAGTTTTTCTAGCAGCACGCGACCTCTAAAGCTAATCTAAGGGTGGTCAATTTAGGCTCATATGGCTTAAGGGATGATCAATAAATGTTTTACCTATTGGGTTTAAGATCATCTAGAGGTTTAAGTTGTGTTGGGTCAAAGGTTAGGGTCACCAAGGCACCACGTTTTATATGCTTTTTGCTCCTTGATGCTCCACCTTCACTTGTTTTTTTGGTTTTCAACTTCCAAGGGCTCAATCGACTTCAGGACACAAGGACTCACATGATTGACAATTAGGGTGCATAAATCAGTGCACTAACACTCCTCTTTCAATTGAAGCATGAAGAGGCTAAATAGTGATGTCTTGCCACGATGGCTTAGGAAAAGCGCGCTGAAGAGATTGCATCCTAACAGCAAGCAGAGGCAGCAGAGCTACAGCAAGTTGTTGCTGCTTACCCAAACTTGGTGCTGCTTTGCTTCACCCTTTGTTCAACTATATGTCTAGCTGGTTGTGTGCTAAAGTTTGAAAAGCACGTGTCACCTAGAATCCAAGGTTTTGCATGGGTTGCTAGAGCTAACAAAGTTCTTATGGTTGATAATCAAGAAACAGTCATTCCCCATTCCTGATAAGTGGATCTTTTGTTGGGTAGAAGAGGAATTTGTGGATCACATCTTCCTCCATTATAGTTTTGCTAGAGTGATTTGGGATCATTTCTTTGAGCTCTTTGGGGTTTGCTGAATCCTAAATGGGTCCCTCAAGGATGTGATAGATGGATGGTCTCCTGGACCTTCTCAGGAAAAAGACTCTTATGCAATATGGTTCCTTGTGCTATTATGTGGGACCTCTGGAAAGAAACAAATGCTAGAATATTCAAGAATATGGAAGTATATCCTTGATAGAACACTAGGGTCTTATCCATGATAGTCGGGTGGGTCTATTGGATTTGGTAGACTGGAATTTAGAGGCTTGTCCTTCTCTGAGCTGAAAAGTGACTGGAAGGCAGGGGCCCATTTTTGAGTTGGACGAGAAGGGGGAGGGCAAAGTAGGATTCTTAGGTCTTTCGAGGCTTCTGGGTTGTATAAGTGAGTTGTCTCATTGTTGTCTTTTCTGCATATTTCTTGTGTTGTTGTTGGGCGAGATGCCAATGACATGGCCAATACTCTTGTGAGAGAGAATGACAAGAGGGTCATTTTTGTTTAAATGGATAATCAAGCTCTATTAGAAACCATCAAAACACACGGCAATCATACAATGAAAGCAATGGACATATGGCCGACAACAAGAAATGGACAAAGACAACCCCACTCAACTCCCATTATAAAGGAATCAGCAAAAACCCATCCCAAACAAGAAAACCACGATTGGTCCTGACAATCACCCACCACTTCGGCACTTCCTGACCAGGTTTCTACACCTGTCTAAGCCAAGGAGTCCGCCTCGTTTGCTTCTCTCGGGACTGAGAAAAAACAGATAGCCAATCTTTGCAGAGATCGAGCATCTCTTCAGTGCAATCAGCCATTCTCCAAGGGTAATCTCCACTTCTGGCCCAAGAAATTGTATTAGAATCATCTTCAATCGTAGTAGGAATGAGGTTGAACTGCACCACTCCAAGAAGTGCTACTGCCTCTGCCTTGTTAGAGACAGGGATTCCTATTAGACTGAAGAAAGACAGCAGTGTACTCTGATCTGATTGGTGCACTTGACATCCAATACCAGCTGGACTGGGATTCCCAAACGAGCAGCCATCAAAATTGGCCTTGAATGCAACTGCAAAGGGAGGTTTCCAGCAAGTCACTGTCTTTGATTTCTTCGGACCACAACACAACTTCAGACCAAGTTTTATGAATCATGGCAGCCAAGTGGCTCATTGGCTATTGCTGTTTTTCTGTTTTTAATAGCACTTTTGTCACTTCTAAAAGTAGAAAAACTCCCATCTTACTTCAGAGGGTATTATTTGCTCTCCCCGTCTTTCAATGAGTCCACATGGATTTTCATCCCACCATACAAGATGATAGCCAGAATTTTGTAGCAAGCAATTTTTTTTTTCTTTCTCGTGATTGATTAATTCTTTGTATCCAAACTGCTACACCTTTCTCTGCACAAATTTTCGCAGTCATCCACATTCAAGCAATCGTGGGATTGCAGTATTCCTACCAGAATTCCTTGATCTCGTTTTAAGACTACCATAATGCAATCTTCAGGACTGATACCCAATGGAGCTCCTTGATGAATGGATTGATGTGAAATCTCTGTGTTTCACTATCAGCCTCCACAAGTTCATTCATGACCCCCAGATTCCTTCCATGCCGGCCACTGCTCTCTCGAGCATGAGTTGATCTAGCATAAGATATTTGCTACAGTTTGTTACTACCGGGCAATTCCCTCTTGATTCGCATCCAACACAACTTGTAGTTGAGATCTTTGACTGGCAACTCAAATTCCCTCTTGATTTGCATCCAACACAACTTGTAGGTGGGATCTTTGACTGGCAACTTGAATTCCCTAGGATGCACTTGCTCCAGTACCAAATGATGCAAATTGCACCACTTTGCGGTTCACGCACACAAAAGAAATGGAAGATTGCTAGATAACAAACCAAACTAGCTTGAATATTCCACAATCAACGTTTCTCCCACCTTGTGTATGAATAACAATCTGAGCCCTTTAACTGTGTTAGTAATTCCGGTTACAACTAGCTGTTGTTAGCCCCTATTGGTGAGTTGGGTTGCTGTCAACAGCTAGAAAGTCCTATGTTGCACCAAAATAAAGAAAACCAACCAGTCCTGAAAAATAGGAAGTTTTAGTCCTTCGATTAGGACTCTCCCAAATCCTTCTGAAAAATTATGTTCCTCGTTATCATAGCTTTGTTCAAGCTATTTGAGGTTAGCTTTGCAAATCCTGTTTTGGCAATCATTCCTAAGGCTCTTTCCTCAGCAAGTGAACAAGTCCAATAGTTCTCAAAGATAGGCAAGAATTCCCTTAAATATGGATTCTCAGAACCCGCCAAAACAATCTGCTGCATTCAGCAGCAAGATAGCTGCTGACATCAGCACTGCATGTCATGATAATGCCTTGCTGGCATCATACTATCATATCAGTACATCAACAATTTTGGGGCTCTGTTCAATCCTTCTCATTCCTGTTTTGACGTGAAATTCCTGCACATGGACTGCCTTCTTATCCCCTTCCATGCAATATAGGATGTGGGCTCCACCACAGTGACATCAGATTTCTGCCTTTGACAGAGCCGAATTTCAGCACACAAAAGTTAATCAATGTTTAGGATCTCCAATCAATGTCACCCCAAAAATCTTGTGATTGGGTAGACAGTTTGTGAACTGTCCAAATCTTAGTTTTAGGAACCATCTACCCAGCCAAGCTTCCACTCCTGCTTCCTGGGCATTCACCCTTGCTGCTGACATTAAAAAACAATGCCTTGCCCTCAATCCCGGATCTGCTCTCACTCTTTCTGCAAGGTCTAATTCTACAAGAAACTTATGGAAATCTATGATTTTGGGTATCTGATGTCAATAGAGGGTTACTGATCCATTCCACTTCACGAAGAAAATGATAAAACAAATGTCACACTCAGAATTTAAAATCACAATATCTTGGTTCCACATGTTCAGTCAACCAAATTGTGAGAATCTTGTTGTGGCTAGTGTTCAGTATCGCTACAAGTTGTGAGAATCTTGTTGTGGCTAGTGTTCGAAGTATCGGTATCACTACAAGTTTCGCTGGCTAAGGATACGGAAACAACATCACTATCGCCAATGTATCGCTGATAACTGGAAATGCGGGAAACATCGGAAAATGGTGGGTTTTTTTTTTTTTTTTTCTAGTGAAACTTCAGGTGATGCTAAAATACACATTTGCATATTTAGGAATAAAAAGTTGCAAAAAGAATGCATACATAATAAGTTTCCATTTAATGGGGGGCCTAAAAGCATACATTGTCAAACCGGGTCTTTTCCTTCGACTTATTTGGGGCTTCCTTTGTTCAGCAAGCCGGCTAAGCACCTTTGGGATTGTGTGGTAGAAAGGATTGAAAGGAAGCTTGCTTCCTGGCAATGTCGATATGTTTCTTTGGGGGGGGGGGGGCGGCTCACGTTAATAAAAACAGCTTTTTCCAATATGCCCGTTTATTTTTTGTCCTTGTTTAAATGTCCCAAGGAGGTGCTAGATAGGTTGGAAACGATGAGGAGAGATTTTCTTTGGAATGGTGCTTCAAATGGTAGGAAGTTTCATATTCTCAAGTGGTCTTCGAAGTGTGTAAGCTGATTAGAGGAGGGGCTGTGATTAGAAGCTTGGGAGATATGAATATGTCTGTTCTTGGCAAATGGGTATGGCGGTTTGCGTTTGAGGAGGGAAGATTATGGAAGGAAACAATTGCTTCAAAATATGGGTTTCAAAAGGGTGGATGGTCGGTGAAGGGATCATCGCTATATAAAGCTTCTCATGATTGGAAAGCAATAGCATCGACAGAGCATCTTGTGTTTTGGAGGATTGCGTTCTCTTTGGGTGATGGGCATCGCATTCGGTTCTAGGTGGACAGATGGTGTGGAGATCGAGCGCTCCAAGATTTATTTCCTATAGTGGCAAGGTTAGTTCCAGATCGTTTTATATTGATTGCGAAATGTTATTCTATTCTTGGAGGCACGGTGGTTTGGAATCCCCCATGTAAGAGAAACGACGAATTCGATGATTATGTTGTCTTATTGGCTCATTTGGCAAAGGTTCATCCCTCCCTTTCTGATTCGGATTCTCTTCTTTGGTTGGGGCATCCTTCCAGTAAATTCTCGGTGCGTTCATTTGTGAAGTGTATTCAAGAGGATAGTCCTTCATGGTTCTTCCCCCATTTCATTATTCGTTTTATGGAGTCCCTGCGTGAGCTGTGGCCTTTGTTTGGTTGGTGGGGCATAAGGGGATTCTTACTGTATATAACCTTCAAAGGAGAGTGTTGATATTGCCAAAATACAGGCCTGATGTCTGAGGAAAATGCGGAATCTATTGATCATTTGTTCTTGCATTGCTCCTTCACTTCTAAAGTGTGGACTCATTTTATCCGGTTGTTTCATTTGGAGTGGGTTATGCCGAGGTCAGTAGAAGATTTTTCGTGTGCTTGGCATGGTGGAGTGGGAAAATCTGTTAAAGTTAAGTGGCACTTGATTTTGATGGTTTTTTATTTTTATTTTTTTTTAATTTAAATTATTTTTAAATTTGGGCTATTTAGGGGGCTAGAAATGGTTGTTTGCTTTAGGAATGAAAGTGTGAGGGTTGGGGCTCTTATTAGTAGAATTAAGGGGCTGCTTTCTGGGTGGGCTTCTATGTTAAGGGTGTTTCTCTTGGTGATCTTTTCTATGCGGTTTAGCAGTTTCTTCATTGTATTCTTTCCTGCTTTGCGGGTTGTTTATAGAAATTCTTGTTATCTATGAAAAAAAGCATGTGATGTTGTAAACAACCATTCCAACCATCACATCAAGTCCATCTATCCATCCAACCATCCATCTACATTTCAGAATATCAACAACACGATTTTCGCCGACCACTGGAAAGGAAACGAAATATTCTGGTCTTGATATTGCCAGCAAGCAGGCTGACGGACTTGTTAGGGCCTTTATACCACTAAGTAATTTGACAGCCTATGTTGCGACAACGATAATATCGCGATATGATCGATATTAGCATCAACAATTTGAACACTGCACATACAATCATGCGTCCAAAAAAAAATTTTGAAATGATTTTTTTTTTTTTTAATAAACAGATTTTTGGCAAGATTGATACATTGGCAATATTTTCGAAATATCGCTGATACATTGGCGTTACAAGCAACACCCGACACATTTACACGATTACAAATATTGGCGATACAAGCAACACTTGAAATTTCCATAGTCGAAAATATTGGCGATATTGATACATTGGCGATACTTAGCGATACATCGCTGATACCTGGAATTTCTAACTTTCAGCATCTGCAGCATATATCTTTTCTATAATTTTCCACTTTTGGCCAAGAAAAAGTATAAATCATTGTTGTCGTCATCATAGCCCACCTTTTATGCAGAGTAACTCTTCTAATGTTTTCCAATTTTGGCAAGAAAAGGACAAAGATAAACAAGTATATGCATCAAAGGAGATGATGTATTAGTGATTTAGTTCCTATATATTTACACCATAGACTGCAGTATTGAACTCATTATACTCCATTTATATACATGCACATGCACACACAGTAGTATAATTGTGTCAACATTTTTTAAAAAGTTACTACACCTCAATTCTACCATTCCTTGCAGAAACACGGTGTCAAGTAATATTGCTAACTGCCAAATTTACCATCGAAAATTCTGTGCTTTTAATTTGCAAAGAGCTTTTCTGTCATGCTTCATGGTAAGTTCCTTTTTGTAAGAGATTTTAGCAGAGGTTTGCACAGTTTTTGCCACTTCTTTGTTAGTTTTTCTTTCCTCTGCATATCTTCTCATGCCCATCTGTCTTCTTGGCTACGTCTAACCCCATTTCCTGTGTTCTTTATGCTATTGTCCTCTAATGCCTCCCTTGCTAATTGCTACTCAGATCCACTTTTGTTTGATGCCATCCCATTGGGTTTTGATATCTCCATATGATGACCTCTAGTAAACTTTTTCAACTTCTACTTTTAAGGGGGGGAAAAGAATCATGTGAACCTTTTGAAGCTCCCACCTCAAGATGAAGCACTTATATGGACCTAAGAAGCATGTAGTTTTTGGGTTCAGATTCAATGATCTGATGACCAATTAGGCCCAGGTGGAAAACCGGAAATGTTCTTTGATGCTATTTAAATGGTGCTGACTCGGCTTTCCAAATAAGCTTTTGTTTGCAAGAGTGGAAACACCATTTGAATGGAGTGGATGAAGTCTGTGAAACTAGCTCAAAATGCCAAGTGTGCTCAATGCTGCTAGTGGCCGACTTGAGCACAATGGTCATTCCACTTGATGCAAATATAGAAACTCCCAAGCACACTCTGAGCACATGGTCCAGATCTTCTAGCAGCAGCTACTTCGGTGGAGGCACACTAAAGCAATTCCCGTATCATCTATTGTCTTCTGACACGAATCCATATATCTATATTCTCATCTTATGATGTTTCCACCAGTGGTCATAGCTGAAGTAAATGCTGCACATGACAGGTTGCAGAGCGGGCCCTCTTCCTCTGGAACAATGAACACATTGTTGGTTTAATCGCCCAAAACCGTAAGGCCATTCTCCCTGTCATCTTTGAAGCGTTCGACAAGAACATGAAGAGTCATTGGAGTCAGTCAGTTAATGGCCTGACAGCGAATGTGAGGAAGATGTTCCTTGATATGGACAACGAACTATTTGAAGAGTGCCAGCGGCAGTATGAAGAGAGTGAGGCGAATGCCAAAGGGTTGGAAGAGCAACGGGAATTGGCATGGAAGAGACTGGAAGCCTTGGCCACAGCCAAACCTGAGGATGAGGAGATGGTCGTGGTCAACTAGCTGAGCTTTGGTGGTATTCAATCTGTCCAAATTCAATATTTGCCATGTTGCAATGCAAGCAGTGAGCAATTGTAATTTAAACGCATCCTCTTGCAGTGCAGCCATGGCAAGGTCACCTGCCCCTTGTCAAATGTGGTGTGTGTGTGTGAGATCCTGACCATTCATCAGATTGGCTCCACCTCATATCAGCCATTACCTGAAAACCAGGACAAACAAGTCACTGTGTATGTCAAATGTGGACTATTAGTTTATTCTTTTTAGCTGTTCAATTGTTTTTACCCATGCGTACTGCCCCCGATTTTCTGCCACGAGCCATGGAGGGTCCACCTGATGAACGGCCCGGATCTTGCACACATTCTACTATAGTAGTCTTTACATTTTCTCTGTAGTGATATATGCTGCAGATTATGTATGCATCATGAAGTATGTTTTTATTCTTACATTCTTTTTATTAATTTTGAGGAAAGTGAGGCCTCTCTCTTGCAAAGCTCAATGAATGGTTTCTCCTAATCATGGTTTTAAACTGGAACTGACATGTTCAATCCTCAGCTGAGTTGTGACTTAGTTAAGACCTTGTTTTAATCTGTTAACTGAGCCTACAAAGTGATTGGTGGAGAATTTTGGTTTCTGGTTAATGCATTGCAATCCAGCATTACCAAATTAGCTGTAGGCTGTGGGGCCCCATGTGTTGCATCAGTCCAGATCACGGATGGCCCGAGCTGTCTAATTTGGTAATGCCAAGGGACTACAGGCCTCTTTGAAAAAGAAAATGAAAAAAAAAAAAAAAAAACTGAAAGCTATAGCTGTAGGGCCGTTTGGATGCACTTTTGTAAAAGAGGGTTCCAGCTTTTCTAGTCAAATACCAATCCCATCCGTTCTTGGCGAGCAGAATTTTTAGTTCCAATTTTGTATATTGGGGGATCAGATGGGGGTTTTTGCAGAGTGCATCCAAAAGCACCAAACAGGCTTTGGGCCTCAAATGCCCTTTCAAATGTGCGTTTTGTATTGGTCAATCCAAGGGTTTGCCAATCATGGATTGGTGAGTCCTGGATTGTACAATCTTTGTTCGGTTGGTCATTACAAGCATCCATACAGGAGATGGAAGTCAATGCAATGCAACAGTGGAGATGTACGAGGACATTCATCAGTTTTGAGTTCCCCAATGTGTTCGTCTTGGCTGAGAATCACCACAATGGTCCGTCATGTCATGGTTTTAAGACCGAGATGATTCGGACGTGACTTGTCCGAGTTAACTCGGACTGAGTCGGAACCTATCCTCCTGAATCGTGTGAGTTGCGACTCACTAATTTCTTTCTACTTGTTTCCAGTAGAAGGGAGAATAGAACCATCAAGAGAACATCTTGGCAACGCTAGCCTTAGCTAGCCAGGCTGGGTCCCACTTTGAGGATAAGTTCAAGTGGCCCCATCTAATGTTGAATAGCCTAAAATCCATTGCAAGAAATCTTCTGGTGCGGCCCACATCTTGGGTCCAAACCTAGCAGTTTTAGAATCAATCCTTCAACAAAAATGGAAAATCTAAACACCCATCAATCCTTGTTTAATCCATAGATTCTTATCAAAAGGAAACTAGTGAAAATGGAAATGGAAAGCGCTTCTTCTAAGACACTAGAAATAGCCATAGAGAGTGTTTTCTACTCTAGTTGTGATGCCAACGCTGGTTATAAAGCCACAGCGAATCCCCCATAGATGCACCTGACCCACAATCATTGCGGTACCAAGAGAAGCTAGCATGTGTCCTATTCTTAATATCAAGGATGCCATGTCCGAAGCTCGCTTCCCGATACGCCGAGTAATTTGGTTGTGGATATATAAACCTGCACAATGAAAGAAATTGATAAATGATCAAAAAAAGAAATTGATAGATGATCAAAATGGGCCTAGCTGGCCCACCTGGTTTTAGGGTTTTAAGTCCGCGTATTAATCGGGCTTGGTCACATAGGTTTTCAATGGCACTTCTGTCATATATTATGCATGATGTGCATATGTAATGAACAGCCAAAATCTTGCACAAAAGTGGGTGGCTCGACTCGGGCTCTGGCCTAGCATAATCAACCAAGGATGGGCTCAGTCCTGGGATTACTATGTGGACCGCACTTGGAGAGACCTCAGCCTGGCCCGTTGACAGCCCTAGAGATGATGATATGCACCGTGCCGGATAGTTGGTTTGTATTGTTTGGCCAACAGATTGGTGATTGAGATCTAGGGACGGGTTTGGGCATCAAGGCCCTTGGTTTGGATCCCAGCCTGAGTTTTAGGACCAAAGATTAAATGGGCGGGATCCAGGCCGGTATCTGACACTGGTAGATTGAGAATTTGGATGGTAGGCCCAATCGTTAGGCCAGATCGGTGAAGCCCATTTTCTACCTTACCGATACTGTTGATCAGATGGGCCTGCAGTAGATAGACAATTGCCCAAAAGCACAATCATGGTCCTTCCATAAGCAGAGCCTTAATATAGACATTTAAGAAAAGAAATATCGCACCGGTCCACATTCAATTACAAAGAGGCCAAAAACTGGTATGACTTGGATCTTCCAATCTGGATAACTTTCAGATGGGCCCGATCGCCGAAAATGGGGCCCCACTTTGATCGATAAGAGTCCGATAATTCTCAATTTATTTCAAGTTAATCAGATGAAAAATCAAAGATGTCCAAAGAAGTTAGATCTTACTCGTTTGCTCTTCCTTCGATGTTACCTCCATCGCCGATGGTGATGTAAACGGGTGCTGAAGGGTCCAAAATTGGACTACAAGCTCTATTTGTAATGTTGTAGGCTATGTTCGACGTGCGCTCCTATTACAAAATATGAAAATGGTTAGCCTAGTACGTTGAATTTCGCTGTATCTGAATTCCCACATACAGCCCCGGTTTTCCTGTCAACGTGCTACTTCGCATAACATCCGAACTGTGCAAAAGGTGGGCCAGACCATGAAGATCACCTGACGTAGAAACCAGGTCAGTCCACGTATCAGGTGGTCCATTTCACAGAAATCAATTTATAGCCAATGGTTTTGACTCAAAGTTCCATGGTGGTACCCATGTTTTGCACGGCTCAGATGAAAGATAGGGCTAATCAAAGCATACTCACCGTTCTTTCGTAAGCATGAACATGACCGGCGAAGACTATGTCCACTTTGTTATGTACGAACCATGGTTCGAACATCACTCTCATGCTCTCTCCTTCCATGTAATGGTAGTGGTCGCTGTTGTACAATGGCGAATGGACGAGCACGATCAACCATGGTGTTTCAGCTCTGTCCACCTTCGAGAACTCTTTTTCCAGCCAATTGTATTGTGGAGTGTACTTCGCTGCAGCAGACAGCCACACTAGTGTTAGTAGCCCTTGATTTCTCATGGGGGACACAGGTATAGACGGTTGGATTGAGCGATTCTCTGGGGGGTCACCATAGATAACATCCATTGGATGGACAGTATATATACTAGTACGGACCAAGACCGAGTGGCCCATGCCCAAGCTCAAAATGCTGATTGGGCCCTATTTCCAAGGTGAATGTTCCTGATCGATCTATCCGTTGGTTTAGTGGGCCCTATTTTTTTTTGCGTATAATACATCTATAGTGGGCCCCACTAGTTGGACGGTTTGGATTTGAGGTACATGACACGTGTATGGAAGCAGGCACGAGCGGCAGTATTGCAATTGTATAATTCAGAGAACCGTATCATTACCCTGAATGGGCGAAACGCACGTGCAGACAGTGGGCCTAAAAGGGTCCTCAGGCCCAACACACGATCCCAGCCCATTCTCCAAACATAAGTGGAAACAGTACGGAATTCATCCTCACCGTAGGCTGAATAAGAGGAGAGGACAATGATGTAGGCCGAGGCACGCTTGATGGAGTACCAGAGAGGGGATGTACTGCCTGATGCTTTGTACGGTACGCGGTACCTATGCTTGTATGCCTTGAATGGAGTTGATTCCCCCTACAGAAGTCACGGGACATGTAAGAGGAGCATGCAATGATTTGTAGCTCGCCCTAAATTGGTAATTAACAAGCTTGTAATCTTTACTATTACTAAGAAACAAGAGCACCATTCTTTTTTAAAAAATAATGGAGCCTACATCAAATCTGAACCGCCCAAATAGTGGGCCCCACCGTAGATTGGTCTATTGGGATCATGACTAGATAATCCAGACGGTTGGTCTATTGGGGCCCACCGTGGACAGACTTTGATCCAAAAATCTCCTCCGGAGGATCTTAGCCTTTCGGTTTGTGGCCTACATATAGATTCTTAGAAAGAAAAATACAACAGTCCACGTTCAACTCGGAATTATCACATACCTTAGTACTGTATGGTCATAAGTTTGAGCTGTATAGGGCCCACTCTGATGTGTGATTGACATCCAAGCCATCCGTTAGATTCTCCTCCACATTTTAGGCCTGGATCCCAAGACCCAACTTGATCCGTAACTCAGGTGGGTCAGACCATGTATTAATATAGGTTTTAGCTGTGATTGTACACTGCTCACTCTGGTGTGTCCCACCTAGGGCTGCACACGAGTCAAGCTAGCTCGAAAAGCTCGCTCGACTCAGCTCGGCTCAACTTGGATTGACTGGACTTGAAAGGCTGATTCAAGACGAGTCAAGCTTGTTTATTAAAGCTCGAGTTGAGTTCAAGCCAAGTTCGACCATGGTGTATTTCAACTCGAACTCGAAGCTCGAGCTCGACTCGGCTCGAGTAATATATTTTAATAATATATATTTTATATATTATATTAATATTAAATATATATATTTAAGTTTTTTTTAAAAAAAAAAAAGTTAAAACTTAAAAGTTTTTACTAAAAAACCCTACACGACTGTACCCATTTCCATTCCCTTTTTTTCTTTCACTTATCCTATTGAGGTAAACTCGGCTCGACTCGAACCACTAGCTCAACTCGAACTCACTCGAAAGCTTTGGCAAACAAGCCAAGCTTCAATGTTGAGCTCGAGGGCGAGCTCAAGCTCAAACTCGAGTATAGCATGGACGAGTCAAGTCAAGCTTGGCCCACCTCGACTCGACTCGGCTCGATGTACAGCCCTAGTCCCACCTGAGTTTTCGATCAAGATTGTTCTAATGATGCAAGGTAAAACATGAGGAGGCTAATCATATTGAAGGTTTGAATTCCACATACACATCACGGTGGGACCAACATAGATCCAATATATGGTAATTACCATTCGGTTGGACGGATGTGATCATTCCCCACTAAAGTGAGAAAAATCCAATGGTTTAGATCAACGAGCAACGAGCCAAACAGAAAACTTACAAATTCTGGAAGAACATCCAGTTCATGATTGCCAGCGGTCCAAATCCACGGCTGATATGCAGTGCTTTTCTCTACAAACCTACCCCATGTGTCCCACCTCCTTTGATCATGATCCGAGTAATGATCTGCATATGAAAGATCCCCCACGAACAGCACTGATTGCCCGTTTGGATGGGAAAGGTAATTCTCCAGCGTTTGATTTGAATCGAACGTCTGACCCAAGTCCCCTGCACATCCACACCACCTTGTTATCCCAAACGTCCATCCTCACAAGTGCCAATGTGACACGTGCGAGGGATCTATAACGTTTATATGGTGATCCCCATCACAGTGACCACGAAATGGATGATTAGATTAAAAAAACCAACAGTCTAGATTTCACGCGCATGTGTTGCTCACCAGATAAATGGACCTGCATATCTTTTAGGATGGGACACACCACCATATGAACGTCAGGGATCTCGCACAAGTTGGCAAAGTTGGCACGTGTGTGGGCATATTTTTAAAACTAAATGGCATACATGTGATGTTTTATCCAGTTCATGATCACGTCGGACCACGCCTGATGACTGGACTGGCATGCATGTGCCATGTTGTTACGTGCTTCTAAAATAAGCAGGGGGCGCAGTACACCTACCTATAACGCCGAACGTGTACGGAACGTCGGGTCCCGCTTTCGGAGGAGTCGTGAAGGAGAACCGTCGAGTTGCATTCCCAATCCCATGTCCAAGCTCGTAGAAATATTCAGTGTTATACTGCGCACATTTCCCACACTACGTTTAATTCTTCTAACTTGCACCCTAGGTGCACAAAAGTATATGTGCGCACACTAACGGTTGATGATGGATGGCCTTGAAGCGAATACACGATTCATAAAAAGGCTACCGTTTTGTTTCGAAAGAAACTGTTTGTTTTCAAACCACAACAAGGTAATGCATCCAGACCATCCATCTAGTGGGTCCTGTTTGTTAATGGCCCAGGGCTGAAAATGACACGCATCGAGACCATTCATCTAGTGGGTCCTGTTGGTTGATGGGTCGTGGCTGAAAATGACACTTAAAAGACGAGTTCTGGTTTGAGGATATAGGAAGAGTGTGATAAAATGATACCTCCAAGTTGTGAATGGAACAGTGGTGAATGAAGCCCGAACTGTAGTTATAATACTTGTAGGAGGTGATACTGCATTTCGATTTCTTTTGTTTGCCATCCAGCCGTCCATATGTCAAAATGTTCGGGAACGGTTTCAATGGAGTCACCCACGAAACAATGACACTCCTCCCAACATGGTCTCCTTGTGTTATGTGAACCTGAACAAAAAACAAAATAAATTAAAATTTAAAAATTAACAAAAAAAATTTCATCCATTACACAATTAAATAATAGAAAGATGGAAGTATATCTCAACTATTTATATTGACCAGAGCGATTATGATAATGTATTATTGATATCTTATATGTTAATGATACAAGGGTTTAAGACCGAAAACCCTAGCTTGAACTTTTCTCACCGACTGCTCTTTACTATTTGTTCCAAACCACCCATTCGTTTTAGTGATTGCTGCTCGAAATGGAGAACGCGTGAATTGTAATTGTTTATTTTTCATTGAAGGTTGGTTTATTTGCTATTTTAATTTTAAAAATCTAAATAAGTTTTCAAAAAATGAATGATTAAGATTATTTTATTTTAAGATATATGGTCCTTGGTAGAGTGGAATATTGGAAAAGAATCCATGTAGCCATCCCCAATTATTTAGAATAAAGTTCAAATGATTACGATGATGATGTTCTGTCCAAAATGCACCCCATTTATATGTTGAGGATAGTTGCATGAGCCATGGGGTGAACCAGTACAACTTAGTTGCCCTATTGGTGGAAGACAAAATCCTCCACATAGGGCTGTCAATGGCCGGACCTGGGGTAGGTCTCGGCCGTATTTTAAAACTGCTTTGGGATGGGCTTTCGGGCCAGCCCTAATAGGCCCGAGCCCAACCCATTATCATTCCTACCTCCATTTCCAAGAGTGCTTTAATTTAAGAGGCCAACCATATCTATATGTGGAATCCACTACATCCATTAAGTGAGAAACTAATGCAACCAAATAGTCACATGTACCTATTGATCAAGATTTGAAGAAAAGACCTGCATCTCATAAGAGTACAGTCTGCATGTGTGCACACAAAAATGGTCACTTTTCTTTTTTAGTCTTCATCACTTATCATTTTTTAAAAAAAAATAAATATCTAAATTAGGAAATCTACTGTTTCTTTCATAACAATTTATTTTTAGATGGGGAATAATTTTAAATATTTTCTTATCTAACTTTTCCTTTCGGGTTTGCATCATAACCCTTGATTTAACTGTTCATACAAGATATTCTAATACAAAACTCATACCAACTAACGAGTGATGACAATGTAAAATTGTGCTTAAAACATCTAAGTTCACATGGTAAAGCCTGTCTGAGTTTTGGATCATACAAATTTTTGTATACTCTCTTATCAACCACACCTAATGAACGGGTTTGATGAAAGATAAACACTTAGTGGTGTGGCCCATCCGAATTGTTTATCTCATTGATGTTTGGCTGATGGATGGAGTGGATGTAACATAGATAACATGGTGAGCACACCCAAATCAGATCAAAAGTTAGGATCATCAATGTAGCAGTATTTATGAAAATAATGAAAAAAAAAAAAAAACACACACACACACATATATATATATATATATAGAGAGAGAGAGAGAGAGAGAGAGATGCTCACACACAACTACTAGTTAGACCATACAACTAGCTGTCGGAATTAAATGCTAATTAACGTTAATAAATTATGCGTATGGAAAAGTTAATTAAAGGGAGAGGAGTTGCTGGCTTGGGATGGCCCCACCATACTGTTTATGTAAAATCCACCCTATCCATTAGATAAGTTAACCCATGTTACATCCACGGCATGAAAATCATATCCATATATGTTTCAAGTAGACCACACCATCGAAAATAATGTGCAGGAATGCTAACCTTCAAAACTGTTTCCTTTGGCATGGTCCACTCGAATCATGTATGGCCCTGCATTTTAGGCATTAGGCCTAGAATTTGGTGTGGCATAGAATGGATTTTACATGCTCCTCACTTTGAGCTTGGTAACAATCAAGGGTGGACGTCTCTCTCAATTGTTTCCATTGGTATGGCCCCCTTGAATCACATATGAGTCTGATTTTTTTCCTCTGATTCCTATATAGAATTACACACCCAATGATCGGAGTGGATCTAACGGTAAACATCACGATGGGCCAGTACAAAATATAGAGTGGGCATTGCTATGGCGGTTAGTTCTCATAAATGTGGGACCTTACTGAGAAGGCTGGGACTGGATCCGTGTTACCCTGATGACAATTAGTGGGGCGCTTTCCGGACTGTAGAGCCCACCTTCATGTATGAGTTGTATATCCATGCCATTCATCAGTTTTTACACATCATCTTAGTGTATGGTCTGTAAAATGAAGCAGATGTAAATCTCAGGTGGACCACACCACAAGAAATAATAGACATTGAGAGCTTGCCAAAAAAAAAATACTTCACGATGACCATCGTAATGATTTTTTACCATCCAACCTGTTGAAAGGATAACAGGAAAACACAAATATCGGCTTGATCCAAAACTTTTGTAGCCCCTACGAAAGTTTTATGGTTAATCACCCATGTTTCTTGTGGTGTGGTCCACTTGAGAATTGGATCTACTTCATTTTTGGGATTATGTCCTAAATTGATCTGGAAAAACTAATGGACGTCCTGAATATACCACACATACATGAACTTGGCCCCACGGTCAGTGAAACACCCACTTACTAACTGAAACACCCACTTACTAACTTGGCCCCACGGCAGCGACACAGCAACACAGGCTGGTGCTGTATTGACGTGGCAAATTCTGTGAGCCAACCGTGATGCATGTGTTATATCCTCATCCATTTTCTCAATTATTTTAGTGTATGAGCCAAAAGACCAGTAAATCCAAAACTCAATTAGACCACACCAAGAAAAGTAGCTGTGATAATGACCCTACTGCTAAAATCTTCTTAGGGTTGACCATGATGTTTATTTGCCATTTTACCTTTCATAAGGTCACACCGATGGGAAAACACAAATATCAACTTGATTCAGAACTTCTAGCTCTGAAGTTTTCAACGTTGGACGTTTAATTCCCATCGTGTTATCTACTTAAGACTTGGATCTACCTCAATTTTAGGTTCATGCTCTAAATTGAACGAACAAAATAGATGCTCAGTGTGGATAAAACTCATACATCATGGTGGGCCTCACAAAGCCCTCTCTAAGTTGAAGAGTCTGTTCATTTCCATTCTTGCAGTGGGGGAGAGAGAACATTAAACAAGAGAAGCATTTAATAGAGAGAGAGATGATTCTTTCCAAAGAAAATGGGATGATTAAAAAATTGAACACAAGTGATGTATTTGGATGAAGTACCAAATATGTAAAATAAATCTAATATGTTAAATTGGTAAGGTCTATTGAAAGCAAGTGAATACAATTTTTTATTTTTTATTTTTTTGTGATAAAAAATGTGATATTTTTCTAAAAACATTTAGGCCATTAGAAATCCATTCCAATGGTCCATATTTAACTTACATGTATGGCTGCATATATGAGAATCATTTACTAATTGTCAGTACATAAAATTTAATTAATGGACTCTATTTGATGAACGGACTGGATCTTTAACACAATTTTCATCACCATTATGTAAGACTTGATGTCACACATCCTCACGTGATGTCAGCTGGACCAATTTAAATTGTCCAACTAATTGTCTGTGAGCATTACTCATATATATATATATATATATATATATATATATATATATATATATATATATATATATATATAACTATGCGCTGGAGCTCCCGTGAGGTTGAGCTATGTGGGCCCACCGTGATGCGTGTCAACCATCAACACCATGCATTTGATGGGTCCCCTTTAAATTATGGGATATCCCAAAAATCAGCCGTATACGGAACTCAGGTGGGCCATACCATCTAAAATCATGTGAAGACATGCCAAAAACATATAAAAGCACTTGGTGGGGCCCACCTGAGTTTTGAATGCTGCTGAAACTTGGTCTGAACCCTCATCCAAGTGGGACACACATAATGGATGGGCTGGATTTGCAAACCACATCTCGGTGGGCCCAAAAAATGTCCCATGAATGTTTTAATGGTGCACCGCCCCTCTCCACTTCTGTATGTGGTGTGGCCCACACAAGTCACGGATTGTCTTGATTTTTGAGACTAGGCCCACGATGGAATGGTGCATCTGACTGATGGGGTAGATGTTCGAAACGCATCATGGTGGGGCCCACACAGCTCGACCTCATGGGACGTTCCCTTCAGCTCTAGCGCATAGTACCCTTTTCCATATATATATATATATATATATGTGTGTGTGTGTGTGTGTGTGTGTGTGTGTGTGTGTGAGAGAGAGAGATGCTCACACATAACTAGTTGGACGCTTCATTTTCGTCCAACTAGCTGGGCATTTAATGAACTGTTAATGCTAGTAAAAATTTTCATATAAAAGTTATTTCAATTGATGAAAAAGAGTTGCTTACTTAAGTGGGCCCCACCATAGTATTATGTAAAAGCCACCGGATCATTAGGTGAGCCACCTCAAGTTAGACCTAGTGCAAAACAATCAGCCCCATCCCTGGCTCACATGAACCACATAATTGAAAAATGTGTATGTAGAAAGCTCATCTTCCAATCTCTTTCCCTTGGTGTGATTCACTTTAATCACTTATGTGCCAAATTTTTAGGTTCAAGGCCTAATTTTTGGTGTGGGAGCTAATGGTTGGAGTGGATTTTATATTCTCACCATGACAGGGCCTGTAAAAATCAAGGGTGGAAGTCTCTCTCAATTGTTTCAATTAGTATGGCCCACTTAAATCATTGATTAGCCTGATTTTTTTTTAATCCTAGCCTTACATGGGATTACATAGCTAATGATCGAAGTGGATTTCTGAAAAATGTGACAGTGGGGCCCTTAAAATTTGAAGGGTGGGCATATCTCAAACTATTGTTGGTTCCGAGAAAAATCTTACGTTTCCCATATTAACAGAAAGTGGATTAGGTAGTAACACCTACGGGCAAGTGTACGTTTCCATAAACGTGGGTGCCCCATGATGTATGTGTCACATATCTGTGCCGTCCCTCAGTTTTTAAAGATCATTTTAGTGCAAGATCTTAAAAAGGAGGTAGGTCTAAATCTCAAGTGGACCACGCCAAAAAAAAACAGTGAACATTGAACACCCACCATTAAAACATTCCTAGGGCCCACCATGATGTTTATTTACCTGTTCATGATGTCACATGGACCTGAATGGATGAATGGAAAGCAGAAATATCAGGACGCGGATTAGATACTGGCAGGTTAAGTAGCCAGTCCGCTGCTGTAGTGACGTTACCAAGTTCTGTGGGCCCCATTATGATGTATGTGTTATATCCACACCGTCCATCCATTTTGAAATATCATTTTAGGGCATGAGCCAAAGAATAAGGCAGATAAAAATTTGTAGTGGACCCCACCATAGAAAACAGTGGGGGGAAGTGATTCCCACCATTGAAACTATCCTAAGGGCCATCGTAATGTCTATTTGAAATCCAACTTGTTAAAAAGTTAAAAAAGACATGAAATAAGGAGAAAAAAAAAAAAAAACAAATATCAGCTTGATCTAAAACTTTTGTGGCCTTTAGAAGTTTTTAATGGAGGGTGTCACTGTCCCAGTGCTTTTTGTGAGCTTTGGATTTAACTCATTCTTTGGATATTGACCTAAAATGATCTCTCCAAATGGATGGAAAGTGTGGATACAAAACATACATCATGGTGGGCCCATAGAACTTGGTGACTTCACTTCAGTAGCCCGTCTCGCTACTCAACCTGTCAGTAGCTAATTCGAGCCCCAAATATCAGCTTATCCAAAACTTCTATGGCCTCCAGGAAGTTTTCAATAAGTATTCAATCCCCACTGTCTACTCGAGCGTTCGATTTGCTCATTTTTGGGCTCATACCTAAAATGATCTTTTAAAAAAATGAATGGACGGTTTGTTTATGATATCATCGTGGGGCTTACAAAATTTTTACAACATCAATGCACTACGAACTTGATCAACGCCAGAGACACTTTATGAAGTATTTTGAGAGCAGATTAAGTGTCTTGGAGACCTCACCCAACATGGTGAGTCATTGATAATGGGGACCACCTAGATGCATGTATGGTATATCCATGTCGTCCATCCATTTTAACAGATACTTTGGGGCATGAATCCAAAAATCAAGTAGAGAAAAATCTCAGAGTGGTCCATATGAGTTTTACTAGCATGTGTCATTATCATCTCTGCTTCTTGTGATGTGGTCCACTTAAGCCTTGTATTTTCCTAAATTTTGGGCTTGTACCCTAAAATAATATGAAAAATATATAAACAGTGTAGATAAAACTCATACACCACAACGACCCCTCTGAGCCTCTGCACATTCTTAGCTGTGGATGAGCGGGGTTAGTAGTCTATCGGTGTTAAGCTTTTGTAGACATTGCCCGTTGGTTTCAATCACATAGGGTAGAGGAAGAGAGAGTCTGATAATAAAAAAGAGTGCATTAAATGATGAGAGAAAGTAGAAAGAAGAGAATTGCTTCTAAAGAAAATGGTATAACTGAAGAAGTTGTACATGTGTGATGCATTCATGAGATACACAGCATATGTAACAAATTCGGTGAGTTAATTAGGTACAGTTCCTTATAAGCATGTGAAGGATATAAAATATTATGTTTTTATAATTAATAGCTAACTATTCTTTTACAAAAAAAGTGAGCAGTTAGAAATCTATTCCAACAAGTTAGATTTAGCTTGTATATGTCTCTATTAATAAAGATAATTTACTAATTTTTCATAGATAAAATTAATTAGTAAGCTTAATTTGATAAACCAACTAGATCTATGATATGTATTTCTATCATATAAATATAAAATTGGGTGTCACATAAACTCCAATAAGTGGACATTACATGTGGATAAAAAAGATATTTTTACCATTTAATGCACAGCTAGTTGGACCAATTAAATGGTTCAACTATTTGTGTGTGAGCATTATTCTATATATATATATATATATATATATATATATATATATATATATATATATATATATATATATATATGGAAAAGGTACTATGCGCTCGAGCGTAAAGTGGTCGTCCGTGAGGTCGAGCTGTGTGGGCCCCACCGTGATGCCGTTCGAAGATCCACACCGTCCACCAGATGCGCGAGCCCAGGGTGGGCCCACACAGTCCAAAATTAGTTGTCCATGTAACTCAGGTGGGCCATACCATCGGCAAACATAAGTATACACGCAAAAACATATAAATGCACTTGGTGGGCCCCACCTGAGTTGTGGATACAACCTGAAACTTGGTCTAAAATTATAGTCAAGTGGGACACACATGATGGATGGCGTTGATCATCAAAAAAACGTCTCGAAAAGTCCCCAAAAATGGTTTTGAATGTTTCAATGGTGCACGGCCCCTCTCAACTTCTGTACGTGGTGTGGCCCACAAAAGTCACGGATTGACTTGATTTTCAGCCGTGTGGGCCCCCTCTAGAATGGTGCATCCGGTGGACAGTGTGGATTTTCGAACGGCATCACGGTGGGGCCCACACCAGCTCGACCTCACGGACGACCGCTTTACGCTCGAGCGCATAGTACCTTTTCCTATATATATATATATATATATATATATATATATATATATATATATATATATATATATATATATATATATATGGGAAAAGGTACTATGCGCTCGAGTATATAAGAGAGAGAGAGAGAGAGAGAGAGAACTGGAAAGAAACAAAACATCACACCTGCTCAGGCGCATTATAGCCCTCGGGCACACGAAAAACATCACTGTCGAAAGGCATGTCGATGGACGGTTCGAATTTGCAATTGTAATTGCTGGTAACTCCTCCATTACACGATGCCGCTATTCTCAAAACTATCAACGCTACCAATAGTACATTTACCGAGCCCATCTTTCTTCTTCTCATCAAGGAAAGAAACAAAGAACCCTGTGCGTATTTTAGCAATATCAGTACATGAGCCTGATAGAAGACGGAGAGAGTATATGTAATGGTAAAGAAGGAATATATCATACGGACGCGGATTGCGTCCTACCCCCGCCCGTCTCCAGCCAGGAACGGGCAGAAGCTTTGAGTGGCCATCGTGATGTATAGGTCTTATCCACACCGTCCATCCAATTTTTCGTATCATTTTAGAGTATAAAATAAAAAATGATGCAGATCTAAAGCTCAAGTAGACTACACAATGAGGATTAAAATATTACCGTTGAAAACTTGTTGGGGGCCACAGAAGTCTTGGATGGAGCTGATATTTATGTTTTCTCTTCATCCAGATCAATGTAACTTTACGAATAGGTTGGATGGAAAATAAACATCAAGTGGGCCCTAGAAAAGTTTCAACGGTGAGAATCATTATCACCGCTGCTTCCAATGGTGTGGTCCATTTGAGCATTGGATTTGCCTAAATTTTGAAATTAAATTTTAAAATGATACGAAAAAATGGATGGACGGTGTGGATAATACCAGACACTCGGACGAGTTGCGACTCAACTCCAGACTTAACTGAGTAATCCAGAGTCTCGAGTCTAGAAAAGACTGAACTAAGTTGTCCAGGGTCTCGAGTCTAAAACCCATGAGAGAGAGAGAGAGAGAGAGAGAGGGGTGTACCTGGGATGAGATTGAAGTGACTTCACGAGGGATGAGATCACGCACTGCACATTGAAAAGGAGAAAAAGAGAAAGGTATAAAGGAAAAGAGAATGGTATGAAAGGAAACGGAGAGGGTAAAAGTCTTGACGAGAAGGGTGTATTAATTGCCGACGGATTAGGTGGTGTTGACAACAACCTAGAGGTGATGGGTTGATGTGCTAGGTGTTGTGGGGCCCAACGTGATGTATTTATTTTATATCCACGCCGTCCATCCAATTTTCCAGTTCAATTTAGTAAAATGAAGCAGATCTGAAGCCACACCAAGGGAGACTCTGAGGAAAATGACATGCACCGTTGGAACCTTTCTACGGCCCACCTTAATGCTTATTTGTCATCCAACCTGTTGATAAAGTCATTCGGAAATTGATAAGGGAAAACACAACTATCAGCACGATCCAAAACTTTTGTTGCTCCCAGAAGTTTTTAAGGTTGGGTGTTCAACCACAACTCTTTCCTATGGTGTGGTCCGCTAGAGCTTAGAATCTGTTTCAATTTTGTAGTAATGCCCTGAAGTGAGGGGGGAAAACGGATGGACGGCGTGGATATGAAACATATATATCACATTGGGCCCCATAGCGCACAACATCCATACACTGACGATGGCGTGGAGCTGGCAACACCACCTGATCTGTGTCTATCCCCACGTAGCGTGCCTGCGAGGGACTCGGATGGGCTAGGTCTAACACGTGGCACCTATGGAAAAACTCTGTGGCCCTATAATGATGTATATGTTTTATCGGCTCTGCCTATCTATTTTTTCAGCTCATTTTATAGAACGAGACGGAAAAAAATGAGGTAGGCTCATATTTCAGGTGGACCACACCACAGGAAATAGTGGTTATTGAATGCCCACCATTAAAAACTTTCTAGGGCTCACTATATTGTTTATTTGCCATCCAACCCGTTGAACAGGTCACACAAATCTGGGTAAAGGGAAAACACTAATATCTGCTTAATCTAAAAACTTTTGTTGCGCTCAAAAAGCTTTTAATAGTGGCCGTTCAATCACTACTTTTATCCATGGTGTGGTTTCATTTCTTGGTTCATGCCCTAAAATAGGCTGTAAAAATGGATGGACAGCTTTGATAAAATAAATACATCGTAGTATGGCCCACATAGCTTTTCCAGTATCTCACTGTAAGTCAGTGCCATGTGCTATACCTGCGCAATCTCCGTCCGTAGAAACCGGACGCGGATCAGCAGCGTCGCTATACCTGCGCAATCTCCGTCCGTAGAAACCGGACGCGGATCAGCAGCGACGCCGTATCCAGCAGGAGGGTGCCACCTGACCGTGGGGCCCACCTGCGTTGTGTATCCACGCCGTCCATCCGTTTTGCCAGCTTATATTTATGGCATGGTCGAATAAAGGGTTCTTGAGGCGTATAGACCTCAGGTATCACCCACCAAGTTTACTCGCCGCAAGCAAACCTTAATTTGCAAACTACACCCAGGTCGTACGGCTGAACCTAAAGAGATTAAAATATCCCTCTTTTTTAGGTACTTACCCTATCAGTCAATGGGTATTTTGGTCTTTTAAGCTTTTAAGTGCTGAACGTGCCTATAAAAAGTTTCCGCCCAGCGAAAAATCACTGTGATGGCAACCACCGTTGAAACCTTTCTAAGGGCTATTGTGATGTTTTTTTACCATCCAACCTGTTAATAAGGTCATGTAGACATGGATGAAGTGAAAACACAAATATAAGCTTGGTCCGTAACTTCTCCAGCTCCCAAGAACTTTTTAATGGTGGAAATTCAATCCCTACTTTGTGGTTCAATTAAGACTTGAACCTCCCCCATTTTTTAGATTATACTTTAAAATGATCTGAGAAAAATGATTAACGGCATGGATAAAACACTTACATCACTGTGGGCCCCACAGAGCCCTACCCGAACGGATTACCGTCTGTGGGAGTAGGACACAATCCGCATCCCTACAAACGAGTTATAATTAGGCTGAAAGTTAGGAAGGTCCAAACGGATTGACCCATGACTGACCCAACATTAGGTTAGACTTGTGCAGGATGTATTGACCCCGATCTTGAGCTCGAGCTATACAAACACCAGCCTGATAAAACTTAGGTCAGGCTTGGGTTGAGGTCTTGAGTTGCCTGACCTAACTCCAACCCAATACCATATATATATATAATGTTACTTTTTAAATTATAATTGAGTGTGGATTGTACGGTGAAGGCACAGGAAATTCGAGATTGGATGGTTTCATTAGTCCACATCATTTCCGATGACTCAAGCTAATAAGATATGCTACACCTTGATCCATATATATCTCAAGTTGTAGACTGAGTGAAAGGTACCTCGTTTCAACACTGAGGTATTGGTATTGATCCCCAGTGGGGTTGTCAACTGACAGTAGATTGTACTAATGAGCTAACAGAGAGTAAAAAAGAAAAAAAAAAAAAAAAAAAAGGCTAATAATATATGCGGGATTTCTCTCCCCAAAAGATTGTGTGCTATATAACACGACTTTCAAAGAATAGTTGTCCTATCTTCTAGCTTGTTCAGTTAAAAAAAATGAAGTTCTTTAGGATAAATAAGTACTAATATAATTAATAAAATTATAGGTATAAAAAATAAGATGTGTTTTGAAATATAATACACTATTGTAATAATGAAAATATTAGCATGCATCCACCCAACCAACTAGATCGAGCCCGCTTGAGTTGGGCTTGGGTACGTTGAGAATTCCCAACCTGAGGTACGGGTTAGGTTGGTTTAGGGTTGAAGTATAGGAACATTGGGTTGGGCTAGGATTGAGCACCAACCCTATCGACTTTTGGCACTAGTTATAATGCATTTTTCTCCCATTGGAAGCACACGAATATCTGAATTTAAGCTTAAATGATGGCCCATTGAGGTATCCACAAGCCTGAAACTACAACAAAATGGGTTTTCTGTGGTGCCGAGTTTGATGAAGGCTTTGGATTTCAAACACATGTCACATATGAACACGTGTACGAGTGACCATCAATCCCATGTATGACAACCTAGTCCATCTAAAGGACCACACAATGGACCAAACGTGCCCAAAAGTTTTTCCAAACTGTACGATCCAAGTCGTGCTATTTTTTGGCCTCTTTCTAATTAAATGTGAACAATTGTGATATTTCTTTTCTTAACCGTCTATATTATGGCCACCTATGGAAAGACCATGATTGTGCTTTTGAGAAATTGTCCATCAAGTGTGGGCCCATCCGATCAACAGTATCAGTAGGGTGGGAAATGAGCTTCACCGATCTATCTTATAGGTTGGACCCACCATCCAAATTCTCAACCCACTAGTGTCCGATGCCTCCCTGGATCCAGCCCAATTAATCACTCAGGATAGGTTCAAACCAAAGGTCTTGATGATCAAACTCGATCCCTAAATCTCGATCACAAAAGTGTAGGCCGAACAATACGAAGCAACTACCTGAGAGCCACAATGGATATAATCAGCTCTAGGGCTATCAGCAGGCCAGGCTGAGATTTGTCCAACTCCGGTCCACATAGTAAATCCCTAAACCGAGCCTGTCCTTGTGCATGATGGGCCACAACAATGAGGACCAAGCCCACCCCATGATGATTATGGGCGCTCAGAGTCCGAGATCAGCCACCCAGCTTTGTGCAACATCTTGATTGTTCATTACGTGTGCTTCAAAACACATGATATATAACAAAAGTCCTGTTAAAAACCTAAATGGTTGAGTTGATAGCCTAAAAAACATAGCTCTAGCCCAGCCCAATTAATATACAGGGTTAAAACCCAGTGGGCCAGCTATGCACATTGATAGCCACGGTTAGGCCTAGGTGGATACGTCATTTTGATCATCTATATATCAATTCCTTTCATTGTGCAGGTTTACATATATATTGTTGGGGAAAAATAATACAAGTCCAGAGACTCAGTTATGAAATGGACTAACTCTACTAGCACTGCCTAGGATCCTGAGGCATAAGCTTGACTGAGGCACACATACTCAAAGCCTGAAGGAGAGACTTATCTCGGATAATAAGGAATGAATCCAAACCGAAACTTACAAAGTCCAGATCCATAAGGTAGAATTCATGATATGCATAAAGTTGACTCGATAAACAAGGCAGCAATATTCAAAGAGCCCGATTAAGGCCTAAAGCTCAGAAGCCACCCGACCGACCATAAAACCGACATAAGTTTAGGTCGGTTACAGAGTCGACAATCGGATTAAGAAAGTATAGTGATTACGAATCAGTTTCATCTCATCCGACAGAAGGCAAGTAGCTCTACCATTTATCGCCAGCCGAGACTCATTTACCAGTAGAGTTGGCCCGGCCCAATCTGAGCAAGGTAAAAACAATGTAGAATAAAACGCATTCCCGAAAACCTAGCAAAAAGATCCCCGATCCCGAAGATCTCGGGATCGGTTAGAGTCCAAAAATGGATTGATGTCAAATCTCCAAAAGATCAGGAAAATAATCCTGGTACAATGGGATCCTCTCTTTCCTATAAATACAAGAGATTTCTAAGTTGAAAGGTACGCAAAAACTCTCCTAAAAACCTTTCTAAACGATCCTAATCCTGACTTTAGCATCGGAGGGTCCCCGGCTCTAACCAGGGTCTCCTTTGTCTCCTTCTTGTGCAGGATCAAGGTTGAAGGAAGGCGCACCGGATTTTTGCATCAACAGATTGGCGCCGTCTATGGGAAACGATACGAAAAGTCCTCTTCCTAGCTCTATCAAAAGCTTCAACGAAATCTCTAATGACAAGAACAAGGAGAACCATCCAAAACGAGCCTAATGAGGTCGTTGTCACTGGACTACCGGCAACAGAAGGCCCGCCGAGTACGAATGGAGTCCAAGGAGCCCAGAACCGACCTGATAATCAACAAGGTTCTGCGGCCCGTCCGGCAACCTCCGTTTCAACCAAGCATACTCAACGGAACCGAGGAAACGGACGGTTAGATAAGGAGGTCCAGGAACTCCGGACCGATATGAACTACATGAAGCAAATGCTGGAACATATCCATTGCCAGCAAGTTTCTGCCTCAGCATGATGGCGGTCGGGCAAATGCCCCACAACAATTCGTCGACTATCAACTTGTTGCTCCACGGTCTGTTCCTCAGCAAAGCCAACACCAGGGTCCTGCCGAGCCCACACCCGCTCACTCCGTGACCGCCCCACTGTCTGCCACTGATCTTCGACACGAAATAGATCGGAGAAGGCATAGCAGGCCCCCAGTTAAGGGTACGGCTAATAGCGACGAACCTTGGAAAGCTGACCTTCAGGATTTTCGGAGGGAAGTGCAGGAAGAGATCACGGACATGAGGCAAAATCGTAATCTGGGTCATATAAGACTTGAGGCAAAGGCATCCCCATTTACAGAGGAAATCATACAAGCTCGGCTACCGGAACGATTCTGCCTACCTCAGATTACGCCTTTTACTGGCAAAGCCGATCCAACCGAGCATATCGAGTCATTTTAGATGTATATGGAATTACATGATGCCTCGGATGTCGTGATGTGCCGAGCATTTTCCCTCACTTTGGCCAATGTAGCTCGCTTTGGTTTAAACAATTAAAGCCAAAATCCATTAGCTCCTTCACATAACTCAGCGATGCATTTCTCACCAATTTCATTGGTGGGAAGAAAAAATTAAAGCCATCTGCGCATTTGAACAACATAGTTCAGAAAGAAGGAGAGCTGCTAAAGAATTACATCAAGCACTTTAATTTTGAGTTGCTCCAAGTCCGGAAACATTCGGACGAGATAGCTCTTAACTCGATCATGCAAGGCGTCAAAGATAAACCGTTTCTCGCATCCTTGGACAAGAACCCGCCTACTACTCTGGCAAAATTCATGGCTTGGTCAGATAAGTATGCGGACGCCGAAGAAACTCGAATCATGCGTAAGGTCACCCAAAATGTAAAAATTTTGGCCAAAGAGTCAGCAAAAAAGATAAGTTAACTTGGCTAGTGGAAAGAAGCGTAAAGACGATCAGTCTCGTGATGAACGTAGGTTGAGTAAGCTGTCTGACCACAAGTTCTCAACATACACCCCACTCAATAAGCTACAGGAGCAGGTGTTGATGGAAATCAAGGGTGAAGGTTTGGTTAATTGGCCAGATAGATTCCGAAGCAATCCGAACCGATGAAGTAAGGCTAAATACTGTTATTATCATCGCAATCATGGGTACAATACGAGTGATTGCTATTACCTGAAAGAAGAAATCGAGAGACTCATCCGTGAAGGCCGTCTCAGAGAACATGTTGAGAGAACTGGGACGATAGAAGAACGCTCAGGAGACAACCGACCCACGAAAGAAATCTGAACTATTGTCGGTGGTCCCCGAGGCGGGCGCAACTCAAACAATGCTCGAAAAAATCATACAAGGAGCAACAGTCGACCTGAGTCTGAGATCCTGATTTTAGCTCGGCCTTCAAAAGAGAGAAAAAAGGAGAAGTACTGCATATCGTTTACTGATGAAGATGCTCGGGGTATTCATCATCCGCATGATGATGCATTAGTTGTCACCCTCACTATAGCAAACCGCAAGGTGTTCCGTATTCTCGTTGATACAAGATCGTCCACAGATGTACTGTTTACTCGAGCATTCGACAAAATGGGCATCGAACAGTCGGCATTACGACTAATTCACACCCCATTGATCGGATTCTCTGGTGGACAAACCCTCCCTGAAGGAGTCATCTCACTGCCACTCACTGGACAAACCCTCCCCGAAGGAGTCATCTCATTGCCACTCACTGCCAGAAATTCCTCGCATCAGTTGACGGTAATAGTCGATTTTTTTTATAGTCGACCAACCATCAGTCTACAACGCTATCCTCGGTCGACCCTCTCTATGTCTTCTCCAAGCTGTAGTGTCAACGTACCATCTCTCCATGAAATTTTCGACCGAGTCGGGAGTAGGAGTCGTTAAAGGTGATCAACAAGATGCGAGGCGCTGCTATGCGACGGCCGTGAAAGGACCAACTGAGGTAACCACGATCGAGTCATTGGACCCTCGGGCTGAGACCCACGAACGAGGCCAACCGGTAGAGGACTTTATTCCAATACCTTTGGTTGGGAAGGACGAATCCAAAACGGTTCGGATTGGCTCGTTTCTACAATCGCCTTTGAAAGATAAGCTGGTATCCCTACTCCGACAATACGTCGACGTGTTTGCATGGAGCCATGAAGATATGTCTGGGATTGATCCCTCGATGATGACTCATTATCTTAACATCGATCCGACCTATCGACTGATCCGACAGAAGTGACGACCACTCAACCACGAAAAATATGTCATCTCGAAGAAGAGGTTAACAAGCTCCTCAAGGCTAAATTTATCGAGGAGATATCTTATTCAGAATGAGTAGCTAATGTCGTACTCGTTAAGAAAACCAATGGGAAGTGGCGAGTCTGTATTGATTATACTGACTTTAACAAAGTTTGCCCAAAGGACAACTTTTCTCTTCCGAGGATCGATCAGTTGGTGGACAGCATGGCAGGACACGAGCTTCTTAGTTTTATGGATGCTTATTCTGAATACAATCAAATTGTAATGCATCAATCAGATAAATCTAAGACTACCTTTGTCACTGACAAAGGCCTTTATTGTTACAGTGTGATGTCATTTGGCCTAAAGAATGCGAGAGCGACCTACCAGTGGTTAGTAAACAAAATGTTTGCTCGGCAGATCGGACGGACTATGTAAGTATACATCGACGATATGCTCGTCAAAAGTATACATGTAGCCGATCATATTACGGACCTAGAAGAACTGTTCCTTATCCTTCGTAAATATCAGATGAAGCTGAACCCGAGCAAATGCACCTTTGGGGTAAGCTCGGGTAAAATCCTTGGATTCCTAGTCAGCCAGCGAGGGATTGAGGCAAATCCAGAGAAGATCAAGGCATTGTTTGACATGGAATCCCCGAAAACGATTAAAGATATACAAAGACTGACTGGACGAGTAACCGTACTCAACCGCTTCCTTTCCCGAACTACCGATAAATGCCTTCCATTCTTCAAACAACTGAAGGGACGACAAACGGTGGATTGTACGGAAGAGTGTGAAGCAGCGTTTCAATAGTTGAAGTCATATCTTAGATCTTTTCCTCTCCTATCAAAGCCCAAGCCTGGGGAAGCCCTGCTGTTGTATCTGGCAGTTTCCAACGCAGCTGTAAGCTCGACCTTGATACGCGAGCATGAAGGGAAGCAACTGCCAGTGTATTATGTCAGAAAGCGCTGCTCCCTGAAGAAACCCGATATCCACCGCTGGAGAAAGTGGCCCTAGTATTAGTTGTCTTCACGACGACTTCGGCCATATTTTCAAGCGCACACCATTATTGTAGTAACCGACCTCCTACTCCATCAGATTCTCCAGAAACCGGAAGCCTCCAACTGAAAATAGCAGTAAAGACCACTTGAGTTGAAGAAGGGATATGCCAATATGTCCTAGAGGGGGGTGGGGTGAATAGGACTTTTAAAAGTTTTTATGATTTATTTAAAATCCTATCACACTAATCCTAACAACAAACATATATTATGATTACTCAAAAATAACTCTACTGACTTCCTAGCCTATTAGAGGATCCAATCACAAACTATAAAAGAAGTAAACAGTGTATAAACTAGTTTATGATAGATATGACTGTGTAAATGTGTGAGGTGTGATCTCAGATATATGGATATGAAAGCATTGACATAGAACACACACATAGAAGATTAGCAATTGCAAACACAGTCATTTTTATAGTGGTTTGACTACTTGTCTACTCCACTCCCGGCTGCCACACTCAACCCTTGAGTGTACCGGATTTCACTAAGGAGGTTTCCCAAGGTTCACCTCAAACCTAAGGTTTTAAATCAAGTTCACATTCAACCTTTACATAGAGGTTTCTACTCGATTCACCTCTAACCTTGTAGTTTTACTAGTTCACTCCTAACCAGATGTTTATGCTCTCTATAGAGCAAGGGTCCACACAATGCACCCGGATGTTTATACTCTCCACAGAGCAAGGGTTCACACAACGCACCCACCACGTACACTCCCGCCGGAGGCCTCCTTGAAGACTTCAAAGGGTGATAACCACTTAAGACCCAATCCTAGAAAGGAATGATCACAAGTGTCCTCTGGACTCTAGATGCTTACAGATAAGTTGATGAGTCTCATTCAACATAATGCCGAAGATCTCCTCCTCCTTGTTGACGAAGAGTCTTCTGCTCCCTTGATTCACAACACGAGATAATATACCTATACTAAACTTCGGGTTGGGTTAAGGTGAAGATGGAATCTCACTCTCAAAATATTTTCCTATTAGGAATGTAGAGCGATTCAAATCTTATGTATTCAAGGCATCCCATCTTAATGATTTGCCATTAAGGTAGTAGCTGGAGAATCCTTGAATGCGGAAGTTCATTCCCCAATCCACTCTATTGAATGTCAATGGTGAGGGTGGATTGGAGGATGAACTCCCTTGAGAACAAGGGCTTTAGATATAGGATATAAGTTGAAACACTCAAAAGCTCTCTCTACTTTCTCTCACAGCAACAAAAGACAAGTCCTCTATATAAAGGCAAAAAGTTCCAACGGATATAAAACGGTCACATTTATGACAGAGTTCGATATCATCGAGAAGGTTCGATATCATCGAGCGTATACTCTCGATAGCATCGATGGTCTACTCAATGACTCAGACTCAATGTCATACGCTTTTGAAACTCTTTGCCAAATGGTCAATGAATCGAAACTATTGTCGATGTCATCGGATTTCGATTCCGATTCCATCGATGACAAGTTCAATTAATCGACACTTGAAAAATGAGAGAGACTTGACTTTGAGATATTTTAGGTTTTCATGAATGATCGGGGGAACCGTCGAGATCATCGGAATTTAAATGTTGATAATATCGAGATCAGAGTCGATGCATCAATAAATCCAGCGGATTTGTCTTTAAGCTTATTGGACGATTTGTGTCCTTGTTCGATGCAATCGACCTGGTACCGATATCATTAATATTTGAATATCGATTCTACCGAAGGGCCCCCGATCATAGTTAAAAATAACCTGAAATATCTGCTGTAAGAAATGCGCGCCCATTATCGGTATCATCCATGGACCTCCGATCTTATCGATATTTGAATTCAAATCATATCGGATGGTCATCGATATATCGAAGGAATTTGAGATTTTCATTAAAAAAATAAGGGCGCCGAAAATCTGTCTGTCGATCTTATTGAGCCACTCCCAAAGGACTCGAGATTTGAATATTGATGACATTGATAGGTGTATCGATACATCGATAATTCGTCCAGATATGTTGTGAAGTTACTGGACATATTTAGTGCTTTTATCGATGATATCGATAGGTGTATCGATACATCGATAAATCCGTCCAGATGAATATTTAGTTGCTGGACACTTTTGGTCCTCTCATTGATAATATCGTTAAGGTATTGAGGACATCGATAGTGCAGGTCGATCATATCGAGGGTGCATCGATAAAATCGACAAGGCGAGAAAAACTTACAGATTTTCCTATTTGCAAAAAGTTTTCTTACCTTAAAAATCCTAAGATGTCTATCTTGTTTTAAGGGTTTTAATCACCTGGTATTTTGGGACATGGGATGTGAGGCTATGATTTACCTATGGCGAGCTTCCACACATCCGGATGAGGCAGACGCTTGAATTGTTCTTCCTATCGAGCTCTGTAGACAGTCTGACCCACCACTCACGTAACTTGACAAACTAGGGCACTTTCACCGGCCGTCTAATGAAGTGAGCAATTGAGCTCAGCAAATTCGACATTCAGTATAAGCCGGTGGTAATTAAAGGATAGGCTGTGGCCGACTTCATAGCCGAAATTACCCCACAAACCGATTCACCTACCGAGTTTGCAGATGAGTCAGCCATTCAGTCAACGACTGTCACTCCCAAGTCATCTCCTGACCTACCCTACTGGCAGCTTTTCGTCGATGGCTCTTCTAACTTTAAGGCAAGCGAGGCAGGAGTCATCCTGGAAACTCCCGATCAAACCTACATGCAATATGCCTTAAGACTTGAATTTCAAGCCTCGAACAATACAGCAGAATACGAAGCTCTGTTGCTCGGTCTTCGACTAGCAACTAGTCTGGGTGTTACTCATATCAACGTCTTCAGTGACTCGCAGCTGGTCGTCAATCAGGTTACTAGCATGTATCAACTATGTAAAGAGCAACTGAAAGCATATATGAAGAAAGCCAAAGAGTTGATCGACTATTTTCAATGATGTACTGTCACTCGGATCCCTCGAACAGAAAATGCTAAAGCCGACCTATTGGCAAAACTTGCTTCTGCCGATGAGGACGATATATGCAGGTCCGTTCCAATCGAGTATATTGCTAAGCCGAGTATCGATGACCCGCCTAGCTTGACTGTACATTCGATCAATTCGGAACGTATCTGGCTCGACCCGATCGTCCAATATCTCGACAACGGAAAGTTGCCTGAAGATCGCGTTGAGGCTCGACGATTGAAAATTCGAGCCTCTCGGTACACCATACTCAACGGGGTACTATATAAAAAAGGATTCTTCGCTCCTTTACTACACTGCCTAAGAAATGATGAGGCTAACTATGTACTGCGGGAGATCCACGAAGGGATTTGCGAAAATCACTCGGAAGGATGATCGCTCGTACATAAAGTCTTATGAGAAGGGTATTATTGCCCGACCATTCAACACAACGCTCGTAAGCTCGTTCAAAGTTGCGACAAATGCTAACGATTCACGATAATTCTGAGATAGCCACCTAAGGAGCTGACCCCTATGGCCGATCCTTGGCTTTCACACAGTGGGGAATTAACATTATCGGACCGCTTCCTTTGGGAAAAGGCCAAACCAAGTTTGTCATTGTTGCGGTGGATTACTTCACTAAGTGGGCCGAAACCGAACCATTAGTCAGGATAACCGAATAAAAGATCACAAATTTTATCTGGAAAAATATCATCTGCTGATTCGGGATACCTCAGACCATTATCACTGACAGCGGGAAGCAGTTCGACAACAGGCAATACCGAGAGATGTGCGACAATCTCGAAATAAGAAATGTACACTCATCCCTCCATCATCCTCATACGAATAGATAGGTCGAGGCAGTCAACAAGATCATCAAACAGCATCTCTGAACTAAACTTGACCGAGCTAAGGGAGCGTGGGCTGAAGAACTTTCTAAAATACTATGGGCTTATCGAACTACTGCTCGAACGGCTACGGGAGAGACTCCCTTCTCCCTTGCATACGGATCGGAAGTCATCACGCCGGTCGAGATCGAACTACCTTCTGCTCGAGTCAGTTCGTTTAACAAACAAAACAACGAAGAACTACCCATCCCTTCCCATTCCCAAAGTCAACTCTCTCTCTCTCCACACATCCCTTTCTTATAACCTCATCACTTCACCCATCACCCCATCACACATCACCCATCCCATATCATCCCATCACTCTCTCTCTTGCTCATTTCTAAAAAAAAAAAAAAAAAAAAAAAAAAACTCTAAGCAAAGAAGCGCCGCTGCTTCTTCGCCGGGCCTTCGAGGACGGTGTAGCGCGTCACTGGCTGCCGTGAATGGTGGCCAGGCAGGTCCCAGTCGTGGGCCCCACCATGATGTGTGTGAAACATCAACACCGTACATTTGATGGCCCCCTTTTTGGGCAGTGGGCCCCCCAAAAAATAGCCGTGTAGAGAACTCAGGTGGCCCACATCACATGAATTAGTGGGATGGAACGACTACCATTGAAACCCTCTTTGGGTTGTTACAGAAGTTTTGGATCATTATAAATTTTGTTTTCCCTCTTCATCTGAGCCTACGTGACCTTATCAACAGATTGGGTGGAAAATAAACATTATGGTGGGCCCCACGTGGGACCCACTGACGTATGTGTTCCATACCTTCCATTAGTGTGGTCCCCACCATGAATTATGTGCTTTATCTATGCTATCCACTCCTATGGGACCCACCATGATGCATGTGTTACATCCAAACCGTCCAACCTTTGGCAAGCTCATTTTTAAGGCTTGAGATTAAAATTTTTTTTAAAAAAGACAAATCTAAGATCAGGTGGACCACATTATAGAAAATAGTGGGTTTGAACGTCCACCATTAAACCCTTGGAAATTTTAATGGTGGAAATCTTTATCACCACTTATATTTGGGTGTGGCCCATTTTATATACATGTGGCCCATATGGTGTAGCCCACTTACCATATTTATGGCCCATTGTTGAGGCCCACCTTGGTTTGTATGAGGCCCGTTGTTGAGGCCCGCCTTAATAGATATGAGGCTCATGTTATGATGCCCATTGTGATGTATGCAAGGCCCATGGGTTATGGCCCATTGCAATGTATGTAAGGCCCAATTGTTGCAGCTTATTCAATATATATATATATATATATTAAGGCCCATGTGATTAGGCCCAACTTGATGTATTTGTGGCCCGTCCACTGAGGTCCACCTTGATATATATATGAGGCCCATGCTATGCGGCCCATTTGATGTATCTGAGGTCCATGGGTTGAGGCCCAATGAGATGTATATAAGGCCCATTGCAATGTGTGATTCCACTATGGTTTATGTAATGATATTTTGGCGGTCATACCTTGGGAGCAATGATGGTTTGACGTCCATATTGTAAGAGCAATAATGGTTAAATGTCTGCATAGTAACGCTCCCTAGGGGCCCATTGATAGGCCCATACTTGTAGTGTGTATGCCGTCTGGGCCTATCTTCGTTATGAATAGAGCCCATCACCATATAACATGTTTAGTATAGATCCATGATTCGTAATCATACGCATCATATGTATGCTTGGTATGAGGAGTGACTAATCATATCATATGCCTTCGGGTAGATTGTTTATGGGCTCCCTGATAGGGGAAGTTGTCCTTCATAGGTGCGCGGTACACGCAAGATTGTTGCATGACTGGTAGTGTGATTCATGTACTTCACATTATATGACATGATTTTTATACGCCATAGCGACATCAGGGCTATGACCTCCACAGGCACATTGTGGATGGCAGGATCGGATACCGAAAATATTGTTACTAAGCAGCGGGACGCCATAGATGTCCCTGGGTAAAAATCCCTAAACCAGGTAATACCAGAGGATGACTCCAACGTCGAGACCGAGTGGATATATGAGCGCACGAGGGCTGAATACCAGGAGGTCGCGTCTCCTACTGTGTCTTAGTCAGCTGGAAAGGGGTGTGGCCTTACTCCCCCGAGGGTAGGGGGCATTACTAGGCTGAGTTTGACCATCTCATGAATGGGTCCACTATCGACGTGCCAGATAGATATTGGCAGACTATTGGTTAGGCGGATAGTGAGGTTTCTTACGCTCACTTGGACTGTGCGCCTGAGAAAGGGGCAGTGCCATTTGGAGTGTACTAAACCCCAGTGATTATCTAGACTGAAAACCGTACTAATGTTTGATGCTCTAGTAAGGAGCCGCATTGATATGTGGATGAGGATTGACATGCTTTATTTGTATTTCACATCGCATGATCTTAATATGGCCGATAGCATCATATCCTGCACTGCATAGCCTTGGTACGGCTGATTGCATTCATGTACCCATCAGCATGATTCTGCATTAATCTGACATTGTATTCTAAGCACATTTGTACTACGCATACACTTACACCACCCTCTAAGCTTTTTATAAGCTTATGCACGATTGATGCGTGCAGGTGACGCCAGGATACAACCATAGCCTCGCCGCAGTTGGAGTGTGTAGTAGAGCTTCTGGAGTTTCTGTTATTTACATTATCTTATATTTCTCTTTCATACACATTGTACTTAAAGTTTTTTATCGTAGTGGATTTTGTGATGGTGTTCTTGTGGTTATTGTTCGTGGGTTATGCTTATAGTTATGCTCATTACGAATCAAATTGATATTAGAAATCCTCCTTCTAGGATCCCAGGATCGGAACTTGGTAAATGAGTGTCAGAAGCCGAGAATGGGGTTCTACGGAGGCTGTCGGCGCCGGATTCGGCGATCGAAAATTTTGTGAGCCTGGTTTCTGAGTTTGGGGTGTGATAGATTCTCAGTGGATTTTTTAACATAAATATCCTCTAACTTCGCCCATAAACCAGTTGCAGTTTTCTCCCTCAAAACATTATAGATAACCTCATCCGTGAGACATAAACGGATCAATGATAAGGTCTTTTTATCAAGAGTATTCCATTCATCATCAGTCATAGTAGACTTTCTCTCCTCAAGAGCACCATCCTCACCTTACTAAGTCAAGGAACTGGTCATCTTGATCTTTCACAACTTAAAGTTATTTTTCCCCGAGTACTTCTCAATATCATACCTAGTGCTTCCCATTGATACTAATCCTGCATATTTAAATCTGTGTCCCAACGATTGCTCTGATTTCACTTATTAGGATAAACGGCGGAATCACACAGAGATGAATCTAGAAAAGCAATTCAAGAGCACCAAGCAAACACAAGAGAACACAAAGATTTAACATGGAAAACTCTTTCGGAAAAAAATCACGATACAAAGCGACAAAAATCCACTATGAAAGCATAAATTACAAAGAGAAATGACTTACCCGATTCGAACAACCTCGAATCTCATCCTTTGCTATGCCTTTTGAAACTCTATAACTATTTAGAAACTCTCTGGAATAGTTTAGGAAACCTTGAAATATCTTTAAATGACTTTAGGAGCACACTGGAGATCCTATTTATAGTTGGAGAACTCCAACTTTCGTATCGACTTGAAATAATCTGAAAATTGCCTCAAATTTACATAGTCCGCGCAAAATCTGCGTAACCTCTGAATAGTAGAACCAGAATTCGAGCTAGTTGAAGGCCACTTCGACTAGTCGAATTTGTCCTTCGATTGGTCGAATTTCTTAAAAGTTTCAAAATAAATTGTTGTTGGATTTTCACCCGAACTTTCTCGGGCTAGTCGAATTTCCTTAGATTTAAGACATCTGTTAACAACAACTAATAGACCTACTATCATATTCATTAATATGGAAAAGAACCTATAAGGGTGTGGTGTAGGATAAGAAAAGACGAGTTAGTGATGAGTGCGAGCAACTACCTCTAGACACACCATCAGTGAATCAGATCAATTCCAAATTCTGAAATAACCCTACTAACCAATATCAGAGTGGCTAAGATGCCCTAATCAAGTCCAACTACAAGCAAATCTGCTCAAATAATAGGATTCTCTCTATAACTTTTATTCTTCTCTCATAGGTAAATTATAATATCAGATATAGATAACGTTGCATTGGGGTCAATACAGTAGTGTACCATCATTCATAACCATTTAATCCTCTACACTATGAGGAAAATATATATTATATCTACGGGCTTAAACTTAATATCCAATTACAGATCTAACAATATGATGTCATTTGAGGAAAAAATGTTAATGAAAATTAGCTTTTATATATGAAAATTTTTTCAGGATCGTCATACATCTAAGAGAAATAAATTCCAAAACAATAAGAGAGGTGGTCTTATTATAATTAATTAATTATAATATATATATAATTAAAACATTGATCCTAATATTATGGTAATTGTACTATATTAATATCTTGATCTAATATAACTATAAGTTATATCTTACTAATAATTAATTAAATTTATTTTAATAATTATATGGAGAGTAATAGTTGTGATTATAATAAAATATTTTTAATATAATTAATATTATGAATATACTTATATATTATATTATATTATAATAATTATGATATATGAAAATGTATATTTAACTATATACATAATAATTAACCATATATATGATAATATTGTATTTGGTATAGTAGGGTTATACTTATAATATATTAGGTAATATAATTATTATACTAAATATATATCATAATTATATAGTTAATTCTATTATTATATATATCATTTAACTATATATCATTTGATATATTATAACATATAAGCAGTATATATTATACTAATAATATTATATGACTATAATATAATAATTTATATTATACTAAATATATCTAGTAATTATTACTAGTAATAATTATACTAATAATACTATTATGATAGGTATATTAATATAAATCATTATTGTTGTTATTAAATCAGTATAGTATATATAGTATAATAACCGAACAATATATTAGTATGTAATATATGTGTGTGGAATACCTAAAATATACATATATTAATAATGATAATATATGGTTAATAGTATATGTGCATCTCTGTGTGTGATATTATAATATACTATATGTATCATATATAGTATATACATAGATATATAATAATATTAATTATATTATCAAATAGTATATACTATATAATGGTATATATAAAGTTAATGCATACTATATAATAATTATACATTTTATTATTATTATTACTATTATTATATATATATACAGTGTTCGTATTGTCGACGAAATGTCGATAATATCGTCGATAATATCGGTGTCGCTAGACTAGCGACACCGAAACCCCCATTTTTCGTTTTTCTCTGGATTATCGGTGAAATATCGGCGATATCTTCGATAATCTTTGATTTTTTTCGAAAAAATAGGTAAAAAATGAAAAAAATTGAAAAATAAACCTTTGATTTCGGTAATACCTGGTTGATGGTTGATCGGAACTTAGAAGCAAAGAATCTCATGGGCAGCAATCGATAACGCTTGTCTCGTGTGACTCACAGATACATGATTTCGGCGAAAAATCAGAGATTTTGGCGAAAAATCAGATATTTGGGGAGATTTTTTGAAACCCTCGTCGAAAATCGCCCTTTTTCGCTAGAAAACTCTTTTTTTTTTTTTTTTTTCTTTGGTTGTTTTTTCTTTCTTTCTTTTATGGTTCAGTGGAAGCAAACAGGTCCATGGTGCGCTTCAGCGTACTGAGTAAACTTTCTGGGCTCATCGTGAATTTATGTGATTTATCCACGCCGTCCATTCATTTTTCTAGTTCATTTTAGGGGTAAATCCCAAAATTAAAGCATATCCACAGCTCCAGTGGACCACACCACAAGAAACAATAAGAATAATCGTTGAAACCTTCTTAGGCCCCACAGTGATGCTTATTTGTCATCAAACCTTTTTTGTAAATATAAAAAGGCATGGATGAAGGGTTAAAATAAATAACAGCTTGATTCAAAATTTCTGTGGCCACCAAGAAGTTTTTAATGATATGCGTTCAATTCACAAAGTTTCTTGTGGTGTGGTCCATTGAAGATTTGAATCTGGTTCATTTTTCGGATCATACACTAAAATAAGCCTTCATATATGATGGACGGTGCAGATGTAAGGTACATACTTCATAATGGGTCCCACAGTTAAAGATCCATCAGAAGTGGATTGGCTGTTGTACCTCACACCAGCTATATAGCTGTTGTAGGTACGTGTCATGCGAAGACGAGAGCACTGACCTCCTCGAGCTCCGAGTTATACGAACGGTTCAAAGGAGATCAAAGTTACGTTGGCCCCACGGTGATATATTTATTATATCTACACCGTTCATCTGTTTTTAGAGTTCATTTTAGAGCATTATCCAAAAAATGAATCATATCCAAAGATTATATGGACCACACCATAGATAACAACAGAGATAATGATTTTCACCATTAAACAATTTGTAGGGCCCACCATCACGTTTATTTTCCATCCAATCTGTTCGTAAAAACACAAATATCTGAATGAAGAGGAAAAACAATTTTCATATTGATCCAAAACTTTTGTGACCTCAAAAAGGGTTTCAATGGTAGACGTTCAATCCCCCACTCATTTTTGCAGTGTGGTCCACTTGATAGTTATATCTATCTTATTTTTCGTCTAAAGGCTTAAGGCGAGCTCTTCAAATGGATTAACGATTTGGATATAACACACACATCATGATCAAACCCATATCACTTGCTGACGTCAATAGCTGGTACGAGGTACACCAGCCAATCCGCTTCCGGACTGCGCCTGAACGAAGTGAATTTCATACTGAGTAAAATGTGGGTCCATATTAATTGTGTATTTGATCCACTCAGTTCATCTATTTTATTAGATGATTTTAAGGCACAAGCCAAAAAAATGAAGCATATCCAAAGCTTGGGTGGACTACACCACATGAAATTGTGTGAATTGAATGTTTACTATTGAAAAATTCTTGGGGGCCACAAAAGTTTTGTATCAACCTGATATTTCCGTTTTTTATTCAACCATGTCCCTGTGATCTTATGAACAGTTTGGATGACAAATAAACATCACTGGGCCCTATGAAGATTTCAATGGTGGAAATTATTATTACCACTGTTTCATATGGTGTGGTCAACTTGAAACTTAAGATAAATTTATTTTGATTATTATTAGAGTAATTTCTTATGAAAATGTATGTTTTTTTAGGCCCCATTAAATGAAAATTTATTATTTAATGCATTTTTTTACAAATTTTTAATTTCTAAATATGCAAATATGTGTATTTAGGCATGTCCTGAAGTTTCATTAAAAAATTTCATTGTTATCTCCATGTTTTCGTATTTTTCTCCGAATTTCCGGTATTTCCGGTTATTGGCGATATTATCGGCGATAACGATATTATATCTTTATCCCTGGCCAGCGAAACTTGTAACGATACTGACAACTCAAACACTGTATATATATATATATATATATATATATATATATATATATATATATATATATATATATATATATTTCCACAAGCTACATCTGTTTTAGTCTATGGAATGAAAAACTATTACATTTAAATTATTTATTTGAAACCACCTATTATTTAAAAATATGGACCATTTACTTATTAGATAGCTTTAATTAACAAAATATTATTTTTAAATATAAAAATGATAAATTTACCTTATTCATAATTGAGCAATCACAATGTTACTAGAGATTGTTGCCATAATCATGGGCCCCATTGTGTTATTTAAGAAAAATCTAATTCGTCCATCATTTTTTCAATGTGATTTTAGCATTTAGGCTTTAAAATGATATAGATTTAAAGCTTGGATGGATGACATGGCAAGTAACAATGCATATTAAATGCATGCCCTTTGAACAGTTATGAGGCCACAAAAATTTAATGGTTGCTTCAACCACTTGAAACAACATTCTAAATGGTTGGAATGTCATTTTAATGATTTTGATGACCGATAAATATGAGTAATGGATCATTGGTTGTTTTATGATGGTAAGTCACCAACTCACTTATTCATGTTGTGAGACTCATTTATGCATTCGATCTTTCCTAAAATAAGATGGTGAAAATGGTGGATGATTCGGATTTACGACCATCATCATAAAAGTGTGACCCATCAAGATTCAGTGGATTCACACCTAGTCTCACATCTCACTAACTCCTCATGTCAGTCTTACTACAGATGGTTTCCATGATCATGGGACCAAACGTGATTTTTAAGAGAAATTCACCCTGTTTACAAGTTTGGTCATGCTATTTTACTTAAGGGAATAAAAGATGAGGCAAATCAAGCACCACAATAAGCCGCAAACTAACAAATAGTGGATCATTAAAGACCACTATCAATTATTTTTCTATTATGTGACCCATCGGTGAATCGAATCAACCTTGATTTTGTACCAACACCTTAAAATTAAATGGTCAAACTAGTGAACGGGTCAGATTTATCATAAGATTCAACAACCGCTGACACATTGTCATAGCTCTAACTCAGCTTCAGATTTCATTTGAAGATGAGTGCCTTGATCATAGGGCTCACCATGTTACTTAGGAAAAATATATGTTATGGACTATTGTCCTCATATGTTTTTTTGGACATGGGCTACAAAATGATACAGACTCAAAGCTTCAGTGGGTCAAATAATAAGTAACAATGTGTATTGAATGTAAACCCCTCAAATCATTGAGTGGCCATAAAATTTCAAACTATTCATAAAAATTCTTTAGATTATATATACATATATATATATATATGTATATATATAGTTACATTCGGCCTACTAGAAAATGACCTTTTGAACGGTTGAAGTATCATTTCAACTTTTTGGATAACCTACAAACATTAAAAAAATATACTATTAATAGTTTTAATGGCGTTAAGCCACAAACCTTTTTTTTTTTTAAATCATGGGCCCATCGATGCATTGACTCCACTTTGATTTTAGGCCCACACCCTAAAATGAGATGGTAAAAATAGTGAAAATTTTAAATCTGTGACAAACATCACAAAAGTGACGTCATCGAGATATAATAGATTACTTCATGTCATATCTCACAACTCCTCATGTCAGTCTCGTTGATAATTTTTTTTCATGATCATTAGGCCCATTGTAATGTTTGAGAGAAATTCGCCCTGTTCACAAGTTTGGCCACGTGATTTCACCCAGTGGACTAAAAAACAGGGTAGATCTGGTGCTTAAGTGGGCTAAATTTTAATAAATAGTGGATCATTAAAAGCTATCATCTAATATTTTTATATTATTAGACTCACATGTACATTGGATTGACCTTAACTTTAAGCCTACACCCTAAAATTAAATGGCTAAACTAATGAACAGGTTGAATTTCTCACAAGCATCACAAAATTAAGCCCCACCAAGATTAAGGGTCATGATAACAACTAACACATCTGTTACACTTTGAATTCATGTCAAATTTCATTGGAAGATGGTATCCGTGATGATGAAACCCACCATGTATTTTGAGAAAATCAAAGTTATCTACCATTTTTCTCATATGATTTTAGAGTTTGTGTAAATATATATATATATATATATATATATATATATATATATATATATATATATATATATATATATATATATATATATACAAAGTTTAGGTGGGCCGTATGGCAAGAAATAATGCATATTGAATACAGGACTTTTAAACCAATGTGGGAATACAAAATTTTTAGATCATGTGTAAAAATTAGTTAGTTACATTCATCCCATTAGGAATGACCTTCTGAATGGTTGGGAATGTCATTTCAACAGTTTGAATGTCATAAAAACATGAAAAATGGGTCACTAGTAGTTTTAATAGTAGTAAGGCACTTAGTCACTTTTTCTTATCATGGGGCCCATTTGTGCATTGAATCTGCTTGCATTTTAGCTTACGCCCTAAAATGAGATGATGAAAATGATAGATGGTTTATAATTAAAACAAATATCATGAAAGTGGGATTCACTTAGCTTTATTTATTTCTTTGAAATACATTAGAAAATATTTTTATGTTAAAAGAGACATGCATAATTTCATAATATGAAAATATATACCGACTGACAATGAGCTATTTTAAAACTAACGATGAAAATAATAGGTAGTCTTAGATATATAGTTTAAAAGTAACACTTTTTTTCGATCAATTAATTAAAGCAAAGGCAGCTTATAGAAAAAAAATCATTAACAATATCATTAATATATATAATTAATTATAATATATTTATATTATAATATTATAATACATGTTACTAATAATATTATAATATATACTATTGATAACTTTATATAACTAATAGGGCGCATTATGTCATGTCTTTCAATCCCTTCATCCTTATAAAATCGATTGAATTCACTACTGTTATCTGTCGTTAACACTTCCATCTTTGACCTTAACTATTTTTCCGCCATCGTCTTCCACTGTTTAAAGCTGGTGAAAACTCTGAATTTATTTTTCATAAAATAAACTCATGCTTTTTGGAATAGTCGTCAATAAATGTAACAAACCATGACGACCTTCTACTAGAAATGACGGGCGACAGCGCCTATACATCGGAGTGCACATAATCTAGAATCCCCTTACAAATATGTTTTTCAGACTTAAAGACAACGTTGACTGTTTACAATATATACAATGCTCATATATATTAAAATAAATGTTTTTAAATACCAGAATTAAACAGTAGCCAAAAACTATATTCATACCCTACTCGCTCATGTAGCCTAAGTGTGCATGCCACATACGCACAGACGTGGAATGAACTACAAACGCTGCAATTTCACTCAATGAAGTACTCTCAATTAATTTATAAAGGTTTCCACTTTTATGTGCTTTCATGGTTGTAAGTGCATTATTTGCAACTTTAAGGATATGATTGAACCCAGTGAATTTACACTCTAATGCCTTGTGTGCACTCATAAATATCAGGCTATTCCTTAACTCAGGAACGTGTCTCACATCGATCAAGACATACTTCATGCCATCAAACATCTTTATGCGAACCAATTCAACACCAACCACTTTACAAGCATTATTGCTGCCTAAAACACCTTGCCACCGTCGCACTCATTATAACTAGTGAGCCAACTCCTATGAGGGAACATGTGATACGAAGCCCCCGTATCCAAAATCCATTTATTGCTGAAGTATCCAAATTTTGATGCGGTAGCATGTTGCTACCATTCATCTCCTCACTAGATTCTGCAATGTTGATCTCTTTAGAAGAACTCTCTGATTTCATTATCCTTGACTTAAGATTCTAACAATGCTTCTTCATGTACCCTGTTATACCACAATTCCAACACTTCAACTTGTCTTTGCCCTTACCCTTGCCATTAGATTTGGATATCATGGTGAAGATCCATTGTCCTGCTTAGAAAATTTTCCATTCGTAACCAGTGCATCTATAGAAGCACCTATGTCACCTCTTTTATTTCTCATCGCGTTCAACTGAAGTGTTGTGACAACAGTTTCGATGTTAATCTTCGTCTTTCATCGTCTCATCCACATCCAGTAATTTACAAATAAGCTTATTGAAGTTACTAATGTAGGCCTCAACGTCAGCCCTCTCCGTCATCTCCAAATTGAACAATTATAGCTTCATTTATAAGCGATTCTCAAGAGACTTCTTCGCAGAGATATTATCTAATTTTGCCTATATATCCATGGCATTTTTCTCTCTCATAATATTATAAAAGACCTCATTCGTTAGACACAATTGGATTGAGATATTAATTTATATATATATATATATATATATAACTTGTTCCATTTATCTTCCTTCATAGTTTCCAGTTGCTTTCTAAGAAGTACTTCGTTCAATCTTTGCTGAACCAGGACGCCATCATCTTAACTTTCCATAATTTAAAATAATTTTTATCATAATACTTCTTTATATCGAACTTCATGTTAGATGCAATTGATACCTTGTTTTCAGTTTCGATCTGCTTCCCGGGTGTTAGCTCTGATACCATTTGTCGGGACTCGCAAAAGCACATAAAGTCGAATCAAGCAAAGTAATCGCAATTGCACAAACAAACCCAATGAAGAACAATCCGATTTTTACATAGAAAAATCCTCGCGGGAAAAAAACCACGACACAAAGCGACGAGTAATGCACTATGAAAAGCACTATTATAAGAGATAGTCGATCTTACCGATTCGAACAACACCTTGCATCTCCTTTAAACCCTAACTATTACCTTGAAACCCTTAAGAACATCTTAGAAAGCCTTTAACATGCCATAATCCTAATTACACTCGATATATATACTATTACAATTGAAATAGAAAACAAGGTGCGCACTTAAGGTAATTCTGCATGCGCCATCGATCACAGTGTCGAGAGATCGACACTAATCGAGTATAATTCGATCGCTCAAATAGACCAAAGCTTGAGTGACCGAACTAGCCAAAAAGTTGTCTAGAGAGTTAACAAGGATATTCTGAATATTCTTAATCGATTAACTAGGAAATTCGAGTGATCTAACATGGTCCAAAACTGTCCTACAAGCAATCTGTCTAATTTCGGAGATGTTTGAGCGATTTAAGTCTCCTGATTCTGCATAAATTGAAGACATCCATTAACAATTTGTTCATTGTAAATCTTTTGATAGATTTATTACATTTATTGATGAAAGAACAAGTTCTTAAATACGAGGTAAAAAGAATTTATTAAGAATGACTAACTCCTATTCTTTCACAAATTGCTCAATCGCTAATCGCAACCGGTGGTTAAGAGGATAGCTGAATCTTGCGTCCGGATTCAAATCAATTAAACTCATTACAAGGGCACCAATGTCCAATCAAACATTGAGTATGAGTGTTTGACACTCCTTGACATCTTAACCACGTGCTAAATCTAAATTCAAGCCTTCGCTCATACGTGTGGCATAGTATTTGATTGAATTTAGCCAACACATCTAAATCTCAATTGGAACACATCAAGGAAGCGGTGGCGATAATGATGGCCACCGTTGAAACCTTCCTAGGACCACCATGATGTTCATTTGCCTTCCAATTTGTTCATAAATTTATACTGGCCTCGATGAGTTAGAAGGGAAAACACAAATATATGCTTGTTCGGGACTTCTGCAACTCGGTATAAGTTTTTAATAGTGATCCTTCAATTCACATTGTGTGGTCTACTTGAGCCTTGGATCTGCTTGATTTTTAGGCTCATTCATTAAGGTGATCTGGAAAAATGGATGGACGACGTGGATAAATAGACACGTCACGGTGAGCCCCAGCGCCACGGAGTCCCTGTTAGGGCTTGCAATCCGCGTATGCTTTAAACCTACTATAAACTCCAAAATTAGATCAGCCGAATAATTCTAACTAAGGCTAAAAGTCGGACGGGTTAGGTCGGGTTGGTGCTCAACCCTAACCCAACCCAAGGTTCCTATACCTCAACCCTAACCCAATCCAACCCAATCTCGGGTTAGGAATTCTCAACCCAAGTCTAACCCAAGCGGGCTCGGTCGGGTTGATCGGGTGTATACGTGCTAATATTTTCGTTATTACATTAGTTTATTATATCCAGTATATGACTTATTTTTTGTATCTATGATTTTATTAACTATACATGAGATTATTCGTCATAAAGAACTTCATTAAAAAAAAAAACAAGCTAAAATATAGGATAACTACTCATTTAAAAGTCATGTAGCATAGCACACAATCTATTTGGGGGAGAGAAATCCGGCATATCTTGTTAGCTTGAGTCCTTGGAAATGATGTGGACAAATGAGACCCAACATAACTAGTGTGCCTTCGACACAAATGATCCACACTCAATTATAATTTATAAGTAATTTATATATTGATCGGGTTTAGATTGGGTCAGGCAACCCGAGACCTCGACTCGAGCCCATCTCAAGTTTAATAGGGTTGGTGTTTGTATAGCCCAAGCTTGAGATCGGACCTGATATATCCTGCCTGAGCCCAACCCAATGTCGGGTCAGTCACGGGTCAGTCGGGTTGAACCCACCCAACTTTCAGCCCTAATCCTAACCTATTATATGTAGACACCTTTTTCTTGAAATAGGCCAATTGCATATGTTTCATTTTTAACTGTCCAATGAACATCCACCAATCCGATAGGCAGATAATTAAATAAGCGTCAAATTTTTGTTCATGATACATCTAATCTAGGATCATAGTTTTGTTGATTTATTTTTAATTAGCCGTATGCCACAAACGCAATTTCTAAGTTGCAGAGTATCATGTTACTAAAACCTCCCGTGTACTCAGAATTCAACAGATATGAGGGGAAGCGGATTGGCTGCTGTACCATACACCAGCAATATAGCTGGTGCGGCTACGCGTCGTGCGAAGACGAGGGCTGACGCTCCTAGAGCCCCGAGTTGTACGGCTGGTTCAAAGGATATCAAAGTTAAATGCCCTAAAATGGTGTATTTATTATATCTACACCGTTCATCCATTTTTCAAGATCATTTTAAAGCATGAGCTAAAAAATCGAATCACATCCAAAGGTCAAATGGACCGCACCATAAATAGCCGCAGGTATAATGATTTTCACCGTTAAAGCATTCGTAGGGCCCACTATAACGTTTATTTACCATCCAATCCGTTCGTAAGGTCTCAAAGACCTGGATTAAGAGGAAAAAAATCATATCGATCTGATCCAAAACTTCTGTGACCCCAGAAGGGTTTCAATGGTAGATGTTCAATCCCCCACTGCTTTTTTGCAGTGTGGTCCACTTGATCTTTATAGCTGTCTTATTTTTCGTCTCAAGCCTTATGACGTGCTCGCCAAATGGATGGACGGTTTGGATATAACATATACCTCATGATGGGACCCACAGAACTTCCTGACGTCAATAACCAGCTATATCGCTGGTTCGTGTTAACCCAGCCAATCCGCTTCCGATCTGAGGTAGGACTGTCATGAAAGAAGAAGAACGGAGAAGCTGCCATTATCTGCAAAACAGAGTCTGATTCTTCGAAGCTGGAAAGAAGGAATTCATATAGAGAAGGCCATGAAACCCTGATTCTCACTCAGAAATCTCTTTAATTTCCTTTCAAAAGATGGAGGGAGAGAAGGAGATAGCAGCTGCAGCAGAGAAGGAGAAGAAGGAAACGGATCCTGAATTCTTCAGCTGCTTCCTCCAGCCATCCAATGCTGATTCCGATCCCAATTACATTGGGATCCGCCGTCTCCTTCTCTACAAGAAGGCCCAGTCCGGAATTGATCGCCGCAAGGTAGGCCATTGGTGTGTTTTTCTTCCTTCGCCTCGATTTCATTTCGTTCCGCCTCTTTAGTCAGGCGTTTGATAATTTCCATTTCTCTTGAGTCGTTTGGCAACCTGGAATTTGAAATTCACTTAAGAATCCAATTCCAGGAATTGAATCCCTGACAATACATTCTGTCAGTTGTGTTTGGCGACCTGGAATTGGAATCTAGTTCTCAAGAATTTGCAAGCTGCCTTTTCAGCAAGAATCATTAATGGCTTAAAATTAGGTATTGAATTCCTGCAGAAACTGATTTCTGGCTAAATTCTAGGTCGTCAAAAGTGAAAATTGGCCCCGGAATTCCAAAAGAGCAAATTCCAGGTTGCCAAATGATTCCTAGGGGTCTTGTTGGCAACCTGGGATTTAGAAGTTTTTAACGAATTTATTTCCAGGATACGTATTCTATGCGAAATGATTTCAATGGTCATGTTTGGCAACTGTGAACGTTATTCTGTGGAATCCAGAAATTTTGTTGGCCACTGGGAATTCATTCCCTTGGAAGTTCTATTTATAAATCAGATGAAAAAAAATATGACTGTTGGGAGGACATTCATTCTGCTGGATTTGCAAGTTGGCCTCTGGCCAGGAATTAGAGAACTTGCATTTTGGTGGGATTGGATTACAACTTGAATCCATTTCTTACATTTTCAAGGCTGCCAAATACAAGAATTTTCCCTAGTTGAGGATTCCATTTCCAGCAGTGTACTTTTCCAGGTCGCCAAATGACCCCTAAGAAATGCATTGAAATGATAATTGCATAGCATTCATCACTTTTTTTTTTTTTTTGGGTCAAGTAACAAGAATCGGAGGGTCATTTTGGTTCACAATGTGTTTACACCTGATCTAACACAGTTAAATCAGATGATTCAGAAGATGCCACGTGGCAACATTATCTCGATGAAAATCTTTACGGCTGTTAAAACGACAAATTTGGCCATTAAGACATAAAATTGGCTATTAAAAATGGAAAATGGCCAACTAACGGTCACAATGGCCGACAATGCTCATAATGGCCAATTTTTGGCCAATTACAAACGACCAACCATGGCAGAAACAGCCAAAGTAACGACATAAACAGCCAAAATAACCACATAAGCGGCGGAAATAACGACATAAAGTACTAACGACCGACACGGCTGGATGAAGGAAGGTTGTTGTAGGAAATCAGATAAAGACTTTCAAAGATTGCCATGGTCGTGGGACACCTGTCACACAATTGAAGCGATAAGATCAAATAATCACAACTACATGTGACGAAATAGGCCATGACTGCTTAGTGTCCTAACCGCTCTAGTAACCATCCACAATAAAGAAAGTTACAAAACAGTTACCTAACTACCTCATGTCATCTTAACCGCCGACAACTGATCATGACCAACAACAAAAACGACCAAAATAATGTCAAAAACGGCTGTTTGAGTGACAAAAATGGTAGTTTTAACGTCAGAAATGGCCATTTTGACAGTAATTGCTATTTACATGTGGCAAATAGTAATATTCTACAATTACTTAGTGGCCTAAATGATTGCTCACTAAATAAGGTTGTGAAACGGTTACATAAGTAACTTTCTAATCACCACCCACAACAAAGAAGGTGGCAAAGCAGTTACATAATTAACTCTCTAGCAACCTCACAAAAATTCTATAAATAGAAGAAGGATTGAAATTCTCAAGGCCCTTGCTAACATAATCAAACCACAATGCAATGCTTCTTATCTTAGCTTAGTTTAATTCCTGTCCGTCTACACTACCACACTGGACCCACTTTAGTTTAGCTTAGTGCAATCCCATCCAGTACACTATCATGCTAGATTGACCTTAGTTTAGCATAGCATAATCTTGTTCGTCTACGCTACCACGTTAGACTAACTCTTTAGTGTAATTCCCCTCGTCTATGCCACAATCGCTGGATTAAGGAAGATTGTAGTTTTAGGACTTGCCATTTATGCCTCAACCGCTGGATTGCAAATGTGTTTATCTTTGTAAACATTTATCCATGCAACTTTATTTTCTTTTGGTTACTCTTGCTGTGTTATTGATTAATTAACTGTTGCTATCACGGTAGAAAAAGTCCTTTCGGTTGAAAGGTAGAAAAAACTCATTAGAGGGATAGTCCCTCTCTTTCGCAAATCGCGTGATCTCTCTGACAGGTGGCTGGATTGATCCGTGAGGTTTTTGGTCTCTCTGTCTATCTCAGTGCTTGGGGTCAAAGGTGTTCGATTTGGATCGTGTCGCATTAGGCTTTGGCACGCCTGGCATATCACACATGTATCACACAACCGAATTCGAGCCAAAACTGTTTTTGCCACGCCTGGTAGGATGCGTGTGCAAAACTAGTTCAATAATATAACAATATAGCTAGTAGATCTAATCGGCTTAGCAAAGACCCGGACGAGCAAGAAGTGCAACATGTGCAATAAAACGTGCCTGTAGAGGCCGAACCTCAAGCACATGAACCATTTGAAACTGGATCTTCCTCCAATTCATTGGGGAGTGTCACGCCCTAAACTCGGGAATCGGGCTCACTAAATTTCGACGTTGACAGCCTTTGTAGTACCCTATACTCGGCTCTTAGCTCGCATACGCCAGGTTCCGATACTGGGATCCTACAAGGAGGATTTTCAGGGTTTCTTTTTTGGGTAAAGGAGCATAACCACAAGTGTACCCAAGTCACAAAATATCATCACCACATATATACTAATATAATCTTAAAGTTTAATGCTGGAAGGGAAAAAGGGTGATGTGGGTAGGTGATGGATTGATGGAAAGTGATTGAACTACTTAGAGATTTGTGCAAGTGGGGCCCGCACCATGCGTGTGTTGCATGGCCTACCTTGGATTGCAACTTCTAATCTGGGTGTTGAAATGGAACGTGCTGCGCTGCATTTTAATCACAGCACTTGTGTGGTCGCCAAGGTATATGTCTCGGGTCATTACGGTACTGAAATAGGTCTATGATCTAAGCTTGTCTATCTGGTCTGCCGGAAACATGCCGGCATCGAAAACGAAGCGTATGGTCGGTCTCACAGGGTGATTGGTCTTACAGGGAGTGTTACAAAGGCCTTACATAATGTGCAAGTTAGCCTGCAACAAATCTTTGAGCAAAGGAGGATCTAGGCCGAACAAGCAATAATTTAGGTTGAAAATCTTAGTAGATTAATGAAGGTTCTCTTAGAGAGACCACCTGATAATCGGCCATGTATTATGGACATTAACCTTTTAGTGAATCTTAGATATGATCAACCAACTAATCCTCAAATGAGAATTGGTCAATTAGATCAACTTGACTTTAGCTTGCCACTTCATGAAGGCATTGTGAGAAACGACCGAAATGGCTGACCAAATGGCCATTTTGACTACGATATCCTTTATAATAGGAATTGTTAAGGGCAATTCAACCTTGGAGCCGAACAACTTGAGGGGGCAACTTCTTTTGCCTCTGGTTCCTCCATTGGTAAACTCCATGGCTCTAGAACCACAAGTAGAGAGGTTGTGGGGAGTTGTTGGCCCAATTTCCTGTCAAAAGAAACATCTCTTCACATCCTTCAAATCCAAAGAGATGTGGGGTGCATTGTTTACACCCGATCTGACACGGTCAGATCAGACGGTTCAAAAGACGCCACATGGCAACATTATCTAGATGAAAATCTTTATGGGCGTTAAAACGATAAATTTGGTTGTTAAGACATGAAATTGGATATCAAAACAGAAAGTGGCTAACCAACAGCCACAATGGCTGACGATGACAAAAACAACTAGAGTAATGATAGAAACAACCGAAATAATGATAGAAACAACCGACGATCGATGGTCGACACGCTAGAGGAAGGAAGGTAGTAGGGAATCAAATTAAGACAGTCAAAATGGTCATGGTTGTGAGGCGTGTCACGTCACATAACCAAAGTGATAAGAATGAATAGCTGCTACTACACGTGGTGAAATATGAGAGGCCACAACTGTTTAGTGGCCCGACTGCCCCAATAACTATCCACAATAAAGAAAGTGGCATAACGGTTATGTAACTACCTCACCTCATCTTGACGGCTGATAACTGTCAACGATTGACCATGGCCAACAACAAAAATGACCAAAGTAACGGTAGAAATGGCTGTTTTAATGGCAGAAACGACGGTTTTAACGGCAGAAACGGCCGTTTCGGCAATAACTACTAGTTACATGTAGTGAAGAATAATAAACTAGGATTACTTAGTGGCCTAAATGGTTGCTTACACAAATAAAGTGATGAAACAATTACATAATTAACTCTCTAATAACCACCCATAGCAAAGAAGGTGGCAAAGTGGTTACATAACTAATTCTCTAGCAACCACCCAAAAAATCTATAAATATGAGAATGATTGAAGTTCTCAAGGCCCTTGTCAATACAACCAAACCACAACTCAACGTTGCCTATCTTAGTTTAGTTTAATCTTGTCCGTCTACGCTATCACGCTTGACTTACCTTAGTTTAGCTTAGTGTAATCTATTCGTCTACGCTATCACGCGGACTGACCTTAGTTTAACTTAGCATAGTCCTATTCGTCTACTCTACCACGTTGGACCGACTCTTTAGTTTAGTTTTTAGTGTAATTCCTTTCATTTATGTCACAATCGATAGATCAAAGAGGATCATAGTTTTAGGACCTTACCATCTATGCCAGACCTATTGGATCGTAGAGGATTAACTTTTGTCTGTAAGTGTTTTTCTTTGTAAATATTTATAAATGCAAGTTTGTTTTCTTTTGTTTACTTTTGCTATGTTATTGACTGATTAATTGATGCTATCTTAGTAGAAAAAGCCCTTTTGGCTAAAGGGTAGGAAGAACTCATTAAAAGGACGAACCCTCCCTTTTGCAAATCGCCTAATCTCTCTGATAGGCGGCTGATCCGCGAGCCTTTCGGTCTCTAGGTCTATTTTGGGGCTTGGGGTCAAAGGTGTTCAATTCAGATCAAGTGACATCAGGCTCTGACACACTACACATGACTGAATTCGAACCAACCACCATTTTCCTCTAGCAAAAAGGTTTTTATTTATTTAGTTATATTTATACTTTAATAATTTAAAATGATGTTTAACTCAAATTTGGTCATGTACAAGCATGCTAGAGCCGGATGCGGCTCGATTCGAACCGAATGCCTTTAACCCCAAGTGCTGAGATGGACCGAGAGATCGAAGACCTTGTGGATCGGCTGTCTATTTATCCACTTGTTGAATGAAATTAGGCGATTTGCAAAGGGAATGGTTTGTGCTTCTAATAAGTTTTTTTTGTCTTTCGGTTGAAAGGACTTCAAAACTTGCGTGATTGCATCCGTAGTTCAACAATGAAATAATAAAGAAGAGATAATTTGCTGAAAGTTGAAAGTAACTTTATTGATGATTCATAATAATCATACTTAAAAACACTTGGAATAGGTAATGATAATTTGTTCATTGCTCGGTCGAGACCAAGCTTTGTCGGCGAGACAGTCGTCGAGTATAGGAAGGTTGTCTGTTTGTCGCTCAAAGCGATCCAAGCTTCGTAGGTGAGACGGTCAGTGGAGGGCGAATCTTCGGTAATTTGTTCGTCACTCAGCGCGAACTAAGCGTCGTTGGCGAGAGAGTCGGTGAGGTCGGTTGTTTGTTTGTCACTCAGTGGAGCCTAAGCTTCGTAGGAGAGACGGTTGATGGAGACGACTATTGCTTAACATGTAGCAGAAAAGCCTCGTAGCATTCTGTTCGAAATTGAGTGTGATCTTCCTTGTGATCTGATGGTGTAATCGTAGATGAAGGGTTGAGAGATAAAATAAAGATAAAAACTAGGACCCACGTTGATGACTGATGGGGAGTTAAACTATAAATTAAAAGATAGACATCCATGGGAGATGAAAGGATAAACAACGTTGCGTTGGGTTTGGTTTGTCGGCGAGGGCCTTGAGAACTTTAATCAATCTCTTATTTATAAAATTTCTAAGTAGTTGTTGGAAAGTTAGTTATGTAATTGCTTTGCCACCTTTTTTGTGAGTGGTTATTAGAGAGTTAAATTGTTTCACAACCTTTTTTGTGTAAGCAACCATCTAAGCTACTAAGTAATCGTGGTCTATTATTCTTTGCCATGTGTAAGTGGCAGTTATTGTCGAAATGGCTGTTTCTGCCATTAAAACCACCATTTCTGCCGTTATTTTGGTCGTTTTTGCTGTTGGCCAATGTTGGTTGTTGGTTTTCAATGGCGGAAATTGACCATTAAGATGAGGTGAGGTATTTACGTAACCATTCTGCCACTTTTTATTTATTTATTCATTGTGGGTGGTTGCTAGAGCGATTAGGCCACTAAGCAGTCATGACCTCTCATATTTCGCCACGCGCTTCGGTTGTGTGACACATGTCTCATAACTACAACCATCTTTTACTTGGTCTTTATATGATTCTGTACGACCCTCCTTCCTCTAGCCTTGTCGGCCGTCAGTAATTTTTATTGTTATTTTTTGCTGTTTCTATCATTATTTCGGCCATTTTTGTCGTTACTCCGACCATTTCTACCATGTGATGAGGACATTTGCGCGCCATCCATCTGAGTGTATGCAAGGAGGAGAGCACCGGTGTCTTTATGGCTGGATGACCCGTACATGGGGCCCACTGGGCTTGGATCATCATGAGCGTTTTGTTCTGAGGAGCATCGGGCCGTTGATCTTCATTAACATATTATTTCGACCATTGGATCGTGATCGGGGACCATCATCACCGTTGGATCCTGATCGTGACCACTTGTGAGGCCCAATGGATGACATATACGCCATTTGATGGCATAGGATTGCTTTAGGATATATTTAATAGTTTGATTTATGTTATGGACCATTTATGATCGTTGTATTACATTTTTTCTTAGATTAGGGGTGATTTAGTAAAAAAATATAATTCATAGGGATATTTTTGTAAAATTTGGAACTTCTTGAGACTATAAAAGAAAGGGGGGCATGTGACCTCTCCATGGTGTTATTATTCTTAAAAAATTCTTGATTTTTCTCTCCAATCTTCATGCGATGTGAAGGTACTTTCCAAGTGATTTGGAACGAGGATTGGTGCGAAGCCCTTCTTCAACAACGGAAGTGCAAAGCTTCCATCTATCATCCATAGTTCATATTCTCCATCAAAGTATTTCTTCGAGTTCTCACCTTCCCTCCTTTCCAAACTTCCAAAACCCATTAAAATCTTTCTCCATTCTTCCCCCTTGACCTTCCCCGCCAAAACCCCACCGTTGGGAACCCAAACCCTAGCCCCAAGACCTACATGTGTGACCGTACGGCCACACGTGTGAAGCCTCAAGGCTGGCCATACGTTTTCCCTCCTTCCCCCTTGATTCACTCTTGTTCTCACACCAATAACCCTCCATTCCTTAACCATAACGCTAACCCTAAACCTAGATTCCCTACTTTTTCAATGTTCCTCAAATCCCCCGAACCCTAGAATCCCAATTTTCCTAATTAACCTAAAACTCCAAACCTCCACCCACTCAAATCCCTAATTTACCCCAAAATCCCAAAATCCCTTAACCAATTAAGCCGTCTAAACCCTAATTTCTCATTTTCCCCAAATTCCTTGAACCCTAGGTTAGCCTACATTCTAATTGAGCAAACCCTAAGTAGTAATAGTTCCTCACTTTTGAAATAGGCTTATTTCTATGCTATTTAGGTGTTCTCACATCCATTAGATCATAATTTCTAGTATTCAATGATCATGCATATTGTTAATTGTGGCCTAGACTATTCATAGTTTCATGTTGGATTCTTGAGTATTTGATGATTTTGATTATTTAATTTAATTTGCCGCTTGATCTCACTTCAGTATTTAGCAACATGCATGCATTTTGCATCACCATGGTTGGCTGAAAATCGGCCATTATGGGCATTGTCGGCCGTTGGTTGGCCATTTTTCATTTTAACGGTCATTTTTTAATGTCTTAACGACCAAGTTTATTATTTTATCGGCTGTAAAGATTTTCATCGAGATGATGTTGCCACATGAAATCTTTTGAGCCATCTGATCTGATTGTTAGATCGAGTGTAATCACAATGATGCCTATTGAGGATAGGGAGTTAATATGTGAAAAAAGGAGTCGAGGTGTACTGAGGAAAAAGATGAATCATTTGATGTGCATCCAATGGCTTTGGATGGTATGCGCGAGTATTCGGTTCTGATAAGATCTCCCGGATTGGGAAGTCCTAGATGACCCATCTTGGGACTTTTTCAGTTGAATGTGGAATTGAGTTGTATTTCTCCTCCTAACTGTCTTCATGTTGGCCAAAAATCTAAAGGTTAATGTTTTCATATTGAGGAGATTTTTGGGGCATGGTGCATTGAAGGTGGGCTGCAACGGATCAATGGTCTGGCTTAGCTTACCATTTGTTCTAGTTGTTAGTATTTAACCTGTGTAGGCAGTGCGAGACTGGTCGTGTATTATATAGTTCCTGAGAATAAAAATGATAAAAGGGAGCATGCAATCATTTTACAATTGGGAAGTTGATGTATTTATGATGTTAAAGCCAAGCTTGGTCTTAGGGTGGACTGATCTTCACAATGGTGATTTTGATGACTGCTAGCAACATCCGGAACTATGGTCTGTAAGAAAAAGGATGGACATTGAAGTTAGTGAGTTTTCTGGTTCTAGTGCTTGCTTACCAGTTGATGTGTGGACTGCTTCCCAGTTGATGTGTGAACTGGAATGAACACCATTTGAGACTGAACACAAAGCATGCTCAGCCTTTGGATTTTATGAGTTATATTTTTTGGGGGATTAGAAGGCTTATTGAGCTGCCCAAACATACTATGGGTGCGTTTGGATGCTCAGTTGCACTGAACTGCAAGTCATTCAATTCATTATAGAGGAAATAGATGGCACCATTATAATCCGTAATGATGATCAAAGGCCTTGCTACAATTCAGTGCTTTTCAATTAAACATGAAACAATAAAATGGGGGCTAGCCCCTCATTATGAATCTAGTGGGGCATGCCCTTCTTTGGTCATTTGGTATTTGTAGAAAAATCATTGCAATTCAATTCAGTTGAGCATCCAAACTCACCCTGACGGAATCACACTCACTCTAAAGCGGCTCATTAAAAATAAAAAATGGTCCTTCCAACCTCAGCAAATGTTTCAAATGACAAGTGTGGCCTGTTTTCCCTGAACTTGGTCCTATTCATACAAAGTCAAGTAGAGCCATTAGAAGTGAAATGGGGGGTCGTCCTCTATGGTAAAACCCAGAATTTCTAGTGGGTGCAAAATGCAAAATTTTTTCATTAATTTTGAATTACGGGAAACCTGTTTCTTACATTTCTTGGACCTCATCAGTCTTTGACCTTTGTCAGAAAAATGGAAGTCTGACTATCTTGTAGCTGCATAATTTATTATTAGTTTTAAACAGAGTCATCAAGGAATGGGTTGTATGGACACTGGCTCAAATAAAAGCTGGAAGTATGTAAAGATCCAACTAGTTCTGGATAAAATTGTAAAATGTCCATCAATTGGCTGACCGTTCTATCTTTGACATTCTATGTTTGGGCTGGAATTAGGAAGGGGAATATATGATGCTGAAGGAATAGAAATAGAACGTAGCAGCAAGGTTCTACTGAAGGCACAGATCTATGATAGAATTCCGCCCTTCTCCATACCGTTCTCTTGCTCCTTCCTTAACAACCACTGCCATGACCATGACCATTGAGCAAATTTTGGCTTGTCTGGATGTAGATAGTGTAAGTTTATAGTTTATTCATAGTTAAAAAAAGTTGCTCTTTGCATTATTGTAATTTGAATGCATATCATTGAATCTTATATACCAATTCATGTAGACACCTTGTTCATGAAAATTTTGCAAGCGTGCTTGCAGTTCCTGCGGACACAGTCCAACCAGAAATTTCTCTTTCTTTGCAGAAATAAGAAAAAGTAAGGAAGAATATTGGGAAGGACATGTTGAGAAGACTTGATGCTCCCATATCCACCTACCCTAAGGGTGATCAGTACGACAACACAACAATCCCTTCTAGTGAGAGTGATATGTAGGAGTTTTATGGAGAGTGTAACATTTTGAGACATGTAGAGCTTGCTATTTTAGACTCAATACCGCCGATGGCCTTTTCCCTCTGAAAACTGATAAAAAAACCATCATGCAGTAGTCATATCCGTTGTTTGTCTGCTACCTTGGGATGAATGGACAAACCACACGTAACAGAATACTTGTTCCTAAATGAAGATATTCCAAGATGTATAAAATACAGTTGTTTTATTTCTATATTTTAGTTGATACAGAAACATTTTGAACTCTTTAATACTTTTTATTTTTATTTTTTATAATATATTGACAATTTTTAGATGCTTCCTCCAATTTTCTTTTCTTTTGAGAATCTCTTCTTCCTTGCTTGCACTCGAAGCTGGTCAGATCTTGCTCTGGTTTCATGCAATTCATCATCATCTAAGCCTTATCCCAATTAATTGGGGTTGGCTACATGAATCCTTTTCTGCCATTCCTTTCTATCGAGAGACATAACTTCAGTTAGACCAAAGGTCATTAAGTGTTTTCTTACTACACCCACGTTGTTTGGGGCCTGCCTTGTCCTTTTAAAGTGTCCAACTTGTGCCAACTCACTCCTAACAAGCGTAGTTCTTGGTCTCTGTTGGACATGACCAAACCATCTAAGTCTACTTTCCCTTATCTTATTACCTATTGATGTTACGCAAAGTTCCCTCGAATTTATTCATTTCTAATTCTATCATGTCTTGTCTTGCCACCCATCCATCTCAACATGATCATTTTAGCTATACTTGTCCTATTAACATGTTGTTCCTCAACTGCCCAACATTTGAGCTCTTAAAGTAGGTTGGTCTTATAGCAATCTTATAAAATTTCCCATTCACTTTGAGTGGTATATGATGATCACATAAAACTCCATAGGCACTTCTCCATTTCTTACACCCTCGAATTCTATGGGAACATCCTACTCATTCCCTCCACTTTCATGAATTATGGACCTAAGCTATCAAAAGCGGTAATTTTGGGAAACTTCTTGGTCAATAATCTTAACTATTTCCTCATCCCCATTCCTATTTTTACTAAAATTGCACTCCATATACTCTGTTTTAGTCAATATGAAATGCTTTAGATTCTAAAGCACCCCCCCATAAATCTAGCTCTGTGTTTACTCCCTCCCTCATCTTGTCAATCAAAACTACGTCATGCAAACAACATACACCATGAGATCTCTTCTTGCAAATGCCTTCTTCACTTATCCATAACCAATGTGATTAAGTCTTTCCTCTCTCTCCCTCTCTCTCTCTCTTTTCTGGATTTGGTAATGAGCTCAATAATTTGGCCATCAGATTGGAGGACTTCACTATCATATATATATATATATGTATATGCTTAAAATTCCGCAATAGGGTTCTTTCCTGAAGATATTAATATTATTAAAAAACTTATTTCATATCGATGGAACCCAATAGTTTGGCCATCAGATTTGAAGACTTCCATATTTGGGAATGAATCCACTAGCCCAATTCCATGTTTGGGACTCAGCCCCCTTTTAACATATTGGTTTAAATCCATCAGATTTGACATTGGGAATGGGCCTAATAGTCTAGCCATCAGATTTTAGGACCTCGACTATGATCGCAGTAGCAATTTGTTGGTAATCTCTTAAGGATTTCGATTATTGGGTGCATCAAACTTGTACCTGTACTTTATGTTTTTCTGAGGAAAAGAAAAGGATGCTTACCTTTTAATTATGATTCTTGAGTCACACACGCGGATATTTGGGAATGAGCCTGAATGCATGCATATGTGTGTGCGTCCGCATGTCCTGTTCACTATACTATGCGTGAATCCCTAAGATCTGTTTGCAACCATAAGATTGTACCTTTTAACATATTTGTTTGAAACTTCCAAGTTCCAATTTTAAAGTTGGTAATGAGGTTTTCTTTTGAAGATATTACTAACAAACTCTTTTTCATTTTGAACTTTGAATGAGCTCGATAATTTGGCCATTGGATTTGAGGACCTCCATATTTGGGAATGAGCTCAATTGTCAAGTTGGTACCTTTTGATATATTGGTTTCATAATCATCATTTCATATGGGAATGATCCAATAGTTTGGTTGCCAGTTTCGAGGACTTCGTATGTAGGATATAGAACTTAGGGTGGCTTTGTGATGGTCATTTCTTAACAATCATCTCGAGTTCTATGATTTTGTTCACTGGGTGCATATAATGTGTACCTGTACTTGTGTGTTTTGCTGAGGAGACAAAATGATCCTTACTTTTAATCATGATTCGTAAGTTATATTCTTATATACATCCTGTTCGTTATCATATCTGTGATATATCTAAAAATTCCTTTCAGTTTTTGTTGAAAGTGTAATATCATAAGCTGGTAATAGGGTTGAATTCCAAAGATATACATAACAAACTTATTTCATATTGAAGGATTGGAAAAGCAATGGAAGAGCTTATGTAGCCTACCGTAACTACATCCGCAGACCAAGAAATTGGGAAACTTTGGTTATACCAAGCCAACCAAGCACACCAGGACACAGGTTAGTGAAATTTGTAGCAAGTGATCACAGATAATTTGAAGTTATTTCCATAATCATACTTGAATTAGCTAAATCAAATCCTTTTCTTTTCTTGTTAATGATTGGAAATCCACAAGCAAAGTAGCACTTGACAAGTCATAAGAAAAACCTTGACATTGGGTCATACTACATCTTTATGTAAAGCTGATGATTTTATAAAACCCTAGAAGCTTATGCTTAGAACTAAAGCCGATGATAACATTAGCATACTGCAAGAAAGATGAACGATGAAAAGCATCTCTCTCGAAGAAATATTCCTATGTGATGCTCTAATCATCTCTTTCCATTTTGGAAGAAAAAGCAAGAACTCAAATCCATAGGTCTCCCTCCTCTGCTATGAGTGAAAGCATATCTCGTAAAGAAATATCCCTGTGTCAAGTTCTAATCTCCTCTCTCCATTTTGGAAGAAAAAGCAAGTACTCAAATCCATCGGTCCCTCTCCATTTTGGAGGAAAAAGCAAGAACTCGAATCCATTAGTCTCCCTTCCTCACATTGACCTGGTTGGTCTTGTTGTGGATGGATATGTGTCTTGGGTGATCTAGACAGTTGAGGTGATGGCCTCTATCATATTGTGCTATCACATCAATGGCCTATTATTTAATTTAATTTAAATTTTTTTATCCAGCACATTAAATCATGACACACATGATGGGTACTGTACCTAATGAAAAATACGGATCGTACATAAAGATGATGATGCAAGACAATTAACCACTTGCTCGAAAAGCTCGAACTGATAGAACATGGCGAATCAATCCCTTTATCTCATAGCCCATGTGCCCCTACATCCCATTGGCAACCTCACTCGAGCCTGGTGTGAAAATGCCCTTGCATTAATCACCCCCGGTGAGGAATCTCGAACACTAGACCTCCTGCTCTGATACCACTTTGATACAGGACAATTAACCACTTGCTCTAAAAGCTTGAACTGATAGAGCATGGCGAATCAATCTCTTTATCTCATAGCCCAGTCCCCACATTGCATGGGTTAGGACCTCGACCAAACCTCCCTCGTGGGCCCCCACATCACACGAGCCACCCGCATCACACGGGTGGGGCCTGCCTCACACTAGCCACCCGCATCCCACAGGCAACCCCACTCGAGCCCGATGTGAAAATGCCCCTGCATTAATCACCCTTGGTGAGGAATCTCGAATGCGAGACCTCCCACTCTGATACCACTTTGATGTAGAGAACAATTAACCATTTGCTCTAAAAGTTCAAACTGATAGAGCATGGCGAATCAATCCCTTTATCTCATAGATTAGGCCCGACATCACATGGGTTAGGACCTCGGCCGAACCCCCCTCGTGGGCCCTACTTCACATGGGTACTGCCTCACACGAGCCACCAACCCCACACAGGTGGGTCCTGTCTCACACGGGCTGCCCACCCCGAGTGTGCCCTTGCATCCCACAGGCAACCCCACTCGAGCCCGGTGTGAAAATGCTCTTGCATTAGATGAGCACCTATTTTACATCACACATGGCTGGGCTTGGGCTTATTGGTTTTTGTGCACCACAGGCCTGGGCTAGGCTAGGGCCCTATTTAAGCTTTACGGATCAGGCTTGGACATACCTTGGCCTGACCTGAACATGTTGCTAATCAAAGATACACTCAAATCAAGGATAAACTGAGCCTAAAATATCCTATCATATCTTCGTTCCTAACACAGGTCACTTTCGAGCAAGCTTCTATTAGAGTGGTCCGATCAAAGCCTTTGCCTACTCTAGCTTATGCACAATCTCTTGGGGAATCTTGCCTCTCATGGGTCCATCTCACCCTAGGCTATTTCAGTCACTCACCAAAAGACACCCACCATCATTGGCATAAACATTGCAGCTCCAAATAGGCTATTAGAGAAATGTACAGACACCAAATGTCTGTAAATGATTGGTCACCCAATAACTGCTTACCAACCACCAATAAAGAGCAAGCTGAGTTGTCCAAATGAGACTGAGTGCCTTGCATCCAATATCACATGACTAAATTTCTAATGTAGCTTCCAACTCCCTGCCTGCAACTTTGTTTTTGTTGTCCCTAGATAGTTCGTCCTCCCAACGCCCATTTCTCATTGTATTTGAGGATTCAATTGTGTTTGCGTATTAACAATACCCACTTCTTACTTTTTCCATTTTGAGTCCTTCTTGTAGAGCCTGCAAGCTTCTACACTCTCCCCCCCTTCTGGTGATATCACCCTATGCAACCATTGTGGGCTTAGGCATGGATGTGGGAACAAACACACCCACTTGTTATAGTAACCTGCTCAGGCAGAAGTGTTTATTTTCCAACTTTTTTTTTTTTTTTTTTCATCTCTTCTTGACCCCTCAATCTCCTCTAGCACACATGTTTACCGCAGATGTAGGCCAGCACTGAATGGAATTGACGGTGACTACCATGGTTAACAGCATCTGATTAGTTTCATTTTTCAGTATGTGCTCCTTTCGCCAAGGAGCCCGACAATTTGGACAGTCTGGAAATATATGCATGCTGTGGACGAGTCATCACTAGAATGGAAGCAAACACACACCAGTCTAGCCCCTAATAACATAATTGCAAGCTAAAAAGATTACAAATTGCTTCATTCTGTAAAACTAAAAGTTAATATCATGGAAAATACATTCTAAGAACATAAACAAATCTGAATGATATGTACACCTGTATTCTGGTCATCAACTTTGAGAATTACCTCATAGACCTTTTCTCCATAACCATTTGTGTTACTCGGTCTAGCAGTCGATATGCCAAAGAGCTGTAGAGGACAGCACACCATAGCAGCCAATGACTTGCTAGATTGGATTGGTGATGGCTACCAGGTCTCCAATGGCTTTACATTCCAAAAAGAGCTAATAACACGACTGCAGAAGGGGATTGACTGGCCATGCACTTTGGTTATGAAATTGCAGTGTTTTTTTTTTTTTTTTTTTCATATGTGACACTTCATTCTATATCCGAAAGGCCCCGCAAGAGCCAACTGCTCCTGTCACTCCCTTTCCTTTTGCATGAATTTTTATTTTATTTATTTATTTTTTGTGTGAAAAGCGATACTTTTATTAAGAAATGGCTGAAGCCAAAAGAATTACAAATCAGACCAAGAAAGAGGAAATAAAAACTTTCACTTAATACATTTGACGTTATTGCCCACTTCATTACATTTAATTTTGCCCAATTGAACATCTCCGAGATCTTCCCACCCCGATTCCTAAAAAGTGACTATTCCTTTTCTCTCATATCAATCACAAACTGTCTGACATCCCCATTCTCCATATCGATCTCTCTAATGATATATTCTTGAACATTTGACTCCTTTTTTGGTTTTATCAAACAAGGGATTGACTGGCCATGCACTTTGGTTATGAAATTGCAGTGTTTTTTTTTCATATGTGACACTTCATTCCATATCCGAAAGGCCCTGCAAGAGCCAACTGCTCCTGTCACTCCCTTTCCTTTTGCATGAATTTTTATTTTATTTGTTTATTTTTTGTGTGAAAAGCGATACTTTTATTAAGAAATGGCTGAAGCCAAAAGAATTACAAATCAGACCAAGAAAGAGGAAACAAAAACTTTCACTTAATACATTTGACGTTATTGCCCGCTTCATTACATTTAATTTTGCCCAATTGAACATCTCCGAGCTCTTCCCACCCCGATTCCTAAAAAGTGACTATTCCTTTCCTCTCATATCAATCACAAACTGTCTGACATCCCCATTCTCCATATCGATCTCTCTAATGATATATTCTTGAACATTTGACTCCTTTTTTGGTTTTATCAAACAAGGTAATGCTCTTTAATCTTTCCAGCATGCCAAATTTTATGAAACTTTTAGTGTTTGCAAAGCTTTTTCGTAAGACTTTTTACAATTTTCTTTATGCATATATAGTAATTAGAATAGAAGAAAATTGTTGCAATTACAGCATGTTTCAGTTAAACACATCCTTCAGGTATCCTCATTGTTATTGTGTTGTGTCTAACACTATATATTGAGCAGGCCTAGGACTGATTCCTAGCTTTTTCACTAGGCTGAATGGTTCATGCTATTGATGTTTCCATATCTTGCATGTACTTGAGAACACCAGAACTTTATCTGGAAAACACTATCATAGTGTTGTTGTGAAAATGCATACAGGAGTCTGTTTCCAGATTATTATTTTTTTCTTTTTGGAAAGGTAACGGGGATTTTATTAAAAGAGCATAATAGGCTCGAAACAGTTACAAACCAGATAAGAATCACCAAGCCCTTTGGTCGAACTCCTTAATACAAGAAACCCATCCAATAACATCCATCTTACCCTCTTATAAACATCCGCCTCTGTCCCACTTTTATTTTGAAAGCATCAATTGTTTTTTCTACCCCCAAATAGCTGAAATAACAGCCATCAAAACTAACCTCCAGGCGACTTCCTCTTTCTTCCCCCCATCCCCCGGCACCCAAGATTACTGAAGCCATTCCAAAGAGTGGCAGGAACTTCTCCCACTCCTTTCGTGTGAACATGCAATAGATAAAACAAGTGATTCACCAATTTCACCCCCCTTAGGCACAACACGACAATTGTTTGTTCTAGATTCACCAAGTCAGATGCAAAACATACTATTTGAGGGATGAATTTTACTTCATGCATAAATGCTTTCTCTAAACTCATTGCCTATAGTTATGATCAGTGTTTGAGTTGTCGATGAAATGTCGATATTATCACCGATAATATCGGTGTCGCTGGCCCAGCGACACCGAAACCCCATTATTTCGTTTCTCTTTGGATTATCGGCAAAATATCGGCGAAATATTGGAGATATCGGCGAAAATCTTGGATTATCGCTGACAAAAAAACCAATAAATGGGTAAGAAAACCCCTCTTTCAAAAAATTGAAAAAAATATCGGAACGGGGAAGATCTCCTACTTGTTGATCAGAAGTCGGAGCTTGGAAGAACGCCTCGATCAACAGCGGAAGAACGCCTCAATCGATAGCGCCAGATTTACAGGTAAGAAAATCCTCCTTTCTTCGGCAACAATCCTCCTCCTAAAACCCCCTTTCTTTGGCCGCATTTTCTCTTCGATGAGATTTTAGGTTTTTTTTTTTTAAAGAAAGGAAGATATGTAACGTGAGTCCGTGACTAGCGTCAAGCGCGTGATGCGGTTTCACTAGTGACGCTCTCAGGTGGTTGGTCGGTCGTAAGTGTTATGTGGGCCCCACCATGATCTATGTGTTTTATCAACACCGTCTATTCATTTTTACACGTTGTTTTAATCTTATTTTCCTATAAATGAGATTGATTAGAATCTCAGGTGGACCACACCATGGGAAAACAATAATGATTGAACGTCTATCATTAAAAACCTCTTAGGCCCACCGTAATGTTTATTTGACATCTAACCTGTGGATTAGGTCACACGACATGTAGATTAGGTCATACGGACTTGGATGAAGGCAAAAAACAAATATCAGCTTGATCCAAAACTGTTGTAGCTCCAAGAAGTTTTTAATGGTGAGAGTTCAATCAACGCTGTGTGGTCCACTTGAGATTTTGATCCACTTCAGTTTTGGGTTCTTACCGTAAAATTATCTCTAAAATGAATTAGACGGCATGGATGATACACATACATCATGTTTGAGGTCCACAGAGCACCGACCACTAGCCATTTGCTAGTCGCAGAGAGTATCCAATTCGTTTGAGGTAGCGGATTGTGTACGTAAGTCGTATGGGTTGGAACCTGAGTAAACTCGTTGAGGTCCACCGTGATTTATTTATTTTATCCACTCCGTCCATACATTTTAATAGATAATTGTAGGCCTTGAGGAAAAAAATGAGGCATATCCAATGTTCAAATGGACCACACCACAAGAAACAGATGAATTGAATGTCTACCGTTGAAAAATACTTGGAGGGCCATGGAAGTTTTGGATAGAGCTTATATTTGTGTTTTCCCTTCATCCATGTCTGTATGATCTTATGAACAGGTTGGATTAAAAATAAACATCACTGTGGGGCCTAGAAAGGTTTCAATGGTGGAAATCATTATCCTCACTATTTACAGTGGTATGATCTACTTAATCTTTGGATATGAATCAATTTTGGGCTCAACCCCTTAAATTAGATGGAAAAATGGATGGACGGTGTGGATATACCACATACATTCAAGGTGGGCCCAAATGAGTGGTCAATTATGTTTAAACGGTGGTCATTGAATCTCCACTATTTTCTCTCGTGCCGCTGCCCCGAGTTTTGGATCCACATGATTTTTTGTCTGATGTCCTAAAATGATCTAAAAAAACGAATGGATGGGGTGGATTTTTTAAAAACATTATGATGGCCCCCACATAACACATAACATCCCAATGCAGGAAAGAAATCCCCGTCCGGGACGCGGATTAGCTGTTGACAGGTTTAGTAGGGAGACTCGCTACCGAGGTGACGTCACCAAGTTCTGTAGGCCCCACCATGATGTATGTGTTGTATCCTCACCGTCCATCTATTTTTCTAGACCATTTTAGGGTATGAGACCAAAAATGAGGTATATCCCAATCTCAAGTGGACCACATTACAGGAAACAGTGTTGAATGAACGTAGACCATTAAAGACTTTTTGGGCCCATAAAAGTATTGGATCAAGCTAATATTTGAATTTTCCCCTCATCTAGGTCTGTATGACCTAATCATACAGATTGGATGTCAAATAAACAGTACAGCGGGCCTTAGTAGGATTTTAATGGTGGATATCCAATCATTATTGTTTTCATGTGGTGTGGTCCATTAGAGATTTGGATCTGACTCATTCTTTATCTCGTACACTAAAATGATATCCTCGAATGGTTGGACGGTGTGGATACGAAGCATAAACCATGGTGGGGCCACATAACCGCTTGATGTCACTTCAGTAGCAAGTCTTGTTGCTCAACCCGTCATAGCTAATCCGCGTCCCTACAGACACGGGCACGTATTGCGTACCAAGTAAATTATGTGGGGTCCACTGTGATTTACATATTTTATCCACTCCGTCCATCCATTTTACCAGATAATTTGAGGGCTTTAGCCCAAAAACTAAGTATATCCAAATCTCAAGTGGACCTCACCACGGGAAACAGTGTGAATTGAAATTATACTGTCTAAAATTCCATGAGGCCAAAGAAGTTCTGGATCAATCTGTTATTTGTGTTTTTTCCTTCATCCATGTCTTTGTGATCTTATGAACGGGTTGGATGACAAATAAACATCACTGTAGGGCCTACTAAGGTTTCAACTGTGGAAATCATTATTACCACTGTTTCATGTGGTGTGGTCCACTTGAGTTTTGGACATGCTTCAAATTTCAAAACAACCATTAAAATGAGTTGAAAAAATGGATGGACGGCGTGGATAACTCACGCACATTCATGATGGGCCCAACATGTTGGGCAACAGTACTACTCTCAACTGCCGCGGGATCCGGATAATGATTACGAGCCACCTCGTCATTCTATGTGGGGATGAAATATGGCTAGAAATGTGTATTTTTTTAGAATTCATTTACTTTTGTATGTCTTAATTGTTATAAGCTTGCATTTGTATTATATAAACTCATTTTGGTTACTATTTGAGTGATTTCTTACGATAACGCATGCCTTTTGGCCCCCATTAAATGGAAACTTCTTATTTAATGTATTCTTTTTGCAATTTTTTCATTCCTGAATATGTAAATATGTGTATTTAGGCATGTCCTGAAGTTTCACTGAAAAATTCCACCATTTTCTCCATGTTTCCCCCTTTTTCCCTACATTTCTGGTTATCGGTGATAACGATATTATATCTTTATCTCCGGCCAGCGAAACTTGTAGCGATACCGACAACTTGAACACTGGTTATGATCGACGTTTTGTGTATCAGTATCACACCTGTTTCTCACCCTTAGGTTATGGACAATGTTCCAAATATTGGTGATCAATAATATCGCCGATATTATCAATTTCTTTGGGTTGGCGATATCTAAACCCCAAGTAATATAGAAAATTCCAAATACTGCTGATAATTTCGTTATTATTTGCGGTATTTGGCAATAGCAACAATATTTTGGTCTTCGTCTCTCTGAACAGTGTCAAATTCACCTTGTATTGACCACACAAGCGATAAAGATACCAGGGATACGTTTGTAAAAAGCCAGAAATTCGTGAGAAAGTTGGGAAAAATACCAAAATTGAAAAATCATCATTTTTTGTAGGATTTCTTTTGGGGATTTTGTTCCTTAAGTGATTTCGATCACTCCTTTGGGTTTTAGTTACATCAAAGCTTGCATTTGGGGGAAAAATCTTGACTCGAAGCTTAGACAAGCCAGAATTCGATGGTGACAAAATTTCTAGGAATTTTTTAAAAAAGTTTTTCAAATGTTAGCATGGATTGCATGTCTTTCGATGATTCTCTTGCATTGACATTGATTTATGGCAAATAGATCAACATTTGAGTGGTTGAATGGTGGGGGAACTGGAAAAATCCTAATTCTCATTTTTTACCCCTAAAATTGAGAATGGCTGTTTTATGCTTGCACTATATGGTATTTGCATGATATGAACTCATTTTGGATATACTTACACTGCCTTTTTTTTTTTTTTTTTGCAACAACATATGGTTTGGGCCCCTTTAAAATGAAAATTTATTATGTATGGTTGTTTTTTTTGCAATATTTTGATTATTAAATGTGTACATACGTGTCTTTTAACATTTCCTGAAGTTTCACTGAAAAATTCCACATTTTCCCATTGTTTTCCTCTGTAAGCAATATTTTTCCGACTATTGGTGATATCTATGAATGTTTCCGTATCTCTGGTCATGGATACATGTAAAGATCTTGATACTCTGAACACTGGTCATACAGAAACATATCAGTATCAAATATGTATCTGGAAATGTATCATAGTCTTAAGGGGAGCATAGGGAAAATGATGAAATTTTCAACTAAACTTCCAAGGTTAAAAGACAGCTGATTACACACTTAGAACTCAAAACTTAGAAAAAACAAGTATGCATAATAACTTTTCATTGTATAGGGACCTAAACTATGCGCTGTCTAACAAAAATAATGTAGTTATATGCAAAATGACTTCTTATCATTAAAATATCATGCAATAAAAGTAAGAAAAATTTTCACTATTAAATTTTTTTTTTTTTTTCTACAATTTCGAGAAAGTGTAGCCAATCCATAGATAAACATATAAGTAAATGTCTATAACTTTTGGACACACTTGCATTTTAAATGGGTGAAAATGGAAGATCTTTGGATTTTCCCTGTTTCTTCTATATTCCAACCTTTAATTCAAAAATACAGGTCCAAAATCCATGTCTATGCATGCAAAACATGCATGGATATGGATTTCTAACTTCTTTCGGCCCAATCTGTTCCAAAGAATCGAATATAAACAGGCAAAAATTGAAAATTTCTTACGAATGAGTACCAGCCCATTTCTGCTCTTGGTTATTAAAGACGAAGCATTGTGCCTAATTCTGCATTATTCTATGACATTTTGACTTAACAGCATTGATCGGTAGTGTCACTTTACATTGCTGATGCAGAACTCCATGTGCACTAATATTGTATGTAAACCACTAAAAGCCTCTACTCTGTCAGTTTTGGTTCTTATCACTAGGTATAATGAATTTTCTATAATTTTGACCGTACTTGTTTGTAAGTGTTCTGCCAATTTATGTTTTGATAAATTCTGACATCAGGGTAATTTATTGGTTGATGCAATAGTGGGCGCTGGGCTGGTACTCCAAGTCCACTCTCTCTTTTGTTTGAGGTGGAAAGCTGGACTTCTAGCAGGGTATGCATGATTTACATGCTCTTAAAATTTTCATTTCGCCTTCTCAGGAGTTAGTTTGTTCTTTAAAATTGCTTGACTTCATGCTTTTAGAAAACAAAGTCCTTGGATGACTAGATTTTAAATGATTCAACATACTGTAGATTTGGTTTTTGTAATCCATAGTAGGCCTCCTCCTTGACAGGATTTGCGAGGCGGCAATCCAGCTCTAAGCCATCGGACAAGTTTCAGCTCAAGTATCAGTGAAGCGGATCGCCCACTTCACTTTGTTGAACCTGCATATTCCTTTGTAGGAATGCATTGCATCTTTGACAATTGCAAAGCTTCAGGTTTTTTTTATTTTATTTTAATTTTTTATTTTTAAATAAGCAAGAGCTGGTTCTATCACTCTTTGCTCTTCTCTGATGATCCTTGCTAGAGTGATGAGGTGGTCTTTCCAAGGGAAACGTATTCACTCCTTATTTATTTGATGCCAGTTACGGTCTTGAAATTTGGGCATATGAGATCAGATCTACTTGCATATGGTGCATCTGATGGAAGCTTGACGGTCTGCACTGTGTCTCAACCTCCTTCAGTGTTGCAGCAGTTGAGAGGGCATTCAAAAGATGTCACAGGTTGGACTAAGTCGTATTAGTTTGGGAATATTCCACTTATCTTTGTAATCAGACTTACTGTAGAAGGACAGTTTTATTGTTAGTGCATTGTTTGCGGACTTCTTATCTGGTTTTCTGATTCATCTTAACTGCTTCCTGGATGTTCTAGTTTTACCAAATTTAGATTTTTTTTTTTTTAAAGGAGCTTTATTGTTATATGTATCCTTGAGCACTAATATGGCATCCAGAGTAGGTTTATTTCTTGAGAGACATGCATGATATTCTACCATCATGATGTTTCGGCTAAGTTATTCAACAGTTTCTTTTATTGGTGAACAAGGTTTTGAAGATGATCTTGAAATCATTATTTATTTATTTGTCTTTTTAGTAGTTGGTTCTTGAATACTTTGACTTGAATAATTGGAAAATCTAAAGCTATCGCAGGCTCTGACCAATAACAAGAAAACTCAACCACAAGGTTAACCAACATTGTCATAACCAATGTTTTAAATATCGACAATATCGGCTGATATATCCCACGGTATATCTTGTATCCCACCTGTGCGAAACTTGTGATAATTAAAACTATATCACACACACTCTAAATGTTATGCATTCAATTCGAATATAGTTACATTAGTTCAGTCAGACAATGCATAGCTTAGGACCCTATACAAAGGAAACATATTATGTGCACTTCTTTTTTGAGATGTTTTTATTTAAAAGTGTGTATTAAGGTCTTTTCTAACAATCCCTGAAGTTTCCTTAAAAAATTCAACCATTTTCCTAATGTTTCCTCATGTTTCCCAAAAAGTGCGATGAATTACCCGATACAAATGATATATCCCATGCGATAACCGATACGTATCCGTATCCCAAGGATGCAATATGTAACGTGATACCAATATTTTAAACACTGATCTTGGCTCGTTGTGGCTTGCCATAGTTTTGTTTCGGCCTCTTAGTTGTCTTAATAAATATAAATTGACACACTTCAAGTTGCAAATAATTTACGAATACTTGAGAATTTATTCACTTTTACTCAAGCATGTTTCTTTGCTTTGAATATATCCTCAATACAAATTGAAGCAGAGTTCACTTATAGGGCTATAATCTTCTAAGGCTTTCAATTGAACGAGAGAATTGCAGGAGTGCACCGAGAAGGTCCCTAAAGCTGATAGTCTCCACACAAGCCCATCACCTTCATTAACCGAGGTTGAAAGCCCTGCAATCGAGCTAAAAGAGCATTTAGGCTATCAACCTCGCTACCCCAGGGATTCTTCTCCTAAAAGGAAGAGACCTAGATTTAGCTCCATCATTGGAGTTCAAGCAAGACACAACTGAGATATCAACATCAATACTAATTGTGTAAGAGCATAAACTCAACTCCCGAGTTCCAACGCATCACTTATGCAACAAAATGAATGATGATTAAATCCTAGTGCATTGAACATGAGAATCAAACAAATATCATACCGAGAGATAGTTGAAATTGCCTAAAGAGAAACTGTGATAGATAGATAAAATATATAAAGTGATGAGTCTCAGAGGAGTGTGATAACTGATTTAGTGTTAAATAATTCCAAGTATAATTAAAATATACCAAATGTGTGAGGAAGTGTAACTTTTGGTCATCCCATACCAAGGGAAATACCACCATATTTAGCTGAAATCAGGGTCTTCATCCACCGTCGACCCTCATTGGCAAAGAGAACTCCTCCTCAACATCAAAAGTATTGACCATATTCCGCTCTTTCATAAGCATCGCCATCACCGAAACTCAACGAATAGGGTTGGTGTGTACAACACCGTCCCGTAACGTGGGGGAGTGAGTGATTAACTGCCAAGGAATAATAAAAAAGGTTAACATGTTATCAATTCAATCAATGCGGTAATGATAAAGCGAAAATCACACATCCCTAAGTACTCTTATTAATAGTATGGTATGTATATATGATGCATGCCTCGCTTACGCTCCTCACTCCTTCTTACGATCGCGGCAAGGAGTTTGACCATCAACGCCAAAGACACGTAATGCGGTGCATGAACGTGATTACAAGTTCTTTATTAGTCATTTTCATACAACAGAGGATTGGGAAACTAAGGTACCTCTCTTATATCACTTCCCAACAAGGATCCCTGATAAAAAATCCTAGTAAACTCATACGATGATACGGTTTTAGGTCACTGCAAAGGGCTTCGCCTTATCGGAGCCTAGTTATACTTTATTTGCTACTGAAAGGCCTCGTCGCCTCACCGTAGTCTCAAAGTATGCTCGAGGTCACTATAAAGGGCTCGTCACCTTATATTTAAAACGATAGAATTTCGAATACGTTGTCTCATACCACCGTATTCGGCTCACGAGTCCTGGGTTGCTCAATGGTCACTACGGGAAGCTCGTCGCCACACAGCAGAGGGACAAATTTCGACCACGGTGTCCCATACCACCATGTCCTTCATGAGTCTTAGCGGATCAAGGTACCAAGGTTAAAGGATTTCACCTTTGGTGAGTTTGGTATTGAAGGTTCAAGTGGCGACCATACATGGTTAACATACATAAGACAGATCGGGTTATTTTTTTTGGCTCGAGCGCACAACAAGTTGAACGATATGAAGTGCATAGCACTTTGTGGCACCACTATCGCCAACCGAAGTACGTTTTTCGTCGAACACATCTCATGTGGCGAATGAATCTCAGAAAAATTGAAGAGTTGGATTGCCTGGACTATAATCATAGTCCCAAACACAATCAGATCCTTAAAAAGCATATAGAGTAAAGCAAAATATACAAAGTAATTCAAGCATTTATAAAGCATGTTATAAAGCACAATATAAATGAAAATACAAACACATATATTTCATAAGTAAGCGGTTAAACTAAACAAAAACATGGAGGAATTCATATATACCTCTAAGGTAGTTGAGAATCCCATCTCAACACCCTTATACATTACAATTTACTAACTACTACTCATTCAGACATTTCAACAAACACTTTAGATTACATACTTCAACATACCGACGTATGTTGATCACATAATTAGGCCAAATCCTTTCACTAGGAGCGCCGCCCCATGGATAACACACGTGCACCCACGATTTAATAATCATGGCAAGCATGAATCCAAGTTCCATATTCATTGGAACATTTTCATAAACACTTGGGCTACACAATTCAATATCATATATATGTATATTGGCCGTATGCGTGATTTAGGAAAAAACTTCCTTGGGTTCACAAAGAAAAGAGGTATCGCCTATACAACAATCATAAATCCATGACATTATTATATGCAGCATGAATGCAAATTCTTTACTCATTCTGGTCATTTTTCACGAACACTTAGAATACACCCTTTTAATATACATAACGTATATTAGCAAAAAATGTATTAGCATGGGCGAATCCTTTCGCCGAAAGTGAGTATTATACATATATATATAGCATGTTCATACAATCATTTATCATGGCAAACACACTTTCAAAATTTGTGATACTGCGGTATTTTCTACAAATAGGAGAAGATAATATATTCAACATAGTTAACGATAAAGAAAAACGTTTAAATGAAAGCACTTTAAATTGCAGCAGATCATGAATCTATCATTATCTAACATTGAAAGCGTTGAAAACCATAACCTATAATGCGTTTAAAGTCCGCACCTTTTGTCGTAGAGAATCGTAATGAGTCGATGGATTCGCTAAGCTTTAGTATACCTAGCGGTTGGTAACCTATAAGATGCTTTCGATTAGTTATTTCATAACATACAACTATCAAAACTCCAAAACAAAGTTAGGGTTAGGGTTTCTTACCTAGAAATCCGTGTTAATTTGAAAGCAATAAGAACTTGACAAGTGCGGTTGAGCATGGATAGCACGAGGAAGAGTGGTAGGGAGAATCTCCCACTTCTCTCTCACTTTCTCTTTTTCTCTTCTCTCTCTGTGGTTTCTCCCAAATTCGTATGGTGCAATGAGAGAGGGTTTAAGGTCCTTATATAGTCTAAAATCTCACCAAATAGACTCCAAGTCAAAATATACTTAAAGTTATAACCAAAGCGGCACTTTTCCAAATTCTCGGACTTTTGGCGGGCCTCTCTTGAGCCAAAGGTCGGACTTAAGCTCACTAACACCGGATCTACGTACCATTAATTGATGTTCCAAAGAGGGTTCTTGATCACGCGTGGCGGACCACTATGTGATGGATCTCGATCGAAGATTCGAGTACATGGATATGTGTATGAAATTTCTCATGATCCGAGGGTGTAATTTGGTTTGATCTTACGCCTCAAATTGCTGTTTTAATCGATTCACAAGCGAGAGGTGCGATTTCATAAATTTCTATTTTTATTTGAATTAATTTCACATTTCTCACACTCTTCACTCCACCAGCTCAAGCAAATAGTGATGGCTTTGGGACACTATCGGATTTGATTTCCGAGATGGTTGTCAAGCCCAAGAAGGCGGTACCCTAATTCCTTAACTTGGTATTATTCGGACTTGACGTGCGGTCCAGACCGATACGGAGTTTCGAGATGCTCCCGAGAGTAGACTGTAATGAGATTGATCCTAGATTTTAGGTAGTAATGTAAGCGTCAACTAATCCACAAGTTTTGGGTCTTAGATCGTATTTAAAGCGATTGGTGCTAATTTCACAGGCATTCTAGTTTAATACTAGCTAATTCTTGCCTAATTTCTAAAGGATTTAGTCCTGGGTGATTTCGGTCTGAGGTGGTACTTAGTCCTTTGTAGCAATGTTTAGTTTAAGTATTATTCTTCATTACCTAAACTTTAAGATAGTGTCTAATGTGAAAGTATTTAGAAAATTTAAAGAACAAGGTGGTGAAGGGTGAGATTTGTGAAAGAAATGGGTTCAGAAGCGATTTTAGACTGTGGGATTCAGTTCTGACGAGTTAATAAGGTGTTAGGATTGACCCATTGCCTAAGGACGTCTAATTTCAGGTTGGGAAAAATCCGGGCTGTTACAAATTGCTACAAGATCTGAGAAGTCATCAATAAGAGGATTATCCTTAACCCATGAATCAATCCAAAATCTAAACCTTTGACCATTGCCTAAAGAGAAACTAGATCTTTGGAAGACAGAGGAGGCTGATTTAGTGATAAATTTCCAAATATAGGAGGAATGATATAAAGAAGGACTTTTGGTCCACCATCCCAAAGGGAAAGTACCACCATATTTAGCTGAAATCAGGGATCTCCACAAACCCTCATTGGCAAAACACCACACCCATTTCCCAAGAAGAGAAAAATTGACCATATTTAGGCTCTTTATGCCCACTCCCCCTTGAGAGTAGGGGCAGAAAACCTCCTTTCAATTTAATAATGGGAATTTTCTCGAGGAGGATCCACCCTGCCATAGGAATTCCCTTATGAATATACCAATTTTATCGATGACAGATTTCGGGCATTGAAATAGGGACATAAAATAGATGGGTAAATTTGACATTGTTGCCTTGATGAGGGTCAATCTTCTTCCGAGGGAAGGAGTTTGCCTCTCCAGGAAGATAGTTTTTGCTCAAACGTTTACATTCTGTCCCAAAGATAAAGCAATGTCTCACCTACACATAACAACAACCCAAGATAAAAAGTAGGAAGACAAAATAGACAGGTTTTTTTGTCTTCATAATTTTTAAAATTTTGATTTTTTTTTAAAAAAATTAAAAAATGCAACACGTCACTCATCAACATCCATCCATTAAAAAAAATACGTTTTTCGTGAAATAGTACCATTATATTTAAAAATAAAACAATTTTTTGTTGGCATTTTCAAAATTTTAAATAATTATTTTCCCCTTCCCGATTTTCCCCCAAAATGAAGGATTTGATTCCTACAAATTGAAGAGGAGTGATCAAAATCCACTCCCTAACCAAATCCCCATTTTTTTTCTTAGAAAAAAATAAAACAAAATTTCTATTTTTTTTGCTACTCACGTTTTCCCCCAAAATGAGGGATTTTATTCAGAAAAAACTTGAAGAGTGGTTGAAAATCCACTCCCCAATCAGATCTCTAAAAAAGAATTCGAGAAAAAAAAAAAAACTCTTTTCTGATTTTCACTGTATTTATAAATCTTTTCCCCCTTCTCGATGTTCCCCCCAAACGAGGGATTTGATTCACAAAAATTGAAGAGGATTCGAAATCCACTCCCCAAGCAAATCCCCAACAAAATTTTCATAAGGAAACAAATTCTTTTTTTCAATTACTGCCTATTTACGGACGGTCACCCCTGTGTTGACCTGTATCAAAGATAATATTGTCGATATAGGAGATGCATGGGAGAATTTACAAACGGCTTGTGGTGATATTTTGGCAATTTTATTGCTCAACGATACAATAGTGATAAATCAGTGATGTTCGGAAAAAGGAGATTCCCATGGGTTTCAGTATTGCGGGCCTAGTGATACTGATAATAGCACTGATAACATAGATATTGATATTTGGAACACTAGTTGCAAACACACACTCACAACCCATGGTGCTGCAAGTGAGGCTTAATATATGAATTACCGACCCTTGCAGTCCGGGTAATGATCTCCATATCTCTACCGCCATAAATTTGTTATTGTATAGGGAAAATAATTAGTAATATAAGTTAAAGAATATGTTTAAATTAAATAAATTAGGATTCTTAATGTATAATAAAATAACATGAAAAAAATAAATTGCTTGGTCATATTTTCTTCTTATTTAATTTGACCATCTCTCTTTAACATACCGACAACTTTTTTGAACTTGTCCATTTGGTTGTCGATTATGACTCGCTCCCTTGAACTTGGCAATATTCTTTTTATGTACTCATATAATCCGGTGTTAATCTCCAAATCTGCTTCTAAGTTATCCTTGTATTGAAATCTCGGATTTGTAAAGTATCTGGTCGCATGTAATGGCATATGGAACTATATGTTTCATTGCCTGTCGATGATGTTCCAAAAGGTTACATCATACATGTACTTTCTTTCCATCTTCAAGATTCTTTTTCATAGCTTTCTTGGCCCAACCCATGGACGGCCTCTCATTAGTCTATTAATATCAAGACTTTTGCTAATTAATTCTAATCTTTAAGCATTATTTAATTGATGTCCAAAAGTCTTGATTGGTGAGCACTATGTGATGAATTCTCTTTCCTTGGAACCTTTTACAAATATGCTCTCTTTCCATGCCTTAGACGTAAACATTAATCTTAAACTGACTTTCTGTTCTTGGATACTCCTCAAAGTGCGGAAACAAGTGGGAAAGCATGTCAAGATGGGTCTTGTGAGGTCACTATTTATAACTTTTCTTGTTAAACTTAAGACACATACATGCTTATAGATACACACCTTAATCTCCCTTGCTTTGGTTACAGTCTCTGCATGGACCGGCGACTTCTCTATATTAGTATGCATGAGGTCAATGTATTGTGCTGCACATGGTGACACAAAAAAGTTGCTGCCTTTTTACCATATGCATTTGACTGGCCTTCACATAGGTCACTTCATTGTCTGTAATCTGTTGAATCACATTATTCTCTCCAACCTTTCAACTACTGAATTGAGAAGTTAAAATAAATTGTCCACATTCTTGGAAATGTTTGATGTATCAACAGACCTCAAAAAAACTGTATTGACTATTGATTAAAAATTAGTAATAGGTATCTGTTGATTGTACATCCTGTTTCACCCACTCCTTGTATGTTTCTAAACTCTTCTCAATGTTGTCCGCTTCCAACTTTAAGATGTGTATATTTGTTACTTCATGATAGCTTTGAAGCATCAACCCGGTTCTGAAAGATGTAACCAGTTCCATCATAGCAAATAAAGGAGTTTAAACAAGATTAAAAGAAAGGGTATTTGCATAAAGAAATATAAAAATTGAAAGACACATTTTCTTTATCTCCCTTGTTCCAAATTTGATTTAGAGTGGATTGCTTTACTGTCCCTCCACCTTTTTTTTTTGAAAGGTGAGAAACACACACTCTTACACCCCACGCATGCATGGGTTCTTGAACCCATGACCTCAGAGTTGAGACACACAGTGTCTACCACTGAGCCAAGAGTGGATTGCTTTACTGTCCCTCCACCTTTTTTTTTTTTTTGAAAGGTGAGAAACACACACTCGTACACCCCATGCATGCATGGGTTCTTGAACCCATGACCTCAGAGTTGAGACACACACTGTCTACCACTGAGCCAAGAGTGGATTGCTTTACCGTCCCTCCACCTTCTCTACTTATTAAATATCATTGACTTGTTTCTTTTGCCTCTGCCCTGTTATTGATTCCCCCCCTTGTTGATGTGTATAATTGGAACCAGTCCAGTTATACACAGCTTCTTTCTTTTGTTACTTCTCTTCATCTATTCTGCTCAATAACTTCTTAAACTTTTCCACCACATCGCCACTTGGGGACATACCACAAAATTTCTTCGTTTGGCTAGTTGATGTTTCATTCAAAACATACCTCCTGGATACGACTTTCCACAAAAATTTACATCTAAGATGGAGGTTGTTAGTCTCACTTTAGAGGAATATTCTCTTGTAATGTCATTATCACTTTTCACCTTTACTATCTTAACAGCCAAACCCAAAATATCCAAATGAATGCCTAAAAATGAAAAACATGAAAAGGGAAAAGCATAAGGGATTTTCAAGGAAATTACCTTGAAAATCGAATAAAGCTAAAAGAAAACATTTCTTAAAGATTATACATTCTTTTGTATCTTTTCTTTTAACATATAAACACACAAGATCATATGCATTCTGATTCTGTTTAGAAATGAGAAATATATGTGGAGTTTGAGTATTAAAAAAACCCTCATCCTTTCCTTTTTATCTCAGAAGTCGCAGAGGACTAATAAGAAGGTTGGACTTTAAATAGTTCTCCCCAAAATTGCGGCAGGCCCAGGCCTGGATGGTTTCCTATTGCATTTTTCCAGTCTTTCTAGGATTTCATCAAGGCTTATCTGATGAGTTTCATTGCTGACTTCTTTGAGTTTAATAGGCTGGCTACTGAACTGGGCAACACTTTCATTTCGCTTATTCCTTGAAGGGAAGGGGCTCAGAACATTAAGGATTTTTGGCCTACTAGTTTAAATTGTTTAATTGGCGGTCCCCATAAGATTCGTCTAAAATGTTGTCTCAGAGGCTGAGGATTGTCATCCCTAAGATTGTCTCTCCTTTTCAATATGCTTTTGTGGAAGAGAGACAAATCCTTAACCCTTTCCTTATAGCCAATGAATGTCGGCATTCCCAAGCTAGATCCAAATTGACAGGTATAATGTGCAAGCTAGATGTGGAAAAGGCATACGATCATGTTGATTGGCAACTCCTGGATTATATGCTTGATAGATTGGGATTCAGATTCAAATGGAGAGTTTGGATGAAATCATGTGCGAGGTTGGTTAAATTTTCGATTCTCATCAACGGCTCTCCTTTTGGTTTCTTCAAGGGGTCTAGGGGACTACGTCAGGGAGACCCTTTATCTCCTTTCCTTTTCGTGTTGGTTTTGGAGGACCTTAGTGGTATGCTGTCTCGTGGTCAACAAATGGGTCTTTTAAATTAGGGTTGGGAGGTCAACCATAAATAGATGTGACAAATCCAAAACTCAGGGCAATCCTTGGAAATCAGAATTACCAAAATACTATAGGATGTCTACCATCCACCATGAATCACCTAACTAGCCTATCTGAAATATTACCTTTCTAACCTGAACCTAGATCTTTTACATAGAAGCCCTCTAGTCTTAAGCAAAGGAAACCAACTCCTTGCATTTAGAAAACACCAATGTGTCAAAAGAGAAAATTCTGCAAAATTCTGAAAAATCAAAGAAATTGGGAGTGTGGGATCTCCAGGTAGGGAGAGAGAAATCGATCTACCCACTGAGCTAATGAGGAGAATTACCATGCCTATGGTAAGTATCATCCTTTAGTGGCTCTTGGGATGTAACTTTGTCTACTCTCCCTTCCCTTGCCTTAGCCTCTTCAAGCACTCATAGAAGGACAAGACCTCGTGAAAATGATCTTTAGACCTCAAATACATGTTGAGTTTCTAGCAGTGAAACTCCTACATCTTTTATTCCCCTTGCCAATTCCCTTTATATTTATTATTGTGTATTAGTCTAGAGATTCCAGAAGCTTCCTATTCAAATGTCCCTTTTCTTACTCAGATTTTCTTCATCATTAATATAGTTGTTTGTCTATACTTCTTTTGTCGAAAATGCATGGAGTATACAACAAAAAGCACAAAATAACATTTCCTATCGTTGAGCACCACGCAAATTCTGTACCTACCAGAAACAGATGCCTAGTGTTTTTTTTTTTTTTTATTTTTTTATTTTTTTATTTTTTATTTTTAATTAATTTATTTAAATCTGGTGGTTCAAATTTTTGCAGTGAATTAATGACATTTGAAATCTGGTTCTTTTAGTGGCTGAGAAATTTTCCCTCATGTACATTGCACCATGGATGTAAAGGAGTTCTACTTGTTCTTTGTAATATTGGTACCTTTGTGTTTTTAAAATACTGATTTATTTACAGATTTTGATTTTTCCTCCAACAACCAGTACATTGCTTCATCATCGATGGATAAAACTGTGAGAGTTTGGGATGTAACAAAAGGCCATTGCATTCGGGTGATATATGGAGTTTCTTCACAATTATGCATTCGTTTCCACCCGGTGGGTACCCACTGCTTGGTTTGGTTCTTTATTTGTGTGTTATAAACTGTGGAAATATTCAAACATGCTACTGAAGTATCATTTTTTATGGTTTCTTTCCAAGATTTCAAAAATTGTATCTAACAAGGAATCATAGGATACTCTACATAAGCCTTTAACAACATATTGAGCTTTTCAGTGCTGAAAAGTGGCGCGATGGCTAGTAGTCCATACCATGGTTTGTTGCGTACCACTGTGGATGGACCATACCCCAAAATTCTCTCGGATTGAAAGATCCTAATTGCCAATCTTGGGCCTTTTCTGAGTTGAATGTTGACCATTTTTGTATTGCTATCAAACATCTATCTGTAGGCCAGAAATTGACATGTTCGGATATCCTATCCAGGTGATTTTTGGGGCATTGTCCTATCTTGGATTCAACATTGTTCATGTCACTAGTGAGGCAAGCGAGGCCACTAACGCTCTTGCTAGAGTGACGAGAGGGCCATTCATGAACCAATGGCCTCTTGCATGACTACATCCTCTACTTTCTTGTGAAATTTGTGTTGCTCATAGAAAGGAATTGCCCGTGGCCTTGGGTGACTGCCTTTATGTGGGGCAAAACCACTGCCCTTGCCTATCATATATTTACCCATGACCTTGGCACCTCCTAACCCCCTACAACCAACTTCTTCCTTTTTAAAATTTTAAATTTTTAGTTTTTAAAATTTTTTAATGCGAAACAAATAGACTGAACCACATTTCAATGCCCCAACCTCTAGGGCTTGTTTGGTTGCAAGCAAAGTTGTGTTCCAGATAGATTGTCTAGGTCACGATGTCTTGGATAGGCTGGCTAGGTGATGTCATCTTGGACTAGCTACATTGTTTGCTATTTGTCGCATACCGTGGAACAAGGAGTAAAGATGGATTGTTGCACTCATGGGGAGCTTAAGATGGATGGGGGCACATGTAGCACTAATGATGCATGTGCACATTGACATATTGGCGCATGTAGGGCATTTGAAGATTGATGGTGGCACGTGTCACATGTGGGGTGCTTGTACATGGGCAGTTGCACATGTGGCACATTTCGCTTATATGATGAATGTGCTTAGACATGGGCAGTTGTATGGTGCTGTTTGCTCTTCTAGTGATGAGGTAGCCGCTTTGGCGGAGGTTTTTGGGTGTAGGGCGGGTGTTGGCGAGCTTACCAAACATTTGTGGAATAAAGTAATGAAAAAGGTCAAACTGAAACTGTCTAGGTGAAAGAGCAGACATCTTTAGCTGGGTGGAAGGTTGACATTGATCAAAGCTGCGATGTTGAAACTCCCAATCTATTTCATGTTGCTTCTCAAATGTCCGACATTGGTGGTGGACAGGTTGGAAAGGCCGAGACATAATTTTTTGTGGCAAGGCACTAAGGTGAAGCATAAATTCCACTTCTTGAATTGGAAAGAGGTGTGTAAGCTGTGTAAGGGGGAGCTGTTATAAGGAATTTGGAGCATATGAACCAAGTGTTTCAAGGTAAATGGTTTTGGAGGTTTGGTTCAGCGGAAGGATGGCTGCGGAGAGAGGTAATTGTTTGCAAATACAGCGTTCAAGAAGGGGGATGGTGGGTGAAGGATTCATTCCTTTACAGGGTGTTAAGGCTATGGAGGGGGGGTCCTTCATTTGCAAAAAGTGAAAGGGATCCAATTCTCATGGGTTGGTGGGAAAAGGACTGGAAAGATTTGTGGATTGGGGAGAGCTCACTTCATTCCATCTTCTCAAGGTTAGCCAAATTGGCTCAGATTTGGATGTGACCATTGACTGTTGTTACTCGATTGCTAGTGAACCTGTGGTTTGGGCATCTTTGTACCAAACGAATTTGTTGGACGAGGAGGTGGAGGTTTCTTTGGCTTTTGGAATGGCTTCAAGATACTCAAGCCGTCTCTGGGTGAGAGGGATTCTATGATGTGATCCTTGGAGAAATTGAGGTGTTTCTCAGTCCACTCCTTTTACAAGTTGTGCCATCCCCTAGTGGAAGAGAGTAAAGGTCAGTTGACCTTTGTTTGGTCTTTCGATGCTCCTCCCAAAGTGGTGGCATTTGCTTGGTTGGTAGGTAGGAACATGATTCTCACAATTGATGACCTTCAAAAAAGATGGTGATCCCTAATTGTTGTGTTATGTGCCTGAGGGGGCAGAATTGGTAGATCATTTTGTTCATCCATTGCCCATTCGTTTGGAAGGTGTGGGAGAAGTTCCTGGCATTCTTTGCAATGTCCTGGGTTATGCTGGGGTTCATCGTGGGCCTTTTTCTGGCTTGCTTAGGGGGAGAGATCGGGGAAAAAGAGGAGGTGGTGTGGAGGTTAGTTTTGATGGCTGTAATTTTGGCTACTTGGGGGGAGAGAAACAATTGATGCTTTCAAAATAAAAGCAGTGGAAGCGGATGTCTATAAGACGGGGCTAAATTGGATGTAATAGGGTGGGTTTCATGTATTAAGGATTGTTACCAAAGTGTTTGGTCATTCTTGTCGTGGATGTAATTGTTGTTTTGTTGCTTTGAGCCTGTCGTTCTCTTTTAATAACATCTTCGTTACCTCTCCAAACCAAAAAAGACAAGAAAAATACTCCTTTCTCTTGAAGCTAATTCTCTTCATGGAGCAAGGTATTATGTCTCTCCCAAATTACTCCTGTGTGTATTCTGCTCTGTATCAATATTACCACCACCAAAAATAGTTCTTGTAGTTTCAACTCAGTGTGATATCCATACCATCATGATGGTATATGGAGTTGTGGATTGGCCAGTGCAGGCAATACGTTCTGGATCATTGATGTAGCACCATCTGATCATCGATGGGAGACCACGAGTGGTCGCATTGCCGGTCATTGAAGATCAGGCCATCTGATTGCGGATCGAGCCTGATTAGGCCCATCCAAAGGTCTAAAGTACAGATCAGATTTATCCACCGTTCAGATACAATATTCGGTCACCATTGTGTGTCCAGGTCGACCTGATAGACCATAATGATTAGGTCAAGGGTTCCAATGGTTATGCTGGGCCAAATTAAGTGCCCGGATGAGTGGTCTGGACTTATCCAATGGTTCAATCTGACTGTGGGGCCCACATATCCAATCAGATAGCCCAAATTTTGAACATCTGGGCTATAGGGCCCGCTAGCCCAACCATACTTTTTTTTATTATTACCTACATATAAACTGTACAAGGAGGCTTTATACAAGCTGTTGTTTAGTTAGTGCAGACAGTTGCATATACTACCACAACTTTTCAAAGTTTAGTTGCATCATGCGTCTTATTTAGTTCCATTATTTGTTCACAGTCTTTATTTCAAGTTGAAATATTATTTGTAGAGTTTTGTGTGAGGCAATAGGGTTTTAGTATTGGCCTTTTTTCTTAAAAAAAATCTGATTAGGCTTCTTAAAAGGTTAGGCACACACGCATGCAATTAGAACTTGTAAAAGCCTCAAAGGAAAAAGGTTTTGCACATGACTGTGTTTGGCCATATGTATGAAACATATTTGGAAGTGAGGCTCTTCGAAGTGAGGCAAGAAGCATGTTTAGAAGCGAGACGTTTCGAAAACTCCTGAAGTGGGGCTCTTTTAGGCTATCTTGATTATGAGACTCCACTATTTATCGTGTTTCCCCATATTCTTTCCTATTTTCTGGTTGCATTGGAAAGATTTGTTGCAGTTCAAGGTGGATTTAGAGCTTCAAATTGGTAAGTCATATCTTATTCAAGTGAATTCTGCATGCATATTGTCGCTGCATTAAATTGGTATGCTAGCTGGTTCCTTTAATCTGCCCCTAATACCACACAATCTGTCCACAGCTTGACCAATAACAGTCCCTAAACACAACTGTAGTAATACTGTTATAGCACAATCTATCCAAAGCTTGAACAATAAGGGCCCATGTCAATATTCTACTCCTTGCTTTGAAATTCCACCACTATAAGTTGGTTATTTGGAGATGACATAATTACAATTCGATGACTCGTGGTAAAAAGCCATATGATGGATCAAAGAAGAGTGAGAAGATGATTGGTGAGAAGTTGAAGGAGTTGTGATGCAAGATGAATGCTTTATGATGTGATTTACTAGAAGAGATCTAGGTTCAAATTTTCACAAAATAAATCAAGTATAAAAATAAATAATTTTACCACAAAATCAGAAAATTTCAGAGATTTAACTATTTAGGTTTCAACCAAAAGTCATCATCCCACAATACATAATCAATATAAAATCATGAAAGAAAAGGCCCTACGAGATGTAGGAATCTCGTTCTAGCATAGGAAAAAAAAATCCCAACATACCAATAGATTCCAGATTTCAAGTTTTGAAACCCAATTAGGGCTTAGGTTCAAAATTACAAACTTTAAGGTTTAGAAATTGGGAAAATTTAGATTAGACTTCAGATTTGGGATGGGTTAAGGTTTCATGGAAGGAGTTTTTGTGAGGAAACAAAGAGGAAAGAAAAGAATAGCACAGGGCTACCACATGTGCACCCTCACACGTGAGTGCATGCATGCGCACGTGCGTACGACACTGGGAGAGGTTGTACCGATGGGTTCTCTTGGGTTATTTACGATGAGGGAAGAGAGAATAATGAAAGATGGAAGCTTACCTTGGAGAAGAAGAAAAGATAGGAAGAGAGGAGCACCATCGGGCTTCGCACCCTCTCCAATCCCTGGAGATCTTCAAGAGTTTACCTGCAGATCACATGTAGAAGATGGAAGGAGAGAATTCTTACTTTGTATTTTCTCAAATCCCTCCCCCCCGTATTTATATTTCCAAATGCTAAAATTTACAAAATACCCATTGTCTCTTGAAATAAAGTGCATACCAAAAAATAAGAATTATAAACTACCAAATCTAATCCAAATCACTAACAAGTCCAAAAAATATATGAAAACATAAATGGCTAAAACTAGGGACCCATGTAATATAAGAATATCGATGATCCAATGGCCCATAGAACATGATCTAATGATCAGATGGGCCAATGGGCGTGATCCAATGGTCCAATACTCCTATGTTCACAACTCACATGCATCTGCCCAATGTGGGGTCTTCCATATGCACGTACTATGCATGTTGGGTCTTCAAAAAAGGCCCGCTGGTGGGCTCCATGTATAGATCATCCATCCACAATGAAACTGGGGGCCTACTCTTCCTCTGGGAGACCCTATATAATGGTTTGATGTCCTCATCAATCCTCCTGGGTTGAGAAAGATTCGCCTCTGGCGAAGTAGAATTACAAAACTGCTCGAGAAGATCAGGGTCCAATCTCTGGAACTTGTGATCCATGTGTTGTTTGAAGTTGGTCTATTCTTCCATTTGACAAGGAATTTCTGAAATTCCCCTTGTCTCGTGGAAACCACGTGCCGATCTGACACATCCTCAATCTTCTCTCCTCTTAGGTAAAGATGGTAGAGAAGGTAAAGGATGGGATAAGTGGCTAGGCAAAGGGCAAGGACTCGGGGACAAATCTGGTACACTGGGGTTTGTAGGAGGCCTAGCAGGTGCAATAACAGGTTCATCACAAGAAATTAGGTCCTCTAAATTGAATGTGAAACTAATGCCCATGTTAGATGGAAGATCTACCACATACGCATTAGGGCCCATTCTTTGCAAGATTTTATAGGGACTTGCACTACGAGCATGTAACTTTTTAACAGCTCCCTGGGAAAATCGCTCTGGTTGTATATGAACCATGACGTAGCCACCGATATGAAATTCCTTGAACCTTCGGTGAGAATCAGCATGACTTTTATGTTGTTCATTGCTAGTGTTAATCCTTCTTTTGATCTCAACGTGTAAATCATAGATGTGCTGTGCAAATGCAGATGCCGACTCAGATGGCCTCTGTGAGATGGATATGGGGATAAGATCTATAAGCTTCCTAGGTTTATACCCATGCACGACTTCGAATGGACTCATACCTATGGACCTATTTATTGAATTGTTGTATGCAAACTCTGCAACAAGTAAAATTGCATCTCAAGTCTTAGTATGCTCTCCCCCACTAAACAACACAATAGGTTTCCTAGGCTCTTATTTACTACTTTCGTTTGCCCATCAGTTTGAGGATGGTAAGCCGAAGAGAATTGAAGTCTCATGCCTATCATATGCCAGAGTGTCTACCAGAAGTAACTCATGAAACGCATATCCTTGTCAAACATTATGGTTTTCGAAAAACCATTTTCGGAAAACCATGCAAACGAACTACCTCCCCAAAGAAAATCTTAGCCACATTAGAAGCGTCCGACGTTTTAGAACACGACAGAAAGTGAGCCATTTTAGAAAGACGGTCCACTACGACGAATATGGAGTTGTGCTTCTTAATAGTCTTTGGGAAATCCAAGCACGAAATCCATACTAAGGTCCTGCCACGGAGCATGAGGAACTGACATATATATATATATGTATATATATATATATATATATATATATATATATATATATATATATATATATATATAGTAATGCTCACACACAACTAGTTGGACCGTCCAACTAGTTTGATTATTTAATGCTAATTAATGCTTAGAAAGAGAGACGGTTTTTTCTGAATGGCTTTTAATAGGATCTTATTAAAAAGAGATCAAAAATCATGGGACATACCATGATGTTAACATGAAATTTTCTCTGATCATCATGCGTGTCACCTCATGTTAAACCTCGGGTCCAAAAATTAGCCCCATCCATTATTCAAGTGGACCACATAATTGAAAATAGTGTAAAAAAAATTCTCACCATTCAAATGATTCCTTTGATGGGGCCTATTTGAATCACATGTAAGCATGATATTTTGGTACCACACATGGCTTTTTGTGTGGCCTCTAACGGCTGGAGTGGATTTCACATAATGATAAATGTGGGCCCTATAAAAATTAAGGGTGGATGTCTTTGCATCAATTGTTCTATTTGTGTGGCCTACTTGAATCAAATATCAACTTGATATTTTGACTCTTTACCTAGAAGGAGATTACAAATCTGATGGTCGGAGGGGATCTTATATATACATAACATGGTGGGCCTTATAAAAAATCAATGTCAGCCTCCCTGTCCCGCTGTCGGCTCCGAGAAAAGGGCCTCCCTGCCCATCATTTCGGGAAAAGGGGCATTTGCCAAAAAAAAATACCAACGAAAATAGGTGTGGCATGGTCCTCACGCAATATGGTGCGTCCTTCACTGTGGGGTCACCTTAGTATATGTATTGTATATCCATGCCATTGGTCCATATCTTCAGGTCATGTTACAGCAATATTTCAAAAAGTGAGAAGATAAATTTCTCAGGACTACCACACAATAAGAAATATTTGTTATCGAACATTTATCATTAAAAACTTCCTAGGGCCCACTTTAGTGTTTATTTTCCACTTGAAATATTGATAAAGTTATGAAAACCTAGATCATGGGAAAGTGAAAAAATAAAAAAATAAAATTTTCTTGATCCAAAAATTGTGGTTTACAAAATGTTTCTAATGGTTAATCACCATTTTTTCCTATGGTGTGGTCTATCTGATATTTATATCCATTTCATTTTTTAAATATTTTTTTAAAACGAGCTGAAAATATGGTTGGATTGCATGGATATATAACACATACATCAAAGTGAGCCCCACGGTAAGGGATGCACCCTAATATGCTTGGACAGGGTTGCACCTAATCCACTCCATGCAGGGTTGGAAGTAGAGGTGGGCATTTTTTACCCGATCCGGTGGATCCGACCCGACCAGACCCGATCCGACCCGTTCCGAACAGAAGACGGCCTGGATCGGTGAGGATCGGGTAGGATCATTTAGATCCGACTAGTTTTCGGATCTAGATCGGGTAATGGCTAATCCGGACCGTTCCGATCCGAAAACCCGATCCGAATGGATCCGGACAGACCCGACCCGGTCGATTGAGTGAAAATTAATATTTTTACCTTTTCCTATGGTGTGGTCCACTTGGGCTTTGGATATTCGTCAATTTTGAGTTCAACAGCTAATATAATCTGAAAAAACGAATGAACGGCGTGGATACACCACATACATTCACGGTGGAGGCCCCAAAGCGTTTATTTGCTGAGTAACTTGACACGGCACGTCAATTGGCCTGCAACTACCGATTTTTGAATTACGTGCAAACGTCAATACGGTAGGTTGGAGAGTATTTATCAAAGTGATATAACCAAGTTCCTTGGGCCCCACCATGATGTATGTTTTGTATCCAACCATCCATCCATTTGGAGATATCATTTCAGGGCAATATCCAAAGAATAAATTAAATCCAAAGCTGCAGTGTTCCCAAAGATAAAAATCTTTATGGACAGTGACGCCCACCATTAAAAGCTTTTAAGGACTACAAAAGTTTTAGATCAACCTGGTATTTATAGTTTCCCTTATTTTTGTATTTTACAACTTTTGAACAGGTTGGATTTCAAATAAATGTTATGGTGGGCCTTAGGATAGTTTCAACGGTGGGAATCACTCTCCCCACTGTTTTCTGTGATGTGGTCCACTACAAATTTTTATTTACATTATTATTTGACTCATGCCCTAAAATGATATCTCAAAATTGATGGGCGGTGTGGATATAACACATAGTGTAGTGGGGCCCACAGAATTTGATGATGTTACTTCATAGCCTGCCAATGTGACAACACAGCATAGTAAGCACGCAGCGCTAGCACCGGCAAAGTGAGCAAGAAATGTGCCTCTATTTTCATACACGTGTACGAACTGCTCAAATGAGATATCTCATGGAGGCCCACCTTGATGTATATATGTTATCTAAACCGTTCATCCATCTTGATATATTGTTTTAGGCGTTGAATAAAAAATTATGATATATTGAAGATTGAATTGGGCCACACCATATCAAATAATTCGAATAATGCTCAACCCGATCCGACTCGGTTTTTCTGACCGAGTCAGACTCGAATTGGGTCAAGTAAATGTGGCATCGAATCTGTCCGAGTTAGGTGACTCGGACTCGGCCTCGGATCTGATCGATTTCGGATTAGTATATTTAAATTTCGGATCTAATTGGGTTAAGCCAAATCCGGTCCGACCAGAACCGATGCCCGGCTCTAGTTGGAAGTTCCAGCGCTGTAAAGATGGAGAGCGGATTGGCTAGTGACCCTGCCACTTGCCAATGGCTAGTGGTTGGTGCTCGGTGGGCCTCACCATGATGTATTTGTTTCATCCATGCTATTTATCTTATTTTCTATATCATTTTATGGTATGATACATAAAAAGAAGTATATTCCAATTTCAAGTGGAACACGTCACAGGAAACAGTGTTGATTGAACGTCCACCATTAAAAACTTCTTGGGGCCATAAAAGTCTTGGATCAAGCTGATCTTTGTTTTTTCCCTTCATTTAGGTCCGCATAACCTAATCAACAGATTGGATGTCAAATAAATAGGACAGTGGGCCTTATGAGGATTTTAATGGTGTGTATTCAATCACTACTGTTTTTGTGTGGTGTGGTCCACCTGAGATTTATATTCCACTCATTTTTGGAATCAAGACCTGAAATGATCTGTAAAAATGGATGGACGGCATGGATAAAACACATACTTCACGGTGGGGCTCCTAGAGTACAGAGCATCGACCACTAGCCACCGGGCTAGTGGCAGCGACTATAGCCGTCCAAAAAAATAATTAAAGAAGGAGAGTAGTGCATTAAATGAAGAGGGAAATATGGAGAATGGTTGTTTCTAAATAAAGTGGGATGATTAAATAAGTTGTACATGTGTGATATATTGGAGCTATGCCCCACATGTATAAAACATCTAGTTCGTTCATTAGATTGGGTCCTATGTAAGCATATTAAAGAACTTTTTTGTTTAATCAATAATATAATATTCATTTACAAGATAAGTGAGTTGCTAAAAATCTATTCCAACAATATAAATTCCACTTATATGTGTGGTTCTAATGATGATGATTATTTACTAATTTTTAGTACATAAAATTTTATTGGTGGGCCCTATTTGACAAACGGACTGGATCTATGATATATAACTTACATTATACTTAAGTAAGACGCGATGTCACATATCTTCATACGTAGTGCATTATATGCGTATAGAAAGGTGATTTCTTTGTCATTTAATGCAAGCTAGTTGGACCAATTTGAATGGTCTAACTAGTTGTGTGCGAGCATCTCTCTCTCTCTCTCTCTCTCTCTCTCTCTATATATATATATATATATATAGTTAGTAATGGTCTCCTGTTAGTTAAATCCACTCTAACTATTATGTTATTGATGGAAATTTATCCATAGGGCTAAAAAATCATCCGGATTAATGATTCAGGTAGGCCACACCAAGGGAAACAATCAGAGAGGGGATGCCTACCGTTGGATTTTTACATGGTTCACAGTGATGTTTATGTGCAATCCAATCCAACTATTATCTTTTTCATGAAAATTCATACATGGGGACAAAAAATTAGGCCCATGAGTGATTTATGTGGGCTACACCAAGTGAAAAAATTTGAATGAGGGATATTCTTTGCACTATTTCCTCTTATGTGGCCCACTTGAATTATGAATGTGGATAATGTTTTAGCCCTATATCTAAATTCGCATAACAAATCTTGTGATTGGAGTGGATTTCAAATACACATCACTAGGGTGCCCATCCAAGCTCTTCCCATCTTGATTTGCTTGTGCAAAGCTCTTCCCATTTTGATTTGCTCGCGCAAAGCTCTTCCCATCTTGATTTGCTGGAGCACCCACCAACTCTGGCTACTGCCTTGGTCAGCATCATCGCATGCCAACCAGGGTTGGCCCCACCATGATGTGTATGTGAAATCCACTCTGTCCATAAGGTTAGCAAAAAAGAAAAGTTTAGCTATATGGCTAAAAAATCAGCTACATCAATAATTACGGTGGGCCACATGAAAGGAATAGGCAGGGGGATGCTCACCATCTAAACTGCGTCATTCGGTTTGGCCCACATAAATCAAGCATGGGTATAATTGTTATACCCCATGTATGAATTTTTTCAATGAAGCTAATGGTTGGAGTGGATTTCACATAAAAAGTACGATGGACCGTGTAAAAATGCAATGATATGCATCCGTTTTCCCATTGTTTCCTTTAGTGTGGCCCACCTTAATCATAAATCTGCCTGTTATCTTAGCCCTACGGCCAAACTTCCAACAGTTACCTAACCTGTTATCTTAGCCCTACGGCCAAACTTCCAACAGTTACCTAATGGTCCGAGTAGATTTCACATGCGCATCACTATAGGGCCCACCCTATCAAAGTTCCCAAGAGGATAGCGAGGTGGAGTGCACGAAGTGGGCGCGGATTAGATACTGACAGGTTGAGTAGTGAGACTCGCAACTGAAGTGACGTCACCAAGTTCCGTGGACCCCACTATGATGTATGTGTTGTATCCACAACGTCCATCCATTTGGAGATATTATTTTAACCCATGAGCTAGAGAATGAGGCAGATCCAAAGCTTTAGTGGACCCCACCACAGAAAATAGTGGGAAGATTGATGCCCACCGTTGAAACCTTTCTAAGGCCCACCATGATGTTTTTTCGAAATCCAACCTGTTCAAAAGTTAACAAAGACATTAAAGAAGGGAAAATACAAATATAAGCTTGATCGAAAACTTTTGTGGCCTTTAGAAGTTTTTAACGGTGGCATCACTCTCCCTATTGTTTTCTGTGGTGGGGTCCACTGGAGCTTTGGATGTGACTCATTCTTTGGATATTACCCTAAAATGCTCTCTCCAGATGGATGGACGGCGTGGATACAAAACATATATCATGGTGGGGCCATAGAATTTGGTGACGTCACTTCAGTTGCAGTCTCGCTATTCAACCTGTCAGTAGCCAATCCGCGCTCGCGCAAAGGTCTCTTGCGGTGGGAATTGGATTGCACCAAGGTATCCTGCGGGATGGTTCGCAGGAGACCATTACTCTCTCTCTCTCTCTCTCTACACACACACACACACACCCAATATTCTGCCTTCTTTGCTTTGCCAGTTGACAAGTTCTGCATTGCCCAATGATTTTGGTCACATCTTTCTTAAGGCTTGACCAATAAAATATGTCCTCCACAAGGGCAATAGTCTTGTCCGTCCCAAAATGACCAACTACCCCTTTGGAATGAAGCTCCCACACTAGAAAATCCCACGATCATTCCTCATCTGATCACGTAGGAATGATGCATACACATCTCCAAAATCTGGGCATGAAGAATATTCTTCCTTTAAATGCTAAAACCCAGTGACCTTAACACTCATGAATTGGAGAAGCATCACCCTGTGGCTAAGGGCATCGACTGGTTTATGTTCAACCCCGGCCTTGTGCTTCAACATAAATGAATACTCTAGAAGAAATTGAACCCACTTGGCATGCTGTTGAATCAAAATTTTTTTGGGAGTTGAGATAGCGCAAGGCTTCGTGGTCAGGGAATAAGACGAATCCTTACGATAGAAGATAGTGATGCCAATGGCGCAAATATTGCACAACCGCATAGAACTCCTTATCATAGGTGGAATACTGCTTCTTTGCTTCGTTCAATTTCTTAGTAAAGTACGCAACGGGGTGCCCTTCCTAAGTGAGAACACCTATACCAACGCCTGAAGCATCACACGCAACTTCGAAGACTAGAAAAGTCAGGAAGACGCATGACGTGAGCCTCTGTCATCTTGCCCCTAATCTCCTTAAGCTTTGGAGGCTGCCTTAGTCTGTTTAAACTCTCCTTTCCTTATGCAATCTGTGGTGGGAGATACAATGGAACTAAACCCTGTAATGAACCGCCTATAGAAGGTGGCTAAGACGTGAAGGCTGTGCACCTCATGAATGTTTTGCTGTTCAAGCCAACTCACTCTGGCCTTGACTTTCTCGGGGTCCACAAACATACCCTCGGACGATACGACAAACCCTAAGAAGATGACCCTGTCTGACATGAATGTACACTTCTTCAAGTTTGCAAATAACTTCTCTACTTTAAGGACCATGCAAACATGTCTCAAGTGGTGGAGATGTTGTTCCTTAGTGGTACTATAAATAAGAATGTCATCAAAGTACACCACTAGGAACTTCTTAATGAAGGGTCTCAACACCTGGTTCATCACCCTTATAAACGTACTCGGAGCATTAGTCAAACCAAAAGGCATAACCAACCACTCGTAAAGTCCATGCTTCGTCTTAAAGGCAATCTTCCATTCGTCTCCTGGGCGAATGCGTATTTGGCGGTACCCACTCTTGAGGTTGATCTTCGAAAAGATTGTGGCACCGACCATCATATCAAGCATGTCATCAAGACGCAATATGGGAAACAGATGCTTGATTGTGATCTTATTGATAGCGCGACTATCCACACACATGCACCACATGCCATCTTTTTTTGGAATGAGAAGGGCGGGCATGACGCATGGACTCAGACTCTCCTGGATGAAACCTTTTTTGCGGAGCTCGTCTACTTGCTTCTTCAACTCCGCATGCACCGTAGGATTCATCTGATAGTGAGGAAGGTTTAGTTGAATCGACCCAAGGACCAAATCTATGTTATGTTGTATGTCCATCATGTGTGGAAGGTCGTTCGGCAAATCATTAGGAAAAACATCTTTAAATTCCTCGAGAACCAGAGTCACCTCACATGGTAACTCTACACTGACCTAGCGTGTAACATCTCTAGCTACGAGGGCATACACCGACAAATCCGCCTTAGGCTCTTTCTCAAACTCTCTAGCATTTATGATATGTAGAGACTTAGGATAGGATTTCCTAGAGACTTGATGATCGCTTTTCTTAACATCCTCTTTCTTTTCGGTCGTGCTCTTGGGTGGAAGAGGGACCAACTTGATCTTCTTGCCCTCATGTATGAATGTACAAGTATTCGAGCGGCCAAATATTGTTAAATGATGATCAAATAGCTAGGGCCTACCCAAGATGATATGGCCTACATCCAGTGTTCGAAATATCTGTATCGTGTTACGTATCGCATCCTTGGGATACAGATATATATCGGTTATTGCACGAGATATATTGTTTGTATCAGGGTAATTTATCTCACTTTTTGGGAAACATGGGGAAACATTAGGAAAATGGTTGAATTTTTCAATGAAACTTCAAGGATTGTTAAAAAATACATTAATACACACTTTTAAATAATAACATCTCAAAAAAGAAGTGCACGTAATAGGTTTTCTTTATATAGGGTCCTAAGCTAAGCATTTGTCTAACTGAACTAATGCAACTATATTCAAATTGAATGCATAACATTTAGAGTGTATGTGATGATCATTCCATCAAATACTCCTAAATACTTCGAAATTAGTCTCAATTGACAGCTGTTTGAAGGAAAATTTCAAAAAAAAAAAAAAAACCTTTTTATTAATTTTTAATTTAAAATGATTTTTATTTTTCAAAAATTGACAACGACTTAACAAATTAGTAGATCAACCCTCATACATGCTTGATTTCATGTTTGGAGTACAACATTGCAAACAATTTGGGAGAAATTGGGGAAATTTTGATTTTTTCCCAATTTTTGCCAAATCGAACCACCTATACTCAAATTTCAAAATTAAAGTGTATGTGATGATCATTTCATCAAATACTCCTAAATACTTCGAAATTAGTCTCAGTTGATAGTTGGCTGAAGGAAGATTAAAAAAAAAAAACAAACATAAAGAACATGAAGAACCAATGGATATCAAAATCAAAGCTCCAACTCCATGATTTTTCATGCAAAATATAAAGAACCAATGGATTTATAATCATTTGACACTTATTTAACATAATTTCAACAAAAAAGGGATCGGAAATTGAAAATGCTCATCAGATCGAACATGTGGGATATATCGGCACTACCTATGCATTTCGTATCGTACAGGTGGGATACAAGATATATTGTGGGATATATTGGCTGATATCGTCGATATTTAAAACATTGCCTACATCTATATGCAACATATCGCACCAAAGTATAAGATCCAAACTTAATGGGAACCTGACACTGCTGGGTGACTAGTAGCGATGAGTTGTTTACCCAAGAGACTTTATACTGCTCAAGATGAGGATTAACTTTCAATCCCAAACGATCCAAGGTGCTAACAGAGATAACATTTGAACAACTCCCACTATCTATGATCACCTTGCAGTTTTTCTCTCTACACTTGGTGTAAGCAATGTGTTCCATATCTGTTACGATACGTCCATAAAGGCCGATACGTATAGGTCACAACCATGACCATTACACGATATGGGAGTGAAAATGGGCAGTTAGTTTTTTAAGACCGTATCAGCCGTTATGATGGCCGTAAAGGCTGTTATAAGGCATAACGACCGTTACTCCAGTAACGGTCGAAAAACGATCACTTTTTTTTTATTTTTCCTATTTAAATTCAATTTTCTCCTCTTTTTTCACTTTTCTCATTCCAAAACTCTCCTATATCATTTTACAACAGATTTTGACCACTCTTACTATAGCTTTTAAGATCAAAACTGTGGATTGAAGTGATTTGAGCGAATAAAATCTCCAAGGGCCTTTTTTTTTTCAAAAAATTGAAAAAGCAGTATTTATGCGTTTTTCTATTTTCTAGTTTTAATGCTTAATTGTGATGTGTAAACATTAGAGACATAATCATATTAAGCAATTCACTAGATAGCTCGATACAACACTCTTACGAAAGAGTGGACCGTTACACTACCATAAGCATGTTCAAAACAAAAAATGAATAAATATTTGAAATATTTACATTATTCTTGATTTTCTATATATTTTTTTAAAAATTTTCGGGCAAAAGAAAATTTTCAACCGTTACGGGGCTCGTAACGGTCGTTACGCCCCCCTATCGGCTGTTATGGCCGATACCCGTATCAGTAATGGTGGTGATCGTTACGGCCACCATTACCAATACGGAATACCTTGGGTGTAAGTATAGAAAATTATACTTCGACGCCAATCATCATTACCCTTAGCCTGTGCTAAGGCACATCTAACAACTGCGAGTGGCATAGTATCATATTCCCTCCACTTCATCACTAGCACCTTCAAAGGGCTCGTGCACTTCTTCTTCATACTCGCCTTGTTCTTTATCTTCTGCCTCTTTAATGATAAGTGTCTTACCGGTCTCTTTGGTGGGGATAATGGTGCGCAAAATGACCGTTTTCTTGGCACTTGAAACATTTGGTGTGCTCATTTTCCGTAGCACTGGTACTAACTACCCCTTTTCCATGTGGCATCTCTATGACTGGGTTACGTACTAGTGAAGGCCTTGGATTGACTACTAATGCCTGGCCTGGCTCCAGAAGGAGTGGGCCTAACATTCGTTTCAACCCGCCTCACAAACTGGGGTTTAACGTATTGCTTCAATTCTTACATTATTTGATAGACATGCTCTAAGATGCTTACATTGTGAGGAATGAGCTCACGCTGAAGCTCGGATCAGAGGCCCTTCCTAAATCGAGATAAGGTCACGGTGGGGTCCTCTGGGACGTTACATTGCATCATATACTCGTCGAGCTTAGCAATGTATTCTGTCACGGGCATAGTTCCCTATCTAAGGGATTGTCATTGATCCAAAATCTTCTAGTGGTAGGAAAGTGGGAGGTACTTCTCCTTCAGGACCTCTTTCATCTCAACCCAGAACGCAACGGGCTCTTGTCCATGTCTACGCTCAACGTTAGTCCAGAACAGCTTCACTTGACCTACTAACTTTATTTTAGCGAATCTGATTCGGCATTATTCAGACATATCATACCACTCAAAGAAGTGGTCCATGTCTGCTAACCAATCCAGTAAAACCTTGGGGTCTACGTGACCATCAAAACTAGGTGTGTCATCATAGTGATCTTGGAACTCTGCGGGGTGGCTGGGCACGCACCTCCCCACGGCCTACTTACTGACTTTCGTACCTCACACGTCCCCTAACATGCTATTTCCTATCATACCCACCTTCAACTTGTTCCTCAGTTTGAGAATGGCGATCTTCCCTAATGTTGGGGTTAGCTGTACGGGACGCTTCCAACTAAGCTATGCATTGGGCACTAGTGGTTATCTGGGTGACAGTGGTCCGCTGGTTGTTCTCGATATTTGTGAGGCGACGATTGATAATTTCAATAGCCTCGACAAGCTGTTACATGTTCATCGTGGGAGAAAGACCAAAGCCACAAATTGTGCGAGTGTGCATACACTAAGAACTAGAGGTGGGCACTGGATGACTCGATCTGGCTAACTCGACTCATCCCACTTGACCCGAACCGAACCGAATGGGTGAGTCGGTCTGAACCGAGTAGGCTTTACCCAATCGGAACTCAAATCGAGTTGAGTTCGAATTGCCTAGTAACTCGACTCGACTCGACCCGAAACTTGATCCAAAACCTGACTCTCTAACCCTACCTGCCGCACCCTACCCCGACCTGATCCCAAAATCTCTCTCCCTCGCTCATCCTCCTCATCTTCCAAGCCCGACAACCACCCACCACCATCACCCTCCTCCTCCTCCCTCTCCTCTCCACTCTCTCGGTCTCTCCCTCCCTCATCTCTTAATCTGACTCGGTGCCAACTCGACCCGACTATGTACTTCTGACCGGATCGGACTCGAACTGGATCAGTCCAGGCCAAACCGGACTCGGTATCGAGTTCGGGTCAGGCCTATTTCAAAACCGGATTGAGTCGAGTCAGCCCTAACTCAGTCCGACTCGACTCGACTCGATGCCCAGCTCTACTAAGAACTCTACCAGACACAACCCTAAGGATTACTAGACAAAGAAGAGGGTTACGTGATGACAAAAGATAACTTCTATACCTAGACACTACAATGTGATGAATTTAGATGCTCTAACCCAATGGACAGCCCTAGGACACTTCTAATGGTGCAAAAACTGAAAATCTAGCAACCAGGGACTTTAAAATTCACAAAATCTGGAAATTCCAGCAATATGGGAATTTTAAAATTCCAAGTCAGAAAAATTCAGCAACTCAACTATGCCTAGATGCACTACAATAAGTAGGAATCTAGTCAAACACCTATCCTATGCTAGACCTAGGCTCTAATACCAAAATTGATGTAGGATGAATGCTTTATGATATGATTTATTAGAAGCGATCAAGGTTCAAATTTTCACAAAATAAATCAAGTATAAAAATCAATCATTCTACCACAAAATCAGAAAATTTCAGATTTTTAACTATTTAGGTTCCAACCAAAAGTCATCATCCCACAATACATAATAAATATAAACTCATGAAAGAAAAGGCTCTACGAGATGTAAGAAACCCGTTCTAGCATAGGAAAAAAATTCCAACATACCAATAGATTTCAGATTCAGGTTTTGGAACCCAATTAGGGCGTAGGTTCAAAATTAGAAACTCAGGGTTTAGAAATTGGGGAAAATTAGATTAGGCTTTGGATTTGGGATGGGTTAGGGTTTCATGGAAGGGGTTTTTATGAGTAGACGAAGAGGAAAGAAAAGAATAGCATAAGGGTTGCCACGCGTGCACCCTCACACGTGCGCGCGTGTGTGTACGGCCCTGAGAGGTTGTACAGATGGGTTCTCTTAGGTTGTTTAGGATGAAGGAAGAAGAGGATCGAAGATATGGAAGGTTTCTAGTTATTTTATTTTATTTATTTATTTATTTTAAGAGAAAGAAGAATGAAAGATGGAGGCTTACCTTCTAGAAGAAGAAAAGATAGGAAGAGAGGATCACCCTCGAGCTTCGCACCCTCTCTAATCCCTGGAGATCTTCAAGAGTTTACCTACAAATCACATGTAGAAGAAGGAGAGAGTTCTCCTTTTGTATTTTCTCAAAAAAAAAAAAAAAAACATGTGCTAGGGCTGGACATCCCCACCACCTCTATTTATATTTTCAGATGCTGAATTTTATAAAAATTCCTATTGTCTCTTGAAATAAAGTACATACTAAAAAATAAGAATTGTAAACTACCAAATCCTAATCTAAACCACTAATCAAGTCCAAAAAAACATGACAACATGAATGCATACTATTAGGGATCCATGTGTTCTAAAATCTAAGAAGATCAACGGTCTGATGGCCCAAAGATGATGATCTGATGATCAAATGCGTCAATGGGTGCGATCTTATTGTCCAATATTCCCGTGATCGCAACTTACATGCATCTTTCCAGTGTGGGGTGTTCTAGATGCACGTACTATGCATGTGGGGTCTTCGAAATGGCTCGCTAGTGGGCCCTATGTATGGATCATCCATCCACAATAAAACTAGGGCCCTCCTCCTCTGGTAGACCCTATATGATGGTTTGATGTCCTCATCAAGTTGGCCCAAGAACTCAACGAAGGATGTGATAGACTTAATGAATCAATGATACAACTCCAAGAAGTGGCCGAAGCCTACATTGATAGTCAACACCAAAAGAAGGTCATGTTGAATCTCACTCCATAGCGTTGACTCAAGTGAAGAAGTGTCTGGATGCATTACGGTTCGAGATGATGAATACAAAGAATATGATGTTGGATTGTTTGATTGCACAGATGGATCAATTGAGAAAATTACCAAATGGATCAATGTTGGCTTTAAAAGGATGAGTCCTTCCAAAGCTAGAGAAATCAATGTAGGATTGTCCAGTTATCCATGGGAGACCATGCATAGTCCCATTGTTGTTCATAAAAAATCAGGCCATCCGAGTGCAGATCCAGCCCATGGCAGGGTCAAGCTACAGATCTGGCTTATCCAAGTATCCATATTGAAGATCAGGATGACCCAACCATTCATATTAAACAATGCACCACATCAAGGGACCATATTGACCTGAGCTATCAAGGGTTCTGGTGTTTATTAATGGACCAAATCAAGGACCTAGATAACTGATATGGACCAGCCTAGTCATCATATTGGACTATGGGACATGGATTGACAACTTGTTTGAGTCGGCTTGGACTAGCTTGAGTTTGATCCTATTTAGCACCATAAGTCAATAGTGAAAATAGGACCCAGATGAGTCATTCCCTGACTTTGCTGAGTCACAACTTGAATCAGGACCAAATCAGCAGGTCCCAGTTGCGAGTTCTAAAACCATGCTGTGGGGACCACAAATCCAATCAGATGGCCTAGATCACCAACTGTTGGGATTGTTGGGCTCACTAGTCCGACCATGCACTTTATGTGAGGCCCTATATATAAATCATATGATTAGATTAGAAGGACGCTTTATACTAGTCTAGTGTGACCCTATTAAGTTATGGCACATTACCACTAAGAAATTTTAATGGTAGGCATTTTATAACCACTTTTTTATGTTATGGTAGAATTTTGGATCTTATTGGTTACGCATCTAAAATAATGTGGCAAGCTCAATTAGTCCATATGGTTGTAAAGTGGTTTGCAAATTGGATGTGGAGAAGGCTTATGATAGTGTTGATTGGGAATTTCTAGATTATATGTTGGATAGGATCGGATGTGGGGGAAAATGGAGGAAGTGGGTCTGGGCTTGCATTAGATCTCCGTCTTTTTCCGTGTTGGTGAATGGTTCCCCTAAAGGCTTTTTCAAGTTCTCCAAGGGCCTTCATCAGGGGCATCTACTATCGCCCTACTTGTTCTTCGTGGTTGTGGAACCGTTCAGCCACATTATTTCCAGAGGGCAACAGACTAATCTTATTGGTGGTTTCAAGGTTGCTGCCTTGTTGAATTGGGTGTCTCATCTTCAATTTGCAGACAACACTATGATCTTCTACGTCGCGGATCTGGTAATGTTAGATAACCTTCGCAAAATCATAGCTTGTTTCGAAGCGGTGTCCGGTCTGAAGGTTAATATCTGTAAAAGTGAGATCCTGGGAATTCATCTAGAAGAAGAAACATTATAGAGCAGGATCCTTCCCTTCCTCTTATTTGGGACTTCCACTATGCATTAGGAAGCCCGCTATCCACCTTTGGGACAAGGTGTTGGAAAGAGTCAAAAGGAGGTTATCCAAGTGGAAGAGCCGTTATCTCTTCTTGGGTGGCCGATTGACTCTCCTTAAAGTTGTTCTATCCAACATGCCGATTTACTTTATGTCATTATTCCTGTGCCCCAAATCAGTGCGGTATAAGCTAGAGAAGTTGAGGAGGGACTTCTTATGGCAAGCCTCGGAGGATGGGTTCAAATTTCATTAGCTGAAATGGGAAGAGGTGTCCATTCCGAAGGATCTTGGTGGTGCAGGAATTTGATTATTGAGCCTCATGAACCAAGCTCTTCTTGGAAAATGGCTTTGGCAATTTGGGAATGTGGAGGGCGACTTTTGGCTTAAAATCATAGCTTCGAAATATGGTCTCCACGAAAGGGGATGGGAAACTAAGGATTCTTCTCGTTATAGAGCTTATTTGTGGTGGTCTATTGTGGATTTAAAATAGAAATTCTGGGAAGGAGTGGCTTTTTCCCTTGGAGATGGTACTAGAGTCAACTTTTGGAAGGATCCTTGGTGTGGAGATGATCCGTTGATTAATCTTCACCCTTTGTTGGCAATCCTTGCGACTTCCGAGGAGCTTAAGGTAGTGGATTGTGTTGATATTAGCGGCTCTTTGACTATTTGGCTTCCCCCTTGCAGGAGGTCACTTTCGAATTATGAAACAGAGGAGCTTCTTTGTTAGGTCATCTTCACAACGTGGCACCTCCAGGGGGTCAGGATAAGATGGTGAGGTCTACTCACAGCTCCGGCAGATTTTCAGTTTCTTCCTTCTATTTTATGCTTCTTCTGGAGTCTAGGAATCCTTGAGGGACTTTTGCCCACCACTTTTGGTCCTATGGGGCTGCCCCCAGAGTGCTCGCCTTCACTTGTTTATGCATGAAAGATTTGGAATCCATTGACCACCTATTCTTAACCTGCCCGTTTTCAGTCAAGATTTGGGCGTATTTCTCATCTCGATTCCAATTGCCTTGGGTGATGTGGGGTTCAGTTTCTGTGCTTCTTTGGGCTTGGCAAGGTGGAAGCGTGCCTAAAAAGATAAGGCCTATTTGGAACCTGGTTTTGCCAGCCATTTGGTGGGCCGTTTGAGGAGAGCGTAATAGACGTCATTTCCGGGACTCTATGGGATCAGCGGAAGCTCTTTTGTTGTCCATAAAAGTGTATATCTTTGATTGGGCTTCTTGTTTGAAAGCTTATTTGAATTTTGTGAAGTCTCTGTTAGGGCTGTAATTTGTTTTCCTTTTCCTCTTTGTATTCTTTTCCTGCTTGTTTGTAAGTGGGCCTTTACTAAAATTCCCATTAACCTTTAAAAAAAAAAAGTGGTTTTAGGTCTATTATTTGGTTTCCTTATTTGTTTATTCTTTCTATTTCAAGTTTTGATATTTTTGAAGAGTTTAATGTAGGAGCCTATAGGATTTTAGTATTAGCTTTTCTTTGATTTTGATTAGAATATGTGTGCGAGTGCATGCATGTGCACATTACGTGTATGTGTGGGTATCTGCGCGCTCGCGTGTGGTCACACCTGCACATACATGCTTGCGTGTGTATATAGCCATACGTATGGAAGATAAACAATGATTTATTTTTTTTTTTTTTTTGCAGAAAGAGATTCTTTTTTCTTGTTTCCTGAGACTAGAAACATATGTATAAGTGGGACTTTTCTAAAACTTGAGGCATGAGACTCTCCACTATTTACCCCTCTATTCTTCTCTCTCTTTCTGGTTTCATTTGAAACTTTGAAGCCATTCAAGAGCTTCAAATTGGTGAGTAGTCATATCTTATTCAAGTGAAATATGTTTCCATCTTGTTGCTGTATTAATCGAGCTCATGTGTCCAATAAAAAGATCATGCTCGTGGAATCAGGAAAATACTTTGTGAAGTTTGTGATGCTGCAACTGGATTCTAGGAATTCGTATCTTTTGCGAGGATACTTTTAGCAAGTATGCGGAATGGTCTTGTGGAGGACATTAAATACCAGTGCTTTGGACATGCTTTAGTAAAAAATTGATACTGCTGCTTATATATGCTTTATATGCTATAATGCTAGTACAACAACACTTTGATTTGGCTCTTTATGAGCTTGCAATTCAGTAGCAGTGGAAGATTTCAATAACAATATTTCTAGCCTTCGATTTGGTGATTACATCCATAGGAATCAACTGATTCATCATCACCATCATCATAGCCTTGTCCTAGCTATTTGGGTTCAGCTTTACAAATCCTTGTTTGCCAAAAATTCCCTGTCAGGGCTGCATCCTTTCTTAGCACGTGGCCAAACCATCTCAGTCTTCCCTCCTTCATCTTTTCTCCATTAGGGACTACTTCTGTCCTCATCTCTGCAACATTCATCCTCTGTCCATGTTGCCTCTTAATTGCCCAACATTCTACCCCATGTAGCATGGTCAATCTATTAACTGTGATATAAACTTCGCTCAAGTTTCATTGGCATGCGGTAATCACACAGCACTCGAAAGGCATCTTGACTTCATCCAAATGTATTGGAAACATCCTCTTAATCTCTCCATCTTTTTGAATGAAAGAGCCAAGATAACAAATGAAAGAGCCAAGATAACGGATCATGTGACTTTTACGAATCTCCCGGCCATCAATTTTTAACTGAAGCTTCACACTTATGATTATTCATACTAGAGCTGCATTCCAGATATTGTCTTGATCTTATATATATATATATATATACACATATATATATATATATATATATATATATATATATATAGGGAAATGGTTCTATAAGGTCGACCTCATGGGAACTTCCCATAAGGTCGAGCTGTGTGGGCCCCACCATGATGTGTGTCGAACATCAACACCGTGCATTTGATGGGTCCCCTTTAAATTATGAGACAGCTCAAAAATCAGCTGTATATGGAACTTAGATGGGCCATACCATCTAAAATCATGCGAAGACATGCCTAAAACATATAAAAGCACTTGGTGGGGCCCACCTGAAATTTGGATGCATCTGGAACTTGGTCTGACCCCTCATCCAAGTGGGACACACACAATGGATGGGCTGGATTTGTGAACCACATCTTGGTGGGCCCGACAAATGATTATGAATGTTTTAATGGGAAGGTAACCCCTCTCAACTTTTGTATGTGGTGTGGCCCACACAAGTCATGCATTGACTTGATTTTTAAGCCCGAGGCCCACCATGGAATGGTGCATCTGATTGATGGGGTAGATTTTCAACACACATTACGGTGGGAAGTTCCCATGAGGTTGACCGCATAGAACCATTTATATATATATATATATATATATATATATATATAGAGAGAGAGAGAGAGAGAGAGAGAGAGAGAGAGAGAGAGAGAGAGAGAGAGAGAGAGAGAGAGAGAGAGAGAGAGAGAGAGCCATGCTCACGTGAGCACCTTTGCACACGTGTCATGGGTGTCTAATACGGTTCATGTGATGTGGAATTGAAATCCAAAGGGACAAATTTTCACCATGATCTAAAATTCTGGTGGACCATAGCAAAGAGAAATGCAAATCAAGGGAGGAAACTGTTTTCATTTTTCATGGCCCACCAAAGTTTTGGATCAAAGTAAAAATTGGGCCCGGGGGGTTTCATGAGGTGATGCTTCACGTGGACCGTTCAGATTTTGGAGTCACATCACGTATGATGAGTTCTCAAAAAAGTTCGCACGAGTTCCGTGCGAACTGGTGTGCAGCTGAGCATTTGGCTATATATATATATATTATAAATATATATATTTTAAAATCTCTATATTCTAAAGACTTCCTCCAATCCTTGAGTTTAGGATTAACTTTCTCCAATCTCATTGACCAACACAACTTCATTGACTAAATAATTGGTAAGAAAAGGTAATGGCTTATATGGACCCTTGAGCCTTGATGCAGGGTACTGATGGAGATTCCACCCTTAGCAACTCACTAATTGACCCTTAGCAACTCATGAATTATACAATTGACAATTATAAATCTTGAGCCTTTTCTTCTCTCCTTTTCCTTTTTTGAGAAATATGTCATATCTAGTACATTTTGACATTTCTCTTATGCCAGAAATTGGACCTCTTTCATCTTTCAACCAAACTAGTTCTTGGAAGTGAACTTTTGATTTTATTGTATTTTTTCTTATTTTTTGCAGGTGAATAACAACTTTCTTTCAGTGGGCAATGGAAACAAGGAAATCACTGTAAATATTTCATACCTTCTGTTAGTGGTGTTTAAGCGAAGTGGTTGTAAAATTGCTGCTTTTTTTCTGTATTGTTGTGTGTCAGTTAAACTTTTCATCCAGGACTTGACAGAAACAATGAAAACTGCATGTGTTTATTGTGAGAGATTAACGTAGTGTATTTTTGTTACATCATTGAGTTCTGATTGCCTCCTTTGCCCATGTTTGCAAAAAATATATTTGACTCCAGGTGATCAATTTTAGCACCGGTCGCTTCATTAACAAAGCTCTCTTTGAGAATGAGATCACTGCCATGGACAATGATCATACTGGTCAGCTTATTTTTTGTGGTGATGCCCAGGTGTGTGCTTATTCATTCATTTATGCACTCTATTAGTTTGAGAAATCACATCTCAGCATTTATAGTAACATGAGTGGAATTTACAGGGATGCATATACACTGTCAATATGAACTCCCGCACAGGAGCACTATCCAGGATGCACCGCAATCGAAGCAGTAGTAAGCGCAAGTCTCCAATCACAACTGTGCAGTACCGTACCTTTTCTTTGTTGGCACGGGGTCCTGTGCTGCTTGTATGTTCTCAAGATGGGAGTATGTCTTTCTTCAGGTCTGTTAATGACACTTCCTTTGAGACCATGGTGTTCGTTTCTTCGAATGGATGGAGTTCTAATGTTGTAATGTCATTTCCTGTAGTGTTGCATTGGAGATACAGGGTTATTTGACTCTCCGTTGTTCGCTCAAATTAGCTCCTCGGGTGCACAGTATCCATGCTTCCTTCTGTCCACTGCTTTCCCTAGAAAAAGGGGAATTCATAGGTTTGTTTATCTTTAAAGATAATTATTCAGTTAGAGTTTGCATCCAACTGATATGATATACAATAAGTTCTGGAAGTATTATTATTGTTTGTGTTTTCCAAGTGGATATGATGCCTAGGCAGCAGCCAAAATGCATGTAAAATAGTAAGAGACAGGCTAGCTCCCATTGTCTTTCTTAATAACCTTGATCACTGTTGTCATCTAACAACTTTTCCAAACTTCAATATTGCTAAATTGAAAAAGTAAAAAAGAAAGAAAAAAAAAAGGGTACCATATTAAGTGAATTTAGTGATGAGCATGTTTTAGCATGCCATTGGCTTAATTATCCTATGCTTTCGTCAATCACCCAAAACCCAAAACCTTAACTTGCAGTTCTCTATTGAAAATCCTAAAATTTTTGCTCCCAAAAAAAGTTTCTTGTATAACCCTACTGAGGGAGGGAGGGAGTCTCTGCGAAATTGTGTTATTACCTGTCAATGGCCTGGATTTTGAACTGTTTCGGGTCCTATTCAAAATTCTGTTTTTTCAGGCTCGAGCCTGGCCAATTGACAACCCCTAACTCTATGCCTTCTCCATACTCTAGTCCACGCATTTTTTTTCTCCTGAACTTTTTTGTACCTGAGAAACTGTCCTATAATGACCATGTTAGGTTTCCATACTAAAAATGTGGGTCTTCTTAAGATCATACATATGACATTCCTCTATGTATGATCTGCTGAGCTCCTGCTTATTACTTGTCGACCTCACCACTACCTAAGATAAGCCATTCCCCACAAGGTAATACTGGAAAACGTGTCAATTAACTCTCTCTATATCTTTTCTTCACTCTTCATTTAAACATAGCCTTTGCCTTCTGATCATATCTTGCTCACTACAAACTAGTATTGTCAAATCAGTCATTAAAAAAATTGTCGTATGGAAAGGGTAGACTATGACTGCTCTTGGTTAAAGATTAACAGGTCACCGTAATGGATCCAGCAATGTATTTGCTTCCATCTGACAAACCTATTTATGGATGGCCAATGGCTAGATCCTTACACTTGCTCTGGTAGTAGACTCTTGAGAGTTTCAACGCCATGTCGGGGTGCGTGTGTATTAAAAATAAAGGCTAGATCCAATGTACCGATTCCATTCTTCTTCTTCTTCTTCTTCTTTTAAAAATTTTTTTTTTTTTTTTTTAAGCCATTAGAAATCCTCAAATGAGTATGTTGGAAGTCTTGACAAAGGATCATGAAAACCTTCAAAATTGCTAGTGGATTCAGGAAAGCCTTGACCAATGTTTTAGATATCAACGATATCGGCCGATATATCCCACGATATATCTTGTATCCCACCTATGCGATACAAAACGCATGGGTAGTGCCGATATATCCCACATGTTTGATCCGGTGAGCATTTTCAAATTTCGATCCTTTTTTTTTTTTTTTGTTGAAATTATGTTATATCAGTGCCAAATGGTTATAAATCCATTGGTTCTTCATGTTTTGCATGAAAAATCATGGAGTTTGAGCTTTGATTTCGATATCCATTAGTTCTTCATTTTCTCCATTTTTTTTTTTTTTTTTGTGAAAATCTCCTTCAACCAGCTGTCAATTGAGACTAATTTCGAAGTATTTAATCTTAATGAAATGATCATCACATACATTCTAATTTTCAAATTTGAGTGTAAGTGGTCTGATTTGGGGAAATTTAGGAAAATTTCAAAATTTCTCTCAAATTGCTTGCAATTTTGTACTCCAAACATGGAATCAAGCAAGTATGAGGATTGATCTACTGATTTGTTAAGTCCTTGTCAATTTTTAGAAAATAAAAATCATTTTTTAATAAAATTTTATTTTTTTTTCGAAATTTACCTTCAACCAGCTATCAATTGAGACTAATTTCAAAGTATGTAGGAGTATTTGATGAAATGGTAATCACATACACTCTAAATGTTATGCATTCAATTTGAATATAGTTGCATTAGTTCAGTTAGACAACACATAACTCAGGACCCTATAGAAAGGAAATCTATTATGTGCACTTCTTTTTTGAGATGTTATAATTTAAAAGTATATATTAAGGTATTTTCTAACAATCCCTGAAGTTTCATCGAAAAATTCAACCATTTCCCCAATGTTTCCCTATGTATCCCAAAAAGTGCGATAAATTACCCGATACAAACGATATATCCCATGCGATAACCGATATGTATCTGTATCCCAAGGATGCGATACGTAACACGATACCGATATTTCAAACACTGGCCTTGACAAAGGAACTTCTCTCATGTTTCCAAAGTACTCTACTTGAGAGGGATTGTTAAGATGGTGAATTTTCAAATCCTCTTTGTTTCTTTTCTTCCAGTTTTACCCTTATTTCTTTGAGCAATTTAAGCTCATCCTTCCACTTGAAATTCGGTCCACCACTCTTGGAACTTTTGGAATGAAGTTGCCATCTTCCAATCAGGCATGCCCGAAACAAAATGGTGTCGGCCCCCTATGATGGTGCAATAACATAAATTAATTCATTTTCTGGTAAATAACTATAATACAACGCACTGGAGTGCAACTGCAAGTTAACTGAAGTGTAAGGTGGACCTATTGATTCAAAATCCTCCAACGATTCCTCCAAATGTTGAATAGAGTTAACAGAAGTGCAATTGTGGTGGAGAAGAGGAGGAAGATGGTGGGTGGAAGATCCTAAGAGGGTGTGAATCCAGAAAGGGTCCTTTCAGCCTCTTCGTTGCTAACATCCCCTTTGAGATTTCTGGAGACAATCTGAAAGGGACCTTTATAAAATTCTCCAGAGCCATAACTTTGTTCATCCCGCGACTAAAAAACCCTGGCCATAGCAGAGGTTCTGCATTTGTGAGGTACGAGTCTGCATGATCAATGGAAGTGATGAATGACAAAAAGCTTGGGGGAGGTGGTTACGGTGTGTGGGGCTAGGGATTCTGAAAAGGAGCTCAACAGCAAATCCTGGATAATTCATCTTCTGTTGGGATTAGTAGGGAGGCCAGGGCCATGGGGGTAGAAAATCATAGGCGAAAGGAAGTAGTGCAGTTGGCCAAGGAGGTTTCTCATAGAAAACTTGGCTTTTGCTCTCATGTAATCTCCTTTTGTGCCTCTAAATTACTCAAGACTGGCTGGATTTTTGACATTGTTCCTGTTCCCAAGATAGATGGCAACGGTTACAGTCTGTATATAGATTTAAGAAACCTTAATTAAGAACCCTAAGGATGACTTTCCTTTACCTAAAACAGAGGTGTGCGGAAGTAGGCTCAAGTTGACGATTCTGCTCATGAGCGTAATGACGTAAGCCTACTTCACTGTGAGACCAATTAGTCAAACAGGCACAAAAGTCGGCCATAGTGCTTTGGGAGTCCCATGTGGAAGGGCTCGCTCTACAGACCAAAGGTATGCTGGGGATAATAGGCTGATGACTCAAACGGACGCCGAGCTGAAAGTTATGCCCTCAGAAGTCAGGGCATTCGCGCGGCATACTAAAACATCATTGGTTGAATTCATTCTCATAGTTGTCTTTTTCATTCAAATGCTCTCTTTCAGAGGCCTCCTTTTCCACTGCCGAACCTCCTACATTGTCTCTATCTACTGAGAAGTATCCTCTGAAGGTGACCTCCTTGAATGGAGGGCCAAGCAGCATGAGAAGAAGTCTAATTGCCAGCTTCAGAACCTGATCCATCCCCTAAAAGATCTCAGTTGTGAGACTCATGCGGGATAATTTTCTCATGACTCTCAATTTGAGGGTAGAAAGGTCTTCTCCTTGGATTCAGCATGAACAAAGTTATGGCTCCGGAGATTTGGTGGTGTGGAATCCTTCGGAAATGTGCATCAGCAGGGGGAACTGGTTACTAGTTTCCGGCATTTTGGTGCATCCTAGTTGGAATCAGTGATCATCAATCTGGGCTCCTGTTTTAGCAAAGTCATTGAGTGATAAGAGGCCAGTGAATAAATCTTTCATACAGTTGCCAGGATCAGGGTGCTCCTAAGCTCTGAGGCGGAGGGGAGGGTGGTGGACCTGGAAATTGACGAGCTTTCCTTCCTTTTGCTTACATGATTGGAGCTGATATCAATGATCAGAGCCATTGGTTTTGCTTAAATCGAAATAGGAGCACTTGCAAAGCTTTTCATTATCATCATCATCTAAGTCTTTTCCCAACTAATTGAGGTCCGCTACACTAATCCTGTTCCCCCATTCCACTCTACTAGAACAACAATTTGTTATTAGAACAATACGTACCTAAATTAGAAGCTTGGCTAACATCAATTCAGAACTTCTTGACTGTACCATTTACCTAACTAGAGCTTATTGTTGATGATCCTAGTTGATTTATCTTCAAAAAGTTCAATTACACCACTTGTTTCCTAAATGCTGAGATCTTATTCAGATATCTGGTTGGAATATTTTATCTTTAAGCTAGATCCATGGTTGCTCATTTACCTCATTATGAATCTGGTATTACATAAATGTTTGCATTGATAAAATCAGCCATTTGTTTGATTTGCAATCTCCACATTCTGATAGGGCCGTCAACTGGCCAGGTTCAGGCCATGCTGAGGTCTGTCTAAGCCTGGCCCACAAAATAAAACCAGGCCCGAGTTCAGCCAGGTCCATGATGGGCCAAAACAAACAGTCTGAACCTGGCCCGTGGTGATTATGTATGGCTGAGCCCATTGTTCAAAGTGTCCCCGATATTATCAAAATATCGCCGACATTATCTGTATCTCCAGCTCAGCGATACCGATAACACTGGTAGTATAAAAAATTCCAAGAATCGGCAATATATTGCTAAGTATCGCCAGTGTATCAATATTGCCAATGTATAGCCAATATTTTCAACTGTTTAAATTCCAAGCGTCGCTTGTATTGCCAATGTATCGATATCGCCAATATTATCAACTATGTAAATTCCAGGCGTCGCTTGTATTGCCAATTTATTGGCAATACTTCGATAATATTGCCAATGTATTGATATTGCCAAAATTTTGTTTATTAAAAAAATTGCATTTCAAATTTTTATGGGCTCACGGTTGTATGCAGTGTTCAATTTGTTGATGATAATATCCCGATATTATTATTATCGCAAAATGGGCGATATCGAGACCACAATTTTTTGTTTCTTTTCTAGTTGTCGATGATTTCTTGGCGAAATTGTGTTGTCGATATTTTGAATTGGATGGAAGGTTGGATGGTTGGATGGGTAGATGAGATGGATGAGATGGTTGGACCAATTTCTTACAACAACACATGCTTTTAGGCCCTCTAATGGAAACTTATTATGTATGCATTCTTTTTGCTATTTTTTATTTCTAAATATGCAAATATGCGTATTTTAGCATTTCCTGAAGTTTCAGTGAAAAATTCCATTGTTTTCCCCACGTTTCCTTGCATTTTTGGTCATCAGAGATATCGATATTGTTCCTATAGCCCCAGCCAGCGAAACTTGTAACGTTACCAGTACTCCCAAGCCTGGCCACCCTCTTTTGCGTAAGATCTAGGCCGTTCGTTATCCATGCCCAATCATGCATGATATTGACAAAAATGCCCTTGAAACCTTAAATGGGCAGGGCTGGGTTGGTTTTGGGCCAGACTGATGGACTCTTAGACACAGCCCAACCCGTTAACATATGGGCTTAAATTTGAGGCCTGTGTCCAGCTCTCGGGCTTAGTATTTCAGCCCAAGCCTGGCCTGAAGTGGGCCAAGCCTTAAAGCTCAATGCACTAGGCTGGACCATCGACAGCCCTACATTCATTTTTCACTATGCCATAAAAAAGTGAGAATGGTAGTTAGCCATACCATCTTCCCATGGAAATGCATGCCAACTGCAACAATGCGATGTTATCTTGTACAGATGTGGGCTCTGTAGTGTTTGCTTGTAGGACTTTATTTCTAGTTCCTGAATCTGTTGTGGGTTCCTTGGTAGCTCATTTCTACTTACTGATGGTTTGATTCGTTGATCATGAAGTTTCTGGAAGTGAGGATTCAAATGTCTACTTTTATGACTTGACGAAACCAAAGCACACTTGCGTGAACAAGCTACAGGTTCGTCTCATTCACACTATTAAGTTTTTTCCTCTTTGCTAAGACTCTTGTATCTCCTCTCGAGTTACCAGAACCTTTGGTTACTGCAGGGCCATGGATCTCCAGTTATTGGAGTAGCTTGGAATCATGGGGAGAATTTCTTGGCTTCATCTGATTCCGAGGGGACAGTTATTGTTTGGAAGAGAGCAAAGACCAGCTAAACAACTATACAGGAAGGTAGACTCAAGCACATACATGGTCATGAACTATTAAATCATCAGATCTCACCCTCCCAAGTTGGTATTGTTTATTCAAAATCATGAGTCCAAGCTTGGAAATATCTTTAGTCGGGTGAGGAGAGGAGCATGTGATCCCTTCATATAGAAATACAAGAATCAAAGAAGGAAAAAAAAAAAGAAGGGTTCAGCTTTCATAATTATAGATGCCCATTCTTTCTAAAGATATATTATCAATATGTTAGAATAACTCGAAAGACCCAAACATGGAATTCAATGTATTGTATGTTCCAATGTTGTCACTGAAGCCTTTTCGTTGTGGAGTTCGATACCAAGTCTGTACGGAATTCTGTTGACATATTGAACAATTTTCTCAATTATTTCCACACGTCTTTTTTTTTTTTTTTTTTTTTTGTTCCTTCTTTCTTTCTTATATTACTTGAAAAGGAGAATGTTCAATGTATGCTGAAATGGAAGTTTGATGGGACAAATTTCTAATACTCTGTGAATTCAAGTATTCTTAAAGGTTGAATTTCTTGGGATTTAACTCGATTTTGAGCATGTTTGGATGAATCCTATTTTGAGAATGAGGTGGAATGACAGCACGTCAGGCGTATGGTGCATCCCTCAAAATGCAGACATTTCTGCTGCGTTCAGACATCATCTTGTCTTTCTATTTTATTTACCAGTAACTTGCATCATGCATAAATCTTGTGGAGTTTCAAAATGAAATCTAGAATTTTTTTATTTTTATTTTTATTTTTTTTTATATTAGCATATATCAAAACTTAAAATGGCAATACTTTAAGATACTTATCAGAAGAACTGCATGACTAGAGGAAAGGAAATTGAAGGGCACAGATTATTTTTTTAAATCTTTAATTAGAGCTTTGCTAAGCTCACACGCTCATATACAAGGTAAGTCGAGTACACCCTATCACAGCTGCTAGGGTGGCCAACAGGTGCAGTATCCAAGCCTTCCATCAGGTATCTCTTACCTTGTAGATGTTGTTGCCCGAAAACAACTCCGGCCCATTCGGCAGGTGGGTTACGATTGGTAAGAGAACTTTATCCAAGTGTTTTTTTTTTTCCTTTCTTTCCTTCTTTCCTTTTCTTTTTCAGTAGAGCATTTTTTTTCACGAACTGTGGCCCTACTGGACTAGTGGACCCACCTGATTCCTGAGTGAGAGCATCTGCATAGTTGTATCCATCTTATGAATGGATTGGATCTAGTACCAATTTACCACGATGGCACGTTTGTGGGGTGTGCAAGATGTGTATGGGCTTAGCAAATCATCATTAATCAAATCATTTTTCTCATTAAGCAGAGTATACCATCTCTACCATCTCTCTCTCTCTCTCTCTCTCTCTCTCTCTCTCTCTCTCTCTCTCTCTCTCAGAGTTAGAACTTGCAAGATACTGAGCACAGAGTGTGGAAACTGTTAAGAACACAAACAACCAAAGGTAACTGATCAACCTCAGCATATACTAGTGTACTTCGTTGTAGGTTTTTCGATGGAGAGTCTAAGAGGGAGAGTCAAACACTCAACCTTAAATCAAATTCAACGACCTTAAGCATTGTGGTATATTAAGGTAGTTACTTTTGGGTTACTGTTTATATTACATATATAAGACGCAAGTATTTTAAATATCCATTCAACATTGTGATTTTTTTATTATTATTTATAATTAATTAAATATCAAGTTGGGCCAGGTCAAGTCTTTGAGTCAAACCATCCCGACTGAACATCAATTCGTGTCGTGTTTTCGGATTTTTTATGTATATTTCGTCATCTTTGCCTGCTTAGATTAATAGATTAAGCCGTCTGGATCTTCCTTTAAATATTTTCAAATTCGTACAATTAGTTAAAACATAGATTCTAGATAATGCAAAAACCCTAGAATGGGGGTTAGGGTTGCACCAAGAGAGACAAGGACGGAGGGCCACTTGTGTGGGCCTGGGCGCAGGAGGAGAGAAGAGAAGCAAACTCTCTCTCTCTCTCTCTCTCGGTAGCGATGTCCCTAGGGGTTTGGGTGTGTAAGGCTTTCTTTTATAATGCTTCCTCTTTCTCTGTAATAAGAATCTTAGTTATGAGGAGTTAAGGTTCAGAGAGACGTCAATAAGGTGCTCTACTACCCTATAGAGTTTGGTATATACCCCACTACATTCAAAGTTTGTGAATCCTACCTAATCATTTACCTAAATATCCCTCCACTGAATATGAGGAATTAAGATTTAGGGAGGGACATCAGTAAGGTGCCCCACCATCCTATAAAGTTTGGTATATACCCCACTACATCAAAAGTTTGTGCATCCTACCTAACCATTTACTTAAATTGATTACATTCCTACATTGAATGTGGCCATCCATCCTCAATACAAATCCCATGTAAGTCAAGTAATGGATCACATGATCTCAACCGTTAAAATTACCATCAAGCATGTTGAAAGCATTTGACAGTAAAAATCAATAGTTTAACACACTCATAAATCATTTGAAATCTTTGAGGTACCGATACCAAAGAAAAATCTCTTGACAGATGGTTTGACCTACCAGATCTCAACCAGGAGAGTGTACCTTGGAGACCCATTCAATTCATTGTTGGATCATATGGACATCAATCGTATCCTTATGCATGAACCCCATCAATACCCATATACGAGTCACTACAATTGACTCCATGAGGCAGACTAAAGCACATTACATTAAGAACCTAAACTCCTCATATGTTCTCAAGTCTAAGGATTAGTCAAAGCAAGTCTAAGGATTAGTCAAAGCTTATACATAGACAAGTCAATCGAAGTCCAAGCATGATGGGCTTTTGGTCTAAAAACTTGAATTGATCCTCCATTGTAAGTATCTAACAAGTCACTAAGAGCCTATTCCCATGACACACTTACACTCATATGGAGTAGGGCACAATCACACTAATCATCGTAAAACCCAATGGAGTGACGTAACCTAATGACCGTACAAGATGGTTGATATAAGATCTTATCTATTCTATCATTCAAATAGTCTTGATTGATTATTTGAACCAAATCAACGGTCTAATGATCAATCGGATAAGATCAACAATCAACTTAAATTGTAGGGCCTATGTGAGGTTCTAACAAAACCACTTACAAGATGACTTAGCCCTTGAAGTTGTTATATATCACCACACATTTTGATGGATGCCTTGTGACCAGAGTACTGGCTGACAATGGTGCCACCATCAATATACTGCTAGCCTCCATACTAGAGATGCTAGACAAAACAGAAAAAGATTTCATTGTAGCTGAAGTCACAACCAACAACTTTGCTGGTGGTGTCACTGATATTGACAGGTCCTACCTATCTAGTTATTAGCTGACAACATCAAAGGACTGTTCGCCTTTAAAAAAAATAAAAAAATAAAAAAATAAAATCAAATCCTCCATTAAGTTACAGCACCTTAGGAGGGATTTCATTCACTCCAACTGATACATCCCTTCATCCTTGCATAGGTTCCTGATCTTTTGTAACAGTGACAAGTCAAAATATTGTGGGCTAACAGCTGCCGCTTTGTATTTGATTCAAATTTGGTCGATGCCTATTTTATTGTGAAGAAATAAGACCTCTTTATTTAAGAGGTCAGGATAAGATGGTTGACCCACATATATTACGGCCTCCCCTATGATATGAACAACGAGGGTGCACTCATACCGAATCAGCAAAGTAATGATCATTCCATATCGGTAGATGTCAAATGGGTGCATCATCGAGGAGAATCCATGAAGAGCGAAGTGTCATTCGTCAGCACAGCGATTGAAATCATGGTTATTTTAGATAAAATAAAGAAGCACCTTCCATATGGAGGACTGTAGAACAATTGTTTTGTTAATATAGTCAAATGCGTCTTGAAAAGGGATGAAGTCTCTGACAATGGAATAGACTTCTAAGACCTTGAAGCGGCACCCACCAAGTTAGACAATTCTCAGGCTGATGTTCAAGACCCTCTAATAGAAGTAAATCTAGAGACCAAACATGACCTTTGGCCGACATACATCAGCTAATTGTTGGAGCCGCAAGTCCAAGTAGAAATCATTGCCCTTCTAAGGGAGTACTCTAATTGCTTCTCTTGGGACTACCACGAAATGCCTGGACTTGACAGCAAGCTTGTTGAGCACCGTCTCCCCAATAAAAAAAATATTACTGGCTATTTAAGCAGCCAACGTAGCGAATGATGGTTGAAGTAACTTTGAAGGTTAAAGAAAATGTCAAATGGCTATTGCAAGCGGGTTTTATTCGATCAATCAAGTATGCAAAATGAATTTCCAACTTAGTACTAGTCATCAAGAAAAAGGTAAGCTGAGGATATGCATCGACTTCAGGAACCTCAATCAAGCCACCATGAAAGATGAATATTTACTGCTAGTTGCAGACTAATTAGTAAATGTCACATCCTAAAATTCGATACCTAAGTATGGAGACTCCAATCCCAAGTTCCTAGGTGTGAACTTAACAAAAATGCATGTGCATCTTCATTTAGATTCACATTCATTCCATATACAAATAATCAGAGTAACACATTTCAACTTAGCTAATACAAAGTAAGGTAGAAATAACAAAACTCAAAAATATATAGCTAATATGCAAAGGTACACTTTCAAAAGTAGTGTCCGCCATATGAGAATTATACAAACCACAATAAATTTAACATTTACAGAAAATATAACTACCAAAATGAATGAAGCTATAAGTTTACTAGGGTGCACCAAGCATACCACCATTTGGTCCTATTCCTAAGTCATCTGCATGTGTTAAATAGAAGGCGTGAAACGCCAACATAATGAAAAAATATCTTCAAGATTATACCCGGAACATTTTAGTTATAAGTAGGTCCACGACAATTACATATTTTTACTTGTAATACTTTTAAGTATGTTATCTCTAATGCATAAATACTAAGCAAGTTACACATGTTCTCAACACGATCAAGTATAGTTAATGAAAACACAACATAGCCACTAAATCCCTAAATATGGTTGATTAAGTGTATGTGTGTCATGATATGCGAATGCATGTCTCGAGAGTAACCAAATGAATCATTCAAATAATGTTTTGGCCTTTAATAGTCAATCATGCACAATGCTTTGACCTTTAACAGTCAGCCAGACATCCGATTACACCCATGCAACAAAAGGATTCAAACAATGCTCTGGCCTTTAATAGTTAACCAGGCACATAATAAGGATAATTTGAACAGTACACTGGCCTTTAACATAATAAGGATTATTTGAACAATACACTAGCCTTTAACAGTCAGTCAGGCACACTCTAATATTTCCAACAACTGCATGCCATGATATGCATCTTTATTAGTCCAAATTCGAACAACATGTTAGCGAAGCTAGAGTACCATTGTTATATTATGAGTCTAACTGGATCATGAGGCTCGTTGCGGTCATAGGGGCTCCTCACCCATGACCCTTAATCTATTTTAAGGTTCGTCACCCAAGAGATATCACAATAAGGTAAGGGCTCATCAGCCAATACTAATCAATTCGGAAATGGTTTGTCACCCTTTCCTAATATAACATGGTAGGCTCGTCACCTCCATCAGTGCTCACTCGTCACTACGGGGAGGCTCGTCACCTTGACATATGCTGACAACTCAAACACGGTGTCCTATACCACCATGCTCAGCTCATGAGTCTCTGTAGGATCATAATGCACCAATCGTCATGAGTGGATTCATCTAATATGAATAGTGATATCCTATATTCGATCGAGTGTTATCCATCAATGAGAATAGAAAATAATCAGTCATGCATTATACTAATCCGATTGACTTGGGAGAACCTCGGCGTAACTGTTATTAAGTTTAGAACAACTTGTGTAGTTTCAAATTATTGTCAGTCATTCGTGTTCTACTTTGTTCAACTTAACCAGCTTATAATAGTCAACCCAAGTTTTGCTCCCTATAGGTGAGGGTTCGATTCCCCTCCTTGGCTTTACCCGATACATATGGTTGTGAGTGATTGCGTGTATCCGCAGAGATTAGTCTCACTTTAAAAAAGAGGTGGGGACACCCTGTGTCTTCAATATATATATATATATATATATATATATATATATATATATATATATATATATATAAGGGAAAAGGTACTATTAGTTCGAGTTGATGGGAACGTCCCATGAGGTCGAGCTGTGTGGGTCCCACCGTGATGCGTTTCGAACATCTACCCCATCAGTCAGTGCACCATTCCATCGTGGGCCTAGGTCTCAAAAATCAAGTCAATCCATGACTTGTGTGGACCACACCACATACAAAAGTTGAGAGGGGCCGTGCACCATTAAAACATTCATAATCACTTTTTGGGCCCACCGAGATGTGGTTTGCAAATTCAGCCCATCCATTATGTGTGTCCCACTTGGATGAGGGTTCAGACCAAGTTTCAGCAGCATTCAAAACTCAGGTGGGCCCCACTAAGTGCTTTTATATGTTTTTGGCATGTCTTCACATGTTTTTAGATAGTATGGCCCACCTAAGTTCCATATACGGCTGATTTTTGGGATATCCCATAATTTAAAGGGGACCCATCAAATGCACAGTGTTGATGGTCGACACGCATCACAGTGGGGCCCACACAGCTCGACCTCACGGGAGCTTATCGTGAGGTCGAGCGCATAGTACCTTTTCCCTATATATATATATATATATATATATATATATATATATATATATATATATATATATATATATATATATATATATATAGCCAACCCAAGTTAAACAATATACTTATTTGACTAGTTTTAGAACTTAATCCATAATAAACTGAACATAATTATCAGTACCAAATATTGATATAACCTCAAAATCGTCATCTAGGAATATAACCAAACATCGAGTATGAAAAACTAGTAAGTTCATGTATTCATAACAATTTAGATGAATATTACTACACGCAGGGTTTCAAACACAAAGCAATCTAATATAACATCATGATGAGACAATTGGATATACACACAAACATATGAATAACAATCTAAACAAATTTACATACTCACAATACATCCGCAAGCAGAGACGAATTCCAATATCATAAATCCATACCATTCAGACATTTCATCGACCATATTATCCACTCATCAGCAATTAGCAACGAGATTATAATAATAAGGTGATTTTAGCATTTATAACATAGGCAAATTCAATAATTTTAAGTAATCACTAACTAAAAGTTTTGAAAATACCTGATAGTCAAAAGCTTTCGATTCGGATGCGGCCCTAGTGTCAGGAATTTGGAAAAAATGCTCCAAACCTAAATTAAAGTACAAAACGACCATTAATGACGTGAATTTAATCTTAATTTAACATTTAACAATGGATGGGGATGGGGGCTTACCTAACTTAATTAGAATGGTTCCTCAACTCGATCCAATGAATTGGGACCCAGAATCGGCACACAACCGAAACCCTAACGGAGCAAAGCTCAATTATGGCCCCCACAAGAACATGAACCGCCCTTATCAACAATCGAGACCCAAAATCCTAACATATACAAACCCTAACATTAGGGTTTATGAAAAACAGAGAAATATTAAGATTTTTCTAACCCTAATCCTTAAGGCATTGTTGGAATTAGGGGAAGGATGCATATGCACCAAGGGAAGACTTCATACCTCACAAATTGAAGGATTCTATAGCCGAAGAGGGCATGAAACGATGAACACAGACTAGAATTGATGAAGAACGGCTTGGTGACGCAATCCTTACCGGAATCTAAGCTCCCCCCACACAAGCTCACACTCCCCCTCTCACAATTCTCTCACTTAAGTCCTCTCTACCCTCTCCAAAACCAAGGCAAATTCGTATGAAGGGGAAGAGCTACCCAAATAGGAGAGTTTATAGTGCCAAATCATGTTTTTTTTTTTTTTTTTTTTGCTCTAAAGACTAGGAAGTTAGTATTATAACCCTATGGGAGGTCAATTCCAGCTTTTAGGGCCCATATGAAATATAGGGTTGATCTATACCGTATGATAGTTTCCTTTAGTGATGATCTACGTAAAACTCCGATTGCCTTGCAATTCGGATGCAACAATCAGCAGTTATGATTAAAAGTCAGTTCAACGGTTATTGATCATTGATCGGGTTATGGCTTTAGGGATAGTTACAGGATATTATTTTGGATTAGTGCCCTTAATTTTATCATGATCTAACGGTACAAAAGCCACAACTTCAGCAAGGTCCGAATGTGAACAATTAACTTAAAATTCTGGTTATTTCAGCGGAAACTCACACATCTTATGCATTCACCTTGCAAGTCAAAGTCGAACGATTCGAGGCACGATCTCAGCTCAATGACCTGTCATGGGTGCTAAGCCCGTTAAAACGAACATCTTTCTATAGTTTCGAGTTTAGTGGCCCACTAACAAGTGATCTAAAGCTTGTTTAATTAATCTAGGCATTTCTAAAATGAATTAAGGAGCAAGATTTCTCATGCGCAACAACTAGGGTTTGGATTAATGAAGTTCACAGTATGGGCTTCTCCCAATTAGCAAAAACGGTGATTCGGTCCTAATCACGTTAATCAAGAGTCCTAATTCAATTAAACTGGAAGTTTTCCAAAATAGTAAAATACACTAAAAATAAAAATCCTAATTTAATCCTACAAGATGATTCCTAGCATGATTAGAAGTAATTCCTATAAAAACATTGAATACTAAAACTCCAAGATGAAAAAGAAACGTCTAGTCCATTAGTAACTTGCAATTGTAGAAATTTTCAGTTTCACAGGTCAGTTACTTATAACATTTTTAACGCTTTTAGTTACTGAATTATTTTTGTAATTTTTTGATAATTTATTATTAATTCTACTTTTGTCCCACCAAATTTCATTCTATTTTGAGTTCTAGAAAAATTATAAAAATTCTAGAAGTATCAGCTGTTTGAAACCGATAATTTTCTGCATAGTTCTAAAACATTCTAAAATTAATCTCATTTGAGCTTTTTTATATATAAAACTAAACTCATCAAGCTTCAATATGACTTTTGAATTACCTTAATCGGAGTTGTATAAAAAAATATATGTATTTTTTAAGTCAGCATACTTAAGTTGTCAATTGTTTTACCTTGATGTACGTTATTGTCCAGGGTTGCTCAGTCGACCAAAGATTTCTCAGTGGAACCGAGCACTCCTATCCATTTTTTCCAAATATACACAGTTTGACTCAGTTGCACTGGCACTGAGTTCCACTCGGTGCAACTGAGCCCCCTATCCATTTTAATTTGGGAATATGACTATCCGGGTTTAAACACGTATACACACATGTAATCACATATTTCTATCGAAAAATCTTACAGTAACACCCGAGGATATTCAATACTTGAATTTAGCAAAAATCTGAAGCGTTATAGTAGGTTAAGTGGCCATGCATAAAAAAATATCTTTCATTGATGGCCACTTAGGGTACAACCAAATTTATATTGTGGACGAAGACGTCCTAAAGACAACCTTTATGTGTCCTAGAGCAATAAATAGGGATATATTGTTGAGTTGTCATGTCTTACGGTTTAAAGAACACTGGTGCAACTTACCAACGCGCCTGAATGTCATATCCATGACATAATTGGCTAATTTGTGGAGTTTTATATTGATGACTTGATCGTAGAATCGATCGATGTAGATAATCATTTTGTGGACCTAAGGAAATTATGCGAGCTAATGAGAGTATATAAATTCGAGATGAATCCGCTCAAATGTGCTTTCGGCACGTTTGCTATGATTTTTTTTTTTTTTTTAATTTCTCATACATCATAGAGAAATCGAGATTGACCAAAACAATGTTCGAGCAATCCTAGAAGCCCAATCATAAAAAAATAATAATAATAATAATAGTAAGGAACTTCAAAGGTTCGATGGTCAAATTAGCTTTCTATGTTGATTTAGATTCTAACTCAACAAGAAAAATTAGAGCTTTCTTACCCCAAATCAAATTGAAAAGCAAACAATGATTTCAAGTGGGAAATCAAGCATAAGATGGCTTTCAAAAAGATCAAAGAATATCTAACGAGACTATAGATATTAATTTTGTCCTGCGAATATTGCCTCCTTTAGCTATAATTTTAACGATCAAATATTATGTTAGAGTATTGTTAGCATAGGAGAATGACAAACGGAAAAAGAAAGAGATATATTATCTTAGTAGAATACTAAGCAACACCGAGAGGTGAGACTCATTGATCGAATAGTTATGTTTGTCATTATATTTTTTGGCCTTAAAGTTGAAACATTATCTGTTGTCCAATATAGTCTATGTAATTACTTCAACTGATTTAACAAAGTACATGCTAACATGGTATATTTTTAGAGGTCGTATTGGCAAATGGATTATCGTTGTATATGAGTTCTATTTCAAATATATTCTCCAAAGGGGTCGTGAAAGGTTAGGCTATAGCCAATCATCAGTGAGTGTCGATAGTCAGATCCCCCAAGATGTGACTAAACTTTGTTCATCCTAGATCACACCTTGTAATTTGATATTTGATGGATCATGAACCGATTGAACATTCAGTGTTGGTATAATTCTAATTTTTCCAACCTGAAAATGACAAGAGTACACATTTCAACTAGAGTTTGAATTCACCAATAACCAAGCAGAGTACAAGGCTTTGATCTCATCAGCCTTGAGATATCGTTGGAGCTTGAAGCCAGGATGATCAGAGTTATGGAAGACTCCTAGTTAATAGTAAGTCGGATCATGAAATCTTACAATTGCATGAGTTTAGCTTTGATGTCGTATTACGCAATGGATATCCAACTATTGGATCTATTCGATCTAACGTTTATCCCTATAAAGCAAAATGAAGATGCCAACAAAATGACACATCTCATAATGAGATTACATTTACCTGAAGGGATAGAGGAAATATTTTTGTTAATGCAAAAGTGATCTCTACCATCGATTTTTCAAAGAGAGCCGGCCTTGGAGATGTGACAGTTGGATATACAAGAAGGTGATTGTAGATATCTGATCATCTAATACTTGAAATCCCCTAAGGGGTAAAAGATCGAACAATCAGAAGGATTGTGCCAAATTATGTTTTATAGAATGATGATCTCTATCATACGGGATCCGATAGCCTTCTTTTAAGATGTTTCGGTTATGATAAAACAATGATAGTCATGGGAGAGATCCATGAAGGAATTTGTGGAACCCACCAAGCTAGTCTAAAATTAAGGGCTTCGATTCGACGTCACGATTATTTATATCCAAAGATCACTAATGATTGCATTAAATTTACAAAGGGGTGTGAAGTGTGTTAAAGACGTGGACTGCCACAACTGTAACATCTCGAAAAAATCCGTACAAAGACCCGAGTTTCACTTCAGGCAGAAATCACTCAGGACCAAATCCTTTAGAAATTAAGTGAGAATTAGCTAGTGCTAAACTAGAGTACCTGTGAATAACACTAATCACTTTAAATATGATCTGTAAGACCCAAAACGTGCAGAATCATTACCGCTACATTTACCGTAAAACTTAGGATCACTCTCTAATCCCAGTTGCTCTCGGGAGCACACCGAAATTCCGTATCAGACCTAGACCGCGGGTTGAAATTTCAATCACTACGAAACTATACGGTTATGACCGCCTTACTAGGCTTGACAACCATCTCGGAAATCAAGTCCTAACAGTATCCAAAAACGCACAACTTGAGCCCAGAGTGAAGTGTGTGAGAAACACGAATATCTTTAGAAAATGAATTGAGACTTAAGTGAATTGAGTCGTCTCACTTGCAGTCTGAATCTAAGGATTCAGACCGTCAGAATCTGACCCAATTGCACCCTAGGATAAGAAAATTTTTTCAACATATGTCAGTACACTTGTGGCCCTGATCGAGCACCGGTGACCGTTGAACTGAAACTGGTCCGCCACGGCCGATCTGTAAATTCGATCAGACTAAAAACTTAATTAGACCTGGATCCAATGTCAACGAGCTTAAGTCCGACCGCACGCAGAAAAGGGGCCTCCATAAGTGCTCTGTTGAGCCAAAACAGATAGGTTTTGGTTATAACATAAGTATACCATGGCCCTGTGGCCATTGAGCTCACGTTTGAGCCTATATAAGGGCTTTAAACCCTCTCTCCCTTTACATACGAACTTACAAACCCTAGAGAGAGAAGAGAGAGAAAAGAGAAGGAAAGAGAGAGAAAAAGAGAGTGTGGGAGATTGTTATCGGGACTCAATCTCGTCGTTTCACGTGCTTAGTTACCACTATTGTATGCTATTTCGGTGATTCTGATTCTGTTTTCGGGTAAGAAATCCTAACCTTAATCTGTTTTAGGGATTCAAATAGGGTATGCGATGAAATAGCTAACCTATTTCATACTATAGGCTGCCGTTGTGCTGTAGACGAATGCAGAGTGTTCAAACTGAATCCGTTACGAGTTTACCGGTGAAAGGTGCAGACTATAAAAGTATAGGTTATGGTTTTCAAGGCTTTCAATGTCATTAATGATTTATAACTGACTAGGTTGTCGTTTCACATGTTAAATACACTGTTTTCCTCACTTTACGGTTATATATGAACTATGTTGAATATAGGCTATTCCATGTGTAGGTTGAAATGACGGGATATGTCGGGAATTTGGTTTTGTGCATGCCATGATTACTCACCGTGAACATGTGATTGTTGAATACGTGACAACTTCTTATGAAAGGATTTGCCCTAATATAGCTTATAACTGAGTTGTACTGTGTAGGTTGAAATATGTAGTCTAAGTGTTTGTGAAAATTATTGAATGAGTATAGAATTTGAATCCCTACTTGCCATGATTATCCGTCGTGGATATATGCGTGTTGTATTTGTGATAACTCCTTAGTGAAGGGATTTGCCCTAATACATGTTGTGATCAACATATGTTATGTATGTTGATGTGTGTAGTCTAAGTGTTTGTGAAAATGTCTGGATGATTACATATTTAGTAAGGTGTATGTTATATAGGTGTTGAGGTGAGATTCTCAACTACCTTAGCTATGTGTATACATCCCTTCATGTAACTTAGATTAAATTATGGGATTTAGCATGAAATGCATTTGTGCAAATTATGTTTATTTTTTATTTTGTGAAATGTTCAATTGGTTATGTTACTTGAATTAATTGTTTAACTTTAATATGCCTACTACATGTGTTATCCTGTTATATTTACATGCGTTTGGGACTACTACGTAGTCAGACAATCGATAACCGGTCCTGGTTTGGTGGCTGAGTTTGCTTCGCCGCATAAGATGTGTCCGATGAATCTGAGCCGTACTTTGATTGTCGATAGTGGTTAGGCCACACGGAGTGCTTACGCACTTCATGTCGATTTACTTGATGCGCGCTCGTACCAGTCGAGCTCGTCAAGTAACCCGATTGACCCGATGTATGTTCACCATGTATGGACATTACTGCTTGAATCTAAGGTACCAAACTCACGAGTGAGAAACCTCGTTAACCCTGGTACCTCGATCCGTTAAGACTCATGAGCCGGACATAGTGGTATGGGACACCGTGGTCGAGCTGTCGGCCTACGCTGGGGCGACGAGCCTCCCCGTAGTGTCTAGTGAGCAACACAGACTCGTGAACCGAATACGATGGTATGGGACACTTCGAGCTGTCGGCTTACACTGATCAAATGACGAGCCCTTTGTAGTGACCTCGAGCATACTCTGAGACTGCGTTGAGGCAACGAGCCTTTTCGTAACCACTAAAGTATAAACTAGGCTTACACTGATCAGGTGACGAGCCCTCTGTAGCGACCTAGAACCGCAACATCGTCTGAGATTTACTAGGACTGACGACCCTAGAATGGATCATTGTTTGGACAAATGATACAAGGGAGGTACCTTGGCTTCCCAACACTGCTGTATGAATCAATCTAATTAAGTATTGGCTAACACGAGCATGCATCACATTACATGCGCTTTGGCGAGGAAGATCATTTTCAAGAGTTTGCCATACGCGCCGTGAAATGAAGACGCTGAGGGAGTATAGGCGAGGGCATGCATCATTATCACATATCATTCTTGCATTAACAAGAGTATCTAGGACATGTTTGTTGTACTGCTTTATCATTACTGCTTGATTGAATTGATTACATGTTAACCTTTGCTTTATTGTTCCACTGAGTTGATCACTCACTCCCGCGTTCCGAGATGGTGTTTTAAACACCAACCAGACTCTGTCTTAGCTGCAGATGATGGCGATGCTTACGAGGTGGAGCCAGACTTTGAGGATGACGAAGAGGCGTTCTCCTACATGCAGTTATCGGGCGGGTTCATGTGAGCCGTGTCCTGATCACCAGGGCTATAGGGACACTTACTAGATGCTCTTGCACTGTTATTTTATATTTTAGGACACATTTGTATATTTATTTTGATCACTTTGGGAGTATACATGTATATGGTTAACCTGGTGACATTTTCACACTCTGGAGATTTACAACAACTTATACGTTATATTTATCAATCACAGTCTTCCGCTTGCGTAAATTTATTCATCTCTAGAGTGTGATATGCTGTTTGGCTTAACCCCATTCATCTTTAATGCACTAACACGGACAACATTAAATCATCATTATCTATGTTGCATAAGTGATGCATTGGAACTCGGGAGTTGAGTCTATGCTCGACCCCCGATTTTCAAGACGTTACAACAACACACATCGGCTGTAGAATTTCATCTTATAGTCAAAGTGTGACCATTCCAAGGATGGGCCATTACATTAATTGAGAAGATCTACCCTCCTTCATTAGGATATTGTTTTATAATCGTAGCAACTAACTACTTTATAAAGTGGATTGAATCCACACTGGTGAAAGGAGTGGGACAAGCCAAAGTGATAAAGTTCATTAGGGAGAATATCATTCACATGTTTAACTTACTAGAAATAATTATAGTCAACAAAGGATATGTATTCTCCGAAGCCAAAGGCAAAATATTTTTCGAAGAATACACATTTAAATTCTTTAACACAACCCCCTATTACACTCAAGCCAATTGATAGACTGAGTCTACTAATAAGATGATTGAGTACAATTTGTGATTATGACACTTTACTCTATCAGAAGTATTATGGGTCTATTGAACTTTGCAAATGACTAACATCAATGCCAGTTCATTTGCCTTAACATATGGGCACGACGTCGTGTTACCCATGGAAGTAAATGCGACTTTGCTTAGGACAACATTTCAATCTCAATTAACCCTGACCAAACTCACTGAAAATATGCTTGTTGATATTTGAAGAGCTGAAGGAGGTTAAGCTTAGAGTTTTAGATCTACTAAGGCTTCATAAGTTGAAGGTGACCAAATCTTATAACAAAAGGGTTGAAGGGAAGTCATCCAACGAAGGGTCCCTAGTCTCAATTAGGATGAAAAATTTTGAATATGGAAAATGGTCTCTGATTTATGATAGTCCATAAAAAATTAAAGAAGTGCTTTGTAGAGGAGCATACATTTTGTAGCATTTAAACGTATAAGTATCTAAATCGGTTATAAATGGTCAGTTCCTTATTATCATGTGGGAATCGATTAGAAAATGATCAATGGATATTCAAGGTGCGAACGAAATCCTAAACTCATTAACTAAAAGAAGAATGACCAATTATTACAAAATTTGTTATCCGTAAGAGTACAAACAAAACTAAAAAGTATTACAAAAGATTATGTCACAAAATAATCGACAAAGCAACCGATGAAATACATACATAATCATTGAAAAGAGAAAGAAAACAAAATCAGTGGCCACATGCCAATTCAAAAGAAAAAGAAAAACAGACCCTTATCAAATCTAAACTCATTCATTAAGAATCTTGGAGTGAAAGAATTGATAACGAATCAATGGGACTATGCCATGTGGAACTACCTATTTGCCTTATTGTATAAGAGATCCACCACCTCACGATGGATAATAACTACAGATCAATTAAATGCTGACACATGAGAAGCATCGGTATGACTTTCCACAAAATGCGAAGAGACACATGAGAGGTGTCAGTACGACTATCTTCATATTTTGGTCAAATGCAAAGAGACATGGGGGAGCATTGTTTATGTTTGATCTGACCGCATTAAATTTAGTGACTTAGATAATGCCTCGTGGTAGAAAAATCTTAATAAAAGATAAATAGAATAATTGTACAGTTGCCCTAATGGTCGAATGTGATCAGATTCTGAAAAGGTCATGAGTAGCCCAAAAGGGGTAATTCCGGTTGGCTATCGCCTTAAGACATGTGTTGCATATCCCAATCATATGGAAAATCCAACTATTCACCATAGTGGCCTCATGACCAAATATGGCTATCGATTGAAATACGATCGCGACAAGTGATGGATTGGTTTCACGACGTACTACACACGTTCACATGGAAAAAGATATAACTATTACCAACACAATATCTCGAGAGAGACTCATCCACATTACATGAGTTGGATGTACGTGCAACCAATGGCCAACCCACAACAAACTATTAACATACATGGTTTTGCTTAATAGGCCACAACTGTCTTTGGGCTCAGATGGTTATTTCCACGTCAGCATACGTGAGGAGTGGCTACAAAGATCTCTCTCCAGCTACTATCTCAAAATTCTATAAATAGGGAAAAGATTGAAGAGCTCCGTGCTCTTTGCCAACCCAACACTAATCAAATTTACATTGCAACACTACATATCCTATTTTATCTCATCTTAGTGTATTCCAACCTGTCTATGTTATTACGCTGGACCAGCTTTAATATAAGAGTAATGTAATCCTGTTAGTCTACACTACTACGTTGGACTGACCTAGATTAGTAGTGTAATTCCCTTCCATTTATATTAAATACTGGAATACAAGATTGACATTTTCTTTTTCTTTTCAATAATGTAATTCCTTTTATCCATGCCCACGTTGTTGGACCAAGGAAGACTTAGATCTATGGCCTCACCATAGACACTAGATTGCCAAAAGATATTTTTACAAGTATTTATTTATTTATTTATATTTCAATTAATACAATTAAGTTCCTTCTACTATCACATTGCACGAAATGGATTATCTCAGCTAGCAAATGGAGTAAATGTCATTTTGGCTGAAAGGCAAAAGAAACTTATTAAAACTTGATTCCATTTACATGCAGCTAAATAGACAATTAAACTGCTTTAGTGCTCAGTCATAGACGACCATTTACGGTCTCTCTATCTATCTTGGTTTTTGTGATCATAGGCGTTTGGTTTGGATTGAGCTATAAAGGGCCACAAAGCCACACCCACTGCCACACACACCAACCTACAACTAAATTTTAAGCCAAACAAGTCTCCTAGGAACATAGATCTGGATGGTAATATACCATATGAAAGCAAATGTATCTAAATACAACATATTAATTGCAACGCCCCGGTCTTGCAACCCATCATATGGATCCTGAACCAACTCACTTACGAACAAGTCTAGGGCTTAAGCCCACGACCCATCCATTAACCAACCATTTGGCCCAAGTACCACTTGTATAGCCCATTTCTAGATTTATTAGTACTAAGGGGTTGTAACGCCTCGAAAATCGGGGGTCGAGCAGGAGCTCAACTCTCGAGTTCCAACGCATCACTTATGCAACATAGATAATGATGATTAAATATTGTCCGTATTAGTGCATTAAACATAAATGAGATTATACCAAATTAGCATATCATACTCTAGAGGCAATTGAATTACGCAAGCGGAAGACTGTGATAAGTATATAAAACATACAAGTGGTTGTAGGTCCCCAGAGTATGAACATGATACCAGGTTAAATAATTACATGTTTAGTTCTAAAATATACAAAATACAAAATGTAAATGTTCAACTATTCCATATCCCTATAGCCCCGATGATGTAACTCCAGGTCTACGCAAACCCGCCAGAGAGTTGCAGGTAGGAGAACTCCTCATCATCGTAGAAGTCCAGCTCCAAATCATAAGCCGCATCATCATTTGCAACTACAACAGAGTCTAGTTAGTATTTTAAAACACCGTCCTAGAGTGGGAGTGAGTGATCAACTCAGTGGTACTATAAGGCAAAGGTTAATATGTTATTAATTCAATCAAGCAGTAATGATAAAACAGTACAACAAGCATTCCTAGGTACTCTGGTTAATGCAATGATAATATGAGTTAATGATGCATGCCCTCACCTACACTCCCTCTGCGACATCATCTCACGATCGCGGCATGCACCCCTTCATCTATGCTCAACTCCAACGCCAAAGACACATGCAAATGTAGTGCATGTGCGTGATTAGCCAAGTTCTTAATTTAACCCATTCATGTAACAGGTTTGGGAAGCTAAGGTACCTCCTTTTATATCATTGACCCAAACGATGATCCATCTAGGGTCGTCAATCCTAATTAATCACATACGATAGGCAAGTTATAGGGCAACGCCACCCCTGATTTAAAAGCAATGGGCATGCAAGTTCAGGTCACTACGAAGAGGCTCGTCACCTCAGCGTAGGCCTTAGTTTATATTCGAGGTCACTACGGAAAAGGCTCGTCACCTTAACGTAGGCCGACAGCTCGAATACAGTGTCCCATACCACCATATTCGGCTCACGAGTTTGGTTTGCTCACTGGATACTACGGGGAGGCTCGTCACCCCACGTAGGCCGACAGCTCGACCACGGTGTCTCATACCACCATGCCCGGCTCATGAGTCTTAGCGGATCGTGGTACCAAGGTTAAACGGGCTTTTCACTGGTAAGTTAATACTTTAGATTCAAGCAGTAGCGTCCATACATGGTGAACATACATTAGGCCAATCGGGTTGCTTGACAAGCTCGACTAGTACGAGCGTATGTTTGATTAATCGATGTGGAGCACATATGCACTCCTCGTGGCGTAACCACTGTCGATAACCACCATATGACTCGGATTCATCGAACGTATCCGTCGTGGCTAAAACAGTTCGGCCATCGATTGTAAACTATACCGATTGCCTGGACTACATCGTAGTCCCAATCACACTTTAAAATAATAGCATTCACATGTGACAACTAATCCAAATATAAATCTCATTTGAGCATTTTAACAAACACATGGTGTACATGTTAACATACATAGGCATTTTACCCATAAATCACATAGTAGTATGATAGGTTACATAAAGAAAACTGTAACTATAGATAAGGGAATTGAGAATCCTATCTCAACGCCCTCATTAAATCCATTTCAACCAACATTTTCTCATTCAGGCATTTTATTAAACACTTAGACTACACATATTACATATATGTAATAAATTAGTTAAAACACATATTATAGCAAATCCTTTCACAAGGGAGTTGTTATACGTACAACAATCATGTATTCTCAAACATCAACCATAACAAGTACAAATCATAATTCCATATCCATTCAAACATTTCAACAAGCACATAGAATGCATTAACAATTAACATAGCTTATATGTATATGTAATATATGGAAGACATTGTATCTAAGCACATGTGATAGTAATCAAGTCAGTCATAAATCATTAACTGACATTGAAAGCCTTAAAAACCATAACCTAAATGTTTATAGTCCGCATCTTTCGCCGGTAAACTCGTATCGAACTCAGTTTGAACACTAAGTCTTCGACTACGGTTTAACAATAACCTATAATATGAAATAGGTTAGCTATTTCACCATTTACTCTATTTGGATGCCTAAAACAGATTAGAGTTAGGATTCTTTACCCAAAAATGGAATCGGAATCGCCAAAATAGCGACACGGGTAAGATGATTCGGCACGCGGAGCAGTGGGATCGAATCCCAGGAACTATCTCTCTCTCTCTCTCTCTCTCTCTCTTCTCCTCACTTTCTCCTTCTCTTTTCTCTCTTCTCTCTCCTAGGGTTTAGAAAATTCATATGACATGGAAGAGAGGGGGTTTAAAGGCCTTATATAGGCTCAAAAGTGAGCTCAATGGTCCCAAGGCCATGATATACTTAGGATATATCCAAAAGTTAGGATATACTTATCTGGAGGCCCCTTTTCTGCAAACGGTCCAGGGGAAGTTCCCTGACAATTGATCTATGTCAAGTTAAGTTTTCGGTTCGATCAAATTTGTAAATCGACTACGGAGGACCAGTTTCAGTTTAACGGTCATCGTCACTCGATCAGGGCCACAAGTATACTGACATGTGTAAGGAAATTTCTCTGATTCGAGGGTGTATTTGGGTCAGATTCTGACAGTTAAAAACCTTAAATTTGGCCTACAAGCAAACGACCCAATTTACTTAAATCTGAGTTCATTTTCTAAAGATATTTGCATTTCTCACACACTTTGCTTTGGGTCCAAGTTGTACGTTTCTGGATACTATCTGGACTTGATTTTTGAGATGGTTGTCAAGTCCAGTAAGGCGGTCATAACCGTATAGTTCTGCGTTAATCGGACTTTCGACGCGTGGTCCAGGTCTGATACGGAGTTTCGTGATGCTCCCAAGAGCAACTGGGTTTTGAGATTGATCCTAGGTTTTAAGTAATGTGGCGTTAGCGACTCTACTAGTTTTGGGTCTTACAGATCGTATAGAAATCGCTTCAAGCTAATCTACCGATCAATTCAGTTTAGCACTTAATTAATTTTCGTCTAACTTCTAAAGAATTCGGTTCTTAGTGATTTCTGCCTAAGGTGGTACTCGGGTCTTTGTATGGATTTTCCGAGACGTTACAGGGGTTGTTTGGATGCCTGCAATTTTTTTAGTTGTAAATACATTACGCTTGAAAAGAATTTCATGTGTAATCAGTTTACATGCTATTCCGCTTGGCTTTTAAGCGGTAATATGTTTACGGGTAAATATATTGTGTGTTTGGCTAGCCTGTAAAATGTTTACAATGAATAAAGTAGGTATTCATACCATAGAGCTTGGCGGTGAACCTTCCAAAATCTGCAAATCACATAAGAAAGACTTGATTTTTCTTAGGATCCTAAGAAAGCATTAAAGCATGCACACACTAAAAGGAGTGGATGTCTTCCACCCATCACAGTGGGCCCCAAATGCAATCTAGAAGTTTTTAATGGTGGACATCCCATCCTTCCCACGTGTGGTCCAATTGATAATGGATGAGCTGTTTTTTTTAGGGCCACAAGAGAGCATCAAGGAAAGTACATGATGGATAGATTAGATGTACCATATACATTACGGTGGGCCCCACATATCATGAGTGTATATTAACCATTGTATTTTAACATGTATAATTCTTTTTTAGCAGTAAAGACTTTACCTGTAATCTCAAACATGGCTTTTTACCAGGTTTCAGATTACAGCTAAAATCTGTAATCTCTTTAAGGCAAATACATGCATCCAACGGCCCGTGTAATCAGATTACCTGTAATCCCTTTATAATTTAAGGAGTTTACAGGCATCCAAACTACCCCCAAGGGTTCGGGGATTAACATATTAACAAGCCCAAGCCCACCATCGGTTTGAATCAGAGCCATCCAGAGAGCTTTACCCATTTACTTAAATGGTTTGTCAGTCTCATTTTTGGGATCAAACCTGACCAACTTCGAGTGATCATCGTTTGCACTATCCATTTATATAATTAGAACCAATTATGTTAATGAAGAAACTTAAAATCATCTTCCAAAAAAAAATGATATTTCATGAAATTGAGAAACCAATACATTGAGCTTTTCTATGTACAGTATCAATTTGCCTCTGGACATGTGAGAAGAAATGGTGTGGCTTTGACTGAGCTTGGACCTATGGACATGTCGGGCTTGGGCTTCAAATGCATGACCTGATCAATTTTCAATGTTGGGCTTGGGCTTAAGATCGTTTTAGACTAACCCAATTTCGGATGTACATGTCTTATATCCTACAAATATGCCCATTCCAATCCTCCATTAGGCAACTCATGCATCTTGAATCTAGATCGTTGGATTCATTCCTCCAAGTGTCTATTTCTTTGTGCATATGTGGCCCACTTGATCAATGAGTAGATTTAGAATATTCAAGTGGGAAATAGGGATTTTTATCAATTTTTATAAGCTTAGGCTCTGGCCTACTATGCCTAAAACCAGATTCCATCAGACCTCTATTTCTTTGGAATCATGGTATTAGGCAGTGGACTCTGTTCAGCTTTGCACTGGCCGTTTTGGGAACCATCTTGGCAATGTATTGGTCATTTTCGGGCCATTTTAGCATTTGACTCATCCAGGACAAAGGCATGAAACCTGGATTGCCACAAAAATGGTTGTGGTTGTAATGGAAACCCTGCACTCCATGTTTGTCTGCCGTTGAAGGCTCCCCACCTTTAATCTTACATCTCTTTATATATATATATATATATATATATATATATATATATATATATATATATATTATATATATATAAGATAAAAGACTCACATCAGAGCTTATTACAAAATCTTAATTCTCTTTTAATTAAAATCTATTAATGGCTAAAGCAGGCTTGATCCTCGAAACCCAAGATATCCATGTTCTCTAAAGATCCTTTTTTTTTTCCTAGATGAAACACAAAAATCAAACTTCTCATGGAGATATAGCTGGTGCTGGATGATGCATCCATGACCATACATGATCGACCAAATATGTATCCAGTCTACAGAAGCTGGTTGATCAAAGATATGGGCCATCCAACCATCTAGATTGGCCTGATTGGAGATCTGGATTAGATCATGCTCCAATTACAGATCGGGTCCCAAATCAACGGTCCAATTAGATTGTGCTGTTCCACAAGTCTATAGGTTTTGTTATTTAATTAGTTGTTAAAGTAGTAATGGCTTGCAAACTACACTTCACTTAATATGTTTGTCACTTGTTTCATGGTCACATTAAATTGATCATTTTTTGAAAGTCTACTGAGTTAGCTTTCAAACGAGTTCAGGATCATGTGATTCCCATACCATTTGAGTCGTAGCCAACTTACATTAAAGCCTATATGGTTGTGAGGGGATTCAAATCATTTTTGTCGTTTTTAAATATTTCATGAAATACATGGCTGGGATTATATTAGGTTTTTTCTTGATGTAATAAGTGTGTGAGTGTGTAAAGTGTCTTTTCCAAATAGTTATGGAATAAAAAAAAGTTATTTTCATGGGTTTAGAAATATTGCTTCCCACTGGTGTAATTGACAGTTTGTGGCACATCATGGCCAGTTCTATAAAAGTCCCAAATTTAATAAAACCTCTTTCTAAAGAGGGAATTTTGCATTAGAATGTAAACAATGCTTTCTTTGTCTTGATAGATAAACACATCCAAAATCAATTTTGATTACAATGTTCTTCATTTTGGGGCCTTGATGGGGACATCTCGTGCACACGCACACCCCCCTTATGCACGTATGCAAGGAGGGCCCCACCTTCGATCTGGATCGATGACGATATCCATGGAGGGCCTCTTAATTAGAGGACTGTGTTTTGGTTCCTTGGGGTGGACCCGATCATCATGTGGATCCCGTCATTGGATCTTATGATCATGGTCCACTACCCTGGGTGACCTAAGACTTTGAGTTTGACTTATTACCGTTATTAGGAATATCATGAATAGTTTAGATTACATTGATTAGTTGTTATTTTTTTGTTATTTCGTTTTTAAGTAATAGCATACGCACATGGCGCGACTTTTGGGATATAGATTTTTCTTATAAATAGGCAACCCTTGTAGGGTTTTTTCATTGAAGATGATTAATAAAATTCTGCGTTTTCCTTTTTCACTAATTTTTTGAGCTGTAGAAATTTAATTGGGTATGAAACCCTCCCTTCTTCGAAGGACTAACTACCTTGGTGTGATGCCACACCCATTCCAAATCGCCCCCATATCTTACCCTCCATTTTCATCATCTCCTATAGTCATCCCCTCATCAAATCTACCCACGTTTGCAGCTAATCTTTCTCTTACGGCAGATTTTCAGAATCTGGCCCTGCAGGAGGGCCGAAACTTCGGCGGAGCACCGTGTTCAAACCGATCATCCATTTGGCCTGAAATTTGGAGGGAAGGTGGCCCATCCCTGGCCGACCAGGCCCTAGTTGGCTGATTCCAGATTTGTAGGCCCCACACACGTGCGGGCCACCATCCCGACATATGCATTAAGCCAGTTTGCTATCTACACATGCGGGCTGATCAAAGATTCCCTCTCATCTCTATTTCACTCATCTTTCGCCTTGTTTCCACAACACTAAACCTATATCATCTCAAATCCCCAAGTTATATTCCACTTTTGAAACCCTAGATTTTCCCGAATTGAAACATGAGAATCCCTAAGATTAGAAAATAATCCTTTGCATGTGTGGATAAATCTACTATTCTTTGAGCATTGTTCGGTCTATAATTTTTAATTGATTTAGCCCTAACATGTGTAAGCTTGGACCCTCGTAGATTCCCCTTGTTGAATGCTTGACTTTATGTGAGATGTGGAATTATTATGATTATTTTTAAAATATTATAATCTAAAGACTGAAATCTTGCATATCATATTTAATTTTCATGTCCTACATCAGGCTTGCCTTTTGGACAGGTTGGATGTCATACACACCTGACACGTTGGCATCTAGGCGCTGGTAGGACGATAACAACATTAGATTAGTGTGTAAGATCTCATAACTCACACCCATACATGTTGGTGTTTGGGTGTTGGTTGGACGATAACACAATCGTTGGACTAGTGTGTGAGACCTTGTATATCACACAGGCACACACGCACCGTTGATCCCCTTACCATTTGAAACTGAAATGTTCCCTAAAATCTTTTTGTATCTTGTCTTTGTTCCAACACCCTCTTCTAGAGCTTCATAACTAATTTTTACTAAAAGAGAAAAGGCAAACTGCAACTAGGACAGACAAAATAACCTGAGTTAAAACTAATTCATTTCCACGAAATAAGGTTTTAAATTTAATGGTTCAATCGTCTTATTTCTTAAACCGAGAGATCAATGAATCGTGATCATGATGCACATGGATATCAATGATCCAATGGGAGAAAGAATTTCCAAGATCATTGGGAATGTTTCGTTTCTGATTGAAGTACCATTTTCAAGTAGTGTCCAATTAATGTTATGGATTCATCAACTTACGCTGCACATTGCTGCAAGTTAAACAATTCTATAAAGTCAAACATGCCTTATTATTAAAGCATCCACGTACATAAAGTTAAGTGGCCTCATGGCCCCATGAGAAGCCCATTTTAATTTCCATAAACTTCAGAAATTAAACATAGGATATCAATCTCATGCCAAATTTCTAATGTAAGTAAAAGAAGCAACACACATCTAGTAGAGCTCTATCTTATAAATACATCTCTAAAACTACAGTGCTCACCCCCCAAATGTTTATAGTCAAGTTGGATAGGAGCAATGACGGAAATTTGAAAATAAGATACAACATTTAGGAATAATATAACAGAAAGTATATATAAGCTAGAAACAAAATATACTACAAAAATAGCATGCCAGCAAAACTACCAGATTTTATAAACCCCAGGCTTCAAACAACGAGTCCCAAGCTCCAATTTTCTGAACAGATTTCCTCCTTTCAAGCCCTTTCACTCTAGTGGCATTCCCAGTAGTACCCTGCAAACAGGAAGCCTTATTGATGAGACCAGAAAAGGTTAAAATAAGCTCTAGAGCATCAATTCGAACAAGGAAACTATTGGGAATGCTAATCGTATACAACTTAAATATGAATGAATTGCCAAACTACTATCCACTGGGGATGAATGGTGAAAGAGTATCAAATCTTGACTGCTCATCTGGCGGGTACCCACCATGGTCTAAAACCATGTCCATTTGGACGACTGGAAACACTCGATGGGTTGATTAGTATAGAGAAAATGGAACACTGGTCAGCATTTTTTGAACTGCTCATTTTGTTCTCAAATCTAGCAGTTAGGATTGTCTGACTTATTGATGCAGGACAATTAACCTACTTGCTCTAAAAGCTTGAACTGATAGAGCATGGGGAATCAATCCCTTTATCTCGTAGCCTAAGCCCCACATTGCATGGGTTAGGACCTCGGCCAAACCCTCTCGTGGGCCCCACTTCACATGGGTTCTGCTTCACACGAGCCACCCGTCTCACACGGGCCACCCACCCCGAGTGTGCCCATGCATCCCACAAGCCACCCCACTTGAGCCCAGTGTGAAAGTGCCTCAGCATTAATTACCCCCGGTGAGGAGTTTCAAACACGAGATCTCCTGCTCTTATACCACTTTGATGCAGCTAAAAGCTCAAACTGATAGAGCATGGCGAATCAATACCTTTACCTCATAGCTCAGGCCCCACATTACATGGGTTAGGACCTCGGCTGAACCCCCCTCATGGGCCCCACTTCACATGGGTTCCGCTTCACACGAGCCAGCCGCTTTACACAGCTGAGACCCGCCTCACACGGGCTGCCCACCCCGAGTGTGCCCTTGTATCCCACAGGTCACCCCACTCGAGCCTGGTGTGAAAGTTTCCCTGCATTACTTATGTGAAAGGGCCAATTAGACAAGTGGTTCAGATCTTGCACATCTGCTATGCTTCATATCATCAATAATCTCCCCCCAAAGAATTTGGCCTGTATCAGATTGGCTATCTGTTGCTGCAGTCTTGAGGTGTAAAAGAAAAAAATTGCCGCCATAGATTGGAGAGAGAGAGAGAGAGAGAGAGAGAGAGAGATCAAACCTTCAGGCAATACTTGGTGTTGGTATCACAGATTGGATAATCCTGCGGGCAACAGTAACTTTTGTCTGAGCAACAAACTGCAGACTCCAGTCCACAACAGCTCCATGATAAGCATATTCCAAGAAGTCTCCAAGTACAACAGCAGGTGTCTCCTGCTGGGCAGTAGGAGAGAAGGCTGCATTTGGTGGGGCTTGGGGAAGGTGAAGGCGGAGGATTTGGACTGGTTTTAGTGGGGTAAGAAGCTAGTTTGTATATTCCACAAACCCCTTCTGAATTGCCGCTGTTACGGAGCATGTGAATATAACCACTCATTCCCCAACTTTCTCCCCACGAGTTCTTCATAATCCAGTAATCAACCCCATTTTCCGAACCATAACCTACGAGCAAACAAGCATGGTCCAGAGAAGTCGAACACGGGCCATTGAAGATCCCCTGTCAAGTTAAAACAAACAAATCAACATGTATCTAGCACACGTGCCACATGGCACATGCACTTGGAAGCCCTCCACCCATCTATGGGAGTACAATCAAGATTACTCTTTTGATAGTGATACACACCTTGGAGTACAACTGGAATGCTCTCTCACTACCACATAAACCAACACTCACAGGTTGGGCTGCAACTGCCTGGAGTAACTGACTCTCATCGTTTGCAGGTACATCAACATAACCATCAATGGTTACAATGTGCCGTTTCCTCTGTGATAAAAGAAAATGATCATTTATGCCTTCCAAAAAAATTGATAAGAGTATAATCCAACATACATGTAATAGTTAGAATCCATCCAAGGAAATTATTAACTGGAAAACAATTTACCTTCTCCTTAAGGCAGGCCGTATCCCTACCATGAAATGGGTAGTCCCCTTCGGTATCAATCCCATTATTTTCTGTAACCCATTCGAATGCATAGTCCATAAGTCCACCCGAACAGCCGCTATTGTAAGATTTGTCACAATCAACTAGTTCTTGTTCCGAGAGACTGACGAGAGACCCCGTGACAATCTTATTTATGCCTTCGATTGCGCCTGTGGCTGAGAAAGCCCAACAGGCCCCTGAAATCAACCAATACACTATCTTTGAACAGAAATTTGATGGAAAACATGGAATAAGAACAGAACACATGCAGTTGGGTTTTACACATTGCAGTTTCATTAAACATTGTAGCTATTATGTCCTCTTCTTTTTTTTATATATATATATATATATATATATATATATATATATATATATATATATATATATATATATATATATATATATTCTCTTATTTTGGTGCCAAAATTAGCACAGAAAGGTAACACAAAATCAAAGCTTTTGCCCCTAATCAAGCTCCCTTGAAAATCCAATGACCAATAACAACCTGACTCCAACATCAATCAAGGTGCCGAAGCTCTTTTGGAAGGTTCATTCTATGCACGACATTATGCCTATACACCATGACAAATATCACCAAGATTTTGAAAATCTCGAGATATTTCCAGAAACTTTGATTAAATAATATTAACATGATAATATTGCAATATTTTCAAAAACTCAGCAGTTAAGTTTTATCGCAAAAATATTGGAAAAAATATTTTTGAAGTTAAAATAATTCATTCTATTCCTGTATGTTTCAAGTATTAATATTATTTAATAGTAAACACTTTTAAATATTTCCAGGGAGATTTTCCTGATAATATCAAGAGAAAAACATTGAAACCCAAAATCTGCTGAGATTCTCAGACAGTGCCTAAACTAGATTTTTCACTATGTACCTATGTATGCCCAACTGACCTACAATACCAAAGGGACTTCATTGTAGGTAAGAAATATTAATATGACCACACAAACAACGTTCCCTGGAAACTCATGGGAATAGGTGATCACGCACCATGAGTGGAATCACTAGCTTCATGGAAAATATTCCCATTGAGGATAGAGAACAAAACCACATTAAATAAAACAAAATAGTCACTGTATATGAGTCTGGAGACAATGAAGCAAACCATCTAAAAATCATAAAAGAATAGAAGCATGAGAATGCAATTGCAACGAATCAATGAATTTCAGATATGAGGTTAGTCATCTCATGTTATTAAGATAACATACTAGTATAGAAAGAGTAATGTGTATTTGTGTCCCCTTTTTTGTGTGTTTGTATTTAGTGTTGTATGCTCTTGCAGAGTATGTTTTCTGTATCTTAGTCTTGTAATAAAAGAAAGAGGGGGGGGGGGGGGGGAGCCTAAAACTTAGAAGTTGATTGGTTCCACAGGAAGTTGATTTAGTGTTATATGTACGGTTCGTACGGACTGTTTTTTTCTTTTTTAAATCAGGAAGGACATAGTTTAATACATCTCGATTTTAAAAGATATGTGGTGATTTTTGCAAGATTTTTTTAGATCAAGTATGAGCCAGTTTTTACATTCAACGGAAATCCCCCAAATTTCCGATTTTCGTCGATTCTTCTCAAATTGGTGGGTTGTTTCTTGTGCTTCTCTTCTCATGATGGGTTGGATTGATTGTCTATACCTACTCGGGGTGCCATTTTAGGATGAAGGGTAGATTTGGTGGTGTTTGGGGGGGGCCAAAATGTGGACTGGCAATGCCATTTTTGGGCCCTAGTGAGTCTGAACATACACCAAAGCTCACAGCGTATGCTCTGGTGTTTAACCTGCTCTTGTGAAGTGTGTGTGTTATTGGTCTCAGCCATCTCTTGGTCTTTGCTGCTTCTGTACCTCCAGGCCACCATCTAGATCTCAGTTTTCTGTCAACTTGTTGTGTTCTTTTTGCCTCTTGTGCATCCCTTTTTGAGTGATTTGCCCTTTGGGTATGTCTTTGTGGCCCCCTATGGAGGACAAGATTGGTTCAAGCTTTGGTTTAGGATCTTCGGAATCCCATCTCTTGTCTATCACAACGGTAAAGTTGAATGGTAATAACTACCTGCAGTGGGCTCAAACTGTGAAGCTGCTTTTGGGAGGAATAGATAAACTTATATACTGGATGAAGCACCAGATTCTACGGATGGAAATTTCAAGACCTGAACCAAGGAGAACTAACTCATGGCTTGGCTACTTAATAGTATGGAACCTACTGTAAGCAATTCCGCCATGTTCCTTGACTCAGCAAAAAGGATATGGAACACCCTTCATGTTATGTACTCAAAAGCCAAGAATGTTTCCAGAATCTTTCAATTAACCTCAGATATCGGGAAATTTCAACAAGATTCAAGATCTTAGGAGTACTTTTCAGCTCTTTGGGGTATGTGGGATGAGTTAGATCTCTATCATCCTCTCCCTTACCATTGTACAATGGATCATGAACATGCGTGGAAGCAACGTGAGGAAACTCGAATAATGCGATTTCTAGCCTCGACTCTGAGTAGGATAGTGTTCAAAAGTAGATTATAGTCATGAACCCTCTTCCTCCACTCATAGTATTTATGCTATGTGTTAGAGGGTTGATACCTCATCCACCTCTGCATTTGTTCCGCCTAATCAATCTACATATGCTAATGGGGACCGACCCTCATTTACCCATAGTTATAGCCTTATAGGGCCCTAATGTGGAGCACAAGGAGGTAGATGTGAGAGTGGCTCAGTTGGCCAAGGCAAGGGCCATGACACTGATCGTGATAACCATGGTAGTCATGGTCGTGGTGGATGTGGATGTGCTGGACCTCGTACTTGTACACATTGTAATGCAGGGGCATTTTCACACCAGGCTCGAGTGGGGTAGCCCGTGGGATGCAAGGACACACTCGGGGTGGGTGACCTACGTGATTTGGGGACCACGAGGGAGGTCTCGTGTTCGAGACTCCTCACCGGGGATGATTAATGCGCATTTCACACCAGGCTCGAGTGGGGTAACCTGTGGGATGCGGGGACACACTCAGGGTGGGCGGCCCGCGTGAGGCGGTACCCATGTGATTTGGGGCCCACGAGGAGGGGTTTAGTCTAGGTCCTAACCCATGCGATGTAGGGCCTGGGTTATGAGATAAAGGGATTAATTCGTCATACTCTAACAGTTCGAGCTTTTAAAGCAAGTGATTAATTGTCCTGCATCAAATTGGTATCAGAGCAGGAGGTCTCGTGTTCGAGACTCCTCATCGGAGGTGATTAATGCAGGGGCATTTTAACACCGGGCTCGAGTGGAGTAGCCCGTGGGATGCGGGGACACTCGGGGTGGGTGACCTATGTGATTTGGGGCCCACGAGGGTTGTCTCGTGTTCGAGACTCCTCACCGGGGGTAATTAATGTGCATTTCACACTGGGCTCGAGTGGAGTAGCCTATGGGATGCAGGGACACACTCGGGGTGGGCGGCCTGTGTGAGGCGGTACCCATGTGATTTGGGGCCCACGAGGGGGGTTTGGCCGAGGTCCTAGCCCATGCGATGTAGGGCCTGGGCTATGAGATAAAGGGATTAATTCGCCATACTCTAACAGTTCGAGCTTTTAGAGCAAGTGGTTAATTGTCCTGCATCACATTGTGGTGGCACAAATCACTCCATTGAGAGATGTTGGGATCTTGTTGGCCATGCATCTTGGGCTGACATGTCTATCATTTGTAGTTCCTCCACCAGCTCTGAGCAAACTCCACAACCAACTACGATAAAAACGTCTTCCATGTGAGAGTTTGTTCTTTTGCCCCGTGAGGCTTATGATGCATTGGTGTGACTCCATGCTCAAGAGGTTCCTGAGCCTTCCACAGACAATGTAGCCCAGTCAGGTATTGCTCTCGTGTGTCATCTTCCTCTTCTCCTTGGGTCATTGACTTTGGAGCAACTTCCCATATGATCGGTACGTCTTACATGTTTAGCTCTTATCTTCCTTCTTATTTTGTTATAGTTGTAGATGGAAATCAAACTCCTGTATTTGGAATTGGTTCCATCAAACTCTCCTTCCATATAGTTGTCATCTGCTTTACATGTTCCTCGTTTTCCCCTTAATCTATTATTTGTCAGTTCTCTTACAAAAACTTTGAATTGTTCGGTAACCTTCTATCCCTCTCATTGTGTGTTTTAGGACCTCCAAACAAAACAGATGATTAGTGGGGATCATGAGCGTGATGGACTTTACCTCCTTAATGATGCACCTGTGATAGACTCCAGTACCTTGTCTTTAGACAGGGAGTCTATCCCGATGGCATTGCCGCTTAGGGCACCCATCCTTGTCTAGGTTAAAATATTTGTTTCCTTCAATTTCTATAACTTAAGCTTTATGTCATATAGAAACTTTATGTTGTGACACTTGTGAGTTCTCCAAACATCACTAATCTGTCTTTCCTCCTAGTTTATCAGAGAGGAGATCCATACCGTTTGATCTAGTCCACTCTAATGTCTGGGGTCACGCTCCTATTATCTCTACCTTTGGATATAAATATTTTGTCACCTTTATTGATGATTGCACTTGGATGATATGGGTGTATCTACTAAAATCCAAGTAGAAAGTTTTTAATATGTTTAAAGTATTTCATAATGAGGTGGTTACTTAGTTTCAATGCTCCATTAAGATTTTACACTCTAACAATGGGGGTAAGTACATGTCACATGCCTTTTTATCCTTTTTGTGGGATCACGGGATTTTATCTCATACTTCATGTCCATGAACTCGTCAACAAAACAGCATGGCTAACTGAAAGAACCCTCAACTTCTTGAAGTCACCCGTGCTCTGCTACTCAGTATGAATCTTCCTAAACATTTTTGGGATGATGCTTCGCTTACCGTTATATTTCTAATTAATCGCGTTCCCTCTTGCATATTATCATACAAGTCTTCATTAGAAATTTTGCATCCTCATGATAAACCATTCCCTTTATCTCCTAAGATTTTTTGGATGAACATGTTTTGTTCAGATTTTTTATGGTAGTAATGACAAGTTGAGTCCTAAGGCCATTAAGTGTCTTCTTAGGTTACTCTCGATTAGAAAAAGGGTATAACCGTTATGATCCTCTAACTGATAAGAAATATGTATCTGCCGATGTGACATTCTTTGAAGACATTCATATTTCTCTAATTGAGGGAAAACCCTACATAATCATCTTACTAGTAAGGAGGAGCCTCTGCAGTCTAACTCGATACCCATTCCAGTATCTAGCCTAGATGATAATCCTACTCCGCCTGTCTTAAAGCCTATCCTTGTGTATCATCAACGATCTAAATCCTCCACTGATCAGCAACCCATCATTTCATCTGCTCCAACTACTGGTTCAGGTATAAACTCAATCTAGTGGTTTAAATAGCAGTAGCAGGTTTTGTAATGTTCGACCCTCTGTAGCGTAGCATAGCGTGTTGCATAAGCTACACAATACTTCTATTTTTTAAATTTTAAATATAGAAAAAATATGATAAATAGTAAGAAAAAAGCAAAAAATATATAAATGCCTAAAAGATAATTAATTATTTTAAAGTATAAGCATATTCAAATAAGTTATTAATTATCATTTATTAAAAGTCAATAAGTCATAAACCAAATCAAATAATTATCACATCAACAACTTTCTAAGCAGACCATTTTATTTTATTTTATTTTTATATCAAACCACTTTAATTAATAATGTCTGATTGAAACCACAAGTTACAACTCACGAGCATGAAAAGGAATAAAAATTCTACGGGTTAAGAGTATTAAGTACAATACAGATGTCATCTATACAAAGAGGGGTTTTCGAAACCCTTTTCTTTTAAATTTAGTTTTACAAGTTTTTTAGTGTGTGAGTATCACACCATATTTAACAAAGGATCATACCACCATTTTAAGTGAAAGTAAACAAAGAAAGGTTTAGTTTTAACTTTACATTTTAAGTTTTTTTGTATATATATAATATGAGTTCTACACCATTTTTAACAAACAAAAGTAAAAATAAAAAATAAAATAAAATAAAAATAAATGTTTTTATCACTCTTTAAAAAAAAAAAAAAAAAAATACACTGTAGCGTGCGCTACCAAATGCTACACACTACATAGTTGTAGCAAAAGCTACGACCCTTATAGCATATGCTACAGGAGATTCACGCTATTTAGCCACACTACGTAGCGCAACGGCTATGCTACGCTACATAGCATACACTACGATTGCTATTTGAAACATCGACTCTATTTCTCCTGATGATTTTCCCATAGCCTTGCACAAACCTCCCCGTTCATGCACAACATCCCATTCGCAATTTTAATTTATATCATAATCCTTCACCTTCTTTCCAGTTTTTTGCGGCTTCCTCATCCTCCTTGATTACCCCTCATAATCTGAAGGAAGCTATGAGTAGTCCTGACTAGACTTAGGCTATGATGGAAGAGATGCGGGCATTGGAGAAGAATAGTACGTGGGAATTGGTTCCCTTACCTTTAGGTAAACAAATAGTTGGATGTCGATGAGTTTATAACATCGAGTATCTTCCAAATGGTTCAATTGATCAGTATAAGGCACGGTTAGTTGAAAAGGGCTATACTCAAACATATGGCGTTGACTACTTTTAGACGTTCTCTCCTATGGCCAAGCTCAATTTTGTTCACATGGTCATTTCTTCGGTAGTAAACTTGTCTTGGCCCCTATTTCAACTCGATATGAAGAATGCCTTTTGCATGGTGATCACGCTGAGGAGGTTTATACGGATCAACCCCCTGGTTTTTCTATGCTTTCTAACTCTCCTCTTGTGTGTTGTCTTAAGAAATTTATGGTCGGAAACAATCCCTACGAGCCTGGTTCTACAAATTCAGTAGGGCTTTTCTGTACTTTGGATTTGTTCACAATCAAGCTAATCATTCCCTATTCGTCTGTCGTCAGTCCACGGGGATCATGGTGTTAATTGTCTATGTCAATAACGTTATGTTGTCGGGATATGATACTGCAAGAATTGTGGCCATTAAATCCTTTCTCAAGACTCGATTTGAAATTAAAGATCTTGGGGCCCTTTGCTATTTCTTAGGCATTAAAGCTGCCCGATCTAAATCTGGAATTGTGTTTTCCCAACGAAAATATGCTCTTGATCTTCTCTCAGAGACCGGGATGCTTGGATGTAAGCCTATTGCCACACTTATGGATACTACTCATAAAATTAGTCCGGATGACGGTGAGCTCCTCTTTGACCCTGAAATGTATCGGCGACTAATTGTATGACTTATCTATCTCGCTATTACTCGGTTGGATCTTTCATATGTTTTGGGTGTTGTAAGTCAATTCATGCATGTTCCACATATCATACATCTGACGGCAGTATATCATATTCTTCGGTTTCTTAAATTTTCCACATGCAAAGGTTTACTATTTCAACAACATGGCCACCTTCATCTATTTGGTTTCTCTGATGTTGATTGTGTTGAAAGTCTACATGATTGGCAGTCTACATCTGGGTATTGTACATTTTTCCGCTGCAAGCTTGTCACCTAGAAGAATAAGAAGCAATCCGTTGTGTTACGATCTTCCGTTGAGGCTGAATATCAGGCGATGGCTAATGTGACATGTCCAAGGTGTCCCAAATCAATTACGTATCGGCCATTACGGCCGATACGTAACAGTAACGGTGGGACCCATTATGCGATACGGGGCCGTATCGGCCGATGTCCCGATTTTGTACCCGTAACGGCCATTACTGACCCGTAACGGCTGTTGCGGCCTTTGAAAAAAAAAAAAAAACCTTACCTTTTTTCCTTTCTTTTCTTCTTCTTCTTCTTCTTCTCGGACGATTCTTGGCCATTTGTCATGCATTGGCTGCAAATTGCGGCCTTCGTCTTCGTCTTCTCTCTCTCTCTCTCTCTCTCTCTCTCTCTCTCTCTCTCTCTCTTCTCTCTCTCTCTTTTTTCTTTTTTTTCCTCTTTCTTTTCTTCTCTTCTTTTTCTTCTTTTTCTTTTTGGTTTTTTTTTTTTTTTTTTTTCTTTCAGGTGTACCACACACCAGCTTAGCTGCTATAGGTACATGTCACGCTAAGACGAGCGCTGACACTCCTTGAGCTCTGAGTTGTACGAACGGTTCAAAGGAGATCAAAGTTATATGGGCTCCACAGCGACGTATTTATTATATTTACACCGTTCATCTATTTTTAAATATCATTTTAGAGCATTACTTAAAAAATGAATCATATCCAAAGATCGTCTGGACCACACCAAAAATAGCTACGGAGATGATGATTTTCACCGTTAAACAATTCGTAGGCCCACCATAACATTTATTTTCCATCCAATCTGTTCATAAGGTCAAAAAGACCTTAATGAAGAGGAAAAACAAATTTCATATTGATCCAAAAGTTCTATGATCCCAAAAAAGGTTTCAATGGTAGACGTTCAATCCCCCACTACTTTTTGCAGTGTGGTCCACTTGATAATTAGATCTGTATTATTTTTCGTGTCAAGCCTTAAGACAATCTCGTCAAAGGAATGGACGGTTTAGATATAACACATTCATCACGGGTGGGGCCTAAAAACTTTGACACGTGTGCTACACTTCACAATCTGAGTCCCGCCTAATTTGGGCCCTTAAAAAATTGTACACAACACATATATTAACTTAAAATTTACCAATTAAATTATAAACTGCAATTTCTAACTCACAATGCCAAAATCAAATTATTTGAATAGTTTTAATTGTTATTTTGTGGACTTTTATTTTTTAAAATAGGGCCTTTTGATTTTTTTCATAATTCACTATCTAATAAATATCCACCAATACATAAGTAGGATAATGGCAATATATTGCATAAATTTGAGGCTAATTTGGGGCATAGATTGGTCCTCCAAGTCAGCCCAAAATTGGCAACGCCATCTACCTGAATTTAATTTCATTTTTTTAAAGAAATATTAGGAGAAAGATATTAAATTGTTATGTATATAAATTAGATAGTTAGAAAATTAAATATATAAATTTTGTAGTCAAATTGAAGTTACTTGGTTCAAAAATTAATCAGACAGTCCGATACTTCTCACCAAAGAGTGGACTGTTACACCACCATAAACATGTTCCAATTTATAAATGAATGCATATTTGGAATGCTTAGAATATTCTGGATTTAATCCATATTTTTTTGGCAAAAAAAAAAATAAATTGCGCCGTTATGCCCCCGTATCGCCTTTACACCCCCGTATCCGTATCATTATATTCCAGATTTAATCCATATTTTTTCATATTTTTTTGGTAAAAAAAAAATAATTTGCACCGTTATGGGCCGTTACGCCCCTGTATCGCCGTTACACCCCCGTATCCGTATTGGTTTGGAGGGCACCGTTACGCCAACCGATACCGATATGAGATACCTTGGACATTTCAACTTATTTGGCTATGATCCCTCTTATAGGGACTTGGTTACCATCCCCCAAGTCACATTCCTTTTCATTAGGATAATCAAGCTATCATTCATATTGCCAGCAATCCGGTGTTCCATGAGCATACGAAACACATTGAGATTGATCGTCACTTCATTTAGGAGAAAGTGGCTAACAAGGAAATTGCGACTCCATATGTCCGCACTGGAGACCAGCTGGCCGATGTTCTTACTAAGTCTCTAAGTCAGGATACTCTTTTTTGTATCACTAGCAAGTTGGGCATGATCAATATCTATGCTCCAACTTGAAGCAGAGTGTAGAAAGAGTAGTGTGTGCGTGTGTTAGCTGTGCAGTTGGAATACATGGCCAACGTTTAAGCAATGTGATGGTAATGCAATATCTAGCTATACATCTTAGGGAGGGAGATTTGGGCAATCCAATCAATCCATCCAGATTGTCCATTATATCCAGCCCACAGTGCATGGACCACCATGAAAATCAAAATGATTTGATGATGCTACCAATCTAAGTTGGCCTTCTTTTCTATAGCCCCCCAATGTCCAAGCCCTCAATGGGATAGTCAGGACTTTCTCATAAAACTGATTCTTTAGAACCATGAGTAATCTTTGACGGGCTCCACTGAATCAATGGTTCAAATCGCTGATTGGACCTTATTTTTTACAAGCAATTTTGACTGTCTTTTTCACAGACTGCCGATCAGATGGTTAGGATAGTCCAATCAATGTGATTTTTACTTGGTGGCCTAGTAAGTATGGGCTGCACCCAGTAGACAATCTGGATAGACTGATTGGACTTTCCACATGCCACTTCACAGCTTGGGACTATAACTTACACTGCCCTTACTGCAAGGCATCGGTCTTTATTTAAAAGTATGAGGGATGAACTGGGATTTGCTAGATTAGAGAATGAAGTGGTGGATCATGGCACACATTTCAACATGGCTCACATGTATGAAACCCAAGCCAATTATTAGGTGGGCCCAACCATTAACATATCTTGACCCATAAATCCATCAAATTGACTAGTCAGGTGGGCCACACTCATCGAAGGAAAATGGACTGCTAGAAACAAAACCACCAATGATCCATATCCGACATATTCACGCAGCCCCCTACCGAATGGGCCAGCTTCAATTTCTGAGCAAGATATGTTCACATTGAGGCCCACCTGATACATAGCCCGGATCTCGCACAAGCATCCACGGCATCATCTGGGCCACAATTCAACTTCTCAATCTCCTGAGAACAAATAATCAGTTTAGCATTTCTTTTCAATATTTCAGTACTGAAAGACCAAGTTGAGTCAATCTGACCCAGATGGAAAATCCATTCTAAGCGGATTTCCAGACTTCCTAACCAACTACTTCTACACCAATCAGACTATCAAATTGACCAAAAAAACAAAAACAATTCCAATTCGAAATACAAAAATAGGTAAAAGGGGAAAGAAACATCTTGGTATTGAAAGTTTGAGTGGAGTCTATTCAAACCAGTTGGGCATCCATGCAGACAAGATTTCCAGACTTCCCAACTACTCCAATAACCCAATTACTAGATTGACCCCTAAAACTGAAAGGCTTGATCAGATTGGTTGGCCTACAGGATCTAACAATTTCTACATGATCTTAGGGACCTTCGCACAGAATAGAAGATGAACGGCCCGCATCCAGCAATCCACCGAACTACTATGACAGCAGAAATGACCTAATCACCCTTCGTCAAAAGGCAGCTTAATATACAATATATGCTCTTGTTATTCCTCTCAATTTTCTCTCCGAGGAATCTCCTGGATGGATGCATTTTCTGAGGAAATATCTCCCCTTGAAAGGGAGGAACCAAGAGGATTATGTTGGGAGCCGCAGAAGCAAACCCCAAGTACGAATCACACAAACGAAAGATAAACACAAAAAAAGCAAACCAAAGAACACACGATTTTACGTGGAAAAACCCTTGCAGGTAAAAACCATGACACAAAGCGACGAGCATGAGAGTAAGCATCACAAGAGTAACACCGCCTTTCTCAAGCACCTGTTGGATAAAATGATGACGAACATCAATACGCTTAGTACGAGAATGATATACCAAATTCTTTACCAATTTGATCGTGCTTTCGCTGTCATAATTAACTAGCACAGCCTCTTGCTAAAGCCCAAGTTTGTTCATCATTCCTCTCAACCAAACACCTTCCTTGAATACCTCTGTCACTACCATATACTTTGTTTTAGTTGTAAAAAGAGCAACCACAGACTGAAGCTTTGACATCCAACTAATCACTCCACCCACTAGCACAAACGAGTAATCGGAAGTTGACATTTTATTGTCCACATTTCCTATGTAAAACAAATCAACATAGCCTACAAGTTTGTCTTCTGATTTTTCAAATGTCAAGACGTAGTCCATTATAACCTCGTAAATATTGAAGTAGTTATTTCACCGCCTCCAAATATTGCTTGCCGAGGTTTGACATGTATCTGCTAACAACACTGGATGCATGTGAAATATCAAGTCTCATAGAGACCATGACATACATCGAACTGCCAACATCACTCGAGTAAGGTACACGAGACATAAACTGTTTTTCTTTATCTGTAGTGGGACATTGCTCTAAAGAAAGCCGAAAGTGAGCAGCATGAGGTGTGCTAACCAGTTTACCATTGTCCATACCAAACTTGACCAACACCTTCTCAAGATATTCTGCCTGAGACAATTGTAACCTGTTTCTCTCTATCTCCATGTATATTAATGCTAAGAATCCTCTTTGCAGCCCCCAGATTTTTTATCTCGAATGTCCCTGATAATTGAGTCTTCAATATATTGATCTCAGACATGCTATGGCTAGTGATAAGTATGCCATCAACACATACTATTAGTACAATGAATTCTCCATCAATCAGTGCCTTGATGTAGACACAATGATCATATTCACTTCTGGTAAACAATCAAATCTTTTATACCATTGCATAAGCGACTGTTTTACGTCGTACAATGACCTCCTCAACCTGCAAATCTTATTCTCTAACCCCTGTATCTCGAATATTTCTGGTTGTTTCATGTAGATTTGCTCTTCCAATTCCCTACGTAGGAAAGCAGTCTTCACATCCATTTGTTTCAGTCAGTGTTGTCATGTGCGGTTGCATATGCGCATAATGCTGGGGCGATCGCATATGCGGCAATGGCATATGCGATCATTGCACATATACGATCGCATATGCCACATGCGCCAGCATATGCGATCGCATATGTGATGTATGCGATCACATACTGCATATGCAATCGCATAGTGGCCAACGGTCATATTTCTGACCTTTTTTTTTAATCCAGATTTTCTCTATAAATATGTATTCTAAGCATTCCTACATGCAAAAAAAGCTCAAACTCTCTCTCTCTCTCTATTCTCTATTTTGTTCTCTTACATATTTCTAAGCACTCTACAATCTACATCCACTCCTCTCCATCTATATTCCATATTTCTTTTCTTTCAACTTTCAAGAATCAAGAATCAAGATTGAGATTGAAGTTTCAATCAAGGAAGGGTACATAGTACTAACATACATCCACATTCAAGAATCAAGAAGATTCAAGAGTCAAGACTCTTCAAGAGACTACAACTACAACCAAGCTCTCCAATCTCCATCCATTGAATTGATTGAACTCTCTTTCTACTTTCTAGTTCAATCAAGGAAACATACATCACTCTCACTTTCTATCTCTCTTTCTATCTTATTTTCACTTAGAGTTTCATATTTCATAATATCCAAGTTCTAAGTTTTCTAAGTTCTAACTTCTAACAACTTCTATCATTTTTTTTAAGTTTGTTTGTTAATTGATTTGTTACTTCGTTAGTTGTTACAACTTACAACTTACAACTTACAACTTACAAGTACAAGTTACAACAAGAATTCAAGATCAATACTCAAGTCAAGGGGCAAAGGTGAAGAGAATACAACTTATATAAGAATTTGAAAGTTGAAAGTTGAAAGTTGGAACCTCTTTTAGATTTGTAATTTTAATTTTGTTTGTGTGTAAATCTCTCTCTCTCTCTCTCTCTCTCTCTCTCTCTCTCTCTCTTTCTACAAGTGTAACTCAACTCCCTCCCTCTTTCTCATTTTCTTTTCCCTCTTCTTCTCCCTTTCTACAAGTGTAAGTGTGTAACTCAACTCTCTCTCTCCCTCTACTAGACTACTACTACTAGTGTAAAGTGTGTAAGTGTGTGTGTGTAAGTGTAACTCTCTCTCTCCCCCCCCACAAGTCCCATCTCTTTAGTCTCTTTACTCTTACTCTCTTAAATCTTACTTCTTAGTCCTTAGTCTCTTACTTTACTTCAGTTTACTTTTTATTTGTAGTTTACTTTCTAGTTTCTAGTTAGTAGTTACTTTTTAGTACTAGGCTATTAGCAAGTAGCAATCAATAATACACACACCACCATCATAATGCCTTCTTCCCAATCTTCCTCTTTGAAACCCAAGTCGAATGACCCGGGTTGGAAGCATGGGCACTACCGTAGTGCTACCGAAAAGACTCACAAAGTCTGTGAGTTATGTGAGTTCCGGTGGCATTGCAAGGCACAAGCAACACCTTACACATTTACCAGGGTCAAATACAAAAGCATGGACAAAATTACTCCAGAAATTCGAAGGGAGATCGTGGAGTATATAGAAAAACAATCAAGAAAGAAATGCAATAGTGCCCTACGTCAGGAGGAATAACTGGAACAAGATGCATATGAAGATATAAATGTAGTTAATGTAGATGAAGCTAGTCTCACTCCTCTACTTCGACAGGCCAGTCTAAACCACAAGTACAACCATCGAAAAGAGCTCAAGGGCATGGGCCCATGGATAGATGGTGTAGACCATGCCCCAAGGATGTGATCAACCAAAAGGGTAGAAGGGAAGGGCCAGCTCAAACAATTTTAGAGAACCCGTTATACAAAAAAATAGGAAAACCACAATTCAATATATTGCTAAGTGGTTTTACCAAACCGGCATTGCTTTCAACGCCGTTAAATCGAGAAGCTTCATAATAATGGTTGAGGCTATAGGTCAATTTGGACCTAAGACCTCCTTCATATCATGAAATGAGGGAGACATGCCTAAAAACTGAAGTTGAATGTACACAATCCTTCATAACTGAATATAAGGAATCATGAAAAATATATGGTTGTTCACTAATGGTCGATGGATGGACCAATAAATCCGGTCGGTCTCTCATTAACTTTTTGGTAAATTATCCAGCTGGGACAATGTTCTTGAAGTCAGTGGATGCGTCAAGCCATTCACACACAGGAGAATATTTGTTTAACTTACTAGATAGTGTAGTTGAAGAAACAGGTTGGGAATATATTGTACAAGTAATTGTAGATAACGCAGCCTCGTATGTAATGGTCGGTCGTCTTCTTATGAAGAAGAGGCGACGTTTATTTTGGACCCCCTGTGCGGCCCATTGTATTGATCTTATGTTAGAAAATATAGGTAGATTATTTATAAATGTGATTGCAAGGGCTAAAAAAATCACGATCTTTATGTACAAACACGCCCTTCTTCTCAGTCGAATGAGAAAACACATTAAGGGGTAACTTGCTATGTCCAGCAGTCACCTATTTCGCTACAGCCTTTTTAACACTACAAAGGCTACATGCAAAGAAATCAGAACTTAAAAGCTTTGTAGTGTTGTCCGATTTTACAAGTGGGCCTTGGTCAAAGAAGGCAGAAGGGAAACGGGTTTAACAAACAATTTTTTCTCAAAGTTTTTGAACTCAAGTGGTAAAGGAGCAAAAATCATCCGAGCCCTTAATCACTGTGTTGCGATTGGTAGACGGGGATGAGAAGCCCGCAATGGGCAACATGTATGACGCGATGGAGAGGGCAAAAATAAAATCATGGACCATTTTAATTATAGAGACCGTGATTACAAGCAAATTTTAGATATTATAGATAGAAGATGGGGCAGCCGAATGTCATCCCCATGGTATTCAGCTGCTTACATCCTTAACCCAGCCTGCTGATCAAGCAGAAGTACTAACTATGCATATGGTTGGATTTAATGCATATGGTTGGATTTATTGATGTCTTGGAAAGAATGATTCCAGATAGAGGAGAACAAGACAAGATCTCAACTTTGCTGGACTTCTATACAAAAAGTGAAGGGATATTCTCAATGGATATCATAATAAGACATCGGACAATGAAATTACCCAGTAAGTACTTCTATGAATGTTAGTGTACTGTGTACTGAGCTCTTACAAATAGTTTTTCTACAAAGTGTCTCTAAGACTCTAACCTACTTAAACTGTTTTTCTCATCTGACTGGTGGGCTGCCTATAGAGTGAACCCGAATAGGAAGAATTCAGCTCTAAAGAAGCTGGCTATGAAGATTCTTGGACTCACGTGTTCTACCAGTGGTTGCGAGCACAATTGGAGCACGTTCGAGGCGGTAAGTTTAGACTGTTTAGTAATTGTTTGTAAACTTTAATTTTTTAGTGGCCTAAGTTAAATTAATTACCTAAATAGTTAATGTCGAATGCGCTTTCTTTCTTGCAGATTCATACCAAGAAAAGGAATCGCCTTGAGCAAAAAAAGCTCAACGACTTGGTTTTCGTTTAATACAATAAAAAATTGCGAGAACGATTCCAAAGTAGGAAAGAAAAGCCCGGTTTCTTTGACCCTATCTGCTTAGATGAGTTGGATGCAGATAACGAGTGGCTCGTAGAGACGAAGGACCCGGTATTTGCTGGAGAGGAGATGACATGGGTACAAGTTGAAGATGCCGCATACGGATCGACACCTGGTGAAGGTAGTACCACTCGAAGGCGAAGGACGGGGGAAAGCCGGGAGACGAGTAGTGGCCGTCAACCCGTTGATAAGATTGAAGAGATTGAAGAAAAAGATGGTGATAATGATCATCAAGCTGAAGATCATCCACCATTGGATGTTGATAAAGTATTAGTACGTACAGATGATGAAGAAACGGAAGAAGAAGAAGTGTATGTGGAAGAAGGAGATGACTCGAATGATGATGATGATGATGGTGGTGGTGGTGGTGGACCTGGTGGTGATATGCCACAATGGCTACTAGATCAATGTATATGATTATTGATTAGATAAATAATAAATACATAACTTCTTAATTTTGTTTAATATTTACTAAGTCTAAGTGTGTTAATGTTGTTGATTGTTGATAACTTGATATATTATATATCATGTAGTGTTGAATGTTGAATATGGATATTTCATATTTGTTAAATGTTAATTGTTAAGTTAACTATATTGTAATTTGTAAATGTATGTAATTGGTTTTATTTTATTTTTACTTAAATTAAATGTATTTCATGTCCCAATGACATATAATAATTTATTTTGATTTTTTCTGATTTTTTTTCCGATTTTTCTAATTTTAAAAAAAAAAATTTGAAAAAATGCGAAAAAAATAAATAAATATGCGACTGCATATGCGATTGTGCGATCACATATGCTATTCGACAACATTGGTTTCAGTTACAGATTGTGTTGGGCAACCAGCACCAACACAAATATGATAGATACTTACTTGACCACTGGTGCGAATATCTCACTGAAGTTGACGCTTTCTTTCTGAGCATATCCCTTCGTAACCAATCTTGCCTTGCACCTATCATGTTTCTTCCAATAAATCCCACTTACATCCGATCACTTTTCGTCCAATGGGAAGCTCCGCCAGCTCCCACATCTCATTCTTGCACAAAGAGTCCATCTCGTCCTACATCGTTACCATCCACTTTTCAGCATCCGTGTCATCCAATGCTTCCTAAAAGGTAGACGGATCCCCTCATCTGTAATGAGAGCGAATACAACATTTGAGTCATCTCTATATCTTGCCAGTAATCTACGATCTTTCGGTGGATTTCTCCTCACATGTGGTTGCTCCACTTGATCATGTACCTCTTCCTGCAGCTTAGCTTATACTAGTGTCTCACCCTTGTCAATTTCAACATCAATCACCGCTAATTTCTCTATTTTCTTGTGTTCATCCTTGCAGAACAAGGAATCCTCATCAAACCTGACGTCACGGCTAATCGTGATCTTCCATGTGACCCGATCATATAGCATATATCCTTTCACACCATTACCATAACCCACAAAGGTACACTTCTTCACCCTTTGGTCCAACTTATCTCTCTCAACAGACGGTACATGAGAGTAATTATCGTAACCAAACACTCGCAGTCCCGAGTAGTCTACATCATGACCACTCCACACTTCTTCTGAAATTTTACAATCTATGAACGTGGATGGGGACTGATTCACTAAATAAAAAATTCGTATTGATGGCCTCAGTCCATAGATCCTTACTCAATGTAGTATTACTCAACATGCTTCATGCTCTCTCTAAGAGAGTCTAATTCATCCGTTCCGTCACACCATTCTACTCTAGTGTATGCCCTATTGTATTATGCCTCACGATCCCTCTATATTTGCAAAACTGATTGAATTTCTTAAAAATAAATTCTCCGCCGTTGTCTATCCTCAACACTTTCAACTTCTGCCCTGACTATTTTTCTATCATCGCCTTCCACATCTTGAAAGTGGCAAAAACATCGAATTTATTTTTCAAAAAATAAACCCACGCTTTTTTGGAGAAATCGCCAATAAATGTGACAAAGGATGATGATCATCCATTAGAAACGACAGGTGACGAGCCCCCATACATCTGAATGCACATAATCAAGCACACATTTACTTATACGTCTTCCAAACTTAAAAAACAATCGTGATTGTTTACTATATATGCAATGCTCACATATATTAAAATCAACGCTTTTAAATGCAGGAATCAAACAACAATCAGAAAGTACCTTTATACTGCGCTCACTCATGTGGCCTAAGCACGCATGCCACAAACGTGCCAATGTAAACTCTACTACGAACGCTACAATTCCACCCATTTTAATATTCCTGATCAACTTATAAAGGTTACCGCTCCACTGTGCTTTCATAACGATGAGTGCCTCCTTTGAAACCTTCAGGGCACGATCAAACCCGGTAAACTTGTACCGAAGTGCCTTGAGAGCCCCTAGTGATATCAGATTCTTCCTTAGATCAGGAACGTGTCTTACATCCGTCAGGATACATTACATCCTATCAAACATCTTGATACGCACCGATCCAACACCAACAACCTTACAGGCAATGTCATTGCCCATAGAAACTTGACCACCATCGTACTTGTTATAACTGGTGAACTAACTCCAATGAGAGGTCATGTAGCATGAAGCCCCCGAATCCAAAATTCACTCATTGCTATGATACCCAGATTTGGATGCAGTTAGAACGTCATAACCACCTGCCTCTTCACTAGATTCTGCTGCATTGGGCCTCCTTCGATGATTCATCTGATTTTTCTCTCTTCTAGGCGTTGGGATTCCAACAATCCTTCATGTCTCAGCCTTCCCCGGTTCCAACACTTTATCTTCCATTTGCCCTTAGATTTGGACCTAGATTGCGAATTTTCCTTCTCCCGCTCAGAAGCTCTTCCCCTAGCAACCAGCACATCCGTAGAAGAACCCTGCCATTGTCTTTTTTTCTCAGTTGCTTCGAATGAAAGGGTGAGATAATGGTTTCGACGTCTATGGTCACCTTACCGTGGTATATAGTGTCTACGAGATTCTCGTACAACTCTGGAAGAGAATTTAATAGGATTAAGGCTTGATCTTCTTCATTGATCTTCACCTCCACACTAGTCAACTTGCAAAGTATTTGATTGAACGCGCTAATGTGTTCATTACGAACCGACCAGTTCGCCATCTTCAGATTATAGAATTGTTTTTTCAAATAAAAACGATTACTGAGATATTTCGTTATGTAAAAGCTTTCTAACTTTGTCCAAAGCCTTGTAGTGGTCTTCTGATCAAGGACATTATAAAGGACATCATCCGTCAAACATAATTGGATCGAGGTAATCGCCCTCTGATCAAGTTCTTCCCACTCTTAATCGCCCATAGTCGCAGAACGCTTCGCTATACGAAGGAGTGCCTATTGTAAACCTTGTTGAATTAGAAGGCCTCTCATCTTCACCTTCCATAGTTCAAAGTTATTTTTCCCAGTGAACTTTTGTCTCATGCTTCACGTTAGATTCTTTCATCATCATGCTTCAAATTCAAACTCAAATCCCAACATATAGCTCTGATACCACTTGTTGGGAGCTGCGGAAGCAAACCCCGAGTACGAATCACAAAATGCAAACAAAGCAAACCAAAGAACACATGATTTTACATGGAAAATACCCTTGTGGGAAAAAACCACGACACAAAGCGATGAGCAATCTAATATGAAAACAAAAGTACAAGAGATAGATCAACTTACAGGTGTGAAAATGCAAGTTTTCTCCCTTCAAAACCCTACGAACAATTTAACTCTCATTGTTCTCTCTCGTTCTACCCTAATCCCGTATTACACCCATATATATACTGTTACGACCGGAATAGGAAACAAATTGCACAATTATGCAAAACCGCACGCGCCATTGATTTAAGCATCGATCGATCAAGTAACCCTTGATCGATCGAGCCCCTGTGTTCGATCAATCGAACGTGCTCAAAAGTGTCCTAAGAGTTGACATGGATTTTCCGAATCATGTCGATTGATCAAACTTGTCCAAAACTATCCAAAAACCAATATGTTTAATCTGAGGTTTACTCAACTAATCGAGCAATCTGTCCGTTCGATTGATCAAACTCTCCCGCTTCTGGATAGATTGAAGACATCCAAACAACAAATTAGGAGTTGGAATATGATAAACCTTATTCCTATCACATCCGAACTCTCTTCCTTATCACATTCCTCTCTCATTTGAATTTAAATTTCAAGAGTATGGGACTAGAGAAATGGAAATGTTTCAAGGGACCTAGATTGCGAAGCGATTGCATAGTGTATCACATAGCACCAATATAGGTACTATGTGCTTCTGGAAAAGCTCTGTGGGCCCTGCCATGATGAATGTGTTTTTATCCACGCCATCCATCCATTTGCCAACTCATTTTAAGGCATGAGCCCAAAAACGAGGCAGATCCAAATCTCAGGTGGATCACAAAACAGGAAACAGTGGTGATGGAATGCCCACCATTAAAAACTTCTTGGGGCCTATAGAAGTTTTGGATCAAACTGATATTTGTGTTTTCCTTTCATCCAGGTCTGTGTGAACTAATCAACAGGTTGGATGGCAAATAACATTACAGCAGACCCTAGGAAGTTTTAATGGTAGGCATTCAATCACCACCTTTTCCTGTGGTGTAGTCCACCTGACATTGAATCTGCCTTATTTTAGGGCGTTAGCTAGGAAAATGGATGCACTGCCTGGATAAAAACAAACATAATGGTGGGGCTCACTGAACTTCTCCAGCAGCACACAGTACCGACTCTACCCTATCCGAGTCCTGTTTCTAGTGACACAGATTTCCTGTGAAAGCCAAGTTCTGCGCAAGGATGCTAAGTGGGGCCCACCGTGATGTCTGTGAGAAATCCACTCTGTCCATCTGTTTTGAGAGCTCAATTTACGACGTGCGACCAAAAACGAGGCAGACCTATTACTCGAGTAGCCACACAAGAGGAAAATGTGGGAAAAGGGAAGCCTACCATTGAAACCTTCCCGAGCTCGACCTTGATGTTTATATGCCATCTAAACCGCTGATAAGGTCATTCTCACTGGGATGAAGTGAAAACACAAACCTTAGCATGATACAAAACTTTTGTGATTATGTGAATGTTTCAACGGTGGTCATTGAATCCCCACTGTTTCATCTCATATGGCTCACTTGAGTTTTCGATCCGCCTCATTTTTAGTCTCATCTCCTAAAATAATCTCGCAAAACGTATGAACGGTGTGGATTTCTCACAAACATCACAGTGGCCCACCTAGCACCCAGCGCAGTAACCTCCGCAAAATACTTTCGCAGGAAATCCGCGTCCTGTTTTGACGGATAACTGTGTAGGACCACCCACGTAGTTTCCCACAAGTGGGCCGTGCAGGCCCATATCCAACAAAAACAAGAACAATTTCAATTAAAAATAGAAAAATAGAAAAAGGTGGAAAAAAAAAAAAAAAAAAAAATCTATCTTGGTATCGAAAGACCGAGTCGAGTCGATCCGAACTAACCAGATTTCCAGACTTTTCGGCTACTTATCTACACAAACCAAATTACCAAATTGACCCCCAAAACAAGAACAATTCCAACTCAAAATACAAAATAGGAAAAAGGGGCAAAAACCATACCACAACTCCCTTGATCTTTCACGGGCGTGACCGCACCTTTCTTTCTCCAATCAACGGTATCCGGTACATCCTCGAGGGGCCGTGATAGCACTGTCCGAGGAGTGGATCGGCCAGGCAGTCCAGAGAATCCGAGGCGAGTGGCCTTGAACTCCTGGTGAGTGAGATCGGCGAAGGCGTTGAGGGCGAGGGTATAAGTGGAATTTTCCAAGCTGTTGTGTTGAGTGATGAAATCGAGATTGTCTTGAAAGATTCGGAACCTGTGCAGCTTCTCCTCTTCGGAAGAGTAGGTCTTGGCGTACTCATCGCACCAGGATTCGAACAGATCGGAGTTTGATGAGGCGATAGAGAGTAGAAGGAATGCTGAAAACAGGAGCGAAAGAGAGGAAAACGCCATCAGTTTCGTTGCTGTTTCTGTTTTTTTGGTTCTGAGAGAGAAGGTGGGAAGAGCTACCAGACCCCTACGGACACTTTGGCGTGTAAAATCTTCCCACGTGTTCCTTGTTCTTCCTCTCTTAACTATCTGCCCGTGGATTTATCCGAAGTTCCTTTTGCCTCCGTCGCGATATATTTAAGAACTGCGTGCTTCGCTCCCCACGAGGCCCACGTGACGAGATGGTGTTCGGTATCTGTTTGTTTTCTGTCACGTGCGGTGTCTTCGAACTTGCCAGAATCGAAATAACGGCTCCATTGAAACCGAATAATTTTAATCCAGCATCTCATGTACTTCCCATGTGACCAAAATTTGAGAAGATTAATAGTATTTTTAATCAATTGCATAATATTTGTAATGATAAGTGATAATTGCATAAGGGTGGGGGGTTATGCTTTAATTTCCATTAAAAATGACTTTTTAGCATATCAATGTTATCTAACAAAAGAAACTCACGGTCAGTTACTAAGGAGTGAATGAAAGCATGCATCTCCTAAAATAACTATTGTATTAAATAAAAATCAAGTCCAATGTATGAGCGTAAATTTGAATTACGGTTAAGGATCAGCTATAAGAATTATTTCTACTTGATTATTATTACTTTTACGATAAACTTAGATATAATAAATTGATAGATTTGATTTGGTTTGATTGGTGTGAGATGATTTTCTGTATTGATTTCCTCAGTTACTTGTAAATCTTTTATGCAACCTTCATTCAAGCATTCTTCTCTTCAATTTGACAATTATGGCAAGTGAACAATTATTATTCAGATTCTTCTTTCATGTGCGTTTCTCTTTTGTGATCGTTCCTCTTCTCTCAGTCAATGTTCTATCTTTGATCATAGCTCATTCCTCGACCGCCTTCCGCATCTTGACACGACTCATCTTTCCACTCGACTAATTTTTCTCTCGATTGCTTGACCACATCTTTCCACTCAACTAATTTTCTCTTGCTTGGACTTTTCGGACGTGCCAGTTGTAATTTGGTGAAAGACACTCTGAACATATTTACAGATCTCACGCATGCTATATATCTCTCTGTTATGACATGTGTCATTTCCTTAATAGGCTCAGCCAAAATTAGGTGGTAACATTGCTCCCCACATCGCGTATACTTTAAGATGCAAAAGGTGAGGGCGACATTGATTCGTTGTTTAGAGCAATAAATATGACTGTTTAACCGAGTAAAAACATTAATTTTAGTCATTTTGGTCAAACTTAGCTATTTCAGTCGAAGAACAAATTTTGGCGTCTTGATCAAACTCGATCGTCTTGATCGAGAAACATCGAATTTGGCCATCTTAATTAAAAAACATCAAATTTGGCCATCTTGGTCGAACTCAACTATTTTGGTCGAAAAATGTTAAATTTGGCCATCTTGGTCAAATCTGGCCGAATTCAACTACTACAGTGAAGATTGTCAGTCATTCCATTTCGAATAAAGCTTATGGTAGACCGGGTTAATAGCACGGTCAAGAACTTTGCTTGCTATACCATTTGTTGCGGCATGGAAGCTATTCAAGCTTTTGACTTGGCTAGCTATCCATCTGTTGAAGGTTTTGGCATGAATTCGTGACTGTTCAGCCTGAGCTCGTAATTACTATACCATACGTTAATTCTCTATTTACATATCATGTAACCCAGCTATCATTATCTCAAAAAGATTCGTTATCCATCTCACTTTCTCTTGACTTTCATACTAGCTCATGTTATCGAGTCCCACTAGGCATGCCACAAATTATTATTTTTGCACGTTGGTGAAAAATGAATATTTATGATAGCAATTAGTTGCTTGAGTCCAACTAGACATATCAAAAATTGTTAGCATTCGGTTTGTTTTCAGTCACATACAGTGTATGTGAGCCTGCCAGAATTGATATAACGGCTCAATTCAAACCGAACAACTTTGAACCCAAGCATCGAAATAAGCATATATATCCAGTATGAATGTATTTGATCATAATTTGAGAAGATTGGTCACCTACTTAGCCACTTACAAAATATTTATAATGATTAGGTAAATTACAAATAAAGGATCCTTACTCTTGCTCGAGTGGTAGACTCTCAGGAGTTTCAACACTCGGTCAAGGGTTCAAGTATCCATGGTGAAATCCCACTACGGCATGAGTGTGGGGTGTGTGTGCATGTGTAAATTTTATTTTATTTTTTAAAAAAAGTAATTACAAATAAGGATTATTATTATGGATTATTTCTATTGGATTATCACTACTCATGGGATGGACCGATATAAAGTAAATTAATATATTTGATTTAGTTCATGTGGTTTGAGATGACTTTCTCTGATGATTTCTCAACTGTTTATAGATGTCTCCCATAGCTTTCGTTAAAGTCTATATTTTTTTCTCTTTAATACAGTAGTTACGGTAGCTGAAGAGTCACCATCCAAAATTTTCTTTCACGCATGTTTCTCTTCTGTAATTATCCCTCTTATGTCAGTCAATGTTCTGTTTTCGATTATAGTTTGTTTCTCAATTGCCTGATGCATCTTGGAGTATACGGTGGCATCTCATTTTTTCACTTGACCGATTTTTTCTTGACCTTTAGACGACATCTTTCCATTTGACCAATCTTCTCCAGCATGGATTTTCAGGTTATGCAAGCTGTAATTTCATAAAAGAAGCCATGGACATCTTCAAAAATCTCACACATATCATGTGTCTCCCTATCATGACACACATGTCTTTTCCTTAATCAGATTGCCTAGACTTACGGGTCATTTGGCACCATGGATTGGAGGGGATTGGAGGGGGTTTCCAATCCCCTGGTTGTTTGGCAGCATAAAGTAAATGGGGTTGTAAATCCAGGGATTTCCAATCCCCTCTTTGAGAGGGTTTGCAATCCATGGTGAGACTTGGATTACACCTAAAATCATATCAATAGTTGCAGATGTAACATGTGTGTCACTATACACTATCATTCTATTGGGCACATGGCCCACTAATGATGATCAGCACCATCCAAACATTGTCCATGTAAATCAACGATTAAAATCGTTGGTTAGTTACTCAGACATGATCTTGTGCTTATGACCCATCTGAGGCTTGGAATTTCATCATTTTCAGGCAAAGCATATATTTCTGCAGGCTTATCACAACTATTTTATCAAAAATTACATATCTCACTACTAATTAGAGATATTAAAGTTGAATTAATAATTAAATTCAAATCCTTGTAAATATACCAAGGATAGGTACTTTTGGATTAAAGTTGATTCACACTCCAGGTGCCAAACACACTGGGAGGATTGCAAATCGAGGGGGTTTGTAATCCAAGGGGGTTTTGGATCCATGGAGTTACAAATCCACACTCCCAAACAGGCCCTATGCTACAACAGATGGTAGGTTGATCTGAGCTGTCTGTTTTATGTGTGGGACCGTAAATAAGCTGTTTTATTTTATCCGTAACAATGAATTAGCGAGGATTTTATCAGTTGATTTTTAGAGCTGGATTAGAGACATCGAAAATTGCATTTTGCATCGTACTAAAATTTGTCAATAAAGAGTGATAATCAAAATCATCAGTTCAGCTTATTTTTCTCATAGTGACCTTTATAGGATGTATTCCACTTTATAGGATGTATTCCACAAAATGGACGGTTCAGATCATTGGATTACTTAGCATGTGGGCCAGTGTGAAGCGACACACACACGGAATTCTTTGTCGCGACGGAGGCAAAACGAATTCCGTGGATTTTACTAAATAAATGCCCGGCGACGGCTTTGCTAAGTGGCAATGCGTGTACAAGGAAGCTCATGTACACGCCATCACATGTGAACCATCACAAGTGCCAGCATGGCACATGTATATGAGATCCATTCCATTCATCAGGACATGGCCCTATCATTATTATACTAATATTATGGTCCATAATGAAAAAAAAAAATAAAAGTATGGCTGAAAAATTGGGAAGTTTTCTAAGCTGTTCAACTGCTTCTAACATCATGGTGCCAACCTGATTTTAGGGAGAGAAAATTTACATGGTTGGATCCAACTGATGGATTGCAAAGATATTGTACATATCTGCTATTCTGGCACGTGTGGTGTGCAAATTATATTCCTCCTTCAGGCGTGTGTACTTAGAAAACATCTGCCGTTTTCACTATATTGGGATTACGGACACAAGATTCGGTGGCTAGAGTCTAGACAGATGATATAAATGGAGCTCGGAGATACCGGACCATGGTAGAGCTTTCTATCAACTGTACACGTGGCAGTATCCAATGGGTGGGGCCATTTTATATGAAATTGGATTGCATGCTGAGCAACGCAGTACGCTCTTATCGTACTGAGTAAACTCAGTTGGGCACACCTTGAATTCAATTTTCTATCTAATTTAAGGGGTTGAGCCAAAAATCAAATCATATCCAAAATCAAGTAGATCATATCACAGGAAACATGATAACGATACCCATCACATAAACCTGACAGGCCCAATGTAATGATGTTTATTGTCATCCATCAGGACATGCCATAATATCATTATTATACTAATATTATGGTCCATAAAGAACAAATATAAACTTGATCCAAAATTTTCATGGCCCCCAAGAAATTCTCAACAATAACATTCAATTAAACTGTTTTGTTTCCCATGGACAGTAAAATGGATGGATGGAATGGATAAAATACATACTGTCATATCTGCTGATTCTGGCACGTTGCTGTGCAAATTATATTCCAAGTTGAGTTACTAAAACATCTGCCGTTTTCACTATATATATATATATATATATATATATATATATATATATATATATATATATATATATATGTGTGTGTGTGTGGATAGTGACTTAGTGCGCTACGGCCTCATGACCAGCCCCATGAGGTTGACTGCGTGGGCTCCACCATGATGCATTGAACATCTACCCCATCCGGATGCATCCATTCCATCATTTTGGGCCTAAGTCTCAAAAATCAAGTTAATCCGTGACTTGTGTGGGTCATACCACATATAGAAAGTGAGAGAGGGTCGTTTGCATGAATTAAAACATTCATAACCATTTTTGAGGGCCCATTGAGATGTGGTTTGAAAATTTATCCCATCCATTATGTGTGTCCCAACCTGAATGAGGGTTGGATGTCAAGGTTTTAGCACATGCAAAACTCGTGGGCCCCAACAAGTGCTTTTATATGTTTTAATATCCACACACTAAAATTTTAGATGGTATGGCCCACTTGAGGTTTATGTCCCTCCCATTCTTGGATATCCCATAATTTAAAGGGGACCCATCAAATGATGAAGTGTGGATGGAAAAACGCATCATGGTGGGGCCCACAGCACCTAGACCTCGGGGCTGGAGCTTATTGTCGCTCGGAGATACCGGACGCATGGTAGAGCTTTCATATATATATATATATATATATATATATATATATATATATATATATATATATATATATATATATATATCCGATGTGTGTGTGGGGGAGGGTGTTACTATGCGCCGACCTCTCTATCCGTCCCATGAGGTAAACTCAGTGGGCCCCACCGTGATGCGTGTGAACATCTACCCCATCTCCGATGCACCATTCCATCGTGCGCCTAGGTCTCAAAAATCAAGTCAATCCGTGACTTGTGTGGGCCACACCACATATAAAAGTGGAAAGGGGCCATGCACCATTAAAACATTCATAACCATTTTTTAGGGCCCACTGAGATGTGGTTTGCAAATCTAGCCCATCCATTATGTGTGTCCCACTTGAATGAGGGTTCAGAACAAGTTTCATAAGTGCATGAGAAAACTGGTGGGCCCCACCAAGTGCTTTTATATGTTTTAATGATCTACACAAAATTTTAGATGGTATGGCCCCACGGGTTCCGTATCAACAATGATTCTTGGGATATCCCATAATTTAAAGGGACCCATAAAATGGATGGATGTTGATGGTAAAACGCATCATGGGGCCCACACAACAGACCTCACAGAGCTTATTATTCCACTCGTAGCGCATTGTACCTTTTCCCATATATATATATATCCTGTGTGTGTGGGGGGGGTGTTACTATGCGCTCGACCTCTCTAGTCCGTCCCATGAGGTCGAGCTGTGTGGGCCCCACCGTGATGCGTTTCGAACATCTACCCCATCAGTCAGATGCACCATTCCATCGTGCGCCTAGGTCTCAAAAATCAAGTCAATCCGTGACTTGTGTGGGCCACACCACATATAAAAGTGAAAAGGGGCCATGCACCATTAAAACATTCATAACCATTTTTTAGGGCCCACTGAGATGTGGTTTGCAAATCTAGCCCATCCATTATGTGTGTCCCACTTGAATGAGGGTTCAGAACAAGTTTCAGGTGCATGAAAAACTCAGGTGGGCCCCACCAAGTGCTTTTATATGTTTTAACGGTGTCTACACATAATTTTAGATGGTATGGCCCACCTAAGTTCCGTATACGGCTGATTTTTAGGATATCCCATAATTTAAAGGGGACCCATCAAATGCACAGTGTTGATGGTCGAAACGCATCACGGTGGGGCCCACACGGCTAGACCTCACAGGAGCTTATTGTCAGCTCGAGTGCATTGTACCTTTTCCAATATATATATATATATATGTGTGTGTGTGTGTGTATATATATATGGGGGGGGGGGGGGGGGGAGTTACTATGTACTATGCGCTGGACCTCACGAGTCCGTCCCATGAGGTCGAGCTGTGTGGGCCCCACCGTGATGCGTTTCGAACATCTACCCCATCAGTCAGATGCACCATTCCATCGTGTGCCTAGGTCTCAAAAATCAAGTCAATCCGTGACTTGTGTGGGCCACACCACATATAGAAGTGGAAAGGGGCCATGCACCATTAAAACATTCATAACCATTTTTTAGGGCCCACTGAGATGTGGTTTGCAAATCCAGCCCATCTATTATGTGTGTCCCACTTGAATGAGGGTTCAGAACAAGTTTCAGGTGCATGAAAAACTCAGGTGGGCCCCACCAAGTGTTTTTATATGTTTTAACGGTGTCTACACATAATTTTAGATGGTATGGCCCACCTAAGTTCCGTATACGGCTGATTTTTAGGATATCCCATAATTTAAAGGGGACCCATCAAATGCACAGTGTTGATGGTCGAAACGCATCACGGTGGGGCCCACACAGCTCGATCTCACGGGAGCTTATCGTGGGGTCGAGCGCGTAGTACCTTTTCCCTATATATATATATATATATATATATATATATATATATAGAAATTTCCGACTGTATGACCCATTTATGGCCCATTCTCGAGACGAAGCCCACCTCATTTTACTTTCCAAGAATAAGCCCTGGCTGTACGACGCCTTCCCAAAGGTCGAAAATGCCCCTGCTTTTTCCTTCAAGCAGATCGACCGAGCACTGAAGCTCCTCGAACTTCGAGTTGTACGAACGGTTCAAAGGAGATCAACGTTACATGGGCCCCACGGTTATGTATTTAGTATATCCACAACGTTCATCCATATTTCGAGATCATTTCGAAGCATTATCCAAAAAAAAAAAAAAAATCATATCTAAAGATCAATTGGACCACACCACAAAGAGCAGCAGAAATTTGATTTTCACCGTTAAAACTTTTGTAGGGCCCACCATAACATTTATTTTCCATCCAATCTATTCACAAGGTCACAAAGACTCGGTTGAAGAGGAAAAATAAATTTCATAATGATCCAAAACTTCCGTGACCCCTAAAAGGGTTTCAATGGTAGACGTTCAATTCCCCAGTGCCTTTTACAGTGTGGTCCACTTGATAGTTAGATCTATCTTATTTTTCATCTCAAGCCTTAATATGAGCTCGCCAAATAGATGGATGGTTTGGATATAACACAGACCTCATGATAGGACCCACAAAAATAACAAAGCAAAAAAAAAAAAAAAAACTACAGACCGTCGCACTACCTTCTGTGATTCAAGCACAATGACGGCTTTGACAAATTTTATTATTTTTTATTTTTATTATTTTTTTCAGGGAGAACTTTTTCTCCCTTACATTTTTCTCTAAAACATAATTATGTATGTATGTATGTATGTGTGTGTGTATATATATATATATATATATATATATATATATATATATATATATATATATTCTTTCTCTTAATTCATTTCTTTGTCAATTTATTTAACAAGCATATGTCCTAAATTAGAATGAGTTACTTAACGTACCATATATGATTTTGGGATAGGAGAAGCTAGTTTAGCCAACCAACATAGTAATTGACCATGAAATGAATGGAAATGACGATGAAGTGATGCGAATTGACCGTGAAATGCATGGAAATGATGATGAAGTGAAGCGAATTGACCGTGAAATGCATGGAAATGTCCGTGAAGTGAAGTGAATTGATCGTGAAGTGCGTGGAAATGACCGTGAATCAACACGGAATCGCTGGGAATGACCATGAAATGCATGGAAATGACGCTGAAGTGAAGTGAATTGACCGCAAAGTGCGTGGACATGGCCGTGAAGTGAAGTAAATTGACTGTGAAGTGCATCGAATTGACCGTGAATGAATACGGAATCGCTGGGAATGACCGTGAAATGCATGGAAATGATGGTGAAGTGAAGTGAATTGACTGCGAAGTACGTGGAAATGGCCATGAATCAACATGAAATATGCGGGAATGACCGTGAAATGTATGAAAATGACGATGAAGTGAAATGAATTGACCGCGAAATGCATGGAAATGACCCTGAAGTGAAGGGAATTGACCGTGAAATGCATGGAATTGACCGTGAATCAACACAGAATATACGAGAATGACTGTGAAATGCATGGAAACGACAGTGAAGTGAAGTGAATTGACCACGAAATGCATGGAAATGACCATGAAGTGAAGGGAATTGACCGTGAAATGCGTGGAATTGACCGTGAATCAACACGGAATATGCGGGAATGACCGTGAAATGTATGAAAATGACGGTGAAGTGAAGCGAATTGACCGCGAAATGCATGGAAATGACCGTGAAGTGAATGAAATTGATCGTGAAATGCTTGGAAATGGCCGTGAAGTGAAGCGAATTGACTGTGAATGTAAACGGAATTACTGGATGTCACCGTGAAATGCATGGAAATGGCCGTGAAGTGAAGAGAATTGAATGTAAAATGCTTGGAAATAGCCGTGAAGTCAAGTGAATTGACCGTGAAGTGCATCGAAATGAGCGTGAACGTAAATGAAATTGTCGGATATGACTGTGAAATGCATGGAAATGGCTGTGAAGTGAAGAGAATTGACCGTAAAGTCCTTGGAAATGGCCGTGAAGTGAAGTAAATTGACCGTGAAGTGCATCGAAATGATAGCGAACGTAAACGGAATTGCCGGATATCGCCGTGAAATACATGGAAATGACTGTGAAATGAAGAGAATTGACCGTGAAGTCCTTGGAAATGGCCGTGAAGTGAAGTGAATTGACCGTGAAGTGCATCGAAATGATTGTGAACGTAAACGAAATTGCTAGATATCACCGTGAAATGCATGGAAATGGCCGTGAAGTGAAGAGAATTGACCGTGAAATGCTGCGAAATGGTCGTGAAGTGAAATGAATTGACCATGAAGTGTATCGAAATGACCGTGAATGTAAACGGAATTGCCGGATATCGCCATGAAATGCATGGAAATGGTCGTGAAGTGAAGAGAATTGACTGTGAAATGCATCAAAATGGTCGTGAAGTGAAGTGAATTGACCGTTAAGTGCATCGAAATGACTGCGAAGTGCGTGCAATTCCCGACAATTCTGTGTTCATTCACGGTCAACTCGACGCACTTCATGATCAATTCATTTCACTTCACGGCCATTTGTACGCACTTCGCGGTCAATTCACTTCAATTCATCGTCATTTCCATGCATTTCACGGTCATTCCCGGCGATTCCGTGTTCATTCACGGTCAATTCGACGCACTTCACTGTTAATTCACTTCACTTCACGGCCATTTCCATGCACTTCGCGGTCAATTCACTTCACTTCATCGTCATTTCCATGCATTTCACGGTCATTCCCGGCGATTCCATGTTCATTCACGGTCAATTCGACGCACTTCACGGTTAATTCACTTCACTTCACGACCATTTTCACGCAATTCGCGGTCAATTCACTTAACTTCACCATCATTTTCATACATTTCACGGTCATTCTCGGTGATTCCGTGTTCATTCACGGTCAATTCGACGCATTTCACGTTCAATTCACTTCACTCACGGCCATTTGCACGCACTTCGCGGTCAATTCACTTCAATTCATCGTCATTTCCATGCATTTCACGGTCATTCCTGGCGATTTCGTGTTCATTCACGGTCAATTCGATGCACTTCACGGTCAATTCACTTCACTTCAAGGCCATTTCCACGCACTTCGTGATTAATTCACTTAACTTCATCGTCATTTCCATGCATTTCACGGTCATTCCCAGCGATTCCGTGTTCATTCACGGTCAATTCGACGCGCTTCACGGTCAATTCACTTCACTTCATGGCCATTTCCACGCACTTCGCGGTCAATTCACTTCACTTCATCGTCATTTTCATGCATTTCACGGTCATTTTTGGCGATTCTGTGTTCATTCACGGTCAATTCGACGCTCTTTACGGTCAATTCACTTCACTTTACGGCCATTTTCACGCACTTATCATTCCCAGCAATTCCGTGTTCATTCACGGTCAATTCGACGCACTTCACAGTCAATTCACTTCACTTCACGGCCATTTCCATGCACTTCGCGGTTAATTCACTTAACTTCATCGTCATTTCCATGCATTACACGATCATTCCCGTGATTCCGTGTTCATTCACGGTCAATTCGACGCACTTCACGGTCAATTCACTTCACTTCACGGCCATTTTCACGCACTTCGCGGTCAATTCACTTCACTTCATCGTCATTTCCATGTATTTCACAATCATTCTCGGCGATTCTGTGTTCATTCACGATCAATTCGACGCACTTTACGGTCAATTCACTTCACTTTACGGCTATTTCCACGCACTTTGCAGAATTCACTTAACTTCACCGCCATTTTCATGCATTTCACGGTCATTCCCGACGATTCCGTGTTCATTCACCATCAATTCAACGCACTTCACGGTCAATTCACTTCACTCACGGCCATTTGCACGCACTTCGCTGTCAATTCACTTCAATTCATCGTCATTTCCATGCATTTCACGGTCATTCTCGGCGATTCCGTGTTCATTCACGGTCAATTCGACGCACTTCACAGTCAATTCACTTCACTTCACGGCCATTTCCACGCACTTCGTGGTTAATTCACTTAACTTCATCATCATTTCCATGCATTTCACGATCATTCCCGTGATTCTGTGTTCATTCACGGTCAATTCGATGCACTTCACGGTCAATTCAATTCACTTCACGGCCATTTCCATGCACTTCGCGGTCAATTCACTTCACTTCATCGTCATTTCCATGCATTTCACGGTCATTCCCGGCGATTCCGTGTTCATTCACGGTCAATTCGACACACTTCACGGTCAATTCACTTCACTTCACGGCCATTTCCACACACTTTGCGGTCAATTCACTTAACTTCACTGTCATTTCCATGCATTTCACGGTCATTCCCGGCGATTCCATGTTCAATCACGGTCAATTCGACGCACTTTACAGTCAATTCACTTCACTTCATGCCCATTTCCACGCACTTCGCGGTCGATTCAGTTAACTTCATTGTCAGTTCCATGCATTTCACGGTCATTCCTGGCGATTCCATGTTCGTTCAGGGTTAATTCGACGCACTTCACGGCCATTTCCACGTACTTCGCGGTCAATTCACTTCACTTCACCGTCATTTCCATGCATTTCACGGTCATTCCTGGCGATTTCGTGTTCATTCACGGTCAATTCGATGCACTTCACGGTCAATTCACTTCACTTCAAGGCCATTTCCACGCACTTCGTGATTAATTCACTTAACTTTATCGTCATTTCCATGCATTTCACGGTCATTCCCAGCGATTCCGTGTTCATTCACGGTCAATTCGACGCGCTTCACGGTCAATTCACTTCACTTCATGGCCATTTCCACGCACTTCGCAGTCAATTCACTTCACTTCATCGTCATTTTCATGCATTTTATGGTCATTTTTGGCGATTCTGTGTTCATTCACGGTCAATTCGACGCTCTTTACGGTCAATTCACTTCACTTTATGGCCATTTCCACGCACTTTGCGGCCAATTCACTTAACTTCACCGTCATTTTCATGCATTTCACGGTCATTCCCGGCGATTCCGTGTTCATTCACCATCAATTCAACGCACTTCACGGTCAATTCACTTCACTCACGACCATTTGCACGCACTTCGCGGTCAATGCACTTCAATTCATCATCATTTCCATGCATTTCACGATCATTTCCAGCAATTCCGTGTTCATTCACGGTCAATTCGACGCACTTCACAGTCAATTCACTTCACTTCACGGCCATTTCCATGCACTTCGCGGTTAATTCACTTAACTTCATCGTCATTTTCATGCATTTCACGATCATTCCCGTGATTCCGTGTTCATTCACGGTCAATTCGACGCACTTCACGGTTAATTCACTTCACTTCACGGCCATTTTCACGCACTTCGCGGTCAATTCACTTCACTTCATCGTCATTTCCATGCATTTCACAATCATTCTCGGCGATTCTGTGTTCATTCACGATCAATTCGACGCACTTTACTGTCAATTCACTTCACTTTACGGCTATTTCCACGCACTTTGCGGAATTCACTTAACTTCACCGCCATTTTCATGCATTTCACGGTCATTCCCGACGATTCCGTGTTCATTCACCATCAATTCAACGCACTTCACGGTCAATTCACTTCACTCAAGGCCATTTGCACGCACTTCGCGGTCAATTCACTTCAATTCATCGTCATTTCCATGCATTTCACGGTCATTCTCGGCGATTCCGTGTTCATTCATGGTCAATTCGACGCACTTCACAGTCAATTCACTTCACTTCACGGCCATTTCCACGCACTTCGCGGTTAATTCACTTAACTTCATCATCATTTCCATGCATTTCACGATCATTCCCGTGATTCTGTGTTCATTCACGGTCAATTCGATGCACTTCACGGTCAATTCACTTCACTTCACGGCCATTTCCACGCACTTCGCGGTCAATTCACTTCACTTCATCGTCATTTCCATGCATTTCACGGTCATTCCCGGCGATTCCGTGTTCATTCACGGTCAATTCGACGCACTTCACGGTCAATTCACTTCACTTCACGACCATTTCCACACGCCGCGGTCAATTCACTTAACTTCACTTTGTCATTTCCATGCATTTCATGGTCATTCACGGCGATTCCATGTTCATTCACGGTCATTAATTGACGACTTCACGGTAATTCACTTCACTTCATGCCCATTTCCACGCACCAGCGGTCAATTGATTAACTCATCGCGTCGATTCCATGCATTTCACGGTCATTCCTGGCGATTCCATGTTCGTTCAGGGTTAATTCGACGCACTTCACGGCCATTTCCACGTACTTCGCGGTCAATTCACTTCACTTCACCGTCATTTCCATGCATTTCACGGTCATTCCTGGCGATTTCGTGTTCATTCACGGTCAATTCGATGCACTTCACGGTCAATTCACTTCACTTCAAGGCCATTTCCACGTACTTCGTGATTAATTCACTTAACTTTATCGTCATTTCCATGCATTTCACGGTCATTCCCAGCGATTCCATGTTCATTCACGGTCAATTCGACGCGCTTCACGGTCAATTCACTTCACTTCATGGTCATTTCCACGCACTTCGCGGTCAATTCACTTCACTTCATCGTCATTTCCATGCATTTCACGGTCATTTTTGGCGATTCTGTGTTCATTCACGGTCAATTCGACGCTCTTTACGGTCAATTCACTTCACTTTACGGCCATTTCCACGCACTTTGCGGCCAATTCACTTAACTTCACCGTCATTTTCATGCATTTCACAGTCATTCCCGGCGATTCCGTGTTCATTCACCGTCAATTCAACGCACTTCACGGTCAATTCACTTCACTCACGGCCATTTGCACGCACTTCGCGATCAATGCACTTCAATTCATCGTCATTTCCATGCATTTCACGATCATTCCCAGCAATTCCGTGTTCATTCACGGTCAATTCGACGCACTTCACAGTCAATTCACTTCACTTCACGGCCATTTCCATGCACTTCGCGGTTAATTCACTTAACTTCATCGTCATTTCCATGCATTTCACGATCATTCCCATGATTCCGTGTTCATTCACGGTCAATTCGACGCACTTCACGGTCAATTCACTTCACTTCACGGCCATTTTCGCGACGCGGTCAATTCACTTCACTTCATCGTCATTTCCATGCATTTCACAATCATTCTTGGCGATTCTGTGTTCATTCACGATCAATTCGACGCACTTTACGGTCAATTCACTTCACTTTATGGCTATTTCCACGCACTTTGCGGAATTCACTTAACTTCACCGCCATTTTCATGCATTTCACGGTCATTCCCGACGATTCCGTGTTCATTCACCATCAATTCAACGCACTTCACGGTCAATTCACTTCACTCACGGCCATTTGCACGCACTTCGCGGTCAATTCACTTCAATTCATCGTCATTTCCATGCATTTCACGGTCATTCTCGGCGATTCCGTGTTCATTCACGGTCAATTCGACGCACTTCACAGTCAATTCACTTCACTTCACGGCCATTTCCACGCACTTCGCGGTTAATTCACTTAACTTCATCATCATTTCCATGCATTTCACGATCATTCCCGTGATTCTGTGTTCATTCACGGTCAATTCGATGCACTTCACGGTCAATTCAATTCACTTCACGGCCATTTTCACGCACTTCGCGGTCAATTTACTTCACTTCATCGTCATTTCCATGCATTTCACGGTCATTCCCGGCGATTCCGTGTTCATTCACGGTCAATTCGACACACTTCACGGTCAATTCACTTCACTTCACGGCCATTTTCACACACTTCGCTGTCAATTCACTTAACTTCACTGTCATTTCCATGCATTTCACGGTCATTCCCGGCGATTCCATGTTCATTCACGGTCAATTCGATGCACTTTACAGTCAATTCACTTCACTTCATGCCCATTTCCACGCACTTCGCGGTCAATTCAGTTAACTTCGTCGTCAGTTCCATGCATTTCACGGTCATTCCTGGCGATTCCATGTTCGTTCAGGGTTAATTCGACGCACTTCACGGCCATTTCCACGTACTTCGCGGTCAATTCACTTCACTTCACCGTCATTTTCATGCATTTCACGGTCATTCCCAATGATTCCGTGTTCATTCACGGTCAATTCGATGCACTTCACGGTCAATTCACTTCACTTCACGGCCATTTCCACGCACTTCGCTGTCAATTCACTTCACTTCACGGACATTTCCATGCATTTCACAGTCAATTCCCTTCACTTCATTGTTATTTCCATGCATTTCACGGTCAATTCGCATCACTTCATCGTCATTTCGATTCATTTCACGGTCAATTACTATGTTGGTTGACTAAATTAGCTTCTCCTATCCCAAAATCATATATGGTACTTTAAGTAACTCATTCTAATTTATGACATATGCTTGTTAAATAAATTGACAAAGAAATGAATTAAGAGAAAGAAATTTATATATATATATATTTATATACATATTTACATAATTATGTATTAGAGAAAAATGTGAGGGAGAAAAAGTTCTCCCTGAAAAGATAGAATAAATAAATAAATAAAATTCCGTCAGACTCTCATTGCACTACCGCCGAACCGGCGGTAGTGAGGTCCCATCATGAGGTCTATGTTATATCCAAACCGTTCATCTATTTGGCGAGTTCATATTAAGGCTTGAGATGAAAAATAAGATAGATTTAACTATCAAGTGGACCACACTGTAAAAGGCAGTGGGGAATTGAATGTCTACCGTTAAAACCCTTTTAGGGGTCACGGAAGTTTTGGATCATTACGAAATTTGTTTTTCCTCTTCATCCAGGTCTTTGTGACCTTGTGAATAGATTGGATGGAAAATAAATGTTATGGTGGGCCCTACAAAAGTTTCAACGGTGGAAATCAATTTTCTGCTGCTCTTTGTGGTGTGGTCCAGTTGATCTTTGGATATGATTTTTTTTTTAATATATATAATGCTTCAAAATGATCTCGAAATATCGATGAACGTTGTGGATATACTAAATACATAACTGTGGGGCCCATGTAACGTTGATCTCCTTTGAACCGTTCGTACAACTCAGAGTTCGAGGAGCGTCAGCACTCGACCGATCCAATTGAAGGAAAAAAGCAGGGGCATTTTCGACCTTTGGGAAGGCGTCCGTACAGCCGGGGCTTATTCTTGGAAAGTTCGACCTAGTCGAAAATTTCTCATATATATATATAAGAAAAGGTACAATGCGCTCCAGCTGACGATAAGCTCCCATGAGGTCGAGCTATGTGGGCCCCACTATGATACGTGTCGACCATCAACACCGTGCATTTGATGGGTCCCCTTTAAATTATGGGATATCCCAAAAATCGGCCCCACTAAGTGCTTTTATATACGGAACTGATTTTAGATGGTGGGTCATACCATATAAAATCATGTGAAGACATGCCAAAACATATAAAAGCACTTGGTGGGACCCACCTTAAATTTGCATGTAATACGAAACTTGGTCTCAACCTTTATCCAAGTGGGACACACATAATGGATGGGCTGGATTTGCAAACCACATCTCGGTGGGCCCAAAAAATGATTATGAATGTTTTAATGGTGCACGACTCCTCTCAACTTATGTATGTGGTATGGCTCACAAAAGTCGATTGACTTAATTTTTGAGAGCTAGGCCCACGATGGAATAGTGCATCTAACTGATGGGATAGATGTTTGAAGCGCATCACGGTGGGGCCCACACAGCTCGACCTCATGGGACGTTCCCATCAGCTCGAGCGCTATAGTACCTTTTCCCACATTTTTTATATATATATATATATATATATATATATATATATATATATATAATGTGGGAAAAGGTACTATGCGACTCGAGTTGATTTTAACGCCCCATGAGGTCGAGCTGTGTGGGCCCCACCGTGATGTGTTTCGAACATTTACTCCATTAGTCCGATGCACCATTCCATCGTGGGCTTAAGTCTCAAAAATCAAGTCATTCCGTGACTTGTGTGGGCCACACCACATACAGAAGTGGAGAGGGGCCGTGCACCATTAAATCATTCATAACCATTTTTGAGGGCCCATCGAGATGTGGTTTGAAAATCTAGACCATCCATTATGTGTGTCCCAGTTGAATGAGGGTTCAGACCAAGTTTCAGGTGCATGCAAAACTCAGGTGGGCCCCACCAAGTGCTTTTATATGTTTTAACGGTGTCTTCACATAATTTTATATGGTATGGCCACCTGAGTTTCGTATATGGCTGATTTTTGGGACATCCCATAATTTAAAGGGGGACCCATCAAATGCACGGTGTTGATGGTCGAAACACATCATGGTGGGGCCCACACAGCTCGACCTCACTGGGAGCTTATCGTTAGCTCAAGCGCCTTGTACCTTTTCCCATATATATATATATATATATATATATATATATATATATATATATATATATATGGGAAAAGGTACAATGCGCTCGAGCTGATTTTAACGCCCATGAGGTCGAGCTATGTGGGCCCCACCGTGATGCGTTTCTAACATCTACCCCATTAGTCAACACCGTTCCATCGTGAGTCTAGGTCTCAAAAATCAAGTCAATCCGTGACTTGTGTGGGCCACACCACATACAGAAGTGGAGAGGGGCCGTGCACCATTAAAACATTCATAACCATTTTTGAGGGCCCACCGAGATGTGGTTTGAAAATTTAGACCATCCATTATGTGTGTCCCAGTTGAATGAGGGTTCAGACCATGTTTCAGGTGCATGCAAAACTCAGGTGGGCCCCACCAAGTGCTTTTATATGTTTTAACGGTGTCTTCACATAATTTTAGATGATATGGCCTACCTGAGTTCCATATACGGCTGATTTTTGGGATATCCCATAATTTAAAGGGTACCCATCAAATGCACGATGTTGATGGTCGAAACACATCATGGTGGGGCCCACACAGCTCGACCTCACAGGAGCTTATCGTTAGCTCGAGCGCATTGCACCTTTTCCATATATATATATATATATATATATATATATATATATATATATATATATATATATGAGATTTTTTTATGAAATTGGATTGCCTGCGGAGTTACCCAATAAGCTTCTATCTTACTAAGTAAACTCAGTTGGGCTCACCGTCAATTCATGTGGTTTATCCACGCCGTCCATTTCTTTGTTTATCTCATTTTAGCGGTTGAGCCAAAAATTTAAACATATCCAAAGCTCAAGTGGGCCATACCGCAGGAAACAGTGCTAATAATGATTTTTCACCGTTGAAACCTTCCTAAGGCCCACAGTGACGTTTAATCGTCATCCAACCTGTTAATAAGATCACAATTACATGGATGAAGGGGAAAAAAACAAATATCATCTTGATCCAAAACGTTTGTCCACCCAAAGAATTTTTCAACGCTAGATGTTCAATTCACACTGTTCCCTGTGGTGTGGTCCACTTGAGCTTTTTATATACTTTATTTTTGATACCATTTATTTAAATTAAATTATAAAATGTATAGACGGAGTGGATAAAATAAATACATCATGTTGGGCCCACATAGTTTACTCAGTACGCTTAGCGTTCTGAGTAACTCAGTATCCAATCAGCTTCCGAATTTTATATATAACTTCTGTTGGCTTTCCAGCACTAAATGTTGACCGTTAAGCTCTTTAAATTACTACCGTCAAATGGAAGGACACTGATCAAACGGATAGATCATCTGATGAATTTATGTTTTGAGATATTTTTCATCAACAGCATGAGAAACCAGATTCATCGTCTCGATTGATAAATCGTCGTCCCACGTGTGACATATTCCCAAGGGAATGCACCTGAGATGGTAACATGAAGTGAATGCTCTCGCCTGAAGAGTCGTTCAATCGAGACCGTTCACCTAAGAGATGTCCTCCGTGAACTGTTCAAGTGGGAAAAATCATACCCATACTAATTTTTTTCAAAAAAAAAAAATCAATTTTGATATTTATTTATTTATTTATTTTGTTGTTGTTGTTGTTTGTCTGTCCACAACCAGAATATTTTAAATCAATGTAGAAAAACCATATACAAAGCAGGGGTACAAATAAAAAAGGTTCCACCATACCATGATAAAACCAATCATATACAGCCACAAAAACAAACAGAGAAACACGAAGCTAAGCAACACAGCCAAACATAAACCAAACCAACAATGATAGCTCAACTGCAGACTGAGTGGATATACCTCGTTTCAACAACACCTGAGGTCTTGGTATCGATCCCTAGTGGGGGTGGCTAACAGGGAGTGTGTGTACTGACAAGCTAACCTTTAAATAAAATAAAAAACCAACCGGAGCTGATCTCCTGGGTAGCTAAAAACCCACCAAGGCCTGACTAGCTATGGCAGGTGGAGGAGAAATTCTCTCTCAGCTTCTTCTTTTTTTTGGTTTCCAAAATTTCCACATTTTTTATTTTCATATTGGGGCCCCAAGCTGCAAAATAAAATAAAAAAATAAAAAAAATAAAAAAAATAGACGACCACCCAAACTCCCATCATACCTTGCACACGTTTTCCAGTCCCACCTTATCAAGGAAGACTATTCCAAGAATTTCCTGAGGAAACAGTCCATAGAAAAGCCTCACAATATGAGACCCGCTCCCAGGCTTGGCCAGGCCACCTGTAATGTTATTAGCTTTCCTTACCACATGCCTAACAAAGACCTCCGCCTTGTGCCTAAGAGCCTCAATACGAGCACTCTAATACTACAACTGTGAAGAAGAGGAGAGGCCCTTGGACACCATGTCAACCACTGATTTAGAGTCGCTTTCCACAATGATTTTGGAGAAGCCCTGGTCTAAATAACAAGATAAACCCTCTGCCACAGAATGAGGCTTGGGTATTAGACCCCATACCATACCTGGATAAGAAAGCTAAAAAGAACTTCCCTTAGCTATCTTGAACAACCCCTCTCCGCCTGAAAGACCCAGGTTCCCACAGGAGCTAGGAACAATCCACGTTATGTTTCACCCAACCCCCATTCGGCTTAGCCCACTTAACCACCGTGAGATTGATGCCCCAGGGCAGCAGGAAGTCGATATTCAAGGACTGAAGCGATATTTGCAGAGAAAATCTCGCATGTAGAGGTGCGAGAAACGATATTCGACTAAGATGACACATCCAGATCAAGATCCAAGCAATCACTCTCCTTTGATCCATTCGGATAGCCTCAAACCTACTACCATTATGGTCCTTCCATATCTCGTAAAATATCAGGCAAGGCAGCAACCCCAGCAGTATAGAAAAAGAATCAGTCGGAAAGAGGCTTGTGTAATGACTGAAATCGGAGCGACCATCGGTCCGATCTTCCCGATCTGCCTTCGTGGAAGCAGTCAGATTACTCCTTTTAGGGATTTGGATGGTGGGATCGGGATTGTGATCCAAAGGTTGGCCGTCCAACGTGCAGAGGCGTTCGGTTCGATCCAGATTCCTCACCATTTACGTCCTAAAGCATCAACCATCACCTTTCAGGTCTTTGACATCACAGCTTCATTTAATCTCCTCTCTGATCAGTCTTGGATCCGTAGAGTCAAGGCTCTCTCTTCAATTCTTCACCAAAAGGCTAAGTACATTTTCAAAGACAAGGCGCTAACCATTCTTGATGATCTCGAACAAATCTTTCCGATAGAAGCAATCAACCATCAAGAGCTAGATATCCCGACCATAGACATACAATGTTTCGATGAGGATATCTCATACCATAGTCTCGAGTTCGAGACTGTGAATTGTGTGCCTCTTGCATGTCCTATCAGATCAAACTATGTCTTCCAGTCGGGCACCAACATTTTTATCATCAGCTCGAATATCAAGAGAATGCAGGCATGAGAGGACTGGAATATCTGCCTCCTATGGGTGAGATAGCAAAGTACAGATGTATCGAGGGAGAAGAAGGTTAGCAAGAGGATGATGATCCCTTCATCCACATTTCAATCGAATCCATCAGAGAAGGGATCATCTATTCGGTGGGTGAGCCAAGATCCACCGTGGAGGATCAAATGACCAAAGTGAGCCTAACTGGGCTATTTGGAAATGACTCGGGCAAGGGGCAAGAATTGCCCCTAATTAACTGGACTAGGGTCTGAGTCCCACTTGAGCAGGAAGAATCCAAAGACTCACAATGTATCAGGGATGAGCTGAGGAAAGTGACATCCAACACCAACTCAGAGCCCAATCCCAAACTCCTCACGAAATTTGGGCACGACAATGAGGGCCCACCTACTGATCCATCCGGCCCTACCTCCTGAGGGGAGGGAGTGCAGGGCAATAGCTGGTTCGCAATCTCCAAGATGGTACAATAAAAGAAAATAATGTTTGACTCCTTAAGTCGAATCAGGCAATCCCTGATTCACATTGCCGTCTTTCTATAAATAAAAAAAAAAAATATAAAAATAATAAAAAACTCAAAAATTCTCAAAAAGCCAAAAACACTGGATATTTTCGAAACACCAAAAAAATCATATATTTGTAAAAATCTTTAAAAAAAAAAATCAAAAAATTCCTAAAAGCTAAAAACACTAGATATTTCCGAAATACCAAAAAATTCAAATACTTGTCGAAATCCAAAAAAAAATTTAGAAATTTCTCAAACACAAAAACAATAGAAAATCTTTCAAAACTCACAAGCAATAATGTGCCAAATGTGTCTGTTACAACACCCGAGTTTAAAGTCGACTTATATGATTTCGATCTAGAGTTAGACTTCAAACACATGGGTTTCAATGAAGCTCAGGATCGGAAAAATGATTATCCAACTCTCAAGCTAGAGGATTCCCTCAGAAAGCTCAAAACAAAGGCCAATGTCGTCACGAATGATTTTGAAATTGTGAGCTTGGGATCCCTTGAGCTCTCTAGAACAGTACGCATCAAGAGATCCTCGCCTCCTAAATACAAGCAGACAATGACAGAATTCCTAAGACCCGGGGCTATCTAACTTTAGGTTCTCCTATGAAGCCTTACCCAGATCAAATGAAGAGCTAGTCATACACCATATGCTATGAAGCCTGAAGTCAAACTCATCAAGCAAAGCTGTCAAGATCATGTCTGAAGTCTACAATGAAGTCCACAACTTGCATGTAAAGGAACATGCAATGTCCAAGAAGAACTTGTGATGAACGATGGAGATAAGCTATTGCAGCATGTCAGGAAGTGCTTCAAATATTCAAAGCTTGCATAACGGATCCATGTGCATTCTTCGAGTCTTTATAACCTGACTCTAGTCCTTCTTCATTATGGGGTGTGGACATCATCGAAAGAATGAACCTAAAGGCATCCAAAGGTCATGAGTATATTCTCATGTCAGACAAAAGCGGGCAGCAACAACATCCTACATCATCGATACGAATGAAAAAAAAAAGTTAAGGAAAATGATTGGTGGTAAGCTCGATGCAACCAACTACATCTCGCAGACATAAAGCACACAATGATCGCTAGGACCAATGATAAACAAGTCTGAAAGAAAGGTTAGCAACATGGTAACAATGCACATCTTATCATTGCGCCTACTAGATCCAAGGGGCAAGTCCAAGTCATCCTGGGATGATTCACTGGTCGTTTGTGAAGATTCTTCTGGGAAGTTCCCTTCATCTCAACATCATTAGGGGCAAAGATCTTCCAGAGCTCATCAACGCCGACAATGTGAATATCTATCATGGGTAATCCTACCTGATTATGTCAACAACCACAATCGTAAAGCTAAAGTCAAAAGACAAGAGGTTAGCATCCTGAGGTATATTCCATCATCATTCCTTCCTTCCAATAAGTGTTCCGAAAAAAAATAAAGGGCTTAAAAAAAGGATAAAAAAAAGATAAAAAAATTAAAAAAAAATGGACGAATAAAGTGCACAGTTTAAAAAAAGAAAAAAAAAGAGTCAAACCCAATAAGTGATAACACAATTCACCAACCCATTTCCCCTTAGGATAGTTTAACCCAATGTCAACAGCTTCACGATCGTAATTGAAGACAAAATCAGGCAGCTCACCAGTCGGCCGACAATGAATGGAATCTAGCCTCCCACCTTTGTACAAGAAAAAGAGAAATCAAACGAAAAGTAATGTGCCTAAGCAAAACGGGGCGAGGTAAAAACCCGAAAGGGCGCTTCTAGTAAAAACAGCGGGCATGTAGCGGACTTGGTGAAAACTTGAAAAGGCACCAAGGGTAAAAAGAGCACAGCTACTAAGGGGCAGGCAAGAGAAAAAACTCGAAACATGGTGAAAATTCGAAAGAACGCCATGGTCAAAAATGACGAAAAAGTCGGTCGTGGTGAAAACCTTAAAAGGCACTACGGGCAAAAATGGCTAGAAAAAATAGAAAACAAAAGGTGCAGGAACAAGAGAAGCCAAGGCAATAAACAAAGTGAATAAGCACAAGGAAAAGATAAGTCCCGGATCAGAATTCTGTCAGACTCTACCCAAATCCAAGGGGCATGATCTTAGTATGCACTACTCTCAGGGAATCGGGATCCCCAGTAAACAACTCAGAATACCGGATTCGACGTGGGCTAAGTTCAATATTCTGATTCCACCATCTAGGCGTAAGCTTAAACGCAAGCAAACACTGACAATTTGGCACAAAAAATTCATTTAAAACATCTTTTTTATGAGTACATTGTTTTCCTTCCTTTATAAGAACAAAAATAAAAGCATACATGCATATACAAGACAAGCAGCCAACAAAGTCGGGGATCCACAGAGTCAAAGTTCAAAGCCCCAAAGGCTTACAAGTTGAAAGCCTCGAAGGTCGACAGTTCAAAGCCCCAGATGCCCACATTTCAAGGCCCTAGAGGCCCACAGTTCAAGCCTTTAAGGCCCACATTTCAAAGCCCACAAGGCCCACAAGTTCAAAGCCCACAAGACCCACAAGTTTAAAGCCCTAAAAGCCCACATTTCAAAGCTCACAAGGCCCACAAGTTCAAAGCCCCAGAGGCCCACATTTCAAAACCCATAAGGCCCACAAGTTCAAAAGGCTCACATGTCAAAAGCCCACCAAGCCCATTGTTCAAAGGCCCATGGTTCAAAGCCCATGTTTTCAAGCCCATTTCCTAAACCCACATATCCAAAGCAAAGCCTACTACACAAACCCGATTTCAAGGCCCATGGTCCTAGGCCCACATGTCCAAATCAGGCCCATGTTCCCCAATTACCCCATTAATTCATTAGTGGAGGCCATCTGGCTATTCAATCTAGATCACTGCATAATAAAAACCGAACGACGACACCCTCTCGCGAGATCGAACGGATCTTTCAAAAATCCAAAAATATTTCAAACCGTTAGCCCTGCCAGCTCATTAGTGGAGGCAACGCAACTGTTTACTAAACTTGTACAATAAAAATCGGACGACGATGCCCTCCCAGGAGATTGGACAGATGTTTCAAAAATCTTAAAAATATCTCAAATAAAAACTGTTAGCCCCGCCAACTCATTAGTGGAGGCAACGTGACTGTTTACTTAACTTGTGTCAATAAAAATCAAACAACGACGCCCACCCGTGAGATCGAACGGATATTTTCTAGAAAAATGCAAAAAATGTTTTTAAATAAAATCCCTAAGGAGTCTAGCTCCAAAGAGGATAATTTTCAGAAAAAAATGCACGTGACACGCACTACACTGAGGAATCTTTTATATTCTCCAGTTACGGTCAGTGCCAACAGCTAAATAAGATTTTATCTCTCCTGGTTTCCTCGGATGATGATCAAATCCGTACATGATACATGTACGATTGGCCCGATCTCTATATCTAGACAGTCGTACGAATGCTAGTAGAAGTGAGTGAATCTATCTCTAGAAAGAATAATCAAACTTAAAGTGATAACAATCCATTGTAACCAAAGTATCAGAATCAGCAGACTGCATGGTGAAAGATTACCTGTACATACCTAGTCTGGGATATTCACAAAATTTGATTGAGTCCAATTCGGCGTAATGAGTTCCCCGTAAGGCGGCACCAACACGCAGGGTAGCCAACCACTTTGACAATCAAATGCATCGAATACTCCTAGGGTGATTACGTAGTAAAGGAACGACAAACCAAACAGTACGAAAATCCTTGTAAAGCCGCACCAACGCACAGAGGCCCTACTTTTCAGACTTACCCTCCAATGCTATTAACAATCTGAAGTGAAAGGGTTATGATTGGTGACCCGTAATGCCGCATCAATGCGCAGGGACAATCACAACGTTTTTCTCAACCCTAATAATATGTGTAAGTCACCTCCTTTTCAAACAGTCAATTGACAATGATACAATGGCAGGCAAAAGTTCGAATCACTATCCTTTCTGACCAGAAGGATGGGGTGTCTACTCGCTTTGGCCTTCGGTTGCTCGTAATCTCGACCAAAGAGAGGCATCTGTAGACACCCCACCCAAGCTAATATCTTGAGAAAGCTAAAACAATCCGAGAATCATGATCATATCCTAAACCAAACCCTAATCCCAGCTTGAACCCTAACTATAGCCTAACCACAGCTTAAACCCTAACCCTAGCCAAGACCCTGATCAAACCTGAGTCATCACAAGCCATCATTTAAACCAAAGCATACCCAAACCTTCACCCACAATCAACCCATTTCTCGAGCCATTTTCAGGTAACAATCGAGCTAATTTCGAGCCATTTCGAGTCAAATATCCAAAACGGATTTTGTTCCGCTCTCAGGACCCAAAAAAGGACCCACCGGCTAAATTTCGGGAGAAACTATACCAAAGCGGTAGCTTGACTACCGTTGGCGGTAGTCAAATTACTGTTTTCTCTCAAAAAATGTGTGCAGAGCCAGCCACACGAGTTTCGGACCAAACCCAGCCCGGGCGGACTACCATCGGCGGTAGTTCGGACTACCTCCAGCGGTACTCTAATTACCGCCGCTCTCCAGACGCTTGTGTCCTCCGAGCAACAGTTGTCCCTTAGCTCGAAAGTCAACTTTCCTCTGAATTTACCCCTCTAGGCTTTACTATTTAGCATTTTACCAACCCTAAGAGCAAATAGGAATGCGCCACGTGGCACTTATCTCTCTTCAACCACTCACAAGCTGCCATGTCATCCTTTTAACCCTTACCTACCTATCATTTACCAAAGGACCATTGGAGAATACTATAAATAGCCCTCTCCTCTTCTCATTTCAACACACACCAACAACACACCTTCTCATCAAAGAGAGAGAGAGAGAGAGAGAGAGAGAGCGAGAGAGAGAGGGAAGAAGAGAGTGAAGGAAAGGGAAGGAGCTCCCAAGCCTCTAAAGTTCTGATCTTTTGGCCACCCCCTAGCCCTTCATCTTGACCTTTACAACCCACAAGTCTAACATAGATTGGTCATAGTTCAGTCCATGTCTTAGCCTACTCAAGATCAAGCCAAATATACATTCATTTTACATACAAGCATTCATCATGACATCTATTCCCTTCTCAACCCCCCTGCTTCTCTAGATCCTTAGTGAACGTATGGTCTGTAACTTGTTGTATATCGGATCTTATCACATCAGAAATTCATAATGATCTAGTCCACTTTTCTTTACCTTTATACATAAGCATCATTACATCCACCTTCTAGACACATTCTTGGACGTATGCTCTGTGGTTTGTCGAAATCTCAGATTTTTCCACATCAGAAATCCACGTGTGCCTAGTCCTAATCCAACTATATCATTTATCCCTTAAGATTTTTTACCACACTAAGTAGAGACCGTACATTTGTAGGGGTAAAGAGGGTGCCTAACACTTTCCCTCTTTGTAATCGAGGTCCCCTACCCGGAATCCCGGATCACAGATCAGGAGTCAATCTAAGGTAGGAGAGTCTTCAGATTTCTCCAACCTTAAATATTCCGTGGGTTCTAGCCGACCGCGGGATTCTGAGATTAATTGGCTAGTAGTGACTCACAAATTAGCCTAATCACCCCCACCATCAAAACATAACATACAAATCAGCATGGGCGCCGATTTTCAGTGTCTACAGTCTAGTAACCAAACTCTGGAAATTTGAAAAAAAAATTGATCAAGTAAAGTATGTTCGATCGATCGAAAAGTCCTGTCGATCGATCGACAGACCTCTGGACAATTTTGTTAATTCTAAAATTTGATAATTGGATGCGTAAGTTCACAATACATGTGATTTAGTGTACAATGGGCCACTAACGGGTTATTTTAAGGTGATCATCCACTTTTAATTGATCAATTGGGCCCACATCGATCTATGATGATTAAAACCCTATTGTTAAGGGTTTGGTCCAAAAAGAATTTAATACAATAATAAATGATACCTAATGTGGACCATGTCATGGATCTAAATTAAAGTGGGCCCCACCATCTGAACCGGTAAAATCAAATGATAATTTCATTTATGTGATTTTAGAATATTTTAATTCAAATTAAATCGATTACTTTACAAAATCATCTCCACCACAAAGGTGAGTGGTCCGGATGTGTTTCCCCTCCATTAAGTTAAAATTATGTTAACTTACTGTAGTTGTCATGTTCTCTTACTTGATTTGGATGGACGTGTGATTTTTGCATTAATACAATAATAATTATATAGCTTGATTCATGTGGTAGTATAATTAATTATCTAATTTATTGTGTTGATGCAACTTATATGTTGAATTACTAGTTGGACATGAATTGAATGATATACTAATATTATTACATAGTATGGGACTGTTTAGATTCATATCTGAAAATCGGAATGATATACACAATGCATGATTCACAACTACTTTACTATGATTGTGATTTCATCATTATATACAAAACATGTGTTGAATTCCTGGGGGACCTCCTTGGATATTATATCTGGTAGAATCGTTATTGGATACCCGCTATACTAGTGTAAGCCTACTTAAGGAGTAAATGCGGGCCTTATCCATGCCTACCAAGTGGTAGAAGCCTGTTAAGGGGTAGATGTGGGTTGATATATTTTCAATTCAAGTAAGTAGACAATTTCTCACTTGATGCATTCACGCATTCATGCATCGCACAACATTTGCATTTTTGAACTTATATTGTATATAATTATTGTTACTCTATTTTAAGTTGATACAAAGAACCATGTCGGGACTTCTGACTAGGCCTAATTAGTTTACCTTGTATTGATGTAAAACCGTACATATATGACTGAGGATGAGCTAGCGGCTCATGAACATGAGGATGTGGTCAAGCAAGAAAATGACCCATGGGATACATGGTCCTACTTGTCAGTAAAAGAAGTTGTTGCTTTGGACCAACCATGATTATCATTTTTATTTCTATATGATATTTTAGGATGCTATTTGTTTCTTTGAATGTTGTTGAACATGATTTAATTTGTTGATTGGATTAATTATTTAACGTTTAGTTGTTTAATGCCCCGTATGAGAGGGTCCTTAGGTAATAACAAATTATTGGAACTGGAGGTTGCAATTGAAGATATGAAATGTGGTTATACATATGAATAAAACTTATTAAATTCTATACAAATGTCATTAGTTGTGTGACTTTGTGTAAACATAATAAATAAATCATATACACTTAGTGTACAAGTCATGACGTGAATCTCGAGTCTGTAATACATGCTAGGTACCCGAAATTTGGGCCGTGACATCAAACATCTTATTGTCTATAAAAGGAGACTTAAATAACTTATGGTGATAGTGATGGTGATGAATGCTAGTAAGCTAGATTCTTTTTAAGATGGTCATATAGTTATTGATGTTATTTTAATCTTGGTCTCGTGATTAGTGCGGGTGTGTCAGAATTAAATGTCAAGCTCAATTCAAACCGAATAACTACGACCCCAAGCGCCAAGATATACAAATATATTCAGAAATCAACCGTATATGACCAAGATCTAATGAGATCGGTCAACTATTCAGTCACTTGCACAATGTTGCTTAAGATGATCAGGCGATAGTCAGAGGGTGGAGTTCATCCTTTGAAAATGGGTCACTATAACATCCCAGATTTTCGCTATTTTGGATTTCTAAAAACCTTTGATTTTTTTTATAATTAGCTTATGTTGTCATTTACTGACCCTTAATGCTCGAGGTGAGACCATACACGGGAGGTAGAAGTAAAGAACCACATGAATCTGATTAATTAACCGTAGGAAGCCAACGAATCCGTCCAATCACTTAAACATTGAATGTAGCCTCGTGATTTCTTCATCCAGGGCCCAAACTTAACCGACCTATCGTTGACTAATCAAGATGACTGCAATTAAATAAAGACCCACCAAAAACTGAGAAACTTAGGGTCAGATCCTAATTAACAAACCAAATTAATTCAGCTACTCATTTAGCCTAAAAATGAATTGTTTAGGGTGATTAGGATCGGATCATTATTTCCACTAGTTGCGAATAAAGTTACACTAATCCAAATCCTAATCATCATGCACAAGAAATCTCTCCACCCAATTCATTCCAGAAATGTCCTGATTATCTGAATAAGCTTCAGACCACTCGTTAGGGGGACACTAAACCTAAGGCTATAAAGAGACGTTCGTTTTATTGGGCTCGACATCCATCGCGGAACACCGAGCGAAGACTGTGTCTCAAATCACTCAACTTAGACTCACAAGGCTAGTGCATAAGATGTGTGAATATTTTCGAAATTAATCAATAACTTAAGTTAGTTGTGTGTATCCAGTCTTTACTAAAGTTGTGGCTTTTTTTCCATTAGATCGTGACCAAATTTTAGGTACCAACCTAAGTTAATACTTTGTATATATCTATATAGTCACGACCTCGATCGAACATCGATGACCGTCGAACTGACTTATGATCATACTCGTTGATCGGTGCATCCAAATGGTGGGTTGATCATATCCATACGTAAATCATCATTAAAGTCAACTATCCTACGGTGTATATTAACCCCTCATCCCATAGTAGACCACGAAAGTTAGAAACACCATCCTATAGGACTAGTATAATGAAGATCTAGCCCTTAGGGTCATTTGCACCACTTTTGGCACTATATAAGGCCCTCGTTTGGGCACCCACTCTCCCTATACGAATTTTGCTAAAGTTCTCATGCTGATCCTTGCATACACCGAGCAGGTGATTAGGTATCATGTTCCTAGAGAGAGAGAGAGAGAGAGAGAGAGAGATCTTAGAGTGTTCTTGATAGATTCCCTTCGATTAAATCCTAGCCGCGACCGTTCTCTTCCGCCGAATCCATCTCACTCGCGATGGAGAGGTAAGAAATGAACCATACTTCCCAACCTATATTTTTCTAAGTAGAATTGCATAAATCTCACCTAGTCGCTTCAAAGTTGGTGCAGGAATCGTTTTCCCCTAAATCTCTAACTACGGGGGCTCAAAATCAGAGATTTCTTCTTAAATGTGCAGATCATTATTTCTAGATTGTCATTTATCAACCCTTGAGGGTCTTAGTTAATGATTTATTATTTGTAAGTATCTTAATATATGCTAACATATTCACATTTCTATTTGATCGTAACATGTGTTATTGTTTGTTTATGGATACTCATATGTTTGATAAAAAGCCTATATGATTGAATGTGTTGTTATATTGATACTCACGTGTTTGATAGAATGCCTAGGTGAATGTGCAGTTTTATTAATACATACATGTTTAATGAAATGCTTAAGTGAGTGTGTTATTTTTATTGATGCGCACATGTTTGATAAAATGCTTAATTAGTAATGTTATTGAATTTATGCTTCATATGAAATCTTGTTATGATTGTTTGATGAATTGTTAGTCTTTAGCGATGTTTAGGATTGCTTATGATGTTAAGTCAATCGGTAAATCGCTCGAACTAAGGGGTGGCCCAAGTTAAGTTGGCCACCTTAGGCTTATTCGATCGACCTAGGTTAAACAAGGATGACTGACAGTAGTTGGACTACACAAGATTTTTATACTTAATGCCGTTTGTGCCAAGGTTCTCTATGGTCAAACAAATTAGTTTAACATTTGATTGATAATGTATGTTCACAATGTATGACACGACCAAATTGAATATATGATACCACGTTCCCAATGGATGAGTTCATTCATAATCGTTAGTGTAATATGAACCCACAAAGACTCGTGAGTCGGGCATGATGGTATGGGCCGGACATCATGTTCGAACTATCGGCATACGCTGGGGTGACGTGCCTGCCACATAGGCAAAACAGTAAGTGACAAGCCCGCCATGTTGGTAGAACATTGGGTGACGAGCCTCTCCATAGTGACGAGTGAGCACTGATAGAGGTGATATATTGTTGTTCGAACGACCCTTATCAAATGCCCGACCGATGGTTTCATGCCAGAGTACTGTTTGAACGACCTGGGAGTGAATGGAATTGTGTGACGAGCCATTTCCTTTGTAGTGATTTGGTTTTATATGACAAGCCTGCACCTATGAACTGAGTTATCATACTCAATATTTGGGTGACAACCCGTCTTCGGTTGATCCTCATACATTTGGGTATCATGTCGTATCTTAGGAATTATTAATTCGTGAGATATAATAGGTGATACCTAAATTTGGATCAAGGAACACTGATAAGAAGCCACTTTGTGCCACAACGAGCTATATGATCTGGATAAAGACTCGTGATATAACGTCGGTATCCTATCTTCGCCAACCTACTATTTAAACCGAGGATAATAACAATTTGGTTAATCATGTATAGCATCCTGACATACTAGTGAGTTGCGCTTCATGCCAAACATTGCGCATATCATCATTGAAACTATTGTTGGGTTTGTGTTGCGGGCCAACCATTGTGCATAACATCGCATCATGAATGAAATAACTAAAAAATTATTTATTTTGTGTTATTTATCATTACTTACATTGATTGAGTCGATAACATGTGTAACTTAAAACTAATGGAACCATTGAATTAGCTACTCACTCCCACTTGGAACAGTGTTTTAAAACACCAACTAGGTGATATTATCGATGAAGATACTATCGAGATCTCAAATGGGTAAGCTTAGATCGACTTGCACCACCACCATTATATTTTGGAGGATTGAGCCAAAACTAAAAACTTTATACATTAATTATTTTGGGTATGTATATTGTGGCTTGTAAATCGTCATTTTGGCAGACACTACTCTTGGAATTATTCATTTTAAATATTAGTCATCTATTTATAAGCTTAGTTATCCTTGCTTAACTTTTGATGCCAATGATTTAAAACTACTCTGATTAATCAATGTTAACCGGACTGCGTGAACACGTGGGAACTCACCCACATGCATTTTTGCTATGTTCACACTCGTGAACTTGGGATCAAGGTCTCCGTACTTGGGTGCCAATTTTCAGAGCGTGACAGCCACACCTATGCCTTCCACACGAAATGATTTTTTCTCTTTAATATAAATAAAACAAAAAAGAAAATTCTTACAGTCGACCACGAAGAACAACTAGATAATGCCTCTCTGGATGGAAAACTTTGTTTGATATTTAAAAACTGAATCCAGCATATGAGTGTAGACTCAAATTACAGCTAAAGTTATCATGTACTTGATTACTGCTACGGATTATACTAAGGAATGTAAATAGCAGATAAAGGTAAATATTACACTAAAGAATGTAAATAGCAGATAAAGGTAAATATTACACTAAGGAATGTAAATAGCAGATAAAGGTAAATATTACACTAAGGAATGTGAATGACAGATAATCGAAAGATGAATTAAAAAAAATATTTTGTTTGGTTAGTATGTGACGTCTTCTTCTACTAAATTTTCTTGCTATTCATAACATTAAACTGAGCATCAGGATGCTTCTCACATTATAACAGTTGCTATAATCGTTTCAGCACTATATGACTTTCTGGAGACTTTTAAACTTATTGCTATAACCGTTTCAGTGCTACATGACCTTTTAAACTTACCACATGTCATCATAACTACTCTAGATTTCTTTATCGACTTGACCACATTCCGCTTGACCACTCTTGCTTTGTGGATGATGTGGCACCGCTCGATAAACATCAGTTATATACTCACGAAATCCTCTTTATGTATCATTACAGATCTTGGATACACCACGCAACTCTCGTAAAATTATTCGTATCCCTTTTTAACAGGCTCTCATAGGAACGGATAAACATGAAGTAGAACAACAGTAGTCGAAAAGTCTTTCTATATTTTTCTCTTTTTTAGATCATTCTTTTAGTACGTTTCTTCTTCTTGTCCGTTCCTTATCTCTCTGTTATGTTTCTTCTTCCTAACTGTTCATCTTCTCTCGACCAAGCTCTATTTTTGTCACTAATCGATTATCGGCCACAAATCGGCTACATCTCGTTCGTCAGTAGCTTGCCCACGCTTCATTCGACTGCTCTCCACATCTTTTCGTTTTGACTGCTTAACCAAGCTTCTCGGCCGTATTTCATTTCCTAGCTTTCCTCGGCTACTTGGTTTACTTTCGAATACCTCTCATCTATTTGGTTTACTTTTATATACCTATCGGCTGCTCTTTCCACCTCCGTACGGTTATCCACCGCATTATTTTGTTAAATAAAGTTTTGTTTTAGTTGTCATTTCAGTCAATCTTTCAAATGACTCCTGGCTAGTTGATTTGCTTTTAAATTTCTATCAATTGTTACCTATGTTGTCATCCAGTTAATTATAATCACGTAAAAAGCATTGCAATCATTATTTTTTGAGATCTTTAATATGTTATATTTTCTCCTTATTATAATACATGTTCATTTTAATTGGGTTTTTCAAAAATGGTTAGAAATATGAAACAGCAATGTTAAAGACGCATATGCACAAACGGTTCGGATCATCATGTGGTGGGGGCAAACGTAATCAAGAGTGGAATTGCATCTTATCTTCAGGTCTCATCAGCCATTTTTAAATTTAATCTTCAAATTTTTTTCTCTATGATATATAGGCCAATACCGTGTAAATAAAACTTTTCAGCGGCCTTGATTATTAAAGAATTGGGCCCCACCTTTGATATTTTAAAATTGGAGTATACTTTGAAATCCTCCAGCGGCGTATTCTATATCTCTTTCTGACGCGGATTGGATACTACCCGCCCTCCCTAGATAGGAACGTACTGGGGCTCTGAGGGCCACTGTGATGTATACGTTTCATCCACACTGTCCATCCATTTTTTCATATCGTGTTAGGATACAGGCACACAGACGAGGAAATTCCAACTCTCATGTGGACCACACAATAAGTATTAAACTTGTAATGTTGAAATCTTTTTAGAGGTCACGTAAGTCTTGGATCAAGATGGTATATATATATATATATGTTCATCCGTATCAGGTTTCAACGGTGATGTCATTATCACCACCGCTTCCATGTTGTGGGCGGATATATATCACTTTTAAGATAATATTCTAAAATAATATTTCAAAATGGAAGGATTGTGTGGATAAAACGACACAACATGTCAGAGCCCCTGTACATCGAACCGGAGTTCCTGCGAAAGCCTTTTGCAGGACGTTCATGAGTTGGAAACCTACGCGGGCCACCGTGATGTTTGTTAGAAATCTACCTCATTCATCCGTTTTGTGAGATCATTTCAGGAGTTGAGACCAAAAGTGAGCAAGATTCAGACTCGAGTAGGCAAATTCCTACCATTGAAACTTACTTGGGTTGAAATTGATGTTTACATGCAATCCATACCGTTCATAACTTCATTCCTATTGGGATGAACTGAAAATAATAATAATAATAATAATTAGACTGATTCAAAACTTCCGTGGCCCCACGAATATTTCAACGGTGGACATTCAATCCCCACGTTTTAGGCCCACTTGAGTCTGGGATCCGGTTCATCTTTGGTCTCATATCCTAAAATGATCTCAAAAAACGGATGGACCGTGTGGATTTCTCACAAACATCACGGTGGGCCCCATTTTCCAGCCCGCGTCCCAGTATGTTGCTAGCTAGGTTCGGGCCAGCGGAAGCGGATTGGCTGGTGTACCACACACCACCGACCTGACTGGTGTGGGTACATGTCGCGTGAAGATGAAACACCACTGTTGAAACCTTCCTAGGATCGACCTTGATGTTTATATGCCTACCGTTGAAACCTTACTGAGCTTCACCTTGATGTTTATATCCCCACTATTTCTTCTCGTGTGGGCCATTTTAGCTTTGTATTCACCTTATTTTTTGTCACATATCATAAAATGAGCTCGAAAAACGGATGGACGGGTTGGATTTCTCACAAACATCACAAGTAAAATAAATTTCAAAATGTGCTTAACACGTACCTTGGACAGTGTCCACGATCCCTCGTCATATTGTGTTATAGCTTTGTGCTCCGCGGACCTGTGCTGTCTCTATATTCAGGCCATGTTCGCTGCTAAGGCTTAGTACACGTATTTTTAATTTTATTTTTATTTTTTTGTGGGTTAGCTTGTTAGTACACACCCATGTCAGTGCACACACTCCATGTTAGCCACCCCCGCTAGGGACCGATACCAAGACCTCAAGTGTTGAAACCAGGTATCTCCACTCAGACTGCCAGTTGAGCTATAGATCTGGTTGTACATGTATTTTTCATTTATTTATACAAGACATTATGCTAAGGCTAATTGATTTCTGACATTATAAAATTTACTTGATAAATACTATGTACAAGCATATTAGCTCTTTTTTTTTATTCAAGTAAAATTATTTTCACGAAACGTATTTAAAAGCCAGTGCCAAAAATATAATAAAATCCTAAATTAACTTAATAATAAAAAATCCTTTTAATTGTATGTTGGAAATGTCAATAAATGTTATCCGAATGCAGGGCTGAAAGTTTGGTGGGTTGGGTCAGGTTGGTGCTCAACCCTATCCCAACCCAAGGTTCCTATACCTCAACCCTAACCCAACCCAACCCAAGCAAGCTTGGTCAGGTTGGCTGGGTAGATATATGCTAATATTTTCATTATTACATTAGTCTATTATGTTTTCAATTCATGTCTTATTTTTTGTACCTATAATTTTATTAATCATATGTATATATAGTTATTTATCGTAAAGAAGTTCATTGTTTTTCTAAACAAATAAGCTAAAATATAGGACTAATATTTTAAAAGTCGTATTGTGTATTAAGCAATCTATTTGGGAGAGAGAAATCTGGATTATCGTGTTAGCTTGAGTCATCAGAAATGATGTGGACCGATGAAACCCGATGGCATTAGAAATTTCTATGCCTTCAACACAAACAATTCGCACTCTATTATAATTAATTTATAAGAAATTTATAAATTGACCGGGTTCGGGGTTGAGTCAGGCAACCCAAGCCCAACCCAAGTTTTATTGGGTTGGAGTTTGTATGGTCCAAGCCCGAGACCAAACCCGATACATCCTGCCCAAGCCCAACCCAATGTCAAGTCGGTCACCGGTCGGTTGGGTTGATCCCGCCCAACTTTCAGCCCTATCTGAATGCATGTGGAAATTATATTAAGATCGATATCAATCAAATCATTGAAACAAAGGGATTTTTGGTGTGTGGGCCATCTACCATGGGATACATCATATCAACAACTTGGATCATGGCTTTAAGACTCCCAAGAGCTTAATGTGACTTAGCATGTGGGCCCTAGTAACCAGGACACATTGGAACCTGAGTGGCAACCAAGGCAAAACCAACCCCGTTTGATCATCTTCTTTTTTTTTTGCCCGTTGTTTTCTTTACTTCATCTTTTAATTGATCTCTCCCGCAACAAAACTTCTCTTTGCGCGGTAGACAATGTTATGATATTGGAGAATGAATTTGAACTGGGAAGCTCGATTGTAGATTTCAGGCCTAGGTGTTATGGAGAAGCTATGGGAACAACTGATCTTATGACTGCAGAATCTGAGTCGAGACCAGTAAGCAATAAGCAGCTGAAAATGCTAATGACTATCTATTTTAAAAAAAGGCCAATGCTCGCTACAGCTTTTCAGCCAGCAAGCAATGGCTGCTTCAAACCCATTGCACCCTAGCGCACCTGAATTTATAGTTGTAGGTGCATGAGAGTACTTCCCACCACAACAATCTCCTTTTCGTAGGTTCTACAAACCGACGGCTGCTGCTTCATTTAAGAGAAAAGAATCATAGATATTCCGGTCATTAGAAGGAAGAACCGCCACCAAAAATACAACCCACCTGGTCGTCAAAGGTATCTAACCTTACTTATGATTGGAAATCCAATCCCGTTGTCTCTTTTTTTTTTTTTTGGGCATAAAAACCAGCTAGGCGGCTTCACTCGCCCAGAAAGATAAGAGTGAATTTTATAAAATCAACCATCATGAACAACTTGTCTTCCCTTTTCCATATCTTAACAGGTCAAAAACAAGTTCTTAATCGTTCCTTAAACGAACAATTGGCTGTTGCTCGCGCACGTAGTAGTGGTGACTTAGTTTTGAGTATTTCTCTGGAGTAGTTGCATTGCTAGTGGGGAGAAAATCACTGTTGTGTTAGTTTATCAATTCATTTTCAAATAGCCCTTGTGCTCCTTTATCTTTCTAAGCCATTCTCAGGTTACCCGACAAGCAAATTTTGAAATTACTAAGGCTTGGTCCGATCAAGCTGCTGAATATTGGAAACAAGCTATAGCGCTTACTCCAGGTAATTATATTGAAGCACATAATTGGTTGAAGATCACAAGGCGGTTCGAATAAGAACACTCTCTTTTTTAATTCATTAACTCTCTTTTTTAATTCATTATAATATTGGATCCATCAATCAAATAAAATAGATCGTTCCTCTGGGAAGAGCCAATCGTTTCAAAATGTATGGCAATAGCGCGTTTTACCAATAGGCTTTGAAGCCAGTAAGCAATAGCTGTCATTAGGCACCAGCGCGTGCATACATTTTTCAGCTGGCGGACATCACATTTTTCTGCTGAAAAACAGTCATCGTCCCTATTCTTATTATAATTTTTTAAATTATAATTACCATATCGTGATTTGATTCGCACATTTTGGTAAAAAGAAGAATCTTCTCCTTTGTTCTTAATAAAAAGGGAAAGTGTTCAATTGGAACACGAAAACGTGCCTCAACAATCTCAATGGTGATGTCCAAAGCGTGATAATTGACCAGGTCAAATTAAGAAGCTTGTTGTGGAGATGGGAATTGTTACCTGTGGAGAGATTGTGCCCCAGTCGTGGAGCTCTCTCTCTCTCTCTCTCTCTCTCTCTCTCTCTCTCTCAAGAGTGGGATCTACCATGGAGAGTTGTACGGAAGTTGAGCTCGGCATAGCTCAGCTCGACTCAGTCCTCGAGCCTAATTGGCCAACTCGGCTCGGTTTGGGCAGCAGCTCAGGCCAGCTTGAGCCAAGTACAAGCCTGTACGAAATTTTATTAAACACATAAATTGCATCTTTTAATCTCCCACACTTCGAATGCAAATCAATAAAAGCACTTTGTATGCATCTCATCAAACACTCGGCAAATAGCATCGAGATCAAGATATGAAAGCAATCCTACAATGTAAAGTTTCTTGTTTTTTTGTTTTTGTGGATATTTATTTCTTCAATCTTCATTTGAATATCCATTCCAAGAATGCCCTAATATGAAGTCACTCCCAGAAACAACACTTCTTTGAGGCATTTCATCAAACACTCTATAAGCAGCATCAAGATCAAAATGACCGAGTAAACGAGTCAAGTCAAGCTCGGGCAAGTTTGAACTCAGGCAAGTTCAAACTCGGCTCGAAATTTTTTCGAGCTCCAAAAATCATCTAGACTCGGTCCAAATCCAATTTCAAGCTGAGGCAAGTCAAGCAAGCTGACCTAGCTAACTCGACTCAAACCATGGATGGGCCAATGTTCAGGTTCATCCTGGCTGGGTAGAGTAGGACACCACTGAATGGGGCCATCAATAGGCTGGGCTAGCCGGTCATGCTTTCAACCAGGCTTGCTATAGGATTGCATTAGTCTGGCATTACATGCTCAAGGACAGGCCCAGGATGAAAATTGGTAACCCAACTTAAAATGGATTCGCCTACTTGCTAAGGGCAACAGTAGATCTAGTTAAGATGCGCATGGCTAAATGAGGAACATAGATCTTGCTCAAAAGTAGCAGGTGAAGTGCCACCAAGCATGGACCAGTGACCAGATCCATCCAGGCCAGGCTCGGGCACGTTCATGGGCAGGAGAACTTGGGCCTAAGTTATACAGTGCAGACTTTTGACTTAGCAACTCAGACCAACTCGTTCGGTCTGGAATTGGGTCTAGACTCGGTAGTCTTTCTTCTAAATCCTAGCTAGCAATGCAGAGCCAAAGCAGACTCAACCAAGTCCATGAAAACTCAGATGCATGGTCAATCGTTACTGCCGAGGGCAGGGTTGAACAGTTCCATTCTCAACTGTCCATTCATATTCTACCAACAGAAGGTCAGGATCATCCTAACCCCGTAGTTTTGCGTGAACCCAATAGGTGGGTTCCAATCACCCACTGGACAAGGGCTTGTAGTGGCATACAGAAAAACGAAGATACTCTGTTAACCTGTGATGGTTGATACACAGCACCAGCAATTGGCACACATGACATGCATTTAAATCAAAACTTATGCTGACTTGCTCTCCTAACCAGATGAACCCCAAATATTTTATTAACCATCTAGATGAAAAACAGTCGACAGTCAAAATTCAACAAGTAAATACCCAATTACCAGAGGATGGGATCATTCAATCAATATGACTTCAGATGATAGCATGCCAAATGTACAATTTTCAAGCATCTGCATATCAACCATCACACTGCCAGAGTATCAAATAACTCCCTCGCAGTTTGGGTAGTTATTCACCACAAATTCTTAGAAAGATGTAATCTCTCATTCCTGCACGAGACACACAAGAACATTAACCTAAACCATCCAAATTTTAGGCCCCTGGTCGAAGATTAGTCTAAATTTGATGGGGATTGACTAGTGACCAGACGTGGCAGGATTTGATTGGGCCACATTTTGTGATCGGAGATGGGGCCGATCAAGTACGTAAACAACTTTCAAACATGCTTTGCATGGCCCTATCTCTAATGGCGTGAATGGTCCTATCAAATCCCACTGCATAGGATCACCCGGGATACCCCTGGTGGCCAGGTCACTGAGCAATCTGCGTCCATCTAAATCACACCGATCTAGCAATCCTAACCATCCAATAGGCCAGGTCACTAGGCAATCAGCGCCTATCTAGATCACACCAACCTAACAATCCTAACCATCCAATGTGGAGCTATCAAAGGGCTTGTAGGAACAATGATCACTTCTTCCAAATTAAATTGAAAATTCAGCTTACTTGGGGCTTTTTGGGATTTGTAGAAGGCACAGAAAATAAACACTTTTTCCCCAGAAATATTGTTTCCAGGAAAGCATGAGAAAACAACATTGCTTCCCATGTTTGTTTATGTACAGAATTTTCCAAGAAATCTGGAACAGTTTCTAAATCACATGTTTAGCAAAAAGAAAATTTCCCCAAGAAAATTCAAGATCCTCATGACATCAAGGGAAGGAGATGAAGCCTGTCTAGACTCTCATATTCATGTAGGATCAACTGGGAACACCCACGTCGGAGGTTAATTATGGGTTTATTATATGGTAAGCAAATGCCATGGCAAGTGCCTGCAATTTCCATCATTTTTACATCTTGATCTGGTAATGGGAAGGGTTAACTGCAAGAAAACTATACTATGAGTGCTCCCACATGATCGAAAAACCCTAACCCGTCAACCGGTGAATGCCCAATGCATATAAGCAACCAAATTAGAGGCATGGTTAGCAAATCAGTTTCGGTGTACCATATCGATCACCCACCGATACAGGGTCATGTCACCCCCAGTGTCGAGCTGTTTCAGGCTGCTACGTTCATGGGCAATACATACCAGTTTCAGACAATAAGTAAACCATGGTTGGAAGAGAAAAGGACATGCATGTTTAAGCGGCCATGGCTGCTGTGACCAAGGGTTGGAACAGCCATAACTGTTGCTATTGTAGGACAATATCGATCAAGAAACAAACAAACAAACAAAAACCTCTGTCCAGGAAAGAAGGGAAAAAAAAAAGTGGGAGGGAGAGAGAGAGAGAGGGTGCCCACAGTTGCCTTCACCCAACACTGCAGCAACTATGGGTGTTGCCTTCGAAATACTACAGCTAGCGACAGGGAAATGAAGGAAAAGTGTGAAAAATGGGGACAGGCAGGAAAATAAAATCGGGATTTTGTGAGAAAACTTTGCATGTAGGAAAATGCGATTTCCCACCCTTCCCTATGGATTCAACAAATGCAAACAGTTTAAACGAAGTTCCTCGAGAAACTCTTTCCTCTCATCTGGTTTCAACAATCTAGTTTGAACATAATAACGTGTCATTGAATGACAAGGCATCAATCCAAGAGCCGTTCTACAAAGCAAGATGGGAATGGATCTACATGCATGTGGTCTTAGCCAACCTGCTGGGGACACCATATCCCAAATATATGTTTTGTAATGGACCTAACATAATAATTTAATACAGCAGTTCGTTATGCTTCTCATTGATGTGAACACAACTGTAAGGGCATGCATAATCGAGAAAAGGATTATGTTCTTACCTCGTACAGTCCATGCTCCTCCCACTATTTTCTTGGCAGCAACTACTTGGGTCTTCAAAAGGAGCAGCACAGAGTGCTTTTCCTTGGCAACACATTCATCTTCGCCAAGACTCCTGCACAACTGCTTGCCTTGATCACCCTTTGCATAGGCCACATGTGAGCAGATGCCATTGAAAGGACATTCATTTGCCGATTCTGTAAAGCACCAACATGAAATCAATGTCGTGAGAGGAAGCAACTTTGCAACCGATTCCATAGTTTATTCACATTGCAACAGACAACTATGAAGATTCCCATATCAAAATCAGAGTAATGGAGCCGCCTCAACTGCTAGTTGTACACTGTATTTTAAATAGCGAATAGCATGTAGAGGAGCATTCACCCCCATGAAGCGTGAGGCGTACTTCTATATTTTTAATCAAGGTTGTGCTTGGCTGCACTGATTTCATGATATTCTCCAAATTACACTGATTAATAATGAAAATGAACAAAATTTCATGATATTTCGTGCAACCAAGCACAACCTAAAGTACTAGGAAATGGTAATCAATAAGTATAAAAGTAAAGAAAGAGCAACTAATTTAATACCATTACTTATTGAAAAGACTAACTAATTTTTATTGAAAATAGAAAATTTTAAATAAACTTCAGCCAAGCATGCACTTGTGCTGAAGGTTATCTTCAAGGGGATATCAAAATTTACTTTTGTGTGTGTATCACTGTATCCTGTCCTGAAGTTACGCAGGGCATAGAATGAGCAGTTATAGGGTCCTGCTCATGAGCAATTGTACTTTTTGTGGTGAGTAGGATTTCATGCATATGGGGCCCATGGTTTGATGATCAAATCATTATTTTGATGGACCTCAGCACAGATGAGGATGTGCAATAAGTTGCCGAGATCTGAAGATCACGCCATTCGATATTTGGCCTTTTCTCCATTCAACATCAATAGTTGCTGCATTCTCTCTTATCTGTGCATTTGTTAGCAGCATATCAATGGGTTGGCATTTACAAAGCAGAGACATTTCCGGTGCATCCAGCATCCACGATGAGTCTCAACGTATCAATGGTTTTGATCATCAGACCACAGGCCCCACATGCAAGACATCCTATTTGTCAGAAAACTACACATTTGCTTATGAGCAGGACCCATAATTCCTCTGCTTTCTTAATGTAACCTCTTGCTTTTCCTTTTCATTTAGGGCCTGTTTGGGAGCTAGGAAAATAAAAGGAGAGAAAACGTTCACAAGAAAGTGAACTCACCTTTATCTGATTTCATCAATTTCCCAATCGATAAAGGAAACAGTTATCTGATTTCATTGATTTCCCCATCGATAAAGGAAAAAAGAAAGAAGAAAGAAATACATGGCCTACTGAGAACTTCAGGAGAATCAGAAAGCGTCTTATTCTTATCAATACTTCCTTGTGATGACTGATGATATGTCACCAACTCAAATGTGGTGTTCTCCACAAGTAAAGCACCTTTTTCCTCAGTTGCTGGAACAACTGCTATCTTTGCTGCTTCCCTTTCCCCTGATTGTGCCATTAGCTTCATCCAGTCACCCTTGCATTCTGCTAAGGTAAACCGCAGCATTGCAATGTCTACATCTTTTGAGTTTTTCTGAAGTTAGTCAGCATGACATGAGAGAACCACTTCACCCATTGCAATCAATCAATAACTCCATGTATAGACAGTAATGCATGGATGTAGAAGGCAATTTGTTCTCTCAATAATAGTGGGGTTTTAACAGCTACAAGAAAAACACTTTTCAGCAACCCTTACAAGATGGTATGCATTATTTGTAAAGGCAACCAGCACCTTAGTTACATCCATTTACGAAGACGCATTCATAAATGATAGAGCTCCATGTTGTCTTAAGGGAAAAGAAAAAAGAAAAAAAGGATGATAGCACTTAAAAGAGCTCTCTCCGTAGCACAAAGGTCCACTCATAATGGCCGACAACACACTATGTGGTCACAGTCCATGCCATATGGGAAAACACAACATATGCAGTGGCATCTCATTTTGGCACACCTATGCCGTCACATGACTAGGGATGCATCATGTGCCCAAGCTTAAGAAAATAAAGAATGAAACGGAAGTGAGGTGCCAGCTAATCGCATGAATTTCAGAATTTACAAGAAAAACAAGAAGATACAATGCTTGGGCGAGGTGCACACCGGATAGTCGGGTAATTAGTAAACACGATGGATTACATGTGCAAAGTTTGTAAGCCAAAATGAAAACTTTTGTACCTGATATCTAAAGGCAGATGTAGAGATTATCCAAGACTTCACGTGCCCATCAAACAAAACAATCTATTTAAGCCCTTTTTTCTTTATAAAGAGTAATGATACATCTATTGAAAGAATCAGCAGAGGCAAAAGCCAAAGCAGGGAAAGAATCCAGCCCAAACAATTATAACCCAAAAAAGAGTAAAAAGATAACAAACATCAATGGCTTTAGATCCAGACACCCTTGAAAATCGCGACGAAGCCCTCCCACACTCTTCAAGCATCATGTTGGGGAGAATCATAGACCTCTTTTGGAGATTTTCGATGGTGAGCACCCTCTTCCTACCCACAAACCCAACAAGGTTGCCACCTTGGACAATGATTGTCGTATCATCTTGTAGAAGGACCGAACCGAGAAATGACCTGCTTTGTGAGTTTGCCAAAGCTTGCCAAACAATCGTGTCCCTCTTGGCCAAGGAAGGATGATAACACTACAATCGATCCAAAAGCCTAACAAAATCACCCACTTCCTCATCCAAAAGGTCCCTATGGCATGGAGGAGACCATACCACAAAATCTCCACAAATGTAATAACCATAAGCTACTATAATCTTCCTTTGCCGGAGACAAGCGAGCTAGTCTTGGGAACTCTTGTAGCAATTTTCCTCCATACCACACATAGAGCTGGGCAGAGTCCGACCCGATCCGACGGATCTGATCCGAATCGAAGGCCAGGATCGGGTCGAATCAAGTAGGCTCACTCATATCCGACCGTACAACGAGTCGAGTTCAGATCAGTGGCCAATTCGGACCGATCCGATTCAGGATTCGATCTGATACGATCCTATCTGGTTGAGTGCCTATATAAGATATTTTTGTTTTTTTACTACCCTCACTCAAACAAAGCCCTAATCCCTTCTTTTTTTCTACCTGAACGAGCGGCGCTGCACCCACCCATCTCGATCTGACCACTCAGTAGCTCGGCACCCATCTTCACCGTGTAGGTTCCATTTTAATTTCTTCTTCTTCTTTTTTTTGTTTATTTTCGAGTGGTGGCCCGCCCTGGCTCGCTGGTGGACCGCACGATGTGCTAGCTCGGCTGCAACGTCCCGCCCTGGTTCTCCTCCTTTCTCTCCCGATTTCCCTCCTCTCCTTCTCTCTCCTCACTTCTCTCCTTCTCTCTCCCGATTTCCCGCATCTCCTTCTTTCTCTCCCTCTCTCTCTCTCGATTTCCCTAGCACGAGAGTCTCCGACTCGGCTTGATTCAGCCCAGTCCGAATCGACCGGACAGACTCAACTCGATCCGACTCGGTTCGGTTTCCCTGACCGAGTCGAACTCGGTTCGGGTCAGCCAGCAAAGATTCAGATCGGATCGAGTCAGCCCTGCTGGACTCGGTCCCGAATTAGATCGAGTTCGGATCGGGTTCTTGGAAAAATTCGATCAAGTCGAGTTAGACCCAATCCAGTCCAACTCGACTCAATGCCCACATCTGCCCAAAAACAAAAGCACCTCCCATCTCCAAGCAAAAAAAGCCAACCCCCACAATCTTAGGGGCCACAGAAATGACTGCTTTCCACAATTCAGAAGCTTTATATCTTGAAGATAACCTCACCCCCCATCCTGGATCCCATACTTAGAAGCAATCACAACTCTCCACATTCTCCCTTCTTCAATGCTAAACCTCGATAGCAATTTAACTAGGAATGCAAGTTCATCATGCCCAACATCCTTATACTCGCTCCCCCTTCATAGCACCTATCTAACCACTAATTACTAAATACCAAAAAAACCTTAGATGATGTCCCTTCAATCCTTTTCAAGGTTCTCTCCATCTCATATGGCCGAACTTGAAACAAGATGGGAATCAAAATGGCACATGGTCTACAAGTGACGAGGTATTACACACGCAGGACAAGAGTTTGTACAGTATGTTCATTTTTCAGTTCGCACAAGTGTGGCCCATTATTTAGTGATCCAAACCGTTGATGGGCCTCACTATCAATGCCCATGCGCTAGAAATCCTCGTACTCAAATATTCTCACCCTAAAATATTTGACATTTTCTTTGCTAACCACCTATTTGTTGGGAATCTATTGAAGGATTATATTTTTCCATTTGGAAGATTGTGTACGAGTCATTAAGTGGGGCCCAAAATATCACTAGATTACTCACTGAAAAACAAGCCCACTTCAACGAGCTGAAAGCCCGAACAGTGTTGTACAAACTCTTGTCCCGACGACGATTGTCGTATCATGTTGTAGAATGATTGAACCGAGAAATGACCCGATTTGTGAGTTTACCAAACAATTGTGTCCCTCTTGGCCAAGGAAGGATGATAACACTACAATCGATCCAAAAGCCTACCAAAGTCACCCACTTCCTCATCCAGAAGGTCCCTATTGCATGGAGGAGACCATACCACAAAATCTCCACAAATGTAATAATTGTAAGCTACTATGATCTTCCTTTGATGGAGACAAGAGAGCTAGTCTTGGGAACTCCTATAGTGATCTTCCTCCATACCACACATCCGCCCAAAAGCAAAAGCACTTCCCATCTCCAAGCGAAAAAGTCAACCCCCACAATCTCAGGGGCCACAGAAATGACTACTTTCCACAGTTCAGAAGCTCTATATCTTGAAGATATCCTCACCCCCCATCCTAGATCCCATACTTAGAAGCAATCACAACTCTCCACATTCTCCCTTCTTCAATGCCAAACTTCCACAGCAATATAACTAGGAATGCAGGTTCATCGTGCCCAACATCCTTATACTGGCTCCCCCTTCATGGCACCTATCTAACCAGTAATTACTAAAAACCAAGAAAACCTTAGATGATGTCCCTTCAATCCTTTTCAAGGTTCTCTCCATCTCATATGACCAAACTTGAAACAAGATGGGAATCAAAATGGCACATGATCTACAAGTGATGAGGTATTACACACGTAGGACAAGAGTTTGTATAGTGTGTTCATTTTTCAATTGGCACAAGTGTGGTCCATTATTCAGTGATCCAAACCATTGACATGATAGGCCTCACTATCAATGCCCATGCATAGAGGTGAGCATCGAGTCGAGTCGGAACGGATTGGGTCCAACTCGACTTGATCCGATTTTTCCAAAAACCTGACCCGAACTCGATCCGATCCGGGACCGAGTCCAACAGGGCTGACTCGATCCGATTCGAATCCTTGCTAGCTTGACCCGAACCGAGTCGAAACGAGTTGAGTCTGTTCGGTCGATTCGAACTAGGCTGATCAAACCGAGCCAAAGACTCTCGGGAAATCGAAAGAGAGGGAGGGAGATAAAGGAGGAGAGAAAGAATGAGAGGTGGAAAATCGGGAGAGAAAGGAGGAGAGAAGGAGATGAGGGAAATCAGGAGAGAAATGAGGAGAGCCAGGGCAGGACGCTGCAGCTGAGCCGACACCTCCTACAGTCCACCAGCGAGCCAGGGCAGGCCACCGCTCGAAAATACATTAAAAAATAATAATAATAATAATTAAAATGGAACATACCTGATCGATAGAGGAAGATGAACGGTGAAGATGGGTGTCGGGTTGCTGAGTGGCCGGATCGAGATGGGTGGGTTCAGCGCCACTCGTTCGAGTAGAGAAAGAGAAGAGATTAGGACTTCGTTCAACTGAGGGTAGTAAAAAAGTAAAAAATAAAAAAGTAAAAATATCTTATATAGGTACTCGACCGGATCGGATAGGATCGGATCGGATCCCGGATTGGATCGGATCAGTCCGGATTGGCCATTGATCCGAACTCAACTCGATGTACGGTCGGATCTAAGTGAGCCTACTCGATCCGACCCGATCCTGGCCTTCGGTTCAGATCGGATCGGATCCGTCGGACCAGGTCGGATTCTACCCAACTCTACCTATGCACTAGAAATCCTCATACTCAAAGATTCTCACCCTAAAATATTTGGCATTTTCTTTGTTAACCCCCTATTTGTTGGGAATCTATTGAAGGATTATATTTTTCCATTTGGAAGATTTTGTGAATGAGTCATCACGTGGGGCCCACAATATCACTAGATTACTAACTGAAAAACAAGCCCATTTCCACAAGCTGAAAGCCCGATCAGTACTGTACAAACTCTTGTCCTGAGCATTGTTGCAATCCGGCAGACATAAATCCCAACATCCAATTGTAGAAAGAATTACCATAATGGTGATCATACCTGGAAAGTGCAGCCGCGAGATGTGCCAAGTTTTAGCTGAATAAAGAAAGCAAGGAAAGAATTACCCACTAGTTAAATCTATAACTTGGCTTTTGAAGCTAGTCATCTGCACCTGTTCACTCGGTCACTTAATAGGGTCCTTCTGCTCCCTTTTCCTTCTTCATTGATAACACATATCCAGCCAAAAGCAAATCAAAGGATTTCGGAAACATATGGGACATGTCACCCATTTCAAGTTGGAGAATGCCATAAAACACAACATGGGACAGATGCGTGCAATAAGAAATTGAAATGAAAAACAAACAATATAAATACCGTGGAATGCTGACATGCTATTATTATTATTAGGAGTTGTACCATTTGCTAACTTGGCATCACATTCTGTTATATATCCAACGCTTAGTGCAGACATCTTCAACATTTTCAGACATTATACTCAGGCTACAAACCATAGAGCCATGAGCATAGAGGAGGCTTCTTGCTCACCTGTTACTTAGATCCACTTCATGTACAGTTAGACTAAAAACAGGACAAGACATTCCTTTTTCTGTTTGGATTGGCGCATCCAACCAGGAAGTTAGCAAAGCCATGGTAAAATTATTCAAGATCATAACAGTTACTCATGCATGGCATAATAAGAAAATATGTGATACCAATCTAACAGCAGAGAGTAAACAAAAGAATGAGATGGGCCAGCATCGAGATAGGCTGAAATAGAAGGATCCGACTGTTTATCAACTTTAAAGTTCATGTACAATGGAACAAAACATGTTGGTTGCTCTCGGTATGATGGTAAAGATGACAAACTTAGATTGAAACAAAGCAAATAAAGAACCTCATGACCATTGCAGTGAAATAAAGAGGGTCCCGCATCGAACTACTACAGCAAGAACGCAAGTTACACGAATCCGAATAGGATTTAAAACAATCAAATTTATCGATGCGATATTCATTCTTCGTAATGACTATTGCCAGAGATAGAAAGTGAATTACAACTTAATTCCTAAAAGCAGTATTCCATCATCTTCCCAATATAACACATGGCAAGAGCAATCTAATCATAGAATATCATCAAATCAAGCAATTCATCCAATCTAAAATGACGGAGGAAAAAAGAAGGTTTTCTCTTCCTAATTTTTCGATCCCAGCCGTCCAAGACGACAACCACATTCATCGATTGATACAAGCTGTAGCATATAAACATATTGCACTTTCTATCAAAGAGAACTAAAACAGAGAGGAAAAGAAATGTACATCTGAACAAACCACTTGTATAGATACCATGGCTTTCTCCACCCCCTTCTCTCTCTCTCTATATATATCAACTCGTAACAAATCCAGACCTTCCATTCATCCCGCCCCAGATCAAGAAGATGGGAACACGTCCTTCACCGCTGAAGCTGCAGTCAGATAATTGAGTGTGTTCCGCAGCGTCTCCTTCTCTCTCTTGAGCCGCATCGCAGTGTCCTCCAGCTCCAGCAGGGCCTGCTGCTCCCGTGGGGCTCCTTCGAACGTGCTGCCCACGAAGAACGAGAACGGGGTCGGGAACAGATTCCGCCTCAGGTCCTGCGCCTCCTTCTCCGGCTTCCCATTAAGCCGGTTCGACAGCCGGATAACATCTTTCATGTAGGATTCCACTTCAGTGGCAAGCGACTCGAGGTCCTCGTCGCCGGAGGGGCGGTCCTCTAGCCATGAGACCTCGGCAACGAGGTAGGGTTTGGTGCGGACGAGGCCACGGACACGGAATCGCTCCTGGCCCTTGCAGATAAGGAAGAATCGATCGTCGACGAGGCGCTCGTGCTTGACGACCTCACCAACGCAGCCGACATCTGCAGTGCCGCTGGCGCTATCGGAGTAGATGACGCCGAATCGGAGGTCGGTGTGGAGGAGGGTATGCATCATCATCCGGTAGCGGAATTCGAAGATTTGAAGGGGGAGGATTGCACCAGGGAAGAGGACGAGTGGGAGGGGGAAGAGCGGGAGCTCGACAGTGTCGATCGAATGGTGGTCCGGTGCTCCCGCGGAGCACCGGATTGAATGGTGGAGAGAGGGTTTGGTGCGGGTGGTTGGGGTTTTGAAGGCGGCGCGGGGGAAGGTAGGGTTTAAGGAGGGTTTGAATCTGAGGGTTGGGGAGTGGTGAGGGTGTAGGATTTGGGGTAGCGCCATTTGTACCTTTCTTTTTTCTTCTTCTCTTTCTTAAGGTTTCCTACTTTGGTAGGGAGAGAAAATAGGAGTTTGATTTTGAAGAGGAATGGTGGTGTAGAGTTAGAAATTGAAGTGGAGTTGGAAATAACATGATGTGCTCTTCTTCCTTCGCCAGATGTTTTTCTTTTGTTTTCTATTCTGGTTGTTGGTGGTTTTTCTATGATGGGAAGGGATTTTATACTCCGGTCGTGTAGGCTACTTGATATACTAGCGCTTTAAAATGATACACCTGCAATATATTATCTCAAAGTAAACCCGCTGCATCTTAATATTAGATTGGTTGGACCATCCTAACCTTTGATTCTTAGCTCATTGGATTTTATTTTATTTTTTTATGTTAACCGTTTAATAAGTATCCACAAATCTGATAGTGAGATGATCAAATAAGTGCACTTTTTTATTTATGATAACTTTAAATTTTTATCCATAAAGTGGACGGTTTAATTTGAATTAATTGTATTCTTATTGTGAAATTTTTTAAGTAATTTGTAAGTGGCTGTGTATCATCCATCACCCTCTTTCAGAGTATCCAAGTTTTTCTCTTCTTTGTTCGTGAGAAGGATTTGTGGCGGTGAAAAAACAAGAAATAGTTTGTGGATAGGACTCAGCAGACTGCAGGATGCTAGATTCGAGTGGATGAGTTGCAAAGATACTGATGCACCATTACCGTACAAGGGGGTCAATGGTTCTGTCATCGAGACCGTTGAAGTTATGTCCGTACATGATGGTCCATCAGATCGTTGATCTGATGGTCTGTAACATGTGACCTGGGGTTATACGAATCGTATGTAACTCAGGTTCTGTGGAGCTCATCATGATGTTTTTCTTATATCCACTCCATCCAGCCGTTTCTCCAATCATTTTAGGAGAAATGGAAGGTACTAAAATGAAGTGGGCCACACCACAGGAAACAATGAAGATAGAACGCCTACTGTTGAAGGAAGACGCTCATCTCAGATTCAGAACTCCTGTGGCTGTGGGCGTAGAAGGCTTCAACGGTAGGCATTTCCATCTCCACGGTTTCATGTGTACTCGTTTACTAAACTCAGTTAAAGAAACGGAAGGACGTAGTGGATAAAACAAAATCCTGAGGGTGGACCCCACAGAGCTTGTGGTTGTGGGGAATTCTTATGGCCCAAGCTTCGAAATCGCGTCTTTACCGTACTCCGGTTGTGTATGAGGCTCGATACGCAGGGACTTAGACATGATCCATGTAGTTTACATTAGCTCAAACTAGACCAGCTAAGTTGTGGAATCAAATGTTTCATTTCACAATCCAAAAATTATATAAAATGCAAATAGTAACCTTGGGTTTGTGGGACCTTGAGTTCTTGCGGTTGAAAGCTAGGTGGGCCTACCATAGCGTGGGCCTACCATAATGTTTGTGATTCACCTCTATCCGTTTTGCCAGCTAATATTATGACGTGAGCCTAAATTCGAGGAGGATAAAAAACTCAAGTGAGCTACACAACAGGAAAAAAGTGAGAAGGGATATACCTACAGTTGAAATCTTAAATATGGATCCCTAATGTTTGTATGTTAATGTGGACGTCATTCTTTGGGTGAGCCTGCGCATCTAATATGCACCTTGTATTGTGGCTTGATTTTGGATGGGTATGGTACATATTTATTATGGTATGTTTAAATTACTTAAGTTGTCACTAACCAATACAAACTTAGTATTTATGGTAGATTGGATCTATAGAAGCACCTTGGAATGAGGAACTAGATATTCTTCAACTTAAGATGACTTCCTAACAATATTTGCTATTGGAGATTCTTAGCAAGGACCTTGCCAATGGGTCCTTACTCTTACTCCGGTGGTAGACTTCCAGGAGTTTCAAAACCTGGTTGAGAGTTTGAGTACCCATAGGTGGTGAAATTCCTCTACGGTGTGAGTGTGTGGTGGTGTGTGTGCGTGTGTAAATAAAAAATTAAAAATTAAAAAAAGAAAAAGAAAAAAAAGGAAGAGTTAAGTGCTCTTCTCCGCCTAGACTTACATGTTGTCTCTACTTTATAGAATTTAAGATTTTAAAGAATTTTAAAAATTTCTTATGGTTATATTTAAATCAACTAGTTAATTATAAACAATATCAGGATTGACTAATAAACTACTATTCACCTAACTCACCACTAAAGAGATCACAATGTCTAAACTTATGGTCAAGTTTTGGAAAGATAGTAGTCACAAAAATAAAATAAAAGGTGAAAAGAGTGAATGTAATATATTAATGAGTAAATAAAAGTAAAGATCCAAACCAAATGGCATTAATTTTTGATGCACGAGGTTTAAAAGATTCAACAAGGTATAGAGCATATCATAAAGAGTTCTTAAATGATAAGCAGTGAGTATATAGAAATGAGATACGTAATGTAAAGAGAGAAATTAAAAATGGATAGTCAATTTGCCTCCTATATACATTACAATGTGAGAAGGAGAGCCAGGACACTCCTTAAAGGTGATCATAGATCTCGAATCTGACCCTACTCCATCAATCATAAATCATAACGGCCTTTTTGGCCCGGCAAGGTGGATGGGATTAGGTTGTATTAGGATGGATTGGAAGGAGCAATCCTGGGATTTGGCCTGGCGTGCCAAATAGGCAGAAGTTGGATATAGCAATCCCAGCAATCCACTGACATCACCATCATTACCTTGAAATCCACCCAATCCCTCTTAATCCCATCTATTTTACTTGGGACATGTTTGGTCAGACGGAGCAATCCCAAGATTGGCTGACGTAATCTCAGGATTGGCCAGCGAGCCAAACATACTCGGTGGTGAATTACCTGGATATAGCAATCCCATGGGATTGCCAGCAATCCACTAACACAGCCATCATTACTTGCCATCCACCCTAATACAATCCAATCCCATGGGATGGGACCGTCCAAACACGCCATAAAGGTGGCTTGGATGCTTGTGTGTGCTAAGTTGAAAGGCTTTAATAAATGGAGCACACTTTCACTATTTTCTCTATTTTTACCTTCATGGTTGCTTTCACTTAACTCTCACTCTCACTCTCAAGTCTTACAAGTGTCTTTTGTTGTTGTTAAGTGTTGTCTTGAAATTATAGGGTGGTGCTTAATTTTAGAGGATGGCCTAGTTTTTTAGTAAAAGTAGCAACTTGAAGGGAAAACTTGCTATGTGGTGTGATCTAATCGGTTTGGAGACATATGGCATCACAGATTTACTTTGATGGATAGTAATTTTACCACATTAAGGAGATAAATTTCTTGTTTTACCCTTAAGTAGCAATATTATTGTCATCCTCATGTAGGTTCACTCTTCACAGATGTCTAGGAGATCTTGGGATCTTTTAGATGTGCAAAGATTTCAACGATCATAACACCACTACCCTAACATAAATTTTGCATTTTGCACTTAGCCACCCCCAGGGTAATCCTCTGTGTGCTCGAACTCGCTGAAATAGAATCATTGTCACCTGTGTGAAATTTCATTTCATTTCAGCACAACCGCTCGAGACAATTCACCAATGACCCTCTGTCCTCAAACTATCAAAATAGCTTTGGACAGTAATATTATTATCTTCCATAGGGAGTGTACCTTCCAAAATTTGTTGCGAGTTTCGGGGCTTCGTGGGACCTTAAGCCTTATTATGGATTTAGGTTTGTAACGGATAGGTATGCTTTTTAATTATAAGCTTTCAAATTATCTATTTTAGTTCAAGATAAGTATATGGTTTGTTGATTTAAAATTTTTATAGCCATCTAAAATATTCATAAGATCATTGTCATGGGGATGAACTAAAAACATAAAATATTAGTTTGATGCAAAACTTCCATAGCCCTACCAACGTTTCAACAATATGAGTGCTTGAGCTCTATTTTTCCAATTACATAACCCACCGAAGTTTTAGATACTTATTTTTAGGCTATGTCATAATGTGAGTTAGCAAAATGAATGGACGGGGTGAATTTCTCACTAATATCATGGTGGGGCCCACCTAACTTCCGACCACAAAAACCTCCTATGCTTAGGGGCTGTTTGATTTTTAATTTTCTAGTAAATACATGAAAATAAGTTTGAAATTGGCTAAGAATTACATTTTGAATATCGGTCCATAAAAACCAAATCATTACCTATTTAAATATGTGGGGCCCAACATGATATATGTGACTTATCCACACAATCTATCCTTTTTTACAGCAGAATTTAATGTATGACCTCAAAAATGAGGCAAATCTAAAGCTTAAATGGACTACACCTTAGGAAATAATGATCATAAAGACCTCAATGAATGAAAGTTGTTTTCTCCTTAAGGCCCGCATTGATGTTTATTTGTCTAACTTGCTCATAAGGTTACATAGTTATGAATGAAGGGAAAACAAAAATACCAACCAAACTTCCGAAATTGCCAGGAGTTCTCCCTTTATTTCTCATGGTGTGGTGCACTTGAGCTTTTAATCTACCTCATTTTTTTTGTTTGACCTAAGATAAGCAAGCTAAACAGAAGGACGGTATAGATAAAACATATTTTAACATTATAAAATGAAGATGGCTGTCAACGCCACCTTGAAAATCCAACATGAAATGGGAAGGTAAATAATCATTGTTTATTTACCTGTAATTACGTCAAATAAATGTCCGACGTTACATAACTTGAGGGCCGTTTGGCCGGGTGGATAGAAAGGGATTGAAAGGTGTTAAGGTGGATGGCATGAATTTCCAGGTAATGATGGTGTTGTCAGTGGATTGTCTTGAGATAATGGGATTGCTATGTCCCTGGATTGCCACATCCGTTTCACACGCCGAGCCAATCCCGGAGTAAACCTTCACATCCCTTCCACTCCTGCGAACAAAACACGACAGGCAAATTTAAACCGACTAGGGTGGTTAAAGATAACGATGGTGTTGTCAGTGAATTGTCTTAAGATACATGGGATCAGATCACGACTCCATTTGGCACGCCGGGCCAATCCCGAGATTTAACTTCCAATCCCTTCCAATACCATCCGATCCCTTCCAATCCGACCGGCCAAACGGGCCAGTCGCTAAATCTGACATTGGCAGGAGTAAACAACACTTAAACAATGTCGATAATCCTTTTCTGTAGGTCAAAAGTAAGTACTATTAATGAAATGTGAGCATGGGACCTAAGTAATTTGTTGTTATAAAGAGAATATGGACGGTTTAGATCATCCGATCATCTCAGCATGTGACCCCAGTATGCTGCGGCACACACTGGATGCTTGGTCACGACGGAGGCAAAACGAACTCCACCAGTCCACATCTGGCTGACTGATGGATCAGCACTCTATTACGGTCACTCCGCGTGCGGATGTGGAGGAGAGGACGTGGACTTTACAGTACCCTCGATCTGATTGGAAATGATATGGTAGATGCGGAAGAACCAGAGTACGGTACATCCATCTCTCTACTGTACAGTTGGCATCCTGATATCCTGAATCCGACCGTACTTATAGTGGGACATGTATTGGAGGGCCCCACACAACTCAAATTCATACCTTTCGGTAAATCATAGCCGTCAGTTTTGCAGTCGTGAATATCTACCGTAACTTTGCTTTCTTTTCTCGACAATGATTGGATAGCTTTGGATAATCCAGTTGGTGTGCTTTCTGTCCATGTGGCATACCTCGCCCAAAATCCATTTCAAATCAGAAGATCTTAACCACAGATCATGAGCGATGTGGCCCAGTTGGTGTATTTCTCTTCTCAACCGTCCGCATGTAAGACCAAATTCAAATGTCGGATCGTGCTATTGAAGAGGCATTCACGGCCGGCTGGTGTACCACACACCAGCTATATAGCTGCTGTAGATACGTGTCGTGTGAGGATGAGCACTGACGCTTCTCTAACTCCGAGTTATACGAACGGTCCAAAGGAAGCGAATTAGCTACAGACAAGGTGAGCAGCGAGGGTGAGACTCGCTACTGATATGACGACACCAAGTTCTGTGGCCCACGATGATGTATGTTTTGTAACCTTACCATCTATCCATGTTAAGAGATTATATTAAGTCATGGGCCAAAGAATGAGTCAGATATAAAGTTCCAAGGGCCATAAAAAACAGTAAAAAGAGTGACACCCACCATTGAAACCTTTTTAAGGTCCACCGTGATGTTTATTTGAGATCCAATCTATTCATATGTTAATGCACACATGAAAGAATGGAAAAAACAAATATCAACCTGATCGAAAACTTTTGTAGCCTTTAAAAGTTTTTAATTGTGGGCGTCATTCTCACCAATGCTCGATGTGGTGGGGTCGTTAGACTTTATACATGACTGATTCTTTGGCCCATGCCTTAATATGATATCTAAAAATGAATGGATAGTATGGATATAAAACATAAATCATAGTGGGTTCCACAGAACTTGATGACGTCACTTCAGTAGTAAGTCTTGCTACTCCACCTGTTAGTAGCTAATCTGCGTCGAGCAGGGAAAGCGGATTAGCTGAGAACCTGGCCTCGAAAGCAGAGTGGCTTGTGAACCTCACATCAGTTATTAGAGTTGGGCATCGAACCGAGTTAGATCGAATTGAGTACAACTAGATTAGGTCTGAAATCTATACAGGCTGACCTGAATTCGATTCAATTAAGGACCGAGTCCGGGACATATAACTCGAACCAATCCGAAGCACGGTTGGCCTGACCCAAATCGAGTCTAACTCGGTCAAGAAACCGAGTCGGATCAAGTTGGATACGATTCGAATCGAATGGTGAAAATCGTTATCCTTCCTGCTATTTTCGATGTAGTCCATTTGAGCTTTAGATATGATTCAAAATTTTCCAAATACTCTAAAATTATCACAAAAAATGGATAAATGGTATGGATATAATAAATACATCATTGTGGCACTCATGTAATTTTGATCTGATTTGAGTCGTTCGTACAACTCAGAGCTCGAGGCGATATGTTGATGTGCACAGCACAAAAGTGCAGGCTGCAGCTGTTGACGTGCGGGTCGTTATCTCCTGAATAAAAAAGAACTTACATGATCCTCGACCAAGTACATGCATACTACACTCGTGTGTTTAGTTTGCACTGGTAGGATCTTGATTGACTCATCCTGACCATTGGTCTGTTGGCCCCCACCGTAGATGGAACATGGACAGTTTTGATTTTTCAATTTGTAGTGTGGAAATAAACGATTACAAAGGGAATCACATCGATGGTTAGATTTTACTAAGAAAAATGCCCATGAATAGTGAATAAGATCTTCCAATTTATGGTGTTTGGTGTGTTTTTTTTTTTTTTTTCGTGCATGGCTCATCCAATCGTTTGGATAATAAGCTTAAAAAAAGAGGATTGATGCCTCCATATTGTCCACTGTACACCTGTAGCATGCAATGATGATTGCAGTGCGACATTGTTGTATTGACGTTAGCAAGTTCTTTAGGTCTGATCATGGGGTATGTGTTATATCCAAACCGTCCATCCATTTGGCGAGCTTGTCTTAAGGCTTAAGACGAAAAATAAGACAGATCTAACTATCAAGTGGACCACACAAATTGTTTAACGGTGAAAATCATTATCTCTGCTGCTATTTGTGGTGTGGTCCAGATGATCTTTAGTATTATTCATTTTTTTGGATAATGCTCTATAATGATCTCTAAAAATATATGAACGGTGTAGATATAATAAATACATCACTATGGGACCCATATAACTTTGATCTCCTTTGAACCGTTCGTACAACTCGAAGCTCGAGGAGCGTCAGTACTTGTCTTCGCACGCCACGTACCTAGCCTAGGCTACAGCAGGTCAGCAGCTATATAGTATAGGCCTGGTGTGTGGTACTGACGAAAACGGATTAACTACTCCTCCTGCTGGTGTTCAGTGATCTGTGGGCCCAACCATGATGTATGTATTTTATCGCTGTCGTTCATCCATTTTTACAGATCATTTTAAGGCTTGATACAAAATATTAAAGGGATAAAAATCTCACACCAGAGGAAAACAATAATGATTGGATATCCTCCATTAAAATGCTCCTAAGGCCCACTATACTGTTTATTCAACATCCAATTTGTTGATTAGGTCATACAGACCCAGATGAAGGGAAAAAAACAAAGATCAGCTTGATCCAAAACTTTTATGACCCCCAAAAAGTTTTTAATGGTTAATGTCATTCAACACTGTTTCGTATAATGTGGTCCACTTGAGATTGGGATATACCTCATTTTTTGTTATACCATAAAATGATCTAGAAAAATAGATGGACGGCATGGATGAAACACATACATCATGGTGGGGCCCACAAAGAGCCGACCATCAAATATTCCTCTCCTCTCTCTCTCTCTCTCTAAATCTCTATCTCTATTTTTGCTCTCTCCTGTTTCAAAATCTCTCTCTCTCTCTCTCTCATGTTTAGTTTCAAAACCAGGGGAGTAGTCGATCTGATTCCGGTACTGACTTGTAACGCCCTGACTTTTCAGGACCCGAGTACACGACCCGTTTCCCAAAAACCTGAGTTGTTAACCTTAAAGGATGGTCAAATATTTTTTTTTTCTTTTATCAGAGTAAGCAAATGAGCGTAGAATGGACAAGTAAGCATAAAAGAAAATTCCATTATCATTTAGAACAATACAAGAGAGTGCCCATAATGACTTATACAAACCAATGTCCCCATTCTTACAATTACAAAATGAAATAATATTACATGTGAATAAAGTAAATTACAACAAATTTGAGATATGAAATCCTGTAGCAACCTTTAGCAAATATAATCATGCATCCTTATCAACCATAGCCTGCTCCTCATCAATATGAACATGAATGTCGTTGGAGCCACCTGTGCTACCTGTACAATTATATATTTGATGGATGAGTGACAAACTCAGTGTGAATTCCCCTCAAGATTACACACCGCCGCATTAGGTAAGAAATAGTATAAAACATCCAGACAACCAAAACAGAGTAGATGCAGTCTTATTATATGCATGGATACGTAAATGCAAATGTTGTCCCGAGTAAGACATCCAGACGGACATAGGGGTCGTCACCCATGCAGTCATCGACCCGAGTAAGACATCCAGACGGTCTGTGCCTCAGGTAAAACATCCAGACAGACAAATATGTACGATAACAACAGATGGTGGTTGGTGTCTCGGATAAGACATCCAGACAGGCGAATCTATATGTCACGTATGACAGCAATGTATAATAATAACAGATGATAGTTGGTGCCTCGGGTAAGACATCCAGACAGACGAATCTGTAAGTCACGTACAACAACAATAGATGCTGGTCTGTGATATGCATGCATGATTAGTCAACCCGTTATTAGTCCAATTGTAAGCAGCCATTTTAAATAAGCTCACGGTCACTACAGGGAGCACATGGCCCAACGTAGGCCGACGGCTCAGGCATAGTATCCCATGACTACCATCCCCGGACCACGAGGCTACCATCTTAGGATGTTTAATGGAAACCCGTCGACTAGCAGCCAATCATATTACAGTATACGAGGCTTCCCATCGTATGGTTGCACAGTATAAAACATCCAACCCATATAGGGAAAATACTAGAACAAAGCCACATAGGGCGATATCAAAGTAGGCCACATAGGGCGAGTATCAAATATATGCGATAAAAGACCATCCTTGAAAACCAGTCGACACAACAACCCTGGATGGTAGGCTCACATCAATGATCCATCTAGACCACACTCAATAACCACCAAGTCGAAGGTCCATTACGATCACAACTAATCAAGTTGCATCCCAAGTATGGATGTACATTCATATGTGGGAATTTTCCACAATGTACCAGTTTAAGTTCCATAAGTAATCCACAAAATAAATCCACAAGCATAAACAAATATACAGGATAATCGTAAAGCATGTAATACAACAATTCAATTTTCATCAGCTAACACATGTGATTATAAAGAGAGATATCAATTATGAATTTAAATAAAAACTATAACTTAAGCTAATGAGAAGATGGAAAGCTCAAGGGGAAGAATCATCACCTTATACTCTGAACCGCCTTCTAGTGTCGCTAAATGATTGCGTCCTTAGAATTGTATCCTATCACAAATCATGAACCTATACAATTAGATACAAGTTCTAAGCACTACCTAGGGCTTAAGATCATAGTCTAAGGTTATCTTTTAGGGTCTTAGTGTTGAATTAGGGTTTTATCCTAGGGTTTAGTTCTAGACTTGGATTTTAAGGTTTGGACCTTGATTATCCTTATTATCGTTATCCTCATACCATGAATGAAATACTAGCCATGATAGGAGTCTTAGATAATCGGTATTAGCAATGATAATTCACAAGTTCATATTTAAATATACCGACATCACCTAATACTCTTATAATGACTTATAGTCCCTTACACAATGCGAGTAATAGTAATAATAGAATTTTTATTTATTTATTTAGTTATTTTTTTTATACTAACCATAATATAATACATACTAACACCCAATAATTATATTGACTATAATTATACAAATCCAAAAATGGTAATATTTTCTAATGATGATGCTCATAACTATCAAACAAATGAAACACTTATATTTAACCGTTGTAATTTGTCGGTAATAACTAACACTGGTATAGGTAGTTTATTAATGGTTAATCATGTTAGGTAATAACAAACTAATGACGATTGTAATAATAATAATTGATTGAAATAATCTTTACAGGGAGAGAAGGTGTGGGCTCACCTTAAGATGCGGTCTATTGAGCGTGACCCAAATTTAGCTGGACTCGGTCCCAACCGAGTTGACTCGATTCCAGTCGAGTTGACTCGGCTCAACACCACCTTCCTTTCTTCTTCCTTCTTCCTCTATCCTTCCCTTTTGTTTTTTTTTTTTTCCTTTTTCTTTCTTCTCCATTCTTCTCTCTATCTCTCACCCTTTCTTTTCTTCCTGCAGCACGTATGTAACAGTTTACTGGATTAAACCAAGGCCTAGACTCTAGAAACTCACTGAGTCAACCTGGTGGTCGTGGGTGCAACCCGCGACAACTCAGCCTGACACAACTTGGAACTACACTGAGTCCCTCTAAAACTGGACAGATTCGCATGCTGGTGGGAGAGACGGAGGAGCTGGGCAGACCAAAAACCATTCCAGACCTGGCTTGACTCGGCCTGAACTTGGCTCATTTTGAGCTGTTGACATATGGTGCAGCCGCACCGCTTGCATTCTCTCTCTATTCTTCTTCTCTCCCTCTCTTTTCTTTCTTTCTTCTGGAATGGCCTGAACCGAGCCAGACTCGGCCAACCCATCGCATCTCGAGTGGTGAATGCGGCAGAACAGTGCAACAGCCTCGCCGCACCACTCCCTCATTCTCTCCCCTCTCTTCCATTCTCCTTCTCTTTCTGTCTTTCTTTCTCTTTTTCCTTTTTTTTCTTCCTCTCTGATGAGTCTAACAAGCTCAGGACTCAGTTTAACTGAGTCCGAGCGAGCCAGCGGTTCGATGAAGACGACATGGTCGTCAATGGCAGATTGTAAATGATAGCTTCTTCCCCCAATCTGCTCCTTTCAGATGATTCCTATGGGTCTTAAAAAGCTTCCAGATAGGCATTTTCGAAGTTCAAGGAAGGTTAGAGTGGTGGGTTTGAGTTTGGAAGGAAATAGCCGTTTTTTTTTAATGTGACTGCTAGAAAATGGAGGAGGGTAACCTACTGCTCGAACCATCCCATTTTATTTGCTAACCCTAAGATCCCAGCACCGTCGGATTGATGACAAACAATCCGGATTTGTTCTGGTTGAAATTGCCTTTAAATACAATGGGTAGGAAAATCCAGTCGTGGTTTTGTTTGGGAGACCTAAACCATTAACATCGGATGGCTGAGAGCCCCTAAACGGACTGTCAAGATCGCTCAAAGATCCCTCACATGGATCGAGACAACTGGCGGTGGAGACAGGTTTCTATTTTAAGAAATGTAGTTTTTCATACTCTAGATGCGTTTGGATTAGTGTCTACGTATGAGAACAACTCCCTGCGAAAATCACCTGGTCTTGGTCGGAGGGACCGTCCAAACCGGATGGATAGTTTAGATCATGAAGATGGGTCCCACTGGTGGGCCACCATTGAAACAAACGGACGTCAGCCCGTTCTCTGACAGAGAAACAGGAGAGAGAGAGAGAGAGATATTCCCATTTGCGGGAAGGCTCGAGACACCGCAGTCTGACCGAGCTTCTCAGCTCAGTGCACTGTGCGTGCGTGCCCTTGGTGCACATGCAACGCACGTGTGGGATCCACCATGATGTTTGGATGAAATCCACACCGTTCATTTTATTTCTGGGTCCAAAGCAGGGCCTCTTACCAAAGATCGGGAAGATCAAAGCTTTAGGTCGACCATATGGGTTCATCTACGTCCTTTAAGTGTTGACTACGATTTAGCGGTTGGATTACTTTGGAACTGAACGTTTACGGTTGGAAAGGTCCAAGGGACCATTTATAAGGCTTTCGTCCTATCTTGTTAACCGATACCAATATTAGTATAATTTTTGTTATTTTTGTATATCACTTATAATTAAAATGTTTAAAACCTCATATGTACATGTAAATATAATTTTAATATTAACATGCTACAAATTACATGCTGTTGTCCATAAATTCTTTAATATATATAATTCACAATATACAATATCGTATTAAGATCATATTTGTATTTGATAACATACAATTCTATTAATAATCTTTTGTATATATATTTACAATAGACACTTAGTACTACATTAATATTTATAGCTCAATTGTACATTGAAAAGTTATCACCTGTTATGTCTATTTAATATGATATTATTTTCCTAATATTTCATATACATTAACTATATGCATATCGCTTTATTACGATACATTTTCAGATAGATTATTAAAATATATCTAATATTATTATTATTTTTTTTACCATCACTTATGTATTTATTTGTTTATTTATTTATATTATCACAGGTTGTTAACATATAAATTGTATGAATATTAGCAAGTAAAGATTAATGTCTATGTTATTTGTACATTATTTGTAGGGTTACCTGTGTGTTATGTTTTAATTTCATATAAGTTGTCAAATTGTTTGGAGTATGTTATTCATTGTAACTTTTTCTAGTATATTTTATTTTCATGTATTATAGATTTTGAAAATTTATATTAATGATATCGTAAGTGTATACATATAATATGAGTTGTAGTTACCTATCATCTCAATATGAAAATATTAAATCTTACGTAATATATAAATAACCTCCCATAATGTATATGTTTACATTGTATTATTTTTGTATTTTCATTACATTAGATTACATAGTAACACTCGAGTACTGGAAAGTATGAGGTGTTACATGACTACTGAGTAAACTCTGCTGGGCCCACCGTGAATGCATGTGGTTTATCCACTCCGGATCGAGTCAGATATGATCGAATTGGATCCATTCAAATTGGGTTTCGGATTGGATCGGTCTGGATTGACCACAATCCGAAAATCATTCAGATCTGAATTACCTAACTCGATCTGCACCTATAACGCCTCGGAAAAATCCGTATAAAGACCCGAGTACCACCTCAGGCAGAAATCACGTAGGAGCAAATCCTTTAAAAATTAGGTGAGAATTAACTAGCGCTAAACTAGTTTACCTGTGAAATTAGCACCAATCACTTTAAATACGATCTGCAAGACCCAAAACTTGTAGAATTAGTAACGCTACATTACCCTGAGATTTAGGATTAATCTCATTACCCAGTTGCTCTCGGGAGCATTACGAAACTCCGTATCAGACCTGGATCGCACGTCGAAAGTCCGATTAACGCGAAACTAAACAATTATGATCGCCTTGCTGGGCTTGACAACCATTTTGGAAATCAAGTCCTGGCTGTGTGCAGAAATGCACAACTTAAGCCCGGAATATAATGTGTGAGGAACGTGAATATCTTTTGAAATAAATCCAAACTTAAGTAAACTAAGACGTGTCGCTTGCGACCTAAATATAAGAATTCAGACCGTCAGAATCTAACCCAAATACACCATCGGATCAGGAGAAATTTTCTACACATGTCAGTGCACTTGTAGCCCTGATAGAGTGCCGGTGACCGTTGAACTGAAACTGGTCTGCCACAGTCGATCTGTAAATTCGATCAGACCGAAAACTTAACTCAACCAAGATCCAATGTTAGGGAGATTAAATCCGACTGCATGTAGAAAAGAAGGCTCCAGAAGTGCTCCGTTGGATCGGAACAGCCGATCTTTGGACATAACCTAAGTATACCTTGGCCCTGGGGCCAATCCCATCAGTTCTGGGCCTATATAAGGGCCTTAAACCCTCTCTCTCCCTTCACATACGATTTTGCAAACCCTAGAGAGAGAAGAGAGAGAAAAGAGAAGGAAAGAAAGAGAAAGAGAGGGAGAGTGTGGGAGATTGTTATCGGGACTCAATCTCGCCATTCCACGTGCTTACCCACCATTCCTGTATCGCTATTCGGGCGATTCCGATCCCGCTCTTAGGTAAGAAAATCTAACCCTAATCTGTTTTAGGGTTTCAAATAGTGTAAGTGATGAAATAGCTAACCTAATTCATGCTATAGGTTGTCATTCTACCGTTGACAAAGACTTAGTGTCTAAACTGAATTCGTTACGCGTTTACCGGCGAAAGGTGCGGACGATAAACGTATAAGTTATGGTTTTCAAGGCTTTCAATGTCGGTTAATGATTTATTACTGACGTGGCTGTCATTTCACATGCAAAATGCGTTGTTTATTTTACGATACAGATATATATGAACTATATTGAATATATTGTAAGCCATGTGTTTGTAGAAATCATCGTATATGTATGGAATTTGAAATTGTGTTGGCCGTGATTATTTGCTGTGTATATATGCTAGTTATATGTGTAACAACTCCTTAATGAAAGGATTTGTCCTAAGATATGTTATACCAACATATGTCGTGTATGTTATAATGTGTAGCCTAAGTGTTTGTGAAAATATCTGAATGAGCGTAGGATTTGCATTCATGCTCGCCATAACAAATTGTTATGGTTATATGATTGTTGTGTAGGCGACAACTCCTTGACGGAAGGTTTTGCCCTAATACATATTATAATCAACATACGTCATGTATGTTGGAGTGTGTAGACTAAGTGTTTGTAAGAATGCTTGAATGAACTAATCGTTAGTAAATTATACTTTGTAAGAGTGTTGAGATGTGATTCTCAACTACCCTAATCATGTGTATGATTTCCTCCATGTACTTATACTATAATGTCTATTTAGGTATGGAATGCATGTGTGAATTCATGTTTAAGTTGTATTTCATAAATTGCTCAAATGATTATATGGATTGAATTACTGATCCATCACTACTTGGTTATCTTATATGATTGTTTGTTGAAAGTGAATGTGGTTGGGGCTATTATATAGTCGAGGCAATCGATAATAGGCCTCGAACTGGTGACTGGAGTTGGTTCGCCACACAGGATGTGGTCGATGAATCCGAGCCGTACTTGAGATGTCGACAGTGGTTAGGCCACATGGCGTGCTTATGCACTTCATGTCGATCAACTTAACGTGCACTCGTGCTAGTCGAGCTTGTCAAGTAAACTCATTAGTACAAACCCTATTAACCTTAGTACCTTGATCCACTAAGACTCATGAGCCGGACATGGTGGTATGGGACACTATGGTCGAGCTATCGGCCTACGCTGGGGCGACGAGCCTCCCCGTAGTGACCAGTGAGCAATACTGCCTCGTGAGCCCAATACGGTGGTATGAGACACTGTATTCGAGCTGTCGGCCTACACTGATCAGGTGACGAGCCTTTTGTAGTGACCTCGAGCATACTCTGAGACTGTGTTGAGGCGACGAGCCTTTCCATAGCAACTAGAGTATAAACTAGGCCTGCACTGATCCGATGACGAACCCTTTGCAGTGACCTAGAACCTCAACTTCGTACGAGATTTACTAGGACCGATGACCCTAGAATGGATCATTGTTTGGGTATTGATATAAGAGAGGTACCTTAGTTTCCCAATCCTACTGTATGAAAAGGACTAATAAGAACTTGGTAATCACGCTCATGCACCACACTGCATGTGTTGTTTAGCTTTGAGTAGAGAGCACTGAGGAAGTGACTGACATGCACGACCGTTAGATGAAGATCGCAGAGGGAGTGCAGACGAGGGCATGCATCATTTATACATACCATTCCTGCATTAATCAGAGTACTTAAAGATGTTTGACTGTATTATTTTATCATTACTGCTTACCTGAATTGATAACATGTTAACCCTTGCTTTATTGTTCCACTGAGTTGATCACTCACTTCCACGTTCTGGGACGGTGTTGTACACACCAACCAGACTCTGTCCTAGTTGCAAATGGAGACCCGATTAATGAGGTGGAGCCAGACTTCACAGACGATGAAGATGTTTTCTCATATATGCAGTATTCAGGTGAGTTTATATAGACTGTTCTGATCGACAGGGCTTCAGGGTTATATTGTAGTGGACTATCACTTTTTTTGATATTTTGTATTTTGAAACAATACTTGTAATTATTGACCTGACAACGCATATATACTTTGCGGACCTATACTGGTTTATAAAGTTATACATATTCATTTCAGTCTTCCGCTTGCGTATTACAATTGTCCCTGGATTATGTTTTGCTGATTTGGCTTAATCTCATTCATGTTTTATGCACTAATACAGACAACATACAATCATCATTAAATATGTTGCATAAGTGATGTGTTGGAACTCGGGAGTTGGGTTTCTACTCGACCCCTGATTTTCAGGGCGTTATAGCATCAATCGAGGCCATTGGTTCGGTTGAGATCAGGTCAGATTGAGTCTGATCGGGTCGGATCCATCGGATCAGATCTGTTTTGCCCAACTCTACCAGCTATATAGCTGCTGTATTGACGTCAGCAAGTTATGTGGATCTGATCATGAGGTATGTGTTATATCCAAACCATCCATCCATTTGGCGAGCTCATCTTAAGGCTTGAGTTGAAAAATAAGACAGATCTAACTATCAAGTGGACCACATTGAAAAAAACAGTTGGGGATTGAACGTTTACCATTGAAACCCCTTTTGGGGTCACAGAAGTTTTGGATCAATATGAAATTTGTTTTTACTCTTCATTCAGGTCTTTGTGACCTTATGAATAGATTGGATGAAAAATAAACGTTATGGTGGGCCCTACGAATTGTTTAACGATGAAAATCATTATCTCTGTAGCTATTTGTGGTGTGGTCCAGATGATCTTTGGATATGATTTATTTTTTGGACAATACTCTAAAATAATCTCTAAAAATAGATGAACTGTGTAGATGTAATAAATACATCACTATGGGGCCCATGTAACTTTGATGTCCTTTGAACTGTTCGTACAACTCGACGCTTGAGGAGTGTCAGTGCTCATCTTCGCACGACATGTACCTACAACAGCTATATAGCTGGTTTGTGGTACACCAGCCAAATTGCTTCCCCCGGCCTCATGCAAGACGATACGGCCCTTACCATGGGGGTGTAATGTCCTAGAAATTTCCATACTAGTTAAAGCGGATTGACTGACCTATTTAGAATTAGTGGATTTAGGACACCTGTGACCTAATCACCACCCCTGGCCAAAACCCTAACCATGCAAGACCGCAAACGGGACTGGATCAAGTTATCAATCCAGACCTAAGATAAGTGTCAAAGACTAAATTCCTCTTGAGAGTGACTTGATACACCGTTTTGGTCATAAGACGGGTATCACCAGCCTAATAGGCCCAAAATCCTGGAAGGGCATATGCCTTGGCGGGCTTGACGCTCATCGCGAGTATTAAGTCAGGACGGTGCCCAAAAACTACTAAACTTAGGCCCACCAACTGAGTGTATAACAAGCGCAAATATCCAACATAATAGACCAAAACTTAAAGGACCAGCACCTTATTCGATTATGGAATCGAGGAGTTCGGACTGTTGGATGTTAGCCAAATTCGAAACGCCCATTAGGGTCATTTCCTTAGCCAAGTTTGCAAAAGTTAGGGTCCAATTGGTGATGGGACACCGTTAAATCGCAAACAAGGCCCTCAAGGCCCATCTATACGCTAAATCACTGCTCCGCAACATCCTGTCGCTCATCCGCTACCGGGACGCCTATCCCTAGGCACGGATTGCCCTGTGTGCCTCCCTGCACAACCCTACTAACCTAAATGGACCCCTATAGGGTTACAATGAGAGACCAAATGCCATCGGTGCCATTTGCACCTAAACTGGCATTATAAAGACCACACTCTCTCACACACCTCTCCCTTACACGAATTTGTCACTGACCTAGGGGTTTTCTAAAGGGAGAACCAAGGGAAAGAGAAGGGAAGGTAGGGAAAGAGAGGGGCCAATCAAGGAGAATTGATTTCCTCTCCTTCGAGAAGACTCCGTGTTGCAACCGGGAGCTCTTTCGGGTTCCATAGAGCCACAAAAGGTGAGAACCAACCCTTAACCCAAACCCTAGGTTAATCAAGTCTTCTCTTTCTAGATTTTCTTATGAACTCCTCATGTTGAATGGGTTCTGACGCCCTCCGCCCAACTCTATTCTTGAAACTGTTAAGGGAGAGAGAGACTCGCCACAGAGGTGCAGACTATTAGTTTTAGGTTGCCTTTTATCGACCCTTGAGGGTTCAGATAATGATCGTGGTCACGAGTTACTCTTATGAAATGGTCATGACATTTTATCTTTAAATGAACTGTCATTTGTTTGTTTTGAATAATCTGTTGCAGCCCACGTGTTTGACAAAATGCCTGATAATCTTCATCATGATTCTTGCTGTTGATTTCATATTCGCTGAAATGCCTAAGTGTAGTCATGACGATAAATGCTATTCATATGCCAATCAAGGAGAATCGATTTCCTCTCCTTCGGGAAGATTTCGTGCTGCAACCGGGAGCTCTTTTGGGTTCCATAGAACCATAAAAGGTGAGAATCGACCCTTGACCTAAACCTTAGGTCAATCGAGTCTTCTCTTTCCAGATTTACTTATGAACTCCTCATGTTGAATGGGTTCCGACGCCCTCTGCCAAACTCTATTCTTGAAACCATTAAGGGAGAGAGAGACTCAAAAGGTGCGGACCATTAATTTTAGGTTGCCTTTTATCATCCCCTGAGGGTCCGGATAATGATCGTGGTCACAAGGTACTCTTATGAAATGGTCATGACATTTTATCTTTAAATGAACTGCCATTTGTTTGTTTTGAATAATCTGTTGCAACCCACATGTTTGACAAAATGCCTGATGATCCTCATCCTGATTCCTCCTATTGATTTCATATTCACTGAAATGCCTAAGTGTAGTCATGACGATAAATGTTATTCATATGTTAGATTTGATGATTTATAAATGTGCAAGCCCACTAATGTTATGTGCTCGATGAAATGCCAAAGTGTAGGCATGGCGATAAATGCTATTCATATATTAGATTTGATGATTTCATAAATTTGTAAACTCACTGATGTTTATGTGTACGACGAAATGCCGGTGTGGGCTTGATGATAAGATTATGCTAGAGTATCGTAGCAATTACCGATTTACGGAGATATGTGACTTCTACTCTCCTCAGGAACGTCAACTAACCGTCTGAATTAAAGAGCGGCTTGATCCGAGCCGACCATAATTGACTTGTTCGATTGACTTGGGTTGAACTTAGACGGTCAATAGTAGTCAGACTACGCGGGACTCTTGTACCAATGTCGGCCAAGCCAAAGTGCCACGAGTCAACCGAATAAGCTTAAATGTCGACGAATTTACTCGAAAATCTTTAATTGAAATAACCTTGAATAGAACCTAGAGTACCTGCATTACTACTGAATGAGTCTACTTTAAATCGCAATAGAGAAGAATCCGCAGGACTCATGAGTCGAGCATGGTGGTATGGGACACCGTGTCCGAGCTGTCGCATACGCTGGGGTGACGAGCCTCCCCTTAGTGACCTTTGAGCAATCAAAGAAGCTGTGAATCAAGCATTCCAAACCACAACAATATCGCAACCATGTCACGTACATGAATGAGTGACGATTCTTACATAAAATCACGAACACCCTCCACTCATCGATGAGCCGCCTAACCCTGTACGTTCGGACTGTGTCATCCGAGTCCATAGTGATCGGTCGGGCCTGTTGGTCGGGCCAGTGTTAGCCTCTTGTTGATGGGGGAACTGTCGCACGGGTCATGAACCCAACATCGGATTTCGACACGCATGTAAGGAGTATTTCTACCACTCCGAGCTCGCAAACCAATTGAGACCAAGATAAGATGAGGGTACTTTAGTTTCCCCTGAACCACGGGGTGAATAAAATCAAATTACTGCTTGATTAATGATTTAAATTCATCGCATTTCACTAGTTAGGAGTATACTCATGCTAGTACCTCATGTTTCCAAAATTACTATGAATTTTTAGAAAGTGTTGCTTCCCTGAACATCCTTATCTGCACTGAGTAGATTGATAACATGCGTAACTCATTGTTAATAATACCACTGAGTTGATCACTCACTCTCACTCTGGGATGGTGTTTTAAAACATCAACTAGATGATTCCATAGATGCAGGCACCACTGAGACAGACACACTCGAAGATGCTTATATGGACCAGGAGGCGGAATTCTCGTTCGTCCAGCTTTCTAACGGGTGACTTAGACAACGTATCACTTGATTTTGAGCATATATGTTTGCACCCAGATGCCCTGATCTTTTGGACAGTTTTTTTTTTTTTTTTTTGAAAGCTTTAGATGTATATTGGGTCTGGTTGTAGGCCCGTATCCTGACTCGATGTCTAGGACATATCCAGCCTACTCTTTTTATCTCAACTATGATCATTTTGGAATCCGTTACTTGTTTACGTGTATTCACTTAGAGGTTTAATCATTATATGATAAGTACGTGAATGAACCTCCTGCCTGAAATGGCGAGATTAATGTCTTGGATCTCGGGAGCCGAGTACAACATGGCTCTTGAAATTTCCAGGATGTTACAGGGGCTCACATTGATGTGTCCATCCTTTTTTTTAATATTATTTTTGGACATTATCTCAAAAATGAAGTTGATCTGATTACTAGGTGGACTGTAATCAACGAAACCATAGTAATTGAAATCCCTATGGGTTGGTGTGACCTAATCACTTTGATGATTGAATGTCCACGGTTAAAAACGTCTTTGCGTCCTCAAAAGTAGCTGATATTTGTCTTTTCCCTTCATATAGGTTGGTGTGACCTAATCAACGAGTCGGATGGCAAATAAACATTACAGTAAGCTCTATAAGTTTTTTAACGGCAAGAGCTCAATTAGTACTGTTTTGCTGTGGTGTGGTCCACCTGAGAATCTGATCTGCCTCATTTTTTAGCTTATGCCCTAAAATAAAGATCCAAAATGGATGAACGGCGTGGATAAAATACATTCATCATTTTGAGCCCACAGATCACCGTCCAGTTGCGACTCCACTGCTGGCAGTGTCAGGACGCAATCCGCTTCGCGAGGGTGGGCCCGGAGTTTGGTGGATTGTGGTGTGGATTCTTCCACGGTGGATGTGGCTTATCTGAAATAAAATGGGCACGTGTTCTACGAGAAAGAAAGGAATCATATGGTCCTGAGTCGTGGATATAGAAACAATCCTACACCTTGAGTTGGGAACTTGGACATGTTGGGACTCCCTATTGGTGATTCAGACCGTTGATTTGACGATGGGCCGTCATGGTTGGGAATTGTTAAGAAAGATTTACTGGGCAATAATTTCTAAACCTAGGCTAGTATATGGTTGTGGACTTATGTGATACAGGTGGTTCGCATCTTTGCACAGCACCAATCTGATAGGTGGGACCATAGTCGACCACGCCAGAATATCCCAGACACTGTTGTTAAGAACTTCTTCAGTTGATTCTGGAATGTTTTTTCCTTTTTATCTTCTTTAACCCCTTTTAATCCATAGAGGTGCATGGTTACAATATCAGTTTCCTCTCTCAAATATTGGGCACTACCCCAGCAGGACCTAGCTAGAGAGGACGGTCATGCCGGGACTGTGTAGCCTAGTGTTATTTTTATGTTTTATGCATCCCGTCCATCCATTTTGAAAGATTATTTTAGTACAGTTCCTAAAAAAGAGGCGAAGTAAAGGCTTAAGTAGACCAGACCATGTGAAGCAGCAGTAATTGAAAGTCTACCGTTAAAAGTTTATAGTAGGCTACGGAAGTTTTGGATCAATTTTCCTTCAAACATGTCCACGTAACCTTATGAATGACAAGTAAACATCATCGTAGGCCCTATGCGACCTTAAAAACAGATTCAATTGGATGGCAAGTAAACATCGTGGTAGCCCATATGGAAGTTTTAATAGGCACGGCTTAAATCCCCATTCCTTACTTTGGTGTAGTTTACTTGAGCCTTCTATGTTCTATCTAGCTCCTTTTTAATATGATATGATAAAATGGTCTGTGAAAATAAATAGCCAGTGTAGCTAAAACATATAATCACAGTGGGCCTCACAGAGACTTTGACATGACCGTCCGTCTCCAACTGATCCTTTATTTTTTTCAACCTGGGTTCCTACCTCGGCAATGGAATTTTTTAGTTACACCCCTCCATTTTTTTTTAGGGTCCTTACTCTTGTAGACTCTCATGAGTTTCAATATCCGCACTGTCTATCCATTTTATAAGCCATTTTAGGGCATGAACCCAAAAAAATGAGGCAAATTTAAAGCTCAAGTGTGTCACGCCGCAAAAAGTAGTAGGAGCAATGATGCCCAGATTGAAAGTTTCCTACAGCTCACCATGTTGTTTTTTCGCCATCCGACCTTTTCATGAGGTCACAAAGACTAATGAAGGTAAAATATAAATATCAACTTGTTTTGAAGATCTGTATCTGCCTCATGTTTTTGTCTCATGCCTTAGAATGATCTTAAAAAATAGATAACACATACATCATGGTGTGACTCACAACATTTTAGCACCCGATCTGCTTCCGCTCTGTTTAAGCCCTGATCACATTGTTGGCTTGAAATGTTTACACCGGCCGAGTATGAAGGTTTATCAGATTGGAGCATAGAGAGATGGAGACAAGCTGAAGGGCGACTGTACATGGTCCAAATTCAACTCAATTGAGTAATGAGCCTGAATTTTAAGCCTGGATAAGGTCCTCATGCGTGATATTCCAGCCTAAGCCACTCCTGAGGTGGTCCATGTACTTCTGCCCGGCTCATTGACTGACCTAGCCAAGGAATCAACTCGATTAGGCCTGCCGTCTCTTTTCTAGTATCATCCATGCAACAATGTCTTTTCCAATGAATTCAAAGGTGTTAGCATTGAAATTGTTGTCTGGGGGATACCTTTTCTCTCAATCTCTTTCAATAGCTCTAGCACCAAATAAGAATAACTTTTCGGATATGGTAGAGATTGGTAGGAGAAATGACCAGGATTAAATGCTACATCGAATATCAGCAATGCCCATTTCCTGTCTCTGTGGCGTGTCACAATTAGAATATCAGACCCATGTGGGACCCACCATGTCTAGAGGTGACACGAGTTGGACCAAGTCGAGCTTGGCACAGCTCGACTTGGCTCGGCCACTAGTTGACATCAGCTCAAACTCGGCTCAGCTGGATTCGGTCAGTAGCTCAGGCCATATCAAGCTGAGTTTGAGCCAAGATCGAGCATGTGCGACATTTTCACAAACATATGGACTGCACTTTCAATTCTTACTATATGTGAAATAGCAGCAGTTGTTTACAGGTATTTTTATCAAACATCCTGGAGGCAACATCAAAATTAAGAAAAATGGATATTTATTTCATATAAATACCTTCCTTGCCACCAATTGACACTTCATTGAGTCATTTCGTCAAACATTTAGTGAGCAATATCAATATCAAAGTAACTGGGCCACCTAACTGATTCGAACCGAGTTCGATTCGAGTTGGGGTTCGATCCAAGTCAAGACGAGCTCGGGCAAGCTCGAACTTAATTCAAATTTTTTTCGAACCCAGCTAACTCCGTTCATGTACAGCCCTAACCATGTTGATCACCTGTTATGTTAAGTGTTATTGTTTTATGATTTGTGGTTGCTACTGATCAACGGTTGTGGTCCAACTGATTGGATTGACCATTAGATTTGAAGTTCGTGAGCATGAGTTGAAATTAGAGAGATTACTCCCATCCTTCTCTAAATTTAGTATCTGAATTCCGCTCATGAGTTGAATAAAGCAATTTAGGTGAATCTCAGCTCTTTTTTTTTTCTTTTTTATTATTTTTTTATTTTTTATTTTACACACGCATCCAGCACACATACACCCGTGCACGCTGTAGTGGGATTTCACCACCTATGGGTTTCAAACCCAAGACGTCGTGTTGAAACTCCTCGGAATCCACCACTAAGGCAAGGATGGGAACCTTTTTCAGATCATTTATTGCAATAAGTAGATTAACTTAATAACAATAGTGATGAGTATGAAATAGTGAAAAGGAAGATCATTATCTTTCTCAAGTTATTAAGACCTTGAATCCAAGAGGAGAATTCTTGAATTCGATAAAAATTAAGATAAAAATCTGGATGTTTTATTGAATAATGTGTATATGATTTTCTCAATTACAATACTAGTAAAGAAAATCCAAACCTTAATTCAAAATTATACAAAATAGTAAAAAATCTTCTCCAAGATTAAATTTGTCAAAAATAGAAACATCAAATAAATCTTTTGAGCATTCTCTGATGAGTTTTTTTGACCCGTTGTCCTTTCGCAACTGGGATGTGCAAAGTCCTTTCGCAACTGGGATGCGCAAGTCCTTTCACAACTGGGATGCGGAAAGGAGTTTTCTAAAACTATAAAAAAGGGTCCCTAGAATTTTTCTACGGATGTTGTGTTGATGAGAAAAACACAAGAGGGCTATCAAAGGTGAGAGAGAGAGGGAGAAAGAGAGAGAGGAAGCTTGTAAAAGGGAGGTTATGCTCGTGGAGGTGATCTACGGTGCAGTCTATATCTCAGTGCTCCTACGTCCTCATAATCGGTGAGATCTCTCTGGTTTTCTTTATTCTTTCATTATTCATCCACTCCTGCGTGAGTAAAGAAGGTTGTAAACGTTCTACTTCATAGTGGATTATTGATCTAGACGAGGTCCCGTGGTTTTTACCTCTTTGAGGGTTTTCCACGTAAAATTCTCTTGTGTGGTGTGTGATTGATGCATTGATTATTTTCATTGCTTTATTATCCATAATTCTGGTTTGTTCTAGAAGGCTAGATCCTAAGGTTTTGTGCAAGGCCCTCAACAAAGTGGTATCAGAGCCAGGTTCATTGAACGGGCAGGATCGGTTTTGAATTATGGAAGGTGGCTCAAGGATGATCAGCCTCAATGGTTCTAACTGGACCATATGGAAGGCTAAGATGGAGGACTTGCTTTATTACAATGACCTATATTCTCCAATCTTAGGCATATCAGCAAAATCCAAGGATATGACTGATGATGATTGGAAGAAGACGGACCGAAAGGCGGTGGGGTTTATTAGACAATGGTTGGATGATTCTGTATTTCACCATGTGTCTACAGAAACCTCAGCCGCTAGCCTATGGCTAAAATTACAAGGACTGTATGAGAGGAAGACAGCCGGTAATAAGATATTTCTGATAAGGCGACTTGTGAATCTCAAGTTCAAGGATGGTGGTTCTGTGGTCGAGCACATAAATGAGGTCAGCAATATAGTGAACCAACTCACCTCTATGAAGATGGTCTTGGATGATGAATTGCAGGCTTTACTATTGCTTAGTTCATTGCCTGACAGTTGAGAGACATTGGTGGTGTCTCTAAGTAACTCCGCGCCAGATGGAAAGATATCCATGGAACAGGTAACCAGTTGTCTCTTCAATGAGGAGACAAGGAGGAAGTCTCAGGGGTCTACTCAGCAAGAAGCTCTTGTGACGCAGGAACGAGGGAGAGGAAAGAACAGGAAGGGCGGGAAGGCCCGAGATAAATCAAGAGGTAAGTCGAGTAACAGAAAAGATGTTGATTGCTATAACTGTGGCAAGAAGGGCCACTATAAACATGAATGTCGTGGTAAAAAGAACGACAAGAAAGGAAAAGGGAAGGAAGATGAATCAGGTTTCACTGCGGTCGCTTCAGATGGCGACATGGTAGTTATTCTTTCAGCAGATCACGATGTATGTCTCACGGCTACGAGTCAGGACACCGACTGAGTGGTTGACTAGGGAGCTTCTTTTCATGCGACTCCACGCAGGGACTTCTTCACAAGCTACAAGTCAGGTGACTATGGGACTGTGAAGATGAGAAATTCTGGCGTATCAAAGATCGTGGGAGTTGATGATATTTATGTGAAGACCGATGTGGGCTGCACATTGGTTCTCAGGGATGTGAGGCATATCCCAGACCTTCGCCTCAACTTGATGTCAACGGGAAGGCTGGATGATGATGGCTATGAAAGCCTGTTTGCTGATGGGCGATGGAAGCTCATCAAGGGTTCGTTGATCATGGCTAGAGGAAAGAAGTGTTGCACCCTTTACAAGGCAAGTGTCAGTATGTGCAAGGGTGGATTGAACGCAGTGGAAGATTCAGCTATTGATATGTGGCACAGGCGTCTAGGCCACATGAGTGAAAAAGGGCTTCAGCTATTAGCAAGGAAGCGGCTCCTTCCAGACGTAACAGGTATACCTCTTAAAACCTGTTTTGATTGTTTATCAGGAAAACATCATAGAGTTTCATTTGTTAAAACTGCTTCTCATGTTAATAAAGTGTATGCATTAGATTTGGTTTATTCTGATGTTTGTGGTCCTATGAGGACAAAAACCTTGGGTGAGGCATTGTATTTTGTTACTTTTATAGATGATGCATCTAGGAGGGTTTGGGTTTATGCTTTGAAATCCAAGGACGAGGTCTTTGGTGTGTTTAAATTGTTTCATGCTATGGTCTAGAGAGACAGGTAAATCATTGAAGTGCATCCGCACTGACAATGGTGGTGAATACATTGACGACTTTCACAAGTACTGCAAGTCCCTGGGTATAAGGCATGAACTGACGGTTCCCAAGACCCCCCAGCATAATGGTGTAGCTGAGCGAATGAATTGCACCATTGTTGAGAGAATCAGATGCATGTTATCCCATGCGAAATTGCCCAAGACGTTCTGGGGAGAAGCAATGCACACAGCGGTGTATTTGATAAACAGGTCTCCATCAGCCCCGTTGAATGGAGAAGTACCTGAGAAAGTGTGGACTAGACATGATCCATCGTACAGTCTTCTAAGGGTTTTTGGATGCAAGGCATCCGTTCACGTACCAAAGGATGAGAGGTCCAAGCTCGATATGAAGATCAGGTAGTGTGTGTTCTTAGGGTACGGTGATGAAAAGTTCGGTTACAAATTGTGGGATCCGACCGAAAGGAAGCTTGTCAGGAGCAGAGATGTGGTTTTCTTTGAAGATCAGTGTATAGAAGACATTGGTAAGCTAGAGAAGAATCAGCCTAGTTCAGGTGAGCTAGAGAACATGGATCCGATTATTTCTCCCGTGGTGCCTGATGACGGAGGAGTACAGCAAGGTGCAGAGGACGAGAGAGTTCCTTCAGAAGATGGACCAGGTGAGCAGCCCCCACTTGATCCACCTGTTGAGCCACTGGTGAGGAGGTCATCTAGGGACAGACAGCTGTCCAAGAGGTACTCGCCACATGAGTACATTATGCTGACTGATGGGGGAAAGCCAAAAGATTATTTTGAGGCCCTAGCCGACGAGCATAAGGGGGAGTGGTTGAAAGCTATGCAAGAGGAGATGGAATCCTTGCATAAGAACCACACCTATGATATGGTGAAATTGCCTAAGGGCAAGAAAGCTTTGAGCAACAAGTGGGTGTTCAGAAAGAAGATTGAGCAGAAGAATTCACAGACAAGGTTCAAGGCCAGACTTGTGGTGAAAGGGTTTGGTCAGAGGAAATGTATTAACTTCGAAGAGATATTCTCACCAGTGGTGAAGATGACATCCATACGGGTGTTGCTTGGGTTGGTGGCTAGCATGGATCTGGAGATAAAGCAGTTAGATGTTAAAACTGCCTTTCTCCATGGTGACTTGGAAGAAGAAATCTACATGCACCAACCAAAGGGGTTCAAAGTCAAAGATAAGGAGCATATGGTGTGTAGGCTGAGGAAGAGCTTGTGTGGGCTGAAACAAGCTCCACGGCAATGGTACAAGAAGTTCGACTTGTTTATGTTGAAACATGGGTATGACAGAACGGAGTCAGACCACAGTGTGTTCACGCGCAAGTTCTCGGATGGTGATTTCTTAGTTCTGCTATTATACGTTGATGACATGCTCATCATGGGAAAAGACATCAAGAAGATCGACAGGCTGAAACAGGAGTTGGGCAAGTCTTTTGCGATGAAAGACTTGGGCTCGGCTAGACAGATCCTAGGAATGGAGATAATCCGTGACAGAAGCAGTAGGAAGCTTTGGCTGTCACAAGAGCGGTATATTGAGAAAGTCTTAGAGCGGTTCAATATGAATGCAGCGAAGCCGGTCGAACTCCACTGGATGGTCACTTCAGATTGAGCGACAGGCAGTGTCCAAAGACGAAGGCAGAGGTGGATGAGATGCAGAAGATACCCTACGCGTCAACTGTAGGAAGTTTGATGTATGCTATGGTGTGTACATGCACAGACATAACATATGCGGTTGGTGTTGTTAGCCGGTATCTTGCCAATCCTAGTAAAGAGTATTGGGCAGCGGTGAAATGGATACTGCGGTATCTAAGAGGCTCATCCAGGTTGAGCCTATGCTATGGTGACGGTAAACCTGTGTTAGAGGGCTACACAGATGCAGATATGACAGGTGACATAGACTCGAGGAAGTCTATATCAGGGTTCATGTTCACGTTTACAGGGGGAGCGGTTTCTTGGCAGAGCAAACTACAGAAGGTCGTAGCATTGTCAACTACAGAAGCCGAGTACATTGCAGTCACAGAGGCATGTAAAGAGATGCTTTAAATGAAGATGTTCCTAGAGGAACTTAGCCTGAAGCAGGAGGAGCACGTGGTCTATTGCGATAGTAAGAGTGCTATACACTTGAGCAAGAATCCAAGTCAGCATTCCAAGTCAAAGCACATAGAGATTCAGTATCACTGGATCAGGGATACTTTGGAATAGAAGGTGTTACAACTTGAGAAGGTCCAGACGGACGATAATGGGTCAGATATGATGACCAAGGCCTTGCTTAAGAGCAAGTTTGAGGTTTGTAGAAACCTGGCTGGCTTAAAGAAGGTGAATCCCTCTTGGGTAAAAAAGGGGGAGATTTAATGGGTTTTTTGGACCCGTTGTCCTTTCGCAACTGGGATGCGCAAAGTCCTTTCGCAACTGGGATGCTCAAGTCCTTTCGCAACTGGGATGCGCAAGTCCTTTCGCAACTAGGATGCGGAAAGGAGTTTCCTAAAACTATAAAAAAGTGTCCCTAGGATTTTTCTACGGATGTTGTGTTGATGAGAAAAACACAAGAGAGCTATCAAAGGTAAGAGAGAGGGAGAAAGAGAGAGAGAGGAAGCTTGTAGAAGGGAGGTTATGCTCGTGGAGGTGATCTACGGTACAGTCTATATCTCAGCGTTCCTACGTCCTCGTAATCGGTGAGATCTTTCTGGTTTTCTTTATTCTTTCATTATTCATCCACTCCTGCATGAGTAAAGAAGGTTGTAAACGTTCTACTTCATAGTGGATTGTTGATCTGGACGAGGTCCCGTGGTTTTTACCTCTTTGAGGGTTTTCCACGTAAAATTCTCTTGTATGGTGTGTGATTGATGCATTGATTATTTTCATTGCTTTATTATCCATAATTCTGGTTTGTTCCGGAGGGCTAGATCCTAAGGTTTTGTACAAGGCCCTCAACATTCTCGACATTATTATAAACAATTTCTAAAAAAAGAAAAAAAATTCTAAAACTTTTAAAATAAGGAGATACGGTAAAAATCAAAGTAACTAAAAATTATATATATATATATATATGCAGTTCATCTATTTTTAAATATCATTTGAAGACATGATTCAAAATTGAATTATATCCAAAGCTTGAGTGTACGAAACCATAAGAAATAGTGTGCATTCGTGCATATGTACTATGTATTATCCACGTTGTCATATATATTATACACTCTTACGTATCATTTAAGGACATGAATCCAAATCTCAAGTGGATCACATCACATAAAATAGTGTGTATATAATTTATGAGCTGAATCAAGCCAAATCAAACTAAGCTCCATTAAGTTGAGCTTTCGGCTAAGCTGAGCCTGCATTACCCTGACTTGAGCTTGGTTTGTCTTTTAAAAGGGCCTTGATGGGCTTCGTTTTGCACTTTTACTCGAACCAATTTAAGCCAAGCTTGTTCAAACCATTGCAAGCCCAGATTTAGAACTGGCTTGGTTTCTATCCAACTCTACAGTCATGATTTAGACAATCTAAACTAATGTACATACATGCCACGTGTACGGTGGATGAGTCGCCAGCCACTCCGAGAAATTGTGGAAATCGCATATACCAGTGCATGCCCATGGCTGAAAAACTACGTGAAATCTCCATCGTTGGCTGGCAGAATTTATACAAGAGATTTGCTTTCTTGAGATTCTCAAGAATCGAATTCCCCATATTTTCCAGAATACAGATAATGCAAGCGAGAATAAGCTTCCAAGAGCTTTAGCAGGCCCACATGCGTGTACAGCCCAGCCATATACGCAAGCACACCAGGCAATATGGCACACGTGTGCAATATCTGAGCTCTCAATCAGGTGGGCCAGGCTACACTGGTTAGATCTAATGGAATAATATTTATGCCCTTTAACTCCTCAGGTGGGTCATACGAACGAAACAAACAGACGTTTAAACATTTTTTCCCCAGCCGTCCATTTGTTTTGTACACTATCAACAACCGGAGGAGTGAAAAAAGGCTGATTTTTAGGCCAGAAGAAGCAAGCAGTGTGACCCACCTTATGGAAAGCTCAGATCTCGCACAAGTATCGTAAAATGGAATGTGTGCTTGCGTGTAGATTGGGGAGGTTCCACACGCATGTAAGCTTAGCAAACCTCAGATTTCATGGCACCCTTTCCAGGACAAATCCAGACCGTTCAGAGGACCCCATGTTTTCTATAAAAACCTCCCACACCTTCCCCTCAACTTGTCTTACGAAAGCCCTTGCTGGTGCAATCAAGGCCCACCTCTCCTACCCTACGTGCAAAATCTCCGTATATGTAGTAGATCCGGACTGTTCATTTGCTGAGACCTTTGATCAGATGAATTTTGAGAATAGCAATCGGACTATTAGCAGAAAGTCCAACCATTGACAACATTCAATGCGGCAGAAGTCCTCCAATCGGAGAGGAGGGTCATCCAACTCGTGTGGTTGGTCCATCCACTATGGGGTCATCAAATGAACGGTCCAGATCTCTTACATGTTTGCTATATTAGTGCTGAATAGGGATCGTTCTGAGAAATGCTATCATGTGGTAGAAGACCATTGCAGTTCTTCCATCCTCACCGTAATCTTTTAAACATGAATCGCCCTGAGCTGTCGATCTAGTGGGCCACCATGGGTATCTGCTGAGGCTCAAACAAGATTCATTTGGATAACCCAGCCATCCAATTCTTTGTGAATTTCACTGTTGAATCGAACCGTTGCTCTGTTTGGTGCTAACCATCCCTTTTCAAGGCCACTATAATCATATGGCTACAACGATCCAATCAACTTGAATTTTTCTGATATGGCCTCTCCACATAGTGTCCCACCAGATCAACGATCCTGACTACCACACAATAGTGCATGATCATGCACTATGGTAGTAATATTCCTATTTACACATTCCCTTTCGCATGGTGCACCAGAGCTCCTTGAAGGAGAGAAATGGGAAGAGCCCCATCCCGGTGGGCCCATGTGGGGGATGATGGTGCATATACCACAATAAGGCAGTTGGTACTGTTCCATGAATCATTACTCGAATCCATTCAAATAGAGTATGACGACAATGGGAGCTCGGTGTGGTCAAAGAAGCACGGTGGAACAGGTGGTAGCAAGACAGACCGGGTAAGCCCTATATGCAATGTTTATGGTATCGTTACGTACCGGTACATATTGCCTGATACATACCGGTATTGTCTATGAATGACATCGAGCTTTATATGTTAAAAAATAGTATGATACAACCCTATATTGGTGGTGAACGATTAGTCATGTACAAAAATTGATTTTTAAACCATGGACCTATCCCTGGCTCAAAATAGCTTGGTATAAACCCATATCAGTCTAAGACTAAAAGACTGAAGTATTGTTGACACAGGGATGGGCACAGATTCCTCAAATCCACAAGAGGAGATAGAAAATAGAAATAAATTCTAATAAAATCTAAAATAAATTGATTGATAATAAAAACAACTTTACATTCCCTTAAATAGTAATATGAACCTTAGAAAGAAGTTTTTGAATCAAACTATAACTCAAACTCCCTAAAATTGTGACTTACAATAATAATAAACTTACTATTCATAGATGCTCATGATTTCCATTAGACCTCATGGTTTTTAGACAAAAATAGTAAGTGTCCTATTTGGCCTAACCACTTTGTTCTCCTAATTTTTCTAAGCACTTTTCATGTTGGACATAACTCCTAAAACTCAATAGATCAAAAGTTATGATCAAACTAAAAATTAGAAATAAAATGGATTTTGGACTGCCGATATGATGGAATCTCGCAAATTCGGCATGGACAACCCGACTTAGTGGGTTGGTTGGATAAAGTAGTTTCTCCTACCCAAAATCATATATAGCACATCGAATAAATCATTCCAGTTTGCAAAATATGCCTGTTTTAAGGTTCTAATGGCTTGAAACACTTTGACCTCGGATCGGGCTTTCCCTGGTCCATCTTTTCCATGAAATTGTTCGCGACCTCTATATCAATTGTGGATACGTAACACAGTCCAAGTGCATTTCCCCATTACATATCTAAATTGATTACAGTGTAATGGGGCCTGCCGGTATGCTCAATTTAAATATCTAATGGTCAAATCATTCAAACCATTGATCCCGAGTAGCCCACTTAATATAAATCTTACAATCAGTGCCAAAACTACTTTTTAAACCATGGTGCCATCGGCTTCTTGGCCAGTGAATTACTTGATACCGAGCACTAATTGTATTCCGGCGAGTATTTGTTGGCACCTGACCATGAGAACACATGCACTTGGTTTCTCTTAATTATATATTAATTAGTTATTATTAGTGGTGTGTTTGGCTGCACCAAAATTTATGAAATTTCATGATTAATTAATCTAATTTGGTGCAATCACACTCCTAAAGCTTTTTGAAAGAGTAATTTCAAATTGAAAACCATTTTAAATCAATGGGAAATCTAAGAGTAGCCTTTTCCGTTGTGATGGAGCATAAAACCCATGAAAGGTTGCAATCTTTCCATGTGGTCTTTAGTAGGCCACACCAATGGTGAGAAAATGCTTACCATAGGTTTTGTGTGGGCCCACTTGAGTTTGTATTGATTTGATTCTTGGTGGCGTATAGTCAGTGCATGGTGGAGAGGGGGGAGAAAGAGATCATTGTCTTCTCCTCAGTTATAAACCTCAATTTTACGCGAAATTTTGAATTCATCAAATAAAAAATCTCCAAAAGAAAAAACGTTATTAAGAATGATGAATATTGTTTTGCTTTCAAAACAATTGAAATTATTTTCATATGCTTCAACCCTAAATTTATAACTTTCTTGAAGTAATAATTCTTTCTAAAATAATAAACTTACTCAAAATGCATATCTAAACTATTTCAAACACTGAAAGATTTTAGTAATAAGAGTAATTTACTAAAAATAATAAATATTAACTTTTAAACTCAAAATTAACTACTAAAATGACTTTATTTTGAAGAAATTATTTATACAACAACCTTTGACATTGGTCTAGACATAAAGCTCATTGATAGCATTTCAATGATATATTTATTATATGTATGAAAAAAGATAACCAATGGCAAAATTATGGATACATTTTTCAAGGCCAATAAAACAATATTACTAAAATTTATCATGTTGCGGGAAAAACATCTGGTTCAATAAACAAGTGGTTGGATTGGTGGTCCAAGAATCCAATATGCAAATACATGAACCCTTGAGAACTTATCCACTCATGGTCTTGTTTAAAACATTGATGTGTCTCAGGATCTAAGATCCAAATCAACTCAATCAACCATGTTAGTTGGTTCTATCATGCCCATCTTTGGGGGAGAAAGTTTTGTTGATTTAATGGATATATTTAATAATGTGGTGTAAATGCCAGTCAAAGCCATATTATTGCTCTGAAAAATCGGTGGTTCCAAGAATACAAGGGACCTAATTTTCGAGCAAGGGCATGTTGATGATGGTCCCTGTCTGGTGAATAGTTTTAATTGGAATGTGAAATGCTACGCTATAACTTATCTAATTAATAATAATATATATATATATATGTGTGTGTGTGTGTGTGTGTGTGTGTTGAGGTCAAGATCTGGTCAGCTCTCCTCCTTGTCCTACGTACTTCGTTGCCTCCTCAAGCCCTGAAGCTGTACACGAACGGTGAGCAAAGGAGACCCTGGTAAAGCCGGGGGACCCTCCGATGCCTAAGTCAGGACACAGGAATCTGGGTCTAAGTTGCAGAGTAGTTGGAGAGCACAAGATGTTGCGTACCTGTAGCAATGGAGTCCTCGCGTATTTATACCTGACTATTGAATGATCTGGGTCCATTAATCATGGCGTGATTTACTCATTCAAGGATATCCTCATATCGTAGGGATATTATGCGCAATCCAAGGATCATGTGTTGTATTATGCGCATCGTGCGTATCTGCGCCCAAAGTGATCGGCCACGTCTTTTTATGGTAGTTTCCAAGTTTAGCTTAGCGAGTAATATACTCGCATCTTTCCCCGACCTCGGCCCGGGACAACCTCCTTCAGAAGGAGATAGGGATGAGGACGAGGGCAAGAGCTCGACCTCCTTTAAATGGAAGATGAGGACGAGAACGAGGGCTCGGCTCGGCCGTCCTTTCCCGGAGTATAGCTCACCAATCCTACAATCAACCTCGGAGCATGACTACTTGTTCGCCTGACTGGGTTAGTATGGTCTCGGCCTTTGGAATTATATTGATGGCTCGGATCTTCCCATAACAGAAGCCCCCTACCCTTCGAGGTCGGATTCCGACTCAGAGAGTAATGACATTTGGGAGATCCCCCACTTCCTTAGCCCCACTCCTTTTCATTGTCATCATGAATATTTGAAGTGTCTCCTTTTCGGGGTTTCCCGCTCACTGATTACCCTACGTGTGATGGCGGTTGGAATTTTGAATCGTCGTTCACCAATGGTGGTTTGCCACGTATATCTCATGAAGCGTCCAAGCGACACTTCTTATTGGCCATGGTTTTACCTATTCAGGACGTGTCGCTCGATATCAGAATCGTACCGTCCGCCAGGGGCTGAGCCAGTAGTAAATGGCCACGTGTGTTATGAAGTCGGCTTGCATCGGTCCCGCTGTGGCCATAACTCATCGTCATTAATGCGTAGATTCTGCCTGGCTTATATAAACCCCCTTCGAAATCGTTCTTTCCATTTGCGTTGTGTATTGTTGCTTGAGATTGCCCTTCTCGGAGATTACTTCCGCCGGAAATCGTCTCCATCGAAAATCGCCTCTCGCCGAAAATTGTCCTCACCGGAAATCGCTTCTCGCCGGAAATCGCCTCTCGTCGGAAATCGCTTTTTTCACCGGAGAGAGGGTTCGGCCTATTCACATGAACAGTTTCGATTTTGGATCCACGTCACGTATGATGGGTTCTCAAAAAAGTTCCTACGTAGTAGGTAGGAACTGGTTCGAAGGTGAGTGTTTTCATATATATATATATATATATATATATATATATATATATATGCAATCCATCTATTTTTAAATATCATTTGAAGACATGATTCAAAATTGAACTATATCCAAAGCTACGAAATCATAAGAAATAGTGTGCATTCGGGCATATGTACTAAGTATTATCCACGTTGTCATATATGTTATACACACTTTTACATATCATTTAAGGACATGAATCCAAATCAAGTGGATCACATCACATAAAATAGTGTGTATATAATTTATGAGCTGAATCAAGCCAAATCAAACCAAGCTCCATTAAGTTGTGCTTTCGGCTAAGCTGAGCCTGCATCACCCTGATTTGAGCTTGGTTTGTCTTTTAAAAGGGCCTTGATGAGCTTCGTTTTGCACTTTTATTCGAACCAATTTAAGCCAAGCTTGTTCAAACCATTGCAAGCCCAGATTTAGAACTGGCTTGGTTTGTATCCAACTCTACAGTCATGATTTAGACAATCTAAACTAATGTACATACATGCCACGTGTACGGTGGATGAGTCGCCAGCCACTCCGAGAAATTGTGGAAATCGCATATACCAGTGCATGCCCATGGCTGAAAAACTACGTGAAATCTCCATCGTTGGCTGGCAGAATTTATACAAGAGATTTGCTTTCTTGAGATTCTCAAGAATCGAATTCCCCATATTTTCCAGAATACAGATAATGCAAGCGAGAATAAGCTTCCAAGAGCTTTAGCAGGCCCACATGCGTGTACAGCCCAGCCACATACGCAAGCACACCACGCAATATGGCACACGTGTGCAATATCTGAGCTCTCAATCAGGTGGGCCAGGCTACACTGGTTAGATCTAATGGAATAATATTTATGCCCTTTAACTCCTCAGGTGGGTCATATGAACGAAACAAACAGACGTTTAAACATTTTTTCCCCAGCCGTCCATTTGTTTTGTACACTATCAACAACAGGAGGAGTGAAAAAAGGCTGATTTTTAGGCCAGAAGAAGCAAGCAGTGGGACCCACCTTATGGAAAGCTCGGATCTCGCACAAGTATCGTAAAATGGAATGTGTGCTTGCGTGTAGATTGGGGAGGTTCCACACGCATGTAGGCTTAGCAAACCTCAGATTTCATGGCCCCCTTTCCAGGACAAATCCAGACCGTTCAGAGGACCCCATGTTTTCTATAAAAACCTCCCACACCTTCCCCTCAACTTGTCTTACGAAAGCCCTTGCTGGTGCAATCAAGGCCCACCTCTCCTACCCTACGTACAAAATCTCCGTATATGTAGTAGATCCGGACTGTTCATTTGCTGAGACCTTTGATCAGATGAATTTTGAGAATAGCAATCGGACTATTAGCAGAAAGTCCAACCATTGACAACATTCAATGCGGCAGAAGTCCTCCAATCGGAGAGGAGGGTCATCCAACTCGTGTGGTTGGTCCATCCACTATGGGGTCATCAAATGAACGGTCCAGATCTCTTACATGTTTGCTATATTAGTGCTGAATAGGGATCGTTCTGAGAAATGCTATCATGTGGTAGAAGACCATTGCAGTTCTTCCATCCTCACCGTAATCTTTTAAACATGAATGCTGCCCTGAACTGTCGATCTAGTGGGCCACCATGGGTATCTGCTGCAGGCTCAAAACAGCATTCGCTGGATAACCCTGGCCATCCAATTGCTGTGAATTTCACCTGTTGAATCTGAACCGTTGCTCTGTTTGGTGCTAACCATCCCTTTTCAAGGCCACTATAATCATATGGCTACAACGATCCAATCAACTTGAATTTTTCTGATATGGCCTCTCCACATAGTGTCCCACCAGATCAACGATCCTGACTACCACACAATAGTGCATGATCATGCACTATGGTAGTAATATTCCTATTTACACATTCCCTTTCGCATGGTGCACCAGAGCTCCTTGAAGGAGAGAAATGGGAAGAGCCCCATCCCGGTGGGCCCATGTGGGGGATGATGGTGCATATACCACAATAAGGCAGTTGGTACTGTTCCATGAATCATTACTCGAATCCATTCAAATAGAGTATGACGACAATGGGAGCTCGGTGTGGTCAAAGAAGCACGGTGGAACAGGTGGTAGCAAGACAGACCGGGTAAGCCCTATATGCAATGTTTATGGTATCGTTACGTACCGGTACATATTGCCTGATACATACCGGTATTGTCTATGAATGACATCGAGCTTTATATGTTAAAAAATAGTATGATACAACCCTATATTGGTGGTGAACGATTAGTCATGTACAAAAATTGATTTTTAAACCATGGACCTATCCCTGGCTCAAAATAGCTTGGTATAAACCCATATCAGTCTAAGACTAAAAGACTGAAGTATTGTTGACACAGGGATGGGCACAGATTCCTCAAATCCACAAGAGGAGATAGAAAATAGAAATAAATTCTAATAAAATCTAAAATAAATTGATTGATAATAAAAACAACTTTACATTCCCTTAAATAGTAATATGAACCTTAGAAAGAAGTTTTTGAATCAAACTATAACTCAAACTCCCTAAAATTGTGACTTACAATAATAATAAACTTACTATTCATAGATGCTCATGATTTCCATTAGACCTCATGGTTTTTAGACAAAAATAGTAAGTGTCCTATTTGGCCTAACCACTTTGTTCTCCTAATTTTTCTAAGCACTTTTCATGTTGGACATAACTCCTAAAACTCAATAGATCAAAAGTTATGATCAAACTAAAAATTAGAAATAAAATGGATTTTGGACTGCCGATATGATGGAATCTCGCAAATTCGGCATGGACAACCCGACTTAGTGGGTTGGTTGGATAAAGTAGTTTCTCCTACCCAAAATCATATATAGCACATCGAATAAATCATTCCAGTTTGCAAAATATGCCTGTTTTAAGGTTCTAATGGCTTGAAACACTTTGACCTCGGATCGGGCTTTCCCTGGTCCATCTTTTCCATGAAATTGTTCGCGACCTCTATATCAATTGTGGATACGTAACACAGTCCAAGTGCATTTCCCCATTACATATCTAAATTGATTACAGTGTAATGGGGCCTGCCGGTATGCTCAATTTAAATATCTAATGGTCAAATCATTCAAACCATTGATCCCGAGTAGCCCACTTAATATAAATCTTACAATCAGTGCCAAAACTACTTTTTAAACCATGGTGCCATCGGCTTCTTGGCCAGTGAATTACTTGATACCGAGCACTAATTGTATTCCGGCGAGTATTTGTTGGCACCTGACCATGAGAACACATGCACTTGGTTTCTCTTAATTATATATTAATTAGTTATTATTAGTGGTGTGTTTGGCTGCACCAAAATTTATGAAATTTCATGATTAATTAATCTAATTTGGTGCAATCACACTCCTAAAGCTTTTTGAAAGAGTAATTTCAAATTGAAAACCATTTTAAATCAATGGGAAATCTAAGAGTAGCCTTTTCCGTTGTGATGGAGCATAAAACCCATGAAAGGTTGCAATCTTTCCATGTGGTCTTTAGTAGGCCACACCAATGGTGAGAAAATGCTTACCATAGGTTTTGTGTGGGCCCACTTGAGTTTGTATTGATTTGATTCTTGGTGGCGTATAGTCAGTGCATGGTGGAGAGGGGGGAGAAAGAGATCATTGTCTTCTCCTCAGTTATAAACCTCAATTTTACGCGAAATTTTGAATTCATCAAATAAAAAATCTCCAAAAGAAAAAACGTTATTAAGAATGATGAATATTGTTTTGCTTTCAAAACAATTGAAATTATTTTCATATGCTTCAACCCTAAATTTATAACTTTCTTGAAGTAATAATTCTTTCTAAAATAATAAACTTACTCAAAATGCATATCTAAACTATTTCAAACACTGAAAGATTTTAGTAATAAGAGTAATTTACTAAAAATAATAAATATTAACTTTTAAACTCAAAATTAACTACTAAAATGACTTTATTTTGAAGAAATTATTTATACAACAACCTTTGACATTGGTCTAGACATAAAGCTCATTGATAGCATTTCAATGATATATTTATTATATGTATGAAAAAAGATAACCAATGGCAAAATTATGGATACATTTTTCAAGGCCAATAAAACAATATTACTAAAATTTATCATGTTGCCGGGAAAAACATCTGGTTCAATAAACAAGTGGTTGGATTGGTGGTCCAAGAATCCAATATGCAAATACATGAACCCTTGAGAACTTATCCACTCATGGTCTTGTTTAAAACATTGATGTGTCTCAGGATCTAAGATCCAAATCAACTCAATCAACCATGTTAGTTGGTTCTATCATGCCCATCTTTGGGGGAGAAAGTTTTGTTGATTTAATGGATATATTTAATAATGTGGTGTAAATGCCAGTCAAAGCCATATTATTGCTCTGAAAAATCGGTGGTTCCAAGAATACAAGGGACCTAATTTTCGAGCAAGGGCATGTTGATGATGGTCCCTGTCTGGTGAATAGTTTTAATTGGAATGTGAAATGCTACGCTATAACTTATCTAATTAATAATAATATATATATATATATATGTGTGTGTGTGTGTGTGTGTGTGTGTTGAGGTCAAGATCTGGTCAGCTCTCCTCCTTGTCCTACGTACTTCGTTGCCTCCTCAAGCCCTGAAGCTGTACACGAACGGTGAGCAAAGGAGACCCTGGTAAAGCCGGGGGACCCTCCGATGCCTAAGTCAGGACACAGGAATCTGGGTCTAAGTTGCAGAGTAGTTGGAGAGCACAAGATGTTGCGTACCTGTAGCAATGGAGTCCTCGCGTATTTATACCTGACTATTGAATGATCTGGGTCCATTAATCATGGCGTGATTTACTCATTCAAGGATATCCTCATATCGTAGGGATATTATGCGCAATCCAAGGATCATGTGTTGTATTATGCGCATCGTGCGTATCTGCGCCCAAAGTGATCGGCCACGTCTTTTTATGGTAGTTTCCAAGTTTAGCTTAGCGAGTAATATACTCGCATCTTTCCCCGACCTCGGCCCGGGACAACCTCCTTCAGAAGGAGATAGGGATGAGGACGAGGGCAAGAGCTCGACCTCCTTTAAATGGAAGATGAGGACGAGAACGAGGGCTCGGCTCGGCCGTCCTTTCCCGGAGTATAGCTCACCAATCCTACAATCAACCTCGGAGCATGACTACTTGTTCGCCTGACTGGGTTAGTATGGTCTCGGCCTTTGGAATTATATTGATGGCTCGGATCTTCCCATAACAGAAGCCCCCTACCCTTCGAGGTCGGATTCCGACTCAGAGAGTAATGACATTTGGGAGATCCCCCACTTCCTTAGCCCCACTCCTTTTCATTGTCATCATGAATATTTGAAGTGTCTCCTTTTCGGGGTTTCCCGCTCACTGATTACCCTACGTGTGATGGCGGTTGGAATTTTGAATCGTCGTTCACCAATGGTGGTTTGCCACGTATATCTCATGAAGCGTCCAAGCGACACTTCTTATTGGCCATGGTTTTACCTATTCAGGACGTGTCGCTCGATATCAGAATCGTACCGTCCGCCAGGGGCTGAGCCAGTAGTAAATGGCCACGTGTGTTATGAAGTCGGCTTGCATCGGTCCCGCTGTGGCCATAACTCATCGTCATTAATGCGTAGATTCTGCCTGGCTTATATAAACCCCCTTCGAAATCGTTCTTTCCATTTGCGTTGTGTATTGTTGCTTGAGATTGCCCTTCTCGGAGATTACTTCCGCCGGAAATCGTCTCCATCGAAAATCGCCTCTCGCCGAAAATTGTCCTCACCGGAAATCGCTTCTCGCCGGAAATCGCCTCTCGTCGGAAATCGCTTTTTTCACCGGAGAGAGGGTTCGGCCTATTCACATGAACAGTTTCGATTTTGGATCCACGTCACGTATGATGGGTTCTCAAAAAAGTTCCTACGTAGTAGGTAGGAACTGGTTCGAAGGTGAGTGTTTTCATATATATATATATATATATATATATATATATATATATATATATATATATATGCAATCCATCTATTTTTAAATATCATTTGAAGACATGATTCAAAATTGAACTATATCCAAAGCTACGAAATCATAAGAAATAGTGTGCATTCGGGCATATGTACTAAGTATTATCCACGTTGTCATATATGTTATACACACTTTTACATATCATTTAAGGACATGAATCCAAATCAAGTGGATCACATCACATAAAATAGTGTGTATATAATTTATGAGCTGAATCAAGCCAAATCAAACCAAGCTCCATTAAGTTGTGCTTTCGGCTAAGCTGAGCCTGCATCACCCTGATTTGAGCTTGGTTTGTCTTTTAAAAGGGCCTTGATGAGCTTCGTTTTGCACTTTTATTCGAACCAATTTAAGCCAAGCTTGTTCAAACCATTGCAAGCCCAGATTTAGAACTGGCTTGGTTTGTATCCAACTCTACAGTCATGATTTAGACAATCTAAACTAATGTACATACATGCCACGTGTACGGTGGATGAGTCGCCAGCCACTCCGAGAAATTGTGGAAATCGCATATACCAGTGCATGCCCATGGCTGAAAAACTACGTGAAATCTCCATCGTTGGCTGGCAGAATTTATACAAGAGATTTGCTTTCTTGAGATTCTCAAGAATCGAATTCCCCATATTTTCCAGAATACAGATAATGCAAGCGAGAATAAGCTTCCAAGAGCTTTAGCAGGCCCACATGCGTGTACAGCCCAGCCACATACGCAAGCACACCACGCAATATGGCACACGTGTGCAATATCTGAGCTCTCAATCAGGTGGGCCAGGCTACACTGGTTAGATCTAATGGAATAATATTTATGCCCTTTAACTCCTCAGGTGGGTCATATGAACGAAACAAACAGACGTTTAAACATTTTTTCCCCAGCCGTCCATTTGTTTTGTACACTATCAACAACAGGAGGAGTGAAAAAAGGCTGATTTTTAGGCCAGAAGAAGCAAGCAGTGGGACCCACCTTATGGAAAGCTCGGATCTCGCACAAGTATCGTAAAATGGAATGTGTGCTTGCGTGTAGATTGGGGAGGTTCCACACGCATGTAGGCTTAGCAAACCTCAGATTTCATGGCCCCCTTTCCAGGACAAATCCAGACCGTTCAGAGGACCCCATGTTTTCTATAAAAACCTCCCACACCTTCCCCTCAACTTGTCTTACGAAAGCCCTTGCTGGTGCAATCAAGGCCCACCTCTCCTACCCTACGTACAAAATCTCCGTATATGTAGTAGATCCGGACTGTTCATTTGCTGAGACCTTTGATCAGATGAATTTTGAGAATAGCAATCGGACTATTAGCAGAAAGTCCAACCATTGACAACATTCAATGCGGCAGAAGTCCTCCAATCGGAGAGGAGGGTCATCCAACTCGTGTGGTTGGTCCATCCACTATGGGGTCATCAAATGAACGGTCCAGATCTCTTACATGTTTGCTATATTAGTGCTGAATAGGGATCGTTCTGAGAAATGCTATCATGTGGTAGAAGACCATTGCAGTTCTTCCATCCTCACCGTAATCTTTTAAACATGAATGCTGCCCTGAACTGTCGATCTAGTGGGCCACCATGGGTATCTGCTGCAGGCTCAAAACAGCATTCGCTGGATAACCCTGGCCATCCAATTGCTGTGAATTTCACCTGTTGAATCTGAACCGTTGCTCTGTTTGGTGCTAACCATCCCTTTTCAAGGCCACTATAATCATATGGCTACAACGATCCAATCAACTTGAATTTTTCTGATATGGCCTCTCCACATAGTGTCCCACCAGATCAACGATCCTGACTACCACACAATAGTGCATGATCATGCACTATGGTAGTAATATTCCTATTTACACATTCCCTTTCGCATGGTGCACCAGAGCTCCTTGAAGGAGAGAAATGGGAAGAGCCCCATCCCGGTGGGCCCATGTGGGGGATGATGGTGCATATACCACAATAAGGCAGTTGGTACTGTTCCATGAATCATTACTCGAATCCATTCAAATAGAGTATGACGACAATGGGAGCTCTGTGTGGTCAAAGAAGCACGGTGGAACTGGTGGTAGCAAGACAGAACGGGTAAGCCCTATATGCAATGTTTATGGTATCGTTACATACCGGTATTGTCTATGAATGACATCGAGCTTTATATGTTAAAAAATAGTATGATACAACCCTATATTGGTGGTGAACGATACGTCATGTACAAAAATTGATTTTTAAACCATGGACCTATCCCTGGCTCAAAATAGCTTGGTATAAACCCATATCAGTCTAAGACTAAAAGACTGAAGTATTGTTGACACAGGGATGGGCACAGATTCCTCAAATCCACAAGAGGAGATAGAAAATAGAAATAAATTCTAATAAAATCTAAAATAAATTGATTGATAATAAAAACAACTTTACATTCCCTTAAATAGTAACACGAACCTTAGAAAGAAGTTTTTGAATCAAACTATAACTCAAACTCCCTAAAATTGTGACTTACTATAATAACAAACTTACTATTCATAGATGCTCATGATTTCCATTAGACCTCATGGTTTTCAGACAAAAATAGTAAGTGTCCTATTTGGCCTAACCACTTTGTTCTCCTAATTTTTCTAAGCACTTTTCATGTTGGACACAACTCCTAAAACTCAATGGATCAAAAGTTATGATCGAACTAAAAATTAGAAATAAAATGGATTTTGGACTGTCGATCTGATGGAATCTCGCAAATTCGGCGTGGACAACCCGACGTAGTGGGTTGGTTGGATAAAGTAGTTTCTCCTACCCAAAATCATATATGGCACATCGAATAAATCATTTCAATTTACAAGATATGCCTATTTTAAGGTTCTAATGGCTTGAATCACTTCGGCCTCGGATCGGGCTTCCTCTAGTCCATCTTTTCCATGAAATTGTCCGCGACCTCTATATCAATTGTGGATACGTAACACAGTCCAAGTGCATTTCCCCATTACATATCTAAATTGATTACGGTGTAATGGGGCCTGCCGGTATGCTCAATTTAAATATCTAATGGTCAAATCATTCAAACCATTGATCCCGAGTAGCCCACTTAATAGAAATCTTACAATCAGTGCCAAAACTACTTTTTAAACCATGGTGCCATCGGCTTCTTGTCCAGTGAATTACTTGATAAGGAGCACTAATTGTATTCCAGCGAGTATTTGTTGGCACCTGACCATGAGAACACATGCACTTGGTTTCTCTTAATTATATATTAATTAGTTATTATTAGTGGTGTGTTTGGCTGCACCAAAATTTATGAAATTTCATGATTAATTAATCTAATTTGGTGCAATCACACTCCTAAAGCTTTTTGAAAGAGTAATTTCAAATTGAAAACCATTTTAAATCAATGGGAAATCTAAGAGTAGCCTTTTACGTTGTGATGGAGCATAAAACCCATGAAAGGTTGCAATCTTTCCATGTGGTCTTTAGTCGGCCACACCAATGGTGAGAAAATGCTTACCATAGGTTTTGTGTGGGCCCACTTGAGTTTGTATTGATTTGATTCTTGGTGGCGTATAGTTAGTGCATGGCGGAGAGGGGGGAGAAAGAGATCATTGTCTTCTCCTCAGTTATAAACGTCAATTTTACGAGAAATTTTGAATTCATCAAATAAAAAATCTCTAAAAGAGAAAACGTTATTAAAAATGATGAATATTGTTTTGCTTTCAAAACAATTGATATTATTTACATAAGCTTGAACCCTAAATTTATAACTTTCTTGAAGTAATAATTTTTTCTAAAATAATAAACTTACTAAAAATGCATATCTAAACTATTTCAAACACTGAAAGATTTTAGTAATAAGAGCAACTTACTAAAAATAATAAATATTAACTCTTAAACTCAAAATTAACTACTAAAATGACTTTATTTTGAAGAAATTATTTATACAACAACCTTTGACATTGGCCGGACATAAAGCTCATTGATAGCTTTCAATGATATATTTATTATATGTATGAAAAAAGATAACCAATGGCAAAGTTATGGATACATTTTTCAAGGCCAGTAAAACAATATTACTAAAATTTATCATGTTGCCAGGGAAAAACATCTGGTTCAATAAACAAGTGATTGGATTGGTGGTCCAAGAATCCAATATGCAAATACATGAACCCTTGAGAACTTATCCACTCATGGTCTTGTTTAAAACATTGATGCGTCTCAGGATCTAAGATCCAAATCAACTCAATCAACCATGTTAGTTGGTTCTATCATGCCCATCTTTAGGGGAGAAAGTTTTGTTGATTTAATGGATATATTTAATAATGTGGTGTAAATGCCAATCAAAGCCATATTATTGCTCTAAAATATCGGTGGTTCCAAGAATACAATGGACCTGATTTCCGAGCCAGGGCATGCTGATGATGGTCCCTGTCTGGTGAATAGTTTAAATTGGAATGTGAAATACTACGCTATAACTTATCTAATTAATAATAATTTTTTTATATATATAAAGATGAGCAAAGATTTTATTACTTCCAAAGGATTAGAGCCTAAAAAAACATCAAAGCAACAAAAGCCAAAAAGCCCTCACGCTAATCATGAGAAGAAATCATGGAAAGGGTTTTAAAAAAAAGCACTCACAATCCCAACGGAAGAAACCTACACCTTAAATCACAAGAATCTAGATCCTTTGCTTGTTATAAATAGGTTTATTTATTTATTTTTATTTTTTAAAATTTTCTTGTGATGTAAAGCGGGTTGCGGATAATTTTATGGCTAAGATGGGCCAGAAAGGGCCCGGTCGGAGGTGGAAGTGATCTGGACCATTAGAATTTAAAACGGACCTATCTCGCAAATCGGAATGAGTTATTTGACATGCCATATATGATTTTGGGGTAGGACGAGCTACTTTAGCCACCCAACCTATTATGCCGGGTTGCCCACGCCGAATTTTAGAGATTCCATCACATCAACAGTAGAAATCCTTGTTTATTTTCATTTTTACTATTTATAATAAGTTTTAATTTGATTATAACTCTTCATCCATTAGGCTTTAAGAGTTGCGTCCAACTTGAAAAGTGCTTAGAATAATTACAATAATAGTAGAAGTCACGATATCTAAAAGTTTTAGTTATAATATGATTCTGAAACTTCTTCCTAAGGTTTATGTTATCATTTAAGAGGTTGTAATCTTATTTTTTTCATCATCAATCAAATTATTATGAATTTTTAGAAATTATTTTATTGTTCTTATTTTTCTCGTAGATTTGAGGTATCTCAGTGAAGAGTTCAGAGAAGTTCTATGGATTTGCAATAGTTATCTCCTCAGGGAAGACGGTGCTCGACTTCAACACGTCCTTCCCTGCATCATCTTGTATTGTGATTGGTCTACATCATCACCAAGATTGTCATCCTGATTGCATAAATGTATTCTAATCACATTGCAACAAATAGGATTTTTCACTTTTCTTGCATTGTAATTGGTCCACATCATAATTGACATTGACAACAATGCTACATTGCTACATTAAATGTAGCTTATAACAATGTAACCCAATCACATAATGCAGCATTAAATGTAGTTTATGATAATTTAGCCCAATCTCGCGCTGCAACAAACAGGTCTCCTATTTGTGGCAAACACTACATCCGGATTAAAAAAACGCCCATAATGTGAGACATAGTGTTCTACTGCAGCCTAAAATTTAGGCCCATAAAAAACTCAAGTATGCTGCCTGCACCATAGGAACATTTGGGATGGGAATGTGCACCATAAAAAAATTAAAAAAAAAAAAACTTTCAAAGCGTGCATGGGGCTCACCATGTTTTGTATATGCCATCCAATCCGTTCTTAAGTTGTGACCAGCACAATAAACAGACAGCCCAAAAAATTCAGGCAATTCCAAAACTCAAGTGGGCCACACCACGCGCCTTCAGACATTTTGGGCATGATTTTACATGTTTTGGCCTAACTGAATTTTGAATCGACTTGAAATTTTTATTTTTTTTTTGTGAAAGTAAGAAAATGAGGAGGCACACATTATGAACAGCTTGGATATCATGAACACATCATGGTGGGTCCCACACATGGCTATAAAACACTACGGGCTTATTCTTTCTTAAGGCCTCTTCATGCTACATTACGTTGGTCCACCTTTTGCAGATCAAGCTTGATTTCCCAGAGGAATTCCTCATTTCAATCAGCGGCCACTATGGTTCGTACTTTCAATTCTCAAATCTCATCCGATCGCTCGCATTTGAAAGTAATCGAACCAAGTACGGCCCATTCGGTGTCCAACAAGGGATGCCTTTCATATTCCCAGCAATGGGTGGTAACTGGTAAGATCGTTGGATTTCATGGCTCATCTGGCTATTACCTCGATTCTATCGGCTGTTATCTCAAGCCAATGGACACTCCAACTCCATCCAACCGTTTGATCCCATCAACGGTCGGTCGGATCACCAAGGGCAAAGTGGGGTACAGTGTCTTCCAAGGAGCGGTTGAGAATGGCTATGATATAGTGTTGGCTGTAAGAGGGAGGGAGGATATCAATAGCAACATCAACAGCAAGAAAGTTACATTGAATAGCTTATCCAGGCAATCTTCTCAGAGTAGTGAGAGTGATGATGAAATGCCTAACAAGGTATGAATTTTTACCGTTTCTATGTTCCATTTGATTCATTATGACCGTCCATTAGCTCCATCAATCACATATTTACTGGGCCATGAATAATGCACTGATCTTATGATTTGATCTATCCATTTCCTGATATGATTTGCATGGTGTCTTATGAAATGCTTGCTTGGCCTAATTACAGTTCGGGACTAATCGATTGGACGGTCTAAGGGTCTCTATAACCGTATAGTGTATCATTTCTTCATGGCTTGTTACTGTAGAATTTATATCAGGAGAAATATCCAGTGCTATCACTCATTCCATACATGTGGCATTGGCACACATGTATGTGATCTGAATCATTCGTCTCTTATGCTGGACTGCTATAGTTAGCACCTTAAAATCACCTTGGCCAGATGATCCTTGTTGTAATAGATGTCTTAAATCAAGTCTGTTATAGGGCCTGCTGATGCAATCGACAATCTGTTCGATGTCACCTTCGATGGCATTGAACAATGTTCGATCCCATCAAGATTTTTCGGATTTTCTCCAGTTGGTCGCTGGACTAACTGAGCGTCTTTACAAGGCCATCGAACAAGGCTCGATATAATCAAAGAAATTTATATTTTCCAGTTTTGTCTCTGGACAGTTTGGGTTTTATTTCGATTCCATCAAAGTATTCGGCGCAATTTTACACAGAGTTGCAATTATGCAGGATTTGTTTTCAATTTTATTTAGGATTCTTCTTTAGGACATATACATGGGTGTATGTAGGATTGGGAGAGTATTATAGGGTTTCTAAATTGTTTAAAGGTTTTAAAGGGTATAGCAAGGGTGAGATTCGAAATTGTTCGAATTGGATATGCTCTTTACTTTGTAATTTATGCTTTCATAGTGATCATTTGTCGCTTTGTGTTGTTGTTTTTTTCAAAAAGGATTTTTCCACGTTAAATCATTATATTCTCTTTACGTTTGCTTGGTGTAACTAGATTGCTATCCTGGATTCATCTCGGTGTACTTCCGAGGTCACCCAACAATCGTAGCCCCTAATTGGAGGGTTTTTTTTTTTTTTTTTATAATGACCTGAAGTCCAACGAAAGGGATGATATTTAATGGAGAAAAAAAAAAAAAAACTCCAATCAACAGCTAGATTTATCCAACTGTTCCTTTTGGATTGTGGCCCACCTATGGTTTGGCCCAATACATAAACAGTTTGGAGCTTGTACAAGAGCTTCAAGAGCACTACCCAAATAGAGTCCTTGAATGGCATTCTATACCGTTGAGTTGATGGTCCTCGACCATTGGATCGAAGTTATGGATAATGGATAATGGGCCCCACTACTCCAAGTTCAGGACTAGAGGAAACTATCATGATTCCATCTAATTTTAAACTGCATGTTCTAACATGGTGCATCTTAATTTTTATCTCAGCTGGTGACCAATCCCAACTTCACTGATAAACGAACCCCAACCAACGGCAGGTGGGCCGTCCCCTATGGGCCATGGGGAGGGAACGGCGGCATCATTTTCGACAATGGCGTGTATACAGGTGTTCCACAAATGAATATAACACGTAACGCTGGAATCACATCCATAAAAGTTCTGTATGATCGGAACGGGCAATCAATGTGGGGAAGCAAGCATGGAGGAAGTGGAGGGATAAAATCAGACAAGGTGAATATTGCAACGAGTTCTCAGCGCGTTTGGATGCACTATCCAATTAAATTGCAAAACTAATTACGGCTTGTTGGGCTTTTGGGCTTTGCTAAAACACTAGGCCCAAGGGCTGGACCCACCTAAAATTTAAGCCCGATCATTAAACGAGATCGGCTTGGGCTGCATTTAGGAGCCTGGCTCGTTTAAGGTTTCAAGGGCATTTTTGTCAAAACTAGAGTTGTACATGAGTCGAACCGAGTTGAGGTTGGCATAGCTCGACTCGACTCGGCCACTAGCTAACCCTAGCTCGAATGCAGCTCGGCTCGGTCCTCGAGCTTGACTGGCCAGCTTGGGGCTCAGTTCGGTTAGCAGTTCGGGCCAGTTCAAGCCAAGATCAAGCACATGCGGCGTTTTCTCAAACGCATGGAGTGTACCTTCAATTTCTCACAGTATGTAAAACAGCAGCAGTAGTTTAATGTATTTCATCAAACACTTAGAAGGCAATATTAAAATCAAGATACAAGGGTATTTGTTTTATATCCATACCTTCCTCGCCACCGACTGACACTTCGTTGAGTCATTTCATCAAACACTTGGTGAGCAACATCAATATCAAAATAATTGAGTCACCAAACTGGTTCGATACAGGTTCAATTCAAGTCAGGGTTTGATCCAAGTCGATTCGAACTTGGACAATCTCGAACTTGGCTTGAAATTTTTTCGAGCCGTAAAAATCAGCTCGACTCGATTTGAACTCAGTTTTGAACCGAGTCAAATTGCACTTTTTCGAGTCAGTCAAGCGAGTTAACTGAACTAACTCGGTTCGCGTACAGCTCTAGTCAAAACCATGGATGGTTGGGCACCGATCTAGGGCTGGGCTCGATTATGTTTGATTGGCCCACCATGTGCCCGGACCAGACAGGCTTCAGTTTTACTCTGCGGGGCAGGCTTGGACAGACCTTAGCATGGCCCGACCCGGCCCATAGACAGCCCTACATGCAGCACCCGCTTTCCCCGCCCACGTGCCACTTGTGCGGGGTGCATCCACACCATGCAAATGGTAATCCCCATCACAGACCACCCTCAAAATCGGACTGATCCACTCATTAGGGTGGGCCACACCTGGGTCGAGTAGCCAGCCTGATGAGCGGACCGTTCTGATTTTTGTGTGAGATGATACTCATGGTGGGGCCTACTGTTTTTATGGTACGGATGCAACAAAAGTCCATGGTTTAAAGACTCAGACGAGTCAACTCGGATTCGGCACTAACCGACCAGTTTATAACACCAGTTGGCGAGTTGACTCAGCTGGTTGCAACTCAACTGGAGACTGACGAGTCATTCCGAGTCACCTACTCTAACCATGAAAATAGCAGGATTTCATTATTTTTTGCATTTTCCACTATTATATCAAAATTTCATTTGCAATTCAATTCACATTTGCATCCAAACGCAGCCCAAATTTACAAATAGCACGCTTTTGGATCGACTTCATCACCATATCAGCTTAATGGTTTTTTCTGGCCTTGCAGATAGTGTTCGACTATCCATATGAGATCTTAACACACATAACGGGCTACTATCGAACTACGTTGTTCATGGGACCGACAGCGATAAAATCCCTTACGTTTCACACCACAATAGGGAAATACGGTCCGTTTGGTGAGGAAAGTGGGACCTTCTTCTCTTCAAACAGAAAAGATGGAATGGTTGTAGGATTCCATGGGAGGTATGGATGGTACATTGACAGCATTGGAGTCTATGTTCTTGAGGGGAAAGTTTTGGTGCCGCCAAAACCTACTCCCACTAACTCATTCGACACGCCAATCTCCGAGGTTGATAATCCTCAAGTGTCCAATAAACTAGTTGTCGCGAAGAGAGGCGGCCGACCCGGTGAGGAGGTATGTTTACAATATTCTTTCAGTTTAATAACTAGTGAGGCGTTTGGACGTACCACAAATCACAACAGATATGATATTTCGAGATGATGAATGGTTACTAATTTGCCATGTGGGGTGGTGGGATTTTTTTAAGACTTCCACCACATGGAACCAACTTGAGTCAGGGTGACTCAGCCCATTCTGACTCGCGGTGTTGGACTGGATCGGGTCATTGAACTCGATCAGGTCAACCGAGTCCAAGTCGACTCCAACGAGTCACATGGGACTTCTCAGTGAATCTCAAAGACCTTGGATAGGATACCATTTTTCCTCTTTTTCTCTACTCAAATTAATATCCGGCGCGGTTTGGGTACTACCTAAAATGTGACTGATATCAATTTGGCATTCTTAAACACATGCCATTAGTACAAAAAATACAATTATGATCTTTACTTGGGTCATTTGGTGAGGATGATTTCCAGGTTGTTTATGGTGTAGTAAAAGAACTAGTCCCAAGAGGGCGCGGGCCATGGGGCGGCGATGGAGGTCGGCCTCGGAATGACGGTGTGTTTTCAGGCGTCAAACAAATTTTCCTGACAAGAGGAGAAGCGATGACATCGATACAGATCGAGTATGATCGGAGCGGACAATCTTGTTTGTCTACAAAACATGGTGCCGGCGGGGGAGAAGCCACACATATGGTAATGAACGTTTAATGCCGGATTTTATACAAAAGCCATTACAACATACACCCGAAAAACACATCATACCACCCAATATAACATTTTCGGCCCCTCGAAAACAGTCATTATATGTACCATTGTAGTGGCAAGTAATGTATGTGGATGACTCTCGCATTTTTATTTTTATTTTTGTAAATATGGACTAACTACTAATTTTCCATTTTCAAAATTCCACAACACAATGTGGACAGCTGAATTCTCATAGAAGTATTGGTTTTTTTTGTAATATATGCAGATCACATTCGACTACCCAAACGAGGTTCTCAATTGCATTAGTGGCTATTACAGCTCTATCAACAGTGATGAGGGACACAAGGTGATCAGATCACTCACATTCCACACCAGTAAAGGGAAGTATGGCCCATATGGAGAGGATATTGGGACCTTTTTCACTTCCAAAACTACTGAGGGGAAGGTGGTTGGCTTCCATGGACGGAGTGGATTGTATCTTGATATGATTGGGGTCCGCATGCAACATTTGTTGGGAGAAAAAAGGCCGTCCAAATCTTTAATCTCAAAATTTTTCGGTTGATCATCTGCTAATGGAAGTATTTATTTTGACGCAACATCGATAAGTAGTTATATATGTTTCAATACATGGTATTTCGAAGATGAAATGTGTTGTATATGCTTACTGAAATTAATACATATTTACAATTACACGCATATATATACATGACATATGTGTGCATGTGTTTGTTTTTGGGTTCTATGTAGAAATGGAATTTATATATCTTGATTGAAATTAAGTGACGCAGGGGAGGACGTGAGGTCAAGCACCGTCTTCCTCAAGAGGTTAACTATTCCGAATCCACGGAACTTCTCTGGACTCCTCACAGAGACTTCTCGAATCCACGAGGAAAGAAGACAGAAAATAAGAATAAATTCTAATAAATTCGAAATTGATTAATGAATGAATAAAAACGAATTCACAACCCTTTAAATAGGGATACCAAGCAATGGGAAAGAAATCAGAATCAAACTACAACTAAAACTCCTAGAAATCGTGACTTACTATAAATAGTCGGTTGTGATGTCTACCAGTGCGCAAGGTTTTCGGTAAAAAATAGTAAGTGTCCTATTTGGCTTCACCAAACCGTTCTGCTAGTTATTCTAAGCTCTTTTCACATTGGGCGCAACTCCTAAAGCCCGACGGATGAAGACTTATAATCAAACAAAAACTTACTATTTATAGTAAAAACGAAATTAAAACAAGGAAACTACCGTTGATCCAGGGGTTTTTCTCAATTCCGGGCGTCGCAACCTAGCATAGCTAAGTTGGTTGGGTAAAGTAGCTCGTTCTACCCCCAAAATCATATATTTTATGTCAGATAATTCATTCCGGATTGCGAGATACGCCCGATCAAAGGTCCGACGGTCCGGATCACTTCTGTCGTCGACCGGGCCTTTTCTGATCCATCTTGGCCGTGAAATTATCCACGACCCGCTCTACATCATTAAGGAATGTCTCTCTTATCTCAGACTAATAGTCCATTCATATTTCTGAAACTCAATGACTCAAAAATTGGCTGAGTCGCCTGGAAACTCACCAAAGAACGAGACTAGATCTGGTTGGACAAGACTCATCGAGTTGGCTCAAGAACTCAGTCAGACTTTAAGTTAATCTGTTTAATTTTCGAGCTTTGCTAAGCCCAAAACGTGTGGGGAGTTTATGTAAAGGGCACAAATTTGCAGCATGGCAAGATAGGTTCAAGATCCAACCCATCCATAAGAATGGCACAATTATATTGTTGACGTAACCTATGAATTAGGTTGGTCCACTGGTCAGGGGAAACAGTTTGCAACAAATGTACGTGTGAATGCTGCCTGTGGGCTTGACCCCATCCCGACATAGTCTGTTGTGAGGAGAGAAGAGATGAGTCTCGTGCACTCGCCACTCTTTGTTGGGTTACGAGGTGTATATGATTGGATTAGTTTTATCTTGTTTCCTTGGTTGTGCAATTATTTTTTAAGATGATCAAGAAAGGTAAGTTTGAATATTTGTAGTCGCCTATAGGTGATTAGGCATTTTTTTGTACATGGTTAGCTAAAGTCCATGAAATTACCTTGAGGCTGGGAGATTGTAAAATCTCGGGCATGAAAGATGACTCATGTGATAGGCCTATGACTACAAAGGTTTGGATAAAGATCTTGGTTACAGAAGAGAAATGGATTAAGCACCTTATCTTGCCTGCATTTTGTGCGATCTCTATTTTAAGGGATATGCAACTTTCAAAAGAATTTCAAATATACAATGATGACATATGTCTAGCCATGCTTCTCTAAGCCTTGTTAGAGAATCAGGCAAGCAAAATAAAATAATTCCTATCCTTGCTATATGGAATCAAGTAACATCGAACAAGTGAGTGAAATAAATAGACAAATTAATAGAAATAAAGGTAGCTGAAATGCATGGAGTGGCAGATAATATGCTGAAATGTGTGAAACGAGCTGCATTCTGAGCTTAATTGAGATGTGAAAAAAAAAAAAAAAAAAATTAAGAAAAAGAAAAATCAAATACCCTTTCTACTAAAAAATAGGATAGTCAAACATTTTTTATTCAGACCTTACTCTTAAACTGACTGATTGACTTTGGTAGGTTGACTTTCTGCAGCTGACCTTTACTTATGTTAAGCAGGATCTAGGCGTGGATGTGGCAAATTTTGGACTTCCTAGGTGGCAGAAACCTCTCTTATAGGTGTGCTTTTAACCTACACTTGGTTCCTGAGGATCTCCTGCTGTTGCTGAAACATTAGCTGGGGTCGAATTTATAGAACCAAACAGTCAGCTCCTAGTGAGCCGACGGTGGACACTTGTCAAAATTTGGCCATGCATGATCTATCGAAAGGGGATTTTTATATATGGTTGGTGAGAAAGGGTGCCAGATGTCTGTCGACTTGCAATGGGCCGACGATATCCTAACCTTTGGTTTTGGTCCAGCAACCGTACGTGTTTTCTCTTCTTCCATGGATTTCCATGGCTGATTTTGAACTATGGGATCATGGATCAAGTGATCTGAACCGTTCGTCATTTTTTAAAAGGGGTTTGCACATTATGCTTCTTGTATTGCCAACTTTCAAAGTCCCATTTAGCAAATCAGTGCAGTTTATCAGAATGTAGCCCGGTAGAAAATTTTGGCGGGTGTTGATCAATGGCTCTGATTGAGAGACCGGGAGTTAGAAATCTTTGTATCTGGCCCAATAGTTTAGTCCGGAGCAAGCCAAGGGTTCTTACTCTAGATTCAACCATAAGAGTAGAAGTGGAAAGAAAGGAAAAACCCACCCAATGGACTATCTATCTTGTCTGTCCCGTAACTTCACCATTTGAACTCCAATCTAAATCAGTGACCACTTGTTTCAAAGATATTAAGGATTTGAACAAATGAATGAATTGGATCTCAAAAAAGAAGATGAAAATTAGTCTAAAAATGATCTATAAGCAATTGATGTCACAAGGACTGCACATGGGTCAGCACATGAACATTTTTCTTGGACCCACACACTGATTCAACAGTCTAGTGGTTGTGAAACACCATGCATATACTACAAGATATGGGTAAAAACACCATGCATATACTACAAGATATGGGTAAAACCCCCACTCTTAAGTGGTCACATGGTATAAGTTTCGAACCTTATCAAAGTTTGGCAAGTAACCCCATTCAAGGCCTTCGATCAACGGTTTAGATGTTCTAGTTCTGACAGTGACATTTACATACATTTGGGAGATTGGATTTTGAAACACAAGCCGCTATTTAAATCTTCATATACAGTACTCATTCATCTCCCTCTTGATGGAGAACATAATGAAGAGAAAGATTAGAGGATTGTGCGAGAGAGAGGAGAAATGTGAAGCGGGCGATCTCGAGAAAGAAAGAAGATGGGTAGGGTTTTTATAAATGTGTATATATATGTGTGTATATATATATATCACAACACCACACACACACACACACAACACACCAATTGGCTAACATGTTCCAGTGAGGTAAGACGGGATCTAAAACTGGCTTTAGATTGGATTTTGACACAAACACACAGTGCATGCATGATGAACATAATGAATGGATTGGATTGTGTAAGAATGTAAGCTTCTAAGATTAGAAGTTTTTAAAACTCTAGAAATTCCAAGACCCTAAGCAAAAAACCCAATTGGCTAACATGTTCCCTGAGGTAACGGGATTAAACGCTTTAACATCTGGGATTAACATTAGATTAAGAGAAGACTCCTTTTGCATGTAAGCCCATGAATGAATTTTGACCTAAGCTTTTATTATGTTATTAAGATGATGCCCAAAGTTTGTTAGAAAATGCATAAATCTTTATTACAATACCAATTCTTAGACTAAATTGCATAATGTAAAATTGCTTGTGCATTAATTATAAAGATAATATAAACATAATATGAATCATATTATTGAATGAAAAGTCATTCCTTTAATTGTTAATGTTGATTGATGGTGAAGCATCTTTGATCAAGACAAGAATAAATCTTTAATCTTTCGCACTTTGCAGTAATTTAAATTTTTTATTTTTATTTTTTACAAATCAAAACTTGTATTTATAGAAAAATTAGTGAAAATAACTTAATTCATTTTAGTTATTTTAAGAGTTTCTACATTGTAATTGCTCATATCTATGCAAGAAACCATATTTCATTGAAACTCTATAAATCCATGTCTATCTGAATTAGGGGTGTACACTGAGTCGAATCAAGTCGAGCTGACATCAGCTTGACTCAACTCGGCTCGGTATTCAAGCTTGACTGGCAAGCTCAGCTCGGTCTAGTTCGAGCCAAAATCAAGCTTCTACGACATTTTCACAGACACATGTTGTGCACTTTCAAATTCTCAATGTGTGTAAAACAGCAGCAATTGTTTACAAGTATTTTCATCAAACACCTTCTAGACAACATCAAAATCAATAAAAAATGATATTTCTTTCATTTACATGCCTTCCTTGTCACTAACCGATATTTCGTTGAGTTATTTCATCTAACACTTAGTGAGCAACATTAATTTCAAAGTAACCAAGTCACCGAACTAGTTAGATCCGAGTCTAGTTGAGCTCAGGCACACCCGAACTCGGTTCAAAATTTTTTCGAGCTCAAAAAAATCAGCTCGACTCGGCTTGAACTTAGCTTTGAACCAAGTCAAATAGAGCTTTTTCAAGTCTAAGTCAAGCGAGCTAACCAAGCTAACTCGGTTCGTGTACACCTCTAGTCTAAATAACTTTGAATACATAGCAAAGTCCAAGCACACTACCCTTAAACCAATCACAATTACTTTAGAGCCCACTAGTGGGATCAGTCCAAATTTTCAATGGCTAAATTATCTAAACCATTGATCACATGGGGCCCACATAATAGAAGTCTTACTAAGATAACATACATAGCTTTTTAAAACAGCATATCCAAACCAACTTGTGCGATGCAGGATTTTATTTGAATTCAAAAATCCCCTTAAAATAAACTTTTGGATAACCTTTAGTTTTAAATGAGTTATTCCAGCATCAAACGATCACAGCCTTTTAGCCAACAAATCATACTCATTCACTCATCAAGTAAACAACACGTGTATGTTGAACATAGACCATATTCCTCATGACTTCTCATGCAAATTTCCGACTTTGGATGGTAAGACCATGTCATATTTTTGTTGCATCCGTCCTAATGGATGGCTTGGATCTTGTGCATGTGTGCTACAATGCCTCATCCATCGAATTTGGGACCCTACAATCTTCTTTCCAATCATCAGTTCTACGGTGAAGATCATCTGATCGTTGTGATTTGTAGGATGCGATCCACCTATAATTCTTCCATGATTTAGACCGTTTAAATTAATGTATATATGCATTCCACGTGTACGATGGATGATTCGCCAGCGCATATACTGGTGCATGCCATCGCTTAAAAATTCCGTGAAATCTCCATCGTTAGCTGGCGGAATTTATAAAAGTGATTTGCTTTCTCTTGAGAATCGAATTCTCCATATTTTCTAGAATCCAGATAATGCAAATGGGAATAAGCGTGCGAGAGGTTTGCCTGGCCCACATGCGTGTGCACAGCCCATCCATATACACGTAACCACACGAGGCAATATGGCACACATGTGCGACATCCGAGCTCTTCATCAGGTGGGCCAGATCACACTGGTTAGATCTAATGGCACAAAATTTATGAACTTTAACTCATCGGGCGTGTCATAAGAACAAAACATACAGACGGTTAAAACATTTTTTCCCAGCCGTCCATTTGTTTTGTATGCTACCAACAAAACAGGCTGATTTTTAGGCAGGAAGAAGCAAGCAGTGTGATCCACCTTATGGAAAGCTCTGATCTCACACGAGTGGGGCAAAATGGAACGTGTGCTTGCATGTATGCCTAGCATACCTCAATTTTCATGGCACCCTTTCCCGGACAAATCCAGACCGTTCAAAGGACCACATGTTTTCCTATAAAAACCTCCCACGTCTTCCCATCAACTTGTCTTGCTAAAGCCCTTGCTGGCGAAATCAAGGCCCACCTCTCCTCCTCCCGTGAGAATTGAGAAATGGTATGTAAAAATCTCTGTGCATGTGGTACAAATTTAGTAGATCTGGACCGTTCATCTGCTAGGACCTTTGGTGTATCGGGAGCACCCCAAAATTTACACTGAATGATTTATCCTAGCAATTGATCGATGAATTTTGAGAATTGCAATCGGACGGTTAGCAAAAAGTCCAACCGTTGACAAAATTTAATGGGAGGCCAGGATCGTCCGACTGGTGTGGTTTCTGCTACATGGTCCATCCACTCTAGGGCCCATCAAATGAACGGTCCAGATCTCTTACATGTTTGATATGCTAGTGCTGAGACTAGCAGCTCATGATAAGGATGTATGGTAATCGTTCCAAGAAATGCTATCATGTGGTACAAGTTCATTGCAGTTCTTCCATCCTCACCGTAAATTTTTAAATACGAATGCTGACCTGGAGTGTTGATCTAGTGGGCCACCATGTGTCCCAAAACAGCATTATCTGGACAACTCTGGCCATCCAATTGCTGTGAGTTTCACCTATTGAATGTGGACCGTTCCTTTATTTCAAACTAACCATCCCTTTTCAACCCCACTAATCACATATCTACAACGGTCCACTCAACTTGAATTTCTCGGATATGCCTCTCAACACGGTGTCCCACCAGATCAACGGTCCTGATTCCCACAAAATAGTGCATGATCACGCACCATGGTAGTATTCGTATTTACACATTCCCTTTTGAATGGTCGACCAGAGAAATGGGAAGAGCCCCATCGCGGTGGGCCCATGGGGAGGCCAAGGTGGGACGAAATGGGATGATGGTGCATACACAACAATAAGGCAGCTGGTAGTGGTCCATGCGGTTGCAATCGACTCTATTCAAATAGAGTATGACAACAAAGGGAGTTCGGTTTGGTCAGAGAAGCATGGTGGAAGTGGTGGGAGCAGGACAGACCAGGTAAGCCCTGTATGCAAGGTTTACAATATCGTTTGAAACCGTTACACATCGCCTGATACGTACTTGTATTTTTACAATATCGTTTGAAACTGTTACATATCGCCTGATACGTACTTGTATTTTTACAATATCGTTTGAAACTGTTACATATCGCCTGATACATACTGGTATTGTCCATGAATAATATTGAGCTGTATAGGATCAAAAATAGACCGATACAAACCGTTTATATCGGTGGTGAACATTACGTTAAGTAAAAACTGATTTTTAAACCATGGACCTATGGGTGACTTAAAATAGCCTGGTACGATCAATATTAGTGGGTGGCTGATATAATTGGCCAAAACTAATTTTTAAACCATGGTTCTATCGGCTTCTCGACTGGTGAGTCGCATGTAGACTGATATGTGGTGGCACCTGGACATGAAATCTCATTAACTTGATTTATATTAATTAGTTATTATTAGTGTGTTTGGCAGCACCAAATTTTATGAAATTTCATGATTAATCAATCTAATTTTATGCAAATTTTATGGAATTTGGTGCAACCAAACACACCCTAAAAATTTTAGAAAGAGTTATTTCAAATTGAAAACGAGGGAATTGTGACCTCATGGAAACTTCCCGTGAGGTGTGTGACCCCACTATTATGTGTGTGGAATATCAACACCGTGCATTTGATGGGTCATCATAACCTATGGGATATTACAAAAATCAGCCGTATATGGAACTAAGGTGGGCCATACCATCTAAAATCATATGAAGACATGCCTAAAACATATAAAAGTACTTGGCAGGGCCCACCTAAGTTTTGGATGCACCTGAAACTTGGTCTGACCCCTCATCCAAGTGGAACACAGACAATGGATGGGCTGGATTTGTGAAAAACATCTCAAAGGGCCTAATAAATAATTATGAATGCTTTAATGGGAGGATAATCCCTCTCAATTATTGTATGTGGTGTGGCCCACCCAAGTCATGTATTGACTTGATTTTTAAGCCTGTGTCGCACAATGGAATGGTGCATCTAACTGATGGGGTAGATTTTCAAAAAACATCATGGTGGGGCCCACACCTCATAGTACCATTTTCCTTTTAAATCCATAGGAAATCTAAGAGTGGCCTTTCACTTGTATACAGTAGAAACCCATGAAAGGTTGTAATCTTTCCATGTGGTCTTTATGGTAGGCCACACCAATGGAGAGAAAATGCTTGCCATAGGTTTTTTGTGGGTCCACTTGAGTTTTTTTTATTTATTAATTTGATTTTGGGTGATATAGTGGGTGCATGGTGGAGAGGGAAGAGCTCATTGTCTTCTTCCTCCTTTGTAAACTTTAAATTTACGGAGAATTTTGAATCTATCAAATAATAATAAAAATCTCTAAAAGAGAAAATATTATTTAAAATAATGAATGCTATTTTGTTTACAAAATAATTGATATTACTTATGTAAGCTTAAATCCTGAATTTATGACTTTCTTGAAATAATAAATTTGCTAAAATAATAAACTTATTAAAAATGTATATATGAACTTCTTCAAACATTGAAAAGCCCTAAAATTTAATAATAAAAGTAACTTACCAATAGCCATATTATTCCTCTAAAAATTGATGGTTCCAAGAATAAAATGGACCTGATTTACTGGCCAGGGCATGTTGGTGAATAATCCCGATCTTGCACATGCATGCCAGATTAGAATATACAAAACTATGCTATAACTTATCTAATAGTACTTTCTTTTTCTTTTTGTAAGATGACTAAAGATTTTATTACTTCCGAAGCTTAAAAAACAAGAACTAACAGCACAAGTTAAGAAATAAAAAATAAAAATAAAAAATTCACACTTTCAGTCTAAACTTATAGGGAAAGCAATGACTAAGCCCCGAGGTCTTAGTATCGATTCCTTAGTGGGGGTGGCTAATGGTGAAGTGTGAACAGACAGTGGGTGTACTAACAAGCTAACAAAAAAAGCAAATAATAATAATAATAATAATAATAATAATAATTTATCAAAAAAAAAAAATGACAAGAATAATAAAAAAAAATCACAATTGAATAAGGAAAAAGTCCACACCTTGGGCAAGAAAACAGCCACAACTTGAACCAAGGAAAAGCACCTACATTCCAAGTCAAGAAAATCAAGCCTACACCCTGGGTAAAAAATCAACCACAACTCAAGTTAAAATAAAGCGCCCACATCCAAAGCTAGGAAACCAAAACCACACTCACCTGATAAATAAATCAAGCTATAGGGTGAGATATGGAGGCAAGCTCAAGCATAGAGACCAGCCAATTAGAAGGGCCAAAAGATTGCAAGTAGTAATTAAAGCTCATGCATAAAGCACCAATAATGTGTTCATTGCAAAGTTTTGTGGTTTAGCTTAACTTAATTATAAGGCTATAACAATATTTGTGGTGTCCACCATGATATGTTCATTGCATCCAATCCGTCCATATTGTGATACCATCATGTTCTACTGCATCTTAAAAATTAGGCCCATCAAAAACTTAGGCGTGCCACACCACTGAAAGATTTGCGCACTATTAAAAACCTTTCAAATTGTGTGTGGGACACACCATCTTTTTTATATGCCATCCAATGCGTTCAGAAGTTGAAACCACCGTGTTGAATGGCCAGCCCAAAAAAATAGGCAATTCGAAAACTCAAGTGGACCACACCACACAACTTCATGCATTTTGGGCATGATTTTACATGGTGCGGCCCAACTGAATTTCCAATCGGCTTGATTTTTGTGTGAACGTAAGAACACAATGAGGCAGACATGATGAACAGATTGGATGTCATGAACACATCACGGTGGGCCCCACGCATTGCTATACTCTTAAGGGCAGGTACACAGTACCAAGCTCCTCATGCTACATTCTGTTGTTGGTCCACCTTCTGCAGATCAAGCTTAATTTCCCAGACGAGTACCTCATTTCAATCAGTGGCTACTATGGTTCCCTCTTCTTTGGATTTCCAACCATCGTCCGATCTCTCACATTCGAAACCAATCGAACCAAGTACGGCCCATTTGGTTTCCAACAAGGTACACCTTTCATATTCCCAGCAACGGGTAGTAAGATTGTTGGATTTCATGGCTCATCTGGCTCGTATCTGGAGTCGATTGGCTTTTATCTGAAGCCAATGGACTATCCCGGTCCATCCAACGGTTTGATCCCATCATCGCGAACTTTGACGGTTGATCGGAGCGCCACGGGCAAAGTGGGGTACAGCGTCGTTCAAGGAACGGTTGGGAAAGGCTATGATATAGTGCTGGCTGTGAGAGAGAGGGAGGACAGCAATAGCAATTCCAACAGCAGCAAAGTTACGTGGAACAGCTTATCTAGACAATCTTCTCAGAGTAGTGAGAGTGATGATGAAATGCCTAATAAGGTGAGAGTGTTTACTATTTCTATATGTCCCAATTGATTCATTATGACCGTCCATTAGCTCCATCAATCACATATTTAATGGGCCATGAAAAATGCACTGATCTTATGATCCAATCCATCCATTTCTTGATAGAGGTAAATCTTAGATCAATAAAAGTCATCCATGATGGCCCTAGATAGCTCGTATTGTTGATTTGGGCTTTTCTTTAATTCAACAATCTCGGCCGTCTAGCTTATAGACGGTTGATCGAACGGTTATAGTTGCGTGATCAGTGTGATTTTTGCATGGTGTCCCATGAAATGTGTGCTAGACCTAACGACGGTTTTGGACCGCTCGATCGGACGGTCCAAGCGTCTCGATGCAACTTAAGATCTCTATAACTAATAGTGAGATTTATCCAACTGTTCTTTTTGGAGTGTGGCCCAATACATGAACAGTTTGGAGCTTGTACAAGAGGTCCAAGAGCACCACCCATATAGAGTCCTTGAATGGGGTTCTATGATGGTCTTCACACTGGATGTACAATGGTGGGGCCCATTAGATCATAGGTATGGATAATGGATCATGGGCCCCATTAATCCAAGATCAGGACCTGAAGAAACTATGCATGATTCCATCTTAATTTTAATAGACAATTCACAAAAACTGCATGTTCTAACATGGTGCATCCTCATCTTGCATTTCAGCTGGTGACCATTCCCAGCAGCTTTACTGATAAAGGAACCCCACTCGTAGGTGGTGGGCCCATCACCTATGGGCCATGGGGAGGGAACGGGGGCATCATTTTCGACGACGGCATGTACACAGGTGTTCGACAAATCAATATAACGCGTAATGCCGGAATCACGTCCATAAAAGTTCTGTATGATCGTAACGGGCAAGTGATATGGGGAAGCAAGCATGGTGGAAGTGGAGGGATAAAATCAGACAAGGTGAAATTTTGCAATGAGTTCTCAGCGTGTTTGGATGTGCTGTCAAATTGAATTGCAATAACTAATTTATCAAAATTGAAATGAGTCATAGGGTTTGTTGGGCTTGGGCTAAAATACTAGGCCCAAGGTCGGGACCCACCTAAAATTTGAGCCCGTTCATTAAACGGGCTGGGCTTGGACTGAATTTAGGAGCCTGGCTCAGTTGCAGTTTCAATGGCTTTTTTGTCAATATCATGCATGGTTAGTGCTGGTCACGGGACGACTGGACTCGATAGACTCGAGTCATTCAACTTGTTCAGGCCCAACTTGATCCAAACCGAATGGGTGAGTCAATCTGAACCAAGTAGACTTCGTCCAATCTAAACTTGAACCGAGTCAAGTTCGGGTCACCCAACAACTCAACTCAACTTGACCCGAAATCCAACTCGGTACTGACTCGACTCGATCCAAAACTCGACTCATATATATATATGTGTGTGTGTGTGTGTGTGTGTGTGTGTGTGTGTAGGAAATGGGTCTATTAAGTCGAGCTCATGGGAATAAAAATAAGTAAACCCTTTAATGTTTCATCCTGAGATGCCGTGTAGTTGATGGAGAGGCATGCTGGACTTGGTATCGAGTCGGAACGAGTTAGGTTCAGGTCTATTTCAAAACGGGATCAAATCAGGTCAGCCCTAACTTGGTCTGACCCAATTCGATGCCCAGCTCTATGCATGGTTGGGCATGCCAAATGAACAGTCTAGATCTTAAATAAAAGAGTGTGGCCAATCTCGGGCTGGGCTTGAGTCTGTTTTGGCCCACATGGGCCCGTGCCAGACTCAGGCCTCAGTTTTTCTTTACAGGCCGGGCTTGGAGAGACTGTGGCCCTGCCTGAGCCTGGCCCATGGACAGCCCTACGTGCAGCCCCAGTTAGTGAGTTGGGCCAAATCTCCCAACTCGGGCTGGTAGCAACTCGACTGGAGACTGAACGAGTCAATCTGAGTCACCCATTCTAACCATTCATACATTCTGATTTCATTAGTTTTTGCATTTTCCACTATTATTTCAAAATGTCGTTCCCAATTCATTTCACTTTTGCATCCAAACACAGCCCAAATTTACAAATACCGCGCGTTTGGATTGACTTCATCCCCATATCAGCTTAATGGCTTTTTCTGGCCTTGCAGATAGTGTTCGACTATCCATACGAGATCTTAACACACATAACGGGCTACTACGGAACTACGTTGATCATGGGGCCGACAGCGATAAAATCCCTTATGTTTCACACCACGAAAAGGAAATATGGTCCGTTTGGTGAGGAAAGTGGGACCTTCTTCTCTTCAAACATAAAAGATGGAATGGTTGTTGGATTCCATGGGAGGAATGGATGGTACATTGACAGCATTGGAGTCCATGTCCTCGAGGGGAAAGTTTTCGTGCCACCACAACCTACTCCTCCCACTAACTCATTCGGCACGCCGATCTCCGAGGTTGATAATCCTCAATGGTCTAATAAACTAGTTGTCGCGAAGAGAGGCGGACCCGGTGAGGAGGTACATTTATGATCTTTTTCAATTTAATAGCTAGTGGCGCGTTTGGACTTACCCCAAATCACAATGTATACGATATTTCGGGATGATGGATGATTACCAGTTTTGCCATGTGGGGTGGTGGGAATTTTTTGAGACTTGCATCACATAGGATCATGGGTTTAAGACTCAGACCGACTTGAATTGGTGGTGATTCAGCCCATTGCCACCCCCGCGATCATGGCGTTGAACTCGAGTCGACTCCAATGAGTAACATGGGACTTGTGTGTGAATCTCAAAACCTTGAATGTGATACCATTTTATCTCTTCTTTTTTTTTCTCTACCCAAATCAATATCGGGAGCGGTTCAGATACTACATAAAATGTGACTGATATTGATTTGGCATTCTTAAACACAAGTGATTAGTACTAGAAATACAAGTATGATCTTTACTTGGTTCATTTGGTGATGATGATTTGCAGGTTGTTTATGGTGTAGTAAAAGAACCGGTCCCAAGCGGGCCAGGGCCATGGGGCGGCGATGGAGGTCGACCGTGGGATGACGGCGTGTTCTCTGGCGTCAAACAAATTTTCCTAACAAGAGGAGAAGCTATGACATCGATACAGATCGAGTATGATCGGAACGGACAATCCGTTTGGTCTACAAAACATGGTGCCGGTGGGGGAGAGGCCACACATAGGGTAATAAACGTTTAACGCCGAATTTTACACAAAAGCCACTATAGTGGATAGAGCTGTACACGAACCAAGTTAGCTCAATTAACTTGCTCAACTCCACTCAAAAAAGCTCGATTCAACTCGGCTCGAAATTGAGTTCGAACCGAGTCGAACTGATTTTTTTAGCTCGAAAAAAAATTTGAACTGAGTACTAGACCAAACTCGACTCAGCTCATAACTTGACTCGGTTCGAATTCGACTCGGGTCGGGTTCACTTAGTATAAATATTTTGTAAATATTTATATATTTAAATAAATTATATATGATATATTATATATATATATTAAAAACTATAAAACCTAAACTCAAACTTAAGTGGGAGGCTCGAACTTGAACTTAGCTTGAAAGATCGAGCTTAAGCTCGGCTTGAACTTGGCTCGAGCTGGCCAGAGTTGCTGACCGGGCCGAGCCGAGCTGAGTTCGAGATAGGGTATCCTACTAGCCGAGTTCGGGCAAGCTCGATTCATGTACAGCTCAACGGACACCACCAATTTCATTTTATTTTTTTTTTAAACATGGACTAACCACTAATTTTCCATATTCAAATTTCCACAATACAATGTGTACTGTTTAATTCTCATGGAAGTATTGGCTTTTTTTTTTTTTTCCTATTTGCAGATTAGATTCGACTACCCAAATGAGGTTCTCAATTGCATCAGCGGCTATTACAGCTCCATCAACAGAGATGAGGGACACAAGGTGATCAGATCACTCACATTCTTCACCAGTAGAGGGAAGTATGGCCCATATGGAGAGGATATTGGGACCTTTTTCACTTCCACAATTACTGAGGGGAAGGTGGTTGGCTTCCATGGACGGAGTGGATTGTATCTGGATGCAATTGGGGTCCACATGCAACATTGGTTGGGAGAAAAAAGGCCGTCCAAATCTTTAATCTCAAAATTTTTCGGTTGATCATCTACTAATGGAAGTATTTATTTCGACGCCGCATCGATAGTAGTTATATTTCTGTTTCGGCGATGAAATGTGTGTGTATATGCTTACTGAAATTAATACATATGAGTATTCAAGTATATATACATGACACTATATATATACATGTGTTTATTTTTGGGTTTTTAATGAAATTTATATATCTTGATTGAAAGGAATGTCTCTCATATCTTAGACTAATGATACATTTATATTCTAAAACTCAAATGACTCGAAAATTGGCCAAGTCGCTTGGAAACTCACTGAAGAACGAGACTGGGTTGGGTTCGAAAAGACTTATCAAGTTGGCTCGAAAATTCTATCATGACTGAGTAAGTCAATCTAATTTTCAAACTTTGCTAAGCCCAAACGCCTGTGAAGCTCATGTACAAGCCACAAATGATAAGTCACCATATATTAATGACATGGCTCAGGAATTAGGTTGGTCCACTAGTCAGGTGGGCCACATGTTTGCAATAAATGCAAGTCTGTGAAAATTTTGATGGAATTCGTATAACACATCCACCCGTTTCTAATATTGGGGCCCACATGCTGATTACACTAGATTTATTTTTGTGAAACATGCATGTATAGAGCTAGATCAACCTGATGGATGGAAATTTATTTTAAATTTCCTACATTAACTAAATACTTTGAATTTAATTATTAAAATGAATTATTTTATTTTAAAAGATATATTTGTATTGCTAATATATCTTTTAAGTGGGTCGAATAGGGACAACCCTCAGGATTTGGTTTCAGGTTGGGTTCGGGCCAGAATTTTCTTGGCCCGTTTACTAAGCAGGCCGGGCTAAACTCCTAAATTCAAGTTTAAAAATCGAACAAAATGCTAAGGGCGTGTTTGGATCGCAGGCCCAGAACGTACTGCATTGTTTTATTTTAAAATAATACATTAACTTCCATTTGAATTGGATTTGAAATCCAATATACACTTGCCGTCCCATGTACATCTAGGAACCAGAAATGGAAGGGCACGCGTCTCCGTATTAAAGTCTATTCACATGGGGCAGTCAATGCATTCATTGTGTTGCAGAGCCTTCGAAGAAAAATCCCCTTTTCCTCTCTGGTGTTTTGAGAAAGGAGTGGTATGAGACTCTAATATTTTCACTGGAGTAGAAGAAGGGGAAGGCAAAATTCCTGCACCAGATTGGAAGGTTCTGCAATTGATTTCCCTAGAAGGAGAACTTAGTCGATCAGAGATCTGCAGCTTGTTTCTGCTGTAATACCGATTCCGATTTTGCTCGCATACAACAAGCATTTCCATATTGAATGATGGTGGAATTCCATAGACCCCACAATGAAGAAACTTTGGAGAGAGAGAGAGAGAGAGAGAGAGAGAGAGAGAGAGAGAGAGAGAGAGAGAGAGAGGCACAGATTTCTTTTGTGAGGACCAAGATCTAGAGCAAAAATCTAAATCTTGACAAATCGCATGTTTAGAGCTCGAATCTAAAACAAATATTCAGTGGATGATGGATGTTCTTCAGGACTAATGAAACAGAAGCAGATCTTCATCTATTTAGACATCGACAATAGATCAAGAGCCAAAATCAAGATTTCACCACAAAAAAGTAGTAAAATCCATTAAATATTCAGTAGTAATCAAATAGAAGAAGATCTTCATTGATCTAAACATTCAATGACAGATCAGGGACCAAAAATCCTAATTTCGCAAGAGGAAAATGCTCAAAACCTTTAGTACATATGAAAAAATGACATGGTCCTCAGCAATCAAACAGAACGGGAGACAAAATCCGGATTTTGACAGGAAAAGCGGTAAAATCCTTCGAATATTCATGTGCTAACAAATATATCTAACAGGATAAAAATATAATGCAGACACATGAAGATTTCATCAGATTCCACAAGAAAGCCTCAAATCCATCGAATCTGACATAGAAATGAAGAAAGAACTCACTGATCCATTGATGAAATGAAGAAATGGTAAGATGATGGACGGATTGAGGGAAGTAGAAACCCTTAGAAGCCAAAAGCAGATGAGAATAGACTTTAATACAGAGACGCGTTATGGACTTTTCACACTAGGGAGTCCGTTCCTTCAACAAACATTGAATTAGGTATATCCGCTGATTACATTTCCAAGATCACTCCATACCAAACATTCTATTGATCAATGATAATACTCATGGATATAGTGTACAATGTCCAGAGTATATGTGTTGTACAGTATTACATCGCAATACAATCCTATACGCGAATCCAAACACGCCCTAAATGGATATCTAGCCAAGCGCAATTAGTTGGCACATACATGTATCTTAAGTGTGTTGATATTTATCTTGGGTTAAGTAGGGTTTAACCTGAGCCCGGGCCAATGTACTTAAATGGGCCACTGTTTTTAGCCCTAGCCCTACCCACTATCCCTTTAGCTTGGCCAAGATGATGTTTTCTAGGTTGAGGTGTCAATGGGCTAGGTTAGTGACCTACCTGCATTATTCAACACAGGCCCAGGCCTAGCTAGTAAAAATGTATATGAACCAAGTTAGCTCGGTTAACTTGCTTGACTCGACTTGGCTCGAAATTGGGTCCGAGCTGAGTCAAGCTGATTTTTTTTTATCTCCAAAAAATTCCGAGCCGAGTCCGAGCTAGACCGAGCTCGACTCAGAACTTGACTTGAACTTGACTCGGTTCGAATTGATCAGTAGAGCTATACACAAACCGAGTTAGCTCGATTAACTCGCTCGACTTGACTTGAAAATGCTCGATTCGACTAAGTACGGAACTGAGTTCGAGTCGAGTTGAGCTAATTTTTGGAGCTTGAAAAATTTTCAAGCTGAGTTCGAGTTTGTTCAAGCTCGAATCAACTCGAATCGAACCTCAACTTAGATTGAACTTGGATCGAATCAGTTTAGTGACTCAGTTTTTTTTTTTTTTTTTTACGTTGCTACCAAGTGTTTGATGAAATGACTCAACGAAGTGTTGTTTCGGGTGCATACATTCTCCACTGTATTGGCTGGTGGCAAGGAAAGTATGGATACGAAACAAATCACTACAAAAATAAAAAATAAAGAACTTTACATGATAAAACTACCCATGTATCTTGATTTTGACGTTGCCTACTGAGTGTTTGATGGAATACTTGTAAACTGTTGTTGTTGTTTTGAATACTGTGAAGGATTGAATGTGTACTTCACGTGTTTGAGAAAATGTCACACAGGCTCGAACTGGCCCTAGCTGCTGATCGAATCGAGCCGATCCAAGCTGAGCTGGCCAGTCAAGCTCAAGGACCGAGCCGAGTCGCGCTGTGTTAAGCTCGACTCAATTCGACTCATGTACAACTAGGGGTGTACACGAACCGAGCTAGCTCGGTTAGCTCGCTCGACTCGACTTGAAAAAGCTCAATTTGACTTGGTTCGAAGCTGAGTTCGAGCCAAGTCGAGCTGATTTTTTGAGCTCGAAAATGAGTTCGAGCCGAGTTCGAACAGGCCCCAGCTTGACTCGACTCGGATCAAATCCAACTCGAATCCAGCTCGAATCGAACTCAGATCGAACTAGTTCGGTGACTCGGTTACTTTGTCATTGATGTTGCTCACCAAATGTTTGATAAAATGACTCAATGGTGGCAGGGAAGGTTTGACTGGTGGCAAGGAAGGTTTGGCTGGTGGCAAGGTGGCAAGGAAGTTTTGGCTGGTGGCAAGGAAGGTATGTACATGAGACAAATACCTTTTTTCTCTTTAAATTTTTTTTTTTTTTTTGCTTTTTATATTACTTCGAAGGTGTTTGAGAAAATACCTGTAAAACCATTGCCTCTGTTTGTAAAACAGTAGGATTTTGAAGTTACAGTTCAGGTGTTTGTGGAAATGCCTTAATGGCGAACTCAGCTCGATCTTGGCTCGAACTCATCTCGAGCTGGCCCGAGCTGCTGATCGAACCAAGTCGAGTTGGCCAGTCAGGCTCGAGGACCGAGCCGAGCCGAGTTCGAGCTGAGGTCAGCCACTATTCGAGCTGAGTCGAGCTGAGTCCATGGGTTTGAAAAGACTTATCAAGTTGGCTCGAAAATTCTATCATGACTGAGTAAGTCAATCTAATTTTCGAACTTTGCTAAGCCCAAACGCCTATGAAGCTCATGTACAAGCCACAAATGATAGGTCACCATATATTAATGACATGGCTCAGGAATTTGGTTGGTCCACTAGTCAGGTGGGTCACATGTTTGCACTAGATTTATTGGGGCCCACATGCTGATTACACTAGATTTATTTTTGTGAAACATGTATAGAGCTAGATCAACCTGATGGATGGAAATTTATTTTAAATTTCCTACATTAATTAAATACTTTGAATTTAATTATTAAAATGAATTATTTTATTTTAAAAGATACATTAGTATTGCTAATATATCTTTTAAGTGGGTCGAATAGGGACAACCCCCAGGATTTGGTTTCAGGTTGGGTTCGGGCCAGAATATTCTTCGCCCGTTTACTAAGCAGGCCGGGCTAAACTCCTAAATTCAAGTTTAAAAATCAAACAAAATGCTAAATGGATATCTAGCCCAGTGCAATTAGTAGGCACATACATGTATCTTAAGTGTGTTGATATTTATCTTGGGTTAAGTAGGGTTAACTCGCTTGGTCGACTTGACTAACTCTGGATTTAACTTGACTCGAGTGAAAATATGGATCCGAAACAAATCAAGCTCGAATAAAAACTCGATGATAAAGACTACAAACCGAGATTTTGAGTTTGAGTCGAGTCGAGCTAATTTTTGGAGCTCGAAAAATTTTCGAGCTGAGTTCGAACTTGTTCAAGCTCAAATCAACTCAAATCAAACTTCAACTTGAATCGAACTTGGATCGAATCAGTTTAGTGACTTAGTTATTTTTTTCTTATTGACATTGATTACCAAGTGTTTGATGAAATGACTCAACGAAGTGTTGTTTCGGGTGCATACATTCTCCACTGTATCGGCTGGTGGCGAGGAAAGTATGGATACAAAACAAATCACTAAAAAAATATAAAAAATAAAGAACTTTACATGATAAACCTACCCATGTATCTTGATTTTGATGTTGCCTACTGAGTGTTTGATGGAATACTTGTAAACTGTTGTTGTTGTTTTGAATACTGTGAAGAATTGAATGTGTACTTCATGTGTTTGAGAAAATGTCGCACAGGCTCGAACCGGCCCTAGCTGCTGATCGAATCAAGCCGATCCAAGCTAAGCTGGCCAGTCAAGCTCGAGGACCGGGCCAAATCGAGTTCGAGCTAGGGTTAGCTACTGGATGAGCTGAGTCGTGCTGTGCCAAGCTCGACTCAATTCCACTCATGTACAGCTCTATCAATTGGATTTACTTAACATAAATATTTTGTAAATATTTATATATTTAAATAAATTATATATTATATATTAGATATATCAAAAACCCTAAAACTTAAACTCGAACTTGAACTTAGCTCAAGCTAGCCCAAGTTGCTAACCGAGCCAAGCCAAGCTAAGTTCGACCTAGGGTAGCCTGCTAGCCGAGCCGAGTCGAGCTGGGCCAAGCTCGACTCTATTGGGCTCATGTATAGCTCTATTAGCCAGCACCTGCGATGAGTGAAAATAGTTTAGTATGAGACCGGCCCAAAATGTTTATATTGGGTGCAAGCCGAAGCCCAGGTATTTCTTAGGTAGATCACATTTTTGCGAAACAAGTATGAGCTGCAAAAGGGGGTGAATGAGGATTTTTACATCCTTTAGTGTATTATAAAATTGCCTTTGCAAACCCTAAATGGTCTAGGCTAGGCTGGCAGGCTGTTGTACACAAGCCGGTCCCAGGCCAGGTGTGAATTTTAAGCCCGAGCCATGTCCCAGGCCTGATACTCGAGCCAAGCTAATCTAGTGCAGGCTAGGTGCAAAAACCCGTGGTCCAGCCCAGCCCATTACAGCCTTATGTTAGGCGGTTAAGATGAGGGTCCATATAAAGTATGTACCTCAAATGGATTCAATTTCAAGTGGACCATCAATTCAAACATATGGAAACAGAAAAAGAAGCCTACAGCTTGTTTTCCAGTTGGTTGGACGGTTTCAGTGGTCCGCTGGCCCACCAAAAATAACTACCCAAAAAAAAAACAGACATAAAGAAGATAGGAAGTTATTGTTTTTTTTTCTATATATGATCACATAGTTTCCTGTTGTTTTCAATTTGTACAAGTGAGGTCCGTTATTCAATGATCCAGACCGATTCTATTTGGACAGTTGATGGACTATGATCCAAAGTTTCTCGGATTGAAGGATCCTAACCGTCCAATCTTTCAGCATATATTTTTTAACCGTATATTTTTCATGCTGCAAATTGAAGGCTTTAGATTCGTTGCTGTGAGGAGGATTTGGAGGCCATAGGGTCCAACAAGTGGAGTCCGATCAGATCAACGGTTTGGATCACGCCACCATGGACCTCACTCATGCAAAATGAGGACTGAAGGATTCGATCGAGTATGATATGGGCACAAGTCCAGAGTTCAGAGTGTCTACAGGGATGATAGTGTGTGCTCGGGATTACACCTTAAGTCCAAACATGTGGCACGTGCATCAAATCCAACCCGTTCAAAATGGTAGTAAGCCACGTTAGATTGGTCACATCGACAAAACCAGATTGATCAGACAATCCTGATGTCTCATTAATGATATCTGTTGGTTCAACGACGTCCGCTAATCTACCAGTCATGATCATACTTCCAGTGTAATTTTTAGATTGTATTAATCTTTACAGGTTCCCACTATATCAACGGCTAGGATTTGAAGTACATACCACGTGGATGAGGCCCCCGAGCAGCATACATGTGGTGGAATGCCCAGATCCCTATTGCTCTGGCCATGTACCGTGAACTAGTAAAATTCTCTTTTCAATTACTCAAATTAAGATTCCTGCAAGTGGGCCCAGTTAATCGTAGGGCTGTCAATGGACCAGTATAACCCATCTTGATTTTGGGCTTGGGCCATTTCAACTAAAATTAGGCTCAGGACTAAAATCCTAGCCACTCTATCAATCAGGCCCAGCTCGGGCAGTCTAAGAGGCCATCATCCAAGCCCGACCCAGCCCATTTAGGATTTCTGGTGCATTTTTTGTTTCATCTCATGCATGGTGGGGCACACTTCATGAACGGCCCAAATCACTCAGGCTCGGGCTGTATTGGGGCTCAGGTATTTATAACCATCACTGGTACGGGCCCAATCATAAGTTGACAGCGTGCAGTTAGTTCGTACAGTTGATTATTCTCCACCGTCCATCTTGTGAGATTTACTTTGGATGATTAACAGCGGAACAAACACTAGAGCAGGGGACGGGATGGGACGACTCGTCCGACTGGTTTAGACCCGACTCGACCTGACCTGAATGGGTGAGTCAATCCAAACTAAGTGAGTAGGCTTCGCCCAATCTGAACTCAAACCCGTCGAGCCGGAGTTACCAGTAACTCGACCAACTCGACATGAAACTCAATCCTATAAGACTCCACTCGATTCGAAACCGACTCGATTTGAATTCGAGTATATATATATATATATATATATATATATATATATATATATATATATATATATATATATATATATAATAAACAAATCTTAATTTCTAAGTATCTCTAACCCTAACTACCACACCCAACCTTGACCTGATCCCAAACTCTCAGTCTCCCTCCCCCATCCTCATCCTCCTCTTGTAAGCCGGGCAGCCACCCACCATCATCACCACGCTCCTCTCTCTCTCTCTCTCCTCTCCTCTCCACTCCCTCCCTCCTTTCTCTTCCAAGCCTGGCAGCCACCCACCACCATCACCACCCTCCTCCTCTCCACTCTCTCATCTCTCGATCTGACTCGGTGCCAACCCGACCTGACTTGGTACTTTTGACCAGTTCTGACTCGGTCTGAATTAGTCCAAGCCAGACCAGGACTTGGATCAGGCCCGGCATGCTGGACTCAGTACCGAGCCGGGTTGAGTTCGGGTCAGGCATGCTGGACTTAGTACCGAGCCGAGTCGAGTTCGGGTCAGACCTATTCCAAAACCCGGATCAAGTCGGGTCAGCCTGGACTCGGTCCGACTCGACTCAACAAACACCACTGGACACTGAGTCAAGAGGGCCGGGTTGAGTCTGAAGGACCTATTTTTAAGCCCAAATAATTGATTTCATGGACCCAACTCAGATAGAATACTTAGACTGGCGGCCCAGGGTCCCTATTCCTGATTTTATCTTATGGGTTTGACCGGACCCCTATTCCTGGTTTTATCTTATGGGTTTGACCAGGCTTAAGCCCTGCTGGCTCGGTAATCATGTCGGTCCATTTGTCGCCTTCAACAAATGGACCCTATTAATGAAAAGAATGGAATTGATAAATATTCAAAAGGTGTGTTAGTCAGTTGTTAGTACTATCCTATCAAGTGCTTTTTCCAACATGGGCCTTCCCATAGTAATTTCCACAACCGACTGTACGGCCTGCTTCAGTATGCACAGTGAGCACCACGACTCTGTGCGCGCATACCTTTCACCATTTAGAGACCATTGAAAGGAATTAGCAAAATTATTTCCAAAATAAAAGGCCATTTGGGATACTTGCGTTGAGATTCTCACCCACGATTATTAGACGGTGGAGGATGTGCACACCGACTGTCGGTGCACACAGGACAGAAAAAATTTCCTAATTATTGTTATTATAGCTATGAAAAGGAAAGTTGATGAAGGATGTGTTTGTTGAGACGTTTTAAGGGGCTTGTCACAAGATGGAGATGATGGGCTTCAATTTCAAGTGGCCCACCAAAGTAAAAGCTTGAAAACAACGGATATAAACAAGGTTGAAAAGGAATCCAACTCCTTTGGGGCACTTTCTATAAGAGAAAATTACCACTGTAGACCGACCTTTTATCCAGCGTCTTTTACGAAAAATCCAAAACTTACCATTCCAACTTAGACCTTGCACGTACGGACAGAGCATTTGAGGACGAAAATACTCCTGCTTTTTCAAAGTGATTTGAGGACGTAGCAATAGCTGGCTCACCAGTACCGGTAGGTGGTACCTGGCAGATGTGAGGTGCACGTCGTGTATATCTCACATCCAAACCGTCCATCCTATGTTTTCCCTGAGGTTGCGTAGATTTGATAAAAATCATCACGATCGAAAACTCCGATTGGCCACAGAACAGAGAACAAAGTGGAAGGATATGCTTAGGCTTGATTTTCACCGGGACCCACCTGAACTACAGAGCAGTCTGATTTTTGTCTTGACCTTTCATCCATTTCAGATCAACAGAATGGACAGCCTGGATTGGGTCCCCACGAAAATCAATGGCGAGAGTTCCATCTCAACTTGCCCCCTGTGATGTAGCCCACATATGTATACATTTGGCGAATTTAGGGGAATTGAGGTAACGTGAGGTGACTTGTCTGATGAACGGGTTGGATCTTGTGATTATATCATGTGGGGCCCACATCCGCACTGTAGCACAGCAACTTACGGTGGTACCGGTACCACTGGAGGGCACCTCTTATGTCATTTGCATCCATGAGTTTCTGGTTTGTATGACCACGGCTCAACGATCCAGACCGTCCATGTACCATGTCCAATTGTTGATATATGTAGCCATGGTCCATCCACTGTGGTCCCTATCAAATCGACGGTTTGGATCACCTAATCAAGTTCCCCAATTTGTACAAACTGACTAAAGGATGCCAAGAATACCCTCGGAAGTGAGTGTATTTCACGTATGTTTGTTGCAACTTCCACACACGTGCAGCCCTGCCCATCCATGCGTAATCACACGTAACAACCGCACATACGTGTGCAGGATCCGAGCTTTCCATCAGGTGTTAGGTTTTTTTGGTTAAAGTGGACAAAACCCACGGACGGATAGAAATAAATGTTGCAAATCCCTGTTTGTTTGGTACATTATGGCCCAGATAAGGCGTACAGTGGGCCGGGTCTAGGAGGCCCAAGGCCCGCTAGGCCAATTCGTAATCCAGGCCAGGACCCGATCCATTTCCAGACCTAGACCCAGATGAGGACTAAAACGGCCCCGCTTCTAGGCAATTGGATTTAAACATTGTGGTCACATGATGAAAAGCTCAGATCTCACACACTCGGGCACACGTGCTTGTATGTGGGCTAAGCACAAGAAAATCGTGTGTGTGGTGGTGTGTGTGCGTGTGTAAAAAAAAAAAAAAAAAAAGCCGTGTGTGTGAAGAACTGTGGAGAATCAGTTCCCTACATTTTCCATGTTGTACCAAAGCGAGCCTCTTCCTTCTAATAATTCTGTTGGAAGGAATGGTAAAGAGGACGTCTCTAATTTCCTGCCCATCCACATTCTTGCACACGTGTGAGAGATTATACCCTTTCATCACACGGGATACATCCTTTACATGATATTTCCTAAAGCTCAGGCTATTTCACATTCTCAGTGGACCACAACATAGAGAACAAATGGATGGCTAGAAAACACCATTTTAACGGCCAATTTACATTGTATATTGTGGACCAATTGAAAAGATGACTCTCTGATATTTTACTTAAGAGATATAGGAATTATTTCCAATAGGATGGAAAGTTCAGATCTTATACACGTGTTCCTTATATTGATAAACAGGGCTCCACACGCGTGAGGAACTGGCATATCTCTACCTAAGAAGGTCTCTTTTATGGAGTACCAAAAAGCAAAAGATGGTGCATGTGCTCGTGAATCATTAACAACATGTCGCTTGCCCTTGGGCACCTCCTTGAGTGGTAGAGCATTGTTAAGTGCACACTCACCCACGTGTGAAACAAATGGCATGTGTGTGAAAGATCTAACCCGTTCATTACATCATACCACTTTGTAAATGGTAGTTTAATAAAATAAAGACTATTAAAAATATAAAATATTACATAGAATTTGGACAATTGGTAAATTCTTATTACCAGTTCATTTATTGTATATATCTGTGGCTCATACGGTAATCAAATACAAAATATTTTTAATATTACTCATCTAAAAAGTGTTGATCATATTATTAGAGGATTAGATCTTACACACGTGTGCGTAGAGTACACGTATGCGGAGGGAAATTTTTCCGTTTGTCTTGAAGGAAATATTCACGCATTGTATCATATAATCCTTCTTCCACCTAATATAACAGACAGCGACTCATGCATTTGTGAATAGATGCGATGTCGGTGATAGTATAATTGCAAATGCCATCATTCAAGCTCGGAATTACAGAAAACCCATCCGAGGATTTAACCAAAAGAAAAAGTAGACGCTTTCTTATTGGTTCCGTACAACATGGACTCCTCCAATTCCCGCTTAGGAGGAACGCGGCTTCGGTGGATCCCTTACTGTGGGGCCCACCTTTATGTATTTACCTTACATCCACGCCGTCCATCCATTTTTATAGAGAATTTTAGGAAACTATGACAAAAATTAATTATATCCAAGTTTCAGGTGGACCAAACTAAATGAAACGATGGCGATTGAATACCCACCATTAAAAGCTTCTTGGTGGCAACAGGAATTTTTATTTTCCATCCAACCTTCTGATGATGTCACAAAGATACGGATGAAGGAACCACACAAATATCAGCTTATACAAAACTTTTGTAGCCTGCAAAAAAAATTTATTTATCAATCACCCATTTTTCCTATGGTGGGGTCAACCTGACACTTAGATATGCTTTATTTTTGGACCGATAATCTAAAAAATCCGGAAAAATTGAATTTACGGTGGAGATTTAAGTTAAATTAATCACAGTAGGCCCCACAGTCAGGTCCACACTAAAGGAAACATTGAGAGTAATGATATCCACCGTTGAAACCTTCCTACAGTATGTTTATTTGCCATCCAACTTGTTAACAACGTCAAACAGACCTGAATGAAAGGAAAGCACAGATATCAGCTTGATCCAATAGTTCTATCGCCTCTATCAATTTTCAATGGTAGGCGTTAAATCCCCACTGTTTCCTCTGGTGTGGTCCACTTGAGCTTTGGATAAGCTTCAATTTTGGGAAAATGCCCTGAAATGAGCTGAAAAAACGGATGGACGGCGCAGGTAAAACACATACATCGGGGTGAGCCCCACAGAAAGTGTTGGTTTCATCACTCAATCCGTCTCCGTGTGAAAAAATCTGGGCCCCACCGCGAAGACGCTGGGTCAAAAGTTAGGCTGGCCTGCTCCGCGAGTGAGGTACGCTGTACGTTGGAAATGAAAGGTTGGGATTAATTGTACAACGGTTCACTTTCAGCGTACATGTGTAGCCCAACGGATGACCGAGATAGCCTAATTTTTGGGCTAGCTCGATCAACGGCTAGGATCTTGCGAGCGAGGTCCATGGTTCGATTGATCTAAACAGTTGATCTTTTGGGTCGGGACATTTCAATCTGGAAGATCTTGGGGCATCCCCCACAAATCAACGGTCTCGATCACTAAACCATGGACCCCACAGAGATGGTATATGATGGGAAGGTGGTGGGACCCAACGTACACCGCACGTAAAATAGAAAGAATCCAACGGCAGGCAGGCATGCGTCCAAGAATATCATGATATGTCTCCATTCTCTACAGCTATAAATACAAAACCGACACTGAGAAGGGAACGATGATGACAAAAGCTTATCTTGGATGAGCTTTGATGGCCCACCTACACATGATGCTGGCATCTGTCGGTTGGGATTGGGACTTGGCCGGGCCCCATGAATCCACGTATATGAGCTTCCCATCACCTTGATTGATGTTGCATGTGAATGCACATGGGGAATTATTTTATACTCTGGCTAAGTGTCACGCCTGATACTCAGGCACTTATAAATGTACACGTGCCACTAAATTGCGGAACCACTATTGCTGAATTACCATCAAAAACTCAAATTGATCGAACAATCCTAACCTTTGATTCGTGAACACTTGTTTGTCGAAATGAGACCATTCGATTCTTTATTTTGCGACCGTCCAGCAAATGTCCACAAACAGATGGTCAAAATTTTGACGGTTTTTATTTGATGGTAATATATCTAAACCTGCTACCCATAATTTTGACGGTTTTATTCGAATTACTTATCTGCCGTGTATGCAATTTCTAGTGCCTGTGTATCATCTATCATCCTCTGGCAGAGTGTCTTTTTTTTCTCAATTTACATTATTTCTCTCATGAGATTCTAGAATGATGTGGTTCCTTAACGTAACACAAGTACACGGTCGTATCAGATGTGAAAGGGTAAGGGGGTAAACGGCCACTTGATGCTTGGTAAGTGGAGTTCGATGAAATGACATGTGTATTTTGGTGATCACAACCGTTGATTTTGTGTCCCACCGTTAGATTGGCCTGTATCTTAAAAGGGAATTTAATCATACCATCATAGCGACCAGATCACTGGCTTGAAAATTTGTAACGGCTAACTCAAATGAATAAGAGTTCTCATTCAACTTGCAAAAACCCCATGGCCAGATCTGGTCCAACCACTGTTAATTTTCGTCCTGTAGCCTGTCAGCATGGCGGGCCACCGGATCAACGGTCGTTATCAATATAAATCCCTGTGGTTGTATCTGCGGTAGATGTGTATTCGTGCTGCGATTAATCTACTTCCTACCTTTTTATCGTACGACAGTACTTTTGTCAAGAGGAATTACCGGGGCTAAGACATGGTGGGCCACACCTCAGAAATTGCAACGGTCAGTGTAACTAACTCTGCAATGAGTAACTTGCTTTTATAGACAAATGGGCAAAATCATAACCAACGGTCCACGACAAGGTCCACTGTCTATGATTTGATCTGGTTGGGATCATTCCACGAGTGTGATTCTTCTAGACTATGGCCCATCGCTGACTGGCCCACCTATTGAATGGTTGGAAATGATGGGCATATGCAACAACGGATCTATATAAATGATTACAGACAAGACCGGGAAATGATACAACTGAGCCGTAAGAACCGTAATGTTACAGCCATATCTCGAAAATACACGTGGCAGGGAGATGCATTGATCGGCGCCGTCCATCTAGTGGCTTCTAACATGGATGGCTTATATTTCAAAAATCACACAACTGTCCATCACAATTCTCCAATTTCCTTTCATATATGTTTGGACATTAACTAAGTTCATCTCACACAGTCGATTTGAAGGCCACGTTTCAGATGGATAGGATAATCGGATATTTATGTACATGGATACACTGTCAATCCAAAGCAGGGGCGACAAGATGAACGGACCAGATTACTTCATTACACTGCCAGTTGTACGAGTTGGCTCAACCATGCTTAGGTTCTACAGTGTCCAATGATTCCTACTTTGAGTTACATGCACGTCACCATGATAACGATATGTGGTCCTTCACTCCTTGACTGGAAGTGGACCAAAACCATACTAACCGTACAATCATACCTGCTGAATCTGGATCGTTGGTCTTTCTTAACCAATTAGTCATATATCACTGCCACGCGTTACACGTGTGATCACAGCCGCCAGAAGAACCGTATAATGGCAGAGCATTCTCTCCCCCGAAGTACACGTGGCAATTTAAGTATCGATCAAAAGCTTTGCATCTAGTGGGCCATGTGTCCAATAGATGAATAGTCTAGTGATACACATGTTACACATGCAACTATGGAATGATTTTAGATGTAATCCAGTGTCTCACCTTGGATTTCAAATCCCCTGGTAATGGGATTTGAAACCCCCATTAACTTTATGGTGACAAACAACTCAGGAAATCCCTCCAATTTATGGTGCATGTGTAACATGTGTATCACTAGCCTATTGATCTATTAGACACATGGCCCACTAATGATATCCTAAGAATAATTAGATTATCAATTGCATCACTATAATTACTTTAATACGATGATCAACACTATTCAAACATTGTTCATTTAAATCAACGGTTAAAAATCGTTGGTTAGTCACTGGGACGTGATCTTGTACTTGTGGCCCATCAGAGACTTAAAATTTCAACATTTTTTGGCAAAGTATATATTTCCGTGGGCTTATTACAACCATTGTGTCAAAAGTTACATAAGTTCACTAATTAGATATATTAAAATTGGTTTAGTAATTGAATTAAAATCCCTGCAAGTATACTATGAATAGTTACTTTTGGATTAAAGTTTATTCTCAATCTAGGGTGCCAAACACAACAAGAGGGTTTCAAATTCATGGGGTTCCAAATTCAGGGGGTTTCAAATCCACTCTCCCAAACAAGACCTAATATGAATGGCAAATCAACAGTGACATACATAAATCAATAGATTATCATGTTCATAGATGAACACACTTCAACATTGAGGTTTGTGTTCAACATCGAGGTTTGTGATTGTTGCTCCTGAGTTTCAAATTTTGATCACATGTGATATGTGCAAGTGTACCAAAGCCTTGGATCATTTTCAACCGAACAACTTAGACCCAAGCACCTAGATAAGCAAATATGCAAGAATTGAGTCATTGTAACTAAGATCTAGTAAGAACAATCTTCTACTCAGCCAATCATAATATATTACTTAAAATGACTTGACAAGGGTAGAGTTTGTATTGCGAAAATAGATTGCATCTTTCTAGTAAGTTTTTTTTTTTTTTTTTTCCTAAAGACCTCCAAATTCAGAAGCTTTTTTTTAAAAAATTAAATTAATTAAAAAAAAAAAAAAAAAACCTTATAGTCAATTACATAGAGTAACTGCAAAGCACATTTCTAAAATAAGAACTGATAATATCATGGTAGAAATCATTCCGCATATTAGCATAAACTTGAATTACAGCTAAAGATTATAGCTCGTAGATTATTTCTACTCCTAATGTAAGATAATCATTTTAGTTATGCTAACGAATGTAAAAGATAGATTATGTTAATTACGAACATAAAGGTTATGCTGAGATAATTAAAAGATAGATTTCATTTATTTATTTGGGTTGGTAAGAGATGCTTTGCTTCATTAAAATCCTTTGTTATTTATATATTTCCTCAAGATAGCCATTTAAATACTTCTTCTCACGTTCGACGATTACAACAACCCCTTCAGCACCACTCCGACCTTCCAGACCCTTCTTGGACATGTGTCCTGCAACCACTTCAACACCGCTTTTCTCTTGATCATGTTTCGTCTTTCACTACTTGACCATGTTCCACCTTCAGATGATGTGCACTATCTAACCAGTATCAGTTGTTGTTTCTGCAACACGCACTCGAAATATCCTCAAAGATCTTAAGGGTGTTATGCACTTCTCGTGTAATGACACGTATCTTTTCCTAATTAGTTCTTCCGGGAGTTGTAAAAAATAGGATACAATATTACCCCACAAGTTGCTTCTCCTTTGGATAAAAAGGTGAAAGTGATGGTGATCCGTTGGTCAATGTAATAAATGCGATCAACCCTTTCTTCCATGTGTCTTTACTCGGCTGAGATAAAAACTTGAATGATGGTTTTACTTTTTCCACAACTATTATCATGACAATTGACAAGTAGCACATAATCAAATCCTACGATGAGTCATAATTATCCTTTCATTAATGTGCACGTTCCTAACTAATATATGCGCATTTTCAAGTCAATTTTAATTTTCCACGCCTCTCGCTCGCTCATCTCCCTTCTTTTTCTTTCAAAATTTATATCACCACCGTGGCTACTTCTTCATCTTCTGCTCTCCCGACCTTCCATTAGGAAGATTTCATCAGATAATTAGATAATCTATCTTCAAACATCATAGAAGATATTATCTTCAACGTCCCTGTCAAGTTCCTTTCACTCAGATAGCTTTTCATCCTAAAGTCACTCATCAAGAAATTCCGACAATAAACCAGTAGTTCCTAAGTTGTCCAAGTGAAAAATTATTACTGCAATCCAGCCTTCCAAATCCTGTAAATACTTTCAAAGTTCCAAGATCATGGCCAAGACCAATGAAATAATGGGCAGAATGTTACAATCGTGTAGCCCAATAACACAACGATACATGGAAACAAGTCGACATCTATAAATGTATCAAGTTCTTTCTTTTTTAATATCCAACATTCACATCCCTCCTTACTACAGCTCTAACATTCTAGAGCCCATTGACCAACACCTTCCACTTCGAATATGGTCGCATGAGTCCAACAATTATAAATGTCTGAGCTTTCACTCATCTTCTTCCTTTTGGCGAAGCAATCTTCCCAAGTTTTGCCCAAAATAATGATCACTATTTTGACCTTCCAAACAAAAATGGAAGAGCTTATTCTCATCTATGCTTATTCGACGCCGGAATCACGCTAAAGTTAATGATCATGAACATCCAGTATTTTTATTAATGTGGATATGTCGTTATGTAACACACCGGTTCTCAAAGCTCGAGGGCAATCATGATCGCTTAAGAATCTGAGTATTATATTAAGAGAAATAGTTTACCATTACGTTTCCATGATGAAATATTAGTCAATTTCCGTATAAACATTGGATGTTAAAAGCAATACTAAAAGAAAATCCAATACAAAGGAAAATATGCAAATGTCAACAGAAGTAGAATATCCTTCAGCAGAGGAATCTGATACAAACCATAGAAATCAAATGTCTAAGGATCTAATAACTATAATAGGCAAAAGTAAGCTACGGGTTGAGTTCGAAAAGATCAACCACACTAGCATAATGCTCCTCCTTGCCAGACTCCTCTCTGGACTCCTTAGAAACTCTGGTTGATAGATCTTCTTTTAATTCTAATCCTGCATCTGTTTGGTGCAACCGCACGATAATGTGATTGATAAACTCAGAGAAAATTTCCCTCTAAGATTTTATGCATAACATAATATTCCATGTTAGTTTCTAATTGCCGAAGCATTTCATAATAAGGGTATCATTGGAAAATCTTATTTAAACATGCATGAATGTATGATCATGATCACAGACCTAGGGATGCACATCCGACTGGTGAGGGGTCACCCAAGGTGGATTGACCACCTAGAAAAGACCATATGATGAGAGCACCCGAGGTAATCTAGTATCCTGGAAAAGTATTCGGGATACACCCTAGGAGAACTATACACTCGAAAAAGCCCATACAAGGAGGACCACCCATGTTAATGTGAACACACGTAAATCATAGGGTATTTGGAATAATACTTTTAGGTATAAACCATAGAAACCTACAACGTTATGTGTCTTACATCGACTACCCGGTAAAGTCTATATGCCATAAGATGAATGGTACATTACTCACTATGGTCATCATAAATGTAATTAAAATATTTGTGAAGATGCTTCTCGACCGATGGCTACTATCCAACACTTTTATGATTCCATGTTTCTTAATGGAATCCATTTTATCTCAACACGAGGTCTACTTCCGATTTTTCCACAATGATCATGTTTCCTTTGGTCTCATATTGGATAGAGCCACGCAAGTCCAAATATTTCGTTTATAAGTTTCCCACACTATCTAGAAAGTGAGTATCATTTTAAAAGTGTGAATTATAATACAAGTAAAACCATTCAAAGTTAATTGAGATCAATCAAGTTTATCTTATACTTATATTTAGTGCAATCACATTCCTAGATTTATCCTTAATCCAATTCACTTGCCAAAAAAAAAACGCAATGGGGTTCAAATGAATGTAGAAAGCTTAAAGGGTGATTTCTCAATTTTTTTAATTGGATGTCCTTGCCTTGAATGTTCCTATGGTACGAGTTTAAGCATCCTAGGATCAAGTTAGCAATAGTTTAATGCAGTTTCAAATCAAATTCAAACCATAGTATAGTCTTCTAACATTCGATTGTTGGGATTTTCATGGGATTTGTTAGATACTTAGAGTGATTTAATTCAAACTTGGTTGAATGAGTTGTATGATCTTCAAGGTAAATGATTGAAAATGTTACCTGAAGATATTGTTTCAGAATTTCACCAGGTTATAACCTTAGTAATGGAAATTGAGTCAACTTAGTTTCTTCTAAGTTTAAGATTTATGCTTAATAAGTTGATTGAGTTTGAGTTTGTAGTACTTATTGCTGCCGCAAGATTACTCGAGCCTAATCCTTTGAATTTGGTGAGATTTTCAAGAATCTCCTCACACAACCCATGTCATTAGTTTTGGAGATAATTCAAGCCTGATTCAGTTGGGTATCTGTCGAGTCAACTCATCAACGAGTTGAGTATGGTGATATTAACTTGGACAAGTAGGGTCCGATGTGATACCTTCATAGACTCTACTCTTCATCGTTAATGGAGGGAGATGATTCGTGTAAGCTCCACGCCGAACTTGACTTAATCAGAGAGTTCGCTCCTTGACTCAGTAGCCGATAGAGTCGATTTCAGATGACTCAATTCGAGTTCAATCTCGAACTCAACTAGAGCGACGATCTGATTGCAGCGAACCAGGGAGTTTGGTGGTGGATTTCTGCTAACAAGCTTTTCATACTCAAGCCGAATGGTGATGTCCCAGTGACTCGGTCGGTTAGCACAGCGACTCAGTTCAGCAAAGTCATGATTCGGTTAGCAGGATTGTAATGAGGGTTAACACATCGACTCAGTTCAGCAAAGTCGTGATTTGGTTTGCAAGATTGTACTGAGACGGTAATCTGGCGGATTCAGTTTCACAGGTATTTCGGTGCTACTGGGAAGGTTGAGGCAGTGCTACTACCAACTCAGCGTTCACCTTTGGAACTGGTGCTGAGTTGACCCAAATTTAGCCGCTTTGAACTGAGTGAGCACACAGTGGTGGTCCGAAGTGGAAGAATCCTTTCTTCCCCTCTTCCTTCTTCTTCTCAGCTTCCTCCTTCAATAGGTGAACATAGTCAAAACCCGACCCAGATTCGATCAACCCAACAGCTCGGGTCAAGTCACTATCCCGCCATTTCCCAGCAACACGACTCCCCTATTCTCTCTCTCTCTCTCTCTCTCTCTCTCTCTCTCTCTCTCTCTTAGTTATTTTCTAAGGATGGCTACCCTAATAAGCAAGCTATATAGGTGAGTCAAACGGTTTCTGGAGTCTTCGAATTCTCGATCTGGCTAGCCAACCACCTATTAAAGGTGTCTGCTTGAATTCGCGATTACTCTACCTGAGCTCACACCTTCTCTTCTTGGGCTCACCCTTGCTCCGCAGTAAGCTAGATTCTCATATACATATTGCACAACCCAACTGATATCACCTCAAGAGGGTCACTTCGAGATGAGGATGTCACTTTCTTGTTTAGAGGATTGGGCATTGGTTTTTGATAGCAATCCCAAGAATTTAGGTGCTTGTTGGCTGCACCTACATCTCCCTTAGTGGAGGTGGTGCAGAAGGTGTTGCAGGCTTATTAGTCCCATAAGAGTTTTGGCTAACACTTTGGCTCATATCTTCACAATTGGATTAGGTCACATCAGTATGTTTACAAATCAGGTATCCCATTGAGTGTGTTAAAAACTGTGTTGGCGCACGACCGGTGCACAATGAACATTTATGGCAGCCAATTAGATTTAGGTCCCATTGGACGTGCTAAAAAAAATTTACCTATCGGTTTCAAAATTCGGCCACGTGTGATATGTGCAGCTATACTAAAACCGACTATGCAACTCAATTTCAAACGAACAACTTTGACCCTCAAGCACCAAGATAGGCAAATACATCAGAATTGATCATATATGACCAAGACATGAGAAGAACGATCGCCTATTCAGCCACTCGTAAAATGTTTCTTAAAATGATCTGGTAATTATCGAAGAATAATGTTCATCCTTCGAAAATAGATTGCACTTTACTTTCCATATAAAAATGACTTCTAGACACAAAAGCAAATGAAAAGGAAATTCTTGTAGTTGATCAACCGCAAGGAGTAATTGCAAAACATCTTTTTAGAAGAAGAACCGCTAGTATTATGGTAGAAAATCATTCAGCATATGACCATAGACTTGGATTACTGCTACTCCTATTGTAAGATTAGGCTACTAGTTGCACTAAATAACTTATACAAGAAATTATGACAAGGAACATGAAGGTTATATTAGGATAATTAAAAGATAGATTTTATTTGAATTGTTTGGGTTGGTGCAAGACACTTCCCTTCATTCAAAATGACTTTCAAACACATAAGCAAATGAAAAAGATATATTTAGTGTAAGGATTAACTACAAAACACCTTTCCGAAAGAAAAACTACCGGTATCATGGTAAAAATCGTCAAGCATATTAGCATAGAATTGGATTAGAGTTAAAGTTTACCGCTATAAAATTACTAATAATATTTCAAGATTAAGCTACTGGGTATCCTAAGCAACACTTATAATACTGATTATGCTAAGCAACATAAAAGTTATATTAGAATGATTGAAAGATAGGTTTGAATTGTTGGTTTATATTGGTAGGAGACGCATTACTTCCTTGAACTCCACCGTGTGCTGTCGTACAGGCGGCATAATACCCGTACGCACTTACCTGCATGCAAGTTCCCTTTAGAATACGTGGCAGACACGTACATGATTGGGACCGCTCATCAGTCATGCCCCCACCACATGTTGGCCATGGCTGAAAGTCGGGCTTACCAGACAATCCCAATCACTCAATCAAAGAAGGGCCCGAAACTAGCCGGTGCTGATCCATTTTTGGTACATGACCGATGCATAGCAGGGTCCACTGGATGATTGCAATTGGTCCGGATCCTGTACATCCACGTACAAACCGAAACGCGTGCAAACGCTACTCTACCATCGTTGATGCCGGCAAATGGCAATGAATTATATAGTCGTCCACCTCAGATTACGTTCGGGATTTCTGCAAGTTGGGCCCATTTTTCAATGATCTTGCCTGGGAGGATTTTTTGGGCATGGTCCATCCGTGTTGGGACACACCAAACCAATGGTTCGGATTGCTTAACTATCGGTGCCCACAAGTGCATATTGAAAACCTGAATGTACACGTGTATCCATGGGTCAGGCCATCATCCATCTTTATTGGCTAAAGAATCATATGATCTAGTGATCCAAACCATCGGCGTCAGGGATCCATAGTGGATGCAGCATGGCCCCAAAAGACTCATACATAAAACAATCCCAACCGTTGAATTCGTGACACGAAACATACACAGTTAAGAAACGAAGTTAATGATGGTCCACATTTCAGCCTAACTTGAATGGTTGGGATCTTCCCATTGGGGGTATTATCAGGAAATGGTTCATCGGGGCCAATCAAAACGATAGCTAAGATCAATCTACCGGAGGGAGAAGTTGCGTCGTATAGACCCGGCGGAGCTCCCACCTTTTTTTAACTCGACCCGAAGAAAACCTATAACCTATATAACCAAAGTAGACCCCTTGTACGTGCGAATCTATAAAGATAAATATAACCTCACATTTTTCACTTATTTTCCGTAAAGACAGGAAGGGTATTTTCATCCAATACTTTATTACCGAACCCTAAAACTCGGCTTCAGCGGCATAAGTTCTCGGGCGTCCGGAAAAACAAGCATCGTACGGAGGATTCTACGGTGCTAATTTTTTCCTACCATGGCCCCAACGGTAAAAACCCAAAAACACAGGGACACCATACACTACCATACTAGCGAAAGTTGAAAAAAAAGAAACAGTTTGTGGCACACGAGTCTGAAATCATTACCGTTCATCACGAGGGATTCATCCTTGATAGTCTATGGCTGAAAAAACTCCTTACAGGACGAGCCTAACCACTCAATGGGAGGCATTTGGGGACTGAAATGAATGGCTGGTATTCAACAGCGATGCCCGCCAGATAGAAGGTGGAATCTCGTACATGTGACATGACATACAGTAACTCAAATATAACCGTTGAGATCAGTGTATCCGCAGTAGATAGGTGACAACACTAAAATTGAATGGTCCTGATTGAATCTAAGGTAAAGGACCACGTTTGGACGGTCTAATTTGAGTTAAAAGCATGCCATGTGCCCATTTTTTAATGCATGCGTACGGATCAAATACTTTGCAGTTGAAATTCTTAAGACCCAGATTTGCAAAGTTCGTACAACCGTCGATCAGATGGTCCCTACCATGTATTGGAGATGTCCCAGATCTGTGCAAGATTTTAGCCCTTGGATCAGTAGCTGAGCAGATCAACCACTAAGATTAGAAAAAGTAGAATGAAAAGAAAGCGATGGATTGGACGGATAGGATCTTCAATCCCGAAGATCCCGGAGGAATCTTCATCAACGATGCGAGAAAATAGTTCAACCGTTTCGATCATCAACCAGTGGGGCCCACTTATGCGGACGGTGGACATAAGTGGTACCACTTGAGTGCAGAAGGAAAACATGAGGAGGAGAGGGAGACAGAAAGGCGCTGTGTTTTTTCTCTTCGCTGCTTCTTTCACGTGACCAGATATGGCGCCAAACAAAATTTCCGGAGGGAAAACACCAAAAGGTTTGGTTCCAGTTCATCTAGATGCATGGAAGTTACTGTGCTTTCATGTCATTTCTATGGAATTGCTTACATAAAACAGATCAGATCCGTTCATTTTACACGTAAAATAGTGGTTCTGATATCAAATAAAATTCACACTCTATCGCCTTCCATTAGTAGTACAAAAATATACACTAAAAGAGAAAATCAGAAAGGTTTAAGGTTTATAATTAAAAGGCTCCTTTATCAGAAGGAAAGTATATCTGAATAAATTATTTTTTTATATTTAGACTATTGATGGTGGATATATAACGATGAATAGTTCAGATCATAATAATCATATGACACGTGTATGGTACAGGATCTAGAGGCACAAAATTCCTGGCCTCCTCCCGAATTAAGGGTGAGACCGAAAGAAACTACCCTTCGGTAACTTCGCGTCTACCGACGTAAACGGAACGGAACCGATTTCGCGAACGAATTCTTCGGAATTTGGAGGAGCGTAAGAAAACGGAGACTTAACGGCGTTTCGGCGCGTGAGTAAATGCGCGCGCCGCGGTGTCCGTGCCATGCAATCATGGATGGGAGAAGCCCACCGACGCCCGTCCCTTTTGGTGGGCCCCACCACCGTGATACCCGCCATTTCCTTCGTTAGGGTTTCCACAGGATGTTCCGTGTGAAATGTGGAAGTGCCGCACCCAAAGAGTCGCCGAGATTGACTCCGTGCGAGTGGGCCCCACGGTTGGTGATCTGTTCCATCGATCTAATGGGCCCCTCTCGGATGGTAATGCCCTTTGGTTTTCCACGTGTTAGTCAGATCCAAGTTTTCATCTGCTGGTGCCCACCTTCTATGTATTCCTGGCATGCCTGATGACTGGGACTTGCGCCTTGAAACAGATGAACGGCCCTGATGTTGCCTAGGACATGAGTCCCCAGAATAGTGTCCCAACAATCACCATCAGGGAAGTGGGTTTGATCTAGCTTATTTGTACACACGCAATCTCACTTGGGTGAAACACTTACACGTGTGTGGACGTGTTGCATACTCCTTTAATGTTCAAAGCTGAAAATAACCATGTACTCTTCCGGATGGCTCAGTGGTAGACACACGTGTATGAGATCTTAGCTTTCCATCTGGTTGGAAGGAGTTGTTGGATAATCCACCCCTAAAACTAGGTCGTTTTCAGGTGGGCCACTGTACAAAGTAAACAGGCGATTCCACGAGTTGTTTTTTTCCCACGTTTATAAGTTATGTGTTTTGTGGTCCACTTAAATTGCGGTCTGTTACATATTTTCATTCGTAGGGTCATGATGCATCAACTTGGAACCAGTAGGCCCCTGTTTATGTGATCCGAACCGTCTAAATGATGGAACCTTCTGGATGGAGGACAGCCAGAAACATTTCAGAAGGAGGATGATTACATGCATCCAACATGTGGCCTTTCTTTGGACCGTTCGTGTACTTCTCTTTTAATTGTCCGCTTGTGGGCCACTGATCAAAGGGTCAGGATCTTCCAACTTGCCAGATTCTTAGATCCCTTATCGGCAAAGGAACGATCATATCAATGGTTTGGATCACCTAACCATACGGCCCACTTGCACGGTCAGACACGGGCAGCATTGGCGTTCCAATGCATGGAGAGGAAAGTTCGACTGCCAGTGGACCACCCCCAATCGGACGAGTTGGGCAACTCAGGGGAGTCTCGAGTCGATCCGAGCCGTCGAGTATTTTAACCTTGATCAAGGATTCAGGGTGGCTTAATACCACTGGGTGCGGATTAGGTATTACCCTCGCCCGTGCAGAGAGCTCGGAACAGGTTACACATATAGCTACACATGTAGTTTATATATTGGTGGAGTGCGGTAACTTAGGCACGAGGACACATTTGCAAAAAGAGGCGTTAACCCGCATTTGTAATTGGGTTCGAAAAGAACCCAAACAACTCTTCTTCTTCTTTCTTCACTTCCCATCTATTATATTTCCGCATTTAGATGAATTTTCTGTGAAAGCCTTTCACAAGAAATTTCTGCCCAAGGATGTTGGGTGGGGCCATAGTCTTTTTTTTTTTTTTTTAATAATCTATTTTGTTTATCTGTTTTTAGATCTCATTTTAAAATAAAAGACCAACAATGAGGTGGATCTAAGACTTGAGTGGGCCACACGAGAGGAAAAATTAAGAAAAGACATACTTATCGTTGAAACCTTCCTAAGCTCCACTTTAATATTTATATGTCATTCAAACCGTTTATAAGTAACATTGAAATGAAATGGAAATACAAAAAATTTAGCCCGAAACAAATCTTTTATAGCCATAGTAAAACGAGATCTCAAAACAGATAAACAAAGTAGAATTCCCATTGACATGGCAGTGGGCCTCACCCATCATCTTTGCGCAAAACTTCATCCGAAAGGCTTTCGCTGGAAATCCATGTCCCTTTTTCCCATTCAAGGAGGAAAAACACTTCTGCCACTAGCAAATATCTAGTGGCAGGTATATGTTTCATCCATTCCATCCATCTATTTTTCTAAATCATTTTATGGTATGAGACCCAAAATGAGATATATCCCAATCTTAAGTGGACCACATTACAAGAAACAATGTTGAATGAATGTTGACCATTAAAATATTTTGGGAGCCATAAAAGTTTTGGATCAAGTTGATCTTTGTTTTTAGTTTCATCTGGGTCTCTATGACCTAATGAACAGATTGAATGTCAAATAAACAGTACAGTGGTCCTTAGGAGGATTTTAATGGTGGATATCCAATCACTATTGTTTTCCTATGTTGTGGTCCACCTAAGATTTATATCCGGCTTATTTTTGAAATGAACCCGTAAAATGAATGGAATTGATGAAACACATTCATGGTGGATCCCACATAGCGCTGACCACTAACTACCAAGGAGGACCGGGAGTACCTAGCCAATTTGCCTAAATCTCCCAACCTCATGGGCCGACCATGTTGTCCAGGTAAAATCCACTCCCTCCATCATTTGAGAAGCAATATATACTCTATACATGCAAAAGATCAGCCTGATGGGAAACTCGAGTGTGACATATCCATGGAATAATAAAATCTTTAAGTTAATGTGTCGTGGCCCACTTGAATACTCAACCAGCCTTTTTTTCTCTTTAATATTGCTTCATCCCATAGAGTTACACATGATTAACCGGTTTGATGAATACACACCATGGTGGGTCCCACCTGAGTTTTGGATCCGCCTCATTGTTGGTCTCTTATCCTAAAATGAGATTTCAAAATAGATGAACGGAGTAGATTATATATATATATATATATATATATATATATATATATATATATATATATATATTGGTTGTGGGCCCACCCAGCATCCTTGTGCAGGAACTTCTTACAAAGGACTTTCACAGGAAATCTTTAAAAAAAAATAAAGAGGAGCCCGTTTGCTGATGTATCCTTTTACCTTCTAATGTAACCGCTCTTCATCAATATATTAACTACATATCTAACTTGTCCCAAGCTTTGCACGTGCCGGGTAGTACCTAATCTTGTTTTTTTTTTTAAGACACGCACACACATCCCCACACACTCTCGCTAGTGGAATTTCACCCCCCATGGATGCTCAAACCTTGACCGGATGTTGAAACTCCTGAGAGTCTACCACCTTAGCAAGGGTAAGGATCCGGGTAATACCTAATCTGCGCCTAATACCATTGGATTAAAATAGTAAATACAATTGGGCGGCTCATGCATGTGGACTCATGCATGATAGTAAAAGTTCGGACGGGAAGCCAACGGGGTTGGTGCGATGCAACGGGGTTTTGGATTCGACCCTCCGTACCGAATCTAAGTTTCCAGTGTCCTTCCAACGTCATCTGCCCATCAACATAACGTTAGAAAATGTCTCCATCATTAGTGTTTGGAACTTGCTTTTGTCATGGACGGACAGGATCGGATCGTCGCCGATGATCCCCCTCTCTACGCCGTTGACTCATGTCATTATTCCAGCTCACTCAAAGAGAGAGAGGATAGGGTGTCGCTTCACTGCCGTTTGTTAAGTTTTGGTGATTTTACAAATGGGAGAATGATCATATGCAGTGGATCGAGCAGCTCTGTGGGACCTACGGGAATTTGCATATAAAATCCAAACCGTGAATTTGGTGAAACTCATCATGTTAACTCACAACCACTCGTTAGTTAAACCTACGTATTCAAGATTTGTGGTCCACCTGAGTTTTGTTTTGGTGTCTTTTCATACTGGTGGGCCACACCTTATGAATGGCTTGGATGGCATATACACGACACCCTGAGCCCCACATTCCACCTGAATCATGGATCATACTTGAATTTTGGATCTACGCCTAAGTTGTGGGGTCACATCTAATGGACGGATTGGATTTTACTCAAACATCACCGTAGGCCCCACACAGCTTCAGTATACCAATACATGTTATCATTCCCCTTAAAAGTCGCATGTAAATGGCCCATCATCGGTATGTATGCCTATCATCTCAAACCGATCGAATGATCCAATCATCCAGTTGCTGGCTGTAAAACGGACGGTTAAAACAAACCTTCAGTAAGCAAAATCAGAGTTGCTTTCGAGCTACCCTCCATCTAAACCAAGTTCCACTATTTGGACGGTCTAGATCTGAACACGCATGTACATGAGACACCATGACTTAGAAAAAGGTAGCCAACCATCATGATAGTCCAGCCACGAAATAAAATATTGTTTTAACAGGTTGGCCATTCCGAACCATACTAGATCTGAAACAAAGGATCCGAGACAAATCGGAATAGAAAAAGATGGGTTTGTTTTGTGGCGGCACATGGGCTGGTGGGCCACACCCACCCAACCTTCCAAATACCAAAAAGCCCCGGAACAACTGCAGCAAAACAAGCATCCTATCCATCTCTCTTTTATGTACTCCCCGACATACCATCTATTCATGCAACCCCACTATAGAGAAAATCTTTGGTACTCTAGCAGACTATAGTAGTTCATACGCATGCACTTACCAATTTCACGGCCCCACATTAATATTGGTCATGATAGATCATTTACAATGAGCTGGTTTTCTGACTTTCTTATTGGTAAAAAGCTGATGGACGGCTAAGATGGAATGTGGTTAAGACTCCTTTTAATTATTATTGGTTTAGAGCTAGGATATTATATACAGTGGGTTCAAAGATTTGGAGGGTTTAGTTTGAGTTAGAAGATGCCACGTGTACAATTTACGAGTGCATGTGTATGAACCATTAAGATCTGACAGAGCATCAGATAATTCCCCAGCAACAAAGGCATCCGAGGATTCAATAGCTCGCTCTAAAGGCAAAGATCGTGGATCGTTGTTTATTCCTGTTATTCCCGAAATGCCCCTGGTCACTGGATTTCACTTTGTTGACCAAGAAAGGGATCTGGTGATATCGCTTTCATCGATGTTGATTATCCATCAATCTATCACCGTAGATGTGAAATATGTATAGGAGATCCGAACCCTTTATCTGTGGGCCCTGTATGAAAATGGGATTTCATGAGAAAATCGCAATCGTAGTTAATCCTTGGAACTATGTTATGATTTCTAATGGATACAATGGACGGTTAAAATATTCCAACTGATGGATATTCTCCAAGTGGCGGATGTTTGGTTTGACGTGTGGCCCATCCATGGAAGGGAGCTACAGATGGTCTGGATCTCATGTGCGGTTGCCACGTGTACAGAGTTAGAGCGTTGGATGACTAACTTAGATGTAAGAGCGCTCGCACACGGAAGGATGCCCAGGACATTTGTATAAGATGTAAGCCACCCATCAGGAAACGGATTGGCAGATGGTCGGTACTCTTTGGGCCCCACCATGATGTATGTGTTTTATCCATTCCGTTCATCCATTTTTACAGATCATTTTAGGGCTTTATACCATAAATTAGAGGAATATGAATCTCAGGTGGATCACACCACATGAAAACAATAGTGATGGGATATACACCATTAAAATCCTCCTAAGGCTCACTGTACTATTTATTCGACATCCAATCTGTTGATTAGGTCATACAGGCCCAAATGAAGGGAAAAAACAAAGATCAGCTTGATCCAAAACTTTTATGGCCCCAAAAAGGTTTTTAATGGTCGACGCTCATTCAACACTGTTTCCTGTAATGTGGTCCACATGAGATTGGGATATATCTCAATTTTGGTCTCATAAAATAAAATGATCTGGAAAAATAGATGGACGGCATGGATGAAATACTTACATTGGCTGGTGGCAGGGTAGTAGCCAATCCGTTTCCCATCCATCAGGTGAAACTCACTGTTTGGATGCCGTTATTGAGGAAATGGAAAAAGAAATTAAAGTAATGAAAAGATCATAACCGCTTGATCAACCCAGTTTCGCCAATTGAAAACAGAATTGTTTTTTTTTTTTTTTTTATCTCTCACCCGTCTGTGATCAGCGGACTCAAATGACAGGATGGTTCTATCAAACCAATTCCATCATGGCCTACCGGATGGATGGTCCGGACCATCACAAAAGGAACGATGTGTACAGATATATTGCGGACGCGGATTGCATCCTGACAATGCCAGCAGCCAGCGGCTACTGGACGGTGCTCCGTGGGCCCCAAAATAATGTATACTTTTTATCCACGCCGTCCATCCAGTTTGGATCATTATTTTAGAGCTGGATCCCAAAAATGAGACAGATCCAAGTCTCATGTGGACCACACCACAGGAAAACAGTGTTGATTAAACGCTCACCATTAAAACTTCCTAGGGTCCACTGTCATGTTTATTTTTTCCATCCAACCTGATGATAAGGTCACACAGACCTAGATTAAGGGAAATCACAAATACCATCTTCATCTAAAACTTTTGTGGGCCCGAAGAAGTTTTTAACGGTGGACGTTCAATCACCACTGTTTCCTGTGGTCTAGTCCACCTGGATGGATGGCGCGGATGAAAACAAATACATCATGGTGGGTCCCCAGAGCACCGTCCACTAGCGAGTCGCTACTGGCAGTGTCAGTGTTCAATCCGCGTCAGAATGTGGCTACCACTCTATTCCGAAATTGCCCTTGGCTTTTGTAGCAGCCGGAATGAAATTGCACCTCGTTTAAGGCCAAAAGTTACAAACTGCACAGAGAAGAGACCGTACAACAGAAGGTGATGGGCACTTCCAACCGTCGCGCAGGATAGAGAACAGCCTCTTTTATGTACTTGTACGGCAGAGGAAAAATATGAAAACTGGCCCGCGTCGTCGCACGGTCTACAAGAACCATGGTTTAGTAATCCTAGCCATGGGTCTTCATGGTCCCAGCTTGAAGATCGCAGTCACCCAGATTATGAACTTTTTCGAGTTGAACGTGGACCAGTACTGTCTTTTTATTTTTAACCGTCCATCTTTAGTCGACAAATTAAAAGGTTTAGATTGTGATGTCTGGGGATTTTTTCCTGGAATGTGGGACACAACAAATCAACGGTACGGAATAGTTCACCCCCTTTTCAGAATGAAATAACTTGTGTATGATATGCAAGAGGTGGTCCACTTATCTAAGGCCCCACATATGCACTGACCATGAATGAACCCTTGCACTTGTGGGCCGAAAATAGACGTTCAATAAACCAAATGTAACAATGACCATCCACATTAGCGTTTTTTTTTTTTGAAAGTATGAAGCAATTGGATGGCTAGGATTTCGAAATCATAGAGATGATTTGTGTAAAGGTCATCCATGGTGGCCCAATGCACCAATCATCTCGGTCACTGAACCATGGACCTAATTGTCCAATCTGATGTGACCCAAGGTGTCAACGGTGTGAATCACTCAGGTCTGGCCCACCCCTATGAGTGGATTTTATATCACTGCAAAAGGTTTTAATAGTCATTCGGCACCGTTTCTTGTAATGTGGTCCACCTAATATTTAGATCCGCTTATTTTTTTAAAGCCATGTCCTAAAATGATCCTGCAAAACAGATAAAGGGCACAGATATGCAGCGCATACATCAAGGTGGGGTCCCACCCACGTCGCTGGATCCGAGTCATTCGGCCCATTTAACTTTGATGGTTGGTCGGCCGTTTTTCTAACCATCCATTTGCAGTTCTCAACAATCAACCACTCGGTGGTAATGACAATTCAAATTACGCTGACTTTTGGGGTGGGCCCCATCGGTGGTAAGGACTAGTAGATGAAGGGTCCAGATCTCCTAGTTTAGAATGCAAGTACGGGCATTGAATGCTTGATAACTAACATTGGTATTGCTGATATCACTGGAAAGAAGAGCCACCTCCACCGCCCGTATAGGACGAAAACTGGTTAACCGACCGTGAGAACCGTTTGTAGAATAATCTTACCATACAAGGCTATGTGTGGGGCCCACAGTTGTATAGGGAAGCCATCTAATCCGTCCAAAAAGTGAGACCCTTCATTTTCACTCAGTATCCCCATAAATCATTCCGATCCAAAACACAGGCGGGTAAAAATCTACAGGGAACAGTTGAACTAAGGACTCCCACCCTTAAAATTTTCCATCCGGAATTTATGGTTCATCATGCTTTATGAATTCCATCCAATCCATTCAAAAGACTATTCTTTCCATGATGAGATAAAATCATAAAATTTAACTGTTAAAATACTAAAATTTTCCACACAACTTGATTTTAATGATTTTATGCATGATTTATATAGTGCGAATCAATAAAGCTTTTAATCAAAAATTTTCCTCGATTTAAAAGGATAAATAAGGGTTTCTCACAAGGTGGACGGATTGGATTTTAATAAAAAATTATGGTAATCTCCAAACTCAGTGTTGTAGAACAAGCTTATTTTACATGCTAAAGTAACCATTTATAAAAACCAAACAAGCCAACTGTAATTTTCATATTCCCCGCTAGTGCCGTCATGGTCTATTCACTAACAGAAATACTAACTCCAGTCGCTCTATCTTCAAGCGCCAAACACAGTCGCACTGGGCCTGCCAGCTTAGCACATAAGCGAGGAATCTCGTCCGTTCATAAAGTGACCCCACTCTTCATGTGTCTTACCGTAGAACTCAGGCATGCCAATTCATTAAAAATAACTAGTAAATCGATGTTAATCGTGGACCGTTAAATTTATTATATTTATCAATCCTACATTTCACATTCCAGTTTTTGGCGGCAGTGTAGAAAGGGAAATGATTGAGTAGAGCTACAAGAAGTCCACATTACACCTGTCATGGTTTTGCACAGATTTCATCCATACATGAATGGACCTTATCACAGATGGCTTGTTTAAAGGAAAATTTTTTTTAAAAAAAACAACCCTTCTAGACAATCATATCCATCAGATCGTCGTCCATCCAATCCCACTAGAAATGAAAATAATTAGGTCCTGTTTGGTTGACCATTTACCACGGTAATATAATATGGTGTAAAATGCATTATCATTCTCAGTTTTTATTAATTGGATATTCACCACTGTAGCTGTACTTCAAGTCCTTGGATTACTACGTGTTTAATCACAGTATTCCACGGCCTCATAATTGAATCACATTATTCCACCGCCCTATAGTCGAATGAGAGAGTGACATGAAAGCATTTCTTCTTTTAGATTTGTTTAGTGGTTGAAATATTATCGTGCTGGATTGACTTTCTCGAAGGAGGAAGGAGGGTACTGGCGATTCTGATCAAGTCACATGAAAATAGGTACAAAGAAAAGAAAAAATGTTAGGCTGGAGTAGCACGAAAATGAACATATTTAAGGGGTCGTTTGGATGCCCGTAAAGTCCAAGGATTACGAAAATTTTGATTACAAGCATTGTCTAGACCCATGTATTTGTCTGTAAAGGCTTTATATGCTGTAAACAAATTACAGCTTTTAGTTGTAATATTAAACTTGATAAAAACCTATGTTTTATATTATCGATGAAGTCTTTGCAGGTAAAAAGTCATTATATATATTAAAATATAATTGTTAATATATACTCATGATATGTGGGGCCTACCGTAAGGTGTATGTTACATCCAATTCATTTGTCGTGTACTTCCCTAGATGCTCTCATGTGGCCCTAAAAAAACAGCTCGTCCATTATCAAATAGACCACATAAGGGAAGAATGGGACACCCACCATTAAAAACTTTTAGATTGCATTTGGGGCCTGCTATAGTGCGTGGAAGACATCCAATATATTTAGTGTCCGCATGTTTTAATGCTTTCTTAATGCCTTAAAAAAAATCAAGTCCATATGTGATTTGCAGATTTTGGAAGGTTCACCACCCAAGCTCTATGATATGAATATATACTTTATTCATTGTAAATACTTTATAGGCTAAGCAAACACCTAATTTATTTACCTGTAAACAGATTATCACTTAAAAGCCAAGCGGAATAAACTATAAACTGATTACACCAAAAATTCTTTTTAGATATAATATGTTTGCAATTATTATTTTTTACAGACATCCAAGCAACCTCTAGTATTAAATCCAAATGAAGGGATGCATTTGACAATAATTTATGTCTTTGAAATTGGGTCCATCCAAACATGTGTAATCATGTCATGCCCCAAACTCGGAAATCGGGCTAACAAAATTTTCGATTGCCGAATCCAGTGCCGATAGCCTATGTGGTACCCAATTCTCGACTCCCAACGCCTATACGCCAGATTCCAATTCTGGGATCCTACAAGGAAGATTTTTCAACGTACATTTGTCTCATAAGAAGCATAACAACAAGTTTACCCAAAACACAAAGGCAACATCATCATCACATATCCACTAATATAAACATTTGAATACAATGCAGAAAGGGAAATACGTATGATAAAATCAAAGCTTCAAAAGACCGCTGCATGTTCCAAGCTCAATGCTGCTACAACCTAACGTCACCTGCACGCATCTATCCTGCATAAGCTTATAGAAAGCTTAGAGGGTGGTGAAAGTGTGTGCGATGCACGTGCCAAGCATATATATATATATATACATATATATATATATATATATCAGAGTAAGTGGAAATGCTCGCAATCCATAAATTGTACAATATCAAAGTAATGCGGAAACATGTTGGTAAGTCCATAAATACCATCAGCCTTATCTAGGCTATGCGACGCAAAAACGTAATAAGCCAATATTATATAAAACATAGCAACCCAAAATGCTATATGCTGCGGATGTAATGCAATATGCGGTGCGAATGAAATGACTATGCAGGAGTGTGAAGTCGAGATGATAGTACGTAGTATCACAAGCTACGAGGTCCACCACAAGGGGACTTCTATCCAAACCAGTCTCATACCTAAATTTGGATAGCCAAACTCAATGTAGTAGACTCTTGATCTTAGGTTAGTCGCGCGCCCCAACCGAAATCCTTGCCATTACGAAGGTACACAATAATTAGTTGCACACCACCAGTCCGAGTAGATAGTGAATGAATGAATGAATGAGTATGCACCTCCTGCTCGATAAGTCCACTTATTAGTACTGTATATCCCTGGGATCATCACCGGGATCTAGTACACTCTACGTCAGTTGTCGCCCCATTAAGCGTGCAACTGGGTAAGTGGAAGAGACCTCACTATTCGCCTACTAATATCGAGCTCGACTCATCAATAGTGAACTCATTCCTTAAGCTGGTCCGACTCAGCCTAGCTATGCCTACTCCCTCAGGCGGGTAAGGCCACACCCCCTTCTAACCGACCACGACACAGTGGGAGACGCGACCTACTGGTATACGGCCCTCATGCGCTCATATATTGTAACATCTCAGAAAAGTCCGTACAAAGACCCGAGTACCACCTCAGATAGAAATCACTCAGGACCAAATCCTTTAAAAATTAGACGAAATTAACTATGTGCTAAACTAGTTTACTTATGAAATTAGCACTAATCACTTTAAATACGATCTGCAAGATCCAAAACGTGTAGAATCATTGATGCTACATTACTCTGAAATTTAGGATCAATCTCATTACCCAGTTACTCTCAGGAGCACTTTGAAACTTTGTATCGGACCTGGACCGCACATCGAAAGTCCGATTACTACGGAATTATTTAATTAAGACTGCCTTGCTGGACTTGACAACCACATTGGAAATTAAGTCCAGACAGTATCCCGAAGCTGTTCGCTCGAGCCCGGAGTGAAGTGTGTGAGAAACGCGAATATCTTTAGGAAATAAACCCAAATTTAAGTAAACTGAGTTGTTCACTTGTAGGTCCAAATATAAGGATTCTAACCGTCAAAATCTGACCCAAATACACCCTCGGATCAGAAAAAATTTCATACACAAGTCAGTGTACTTGTGGCCCTGATTGATGATCGTAGACCGTTGAACTGAAACTGGTCCGCTACGGGCGATCTGTAAACCCGATCAGACCGAAAACTCGGCTTGACCTAGATCCAACATAAGGGAGCTTAAGTCCGACCTTAGGCTTAAGGGTGGGCTCCAGAAGTGCTCCGTTGAGCTGAAACAAACACTCTTTGGACATATCCTAAGTATACCTTGGCCCTGGGGTCATTCCCATGAGTTCTGGGCCTATATAAGGACCTTAGACCCTCTCTCATTCACTCCATGGGAAAAACCCTAGGAGAGAGAAGAGAGTAAAGAGAGAGAAAGTGAGAGCGAAGTTGGTGGAGATTCCTGGTATTCCACCCTGCCTCTTCCCGTGCTTATTCATCGCTACCCGATCTCTATTCCGGCGATTTCAATTCCACTATTGGGTAAGAAATCCTAACCTTAATCCGTTCTAGGGTTTCAGATAGTTGAAATGGTGAAATAGCTAACCTATTTCATGTGATAGGTTATCGTTGTGCCGCAGATGAAGCGTGGGTGTACGAACTGAGTTCATTACGCATCTACCGGTGTAAGGTGCGGACTATATACATTTAGGTTATAGTTTTCAAGGCTTTCAATGTCGGTTAATAATTTATTACTGACGTAGGTACCATTTCACATGCCAAATGAAATGTTTGTTTCGTTTTACAGTTATATATGAACTATGTTGTGTATAGTGTATTCCAAGTGTTTGTTGAAATGTTTGAATGAGTTTGGAATTTGGACCCGGGCTTGACATGATTATCTGTCATGGATATATGCTAGATGTATTTGTGATAACTCCCTAGTGAAAGGATTTGCCCTAATACATGTTATGCCAACATACGTCATGTATGTTGTAGTGTGTAGCCTAAGTGTTTGTAAAAATGTTTGAATGAATATGGGGCTATGATTTATGCCTGCTATGTCTAGAGAATGCAACTACATGATGGTTGTGTATGTGACAACTCCTCGCTGGAAGGATTTGTCCAAATATATGTTATAATCAATTCACGTTATGTATGTGATATGCGTAGTATAAGTGTTTGATAAAATGTCTATATGAGTTAGTATTTGGTGAAGTGTACTTATATGGGTGTTGAGATAAGATTCTTAACTACCTTAGTTATGTGTATAAACCCTTTTGCGTACTTACACTATAATGTTTGTTCTACTTATGAAATGCATGTGTGAATTCATGTTATTTGTATTTCATAAATTGCTCAAATGGTTGTAGGATTTGAATTACTTATTCGTTACTGCTTTGATTACCTCATGTGCTTACTTGTTGGAATTGGATGTATTTGGGACTACAGTATAGTCCAGGCAATCGGTAATAGGCCCTGATTTGGTGGCTGAGGTTGTTTTCGCCACCTTGGACGTGTTCGGTGAACCCGAGTCGTACATTGGTCGTCGGTAGTGGTTAGGCCACACGGAGTGCTCACGCACTTCATGTCGATTAATTCGATGTGTGCTCGTGCTAGTCGAGCTTGTCAAGTAACCCGATTTACCCGATGTATGTTCACCATGTTTGGATGTCACTGCTTGAACCTAGGGTACCAAACTCACCAGTGGAATCCCCGTTAACCTTGGTACCTCGATCCGCTAAGACTCATGAGCCAGACATGGTGGTATGGGACACCATGGTCGAGCTGTCGGCCTATGTTGGGGCGACGAGCCTCCTTATAGTGACCAGTGAGCAACACCGCCTCGTGAGCCGAATACGGTAGTATGGGACACTGTATTCGAGCTGTCGGCCTATACCAATAAGGTGACGAGCCCTTTGTAGTGACCTCGAGCATACTCTGAACCCGCGTTGAGGCGACAAGCCTTTCTGTAGTAATCAGAGTATAAACTAGGCCTGCACTGATCAGATAATGAGTCCTTTGCAGCGACCTAGAACCGCAACATCGTATGAGAGTTACTAGGACTGACAACCCTAGGATGGATCATTGTTTGGGAAATGACATAAGGGAGGTACCTTAGTTTCCCAATCTTGCTGTTTGAAATGGACTAAAAAAAACTTGGTAATCATGCACATGCATCGCATTACGTGTGCATTTGGTATAGCAGGTCAAGCACTGAGGAAGGGTTGCATGCGCGATCGTGAGATGAAGTCGCTGAGGGAGCGTAGGCAAGAGCATGCATCATTGTTCATATCATTCTTACATTAATAAGAGTATTTAGGAATGTTTAATTTTACTGCTTTATCATTACTGCTTGACTGAATTGATAACATGTTAACCTTTGCTTTATTGTTCCACTGAGTTGATCACTCACTCTCACATTACAGGACAGTGTTTTAAACACCAACCAGACTCTGTCTTGATTTCAGATAGCGACGTGACTCTTGAGGCGGAGCTGGACTTTCGTGATGACGAGGAGGCATTCTCGTACATGCAGTATTCAGGCGGGTTCATATGAGCTGTTCTGAATCGACGGGGCTTCAAGGTTCATACTTTGTAGAGGACTACCATTTTGAATATTTTGTATTTTGACACAATACTTGTAATTATTAACCTTGCAATGCCTACATACTTTGGGGACCTATACTGTTTTATAAGTTATACTTGTTGTTTCAGTCTTCCGCTTGCGTCTTACAACTGTCCAACTGTCCCTGGATTATGTTTTGCTGATTTGGCTTAATCTCACTCATGTTTAATGCACTAATACAGACAATATTTAATCATCCTTATTCATGTTGCATAAGTGATGCGTTGGAACTCGGGAGTTAAGGCTATGCTCGACCCCCGATTTTCAGGGCATTACATATATATATCCACTCAGTCTCAACGTTGGAGCGTCCTCTGGTACCGAGAGGGTTTAGAGATTTTCACTTAGGGCCATCTATGGTGGCCCGACGCTATTAACATATTTTTAGTGTCCCATCTAGCCATCCATGACATGACCATGGGGGTTATGGCCCTGATGTCAAATCACAACACAATATAAGATGCATAAGTCATACAATCCAGTCATGCATCAATCCTGAGCATATCGTGCGCTCATGTGAGACAATCTCCGCCTATCAGGGAGTCTCATAACAACCCGCCTAATGACATATGCAATAGTCGATCATATCTCATAACTAACATGCAGATAATGCGTATGGGCATGTATCATGATGCTATACTCATAATCGGTATCGACAACCAGTACTGATAGTCAGCATTAATAATCAGCCTATACAATCGGCCTCAATAATTAGAATTAGTCACGATAATTGGAATCGGCCTCGACAATCGGAATCAGCCTCGACAATCAACCTCGACAATTAGAATTGACCTCAACAATTGGAATCGACCTCGACAATCGAAATCAGCCTCAGCAATCAGAATCAGCCTTAGCAATCGACCTCGATAATCAAAATCGACCTCGACAATTGGCCTCGACAATCGGAATCAACCTCGATGATCGGTCGAATAAAGGGCCTAAGAGAAGGTCATAATATGGACATTTAACCATCATTGCCCAACATCACTCCCAAGCAGTGGCTCACATAAACATCATTACATACATTTTATTGAAATCACACATTACATCGGTCCACACATTCATCGCATTGGGCCTCACTCATGGACCTCATGTACATCACAATGGGCCGTAATACATGGGCCCTATATATGTTAAATGGGCCGCAATATATGGACCAGAAAATACATCTCATTGGGCCTTACTAAATGGGCTGAAAATGCATCATAATAGGCCTTACCAAATGGGCCGAAAATACATCACGATGAGCCTCATAATATGGGCCGGAAATATATCACAATGGGCCACTCATACGAGCCTAATATACATCACCATGGGCCACGACCCATGGGCCCCAAATACATCACAATGGGCTACGACCCATGGGCCTCGATATACATCATAATGTGCCGCAACCCATGGGCCTCAATATACATCAAGTGGGCCATATTAACGGGCCGCACCAATAGGCCTCGTATACATCAAGTGGGTTATATCAATGGGCCGCACCAACAGGCCTCATATACATCAAGTGGGCCGTATCACATGGGCCTCAACGATGGGCTTTATTTTCATTAAGTGGGCCCATCGTAACATTTATTTTCTATCCAATCTGTTCATAAGGTCACATGGACTTGACTTAAGAGGAAAAACAAATTTCGTACTAATCCAAAACTTCTGTAACCCCAAAATCAGGTTTCAATGGTAGTCGTTCAATCCCCACTGATTTTTGTAGTGTGTCCAACTGATAGACGACATGGATATACAACATATTCATCAAAGGTAGACCCCATCATACGGTGTGGATGATGATCATCAAGGTGGGCCTGGAAGATGAACGGTGTGGAGATCACATACACTAGGGGGGGTCCTACATCCCACTCAAAACGGATGGGCAGTGCTGATAATACATACAAGGCGGGTCCCACGTTCCAGCTGGATATACAACGCATACATTTTTAGTGGGGTCCATGTCCAATGGACTGGAATGGATGGCGCTGATAAAACACATACACATGATCTGACCCACAGAATTTGCCGGCGTCAATGCAGCAGCCACATTGGTGGGGTCCATGATCACGTCCAAACATCTGGACAGCTTGGATAAAGCAGATGGACGGTAGGGATATAACATATACTTCATGTGGGTCCCACACACGTGGCCCACACACAATACAGCATGCCTTACATGGCACTGTCCAGATGGATGGTGCTGATGTAGAAAACATGCATTAAAGGTGGGTCCCACGTGGGGCCCATCAGGTATAATATATAATATTATATATATATATAATATATATATATATATATCATATATAATATATAACATTATATATAGTCTAGCGTCCAAGGGGAGTTGGGATGTCCGTCTAACGGATGGTCTGGATGATCACCACATCAAGGTGGTCCCGTGATCCGGCAGAGTGGACGGATGATAAGAATACAACACTACATCACGACACGTCCCACACAGATGGACGACACTGATGCAACACATACACCATGGTACAGTAGCACCGTCGCATGCCTAGATGGTGCAGATGCATGTTACATCAAGAGGGCCCCACCCGTCCTTCATACAGATGGAGTGGATTAAGAATACATGCATCCAGTGGGCCCCACTGTTGTTGACCAGTGTGGATAAAACACGTACATCAAATGGCCCCTCCACCATCCATGGTCTGGATGGTGGAGACGTAAGGAACATACATCAAGTGGGTCTCATCGTGGGCAGCAAGGCGGGCCCCCGGATGGACAGCGGCATGGATAAAATACATACATCATAGGTGGGGTCCACAGCACCGTCCACCAAGGTGGACCATCACACAAGGAAAATTAAAGAGAGAGAGAGAGATAGAGAGACGTGAGAAGAGGAGGGACCCCGCCACTATGGGCCCTCTCTATACAATGCATACATCAAGATGGGTCCCACCACAAGTGAGCCCTCAAATCATCAAAATCACACAAATCAAATCTTAGAAGAATACCCACCTTTAATCATGGACTTCTCCTTCCATCAACGCATTCTAGAGCTCTAATGGATGAGATTCGACGGTCGAGATGAAGCTTGGATGGTGGAGATGGGAGGTGGGAAGGTGGGCCACACCAAGCTCTCTCATGGAGGTTGAGACGTAGGTTGCTTGGAGAATGAGAGAGAGAGAGATGAGAGAGAGGTTGTAAGAGAGACAGGGATGGGATGTGATGGATAACTGAGTGATGAGTGTACTTTGTTGTAAGAGAAAGTTGACTTTGGGGAAGGTGGTTGTACTTGGGGATGAGTGTGAGTGATGGGAGTGATGTGTACTTGATTGATATGATTGATGGGATCGATGTGATGTTCTCTTGGGTTTGCAAATGTGTAGCATTTCCATGAACTGAACGCGGGCCCACATCTCCTGGCCCGGGTATCGCCTCGGCGTGTAATACGCTGCGTCGGAACCGCGGCGACGGTGCGGTCGCAAGGTTACAAGTCTTAAGTCAAGCCGACTCTAAAATATGGGATACGACTTAGGGTCATGCGCAAATGCCAATAACAGATTGCGGGTCGTCGGAATTCGATTGGAAAGACCGCGGAGGCTTACAGAATGGTACAGGCTAGGATACAAGTCTTACAAATCAACACTTGAATTACAATGATTTCCAGAAGATCCATTGTAATTGTAATGATAATAGATTTTCAGCACATTAAGGTGGTAATGTACCATTCAAATTAACCCATAGGATAAAAATAATAAGTGGGCTATATCATAAGGAAAAATTATTGGATGTGATTATCCAATAAATTTTATTTTTCTAAATTGATAGCATTAACCCAATAGATAGGGTACCAAGTTGATTCATTACCTTGACAAGTGTAATTGTGCAGACATGTTGCGCCATATTCAGTTCATTCAGTTTCAACACATCATTTACAAGTACACATGCAGCAAACCTCTTATATTGGTTATGTATATTTGAAAAATGGTGCTACATGTTCAGTTGTACGCGTGCCAGAGTAATACAACAATATAGACTATTCAACATACAACAATATAGACTATTCAACTATAAGCATGGGTCCTAACTAAAAAAAATGATTGAGAAGATATAATATTGACCATCTAATGTTCTCCTTTGAATTTTCTCCGGTTACTATTTTACTGTTATGTATTCATTTAATAATAGATAATTGTATAATTGGGATTTCTTAATTAAATTTATTTTAAAATATGCTTCATCCACCATGCAGCCTAAAATGTAAATGTCATGCCACAAACTCGGAATCCGGGCTCACAAAATTCTCAATCACCGAATCTGTCCCCGAAAACCTCCGTAGTACCCCATTCTCGGCTCCTAGCACCCATATACCAGGTTCTGATCCTGGGATCCTACGAGGAGGATTTTTAATATAAATTTATTTCATAACAAGTATAACCAAAAGCATAATCCACGAACAATAACCAGAACTCCATCACAAAATCCACTATGATCAAAAACTTTAGATACAATACGCATAAAGAGAAAATATAATAGATAACAAAATGCTCTGGAATCTCAATTGCACACTCCTGCTCCTGCTCAGCTACGACTGCGTGCAGACGTTACCTGCATGCATCTATCGTGCATAAGCTTATAGAAAGCTTAGAGGGTGGTGAAGGTATGTGCGCAAGGTAGAAATGCAAGAATATAATATCAGAGTAATGTACAAACATGCTAATAAGTCCATGAATGCTATCAGTTGTACTAAGGCACGATGCAAGGCATGAATGCTATCGGCCATACCAAGGCCATGTGATGCAAGGCATGAATGCTATCGGCCACACCGAGGCCATGCGATGTAAGGCCTACATGGCCACTGTCATGTGCAGGATACAGCTCAAGCATACCCATCAACATATCAATCCAGCTCATCTTTGAAGCATCATATATCAGCACAGTTCTCTTTGGATAATCATCAGGGTCTAGTACACTATACATCAAATTGCCGCCCCACACTAGACGCACAACCATACAAAGCGGAAAAGACCTCACTACCCGTCTGATTAGCAGTCTGCCAATATCTACTTGGCACGTCGATAGCAGACTCATTTACAAGCTGGTCAGACTCAGCCTAGCAATTGCCCCTACCCTCAGGGGGGTGGTAAGGTCACACCCCCTTCCAACCGACCATAACACAATGGGAGATGTAGCCTCCTGGTATTCGGCCCTCATGCGCTCATACATTCACTCGGTTTAGGCATTGGAGTATCCTCCATGGTACCATAAGGGTTTTGGGACTTTTACCCAAGGACATCATTGTGCCTTAGTACTTAACAAGTATTTCCGGTATCCAATCCTACCATCCACGCTATATCTGCGGAGGCTACAACCCTGATGTCGTTAGGGCATACAGTAATCATAATCACTCAATACAAGATGCATAAGTCGCGCAGTCCAATCATGCATTAATCCTGCGCATATCGTGCGCTCATGTGGGACAACTCTGCCTATCAGGGAGTCCCATAAATAACTTACCCAGTGGCATATGTAATGGTCAACCATATCTCATAACACGCATGCAGATGATGCATATGGGCATATATAATGATGCTATGCTATCACATACTCATAATCGGTATCGATAATCGGCCTATATACAAGGCAGGGTCCATAAATGGACAGCAGACCCATAACATGAAGGTCAATCCTCAACTGTGGATATACCAAATCTGATAGCACGGATCCCTATGTCTACGGTGATGATGAACTCTCCTCATATCAAGGTTGGGCTTAGGTGGCCTACCTATAATCCTAAGGATCCGGAACGTACTTCCTTCACCATATTATCATATAGCCCGCTAGATGCCTTAGGGGGCCCAAATAAGTCTTAGATGGACTCTAAGATTAAAATAATCCTACTAGTAACCAATGGGAGTCCAACATCTCGGGTTAGCCCAATAAGGATAGATGAATCATGTAAATATCAATGGGGCCCAATGATTTGGGTCAACCCACTTAGAGAAAGATGAGAATGTACCTAATAAAGGGCCTAAGGGAAGGTCACAATGTAGACATTTAACCATCATTGCCCATTCAATGTGGACATTTAACCAACATTGCTCCCAAGGAGTGGCCCATATAGAGCCAAACATATAGTGGGGCCCATGGCCTCACACAAGGGCCTCATCTACAATACAATGGGCCTCACACAAGGGCCTAACATACTTCACAATGGGCCTCACACAAGGGCCTAATATACTTCACAATGGGCCTCACTTAAGGGCCTCATATACACCCCATTGGGCCTCACTCAAGGGCCACAAATACATCATATTAGGCCTCATACAAGGGCCCATGGGCTAGGCACAAGGGATGGATAGTGAGTGCATCACATACATCATAATGGGCTTGATGGGGCAACCCATATAGTTCAGAAAATAAATGGATAACATGCTCAATGTACACAACCAGGTAGGCCTCACAGGTCAGCCTAAAGGTCTAGAAAAATAGCTGGACAGTGTGCTTACAATACACACATTAAGGTGGGCCTTATGCATCACAAAAATGGGCCTCATGAGGCAGGCCATGGTCCAACCAAAGTAGATGGACAACAATGTAAATATATCAAAGTGGCCCTGCACAATGGGCCTTAACTGGATGTTACACATCATGGTGGGCCTGCACAATCCATATGGGCCCCACCAGATGGATAGCTAGGATATACAATGCATATATCATGGTGGGCCCCACATCCAGGCAGTGGACGACATAGATACAACACATCAAGGTGGGCCTCACGTCCAAGGGATGGACGACGAGGGTATACAATACATTCATCATGGGTAAGCCCCATGCAGCACTGTCCAGAGATGGACGGTGTGAATATAGAATACATTCATCAAGGTGGACCCCACCCCCACATGTGCAACACGTGTGGGGTGGGTCCCACGTCCCACCAAATGGATGGACGACTTGGATATATACATCATGGTGGGCTCCCACCTATCACCGTCCAGCAATGGATGATGAATATACAACACATACATCTAGTGGGCCCCACCTCCACACATGCATCATGTGTGGGGTGGGTCCCACACGGACGGACGATATGGGTATCATACATACCTCATGATCAGACCACAGAACTTACTGATGTCAAACAGCAGCTATATGCTGCGTGGGACCCACCGTCCCTGCTGGACGGACGGTGTTGATATAAGGCACATGCATCACATGTGGGTCCCACGTGCACGTGGCCCACCTGGTTTGGATCAAATTGATATTGGTGTTTTCCCTTTCATACAATTCAGCAGCTGTTGCTGCTGGATGTCCCATGGCTGGACGGTCTGGATGTAATTCATCCATCAAGTGGTGCCCACGTACACGTGGCCCACGAGCCACGTACATCGTGATCATCACCATAATAAGAGGAAGAGAGAGGGGGGAGAGGGAGAGAGAGAGAGAGAGAGAGAGAGAGAGAGAGAGAGAGAGAGAGAGAGAGAGAGCAACCAATAGAGGAGGGACTCCGCCACTATGAGTCCTTCACATGATCTACACCATACATCACATATGGGTCCCATGCATGCATGGACCCAACATAACATAAAAATCTGAGGTAGAGATACCATCCCCACCATGCAAATGAGGGGTTTAGATGACCCTTAGAAGGCATGGATTAGAGTAAAAGCTATCATGGTGGGGTCCATAGAGAATTGACCTACCATGGCTCATGCATGTAAGAAGATGGGCCAAAGGCCACATCTAGGGGTCATGGAGGATCTCCACCATGGATTGGTGGGCTCTTCAAGTCCCCATGTAAATAAAAGAAAGAAATCTAAGGAAGAGAGCAAGATCTAACCATAGAAAACACCCACCTTCAAATCTCAAGCTCCTTCTTCCACCAATGGAGTTCAAGTGGGCCAAGGATGATGATTCAAGGGTTGAGATTGGGTTTAAAGGGTTGGATGAGGGAGGTATGGAGCATGCAAGGGGCTGGAATTTGGGAAACTTGGGAGGTCCATGGGTTGCTAGCAATGGAGGAATGGAGAGAATGAAAGGGGAAGAGAGAGATGAAGGAGAGAGAAAGGGGTAGGGTGGTAGGGTGGTTAGGCTCTCTCTCATAGGTAGGTATGATTAGGTGTTAAAAAAGCATGGCTAAGGAGGCATGCTTGTAATGATTGCTGAGGGTAGGGTAGCAAGGTGGCTATAGCTAGGGTGATGTCACCATATGATTGCCTAAGGAAGCGAATGGTACAGGTCTTAGGTTGAGTTGACTCGGGTTTACAGAATGTGACTTAGGGTCGCGTGCAAATACAATCTACAGGTTGCGGGTCGCCGAAATCTGACGGGGTGGATCGCGGGATCTGTTGAGGATTGAATATTGCATATCAGACCCCAGTTATTGCTTGGATTTACAAACATGGTACTGTTTAACGGTCCAATTTAATCGTGTTTGTGATGCAGGGTGGATTTACGAGCTTGGATTGAAATAGGATGTTAAAAGCATGGATTTAATACTCATGAGTCACCAATGCAAGGGACGGACCCCAAGGGACCAAGATCAATGGATTTACATGCCAGATACCCAAGAAAATCGAGAAACTGAAGTTCAAGTGGTCCGAAATTTGTCAGGAATGCAAGATCACAAGGTCCCAACCATCCGTTCGACTTGAAACTTCATATGGCCCGAGGACCATAAATTAACCATAAAAATCAAATTTGAACCGTTGGATCCTTGTGGAAGTGGCCCAACGGATAGATTAGCCCATAAAATGCTGATTTGGGGCCCGCCTGATATATAGGTATACTTCAAATTCAGCCTCAACCCTTTAAGCAGGGTAACAGAATAAATGGACAGAACGGATTTCACAGCTACATCACGATGGGACCCACCTTGAGGTGAGTGCACATATAGTGGATGAAAGCACGTAATACACCGAACCCTGGGAGTCGGTCAGCGTTCGCTGACCCGACTCCCAGCGTCTTTCTTACACAGGGTGCAGACGGACGTCCGCTATGATGCATGTGGGCCCCACTCATCATCTGGTTTGATGATCTAAACCATTCAATTGTCTTAAGAGGTGGCCACGACCCTCATTTAGGTGACTTTTCGAGACCATGCAAGCTGTTGCAAGATCCTAGCCATTAAACATAAGATGGACGGTGGAGTAAACAAGCTCGTAGGCCACACCAATTTACTCCAAAAATACTCCTTTCCGAATGATTTTTTTGTCCTGAAACTAATGGACGGAGTGGATTTTCTCAAAGACACCGATCATGGGCCCACCGAGCTTCACAGCGTAAGAGATTACGTAGGTCCCTATTTGGCAAATATCTGGGAAATCCGGCCGCTGTGGGCCCCTTCGTGCTTCTAATCATCGTCGGATTGATGATCCAGACCATCCACATGCTGCAACAGGTGGCCATAACCTTAGCCAAGGTGTTAGAATCAACAGATATGTTGATTTCGCGCCGAAAAATCAAATCAAACGAAAGTTGTTTTGTTACAAAAAACAGAGATCGCGCGTACGGTTCTGCTGCGAACGGAATTGTGGAAATAGGGTCGGTTCCCCCGACTCCACTGATGTGCCGACCTCTTTGCTCTATACAAGGAAAAGAAAAGGAGAGAGAAATGAATCGGGGGGCTTGGATTGAACGTGGAGAGAGAGAGAAGAAGGGAGTAGAGTTCCTATTCTTTTTTTTTTTCTTTTTGTTTTTGCTTTATTTTTCTAAGAGATAAGCCTCATTATGTCTATGTGTGGCTAAACCTTAGCTAGGGCTAAGAGGTGAAGCTTATAGCGTGATGGGAGACTCTACTTTATGCCTTTGTTTTAATTTTAATTTATGAACTAAATTTGATATTAGTTTTATTATTAAGGGAATGTTTTTAGTTTTTAATGGTCTTTTGTGACTAAAATTACAATGAGTCTGCGATAGCTTTGAGCATGTTACTTCCCTTTTTATGTTTATGACGTCAGGAAGCCCTATTGTTCACCATTGTCTCCTGGGCATGGTCGGATGACGATACCCTTCCTAACCTTCATAGCATAGTGATTGGTTGGTAATTAGTTTAATTCTGTTGTTTACTTCGTCTCCTAGGCATGGTTTGGTGATGGAATCCATTCTAATTCATTTACCTTTCATCTCTTGAAAACTATATCAAAGTAAGTTCAGTTTGATTTTCATAGTTACACCCTTCAACTGGATAAAGACGGACTCTAAGTCCAGTTGAGTTTCTGATGCAGGCATAAGATCTCCCTGATCTCTACAAGTGGATCCTCTGAATCTCTAGTTACCTTCCTCTAAATTCTTTAAATTTTAGATAAATATTTCACCAATACTCCTTAAATTTATTTAATTTAGATTTCGTCTTAGTCTAGTTCTAGTTCTACTTAGTTTCAGTAAACGTACAAGTATCAGTCCCTTGGGATTCGACCTCGGTCTCACCGAGTTTATTACTACATCACAACCTTGCACTTGGGGTGTGAACAGGATCCTAAGAAATGAAATGGTCACTAGGACATGGGCCTGACAGTAAATGGTCTTAATGGTTTCACATTAGTGTCACATGTGAGGAGACTAGTAACTACCAGTAATGAAATGGTGCGAACACACGAACATATAAAGAATATAGACGGATGTGCAAACATCAATTCCTATCCATCCTTACTATGTCGAGACCAAATAACCAATAACTCTTTGGGACCTACTTAGATGTTGGTGAGACATCCATTAGCTTACCTGTAGAATGAATTAGATCTAGAACTTGACTAGGCAACACCATAAAAGATAATGGGGATGGAAATGTTGATTGTAGAGGCCTTTTAGGGCATAATGACATGTATATGCATCAGGGTTGCAAATGAAACAAATACAAGCTATATATTGTAACATTTGATACCCATATGTGACTTAGATATTGGATATTTGACACTATGTTGATATCAAACATAGACACTATATTGGAGAGCATTTAAGTTCATAAACGTATTCGACATTATATTAGATATTCATCTGATAGTTGAGCAATCAAATGGTTGATTTATCATTATCACCTTCACCACCAATATCGTAAAAAATGTCGGATTGATAGTATTGTGGTTTCAGAAATACATTTAGGAGAATATTATTATGCTTTATTTCATTAAAAATAATCAAAATATATAGAGGAGTGCAAGACTTGCCAATATTTATTAGAGAGTTCAACAAGTATACATTTCATTATATACTTATCTATGGTATGCGTTATGAGAAAAATAGATCGACCAACAAGATATGGTTAGGTCGGAACTCCATGCGCTTATCCAGGTCAGTCAGTAAACAGATACGATTAAAAGAGCTAACCTCTGACCCGAGACCGAGCAGGAAATGAGATCGAGCTTGGCATATCGTCGCTGAGACAAAAATACCCATTGCTTGCCAGAGGAGTCAGATCGACATGATTCCAGGTCGACATACTCCCAGGTTAACATAACCCACCTTTTGATTCCAGCTTGATCTTGACCACATCTTTCCAAGATCCTGGCCAAAGATTTAGGAGGTCTACCGCAAGGAAGGAAAGTTACCCGAAGACTGACTAGAACAACAATATGTATGGAAATAAAAGTTAAGAAACTAATCTTATTAAGCACATATGCACCGTTGCTATAACATCATACTATATATCCCTCTATCTAAAAATGAAATCCACTACAATGAGATTTTTTATTTGTATATGTAAAATAAAAAATTCATTAAAATACAAATTTATTTTAATAAAATTGTAATACCGCGAATTTCGAGGGTCGAACAAAGCTCGACTCCCAAGATTCCAGACATCACTTATGCTTTGCGGAGTCGATTTCCCGATTACTTCTATATTGGATATTTTAGTATACATAGAATTATACTAAACAATGTATCATACTCTAGGTTTAATGCAATCAAAGTAAATGTGTAAATCAAAACATACATTGTGAAGTTTCATCTAGAGTATGGGTCCATAGCTGGGTTTAATGTATATACAATTCTAAAAAAAAAAGAACAAAATGTAGAAACATAACGTCCAATAAGCCTGTGCGCCCAACGCTCCCCACCTAGAAGTGTACAGCCTACATCAGCCCATCTGAGAGTTAGAAATAGAATAACTCCTCCTCATCCATGAATGCCTGCTCTAGTGCATCGGCATCGACGATACCTGCATTTACACTAGTGTTTGGTTGGTGTTTTAAAACACCGTCCCATAGTGGGAGTGAGTGATCAACTCAGTGGTTCCGTAAAGTATGTGTTACACATATTATCAAGTCAATCAATATAGTAACGATAAGGCAATATGAAACAATCACTTCCTAATTACTCTTCTTAATGTGAATAATGAGATTTATGGAATGATGCATGCTCTCACCATTCGACACTCCCTCAACACGCAAATCCGACCACCTGGTTCTCATATGGTAACACTTTCTCAACACGCGACTTTAATGCCTGTTTCACCACATTATAAACTAATGCAATACGGTGAATGATTATGTTAATTGAGTGATTAATTATGCATATTCATCTAGCAGTTTGAGGAAGCTAGGATACATCACCTTTATTCATTGATCTTATATGAATTCCTAGGCATGTGAAGGTCACAACGGTCTCATGCCTGTATTCTTAATTTGCCTGGGTTCGTCACTCCTAGCTGAGTACATACGATAAGCAAGTTATAAAGGAAGTGCTCGTGGTCACTATGGTGAGGCTTATCACCCCAACATAGGATGACAACACGGACACGGTGTTCCCACCATGCCCGACTCACGAGTCTTGAGGATCGTGGTACAAGGGCTTAATAGTGGACCTTTGCAATAGTAAGGGAGTATCCTAGATTTAAGTAGTTGCGATCATACATGGTGAACATACAGTAGGTCAGCCGGTTCTTGGGGCAATTTCAGTTGGTATGGCCACACACTAACTTAATCGGCATGGAGCGCGTGAGCGCCCCGCGTGGCCTCGCCACCGTTAATAGTCAATGTCTGACTCATATCATTTAAACTTACCCAGGGTGACCAACTTAATTCGGTCACCCAAATGAGAAAATTTACTGGCTACATGGTGTTGAACATGATAATTCTTAATAGTATATTTTATACATGTTTGTGTTGCAAGGTGAATATGAGAGCTTGGATTGAAAAGAATATTAAAAGCATAGATTTTATGCTCAAGAATCACCAAGGCAAGGGATAGATCTTACAAGATTAAGATTGAAGAATTAACATGCCAAAGATCGAAGAAAACTAAGTGAGGAATGAAGAGAATCGAAGATTTAAAGTGAAGAAAATGAATACACGTGAAATTCGACTAGCCTAAGATCTGGTTCGACTCGCCCAAGAAATTTCGACTTGAACTCCAGCAAAATTATCTTTTAAATTCGTGTGAATCTCGACTAGTCAAAGATTTCTCTCGACTAGTCGAAGGTTATGTAGATTTTGCGCGAACTGCGTAAATTTGAGGCAGTTTTTGGAAATTTTCAACTCGGCATGAAAGTTGGAGTTCCTCAACTACAAATATGAGTTCCTAGGATGCTCTAAAACATCTTATAGGGTTTAAGGAGTGGGGTAAAAGGGTGGAGAGCCATTACCAAGAGTTTTTCTTCTTTCTTTGTTTATTTTTATGCTTTCCTTAAGAGATTTTTATTTAATCATGTCTATGGTTAACTAAACCTCTTAGCTAAGGCTAAGAGGTGAAACTTGTAGCATGATTGAGATGTTTACTTGACTTTGATTCATGTTTATGTTGAACTTTATTGATTTCTAGTTGATTTTAATGAATATTTTCAATTTTCAATGGTTTGTTGTCACTCAAATTACAGTAGTGTCTGCGATAGCTTTGAGTATTTTCTTTTCTTATTTGAGATTATGGGATTGGTAAATCTTGTTGTTTGCCATTGTCTCTTGGGCATAGTTAGGTGATAGAATCCCTTCCAATCTTCACAATCCTCTTCCATTGAGGCTAGATCAATGAGAAGTTTAGAGATTTGATCATTTCTCTTTCTTTAACTGGATAAGATAGGACTCTGATTCCAATTGAATCTTTTAAATCAAGTAAAGTAATATCTCAATAGCTACAAGTGAACCCTTAGCACCCTATTTTCCACATTTAAATTCATAAGTTTCAATCTACAATATTCACAATTACTCTCTTTATTCCAGATTTCTAATTTGATCTTTTTCTAGCTCTAGTTCTAATTACTTTCAGAAACGTACAAGATTAGTCCATGTGGATTCGACTTCGGTCTCACCGAGATTATTACTACATCACGACCCTACACTTGGGGTTATGAACACCTGGACTACTCTCGTAGTCTTATTTTTATTCAAATCATGTCAACTAGCATTCACAACGCAGGGGTTAACATTTATTAAACAAGCTTTGATAAACTACTACACCGTTTACCCAAATACACGACTAGTAAATTACTATCTATTAAACTAGAAAATTTTTGGAAAACAATCGCGGGAGAGCAGTCAATCGAAATACCAACAATCATTGTTAATACATGTAAAACGTAATTATGACCTCTTTATAGCCAACTATCGAGGTAATTGGAAAACCAAACAAGCCCTTAGGCATTTCATCGAACACGTAAACATTGTTACACTACTACTTGCAATTCGTTGGACGAAAATTGAAATACTCTTAAATCATTAAGCACCAATCATAAATCATTGCCTAGAATAGTAATATTGATAAATCACAACCTAAGCACTTATGGTCTACACCTTTCGATAGCACGTCTGACTCGGACTCGCTCCTAGGAATATGTTTTCAAGGAAGAATTGTCGGTCACCTATGCAAGTCCACGAGTTCATTAGGGTTGGGAAAGACCCATTTGGATACCTATATCTATAAGGAAGTTTGTAGTTTTTACCTTAGGCCGTAGCCGGAGAAGTTCCGATAGTAGGAGTGGTGGTAGTTAGGCTTGTGAGTCAAACGGAGGAGAGTTACCCTTCGTAGCATGCACTCCTTCGATCTCTCTCTTCCTTGTATCTCTCATTTCTCTTCTCTTTCTCACCTTAGGGCTCTCAATTTCAGATTGGGAGGAAATGTGGTGATTTGGGAGCTATTTATAGTTCCAGACAGTGTGCAAATGGCCCCAGGGCCACTCTATTTGATACTTATACTATATGGGCAGTCCTTTCTAACTAATGGGGTCCTTAGGAGGGCCTGTGGGCTCATCTATACCATGTAGTAGGTTCCCCACCAATGGATTAATGTTAGAACATAATTTCGATATGATCGAATATGTAAATCAGTAGTGGGAAGCCTAAGGCAGAACAACGGTTGGTAATGTTCAATCGGGGCCACAGTTATACGAATGTGTGTGAGAAATTATTCTTACTTTACATATGAAGTTTGGTCATAAATCGAAGGTCCGAAATTCTCAACTTCGCGTAAGGGTAGACGACCCAATTCACTTAAGTTTCAGCTTCTTCCTTTAGAGTATTTGTATTCCTCATGCACTCGTCCTTCAGCTCAAGTTGAGCGGTTTCAGACACCACCCACATTTGACTCCCGCAATGGATGTCGATCCCAATAAGACGAACATTGCTCTATAGTTTCAAGGCTAGCAGATCCCCGATATGCGATCTAGGTTCCTTACAGAGTTTCAAGGTACTCCAAGGAGGGCGGGCCCTCGAAATTTCCCTTGGGCCCCAAATGGCGTTGGAGCTAGTAGTACTTATAATCCTAGCCTCTCATCCTTTGCAGAAAAGATGGCCTTACTTTTAATTTCCCTAATGTTAGGCACTCATACACATTTCGTCGTTATTAGCTAGTCGATCGTGGCCCTCGGGTGACTTCGCCCGTGGTTGAACTCAGGTCTCTGTACGGATTTTCCTGGGACGTTACAAAAAATGGATTAAAGTAAATATATTTAAGAGCACTCATAATGGTCTCAGTTGACTTGGGTGTCAACGCATTGCCATCAACCCCAATATATCCATTGATATATATATATATATATATATATATCTGTCCTAGTGAGCATACTACCATCTACCCTTTGCTTAATGAGTATTTTAAATTGATTTCTTACTGAATCCTCAGCTTTATTTGCCACACCACTCATGCTTGTAGTGTGTGGCTTCTTCATCTTGTTGTGTAGTTCCTTGAACTTCACTCTTCTCCTGCTCTACGTCCGTTGACTTTGAGTCAACGAACTTCTCCAAATCTTCTTGCTTGATCAACTTATTGTGCTTCTTTGCTTCACGCTTTGCATCCATAGAACTGATTTCATGGTAGTCTTTTCCTAGTTGGTGTTTGTGATCTTTTCAAGCTTTACTGGCTCTCTTTAGGAAATAGTCTTGATGGTCCTTTATGACATCATAGCAGTTATGTGGAGAAGACGTACAAATAAGTCAAATTAAATAACAATCATAGTAGGCATCAAAATAAATAGTCAAATTATTAATATGATATGATGGTTCTAAGTAACTTATGGTACCTTCGAACTTTACCTAAATAAGATATCACAGTAAATCAATATCATGTACGAAAACTTTATCCTAAGAAGTGCATAAACGATACACATTGCTCATTTAAAAACAACTGATATTGGTCTCGAAGTCAACTGAGTTGCCCCCAATGCACTGTTTAATTACATTGTCGGAAAGATGGCGACGTGATAAATCTGGTGTTGAAGTGAAAAAAGTGGATGCGGTTACCGATTGGGAAAATGATGTAGATGTCGATTGGGAAGAGGATACATGTGCCACTTGGGGAAAGGAGTGCTAGTCATCCAATCCTGGAGTCGTGTGATGTGAATACTCTTATGATATGGTGAATGTCTTCACATTATAGGATAAAAAAAATTATTTTAGCATCAAACAATATCGGAGCCCGTCATATACTACAAGACACAAGTGACTCAAATTGTCCAGATTAAATAAAAATATGATATATTCATAATAATTGAAAAAATGATAAGGCTTAGATTCAACTTCTTTCAAACATGCATCTAGGAGCACCCTCGGTCATAGTTGCAAGAATTGGTTGCCTGAAATCACAAATAAACAGACCCCTCAAACATGACCCAACCAACAAATGCAAATACAATGTATTTTTCTAAACACCTTATAATCAAAAGAAAAAAGTTATGGTTGTGCGGATTCATATTATCATTGCCTCATAATTGAACTCTATGATTTACTATAAATAAATTTATTGTTTATAAGAAAAAATAATTAAAAAATGGAGCCTCATGACTGGCTTTGCTCATAAACATGTACCTGTAAAAAAAAACACATTTAATTTTAACAGAACCACCTAATACACATCCAATTTTCATTAAAAAAAAAAAAAGGATGACGATCGAATTTAGCTTTTTTCTGACATGTGTTTTGGTATACCCTTTGTCATGGCTACATCAATTGGCTACATGGAATCACAAAGAAACAGACCCTTCATGCATGCCCAGACAACAAATGAAAAAATAATAATAATAATATTTCAAAAAAATATAAACAATCAAAAGGCAAACATAGTATCATCATTGCCTCTAGTTCAGTTATAACAAATCACATAATTCAGTTATACTAAATTACATTGTTCGATTGTAGAACAAATGACATTATTCAATTATAAAAAATCACAAAGTTTATTTTTAAGTGTAGGGTTTTTAATTACTACTTAAAATTTATTATGTGTTTTGTAGTTATTACCTAAAATTAAAAATTCCTATAAAATGTTCTCAAGTCAGACTTCAGTTATAGGAAATCACAAAGTTCATTTATAACACAATCAAAGAGTTTAGTTATAAAACAAATCACAAAGTTTAATTTTCAGTGTGTGTCTATAGTTATTATCTAAAATTTAGTGTTAGGTCTGTACTTACTACTTGAAATTGAATTTTTTGTAAATTAAAAATTCCTATAAAATATTCTCAAGTCAGACTTCAGTTATAGGAAATCACAAAGTTCATTTATAACACAATCAAAGAGTTTAGTTATAAAACAAATCACAAAGTTTAATTTTCAGTGTGTGTCTATAGTTATTATCTAAAATTTAGTGTTAGGTCTGTACTTACTGCTTGAAATTGAATTTTTTGTAAATTAAAAATTCCTATAAAATGTTCTCAAGTCAGACTTCAGTTATAGGAAATCACAAAGTTCATTTATAACACAATCAAAGAGTTTAGTTATAAAACAAATCACAAAGTTTAATTTTCAGTGTGTGTCTATAGTTATTATCTAAAATTTAGTGTTAGGTCTGTACTTACTGCTTGAAATTGAATTTTTTGTAAAATGTTCTCAAACTTGACTTCGGTTATAGAAAATTACAGATTTCAATTATATCACAACCAAATAGTTTAGTTATAAAGAAAATACATTTCAAAAAAAAAAAAAAAAAGCAATTAAAAGCCAAACATAGTATCATCATTACCTCTAGTTCAATTTAATAAATCACATAGCTCGATGATAACAAATTACAATGTTTAGTTAACAAATTACAAAATTCGGTTATAACAAATCACATACTTTAATTTTAAATGTGAGGTCTGTAATCATGTTGGAAATTGAAAATTCATGTGTAATATCCTAAAGCCTAACTTCAATTATAGGGAATCATAGAGTTCGGTTATAGCACAACCAAAGAGTCCAGTTATAACTCAATCAAAGAGTTTAGTTGTAACACAATTAAAGAGTTTAGTTTTAATCTCATAATAAAAAAGACCCCAAATGTAATTCCATACTATTCAATCCCGCGTTACAAAAATCCTCAAATGTAATTCCATATCATTTAATCTCACAATCCAATTCCATACCATTTAATCTCATGGTCCAAACAGTCCCTAAATAAGCTGGTAAAATGGATGGACGAAGTGAATAAAACTCACGCATCACGGTGGGGCCCACAAAGCATTTCTAATGGCCCATTGAGCTAGACGTGGGATTGAAATTCCCAATTAGGGATTTCGATTTGCCCATTGAAATCCTTAATTAGGGATTTTGAATTTAAAGAGAGGAATAAGAGATGAGAGAAATATACTTCTTTGCCCCCGCACCCACTGTCACTGCTCCCGCTGATGCTAGGGTGGCCACTGTTGTTGCTCTCACTTGCCTAGCAACTACCGTGAGAGAGAGGGATTGAGAGAGAGGGAGAGACTAAGAGAAAGAAAGGGAGAGATTGAGAGAGGGAGAGACTGAGAGAAATAGAAGAGGAAGGGAGAAACTGAGAAGGAGGGAGAGAGAAATCAAATATATAGTGATAGATATAGCTAAATAAAAAATTAATGGAGAAAAGGCGTCGTCATATTTTAATCTTTAATTCCTAAATTTGATGGCTAGTGGCAGTTGAATAAAATTGACTAAAAAAATGTGCCATCGAATTTAACACATTTTCCCAGTTGAATTTCCAGTATTTTCATGTAGTGAAATATGCATGAATATTCTAGTGCGCCCACAAATAACTGAAAGTGATACTCATAAAAAGTACTAAAAAATAAAATAAAATAAGAGTCAATCGTCCTTTTTTATCATTTCTCTAATAAGACGGTGGGTAATTTTGTAGCAGGTTTCGAGAACTGTGGTTACCAAATTTATTAAATCTGGCAAAAAAATGACATGTTCAATAGATGAGTTTCTTAATTAGATATTTGGTTGTGAGTATTGAATCTTATAACACTTTGTCTCTTCAATACTCAGGTATTGGGTGTTCTTTGGTATCACCAAATTTTTTTTTTATTAAATTAGGTAATTGCACATGCTTATGTGCGCATGTATTCGAGGACCCAGGAATCATGAGCCAAAACTTAAATCTAGAAACCCATAACCTAATTAAACTCCTTACTCTAACTAATTAAACCATATTAGACCACTAGTGGGACTCGGAACCCTCGGATCCTCTCTATTAGACTTGAATGTATGAAAAGTAGAATTTGTCCTAAAATACGATAAATTGAATATTCAACCCAAAGGGTATCCAGCGAAATGCATTCGATCGGTCCCTAGTGACTGATCAATCGAAATCTCCACTCTATCTTGCCAAAGACTAGAACTCTTGAGCCTAGAATCAATGATGGACCACCTCACTCAACCCTAAGGACCCAAGAACAATGACCTAGGCACAATATGGGATAATTTAGGTCATGTTGGTTCAATCTGCAGGCCGTCTGTTTGACTAACAGTGGGAGCTTAAACTTTGGGGGTAAAACTCTTTTTTGACGGTCTGACCGGCAGGATTGTCGGTTTATGTCGGTTTAACCAACAATCCATGAATTTTAGTGGCCTGCAAGCTACCAAAGTTCTAATTAGGGGTATAAAAGTTCATTAGCCATTTTTTTTTTCATTTCTTATACCTATAAGGGTTAGAGAGATGGGGGAGAAGGAGAAACAAGAGAGTGAGGTGTGAGAGAGAGGAAGATCAAGAGAGATTGGGAGCAGATTATCGTTCTGGGCCATTTTTTTCTTCAACTAGCATTGTGTGTGATGTCCCACGTCTTCCCCGACTAATAAACCTTTAATTAGCCGGGTAAAAAGCCATTTAGTTGTTTATGTATGTTATTTCTCCCAATTTCTTGCAACTTGAAGCATGTAGGATAAGTAATCTTCCTTCTCTATCTGGATATTAAAAATCATAATGTTAGAATTTGTTCATGCCAGGTTATAAGGTCCTGATAAACAATTAGATGTACCATATCCTCATTTAGGATTTATATTTGAGTGTGGCTCTGTATGAACTTTAGTTTGGTGTCGAGCTTGAGCCCCTTTCATTGAATCGAATTGGAGATCGTCCGAATCAAGGTAGGTAAGTCACTAAATCCTTATTAGAAGTTGAATTAGAGTATAATCTAAATTATTAATACTATATTTACTATTAATGTAGGGTTTGGAGTTTTTTTTTTCAAAATTTCTGTTCCTAAGCTATATCGAAACTGAGAGATTCAGATTCTAAGGTGAATATACCCTTTAAACTTTCCTATGATATTTTTAGTCTTACGATAATTTTGATATTTGATAATCATATTAGTAAATTTGTAGATCATGCGATAACTCTTATAATATAAGATTCATGTATTGATTTTAAGATTATTTGCAAGAATCTTTAATTCTGTAAGTTTGTATAAAAACACAACATATTTAGCTATTTGCTTAGGTTGATTCACACACGTACACTTCTTGGAATATTCAATCACCTGAATATAATCTTTGCTTTGTGAGATACATGTGAACATGTATTATAATATACCTTAATGTACGATATACTTGATTTGTAAGGTTGTAATGTACTCTTAAATTTACAACTTGAACTATCAGCCATCTGTGAAATGAAATAAAATGAAACTTGGTTATAGACTCATTAATCACCAGCTAAGAATTTATTATGCCCTATGTTAGCTTTGTTAGGTAAAATCTCTTTAGTTGTGTCCCTACGCAGACTTTGTGCCTAGTTGACTTTGTATGTTGCTTAGTTGGTTTTTTCGGTGTCTTGTTGGCTCTGTTGATACCTTATTGGCTTTGTTATGAGGAACCTCCTTTTGTTGAAATTATATATGAGTTGATGATAGTGAGGACTATTTATCGGATCAATGTTGGTCACTAGTTGTAAATGTTTTATTTGAATAGGCTGTTGTGAATCAGACTAATAAATATTAGATTAACTATGCATTCATAGCACGTGAGTGTTATCGGGTGGCTAAATGCTATAATAGCATGTATTCATTTACTTTTCATGTTTGCTAATCCAATATTCAAATGACCCTTTTGATTTGCCAGCTATTGTGAGCATATGCTCAGTTTAGTTTCGTTGGCATCTAGTCACTTTTATTATGAGCTACATATTATAATAGCACATACACTTAGTTGAGATATTTTCATTGGTTCCTAGCCACTATCATTATTGTAGGTGGGTAGTCATTGATAAGATACATACTTATAGGTACTTTCATTAGTGGCTACCCCAAAAGCCAGTTGAATATATATTCATGTATTTAAATAGGATTGCATTGTTAAGGTTATGTATGAACCAAGTCAGCTCGAGTAACTCACTTGGTTAAAGCTCGACTCGACTCGATTCAAAATTAGGTTCGGGGCGAGTTGAGCTGATTTTTGTAGCTCAAAATTTTTTTGAGCTGAGTTCAAGCTGGCTCAAGCTCGATTCAGTTCAACTCAAACCAGGGATCGAACCCGACTCGATTTGACTTGGACCGACTTGGCTAAGTAATATAAACGCTTCCTACAAAACTTTAACTCTCCCCCTTTAATTTTCACATTCGTTTAAGCCCTAACCCCCTTTCTTTTCTCCTCTCTCATTGCTCGACCGCTCAAGCTAGAGTGACGAGACTTAGCCTCCTTTCCTTCTCCTTTCTCTCATCGTCCAAGCCTTGCTTGACCAGGCGACCACCGCATGAGCCAGTCCCTGCCCGACCAGATGTCTGTGAACATCAATCATTCGGCCGTGAGTGCTCAGCCCATTTATCTTTGCCTCCCTCAAGTAACACTCTCATCTATCTTATATAATATATAATATATAACATATATTATAATATATATTATTTTTTATAATATCTATATTTTTAAATAAAAACATTAAGCCCTTCTAGATGGTCAGGTGTTGTCTATGGCAGCTCGACCGGATGCTACTATCCATTAATATTTAAATCAATAAATATATATAATGTTATATATTATAATAATGTTAGCTATGTTAGTTAATATATAATATTATATATATATATATATATTAATGTTAAACTTAGATTATTAATATTAATGTTAAATTAATGTTATTTTTATTGTTATTATTTAATTAGTTAAATTATTTTTTTCTGTTTTATTATTATAGTATAGGATAATTAATTGTCCATTTGAAGATTTCTATGTTGTATACATAGATTTAGTGAATTTTTTCAGGCATGAAAAATTTTAAATTGTCCCATTCTAAACAGTTCAATATTAAATAGATAGGAATGTTTTTATTTATTTTAATTTAAATGAACATGATCGTTCTAGTTTGTCTTTCCTTTTATCTTTGAATGTATTATTGTATTTATTTTCGTCATCAAATATCCACACTTTATGTAAATACTTGACATGTGAATCAAATACATGATTAATATATCTGGAAAGATAATGGGAGATGATGCCAAAATTTTAGTGTGATATTTAAATTAAAAAATGAAAACATTACAATATATTCAACCTTGAATGAATGACCGATTTAAAGAGTTAGGCAATTCAAAAAACTTTAAAGGGGCATTTAAATATACACCACTTTTGTGTTGATTATAAGTGGCTAAAAAATAATTTCATATATTAATATTTATATATGACTAATGAGGAAGCCCCAACTACTTCCGGTGTCAGTGCGTCGTTCACATCTCTTCTTATTGCAGAGGAAGATTTGTCTTTGATTGTGACCAAATTAAGAAAAGAAAAGTCAGCAGTTCGTGATGACTTTGAAGAAGCTTATTAATAATGTGGTGAAGATTAGATATAGGCACTGCAAATGATTATACAGTAAGAATGTTGGGGGTCAACTACTCATCTAAACAGACATAAGAAAAGTTGTCCAAAAAGACCAAAAATCTCGATTTAAGGCCAACAGTTGGTTTCATTTATCAAGTTTGAAGGGGACAAGTCTTAAGGTAAACTTTTCACTAATAAGTTGAAAAGGAAAATGTGAAAAAAGTGGTATGAAAGACTTGTGATCGTTAAAGAAAAACCATTTAGAATGATAAAGAGCAAAATTTTTATTTTTTATTTTTAAAATAAATTTCTTAACAACAAGTTAAGAAGGTATCCCACATCAATGTGAAAAAGCGGTGCATGAATATATACGCAAATAAGAAAATAAAACTGAAGGCAGTTTAAGACATCAGTCTCAAAAATAAGTTACACTTCTGATTTGTGAATAACGTTTAATAAAAGAAAGGGATATATTTCATTAACCGCACATTAAGTTATATGAAGATTGAAAACTTTGTATAAAAATTTTGAACTTCTGGTACATTTCTCCTCCTCATATTGGGTTGGTTATTTTGGATTACATGTATATCTATGAGAGCGGGGCATTAAAACTAAAATATCTTTAATAACTTTAAATAATGGCTAAACAAATAACAATGTTATTTTATTCTTACGTAACTGGTTCAAGGGAATTGAAAATTTGTTTCTCGAGTGAAAAATATTTTAAGTTAGGTGTTGTGTTCACATATTAAACCTAACTGTACAATAATTATTAAAAATAATTGACCCCACTATAAAAAAAATAAGAGAAAGTATAAAATATACATAGGAGTTACTTTTAAGATTGAGTATATGAAGTGATATAATTCAATGTTTGAATGTAAAGTCAGTACAAATGTTAAAGTTAGATGTGTATATATATGTTGGAATTTAATGTTTGAAATGTTAGATTTGGCTATGGAATTTGAACTTTCATTTCCTGAATATGTGGCGGATGATAGAACATATTATTGATTGCCTATTAAAAATAATTGAAGCAAAGCAAAATAAGTTTGTAAGTTTTTCAAAGTTTTTTATGACTGTACTAAGATTTGTTTCAAAAATAAGTATCTCATAGTAAATATGTTTCTTCCGTTTGTTTGGAAGATTAAAGAAGCTTTAAGAAAAAGCATTGGTGACGGTCCATATTTTCTATAGTTGATCGCATTTGGTATGAAAAAAGTTTGATAAGTATTGAGACAAATGCCATTTATTAGTGGCCTTAACGACTGTTTTTTATTCTTGGCGCGAGGTGAACTATATTAAGTTCATTTTTATGAAGATTTATTTTGATCAAATGGCAGTAATTAAAACCTCTAAGGTTCGTGATATAATTGAAGAATTGTACACTTTGTATATTTTTTCTTTACACACAACCACATTAGGTGATAAAGAAGTTAGAACTTTTGATGTTTTTACAAGCAATGACAATATGCTCGACGATGAATACATATCTTTTTTAGAACAAGAAAATACAAATAATCATACGAAAGAATCTGAACTAGACTTGTATCTCAAAGAGCCAATCGTAAAGCGTAAGGACTTATACTTCGATGTTTTGGAGTGGAGGAAGATGAGAGCTAGTAAAGGCAAATACCTTACACTATTGGTAATGACATGTGACATGTTGTCAATTTTAATTTCAATGTTGCATCATAATCCACTTTCTGTACGAGGAGTAGGGCTGTGGGCAAGCATTGAAGCTCTCTTTCATAAAAAATTATTTAAAACATTAATTTGTACACAAGATTGATTGCGTCCTATTTGGAGAGATAATAATTTTCATATTAAGGAGGATGATAAAGAAAACGAGTCTCGAGACGAGATTGCACCTGCAACAATAGTAATATAAAGGAGGTTAGATTAAAAATTATTATTAATTTGTTGAAAATTAAAACTAATTTTCTATGTACTTGAATGTAATGTTGAAGGAGATTATAAATACGATGCAATAATGACTTTTATTTTTTATGTTTCATTATTACCAAAATACTAATTTCTCCAACACTTAAAGTATAGATATATCGTTAACTAAACCATTGACCGACGTTTAAGACTACAATTCCTTAATCCACTATCTAAAGTTTGAAAAATTGAAAATTTTGTATCATTTATGTGAGGTTAAGTTTGTTAACAAAAGTACTCGGCCCAGGTTACACCTATCATGTCGAGGTGGAGATTTAAATTTTGTCCTAAAGCTCCAAAGGAGGTCTAACTTCTTTTTCAGGCAATTTTAAATTCTAATAATTTTTTTAATCTATATCCAAACTTTTTAAGGAAGATTAAAAAAAAATAGATTATTAGCATTTGAAAAAGAACAATTTCAACTCACCTTAAAATATAGTATGAAAGATGCTTATAGACGTCAACAATGTCCTCTAAGACAAAATGATGCCGAAGCATGATTAAGCTATACGTAGTAAAAAGAAAAAGAGTAATAAACCATCCAAATGCATTATACAGGGCGTTGGGAACTATGTATAAGTCTGCTCACAAAGAAAGTTTGAATAATTTAATTTAAATGATACAAGAGCGCGATAAAAAATTATCTTCACATTTCAATTAAAGAGAGGTAAATGAGTACGTATATGAATAATTGAATAACAGCTCAAACTCAGTAAACGAATTTCATCTTCTATAGTAAATAACGATAAAAAAGAAATGCATCCAATGTTGTTATAAGTTTGTATTTATAAAATTATAATATTTTTACTTTTCAATTTGTAAGTTATTTTTTATTTTTATTTTTATTGCGTTATTGATTGAATTTTATGTAATGTATAACCTTGAACTCGAAATCTCCACATCGAAATTAAATAGTCGAACTTAACTTGAAAGCTCGTACTTGATCTCGGCTCGAAAGTTCGAGCTCAAACTCGACTTGAGTTGGACCAAGCTGTTGACTGAGCCAAGCCAAGCTGCCCAATCAATCTCGATCACCTAGCTAAGCCACACTTGGCCTGGGGTTGGTTGTAGGCCGAGCTGGACCAAGCTTGACTCGGTGTACAATTCTATGCATTATTTGGTTATCTTGTTATACATTTTCATTTATGAAATTATACCTGATTAATATGTCATTGTGAAAATTTTGAGGAATTTCTTATTGAGTTGGTCACTCACGACTTGAATTCAAAAAATGACAACTTATGCAGGTAAGTGCAATTATAAAGTATGAGAATATTCGGGTAGAGATTGTAACAGAGTTAACCGATCATGGGCGGAGCAACGTTAGCCTAGCTGAACTTCGAGAGCTTGAGCTGATAGACTTTTGTAAATCTTTGGATATTTTTTTTTATCTCATGTTTCAAGATGTTTATGGTTTATAGTGATCTCATTGACACCTTTCGGATTCGTACATTTTTATTTGGATATTCGCCCTGCTAATTTAATGGCTTGGTTATCCTTACTTATATTTGGTTATCCACTAAATTAATATGTGCTACTTTGATTAATTTTATATATAGGTTGAATGCTAATCTAATTATATATCCACATGAGAAGTGCCCTTACATGCAACATTTTTCAAGGTGAATTTCGGGGTTTTTATTGTGAGAGCCTTGCTCAAGCGGTAAAAATTGAAGTATTACTCGAGTCAGTGTCAATACACTGACCACCATTTGGTTAACACCATCAAATTGAGGATAAACATGAATCAATCTATGCTGCGAGATAGTGAAATTGGGATAAGTAACAGATTTGTCTACAATAGGTGTACATAGATGTAGAGATAAAGCCCGGTGTTCGGTGGTGGTGGATCACTTGAAGGTGATTAAAGAAGATGATATAGGCAGTGGTTGGTTTAAAGATTAGTGGCGACGAAACCAACAACGTTAAAGACAACATGCCGGTGTGGGAAGATCTAGTAATTACGTTGGTGGTTTTTAGTGGCAGTTTACATAGGTTTTTTTAAATGATGAAATGATGACAAATTTATTACCTGTTTAGGGATTGGCTCATTGGAGTAGTAAAAAATGTCGTTGAAAAAGATAGTTGTACCTTTAATCGTCCATGCCAATTTGTTGGTGGTTGGACAGGAGTAAGGGCTCGGGGAGAGATGGGTTGCAATAGTGGTGTTGATGGCAATGAATTAGCTTCGAGACTCCTCGTATATAAGCTAATGTGCATGAAAAAATGAATCATATAACCGATCTTGGAAGGGCCGATTGAGGAAATGTATCAATGAAGGAAGGAGATGATGACTTTGTAGTAAAAAAGTATATTAAGTTAAAAAGAATATTTATAAGCCTACAACTAACATATGAGAGCCATTGGCTGAGAGAGGTATAAGAGCAGAGAGTTATGATGGTGGTTTGAAGCGGTTAAGAGCGTGCTAAGGCGAGCCGAAGTTAATGCCTCGCTGCTAATTGATAATTGCATGTGCTGGTATTCTCCTCTAGTTAGTTATCAGCTTAGAAAAAGCTTGATTATATCATTATTTTGCTTAACTAAAAGTACAAATAATCGAAACAAAATAAGCTATTGAATTCAGAGAGTATATTTGGAATCAAGGATATCTGACAATCCATTTTGTTAGAAAAATGAGGTTTAGTTTCCTTCATTCATCCTCACATCTCAAATTGATATGTGCTTCATTCCACACATTCTAATGGCATCCATAACATTTACACACGTATACTATTTATTTATTCTTCAACATCCTTTACTTTCCTTTTATTTTTTAGTTTCACCTACTCCGGGGTCCTGATATCGTGTGAAATATAGCTTAATGTCGCAATGTTGAAGCTTCGTTGAATCCCTTAAAAATTGTAAAATCTTATAAAGTAGAGACCACAAATTGTGCAATTGAAAATGGGTGCCTAACTCATTCATTTTCCATAACCGAAGCATTCACTCGGAATCTATGACGTGGATCAACCACAAGAGTTATATGGGTAGGGAAATCCAATGATCTCTTGGCTCATAAGTGATTTTATGATTTCTTATCGATTGTAGATTATAAATTTTATTTGGTTAGTGACGATTCTGATTTAAATACCTAAATCCATGTCATACCCCATTACATGGTACAACAAAGAAAATGAAAGAGGACGTCATAGAAACTAGTTATGCTTCATGCGCTCTCACGCGTTGGCATCCACACATATTCATAGCATCGAAAATGCTCACCTGCGAACCAGTTCGTTCGTACTACATACGAACTTTTTTGAGAACTTATCCTATCTGATGAGTCTCGAAAATCTGAACGGTCCACATGAAGCAGAACCTCATAAAACCCCTTGGTACGAAATTTTACTTTGATCCAAAACTTTGGTCAGCCATGAAAAATGCAAACACTTTCTTCCCTTGATTTGAATTTCTCTTTGCTATGGCCCACCAGAATCTTAGATCAGGGTGAAAATTCACTCCCTAAGGTTTCATGGGATTCCGCATCTTATGGACCGTTCGGATTCAACACCCATGAAACATGTGCAAAGGTGCGCACGTGCGTAGGTGCATAGGTGAGCATGCCTCTACATAGCATAATGAACTACACATTTTATCTACAAGTTTTTATGGTGGGTATTACTCTCATCGACGTCTCTATTATTCCTTTTGTGCGGCCTAATATGAAATGCTAGATCTAATCAACATGTCTAATTCACCAACGCAACATTTAGATATTATGTAAGTTGACCTTTTGGAGATAAACAAGTTGAAAATACTCACACATATTATTCTTTTATGGGTCTTGAATCGATACTATCGTTTGGACTATTGATTAAATTGATTGTTTATTGATTTTTCAAATTTGCTCACTGAACAAATTTAGCTAATTTCTGTTAGACCGAACTTCCAACTTTGGTTAGACCGAGTCAAATAGAAGGTTCAACTGGTTGGATTGAAGATTCGTAGAGTTTTCAGTTGTTTGTTGGACTCTTTTAATTACATTAGGTTGAACCGAAAATGTCTATAATACCTCTAAATCCTATCTGGTGTTGTTCAATATAATTCATAAGGCTTTGAATGATAAAATAATGTTTTCTTATTAAATTGAATAATTTTGGAGGTAAGTTGTTTTAGAGCTAAATAGATTTAGGGCTAGTTTCACGAAAGCACTTTAATTTACCTGTCTTCAAGCCTTAATGCTGCAAGTCTTAAAATCTTCGATTTTCCAATGAGGGCTTAACCAACTCAAGATACACTAGCACACGTCATTGACAAACTGAGACACTTACATGGAGAGCACACCCATGACATGTTATTTGCCCAAACCCCATGCGAGTATATATAGATCCATAGTTCATGGTCAACATCATCAATGAAGCATGATTATAATAAGATCATGAGTTCTAAAAGGCAAGGGTAAAGACATGAATGGTTTATATCATCACTTAACAAGCAATCTTGTGTGAAAATCCACCCATTGGAGGTAATCTACTATGGGGCTCATGTCTTATCAAATCCTCGGTCACCATTCATCATGTGTCTTGTGTTGAGCTATTTACATTGGTAAAATACAAAGGGTTAATAACACATAAATATAAAAAATACATAAGTGGTGAATATCAAACCAAGTTAAACCATCTAAATTAGTAAACCTATCATCTTTCAACATTAGAATTGTGGAGAAATCTTAACCACCTATTCATAAACTTGTGGTGGTTAAAATAGGACCATTAGCTTTTTTAATTATTATTATTTTTTAATAATCCAATGATGTCCATGTATATTAAAATTATTACTATTTATATAAATAATAATAAAAATATCCTTGGATAATTATATAAGCATATATAGTTACTGCGAATAAATTTCGTGAGGCCACTGTGTAAATGACAATTCATCCATGTAAATAAGTTTTGATGGTCCATAAATAAGGTACAGTCCACATTCCACTTGAGTTATGAATGCGCCTAATCTTGGAGTACACGACAAAACGCAAGCTAGTAAGGGATGGAAGGTCATATAAGGGAGTATGGTGAGTAAACTTTGTGGACCTATGTAATATATATATTTTTTCCACACTGTACGTCCATTTTATAAGCACGTTTTAAGAGATGAGCCCAAAGTTGAAGCATATCCAAAGCTCAGGTGGACCACATCATAGGAAACGGCTGAAATTGAATAAATACGGCTGTGAATTTTTTGAAGGCCACATAAGCTTAAATGGTATATGTGTTTTCCGCTCATCCATGTGTGTGACCTTATGAAGAACCTGGAATAGAAATTGTTGAGGTCAAAATCTAGTTAACCCTCCTCCTCACTTCATGTACTCCAAGCAGGCGTCGAACTAGGAATCCTGCACAAACCACAAGCAATGGAGACCCTGGCTAAGCCGGGGGACCCTCCGATGCCTAAGTCAGGACAATGCATCCTGGGTCTAAGTTTAGGAGAAGGGCTGAATATCAGATGTTGCGTACCTTTGCTTATGGGATGGTGTAATATTTATACCTCCTCATTCGCTCGATTCGTGTCCGATCATCTCGGCACAATCAGTGGGATACGTGGGTCGTGGAGATATTGCTCAGAATCCGAAGATCGTGTCCTACGACGTGCGTATCTGCGGGCGAGTTAATAGCGCATTTCTATACATGGCAGTTTCTTTATTTAGCACGTGGGACCTTTATCCTCGGAGATACCTCGGCTCGGCTAGACTGAGGACGACGATACTAAACCGAGCTGATGATTGGTTTCGTTGAGCCCTTTGCTCGGAGTCGATCGTACAACCCAAATGTTCTTTCTTCCGATTGCCCCTGGGAAGAAGCTGATCAAGAATGGGAGCTTCGTCCATCTTAACTCATTCTCCTAGTATTACTCTGAGGTTCGGACTCTCCGCTCGGAGTAATGAACCGTCGATCCTTCTGCTTGTAATCGGTTCAGATCTTCCCATAACAGAAGCCCCCTACTCTCTGAGGTCATTCATGAGCTCGGAGAGTAATCAACTGGAAGATCAGTCGCCTCAGTTCTTCGGTACATTTATGGTTCTCGTGTGAAGCGTCTCGCACTCGAGATTTAGCGGCTTCGAGCTAACCATGAACGAACACGTGGCGACGGTTGGGATTCCGAATCGTTACCGACTTGTGAGTGATTGCCACGTGCTCTCGAGGCGTCATATCGAGCGTTCTTTTCTGTGCTCGGGTACCGTGTGGATTAACTCACACAATAATCGAGGAGGATATCGTTACTTTTACCATGTTTTGAACCAATGATATAACGCCACGTCGGACTCGGAGTCGGCCAGCCATGATTCCGACGCAGCCATTATTACAGGTCATTCAATGCAGGGCCTCTTTATTCTATAAAAGGCCTAGCCAGGGTCTTCATTCGACTGCTATCGTTTGCATTTGAGTTGTTTAACGGAGAAGACGATTTCCGGCGAAGGCGATTTCCGGCAGAAGTAGTTTCCGACTTAGTTCTCACGCTCGCTGAGGCCATCTCCGGCGATTGTCGGGTGAGTTTGATCTTTAGCATCCATGTTCCAAGATGTCTTCCGATAGGGAAATGGCTAGGAATTACAATGACGACTCCGAGTTGGGGAGTTCTGATAACAGAAGAGGGACTTCTGAAGGTTCCTTCGAAGCGGTGCCGTTATATCCTCGGCCCCGGAAACAGGCGGTGGCGAGAACTCGGACTCGCCAGGTCAGCAAGAAAGGGGCGAAACGAGCCCCCAGAGTTGCCACCGCCGATGTTCCAGAGATGCCCCCTGGTGGGAGGGCGTCGGAATTGGTTCCAGGGGGCTCTGTAATTACAGAGTCCCAAATGGAATGGATTCGGACGGAATTTGACATACCTCGCTCCGTTCGGATCAGAGCCCCCGAGCCCTCTGATGCTGCTGGCAATCCCGCGGCTGGGGAGATAGCCATATTTTTATGTGGCCTATTGTGCGGACTCCGACTCCCGATGCACCCCTTCATTCGAGCTCTAACCGCTTACTTAGGGCTCGCGCCTGGACAGTTTGCGCCTAATGCTTGGAGAGTGCTAATTTCCGCTTACATTATCTGGCACCAAGTAGGGAACTCGGCGTTGACGCCAGCCGAGCTGATGAACTTGTACCTGGTCAAGCACGAAGGCAACGATCCATGGTACTATTTCGCGACCAGAGGTAGCAAGGGGTCAGGGCTCATCTTGGGTCTTCCGTCCTCGAATAAGGACTGGAAGAACAAGTGGTTTTGGGCCGCAGGCGAGTGGGAGGCGCCGGCAGCGGAGGTCGGGGCTTTATCGACTCGGGTTCCCGTTCGCTTCACTATGCCAGGTCGGGTCGAGATTTCTTTTACGCATTGCTTTTTACTTCAGACTCACTTAAAAGAACAATTGTCTTGCAGGTTTCACGAGGGGCGTACCCTTCATCACCTCGGACCAGAAGAACCAGATAGCCAAAGCGAGGATATATTCGGAGGAGCATCGCCGCTGGTCAGATCTGATTACAGCGGTTAACCTTTATCGATCGGGGCTTTGCAAGACAAGGCCGCTCTCTACCTCGCTCAGTGAGTACCCTTATCTTCAATCAGTTTTTTTTTACATTCTGCTGTACAGGCATGGCCGAGGCGTCCGGTTCTCGGAGGAGGAAAGCTGCGCTGTCTGCCGAGGAGATGCTGAGGACTAAGCCCCCCGCGAAGGTAGCTCGGAGGAAGAAGGTCACTCATGGAGTTCATCCTTCAGGTTCTGCCTCAGCGGTTGCGGCTCAGAGGGCGGCACTTCCCCCTATCCCGAATATCTTGGTTCGGGATACAGCTCCATTTCCTGCCTCAGCGCCCTTAGTTGAGGGACCAACTGCATCTGCAATTGTGTCCCCAATTCCAATACTACCGGGGGCAGTTGCATCTGCAATTGTGTCCCCAATTCCAATACTACGGGTGTAGCCACGGGGCCCCTTGGTCGGTGTTGAGATGGTCGTACCTTTGCACGCCCTAACCTCGGCTCGCTCAAAGAAGAATGGGGCGCCCTCCCTCCATCCGTCGCCACTCCTCCCAGTGAAGGAGCAAGGTTAGAACCTCCGTTGATAGCAGTTCCATCATCCTCCGAGAGGGAGGAAGCCGTTCGAATGGCCGACGCCATGATTACCCAACCGGGTAATGAGGGGGAGGCTATACGCGATGCCGAGGGAGAGGCTCAACCCTCGGCTGGTAGTCGGACGGGAGCCGGAGAAGAGACGGGCTCGGCTCAAGTTGGCACGAGTAGAGGAAGGTTCGAGCCGGGTTATCACATGTCCTGTCTGACAGATTGGGCGGCGAAACATGTTTCGGAGGAATCCATTTCTCGCCTTCTTGATAAACCGGACGACTGCTTCTTGGAAGACTTGGCTGGAGTCTTCTATCAGGTACTTTCTGTCCCTTTGAAGTTGTAGCTATTTTTTGTGTTATTATTTCCTTCTCATTTCTTTGCTTTGGACCAGTCTGTTCCGAGGATCCTCCTATGCTGGGAGAGGGTCCGAGAGCGTCGGAAAATTGACGCCGAGATCGAAGCCCTCAGGAGCGAGGTGGGAGCCCTCCGGGCGGAGACGGAGACCCTCCAAACGGAAGCGGGAGTCTTACGGGACAAGGCTTCTATTCTTCAGCTGGAGCGGAGTGATCTGTGTCACCAGCTTGAAGGCAGCAGGTCTGAACTGCTTCAGCTTCAGAGGGTCGCGAAGGACCTCGAGGCAGGTCGTGATGCGGCAGTGGCTGAGCTGGGTCATGCCAAGGTCCGAGCTGACATCCTGGCTAAGGAGATTGCCCGACTGAATGAGGATCAGAAGAAGATCAAGGCTGAGGCTGTAGAAGAGAAAAGCAGAGCCATAGCCGCGGCTCTGGAAGCTCAGAAGGCCGAGGCTGAAGCCTCCTTGGCTATGGCAGTTACTGCGGCAATAGATGCATACAAGACCTCTAAGGAGAGGGATGTCGAGGCCGCCAAATTTTATGACCGCGGCTTTGACGAATGCCTTATCGAGGTCCAGAAGCTGTATCCAGACCTTGACCTTGATCCCCTCCTGCCTGAGGACCCTGCTGATACTGCTGTCGAGCCGATCAACCATGATCAAGCCCCCGGTTCCCAAGCTCCTCTGACCTCCTGAAGACTCCGATTCTTTTACTTGTATAGTATTTTTTTTTTACTATGTACTTTGCTTTTATAATCATTTAATGAGAGAGCCAATTTTGGGTCCCCACTTCTTTTTATTGGTTGTTCTTACTTACTAGGTAATGCAGTCGAGCCGAGTCCTTGATTTGTTCGAATGTGGTTTGGGCCTCGGTCTGATCCTTAAAAGGATCAAGTCGTTTCGCTTTCCAGCGGAGGGCCTTCCGTGTAGGTGGGACCGACTCCCTTACTGGGGGGTCAGAGTTACCCATTGGCTTTGCCCACCCGGTTAAGGGGGGGATGCCTTTGTAGAAATTGGTCCGACTTCCTTAGTGGGAAGTCAGATCGCCTCGTAGTTTCATCTCCTTGGTTAAGAGGAGACGCCTGTAGAATTTAGCCCGTTTGATCTTTGTTGATGGCAAGGATAAGCTGATCGGATGCGTTTTTATTCATAACCTTAAAGGCTTGTTGCTCGGGGGCGTACATTATTGGATAACTGTAAAGGTCAGTAAGCTGCTCGGAGCGCCTTATTACTGATAGTAAATTTTCAGATGCTCTGCATTCCACGGATGGGGGAGTTGGCGGTTTTCGAGATCTTCCAAGTGGTAGGATCCGGGCTTGGTTGATCGGACCACTCGGTACGGTCCTTCTCAGTTAGGGCCGAGTGTTCCGGTACCCGGCTCGGCCGTGTTCTGAAAGACTCGTCAAAGAACTAGGTCCCCTGGTCGGAATCGCCTGATCTTCACTTTAGAATTGTAGAATCTGGCTACCTGTTGATGTCGGGCAGCAGCAAGGAGCTTTGAAACTTCACGGATCTCTTCCAGAAGATCCAGATTGGCAGTGATTTGCTCAGTATTTTGATTTTCATTGAAACTAACCACTCGAGCCGTAGGGAGGCCGATTTCAACGGGCACTATTGCCTCCGACCCATATGAAAGCGAGAACGGAGTTTCTCCAGTGGAAGATTGAGCTGTGGTTCTGTACGCCCAAAGGACGAATGGGAGTTCTTCCGGCCAGTTACCTTTTGCTTTTTCCAGCTTCTTCTTGAGGTGGTGCTTGATGACTTTATTTACTGCCTCCACTTGCCCATTGGACTGCGGATGCCGAGGCGAGGCGTAAGCGTTCTTGATACCGAGCCCTTTACACATACCCCTGAATTTGTCGTTGTCGAACTGCTTGCCATTGTCTGAGACGATAGTATTCGGAACTCCGAATCTGCAGACTATGTTCTTCCAGACGAAGTCAATTATTTTCTGTTCGGTAATCTTTGCGACGGGCTCGGCCTCAGCCCACTTCGTGAAGTAGTCGACAGCGACGATGGCAAACTTGACTTGTCCTTTTCCGGTTGGCAAAGGGCCGATGATGTCGATCCCCCACTGAGCGAAAGGCCACGGACCGCTCATGGGAGTCATTTCTTTTGCCGGTTGTCGGGGCACGGACGCGAAACGTTGACATTTGTCACATTTTCTAACATATTTTTTGGCATCTTCTTTGAGAGTCGGCCAGAAGTATCCTTGCCGAAGCACCTTTAAAGCCAGGGCTCGGCTGCCAGAATGGTTTCCTCTTTTGTTTTACAGGCTTGTGATTCGGATCCACATTCAACCTATGAACCAAGATGTCTGGAGAGATTCCCGGCATATCCGCGTGTGACCAGGCGAATACGTCTCTGTGTCGTCGCAGGAAATTCAACAGCTCGGAGCGTTGCTCAGGCGTGAGTGATGTTCCGAGCTGGACCGTCTTGCTTGGATCGACTTCGTCGAGTGGTACCTTCTCCAAATCTTCAATTGGCTTGTTCTCGGTGGGTCCGCGCGGGTCCAAGATATTGACAGTGAGTGTTTGCTTTGCAGACCCTTTTTGAACCGCGATGGCATAGCATCTCCGAGCCTCGCGTTGATCGCCTCGGAGGTAACCTGTTCCGCCTTCAGCGGGAAATTTCATCATCAGGTGATAAGTAGACACGACCGCCCGCATTGCATTGAGGGAGGGCCTGCCCATAATCACATTATGCACTGATGGCACGTTAACAACAAGGAAGTCCACCATCAAGGTGACTTGATGTTGCCCCTCTCCCGCAGTCACCGGGAGGGAAATAGCTCCTTCGGAGATCACTCTTTCTCCGGCAAAGCCATGTAAGGGGGTCTTCACAGGTCTGAGCCGAGACTGTGGAATCCCCATTCTTTCGAAGGCCTCAGAGTAGATCACGTCGGCTGAACTTCCAGTATCAATGAGAACCCGGTACACCTTATGATTGGCTATGGTCATGGTAATTACCAAGGCGTCATCGTGTGGGTGTTGGATCCCCCGGGCGTCATCTTCTGTGAAGGTGAGGTTACAGGGACTGACGCGCGGTTCTTTGTTAGGCCGCTCGGCGAGATTGACGTAATGCTCCGGGCTCCTTCGGGAGTGAGCTTTTCGAGCTCTGTTTGAGTCTCCTCCTCCTGATGTACCTCCGAAGATGGTGCGGATCTCCGCAGGTTCTTCGGTCGGATTTTTGGGGCGTTCTCGTATTCGTTCCTCTTTCCGAGCGGTTTTCTCTTGCTTGGTATACCGACGTAAGTGCTCCTTCCGAATGAGGGATTCAATTTCATCCTTGAGATCTACGCACTCGTCGGTATTGTGGCCATGATCTCGATGGAAGCGACAATACTTGCGCTTGTCACGGAGCTCTGGGTCTGCCCGCATACAAACAGGCCAATTGAGAAGTTTCTCGCCCCGGATATCCAGTAAGATCTGCTCGGCGGTAGTGTTGAGAGGCGTATAGGAACGGAATCTCCCTTCTGGCTTTCTGCTCGGCCGGCGATCGCGAGAAGAATGATCGTCCGAGTTTTTCCTCGGGGCCTGAGGTTCTTCGTTCCTTGGCCTCTTCCCTTTACCATTCGACTCGGTTATTTGGATACTCTTGCAAGTAGCGGAGAACTCCTCGGCATGGACATATTTCTGGGCTCTAGCGATGAGCTCGGCTAACGTCTTTGCCGGGTTCTTCCCTATGGAAAAGGCGAATCGTCCTTCCCTCGGGCCGCTACATACTGCGGCGAGAGCTATCTTATCGTCATAGTCTTCCACCTGCAATGCTTCCTCGTTGAATCGAGCGATGTAATCCTTTAAGGATTCTTTCGGTCCTTGTTTGATGGTAAGCAGGTGGGTATTGGGCTTTCGACTTCTCTTACCGCTTATGAACTGGGTAAGGAATGACCGAGACAACTCTTCGAATGAACATATGGATCCAGGCTTGAGTTGTCGATACCAATTCCGAGCGGATCCGGCCAGAGTGATCAAGAATCCTCTGCACATCATTGCATCAGTTGCAGTCTGTATCTGCATCCACGAACGGTAAGCTTCCACATGTTCAGATGGGTCGCCGGACCCAGAGTACTGGATGACGGGAGGAATCCGAAATCTTTGAGGCATAACTTCGTTCATAATTTCTGAGGTGAACGGAGGTTTGGTCTCTTCCATCATGGCTTGAACAGCAGCTGGAATTGATGATGGCTGTTGTTGCTTCTGTAACATCAAGACTTGATTATTCAGGTCTGCGAATCGCGACTCCCAGGGATCCCTGTTCTCCGCCACTTCTTCCCGAGTGCTTTCCGGCTCAGGCATTCTTCTTTCCCTTCTCCTCTCCAGGGTGTGACGAAGGTCCGTTGAAGCCAGAGCCGAGGTGGCTGGGACGTCCGTCGGGGACCGAGTCGTCATATTCCTGGTAGGAGCTCGGGGAGGGTTTTGAGCAGACACCGGTGCTCGGGTAGATTGTTGCGGAGATGTCCCGCGCCCCGGACTTCTTGTTGCTGAATGGGCTTGAACGGTTGGTCCGACTTCTTCTGGTACTGGACTTCTTCGCTCAGGTTGTTGCTGGGGCTCGCGCTCCTGCCTCATCCGTTGCAACTCATCGCGCAAGGCCTGCACTTCGCCTTGTAAAGCGCGATATCTATTGGAACGATTGCGAGAACGCTGAGATGGGCCCGGAGCAGACTCCGCATGAAGCAGTGATGAGGAGCGGGTCTGCTCCGGTTCCGCCACTACAGCTTTCTTCTTTCCTCTAGCCATAACTTTCAAGAACAGGAAACTGACTTTTTTGTATCAGTTTTCCACAGACGGCGCCAAAAATGTTGAGGTCAAAATCTAGTTAACCCTCCTCCTCACTTCATGTACTCCGAGCAGGCGTCTAACTAGGAATCCTGCACAAACCACAAGCAATGGAGACCCTGGCTAAGCCGGGGGACCCTCCGATGCCTAAGTCAGGACAATGATCCGGGTCTAAGTTTAGGAGAAGGGTCGAATATCAGATGTTGCGTACCTTTGCTTATGGGATGGTGTAATATTTATACCTCCTCATTCGCTCGATTCGTGTCCGATCATCTCGGCACAATCAGTGGGATACGTGGGTCGTGGAGATATTGCTCAGAATCCGAAGATCATGTCCTACGACGTGCGTATCTGCGGGCGAGTTAATAGCGCATTTCTATACATGGCAGTTTCTTCATTTAGCACGTGGGACCTTTATCCTCGGAGATACCTCGACTCGGCTAGACTGAGGACGACGATACTAAACCGAGCTGATGATTGGTTTCGTTGAGCCCTTTGCTCGGAGTCGATCGTACAACCCAAATGTTCTTTCTTCCGATTGCCCCTGGGAAGAAGCTGATCAAGAATGGGAGCTTCGTCCATCTTAACTCATTCTCCTAGTATTACTCTGAGGTTCGGACTCTCCGCTCGGAGTAATGAACCGTCGATCCTTCTGCTTGTAATCGGCTCAAATCTTCCCATAACAGAAATAAACATCAATGTTGGCCCCTATAAAGGTTTTATCCCCGTTATTTCCAGTGGTGTGGTCTACTTAAGCTTTATTATTTCCTGTGGTGTGGTCTACTTAAGCTTTAAATTTTGGACTCATGCCCTGTAATGAACTGAAAATAGGGATGGACGGCGTAGATAAGATACATACATCAATGGGCCCCACAGAGTCGGGCTTAGGGAAACGGATTGGCTACTCCCCCTGACACCAGCCCCGGAGCTGGTGGTCGGTGCTCTGTGGGCCCACCATGATGTATGTGTTTCATCCATTCCGTCCATCTATTTTTGTTGATCAATTTGTGGTATTGCAAAAAAAAAATGAGGTATATCCCAGTCTCAAGTAGACCACATTACAGGAAATAGTGTTTAATGAACTTCGACCGTTAAAAACTTTTTGGGGGCCATAAAAGTATTGGATCAAGTTGATCTTTGTTTTATCCCTTCATCTGGGTTTTTATGACCTAATAAACAGATTGGATATCAAATAAACAGTACATCGGGCCTTAGGAGGATTTAAATGATTGATATCCAATCACTATAAATGGATAAAAACATAAAATGATATTTAAAAATGAATGAACGGAATGGATGAAACACATACATCATGGTGGGGCCTACAGAGCACCGACCATCAGCTCCGCGGCTGGTGTCAGGGGGAGTAGCCAATCCGTTTCCCGGGCTTAGTTACTCAGTACGCAATCGGTCAGATGCCACGTCGGCAGGTGCGATGCGTGTGCGAGTGGCGCTTGAAGAAGGAAGATGGCGGGCGCGAGGAAAGTAGCATCTCTCACTTCACAGTTCACACAGAAGCAGCAGCGATAACACGAACACCTGTATATAAATCACTGAAATGAAGCTCGAGGGTCCAACTACAACGTGGACCCTCTTCTCCTCTACAGAAATCCCTCTCTCTTTACAGATTTCCAAGAGAGAGATGGAAATCAAAATCTCAGTTTCTTCAATTTCATTGTTCCTCCTTTTTCTGATGCTGCATTTTCATCAGATGCAATGCGGAGTAACTTATGATAGAAAGGCTGTAATTATCAATGGCCAGAGAAGGATTCTCATTTCAGGCTCCATTCACTATGCAAGAAGCACTCCTGAGGTACTCTCTCTCTCTCTCTCTCTCTCTCTCTCTCTCATCTATCCTTGTATTTCCAATACACATTTTCCTGAAAATCTTATTTTAACATTTTTTTTTTTTTTGTAATTTTTTTTTTTTTTTTTTTTTTTTGGGTGTAGATGTGGGAAGGTCTCATACAGAAGGCGAAAGATGGAGGGTTGGATGTCATCCAGACCTATGTTTTTTGGAACGGCCATGAACCTTCTCCCGGCAATGTCTCTCTCTCTTTCTCTCTCGGGTTTATGCTGTTTTTTTTTTTTTTTTTTTTTTTTTTTTAATTATAAATTTTGCTTACATTGCATTATTTTGATTTGGGTTTTGTTTTTAGTATAATTTCGAGGGGAGATATGATCTGGTGAAGTTTGTAAAGACAGTGCAGAAAGCAGGGATGTATGTTCATCTCCGTGTCGGCCCTTATGCTTGCGCCGAATGGAATTTTGGGTATTTTCCATTTTCTTCTCTATCTCTGTGTTTTATTTTTTTATTTTATTATTATTATTATTATTATTTTTAAAAATTTAATAGATCAAAGGGAGTATCTGTGTTTCTGATGTTGGTTTTTTGATTTTGCAGGGGGTTTCCTGTTTGGTTGAAATATGTTCCAGGCATCAGTTTCAGAACAGATAATGAGCCTTTCAAGGTCTCTTTATTCTTCTTCCTTTACCTCACGTCTTTTTTTTTTTTTTTTTTTTTTGGGTGACTAACAGGAGAGAAGATGGGGGAAATAACAGAGAGAGAGAGAGAGAGAGAGAGAGAGAGAGAGAGAGAGAGAGAGAGATCGTTTTTTTTTTTTCCTTTTGGGGTGAATAAACAGAAAAGGAGAAAAATGGGTTTTCTGAGTTCGAGGACTGATATTTACACCCTGTGTTTGTATGCATAAACACCCTTTCCTTTGTTGTTTTCTACTTTTGCAAAGAAAAGTAATGCAAAAGCTGAAAAACGACAACGAAAAAAGGGGGGTGTTCATTTAAGTATGTGGGGTCGTAATTATCAGTTCCCATATGGGTTTTTTTTTTTCTCTAGAAAAAAATGGAAAATATAGTCTTTAATGTACTATTGTTTTTGTGTACACTTCAGTTTCGTGCAGGTAACCTTGCTATTTATTTATTTATTTATTTATGCTGTTGTTTTATTTTACTGAATTTTTATTAATTATTTTTGCGGGTAAACCTGTTTTTTTTTTTTTTCGGCATTATTCTTATTTTTTTGTAAAATTTTCATGTATCTTTCATTTTATTGCTGTTAAGCTTATATTAATTTATTATTTTTGGTATGATCTAATTTTTGTAATTTTCATGTATCTTTCATTTTATTGCTGTTAAGCTTATATTAATTTATTATTTTTGGTATGATCTTATTTTTGTAATTTTCATGAAAATTTCAGTATTTTTACAGTAACCCTGAATTATTCTCATTTTTGTCATTTTATGAATATTTCATTTTTGGTATGATCTTATTTTTGTAAACTTCATGAAATTTTCAGTATTTTTACAGTAACCCCGCATTATTCTTATTTTATGAATATTATAGTTTATTTATTTTTTTCTCTTTTTGCAACTAGCGCTTTTGTTTATTTGTATATTCAGTATTATTCTTCTTTTTGTAAAATTTTCATGGATATTTTAGTTTTGTTGCAGGTGACACTGATATTTGTTTATTTTTTCTGTAATTTTTTTGTTGTTGTATCTGATATATTAACAAACATTTTTTTTTTTTTAATTTCTTTTATTTGGGTGCAGATGGCAATGCAAGGTTTCACCCAAAAGATTGTGGACTTGATGAAGAGCGAAGGGCTCTACGAGTCCCAGGGTGGTCCTATTATTCTTTCTCAGGTAAGTTATTTTTTTCCCCCTTCCTTTCTTCATTTCTTTGCTAATTTGCCCTTTGGAATCAGAGGCAAAAATCGAACTAGCAAAATCTGAAAAATAATGAAAATCATGTATAGGTATGAAGCCAAGGGGATAGTTTGATATTGCTGCATAATTCGTCATTGTGGTTAGCTACATGAATAAAATTGGTATGGATTTATTAATCTGGCTTTGTTTGTGCAGATTGAGAATGAGTATGGGCCGTTGAGTAAGGTGCTGGGGCCTCCTGGTCATGCATACATGACTTGGGCCGCAAAAATGGCGGTCGGAATGGACACTGGTGTCCCATGGGTGATGTGCAAGGAAGATGATGCACCTGATCCAGTGGTAAGCTATTTGTTTCCTTTGTCTGCCATTTCTAGCTAACAGAATCGAACTTGGTCACAGAGAAAAAAGGTGAACAACTGGTCGTATGATATCTGTGGCAATGGAACATCCTCTGTTGATTATTTTGCAGCTTCTTCTTCTGGATTTGTTATTTCTAATTAGGATGCTTGGAATTAGGAGCTGCACTCTAATGCTTTTCCCCCTTCCATTGGCGTCCATGTTCATTTACAAATCCCATTTCACATACACTGATTTCGTCTACAGATCTAGTGATGCCAATTTTTTTTTCCTGCTTTGTTCTTGCTCTTGTGCTTCTTGAATATTTCTCAATTTCTGTAGTCTTGTTAAACTGGCTTGTTTTGATATTTTAGATTTTGCAGTCTTATTGAATTGTCAGCCTGTAGGCTGAGGACATGCTTGCTTTATTACTTTAGGCTCTGTTTGGAAGTTCCTCCAAGTTCAACATAATTGCTAGCTTCCAAATTGGAGATGAGATGTCACGCGTCTTGCCAAAATTATCTTAGCTGTGATTTGGGGCAGAAAAATGGAAGTTTGCTTAGCCAAGTTCTGTTTTTTGCACAACTCCAAATGCTAGGCCTACCTTGTTGGCCCTTAGTCCTGCCGACTGTGATTTGGTAGTTAATCCAAATTCCAAACACGCCCCTAGGATCTTATGCGATTCATGTTCTATTTATCTGTAAATTGGGATGTCGATGGGTTCAGCCTGGGGTGGGTAATGGTCAGCCCGAATTGAGAGAATATCAGGGCCTGAGCCCAACCCAATTAAGTGCCCATTTGGATGCACCTTCTGAAGGGCCTTTTGGGACCGAAATGCGATTTTGATCCAAATGGGCGATGTTGCTGTGCATTTGAATGCACTTTGCAAACCCCCATCTCATCTTCCGCCCGACAAAGCAGCCGCTAAAATGCCAACTTGGTTTTGCCTTGACGACTGAAAAAACTGGCTTGAAAACCCTCCTTTACAGAAACCCCCTGTTGAGGAAGTGTGTCCAAACAAGCCCTAAAAGTTTCTCAAGCTCAGCCCAGCCCGTTAAGATTTTTCTACGCATATATTTGTCTAATGTAACACATGTGTGCATTTACACACGTGATACATTACCCGATCTGATTAGATTGGAGCAATCATCTTGACTTATGCCTGGCCAGATAAACTAATTGGGCTCGAGCTTTTAGGCCCATGCTGAACTGACTAGATGAGCCTAGAGACCAGCCCAAGCCCAGCCCATGATGGGCCAGGCCCGAATACCCTGCAGGCTGACCTGCTGCATCACACACTCATCTGCAAAGAGACCTTAGAATGTTTGTGCTGCATTCAATGAAGAAGCACTAAACAGTTCGGAATCTTCTTAATTTGGCAAAAAGCTTCAGGCGGTAGCTTTTGGTTTCTTGCAAAATCATGTTGGCTTTTATTAACCATTTTACACTACTTCTGGGATGTGGACAATTTCCTGGTGATATTCTGAATCCATTTCCTCCAAAATTTGATGGCAGATTAATACATGCAATGGTTTTTACTGTGACACCTTTGATCCAAACAAACCTTACAAGCCGGCAATGTGGACTGAGGCTTGGAGTGGATGGTAAATTCACCTTCAGTATCTTTTAATGTTTCTGTTAGATTTATGTTTGATGTAGCTGTACAAGGAGTGCTTTTACTTGAGAAAGGCAATGGGGTACAATAGTGCTTCAAAGCTCAAAGGTGAAATTAATTCCCTTCTCATTCTTCTGTTATTTGTCGAATTTGAAGGTTCACAGAGTTTGGAGGTACAATCCACAAGCGTCCAGTTCAAGATTTGGCATTTGGAGTTGCACGCTTCATACAGAAGGGAGGCTCTTTTGTTAATTACTACATGGTAATGCTTTGGGGTGGTTTAAAATCGGGTTACTATTTTTCATCTTGGGTCTAGTTGCTTCCTGATTTGATGGCATGGCAAGGTGAAGCTTAATGTGGTAAGGCTGAACTTATATACTTATTTGCTTGTAAAACAGTACCATGGAGGAACGAATTTTGGGCGCACTGCTGGAGGCCCCTTCATAACAACCAGCTACGATTATGATGCTCCAATTGATGAATATGGTAACAAACAGGAAACTTCACCTGTTCTTTCTCAATAAAGAAATTTTGTTGCCTGTATTTGACTGACTGAAACCTCACGCGGTTACCATCTTTGCTTTGATTATCAGAATGAACCAGAGAAAATATATCCTTACCTTATTTTGTTTTTAAAACAGTGGTGATATTCTCAGATGGGAAAGAGAAAGACATTCTCAGTTGGTAAAATAAATTTTTATTTTTGAGTGGCTGTTGAAAAAAGGGTAGATTGATTGGTCTGGTGGCCAATTCTTGCCTCGCAATTTTTCAAACTCTCTTTTAAGTTTGTACGACGTGGTTTTTAGTCATATGCGCAAAATGGAGTTTCAATTTTCGAACTTCTCGCCTGAGGTTAAAAACTGGACCAAACTGTTTCATTTGACTGATGCAAGCCATTAAGGTGGTTTGGTTTGAATCAACTTATCATTCTGTAGTTTTTGAATTCTGAACTGGATAAACTCTGCTGTTGCATTGAAGCAAAATCCCACCAGGTTACATTTATTTTATGCAATGATAGTGCTTAAATCCTTACAATCATGACCTTTACGTGTTACACAACTATTAGTAATGACATTATTTACTTCAGATGCAATGATGTAGGGAGTCCCACTAATGCAGGGGCATTTTCACACTGGGCTCAAGTGGGGTCGTCTGTTGGATGCAGGGGCACACTCAGGGTGGGTGACCCATGCGATTTGGGGCCCATGGAGGAGGTCTCGTGTTCGAGACTCCTTACCAGGGGTGAGTAATGCGCATTTCACACCGGGCTCGAGTGGGGTAGCCCGTGAGATGTGGGAACACACTTGGGGTGGGCGGCCCATGTGATTTGGGGCCCACGAAGGGGGTTCGGCCGAGGTCCTAACCCATGAGATGTGAGGCCTGGGCTATGAAATAAAGGGATTAATTCACCATACTCTAACAGTTCGAGCTTTTAGAGCAAGTGGTTAATTGTCCTGCATCAAATTGGTATCAGAGCGGGAGGTCTCGTGTTCGAGACTCCTCACCGGGGGTGATTAATGCAGGGGCATTTTCACACTGGGCTCAAGTGGGGTCGTCTGTTGGATGCAGGGGCACACTCGGGGTGGGTGTCCCATGCGATTTGGAGCCCATGGAGAAGGTTTCGTGTTCGAGACTCCTTACCAGGGGTGAGTAATGCGCATTTCACACCGGCCTCGAGTGGGGTAGCCCGTGAGATGCGGGGACACACTTGGGGTGGGCGGCCCATGTGATTTGGGGCCCACGAAGGGGGTTCGGCTGAGGTCCTAACGCATGAGATGTGGGGCCTGGGCTATGAAATAAAGGAATTAATTCGCTATACTCTAACAGTTCGAGCTTTTAGAGCAAGTGGTTAATTGTCCTGCATCACCCACTGCTAATTTTCTTGTTCAAGAGGTCCATTAGATGGTTAGGATCATTCGCCCAACGACGCCTGTAAACAATGGGTAATCCATAGTGGGTCCCATCCAATGGGGTGTCTGAATGACCGTACATGTTGACACATGTAGCAAATGCCGTTGCTACAATACTAGTTTGGGGGCATGCATCACTTCATATTCCTTTGAAGAATATAAAAAGTAGCATTTAACCTTGAAAAGAAATGAGGATGCATAGCCGCAACTATACCCATTGTTATAACCACTACCCCCCCAGTTGCCGGGGGGCTATGTTCTCAGTTGGCGAAGCCTCACATCCCTTGCCTTGCTGAAAGTATCTTTTAATTAGGAAAGGAAGGCTCTGATAGGCCACTAATTCCTCATCGAATTCAGAATTGTGGGCGGGAATGCCAAAAAAAATACCAAAACAATTGTTGTCTTATCATGGATTTCTTTCTATGAGTGTATAATAAAAATTTGCTCCAATTTGCAATGTCTACACATGTCATCTCTCTCTTTCTCTATAATAGTTATGTTTTGGGAATATTTTAATGTTTATTTTTACAAATGTTTTGATTTTTTATCAGCAATCCATTTTCTCCATCTGTAATTAGTCCTGGTTAATTCAAGTTTTTGCTGTACAAGTCTGGTTCATTCTGGTTCAAGATGCAGTGACTGAATTGGTGACCTTACCGGTTTGATGTCTGGTCCATTATTTTAAGGATATTGTAATGCACATTATCACATGCCTTAAATTTGCTTTGTGGACTGTAACAATCTTGTGTTTATCACTACTCGTGGCAATTTTGCAGGTTTGACCAGGCAACCTAAATATGGACATCTAAAAGAGCTACATAGGGCCATTAAACTGTGTGAGCCAGCTTTAGTTGCTGCTGATCCAATTGTTACTTCTCTAGGAACTTATCAGCAGGTTAGTGGCTTCTATTTGGATCCGTACCCTTCTTCTTTTGGCAAGATTGCCATGATGATACTTATCTTAAATGTGGCTGAAAATGACTCTTTTACTCTCGTTCCAGTCCCATGTCTTTTCTTCCGCATCGGGTGGCTGTGCAGCTTTCCTTGCAAACTACAACCCCAATGACATAGCAAGGGTTATGTTCAACAACATGCACTACAGTCTGCCGCCTTGGTCAATCAGCATCCTTCCTGATTGTAGAAATGTAGTATTTAACACTGCAAAGGTAATGGATCATGCTGTGGTGCAACTTCTCGCCGTTTTTCCATTTCATTTGTTCCTTACGGTAGTGTGATTCCATCTCAGTAGTTGTCAGATGCATTAGGGTTGGTTCATCCTGCAGTAGTTGTCAGAGAAATGTCTCATTGCAAAAGAAAAGGAAAGGAAAAAGAAGAAGAAGGGTAATGAGTAATACCTTCTAGAGAATTTGAAAGGGGAGAGGACTCCAGAAGAGTCTCTTGCAGCCCACCCAAACGCCTTCCGAGGGTGTTCTTCCTCCGGAGATCTCGACATTTCTCTTTTCCTCCTTTCAAAGAGAGAGAGAGAGAAAGAGATAGTTGGGTTTAGGGTTTAGGGTTCAGGGCCTCTTAAATATGGAGGGGGCGGATGGCTGGAAACAAGTTTGGTTCCGTCTCCTGACATCATTACTGACGTTAGCACTTGTTCGACTGTGGTTAAAGATCTTTGAGTGTTCACAAATAACTTACCTTTGTGACCACCATATAAAGGTTTTCCTAAATCAGCTAATTTTCATCACAGGTTGGTGTGCAAACATCGCAAATGCAAATGTCCGTTGGAAACGTTCAGTCACTTTCATGGGAGACATACGATGAAGATGTTTCTGCATTGGAGGACAATTCGATGATCACCTCAGTTGGACTGTTGGAGCAGGTGAATGTCACCAGGGACACCAGTGACTATCTGTGGTACATGACCAGGTGAGAATGGATTGAGTTTCCCTTCCCTTGAGTAATATAAGCAGAGGTTTGCTAATCTCACATGCGTGTGTTGCCTTACATGTCAACACATGTGATCCAATCAATCATCAAGTAGACCCTACCATGTAGGGGTGCAACTCGGGGAGGTTGGGTCAGTTTGAAGGTCAACCTGAGCCCAACCCGACTTCAAGAGAACACAACCCGCAACCTGACCCGATTGGAAGTCTAACCAGAGGTGCCCAACATGAACCCGACCCAGATTCATGTGACTATTCCCAACACGACCTAACCCCACCTGAATTTTGCTCAACCTGAACCCAACCCAATTTCAAATTGAGTTGTTGTTTTCCAACCCTACTCCAACCTGAGGGCTTTGACAACCCGACCCAACCCAACCTGAATTCTGGTTGGTTCGATCATGTTTGGGTTGAACCGGACCCAAGTTGTAGCCCTACCACTATGTAGAGGCCCTGCTCCAAGAGTCTGGCTGATTCATCTATCAGGTGGGCCATTGTACAGAACAGGTTCACAACTAAAAAAACTTTTTCCTGTCCACTTGCTCTTTACAGTGGCCTTACTGTATCCTGATGAGTGTGTTGGCCAATTTTTGGGCCAGGGTGTCAGACCTGATGGGTCCCACTTGATTGGCAGCTTGGATCTGGAATGTCTTTGCAGGTTTGGCTTGTGTGCCTGCATGTGTCAGTGTTGGGCTAGTGGCTACATGCGTATGAGATAATCAAGCCTCTAAATTAGCATATCCAAAGTGTTTTTCATTATTAGGTGTTATAACTTTTCAATTGCATGCTGTTTCCAGTGTTGAAATAAGTCCATCTGAAGCATTTTTGCGTGGGGGTGAACGTCCCACTCTTATCGTGCAATCAGCAGGCCATGCTCTCCATGTTTTCATCAATGGACAACTTTCGGGTATGTCAATCTCTACAGTGGCTACTGCTTGTTTTGAGCTGATAAATAAAAGAACATCATTCTTAACTAAGTCTCACAAAATAACAAAGAAATACTGTTACCTTTGCACTATAACAGGATCTACCTACGGGAGCAGGGAAGATAGGAGGTTTGTGCATACCAGTAAAGTCAATCTGCGTGCTGGAACTAACAGAATTGCACTCCTAAGTGTTGCTATGGGACTGCCAGTCAGTGCTTTTTGGCCTTCTTTGATCTCTTATTTTGAAAAATCAGCCATGTTGTGGTCTTTAATTATTCTATCTTCTTCTGTTGTGAGCGAAGAATGTCGGGACACATTTCGAGAGTTGGAGCACTGGAGTCCTGGGTCCGGTAGCTCTGCATGGTCTTAATGAGGGAAAAAGGGACTTGACGTGGCAGAAATGGTCTTATCAGGTTGGGAAACTTTCCTTTTAACATTGAGGTCTTGGGTTTGAGCCCAACTTCAGTTTACCCTCCCAAAAAAAAGAATTACTATGAAACGTCGAGTCAAAATTATTTACATCTGGGTAGTGTTTTTTTTTTTTTTTTTGGTGTCATGTTTTGTACAGGTTGGTTTGAAAGGAGAAGCCATGAATCTTGACTCCCCGAATGGCATTGCGTCTGTGGAATGGATGCAAGCATCATTAGCCGTTCAAAAACAGCAGCCCTTGACATGGTATAAGGTAAGAAAATTGAGTGCTGAATATGCGCTTGGAACTATAGCGATTATTCCAGCATCAAAATCACTGATCTTCTCAACATGCAGGCTTATTTTGATGCACGCGGGGGAGATGAGCCGTTGGCTTTGGACATGGGGAGTATGGAAAAGGGTCAAGTGTGGATTAATGGGCAGAGCATTGGAAGATATTGGAGTGCTGTTGCGAATGGCATGTGCAACGAGTGCATTTATGCTGGGACATATCAAGCGCCAAAATGTCAAACTGGCTGTGGCCAGCCAACACAATGCTGGTAAGAACTTTTACAGCATCCAGAATTTTTGAGCTACTCATGTGGAAATTCATTGCATTTGCTGATTATGCTGCAGATACAGATCAAAAACCATGGGAAATTTAGTTCTTTAATGCGGGCTGCATTTTGTTTGGGCTAGTTCGAACTTATGTCATCTGAAATCCAGGATATTTGCAAGATACAAGCACCTCTAAGTTCAAACATTTCATTCTCATCATGCTGGCTTTGCATAGACAAAAGGGGTGCACTCGAGTGGTACAATAACACCATAAGCTTATTGTGGTACCGGGCAGATTTGGGGCCCACTTGACGTATGGAGGCCAACCTCTCCATATGATGAGTCACCTCATATTACCTCAAGGCGCCAAAAATCAGCCTGCTCCAACACTCAAATGGGGCACAAAGCATGGAACAATGTGAGAGGGGACACCCACCCTTCATTTCCACATCGGCTCACCTGAATTTCGAAACAGCATGATTTTCAGCCTGACCATTCATCCAGACCAGATGGAGGGTCTGAATGGGCTGGATTTTACATACGCAACATGGTGGGCCCTCCATGCAAGTCATGGGTGGATGTTCTCTCCCAATTTTTTTCCATGTGGGATGGCCGACCTGATTTACGTGTCATCCTGATTTTAGGACCCTGAGTGTAGCATGTGCAGATGCACATGATGGACAGATTGGATTTTATCCATGCATCATATGGCCCCACACCTGCCTGGTACCACCCTACACCCTAGGTTGCCATGGTACTGGCACCACTGGTGCACACACCAAGATGAAAAAACCTTTTTAGTGTTGTCTGTTTCGAAATATATACTGCACTTCATTTTGGTGGAGGTTCCTGCAAAGTCTGGATTTAGCTTGAGTTCCAATTTTCACTGACCCATGTCCTACATGTCAGATTCACGAGTCAAAGCAGGACCTGCTCGTTTATATATTATTATTATTATTATTATTCGACCTAAAATTTTCAAAATTGTGATTGAGATGAAAGTGCCGCCTTCTGCACACAAATCGAAGTTGGGGGGCATGGGAATGCTAAATCTGTATGAGGCTTAATTAATCCTGGTTTTGGGGTCCTTAAGCTTGCTCCGGTGGTAGACTCTAAGGAGTTTCAACACTGGGTCAAGGGTTCGAGTACCCATAGGTGGTGAAATTCCACTACGGCGTGAGTGTGTGGGGTGTGTGTGCATGTGTTAAAAAAAAAAAAAAATCCTGGTTTTGTTGGATCTCCTACCCAAATGGAGCCTTAGCATCTCAATAATTTTTTTTTGTCAATTACCTGTGGTGGTGGTTGGGTCTGTTAGATGTTGATGATGTCGATAAATGGACACAAGAAAGACTTTTGTAATTAAGAAGGAATCCATTCATGTATCCAAACAGGGAGGAATAGTATGGTATGTGACCTGAGGCTTTGCGCAACATCCGTGGGTTTCTGATTTTTCCAAGCGGGGCCCACGCTTTGCTGATCCAGACCATTTTTCAATTGCCTCCCCCCATGGATGCACCATGCGCTGGTAATCTCTGATATTTGAAGATTGTAGCCACCAGTCTTTTGGACTTTTTCAGTTGAATCTGGACTGTTGCGCAATCTCCCTTTTAACTGTCTACTTGTAGGCTACAAATTGAAGATTTTGATTGAGTAACATGGTCCATTTGTCAGTGGGATGCAACAGTGCTGTGATCTGGAGTACCAATGCATTGGCTTCACTTGTCAGAATCGATATTGTATACCATGCAAAGGCTCAGGTTGTGTATCATATAGTTCGTCGTGGACAGGTGACATTAAAATAGTCCTGTGGTCACCAAGGAAATGGCTGGCTACAACAATCATGATGATTCGTCCAGTGTACAATATCTGTGTTTTTACTTAGCAGGATAAGATGGCAGGTCAGGTTGGCATGTTGAAAACTCAAGATGGTACCCCAATGATCTAGTGATTCATTGTCACTATTTTCTTTTTGTACCTGTTGTCAAGCTAATGTTTGATTTTCAGGTACCATGTTCCCCGTTCTTGGGTACAGCCGAACAGAAATCTGCTGGTAGTTTTCGAAGAAGTCGGTGGTGATGCATCAGGCATCTCTCTTGCGAAAAGGTCAGTCTCGACTGTTTGCTCTGATGTTTCAGAGTGGCATCCCATGATAAAGAACTGGCATATTGAGAGCTATGGCAAATCGGAAGAGATCCACAGGCCCAAGGTGCACTTGCGTTGTGCGCCTGGACAATCTATCTCGGCCATTAAATTTGCGAGCTTCGGAACACCATCTGGAACTTGCGGGAATTTCCAGCAGGGAGCTTGCCACTCTCAAAACTCGTACAGCGTCCTAGAGAAGGTACTCAAAATGCTCGTCTATTCCTTTTTCAGCCTACTTGCATGTCCATGTTTGCTCGCGTGCATCTTTACATACACATTAATGTATTTTCATGTTTCTTCTATGCCACTCATATATGGGTCTTGAGCCCATGTGCATTCATATACTTGTAAATGTACATGAGCTTTGCTAAGCCCATGCATATACAAATCAGCTAATGCACATGCCAATGTGGCAGACTGGTGAAATATCCAAGACATCCATCCTGTGGATGTTACCATGTAGATGCTACTATCCATAGATAAAGGTGGTCCATTCTCTAGGTGATCCATGATACTAGAAATAACTTGATAGGTGAGAAAATTTCAGCTGATCTTTTCACCACTGTACATTTGTTCAGTTTTTTTTTTTTTTTAAATTTTTTAAAATTTTTTAAAATTTATTTTTCTTATTTTTAATTTTTAATTTTATTTAATGGACCAGCTGACTAGTGGACCGACCTGATTCTTGGGATAGAAAATCTTTGTAGAGGTACCCTTCTGATGGTTGGCTTGGATGTTGTGCCTACTCGAGAATATGTGGTGGCATGTGCATTGGCCATCTGTATGTACATATGGTCATTTTAGGCACATGTTAATAGTTCATTTGGAAGAGTTGTGAGATCCCACCTGTTGAATGGAGAGATGTTAGATTCTCATACATCTTTTGCAGACACCTTGGTCAGGAAGTTCTCATGTTTGGTTTTTTCCACAGAGGTGCATAGGTCAGCAGCGATGTGCTGTGACGATAGCCATGAGCAATTTCGGTGGGGACCCATGCCCCAACGTGCTGAAGCGAGTGGCTGTGGAAGCTGTTTGTACCAGTACAACACAACCAAACCCATGAGGTTGGCAGAGATGGAATTAAAGATGAGTTCCAAACAATTGTATGGAGTGGTTTGCTTAACTGTATAGTCACCCTGGGTAGGGAAAAAGAAAAGGTTTTCAAGTATAGGAAAGCGTTTTAAGTAGTTTGCAAAAGGTTTTTAAGTATAGGAAAGCTTTTAAGTAGTTTGCGGGATCCGACGGTCGCATACGCATTCGGTTTAGTTACTTGTGTGATGGATGCCTTGCATTTACTGCCATTGGATTGTGTTTCCGCAAAATAGTAGCTGCAGTTTTGGGGCGTTAACCACAGGCCCCACATCTGACATGTGAGATTCCGGTCCCTCAACTTTTAACCAGGAATGGGCGCCGGAGATTTAATGAATAGATGAAGAATAGGGGGATGAGAGGAAACATATGGAGAAGATGCTCATTTGCTATTATTGATGTGTCTTTTTTCTTTTTTCCTGATGAATAATGGATGAGAGTGTTGTGGTGTATTATTATTGAGAGAAGAAGCAAATGTTATTGGGGAATTGTAAGTTTGTTGTTGGATTTAGTCAATTGAAAGGACAAGGAATTGCTGCCTCTACATGAGTTCATCTTCTTTTACTTGGTAGAAAGATAGATGCAAATCCATCATGGTACAATTGATAGAGATCAAAACCATTCATTAGGCTGGCTACATGTATTGGCCCAGTGGCAAACAAAAAAAAGAAAAAGAAAAAAGAAAAAAAATCAGTGTTCACAAATCAGATGGGTCACAATTTTTAAGGATAGTCTTTATAATATGTACTGGGGTGGCTGACCTCAGGATCGGACTATCCTGATCGTGGGCCATGGTGCATCTGTGGGGCCTCCTTGATGAACAGCTTAGATCTTACACTGAGTGGCTGTACTTGTGTATAGGAGTAGCATTTATTGTGTTGGTTGAACCCACATGATTGATGCTCTACTTTTGTATTGTTGTTTTCAAATGCATGTGATGGTTCGCATTTCATTTTCTCAGGATAATGATAGAAGCTTGAGCAATAAAGCACTTCTTTTATGAGCAGACATGTTCCAGTGACTTTTCCCCTTCACATTGGTGGGAGGGAGGCCTCTCTATATTTTCTTGGGAATTTTACAAAATAATGCCTCATTGATATGTTATTTACATCTTAAGTACGTTCGTTAGTTTTCTCGAACTCCCGTTACGTTAAAGTATCATTTTTTCTAAAATGACAAACATGCCCACCAATTAATGACGTAGCTACCGGTCGGTGCTATGCGGGCCTTAACATCATGTACATGTTTTAAACTTTCTAGGCCCCACTGTAATGTAGATTTGCCATTCAACCTTTTGTTTAAGTCACAATGACCTTGATGAAGGGAAAACACAAATATCAACCTGATCCGGAACAACTGCGCCTCAATAAGTTTTTAATGTTTGGTGTTCAATCATTACTGTTCCCTATGGTGTGGTCCAACGGAGATTTGGATCTGTCTCATTTTTTTAACTCATGCCCTAAGATAATCTGGCAAAATGGATGGACGGCATGGATAAAACAAGTACATCATGGTGGGGTCCACAGTTTTATAAAATTTTGAATATTTTCAAAGCAGAGTCTTCATGGGTGCACTGCGTACAAATCAACAACCGTTTGCATTATTAAGGGAGTGTATTAGGTGCAGCCCGGTTCGTTTGCCAAATCAACAACACTCAGATCCATAGATCTAAGTGGTAGACTGAGTGAAGATTCCGTAGAGGTGGCTAACGGTGAAGTGTGAACTGACATGGGTGTACTAACAAGCTAACAAAAAAAAAAAGGTGCAGCCCGGCCTCATGAAAGACGGTGTAGCCCTTACCGTGGGGCTCACCTTGATGTATGTATTCTATATCCACGCCATCCATCCATTTTTTCAGATTAATTTAGGGTGTTGAGTCCCAAAATGAAGCAGATTCAAATCTCACGTGGAAACATTGCTAATCGAACACCTAACCATTAAAAGCTTCTTAGGGCTCACCATAAAGTTTCTGTAATTTTTATTTGCCGTCCAACCTGTTGATAAGGTAAAAAAACCTAAATGAAAAAAAAGAAGCAAATATCAGCTCGATCCAAAACTTTTGTGGCCCACAAGAAGCTTTAAATTGTCATTCTCCGCTCTTTCATATGGTATGGTCCACCTGAGATTTGGATTTGCTTCATTTTTGGGCCCATATTCTAAAATGACCGAGCAATGGATGGACGACGCACCTGATCCGCTTCCTTAGTAATTCAAACGGTTGATTTGTACCAAGAGCACCCATAAAATGTCTATGAAAATCTTTAAGACTGGATAAATATGTCGGCCCCACTATGATGTATATATTTTATCCATACCATCCATCCATTTTAGGAGGCAGATCAAAATCTTAGGTGGACTACACTGCAGGAAACAGTAGCAATTGTACATCCACTATTAAAAACTTCTTGCGGTCCACAAAAATTTTGGATAAAGTTGATATTTGTTTTTTTTTTTTTTTTTTTTCACTCATCCAGGTCTGTGTGTCCTTATCTACAGCTTGGATGGGAAATAAACACTATGATGGACATTATGGTTTCCTATGGTATGGCCCGCATGAGATTTGGATCGGCTTCATTTTTTATTTTGTTCATGCCATGTCCCTGAAAAGAACATGCAAAATGGATGGACAGCGTGGATAACTCTCTCTCTCTCTCTCTCTATATATATATATATATATATAAAGGTGGGCCCCACTGTCACGGCTGCACAGCGTTGCAGCATAATCCGGAAGGCCTTCAACCTACACGAAGAGACTAGAGACGCAGATTGCATGCGGTGCTCTATGGCCCCACCACGATGTATGTATTTTATCCGCGCCATCCACCCATTTTTTCAGATTATAATAGGGCAAAAGTCCTAAAATGAGATGGATCTAAATTTCAAGTTGACCACACCATAAGAAACAGTAGTGATTGAACATCCACCGTAAGAAACTCCTATGGGGCAATAAAAGTTTTGGATCAAGATGATATCTGTGTTTTATATTCATCCAGGTCTTGTGTGACCTAACTGACATGTTGGACGGAAAATAAACATTATGATGGTATTAGGTGGGCCCTAGAAAGTTTTTAATGGCAGGCATTCAATCAACATTGTTTCTTACGCTGTTCCGCCTGAGATTTGTATCTGCCTCATTTTTGGGCTCATGTCCTAAAATGACATGGACAAATGGATGGACTGAGTGGATAAAACAGAGACATCATGGTGGGGCTCACGTAGCACTAACCACTAGCCACGTGCGCACATAAAAAATATTGGTACGTAAATATCATATTAATGAGGTAGTATTTTATAAAATTCCCTATTTCTTTATTACTATAAGCTAGTTTTTGTCTCAACGATCCTAACTGTTGAATTGAACAAGACGAGCCACTGGCCTATCCATTATCCATTTTTATAGATGGATATACGAATACTGATGTCTGGCCTATCCATTTTTATAAATGGATATACGAATACTGATGTGTACTGAATGTATGAGTAGGCCCCCACCCACAGCAAGAGAAGGTTAAAAAGAGAATGGAATGGGCCATGCCAGGCCATGCATGATAGCGGTCGGTTCAACCCCACCCCACACTACTAAAGTGTGGGGTGGGGTATGGATTCCCTAGTGGGGGTGGCTAACAGTGAAGTGTGATCAACTGACAGTGGGTGTACTAACAAGCTAACAAAAAAACAGTAGCGTGTGTGTGGGGTCTGTGTGCATGTTAAAAAAAGAAGAAGAAAAAAACACTATCAAAGTAATTCCATCGCTTGCTCTCTCTGAGTGGATTGAATGAATGTCAAACATGTTGGCTATACAAACCAAATTTATCGGCTTTACAAAGCCTTAAAACAACTTAGAAAAACTGATTTTGTAGGAAGGAAGAGAGATATCAAAACAAATAGAAATTTAAAAATTCAAATGGTGTAACTATTTCACTGCTACTGTACACTTGCTGTAATCGGATTCACAATGTGCCTTTTATAGGCTTTTGCACCTACTGTGAAATACCTAATATGCCCTCATTCCATTAACTACATTTACTCAAGTTCTAGCTGATGGAATTCTACCAGCCACAACATGTGGAAAATGTGAAAATTCCATAACGTGTGGTTTTTCAGTCACGTGAAAATTCCAGAGGTCGCTGAAGTATCTCAACCATCCATTTGGTTTGGACGTTTCAACACTCCCCTTCAAACCAAAACAGGCTTCATTCCAAGCATTGATCTTAGTCGTCTGAATGTATCAGTCGGTAATGCCTTGGTGAATATGTCTGCGACCTGTTCAATGGTATGATAGTACTCCAATTTCACCACATTCTGCTTCACTTGACTCTAAGAAAATCGTATCGAGTATCGATGTGCTTGCTCCTTCCATACTGCACCAGATTTTTGACTAGCTTGATTGCCGACTTGTTATCCACATATATGACTATGGATTCTTCCTGCGGATGCCTTAGCTCCTTTAGTAGGTTTCTCAACCAAATCGCCTCATAGACCGTGGATGATACTGCCACATACTCTGCTTCACATGTGGACAAAGCAACAATACTTTGCTTCTTTGAGTTCCATGTGAAAGCAGTCGATCCAAGATAGAATACATAGCTAGTGGTGCTCTTTCTTTCATCTTGGTCACCTCTCCAATCACTGTCTGAGTATCCATATAGTATTGCTTCATCATCGTATGGATAGAAAAGACCGAATTCCATTGTTCCTTTGACGTACCTGAGGATTTTTTTTACGACTAGCTAGTGTGATTCTTTTGGTGCTTCCATGTACCTACTTAGAAGCCCAACACTGTAGACGATATCCGGCCTTGTGATTGTGAAGTACGTTAGGCTTCCAATAAGTATCTTAAACATAATCGAGTCAACGCTTCTTCCTTCTCCATCCTTTGTCAGTTTTAAGCCTGTTGCTATAGGCGTGTTTGCGACATTGCAATCGGCCATCTTGAACTTTTTAAGCAATTCCCTGACATACTTCTTATGAGATATATAGATGCCACCATGTTGTTGCTTCACTTCAATGCCCAGAAAAAAAGACATCAGACCTCCATTGTTCATATCAAACTCCTTAAACATGGCCTTCTTGAATTCATCAAACATCGGTCGGCTGTTTCCCGTAAACAACAAATCATCAACATACAGGCATGCTATAAGCATATCGCTATGACCATTCTTCTTGATGTAAACTGCATGCTCGTATGGACATTGGGCGAAGCCGTTCTCTTGAAGATAGTTGTCGATACGTGCATTCCAAGCACGTGGAGCTTGCTTTAATCCATAGAGGGCTTTCTTCAGTCGATACACCTTGTGTTCCTCCCTTTAAACAACAAAACCTTTAGGCTGATCAACATAGACCTCTTCTTCAAGAATTCTATTCAAGAATGCAGATTTTACATCTAGTTGGTAGATCATCCAACCGCGATGGGCTGCAAGGGAGATAATCATCCTCACAGTGTCAAGGTGAGCAACAGGACCGAAGACTTCTTCATAGTCCACCCTATACTTCTGTTTGTAACCCTTTGCTACGAGCCTTGCCTTGTAGCGATCAATCTCACCATCAGCATTTTGCTCAATCTTGTACACCCATTTGACGCTAATAGCTCTTTGGCCTTGAGGAAGTAAAGTTAGATTCCATGTATGGTTCTTTTCAATGGCCTGGATCTCCTCTTCCATAACCGTCCTTCAGCATTCTTCTTCTACAGCCTCCTTAAATGTAAGAGACTCGTGGTCCGCATACAAGCAGAACAAATTTACTTCCTCAGTTTTGGCGTATATATCATTTAGGCTCTTCATTTTGATAGGAGACAAGGGTGAAGGAGAACTGGATGATGATGTGCTGGTTGAATTTTGATTTGATGGAATACTTCTAGAGGAGATGAAACATATCGCTGGACTTCTGCGTGCAGATGGTTCGGTGGAAGAGGGTGTTGCAGGTGTTTGCTCCTGGTTCTCGTGCTTCTCTTTTTCGTGTTCTTCAACCTCGACTTGATTTTCTTTGGCCGAATCTTCCTCGTTCCATTTCCAGGCTTCTTCCTCACAGAATACTACATTTCTACTCACCACCACCTTATTAGTTAGTGGGTTGTAGAACTTGTACGCCTTCGATACTTCACTGTAGCCGATGAAGATGCACTTCTCGCCACGATCATCAAGCTTTTTCCTTCTCACTTCTGGAACTTGAGCATAGGCGACACCCCCAAAGATCCTTAGGTACACCACGCTTGGCTTATATTCACTCCATGCTTCTGCGGTGTCTTGAATCTGACACTCTTGGTCAGACACCTATTGAGCAGATAGGCAGTACATGCAACTACCTTTGCCCAGAAATTCTTCGGTAGACTTTTCTCCTTCAGCATGGTCCTTGTCATGTCGAGAATGGTACGGTTTTTTCGTTTTACAATTCCATTCTGCTGTGGCGTGTAGGTTGCAGTATACTGTTGCTTGATTCCTTGATCCTTGCAATACTCTCGAAAGGCATTTGAGGTGTACTCTCCACCTCTGTCAGATCTAAGGGTTTTGATTTTAAGACCACTTTCTTTTTCAATAAGGGCCTTAAAATTTTTAAAAATAGTAAAAGCAGCAGACTTCTCTTTGATTACATACACCCACAATTTTCTACTGAAATCGTTAATGAAGGTAATAAAGTATTTATTACCTCCAAGAGAGATTGGCTCCAATGGTCCACAAATGTCAGTGTGAACCAACTGCAACGATTCTCTTACTCTTCGGGATACTCCACTCGGAAAGGAGTTCCTTTGCTGTTTCCCAAGTGTGCACACTTCACACACTTGTTCTAGAGCTTTAATGGTAGGCAAGCCATGCACCATGCTTGATGGCGACAGAAGTTTCAGGGCACTGAAATTTAGATGGCCAAAGCAAAGATGCCATGTCCAAGAATCATTCTTTGCTTTTCCATAAAAACACTTCTCGAGCATTGTGTTTATATAGAGCGGAAACATACGATTCTTCGCCATCTGGACTTTCGTAATCAAATGTCCATGCATATCTCTTATGGAAAGAGAAGAATTCTCCATGTGTATAACATACCCTTTTTCGAGGAGTTGTCCGAGACTCAGTATATTACTTTTCATGTTGAGCACGTAGTACACATTGGAGATGTAGTTTGGAACACCATTTTTCTGAAAGATTTTGATTTTGCCTTTACCTTTCACCGGTGTCTTTGATGAGTCACCTAATGTCACATCACCATGAACTTCTTTTGTGAATTCTTCAAATAGGCTTTTATTCCCGCACATGTGATTACTTGCACCTGTGTCGAGATACCATACATCTGGTCAATCATATCCTTTCTCTTGTACAAGGAGCACTGTGAAGTCTTCCTGATCATGACTCGATGCTTCAGCATAGTTGGATCGTTCATCGTAATCCACTAGCTTGCTCCAACAATCCGAGGCATAATGGCCAAATTTGTTGCAATTCCGGCACTGAATATTTCTCATATCTCCGCGACCGCATACAGATTGGCCTCTACCATTCCCTCCTCCACGAAAAGTGGTAAATTTCTGTTGATTTTGTGGATGGTTCAGATGATATCCACGTGCCCTTCCTCTTGCATTAGTGTTGGTTCCGCGATCTCCACGATTTGTATGGCCACTACTTTGGTCATTTAGAGTCAGCTTAGACTCTATGGCATGTTCCAATGTCGATGCATTATTTTTCTGCATTCGTTGCTCATGCACTTGCAACGATCCCATCAACGCTTCGATGGACAAGTTTTCTAAGTCTTTCGATTTTTCAAGGGTCACAACCACATGCTCGAATTTGGTTATGAGAGATCGGAGTATTTTTTCTACTACTCGAATATCTTCAAACTTTTCGCCATTTCTTTTTAAATCGTTAACTATAACAAGCAATTTTGAAAAATAGTCTGAAATAGACTCACCTTCCTTCATATGTGCAGCTTCGAACTCAGCTCTAAGGGTTTGGAGTCGAGCCTTCCGGACACGATCAACACCCTTGAATATGGTGCTGAGACTTTCCCATGCTTTCTTGCATGTTGTAGCTTCGGCGATTCGTTCAAAGGTGGAGTCATCTAACCCTTGATATATAAAAAATAAAGCCTTCTTGTCCTTTTTCCTTTGATCTTTGAGAGCCGTCTTTTGTTTGGCAGAATTGGAGGCTTCTTGCTCCGTTGTGGGTTCTACATATCTATCACTAACGATATCCCATAGATCTTGAGATCCGAACAAAACCTTCATCTGGATGCATCAGTTTTCATAGTTATCCTTATATAACTTTGGAATCTGCGGCTGGATCGAGGACGCCATCACTTCTTCACACCACGGATCAACAACGCCTTTTTCTTAACGTAGCAGTGGCAACACCTTAATCACACGATCTGAACCTTCAAATTATACTTGGTCCCACAGGATCGTCTCGCTCTAATACCAGTTTGTTGGCTATACAAACCAAATTTATCGGCTTTACAAAGCCTTAAAACAACTTAGAAAAACTGATTTTGTAAGAAGGAAGAGAGATATCAAAACACAGAGAAATTTAAAAATTCAAATGGTATAACTATTTCACTGCTGCTGCACACTTGTTGTAATCGGATACACAATGTGCCTTTTATAGGCTTTTGCACCTACTGTGAAATACCTAATATGCTCTCATTCCATTAACTACATTTACTCAAGTTCTAACGGATAGAATTCTACCAGCCACAACATGTGGAAAATGTGAAAATTCCATAATGTGTGGCTTTTCAGTCACGTGAAAATTCCAGAGGTCGCTGGAGTATCTCAACCGTACATTTGGTTTGGACGTTTCAACAAAACGTCCCATGCCTGAGTTGGTTTTTTTTAGCAACATGATTCAAGCAGACCAAATCATAAGGAAATAGACCATGTTTGCATTATTGTAGCCATCAACTTCAAATATACTGAAATAGAAATTCAAAATTCTAAAAACCAAAGTGTACCCATTTAAGCTTTCTTAATAAGCATATACCATAGTCATTTATCTATGTAGCTGACAGACTACACAGGGAGATACATCAAGTGTCCATGTGCTTCACAACCTTCTACTGCAACTCCTCCTTACTTGCACCCACAACCTTGTCTAATAACTTCCCTTCCTTCAGGAACATGTAAGTTGTCATTGCTTTTATTTTGCAATTCGCAGCAACACTCTGCGATTCCAAGTAGAAAATATTGTTGATTGATGTCTTAAATCTGTAAATCAACAGGTCTGTCGATAACAGCTTAATGCCATCGAGAAAACTTCGATGCCATTGGAAAAATCCAAAAATTTCTTGGTGAGCTCTACTAGGACTGGGGCAATGAAATGGCATGCCGGCACCAAAAGGCAGTGAAATCAACCACCACCTGTTGATAGAAAAGAAACCTAGTAATACAGGTTTCATGAGGATCTAAGATGTATGAAACCTTAACTAACAAATAGGTGAATGAAGCAAATCAGATCAAGTACATTAATCTGATTATCAAGGATGATAAAACAGAAACTTAATAAGAGATTAACCAAAATTGAACCTTCTCCATGTAGCCTGGCCATGAGTATTTATAAAGAACAGATGGTAAACTCTCCATTTTTTGGGTAGTAAACTCATGTGTGAGAATGAGTGAGGGAGAAGGTGAGTGTGGGGATTGTTAGTTGTGAAAACCCTAGGTGGGGTCCATGGGGTGTGGACAGTGGGTACCCATGCCTCCCATAACACTTGGGCTGTTTATATGCAACCCGTCGAATATCAATCGGGCCCATAGTTGGGTTGGAGGGTGGATCATGTGTGTATCTCACTTAGGCAATGTATGCCATTTACTATGGAGGGATTCTTTTATTTTCAGTTGTCTCTACTGCATCCAATCGAATAAGTGAAACTTTTGGATTATATTGCCTATGTGTCAGTGGGTCAATATGATATTGTGTAACACCCTGAAAATTGGGGGTCGAGCAAAGCTCCACTCTCGAGTTTCAATGCATCACTTATGCAACATGGATAATGATGTTTAGATGTCTTCCATTGGCAATGCAGTAAACATGAGTGGGATTATACTAAAACAACATATCATACTCCAGAGTTAATATAATTTGGCAAGTGGAAGACTGAAATATATGCATTTAATTTTGAAAATGTTTCACAAATTTCGGAGTATGAGTATAAAACCGGGCTAAATATGTGCACGTGTTGTTTCTAACCATATAAATGTGAGAAGTAAATGTTTTCAACTAAACAAGTATCTCAGTAGTCCCTGCGCATTGGTATGAAATCTACATAGATCCGCCCGATAGTGGAATGTAGGAGAACTCTTCCTCCTTGCCTATGAAGTCCAACTCTGCTGTATAGACCTCGCCATCACCTGCATCTAAACCAGAGTCTAGGTGGTGTTTAAAACATCGCCCCAGGTGGAAATGAATAGCTAATTCAGTGGAACTATAAAGTAAAGGTTAACATGTTATCAATTCAGTCAAGCAATAATGATAAAGCAGTACAACAATCATGTCATAAGTACTCTTGTTAATGCAGGAATGATATGCTATAATAATGCATACCCTCTCCTACACTCCTTCAGCGACATCATCTCATAGTCACGCATGCAACACTCCTACTGTGCTCAACTCCATCGCCAAAGCCACATGCAATGTGGTGCTTGTGCGTGTTAGCTAAGTTCTTAATTAGACCTATTCATATAGCAGGTTTGGGAAGCTAAGCTACCTCCCTTTATATCATTTACCCAAACAATGATCCATCTAGGGTCGTCAATCCTAGTTAATCACATACGATAGGCAAGTTCGAGAGTTTACACTCTAGGTCGCTACGAGAGGCTCGTCACCGTCAGCATAAGCCTATTTTGTACTCGAGGTCATACCACCAATGCCCTACCAACCGGCAGTCTATTTTCGAAGGCTCGTCACCAACCCGACTGGGGACCACAGCCAGGCTGCGCCGGGGTAGGCCTATTTTATACTCGAGGTCACTACAGGAAAGACTCGTCACCTTAGCGTAGGCCGACAACTCGAATACAGTGTCCCATACCACCGTATTCGGCTCACGAGTTTGGGTTGCTCACTGGTCACTACGGGGAGACTCGTCACCCCAGCGTAGGCCAACAGCTCGACCACGGTGTCCCATACCAACATGCTCGGCTCATGAGTCTTTCTTAGAGGATCGTGGTACCAAGGTTAAACGGGCTTTGTACTGGTAAGTGACACCTTAGATTCAGGCAGTAGTGTCCATACATGGTGAACATACGTTGAGCCAATCAGGTTACTTGGACAAGCTCGACTGGTGCGAGCGCATGTTGACTTAATTGACATGGAGCGCATAAGCACTCCGCGTGGCCTAACCACTGTCACAAACAACGTACAACTCGGATTCATCGAACATGTCTTGTGTGACGAAATGACCTCGACCACTAATTTGGGAATCATTACTGATTGCCTGGACTACACAATAGTCCTAATCATATTCATACATAATAAACATTCATATGTGATAGTCAAACAACATGTGACAACCAATTTCAGTATAAATCTCATTTGAGCATTTTAACAAACATATCATACACATATTGTCATATATAGGCATTTCACCCATAAAGCACGTAGTAGTAAGATAGGTTACATGAAGGAAACTGTAACTATAGATAAGGTAATTGAGAATCCTATCTCAACACCCTCATTAATTACATTTCCATAATCATTTTCTCATTCAGGCATTTTATCAAACACTTAGACTACATATAGCAACATACATGTAATAAATTAGTTATAACGTATATTATAGCGAATCCTTTCATAAGGGAGTTGCCACACGTACAACAATCATATATTCTCAAACAAAAATCATGAAAAGCTAAAATCATAATTCCATATTCATACAAACATTTCAACAAACACATGGAATGCATTAATTTCAACAAAGTTTTTATATATATATATGTAATACGCAAAAAACATCGCATTTAAGTATATATGATAGCAATCAAGTCAGTCATAAATCATTAACTGACATTGAAAGCCTTGAAAACTATAACCTAAATGTTTATAGTCCGCACCTTTCGTCGGTTAACTTGTTTCGAACTTAGTTCGAATCCTACGCTTCTGTCTACAGAACGATGGCTACCTAAATCTCGAAATAGGTTAGCTATTACTTCGATTACTCTATTTAGATTCCTAAATCAATATTAGGGTTATGATTTTTTACCCAAATCGAAGTTGAATTGGACGGTGTAGCTAGATGTAGAGGTGATTTAACGCGTGGAGTAGCAGGAAGGAACCACGACAACAAACTCTAAGGACCTCCCTTCGATCTCCACTCCTTTCTTCCCTTTTCTCTCTTATCTCTCCTAAGGTTTGGAGAAAATCGTATGAAATATAAATGGGGTGGTTTAAGGGTCTTATATAGGCCCAGAACTGGTTCAAATGGCTCCAAGGCTATGGTATACTTAGGTTATAGCCAAAGGGTGGCTGTTTTGGGCCAACGGAGCCCATCTGGAGGTCCATTGCTCACATACGGTCTAGGAAAAGTTTCATGACAATGGATCTAAGCCAGGTCCGACCAGATTTATGGATCGACCGTGGAGGACCAGTTTCAGTTCAACGGATATTGTCGCTCGATCAGGGCCACAAGTACACTGACTTGTGTAGAAAAATTTCTCTGATCCAAGGGTGTAGTTGGGTCAGAATTTGACGGTCTGAAACCTTAAATTTGGCCCGCAAGCGAATGACCCAAATCACTCAAATCTGAGTTCATTTTCTAATGATATTCGCGTTTCCCACACACTTCGCTTCGGGCTCAAGTTGTGTGTTTCTAGATACTATTTGGACTCGATTCCTGCGATGATTGTCAAGCCCAGTAAGATGGTCATAACATTATAGTTTCGCGGTCATCGGACTTTCGACACACGGTCCAGGTTCAATACGGAGTTCCAAGGTGCTCCTGTGAGCAACTGGGTTTTGAGATTGCTCATAGGTTTTTAAGTAATGTTAAGTTAGTGATTTTAATAGTTTTGAGTCTTGTAGTTTGTATAGAAAGTGGTTCAAGTCAATCCATCGATTGTTTAGTTTAGTACTTAACTACGGGTCGCTCAATTACGAAAGACTAGGTTGCTCCATCCAAATCACCTATTTATTTTGTCAGATTCCATAAGACTAATGGCCCCAAACCCATTTTTATTTATATATTTACTATTATAGTAAATTTAAGTTTATGTATTGTTCCCCATCATTTAAATGTTAGGAATAGGGTCCAATATGAAAGTACTTAGAAAAGTTTGAAGAATAAGGTGGTGAAAGGTGAAATTTTTGAAGGAAATTAGTTGAAAGGGGATTTGAAACTTTTGGGATTGAGTTTTTGAGAAGTCAATAAGGTGTTATGATCGACCCATTGCCTAAGGACGTCTAACTCTAAGTTGGCAAAAAATCCAGGATGTTACAATCTATCCCCCTTAAAAAATAATTTCGTCCCCGAAATTGGCTAAGGGTAATAAGTAAAGATTTTATTATTTCATTTGCCTAAGTTTTATTGATTTCAAGTTTATATGCGTGATAGGGTGTATGTTGAGGGTCAAATATTGCATATCAGACCCTATTTATTACCTGGATTTACGGGTATGATACTGTTTAAACGGCCGGTTTTAATTGTGTTTTGTTGCAGGATGCAATCTGGAGCTAAAACTGAAATTGGGTACTAAAAGTGTGGATTTGACGCTCAGAATTCACCAGAGCAAGGGACAGACCCCAGGGTACGAAGATCAACAGAATTACACGCCAAAGACCCGAGAAAATTGAGAAACTGAAGCTCAAGTGGCCCGAAAGTCAGCCAGAGTGCACAATCACTGGGTTTCCACCAGCCGTTCAGTTCAAAACTTCATACACGGCCTGAGGATCATAAATTAACCGTACACGTAAAATTTCATCCGTTGGATCGTTAAGGAAGTGGCCCAACAGTCAGATCAGCCCACTAATCGTCAGTTTGGGGCCCACAAGATATCTGGAACTACATCAAATTCGGTCTCAACCCTTTATATGAGGTTACACAACAAATGAACGGCTCAGATCTTTGGAATATATTAATGTGGGACCCACACATGTTATGCATGTACATGAGCCTGCGTGACCCGCGCCGCGCACCGAACAAAAAGAAGTCGGTCAGCATACGCTGACCGACGGTTCTTCAGAAGCCCGTTTGGACTCTGCTACGCTGACCGAACAGAGAAGCATCGGTTGATGCTGTGGACCCCACCCTTCGTCCAAAAATTTGATCTGGACCGTCCATTGGTCTCCTAACATGGTTTTTATGACTGCCTAGATGGAAGAATTTCAGACTATAGCAGAGGATGGTTTTCCAACCGTTCAAACACCAAACGAACGGTCGGGTGAGATCTCTGGTGGTCCACACCTAAATCAAACCAATCTTGACACCCCTGAACGGTTTTTCAAGAGCGTTCCATTGGACGGAGTGGATTTCGCGGATGTCGAAAGGGGTAGGCCCCACCGACAGACAGAGCTCTCGCGAAAGCTCCGTTACGCGATCCGGGAAAACCGGAATTTCAAGGAAGTTGTGGGCCCCACTCTTCACCCGTTCCGATAATCCGAACCGTTAAATTGTCTCAGGAGATGGCCAAAACTAACACCTAGGTGACCTTTTGGTCCCACGCATCCGATCAAAAGAAAATATCTGTTCAAACATCAAGATAGACGGCTGGGTGAAAATCCGGTGGGCCACTACAAATCTGATCTAAGACCGATCAGGTCCGACCGTTTTTATGAGGAGAAGCCGATGGACGGAGTGGATTTCCTATCTGACAATTGAAACGGACCCCACCATTGTTTCAGCGCAAGATGGCTCCCAATGGCGTAGCCGATCTCCTTGCTGCGTGACTCTTCTTCAAGCTCTATAAATTGAAGACAGAGAAAGACCGTGAGGGGGAGGAAGAACCAGGATCTGGAGATCTGGCCAGGGAAGCTTGAGCAGAGGAGAGCGGCTGGAACAGGAGGGAGCTTTGACGGCAGACAGAGAGAGAAAGTAGAGTATAGTTTTTTTTATTTGTTTTCTTATTAAATTCTATTAGTTTTTTTTAAGGATGTTTAGCCTCATCATATTCATGTCGGGCTAAACCTCTTAGCTAGGGCTAAGAGGTGAAGCTTGTAGCGTGATGGGAGGTCTCTTTGCTTATGCCTTTTGTTTAGACTGATCTGATTTTGATTTAATTTAATTAAGGGAATGTTTTCAGTCTTTAATGGTCTGTTGTGACTGAAATTACAATGGGTCTGCAATGGCTTTGAGCATGTTCTTTTACCTTTATGTTTATGACGTCAGGAAGCCCTGTTGTTCACCATCGTCTCCTGGGCATGGTTGGATGTCGCATTCTTCCTAACCTTCATACATTGATTGGTTGGTAGTTAGTTTAATTCTGTTGTTTGCTTTGTCTCCTGGGCATGGTTTGGTGATGGAATCCATTCTAATTCATATACCTTTCATCTTACCAAAATTACATTAAAGGCAGTTCAGTTAATTTCCCTAAATTGTAATACAGGCATAAGATCTCCCTGATCTCTACAAGTGGATCCTCTGAATCCCTAGTTTTCCTTCTTTGATTTTTCCTAAAGTTTTAGATTAATTATTTCACCATTATTCCTCAAATACAAATCAATTTAGATTTCATCTCATTCTAGTTCTAGTTCTAGTTGGTTTCAGATAACGTACAGGTTTCAGTCCCTGTGGATTCGACCTCGGTCTTACCGAGATTATTACTACATCACAACCCTATACTTGGGGAGTGAACAAGTTTTTGGCGCCGTTGCCGGGGACTGACGGCTACGATTTTCTGAAATTAATTGGATTTAGAGTTAGTTTAAGATTAGGATTTTACTAATTTTAATTTTTAATTTTGTTTTCTATTTTTAGAACTAACCTATTTCCTATTCTGTAGGTTGTTAGGATAGAACTTCTAATTTGGTAAACTCTTTCTAAATTTCTAGATTCTCTAACTCTTTAGATTTGATTTACTTTAGAAATTTCTTCTATTTAGAAACTAACTTATTTTGTTTTATTTTGCAGGTCTTTAGCTTAGGGACTCCAATTTGGTAATCTCCTTCCAACCCTCTTTTCTTTCTAGATTTTCATTTTCTTTCTTAGGATTAGGTTTAGAATTTAATTGAGGGCTGCGAGTGTTTCATGCCCAAGTGGGCCCGTGACGACACTCGACGTCTCTTGACTGAAGGAGGGTTAGTTGAGGGGTTGACTGTCCATCGCAGGATTAGACACCGCTCGGATTCCCCTGAGTTAATTGAGGTTATGGCTGAAAATCAACCTCAAGCACTACCTCAACAAATGGATGAGGAAGTACATGATGAGAATGAGGTGCTTCAAGCACCCCCGCCTCGTACCTTACGAGATTATTTACAACCGGCGGGGGTGAGCACGCCCTCATGCATGATTTTTCCTGAAAACACAGGACATATGGACATCAAGCCAGGAGTTATCCAACTCCTTCCTAAATTCCATGGGCTTGAATCAGAAAGTCCATACTTACATTTGAAAGAGTTCGATGAGATCATAGCCACCTTATACTTTCCCAATGTATCCGAGGATACAATCAGGCTGAAACTCTTTCCTTTTTCCTTGAAAGAGAAGGCTAAGACGTGGTTACATTCACTGCGTCCTAGATCCATTGGCACATGGAATGATTTGCAGAGGGAATTCATAAAGAAATTTTTCCCACACCATAAAACGATTACCCTCAGAAAAGCAATCATGAACTTCTCTCAAAAGGAAGATGAAACATTCTACCAATGTTGGGAAAGGTTCAAGGATCTTGTCAGTTCATGCCCACAACACGGTTTTGAAATGTGGCGCATTACAAATTTCTTCTATGATGGACTGACATCTTCCATGCGCCAACTGGTCGAGACAATGTGTAATGGTGAATTCATGAATAAAGAGGTCGATGAGGTATGGGATTACCTCGATAGACTTGCCGAGAATGCACAATCATGGGACCATTACCCAAAATCAAACACCACGCCTAAGCCAACTCAATCTAAGGAGAAAGGTGGAGTATATCTCCTGAAAGAAGAGGACGATGTAAATTTTAAAGTGACTAATCTCACTCGAAGAGTCGAGGCCATGGAAGGAAAGAAGGAGAAGGTTAATGAAATTGTTTGTGGCATCTGTGATTGCAACATTCACACAACTGAAAATTGTCTTACCATATCTGCCTTCCGAGGAGTGTTGAATGAGCAAGCTAATGCCGTAAATAACTATCAAAGACCTTTCAATGGACCTACCTCCAATACATACAATCCTGGTTAGAGAAATCATCCAAATCTTAGTTGGAGGAATGAACAAACTGCCACCCCTCAAAATTTCTTTAATCAAAACCAAAATCAGGGGAAACCTCAAGAAGAACCGGTTCCAAATCCCATACAAGAGCTGACTCAGGCAGTGCGTGACTTTATGCAGAAAATAGATTCACGTATGGCGGTTATAGAAAAGGGGATGCTTCCTGCACAACCGCTCCCCAATCCTAAACCGCAATACGAGATAAATGATCCCAGACTCTTCAAATCAAATGGGACACGCTAAATCCATCACCACTCTTAGGAGTGGGAAGATCATTGATAAAACCCTTCCTAAGTTAGGCCCGAAAAATCTCAAGAACCGAGAAGAGGACAATAATGATGGATCTCGTGATGTCCCACAAAATTTAGAACCAGGAACTTCTAGAGAAGCGGTTGCTCCATTCCCCAACGGTTGGTTGCACCAAAACGTCTTTCTAACTCTCAGGATATTCTGGAGGTGTTGAAACAAGTGAAAGTCAACATTCCCCTACTTGATGTCGTAAAACAGATTCCTTCATATGCCAAATTTCTGAAAGACCTATGTACGACCAAAAGATGGCAAAGCATTCAAAAGAAAATCTTCTTGACTGAGAAAGTGAGTGCCATCCTGAAGCAAGACGTGCCGCAGAAATTCAAGGATCCCGGTAGCCCAACCATATCATGTGTAATCGGGAACCATCGAATTGATCACGCACTTCTTGACTTGGGAGCAAGCGTCAATCCGATCCCCTACTCAGTATACAAACAAGTTAGGATTGGGTGAGTTAAAACCTACCCTAACTACACTACAACTTGCCGATCGAACTGTTCGTGTACCAAGAGGGATTATTGAGGATGTGTTAGTCCAAGTTGATAGATTTTATTACCCTGTAGATTTTATCATCCTGGACACTGAACCCATCAACAACATAAGCACTCAGATTCCCGTCATTCTTGGTCGCCCATTCCTTGCCACATCAAATGCAATCATCAATTGCAGGAATGGTGTCATGACTATGTCTTTTGGAAATTTGACATTGGAGTCGAACATCTTTTTCAATAACGGCAGCAACGTAGAGGATGATGACGATGTCCACGACATTAACATGATCGATACTTTCGTGGAAGATAGGACACCCCTTACCTTATCCTCTGATCCTCTAGAGACGTGCTTGGCCCACTCCCATGAGTTTGATGATGATATGATTAGGGAGATGTGTGCCTTGTTGATCGCACCGTGCATTTGAAGTTAACCTAGGTGGAGGCCACAATTTGAAGAATTGCCACAACTGATGTAGTGCCTCTACCGTCTAACCTCAAGGCACCGAAGCTTGACCTAAAACCTTTGCCCTCTGATTTGAAATATGCCTATTTAGGTCAAGATGAGACATACCCGGTGGTGATCTCGGCCCACCTGGAGGAAGAACAGGAGAGTATGCTCATATATACTCTCATTGAGCACAGAGGAGCCCTAGGATGGACGATAGCGGACCTCAAGGGAATCGATCCCTCGATTTGTACTCACCACATATATCTTGAGGAAAATGCGAAAACCGCTCGGCAACCACAACGTAGACTAAATCCAAACATGAAGGAAGTGGTCAAGGCCGAGGTTCTCAAACTATTAGATGTGGGTATCATATACCCTATATCTGATAGTCAATGGGTGAGTCCAACTCAGGTGGTTCCTAAGAAGTCCAGATCACCATCGTAGCCAATGTTAATAATGAACTCGTACAACCGAGTCACTACCGGTTGGAGAATGTGCATTGACTACAGAAAATTGAATACCGTCACAAGGAAGGATCACTTTCCTTTGCCCTTCATTGATCAAATCTTAGAAAGGCTAGCTGGTCATTCCTATTACTGTTTTCTTGACGGGTATTCGGGCTACAATCAGATTGAAATTGCCCCTGAGGACCAGGAAAAGACCACATTTACATGTCCCTACGGCACCTTTGCTTACCGAAGGATGCCATTTGGACTATGTAATGCCCCTGCCACCTTTCAGCGATGTATGTTGAGTATCTTTTCTGATATGGTGGGGCAATATCTAGAGGTCTTCATGGACGATTTCTCTGTCTATGGCTCATCTTTCAGCAAGTGCTTGGAAAGTCTTAAATGTGTGCTGAGAAGATGTGAAGAAAAGAACTTGGTACTTAATTGGGAGAAGTGCCATTTCATGGTTCATAAGGGAATTGTCCTTGGACATATCATCTCGTCCAAGGGAATTGAGGTAGATAAGGCAAAAATTGATCTTATCTCTAACCTACCTCCACCTAAAAACATCAGGGACGTGCGATCCTTCTTAGGACACGCAGGATTTTACAGGCGATTCATAAAGGACTTTAGTCTCCTCTCTCGTCCTTTATGTAATCTTCTTCAAAAGGATGTTCCATACGAGTGGACTGAGCAATGCCAGGAAGCTTTCACCAAGCTAAAAGGCATGTTGACCACTGCACCTATCATGCAGCCACCCGACTGGAGCCTTCCTTTTGAGCTTATGTGCGACGCCTCTGATTATGCTCTTGGAGCGGTTCTAGGCCAGAGAAAAGATAAGAGGCCCTACGTCATCCATTACGCGAGTAGGACTTTAAATCCTGCCCAAGTGAACTACTCGACTACAGAAAAGGAACTCTTAGCCGTAGTGTTCGCCTTGGACAAATTTAGGTCCTACCTGATCGGATCCAAGATCATTATCTATACAGATCATGCGGCACTGAAGTATCTCCTTTCTAAGAATGATTCTAAGCCCCGCTTGATACGATGGATCCTTCTACTCCAAGAATTTGATTTAGAAATTAAAGATAAAAAGGGAGTAGAGAACGTAGTGGCCGATCACCTTTCTCGCCTTAATACCTCTGATTCCCTTGAGGCGACCCATATCAATGACATGTTCCCTGATGAACAACTGTTCAGAGTCTCCCATTCACCTTGGTTCGCTGATATTGCTAATTATCTTGCTACAGGTGCCATACCGACACATTGGATCACAAGAAGATAAGAAGAAATTCTTCACCGAGGTGCGCAAATTCTTCCTGGGATGATCCATATTTGTTTAAATATTGCCTGCACTCAGATCTTGAGGAGATGTGTGCCGACGATGAGCATCGAGTGTCATCTCCTTTGTCATTCACAGCCCGTGGTGGTCACTTTTTTCGCAAAAAGACCACGGCCAAGATTCTCAAAGTGTGGCTTCTATTGGCCCACTATGTTCGTGTGGACACTCATGAGTTTTGCAAAGCTTGTGAGCGTTGTCGTAAATTGGGAGCATTGTCCCGTCGAAATATGATGCCCTTGAATCCCATTCTTATCATAGAGGCATTTGATTCTGTGGGGCATCGATTTCATGGGACCATTCCCCAATCTTATGGAAATTTATATATTTTGCTTCCGTAGACTATGTCACTAGATGGGTCGAAGCGATTCCGTGTCGGAATAATGACCATCGCACGGTCATTAAATTCCTAAAAGAAAACATCCTTTCCGATTTGGAACGCTCGAGCCATCATTAGTGATGGGGGCTCACACTTTGTAATAGGCCATTTGAGAGTTTAATGAAGAAATACGGTATCTCTCATAAGGTGAGCACCCATACCACCCACAGACAAGTGGGCAAGCTGAGATTTCTAATAGGGAGATCAAACACATTTTGGAGAAAACGGTTAACCCTGACCGTAAGGATTGGTCAATTCGATTGACCGATGCCTTATGGGCGTACTGTACTGCTTTTAAAACCCCTATTGGAATGTCTCCCTTTAGACTCGTCTATGGGAAGGCTTGCCACTTACCCGTGGAGTTGGAACATAGAGCCTACCGGGCAATCAAAATTTAAATTTCAATCTGAACAACGCCGGCTCGCTACGCAAACTTCGGTTGAATGAACTTGAAGAAATCCGAACGACGCATACGAGAACTCGAGAATTTACAAGGACAGGATGAAGGCGTTTCATGACCAACATATTCTACGAAAATCATTCACGCCTGTGCCGAAAGTCCTTTTGTATAATTCTCGATTACATCTCTTTCCTGGTAAGCTTCGATCTCGTTGGACCGGCCCTTACATTGTTGTTACCGCATATCCTCACGAAATTTTGTCGAGATAAGAGATCCCGACAATGGCAAGGAGTTTAAAGTAAATGGACATCGTTTAAAGCCATTTGTCGAGAAATTTGATTCGGAGGACATGTCCATGCCTCGACCGATCCCGTCTACCAGATCGATCTCCTAGTCTGATGGAGGTATAGGTAGGTTTATCGCTTTCTTAGGACTAGGGTAGTTGCTGTAGTTGTCTGGCTGAAGACGTTAAACTTAGCGCTCTTGGGAGGCAACCCAACTTTTCTTTTCCATCTATTTCATTTTCCTAGTTAGTTCAATGTTTGTGGGTAACATTACTGCAAACCCTCACGAGACTACAACTCGTCCACTAGGGGCAACCTAAGGGTTTAAAGGCTTGTTGCATGCGCTAAATGCAATCGAGAGCACCTGCGAAAGTGGTATAGGTAGGATTTTATTTCTTGTTATTTTTTATGTTGCTTTTTCTCTCGTGCTCACCCGCTCTCATGCTGCGATCTCTTGGAAAGTCTCTTACGATTCATCATCCAGGTACTATCTTCCCATCACTTCACATTTACTTTTGTTGTCCCATGTGCATTCCATGCTCATATCTTTTACATTGAGGACAATGTAGATTTTAGGTTGGGGGTGGGAGATTAGGTAACCTAATCAGTATTTTCTTGGTCTTGAGCAAAAAAAAAAAATTGTGAAAATTTTTAAATTTTTTCTAGAAATCCTTGTGAATTTGAAGTGATTTTGACGGATATCCTGGATTTAGAATTTCAAAGATACGGAATGTTGGAAATTTATGACTCTTGGATTCAGTTGCTCGTTAGATTTCACAGTTAAGTTTGAATTATTAATCCATGATTAGAAGTTGTAAACATTGATTGAGTCATGATTTCACATACCACATCTCACTTACACATTGAGATTTCAGTTTGATATTGAAGGATTAACTTGGTAATCACTGAGCATGAAAGAAACCAGCCTAAAATGATTTGGCCATCAGGGTATAAAAAAAAAAAATATATATAAAAAAAAAAAAAAGAATTACACCATGGGTTTGCTCCCTATAGGTGTGGATTCAGTTTTCCATGATTAACAGCTGAGTTAGGCAATTTCAAGGCGACTAGTTTCACCATAGGTCTGCTCCCTATAAGTGAAAATTTGATTCCCATCTTGATTTAAAAAAAAAAAAAAAAAAAAAACTAGAAAATAAAAGAATGATCTATAAAGGACCTTTTAGTTTAGGTTTTTGTTGTCTTGAATGCTCTCGTGGTTACCAACGTCATCATGAAATAGAGAATTGAATATTAATGTTGAAAGTCGGGATTACACTCTACACCCATGGAACTCAATGTTTATGATTCTAGTTTATGGATTAATATTTGAACTTGATTATGAAATTCACCATGCACGAGAGGCCAGGAGAAATTAATAATCAACATTCATGAATCTTAAGATTTCTCATATCCGGATTGTTTTTCAAAATATCACTCGGCTTCACACGAATTGTTTTGTAATTCTCAACCTATTTTTCGCATATTTTGCTCGGGACTAGCAAAATGCTGGTTGGGGGTTGTGTTGAGGGTCAAATATTGCATATCAGACCCTATTTATTACCTGGATTTACGGGTATGATACTGTTTAAACGGCCGGTTTTAATTGTGTTTTGTTGCAGGATGCAATCTGGAGCTAAAACTGAAATTGGGTACTAAAAGTGTGGATTTGACGCTCAGAATTCACCAGAGCAAGGGACAGACCCCAGGGTACGAAGATCAACAGAATTACACGCCAAAGACCCGAGAAAATTGAGAAACTGAAGCTCAAGTGGCCCGAAAGTCAGCCAGAGTGCACAATCACTGGGTTTCCACCAGCCGTTCAGTTCAAAACTTCATACACGGCCTGAGGATCATAAATTAACCGTACACGTAAAATTTCATCCGTTGGATCGTTAAGGAAGTGGCCCAACAGTCAGATCAGCCCACTAATCGTCAGTTTGGGGCCCACAAGATATCTGGAACTGCATCAAATTCGGTCTCAACCCTTTATATGAGGTTACACAACAAATGAACGGCTCAGATCTTTGGGATATATTAATGTGGGACCCACACATGTTATGCATGTACATGAGCCTGCGTGACCCGCGCCGCGCACCGAACAAAAAGAAGTCGGTCAGCATACGCTGACCGACGGTTCTTCGAAGCTTGGATTCGAGTCTCGCCGCGAAACAGAGAAGCATCGGTTGATGCTTGTGGACCCCACCCTTCGTCCAAAAATTTGATCGGACCGTCCATTGGTCTCCTAACATGGTTTTTATGACCGCCTAGATGGAAGAATTTCAGACTATAGCAGAGGATGGTTTTCCAACCGTTCAAACACCAAACGAACGGTCGGGTGAGATCTCTGGTGGTCCACACCTAAATCAAACCAATCTTGACACCCCTGAACGGTTTTTCAAGAGCGTTCCATTGGACGGAGTGGATTTCGCGGATGTCGAAAGGGGTAGGCCCCACCGACAGACAGAGCTCTCGCGAAAGCTCCGTTACGCGATCCGGGAAAACCGGAATTTCAAGGAAGTTGTGGGCCCCACTCTTCACCCGTTCCGATAATCCGAACCGTTAAATTGTCTCAGGAGATGGCCAAAACTAACACCTAGGTGACCTTTTGGTCCCACGCATCCGATCAAAAGAAAATATCTGTTCAAACATCAAGATAGACGGCTGGGTGAAAATCCGGTGGGCCACTACAAATCTGATCTAAGACCGATCAGGTCCGACCGTTTTTATGAGGAGAAGCCGATGGACGGAGTGGATTTCCTATCTGACAATTGAAACGGACCCCACCATTGTTTCAGCGCAAGATGGCTCCCAATGGCGTAGCCGATCTCCTTGCTGCGTGACTCTTCTTCAAGCTCTATAAATTGAAGACAGAGAAAGACCGTGAGGGGGAGGAAGAACCAGGATCTGGAGATCTGGCCAGGGAAGCTTGAGCAGAGGAGAGCGGCTGGAACAGGAGGGAGCTTTGACGGCAGACAGAGAGAGAAAGTAGAGTATAGTTTTTTTTATTTGTTTTCTTATTAAATTCTATTAGTTTTTTTTAAGGATGTTTAGCCTCATCATATTCATGTCGGGCTAAACCTCTTAGCTAGGGCTAAGAGGTGAAGCTTGTAGCGTGATGGGAGGTCTCTTTGCTTATGCCTTTTGTTTAGACTGATCTGATTTTGATTTAATTTAATTAAGGGAATGTTTTCAGTCTTTAATGGTCTGTGACCTGAAATTACAATGGGTCTGCAATGGCTTTGAGCATGTTCTTTTACCTTTATGTTTATGACGTCAGGAAGCTCTGTTGTTCACCATCGTCTCCTGGGCATGGTTGGATGTCAGTACCCTTCCTAACCTTCATACATTGATTGGTTGGTAGTTAGTTTAATTCTGTTGTTTGCTTTGTCTCCTGGGCATGGTTTGGTGATGGAATCCATTCTAATTCATATACCTTTCATCTTACCAAAATTACATTAAAGGCAGTTCAGTTAATTTCCCTAAATTGTAATACAGGCATAAGATCTCCCTGATCTCTACAAGTGGATCCTCTGAATCCCTAGTTTTCCTTCTTTGATTTTTCCTAAAGTTTTAGATTAATTATTTCACCATTATTCCTCAAATACAAATCAATTTAGATTTCATCTCATTCTAGTTCTAGTTCTAGTTGGTTTCAGATAACGTACAGGTTTCAGTCCCTGTGGATTCGACCTCGGTCTTACCGAGATTATTACTACATCACAACCCTATACTTGGGGAGTGAACAGTGTATACTATCTATACTAGTCTGACTCATTTTAGTCTACCCTCCTTAAAACTTTTTCACCCTGAAATTGGCTAAGGCTCCTATTGGGTTCGTATTCAACAAGCGCATTTGGGGATACAGTGACCTTGGCTATTATAATTCAGCTCGTACCCATTGTTAGACCTATTCTTTAATATGAATTGGTTTAATACTTGATTCCTAATTGCTTTCTTTCAGTGACTTCATTATTGACATTCTAAGGAAGATTCAGATCCTATTTAGTGACCTATCCTTACGTATAGCTTGGATCAATTCCGTTCGATCCTGATCCAGTGGGGTAGGGGCCCACCACACTTCCGCTGCGCCACTTTGATTAAAAGGAAGCATTTGTCGACCTAACTAGATTGGGCTAAGAATGTTCTACCCCCCTTAAAAATTATTTCTACTTTCAAGGCTCAATAATCTATGTCTTGATCCGTATGTCGGAACAAGGTGTAATTTAGGACTTATTCTTGGCATGAAATGGGAAACGATCTCTCAATACATTGGTCTTCCTTTCATCGATGATGTGTATTATGGCATTGGTACGTATGGTTATAGAAAGGAGCTAAAAATAATGGGTGTTGTGGTTGATTTCAGGGACGGGTGTGAGTGTGTGGCAAGATGCCTAATTCTACCAAAGAAGGACTTTTGCCATGGTCTCGACTTACCTTCTTTAATCATGTCTAGTTTAATGCTGTAAGATAGTCTATACATTATTATTACATAAGTAATTCAGACAAAATAGGTTAACGGGCAGACTATTCTTCTGAGTTAATATGTACAATATGTATGCCAGAATGGTCTGTGGTTCGGGACCTAATTCCTAACTGTCTGTTGCCCATTTAAGAAATTTCTTGGGCATAAAAAAAAAAATCTCTATTGGCTATATATTCTTAACACTTCTCAAAGGCGAAGTAATAAACTTTTGGTTGTAAGTGGTCGGGCTAACACGGAAGGAAAGTTGTGTAGTGGGTCTGAGCTGGATACATAGACCTTCTGCCTAGCTATGACATAAAATCTGTCGTATCAGTTCTTAATCTTATTTGATTCTGATCTTCTGCTTGATCAAAGCATTGAGTTTATTGGTAACTACCCAGATTTAGAATTCAATTCAAACCTCGAATACTTCGCTTATATATAGTTCCTCTACTCCGTGTTCCCGATCGTAATAAGTCATTGGGAAGACAATTCTAAGGAGTGTGTTGACTTGACCTAACGTTCAATCTGAGGGATATATGAGTTTTCTCTGAGCGTGACTAGTTTTTAAGTCCAAACGACTTTCTTAAGAGTTATTAAAGAAGCTTATAAGTATCAAGGGGATTTAACGAAAGAATGAGGTCTCACTCCAACCTAAACAAGTCGATTAACTAAGTCTATCATTCAATTATCTTAGCATAATCAGTCTTTTACATTCCTTAGTATAACTAGTAGCCTAGTCTTAATTTAGGAGTAGCGGTAATCCAATAGTTGTAATCCAAAGTCTACGCTCATACGCTAGATGATTTTGTACCATTTTTAATACAAGAAATTGTTTTATCGCTTAGGGTCAAAAGTTGTCTGATTGGAATTGAGTTGTCTGAACTTGAATTTAACTGTGCTTGAGCACTTCACATATGCCCAAACTAGCTAATATGGACGGTCCAAATCATCTAATCAATGGCCAATGGTGGGCCATCTCGAGACGAAAACGGACGTTGTCTACAAACCGCTCACGAGCGGGAAGATTTCGAAGGAGAGAGTTTTCTTTTTTTTCGGGCGGGCTCGGTCAGTGCCTGGTTTGACTGAGTCCTCGGTTTGGTGCTCGGCGGGTGCACACCCATGGTGTACACACACCACACAAAAGTGGGGTCCACAATGGTTTGTGATCCAATCCACTCCGCTCATCTATTGTGTCAGCCCAAAATAGGGCCCACTCCAAAGAATGAGGCAACTTCAAGGCTCAAGTGGGCCGCCTCTCAAAATCTTAGGTTTTAATTATGAACTTTTGCTGATCTGACGGTCCAATTTTTTCTAAATATGATCATCTACCTGCTTAATGGTTCATAATTCGATTTAAGGTAATTTAAATGGTCTTTTCCATGATTAGTCGTCCCTACATCTCACTTGAACGAGCGATCATGAGTTTGAATGGCTGGATCGTTTCAACACAGATCGTTAGTGGTCCACCAAGTTGTTTACACGAAATCTAGCCTCTCCATCAGCCCATTTAGCTTAAGATGGGCCACTAATCAAACCATGAGGTAGATCCATAGCCTAAGTGGGCCTTACCTGATGGTTTTGCATTCCCTTTAGTGATACTTGACGATCTAATGGTCGGATCATGTCCTAATATGTTCATTAGTGATTCTTAATATTTCTAGCCCTGCCTATATGAGAATATTTAGTAGGTTTGATGATCTTAAGGTCCAATCGCAATAGTAGAGTGGTGGGTCGTTAAATTGAGTGTAATGGCTCGATAATTTGTGGATCAGATGTTTGAAACAACTATCTGGTGTAACTTTTGATGATCAATCATTGATACTGACAATCTGATGGTGGGATCTACTCAAATCTCTAGTTCATAGTCTTATGACTATTAGAATGCATCTAGTTAACATCTATTGACAATTTAGCGGTTGGATGATTTCGAATCTGAACATCAATTGTCTGAATATCCTAGGCTCCATTTTAAGTGAGAAATCAAGTTGTGGATTGTTAGGTTAAGGGATCTATTTTTAATGAACGGTGGATATAATGATTTGGTCCCAACTTTAAGATGTTTTAAGGTTTAATGGTCCACTAGATGGATAGTTTGGATCCTTATAAGATGCCTTCACCTACCGATCTAATTTGGGTGGTTTAGATTTGTTTTGATTTTAAGATAAGGGTTAAAGGTCCAAAATATATGATTTGATTACGATCTTGCTAAATAGACGTGTACCTTATGATGTACACAAGGGATTATTGGGTTGTCTTATATTTTCGATTTTATATAGTGATTGGTGAGTAGGACCCTTCTTATATGTTGATGGACTCATAAAATGACCTTAGACTTAAATCAACGGGAGTTGTAGACCAATAAGATCTTTTAGAAGGATTCATGGGTTACAAGGATGGTCTCTTTGTGAATTATTTGATGATAGTTTTATAGTTTTATTCTGTATTTCTCACGTGCCTAAATGCTTTCTATGATTTAAATGGAAACACCCGTGTTACAATCTACCCCCCTTAAAGAGAATTTCGTCCTCGAAATTTAATACTTTTATCTTAAATAGGACGAGGTCAGTGTATTTTACCGTGTCTCTCATCATTTAACCCCTTCCGTGTGAAGATGTTTCTATGCACAAGTGTTCAGGACTATCTACTAGGACTGTGGTTGTTACATTGTACCCCCCTTAAAGAAGAATTTCGTCCCGAAATTCAATTCTCCCATTATGAATACAATTGAGAATGACTTTTTATTATCTAAGGTAAAAGAATATTTATGTTTTCATTATTTGGGAAAACACGGGAGGACGGTTATAGTAGGTTTGAACCCAATATGTCAAACTTCTGCCTGGCTGGACAGTGAGCTTACTAGTATCCTTCTCAATCCTAGTGAATATCGATCTTCTACTTGATCAGGGCATTGAGACTATTGTAATTATTAGGATTTAGAATTCACGTCAAACCGTGTATACTTTGCTTAAACATGGTTCCATTGGTTTGTGTTCCTGATCATTTTAGTCCTTTGAGATAAGTTATTTAATTTCCTACTTCCTTAAAGAATAAGCCTAAATGATTCATTATGCTTCAACATTGCAATTTAGCTATTTGGGTGCTATCCTAAAATCTATAACATAATCATTTCTAATTGTTTTAGTCACATTACTATGCATTCTTAAAAATTTATAATCCTTACGAACTACCTTATAACTACTAAGGAAGATTTATAAAGATCATACCTTGGTCTACTCGCTCAGGGTTGAGTGTATCTAAGGCGTACATGCGATGAGCTCCTCAATCTCGTGCTTGAGGTTGCGAGGCTTGAGCAGGATTTGAAGAATCCTGAATTGGTGGCTAAAGTCGTTATACTGGAGGGAAGATCCTCTTATCTCGTTGTTTCTTAAAACACTGCTTTAAGAAGTGACATGGCCTTCCACAATAGTTGCAAAGCTTATCCTGACCCGAAGAATGAGTTGGGTGAGATATTAATTTCATCCTCTTCTTAGTCATAGGAGATGCAAATGGCGCCATTTTGGCTTTGCTTGCTGAGCCTCGAATAAGAGAACGTGTTTTGGCCCTACACTCGAAGTCCTTCTCTATTCGCATGGCTTTATCAACGATATCGGCAAAGTCAGTAAAGTCGAAGGTACACAATCTCGACTGGATTTCAGGTCGGAGACCTTCCTTAAACTTTTGCAATTTATATTCCTTGTCCTCAACAGCCTTTGGTACATATCGTGACAATTCGTAGAAGCGCGCTTTATATTGCGACACTGTCGTATTCCCTTGTTCCGACTTAAGAAACTCAGATATTTTCTCATAACGATAGCACGGAGGAAAGTATTTTTCAATGAACCTCTTCTTAAACTCAATCCAGGTCCACTCATAATCAGATGAGACTCTTCTTAGCACGCCTTCCAACCATATATCAGTCTCACCTTCCAAGGCGTAAGTGGTGAGAACAACCATTTGGGCATCTGAATAACCTAGCGGTTTCATCATCTTGGCCATTCTATTCAACCAGTGTTCTGCTAGAACTGGATCTGGTGCTCTTGAGAAGGACGGTGGCCTCAGCCTCTGAAACCTTTCAAACAGATCTACCACACTAACTTCTTTAGTCTTCGAGGCTGATGCATCCATATTATGTTGGAGAGATTCTAATAGTGTGGCAATCGAAGCCTGTTGTTGTTGTATGATGGTAGTCTGCTGACTAATAACATCGCTAGGTGGGGCTTCATGCTGCGCATTTGGTGGGGGTGTTCCAACAAGACCCGTAGATGGTTGAGATGGGATAGTAACTGATGCTGACTTTCTTTTAGGACTACTTGGCCTAACTGGAGGTATAAGAGAGCGCTCAAGACTCTCTTCCTTAGCAACCTCGTTTGTTGGCGAAGTTAACAAATGACCAATCTGAGGTCTTGGGTGACGGGATTTTGGGGCCATAATCTTGTTAATAGAAAGGATTCATTATAGTCATATCCTCATAAGTTTAAATAAGTCTTAACCTAAGATCGCAAAACAATTTATATGACTCGTATAACTGGAGTATTGTTCAAATCGATGGGTGCTCGAGAACTCCCTATCCTTTGTGATCGGGTGCAGCAAGACTCCAAAGATCTTAAGATGACCATCTAAGCATCCTTATACCCACGTCTTCTAGTCTTCGACCTACAATTAAGGTCCTATGATAATCTTAATGTTATGTTTGTGTCTAGAGATGGATTACAGGGGGTCTAAACTTATGAGTTCTTGAGTTTAAGCCAACTTTCCACAACACCTAAAATTTATTTCTAAGTTCAATGGCTATCGTAGAAATTCTCATGGGAGCCTAAAATTTTGGTTTCTAGATTCACAAGGCATCCTAAAAATGAGGGAATGAAACCTAGTTTCAAGTTTCTAATTTTTCAATGTAACTTCGATGTATTTAAAGTAATATATGTCCTGTTTTTCCCAAGGCCTGGTTTATCTAGACTCTATCTGATACCACTTTGTAACGCCTCGGTTTTTGGAACCCGAATATATGACTCGTTCTCCAAAAACGCAAGTGTTAGCCTATAAAATTCAGTGTAAATTTGAACCGCTTATCATTACTCAGAGTTAACAGCAACGAAGCTAGAGTAAACCATGTATTGTATACAAGCATTCTAACCATAATAAAAATCCAAATATAGCGCCCATACAGGACTTATACAAGCCCAAATACAAAGTTCATTAATTAAAAAAAAAACAGAAATCTATCATCTAATGGTAGAGCTCAATATGGGCCGCAGGGACCCCGTCTAGCTCCTCAGCTACCCGATCTGCTCTAACAACCCAGTGAACAACATTAGCTCACTTTATACTTGCATCAACTGTTACGGTTTGATAGCGTCAATGGCTATCGCAGTGAGGAGCACACTCTATGATTGTGCACTCATCATTCATAATCCAACATAGATCGCAAGTCATAAAATTAGATATATTAAACAGGGCATTTCATAATCATACTCATATACTAAAAAATTAAGCCAATCAATAGAATCTCATCATAAGCAAAATATAATAGCAATCGCAATATAAGGGAATATATCCAGAAAATCAAATAATCAATCATACGACTTTCTATTGCACCCAAAATCACATTGTACGTGAACTTCGCAAGATGATTAAAAAATTGATAAGCGAACTTCAACTCCACTTGGAAATCATGGTACAAGTGAAGTCTGTAAGGTATATAGAAAATCAAACTTTAAACCTCTACTTCACCCGGAAATCATATCATATGTGAACTCTACAAGATGGCTAGAAAATCGATAAGTGAACTTCAGCACCACCCGAAAATCATCATATGACTGAACACCGCAAGATGAAGAAAGAATCAACATAGGAACTCCGGCGTCATTCAAAAATCATATGAACTCTGCAAGATGGCTAGAAAATCGACAAACGAACTTCAGCTCCACCCGAAAATCATAACGAATTCATAATGACCCGAAAATCAACAAGATATGCAAATATAACTAACAAGCCACAAAATGACGTCAATGTTCTATCCAAGCCACGAAGGAAAAATAAACGATTCAAGCCACGTAAAGCAAATACGCGGTCCAAGCCTTATAAGGCATATGTGTGATCCAAGTCGCGTAAGTCAAATATGGACCACAAGATGGTGTGTTCATGACAGGTTTCATTCATTACATCACTCAATCATAAACAAAAAACATACAGTTAGTTAACAATGTACGACTAAACATAGCATGTTATTATCAATCATTTATGCTTGCTATAATTTAAGAGATGTTTTCATTATCTAACACAGAAATTAAGTGCGCAACATTTTAACATATACATATTCATATAATAAGTTAAGCATCTCAATCAAGTAACTTAAGAGATACTAAATGGAAGGGATTAAGGCAACATCTATTATTAGATTAATGAGTTTAAGTGGGAAGCTCAAAGGGTGGGTCCTCACCTTATAATTTAGTTTGTGTTGCCAAATGGTGTGTGTGCTTCTTAGGATTGAATCCTACTCAATTAAAATTGGAAGGGGTCGGCTCGATCTTACATTGACTGTCTTGATTTTTGCCTAGAGCTCAAACATGACGAATTCAAGAGACTTGTAAGGTTCCTACATATGCAAATAAAATTTAGAATTAAATGCTTTCAACTGTCATGACTTTAGAACTTAGGATATGGAGGAGCTACTTCCTATTCCACTAAGTCAACCCAACGCAACACCAACTGAGTCAACAGGCCCCGTGTGTTAACCAATGAGTCGAGGTAGCCGCATACTCCCTCTCTCCTCACTTTCTTTCACTCTACTTCTCCCTTCCTTTCTTTCTTTTTTCTTTTTTTTTTTCTTCCTTTCACTCCCTCTCTCTCATTCCATGCTGAAATGTCCAGCTAGACCTAGACTAGGCCCATGTCTAACTCGACCCAGCTGACTCGGATGGACTTGGTTTCAACCGAGTCAACTTGTCAACCACCTAAAGCCTAACTCCCTCTCTTCTTCCTTTCTCTTTTCCCTCTTCTTCTCTTTTTCCTTCTTTTCTTCTTTCTCTCTTTCGTTTCCTACTTCTTCTTCCTTTCCCTTAGGCTGGTACGTCCAGTAAAAACCCCCAGCTCGAACTAGGTCCGAGCTCAGCTTGACTCGACAGCGAGTCAGGGCTGCCACTTGAATTCTCTCTCTTCCTCTCCTAGCCCTTTCTTCTCATGCTTCTTTCTCTCTCTCTTTCCTCCTCATTTTTCTCCAGTTGCAATGACCAGCAACACCTCTGGCACAAGCCAGACCTGTTCCAGACTCAGCAACAGGTCAGACTCGGCTAGTAAGCTTGAAGGTGCCGGAAGCACTCCAGTAATGAGTCCACCTCCGACCTTCTCCTTCTCCTTGCTTCCATTCCTTTCCTTCCTCTTTCTCCACAAACGGACTAACAAGGAAATTGGTCCAGTCGAACCAGTTTAGTTAGCAGCTCGGGCCAGTTCGAACTAAGATCGAGCCGAGTTCACTATTGTAGCATTTTCACAAACACTTGGATTGCACCTTCAAAATTTCACTATATTTGAGACAACAGCAATGGTTTTACAGGTATTTTATCAAACACCTTTTAAGCAACATAGAAATCAAGAAAAAAGGGTGTTGGTTTCATATACATACCTTCTTTGCCACTAGTCACACTTCTTTGAGGCATTTCATCAAACTCCTGGTGAGCAACATCAATATCAAAGTAACTGAGTCACCGAACTGGTTCGATCCAAGTTTGATTCGAGCTGGAGCCAGCTCGAACTCATTTTCGAGCTCAAAAAATCAGCTCAACTCGGCTTGAACTTAGCTTTGAACCGAGTCGAATTGAGCTTTTTCAAGTCGAGTTGAGCGAGCTAGCTTGATTCGTGTACACCTCTAGGCCTCACCCAACTAGGGCTGTACACGAGCCAAGCTAGCTCAAAAAGCTCGCTCGGCTTGGCTCGATCTAGCTCGACTGGAACAATGGCTCGAGGCGAGCCGAGCTTCATACGACCCAGTTCGTTTTGAAAACAAGCCAAGTTCGAACATAGTAGAGCTTGACTCAACTTGACTCAAACCCGGCTCAGCTCGAAGCTCGAACTCAACTCGACTAGAATATATATTATATTATATTATATTATATTATATATATTATTATATTAAAAAAAAAAACTTAAAACATACCCTACCGGTCCATCCATTTCTTACCATTTCCCTTCCATACCTAACTCGACACACTTCAGCCTCTCTCTCTCTCTCTCTCTTAACATCAACAACAAGGTACCCTCTATGGCTCTATCTAATATAATATATATATATTATTAATTGAATATTTGATTTGGGGGTTGGGTTGGATTATTGAGTTGAGTCAGGTTGGGTTGGTTTGGGTTGGGTTGGGTTGGGAGTAGACTCGACTCGACTCGAGGTAAGCTTGCCTCGACTCGATCCACTAGATCGCCTTGAGCTCAACTCGAAAGGTTTGGCAAACAAGCCAAGCTCCAATAGTAAGCTTGAGGCCGAGCTCGAACTCAAGGAGAGCACGGACTAGCCAAGCCAAGCTTGACCCACCTCGACTCGGTTCGATGTACAACTCTAAACATGGTGCATTCCTGACCGTAGGGCGCACCTTTATGCAAGTATTGCATATCAATGCCATCCATCCATTTCACCTACTTCGGGGCATGAGCTGAAAAGGAAGGTAGTCTAATCTCAGGAGGACCAAACTGTGATGATTGACCATTAAAATCTTCTTATGGGCCACAAAAGTTCTGAATCAAGCTTATATTTGTTTGATTTTTTTTTTTTCATCCGTGTGACCTTATCAACAGCTTATATGAAAGATAAACATTATGGTAGGCATTACGGTGGACCCTAGGAAGTTTTTAATGATAGGCGTTCAATCACGGCTGTTTCCTATTGTATGGTCCCCTGAGATTTGGATATACTTCATTTTTGGTATCATACTCTAAAAGATCTGGCAGAGAGGATGGACGTCGTGGATATACAATACATACATCAAGGTGGACCCATGGTCAGTGCCGCTCGTAATCGCTCCGTCGAGGTTTGCTCGGTAACGCGACGGATGTATTACGGTAAGATGCGTCGGTAATCTAGCCGATGGATTTGGGCTTTTGTTTTTTAAATAACTTATACTGTTCATTTGATGGAAGAGTTGAGATAATCTAATGAAGAGCTGAAGTTAATTTAGTTGTTTTAGGTTTAATTTAATGGACCAGATCCATAGCTCAAGTGGTAGACAGAGTGAAAGATACCTCGTTTCAACACTTAGGTCTTGGTATCGATTCCCTAGTGGGGGTGGCTAACAGTGAAGTGTGAACTGACAGTGGGTGTACTAAGCTAACAAAAATAAATAATAATAATAAAAGTTTATAATTAAATGGAAGTGGACCACCTGATTGTTGAATCAATTAAGAGACCTTAGCTTTGAAACGAGGTACCTTTCACTCAGTCTACCACTTGAGCTATAGATCAGGGTGTCTTTTGCATTCCCAGTTTAGCACCATTTAAAGTCAGAACTTGGAAGCAATTCAACCGTATCTATATGGAGTATTTGTAAAGCAATACATACCGTTATCGCTAACCCAACAGGGCCAAATACCAGCCATCTGATTTTCCGTTTTACTATAACAATTCATTCGATAGCCCTTAATTGGATGGATAGAGTATAATTGTATGGTTAGGATTTCTCGAACATGTGAGGATACCATTTCCTAAATGGTGGTGGTATCATGGGAATCTATCCCACCTGATAAGTAGGAGAGCCAGATTACATGACCAGGTCATGGTTTTTTAATGGCCGGATTTTACGATAATAGGTAATGGATTTTTTTTTTTTTTTTGGTTCAATTAAAATACACCAAATTGATACACGAGAGGTCTCGCGTCCAACCGTTGGACCAATAATTAACAGTCCACACGGAGTCACTTCTAACCTATTAAGTTTCTACAGCATCCAACCCGTCTAATAGTTTAATACCACTAGAAGAATTACATTGTGTAAAAATCTGCAATTTTCCTATTTATCAATGTGTAGACATTGTTTTATATGGTGTGGTCCACCTTATTAGTGGATATGGATAGATTTTTCAGAATATAATCCTCATGTTGGGACAAAACTATTGGAAGGATTGGATTCCATTTGAACTTAATAGGGTGGAAGTTACATGTTGGGTGGAGCTTTACTTGTGGTCCGACCGAACTGGACTTAGACCGGAATTTGAGATTTTTACCAAAATGGCCCGTGGTGGGTTACCTCACATGCAGACGGCCCAGTGCGTTGGTACCCCAGACCAACTTCAACCCCACTACACTACCAAAGTAATTCGATTGCTTGCTCTCTGTGAGTGAATTGAATGAATGTGGTGATGGGGCTAGGCTGGCAAACGTGCCATGCTCGGGTAAGGTTTTTTTTTTTCCCTATTAACGTGATTCAAGCATACCATATCGATGGGATCGAATCCATCACCATTGACTTGAATAAGTAGGCCATCCGAATATTAATCTGTCCCATACAAACACATGTATACATGAAGTCGTGATTGATCAGGTCAGGTTAAAATGACTTAATCCCGACCCGTACAAAAATTAATCAGGCAATTCATATTGTTGTTGTCAATTCAATCAAATTAGGCTATATTTGTTAATGTTGGCTTGAATTGATTATTCGTGTGAGAGTAAGATGCATGGACATGGCAAAGTTTACTTGACTCAAGGATTTTGATTGAATTGATGGTGTCCCCCCGCATCGAGATGGAGAGATTGGAGATTGGACCGGAATCTACTTATCCTCTCAATCACCGGTTTGCACTCGGTTTAGACAATTTGTCATTCCGAATGGATTCTTTTTGCTCTGTAATATTATATATGCATTTATAGACTTGAGACTTTTTCTTTCGCTAGTATTTTAGCTTGTATATCTCTCAAATGAGCAATAATATACAAATAAATGAAATTAGGCTAAACAATGCTAATTTTATTGATATTTAAAATATGTGGTCCATTATAATTAACAAAGTAATAATCAACCAGAAAAATAAGCGAAATCAAAACAAAGATAAATATTTAATTCGTCTATCGAAACAAATGATTTAGGCATGCAGTCAACAAGATATGACCGGATTAATATGATAACTAAATTGGAATTAAATTGATCATATGATCTTACCATGTAAGGTTGATGATATTTACTCATACTCATAAGGTAGTACAGTGATAGTTGCTATGTAGTAGTTATTTATACTAGACTAAACTAAGGAAAGGAATAATAAATGTAAAATAGATAGATGTGTTTGACATGGGGCCTCGTACTTCTTTATGTGCTCCATTTATAGCTTGTTGAGGTGATGAAACCTTCGCCAGGTTTCCTTGTTGCTTCTGGATCTTTCATACTCACGTCACAGTTCTGAATATGAAAATTTCCTTGATTGATCCGGAACTACCAGCTTGCAATAGAAAGAAAGAGCCCTAGTTGGATATAAAATTGGTGGCTTCTCGGATCTTTTTCTTATAGTTGATCTTTTGCGGAGATGTTTGTCGCCCATTAAAGACCAAACCTATGAATGTCAAGATTCCTCTAATAAAGACAACTAGACCAAGATCAAGCCCGCTCATTTAGTGGCTTAGCTCCTCCACCTCAAGGTGTTGGGTGGTTCACATCAAACCACCTTTTGCATTTAATCATCCATAATGTGTCTGTCTCTCTCAACTTAGGTCCAAACCAAAGATGGATTGGCTGGATCAATGGTCCAACCCCCTAATATTCAGAACTTTCTCGGGTGTTGCTGGTTCTCTAAACGTATTTGGAAAGATCATTTTAGAAGGACTGTGAGAGATGGCCTCACCGAAATTATCATAGCTAGATACATAATTTAATCCGTTTTCTTGGAGGGTCTTTTATAGTTTTGATACATATATTGCCTCTTTAATTGGGCACAATGAACATGACCATGTGGCATGCAACGATTCATCTGCTAAAGGCACGCATAAGGGGTCTGGGCACAATGAACATGACCACGTGGCATGCAACGATTCATCTGCTAGCAAGGGGTCTATGCCAATGCATTAATAAAGAAATGTCGATAAACGTGGCTATGTAGTATGCAACGATTCATCCCCCTAAAAGCATGCGTAAGGATCTATGCATTGATAAATAAATGCGTAACAAAGGAAGATCAACCAAAGATATCTTCGGGTGCGAGTATGACTTTCATATGTGCCAAACACAGTGTCACCATGTGGCAATTTTCTACTGGGCACTGAAAATGGGTGTAAACACATGCTAACCTAGTAGGTCCAAGCTGGGTCAAGCTCGTCATGCAGGATGGGTCACCCGGCCGATTGACGGGGGACAAAAGGGTTTAAGACGAGGAATCAAGGACAGTGTTCTCGGAAAAAAAAGAAAGAAAAAAAAAGGCAGTACTAAAGACTTGTGGGTTAGAAGCTAAGTGATGAAGCTCTCCAGGAAAATGGTGATAAGAATGGGGATTTTCAAAGGACGAGTGGCCCATGGTTCACTGATCCAGACTGTCCATATGATAGGCCTGACACTACGATGACCTATGCCCCCAAAATTCCCCAGATTGAAGATCCCACCGTTATAATACTTGGCCTTTTCCTTGCTCAACTGTTCAGCCTTCCTGCATTTTTTATTTTTTATTTTAAATATTTAACCATCCATGTGTTGGCCACCCATTCAAGGATTTGAATGTTTCTAATTTCAGCAATTTTTGGTTTATGCGCCATCCACACAGATTCAGATCACTGAACCATTTAGCCCCCACTCGTACAAACAGAAAAACCAATAGTGTTGTACGAACTTTTCGGCCCCTGCCTGAGCCTGAGCATCCTATACCACCAACTCATCAAAAAAAAATCCCCAGAGAAAATGCGGGATCAAGCAAGCTTTTCGGTGTCCCAGTAACAATGCATCCATCACCTTGACTGGCAATGGGAGCAAATAACCTTCATGCTTCACACCTTTGCAAGATAGCAAAACCAGAACCACAAAAACCATGCATCATTCAGATTGATGCATGGCCTTGATTTCCTCAAATGTCCCTACAATCAGAAGATAGATAGAGAGATATAAAATGATGGGATTTCTAGCGCCGATCCTACTCTGAACAAAGCAAATATATTTCCCAAAAGAACCTTACAAAACTAAATATCATAAGGAAAGAGACCATGTTGGCATTATTGCAGCCATCAACTTCAAACATACTGAAATAGAAATTCAAAATCCCAAAAACAAAAGTGCACCCATTTAAGATTTCTATGGCATCTATGGTAGTCATATATCTATGTAGCTGACAGACTACACAGGAAGATCATCAAGTGGCCATGTGCTTCCCAACCTTCTGCTGCAGCTCCTCCTTCCTTGCCCCCACAACCTTGTCCACTATCTTCCCTTCCTTCAGGAACATGAAAGTCGGCATTGCCTCTATCGCCCAATCTTGAGCAACACTCTGCAACTCCCGAGTAGAAAAAATTACACTCATTGCTGAATTATTCGTAGCACAGAACACATAACGCCAGAAAATAATACCAGAATAAGAATAATATTCATCTGATTGCAAAGAGAAGGGATGATGGAGTTTACCTTCAATTCGTCAACATCTACCTTCAGAAAAATAACCTCAGGCAATTTTTTGGCGAGCTCGGCCAGGACAGGGCCAATGAAACGGCACGGCCCGCACCATGAAGCAGTAAAATCGACCACCACCTGTGGATAGACAAAAAAGATACAGGTTTCGTGAGGATCCACGATGTATGAAACCCTAACCACAGACCAGCATCTGAAGAAAGTCAGATCAAGTACATTGATCTGATTATCAAGGATGATAAGCACAAGCATAATAAGAGATTAACCAAAAATGAACCTTCTTCATGCAGCCTAGCCATGAGTATCAAGAAAAAGTAGACAGAAAACTCTCCTGTTTTTGGGCAGTCAACAACGCATTCATTTCTCAACTGTCTGAGTTTTCTCTGTATAAATGGTAAAGATGAATCTGAGGGTTCAGTTGTCGGTATTTTGTAGAAGGAATAATGCTCTGGACATCTAACCCTTTTCCACAGAAGAGGCAAAAAGGTTAGGTTTAGTTGTTTAAGCTGTGTTTAATTTCCCTGGATAAGTATTATATATCAGGCTATTAAAAAAAAAAAAAAAGTTTCCCCGGATAAAGATAAAGACATCTAATATAAACATATGCCAGGCACACATGAGGCATGCCATGATTAAACTACACGTATTAAATAATTGCATTCCCAATTTATCACAAGGGGAAACTGGCTCCAACTGGAGAATTTTCTCAAGAAAGTTTTGGAGAATGCACAACGGGGGTGTTTGGATGGAGTAAAAAAATAAAATGTGTGGATGGAAAAGAATGTCCAGTTTTTAAGGAAAAGTTCAGAAAATGGAAATTGGTTTCTACCTTTACTCCCCCCCCCCCCCAGTGAAGAGGTAGAAAGGTGGGTTTTCCATGGAAAACGATTTCATTTCTAGGGATTTTCAGTGCTTGTGTCAGGCATTCATGGGCATAACTTTTGGGTTGAGCTTTTGTGCAATTGTAGTCTAAAGGTGCATCATGTTCCCAAATGAAATAATCTCCTCAGCTGTGAGAGTGAGTGAGGACCAAGGTGAGTGTGGGGATTGTTAGTTGTGCAACCCCTAGGTGGGGCCCCTGGGGTGTGGGCACCCATGCCTCCCATAACACTTGGGCTGTCAATATGCAACTGATTGAGGATCCGCCAAGCCCATAGCTGAGTACGTAGGGCCAGAGGGTGGATCATGGAGAACCACATCTATATGATTGTATCCTTTTGCCCTGTAATTTTGACTTCTTCTTTTTTTTTTTTTTTTTCTAATATCACTTAGGCAACGTTTGCCGTTTGCCATGTATGGATTCCTTTATTGTTTTTTCAACTTCAATTGTCTCTGTTACACCAAATCGGGTAAGTGGAACTTTTGAGTTGAACTGACAATGTATCAATGGGCAGTGTGATACTGTTTTGGACCAATGATGATGATTACGCATAAATATTAAAATGGGATATTTTTGTCTTGGATGTTTTTCTTGACAGACTAATCCCTGACTCTCATCTTATGTAGTGATTAGCAGTGACATCTAAAACAATCATTGCAGACCTATTAAAGGGACAGAAATATGATTAAAATAATTTACATGACTGGAGCAGATCAGTCAGAATTTTATTAGATGATGAAGATGCATTATACAGCTAGAATCTGTTAAATGTGACCCTCACCTCAATAAGGACTTTTTAAAGACAGTTTAATGTAGCCAAGAAAGTATGATGAATTGAAGAAGCACAACAAAACTGCTCGTAATATCCCAATGAGTACTACCCTGAACAAGGAGAGTCCACTTATGAGGTTTATGGGACAACCAAGGAAATGTTGGAGGCATTAACTAGGAAATGCGTTGCTAATGCAGGGGCATTTTCAGACTAGGCTCAAGTGGGGTGGCCTGTGGGATGTGGGGGCACACTTAGGGTAGCCGGCTCGTGTGAGGCGAGACCCATGTGATGTGAGGCCCACGAGGGGGGTTCGGCCGAGTATCTAACCAATGGGGAGTGGGGCCTGGGTTATGAGATAAAGAGATCGATTCACCACACTCTATCAGTTTGAGCTTTTGGAGGAAGTGGTTAGTTGTCCTGCATCAAAGTGGTATTAGAGCAGGAAGTCTCAGGTTTGAGACTCCTCACCGGAGGTGATAAATGCAAAGGTATTTTATGCCAACGAAAAAGTCCTCACCCACACTCAGACCCTCCTTCCCTTGACCTAATGATGGAGAAGGTTTTGCAGATTATCAGCTCCCTCTGCTCAAAGAAATGGTATATGCCCCAAGAATCTAGAGGAATTTGATATCTGTAGCGTGTTTAGTAAAAGAGAAATTTGATGAAAGGTTTAGTAAAAGTAGGGTCTCATTGGGGAAAAACAATATAATATTCTCAAGGAGAGAGTTGTCTGAAGCTTGTTCAAGAAAAATATTGTAAAAACTTTTCATCAATGCCCACTTTTCTCTTCTTCTTTTTTCTTTTTATTATTATATATGATGTTGGTATCATATTTGTATTGATAAACATCCGTGCTCCAGAGTTGATTCGATTCCCTTCATCATTGTCATACCAAAAAGAATCTGTTGCAAAAGATTTCAAGACTGCTTCATCACATCGCCCATATCAGACCATTCTTGTTTTGTAAACTAACATCCTTTGTGCTAATTGCCCTTTTTTATTTGCTCTAAATCAGAGTGATTAAGTATCGCTCCATTACAGGCGTACAACTAAGCCTCGACTTTCCACGACATTTCATTTTTTATTTTTTCATTATTTTATTTTATTTTTTATTTTTATTTATTTATTTATTTTGGGGTGGGGGGTGCTGGAAGTCCTGCCTTCCATTTTTCTTTTCACATAATGAATTTAAAAATTCATGAAAGAGATATTTATATTGAGAATGTAAATTGTATCAATGTGGAGAACATCAACATTCTGTATTGGGCAAGTGAAGAAACTGAAGTATGGTTTAATTTGGGTTACTATGTCATATCTCAGTCTAAAAATTTGTCCATTAGATTATCACTTCAATCTATCCAAACCTATAGCCTCCTAACCATCCTCAGGGAGCCTGAACGAACTTTTAGAACCAAATGTTCATGCACGCAAAAGGCAAGCTTCATACAGTGCTAAGATAGAAGGATACAACATGGATGACATGAAGATGATGATGCAATATACATTGGAAAAAGGTCGTAAGCATATACAGTCAATTTGGTCACGGTAGAGGAGAGTAGAAAAGGGAATAATTGTTATCCATGTGTCAAATCCTAGACAAGAGGCATTTACAGAATCAAGTAATGCCTTTACCATGCAACCTAAGCCCCATATGCTAGATAAAGGCGACAGAAATTTTGGATGACATCAGTAATCCCAAATTACACAAAAACAACTCGATCTCCACATGCACAAGATCTGATAAAGCGTATGAATGTCGAAATCAAGGATTACTCATGTAACATTGACCCAAGTGCCTTCATGACTGGTTAAAGTCAATGGACGGCTATTTTTTATGGTTCCAGATGTCAAAGGACATGAACCTCCATTTCACAGCATTGAAACTCGAATGGTATGGATAGAATTTGTGGTAATCAATAAAGGGAAATCTGTTTGTAGTGGTCTTCCTCCAGAATCCACTTGGGAAGCAGTGAAATCAAGAATGAAAGGGTGATCCCTACCTATGGATTATGAAACTAATTTGTTTCGAGAACTACTCACACTCAAGACAAGAAAATCTTACCATTGAAGAATACATGCAAAAAAACCTATGACTTGATGGTTTCTAGTGAGTTCGTGGAGATGGAAATGCAACAGGTTGCATGTTACTGCAAATGGGATGAGAGACAGTTTGAACAATTAAAGACTCCATACATATGTAACGAGACAAATGGTTCTCTCTGTGAGAAGTTTATTGATAAAAGGTTCCTTTTAGCTTATTCCTACAAATGGAATTTTCTTAGAGAGAGACACAGAGATCATTTAAGCTTTGGAGAGATTCCATCAAACATGTGGTGATTTATACTAGTGTAGTGAGATTTCAGCCATCTATCCTGCCATCATTTTGTGTCAATTTATACTAGGAAGTATTGGTGAGAGATCTAAACACTTTCCACACATTTCTGCTAGTATTTACTGCAAATAACAGTCTCTTTGCAAGATATTTAAGAACATATCTGTGAAGATCAAGTCTAGATACTTCCTGCATCAGACTACAGATGTGCTGATCAGTGGATCTCCCGCTTATGAGTTCTTTCTTGATACATCAGATTTGTGATTTGCTGGTGTTGAAATTTGTCAGATATTGGAATCCCCCTTTTTTAATTGAGCTTATAGTAAATGAAGCATTCGGTTCATCTACTATTAGGGTTCTCATCCCATTTTTTTGTTAGGATACTGGTCAATAACCATTTGCAGGTTGAGATACAGTTCATCCTAGGGGATTTTATTTTATTTTTATTTTTTATTTTTTTATTTTTTTTTGAGAGGCATCCCAATGGATTTCATAAAGAAATCTTGATCGCAGTAATTCTCATATCCATGTCTGATTTTTTCTGAACATCATCTTATTTTTGAAATTCCATCACTTTTAATTGTAACTTGACAAAGATCAAGTCTTGTGATGATCAATAGTGGTGCATCACAGCGTGATGCCTTGCTCGGTAGGAGCTTGCACTTGGGCTACAATCATTTGCAGATTCAAACATCTAGGATTCATTTGGATGCACTACCAGACTAAATTGCAATCACCATGCCGAAGCAGAATAATCAACTGTAATTTCCTTCCCAAACATCCATGTTGAGGATCTAGTTTCCAAATTGCAATTACATTGCCAACAAGTTGAAGTGAAAAGGATCTAGCTTCGCGAACATCATTGATTATTGTCGTTTCTTGATTGAATCGAATGCTTATGGCTCAATTCACTCATGTTTGATTGTCATTTCTTGATTGACAGTTGGGTAAGATTGACTTCCAAAAAACACATGAAACATTTGAAAAAAAAATTCCTTATTTTGGCCTGTGCAATTGAAAACAGATAGCCTACTCGATGCAACATCTGTTTTCCATGCATTTAAAAACATAGCGCCTTTTCACCTGCAAGCGGCGTCAAAGCACACTCTGCTAGAATTGGAGCTTATAAAGGATACCATCAAACACAGCTGGAAGTACGTTAGTGCTAAGGCATGTGGGTAGAGAATAGGGGTGGCAAAGCAGGCCCAAGCCCGAGCCCAAAAAAAATTGATTGGGCCCAACCATACTTGATCCTGCCCAAGATTTGATGAAATTCCTATTTCCCACTTGAATGTTCCTAATTTATCTGTTGATTAAGTGGGCCACATGCACAAAGAAGTAGACGTTTTATAGGAATGAAGGATGCGGATTGGGTACCCACCCGTCTATCCCGAGCTTGGCATGGGCAGGTCCTCTCAGTGGCCACCATGATGTATGGGTTTTATCCACACCGTCTATCCATTTTGCCATCCAAAAATGAGGGAGTGGACTGCACCACACGAAGCAGCGGTGATATGGACGACCAGCGTTGAAACCTTTCAAGGGCCCACCGTGACATTTATTTGCCATCCAACCTGCTCATAAGGTCACATGGACCTGGATGAAGGGAAAACACAAATACCAGCTTGATCCAAAACTTCTCCGGCTCCCAAGAAGTTTTCAACGGTAGGAATTTAATCCCTGCTGTGTGGTCCATTTGAGCATTGGATCTGCCTCATTTTTGGGCTTATACCCTAAAATGATATGGAAAAATGGATGGACAGTGTGGATAAAGCCCATACATCATAGTGGCCACTCAGAGCCCATGCCCCTGCTCCTGCCAAGCTGGGCCGGGGTAGTACCCAATATACGCGTCCAGGAATGAAACCAACGGTCTACATTTAAGATGGATGGGTAGTCTAATCAAGGATACGGATGGCGTATTTGTAGGATATACCACATATACATATAAAGTCGGATCTGGCAGGGCCGGGTCAGTCCCAAGCCCGACAAGAAAATCGATCGGGCAATGCATGCAAGGCCCAAGCCCGACACAGGCCAAGCTAGTAGGTGTTGTTGTATTTCCCACAGATCGAAAGTTTACAATTGTCCCATCAAGGTGCATTTCGAGATGTAATCCATCCACGGTGGGACACAACAAACCAAGGGTCTGGATCGCCGAACCAAGGGTCTTATCTCTCATAATCGAAAGCGACAATACAAACCCCATAGAGAAGAAGAAAGAAACCCAAAAAATGAATCTGAGAAGAAAACAAAGACAACCCATGATTGAAATCCACATAAAAAGTAAAACCCATCACTAGAAACATCGAATCAGATAAGAATTTCATCACATAAATCGATGAGAATCAAAAGAGAGAAGAAACCTCAAGAAAGCAAGGAACAGAATGGCATAGAATGAGAAATAAAAGAAAGAGAGAGGGTAGAAAAGAAAACCAGCTTCTTGGAGTCGTTGCCCCTTTGCAGCTGTTCATTCCAAGCATCGATGGTGTGGCAGCTAACCACAGCTCCTTCTTCCGCCATTTCTCTCTCTCTCTCTTAAAAAAATGAACCTGAATTTCTAGCCTCCTACGTTCGATTTCTTCGAGGAAGGGCTTCTTTAAATAACTAACCCCAGCCAGATTTAACCCTCTATTCGAAATGAATTGCGAGAATGCCATCAGAACGGACAGGAACTCCGAGGGGCCACCGTGACGTATGGTTTTATCCACACCGTCCATCTATTTGCTACATCAATTTAGTGTATGAATCCATAAATGATGTAGATCTAAGGCTCAAGTGGACCATATCGTAGGGATTAAATACATACCGTTGAAAGCTTCCTACGGACCCTATGGACAGGTTGGATGGAAATCCACTATTGTGTGGTCCACTTGAGCCTTTGGATCTGACCAAGTTTTAGGCTCAAATCTAAAATGGATAGACGGTGTGGATAAAACGGATACGTGGCCCCTCAGAGTTCGTATCCGTTCGAATACAGGCGGGGTGGTCCCAATCAAAGTTAAGCCCACACGCGTCAACTGATGCAGGCGTCACCGCATACGAGAGGAGAAATATATCGAAACCATGGATTTTCTAGAACAAGAACGGATTTTCTAGAACAAGAACGGCATCAGCCCAGGTGGGCCACTACTAACTGACCAAATTTACGGTTGTAAAAAATCAGCAATTTTTTAAAAAAAAATCGGACAGATTATTTTTAGGGTAATTAAGGGTTCGTCACTAATTTTATATCAGTATTCTAAAATCAACTCACTTTTAAGTTATTTAAAGTTGCCCGCTTATATTTTGAAACCTCAGCCGTTACAATATCAATATGGCCATTTTTCCATTAAAAGTTTTTCACCGATCAACCCTATTATTTCGGGATAGTGTGAAAAAGAGATCAGGAGGCTCATCTTTATATATTCATTCCATACGCTCATTCTCATTTTATGTTATGGTAAACAATATGAGTGAGATCTGAATTGCAAGTGGGCTAATGTAGATAATGTTAAAGCTGTAAAATATATTTTCCAAGTATGATCCACTTTAGCATTAGATTTACCTTATTTTCAGGGTCATACCTTAAGATGACCTAGAAAGATGGACGGACAGTGTGGATTTTTACAAACATTATAATGGCTCTCACCTAGCTTACAACCCGTGGATGTGGCGTGTACTTGATAAGACCCTGTCATTAATATAGAAAGTACTGCCCTAATAGTGGGTGCCACCTTGATGAATGGATTGAATATGCATTCATAATATGTATGTGACCCATGAAAGTACGGTCAAACCTTTTGATAAGGTGAAAAAAATATGATGCAAGGTAAAATAAATTTCAGCTTGATCAAAATTTTTTGTGACCCATGAAAAGCTTTTAATGGTCAAACGCTATTATTTTCCATGTTTTAGTCCATTTAATATTTGGACCTTCTTAATTTTTGGGTCATGCCCTAAAATGATATGGAAACAAGGATAAACAACATAAAATTATAAATATACAATACATACATCAAGGTGAGCCCCATGGGTGGGGCAACAATATACACCATGTAATCGGGGTCCACCTAATCCACTCCCCCGTTGGATTGCCTATAAATGCCATCAGATCAAGGTGGCTACTGAACAATGCTCTGTAGGCTCCACCATAATATGTATGTTTTATCTATACCATCCATCCATGCATTTTGGATAATTATTGTAGGGAACTATCTCAAAATAAGTCAGATCCAAATCTCAAGTGGACCACACCACATGAAAACAATAGTGATTGAATTCTAACCATTAAAAACTTCATAGGGCCCACTATATAATATTTATTTGAATCTAACATGTTTATAAGATCACACATACATGGATGATGTGAAAACACAAATATCATCTTAATCCAAAACTTTTGTGTTCCCCAAGTATATTTTCATGATAAACATTTAATTCACACTATTTCTTCTGGTGTGGCTCACTTGAGCTTTGGAGACGCTTTATATTTTGGGCTAAGCCCTAAAATTAGTTTGTAAAATGGTTGGACTAAGCAGATAAAATATATAAATCTAGGTGAGCCCCACAAAGTCTACTTAGTATGGTTAGCATACTGAGTTACTACAGAGTCTGCATCTGCTATTAATGACATGGTTTTATGTATTCCTAGAATCACCGGGGTTAGTGTATCCTTAATTGTGGGTTTGAGTTTAATATATTTTACTTACATCCACTTTGTACATTGATTTTAATAGCTCGTTTTAAGGCACTGTCCCAAAAATTAAGAAGATTCAAATCTTATATGGATCAAATTAGAGGAAACCTTTATTATTAACTTCATGCTATTAAAAACTTTGTGGAGGTCGCAGAATGTTTATTTTCAATCCAACGTATTGGCAATTAGAAAGGCCTAGATGAAGAGACTGCACAAATATGAACTTGATCCAAAGCTTTTGTGGCCCCCCAAAATTTTTTATTAACTAATTACCATTGTTTCTTGTACTATTGTCAACCGGAGGTTTAAATCTATTTCATTTTTTGAATTGTGTCCTAAAATGAGTTTCCAAAAATGACTGGATGGCATAGATGTAAGGAAAATACATATAGGTGGGCTCCACGTTCAGAAAAACACCGCGTTAAATGACACTAGAACAAAACCTAATCCATTTCCCCTCTTGCCAAAGCTGATGTGACATTTGAATGAAATCCCACTAATCCATTTCCCCTCTTGCCAAAGCTGATGTGACATTTGAATGAAATCCCACTATGCAAGGCCTACCTTGATATTTGCGGGAAATTCATCTTGTTCATCCCTTTTTCATGTTATTTTAAAACATAAGATTAAAAATAAGATAGTTCTTAAAACTCAAGTGGGCCACATGAGTTGAAATAATAGAAAGGGATTGCTTACAATTTAATACTTACAGTGTTAGATCATGATGTTTATATGCAATCCAAATCATTCATAAAGTGACTAACTGTTCTTAAAGTCCTTTTCACTATTATGATGAGTTGAAACAATAAAAACATTAGCCTCATCCAAAGCTTTTGCCGCATCAATAATATTTCAACGATTTGTATACAATCTTCACTTTCTCTATTGTGTGACCACTTTCTCTTCTACATTAATTAGGTGTCTTTAACTAGAACTATTTTATTATTTTATAAAGTAAATGAAGTCAGGCGGTTAAATCAAGTGGTTTTCATCACTTCGGGAAAAGATACGTTTTAGTAATAGATCTTATTTTTAATACAGGACACACCTATCGAGTGTAAACCTTTTATCTTTGGATAATGACATCTCAATGACGTCCACTCGATGGACGGCTTGGATATTTCACCTGCCTGCCACGTTGGCGTATGAGGTGGTTGACTTGTACACGAGTGGGCTTAGCAAAACTTTACTTAGAGCACGTGTCCTCAGCAAAGTTTGACCGTAGAGGTTTGCTCGGACACGTTATTATGATGAGATATGTATACCTGTGCCAGGGATGTGTGGGGCTCACAGAGATGTCGGTGGTAAATCCACTCGTCCATCTATTTTTTAATACCACAATAAAATGGGATTCTAAAAATCAGGCATATCCAAAATTCCTGTGGACCGCCACAAATGAAACAGTGAGAAATCTTGCTCCCTACGTGTATGTGAAAAATCCACTCCGTTCATCTGTTTTTAAGACGAAAATAGACTATAAGTCTAAAAATCGAATGCAATTCGCTCTTCATATGTTCCTGGGCTGTGTGGGTACCACATAGATATGTCCTTGAAAAATCCACTCTGTTCATCTGTCTGTTATCCAAACCTCATGTGGGCCACCGCAAATGAAACATCCATTGAAAGCTTTTTGCAAGTGACCATGATTTTTATACGCCACCTAAACTGTTCATTTGGTTATTACCACTCAAATAAACTATAGTAACAATTATCATCTAGATATACAAAACATCTGTCATACTAGCCATTCAATCCCCACTGTTTCATATGATATGGCCCACCTTAGTTTTGGATATACCTGAATTTTAGAGTCTTATCCTATCGTGGTCTTTAAAAATAGACGGTCAGTGAGGATTTGTAATGGACATCTCTCCAGCCAATACACAGCCTCCGGCACAAGTATATCTCCGCACTTAGGGCACATGCATATTTCATTCGAGGTAAGCTCGAGTTCTGTGAACCGCTCACTCGAGGCAGCGAGTTATCTACACGTCACTTCTTTCACAAATCAAGCGCCACACGAGATCCACACTCTCGGACACGGATCTCATGCCAAAGCCATAAACAGAAGTCCTGCTGGGAACTTAAGTGGGCCACCATAATGTTTGTGAGAAATCTATCCCATTCATTAATTTTGTAAGCTCATTTTAGAACATGAGGCCAAAAATGATCTGGATCCAAGACTCAAGTGGGCTGAAATCGTGAGGATTAAAAGTTCACAGTTGAAATATTTGTGGGGCTAAAGAAATTTTGAATCAAACTAATATTTATTTTTTCAGTTCATCACAGTAAAAATGACATTATCAACTATATGGATGGCTTTGTAAAAGTCATTGTAGACCCTTGGAAGGTTTCAACTACAGAAATTTTCCTAACCACCTTTTCCTTCAGCGTAGCCCACTTGGTATCGGATCCTGCTAAATTTCCGTCTCAAGTTCTAAATATTATGGTTTGTCCCACCTACGTTTTGAGTAGATGAACTTACCGCGAAAGTCTTTCACAGGATATGCACGTCCACAGTCTACATCAGGTACACTGCTTCATTTCATTTATATAATAATAAAAAAAATCATGATAATAAAAAAATTTCATGTAAACCACAACATAGGAAATAATATAGGGATGAAATGACTACCATTAGTTTAGCATAGGTCCCACTGTAGTGTTTATACGTCATCTAATCCATTCATCTGATTTACCCCATTAGGATGAAAAAATTATCCAAAAATAAAAAATAATAAATAGTGTATTACAAAACTCAGGTGGGCCATACCTCATGATCATGAATTTAGTGCTTTCAGGTTTAATTCAGTGGCCACTGAGTCTTGAATCAGCCTAATTTTTGCAATTAAGGCCAAACAAGGAATAGTCATCTGATGGACGGTATGGATTTTATGCACGTTTAGTCCTTTCAACACATTAACCTTGGTAGGCAACCAGGCAAGGTTGACAACATTTGGTGAAGACGTAATGATGTAGGGGTGCTGACGTTTGGCAATGGCTGATGTATTGGTTTGGGGCAGGTAAGCATATAGGCGAAGAATTTCAGGACCTAGTAGCTATTTGGTGCATGAATGAGGCAGACTGTAATGCGTTTTCTGAAACGATGAACATATGGCTATGGACGACTGGCAAGCAGCCATAAGAACTGTGATATAAAATAATGATAAAGAGGACTCAATGACATAGACCTAAGATGCCAATGTACACAATGCCTAACAACCCCGCGATCTTCTACCTTTAATGTGACTTTTATAGAGATATACAATTTATATGTATGAAATAAATTATTATATACATGAAAAGAAATTACTTATATGAAAAGATGAAAAGATAGTAATTGCAAAATTTATATATATAAGAGAGTTTAAATAATGATCTGCTTTCAGAGGTGTTATCTGGTTGTATTTTCTTGGAAATCGATACTTAAGACATCAGTGTTGAGATGAGGTTATCTTCACCCAATCGACCACTTATGATATGGATTGGTATATTTAAGAAATAAAACTTATAAGCAACTCAACTGATGCATGGAATACTTGCAAACCTATCTAAAGCATAACCCAAAAAATATACTAAAAAATTAATATTAACCATTTGATTTTCTTTTTAACTTTGGCCCACCAACTATTTTACTTATAACCATTCATTTGATAGATTATTAGAATATCTTGGGTAGAATGCTCTATATAAATTGTGTATGATAAATGTACATAAATGCCACTTGTGAGGACAACATTTTAAAAATGGTGGTGAAGTGTTGGAGGAATCTAGCTCCCTTTCACATGGAAGTGCTCAAGCTATTTGCAGCCCACGTACCATCATCAAACATGTGTGGGTAGGGCTGTACACGAACCAAGTTAGCTCGGTTAGCTCGCACGACTTGACTAGAAAAAGATCAACTTGACTCGGTTTGAAATTGAGTTCTAGCCGAGTCGAGCTGATTTTTCGAGCTCGATAAAATTTCAAACTGAGCTCGAGCTTGCCCGAGCTTGACTCGACTCAAATCGAACCCAACTCGAATCGAATTAGTTCAGTGACTCGGTTACTTTGATATTGATGTTGCTCACCAAGTGTTTGATGAAATGACTTAACAAAGTGTGGTTGGTGGCAAAAAAGTATGTATATGATATAAATACTTCTTTTTTTTCTTGATTTTTATGTTGCTTAGAAGGTGTTTGATAAAATATTTGTAAAAAGTTGTTTTACATTGAAGGTGTAGTCCATGTGTTTGTGAAAATGCTGCACTGGCTCGAACTTGACTTGAACTGGTTGGAGCTGCGGACCGAAACGAGCCGAGATGGCCAATCAGGCTCGAGGACCAAGCCGAGCCGAGTTCGTGCTGAGGTCAACAAGTAGCCGGTTCAACTCGTGTACACCTCTAAGCGTGGGTGAATCTAGCAGCCATGACACCGTGAACATAAATATGGACCAAAAAATCAGGCACAGCATACTAATCAGATAGCAACACGTGTATCATTGAATAAGGACGGATACCATATATTTTCTCAACTATCTATTTCTCTAAAATAATTGTGGGCCACCGGACAAATAGGACGGCCAGATTATATTACTCGGTCATGGTTTCTTAATGACCGGATTTATTGACTATTTGTAGGTCATGGTTTTTAGTGACCGGATTTATTGGCTACATGTCGTCCATTCCTATCCAATTAACATACACAAAATTAATATACGACTAGTCTCGTTTCCAACAGGTTTGACCACATTAGGATGAAAAAATTATCCAAAAATAAAAAATAATAAATAGTGTATTACAAAACTCAGGTGGGCCATACCTCATGAATTTAGTGCTTTCAGGTTTAATTCAGTGGCCACCTGAGTCTTGAATCAGCCTAATTTTTGCAATTAAGGCCAAACAAGGAATAGTCATCATGGACGGTATGGATTTTATGTACGTTTAGTCCTTTCACCACATTAACCTTGGTAGGCAACCTGACAAGGTTGACAACATTTGGTGAAGACGTAATGATGCAGGTGTGCTGACGTTTGGCAATGGCTGATGTATTGGTTTGGGGTAGGTAAGCATATAGGTGAAGAATTTCGGGATCTAGCAGCTATTTGGTGCATGAATGAGGCGGACTGTAATGAGTTTTCTGGGACGATGAGCAGATGGCTATGGACGACTGGCAAGCAGCCATAAGAACTGTGATATAAAATAATGATAAAGAGGACTCAATGACATAGACCTAAGATGTCAATGTACACAATGCTTAACAACCCCGCGATCTTCTAGCTTTAATGTGACTTTTATAGAGATATACAATTTATATGTATGAAATAAATTATTATATACATGAAAAGAAATTACTTATATGAAAAGATGAAAAGATAGTAATTGCAAAATTTATATATATAAGAGAGTTTAAATAATGATCTGCTTTCAGAGGTGTTTTCTGTTTGTATTTTCTTGGAAATTGATACTTAAGACATCAGTGTTGAGATGAGGTTATTTTCACCCAATCGACCACTTAAGATATGGATCGGTATATTTAAGAAATAAAACTTATAAGCAACTCAACTGATGCATGGAATACTTGCAAACCTATCTAAAGCATAACCCAAAAAATATACTAAAAAATTAATATTAACCATTTGATTTTCTTTTTAACTTTGGCCCACCGACTATTTTACTTATAACCATTCATTTGATAGATTATTAGAATATCTTGGGTAGAATGCTCTATATAAATTGTGTATGATAAATGTACATAAATGCCACATGTGAGGACAACATTTTAAAAATGGTGGTGAAGTGTTGGAGGAATCTAGCTCCCTTTCACATGGAAGTGCTCAAGCTATTTGCAGCACACGTACCATCATCAAACACGTGTGGGTAGGGCTGTGCACGAACCAAGTTAGCTTGGTTAGCTCACTCGACTCGACTCGAAGAAGATCGACTTGACTCGGTTTGAAACTGAGTTCTAGCCGAGTCGAGCTGATTTTTTGAGCTCAATAAAATTTTGAACTGAGCTCGAGCTTGCCCGAGCTTGACTCAACTCAGATCGAACCCAACTCGAATCGAATTAGTTCAGTGACTTGGTTACTTTGATATTGATGTTGCTCAACAAGTGTTTGATGAAATGACTCAACGAAGTGTGGTTGGTGGCAAAAAAGGTATGTATATGAAACAAATACCCCTTTTTTTCTTGATTTTTATGTTGCTTAGAAAGTGTTTGATAAAATATTTGTAAAAAGTTGTTTTACATACAGTAAGATTTTGAAAGTGTAGTTCATGTGTTTGTGAAAATGCCGCACTGGCTCGAACTCGGCTTGAACTGGTCGGAGCTGCTGACCGAAACGAGCTGAGCTGGCCAGTCAGGCTCAAGGACCAAGCTGAGCCGAGTTTGTACTGGGGTCAACAAGTAGCCGGTTCGACTCGTGTACACCTCTACGCGTGGGTGAATCAAGCAACCATGACACCGTGAACATAAAAATGGGCCAAAAAATCAGGCACGGCATACTAATCAGATAGCAACACGTGTATCAATATTGAATATGGACGGATACCATATATTTTCTCAACTGTCTATTTCTCTAAAATATTTGTGGGCCACCTGACAAATAGGACGGCCAGATTATATGACTAGGTCATGGTTTTTTAATGACCAGATTTATTGACTATTAGTAGGTCATGGTTTTTTAGTGACCGGATTTATTGGCTACATGTCGTCCATTCCTATCCAATTAACATACACAAAATTAATATACGACAAGTCTCATTTCCAACAGGGTTTGACCATAAGTTAACAGTCCACACACATAACTTCTAAAGTATTAACTTCATCCAGCATCCAACCTGTCTAATAGGTTAATACCACAAGAAGAATTACATTATGCAAAAACTAGCCATATCCACCCAGTAAGTAGACCACGCTTGTATTTTTTTTTTTAATTTATCAATGGGTACACACTGTTTTGTATGGTAGGCCCACTTGATCAATGGATATGGCTCAATTTTTTAGCAGATAATCTCATATTAGTGGGACCAACCTATTGAAAGGATTGGATGACATGTGAACCTAACAGTTTGTAAGTTATCTGCTAGGTGGAGATTAACTTGTGTGGTGCAACCGATTGGACTTGAGACGACCCAGTTTCGATGGCATATGATGTGATGGTTATTACGAAAGAATACATCACCGATTAGAGTGGATTAGGTAATTTAGGTTAGACGCTGACCTCACCTAAGACGGCCCTTACCGTGGGGTTACTGTTGGGCCCTTCTAGATGTATGTATTATGTATCCATGCCGCCCATCCGTTTTTCCAGATCATTTAATAAGAGTATCCAAAAAATGAATCAGACCCAATTATCAGGTGGACCATACCATTGGAAACAGTGTTGATTGACCATTAATGGGGCAGAAAAGTTTTGGATCAAGCTGACATTTGTTTTTTTCCTTCATACAATGATATGTGTCCTTATCAACAGATTGGATGGTAAATTAATAAACACTATAGAAACATTAAGGTGCGGCCTAAGAAATTTTTAATGTAGCACAATCAATCACCATTTTTTCTCATGGTATGGTCCACCTAATAATTGGATCCACTTCACTTTTTTTGGATAATAACTTAAAATAATCTATAAAAAAGGAAGAACGGTGTGGACACATAATACATACATCAAGGTGGGCCACGTGTTAATCCCAAGGTAAGGGCCTCACCTAATCCGGAACCTGACCCTGACCTACGGCCATCCGAGCACGACGTGGGTGGAACTTTCTTAGCTCCACCCTGTCCATTAGATAACCTGCCTGATGTTCATCCTCGAGCCCAAAGCTCACGATGACTGGAGACTTGGGTCCTTATGCATGGCTTAGTGGTAGACTCACAAGAGTTTCAATCGTAAGGTCATGGGTTCGACTGTCCATTGCTGTGTGTAGGTGTGACACTGACCGTCTAAAAAAATTAAAAAAATTTTGATCCAAGACTTTGGTGTGCCATCTGATAGGAAACAGTTCCAATGGACATGGTTTGGCTAATTCCAACACTGCCAGGTAGCGGGTGTCAAAGTTCTTTGCCCCATCATAATGTATGTATTTTATACAAGCTTTTCATATATTTTTTCAGGTAATTTTAGGGCATTAGCTAAAAAATAAGGCGGACGCAAAGCTCAAGTGGATGAAACCACAAGAAACAGTGGAGATTAAGCTCTAACTGTTGAAAACTTCTTGGGGGCAATATTGAAGTTTTGGATCAAGCTGATATATGTAGGTTCTTGTGACTTTATAAATAGGTTGGATGGAAATAAATAGAACTTGAAGTTTTTGATAGCAAGCATTCAATACCCTTTACTTGCGCTTAGGATATGCATCATTTTTTGGTTAACGTCCTGAAATGAGCTGGAAAAAAAAAAACACACACACACATGCAGAAAATCGTGCACATATAAAACACATACATCATGGTGGCCCTACATAGCTCTAACACAGGCTATCCGACTCTTGTTGGGGTAACCACCCGAACCGCATCCGGTTGCCATTGGGATATTCATAGTTAGTTTTGTATATGTCCCACCCTGGTGTTTATATACCATCCAATCCATTATTCATTTGATTTGCCTGATTAGGAAGATGTAAACATGCAAAAATAAAAGTATTCCAAAACTCCAGTGAGCTGTAATGTGACGTTGATTCCACACAAGCTTAATTATTGTTTCCTGGCTTTAGAAAAAGGCACCCTGGGAAGGTACTTAGTGAAGTAGGTTGGAGTTATCTAGCAGAGAATCTTATGTACACATGCTAGAGATCCAGGACATTTACTAATTAGGGAGCGCACAAACGTCTCCTATGTTGGGAAATGGCAGTAAACAGACATGAAATAGATTTATAGCAAATGAATTAGAACTCCACACTTAATTTGCCATTGGGAAGACCTACAGACATCGTCTCTTTCTTTGAGATAGTTTGTAACTTTCAAATAATTTTGGCTGGTGCAGAGGCTTCCGATGCGCTATCCTCAAAATACAACACCCAACTATCAGAATTTTCTGGCGTGCATTGGCCAAAACTGAAAAACTGGAGTAGCGGTAGAGGAGGAGGCGGCCATGGTGATTGCAATAAATTTGAGTGAAGAAATGAGTTTGAATGAAAGAGAAAGGAAAGTTAGGGACACAAGAGGTGAGAAAGGCAAAACCGACTATCCGTGGTGTTTATATATCAATCGCGATACGTGCCCATTAATAAAATGGTAGTCATACAAGTGTAAGAACTCTATAAGGCGGACCTTATTGATCAACGATCTGGATTGATCTGAATGTTGGACTGTGTGATTATGTAAACTAGTGGACCCCACTTCTATGTGATTTATGCCAATACTCTGCGTTAGGGGTGGAGTGCTATAGCCTTACACAGGGCTGTTTGAGTTGAACTAGGATACAGCAATGTGGAGCAGTGGGAGAGAGAGAGTTATAATGGGATTCAAACTCTCATCTCCACATGTTCTATATAAGAGAGAGTTGGGTCCCCAATCCTACACAACGATAGAACCCTAAGTCTCATCTATTATTCTGTATATTGGTGTGAAGGAGAGGAAGATTACAACATAGGTTTTCTGGTTTTCTAATCTAGTATCTATGGCGTCTCAATTAGGTAAGCCGTCTAAACCCTAGATCTCCATGTCCTATGCACATGCAGATCTTTGGGATTTCCGCATCCAAATAATCTTACAACAAGATGATTAAATGCAGCGTATAAATGCTATCGTGTAAATCTAGCACCCGTAGTGTTGTTAAATTTTGTTGTGCCAAACCATTTAGTATTTGTATCATGCTTTGAGTTGAAGTGATTATGTTCGTACATTTTAAAGTTCTCTGGATCTTCATCGAACTTGTCTACATCTTCAAGTCGAAGTGAAGAGTGTTGAAGTTCATGGTTTCAAGCTAAAATTCAAGAACTTAAGTTCAAGTCTGAAGTTCGACTACTATACGCTAAAGACTCAAGAACTCAAGCTTAACTCAAGCTCAAGTTAAAGAGATCGAACTCAAGCTTCAAGTATCACAATATATTAAGATTCGAAAGCGAATGATGTTTCATTTGTTCCTACTCACAAACAAGTTTGGATAACCCTAGATTGACCTTAGGTTATGTCATATTCATTGCATATTTTATGTGGGTCATTTCATATGTTTAGGGCCCGTTTGGCCGGTTGGATTGGAAGGGATTAGATGGTAGTGGAAGGGATTGGATGGTAAATCCTGGGAATGGCCGGGCGTGCCAAACAGTGTAGGTGATCTGATCCAAATCCGATGGATCTTCAGACAATCCACTGACAACACCATCATTACCTTTAAATCCCATCCGATCCATCCTAATCCGTTCAAATTAGCCTGCGACGTGTTTGGTTCGTGGGATTGAAAGGGATCCGAAGCTTTAATCTCCGAATTGGCCGGGCGTGCTAAACGGACTGGATGTATCAATCCAAGGATATAGTAATCCCATGGATCTCAAGACAATCCGCTGACAACACCATCATTACCTAGAAATCCACGACATCCATCCTAATACCATTCACTCCCTTCCAATCCACCCGGCCTAGGTCATTTTCTCGACTAGTCTTAGTTCTTGCTCGACTAGTCCAAGTACTTGCTCGACTAGTCTAAGAGTTTTCTTGACCAATTCAAGGTTTGTTGCTAATTTTTAAAATTTTTTGTTGGACTCTTAACCAGTCGGGGAGACTGCTCAACCAGTCGAGCAGGCCACTCGACCAGTCGAGTAACGACCTTATCTTATCGCATCAGAAAATTTGAAATTTTGTTGGTCCTTCGACCAGTCGAACCGACCCTTAGACCAGTCGAGTGAACAATATTTTCACCTATAAATAGAGCATGAATTTCAGAGTTTATTCATTCATTCAAAGATAAATCAAGACACCACTCTGAAAGACAAGTTTATGAATTTATTAAGCTATTTTGTGCTCATTTTATATTCTCTTTAATTAGCTTTTGCAATTTGATTCTGAGATCTTTATTTCAATCTTACATTAAGAAGGGATTTATGATTTCCCCTTTCTTGAGATCAAAATCAAATCAAGCTAGCCCAGATTGATTTAATTAAAAATCATTTAGAACTAAAACCATTTTATCTGTGAGACTGGACGTTAAACATCTTCGTCCACATCGGATCGGTTCTACCAGGCTTCTTCAGGGGAGAATTTTCAGATAAGTATATTTACATTTTGTATATCTTTTTTTAGTTTTTGAGATTGTGCCAGAAAAATCTCTTTTTAGTTTTGTCTGAGGTGATCCAGAAAATCTCAGAGTGTGGGGTTTTGTGATTGTGTAAGCCCAATCAAAGACACAATTGTGAAGGTTTTAAGGTGAACCTTGGAAAACCTTTTTTCATAGTGAACGCTAATATCCCGAGGGAGTGGATATTAGGAGTGGAGTAGTTGTGTGGCTGTTTTCTAATAGTTGGTGTACACACAAGCGAACCACTATAATTCTTGGAGTTGTAGTGGATGATTGAATGTGCTTATGTGTGTGAATGTTGTAATTTTTTTTAAGCTTTTATGGTGAATGGTGTAATATATTTTATGCACTTGTGAGAATGTTGTAATAACTTAGTTTATTTTATTTGTTATTTCCTTTACCTCTTTATTAGTTTGGGTTTTTGATACTTATGAACGTTCTAGTAAGGTTGTCCTGCCATAAGCCTTTGGTTTTTGGTATTAGGTTGTCCTTAAAACTAAGTTTGTATCAACCTCTCAATACTAGTACATTTGAAGTTGCTATTTACTTGTGCTTCTTTATTATTTGATTGTGCTATCTTTCTTTCAATTCCGCATTTATTTTTTAATTTGGCATAATCCTATTCACCCCCCCTCTAGGACGTATCGCTCGGCCTTTTCAAGTGGTATCAAAGCCTAATAGCTTCTTTTTATGTGGATTCATTTCCTAAGCTAATCGATCTGAGCTTATAAGATGTCAAATTTTGATAGCCTCTCAATCACTAGGCCTCCACCTTTTGATGGTTCCAATTATGCCTATTAGAAAACCAGAATGAGGATCTTTTTAAGGTCTATAGATAAGAGCGTATGGCAAGCCACAGTGACTAGATGGACCCCTCCTACCACTGAAGTGACTGGCACTAATGGAACTAAAATTATGAAGGTTGCAACTTATTTTTCTTGGACCACACTTCAGAAAAATGAGAGTAGTGCCAATGCAATTACTTGCACACTATCACCGGATGAATTCAAAAGAATTATATCCTGTGATACTGTAAAGCAAGCCTGAGACATTCTAGAAATGACACACGAGGGTACAACTATTGTCAAGAAATCTAAACTTCAAATCCTTACCACTCGGTTTTAGGAGATACGTATGGAAGAAAGTGAAACTTTCATGGACTTCTACACTAAGTTAAATGACATAGTTAACTCTATGTGGGGTCTTGGTAATAGTATCTCAGAAAGGTCTGTACAAAGATATTGCGCTCATTGCTTGATAGGTTCAATTCAAAGGTCACTTTCATTCAGGAACTTCATGATACGGATAATATGAGGGTTGAAGAGCTGGTTGGTTCTTTATAAACCTACGCGTTAAACTTTAAGACTCCTAAAGGTAAGTCCATCGCCCTTAAGTTTTCTAAAAATATTTCTCATGAAATTGTTAGTAATTCTGATTTTGAAAACTCTGAAGATGATATGACATTATTAGCCAAGAAGTTTTATAAAATTTTCAAAAGTAAAAAAAAAAAAAGGGTAGATTTTTAAAAACCTTCTGAAAAGAAAAGGACTAGAACTAAAACTTAAAAATCTATTAAAGATAGCCAATGTTTCAACTACCATGAATACGGGCATCTGGTAAACAAATGTCCAAAGAGGGACAAATCTAAAAAGAAAGGCATGTTAGCTACATGGGATGAATCGTCTTACTCTGAAGACTCTTCTGAGTCAGATGATTCTGAACCTGAGTCTACTAATGAGGCAAAGCCTTAATGACTCTAGCCAAATTCACTTTCTCAGACAGTTGTGATTCAACTAGTGAAGAAAATCTAAGAAGTGATCCTGAAAATGATGAAGATTTACAAGATGTCTATGATGCCCTATACAGGGAAAGTTGCAAGATAGCTGTAAAACTAAAACTTCAAAAAGAAAAGTTTTTAAAGTTAAAAGAAAATTTTGATAATCTAGTTTTAGAAAAATCGCACCTTTTAGATTGTTTTGAAAAAGCTAAGTGTGATTTAGATTTCGAAACATCCCAAGTTGAAAACCTCAAATCTGAAAATGAAAAACTGAAACTAGAAGTCTCTTCTCTCTTGAGTATGAAGGATACTTGGAGGTATGCCCAGGGTGATCCTAAACTAGAAAAAATTGTTAACCGAATCAAGTAAATGTGGCAATAGATTTGGTCTGGGCTACGATAAGTATACCCCTCCTAAATATAAGAACACTCCTTCAAATTTTGTTAAAGGGGAGTCCTCTAACTCAAAAGGAAAAAGTTTGAATCAAAATACTTAAAATCTTAAAACTTTTCAAGCTATGAAACCTAAAAGCAACCATATCAATTATAGAAATCAGAACCCCTTAGCTGAGAAAATTGGGATTTACTGAAGGAGCTTCTAAAATCTAACTTGAATGGTAGAATATACAACAACTACAAGAATAGAAAAACTATCCTCCAAAACTCAAAACTGTATTGAAATGGGTTCCTAAAGTTGCTTGTCTGGTTGCCCACACCGCTTTCAAGGCTTCGAGTCAATCAAAGTGGTACTTAGACAGTGGTTGCTCTAGACACATAACAAGTGATAAAGATTTGTTCACCAATCTTAAAGATATGGCTGATGACTCAATCACATTTGGTGATGGTAGCAACTGCAGAATTATTAGCTAAGGTACGGTTCAACTCTTTAATCTTCCTCCATTTGAGAATGTGTTGTTTGTAGAGGGCCTTAAGCATAATTTCTTAAGCATTTCTCAAATTTGTGATAGCAAACATAGCGTTAAATTCACCAACCAAGGGCGTGAAATTTCTAATGAGAATGGTTTTGTGATATTAACTGGTCACAGAACATCTGAGAACTGCTATATAGTCAGTGATTCAATCTCGTCTAAGTTATCGTGTTACATGGTCCAAACCGATGAGACTGAACTATGGTATAAATGCCTAGGACATGTACACTATCGTAATCTTTATATACTGAGCAAAGTTAGTAATAAGATGTCTACCCAAGATTAAGAAAATGGATAAAATCTGTGGCGAATGTTAGATTGAAAAATAAACTAGGAGTGCTCACAAGAAAGTGAACTTCAATGCCACAACCAAACCCCTTGAACTCTTCCACATGGATCTCATTGGACCTACTAGAACGGAGAATCGAGGCGGTAAGAAATATATTCTGGTAATTGTAGATGATTTTACCAGGTATACATGAGTAGTTTTCATAAGAGAGAAATCTGAGACTCTCGATGAAGTGAAAAGGGTACTTAAGCGTATCCAAACTGAGAAGGAATCACATGTCACCAAAATTTGTAGTGATCATGATTCCGAATTTGATAATAGCAGTTTTGAGAAGTTCTATAGCGATTATGGAATATCGCATGAGTATTCTGCACCTAAGACACCTCAAAAGAATGGGGTTGTCAAAAGAAAAAATTGGGTACTTCAAGAAATGGCTAATGTGATGTTGAATTGTATGAAACTTTCTAAAAATCTTTGGGCTGAAGCTGTGAACACGCCGTGTTATATCACTAACCATGTTTATACTAGAAAGTCTAATAATAAGACCACATATGAACTATGGTTCAATAAGAAATCTACTGTTAAATACTTTCAAGTTTTTGGTAGCAAGTGTTACATTTTATGTGACCGAAAAAATCTTAGAAAATTAAAAACTAAAAGTGATGAGGGTATTTTCCTAGGATATGCGCTAAATAGTAGAGTGTATCGTGTTCTCAACAAGAGAATCGGTGTTATTCAAGAAACCATCAACGTGGTTATAGATGATCACCTGAATACATCTGTCTCAAGTTCAGAAGATGATGAAGTCTCTTTATTTGATAAACCAAATTCTTCGTCTAGTCTAAATGACCCTGAACTGTCGTCAGTTAAAGACCATCTAACTGATCAAATTCTTAGGAATCCTCTCACTGGTGTGTGCACTCGTATACAATTAGAAAACATTTGTAATTATGTGTACTTCACATCCCAGATTGAGCCAGCCAATGTAAAAGAAGCTCTTGCTGATGAAAACTGGATGGTAGCTATGCGAGATGAACTTAATCAATTCGTAAGGAATTATGTATGGTACTTAGTTCCTAGACCTAATGATAAATACATTATTGGAACTAAATGGATCTTTAAAAATAAGTCTGATGAACTTGGTAATATTATAAGAAACAAGGCTAGACTAGTTGTACAAGGGTACACTCAAATAGAAGGCATCGATTATGATGAAACCTTTGCCCCAGTAGCTCGTCTTGAATCTATCAGACTATTTATATCCATTGCTTGTTACAAAAAATTTAAAATTTACCAAATAGATGTTAAGAGTGCTTTCTTGAATGGTGATCTGCATGAGGAAGTATATGTTGAACAGCCTATGGGTTTCGAAGACCCTAAACATTCTAATCATGTGTATCGCCTGAAAAAGGCACTCTATGGATTGAAACAATCTCTCAGGATTTGGTACAAGAAATTGACTAAGTTTCTACTAAGTCATAACTTTATAATGGAAAGTGTTGATAAGACACTTTTTGTAAAGAAACACGATGATCGCATACTAATAGTACAGATATATGTTGATGACATTATCTATGAATCTACCAGTTCTAACATAACTGTTGAGTTTGCAGATTTAAAGAAGTCAAAATTTGAAATGAGCATAGTTGGAGAACTAAACTATTTCTTAGGTTTGCAAGTAAAACAGCTTCCTGATGAGTTCTTTATCTCTCAAACCAAATACGCTCTAAACTTGGTTAAAAAGCTTAGTTTTGAGAGCGGTAAAAGTTTCGATACTCTTATGAGTACGACACTTAAACTCTCTAAGGATTCGACAGGTAAAAGTGTAGATCCTAAGTTGTATCGCAGTATGATAGGTAGTTTACTATATTTAACTGCGAGCCAACCTGAAATTGCATTCAGCGTAAGAATTTGTGTTAAATATCAATCGGACCCTAAAGAGTCCCACCTGATTGCTGTAAAGCGCATTTTGAGATATATCGCAAGTTCAGCCAAACTCAGTCTTTGGTATCCTCATGATACTAATGTTCAATTAACCGGTTATTCGGATGCTGATTGGGCTTGTAATATTGATGATCGCAAGTTTACCAGCGGTGAATGTTTTTATGTCGGAAACTGTCTAGTTTCATGGCATAATAAGAAACAGAGCTTCGTATCACTTTCCACAGCTGAGGCTGAGTATATTGCAGCTGGTAATGCATGCACCCAAATTGTGTGGATGAAGAGGATGTTAAGTGATTACGGATTTATGCAAGATTCTATAGTGTTGTATTGTGACAATTCTAGCGCAACTAACATTTCTAAAAATCCTATTTAGCATTCACGAACTAAGCGTATTGACATTAGATATCATTATATTCGTGAATTAGTTGAAGATAAGATTATTTCTATGGATATTCAGACTGAAAATCAACTTGCAAACATATTTACAAAACCTCTTGACAGAAACAGGTTTACTAAGTAGAAATTAGATATGGGTATATGCACTATGATTTGAAATGCTTGTGTTTATTCGTAATATATTGCATGTTTTTATTTTATTTATTTTTATAAATTTTTAAATTTCAAAAATAGTGAAAAATGCAGAATTTTATGAGGTGCACGACCAGTCGAGTATACACTCGATCAGTCGTGGCATGAATATCTTAAGCGCATTAACAAGGGACTGCATCATCTGATTAAATTTTTATTTCATTCTGGACATGTATTAATACTTTCTACTATTTGTGTGTTGGAATATTTCTTGGACATACTTTTACTTTTTAGTATGTGGACATGCTATTGTGCCTTTCATTTATATTTTGATTATCATGGTGATGCTATTTTCTATCTTCTTTCATTTACTTCTCTTTTCTTTATATATCTTTCCTTTGTCATATTGTGACAAAAAGGGAGAGAAATTGTAGAGATGTTGTGATTGTGGAATATGGAGTGTAGTATGTATGGAAAAGTTTTTACAGGTTCTACAAATTACCTCTCCTGGATTGAGGGGGAGTAATGGAATGAGAGGGAGTTATGTCTGTTGATCATTTATTACTCAAATGGTGCATGATTCTTTATTGTGCTTATATAACTGATGCATGCTGATGCATGATTCTTTATTGGTGATGATTGGTGCATGATTCTTTATTGTGCATGATTCTTTATTTAGTTTCGTCATGATTCTTTATTTGGTTTCGTCACAAATTTGACAAAGGGGGAGATTGTAAATACTATTGTGTAAATTTAGTACCCGTAGTGTTGTCAAATTTTGTTGTGCCAAATTATTTAGTATTTGTATCATGCTTTGAGTTGAAGTGATCAGGTTCGTACATTTTAAAGTTCTATAGATCTTCATCGAACTTACCTACATATTCAAGTTGAAGTGAAGAATGTTGAAGTTCATGGTTTCAAGTTAAAATTCAAGAACTCAAGTTAAAGTTTGAAGTTTGACTACTATACACTAAAGACTCAAGAACTCAAGCGTAACTCAAGCTCAAGTTCAAGTTCAAGAGATCGAACTCAAGCTTTAAGTATCACAAGATATCAAGATTCGGAAGCGAATGATGTTTCATTTGTTCCTACTCACAAACAGGTTTGCATGACCCTAGATTGACCTTAGGTTGTATCATATTCGTCGCATATTTTATATGGGTCATTTCATATATTTATAGGTCATTTTCTCGACTAGTCTTAGTCCTTATTCGACTAGTCCAAGTACTGGCTCGATTAGTGTAAGAGTTTTTTTGACCAGTCCAAGGTTTGTTGCTGTAACACCTCACTCAAGGACACAATATTGTCCGCTTTGCCCACAGGGCTCATGGCTTTGTTCTCGGGGTTACCCCCAAAACGCGTTGTATCCTTAAGGTGAGAACCCCACATATAGTCAGGTCGATCGAGCACTCTCTTTTCGATGTGGGATGAGCGCACTACCCCCGACTAGCTGGAGTGCTATTTTCGAAGCTCAACCGGTCCACACAGGGACCCGAATGCAACCCATGCTCGAACCACAACCCGGCTGGGCAAGCACCTACCCCCCTCGGGAGATAAAGCGCCCTTGCTCTGATACCATTTGTAACGCTCCACCCAAGGACACAATATTATCTGCTTTACCCACAGGGCTCGTGGCTTTGTTCTCGGGGTTGCCCCCAAAACGCATTGTATCCTTAAGGTGAGAACCCCACATATAGTTAGGTCGATTGAGCACTCCCTTTCTGATGTGGGACGAGCGCGCTACCCCCGACCAGCTGGAGCGCTATTTTCGAACCCCGACCGGTCCACATAGGGACCCGGATGCAACCCACGTTCGAACCACAGCCCGGCTAGGCAGGCACCCCCCCTCGGGAGACAGAGCTCCCTCGCTCTAATACCATTTGTAACGCCCCACCTAAGGACACAATATTGTCCTCCTGCCCAGTCGAGCTGTGGTTCGAGCATGGGTTGCATCTGGGTCCCCATGTGGACCGGTCGGGCTTTGAAAATAGTTCTCCAGCTGGTCGAGGGTAGTGCACTCGTCCCACATCGAAAAGGGAGTGTTCGATCGACCTGACTATATGTGAGGTTCTCACCTTAAGGATACAACGCGTTTTGGGAGGCAACTCCGAGAACAAAGCCGTGAGCCCTATGGACAAAGTGGACAATATTGTGTCCTTGGGTAGGGTGTTACAGTTGCTAATTTTCAGAGTTTTCTGTTGGACTCTCGACCAGTCGTGAAGACTGCTCGACCAGTTGAGTGAACAGTGCTCGACCGGTTGTGCAAGCTCTACTCAAAGTCCAGCAAACTTTTTTGGTCCCACTCGACCTGTCGAGTAACAACCTTATCTTATCGCGTCAGAAAATTTGAAATTTTGTTGATCTTTCGACCAGTCGAACCGACCCTTAAACCAGTCGAGTGAACAGTATTTTCACCTATAAATAGAGCACAAATTTCAGAGTTTATTCATTCATTCAAAGCTAAATCAAGACACCACTCTGAGAGATAAGTTTGTGAATTTATTAAGCTATTCTGTGCTTATTTTATATTCTCTTTAATTAACTTTTGCAATTTGATTTTGAGATCTTTATTTCAATCTTACATTAAGAAGGGATTTGTGATTTCCCCTTTCTTGAGATCAAAATCAAATCAAGCTAGCCCAGGTTGATTTAATTAAAAATCTTTTAGAACTAGAACATTTTCATCTGTGAGACTAGACATTGAACATCTTAGTCTACATCTGATTGGCTCTACCGAGCTTGTTCAAAGGAGAATTTTCAGATAAGTACATTTACATTTTGTATATCCTTTTTTGGTTTATGAGGTTGTGCCAGAAAAATCTCTTTTGGTTTTGTCTGAGGTGATCCAGAAAATCTCAGAGTGTGGGGTTTTTGTGATTGTGTAAGCCTAATCAAAGACACCATTGTGAAGGTTTTAAGGTGAACCTTGGAAAACCTTTTTTCATAATGAACGCTAATATCCCAAGGGAGTGAATATTAGGAGTGGAGTAGTTGTGTGGCTGTTTTCTAACAGTTGGTGTACACACAAGTGAACCACTATAATTCCTGGAGTTGTGGTCGATGATTGAATATGCTTATGTGTGTAAATGTTGTAATTTTCTTTAAATTTTTGTGGTGAATGGTGTAATTTATTTTATGCACTTGTGGGAATGTTGTAATAACTTAGTTTATTTTATTTGCTATTTCCTTTGCCTCTTTATTGGTTTGGGTTTTTGATACTTACGAACGTTCTAGTAAGGTTGTCCTGCTATAAGCCTTTGATTTTTTGTGTTAGGTTGTCCTTAGTACTAAGTTTGTATCAACCTCTCAATACTAGTACATTTGAAGTTGCTATTTACTTGTGCTTCTTTATTATTTGATTGTGTTATCTTTATTTCAATTCCGCATTTATTTTTTAATTTGGCATAGTCTTATTCACCCCCCCCCCAGGACGTATAGCTCGGCCTTTTCACAGCGTGTCGCAAAGACAGCCGTAGAATGAGGCACAATCGTCATTCAGTTTTCGCCTCAATTGAGCAAAATCAATGGAAAATTAACACATGGATGAGAGGCCGATTGCATTAATTGCATGGGGCAATGAACCAACGTCATTGTCACCTTTTACCAAAAGGCGAAGTGACATGGGGGGATAATGTTGTACCTAATTTCTAACCGTTCCAGAGATAATTAATAGAAAACTAACATCTAACATTATACGTGAGATAAGTAATATGCAAAAGATCTTTAAAGATATTTGGTGCACTTTTTACGGAATTATAGATGGCACCAATTTGGTGCTACACGTCATCAGATGATCAATGAAGCAATATGACCTAGACGTTAGAAGCCAGAAGCACGGTTGAAAGGTAAGACATGATCGAAAGGATTAAAACATAACTTGGCTGAGGAGAAAACAGTCATAAGAAGCGTAACAAGGATAGTAAAGAGATTAAAAGAGAGTAACAGAAGAGATATATAAATAATAAAAGATTGGCAAGAAAAAGGGATGTCACACAAAAATTAATTACTCAAACAAATCAAATTTATCATTTTATAATTGTTTAATCTATCAGAGTATTAGTGATAATCCAGTAGAAGTAATCCTTAATGGTATTTTTTAGTTATAATCGAGATCTATGTTCATACGATGGACTTATTTTTTATCCATTACAAGCAAATCTTACATAAAGGCTTCTTATAGTTGATCCATGTAACTGATTGTGATTGTTAGTATTTTCTTTTGTATTTTATTGCACTTCTTTACTGAAAGTCATTCTCTGTATATGCATATATAACCCCAACCTCTGACAATTGCTAGATCATCTCATAGTCATAACTGTTATTAGAAAAAACAAATACCTACTTCATCCAAAATCTTTACCAAGGACAAGTAGTTTTTAATGATCAATCACCACTGTTTCCTATGGCATGGTCCACGTCCATCCGAGACTTCCATCCATCTCATTTTTTTACATCATGCCCTAAAATGATCTAGGAAAATGGGTGGACAGCGTTGATATAGGATAAATACATCAACGTGGGCCCCACGGTAAGGGCTACACCGTCTTGGGTGGGGCCAGGGCCGCACCTAATCCACTTCCCACGTTAACAGGTCTCTCTGAGGTGGACCGTCTGATCCATTCAGGTTTTTAGCTTGTGAAAGTGAGACCCACATTCAGTGATCCGAACCGTCAATATTATAATACCCACTGTTAGTGGTCCATGCACTAAAATTCTTGGAGATAAAAAATTCCTGAACCTTTTAACAGGTGGATATCAGTGCATGAACCATTCACAGTGCAGTTTCATCATATCTTGAACCAGGGGACCCACTATAATGTGTAGGCTCGACCTTCAGATAATATGAAAAATTCTGTATGTAGCTTTAAAGCACGAGATTCCAATCGAATGGCCGGAAAAGGGCCGGACCACCTAGCAACTAGTAGGTTGTGGGTCCATCTCTTTTCAGGGTGCGGATGTCACACTCGGACCCGATTATGTCATAATGCGTCCATATCATATTTTGGGTAGATCGTTTGGAAGCGGATTGCGTGGTGTGCCACACACCTACCTCAGTGATGTGTTGACGTCACTAAGTTTTTTGGCCCCGCCATGACGTACGAGTTAATATCAAACCGTCCATCCATTTTCGGAGATCATTTTAAGGAATCAGCCAAAAACCAAGGCGGATCCACAGCTCAGGTAGACCACACCACAAAAGAAGTGGGGACAATGTTGCCACGTCACAATTCACAGTAGGGAGCCGATTAGCTTTTACCCGCGTAACACCTTAGCGGGTGTTACCCTAACCGTGTGGGGCCCACCTTGATATATATATATTTTTTTTGTATATTCACGCCGTCCATCTATTTTCCCATCGCATTTTAGGAAGTTATCACGAACCATAAGAAGATCTAAATCCCAGGTAGACCATGCCAAAAGAAATAATGATGAATAACTATTAATCTTATCTTTCCATTTTTCCCTTCATCCAGATCTTCTTGACATTACCAACAAGTTAGATTCACTTTGGAATTTTTACTGGTAATGCACTCAATCACTACTGTTTTCTGTGGTGTGGTCCATCTGAGATTTGTATCTTCATAATTTTCGTTTCCCCATTCTAAACTGATTTGGAGGAACAAATGGTCGTCAAGGTGAGCCTTATGGTAAATGTAACACCCACCACAAAGCCGTTACGTAGGTAACACCGAATCCAATCCCATCCCAATGAGGTGATATTCGATTGGATGACAGCTAATTTCGTAGATTCTGCTCTACATGGCTGGGCATACCCTATGGAATAACTTTATTTTACATCAACTCTTTTTTCGACTAGGGCCGTATAATTAAATCCCATCATATTATAGTTGTACACCTACGACAAGGCACGGCTTGAGTACTTCACTGCCTATCCTAATATAGGGACGGACTAGGGCTCTAATGGGCGTTTGGCGCAGTGTATTATATGGGATTAAATTGTATTTGGTTCCATAGAATTCCGTTGATCATTCGATGGGCCTGTTTGGCCGGACAGATCCCATGGATTAGGAGGGATGAGATGGATTTTAAGGTAACGATGATAGTGTCAGTGGATTGGTTTAAGATCCATGGGATTGCTATATCCACGACAAGTTTATCGAGTCTGTTTGGCACGCCTGGTATATCTCGGGATTTTACCTTTCCAATCCCTTCCAATCTGTCCAACCAAACATGCCTAGGCACGATTGAACGGGATTAGAAAGGATGGGATCAATTTTAAGGTAACGGTGGTGATGTGAGTGGATTTGTTTAAGATCCATGGGTTTGCTCTATCTCGGGACAAGTTCATCGGGCTTGTTTGGCTCGTTTGGCATATCCTAAGATTTTACCATCCCATCCCTCCTTATCCCTCTTAATCCATGGGTTTGGCATATCCCCGGATTTTATCATGTCTGTTTGGGATTATGTGGGATGGAATTGCATTTAGTCCCATGGAATTGCATTTGATCCCATGTAGGATTTCCGTGGATTTTGAAATTTACTACACATTTGGGCCCTACATTGATGCATGTTTTTATCCATGCCATACATCCATATGCACCGTTTACACGTGACATTCTATTTATACATGTATACAAGTGGCTCTCAAAATCCTAGCATATCCCTAACTCGTGAGGTGCAGGAAAGTACCCAGTCCGCAACTCATCCTACAGCATGTAAAGTGTTACTTGGTGGAAGGAATATATGAGTCCTCCGTGATGCATGCATACACAAGTATCTTAGACAAAAGCTGATGGTCCAATCAAATACCACCACATCACGGTGCATGTGTTTTATCAACTTTATCCATCCACATTGTCTGCTCGTTTTGGTTGTACAGCACGAAATTAAAATATATCACAAACTCAAGTAGTTCACACCACAGGAAATACGGGGATAATGACATATGAAACCTGCCTAATGTCCATGGTAATTTCTATTTGTCATCCACTTTGTTGATCCGAATGAAGTGAAAACACAAATATCAACTTGGTGCCAAACTTTATGGCCTATAAACAAGTTTCAAACTATATATGTTTAATTCCTATTATTTTATTAGGTGTTGTTTGGTAAATTGAAAAATAAGATTTGAAAATTAATTTAACTATTAAAAGCTTAACCTGCTAAATTTATGTACTTATAAGTATGGGAAAATCCATCTGATAATTTGTCTAAAAATCTTGATACTATGATATAAGTTTTTTTTTTTGTTCAAAAAAAAAAAAAAAACTATTTGGTTAAAACAAACTATAAATGTCTAAAATTGACAATTTATCATATTTACTCTTATTGTATCAATTTCTATCTTTTGGAGAATATGAGACAAAAATTTTTATTGTCTAGCCACTAAATTTGGCACACCTATGCCTCTACCACATACATCTCGCAAAGATGACCTCTCAATTAATGGACTATGTGTCATACTCTTTTTGACAGAATAATCGTAACCCTTCGTAAAACATTAAGCATTGGGTACTATTAAATTAAATACATTATGAAATTAACTAAAAATTAAACCCTTTTTTACATCTCTTGGATGTTCTCCAAAGTGACACATTTATAAGAATGAAAATGTTGAATGCAAAGTTCTTCGGCATATTGGTGGATGTCTCATCATAAAACACTTCTGATCATTAGATCATGGATCTCACTGGTACAAATGGCAATGTTATCTCGGCTCAACATTATATGGTACATATGGTACCTCTTAATGCATGCAGGCCACCACAGGTCATTGATTATTAATAACTTTTTATAGGCCACAAAAGTTTTGGATTACGCTGACTGTTTAATGGCGTGAGTCTAAGGAGGTAGATTAAAGGCTCAAATGAACCACACCATAGTAAGTAGTGGAGATTAAATTCCAATGGTTGAAAGCTTCCTGAGGCCTACCGTGATGTTTATTTGTCATCCAACCGGTTCATATGGTCACATGGACATATGAAAGTAAAAAAAATAAATATCAGCTTGATCCAAAACTTTCATTGGTAAGCTTTCAATCCCCACTACTTCCTATGGTGTGGTCCACTTAAGCCTTCAATCTATCTCATTTTTTGGTTCATACCCTAAAATTATTTATCAAAATAGATGGGGATAAAACATGTACGTCACAGTGGGCCCCACAGATACCATGATAAGACCATCCATCTTTACCTACCCAATCTGTGGATTGCTTGTAAACATGACAGATATTCTGGTGCTTGGGGTTGTGTGGGGGCCACAAAGATGTACGTTGTAAATCCACCATGTACATCTGATTTCAAGTCCACAATGGGACAGGAGCCTAAAATTCAGTAGATCCGAAACTTGAATGAGCCGTACCACATGAAATAGTGGGGATTGAACGCCTAGGGTGACATAAGTTTTATATATCAGTGCAATATTTGTGCCTATAGTTTATCTGAGTGGTAATAACCCTATCACCAAACACTAGGGGATTGAACAGCTAGGGTGATAGAAGTAACGGCTAGGGTGACAAAAGTTTGGTATTGGTATGATATTTGTGCCTATAATTTAGCTAAGTGGTAATAACCGTATCACCAAATTGTGGTGATAACCCTACGAACGGTTTAGATGGCATATAAACATTATGGCTAGCTATAGGAAGGTTTCAATGGTAGATGTCTCCATTCCTATTGTTTCTTTTAGCATGGACAACTTGAGCTTTGGAACTGTCTTATTTTTGGGTTTATATCATAAAAAGATTTTTTAAAATGGATGAAAAGCATGGATATCCAGGGATTGACTGTTACTGGGTAACAGCTTAGTGGGTGTCACCCTAACCGTTTGGGTCTCACCTTGATGCGTAGCACTGGAACACCCGCACGCACGCGTTCGAGCTCGGGCTTGGTCTCGGCGTTGGTTACAGGCTCGATGCGAGGGCGTGGGCATGTGAGGCAATGTGGCTGTAGAGGCGGTAGTGGCGCACTTTGCACTTCACACGTGCGCATCGTGTCGCAGATGGTCGCTCCCTTCATGAACCAGAGCGAGACGTGTACGAGTCGCGGTGCGACTAACTGGCTAAATCGGATGGCTGGCTAAAGGAAAAGACTAGAGAAGACTGAATGAGAGTCCTCCAGTATATATAGTAGGGCTGAAAAGAGCTGTTGCAGCAAAAACTGTAACAGTTGTGCCATTAGTGCAGAAACCAGGTGTAACTACTATATGGCTAGCCCAACAGCTAAAAAACGGCTAGCTGCTGTCTCACAACAGTCACTTGCAATAGTGGTTATGGCTCATGCACAACAGTCAGAAAATGGCCATAAAACTGCTAGTTTTCCAATAGCTAGAAATGGCTTAATGGGAGTTATTTTCTTGGACCATAACTGTAAGGCCCGTATCATAGTTCGTACCGTTCCGTAGGCTTCCGCGGTCCTTCCGGTCAAATTTCGACAACCCTCGACCCATACCCGATGTTTGCGCGCGATCCTAAGCCAAATCCCGCATATCAAAGTCGACTTGACTCAAAACTTGTACCCCTGCGACCGCACCGTCGCCGCGATTCCAACGCCGTGACTCGCGCACCGATCCGATACCCAGGCCAGGAGATGTGGGCTCCCGTTCATTCCGAAGAAACGCCACGCATTGCGAATTCTGAGAGAATCTCTACAACATGTCTCATCAATCAATCAATCAATCAAGTCAAGTATACTCCATACCTCAAGTACAAGCAACCCATCCCCTTCCCTTTCCCAAAGTTAACTCCTCTCTCTCCACCCATCCTTCTTTCACCTAAATTTCAACCAAGTTCATACCCTAACCATCCCTTCCTTACAACACCCATCCCTTATCATCCCATCACTTCTCTCTCTCCCTCATTTCTCAAACAATCTCCCAACCAACAAATTCTAATGTCCAAGCATTTTCAAGAGCAATATAAGTGTGACCCATTTTCCTACCCTCTCATCTCTCATCTCAACCATTCATTCATCATCTACCTCCATCAAAATTGAAGATAAGGAACATAGGTGTCCAAAGAGCTAAAGAAGGAGGCCGATGGTGAGTGATCCACTGTTGATTTTAATTTTAGGGCCCACTTGTTGTGGGACCCACTTTGATGTATGCAATGTAGAGAGGGGCCCATAGTGGCGGGGTCCCTCTATCTCACTGTTTCTCTCTCTTTCTTTCTTTCTCTCTCTCTCTCTTGTATGGATGGTGTGTATGTGTGTAGCCCACCATGAAATATGTATTTTATCCATGCCATCCACCGAGTAGCGGCAGTCCGTTTGGACGGGCCCAAACGAAGGAAAAACACAAATATCAGCTTGATCCAAGAGTGTGGCCCACCTGACGTGGGGCCGCCATATTTCGTAGGGCCATCCAAACCGTCCATGTGGGGCCCATAAGTGGGGTATATGTAAGACCCGTATCCTAGTCCATACCATTCCATAGGCTTCCGCGGTCCTTCTGGTCGAATTTCGGCAATCCTCGACCCGTATTCGACGTTTGCACGCAATCCTAAGTCGAGTCCTGCATACCAAAGTTGGCTCGATCCAAAACTTGTACCCTAGCGACCACGCCTTCACCGCGGTTCCAACACCATGACTTGCGCACCGAACAAATACATAGGTCAGGAAATGTGGGCCCGCGTTTATTCTGAAGAAACGATGCGCATTGCAAATTTCGAGGGAATCTCTACAACATGTCCCATCAATCAATCGATCAATTAAGTCAAGTACACTCCATACCTCAAGTACAAGCAGCCCATCCCTTCCCATTCTCAAAGTCAACTCTCTCTCTCCACCCATCCCTTTCCTACAACCCCATCACTCCACCCATCACCCATCATCCCATCCCTTTTTACCCATCACTTATCTCTCTCTCTCATTCCCTCTCTTCACTCCCAAGCAACAAAAACATCTCACATCCAAGCCTCTCCAAGCTCTCCTAAAACAACAAGTGTGGCCCGCCCTCTCACCTTCTATCTCAACCATTCATTCATCATCTACCTCCATCAAAATTGAAAGCGAGGAGCTAAAGAGGCTAAGGGACTAAGAAGAAGGTTGATAGGTGGGTGATCTAACCGTCAATTTTGTTAATTGAGGGCTCACATATGGTGGGACCCATTTTGATGTACTCTTTGTATTTAGGGAGGGCCCATAGTGGCGGGGTCCCTCCCCTTCTCATATCTCTCTCTCTCTCTCTCTCTCTCTCTATCTCTCTTGTATGGATGATAGTGTGGTTGTGTGTGTGGCCCAACATAAAGTGTATATTTTATCCATGCCATTCACCTTCATGGGACCCACCTGACGGATGTGTTAGATCTACACCATCCAGCCCGTTACCGGGCCTGGATGGGAGGAAAACACAAATATCAGATCGATCCAAACAGGTAGACCACGTCCATGTGGGACCCACCTTGATGAGGTATATGTCACACCGTCCGTCAGTGGAAGTGGCTAATAGTGCAGTGTAAACTGTCAGTGGGGTGTAGCTAACAGTGAAGTGAGAACTGACGGTGGAGTGTACCACCCAGCCACCCCCTTTTCCTTTCTTTAAATATAATATAATAAATATATTATCTATATATTATGTCATCAGGTGGGCCACGTCTATGTGGGACCCACAATGATGCCTATGTTGTTTCCACACCGTCGACATCGCTAACAGTGAGGTGTGAACTGACGTGAGTGGGTGGCTAACAGTGAAGTGTGGACTGCTCATGCAGGCCCCACCATGAGGTATGAATATAATCCACATCGTCCATCCTATTTCTCAGCCCATTTTAGACATTGATCCGAAAAATCAAGCTAATCCGATTTTTCTGGCGGACCATAGCATAGAAATAGGGATTTTTACCATTCAAATCACCTTAATGTTTCTACCCACCAAAACATACTGCATATTGGGCTCGTTTGGTCTATCATGAGCCATAGAACCCAACCAGTGGGTTAGATCTTCAAGATGCGGGCCCCACTTATGAAAAACCCCACCAAAAAAGCAGCAACGCTGCTGCTGCTGGCGTCTAGAGGATGCTACAGCAGCGTCCTGTTGCGTTTAGAGGTGGGCTGGGACCCACAGTCGTGGCCCCCACCATGATGTGTGTTAAACATCGACGTCGTGCATTTGATGGGCCCCTTAGGGCAGTGAGCCCCCCTCCCAAAAATCAGCCCTGTAGGAACTCAAGTGGCCCACGTCATAGGAAACAGTGGTGAATTGAACGTCTGTCATTAAAACCCTTTCAGGTCAGAGAAGTTTTGAATCATTATGAAATTTGTTTTTTTCTTCTACATCTGGGTCTATGTGACCTTATTAAACAGATTGGATGGGAGATAAAGTTATGGTGGGCCCCACGTGGGACCCACTGATGTATGTATGTATATCCACACCGACCACACCTTTGGATGGTGGGACCCACCAATGATGTGTGTTTTCTCCACACCGTCCACATCACTGGATGGTGGGACCCACCATGATGCATGTGTTGCATCCAAACCGTCCACTCCTTTTTGCAAGCTCGTCTTAGCCTTGTGTTGGAAGAAAAATGAGACAGATCTAGGATCAGGTGGATCACATTATAGAAAACAGTGGGTTTGAACGTCCACCATTTGAACCCTTGGGCTATAGGGTTTGGACCAAAATGATATTTGTTTTTCCTCTAGATCCAGGCCTTTGTGATCTTATGAATAAGCTGGATGGGAAATAAACCCTATGATGGGGCCCACTGGAATTTAACCGTGGAAAATCATTATCTCCACTGATAGTTATTTTATGGTCCAGTTGATCTTTTGATATGATTCATTATATATATATATATATATATATATATATATATATATATATATATATATATATATATATATATTGATTTCTAAAAATAGATAAGTTGGGTTCGGCCTATTTGAACTCAGCCCATTCAACTCAGCCCATTCGACTTAGCCGAGTTGATTTGGCCTATTATTTTGGCCCATTTGATTAGGCCCAATGTGATATATGAGGCCCGATGTTGAGGCCCACCTAGATATATATGAGGCTCATGTGATGCGGCCCATTTAATGTATTTAGAGCCCTTGGGTCGAGGCCCAACGGGATGTACATAAGGCCCATTGCAATGTGTGATTCCACCATAGTTTATGTAATGATGTTCATGGCAGGTCGTGCCTTAGGAGCAATGATGGTTTGATGCCCACATTATAAGGATGATGTTGATTAAATGTCCGCATTGTCACTCTCCCTAGGGCCCATTGATAGGCCTATACTTGTAGTGTGTAGGCCGTCTAGGGCCATCTTCGTTATGAATAGAGTCTATCACCATATAACATATTTAGTATAGATCCATGATTCATGCTCATACGCATCATATATATGCTTGATATAAGGAGTAACTAATCATAGCATATGTCTTCGGGCAGATTGTTTATGGGCTCCTTGATAGGCGGAGTAACCCTTGCACAATACACGCAGGATTATTGCTTGTCTGGTAAAGTTATTCATGCACTTGCATTTGTGTGATTATGATTATTGTATGCCCTAGCGACATCAGGGCTATAGCCTCCACAGACACATCATGGATGGCTGGATTGGATACCGAAAATACTGTTTCTAGCATCGTGGCGCCATATATGTCCCTGGGTAAAAATTCTTAAACCCGATGGTACCAGAGGATGACTCCAATGTTAAGACCGAGTGGATACATGAGCGCACGATGGCCGTATAGCAGTAGGTCGCGTCTCCCACTGTGTCATGGTCGGTTGGAAAGGGCTATGACCTTACCCGCCTGAGTGAGGGGGCAATTTCTAGGTTGAGTTTGGCCATCTTGAGAAATGGGTCCGCTATCAACAAGGCGGGCCCGATGTTGGCAGGTGGATAGTGAGGTCTCTTCCACTCTCCCAGTTGTGCGTTCGGATAGGGGCAGCAAGCTGGCGTAGAGTGTATTAGACCCTAGTAATTATCTAGAATGAGAACTGTACTAATATTTGATTAGTTGTATAAGGATTTGGATAAGGAATGGCATGCTTGAGTTGCATCTCGCATCGCATGGTCTTGATATGGTCGATAGCATTCATATCTTGCACCGCATAGTCTTAGTATGGCTAATTGCATTCATGTGCCCATCAGCAGATTCCACATTACTCTGGCATTACATTCTGAGTACGTTCATACTACACACACACTTACACCACCCTCTAAGCTTTCTATAAGCTTATGCACGATTGATGAGTGCAGGCGACGCCAGGACGCAGTCATAGCCTTGTCGCAGTTGGAGTGTACAATCGAGCTTCTGGAGTTCAGTTATTTTCATTATCTTGTATTTCATTTTCATACGCATTGTACTCAAAGTTTTTTATCATAGTGGATTTTGTGATGGTGTTCTTGTGGTTATTGTTCGTGGGTTATGCTTATGGTTATACTCATTACAAATCAAATCATATTTGAAATCCTCCTTGTAGGATCCCAGGATCGGAACCTGGTTATGGGTGTCGAGAGCCGAGAATGGGGTACTATGGAAGCTGTCAGCACCGGATTCGGCGATCGAAAATTTTGTGAGCCCGGTTTTTGAGTTTAGGACGTGACAATGTACCCCTTTTTTTTTCCATGTCGTCCAACGTCCCTGGACACTGGACGTTACCACCCACATGGTTTCACACACCCACACATACATATATACATATATGTATTATATATATAATATTATATATTATAATATATGTTGTGGTGGGCTGCTACGTGTGGACCCACCATGATATGTATGTTAGATCCCCACCGTCCATAATGTCCAGAGGGTCTGGACGGTGGGCACTTTAGATATATGTATATTACATTATAATATATTTTATTATATTATATTATTTTATATTACTTTACGTATATCAGAGGGAGAGAAGGTAGTGGGGTGGCCCACCTATGTGGGACCCACCGCTGGCGAATGTGTTGCATTCCAGCCGTCCATTTCTGGACGGTGCTGGATGGGCCGCACCAGATTTGTGGGTCTCATCCACACCGTCTAGTAATCTGGACGGGTGGAGCCCACTGTGATGTATGATTGTATCCACGTTGTCCATCCACTTGGTGGATTCAGGACCGTCCATCTGTTGGATGGTCAGCACCCCACCATTGATGGGTGTATTGCACCCAAACCGTCCATCCATTGGAGCGGCCCCACGATGATGCGTGTGCTGTATCCCTACCGTTCATCCATCTGACATGTCATGCACGGTCCCATCATGATGCATGTGTTGTATCCTTACCGTTCATCCAATTTTGAGGGGTCACACATGATGTATGGGTCTTATCCACACCGTCCATATGGTGGGACGGTGGGCCACCTTTTGATGCATGTATTCTATATTCATCCATCCATCAGATTGGGCGTGAACCCACCATGCCGCATGTGTTTTATCCAACTGTCCATACATTTGGTGAGCTCGTCCTTGAGCCTGAGACTAAAAATAAGACAGATCTATATCAAGTGGACCACACTGCAGAAAAACAGTGGGATGAACGCCCACCATTGAAATCCTTTGGGATTTTTAAGGTTCTGAACCTATATGATATTTGTTTTTCCTTTATATCTAGGTCCTTGCAATCTTATGCACAGACTAGATGGAAAATAAAAACTATGGTGGCCCATCGGAATTTAACTGTGGAAGTCATTATCACCACTGCCATTTGTGGTATGGTCCAAATGATCCTTTGGACATGATTCATTTTTTTTGCTCTACAATGGTATCTAGTAATGGATGTATGGTGTATTGGAATCGGCCATTTGACTCGGCCTATTCGACTGGCCTATCTGATTCAGCCCATTTGTACTAGCTCATCTGATTCGGCCCATTTGTACCGGCCCAATTGATTCGGCCCATTTGTACTTGCCCATCTAATTCAGCCCATTCGATCGACCCATTTAATGTAATTGAGGCCCATGATGATGTATATTAGGCCCTTGTGCTAGGCCGTGGGTCCCTATCCGATTGGCTCTATGAGCGTCATTCCTTGGGAGCAATGTTGGTTAAAGGTCCACATTGATGAGCAATGATGGTTGGACGTCCACATTGTGACCTTCCCTTAGGCCTTGTTAGGCCCATCCCCCAAATGCTTGGGCCCCATTGATTTTAACTGATCCATCATCAGCCGTCCATCTATGGACCCCACCTTGCATCGAGGTCGATTATCAATGCTAATTGCCGATACCTGCTACCGTTGTCGATTATGAGTTTGCGACAGCATAACATCATGATATATGCCCATACGCATCATTTGTATATTTGTTATGAGATGTGATTGACCATTTCATATGTCGTAGTGCAGGTGGTTTATGGGACTCCTTGATAGGCAGAGTTATCCCACATGAGCGCACAGTATGCACAGGATTAATGCATGATTGGGCTATGTGATTCATGCACTTTGCATTTGTGTGATTATGATTACTATATGCCCTAGCGACATCAGGGCCGTAGCCTCCACAGGCACATCGTGGATGGCCAGATTGGATACCGAAAATACTGTTTCTAGCATCGGGGCGCCATAGATGTCCATGGGTGAAAATTTATAAACCCGATGGTACCAGAGGATGACTTCAACATCGAGACCGAGTGGATACATGAGCACACTAGGGCCGAATACCAGGAGGTCGCGTCTCCCACTATGTCGTGGTCAGTTGGAAAGGGGTGTGGCCTTACCCATCCAAGGGTAGGGGGCATTGCTAGGCTAAGTTTGACCAGCTTGTGAATGAGTCCGCTATCGACGTGCCGAATAGGTATTCGCAAACTATTGGCCAGGCGGATAGTGAGGTTTCTTACACTCACTTGATCTGCGCGCCTGGAAAAGAGGCAGTGCCATTTGGAGTGTATTAAACCCCGTTGATTATCCAAAATGAAAACTGTACTGATATTTTGATGCTCTAGTGGTGAGCTGCATTGATATATGGATTTGGATAAGGATTGGCATGCTTAATTTACATCTCGCATCGCATGGTCTTGATATGGTCGATAACATTCATATCTTGCACCGCATAGCCTTGATACTGCTGATTGCATTCATGTACTTATCAACATGATTCTGCATTATTCTGGCATTGCATTCTAAACACATGCATACTACGCACACATTTACACCACCCTCTTAGCTTTCTATAAGCATATGCACGATTGATGCGTGTAGGTGACGTCAGGAAGCAGCCGTAGCTTAGTCACAGCAGGAGCGTGCAGTTGAGCTTCAGGAGTTTTCGTTATCATTATCTTGTATTTCCCTTCATATGCATTGTACTTTAAAGTTTTTTATCATAGTGGATTTTATGATGGTGTTCTTGTGGTTATTGTTCGTGGGTTATGCTTATAGTTATGCTCATTACGAATCAAAATTATGTTAGAAATCCTCCTTGTACAATCCCAAGATCGGAACCTGGTGTATGGGTGCCGGGAGCCGAGAATGGGGGTACTACGGAGGCTGTCGGTGTTGGATTCAGCGATCGAAAATTTTGTGAGCCCGATTTTCGAGTTTGGGGCGTGACGATAACCCCCCCAGCCACCACCGCCTATATAAACAGGGTTTTGATGGGTTTCCAAATATCTCGACCCACTCCAGCAAACCCATACGAACTAAGACAGCCACTCCTCTCCTATACTCTAGTGAATTCAGCAAGACAGCAAGCTTGAACCATTGCTTGAAGAACAGACCAGCGGTGTGGTCTAGAACAGTTCAACTGAACCAGTGGTTAAAGAACTGACCAATGCAGTGGTCTAAATCATAAATTCTATTCTCTTCCCTTTTCTCTTTTGGGATTTTTTTTTCTTTTATTGTAATTCTGTCAGACAGTGTGTAACAGAGTTCCGTTAGTGGGCCTTCGTGTTTGTTGAATGCAGAGCCACATCAGCATACTCAATATTTTGAGTAGGGACAAATAACGCTTTAAAGACAGCATCTCAAACGTGCTTCAGCCTGTCCTTAGTTCAGATCATCTTGATTTTTCAGGTTCCATATTTTACAGAAATATTATTATTTTGTATAATTTCCAACAATTTTAAAGCGTTATAAATGATGGAAGCCGACAGTGTTTCATCCACAAGTTGATGAATCAGGACTTGATACGTCTTGATCGGTTCGATGAAACCAATTTTATGAGATGGCAAGACAAGCTCAAATTTCTTCTAACGGTGCTGAAGATCTACTATATATTAGATCCAAATCTACAAGCACTACCTGAAGCATCTAACAAAGACACACCTGAATAGGTGGCTGCCCACACCAAATGAGCAAAAGACGAACTCTTGTGTCGAGGACACATACTGAATGCGCTCTCCGACCACTTGTACGATCTGTACCAACAAAAGTCATCAACAAAGGAGATCTGAGCCGCTTTGGAATTCAAATACAAGGCTGAAGAAGAAGGTACTAACAAATTTCTCATTGCCATGTATTTTGACTTCAACATGGTAGATAACAAACCACCGCTGCCTTAAACCCAAGAACTACAGCTAATAGTAAATAAAATCAAAGCCATCAAAATTGATCTTCCTGAATCATTCCAAGTCGGGGCTATAATCGCTAAATTGCCACCGATGTGAAAAGACTATGGAAAGAAGTTGTTGCATAAAATTAAGGACTACACACTGGAACAAATCCAGAAATACCTCAGAATTGAGGAAGAATCCCATAACCACGACAAAAAGAATGATAATGAGAATGCCTCATCCAAGGTACATGTAGTAGAGAACACTAATAACAAGAATCCCGAGAAGGACGATTCCCTGAAACCCAATAAAGAGAAATTTAAGAAAAACGTCTAAAAGAAGAACGGAAAGTTTAAAGGCCCATGTCATGCCTGTGTAAAAACTGGGCACTATGCTCGAGTATGCCGATATCGCAAATCTAAAAAAGAGGCAAGTGCAGTAGAAGAAGGCGATGTTGTGGCTATGATCACTGAGGCGAATACCATCCAATGTAAAATTCCAAGTTAGTGGTATGATACTGCCGCTACAGTACATGTGTGCTATGACAAATCAACCTTCAAAACCATGAGAAATTGACCGATGGTCAAGAAGTCCAAATGGGTAATGAAGTCCGGTCAAAAGTCGTCGGCAAAGGAACTGTCGAACAGATATTCACCTTTAGGAAGAAAGTGATTCTAACTAATGTACTGCACGTCCCAGACATGAGATGAAACTTAGTTTCTGAGGATCTTCTGAGTAAACCAGGCATAAGGGTGGTGTACGAGTCAGGAAAATTGATTCTGTCTAAGAATAGGAATTTTGTCGGAAAGGGATATGCTTGCAACGGGATGGTTAAGTTTTTTTTAAATGAAAGTAACACCTCTGCATATATGGTCGAATCCACTGGACTGCGGTATGATAGACTATCTCATATAGGGTATAGTACTTTGAAGTTCATAGCTAAGAATGGTTTAATCTCATACACAGATATTGAAACCGATTAATGTAAAGTGTGCATACGATCCAAAATGATGAAAAAATATTTTCCAAGTGTTGAAAGATCGTCTCAAATATTGGATCTTATGCACAGTGATATCTATGAGTTAAACGACATTCTTACTCGTGAAGGCAAAAGGTATTTCATAACCTTTATTAATGATTGCTCTAGATATGTATATGTGTACCTATTAAAGAGCAAAGATGAAATATTGAACATGTTTAAAATATATAAAGCAAAAGTAGAGAATTAACTAAATAAGAAGATAAAAATTCTCCGTAGCGATAGAGGAGGAGAATACTTCTCTAATGAATTCGAAAACTTCTATAAAGAACATGGACTAATACATCAATGTACTGCGCCAAACACGGCCTCAACAAAACGGAATAACTGAAAGGAAGAATAGAACATTAGTAGAGATGGTCAACTCAATGCTGATAAGAGCAAAGTTGCCACTACGTCTATGAGGTGAGGTACTGCTTGCAACGTGCCATATACTAAACAGAATTCCATTTATAAAATATAAAATATCTCCATATAAAACATGAGAAGTAGAAAACCTAACCTAGGATATCTTAAAGTGTGGGGGTGTCTTGCATACTGCAGAACTCCTGATCCAAAAATAACTAAGTTAGGACCAAGACCTATTATGTGCGCCTTCGTAGGGTATGCACAAAATAGTAAAGCTTATAAACTTCTAGATATAGAGTCTAATACAATATACAATTAAGAGACGTTGAGTTCTTTGAGAACTCACTATCTTTGGAGTCAAAGGATAATGAAATCCAAACTCCTAATAGAGAACCAGATAACACAGCTCCACAGATAGTGGAAATCTAAACTCCTAATAGAGAACCAGATAGCACAGCTCCACAGATAGTGGAAACTCCTGTTGAACCTCGTAGGAGTCAAAGGACAAGAATAGAGAAGAGTCTAGGATATGACTACATAGACTCACGATGCGTCATTTTCCATCTTCTAGAAGGAGATAGAGAAAATATTATAAAAAAATACCTATAGTGATGACTATAGAAGATGATCCTAAAACATATAAAGAGACTGTATCCTCTAGAGACTCAGCTTTCTAGAAAGAAGCTATAAACGATGAAATGGAATCCATAATATCAAATCAAACATGAGAACTAGTAAACTTACCTCCAGGTTTTAGACCCATAGGTTTTAAGTGGGTATTTAGAAAAAAATATCACACTGATGGGACTATCTAAACCTTTAAAGCTCGACTAATAGCTAAGGGTTTTAGACAAAAATAAGGGATAGATTACTTTGACACGTACTCTCCTGTAGCTAAGATAACATCTATTAGGATATTATTTGCGTTAACTTCCATACATCATCTTCACATCCACCAGATAGATGTAAAGACCTCATTTCTGAATGGTGACCTCAATGAAAAGGTATACATAGAACAACCTGAAGGATTCGTTCTACTAGAAAATGAAAACAAAGTATGTAGATTAGTCAAATCTTTGTATGGATTAAAACAAGCACCAAAACAATAGCATGAGAAGTTTGATTCCAAAATACTATCTCATGGTTTCATGCATAATGTAGCTGATAAATGCATATATTCTAAAGTATATGGTAGTTGTATCATTATTATTTGTCTGTATGTTGATGACATGTTAATAATAAGTAATAAAATGAAATGTGTGACTGAAACAAAGAGGTTTCTATCTTCCGTATTCAAAATAAAGGATCTTGGACAAGTTGATACGATCCTAGGTATCAAAGTTAAAAAATATTGTGGGGGTTATGCTTTGTGTCAATCTCATTATATTGAGAAGATAGTAAACAAGTTTAACCATCTAAATATAAAAGAAACCAAAACCTCATTTGATCCAAGTATCAAGCTAAAAGAAAATACCGGAAGAATAGTTACACAATTAGAATATGCAAGTGTTATAGGGAGTCTTATGCATGCTATGCAATACACTAGATCTGATATCGCATATGCTATGAGTAAACTTAGTAGGTTTACTAGTAACCCCAGTACTAAACACTGGAATGCAATTAGTAGAGTCTTTGGTTACTTAAAAGCAACCAAAAACTTAAGACTATTTTATTCAAAATTTTCTACCGTATTGGAAGGATATACCGATGCGAGCTGGATATCGAGTGCAGGGGACAACAAATCTACTACAGGATGGGTATTCACCCTAAGAGGTGCAGCTGTATCTTAGAGATCCAAGAAACAGACTTACATAACGCACTCAACTATGAAGTTTGAATTCATATCCCTGGCTGCAACAGGCAAAGAGGTTGAGTGGCTAAGAGATCTTTTATTGGAAATCATTTTCTGTGTAAAGCCTATATCGACTATGTCACTACATTGTGATAGTGAAGTCACATTAGCTAGAGCCTATAGTGGCACATATAATGGTAAGTCTAGACATATCAGTCTTTGACATGATTATGTCAGACAATTGATTCGAGATGGAATCATTGCTATTTCTTATGTGAAATCAAACAATAACTTGGCAGACCCTTTCACTAAACCTCTACCGAGAGAGGTAGTAAAGGCTACATCTAGAGGGATGAGGTTGAAACCCTTCAACCAAGGTTCCACTAGTGATGGTAACCCAACCTAAAGTCAGAAAATCTCTAATTTTGGGTTTAATGGGTAAGAACAAGTCATTGATATGTGAAAAGTTTTCAGCATTTAATTATAAAACCTCATATATAATAGATAAGTATTGAGCGTTACAAAAGACAGTTGAGTCTTAGAACTCTTAATGAAATTCAGTTTAAAGAACAAGTGTCTTATAATAACGAAGACAATGGAAGGATTTTACCAATATAAACGTAGATATGGTGCCGTCTCTCATGAGAGTTAGGATTTTTCTCTCGGGATCGTTCACGAAATAGGATAAGCACATGGCCATTAATTGTGCTGAGCAAGATTGTGGGAACTCTAATTGACACATAGAAAATATGTGTGTGGCTTATCCGACTCTATTATTTAGAAATAACTGGTTCAACACTATGGCTACCAGTCATTTCGACAGAGTTTTGATATACTTACACTAAGGAAATATTAAAATCGAAAGATATCTTTCTTTATACATATAAGCTGATGATTTTGGCAGAAATGTTTAATCGAGAAAAATATATTTTTAAAAATCAAGTGGGGGATTGTTGTAAAAAAAAAAGTTGATTTTAAAAATATATATACTACATATATTAAATATTATATTCAAAAAAGTGTTTGAAAAACACCTTTTTCATGGCTTTGGGAATAGTCCCACATTAGAAAAGGAGAAGGAATTTTTGTGGTTTATATGAGGAGTGTGGAGCACTAGAATATTTACCCACTTGGTCCAAAGGAAAACACGCTCGCGCTCAGGCTTGGGCACGGGCACGGGCACAGGCTCGGGCTCGGTCTCAGTCTCGGTCACGGTCACGGTGCGAGGGTGTGAGCATGTGAGGCACTAGTGGCGCACTTTGCACTTCGCACGTGCGCATCGTGTCGCAGAGGATCGCTCCCTTCACGAACCGGAGTGAGACGTGTGCGAGTCGCGGTTCGACTAACTGGCTAAATCGAATGGCTGGCTAAAGGGAGAGGCTAGAGGACTGAATGAGAGTCCTCCAATATATATAGCGGGGCTGAAAAGAGTTGTTGCGGTAAAAACTATAACAGTTGTGCCATTAGTGCAGAGACCAGGTGTAACTACTGTATGGCTAGCCTTATAGCTAGAAAATGGCTAGCTGCTGTCTCACAACAGTCACATGCAGCAGTGGTTATGGCTCATGCACAATAGTCAAAAAACGGCCATAAAATGGCTTAATAGGAGTTATTTCCCTGAACCATAACCCCCAACCACGACAGCCTATATAAATAGGGTCTGGATGGGTTTCCAAATCTCTCAACCCACTCCAACAGACCCATACGAACTAAGATAGTCACTCCTCTTCTATACTCTAGTGAATTCAGAAAGACAGTAAGCTTGAACCATTGCTTGAAGAACAGACCAGCGGTGTGGTCTAGAACGGTTCAACTAAACCAGTGGCTGAAGAACTGACCAGTGCAGTGGTTTAAATCACAAATTCTATTCTCTTTTCTTCTCTTTTGGGATTTTTTCTTTTATTGTAATTCTACTAGATAGTGTGTAACAGAGTTCCATTAGTGGGCCTTCGTGTTTGCTGAATGCATACCCACATCAGGCTCATCGTATCCTAGAAGTGGTTTACCTGTAACCTATCAGCATACTCAATCTCTTGAGTAGAGGCAAATAACGCTATAAGGACAGCGTCTCAGACGTGCTTCAGCCTGTCCTTGGTTTAGATCATCTTGATTTTTCGGGTTCCATATTTTACAAAAATATTATTATTTTGTATAATTTCCAACAATATATATGTTTTATGTACACTGTCCATTCATTTCTCCATATTATTTTATGTTATGAGCTCAAAAGTGAGGCACATCAAAGTCTCATGTGGACCCCACTGTAGGAAGCAGTCATGATTGACGCCCACCATTAAAAGCTTCCTAGGGACAATACTTTTGGATGAAGTTGATAGTTATGTTTTCCCTTCTTCCAGCTATGCATGATTTTTCTAATTAGCACTAAATATCTTTCAGTCACCAAATGATATGAATTACTAAAATCACTATATATATATATATATATATATATATAATCATAACAGGTTACGAAATTAAGTTTACCAAACACATCCTTAAAATTGCTTCAATTTTAGGCTCATATCTTAAAACAAGCTAGAAAAGTAGATAAACAGCAAAGATAAAACACATACATCATGGTATGCCCCATAGAGAATGGGCACCAAGCTGTGCTGGGGTGAGCTCCTCACTACACAGTCCACGTCCCTATATAATATGAGGATGGATAGAATGCATGCTTACACCTTGATATAAGGTACATCTCAGCCATTGGATCTATGTCATGTTGGTTGATCCAAACCGCTATAAGAGTTTCATGTGAATGGAGAACACCCAGTACCAAAACTCCCATATTGGAATATTTAACACGTTGGTTAAGTTACTCGTCTCCTTTGGATATGGACGGTCACCTTAACCATTGTTTTGTGGGCCACTGATCCAAGGTTTAGGACCTTCCAGTTTTGAAGATTTTTGTGACAGTCATCTTCTTCGTCTTTATCACATGGTTCATAAACCCTCCATGGTGATCACATAAATCACATGATCAAATCATGATATGGGCTGCGTGCGCACACACATATATATATATGGGAAAAGGTACTATGGGCTCGAGCTCACGATAAGCTCCCATGAGGTTGAGCTATGTGGGCCCCACCGTGATGCGTGTCGACCATCAACACCGTGCATTTGACGGGTCCCATTTAAATTATAGGATATCCCAAAAATCAGCCGTATACGGAACTCAGGTGGGCCATACCATCTAAAATCATGTGAAGACATGCCAAAAACATATAAAAGCACTTGGTGGGGCCCACCTGAGTTTTGAATGCTGTTGAAACTTGGTCTGAACCCTCATCCAAGTGGGACACACATAATGGATGGGCTGGATTTGCAAACCACATCTCGGTGGGCCCAAAAAATGATTATTAATGTTTTAATGGTGCACGGCCCCTCTCAACTTCTGTATGTGGTGTGGCCCACACAAGTCACGAATTGACTTGATTTTTAAGACCTAGGCCCACGATGGAATGGTGCATCTGATTGATGGGGTAGATGTTCGAAACGCATCACGGTGGGGCCCACACAACTCGACCTCATGGGACGTTCCCATCAGCTAGAGCGCATAGTGTGTGTGTGTATATATACACACACTATGCGCTCTAGCTGATGGGAACGTCTCATGAGGTCGAGCTGTGTGGGCCCCATCGTGATGCGTTTTGAACATCTACCCCATCAGTCAGATGCACCATTCCATCATGGGCCTAGGTCTCAAAAATCAAGTCAATCCGTGACTTGTGTGGCCTAGGTCTCAAAAATCAAGTCAATCCGTGACTTGTGTGGGCCACACCACATACAGAAGTGGAGAGGGGCCGTGCACCATTAAAACATTCATGTGACGTTTTTTGGGCTCACCGAGATGTGGTTTGCAAATCCAGCCCATCCATTATGTGTCCCACTTGGATGAGGGTTCAGACCAAGTTTCAGCAGCATTCAAAAATCAAGTGGGCCCCACCAAGTGCTTTTATATGTTTTTGGCATGTCTTCACATGATTTTAGATCGTATGGCCCACCTAAGTTCCATATACGCTGATTTTTGGGATATCCCATAATTTAAAGGGGACCCATCAAATGCACGGTGTTGATGGTCGACATGCATCACGGTGGGGCCCACACAGCTTGACCTCACGGGAGCTTATCGTGAGCTGAGCGCATAATACCTAAACCCTATATATATATATATATATATATATATATATATATATATATATATATATATATATATATATATATACACACACGGAAACACTCACCTGCGAACTAGTTCGTACGTACTACGTACGAACTTTTTTGAGAACCCATCATACGTGATTTGGATCCAAAATCTGAACCGTTCATGTGAAGCAGAACCTCGTGAAACCCCCCGGGACCAAGTTTTACTTTGATCTAAAACTTCTATGGGCCATGAAATATAAAAACTATTTCCTCCCTTGATTTGCATTTCTCTTTGCTATGGCCCACCAGAATTTTAGATCGGGGTGAAAATTTCTTATATAGGGTTTCATGGGATTCCGCATCACATGGACCGTTCCGATTAGACACTCATGGCACGTGTGCAAAGGTGTGCACGTGCGTAGGTGCGTAGGGGAGCATGACTATATATATATATATATATATTCTAATGGTTTGGCCCACCTTATGACCCACCTTATTGGTCTGATGATCACATTGGGATGCATAGTTAATGTCAGACACAGCATGTGGTCCCCACATTTCTCTATTCATCACTTTCTAAATAATAAAAATAAATGATGGCATTTATGTAATTTCTCCCTTCAAAAAGCACCTCCTTGAATTTTGGTTCGTTCCAGTATTATTTAGTAAAACCCAGGTTCCTCATGAGTTCATTAATAAATAAATTTAAATTTTAAATACATGTTTGCATTAAAAAATATATATATACTTCTTAATGCCATGTTTAGATGCTAAGGACCTTCTTTCATGTCAAACAATGAAAAGGAAGCATTTTGTTTTTATCCAAGAGCAATTATTACAATTTTTTATTTGACCTTTAGTACCAGAAATTATTAGTAAGCACCTTTGTAAAAGTAACTTATGTGATAAAAATTACTTATTTCATTAAGTTATTTATCTATTTACTTTTTTTGCTTTTTAACTTTAGACTTTTCTACTTTTCTCTCTATGTGATAGATGATCAATATCAAAGAAGGCTCCATATGATGGGTGGTTCACATAAAAAGTGGGGCCACAATAGATGATTTGCATCAAAGGTGGGGCCCACACAATGGACACTTTATATCAAAAACAGGCCCCACATTATGGATGACCCACACCATGGTGAACCCACATTATGGATTATCCACATCAAAGGTAGGCCCCTAATAATGAATGGTCAACATCCGCAGTGGGCTCTACATGATGGATGACCGCATTAAAGGTAGGATTCACACAATGGATGGTCTATATCAAAGGTGTGCTCCACATGAAGGGCGATGCATACTGAAGGTAGCCCCACATGATGGAGTAACATTAAAGGTGGCCCCATATGATGGAGTACCATTAAAGGTGGCCCCCGCATCAAGGTGGGCCCCACATAATAAACAGTCCGTGTCAAAGGTGTCAATGAAGAATGGCCTACATCCAAGGTGGGCCCCGCATGATAGACGGCTCACATCAAATGTGGGGCCCATATGATGGACGGTCTGCATCAAAGGTGGGCCTTATATGATGGCCGGTGGATATTAAAGGTGGGCCCCAAATGATAGACAAAACATTGATGGTATGCCCCTGTAAACACTCCACCCAAGCTAGTATCTTGAGAAAGCTAAGACAATCCGGGAACTATGATCATATCCTAAACCAAACCCTAATCCCAGCTTAAACCCTAATCCGAACCGAAAATCGAAAAATTGGCCTAACCCTAACCCAGCCTAACCCTAACCCAAACCTCAGCCTAAACCTTAAACCCAGCTTAAACCCTAATCCTAACCTGAGTCATCACGAGCCATCATTTAAGCCAAAGTATACCCAAAACTTCACCGACAATCAATCCATTTTTTGAGCCACTTCAGGTCATGATCGAGCCAATTTTGGGCCATTTTCAAGCCAAATATCCAAAACGAACTTTGTTTCACTCTCAGGACCAAAAAAGGGCCCACCGGTCAAAATTCGGGAGAAACTATACCCGAGCAGTAATCCGATTACCGCTTGCTCTCAAAAAACGTGCGTCGAGCCAGTCAGATGAGTTTCGGACCAAACCTAGCCCGGACGGTAATTGGACTACCGCGGACAGTACTCCAACTGCCATCCAGCGTGAGACATGTGTCTCCTCCGAGCAATAGCTATCCCTCGTCCCAAAGTCAACTTTCATATGGATTTACCCCTCTAGCTTACCTTATTTACAGTTTTACCTACCTCTAAGAGCTAATGAGAGCATGCCACATGGCATTCTTCTCTTCTCAATCAATCCCAAGCTGCTATGTTAGCTTTTACCCGTCCCAAATCCAGCAATTATAGCAATGCCATTAGAAAAGACTATAAATAGCCCTCTCCTCTTCACATTTCATACACAACAATTCCAAGAGAGAAAACTCTTCTCATTTCAAAGGGAGAGAGGAAGAGAAAGGGAGAGAGTGAGGGTGAGAATGAGCTCTCAAGCCTCAAAGTTCATATTTTTTAACTACCCCTTAGCCTTCTCCCAACCATCTCAAACCCCAAGTCTAGCCCGGATTGATCATGGTGCAACTCATGTCTTAGCCTACCCAAGTTAATGTCAAAGATCATTTTACTTTATACAAGCATTCATCATGACATCTATTCCCTTCTCAACCCCCTTGCTTTTCTATATCTCTAGTGAACGTATGATATGTGACTTGCCGTACATTGGATCCTGTCACATCAGAAATTTCTAGTAATCTAGTCTACTTTTCTTTACCTTTTTATATAAGCATCATCACATCCGCTCTCTAGACACATTGTTAGACGTATGCTCTGTGGCTTACCGAAATCTCGGATCTTGCTGCATCAGAAATCCACATGTGTCTAATCCCATCTCAACCATATCATTCATCCCTTGAGATTTCTTACCACACTAAGTAGAGACCGTACACTTGTACGGGCAGAGAGGGTGCCTAACACTTTCCCTCTTTGTAACTGAGGTCTCTTACTCGGAATCACCGGATCGCAAACTAAGAGTCAATCTAAGGTAAGAGAGTTTTCAGATTTTTTCAACCTTACGTATTCCACGGGTTCTAGCCGACTGCGGGATTCTGACATTAATTGGCTAGTGGCGACTCCAACATTCACAAATCAGCCTAATCACTCACATCACAAAAACAACGGAACCAAATCAGTGTGGGCGCCGATTTTCAGCGTTCACAACCCCACATGATAGATGACCCATATCAAGGTGGGCCCCACATGAGGATATTCACATCAAAGGTTGGCCCCTAATGATAAATGATCCACATCCAAGGTAGGCCCCACTTAAAGGATGGGCCACTTAAAAGTTAGCCCAGCATGATGGACGGTCCTCGTTAAAGGTGGGCCCGCATGATGGATGACCCTCATCCAAAGTGGGCCCCACATGATGGATAGCCCACATTGAAGGTGAGCCTCGCAAGGTTTATTGTCCACGTTGAAGGTTGTTAGGCCCCACATGATGGATGATTCACATTGAAGACATAGCCAAGGTGGGCCCAATGTAATGAACCGTCTACATCAAAGGTTGGGCCATATGATAGATGGTGGATACTAAGGGTGGACCAAACAAACTTGAGAGATAAATTATTATGTGATGTTGGAAACCGAGCAAACTTTTTTTACTTTTTGGCTCATAAGTATGGTTTTACCTAACATACTTATGAGCTGAATAAATGGAAATCAAAATAAGCTATTTATTGTAAAGGTAATTTATGTAAAGTAACATACTATCCAAACGTCCCCTGAGTGTTTATTGTGAAAGGAATGTCACATTTCCACTTACTATGATTCACCTAATTTTTATTATTTGAATTTTTATTTTTATGTTTTAAAAAAAAAAGATTATTCACAAGGTAAATACTTCCCTTTTCCATTTGAAATCTTGGCATATGAAATCAGTTGACTATTGTGAGAAGAATGTCACATTTCCACTTACTATGATTGACAAAGTTAATGGAGAAGAATGTCACATTTCCACTTATTATGATTGACAAGGATGATACAACTAATTTCTCTTGTTTGGATAATAAAGAGAAAGTTGATTCATGGAGCGATTGCTATACTTTACTATTTGAATTCTTCGCACCACAAATTAGATGATTGTTCGGAAAAGAAGGTCACATTTTTTACTTACTATTCAAATAAAAACTCTAAAATTAAAATCTTAGTTTTTATAGTGTTCATGGAAATAATCATTAAAAAAAATCATTTTCTTTTAAATTCTACAATAATATTATAATAAAAATGCAATATCTTAAAATCAGTTGATACTTTGAAAATCTTCTGATAATGCCACTTAGCGCATTTTTCACCATACTAGCAAGAAATATTTAGAATCTCAGTGATATTTATTACATTGGACATGTCCAAGGGATTAACACATTTATTTCCTAGTACATATCACCAGTCATAAAAGCAATTTGGATCTATTGTCATGGAGTTATCATGCAAGACAATGTTTTTATACATCCATGCCTTGGAACTACTGAATCCTATCACTACTAATTAGGCTTTGAATTTTGTCCATACGTGCTGTCTTCTTCCCCATCTCCCACGGATTCTTATTCTCAGTCACTTTACTCCCATATGGCAGATAGATAGGCATCTAAATTGATTTATTTTTTTTAAATGAAAGTGATATATATAATTGTCTATTGCAGCCGTCTATTTCTTCAGATTTGAAATTCCAAATGTATCATGATAGAAATCAGGTCTATCTTCATCTTTGTTAATAGTAATATAGTTATTGCTCATTGTATAACCATTCTTTAACAAATCACGCACTGTAATTGTGGTAAATGTGAGGGATTATCTAAACCATCCATCTTGGGGCTGCACTATTGGTTTGTTTTCCTTCAGACAATTTTGATGTACGGATCGATGATCTTTTCCTCTTTGAATGTAAACTATTGCAAAATCTTTGAAGTGCACCTTGCCAATTAGATGGTTAGACTTGGTATTCTCCATTGCCCATTCGAGGTTGGAGATATTGAATGAGTGGTCCTGATCTCTTCCACGTATGCCCTGTGTGGTCAACATATGGGTGCTTGGTTAGTTCCATACATCCGAGTGAGCCATGATAACCGGTGATTTTGAAGATTTTTGGATGATTGTACATTATTTATTATTTTCTATGGTGTGGACCACCTATTGATTAAATCGGCATGAGTTCTTGGGAATCACATCATCAAGGCGGGGCCACTTAATGCACTAGCTGGATGGCATATATAACCATGGTGGGCCCACTCGCAGAAATAATGGACAACCATCCAAGAACTTCCAAATTCATATGGTGGTCCTTGTGAGGAGATCGGATTACGTACTGAGTTACTCGGTAAGCTCTTATCGTACTGAGAAAACTCTGTTGGGCCCGCCATGAATGCATGTGGTTTATCCATGCTGTCCATCCATTTTTAGAGATCATTTTAGGCGTTGAGATCAAAATTGAAGTATATCCACACCTCAATTGGACCATACCACATGAAACAATGGAAGTATTGGTTTCCACCATTGAAACCTTTACGAGGCACATAGTAATGTTTATTTTTCATCCAACCTGTTCATAAGATCAAACAAAAATGGATAAAGGGAAAAAAAAACTAATATAGCTTGATCTAAAACTTCCGTGGCCCTTAAGAACTTTTTGATGATAGAAGTTCAATTCAAACTTCCGTTCACTTTCCCATATCATTTTAGGGGTTGAACCAAAAATTAATGCATAGCCAAATCTCAAGTGGACCATACCATAGGAAAAAGTAGAACTATTGATTTTCACCGTTGAAAACTTTCTAAGGCCCCTGGTGATGTTTATTTATCATCCAACATTTTCATAAAATCAGAAAGACATGGATGAAGGAAAAACACAAATATCAACTTGATTTAAAAATTCTTTGGCCCCCCATAATTTTTCAACGGTACTAGATGTTTAATTCACACTGTTTCCGGTGGTGTGCTTCACTTGCGGATTGGATACACTCCATTTTTGGGATAAAGCTCTAAAATTATCTTGGGAAGTTCAATTTCCCAATCGAAAAATTGACCGTACTCGCCCCAAAGTTTGGGCAAATTACCTCTAACGCTACCACACTATATATTCCCTAAAGGGTCTTCTGACAGTTTTTAGAAATTTACTTGGACCAAAATGCCCTTATCCTTATTTCATTAGTTGTACGGTTTTTCTAGGAAGAAGAAGTTACGTCGTATTTAATGCTAAGAAAGTGATGTGTACGGAACCTTTTTTTGTGTGCAGGCAAGGACCAAGCTCGTGGGGCCCACATTAATGTATGTGTATAATCCATGCCGGCCATCCTTTTCGTCATGTCATTTTAGGGCTAGGGCCCAAATATCAGCCTGATCCAAAGCTTGTGTGGGTCACATAATAGAAAATAATGGTGACAATGGAACCCACTGTTGAAACTTTTCAGGCTCACTATAATGTTTGTTAGAAGTGGACACTGCCTAAGTCAAGACTTTTTTGGGCCCACGCGGAGCAGGCCGACAAGGTAGACGGAATGGATCACCCCATCGTGAGCCTTAAGCTATGGTACCAATGGTTTGGTAGAAAAGGACATGAACACGTTCAAAAGCACGATTCATACAATATGATAACCACGACCTATATAACATAGCAACTACGACCTATGTAAACCACGACCCAAATGGGCCCACACTGATGTATATGTATAATCCATTCCGCCCATCCTTTTTGTTATGTCATTTTAGGGCTAGGGCCCAAATATCAGTCCAATCCAGTGCTTTTATGGCCCACAAAATAGAAAATAATGGTGACTGTAGAAAGTTTTCAGGCTCACTGTGATGTTTGTTAGATGTGGACATTGCCCAAGTTAGGACTTTTTGAGCCCACGCCGAGCTAGCCGACAAGGTGGATGGATCGGATCACCCCATTGTAGGCCTTAAGTTATAGTACCAATGGTTTGGTAGAAAATGAAGTGAACACGTTGCAAACCATGAACCACGACAACCATGACTCATATAACATGGCAACTACGACCCATGCAAACCAAACCCAAATTATATGAGCCGTGGTTGTGTTATATGGGTCGTGATTTTCATGGTCTCGAGAATCTGGACTCCTCGAAGACTCTAACAGCTACAATAACTTCTAATCTGCGTCAGAAGCGGAAGCGGATTGGCTGGTGTACGACCATAAATGTATGTGTTCTATCCATGCCGTCCATCCGTTTTTCCATCTTTTGGATCAAGTTGATATTTGTTTTTTCCCTTCATCTGGGTCTATATGACATAATCAAAATCGGATGTCAAATAAACAATAGAGTGGGCCTTGGGAGGATTTTAATGGTGGATATCCAATTAATATTGTTTTCCTGTGGTGTGGTCCACCTGAGATTATATCCTTCTTATTTTTGGTATCAACCACTAAAATAACCTGTAAAAATGGATGAACCGCATAGATGAAACACACACATCAAGCTAGGGCACGGAGCACCGACCACCAGCCACGGGGCCAGTGGCAGGAGTAGACAATCCGTTTCCCCGGACGCTGATTTCCCTTCACGGCCTTTGGCAGGAAGTTCCTGCGCAAGGATTCTAGATGGGGCCAACTGTGATATTTTTTAGAAATCCAACCTATCCATCCATTTTTTGAGTCCATTTTAGGATATGAGACCCTAAATGATTAGGATCCAAAACTCAAGTGGGCCATACTAGGTGAAACGGTGGGGAAGGGAATTGCTACCGTTGAAACCTTCCCAGCATCCTATTGCGAGATGGATTGGCTACTCCCCCTGACACCGGCCAATGGCTGGTGGTCCGTGCTTTGTGGGGCCCACCATGATGTATGTGTTTTATTAATGCCGTCCATCTATTTTTATAGATCATTTTTATATTATGAGAGAAAAAATGAGGTATATCGAAATCTCAAGTGGAACATATTACAGGAAACAGTGTTGAATGAACGGTGACCTATAAAAACGTTTTGGGACTATAAAAGTTTTGGATCAAGCTGATATTTATTTTTCCCTTCATCTGGGTCTTTATGATCCAATCAACAGATTAGATGTCAAATAAATAGTACAGTGGACCTTAGGAGGATTTTAATGGTGGATATCCAATCATTATTGTTTTCCTGTGGTGTGGTCCAGCTAAGACTTATATCTCTCTTATTTTTGGTATCAAATACTAAAATGATATCTAAAAATGGATGAACGGAATGGATGAAAACACATCATAGTGGGCCCACAGAAACCAACCATCATGTTAAGTAACGTCTATGGGGAGTAGCCAATCCGTCTCTACTGCTACTGCTGTAGAGACGTGTCGTGCGAGGACGAGCACCGATGAGGTAGATCAAAGCTACGTGGCCCCACAGTGATGTATTTATTATATCTACACCGTTCATTTATTTTTAGAGATCATTTTAGATCATTATCTAAAAAATAATCATATCCAAAGATCATATGTACCACACCACAAACAACTGCGGAGATAATGAATTTCACCGTTAAACAATTCGTAGGGCCCACCATAACGTTTATTTTCAATCCAATCTACTCATAAGGTCACAAAGACCTAAATAAAGAGGAAAAACAAATTTCATATTGATCCAAGACTTCTGTGACCCCAAAAAGGTTCCAATGGTAGACATTCAATCCCTTACAGCTTTTTGCAGTGTGGTCCACTTGATAATTAAATATTTCTTATGTTTTTCCCAAGTTCTTAAAACAAGCTCACCAAATGAATGGACAGTTTGGATATAACACATACCTCATGATGGACCCACAGACAAATGCCAATACAGTAGCCATATAGCTGGTGTGAGGTACACCAGCCAATCCGCTTCCATCCAACCTGGACGTGGATTGCGTACTACCGCCGCCCATCCCTATCTCTGAACGGGTAGTTCTATGGGTGGGCCCACCGTTATGTACCTGTACATCCAAATAGTTTATCCCTTTTCTAAAATTATTTTAATGCATGACAACAAAAATGAGAAAGATCGAACGATCAAAAGGACCACATCACAGATTACTCTTGCATTTAATGCAACTGACATTCAGTGAATTTTAATGCAACCAAGCTTATTATTGGTGTGGTCCACTTGAGCATTGGATATGCTTCATTTTTGTTTTTATGCTTAAAATAATCTGAGAAAAGGGATAGACGGTTTGGATGTACAGATACATCACGGTGGGCCACCCACAGAACTACCCGTTTGGAGCTAGGGACGGGCGGGGGTAGTATGCAATCTGCGTCCATCCAACCCGCGTCAGTCTCGGGTGCGGTTTGGCTACTGACAAGTTGAGTAGCGAGACTACTACTGAAGTGATGTCACCAAGTTCTGTGGGCCCCACCATGACGTCTGTTTTGTATCCAAGCTGTCCATCCATTTGGAAAGATCATTTTAGGATAAGATCCAAAGAATGAGTCACAACCAAAGCTCCAGTGGACCCCACCAGAGAAAACTGTGGGGAGAGTGACACCACCATTAAAAACTTTTAAAGTCCACAAAAGTTTTATATCAACCTGATGTTTATGTTTTCCCTTCTTTAATGTCTTTGTTAACTTTTGAATAGGTTGGATTTCGAGAAAACATCATTGTGGGCCTTAGGAAGTTTTCGACGGTGGGCATCAATCTTCCCACTGTTTTCTTTGGTGGGGTCCTGTAACATCCTGAATTTTTGCCAACCTGGAATTAGAAGTCCTTAGGCAATGGGTCGATCCTAACACCTTATTAACTTGTCAGAACTCAATCCCAAAGTCTAAAACCGCTTTTGAACCCATTTCCTTCACCAATCTCACCCTTCACCACCTTGTCCTTTCAATTTTTCTAAGTACTTTCACCCTAGACACTATCCTAAACTAGCTAAGCATTATAACTTGGATCACTTTATATACAAACTACAAAGGCCCAGGTACCACCTCAGACAGAAATTACTCAGGATTAAATCCTTTAGAAATTAGGCGAGAATTAGCCAGTGTTAAACTAGAGTACCTGTGAAATTAGCATCAATCACTTTAAATACGATCTGCAAGACCCAAAACTTGTAGAATCATTGACGCTACATTACCCTAAAATCTAGGATCAATCTCATTACACGGCTGCTCTCGGGAGCATCTCGAAACTCCGTATCAGATCTGGACCGCACGTCGAAAGTCCGATTAACACGAAGTTAAGGAATTATGACTGCCTTGCTGGGCTTGACAACCATCTCGAAAATCAAATCCAGATAGTGTCCCAGTGTTATTCGCTTGATTCGGAGCGGGGAGTGTGAGAAATGTGAAAATAATTCTAAATTAAATTCAAAATAAATAAATCTGAGACGTTTCACTTGCGGGTCAGTATTAAGCAATCAGACCGTCAGAATCAGGCCAAATTACACCCTCGGATCAAGGATATTTTCCCAAACATATCTATGTACTCGAAATCTCCGATCGAGATCCACTGACCGTTGAATTGAAACTGGTCCGCCACGCATGATCTGAGAATCTGACTGGAACGAAAACTTAACTAAACCTAGATCCAGTGTAGTGAGCTTAAGTCCGACCGTTGGCTCAATGAGGGCCGCCAGAAGTCCTCCGTTGAGCTGAAATTGACCCACTTTGGTTATAACCTAAGTATACTTTGACCTTAGGTCTATTTCGGTGTAGTTTTAGGCTATATAAGGACCTTAAAACCCTCTCTCATTCAGCCATACGAATTTGAGAAAAACCCTAGGAGAGAGAAGAGAGAAAAGATAGAGAAAGTATGAGAGAAGTGGGAGCATCTCCCTGCCATGCTTACCTGCTGCTACACGAGCTTAACCACTTCCTTCTAATCGCTTTCCTGGCGATTCTGGCGTCATTTGTAGGTAAGAAACCCTAACCCTAATCTGTTTTGGGGTTTTGATAGTTGTATTTTATGAAGTAACTAACCTAAAGCATGTTATAGGTTGCCAAATTACCGTATACGAAGACTTAGCAAATCTATCGAGTTCTTTCCGATTCTACGACAAAATGTGCGGACTTTAGGTGTAGAGGTTATGGTTTTCAACGCTTTCAATGCCAGATAATGATAGATTCATGATCTGCATGCTATTGCACATATACAAAGTGTTGTCTGTTTTCCGTTTCGATTACATACAAAGAATATGGAATTTTGTATATTCTAAGTATTTGTAGAAAATACTGTATCCGTATAAATTTTGCTGATATGATTGACATGAGTATTTGCCATGTATATATGCTAGTTATGGATGTATGATCTGTTTGGCGAAAGGATTCGCCCTAATACACATTTTGGCCAACATAGCTTATGTAGGCTAAAGTGTGTAGTCTAAGTGTTTGTTGAAATGACTAAGTAAATATGGATTTATGATTTATGCCTGCCATATGTATTGAATGTAAGAACATGATTGATGTGTATGTGACAACTCCTTGATATGAGGATTTGTCCTATTCTATGTTGAAATCAACATACATCATGTATGTTGGAGTGGTGTAGTTTAAGTGTTTGATAAAATGTCTGTGTGAGAAATTGTATGACGAACTAAATTTAATAATGATGTTGAGATAGGATTCTCAGCTACCTTAAAGATGTATATGATTTCCTCCATGTTATTTGTTTAATTTAACCGCTTACTTATGAAATAGATGTGTTTGTATTTCCTATTTATATTGTGCTTTATAACATGCTTTATGACATGTTTGTTAACATGCTTGAATTACTTTGTTTATTATGCTTTACTCCACATGCTTCTAAATAAGGATTGATTGTGATTGGGGCTATGATTATAGTTCAGACAATCGGTACCAGACTTGAGTTCATGGTTGAGATTCATTTCACCACGTAGGATGTGTTTGACGAACCCGAGTCGTACTTCCATTGATGACAGTGGTTAGGCCACGCGAAGTGCTTGTGCATTTCATGTCGTTCAGTTGATGGTGCGCTCGAGCTAGTCAGGCTCGTCAAGCAACCCGATCTGTCTTATGTATGTTCACCATGTTTGGACGTCTCTGCTTGAACTTAGGGTACTAAACTTACCAGTGAAATCTCGTTAACCATGGTACCTCGATCCGCTAAGACTCATGAGCCGGACATGGTGGTATGGGACACCGTGTTCGAGCTGTCTGCCTACGCTGGGGCCACATGCCTCCTCGTAGTGTCCATTGAGCAACCAGACTCGTGAGCCAATTATGGTGATATGGGACACTATATTCGAGCTGTCGGCCTACACTGATTAGTGACGAGCCCTTTGTAGTGACCTCGAGCATACTCTGAATTTGCGGTGAGGCAATGAGTTTTGCCGCAGTGAATAGAGTATGAACTAGGCATGTATCAATAAAGTGATGAACCGTTAAAAAGGTGATGGGAGAGTGGTGTAACGATTGTGTGTAACAGCCCTGGCAGCCTTTGCAGCGCCCTAGAACCACACTATCGTATGAGATTATCTAAGTTTGACGACCCTAGAATGGATCATGTTTGGGAATGATACAAGGGAGGTACCTTAGTTTCTCAATCCTACTGTTTGAAATGGACTAATAACAACTCGGTAATCATGTTCATCATCGCACTGCATGTGCCTGGAAGATGTGGAGCACTGAGAAATGAACGCATGCTGTGAATGTAAAATGGTGTCGCATGAGAGAGTATGTCGGTGAGGGCATGCATCATGACAGCATTTCATTCTTACATTAACAAGAGTACTTAGGATTGTTGAGTGTACTGCTTTATCATTACTGCTTGACTGTTTTGATAACATGTTAACCTATGCTTTATTGTTCCACTGAGTTTATCACTCACTCCCACGTTACGGGATGGCGTTGTACACATCAACCAGACTTGTTTGAGTTTCAGATGATGGCGATGCTGCGAAGCGGAGCCGGACTTTTATGAGGGTGAGGAGGATTCCTCCTTTATGCAGCTTCAGGTGGGTTCCTGTGAACCTGTCCTGATCGACGGGGCTTTCTGGGATATTGACTAGATGACCTTACACAACTTAGTATAATTTGAAATTGTACTTGTAATGAATTAACCTGGTAACATTATCACACTCTGGAGACTCACCACAGTTTATATATTTTACATATCTATCACAGTCTTTTGCTTGTAAATTTAACTGTCTCTGGAGTATGATATGCTGTTTTGGTATAATCTCATTCATGTTTCAATGCTCTCATCATAATCATCATTATCTGTGTTGCATAAGTGTGCGTTGGAACTCAGAAGTTGAGCTTTGCTCGACCCCCGATTTTCAGGGCATTACAGGTCCACTAAAGCTTTGGATCTGCCTCGTTCTCTGGGTCATGCCTTAAAATAATATATCCAAATGAATGGACGTTGTGGATACAACACATACATCATGGTGGGGTCCATGGAACTTGGTGACGTCACTTCAGTAGCGAGTCTCGCTACTCAACCTGTCAGTATCTAATCTGCGTCTACCACCGCCCGTCTCTAGCCCGAATGGGCAAATGGACCACCACGCTCGGCGGTTTGTGGGCCCCACCATCATGCTTGTGTTTCATCCATGTCGTATGTTTTTACGACCTAATCAACCAATTGGATGTCAAGTAAACAGTACAGTGGGCCTTAGGAATGGATCGTGCGTGTTATGTAGTAAGGGTAGAGGTTGTTATGTTATATGGGTCGTGTTTGTCAAGTTACATAGGTCGTGGTTTTCATGGGTCATGGTAGTTGTGTTATATGGGTCGTAGTTATCATGGATCGTGGTTGTCATGTTATATGGGTCGTAGCGGTCGTGGTTGTAATATGGTAAGGGTCGTGGTTATCATATTATATGGGTCGTAGTTGTCGTGGGTCGTGATTATCATGTTACATGGGTCATGGTTCTCATATGATATAGGTTACGATTGTTATATGTTCAATTCCTTTACTACCAAATGAAAGGATAACCATTGTTATCATAGCCTAAGGCCCATAATGGGGTGATCCGTTCTGTCCACCTTATCGGCCTGCTCGACGTGGGCATAAAAAGTCCTAACTTGGGTGTCACCGTCACCATTATTTTCTATTATGTGGCCCACACAAGCACTGGATCAGGCTGATATTTGGACTCTAGCCCTAAAATGACACGGCAAAAAGGATAGGCGACATGGATTATACACATACATCAATGTGGGCCTCGATATATGGTCAAAAGTTGTCATAGATCGTGGTTGTCATGTTATATGGGTCGTGGTTGTTATGGGTCATAGTTGTCATAGGTCATGGTTCTCATGTTATATGGGTCGGGGTTCTCATGGGTCATAGTTATCATGTTATATGGGTCGTGATTCTCATGTTATATAGGTCGCAGTTGTTACATGTTACTTCCTTTACTACCAAATGAAATGATAGTCATTGGTACAATAGCCTAAGGCCAAAACGACAACCACGACCCATATATCAATTTGCACAATGTTATATATGGCCCAAGTCAGGACTTTTTAAAAATAATGGTGATTGTTGAAACATCAATAATGGTAACTTGGGCATTATCCACTTCTAACAAACATCAATGTGGGCCCAAGTCAGGACTTTTTAAGCCCACGGCAAGCTGGGCAACAAGGTCGATGGATCAGATCACCCCATTGTAGGCCATATATAACATGATAAATACGACCCATATAACAGGATAACTTGGACCCATATAACAGGACAATTGCGTTCCATACAACTGAGACTCATATAACAGGACAACTAAGACCCATATAACAGAACAACTGCGACCGTGACCCATATAACAGGATAACTATGACCCATTTAGCAGGACAACTGCAATCCATACAACTAAGACCCATATAACAGGACAACTGCGACCACGACCCATATAACAGGATAACTGCGACCCAAATAACAGGAAAACTGCGGCCCATATAACAAGACAACTACGACCGCGACCCGTAAAATAGGATAACTGCGACCCATATAACAAGACAACTGCGATCCTTCGAATGGAGGATCGTGGTTCACATGCACAATGGATCGTGGTTTTCATCCACAAAGGGTCATGGTTGATATTTGACCCTGCCCTTAAAATGACACAACAAAAAGGATAGGCGGCATGGATTATTCACATACATTAATGTGGGCCCATTTGGGTCATGGTTTACATGGGTCGTAGTTGCCATGTTATATGGGTCGTGGTTGTCATGTCGCATGGTTCGTAGTTTGCAACGTGTTCACTTCCTTTTCTACCAAATCATTGGTACCATAACTTAAGGCCCACAATGGGGTGATTAGATCCATCCATCTTGTCGGTCAGCTCGGCGTGGGCCCAAAAAGTCCTAACTTGGGCAATGTCCACATCTAACAAATATCACAGTGAGCCTAGAAACTTTCTATAGTCACCATTATTTTTTATTTTGTGGGCCATAAAAGCACTGGATCGGGCTAATATTTGAGCCCTAGCCCTAAAATGACATAACAAAAAGGATGGGCAGAATGGATTATACACATACATCAGCGTGGGCCCATTTGGGTCGTGGTTTGCATAAGTCATAGTTGTTATATTATATGGGTCATGGTTATCATGTTATATGAATCGTGGTTTTGAGCGTGTTCACGTCCTTTTCTACCAAACCATTGGTACCATAGCTTAAGGCCCACAATGGGGTGATCCATTCCATCCACCTTGTTGGCCTGCTCCGCGTGGGCCCAAAAAAATCCTGACTTGGGCAGTGTCCACTTCTAACAAACATCACAGTGAGCCTGAAAAGTTTCAATAGTGGGTTCCATTGTCATCATTATTTTCTATTATGTGACCCACATAAGCTCTGGATCAGGCTGATATCTGGGCCCTAGCCCTAAAATGACACGACAAAAAGGATGGGCGGCATGGATTATACACATACATCAACGTGGGCCCCATGAGCTTGGTCCTTACCCGCACGCGAAAAAGGGTTCCGTACACATCACTTTCTTGGCATTAAATACGACGTAACTTCTTCTCCCTAGAAATCCGTACAACTACTGAAACAAGGATAAGGGCATTTTGGTCCAAGTAATTTTTCAAAAGCTGTCAGAAGGCCGTTTAGGGAATATATAGAGTGTCACAGCGTTCGAGGTAATTTGCCCAAACTTCGAGGCGAGTACGATCAATTTCTCAATCTTCTAAAAGATACGGACGGAGTGGATAAAATGCATGAATGACAGTTGGGCCCATAGAGTTTACTCAATAAGCGTATTGAGTTACTCAGTACGCAATCCGCTTCGGGTTTGAATACCACAAGAATTCTCTGATGGGCCCCACACCCAGCAATGGTAGAATGGAGGAATTGTGTACTGAGTAAACTCTGTTGGGCCCACCGTGAATGTATTTAGTTTATCCACACCATTCATCCCTTTTCTCATCTCATTTTCACCGTTGAAACCTTCCTAGGGCCCACAGTTATTTTTATTTATCATCTAACCCGTTCACAATATTACACAGAAATGGATAAAGGGAAAACAAAAATATAAGCTTGATCCAAAACTTCTGTGGCCCCTAAGAATTTTTCAACAATGGACACTCGATTCACACTGTTTCTTGTGGTGTGGTCCACTTCTTATATGCTTAATTTTTAGGTTCAAAATATATAATTATCAATTAAAACGGATGGACGGAGTGGATAAAATAAATAAATCGATGTGGGTCCCACAGAGTTTACTCAATACGCTTATCGTATTAAGTTACTCGGTACACAATCAGCTTCCGAAGGAACCGGGCTATTTATTAAAATAATGGGTAGGATTCTCAATACCTTTTCACTTGGAGGAGAAAACAATCCAATGGATTCTTCTTCACTGATCTTCCATGCAACCTATCTACTACTGTACATTTGGAGAGGACAAAATTAATCTGAACCCTTCATATATTAAATCATCGATCAAAAATTCTACATACACGTTTATGTACCCTTTACTTGACAAATGCATACATCTCTATTATCAATTTAAAAGACACCTATCTAACGGATAATAATATCCAATCCATGTAGTGAGGCAAATGTCACGGAGCTAGTAGATGATGCTTCATGGGCTCATTATGATATATATGTTTTATGTATACTGTCTATTTTTTTAGATTATTTTAGGTTATGAGCTCAAAAGTGAGGCAAATCCAAATCTCATGTGGACTTCACCGTAGGAAGCAGTGATGATTTGTTGAAAATTATACAGATTAATATAATTAATCTGAACCCTTCATATATTAAATCATCGATCAAAAATTCTACATACACGTTTATGTACCCTTTACTTGACAAATGCATACATCTCTATTATCAATTTAAAAGACACCTATCTAACGGATAATAATATCCAATCCATGTAGTGAGGCAAATGTCACGGAGCTAGTAGATGATGCTTCATGGGCTCATTATGATATATATGTTTTATGTATACTGTCTATTTTTTTAGATTATTTTAGGTTATGAGCTCAAAAGTGAGGCAAATCCAAATCTCATGTGGACTTCACCGTAGGAAGCAGTGATGATTTGTTGAAAATTATACAGATTAATATAATTTCTGTATAATGTGTGGAAACTGAAAATTGTAAATAAATCTGAAATATAGACAAGCTGAAGCAAGTCTGAAATGCTTAAATTTTTTAAAAAATATATTTTCTCGGTTAAACATTTCTGCCAGAATAATCAGCTTATATGCATAAAGAAAAATATCTTTCGATTTTAATCTTCCCTTAGTGTAAGTATCTCAAAACTCTATTGAAATGACTGGTAGCCGTAGCGTTGAACCAGTTATTCCTAGATAACAGAGACGGAGAAACCACACACATATTCGCTATGTGTTTGTTAGAGTTCCAATAATCTTACTCAGCATGATTAATGGTCATGTGCTTATCCTAATTCGTGAACGATCCCGAGAGAATAACTCCTAACTCTCATGAGAGACGGCACCATCTCTACGTTCATATAGGTGAAATCCTTCCGGTGTCTCCGATTCTATAAGACACTTGTCCTTTAAACTGGATTTCATTAAGAGTTCTAAGACTTAACCCTTAATCGTAACGCTCAGCACTTATCTATTATGGATGAGGTTATATAATTTGGTGCTGAAAACTTTCCACATATCGGTGACTTGTTCTTACCCATTAAATTCAAAATTAGAGATTTTCTGACTTTTGGTTGGATTACCATCACTGGTGAAACTTTGGTTGAAGAGTTTCAACCTCATCCCTCCTGATGTAGCCTTTACTACCTCTCTCGGTAGAGGTTTAGTGAAAGGATCTGTCAGGTTGTTACTTGATTTCACATAGGAAATAGCAATGATTCCATCTCGAATTAATTGTCTGATATAATCATGTCAAAGACTGATATGTCTAAACTTACCATTATAAGTGCCGTTATAGGTTCTAGCTAATGTAACTTCACTATCACAATATAGTGATACAACCGATATAGGCTTTACACAGAAAGGGATTTCTAATAGAAGATCCCTTAGCCACTCAGTCTCTTTGCCTGTTACAGCCAGGGCTATGAATTCAGACTTCATAGTTGAGTGCGTTATGCAAGTCTGTTTCTTGGATCCCTAAGATACAGTTGCACCTCCTAGGGTGAATATTCACCCCGTAGTAAACTTGTTGTCCCCTCCACTCGATATCCAGCTCGCATCGGTATATCCTTCTAATATGGCAGGAAACTCTAAATAAAATAGTCTTACGTCTTTGGTTACTTTTAAGTAACTAATGACTCTATTGATTGCATTCCAGTGTTTAGTACTGGGGTTACTAGTAAACCTACTAAGTTTACTCACAGCATATACGATATCAAGTCTAGTGCATTGCATAGCATACATAAGACTCCCTATAGCACTCACATATTCTAATTGTGCAACTGTTCTTCTAGTATTTTCTTTTAGCTTGATACTTGGATCAAATGGGTTTTTTGCTTCCTTTATATTTAGATGGTTAAACTTGTTTAGTATCTTCTCAATATAATGAGATCGACACAAAGCATAACCCCCACATGTTTTTTAACTTTGATTCTTAAGATGGTATCAACTTGTCCAAGATCTTTCATTTTAAATATGGAAGATAGAAACCTCTTTATTTCAATCACACCTTTCATTTTATTACTTATTATTAACATGTCATCAACATAAAGACAAATAATAATGATACAACTACCATCTATTTTAAAATATATGTATTTGTCAGCTACATTATGCATGAAACCATGAGATAGTATTTTGGAATCAAACTTCTCAGCCATTGTTTTGGTGCTTATTTTAATCCATACAAAGATTTGACTAATCTACATACTTTGTTTTCATTTCCTGGTAGAATGAATCCTTTAAGTTGTTCCATGTATACCTCTTCATTGAAGTCACCATTCAGAAATGCAGTCTTTACATCCATTTGGTAGATGTGAAGATAATGTATGAAAGCTAGCGCAAATAATATCCTAATGGATGTTATCCTTGCTACAGGAGAGTATGTGTCAAAGTAATCTATCCCTTCTTTTTGTCTAAAATCTTTAACTACTAGTCGAGCTTTAAAGGTTTAGATAGTCCCATCAGTGTGATATTTCTTCCTAAATACCCACTAACAACCTACGGGTTTAGAACCTAGAGGTAAGTTTATTAGTTCCCATGTTTGATTTGACATTATGGATTTTATTTCATCATTTATAGATTCTTTTCAAAAAGCTGAGTCTCTAGAGGATACAACCTCTTTATATGTTTTAGGATCATCTTCTGTAGTTATCACTATAGGTATTTTTCTTATAGCATTTTCTCTATCTCCTTCTACAAGATAGAAAATTATATGTTGTGAGTCTATGTAGTCATCTCCTAGACTCTTTTCTATTCTTGTCCTTTGACTCCTACGAGGTTCCATAGGAACTTTCACTATTTGTGAAGTTGTGCTATCTTGTTTTCTATTAGGAGTTTGGATGTCATTATCCTTTGACTCTAAGGATAGTGAGTTCTTAAAGAACTCAACGTCTCTTGATTATATGATTGTATTAGACTCTATGTCTAGAAGTCTAAAAGTTTTACTATTCTATGCATACTCTACGAAGACGTAGTTAATAGCTCTTAGTCCTAACTTAGTTCTTTTTGGATCAAAGGTTCTGTAACATGCAAGACACTCCCACACTTTTAGATATCTTAGATTAGGTTTTCTACCTCTCCATGTTTCATATGGAGATATTTTATATTTTTTAAATAGAATTCTATTTAGTATATGGCACGCTGCAAGCAGTGCCTCACCCCATAGACTTAGTGGCAACTTTGCTCTTATCAGCATTGAGTTGACCATTTCTACTAATGTTCTATTTTTTCTTTCAGCTATTCCGTTTTGTTAAGGTGTGTATGGCATTGTACATTGATGTATCAATCCATGTTCTACACAGAAGTTATCGAATTCATTGGAGAAGTATTCTCCTCCTCTATCGCTACGTAGAATTTTTGTCTTCTTATTTAGTTGATTCTCTACTTCTGATTTATATATTTTAAACATGTTCAATGCTTCATCTCTTCTCATTAATAGGTACACATACACATATCTAGAACAATCATCTATAAAGGTTATGAAGCATCATTTACCTCCACGAATAAGAATGTCGTTTAACTCACAGATATCACTGTGCACAAGATCTAATACTTGAGAAGATCTTTCAACACTTAGAAAAGGTTTCTTCGTCATTTTAGATCATATGCACACTTCACATTTACTGATTTCATTATCTGTGTGTGAGATTAAACCATTCTTAGCAATGAACTTTAAGGTACTATACCCTATATCGGCTATTCTATCATGCCACAGTCCAGTGGATTCAACTATATACACAGAAGTGTTACTTTCATTCAAAGAAAACTTGACCATCCCATTACAAGCATATCCATTTCCGACAAAATTTCCATTCTTGGACAGAATCAGTTTACCTGACTCGTACACCACCCTTATACCTGGTTTTTCCAGAAGATCCCCAGAAACTAAGTTTTGCCTCATGTCTGGGACGTGCAGTACATTAGTCAAAATCACTTTCTTCCCAGAGGTGAATATCAGTTCGACAGTTCCTTTGCCGACGACTTTTGATCGGACTTCATTACTCATTTGGACTTCTTGACCATCGGTCTATTCCTCATAGGTTTTAAAGGTTGATTTGTCATTGCACACATGTACTGTAGCGGCAATATCACACCACCAACCTGAAACTTTGCCTTGGATGGTATTCACCTTAGTGATCATAGCTACAATATCGCCTTCTTCTACTGCACTTGCCTCTTTTTTAGATTTGCGATATCAGCATACTCGAGCATAGTGCCCGATTTTTCCATAGACATGGCATGAGCCTTTGAACTTTTCGTTCTTCTTTTAGGCGTTTTTCTTGAATTTTCCTTTTATTGGGTTTCAGGGAATCGTCCTTCTCGAAATTATTGTTATTAGTATTCTCTACTGCATGTACCTTAGACAAGGTATTCCCGTTATCATTCTTTCTGTCTCAGTTACGGGATTCTTTCTCAATTCTAAGGTGTTTCTGGATTTGTTCCAGTGTGTAGTCCTCGGTTTTATGCAGCAACTTCTTTTATAATCTCTCCACATCGGTGGCAATTTGGCGATTATAGCCCCAACTTGGAATAATTCAGGAAGATGGATTTTGATTGCTTTGATTTTGTTAACTATTAGCTGTTGTTCTTGGATTTGGGGCAGCAGCAATTTGTTATCTACCATGTTGAAGTCAAAATACCTGGCAATGAGAAATTTATTGGTTCCTTCTTCTTCAGCCTTGTATTTGAACTCCAAAGCTGCCCAGATCTCCTTTGTTGATGACGTCTGTTGGTACAGATCATACAGGCGGTCGGAGAACGCGTTCAGAATGTGTCCTCGACACAAGAGTTCGTCTTCAGCTCGTTTGGTGCGAGCAGCCACCTGTTCAGGTGTGCCTTTGTCGGATGCTTCAGATAGCGCTTACAGATTTGGATCTAATATGTAATAGATCTTCAATGCCGTCAGAAGAAATTTCAGCTTGTCTTGTCATCTCGTAAAATTGGTTCCATCGAACTGATCAAGACGTATCAAGTCCTGATTCGTTAACTTGATGGATGAAACACTGTCGGCTTCCATCGAAATAACGCTTTAAGATTGTTGGAGATTATACAAATTAATATAATTTCTGTATAATGTGTGGAAACCAAAAATGAAAAATTATCTGAACTAAGGACAGGCTGAAGCACGTCTGAAACGCTGTCCTTAAAGCATTATTTGCCCTACTCAAGTGAATTGAGTATGCTGATAGGTTACAGGCAAACCGCTTCTAGGATACGACGAGCCTGGTGTGGGTTTGCGTTCAGCAAACACGAAGTCCCACCTATTGGAACTCTATTACACTCAGTCTGGCAAAAATACAATAAAAGAAAAATTCCAGAAGAAAGAAAAAGAAGAAAATTGTGTTTTAGACCACTGCATTGGTCAAGTCTTCAGCTACTGGTTCAGTTGAACCGTTCTAGACCACACCGTTGGTCTGTTCTTCTTGCAAAGGTTTAACCGTTGTTATCTTGCTGGAATCACTGGAATATAGAGAGAGGAGTAGTGCACTATCTCAATTCGTATGGTAGTGTTGGATTGGGTTGTGAGATTGATTGGAAACCCATCCAGGCCCTCCTTTTATAGGCGATGGTGGCTGAGAGTGATGGTTCAGGGAAATAAATCCTATGACCGTTTTCTAGCTGTTGGAGAAAACTATTCGTTTAATGGCCATTTTCCGATTGTTGTGCATGGGCCATTAATCTGCTGCATGCTGACTATTGTAAGATAGTAGCTAGCCGTTTTCTAGCTATTGGGGTAGCCATGTAGCAGTTACCGCTGGACCCTGCACTAATGGCACAGCTGTTATAGTTTTTGCTGCAACAGCTCTTTCAACCTCTTTATATATATTGAAGGACTCTCATTCAGTCCTTTAGTCTCCCCATTAGCCAGTCATCCGCCTTAGCCACTTAGTCGCACCGCGACTCGCACTCAAACGATGTGGACATGCGAAGTGCAAAGTGCGCCACTAGCGCCTCCACAGCTACGCACTGGAACAAGCAAGGTCCATAGTCCTTAGACAAGGTAGGTAAATATTATAATACTCCACATCTTTCATATAAACCACAAAATTTTCTCTTCCCTTTCCCATGTGGGACTATTCTTAAAAACCCCTCAAAAAACTTTTAATATATTTTATTATATTTTATTTTAAAATATATTTTATAATATGATCGACGCCCACCATTAAAATCTTCCTGGGGACAATACTTTTGGATGAAGTTGATAGTTGTGTTTTTCCTTCATTTAGGTATGCATGACCTAATCAACAGTTAAGATGGCAAATAAATATTACACTGAGCCATAGGGAGTTTTTAATGGCAGATGTTCAATCACCATTATTTTCCTATAGTGTGGTCCACCTTAGACTTAAATCTACCTTTTTCTTTTTCTTTTGGATAATGCCCAAAAATACTTATAGAAAATGGATGGACAGCATGATTAAAATGCATACACCATGATGGTTCCAACAAATCACCATCTAGTAGCCATGCGTATATATGCAATCCATGGATCTTTATTCTTGGGTGGTAGCCTCTCAGGAGTTTCAACACCCGGTCAAGGGTTTGAGCATTCATAGGTGGTGAAATCCCACTACGGCATGAGTGTGTGGGGGTGTGTGTGCCTGTGTGTAAAAAAAAAAAAGGCAATCCATGTCCAAATTACTATGCAACGCACCACCAGGATCTATTTTTGGCTAAAAATATCATGTTTTATAGGCCCTACCATAATATATATTTGTTATATCTAAACTGTCTATTTATTTGGTCAGATTAGTTTAGGCCATGAGCCCAAAAATGACATAAATTCAAAACATGAGTGGACCACACCACATAGAGAAATGGAATTACATGTCTACCTTTTTTATATTTTGGGAGCCATAAAAGTTGTAGATCAATATGATATTTTATGTTTGATCCAAAAAGGCTTAAGAAAAAAATAAAAATAAAAATAAAAAAGATCAAAATCTCACCTTCAAATCAAAGAAAGATTAACTAGAAGAAATGAGTGATTTGAAAAGGATTTGGCTTCTGGATGGTAATTTTTTTCTCAAGAAGGAAAATAGGACAGAGCTTGACGAGAGAATACTACAAAGTTTTGAATATCTATAAGAGTAATCTTATCATTTTTAAAAGTTGACATAAATATTTTGGTTAAAATTCAACAAAAAATTTAAAGGGAAATGACTTACTGCACTCCACAATAAATTTTTAACAAAGCATGATAGCCTGAAAAATGCTTATATTTTAAGTAATTTTTCTAATTAGCACTAAATATCTTTCAGTTATCAAATGATCTGATATATATATATATATATATATATATATATATATATAGGTTACGAAATTAAGTTTACTAAACGCAACCTTAAATATGCTTCAACTTTGGGGTCATGTTTTAAAACAAGTTAGAAAAATGGATAAAAGACATATCATAGTAGGCCCATAGAGAATCCGCACCAAGCTGTACTGGGGTGAGCTCCTCACTACACAGTCCACGTCCCTATATAATATGAGGATGGATAGAATGCATCCTTACACTTTGATAAACCCTCCATGGTGATCACATAAACCACGTGATCAAATCATGCGATGGGCTGCACACACACACACACACACACACACACACACACACACACACACACACATATATATATATATATATATATATATATATATACACCCTCTATTGGTTTGACCCACCTTATTACTAGATGACAAAATAGAGCGTTATTTTTATTTGTCTGATGATCGCATTGGGATGCATAGTTAATGTCATACACAGCATGTGGGCCCCACATTTCTCTATTCACCACTTACTAAAGAATAAAAATAAATGATGGCGTATATGTAATTTCTCTTTTCAAAAAGTACCTCCTCGAATCGTTAGAGTATTATTTAGTAAAATCCAATTTCCTCGTGAATGCATTAATAAATAAATTTAAATTTTAAATACATATTTGCATTAAAAGAATACTTCTTAATGCCATGTTTAGATGATAAGGACCTTTTTTCATGTCAAACAATCCAAATGAATGATTTTTATTTCGATAATAAAGAAACAGATTATTCCAAGAGTAAATATTACAATTTTTTATTTGAATTCTTAATACCGAAAATAATTAGTAAGCACAGTTGTAAAAGTAACTTATGTGATAAAAGTTACTTAATTATTTCAATAAATTATTTATCTATTTACTTTTTTTGCTTTTTAAGTTTGGACTTTTCTACTCCTCTCCCTATGTGATGGATGGTCAATATCAAAGAAGGCTCCATTTGATGGGTGGTTCACATAAAAAGTGGGCCCCACAACGGATGGTTCGCATCAAAGGTGGGGCCCACACAATGGACACTCTATATCAAAAGCAGGCCCTACACTATGGATGACACACACCAAGGTGAACCCACATCTTGGATTGTCCACATCAAAGGTAGGCCCCCGATAATGAATGGTCAACATCCAAAGTGGGCTCTGCATGATGGATGACCACATTGAAGGTAGGGTTCACACAATGGACAGTCTATATCAAAGGTGGGCTCCACATGAAGGGCGATGGATATTGAAGGTGGCCCCACATGATGGAGTGACATTAAAGGTGGGCCCCATATGAAGGAGTACCATTAAAGGTGGCCCCCACATATGATGACCCACATCAAGGTGGGCCCCACATAATGGATGGCCCATGTCAAAGGTGTCAATGACGAATGGCCCACATCCAAGGTGGGCCCCGCATGATTGACGGCACACATCAAATGTGGAGCCCACATGATGGATAGTTTGCATCAAAGATGGACTCTATATGATGGTCAGTGGATATTAAAAGTAGGCCCCAAATGATGGACAAAACATTGATGGTAGGCCCCATGTGATAGATGACCTGTATCAAGGTGGGCCCCACATGAGGATATTCACATCAAAGGTTGGCCCCTAATGATGAATAATCCACATCCAAGGTAGGCCTCACTTGATGGATGACCCACTTTGAAGTTGGGCCCGACATGATGGATGGTCCTCATTAAAGGTGGGCCCGCATGAAGGACGACTCATCCAAATTGAGCCTCACATGATGGATAGCCCACATTGAAGGTAGGCCTCGCAAGGTGTATTGTCCACATTGAAGGTAGGACCCACATGATGGATGATTTACATTGAAGACATGGCCAAGGTAGTCCCAACGTAATGAACAATCTACATTAAAGGTTGGGCTACATGATGGATTGTGGATACTAAGGGTGGATCAAACAAACTTGAGAGATAAGTTATTATGTGATGTTGGAAACCATACATACTTTTTTAACTTTTTAGTTCATAAGTATGGTTTTACCAAACATACTTATGAGCTGAATAAATGGAAATCAACACAAGTTATTTACTGTATAGGTAATTTATGTAAAGTAACAAACGACCCAAACCTCCCCTAAGTGATTATTAATGTGAAAGGAATGTGACATTTCCACTTACTATGATTCACCTAATTTTGTATTATTTGAATAATAAAGAAAAAGGATTATTCACAAAGTAAATACTTCTCTTTTCCATTTGAATTCTTAGCATAAGAAATCAGTTGACTATTGTGAGAAGAATGTCACGTTTCACTTACTATGATCGACAAAAGTCATTGAGAAGAATGTTACATTTCCACTTATTATGATTGACAAAGATGATTCGCCTAATTTCTCTTATTTGGATAATAAAGAAAAAGTTTATTCACCAAGTAATTGCTACACTTTACCATTTGAATTCTTCACACCACAAATTAGATAATTTTTCGAAAATGAACATCACATTTTTACTTACCATCCAAATAAAAACTCTAAAATTAAAATCATAGTTTTTATGGTGTTCATGGAAATAATCATTAAAAATATATATATATTTTTTTTTAAGAAAAATCTACATTAATATTATAATAAAACTACAATATCTTAAAATCTGTTGATATTTTGGAAACCTCGTGATGATGACAATTAGCGCATTTTTCACCGTACTAGCAAGAAATTTTTAGAATCTCAGTGATATTTATCACATTAGACATGTCCAAGGGATTAACACATTTATTTCTTAGTACATATCACTAGTCATAAAAGCAGTTTGGATCTATTGTCATGGAGTTATCATGCAAGACGATGCTTTTATACATCCATGCCTTGGAACTACTGAATCCTATCACTACTAATTAGGCTTTGAATTTTGTCCGCTAAAAGTACTTTGTCTTCTTCTCCATCTCCGACAGATTCTTATTCTCAGTCAATTTACTCCCATATGGCAGATTGATAGGCATCTAAATTGATTTTTATTTTTTTAATGAAAGTGATATAATTGTCAATTGCAACTGTCCATTTCTTAATATTTGAAAATCCAAATGTATCATGATAGGAATCAGGTCTATCTTCATCTTTGTTAATAGTAATATAGTATTTGATACCGAACAAAGCATTAGAAACTTCTTTCACATAAACTCACTGGACCATCTCCAGAGAAAATGACCACTGTAGACAAAACCTTTTACCCAGCGGTTTCTGTGAAGGAATACAAACTTTAGTTACCAATCTAGACTAGCACGTGCGGACAGCGACTTTGAGGACGAAACTACCCCTCCTTTTCGCTGCGAAGACGAGCGCTGACGCTCCTCCAACTGAGAGTTGTACGAACGGCTTAAAAGAGATCAAAGTTACATGGCCCCACAGCTATATATTTATTATATCCACAACGTTCATCCATATTTCAAGATCATTTCGGAGCATTACCCAAAAAAAAAAAATCATATCCAAAGATCAACTGGACCACACCACAAAGAGCAGCGGGGAAATTTATTTTCACCGTTAAAAATTTTGTAGGGTCCACCATAACATTTATTTTCCATCAAATCTATTCATAAGGTCACAAAGGCCAGGATGAAGAGGAAAAACAAGTTTCATAATGATCCAAAACTTCTTTGACCCCTAAAAGGGTTTCAATGGTAGACGTTCAATCATCCACAGCCTTTAACAGTGTGGTCCACTTGATAGCTAGATCTGTCTTATTTTTCGTCTCAAACCTTAATACGAGCTCGCCAAAAATATGGACGGTTTGGATATAACACATACCTCATAATAGGACCCACAAAAAGCATTGGGATTACAACAGCAAAAAAAAAAAAAAAACAACGTCGATATATCGACAGCCAGTCAATATATCGAAAATGGTCCAGAACTGTCCAGTGAGTTTTCCTCGAAAATCTTACAATGTTCGATATATCGACTGTCTGTCGATATATCGAAAAAGGTGTTTTACCTTTAGCTACGGATTATAACCGTAGCCATAACGGTAGTCTGTGCCTGTCTATGAAATTTTTTATTTTTTTTATTTTTTTTATTTTTTACATGGAGAAATTTATTCTACCTACAATTTTCTTTAATACATATTTATATAAATAAGTATATATAAGCATATAAAAAAAATTTCCCTCTTTTTTTCATTTATTTCTTTAATCATTTAACAAGAATATCTTCTAAACCAAAATTAGTTACTTGATGTACCACATATGATTTTGGGGTAAGAGAAGCTACTTTAGCCAACCAACCTAGTTATTTTCCAAGATTCCATCAGGTCGATGGTTGAAAATACATTTCATTCACTTCTTCTTTGTCAATTTTATCACTTCGCGGTCAAACTAGAAATTGAGCGGGACAAATATGAAATTGAGTAGGCAAATTGAAAATTGAGTGAGGCAAGGTAGGAATTGAGCGAGGGAACCTAGAAATTGAGAGAGGCAAGGTAGGAGTTCAGCGAGGGAATCTAGAAATTGAGCGAGGTAAGCTAGAAATTGAGCGAGGCAATGTAGAAAATGAGCGAGGGAACCTACGATTTGAGCTAGGCAACCTAGGAATTGAGCGAGGGAAGCTAGAAATTGAGCGAGGCAACGTAGGAATTGAGCGAGGGAAGCTAGAAATTGAGCGAGGCAACGTAGGGATTCAGCGAGGGAAGCTAGAAATTGAGCGAGGCAACGTAGGGATTCAGCGAGGGAAGCTAGAAATTGAGCGAGAGAAGCTAGAAATTGAGCGAGGCAATGTATGAATTGAGTGAGGCAACGTAGGAATTGAGCGAGGCAACGTAGGAATTGAGCGAGGGAAGCTAGAAATTGAGCGAGGTAACGTAGGAATTGAGCGAGGGAAGCTAGAAATTGAGCGAGGCAACGTAGGAATTGAGCGAGGGAAGCTAGAAATTGAGCGAGGCAACGTTGGAATTGAGCGAGGAAGCAGAAATTGAGCGAGGAAGCTAGAAATGAGCGAGGCAATGTAGGAATTGAGCGAGGAAGCTAGAAATTGAGCGAGAGAAAGCTAGAAATTGCCAATTTAACGTAGGAATTGAGCGAGGGAAGCTAGAAATTGAGCGAGAGAAGCTAGAATTTGAGCGAGGCAACGTAGGAATTGAGCGAGAGAAGCTAGAAATTGAGCAAGGCAACGTAGGAATTGAGCGAGGGAAGCTAGAAATTGAGCAAGGGAAGCTAGAAATTGAGCAAGGCAACGTAGAAATTGAGCGAGGGAAGCTAGAAATTGAGCGAGGCAACATAGGTTCCCTCGCTCAATTCCTACGTTCCCTCGCTCAAATCCTAGGTTACCTCGCTCAATTTCTAGCTTCCCTCGCACAATTTGTAGCTTCCCTCGCTCAAATCCTATGTTGCCTCATTGATTTCTAAGTTCCTCGTCAAATTCTAAAGCTTCCTCGCTAAATTTCTAACTTCCTCGCTCAATTCTAGGTTGCCTAAAGCTCAAATTCTCGATTTCCTTCATTGAATTTTTACCTTCCTCGCTTAATTTAGCCTTCCTCGCAATTTTGGCTTCCTCGCTTAATTCCTAGGATTCTTCACTGAATTTCTACGTTGCCTCGCTCATTTCCTAGGTTCCCTCGCTCAATTCCTATGTTGCCTCGCTCAAATCATAGGTTGTCTTGCTCAATTTCTAGATTCCCTCGCACAATTTGTAGCTTCCCTCTCTCAAATCCTAGTTGTCTCGCTGAATTTCTAGGTTCCCTCGCTCAAATTCTAGCTTCCCTTGCTCAATTTCTAACTTCCCTCGCTCAATTCCTAAGTTACTTCGCTGAATCCCTACGTTGTCTCGCTCAATTTCTAGCTTCCCTCGCTCAATTCTTACGTTACCTTGCTCAATTTCTAGCTTCCCTCGCTCAATTCCTACGTTGCCTCGCTCAATTTCTAGCTTCACTCGCTCAATTTCTAGCTTCCCTCGCTCAATTCCTACGTTGCCTCGCTCAATTCCTAGGTTCCCTCTTTCAATTTCTAGCTTCCCTCGCTAACGCTCCTCGAACTCCGAGTTGTACGAACGGTTCAAAAGTGATCAACGTTACATGGGCCCCACAGTTATGTATTTATTATATCCACAACGTTCATCCATATTTCGAGATCATTTCGGACCATTATCTATAAATAAATAAATAAATAAATAAAATCATATCCAAAGATCAACTGGACCACACCACAAAGAACAGCAGAAAATTGATTTTCACCGTTAAAAATTTTGTAGGGCCCACCGTAACATTTATTTTCCATCCAACCTATTCAGAAGGTCACAAAGACCAGGATGAAGAGGAAAAACAAGTTTCATAATGATCCAAAACTTCTGTGACCCCTAAAAGGGTTTCAATGGTAGACGTTCAATCATCCACAGCCTTTAACAGTGTGGTCCACTTGATAGCTAGATCTGTCTTATTTTTCGTCTCAAACCTTAATACGAAAAATAAGACAGATCTAGCTATCAAGTGGACCACACTGTTAAAGGCTGTGGATGATTGAACGTCTACCATTGAAACCCTTTAGGGTCACAAGTTTTGATCATTATGAAACTTGTTTTTCCTCTTCATCCTGGTCTTTGTGACCTATATGAATAGGTTGATAAAAATAAATGTTGCGGTGGGCCCTACAAAATTTTTAACGTGAAAATCAATTTTTACATTGTTCTTTGTGGTGTGGTCCGGATTGATCTTTGATATGATTTTTTTATATATAGATAATGGTCCGAAATGATCTCGAAATATGGATGAACGTTGTGGATATAATAAATACATACTGTGGAGCCCATGTAACGCGTTGATCACTTTGAACCGCTCGCATAACTCGAGTTCGATGAATGTTAATGGGAAGCTAGAAGTGAAAGAGGAACCCAGAATCGAAGCAGGCAACGAGGATTCAATAAGTAACCCAGGAATTGAGCGAGGAAGTTAGAAATTGAGTTGAGGAAGCTTGAATTTGAGCGAGGAACCTAAATTCAATGAGACAACTAGGATTTGAGAGAGGAAGCTACAAATTATGCGAGGAATCTAGAAATTGAGCGATAGGCAACCTAGGATTTGAGCGAGGCAACATAGGAATTGAGCGAGGAACCTAGGAAATGAGTGAGGCAACGTAGAAATTCAAAGAATCCTAGAAGAATTAAGCGAGGAAGCTAGAAATTAAGCGAGGAACCTAGAATTGTGAGACAACCTAGGAATTGAGCGAGGGAAGCTAGAAATTGAGCGAGAGAACCTAGAAATTGAGTGAGGCAAGGTAAAAATTCAGCGAGAAAACCAAGAATTTGAGCGAGGCAACCTAGGAATTGAGTTGAGGAAGCTAGAATTTGAGGCAACGTAGGAATTGAGTTTAGGAAACCTAGAAGTGAGCGAGGAAGCTACAAATTGTGCGAGGGAAGCTAGAAATTGAGTGAGGCAACCTAGGATTTGAGCGAGGGAACGTAGGAATTGAGCGAGGGAACCTATATTGCCTCGCTCAATTTCTAGCTTCCCTCGCTCAATTTCTAGCTTCTCTCGCTCAATTCCTACGTTGCCTCACTCAATTTCTAGCTTCCCTCGCTCAATTTCTAGCTTCCCTCGCTCAATTCCTACGTTGCCTCGCTCAATTTCTAGCTTCCCTCGCTCAATTTCTAGCTTCCCTCGCTCAATTCCTACATTGCCTCGCTCAATTTCTAGCTACCCTTGCTCAATTCCTACGTTGCCTCGCTCAATTTCTAGCTTCTTTCGCTCAATTTCTAGCTTCCCTCTCTCAATTCATACGTTGCCTCGCTCAATTTCTAGCATCCCTCGCTCAATTTCTAGCTTCCCTTACTCAATTTCTAGCTTCCCTTGCTCAATTCCTACATTGCCTCGCTCAATTTCTAGGTTTCCTCGCTCAATTTCTAGCTTCCCTCGCTCAATTCCTACGTTGCCTCGCTCAATTTCTAGCTTCCCTCGCTCAATTCCTACGTTGCCTCGCTCAATTTCTAGCTTCCAGCTTCCCTCGCTCAATTTCTAGCTTCCCTCGTTGAATCCCTACGTTGCCTCGCTCAATTTCTAGCTTCCCTCGCTCAATTTCTGGCTTCCCTCGCTCAATTTCTACGTTGCCTCGCTCAATTTCTAGCTTCCCTCGCTCAATTTCTAGCTTCCCTCGCTCAATTCCTACGTTGCCTCGCTCAATTTCTAGCTTCCTCGCTCAATTTCTAGCTTCCTCGCTCAATTCCTACGTTGCCTGCCTCGCTCGATTTCTAGCTTCCTCGCTCAATTCCTACGTTGTCTCGCTCAATTTTAGCTTCCTCGCTCGATTTCTAGGTTTCTCGCTTAATTTCTGGCTTCCTCGCTCAATTCCTACGTTGCCTCGCTTAATTTCTAGCTTCCTCGCTCAATTCCTACGTTGCCTCGCTAAGCAATTTCTGGCTTCCTCGCTCAATTCCTACGTTGCCTCGCTCATTTCTAGCTTCCTCGTTGAATCCCTACGTTGCCTCGCTCAATTTCTAGCTTCCTCGCTCAATTTCTGGCTTCCTCGCTCAATTCCTACGTTGGCTCGCTCATTTTTAACTTCCTCGCTCAATTCCTACGTTCCTCACTCAATTTTGGCTTCCTCGCTCAATTCCTACGTTGCCTCACTCAAATTCTAGCTTCCTCGCTCAATTTCAGCTTCCTCGCTCAATTCCTACGTTCCTCGCTCAATTTCTGGCTTCCCTCACTCAATTCCTACGTTGCCTCGCTCAAATTCTAGCTTCCTCGTTCAATTTCTGGCTTCCTCGCTCAATTCCTACGTTGCCTCGCTCGATTTCTAGCTTCCTCGCTCAATTTCTAGCTTCCTCGCTCAATTCCTACGTTGCTTTCGCTCAATTTCGCTTCCCTCGCTCAATTTCTGGCTTCCTCGCTTGATTGCTACGTTGCCTCGCTCATTTCTGGCTTCCTCGCTCAATTTCTAGCTTCCTCGCTCAATTCTACGTTTCGCTCAATTCTACGCTTGCTCGCTCGATTTCTAGCTTCCTTGCTCAATTTCAGCTTCCTCGCTCAATTCCTACGTTGCCTCGCTCAATTTCAGCTTCCTCGCTCAATTCCTACGTTGCCTCGCTCAATTTTTAGCTTCCCTCGCTCAATTCCTACGTTGCCTCGCTCAATTTCTAGCTTCCCTTGCTCAATTTCTAGCTTCCCTCGCTCAATTCCTACGTTGCCTCGCTCATTTCTAGGTTTCCTCGCTCAATTTCTAGCTTCCCTCGCTCAATTCCTACGTTGCCTCGCTCAATTTCTAGCTTCCCTCGCTCAATTCCTACGTTGCCTCGCTCAATTTCTAGCTTCCAGCTTCCCTCGCTCAATTTCTAGCTTCCCTCGTTGAATCCCTACGTTGCCTCGCTCAATTTCTAGCTTCCCTCGCTCAATTCCTACGTTGCCTCGCTCAAATTCTAGCTTCCCTCGCTCAATTTCTAGCTTCCCTCGCTCAATTCCTACGTTGCCTCGCTCAATTTCTAGCTTCCCTCGCTCAATTTCTAGCTTCCCTCGCTCAATTCCTACGTTGCCTTGCTCAATTTCTAGCTTCCCTCGCTCAATTTCTAGCTTCCCTCGCTCAATTCCTACGTTGCCTCGCTCAATTTCTAGCTTCCCTCGCTCAATTTCTAGCTTCCCTCGCTCAATTCCTACGTTGCCTCGCTCAATTTCTAGCTTCCCTCGCTCAATTCCTACGTTGTCTCGCTCAATTTCTAGCTTCCCTCGCTCAATTTCTAGCTTCCCTCGCTCAATTTCTAGGTTCCCTCGCTCAATTTCTAGCTTCCCTCGCTCAATTCCTACGTTGCCTCGCTCAATTTCTAGCTTCCCTCGCTCAATTCCTACGTTGCCTCGCTCAATTTCTAGCTTCCATCTTCCCCCGCTCAATTTCTAGCTTCCCTCGTTGAATCCCTACGCTGCCTCGCTCAATTTCTAGCTTCCCTCGCTCAATTTCTAGCTTCCCTCGCTCAATTCCTACGTTGTCTCGCTCAATTTCTAGCTTCCCTTGCTCAATTTCTAGCTTCCCTCGCTCAATTTCTAGGTTTCCTCGCTCAATTTCTAGCTTCCCTCGCTCAATTCCTACGTTGCCTCGCTCAATTTTTAGCTTCCCTCGCTCAATTCCTACGTTGCCTCGCTCAAATTCTAGCTTCCCTCGCTCAATTTCTAGCTTCCCTCGCTCAATTTCTAGCTTGCCTCGCTTAATTTCTAGCTTCCCTCGCTTAATTCTTACGTTGCCTCGCTCAATTTCTAGCTTCCCTCGCTCAATTTCTAGCTTCCCTCGCTCAATTCCTACATTGCCTCGCTCAATTTCTGGCTTGCCTCGCTCAATTTCTAGCTTCCCTCGCTCAATTCCTACGTTGCCTCGCTCAATTTCTAGCTTCCCTCGCTCAATTCCTACATTCCTCGCTCAATTTCTATTTCAGGCTTCGCCTTTCAATTCTACGTTGCCTCACTCAATTTCTAGCTTCCCTCGCTCAATTCCTACGTTGCCTCGCTCAATTTCTAGCTTCCCTCGCTCAATTCCTACGTTCCCTCGCTCAATTTCTAGCTTCCCTCGCTCAATTCCTACGTTGCCTCGCTCAATTTCTAGCTTCCCTCGCTCAATTTCTAGCTTCCCTCGCTCAATTCCTACGTTGCCTCGCTCAATTTCTAGCTTCCCTCGCTCAATTCCTACGTTGCCTCGCTCAATTCCTACGTTGCCTCGCTCAATTTCTAGCTTCCCTCGCTCAATTTCTAGCTTCCCTCGCTGAATCCCTACGTTGCCTCGCTCAATTTCTAGCTTCCCTCGCTCAATTCCTACGTTGCCTCGCTCAATTTCTAGCTTCCCTCGCTCAATTCCTAGGTTGCCTAGCTCAAATCGTAGGTTCCCTCGCTCATTTTCTACGTTGCCTCGCTCAATTTCTAGCTTACCTCGCTCAATTTCTAGATTCCCTCGCTGAACTCCTACCTTGCCTCTCTCAATTTCTAGGTTCCCTCGCTCAATTCCTACCTTGCCTCACTCAATTTTCAATTTGCCCACTCAATTTCATATTTGTCCCGCTCAATTTCTAGTTTGACCACGAAGTGACTGAAATTGACAGCGAAGTGAATGAAATGTATTTTCAACCATCGACCTGATGAAATCTTAGAAAATAACTAGGTTGGTTGGCTAAAGTAGCTTCTCTTACCCCAAAATCATATGTGGTACATCAAGTAACTAATTTTGGTTTAGAAGATATTCTTGTTAAATGATTAAAGAAATAAATGAAAAAAAAAGAGGGAAAAAATTTTTATATGCTTATATATACCTATTTATATAAATATGTATTAAAGAAAATTGTAGGTAGAATAAATTTCTCCATGTAAAAAATAAAAAAAAATAAAATAATAAAAAATTTCATAGACAGGCACAGACTACAGTTATGGCTACGGTTATAATCTGTAACTAAAGGTAAAAATACCTTTTTCGATATATCGACAGACAGTCGATATATCGAAAATTTTAAGATTTTTGAGGAAATCTCACTGGACAGTTCTGGACCATTTTCAATATATCGATTGTCATGTCATTTATATATCGACGGTTTTTTTTTTTTTTTTTTTTTTGCTGTTGTAATCCCACCGCTTTTTGTGGGTCCTATTATGAGGTATGTGTTATATCCAAACCGTCCATCTATTTGGCGAGCTCATATTCAAGCTTGAGACTAAAAATAAGATAGATCTAACTATCAAGTAGACCACACTGTAAAAGGCAATGGGGAATTGAACGTCTACCATTGAAACCCTTTTAGGGGTTATAGAAGTTTTGGATCATTATGAAATTTGTTTTTCTTCTTCATCCAGGTCTTTGTGACCTATGAATGAACTTAGACGGGGAGGATTTCTCACGAACATCACAGTGGGCCCCCAAAAAGTTTTTAATGGTCAACGCTCATTCAACACTGTTTCCTGTAATGTGGTACACTTGAGATTTGCATATACCTCATTTTTGGTCATATACCATAAAATGATATGGAAAAATATATGGACGGCATGGATGAATAGCATACATCATGGTGAGGCCCACAGACCACCGACCATCCGCCATTGGCTGGTGGCAGGGGGAGTACCCAATCCGTTTCCGTGAAAGGAGGGGTAGTTTCGTCCTCAATGTCGCTGTCCGCACGTGATAGTCTATATTGGTAACTAAAGTTTGTATTCTTTCATAGAAACCGCTGGGTAAAAGGTTTTGTCTACAGTGGTCATTTTCTCCCATCTCCACCATACCAAATGAAATACTAGTATGTTATTACTCGTTGTATTACCATTGTTTAACTATTCCATAATTCTTTAACAAATCACGCACTGTAATTGTGGTAAACGTGAGGGATTATCTGAACCATACATCTTGGGGCCGCACTATGGTTTTTTCCATCTGATAATTTTGATGTACGGATCGATGATCTTTTCCTCTTTGAATGTAAACTATTGCAAAATCTTTGAAGTGCACCTTGCCAATTAGATGGTTAGTATTCTCCATGGCCCATTCGAGGTTGGAGATATTGAATGAGTGGTCCTGACCTCTTCCACGTATGCCCTGTGTGGTCAACATATGGGTGCTTGGTTAGTTTCATACATATGTCCTTGGGAATTTGAAGATTTTTGGATGGTTGTACGTTATTTTTGGATGGTTGTACGTTATTTTCTATGGTGGAGCCCACTCGCAGAAACAATGGACAACCATCCAAGAACTTCCAAATTCATGTGGTGGTCTGTGGGTTGAATCGGCCTATTTACAGGGCTTATAACTTTCATGATAGGTTAACGTAATGCATGGTTTGGATGCCACAGGAATACCCTGATGGGTCCCACACCCAGCATTGGTAGAATGGAGGAACTGTGCACTGAGCAAATTCTGTTGGGCCCACCGTGAATGTATGTAGTTTATCCACACCGTCCATCCATTTTCCCATCTCATTTTAGTGATTGAGCCCAAAATTGAAGCATATCCAAAGCTCAAGTGGACCATACCACAGGAAACAGTGGGAATAATGATTTTCACCGTTGAAACCTTCCCAGGGCCCACAGTTATTTTTATTTGTCATCCAACCCGTTCACAAGATTACAAAGAAATGGATGAAGGGAAAAAATATATATATATAAGCTTGATCCAAAACTTCTGTGGCCCTAAGAATTTTTCAACAGTGGACACTCAATTCACACTGTTTCTCGTGGTGTGGTCCACATGAACTTTTAATATACTTAATTTCTCTCTTCAAAATATAAAATTATCAATTAAAACGGATGGACGGAGTGGATAAAATAAAAAAATCACTGTGTGTCCCACAGAGTTTACTCAATACGCTATCGTACTGAGTTACTCGGCACGCAATCCACTTCCGGAGGAACCGGGCTATTTATTAAAATAATAGGCAGGATTCTCAACACGTTTCCACCTGGAGGAGAAAACGATCCAATGGATTCTTCTTCACTGATCTTCCATGCAACCTATCTACCACCGTACATTTTGATAGGACACAATGAATCTGAACGCTTCATATATTAATTCATCGATCAAAATTTCTGCATACATGTTTATGTACCCTTTACGTGACAAATGCATACATCTCTACCGTCAATTTAAAAGACACCTATCTGATGGATAATAATATCCAATCCATGTAGTTTCTAAAACGTAGGCTATCAAGACTAGATTCCACTAGATGAACGGTTGATTCTGCATCTTCATTGCTTCATATACGATATTTGGAAGGTAGATTGCATGGAATCTGAGTGGATACCGTTTCCACCGAGTGTATCTTCGCCGGTATTGGGTAGGTAGGTTGATTTTGGCTTTCGTACAAGGAACCTAATAACATCTGCCAATTAATAAATTTCAGGGTTCTGAATCATCTGATTTAACGAGGGCACACGTGCGGGGTAGAACACGTACCAGATATCGAGAAAGACAGCACACGTGTTACAGACTGAGGCCATTCATCTGGTACGCTAAATTGCGAACACGGCACGTGCCAAAATTAAGGCTCGACAGTCATCAAGTGAGCCACATGCGTGCGTTGGATTTGAACCGTTGGCCATTTTTCTTTCTAGCCACCTATTTTTATCATACCAGTTGGACCTGCCTCATCAGCAGACCAACGTTAACACATTTTCCCTTTGCACGTGATATCCAACACGTGTTCTATTCCCTCACGTGCCCCTCATTGAATTACGACTCGGACTGAAACGGGAGTGCATTGCAGCTCGGCCTCAGCAAACACGGTGCGGGCCTGACCGTGGGGCCCACCTTGATGTATGTATTGTACATCCTGTCCATCCGTTTTTTTTTTTCTGATCATTTTAAAGCATGAGCCCAAAAATGAAGCAGATCCAAATATCAGGTGGACCACACTATAGGAAACAGTAGTAATTGAACGCCCACCATTTAAAACTTAATAGGGCCCACCGTAATGTTTATTTGCCATCCAATCTGTTGATAAGGCTACATAATCAGCTTGATCCAAAACTTGTGGCCCCCAAGAAGTTTTTAATGATCAATCACCGCTGTTTCCTGTGGTGTGGTCCACCTGAGAATTGGATGAACACTCCAAAAATGAGCTGAAAAAACGGATAGACGGCTTCAACAACATACAATACATACATCAAGGTGGGCCCCAAGGTCATGAACGCAGCGTGTTGTGTGAGACCGGGCCGCATCTAATCCGTTCCCCGCTGAAACAGACGGCTCTATAGCCCACCGTTTCAACAGCTAACCGAAGACGGGGCCTACCCCAAATGCTGCACGTTTGTGTCAGATCTAACCGTTCATCAGCTCGACCAACCTTGCAGACTTGCATGTGTGTCACTTTTTGTGTCTTATGATTCTGATCCAGCCATTCATCAGGTTGACAGTCAGCTATGACGTGGCTAGTCAGCAAGCCGTCAGATCATCAGGTTTGGTATCATGTCTAAAAATGAGTTTGACCTCATTTTATTTAATTGTTAATCATATATTAGATATCAATTTTTGTTAGAAATTAAAAACATAACCAACAATTTATATAAACTATGATCTATATAAACAATTTAATTGATGTTAACTAAAATGAGATAAACTCATTTTTAAATAGAAGACTCGGCCCTTTTTTCTCTTGTGGCCAGATCCTCTCCATCATTTGTAAGTGGGGCCCACCGAGATGTATGTATGGCATCGAACCCATCAAAAAGGGTCATCCAACCACCATCATATGGGCCACAAAGTGAGTTTGGTAGTTTTTTTTTTTTTTTTTTTGACATGATGGTCCATTGTTTTATGATTGTATAGACCTGATTTTTTTTTCAAAATCTTATTATCATGAGTACACTTGACGTAGAAGATGGATCGTACAAAAAACAACCCGGTGGGCCACACCACGGAACATCCAATTCAAGTGGTGTGGTCCACATGATGGTTGGATTTGCTTAATTTTCATGCGTCTCAACTTCCATGGGTTGGATTTGATGAAAACATGACGTGGGATCCACCAGAAAGAGCTGTAGAACCATTATACAATTTGAAAGATTTTAATGGCAGGCTTCCTCATCCCAACTGTTTCCTGTGTTGCAGCTCACATGAGTTTTGGATTGGTTTGATTTTTGGGAGACAGGCCAAACACAGGATGCGCACCTGATGGGACGGTGTAGATGTCATCCATATAAAAAAACATTTCCCTCCAAGAAAACGTAACCACCTCACCGAAGTCAGGCTCTTGGTTCACCTGCACGAATCAGGCTAACATGGTCCTTTTTAAATGGCAACCAGTCATGCCTTGAATGACATGACATGACTGATCAATGTCACAGCAATGTAACCAAAACAGATTTGGAAATATGTCAACTGTCCAAATGCACTTGTAACTTGTAAGTGTCAACAGCTAAACCACATTTTAGGAATGCAGCCCATTTCCATTAGTGTTAGGGTGCAAATGGGTCAAGGAGAATTCCCGATGGAACGGTTTAATAGTCGGGTCTCCTGACCCCAATCAAAAAGGGTCCTCATGAAGATTTTTGGTGTGCAGTCCAGTCACATTGGAATGACCCATGAATGGTCCAGATCACTATACCATGAAATTCATTTATAACAATGGAAATCCTAAATGCCCGATGCAAATTCAATTACATACTATTCCATCATTTTTTGTGTCTCCCAAACCCATTCGAAAAGGGTTAGGCTAGTCCTCTTGAAGATTTTTGGCACGGCCCATGTACGCTTCAACCCACCGATTAATGGTTTTCTGGAAGACATCAATTCATTCATTTTATGAAATAGTCTAATAATGATAACTGATTTCCACAACTAGGATTTTTATACAAACAACAGATAACACCAAATATGTGGAAATCTATTTAATTTCCAATGATTTCTAGCTTCCCAAACACCCATCCACTTAGTTGCATGAAATCAAACCATGCTGCATCGTGTGGCATCTCTTACTTGAATCCCCTCATTAGATTTCTTAAATCTGCATATTAGATCCACCGCCTTCTACTAGGTGAGTCATGAAGATGACTTGAGATTGCTCTTCCTTATCTCAGAACTTAAAACATTTCTTTGACTAGTAGATTTTTACCCAGACCATCCACATGATAGCAAAAGGAATAGAACACGATGTACATCATTGGACCTTCTTATCTGATGGACTAGATTTTTTACGGAGAGACTTTTGGATTTATTTTATTTTTAATTGGATTAAAATTTGATTTTCAATCCAAACCAAGTACCTATAATTATTGGCCTTTTAATCTACAAAATCTTATTTGACTTCAATGCAAACCTCCCAAATTGATGGTAATATTTGGTCTCCTATTATCATGTTATCACTGATAGCAACCATTTGGCTTCCAATGCTCACATGGTAACGAGATGTACTGTATTACCATGTTCTTTCCAAAACAGAAAGTTCAACTTCACCCTCCAGTCCAGTAAGTCCAGTGTGAGAGCTCTGAGAAACCTCCCTAATATTGCACCAAATCCATAAGTAGACCAATAACAACTCGTCCTTATCTCCAGCCACTTATCATATACCATCAATCTGATCACTAGAGCTAGACACAAACCGACTTAGCTCGGTTAACACACACTCGACTTGATGTTGAGCTGATTTCCGGGAGCTCGAAAAAAGTCGAGCCGAGTCCGAGCTGATCCTAGTTGCAATATGGGCTTAGTTAGGTTCATTTTCATGAAGATTTATTCGGTTGAAATGACAATAATGCAAATCTCAAAAGTTCATGACGCAAATGAAGAATTGTACAATTCATATGTTTCTACTCTACCCACAACATGTGTTAAAAGTTTAGAGCTCCAGATGTTTTTACAAACGATGACAATGTGCTCAGCGAATACATGTCTTTCTTATCACAAGAATAAACAAAATATCAAACAAATGAATCAGAGCTAGCCTTGTATCTGAAAAAGTCAATCATAAAGCGCTCAAATCCAAACTTTGAATTTTTGGAATGGTGGAAGATGAGAGTCGGTGAATCAAAATACCTTACAATATCGGTTATAGCACGGGACATTATCAATACAAATTTCAACAGTGGCATCAAAATCAACTTTTAGCACGGAAGCAACAAAGCTCAATTTCACGAAAAACAGTGGAAGCATTAATTTGTACACAATATTAGTTGCATTTGATTTAGGAAGGAAATATTTTTTATATTAATAATGAGGAAGAGGAAAAGATCGAGAGTCAAGACAATATTGCACCTGCAACAATAGCTACAGCTACATGAAGGCGGTTATAAATTATTTATATTCTGTTGAAACTTAATAGTGGTGTAATGTGTACTTAAGTTGAAAGTGATATAATGTAACCTTTATTCAATTTTCTTTACATTATACTTGTATATTTCATTGCTTATTTGCTTTTGTTTATCAAATTGCTTCTGTTTAACTCTTACGTCAAGTTGTTCGTTTCTAATTTCTATTTTATTTTTAGAAACCTTCAACATATTATTTTTTTTCAAAAAAATGAGTGTAGATATGTCGTCATCCAACCCATCGACCAACATTTGGAACTATGGTTTCCTAGTCGAATCTCCAAGGTCTAGAAGAATGAAGATTGTGTGTGGTTTGTGTGGGGGAAAAGTTTGTTAACAAAACTAATCATCTTGAGTTACACCTAGCATGTCGGGGTGGTGATGCAAAACCGTACCCTACAGCTCCAAAGGAGGTCCAAATTCTTTTTCAAGTCATTCCATATTCAAATAAGAAACCTTCTACCCCATCCAAACCTTTCAGAAGAGTTGTAATTGGCAAAAGTTCCGATATACAATGAACTACTATGGAAGAAGCAGGGGAAGTCATATTAAGAGCATTGAAAGAAAAGCAAGTATAACTCGCCTTAAAACGTAATATGGAAGAGGCTTCTAAACATCAACGATATCCTCCAAGACAACATGATGCTGAAGTAAGGATCGAGCACGAGCAAAAAAGAAGAGTAACAAATCCAAGTTTCTCACCCGTCTTAGTGAATTTTACAATGCGTTGGGTACTGTGCATAAATCTTCCCATAAAACAAGTTTCAAATATCTAGTTCAAACTATGCAAGAGTGTGATGGAAACCTCTCTTCACCTTCTGATTCAGAAGATGTGAACCAATACGTATATGAAAAATTAAATAGCAGCTCAAATGGATCAGACGGCAAAAGTGATGGATCCAGTTCAAATGCAATAGCCTATAGTTATATGCCAGGAAGGCACTCCTCCTATGAAGGATATTAAGTTAATATTGTGAACACTGTGATTGTAATATTCTCACTTTTTCATTTGTAAATCTTTAATTTTCAATTCTACCGTAGAAATTAGAATGGATTATATTTTATACATTTTATTTTATGTTCAACCTCGAACTCGAACTCGAACTCGGCTCGAAAGCACAAAATCGAACTCGGCTCGACTCGAGTTGGCCCAAGTTGCTGACCAAACCGGGTCGAGTTGGATAGTCATCCTCGAGGACCGAGCCAAGCCGAGTTCGAGCTGGGGTTAGATGTTGACCGAGTCAAGCAAAGTTGCGCCAAGCTCGACTCGGTTCAACTCGATGTCCAGCTCTACAGATCACCCTTAATGCATTGATTGTGATGTGTGATTTCCACTTTTGAGATCGAACGGATTTAACTTTACAAATTTAATGGATCAAAGCCCATTTAGAAAATATTTAATATATGTAATATAGTAATATACACGTGTTTTAAAAAATGTTCATAACAAAATTCGACCTTCCATTTGATCCATTGCCTTAATTAAGTCTCATGTGCATCATCATCACCATGCAATCATCTACCGATCTCCGTGATTAGATCTTCACTCCATTGTTTTCCCAAAGAGTTTCCTACCTAGTGAAATTTGTACATATGACTAATGGAATGAACACCAAAGTTTCAGCACCTTATCATGATCTTGCCATATTGCATGGAGTAATGAAGAAATACAAGTTACCTACGAAAGTAACGCACTTGCAAAGCAACAGGATTAAAAACATGGCAACATGAACCATGTTCAAAATTGGCCAAGTTCACGAATATTCTTTTTTTCTTTCTTTTTTAGAGCATTAGTGGAGACATTTTATTGCAAGAGGCTAAAAAAAAACCTATATATATATATATATAGGAAAATGCTCACCTGCTAACCAGTTCATGCGTAATACGTACGAACTTTTTTGATGACCCATCATACGTGATGAATCTCGCAAATCTGAACGGTTCACATGAAGCAGAACCTCATGAAACCCCATAGTATGAATTTTTACTTTGATCCGAAACTTTGGTGGACCGTGAAAAATGTAAACAGCTTCTTTACTTGATTTGAATTTCTCTTTGCTATGGACGGTATGGATAAAAGTTTTAGATAAAAGTAAAACTTGGTCGTGAGGGGTTTCACTAGGTGCTGCTTCACATGAACGGTTCAGATTTTGGATCAACATCACGTATGATGGGTTCTCAAAAAAGTTCGTACGTAGCACGTACGAACTGGTTCACAGGTGAGCGCTTCTATATATATATATATAGAGAGAGAGAGAGAGTAATGCTCACACTCAACTAGTTGGACCATCCAACTAGTTTGATTGATTAATGCTAATTAATGCTTAGAAAGAGAAACGGTTGTTTCTCGGTGGCTTTTAATAGCTCTTGTTAAAAAAAGATCAAAAGTCATGGGACCTACCATGGTGTTAACGTGAAATTTTATCTAATCATCATGTGTATCACCTCATGTTAGGCCTCGGGTCCAAAAATTAGCCCCATCCATTATTCAAGTGGACCACATAATTGAAAATAGTGTAAAAAAATCTCATCATTCAAAATAATTCCTTTGATGGGGCCTATTTGAATCACATGTAAGCATGATATTTTGGTAGCATACATGGATTTTGGTGTGGCCTCTAACGGCTGGAGTGGATTTCACATAACGATAAATGTGGGCCCTATAAAAATTAAGGGTGAACATCTTTGCATCAACTGTTCTATTTGTGTGGCCTACTTGAATCAAATATCAGCTTGATATTTTGAATCTTTAACTAGAATGAGATTACAAATCTGATGGTCGGACTGGATCTTATATATACATCACACGGTGGGCCTCATAAAAAATCAATGTCGGCTTTCCTCTCCCGCTGTTGGCTCCGAGAAAAGGGCCCTCCCCGCTCATCATTCGAGAAAAGGGGCATTTGCCAAAACAAAACCAAAAAAAAAAACCACCAGCGAAGATTGGTATGGCATGGTCCTCACGCAATGTGGTACATCCTTCACCGTGGAGTCACCTTAGTATATGTATTATATATCCATGCCATTGGTCCATATCTTAAGGTCATGTTACAGCAAGATTCCAAAAAGTAAGAAGATAAAATTCTCAGGACTACCACACGACGATGAGAAATATTTGATATTGAACATTTATCATTAAAAACTTCCTAAGGCCCATTTTAGTGTTTATTTTCCACTTGAGATATTGATAAAGTTATGAAAACTTAGATTATGGGAAAGTGAAAACATAAAAAAATAAAATTTTCTTGATCCAAAAATTTTGTGGTTTACAAAATGTTTCTAATGGCTAATCACCATTGTTTCCTATGATGTGGTCCACCTGAGATTTATATCTATTTTATTTTTTGAATAGTGTTTTAAAATGAACTAAAAATATGGTTGGATTGCATGGATATATAATAAATACATCAAATTGAGCCCCATGGTAATGGATGCACCCTATTGTGCTTGGACAGGGCTGCACCGAATCCACTCCATGCGGGGTTGGAAGTTCCAGTGCTGTAAAGATGGAGAGCGGGTTGGCTAGTGACCCCGCCACTGAACAATGGCTAGTGGTCGGTGCTCTGTGGGCCTCACCATGATGTATTTGTTTCATCCATGCTGTTCATCTATTTTTCTATATCATTTTATGGTATGATACCAAAAAATAGGTATATTCCAATTTCAAGTGGACCACTTCACAGGAAACAGTGTTGATTGAACGTCCACTATTATAAACTTCTTGGGGGCCATAAAAGTCTTGGATCAATCTGATCTTTGTTTTTTTACCTTCGTCTAGATCTTCATGACATAATCAACGGATTGGATGTCAAATAAATAGGACAATGGGCTTTAGGAGGATTTTAATGGTGTGTATTCAATCACTACTGTTTTCTTGTGGTGCGATCCACTTGAGATTTATATTCCCCTCATTTTTTGGATCAAGGCCTAAAATGATCTGTAAAAATGGATGGACGGCATGGATAAAACACATACTTGATAGTGGGGCCCACAGAGCACCAACCATTAGCCACAGGCTAGGGCAGCCACTTTAGCCAAACCACGTCCGTAAAAATAATTAAAGAATACATTAAATGAGGTGAGAGATATGGAGAATGGTTGTGTCTAAATAAAGTGGGATGATTAAATAGGTTGTACATGTGTGACATATTGGAGCGATGCGTCGCATGTCTAAAAAATCTAGTTCGTTCATTAGATTGGGTCCCATGTAAGCATATTAAGGATTTTTTTTAATTTTTTATTATCAATAATTAAAAAAATTCATATACGAGAAAAGTGAGTTGCTAAGAATCCATTCCAACAATGTAAATTCCACTTATATGTGTGGTTCTAATGATAAGGATCAACTACTAATTTTTAGTACATAAAATTTTATTGGTGAGCCCTATTTGATAAACAGGTTTGATTTATGACATGTAACTGCCATTATACTTATGTAAGACTCGAGGTAACGTATCTTCATATACAGTGCATTACATGTGTGTAGTAAGATGATTTTTTCGTCATTTAATGCACAGCTGGTTGGACCAATTTGAATGGTCCAAATGGTCCAACTAGTTGTGTGTGAGCATTTCTCATATATATATATATATATATATATATATATATATATATATATATATATATATATATATATATATATATATATATAGAGAGAGAGAGAGAGAGAGAGAGAGAGCGCACCTGCGAACTAGTTCGAGTACGCAGATGAACTTTTTGAGAACCCATCATACGTGATGAAGTAAAGAACGTTCATATGAAGCAAAGACGCTAGTGAAACCCCCAGACCAAGTTTTACTTTTATCTAAAACTTTTATCCATACCGTCCATAGCAAAGAGAAATTCAAATCAAGAAAAGAAACTGTTTGTATTTTTCACGGCCCACCAAAGTTTTGATCAAAGTAAAATTTTATACCATGAGGTTTCATGAGGCTCGCCATGTGGACGGTTCAGATTATGCGAGATTCATCACATATGATGGGAATGTACACGCATGAAACCTTCGCAGGTGAGCGAAGCTATATATATATATATATATATGGGGGAAAAGGTACTATGCGCTCGAGAGTAAAGCGGCCGTCCGTGAGGTCGAGCTGTGGGCCCCACGTGATGCCTTTCGAAGATCCACACCGTCCATTGATGCACGAGTGGGGCCCACACGGCCCAAAATCAACCGTCCAAGTAACTCAGTGGGCCATACCATCGGAAAACATAAGTATACACGTAAAAACATGTAAAAGCACTTGGTGGGCCCCACCGAGTTGTGGATACCACCGAAACTTGGTCTAAAATTACATTCAAGTGGGACACACATGATGGACGGTGTTGATCATAAAAACATCTCGAAAGGTCCCCACAAATGGTTTTGAATGTTTCCAATTGCACGCCCATCTCAACTTACATACGTGGTGTGGCCCACAAAAGTCACGGATTGACTTGATTTTTAGCCGTGTGGGCCCACTCTGGAATGGTGCATCTGACTGAGGGGGGAGATTTTCGAACGGCATCACAGTGGGGCGCACACAACTCTACCTCACGTACGATCGCTTTACGCTCGAGCGCATAGTACCTTTTCCCATATATATATATATATATATATATATATATATATATATATATATATATATAATATATGTCCCAATGCTAAGCTACGCACCAGTTCTCACGAGTTTTTGTGAGAACTTTTTAAGAACTCATCAGTCATCACACATGATGTGAGCCCAAAATCTGAACGATCCACGTGATGCAGCAACCCATAGAACCCCTAGGGCCCAACTTTTATATTGATCCAAAACTTTGGTGGGCCATGGCAAAAGAAAACAGTTTCCACCCTTTATTTGCATCTTTCTTTGCTATGGCCACCAAAGTTTTGCATCAGGGTGAAAATTGGTCCTGTAGGGGTTTCATGGGGTGCCGCATCACATGGACCATTCAGATTTTAGGCCCATGACATGTGTGCAAAGGTGCACACGTGAGCATGCCTATATATATATAGAGGCACGCTCACCTACGCACTTACGCACGGACGCACCTTTGTACACGTGTCATGGGCGTCGAATCCGAACGGTCCATAAGATGCGGAATCCCATGAAACCTTAAGGGGTAAATTTTCACCCTGATCTAAGATTTTGGGGGGCCATAGCAAAGAGAAAGTCAAATCAAGGGAAGAAACTGTTTGCATTTTTCATGGCCCACCGAAGTTTTGGATCAAAGTAAAATTTCATACCAGGAGGTTTCATGAGGTTCTGCTTCATGTGGACCGTTCAGATTTTTGAAACTCATCAGATATGATGAGTTCTAAAAAAAGTTCGTCTGTAGTACATACGAACTGGTTCGCAGGTGAGAGTTTTCGTGTGTGTGTATATATATATATATATATATATATATATATATATATATATATATATATATATATATATATATATATATATATAACAAGCAAAAACTAGAACCAAAACCTGAAAAGGCATTAAGCGAAGGCCGACTGCTAAAATGAAAAAGACCCCATCCTTTTGCCGACGCCCCCTTCACTCCATGAGCACTTGAAGCATTTCATAAAGGGGTGCCACATCACATGGACCATTCAGATTTTAGGCCCATGACACGTGTGCAAAGGTGCGCACGTGAGCATGCCTATATATATATATATATATATATATATATATATATATATATATATATATATATATATATATATATACAACCAGCAAAAACTAGAACCCATTTCACACAAAACTACCAAGAAAATCATCCCACGCGTGGCAATGAACGATGGTCCACCGTCTCCTCATCGCACATATGCAGGGAACACATTAACAGTGGTCATCCATCTTTTCCGCAAATTGCCGATAGAGAGCACCTTGTGTAAGGCGCACCACAATGCCAGCAGAGGTATGTGTGTGCCCAAGTGGAGTTTGAAGATATAGAAGGATTGAACTGAGAATAATCTTTTTTTGTCAATGAGCCAAATCATGGAGTCCTTCACCAATGGAGACGGCCCTATCCCAGCAAAGCCGATTTAACAAAGAAACTCCATCTCCTCCTCCCGAAGATCTCTACAACAAGGTGGAGAATACATCACCCCTGCTTCCAAAAGGAGTAACACTAGTCCACAGAGATACCCCCATCCACTAAAATACTCGCCAATGATAGGAACTCCATTTTTAGACTTCAACTCATCACCCAAACATCCTCCCAAAATCTGATCCTGCTTCTATCCACAAGAGCAAAACCAACCACACCATTAAACTGCCCACCTATACTTGCTATATCTCTCCATAACCCTGTAGCTTTGTATAGAGACGCTTTTTTGGTCCACCATCCCCTCTCATCCGTTCCATATTTCTCAACAATTTCCTTCCTTCTAAAGGCTACCCTCTTCCAACCCAACCCTCCAAAACCATTTCCCAATAAGCGCCTCCTTCATGGTAGCCAAATTTTTTTATGCCTGTGCCCCCTTCTAAGAAAGGTTTACATAACCTCCCGACGCATCAAATGGAACTTAATTCTTCTCCTCCACACCCTGCCATAAGAAATCCCTTCTTATGATCCAGTCTTTTTATAATAGAGTTGGGGCATACTGAATATGTAGCAACCTACCCTAACAAAAAGGTAATCATATGGCCAGGAAGGGCTCCAAAGGCCCGGACTGTTTTTCCGCTTAACTGTAGCTCAACCCCCTACAAATAAATAAACAGAATATTCATTTGTAATAGGCACATTGAATGTGTAAGATTCAATGGAGAGACGGACCAAAACAGTCAAGTAGCCACCCTGTAATTCCATTGAGGGGGGGTAGGGTTGGTAGGAAAACGTATGTGGTAAGCCGTAGGCATGTTAAGTATTTTTTTTAACTCCACCATATTAATGTATAAATTGCGTGTTATACATATTTTAATTGTCAGGATCATAAATATGCGAATTAAAACATTTTTTGACTCATACACTGTATGGAACAGTTTCTCAAATAAAATGGTGAACGGGTATAATACATGTATTTGCTACCTATGCACCTAAAACATACCAACATAGCATGTGTATGAGATCTAGATGTTCATTATGCAACCGGATATATACAAAATCACCTTTCACGAAGGCCTGAATGATCTTCAAACCAGTAAATCACAGCACACCAACAAAACAAAACTGGTTAAAAGAAAGAAAGAAAACACACACACACACACACACACACACACACACACACACACACACACACACACACACACACATTGATTTTGAAACCCGCTAAATCACACCATACCTCACGTTGAGAATTAGAATATGCTAATAGCATGTACAAATGTTTTTGTTGTCTGAACAGATGCTAAATGAGGAGCACTGTGTTGAAAATCCCAGAGAGTTACAGTCATGTATGGACGTTTGCTAGCCCCACAACGCACCCTTAACCACGGTCGCCTGCATGGAACATCTCAACCCTACATAATGTGGGCCCACGGTGCAGATGGCCTGAGGCAGAAGGTGGGCTGGTCAATGATCAGGCAGGCCACAAGTGCAATTTGAATGTGGGCCCTTGGCAACTTTTCTAAACCATCCATTGTTTTCATACATTTCAGCCTGCCTGATCAGAGGACCAGCCTGATTTTCAACTCAGGCCATCTACATGGCTCAGATGTCCTACATGCCAGGCAAGTTTGACATGTGTGCTAAATGTGCTTGTGGAGAGGATGCTTGTGGGGCTCGCAACCTCTCATATACAATGTCAGTCTGCAGAAGTACCACATTCCAATTCAAATTGACTACAACTGGATAAGATCATTGAAGCAGTATGTACCTGCAACGAACCAACCAACGAGGGCAACCGTGAACAAAACCAAGCAAATCAGGAAGGTTGAGCTGCCCAATAAGATCCCAAGGCCAAGTACTACAACAAACGGTAAGTATGATCTTACAATGGATGTTTTATTCACCCATTGGCCCTTGAGGAAAATCAGAACTGCCAAGTTCACCACATTCCACCGATCGTGCCCACCGTAAAACATCCGGTTCAGATTGTTCGCAACAAAAGAATGGCAGTTGCATGTGAACAGGTTGTACGACCTATGTTGGAACTCTTGCGTGCTCTTTCGTAATGCATCATCCCACGTCATCTCTCTGTCCGGCTGGGTCTGATCATAGCTATCCTCAGTCGCATGCCCAACCAAACTTGGAGAAAAGCAGCACTGGCCCATGGAAAATGAAATAAAAGATCACCGTAGTGATAGAGATAATTTAAACATGAACAAGTCTATACAACAGTTCACTGCCATTTTTTTTAAGTGGTGCCTCATCCACTGTACCTATGGCATATGTGCACGTTAATCTAGACCATCCAATCGTTGGAACTTGGAAGATACCCAAAAAGTCATCGTAAACATCCAATTGGTGCCTAACGAATGGGTGGTTAAAAGTAAAATGGTTGAGTGAAGACAGATGGTTAGAATTGTCTGAACAATCTGAAATCTTGGGCCATGCTCCAACCACAAAGGGGCTTATAATTTTGAGGACTGGGCTGCCACACGTCTCATATATGATGGATGAGACATAACTTAAAAAACGGGGAGGAACTGCCAAACTAATCTAGACCTTTAAACATCCAGATGAAATCAGAAAAATAAGCATACCTTTTCTTTATTCATTTGAATGTACCGGGCAACTGCTCCAAATGCAAAGTGGTCAACGCACACAAAATTGGGCCCTGCAAAGTCCAAGATGACTCCGTCCTCTCTGCATATGCCGATGTGGCCGATGAAAGGTATGAACCAGGAGATAACAGGCAGCGGGGTCCACACTATACAGTATGGAAACCGGGTTCTTTTTGGATCAATTTGTATATGTGGCAATGTTCTTTCAAGCATCAGATTGTTATCAACGACTGTATCTGATTCCATCAGTCCAACCTTTTCTCCAAGTTGTAAAAGCTGCACGAAATGTTTCCTATTTAGGTAAGCTGTCCAAAATTGTATTCGAGATATTTGTTCAATTACTTTATTTCTAGTTGTAAGTCTGAAAAAATAAAGAAAGAAAGGTAGAAAAGCAAGATAAACATGTCAGAATCAGCAAAAGAAGATTCAAAATGGATATATAGCACTCTTATTATCAGAGAAAAGGTTAACATATTTACCCACGTGAACTGAATTGAGCATGGTATGTCAATCCTATTGGATCCATCCAGCAGAGTAATTATTCATTAGTCTGGTAGAGTATGATCATTCATACACAGACACACAGCCATGGACACATAGCAATAGCATACATGTGTGTCCTCAATACAAACCATCCAAATTGGTTGAATGAAAATTTGCCAATCGTCCAAATTCAACAAACAAATGTGCATCAATCAGAAGTACTAAATGTATGATGAATCTGATTTTGGTGCCATGCCCCATATACAATGGGGCCCATGATTTGCATAGTTTGGATTTAGGCATGCGTATGCCACGTGTACAATGTCTGGGTGCATGACCATCCCAATCTGTCAAAGTATCAAATGACTCATCATCGACAGAGCAGTAGCAAAAATTACGAGGTTTCTATTATGTTGTCATGGATGAGCACTGCATCCGTAAAGCTCCTGATGCAAGACAATTAACCAATTTCTCTAAAAGCTCGAATTGATAGAGCATGGCGAATCAATCACTTTATCTCAAAGCCCAGGCCCCACATCCCATGAATTAGCCGAACCCCCTCGTGGGCCCCACTTCGCATGGGTTCCACTTCACACAAGTCACTCACCTCACACGGGTGAGGCCCACTTCACTCGAGCCACCCGCCTCACACGAGCCACCCACCCCGAGTGTGCCCCTACATCCCACAGGCCACCCCACTCAAGCCCGGTATGAAAATGCCCCTGCATTAGCTCCTCATTCCAAAAGAATAAAAATAGAAATGAGCATACCATGTATTTTAGTGATAACCTACAAGTACCAGTTCTTGCCTATATGACCTAAATTTATATAGTTATTACAAGTATAATGAATCAATTTTTTCTATCGGTCACTGACAAAATTTAATTAAAAGAGGAATATGCTATACTAATAGAACTCAAGAGGGGGCCAAGAGTCCCCAATACAAAGAGATTCTCTCGAAGCTTTCTTTGTGCACCCAATCACATTCTTTGTGCCACCTTCAACAATTAGCCTTCTAGATAAATGAGGGAAAGAAAATCCTAAGCCCTTCTCTTGGAGCTTTTTGCCTCCACCTAATTTGCTTTTCCGCGCACTGCCAGATCAGAGAACATTTTATGAATCCTTCCATTGTCATCGCTAGTGACCCCACTCTCACCCAAAAACCAGGGTCCAATTGACCATCCATCCAAATTAAGTTTCCACCACCCCAATGGACTCTCCCAAACTTCTCGTTTGTGGACGGTAAATCGATCAGTATTGAAGACCACATTCAAGTTTCTCCACATCTGTCAAATGGATACGATGGGGCTCCTTTCTAGAGTCCCAATTATCATGGAGCCCTTGATTCTTTCAATTATTTCTTCTGCCAAAGCTTCCATATCACAAAAAATCTGGTTATCCTTTCTTTCTAAATGCCATGAAGTACTAAATTTCACATGTCGTGAAGAATTGCATGACATCAACTACCGCAGGATTCTCCTCTAATCATGGAAGGACCACTACCCCAACTTTCAAATATTTCTTCCTAAGAGTTGGAAAGTCCAACTCACACCAAAATGTCTTAATAAGGAATTCCAAATACACAGCCACCTCACAATAAACAAACAAATGCACCACCAGTTCTTTTGATCTCTTTCATATTATGCTTCTATTTGGCATTTTATGCATTCATTTCTTCAATTTAGAGATGGTTAGGATCTTTTTGGCCACCATAGTCCACCAAAAGGCATCCATCCTCAAACAAGCACACCGCTACCCCATACGGATGCACGCTCAAAGCAATTTTTACCTATGGACTCAAATGCTTTCAAAAAGGATAGAGAAGGAAAGAAAGCACAAAAAAGCCCTCTAGTGGTCCACTTCCAAACTCCCACATCCCCTTTCATTCTAGACAAAAACCTCTCTCCTAGTAACTTTTGAAACTCAAATGGCACAATCTCATTTTCTCTGATGTTTCTCCAGAATTTAACACCCCACATCAACTTGGCCAAAGAAGAAAGAAAGACTCATAACACTCCACCTCCCTCCCTTGTTTGAACACCACTCAAGACAGATTTTGAAATTTTGAAGCCAAAGACTCAGGCCCTATCTTAAACCTAACCCTTCTATAAAACCTTGCTAACCGTTTTGAGATCATTGCCCACGTCCCCTAAAAGCCACACACGTGGTTTTTACAATAGAAATTAATTAGTTTGGTTCATTTTTTTATTTTTTAGAAGTGTAGTCGAGAAAGATCACTTGTAAAATATATATATATATATATATAACTTGTTAACTAAGCAAATCTTATCCTAGTTGAAGGATAAAGGAATTAGTTTCCTATTTTAATAAGCATTATATTTTTTTTGTGAAGAGACGAAGCCTTATAAACAAGGGCCATGTATACAACTCTATTCTAGACATGCAATTGAGAAATCAAGCTTCTTGTCTTCCCGTTTTGGTTCCTGCAACTGGATTGCTAGAGGTAAGAGTCTTCTAGAAAACTTGATGGTGGGACTCCACTATTTATCCCACATTTTATTTCTGGTGTGCAACAAAGCAAAGTGGAATTGGTGTTTCGAATAGCTAGAAATTATGATTATCAGATATGTTCTCCTAAATACCCCCTTAGTAACTCTTCCTGGATCCCAACCTACAGGATAAACAAAAGTGTTCAAAGGATATATTTGCTTGGAAAGTATGCATGTTTCATTGTAAGGGCATATCAACAATGTCATGTATGTTGATGTACTTCATGTTGCTTTCATTGCCCACAAAGCATGGTGCACAAGTTGCAAACAATGCAAAGAGGATTTCTGTTGTGAGGAATGGAAGAGAAGCAAAAAAATACTGTTTAGTGGATGGAAGTGTCCGAACCAACTAACCATAGAGGAACCAACTAACCATAGAGGAACATGCATCAAGTCGCTAACATTCATGAATCCAGCCTTTCTTGATAAATTGCTGTGGAGATTTGGGAATGAGGAACTCCCTTAAAAAATAACAAATAAATAAGAAGAATGAATTGGAAATGAGGCATGGTGATTGTGGAAGGAGGTGTTGGAACATAAATATGTACTCTCAGAAAAAGTGTGGTCCACAAACACATCATCAAGGTATCAAGGATAAGGGTGTGGAAAGCAAACCTCCATCAAGCATGAGTTCACAACAGGAATCAAATTCGATGCCAGAGACAGTAGGCAAGTGAGATTTGGGGAAGATATGCGGTGCACAGAAGCCATTATGTTTCGACTTCTAATGTTTATGCGAGTCTATTCTGTTGAAAGATATGAGAATTAAGTCAATGCATCCAACCAAGGGAAACAGAGGGTGTGGACACCGAACACTTATAGAATACATAGTTAGCCAGAGATACACCAACGCCAGATATGATCTGCAATTTGATCATGGGGAGGTAACAGTTGAAAGTAAAGAAACACCAGATATGATGAAGGTTGTTTGCTTTATCTAAATCCTATCTGTGGTCCTACAAGATGATGTCCAACCTTTGAACATGGGTAGCATATATCTTTAAATGTGAACCATTCTGGGCAATATTTTAGACAAGGGTTTCCCATGGGGAACATGGCCCCCACCATGCAGCTATGGGATATTTTGCTTTGATGCTAGACAGGAAAGACCCACATGCTTCCCAGGTGAAATTACCATTTCAACATTAGAACTCCTGGCAACCAGCTTATGGGAATGAGATCAAGGACTTGTGGTACTTATGGAAATTTTGGAATGTGGCTTTCCAAGGGGTGGGAAGGGATAAGAGGAATAGAGATGGAACCCCTTGAGCTCTTTTTAGTCATCTCATGCCATGCTCAAATGAAGGGTGGGAGGGGGGACAACAAGGCATGCGCTTTTCCTCTGAGGTTGGCAGCATTAGGTTGGGTTGCAACTTGCAAGGCGGAAGAAAATTTTGACAATTGACCATCTAAGGATTAGGCAGCATATTCTCATGAATGGCTATTTCTCTGTCGTTTAGATGTCAAAATGGAGAACCATGTTCAGATCCATTCCCCTTCGTCAGCAGCGATTTGGGGCTGGCCTGCTGGCGCATCAAACAGTTTGGCCTGGAATGAGTAATGCCAGAATCGCTTGAAAAGGTGATGCAAGCCTGGGACCATGGACCAAATGGGGTCAAAAGGAGGATTTTGATTGTCAATCTTATAGTCTTACCTATTATTTGGTCAATTTGGAAGACACTGAATGCTAGAATATTTGGTATACTTTTTATAAGGTTAACCAGCCATTGATAGGGACAGAAATAAATGTGGCTGATGGCTCTAAATGAGTTTGTTGGGGCTTGGAGGTGAAGATATGTGTGTGGATCAGACCGGTTCCAATCCTATATGTTTGCTATTTGCTAATCCCACACACATGTGCAAGGCTGTCCATGTGCATTCCTCCTCATGTGTCAGCATGAGACATGGACATGAGATCCATCAGGTAGATGTCATCTAGTAGATGCCCTGGCCCAAGAATGATGCTGGTCCAGTCATCAGATTGACCACAATACCAAAAACAGACAGTCAGCTTAGAAAACTCAGTCAAATTTTTTTTCTTATATCATCTATTTGTTTTGTAAGTTGTGGGCTACCTTGTGAGTGGTGATCAAGCAATTTCTCTTCCTTTTTTAAAAATAATTCATTGTGTAATAGTAAATGGAATATATGAAATGAGCGGAATGAGAGGTTGACAAAGCTGAATTAGGGTTGGTAAAGATGGAGGATACATGAAACAAAAATGACTAGTGTTGTTGCTGCCGCTTCAGCCATGGATGGTGGTCTGGTCAAGGTCAATTCTGCGGAAGGTGTTTGAATGCATCAAAATGTGAATAGCACCCTATTGCACACCTTACACGAAAGTTGAGTCCAACGGATCAAGATTGTTCATTTGATGGTGCCAACTTAGTTGAAGGCTAATCCAACCATCAGCCCAATCTTGTGGATTACCGAATCATTGGCCCAATCTAGTGGCCCAACTAATGAGCAAGCGGCCTATTTCTGGGCCAGGGTGATTTCATGATGGGCCCCTTGATGCAGGACAATTAACCACTTGCTCTGAAAGCTCGAACTGATAAAGCATGGCGAATCAATCCCTTTATCTCATAGCCCAGAATGCATATCCCATGGGTTAGGACCTCGGCCGAACCCCCCTCGTGGGCCCCACATCATATGGGTTCCGTCTCACACGGATGGGGGCCGCCTCACACGGGCCGCCCACCCCGAGTATGCCCCTGCATCCAACAAGCTACCCCACTCGAGCCCGATTTGAAAATGCACCTGCATTACCCCTCCTTATAAATGCCTCACATCTTACACATGTGTGCCATGTCGGCACAGGTGCCGCACTTCAATTTCTTCGTGAGAATGTCTCTTGTTTTCCAAAGATTTCTAGAATCTTGTCAACCAAGCATGATCTTTCCATGAAACCTTTTTTTTTTTAATAATAACTTTATAAGAAGCAGAAAGCCTCACAAAACTACAAAGCAGCCCAAGAATAGGATAAAAAAGGAAAACAACAAGAGATTTTATATTTGCAACCCACTCCATTACATCCCATTTAGCACTCCCACACACATCCAAGACCTGCTTACTCCAATTGCGAAAGCACCTGTTGTTCCTCTCTCCCCACAAAGCCCAAATGCCAACCAAAAAGGCTAATCTCCAAGAATTTTTTTTGAGAGATGACAAAATTTTATTGTAAAGCTCGCAAAAACGCGAGAAAAGAATCCAACCCAATAACAAAAAGAAAGACAAACTCAAGGGAATGGGGTAGACAAAGCTACCTTATGCCAAGAGAGGAAGTGGCTCTCGACCGAGCAAGGCATGATCCAAGACTTGTCGAATAATGACAAGAACCTAGACCACAACTCGCTAGCGAATGGCAGTGAATGAAAAAATGGTCAATTGTCTCCTCGTTTTGCATGCACGCAATACAATAATTGGCAGTCACCATCTTCCTCTTCTGGACGTTATCAATTGTGAGTACTTTATTCCTTCCCACCAACCACACCAACGTTGCAACCTTAGGGGTGACCAATAGTGCCAAACAAAGTGTGGAAATTTCTAGAAGGAGAACCAAGTATTGACTTGTAAAAAGATCTAACCAAGAAATGGCCAAACTTCTCTTTATTCCAACCATCGATTCCTTTTCACCCAGTGAAGAAATGGCCAGCCTTGAAGACACTTCAGCAAACCAATAAATTCACCCACGTCCCCATCCGACAAATTCCTTCTACACAAAAGAGACCACACAACCTCACACCCTAAGACTAAGTAGCACCAAGCAATTAAAATGTTCGCATCCAGGGATAGGCTGGCTAAGCTCGGAAATTCTTCTCAAAGCATCCTCCCTCCCACCTAGGGATCGTCCCAAAACTGGATCCTTGACCCCTCTCCTATAGAGAATCCAACTCCTTCCTTGAATCCATTACCCAATCTGACTATCAGTTTCCATAACGCCAAAGCTCGACAAAGAGAAGAATCCCTAGTCCACCACCATCCCTCCTTCACACAATACTTGCGCTCAACTCCTTCACACCATACTTATGCTCAATCACCTTTTTCCGTAAGAAGCCCTCTTCCATTATGAATTTCCATAACTATTTGCCAAGCAATGGTAGGATCAAGGTTTCTAACTTCTTTATTCCCGCAACCCCTTTCCCAGTCGATTTTCAAACCTCTTCCCACTTAAGCAATGGAATTTGTATTGCTCTTCTGCTCCCTACCATAAGAAGTCACGCCTATGCTTCTCCAATCTATCCAACTCCTTGGGCACTTGAATAAAGGCATGAACTATAGCAATAAATTAGATAAGGCTACCTTTATTAAAGTCAACATTCCCCTAACGAAGGATGCCAACCTTTCCACCCCGACAGCTTCCTTTCAGGTATTTCTATCACCTTGTCCCACAAGTGCTTCGCCGGCTTGCCAATGCTTACAGGAGACCGAGGTACATCGAAGGAAAAGATCCAGCCCTACAACAAAAAATCTCTGCAAGCTTTCCAACCTCCTCATTTGAAGCACTAACAACCAGCACTTCGCTTTTAAGGATGTTCACCTTCAAACCGGATACAGCTCAAAGCACCGAATTATCTTCTTTAAGTTGTTGACTTTGGCTTCTTCCGCTTCACAGAAGATGAGATGACATCGGTGAATTGGAGATGACAAATTTGGGACCCCGCTTTATCCACCGAAAAACTGTTCATGAGACCCACTTTTATACTCCTATCCAGTATCTAACTCAAAGCTTCCATCACCACTACAAACAGGAACAAAGACAATAGATCTCCTTGCTGCAATGCTCTAAAAACCTTGAAGAAATTTGGGACCCCGTTTTATCCACCAAAATGACCCACTTCTATACTCTTATCCAACATCTTACTCAAAGCTTTTGTCACCACTATAAACAGAAACAAAGACAACATATCTCCTTGCCATAACACTCGAGAAACCTTGAAGAATCCCTTAGGAGACTCGTTCACCATAACCAAAAATTTGGCCAACCGCTATGAAGGCCCGCCTAAAACCCGATTTTAAATCCCTCGCTAAGTGGGGTGGGATCAATATTGGATCATCTACAAAAGGTTCCTTCCTTTTCCGACATTTCGGTAGGAGATTGGTCCCTCCCAACTAGCTTTAAAAGAAGACGGCATTAGCCCCATATTCCAAGATGAAGTTGTATGACGTGAGTATCATGTATGGTTCCTTTGAGAAAGTTGTGATACCACCACCTATCAAGCCTGACGAGCGGTCCATAAAATTGCATCCCGAGAATTATCCAAGCCACCAATCCCCATGATTCCAAACATTAAAGTCACAAATCACCTACTATACCTCCCGCTATCCGTTCTACACCCGACAACACCTAGTCCTTGGGCCTTCCTCCCCAAATTGCATCAACCACCGACTGGTTCATTGATTGAAGGTTAGTTTCCTACAATGCAACAATCTGAGCTTTGTATTTTTTGCACACTTACTTAATATGGAGAGTCTTTTCTGAGGGCACCCCACACCCCTCATATTCCAGCTTATAACCCTCCCATGCCCTTAGTAGCTCCCTGCACCCGATCTTGACTAATTTCTTAAACTCTCAGGTTTCCCTTCTCCTCCATGAATTGAAATAAAGCATTGAAGTCCTCACAATCCCTCGATGAGACTCCAACCATCTTCTCGACATGCGCTATGGCCTCCTTGATTTAGCACATTCCCCTATGATGGATACATGGCTACCATCCCCCCGAACAACCAACGCATAGTCACATGGCTTTGCTGACTTGCTCTTCTCAAGCTTCCTATCATATCCTCCAAATAATTGAATAGGTTGAATGTCTAAGGCTTCTAACATCGTATTGCTCATGCACTAAGTATCCTGAATTCCTGACACTTCAACTAGCTAGCCTCCATAGCCACTACCACTCTCTTGGCCCTCAACTCTCTATGTCTGCTCCTCCATGTTTATTCCCTACGGAGGTATCGATCCGCCGCCTCCCACAAAAGAGAAGTCCTCCTAAGCAAATTTTAACTCCCCGCTACAGATGGTAAAAAATGGGCTCTAACTCGAAACTTCTCTCAAAGAAGCTAAAAAAAGGATCGCACATGCCCGCTTTTAAAATCTCGCCCTCGTGCAAAAAACCTTGAGCCAACTTTGAACAAGCCAACATCCACTAGAGATGGTCATCATCAACACCTCTGGCCAAGACAAGTTTCGCAAAATCAACACCTCCATCGACACTCGTCACAAGCTAAGAGACACAAAGGCGCATGTTGCTCTCTTGGAGGCAAGAGCACCACTTAATGATCATGCAAGTCGGCACTTGTTGATTCCTCTTCTTTGACCCGGATAGGAGACAGTATGTGTGGTGGTTGCCAATCCGTCACCTCACCACCTACTACTCCTCACAAACTAACACCTTACGCATGTCCAAAGACCGGTTCTATGGTTCGCCAAACCACCAAAGATGTGATCCATCAGCCTCCACCCCGACGTCTATTCCAAGGTTTTTCGCTACCATCCCAACACCACCATTACCTCCTCTCCTACCCTCCTCTTCATGCAACACCCACTCAAACAGCTTCTCTTCACCTATGGTTATGGTCACCTTCTCTGGCATCGGTCCCCTAAACAAGAACCCACCACCTTAAAGATTTTCCAGAACCAAAGTTCTCGAGGAAGATCCCATAGTTAATACCAACATCCCCCCTTCCCAAGATTGACCAATCGTCCCATTTGCAAACCAAAGACCTAATCGTCTCTAAATACGTTGTCAGTAACGATGACCCAATCAACATTTAGCCTCCAACCTCATCGACATCCATACCTTCGTCTTGCTAAGCTATTCGGTCATCTTCCTCCACTTCGTAATTTTGGGAGAACCACTTCCCACTTTTGCTACCAAGGCTTGAGCTCTCACCGTCGCCACCAAACTCCATTGAAATACCCTCTGAGCGCTTTCGATCACCATAAAATGGAATCTCACCAACGGTGCCTCATTCGAATCTCCATTCCATACCCACCTCCCATCTCCCTAACCTATCTCACCTGCCTCCCTCAAGCCCTCTTCTCTTTCTTTCTCCCTGCCCTTTGGGTTTGCCACACCTGCCTCCCGAAAAGACTAATCAGCTTGATCCCATCTTCTACCATCCCTTTAGCAAAACTACCCTTCTCTCTTCTTACCCCTCTCTAAGACAACACCCGATTCACTATCACCAAACCATACATCCCTTTCTTCACCAATCACTTCCTTCCCCTAAAGCTTCTCCCATTCAGAGAAGCTAGTAAATGATTCGCCTTGTCCATGAATCCTCAAATTACCTGACCCCCTTTTTCCAAGGAATCGCAACCTCCTTCACCCTCCCTACTTCCTCGAAGACCCTGAAGAACTGTGGTTTTGACCACTGCTTCAGAAAGCTTTCGATGAACAAAGTCAGAAGCTCTAATGATGCCCGATATTCCTAAACAACTTCCTTCCCATCTTGTAATTTGCCTTTCCTCTTTACGTGGACCCACCATTCCGTTGCCCTTTGCTCTAGATCAGCATCCCCCTCTTCAAAGACCTTCTTACCTACACTCGCGTGGCCGTGTCACTTCCTTCTCCCCAACTCCTCCCTCCCGCATCACTCTCCCTCGTCACTTCCCTTCTCCCCCTATGCTCCCTCTCCAACACTCTCTCCCAGTGTTTTAACCCCTCGCTTCTCCTCTAGTGCAATCTACCTCTCGATCATCGTTGTCGTCCTCGATTGTACTCGTTATCCATTCCGGTCATCTCCACTTTCATTTTGTAGAACTCTAAAGTTATCACCCAAACATGTTGATCTCGCTTTCTTATCGATTACTAGGTGCTGCTATCTCAGCAGTTCCTTTTCCCTGTTTCTCTTCTTTTTCCTTTAATGCAAAGTTGCCTTTCAAAAAAAAAAAGTTATCACCCAAACATGATAAATAGAATCCTTATAAAGGATTGTCTTCCCAAGAAATCCTTTTTTTTCATGAACACCAATACATGCATACAAACGACCCTTAAATCTACACCATATCCCCCTTTTAGACCTCCTACCTTGCCAATGTTGCCCAAAGATGTTAGTCCAAAAGCCCAAAAAATTCGACTAATTGATCCATGTTTTTTGGAGATTTCAACGACAAAGGTACCCCTAACTCAAAAGGGCTAGCTTTAGCTTCAAAATTATTCAAAACAGCTGCCTTCAAAATTACATGCATGTCGAACCCGCGCAAACATAAATCAGGCCCATCCAGTAATTGGGTGGGGCCAAACTATAAGATTACAATGTTGGTTAGAAGAAACCTTGCCTGCAACCAATAGTCAATGTGCATTTGTGACCCACCAGACGACCAGACCCACCTGGACTTAGGAACAGGATTTGATCATGTTGAGCCTAACTAGTACATGCACCCGATCTCACATATGCTTGCCAGGTTGACATATGTGTTGCAATTCACCTCTTTAATCACTAGTTGCAAGAATCACTTTAGCACCCAAATTTGGGGGAACAACAAGTCAACGACCCCTTTCGGCAATCAAACCATAATAAGAAAACAGACCCATCTGCACTCATCAAACCAGTTTGGCGATCAACCCAATTCTCAAAATCCATTTTTGAGATCCAAAAACTCCAATCCCTCCCAAATCCACCTAAAAACCCAATAATCCCCAACCTACAGAAATAAGAAAAGGGACCCCTTTCTTTTCTCCATTCCCAATACACAACTCTGCCTCGAATTTTCAGGTAAAATCAATACCTTTTACAGCCAGACTCCAGAGTTCGATCAAGCTCACCTTGGAAAACCTCAATTCGTCCAAATCCCAAAAACCTAAAAACAGAATATCCAAATTTCCTCCCAATTCGACAAGCCATCAGACAGTTCCGGTCCGACAGTTAAGAAGATGGGTAGCCCAGGAAGACAAAAGCAGCAGGTGATGCTGGCCGATGTAGTGAAGCAGTGTTTTTTGTATGCGTTGAATGGGGCGAAGAAGATCTCATGTAATGCAGGGGTGGATAAAAAAAAAAAATTAACTATTTTTCCTATTTCTACTCTTCCTCTTCTCCTTTGTTGAAGATTGGGGAGAAAAACTCTTTCTATAACTTCGCAGTGTGGATTTTTTGGGTTTGTGCAAAAGAAACTACTGTGTTCTTCAGATCAATTCATGCGATTAGAGATTGTTAACAACATGAGATCAGATTTAGGGTGTGTTTGGATGTCCCAAATTTCATGAGAAATTTTGACCAATTCATCATGACAAATCATGAAATTTCATGATATGTGGTGCAACCAAACGCCCTCTTAAACGAGCCAATTAAACCAACCTAATCAGAGAGAGAGAGAGAGAGAGAGAGAGAGAGAGAGAGAGAGAGGTTTTACATTGCAAGGGTTCGAAACAGAGGCCGCTGATTATTTCTTCCACAGAGAAGCCCTCCCGGCAAAATGTGCAGAGCAGATAAAATAATTTCGGCAATGGGAAGCTCCTTATAGTCGCGTGCTTGCACGTGACGTGGACGACTGGAATGTGGGGACTGCCCTGTGGTGGACCAAGGCAATGGTGCCCTCTCTCCCCAAACCGGTGGAAACAAATCAAATAAATGAAATTATTAGGTGGGCAATGAACGGTTGTCCATTTATTTGAACCATGAGCATTAGCTTGCCTGAGAAGTAAACCATCCTGGTTTGGCGGCACGTAGGGCCACTCCCTCAAGTCACATGTTCACACGTGTTAGTGTGGGTTTGTTATGCAAGGACTCCAGGAGGTCCCGTCCTTGATAGGATTCTTACAAAAGTTACTACCCCTTATTACATTCATCGAATGGATTGGGAGAAACTTGTTGAATGGATGTCTTCAATCTGGGAAACTAGGGAAATCAATGGATCGGTAGCTTTGCTTGATCGATCGAACTTTTCTGAAATTATACAGATTGCTCACATGACAATTTTGGACTATGCTCGATCAATTTAATATTCGAAAAAATCTTGTTTATTCTCGAGACAGTTTTTTACTAGTTTGATCACTCAAGCTTTGGTCTACTTGATTAGTGTCAATCAATGACGGTGCGCGTGGAATTGCATAAGTACGCGATTTATTTCATGTTCCGATTATAATAGTATATTTATTAAATGTAATAGAGATTAGGATATAACAAGGGTTTGTTAAGACGTTCATAAGAATTATATAAAATAAAAGATAGGGTTTTGAGATATTCGAATGGGATTTTCATTATTGTAAGTGCATCATCTCTTATAATATCATTTCATAACGGATTGTTTGTGGCTTTGTGCTGTAGTTTTTTTCCCGTGAGGATATTTCCACGTTTGAGTATGTATATTTAGATATATGGTGCAGGTCGTCCATTGATTTCGCTAAGGGGGTTATCAATTCTTATTACACTCATAGATGACTACTCCAGAAAAGTGGGGGTTTATTTCCTAAAAAAAAAAAATTCTACTGTACATTCGCCACATTCAAGGTGTGAAAGGCAATGTTAAGAAGTAGACATAGCATAAACTGAAGGTTTTAAGGACAAACAATTAAGGTGATTTCACTTCAAAGGAATTCAACCAGTTTTATAAATACTAGAGGATTATAAGGCACGATATAGTATGCATACACTTAAATAGAATGGTATAGTAGAACAGATGATTCGAATACTCTTGGAGAGAGCTCAAAGCATGTTGAGTAATGTTGCATTGGGCAGAGAGCTATGGACTGAGGCCATAAATCACTTGTTATATGGTGAATAGGTCCTCGTCTACACTGATAAACTGTAAAATTCCTGAAAAAGTGTGGAGTGATCATGATATTAACTATTCAAGGTTTGATGTATTTAGTTACAACGCTTAGTCTTATATATAGTCAGTTGAGAGAGATGAGGCAAACCAAATAACGAATAAACTTACCTTTTGTGAGCTATGGTGATGGTGTGAAAGGGTATAAGTTGTACGACCGTGTCACTCGAAAAATCATTGAGCTAGGATATCATGTTTGATGAGGATTCTTTATTCCATAAGGACAAAAGCAAGGAACCAGAAAAATCAACAGTGATTGACGTTGAAATCAAAAGTGGTGTAAAGATGAAAGAGAGAGAAATATTTGATTGAATTGTTGTATATTTTGTATTGAACTTTACAAATAAATAGATGTACAATGAGCTATGTATGGAAAAATATATTTGATTGAGTTCTAAAAATAATCTAATTACAGATTTTGTGCATGTATGGTAAGAAATTTGTCAATACTCTTCCTCAAGTTGGCGTATGGAGGTCCGTAATGCCCAACTTACACGAAAAATGATGAAAAAGTTCATGTCCCAAAGCTTTTGTGAAGATATCGGCAACTTGCTCACTGGAAAAAGTATGGACAACTTTGAGGAGGCCCGAGCAAATTTTGTCGCGAATAATATGACAATCAATCTCAATGTGTTTGGTACGCTCATGAAACACAGGATTGTGTGCAATATATAATGCAGATTGATTGTCACAATGTAGAGTGAATGGCTCGGGATGAGAGACACCAAGATTAGTGAGAAGTTGTTTCAACCAAGTGAGTTCACAGGTTGTGACGGCCATGGCTCGATATTCAACTTCAGTGGAAGAGTGAGCAACTGTATTTTGCTTCTTAGTGCGCCATGAGATCGGACTGGTGCCTAACTGAATAAAGCAGTCGGTGGTGGAGCGGCGGGTGGTGAAACAGCTGCCCATATCAGAATCTGTATAAGCTGTAACATGCATACTGTTGGATGAAGGAAAGAAGATGCCATGGCCGGGGCGGCCTTTGATGTAGCGGAGAACTCTGGTAGCTGCAGTCATGTGGGGGACCCAAGGAGCATGCATGAATTGACTAAGTGTGTTGACTGCATAAACAATGTCTGGTTTGGTGATAGTCAGATGATGAGACGACCAACAAGGCGACGGTAAAGGCCAGGATCAAGGAGAAGGTCATCATCTTGAGTATTAAGCTTCAAATGTTGCTCTATAGGAAAAAGAGCAGTCCGTACACCAAGTTGTCCACTGTCAGAGAGAATGTCGAGAGCATATTTCCGCTGATTAAGAAAGATGCCTTTGGGAGAGCGAGCAACTTCGAGTCCAAGAAAGTACTTCAAGGAACCAAGGTCCTTTGTCTTGAAGTGAGTGGAGAGAATTTTCTTTAAAAGCTCGATTTAAGAGATGTCTTTACCAGCAACCAGGATGTCATCAATGTAAACAAGGACAAGAGTGATGCTGGTGGAAGTGATGAGAGTGAACAAGATCCACCTGAGACTGATGAAAACCAGCACCAAGAAGCACAAAGGTTAGTTTAAAAACCAGTTTCGGGATGCTTGTTTGAGGCCATAAAGGGATTTTATGAGGCGACAGACATGGGTCTCCCCTGGAGGACAATATCCAGGTGATGGTGTCATGTAGACTTTTTCATCAAGATCGTCGTGCAAGAAGGCATTGTTGACGTCAAGCTGATGAATAATCCAATTTTTGGTAGCTGCAATTGCCAGTAAGCAGTGGACCATGGTCATTTTGGCAACCGGAGCAAAAGTCTTATGGTAATCAAGTCCTTCAACCTGAGTGTATCCTTTGGCAGCCAACCGAGCTTTGTACCTCTCGATGGATCCGTCGGCTTTGAGTTTGGTTTTGAAAACCCATTTGCACCCAATGGGTTTCTTACCAAGAGGAAGAGGCTCAAGAGTCCAGGTGGAATTATGGGTCAATACAGGAGGTAAGAGCAGTCAAATAAGTAATATGTGAGGGGGGAAAACGAGAATATGAAAGAAAAGCAGACAAAGGGTGAGCAGTACCTGAAGCTGGTGAAGCGGGTGTAAATGCCGTGGGCTCTGCATGTAAGGTGAGACAGATATAGTCGTGAAGGTAGGTAGGTCGCAGAATGGTGCGGTGAGGGCGAGGAGCTTGTGAAGATGTGTTTGATAAGGACGTGGGGGTCGAGGAATTAGGAGAGTCAGGGAAGTCAGGAGAGTTAGGAGAGGTTGGGGAATCAGGAGAAGGAGACATAATAGATTCAGTGACGGGAAGAGGAATGATGGGAGCGGGAAGGGAAGCAGTGTCAGGAAGATATTGGAAAGGGAATGTTTGTTTGTGAAAGGTGACATCTCGAGAGTAGAAGACAGATTGAGTATTGAGGTTGTAGAGCTTGTAAGCTTTATGTGTGCTTGGATACTCAAGAAAGACACATTCAGTGGCACGGGGAGAAAATTTGTCGCGGTGAACGCTGAGGGTTTGTGCATAACAAAGACATCCAAATACCTGAAGATGATCATAGTTTGGAGGTTTATTGAGCAGAATTTCAAAAGGTGATTTATTTTGGAGAGTGCGACTAGGGGTGTGATTGATGAGGTAGGCTGCGGTGAGGACACAATCACCCCAAAAAGGTAGAAGTAAGTGTGCTTGAAAACGAAGACTGCAGGCAACATTTAGAAGGTGCCGGTGTTTACGCTCCGCAATGTCATTTTGTTGAGGAGTTTCGACACAGATACGTTCATGAATGATGCCGTGATTGTGTAGGTATGTTTAAAATTGATGGGAAATAATTTTTTGTCCATTATCAGTTCTAATATTTTGACTGTGGTGTTAAACTGATTGTGGACAAGAGCGAAGAAGTGCGTTAAATGGATGTAAGCCTCAGATTTAAAACGCATAAGATATACCCATGTGGTGCGAGAAAAATCATCAACAATTGTGAGAAAATAATGAGCACTACATACAGATGCGGTGTGATAACCACCCCAAATATCACAAAAGATACGATTAAAACGAGAATCACTTTTATTGGCATAATTGGAAAAAGGTAATCTTGTATGTTTAGAACGAGCACAAACATCACATTCAGAAAGAGTACATGGAGAATTAAAAATACTGAGAATAGTAAAATTGGAGGGATGTCCTAAACGTTGATATCATAAGGTCTCATTAGCAGTAGATTGAGCAGCAAAAATGACAGGAGGGTTGGGGCGATACACGTAGAGCCTGTTGCATAAATCACCCGCTCCAATCAGCTTCATTGATTGAGGGTCCTGAAATAAACAAGTGTTAGAAGAAAAAGAGATAACACGAGAATTATAAAGGGCGATTTGGAAAACTGAGAGTAAATTGAAGGAAAAAAGTGGAACATAGAAAACGTGTTTTAATTTGAGAGAAGGGGAGAGAATGCAAGAACCCAGCCCTTCGGCTGGGATATCTTGTCCTATTGGAAGCCAAATGTGGTGAGGGGAGGCAAGAGGCTTTAAATCGGCAAAAGCATCGTGTTGATGGCAAATGTGGTGGCTCGCACCACTGTCCACCACATAATGGAGGTGTCGATTGAAGGAGAAATCAGATGGGGAGAAGAGGTTACCAGCGAATTTTATAGGGGATGGATCATTTGGAGGTTACGACAGTACGAGGAGGCTGAGCAACTTCTGATACAGCTCCGGTGATAATCCAGGGACCAGACTTGAAGTGGATGGAGTGAGAGAGACCAAATTCGTAGTCGACGAAGGTTGCCCTAAGATGGACGGTCGCGATTTGTTGGTGCGAGGCGCTCGGCCTGGAGGGTACCCGATGATGGTCCAACAATGTTTACGAGTGTGGCCATCTTTGCCACATGTTGTGCACTTCAGAGGGGGTCATGGGTGAGCAGTGGTGCGAGTAGCCATTGCCATTGTTTTAGAGGATGATGGTTGAAGGTTGAGGAGTCTCTGTTGTTCTTCTTGAAACAAGATTGAGAAGACTTTGCTTATGGAGGGAAGTGGATCTATGGCCAAGATTTGGGTGCGAAGAGGAGCAAAAGAATCATTGAGCCCAAGAAGAAATTGGAAAACACGTTCATCATCAACCTGTTTTTGCAGGTCTTTGATGTTAGTTATGGTTTGGAGATGGCTAAGTTCATCCCAAATCTATTTGATTTGGTTGTAATAATCATGGACAAAATTTGTAGTTTATTGCAGGGAGGAGATGGCTCATTTTAGGTGATAGATGCAGGTATTATTTCCATGACAGAAATGGGAAGAGAGGTCGAGCAAGACATCGGGGGGATCTATATGATATTCGAGGGAATTGGAGAGAGAAGGACTGATGGAGTTGAGGATCCAGGTAAGGACCATATCCTTCGTTTGGTTCCACCGAGTGTATTCTGGTTTGGTCGGTTCAGGGGGTGTGAGGGTGCCGTCGACAAAACTAAGTTTGTTCTTGGCATTAAGGGCTCTTGTTAAGGCTTTTTGCCATTTGGGGTAATTGTCACCTGTAAGAAGGCTATTGACAAGAATTAAACTAGGAGAATTTGAGGGGTGAAGAAGATAAGAGGAGGGGATGGATGGGGTGTTGTTGTCGGCCATGGCAGAATGGGTTGATCTTTTTAGGCTTTGATACCATGTAAAGATGAAAGAGAGAAAGAAATATTTTATTGAATTGTTGTATATTTCGTATTGAGCTTTACAAATAAATAGATGTACAATGAGCTATGTATGGAAATATATATTTGATTGAGTTCTAAAAATAATCTAATTACATATTTTGTGCAAGTCTTGATTTTGTGCATGTATGGTAAGAAATCTGTCAATAAGTAGTGAGACACATCCTGAAGTTGAGCCGCAGACGAAAGTACAGGAACATGTGGAGCAACCACCTCTCAAAAGAAATCTGCCAAAAAAGCGCAGATTACAAGTCATATACAATGATAACTCGACTGATAAAATTAATTCAAACATCAAGTTCCTATAATGCCCAATGAATTCTAACTCGTCATTAATAAAAGTTAACCATCCACCATAAGGTTAATTGTGACAATTGCCAAAAAGTAGTCAGATCAGCACAAATCATTGATTCTGAACCCAACTCATTTTCCATTTATTTTTCTAGCTTATGATTTTTCATCGATTGCTTTTACAGTATTACCTTTCTTCTTCTTCTTCTTCTTCTTTTTTTTTTCTTTTTTCCATTTAAGCACATGCAAAGGTAGCCCTTTTCAATTCCACTATTTTTAGTTGGTTATTCTCTTCTTCTTTAAAAAAAAAAATATTGGTGTAAACAGAGATCTCCAAGATTGGTTCCTACACTTTTGAGTAATAATCAAGCTAAGCACTATAAGTTCAAGTTTGGCCTTAAAGATTATGAGTCGGATGTGAATTGTAAATTTGACTCAATTGATGTTTAAAACTTTTTATCAACCAATTCATTAAAGGAACTTGTTCAAAATTTGACTAATCACTAGTAGAGTTGGGCATCGGACTGAGTCGGATCGGATTGGATCCAACTCGATCTGATCCTAAATGTCGGCAGACTGATCCGAATTCGATCCGATCTGGAATCGAATCCAGGAGATCTTACTCGATCCAATCCGATTTGTGGTTGGTCTGACCCGAACCGAGTCCAACCCGGTCAGAAAAACCGAGTCGGATCGGGTTGGCCACGATTCAGATCAAATATATTTAACGGTAAAAATCGTTATCCTCACTGCTATTTTCGGTGTGGTCCATTTGAGCTGTAGATATGATTCAACTTATTTACAAACACTCTAAAATAATCACCAAGATTGGATAAACGGTATGGATATAATAAATATATCATTGTGGGGCCATGTAATTTTCATCTCATTTGAGCCGTTCATACAACTCAGAGCTCGAGGTGCAGTCTCCGCTCACCATTGAGCGACACGTGGTGCAGACGTGCTCTGCACGAAAGCACATGGAAAGGATGGCTACTCCCCTACCACTAACCTTGTGGCTGGTGGTTGGTGTTATGTGGGCCCCACCATGATATATATGTTTCATCCATTCCACTCATCCATTTTTAAAGATAATTTTAGGCCTTATCCAAAAATTTAAATGGATATGAATCTCAGGTGGACCACACCACAGGAAAACAGTAGCGATTGGATATCCACCATTACAATCATCCTAAGACCCACTGTAATATTTATTTGACATTCAATTTGTTAATTAGGTTATGCATGCACAGATGAAGGGAAAAAACAAATATCAGCTTGATCCAAAACTTTTATGGACCCCATAAGGGTTTTAATGGTTGAAGCTCATTCGACACTATTTCCTGTAATGTGGTCCAATTGAGATTGATATATACCTCATTTTTGGTCTTATACCATAAAATTATATGGAAAAATATATGGACGGCATGGATGAAACAAATTAAATCATGTTGGGGCCCACAGAGCACCGACCGGCTGGTGACAGGGGAGTAGCCAATCCGCGTACAAAAGCACAGTGGCGATGGCTTGCTTAGCAAGGAAGCAGAGCTATGCACAGTGCATTACACTGTATTCAATATATTAGCAAGTTTCGTGAGTTTGATCATGGGGTATGTGTTATATCCAAACCGTTCACGCATTTGGCGAGCTCGTCTTAAGGCTTAAGACGAAAAATAAGACAGATCTAACTATCAAGTGGACCACACGAATTGTTTAAGGTGAAAATCATTATCTTTGCTGCTATTTATGTTGTGGTCCAGATGATCTTTGGATATTCTTCATTTTTTGGATAATAGTATATAATGATCTCTAAAAATATATAAACGGTGTAGATAAATAAATACATCACCGTGGGGCCATATAACTTTGATCTCCTTTGAACCGTTTGTACAATTCGAGGAGCATCAGACGTCACTCTCACTCATCAGTGCATCTTTGTGAAAGGCTTTTGCAGGAAGCTCCAGCGCAAGTATTCCCGGTGGGGCCCACTGCGATGTTCATGAGAAATCAAATCCGTCCATCTGTTTTTCAATCTCATTTTAGGACAAGTGTGAAAAAATAAGGTGGATCCAATACTTAGATGGCCCACAAGAGATGAAAAAGTGAGGATTTATTTTTTACCATTGAAATATTTATATGGGAATCAAAGTTTTGTATTGGTCTAAGTTTTCTATTTTTCAGTGTTTTCACTTCATCCCAGTAAAAATGACCTTATAAGCAGTTTGGATTGCATATAAACATAAAGACAAATCCTAAGAAGGTTTCAACGGTAGGAATTCATTTTTCGACTATTTCTGGCCCAATCGAGTTTTGGATCCTCTTAATTTTTGGTCACATACACTAAAATGAGCTCAAAAAATGGATGAACGGGTTGGATTTCTCATAAACATCATGGTAGACCCCACCTTGCATTCCAGCACAGGAACTTCCTGAGAAAGCCTTCCGCAGCAGGCGTCCTCCCTTCGTCTTCCTTACTCCATGAGAAATCCTTCCGCAACAGGTGACCTACAGCAGCTATATAGCAATGCATGTGGTTTATCTACTCCAAGTCGGGTTGGGTCGAATCGGACTGGATCCCATTCGGATCGGGTTTCGGATCGAATCGGTCCGGATTAACCACGATCCGAATTCAATCCGGAAAACATTCAGATCTGGATGGTCCAACTCGACCCGCACCAATCCAGGCCGTCGGATCGGGTCGGATCAGGCCGGATCGGGTCGGGTCGGGTCGGATCCACCGAATCGAGTAAAAAATGCCCAGCTCTAATCACTAGGCTCTAGGCTTTCAAACTTGACAATGTATCTCATCATTCCATACCTAAAACACACTTGGGTACATAGAAAATTAATCTTAAAAAAGAGTTTTGAAATTAGAAAAAATAAAAATAAAAAATTCACAAGAATTTGCTCAAAAACCACAAAGACATTGATAATACCATCGAATCTCACCCCCAACCTAAAATCTAGATTGTCCTTAATGTAAATAGATGTGATGCATAATAACATGAGACAACAAAAATAAAAGAGGAATGAGTAAAAGAGAGTACCTAAGAAAGATCAAAGTGAATGCATGAATTCTCCATCAACTAAGGGGATTTTTCAAGTCTCCAAACAAACAAAAACAAACTGAAAATAGCAAACCTAACCTAAGAAAGCGGTAAATAGCTAGAGGGACCTTCATTAGATTAAGAGGTTATTCCTGGTAAACAGGATCTTTTAGAGGAATGAACATGTCATCTGAATCAAAATTCTCTGCAAGTGACTTAAGGCATTGACCATTCACTTTAAAGATGTTGTCGTTCACCAGATTATCTATCTCGACAGCCCCATGATGATAAACCGTTTTGACTACAAAAAGGTCAGTCCAATGAGGTCTTGATTTTTCGAGAAAAAAGATGAAGTGTAAAATTATACAAAGGATTTTCTGATGTGGTTCAAAAAAATAATAATAATTTGTAGATAGAGAGTTATCTTCATCGGCACCCTTATTCATATTCATAGCCCACTCCCATACGCATCATATGCATGCTTGGTTGAAGTGTGATTGGCCATGGTTGTGCCACTGTGTAGGACATGTTCGTATCCTTTGAGGGACGGAGTATTCCCCTCTTAGCACGATGGATGCTTGGGATTGATGCATAGATGACCGTGTGACTCATGCACCTGCCATTGCATAACATGTGGATATTCGCCCTTGTGATATCAGGGTCGTGGATGGCTGTATGTGGACACCGGAAATGATACTTGAGCATTTGAGGTGCATAGGATATCCCTGAGTGAAAGCCTCCAAACCTTCACCGTACTAAGAAGAAGCCAACGCCTCAACGCCGAGTGAAAAACATGAGTGCCCGAGTGCCTTATACCATTAGGCCGCGACTCCCACTGTAGCATGGTTGGTTGAGATGGGGTGTGGCCTTACTCGCCTAGGTAAGGGGGTATAGCTAGGCTGAGTCTGACCAGCTTGTAAATGGGTCCACTACCATCGAGGCTCGCTAATGATTGGTTGTCCACATGTGGGTAGTGAGGTCTCTTACGCTCGTTTGACTGTGCGGATCTTAAGAGCGGCAGTCATCCTGCAGTGTACTTGACCCCGGTGGATTCCTTATGATGAAACTGTACTTGATATGTGGATTGGATATGAGGACTGACATTACTTCGCATTGCATTTGCATCGGTTGTATGAGCCTTATATTACATCACCTCGGTATGGCATCCAGTACTCATGTATTGCATTGCATAGCCTTGGTACGACTTACTGCATTCATAGCTTAACCTCGGTATGAGTAGCATCATTCATGTTTCCTTCTGCATTCTCCTCTATCTTCTTCTGACCACCATTGCCACATACCTTCACCGCCCTCTAAGGTTTTTATAAGCTTATGCATGATTGATGCGTGCAGGTGATCCTAAGTCGGCGCAGTAGAGGTAAGCATTGGATTGGAGCGTGCTGAGGACCCATTGTAGCTTTTCTCCTTCTTTCTTACCTTATATATGTCCTTTTGAACCTTATGTACCTGTAAAATTTTAAATTTCTAGTGGATTTTACAATGCATTCCTATGGTTACTTTCTGAGACTTACTTGCTATAATCTTGGGTATGCTCAATTAAATTAGATTTATGATATATAAATCCTCATTGTACAATCCCAGGATTGGAACTTGTCCTAAGAGCCGAGAATGAGATACTACGGAGGTTGTTGCGGCCAAAACCGGCTATCGGGTTCCTTGTGAGTCCGATCACCGAGTTTGGGGCATGACATCTTCTGTCGAGTGGGCTTGGGGAGGCAAATCATTGCCCTCCAAGTTGTCAGGTGGCACCGAAGACCCACCATGGTCATGCGTACCTTAGACATCGGTAGCTTGGCCCTTAACACCCGCGACTTTGCACAAGTCGTCTCCCTGGTCAATAGGCCAATCCTCCCCCGCAGCCGCAAGTGCAGCCCAACTCGAGCTGGCATGTCACCAAAAGTGACTCATCCTTCCAATGTGTTTCCGGGTTTGGTAGCAACTATTTATACATTCAAGGAAGTATGTATAGTTAAAACCCTAATAACGACAGTCTAACGTCTACTCTCCTTGAGATAGCCAAGGCCATCTTCGGGACTAGGATAGGGTGGCTTTATCTAGATTGGATGGTTGACAGGATAGTTGTAGCAAACCAAATTGTACTAGTGATCCCACCACCTCGTCCAGCCAAAGGTGGCACTCACTTCATGCCCAAAATTAGGAATAACAAAATTGACCCCCATTCGTGTAATTTATGTAAACACATGAATTTGGAGAATATTTTTTTATCTTTCTTCAACCCAAAGGTGGGTTTAAATAACCACATTACAAGACTATATAGGGAAGGTTATTTAAGAGCTTCTCTATACATGGTATTTTACACCTAACAACCCATATATACAATATTCTATTCACATCCCCCCTCAAACTAATGTGGGATAATGAACCAACGTCAGTTTGCCACGAAGAAACCTATGATGAGAAGATGTCACAGTTTTGGTAAAAAAAATCAGCAAGTTGCAGCTCTAATGTCACATGAGGAAGAGAAATGATTCCAGCTGTGTATTTTTCTCTCACAAAGTGGCAGTCAACTTCAATGTGCTTAGTGCGCTCGTGAAATATCGGATTCGAAGCCAACTGAATCGCATTAAGATTGTCAGCATATAATGGAGTCGCTATAGACAAAAGGAACCTAAGTTCTATCAACAATCCCCAAAACCAAGTAATTTCACTAGATGCATCTGCCATTGCACGGTATTTTGCTTCTGTGCTAGATCTAGATACCATGCTTTGCTTTTTACACTTCCAACTAACCAATGATTGTCCTAAGAAAACACAATAACATGTGGTGGACCATCGTGAAATGGGACATGCTACCCAATCTGCATCAAAGTAAGCAAATAATTGTAGATCAAGCGATGATAGAAAGAGAAGCGCTTGGTTGAGGGTACTTCTAAGGTAACGAATAATGTGATGAACTGTTGTCATATGCAATGTGCAAGGAGCATCAACAAACCGGCTAACAACATGAACTATATATGAGATATTGGGACGAGACATAATAAGATAGACTAGTCTTCCCACCAGCTGCCTATAGGATGTAACATCAAAGAGAAGGTCACCATCATCTTTCCCATACTTGACATTCAATTCCGAAGGAGTCTCATGGGTCTTGTTATTTGTGAGGTTTGCAAGCTTGATCAAATCACAAGTATACTTCTGTTGACTCAAGAGATAACCTTGAGTATTATGAGAAATTTCAAGACCCAAAAAATATGTTAACGGCCTCATATCCTTCATATGAAATGAGGAGTGAAGTAATAATTTGAGATAAGCAATTCCTCGAGCATCACTTCCTGTGATGAGAATATCATCAACATAGACCAATAAAGCGACTAGACCTGAATCAGTCTTGAGAATAAACAATGAAGAATCAGATTGGCTTAGAGAAAAGCCCGCCATGGTTAACACCCCATAGAATTTTTCAAACCATGCTCTCGGTGCTTGTTTAAGTCCATATAAAGCTTTAGATAGCTTACAAACTAAGCGTGGATCCTTGGATTTGTAAGTGGGAGGTTGCTTCAAGTAAACTTCTTCTTTGAGATGTTTATGGAGGAAAGCATTCTTGACATCGAGTTGACTGAGTTGCCAACCTTTAGAAGCACTTATAGCGATCAAGGAACAGACCGTTTTCATTTTTCACTGGAGCGAATGTCTCATCATAATCAACTCCATATTCTTGTTTATAGCCCTGGGCCATAAGCCGAGTTTTGTATCGATCTAAGCTCCCATTAGATTTTAACTTCATAGTATAGACCCATTTGCTTCCTATCACTTGTTTCCCCTCAGGTAATGGAACCAACATCCAAGTAGCATTCTCCTCGAGTGCTTAAATCTCATCATCCATGGCCTTTACCCAACACAGTTGTGTAGATGCTTGAAAAAAGAAGCAGGGACAACCAAATAAACTAATCCAGAAAATAAGACATAATAATAGGTAAAAAGATTCAATCGACGGGGAGGAATAGATGGACAACTGGAACGTCGTAATTGAATCTCAGTGGAAGATGGGATAGTTACCTGTGCAATAGGAGAAGAAGACAACTAATCGGAAGCAGGAGTAGTTGAGGGAGAGAACCCAAGAGAGGTAGGCTTCACACGGCGTTGGTAGACCTACAAAGGAGGAGTGGGAGTGTAACACCCTGAAAATTGGGAGTCGCACATACACTCGACTCCCGAGTTCCAGGGCATCACTTATAACCGATTTTCATTAATATGCGTTTAATCCGGTTTAAATGCACAACCTGAAATTTCCTGGAACATGAAGCACAACCACACAAGTCTACTGAAATGAAAGAGATCAAGTATATACAAGTCCAAAAGAATATAAATGGGTTGCATAAGGCGTTGTCCAACAAAATCACAAAAATAACATATCCAAAAAAAATGATGCACTGAGTCCACTACTCAACGATCCAAATCCTGTCAACTAAGCCGATGGAGAACCGCTCATCAGCGGGAAGTAAGACAGCTCGTTCTCCTCATCAAGACTCGCGTTGTCAGGCTCTTTATACTCTGCATCACTTGCATCTATGGAAGAGTCTGGTTGGTGTTTTAAAACACCATCCCAGAGTGGGAGTGAGTGATCAACTCAGTGGGTGCTATTAGTCTTAAGTTGTAACAGACATCAATTATATTATGAACTTAATGAAAGACAATCATTCATAGATACATAACTAATCTTGTTAATGCATATGCATGATAAATGATATGATACATGCCCTCGCCACAATACTCCCTCGAGCGACTCCATCTAACGATCGCGTATAACCAACACTCCCTCAGAGCGGCCTCAACTGTCGAGTCGCCAACTGAACTAGTACTATGCGATGATAATGTTAGTCAAGTTCTTAGTTAATTCCATTCATCCAGCAGGTTAGGAAAACTGATACACCCCACGTATCAATGCCCTCAACTAGTTGGGATGCCAAGGCCCCTTAACGCGCGAGGCTAGGGCACCACGATCCTTGATCCCGTCGGGTTCCCCATCCCCGACTTCAAGTACATGGGGATTGCTGAGAACTGGGATCGATCGCAGTCATTACGCGGAGGTTCATCACCCCAGCATAGGCCAACAGCTCAGACACGGTGTCTCATTCCAACATGCCCGGCTCACGAGACGGTGGACCAGTTTCAAGTAGTTATCGATGAGCTACAACAGTTGTAGGGTGTTCCAGGTTCCATACATATGTGAGCAATCAAGGTTAACAAGCAAGGTTGGTTTGTAACAGGCTATACCGCACAAGTCCAGTCAAGTACGTGACAAACGACATCGGGTACGAGCGACCCATATAGTCTAACTACTGTCGCTCACCCGCACTCGCCCAAACCTATGGGTTTAGCCCAGGGTAGTCTTACCAACAGGACCACCCTCACTCTACTCATTTTCCTGACCAACCCAAGGGTTGATGATCCTCCATACCATGCTAAAAATCCACACTACCAACTAGCATAGGTGATATCATGCATCCGTGTTTTCCACATACAATTTAGATTTTTCCACAAGCAAGCTAACAACATAATAAAATAAGGTGCATGTGTGATGTGTAGGTTAGTGAGGATGCTAAACATTTCCTATGTCTCATAGAATTAAATTGCACAATAGTCAATGAATCATACAAACTATAAGTCGATACCATATAGAAATTCAAACAAGACATAGCATGCAATCATCCATTGCACCAAATCATGTGAGAGGCAAGAACAACATCATATGAAGGAAATTAAACAAGACATACAAGTTCATACAATTCCAAACAAACCAAGCAATTCCTAGAGTTTCTCTAGATTCTCCAAATGCACCATTTAAGCAATAAAAAATCATTAGGCTCGTAATGAAATTGGTGCTAGGCCACCTAAGAATAATAGTCCGCACCTTAAGAGGAGATTTTCATTCTTTGAGATCTTAAGGTTTGGGGATTTAGGTAAAACCACAATTTCCTAAATTAAAAACAAGAAAGACAACATTAATGCCTATAAATCTACACTATGTTGCTCTATTGAAGGGAAAATATACTATTCTTACCTCCGCTTCTTGGCATGGGTGGGTTTGGTGGAGGTTTTCTTGAAGATGTAGGGACTTACGAGATTGAACTCCCTTGGGCCCCACTTTAGCTATGACCCACTTCCTCTCCCTTCCTCACTCTTCCTTCCTCTCTTCTTCCTTTATTCTTTTTCTTTCTCTTCTTCCTTTCTCCCTTTTCTCTCTTCTCTCTTTCCCTTCTAGGGCAAATTCATATGGGGAGAGGGGTGCCCTAAATGAGGCCCTTTTATAATGCTAGATTTGGTGTTAATGACCCCAAGTGTTGGGTTTTTACTATACTAACCCTATGGGAGGGTTTTTGTAACGTCTTGGAAAAATTCGTACAAAGACCCGAGTACCACCTTAGGCAAAAATCACACAGGACCAAATCATTTAGAAATTAGATGAAATTAACTACGTGCTAAACTAGGTTACTTGTGAAATTAGCACTAATCAGTTTAAATACGAACTGCAAAACCCAAAACTTGCAGAATCATTGATGCTACAGTACCCTGAAATATAGAATCAATCTCTAAACCCAGTTGCTCTTGGGAGCACATTGAAACTTCGTATCAGACCTGGACCGTGCGTCAAAAGTTTGATGACCACGAAACTATACGCTTATGACCGCCTTACTGGGCTTAACAACCATCTCGGAAATTAAATCCAGATAGTGTCCAGAAATGCACAACTTGAACTTAGAGCGAAGTGTGTGAGAAACATAAATATCTTTGGAAAATGAACTCAGATTCAAGTGATTTGGGCCGTTCACTTGTGGGCTAAATTTAAGGTTTCAGACCGTTACAATCTGACCCAATTATACCCTCGGATCAGGAAAAATTTCATACATATGTCAGTGTACCTGTGGCCCTGATCAACTATCGGTGACCGTTGAACTGAAACTGGTCCGCACGGTCGATTTGTAAATCCAATCGGACTGAAAACTTAACTCGACTTAGATCCAATGTCAGGGAGCTTAACTCCGACTGTATGTAGAAAAGGGGCCTCCAGAAGTGCTCTGTTGGATCAGAACAGTCCTTATTTAGTTATAACCTAAGTATACCATGGCCCTGGGGCCATTCTCATCAGTTATGGGCTTATATAAGGGCCTAAACCCACTCCTCTCTCATTTCATACGAATTCCTAATCCTAGGAGAGAAGAGATAAGAAAGAGAATGAAAGTGAGAGAAAGTGAGAGAGAGTTAGCGTTTGCTTCTGGAATTCTTCCCTGACGCTCCACGTGCTTAACTACCACATCTGTATAATTTTTTCAGTGATTTCGACTCCGTGCTTGGGTAAGAAATTCTAACCCTAAATAAGGGATTTAAATAGATTAGATGGTAAAATGGCTAACCTATTTTATGCTATAAGTTGCCGTTGTGTCGTAAACAAAAGCTTAGTGTTTAGACTGAGTTCGTTACGAGTCTACCGGCGAAAGGTGCGGACTATAAACGTTTAGGTTATGGTTTTCAAGGCTTTCAATTTCAGTTAATGATGTATAACTGACTTGCTTGCCATTTCACATGCTAGACACGTCGTTTCCCTCGCTTTACAGATATATATGAATTATGTTGAATAGTGTTTTTCATGTGTTTGTTAAAATGTTTGAATATGTATGAAATTTGGATTCATGCTTGCCATGATTATTCGTCGTGGATATATGATTGTTATATATGTGACAACTCCTTGGTGAAAGGATTTGCCCTAATACATGTTAGGATCAATATACGTCATGTACGTTGAAGCGTGTAGTCTAAGTGTTTGTAAAAATGTTCGAATGAATATGGAACTATGATTTATGCTTGTCATGCTTATTGGTTGCTAATGCATGATCGTTGTATTTACTAAAGCATTACATGTATGTGGTATGTGTAGTCTAAGTGTTTGATAAAATGCCTGAGTGAGAAAATGCTTAATGTAATGTGTTTAATGAGGGTGTTGAGATAGAATCCTCAATCCCCTTAGCTAGGGTTACAGTTTCCTTCACGTAATCTATTTTACCACTATATGATTTATGAATTAAATGCTCATGTACGTTATGTAACGTCTCGAAAAAATCCGTACAAAGACCCGAGTTTCACCTCAGGCAGAAGTCACTCAGGACCAAATCCTTTAGAAATTAGGCGAGAATTAGCTAGTTCTAAACTAGAGTATCTGTGAAATTAACACTAATCACTTTAAATATGATCTGCGAGACCCAAAACATGCAGAATCATTACCGCTACATTACCTTAAAACTTAGGATCAATCTCTAATCCCAGTTTCTCTCGGGAGCACACCGAAACTCTGTATCGGACCTGGACCGCGCGTCGAAAGTCCGATTACTACGAAACTATACGGTTATGACCGCCTTGCTGGGCTTGACAACCATCTTAGAAATCAAGTCCTAATAGTATCCAGAAATGCACAACTTGAGCCTGGAGCGAAGTGTGTGAGAAACGCGAATATCTTTATAAAATGAACTGAGACTTAAGTAAATTGAGTCGTCTCACTTGTGAGTCGAATCTAAGAATTCAAACCGTCAGAATCTGATCCAATTACACCCTCGGATTAGAAAATTTTTTTAACACATGTCAGTACACTTGTGGCCCTGATCGAGTACCGGTGACCGTTGAATTGAAACTGGTCCGCCACGGCCAATCTATAAATCCGATCAGACCGAAAACTTAACTGGATATGGATCCAATGTCAAGGAGTTTAAGTCCGACCGTATGCAGAAAATGGGCCTCCAGAAGTGCTTCGTTGAGCCGAAACAGATGGGTTTTGACTATAATATAAGTATACCATGGCCTTAGGGCCATTGAGCTCACGTTTGAGCCTATAGAAGGGCCTTAAACCCTCTCTCTCCCTTCGCATACAAATTTGTAAACCCTAGAGAGAAAGAAGAGAGAGAAAAGAGAAGGAAAGGGAGAGAAAGAGAGAGTATGTGGGAGATTGTTCTCGGGACTCAATCTTGTCGTTCCACGTGCTTAGCTACCACTACCATATTGCTATTTCGGCGATTCTGATTTCATTTTCGAGTAAGAAATCCTAACCATAATCTGTTTTAGTGATTCAAATAGGGTATGTGATGAAATAGTTAACTCATTTCATACTATAAGTTGTCGTTGTGTCGTAGACGAAGGCGAAGTGTTCAAACTGAATCCGTTACGAGTTTACCGATGAAAGGTGCGGACTATAAACGTATAGGTTATGGTTTTCAAGGCTTTCAATGTCAGTTAATGATTTATAACTGACTGAGTTGCCGTTTCACATGTTAGATACGCTGTTTTCCTCGTTTTACGGTTATATATGAACTATGTTGAATATAGGCTATTCCATGTGTAGGTTGAAATGATGGGATATGTCGGAAATTTGGTTTTGTGCTTGCCATGATTACTCACCGTGAACATGTGATTGTTGAATATGTGACAACTCCTTATGAAAGGATTTGCCCTAATATAGCTTATAACTGAGTTGTACCATGTAGGTTGAAATGTGTAGTCTAAGTATTTGTGGAAATGATTGAATGAGTATGGAATTTGAATCCCTACTTGCCATGATTATCCATTGTGGATATATGCGTATTGTATTTGTGACAACTCCCTAGTGAAAGGATTTGCCCTAATACATGTTGTGATCAACATACGTTATGTATGTTAATGTGTGTAGTCTAAGTGTTTGTGAAAATGTCTGGATGAGTACATATTTAGTAAGGTGTATGTTATATAGGTGTTGAGGTAAGATTCTCAACTACCTTAGCTATGTGTATATATCCCTTCATGTAACTTAGATTAAATTGTGGGATTTAGCATGAAATGCATTTGTGCAAATTATGTTTACCTTGTATTTTGTGAAATGTTCAATTAGTTACGTTACTTGAATTAATTGTTTAAATTTAATATGCCTACCACATGTGTTATCCTGTTATATTTACATGCGTTTGGGACTACTACGTAGTCCAAGCAATCGGTAACCGGTCCTGGTTTTGTGGCTGAGTTTGCTTCGCCGTACAAGACGTGTCCGATGAATCTGAGCCGTACTTTGGTTGTCAACAGTGGTTAGGCCACACAGAGTGCTTACACACTTCATGTCGATTAACTCGATGTGCGCTTGTACCAGTCGAGCTCATCATGTAACCCAATTGACCCGATGTATGTTCACCATGTATGGACATTACTGCTTGAATTTAAGGTACCAAACTCACCAGTGAGAAGCCTCGTTAACCCTGGTACCTTGATCCGCTAAGACTCATGAGCTGAGCATGGTGGTATGGGATACTGTGGTCGAGCTGTTGGCCTACACTGGGGCGACGAGTCTCCCCGTACTGTCCTGTGAGCAACACAGACTCGTGAGCCAAATACGGTGGTATGAGACATTATATTCGAGCTGTCGACCTATACTGATCAGGTGACAAGCCCTTTGTAGTGACCTCGAGCATACTCTGAGACTGCATTAAGGTGACGAGCCTTTCCGTAGCCATTAGAGTATAAACTAGGCTTACACTAATTAGGTGACGAGCCTTCTGTAGCGACTTAGAACTGCAACATCGTATGAGATTTTCTAGGACTTACTACCCTAGAATGAATCATTATTTGGGCAAATGATACAAGGGATGTACCTTAGCTTCCCAATACTACTGTATGAATCATTCTAATTAAGTATTGGCTAACATGAGTATGCACCGCACTGCATGTACTTTGGCGAGGAAGAGCACTTTCGGGAGTTCGTCATGCGCGCCGTGAGATGAAGACACTGAGGGAGTGTAGGTGAGGGCATGCATCATTATCGCATATCATTCTTGCATTAACAAGAGTATTTAGGACATGTTTATTGTATTGCTTTATCATTACTGCTTGATTGAATTGATAACATGTTAACCTTTGCTTTATCGTTCCACTGAGTTGATCACTCACTCCCACGTTCCGGGACGGTGTTTTAAACACCAACTAGACTCTGTCTTAGCTGCAGGTGATGGCGATGCCCACGAGGCGGAGCTAGACTTCGAGGATGACGAGGAGGCGTTCTCCTACATGCAGTTATCGGGAGGGTTCATGTGAGTCATGTCTTGATCATCAGGGCTACAAGGACACTGACTAGATGCCCTTGCACGATTATTCTGTATTTTGGGACACACTTGTATATTCATTTTGATCACTTTGGGAGTATACATGTATATGGTTAACCTAGTGACATTTTCACACTCTGGAGATCTACAACAACTCATACGTTATATTTATCAATCACAGTCTTCCGCTTGCGTCAATTTATTTGTCTCTGGAGTGTGATATGTTGTTTGTCTTAATCTCATTAATCTTTAATGCACTAACACAAATTTTCAGTATCTATGTTGCATAAGTGATACGTTGGAACTCGGGAGTTAAGTCTATGCTCGACCCCCGATTTTCAGGGCGTTACACATTAACATGCATTCTATGTGTTCATCGAAATGCTGATATGGGATCTATATTTAATTGTATTGTTACTTGTTGTCTTGGCTGTTACATTTGAATGTTATTATTCTGGAGTGTGTTTGGGGCTATGTCGTAGTTCAGGCAATCGGTAATGGTTTACGGTCGGTAGCCGAACTATTCTTGGCCGCGACGGACGCGTTTGACGAACTCGAGTCGTACGTCATTTGTAGATAGTGGCTAGGCCACGCGGAGTGCTTACGCATTTCATGTCGATCAATTTAATGTGCGCTCGTACCAGTCGAGCTCGTCAAGTAACCCAATTGACCTGATATATGTTCACCACGTATGGACGCTACTGCTTGAATTTAAGGTACCAAACTCACCAGTGGAAACCTCGTTAACCTTAGTATCTTGATCTGCTAAGACTCATGAGCCGGACATAGTGGTATGGGACACCGTGGTCGAACTATCGACTTACGCTGGGGCGACGAGCCTCCCCGTAGTGACCAGTGAGTAACACCACCTCGTGAGCCAAATATGGTGGTATGGGACACTGTATGCTGTCGGCCTACACTGATCAGGTGGCGTGCCCTTTGTAGTGACCTTGAGCGTACTCTAAGATTGCGTTGAGGCGACGAGCATTTCTGTAGTAACTAGAGTAAAAACTAGGCCTATACTAATCAGGTAACAAGCCTTTTGTAGTGACCTAAAACCGTAATATCGTATGATATTTACTAGGACTGACGACCCTAGAATGGATCATTGTTTGGAAAATGATATAAGGGAGGTACTTTGGCTTCCCAATACTGCTGTATGAATTAATCTAATTAAGTATTGGCTAACATGAGCATGCACCGCATTGCATGTGCTTTGGCGAGGAAGAGCACTTTTGGGAGTTTGCTATGCGCGCCGTGAGATGAAGACGCTGAGGGAGTGTAGGCGAGGGCATGCATCATTATCGCATACCATTCTTGCATTAACAAGATTATTTAGGACATGATGTTGTATTACTTTATCATTACTGCTTGATTGAATTGATAACATGCTAACCTTTGCCTTATAGCTCCACTGAGTTGATCACTCGCTCCCATGTTCTGAGACGGTGCTTTTAAACACCAACCAGGTTGTAGTTTCAGAGGATGACACAACTTATGAGGCGGAGCCAGGCTTCGCGGATGATGAGGAGGCATTCTCCTACATGCAGCTGGTAGGCGAGTTTATGTAGGCCTGGATTTGCACAAACGGGGCTACAGGGGCATGGATAAATGACATGACACTTCATTATTTTGTTTATTTTGGAAACATACTTGTAATTATTTAACCTGGTGATGTTCATACTCTGAAGGCTTATACTCACTTATACGGTTTATATACATATCACAGTCTTCCGCTTGCATCATTTAAATGCCTTTGGAGTATGACATGCTGTTTTAGCTTAATCTCACTCATGTTTAATGCACTAATACGGACAACATTAAATAATCATTTTCTATGTTGTATAAGTGATGTGTTGGAACTCGGGAGTTGGACTCCTACTCGACCCCCGATTTTCAGGGTGTTACAGTTTTTCTAGCCTCTAGGGCCCACTATAGGGTGCAGGAGTCGACACCTACCATTTGATAGCTGGGCCTAGTGATGATTTACGCACAGACACAATCGGCCCACCATTTGGACGCGCTGATCGACATATATGATTAAAAGTCTGTTCAAAGGTCACCGATAATCGATCGGGGTCGCGACTATACGGATATGAGCGGGGAAATATCCTTACTCCATGAGTGAAGTTTAGTCACAAACCGATGATCCGAAATCCTCAACTTTGCATAAGAGTGGACAACTCAATTCACTTAAGTTTCAGCTCATTTCTTTAGGGTATTTGCACTTCTCATGCATTCGTCCTTCGGCTCAAGTTAAGCGGTTCTGGACACTACCCAAGTCTGACTCCTGCGATGGACGTCGAGCCCAGTAAGACGGACATTACTCTATAATTTTGAAACTAGTGGCCCACCAATGAGTGATCTAGAGCTTGTTTGGAAAATCGGGACATTTCTGAAATGAATTTGGTAGTGAGATTTCTCGTGGGCACTGATTCGAATTTGGATTAATTATGTTCATAGTGTAGCCTATTTATAACCAGTGAAAGTGGAGATTTGATCATGATTACTCTAAACCGTCGGTTTTAGGTTACAAGAGTAACGAGGTTCATTTGATTTATTAGCCAAGATTTGGGCGAATTCATTGGCTTCCTACGGTTGATTAATCGGACATAAAAATGCGGCTGACTTTCATCCAAGTGTGGTACCATACAACCCTCAAGTATAAACTAACATTGAGTGCTAATGGTCAGTAAGTGATAATATAAGTTAATTAAAAAAAATTTCAAGGATTTTTGAAAATCTAAAACAGCGAAAATCCAAGATGTTACAGGGAGAAGGAAGTAGAGAATGATTGTCTTCAAAAGATGACATGAGAAATGGAAGATGGAACAATGGTAACTGAAGGAGATGCATGGACAACTCTATAATAAAGTAAATTTCAAAGAATGTGACGTGTCGAGACACACGAATACGATGAGAAGATGGATCATAACAACGATACCCTTTCTGATGCTCCCCATATCCAAGAAATACACATTTAGCTGCCCTGAGACTAAACTTATCCCGTTCTCGCTCTGGAAAATGAATAAAAGCAATGCATCCAAACACTCATAACCGACTATAATCGGGATCTTTATCATAAAGGAAGAACGTGGGAGTTGTCCGGTTGGCAAAAAAACTGGAAGGCAATCAATTGATCAGATACATAGCTGTTGATTTTGCTTCAGCCCAAAGAAATTTTGGAACACTGGCATACTCCATCATGGTGGTTGCTACCTCAGTAATGTGTCGATTCTTTCATTCTGCTACTTCATTTTGCTTCGGTGTGTGAGGACACGGTCGCTGATGTATAATTCCATTTGAACTTAGAAAAATCTTAAACTCGGAGGACATATATTCTCCCCCAGAGTTAGACCGTAGAACTTTAATTTTCTTTGCAAATTGAGTCTTCACACATATGATGAAAATTGTCCGTAACATAAAAATGCTTCAGACCTGTGCTTCATGAAATAAATCCAAGTGTGTCTTGAAAAGTTATCCACAAAGATGATATAATACAACAAACCACCAGGAGCCATGATGGGAGATGGACCTCAAACATCAGTATGAAAGAGATCAAACAGATTCTGAGTACAAGAGTTACTTAATGAAAAGGGCAATGCGGTAGATTTACACACTTTGCAACTAACACAATTCATATCAATGGAAATAAGACTAATATTGATTTCTTTATTCAAAAGACCAAATCTAAATAAGAAAAGCATGTTTTTAGAATTTGGATGCCCTAAACGACTATGCCAAAGTTCTCAACGTTTATTAGCAACAGAAATATCACTAAAAGATGGAAGAAAAAAACAACGCGATGAGACAACTTTGGGATCAAACGCTAAAGTAAATAATTGTCCTCTCTTACGGCCCTTTCCAATCAGTTCCCTGTTTCCAGATCCTGTATGAAACAATTAGACCGAGAAAATAAAACCAAACAGTTATTCTCTACTAGTTGAGCGGCCGTCCAGCACCGAGTTTCACCGCACCGAAATCAAATTGATGTTCGGCAGATAATTTAGGAACATAAAACACTTCGGATGCTTAAGGAATAACTTAAAAAGATGAGGAAGGTGAAACTTTCAAAGACCCGATATGAGAAATAGGTAAATGGTTCCCATCCAGAGACGGCAGTGGTGTAGATGTGACCTCCACACCACTATACATGTATATATATAACGCAATATATATGTATATATGAAGGTTAGATAAGAAAGATGGAGTGGATTTAACATAAGACCACACATTCAAGGGGAAAATCATATGATTAGATGCCCCTGAGTCAATATACCAAAGATTTCTATGATCAATATTACCTATCGAACCTGAAGAACCCTTCGCTTAAAGGATTTGCTGAATTTGTTTTGGGGAAAGGAGATTAGGCTGCACTAATGGGGCCACTGATGAATCTGAGTTAGGCTTTTCAGGAGAGGAAGTAAAAAATGCACGTCCACGTCACTGGTAGCGAGGAGGTAGAGGAGGGTGAGTCAGACAATTGGCTATCTCATATCCTTCTTGTTTGCAATACCAACAAAACAAAGTACTTAGTCCAGAGGAATTCATATTTGCTTTCTTATTAGGACAACGAGCAGCCACATGACCAAAACCATTACACTCAAAACATTTAACTTTCAACATGTCTCGGGACTTTCCAGAAAAATTGCCAGTAATAAAGGCAGCATTAGGAACAACCTCTCTCATAGAAGCAAGGGTTTTTAAACGTGTTTCTTCTGCCATTAAATCAGATAAAGCTGCTTCAAGAGACAGAAGTTGAGGCCAATTCATCAAAGCGGCTCGGGTTGGTTCAAACTCTGAACAGAGTTTATACAGAAATTGCATCAATTTACTTGTGTCACAAAGTATCTTTATTGTCTCGATCGTCGCAACGGAAATAATGTGATTCATAAGTTGAATCTCATGCTAAAGGGAGGTAAGTTTATAATAGAAATCTTGTATACTCAAAGCTCTTTATTCTAATTTGGACAACTCATACTCTACTTGATAGCGACGGGCATGATTTGATTGTTGATAAGACATTTTTAAGTAAGCCCATATTTCAGATGCAGTCTCGAATGATGTGAGGTTAATAGCAATATTGCTCTCAACACCGTTAAGGATCCATGTGATCACCTTCGAATTATTTGTGGTCCAAGATAGGAGTTCTCTTTCATCCTTTGGTTTGCCTATCGAACCATTTACATAATCATAGAGGCTCTTTCCTGCTAAAAAAATGTTTGAATTGAAACTACCACAGGGAAAATTTTTTCTCGTCCAACTTATCATGGATAGTTTTGATCTTATCGAAGAGATTCATGAATGTCACGGGGAAGAAAAACTACGAAGAAGAAATGTACCATGGATTTCTGGGTGAGCAGGACTGGATCTGACGAGCAGGACAAAATCGTTGATGGAGAGTAGGACCAAATCTGATGCGGATTTGAAGGTTTTTGTGGTCGTGCAGCAGGTATGGGCTGCCGGATCTAGAGATGGTAGAGACTGGCCGCAACTACAGCGGGATCTGGAGATAGTTTTTTACAACGAGCACGCTGATGGAGCATGATGGAGATGATGGCAGGTTGCAGAGAAGATGACAGAGCCACCAAAATCAATGGAGGAGGTTACCGGAATCGTGGAAAGTCGAAAATCGATGAGAGACCACTGGAATCAAAGGAGGAGCGCCAGTTCAGAGATCTAGCTTTGATACTATGTAAACACACGAATTTGGAGAATGTTTTTCTATCTTTCTTCAACCCAATGGTGGGTTTAAATAACCACATTACAAGGCCATACAAGGAAGGTTATTTAAGAGTTTCTCTATACATGTCGTTTTACGCCTAACAACCCATATATACAATATTCTATTCACAATTTACAACTGGTTCCATACCCATCTCCGATGAACAAGACCCGTTCTAAATCCCCTTTCTTCACGAGTCATTACAGGTAGCATAGTAGGGACTCCCTGATCATACCTGAATTGGTGAGCAAAATCGCCGGGATAATAAGGCTTCCTCCAAAACTCTAGACCCTCATGTAGGGACATGAATGTTGTACGAATAACTATCGAGAAAGAGCGCAGTTTATGTGTTGATAGAAGTTTCATTGTCGGCAACTTCCATGTCTTCTGTATCAGTAATCGCCGACGACTGGAATAAATAAACATCGTCCCCATGCTTAACTTTCTCAGCAACCCATTCAACAATCTGGGTAATCATGGACTCCTTTTGAAAATAACAAAGGGATAGAAGCTCAAGGTGTACATAAGCCATAACACCCTTCCCGTAGGCCTAAGGAAAACACACCCCTAACCATCTGCATACATGGTGCCAGGGGCAATGAGCACTGTCTAGGCTGCATAGGGGGTGGTTAGAATTATTGACCACATTGCTGAAAGCTTTGTAAATATTACATAGGACAGTCGGGGCTAGAGCGAGCCTTTTACCTCGAGCAATTGCGCTCGCTGCGATGAAACTGGAAATGCGAATGCAATCAACATTTTTGGAACTAAGTAGTGCACCCGCGTATAGCTAGTAAACCATAAACCCGACAAGTTCACATGTAGGGAAAATGTTCAGATAATGGAAGAGCTCTCCACAATTAGCGACACATGGCCTACCAAAAGTAGCATGCTCATAGTTGTACGCACGTCTGCGACAAGAAAGACGGATATCATTTGAAGAACATATGATCGACACACACACGACATGTGTGGCCTTAGCTTGCGCATGATGTTTTCAAAGACTTGTCGATGGTGAATTCTCCATAATCTAGTTCACGCTTGGCATGCCCGTCCCAAATAAAAAACATATCCATAAAAAGAGAAATTTTCATGGGACGATCAATATTTTCTCGAAGACAATAAGGGATTAGGAGCAATTAACGAAAAGTTTGTTTGAAATTAGAAGCAAATTATACACGATGGCAAAACACAATAAGGAATACAAATCCTATTAGGATACCGTTGATGTGCGATCAAAAGATTCACAAGGAAGCTATAGCACAACCATCGTCTCCTAAAGCTTGTGAAAGCAATCTGAAGAAGAGTTTTGAGCCATCACCACACGCAATCAATCTCTCTATAACGCAACATTGTTGATCATTAGTTTAGCTTCATAGCTTAGATATTCCACTTCTGTCTAGTCATGCTACAACAAGTCTGAAATCCTTAGTTTATATTCTCTATTGTCCAGCACCATTGCTGCAGTATGCATATGAGTAGGTTAAATATCTATGACCACCATCGTTAGACCCTCGATCATCAAGTCCTTACTTGGCAGATCGCCAGTCACATCTTGCTAACTTCATAGCATCGTTGTCTCACAAACGTCTGGTATTTCCACCACCATTTTTCTAGCACAAACAAGTATAGGTATTTATCTTATTATCTGCTTAGTTTATTTTTCTTTCGTTGATTGTATTGTTCTTATTTAATAAAATTGGTGATTTAGTCTTTTCAAAAAATAAAAATAAAAAAAATCTTGCCCATTCGTTATTGATTATCTAAGAAACTTAATACACTATTACTTCAGAAAAAAAGTCCTTAACTCAATTTTAAAAAAAAAGAACTCATTTTGAAAGACTAACCCTCCCCATCTAAAATTGTTTGGTCATTGTAACCATTGGTGGCTGAATAAACAAATCAATTTCCACAGGTTTAATCCTAATGTAATTAGTGTAGCACCTAACACAAGCATTCAATCGATTCAAGTCGAATACAACTCTGGGATGCCCGACATTATTATAATTGCAAAAGGTTTGACTGATTTCGGGCCATTTATTACATGTGTGGCCACATGTCTGGATTAAACAATAACAAGTACATCTAAACTTGGACCAATAATATAGAAACTTAAACTTGACTTACTTGTTATTTGTGCCTAATAAGACCGTGTTGGATCCAACGACTTAGATGATATCATGTGGCAACGAAATCTCAACAAGAGACAAATGAAAGATCTTTCGGCTACCTCGATGATCAATCATAATCCAAAAAGTCATGAGTAGCCTGTTAAAGGTAAGCCCAACTAGCTATAACCACGAGACATGTGTCGCGTACCTCGCTCATGTGGCAGAGCTAGCTATTCACTAAAGTTGCCTCATGACAAAAAATCAATATCGACCGAAACATGGTTACGCTAAGTAACGAATTCGACTGATGTACCATGGCATCACGTAGAAGCCCTTACGATAAAAAATATTCAAAGAGTGAACACATTCGCATGAAGAAATGGATAACTATCACCAGCACATACCACTTCAAGAGAGACTCTTGTATATGTAACAGTGACAAAACTTGTACACAACCAATGACCAACCCACACAATAAACAATTATCATACGTGGCATTTCTTCATAGTCTGCAACTGTCTTCATACTTGGACGACTATTTCAACACCAACAAACATGAGGAGTGGCTACGAATATCTCTCCTGCCACCGCCTCAAAATCTTATAAACAGAAGCAATATCGAAGAGCTCCAAGTCCTTGGCAACCTAACACAAATGAAATCTACAATGTAATGCTGCTTATTTATTTTATTTTAGATTAAGATAACCCATTTATGTTGTTACATTGGATTGACTTTAGCACATGAGTAATGTAATCACGTTTATCTACGCTGTTACATTGGGTTAACTTAGATTAAGAGTAGTGTAATTTCTTTACAAAGATGTTCTTTTTTTTTTTTTTTTTGTAGTTTAATTATTTTTTGTTTCACTAGATGAAGAAAGACTTAGATTTAAGACATTGTCATTTACTCTACAAATGCTGGATTACCAAGGGACACTATTAAATGTTTTTATTTTCATTTCAATTTAGTACAATTAAGTTCATTTAACTCTTACATTGCAGGAATTGGATCATCTATGCTATCATAGTAAGAAAAAGAGTCATTTCAACGGAAATGTAAAAAGAACTCATTAGAAAAATGAATCCTCCATATTTCACAAATCACAGTTTTATTTATAGGTTGTTGAATGGACAATTAAACTATTCTAGCCATTGGTTATGGGTGAAATTGCTCACAGTTTTTCTATTTTGATAATTAGGGTCATAAGTGTTTGGTTCAAATACCCGTAGATTGAGTGAAAGATATCTCTATAAGTGTTTGGTTCAAATACCCGTAGATTGAGTGAAAGATATCTCATTTCAACACTGAGGTATTGGTATCATTCCTTGGTGGGAGTCAGGAAAAAAAAAAAACTTGTATTCCAAATATGCAAATTTTCATGCATAAAATCATCACACTGGGCCAAAGTATCCAAGTTTTTCTCTACTCGAATTCTAGAAACAAATGTCAGTTAATGAGAGGTACGGATGGTCCGATCAACTTTCAAATAGTTGGACCCATCAACAGTCTGTCACACAACTTGGACGGTCAGACATGATTCACCAAAATTCCACGAGAACAATGTCTGAGTGCCCGCTCATGAGCCATCCCGCTCTTCTCGCGTATGAAATAAACCCCTCTCGATTTATCCGGGAGTTCGCAAATAGAAAATTTACACGTGGCATCATTTAACTCAATAAAAAGCTGTCCCATAAAACAATGAAACAGTTTGATAGGCTAAAAACGAAAAAATGGAGAAAAATATCAGATCGATCGAACCGGATACCTTATGAATGCCCATTTGGCTGTATATTTTTGGACAGTTTTACATGTCAACCGTCCATTATTTCTCCCCCAATAGGCCAGCCAAGACATTAAATGAATTTTAAGTCTTAGTCTGGACCCATCTAAGGTGAGATCTATGAGTTGGGCGGTTTAGATGAGTTATATGAATGCTAAGTCTAGAGTTTTTAGTGCAAGAGTATGAACCATCAACGTATCCGGAGTATATCAAAGAATCCGAATAGCCTAACTCGCGTAGGTGTACGGCGGGAGTAGACACCGTTAAAAGAGCGTTTACTGGAGAAATCAAATGATCTAATACGTCCATCGTGTCCAATGCATTATATTTAAAATTTAACCCAAATATCAGACAGACCCAAAGCTCAGATAGGTCACACCATGGGAACAGTTGGGATAGGGACACCCACCAATTGTTGTACGTGCGGTTTGCCGTGGTTTATGTAGAAAATCCAATCCGTTCATCCGATGGTAATTACCAAGATGAAGGAAAAAACCAAAATTAACTCTATCTAAAGATATATATCGGCCACAGAACACGAATTTAGATTTTCAAGTAATGACTTTACTTCCTTCTGGAAGGTGTGGCCCACTTAAACTTTATTTATTCAAGTTGTTTGGAATCAATGACAGAAACAGAATTTCACGCCTAATGGACGGTATAGATCGAACTTATATGAACTCGTCGCCCTCTACGTTAACCGCACGTACGCTCCCTTGGTACCTACGCGAGCCACGTTCGCGTTTTCGTATATCCGAAACTTCCACATACCGATATAGCAAACGAGCAAAGACAGGGATTTCTCATTTCTATTTCTCATCTCTCATATCTCTCTGTGTCTCTCTCTCTCCTTCAAGATTGATGTCCTTGTCTCCATCCATTCCATGGCAAAACCTCGTCTGCCCAAGAAAACGTTAGACTCATACACCATCAAAGGCACCAACAAGATCATCAGAGGTAACCCTAATCCTCTCTCCCTCCCTCTATCTCCGTCTCTCTTTCAAATTTCTCTCTTAACCTGCGCACCGCTCTCTTATCCTGCGCCCCGCAGCCGGAGACTGCGTCCTGATGCGAGCCTCCGACCCATCCAAGCCCCCCTACGTGGCGAAGATCGAAAAGATCGAGTCCAACGGCCGGGGCAGCAACGTGCAGGTCCGTGTCCGGTGGTACTACCGGCCTGAGGAGTCGATCGGGGGCCGTCGCCAGTTCCATGGTGCCAAGGAGGTTTTCCTCTCCGACCACTACGATATGCAGAGTGCTGACACAATTGAGGGCAAGTGCATCGTCCACACCTTCAAGAGCTACACCAAGCTGGATGCCGTTGGGAATGAGGATTTCTTCTGTCGCTTCGAGTATAAATCCTCCACCGGAGGATTCAACCCTGATAGAGTTGCTGTGTAAGCCCCCTTTCCTTTATTTTTAGTTTTAGAAATGTTTTCTTCTTCTTTTGATTGACTTGGGTCTGTTTTCAATTTTCACATTTGGGGCATTGAGAATTGCACAAATCATACTGTATCCAAAGGGGTCGAGTTACTGAAATGCTAAGTAGATGTAACGCTGCTACAATGGTAACTAAGCAAGAACAATTAAAAAATGGAAGAGAAAAAAAGAAGAAGCTTCAAACACATAACAGCCGATGCAACTTCTACAAATGATGTCGTGCGGCTTGTTTATAACAGTTGTAATGGTTTTATGATAACTTGTGGATTTCAATGACGGTTCACTAATATTTGAGAAAAAAGTTACTGATGTACATGTATCATCCCTAGCATTAATATTTGAGAAAAAAAGTTACTGATGCATATATATCATGCCTAGAATTATGGAGATTTTCTGTAAAAGGTTTATAGACACAAGATCCCATGGGGTTGCATTAATTGCTAATTATCCTTTCAACTGGTGATTAAGGAAGAGCAAATAAGCATGCATCTTCATGTGTAACTGAGTTTGTGAATGTTGTTCATAGTGGGACAGGATATGTAATATATATATATATATATATATATATATATATATATATATATATATATATATATATATATATATGGTAACAAACAAGGAATATTTTATTAGAGCCATTCAAAAGAGGGAAGGGATAGATTCAAGAGTGGATGTTGAGAAATCATCGGATCCCAAGAGAAGGCATTGAGAAGAAAATTTGCAAGTATCCTAGAAATTGTTTCTTTTTCACACCCCCATTTTATGAAAGAAAGAAGGGGTTGATCAAACCTGGAGCAATCCAGGTAATGTCTAAAAGAGCCAAAAACCTCCTCCACACCTCACAAGTGAACTAGTGAATGAATAGATGATTAATAGACTCTGTGGCTTCGATGCATCCATTGATAAAGTCATATTTATGTTGTGAAGGTGGTCAATGGTTGGAATTCTATTTTAAACCGCCAACCAAGGTGTGCCGTAATGGTAACGGTGGGCGTAACACTCCCGATTGTTACCATTACGCATAATGTCTGTAACGGGGGACATAACAACCATTATGCCCTTGTGACGGTCAATTTTTTCCCCGCCAAAAAAATCAAAAAAATATGGGAAAAATCAGAAATATTTAGAGGATTTCAAATATGTATTCTTTTGTGGTTTTGAACATGTTTGTGATGGTGTAATGGTACACTCTTTGGTAATAATTCTGTCGTGGCTTGTTTGATGATTTCATAAACCCGATAGGCTTAGATTGATCCCAAATTGCCCCACAATTCATGCAAGTAGTTTTAGCACCCATCCCACTAATGCACATCCTTAAGCATTCGACATCATTCCCCCTAAGAAATTTTAATAAAAAATTGAAATTAAATTCAAATGAATAACATTGCTGATTTAGGGGGGCCACTCTAATGCCCCCAAATACTCCCAAAATTCGTGTAACACATGCCTGTCCTCCCACTAATGCATATCCCTAGGCATTTGACATAACTCCCCCCAAGTAAATTATAAGAACAAATTAAAATTAAATTTGGTTGAATAGTGTCGCCGATCTGGGGAGCCACTCAAATGCCCCCAAATGGGTCCAAATTCATGCAAGTTATGGCACCATCCCACTAATGCATATCCCTAACCATTTGACATCGTTTCCCCTAATAAATTTTGATAAAAAGTTAAAATTAGAGTTAGATAAATAGTGTCACCAATTTGGGGCTGATTCAAGGGATTGCTCGATGCCCGAAATCGGCCTCAAATTCATGCAATCAATTGGCACTCATCTCACGAATGTAATTGGCCAAAAATTATGCCAATTTCATCATGACTATTAGATTGGTGGACGATTATTGGGCGGTGGAGAATGAAAAATATTTAATGGTCCTATTTAAAAAAAAGCATCCATAGAACATCAGTTAGATACGTTGGTCATTGGCTCACATGATATGAAATTAATTTCTTTTGGGGGAGGGCCCACTACAATAGCTTGCTACTGGGCCCTCAAGTGTTGCCCTTGCATTGCATTCTTGCATGGACTTGGCACACCCCCATAATAAAAAAGAAAAAAAAAATCAACAGTTAGGATCGTTCAAACATTTTGAATTTGGGATTGTGACTTAGAAATGGCGGGTCCCATAATTTAGTTTGTTAATTTTGAGTTAATATATGCCAAGTGTACAATTTTATGATTGCAAGTGTATTAAGCATCATATGCTACAGAGTATCATGTAAGGAAAAAAGGAGGTCTCAAGTCAAACCGGTTGGACCACAAGGTATGTTCCACCCAACAGATGACTTCCAACTGATTAAGTACATGTGAAATCCAACCTTTCCAATAGATTGGTACTAAAATGAGGGTTACCTAGTGCAAAAATCATCCATGTCTCCTCATTAGGCAGCCCACACCATACACGATAAGTTTTAGCCATTGATAAATAGCAAAATATAAGTGTGGTTCACTTGATGGGTGGATAATGCAGAGGCATTTTCACATCGGGCTCGAGCGGGGTGGCCTGTGGGATGCAGGGCCACGCTCGAGGTGTGCGGCCTGTGTGAGGCGGGTGGCTTGTGTGAGGCGGTACCCATGTGAAGTGGGGCCCATAAGGGGGGTTCGGTTGAGGTCCTAACCCATGGGATGTGGGGCTTGGGCTATAGGATAAATGGATTAATTCGCCACGCTCTATTAGTTCGAGCTTTTAGAGCAAGTGGTTAATTGTCCCGCATCAGTGGATATATATGAGTTTTGCAAAAAGTGATCCTTGTGATGGGGCTAACCTACTGGATGGATTGGATGCCTCACATGAATAAAAGGTTGGAAGTGATTCGCCGAAAACATGGTTCTAAAGAAGCCATATTTGCGGTTGCTTTGAGAGAGAGAGAGAGAGAGAGAGAGAGAGAGAGAGAGAGAGAGAGAGAGAGAGAGAGATGCATTTGCAGAGAAGGAAGAAGAAGAAACACAATGCATTGTAGTGGTCCATTAAGCCTTTGTATTGTGTAAATGGGTCACACCGTTATTGTTATATCACAGTGATTATGTAACCGTTTTGGAATACCTTGATGCCAATTGCCCAAATGCGACCATTGTAAGAGTTGGATAGTGCTACATAATGGCCGATGCCTCGATAAAATTTCCCACCCACACTACCTCTTTAGAGATGTTTGTCAAATGATTTCACCGAAAATATTCCAAAGGGATCAAATCTCCAACATCATCTATCACCTTCCCGAGAGTTTAAAACGACACGACTAACCTGGTTTGGGTGAAAGATTTCCACATTTGTAGATTCATGTGAAATTAAGGACTCCAAATGTTATGCAGGCCTACGACCCACCTAGGCCCACTGTAGGGCTCATCAATGACATAGGCGTGCAACCCGCCATGGGGTCTAACATGTGCTATTTTTGGGTTGTTGACCCACCTAGGCCCACTGTAGGGCTCATCAATGACGTAGGCGTGCAACCTGCTATGGGGACCAACATGTGCTATTTTGGGTTGTTTATTTCAGATTTAATGATGTGATTGAAGATATGAGAGGGATTCGATTGAAGATATGTGGCTGATTTAGAGATACAATTACGATGATTTTCTTTTTCTATAATTAGGCTTTTACCATCTCAGGTAGATTAGATTGATTTGAAGTCCACTATGAATCTCTGATTGATTTGAAATCATTCTCTTAGTTGTGGGGATCCTCATTAGAGATTCACTTAGAGTTCATAAAAAGGAGGGGTGGTGTAGGAAGTAGTCTTTCTAATTTTTTCTAAATGTGTTAAAAAAAAAAGGTTTTGTAAGAAGCTTGATATCAATAAAGTTATTTCTCCTTCTCTACTCAAATATTTCTTGTGAGTGTAATTCTTGTTCACTTCTTTGCAGTTTGGGTGTTGATATCTAATTGGGTTGCACCATTTTAGTATCAAAGCGGGTTGTCTTTGGGGATTTTTGACTCTACATCATCTCCTAATGGCTTCGAAGGGGGTGGCATAGGAAGAGTTTGCACAAGTAACCCAATTGATCATGTGCTCATAAAGTGAGTAGATCAACTCATGCATAGGGTAGGCAATTTCACTAATCAAGTGGAGAGTTCCGACGTGGAGAGAATCCGAAGACTGAAGTTGGAGCATGTGGACACATAAGGGGAGGTCCCTAACAAGGTTTAAACCAACAATAGGCAGCTTTGGTTTGTGACACCAATGGTCAAATCCTTCGATTGTTGGAACGTGATAGCTAAGGTGGAAATTATGAAATTCCATGGTCGGTTGCATGTTGATGACTTCATCAATTGGCTAAGCAAGGTAGAAAAGGTGTTTCAAGTACAAGGAAATTGCAAATGGTGGGATGATCTTCGAGCTGAACGAATCTGTCTAGGTAAGGAGAAAATACATTCTCAGGAAAAGGTGAAAAAGATGTCAAAAAGGAGTTCCTACCTGCGACTTATGCTCGTGACCTTTATCAAAGATATCATGATCTACGCCAAGGGAGCAAGTCGGTAAATGAATACACTGAAGAGTTGCATCCATTGACATCACGGGCAGGGTTTCGTGAGTATAAAGACCAAAAGAATTTAAGATATCTTAATGGTCTTAACCCAGATATAAAAAATGAGCTGCCATTTAAAGATGCATTTAAAATGTCTGATGCATATACACTTGCATTAAAAGCGGATGAGATAATTAATTGTGGACTTCGGAGACGATTCAACGCCCCATGAGCGTTGTCATCAATGATGGGGGTAGAGGTGTACATGAATCAAGCTAGCTCGGTTAGCTCGCTCGACTCGACTCGAAAAAGTTCAATTCGACTCAGTTCGAAGCTGAGTTCAAGCCGTGTCGAGCTGATTTTTTGAGTTCGAAAATGAGTTCGAGCTGGCCCCAGCTCGCCTTGACTCAGATCGAACCCAGCTCGAATCGAACTCGTATCAAACTAGTTTGGTGACTCGGTTACTTTGATATTGATGTTGCTCACCAAGTGTTTGATGAAATGACTCAACGAAGTGTGGCTGGTGGCAAGGAAGGTATGTATATGAAACAAATACCCTTTTTTTTTTCTTGATTTTTATGTTGCTTAGAAGGTGTTTGATAAAATACCTGTAAAACCATTGTTGCTATTTTACATACAGTGAGATTTTGAAGGTGCAGTCCAGGTGTTTGTGAAAATGCTGACAGGCGAACTTGGCTCGATCTTGGCTCGAACTCCGTTTGAATTTGCCCGAGCTGTTGACCGAACTGAGCCGAGCCAAGTTCGAGCTGAGGTTAACTAGTGGCCGAGTCGATGTACACCCCTCGATGGGGGGTAGTGTGCTAACTTCTCATGTAAGGCGACCATAGGGCCTCACATAGGTTGAGGGACGATGAGCCAACTTCCAATAGTAAAGCCAAGCGGAAGGTGTTCCAAAATAGTAATGGTGGCCGTAATGGCCACCATCATTACCTTTATGATACGGGTTGTAACGGCCGTTACGACCCTATTTTATTTTTTGAAAAAATTATTGCGGGACTGTTATGGGCTGTTACAGGGCCTTTGCAACCTATTTTTTCCGTAATGGCCATTTCGACACTGTAACGCATAATGGTTATGACCATTACTGTTATGTAACGGCTGTAAGACCGTTACATAATCGATTTTGAATACCTAATAGGGAGGTGGTTATGGACGGGGGACTAGTGCACCCAAGATGGGACAAGGCAACATTCCTTTCACGCGCAAATGTAGATAACCAGGATATTGTTCTTTTCACTATCCTGAACAATTTTTTTATTTTTATTTTTGAGTGAGCTGAAATTTTATTGAGAAATCGCCACAGTGGAAAAAAAAAAAAAAAATTCAAGAAAATAGCCAAGAAGAAAGATCATTGTTCATTGCTGATTTAACAAAAAGTGCCCATTCGAAAATGACTAATCTGACTAGATGAGTGATTTTTGCAATTGAGAAGTCCTTGGTTTGGAAACGTCGCCTACTATGAACCTTCCAAATATGTCAAAAAAATTCCATTGCCCGTTAGTCTCCAAGTAGTTTTCTAAGATTTACCGACCATACCCCCATGCTAGGCCCACAAAAGTTGATCAACCGTCTTTGGCATGACCCAAGAGATTTGGAAAATGCGAAGGAAGTGCTCCCAAACCTTGCTAGCAAAATACAATGAATGAAAAGGTGGTCAATATATTCCGCATCCCTCATACACATCAAGCAAATGTTTGGGAGAATGAGAGATCTCCTTTGAAGGTTGTCTATGATTAGGAATCTTTTCCTGCGAGAAGCCAAACAGAAGCCTCAATTCTTGAGAGAGCGCGGTAAGATCACCGGAGGTAGGGGAAGGAATGTGACAAAGATGGCTTAGCAATTAACTCATGAAACGAGCTCACGGAGAAAACATCGGAACTATGACCTGTCTAAATCAATGAATCTTCATCTTGAGGCGATGGTAGATAAAGCTTCAGATGGTCGAACAAGACAAGAAATTCATCAAATTCGTCATCCGTGAGATTTCACCAACAAGGAGGAGACCATACTACAGATCCGCCAATAAACGAGCAACATCTATTGACTGTAATAAAAAGATCAAGGGCAAGATGAGTCAACCCAGGGAAACGTTCCTGTAATAATCTATCCCCACATCAAATGTCGATCCAGAAGTGAATACGATTATCTTTTCCAAGAGAGAAAGAGGTTCCCAAATGGAAGAGATGCTCGGTAGAGGCTATAACTTTCCAAACGTAGGATGCCCAATAAAGAGAAGAAGACTTTATACCCCAACCTCCCGATTGAGGACCATATTTGGCAATAAGAACCCTCCATAACTTGCTTGTCTCAACGTTGAACCTCCAGTGCCATTTTCTAAGAAGAGCGACATTCATAAGCTCCAACTTTTCAGACCTGGAAGGAGAATATGTTGAAGACTTTCGAGTGCATACAAATGAAAGTTGAAGTAGATGTTGAATATGAAGAACATGCATATGAGGATGAGGTGCATGTTGGGGAAGATATAACAAATGTGTATGGTGATGGGGTGATGGGGGAGAGTCATTGGTTATCCCGCGAAAGTATTTTATTGACATATTGGGGTGGTTGATGACTGGTGGTAGTTGCAACACAATATCAATGACAATGGGGCAGCATGCTAAATTTCCACGTAAGGTAACCATAGGGCCTTTTATAGGTTGAGGGATGATGGGGCAACGTCCAATAGTAAAGCCAAGCTCCAATCCATGGGGAGGTGGTTATGGATGAGGGGCTAGTGCACCTAAGATGGGATAAAACAACACTCCTTTCACATGCTTTAAGTTTGGACAACCAGGATTTTATTTTATTTTTCACCGTCTTGAATATCAGTCCACAATTAAAGTAAATTTGGATGAGAAAGAGAATATGTTGAAGACACTCTCGTGCGCATGCAAATGAAAGTTGAAGTGGACATAAAATATGAAGAATATGCATGACGAGGTGCATGTTGGGGAAGATACAACAGATGTGTATGGTGATAGGTGAGAGTCGTTGGTTATCTAACGGACTATGTTATCGACATCTTGGGTGGTTAATGAGGGGTGATGGTTGTGATACAATATCTTCTGCACCACTTGTACTTTTGGTGGGAAGATATGCATAATTTTGATAGACGAGATAACAGTGAGTGCATTGCCTCATAATAGATAAATTAGAACTCAAAGAACATAAGCATCTGTAACCATATCAGATTTGTTGGTTCAAGAAATGGGGACAAGTTTCTGTTAACTGCAGGTGCTTAGTTTCATTCTCTATTGGATCTAAGGATGAGGTATGGTGTGACGTGGTCCCCATGGATGCATGTCACATTTTGTTAGGGAGATCGTGGTTGTGTAATTGAGATATGGTGCATTTGACTTGAGCCATTGCCCATTCCTTTGTCATGATGGTGTTGGTGTTAATATCACATTGCACCCAATGAAACATCCCCCAACCAAGGTGTTCCAAAATAGTAATGGTGGTTGTAACCGCCACCACCGTTACTGTTATGATACAGGCCGTAACGGCTCCTGTATCAGCCGTTACGGCCATTTTTTATTTTTTGAAAAAACTGTTACAGGACCGTTACGGGGCTATTACGGCCATTTCGACCCCGTAATGTGTAACGGTTATGACCATTACCATTACGTAACCGATTTTGAATACCTTGCCCCCAACACTCAAATTTGATAAAGATGAGGGTTACAAATCACTAAGTGTGCAGAAGTTTGAAGAGGAAAGTAAGGAGATTGGCATTATTTATGTCTACGTGTCTAAGGAAGTCATGATTCACGAAGCAATAAGATCTTTCACCTCGTATATAAGAGCTCCTTCATGAATATAAAGACTTGGTGCCTGAAGAACTCTCAGATAGATTTCCTCTTATGAGGAACATTCGGCACAACATTGATTTGGTGCTGGGTTTGTGTCTGTCAAATCTTGCCCAGCATTGGATGGGTCTATCTGAATATGTTGAGCTCTACCTACAGGTTATTGAGTTGCTACGGAAAGTGTTTAATTTGGGAAAGCATGTCACCATGTGCTATTCTCGCATTATTAACCCCTAAGAAAGATGGATCTTGGAAGATGTGCATGGATAGTCGTGTGATCAATCGAATTAGTATCAAGTACTGGTTTCCTATTCCTAGCTTGGATGATATGCTAGACGTGCTACATAGAGCAAAGGTCTTTTTAAAGATTGATCCGAGGAGCAGATATCATTATATATGTATTAGTCCCAAGGACGAGTGGAAGACTGCATTTAAGACTCGAGATGGTTTGTAAAAGTGGCTTGTCATGCCATTCGGTCTTTCAAATGTGCCGAGCATTTTAATGAGGCTGATGAAAGAGGTACTCCTCCCCTTCATGGGAAAGTTCTTAGTTGTCTATTTTAATGATATTCTTGTTTTTAGTGACGATTCATTTGTTTACCTTGATTATTTATGACAAATATTTGATGTGCTACGGAGGAGTCACTATTTGTTAACTTGAGAAAGATCTCATTCCTTGGCGATAGTGTTTTTAGGATATATTGTGTTTACAGAAGGGTTCAAGGTTGACTAGGATAAAATCAAGGCCATTGTGGAGTGGCACATTCCACGAACCCTTTCTGAGGTGTATTCTTTTCTACGGCTTAACAACATTTTACTGTAGATTTATTTGGAATTTCAGCACTATCATTGCATTTGTCACCAATTGCATGTGGGGAGGCAAGCTTGAATGGACTAAAGCAGTGGATTGAAGCTTCGATGGCGTAAAAAAAAGTGATGGAGGCTCCAGTTCTAGCACTTCTAGGCTTTAATGAAGTCTTTTGAAGTGGAAGGCGATGCTTCAAATGTTGGCATTGGTGGTGTTAAGTTAGGAAAGAAAGCCGATTGCTCTTTTTTAGTAAGAAGTTTAATGATGCACGGAAGAACTATTCCACATATGATCTTGAGTTCTATGTAGTGGAACGGGCACTATGACATTGGAGACATTACTTGATCCATTGGGAATTCATTCTATGCTCGAACCATGGGACGTTGAGATATAACTCCCAAAAGAAGTTGAGTGCTCATCATGTGAAATTGATGACTTTCCTACAAGAATATGCTTCCCTTTTGCATCATAGAGTTGGAAGTTAGAACAAAGCGACAATTGCTTTGAGTAAGAGGATGGTTCTACTAAGAATTCTCGCCGTGGAGGTTGTTGGATTCAAGTCATTAAAATAATAATATACAGAGGACCCTATTTTTGGCAAAATACTTGATAGGCGTGTGGATGGTTGAGATTCAAAGTGTGAATTTATCTCACTATCTATTCAAGGGTTCTCACCTATGCATTCCCAAAGGATTGTTGTGAGAGAAGATTCTATCTGAGCTATATGGAGGACTAATGGACACTTTGGAAGGGGATAAAACATTGGTCATGGTGGAGAAAAAATACTACTGACCTCGTATGCGCTGTGATGTTGAACAGTTCGTAGCATGATATCGGTGATGCTAAGTCTCCAAAGGCAATGTGCCTTTATACATTGCTTCCCGTTGTAGTTGTATCATGGGTTGAAATTTCTATGGACGTCATTTTATGTTTTCCTAAGAATCAAAGGGGAACATATTTGATTTTCGTTGTGGTGGACCGTTTTTAAAGATGGCCACTTCGTTTCATGAAAATGACGATGAACGATACACATATTGCTAACATATTTATCATAGAAAGTGTGTGATTTCACAGGGTACTGAAAACAATAACATTGGATTGTAATTTAAAGTTTGAGGGCCACTTCTGATGCACTTTATGGAAGCAATTGGGGACTAAGCTTCAATTCTCCTGCTGATATTATCCTCAAACAGACAGCCAAACCGAGGTAGCCAACAGGAGCTTGGTAACATCTTGAGGAGTATTGTAGGCGGCAACGTATCTCAATAGGACTTGGCTCTATTCAAAGCTAGTTTGCTTACAACAACACTGATCGGAGGTGGATGCCCAGTGGTGCATGCTGGCCAAGTTGCCATTAAACAATGGGTATAATGATGAATTCAGTAGCGTGTTTTATTACACTAGGTGTCTTGTGAACTGCGGTAACAAGAAAGGTGCTGAATCCAATATTCTGAATTGATGACTCCCAGTTTTAGTTGTTGATGTGCTTACTGCCTGATGTGGAGAACTTTCAGGATTTTAATTTACGTTGAGCTTTTCACTCTTCATAGTAGAATGCACAATCCATCGGTTGGGATTTTAGGGCTTATTTGGCTTCAAATTACAACGGTAAATGACTGCAAATGGGTAATGATTATTTACTCTTGAATTGTGTGGTAACGTCACTTACATTTGACTGCAATGATGATTTCGCCCACAAATCACTGTAAAAATAGTAGTTTTATAATGTGAAAATGTAATGATTAGAATTTACTTTACGTAGTTACTTTATAAGCGTATTTGACACTCGATTACGATTCATAATTCCTGTTTAAACAAATACCTGGAAATGATAATGATGGCTCATTTACTTTGCATTTCATAGGAAATTGGAAAACCAAACAGGCCCTTAATTTACATTGAGCTTTGACTCTTCATAGTAGAATGTACAATAAATTGATTTCCACCAGCATTTCTTGCCCTCTTCTTTGTTTGTGATCTTTGTAAGTTATCTGCTGTTAAAAACTGAACTGGTTTGTGATGTTTCTGCTGTGGTCAACTTGAATTAAATACGTGATGGGAGAGGCATTTGATGTCTTGATGAATTAGTTGCTATCTTTGCCAAAGAAGTTGGTTGGGACCTTTTTGGTCCCATTAAAAAAAAAAAAAAAAAAAAAAAAAACTATTTTAGTTTTATTCCTGTTTTAATGTTTGTTTCTTGGTGATGGTTTTATTTACATTTTTCTTATTGGTTTGGTGATGGTTTTGTTGATTTCAATTTGTTTTTAAATTTTTTCATTTTTAAATTTGATGTTGAATATTATGTCTCTTAATGAATTTGTTTGGTTCCTGTTTTTCACTGGTTAACTTCGTGCTACAGCTACTGCAAATGCGAGATGCCTTACAATCCTGATGATCTAATGGTCCAGTGTGAGGGTTGCAATGATTGGTAAGTTTCACTATCATTGTTTATCTCCTTAATGATTGGTAAGATTCAATATCATTGTATGTCTTCTTCTTCTTCTTCTTCTCCTCTTCCTCTTTCCATATGGGAGGTTAAAAAGGGCTTAATGTTCTCTACCTATCCTTGACCGGAAAAGAAGTGAGGCTGAGCCTTAGCAAGCAAATACCACAATATGCACATGGTACTCAGAACCCAGGGACCAAGACTCAATTCATAAGAGCTCAAACTTACCCATCCGGACAAGGCACATTTCCCATAGGGAGTCTCAGACTTGTGAGCCAGGCAGGAAGCTGTCAAATCGGCGTAAGTATTACGGGTCAAGTGGAGACTAGTGATATTAACAGTCTGATCAGAGGCAAAAGGTGGTTCTACCGAGGAAAATTCAATGCTTCAGCTTGAGCTTCTTTTATCGTACTAAAGTGAAGCTCCATTCGTTGTGCTCCTAATACATACACAATTTTGATGTTGAGGAGGGAATCCCATCTCGTGAACGTACACTGCTCCCTTCTCTCTCATCCATCTCCTCCTCCCTCTCCTCCGCCTCCTACTGATACTCCTCTTTCTGCTCCTTCTGCTTCTCCTCCTCATCCTCCTACTTTGGGGTTGGCTGAATGCTTTATGCAAGCAGAATTTGTTGCAATCTGGTTTAAGGTTTGGATCTGGTGGAATCCTCACTTTATTTTTATTTTTAATTTTATTTAATATCTGAAAGGATTTGAATGCCGAAAAATTTGGATATCAATTCTATGCAAAATGTCGTGTTAAAGCAGAGCCGTGTTTTTCAATATGTTTCGTTCTCCCCCTTGAAATGAAATAGATCAGGCTAATCATATTCGATCTGATATTCTGAATTCTGATTGCAGCCGCTCTTGTGCAGGTCCTTTGTCATCATCGTCAATATAGCCTTGACACCTACTTTGGGGTTGGCTTTACAGATACTGTTTCTCCAATCAATCCTATCCAAGGCCCTATCCTTAGGGAACAAACCTTCACATTTCTTCTGAAGTTCGGACCACCTCAATTTAAGTACTTTCTACATCTCTCTCTCTCTCTCATCCTCTTTTCTGGGCCTTCATCGTAATCAATATTCCTTCCTTTCTAGAGCGTTCTATGTTCTTCACTGAACATGACTGAACCATCTCAATCCGCTTTCCATCGTTTTCGCTTTACTAGGACTACTACACTGCTTTGCTTGACCTCAATCTTAGTTCTATCCTTTCTAGTCTTCCCACACATCCATCTCAACATTGCCATCTTTGCAACATTCAATCTCTACTCATGATGCTTCTAAATGCTGACACTCTACCCCATAAAACATAGATGGTTGAATAATTGTCTTATAAAAAATTCCTTTAAGGTTCATAGATATGCAACAATCACACAAAACCCGAGAGGCACATTTTCACTTTATCCACCCACCTCTAATGTCATTGGAAACATCCTCCTCAATCTCTCCATCTTCTTTGAATAATACAGTCAAGGTAATGAAATATATAGCACCGAGGAAACTCTTGATCAGTGATTTCACTAGCGCGCTGCGTTTATAAATTTTTCCAAAGTTATAGAGCCTTCCTAAATTTTCATTTGAAATGCTCACTCTTGGTTCTGCTAATCCTTAACCTTATGGTCTAGAACCTTCCTCTAAACCTCCAATTTATCATGTGTCCCTCTGTAGGGGTGCAAATGGGTTGGGTCATGTCGGGTCGAGGAAAGTTCCAAACCCAGCCTGGTTAACAGTTGGGTCCAGATTCAGCTCCAGACCAACTGTTTCGGTTCAGTTCTAGACTTAAAAGAGGTTTTGGTTCAGTTCTAGACTTAAAAGGATCCAAACATGATCCAGCTGTCTATATGTCTGGTCTAAGTTAGGTTGATCTAATTCTGATGCAGGACAATTAACCAGTTGCTCTAAAAGCTCTAACTGATGGAGCATGACAAATTAATTCCTTTATCTCATAGCCTAGGCTCCAAATCCATGGGTTAGGCCCTCGGCCGGGCCTAACCCTCCTTGTGGACCCCAAATCCATGAGTTGCACCTCACACGAGCCACTCGCCTCACATGGGCCGCCCTCCTCGAGTGTTCCTTTGCATCCCATAGGCCACCCCACTCGAGCCCGGTGTGAAAATGCCCCCGCATTAAATTCCTAATTCCTTATTTAATATTGACTTCCAGTTAAGCACCCAACTAATGTTTTCTCTGGGCAACTTTTTATGGTGTAGTCAATTGCCTTAATTACCTTAGTTGAAGGTTTTTTTTTTCCTAGAAAAAAACCTTAGTTTAATGTATTTTAAGGGTCAGTTCTAGATCATGGTTAGGTCAAGTCTATTCTTTAGTGTTTCACATCTGATCCATTTATAAGTCATGTCCTAGGCGGGTTAGGTCAGCTCAACTCTGGGAGCCTCCAGTCCTAACCAATTTGATGAGTGGGAGGCAATTTTGTACTAGACTTGACCTCGTGGTCCAATTTTACATTCAAGCACGTTGATTATCGAGTTGGGTCCATTTACCCGTTGGTCGGCCCAGCCCATTTGCACCCCTAACCCTCAAGCAACACTGCATTGTTTGCAACAACATACACTGAGGGACCTATCCCGAACAATAACAATTTATTTATTTGTAACAACTTAACAAGTGTAAAATAGTAAGGGCTCAATGCTAATCCTGCAATGAAGATCCACTCCATTGGGAACTCATCAGTCTCCACACATGTTCTCACTCCTTTATGGAATCATTATACATGTCTTCAATGATATCGATATCTCCTCCAGGGTTTTTCCCCTACTCATCACCCACCACAAAACCTTACTGGGAACTCTATTACACGCTTCTTCATAACCATATTCGTATTCTTACTCTCATCTCTAAGCTTATCCATCAATTGTCTAAGTCGAAAAATAGCTTCAATTGTTGACCTCCTTGTGTGAAACCGTTTTAACTTTGTTCCATCACCTTCTCCCAAAGCTTCATAGTGTGACTCACAAGTTGGATCTTCTGATAGTTGGTGCAATGTTGTGCATCTTCTTTGTTTTACGTCAATATGTGTTATGGTGCTTCTCCTCCATTCATTAGGCATGAAAAGATTACTTGATCAAACTACTCTGATTTTGTCCAATATTTCTGTTATTAGCAAAGCTTCTATTCCCAAAACCTTTCCTTTCCTCAAAAAAAAGAAAAAGAAAAAAGGAACGTGCAAATGGATTGCATTGGCCTGATGGTTCATTGAACATGACTGGTTAATGGGTCTGGATGTGAAATTGGATACACTGGATTGGGTTTAGGTCCAAAATACCATCACAATTATCAAACGGGTCAGTATTGCAACCTTTCAAAGTTGACCCAACCCAGCCCCAGACCTGACTTTGAAACGGTTGGGTTATAGTTTCAACCTGGATGCAACCCAAACTTGATCCAAAACCTACGCTTAAAATACCTTCAGTTAAGGTAATTAAGACAATTGACTAAATGTAAAAACCTACATAAAGTACATGTAGTTGGGTGCTTAATTTGCAAGTATATATTAGATATGGCATTATATATCGGACCAACCCAACTTAGAATTGACCAAAAGTGATGTGACAATGGAAGAATGACCTAACTCAACACCCCCTGGCTAAGATGTAGTCGGGTTATTTTTCACGGTAGCCCATGAAATATATGTTGGACCTAATGGGCATTCACTGATTCATACCCTTGCATTTGAAGGCTACCATTGACGCAGGGATGAACTTGATGAGGTCGATCACTGTCTTCCTCAAGGATAACTACTTCGAATCGACGAAGCTTCTTTGGACTCCTCACCGAGACTTCTCGAATCCACGAGGAAAAAATAAGAAAATATAAATAATATTCATGGAAATTCGTAAATTGATCGGTGATTGTCTAATGTGTCTCTGTTACACCATTAATATAGAAAAAAAAACCAAAATTCTTAATTACCAAAAATAGTAAAATTCTAACTCCAATAAAAATCCTAATTCTAATAAAACTCTTCTAAAACCTAATTTCTAAAAATAAAAATCTCAAATAAACTTTTGTTAGAAGAGTCCTAGCATAATTACAAGTTATTTCTAAAAAAGAAGAAAATCTAAAACTCTAAAAATAAAAAATATATTAAAAAATCAGAATTACTAAAAATAGTAATTTTTTTCTCAAAAATTTGTTTTTGAGCTGAAACTGCGCGTTTTCTGACAAAACAGACAGATGCGACCCACTATGTGGGTCGGTTCACCTTGGATGGCCCGTTTCAGTAAAGATTGATAGGTTATGTGCCCCATAACAATACCTGAATCAAAAGTTATGATCAATTTACGGTCCACCTTCTTTTGGTCCAACCATGCTAGGAATGTATCAGTGTCACGTCCTACATCAACTATGAAACATCAACCCTCTGCCCGAATTCGAGACCTTGTCCTATTAGCTTGAGAATGTGCTAGCACAGCGATACAATGAAGGAATTTTTTGAATTTCGATTCCATTTTCTTTAACAAGAGACTTATATCGTGAGTTATTGAAACCTTATGATGGAGATACTAGTGATATTTCGTTATTTGTTGAAGCCTTATGATGGAGTACTGAGGCAAGATTCATCTTATGAGAAATGTAGATTTTATGTAGATTCATTGAATTGGGACATTGTTAATGAAGTGATTAAAAGAAAGAGTGAAGGTCTTTTAAACGTTTTTAAAAAGCGGATTGTAGAAGGGGGAATCATGAAGATGAAGCAATGTGGGTTAAAGGGATTTAACAAGATGAGGTTTTAGACTGAGGGAAGGAAACAAAGGGGGGTACTGCATTCTTGGGGCACAAGATGGGTGGGAACATTGTGTGTTGGACTATTTAGGGAAGGATCTAGGCCGCCATAGGGAGGAGGGGACACCAATTATTAACATAGTTCTAAAATTCAGTGGGTTGACTTCAAACTTGGTAAGTCAACATGACTTGGAGAGATTTCGAGTCTAGTCACAAGGAAATTTGTTAGTAACTTTGACTTGGCCTGGACTGGGAAAAACTTGTCAAGCCACCTTGTTGACTCAGTCAACTAGAAATGACTTGCGCGGAGTCATTCATTTGTTGGGAAAAACTTTAAAGAGCTCCCAGAAGGAGATGAATGCCCTTGACCATTATACCACCGATTTTGTTGCTTATTTTGGTTATTTTATATGCTTACGCTGTTTACAACTATTTTGAACAGTTATTAACTATTTAAAATTCTTTTAATGTAACTATTAAATACCAATTCAAGTGAAGACTTGACCGAGTCATCAGGTCAACTTGACCTGATCGGAAGTCAGCTGAGTTGAGTTTTTGGGTTTTTGAACTATGATTGAAAAGGGCCAAGATGCAGAAGACTCCAATGTTCTATCCTCCAATGGTCGGCTAAAGGACAGGACTTTGCGATGCTCCAGGTTGGATGCTTCCTCGTTCGAGGGTACACCTTGAATAGGGGCATCCTTTAAGGTCAGGGTTGCTTAAAGGCATAATAGCAGACATTGGAGATACTTTGATGATGTGGAGGGCATGGAGGCCTGCCTCGTAATTTGTAAACCTCCCAACTTATGAGTCCCATGGCAACTGACAGACACCAGGGCTATGACTTGTGAAGGAGAAGTCTGTAATATGCTACTATGCATGCAGATCTTTTGATATGTACAGTTGTGATACCCTAACACTTCAGTGGATATTGTACTTATATCTGACATAAAAGCCATATTGGTGACTCACACGTTGCATATGCATGCGGTACATGAATGACCTAGGTTATATCAATCTGCAAATCTCAAGATCCTTAGAAAAGCGAGGACATGTTTTCTACTTTGAAAATACTCTGCAAGTGTAAGCTGTCATCAGCCTGAAGCTTCAAGTGACATTGTTGGCTTCCCTGCAAACATATCTGAATCACTTCACACCAATTAATGGAGAATTCCATGTGATAATTAACTGGTATAGGGGAGGGACCTGGCTACTCATGCGTGATTAATGACTGGAGACTAGAGGACAGTGTATTGTTTGAAGCTGTTAATAAATGCCTACAAACTAGATAATAGTACTGTTTGAAACTGCAATAATTTGCTTTGTAAATTTAGAAGTCACGATGATTGAAAGTGTTGGTGTTGTAGAATAAGAAATCTTTTAAACATTGATAACATTTTGACATCACGCCACTACTATTCCAGGTTTCATCCTCCTTGTATAAATATGACCGTCGAGGAAGCAAAAAGGCTTGAGCACTTTTTCTGTCATATTTGCGCTGCTGATGATGAAAAGAAGACACAAAATTCACACTCAGTCTCCAGACACTCAGAGCTTAAGGTACGCCTATGATTTTTTCAGTTATGAAGAATTCTTATTTTATTTCTTTTACTATTCCTTTTAGAGTTTCTAAATATTTGCATCACATGCTGTCTCATGTAATCTTCTTTCAGAAAGTCTTTTTTCCCTCCTTGCAAAAGGCAAAGCATTTTGGTTTTATGTGATGAATCAGTTAGTTAATTAACTTGAAAAATACAGCAGGGCCATTCATGCGTTGCTTGTTGCTATGGGTGGCAATTGTTGGGTAAGATCCCAGGCCTGAATTTGAACTACAGGTATTGGGCCTATATTCAGAATTTGTTCTTTGCTCAGCCCGGGCCTAGCCCGTCGCCAACCATACTTCTTGTGATTTTTTATAGAGACCAATAAATAATTCTTCTTGATGCTTTATGTCAAATATCTATAGTTGGAGTCGTAAGCACCTCTTCCTAAATCTCAATTGTGAGGAACCACATTTATAACATCTTCTAAAAATTGGTAATGCCTCCCACAACAATGGGACAGTTTCAACTGTTGTTATGTTTTCTGTAGATCATATTAGTCAATTGTTGGTATGTGTTGCACAAAGTTAGAATCCAGATGATTGAGTTAATGAAAGAAGAGCAATAGCACCTTTGAACTGTGTAGTTTACCTTTCATTTAGATGCAATGTTGGAACAGAGGCAAACGTTGTTGCCTGTGTGTTGGCGAAATATAAATATTTACATTCAAAATATAAAATTACATTACAACTTAATCGACACAAAGTATAGGACCCAATTGTGAAGATACAAAGGTTGATGAGGAGAGGAAGGTTGACGAGCCATAGCCCCAGGCCAAGGAGTCGTGAAGATGAATCAAGGGGGAGGGGGGTAAAGGCGTTGAGTTGGAGAGTTGCTGAGCGTGTTGAGACGTTTTAGAGGAGTGTCTGAATGCCTAAGAAGGGGTGTCGGGGTTTCGTTGAAGGAAGGAGAGGGGAAAGTGGGGGCGATATTGCGGGAAAAGGGCTCTCAATGGAAAAAAAGGGGGTGATGATGCTTAGATCGAAGCCCCACTCCTTACCTTGCCTTGAATGATTATCTTCTCTCGTACCACCCTCGTCCTTGAGCGACCTTGCCAGACTTTGACAGAGCTCCCTCTCGATTTCCCCCAACTGAACGCTTGATTTCTGTTCGAACAATGATCACCTGGAGGATTGCCTCTCGATCTCCTTGCATGTCTTTGAAGTCCCCTCTCACAACTCACATTGTCAAGTAACCATGGCCCCTTGAATCTCCTCAAACTCTTGAAGCTCTGCTGACTCCTCTCCTCGAACTCATAGCTTCGTAGAGAGATTATAATTTTTTTTTAAAAAATTAAATCTATTTTTAAAAATAAATAAATGTGTGGCTGATGTTAAGATCAACATACACTCATAATTACATAAATAGATGGCATACATATCATCTAGTCAATGTATATTTTAAAAAACAATATTTTTTTATATATTTATTTTTCAATATTTTTAGTTTTTTTTTCCCCCAAAATTTCAAAAGTTCTGTCAATTTGTAGATCAGCCTTCAAGCACTTTCGCATGATTTTTCCACACTTTAATTGCAACTTAAATGGGTGAAATCGGAGAAAATTTGAATTTTTACCAAATTTGAAAATCGGAGGTCAAAATCCATGATTGAGCATGCAAAAAATGCAAAATCATGGATTACTAACTTCATTCTGTGGATTCTAAGAAATTTAAACAGGAGAAAATATATTAAATTAGCAAAAACTCATTGATTGGGTTTCTAGTACCCCACACCTTATCTCAATTTCCACACCCAAATCCCCGTTTCTCTCCAAACAAATGAAAAGAATTGGTCAAAATCCTCTTAGCAACATAATCCCGACAAAAAAAAAATGAAAACAAAACAATGAATATTGGTTTTTTGTGGATTTTGGTGAATTTTTAAAAATTTCAGAAGGGGATGGGCATAATTATGATATCATCGATACATGCGATTCCTATACGATATCAGGGAATTTCTGTCGCAATGTATCAATATGTATTGACTGATACTGGGAAATTTTCCAACTGCAGCCCAGGTTCGTATTGGCATTGTGCGATATCGATAGTATCGGCTGATACTATTGATATCGAAATGATTGCAGGCAGCTATGATGGGCAAGCAAGTAAAGAATGGTTATGGAGGGGTAGCTGCCTGACAAACTGCCAAAGGACAAAGTCCCACTCATGAAAGGTTATGCTTGAGTAGCTTGGCTGCTCAAAATGGCACAGAAGCCACAAATACATTGTTACCAATGTGTCGCATATTGCAACATGGTCAAGCCCCATATTGCACCCAGCACGAGACTGCAAGTTGCCACAAATGGGAATTTCAAGTAGTTGATGTCTAGAGCATCCAGTGCCAGACAAGTCCGCTGAGCAAGAACTGTTGTTATGACAGTAAACATGGGTCCCCAAAGTTGCCACCCAGTCATACAAATGCACCACCATCAGACCGGATGGAAGGCCATGCTCAAGTTGTTGGCTGCAGGCAATAGCAAGGAGCATAGTGCATGTTCACTTGCATTAAAATGTCTGTTGGCACAAGTAACACAGGGCTGTGGTTGCAGTTGTTCTACATGCCACAATGTGGCTGCTGATACCAGACTAGACAATAGAGTATCATAGAAACCTTCATTGCCTATGGACACCACACTTCGCGGTTATATGTAAAATCACATGAGGCACATGGAATGTATCTCCACATCTGATACATTCTCTGCATTCCAACTGAATTTTCGAACAAGATGCACTAATACTCTTGCATTAAAATCTTGAGAAAGTAATGTCTCACTAGCTGCTCTGAGAGCTACAAGCACCACACACAGGCCATTCCCTGACCAGCTTAAGAGTAGACAACTCTAAAACAACGTACTTTCACGGTCATTTGTACTAGGTGCCACTCCTGCCTCAAATCTCGCTTTGGACACATGCAGCCACTCCTGCTTCCTAGTTGTTCATACCAGTGTTCGAAAATCGATCGGCCGATAGTATCGTTATCTGCCCCTAGTGAGACGAAACCCGTCCGATAACGCTAGGAAGATACAAAAAATCTCAAAATCCAGATATCTCGTTATCGGCCCCTAGCGAGACGAAACCCGTCCGATAACGCTAGGAAGATACAAAAAATCTCAAAATCCAGGTATCGCACGAGTCCTCCATTGATGTTGGAAATCGACAAACAAACTCATTATTCGGAAAGAAAAAAAAAAACCTTTCAACAAGTAGATTTCGGTACCTGTAGAGGAGATCGCCCTAATCGGAAGCTGTATTTGAAGGGCCATTCGAATCGTAGCAACAAAATCTCTGATTTGGGCGAAATCCGTCGAAATCCAGAGAAATTCTCGGTGAAATGATGGATTTGATAGAGATTTTAGGGTTCCGGAACACCGGAACCCTCTCCTTAGAAAAAAAAGGGCTCTGAGCCCTTTTTACGGGATGCGGATGGGCTGGTGTATTGCACACCACCGATGTGGATGATGTGTTGACGTCACCAAGTTCTGTGGGTCCCATCATGAGGTATATGTTATATCCAAACCGTTCGTCCATTTGGCGAGCTCGTCGTAAGGGTTGAGCCAAAAAATAAGACAGATCCAATGATCAAGTGGACCACACTGGAAAAAGTAGTGGGATATTGAACGTCTACCATTGAAACCCTTTTGGGGGTCACAAAAGTTCTGGATCGTATGATATTTGTTTTTCTTCTTCATCAAGGTCTTTGTGACTTCATGAGCAGATTGGATGGAAAAAAAACGTTATGGTGGACCGTACGAATGTTTTAATGGTGAGAATCATTGTCCTCACTACTATTTGTGGTGTGGTCCAATTGAGGTTTGGATGTGACTCATTTTTGGGCTCATGATCTAAAATGATCTCTCCAAATGGATGAACGGTGTGGATATAATAAATACATTATTGTGGGGCCATGTAACTTCAATCTCCTTTGAACTGTTTGTACAACTGGAGGTGGATGATCGTTCGCGCTACTTCGCATGAAGTTCATGCGCTGGAAACTTAGGTGGGGTCTACCGCGATGTTTGTGAGAAATCCACTCAGTCCATCTGTTTTTTGAGCACATTTTAAGACATAGGGCCGAAAATGGAGCCGGATCCAAGACTCAAGTGGGCCGAAAACGTGAGGACTGAAGGTCCACAGTTGAAATATTCATGGGGCCACAAGTTTTGAATCAGTCTAATATTTGGGTTTTCAATTCATCCCAGTAGTAATGATGTTATGAACGGTATGGATGAAATGTAAACATCACTATCGACTCAGGAAGGTTTCAACCGTAGGAATTTACCTACCCACCTTTTTCTTTAGTGCGGCCCACTCGAGTCTTGGATCCTGCTCAATTTTTGCCTCAAGTCTTAAAATAAGCTCACAAAACTGATGGATGGAGTAGATTTCTCACAAACATCACGGTGTGCCCCACTCCCGCGAAAGGATTTAGTAGGAAATCTGCATCCCATCTTCACACGACACATACCCATACCTCGCTGATGTGTGGTATGAGCCCAAAAAGGAGACAGCTGTAAGATCAAGTCTACCACACCACAAGAAAATGTGGTGGCAATGATGTCCACCATTGAAGCTTTTTAGGGCCCACCGTTATATTTATTTGTCATCCAATCTATTTATGAGGTTTGACAAACCTGGATGGGAAAACATAAATATTAGCTTTATCCAAAAAAATTATAGCCCCAAAAAAGTTTAATGGTGATCATTCAATGACCACTATTTTGTGTGGTGTGGTCCACCTCAGATTTGGATCTGCCTTATTTTTCAAGCCATGCCCTAAAATGATATGTTAAAATGAATTTCAATTGAGGTTTGGATATTTTCATACATGTCTTTATACATTTATAAATGGTATGCATCATATTTAAATATATTTACCTTAGCTTAAATAGATAACGCATAACTTAGTACCTTATACAAAGGAAATTTATTATGTGCACTTCTTTTTCGATATTTTATGATTTAAAAGTGTGTATTAAGGTTTTTTTAAATAATCTCTGAAGTTTCATAAAAAAAAATTCAACCATTTTGCTAATGTTTCCCCATGTTTCCCAAAAAGTGCTGTAAATTATGTGATACAAATGATATATCCCATGCGATAACCGATACGTATCTGTATCCCAAGGTTGCGATACATTGTGCGATACTGATATTTCGAACACTGGTTCATAGTTTCTAACATTTTAAAATAGATGCTTTCCCATTCACGCAACACACCCAAATCCATTGCCAATTTGCTTTACGTGTCATGCAACTATTTAAAAAAAAACATTTGATGCTCGAAAATTTAACAAACTGTAAAAAAAAAAAAATAAAAAAAAAATTCACAAGCCATCCAAACCTCGTATCTACTACAATTAGACATACAAAACAGCTCAACTATGCAATATGAAAGGACATGATAACACTTTAAGCAATTGAAGTGGCAATTAGGTAATTTAGGGAACATTTTACAACTACTCCCCTCCCTCCCACGACTTGCCACGTGCATTCCGTGCGCCAGTTTTACAGGTATAAGCAGCACATCGTAATTAGTATCCAAAAGCTACAGTGCAAGGGGGGACATACACATGTAATCTTTTGTGTCCACCCAATGAAGATCCATCCATTCCTGTATTGTTGCTTTAAAGTTATATGCGATGTGGTTCAGATGGACGGCAAACGCCGAAGGAGGTAATACACCAAAGGTAGGAATATCTGATCATCCTTGGAGGCCATGCAACATAATTCAAGATGGCAGCATTGAGCAAAGAGGCTGAAACCTGCATCGAGGAGCTGTGCATGGACTGGACTGTGCAGGTTCGTATTTCAGGTGTGTACATTGTGTTCCCGCGGCAATGTTTTTCAGGTCAAGGGGGTGCCTTCTTGGGTTTGTACATAGTGTGTTGGCTTTCTCTTCTAGTTGAAGGGATCTTGGTTTCATGATACCACCTCCTTAAGGCCGTCTCAACTCTCAAAGCTAGAATATTTATGAAATAGATGGCCTTTAGTTCCAATATAAGCATACTTGGAATGTAACCCTTGTTGAGCAATGAAACGAATTCTTATTTACTACACTGGCTTGAACTGCTAGATGGTGCTATAGCTCTCTTTTTCTTCTTGTTTCCAAACCCACCTTTGCAAGCAGCCAATAATTCCACACCCACCTTTGCAAGCGGGCGCACTTGGATGCGATGATGACCAATCTGCTAAAAAATGAGGGCAGCACCGTGTAGATGTGTGAGCCTGAAAATTGGAGTGGTCCACTAATCAGGCAGACCGCGTCTGGATGGTGGATGCGGATTGTTGGCATTTTTCTTTTGAATTATCCATTGGTACAGTACGTGTGGACACCTAATGAATCGACTGGCCTGATTTTTGGGACAGGCAATCTACATGGGGTGGGTTAGCCTGATGGAAGGCTCTGATGTCCTGCACGAGTGCAGCTCCTGCTTTGCAAGGAAGGTTCGTGTGGGCTTAACTAGCTCTGATAAGTAAAGAAGGAACAATTGGTTAGTCTTACAGTATGCATTCTCTACCATTTACACCCTGTTCTACATCTGAGTGGACTCACACTCGGTTGCACCTTATTCGGTTCGATACCACAAATCACCCCTGACTTGGCCGGGTCGAGCTAACTCAAGACAGGACGAGCCGCCCAAGTTGCGACTCTTTAACCATGTGTACACAGATTGCGTTCATCCAGAACTACCAAATCATATCCCCGTTTTAGATAGGGCATGTCCCATAAATACCTCAAGTCTCCCAACAATCTAATTGATGGACAGTTGACAAAGATGGTCTATTCAATATGCAAAAAATCTGTACTGAGATCATCCCATCATTGACGATTTCAGACTACAGCCCCTCGATGATGGGACCGTGATGTGGATGGTCTGGATAGGCCGTGGGTGGTGTATGCCACATCTACAAGGTTTGGTAGACTGGCCAATGCAGAGTGATCTTGCCTTGTTGGGCATTGCAGTAGCTAGCAAAAGAATGGGGCCCACGACTTGTATGATGCTGATTGGTGTACTTGGATGTCATGCGTACGGTGGATGATACTCAACCAATAAAAAATATCTGGTGGCGAATTGTCACCCTACTCAATCCTAGCGGCCAATGTGAAAAAAAAAAAAACCTGATAATCTCTGACATGAGAAATCAACCAGCAGCGTGACACTGCTGTAATTAGGGTATGTCGACCTCTATAGACCGACTGCGGGTGGTCCGGAAATCCAGTCCGTCCAGCAGGTTTGTTCCCTCACATAGGCAAAAATCAGCCTACGCTAACGATGGTTGGCCCAGGAAACAGTGGAGAGGAGCACACAACGGTAGACTACATGAGGCCTAGCATGTAGTCTATGCGCTGCCATCCCCATCCCATCCGTTGATTATTACATGTACCCCACCTGGATGTAGGGACAACCCATAGAGCGGGGGCCGTTGTGGCCGTATCACACGATTTAGTGGTTTTGCAGATTATTTTACACTGTTCGTGGTAGGGTCCCCTTAGTCCTTGATCGAGCTGATGTTGGTGGGTGCCGTTTTCTTGAGGAGGATGGACGGCTGCGATGCCTGACACACATCATGTGGCCTTACAGGTTTTAGGAGTAATTTTATATTTTTCCGGTTGGGGTGGGCCATCTGAGTTTTCATTTTGTATGTACAACTCAAGTTTTCTAACCTAATAGATGGGGTGGATTTACATGAACAATAAAGTGGCTCCAATAGAGCTTGGGTGTTTCACAGACTCCTGAATATGCTTATACTCCCGTGTATAAAAAAAACCAAAATAAAAATAAAAATAAAAATCTAATGTCTGTGTGAAATCCACTCCGTCCATCAGCTGTGCCAGGTCATCTTAGAACGGGTTCTGAAAATCAGGCTGATCAAATACTCAATTCGGCCACATCCTATGAAACAGTCGTGATGGAGCTGCCCACCATCGAAACATTCCTTGGGCCCATCGAAGTCTTGGATGAGGCAGATATTTGTGTTTATCCTTCTTTCTCGTGGGACTCTCCTTATGAACGGGGGTTGGATGGGATAAAAACTTCACGATCCTTAAGAAAGAAAAACATCAAAGGGTATAATTTTAAACAACATGCGTCCACAAGTCAGAGGTTGGGATTCTTCAACCAATATGATTATGGACTAACTGAGCAACAGTGAGGTATACAATTTAGTCTGTATGAAAGTGTGCAATTACCAAGTGCATGTGTATCGGGTGGATGTACGCCAGAGTATCAAAACATGGCCAATAAAAAGTTGTGTGGGACCTACCATGATGTGTGTGTGACGTCCACTTCGTCCATCAATTTTTCTAGCTCATGTAGAATTTTAGCTCAAGAAATGGGCAAATCCAAAATTTAAGTGGGCCACGCCATTGGAAACAGTGGGGATGGAGACGCCCACCATTAAAACCTTCCTGGCGCCACTGATGTTTATATGCCATCTAAACCGTTCATAAGGTGGTTCACACCAAGATAAATCGAAATAAAAATATTAGTACGATCTGAACTCCTGTGGGCCCCAAAAATGTTTCATTGTTTGGCATCCCAATATCTATTTTTTCTTTTGTTGTAGCCCACTTGAGTTATGAATCTACTTAATTTTGGATCACATCCTAACATGAGCTGGATTAACGAATGGACAAGGTGGCCCTACACCCCTTTTTAGTTGCAGGGTTCTAGGAAAGTCTATTCCTAATTATTAGAGAAATTTTCATCCATAAGTTTCATATCCTTTTATGGCGGGAGTTAATATGTGAAAACAATGGATACACATATAAGGGTGGAAAGTAAAAAAACATTACTTTGAGGATTGGGACTACATATGAGAAGCTTTTTTCTAAAATGTACAAGATTATTAAAACCACATCGAAGGATTATGATATTAGGATTAAAGTATTATACCTGTTGAGGTCAAAATCTGGTCAGCTCTCCCCCTTGCCCTACGTACTTCGCGGCGTCCCCGAGCCCTGAAGCTGTACACGAACGGTGAGCAAAGGAAACCCTGGCTAAGCCAGGGGACCCTCCGATGCCTAAGTCAGGACATAAGAATCTGAGTTTAAGTTACAGAGTAGTGAGAGAGCATAAGATGTTGCGTACCTGTAACAATGGAGTCCTCACATATTTATACCTGACCATTGAATGATTTGGGTCTGTTAATCATGGCATGATTTGCTCATTCAAGAATATTCTCGGGTCGTGGAGATATTATGTGCAATCCAAGGATCATGTGCTGTACTATGCACATCGTGCGTATCTTCGCCCGAAGTAATCGACCATGTCTTTTTATAGCAGTTTCCAAGTTTAGCTTGGCGCATAATATATTCGCATCTTTCCCCGACCTCGGCCTGGGACAGCCTCCTTCGGAAGGAGATAGGGATGAGGACGAGGGCGAGAGCTCGACCTTCTTTAAATGGAAGATGAAGGTGGGGACGAAAAAGAGGGCTTGGCTCGGCCGTCCTTTCCCGGAGTATAGCTCGCCGATCCGACTATCAACCTCGGAGTAGAAGCCCCCCTTTGAAACTTGTTGAGGTTTTTCAATTTGTGCATCATGATGACTACTTGTTCGCCCGACTAAGTTAGTATGGTCTCGGCCTTGGAATTATATAGATGGCTCGAATCTTTCCTTGACAATGTAGACGGCTCGGATCTTCCCATAACAGAAGCCCCCTACTCTTTGAGGTCGGATTCTGACTCGGAGAGTAATGATACTTGGGAGATCATCCACTTAGCCCCTCTCCTTTTCACTGTCATTATGAATATTTGAAGCGTCTCCTTTTCGAGGTTTCCCGCTCGCCGACTGTTCCACGTGTGATGGCGGTTGGGATTTCGAATCGTCATTCACCAATTGCGGTCTGCCACGTATGTCCTATGAAGCGTCCAAGCGACGCTCCTTCTTGGTCATGGTTTTACCTATTTAGGACGTGCCGCTCGACGTCAGAATCGTACCATCCGCTAAGGGCCGAGCCAGTAGCAAACGGCCACGTGTGTTCTGAAGTCGGCTTGCATCGGTCCCGCTGCAGCCATAATTCCTCACCATTAATGCGTTGATTCTGCCTGGCTTATATAAACCCCCTCCGAAATCGTTCTCTCCATTTGCGTTGTGAATTTCTGCTGGAAATCGCCTTCGTTGGAGATTGCTTCAACCGAAAATCGTCCTCATCGGAAATCGCCTCTCGCCGAAAATCGCCTTTTTCACCGGAGAGACGGTTTGGCACATTCTCATAAGCGGTGGAGTCGCACCAATCTTCGCTGAGGTACTGACTGCGCCGCTGTGAGTCTTCCTCCACTTAAGTATATTTCCCTTTCATATTGGGTGTCTATCGAGATGAGTTACGTTCGGGGAGCTGGCTCTGAAGATGAACAAGAAACCTTCACTTCAGGATTCGGAGAATCTGAAGGCTCCTTTGGGGCCGTTGGGGCTATGCCCCTTCGCGATTCATCCTCGGCCCAGGGGCCTACTAGTAAAAAGGGTAAAAGTCGTAGCAAGGGAGTAAAGAGGACTCTCTGCGACCATACAGGACGGTCGAGAGCAGGCCCCGGGGGAGGTCGACCTAAACCATTAGTCCTTGGGGGGTCGGTTATAGTCGAGTCTCAGATGAGTCAAATTTGAGAAGATTATCAAATCCCCGACTCAGTTCATATCCGAGCTCCCGACCCCACAGACCAAGCAGGGTCTCTAGCCGAAGGAGTGATCGCCATATTCATATGTGCTCTCCAGTGTGGGCTACAATTCCCCATTCATCCTTTCCTTCACGAGCTAACTGCGCTACTGGGGATTGCGTCGGGGCAATTCGTCCCTAACTCTTGGAGGATTCTGGCCTCTACGTTCGTTCTTTGGCATCGGGTAGGGAACTAGAGGCTTACACCAATGGAATTTTCTTTTTTGTATATGCCCAAATTTGATAACACGGATAAAGCTTGATGGTACTTCTCGGCTAAACCTCCGTGTGTCCCAAGTCTGATAATACAACTTCCCTCTTCCAATAAAGATTGGAAAGGGAAATGGTTCTGGGCTTCAGGAGAGTGGGAAGCTTCGGCCTCTGAACTGGATCGGTTAGAAACGCGAGTCCCCACCAAGTTTGCCAATCCAGGTTGTTGAACTTTCTTTTAATCGAATTACACACTCATTTTTTTTGTGCCAAAATCTTACTGCTTACTTCTTGCAATTCAACCTAGGGGGGCTCCGGAGCTTTCTCCTTTCTATAAGCGTCAGGTGGACAGGGTCCGAATTGTCCCTGCTAATCAGCATACTTGGTTCGGGCTTATCAATCCTGAGAATCTGGTGTCGTCTGGTTTCTGCAGAGTCCAACCTACACTCTTCGCCCTAGGTAAGTAGGGTTAATAGAGTTAAAGATCGATTGAGTTGTCGCCTAAAGTCGTTTCTCATTCTCTCATCCTTTTTGCAGGAATGGAGGTCGGGGGTTCGAAGAGGAGAAGGCCACCACGTCCTCCTATGGATGTTGTTCTTTTGTCTAAACCGAAAACTTAGGCGACGTCCAAGAGGAGGAGAACCTCCGAGGCTCATACCCTTGCTTCTGAGGAGGTTGGGGCTCCTGCCTGTGTTGGAGTCCCTGAGGCTGAGGTTGGAGCTCCTGCCCCAGCCGAGGTTAGAGCTCCTTCCCGAGCCGAGATTGGAGCTCCTGCCCAACCCGAGGTTGGAGCTCCTGCCCGACCCGAGGTTGGAGCCCCTGCTCGAGCCGAGGCTGGAGCTCCTGCCCGTGTTGGAGTCCCGGAAGTTGGAGCTCTTGCCTGGGTTGGAGTCCCGGAAGTTGGAGCTTCTGCCTGAGTTGAGGCCATTACCATCTCATCGCCCTCTGCGGGGCAAGCCCCCCACGCGGGTCCTTTCGAACTGAGGAGGGAGGTGGTGGAGGAAACACTCGGCGAGGTAGCTTTGACGCGACTCGCAGTCCCTGTGGCTGACATTGGGCCCCAGCTGGGCCATCCTGAAGTCATGACCGGACGTAGGAGCACGCCTGAAGAGGGTGCTCAGACTTCTGTTGCGAGCAGGGTCAGAGGATCTTCCCCCGTTTTCCCCTCTCCGAGGACTTCTGTGCCTCCATCCGTGGACCTGCCTCCCGGTTTTCACATGGCCCAACTAGTTCCTTGGGCTGTTAAGCACGCTCCAGAGGCTCACATCGCTGAGACCCTCTCTCGTCGTCATGTTAGCTTTGTGAACGATTATGCGGCCGTGATGTATCAATCATTGCCAATGATGGTTGAGGTGAAGGAGAGACTGAAAGAGTTGGAACGGCTTGAAGCGGAGCGGGCTGAATTCATGACCGAGAGGGTGAAGCAAGGGGTGGATCGGGCCAGGTTCGAAGAAGAGAGGGCAAAGCAGGACGCACGACGGGTCGAGCTTGAGAGGAAACTTTGGGCCTCAATCGCGGAGCTGGAGGAACTCAAGAAGACCGTGATAGCGACTCGAGCAATACAGTCTCAACTCCAAGGAGAAGTCACCTGACTCCAGACTCACTTGGATGCGGTTGAACCTGTACTTGAGAGTTTACGTCAAACGAAACAAGACTTGGAGTTCAGGGTCACAGAAGCTGAGTCGTGCGTTAAGGTAGCAAAAGAGATCTTGGATTCAGAACGTCTTGATGTGGCCAGACACCTGGTTCAGCAACGGCAGGTCCTCGAGTCTGCTGCATCTGCGGAGAGAGCTTCTCTACGAGCTGAGCTGGAGGCTCAAGCGGTCTTACGAGCGGATGCGGTGGTGGCAGAGTATAAAGATTCCGCCGAAAGAGCTCAGGAGCTGGACAAACTGTACGACTTTGGCTATGACACAGGTTTTGATGCTTGTCTGGCCCAAGTCAAAAATTTTACCCAGCTCTAAACTTCGATGCCCTCTCAACGGACCTTGCCGGTCGCGACGAGCCTGCTATAGGCGTGCCTGAGATCACAGTTGATCCACCCCTTGGCTCTATAGCTGGCCCATCTTCTCGAAAGGGCTAGTTGTATATTTTCCCCCCCTTTTTTGTGTTTTTTTTTTGACCTTTTGATGAAGGCTTGTGGATGATGATTTTTTGACCCTCTGGAGAGGGCTTATGAATGATGACTTCCTTTACATGTTAATCCGTAATTGATTTTTGAATGTCTATTGTAGATTATTTAATCGCCGAATTAATTCATTGGTTACTTGATTTTCTTTAGGGTATGGCTGAGCCGAGCCTTTGACGGGTCAGCCCCTTTCCAATGCTGCTTCGTAGAGTTTTTGAGGCCATCATGGCCTGTTTATTGAGTCTGGAACCTCAGGGGGTCGGCTCATCCCACAATTGGCGAGAACCTTCCGCTTTACCCATTAATTCGTGAGCCGACTCCTATGTTAGGGGAGTCGGGTCAGCGTTTAGGCTTTTCCCCTAACTTGGGGATACCGTGTAGAACTTTGTGGGATAATGTACTAACCCCTTCAAGGGATTAATCCATTGAGTCCGCTTCTGCATATGAGAGACAACTTTTCCTTAGTAGATGATTCGCTCATGTGGATGAGAAGAGGCGAATTTTATTAGGAGCCTTAAAGGCTGTCGCTCGGAGACGTACATTTTGCTGAAGGCCTTAAAGGCCTGTTGCTCGGAGTTATACTTTTATTAAGAGCCTTAAAGACTTGCCTGTCATGGATAATAAACTTTCATATGCTCGGCATTCCAGTGATGGGGGAGCTGACGACCCTCGAGGTCTTCTAGGTGGTAGGAGCCTGGCTTGGTTGATCGGACGACCCGATAAGGCCCTTCCAGTTTGGTCCAAGTGTACCAGCCCCCGGCTGGCGGTATTCTGAAACACTCGACGAAGGACTAAGTCCCCTGGTCGGAATCGCCTAGCCTTGACTCTCGAATTGTAGAACCATGCCACTTGTTGATACCGAGCAACAACTCAGAGCTTCGAGATATTCCTGACTTCTTCGAGCAAATCCAGGTTAGCTGTGATCTGCTTGAAATTCTGTTTTTCTTGGTAACTCCCGACTCGGGCCGTAGGAAGACCAATTTCCACCGGCACCACCGCCTCCGAGCCATAAGAGAGCGAGAATGGAGTTTCTCCCGTTGAGGACTGAGCCGTGGTCCTGTAGGCCCAGAGAACGAACGGAAGTTCTTCGGCCCAACTGCCTTTTACTTTTTCCAGTCTTGTCTTGAGATGATGCTTGATGACCTTATTGACTGCCTCCACTTGTCCGTTCGACTGGGGATGTCGGGGAGAAGAGTATGCATTTGTGATACCGAGCCCTCAACACATGTCTCAAAATTTGTCGTTATCGAACTGTCGACCATTGTCTGATATGATGGTTCGCGGAATCCCGAACCGACAAACGATGTTTTTTCAGACGAAGTCAATCACCTTCCGTTCCGTAATTTTAGCGACGGGCTAGGTCTCGGCCCATTTGGTGAAGTAGTCAACAGCGACAATGGCGAATTTGACTTGTTCTTTCCCCGTGGGTAGAGGGCCGATAATGTCGATTCCCCACTGAGCGAATGGCCAAGGACCGCTCATAGGGGTCATTTTTTCCGCGGGTTACCTCGGCACGGCGGCGAATCGCTGGCATTTATCACATTTTCGGACGTAATCTTTGGAATCCTCCTTGATAGTTGGCCAAAAGTACCATTGTCTGAGTATCTTCAAGGCTAAGGCTTGACTGTCGGAATGATTTCCATAGATTCCTTCATGAATCTCTTGCATGACGTATTCTGCCTCGTCAGCCTGGAGACACTTGAGGTAGGGTTGGGAGTGTCCCTTCTTGTACAAGATACCATCCAGGACGATGTATCGGGCTGCTCGAACTCTGAGCCGTCTGGCTTCCAGCCTGTCCGAAGGGACCTCATCTTTAGTGAGATAATTAAAGATCAGGTCCATCCAGCTCGGACTTGCTTGGACTGGGTTGACTTCCTTCTCCTCCTTGCTGATGCTTGGTTGCTCTATGAATTCGACGGGAATGATTCGCGGGATCTTCCCCTCCGCGGCTGAGGCGAGCCGCGCTAGGGCGTCGGCCCATGAATTTTCTACTCTCAGGATTTGGTGGTCGTACAATTCCAAAAATTTTCGATTAATTTTCTCGCCTCATCAAGATAAGCGATCATCCTTGTTTCCTTAGTCTCGTATTCGGCAGAGATGTGATTTACTACTAGCTGGGAGTCAGATCGTACTTGAAGAGACTGAACACCCAGACTCGCTGCCAATCTGAGTTCGGCTAGCAAAGCTTCATATTCTGCCTCATTATTCGAGGCTTTGAACCCTAATCTGATTGTGTACTGAACGGTCATGGAGTCGGGAGCGATCAAGACGATCCCGGCCCCGGCCCCTTTGATATTGGATGACCCGTCCACATAGAGAATCCATCCTGGATCTGATACTGCTTTTTGGTCACTTGGAAGGGCGACCGGGCTTGTCTCAACCTCAGTTCTGATCTCTCTGGTGCTCGGAGTAGTGAATTTGGCGATGAAGTCGGCTACGGCTTGACTTTTGATTGCCGTTTTCGGACGGAACTAAATATCGAACTCGCCGAGTTCGATGGCCCACTTAGTCATCCGACCTGACACCTCGGGCCTATGAAGAACCTGTCTAAGGGGGGAGTCTGTCAACACGATCACAGAATAAGCTTGAAAATATGGGCACAATCTCTGAACTGAAACAACAGGCTGAGCGCTAGCTGTTCCAGGGGTGAGTATCTTATTTCTGCGGGTACCATAGCCTTGCTCACATAATAAACAGGGTGCTGTTTACCTTCAACTTCTCTGATCAGAGCCAAGCTGACTGCCGAGGCTGAGACCGCGAGGTAGAGGAATAGAGGTTCACCTTCTTCAGGTTTGGACAACAGTGGGGGTGAACCCAAGTAATGCTTTAGTTGCTAATGTCTGTTTGCACTCCGACGTCAACTCTGCCTTCTTATGACCTTTCAACTGTTGGAAGAAGGGGAGGCACTTATCCGTTGCTTTGGATATAAAACGTCCGAGTGCCGCAACTCGTCCTGTAAGGCATTGTATCTCCTTGGTAGTCCGAGGTGAACTCATGTCGATGAGTGCTTTGATCTTATCGGGGTTCGCCTCGATACCTCTCTGGCTGACCTGAAAACCGAGGAATTTTTTCGAGCCGACTCTGAACACGCACTTTGTTGAATTTAGCTTCATCTGATATTCTCGGAGGACGGTGAACGTTTCTCCAAGATCCGTCAGATGATCGGTGGCTTTGATACTTTTCACTAACATGTCATCAACATATACTTTCATTGTGCGTCCAATCTGTTTGGAGAACATCTGATTTACTAGCCTTTGATACGTTGCCCCAGCATTTTTCAGGCCAAATGGCATGACCCGGTAACAGTAGAATCCCTCGTTTGTGACAAAGGTAGTCTTCTGCCTATCTGGGGGGTGCATCGCGATTTGATTATATCCGGAGTAAGCATCCAGGAAAGAAAGTAATTCATGACTCATCGTGCTGTCTACTAGCTGGTTGATCCGAGGCAACGGAAAACTGTCTTTCGGATAATCCTTGTTTAAATCTGAGTAATCTACGCAGACTCGCCACTTCCCGTTGGCTTTCTTCACCAGCACCACATTCGCGATCCAATCAGGACAATGCACCTCTTATATAAATCCTGTGTCGAGCAGAACAGAGACCTCGTCGGCTATTGCTTTATACCGTTCAACATCGAACAGCCTTCTTTTCTACTTGATAGGTTTATGATCTGGATCCACATTCAGCCCGTGGACCATGACTTCCGGGAAAATCCCGGGCATATCTTGGTGAGACCATGCAAAGACGTCCCTATGTTGTCGCAGGAATGTTAGGACTTCGAGCCGTTGTTCAGAATTCAGTGACGTCCTGAGCTGAACAGTTCTACTCAGATCAGCTTCATCAAGCGGCACTTTCTCCAGGTCTTCCACGAACGAGCCTTCCACAGGCCCTCTGGGGTCTAGGACGTGGATGAAAAGCGCCTGCTTAACTGACCCCTTCTTTACCGCCACCGCGTAACATCTCCGAGCTTCCTGCTGGTCGCCTCGGAGGTAGCCTATCCCGTCTTCGGCCGAAAATTTCATCATCAGGTGATAGGTAGAGATGACTGCTCTCATTGCATCGAGAGAGGGTCTACCCAGGATAATGTTGTGTACCGATGGCACATTGACAACTAAGAAGTCCACCATAAGTGTGACTTGATGTTATCCTTCTCCTGCAGTCACGGGAAGGAAAATGGCTCCTTCGAAAATTACTCTTTCCCCGGCAAAGCCGTGCATGGGGGTCTTCATGGGTCTGAGATGAGACTGTGAAATCCCTATTTTTTCAAAAGCTTCTGAGTAGATCACATCGGCGGAACTTCCGGCGTCGACTAAAATGCGGTATACTTTACGATTCGCGATAGTCATGGTGACTACCAGAGCATCGTCATGCGGGTGCTGAATCTCGTGCGCATCTTCTTCCGTGAAGGTCAGAGTGCACGAGCTGACCCGAAGTTCCCTACTGGGCCGCTCGGTTAAATGAACATAGTGTTCCATTTCGGACTTTCTGGAGTGAGCCTTTCGTGCCCTATTTGAGTCTCCTCCACCAGACGAGCCCTCGAAGATGGTACGTATTTCGGCGGGCTCCTCTGTGGCGTTGTTTGGCTACTCCCGCTCCCTTTCTCTTCTCCGATCAGGTTTCCCTTCCTTCGTGTACCGACATAGGTAACCTTTTCAAATAAGGGCTTCGATCTCATCTTTAAGGTCTACACAGTCATCCGTATTGTGGCCATGATCTCGGTGGAAGCGACAATACTTGCGTTTGTCTCGATGGTCCAGATCGGCCCTAATGTAAACAGGCTAGTTCAGTAGTTTTTCTCCTCGGATGTCCAATAAGATCTATTCGGTGGAAGTGTTAAGGGGGGCGTAGGAACGGAATCTTCCCTCCAGCCTTCTACTCGGGTGACGATCGCGAGGAGTGCGGTCGTCGATCTCCTTGTTATACGGCTGAGAATCCTCGTTCCTGGGCCTCTTCCCCTTACCATTTGGCTCAGTCGCTTGAACATTTTTACGGGCATTAGTGAACTCCTCCGCGTTGGTATATTTCTGAGCTCTGGCGATAAATTCGGCCAGCATTTTTGGCGGGTTCTTCCCGATGAAGAAAGTAAACTTTCCCTCTTTTAGACCACTGAACATGGCGGCGAGCGCCATTTTGTCGTCGTAGTCTTCTACCAACAGTGCTTCCTCGTTGAAACGGGCAATGTAATTTTTTAGCGAGTCCTTCGGCCCCTTGCTTGATGGTCAGCAAGTGAGTGTTGGATTTTCAACTTCTCTTACCGCTAATGAACTGGGTAAGGAATAGTCGACTCAACTCTGCGAAGGAATTGATGGAGTTCGGCTTGAGCTATCGGTACCAACTCCGAGCGGACCTCGTAAGTGTGATTGAGAAACCCCGGTACATCATTGCATCCGTCGCCGTCTGGATCTGCATCCAGGAGCGGTAGGCTTCCACGTGCTCAGAAGGGTCCCGAACCCGAAATATTGGATGACAGGAGGTATCCGGAACCTCTAAGGCATCACCTCATTCATTATTTCCGAGCTGAAAGGAGGTTCGGTCTCTTCCATCATTGTCTGGACGACAACGGGAACTGACGTTGATTGTTGCTTCTTTTCAAGAGCTAAGAACTTGTTGTTGAGCTCTTCAAACCGCTTCTCCCACGGGTCTCCGTTTTCTACCATGATTTTCTGGATGTTTTCCATCTCCGGAGTTCTCCTTCCCCTCCGTCGTTCCAGCCGGTGACGGAAGTCCGTTGGTGTCAGGGCTGAGGTAACCGAGGCATTGGTTGGAGCCCGCGTCACGGTATTCCGAGCCGAGGGTCGGATTTGGGTCGGAAGAGCATGGTGACCTGATACGGGCACTTGAGGATGTTGGGGTGCCTCGGGTCTCACACTCCTTGGCACGGAGTGAGCTTCCACAACCGAGCCGACTGGTTCAGGGACAGGATCTTCTTGAGCCAGATGCAACTGTGGCTCCTGTTGCTGCTTCGTCATGTTCACTTCATCACGTAAGGCTTGTATCTCGCCCTGCATGGCTTGATACTTGTTCACCCGATTACGAGAACGCTGGAAAGGTCCCGGGGCCAATTTCGCATGAAGTAGCGAGGAGGAACGGGTTTGCTCGTTCTGTTCTGGTTCCACAGCTACTATTTTCTTCTTTCCTCTTGCCATTATACTCGAGAATAGGAACCTAACTTTTTGTATCAATTCCCTCAGACAGCGCCAAAAAATGTTGAGGTCAAAATTTGGTCAGCTCTCCCCCGGCGTCCCTGAGCCTTGAAGCTGTACACTAAGGGTGAGCAAAGGAGACCCTGGCTAAGCCAGGGGACCCTCCGATGCCTAAGTCAGGACACAAGAATCTGGGTCTAAATTGCAGAGTAGTGGGAGAGTACAAGATGTTGCGTACTTGTAGCAATGGAGTCCTTGCATATTTATACCTGACCATTGAATGATCTGGATCCGTTAATCATGGCATGATTTACTCATTCAAGGATATTCTCGGGTCGTGGGGATATTATGCGCAATCCAAGAATCATGTGCTGTACTATGCACATCGTGCGTATCCGCGCCCGAAGTAATCGGCCATGTCTTTTTATAGTAGTTTCCAAGTTTAGCTTGGCGCATAATATATTCGCATATTTCCCCGACCTCATCTCGGGACAGTCTCCTTCGAAGGAGATAGGGATGAGGACGAGGGCGAGAGCTCGGCCCTCTTTAAATGAAAGATGAAGGTGAGGATGAAAACGAGGGCTCGGCTCGGCCGTCCTTTCCAGGAGTATAGCTTGCCGATCCGACTATCAACCTCGGAGTAGAAGCCCCCCTTTGAAACTTGTTGAGGTCTTTCAATTTGTGCGTCATGATGACTACTTGTTCGCCCGACTGAGTTAGTATGGTCTCGGCCTTTGGAATTATATAGATGGCTCAAATCTTTCCTTGACAATGTAGACGGCTCGGATCTTCCCATAACAATACCCATACTCAAACTAATCAATTCCTCCATCTGAAATTGAAGACGACGAAGATGTGCAAGACGAAGAAGATGTGCAAGTGTTCTTGGTAGCACAATTGGAGCATCCAAATACATACATGCATTTAATCATAGAGACAGTGTAACACATTAATGAGACAATACTTGAAGACCTTGTTGTTTGTAGTGATGTTGAACATGATTGAAAATTCATGTAAGGAATATGGCGTTAGCTAGATAGTTGACCTTAACCTGATATGTGAATATATGACATCACCTTTACGAGTACATATAAGCGACATTCCACCGCCCGAGTTGCCTCAAACATCAAACTTCATTACCAATAAAGTTAATATGCATTTTGAGGATGAAAATTTGTGTCAGGAACGTAGTGTTAGCTGGGCAGTTGACCTTAACCTCAAATGTGAATATATGACATCATCTTTATCTACAAGAGTACATGTGCATTCATCCTCCACCACCGGTGATGAATATGTGCGTCTAAGTGACATTCCACTGCCCGGTTGCCTCGAACATCAAACTTTATGATTAGCCAAGTTAATGCGTCTTTTGAGGATGACGCATTCATCAATGCACATATGTCAGAATATTCAAATTCATTGAATGACCCGATTGAGATAGCCATTGGACAAACCTTTAATGACAAGAGTCGGTGCCAGTATGTTTTAAGTCAATTTGCAATTTGCAAAAACTTTCAATATAGGGTCCCATACTCATCATCCAAGAGATTCACCGTGGTATGTTTCGAAGATAATTGTGAATGAAAGATTCATACATCCAAGATGAATGACACTAGGATATTTAAGATAAGGACTTACACGTCCAAACACACATGTGGCATGACATAGATGAAGAGCGATCACCGACAAGCAAGTAATAAGTTAGCCAATGAGTTGGTTATTAATCGTATTGAGTAGTGCATGTGATTAAGGCCGAATGACATTGTATTGACTATTCATAAGAAATATAATATTCTTATCAGCTATAAGAAGGCATGGCGGGCCAAGGAGATCGCAATCAAGCGTGTAATGTAATCTTATGAACAATCTTACAATGAACTCCCAGCCTATTTGCATGAGCCAATGAGAGCAAATCCAGGGACGGTGACTATCGTGCTTGGTAATCCATAGATGAGCAGGTTCGAGAAATGTTTTGTTACTCTCAGACAGTGCGTTAAATATTTTTAAAAGTCTTTGCGAAGGGTGTTGGCCATTTATGGGACGCACGTAAAAGATAAATACAAAGGTATTCTATTCGTGGCTACAACCTTAGATGGAAACAATCATATCCTACTAGTAGCATTTGGTATCAAGGGATCAAAAACCAGCAGCAGTTGGAATTGGTTCTTTACTCACCTCAATTTTACGTTAGGGTATCTTCCGGGTCTTGTCATTATATCATACCGACATAAATGTTTAATGAAAAAAGTCCCCAAAATCTTCCAAAATGCAATCCATGTCTACTGCCCCTCCTATATCTATAAAATTTTGGTTGACACGTTTAAAGACGAGTCATTGAAAAAGTATTATTAACGGGATGTAAAGTCGTGCAGAAAAGCTGCCTTTGAAAAGTTAACATACGATATCGAAATGGCTAACCCCCTAATACATGCATGGTTACAGAAATAGAATACAAAAGATGAGCATCTTCGTATACAACAATAGAATTTTTCGTGCCTTCAACGCAAACAATCCACACTCAATTATAATTTATAAGTAACTTATATATTGATCGGTTTCGGATTGGGTCACTCGAGACCTCAATCTGAGCCCGACCCAAGTTTTATCGGGTTGGTGTTTGTATAGCCCGAACCCAATACATCCTGCCCAAGCCCAACCCAATGTGTCAGGTTGAACCCGCCGACTTTCAACCTTACTGTTTAGCCCATTTAAGGCATTTTCTAAGTCAGGGCTTGTTTGCCCTTCAACCTTGGCTCGGCCCATTCCCACCCCTAGTCGCCGAGGGCCGAGCTAGGCCAAGGCTCCGGGGTCTGGGATCGGATCAGGGCCAACGCTCTCCAGGTCCTAGCGCGGCTATTGCTACCCCAAGGCAAGCTATCATACGAGAGAGAGAGAGAGAGAGAGAGAGAGGAGTTTGTAACATGCTCCTTCGCCGTGCCAAATCTTTCTCAACCAACCTCTATATATCGCAGTGGAAAGCTCTCCCATACAGCAGAAAGGCTTCTCGTTTCAGAGACAGCGACGATGACGAAGACCGCAACGCCAGGAAGCGAAAGGCGAGAGAAGGAGGAGGAGACGAATGCCGCATCTATCTGCACAAGAGCAGGGGTCAGCACATCCTCACCAACCCTCGAATCCTCCACTCAATCGTCCAAAGAGCCGACGTTAGACCCACCGACACCGTCCTCGAGATCGGCCCCGGCACCGGAAATCTCACCCTCAAGCTCCTTGAATCCGCCCAGAAGGTCTTCGCCGTCGAGATCGATAAGCGTATGGTTGAGATCCTCCACACCCGTGTCGCTGACCGCCAGCTTGATGATCGCCTCACTGTAAGTTCCCACGCCGTCCAACTGTTTGTTTTAATTCCTGAGTGAGAAGTTTGCATTTTAAGGTGTGTGGTTGGTTGATCCGAACCGTCCATCTCGTGGGCCCTGCCCTAGATGGATTACCATCTGGAAATCAAATAGATTGAAGATACCCTGGGGGAGTATGACGTTTCTCAATCCAAACTGTTCAATCACGGAACCAGCTGTAATGTCATCAAACCAAAAATACTCTGGACGGACTCTAACTGCCCGATTGATGGCCATCTAATGGATGGTTGAAATGGAAAACTGTTGGCAGCCCAAATTCAACGAACAAATGCCCATTAAATGAGATGGTAGGATTGTCCAATCAATCTGATATTGCGTCTATGCCCCATCTATAGTGGGGCCTGTGATTTGAATAGTTTGGATTGTAGAACATGTATGTGATGAGTGCATTTCAAGTGTGCCACATGTGATTTTTAGGCTGGACCATTCACACTAAGGCCCACCAGATAATCTGACCTTGTAGCCATTTGGGCTCCATCAATGGATGGCCCAAGCAACCAAGCAATTAGCATACTAAATGACTTCTTCTAAAACATGCTTTTATGATTGTTGTTTGATTTTTCAGGTGATCTGTAAAGACGCACTAAAGACCCAATTCCCTGAATTTGATCTCTGTGTTGCTAACATTCCCTATGGAATATCTTCGCCTCTCATCGTGAAGCTTCTCTTTGGAGGCTACACCTTTCGAAGTGCCACCCTCCTGCTTCAAAAAGAATTTGCTCGCCGCCTCCTTGCCAACCCAGGTGACTCGGCATTCAATCGCTTGGCAGTAAATGTGAAGCTCGTGGCCACAGTTGAATTCGTCATGGATGTTAGCAAGAAGGATTTTATTCCTTGTCCAAAAGTTGACTCGTCAGTGGTTAGAATTCAGCCAAAGAGTGAGATTCCGAATGTTGATTTGGATGAGTGGCGGGCCTTCACACGGACATGTTTTGGAAATAAAAACAAGACTTTGGGTGCCATATTGAAGCAGAAGAGGAAGGTGATGGAGCTTTTAAGAGTCTCACAATCTGGAGGTAGAGAAAATGACAATGATGACAATGAAGACAATGAGGATGGAGATGAAGATGAAGATGGGATCAATGATGAAGAGGAAGGTGGGGATTTGATGGAGATGGCTTTCTTCAAAGAGAAGATTTTGGGTGTTTTGAAGGGAAATGGGTATGAGGAAAAGAGGCCTTCAAAGCTATCTGTTGAGGAAATGCTGCATTTGCTCTCGCTTTTAAATCAAGTGGGTGTACACTTTCATGGCCGTAAGTAACTGTTTGTTTTCAGTGTTGCATGGGCTACAAATTCAAGAAAGTGTTTGTTGAAGATTATGAAATGAAAGATCATAACATGTGCAGTATGCACACTGAGATTGCAATGCTGGCCACCAACAACAGTGTTTGTTTCTTCTCCCGGCAGTCCCCAATGTGGATGCACCGTGTCGACAATACTGAGCTGATCAGATGGCCCATCTCAAATTTGTGGCCTGCGAACAGAAGGCTAAGAAAGTGGGGAAATGTAGAATGGGCAAAAGCGCTCCAATTCGATGAATAGATTTGTCGATCAGGGTGATTTTTTTTTACCTTAGCCAATTGACAGTAAGGCCCACTCGATGAACAGTGCAGCTCGTTTTGATGTCATGTTGGTGGAGAAAATCACCATGCACTTGAATGAAGGTTCTTATTGTATCAATCTCCATATTTCATAGGTAATATCAGAGTTTTGCATTAAAGTACATATATAGCCTTTTCCATACAGACGGCAATGATGGTTCGTTCAGTTATCCGAACAGTGAGTTTGATGGGATCCACCATGCGGCAGACAATCTCTCAGTCTTAGATGGGGAAATGCTGGACTCATAACCCTTTTCCAATTCTTGTGAACTGTTCCTGTATTCTTCGATGAAGATCCAACGGCTAATTTGATCGAATTTCCAATCATGGCTGCTGATTTATGATGGCCCGCCATACTGGGAAAACCTTACAATGTGAATTGTTGCTGTATTCTTTTCTACCATCTTTTCTGCAGGCTGCTGATTGTTGGGTTAGGATTGTATCATTAGGTAGAATCTCGGAACAGGAACACAAATTGTTTCCCCGGGAATCATCATGATATGTAAGCTTATCCTTTTCCAGATGGAACTGCATTACAAGAATCTCAGTTTCACAAGAGCCATCTCTCCACACCATTTGCAATGATGATGTATCAATCAGGCTGTCCATCTAGTTGCAGAATCATGGATGGCATATGCTTACAAGGACAATCCAATCTATCAATTCTTTCCTCACTGCACTGTATTTAGACTATTAGCCTGTTTGTTTTTACAAGGACACCAATCAGATGGCCCGAGGCCGAGATCATCCAATCTCTATTTATTTCAAACTGTTTGCCACCACAGTAGGGGCAAAAAGATGGATTCCCTGAAGATAAATTGCCCTGCCATGTGTGCTGTGGAGAGATGGTTCTACCAAACCCGGGACTTGTCGGCTATACCATATGATGGGCTTGGCAAAGCTCGAGTATTTGGATTGTATGCCTGACTCGTCTTCGGCTTGAGTCATTAGCTCACTGGTAGAGGTAGCAATAAGCTGGGCTGCCTGCCCCAGCTTGGGTGACCCGTCCCTGAAGGGCCGTGGCATGGGCCAGTGAACTTGGCCCTAGGGGTGAAAAGGCTCTTTTTGGTGTTCGAACAGCAGGCACGCACATCTGACATGAAGTCTCTATGGACATTGGGGGAGGGTTTGCTGGAGGGATTTGATTGGCTGGCTCAGGACATTGCCACTAGAATTTATGTCCTTGACTGATGTACCCGCAGGACCACTTCATGTTTATATTTCATTTTGCAAGAAATTCTCCTTTGTGCTTTTGGGAATTTTTCAGCAGCAGCAGCAGTAGTTCGTGAGGGGACTCCTCAAATTTCGTGCATGAAGGCTTGCAAGTGAATGTGGAAACAAACTGAGGACCCATGTTACACGTCTCCTAGATGTTTGTCGCAAATATAGCTTTATTTCTGATCATTGTTACTAGATAAAAGTTCTAATAGATAGGTGCTGGCCTTCTTTGTGTTTCTCACAAGCTCTTGTGAAAAATATAAATTAGTTCTAAAACTGGTACGTACTTCTCTGATGCGGATTAGGTGAGGCAGGGGTAAAAGCTTAGTGGGTGAGGGCTTGACTGTAGAGCTCTTGTGAAAAATATAAATTAGTTCTAAAACTGATATGTACTTTTCTGATGCCAATTAGGTGAGGCCGGGGTAAAAGCTTAGTGGGTGAGGGTTTGACTGTAGAGCCCACCTCCATGTATGTTGTACATGGATGTCGTTCATACATTTTGCCAGCTCATTTTAGGGCATGGTTACAAAAATGAGTCAGATCAAAATCTCAGGTGGACCAGACAGTAGACATTGAATTGCCACCATTAAAAACTTCTTGGGAGCCCCAAAAGTTTTGGATCAAGCTGATATCGACCTTATCAACAGGTTGGATGTCAAATAAACATTACAGTGGGCCCTAGGAAGTTTTTAATGGTGGGCATTCAATCACCATAGTTTCCTGTGGTGTTGTCCACCTGAAATTTGGATCTACCACATTTTTGGAACCATGCCCTAAAATGAGCTGCCAAAATGATGGTCCGCGTGGATATAGACACAGACATGAGGTGAGCCCCATGGTGAGGGCCTCACCTACTAAATTGTTACCCCTGCCTAATCCACGCTTGTGTTCTTCTGCTGCTCCAGCAACATCCATATCAACCCTTGTGACTTTGACAATTGAGCATCATCAACAAAGAGAGTAACATACTGGAAGACAACAGTCCTTATTTTCACTCCCACAGAGCTTGCATCAACGAACAGGTTTTGCAGCAAGAAACACCCTGCGATGAGAGTAGCGGCCTCTACGCAGATGATTAGTGAACTGTGAAAAGCTTCATTCCAACCAAGTTCCTCAAATGATTCAAGAAGTCTGGCAAAGATTACCTCAAGCTTGTACCTCTTGAGATCAAGAGTTCCAAACCTCAGCTAACCTCTATTACAACATAATCTCTTCCCAAAAAAGAAAGAAAAAGAAAAGAAAAGAAAAGACAACAAATCGGCCCCCATGTTCTCTTCCTGCCTATGCATTATTTGGACTTCTTTCCTTGTTTCTTCTTGACGACTTCGTCGATGTACATTATACCCTTGCCCTTGTAAACTTCTGGGGGTTTACAACTACGAACAGCGGCAGCAAACTGAGTCACCCTTTGTAGATCTATCCCGGTACAACAGACTATGTTAGGTTTAAAACAAAACACTCGGACAGCAGGTGGTACAGTTAGTTCAACCTCATGACTGTAACCCAATTTCAGATACAGCATGCGGCCTTCTGCTTCGGCTCTCGCTTTGAACCCAACTCCCACAATTTTGAGAAACCGAAAGAATTTCGCTTCCATTTGCAGCTTTACCAGCCAGCAACTTGCAGCCTGCCAAAAAGAAAATAATTAAAATTGTATAGGAGGGGAAGAGAAGGGGTGAAATGAATGAACAAAAATTAAAATGAAAGGAAAGAACAGGTCCAAAAGGACCAAAAAAATTCTGAATCACACAAATTTTGGAACAGAAAATTGATTGTTGAAATATTAATAATCACACACAAATCAAGTTCTATGGTTAAATTCAAATCCTATAAATAAATAAATAATCATCATTCAACATGAAGTCATTTTTTTAGGGAAAATGTCCACAAAAAAATTATTCATCCAGAAATGGAACAAGATGAATCCACTGCCTAATCACATGTTTTTCCTAATGCTGAAATAGTTTGGAACTTGCACACAGCAATCCACCATATAAGGAATTAACAAAGTGAATGTGAACAGCATCAAGAATCACAGGCATGTCATAAGACTTGTGACAGCAGCATTCAGTATCAGGGTTGCCGGGGAATGCAAAATTTGTATATGAATGACAGCACATCCATTAGTTCTTTGAAAAAGAGCATGCTTGTTCCATGATTTGGTTAATATTTACATGGGAGGCATTATTCACACCCACTCTAATTGTACACCCAGCCTTTCACTTTTGGTTATACAGTAGTACAAACTACCCAGCCATTCCATTCTTGGTTATACAACAGTACAACACTCTGTGCTATGGGATAACAAAAATGGAGATGGCAAGGGGAGATAAATCATCTGATAAAACTGATTGGGGTTATGTAATATGTATTTTTGCAGCTTCATCAATGTATTAATTTGAGTAAAAATCTTTGGCCAGTATGTCACCAATAAGTACCAAAGTTTGGTCCATGGGGTCCTTACTCTTGCCCCAGTGTTAGACTCACAAGAGTTTCAACACCAGGTCAAGGGTTCGAGTACCCATAGGTGGTAAAATCCCACTACGGCGTCTGTGGGTGTAAAAAAAAAAAAGTTTGGTCCATGAAGGAGGTGTTCTTAGTAGTGGCTATGAAGGCTTTGAGTCAAACATGTTCCTCATCGAGCTGTTTGAGGAACTAGAGCTTGTTCTCAATGACCCACACCAAGCCGAGAAACAGGTAACAATGTGAAAATTTTGAGAAGTTGGCATACATGCATCCTAATTTGAGATTAAGAGACCAAAATAGCCTGATCAAGACAAAAGTTGACCATGAACATCTCCAACTACCTTGGATTATTTTGAATATGAGAACCTGCGTAATCTATGGCTCATTAACACAGAAGAGCCAGTGTTGTTGAATGATGATGATCTCAACAATGCTATAGATGATGGTTTAAGAAAATATGGAGTGGATGTGAATGAAGCTAATGGGAGACTTCTGGCAGTTCATGGTTAAGGCAATCAAAATCAGATGGGTCCAGAGTTGGTACATTCACAGCTCAATGGCAATAGCAGCAGCGGTGAAAAGGCAGTCTGATGGCAATGGTAGTAGCAGTGGCTATGGCAGTGGCTTTATACATCAGGATACAGTGGTACCTTCTACACAATTTGAATATGACAACTATCCTACAAGAGAAGAAAAATGGGACCCTTCTGTGTTGTATTGGATTTCTTCTGAATCTGCATGAGTAGTATTTCATATTTTTGAAATTCAACAAAGACTAGAAATCCAAAAGGTCTTGAAACTTCATTGCTAGAGAGGATCATCTCATCTCCATCTCCATCAAACATGTGACACACTTTTAGAAAATTTGAAATCATTAATCTGGTAGGCCACAATGAGAAAGGGCATTGCTCAATTAAAGAAAAGGGCCATTGCTCAAAAACCTAAGGAAAGGAAGAAATATAAAGGCAATGAGTATTGGCCTTTAGATAAACTTCTAGAGAGAAAATAGGGCTTCTGCGGCCTGTCCTAGCCAATGCACGAGGAATTATATGATATGTGGCCTGCATCTTCGACAAAACATGGGTTTTCAGTTCTGACAGAATTAGGCCCTTGATTTGGTAATCAAGACCGTTTGTTTGTTGAGTCCCACCCTGGATGGAACACGCCTCGAAAATATACCAGGTTGGAAAATCTCAGTGACCAATATTAGGACGTTTTCAGTTGAATGTGGAAGACTGTTGTATTTCTCTTGTTAACCATCCATCAGCAGTCCACAAATTGGATGAGATATTTGAGACAGGGCCAAGCAAAAGTGGAATGCATACAGCAATGTTTGGATCGCCAAACCATGGCCATGGGTTCCATTTGTCAGAATTGTAAACCCATGAATGATGTGGCAAGATTGCAGGCACATATTATACAAATCTTCAGTGAGAGGTTGTCTGGTATGTTTGGGTTTTAAGTGCATATACAGAGCCCATGGTTAACAGATCAAAAACATTGATATGATATGACTCACTGAGGATGGTCCACAAACAAAAGATCCACTGAATTGGAAGCTCCTGACTATAGAATATTTGGCCTTTCAGTGGTTTGATGAGCTGCTGATGTATTTTCTTTCTTAACCATTTCTTGGTTGCCAACCTATTGAAAAAAGTTTACGATTTATCATTCCTGGAGATATTTGGTGCATGGACCATTCACACCATAGCTCATAATATTAGAGGTTCAGAACATTGAACAATGGCCCCAACCATACATGCTCAAAACCCAAACAATGCTATATTACTATCCAATTACTATCCCAGATTTTATAGTACCTCATCGTATAATTCCTCCCAAAGAATACAAATACGGTTCCCACAAATGTTTTGAAACCCAGATTCTACCTAAACCCATTTCTGCTAGCAGTTCGATGCCAAATGGTTCAACCAGTAGCATGGTATTAAAAAAACAGTTACATTACTAAATAACAGTTTTGATAAAGCCATTACGTAAAGAAAATGGTTACCCCCATTAGGCAGTACAGGGGTGACCTGGTCTGCTGTGAAAAAATGGACTGCATCAGCCTCTATCGGCTGATATGAACAGATACACCCTGTATTCACACCATTATGAGGCAAATACGGCCGTCAAATGCCAATATGGCCATAAAGGGCCAATTTTGAATATTTTATTTACAAAGTTCTCTCATTTTTTCCATTTCTTTATTCGTTTCAACCATGAAGGAAGCTCATAAACTAATTCTAAACTAGATCTATGACTATTTCGAGCATCAAAATGCAAAATTTAAGTGAGATTCAATTAGTGGGGCATCTTGGGTTGACTTTCAGTAAGGTCAAACTAGTACTGCCTAACCAAAAAATGACCTTTTCAGGGTCATATCAGCAATACCTAGTATCGTATCAACCGAAAAGCTGGCTGATATGCCAACCGATACCATTATGTAATACCTTCACCACCAATCCAACTAATTTGACCCATGACATCTATGTGCGCACTAGCACGTAGCACGCTTTATTGATAGGCTTTGAAGCCAGCAAGTAACACTATTGAAAAGACATCGCGTTCTTGCGCGCTCATATGTTTTCCAATATCGCTGGAAAGTGTTGTGTGCTCACAACGTTTTACGTAATAATTGTTTTTCAGCTAGCCTTGACTAAAGTTCAACGGGTTTACATCCTGATCAAATATCCCATAAATAATTTTATTGAAGTTTAGGACATAAGAAAAACTTTTGTTATACTTATTGCCAATAACAATAGTCAATTACTAACATCTAGATTATGGGCAAAGTTTGATGCCGGGGTCAACCCCAAATACTTGATCAGCTAAGAGAAGCATTTGCAATATCTGTTTAGTTCTACTTGACTACAACTTCTTGCATATCCTGTTTTTTTTTTTTTTAAAAAAAAAAAAAAAACATTCAACCAATTCACTCACACATTCCAATGCCTAACCCAAACACTTGGACTAGCTGAATTGTGCAATCCAAACGGTTTCCCATGATTGGACTCCAAGTGACCCAACTCGGTAACCCACCTGATCTCAAACAAGTCCAGCCAACCATCTAGTTAGTGTTTTAAAACATTAGTTGAGCAGACCGGTATCATATACTCATATACTAGTTAAGTGACATGTGTGACTGTTGATGTCGTAAATCTACTACCACCATAGTACAAAAAAACTGCTACGTTACGGCCATATCAGCCATTACGTAAAGGAAATGTCAAATGGTTGCCCCTGTTATGCGATACGGGGGTGAATCAGTCCATTATGAGGGGGAAAAAAGGTCTTATTGGCCAATGCAAGATGATACATCCCGTATTGGCACCGTTATGGGGCCGAAACGATTGCTAGAGGCTGATACAACCATAAAGAACCTATTATGTAAGTTTTTGTTTTCAATTTTCTCTCATTTTTCACTTTTGCATTCATTTCAACCATGAAGGAAGCTTAGAAAGTATTTTTAAATTACATCTAAGCTATTTTGTGGATCAACACACAATATTAGAGTGGAATTTGATAAACCAAAGAGTGGACCATTTTGGAAAATATCAGAAGAAGGTTTAGCCATCACTTTTTTTTTTTTTTTTTCATTTTCCCATCTTTTGTTGTATTTGCATTAATGAACCCTAATCCTCCAAATCATGATTTGTGTTTGATTAGTAGTTTAGTACCTATCGGTCAACTTTCAGCAGGTCAAGCTAACGCTACCCGATAGACTGCATTCTTACCAAAGAATGGCCCATTATACCATCAAATACATGTCCAAAACTAAGAAAGAATACATATTTGGGATCCTCACATTTTTTTAGAACTTTATCAATAATTTTTTAGGTTTTATTGCATAAAAGAAAATTTACAGCCATCACAAGGCCATATCAGCCAATACGGCCCGTATCATAACGGCTGGCAAGCTGGCCAATATCGTTATGTAATAACTTGATCGACACATGGCATACATGCATGATGATCTAATCCACATACGAGATACTTCCTGAGCAAGACTCTTGTGTTCCTATAGTAATGGATGTGTGATGTAAAAATAAAATAAAACTATGACTAGTAACATAAAGAGGGAAACAATAGTTTAAGGGGCTACCAATGCAAACCACTGTCTGTTCTATTTCAACAGTCAGTATGTAAACAAGATAAGGCGGAACAAATCATCCAATTAGTAAGGTTCTCAATATGGCATCAACTGTTTGAAAAGTTCTAATTAGTAATTACTAAGGCTGGGCCCCGATCAAGCTGGAATTCCTAAAAACTACAACTTGGAGTAGTTCTGCGAGTTACCTGTTTTGTACTCAAAGAAGTGAACCTCTTCCATTGCATTTACATACTAGTGACCACCAAACCATTCCAACGGTGAAAATAGGGTGAGTTGGGGCAGGACCCGAGCCCAAGCCAACCCCAGCTTGACAGAACCACTCACAAAAAACAAAAAAAAACTAGTATTTGGGAAGCTTCAAATCGAGACTCTTGCACCTGAAACCTAAGCCTTGCCTATTTGCTTAAATGGGTTGTGTTACTGACACAAGCCCGACCCGAACCCGATAAAATCGGCATGAGCCAGAAACAGAGCAGATTCATTTGCCTGCCTGACCCGTTGCCAACTGACATATGTGGGCAGGTAATATACATAAGACCCCGCTGATTGGACAATCTAGCTGTTAAATTTCACCCATTTGAATTGAACAGCAGATCAATTTCCTTTGGGCAGTTGGGAATGCCCAATGTTGTGTTTTGCAAAAGGTTCTTGACTCGCAGTGAGGCCTGCAATGGAGAGGGTAAAAATGCAGATTGTGGTCTATTGGAAACGTCCACCCAAGCACTGTATAACGCATGATAACTCAAAATCTCATAAAAATGAGAGAGAGAGAGAGAGAGAGAGAGAGAGAGAGAGAGAGAGAGGAATAGAAGATGATGATGGTGATGATCGTTTACTATGTGGGACCCACTGAATGGCCCATACACCCAAAAAAAAATAAAAATAAATCTGAATTGGAATATTCCACAGTTATGATTGAAAGAGAAGAACAAGAAACGAAAATGGAGAAGCTACATACCCTCTGATGTCGGTGTAGATGCCGGATCGTCGTTGCCGGAGTAGAGAAATGTAGAACCTGAAACCCAAACTACCAAATACCTTAAACCCTAACAACCTCTCTCTCTCTCTCTCTCCTGGAAGAGGATTGCCCGGTGGGCGCTGGGGGCCACTGTGATGTATGTGTTTGATCCACGCCGTCCATCCGCTTTTCCAAGCCCATTTTAGTGCATTCACCGAAAAATGAAGCAGATCCAAAGCTCAAGTGGGCCATACCATAGGAAACAGTGGTGATTGAATGCCTACCATAAAAAAAAACATCTTACTGTGACCCTTCAGCCGTATGCATGGCATGGTTGTTTTGCACCATTTGTAAGAAGTAAGCGTGACCCTTCAGCCATACGCATGGCATCGTTGTTTAGAAATCTGAACCGTCGAAAATCGCTGAATTAAATGTTTATAGGGGAACAGCTGAAAACTTCCACCTGCAAGGATAATAATATCTCAAATTTTCACTTTTTTTACCATTTATTTCCCATGCAATAACTTATGGTTATAATTGCTTGTTCAATGTGATTTTAGGGATATTAACCATCCACAGTGGTTCTCTCAATTTAAAGGGTCACGATATCTGTAAATCAACGCGACGTGTGAGGATTATGACATCCGCACCACCATTTTCAAAACATCGGTAAACTCGCATGTAAATCGACAGGGAGCGGATTGCATACCGAGTTACTCGGTATGTTTTTTATGGTATTGAGTAAACCCTGTTGAGCCCACCGTGACTGTCACTACACCAAAATCGTCCGTCTGGTACGGTCGGGATTTTAGTTCAGAAACGGCTTAGAACCGTTTCTGATTTGAGACGGTAAACAACCGTACTGGACTAATTGCTATTATACCCTGTTATTTCAATCGTTTTATTGGTGTGTCTTAATTGAGGGTTGGATGTTCTTATTTAGTATTATTGTGATTTATTGTTTTATTTTGAAAGAGATGGACGGAATGGATTTTATTATTTACCTCTGAGTGGACCCCACATGGCCCGAGAGCCACAGTACTGTAAAGTACCGCAGACTACCAAATGCATTTCTTCATTTCCATACCCAAAAACGCCCTAAAAATCTTTCATTTTCACCGCCGTCTGCGTCTTCCTCTCCAATCTCCCTCGATCTCCCTCTCCCAATCTCCCTCGATCTCCCGATCTCAACCATCTCTCTCGATCTCCCTCTCCTGATCTCAACCGTCTCTCTCGATCTCCCTCTCCCGATCTCAACCCTCTATCCCGATCTCAACCCTCTCTCTCGATCTCCCTCTCCCGATCTCAACCCTCTATCCCGATCTCAACCCTCTCTCTCGATCTCCCTCTCTCGATCTCAACCCTCTCTCTCGATCTCCCTCTCACTCTCCCTCCCTCTCCCGATCTATGGTGAGTTTTTGATTTGTACTGCAGAGGCCGAACGGCGTAAGAAGGAAGATGCAGAGCGGAAAGCCAAGCTGGATGAGATCGCTGAGAGGCAAAGGCAGAGGGAGAAGGAATTAGAAGAGAAGGAGAGGTTTGAGGAGAGAAGCTCTCCTAGGAAGGACATCGGAGCCGTTCACACGGTCTGTGATTTTAGGTAAGTCTTGTGATTTGGGAGTCCTAAATGACGATTGTTTAAGTTTAACCAGAGCTGGAGTAACATCTATAATGGGATGATTGATCTGTTTTTGCTGAGGTTATATGTTCAGGCAAAGATCTGGCAACTGACCAAATTGCGAGCTGGATGATTAATCTCCTGAGGCAGCTTCAGCAGACATTGCCACCTTCGGCCCTTGCATCGACCTGATCTTCCTTGCAGCCCCAGCAGCAGCTTGCATTGCAATCCATCCTGTCATCCTAAGGATCTCGTCTGGAAACTGTCTGCTGAAGCTGTAGGTGACTGATTCGTTCTCTAGTGAAAGTACATTTCACAGCCTTACTAGTTGAAATATCCAGTGAAATCTTCAACCATTTCATCACCCTCCATTTGTTGAATGTCAGGGTAGGACAGATCGTCATCCTTTTGCACTTGTAGAATGTCAAGGCAGGATCCATATCCTGTGAAACTTTCATCCTTCACATTATCTTCTCTTTGTTGAATCATAGGGTGAGGCTCATCACTTTCCATTTCCTCATGTAGATATGCTAAGAAGTCCCCAACATTTATATCATCCTCCATTGGTTGCACGTTAGTGTGGGGCAAATCACTCTCCATTTGCTTGTGCAGATCTTGTTCAGGGCCTTTAACTTCATCATCATGCTTTATTTGTATTTGGCACTGCATCAGTGACCTTCCATCTTCCAAGAAGATATAGGTAGAAGGCCTGTGACTACTGCTACCTGCATGGATCTCATACTTGGAAATACCGTATACTTTTTCACAACACAAACATTTGATTCCTTCGCGCGTTATCAACCCTGCTGCATTTGACGTACATAACTGTTTCAGTCCCTACTTCACATTCCACTGATTGAACCAACTGCTGCACAATGCTATACAGTATGAAATCCATCTTGTTCTGTGCCTAGAAAGAATCAAAGTGGCATCAGTTGATTAATAAAAGTAGCCTTTGAAACAGATTACACATGCCAACTTCTTATGTGTTTGGGATATATGAGGCATACATAAAGGTAGGCCTAACCATGCAGATGACCCAACACAATGATTAATCTGGTCCTCTTATCAGGTAGGCTACCAACACATGAAAACAATGGATAGTTTTGAGAAAAAATGCCAATAGTACACACTCAATGTATGCATGGGGCATGCCTTATAAGTAGACCATCCTAACGTAATAGCAAGATCATCTAAAAGTTTAGCACATCTTTTATAACTCCATATTTGTATTTGTAGTTCTTTATCATTACTATCTTTTATATATATATATATATATAAATATATATAAATTTTAAAATTTTAATTTTGTTTTTTTTTTTTTTTTTTTTTGTTTTGTTTTTTTGAAAGGTAACACTACCAGGGATTGAACCTGGATCACCCACACACACTACACTACATTTGTAATTCTTTATTGCTCATTTTTTGTTAAATGCACGAGTAGGATAGAATTTAGAGTCCTACTTGTGGACATGTATGCGTGTGAGATGTGGTCCATTCATCGGGTGTGCCCCACCTTGTGGGTTTTTTCTGTTCTGGTTTTCATGTGGGCCATGCTTGTATGTTGAATCTTGAACTTTGCTTGATTCTTTTTTTTTTTGGTCCTTTGTTTTTATACAAGTGCTTTGCCTACCGAATGTTCGATGAGTCTGTTTTTTAGGCCGAGTATGGCCTGCATCTCCCATACACACGACATTGTGGTTGCACGTAATTGGATTCTGGTTCTACATGCATAAGTAATTTCAGTAGGGCCCTTATAAGTTTATAACTCTCCTTCTTTTATTGTTGTTATTGTTATTATCTTACCATGTATCATATGCTGACTAAAAGGAAGTGTGTGGAGGATTTTTCAACTTGTGAGCCTCAACAAATTGACTCATCTTTGAGTTTACACTCTCCCTATATAAATCTAGCTTTGTGTTTACACCCTCCCTCATCTTGTCAATCAAAACTACATCATCTGCAACAAGTCTGGAACAGGCGATCAGTAAGAGCAAGCATAAAATGGGAGACTAGCAGGATGGAGGACAAAGCAGCAGAACCATGACAAACCGGAGAGGACATTTAAGGATCAGAGCAACAACCGGAACCTGACATACACATCCTTTTGTTTTTGAGAGGATGTTCCCAGTAGTGGGTACCTTTCAAAAAAAAAAAAATCGGAGTAGCGGGTACCTCGTTACTCGTAGGGCCTTGACCTGCTACTTGGGTTTTGTATGGATATGCAGGAAGCTTTTTTCTATGTTGAGTTAATTTCTGTGTTCTATCGTCATCTATTTTATTTGATTGATGGATCCAATATTATAACGATTTAAAAAAGTGTTCTTATTTGAACCACCTTGTGATCTTATAATTACTTGGAATGACACCTCTGCCCCATCAAGCAGTAGAGAAGGGCTCTTTGGGGTCTAATTTTCTTTCTATCTGACAGGATAAGCAAATAGGAAGGGATGGTTCTTTCATTTCAGTGAAGGCCCAAGTCTGAGTTGTCTCAAACTCAACTGAGCAATCAATCAAAGCTTTTTGAGCACTTGACTGTGGCAGAGGATATGTTGCCTCTCAATGAAGTCTGTTTCTTTTACTTATAATATTCCAGGGGTCATTGATTTTGGAAGGCAACTCGTTGAACTTTAAACAGGCTCTGTCCGCTGCCTAGGAGCTGTTGAGATTTGCTTCGATTTTTGTGGAACCCAAAATTATTTTCAGCTTTAAATGCATCTTTGGTTCATGTTCCTAGAGAGGCAAAACAAGGTCACCTAGGGTCACCTTTCCCAACAAGTAATGGTCTCTTTAAGCGATTCATATCCTCCCTTCCCTCTCTTCTTCTGTTAAACTTTTTGTTACTCAAAACAAATCATCACCACCACGATGTTCATCATCATGGCCTTCTACCTCTATTTGTGATCAGCTGTATGTCATTCAATTGAAATTGAAACAAGAATCAGCTGTATGTCATTCAATTGAAATTCTAAACGAGAATTCTCAAGTCCCAATCGAGTCCACTTGATTAGCCCAGTTTTCTAGTAGATGAATGAGCTTCTAAACAACATTAACAAATCAGAAATCATAGAATCATTTTAAGTAGCACTGTATGCGTATCATGAATATTTTTCTGTTTGGTTGGTGCTTGATATTTTTCTTAAGTTTCTAATAATATTATTTGTTCTCATGTTAGGTGGTTTCATATATTGAGGAACTGGGTTTTGACAAAGAAAGTATTGGGAGGATTCTGAGCCGATGCCCAGAAATATTTAAGGGCTGTGATACAAGCCCTAGGTTGATGGGTTTCTCTACAACCCTCAAGGAAAAGAATCATATAAATACATGAGACCAATTACAGGAATACCTCTTTACAAGAATAATAGTCTAACATAGGGCAGGGCAAAGGGGGGAAAAGATAAAATAATACAAACATATACATAAGTATACATGAGTTAACAGTTACTTGTAGCCGTTATTGTAAAATGGTAGCTATTACTCCTAGCAATCTAGGAAAATACTGTATTCACCCTTGTAGCTGAGTGGTTTGTTTTATTTTGTTGCAACTACCATACCAGCAATTCGAACCAATATTTGATTCTCATTTTTCAGTTGAGTTTCAATGTATGATGTTCTCGATGCTGTATTGCAATTATTCTTAATCTTATCATTTTAGTAAGAGCTACTTCCATTTGTTATTTGTTTGCTACTGTGTTTCTCTTGGTGATGTTCCAGCTGCATGTTCATGATTTTAGTTTGGTTTCTTGTTTTGAATTTGCCACAAGTCATGACATCAATGAGATGTGGATCATGGCATACTTTTAGTTGGGGTTATGTTTTTGAATTTGTGTCATTGATCAGTTGTGAATTGTGGCTTTGTTGTTTATCATCTTGAATCTTGACGTTTGTTGTAATCTTAATTCTAGAAGGACCACTGGGCCGACTAGGCGATCAACGAAGGGAGGATGGACAGAGATGGAGGTGAGTAGTTCAATGTTCCTGTAATGTTAACTAAACAATGATGCTAAATTTGTGTATGTGGTATTATTAGTTTTATTCATAAAAAAGCTGCTAGTAGTATTTTCAATCTTCAAAGAAAGAAGAAGAAGAAGAAGCTGCTAGTGGTAGTTTTCAATCTTCAAACACAAGGGTTGTTAGGATGATAATACATGCGACTTGTGGAATCTAGCTAACTGAAACTTTGTTTTTGATGCATAGATTCGAAGTCATCAAAGGTCATAGAAGGGTCCAAGTCAAGATCAATGATGCCATTATACTACTAAACCTGGCAAGAGAAGGTTAGGGTTTGCCTTTCTGCTTTTGTCTGGCCATACTTTCTATGATTGCTGAGTTTAGTGAGGAATTATAGTGTCCTGATGAATCAGAATGTGAATAGCATCCTGATGAACCAGTTTTTCCAAATGGGCCCCCCATGGTTTAGCAATCCAGACTGTGAATCCCATGATTCCATAATCTGCCAGATTATCGGTTCCTAGACCTTCGTTCAGTGGCTTACAAGTAGATGGTTTCAAAAAGCCAAGATATTGAGTAAGTAGGATCTTCCAATCTGAAAGTTTGTTGGGCCTTCCCCCATTTGAGGTGGGTCCCATAACATCAACTAGCTGGGTCACTGAATAATGGGTCCTGCTTGGATGGGAATGGGTGTATGATTCAGATTGTGATGCATCAGGACTACAATTTCCGTTAGCACATCATCATTTACTGCACAAACAAATGAAAGAAATGAATGGATGGTGATAAGAACACAACCTTTCTATTCAAAAATTTCATTCTGCTCTGCACCATTTACTGACTTGTCAAAGCTCTTGAGTCCCTTCTTTAAACATATACTGTTCCGTCATGCTTTTTATTATCTTAAAGGAGAAAAGGCTTCCTAGCTTTCATAATCTTTCTTATTTATTGTCCTGTATTCTATCTCCATTCCATAGAGGTATTGACCACTCTAAAAGCTGAACCCAGTTCAGCTGGGTATGGTTTTGGTGGGTACTACCTTGATTCTGCACATGGAAACTGGGCCCCACATTTTTAAAATGTTTATATTTATATTTCTTTAGAGAGCCTTGTTTACGATTCTCCTTATTTATGGGTCTATTATTTACTTTAAATTTCTTTAGAACAATAGCCCATTTGGTAGAAGAGGAAATACCTCTACCTGTGCTCTCTGAGCAGTAGCTCCTGTGGAGCCCGCTTTCACGTCGACCTAAGGGTCCTAGCGTGGAACTACCAAATCTGCCCGTTGAGTCTAAAAGAGAGATGCAGTGTTTTTTATTTTACTTTGCTAGATTTTATGCTTATACCAATGAAGGCACTTAATGGATTTGATATTGAATTTGGAATGCTTAATTTATATTTTGTGACTTCATTTTTATTTTAGTTTGTTATCATATGTTGCAGAATGTCGTCATTAAGTAACAAAGCATGGATGGACAAACATAGGTTAAGTTCAGAATATTTGGATGGACTTGTGCATTTTATTGAGTTTACAAAGAACAACGGTGGTGGATTTGATCATTATTCGTGTCCGTGTGTGAAATGTAGAAATGGGAGTGGGATGTTCACTCTTGGAGAGATTCATGAGCATTTGCTCATTAACGGTATTGATAAGTCATACACACATTGGATTTTTCACGGTGAAAGTCTTGCGAAAAGTAACGAGAAACCATCATCATCGACATTTGATGATCAATCCGATGATGAGTATCCTAGAATGGAGGAACTTGTTAATGATGCATTTAGAAATATTGGAGAACATGCTGATACTCTTATGGATGATCTTAGAAGAAATGAAAATTGTCATGAAGACCTTGATGCGAGAAAGATATAAGGCTTTATTTGATGATGCAAGACAATCTTTGTACCCTTCTTGCCCTAGAGAACTCACAAAATTATCTACTTGTTGAGTTGTATAGTTTAAAGGCACGTAATGGTTGGTCGATAATAACTTTAATGATCTTCTTCAATTGGTTAAGAAGTTGTTACCAGTAGAAAACACGTTGCCAGTGAGCACATATCAAGCGAAAAAGATGATCAACACATTGGGAATGACTTATGAGACTATACATGCATGTCCCAATGATTGTATTATTTATTGGAAAGAGTATAAAGATAGACAAAATTGTCCAACATGTCATACTTCGAGATGGAGGTCAGATTACTTGGCAAAGAAAAAAGGCGTTAGAGTTCCATCGAAGGTTTTGAGATATTTTCCTCTGACACCAAGGCTACAGAGGCTATACAGGTGTGCATTCAATGTCAAATATAATTTTAATATTATCCTATATACCTTTTGTTAAAAAAATTAATAAGTAATCTTTTTTTTTTTTTAAAACTTTATTTCTAGTGTGCCATGGATAGCGGAGCAAATGACTTGGCATTGTCAACCGAAAGAATATAGTGGTGTTATGCGGCATCCATCTGATTCATCAAGTTGGATGGTAATAAATAACAAGTGGCCAAGTTTTGCTGAAGAATTCCGTAATGTGCGTTTAGGGCTTGCAACTGATGGATTTAACCCATTTGGACATCTTAGTAGTGTCTACAGTTGTTGGCTTGTCATTATAGTGCCATATAATCTACCCCTTCGATGTGTATGAAAAGAGAATTTTCAATGTTAATCAGTATTGATACCAGTCCAAAAGGACCAAGTAAGGACATTGATGTCTACCTACAACCGTTGATTGACGAGTTGAAGAATTTGTGGCTTAATGGAGTGTCAACATATGATTCTCATTCAAAGACAATTTTTAATTTGAAAGCCATTTTAATGTGGGGAATTCATGATTTTCCTGCATATGGGAGTTTATCGGATGTGTTACACATGCACAATATGCTTGCCCTGTTTGTGCCGAGGAACCGTCGCTGAACGACTTAAGAGTGGCAAGAAGTACTCCTATCAGGGCCATCGAAGATTTCTTCCTATTAATCATGTTTTTAGGACCCAAAAAGCGGCATTCAATAATAAAGTAGAAGAAGGAAGACCTTCTCATCGATTAAGTGGTTCAGAGGTTGAAGCGAAGGTAATCGGTATTCAGATGGATATCGGTAAATCGAAGGGGAAGAAACGAAAAAGTTACGGTGATGATTCGACTGGGAATATAACTGCTTGGTACAAAAGATCGATCCTATTCGACTTGCCATATTGGAAGGTGATTTCCTTAACTTGTTACTTTCATTTGCATGTATGTCAGTGAATAAAAACTTAACATTTCATCATAATTGTGTTTTTTCAGGAGTTACCAGTTCGACATAACTTGGATGTAATGCATGTTATAAAGAATGTTGGTGATCATCTTCTGTCGACGATTCTAGAAGTCAAAGATAAAACTAAGGATGATATAAGTGCACGCGAAGATTTGAAAAAAATGAACATAATGAAAGACTTATGGCTTAAAGAAGCGGATGGCAAAACTATTAAACCAAAGGCACCATTTACTTTAAGTCGCAAGGAGAAAGAATTGTTCTGTCAAACATTGCATGACTTGAAGGTTCCTACAGGGTATAGTTCCAGATTTAAACATCTTGTGAACTTGCAAACTCTCGAGATAAAGGGACTAAAGTCACATGATTATCATGTCATTATGTGTCAGTTACTACCTGTGTTGCTACAACATGCTTTCTCAGAGCATAAGACGTTGCGAACTGCTATTCAACACGTCTGTTACTTCTTTAATGTCCTGTGCTCCAAGACAATTAGCGCAGATAACATCATTGTCGTCAAACAACGTGTTGTTGTGGCAATGTGTGTTTTAGAGAAGTTTTTTCCTCCTTCATTCTTTGTTATTAGCATTCACCTTATGGTACATCTAGCTGACGAAGCATTGGCTTGCGGTCCAGTTAGATTTCGGTGGATGTATCCTTTTGAACGGTAAATATCTAACCTTGATGTGATTCATTTAGACTTTATCGTCGTCATATATTGACAATATATTATTAACTGGATGCCTCCATTAGGTTAATGAAGATTTATAAAGGATACGTAAAGAATACAGCACATCCTGAAGGGTGTATTGCAGAGCGTTACATTGTAGAAGAATCTATTTTATATTGTATGGAGTACATGCCAAACGGTGAGAGAGGAAGTCACAAGCATACCCGTCAAAGGTTCCTGGACGAGGATAGGGTGTGCGATGAAGAGCCTTTGGATAATGGCAAGAATATATACTTAACTAACATACAACATCAACAAGTACGCAGATGGGTTCTACACTGCTACGATGGAATTTATGAATGGAAAAGGTAAGTAGATAAATTTTCTAAAATATCAAATCACTTGTAGTAATTGGATAAATACTTACATATATTTCATATAGGAAGTACGAAATATATTTAGGACCGACCACATCAAAGGGGCAAAGAAGAAAGGGCAGTGTGTCGAAGAACAATGAACATGATTTCATCAATTGGTTACGAAAGGAGGTATTTTTCTAATTATTCATTTAATTGATATATTTGTTCATATATAGTTATTACTTTTTTCTTATTTGCAGTTGGAGTTTGTTGAGGGCGAGTTGACATTGAAACGATTAGTAGATGGCCCTACGTTTAAGGCAAAATGCTATAACAAGTATCGCGTGAATGGTTTTGTATTCTCTCCAAGTGAATACGAGACTACCAAGTCAACACAAAATAGTGGGGTGTCCATGAAAGCCATCACTAAATACAGGGCAAGTGCTAAAGATAAGAATTATAAGGAAGATGAGGCTACCTATTATGGAGTAGTAAAACAGATAATCGAGTTGGATTACACTGTCTTTCGTCAAACGGTATTTTATTGTGATTGGGTCAGAGTGGAAGACAAGACCAATGGATGTATTGTTGATCCCGAGTCAAATTTGGTAATAGTAAATATTGAGAAATTGAAAGGACATGAGAAAGAAGGAGATGAACCATTCATACTTGCATCCCAAGCAAGTCAAGTATTCTACTCCAAGGATCAAACAAGGCCTGGATGGTATGTTGTTTTAATGTCACCAAAAAGATTGACGAAAGACGTGGACACACTTGAAGATCCGACTCTGTTTTCCTCTTCTGGGGGCGAGAATACAAATTTAGAAAATATTATAAAGGAAATCGGCTATGAGTTATAGGTAATTTTTTTGTTATCATACTTTGTGTTGATTCATTTGACATTTTTATCTGATGTAAAAAAAATCTTGATAAATGAATATCTATTTGTATGATGATTTCTTCTTATATAAATTTATGTCTATAGGTGAGCTGAGACATGTCAATAGTTGAGGAGAATATGTCAACTTCACAAGCACAGGCATCAAAAAATGCAGGTAAATACATTTCCTTCATTACCTTATTATTTAATACATTGTTTTAAATAATATTATTTTGATACAACATAAGTTTTGTATGTGTTAGGAACTTCATCGTCGTCAAAAAATAAGCCTGTAATCAGCTTAAATGCATTTGGATTACCCGTGGGCGAACACTCGCATAGGTTGACTACAAGAAGTGGAGAGTTGGTTCGCACCCATGTATCTATTGCCATCAAGGATTGGCGTGCAGTGCCAATGAGTAAGAAAGAAGAACTCTGGAAGCTCTTACAGGTAAGATACAACAAAATTTCTTATGATATAAATTAATCATTATTCTTTTTTTGCTTCAACTAAATTCAATCTCAAATTTTCTTGTAGGACGAGTTTGTTGTTCCTCAGTCTTACAAGGAGAAATGTTTTAAAAGCATGTCCGACATGTTTAGGAAGTACAAGTGTAAATTGAGGATGAAGTACCTCGATCCTCATTCAAATCTTGATTCCAAATTAAACAACCGTCCACCAAGAGTTAGGCCTGAAGATTGGGAAATGTTTATTGAACATAATTGGATCCTAATTGTAGAACAAAGGAAAAAAAATGCCGAGAATAGGAAAAATTTAAAAATTTACCATACGAGTGGCAGGCATGGCCATGCGAGAATCGAGGAAGAAATGGTAAGTATTGATAGTTATATGTAACTTAAATTTTTTAGTTGCTTTGTATTCTTAATAACTAACAATGTGAAATTCATCCAAATATAGCAACGCCAAAAGAAAGATGGAGACACCCTGATTAGTAGGACTGAAGTATGGATTAAAACCCATACAAGAAAGGATGGTTCTATTCATAGTAATGCGGCTTCACATGTGGTAATCTCGTTGTCTTAAACTTAAGTTTATAGAATTTAAATTTACTGTCAATATATTACTTATGTAATTGTATAATATTGCAGGAAAAAGTCAAAGAGTTACTTGCTAGCGAAGGAAGTAATTCCCACGACATCCTCAACGATCCATTGACTCAAGTGTTTGGTCCTGATACAAGGGGTCGTGTTCGAGGTGTTGGGACCACCGTTTCCCGATCACAAATCAGGGGGTCTCATTGCAGCTCTTGAAAAATCTCTTCGTATAAAGGAAAAGTAGAAGAGCAATCGTCCACAATTCAAGAGCAATCGTTCAAAATTCAAGAGCTATCTTCTAAAATAGATTTTCTTACGGACCAAATTGGGGGTATCAAAGAGATGATGCAAGTCAATTTTCATTGAAATCCTTCTTTTTAAAATTTAAATAGCAATAATTTTTCTTCAATTATCGTGCATAACACATGGTGTGGAACTTTATCACAAAGAAGAACACATGGATTCGGTTCAACCGAGAATCGACAATCGACCGGTGGACCCTCGTTGGGAATCATCAATATGTGGAGAGAATGCGGCCATGCAAGTTGTACTCTTGGCGTAAAGAGCTCGTTGCTCAAGGGCGAGTTATTTTGGCAGATGGGCCCAAATGATTCATGGCAAGCCTCTTCAAGAAGATCTTTACAAGGTTGCCATTGATATCATTATCAAAGGAGACGTCGAATTGCCCGAGCCGACGGATATCATTCGACTTTAGGCGAAGTTGGAATTGGCTCATTTGTTGCATGGCATCATTGCTTTCTCGAGTTCACCGATTAGCGACAATAGTCTAATACTTTTTTGGACACTTAACCTTTTTGGACTGTATATATGTTTTGATTGTATAGCTTACTTGATTAGTTGTTTCTATAGACTAGACATGATAGATGTAATGCAGGTTTGTGACAAATGTGTTGATGGCTTCGATCATCACTGCAATGTAAGGAATTATATCACAGATAAAACACTTTACTGAAAGTAGACTCTACCAGTTTGGCTAACACTGTATTGTTGTCGCCTATTTTCAGGTATCTGTATAGGAGAGATTTGCTTCTTGCATCAGAGTTCAATATCATGAATGATTATATGCTGTCAGGTTTGTCAATATCAGGAATTATATCATGTTGTTTATCTATTGATCGTTTGGCCTGAAACATCAGATTGCTTGCTGGGTTTTGATTTCTAAATTTTGTGCCATTGAATTGTTCAGGATTGCTTTTAATCCTATCCTTTTCAGGTCTGCCAAGAGTTGAATGTCAAATTCAGAGATGCTGTTAAATCCTTGGTATGTAGAATCCTGTATCTTAAATGTAGTACCAGTCCCTTTCATTTAAACTCGTTTGCTAGCTTACATACATAAACACTCCCAAATATTTTCAAGATGGCCACTGGCTTTCTTCTCCTAACATTCCTTGCATTCAGTTTCTCATTTGCCGCTGCATCGGACCCCAGCCCTTTACGGGATTTCTGCGTTGCTTTGAACAACAGCAAAGGTATGTTCACTCCATGTCCAGTAATTGCATGATCAATGCTGCAATTGTTTCATAGAAATGCAATCCACTTAAAAGGATTCATGTGATGGGTCACCTTTATGTTGGTTTAATAGGCCTTGCAAGAATATACTGCTTACAATCTCTCTCTTTTTTTTTTTTGTATCATATGATGGCAGTGTTGGTGAATGGATTTGTGTGCAAGGACCCAAAGGAAGTTAAAGCTGATGATTTCTTCTTCATGGGACTGGACAAACCAGGCAACACGGATAACAAGGTTGGGTCCGTTGTGACCCCAGTGAATGTAGCCCAGATACCTGGACTCAACACCCTCGGTGTCTCCCTGGCTCGGATAGATTTTGCACCCTATGGTCTCAATCCACCCCACACACACCCGCGGGCCACAGAGATCCTAACAGTATTGGAGGGCACCCTCTACGTCGGATTCGTCACTTCCAACACTGAAAATCGCTTCATAACAAAGACCCTTCAAAAAGGCGATGTGTTTGTCTTCCCAAAGAGGCCTCATTCACTTCCAGTTTAACATCGGCCACACCAATGCCATAGCCATTGCAGGATTTGGATGAACATCGAACCATCACCATTGCAAAAGCTGTGTTTGGATCGAATCCGCCCATCTCAGATGATGTTCTTGCCAAGGCATTCCAAGTTGACAAGAAAATAGTTGATTATCTCCAATCGCAGTTTGCAATGAAAAACTAGAGCACGCTCCCTTACTACAGGCAATTCTTGTCATTGTCATCCTTTAGGGATGTAATAGTAGATCTACACATAGCACTTAAAGGTCTACTTGGCCATTAAAAATGCAACATTTCTACTAATTATTCCTGTTTTTTTGTTTCTCAGGGTAAACCTACTAGGTTGGGGTTGTTTCTCAGGCCTGCTGTGGATGTGTCATGCCCCAAGAATTGTTTCAGTTGCTCCTCAGTTGTCACTCTGGGACTTCTTACATAGTTGCAGGTGTGCCATTAAGCTATGTACTTTCTCATTATTGGATTTGCTAAATTCATTTTCTTTCCATACATCGATATCCTTGTTGATTTTTTAAAATGTTTTAATTCTTTCTCATTATAATCTTCCAGGAGCTTTTGATAGCCTACATTTCTTCTGATCAACAAGAGCAGTTGCCATCTAGTGATGAGAAGCTCCATGCTGAAAATGCTCTGCGGGAAACTATTCTTCCTACATCACGCAGACTAATTAGTGATGATGCTACTGAATTAGCGAGTAGCATGACATGCCCGAAACCAACAAAGAGTGAAGATCTTCATATGGAGCAGTCTACAACCAAGAGAGTTAGAAAGCCAACTAGACGGTACATCGAAGAATTATCAATGTGAGTAAGAGTGAGATAAGGTCGTGGAGAGGTTTGAGAGAAAAGCTCTCTTTGGAAGATTAAACTTCCGTCTCTCTTGGAAGTAGACTGACCCTAATTAAGGCATACCTCTCCCATCCATTTTTTTATGCCCTGTGTCGGTAGTCATTAATGTTTCTCATTTCAATTACTACAATCATACGAGAGGTCGTGAAGCCATGGTTCTAAGAAGACACTTTTGCAGGACTACTTAGACCCAATGATGGTGCCTTGTGTGGAACCGGCTGCTATGTGCTGGTATGATGAACAGCTGAAGATGACATCCACGTTTGCACAGCATGGCCTTTGCTTGTATGCAAAGAAGATTGCTGCGGTGGGATCAAATTTCGGTTACAAAAATCGGGCGGATTTAGCTCAGGAAATGCTGGCTTGCAGCACTAACACAATGGCACTGGGGAAACTGGTCACACAGGAGATGAGCATGGGTCAGAATTCATGCATTTTAGAGATTGAGCCACCTCAAATTGACATCTCAAGAAGGTTCGTAACTTAGGTTTTACAAGGTCATTGTCATGATTATCCTATACATGTGCATAGTTTCACCGCAATTTGCCAACTATGCCAAATGACGTTCGAGTCTGTGTAGCCTTTTTGTGATCTCTGAATGTCGAACAGGAGAAAGCTACCTTAAGAAAGAAGTGGGAAAATGGCTGTTATCCATGCACAGTACATGTGCCTATGGTCCCTTGGAACAGACCACGAGCCCATTTTAACCAATGGATGAGTTCCAAGTAGCATTTTGTTAAGAGCTTTGCTACCCTCATATGCGCATGTGATAAAGCTCATGTTCACATCACACGCGTGCCTGGCACGTGTGCGAGATCTAATCCATCCATCAGGTTGGTCAGACCTTACATGTTCTACTAAACTAAAAATAAAATCTAGTCCAATTGGCATGTGGGACCCAAAATTGGAAACAAGTGGATGAGTAAGAAAACTTCAGCCAAGATTTTCTGAGCTGTACATTTGTCTTGCAAACTGTTGCCCACCTGACTAGTGTATCAACCTGATTCTTGGGCTAGGTCAGCAGTATAGTGGTGTCCTTCCGGTGGATGGATGGGATCCTAGACCTATTGTGTCATGCTGGCACATGTGTGATGTGTACTTGAGCTTTATTGCACACGCATGTGGGCTTAGGACAGCTCCATCTCTCTCTCTCTCTCTCTCTCTCTCTCTCTCTCTCTCTCTCTCTCATTTGAGAATTTACGATTTTATTGGGAAGGGCACGAAGGCCAAAAGAATTGTAATGAATCCCAAACAAAACTAAGAGGATTACAATCACTAGTGATGTCCAATCAATTACATCTAATTTAGCCCATCTAAAAGCCTCCGATGCCACCCCACACATTGCGGAAGCATCGGTTGTTCCTCTCCCCCAATAAGCCTGCCAATAAATCCTTAAACATTCTTTTCCCTTTTTCCTCTTTTCCATCCCTCTTTGTTGGTGATTCTATTCTACAAAAAGGTTACCAACCATCATAGACAGGTTGAAGGAAATTTCTCCTGATATTGAATGATGTTTTTTTTTTTTTTTTTTTTTTTTCTTTTTCTGATAAATAATTGTACAGTTATTGAATGTTGTTGCCAAAAGAGACTTCAGTGGCTGAAACAGATTTTCCTAAGGGTTGTAATGTTATCGTATGGTTGTTTTGAGGAAAAATGGTTTTACATGTTGGCTTGGATGGGACTAAATATGTACATATGTATGTATGTGTGTGAGTGCATGTATGTATCTATGCATATGTTTGCCATGTCTATGTGCTTGTCATTTCAGCTGCCTTGTGTTGTTTAAGTCATTTTGAGTTTAGGTCTGGTGTTTGCGCTGCAGGGAAGTAGAGCCGCGGCTTTATGGTACAGTTCTTTCCATAGTTCCTGCAAAATCACGTCTGGCTTTGAAAGGTGCGACACTCCATGAGTACTTGTCCTCCTTGAGCCAGATTTCAAAATCAGAAGGCTCTCGTATGTCAGGATTGTAGTAATTGAAAGGGTCGCATGTTGACTCCACCACTTTGACAAATCTTGAATTTTAGATTGTGTAGGTGTATTGTTCCACAATTTTCGTGTCTTATACCTAGTACCTGTAATTTGATCTGCATGCACTGGTTTTGGTATTTTTTTTTTAATTGTTAAACTGCTTATAAAGATGTAATTGTTTGAACTGCTTTGAATCCTCTATGGGTAATATTTACTGTGGGAAGTTTCATTCGGGAAACATTCTTTTCTTTCAGGAGTTGGTCCTAGTAAGGAGTGGAAACCGAAGCCGACTAACCCCAATATTGTTCAATCCTCAACTGAGGTTGCACCCGTCACAGTAGAAGTCAGTGCTCAGTCACTATCTGCGACCAGTGCTGCAGACCCAGAGGTAACATCGAAGCTGCAAAAGAAGCTAGAGGATTTGCATTTCTCAGACAGACAACATGTCATCATTCCGATCCATCTTCATGTCCCCGAAGCTGAGAGAAGTGGATTGAGTTTTGGAAGCTTTGATGCTAGTTTTGGGTGAATGCAAGCTTGGCAAATGGCCCAGATACCGACAAGAGCCCTACACCTTTGTCTGAGTCGTCTCAGGTGATCGAAGAGTCAGCTGAGGAGCCTTCTTCAAGGTCTGAAACTTTTTCCCACCTATTATCATTTTTCCTATCATGTGTAGTGTACTTTAGCTTTTTTGGCTCCATCCTATTTAAAGGGATATTTGTTCATCTTTCAGCTCTTTTGAGAGCTGGATTCTGAAAGACCAAACGTCCTGAGAATTGTAGATTGATTATGGGTTTTGAAAGACCTGATCGATGTCAGTTTAGATGCAACTGTATAAGATAGGTCCTATCGCAATTCTAATGCAAAGTATGAGTATTTTAAGTCTCATATCGCAATTGTAGATTGATTATGTGTTTGTTATGTTCTCATTTGCTTTAAAGAATGTATCCCACTTATATCTTTGCCTGTTCAGTTATGAGCACTGGTAGCCCATTCTTCTAGACGATTGCAAATTTCACAGCTTTAAGCAATTTTATGCTTGTTAACATGTCCTGTGATGTTTCACCAGAACCTGATTGCCCATAGATGAAAATTACAAAAATATAATATCAAGTGGTTGTGGTTATGAAGCCCATATCCTGTGTAAGGATCTGTAGCAAACTGGTTTCTTACACGTACTCTTTCATGATTTTCTTTGGCTCTACATTGTAGCAATTCATTAATTGAGCTCATGATTCTGATTTGGCAATGTCTCGCATGTCCCAGATCGCTCACAATCACCTATAGGAAATTAAATATGTTTTCTTATTGTAAGACTTCGTTGATATGTGAAGTAAGTTGTTTCTTGTAAGACAGAGTAGATGATCTTTGGTCTGAAGATGATGTATAGCTTCCTCAGGTCCTGGGTTCAAAAAATGGGGATTATAGTTTGGTGACCCAGAGGCCGGATCATTGGTCTGATTGGTGTCACTGTGAATGGACCATGCCCCAAAAACCTCAGATTGGAAGATCATAGTTATCCAGTCTTTGGTGCCTTTTCTGTTGAATGAAGGCTGTTGCTATATGTTTTCTTAACCATCTACTTTCAGGCCAGTGAATGTAGGGTTATGATTGTCCCTTCAGTGGTATTTAGGGGCACAGTCCATCCCACTCTTAGGCCCTTGTGATCAAAGTTCTGGATTACTGAATGAGAGGTTCTGGATTACCACCTTGATGCCATAAAAAAAATTGTACCTGTTTGGAGAAATAGTGTCCTTTCTGTCTTTTAAGGCTTCAATAAATTTTGTGACTCAGTTTTTCTTTGTTCTAACTTCGATGCAGTATATGCAATCTGGAATATTTGTGTCACTGCTTGCGTTTGGTACAAGAGTATAATTTGAACAGTTATGAGGATGTCTTTGTTACTGTTGACCTTCTTTGTCGGATGGTGTTGTTCAACAAGGTAATTTCTGATACATATTGCTTCTTAACATCTTCATCTTTTCTGTATAACTTCTTCACTGAAATCTCCCTTTCAATAACTTTTCTGTATAAATTTGTTGGCTTGCAGGACATCAACTCTCTCCTAACAGGTGCAGGAGAATCTTCCCATGGTGGGGCTGATTTTGTAGCCATGGACACAAAGAAGAGGGGTGGGAAGGTGGGCTAGAAGCAGCCAATTCATAGGAAATCCATTGATGCATTTGGGCAGAGAACATCACAGTATAGAGGTCTTGGGGTTATAGCAGAAGAACCGGTACAAAATCTAAAACGGGTTATCTTTTAACCTGTTTGGATCGACTCCGGCAGGTCTAGACCCACGTTGCCACTCAAACCATTTTTGTAACTTTGAATAATCTTTACATGATTAGTGAAAAATGCATCTGGTTGATTGCTAGAGTTATAATACGCCTAGTTGCATTTGGTTGCTTGCTTAGACAGTCCTGTTAATCGAGCTGAAGTGTTTATAAAGTCCAGAACACCCGGTGATGCTTTGCAAAAATCACATTCGTCATAGCCATTGCTTATGATGGTCACTGGCAAGTAGATTAAAAATATTATTTATTGGACTTTTTTTTTGTTTTTTTTAATGATCATGACCGTCCAAATTGTTTAAAATTGTTTAAAACAATTCCATATGCATGGAGGGGCTACACATCCACACGTGGGCAAATGTATCGAGATGGGATAAATGTATGATACCCAAGCTTTTTGGAAGCTGAGTAACTCTGTTCATGCCTGGCATAAAAATGTGAGGCCCTTTGAAGCCTTTGGGGCTACAGCATATGGAAATAAATGAACGGATAGAAAAAAAAATAAAATCAACCTGTGGCCCACTTAAGGAGTCAAATTATCTGAATTTTTTTTTGTCAGAAGATCCAAACGTTACTTCCAAACGTACGGAAAGCTTAGATCTCACATGTGTGTTTCCTATCCTACGTTTTCCCGCTTGTAGATGCATATAGCTCCACACGCGTGTGGAATTAGCAAACCACCACTTTATCCTGTCGAGAGAAATTCGCGAATCAAATAAAGCCACAAAAGAAAGAACGAAACAGTTATTCGTCCTATCCGAAGTGCCAAACGTTCCCCTCCATTCGTTACCATGCGGTGCAAAGCTGTGGATTTTTGTTGAGCGGGCCCAAAAGGACAAAAGGACACAAGGGCGAAAGAAAGTGAAATGGGCCGTTCATATATATGGCCCACTAATAACAAGAAATGATACCGGTAACATTAGCAAGCATTCAGAACCGTATCTTAAATTTTCTTTCCAAAATGTGACCGTTGGCACCAGAACGGTTTAAAACCGTTCCTTAAACGGTACCCAAAACGGTTTTGAACCGTTCCTGATTTTCTGCGACGCCTCTTTTAAGAACGGTATTGAACCGTTCCTGAATCATTTAGGAGCGGTTTAGAACCGTTCCTGAATGACGATTTTGGTGTAGTGTGTATGTGTCTTATCCACACCGTCCATCCGTTTTTTCAGCTCATTTTAATGGTTGATGTAAAAATTGAAACATATTCAAGTTTCAAATGGACCACACCACAGGAAACAGTGAAAATAATGATTTTCACCGTTGAAACCTTGCAAGGGGTCCAAAGTGGTGTTTATTTGTCATCCAAACTGTTCCTAAGATCAAATTGTTACCGATGAAGGTAAAGCACAAATATCAGCTTCATCAAATGCTTCCGTGGGCCTCGAGAAATTTTCAACGGTAGACATTGAATTCAGATTCTTTCCATATGGTACACTTGAGCATTGGATGTGCTTCGTTGCTCAAGCCCTACAATTATATGGTTAAATGGATACAATGAGTGGATAAAATACATAACCCACGGTGGACCCCACGGAGTTTACTTAGTAGGCATTCTGCTTGCCTCTGACCCTGCCCAAGGCTATGTGCAGTCCACAGAGATGTCCGTGACAGATCCACTCCGTCCATCTTGATTGGTTTTTTGTCCCGTGTTCGACCGGTCGTGAGCCTCGCTCGACCGGACGAAGGCTGTGGTCGGTCAGTCAAAGGAGTCGAGTTGTGGCACGACTCAAAGTCCAGCGACTGTGGACTGTTTTTCTCCGGGGTGCTCGACCAGTCGAAAGAGGTGCTCGACCGGTCGTCAGTGGCTCTCGACCGATCGTAGACTCGGTTCGACCAGTCAAGGTTATGCAGATTCGTTCCGCGATTTTGTGCGGATTTCGTGTCGCAAGTCCTTTCGCAACTGGGATGTGGAAAGGAGTTTCCTAAAACTTTAAATAGGAGTTCCTAGGGCTTTCTAGGTATAACAAGAGAGTTTCCTAAAGCTTTACAGGAGATTTGCTAAAGGGTTTAGGGTTATCAAAGGTGAGAGAGAGAGAGAGAGAGGAAAAGAGAGAGAGGAAGCTTATAGAAGGGAGGTTCTGCTCGTGGAGGTTATCTACTGTGCAATCTATATCTCAGCGCTTATATGTCCTCGTAATCGGTTAAATCTCTCCGTTTTCTTTATTTTTCTCATTGTTTATCCACTCCTGCGTGAGTGAAGAAGTTTGTAACGTTCTACTTCGTAGTGGATTGTTGATTTGGACGAGGTCCTGTGGTTTTTACCTCCTTGAGGGTTTTCCACATAAAAATCTTTTTTGTGGTGTGTGATTGATGCATTGATTATTTTCATTGTTTTATTATCCATAATTCTGGTTTGTTCTGGAGGGCTAGATCCAAAGGTTTTGTGCAAGGCCCCCAACAAAGTGGTATCGGAGCTAAGTTCATTGAACGGGTAGGATCGGTTTTGAATTATGGAAGGTGGCTCATCAAGGATGATCAACCTCAATGGTTCTAACTGGACCATATGGAAGGCTAAGATGAAGGACTTGCTTTATTGCAAGGACCTATATTCTCCAATTTTAGGCATATCAGTAAAATCCAAGGATATGACTGATGATGATTGGAAGAAGATGAACCGAAAGGCGGTAGGGTTTATTAGACAATGGTTGGATGATTCTGTGTTCCACCATGTGTCTACAGAAACCTCACCCTCTATCCTATGACTGAAATTACAAGGGCTGTATGAGAGGAAGACAGTCGGTAATAAGATTTTTCTGATAAGGCGACTTGTGAATCTCAAGTTCAAAGATGGTGGTTCTATAGCTGAGCACATGAATGAGGTCAGTAATATAGTAAACCAACTCTCCTCTATGAAGATGGTCCTGGATGATGAATTGCAGGCTTTACTTTTGCCTAGTTCATTGCCTGACAATTGGGAGACATTGGTGGTATCTCTAAGTAACTCCGCACCAGACGGAAAGATATCCATGGAACAGGTAACTAGCTGTCTCTTTAATGAGGAGACAATGAGGAAGTCTCAGGGGTCTACTCAGCAAGAGGCCCTTGTGACACAGGAACGAGGGAGAGGAAAGAACAAGAAAGGCGAGAAGGCCCGAGATAAATCAAGAGGCAAGTCAAGTAATAGAAAAGATGTTGATTGCTGGAATTGTGGCAAGAAGGGTCACTATAAGCATGAATGTCGTGGTAAGAAGAACGACAAGAAAGGAAAAGGGAAGGAAGATGAATTAGATTCCACTGCGGTCGCTTCAAATGGCGACGTCGTAGTTATTCTTTCTATATATCATGATGTATGTCTCACGGCTACGAGTCAGGACACTGACTGGGTGATAGACTCGGGAGCTTATTTTCATGCGACTCCACGCAGGGACTTCTTCATAAGTTACAAGTCAGGTGACCATGGGACTGTGAAGATGGGAAATTCTGGCGTATCAAAAATCGTGGGAGTCAGTGATATTTATGTGAAGACCGATGTGGGCTGCACATTGGTTCTCAGGGATGTGAGGCATATCCCAGACCTTCGCCTCAACTTGATATCGACGGGAAGGTTGGATGATGATAGCTATGAAGTCGGTTTGCTGGTGGGCGATGGAAGCTCATCAAGGGTTCGTTGATCATGGCCAGAGGAAAGAAGTGTTGCACCATTTACAAAGCAAGTGTCAGTATGTGCAAGGGTGGGTTGAACGCAGTGGAAGATTCAGCTATTGACATGTGGCACAGGCGTCTAGGCCACATGAGTGAAAAAGGGCTTCAGCTACTAGCGAGGAAGCGACTCATTCCAGACGTGACAGGTACACCTCTCAAAACCTGTCTTGATTGTTTATCAGGGAAACAACATAGAGTTTCATTTGTTAAATCTGTTTCTCATGTTAATAAAGTGCATGCATTAGATTTAGTTTATTCCGATGTTTGTGGTCCTATGAGGATAAAAACCTTGAGTGGGGCATTGTATTTTGTTACTTTTATAGATGATGCATCTAGGAGGGTTTGGGTTTATGCTTTGAAATCCAAGGACAAGGTCTTTGGTGTGTTTAAATTGTTTCATGCTATGGTCGAGAGAGAGACAGGTAGACCATTGAAGTGCATTCGCACTGACAATGGTGGTAAATACATTGACGACTTTCATGAATACTGCAAGTCCCTAGGTATACGGCATGAACAGACGGTTTCCAAGACCCCCCCCCCCAGCATAATGGTGTAGCTGAGCGAATGGATCACACCATTGTAGAGATAATCAGATGCATGTTATCCCATGCGAAATTGCCCAAGACGTTCTGGGGAGAAGCAATGCACACGACAGTGTATTTGATAAACATGTCTCCATCAGCCCCGTTGAATGAAGAAGTACCTGAGAAGGTGTGGACTAGACAGGATCCATCGTACAGTCATCTCAGGGTGTTTGGATGCAGGGCATCCGTTCACGTACCAAAGGACGAGAGGTCCAAGCTCGATATGAAGATCAGGCAGTGTGTTTTTAGGGTACGGTGATGAAAAGTTTGGTTACAGGTTATAGGATCCGACCGAGAGGAAGCTCATGAGGAGCAGAGATGTGATTTTCTTTAAAGATCCGTGTATAGAAGACATTGGTAAGCCAGAGAAGAACCAGCCTAGTTCAGGTGAGCTAGAGGACATGGATCCGGTTACTCCTCCCGTGGTGCCTGATGACGGGAGAGTACAACAAGGTACATAGGACGAGGGAGTTCCTTCAGAAGATGGACCAGGGGAGCAGCCCCCACTTGATCCACCAGTTGAGCCACAGGTGAGGAGGTCATCTAGGGACAGACAGCCGTCCAAAAGGTACTCGTCGCATGAGTACATTATGCTGACAGATGGGAGAGAGCCAGAAGACTATTCTGAGGCCCTAGCCGACGAGCATAAGGGGGAGAGGTTGAAAGCTATGCAAGAGGAGATGGAATCATTGCATAAGAACCACACCTATGATATGGTGAAATTGCCTAAGGGTAAGAAAGCTCTAAGCAACAAGTGGGTATTCAGAAAGAAGATTGAGCAAAAGAATTCACAAACGAGGTTCAAGGCCAGACTTGTGGTGAAAGGGTTTGGTCAGAGGAAAGGCATAGACTTCGAGGAGATATTCTCACCAGTGGTGAAGATGACATCTATACGAGTGTTGCTTGGGTTGGCGGCTAACATGGATCTGGAGATGGAGGACTTAGATGTTAAAACTGCCTTTCTCCATGGTGACCTGGAAGAAGAGATCTATATGCACCAACCAGAGGGGTTCGAAGTCAAGGGCAAAGAGCATATGATGTGTAAGCTGAGGAAGAGCTTGTATGGGCTGAAACAAGATCCACGATAATGGTACAAGAAGTTCGATTTGTTCATTTTACAGCATGGGTATGACAGAACGGAGTCGGACCACTGTGTGTTCACGCGCAAGTTCTCAGATGGTGATTTCTTAGTTCTGCTGTTATATGTCGATGACATGCTCATCATGGGAAAAGACATTAAGAAAATTAATAGGCTGAAACAGGAGTTGAGCAAGTCTTTTGCGATGAAAGACTTGGGCTCCACTAAACATATCCTATGAATGGAGATAACTCGTGACAGAAGCAGCAGGAAGCTCTGGCTATCACAAGAGCGGTATATTGAGAAAGTCCTAGAGCGGTTCAATATGAATGCAGCGAAGCCGGTCAGTACTCCACTAGATGGTCACTTCAGATTGAACGACAGGCAGTGTCCCAAGACGAAGGCAGAGGTGGAAGAGATGCACAAGATACCCTACGCGTCAGCGGTAAGAAGTTTGATATATATTATGGTATGTACACGCCCAGACATAACATATGCGGTTGGTGTTGTCAGCCGGTATCTTGCCAATCCTGACAAAGAACATTGGACAGCAGTTAAGTGGATACTGCAGTATCTAAGAGGCTCATCCAGGTTGAGCTTATGCTATGGTGACGGTAAACCTGTGCTATACAGATGCAGACATGGCAGACGATATAGACTCCAGGAAGTCTACCTCGGGGTTCATGTTCACGTTTGTAGGGGAATCGGTTTCCTGGCAGAGCAAGCTACAAAAGATCGTAGCGTTGTCAACAACAGAGGCCGAGTATATTGCAGTCACAGAGGCATGTAAAGAGATGCTTTGGATGAAGAGGTTCCTAAGGAACTTAGCCTAAAGTAGGAGGAGCACGTGGTCTATTGCGACAGTCAAAGTGCTATACACTTGAGCAGGAATCCAAGTCAGCATTCCAAGTCGAAGCACATAGAGATTCAGTATCACTGGATCAGAGATACTTTGGAACGGAAGGTGTTACAGCTCGAGAAGGTTCACACGGACGATAATGGGTCAGACATGATGACCAAGGCTTTGCTCAAGAGCAAGTTTGAGGTTTGTAGAAACCTGGCTGGCTTGAAGAAGGTGGATCCCTCCTGGGTCAAAAAGGGAGAGATTTGATGGGTTTTTTTTCCCGTGTTCGACCGGTCGTGAGCCTCGCTCGACCGATCGAAGGCTGTGTTCGACCAGTCGAAGGAGTCGAGTCGTGGCATCACTTAAAGTCCAGCGACTGTGGACTATTTTTCTCCAGGGTGCTTGACCAATCGAATGAGGTGCTCGACCGGTCGTAGGTGGCTCTCGACCCGTCGTAGACTCGGTTCGACCAGTCGAGGTTACGCAAATTCGTTCCGCGATTTTGGGCAGATTTCTTGTCGCAAGTCCTTTCACAACTGGGATACAGAAAGGAGTTTCCTAAAACTTTAAATAGGAGTTCCTAGGGCTTTCTAGGTATAACAAGAGGGATTCCTAAAGCTTTACAAGGGATTTGCTAAAGGGTTTAGGGCTATCAAAGGTGAGAGAGAGAGAGAAAAGAAAGAGAGGAAGCTTATAGAAGGGAGGTTCCGCTCGTGGAGATTATCTACTATGTAATCTATATCTCAACGTTTCTATGTCCTCGTAATCGGTTAGATATCTCTGTTTTCTTTGTTTCTCTCATTGTTTATCCACTCCTGCGCGAGTGAAGAAGTTTGTAACGTTCTACTTCATAGTGGATTGTTGATCTGGACGAGGTCCCTTGGTTTTTACCTCCTTGAGGGTTTTCCATGTAAAAATCTCTTTTGTGGTGTGTGATTGATGCATTGATTATTTTCATTGCTTTATTATCCATAATTTTAGTTTGTTCTGGAGGGCTAGACCTAAGGTTTTGTGCAAGGCCCCCAACACATCTGTTTTGAGAGATCACAGTAAGACAATATTATAAAAAACAAGTATATCCAAAACTCAGGTGGGCCACACCAACAAAACGGTGGGAACGGCAATGCCCACCCTATCTTTGAAACCTTCCTGGGGCTAACCATGATGTATATATGCCATCCAAACCGTCCATAGAATTGTTACCACTCAGATAAACTATAGGAACCAATATCATCCTTCCATCACTGCCAGGCGTTCAATCCCCACTGTTTCGTTTGGTATGGCCTGCGTGAGTTTTAGATCTACCTGAATTTTAAAATCCTTTCCAAATGTGGTCTTTCAAAACAGATGGACGGAGTGGATTTATCATGGACATCTCTATGGCCCACACAGCCTAGGGCATCCACCCTCTCATTTGTCGGAGCTGATTTAGGTGCGCGCTGTGGACCCTCACCTTGATGCATGTATTGTATATCCATGTCGTCCATTCATTTTTCCATCGGAACCGTGACCTCGCGTTGAAACTCTTGTAAGTCTACCACTGAGCCATGAGCAAGGCCTTAGCAATTGAGCAGCTAAATCATGCATGAAGAATGGCTATATAGAGCTTTTCAAAGTAATTTAGAGATGTTGATTTTAGTCCCATAGTGAAAGGATCCTTACTCTTGCTTGGGTGGTAGGCTCCCTGGAGTTTCAACACCCGATAAAGGGTTCGAATATCCATAGGTGGTGAAATTCCACTAGCGTGAATGTGTGGGGGTGTGCGTGTGTTAAAAAAAAAAGTCCCATAGTGAAATACTAGAAATTAGAGCTAGGCATGCAGTCGGACTGAGTTAGGGCTGATCCGAATCGACTCAGTTTTGAAATAGACCTGACTTAAATTTGACCCGACTTGGTACCGAGTCCAGCATGCCTAAACCGATCCGAGTCTGGATCTTGCCTGGACTAATCTAGATTGAGTCCAACCTGGTCATAAGTACCGAGTTGGATCGAGTCAGCACTGAATCAGGTGAGGCGCAACGGATATCTATGGGCCGAAATCACACTCAAAACCTAAGTGCACCTACTGAAATTGCAACCTCTCCATTAGCTACATGGCATCTCAGATTTGAAACGTCGAATTTGAGAATTTTTTTGATATATATGTATGAAACGGGCTTCGAATTGAGTCGAGTCAATACTGGGTTGGATTTCGGGTCAAGTCGAGTCAAGTTACTGGGTGATCCGAACTCAACTCAATTCGAGTTCAGATTGGATGAAGTCTACTCAATTCAGATCAACTCACCCACTTGGTTAGGGTCAAGTTAGGTCCGAATGAGTTAGATGAGACGAGTCTACTGAGTCGAGTCTTCTCATGCCTAGCTCTTCTCAAAGTAAATAATTATTACTCTTTACGGAGGAGAACCAGTATGAAAAGAGCCAGTTAAATTTGTGGGGCCCATTATGATGTATGGGATACATCCACACTGTCCATCCATTTTACTGGGATATTTTAGTGCATCAGCCAAAAAATGAGGAAGATCCAATGCTTAAATGGCCCACACCACAGGAAACAATGTTCTTAAAATGTCCACCATCAAGAGTTGTTTCCTTTTCAGGGTGTACATTGATGTTTATTTGTCATCTAACTTGTTCACGAGTTTATATATATATATATATATATATATATATATATATATATATATATATATATATATATATATATGAATGCTCACCTGCGCACCAATTCGCACGTCATTACGTGTGAACCTTGATGGAAATGATGTATATTTTAGATGATGTGCGAGTTTAAGAGTGAGTTTTGGTCACGTGCATCTCGTGGAGAGAGAGATGCGATAAGATGTTAGGTGGGGCCACTATGATGTTTGTGAGAAATCTACCCTGTCCATCTGCTTTGGAGATCATTTTAGTACATTACACCAAAAACCGGAGCGCATCCAAAACTCTAATGTGCTATACGAGAGGAATCAATGGAGTGTAACGCCGCGGATTTTAGGGGTCGAGAAGATACTTGACTCCCGAATTCCCAGGTGCCACTTATGCCTTACGGGGTTTCAAAATATACATAACTTGTTTGTTTCATAAGCAATAGAGAAGTTTAGTGGACCATGCATCATAAATCAAGACCAATATAATAAGCTCATGTGCAACTAATATGGGATATATATATATATCTAGCAAAAGAGATAATGTAAATAAACATAAGGGACTGTGTCCCACAAAATATATAATCCAAAAGATGTACAAATCCCTGCCCTGGGGCCTCATCGGAAGTCCTAAGGGGGTCTACGGGAATCCGCCGAAAGTCTGAAAATAAGAGAGCTCCTCTTCATCGTCCACACTCGCCCCATCTAGCGCATCGAGCTTTGTAGCACTTACATCTAAGATAGGTTCCGGTTGGTGTTTTAAAACACCGTTCCAGAGTGGGAGTGAGTAGCTAACTCAGTGGTTCCATTATTAATAAGTTACGCATATTATCAAATACATGGACAAAGTTAGTGCAAAGCAATAATTCATAGAATCCTAACTACTCTTACTAATGCATATGCATGGTTTCATGATATGATGTATGCCCTTACTTCCAACACTCCCTTAAGCGACAACGTCTAACAATCGCAATGCCCAACGCTCTCTCGACGCGACCTCGACTGCCGAATCGCCAATCCTAACTAATGCAATATGATGATGAAATGTTAGCGAGTATTTAATTAAGTCCGTTCATCCAGCAAGATTAGGGAAGCTAAAACACTTTCATTTAATTAATGGCCTTATCCAAATCACTTGGCCCAAGGCGGCCGTAGCGGCTTTAAGCCTGCAATCCATGATCTAAATTTAGGTATCATCCATCTGTCTCACAAATTTATAATTTCAAAGGTAAAACATGATATCCCAAGGTACGAGGATAAACTTGGTATGGGTCGTCACCCAAACACCGAGTATGATCACTCAGTTCCGAGGTACGGACTTGTTACATAACCAAATCACCACAAGAAATAACTCGTCGCTCGATTCCATTTATGTCTGGGTCATTCAAACGGAAATTTGGCATGGAACCATCGGCCGGGTAATTTGACGGGGGCCTTTCGAACAAGGACTTATCACCTCCTATGCTCATTGGTCACTACGGGGAGTTTCATCACCCCAACGTAGGCCGACAGCATGGACATGGTGTCCCATTCCACCATGCCCGACTCTCAAGTGTTAGTTACTCCCTGGTCACTATGGGGAGGCTCGTCACCCCAGCTGTAATGCCCTGAAAATTGGGGGTCGAGCAGAAGTTCAGCTCCCGAGTTCCAACGCATCACTTATGAAACAGAGATAGTGATGATTAAATGTTGTCCGTATTAGTGCATTAAACATGAGTGAGATTATACTAAAACAACATATCATACTCCAGAGACAATTAAATTACACAAGCGAAAGATTGTGATAGATATATAAAATATATAAGCTGTCGTAAGTCTCCAGAGTGTGAACATGGTACCAGGTTAAATAATTACATGTACAATTCCAAAATATACAAAAGGTGTAATGTCATCTAGTCAACATCCCAGAAATCTCAGTCGATTAGGACACGACTCACATGAACCCACCTGAAAATTGCGTGTAGGAGAATGCCTCATCGTTATCCTCGAAGTCCGACTCCTCCTCGTAGGCATCGCCACTACCCGTAACTAAGACAGAGTCTAGTTGGTGTGTACAACATCGTCCCGTAACGTGGGAGTGAGTGATCAACTCAGTGGAACTATAGAGCAAAAGTTAACATGTTATCAATTCAGTCAAGCAGTAATGATAAAGCAATACAAACAAATATGCCTAAGTACTCTGATTAATGCATGAATGGTATGTAATAATGATGCATGCCTTCGCCTGCACTCCCTCTGCGATCTTCACCTCACGGTCGCGGCATGTCAGTCACTTCCTCAGTGCTCTACCCAACGCCAAGCGACACATGCAATGCGGTGCATGAGCGTGATTTCCAAGTTCTTATTAGATCTTTTCATACAGCAGGATTGGGAAGCTAAGATACCGCCCTTTATAGTTAAATAATGATCCATCTAGGGTCATCAATCCTAGTTAATCACATGCGATAGACAAGTTCAGGTCACTACCACCAATGCCCTACTAACTAGCAGTCTATTTTTTAAGGCTCGTCACTAACCCGACTGGGGACCACAACCAGGCTATAATGGGGTAGGCCTATTTCATACTCGAGGTCACTCCACCAATGTCCTACCAACTGGTAGTCTATTTTCGAAGGCTCGTCACCGACCCGACTGGGGACTACAACCAGTCTACACCAATGGAGGCCGACAGCTCAAATATTGTGTCTCATACCACCGTATTCGGCTCACGAGTCTGGGTTGCTCACTGGTCACTACGGGGAGGCTTGTCGCCCCAGCATGGGCCAACAGCTCGACCACGGTGTCCCATACCACCATGCCCGGCTCATGAGTCTTAACGGATCATGGTACCATGGTTAAATGAGCTTTTCATTGTAAGTTGGTACCTTAGATTCAAACAGGAGCGTCCATACATGGTAAACACACAATAGACCAATTGGGTTATTAGACAAGTTGGACTGGTATGAGTATACGTTGAATTAGCCGACAAGGTACCACTGTCGACGATCATCGTACGCCTTGAATTCATCGAACGTGTCTAATGTGGCGAGACTAGTTCAGCCACTTAACCATGAATTGTTACTGATTGCCTGGACTATGTAGTAGTCCCAAGCGCACTTCAAACGCTAGCATTCACAAGTGATAATCAATAATAACATGTGACAACCAAATCTAAATATAAATTTCATTTGAGCATTTCAACATACACATGTAACCATACATAGGCATTTCAGCCACAAATCGCAGAGTAGTAAGATAGATCATATAAAGGAAACTGTAACCATAGATAAGGGAATTGGGAATCTCATCTCAACACCCTCATTACATACATTTAAACAAGCACTTCCTCATTCAGACATTTTATCAAATACTTAGACTACACATTTCAACATACATGTATTAGACTAGTTATAACATATATCCTGGCAAGCCCTTTTACAAAGGAGTTGACATATACACAACAAGCATATATTCATAGTTAATAATCATGGCAAGCACAGATCCAAATTCCATATTCATTCAGACATTTTTACAAACACCTAGACTACACACTATAACATACATGACGTATGTTGGTCATAACATGTATTAGGGCAAATCTTTTTGCCAAGGGATTGTCGCACATACAACAACCCTATATCCACAACGGATAATAATGTCAAACATGAATCCAAATTCTATACGCATTCAATCATTTTAACTAACACATGGAGTACGCTATACTCAACATAGTTCATATATATCTGTAAAGTGAATGAATCTTCGCATTTTGCATGTGAAATGACACCCAAATCAGTTATAAATCATTAACCGACATTGGAAGCCTTGAAAACCATAACCTAAACATTTATAGTCCGCACCTTTCGCCAGTAGACTCGTAACGGACTCATTTTAAACACTAAATCTTTATCTACGGTACCACAACAACCTATAACAGGGAATAGGTTAACTATCCCGCCATCTGCTCTATTAGAATCTCTAAAACAGGTTAGTGTTAGAATTTCTTATCCAAGAATGGAATCAGAAACGCCGGAATAGCGTTACGGCAACGGTAGGTAAGCACGTGGAATGGCAGGGAAGAATCCCACAAGCAAACTCCAACTCTCTCCCTCACTTTCTTTATCTTTTCTTCTCTCTTTTCTCTTTTCTCTCTCTTAGGGTTGGAAATTCGTATGGCATGAGAGAGAGGGTTTAAGGCCCTTATATAGGCCTAGAACTGATGGGAATAGTCTCAGGGTCATGGTATACTTAGGTTATAGCCAAATAGGGGCTGCTTCGAACCAACGAAGCACTTCTGGAGGCCCCCTTTCTGCGTGCGGTCGAACTTAAGCTGCCTGACATTGGATCTGGTTCAGGTTAAGGTTTCAGACCGAACGAATTTGTGGATCGACCGTAGCAGACCAGTTTCAGTTTAATGGTCATCGTCGCTTGATCAGGGCCACGAGTACATGGACCTGTGTATGAAATTTTTCCTGATCCGAGGGTGTATTTGGGTCAGATTCTGACAGTCTGAAAACTTAGATTTGGCCCGCAAGCGAACGACCCAAATCACTTAAATCTGAGCTCAATTTCTAAAGATATTCGCGTTTCTCATGCACTTCGCTCCGGGCTCAAGTTTGCGTTTCGGGATATTATCTGGACTTGATTTCTAAGGTGGTTGTCAAGTCCAGTGATGTGGTCATAATGATATAGTTTCGTAGTTATCAGACTTTCGACGCGCGGTCCAGGTCCGATACGGAGTTTCAATGCACTCCCGAGAGCAATTGGGTTTAGAGATTGATCCTAGATTTCAGGGTAATGTAGCGTTAATGATTCTATAAGTTTTGGGTTTTGCAATTCGTATTTAAAGTGGTTCAAGCTAATTTCACAGCTAATCTAGCTTAGTACTTAGTTAATTTTGTCTAATTTCAAAAGGATTTGGTCCTGAGTGATTTCTGCCTGAGGTGGTACTCGGGTCTTTGTATGGATTTTTCCGAGACGTTACATCAGCGTAGGCCAACAGCTCGAACACGGTGTCTCATACCACCATGCTCGACTCATGAGTCTTGGGGATCGCATCATTAACGATTAATAGTGGCATTTCAAAGGTATGGGGTGCTTTAGATTCAGGCAGGCGTGTACATACATGGTTAACAAACATGGATGGCCAGCTGGTGAGCCAATTTATCCCCTCTATACGAACTACGAATCGTACAACATTGGGAGTAGGGGTGTACACGAACCGAGCTAGCTCGGTCAGCTCGCTCGACTCGACTCAAAAAAGCTCGATTCGACTCAGTTCAAAGCTGAGTTCGAGCCGAGTTGATTTTTTGAGCTCAAAATTGACTTCGAGCCGAGTTCGAGCAGGCCCCAGCTCAACTCGTCTCGGATCGAATCCAGCTCAAATCGAACTCGGATCGAACCAGTTCGGTGACTCGGGTACTTTGTCATTGATGTTGCTCACCAAGTGTTTGATAAAAATGGATCAAGTAAGACCGCTGGCACCAGCTTCCGATCGAATGAATAGCGACGAGGAGGATGCGAAGAAGTGACCATCACCTAAAAAGCTCCGAAAGAGGTGTTGCATACTCTGTTGTGGTTGCTGCGCAGCGACAACACTAATTCGTACCATAGTAATCTTGGTGTTGGCTCTCACTGATTTTAGAGTAAGAGACCCTAATATGACATTGAATTCCATTATCATCGATAAGATGAAATTCAACATAGAAACTGCTACAATCCATCCATCAACATGACACTTAAGGCTGATGTCTCCATAAAGAACCCCAACATCGCTTCCTTCATCGCCAACAGCACCACCCTTATCTCTTATAGTGGCACGCCAGTAGGCTAGGCCTACTCTCCTATTAGGAAGGCATCGGCAAAGCGCATGCTACCAAGAGGGATTTTGAAGGTGCAATCCAGGTGTTTGTGGAAATGCCTCATTGGTGAACTCGGCTCGAACTTGGCTCGAACTCGGCCTGAGCTGGCCCGAGCTGCTGACCAAACAGAGCTGAGCTGGCCAGTCAGGCTAGAGGACTGAGTCGAGCCGAGTTCGAGCTGAGGTCAACCAGTGGCCGAGTGTAACGCCCTGAAAATCGGGGGTAGAGCAATGCTCAGCTCCCGAGTTTCAACGCATCACTTATGCAATACAAATAATGATGATTATGATGAGAGCATTGAAACATGAATGAGATTATACCAAAATAACATATCATACTCCAGAAACAGTTAAATTTGCAAGTGGAAGACTATGATAGATATATAAAATATATAAACTGTGGTGAGTCTCCAGAGTGTGATAATGTTACCAGGTTAATTCATTACAAGTACAATTCTAAAATATACCAAATGCATAAAGTCCTCTAATCAACATCCCCGTAACCCCGTCGATCAAGACACGGCTCACATAAAGTTGCCAGAATACAGCACATACAAGAAGGCATCCTCGTCGTCACAAAAGTCCAGCTCCGCCTCATAAGCATCGCCATCACCTGTGGCTACAACAGGATCTGGTTGGTGTGTACAATACCGTCCCGTAACGTGGGAGTGAGTAATCAACTCAGTGGAACAATAAAGCATAGGTTAACATGTTATCAATTTAGTCAAGCAGTAATGATAAAGCAGTACAATCAACATTCTTAAGTACTGTAATTAATGCAAGGATGAGATGCGATTATGATGCATGCCCTCGCCAACATACTCCCTCATGCGGCACCATCTTATGTCCGCGGCATGCTGTCACCCTCAGTGCTCCACATCTTCCAGGCACATGCAGTACGATAATGAACATGATTACCGAGTTGTTATTAGTCCATTTCAAACAGCAATATTGGGAAACTAAGGTACCTTCTTTATATCATTCTCAAACAATGATCCATTCTAGGGTCGTTAGTCCTAAACAATCTCATACGATGGTGTGTTTCTAGGTCGCTGTAAGGGCTGTCAGGGCTGTTACAAGAAATCGTTACACCACTCCCCCATCACCTTATCAATACAGGCCTAGTTTATACTCTGTTACTATGGGAAGGCTCGTCGCCTCTCCCCAGATTCAGAGTATGCTCGAGGTCACTACACCGGGTACGGTTAGGTAAAACACGGAATCGTTGCACCACTCCCCCATCACCCTTCACGGCTTTTATGGAATACAACTTAAACATAAATTTAAACAAATGCATTACATAGATAAAATCGTACAATCAGTTGAGCATGTTATGAAGTACAACATAAGCATGAGTTTGTACATATTCAATTCCTAATCACACAGATATCTAAAGAAATCATACACATAGTTAAAGGAGTTGAGAATCATATCTCAACACCCTTATATATTACAATTTTCTAACTACTACTCATTCAGACATTTCAACAAACACTTTAGACTACATACATCAACATACATGACATATGTTGATCACATAGGTATTAGGTCAAATCCTTTCACTAGGGAGTTGCCCCAATTATAACACGCGTGCACCCACGACGTATAGTCATGGCAAACAAGAATCCATGTTCTATATTCATTCTGTCATTTCCACAAACACTTGGGCTACACATTTTAACACATATAACGTATAATGGTCGTGGCATGATTTAGGGCAAGTCCTTTCGCTAGGGAGTTGTCACATACATACAAGCATATAGTCACGACAGATAATCATGTTAAGCACAAATCTGTATTTCATACATATACGGTATTTTCTACAAATACGAAGAATACAGTATATTCAACATAGCTAACGTATAACTGAAAAATGAAACAGACAGCACTTTGTACATGTGCAATTGCATGCAGATTATGAATCTATCATTATCTGACATTAAAAGCGTTGAAAACCATAACCTATACATCTAAAGTCCGCACCTTTTGTCGTAGAATCGTAACGGAGTCGATAAAATCTCTAAGCCTTCGTCTACGACAGTATATCAACCTATAGCACGGGATACGTTAGCTATTTCGCTACTTGAATCAATTCAAACCCTAAAACAGGTTAGGGTTAGGGTTTTCTTACCTAAAAATGGAGCTGGAATAGCAGGGAAAGCGATTAGAACGAGGTGGTTAGGCTTGTATAGTGGCAGGGTAGAGCATCAGAGAGATCATCCCACTTCTCCCACACTTTCTCTCTCTTTTCTCTCTTCTCTCTCTTAGGTTTTTCTCAAATTCGTATGGAATGAGAGAGTGAGGGTTTAAGGTCCTTATATAGGCCCAAAACTCTCCAAAATAAACACAGGGCCAAGGTATACTTAGGTTTTGTCCAAAGGGCATCTGTTTCAGCTCAATGGAGTATTTCCGGAGCCCCCTCTTGAGCCAAAGGTCGTGCAGACTTAAGCTTACAGACATTGGATCTAGGTCGAGTTACGTTTTCGTTCCAATCGGGTTTACAGATCGCCCGTGGCGGACCAGTTTCAGTTCAACGGTCCCTGAGACTCGATTAGGGCTATAAGTACACTGCCATGTGTATGAAATTTCCCCTGATCCGAGGGTGTATTTGGGTCAGATTCTGACGGTCTGATTTCTTATAACAGGCCCGCAAGTGACAAGTCTCAGATTACTTAAATTTAGATATTTATTTCTAAAATATCTACATTTCTCACACACTTCACTCCGGGCTTAAGCGAATAGCCCCCGGACACTGTCTGGATTTGATTTCCGAGATAGTTGTCAAGCCCAGCAAGGCGGTCTTAAACGCTTAATCTCGTGGTCATCGGACTTTCGATGTGTGGTCCAGATCTGATACAGAGTTTCAATGTGCTCCTGAGAGCAGCCGGGTAATGAGATTGATCTTAGATTTTAGGGTAATGTAGCGTCGATGATTCTACAAGTTTTGGGTCTTGTAGATCGTATTTAAAGTGATCCAAGCGGATTTCGTAGCTAATCTGGTTTAGTACTTAGTTACTTTGTCTCATTTCTAAAGGATTTGATCCTGAGCGATTTCTGCCTGAGGTGGCACTAGGGTCTTTGTACGGATTTCTAAAGTCTTATTCTTCATCACCTAAACTTTAGGATTCATGCCCAATATGAAAGTACTTAAAAGCATTTAAAGAACAAGGTGATGAAAGGTGAAATGGGAGATTTTGAAGAAAACGGTTTGAAAAGGGATTTGAGACTTTTGAATTGAGTGTTTGAGAAGTTAATCAGGTGTTAGGATCGACCCATCGCCTAAGGACGTCTAATTTCAGGTTGGCAAAAATCCAGGATGTTACACCTAGCCGAGTCGAGCTGAGGTTAGCTTGACTCAGTTCGACTCGATGTACACCCCTAATTGGGAGCAACATCCCACGTAGTCCGATTACAGCCGATTATCCGTAATTCGACTAATTGAGTTAAATTTGCCCGTGGGCGGCCCTACCAGAGGGACTGCCCAGGTGGGCTCTAAAATTTGCTGGTCAATCTGAAAAGGGGGCATGGTATAAATGAATGATACTAAAGTAGATGTCGGTCTACTTCTAGTTGTGAGTGATTCAGGCATACATAATAGTAAATTGTAGACATAAAAATCATGATTCATCAAGGATTCTTAAATACATGGAAATTTTAAATAAACATGTAAACAAGCTCAATTTCAAAGAAACAATCATGCATATAATGGAATCAATAATTAATCATGTGTAGAGGGGACATGCAGTAAAATTTTCCTATTTGTTTCAGAAATTGGGGAATGTGTCCTAATTTTATGCTCATAAATAACAAGAATTAAGGTAATGCAAGGATCTTGGGCGATTGAGAGCCCAAGTTCCCCCCAAATCGGAAACTCCCATTCCACAATTAACATACATGCAACTAACATGTAATCAAATTCTAAACCCATAATCACTAATTTCGGCATAAATTTGATAAACGGCCACCTATAGCTAATGGTCCACACCTAAGGGTTGCCAAAGACTCGCGGAGTGGCTTTTGGGGTGCCGGATTTGTGGGTTAACGCGTCATAGCTTGTGTCATATAGATTTGTAGGTTAGGACACATACATAGGCCTCCTTTTGTTGGAATTAGGGAGATGATAGGGTGATTACCTTTTTACATCACAGCAAATCCCCTCTTGTGGCAACAGAGATGCGGTTTTTGGCGTGAGGTCGTGGTAGGAGAGGGAATCCTCTCAATTCCCATCCTTTGAGCTCACTCTCCCCTTCCACTCTCTCTCCCCTCTCACTCTCTCTCTCTTTCTCTTTCTCTCTCTCTCTCTCTCTCTCTCTCTCTCTCTCTCTCTCCCTCCCTCCCTCCCTCCTTTGCTGGAAAATTCATATGAGAGGGTGGGAGAGGATTTTTAGAACTTATATAGCCTGAAAATTAGCTCATTTGGCCTCGAGAAGGCTGGACTTAATGCATATACTCTTAGTGGGTATATTTTTGGCCCATGGGGCTATCCCAGTGGCTCCTTGGCCCATTTGTGATATGGAATAGGTGTCCTATAGGCAGATGAAGGGTTGTCCCGAGTTTGGTGGCAAACAGATGAGTCAATTGATCGCAGGGACCAGATTTAACGGTCACTGATGATCGATCGGGCCCGCAATTATACGGATATGAGAAGGGAAATATCTATGACTCATGGCCCGAGTTTGATTGCAATTCAACAGTTGGAAAGTTTCAACTTCGTTATTTTAGTGGCGGGGCCAACTCACTTAAGTTTTAGGTTTCAAGTCTCGGAGAGTCGCGCCTTTCAAGCTTTATCTTCACGGTTCAAGTTGTGTGGTTCGGGGCATTGTTTGGGCCCGCCACCCGTGATGGACGTCAAGCCCAGTTAGATGGACATTATTTTATAATTTCGAAACTAGTGGCCCACTAACGAGTGGTCTAGAGCTTGTTCGGATAATTGAAGCATTTCTGGAATAAATTGGGTAGGGAGATTTCTTGGGTGCAGTTGTTAGGGTTTGGATTAACTAAGTGCACAGTGTGACCTATTCGAAATTAATGAAAATGGTCATTTGGTCATGATTACTCTAGATCGTTGGTTCTTAGGCTAAATGAGTGACCGGGTTGATTTGGTCCATTAGTCAAGATCCAGGCCATAGCTGACTCAGCTTTAGGTAGATCTTTAATTTAGTTATGATTGTCTTGATTAGTCAGCGATGGGTCGGTTAGATTTTGGGCCCTAGATGAACAAATCATGAGGCTAAACTCGATGTTTAAGTGATTGGTCGGATTCGTTGGTTTTTTACGGTTGATCAATCTTATCTGTACGGTTCTTTATCGGTACCAGCCACGTATAGGCTCATTTCGAGCGTTAATGGTCAGTAAGTGACAACGTGACTAGTTTTTTATATATATATATATATATATATATATATATATATATATATATATATATGGGAAAAGGTACAATGCGCTCGAGCTGACGATAAGCTCCCGTGAGGTCGAGCTGTGTGGGCCCCACCGTGATGCGTGTCGACCATCAACACCGTGCATTTGATGGGTCCCCTTTAAATTATGGGATATCCAAAAAATCAGCCGTATACGGAACTCAGGTGGGCCATACCATCTAAAATCAGGTGAAGACATGCCAAAAACATATAAAAGCACTTGGTGGGGCCCACCTGAAATTTGCATGCGTCTGAAACTTTGTCTGAACCCTCATCCAAGTGGGACACACATAATGGATGGGCTGGATTTGCAAACCACATCTTGGTGGGCCCAAAAAAATGATTATGAATGTTTTAATGGTGCACGACCCCTCTCAACTTTTGTATATGGTGTGGCCCACACAAGTAACGTATTGACTTGATTTTTGAGACCTAGGCCCACGATGGAATGGTGCATCTGACTGATGGGGTAAATGTTCGAAACGCATCACAGTGGGGCCCCACACAGCTCGACCTCATGGGACGTTCCCATCAGCTCGAGCGCATAGTACCTTTTCCCTATATATATATGTATATATATGGATTTTTGGCAATCCAAAATAGCAAAAATTTGGGGTGTTACAGATTTAGTGATTACCGTTAAAACATTCATTCGACTACAAAAGTTACTTATGAGGCTAAGTTTTTTGTGATTTTACTTCATCTCACTAGGAATGACCTTATAAACGGTTTGGATGACATATAAACATCAAGGTGGAGCCCATGAAGGTTTCAATGGTAGGAAATTCTTTTCCCAGTTTTCCATCTTGTATGGCCCACTCAAAGTTTTGAATCTACCCCATCTATTGTCATGTCTTAAGATGATCTCGCAAAACAAATGAACGGGGTGGATTTTTCACAAACATCATGATAGGCCCCAAATAGCATCCTAGCACGGCCGCTGTAAATGGAAACGGATTGGAATGGCTAGTGGTCTGTACTCTGTGGACCCTAACATGGTGTATGTGTCTCATCCGTGCCATCATCCATTTTTCAGATGATTTCATGGTATGAACCCAAAACCGAGGTAGATCAAAATCTCAAGTGGGCTACAAAGTATTGATCGAACTCTCACCATTAAAATTTTTTTAAGGCTACAAATGTTTTGAATCAAGCTGATATTTGTTTTTTGCCATCATCCACGTCTGTATGACCTGATCTACAGGTTGGATGTCAAATAAACATTATAGTGGGCCATATGAGGTTTTTAATGGTAGACGTTCAATCACTATTGTTTCCCATGGTGTGGTCCACCTAAGATTTTTATTTACCTCATTAATGTGATAGATTATTAAAATAATGTGTAAAAATGAAAGGACTGTGTGGATAAAACATATAGATCATGGTCGGGCCCATAGAACACCCACCACTAACCACCTGGCTAGTGGCATCGTCATTGACCAAACCGCATCCACAGTGCGCAGTCCCCTCCTTAAACCACGGATGCGGATTTCCTGCTAAAGCCTCTTTGAAGAAGTTTTTGCTCAAGGATGTTGGGTGGGACCCACCCCATGTTTGTGGGAAATCTACCCGTTCATCTGTTTGGCGAGCTCATTTTAGAATATTAGAAAAAAAATGAAGTGGATCCAAAACTTAAATGGGCCACATGAGAGGAAATAGTGGGGAGTTAGTGAGAATAGTTGAAACATTCTTCTAGCCATAAAAGCTTTGTTTCGAGCTAAGTTTTTTGTATTTTCACTTTATCCAAGTGGTAATGACCTTATAAATGGTTTGGATGGCATATAAACATCAAGGTGGAGCCCAGGAAGGTTTTAATGGTAGGTATATCTTTTCCCAAATTTCTCTCTCGTGTGGTCCACCTGAGTTTTGGATCCACCTCATTTTTGGTCGCCTAACCTAAAATGAGCTTGCCGAATGGAAAAACAGGGTGAATTTCCCACAAACATGGTGGTGGGCCTCACTTAGCATCCTTGCATGCGAACTTCATGGGAAAAGCTTTAGCATGAAATCCGCCTCCTCAACCAATACCAATCCACAGCCCTGCGGGAGCCTGTAGTGGGAATTATGTGTGCTACAATACTATCTTGGGCCCACAATGATGTTTGTAAGAAATTCATTCCGTTTATCTGTTTTGCGAGATCATCTTAGGACATACGACAAAAAATAGAATAGATCCAAAACTCAAGTGAGCCATACAAGATGGAAAACTGAGGAAAGTCTTTCCTACCATTGAAAGCTTCTTGGACTCTCTTGATGTTTATATGCCATCTAAACCGTTTATAAGGCAATTCTTAATGCGATGAAATAAAATTACAAAAAACTTAGCCCCATAAGTAACTTTTGCGGTTGAATAAATGTTTCGATGTTAGTCACTGAATCTCCATTGATTCCTCTCGTGAAGCACACTAGAGTTTTGGATCCACTCCTGTCTTGATATAACACACAAAAATGATCTCACAAAGCACATGGACGGGGTGAATTTCTCACAAACATCATGGTGGGCCCCACCTAGCATTCTACCGGAGTAACTTCATGTCCACAAGAAACCCACATCTAGAGGCGTGCGAGGAGGAGAGCGTCTCTCATGAGGATGTGCGTGACCAAAATTCACTCTCAAACTTGTACATTATCTACCATACATTAGATATTATGGTCGACGTTAAGGTTCGCAGGTAGGGAGGTGCGAACCAGTTATATATGGTAAAAAAATCAGCTTTATCTTTTTAAGATTAGGCAATCAATTCCCACCGTTTCTCGTGATTTGGTCGACTTGAGCTTTGCATCTTTGCCTTTGTTTTTTTTTTTTTTTTTAAAGCTCAAACTAGGCCCCGTGGTTAAGATCCACCCAAACCGCGCCCCCTGATTTCCAACGAACGTCTCGGTGCGCCCCACGTGGATTCCGACTGCACGAACTTCGGGTTACCAATTTCTCCGTCGGGTCCAACCTCCAACAAAGGCAAGCAAAGACAAAAGGAGGTCTGTACTCAGATCTCTACTTCGAGGGTTTACCAGAAATTTACGAGCTGCAGAAATGGGGAATCAACCGAATACTCCTTCCAACAATCAGAGAGCGACTACCGTGTTTGATCTCGACGTTGATGCTCTGTCCCGCTGCGTGCGAAATCTAAGCCTTCAAGACCTCTCGAACATGGCCATGACCTGCAAATTCTTCCGGGGAGTCGCATATTCCGATTCGATCTGGCATGGTTGGCTAAGGTACCTTCCTTGCGTGCATTGGATCGTCCTTTTCTCTCTCTCGTTTTTTCTCCTCCTCATCCTCATCATCATCATCATTGTCATGATTTCCAAATGCTGTTTGTTTTCTGAATTTGGAGTAGTAATTGAATTTGAGATGTTGGGAGAATTACTTGATCTTATTATGAAGAGAGAAGAAACTCGGTGACAGTTTATTATGCCTGGCGAGGTCGATTGGGCTAAGAGTATGCTAGGTGGGCCCCATTGTGAACATGTCATAGCCTAGAAAATTTCCCTGTCCACTCATCAAGGTGGCCAATTCATACAACTAGATCAAGGAAGAAACTATTTGCAACAAGATTCAATATGCTGCATCGAATTTCGAACCACAATAGAGAAGATTACAAGACTGTGACTCTGTGAGCAAGCTCAACAGTCCTCTAGTCTTAAACTAGAGATCACTGCCACCACCCCAATAACTACCATAGAGATGTAAGAGAATTTACTCAAAGAGAATATCATTCAACTGCATCTTATGCATAGGCCTAAGCCTTATTTTTAGTGAGTGCTTACAACCTTCAATGAAATCTATGGAATCTAAAAATAGGATTCTTAGCTAGCCAAGATCTGTAAAATAAGAAAGCACTTTAAATAAGAAAAATCTAAGATTACTTATTTACTAATATAAAGATATGAAAGGAAAGGAAATTGTAGATACGCTAAAAAAGGAAAGTGGGCCTTTTCTTGTGCACACATGTGGAGCGTGTATGTGTGGATGTGGGGTAATTGCATCCATTTCAGACCATGGCTCTGGTTCAGATAATCAATCAAGATAATCTGAATGGTTGGATTCTTCAAATCTTGATCAATCAGATTGTGTGGCCATTTGGTTGCATCACCAATGTGTACTTGTGTGTTGTGACTGCATGTGTGCAATGCTTGCGTTTTGCTCATGCCAGATTTATGGCTGCAAATGACACTATTCCCTGAGCTAAAGGTTATTTGTAGTTCAGTAGCCACCCATTTAAGCAGGCCCACCTTATTCCAGTCCATGCCGTTCATCTGTGGTGGTGACTGTTATGATTGCATGAGATCCCAAACGTCTCTGCATTGGGAAATCTTATCCATATGATTGATGAACTCTCTCCTTGAATCCAGGCCACAGCTAAACTGTCTATTAATGCCCACCAATTGGATAGTCGGGATCATCCGATAAGAAGAGTTTTGGGGCATGAATGATACATAATGGGCCTCACCAGATGGATGGTCTGAACCATAGAAAGGTGGGTCCCACTGGTACAGTTGCTTTGCCAGACCCATAAGTGGTATTTAGTTAAGTCAAGCTTCATATAATGCCTCTTTAGTTAAAGATTGGGCATTTGGTTGCATGGTTCTGAAAATCGGTATCGTACCAGTCGATACGGGTGTATCATGTTCATATTAGCTCGATACAATACACGATATAGAGCTGTATTGGCTGTATTGGAATCGGTTGGACTGTATCGGCTGATACAACCCGTATCGGTGCCAATATAGCCGATACAAGCTGATACCCCAGATTTTATATATATATATATATATATATATATATATATATATATATATATATATATATATATATATATATATAGAGAGAGAGAGAGAGAGAGAGAGAGAGAGAGAGAGAGAGAGAGAGAGAGAGAGAGAGAGAGAGTCATGCTCACGTGCGCACCTATGCACGCGTGTCGTGGGTGTCTAATCTGAACGGTCCATGTGATGCGGAATCCCATGAAACTTAAAGGGACAAATTTTCACCCTGATCTAAAATTCTGGTGGGCCATAGCAAAGAGAAATGCAAATCAAGGGAGGAAACTGTTTTCATTTTTCATGGCCCACCAAAGTTTTGGATCAAAGTAAAACTTGGGCCCAAGGGGTTTCATGAGGTGCTGCTTCACATGGACGGTTCAGATTTTGGATCCACATCACATATGATGGGTTCTCAAAAAAGTTCGCACCAGTTTCGTGCGAACTGGTGCGCAGGTGTGAGCATTTCTATATATATATATATATATATATATATATATATATATGAAATTCACTCATGTCTCATCTTATTCTTTTCACTTAAGCATGGAAGAATCTCGTCTCATCTCATTCTTTTCACTTAAACATGGAAGGATCTTAAAAATTCATTTTAGGCTAGATTTAGACCTATTTTGGGATCAAAACAAATTATTTGAATGGGATTCGACAAATCGAAGTGAAGTGGACCATTATGGGAAAAGTTGAAAAGAAGGGCAAACCTTCACTTTCTTTTTTATATTTCCATCATCTTTTTGTTATATTTCCAATGTTTCAAGTTCCTCGTTTCTAGAGCACATTGTGTTTGAGGGGTAATGTTGAAGTATATGAGATATGGACCTAGTTAAATAGGTCAATGGACTCAGTTGAATAGAATGCAAGTAAGATTTGAATAATTGGGCAATTGGGCCCAACCCAATTGGAAAGCCCAAGAAGACACACGGTTTTCACACATTGTTGGGTTCTACACATAATGAAGATTGGAGTTAGGGTAGCCATTCAATTGCAAATTGTAACAGCCCGAGATTTCACGGCCAGAGTTTATACTTGTGCTCGAGAAAACCGGGTGTTAATAATGTATAAACTGGATGCAAAAATCGCACCCTATTTTTTTTGTTTGATTTACCTCCAGATACATTCATGAAGGTAACATTCACAATAATAAAATCAACCATATTTATTATATTTCATCAGAGTAAAAAAAATAATCAAAGGCGTTCCCAATGGAAGCTTATTACATTCATCGAGTTCACAACGGAAATATAAAACTAAGTAAATAATCTATCTTCATATTCTTTTGGTGCTGTCTTCTATAGGGAGATAGTCCACTAAGTCTTCAATCTGTACGTCACCTACAACATCTGTACGGTTGGGAGAGGGTCAATGCCTTACTCATAGTGATGGTTATCCTTTAAGATTAACAGTAATTCAAGAGATTCATAAAGCACTGTAAAGGTTCTGATACGTCAAGTACTCCACATTACAAGAGGTATCAATGCGCAATCAATCTATGAGATGCATGCCTAGCAAAATATATGCGGTATATCACACTTAGCGATCGCCACAATGTGGAATATGATTAAAGTTATCCGACTCGCCTTGCATCCCATACTACGGAGATTCGCTGGCGTGTCCCAGGCTTAACATGGCTTTACGCGGTTAACCTTAGACAGCCACAACACATGACCGAGTGAATACGCCCCCAGAGATTGGAGCGGTTATTTGCGACAACCAACCCCCCTCCATTAGAAAGGAATTGATGGACTGCATATACAGAATGACTCACGTACACTAATTAGGGCAACATCACCCAAGACCGAGGAATTACGTGTTGCCTCAGGGCCGCTACCGAAAACACATTACGTCTACGATATTTAATCGATCGCTAGAGAAGGGATTCCCATCATAGTACTTGCACCAAGAGAGAATTCGTTAAATTATGGAAGGTTAAGAATATCAAGACACCTGCCGAACCTTTATGGTAAAGGAGACGAGTGACAGTAACTAGCTCGAATAGGAGGCAAGTGACAAAGGTTAACTCAAGTATGAGGAGAGTGGTTAAGGCCAACTCATGATGAATAAAAGCAAGAGCAAGGCTTGTATCCATAGCCTCACATAGATTCAGGAAAGCCTCCTACAATGGATATCATGTAAAAATATCAAAAGGGCCAGTAATTGATGGTGAAACATATAATAGCATGGAAGATTCAAAGTGATATGTTAAAGGCCAGATAAAGTACATGCGAAGGCAAGATCAAATTCATGAAGGCATGAAAAGGCAGGATAAAATTATCAACTTAAATTAGCGTTAGCCTAAAGGATAAAACCCTCACCTTTGACGTTGAAGTGTCCTCTCGTCTTGTTAGAACCTAGTGCGTGCCCTCTAAATTCGACTTCAACCATAGATTACACCAATTATATGATTAGGGCCTAAGCCAAGGTTCCACCTTTAAACTAATTATCATTTAAATTTAAACTTAATATAAACCTTTATGCAAATGGCTACTTACCTTGATCTTACACCTAAGCCTTGGCCCTAAAACGGGTTTAACTCCATTCTTTCACTGAGTCGACTCGGTCATGACCTGGGCACGCATCTTCCTTTCCTTTTCTTTCTTCCTTTCTTTCTCTCTTTCTTTCCTTCCTTCACGGACAAAGCTTTTCTCTCCTTGATGCTGCTGGACAGATTTCTCTCTCTGTCTTGCTTCCATTTTCTTTCTCTTGTGGTCTCTCTTGCTCTCACGTTTCTTCCCCCCCCCCCCCCTCCCCCCCTCTTGTTCTCACAATCTTCTCTAGGATCGGGCGTGAGGCTTTTATAGGCCTAGGGACTTCCAGACCTTTCCTTCGAAACCTTTCGCAGGACTGTTTTACGCAGCCCTTGCGTGGCGAAAGTCATGCAGGCGTCCTACGTTTGATAGAAGTCGACGCGACCAACCGTCCGATCCTTCCGAGATCAAGTCGGATCTGCAAGAGTCGTTGTCTGGACGATTTAGATCCTGTGATAGGGCCAGCGATCAATATTTAGATCGCTACTTTGGACGAGGAAGATGATTTCTCTTCAATGGCAAATCGTCCCCTGGCCTGTATTCGTTCGAGGAGCTTCTTCTGGATGGTCCAGATTCCTCGAGGAATGCTCAGGATCTCTTACAGATGGAGGTTTGGATCGTTCCTGTCAGTGGGTCCTGCGATAATGCGCAGTTTCCGATTTTTACCGCGGTTTGTGCGGACGACCGGGCAATCTGGGACTCCCTATCGTAATAGGAACTGCATCTGGTCTTCCCGACATCTCTGGAGGAGTCAAAACTCCCTATTCCTAGTTTTGGACGGTCCGGATCTTCTAATGCCATTGTGATGGGAGGCCACAACGTCAATCAGATGGACGGTGTCTGTTAAACCTGCGGACAACGCCTAGCCAGTTTGCAACGGTTGTAGTGGCACGTGTGCGTGCATGAGTTCACGCGGTCAGCATGGGTTTGGTCGATTTTGTCTTCTGGACTTGATGAACGGTCTAGATCATCCAGAAGGATGATCATGGTGGCCCACAGTAATCACCATCAGACATTGTTCGATCGAGTTGCGGGCGGGAGAGGATTTAAAAAACGAGTCGGGTCAAGATAGGTTTGACCCGCTCTTTGGTTCAGTGCACGTTTGGTGCACCTTCGTGGGTACACTAGCGGGAACGTGGTGGGGCCCATGGTACGTACGTCAAATTACATGATGGACGGTCTTGTCACAAAATCAACGGTCAGATGGCTTGATCTATGAATGGAGATCATCCTCAACGGTTAGGTTAGTGTCAGGGCAAGGATGTAAGGCTAGAATAGTTGGATTGGTAATGTATACACGTATATGTTACGGTAACGCTCGAGGACTTTCGATGCTCTAGTATCGAAAAGTTCGGGGCTTTACAATATGTCAGTGGACCTATTGAATAGAATGCAAGTAAGATTTGAATAATTGGGCAATTGGGCCCAACCCAATTGGAAAGCCCAAGAAGACACAAGTTTCACACGTTGTTGGGTTCTATACATAATGAAGATTGGAGTTAGGTCAGTGGACTCAATTGAATAGAATGCAAGTAAGATTTGAATAATTGGGCAATTGGGCCCAACCCAATTGGAAAGCCCAAGAAGACACACGGTTTTCACACGTTGTTGGGTTATATACATAATCAAGATTGGAGTTAGGGTAGCCATTCAATTGCAAACCCTCTCTCCTTTTTTCAACTCTCTCTCTCTCTCTCTCTCTCTCATCTCTTAATTCCACCTCCATTGCATTCTCTTCTTCTCTTCTTGCTTCTTCATTGACATTGCCGATCAATCCACACTTCGCCTGAGTGTGCATGGCTTGCTGGCCTACTGTTGGTCATCATCTAATCAACGGTCAGCCGGCGCCATTTACACTATAAAATGCTGGTACTCAGGAGAGAGAAAGTAAGGGCCAAGTATAAACAATCAGGAGTATGACGGAAATGAGTACCTAGGAAGTTGTACAGAAGGTTCAAAATTAACGTCCTCAGAAACTAGAACAATCACAGCCATTATCTGATCAGGAACAACAGATGGAATTTCTGGAATGATCTCAATGTGAATAATATTCTAGAATGATCAGATGATGCATTATAAATCCCAGTCCCAGTGGTGTCACTGGGATTTAATCCATCACCAAGTTTTAGCCTCTGGGACCTGGCAGTTTGGGGTGTCAAGCCAATGTGGGATGTAGTCAGTGTTCGAGTTGTCGTTATCGCTACAAGTTTCGCTGGCCAGAGATAAAGATATAATATCGTTATAGCCGATAATATCGCCGATAACCGGAAATGTAGGGAAAAGGGAGGAAACTTGGGGAAAATGATGGAATTTTTCAGTAAAACTTCAAGACATGGCTAAATACACATATTTACATATTTAGGAATTAAAAATTGTGAAAAGAATACATTACATAATAAGTTTTCATTTAATGGGACCCAAAAAGCATGCGATGCCATAAAAAATCACTTTAATAGCAACCAAAATAAGTTTATATATTACAAATGCAGCTGACATACATTAATTAAGACACGTAAAAGTAAATGAACTCAAAGAAAACAACAAATATATGATTGATCCAGAACTTTTGTGGCCAATTAATCGTCGATCACCACTTTTTCCTTTGGTATGGTCCACTTGATAATTGGATGTGCTTATTTTTTGGATAATAAGCTAAAATGATTTGGTATCTACACCGTTAACTCATTTTGACAAATCATTTTATGGTATGGGCCAAAAAATGAAATGAATCCAAATCTTACGTGGACCACACCACATGAAAAAGTGATCATTGAATGACAACCATTAAAAAAATTACGGGGGCTACATAAGTTTTGGAGCAAGCTAATGTTTATGTTTTCCCTTCATCCAGGTCTATTAGACCTTATGAACAAATTGGATGGAAAATAAACATCATGATGGGCCTCAGGAAAGCTTCAACGGTGGATATCATTCCCACCACAACTTCCTGTGGTGTGGACCACTTGAGCCTCATATCTGGCTACATTTTGGGCTCATTCCCTAGAATAACATATCAAAATGGATGAACGGTGTAGATAAAACAAATATATCATGGTGGGCCTTACAGAGTCCTGACAGACCATCCATCTCTAGGCTCCTGATCCGCACCAATGCAGATTTTCCCAGCAGCAGAGTTACCTGAGAATTTTCTGAGAACTCATCATATGTGATGTGGGTCCAAAATCTGAACGGTCTAAGTGATGCAGCACTCCATGAAACTTCTATGGTTCAACTTTTGCTTTCATATAAGACTTCGGTAGGCCATTATAAAAGAAAACAATTTTTTTCCCTTGATTTGCATCTTTCTTTGCTATGGCCCACCAGAGTTTTAGATCAGGGTAAAATTTGGTTCCTGGGAGTTTCATGGGATGCTACATCACATGAACGGTTTAGATTGGAGGCCCACTACACGTGTGAAAAAATGCGTACGTGGCTCCGTGCCCCATGAAAAAGGACGCGGATTAGCTATATGACAGGTTGAGCAGCGAGATTCGCTACTGAAGTGGCGTCACCAAGTTATGTGGATCCTATCATGATGTGTTGTATCCACACCGTACATCCATTTGGAGAGAACATTTTAAGGCATGATCCAAAGAATTAGGCAGATCCAAAACTATAATGGACCCCACCACAAAAAACAGTGGAGTGAGTTACACCCACCGTTGAAACCTTCCTAAGGTCCACCGTAATGTTTATTTGAGATCTAATCCGTTCATATGTTAACACAAACATTAAATGAGGTAAAACAAAAATATTAGCTTCATTGAAAACTTTTGTGGCCATTAGAAATTTTTAATGGTGAGCGTCACTCTCCACTTTTTCTGTGGTGGGGTCCACTCGAGATTCGGATCTGAATCATTCTTTGGCTCATGACCTAAAATGGTCTCTCAAAATGGATGGACGGTGTGGATACAAAACATACATCATGGTGGACCCACATAACTTGGTGACGTCACTTCCTACTCAACCCGTCAGTGACGCATCCGCGCCCGATAAAAAGGGGTTCCGAACCCATTTTTCATACGAGAGACCCTGGAACCCTAAATTCTTCCCCAAATCTCCGGATTTCTCTGGAATTTTTTTTTTTTCTCATTTTCTTCCTAAATCAATTCCGTTAACAATCTAATAGAAGAAAGAAGAAAAGGGAATCGAGATTTTCTTTACAGGTGCGGATATCCACCCTATTGGAAGTTTCTCTCTCTCTCTCTCTCTCTCTCTCTCTCTCTCTCTCTCGTTTCCAATTTTTTCGGAATGTTTCTTCCGACGTGTTTCGTGTCGTTGGACTGCGATACCGACACTATCGGCAAATATATCGGCCGATATTGCGAACACTGAGTGACAACTGGACTTTTTGCAAAAAATCGATAAAATCGCCGAAAAATCGGCGATATTAGTAAGAGAAACGAAAAAAGGGAGTTTCGGTGTCGCAACTCTAGCGATACCGAAATTATCGGCGATAATTCGATAATTTCGCCGATAATTTAAACACTGGATGTAGTGCCGTATGGATAAAGGATCTTCCAAGAACTTGCTCCAGGCTGCAGCTGCACCCCTAATGAGGCTCCGCAAGGGATTGTCATGGCTATAGTACCTGGCCATCAAAGTTTCCATTGCAAACTTGCAACTGACTGCTGAGAAGCAATGCAACCATGCACCAGCTTGGGGCAGTGGCTGTGAAGTGGTTGGTACCACTAGATCATGGCAACCGTCAGAGCTGCTTAGTCTGTGAAAGGTGGTTTTCCTATGCAGGTCAAATGGACAGCTGGTGGTGAACCCCAGAAACCACATCACCAAAAGATTGAAGCAGCAATGGAGGAATTAGTTCCTTTGCCCAGAAGCAAAAAATAAATTACCCTGTGGCTTGGCAGAGTGCAGGCAGAGGAAGCAAAAGGAAAGATGCTGGGAGAATTACTAGCATTGCTGTGTTGTGGGAAGTTTGGAGGGAACGCCACAGCCAATCTTTTTGTGATAAATTGAATACGCCAGGAGCCATATTCATGCAAGTTAAGCTTTCCATCGTTGAGGGGGCCAATATGGCGAATATCCAAAGTGGAAATGTGAGGGATATTATAAAGGGTGTTTGATGTATTTGCTTGTTTTGATGGGATGACAGCTTGTCATCTATGACGTTTTCTTGTCTCTTTGAATGAAATTCGGAATCATTCAAAAAAAAAAAAAAAGAATAAAAAAAGAAAAAGAAAAAAAAGAACACTCCAGTTCAAGCATACAAGCAAATAAACATACAAAATATTTGGGTTTCTTTAAATAGGAAACAAAATTAAAAAGGTTCTTTTGATGCAAGAAACGAACATATGTGCATGCAAATTTCTAGCATTTATTAAAGCAGCAGAACAAGAAAGATAAAAAAAAACAAGATCTTTGTGAGCCTAATTTAATGCTTCTCTTGGTTGATCCACATACCTCGAACTTCGAATTGATCTCTCTCTTGAGCTGTTCAGATCTTAATCCAATCGCTCGCTCAAAAGAATGAGAGGAGGTGACTATATGGTCTTTTTCAGTAAGGACATGCGAGAATGTATGACATCTCCCCTCACTCTAATGGTAAGTTTCCAAGGGATTGGAATGAGTTGCTCATATTGGAATGATGCCCAGCAAGCATATCCAGTCACCATTACATTGGCTTGCTATTATGGCCACGTGTGGCACCTCACAACCTACCACAGTAAGATTTACCAACTTGAGAGAAGACAACTGCCCTAAGTAACACGAAATCTATGCAGGATATATGTACATGACTTCTTATAGAAATCTGCTGCTTTTCCTACAATAATCTAAGAAAATTTTAGTAAAATTGTTTTTCATGATTTCTAGTTGATGAAAATGGACCAATTGGGTTCTACTTTTAAGAAAATAGTCCAACATGGAAGATCATGAAACTCCCCCTAGGCTGGAACACATGCAACAATTTTCCAACAAAAAAAAACATTTTCATGAAGGTACCTTTTATAGATTTCATGTTAACTATTGAAAAACCATGAAACACATATAATGAAAATTATCGATCATTATTTTGTGATTGACATGCACTCCCCATTTACTAGTGCATGGAGCTGCAGGCATGTCTTACTTGGTAGAGAAATGTAATGTAGGGAGTTGTCATTTCCTAGTCAATTATTGTTCGATTCCTTGAAATTTTCATCAAAGCCTCCTGTGTCTGATTGAATTCTGCAGGGAACATTGGCTGCAACAGTATACATCATCTAGCTTTTCACAAATTTCAGGAGTTAGGGAAGCATATTTGGCTAGGCGTACTGCATTGCACCAATTTAAATTTCATGATCCTTTAACTAGGTATCTCCTTGAGAATCCAAGACCTTGCAGCCATATCTTGCTGGACAAAAACCATGTCTATCTTGCACAGGTATGAGCTATATTTTCCTTCTAGACAATGGCCATCTCTTCTTTATATCTTATGAGGTTCAGTGACTTGAATGCGTAGAGGTGCAAAATCGAATTAGAAGTGAGAATCATACATTAACATCATGTAAAGGTTTCTGCAAAACATGTAGTGTGAGGGAAAGCTTCTTCTTCTTCTATTTTTCTTGTGGGGGAGGGTGAGACAATGCTAATTGTTGGGGGAAAATCTGCAAGTCCAAAAGTCGGCTTATGGAATGGACCAACTCTACTGAACCAACACAGGCCCAGTGAAACTCGAGCTTGATAAGGCCTCTACGTCCAAAAGCAGGCTGACTTTCAAGTAGGTAAAAGCAAATGCAAATACACTCGAAAGGCTACTAAGCCCACGTAAGTGGTCGAAGGGCCGACCTAATTCATAGGTCGGCTAAAGGACGATTATGGACTGCCCACAAACCAGCCACATGTCGATCACAGATCGACCATAGCTCGGCCACAGATCGGTTACAAACTGACCATAACTCAGTTATAGATCGGTCATAGGTCGACTATAGATCAGTCACAGGATAATCACAGATCGACCATAGATTGATCGAAGATCAGTTGAAGGACAATCACAGATCGGCCATAGCCCGGTTATAGATCGCCACAAACTAAACAAATGCTCCTAACGGAGTCAAGAAGGTTCATCATCAGAACGAAGGGAATGTGATCCCTTTGGCTTGGCTGACGGTCGAACATGATGAATGCTGACCTATCGAGCAAAACGGTATCGGTCGCTCTTAACTCGACATCCGCCCCGAGGTACGACCTAAAGCTGAGCTATAAGCTCTGAAGGATCTTTAAAGATCTCCCAAGATCTTCGGAGGATAAAATCATATCCTGGGGATCTCGGATGACCGTAATCTCAGGAAGATCTCCGGCATATCAGCAGTCCTAAATAAAAAAAGACTCTTTACGGTGTGATCTTTCCTCTTATATAAATAGGAGCATATCTAATGGTGAAAGGTACGCAAAATCTCTCACCCAAAACCCCTCAATACTACAAGACCCAGATTCGTAGCCTGACTTTGGCATCGGAGGGTCCCCTGCCCTAGCCAGGGTCTCCTTTGTCTTCTTCCTATGCAGGTACTCAAAGGTTGAAAAAGGGTGGATCAGATTTTTGCACCAACAGTTTGGTGTCGTCTATGGGAACGACACAGTCAATCCGTTCCAGTACTATCAGCAAACGAACAATTTTTATTAATTGCGAAAGGAAAGAAGAAAGCCTAGTCTCCCCCCGTGGCAATCCCGATCACCGCCGTACCTACGCCTGCCCAGGCCACACAACCCGTTGAATGCCCTGAGTGACGGGAGAGCCGCAATGGCTCCCCGCAACATCAGACCACTTCGGGATCGAGCCGATGCGGCCAGCAAAGGCATGGCAGGGGCGGACGACGAGACGCTCTCGAAAGAGAAGTTGGAGAGATCAGAGCCGACCTAGGCTATCTAAAGCAGATGATGGAAAATATCCAGTTGCGTCACGTCTATGAGTCCGATCATCAAGGGGAGGGACAGTTGAGTTATGTCAGACCTTGTGTTAACCCTCCTCAGCCCTCGGTCGTACACATCGCCTCTCAACAGAACCCTCAGCCTGCCCCTGCCGAGCCTATTCCGTCTCACGTGTCGAGAACGGTACCCCTACCTACTTCTGACTTGCGGCATGAGATAGATCGGCGAAGGCGTAGTAGGGCCCCAGTTGAGGCCACCGCCGACAGCGAAGAGCCTTGGAAGACCGAATTGCAGAATCTACAACGACAAATCACCGATATGAAGCAGACTTATCGAAGCACCACAACTGCCCCGGAGGAGTCGGAATCCCCCTTTACGGTCGGCATCATGCAGGCACATCTACTGGACATGTTTCGGTTACCTCAAATCGCTCCCTTTACGGGGAATATTGACCCAACAGAGCATATGGAGTCTTTCAGGACCTACGTGGAACTCCATAATGCATCCAATGCGGTCAAGTGCCGAGCTTTCTCACTAACTCTAGCCGACGCTGCTGGACTTTGGTTTAAACAACTGAAACCGAGGTCCATTAAGAGTTTTCCGAGCTTAGTGAGGCCTTCATCACTAATTTCATTGGAGGGAAGAAGATGTTGAAAGCACCGGCCCATCTGATGAACATAGTTCAGAAAGATGGCGAACTACTAAAAGATTATATCAAGCGCTTCAATCTAGAAGCACTACAAGTGCGGAAACACTCGGATGAAACTGTGCTGAACGCCATCATGACTGGGCTGAGAGACAAACCGTTCCTCTTCTCTCTGGATAAAAACCCTCCTACCACATTGGCGGAGTTCCTAAACCGATCGCAGAAGTATGCTAATGCCGAAGAGTCCCGGATCTTGCGAGACGCTGTCCAAAACAAAGGCTACACGGCTAAAGAACAGGCGAAAAAAGAACCAAACTCGACCAACACAAGCAAGAAGTGAAAAGACGATCGCTTCCGTGATGACCGTAGGTCGAGCAAGTGGCCTGATAGCAAGTTCACTAATTATACCCCGCTGAACAAACCTCAGGAGCAAGTCCTAATGGAGATTAAAGACGAACGCTTCGTCCATTGGCCGAACAAACTACGAGGCAATCCCAACCGAAGGAGCAAGAGTAAGTACTGCCATTTTCATTGGGACCACGGGCATAATATGAACGATTGTTATCACCTCAAACAGGATATCGAAAGGCTTATCCGGGAAGGTCACCTCGTCGAACACAGAGAACAAAGGGTAAGCTAAACCTTTGCTGAGGAACAATCAATCGATAACCAACCAACCGGGGGAAATCCGAACAATATTTGGAGGCCACAAGGGCGAAGGCTATTCGAACAACGCCCGAAAGAACCATGCAAGGAGCATCGGATGCCCAGAAGCAGAAGTTATGGTCCTTGCCCGACCATCGAAAGAGAGAAAGTTGGAAAGGTACAATGTAACTTTCACTGATGAAGATGCCCGAGGTGTTCACCACCCTCACGACGATGCATTGGTAGTCACCGTTACTATAGCCAATTGGAGTCTTTCGAATCCTCGTTGACACAAGTTCGTCAGCGGACGTGCTTTTCCTCCAGGCTTTCTATAAGATGAGCATTGGACGAGCTTCACTTCGAGCCGTGAAACTCCCTTAATCGGATTCTCTGGAGGTTAGGTCATGCCTGAAGGGGCTATTCAGCTCTCGCTCACGGTTGGGGACGATAAGAATCAGACCACCGTGATGGTCGACTTCCTGGTGGTCGACCAATCATCCGTCTACAACGCTATCCTTGGTCGACCATCATTGTATCTTCTCCGAGCGGCGGTATTGACCTACCACCTCGCTATGAAATTCCCTACCGAACATGGTGTGGGAATTGTCAAGGGCTACCAACAGGACGCTCGACAGTGTTATGCCACAGCTCTGAGGGTCCCCCGCGAGACAATGATGATCGAGTCGTTGGATCCACGAGAGGAATCCCAAACACGTGGCTGACCTATGGAAGACCTTGTCCCGATCCTTCTGGACGAGTTAGATCCCTCCAAAGCGGTGCAGATTGGGTCGTCACTGATGCCACCATTGCGGGACAAGCTAGTATCCCTCCTCCGACGCTTCGCCGATGTTTTTACTTGGTCCCATGAGGATATGCCGGGCATTGATCCCGTCGTTATGATGCATCGGCTAAACATCGACCCATCCTACCGCTCGATTTGACAAAAGCGACAAACTTTTGGACTAAAAAGGTACGCGGTAATTGTAGAAGAGGTCAGCAAGCTCCTCAAGGCCGGCTTCATCGAGGAAATATACTACCCGGAATGGGTGGCTAATGTTGTACTGGTCAAGAAAACTAACGGGAAGTGGCGTGTCTGTGTAGACTACATCGACCTAAATAAAGCTTGCCTAAAAGACAACTTTCCTCTTCCTAGGATCGATCAGTTAGTTGACAGTACTACGGGACACGAGTTGCTTAGCTTTATGGATGCATATTCATGATACAATCAAATTGTAATGCACCCAACAGATAAATCTAAGACCGCCTTTGTCACTGACAAAAGTCTCTACTGTTACCGTGTGATGCCCTTTGGTTTGAAGAATGCAAGAGCGACCTACCAAAGGTTGGTTAATGAAATGTTCGCCAGCCGGATAGGTCGGACCATGGAAGTGTATATTGACGACATGCTCGTTACCATGGAAGTGTATATTGACGACATGCTCGTTAAGAGTATAAAAGTCACCGACCATGTAGCCAACCTAGAGGAAATGCTCCTCATCCTCTGAAAATACCAAAAACTAAACCCGAACAAGTGTGCCTTCGGAGTAAGTTCGGGAAAGTTCCTCGGGTTTTTGGTCAGCCAGCGTGGGAATGAGGCTAATCCCGAGAAGATAAAAGCCCTTCTCGACATATAATCTCCGAAGACGATCAAGGATATACAAAGGCTGACTGGAAGGATAGTCGCCCTTAATCACTTCGTATCCAGAGCCACAGATAAATGTCTTCCTTTCTTCAAACAGCTGAAGCGGAGGCAAATTATCGAATGGACCGACGAATGCGAGACGACTTTCCAGCAGCTCAAGGAATACCTCGGATCACCGCCGTTACTCTCCAAACCCAAGTCAGGCGAAACACTATTGCTGTATCTAGCTATATCAGATGCAGCGGTCAGCTCGGCATTGATAAGGGAATACAAAGGGAGGCAATTGCCGGTTTACTACATCAGCAAAGCATTAGTCCCAGCGGAGACGAGATATCCGACCTTGGAAAAATTGGCCTTAGCCTTGGTCACGTCCTCCCGATGTCTACGGCCGTATTTCCAAGCTCACCCGATCGTTGTCAAGACTGATCACCCACTTCGACAAGTCTTGCAAAAACCCGAAGCCTTGGGCTGATTGACCAAGTGGGCGATCGAGCTGAGTGAGTTCGACATTAAGTATCAGCCACGAGCCGCGATAAAAGGCCAAGCAATAGCGGATTTTATTGTCGAACTAACACAACCGACAGAGCAAGAGCTGACGCAAGACCAATCTCTGGCTGACTTAAGTGCTGAACTTCCCCTTGACCAGCATGCTGCTGAGCCTCTCAATAACGACCCAGTTCCCGACCCACCACTCTGGACGCTCTACGTAGATGGCTCATCCAACTCTAAGGCAAGTGGGGTCGGGGTAGTCTTAGAAACTCTTGACCATACGTATATGCAGTATGCTTTGAGATTCTGATTCCAAGCCTTTAACAATATAGCGGAATACGAAGCCCTGATCATCGGACTCACACTGGCAACAAGCATGGGGGCTCAGCGTCTCGAAGTTTTTAGTGACTCACAGTTGATTGTCAATCAGATAGCCGGCGTTTACCAAGCTAAGAAAGATCGTCTGAAGGCCTATTTCTAAAAAGCCAGGAAATTGATCGGAAGTTTTCAGAAGTGTACCATCGCCCTAATTCTGCGGGCGGAAAACACCAAAGCTGACATGTTAGCAAAGCTCGCCACAGCAGATGAGGATGAAATCCCCAGATCCATCCTGATCGAGTTCTTAGCTAAACCGAGTATCGACGAAGCTGACCCTACGCTCATCCTTCCACTTAGCTCGGAACCGACATGGATGGATCCGATCGTCCGATACCTTGAGAGCGGCGAGCTCCCTGAAGATTGAGTGGAAGCATGACGAATGAAAGTCAAGGCCGTCCGATATACTGTACTTGGCGGCGTGCTTTATAAGAAAGGGTTTTACCTCCCTTACTTGACCAGACGAAGCAGAGTACGTCCTAAAGGAAATCCATGAAGGAATTTGTAGAAATCACTCGGGAAGCCGCTCACTAGCCCACAAGGTCATCCGGCAGGGGTATTACTGGCCGACCATCCAGCACGATTCTCGGAAGCTCGTTCAAAGATGCGACAAGTGCCAGAGATTTGTAAACATTCCTCGACAGCCACCAGAAGAACTCACGCCAATGGCCGGGCCTTGGCTGTTTGCCCAATGGGGGGGTCGATATCATTGGCCTGCTCCTTACGGGCAAAGGCCAGACCAAGTTTGCTATAGTTGCGATCGACTACTTCACCAAGTGGGTGAAAGTCGAGCCATTAACAAAGATTACCGAGCAGAAGATCACGGACTTCATTTGGAAAAACATTATATGCAGATTCGGAGTTCCTCAGACTATCGTCTCCGGCAATGGAAAGCAGTTCGACAACAAGCAATACCAAGGAATGTGAGAAAACCTTAGGATCCGTAACGTCTACTCATCGCCATGGCACCCACAGTCGAACGGACAGGTAGAAGCGGGCAATAAGATCATCAAACATCATCTTCGGACCAAGCTCGAGAATGTTAAAGGGGCATGGGCCGAAGAACTTCCTAAGGTTCTATGGGCTTACCGAACCACGGTTCGGATTGCCACCGGAGAAACCCCATTCTCTGGCATATGGAGCAGAGGCGGTTACCCCCGTAGAGATCGGATTATCCTCAGCTCAGACAAGCTCGTTCGATGAGCTGACCAATGACGATCTTATATCTCTCAGTCTCGACCTCCTAGAAGAGTGAAGGGAGCAAGCTCGACTTCGGACCATCGTTCGTCAGCAGCAGGTGTCGTAATTCTACAACGCTCGGGTCAAGGTCAGACGGTTCCTAGTTGGAGATTTGGTTCTCCGAAAGGTGTTTCAAAACACCAAGGAAGAAGGAACAGGGGCCTTGGGTCCAAATTGGGAAGGCCCTTATGTAGTGTCATGTATGAGCCAACTCGGCTCATATCGACTAGAGGACTTCAGTGGTCAGCTGCTCCCACACCCCTGGAACGCCAAGCATCTGAAGACCTATTACCCATAAGTAGACTCGAGTAATGATCATTGTCCTGTAGTAAAGATAACGTCAATAAATATGCTTGTTCTCTGCCCGATCTATGTTTGATCTACATCTAATGCACATTCGATCAAGGTCTGCGGAAGATTTGATCAAGATTCATTCAAGCCGTAGCGACCTTAACTAGTGATGGATTAATGCTCAAGCGACAGCTCAGTACCAGTCCGATTGACGTTAGCAGAGTTAGAAAAATGACTCTAATGTCTTAGCTCAAACACACAAAAGTCGACCAAAATGAAACACTTTTCATTAATGGGACCAAAACCGGTCTAATCACATCGGCTTTACATCTACTACAATTCCAAGTTCTTTACATCGGATAACGACTCGAAGCTTGGGAAGATGACGTTAGGAATGCTTAAAGTGCTTAAAGAGGAAGATGACTGAAGCTGAAAAAGAGAAATCCCTTCTCTGTAAAATTAACTTCAAGACTCGGGCACTGCATTAGGAGCTACATCATCGCCCGACCCATCGGTACTCGATTCCGCCTCGTCAAAGGCCGAGAGATCAAGGTCGGGGAAGGAAGCCTTCATATCCTTTGCACACTCGGCGTAGCCTTGGCGAAAGAGAGCGTCTCTTTCGTCCGTGAACGCCTGGGAAGACAGGAATTGACGGACGACCTCCTCCCGAGCCATAGCGATGATGCCCTTGTCTCCGCCTTCAGCTTATCGAGCTTCCCCTTGACCTTAAGAAGTTCGGCGCGACCTTCATCGCACACACGCTTGGCTTCCTCCAGCTGTGCCGTCATCGCCGCGGAGGATGCCTCAGAAGCCGCCTTCACGACCTCAAGCTGGGCATCCAGCCGAACTGCCCTTTGCTCGGCTCCCTCGGCCCGCTTGCACATTCGAGCGAACTCTGCACGCGACTTTAACACGCAAGGAGCAAACTACAAGAGAAGGAGAAAGATAAGTACGAGCAAATTAAGAAAATAGGCATTACTTCGGGCGAGATGCGTACCCCGAGCAAAGTGGTCGTCACGTGCGCAAGGATCGTCTCGGTCGGAGAGTCAAACAGAGTGCCATACTTCATGTTAGATGTATGGCAATCGATCCAAGGAAGGATCCCCTCTACAGTCTGGCGAAGTCGGCTCGCTCGCCTGTCCTTGACTTCCGCCCCCTCAGATGGACGTGCCTCCACCATAGGCTCGATGCCTCTCCGAGCATCATCAGAGATGGCTTGGTCGGGAGCAACCGTCCCTGCTGCTCCAGAGGGAGCGTCCACTTCCCCGTCCTCTTCCTCATCCACGGTGATAATCGGGTGAGAAGGGCCGACCTTCCCCTTGGATTTCGAAAAAGTCTTCTACTTCTTCTTCGGGGCTGCCGCCTCGTCCCGAGGAGGCGCACGGACCTTGGAGGGAGGGCGAATGTAAGGTCGGGCTTTGGGCATCTCTGCATAAAACAAGCACGTTAGGAGTTGCCCACTCAGAAAAATATTCAAAGTACTGGAGCTCGGTTGAAAGTCTTACCGAAGGTCATACTTGTGAGGACCAAGTCTAAGCCCGCTTCAAGAAGTCGCTCGGGTTGAAGACCCTCTAAGATCGCCGACTTTCGTCGAGGGCCTGTAAATCCTGGATCTGAGCTAAGGACCCACTGTCTAGCAGAGGCGGATTATTGGGAATGATTGAAACAAGCCAAGAAAACAAGGTCAGTTAACAGTACAAACCGATCAATGAAGGATGACCCATCTTCGCTATACGAACCTGGTTCGGAAAAAGCTCGAGGGATGAAGGACTGCGTCGATTCTGGGTCGGCTGTCTCCTAGCATCCATAAACTCAGAAGCACTTATCCCTTTAATGTTTATTAGAGGAAGGGGAGTCGGTTACCAGGGCCCCGCCGGTGTTTCGCCATGCCGAGAAGTAGTACCAGCCAGGTTGAAGGGTGTTCTGCTTCAACTGGTACAAGTGAAGGAGCTTGTCCACTGATAGCTCAGGCTGCTCAAGCTCAGCCCACAGGACTGCGTAGCCGAACAAGTCCCTCCACTCATTGGGGGTCAGCTGTCCCGGGGCCAGGCCAAGACAGCTCAAAAGGCGACGAATGATCCCCTGGAGCGGAAATCACAGGCCGCATTGAAGGGCGACCTGAAAGATCGTCACCGCCCCTTCGGGGGGTCGGTCCGGAAGGTCTTCTGCCGAAGGAAGACCAAAAATCATAGACTCGGGAATGTGATACCCGAGCCTGATCCGGATCAGTTCCTCAGCGGTCAAAGTAGAGGGCACTGTTCCCCTCGGATCCTCCTCGCCTGCTCCATCGTTTGGCGGGTCGTGTGCCTCAGTGACTTGGTCGGTCGCCGAAGACACATTCAGCCCTTGCGCCCTAGACACCCTCTTGTGCCTGGAAGACAAATCCAAGGCCCTGACAGTGGGCACCGGTCTCTGCCTTGTAGATCTCTCCTCCACCCTCCTCGACGACGAGTGTTGGAAGGCGACATCTGCCATTACCACCAGTGGCGAAGGTGGGTTTGACATCACCCTGAGACGACTACTTGCCCCACTTTCGCCACCAGATATCCCCTCCTGCGAGCTCCTAGAACCAGAAAATGGAAAGGAGGAAGGAAAAGGAGCTCACCGGAGTCGGAAATGGCGGGATTTCGGACACAAGGCGGCGGAAACGGACGCCACAACACGAGTGAGAAAAAATGGGGAAGAAGGAAGAAGGAAGAAGATGAAGTGCGGAAGAGAGGAGCCCTAGACCGTTAGGGCTCCCTTTATATAGCTACACCACATGGCAGTAGATTGGCACACACGCCACCCCACGCCGTACGAGTGCCTCTCCAGCTACCCCATCTCACCATGTGTCGTGACCCGACGCGCCGCTCGCCCTTGCCATTAAGAGCTGTGCCACGCGTCGGGCTCTCATTGGGCTGTCACTGAAGCGACAGCTTGGCGCCCCACGTGACTTTGGGCCACGCACCGAGGAGTCACGATTGAAGGCAGGGTGACTCTTCGATTAACGTGCTGACCGCCATACCAGGCATTAATGACAATGCGGACCGACCTGGCCCATTCGTAACCCAACGACCGAGCTTACTTTCTGAACTCCGTTAAAAAAGTAAGGGGGGCTTACTGTTGGGGGAAAATCTGCAAGTTCGAAAGTCGGCTTATGGAATGGACCAACTCTACCGAATCAGCATAGGCCCAGTGAAACTCGAGCTTGATAAGGCCTTTACGTCCAAAAGTAGGCTGACCTTCAAGTAGGTAAAAGCAAATGCAATTACACTCGAAAGGCTACTAAGCCCACGTAAGTGGTTGAAGGGCCGACCTAATTTATAGGTCGGCTAAGGGACGGTTATGGACCGCCCACAAACCAGCCACATGTCGATCACGGATTGACCATAGCTCGGCCACAGATCGGTTACAAACTGACCATAGCTCAGTTATAGATCGGTCATAGGTCGACTATAGATCAGTCACAGGACGATCACAGATCAACTACAATTTGATTATAGATCAGCCATAGATTGATCGAAGATCAGTTGAAGGACGGTCACAGATCGGCCATAGCCCGGTTATAGATCGCCACAAACTAAACAAACACTCCTAACGGAGTCAAGAAGGTTCATCATCAGAACGAAGGGAATGTGATCCCTTTGGCTCGGCCGACGGTCGAACATGATGAATGCTGACCTATCGAGCAAAACGGTATCGGTCGCTCCTAACTCGACATTCGCCCCGAGGTACGACCTAAAGCCGAGCTATAAGCTCTGAAGGATCTTTAAAGATCTCCCAAGATCTTCGGAGGATAAAATCATATCCCGGGGATCTCGGACGACCATAATCTCAGGAAGATCTCCGGCATATCAGCAGTCTTAAATAAGAAAGACTCCTTGCGATGTGGTCTTCCCTCTTATATAAATAGGAGCATCTCTAATGGTGAAAGGTACGCAAAATCTCTCACCCAAAACCCCTCAATACTACAAGACCTAGATTCCTAGCCTGACTTTGGCATCGGAGGGTCCCTTGCTCTAGCCAGGGTCTCCTTTGTCTTCTTCATGTGTAGGTACTCAAAGTTTGAAAAAGGGTGGACCAGATTTTTGCATCAACACTAATTATGTTGAATTTCTTTGAATCTCACAAGGAAGCTCTTCATGAATCTCATCGTATTATTTGATTATTTTTTCAACTTTTTCCCCATGAATCTAATTGAACTTCTTTTGTTCAAAGTAGGCTGTCAGGTATGGGTATAGGCACACGTATCGGGCTTTCTTGATCCCCAAATCCCATCGTATGGGTAGACATTCATATATAACAGTAGCAAATGTGAGGACCACTAGTGGAGAGAGAAGTGATATATCCATGTTTTATGACGATATCGACCCATGTTTTAAATATTGACGATATATCCCATGATATATCTTGAATCCCACCCGTGCAATATGAAACGCACAAGTAGTGCCGATATATCCCACATGTTCAATCTGGTGAGCATTTTCAAATTTCGATCTTTTTTTTTTTTTTTTTTTTTTTTTTTGTTGTTGAAATTATGTTAAATCAATGTCAAATGGTTAAAATCCATTGGTTCTTCATGTTTTGCATGACAAATCATGGAGTTGAAGCCTTGATTTTGATATCCATTGGTTCTTCATGTTTTCTATGTTTTTTTTTCTTCAAAATTTTTCTTCAACAAGCCGTCAATTGAGACAATTTCGAAGTATTTAGGAGTGTTTGATGAAATGATAATCACATATACTCTCAATGTTATGCATTCAATTTGAATATGGTTACCTTAGTTCAGTCGGACAATGCATAACTTAGGATCCTAATTAAAAGAAACCTATTATGTGCACTTCTTTTTTTGTGATGTTATGATTTAAAGGTGTGTTAAGATCTTTTTTTTTTTTTTTACAATCCCTGAAATTCCATTAAAAAATTCAACCATTTTTCCAATGTTTCCCATGTTTCCCAAAAAGTGCGATAAATTACCCGATACAAATGATATATCTTGTGCGATAACTGATACGTATGTATCCCAAGGATGCGATATGTAACACGGTACTGATATTTCGAACACTATTCACAACTACCATAGGCTTGCACCGGGGGCCGACGTTGAACCCATATTTTGCTTTTCCTTTTTTTTTTTTTTTTTGCCATTTTTTTGTGGATGAGTTAAGGGGGCATTTACTGGAAGTCCAGTAGCTTGTTGTTTGCAAATGACGTAGTTTTGATCGACAAGATGAGGGAGGTGTTAAACACAAAGCTAGAACTATGGAGGGATGCTTTAGGAAATAAAGGTTTAAAAATTAGTCGGATTAAAATAAATTGGAAACGAGGAATTAGGTAAGACTCTGACTAAGAAGTACCCATAAATGACCATTTTCGATATCCCGAGTCAACAGTTGATGAGATCAAAGAGATCGAGAAGGATGCTACTCGTTTTATTCAAGTTAGGTGTAAGAAGTGGAGATGTGCCTTTGGAGTTTTATGTGATCACTGCTTACCAATCAAATTGATGGGGAAATTTATAGGATTGCTATAAGACTGACTATGCTTTATGGGGTAAATGTTGGGCAATTAAAGAATAACATATTCATAGGATGAGCATAGTTGAAATGAGGATGTTGAGATGAATGAGTGGCAAGACAAGGAACAATAGAATTAGAAATGAATGCATTTGAGGGAACTTCAAAGTAGCATCCATGGGAAAGTAGACTTGGAGTCTTGGATGGTTTGGCAATGTGCAACGAAGACCAATAACTATAAGATTTGGGCTTAGGAGTGAGTTGGTTCAAGTTGAAGGTCTAAAAGGACAAGCGGAAGGCCCCACGGAATGTGGGGGAGGTAGTAAGAACCATGGTCTGGAATTCAAGAAATTATCTCTTGAGGCCGTGGCTGATTTGGAAAAACTGTTTATTGAAGAGGAGGTGAAGGTGACTATTGGCTCTATGTGCGGGGAAAAAGCGCCTGGCCCTGATGGATTCCCAATCACCTTCTTCCAAAAGTTTTGGCACATTCTTATAAAGGACATTATGGATTTTGTCGGCGAGTTTTGGGAAAGGAGTTGTCTATCTACAAACTGGGGGCTTCTTTTATTGTTCTTATCCCCAAAATTCAAGGAGTGGAACACTTAAAGGACTTCAGGCCAATTACTTTGATTGGGAGCCCGTGTAAGATCCTAGACAAGATTCTTACCACCAGGTTAAGGGCAGCTCTTTCTTACGTGTTTTTTATTTTTTATTTTATTTTACACACGCACACACACCCCCATACACTCACGCCGTAGTGGGATTTCACCACCTATGGATAGTCGAACCCTTGATCGGGTGTTGAAACTCCTGAGTGTCTACCACCCGAGCAAGAGTAAGGATCCAGCTCTTTCTTATGTTATCTCTGAGTATTAGGGGGCTTTTATGGCCGGTAGATAGATCTTAGATAGTGCTCTTATCGCCCACGATTGTATTGATTCTAAACACAAGGGCAAGGATGAGGGTTTGGTGTCCAAGCCGGATCTTGAGAAGGCATACGATCACGTCAATTGAGACTTCCTTGACTACATGTTAGAGAGGTTGGATTTTGGTGTCAAGTGGAGGGGATGGATCGAGGCCTACTTCTAATCAACGTCTTTTTCTGTGTTGGTTAACGGTGCGCCGAAAGGTTTTTTCAAAGCCTCTCATGGCCTAAGACAAGGAGATCCTCTATTGTCATATTTATTCATGATGGTGTGAGAATATTGTGTACGAGTTGTCATGGGTTATCATTGGTTATAATATATCATGTATAGAGAAGCTCTAAATAGGCTTCCTTGTATAGACTTGTAGAGTGGTTATTTAAACCCAACTTTGGGTTGAAGCAATACAGAAAAACTCAAAGAGAATTCTTCTCCAAATTCTTGAGTTATCATGGTATCAAAGCCAATTTTCGACCTGGGCCACTGATCTGATTTTCGACGATCAGATCTAACTTCATAAGCCCAGAGCATAGATTGACTTCCAGTGTATCAACAGTCATCATCCCCCTGCTTGGAACATCTCAGATTTGACGATCCAGATCCATTCATCACCGGAAAACACCATCCAATCTGAAGATTCAAATCCTCATCCCGTTCTTCTTCTCCAAATACGGCAGGGTCAACCGCATCAACATCTTGATTTGGCATACCCATTTCTAAGTACTCCGACAAAACCCATCAGCCACATGTTCATTACTGCAGCAGAGCATAGTGCTGCATTACTAGCCCTTTTTCCCATCCAGCACGGATCGTTGCCTGCCTCGATCGTCCAGCGGTTAACTCAACTGTTGCACGCACTACCTCTGCTCGCCAGATCTGGTCCTGCACACGTCTCTGCATCACCAGAAATCAGCGGTATTCCTTTTTCCCATCCAGCAAGGATCGCTGGTCCAGTGGTCAACTCAGTCGTTGCACGAACTACCTTTGCTCGCCAGATCCGGTCCTGCACCCATCTCTGCATCACCAGAAATCAGCGGTACACTTCTTCTCCGTGGTTTTTTTTTAATGGCATCCATGAATCCCTCCGATAGGATCGAAACTATCCATGTTAAGTTGGATGGGAAAATTTTTTCTTTGGTTATTTAAACCCAACTTTGTGTTGAAGCAATACAGAAAAACGCAGAGAATTCTTCTCCAAATTCTTGAGTTATCAGATGGTTGGTGAAGCCCTGAGCGGCATGCTATCGAGAGGGGATGAAAATGGTTTATTTTCAGGCTTTCATATTGTAGGGATCGAGAATCAGATCACTCACCTTCAATATGCAGATGAGATGCTGCTTTTCTGTGAAGCAGGGTCAGTGGATAACCTAAGGAAAATTCTGGTGTGTTTCGAGGTAGTGTCAGGATTAAAGATTAACGTGGCGAAGTCCAAAATGCTTGGAGTGCATGTGGAAGGGGAGGAGTTTAATCGTTTCGCTGTCATTGTTGGGTGCAAAGCTGGTGCCTTTCCTTCCTCCTATTTGGGGATCCCTTTCTGTATAGGAAAACCGGTGAAACATTTGTGGAATAAGGTCATTGAAAGAATCAAGTGGAAGCTTACTTCGTGGAAGCGACATAGTTTATCTTTGGTAGGCCGGTTGATGATGTTGAAATCAACTTTCTCCAATATGCCAGTTTGCTTCTTATCGTTATTTAAATGCCCTAAGTTGGTGTTGGACAGGCTGGATAAGTTGAGGAGAAATTTTCTTTGGTCGGGAGCTAGTGATAAGAGAAAGTTCCATCTTCTAAAGTGGAAGGAAGTGTGCAAGCCGGTCCATGAGGGAGGAGTGGGTTTAAAGCAATTGGAGGCCATGAACATTGCGTTGCTTGGGAAGTGGATTTGGTGTTTTGGTGAGAATGGAGGTTGTAGAGAGAGGTGGTTGCGGGTAAGTATAACACGTAGGAAGGTGGGTGGTTCGTGAGAAAGGCTTCCCTCTATAGGGTGTCCGCAATCTGGAAATTGATAGTAGGGATAGAGCACATGGTTAGGCATGGGATTTCTTTCAAAGTGGGCAGCGACAACCACATTCAGTTTTGGATCGACCCTTGGGTAAGCGGCCAGTCTCTCCATGCCTCATTCCCAAGGATTGCCCTTCTAACTGCTGACATATTTGTTTTGGTGGCTGATTGTTTTTCCCTAGTTGAGGGAACGGTCGTTTGGTCCCCGCCATGCCGTAGGGATCTGTCAGAAGAAGAAATTGATGAAGTGGCTTCGCTTTTGAACCTCCTCCCGAGATCAATGATGATGATCACATTTATTGGTCCAGGCACCGGTCGAGGAAGTTTCCGGTGAAGTCTGTCTATGAGCTTATCATCGAGGCCGCTCCTGTCAGGCACTCCCTTGCCATATCATTTTTGGTTTTATGGTGCTCTCCCTAGTGTGGTGGCCTGTGTGGCTTTTGGGGCGGGGAAGGATTCTCACTATAGACAATTTGCAGAAAAGATCTCGTCTTCCGTAATATTTGTTTCATGTGTATGGAAAATGAGGAGTCCGTCGATCATCTATTTATTCATTGCCCTTTTGCCTGCCAAGGTTGGAATCACTTCCTCAACAGGATGCAAATGGCTTTGGTTATGCCAAACTCCGTGAATGATGTTATTTGGGCATGGCATGGTGGTGGAGATGCCAGCTCCAAGAAGGGAACTTGGAGATTGCTCCTTATGGCAATTTTTTGTGTCCTATGGGGAGCCCGTAATGGGGTGCTATTTGATAACAAGGAGGTGGGCTTGGGAGAGGTCATTTGTAAAGTGAAAAGTCTAGTTTGTACTTGGGTGGCTTTTGCTTAGTGTCACGCCCCAAACTCGGAAACCGGGCTCACAAAATTCCCAATCGCCGAATCCGTCGCTGACAGCCTCCGTAGTACCCCATTCTCGGCTCCCAGCGCCCATACGCCAGATTCCGATCCTAGGATCCTACAAGGAGGATTTTCAGCATGAAATTTTTTTTTTGTAATGGAGCATAACCACAAGCATAACCAAGTCACAAAACAACAACACCACATATCCACTATATCAAAAACTTTTAAGTACAATGCGGGAAGGGAAATACAATATAAAGATATCAAAGAAGACTCCAAAAGCTCCCGAAGACTGCTGTACGCTCCGAGCTCAACGCTGCTGCAACCTAACGCCACCTGCACGCATCTATCGTGCATAAGCTTACAAAAGCTTAGAGGGTGGTGAAAGTGTGTGTAAGGCAAGTGCCAAGTATACAATATCAGAATAATGCGGAAATATGCGGTAAGTCCATGAATGCTATCAGCTATAATAAAGCTATGTGATGCAAGACATGAATGCTATCGGCCATACCAAGGCCATGCGATGCGAGGCCTATGTAGCCAAATGTCATATGCGAGATACAAAGCAAGCGTGCCAGTACTCATCAAGTACTCATATCAGTACAGTTCCTCTCTGGATATCACCGGGGTCTAATACACCTCACACTGCCTGCCTCCTCCCTAGCTGCACAGTCAAGCAAGTGGAAGAGACCACACTATCCGCCTGACCAGTAGTCTGCCAATACCTACCCGGCTCGTCGATAGCGGACACATTTGCGAGCTGGTCAAACTCAGCCTAGCTTATAGCCCCCTCACTCAGGCGGATAAGGCCACACCCCCTTCCAACCGACTACGACACAGTGGGAGACGCGGCCTACTGGTATTCGGCACTCGGGCGCTCGTGTATCCACTCGGTCTAGACGTTGGAGCATCTCCTGGTACCAAAAAGGTTCTGGGACTTTCACCCAAGGACATCCTAAGTGCCCACAGTACTAGAACAAAGCATTTCCGGTATCCGATACAACCATCCACGATGTACCTATGGAGCCACGGCCCTGATGTCGCTAGGGCGTGCAGTGATCAAGTCACACATATGCGAGATGCATGAGTCACACCGTACAATCATGCAGAAATCTCACGCGTACCACGCGATCATGTGGGGCACTCCGTCTCATAAAGAGTCCCGTAAATGTCTCAGCCCAACGGCTTATGCTATGATCAAACATTTCTCATATCAAGCATACATATGATGCGTATGCGTATGAATCATGGAAGTACACTAAGCATGTTATAAAGTGGTGGACTATCAACAAGTATGGGCCTACTAATGGGCCCTAGGGAGAGTTATAATGCGGACATTAAACCGACATTATTCTTATAATGTGGACGTCAAACCAACATTACTCCCAAGGCATGGCCCGCCATAACCACGGAGAAATCACACATTACAATGGACCCTAAGGACAACACATTGGGCCTTAAATACATCAAATGGGCCATATCGCATGGGCCTTACATTCATCAAGTGGGCCAATGGGCCTTATGTACATTGCAATGGGCCATAACCCATGGGCCTTTGAAAACATCACAATGGGCCTTGTAATATGGGTCTCATATACATCAAAGTTGGCCTTAACAATGGGCCACGAATACCTCGAATGGGCCTAATCACATGGGCCTTATGTACATCAAAGTGGGCCTCAACAATGGCCACAAATACACATCAAGGTGGCCTCAACAACGGCCACAAGTACACATCGAAGTGGGCCTCAACAACGGCCGTAAATACACATCCAGGTGGGCCTCAACAACGGCCATAAATACACATCAAGGTGGGCCTCAACAACGGCCAAAAATATGATAAGGTGGGCCTAAAACTCTTGGGCCTTATATAAACCAAGGTGGGGTCCACCATATATATATAATACAATATATATAATATATATATACAATATTAATAATATAGTATTATATATATATATATGTATATATACATATACACACATACACTCACACACACATGCACACACGTGCACACTCACACACACATGCACACGTGCACATACACACACGCACACATACGTACGCACACCCGCCCACACACACTGTCCAGGGAGGACGGTGTGGATAGAGCATATGCATCGTGGGGAGCTCACCGTCCACCGTCAGTGGACGGTGAGAATGAAACACGTACATCACTGTGGGTCCCATGTGGGGCCCACCATAGTGTTTATCTTCCATCCAATCCGTTCATAAGACCACACGGGTCTGAAAGAAGGGGAAAAACAAATTTCAGCTTGATCTGAAACTTCTGTGGACCCCAAAAGAGTTTCAATGGTAAACGTTCAATTCACACTGTTTCTGGTGATGTGGGCCACCCGAGCGTTGGATCTGACTGATTTTTGGAGGGGACCCACCTCAGGGGGTGGTCCACCTCATGGACGGCGTGGATACAAAATATACATCATGGTGGGGCCCACGGCTGAGGGCCGTGGGACCTGCCCGTCCGCCACAGACCGCACGCGCTGTGGCCGCCGCGCCTCATGTTGTTGGGCCGGGCAGCAGCAGAAGCTGCTGCCCTTTATATATATATATATATTTGAAAACCTGTATTTTTGAGGTTTTTCTCATGTGGGGTCCGCAATAAGAAAATCCGACCCTGCCATCGGATTCCATGGTCCATAGCCAATCCATCAAGCCCAATATCGGGCATTTTTCGGTGTACAGAAATGTCAAGGAAGTTTTAAATGGTGAAAATCGTCGTTTGCTATGCTATGGCCCGCCTGAGGGTCAGATTAACCTCATATCTTGGCTCAACGCCTAAAATGGTCTGGGAAAAATGGTGGACGGCTTGGATTGAATACATTCATCAAGGTGGGGCCTACATGAGCACCCACTTCCAAGGCTTGAAAATTCAAGCCAACATTTGTGTTTTCCTTCCCACATCCAGCGTCCAGGGACGCTGGACGGCTGGACTGAACACATACATTCAAGGTGGGCCCGGTTTAGGTGGGCCACCACCTGGAGGATGGTGTGGGTCAGCACATATAAGGTAGGCCCCACTTATAAATGGCTTAGATAAAACCATGCCTCATGGTGGGGTCCATCCAAGTGGGCCACACAATCACACCAACATCACATGAAAGAAGAATAAAAGGAAAGAGAGGGAGAGAGAGAAAGAGAAAGTGGGACACACGTGGGATGGAGGGACCCCGATACTATGGGCCCTCCCTTGCATCTAGTCATACATCAAAAGATAATCATAGTGGGCCATTGACCATATCTTAGGGTCCCAAGTGAGATCCATACCATTGATCGGTAGGCCTCACTTGGCCCATCTAAGAAAGCATGAAAACTACCCTATCAAAGCACCCACCGTCCGATCTTCTTGGTCCGTTGGAAAGCCGACCTCCTTGTGCTTCACTTTGATGGTGGGAGATGAAGATTCAAGGGCTAAGATGGAAGATTTTGGGATGGAAAGTGGGCCACACTACTCACTTCTCTTTTTCTCTCCTTGGAAAAAATGTGGACGTGTGAGGCTTATGGGTTGCTTGGAATTGGTGTGAGAAAAGAGAAAGAGAGAGAGAGGGAGATAAGGAGAGGTGATGGGTGTGATGGGTGAGTGATGTGAGGTGAGGGATGGGTGAAGTGAGAGGTGGTTTGACTTTGGTGAGAAAAGCATGGGTTGCTTTACTTGTGGAGAAAGGTGATGTGTACTTGACATTGATTGATTGATGTGATTGAGTGATTGATGGGATTGATTTGATTGATTGGATTGATTTGACATGTTGTAGAGATTCTCTCGGGATCGTAAAAGCGCGGCGTTTCTTCGAAATAAACGTCGGCTCACATCTTCTAGTCAGGGTATCGGATCGGTGCGTGAGTCGCGGCGTTAGAACCGCGGCGACGGTGCGGTCGCAACGATACAGGTCTTGGATTAAACCGACTCGAATCTACAGGATACGATTTACGGTCGTGCGCAACATCGATTATCAGTCGCGGATTGCGGGACTTCGACGGAAAGGATCGCAGGATTCATCGGAACAGTACGAACTAGGATACGGGTCTTACACTTAGGCTGCCTCAGGCAGTCTTCTTTTCTGTTTTTGTTTTGGGGGTTGTATTCTTTGTCCGTTTGGGGGGCATTTTAATAAAATATCTATCTCTAAAAAAAAAGACAATTGAATTGGCCGATGGCACAATTGAAGAACACAAAGATGACCATGGCACAGGGAATGAAATGTATCAAAATGTTCATGTTAGAGGTTGCTCGGCTTGTGGGGATAATGTTTGGTGATAGGCCAGATGACTACGCGGCCCTGTTTGAGTTTGTAAAACAGCAGGGAAGGCTGCTGATGTAGCAGGAAGCGTTTGATCTTAATTCGATAAGCGACAAAGATATAGTGGGTGTGGATCTGGATAATTAGTCTGTGGTCGGTCCGTTTGAGAGGGCCCCACAAGTGGGTTGTGTGGGATCAACAAGCGATCAATGAAGATGCTAAGTTGGAGTATGAGGGGGTTGTGGTGCTCGCAAAAGCGTGGCCAGATTAAAGATTTGCGTGAAAGATACAAATTGTGGTGTTCTAGGAAACAAAGATTCAGGAAATGGATCAAGGTATGGTAAATTCAGGTAAATTCACCGTGGAGGGGCCAAAATAAAATTTGGGAAGCACTAGAGGCTACGAGATCAGCAATAGGCATTCTATTAATTTGGGACACAAATTTGTTGTGTAGAGAGGACTCTTGGAAGGGGAAGTATTCAGTATCTATGGTGCTTAAATAGACATCCTCAGATTTCCGATGGGTATCGTCAGTGGTTTATGGCCCTTGTCGGTTGAGATTCTGTTCAGAATTTTGTAAGGAACTGGATACAGTTAGGAATAGATGGACCTTCCCATGGTGTGTAGGCAGTGATTTCAACGTAGTCTGATTTGCTCATGAAAAATCAAACGGGGGTCGGATGACCACAAGTATGCGGAATTTTTCAGAATGGATCCTCAGGCATGGGATGGTAGATATACCAATGGGCGAAGTTAAATTTACATGGTCAACTACAATGGGCGAAGTTAAATTTACATGGTCAACTACCAATGGGCGAAGTTAAATTTACATGGTCAAACCCTAAGGACTGCAAATTTCATTGTAATCTTCTTTCCAACATACATAAAAAAAGCATATATGTACGCATGAATTCTGCAAACGTACAAGTACACATGGATTATGCCTGTTAAGCGATCCATACTTCAATCTTTTGACCTCAGGGTTTAGTTTTTAGGGTTTAGGGTCGGATAACCACTAGTATGCGGAATTTTTTAGAATCGATCCTCAGGCATGGGATGGTAGATTTATGTTCACTACCCCAAGTATAGGGTCGTGATGTAGTAATAATCTCGGTAAGACCGAGGTCGAATCCACAGGGACTGTACCTTGTACGTAATATGAAAATAATTTGAACTAGAACTAGGCGAAGATGAAATCTAAACTAGGGAAAATTAAGGGAATAGTTGTGAATTTAATTAACTAAGACTTGTGAAATTTAAAGGTGGGAAACTAGGGTTTCCAAGGATCCACATGTAGAGATCAGGGATATCTACGCTTGATTCAAGAACACAACTGGATTTAGAGTCCCATCTTCATCCAGTTGGAGGATATAACGTTAAAAATCAAATCTGAACTTCCTTTGATCCAATTTTCAAGAGATGAGAGGTATGAGAATTAGACTTAATTCCATCACAAGACTATGCCCATGAGACAAAGCAAACAACAGAATTTAACCAATCCACATCCAATTTGAGAGAGTTATGAACATAGGGAAGGGTTCCGTCATCCAATCATGCCCATGAGACGATGGTGAACAACAAGGTTCCTACGACCATAACCTCCATACATGCATGGAAAATACTCAAAGATATCGCAGATCCATTGTAATTTAAGTCACAACAAACCATTAAAAACTATGAATATTCCATATAATCAAACTATAATTAAAGAGAGTTCAATAAACATGAATCAAAGCCACAGAAAAACTATCCATCACGCTACAAGCTTCACCTCTTAGCCCTAGCTAAGTGGTTTAGCCTATCACAAACATGATTAGCCTAAAATCTCTTAGAAAAACATAAAGGAAGATGAAAGAAAACTTGAAGAGGAAGGAAGAAAATCTTGAGGATGTTGATGGCCGGCCACACCCTTCGGATGTTGATGGCCGGCCACACCCTTCTCTCTCTCTCTCTCTCTCTCTCTCTCTCTCTCTCTCTCTCTTCCATCCACGGCTCCACATGGACCCATGTCTTGGAATTGTCTTTCACGTCCTCTCTCTCTCTCTCTCTCTCTCTCTCTCTCTCTCTCTCTCTCTTCTTTATATGTTATAAGAAGGTCGGTGCGTGCGTAAGTCGGCCGGGAGTTTGCGTAAGAACCTACGCAGCAACAACCCGTGCGCGCAGCAAAAATGCAAACGACTTGCATTTGGATTGGATTTTCGGGATGGTGAACATCCCGAACTTGATTCTGACACCTAGGTTAGGGTCGTGGCCCTCTTGTGAGTCTTCTGGACGGTTTAGATCGTTGAAACGATTGTGATTTGGGCCACCGAACTCCCTAGAAGTTCCGGGTTTCATGGACGTAAATCATGTGCACGTTACCGTGCTGACGTGTTCGATGAGCCCCACTGTGGTGTTTTCGGGAAAATCCACCCCGCTCATTAGATTCCTGGCGCGATTTCAGTCGGACAGGAGTGGTTTTGGTCGAGTTTTGGTGCGGTCCACTGTATCAACTCACTTTGCCATTCATCCTGCGTTTATTGACGATCCACGTGTGTACGTGTGCATGGGGCCAAAAGGCCACCATGGCTAGGGCTGTCCCTACCCTCGAGAGCATATAGATGGTCTGGATCATCCATTTAGATGATGGGTGGGCCCCACTTCTCAAAACCGGACGGGTAGGTGAGCCCCCTGGACGTCTCGCGCACGAGGAAGAGAAAAACCCCGTCTCTGCATGTTTGACCGGACCGGATGGTCCGGTGCGATGCGGGACCTCATGTACATGGTGTACACGCACCGCAAGGTGGGGTCCACTGTGATGTATATATGAAATCCGCTTCGTCCATCCGTTTTTTCACCCCATTTAAGGGGTTGAGACCAAAATTGAAGTATATCCAGATATCAGGTGGGCCCCAAATCGATGTTTTATGGGCTGATCCGTCCGTTGGGCCACTTCCACAAGGATACAATGACTGAAATTTGACGTGTACGGTTAATTTATGGTTCTCAGGTCAGATATAAAGTTTTGAGCCGAACGGATGGTGAGAACCCTGTGATCTTGCATTCTGGACGACTTTCAGGCTCGTTTAAACCCAATCACTTGATTTTCTCGGATCTTTGGCGTGTAAATTCTTCGATCTCGGTCCCCTGGGGTCCGTCCCTTGCCTTGGTGATTTATGAGCATTAAATCCATGCTTTTAGTACCCTTTTTCAGTCTAGGCTCCTAAATACACCTTGCAACACAAACACGATTAAAATAGGCTGTTAAACAGTATCATGTTCGTAAATTCAGTAATAACTGGGGTCTAATATGCAATATTTGACCCTCAACAATTTACCAATGGGCGAAGTTAAATTTACATGGTCAAACCATTAAAGACTTGATGACCTATGTTGAGAGGATATGGTCCTTGATAGAGTGGAATGACGGAATATGATTCATGTAACCAACCCAATTATCAGGGATAATGATTAGATGATGGTGATCATATAAATTAATGGTCACTCGAGAATTGGCATCCTTTAAAAAGGAAAAAAATCATTTGAGAACTAGTGCGAACAAGAGCCCTCGTGTTGTTGAAATCTACTCCAACCATCGATGCATCACATCATGTCAGGGCTAGGGCTCGAAAATCAGCCAATTCATTATTTAGGTGGGCCACACAAAAGGGAAACGGTTGGGAGGGCTGCACGACTTCTTAGGTGATCCTTTAATATTTAGAAGCATTGAAACTTACTTGTTTGTTTTTTTTTTTTTTTTCCTTTTCCTTTTTTATTTTGCATGGTAACTTGTTTGGTTAGTTGATTTAAGTTTCTCGAAACTAGGGCTTATTCATATTTATTTCTATTCTTAATTTTTTCTTCTTTAGTTCTCTTTCTTCTCATGCTATTTTTTCCTTGCTTTCACCAATGGAAGGCATCAATAAGACTGTGCTTTTATGCCTTCGTAATTTTCATGGCTGTATTATTGTGCTTAAAAAAAATTTACTCTTGTTTGACAGATAAGGAGTTTACTGAAATGCTTCTATGCCTTAATATGCATGTCTGAATGCTTTAATCTATTTACTTTCTTTGTTTTTTATTACTAGGGTTCATTTGTATTCCTAATGGAGGATTCTTTTTTCTGTTGACAATTATGCCTTAATATGCATGTCTGAATGCTTTAATCTAGTTGCTTTCTTTGGTTTTAATTACTAGGGTTCATCTGTATTCCTAATGGAGGATGCTTTTTCTGGTGACAAATTTCCTTTGGAAGGAAAAATGCAATGGGCTCACAATGCAAGAATCACATGTATGAGGTGAGATTTGCATACCAATTCTCGTCCCATCACCTATCATGGAAACATTGATCTGTCATTCTTTCTGTGTATTTCCTTTCATTACTTAATAAGTGCATGATCCATAGGATGTTTGCTTGTTGTGCTTTCATGGATCTAATAGCGGCGAAAATTTTCAGGAACTACCAAGATCTTCATGCTTTTTTTGGTTTTTGTTTTGGTCATATCTCTAACATGTTAACATATTGTATTGTTCACTTTGTTACTGATGCACCACATTCATTGTTTTATGTATTAGTATCTCACTATGCATCACATCCTTGGGATATGGAAAGATCAGGATAAAAATTGGGAGATATTGCAGCGTTGTGGTGTGTATCATAGTCTAAGGAAACACGGGGAGAACTTTAATGAAAATAATGAAATTCTTCAATGAAAATTCGGGAGATGTTAAAAGACAGAATTACACACTTAGAACACAAAACATCACAAAAACAACCATCCACCGTCCATAATAGTTTTCCATGGTTTAGGATACAAAACTATATGTTGTTGGCCACAAGTGATGCAATTATATCCAAAATGAGCTCCACCTAGCAACAATACTATGCCTAGCTCATGAGTTAATTATACCAGCCTTGTACTCTCTAACATATCTCTGGCACTTCATCCCCACCAAACTACACCAATATGCCTGTCAATGGATACTGCGTGGACACCTTAATTGTCACCATTGGTTGTAGCTAGGCACCTTCCCTTATTCGTATCCTGGATACATTTACCTATAGTTGCATCCCCATCCTATAAATGTGTACTCCTGACCTTACCCATTGCCGGATGATTGTGAGTGTGTCATAGCTGCTTGAGTTGCTCGTGACATAGCCGCATGAGCCATTCTGTAGTGTGACATGGAAGTGGAGCTCCCCTACCCATCAACATCATAATCTAATGCTCCATGCAATAGCCTCATCCCATCATAGTTGTTTCCGACAACGTGATAACTAAGGGTGGTAATGGACCGGTGGCCTGGCCTGACCTTGTAGGGCTAGGGCTTGGCCCCCTAAATATGTCTCAAAGTTCGGGCGCTTGTCCTAGACACATGCATACTCCTGACCTTACCCATTACTAGATTATTGCGAGCGTGTGTCATAGCTGCTTGAGTTGCCCATGACATGGCCACATGAGCCATTCTGGAATGAGACACGGAAGTGGAGCTCCCCTAGACCCCTACCCGTACCATCATGACCTAATGCTCCAAGCAATAGCCCCATCCCATCATAGTTGTTTATGACAGTGTGAGAACTATGGGTGGTAATGGACCGATAACCTGGCCCGACCTTATAGGGCTCAGGCTTGGAACACTAAACATGTCGCAAAGTTTGGCCTGGGCTTGAAATATAGGTCCGATTCTTGGCTGATTACGGTCCAGTGTAATGGCCCTGCAACAAAACAACCCTTTTTTCTGGAGAAGAAAAAAAGCGTACCTTCAATTGGAGAAAGTATTCTTCTTCCTTTTCTTCTTTGGCATATAGCCTATCCATAGAGTGGCCCACTAGTTCAACGGTCCTGATGACAAGAAATGTTTGCTACATGTTCAGTGAGGATGGCATTGAATAAGGAAGAGGGAAATGGCAAATGAGAGAGAGAGAGAGAGAGAGAGAGAGAGAGAGAGAGAGAGAGAGAGAGAGAGAGAGAGAGAGAGAGAGAGAGAGAGAGGAGGATAAACTTGGAGAAGTGTTGGAGGCGATGGGGATCAGCTTGTTCCATCCACAATAAATGAGGAAGTTAAAGCTGTCAATTGAGAGAAGGTAGGAGAGTGGGCTCTTGTTGTGTACACTACACAGTGGCGTCACCTGCATTGATGTTCCCATCTGAGACCACAAAAAAGCCCACTTTGCTTCTCTCTCTCTCTCTCTCTCTCACGTCTTTTCATAGTAAAAAAATAGAAACAACAACATGGCTTCACATGAGCCGCCTAGTTTTAAAAAGGGGACTTTTGATACTCTAGGGGAGTATGACACTTGATGTACTTGCACTTAGAAAATTGTACCCATGGCATATATTAGCTAAAAAATAAACCAATTATGGGAACCGCTATTGCTAAGTCGCAGTCCTGAAATCAAATTGTTTGAGGGATGTCAACCACTGATTTGCTAACACTCGTTTGTTAAAATAGGACCACTGGATGCTTTTCATTCTTCACCATCCAATAAATGTCCATCGATTTGATAGTCGGATGAAATAAGCATAATTTCTAGCCAATTGCATTAGTGGGATGAGTGCCATATATTGCATGAATCTGGAGTCGATTTAGGGTACTGAGTGGTCCCGCCAAATTGGCAACGCTATTTATCCGAATTTAATTTTAATTTTTTCTTAGAATTTCTTGGAGAGAATGATGTTAAATCCATAGGGATATGCATTAATGGGATGAGCGTCGTAGATTGCATGAATTTGGGGCCGATTTGCCTCTAAATTAGCGAGACAACAACACTATTCATCCGAATTTAGTTTTAAATTTTCCTTATAATTACTTGGGGGGAATGATGTTAAATGCTCATGGATATACATTAGTGGGATGAGTGCCATAGACCATAGTCAATTTGGGGGCATTTGAGTCGTCCGAATTTATTCTCAATTAAAGTTTCACAGGGGAATGATGTCAAATGCTTAAGGATGTGCATTAGTGGGGTGAGTGTTGATTATGCCTAAATATTGTATACTTATCCCCTACATTGCATTGTTTTCCCTTGTATTCAAGTGTTAAATTGATCTAACTGGATACGTTTTCAACATGCATGATGATTTCAAAGTCTAAAGTGAATTTGTGCTTAAAATGATAAATTAAAGCTTAAAAAAAATCAGTACGGAAGAATTGAAGAATTGAAGGATGAATTTGAAGACTCGAAGATCCAAAGATTAAGGAAAACAAGTACCAAAAGTGAAGAAATCGATTGAAGAACAAGTGCACCCAAATGTGAAAAAGTCGAGAAAAAGAAGTCCTAAAATTTCAGGGCAAAAAAAAAAAAGTTTTGAAATTGCAAGGTCAAATAGACAAATCCTGTTGATCAATCGACAGAGCAGCCGATTGATCGACAGTTAACAGAATTTTGAATTCTGGTCATTGGAAGTTATCGGGATCCATTGGTCGATTGATCAAATACATTGATTGATGGTGGAGGTGATTGTGTAAGTTCGCAATTTTTAAAGGTCAGTACGAAAGTGTTGAAACTAATATATTTAAATGGTTGTTTTAGACGTCCCTAAACATCTTCTAGGATTTGGGGAGAAAGAGAGCTTGGATGGAGCGCCGACAATGCTCTTCCACTTCGACTTCTTCACGGGTTTTAGTAGATCTTTTTGTTTTTCTTTTGTTGAAGAGTTAGCTATGTCTAGCTTATCTCCTAGCTAAGGCTAAGGGGTGAAGCTTTCTAGTTTATTTTAATGTTGTAGTTTGATATATACATTTGAATTTAATGATGATAATTAATTGAAATAGATTTGAATTTCATTTAAAGCTTTTGTGTTGTTTCATTTTTGATTCATTGTCAACTCCGATTACTTTGGATGCTTGGAAGTGCAATTACAATGCTTGTTTAGATAATGAATCAATCCGTAAAATTCATTCTATTGTAGACTTTGTGATGTAGGACTGATGCATGAACTCAAATATAGTGTGGGATCAATCAGCAAAGTTAACTTAATTAAAAAAAAAAACACAAAATTGCTATCATCATCACAAATACCAAAATCCCAAGAGTTCTAGCCTAGGTTACCAAGCATCATCCTACAAGACCATTAAATAAGGGGAACTATGATCTAATGGATGTAGGGACATCCAAATAGCATAGGGTAAAACTTATTTCAAAGGAGAAGATCTAATACTACCTAGGGTGAAATTAAGGTTTAGGGAAATTGGGTAGAGGGGTTAAAGGATTTAGGTACTAGGATAAGCGAATTAGGGTTTTGGATGGAGGGAATGTAAGGATTTTGGTTTAATTGAAGAATGTGAAGAACTAGGGTTCGATAGTTCGCGAAAATAGGAAAATTTGAGATTTATAGGTTTAGGGCTAGGGTTTGGAAAAGAGAGTAGGGTTTTGATGAAGGGTAGTGGAAAGCCAACGGGACAAGAGTGTGGTCGTATGGCCATCCCGATGGGTTCACACGTGTGGCTGTACGGTCACATGTGTGGGCTAGGTTTGTGAGGTTTTGGGTCCTTAGGGTTTGGCTTGTCTATAGATGTATAAAGAATAAGGATAGGATGAATGGTGGTGACTTGGGATGGAAAAGATTGAATAACTTGAAGAATACCTCAATGGTTGATGAAGGATGAGAATGTGGGGGATAAATAGAGGCCTCGTACATCCGTTGATGAAGATTAGCTTCGCACCAGTCTTCTTTCAAATTCACATGAAAGTCACCTTGAAACCACATGAAGATGGGAGAAGAAAGCAAGGAGCTCTCTCTCTCTCTCTCTCTCTCTCTCTTTCTAACCAACTGAAGAGAGGTCACATCCCTTCCCCCTTCCCATTTTTATAGCTTCAAGAACTTTTCAAAATTACAATTTCAACCTTGTCTTATGACCCTTGTCTAATGAACAATCAACTAAAATCACTCATAAGGTATCCAAACATAAAGTAATCATAAACTAAATGCTAAAAGATAATAATGTCCAAAATGATGAAGACGATCTGTGATCAATGGCCCAATCATGTGATCCATGCGATCCAATGACCCGATTGTCACGTTCCTCGAATCCGACGGTCCAAATCACTCCCCAAAGCAACCCATGTTCATCTTCCTAGTGTGGGGTCTTCCAGATGCTTGCACATGCACATGAGGTCTTCAACATGATCACGGGTACTCGCCTAGCCACAGAGAAATTAGTGCAGCCCGCCTCCTCTGATACGTATGTAAATGTGTACGTGAAATGATGTCCTCATCACTCCGGGCACAATAGATGCTTTGAGTTCCCATTGATGTTGAGTGCTTCATGAGAGAATCATTCAATTGAAATCATACCTAGAAGTAGAGGTGGACATCGTGTTGAGTCGGATCGGGTCCAACTCGACTCGGTTCGAAATTTTCAATGCACTGACCCGAACTCGATCTGATCCGGGACCAAGTTCGGGTCATCTGACTCGATCCGATCCAAAGCAATGCTGGCTTGATCCAAACCGAGTCCCACTCGGTCAGGGAAACTGAGTCGGATCGGATTGGGTACGGTTCGGATCGGGCCTTCTATTTATTTATTTATTTTTTTTGAAAATTTTAAAAAAATCAAAACATATGAATTTTCTGGGCGTACGTCATACGTTTCAGACATCCAGGCCATTCATCAGGTAGGACGCACCATGGATATTTTATATGCCAAAAACCATGGGTTTTCACTCATCCATGGAATTTTCTAACTGTTCGAATTTCAAAATAAAATCTTTAGCTTCTTGGTTAGATGACGAAATAAAAAAAATAAAATTTAAATGGAACCTACGGTACCTACCTGATCAATGGAGGAAAATGAACGATGATGATGGGTGCCGGGTTGTTGAGTGGCCGGATCGAGATGGGTGGGTGCGGCGCTGCTCGTTCGGGTAGAGAAAAAGAAGGGAGGGATTAGGGTTTCGTTTGGGTGAAGTGGGTGGTAAAAAAGTGAAAATAAAAAAGTAAATATACTTATATAGTACTCGACCGAATCGGATCCATTCGGATTGGATCCTGGATCGGATCGGTCCAGATTGGCTACTGATCCGAACTCGACTCGATCTACGTTCGGATCTGAGTGGGCCTACTCGAACTGACCTGATCCTGGCCTTTGGTTCGGATCAGATCGGGTCGAATTCTGCCCAGCTCTACCTAGAAGTGAATCCCCGGATCCTTAGTGCTTTATTTTTATTGTTTTTACCCCTAACCTCTTTGCTGGATTAAAAGCCTAGACAATCTGTTTAGACCTTTAGACTAGTTCGAGTTGTGTTCTCACATTACCTATGGATCGACCTCGGTCACACCGAGTTATTACCACATCACAACCCTACACTTGAGGTTGTCAACCCTTGGGTTCAATCAAGTGCCATAGCTTGCATGAATTTTGGGCCCAAAGGGTGGATATCATTCTTACCAAAGACTGGACCATTTGACCATCGTAAACATGTTCAAAACCATAAAAAGAATATATATTTGAAATCTTATTAATATTTTAAATTGTTCCTATATTTTTATTTTTATTTTTTTGAAAAAAAATTTGACCGTTACAGGGGTGTAATAGTTGTTTTGCCTCTTCTAACAACCATTACGGTTTTCAGAGGCTGAGCCATTATGCCCACTGTTACTATTACAGAATACCTTGCTTGGCCTAGTTTGTTTGTTTGGTCCAATCATTAAGTAGGCCACCATTATACAATATGAATGAATAGTTTGAAGACGCTTGTGAGCAGTTTTGATTCTACGTACATGTGTAGTTTAAATGCACTCTTGGACCAGGGATTATGTTTTGACGATCCAAATCATTTATACGATGGGACTTGTCATGGATGGATGGGATACCCCTTAAGTTCTTTAGATTTGACTATTTTAACTCCTCGATCATTTCACTCTTTTCATTACCAAGCCAACCTTGTAGGGCCACGGCTAGGCTCGAGGCTTTTTTGTTATTTTTATTTTTATTTTTAACCTAGTTAGGGCATGGTCCAGGGCTTAGAAGATTAGGGTTGAGATGGGCCAACCGCGATACAGCCTTATCTTGGCTCATTGCCACCCTTGGCGAGAACTATTGCGTCAACTGCCCAAATGGTTTGGGTCCTGGTGTCGTGGTCAAAATCACTCTACACAGTGAATGGGCTAAGAGACCGCTAACTTAGAATTTCTCTACGAACATCATCACTGCTGTTGTCACCCCCATTGTGGCCTCATAACCATTGCCATCATCACCTTTGATGCCATCTCGGTTAGACAGGGGCATAGTTCATTTGCTCTCTTTTTAAATCGCTTAAGCCACTACACAATCCCCTGTGTTTTCCTATTTTGTGATGGCACTTGCCTATAGATACCACGCCCTCAGTAAGATGTCAAAGCAATTATCTTGAGATCCCACTTCATCCATCACCTTGTCGACATTGTTGCCCATGCCTGCTGCCTCTTTGGCCATCCTAGGATATCGATCCGCCTCGTTCGAGTCCATTGGTTTAACCTACTTATAAAGTGTCCTCTTCATCCTTACCAATAATGAACGCTTCTCTAATAACCACTATCAGGTCCAAGAGGTTATGCTTTGGCTGTTTGCTTGTAGTTGCCTTAGTCGCAGCTTCATTTTTACTGGCAGAAAATGAGCATTTAGAGCTTTGCATACTCCAACCCGCGTCTCTTATTTGTATAGATCATGGAGAACATGCTCCATTTTTGCTTGCGTGGCGATGACGAAACTATCTAGTCTAACATGCACTGCCAGTAGCTATAGTGTTCCACAGTCACTCCTGTACAACGGCCACGGCTCGCTTGCCTATTTATCATGTATATTTGTTAGTTTAGTAAACAAGGTGCTTGGTCTTTATGTATACAATGATGCTATACACACATGGCATCATTGTCTCCCTTGATTCAATTGTAGTTTCAGCTGAAAATAAGCTTTGTGTGTCTTTAAACTTAGCAATTTGTTTAGTAGAACTAATTGTCAATCATTTATGTACTACTTGATAATGATATATGTTAGACAAAGACTCACAAATTAAAATAGAGTATGAAACACATTACCTCATTCATGATTTGAGGTTTCCCCTTTGACTGAAGAACTTGGCATAGACTTCATGCATGGCCTTTTTAACTTGATGGCATCGAGTTTGCCTATGCTAGTACTTGGGGTTCAAGAAATATGTTGAAATCCAATTAAAAAAATCAATTCCATGTAATAACCGATGCAACATATAGAAAAAAAAAACCTTACTAGCTGCATGAAGTTGGTTCCCAAGAGTCTTGTCCCATTGGTAATTGATAATCTTATGCATCTATTTACAGGGCTGGTGGGATGCAATCTTGATGGCCTCTTTTTGAGTATTTGTTGATGGCCTCTTTAATGAGCCATATCAACTTGTAGATCAACCCCATTGGTGGCTGTCTGATTGTCCACCACACTTAGGGCTTTATAAATTGGCTCTAGAATGGCAACCAATCATGAATGTGATTCCAGAACGTGATCCCCTTTCCAGCACTAGTGGTATCCCAATCCGACCATATGCTTGCTAATGTTATCCACTGCAATGAAATTGTGGTGAATTATGTTGCTGTTAAACACACTATGCCAGTTTCACTCTTTTTTTTTTTTTTTTGGCATCTTTGACAACAACAAAAGGTGGTTGTAGTCTTGTAGATGAATTTCGTACTGCTCTCGCATTTTCAATCGCCCTCCCAACAACTGGCCTCTCCCCTATTGCCTAGAGCATTATTAAATTAATACGATGAGCAGTGCAAAGGGTTTAGTAATTGTTTTGAAAGCCTAATTGGACTGTTAAAGAGGATTGGAAACGTAAAATGAAAAATTGTAGGATTTTATAATCTTTTACACACAAATGTAGAAAATTTATGAAATAGTACTAGGAAAATCTAAAAAATAGGATATGATCAAATATTCAGTGTTTTATCAATCCACATCATAGTTTGTAGATAATTGAAGAATATATTCCTACAACATATTGTTTGACATTATTTTAATAGAAATTAAGTTAAATACAGAAGTTAATCTAAAGTTTAAGTTGAAAAACTTGACTTTAAATTAAATATTGACAATATCAACAGGATGAGATGATTAGAAGTCTATTTTTTCCCCCCAAAAAGTCTAAGACTGTTAAGGAATTAAAAAAAGAAAAAGAAAAAGAAAAAGCTTTTCAAAATTATGTCAAATCATCAGTTTGAAGTATCATATAGATATATTATATAATTAAAATATCAGCTTACACCCAAAAAGTGGTTGAGATGGCTAAAGAATTGATTATCTCATGATACTTAATCCTAAAAGTGCTTAAAGGGGTCATCTATAATCATATGAGAAGATGGCGAGTGTGTTTGCGTGTGTGTGTGTGTGTGTGGGAGTAGACGGTTTGGAACACTGATCCTTATTTAAATTGGATTAAGTATCTAGGAAACCTATCTGGTGTAGGATGTCTACAACTCTCCATTTGTGTAATGGTAATTTTCCCTTGTTATATATATATATATATATATATATATATATATATATATATATATATATATATATATATATATAGAGTCATGCTCACGTGCGCACCTACGCACGTGCACACCTTTGCACACGTGTCATGGGCGTCTAATCTGAACGGTCCATGTGATGCAGTATCCCATGAAACCCCAAGGGACAAATTTTCACCCTGATCTAAAATTCTTGTAGGCCATAGCAAAGAGAAATGCAAATCAAGGGAGGAAACTATTTTCATTCTTCATGGCCCACCAAAGTTTTGGATCAAAGTAAAAATTGGGTCCGGGGGGTTTTATGAGGTGCTGCTTCACGTGGATCGTTCAGATTTTGGAGTCACATCACGTATGATGAGTTCTCAAAAAAGTTTGTACTAGTTCCGTGCGAACTGGTGCGCAGCTGAACATTCGACAATATATATATATATATATATATATATATATATATATATATATATATATATCTTTTTCCCCTTTCAAACAAGTGTTGTTCTACACTAACTCTTAAATGATGATGCCACGCCTTTGGATTGCATTTTGTGCACTTGATTCAGTACCACCAAATTTCTAGGCTATGTTATTTTCCTCCTTTGGTAAAACCTACCTCTTTCTTTTAACATCATCATCATCATGTAAGCTTCATCCCAACTATTTGGGGTCAGCTACACAAATGCTGTTCCGCCCTTCCACTCTATAATGGGTCATATCCTGAGTGTAAATGGATCTTATTTGATTTTGAATCTTATTGTATAATTAGCTGATGTCAAATTGTCAGGAAAATCTCAATTCCTTAAATTTCAATCAAGTCCTTCATTACCCAGATATTAAATCGAGTGTAAGATGAAAAATAAAAACTTTGGATTAATTTTGGTTAGTCATATGGAGCCTTATGGTGTGGGGTTACCATATCAGAATAAACACTTAATGCATTACTTCTTCCTAAAATGCTTTGCTATGTAAAGGTTAAGTTTTTGCAATTTTGTTTACAGACTTTTTTCCAACAAGGACACTTGGTTTCAAAGTGAGGCACAAAATAATGATAATGTTTTGGTAACCTCAAGCAGCGACTGGACCATTCGTTTATTGTGGAAGGTAATTTTGAGGTGAACTAAAATTTTATTATTGCCCTTTGAACTGAATAAACCATCTTAAGTTTTTGTTGTGCACAGTTTGTGCAATTTATTCTTAATTGGTTGAATCTTTCAACAACATGCTTTCAGTTTATCGATCCTAACATCTGATGAGTTTATATGAACTTGTATTAGGACAAATGTATAATGATTGATAAGAATTGATATTAATGTGGTTACTAACTCCATCGCAAAGATATGCACCCAAATATGCCCTATCGAGAGGCTTTTATTGATATGGGAACAAAGTACATTCCAAGTTGTGGTTGGCACTTAATTGCATTCACTAGGGAAAAACCCTTCATTAAAGGTAAAAAACCAGAGAGAACTAGGCCGGTACATGGTACATAGTAGCATAATGCAAATGATCCACAAAATCCTAATGTATGGTCCCTCATCTTCAGAGTGTCCAGATCATTGATGAAATAAGAAAACCCATGATAGCCTTCAGGGTGTTTAGATGTCTCGTTTTGCCAGCTGGGCCTAGAGATACTAGCAAATGATGAGTATTAGATAGCCATGTAACCTTGTGGAATGCTAGAGATGATGAAAAAACATCAAACTGCCTGTTAACACCTGCCATCTGGTGATAGAGTCCTTAGTGCTTGGCTTAGGGAGTCAGGCTAAGGAGAGAAATTGGTCTCAGAACATAGCGCCGATAGTGGCTAAGATTAGTACTTTGTGTTTGGTATATGTGCTGTAATAGGCAGTGTTCGAAATATCGATACTATCGGCCGATATATCGGCCGATATTATTGGTATCGCACCACTGCGAGAAGAAACACCTCCGATAACACCCGGAAGATACCAAAAATCAAAAACTTCAGATATCGTACGATATTATCGTCGATATCGTGCGATACATCGTCGATATCGCGATACAACCCACCCCGATTTAGATATCGCGGTATTTCCGCCTCCATTATTGTCGGAAATCGACAAATAGAGTCACGGACACCCACAGGTGAGTTTGCAGGGGACTCGCGAGTCCCGCTGTAGCCAACAACCCACAACGATAAGAAGCCGATGCTGTAGGTTGTGGAGAATAAAAAAAATTGCATTAGAAAAAAAAAAAAGAAAAAGAGAGAGAGAGAGAGAGAAATTGGAGAGTACCTGAGCTGTAGCGGTGATCGGAGGTGGGCCATTCGACAGGTAAGTACCTGAATCCCTCTTTCTTCGAATTTTGCTTGCTATTTTCTTCAATTTCTCTGTTCCTTCGCCGATTGGAGCGTGCCTGTGCAGATTTCTTGGAGATTCAGTGAGAAATCAGGCCGGATTTGAGGAAACGGAACGAGAAATCCTCCTCCGGAACCCCCGCTGCGTGAAGGAGAGGGAAAGCTTTTGTGACGGAGAAGGAGATGCGCGGGAGGGGTGAAATAGGGAAAATGAAGGAGATGCGCACCACCTGGTTTACTGAGCACGCTCTTATCGTACTCAGTAAACTCAGTTGGGCCCACCTTTAATGCATGTGGTCTATCCACGCCGTCCATCTGTTTTCCCATCTAAATTAAGGGGTTGATCCCACAACTTAGAGACGAGGGGTGGATCATACAACAGGAAACAGTGGTCATACTGATTTCCACTGTTGAAACCTTTCTGGCCCTGCAGTGATGTTTATCAGTCATCCAAACCGTTATTTTTGGGCTAAAGCCTTGAAATTATCTGGTAAAATGGATGGATGGAGCAGATAAAATACATAAATCGTAGTAAAATGGACGGACGGAGCAGAAATTTTTAATGGTGAACGTCACTCTCTCCACTGTTTTCTGTGGTGGGGTCCACTCGAGCTCTGGATCTGACCCATTTTTTGGCTCACGCCCTAAAATGATCTATTCAAATGGATGGACGGTGTGGATAGAAAAAATAAATCATGGTGGGACCCACATAACTTGTTGATGTTACATCAGTAGCCATTTAAAGGAAATCGGATTGCGAGTTACTCAGTACGCTCTTATCGTACTGAGTAAACTCTGTTGGGCCCACCGTGAATGTATATGGTCCATCCACACCGTCCATCCGTTTTTCCATATTATTTTAGTGGTTGAGACCAAAATTTAAGCATACCCAAAGATCAAGTAGGTCATACCATAGGAAACAGTTGGAATAATGACTTCCACCGTTGAAACCTTTCTAGGGCCCACAGTGATGTTTATTTCTCATCCAACCTGCTCATAAGATCACACAGACATGGATGAAAGGAAAACACCAATACAAGCTTGATCTAACACTTCTGTAGCCACTAAGAAATTTTCAACGGTAAATGTTCAATTGACACTGTTTCCTATGGTGTGGTCCAGTTGAGGTTTAGATATACTTCGTTTTTATGCTCAAGTCCTAAAATTATTTGTTAAAATGGATGGACGGAGTGGATAAAATACATAAATCACGGTGGACCCCACATAATTTACTCAGTACGCAATCCTCTTCCGATTTAGAGTCGGTGCGAGGATTTACGGGAGACGGATTGGCTACTCCACGCGGCACCGGCCTTTCGCTGGTGGTTAGTGCTCTGTGGGCCCCACCATGATGTGTGTGTTTCATCCATACCTTCCATCTAATTTTTATAGATCATTTTACAGTGTGAAACAAAAAATGAGGTATATCCAAATCTCAAGTGGACCTAAAATGTGAGTATTGAACGTACACAGTTGAAATATTGGTGGGCCACAGAAGTTTTGGATCAGGCTAATATTTCTGTTTTCAGTTCATCCAAGTAGGAATGACGTTATTAACGGTATGGATGTCATCTCAACATCACTTTCTATACCAGAAAGTTTTCAACGGTAGGAATTTTCCTACCCACCTTTTATGATAGTGCGGCCCACTTGAGTCTTGGATCCTCCTCACTTTCGGTCTCAAGTCCTAAGATGAGCTCAAAAAACGGATGTACGGGGTGGATTTCTCAAAAACATCACGTTGGGCCCCACCCAGGTTTCCAGCGCAGGAAATCTGCGTCCGTATCAGCAAAGATGAGCATTGATGCTCCTCAGGCTCCAGTTGTACGAACCGTTCAAAGGATATCAAAGTTACATGCCCCAAAGTGATGTATTTATTATATTTACACCGTTCATCTATTTGTAGAGATCATATTAGAGCATTATGCAACAAATGAATCATATCCAAAGATCAGCTGGACCATAAATGAGGTGGGCTTCGTCTTGGAAATGGGCCATAAATGGGTCGTACACTGTGATGCATGTGTCTTAAATCAAAACCGTCCAACTACTTTAAAAGCTTATTTCAGTGCATAAATTCAAAAAATGAGGCTAACTCAAATCTTAGGTGGACCACACCATAGGAAACAGTTGTGATTGAATCCTCCCCCACCATTAACAACTTCATGGATTCCACCATATTATTTATTTTCCATCCAACCTATTGATAAGATCACAAACATCTAAATGAAGAGACCACACAAATATCACCTTGATTCAAAGCTTTTGTTGTCCACAAGAAGTGTTTAATGGTAGACATTCAATTCACACTGTTTGCCTTGATGTGGTCCACTTGATTTTTTAATAATCTTCATTTTTTGGCTAAAGGCTTAAATTTATATATTGAAATGGATGAACGGGTTGGATAAAATGCATGAACAATGAGACAACTGTACGTGTGGATGGTGCTCTAGTCCACTTGATTTACATGTGGTACTGTTGCATGCATGAACAATTGTACGTGTGGATGGTGCTCTAGTCCACTTGATTTACATGTGGATGGTGCTCTAGTCCATTGGGATACAAATTTCTATGCCCAACCCGGTCAAGATGGAGATGATGATTACGAGCCACCACGCAACTCTATGTGGGTCTAGACCACAACTAGTCCCCATCATTGATATGTATATTTCTCAAATTTTACTTCTCCAGTTCTTCTTTTGCTTTTCAATGAATTGGTTGTGTTTTCATACATGACTATGATATATTTATCAATATCATGCATTCAATTTAAATATAGTTGCGTTAGTTCAGTTAAACATCACATAACTTAGGATCCTATACAAAGGAAATTTATTATGTGCATCTTTTTTTTGAGATGTTATGATTTATAAGTGTGTATTAAGGGCCTTTTTAACAATCCCCAAAGTTTCATTAAAAAATTCAACCATTTTCCCAATGTTTCCCCATGTTTCCCAAAAAGTGCGATAAACTATGCGATACAAACGATATATCCCATGCGATAACCGATACGTATCTGTATCTCAAGGGTGCGATATATTGTGCAATACCGATATTTCGAACACTGGTAATAGGTTTGTGCTTGGGCATAGAGCCCTGTTTCTTGGGACATAGTGCCTGTCGCTTTTTGGCCCTTGGGAGTGTATAGTCCCCTCAGATAACCTACCGTCCGATGATTGTCACTATCAGATCCCCTGGGGCGACAATCCTCCACTAGATCCAAAAGGGACCCTACTATAATGAGCAGAGGCCCAAAGCGAGTCCAAACACTCGTCTCCTGGCCCAACAAGTGTGCTGTTTATTTGAGTAGAGCAATGGAAGTGGGTTTAAGGCGAGTGGAGGGAAGTAAGGTAAGGTTATGTGCTGTTTATTTCTTAGGCGAAGACTACATCTAACTAACTTCAGTCGAGCTGTTCTAATCTCATCGTTAGTTGTCGGTTTCCAGGCCTGACTCCCTTTGCTTGACAGCACGTTCTCGATAAACACTCTCCGTGCCAGATAACGGCTTCGAGAAGAGAGAATTGCCGGTGTCAGGACCCCAATCAGACAGACCTTCCAGCGGTCAGTAGCGGGTCGCTAAGGCTTCCTTGGGAGGTCTAGTGCCTGGCACTAAGGCTTCCATGGGAGGTCTAGTGCCTGACATAGAACATTTCCAGTGAAATAAATATAAAAATAAAAATAAAAATTATTTAAGTAAAATAAAAATAAAATAAAACCAATTACATACATATGAATGATATGATACATTTACAAATTACAATATAGTTAACTTCTTAACAATTAACATTTAACAAATATGAAATATCCATATTTAACATTCAACACTACATGATATATAATATATCAAGTAATCAACAATCAATAACATCAACACACTTAGACTTAGTAAATATTAAACAAAATTAAGAAGTTATGTATTTATTATTTATCTAATCAATAATCATATACATTGATCTAGTAGCCATTGTGGCATATCACCACTAGGTCCCCCCCCCCCCCCCCACTACCATCATCATTCGAGTCATCTGATTCATCTCCTTCTTCCACATACACTTCTTCTTCCGTTTATTCATCATCTGTACGTACTAATACTTCATCAAGATCCAATGGTGGATGATCTTCAACTTGATCATCATTATCACTATCTCCTTCTTCAATCTCCTCAATCTCATCAACGGGTTGACGGCTACTACTCGCCCCCGGCTCCCCCCCGTTCTACGCCTTCGAGTGGTACTACCTTCACAAGGTGTCGATCCGTATGTGGCATCTTCAACTTGTACCTATGTCAGCTCCTCTCCAGCAAATACCGGGTCCTCCGTCTCTACGAGCCACTCGTTATCTACATCCAACTTATCTAAGCAGATAGGTCAAAGAAACCAGGCTTTTCTTTCCTACTTTAGAATCGTTCTCGCAATTTTTGATTGTATTGAACGAAAACCAAGTCGTTGAGCTTTTTTTGCTCAAGGCGATTCCTTTTCTTGGTATGAATCTGCAAGAAAGAAAACGTATTTGGCATTAGCTATTTAGGTAATTAATTTAGCTTAGGCCACTAAAAAATTAAAGTTTACAAAAAAACAATTACTAAATAGTCTTAAACTTACCGCCTCGAACGTGCTCTAATTGCGCTCGCAACCACTGACAAAAAACGTGAGTCCAAGAATCTTCATAGTCAGCTTCTTTAGAGCTGGATCCTTCTTGTTCGGGTCCACTCCATAGGCAGCTCACCAGTCAGCTGAGAAAAACAGTTTAAGTAGGTTAGAGTCTTAGTATCTTAGAGACACTTTGTAGAAAAACTATTTGTAAGAGTTCAGTATACAGACAGTACACTGTACACTAACATTCATAGAAGTACTTACTGAGTAATTTCATTGTCCGATGTCTTATTACGATATCCCTTGAGAATATCCCTTCACTTTTTGTGTAGAAGTCCAGCAAAGTTGAGATCTTGTCCTATTCTCCTCTATCTGGAATCATTCTTTCCAAGACATCAATAAATCCAACCATATGCATAGTTAGTGCTTCACTTGGATCATGAGCGAATAACAATTTGGGTTAAGGATGTGTTGTACCGAATACAATGGGGATGACATTTGGTTGCCCCATCTTCTATTTATAATATCTAAAATTGGCTTGTAATCACGGTCTCTATAGTTAAAATGGTCCATGATTTTATTTTTTGCCCTCTCCATCGCATCATATATGTAGCCCATTGCGGGGCTTCTCATTTCCGTCCACCAATCGCAACACAGTGACTAAGGGCTCGGATGATTTTAGTACCTTTACCACTTGAGTCCAAAAACTTTGAAAAAGAATTGTTTGTTGAACCCGTTTCCCTTCAACCTTCTTTGACCAAGGCTCACTTGTAAAATCGGCCGACACTACAAAGCTTCTAAGTTCTGATTTCTTTGCGTGTAGCCTTTGTAGTGTTAAAAGGTCAGAAAGCTTAAACGGGTGATTCATTGGATGTAGCAAGTTACCCCTAATGTGTTTTCTCATTCGACTGAGAAGAAGGGCGTGTTTGTACATAAAGATCGTGATTCTTCTAGCCCTTGTAATCACATTTATAAATAATCCACCTATATCTTCTAACATAAGATTAATACAATGTGCCACACATGGGGTCCAAAATAAACGTCGCCTTTTCTCCATAAGAAGATGATTGACTATTACATACGAGGCTGCGTTATCTGTAATTACTTGTACAACGTAGTCCTCACTTATTTCTTCAATTACACTATCTAGTAAGTTAAACAAATATTCTCCTGTGTGTGAATGGCCCGACCAGTGTTGTCATATGCGATCGCATATGCGCATATTTTTGGGGCGATCGCATATGTGGCAGTGGCATATGCAATGTATGCGATCGCATAATGGCCAACGGTCAGATTTCTGAACGTTTTTTTTTATAAAATTTTTAAATCTAGATTTTTTCTCTATAAATATGCATTCTAAGCATTCCTACATACAAAAAAAGCTCAAACTCTCTCTATTTTCTATTTCTCTTACTACATCCTTTCTTATATATTCTAATTCTAACTTCTAAGCACTCAACAATCTACATTCTACATCCACTCCTCTCCATCCATATTCCATTTCCATATTTCTTTTCTTTTCTTTCAATTTTCAAGAATCAAGAATCAAGGAAGGGTACAAGAATCAAGAATCAAGAATCATCTATATTCAAGAATCAAGATTCAAGAGTCAAGAGTCAAGAGACTCCTCTCCAATCTCCATCCATATTCAACTTTCTATCTCTCTTTCTATCTCATTTTCATTTAGAGTTTTATATTTCATAATATCCAAGTTCTAACTAAGTTTTCTAAGTTCTAACTTCTAAGTTTCTAATTCTAACAACTTCTTTCTATCATTTTTTTTTTTTTTTTGTTAGTTGATTTGTTACTTTGTTAGTTGTTAGTTGTTACAACTTACAAGTTTGAAGTTACAACTTACAACTGACAAGTTACAACTTACAAGTTACATCTTACAAATTACAACTTACAAGTTACAAGTACAAGTTACAACAAGAATTCAAGATCAATACTCAAGTGAAGGGGCAAAGGTGAAGAGAAGACAAGTAGACAACTTAGACAAGAATTTGGAAGTTGAAAGTTGGAAGTTGGGAACCTCTTTTAGATTTGTAATTTTAATTTTATTTGTGTGTAAATCTCTCTCTCTCTCCTTCTCTTTTTACAAGTGTAACTCAACTCTCTCTCTTTTCTCATTTTCTTTTCCCTCTTCTTCTCCCTTTCTACAAGTGTAAGTGCGTAACTCAACTCTCTCTCTCCCTCTTCTTCTCCCTTTCTAGTTTCTACAAGTGTAAGTGTGTAAGTATAACTCTCTCTCTCTCTCTCTCTCTCTCTCTCTCTCTCTCTCCTAAAACTATTTTTTTCAGCTGACTGGTGGGCTGCCTATGGAGTGGACCCGAACAGGAAGGATCTAGCTCTAAAGTAGCTGGCTATGGAGATTCTTGGACTCACGTGTTCTGCCAATGGTTGCGAGCGCAATTGGAGCACGTTCGAGGCGGTAAGTTTAGATTGTTTAGTAATTGTTTTGTATTTTTGTAAACTTTAATTTTTTAGTGGCCTAAGCTAAATTAATTACCTAAATAGCTAATGCCAAATGCCATTTCTTTCTTGTAGATTCATACCAAGAAAAGGAATCGCCTTGAGCAAAAAAAGCTCAACGACTTGGTTTTCGTTCAATACAATAAAAAATTGCGAGAACGATTCCAAAGTAGGAAAGAAAAGTCCGGTTTCTTTGACCCTATCTGCTTAGATGAGTTGGATGTAGATAACGAGTGACTCGTAGAGACGGAGGACCCGGTATTTGCTTGAGAGGAGCTGACATGGGCACAAGTTGAAGATGCCGCATATGGATCGACACCTGGTGAAGGTAGTAGTACCACTCGAAAGAGAAGGACGGGGGGGGGGGGGAGGGGCGAGTAGTAGCCGTCAACCCGTTGATGAGATTGAAAAAGGAGAAGGTGATAATGATGATCAAGCTGAAGATCATCCACCATTGGATGTTGATGAAGTATTAGTACGTACAGATGATGAAAAAACGGAATAAGAAGAAGTGTATGTAGAAGAAGGATGACTCGAATGGTGATGATGATGGTGGTGGTGGATCTGGTGGTGATATGCCACAATGGCTACTAGATCAATGTATATGATTATTGATTATTGATTATTGATTAGATAAATAATAAATACATGACTTCTTAATTTTGTTTAATGCTTGTCTCATAAGTCTAAGTGTGTTGATGTTGATGTTGTTGATTGTTGATTGTTGTACATGTAGTGTTGAATGTTGAATATGGATATTTGATATTCGATATTTCATATTTGTTATTGTTAAATGTAAAATGTTAATTGTTAAGATTTAAGAAGTTAACTATATTGTAATTGGTAAATGTATCATTATCATATGTATGTAATTGGTTGATTTTATTTTTTATTTTTTACTTAAATTAAATGTATTTCATGTCCTAATGACATATACTAATTTATTTTGATTTTTCTGATTTTTTTTTTCTGATTTTTCTGATTTTTTTTAAAAATTTTTTGAAAAAAATGTGAAAAAAAAAATGCGACCGCATATGAGATTGTGCGATTGCATATGCGCACACGCATATGCAATCGCACATGATCGCATATGCTATTTGACAACATTGGGCCCGACGCATCCACTGACTTCAAGAACATTGTCCCAGCTGGACAATTTATCAAGAAGTTAATGAGAAACCAATCGGATCTATCGGTCCATCCATCGGCCATTAGTGAACAACCATATATTTTCCATGATTCCCTATATTCAGCTATGAAGGATTGTGTATATTCAACTTCAGTTTTTAGGCATGTCTCCCTCATTTCATGATATGAAGGAGGTTTAAGCCCAGGTCCAAATTGACTTATAGCCTCAACCATTGCTTTGAAGCTTTTCGATTTAACGCGTTGAAAACAATGCCGGTTTGGTAAAATCACTTAGCAATATATTGAATTGTAGTTTTTTATCTTTTTGTTTATACCGGTTCTCTAAAGTTGTTTGAGCCGGCCCTTTCTCTCTACCCCTTTGGTCGATCACATCCTTGGGGTGTGGTCTACACCATCTATCCATGGGCCCATACCCTCGGGCTCTTTTCGATGGTTGTACTTGTGGTCTAGACCGGCTGGTCGAAGTAGGGAGAGTGGGACTAGCTTCATCTACATTAACTACATTTATATCTTCATACGCATCTTGTTCCATATATTTCTCCTGACGTAGGGCACTATCGCATTTCTTTTTTTTATTGTTTTTCCATATACTCCACGATCTCCCTTCGGATTTCTGGAGTAATTTTGTCGCATGCTTTTGCATTTGACCCCGGTAAATGTGCAAGGTGTTGCTTGTGCCTTGCAATGCTACCAGAACTCACATACCCACATAACTCACATACTATGTGAGTCTTTTCGGTAGCACTACGGTAGTGCCCATACTTCCAACCCGGGTCATTCGACTTGGGCTTCAAAGAGGAAGATTGGGAAGAAGACATTATGATGGTGGATAGTGGTGTGTGTATTATTGATTGCCACTTGCTAGTAGCCTAGTACTAAAAAATAACTACTAACTAGAAACTAGAAAGTAAACTACAAATAAAAAGAAAACTAAAGTAAGAGACTAAGAACTAAGAAATAAGATCTAAGAGAGTAAGAGTAAAGAGCTTAAAGAGATGGGACTTTGGAGAGAGAGAGAGAGAGAGAGAGAGAGAGAGAGAGAGAGAGAGAGAGAGAGAGAGAGAGAGAGAGAGAGAGAGAGAGTTACACTTACACACACACACACACACTTACACCCTTAACACTAGTAGTAGTTAGTAGTAGACTAGTAGTCTAGTAGAGGGAGAGAGAGAGAGAGAGTTGAGTTACACACTTACACTTGTAGAAAGGGAGAAGAAGAGGGAAAAGAAAATGAGAAAAAAGAGAGAGAGTTGAGTTACACTTGTAGAAAGAAAAGGAGAGAGAGAGAGAGAGAGAGAGAGAGAGAGAGAGAGAGAGAGAGAGAGAGAGAGAGAGAGAGAGATTTACACACAAACAAAATTAAAATTACAAATCTAAACGAGGTTCCAACTTCCAACTTTCAACTTTCAAATTCTTGTCTAAGTTGTCTTCTCCTCACCTTTGCCCCTTGACTTGAGTATTGATCTTGAATTTTTGTTGTAACTTGTACTTGTAACTTGTAAGTTGTAAGTTGTAATTTGTAACTTGTCACTTGTAAGTTGTAAGTTGTAACAACTAACAAAGTAACAAATCAATTAACAAACAAACTAAAAAAAAAATGATAGAAGTTGTTAGAAGTTAGAACTTAGAATTAGAAACTTAGAAGTTAGAACTTAGAAAACTTAGAAATATGAAACTCAAAATGAAAATGAGATAGAAAGAGAGAGTGATGTTATGTATGTTCCCTTGATTGAACTAGAAAGAGAGTTCAATCAATTCAGTGGATTGGAGAGGAGTCTTGACTCTTGAATCTTCTTGATTCTTGAATATGGATGTATGATGTATCTTGGATTCTTGATTCTTGATTCTTGTACCCTTGATTCTTGATTCTTGAAAGTTGAAAGAAAAGAAATATGGAAATGGAATATGGATGGAGAGGAGTGGATGTATGCTTAGAAGTTAGAATTAGAAATATGTAAGAGAGGATGTAGTAAGAGAAATAGAGAATAGAGAGAGAGTTTCAGTTTCTTTTTTTTTGCATGTAGGAATGCTTAGAATACATATTTATAGAGAAAAAATCCGGATTAAAAAAAAAAAGGTCAAAAAACGGTCAGAAATATGACCGTTGGCCATTATGCGATCGCATATGCAGTATGCGATTGCATACATTGCATATGCGATTGCATATGTTGGCACATGTGGCATATGCGATCGCATATGTGCAGTGATCGCATATGCCACTGCCGCATATGCGATCTCCCCTAAAATATGCACATATGCGATCGCATATGCGAATGTGCGATTGCATATGACAACACTAGTTATGATTTAAAAGTTTTCATTGAAAAATTCAACCATTTTCCCAATGTTTCCTCACGTTTCCCAAAAAGTGTGATAAATTACCCGATACAAACGATATATCTTGTGTGATAACCGATACGTATCTATTTCCCAAGGATGCGATATGTAACATGATACCGATGTTTCAAACATTGCTCACCGGATCGAACAAGTGGGATATATTGGCACTACTTGTGCGTTTTGTACCGCACAGGTGGGATACAAGATATATCGTGGGATATATCGGCCGATATCGTCAATATTTAAAACATTGCATACAAGGGATATCAGTGTAACTCCCTTTGCATTGGCTGGTTCAAAGAGCACTGGTGAAGGAGGGAGGTTGATGTCTGGTAGGCAGCCGATTGTAGAACTTTTTGCCAATGTACCATTTTAAAAGCCAACCCCCATTTGCTAGGAGGAAGGCTAAGACGGTGGTGGTGGTGGTGATAATCATGAACTGTACTACAATGAAATTACTTGCCTTATGTCCGGCATACATTCGTCTAAATTCTATAGGAAAAGTTTCAATGTGTTACATATTCCCGTAGTTGCATAGCTACATATCTATTGTTCCTTTGCGTTCAATGTACCGTACAATATTTCACTTAGTTTCGCAGCTAGAAATATGTTGTTCCTGGGCACTTTACTGCTTTAGCTGTTACTGATTTACTGGAAGTTACTCATAAAAGACATCATTGTTTGATTGTGACCTAGCTACGTTTGGGTATCTATCTTCATTTATCTGATATACTCTTCCATTATTAACTAATTAGAGGTTCAGATATGTCCTGATTCTTCCATAATCTTGTTCTGATTAATTTATTCTGGAAATTTTGTCTCTGGAATATGATAATAGCAGCAGTCGTGTGTATAGGAAGTTTTACCTCCATGATTTTGTTTGTCATGTTTACATGTAGGGCCGTTCCCAACGTTGTCTCAGGGGTCACAATGGCCCAGTAACCACCCTCGCAGATAAGCTGCTTGGTGATTCTAGTGGAGAAGTACTGGCAAGTGGAGGAGAAGATGGTACTGTTCGTCTCTGGTCCCTTGGCTCTAGCGGCAAGCGTGGAAAACGTGCTTTAAAAACGACACTTCATGGGCATGAGAAACCCGTAACATTGTTGTCAGTTCCTGGGTAAGCTTCTCTTTTACTTTCTTTTTAATAACAGTTTGCTTCATTTTTGGTAGCCACCTTACCTTGTATTCAGTTTCGCCTATATTGAAGCTTCAATTTTCTTGTGTTTGTAAATTGAATTTCATAACTTTACTGAAGTGCATGGTCTTCTGCAAGAACATTGGACAACATAGCGTTGTAATCACTACCCATTGCGTCAATATACTCTGTTCTTTTCCTACCTATTGCTGAAGTTGATTATTTATTGAGTGATAATGATTACAGTGACATAGGAGTCTCATGCCTGAAGTGTTGGATCTGAGTTTATGGTATTTTTTTTTTTTTTTCCCTTTTTTAATTTAATATACCCATAGCTTATTGGAGAAAATATTGAAAGAATGGAGTTGCTGTGTTGGTTTTGGTGCATGTTGTGATGAATTATGTTGGTTTTCCTTTCTTCTTTGGATACAAAATGTGGCTTATTGTCCTTTCCGCTGCAAAAGAAATTCAACAAATGTCTTTTTTCTTTACAACACTTGAGGTATATATTAAGATACAACATGTTTCCAGATGAAAACAAAAAGAAGCTACTGCATTATGTGGGAATGAGATAATGTGAGTGAAGTAATCAGATCTGCGTTTCTATCAGGATAAAGTGCAAGAAATTCCATTGATTCTGCATTTTGTTCTCTCCAAAGGAAGCACAGTAAGGAATGAACTGCTGTAGTTGGTTTTGATGAAATGGCATATTAGAAGAGATGGCAACAATGACTAGACAACTTTAATGTCCATAAGGTGTTCGGTTAGAGCTTAGTAGCACAACTGCTGGCCGTTTAGGTCCCAAAGTTTGTTTCAACACTAGTCAACCTCTTGGTCATGTCCCCCAACTGCTATCTGCACCTATCACACTCACCAGGCCTGGGTATCCTGTTCTCATTCCCATCATAGAGCAGTGCCAACGGATAGATAGATATGGGTAGATACAACCATTGATTTTTTATTCTTGCTATAACAGTCCGATATTCCATGGACCACTGCTATGGTGTGTCGTAAAGGTCGTTACGGGGCTGTAAAGGCCATTACATAAAGATAACGGTGGCAACCATTACATGTTACGGGGTCGTAACGGCTGTAACAACTGTTATGGAAAAAATGACCTGTAACCGCCATTAACGGCACGTTACACCTCTTGTAAAGGCTGCAACAACCCCGTAATGGTCTGTTACGGGGAAGATATAGGTTTTCGGATTTTTACTTTTTCAACATTACGAGGTTGATACAGGTTTTTTGGGGCTTTTTTTTTTTAAAGAAAAAAAGAGACTGCAACAGCTGTTATGGGGCCCGTCACATCTGTTACGACCCGTATCGGTCGTGGCCGTTATGGCCACTGTTACCGTTACAGAATACCCCACTGCCAATACGGATATGATACGGCCGTTATGTGTCAGATATTTGGAACCATGGTGTAGCTCCTATCAGAATATAGCAAGGATCAAATATTACTAGGTTCCATTACACAAAACATGTGGAGTAAGACCTGTTACTGAACACCTCCATTTAGGTGATAGATACTATCCTTCACAGCTTCGAAGGGATTTTATGGAGCCTTCTATTAGTAACATATTCAGCTTAACATTGTTATAATGCTATCTTCTTCTGAACTCCAAACTGTTGAAGAAAGGACTTCTACAAAATCATCACCGCAGTTCAACTGGAAACATGAAAGTAATTGTAAATTTACTATTCATTTGTTGTTAGATCACATACTTAAATGGTTTCATCTTTTGGCATGTAGATTAAAAAGTTTAACATAAATATTTGTTTTATTTTTTTCTAGGCATAATCCTTCTCTTTTGGTGAGTGTCTCAAAAGATGCAAAGGTATGCGAGAATCGTCATTGTTTTGCTGTAATAGAGATGTGCATTCTATATGAGTCTATCTACTTCATATATCTATTGCTGGCAGGAGGAAAATAATATTATCTTTCCTTATGTATTTCCATAAATTACTAAATAAAGCCTCGTAGCCACTGCCCCTTACATTAAGATTTAACACCAACATTATATTTGCTATGTAGGTTGGGCTTGTGTGGACAGGGGGAATCCAAAACATGGAAATGGAAATCCACTGTGGAAAACTAAAAAATATGGTACTGTGTGGAAAGGCATCCATAACAACCTGTTTGTTTAGCACATGTGATTTCCATGGCATTTTCTTGTCCTAATCCAGTGTTTGGTTTCACAAGAAAAAAGCAAGAAAAAAGAATACAAAATACATCCAGTAGTCAACATGTGTTTAAGTTATTATGCACACCCAAGCTAAACTAGATCTTTGGCAAATTTCTAAGGTGTTCTTGATAATACATCACCTGCCACCTCTACAGTCTGTAGAGAAATATGTAGAGATATGTTTTGTTTTATGTGTGCATGTGTATATTCTCTTGTAATCATGACTCATGAAGGGTATCATACTCCAATAATTAACTGTCTTTTTCTTTATTTCTTTCTTTCTTTTTGACTGGTTTCACACACACCACTCTATGGTGGCATTTTGTATAGCATTTGTCTTCTTGGACATAATTCTTTAATATCAGCTGTATATAGGGTAAAATGTCCATGGGTATATGGGCTAATTATCACATTGCTCACCAGTGATTCACCTGTCATGCTTGGAAGGCCCTTTATACCTTTCTAGGTCTCTAATAACATGCACCCGACTGTAACCACTGATGACAAATCCTTTGTAGCTAATGTTGGAACGATCTGTTGCCATGCAACATTATTTAATTCTCGAGAAGTGTTTATTGATGTTTTGCAATCCTAAAACCGAGCAAAGTTCTCTTTCACAATATAGAGGTTAGGTGCCTTAGTGTTTGTTGATGTTATGCGATCCTAAAACCAAGCAAAGTTCTCTTTCACAATATAGAGGTTAGGTGCCTTATAAATCCTACCAAATTTGTATGTTTTTGTATGGTTGATTGTTTGAAAAGGAGGTTGCCATTCCTTCCCCCATCCACTCTGGGCTGGAGTTCTCATTGCCAGATTTTGTAAATGAAGAGTTAAGGTCTTCGAAAAGTGAGGAAAGTCCATGTAGGAGACGAGGTATCAACGTCAAATATATCTAGGGTTAACTCATCTAGAACTATGGACGAAATGAAAAGATCAATAAAGTTCAGTAACATGAATCAAAGTCCTTAACTGCCTCTAAATCAAAGAGAAATACTACTCCGGCAGATTGTGATGAATAGTATGCAGTCAGTTAGAAATTATTGAGAAATTGCATACATGGTGTACAATTAATTCCAGCTAAACCATCCAAAGTATGGGTATAAGTTTAGACGTGTCATCTACCAAAAATCTTTTTGATTTTGTTTATCTAACAATTAGAATGCTGAACATTTAATGGATGGTAAATAATGAAGAATATCTGATGGTCTTATTTCAGAAAACAAGTGTCGGCGAATCAGAGGTCACTATTGTTTAACCAATCTGATTTTTTTTTTTTTTTTTGGAATGCAACTTAGCAATGGTGGACTCCACTATCAACTTTGTCTAATTTGAGTTAATATTTTCTACGTGTACAAATTCTAAGTGCCCGCATATCAAGCGTTATGCACAGCCACAGTATGAAATAATCCCCTATATCAAATGATTATGTTTTGAAAATCTGCGCTGAGAATCACTTTCTTTCTATTTCTGATTTACTTTTTTTCTTCTCTATAGGTGAGGGTTTGGGATACAAGTGCATCCTCAGGGGCTCGTTCCTCAGGGTGTGTGGGAATGGCATGTGTGCATGGCGCACTTGTTGGTATAAAATGTCATGAAGCACTATGTTATATTGCTGCTGGCTCTTCAGTTACTGCAATTGATTTAAGGACAATGCGAAAGGTTTCGACTGCAGCCATTCACCAGCCCAAGCTATACTCTTTTGAGTCATTACCCTCCAAATCCTTAATCTGCACAGGTGGAGATGACAAGTAAGGATTTCTCATTAACGGTAGTTTTTTTTTTTCTCCTTTTCATTGTGAATATCCTTTGTAGCTCAGTAATTGGATTCATTTAAATCACTACAATTAATATACTCAGCTCTGAGGAAATTGTCTGAGAAAACAGAATTCTGTAGGTTTTTTTTTTTTTTTTTTTCGTCTTAAATCTGTCATACTTTGAACATTCCTCCTACTAATGGGATGTTCAGCATTGAGTCAGGAACTGCCAACTGTTATATAACGCTGTGAGCCATGCTTGTGTTAATATAGGCATTTTTCGTGGGTAATATTTAGTTTTATCATAAATGTAAATCTTTCTAATAAACATTTCATTGTAGGATGCTATGAATTACAAATCACTTAAATTCCATTAATATTGCAAAATGGTGACATCAGTGTACATAAAAGTTCAGCTACGAGTTTAACACATAAAACTATCTATCCCTTAAACTTAAATTGTGTTAAGTACTTTTTTATATATATCAATACTCATAGAATGAATGGATCAGAACCATCTGTCTGAGTTAAACTAGCATGCATGGGTTGGATCTTATAATTGATGTTCCCCCATTTCTTAGAGTAGATTTTCTCAAACTTAAAAAACCTGAAAACTTGGCTCAAAAGTCTATTAAACTGAGTAACTTAGACGAGTTTCATCGAGTGAGTCTTTTATTATTATTATTATATAATATTTAAAATATAAAAAAAACATGATGACATTATTTAGTCTTGGCAAATTGAGCCGAGTTTTGTTGAGATTCTGTGTTGTGTTTGTAGTTGCACGATGTGTGAAGCAAAGATGCAACAGATTCAGTGCGGAAGTGGGGAACCATTTGTTTAATGTTAGCAAGTATAAATGGCTAGGAAGCGGGAGCAACACCTAATTAGAAGGATCCTGCAAATAAGGTTGTGTTGCAAGCCTCGCATTGGAATTACCACAAATTTTTTTGTTAAGGTGCTATTTGGTAGCAGCAAAAGTTTAGTCCCTCACTAGTTAGGGACAAGTCTTTTGTCTGTGGTTTGTTTATTATTCTACATGGAAAAAAGGGGACAAGTTGTCCAAGTTTTTTTTTTTTTTTATACTGTTGTAGGGCCTTGTTCCTAAACAACTTGGCACTAGACTATTACCTTGTGGTACACATGTGGTGTGCCACATGTGCCATTGTCCGTCTTCAAGCCTTGCAAATGTACCATGTTCAACCTTCAAGTTCCCTTCATGTGCTGCATTTGCCACATGTGCTAAGCTCATGCGACGCATGCACCTTATGCGCTGCATACATCATCAAGCACTCCACATGTGCCACTGTACATCTTCAATCTCCCCATATGTCACATATGCCACCATATGTTTTCAAGCGCACACCTCCACATGCTAAGTTTCAATGTGTACATGCGGCGCATGTGCCAAAGAATCATGCTTATTTCTGGTGCTTGACAAACAACATGAGAATAAGAATAGCATGACCCATGTAGACAAGACTTGGATGAGCTTGACCTAGATAGGCCATCCGAGACTAAACTTTTGCTGCTACCGAACGAGCCATCTCTATGTGTGCATGCGCACATTTGGTTTAATCCTCTTTGCTTGAATATATTTCCATCGTGATTGATGCTCTGGTTATTGAATTTCTTCTTACATAGTGGTTTTCAAACATTTTCTGCATAGGTAGGAAGCTGAAGCTAATTGTAGTCCATCCTTTCATTTACTCCAATTGTCCAATTCACATTAATAATCAGTCTCAACATTTGGTCTTTTGTTAATCATGACAAAAGAAATAAAGGATCTGTTTTTCTTCTGCAGAACGATGTTATGGGATATTAGAAAAAATCAAGAGAAACCGCAGCCGGTGGCGATTATGGATGGCCACTCAGGTCATGTAGCTCATATACACATGGATCCATACAAGATAGTCACTGGAGGACCAGAGGATTTGTATGTGAAGGTTTGGGAGACTGATACAGGTATCCTAGCGAATTCTTTTACTTGCTGCATCCCCGATTTCGAGGAATCTAGTGTTGGGTTGTCGGCCATGGCTGTAAAGGGTTGCCGGATTGTTACAAGTAGTTGGTGCCTAGAACCAGGCCTCATATGCTTTAGGGACTTCACCAATGCTTCTAATCCACTTTCTTCAAGCGAGTGCAGTTCCACTACCAAGTTTTGGGAATCAGAATTTAGCTTTGATGGCTGAATGCTTCGTTGGGCCTGTGTAACGAGATCAATAAACTTGCCTGTTGTAAAGGTAATTTTCTAGAGACCGTTTACTTCAAATTTTCTTGATGGTAGATGATGAGAGCTTGCAATTGCATTCACATATTCTATTTCTATTTCACTGAGGAATGTACATTTCTGAACGGTTTCTGACAAGGGGTGCTATGAGCTATGGTGGTACTGGAAGTAGTGGGTCCACATGATGTGTTCATGACATCTGATCTGTCCATCCAATGTGTCGTCTTACATTACACCCATGATCCAACAATGAACCCAAATGGAACCTCAGGTGGGTCACAGAACAGGGGACAAGTTGAGAGGGAATGCCCACCCTTCATTTGTGTGGGTACCCACCATGTTGTGTATACAGAATCCAGGCTGTGCAGACCCTTCATCCGCCGTGGATGAAGGGTCAGAACAACGCTCAGGCTGTTACGCAACTTAGGTGGGCCCCAGTTAGAATCAAGGGCGGGCTTCCCATCCCGTCCTGTTCCCTGTTCTGTGGTTGACCAGAGTTTTGGATCGAGCTGATTTTCAGATCCTGGGCATGACCTGAGGTGACGCATCCAATGGACGGATTGGATGTGATAAATACACCACGTGGGCCTCACATCTGCCCAGTACCAATGGTGGTACTGTTACCACCGGAGCATAGCTCTTCTAGTAAATGTTACTATTACAGGAATTGGTACACTTGAAAATGCAGATTTTATTCAAAATGAATGTAGGCAAATCACAACACACACACACACACACACACACACACACACACACGGAGGTTGAGGGTCATACAGGTATTAAAAGCTGAAAATGTGCAGGGAACAAGAATTGAACTCTCTACTTCTGTCAAAGGTAGTGACACCACATTACATAAGTGTTATGAGATCTCTTATTTTATAATAAACATAACATTTTTAAATATTCTTTATAACTACAAATAGAATAATTTATAATTATTAGATATCATGTTCGAGTTTTTGGGTTTTTAAATTATGTTGACGATTCCATATTCAGTGACCTTGCCGCGAGTTGTCGTTGACAGCAGGTGTCAACTGCATAATTATTAAGTGTGCCTAAAACAATACCTGCGAATGAGGCAAAGAAGGAGCTATATGATCCTCAAGAAGACGTGGTTCTGTGACCTGTGGTGATGAATTCTGTGGCCCTACCATTGAAGGACTATCGTCTACAACTCTCCCACTTTGGAGATCCAAGCGTCTTATCTTTGGATTCTTTTCAATTGAACATGGCTTCTTGTCATACCTTCTTTCTCATTCATCTCTCATTCATCCATTAGCAGGTTGCAATTTGACAGTTTAGGCTTGCTGAAGGTTTTTGTGGTATGGTCCGTCCATCAGATCAATGGTCTGAATCATCAAACTATGGGCCCCACTTGGTTGAGATAGATTATAGGATTATTTAGTTATTTATTTATTTATTTTTAAAATTTTTGCACTGGCGAGTCACGGGTCTTTACAACAGGCACCAGAGTGCCCTAGCCATTGCTAGGATCAGTACTTAATTGTGAGCCAATTGCAGTGGGGAAAGACACATGGGTCTATGACTTGGCTTGTGGAATGAAATGTGCCATTGTTTAGCAAACGAACTATTGGTCATCCTTACAGCAGAAGTCAAAACCATGGAAAAGGCTTATTTTCCTTCTGCTTTAATGGCACTCCATGTGGGTCCTTCAAGCAGGTATTGTCTCATTACTCATTTTCCCTGCATTTTTATAGGGTTGGCGAAGCATTTTATGCAGGGTTACAACTTGCAACTGGCCCTGGCCAGGCCGAGCTGAGGCTCGACCAGGCTCCAACCGGCAAGCAAGGACCCGGGGCTTGATTCTAGCTCCCATCTGATCACCACTGTCTATTAGGAAAAGGTCCCGCTTATCCAGCCCACTAGGAAGCCCATCCATATGTGGGGATCATTCTCAGATCCGCAGTGATGAATCTCATTCTCGGGAATTCTCAGAAAACGGAATTTGTCAGGAGACTTTCAAGATATGGATTACTTAAAATTTCTAAACAACTTTCTCATTAATATCAGGCCATAGCACGAAAAATTTAAAAATGCCGATATTTTGAAGTTCTCGCGATATTATCACTACTTATCATTTCATTGAATTTTCGTGAAAATATCTTGATATTTTCAAAATCTCTGGGATATTGTCAAACCGCCCGGAGCAAATGAGAGTGGGAGATGAGAGAATGGAGTCGGCATCTATGCTATTCCTCCCTTTATTAACGTCCTGTAAATAGAGGTTTTTATTGCAAAATACTTGGGGCCTGTTTAGTAGATGCCTAAAAATGAGTTTATCTCATCTTAGTTAGGCCTGTCAATGGATCGGATCGACCTGACGATCCAATCCAATCCATTTATAGTGTGTCTGGACCATTATGTAGGTCCGACGGGGTAGGTATGGATCTTAAGATGTCAATTTGTTTATAATTAGATCCGTTCTTTATTCACCCTGATTCGATCTGGCTAAGACCCAATTCGAGTATTCCAATGAATGTTTCAATCTTGGCCGTCTGTGCAAAAAAATCAAAAGCAAAAAATTCCAAGTTATTTCCTCCACTCCTCCGGAGCTGGTAGTCCATGCAAAAAAAAAAAAAAAAAAAAAAAATCCCTATTAAAATAGATGCAAAATAAATGCTTTAATCTCAGCTGCCTATATAAAAAAATCTAAAAGTATAAAACCCTAAGTTATTCCCTTCTCTCCCTCGTTTCTTTCTTTGCAGTTGGCAACCCATGCAACAAAAAAAAACCCTCTTTCCCCTTTCTCCTCTCTTTCATTCTCTCCACGGACCAAGCTGCCACGCCCACCTCTCCATGCCCAAGCCCACATATTCTAATATCTGATATCAGAAAGGTTTCTCTCTTCTCGCTTCTTCTTTCTCTCCCCTCCTTTATGTTCTCTCTCTCTCTCTCTCTCTCTCTCTCTCTCTATATATATATATATATATATATATAGAGAGAGAGAGAGAGAGACCCTCCGATGCTTAAGTCAGGGCAAGGGAATCAGGGTCTAAGTTAAAAGTAGAGTGAGGGTGTGAGATCTTGCGTACCTGTAGCAATGAAGTCCATTTGTATTTATACCTGCCTATCGGATGGTCTGGGTTCGTTAATCTCGGCACGATTCACTCAATTAGTGGGATTCTATGATCGTGGGGATATTATCCGTAATTCGGGGATCATGTAGCGTATTGTGTATATTTGCGGGCGAGACAATCGGTCGTGTCCGCTTAAGGTAGTTTCTTAATTTAGCGCATGGAACGTCCACATCCTGCCTCGGCCTCGGCTCGGGATCTCAGGCCAAAGAGGCCTTGACCCCGAGCCTCGGACCTAGACTAGCATACACATGGGCTTTTGTCATTGAATTATTAAGCGAGGAACGCGTCCTGAGTCCGAGCTGAGTTCCAGTCGGGACTTATGATGGACTCGACCTTTCTTGTCCGTTAGGTATTCTGGAGGTCTTTCCTCCAAGCTCCGAGGTGGGTGGCAGACTTAACCGTCGAGTTGAGTTTCCCTACAACGGATGATACAAATGTGAGTGGTCGAACGATTCATCTTTGGTCGGGCAGTAGTGGAACGATCCGAGATCTTGTAAGTAGGTTCTGATATGATCTTCACGTCAACTGCCTCAGTCTTAGATTACTCCGAACCAACAACCTCAGTATAGGAGCTCAACTAGGGTCGAGCCGAGCATCTTCCTTCAGATTAGTTTTGCAGTTTTACTCTTATGTATCCGATCCGATTAGTGTGGCGTCGGACCTCGAAATTGAAGGGACTCAGATATTCCCATAACAGAAGCCCATACTCTCCAAGTTCGGGCTCAGATTCGAAGAGTAAACACATGTGGAAGATCAACAGTTTCCCGTCAAATCTTTCATTCGTGCAACTGCAATCATGATTTCCTCGTTTGAAGTGTCGTGTCCTCGAGGCTTTTTCGTCCGCGAGTTAGCCTCTAGCGGATGTGTAGCGACGGTTAAGATCTCAAATCATTGTTGAGCCTATGCCCAACTGACACGTATTCCATGAGAGACGTTTTGAGTGACGCTTCCTCTGCTCGAGCTCCTGCTACCTAAAGTTCGTCGCCTAATGTTAGACGCGCGCTGTTTAGCAGGGCCTGAGCCAGTAACCTATGGCCACGTGTGCTCCAGAATCGGCTCGCGACGATTCGACTGCGGGCATTATGCCTCGTCATTAATGCTAGGATCCTTTACAGGCCATATAAACCTTAGCTCTCCGGAAACGCTCCTCATTTTTGTGTTTTTGGATTCGTGTGGTTGCTGGTTATCTGAGGAGGCGATTTTCGGCGAGGGCGATTCCGACCGATTTGAAGCTTCCGGGGAGGCGATTCTGACTGACCAACGGTTTCTGGCAAAAGTGATTCTCGGTGACCGTCGCGTGAGTCTTCCCTTCTTCTAGTGTTTTTTCTTATCTCCTCTGTGAGATGTCATCCGATTTGGATATGGTCCGAGAAGATTATGACGATTTCGGGTCGGGAAGCTCGGATGACAGGAGAGGGGCATCTTATGGCCCCTTAGAAGCAGTGCCTCTCTTCCCTCTGCGTCGAAGAAACAAAGAGGTGGGGGCTCGGACCCGTCGGGCCGGCAAGAAGAAAGCCACCTGAACCCCCCGAGACTCGACGACAGGCATCGCCGAGATGCCTGCGAGCGGGCGGGCCTTGGAGATCGTCCCGGGAGGCTTCGTACTGACGGAGTCCCAAATGGGATGGATCCGTTCGGAGTTTGAAATCCCAGACTTTGTGCAGATAAGGGCGCCAGAGCCCCTTGACACCGCCGACTCTCCTGCTAAAGGGGAAGTCGCCATTTTCCTTTGCTCTCTGCAATGTGGGCTCCGACTTCCTCTGCATCCTTTCGTTCGAGCCCTGACGGCCTACCTGGGACTTGCTCCCGACCAATTTACCTCCAACGCTTGGAGGGTTTTGATTTCTTCCTTCATCATCTGGCGTTAAGTTAGGAACCCGGAGCTGACACCAGAGGAGTTGATAAGCTTGTATTTAGTTAAGCATGACAGCCAAGAGCCGTGGTATTACTTTGCAACTCGCGGAAGCAAAGGGTCGGGACTGGTTATGAATCTTCCATCCTCTAACAAGGACTGAAAGAACAAATGGTTCTGGGCCTTGGGCGAGTGAGAGGCGCTTGTAGCGGAGATCGGGAACCTGATGACTCGGGTCCCCACCTAATTTGCCACCCCAGGTCGGACCTTGCACCTTTTTTTTTTGTATCCCTTTCTCTTATGTTGTGATTTGGCTGAAGCTTTCTTTTTATTTCTATAGACTTCCCGAGGGGTTTTCCTCTTCTTACCTCGGACCTAAGAATCAAGTCACTAAGGCCAGGGCACGCTCGGGAGACCTCCATTCCTGGTCAGATTTGATCACAACCGCTGATCTTCATTGGTTCGGACTTTGCAAATCCAAGCCTCTCCCCACTTCCTTCAGTAAGTTTTTCCTGTGCTTCTTATCTTGAAAGGACTGAACCTCTTGACTTGGTTGCTGATTCATTATTTTACACGCAGGTATGGCCGAGTCAGCTGGGTCCCGGAGGAGGAAGGTCGCCTCGACTGTCGACAAGATGTTGAGAGCAGAGCCCCAAACAAAGACGACTATTCGAAGGAGGCAGGTAGCTCCTCGCGACGAGGGCCCCTTGGCCCCAATTTCTGTTGTTGTAGCTCCAACTGCAGTTTTAATTTCTGTTGTTGCAGCTCCGGTTACAGTGCCTATTGCGGCTGAGGTTGCTGTCAATGTTCCTGGTCCAACTCTTCCCCCCGCCGTCACCCCTCAAGTTGTTGAAGCGCCTCCCACAGCCCCCGAGCCCTGCGTAGCTGTCCCATCTTCATCCAAACAGGAGGAGGCCGTTAGAATGGCTGACGCCATGCTCTCCCCTCCCGAAGTCGGGAATGATCCTAGGGTTGAGGCTCAGGCCTCAGCAGGCAGCAGGACTGGGGTCGGGGAAGCGACTGGCTCGGCCCTGGTGGGAACGAGTGGAGAGAGATTCCAGCCGGGCTATTATATATCCTGCTTGGTCCGCTGGGCTTCCAAGCATGCCCCGGATGAGGAAATTGCCAGCCTTCTCACCAAATCAGATGAATCCTTCATCAATGACATGGCTTCCGTCTTTTACCGGGTATTTCTGTCAACTTTTCCTGCCTTCAGTTTTTACTGATTTCGAATGCTCATTTTCTTGTTTTTATTAAGTCCGTCCCGAGGCTCCTTCTGACTCGGGAGAGACTAAGGGAGCTTGTGAAGAAGGACGCCGAAGTGGAAACTCTCAGGGGCGAGGTTGGGACCTTGCGAGATGAGGCCACATTCCTTCGAATGGAGCAAATTGAACTGCGTTGGCAACTTGATGATGGAAAAGCTCGTGAGCTCCAACTAAAGGGGGTCATGGGCGATCTCGAGGCCAGATGCGGTGCTGCTGCGGTCGAACTATCGAGAGCTAGGGTCCATGCAAACTCGCTTACCAAGGAGAATGCCTGATTGGGGGAAGTGCTGGAGTGCGCTAGAGCCAAGGCGGAAGAAGAACAGAGCCGAGTCATCTCCGAGGCGAAGGAGACTCAACGATCTGAGGATGAGGCCTCCTTGGCCTTAGCGGTGGTTGCTATAGTGGATGCCTTCAAAGCTCAGAGGAGAGAGTCGTCGAAGCTACCAAGTTTTACAACTGTGGCTTCAATGCTTGCATTGATGCGGTCCAGGATTTGTATCCGGACCTTAACCTTGAGCCTCTGCTGCCCGAAGACGCAGAAGAGAAGCCCTTTGGAGATGCTTGCCCGGATTAGGCTCCTGGCTCCCAAGCTCTTTCTCCTCCAGCTCCGACTGACTAGCTTTTAGTATCTTTCCCCCTTTTTTTTTTATAACTTTTTAAACTTGTCTTTTGATGAATGATGAATGATATTTTTTGACCCTCTACAGAGAGCGTGTGGATGATGATTTTTTATATGTTAATCCGTAGTTGGTTCTTGGATGATGATTGTTGATTGCCGAACTGATTCGTTGATAGGTTGGTGCATTTCGGGGCATTGCCGAGCCGACTCCTTTACGAGTAAGCTCATTTCAATGTCGTTTCGTAGAACTCTGCGGTATTGTAATTGTTAGGACCTGACCCCTAGGGGATCGGTTCCTCCCACGATTGGCAAGCGAAGTTTAGTAAACTCGTCGGTCAGACGATGAACTGACATCTTTGTCAGGGAGTCGGGTTGTTTATGGGCTTTTCCCTGAATCACGAGGGGATGCCTTGTAGAACTTTTCGTGGGATAATGTACTAATCCCTTCTTTAAGGGATCAGTTCGTTGAGTCGGCCCCTGCTTATTAGAGGCAACTTATTTGTAGTAGATAATCCACTCATATAGATACGAAGAAATGTGAATTTTTATTGGGAGCCTTAAAGGCTAGTCGCTTGAAAGTGTACACTTATTAGGGGCCCTTAACGGCCATTACATCAAGCGTAGTAGACTTTTAGGTGCTCGGCATTCCAGGGGTGGGGGAGCTGACGGCCCTCGAGGTCTTCTAAGTGGTAGGAGCCAGGTTTGGTTGATTGGACCACACGGTATGATCCTTCCCAATTAGGCCTGAGTGTGCTAGCCCCCGACTCTGCAGTATTCTGGAAGACTCGATGAAGGACTAGGTCCCCTGGACGGAACTGCCTGGTCTTTACTTTGGAATTGTAGAACCGTGCAACCTGTTGATGTCGAGGAGCAAACCGGAGTCTAAAGATGTCTCTTGCTTCTTTAAGTAGACCCAGGTTAGCCGCAATCTGTTCGGCGTTTTCATTTTCCTGAGAATTTTTGACCCGAGCTGTAGGAAGACCAATTTCAACCAGTACCATTGCTTTCGAACCGTAGGACAACAAGAATGGGGTCTCCCCAGTGGACGACTGAGCTGTGGTCCTGTAAGCCCAGAGGACGAATGGAAGCTCCTCAGCCAAGTTACCCTTCGCTTTCTCTAGTTTTGTTAAGACGGTGTTTGATGACCTTATTGACTGCTTCCACCTGTCCATTGGATTGCGGGTGCCGAGGTGAAGAATACGCGTTTATGATGCCGAGCCCTTGACACATGCCTCAGAACTTGTCATTATCAAACTGTCTGCCATTATCAGACACGATGGTGCGTGGAATTCCGAACCGACAGATAATGTTTTTCTAGATAAAATCAATCACCTTCTGTTCTGTGATCTTTGCAATGGGTTCGGCCTCGGTCCACTTGGTAAAGTAGTCTACTGCGACAATGGTGAACTTGACTTGACCTTTCCCTGTGGGCAGAGGTCTAATGATGTCGATCCCCCATTGGGCGAATGACCACGAACTGCTTATAGGAGTTATTTCTTCTGTAGGTTGTCTCGGCACAGCCACGTATCGTTGACATTTGTCACATCTTTAAACATAGTTTTTTGAATCCTCCCTGATGGTCAGCCAAAAATATCCTTGGCGGAGTATTTTTAGAGCCAGGGCTCGACCACCAGAATGGTTCCCACAGATGCCTTCGTGAATCTCTCAAATCACATAATCTGCCTCCTCGGGTCGGAGACACCTGAGATAGGGCTGTGAGTGTTATTTCTTGTATAGGATCCCGTCCAGGATCACATAACGTGCCGCTTTGACTCTTAGGCGCCTGGCTTCCAACCTATCCGAGGGGACCTCACCAGATGTGAGGTAGTTATAAATGGAACTCATCCAGCTCGGAGCATCATCGACTGGATTGACCGCTTTCTTCTCTATTTGATCAATGCTCGGATGTTCTATGAACTCCATGGGAATGACTCGCGGGATCCTCCCTTCCGTGGCTGAGGCTAGTTTTGCTAGGGCGTCGACCCAGGAATTTTTCGTCCTAGGAATCTGATTGATGGTGTAGCTCCAGAACCTTTCTATCAATTTTCTTGCTTCGGCTAGGTAAGCAACCATCCTAGTCTCCTTGGCCTTGTATTCGGTGGAGATATGATTCACTACCAGCTGAGAATCACACCGTACTTGGAGAGACTGGACCCCTAGACTAGCTGCCACTCTGAGTTCGTCTAGCAGGGTCTCATATTCCGCCTCATTATTAGAGGTCATGAAGCCGAGTCTGATCGCATACTGAATGGGTGTAGAATCAGGCACGACTAGGACAATTCCTGCTCCAGCACGCTTGACATTGGATGACCCATCCACATAGAGAACCAATCTTGGCTCTGACACTATTTCTTGATTCGTCCCTTGATTACTTGGAGGAACAGACGAAGGAGTCGTCTCCACTTTGGCGTTGATCCTTTTTCTGTCCGAGGTGGTGAATTCTGCGATGAAGTCAGCCACATCTTGGCCCTTGATCGCTGTCCTTGGAAGGAATTGGATATCGAACTCCCCGAGTTCGATTGCCCACTTGGTTAGACGACCCGATACTTCTGGCCTCTGGAGGACTTGCTTGAGAGGAGAGTCGGTTAAGACAACGATGGAATGAGCTTGGAAGTACGGACGCAACTCTGAGTCGAGATAACGAGACAGAGCGCTAACTTCTCCAGGGTTGGATATCTCGTTTCGGCCGGCAACATGGCTTTGCTCACATAGTATACGGGATGTTACTTACCCCCTACTTCTCTAATCAGGGCCGAGACCGCAAGATACAAGAATAGGGGCTCGCCTTCCTCAGGCTTAGATAGCAGGGGTGACGAACCTAAATACTGTTTCAGCTGCTGAAAAGCTTGTTCGCATTCCGACGTCTACTCTGCCTTCTTATGACCCTTTAACTACTGAAAGAAGGGGAGGCACTTGTCCATAGCTCTGGATATGAATTATCCGAGCGCTGCTACTTGTCCGGTGAGACATTGTATCTCCTTAATGGTCCAAAGCGAGCTCATGTCGAGGAGTGCCCTGATCTTGTCGGGGTTCGCCTAGATGCCCCTCTGGCTCACTTGAAAACCGGGGAATTTACCAGAGCCGACTCCGAAAGTGTACTTTGCGAGATTCAACTTCATCTGATACTTTTGGAGAATAGCGAAGGTTTCTCCAAGATCTGCTAAGTGATCGGATGATTTGACACTCTTAACAAGCATGTCGTCGACGTAGACCTCCATATTGTGCTCGATCTGCTTAGCGAACATCTGATTCACCAGCCTCTGATATGTGGCCCTAGTGTTCTTCAGGCCAAATGGCATGACCCAGTAACAGTAGAGTCTCTGTCAATGACAAAGGCAGTCTTCTGCCTATCAGGGGGATACATCGCGATTTGGTTATACTGGAAATAAGCATCCAGAAAGGAGAGTAGTTCGTGCCCCGCTGTGCTGTTATCAGCTGATCGATCCGAGGTAATGGGAAGCTATCCTTCGGACAAGCCTTGTTCAAATCCCAGTAATCTCTATAGACCCGCCATTTCCAGTTAGCTTTCTTGACAAGGACTACGTTTGTAATCCAATCAGGGTGGTGTACTTCTTCTATGAAACCAGCGCTGACCAGTATGGAGACTTCGTCGACTATGGCTTTGTACCGCTCGACATCAAACGGTCTTCTCTTCTGTTTTACAGGTTTGTGATCTGGGTCCACATTTAGCCTGTGGACCATGACATCCGGAGAGATCCCAGGCATGTCCTCATGTGACCATGCGAAGACATCTCTGTGCTATCACAAGAAGGCTAGCATCTCAGACAGCTGCTCGGGATTCAACGATATTCCGAGCTGAACAGTTCTACTCGGATTTGTCTCGTCGAGCGGTACCTTCTCCAGATCTTCCACAGATGAGTCCTCTACGGGTCCTCTGGAATCTAGAATGTTGACGATGACCGCTTGCTTGACGGATCCTTTCTTCACCGCTATTGCATAACATCTTCGAGCCTTGCGCTGATCACCTTGGAGGTAGCTTACTCCACCCTCGGCGAAAAATTTCATCATCAGATGATAGGTGGAGACGACTGCCCTCATTGCATTGAGAGAAAGTCTACCCAGAATGACGTTATGTACTGATGATACATTGACAATGAGAAAGTCTACCATGAAGGTGACTTGATGTTGTCCTTCTCCCGCAGTCACAGGGAGAGAGATGGCTCCCTCGGAGATCACACTTTCTCCAGCAAAGCCGTGTAGGGGGTTCTTCATAGGTCTGAGACGCGACATTGGAATCCTCATTCTTTCAAAAGCCTCAGAGTAGACCACATCTACCGAGCTTCCAGTGTCAACCAGGATGTGGTACACCTTGTGGTTAGCTATGGTCGTAGTGACCACTAAGGCGTCGTCGTGTGGATACTGGATTCCGCAAGCGTCATCTTCCGAGAAGGCCATACTGCACGAGCTGACCCAGAGTTCTTTGCTCGACCGCTTGGTCATGTGGATGTAGTGTTCCGGGTCAGATTGCCGAGAATGGGCTTTCGAGCCCTGTTCAAATCTCCTCCACCAGATGAGCCACTGAAGATGGTCCGGATTTCAGCTGGCTCTACCGCGGTGTTGTTTGGTTGCTCTCGCTCTTCTTTCCAAGCTGTTGTCTCCTCCTTGGTATATTGGCGCAGATGACCCTTACGGATAAGGGCCTTGATCTCATCTTTGAGATCCACGCAGTCGGCTGTGTTGTGGCTGTGATCTCAATGGAAATGGCGATATTCGCGTTTCTCTCGATGATTTGGGTCAGCCCTCATACAAACAGGCCAATTCAGAAGCTTGTGCCCTCTGATGTCTAATAGAATTTGCTCAGTGGATGTGTTGAGGGGGGTGTAGGAACGAAATTTACCCTCTGGCTTTCTGCTCGAACAACGATCGCGAGCAGTGCGGTCATCTGGTCCTTTGCTGGATGGCTAGGGTTCTTCATCCTTGGCCTCTTCCCCTTGCCAGTCGGCTCGGTCACTTGAACATTTTTGCTGGTGTTAGAGAATTCCTCGGTGTTAGTATACTTTTGAGCTCTGGCGACGACGCCAGCTAATGTCTTCGGAGGATTTTTTCCAATAGAGAAGGTGAACTTGCCCTCTTTTAGACCACTGAACACGATAGAAAGTGTCATCTTGTCGTCGTAGTCTTCCACCTGTAATGCTTCCTCATTGAAATGAGCTATGTAGTTCTTTAATGACTCCTTAGGCTCTTGCTTGATGGTGAACAGATGAGTATTCGGCTTCTGACTTTTCTTACCGCCTATGAATTGAGTAAGGAATAATTGGTTGAGTTTTGTGAAGGACCCAATGGAACCGGGTTTGAGTTAACGGTACCAACTCCGAGCGGATCCCGTGAGCATGATCGAAAACCCCCTACACATCATCGCGTCCGTCGCTGTCTGGATCTGCATCCACGAATGATAAGCCTCCACGTGCTCGGATGGGTCACTAGACCCAGAGTATTGGATGAGGGGAGGTATCCAGAACCTCTGCGACATCACCTCATTTATGATCATCGAGGTGAAGGGAGGCTCGGTCTCTTCCATCATTGCTTAAACGGCGGCAGGAATTGACGACGGCTGCTGCTTCTTTTCTAGCATCAGAATTTTGTTGTTGAGCTCTGAAACCGTGTCTCCCACGGATCTTTATTTTTAGCCACCATTTCTTGTGTGTTTTCTAGCTTGGGAGTTCTCCTCCCCCTTCTCCTTTCTAACTCATGACGAAGATCCGTCGGTACCAGGGCCAAGGTCACCGAGGCATTCGTCGGAGCCCAAGTCACTGTATTCCGGGCTAGAGCTCGGATTTGGGTTGGGGGAGGGTTCTGAACCGAAGCTGGTACCCGAGCAGGTTGATGTTGAGATCCCTCGGGTCTTATACTCATCAGTGCGGAATGGGCTTACACTACCGGACCAATCGTTTCTGGAATAGGGTCTTCCTGACCGGGACGTGGTTGCGGCTCCCATTGCTGCTTCATCTGGTTAATCTCATCGCGCAAGACTTGTATCTCGCTTTGCATATCTCGATACTTGCTTGCCTGATTGCGAGAACGCTGGGAAGGCCCTGGAACCGATTCGACGTGAAGTAGTGAAGAGGAACGGGTCTGCTCTGGTTCAACGACTACCACTTTCTTCTTTTTTCTTGCATTATGCTTAAGAATAGGAACCTGACCTTTCGTATCGGATTCTCATAGACGGCGCCAAAAAATGTTGAGGTCAAAATCTAGACCACCCTCCACTCCGTGCGGTGAAATCTCGATGAACCGTGGACCTGCATAAGCGGTGAGTCAAAGGAGACCCTGGCTAAGCCGGGAGACCCTCCGATGCCTAAGTCAGGGCAAGAGAATCAGGGTCTAAGTTGAAAGTAGAGAGAGGGTGTGAGATCTTGCGTACCAGTAGTAATGGAGTCCCTTTGTATTTATACCTGCCTATTGGATAGTCTGGGTCCGTTAATCTCGGCATGATTCACTCAATTAGTGGGATTTTATGATCATGGGGATATTATCCGTAATCTGGGGATCGTGTAGCGTATCGTGTGTATTTGCAGGCGAGACAATCGGTCGTGTCCGCTTAAGGTAGTTTCTTAATTTAGCGCATGGAACGTCCACATCCTGCCTTGGCCTCGGCTCGGGATCTCAGGCCAAAGAGGCCCTGACCCCGAGCCTCGGACCTAGACCAGCATACACATGGGCTTTTGTCATTGAATTATTAAGCAAGGAACACGTCTTGAGTCCGAGCCGAGTTCCAATCTGGACTTATGATAGACCCGGCCTTTCTTGTCCATCAGGTATTCTGAAGGTCTCCCCTCTAAGCTCCGAGGTGGGCGGTGGACTTAACCATCGAGTTGAGTTTCCCCACAACGGATGATACATATGTGAGTGGTCGAACAATTCGTCTCTGGTCGGGCAGTAGTGGAGTGATCCGAGATCTTGCAAGTAGGTTCTGATATGATCTTCACGTCGACTGCCTCGGTCTTAGATTACTCCGAACCAATAACCTCGGTACAGGAGCTCAACTGGGGCCGAGCCGAGCATCTTCCTTCAGATCAGTCCTACCGTTTTACTCTTATGTATCAGATCCGATTAGTGTGGCGTCGGACCTTGGAATTGAAGGGACTCAGATCTTCCCATAACATTAATTATTATTATTATTATTATTATTATTATTATTATTATTATTATTATTTCTCAATCTTCTTCTTATTTCTGGTAGGTTTTCTTCAACAGATTGAGGATTGCTTTCTCTTCAATAGTACATATTTATCTGGGATTTTCGTTTCCTAGAAAATCCGTAAGTCCACAAACTAAAAAGCTTTGTATTATCTTCTATAGGTTCATGTTCTTCTCGATTCTAACGTTTTTTTTTTCTATGTTTCTTTGTATTAGCTTGTTTTAGTGTTTCTGATTTTGGTGTTTATGTTTCATAATTTTTTTAATAGAGAAAAGATTGTTTTTTGTGCTTGAAATTGTTATTGAAGTTTTTTTTTTTTTTTTTTCCGTTTTCTATGCTTAACCTGAAAAATATAATACATATTGTTCCTTTACTCATTTTTGTGTTATTTCGTTAATGTCGCATTAGGACTGCACGTAATTTATTGGATTATTATGTCTGAACCTAGTTAACCTATTGATGAGAATATTGTTAAGGTGTCAAGCCAATGTTGTTCTCCTAGACGACGAAAATTAACATTTAAAGTATGGAATGACTTTGATAAACATCAATTCCCAAGTGGTGAGGAAGTGGTTATTTGCAATCATTGTAAGAGAAAGTTTGTGGGGGTAGTAATAGTGGAACTGGCCATTTGAATAAGCACTTGATAAGATGTCCGAGGAAGAAGCATATGGATATTTCTCAACAATTAATATCATTGAACAAGAATGTAGGAGAAAAAATATATTATTTGAAGAACTTTAAGTTTGATCAAGAACAAAGTCGTTTGGATTTTTGTCGCATGATAATGAAGCATGAGTACCAATTTAACATGGTTGAACACGAGTATTTTGAAATATTAGTGAACAATCTTCAATGCATGTTTAAATTGGTTTCCTACAACATAGTTAGGGCTGATGTGATGCATGTTTACAAACCAAAGAAAAGAAAACTCTATGAGTACTTTGACAAGTTTTCTTCCCGAATTGGCCTTACTATTGACTTATGGACATGAGACCAACAAAATATTGGGTATTGTTGTATAACTTCGCATTTCACTAATGATGCATGAAAATTTCAAAAGAGGATTCTTGCTTTTACAACAACAAAACTTATGATGCATTGACCATGTAGAATTGTCATGGATAGAGTCCTAGAGTGGAATATTGATAAAAAAAATTATTCGCCATCATTGTAGACAATGCTTCTACTAACGTTGCTATGGTTAAAAGTATGAAGACTTGTCTTTCTAATTGAGGATTGCTCGCATTATCTTGGGAGTTATTTCATGTCTGTTGTTTTGCTCATATTCTTAATTTAATTGTGCAAGATGGCTTATGAGAGATAACATGTGCGCTCCAAAAAATATGAGAAAGTATGAAGTACATTAATTCATCACCATCAAGGGAGCAAAAGTTCTAATTTGCAGTGACTCAAGTAAAATTACGAGGAAAAAAGAGTGTACCTGTGGATGTTTCAACAAGGTGGAACTCCACGTATCTCATGCTCGAGGTGGCTTTGGATTTTAGAGAAACATTTTCTCGATTAGAACAATATGATCGTGACTTCAAGGTAAATTCATCCAATGAAAAAAGTTATTAGTAAGTACTTAAAAGTTTTTTATGAAGCTACTAATAATTTTTCAGGTTCTAAATATCCAATTGCTAATATGTACTTTCCCGATGTTTGTGAAATTAATATTAAATTAGTTAAATGGGTGAAAAGTGATTGTTATTATGTTAAATCAATGAAAAATAAAACAAAATCAAAGTTTGATAAGTATTGGCATGAACGCAGTTTGGTTTTGGCAGTTGCATTAGTTTTTGATCCTCAATTTAAAATGGAGTTGGGGTACTACTACTATCAAATCTATGATAATAGTGTTCATTTCTACATAAGTAAAATTCAATATACAATGGTTGATCTTTTCTAAGAGTATAATGTTGTTGACTCGGATAAATCAATGATAACTTTTTCAACCATTGGTAAAAGCAGTTGTAATAACAAATTTTCATCATCTAGTGGTGTTTTTTTTTTTTTTAATAATACAAAAGATCAATTTAGAGGATTTGATAAGTGGTATTATCATCCACGTCATGGCAGTCAAGCTTTCTTCCAAAAATCAGAACTAGATCAGTATTTGAAAGAGCCACTATTTTCTCACAACCAAGATTTTAACATATTAAGTTAGTGGCGAATCAGCAGTCCAAAGTTTCCAACACTTTCAATGGCTCGTGACATTTTGATGATACCAATCTCTACTATTGTATCATAATCAATAGTACTGGTGGTAGAGTGTTTGATAAGACTCGTAGTTGCTTACTTCCAGAAGTTGTGAAGGTTTTAATATGTGGACATGATTGGATGTGACATCTAAAAAAGTGTAAGAAGATTTTAAATTTATTTAATTTTAATTATTATTATTTTTTCTTATAAAAATTTCAAATTACCATTTTTATGTATATGTTAGGTGTTTCTTCTCCTACCATATGTATGAGTACGAGCACAAGTTAGAATTGCCATGGTTAGTCTCTTCAACTTGGTAAGGAAAAGTGTGTATGATATTTTATTGGAGTTGATACTTGATAGAGTTTCATGACTTTGCTTCTTTTTTGTATTAGTTTACTTTTATATTATTAGTTTGAGTTGATGGAGTTGATACTTGATAGATTTTCTTGAAATTTTAGATCAGTCCTGAGGAGCATATGCATATGTCGATCCGTTGATAGGACTTGGATAAGTGGCTATTAGATCCGATCCGGCTCTGACCCGTTGACAAATCCGGCGAGGCAGGTCTGGATCCACTATATAGGTCTGATGAGGCGGGTCTAGATTTTAAGATGTTGATCCATTTATAATTGGATCGATTCTAGATCTACCCTAATCTGATTCGGCTCCGACCTGTTGACAGGCCTAATTTTAGTTATTAGAAATTATGTATTAGATTTCCTTATCTCTAGTACATCATTTCTATTAGCATTAACTCATTATGCATTAGTCTCGGTGATTGAACATAACAATAGTTTTCAGGGAAAAAAAAACACTCATTGTGTATTGGAGAGCAGGATCTTTGATACATAATTATTATTAACTAAAATAAGATGAACTCGTTTTTAGGCATCTACTTTAAGACCCATTATTGAAGTTCAACCATGTTTTACATTTCTTGGTGGGTTAAAAGTGAGATTTTAAAAAACTTGCTATAGATCATTCAAAATTGTTTGGTTCATTTAAAGTTTGGCACTTCACTATCTAAATATTTTGGCAAATTTTTTGACATTTGAACATTTTAGTTCAAATGTTCAAGATTAAGGTGTTGGTTTTGTTTATGCCTTATTTGACCACGTTAGATCCAATGATTTAGATGATGTCATGTGGCAACTAAATCTTAACAAGAAACAAATGGAAAGATCTCTTCGGCTGCCCTGATGGTCAAATGTGATTAGAATACGAAAAATCAATGATAGTCTAAAAAGGATAAGTCCAACCGACTACAATCATGAGACACGTGTGGCGTATCTTGCTCACGTAGTTGAGCTAACTATTTACCATGTGGCCTCATGACCAAAAATGGGTATCGACTGATACATGGTTGCGGTTAGTGACAAATTTATCCAACACATCATAACATCACGAAGAAGTCCTTATAATAGAAAATACTTAAGGAGGAGAATGACAACAATGTCAAGTTGGCCGAGTTTCACATGCATGTTCATGCAGAGAAAGAGACCACTTGTAATACCCCAGATTTTTTAGTAGCCGACAGCTCTTCTGTACGCCTGTCTTGGCTACCCACTCATAGGCAACCTTCCTCTATTGTAGTACACCAGTACCCCACATCTCTTTCAAGCATTAGTGTGCATCATCCAAAGCCTCGGAGCGGGACTCGGTCTATCCATTCATAGTACGCACCTGGGAGATCCAAACCCCAAGACCTCGAACACCCCCCCCTCCACACACACACACATCAGTCGCCATGTCCCCCCGACTGCAGAGATACCATCCATTCGTCCGTGTGATGGTCCATTTGTGAGATACGCAACGAAGAAATGAGAGCGCAAGTGTGCAAAGACGTGCCCATATACACACCTCATATGGGCTCGGGCCCATGGCCCATGGTCCATCTTAGAAAGCCATTTCATGACTTAGTAGAGAATGTCAACACTCTCCACTCACTTAACCCACACCTCACCATGATGTCATGATCTACTTGTTGAGAAGTGGAGCCACATCTGGGGCCGCGCATGACCGGTCGTGGCCCATGCTCGACCGGTCGTGGAGCCCACTCGACCTGTCGTGACCAGTCGTGGACTAGCTCGATTCAAAGTCGAGCGAGCATAAGATTTTTGGTTCCAAGGTGCTCGACCGGTCGTGGCCTATGCTCGACCGGTAGGGGGGTCCTTTCGACCGGTCGTGCAGTTTGCTCGACCAGTCGAGGTTACGCAGATTGGTTTCCGAATTTGATACGGACTGCGGATTTCTGTGTCGCCTTTCGCAAGAGTGCGAAAAGGAAGTTACCTAAACTATAAATAGGTGTCCCTAGGGCTATTATAGGGTTAAGGGTGAATATTGGGGAGTTATTCTAAGGTGTGGGCAAAGGGTTTTCTCTGTATCTCCAAGGGAGAGGTTAGTATATTGCCTTGTAATCTTTGTTATTCTTCATCGTGGAAGTTTGCATCCTTGGTTTTTTTTAACCCTTGTTGGGGTTTTTCCATGTATATCTTGTCTTGTGGTTAGTTTGAATGCTTTGATTCTATTTCTAGTTTATATTTCTTCCTGTTTATCGTTTGTGGGTGAGGCTTGAGATTGGATCTCGGTTCACTGCGTTGTTGGCGTGCTGCACAACAACTGATATCAAAGCTATTGGTTTAGTTCTATTGGGAGTGATGACGGAAGAAGAGAAAACTAGAATTGAGAAGTTTGATGGTTCAAACTTTACTTTCTGGAAGATGCAGATGGAGGATTATCTGTATCAGAAGGACCTCTATATTCCTCTAGGAGGAAAAGAGAAGAAACCAGAAAAGATGACAGATGATGAATGATTTTTACTGAATAGGAAGGCTTTAGGAACGTTCCGACTCTCTTTGTCTAAGAGCGTCGCCTTTAATATATTCAAGGTGAAAACTACAAAGGAATTAATGGAACCCTAGCCACCATGTATGAAAAGCCCTCTGCATCCAACAAGGTCCATCTTATGAAACAACTATTCAATATGAAGATGTCAGATGGTGGGAGCGTGGTTGAACATCTAAACGAGTTCAATACAGTCACAAGCTAGTTGGAATCCGTTGGCATTGTTTTTGAGGATGAGGTCAGGGAGTTATTGATCTTATCTAGTTTGTCAGACAGTTGGGATGGTTTGGTGATTCTGTGAGCAATTCTTTAGGGTTGACAAAGCTGAAATTTGATGATGTGGCCGGTCTAATTCTCAGCGAAGAATCTAGAAGGAAGGCATCATGAGTTTCAGGGGATTCAGGAAATACTCTAAACGTTGAAGGAAGAGGAAGATCGCTGAACAAAAGAGGCAATAAACACGGGCATTCTAAGTCCAGGAAGAAGTCCAAGGGACCGAAAGACAAAGATGGGTGTTGGCATTTTGGCAAGAAGGAGCACATGAAACGTGATTGCAGGACGCTCAAGAAAGAAGAAGAAAGCTCTCAAAGCGGGAAGGATTCAGTCAATCTATCTGAGGAGAGTGACACAGAGGCGTTGATCTTGTCTCTAGATGCAAGGAATGAGTCTTGGGTTATAGACTCGGGTATTTCGTTTCATGCTATTTCATGTAAGGAAGTTCTGCGTGATTATGTGTTAAGTGACTTTGGGAGAGTCTACTTGGGTGATGATGAGCCGTGTAGTATTGTTGAAAAGGGAGACGTTCATGTCAATCAGAAAGACGGAACGGTTTTGAAATTGAAGGATGTCAGATATGTACCGAGTTTGAAAAGTGGGGTAGTTGGCCGATACCGGTTATGTGACGACATTCACCAGTGATTTCTGGAAGATCACAAAAGGTGCCTTGGTGATATCTCGAGGTAAAAAAGAAGGTACTTTATACGTGACTTCAGGATCGTATAGTTCACTCTCTCGCATCAACTGAAGTGAATGGGCAGTTATGACATCAGAGGTTGAGACATATGAGTGAGAAAGGGATGAAAGTGTTATTGTCAAAAGGGAAGCTACCAGGGCTGAAGTCTATTGACTTGGAATTCTGCGAGGACTGCGTGTATGGTAAGCAGTAGAAGGTAAGCTTCAAGAGGACGGGACGCGCTCCAAAGACGCATCTGTTGGAGCTTGTACACACTGATGTGTGGGGACCGACACAGGTATTATCTCTTGGTGGCTCATGTTATTTTGTTTCTTTTATTGATGATGCTAGTAGAAAACTGTGGGTCTATTTCTTAAAGTATAAATATGATGTATTTGATGTATTTAAGAAGTGAAAAGTTATGGTAGAAAACGAGACAGGTAAAACAGTAAAATGTCTCAGATCTGATAATGGGGGAGAATACTGTGATAAGAGATTTGAGGAGTATTATGCAGCAAATGGAATCAAACATCAGAAAACGATACTAGGGACACCACAGCAGAATGGTGTGGCTGAGCGCATTAACAGGACCATCCTTGAATGCTCTAGGAGCAGAGGTTACATGCAGGGTTGCCCAAGATCTTTTGGGCAGATGCTGTGAATACTGCCGCATATCTCATCAATAGAAGTCCCTCAACACTATTGGATGGTGGGCTACCAGAAGAAACGTGGACTGGGAAAGAAGTGAACCTTGCACATCTCAGAGTGTTTGGTTGCACTTTATATGTTCACATTGATGCAGAGCACAGAAACAAGCTGGATGCGAAGTCCAGGAGGTACACGTTTATAGGCTACGGGCAACATGATTTTGGCTATAGGCTTTGGGATACAGAAAATAAGAAAATCATCAGAAGCAAGGATGTAGTCTTCAATGAAAAAGTGATGCATAAGGACAGTGTGAAGGAAAATAAGGCCGAGAAAAATGAATTCGTAGAGTTGGAAGAGTTACTGGACACGGGTGATACAACGCCACAGGATGATCATACACAAGAGCATTATGAGGCAGAGCCGCATACACCGGTTGTAAGGAGGTTTACTCGGGAGAGGAGACCATGGTCCGATACTCACCCTCCTTACATTATCTACTGCTGACAGATAATGGTGAGCTAGAGTGTTTTGAAGAGGTATTACAGTCAGATACACGGGTTAAGTGGGAGCAGGTCATGGATGATGAGATGGACTCTCTTGAGTCTAATCGTACATGGGAACTAGTCACTCTACCTAAGGGTAAGAAAACTCTTCATAATAAGTGGGTTTACAGACTGAAAGAGGAGCACGATGGTTCGAAACGGTACAAGGCTAGATTGGTTGTAGAAGGGTTTCAACAGAAGGCAGGTATTGATTTCACTAAAATATTTTCACTTGTGGTGAAAATTTCTACGATTCGCGTGGTTTTGAGTATAGTGGCTACAGAGGACTTACATCTAGAGCAGATAGATGTTAAGACAACCTTTCTTCATGGGGACCTTGAAGAAGAGATATATATGCATCAGCCAACAGGATACGTGGCACCAAGAAAGGAGAACAAGTTGTGCAGACTGAAGAAGAGTCTATATGGCCTGAAGCAGGCCCCGAGGCAGTGGTATAAGAAGTTCGACAGTTTCATGTCGGGAAATGGTTGCAGAAGATGTCATGCTGACCACTGTTGCTATTTGAAGAAGTTTGATACGTCATACATCATCCTTCTTCTGTACGTTGATGACATGCTTGTGGCTGATTCAAGCATGAAGGACATCTCAGATATCAAAAGACAACTTTCTAGAGAATTTACCATGAAGGATTTAGGACCTGCAAAACAAATCCTAGGCATGAGGATAAAGCGTGTTAGGAAAAATAAGAAACTGGTTTTATCACAGGTAGAGTACTTAGCCAAGGTACTTGATCGATTCAATATGAGAGGTGCTAAGCCAGTTAGCACTCCATTAGCCAACCACTTTAAGCTATCTAAGGAGCAAGGTACAAAGACACAGGAGGAACGAGACTACATGGCTAAAGTCCCATATGCGTCAGCTATAGGGAGCCTTATGTATGCTATGGTAAGCATGAGACCAGACATTGCTCAAGTAGTGGGAGTTGTTAGCAGGTTCATAAACAACCCTGGGAAGGAACATTGGGAAGTTGTGAAGTGGATCCTTAGATGCCTGGTAGGTACTAAGGATGTAGGGTTGTGTTATGGTGAATCGAAAATCAAGCTACAAGGCTACATGGATTCAGATTTGGCAGGAGATATCGACAGCAGAAGAAGCATTACAGGTTATGTCTTTACTCTAGGTAGTGCTGTAGTCAGTTGGGTTTCTCAGTTATAGAAGATAATATTTATCAATATGACGGAAGCAGAATATGTTGCAGCTAAAGAAGCGTGCAAGAAGATGGTGTGGATGTAAGGTTTTATGGAGGAGTCGGGTAAAAAGCAAGCAAATTGTAAGCTGTACAGTGATAGTTAGAGTGCAATACACTTGGCTAAGAATTCAGCCTTTCATTGAAGGACCAAACATATTGCCATCAGATATCACTTCATACGTTCGTTACTGGAAGATGGATCGATTGCTCTAGAGAAGATTCATACAAGTGAGAATCCTATAGATATGCTGACCAAGGCGGTCACACAGGAGAAGCTGAAGCTCTGTTAAGCTTTGATTGGTCTTCAGGCTTGAAGACGGGGAGGTGGTGCACTCCGGATGAAGAAGACAAAGGTTTATGATGATGTGTCTCTAAGTGAAAGATTGTTGAGAAGTGGAGCCACATCTGGGGCCGCTCACGACCAGTCGTGGCCCCTACTCGACCGATCGTGGAGCCCACTCGATCAGTCGTGACCAGTCGTGGACTGGCTCGACTCAAAGTCCAGCGAGCATAAGATTTTTAGTTCTGAGGTGCTCGACTGGTCGTGGCCTATGCTCGACCGGTCGTGGGGTCCTCTCAATCGGTCGTGCAGTCTGCTCGACCAGTCGAGGTTACGCATATTGGTTTCCAAATTTGATACGGACTGCGGATTTCTGTGTCGCCTTTCGCAAGGGTACAGAAGGAAAGTTGCCTAAACTATAAATAGGTGTCCCTAGGGCTATTATAGGGTTAAGGGTGAATGTTGGAGAGTTATTCTAAGGTGTGGGCAAAGGGTTGAGGTTAGTATATTGCCTTATAATCTTCATATTCTTCATAGTGGAAGTTTGCATCCATAGTTTTTTACCCTTGTTGGGGTTTTTCCACGTATATCTTGTCTTATGGTTAGTTTGAATGCTTTGATTATATTTCTAGTTTATATTTCTTTCTGTTTATCGTTTGTGGGTGAGGCCTGAGATTGGATATCGGCTCACTACGTTGTTGGCATGCTGCGCAACACTACTTGCCATACATGCATCACATGCACATGACACATCACCCCACTCATACCACATGCACATTCTCCATGTGACATCTCACCCCACTCACACTCCATGCACATTCTCCTTGTGACACATCACCCTCCCATGCATGAGCCATGGTCGTGCAATGTCACCATACCCCACTAACTAGCTAACCTAAGTAAACTAACCCCTCTCCCTAAACTAAGGTTAAATCCTACACAAAACAGGGCTAACCAAGCTGGTTGCCATTTCTAGCAAGAAAAATTTCAGAGAATGAAAGAGAAAATGAGAGAAAAAAAAGAGAAAAAAGAGAGTGGAGGTGGGTCACCATTGGGAGAGGAAGATCCAAGCTATTCAACCTAGGGTGGTTAGATTTATCCATTTATTTCTTCATTTATTTTCTTTTTATATGTTAAAGTGAGTCTCCCCATGAGATTATGGTGGTGTTTGCGTGACCCTAAACCACATCCAAGTGGGCCACCCCTTTGAGAATGTACATGAATGAAATCATCCCTTTGAGGAAGCATGGGAATAAAATCCACCATTGAATCCCATAGAGGCTCACTTCTGTGTATGTGTTTCTACATTATTTTATTTTACTTTAATTGTGATTGTAGGCCCAAATTTTGTGTGACGATATTATACTTGATAGAGAATGTATATACCAAATTTGGGGTCAATCCGATCGGTCTAACCACTTTATTTGATTTATGCAATTTAGACCAGGTTTGTTGTATAGTGCAATGGTCAGCACTAATACTCCTTAAAATAAACCAGATTAGTGGGCCCCATAGATATCTGATAGATTTCAAATTTTGTGGGATGATAGTAGAATTGATGGACCATGTATGTACCAAATTTGGGGTCAATCCGATATGTCTAAATCCATCCAATTTATGCAGTTCAGACTAGATTTATTGTCTAATGTATTGGTCAACACTGGTACCTTCTTGAATGGCCAAGATTTATGGTGTCACAAATATCCAATTGCTCCCAAATTTTGTGTAATAATAGTATACTTGATAGAGAATGTATGTACCAAATTTAGGGTCAATCTGATTGGGCTAACCTATTCATTTCATTTATGCAATTTAGACCAGATTTTTTTCCAGTGTAGTCGTCAGCATTGATAACCTTTTGAATGGCTAAAATTTGTGGGTCTATAGGTATTCAATTAATCCCAAAATTTGTAAGATAGATGTATACTTGATGGACCACACATGTGCCAAATTTGGGGTCAATTTAATCATTATAACTTTTGATGCGGATCCCACCATAATGCTTGTTTGCGAATCAACCTGTCTAAATGGCTGCCTAGACCCGAACGAAGGGACCATACAAATATCAGCTTGTTCTAAGACTTTTTGTGGGACCCACTAACCATGGGCTCCACTGTGATGTTCACATGCTATCCGAACCTCCATAAGGTTATTTTTACTAAGCTGGACTGAAAACATAAATATTAGTTTGATAAAAAAACATAGTGGGACATCGTGAAACTCACTTCATACATGTGTCAGATTATTATGGTGGTTGGTCCTACTGTGGGCCCCACCTTGATTATTATGCTTAGGCAATGAGGCCCACACTCATGTATATGATCTTACTTGCACGACCATAACCACAAACCCTCTTTTTATAGGAGTGTTGGGCTTTTGAATGAGTCGATTCCGATGTATGTAATGGAACCATCAATGTGGACCCTATCATGGGATGTGTCAACTGTTGAATCGGCTAATTCAAAATAGGCATGTAGATACCAATTTTTGGACCACACTTGACATTTGGACTGACTGCATAGTTAACTGCTCGATGAGATAATAATGATATTTTGGTTATGTTAATATGTGATTATGGTGATGATGATATTTGTAATTTTATAGTTCATTAAGCTAATTTGGCATATTGTAATGTAATAATTATGTATAAAGTTAATTATCAATTGTTTATTAGGCTATGGGAGAGCCCACTTGCCTATTGGACATTGGGAAAGCCCATTTTCCTATTGGGCCTTAGGAATGCCCACTTGCTTACGGGTCTTATGAAAGCTTGGGCCTTACCATAAGCCACTGCAGCTGGCCCATAACCGATTGAACGAATGATGTATATGATAGGATAATATGTGACTTTTGCATACATTTGACATTAGCATAGCATATCCATGCACACATTCCGGGAAAAGGAAGATTGGACTTTGGCCTTCGTGTTAGTTAAAGGAAATATTAGGTCTTTGTGTTGGCTAAGTGAAATATGTGATGTGAAATTAGACTATTATGTTAGCTAAGTAAAATATATGATGAATTGTTGTTATGCCTTCGTATTGGCCAAGTGAAATATGTGATATGATATTGGGCTCTCGTGTTGGCCAAGTAAAACATGTGATATGATATTGTGTCATCGTGTTAGCCAAGTAAAATATGTGATATGATATTAGGTCGTCGTATTAGCCAAGCAAAACATGTGATATGATATTGGGCCCTCGTTTTGTCCAAGTAAGATATGTGATATGATATTGAGTCCTCATGTAACCAAGTGAAATATGTGATATGACTTTAAGCCCTCGTGTTGGCCAAGTGTATTATACGTTGCATTATGTGATTGTTGGGTAACTCATCTGTGTGATGAGGTGACAGGGAACGATGGTGAGCTCTTCCCAGGATCGATTCCTAAAAGGTCAGGCTGCTTATTGTACACGATGCGCTGACGGGACCCAATGATTATATTGTATTGTCAGGTAGCCCATCGTATTCCCCCAATGTGGTGACGAGACCCGATGAGTAGTATGGACACTCGGTAACAACCCTCGTGTTGGTCTAACCAAATTCGTGGATGGTATGATATAGACTTGGAACCATACAGATGCCTCGAGGGAGACATAGGAGTAATCTTCTTTTGTGTGAACAAGCTCCACTTTCTAGCTTACGAAAGCAATTGATCTTTAGGGTATGACACCTGACAGTTACCCTAATTGGGCATTAGGAAGCCCCCTGATTTCATGTGCAGACATGCTGGGAGTAGGGGGAGTGTGGTGAACTGAACGATGAATTGCACCCATCCTTCTATTCTATCAGGAGGGATGTGGGGTTGTCCTTGTTGTTATTATTTGGAGTATTTGAAGTATTTGAAGAGATTGGACACCATATGCATCTATGCATTTGCATACATATTACGTTCCATCTGTATCCATTATACGTTACTCACTCAGGTTGGTAGATGCACAACTAGACCATCAAGTACTTATTCGTAGTGGTTAAGATTTCGGTTAGGTATGAGACTAAGCTGGGATTAGGGGTTTACCACCTTGAAACTCGCTATCTTGATTATGTATGGGACTAGCTTAGATATAAGTTCTTTGTGCTGGACCCCACAACTTGTGAAACCGTGCACTAGTATCCCGTCCACACTATTGGTTATATCCTTTACTTTTTGTAACATAATAATAACATGCATAGTTATTCACTTCTTATATGTGGTTATTTGCCCTTTACTTTGTTAGTTGCAAATGTTACTTGATTGTAATGTTATGCCTTTTATTTGACTATGTTATATCACTTGATAAAACTACCCAGTGGGCTTTCATAGCTCATCACATTGCTTCCTCTTATACTTACAGGGAGGACTCATTAGTGGAGACATGTAGGCACAACTTATTTAAGTTTTTATTTTTAGCAGTGTATTATATATATATATATATATATATATATATATATATATATAAAGTACTCTGTAGTGGACATTTATATATGGATTTCATGATTTGTGATTATTATAAAGTCATGCTTGGGTACCATTTAAAAAAAATATATATATTTAGTCAACACCGGATTCAGAGTTCGGGAGGTTGGAGAGCCCGTTCACCAAGTTTGGGGCGTTACACCACTCTCACTAATACATGGTGTTGCGGGAGAGACTCTGATCCACATAATAGGAGCAGAACGTGCACACAACTAATGACCAACCTATGACAAACGACCAACATATGCGGTGTTCCTCAATGGGCCACAACTGTTTTAAGCCCAAATAGTTATTTTCACATCAGTAGACTTGAAGAGTGGTTATGAAGATATCTTTCCAGCTACTGCCTCAAAAATCTATAAATAAGAGAAAGGCGAAGAGCTTTTGGCTCTCGCCAACCCAACACAAATTAATTTTACAATGCAATGATGCCTATTTGATTTTATCTTATCTTAGTTTATACGAAATTAGGGGTAGTGTAATCCAACTTGTCTATGCTATTATGCTTGGCTGACTTTAACATAGGGGTAGCGTAATTTTGTTTGTTTACACTGATACGTTGGATTGAGCTACATTAGTAGTGTAATTCCCTTCCATCTATGCTAAGTGTCAGATCGCAAGGATGATATTTTCTTTTCTTTTATAATAGTGTAATTTCTTTTGTCTACACCTAAGTCGCTGGATGGAGGACGATTTAAATTTAGGGTCTCGCCATCTATGGCATAAACGTCAGATAATCAAGGGATACTTTTGTAAGTTTTTATTTCTTTTTCATTTCAATAAATGCAATTGAGTTCCTTCTACTCTCATATTTTACGAATCGAGTTATCTTTATTATCACGCTGAAAAAAAATAATCCTTTTGACTGATTCCATATACAAGACACCTAATTTCACAAAATTGGGTTAAAAGGACAAACCCTCCCCTTTCACAAATCACCTAATTTCCTTTACAAGTGACTAAATAGGCGGCTGAATTGCTTTAGTTCTCAGTTTTAGATGATCGATCATGGTCTCTCAATCTATCTTAATGCTTGATATCATAAACATTCAGTTCAGATCAAGTTGTAAAAGGCTTTGGCATGCCCGACATCATACACACGTATTAACGACCAAATTTTGAGCGAATTAAACAACTTCTTTGGCACGCCTAGTGGGACCTATGTGCAATGCTTGATCCAGTTTTACGATGCAATGAGTAGAAGGTTCACAGGGCTTTTTATTAATCCTGAAGACTAGGAGATATTACATCTATAGGAAGAAATTCCTACGAAGTTAGGCCCCAACTCCCTGGCCCTCCAAAGTCGGCTCCTTTAGAGATAGGATCATCTTCATTCAGTAACACATTTGAAAGTGTTATAGGTACTTTGTACGTTTACTAGCATATAGCAACTATCTGAACTAGTATGGATTCAAACTGAGCAAGATGACTTCAGGTCGAGCAAGCAAGGATTTAGGCTAAAAATCTCAATAAGCTTACGGGCCTTTTGTTCAAGAGGTTTCTCAATGTTGGCCTAACACTATGGATCCCTACGCCCAATTAAACCCTCTTTTAGATCAGCTGATACCTAACCGAGGATCAATCGGTTCGATCAATACTAATTTGGTTGAAATCTGCCACCCCCAGTTGGCATTAGGAGGAACGGCCGACCTTACGGCCAATTCTACCGAGAGGTACCAAACCATGGAGCCCTTGGGGGACAATATGTCCTAGGAACCAAACAACCTCGGGGGTAACCTCTTGTGCATCTGATTCCTCCATGGTTAACCTGGTTCCCTCGATAGTTAACTCGATTACTCGGGAACATCAAGCATCCGCTCATGTCCCTCAAATGGGCCATGACAATTTAATTAATTTAATCCAAGAGGTCGTAAGCCATCAACAACGTTGCCATATTAATAAGCCAACTCATAGAAAGCCCTATCTGGAATGGATAAGTTGGTACAATGAGTTGTCGAGAGGGTATAAACCTTCTGAGTGTACTCTATTCTCAGGCCATAAAACATATTGGTCACTTTACCATTCAATGCGGTGAAATTTCAAATCAAGACCTCCTGAAACTCTGGCCTTTTGAAATTTCTCTGACTGAAATGGCCTTTATATGGTACATTAATCAGCTGCCTCCTAACTTTATTAACATGTGGCCAGAAATGGAAGAGAAACTTCATTCACAGTTCTTTCGAATTAAGCCAAATGTTTTCATGGTCGATTATCCTATCTAAGGTGGTTGTTGGGAGAAACGGTCGATAAATATATTGTTTACTTAAAAAAGGCGAGAAATAGGTGCTTGGTCACCATGCTTGGGATCGAGTTTGTTAAACTGGCCCAAGATGGCTTAGATATTGAATTATGCAAGAAATTTGAGGGCATGAAATTCGAGGATCTATTCAATCTTTCTGCCCGAGTAATCCGTTACGAGTGGCTCTTCTGAGAGGAAAGACATTCATACACTAATCTTTAACTAAGAAGGATATGGATGTTCCTTCCAGCTAAAATACGAGGAGGAACATATTTGAAGTTAGAAAACAATGTTCATTTAACATAATTCATGCCAACGATATTTTTGACCACCTCCTAGAGGGAACATTCATTAAGGTTCCTACGAACCAAAGAATTCCCTCAATTGAAGAACTCAAAAAAAAAAAAGAATATTGCAGGTGGCATAGTACAAATTCTCATTCTACGGTTAATCGTGTAGTTTTCAGGAGCATCATCCAAGCCAATGTCGATAAAGGACTGTTGAAGTTCCCTTAAGTGGTGACAGAACTATGGTGGTCAACATCGAAGTAAATATCAATGCGTCTAATGTACAAAAACTCAATGCCCCAAGGTTGAATGCCGATCTTGTGATGACCCCAAGTTGAAAGTCTGTGAGTCGAACTACAATTACCAATCAACGAGTTAAGAGCTAACCCCGAGCTACTAAGGACTAAAGCTACCAGTGACACATGAGGGGTAAGTTAAAGAAACCCCATGGTCTTCAACTGGGAGATGGCATCATAGTCTATTGTGCGCTGATGCAACTACGAGGTTAATTCGAGTCACCAATAATCGATTAGGCTGAATGACCAAACACTAAAGGCCATGTAAGATAGAGCAATCACTGCACCAATAATTCTATCAACCACTGCATACAATGCCACAAGCCTGGCAACTCAACAATCATAGAATTAGAGCGAAGGCCACAGGAAGTTAGCCCTGTGACCACCATAGAATGGTTAAGCCTCTTGACCTAAGGGAAAACAGATGGACGAAAGTCTTCCACCCCATATTTCCCATACGACCCTTTGGAAAGACCTGCTCATGAAAACGCCCTTGGTAAAGACAATAGGTAACATTGAGGCTTACGAAGACCTTAGTACCGCAAAGACCTACGACAAAACAACATGACCAGCTGAAACAGAATCATATTAATCAAGAGTCGGACCAACCAGTTGGCAAAGGTCAAGACCAAGCCTTTAACGTTGATATGAGTTTGGAAGACCTCATGATCGGGTTTAAAGACGACGTTACACCTGACAATTTTCTTAGCGATGACAAGCTCTTGGAGGACCAAGTGCTTTTGATTGAGGAAGTAATGGCCAGTGATATGCTATTGACCAATAAGATTGATTGCCAACGGATGGAGGTCAATGAGGAACAACTTATTGGCCATATTGTCAACGAGAAGGAAAACATTGAGCATTTGACCACCACTAATCCAAACAAAACCACCATAAGGTTTGAGACTTTGCGACCAATTACAGTTAACTGTAACTTGGTTTTCATGCTTCCCTTGTTCGTTTAGGCAAAACCCAACCAACTTAATAGCATAAAGGGGGATGTGTAAGAATATGGAGCCAAAGTGGCCATCCAGGATGATGTTCCTGTGGAAATAGTCGAGAACAAGTGTGTTCCTCTTATTACATTAGAGTCAAGTAAAGATTTTTAAAAATGCTTTTTACAAAGCCCACTCACAAAATAACTCGACACTTGAAGTCTCTTTATATCACGGCTCACTTCGATGGATGTTTTGTGACTAGATACTGGTTGACAATGGTGCAACTATTAATATTTTTCCATCTTCTATGTTAAAGAAGCTAGCCAAAACAAAAAAGGCTTTATTGTGACCAAAGCCACAGTAAACAACTTTGCCAATGGTGTCACTGATACTGGGGGGATCAAATGATTGTTAGCCTTTGTTATGATCAAATCCTCCTCAAGTTACAATGTCGTGAGAGAGATTTCATTCACTGTAACTTATTTATTACTTTGTCCTTATATCAATTCCTTGTCTTTTGGAACAAAAACAAGGTCGAAGTGTTGTGGGCTGACAATCGTTCCTTTTATGACCAAGGCCTATTTATATGGTGATGAAATAAAACCTATCTATTTTATAGGTTGGGATAAGAATGGTCAAACTACAAGTATTGTGGCCTCCACTGACCCTTTGATGCTCGTAGCGAACATCAAGGAGGTGCTCAGACTGAATCGGCTAAGCATGATCATTTCGTATGGGCCGATGTCGAATAGGTGCATTGTAACGTCTCAGATTTTAGTCAACTTGGAAATTGGACATCCTTGGGCCTTACATTTGATTTCTCGATTAAAAGGAGTGATTTTGGATCCACCAAAACTGCTCGATCATGAGAATGGATGAATTTTGGAGAACACGGACAGACCCCGACAGTGCCACCGCAATATATATATATATATATATATATATATATATATATATATATATATATATATATATATATATATATATATATATATATAGACAGACCCCGGTGGTGCTACCACCAAAAATTTGGAGTTGAAGGGCAGCACGTGTTGTGTGAGGTTGGGCTGAAATCAGTAGGAACTTAAGTTAATTATTCACCTTCAATCTTTGCCAAAGTTATGGCTTTTGGGCCATTAGATGGCAACCAAACTTAGGACGCTATCCTAGAATATTGTCCTACACACATGTATAGCCGCGACCCCGATCAATGATCAGTAACCATCGAACTGATTTCTAATCATACTCGTCGATCGACGCATCCAAATGGTGGGTCGATCATATCTATGCGTAGATCATCACTAAGGTAAACTACCCTAAGACATAAATTGGCTAGTACACCTATAAGTGGGCCTTGATAGTTGGAAATAACCGCCCCTAGAATTATAATACCAAATGCCTAGCCCTTAAGGCCAAAAGTACCACTTCTGGCACTATAGATATATTCTATTTGGGCTCCCCTCCCCCAAATCTGAATTTGCTAGGGTTTAAAAGAAGGAGAAAGAGAAAGTAGAGAGAGAGAGAGAGAGAAAAAATAAGAGAGAAAAAAGAAGAGAGAAAGAGAGAGAGAGAGAGGGATCTTGGTTCTTATTGGGTTTCTTCCCAATCAAACCCTTGTTGCTATCACATCTTTTGCCGAATCCACCTCTACTTGTAATTAGAGGTAAGAATTTCATTTAATCCTTAGATTTAGGAAACTAATTATAGATTTCTCATTCCTAATAAGTTCTCTTGGGTTTTGATGTGGGAATTGGTGATTTTCTCCAAAAATCCCAACCCTAGTGTGATTAGATCGCATAATCCTCTCTTAAGGTGCGAACCATTCATTTAGATTTCTTTTTTATCAACCCTTGATAGTGTTAGATAATGATTATTATTATTATTAGGGTTTTATATGTTATTTGTGTTTAGATTGTTTTATTATTGTATCTCAACTACTATTTGAAGTTGGTACCCAACATGTTTGATGAAATGCTTGAGCAAAATAAAATTCTTATTGTTTAAGTTTTTTTTTTTTTTTTTTTTTTTTTTTTTTGTTACCAATTGATTAATGTTATTGGTATATGTTGGATTGTGTTGTTACGCATTGGATTGTAATGATTCATACATGTGCTCCATTGATACCCTAGTGGGGTATTGATTGGTGTTGTTAATATATGTTGGATTGTATTGTACTGATATATGTTAGAGCCTGTTGATTCATACTTGTTTAATTGATATATCTTATTGTGGTATTAAGTTATTTTGTGATTACGATTATGTATTTCAAATCCGAATTGTTGTCGCGTAGATCGAGCCCGGCAAATCGCTTACGAAAATGGATGACCTATTTCAGATTGGCTATCCTAGACTTATACAGTCGACCAAGGTTAAACACAGATGCCCGACAATAGTTGGAGATACATAGAATACTCTGCACCAAATGCTGATTTTATTCGGGGTTCCCCATTGTTGATCGGATCAGTCCAATGCATGACTTGATCATTCTTATGCTTGGTGGTTGTATAACATTCAAAGGAATATGAGATACCACTATTAAACGTGATTAAGTTCATTCATAACCGTTAATGTGTTATAATCTTATAAAGACTCATGAGTCGGGCATGATGGTATGTGACACCGTGTTTGAACTGTCGGCCTATATTGGGGTGACATGCCTGCTACATTGGCAAAATATTGGGTGACAAGCCTGACATGTTGATAAAACATTAGGTGATTAGCCTACTCGTAGTGACCATCAAGCATCGATGAATGTTGTGACCCTACTATGTTGTTAATGGTATGGGGTGGCATGCATTCTCTATATTTGATGCTTAGTTGATGACCTTTGACCTAATTGTGAATATCTTGGGGCAACGTGTCCTACTATTAATTAGATTAAGTTATATGGACTATTGGGTGATGAACTCGAATTTAAATCAAAGGACACTGGTGAGGGGTCGCTACATGCCGCTAAGAGCTATGTGAATTCATTTAGCGACTATTGATAGAATCGATGTATCCTAGCTTTACCAATCTGCTCTTTGAACCAGAAATAATAACTACTTGGCTAATCATGCATATCATTATATCGTTGAGTTGTACCTCGGGCTAACCATTACACATATATTGACGCCCTCGCTAGTGATAATGTTGATGTGAAAAGTTTACGACTATTGTGTTCTCGGGCATCATTATGGTAAACGTTGTTGGGTTGTATTGCGGGCCAACCATTGCACATATTATCAATACATTTAAATAATTATTTTAAGAATTGTTTATTTTATAATGTTATCATTGCCTATGCTTGATTGTGTTGATAACATATGTAACTTAGAAAATGCAACCACTAAGTTAGCTACTCACCCCTACCTAGGGCAGTGTTTTAAAACACCAACTAAGAGATATTATGGATGCAGGTACCACCGAGGTCTTAAACGGGCAGGGTTAGACTGGGTTGCACCATCGCCGTAATATTTTAGGAGTGTTGGATGAAAACAGAAGATGTTACATTTTATTCATTTTTTGTCATGTATATATTAGAGTCTCCAATTTGGTGGACTCCATGGTTTGGTATTTTTGAATGTTGATTATGGCTTGTATAGTCCCATTTGGGTAGATACCACTTTTGGAACTGTATATTTTGAATAATAACAATTTTTGTTTTTATTTTTGGGGTTTAATTATCTTTGCTTAACTTTCGATACCTCTGATTTAAAGCTACTCTTATTATTGATCATAGGTGAATGTTAATCGGATTATGCGGGCACGTGGGAACTCGCTCACGTACATTTTTGTTAGGTTCACAACTGAAAACTCAGGATCAGAGTCTCCGGACTCGGGTGCCGATTTTCGGGTCTTGACATGCATCGTTGAAGAAATTCCATAACAAGCGAAGCATCATCAGTCAAAGCATCGGTCAAAATCACGGCCATTTTAGATAAAATAAAGAAGCACCTTTAATATGAAGGATTGCAAAATGATTACTTTGTCAACATAGCTGAATGTATCTTGGAGAGAGATGAAGTCTCTGATGATGGAATAAACTTCTAAGACCTCGAGATAGCTCCCACCAAGTTAGACAATTCTCATGTTGATATTCAAGACCCTCTAGTGGAAGTCAACCTAGGGATTGAACATAATCCTCGACCGATATACATCATAGGATTATTAGGTTGCAAGTTCAAATGGAGTTCATTAACCTTTTAAGTGAGTACTTTAATTTCTTCGCTTGGAGCTATCATGAGATGACAAGACTCAACAGAAAACTAATCGAGCGTCATTTCCCAATCAAGGAAAGTTATCGTCCATTTAAGCATGTAACATGGCAAATGACGGCCAAAGTAACCTTAAAGATTAAAGAAGAAGTCGAATGGTTATTAAAAGTCGGTTTCATTTTGTAATAATCCTAGTAAATTTTAAGCCAATATTTTTTCTCTCGTAAAGATCTAAACCCTACATCTTTTACATCCAGGCATCCATCCATCCACCCATTTATTAAATTATGAAAACATGCATTTTTAGAATGATCCAACCATTAAACTTGAGATTCGACTATTAAATCGACTAGTTATGTCATACATCTCTACATTTAGGCATCCATACATTTATCCATCTACCGATTGGTATGATCTAACTATTCATTTAGTTAATTACTAAAGTATTAGATCATCTAACTATTCGTTTACCAATCCAACCATGCATATAAGTGTCTATCAATTTACATATCTTCTTATGCATCCTTTCATTCACTAAAATCAATTATATATTCATTCATTAGATTATATATTTATTCGTCTATCTCAAAATCTGATTGATAATTGTGAATTTCGACCATACATGTGCATAGACAAGTGACTTTAATCATGATCAACCCATTTATTTTGTAATTGGGACCATGTATACCTATTTTGTAATAGGTATACAATCACACATTTATACACACTTATTTATACATGACACATTTACATTACGTACTCGAGCGGATCAGATTGTGATCACATGATGAGGCCTTTTTGTTGATTTAAGAAAAGTGCTATATTTGACTGGAATTGCCACACCTAATTACTCCGATTTTATAATTGACTAGGCCCTACAGAAACGTTAGGGGTAGAAAATCCTAAGTGTCTTTGCCCTAAAATGACTCATTGATTTGCGACGGGAGATTCTTGATAAGGGATCATGGTTATAGAGAGGGAAGGTGTTAGGCACCCCTCTGCCCGTACAAATGTACGATCTCTACTTCCAGGATAAAACTAACTGTTGAGGATTAGGGATAGTTCTTGTGCACCAATGATGCAAAGTGCGAAATGTTGTGCTAGATGCAGTGCCTATGACAAGTTGTAGCCTAGGCCGGATAAATATGCCATGACTTTTCCACTTGATAAAGCAATAATCAACCAGTCCAAGTTTCTAATGGGCAAGATCTGATTAGTAAACGTTTGAATATGTTAGGTGTTGAGTGCTATATATGCAATGCAATATAACAAAGTTATGTATGTAATGTTGTATGTGCGATGTGGTCTTGAATGCAACGTGTATGACAAGTTGTAACTTAGGTTGGATAAATATGCTTATAACGCCCCAAAAATCGGGAGTTCCAACGCATCACTTATGCAACATAGATAATGATGATTTAATGTTGTCCATATTAGTGCATTACTAAAACAACATATCATACTCCAGAGATAATGTAATTAAGCAAGCGGAAGACTGGAATATATGTATTGAAATAAGTAAGCAGTTATCTGTCTCCAGAGTATGATAATGTAACAGGGTTGAATATATACATCTATTATTTCAAAATTTACAAAATAGCAAATTATAAAGTGTCCAACTAATCCATATGTCCCTGTAATCCTGTCGATTTAGCACGAGGTCTACTTAGACTCGCCTAAGAGCTGAACGTAGGAGAATTCCTCCTCCTTGTCCATGACGTCCATTTCAGCTGCATAGACTCAGCCATTACCTGCATCTACAACAGAGTCTGGTTGGTGTTTAAAACACCATCCCAGGTGGGAATAAGTAGCTTATTCAGTGGAACTATAAAGCAAATGTTAACATGTTATCAATTTAGTCAAGCAGTAATGATAAAGCAGTACAGCACTCATGTCCTAAGTACTCTTGTTAATGCAGGAATGATATGCTATAATGATGCATGCCCTCGCTTGCACTCCCTTAATAACACCATCTCACGGTCGCATATGCTACTCCCACTGTGCTCTTTCATGCCAAAGGCACATGTAATGCAGTGCATGGTCGTGTTAGCCGAGTTCTTAATTAGGCTTATCATACAACAGATTTGGGAAGCTAAGGTACCTCCCTTTATATCATTAACCCAACGACAATCCATTTAAGGTCGTTAATCTTAGTTAATCACATACGATAGGCAAGTTGTAGGGCATCACCCCTAATGAAAGCAGTGGATAGGCAAGTTTAATTGATTATACTCGAGGTTACTCCACCAACGCCCTACCAACTAGAGCGCTATTTTTGAAAGGGGTCCGGATCAGACGGTACACCCCAGCCCACGCTGGGATAGCAGCCAGGCTGTGCCGGGGTAGGCTAACAGCTTGAATACAGTGTCCCGTACCACTGTATTTGGCTCACGAGTTTTGGGTTACTCACTGTCACTACGGGGAGGCTCGTCATCCCAGCGTAGGCCGACAGCTTGACCACGGTGTCCTACACCACCATGCTCGGCTCATGAGTCTTAGCGGATCGTGGTACCATGGTTGAACGGGTTTTACGTTGGTAAGTAGTACCTTAGATTCAAGCAATAGTGTCCATATATGGTAAACACATAATAGGCCAATCAGGTTATTTGACAAATTTGATTGGTACGAGTGTACGCTGAATTAATTGACATGGAGTGCATAAGCACTCCACGTGGCCTAACCACTGTCGAGAATCATCATACAACTCGGATTCACCGAACATATCGAATGTGGCGAGACTAATTCAGCCACTTAAACAAGAATTGTTACCAATTACCTGGACTACGTAGTAGTCTGAATCATACTCAAATACAATAAGTATTCACATGTGATAGTCATAACAACATTTAACAAACAATTCAAATATAAATCCCATTTGAGCATTTTAACAAACATATTGAACATGTCGTTGTACATATACATTTCATCCATAAATCACGTAGTAACAATTTAGATTATATGAAGGGAACTATAAATATTGATAAGGTAGTTGAGAATCCTATCTCAACACCCTCATTAAATACAACCCATTAAACAATTTCTCATTCAGATATTTTATCAAACACATAGAACATGTTATTATACATATGCATTTTATACATAAATCACGTAGTTGAAATTAAGACTACATGCATGAAATTATACATCTAGATAAGGTAGTTGAGAATCCTATCTCAACACCCTTAATAAATACAATTCATCGGACAATTTCTCATTCAGACATTTTATCAAACACTTAGACTACACATTACCACATATATGAACTAAATTATTTATAGCATATATTATAGCAAATCCTTTCACAAAGGAGTTGTTATACATACAACAATCATGTATTCTAGGTTAATAGTCATGGCAAGCACAAATCATGATTTCATATTCGTTCGAACATTTCAACAAACACGTGGAATGCATCATATATTCACATAGTTCACACACATGTATAAATTATCGAATACATCGTAACTAAGATTATATAGTAGCAATCAAGTCAGACATAAATTATTAGCTGATATTGAAAGCCTTGAAAACCATAACCTAAACGTTTATAGTCTGCACCTTTCGTCAAAATACTCGATTCAAACACGGTTCGAATCCTACGTTCCCTTATACAGAACAACAGTTACCTAAACATCGAAATAGGTTAGCTAATTCATCGATTTCTCTATTTGGATCCCTAAAACAATATTAGGGTTAGGATTTCTTACTCAAATCGTAACCGAAGACGATTGTGTAGCAATGGTGGGGAGGTGAATCAACACGTGGAGTTGTGGGAGAGAATCCCAACAACGATCTCCCAGACTCTCCTTTCTCTCCTTACTCTTTTCCTCTCTTTTCTCTCTTCTCTCTCTTAGGGTTTGGAGAAAATCGTATAGAATGAGAATGGGGTGGTTTAAGGGCTATTTATAAGCCCAGAACTGATGTCAATGGCCCCATGGCCATGATATACTTGGGTTACAGCCAAAAGACGTTTGTTTCGGGCAAACGGGACCCCTGGGAAGGTCCATTTCTCACGTATGTCACAGGGCAAGTTCCCTGATGATGGATCTACGCTAGGACTACGTTTATGGTGCGATCTGACAAACGGATCGGCCGTAAAGGACCTGTATCAGATCAACGGTCATCGTTACTCGATCAGGACCACAAGTATGCCAATAGGTGCAGGGAAATTTTCTTGATCCATGGGTGTATTTGGGTCAGAATTTGACAGTCCGAAGTCTTCAATTTCACTCGCAAGCGAACGGTCCAATTCACTTAAGTTCCATTTCGTTTTCTAAAGATATTCGCGTTTCTCACATACTTCGCTTGGGGCTCAAGTTGTGCGTTGCTGGATACTATTTGGGCTTGATTCCCGTAATGACTGTCAAGCCCAATAAGGCAGTCATAACCCTAAAGTTTTGCGGTAATCAGACTTTCGATGCGCAGTCTAGGTCCGATACGGAGTTTCAATGTACTCCCGAGAGCAACTAGGTTTTGAGATTGCTCCTAGGTTTTTAAGTAATGTTGAGTTAGTGATTTTAATGGTTTTGGGTCTTGTAGTTTGTATAGAAAGTGGTTCAAGCTAAATCCATCGATTGTTTAGTTTAGTACTTAACTAAATTTCGCCCTAATTACGACCGAATAAGGTCCTAAGGTAGTTCTATACCCCTTTTTGACACTTTTAGCTAGTATATTATTTTAATTATTTTTTTATAGTTCATCATCAAGTCTACTTTATCTCTATCAAATTTTACTAGATTTCATATTGTAGAAAAATTCTAAAAATTCTAGAAGTATCAGCTGTCCGAACTAATAATTTTTAAACAGTTGTCACATCAACCTAGATTCAACTATATTAAAATTTTTATTATATTTTTACTTATTTTTATATAAAACTAAACTTATCAAGCTTTAATCTGGCTTTTGAATCACCTAAATCGGAGTTATAAAGAGGGAGATATGACTTTTTGAAGTCGGTCAAAAACTGCAGCGAGGGTGTACCGAATTTTTGGTGCACTAGCGATGCCTCGCGGTCGGTGTGATGGCATCGCAGTCCGCTGGACCCGACCGTAATGGCATCGCGCTTACCCGGTGGTGGTTCTGCCACTCATTTTCTTGAAACAGGCATATCTTCCACTCCGGAATGAGTTATGCGACGTACCATATATGAATTTAGGGTAGGAGAAGCTGATCTATCCAAATAACCTATTTATTTTATAAGATTCCATAAGGTTAATGGTCAAAAACCCATTTTATTTATATATTCACTATTTATAGTAAATTTTAGTTTCATTATTGTTCTTCATCATTTAAACTTTAGGATTAGTGTCTAATATGAAAGTACTTAGAAAAAAAATTGAAGAATAAGGTGGTGAAAGGTGAGATTTTAAAGGAAATGGGTTGAAAAGGGATTTTAGACTTTGGGATTAAGTTCTGAGAAGTCAGTAAGGTGTTATTGTAACGCCCTGAAAATCGGGGGTCGAGCATAAACTCAACTCCCGAGTTCCAGAACATCACTTATGCAACAAAATGAATGATGATTGAATGTTGACTGTATTCGTGCATTGAACATGAGTGAGATTAAGCCAAAACAGCATATCATACTCCAGAGACAGTTAAATTTGCAAGCGGAAGACTGTGATAGATAGATAAAATATATAACTTATGATGAGTCTCCAGAGTGTGATAACATTACCAGGTTAAATAAATACAAGTGCAGTTCTAAAATGTACCAAATGTGAGGAAGTGTAATGCCTCCTATCCCATGTACCATAGCCCCATCAATACAATATCGGTCTTCATTGACTGCCAGAGAGATACAGATAGGAGAATTCCCCCCCTCATCATCATAGAAGTAGTCCGGCTCGCTTCACAAGTATCGCCACCACACGAAACTCAACAAATCGGTTGGTGTGTACAACACCGTCCGTAACGTGGGAGTGAGTGATCAACTCAGTGGAACAGTAAAGCATAGGTTAACATGTTATCAATTCAATCAAGCAGTAATGATAAAGCAGTACAAATCAAACATTTCTAACTACTCTTGTTAAGTGCAAAAAATGAAATGACATGATGCTGTATGCCCTTGCCAAACCACCCTCAAGCGACATCATCTTACGTTCGCGAATGCTAACTCCCTCAGTGCGCCACATCTACAAAGCACATGCGGTGCGATGATGCTCATGATTACCAAGTTTTTATTAATCCATTTCAACCAGCAGTATTGGGAAACTAAGGTACCTCCCTTGTATCATTCCCAAACATGATCCATTCTAGGGTCGTCAATCCTAGCTAATCTCATACGATATTATGGTTTGAGAAGCGTAGTGAAGGCATCGCAAAGGGCTCGTCACCCGTCGGCACGGATATACAGATCTCACCGTATGCGGCTCAATTGCTTTGGCGTCGTCACCAAGTACATATCTCACCATACTTGGCTCAATCACTAGCCGTCAGCTCAAGTACAGGTCTCACCGTACTCGGCTCAACTCATACTCTAGTTACTGTGAAAGACTCGTCGCCAATCACAGACACTTGGAGTATACTCGAAGATACTACGGAGGACTCGTCGCCGTCAAGCACGAGCACAGGTCTCACCGTACTCGGCTCTCGCCGTAAGTATCGACAGCTCGAATATAGTGTCCCATACCACCATAATCGGCTCACGAGTTTGGTTGCGCAATGGTCACTACGGGGAGGCACATGCCCCAGCGTAGGCCGACAGCTCGACCACGGTGTCCCATACCACCATGCCCGGCTCATGCGTCTTAGCGGATCGAGGTACCATGGTTAACGGGATCGCCACTGGTAAGTTTGGTACCCCAGGTTCAAGCGATGAGCGACCAAACATGGTGAACATACATATACACATATCGGTTTGCTTGACAAGCCTGACTAGCTCGAGCGCACCACAAGTTGAGCGATATGGAGCGCAAAAGCACTCCGTGTGGCCAACCACTATCGCCAACCGAAGTACGACTCGGGTTCGCCAGACACGTCCATCGTGGCGATATGAATCTCCACAACAAGAAGTCCTGGTACCGAATGTGTGGACTATAGGCATAGTCCCAAACTCAATCGGTTGTAGAGCATAAAGTAAAGCATGAGGTAAAGCATGTATTATATAAAGCATGAAGTATAGCATGTTATAAGGCATGTTGTAAAGCATGTTGTAAAGCATGTTATAAAGCACTAAACACATAGGGATACAAATACTTAGAGTTCATAGGTGAGTGGTTAAAGTGCACAACCACATGGAAAGTGTCATATGTGACTCTAAGGTAGCGGAGAATCCCATCTCAGCACCTAACTAAGGTTCTAACACTTAAGCACTTACACTCACAAGTGATTTCACCAACACTTGGAATGCACTATTTCAACATACATGACGTATGCTAGAGAAGTGTGTACTAGGGTTGTCCCTTTACTAAACTAGTATTTTATACATATACATCATATTCATACAGCAATTAAACATGGCAATCATATCAGCAAATTTTATACGTATAGGGTACTTTCACGTATACCCAATTTCGACATACATAGTGTTTACAAAGGAACATAGATTTCGGTGATCCCTTTCGCCAAGCTAGTATTTTAATCATGTATTGTATAATCATACATTAAATACATATGTTAAACATTATTCCAAAAGAAATACGTATACGGTATTTCTACAACACGTAATTTCAACATACGGTACATTTACAAGTAAACATATATTTTGGCGATTCCTTTCGCCAAACTAATATTTTATTCATATGTTATATAATTATACATTAAATAAACATGTCAAGCATTTATCCAAAAAAAATACGTATACGGTATTTCTACGTATACCTAGAATATGTGAAATTCCATATTTCACACCGTTAATCAAAACAGGAAACGGAAAGCACTTTGTACATGTGCAATTACAAGCAGATCATGAATCTACCATTATCTGACATTGAAAGCGTTGAAAACCGTAACTTATACACTTAAAGTCCTCACCTTTGCCTTTGGAAACGAAACGAATCAGCAAGGGTAGAGGAACTTCCGTCTACGGGCGATTTCTAGCCTAAAGAGCGGAATCGGTTAGTCGGTATACATCCTACTTCGATTCCACCCCAAATCAGACCTAGGGTTAGGTTTTCTTACCTTCAAATGAGGCGGAAAACACCGGGAAAACGCCGAGAATAAGGCGGTGTAGGCCGTGTAGCAAGCCCAAGCAGTAGGAGGAAGATCGGCAGCAAACTCCAAGCCTTTCTCTCTCTTTTCTCTCTTTTCTCTCTCCCAAAACTCAAATTCGTATGGCTGTGAGAGAGGGTGCTCTAAGGCCCTTATATAGTCTAAAACATTCCGAAAATAGACTCAGGTTCAAGGGGTACTGCTAATATAGGATTTTCGCCGCTTTTCCTTTCAAAAGGGAAGATCTGGTGGCCCTCTTTGGACCAAACGTCAGACTTAAACTCACCATCGATGGATCTACGTGGGATTACGTTTTTGACTCGATTGGATTCCCAGATCGCACGTGGCGGACCACTTTCGATTCGACGGTCGGTGGGCCACGATCGAAATTCCAAGTACATGTAAATGTTCTTGAAATTTTTCTTAATCCGAGGGTGTAATTTGGTCTGATTCGACGGTCAGGTTGCTTAATACTGACGCGTCAACGAATGATGCCAGATCACTATTCCAGATATTTATTTTGGCATATGAATAGTGTTTTTCACACTACCTCGCTCCGATTCGAAACGAATGGCCGTGGAACATCGGATGGAGCTGATTTTTGAGATGATTGTTAAGCCCAGTGGGGCGGTCCTAGTTCCTTAGCTTCGGGTTAATCGGACTCCCGATGTGCGATCTAGACCTAATACGAAGTTTCGTTTCATTCCCGAGAGCAGACGGGAAATGAGTTTGGTTCTAAACTTTAGGGTAACCTAGCGCCAATGATTCTGCAACTTTTGGGTCTTGCAGATCGTATTTAAAGCGATCCTAACGGATTTCATGGCTAATCGAGTTTAGTACTTAGTTAACTTTGTTAAATTTCTAAAGAATTTAATCCTACGTGATTTTCGTCTGAGGTGGAACTTAGTCCATTGTAGTTTGTATATAAAGTGATCTAAGTTATACTACTTAGCTAGTTTAAGATAGTGTCTAGGGCGAAGGTGCTTTGAAAAATTGAAAGCACAAGGTAGTGAAGGGTGGGATTTGTGAAAAATGGTTCAAGGAGCGATTTGAGGCTTTAATTGAGCGTTTAAGAAGTTAAAGCTGTGTTAGGATTGATCCATTGCCTAAGGACGTCTAATCCCAGGTTGGCAAAAATCCGGGGCGTTACAATCTACCCCCCTTAAAATAAAATTTCGTCCCCGAAATTGCCTAAGGGTGATAAGGAAAGATTTCTATTATTTCATTTGCCTAAGACTTATTGATTTCGAGTTCCTACGCGTGGTAGGGTATATACTAGTCCGGTTCCTTTTTGTCTACCCCCCTTAAAACTTAATTCTTCACCCATTTCTCATACCCTAATGGTTTGCTACAATTTATTTCTTTACCTATTTGAAGTCTCGACGACAATTCCCACAATTTAGAGTAAGATAGTTGTTTTCATTGTTTGACCAACACGGAGAGACGGTAATAGTGGGCTCGATCCCGATACATCGATCATCTACCGGGCCAGGGTAGGAAGCTCATTGTATCCCTTCCGAATCCTGGTGGATCCTGGTCATCCGCTCGTCAGCAGAGAGTCCATCGGTAGTCACCCAGGATTGGGAATTGGGTCAAGCCGCGAAAACTTCGCAGTTGTAGATGTCGTAACTCCGTAGTCCGATCACTCTCTAAGAGTAGGGAATGTCCATCATTGAAAGGCTCAAATTGTTTATTCTAAGGCTGCCCTTTAGGTCTTAGTCTAAGAGAGTCCTCGATATTATCTATGTCCAAGGAAAGGGTGAATCAAATCTTACTAATTCATCTTGAAACGGTTTCTCATAGTAGAACTTACTAGGGCTTCTATAATGTTCGTATTTATCGAGCACCGTTTCGATCCTGGGCCAGTGGGATAGGGTCCACCATGTTTCCGCTGCGCCACCCAGGTCAAAGAGGTGTATTAGGTGACCTAACTAGAGCGAGTTCATCATATTCTACCCCCCTTAAAATTTATTTTCACCCTCAAGGCTTAAGATTTATGTCCTGCTCCGTATGTCGGAACAAGGTGTAATTTATAACCTATCCTTAAAATGAAATGGGAAATACATTGGTCTGCCTTTCATCGACGATGTATACTATGGCATTGATACCTATGGGTATCGAGAGGAGCTAAAATGATGGGCAATGTGGTTGAGGTCACGGGCAGGTGTGAGTTTGAGGCAAGATGCCTAATTCTACCAAAGGACTTTTTTACGATCTCAACTTACCCTCCCAAGTCATATCTAGTTTATTACTATAAGATAATTTTATACCTTATTAGTACAAAGGTATTTGGAAAGAATAGGTCAACAGGCAGACTATTTTTTTTTTTAAGTTCATATGTACAATGTGTATGTTATAATGACATGAGATTCGAGACCTAATTCCTAATACTGTCTGTCTGCTTGCCCATTTGGGTAATTCCTTAGGCTTAAAAGGCAAAGTCGCTATCGGCTATATACTCCTAATACTTTTCAAAAGCAAAGGGATAAACCTTTAGTTGCAAATGGTCGGGCCAACACGGAAAGAAAATTGTATAGTGGGTCTGAGTCAGTTAAGCCGAATAACTAAGTCTATTATTCAATTGACCTAGCATAATTAATTAGTCTTTTACTTTCCTTAGCCTAACCAGTAGTCTAGTCTTAATTTAGGAGTAGAGGAAATCCATAGGTGAGTCCAAAGTCTATGCTTATACGCTAGATGATTTCACTTCATTTCTAATACAAGGAAGGGTTTTATCACTTAGGGTCAAAGTTGTCTAATTGGAACTGAGTTGCCTGTAGTTACAGTTAACTACGCCCAAGCATTTCACATATGCTTATACCAGCTAAGAGGATCCTAAGGTGCACATTATTAATTTGTTGAATTTCCTCTACGGTCAGGTCTGTCGAAATCTAGGAGCACTGCTTTAGGTCCAAAACTCCAAGGGTCTATTTGTCAAACAACCATTTACTCTAAAAGTTTAAGCTATCAGAGTGTGGTGGGTTAATGCATATCAAGGGACTTTATCACTGCATCACTACTTGGCCAATGGTCTTAAGTTGTATTAAGATAGGACTGTATTGCTAATCCCACTTTAGGATTGGGAATGGCATATTTGGCAGGAGGGTGGGCGGGGATTAAAATTACTTCATAGGCTTTGGAAAATGAGGATTGTGTTGGAAAGTGTGAGATGGGATTTCCAAATCCCAGCATGATAAATTTCTAATTGTAATTGAAAGGAAAAACTCGAAATTTACTCTTAATTGCGTACATTCTAAACATGGTGTCGGAAGACATAGGATACACCTAATCTAAGGGCCATACCCTACATATACATTCATTATTACTCTTACACTTCTATCCACCGTAAACTTACCTAATGTAATTTGGCCGAACGGACCCTACGTTCTCAAATACCTTGAACATTCTACCAACTACTACACCTATCATCAGGAAAACAGAACCACCCTACGATAGTAGCCCACGCAAACTACAAGACAACATATGGATGAGCTCGGATAGAGCCATGGAAAATGAGGATAAGGGAAATAGGGGGCTGGAGTTTTTGGTTCTCCATGGACTTGAGCTTCAACAGGGATTGTAAAGGCCAAAAAGGTAGGGAATGTAGAAGGTAAAAGGGAGAAATGAGGTAGGTTTGGCAGTTACACGGTTTGAGCTCCAAGTGGGGGAGATGAGAGCTCAAACATGAAAGGAAGGGGTAGGGTAGGTGGCTAGGACTGTTGTGATCGATGGGAGTGGGTGAGTTATGGATAAAAATGGGGGATTGAAAGACTGGAGGAAAGATTTGAGGGAGAAAATCGGAAATAGAAGGAGAGGGCATCTTGAAGGGAAGATGTGAGAGAGAGGGGGCTCCAACCCCAAAAATCCCAAACCATTGCCAAAATGGCACGTACCAGGGGGTGTAGGAGGTCAGTCCGACCAACCACAGCCCCGGCCCCACCTCGGAAAACCGACCGGACCGCGGTCCGCCGCCGGTGCCGCGGTGGCGCCGCGGTCGGACTTGGTCGGAACCGCGCCGCCGCGGTGGGGACGTGTTCCTCCAGTCCCCTGGGCCCCAAAAAATGCTGGGTCCCACCTTGGATCCCTCCGGGAGTGCTCCATTTGGCCCCTCGATCCCGATTCGCTTCATTTTAGGTAGTTTCGGGGAAACCGGACGTAACTTGCAATCCGGAATGAGTTGTCTGACGTAAAATATATGAATTTGGGGTAGAACGAGCTAATGAAGCCAACCAACCCAGCTATGCAGGGTTGCGCAGCCCGAAATTGCGAAAAAAGCCTCCGATTGACAGTCATTTTCCTATTTTAATTTCGTTTTACTAAAATAGTAATTTTTGTTTGATTACCCTTCACCTATTGGGCTTTAGGAGTTGCGCTCATCGCGTAAAGAGCTTAGACTAATTAGGAGAATGGTTTGGTGAAATCAAATAGGGCACTTACTATTTTTAACTGAAAACCTTGCGCACTAGTAGACATCACGACCCTAGTAAGTCGCGAATTTTAGGAGTTTTAATTGTAGTTTGTTTCTGATTTCATTCCCATTACTTGGTATCCTTATTAAAAGGGTTGTGAACTCGTTTTTAGTCATTCATTAATCAGTTTCGAATTTATTACAATTTATTTCTATTTTCTGCTTTCTCCTCTTGTAGATTCGAGAAGTCTCTGGGAGGAGTCCAGAGAAGCTCCGAGGATTTGGAATAGTTATCCTCATCACGTTCATCCCTTATTCTACCGATTTTCAACTGTTGGGATGAGGTGGGTTGTAATCTAGGATTATCTATAGACGGCCTAGGAACATTTTAGGGTCGACCCGTGCGACCATGGTTGAATACAGACTCGATTTCGGCGTTCGTTTTCAGTGAACTAGCCGCTAGACGGAACAGGGATGTCTAAGACTGTTTCTACATTCCGTCGCTCCTCCTAAGTCGAGTGCGTCGAGTGCGTAGTGTGACCATAACCCAGGTCCGGTTTAATCAAAATCATGCTCTGATACCATCTTGTAACGCCCTGAAAATCGGGGGTCGAGCATAAACTCAACTCCCGAGTTCCAGAACATCACTTATGCAACAAAATGAATGATGATTGAATGTTGACTGTATTCGTGCATTGAACATGAGTGAGATTAAGCCAAAAAAGATATCATACTCCGAGACAGTTAAATTTGCAAGCGGAAGAGACTGATAGATAGATAAAATATATAACTTATGATGAGTCTCCGAGTGTGATAACATTACCAGGTTAAATAAATACAAGTGCGTTCTAAAATGTACCAAATGTGAGGAAGTGTAATGCCTCCTATCCCATGTACCATAGCCCCGTCAATACAATATCGGTCTTCATTGACTGCCAGAGAGATACGATAGGAGAATTCCCCTATCATCATAGAAGTAGTCCGGCTCTGCTTCACAAGTATCGCCACCACCTGAAACTCAACAAATCTGGTTGGTGTGTACAACACCGTCCCGTAACGTGGGAGTGAGTGATCAACTCAGTGGAATAGTAAAGCATAGGTTAACATGTTATCAATTCAATCAAGCAGTAATGATAAAGCAGTACAAATCAAACATTTCTAACTACTCTTGTTAAGTGCAAAAATGAAATGACATGATGCTGTATGCCCTTGCCAAACCACCCTCAAGCGACATCATCTTACGTTCGCGAATGCTAACTCCCTCAAGTGCGCCACATCTACAAAGCACATGCGGTGCGATGATGCTCATGATTACCAAGTTTTTATTAATCCATTTCAACCAAAGCAGATTGGGAAACTAAGGTACCTCCCTTGTATCATTCCCAAACATGATCCATTCTAGGGTCGTCAATCCTAGCTAATCTCATACGATATTATGGTTTGAGAAGCGTAGTGAAGGCATCGCAAAGGGCTCGTCACCCGTCACAAGACGGATACTGAGATCTCACCGTATGCGGCTCAATTGCGGCCGTCACCAAGTACATATCTCACCATACTTGGCTCAATCACTAGCCGTCGGCCAAGTACGGGTCTCACCGTACTCGGCTCAACTCATACTCTAGTTTCTTGTGAAAGACTCGTCGCCAATCACAGACACTTGGAGTATACTCGAAGATACTACGGAGGACTCGTCGCCCGTCAGCACGAGCACAGGTCTCACCGTACTCGGCTCTCGCCGTAAGTATCGACAACTCGAATATAGTGTCCCATACCACCATAATCGGCTCACGAGTTTGGTTGCGCAATGGTCACTACGGGAGGCACATGCCCCGAGCAGAGGCCGACACGGCTCGACCACGGTGTCCCATACCACCATGCCCGGCTCATGCGTCTTAGCGGATCGAGGTACCATGGTTAACGGGATCGCCACTGGTAAGTTTGGTACCCTAGGTTCAAGCAGTAGCGACCAAACATGGTGAACATACATATACACATATCGGTTTGCTTGACAAGCCTGACTAGCTCGAGCGCACCACAAGTTGAGCGATATGGAGCGCAAAAGCACTCCGTGTGGCCAACCACTATCGCCAACCGAAGTACGACTCGGGTTCGCCAGACACGTCCATCGTGGCGATATGAATCTCGGCCACAACAGTAAGTCTGGTACCGAATGTGTGGACTATAGGCATAGTCCCAAACTCAATCAGTTGTAGAGCATAAAGTAAAGCATGAGGTAAAGCATGTATTATAAAGCATGAAGTATAGCATGTTATAAGGCATGTTGTAAAGCATGTTGTAAAGCATGTTATAAAGCACTAAACACATAGGGATACAAATACTTAGAGTTCATAGGTGAGTGGTTAAAGTGCACAACCACATGGAAAGTGTCATATGTGACTCTAAGGTAGCGGAGAATCCCATCTCAGCACCTAACTAAGGTTCTAACACTTAAGCACTTACACTCACAAGTGATTTCACCAACACTTGGAATGCACTATTTCAACATACATGACGTATGCTAGAGAAGTGTGTACTAGGGTTGTCCCTTTACTAAACTAGTATTTTATACATATACATCATATTCATACAGCAATTAAACATGGCAATCATATCAGCAAATTTTATACGTATAGGGTACTTTCACGTATACCCAATTTCGACATACATAGTGTTTACAAAGGAACATAGATTTCGGCGATCCCTTTCGCCAAGCTAGTATTTTAATCATGTATTGTATAATCATACATTAAATACATATGTCAAACATTATTCCAAAAGAAATACGTATACGGTATTTCTACAACACGTAATTTCAACATACGGTACATTTACAAGTAAACATATATTTTGGCGATTCCTTTCGCCAAACTAATATTTTATTCATATGTTATATAATTATACATTAAATAAACATGTCAAGCATTTATCCAAAAAAAATACGTATACGGTATTTCTACGTATACCTAGAATATGTGAAATTCCATATTTCACACCGTTAATCAAAACAGGAAACGGAAAGCACTTTGTACATGTGCAATTACAAGCAGATCATGAATCTACCATTATCTGACATTGAAAGCGTTGAAAACCGTAACTTATACACTTAAAGTCCTCACCTTTGCCTTTGGAAACGAAACGAATCAGCAAGGGTAGAGGAACTTCCGTCTACGGGCGATTTCTAGCCTAAAGAGCGGAATCGGTTAGTCGGTATACATCCTACTTCGATTCCACCCCAAATCAGACCTAGGGTTAGGTTTTCTTACCTTCAAATGAGGCGGAAAACACCGGGAAAACGCCGAGAATAAGGCGGTGTAGGCCGTGTAGCAAGCCCAAGCAGTAGGAGGAAGATCGGCAGCAAACTCCAAGCCTTTCTCTCTCTTTTCTCTCTCTTTTCTCTCTCCCAAAACTCAAATTCGTATGGCTGTGAGAGAGGGTGCTCTAAGGCCCTTATATAGTCTAAAACATTCCGAAAATAGACTCAGGTTCAAGGGGTACTGCTAATATAGGATTTTCGCCGCTTTTCCAGCTCAAAAGGGAAGTTCTGGTGGCCCTCTTTGAACCAAACGTCAGACTTAAGCTCACCATCGATGGATCTACGTGGGATTACGTTTTTGACTCGATTGGATTCCCAGATCGCACGTGGCGGACCACTTTCAGTTCGACGGTCAGTGGGCCACGATCAGAAATTCCAAGTACATGTAAATGTTCCTGAAATTTTTCTTAATCCGAGGGTGTAATTTGGTCTGATTCTGACGGTCAGGTTGCTTAATACTGACGCGTCAACGAATGATGCCAGATCACTATTCCAGATATTTATTTTGGCATATGAATAGTGTTTTTCACACTACCTCGCTCCGATTCGAAACGAATGGCCGTGGAACATCGGATGGAGCTGATTTTTGAGATGATTGTTAAGCCCAGTGGGGCGGTCCTAGTTCCTTAGCTTCGGGTTAATCGGACTCCCGATGTGCGATCTAGACCTAATACGAAGTTTCGTTTCATTCCCGAGAGCAGACGGGAAATGAGTTTGGTTCTAAACTTTAGGGTAACCTAGCGCCAATGATTCTGCAACTTTTGGGTCTTGCAGATCGTATTTAAAGCGATCCTAACGGATTTCATGGCTAATCGAGTTTAGTACTTAGTTAACTTTGTTAAATTTCTAAAGAATTTAATCCTACGTGATTTTATCTGAGGTGGAACTTAGTCCATTGTAGTTTGTATATAAAGTGATCTAAGTTATACTACTTAGCTAGTTTAAGATAGTGTCTAGGGCGAAGGTGCTTTGAAAAATTGAAAGCACAAGGTAGTGAAGGGTGGGATTTGTGAAGAAAATGGTTCAAGGAGCGATTTGAGGCTTTAATTGAGCGTTTAAGAAGTTAAAGCTGTGTTAGGATTGATCCATTGCCTAAGGACGTCTAATCCCAGGTTGGCAAAAATCCGGGGCGTTACAGTTATGATCGACCTATTGCCTAAGGACGACTAACTCCAAGTTGGGAAAAATCTGGGATGTTACAATGCTTTTACTCTCCCACTTACCAAAGCATAAACTAATCGACCAAAGTTTCTGATAGACAGGATCCAACTATATTGGCAAGCCATAAAGAATATGCTCTAGTTGATTAGGTATACAATGATATGTAATATTGATGAATGGATGTTTACATAATGCCAATGTTGGGATAGATGAAGCTAATTGAAGGTTAGATGATTCGATAGACGGTTGTGTCGTAAAGATTAGATCGAGTGATTGAGACTTTGGTTGCTTAGGCAGTCATGGCTTTGGACTAGACTAATCATTAAGGCATGGGTTGGTGTAAGACCTGTATCCTAGACCGTACCATTCCATAGGCTTTTACGGTTTTCCCGATCGAATTCCGGCAACCTTTGACTTGTATCGATGTTTGCGCGCGATCCTAAGCCGAGTCCTGCATTCTAGAATTCCCTCGACGCAAGACTTGTACTAGTGAGACCACGCCATCGCCGCGGTTCCAATGCCGCATCTCACGCACCAAGGCAATACCCGGGCTAGGAGATGTGGACCCGTGTTCAGTTCAAGGAAAACACCCCGAGTGCGAATTCTGAGAGAATCTCTACAACATGTCGCATCAATCAATCAATCAATCAATCACCTCAACCAAGTACACATCACCTCACACCATATCCCCAACCAACCCCATAAGTTAACAATTCCTTACCCAACCCATACCCCACTTACACAAATTGCCCCAATAGTCAACAAATCTCTCACCTCACCCATCACTCTATCACCCATCCCTCTCTCTCTCTCTCTCTCTCTCTCTCCTTACAACCTCTCTCTCTCATTTCTCAAACCCATTCCCAAGTAAACCAAGCTCCAACGTATGAACTTCCCAAGCTCTCATGGAGAAGCTCTAATGTGGCCCACTTCCTACCCTCTTATCCCCCATCTCAACCATCAAAACTTCATCATCTTCCATTAAAATCAAAGCCAAGGAGTTCGGCGTTCCATCAGACCAAGAAGGAGGCCAATAGGTGGGTGATCCACCGTTGATTTTCTGTTAGAAGGCCCACTTATGATGGGACCCATTTTTATGTATGTATTGTGATCATGGAGGGCCCATAGTGGAGGGGTCCCTCCATCACAATTTGATCTCTCCTTTTTTCTTTCTCTCTCTCTTTTCCTTTTTGAACGGTAATGATGATGATGAGGTGTGTGGCCCACCATGATGTTTACATCCATGCCATCTACCGGTGGACCCCATCCATGTGGGACACACCATGATGTTGGTATGTCATCCCAACCGTCCATCTAGGACGTGGCCCACCCCACACGTGTGGGTGGGGCCCTCCTTGATGTATTTATCCACCTTGATCCATAGCTCAAGCGGCAGGCTGAGTGAAAGATACCTCGTTTCAACAGACAGTGGGAGTGGCTAACAGTGAGGTGTGACTAACAGTGGGAGTGGCTAACAGTGAGGTGTGACTGACGGTGGGAGTGGCTAACAGTGAGGTGTGTGCTGACTGTGAGGTGTGCACGGACAGTGGCATCCATGGGACCCACCCACATTGGCCACCCATTTAGATGGGTCACACCGTGATGCATGTGGGGTCTCCATCGTCCTTGAACGGTGGGACCCACCCCACATGTGGAGATAACCCCCTTGATGTATGTAACTATCCAGGCCGTGGATGGCCTGGACATTGATATTATAAATATTATATTTATATATATATATATATATATATATATATATATATAATACTATATATGGTGGGTTCCCACGTGGGGACCCACCTGCTGTGATATTATATATATAATACTATATATGGTGGGTCCCACGTGGGGACCCTCCTACTAGTGTGATATATACATATAATATAATACATATTATAAATATAGATGTTGTGGTGGGCCCTACGTGGGACCCACCTCTGCCTTTTAAGGCAGCAAGCTGCACGTGCAGCAGCTATTTAGCTGCTCTTTCTTTTGGCATCTGCACGTGTGGATACAACCCACACCGTCCAGCTCTGTGGGTCCCGCTGCTGTTCGACGTGCAGGCCCCATAAGGATGTATGTGTTTTATCTTCACGGCCCACTGTTTGGGTGGTGGGGCCCACCATGACGCATTTGTTGTATCCAAATCGTCCAACCATTTGTAAGATCATCTTATGGCATGGGGTAAATGAGTGAGTCAGATCCAAAGTTCAAGTGGACCCCACCATCTACAATAATAGTGGGGCACAGTGACATCCACCGTTCAAGCTTCTTAGGAGCTGCGGTGGTTCCCTCTTAAGTTGATATTTGGTTTTCACTTCATCTATCTCTATGTTAACTTATGAATAGGTTGGATCTCAAAATACATAAGAGTGGGCCCGATTTGATATACATGAGGCTCATCGTTGTGGCCTATTTGATATACATGAAACACATTGGTGCAGCCCAAATAATGCGGCCTGTGTGATGTGGCCCACTTGACATATGAGGCCCATGGGCAAGGCCCATTGTGATGTATTCGAGGCCCATGAGTGAGGCCCATTGTGATGTATTCGAGGCCCATGGGCATGGCCCATTGTGATTCATTTGAGGCCCTTGAGTGAGGCCCATGACGATGTATATTAGGCCCTTGTGTGAGGCCATGGGCCACTATTCGTACGACTCTATGTGGGCCACTACTTGGGAGCAATGTTGGTTAGATGTCCACATTGATGGGCAATGATGGTTGGATGTCCACGTTGTGACCTTCCCTTAGGCCTTATTAGGCCCATTCTTATCATCTCTTAGTGGGTTAACCCTAATCAGTGGGCCCTATTCACCATAGACGGATGGCTCCGTTCTATCAAATTTGATATAACCACGACCAAGGGCCGATCTTTATATTATGGTTGATCAGCTGTCCATCTATGGACCCCGCCTTGTTTATATGCTGATTATCGGGGCCGATTATCGATGCTGATTGTCGATACTGATTCCGATTGTCAAGGCCGATTGTTGAGGCTGATTCCGATTCCGATTGTCAAGGCCGATTGTTGAGGCCAATTGTTGAGGCCGATTCCGATTGTCGATACCAATTCCGATTGTTGAGGCCGATTCTGATTGTCGATACCGATTCCGATTGTCAAGGCCGATTGTTGAGGCTGATTCCGATTCCGATTGTCGAGGTCGATTCCGATTCCGATTGTTAAGGCCAATTATCGAGGCCGATTCTGATTATCGATACCGATTCCGATTGTCGAGGCCGATTCCGATTGTTGAGGCCGATTCTGATTGCGATTGTCGATTCTGATTGTTGAGGCTGATTCAGATTCTGATTATCGAGGCCGATTGTCAAGGCCGATTGTTAAGGCCGATTCCGATTGTCAAGGCCGATTCCGATTTCGATTGTCAAGGCCGATTCCTATTGTCGATTCTGATTGTTGAGGTCTATTATTGAGGCCGATTTCGATTCCAATTGTCGATACTGATTCCGATTATCGAGGCCAATTTTGATTGTCGAGGCCGATTGTATAAGTCGATTTCGATTGTCGAGGTTGAGTATTGAGGCCGATTCCGATTGTCGAGGCTGATTGTATAGGCATATTTCGATTATCGAGGCCGATTCCGATTGTCAAGGTCGAGTATCGAGACCGATTCCAAGTGTCGATTTCGATTGTTGAGGCCAGTTTCGATTATCGATGCCGATTGTCGAGACCTATATGATGTATATGTGACCCATGTTTGAGGACCAATGTGATGTATATGCGGCCCGTATTTGAGGCCCATCGTGATGTGTATTAGGCCCTTGTGTAAGGCCATGGGTCCACTATATGTTAGGCTCTATGTGGGCCACTCCTTGGGGGCAATGTTGGTTAAATGTCCACATTGTCAAGGTCGTTTATCGAGGCCGATTGTCGGTGCCGGTTATTGATACCGATTATGAGTATGTGACAGCATAGCATCAAGATACATACCCATACGCATCATCTGCATGTTTGTTATGAGATGTGGTTGACCATTGCATATGTCGTTGGACATGTTGTTATGAGACTCCCTGATAGGCGAAGATTGTTTCACATGAGTACACGGTATACATAAGATTAATACATGACTGGATTGTATGACCCATGTATCTTGCATTGTGTGTTGTGATTACTGTACGTCCTAGCGACATCAGGGTCGTAGTCTCCACAAGTATTTCGTGGATGGTCAAATGGAACACCGATCTACATGGAGTGCTATAGATATCCCCGGGTGAAAGTCTCTAAACCCTTTTAGTTCTAGAGGTTGCTCTAAGGTCTAGACCGACTGAACGCATGAGCACATAAGGGCCGCATACCGTTAGGCCGCGTCTCCCACTATGTCATGGTCGGTTGGAAGGGGGTACGGCCTTACCTACCCGAGAGGAGGGGGCAATGCTAGGCTGAGTCTGACCAGCTCGAGGAATGGGTCTGCTATCGATGAGCCGGGCACTATATTGGCAGGCATATAGTGAGGTCTCTTCTACTCACCTTGTTGCACCGATGGGGCGGCAATCTGGTTTGGAGTGTAATAGACCCCGGTGATTTCCTACAGAGGAACCGTACTGATATGTAGACTTATTGAGTAGGAGTTGCATACTCATGTATTCATTTCATTCACTATCCACTCGAGCTGGTGGTGCGCAACTAATTGTTGTGTACCTTCGCATTGCCATAATTTTGGTTGGGTGTGCGATTAACCTAAGATCAGGAGTTTACCACATTGAGTCTGACTATCCAAATTTAGGTATGGGACTGGTTTGGATATAAGTCCCTTGTGATGGACCCCGTAGCCTGCGATACTACGTTCTATTATCCCGACTTCATACTCCAGCTTGGTCATTTCATTCGCATCGCATATTGCATTGCATCCTCGGCACATAGTATTTGGCTTACTGTCTTCGCATTGCATAGCTGATTTACCTTGCTTCCTCAGTATATGATATTGGTTATTATATTTTTGCATCGCATAGCCTAGATAAAACTGATGGTATTTATGGGCCTATTAGCATGTTTTCGCATTACTCTGATATTGTATGATTTATGGGCCTGTCAGTATTTCTGCTTACTCTGATTACTCTGATATTGCTTACTTGACACTTACCTTGTGCTCACACTTTCACTACCCACTAAGCTTTCTATAAGCTTATGCACGATAGATGCGTGCAGGTGGCGTTAGGTTACAGCAGCATTGAGTTGGGAGCATGCAGCGGACTTATGGAGCTTTGATTTTTGACATATGTATTTCCCTTTCAGCATTGTATTCAACTGTTTATATTAGTGGATATGTAATAATGATGTTGCCTTTATGATTTGGGTATACTTGTGGTTATGCTTATTACGAGATAAATGTACACTGAAAAATCCTCATTGTAGGATCAAAGGATCGGAATCTGGCGTATAGGCCCTGGGAGCCGAGAATGGGGTACTACTGAGGCTGTCGACACCGGATTCGGTGATCGGAGTTCTTGTGAGTCAGATCTCCGAGTTTGGGGTGTGACAGTTGGGTTATCTCCTATTGCTCTTTTCTTTCCCTGGTGGAGGGATGAAATGGTTAGGGAAGGAAGATTTGGATTTTCTAGGATGTCTTGGATTGTTTATGAATCCACTGGATGTCTTGGTGTGTTTTGGATAATTAAAATAGGAAGGGGAGGGGCTCTTTATAGCTCACAAGCTTAGTTTTCTTGTAATTTTGTTAAGTTTAGGGTTAAAAAAAGTTATATGGCTGAGAATCAAGATTGCAGTATTGAAAGATCTTCTTAGCCATGGATTGGTAAAATGGTGATTTCGGCTCAAAGGACACCTTGTCTTTCCGCAGTTCCACATGCTGACACCCCAAGCTACGAGCAACCTCACATGCGTTGCACTCCTCTTGCCAAGGCAATGTGCCATGTGGCAGGCCGTACAAAGTGTACACTTCCTACTTTGGCAGGTGGATGCTTATGCAAGTGTGGTGGCTCTAGCTGCCTCATAGTTAGGTTGTTGTAGTACTGATTTCTCCAACGGGCTTTGGGTTTCGGCTTACTTCCATCCTGGTTTTGGGTTTGATGGGACTCAAATGGAATGGCGGGGTAAATTGACTTAGGTAGCTGACCAGGTGAGTTGACTCGATGAGTTAAATTAGTGAGTTAACTCGAAATAGGACTAGGTTTTGGCTAGACTTTGACTGAATTGAGTTGGGTCAAGTTTGATTAGGTAGGACTATGCTTGGTTGAGTCGATCTAATTCAATAAGCTTGGCGGCTAGGGTGGGGTGTCTACAATACTTTTTCTTCACATACATTATAACCATATACACCATGAACACACACACCCAGAACATGTGCAAATATCACACGTGTGCACCATGTTCAAAGGAAGCTTCCCTTTAGCAAACTCACCCCTATCCCCTCAACCTCTCCAATTCTTGGAATGCTGTTTGGACGCCCAAATGTTTTTTAAAATATAATCATGTCCATGGTCCAAAAATTGAGCCACTTTAGGACCATCGAACAAGAACCTAAAAGGGTCAAGATAAGTCACTCGTCGACGTCCAATAGCTATCTGCAAAGATCTGAAATTGATGTCCAAATCTTACAGCTTTATGATCTTGAAATCTGTCCCGCGGATTCAGACGTATAAAAGCCTCAATTTAGGACCGTCAGTCTGACACTCAATGGGCACCCAATCCAGACCCTTAATTGGACCAGCATGCAAACACAATCTAAACTAATAAATAGTCCAGCATGATGACACAATCTGGACCGTTCAATTTTGGACCATCAAAATGCCTAAGTGGCCCACTTTATGTGCAGCTCTTGGGGCCCATTTGGTCCATTACTTGGTTGGATCTTTCCATTGGATCGGGGCATAAAAACTGTCTCAAAATAAAAATAAATAATAAAAAATGTACAGCACCGGGGCCAGAATTGGATCAACGTGTGGGGCCCCATTGAGGACCAAACCTTGATTTTGAGTCACGAAAATCATTTCCAAGTTATACTAAGTTGATATAAAAATCTCCCTAATTTGGATCTAACATGGAGCCACATTTAGGAGGGAGATGCTCACCATTAATACAATCACACATGTTTTGCACATCATCACATGCCATCCAGTTCATTTATAAGATGGTTCTCATTAGGATGAATGGTCCCAATGGTTGGGGTGGATGTTACGTAAATATAATACGAGGGGCCCGTCCAAACAGTAGACTCATTTGCTCGCTCTCACCAAACCTGTCTTGTCATTAAAGAAATGTAATAAAAGATGATGAAATGATCAATGAAATTTCTTTTCAAAAACATTTTTAAAATGGTACTAGAATGAGGTAGCTTTTCAAAAACATTTAAAAAAAGTACTAAAATATAAAATTTCTCAAAATAGAGGTTATTATTATTATTATTATTATTATAAAGGACTTCTCTCGATGATAGCCTAAAATTTTGATAAAATAACGTAATCAGATTAGGTGGTATGTCAATATATTCGGCGTTGTGGGGCCAACGTGATGTAACTTGTTTCATATCCATGTTGACCGTCCGTTTTACCCTCTCATTTTAGGCATGAACAAGAAAATAAATCAGATTTGAAGCTCAAGTGAACCACATCACAAAAAACAGTGGTGAACGAACACCCTTCACTAAAAACTTCTGGTGGCCCTTTATCCGGGTCTGAATGACCTTATCAACAGTTGGATGACAGATAAACATTACAGTGGGCCACAGAAAAGTTTCAATGGTAGGTCTCATTATTCACAATGTTGCCTGTGGTGTTGTCCACTTGAGCCGTGGATCTGTTTCATTTTTGGTTTATTGACCTAAGATGAGCTGGAAAAACAGATGAACAGCGTGGATATGAAAAACAGACATCATGTTGGCCCCCACAGCGCCTAACACATCAATATACCACCGTTGAGGCCGGTGTTGGCAACGGAAGTGGATTGCGTCCCGCTCGGATAATAAGCCGTCCGACGAGAGTTCTTGTGGGGCTCACTGTGATGTATCTATTTATCCACACCGTCCATACATTTTATTGGATCATTTTAAGATATGATCCCAAAAATGGAGCAGAACCAATTCTCAAGTGTACCACACCAAATATGAATCTTGCATTTAACGCATCTTGCATGCTATATGCATTTAATGCAACCAAGCTCACTATCTGGTGTAGTCTCTTGAGCGTTGTATCTTCTTCACTTTTAGTATAACAGCTTAAAATGATCTAAGAAAATGAACGGACGGTGTAGATAAGAAGATGCATCATGTTGTGCCCTACATGAGCTCTAGTCGGACGGCTTATTGTACGACTGGGGTTCGGACGCCGCTCATGTGGGTAACCTCATCAAATCCGCGTCCGTTCAGATTCGATCCTAAAAACACGGGGAGGGATGCGGATTGCGTACGAGTTTTCGGTTGAAAGCAAGGTGGGACCCACCGTGATGTTCGTGAGAAATCCACCCGTGCATCCGGTTTGCCAGAATATACAAAAACGACTACTCAAATTCTAAATTCAACGGGACCATGCGGTAGAAAAAAGTGAGAGGGAAATGCCTACCGTCGAAACCTTCCCGGGTCAATCTGATGTTTAAATGCCATCCAAACCGTTCATTTAAGGTCATCCCAAATCCAACGGATAGAGTCCAGATGTATTTTATTGCAACGGAGGAGCAAGCTTCCCCACGGGAATAAACTTCCGCTAAGGTTATAGTCAGAGTTGATGTTGATACTTGATAGTAAAAAGGCCAAATCACCGTAAGGTAGGAGTAATCCATCTCACTTAGAGATTTTATTTGCTGACTTTCTATCATATAATGTGAGACTTGTTGTAGGAAAAAGTGAAATGATCCCTCGCACGGAAAAGTACAATGGTAGAATGGTCATTGACAAGTCATGAGCTGAGTTGTCATGGCACAGGGCTCAAAAACGTGACGAGAAATTACTTTGACAAAGGCATGAGCCCTCGAGGTAAGTTGTCTGATAACAAAGCTCGGGGGTGACTTACTTCACACGGAATGTCTACGAAGCAGATAGCGAAGTCATAAGGAAAGGAGCTTAAGTCCTGAGCTCCCCGATGCTCTTAGCTAATTGGGCTGACCCCGCCAGAGCAACCCAGAGAGGATTATCCCCCAAGCGTGAAAGAGTTAGCCTAACCTGATCTTAGCAGAAGATTACGCCAAGTGAGGCGGGCTCGTAGATATTTTTGGAAATATTTTTCCATCAAAACAAGGACTCTCTAACGTACCCCATTAATGCACGACAATTTGAAAACCGTCGAGAACTCTATATATATGATTACCTGAAACAAGAAGAGGTAAGATGAAAAATCTGGACCTTCACTTTTGATCAGAGTCTACCAAACTAACTTAGGCATCGGAGGGTCAACTATTGGCCACTAGTACCCCCCATTGTCCATATTTCCCTTGTCATTTGCAGATCTATCAGAGGACACTTCCACATTGATCGTATCCGTTGACATCGTCTGTGGGAACCGACGTCAAAGTCGCGTTCTCACCATTTTTAGCTTAAACTATTCCCCAATTGTCCTCCTATTGGCAAAAAGAAAAGGAAGGCTCTAGCCATAGCCGAATCCTCCCATCGGGCCCTGCCCAGTAAGAATCAGACTTCATGGTCACTACCCCAATCTCAACCGCCCTCGCAAGCGGTAGTGCAGAAATTTCAAAATCGGAGAACCGATTCGTTTTCCTCGAAAATGAGGTTAGAACTCTAACTGGTAATTGATCGAACCCAAGGGTTGACAACCCCAAGTGAAGAGTTGTGATGTAGTAATAACTCGATAAGACTAAGGTCGATCTATAAGGACTTTGGTGAGAATACGCTAAGAACTTAATCTAAGAATAACGATTGGTATGGGTTTTTAATCCAACGAAATAGAAGGGTTTTAAAAATAATTAATTAAAAGGACTAAGGATCCATGAATACCCATGGAACTTTGTTGTGGAGAAAATCAAACCGGTCTACTACACAGAGAGTGTAACCGACTACGGGAGGAATGTCAAGGTGAGCTTCTCGAACTGACAAGGCATGGGGCTTGGATGGATCGATCTCAAATCGAACAGAGCTCAATAATCCTTAAAGATAGAGCTCAATAGTAAGAAAACAGAGGTCGGTTGTAAGAGTCATTTTTTTTAGTACAGTAGGCCGATCACCACCAAGGAGGGGCGAAGATTTGGTAGAATATTGAGATTTCGAAAAATATCCTGTTCCTGAATAAAAAAAATCAGATCCAACATATCTGAAGATTACGCCTACCTAAGCAGGCTCGAAGATGGAGCTAGAGAGAGATCCACATCCAAATAAGATCTTCTTGCATATCCGATGAATCCCGCAAGATACGTGATCTTGGCACTATCATACAGACATTATAAATACTTCCATTGCAAGTGAATTGAGGTAAGAAACGAAAAACTCTAAATCAAGCCTTAAAAAAAAAAAAAAAACCCGAGTCCACCTGCTTAACTTAGGTATCGAAGAGTCCACAGTTGTGATTGATGCCCCCTATTTTTCTTCATCTTGTCTTTACAGATGCATTAATGGACTTGCCTTCACAACTAATCACATCTGTTCACCTAGATTTTGGTGATAATATATTGGCACCATCTCTGGGAATGGTAGCAAAGCCAAGTTATCATCAACTCTAGCACGAGTCGCTTATCTTCCTCATCCTCATCGATGGCCAAGAAGAAGGGGAAAGCACTGACTACGACCGAATCTCAGCTTGAAGACGCTCATGCTTCGCAGTCGGCCCCCCAATCCTAGTTACCATCGCAAGCAATGGCGTAAAGATCTTAGAACTGGGGTGGATGGCTCATCTCCCTCGAGAATTAGGTAGGAGCCCTGATTGGCAACGTCAACCGTATCATGAGGTTGCTAGAAAGGTCATATGGATCCCCATCTAACCAATAAGAAGAGGTGGAGGCAGTGACTAGACAATCCTACCCAATATCACCGTGCCTTGAGCCGCGCCTAGCGAAGGCCTAACCTATGGGGAGCATTCTCACCCCGACACGGACCTCGGAAGCCACTGAGCTTGCCGAGTCCGATTTGTGCTATACATCAGATCAGAGGAGGAAAGCTCGGGGAAAGGCCACAAAATCATGGCTAAAAATGAGGTCCCTTGGGGGGGAAGAAATTAAAGAAATTCAGGATTTAGTCAGTGATATACGACAGACTTTCTACGAGAAGGCTCTGGCCTTCGTCAATGCTTTTTTTGAACAAATCGAGCTACCATTTATGGACAACATCATGTAAGACCAAATGTCGCCCAAGTTTCAGATGCCCCAAAAATTGCCCTATTCAAGCTCGAGAGATTCAATTGAACACCTGTAATCCTTAAGAGCATGGATGAAACTCTGCGACGCTTCTGGATCCGTGATGTGCAAGGCGTTCTCTTTGACGTTGATCGGGGCAACGCAGAAGTGGTATAGACACTTGAAACCAAAATCCATCAGCTCGTTTGCCCAACTTAGAAGGGCTTTTGCCACCTAATTTAAGGGATAAAGAGATAAGGAAACCTTCAACCCACATCTTCACGATAACTTAGAAGGAGGATGAGCTACTGAAAGATTACATCGTCCGGTTAAATGCTGAAGCTGTCCAGGTATATGGCTATTCTGACTAGGTGGCTCTCACTACCATGATGGCCGGGCTTAAACGAGGAAAGTTCATTTTCTCAATTGGGAAGAACCCTCTAACAACTCTTACCGACCTTCTCAACCGAGCTCAAAAGTACTTTATATAAACCATTCAGGAGGGAGAGCCTTGGCACACAAGGCGGTCCAACAAGGATACTACTAGCCTACCATGCATAAAGATGCCGAGGTACAGCAAGTGTCAATGGCTCACAACAGTATCGCGATAGCCACCTAAGCAACCATTGGCCCTTCGCGCAATGAGGAGTCGATGACATCGGGCCCTTGCCCACAAGGGGTAGACCAAGTTCATCATCGTCATTGTTGACTATTTTACGAAGTGGGTCGAGGCCAAGCCTTTAGCTTGGATAACTGAGCAGAAGACGACCAACGTTATTTGGAAGACCATCATCTATAGATTCGGTATACCACACACTATTGTCACCGACAATAGCAGATAGTTTGATATCGCCTTTGCCTCACCTCGACACCCCCAAGCCAACGGTCAAGTGGAAGCAATTAACAAAGTTATCAAGGGTCACCTCAAGACTAAGCTGGAGAGGTTCAATGGGGTATGGGGGTAGAAGAGTTACCACATGTCTTATAGGCATATCAGACCATAACTCGGACAACTTCTGGAGAGACACTCTTCTCGTTGGCCTTCGATGCCAAAGCAGTGGTCCTAGTAGAAATTGGAATGCCCTCAAGACAAATCAAGCTATTTCGGCTAGAAGAGAATGAAGACCAGATGCTGCTGAGTCTCGACCTACTCGAAGAACTCAGAGACAACGTACAGGTGAAGATCGCCGCCTAGCAGCAGAGAGTGGCTCGGTACTACAACTCAAGAGTAAAGCAGCAGAGCTTCACATGGGAGACCTTGGGCTTCGATAAATCTCATTAAGCAAAAAGAGCGTAGCTCGAGAGCTTTGGGACTAAGCTGGGAGGGACCCTACAAAGTCACTGGAATAGTCCAACTAGGGACACACCAACTAAAAGACATGGCAGGATGAGCTTTACCATATTCTTGGAATGCATAGCATATGAAGATCTACTACTAGTAAAGATTGGTCGGTTCGAGCTCTACAAACGCTTCATGTGTTTTAGTTTTGAAAGAATACCTCAGGTGTTAGCTACTTGTAATAATTTTATAGAAGTCAAAGTATATTTTTCTGACATCGACGACTGATCTACTATCTCTAAGTGATAAGCACAGTGGCTGGAGAGCCGAGGAAATGGGGAAGACTGGAGCCGGCACACCTTTAACTGTGAAGGAGGACTCAATGGCTAAACGTCCTAATCAGGCAAAAGAGCCGGGGAGAGGGAAAGGCTGAAGAAGGCACCTTCCGACCAAGAATAAAGCCATGATTACGTAACAGTTAGAGGAAGATAGCCCAGGGAAGGCACCTTCTATATTGACTTGAGTACTCTGGACTAGTTCGAGAGACATCCTGAGGAGACTCTGCAATATGTGACCCCTATCGTCCTTTACCGAGCAATAAACCTTGTTTGGTAAAAGAGGGTAAGGAAGTAAAGACAAGCATGGCTAAGGGGAACTAGAATCCCACCTAGATCTCTCACTTTCGAGCTCGAGCAGGTCAAGCTTAGAAGTGGGTTAGGGGGGAACAAGCATATAAGTACATGCAAGCACAAGAAGATCAATAAGATTTGAAAGAAAAATTTTCATTGATTATAATGTAGAAGTTTACAAAGTACAAAAAAAAAAAGAAAAAAAAGAAAAAAGAGAAAGGAACTATAAGAATAAGAGCTAACATAGGTGGCTTATGAAGGCGGGGGTCTCTCTTGCTTAGAGGTGACCTTAGTAATGCCTTCCTTATCAGCAGGGGTGACTTCGACGACGCTCTCCTTGCCAGTGGCCCGCTGCTTTGGATCAATGACATCCCTAGCTACCGAACCTACTTTGTTATCCAACCATGAGAGGCTAAGCTTAGGAAACCACTCCTGGACCTCTTGTTGGTAGTTCACAAAGCCAAATATGAAGATCTCTTCCAGCTCATCTTTATGCTCCTCGGAGGCCTTGTAAACTTTTACCATAGCCACCTCTTTCACCAGGATGCTGGCCTCTGCCTTAGCCGCCTCGACCTCCGCCTCGGCTGCCCTAGCCGTCACTCGACATTCATCTATCATTCCTTTGCTAGCTGAGAAGAAGCATCCACTAGTCGGGAGACGTTGGCATCATGCTCCTCCTTGGATACTCTCAACGCATCATGGAGGGACTCGGCACAGAACGCTTCCTGAGCCTTTGTTGCCACCGTCAGCTCCCAGGCCTTCGCCTCAAGATCAGCCCTGGCAATACCGAGTTGGCAATCTACTTCCTTGATCTGAGCCTTTAGATCAAGCAAAAACTATCAGACCGCGATGGCCTTAAGGGCCTCCTACAATCAAAGAAGGCCAAGTTAGCAACAAAATAATGAAAAACAAAGCACCTACACGACACTCCGGCTACTAATATACCTTGATGGCCAAGCTTGCCATCCCTACTAGAAGGTGGTTAGGACGCTGTGTTGGAGTTCACCTCTTCCTCAGACACAGCCTCGACTCCAGCTTAGGAGAATGACCATGTGCCTCAAGATTGAGGAGGATGAGGGCTCCCCTATAGCACACCCTTGAGGACCGAGCTCTGGTGCTCGGAAGTATCATCAGTACCCTGTACCTCCTCAGCTCAGGCACGCTCAACCCTCGGGGAGGGCATATCTAGATCAATCACCTCCCATGGCTAAACGAGAGGGGACATAATGGCAGTGCTACCTCCGGCCGATGTTGGATCCTCTGTTAAGGCAGTAGTAGCCTCGGGCATTGTCCAATCAATTGGGGGGGGGGGGGGGGGTAGCACCACTGGTAGCCTTAGTCACTAGTTGATTGGCTACAGAGGCTACAGTTGTGTCTGAGGGGCCACTAGAAAATGAAGGGGGAGCTGCAGAGATAGGTGCTATCTTCTTTGTGACAGTTCTCAGTCTGTCCATCTCGACCCGACCAACATCTTCCTCTTCCTCTGCTGAGGACGACCAAACATCTCTATAAAAGAAAAAAAAAGGTTAGGATAAGTAGAGACGTGATGAGAATAGTTATCGCCAAAGCTACTGAGCAAAGCAACTTACCGCCTAGAGAAATACCAAATTTGTGTAGGAACTCGTCGGTCACCAGCCTCTTATAGTACCGCTACTCCGCAAGACACAATTGGGCGATCCTGACCTGTTGCAAAAGATAGTCGGAAAGGCCAGGCTGTGACCTCGGGAAAGCTATAAAAAGAAATGGCATAATGTCAGCAAAAAAATAAAATTAATGATGCAAGTTTAGGAGCTAGGTATGTGTTCTGACCTTCCAGGGTGAAGGACGTCGAGACCCGAGAAAGTGAGCCCTCCAGCTCGGTTACCAAAGCATCCCATCCTCCGGACGTAAAAAAACACTGGTCCTTCCAACCCTTATTGGAGGACGGGTTATTGGTGATAATGGCCTGACCCTTACCTGGCCGAGAGAAAAAATAGTACCAACCATGAGAGCCAGGATTGCTCCTGGTCTGGTACAAGTAGAGGAGCTCGTCCACCGTGAATATAGTATCTAAAGATGGCCCACTATACATTTGAGTTCAGTTTCCCTGGGGCAACTCTGAGATGATTAAGTAACTCTCTTGCTAGAGGAGAGAGGCAAATGAAGGCCACAAAGTGAAGAAGGCAGGGCATAGCGTGACCTCCCCCTTATGAGGTCGGCTTGGGACTTCACCAGCTCTAAGAAGGCGAAAACCCACTGAGCTGGGAATGTTATAGACTGACCTAAGTGAGTCCGGGTCGGCCATAGTCAACTGTGATACAGAGGTGTTAGCAGTGAGGACCAGGGAACCAGAGGTGGAGGTCAGTTCCTCAACAAGTGGTCTCTCATTCCTGGGTTTCACCTTAGGCAGAGGGACAAGCCCCAATGGACTAGACCCCACGGAAGGTAAAGGCATGAAATCAGAGTTGTTACTCTCTGATTCTGTTGTAGAGTGGATCATGGATAATTTCATGGCCAAGATGGACCAGAAAAGGCCTGATTGGAGACGGAGATGATTCAGATCGTTAGAACTTAAAACGGACATATCTTGCAAACCGAAATGAGTTATCGAACGTAAAATATATGATTTTGGGGTAGGACAAGCTACTTTAGCCACCCACTTTGAATTTGTGAAATACCATCAGATTGACGGTCATTTCCCTATTTTAATTCCATTTTTACTATAAATAGTAAGTTTTAGTTTGATTATAACTCTTCATCCGTTGGGCTTTATGAGTTGCGCCCAACATGGAAAGTGCTTAGAATAATTAGGAGAACGGTGTGGTGAAGCCAAATAGGACACTTACTATTTTTGGCAAAAAACCTTACACACTAGTAGATATCATGACCGTCTATAAATATTAAGTTTACTATTTATAGTAAGTTGAGGTCTTGCTATCGATTCCCTAGTTTGGGTGGCTAACACTGAAGTGTGAACTGACAGCAGGTGTACTAACAAGCTAACAAAAAAAAGTTGCAGATTATAGGAGTTTTAATTGTAGTTTGATTATGAAATTTCTTCCATTGCTTAGTATTCCTATTTAAAGGGTTGTGAACTCATTTATTTCATTAATTAATTAATTTTATATTTTATAGAATTTACTTTCTATTTTCATTTTTTTCCCCCTGGATTCAAGAAGGCACTATGAGGAGTCCAAGAAGTTCAGTAGATTCGGAACAGTAATCTATACTCGACCTCATGTCCTTCACTGCATAAGATTCCCATGAGAAGTGTTTGGACACATCAAAGTAGGCTAAACCGTCTCGGCTGAGGCCAGGTCTAACCGAATCGGCCCTGGCTGGTAGAATAGACAGCTGACTTTTGATTCAGCCTGATTTTTAGGGAAGAGGATTGGCTCGTGTACCACACACTACGGACTTGGCTGATGTGGGTACATGTCCTGCAAAGTCGCTCGCTTAGGCTGCTTGTGCTCTAAGATGTGTGAATGGTTCAAAGGACATCCAAGTTACATAAGCCCCAAATTGATGTATTTATTATATCCACATTGATCATCATTTTGACAAGATTATTTTAGAGCATGAAATCAAAAATGTTAATATCCAAAGCTCAAGTAGATCACGTCACATATAGCAGTGAGATAATGATTCTCACTATTAAAATATACGTAGGGCCATCACAATGTGTATTTTTTATCCAATCTGCTCATAAAGTTACACAGACTGTGACTAAGAGGAAGAATATCATATTGATCCAAAACTTCTATGACTACCAAAATGATTTCAATGATAGATGTTTGATCTTTCACTACTTTTCGTGGTTTCGTCCACTTAATCATTGGATGTATCTTGCTCAAGCCTTAGAAAGAGCTCGCCAAATAGATAGAAAATTTAGATATAACACGTGCCTTCTGATGCAACCTGCCGAACACAGTAACATTAACACATGTGATACACCAGCCAATCCGCTTCCCTTTTTTGGAGAAGGGAATTGGCTGGTGTACCACACACCGCTGGTGTGGATATGCGTCGGGCGAAGATGAGCATTAATGCTCCTAAATAGATTCCACAATTATGTATTTATTATATCTGTATACTTTATCAATTTTGCCAGATCATTTTAAAAAATGGGCCTAAAAATGAGTCAAATCAGCTCAAGTAAACCACACCAAAAATAATAGTGGGACAATAATTCTCACCATTAAAACATTTATAGGACCCACCATGACATTTATTTTCCATCTAATTTATTCATAAAGTCACAAAGACATGTATGAAGAGGCAAAAAAAATATCATATTGATCCAAAAATTTCAAGATTCCAAAAAGAGTTTTAATGGTAGACTTTCAATCCCATGTGCTTTTTTTTGCAGTGTAGTCGACATGATCTTTGGATCTGTATTATTTTTTTTAGCTCAAACCTCACGACGAGCTACTAATTGAACAGACGGTGTGGATATGTACGATGGAACTCAAAGAACTTGGTGATGCAAACACAGTAGCCAGATCGGTGGTGTGCTGTACACTAGCTAACCAACTTCGGTTTTTGGGCCTAGTCCAAACATAGGGTGGCGCACCAAATGCACAGGATGGATCTCAACCGAACGAGACTATCCACATCAACGAGTTGTCATACCCTGATATAAGAATTCTAAGAACGAAAACGCTTGGGTAGCTAGACGTCACTTTGATGTGTTGGTTTTATCTCGGCCGTCCATTCATCTTTCAAATAATTGTAACGTATAAGTCAAAAATTGATGTAGATCTAAAGATCAATTAGACCCACAGACGGGATTGATTGTCCACTATTAGAAACTTCTCCGTAATCTCCGTAGTAACGGTGATGGTGATGGTGTCATTATCACCATCACTGTTACTTCATGTGGTGTGGCCCACTTGATTCTTGGATCTTCCTCATTTTTTTGTATCATATTTTAAAATATATGGAAAAATAGATGGGCGGAATGAATAAAACCCCATACATCACCGTGGGCGCCGTCAAATAGCCCCGGATGCAATTCGCTATTTATGAGGGGGGTATAATCATAAAATAGATTTTAAACTTACTACAGCCAGAGCTTTTAATTATAAGGGGCTTTGATCTTTCTTCCCTAGACTTAATTCTAAGGGGACCTAATCCATTCGACCACAATCCACATTTGCAGACCAAGAAATTAACAAAAGGTAAAGGATCACCAGGCCTTGTAAGCGGATTGGCTGGTGTACCATACACTACCGAAATGGCTGGTGTGTTTATGTCACCTAGTTCTATGGGTCCCACTATGAGGTATGTGTTATATCCAAATTGTCCGACCATTTGGTGAGATTTTTGTAAGGCTTAAGCCAACAAATACGACAAATCCAAAGATCAATTGGACCACATTGCAAAAAGCAGTGGGAGATTGAATGTCTACCATTGAATGCCTTTTGGGGGTCACAAAAGTTTTGGATTAATATGATATTTGTTTTTCCTCTTCATCCAAGTCTGTGTGACCTTACGAACAGATTAGATGGAAAATAAATATTATGGTGGGCCTAACAAATGTTTTAACGATGAGAATCATTCTACCCACTGCTATTTGTGGTGTGGTGGACTTGAGCTTTGGACATGACTCATTTTTGGGATTACGCTCTAAAAAGGTATGTGGTACACCAACCAATCCACTCACGGCCATGAGCCAAGCATCTAAAAGCTTATTTGGGCCTCACCCTTTCACATCAAGTCCCATTAAATCAATGGTCTAAACGAACTGTGAACCCCGGTTATAAAGACTCATCATACACCATTCATGTCTTGATGCATTAAGCTCCATGTCTTGTTGCATCAAGCTCCAGTGATCTCTCTGTCCAGTGAGACATATTGTGAAGAAAACTGTACTGTTCTCTTACATGGGAAGATTGGTCATTTAACTACAACTGATGACTATCCCATGTCTTCCTCGTTACTTCCCAGCTAAGGTAGACCACGGAGCTGGGATGACCAAGGTCCAAGCAGAAGGGCCATCAACACAAGGCAAACACTTTCTCCAGCTTGAAGAGGAGTTGTCGAGATGAGCCATTAGAAGATGTACCTTAGTGGGAGAGGACTTGCCTCGCCAGAAATATCTACAGCATGGGCAAGGAACCCGAGGGGAAGGAGCTCAAGCCCCAAGCTCCCCCAACATCCTAAGCTGACCAGGTCGACTATTGCCAGAGAGGCACTACCAGAAATCCAGAGGGGATCTTGGAAAGAATGATCCGGCCTGAACTCAACCGAAGATCACTCCGGGAAATCCAAGATAAGAATCTTGTCAGAATGGGACTCTCCAGCATATCACATTAAGAGACGAAGATATGAACCGCCCCAGAACCCCATATGTACAACTACTCTAAACCATAAGAAGGGGGGAGAGATGTGAGATCTAAACCCTAGTCTACACATTTGATCATCATCTACAAGCTTAATGTAACGACTCGTAAATTTCCGTACAATGGCTCGAGTACCACCTCGACCAGAAATCACTTCGGATTAAATCCTTTAGAAATTTGATAAAGTTAACTAAGTGCTAAACTAGATTAGCCATGAAATCTACTAGAATCGCTTTAAATACGATCTGCAAAACCCAAAACTTGCAGAATCATTGACGCTAGGTTACCCTAAAATCTCGGATCAAACTCGTTACCCGACTGCTCTCGGGAGCACGTTGAAACTTCGTATCCGCACATCGGGAGTACGAATAGTACGAGGTTAAGGAATTAGGACCGCCTCGCTGGGCTTGACAACCATCTCAGAAATCAGACCCATATAGTGTCCCACGGCTGTTCGCTTGAGTCCGGAGTGAAGGAGTGTGAAAACACATGTTTCCTTTACAAAATAAATATCTAGAATAGTGATCTGAGACTTGATACTTGCGGTCAATTTGTAAGTAACTAGACCATCAGAATATGACCCAAAGACACCCTCGGATCAGGAAAAATTTCGTAAACATTTACATGTACTTGGAATTTCAAATCGAGACCCGCTGACCGTTGAACTGAAACTGGTCCGCCACGCGTGATCCGGGAATCCGACTGAGACGAAAACTTAACTCCACGTAGATCCAAGGTTGGTGAGCTTAAGTCCGACCTTTAGCTCAAGGAGGCCCACCAGAAGTCCTCCGTTGAGCTGAAACAAGGCCATTTTGGTTATAACTTAAGTATATCTTGTCCTCAAGTCTACTTTGGAGAGTTTTTAGGCTATAAAAGTGTTCACTCCCCAAGTATAGGGTTGTGATGTAGTAAAAATCTCGGTAAGACCGAGGTCGAATCCACAGGGACTGAAACTTGTACGTTATCTGAAACTAACCAGATCTAGAACTAGGCTAAGATGAAATCTAAACCAATTGTGATTTGAAGAATAATGGTGAAATATTAATCTAAATTTTAAGAATTCAGAGAAGGGAAACTAGGGATTCAGAGGATCCACTTGTAGAGATCAGGGAGATCTATGCTTGATTCACGAACTCAACTGGACTTTCTTTGATCCAGTTTTCAAAAGATAAAATGGATATAAATTAGAATAGATTCCATCACTAAACTATGCCCAGGAGGCAAGGTAAACAACAGTAATTTAGACCAATCTAAGAGGTGTATGACTATTATGAAGAATTCCGTCATCCAACCATGTCCAAGGGGCGATGGTGAACAACAAAGCTTCCTAACTGCATACACATAATAATGAATGGAAAATACACAAAGCCATCGCAGATCTGTTGTAATGTAAGTCACAGCAAACCATTAAAACTAAGGTATTTCTCAAAATCAAACCGGAATCAACGTCTGTGTAATCTAACATGAATTAAACCATAAGATCTTCCCCATCACTCCACAAGCTTCACCTCTTAGCCCTAGCTAAGAGGTTTAGCCAACCATGATTGGCTGGATCTCTCAACAGTAAAGGGAAGAAAATAAAACAAATCTCTCTCTCTCTGTTTCTCTCTTCTGTCTCTTTAGCCGTCAATGAGATCCCTTTCTCATCTCTCTTTTCTTCTTAATATAGTTGCTGAAGGGTGCTGTGGAGAGCTTGAAACCGCGCGGAAGGAGGTCAGCTTGGATGTTTTACGCCAACAGATTTAGAAATTTCCTTGCGCAAAGACTGTTTATGCACCCACATAACAGCGCCCAAAATCCTGCTTCCGTTGCTTGCTTCGAAGAGACAACGTCTCTAGGACTTCTCTCGAACACCCTACGTGATAGACGGTTCGGATTGTCGAATCAATCAAAGACGGTGGGCCGGGAAGATCCGAAATTTTCGGTTTTTTTCGAACGCGTAACGCAGCAATGAGCTTACGCGTTGAGCTCTGACAGTCGGTGGGGCCCACTTCATTGTTAATTTGGGAGATCCAAGCCGTCTAGTAGGATGCTCTCGAAAAACCGTTCAGACCTGGTCGGTTTTGATTTGCTGCTGACGCGGCCCACTTGATTTTACGTTCTACCATCCAATCGTTGTTTGAACGGTTAAAATTCATATATGCTATCATTCGAAACAAAGCCACCTAGGCGTGGGTTGTAGTTACCCTAGGAAATGGATGAATGGTTTGGATTTCCATTTAGGACAATAGGTGGGGCCCACAACGTCTCCGATCACACGACAGCGTTAACGCTGTTTGAAACAAACGAAAATTTCCATTTTTATAGAAGATACGGGTCAGCGCCTGCTGACCCGCCTCAGTCAGTCCGGTGTTTCACGGGCGTTCATGAACTGTGTACACACACTCCACAGTGCGGGGTCCACTGTGATGTTTTTCAGATATCCAATCCGTCCATCCTGTTTCTCATATTATTTAACCCGTCGAGACCAATTTTAAAGCGTATCCAGATAGCATGTGGGCCCCACTTAGTGAATTAAGGGGCTGATTTGTCCGTTGGCCCACTTCTACAGGTGTTCAATGGCTGAAAATCGACGTGTACGGTTAATTCATGGTCCTCAAGTCATGTATGAAGTTTCGAGTCTATCAGATGACGAGAACCCTGTGATCTTGAATTCTGGTTGGTTTTCGGGCCCGTTAAATGCGAACGGCCTGATTTCCTCTGATCTCTGCCGTGCAAATCCATCAATTTCAGTCCCTGGAGTTCGTCCATTGCCTTTGGTGTCATCAGAGCGTTAAATCCATGCTTCAAGCTCCTTTTTTCAATCCACGCTCATAATTGCATCCTGCAGCAAAATATCATCAACATATGACATTAAGCACTATCATGTACTTAAAATTAGGTACTAATCAGGGTCTAATATGCAATATTCGACCCTCAACAAAAAGGACCTTAGAACCCTCCCTCTCATAGCCATACGAATTTGAGAGAAACCCTAGAGAGAAGTGAGAAAAGAGAGAGAAAGAGTGAGAGAAGTGGGAGAATCTCCCTACTATCGTTCCCTGCCACTACACAAGCTGCACCACCTGTTTCTCATCATTTTTCCGGCGATACCGACTTCATTTTGAGGTAAGAAACCCTAACCCTAAATCTGTTTTGGGGTGTGTAGGTTATAGGTTATGAAATAGCTAACCTATTTCATTCTTTAGGCTACCAAACTGCCAGATACGGAAGCTTGGCAAACCTAGCTAATCCGTTGCGATTCTACGGTATAAGGTGAGGACTTTAAGTGTATAGGTTACAGTTTTCAACGCTTTCAATGCCAGATAATGATAGATTCATGTTCTGCATGCAATTGCACATATACAAAGTACTTTCTGTTTTCTGTTTCAATTAAAGATGTAGATTATAGAATTTTACATATTCTAAGTATTCGTAGAAAATACTGTATATGTATAAATTTTGAAAATGTTTTTGACATGATTATTTGTTGTATGAATATACGATATATGGATAAAATACTTATTTGGTGAAAGGATTCGCCCAAATACATGTTTTACTAATATACACTATGTATGTAGAAATATTGTATTGTAGAAAGTACCGTATACATATATATTTTAGAAATGTGTTTGCCATGATTATTTGTTGTATAAATATATTATATATGCGTAAAATACTTGCTTGGCTAATGGACTCGCCCTAATACATGTTTGCTAACATACACTAAGTATGTTGAAAAAGTGTATGTTAAGTGTTTGTGAAAATGCTTGTGTGAGTAAGTGTTTAGATGTTGATGCCTTAGGAGGGTGTTGAGATGGGATTCTCAACTACCTTAGAGACATGTATGATTTCCTCCATGAGGTTGTTTACTTAAACCGCTTACTTGTACAACATATGTGTTGGTATTCCTATTTAAGTAGTGTTTTATAACATGCTTTATAACATGCTTTATAACATGCCTTATAACATGCTTACTCACATGCTTGAATTACTTTGTTTATCATGCTTTACTCTACATGCTACGAATAAGGTTTGATTGAGTTTGGGACTATGTCTATAGTCCAGGCAATCGGTACCAGATTTGAGATCATGGCTGAGTTTCATGTCGCTACGTATGATGTGTTTGACGAACCCGAGTCGTACGTCAGTTGACGACAGTGGTTAGGCTACCCGAAGTGCTTATGCACTTCATGTTGTCCAATTGATTGTGCACTCGAGCTAGTCAGGCTCATCAAGCAACCCAATATGTCTAATGTATGTTCACCATGTTTGGTCGCTACTGCTTGAACCTAAGGTACCAAACTTACTAGTGAAATCCCGTTAACCATGGTACCTCGATCCGCTAAGACTCATGAGCCGGGCATGGTGGTATAGGACACCGTGGTCGAGCTGTTGGCCTACGCTGGGGCCACGTGCCTCCCTGTAGTGACCAATGAGCAACCAGACTTGTGAGCCGATTATGGTGGTATGGGACACTATATTCGTGCTGTCGGCCTACATTGATAAGGTGATGAGGGAGCGGCGTAATCTTTGTGCGTAACAGCCCTGATAGGCCTTTGTAGTGACCTCGAGCATACTCTGAAATCGCGGTGAGCCTTAGAGTTTGCCGCGGTATATAGAGTATGAACTAGGCCTATTTCTGTATAGTAATGAATCGTTAAAGATGTGATGGGGGAGTGGTGTAACCTTTGTGCGTAACAGCCCTAGCAGCCTTTGCAGTGACCTAGAAAACATACCATCGTCTGAGATTAACTAGGACTGACGACTCTAGATTGGATCATGTTTGGGAATGATATAAGGGAGGTACCTTAGTTTCCCAATCCTGCTGTTTGAAATGGACTAATAAAAACTCGGTAATCATGCTCATCATGCATTGCATGTGTCTGGAAGATGTGGAACACTGAGAGATGAAAGCATGCCGCGAACGTAAGATGGTGTCGCACGAGGGAGGGTGTGGTGAGGGCATCCATCATAACTGCATTCATACTTGCATTAATAAGAGTAGTTAAGAGTATTTGATTTTACTGCTTTATCATTACTACTTGACTGTATTGATAACATGTTAACCTATGCTTTATCATTCCACTAAGTTAGCTACTTACTCCCACGTTACGGGACGGTGTTGCGCACACCAACCAGACTCTGTCTCAGGTTTAGATGAGCCGATGACTCAGGAGGTGGAGCCAGACTACGATGAGGACCAGGACGAGTTCTCATATATGCAGTATTTTGGCGGCTTCGACTAGGCTGCCAGGATCGATGGGACTTGCAGGGATTACTCCTTAGTTTAATTTTTGACATTTTGTTCATAAAACAGACATATGTATATGGTGACTCAGATGGGTTCATACTCTGGAGAATGAAATGATTTTGTTTCTTTACATACATATATATACAGTTCAGTCTTCCGCTTGCCTTTATACAATTGATCTGGAGTATGAATTACTGTTTTGGTATAATCTCACTCATGTTTATTGCTCTAACACAGACAATATTTAATCATCATTATTTATGTTGCATAAGTGATGCGTTGGAACTTGGGAGTTGAGTTATACTCGACCCCCAATTTTCAGGGCATTACACTTAACTTGGCATCAGAGGTCCACGGTTGACCACCCCCCTCTCATCTCTTCACTAGCTTTTGCAAGTCCATCGGAGGGCGCACTTCTACATCGATCCTATCTACTCGCCAGAATCTGGCGACAACAAATTGGGAAGGTCCCAGCCATGTTCTCATCATCTTCAGCTACCTGTGTTCCTAATCTTCCTTCTGATGGCAAAAAGAAAAAGAAACGCCCCAGCCGCAGTCGAGTCCTTCCTCCGGTCCCATCAGACGAGGATCATGCTTCACGGTCACCTCCCCAGTCTCAGCCGCCCTTACAATTGTGTTTCAAAAATCACGAAATCGGAGAAGTCAACTCGCTTCCCTCGAGAATCAAGTTGAGACCCTGACCAATAACATCGATATTATCATGATATTGTTGGAGAGACATCAAGCGTCCCCGGCCAACCAATAGGAAGCTGTAAAGGCGGCAACTGAGTAGTCTCGTTCAATGCAGTCGTGCCCCAAGTAATATCAGGGTCAAATACGAGCCAGGGGAAGCCTCGCCGCCCTAGTGCAGATGCAAACGATTACAATGCTCTCTGAATTTGATCTACGATATACCCTTGACGAGAGGAGATAAGCTTAGGGGAAAGCCTTAGAAGCCATGGTGGAGAGCGACGTCCCTTGGGGGCAAAAATCAAAGAGATCTGGGACCAACTCGTTAACATCCAGCAGGCTTACTGAGTAAAGCCCCCAGTATTTGTGGACACCCTCTTTGAGCAGGCTAAGCCACTATTTGTCGATAAACATCATGTAGGCGTAACTACCACCCAGATTCTGGATGCCCCAATTACAACTCTATTCGGGTTCGAGTGACCCCGCTGAGTAGTTGGAGTCATTCAAAGTGTGGATGGAGCTTCATGGCACTTTTAGACCCGTGATGTGCAAGGTCCGATTCAACGCCGAGGCCGTCTAGGTTGAAGACTACTTCGACGAGGTAGCCCTCATGACCATGATGGTTAGGCTCAAATGTGGGAGGTTCCTCTTCCCCTGAAGACTTTAGCCGACCTGATGAACCAAGCTCAAAAGTATACCAACGTCGAGGAACTGCTCGGCACCCACAAGGACACTAAGGGAGAGAGAAACTCAATGAAAGACGGGAAGAGAAATGAGGCTAAAGAGGGACCCAACGCCAACCTCAAGAGAAAGAGGGATGAAGACCAAGTTAGCCCTCCCCGAGTTCCAGTGTAATGCCTCGGTATTCAAAACCTGAGTATATGACTCATTTTCCAAAAACCCAAGTGTTATCCTTTAAAATTCAGTCTAAATTTGAATATCTTTGTCATTAATTAGAGTTAGCAGCAAATGTAGCTAGAGTAAACTATGCATTGTATGAAAATATTTTAAACACCATAAAAATCCAAATGTAGTGCCCATAAAGGACTTATACAATCCCAAATAACAAAGTTCAATAAACGAAGACAAAAATCTATCATCTAATGATGGAGCTCAATATGGGCCGCAGAGACCCCATCTAACTCTTCAGTGTTCACACCCCAAGTATAGGGTTGCGATGTAGTAATAATCTTGGTAAGACTAAGGTCGAATCCACAGGGATTGAACTTTGTACGCAATCTGAAAGTAACCAGAACTAGAACTAGACGAAGATGTAATCTAAATCAGGGAGAATTAAGATAATAATGGTGAAACAATTTAACTAAAAATTGTAAAATTCAAAGGTGGGAAACTAGGGATTCCAAAGATCCACTTGTAGAGATCAAGGAGATCTATGCTTGATTCATAAACACAACTGGATTTAAAGTCCCATCTTCATCTAGCTGGAAGATATATCATTAAAAACCAATCTGAACTTCCTTTGATCCAGTTTTCAAGAGATGAGAGGTATGAGAATTAGAATTGATTCCATCACAAAACCATGCCCATGAGACAAAGCAAACAAAAGAATTTAGCCAATCCACATCCAATCTAAGGGAGTTATGAACGTTAGGACGAATTTCATCACCAACCATGCCCAGGAGACAATGGTGAATAACAGGGACTCCTAAATTCATAATCCCTATAATGCTAAGAACATGCTTAAAGCTATCGCAGATCCATTGTAATTTAAGTCACAACAAATCATTAAAAAAATAGAAAGCATTCCTTAATATCAAACTATAATTAAAGAGAGTTTAATGTAACATAAATCAAAGTAATAGAAGACCACCCATCGCACTACAAGCTTCACCTCTTAGCCTTAACTAAGAGGTTTAACCAACCATAATCATGATCAAGATAGAATCTCTTAAAACATTAAAGGAAAAAAAAAAACTAAGAAGAAGGAGAAAGAAAAACTCAGCCGTTGTGCGTCCTCCTCTCTCTCTCTCTCTTCAGGTTCTCCACTCCATGTTCGGGCTTCACGGTCCCTGGATGATGCTCCCACATCCCCTCTCTCTTTCTTTTATATGCATAAGGAAGGCGGTGTGGCTGGAGAATTCCTTTACACAGCAGGTGCGTGCGCAGTCGCGAGACGCAAGCCAACTTGCGTTTGGACTAATTTCTCGGCCGATGGACGTCCAAGAAACCCGTTCTTGCTCCATGGTTGAGGTAAAGACCCCCCCTTTGAAGATTCTAGATGGTTCAGATCATCCAATTGACCACAAATGGTGGCCCACAGCACCCCGCAATGTCCGAAAAACCGGACGTGCGTATGGTGTGAATGGACTTGCGCTGACGTGTTTGGTGGGCCCCACAGTATGTTTTCAGTGAAATTCACCCCATTCATTGGATTTCTAGTGAAATTTTAGTCGGAAAGGAGTGGTTTTGGTCGAGTTTTGGTGTGGTCTACTGTATCAAATCAATTCACCATTCATCCTACATTTTCCAGTGATCCACGTGTGCATGTGTGCATAGGGTAAAAAGGCCACCATGGTCGGGGTTGTCCCCACCCCTTGGACGCAATGAACGGTCCAGATCATCATTCTGGGTGATGGGTGGGGCCCACTAACAAAACTCAGCCGGACAGCGTCCGGCCGCTAGGTCTCCTGCGCAGAAGGAGACAGGTCAATTGTCTTTGACTGATTGTTTTGGTCCAATGCACGTCGAGTGCACTTGTGCACCCGTGCACTGACACTTCCAGTGGGGTCCATTGTGATGTGTGTGGGAAATCCACTCCGTCTATCCATTTTAGCACCTCATTTAAGGGGTTGAGACTAAATTGAAGCATATCCAGATATTAGGTCAGCCCTGTATCAGTATTTTAGGGGCTGATCTGTCCGTTGGGCCACTTCCATAAGGATCCAATGGCTGAAATTCGACATGTATGGTTAATTTAGGGTCCTCAGGCCAGATATAAAGTCTCGATCTAAACGGATGGTGGAAACCCTGTGATCTTGCATTCAGGATGCTCTTCAGGCCTTTTTAATTTTAAACACTTGGTTTTCTCAGATATTTGATGTGTGAATTCTTCGATCTCAGTCCTCTAGGGTTCGTCCCTTACCTTGGTAATTTCTGAACGTTAAATTCGTGCTTTTAGTACCCTTTTCAGTCCAAGCTCCTTAATTTCACATTGCAACAAAAACATGACTAAAATAAGACGTTAAACATTGTCATGTTCGTAAAATCAGGTAATAACTGGGGTCGAATATGTAATATTTGAACCTCAACACAATTTCCAATCAGCATTTTATTAGTCCTGAGCAAAGTATGCGAAAAATATTTTAAGAATTACAGGATAATTTCTATAAACTCGAGTATTTTTGAAAAACAATCCAAATACTAGAATTCTAAGATTCATGAATGTTGGGCATTACTTTTTCCTGGACTCAAGCGCACGGTAAACTTCATAGTCAAGTTCAAAGTATTAATCCATCAATTAGAACAATTCTAAACATTGAGTTCCATGGGTGTAGAGTATAACCTCGACTTATCACAATTAAAGATTCAATCGTCAATTTTTATGATAACATTGATAATTAAAAGAGCATTCAGGATAATCATAACCTAAACTAAAACTTGCCTTACAGTTCAACTTTTCATTCTTCCAGCTTTTGATTTTTCCATCGATGGCTTTCACACTATGTCAATCTTTTTAAAGATCTTTAATAGGCAGCCTTTTTCAACGATAATTATTTTTTAGCTGGGTATTCTTTTTTCCTTTTTTTTTTTTTCAATTCTTCTTATTGAACATGATGAACAAATTCCCTAAGTTGGTTCCTTCCATGCTTAATGATCACTAGGTAAACAATTCAATATCAAATTAAAACCTTAATGTGTAAGCGAGATGTGACATGTGAAATTATGACTCAATCAATATTTAAAACTTCGAATCATGAATTAATAATTTGAACTTAATTGTGAAATCTAACAGGTAGTTGAATCCAAGAGTCATAAATCATCAACATTACGTATCTTATACTTCTAAATAAAAAATATCCTTCAAAATCACTTCGAATTCACAAGAATTTTCAGAAAAAATTTAAAAAAAATTCACAATTTTTGCTTAAGACTAAGAAAACACTGATTAGGTCACCTAATCTCCCATCCCCAACCTAAAATCTACATTGTCCTCAATGTAAAAGATATAAGCATGCAGTACACATGAGACAACGAAAGTGAAGGAAAGGTGATGAAAAGATAGTACCTAACGAGGAGATCAAACGGCCTTTTTCCAAATGATATCAGCGTGAAGGTGGGTCAGCACAAGAGTGAAACCAACAAAAAACAGACTATCCTAACGACGTAAAGCCGACTATCATAGAACGACATAAAACAAACTACCTTAGTCCTATGAAAGCAGGGGAAAGGCTACTCAGTCATGCTGTAAGGTTCCTCCTCCGGCCACTATCTTGATAAATTTCTCAATAGGTTTCTTAACAAGATCATCTAAAAGCCCCTTTTACAATAGGCTTGGATGCCCTGGAGCATGAATTTCCAGAGAAATTTATGGACCTCAGCATAAGGTTTCCTTTTAATCTCTTGAGGTATCCAAAGTATATACGATTCACCTGTGACAGAAAAAGTTTAAGAGTTAGTACCCTATGGTGAATCAAAGACTACATATAAATAAAATTCAGAAAAATTCTCAGAAAGTGATGTAGTCTCGACATATTCCGAAGTTTTGGACTCCAGTTCAATTTTTAGCTCCTCCTTTAATGGTAAACATTTAGGATCTGAGGAAGGAGAGGCTTTAGAATAAGGGTTCTCTCGGTCAGTAACAACTACCGAGGTGTTGTCTTGCAAGGCATTCACTATGTCTTGTATCATAGATCATTTGAATCTGCAAAGTGTGCCAAGAAATCATCCAAAGAGTTAGAAAATTCCACATTAAAATCTGTAATGAGTGCTCAAGGAATCCATCGTCTTTAAAAGTAGATAGAGGTACCTCTCTTGCTCCAGCCCTGCACAGACAGATTGAGGGTCAGTAGACAAAGTATTGATGTGAGGAATATGTTCATTTATACTACTCAGAAGAGGCATTGAATCGTCAAAACTTGACAACTTAGATGGTGGCCTTAACTGGGTGGTTTCAAATTTCAAAGTCATATCGAGCAACTTGTCCCTCTCCCGAATCATATCATCATTCAATTCAGGGGAGTGGTCCAAACATGTCTTACAAGAGTTAGAAGGGTCGGTTGTAAGGAGCTCATCTTCTACTTTTAAATCAGACATGTTAGGTAAGTGGAGTAGCTCATTATGACCGATCACTTCGTGCACTTCTTGATCATTGACCTAGACCAAACTTGAGATTGATTCTAGGGGAATTTGGGCTACACGTTCATGATCGTCATCCCAATATGCATCATCTTCCAATTTAGTGCAATATAATATTGGGATGGGATCGCTTTCCTAACATTCTCTTTCTAAATTAGGTTGAGGTTTGAATAAACTAACCTCTCCCTCATCATTGAAACCTAGTGTGTCATGGAGTGAAGTGTATCATCATCATTATATTTGAAAAACACCCATGTCTCTTGATCATTCTTTTGAACCGTAATCGAGATCGACTCTTCGGAAAATTGAACCATATGCTCATTAACATAATCCAACTCTTCATTCCAAATTCCAGAGTTCTTCAAAAGCGATTTAGAATCACTTTCCTCGCATTGTATTTCTGGATTAGGTTGTGGTTGGAATGAATGAGCCTCCACTATCTTATCGAGGTGTGAATTAAGAGCTTCCAACATTTTTCTAATTTCTGCAAGACAATCCATGTTACGATGAAATGAATCCTCTTGGATCATTTCTGGTTGGATCTCAAAGGTAGAGTATCCAAGAGAATAATTATTATAATATGTTGTTGGTTCATCTTCCCAATTTTGATGTTTCCACTAGTTATAGTTATACGGATCATATGTGGAAGAATATGATGGTTGATAATAGTCATCATTCCTATAATTATGATCACGTAAGGACTTCTTAACCGATAGAGCATAATATTCCAGTTGGTTATCGATGATGGTTTCAGAAAAATCTTGAGATATAGGTTGAATTCCATCATAAACATTATACGTCCCTCATCAATATCTCTTATCCATCTCAGCATATTGACGTACCCACTCTTCCATGGTGAAACCCTAACTCTGAATCTAATCTTAAGAAAAATAAAAGAAAAGATCCTACAACAGTATGAAAAGTAAGAGGAGGAGAAGTTAGAAGGAAGTTACCAAATTATAAGTTCCTATGTTAATATCCTGCAAAGAAAACAAAATAAATTAGTTTAAAAAAATAGAAATTCTAAAGTTAGAAAGTTTCTAAAAATAAATGTAAAAATAGAAAAGATGGGTTAGTTTCTAAAACTAGAAAAAAGAAAGATTCTAAACCTGAAAAATAGAAAACTAAGTTAGATTCTAAAGATAAAAGAAATCTTAGAATTAGAGAGTTTCTAAAAATATAAAACAAATCTTAATCTAGAAATAGAAAGGTAGAAAAATTAGGATGAGATTACCAAATTAGAAGTTTCTATGTTAGGATCTTACAAAACAGGAAAGTTAGGTTAGTTTCTACAAAAAAAATCCTAATCCTAAAAAAAAAAAAAAAGGAAAACCCTAATCTTAAACTAATTTCAAAACTAGTTAATCTCAGAAAAACGCAACCATCAGTCCCCGGCAACAGTGCCAAAAACTTGTTCACACCTCAAGTATAGGGTTGCGATGTAGTAATAACCTCGGTAAGACCGAGGTCGAATCCACAGGGACTGAACCTTGTATGCAATCTGAAAGTAACCAGAACTAGAACTAGACGAAGATGTAATCTAAATCAGGGAGAATTAAGAGAATAATGGTGAAACACTTTAACTAAAATTTATAAAATTCAAAGGTGAGAAACTAGAGATTCCAATGATCCACTTGCAGAGATCGGGGAGATCTATGCTTGATTCATAAACATAACTGGATTTAGAGTCCTATCTTCATCCAGTTGGAAGATATATCATTAAAAACCAATCTGAACTTCCTTTGATCCAGTTTTCAAGAGATGAGAGGTATGAGAATTAGAATTGATTCCATTAAAAAACCATGCCCATGAGACAAAGTAAACAACAAAATTAAGCCAATACACATCCAATTGAAGGGAGTTATGTACGTTAGGAAGGATTTCATCATCCAACCATGCCCAGGAGACGATGGTGAATAACAGGGACTCATAAATTCACAATCCGTATAATGCTAAGAACATGCTCAAAGCTATTACAGATCTATTGTAATTTGAGTCACAACAAACCATTAAAAAAATTGAAAGCATTCCTTAATATCAAACTATAATCAAAGAGAGTTTAATGTAACATAAATCAAAGCAATAGAAGACCACCTATCACGCTACAAGCTTCACTTCTTAGCCCTAGCTAAGAGGTTTTGCCAACCATAATTATGATCAAGCTAGAATCTTTTAAAACATTAAAGGAAAAAAACTAAGAAGGAGAAAGAAAAACTGAACCGCCATGCATCCTCCTCTCTCTCTCTCTCTCTCTCTCTCTCTCTCTCTCTCTCTCTCGCTTCACGTTCTCCACTCCATGTCCAGGCTTCACGGTCCCTAGATGATGTTCCCATATCCCGTCTCTCTTTCTTTTATATGCATAAGGAAGGCGGTGTGGCTGGAGAATTCCATTACGCAGCAGGTGCGTGCGCAGCCGCGAGACGCAAGCCAACTTGCACTTGGATTGATTTCTCGGCCGATGAACGTCCAAGAAACCCGTTCTGGCTCCATAATTGGGGTAAAGACCCCCCTCTGAAGATTCTAGATGGTTCAGATCATCCAACCGACCACAAACGGTGGCCCACAACACCCCGCAACATCTGAAAAATCGGACGTGCATTGGTGCGAACGGACCTCCGCTGACGTGTTCGGTGGGCCCCACAGTGATGTTTTCGGCGAAATTCACCTCGTTCATTGGATTTCTAGAGAAATTTCAGTCGGAAAGGAGTGGTTTTGGTCAAGTTTTGGTGCAGTCCATTGTATTAAATCAACTCACCGTTCATCTTACATTTTCTGGCGATCCACGTGTGCATGTGTGTGTGGGGTAAAAAGGCCATTATGGCCAGGGTCGTCCCCACCCCTTGGACGCAATGAACGGTCCAGATCATCGTTTCGGGTGATGGGTGGGGCTCACTAACAAAACCCGGCCAGACAGCGTCTGGCCGTTGGGTCTCCTGCCCAGAAGGAGATAGGTCAACCATCTTTGACTGACCATCTTGGACTAGTGCACTGACACTTCCAGTGGTGTCGATTGTGATGTGCGTGGGAAATCCGCCCCATCCATCCATTTTAGCACCTCATTTAAGGGGTTGAGACTAAAATTGAAGCATATCCGGATATCAGGTGGGACCCAGATCATTATTTTAGGAGCTGATCTGTCCGTTGGGCCACTTCCACAAGGATCCAATGACTGAAATTCGACATGTACAATTAATTTAGGGTCTTCAGGCCAGATATAAAGTCTCGAGCCAAACGGAATGTGGGAACCCTGTGATCTTGCATTCAAGACGTTCTTCAGGCCTTTTTTACTTCAAACACTTGGTTTTCTTGGATCTTTGACGTGTGAATTCTTCGATCTCGGTCCTTTAGGATCCGTCCCTTGTCTTGGTGATTTCTGAGCATTAAATCCATACTTTTAGTACCCTTTTTAGTCCAAGCTCCTTAATTTCACCTTGCAACAAAAACATGATTAAAATAGGACGTTAAACATTGTCATGTTCATAAAATTAGGTAATTACTGGGGTCTAATATGCAATATTTGACCCTCAACATTCAGCTACCCAATCTACTCTAGCAACCCAGTGAGCAATATTGGCTCGCTCTGCACCTGCATCAACTGATATGGTTTAATAGCATCAACGATTATCGCAGTGAGGAGTACCCTCCAAGATTACACACTCATCATTCATAATCAAGAATATATCGCAAGTCATAAGAATAGATATTTTAAGCAACGCAATTCATATTCAAGATCATATACTAAAAAAAATTAAGCCAATCAACATAATCTCAACGTTTGGGAAATGTAGTAGCAATCGCAATGCAAGTAAATGTGTCCAAATAGTCAAATAATCAATCATACGACTTTCTATTGCACCCAAAAATTACATTGTATGTAAACTCCGCAAAATGGCTAAAAAATCGATAAGCGAACTCTCGCTCCACCTAGAAATTATGGTACAAGTGAACTCTACAAGGTGAATAGAAAATCAAGCTTTAAACCTCTACTTCACCCGGAAATCACATCGTATGTGAACTCTTCAAGATTGATAGAAAATTGATAAGCGAACTCCCGCTCCACCTGGAAATCATGGTACGACTGAACACCGCAAGATGAAGAGAGAATCAACAAGGGGCATTCCAACATTATCCGAAAATTATATGAACTCCACAAGATGGCTACAAAATCGATAAGCAAACTCCTGCTCCACCCAGAAATCATAACGAACTCCGCATAATGGGAATCAACATACAGACATCTACTTCATTCAAAAATCATATCATACGTGAACTCCACAAGATGGCTAGAAAATCGATAAGCGAACTCCCGCTCCACTCAAAAATCATGGTACAACTGAACACCGTAAGATGAAGAGAAAATTAACATACAAACTCTAGATCACCCGAAAATCATATCGTATGTGAATACCGCAACATGACTAAAAAATCGATAAGCGAACTCCCACTCCACCCGAAAATCACAATACGACTAAGCACCGCAAGATGGCTAGAAAATCAACATCCAAACCTCTACTTCACTTGAAAATCATATCGTATGTGAACTCTGCAAGATGACTAGAAAATCGATAAGCAAACTCTCGCTCCACCCGGAAATCACCATACTACTGAACACCGTAAGATGAAGAAAGAATCTACATAAGAACACCGACATCATTTGAAAATCGCATGAACTTCGCAAGATGACTAGAAAATCGACAAGCAAACTTCAGCACCACCCGAAAATCATAACAAACTCCACATAATGACCCAAAAATGAATAAGATATGCGAATATAACTAATAAGCCACAAAGGGCTCTAATATCCATCAAAGCTACGAAGGGCAAGTAAGTGATCCGAGCTACGTAGGGTAAATATGCGGTCCAAGCCATATAAGACAAATATATGATCAAAGCCGCATAGGTCAAATATGGATTGCAAGATGGTAAGTCCACAACAAGTCCCATTCAATCCATCAAATGATCACAAGTAGCAACATCTAATCAATTAGCAAGTTATACAATTGAAAATAGCATGTGAACATCAAATCATTTATGCTTGCTAAAATTAAATAGACATGTCCATTATCTAACATAAGAATCAATTGCGCAATAGATTAACATATTCATATAGTAAGATAAGTAACTCAATGAGAGAAATCAAGACATTATCTATGTCTAGATTGGTGAATTTAAGTGGGAAGCTCAAAGGGTGTGTCCTCACCTTAGGATATGAGTTTTTCATCACCATAGGGTTTGAGGGTGTGAAACCGCTTGAATTAGGTTCGACCCTATATCATAAAATTATCCAAATATATATGATTAAATATTATCAATAAATTTCTAATTTATTAACTGAGTTGAACTTACCCAATTGGATCAATTCAATTAACACAGCCAGTTGGGGACTCAAATTGGCCCTATCCAATAAATTCGTTGTTGGACAAGCCTAACACCACCGACACTCCAATGATAATGGAAGCTCAACGCAATCTTACCAAGTCAACTCAAGTAGCTGAGTCAATCAATGAGTTGACTCGAACTCAATGGTAATTGCACCTAAGCTCCCTTCCTTCTTCCTTCATTCTCTTTCCTCTTCATTGTCCTTTCTTCTCTCTTTTTCCTTATAAGACATAACATTCAACAAGGTTATTGGACTCAGAAAGACCTGACATAGCTCGAACCGATGAGTTTCACCCGAGCCGACTCAGCAGCAACATCACTCCCATTTCTTCCCTTTTCTACTTCTTCCCTTTTGCTAACAAATCCAGTAGACCTAGAGGAGGCCCAACTAGACAGACTCGACCTGAACTCGTCCTAAACTCAGATCGAATCTAGGTGTGGCATGACGGCAACGGGCAACAGCTCGTCCTCCACACCTCTTCCTCTTCTCCCCACTAGAACTCCAGTCAGACTTGGAGTAGATCTGACCCAACCATTCCCTGCTGGCTTGTCCTAAACTCAAGCTCGACAACAACTCCCTGTTGAGGGTCAAATATTGCATATTATCCCCCATTTATATCTTGGTTTTATGAACATGATAATACTTAACAATCTATTATACTTATGTTTGTGTTACAAAGTGAATTAAAGAGCTTGGATTGAAAAGGGTGCTACAAGCATGGATTTGATACTTAAGAATCACCAAGGCAATGGATGGATCTTAGGAGACCAAGATTGAAGAATTCACATGCCAAAGATCTAAGAAAACCAAGTGAAGAATGAAGAGAATTAAAGATTTGAAGTAAAGAAAAGGAATCCTGAAATCGTCCTGAAAAAACATATTCTGAAACTCTGGGTCATTTTGTGAAATTGCGCAGAGTTAAGTCTATTTTGGAAAACTACACAGAGTGAAGTCTATTTTAGCAAACTACGTAAATTTAAGGCAGTTTCCAGATTTTTCAAATCAGTTTAAAGGAGAGAGTTCCCCACTTATAAATAGGGCTTCTCAGGGCATTCCTAGGCATCATTTAAAGCATTCAAGAGCAAGATTTAGGGTTTTTAGAGAGTTTTCAATTTTATTAAAGTTTTATAAATTATTTTTTTCTTTTAAATTTTTTCTATTTGCATTTATTTCTTTCTTGTTGCTTTTCTATTTTGCAATTTAGTTATGTTTTTCTAGTTCTATTTAGTCCAAGCTAGAAGGGAAGCACATTGGTTTTATGATTTTATAAATTATGATGATTGATTGTTTTTAATGATGAGATAAATGATGTATGCATGTTATCAATTATCTAAGTTTAGGTTTTTGATCCCCAGGTGAGATACATATGTTTTATCATATGAGATCCATATTGATGGATATGCTTAACCTGGATTAGTTAGATTTCCTAGATGGGAGATGTTCTCAACCTGCTACATTTCTTTGATTAATTATCTCATGGATATTGAATGCTTAAAATCATCGGCGCTTAGGAATATATATCAATGATGCTAATCCATGATTATTTAATTTTGTATATCATCTATTAAAATATTTAAACTATTTTATTTTTCGATTAGGCTGACCATAGTGCTCAGATCCTAGTTGTGTTATCAAAGTCATCATGACTTATGGAACATTAAACTATATGTGGAACTTTGAAGCTTGGGTGTTGTTTTCAAATTAATTGAATTTCATGCATTCAAAACCTTCAAAATCATTTTATTTGTTTAGTTTCCATTACTTAGTTAATTTTGCATTTGATTTTCTTATTCTTATAAATCATCTCCCTATGGGATTGACCCTGTATTCACAAGATATTATTTATGAACCTCTGCACCTGGAGGCAAGCAATCACTCCCCTCGACCCATCTTAGTGCGGCAGCAACACCCGCACCCCTCCATATCTCTCGTCTCTCTCTCTCTCTCTCTCTCTCTCTCTCTCTCTCTCTCCCCTTCTTCTACCTCTCTTCCCTTTCTCCTTGCTAGAATGTTCAACACTGGGTTTGGACGAAACCCATACCAATCCCACTAAGTTGACTCGACAGCGAGTCAGCTCACAGCCACACACACTCTCCCTCTCTCACTCTCTCACGTTTTCTTTCTTCCCCTCTTCTTGCTTTCTCCCTCTTCTTCTTTAAGCCTTCTTCCCAACCAAACAAGGCCTAGACTCGGACCGAGCTGTTATAGTGCGTTTGCGGCTTCTCTCTCCCTCTTGTTTTTTATTTCTTTATTTATCATGTATTTTTCTTTTCTTCGGTTGGCTGCCCTAAAAGGGTTCTTTATAGGTTTTATTTTCCTTGTTATATGTGGTTTTCAATAAAACTAATTAGAGATTAGCTTACGGAATCGGGAGTTAATCCGAGCTCAGCTTGAGATTCTTGTTGCCAAAATTGGCTGATTTTGGCCACCTAAGCTTACATGATCGTAATCCAATCATATGGGTTGGCTTCTGGTAATATCGGCCGTCATTCGAATGACCCGGATCAACAAATGGGTCCCACCCTGCGCTATTGGGTTTCCTGCTTAAACAGAGGAGATGACCCAGCCGTTAATGGTGAGTCATCGTCGGATGGCTGATTCGATGATCAGTAGTGTATGGACAGTTTGGATTCATCCCTTGATCATAGTGAGACCCTCCAAATGGGCGGTTATTAGTGTCTTTACTTAATAGACTTAGGTTTCGAGTTGCGATGGCGATGGGAAAGAGTTTAAGCCACAACTAACGTGAAAGGCCTAGCATGGAGGGCTAGGATGGACCTACGTGGAGGGCTAAGATGCCACAGGAGCTATCGCATGCGGGATTGCCAACATGGAAAGCAGAAAGAAAATGATTCTTTCCGTTTTTGGAAAGAATGGTTGCACACAACCCTTTTTCACAAATGTTTGTGTGCACACCTGTGCGATCCAACGAGTGGATCAACCATCGTTCTGGTCGTCCATAGCTTCCCAATGAAATGGACAGTTTAGATCAAGCATATGCCTAATCGTGGTGGGCCACAAAGCTCACAAACGAACGTTGTCCGTCTACTGCTCGCGTCAGGAAATTTTCAAAAGAGAAAGTTTTTCTCTTCTTTGAACGGGCTCGGTCAGCGCCCGGTTTTACAGGGTTCGCGGCCTAGTGTACTGCATGTGCATGCATATTTTATGCACTCACACACTAGTGTGGGGCCCACTGTGATGATCTTGATGGATCTGCCCTGTCCATCAAGTTTTGTGGGTCCTATTAGGACTTCCGACCAAAGATAGGGAAGATCCAAAGCCTAGGTGCGCCATAATCGATCAATTCAAGTTATTTTGTTGATTCAAGTTAAATGGACGGTCAGATTGACCCCTATTATGATTCTGAGTGGTTCTTAGCCTAGTTTAGATGATCCTCAATGACACTCCTATTGATCAGGCAATTTAAGTGTAGTATTCAAGTGTTAGATCACTTGATATTAATTGTAGATTAGATGGACGGTGGATCTATCAATCCAAGGTCCGTTATTGATGATTTCAACTAATCTACTCCTTCCATCTGTTTTGTCAACTCTAATTGGGACCAACCCAAAGGATGAGGTAGATCCAAGGCCTAGTTGGGCCATACTTAGTGATAATTGGGTTTTATTGTGTATCTCTGTCAATTGGACGGTTAGATCATCTCAAGATCTGATATTCAGGCTTCCTATGGATTCTTAGTCAATTCTAGAGAGAACTTAATGGCCGGTTAGGTGATGATTAGTTAGCTTATGTGTTTTAGGTGTGGTTTCATTGTCAGGCTGTTAAGAACATGTTGAATGGTTGATTTATTCCAAGACAGTTCATCAATGGTCCAGAAGTCCCTTAGATGAATCCAATAACAAATTTTTGGTGATCAGGTCCATCAACGTATGATATGGAGTCTAAACCCAATGATTGATCTTGAATCTTGTAGTTGTTTTACAATTCCAACTGTTGGATCTTGTGATCCAGCAACGCAAGTGTTTCAGACTCACTCCTCACTACTTCTAGGTGTCTTTAAGACTATAAAAGTAGAGATCTAACCACTAATCTTAAGCTTAAAGGGTTAGATGACTCATTACCACCCCTAACGGTTGAGTTTAAGTAAGAGTGTGTGAATGTTCATATAAATCGAGCTTGTGTTTATACTAAATTAGGTTCTCATGGTAATACCCGAGTACTGAAAAGTACGGGGTGTTACATCTAAAGAACCGGTTTCACCGGTATACCCCATTGAACACCACACCATAGTAGGTGTTCATGGAGGTCAAAGAGAAGAGGATCCTGAAGTGGCCAAACAAGATGAAGGCCAAATCAGAGGAAAGGGATAGGTCGAAATGCTGTCACTTTCATCATGATCACGGCCAAAACTCGGCCGACTACTTCGATTTCAAGGAGGAGATCGAGTTTCTCATACAAATGGGATACCTATGTGAGTTCATTGCCAGGAGCAGGGAAGACCGACCATCTCCTCACCAAGTATAGCGAGAGGAGCACAATGACAACGAGCCGGTGGGAGAAATTCATACCATTTTTAGAGGACCCGCCAGTGGAGATGACTTGAACTGAGCACACTGAGCTCATGCTCAGAGTGCAAGGCTCACCGATGAGGTCCATCAAGTGAACTTCACTAAATGTCCTAGGAAGGAACCCATGATAGAATTGTGCATGATCGCCTTCATTGAGGAGGATGCAAGGGAGATCCAACAGCTCCACAATGATGCATTGGTGGTCACCATGACTGTGGCCAACCATAAAGGGCACCGGATGCTGGTCGACACAGAGAGCTTGATAGATATTCTATTTGTAGTTACCTTCGACAAGATAGGGATATGGAGTTCGAGATTATGGCCCGAGTGAACTCCTTTATTTGGTTTCATAGAGAGAGTGTGACCTCGGAAGGGAGAATCCTGCTACCAATGAGAGTAGGAGAGGACTCCAACCATGTCACCACCATGGTATACATCCTCGTGGTGGACTACCCTTTAGTACACAATGCGATCTTAGGCAGACCATCCCTAGATGCCATGCGGGCTATAGTATACATCTATCACCTGTCTATGAAGTTTTCAACCAAGTATGAGGTCGACAAAGTCAAGAGCGACCAACATGAAACCCGATAATGATACTCGATAGTCCTCGTTGGAAGAACATAACAACAACGGGCAATGTAGATCACCTCACCACGATCGGACATGGTGGCCGCCCCAGAATCCTCGTTTGAAGAAATCAAGGAGGACAAGACAAAAGAAAAGAAAGCAGAAGGAGAAAGAGTAGAGCCATGAGAGAGCGTATTGGGGGTGCTCTGGCATGAGGACAAATGTCAAAAATTGGGAAGAGGATGGAAGGTAGAGTGATGATAGATCGGCAGAGCTCGAACACTTCACAAAGAGAATGAGTGAAAATAGAGGCAGACTCAGGGTATTTATAGACTCCTCGTTTGCCGCAGTTACTCCCATATAATGCCACATGTCAGCGTAGGATTCTAAGACAACTCCTTAACCAATGCGCCTCTCTATGTGGCACCTCGGGGTTCGCCTAAGCAAAGGCACGACTACTCAGTGGACAACTGTTATCCTCTGATTTGCTTATAATACAAGGTGAAATTTGTATTGATGGTACTCCTCTCTGTTTTTCGCACCATTAATGACGCCTTTTTGATTTTCGTGCGTGCCATCAACCTTTCAGCTCCTGCCTCTTCCAACTAGTGAAAATTTGGGTTGAGTTCAAATTTTAAAATTTGAATTTCTGCATTTCTAGACTAGTTTAAAATCTCACTTCTTGGCTTGTGTAGGTCGAGCTCAGAATCGGAAGGGGAAGGAGGGGATCGAACTGGTCCCTTACATTGAAAGTCGAATGTTTAACTACAAGTGATATGCCTCTAAGCTGAGGTAGAACCCGATCTGGGGTGACCAAGGTCCAAGAAGAAGGGCCATCAACACAAGGCAAGTAGTTCCTCCAACTCGAAGACGAGCTACCGAGCTGAGCCGTCAAAGGACGAACCTCGGTGGAAGAGGACGCGCCACTAGGAATATCTACATCATGGGTAAGGAACTCGAGGGGAAGGAGTTTAAGCCTTGAGCTGACCAGGTCAACCACTGCCAAAGAGGCAGTACGAAAAATTCGGAGGGGATCTCGTCATCTCTCACGCGGAGAAGGATTTGACTTGAACTCAACAGAAGATCACTTCGAAAAATTCGGGATAAGAATCCCATCAGAATGGGACTCTCCAGTGTATCATATTAAGAGATGGAGATGTAAACCGCCCCAAAACCCTATATATATGACTACTTTAAACCAGAAGAAGGGGAAGAGAGGTGAGATCTAAACCCTACTCTATACCTTTGATCATCATCTATAAGCCTAACTTAGGTATCGAAGGTTCCGCAGCTGTCTAACCTCCCCCCCCCCCCCCTGGGCTATTTATCTCTTCCCTAGCTTGTACAGGTCCATTAGAGGTTACACTTCTACATTGATTTTATATGTTTGCTAGAATCCTGTGACAACAAGAAAAATATTGTCCAAAATTTGAAAATTAAGCAGTTACATTGAATCATGCATTGACAATACTACCATGGGATTATTGAAATGTCGGCAACTTTAAAATATTGTGTTTTTATCACACTATTAATGGATAATTAGTAAATACTTTAAGGCGTTTTCTATTTAAATAAATAATTAAAAATTAAAATTTGTTTATTAATTATAATAAATATTTTAAATTTTTGGTGAAATTTTTCTAATAAAATTATGAGAAAACCCTCGAAATTTGAAAATCTCCTAGAAAATTTTCAAGCATAAAAATTCCTAGACAGAGATTTTTCACCATGCTTCTATCTAGGCAGAGTTATTAATAACCAACTCTTTTATTTGAAGCCTAGTACTTTCATTCTGAATAGGTTGTAGATGTGGGACCCATGGTTGTTCTATCCATGCTATTGATCTCACAATCCCCATTATTAATGGACCATTCCCAAAGTATCTTATAATAACTCTAACTTTTTCATTGTTGGAATACAAATATATGATCAAAAGAAATGCACCAACAAACCAAAAAAAATCAAAGATCCAAAGGCTATATTTGGGAGATTTTGGAGGAATGGTACTTCCATGATGTAGACCATTCACATCTACAAACTAAGTTCCAAACTAAAAGGAATCTCAGCCTCCCTTGTTTTGTTCTTCTTTCTTGGGCCGCGTCATTGGTTTTACATGACCACCACAAATACAATTACCAAATTCACATTGTGCAGCCATGAAAACAATATTCTTATTGATTAATTCTGGCTATTTATTATTTAATGTGCGATTAAAGAATCACACAGCTATGAATGAAAATTCCAAATCACAAGTGGACAACTATAAAATCTTAATTTTATTTTATTTTGTCATCATACATAAAAAATAACATGTATTTTTGAAAAATTGCATGCAAAGATTTCATAAGGAATAAAAACAGAACTACTGTTAACCCACATTTTTATTTTGCACACACCCATTCTCATTTTTGGGAACTGAAACTGTGCCATTTTATACAAATTCAATCACCAGAATGGAGGATGGGCGTATGCAAATTAAAAGAGCATCTGTGACTATCATTTACATAAAAATAAAAATAAAAAAATTCTAAACAAAGGAGTCTACTACAATGGGCAGACATCCCAGCCCAATGATCCGGCACAAGGTTTAGAAACTTAAAAAAGCTTGATATCTGTTGGGTTTCGGGTCAGATTCCTACAACTTGCCATGCATGCCTAAATAAAATGAAAACCTAATGCAAGTTGTAATTTGGAAGATAGTTATCTTTTCTCCATTAAAAGTTGACCACAAAATGCAGGTGTTATCGTGGGAAAAGGTACTATGCCCTCGAGCTCACCATAAGCTCCCATGAGGTCGAGCTGTGTGGGCCCCACCGTGATGCGTGTCGACCATCAACATTGTGCATTTGATGGGTCCCCTTTAAATTATGGGATATCCCAAAAATCAGCTGTATATGGAACTCAGGCGGGCCATACCATCTAAAATCATGTGAAGACATGCCAAAAACATATAAAAGCACTTGGTGGGGCCCACCTGAGTTTTGAATACTGCTGAAACTTGGTTTGAACCCTCATCCAAGTGGGACACACATAATGGATGGGCTGGATTTGCAAACCACATCTCGGTGGGCTCAAAAAATGATTATTAATGTTTTAATGGTGCACGGCCCCTCTCAACTTTTGTATGTGGTGTGGCCCACACAAGTCATGAATTGACTTGATTTTTGAGACGTAGGCCCATGATGGAATGGTGCACCTGACTGATGGGGTAGATGTTCGAAACGCATCACGGTGGGGCCCACACAGCTCGACCTCATGGGACATTCCCATCAGCTCGAGCGCATAGTACCTTTTCCATATATATATATATATATATATATATATATATATATATATATATATATATATATATATAAAACCATAAAATGAAGTTACCATAACACTAAGGTGGTACTTCGTGTACATGGAAAAGCTATGTGGCCCCCACCGTGATGTATGTGTTTTATCCATGTTGTCTATTTATTTTCCCATATTATTTTAGGCCATGGCAAGACCTTAAAATTAGGTAGATTCGAAGTTCAAATAGACGACACCATAGGAAGTAGTTGGATATTATATAACATCCACTTTTGACACCTTCATAAGGCCCACTATGATGTTTCTTTGCCATCCAACTTGTTCATAAGGTCATAGACCTGGAAGAAGGTAAAACACAAATATCAACTTAATCCAAAACTTATATGATTCTTAAGAAGTGACGCAGGGAAGGACGTGAGGTCGAGCAATGTCTTTCTCAAGAGGATAACTGTTCCGAATCCATGGAGCTTCTCTTGACTCATGGAGACTTCTCCAATCCATGAGGAAAAGAACAAGAAAATAGAAAATAAATTCTATCAAATTCAAAATTGATTGATGAATGAAATAAACGAGTTTACAACCCTTTAAATAGGGATACTAAGCAATGAAATAAATTTCAGAATCAAACTATAACTAAAACTCCTAGAATTCGCAACTTACTATAAATAGTAAACTTACTATTTATAGACGATCATGATGTCTACTAGCGTGCAAGGTTTTCAGCCAAAAATAGTTAGTGTCTTATTTGGTTTCACCATGATGTTCTCCTAATTATTCTAAGCACTTTTCATGTTGAGCACAACTTCTAAAGCCCAACCGATGAAGAGTTATAATCAAACTAAAACTTACTATTTATATTAAAAACGGAATTTAAACAGGAAACGACCGTCAATTTGATGGTATTTTGCAAATCCGGCTTGCGTAACTTGGCATAGCGGGGTTGGGTAGCTAAAGTAGCTCGTCCTACCCCAAAATCATATATTTTACGTCCGATAACACATTCCGATTTGCGAGATATGTCCATTTTAAGTTCTGATGATCCGGATCATCTCTGTCTCCAATCGGGCCTTTTCTAGTCCATATTAGCCATGAAATTATTCGCGACCTACTCTACATCAAGAGGTTTTCAATGATAGGCGTTCAATCCCTATTATTTCTTGTGATGTGGTCCACATTAACTTTAGATTTGCCTCAATTTTGGACACATGATATGAGAAAATGATGTGGTGGATAAAACATATACATCATGATGGTCCACAAAGTTTTTCCACATATACATACTACCAATGGTCATGGCTTTCTTAGATCCCCTTATCCACCTTGGTGTGTGGAACCCTTGACTATGGGGATCATAGTGATGTATGTGCCATGCATCCACACTAACCATTTCGAGATCTCATTTTAGGGTACAATCCCAAAAATGAAGTTAAACCAAATCTTAAGTCAAGCATGCCGCAAGAAACGGTCATAATTGAATCCTCACCATTGAAAACTTCATGGATTCAACCGGAATGTTTATTTGCCATCCAACCTGTTGATAAGGTCACAAAGACCTAGTTGGAGAGACAATGACAAATATCATCTTGACCCAAAGCTTTTGTAACTCACAAAAAGTTTTTATAATCAATTAGCACTGTTTCTTGTACTATGGTCCATTTGAGATTTGAAGCTGCTTCATTTTTGTATCATGCCCTAAAATGAGTTCTCAAAATGGTTGAAGGGTGTAGAATTAACGCACATACATCACTGTGAGCCCTAGAGTCAGGGTCAGCCAACCGACGCTGGTGCTATGTTATATAAGGAAGCAGATTGCGCGTTGGATATCTCAGTTCTCTGTGATACACTGAGTAAACTATGTGGGGGCTCACCATATATTTGACTTATCCATGCCATTCATCCGTTTTTTTCAAATAAATTTAGGCCATGAGCCGAAAAATGAAGCATATCCAACGGTCAAGTGGACCACACTGCAGGAAACAGAAGGGATAATGATATCACCGTTGAAACCTTCTTAGGGTCCACGGTGATTTTTATTTTTCATCCAACCTGTTCATAATATCAACAGTCATGGATAAGGTAAAACACAAATATCAGCTTGATCTAAAACTTCTGTGATTCCCTGGAGGTTCTCAATGGCAGGCATTCAATTCCAACTATTTCATGTGATGTCGTCCACTTGAATTTTGGTTTCCTGTGATATGGTCCACTTGAATTTTGGATATATTTCAGTTGTTGTCTCATCCCTAGATCTGATAAAATGAATGAATGGAGTGGATAAGATAAAATGAATGAATGAAGTGGATAAGATACATACGTCATCGGTGGGCCCATATAATTTACTCGGTATTTTTAGCTCTCTTTTACACCAATCCAAGTCCACAGTAACTGTGGGCGGATTTCGTGAGGCACGGATGACTGCAAAAGCTGGTTAGACACTGACTCCAGGGACCACCTCTATCTATATTTTGTATATCCGTGCGGATCATCCGTTTTTTTAAATCATTTTAAGGCAAGAACATGAAAATGAAGCAGATTCAAATCTCAGGTGGACCACATAATAGTGATTGAGTTTCCACCATTAAAATTTTCTTAGCGCGATAAAAGTTTTAGATCAAGCTGCTATTTCAACGGTTGGATGATAAATAAACATTATAGTAGGACCAAGAAAGTTATTTATTTATTTTTATGGCCGTTGAATAACCATTGTTTTCCTCTGGTGTGGTCCACCTGAAATTTGGATCTGCTTCATTTTTGTGATCATGCTATAAAATAAGCCGGAAAAACAGATGGACGGTATGGATATACAACAAATAAATCAAGGTGAGCCCGACGGTCAGGACCTCACCCACTAACCTGTAACCCTGTCTCACCTAATACGCGCCCATATCAACTCAAATAAAACGATTATCTTCAGCCCATTGTCGCCAGGTAACAATTCTAAAATGAGATTGGTTGAAAGATTCGCGAACGTTTGTTTGAAGAAATAGGAAAGTTGGATGCTTTACAGATTAACCGTCCAATAAATGGCCATCAATCTGCTAGTCGAAAAATCTAAATAAGCTTAATTTTTTATTCATGAAAAATCTACACAGGCTACCATAATTTGGACGGTTTAGTTTAACTCTTATATATGCAACTTGTGAAATTTCTCCCTGCCTGCGTATCATCCATCACACTATAGCAGAGTATAAGTTTTTTTCAAAATTCATTTTGGTGCAACCAAACGCAGCCTAGAAAGTACAACTTAATTACATATAGAGGGCATGAGCAAAATGACAAAAATAGCCAAGGTCCAAGGTACGCTTCTTTGGAGGAGAGGGGTAAAATGGGTAATAAATAAAAATATAGAATAAAAATATACAGTGGGATAGCAGCCCATAGAAAACCGGAGACTCTGTAGCAGAGAATAGCCCCTGGTTTTCACCTTCAAAACAAGCATTATTTTATCAAACGTTTCTCTGTCCCCATTTAAACCCCAAATCACCATCACCTCCAACAAGAGAGCCGAACAGGCCCCAAACAATATAAAATATTTTTAGAAGATAGAAAAAACCACCCATCTCTCTTTCTCTCTCTAGAAAGAAAAGAAAAAGAAAAAAGAGAGAATTCTCAGGAATTCCAATTTTCTTGGGTTTTTTTTCTTTTCTGGATTTGGGTTTTCTTTCTTTTGGTCTGGATGAGGATTGAAACGGGCTTGATTAACAGAAAAGGGCAGCAATTCTGCGAATTGCCTGCATCAGCTGCGGCGGCGGTGGCGGAAAAGAGCAGGGCGAAGAAGAATCGGAGGCGGCAGAGGAAACCGATGCAGGCAGCCGTAGTCCAGAAGCTCTTCAATGCATGCAAGGAGGTTTTCTCTGGCTCTGAGGCCGTCCCGTCTCCGGGTGACGTGGAACGGCTCCGATCGGTTCTCGGTTTGTTTCCTTATCCGTCTTCAGTTTTGAATCCGTAATTTGAGTAGCTTTGCCGGTTTCAGGGTGTTTGAATTTTTTGTGAATTTTATTCTGTTGGAAATTTGATTGGAACAAGTTGCGTTTGGAATCTGTGGGTTGGACTTGGGGCTTGCTTGTATTGAATTTGGATTGTGTAATTATTCTATCCAAGGAATATGATCCTGGAATTACCATTTACTTTCTCAAGAAATGGTTTTGTTCTTATTTTTGCAATTGGGTTATTGATTTTTACATGAGATTTAGATTTGTAAATTTTGGGATTGTTTAGATACTGACGTGCACGGATACTTGTTAGAGTTTTACTATGGCTCGTGACATTGCTTCTCGTTTTAGCCCATTTAATCGTTTGCATTCTTCATGATTTTTGAAAAATGATGGTTTTTGTAGGCATCATTCGTGTTCTAATTGTCTGGTAATCAGGCAATGAGCTTCATTAATAAATAAATAAAAAAAGGAGAGAAAAATATGGGATAGAACAAGAAATGTAAGTTAACTGTTGGATTGGAGGTTGACATCCAAATGGTTTGTGGATATGCCGTTTTCTTCCTTATTGGGAAGAAATCTAGGATTTTGAGTAAAATGTGATAAAACCCATCAAAGATAAAAGTAATCCTTATTGAATTCTATATGAACTTGCAGCAATTCAGCAATTCAAAATCACAAGATTTGAAGTAACATTCCTCGTGTTATGCCTGTGAAATCGGGGGCTTCGCCTCCTTTCTATGTTTTCTGCTAGTTCTCAGTTTCTTTAGCTTCTAAAAGATTGGAAAGTGGATTCTTCTGGCTATTTTAGGGTAATTCCATTATTGCATTGTTGGTGTGTCTACTCAGGTGTTCTTGGTTTTGTGTTATTCATTGCATCTGGGGAGATGCATGAGTATGTAGGAATGCATGCATACACACATGCACTTTTGAGTGCCCACTCATGCGCATTTCTTCCAAAGTAACATGGGTTGCTGAAGTTCTATGTAAGCATTGGGATTTTCTTTTTTTGCCCCTTTTACTTGGCAGGAGATGGACATACAGACTATAGAGATTGCTACAACATGCCTTTGCAAGTCATTTTTTAACAGTAACAACGATTTTATTAGAGCCGAGCAAAAGAAAAGGCAAAAAGAAGAGGGGTGATAGTGAGGGCTCATCCCGTTGCTCCCCGCCATTCCAATTACATCAGATTAGCCCAGTCACCCATAAAATTTATGTCATATTCATGTACTCATATCTAAGATGTACAAACGATTGCAATCTTTAGGTGAATTAAAAACTCGGCAAGATCAGGTTGCAATTGGTGTGCATTGCCTGCATGCATGTTACGTTGCATGTTTGGATGTATTTTTTAACAGCCATATATGTGCATTTAATATTTACTATTCTTCTTATATTATGCGTATGCATGTACGACATGTGACATGCATACACATAAGCATGCCTGCGTGTGCATATATGGTTCTTCTCATATGAATTGAACACCGCCCGTACAAATGCATGTACTTTTAATGACTAGGGTGGAATCCTTTTATTATTATTTTATTTTCTGTATTTTATAATGCTCATGAGCCCAATTCTCCATGTGCAGATACCATGACCCCAGCAGACGTTGGATTGAATCAGGACATTCCGCTTTTCAGGAAAATTGGGACTGAAGGCGCACCTCCAATAACATACCTACACCTCTATGAATGCAGCAAGTTCTCGGTATGCCACAGCAACAATTTCCATGTCCTGCATGAGAAGAGGTAAAACTCATCTTTTGAATTCATTTCTCTCTGACAAATTTCTTGTATGCCTTCAGATTGGTATCTTTTGTTTGCCTCCGTCGGGTGTCATTCCACTTCATAATCATCCAGGCATGACGGTCTTCAGCAAGCTCCTTTTTGGCTCCATGCACATCAAATCATACGATTGGGCTGATATTCCTCGCACTGCCAATGAGATTGTCAATCCCTCTCACTGTAAGTTTTCTTCTACTTTTCTGCATACCACATGCATCAATATGTAAAGAGATTGAATTATCTCATCTAAATTCCACACAGTGCTTAAATATGGATGTTTCTATGATGGGGCTCATTTTTTCTGAAAAAATTTCACATAAGAGCTTTACTAAGCTCTTGAGCATGTGCAATAAAACTCATGTACGAGCCACACATGTGCCACCATGATGTGTAGGTCCAATCCATTCAAGGGCACCACTATGTTGATGCCCTAGCCCAAGAAACTGGTTGAACAACTAGTCAGGTGGGCCATAGTTTGCAAAACAAATGTACAGCTGTGAAAAACTTAGCTGAAGTTTCCTAACCTGTCTACCTGTTTCCAGTACTGGGGCTGACTTGCTGAGTTGATTAAATCTATTTTTGGGAAAACATATACAATGTTGAACCAACCTGATGGATGGTTTGGATCTCACACCAATTTCTCTTTCTGGCACATGTGTGGCATGTACGGGACTCTTGCACAAGCATGTGGGCTTAGCAAAGCTCTTCATATAATTCCTAAAAGCTATTTGATTAGTTGATGAGGTAAATTGGTTAGTATGTTGGGAAAAGGTAAGTAGCTTCGTTTGGTCAATTACATATGCATGTTATTATATTCTTCCTCTCACCTTTCGATTCTTCAGATAAGGAGAATCTTACACTGATTCTTTGTTTTCCTTTTCCATTTATTGCTCTCCTTGTCACCTTTTTGTGATTCTCTCACAGTCCAGCCTTCAGGGGTCCGGTTGGCGAAGGTGAAAGTGGATGATGTCTTTACTGCCCCATGCAACACCTCTATACTTTACCCAGCTGCGGGAGGAAATATGCACCGTTTCACGGCAATGACGTCATGCGCGGTGTTGGATGTGCTTGGGCCCCCTTATGCTGATTCCGAAGGCAGACACTGCACATATTACTGCGATTTCCCATACGCAAGATTTTCAGGTTTGTTAGTTGTTATCCTGTTTTGCTTTGTTTATGGTGAATCGAAAGTGTCGCTTCATATTAATAATAATAATATTGAAAAAAATCATGTGGGGACATGCATGTTGGATGTACTTGTCGGCGTCAACACAACTATCGGGAAAAATGACCCGAATATTTATCTACCTTTCTATATCTGCTTTTGCATTATTTTATCCGTATAATTCCAAAATATAAAGATAATAAGTCATTCTTGACAACTGCAGCCATCGGCTTCTATTTAATTTGATAGAATTTAGGCATAAGGCTATTCAAATTAATATATTTTAATGCCAAAATCATCCAAGTTAAAACCTAGACCCGAACAAATAGCATTAAATCTATTTCTAAGAATTTAAACTCTATATACTTTATATAAAATATCTATATATACATGCACATAGAGATTTGCTAATAACAAATGCATTTATAGTCTGTACACGTGTTTGAGATCCAAGCTATCCATGTAGATGCCCTGGCTCAAGAATCAGGTCAGCTCACTCATCAAGTGGGCAACAACGTATGAAAGAAATGGATGGCTGAAGGAAGTTTTTTAGCCGTCCCTTTGTTTCATGCACTGGGCCACCTGATGAGTGGACTGGCTTGACTTTGGGACAGGGAATCTACCTGTGGGGCCACCTGAAGGATGTTCACCACATGTACTAGTTTGGCACGTGTGCTGTTGTGTAGAGGGGATTTTCTATACACACGTGTTTGATTAGCAGACCTCACTGCATATAAGCTAAAACAATTAGGCCCTGTTTGGTAGACGTCTAAAAATGAGTTCATCAAATTTGATTTAACAGTACCGTAAACTAAAATGAGATGAACTCATTTTTAGGTGTCCACCAAACAGGGCCTGGGATTGTGCATTTAAACTTCAAACCTCCCAATATTATTCAGGAATACTACTTATTAGTTATTACTGCTAGGTCATCGTCCATTGATTTGCAAATCTGCAACTCGTATAAGCATTTATATATAAGGTAGATAAATAAAGCTTATGCCAGCTAGTTGCTTGCCCACTGGATTGCATTCTGCAACCCGTTTAAATAGCCGGCTGGACAATAAGCTATGGTCCACCCATTGGATAACTTCCAACCTTTCATGCGTGTGCAAAATCTAACCCGTCCGATAGGTTGGTCCCATCACGAGGATCACCTTGTGCCAAAGGCTTCCATATCCACTCGCTGGGTGGGCCACACTTGTATGTTTCTATTTATCAATGGCTACACATTGTTTTCATTGTGTGGCCCACCTGATGAGTAGATAAGGCTGATTTTTTGCACCGGGTGATCCTCATAGCGGGGCTAACATATTGGAAGAGGTGGATTTCATATGGACGTAGCAGGTTGGTAGTTATCCACTTGGTGGACCCTACCTTGTGGTCCAACTGGTTGGACTTGAGACCTCATATAAATATATTATACTTAACAAATACTAGGTGCTTACCGTTGGATTGCAAGCCTGCAACTTTTTAAGTATTTATAACTTAATTTTCAGTTTGCTTTCTCTTGTTTATTTACAAATTGATCCCATCCATTTGGTTACAAACATTGAATCCAAAACGTTTATTTAATCCATAAAAACTCCTCACCCAGATGTTGATAATTTGCTCCTCTATTTGTACCATTTATTCCTAACTGGCCCCATCTTTTTAATGTAATCTCCCAAATTACTCAATCTGGTAGATTGGATTTTGCTACCCTATGCATTCTATGAGGTGCTATGTAATCCTTGACCCGAGGATATGCAGACGGTTCCGTTATCCAGACCATTGATCTTTTGCTTTTCACCTTGGATGGATACAATGTCTCAAATATCTCCTCAGTTTGGCAATCCTAACTTTTCAATTTGTGGTTTTTAAGTTGATGATTGAGAGAATACAGCAACAATTCACATTCAACTGAAAATGGCTCAAGATCCCATGGCTAGGATTGTCCAATCTCGTGTATTTCTTGGGCATGGTCCATCCACTGTGGGCCCCAACAGACCAGTGGTCTGGACAATCGGACCTTGGGGCTCCATTAGTCCAAACTAAGAACCCAAATATAGCTTGCATATCCTTGGGTTTGAGAGTAGTCACATAATTCATTCATGATTCACATGCGTCCTATGTGCATTTTCTGGTAAATATATATAATTTGAATCTGTTAAATATTTATTCCCATTATTCCCAAAATGCACCATTATTTGACGGCAAACTCACAACTCTAGTGGAATATCTATACGGCTCCTTTCACAAAATGCCTTCATCCACATATTTTCAATTACCTCTCCTAATCCCTGCTGCTTATTCCCGAAGTGCGCCTTCTGTTTGGTTTATTCCCCAAGTAGCTCCCATCCATCAGATTGTACTTTGTGGTTCTATTTATCCATCCCAAAGTTCTATGATGTGCCTTTGGTGGTATAATCTCCGTGTTTCTATAGCATTGGTGTGTTTTTTTTTTTGGAAGAGTGTAACATTTTATCTTGCATTGGCATCTTCTTGCATGTTATCTTCAGACTTTTTTTTTTTTTCCATAAAGATTGTGATTCTGTAATATGCATTGGACTGCGACTTGGTATCTCTGTGAACTTGTCTTTGTCCTGCACCTTCTTTGTCTATATCCCAGACATTATGTCACATGTAGAGATATTCATGTACCATCTTTGTACCCATTACGACATGAACCCTCTTGCTTGTTTCTACTGTGTGCACAAGGGTGGCCTGTTCTCACAATCGAGAGGTCATGGTCCGTCAGTCATTCTGTAATACAATTTATTTTGCAGTACAATTTAGAAAAGAGTGATCGGATAGGTCTATACATCAAAACACTGAATGATTTTTACCTTCCAAATGACATGATTTGACCATGGAGTGCAATACATGGCCCACTTCTGCTTGTATGCACACCAAGAATAAAGACACTGCAATCAATTCCATGTGGGTAGTAGGTGTCCCCTGTCTGCCAATTTTCACACTTTTTTGAGATGAGGAATCATGTAAGTGCATGGTACAAGCGAGTTTGTGGTTGCTTAATTGAGGCCCATGGTTCAGTGATCAAGACCGTTGGTCTGCTAGGCCTTACTGTGGATGGCCATGCCCCAAAAACCTCATCAGCTGGAAGTTTCCAGTCACCATTTTTTAAAACCTGTGTGCTGTCTGTCTTCTCGACCAGCTACTTTCAGGCAATAAATTGAAAGGCTAGGATCATCCTATTGCAGAGATTTTTGGGTCATGGTCCATCCACTGCAGGCCCAACATACCAATGGTCAGGACAATTGTTCTAAAACTTGCTGACTCAACTCAAAACTTGGCGAAGTCAACTTGACTCGACTAGACTCATTGAGTTGGCTTGCTTGCTTGCTTGATGCAATGCGAGCCAAGTCACCCCGTCATGTGGTATTTTTAAACAAAAAGAAGAGACACTACCAGGATTCAAACCCTTTACCACCTACCCTAAAAGCAAAGACCTTAACAATGCACCACACATTACAAGTTTGTTTATAAAGCCTTTTTTTTTTTTTTTTTCAAAATTTATTATTATACAATAGCAAATAATAATTAAAAAAAAAAGTAATAAGAAGAAGAAAAGAAAGAGGAAACAATAGCATTTCAAACTTTTTTTTTTTTCGCTACACTAAATAATTTATTTAGTTATTTAATGTTGAAGTGGAGTCAACTAAGGGGTCATTCGGTGTTTGAGTTTACCTGGCCCATCTGGACGAGTCAATTCGGGTTTTGAACTATGGTCTGGACCGCTGAACCACGGCCCCATTTGTACTAATGCAGACATAATCATCACCATATTCAGACAGTGCTTGAATATGGTGATTATGTCTTGAAGCCCAGTTCCATATATGTAGATGTGGGGCACATGGTTGGACTATCCAAGTCATTTATCTGATGGCCCCATCATTGATGGGTCATTCCCTCAAAATCTCCAAAATTGGAATATTCTAGCCATCGAATCTTTGGTCTTTCCTCCATTTGCATGCTAACGACGGGAAGTTTAGAGTTGACCAAATGAGTGGATGTTCTGGGAATGGTCCATCCATGATGGGGGCTGTCAGATGAATGGCTTGGATATGCCAACCATGCGCCCCACATGGACAAACTAAGATCTGAACAGGGAAATTCCCAGTTGGGTATGAATAGGGAACTCGACATCATGTCTTTATCTTCCTAGTGTGGTGGCAAGCCTCAGGTGTAAATGCCATTTGCATGACTTTTTTTTTTTTTTTGGATACAGGAGACATGGAATTGGAATTGGGTTCTGAAGATAGGGAAGTGTACGCATGGCTCGAAGAGACCGAGAAACCCAACGATTTCTTTGTAGTCGGCGATAAATATAGAGGCCCGAAGATTGTAGAGAATTAATCTGTTATCACCCCGAAGATTGTAGAGAATTAATCTGTTTCCATGTTGCAATCAATGGCTACCTTCTCTTGCAGTGGTGGCCCACCTGCTCACCCCCTTCACAGTTTCTATGTAAATACCAAAAGAAAGTGAAGTGGAGGAGGAGAAACGAAGAGCTTGGAATTCATACATAGATAATTCAAAGGTTTCTCTTTTTTCCTTCATTTTAACAGTGGTGAATCTGTCTCTTTGCAAGGTCTTGAAAGCGTTTTTTTTCTCTTTCCTTTTCCAGGAACCATGGGGTCCTGAGTTTCCAAATTTGTATATGTGTAGGGCCCATTTTTGGTTGTCCAGACCATAGATTTGATGGGCCTCATGTGGAACTGGGATGATCCCATACGCTTGCCAGATTGGAATATTGAAAACTCTTTTTTAATCTGTGGATAAATTTTCCAATTTGAACCATGTATTTGTATGAATTTTACGATCTGGAAGGATTTTTTTGGCATGCCTAATCGACGGTGGGGCCAGAAACACAGGCCCCACCTCTTTTTTCTTATTTTATTTTTTGTCAAGCCATACATTTGTTTTGGATCAACCTGATTCTTGGGCTAGGGCATCACTAATGGATGGATTGGATCTTGGACCTATTGTGCCACATTGGCAAATGTGTGGCGTGTAATATGAGTGGGCTCCTTTCCTACAGGTTGATGCTTTAAAATATGGAAGGGTTGTTATCTTTGAATCAATAAGATTTTCGGGGTATCACATATTCATAGTGGTGCTGGTGGACCCACTATCCGGATCACCAGACAATGGCCCCACACATCCACAGCAGTCCTAGTGATGGATCACCCAACAATGCAAATAATCCTACGAGGACCCTAACAAAGATGGAAACAATGGTCTCAATGGGCTTTGGATTATCCATCTCGTGGACCCTATTATCAATTTCAGGCAGGGATATAAGTAGGAATATCAAACGGTCAGGGTATTCAAGTTTTTAAGATATCATAATTTCCACCATCCACAGTAAGGCCTATGATATAAACGGTTTCGATCATCAATCCATAAGCTCCACATGCATACCCTCCATCTCCTCAAGGGATTCTATGCACAAAGTCACCTTCTATAACAATGGGTGTGTATTTGAATCCAAACCGTGCGTCAGATGGTCCGCAAATTGTAGATGTCTTAGGGCTCGACCGGTCCGTATAATTCGTCTGCAATGTATAACATGCACACTACAAAACTTGCCAACGGTTCATATTTGATATTTCAGTCTGGCCCTTTGATGCATGGACAGGCTTGATCTTCTGGCCTCATTGTAAAAAGTGAATTCCATCCGATACATGGCCATAATCATCCTTCATCCCTCACATAGCATATTGGCACATGTGGTCACGTCTACGTGTAGTGCTGTTGTTACTTAGTTAAGCTCGATTCCATTTTTAAAATGGGAAAAAAAAAAAAAAAAAACTTTTATACTCTGGCAAAGTGTGGTGGGCGATACACAAGCGCATAAGTATTATTTAGAAATTGCACATATAACACATAAGTCATCCAAATTATGATACCCAATGTACATATATCATGAATCCACAATCAAGCTTCTTCTGTTATACTTATACGGCAGATTGGTGGACAGTTACTGAAGGTTAAAATGAAAAAGAAAAAGAAAAAGAAAAATCCAGTGGCCTAATTTCCATAAACAAGCATTGCAGATCAACGGCTATGATTGTTCAATCAATCTATCATTGGGGTTGGGACTTGGCTACTGAGGGCTGCACGATGTAGCCAACTTTATTTGTGTACAATTTCTGAGTACCCGGGCATCAAGCGGCATTCACAGCCCGAGTATCATATACTCCTCTTTTAAATTAAATTTCGTGATCCATTGTTAAGCGTACACGCGTGTATAATAAAGTTCACGTACATGCCATACATGTGCTAGCATGTCATCATATATCTGAGGTTGAATCCAATAGATGATCGGTTGTGATTTTCAGGGAATCATACATCCGGAGCAGGTCTCAATAGATGATCGGTTTGGATCTTATTTGAGCAGATTAGAAAATGTGCACTTGCCATCAAAAGACGGGGAGCACTTTCCCCTTGAATTTTAGTCAATGCACCGTCATGAAAGGTTTCTGATCAGGCCCACCAGGTATCTATGATGATTGAATTTCCTAATTTTATCTGTCTTTTGTTTCTTTTGTTTCCTTTTTTCCTAGTTATAAATTAGCTTGAATTCCAAGATTGTTTAGAGATTAGTATTAAGTGTTTGGTTGCCCCAAGTTTCATGAAATGCCATGAGATTTTGCATCAAACTAGACTGATTAATCACGAAAATTTGTGAAATTTCATGATATTTGGCGCAACCAAGCAGGCCATAGAGCTTAGAGTTGAAATTAGTTTAGAATCTGGTCATGGACTCCTATAAATAAGTGTAAGTTATGACTGTTAGGATTGCGTACATGACTTCCCTGTGCAAATTCTATCAGTGTAAAGGGTAACCTATTGTGGCCCACTAAACTGTGGGCTGGGATTGAACGCCTAGTTGATCTTACCATCAATGGCCATGATTAGTAAAGTCAGCCAAAATGGACACTCCTAATATTTAATTCTCAACATTAAATTGGACTGTTCCGCCATTGCAATTTAGGGTCTGTTTGATTTTCCTAATTACTTATAAATAACTGCAAATGAGTTACCATTACAGTTGGATATAAGAAAGGAAATAAGACAATACAAAGAGAAGAGAATTGTATTGAATAGTATATTTTGTTTACAAGAGATGTATCTTATTTATAGCCTAACTTGAGGGGAATGTTTCCCTTTCTAACTAATGTGGGACCAACTATTATAGATATATATACATTAACAGCCCCCCTCACACTCAAGTGGTAAAATGGAGAACAACTTGAGTTTGAAAACTAAATCCTGAAGGCGTTCAGGAGGATGCGTTTTGGTGAAGATATCAGCAATTTGATCGGTTGAAGAAACCGATAATAGTCCAATAGTCCCACAGGTGAGATGATGACGCATAAAGTGACAATCAATTTCAATGTGTTTGGTTCGTTCATGGAATACATCATTGTGAGCAATTTGGATAGCACTTTGATTATCGCAGTTGATGATAGTGGCAGTAGAATGGATGACGCCTATGTCTTCAAGTAACTAACAAAGCCAAAGAAGTTTCTGAGTTGTATCAGCAAGGGCTCGATATTTAGTTTCTGTACTGGATCGAGCGACTACTATTTGCTTCTTGCTGCGCCAAGAAATAAGAGAATCACCAAAGAAGAAGCAATAACCAGTGGTGGATCTACGATCAGTGGGGTCACCTACCCAATCTGCATCTGAGTAAGCACGAAGCTCAAGTGAAGAGTGAGCTGAGAAATGGAGACCATGAAATAAGGTCCCCTTGATGTACCTGAGAATGCGAAGCACTGCGGTATAATGGGGTGTGCGATGAGCAGAGAGAAATTGACTGACAATATGGTTCTCCTTTTTCAACAAAAACAATATAAGAGATGTCGTATAGTAAAAATCAGCGTAAGATAAACAAGACTACCAACTAACTGGCAAAATAAGGTGGGGTCATCCAAAGGTGAACCATCCATACGAGTGAGTTTATAGTTGAGCTCTAGAGGAGTGGTACATGTCTTACTATCTATGAGTCCCGCTCGAGTAAGAAGATCAGAAGCATACTCTGCTTGCGAAAGATAGTATCCCTCAGAGTTAGAAGTGATCTCAAGTCCCAAAAAGTAACTAAGTTTCCCAAGATCTTTCATCTCGACATGTTGGTTGAGATAAGTCTTGAGATCTAAAATTCTGGATGTGTCATCACCAATGATGGTCATATCATCAACATAGAGGAGAAGAAGGATAATACCTTGGTATGTTTTGCGAATGAAAAGAGCAGAATCATGTGAGCTGGAAGTAAACCCAAAATCTCCAACAATGGTGCTGAACTTGGTAAACCAAGCCCGAGGAGCTTGCTTGAGACCATAAAGAGTCCGACGAAGTTTGCAGACTTGATGCGGAAGACGATGAGAACCAGGAGGAGGGCACATATAAACTTCTTCAGTGAGTTCACTATTAAGAAAAGCATTTTTCACATCCATCTGAAATAATTCCCAATGATGAACGGCAGTAACTGCAATTAAGCTGCGAATTGAAGTGAGGCGGGTAACTGGGGCAAAGGTCTCCTCATAATCAATCCCATACTCCTGGGTAAACCCTTTAGCTACTAAGCGAGCTTTGTACCGATCAATGGACCCATCAGAGTGAGTTTTGATCTTGTAAACCCACTTGCATCCCATAACATGTTTGCCTGTTGGTAGATCTACTAGATCTCAGGTGTGAGTGTTTTCGAGTGTCTGTAGTTCATCATTTATTGCTTTATACCAAAGAGGATTAGAACTAGCTTCACAATAAGACTGAGGTTCATGGTGAGAAAGAATAGTAGAAAATACAACAAAGTCATGAAGATTAACAGAAGGAGTTTACCCGGTCACTTCGCCGAGGAGGGAGATCAGAAGCTGTTGGAGCAGATCCATCGGAAGAGACAAGTTCCTCAGAAGAGGGCAAGGTGGATAACTCAATTGAGGTATCTGTAGACATGTTAGTGGGCAATGACATATCTGAAAAAGAGATAGGATGTGTTGGTGGAGGTGTTGACTCAGAAGAAGAGTTTATCTTAGGAGTGTCGGTAAAAAGATCTGTGGAGAGGTCAGTGAATAGGAGAGAGGTATTGTCATGTGACAGGTGAAACTTGGATATGGAGGCGAACATCTTGTGTTCCCAGAAAACAACATGATGAGATACTCGGACACGTTTGGAGTAAGAATCCCAACATCTGTAGCCTTTGTGTTCAACACCGTATCCCAAAAAACAACATAATCGAGATCTAGATTCCAATTTAGTGCGCTCATGAGTTTGAAGAAGAACAAAACAAGCACAACCAAATACCTTAAGAGTGCTATAGTCAGGAGGGTGACCATAAAGACGCTCAAAGGGTGATTGATTCCCAATGATGGGAGAAGGCACGCGGTTCTTGGTGTAAACAGCTGTAAGAGTAGTTTCACCCCAAAAGCGTTCAAGACACGAAGCAAATATGAGAAAAGCACGGACGATATTGAGAATGTCTCGGTGTTTGTGCTCAGCACGCCCATTTTGTTGAGAAGTGCCTAGACATGAACAATGAGGAAGAGTAACATGTTGGCGAAGAAAGTCAAGGACTCTAGAGTCTGTGTATTTGGCAGCATTGTCAACATGAAACAATTTGATATTGCAAGAAAATTGAGTTTTTAACCATATTAGTAAAATTAAAGTACAACTGAGGTAATTCCGATCGATTATGCATAAGAAATATCCAAGTGTAACGAGAGTAATCATCAACAAAAATGACAAAATATCTAGAGCCTCCCATAGTAGCAGTGAGAGACGGGCCCCAAACATCAGAGTGAATCAAATCAAATGGTGCAGAAGAAAAAGAATCACCATTGTGAAATGGCAATGCTGATTGTTTTGCAAGTTGATAAGGAAGACAATCAAATTATTCTTTATTAACAAGCCCTAAATAACTATTAGATACTAAGGATTGAAGACGACTAATAGAAGCATAACCTGAATCACGAGAATGCCGTGCCCACTTTAAAGAGTGAGACTAATGGATGGGGTAGATGATGTGCTGTGGTCGGCCAGGCATTTGTCTAAATTGATGAAAAGAAACGGGATGGAAGGCGAAGATTGATGAGCTCAAAGAGTCGTCCAACCTTACGGCCTATCCCAAGAGTTTGTCCCTTCTTTGGATCCTGCACACAACAACCAGAGGCAAAAAAGAGGACAGTTAGACCGAAGTCACATAATTGACCAACAGATATAAGATTGAGAGTGAGTTGGGGAATACAATAAGTATCAGGAAGGGAAGTGTTTAATGTTGAGATTTTTCCGATATGACTCACGGTCATAGGAGAACCATCAGCAGTTTGAATAGTCGGGGTATGATTAGCAAGATGTTTGGTGGCAAATATAGTGGAATCAGGTGTCATGTGATTACAACATGCAGAGTCAAAGAACCAAGATGAATTACATGAGGTGGTGACATAGCAGTAGAGGGTAGATTACCAGAATGAGCAAGAATTTGTTTGACAATTTCCTCTATGTCAGTGGCAGAAAACTTCTCAATGGAAGTAGTGGATGATGAACCTTCAACAGTAGTGACAACAGATCTAGAAGGAGTACCGTGAGACATAGTGATGGCTGAGATGACGTCAATGGAGAATGACTGATGGAGTGGCGGCTGAGATGACGTCGATGGAGAATAAGACTCCGACTATAGTGACGACCTGATAAGTATGAAGATGATATACAAGAAGTTTTTCTGATGTGAAGGATCCACTAATAGTGGCAATCACAGAGCATACTCAACTCTTGATATACCGAGAACCACTATGAATAGTAGCTCTGATACCAAGTTGAATATAAGAAAGGAAATGACACAATACTATAAATAAGTGTAAGTTATGACTGTGAGTTAGGATTGCGTACATGTCTGTGCCAATTCCAAGAGACCTATTGTGGCCCACTAAACTGTGGGCTGGGAGAATCGTATTGAATAATATATTTTGTTTTCAAGAGAGGTATTCTATTTATAGCCTAATTTGAGGGGAATGTTTCCCTTTCTAACCAATGTGGGACCAACTATTATAGATATATATACATTAACAATTACTTTTCACCATTGTTTGGTTGAAGGAGATATTGCAGCCTCAAAAAACATGTGAATCCCATGTGGATTTCATGTGTATAAGCTAAAACATTCTGGGCCTATTGTAATGAATTTGTTATGTTCATGCCGTTTATTTATTCTACTAGCTCATTTTAGAACATTAGTCTAAAAATGAAGTAAATTCAAAGCTTAAGTGGACCACACCACATAAAATAATGATCCTAACAGACTTCAACCATTGAAAACGAAAACCTTCCTAAGGTCTAGGATGCTGTTTATTCGTCATATAACTTGTTCATAAGGTCATACAAACATGGATAAAGGGAAAACATAAAAATCAGCTTAATCCAAAACTTCCATAACCCCCAAGAAGTTATCAACCTTGAGTGTTCAATTTCTATTGTTTTTTTAGGCGCATATCCTAAAATGAGTTCCGATGAACAATATTAGATATGATATATACATCACGGTGGGCCCCACATTTTTAAAAAAAAATTACCAAAATAGTTTTTAGTCTCTCTTTCGCGCTAATTATAAGGATAAGTAATGATGACTATTTTACAAAAATTCAAACAGGCGACCAAGTTGTACAAGAGATTTCCATGGTAAGTGAAATCATTAGTCACAATTCTCCTGTGTTTGGATTGTAATAAATAGGGTAGATTTCAAGAAAAGGAAATTCAGGACATTTTCTACGTAGTGGAAAAAAGAAATTGCAATCCTGGTAGAATTGATTTCAGTAACCAATTTGGTAAAAAGATTTCCGTGGTAAATCAAATCACAAGAGATGTGATTACCACACGATGTTTGTTTGCTTGGAATGAAAGCGATGAATTGGATTTAAGTAAAAGAGAATCCAACACATTTCCCACATGGTAGAAAAGAAAATTGTAGTGATTGCAGAATTTGATTTAGGTGAAAGAAATGGACGGCTAGGGTTGTCTTATTATTGTTGTTTTTATAGCATATCTTGTTTGCCTGCCAACCCAAAACCATTTATCAACCACCCATTTAAAGGAGTGCACTCAAGCTCCAAACCTCACAACAACGATCTGAGATTAAAGCCCATGCATGAAAATGTTTGATTTTGCCACTTTCACAAGCATGATGAACTGTTCACGAAATGGGGCCCTGTTTTTCTAATACCGAAAATGGGGCTGATTCGTTCATCAGAGTGGCCACAAACATGGCACAGATACATTCCTACCATGGTTGGGCCGAAATAAGGTGAACCGTAATTTGATCATAATTTTTTATCAAGGTATTGTTATGGGGTGCATAACCCATCAATTTTTTACTGAAATGGGCCATCCAAGGTGAATTGATCCACAAAGTAGGTCGTGTCTATCCGTTTTGTCTGAAAACACACGCTTTCAGCTCAAAAATGAAATTTTAAGAATAATTTACTATTTTTAGTAATTTTGAATTTTTAGTGTGTATACACACACACACACACACGCTTTTAGAGTTTTAAATTTTCATCTTTTTTTAGGGGTGTACACGAACCAAGCTAGCTCGGTTAGCTCGCTTGACTCGACTTGAAAAAGCTCGATTCGACTTGGTTTGAAGTTTAGTTCGAGTCGAGTCGAGCTGATTTTTTGAGCTCGAAAATGAATTCGAGCAGCCCCAACTCTACTCAACTCGAATCAAATCCAGCTCGAATCAAACCCAGATCGAACTAGTTTGGTGACTCGGTTACTTTGCCATTGATGTTGCTCACCAACTGTTTGATAAAATGACTCAATGAGATGTGGCTAGTGGCAAGGAAGGTTTGGCTGGTGGCAAGCAAGGTATGTACATAAACAAAGACCCCCTTTTTTTTTTTTTGGTTTTTATGTTACTTAGAAGGTGTTTGATAAAACACCTGTACAACTATTGACTTTGTTTGCAGAACAGTGGGTTTTTGAAGTTGTAGTTTAGGTGTATGTGGAAATGCCTCAATGGCAAACTCGGCTCGAGCTGGCCCAATCTGCTGACCGAACCGAGCCGAGCTGAGGTCAGCTAGTGTTCGAGCCGAGTCGACTCAGTTCAACTTGATGCACACCCCTAGCTATGACTCTTCTAGCAAAAGTTTATTTGAAAATTATATTTTAGAAACTAGGTTTTAGAAGAGTTTTATTAGAATTATGATTTTTATTAGAGTTAGAATTTTGTTATTTTTGATAATTACGAATTATGAATTTTTTTTTTTCTATATTAATAGTGTAACAGGGACATACATATCAGATAATTATCAATCAATTTATGAATTTTTTTAGAATATTATTTCTATTTTCTTGATTTTTTCTCGCTAATTCGAAAAGTCTACGTGAGGAGTTCAGAAAAGCTTTGTGGATTCGAAGTAGTTATCCTTGAGGAAGACGAGGAAGACGATGATCTACCTCGTCACATTTATCCCTGCATCAGAAACTCATGGATCATCTAAGCTATCTAAGTTGTTGGCGTTTAGAAGAGTCTAATATGATAACAAAGACCTGGGATATATATTCCAAGTATCTTTAGGCCACGTTTGAAAACTATAGATTCCATGCCAAATAGTGTGAAAGACAAAATGTTTTCCTTAAAATGGGATGATTTGTGTTACTTGGATAGTAAAGAAAATGGTGGATTTCACAAAGTAATGATTGTAGTTTTGTATAATCTAGATTATTAGTTGAGAATTATTTTATATTATTTTTTTTCCCGCTCTTTTACCTTAAATGCATGGTCCTATCATTTTTCAGGTTGGGCCTGGTCCACCATATTTTACCTCAACCTAGCACAACCTCATGTGTACATATGTCACGTCCATCCAAATTCCTATCCAATCCTCCGTTAGCCAACACCATGCATCTTTGATGTAGATTGGTGGTTTCATTCCTCTAAAATGTCTATTCATTATTGCATGTGGCCCACTTGATCAACTAATAGATTAGTAATATTTACATGAGAAATAAAGATTTTGTTAATTTTTAGTCCTAGATAGGTCTAGCTTACTATAAAGAACACGTGATTTTATGTGAAAAAATTCTTATGAAAAAAAATCACAACGTGACAATTAATCCACTATGAAAACGAATTATAAGAGAGGAGATCAACTTATAAATGCGAAAACCTAATAAAAAATCATTCTTGAAACCTTAGCTCTCCTTTAGAATAAGTTCTTTGTTATTCTAATCCTACGTTACAAACTCTTATATAGAGTTACATCCAAATTAGGAAATAAATAGCATATAATTATGTAAAACCATGTGCATCATCGATCTAACCATCGATCGATCGATCAAGCTTCCATGTTCAATTAATTGAAGATGCTCAAAAGTATTCAAAGAGCTAACATGATAATTCAAATTTATCTCGATTGATCAAACCTTTATGTATGATCGACTAAACATGTCCAAAACTGTCTAGAAAGATAATTGGGAAATTCAGGTTTTGCTCGATCAATCGAGACTAGATTTCGAGTTTGATCAATCAAACTCGTCTATTCCAACACAGATGAAAGGCACCAATTTTCAATAGAGCTTACTGTGCTACACCATGTTGGGCTTGGGATGGGCTCGAGGCTTTAAGTCATAAGGGTCCAACTCATTGCTAGCCTGAGTGACGATGACTAGTGTCCACCTTTGCATGTCCCATGATATTGAAAAAGAATGGCATTACATTAATATCAGCTGTCAATCAGTGATATAATGAATAATGATTTTTCAGGCCTCAGGTCTGGCTGACAGGTCTATTGGTCCTACTAGGGGTGTACATCGAGTCGAACGAGTCGAGTTGGCCTCAGCTCGACTCTGCTCAGCCACTAGCTAACCTAAGCTTGAACTTGGCTCAGTTTGGTCCTCGAGTCTGACTGGCCAGCTCGGCTCAGTTTGGTCAGCAGCTCGGGCCAAGTTAGAGCCAAGATTGAGCCGAGTTTGCCATTGAGGCATTGTCACAAACACTTGGACTGCAACTTCAAAATCCTACTGTGCATAAAACAGAAGTAATGGTTTTGCAGGTATTTTATCAAACACCTTTTAAGCAACATAAAAACTAAGAAAAAAAGGGTATTTGTTTCATATACATACCTTCCTTGCCACCAGCTACACTTCGTTGAGTCATTTCATCAAACACTTGGTGAGCAACATCAATAGCAAAGTAACTGAGTCACCAAATTGGTTCGATCCGAGTCGAGTCGAGCTGGGGCCAACTCGAACTCATTTTCGAGCTTAAAAAATCAGCTCGACTCGGCTCGAACTCAGCTTCGAACCGAGTTGAATCGAGCTTTTTCGAGTTGAGTCGAGTGAGCTAACTGCGCTAGCTCGGTTCGTGTACACCCCTAGGTCCTACACACTTATTGGGCTGAACTAAATGAGTATTGGGTTGGACTTGGACTTGAAATTGTGGCCCATTTAAGTAAATGGATTAGGCTCGGGTTGAACCCTACCAAATCTGACCCGTCCATATCGGTTATCAATGGGTTGTAATGCAAACGTTCTGTTTGAAACTGGCACACATCCTACTTTTTTTTCTTAATCCATGAACCCATGGCCCTCCCTTCTGTTTGACGGGATGTGAACTGAGGCAATATTTTCTTTCATAGCCGTTTATTTTGTTGGCCCACCTAATGAAGGGTCCGAAATTTTCAATCAAGAAGATTTTAGTGATTTAGCTATCCACTGTGGACCCATCTACAGAACATGAGAGTTTAATATTCATCCTTCATCCTTCCTAAATTTAGAGCTGCAGCTGTGTTAGATTGTCCATGGGTTGGGCCCACAGTCTTATAGGCCCATGGATTGTACATACTGGCCTTGCACTTATTTTAGGCCCATTAAAAGCCAACATGTCGACTGGGCCAAAGCAACCTATTTAGGACCATTGAATTGGGTATTTATATGGTGGGCCCTATTTCTGTGGATGCCGTCCATTTTTTCATTTCTCATTAAATCTTCTGGAGAATGGCATTTGTCTGGAAATCAGCTCCTCCCCTTTTCACACACGTGTTCATTTGTTCCATTGAACGGTTTGAATTGTCTAATTGCTATGATTTCTGGCAATGTCCCACCCATCCCATCGTAGGACCTGTTGAGTGGACAGTTTGGATCTTGTACACATAAACTGCATGTAGGAATGTAGATTTTTGACAAGAAAAAGTCACAGAAGATCCAGAGCGAATTGGACGGTGGCTATTCTTTCTCCCGTTTGGTTTCATTCGAGAATGCGTAAAGACCGTTCAACCTAGGATTGAAACAATACCAACCGTTAAAAACTCATATAAAACCTAGAGGAGTCATATGGCATGTGGCCCATCTCTTTACACATCATACATTTGTGACTTTTTACAAATGGAGCCCATGGTTGTGCAATCCAGACCATTGGTCTGTTGACCATCCCTAAGGGCTGTCAATGGGTCAGGTCCTATATATATATATATATTTTTTTGTTAGCTTGTTAGTACACACCAACTGTCAGTACATGCATTGTTAGCCACCCCCGCTCGATACCAAGACCTCAAGTGTTGAAACGAGGTTAATCCACTGGTTCAGTTCTTGATCAGGGTGGGGTCCAAGTACCTAGGCTGGTTCAGTTCTTGCTGGGGTCCAAGTCCCTTCGATCTGGGTCTAGGTCTTAATACCCGGATCTGGATTTGATAGGGTTTTGGTACTTGGCAGGTACCCATGGGGTCCATGCGGATCTCGTGACCTAACTTGAACTCAACCAGGTCTAAAAGTTGAGAACCTAGAGTTTCAAGATGAGGTCATGAGTTCGAGTACCCATCATGGCAAAATTCCACTGTGGTGTGTGGAGTGTGAGTGTTTGTATTAAATTAAATTTAAGAAAAAAAAAAAAAAACCTTAAACCCACACTCTAAAATCCAAAAAAATGGGACTTGGAGTTGAGATTGGGTGAGGGTGTTGTATTATTTGTTCTTAGCAGCTTATTTATAGGCAACAAATTGACAAGTTAAAATCCATCCATCGAGTTGAGGGATAGACCATCCACATTGTGTCCTGAGGTCTCAGCCCTGTGGTAAAAAAGGGTGAGCTCCCTAAACTTGGTCCGACAGCTGGGCCAGACTTGAAATCTTAGGCCCAATGTTTGGGTCAAGCTCGGGCAATTGCCTGACCTGTCTATTGGCTTGGTCCAAGATATAAAAGATTAAAAAAAAAAATGAACAGTTAAAAAACACTTGTAGCAGATCTCATTCAATATACATGTGTAGTTTGAAAGCACTCTTAGATTTAAAGTCATGTTTCAATTGTAAATAAAGTATTTATATAATAGGACATACTCATAGAAGTTTTTTAGATTAGGCTATTTTAAGCTTTTGATCATTTCACTTCTTTCTTTACTTGCCCCGAGGGTTGGTACTGGGTCTAGCTGTGGCTTGGTGTTATACAGACAAGGCTCAAGCCCTGAACTTGAACCAAGGGTCAGGCCCAGCTTTATCTTGGGCTGGGTCAATTTAGGGCTAATAATGAATGGCCTAGTCAAATAATGAAGTGGGCCATCATTATATAATATCAGTGGAGAGTTTAAAGACACTTGTAAGTGGTTCCCATCATAAAAAATGCGACACTGATTGATGCAAGTTGTCGTAGGTAAGGGATATATAAGAATTCTTTAAGTGGACCATTTAAACCCATGATTATTAAAATCTTTTCCTTTATAAGGGCAGTCTCCCGTAGGGCTAGGGCCGCGACCCTTTCAGTTCAACTAAGGCTAGGGTCAAGGCTTAGGGGATTTGGTTAAGCTAAGCCCTAGCCCAACCCATTGCCACCCCGGCCTGACCTTATAATGTTATGTTGAGGGCTGAAAGCCTTTTTAGCTTGATTAGAGCTAGGGTTTAGGGACTAGGGCTGGCTAGGGCTAACTATCAGTTTATCACTCCTTGGTATCACACAAATGACAAATGATCTGGATCACCCATCCATGGGCCACACCGATCATAATTGATTGCGTGCCTATTGTGGAGAAGATTGATATAATTAAAAGATGAACCAAAGGTCAAATGATTCACATCTATCCTTTGTAAATTCATGTCAATGTGTATGTATAGTTACTGATAATGATGGATTACCAATACTCAACAAATTCTCTCCTTTCAAAATAAACGGCTGGGATCATCTATTTAATCCCATCACCCATTTCCCATTTTCCTTGCATTGGATAACGACTTTGATACTCTGGCAGATTAGTTTGGTTCATATACATGCACATTAGAATTGTACACATGGCATAGATTTTACTCAAATTGAACCGTCCGAATAGTGTCAACCACTTTAGGTGGTTCGTAAATCAACACTTCCATTAAAATGATGCTCCTACTAGCTGATTTGTGGACATCTAATGTATGACCAAAATAAAAAATGATCAAGAGTCTGAATTCAACAAAGAAATGTCAATTAATCGGAAGTTAGGATCATCTAATAAATGTGATTATTAGTTATACAACCCATCATGTAGTGGGTTCCACCATTTGAACGGTTAAATTTCCATTACATGTATGCCACACCCATCTAAGTGTGTGCATGTGGTGGGCCATCACACTTTTAGAGTATCAAAACCATCATCTACCCAAAATTGATAACATGTACTACGAAATTGTACACATGGCATAAATTAACTCAAATTAATAAACTGACCTAATTGCAGACTCACCGACCACAGGTCATTTTCCAAAATTTAAATTGATTAGACAGTCCTATCCTTTAATTAATGGACATTTGTTTATTAATTAATTTTCATCTTGACCGTTCATTAAATATCCACCAACCAACCAATTAAAATATTAAATCACTGAAATTTTGAGTATGAAAGCCATCTAGGCTTCACATTGATTTGGACTGTTTAATTCAAGTTAATAATATTCCAAATGTGTAATTTATCAGAGCCTGTGCATCAACCATCACACACTACCAGAGTATCAAAGTTTTTGCCTCAATTCATGTGGAGGTTTATACACTCCTTTTAAGTTTGAGAGCATGATTCACCCATGTTATAGTTTCTTAATTGATTTTTCTTTGCTAAAACAAATATAAATTTCATATCAAACACAAAACAGCTCACATGAATCTGACTTGTTCGTTGGATAAGAGTCTTTTCGACGACTATCTAATTCTATTTTGTACTTCCTAATACAAGATCTAAACCATTGACTTTATATATATAATTATAACGAAGTGTTAAGAACTTATAATGACGCAGGGATGAACGTGATGAGGATAACTACTCCGAATCTACGGAGCTTCTCTGGACTCCTCATAGAGACTTCTCAAATCCATGAGGAAAGAAAGCGGACAATAAAAATAAATTCTAAGAAATTTGAAATTGATTAATTGATCACTAAAAACGAGTTCACAACCCTTTAAATAGGGGTACCAAGAAATGAGAAAGAAATTAGAATCAAACTATAACTAAAACTCCTAGAAATCGCGACTTACTATAAATAGTAAACTTACTATTTATAGACGGTCGTGATGTCTACTAGTGCGCAAGGTTTTCGGCTAAAAATAGTAAGTGTCCTATTTGGCTTCACCAAACGGTTCTCCTAATTAATTTAAGCTCTTTTTACGTTGGGCGCAACTCCTAAAGCCTGACGGATGAAGAGTTATAATCAAACTAAAACTTACTATTTATAGTAAAAACGAAATTAAAATAGGGAAACGACTGTCGATGCAGGGGTTTTTCGAAATTTCAGGTTGTGCAACCTGGCGTAGCGGGGTTGGTTGGCTAAAGTACCTCGTTCTATTCCAAAATCATATATTTTACGTCAGCTAACTCATTCCGGATTGCGAGATACGCCCGATCTAAGGTCCGACTGTCCGGATCACTTCTATCCTCGACCGGGCCTTTTCTGATCCACCTTGGCCATGAAACTGTCTGCGCCCCGCTCTACATCACATAAGGACAACTAATTATATTTCAATAGCTTCATAATCATATGTATTTTTTGGTGCCTAAGTCATGGTGTTTGTTGTGTGAACATACATACATTCAACTACCCTTGTGAAAAAAAAAAAATGGTGAAATGCTACTTGGATTTGCTTATCTACACATGTCAAATGTGTGAGTTGTACGTGTGCCGGTGTGGCACATGTGTGCAAGATCCATCCACTCATCTCGCTCGGCCTACAGTGAATGTTCCTTAGGGAAAAAATGGGTGTGTTGACTCACCGGGTTGTGCACAAGTGCATGAAAAATGGATGGTTGGAGAAATGAACACCAATGGCCCATAATTAATGTACGTGTGGGGCTCACATGATGCTTGTTCACTTGGGTCTCTCTCTTTTTTGTCTACCTTTCATAATCATATCTCATCATGCACCATTGTATGTACAAATGAAACATGGCCCAAATGAATTGGGGTCCATTTTGTTACAAAATCTGATGGTCTGAACGGTCCAATCAGTGGGCCCACCATAGACGAAACATAGCCCAAATATAACACCTACTGGACTTCAAAGTCGCACAAAAAAAAAATAAAAATAAAAAAATCCAGTTGAATGTGCGTTGTTTGTATTTATGATTTCAATCGTCCATTTGAATGCCACTGCCTGGATGGTCACAATCATTGACCAGCATGGCTTTTGGGTTTGGTTCATCGATGGTTTGGATTATCTGAATATACATCTACGTGGGGCCATCCATCTATATATTATGATAATAGCAGTATTAATGGCTACAAATGCATTGACTTCAAAAAAGAAAAAGAAAAAGAAAATAAGATCAAGGCATTTGTTATATCTGTAATTGGATGCTTATGTATACATATATAAACGTTGGTGGACTTCTTGAAAGTTGTACTATAATAGTTTTGATCACTCATGGTATGACGTAAGTGGTGGATGCTATTCGGTACAACGCACCTGCACGTCCCATACTCAAGCGCCTCATGCGTGCCAAAGTATCAGTCCTGTGTGAAATCCTGGCCATCCACCAGCTGGGGCTCCACAGTGAACGTGCCAAAAATCCAGGGATTCCGTTCATCTGGGAGGCCACGTGCACTGCAGGGTAAAATAAGGATAATCGACGGTTGAATTCTAACATATGTGTGTGGCCTGTATGATGAGTAGATTGGTGTGATTTTTATACTAGGACCCAATCACCAAAATTCATGTCTAATGAACATTCCAGATCTTCCACACATGTGCTGCATGGACACATCAGGCAAATATCATTCAGATAGTGACATGTCTGACACTAATCCAACCCCCGAGCAATAGTTGTGTCCAGGTCTTAAATTATCATACGAGGTCAATATCTTACTTAGGGATCCTCAGCTGGGCCTTTACACTACATAAGAGGAGTTTTTTTTTTTAATACTCTGGTAACGTGTGATGCTTCATACACTTGCACTCAGACCTTGTACGAGGCAGATGGCAACTCAATTTAAACCATCTAAATCATGGGTCTCACTGTACATAGCTCAAAACCCTAAAATCAGAATTATGGGAACTCAGCCCTGATTATTGGACGTTCTTTTCATCAATTCCATCCGTAGTTTGTTTCCCATTTTAAATGTCCATTAAATTTCTAATAACCAGCCATTCAGGATATCAATTTAATGTAATCATTCCTCTCATAAGCCATCTAAAGTGGGCCCTATCATCTGGATGGTTTATCATGATTTTCATATATGCCACATGCACAATTGTCTGAGTTCATGAGTATGAAGTATCCCACTCTGCAAGAGTATCAAACTTTTCCTTCATTACAAAAGCAAAATCTTACTTGTGGTGATTTACAATGCATATAAAACAAGAACCAAATCTCCACTTTAAATACTCAATTCAATGCTTGATCAAAAGCATTGACCTAGTTGATTAGAATATGTGCAAATGGGTCCTTATTTTACTAGGAATCTAGCAAAAGTCTCAAGGTCATGAAATTTTTATCTTTTATTATAGGCAACCTTTAAAGCCAATGCATGTGGACCACCACACCCTGATTGAGTTGTCTCAACGTAGATTATATATACAAATAAATGACAACTTAGACACCAAGTTCGTATTTATGAGAAATAATCTAAGTAGGCTGTGTATGGGAACCTTCCCATGCACCCAGTTGCATTTGAACATATGAAAATTCCATGTAATCAATTTCTAAACTGCTTTTGGCCTGGTCCACTCTCCAAAGGCTGCATAAAAATCATACTGATGGGATGACCCAAATGGTCCAGTTAGTGGTAGGTAAAAGTGTATGGACAAGATCGTTCGTAGAAGATAGGTCCAGTCATAGATGTTTAGGACCATCGGATTGTTGTGATCTTTGCATGGTAGCAGAAGAAGAATTGACTGGACCTAATGGACGGTCCAGATAGGTGATGTGAATTCTAATGAGCCCAAATTCTACTAGGAGAGTGGGAAGGTTCCCATACATACCCTTATACATCATTAGCTTAATTACATCGAGATAAATATAATAACACATTCAGTTTATGCATTTTCAGAGAATAGATAATGCTTATATAAGTCTAACAAGTTAGAATAAAGTACTAGTCATTGACCTAATTAAGATGTTGCTTAATTAACAACAAAGTGTTGATTATTACATGTTTAGATAGTCGGTTTTATTTTTTTAAAAAATCCGTTTGGTAAGCTGCAGTTAGAGCAGAAAAGAAAATATATTTTATAGTGGAAATGAACTTACCTACGTATGTAGCTTAGATGTGCAAGATTAATTTGTAGGATTATAGTAAAGATGGGGGATTAATTAAGTTGAAATATAGTAAGAGTAGTGAGGTGTTCATGACAACATTTGCTAGAGTATATATGCACTGTACACACAATAGAGTTTTAGCTTATGAAATTGTCTAGCAAGAACTGCACTTGCAATAGCATTTTAGCATGTGAAATTTGTGTAGCAAGCACTCCACCTACAATAGGGTTTTAGCACACATAAATCTTAAGGGACGGCAAGCATGCATGTGTGTGCACGTTAGACGTTTTTCTTTCCCCTTTTCTCTCTTTTTCTGGCTAAAGGTGGACTGTTTAGGCAGTGAGCATCATATGCATACGCTGTTTTCAACATTAAAACGGTTCCCCCATTCTTAACTAATTTTCACTAGGTTTTCTTACATTGCTAGCCGTGGTGTGGTTTATATAAAGAGATGCATAAGTAAGAGAGTACATTCTTCTAAAGTATTTCTAAGTGAGAGAGTTGGAAGAGTGTGAGAGAAGTAAGCTTTATAATTTTATTTTTCTTGTTCTAGAGAAGAAAATTTTATATTGTTGAACCACATAAATCCTTTTACTTTTTGTGTCTTGTTTTTACTTTGACTTGCAGATTTTTGTTTAGCTCTTTTTCTTTTATGATTTTTCTTTACGTACATTGATCGTGTACGAATGTTTTTACAACAATTAATATCAGAACCAAAGGTTCTTTTAGCACAATATCAGCATGGGTGTTCCTGTTGCATTTGTGTTTCAGATTGTTGGATTGAGATTACTTGATTCGAGGTGCCAAATTTTAATGGATCCAATTACGCGTTATAGAAACTAAAAATGAACGTGGTATTGGTAAATGATGTATAATTGTGATGGATATAAAGAAAAGAAAAAAAGCTTGTAGAGATAAAATATGGGATTTTAGAGGAGAAATATTAGTTAGCTGTAGTGGATCGGTCCCAACTTTAATCAAATTAAAGTAAATATTAAAGTTATTATTTCCAAATTGAAATGAATATCCCAATTTATCTAAACAGGAAATTGAAACTAAATTGCGTCTTATAGACGACACATAAAATGTATGTATTAAATTCACAAATAACCAGACTTCAACTTAAGCCTGTAGACTCTTATTGCCTCCACGTCTACCTTGACACCATTGTCTACGTATACTGAGCGCTCTGCATCAGTTGGTGGCCTGGCTTGTAATAATTCCTGCATAGAATTGCATATGTGAATAGTAATTCCTGAATCTATCCACCAGGAATCCCCCGATACATCCGTAAGATTAGTTTCAAAACATACAAGAATGGAATGATTACCTTTCTTTATGAGCCAATTCTTAAACCATTTAAGTCTTTCTTTAGATGACCTGTCTTTTTATAAAAGAACCACGGTTTGCCTTTAACCCATTTGTGTTTAGATCCATTTTCAGATTGATTCTCATGGTTTCCAGATGGATGACCAGAGGATCCATTATTAGAACCTTGTTTCCTTTTCCTTTTACATTTATTCCCTTACCCATGCCCTTGACCTGAAGTCACCATTTTAACATTTTGAACTTTGACTATCTGTCTGATCCTGTCTTCTTCTTGGACGCACTGAGTGATAAGTTCGTTTAATGTTCACATGTCCTTCAAAGTGTTATAGTTTACCCGAATTGGAGAGGTAGTTTGTTTATGATCAAATGAACCAGTTGATCATCAGTGAGTACAAGCCCTAGAGCACGAATCTTAGAAACAACTTCGATCTACTCTACAATATATTCACGGATATTGCATTTTTCGTCATAGTATGAGCGAGTTAATTTATTCAAAAGAATGCCCACCTCAGACTTATCAAATTTCTTGAACCTTTTTTCTATTTTAGTCAAGAAAACTTTGGCCTTATCTATTTCAGGTATGGCGTCCTTTATAGATTTAGAAATCGAATGCTTAATGACTTTCGGGCATGTATCATTTGACCTAAACCATGCAACCCATCGATTTTATTTAGCTTCAGTGGCATTATCAGATGGTTCTGGTGTTATTAAGGCAAGATCTAATTGTAGACACCCCAATACAACTTCAATGACGTTCTTCCATTGCGCATAGTTAGACCCATTTAGGGCAGGGACTTGATGTGTATTAGTGAGAATTGATACTGAAATATAAGAGATACACATATACTCACATTAGTTCATTATTTCACAAAGCAATTTCGTGATTGTAAACAAAGAATATCAGACAAATTAAATCAATTCAGTTGTTAAGAGAGGCATCAACTGAATCATCAAAGATGAAGATGGGCCCAACCATCACATCCTGGTGAGAATCTGTTACATCATCATCATTCCTCCTGTGGGTGGTAATAATAACATGCCAGTGATCCTCCCGAACATGAAGCTAAGTGATGTCAGTGATGTAAATCTGAGACACTCAACACCTGTGGGTGAAATGAGTCTTTCAACCTTACATTACCACCATCATTTACTTCACCCGTTCACGAGACTGCCACATAGTAATCGTTTATATTTTCGTTACCATACACATGAAAATGTGAACGCGATTGTATGCAATCCTCCTTATCCCGATGTTACAAGTCTGTACTTGTAGAATTTTCATCGATTGAGGTCACTATGGTGGCTAACACAACCGAATCCAATACTACTAATACAGACTTAGGATAACAATGATAATCTTGCCTCATACTAGATTATATCCATATCAGTCTGATGTGGCCCACAAGATGGTCAAAATTGATCATTGGAAAATAGATAAATATCAAAGAAAAACTGTTAGATGTGTTTCGCTTCTTATCATCCAATGGTCCATGTAAGACCATTAATGATGGGTAATGAGCCTAAATGTGTGCTTCATCAGAACTCAATTCATATGATTTATACATCATCCTAAGGCACACATAATTTAGTCAGAATTATCATAAGATGGGTGATAATATTGAACAGTCTGTTTAGTTCAAGTTTTGTTCAGATCTAACATATATGATGTTCAAATTATAGTGTATACACACCCTTGATTGCCCACCTAGTGAATATTCCATATGAGATGCCTACATAATACATAATGGACGGTTTAGATCTATCAATCAATATGCATAATGTAAACATAAAGTTTTTAATGACAAACATATACAGATCTGACCCATCAATGATTATGAGAATTTGGGCCTATTAATCTTATAGAGGACCGGGCACATGAAGGATTAGGTCCATGAATGTCTTTAGAAGACTAATGGCCCAAGAATTCAGTAATGGGCTTATATATTTTGTCAGGCCCAACTCAAAGATCCAGAGAGCGGATCCAATGAAACTGAAATTGGGTCCAGATATCAAATCCAATTAAGCTGGAATCGGGTCTAGGGATTGGACCCATTTAAACTTGAATTGGGTCCAGATATCGGGCCCGTTTAATCTGGATTATGAAATCGGGTCCGCGGACCCGTCCTCTCATAAGGTCAGTCTTCGACCTAATTCTAGTCGCAAGGAAAAGCAAGTCAATCTCGAATGACCAAAAGCGCCATCCGAAACAGGAGGAAAGAGAGACAGATCTCAGCTCTTTTCCTTGTCTACCTCATACAATGAGAAGAGATAGGGTTTCTCACTACTTTGTAATCGACATCGAAAAATAGCAGCTGTGGCAGGGGCATCGGCTACCATTGACGAAGGCGAAAGCTCAAGGCACTGACAATTTCTCCGGATAGAGGAATAAAAGGGAGGTGGAGACTCATCACCATCGTCCAAACGAACGAGGTTCAACAATGGCCACCGGTCCAACAGATCATGGTGAGAGGTTTTGGGATAATTGGAATTTAGGAATGGAAATCCCCAATTGAATAACTGGATTTGGGATTTTCAAAATCCCTAATATAGATTTCTGTATTTAGAGTTTTGAATCAAATCCCTAATCCGAATATATATTTGGGGATCTGGAAATTGAAAACACTAATTTTCTGATTTGCGAATTTGAAGCCGAAATCCCTAATTTCTCGACTGGATTTAAGGGGTTATTTAACTGAAATCTCCAATTCTGAATTTGGGATTCGAAATCCCTAATATTCCTAATTTCAACTGTTTCAAGAATTCGAAAATCCTTGATGTTGATCTATTTCAGGAATTCTAAAATCCTTAATCTGATTAGATATAGCTTAATTTGATCATCCATACCTATGCACAAATGGCTCTGATACCAACTGTAAGTTTATCTAGATGTGGAAGTTCCAGAGATCGGCTGTATACAAGTCATGAAGTTCAAGGGTTTGGATGACTTACCTAAGTGGGACGCCATTGCTGAGAATAAGAATACCAGAATACCTATAGAGGTTAGGATCTTCCTCTCCTTCATACCCTTTCTATAACTCAAAAGATGAGACTCGAATTCTACTTTGGTGTAGGATTGGGGACCCAACTCTCTTATATAGAGTCCGTGGAGAGGGAGTTTGAAACCCATCAAAACTCTCTCTCCCACGCTCCACATTGCTGTGTTCTAATTCGACTCAAATTGCCTTGCTTAAGGCTATAACATTCCACCCCATATACGCAGTGTTGCGCAGATAGACTGTGCAGCGCATCACCTTAAGTGGGGCCCACCGATTAACTCAATCAAATCGTTCAACTAGAGTACAATCTAGACCATTGATCAGTAAGGCCTACTACATAGAGTTCTTACACTGTCTACTTTTAAAGCTCCATAGAACTCGTTTTTGTTTCTCTACTTGTTTCGACAAGAAACGAAAGGTACTTTGATTTGAGGGATTATCTTACTTAATAATAACAAAGAGAAAGAATGAAAAGAATCATCATTAATTTTATTCATTCTGAATTCATCACATCCTTTTTATCATTTGATTCCATGATAGAATATTTATAATTAAAAGTACAAGTGCTGAATAGATTCAAATATAAATTTTTGCAGCATTTCGGGTCATATCATTCATATCTTCATAAGAGATGAGTTGTGCCGATCTTCTCCAGGCATTTTCCTTCATTAATATAGTAAAGGAGTACCAGAAATCTCTTGAGAATTTTGGGATAACTTGAGATATTCTGAAAAATGTGCATAATATTGCTCCACATAGATCATTCACACAACTCCTTGGAGAGTTGCGCGGGTCGAGGAGTTGCATGGTTCTGCCTTCTCTTCTTCCACTCTTCCTCTCCAACACATGTCAAAGGTACTAGTCTTCTGAAAATCCGATGCCTCAAATGAGGGGGTAGGGGGTATTTATAGGCTTCCGCATGTGTGGACCCTCGAATCTTGTGCTGTGGACCCCACTTCGCACCACTTTGCAAGTCTCAATCCAACCATCCCTTTGGAGAGTTACGCTGGTCGGCGCAACTCACATTCCATTGCAACTCATGCGTCGCGCAACTCGTTACCTGCATAAATCAAGCATTTTCTTCAATCTTCTACTCTTTCTTCTTTAATCAATTTTCATGCTCTAATAGATGCCCCCTTGATCCGAGGTTTGACCAATCATCAGGTTAATTCGAAGGATCAAATTTCCTATCCAAGAGTTGAGTTATGCAAACCCACGCAGCTCCCCTTCATCGAGTCCCACGCAACTCTTATCGGGTCTCGGATCGGCTATAAATACTAAGCTCCCAATCATTTCTTCACTTCAGAATTTTTTCTTTAGCCTAGATCCCTTTTCCACGCAACTTAGAACCCGCGCTACTCACTGTCCGCACAACTCAGAGTTCTGTGCAACTCCTCTACACTTAGTGCAAATTTTCCTGTTCTAAAACTCTACCAAAATTTCTTCTGAACCTTAAGTCTTTTCCTTTCTTCTCAAAATATTATATTCGATCTAATAGTCTCTATCCCTCAATCATGAAACATTCAAAGGCTTCATCTTCAAGAAGAAAGAATCCTTCATCTTCTTCAGAATTTAAACAGACTTCTCAACATATTTGGGACTGCATAGAGATTAACAAAGAAGTATTGGAGTTTCACCACCCTTCTGAGAGCGAAACAATTATCATTCCTATAAATTTGCGACGTAATTGGTCAATTCTACATAGTGAACCATCCACTTACCAAAGCAGCCTTGTTTCTATAGACAACTGGATCATGAGGGAACCAAGGATTTTGGAAGGACATTTAGAAGAGAATGAATCTCGTCAAAAAGTTGGCATGATATATAAAATATGATTCTTATGCCCTTGTTATAATCCTCATCAGCCATTTCCCGCACATTTCTTCGAAACCGCTTAGCAACATTTTTTCAATAGTCGTACAACATGGATGATAGATAACTTTCTAGCTAAGGGTTTCCTATCACCGTGAGATTTCTATAGTGCTTGGGCTCAGGCCATTGCTCGAAAACATATTGCCATCATGGAATAGATTAACCTCGATGCATTCATAGCCACATCAGAACATTTTTATGGAGATGCAGCTATCTTCAGGGGTTTCCTCAATCACTGGTCCCCAATCACCAATTCATTTCATCTTCCTTTAGGCGAAATGAGTATTACTCTATAGGATCTTCTTTGCATAGTAGGTCTTCCCATCATGGGTAATATCTTCAATGTCTACTTTCCTTCAAATGAAGAATTTGATCTTCCGCAGGAAATAATAAATCTAAGATTTCAAAGACCACACTTGAACTCTTCAGAGAATTGACTAACTTCCCACAGCCTGAACACATTAATTCTCTTGAATGGCTAGCTCACTTCTCTTGAAAATTATGGTATGTTTTCTTTCTTTTTACCTTCCCTTTTCAAATCTTCATCTTTCTTTTAATAACCATAATATTTTACTTTGACAGCTTTGCAGGCCATAATCATTGGGACTTTAAAACTATCAGTGAGAATATTGAGAATACCACTGAATACAGCTCTTTTTGCGAATTATCCATTTTTTTAGCTTACTGGATGAGTTTAGTGATATTTCCTGACTCGGAACATGATACTGTTGAGGGTCAAATATTGCATATTAGACCCGAATTATTACCTGATTTTATGAACATGATACTATGTAACGCCTGATTTTAATTGTGTTTATGATGCAAGGTGAATTTAGGAGCTTAGATCGAAAAAGGGTACTAAAAGCATGGATTTAATGCTCTAAAATCACCAAGGTAAGGGACGGACCCCAGAGAACCAAGATCAAAGAATTTACACGCCAGAGATTCAAGAAAATTAAGTGATTGAAGTTCAAGTGGCCTGAAAGTCGTCTTGAATACAAGATCACAGGGTTCTCGCTATCTGCTCGGGTCGAAACTTTATATCTGGCCTGAGGACTCTAAATTAACCGTACACGTAGAATTTCAGCCCTTGGATCCCTCTGAAAGTGGCCCAACGGTCAGATCAGCCCATGAATCATCGATTTAGGCCACCTGATATCTGGATATGCTTCAATTTTAATCTTAACCCCTTAAATGAAGTGGCAGAATGGATGGACAGAGCGAATTTCTCACGAACATCACGATGGAACCCATATGTACATTACATGTACATAGGGTACATGTGCACGAGAGGTGCACCGGACCAGCTGATTCGGTCAACCCTCCATTGACCCATCTTCTCTATGTGAAAGGCTCTAGTAGGCGCACCTAGTGAAATTGGGTTTTGATAGTGAGCCCCACCCGTCATCTAAACGGATGATTAGAGCCATTCATTGTGTTCAGAGGGGGTGCATGACCATTGCCAAGGTGGACTTTTGGCCCCATACACACATACACATGTGGATCGTCGAAAAATGTATGATGAACGATGAATTGATTTCATACAGTGGACCGTACCAAATCTCGACCAAAATTACTCTTTTCTTACTGAAATTTCTCCCGGAATCTAATGAGCCGGGTGAATTTTCTAGAACACATCACTGTGGCGCCCAACGAACATGTCAGCGTAATAAAATTCACACCATACGCACGTCTGGTTTTTCCGGATGTTGTAGGGAGTTGTGTGTCACTGTTTATGGTCGGATGAGTGATTTAAACCGTTCAGAACCTTCAGAGGGGGGTCTTTACCCCAACTATGGAGTCCAAATTGATTTCTTAGACGTCGATTGGTGGAGAACTTGGTTAAAACGCAACATGTTTTCGTTTTTACAAATTGCATTGTGAAAGGCATTCTCCATCGGCCTCTCCAGCCTATAAAAGAGAGATAGAAGGACATGAGAAAAGCATGCTAGGACGTGGGCAGCCGTGGAGGCAAGGTGCACTTGGGAAGAAAGAGCAGAGAGAGAGAGAGAGAGAGAGAGAGAGAGAGAGAGAGAGAGAGCCATGTAGCAGGCCGTCTCCATTGAGTTTTCTTTTTTTTCTTCCTCTTCTTCTTTAGTTTCTTCTTTCCTATTAATGTTTTCTGAGATCTTTAGTTTAATCATGTTTATAATAAGCTAAACCTCTTAGTTAGGGCTAAGAGGTGAAGCTTGTAGCGGATGGTTGCTTTGTTTTGATTCATGTCTTGTTGAACCTAATGAATTCTAGTTTGATTATTAAGGAATATTTTTAGTATTTAAGGGTTTATTGTGACTCAAATTACAATGGATCTGTGATTGCTTTGAATATTTTCTTTTCATGTTTTAAGATTGTGAAATTAGGTAATCTCGTTATTCACCATCGTCCCTTGGGCATGGTTGGGTGATGGAATCCTTCCTAACATTCATAATTCTCTCAGATTGGTTGTGGATTAGTACATTTTATTGTTTGCTTTGTCTCATGGGCATGGTTTAGTGATGGAATCACTTCCAAATCTTCACCACTCTCATCCTTTGATGATTAGATCCATGAGAAGTTTAGAGATCTGACAAATCTCTTATTACCAACTGGATAGGATAGGACTCTGATTCCAGTTGTGTCCTTGAATCAATGCAAGGTAGCTTCCCAATTGCTATAAGTGGATCCTTGGCACCCTAGTTACCGCCTTTAATTTTATTACTTTTTAATTAATCTATTCACCATTTCTCTCTTAATTTTCCTGATTTAGATTACATCTTCACCTAGTTCTAGTTCAAGTTACTTTCAGATTACGTACAAAGTTCAGTCTCTGTGGATTCGACCTCGGTCTTACTGAGATTATTACTACATCACAACCCTATACTTGGGGTGTGAACACATCAGACCATCTCTCTTCATGGTCGCAGGTACAATGGTGGAGGGTCAGAAATATTCGCTAGCTCCCCCAGTTCTGTGCTCCCTACATCGCGCTTTTGGGACATCATCTCCGGTCCTGGAGATTCAACGATTAAATCTTTTCCAGTTTATGCTCCTTGGCATTTCTTCATAGGCTGGCTAAGAGTGTACTTCCTTTGGACCTTTGCTGACTTTGGAAGAGCATATTCAAACCCTCATTGGCTCCCCCTTCAGCATTATCAATTAAGGAGGATGATTGAGAAATCAGAGGGTTGGGTCACTCGAAAAATAGAGGATAGTGATCTTATTGACTTTTATCAATTTCCATTTACGAGCTATCCGAAAGGTATAGAAGATGTTGATGATGATTCCATCTCTTTTGGTGAGCATTTGTTTCTTGTTTCCATCAGATCTAGTACTCTTCCACTGAAAGAAGGTAGGAAATTCTAGTGCGAACCGTATTATCCAAGCAAATTTGCTTGCCAATTTAGATTTGATCAGACTGTGCCAGAGACTTGTGATATTGTTACTAGAACAATGAGAAGTTGTGGTATTGAGACATATAATTAGGATCTGGTATGGAGGCAACTCTTAAATGTCAATACTGGATCTCGTTTCTTAATTCCCGGCTATAATCATCCGGTCCATACTTCTTATTCTTGGATGCGCTGGTGGGCTCATCAATACTACTTGGTATGTAGATATTATCCAGTAGATCATGCCATACACATTCTTCCACCACATCTAAGAGGTTATCGGAAAAGCCAAGGCATATGTTACTCTGAAGAGACAAATCATGCCCCCTGTCCAGGTCAGCTTTGTATAAGAATTTCTTCAGAAGATACTATTCATGAAGTAAAGCCTATTGATACCCTTAAAGGATGGATAACTTTTGGTGTCCCTTTAAGGAATTTGGAGAATATATTCGAATCATCAAACCTTTCAGAAGAAAATGACAATTCTTTGCGATTTCATTCTCTGCCACCTTTGAGAATTTTGTGGGATAATTTACCTTCGTTGTAAAGATCTCATAGCTCTCATCAGAAAGATAAATATATTATAATTGACTAATAGTTATTCCAGAAGGCTGAACTTTTGAATAGAATACTGTAAACATTTCGAATGTTCTTGATATTGCTTTTAATTGAAACCTATTTCAAGAGAGGATATATAACATTTATGTTTCTTGTAAAATCTTTAACAGTGCATTTCTATATGAACATATGTATTTGTAGAGTTCTGCGCTAATTTGAGACTCCTAATCATATCTCCTTTGGTGAATGATGTTAACTTTTAATTTAATTAGCTCTAAAATATGCAATTTAAGTTTGAGCAAGCATAATTTTTAAGAAATGATCAGTTCTTGTAGGCATTTTTCAATAATACATGCTAATACAATAACAATTCTTATACAATTATTAGTATAACATCGCCTATATGGTATTCTTTTCAAACGGGCGGAACTAAATTTCAGTTTTAATTAGTTTCACATACAGTTTAAGCTCATGAATAGTGGAACGATCACAGTTTTTCATACTCATAAGTAGTTGGAGTCAGGTATTACGCAAATAGCCTCCGTAACTCTCTAGAGTTCACAGGACTTATTGCAGCCGAAAAGTTCACAAACCACGATCCATTAGAGGGGCCCAATGAAGCTACCGGGGCAGTGAACTTGGTAGGTTTTACATGCAGGGTTGGCCACAGTAACTCTCTAGAGTTCACGGGGCACGTAAGGCTACCTTCAGGTACCAAATCCAAGGCCGTCAGTCCATCAATGAAGGGTCATCTTGCTTCAGAGACCTGTCCTCATGAGTTACTACAAAAATCAATCCAGATATCTGGGGAGTCATCTTGCTTTAGAGACTCATTTTTTCTTCGTCTGTAAGGTCAGACCCATTCACAGAAGGGTATTTTCTCACCGGCCCTCATGACGCTGTCGAAAACTGTACAGACGGCATGAGTCTTACGTGATTACTTCATCAACTACCCGCATGGGTGCATGTGATGCTATTTGTGGGCTTTTTTAGGACCACAGGCTTCTTATTACTGCCCAAATAATTTCATTGTATTGCCAACGATGATAGGTCTTATGCATAGTTGACCATATAAGCTTGGCTTCGTCGCCGTGAATGATAAATCGCCATTGCTGTTATAGGGCTTATATGTGGTTGGCTTTATAAGCTTATTCCACTTCTGTAAATGATGAATCGCCATCGCCAATGATATTTATATATAGTTGGCTTTATAGGCCTTACTGAAAATAATAAATAGATAATTGATATATCTCCATTGTTGATGATATTATAATAATGTTTATGGTTAGGATGGTGTATTAGCTTGACGATGATATTAATTTCGATAAATTTAGATAATAAAATGGCCCTTGCGCCAGGGATATAGCGATAACGATGACAGCTTTTTGACAATTTCATGATAATTATTGGTGCTTGACATTTGGCGATAATCATTGGTGCTTGAACTTGATATGCTTGAAAATTTGGATTTTTATTCATAGCATAGAGAAGAATACACAGCGTTGCCTTTTGAGGCTCTTTCGTCATTCTGCTCGTCTCTTACCCTCTTTTGATTGAGAAGTATTATATTGTTAATCTTCTGAATCAAAACTTTGTGCATCTTCAGGGACGATATTTTTTTATAAAGTGAGCGTTGACTGGTATATTTATGCCCCGTTCATCTTGATCTACCATCCAATAAGCTCCATTGGAGTATACTTTGAATATTATGTACAGGCTATCCCAGTTGGGGTCAAATTTACCCCCTGTTTTACGGGTGACTATTATAGGTCTTTTTAACATTAACACCATGTCGCCTTTCTTGAAGGAGCAATGCTTGACTTTCTTATCAAAGGCAATGGAGATTCTTGCCTGATATAATTGCAATTGTTGTTAAGCTGCCAGTCATTTTTCATCGAGCAAATCCAGTTCTGCTAGCCTTATTTTGACATTTTCATCATCTGTGATTGATTGATGTACCGCTACCCTGAGCGACGCAACTCATGTTTCGATGGGAATAACGACTTCACACCATAAACTAGAGAATACGGTGTAGCTCTCGTGGCAGTACGATGAATAGTTCGATAGGCCCATAGATCTTCTTGTAACTTCTCATCCCAATCATGTTTATTTCTCGTAACTGTTTTATTCAATATCTTCACAATTGTCTAATTGAATGCTTCAGTGTTCATACCCTAAGTGTAGGGTTGTGATGTAGTAATAATCTCGGTAAGATCGAGGTCGAATCCACAGGGACTGAACCTTGTACGTATTTTGAAAGTAACGTGAACTAGAATAAGATAAAATCTAAATCAGATGAATATGTGGGAATAATGGTGAAATAGTATGCGAAAACTTGTAGAATTCAAAGGTGGGAAACTAGGGATTCAGAGGATCAACTTGTAGAGATCAGGGAGATCTACGCTTGATTCACGAACTCAACTGGACTTCGAGTCCCTTCTTCATCCAGTTGGAAGATATACCATGAAAATCAAATCTGAACTTCTTTTGATCTAGTTTTCAAGAGATAAGACGGATGTAAATTAGAATGGATTCCATCACCAAACCATGCCCATGAGACAGAGTAAACAACATAATTAAACCAATCCACAGCCAATCTGAGAGATGTATGAATGTTAGGAAGGATTCCATCATCCAACCATGTCCAAGGGGCGATGGTGAACAATAGGGCTTCCTAACTACATAATCACAATAATGAAAAGAAAATACTTAAAGCCATCACAGATTTATTGTAATTTAAGTCACAACAAACCATTAAAAACTAAAGGTATTCCTCATAATCAAACCAAGATCAACATCAGTTCAGTAATGAATCAAAGCCATAGAGTCTTCCCATCACGCCACAAGCTTCACCTCTTAGCCCTAGCTAAGAGGTTTAGCCTGACATGATCAGACTAGATCTCAACATAACTCATAAACAAACCAGAAAAAAATAGAAAACAATCTTCTAAACTCTCTTTCTCTCTCCTTCTCTCTCTCTCTTCCAAACGTCTCAATCAATGGATCCAAGTCTTGGGTGGGCCACACCATCAACCGACGTAGAGAAATTTTCATTGTTTTTGTGGCCATGAATGCATGCATGGATGTATGAAAATGACTAGGGTTTGGTTGAAACCCTCATCTGGTCAGGTTGGACGGTTCAGATCAACCATATGGATGGCCATAGTGGGCCACAACACATTTGACAATCCGACCGTATCAAGCTCTAACGTGACTGTTGAGGCAATGTAACATTGGCACATATTGGTCGTAACATCAGGTGGGGTCCACTGTGATGTTTGGTGAGCAATCTACTCCATTCACCGTCTTTGTCCCACTATGTTATGACACGGGGTAAAAGATGAGGACGTTTCGTAAATCAGGTGGGCCGCACCATTAAAATAAATGGAAATTTACACTCATCGTTAAATCTATTTGTTGAATAATGGCATGTATGGTTATAACTCTATTTACAGATTTGCCATCAATTCCTCAATCATCTTCCAACGTCTGTTATATCAGAGTTCATTGTCCAAATTCTTTGAAATCTGGCGGGTATCCTCCATTTTTCATGCTCTTTCCATCGGTCCAGTTGGGTCTCGATCTCCCAAGGATGTCCAAGATGCTTTCTTAATGGTTATTGTCTGTTCTTGCCCATCGGGTCGCTTATACATTGATCCAAGGGCTGAATTTTGATGTGTACGGTTAATTTATGGTCCTCAGGCCAGATATAAAGTTTCGAGACAAACGGATGGTGAGAACCCTGTGATCTTGCATTTTGGATGATTTTTAAGCCCGTTTAATGTGAATGACATGATTTTCTCGGATCTTTGACATGTAACTTCTTCGATCTCAGTCCTCTGGGGTCTGTCCCTTGCCTTGGTGACTTCAGAGCATCAAATCCACGCTTTTAGTACCCTTTTTCAGTCCAGGCTCGTAAATACACCTTGCAACACAAACACGATTAAAACAGGCCGTTAAGCATTATCATGTGATAATTGGGGTCTAATATGCAATATTTGACTCTCAACATAACTCCCAACCAGCATTTTGCTAGTCCCGAGCAAAGTATGCGAAAAATAAATTGAGAATTATAGGACAATTTCTAAAAACTCGAGTGATTTTCTAAAAACAATCCAGATATTAGAAGTCTAAGATTCATGAATGTTGGGCATTGCATTCTCTTATACTCAAGCACATGGTAGACTTTATAATCAAGATCAAAGTATTAATCCACCAATTAGAAAATTTTTAAACATTAAGATCCATGAGTGTATAGTGTAATCTCGGCTTAGTAACTTTAAGATTTATTTCTCCATTTCTTGATATCATTGATACCAAAAAGAGGATTCATGACAACCAAAACCTGAACCAAAATCTGCCTCATAAATTCCAACTTTTTGATTTTTCTATTAAAAGTAATGCCAAGGAGGGGAATTAAATCCTCACCTATAGGGAGCAAACCTATGGTAAATACCATTCACCCAACCCTTTTAATTCTTCTTTATAAACATGATGGTAGAACATTGCAGGTTGGTTCGTTTTGTGCTTAGTGATTACCAAGTTAATCCTTTAATATCGAACTGAAACCTTCATATGTAAGTGAGATGTGGCATGTGAAATCATGACTCAATCAATGTTTACAACTTTTAATCGTGGATTAATAACTCGAACTTAACTGTGAAGTTTATCAGATAACTAAATCTAAGAGACGTAAATTCCCAACACTCCGTATCTTATAATTCTAAATCAATGATGGCCGTCAAAATCACTTCAAATTCACAAGAATTTCCAATTTTAAAATTTTCACAATATTTGCTCAAAACTGAGAAAATACTGATTAGGTGACCTAATCTCCCACTCCCAACCTAAAATCGACATTGTCCTTAATGTAAAAGAGATAAACATGCAATGCACATGGGACAATGAAAGTAAAAGAGGAGTGATGGAAAGATAGTACCTGGACGAAAGAATCAAGAGGCTTTTCCACAAAGATCTCGGCATGAAAGCAAGTCAGCACAAGAGAGAAATAAACAAAAGCAACTATCCTAAAACAATGTAGAAAATAAACTAACCTAATGGCATAAAACCATCTAACCTAGAACAGTATAAAGCAAACTACCCTATTCCTATGAAAGCAGGGAAAAACTACTCGATCATGCCGCAAGGTTCCTCTTCCTCCCAATATCTTGATAAGTTTCTCAGTAAGTTCCTCAATACGATCATCTAAAAGCCCTTTTTACAATAGGCTTGGATGCCCTAGAGCATGACTTTCCAGAAAAACTTATGTACCTCATAAAATTTTTTTCGTTAAATTGCTTGAGGTATCCAAAGTATATATGATTCACCTGTGACAGAAGAAGTTTCAACGTTAGAATTCCATGGTGAATCAGAGACTACAAGTAAATAAAGTTTAGAAAACTTCTTAAGAAGTGATGTAGTCTCAACATATTCCAAAGTTCCAGACTTCAGTTCCATTGTCAGCTCCTCCTCCTTTAATGGTAGACATTTATAATCTGGGGAAGAAGAGGCTTCAGAATAAGGGTTATCTCGATTAGTAACAACTACCGAGATATTCTCTTGCGAGGCATCCACTTTTTCTTTAATCATAGGATCGTTTGAATCTGAAAAATGTGCCAAGCAATCGTCCAAAGAGTTGGGTAATCCATCTGAGAATGGCTCATTTTCCGCATCAAAGTTTGTGTTGACATATGCTCTCATGTTCTTGCCCTGCACAGACAGATTGGAAATCAATAGGTAAAGCACTGATGTGAACACTCTGTTCATTGAACCTACTCAGTCGAGGCATTGAATCAGTGAACGTATATAGCTCAGATGGTGGCCTCAACGGGTGGTTTCAAATTCCAGAGTCATATTAAGTAAATTGTCCACCTCCCGAATCATATCATCATTCAATTCAAGGGAGTCGTCCAAACATGTCTCACAAGAGATAAAAGGGTCGGTTGTAAGGAGCTTATCCACTTTTAAATCAGACATGTTAGGTGAGTGGAGTAGCTCATTATGACCGCTCACTTCTTGTACTTCTTGATCATTAACCTGGACCAAACTTGAGATTAATTCCAGGAGAACTGGAGCTGCACATTCATGATCGTCATCCCAATACTCATCATAGTCTAGTTCAGTGCAGTGCACACTTAGGATGAGCTCGCTTTCCTTACATTCTATTCCCAGATTGGGTTGAGGTTCACATAAACTAACCTCTTCCTCATCATTGAAATCTTATGTGTTATGTGAGTGAAATGTATCACTATCATTATATTTGAAAGACACCCATGTCTCTTGACCATTCCTTTGGATCGTCATCAAGATTGACTCATCGGAAAATTGAACCATATGTTCATTAATGGACTCCAACTCCTCATTTGTAATTCCAGAGTTCTTCAATAGCGAGTTAGGATCACTTTCCTCGCATTGTATTTCTGGAATGAATTGTGGCTAGGATGAACAAGCTTCCTCTACCTTAACAAGGCGTGAATTAAGCGCTTCCAACGATTTTCTAATTTCTGCAAGACAGGGCATGTTATGCTGAAATGAATCCTCTTGGATCGTTTCTGGTTGGATCTCAAAGGTAGGGGATCCAAGAAAATAATCCTTATAACATGTTGTTGGTTCATTTTTCCAATTTTGATGTTTTCACTGATTATAATCATACGGATCATAGGTCGGAGAACCTGATGGTTGGTAATACATATTATCACTCATAATATAATCACGCATTATTTTCTTTTTATCAGATGGGTGATAATAATTCTCACTCCCATAGTTATGATAACCCCAATACTCATGTACTGTTTTGTTAATCGGTGAGGTGTAATTATTCTCCCTTATATGATCGCGTATAGACTTCTTAATCAGTGGAGAATTATATTCTGGTCAGTTCTCAATCATGGTTTTAGAAAATTTTTGAGACATAGGTTGTTTCCAAGCATAAGCATCTAATACTTTTTCACGGAACCTCTCGTTTTCTAGAAATGAATTACCATACTGACATGCCCACTCTAGTAACTCTTGTTCGTTCATGGTGAAACCTTAATTCTGAATCTAATCCTAAAAAGATAAAAGAAAAGATCCTACAGCAATATGGAAAGTAAGAGGAGAAGTTAGAAAGAAGTTACCAAATTAGAGATTCCTAAGTTAAAACCTGAAAAACAAAACAAAATAGGTCAGTTTCTAAAAATAGAAAGTTTCTAAAGGAAGGTTCTAAATATACTATTTGAAAGTAAGTTAGATTCTAAAAATAAAAGAAATCCTAGAATTAGAAAATTTCTAAAAAATAGAAAAATAGAAAAACTAGAAAGAGATTATCAATTTAGAAGGTCTATCTCAGAATCCTACAAAACAGGAAAGTTAGGTTAGTTTCTAAAAATCAAATAGAAAGAAAAATCTAAAACTAAAGTTAGTACAATCCTAATCTTAATCTAATTCTAAAACCAATTAATTTCAAAAATACATAGCCGTCAGTCCCCGGCAACGGCGCCAAAAACTTGTTCACACCCCAAGTATAGGGTTGTGATGTAGAAATAATCTTGGTAAGACCGAGGTCGAATCCACAGGGATTGAACCTTGTACGTATTCTGAAAGTAACGCGAACTAGAATTTGAATAAGATAAAATCTAAATCAGATGAATATGTGGGAATAATGGTGAAATATTACGCTAAAACTTGTAGAATTTAAAGGTGAGAAACTAGGGATTCAGAGGATCCACTTGTAGAGATCAAGGATATCTACGCTTGATTCATGAACTCAACTGGACTTTGAGTCCCATCTTCATCCAGTTGGAAGATATACCATGAAAATCAAATCTGAACTTCTTTTGATCTAGTTTTTAAGAGATAAGACGAGTGTAAATTAGAATGAATTCCATCACCAAACCATGCCCATGAGACAGAATAAACAACAGAATTAAACGAATCCACAACCAATCTAAGAGATGTATGAATGTTAGGAAGGATTCCATCATCCAACCAGGTCCAAGGGGCGATGGTGAACAATAGGGCTTCCTAACTACATAATTACAATAATGAAAAGAAAATACTCAAAGCCATCGCAAATCTATTGTAATTTAAGTCACAACAAACCATTAAAAACTAAAGGTATTCCTCATAATCAAACCAAGATCAACATCAGTTTAGTAATGAATCAAAGCAGTAAAGTCTTCCCATCATGCCACAAGCTTCACCTCTTAGCCCTAGCTAAGAGGTTTAGCCTGACATGATCGGACTAGATCTTAACATAACTCATAAACAAACTAGAAAAAAAAAATAGAAAACAATCTTCTAAACTCTCTTTCTCTCTCCTTCTCTCTCTCTTCCAGACGTCTCAAGCAATGGATCCGAGTCTTGGGTGGGCCACACCATCAACCGACGTAGAGAAATTTTCATTGTTTCTCTGGCCATGGATGCATGCATGGATGTATGAAAATGACTAGGGTTTGGTTAAAACCCTCGTCCAGTCGGGTTGGATGGTTCAGATCAACCATATGGATGGCCATGGTGGGCCACAACACATTTGATAATATGACCGTATCAAGCTCTAACGTGACTGTTGATGCAACGTAACATTGGCACATATTAGTCGTAGCATCAGGTGGGGTCCACAGTGATGTTTGGTGAGCAATCCACTCTGTTCACTGTCTTTGTCCCACTATGTTATGACACGGGGTAAAAGATGAGGAAGTTTCATAAATCAGATGGGCCGCACCATCTAAATAAATAGAAATTTGTACTCACCATTAAATCTATTTGTTGAATAGTGGCATGCATGGTTATAGCTCTATTTACAGATTTTGCCATCAATTCTTCAATCATCTTCCGACGTCTGTTATATCAGAGTGCATTGTCCAAATTCTCTAAAATTTGGCTAGTATCCTCCATTTTTTATGATCTTTCCATCAGTCCAATTTGGGTCCCGATCTCCGAAGGATGTCTAAGATGCTTTCTTAATGGTTATTGTCTGATCTTTCCCATCAGGTCACTTATACATTGATTCAAGGGTTGAATTTTTTCGTGTACGGTTAATTTATGGTCCTTAGGCTAGATATAAAGTTTCGAGATGAACGGATGGTGAGAACCCTGTGATCTTACATTTTGGATGATTTTCGGGCATATTTAATGTGAGTGACGTGATTTTCTTGGATCTCTGACATGTAAATTCTTCGATCTCAGTCCTCTGGGATCCGTCCCTTGCCTTGGTACTTTAGAGTGTCAAATCCATGCTTTTAGTACCCTTTTTCAGTTCAGGCTCCTAATACACTTGCAACACAAACACGATTAAAACAAGCTATTAAGTATTATCATGTACGCAAAATCATGTGATAATTGGGGTCTAATATGCAATATTTGACCCTCAACATTCAGCTAACTCATTGGCCGATGGATAGTAAGGTGTCGAGAGTGAATGCTGGATATCAAATTTTTAGCATAATTTCTCCATACCCCTGTTCTTGAACAGAGTTCCATTATCAGTGATGATCTTTTTTGGAATACCATGGCGGTATAATATTGCATGTTGTATGAAATTCACGACATCCTTTTCTTTGACATTTCTTAATGCAATAGCTTTGGTCCACTTAGAGAAATAATCCTCACCGTCACTTAGAGAAATAATCTCTCACCGTCAGAATGTATTGTCGTCCTTTAGATGACGGTGGATTTATAGGGCCAATAACATCTAGCCCCCAAGTTGCAAAGGGCCAAGAAGCCACTGATTGATGAAGGTCTTTAGGAGGTACATGTATGACATCGCCATGTATTTGACATTCATGACATCGCTTCACATAATCAATCGCGTCTTTGAACATTGCAGGCTAGTAATATCCCATTCGGTGTACTCGATGGAATAAATTTCTACCAGCCTGATGAGCCCCACATTCTCCTGAATGAGCTTCTCGTAATATTTGAATTGTTTCTTTCATATCCAAGCATCTCAACAACACTTCATTATACGACCTTCTGTAAAGCACTTCATTGCATATAATGAATTTCTTCGTTCTTTGCTTTATTTACAACTTCTGTGCTGGATCTTCTGGCAAAATATCATATTTGAGATAATCTACGAAAGGCTAACGCCAGTCATCTATCATAATTTTCAAACATGATACGGGAAGTGCTATAAAGACTTAGTTGACATATTCGGTGGACGGTAAGAATCTTCTTTCTTCGATTGTTATCTAAAGAAGACTTTAATTAGGACAGGATAAAGCTGCAGACAAGCTAGCTAAAACATCTGCCCTTGCATCGCGGTATATGCTTGATTTCAACGTCTTGAAATTGCTCCAACAATTGTTGTGCTTGTCGATAATACGGTAGGAGGTCTTGCTTTCTTATTTCGAATTTTTTCGTAAGCTGGTTTATCACCAACTTAGAATCATCGAAGATTCGTAGCGCTTTTATTTTAATCTCTTGAGCAATTTCCATTCCTATAATGAGAGCTTTATACTCAGCTTCATTATTGGTACATGTCGTACCTAATGTAAAGGGATACGATAATAGGTCGCCTTGAGGACTGATGAATATTACTCCAGCATCTGTTCCTAAAGTCCTAGAAGCACCATCGAAGTACATTTACCACAAATTAGGCGATTCTATCATCATTACCTGTTCATCTGGAAAATCATCGCTGATTGTTTCATTGTGCGGTACAGGGTGAGCTGCTAAGAAATCTGTCACTGCTTGTCCATTCACTTGTAATGCTCTAAAAATCAGGGGTCGAGCAAAGCTCAGCTCCCGAGTTCTAATGCATCACTTATGCAATACAGGTAATGATGATTATGATGAGAGCATTGAAACATGAATGGGATTATACCAAAACAGCATATCATACTCTAGAGATAGTTAAATTTGTAAGCGGAAGACTATGAGAGATATATAAAATATATAAACTGTGGTGAGTCTCCAGAGTGTGATAATGTTACCAGGTTAACTATTTACAAGTACAATTTCAAAATATACCAAATTGAGGAAGTGTAATGTCTTCTATCCCAAATACCATAGCCCCGTCAATGTAATTCCAGGTCTTTAAAGACCCGTCATAGAGTTACATGTAGGAGAACTCCTCCTCAACATCATAGTAGTAGTCCGGCTCTGCTCCATAAGCATCACCATCACCTGCAGCTAAGACAGTCTGGTTGGTGTTGCAAGCACTGTCTCGTAACGTGGGAGTGAGTGATCAACTCAGTGGAACAATAAAGCATAGGTTAACATGTTATCAACTCAGTCAAGCAGTAATGATAAAGCAGTACAATCAAACAATTCTAAATACTCTTATTAATACAAGTATGAATGCAGTAATGATGCATGCCCTCACCGACAAACTCCCTCATGCGACACCATCTTACATCCGCGGCATGCGTTCATTTCTTAGTGCTCCACATTTTCCAGGCACATGCAGTGCGATGATGAGCATGATTACCGAGTTGTTATTAGTCCAATTCAAACAGTAAGATTGGAAAACTAAGGTACCTCCCTTGTATCATTCCCAAACATGATCCATTCTAGAGTCGTCAAACCTAGATAATCTCATACGATAGTGTAGTTCTAGGGTGCTGCAAAGGTTGTCAGGGCTGTTACACACAATCGTTACACCACTCCCCCATCACCTTTTTAACGGTTCATCACTTAAATTGATACATGCCTAGTTCATACTCTATTCACCGCGGCAAAACTCGTCGCCTCACCGCAAATTCAGAGTATGCTTGAGGTCACTACAAAGGGCTCGTCACCAATCAGTGTAGGCCGATAGCTCAAATATAGTGTCCCATACCACCATAATCGGATCACGAGTCTGGTTGCTCACTGGTCACTACGGGGAGGCACATGGCCCCAGCGTAGGCCGACAGCACGACCACGGTGTCCCATACCACCATGCCCAGCTCATGAGTCTTAGCGAATCGAGGTACTATGGTTAACGAGGTTTCACTGGTAAGTTTGGTACCCTAGGTTCAAGTAGAGGCGTCCAAACATGGTGAACATACATAAGATAGATCGGGTTGCTTGACGAGCTCGGCTAGCTCGAGCGCACAACAAGTTGAACGATATGAAGCGTATAAGCACTTTGTGTAGCCAACCACTATCGCCAACCGAAGTATGACTCGAGTTCGTCGAACACATCTCTCGTGGCGAATGAATCTCAGCCACGAATTCAATTCCGTTACCGATTGCCTGAACTATAATCATAGCCCCAAACACAATCAATCCTTATTCAGAAGCATGTAGAGTATAGCAGAATAAACAAAGTAATTCAAGCATGTTATAAAGCATGTTATAAAGCACAATATAAACAGGAAATACAAACACATATATTTCATAAGTAAGCGGTTAAATTAAACAAACAACATGGAGGAAATCATATACATATTTAAGGTAGCTGAGAATCTTCTCTCAACACCACTATTAAATTTAGTTCGTCACACAATTTCTCACACAGGCATTTTATCAAATACTTAAACTACACCACTCCAACATACATGACGTATGTTGATTTCAACATAGAATAAGACAAATCCTCATATCAAGGAGTTGTCTCATACACATCAATCATGTTCTTACATTCAATGCATATGGTAGGCATAAATCATAAATCCATATTTATTTAGACATTTCAACAAACACTTAGACTACACACATTAGCCTACATAAACAATATTGGCCAAAAAGTGTATTAGTGCAAATCCTTTCGCCAAATAGGTCATACATCCATAACTAGCATATATACACGGCAAATACTCATGGCAATCATATCAGCGAAATTTATACGAATACGGTATTTTCTACAAATATCTAGAATACACAAAATTCCATATTTTTCTTATTTAACCGAAACGGAAAGCAGACAACACTTTGTACATGTGCAATTGCATGCAGATAATGAATTTATCATTATCTGACATTGAAAGCATTGAAAACCGTAACCTATACACCTAAAGTCCGCACCTTACGCCGTAGGAGCGTAGAAAACTCGATAGATTTGCTAGGCTTTCGCCTACGATGATTTGGCGACCTAGAGAATGAGATAGATTAGCTATTTTATCATTTGCAATGTTTACAACCCTAGATCAGATTAGGGTTAGGGTTTCTTACCTAGAAATGAAGCTGACATCACCAGGAAAGCAATTAGAATGAGGTGGTTAAACACATATACCAGCAGGGAAGCATGGCAGGGAGATGCTCCCACTTCTCTCACACTTTCTCTCTCTTTTCTCTCTTAGGTTTTCTTAAATTCGTATGGAATGAGAGAGTGAGGGCTTAAGGTCCTTATATAGCCCCAAAACTCACCAAATTAGACCTAAGGTCAAGGTATACTTAGGTTATGTCCAAATACGGTCTGTTCCATCTCAACGGAGCACTTTTGGAGGCCCCCCTTGAGCCAAAGGTCGGACATAAGGCCACTGACATTGGATCTAGGTCGAGTTATGTTTTCGATCCGATCGGATTTACAGATCGCCCGTGGAGGACCAGTTTCAATTCAATGGTCAGTGGATCTCGATCGGAAATTTCGAGTACATAAATATGTTTGGGAAAATATCCCTGATCCGAGGGTGTAATTTGGCTTGATTTTGACGGTCTGGTTGCTTAATACTGACGCGCAAGCGAAACGTCTCAGATTTATTTATTTTGAATTTAATTTAGAATTATTTTCACATTTCTCACACTCCTCGCTCCAAGCTCAAGCGAATAGCGCTGGGACACTATCTGGATTTGACTTCCGAGATGGTTGTCAAGCCTAGCAAGGCGGTCCTAATTCCTTAACTTCGTGTTAATTGGACTTCCGACGTGCGGTCCAGATCTGATACAGAGTTTCAATGTGCTCTCGAGAGCAACTGGGTAATGAGATTGATCTGAGATTTTAGGGTAACCTAGCGCCAATGATTCTACAAGTTTTGGGTCTTGCAGATCGTATTTAAAGTGATTGGTGCTAATTTCACAGGTACTCTAGTTTAACACTGGCTAATTCTTGCCTAATTTCTAAAGGATTTAGTCCTGTATGATTTCTGTCTGAGGTGGTACCTAGGCCTTTGTGTTTGTATATAAAGTGATCCAAGTCATAATACTTAGCTAGTTTAAGATAGTGACTAGGATGAAAGTACTTAGAAAAATTGAAAGAACAAGGTGGTGAAGGGTGGGATTTGTGAAGGAAATGGGTTCAAAAGCGGTTTTAGACTTTGGGATTGAGTTCTGACAAGTTAATAAGGTGTTAGGATCGACCCATTGCCTAAGGACGTCTAATTCCAGGTTGGCAAAAATCCGGGATGTTACAATCTATCCCCCTTAAAAATAATTTCATCCCCGAAATTGGCTAAGGGTAATAAGTAAGAATTCTATTATTTCATGCCTAAGACTTATTGATTTCAAGTCTCTATGCGTGGTAGGGTGTATCTTGTGCATACTAGTTTAGTATATTTTAGGCTACCCCCTTAAAAATTTATTTCTTTATCCTGATGGTTTGCTACTATGGATTTCTTTATCTATTTGGAGTCTTGACGACAATTCCCACCTAGTTAGAGTAAGGTAACTGTTTTCAATGTTTGAACAACACGGAGAGACGGTTATAGTGGGCTTGATCCCGAAACATCGATCATCTACCGGGCCAGGGTAGAAAGCTCATCGTATCCCTTCCGAATCCTGGTGGATCCTGGTCTTCTGCTCGACCAAGCAGTGAGTCTATTGGTAGTCGCCCAGGATTGAGAATTGGGTCAAGCCGCGAATGTTTCGCAGTTGTATATTTCAGTAACTCTGTAGTCCGATCACTCTAAAAACTTAGGAAATGTCCATCAATGAAAGGTTCAAATGTCCTATTTCTCGGGTTACCCTTTAAGTCTTGGTCTAAGAGTGTCCTTGTTATTATCTATGTCCAAGGAAATGGTGAATCAAATCTTACTAGATCATCCTAAAAGGGTTTCTTAAAGTAGGACAGGCTTGTATTATGTTTGTATTCAACGAGCACAGTTGTAGATACGTTAACCTTGACTATTGTGTAACACCCTGAAATCGGGGGTCGAGCATAAACTCAACTCCCGAGTTCCAACGCATTACTTATGAAACAAAATGAATGATGATTGAATGTTGTCTGTATTAGTGTAGTGAACATGAGTGAGATTAAGCCAAAACAACATATCATACTTCAGAGACAAGTGAGATAGCAAGCGGAAGACTGTGATAGATAAATAAAATATATAAACTGTGGTGAGTCTCCAGAGTGTGATACGGTTACCAGGTTAAATAATTACATGTAAATTTTCAAATTATACCAAAGGTGTAATGTCATCTAGTCAATATCCCAGAAAGCCCCGTTGATCAGGACACGACTCACAGGAACATGCCTGAAACTGCATAAAGGAGGAATCCTCCTCATCCACATAAAAGTCCGCCTCCGCTTCGTAGCATCGCCATCATCTGAAACTCAAACAAGTCTGGTTTGTTGTACAATACCGTCCCGTAACGTGGGAGTGAGTGATCAACTCAGTGGAACAATAAAGTATAGGTTAACATGTTATCAAAACAGTCAAGCAGTAATGATAAAGCAGTACAATCAACAATTCTAAGTACTCTTATTAATGTAAGTATGAATGCAGCCATGATGTATGCCCTTGCAAACCACCCTCATGCGACACCATCTTACGTTCGCGACATGCGTTCATCCCTCAATGCTCTACATCTTCCAGGCACATGCAATGCATGATGAGCATGATTACCGAGTTGTTATTAGTCCATTTCAAACAGCAATATTGGGAAACTAAGGTACCTCCCTTGTATCATTCCCAAACATGATCCATTCTAGGGTCGTCAGTCCTAGTAAATCTCATACGATAATGTGTTTCTAGGTCATTGCAGAGGCCGTGTGGTACATTACGCATAATGGTTACACCACTCCCCCATCACCTCTTTAACGGTTCATCACTATACAGATACAGGCCTAGTTCATACTCCATACACCACGGTAAAACTCATCACCTCACCGCAAATTCAGAGTATGCTCGAGGTCACTACAAAGGGCTGTCAAGACTGTTACACGCATTCATTGCACCACTCCCCCATCAACTTATCAATGTAGGCCAACAATACGAATATAGTGTCCCATACCACCATAATCGGCTCACGAGTCTGGTTGCTCACTGGTCACTACGGGGAGGCACGTGGCCCCAGCGTAGGCTGACAGTTCGACCACGGTGTCCCATACCACCATGCCCGGCTCATGAGTCTTAGTGGATCGAGGTACCATGGTTAACGGGATTTTACTGGTAAGTTTGGTACCCTATGTTCAAGCAGTAGCGTCCAAACATGGTGAACATACTTAAACATATCGGGTTACTTGACGAGCCTGACTAGCTCGAGAGCACAATCAACTGAACGACATGAAGTGCATAAACACTTCGTGTGGCCAAACCATTGTTGCCCACTGAAGTACGACTCGAGTTTGTCAAACACATCCTTCGTGGCAAAATGAATCTCAACCACGATCTCAAGTCTGGTACCAAATGTCTGGACTATAATCATAGTCTTAAACGCAATCAATCCTTATTCAAAGCATGTAGAGTAAAGCATAATAAACAAAGTAATTCAAGCAAGGTAACAAGCATATCATAAAGCATGTTATAAAGTATGTTCTAAAGCCCGATATAAACAAGAATACAAACACATATATTTCATAAGTAAGCGATTAAAGTAAACAACCACATGGAGGAAATCATACACATCTCTAAGGTAGTTAAGAATCCCATCTCAACACCTACCTAAGGCACTATCATCCAAACACTTACTCTCACAAGCATTTTCACAAACACTTAGAATACACTATTACAACATACATAGTGTATAGTAACAAAACATGTATTAGGGCGAGTCCTTTCACCAAGCAAGTATTTTATGCATATATAATATATTCATATAGCAAATAATCATGGCAAACACATTTCTAAAATTTATACGTATACGGTATTTTCTACGAATACCTAGAGTATGTAAAATTCCATATTCTTCATCTTTAATCGAAACGGAAAATAGATAACACTTTATACATGTGCAATTACATGCAGATCATGAATCTATCATTATCTGACATTGAAAGGGTTGAAAACTATAACCTATACATTTAAAGTGCGCACCTTTTATCGTAGAATCGTAATGGAGTCGATAGGTTTGCTAAGCTTTCGTATACGGCAGTTTGGCAACCTATAGAACGAAATAGGTTAACTATCTCATAACCTACAACTACCAAAACCCCAAAACAAATTAGGGTTAGGGTTTCTTACCTAGAAATGACGCCGGAATAGCCGGAAAAGTGACTAGATAGGGGTGGTTGTGCTTGCATAACGGCAGGGAAGCATGACAGGGAGATCCTTCCACAACTCCCACACTTTCTCTCTTTTCTCTCTTCTCTCTCTAGGGTTTCTCTCAAACTTGTATGGCTGTGAGAGAGAGGGTTCTAAGGTCCTTATATAGCCTAAAAACTCATAAAAATAGACTTATGGTCAAAGTATACTTAGGTTATAACCAAAACGACTCAGTTTCAGCTCAACGGAGGACTTCTGGCGGCCTCCCTTGAGCTAAAGGTCGGACTTAAGCTCACTAATATAGGATCTAGGTTAAGTTTTTGTTCCAGTCGGCTTCTCAGATCACGGGTGGCGGACTAGTTTCAGTTCAACGGTCAGTGGATCTCGATCGGAGATTCCGAGTACATGGATATGTTTGGGAAAATATCCCTGATCCGAGGGTGTAATTTGGCCTGATTCTGATGGTCTGGTTGCTTAATATTAACTCGCAAGTGACAAGTCTCAGATTTCATTATTTCAAATTTAATTTAGCATTATTTTCACATTTCTCACACTCTCCGCTTCGAGCTCGAGTGGATAGCTGTGGGACACTATCTGGATTTGATTTTCGAGATGGTTGTTAAGCCCAGCAAGGCGGTCCTAATTCCTTAACTTGGTATTATTTGGACTTCCGATGTGTGGTCCAGTTCTGATACGGAGTTTCGGGATGCTCCCGAGAGTAGCTGGGTAATAAGATTGATCCTAGATTTTAGGGTAACCTAGCGTCAATGATTCTACAAGTTTTGGGTCTTGCAGATCGTATTTAAAGTGATTCTAGTGGATTTCATGGCTAATCTAGTTTAACACTTAGTTAACTTTGTCAAATTTCTAAAGGATTTAGTCCTGTAAGATTTCTGTCTGAGGTGGTACCTGGGCCTTTGTAGTTTATATATAAATTGATCCAAGTCATAATACTTAGCTAGTTTAAGATAGTGTCTAGGGTGAAAGTACTTAGAAAAATTGAAAGAACAAGGTGGTGAAGGGTGGGATTTGTGAAGGAAATGAGTTCAAAAGCGGTTTTAAACTTTGGGATTGAGTTCTGACAAGTTAATAAGGTGTTAGGATCGACCCATTGCCTAAGGACATCTAATTCCAGGTTGGCAAAAATCTGGGATGTTACATATTGTAACTCAGTTCGTACCCATTGTTAGGCCTATTCTGTAATATGAAATTGTTTATACTTGAACCCTAATTGATTTCCTTCCATGACTTCATTATTGGCATTCTAAGGAAGATTCAGATCCTATTTAGTGACCTATCTTTACGTACAGTCTGGATAAATTCCATTCGATCCTGGGCTAGTGGGGCAAGGGTCCACCACGTTTCCGCTGCGCCGCCTAGATCAAAGAGGTGTATTAGCCGACCTAACTAGATTGGCTCATAATGTTTTACCCCCCTTAAAAATATATTGCTACCCCCAGGGTTCAAGATCTATGTCCTGTTCCATATGTCGAAACAATGTGTAATTTAGGACCTATCCTTAACACGCAATGGGATACGATCTCCTAATACATTGGTCTCCCTTCCATCGATGATGTGTACTATGACATTGGTACCTATGGTTACAGAAAGGAGCTAAAGATGATGGGTATTGTGGTTGATTCCAGGGACGGGTGTGAGTTTGGTGGCAAGACCTTACCGAAGGAGGACCTTTATCACGGTCCCGACTTACCTTATTCAATCATGTCTAACTTAACAGGCAGGCTATCTTTCTAAGTTATATGCCCAACATGTAGGCCTGAATGGTCTATGACTCAAGACCTAATTCCTAATTGTTTGCTGCCCATCTGAGACACTTCCTGGGCCTATAAGGAATAATCTCGGTCTTTACCTTTAATTGCATACATTCCAAACATGGTGTTGGAAACCATGGGATACACCCAACCTAGGGACCATACCGTACACATACATTTACTGTTGCCTTGACAATTTCATCCATATAGCATTCACATGTCAATGCAAAGGAAACTCATGCATTTCATTTAGCAACATTTGTCACAACACATTAGGTGTAGTATTACATGGATCGTGACAAAGAATGCATGTGAGCTAATACAACCAAAGCGTCAAACACTTAAAACATATTACTAACTTCTACACCCATCAACATGAAAACATAAACATCCTAAGACGGTAACCCATGCAAACTACAAGACAACAGTATGGATAGCTAGACATCCGAGAAAGTGGCCGTACTAAGCTCGGACAGAGCCATGGAAAAGTGAAGAGAGAGAGAGAGAGAGAGAGAGAGAGAGAGAGAGAGAAGGCTGGAGGTTTGGTTTCCCACGGATTGGAGCCTCAACAGATATTGTGGAGGCCCAAAGGACAGTGATTTGAGAAGAAAATGGAGAGATGGGTTGGGTTGAGAGGTGTGTACGATCTTGAGCCACAAATGGGAGTGTAAGAGCTCAAATGTGGGACAACAGAGAGGGTAGGGAGGTAGGGATTGCTATAACTAATGGAAGGGTATATGTTGTGGCCGAAAATGGCAGATTGGGTGATTGGAAGAGAGGTTTGGGAGTAAAAAACCAAAATTTGAGGGAAAGGGAGAGCTTGGAGGGTGTTTTGAGAGAGAGAGGGGGCAAAACAGACCTAGAAGAGGGGTCCCCGCGATATTTCATGGGCCCCACACTTAACTAGGGGTCGTGCCGACCTTGAACAGCACCGGCCCGACCAGCCCAGCCCAACCTGACCGCGGTCGACCGCAGTGACCACAGTTCCACCGCAGTCCACCGGACCAGCCGCGGTGCCGCCACGGTAGGGAGGTGTTCATCACCCTCCCATGGTGCCAATGGTACCCCGGGTCTGTCCCAATCCCTCTGAATTGTATTATGTGGCCCACGACTCTATTTCGAGTCATTTTGGGGCCAATTTGTAAAATTAAATGAGTTTATGTGACATATGGCATATGATTTTGGGGTAGGAGGAGCTAATCTATCCAACAAATTCATTTATTTGGTTAAATTCTAAAAGGTTAAGAGTCAAAACCCATTTTATCCATTTATTTCCTATTTATGGTAAGTTTCAATTTTGGCATTGTTCATCTTCATTTATACCCTAGGATTGGTGTGTATTATGAATGTGCTTAAAAAGAAATGAAGAATACAGTGGTGGAGGGTGAGATTTCGAAGGAATTGGATAAAAAGGAGTTTTAGGTTTTAAGATTAAGTGTAAGGTGTTGTGGTTAACCCACAACATAAGGACATTCATTTCTAGGGAACGACTCAAACCCGTCGACTGACGGCCGACTTAGGTTGTTTCACACGACCAATGATACGTTGTGGACTAAATTACCGTATAGTCTCACTTGTCGGTGAAACTTAGGATTCGAATATGGTTTCTAGGTTTTATCACCCCCTTCCTAATTCAGAGTGCGTCAGAGTGCATCGTGCTACCATAACCCAGGCCCGGTTTAATCCAAATCATGCTTTGATACCATCTTGTAACGCCCTAAAAATTGGGGGTCGAGCAAAGTTCAGCTCCTGAGTTCCAACGCATCACTTATGCAACACAGGGAATGATGATTATGATGAGAGCATTGAAACATGAATGGGATTATACCAAAACAACATATCATACTCCAGAGACAGTTAAATTTGTAAGCGGAAGACTATGAGAGAGATATATAAAATATATAAACTGTAGTGAGTCTCCAGAGTGTGATAATGTTACCAGGTTAACTATTTACAAGTATAATTCTAAAATATACCAAATTGAGGAAGTGTAATGTCTTCTATCCCAAATACTATAGCCCCGTCAATGCAATTTCAGGTCTTTAAAGACCCGTCATAGAGTTACATATAGGAGAACTCCTCAACATCATAGTTGTAGTCCGGCTCTGCTCCATAAGCATCGCCATCACCTGCAGCTAAAATAGTCTGGTTGGTGTTGCAAGCACCGTCCCGTAACATGGGAGTGAGTGATCAACTCAGTGGAACAGTAAAGCATAGGTTAACATGTTATCAACTCAGTCAACCAGTAATGATAAAGCAGTACAATCAAATAATTCTAAATACTCTTATTAATGCAAGTATGAATGTAGTCATGATGCATGCCCTCACCGACATATTTCCTCATGCGACACCATCTTAGGTCCGCGGCATGCGTTCATTCCTTAGTGCTCCACATCTTTTAGGCACATGTAATGCGATGATGAGCATGATTACCGAGTTGTTATTAGTCCATTTCAAACAGCAGAATTGGAAAACTAAGGTACCTCCCTTGTATCATTCCCAAACATGATCCATTCTAGGGTCGTCAAACCTAGATAATCTCATATGATAGTGTGGTTCTAGGGCACTGCAAAGGTTGCAAGGGCTGTTACATGCAATCGTTACACCACTCTCCCATTACCTTTTTAACGGTTCATCACTTAAATTGATACAGGCCTAGTTCATACTCTATTCACCGCGGCAAAACTCGTCGCCTCACCAAAAATTTAGAGTATGCTCGAGGTCACTACAAAGGGCTCGTCACCAATCAGTGTAGGCCGACAGCTCGAATATAGTGTCCCATACGACCATAATCGGCTCACGAGTCTGGTTGCTCACTGGTCACTATGGGGAGGCACATGGCCCCAGCGTAGGCCGACAGCACGACCACGGTGTCCCATACCACCATGCCCGGCTCATGAGTCTTAGCGGATCGAGGTGCCATGGTTAACGGGGTTTCACTGGTAAGTTTGGTACCCTAGATTCAAGCAGAGGCATCCAAACATGGTGAACATACGTAAGACAGATCAGGTTGCTTGACAAGATCAGCTAGCTCGAGCATACAACAAGTTGAACGATATGAAGCATATAAGCACTTCGTGTGGCCAACCACTATCGCCAACCGAAGTACGACTTGGGTTCGTCGAACACATCTCTCGTGGCGAATGAATCTCAGCCATGAATTCAATCCCGTTACCGATTGCGTAGACTATAATCATAGCCCCAAACACAATCAATCCTTATTCAGAAGCATGTAGTGTAAAGCAGAATAAACAAAGTAATTCAAGCATGTTATAAAGCACAATATAAACAGGAAATACAAACACATATATTTCATAAGTAAGCGGTTAAATTAAACAAACAACATGGGGGAAATCATATACATCTTTAAGGTAGCTGAGAATCCTCTCTCAACACTACTATTAAATTTAGTTCGTCACACAATTTTTCACACAGGCATTTTATCAAACACTTAAACTGCACCACTCCAACATACATAATGTATGTTGATTTCAACATAGAATAGGACAAATCCTCATATCAAGGAGTTATCTCATACACATCAATCATGTTCTTACATTCAATACATATGGTAGGCATAAATCATAAATCCATATTTATTTAGACATTTCAACAAACACTTAGACTACACACATTAGCCTACATAAACAATGTTGGCCAAAAAGTGTATTAGTGCGAATCCTTTCGCCAAATAGGTCATACATCCATAACTAGCATATATACACGGCAAATACTCATGGCAATCATATCAGCGAAATTTATACGAATACGGTATTTTCTACAAATATCTAGAATACACAAAATTCCATATTTTTCGTATTTAACCGAAACAGAAAACAGACAGCACTTTGTACATGTGCAATTGCATGCAGATCATGAATCTATCATTATCTGACATTGAAAGCATTGAAAATCATAACCTATACACCTAAAGTCCGCACCTTACGCCGTAGGAGCGTAGTAAACTCGATAGATTTGCTAGGCTTTCGCCTACGATGATTTGGCGACCTAGAGAATGATATAGATTAGCTATTTCATCATTTACAATATTTACAACCTAGATCAGATTAGGGTTAGGGTTTCTTACCTAGAAACGAAGCCGGCATCGCCAGAAAAGTAATTAGAACGAGGTGGTTAAACACGTATAGCAGCAGGGAAGCATGGTAGGGAGATGCTCCCACTTCTCTCACACTTTCTCTCTCTTTTCTCTCTTAGGTTTTCTCAAATTCGTATGGAATGAGCGAGTGAGGGCTTAAGGTCATTATATAGCCCCAAAACTCACCAAATTAGACCTAAGGTCAAGGTATACTTAAGTTATGTTCAAATACGGTCTGTTCCGTCTCAACGGAGCACTTCTGGAGGCCCCCCTTGAGCCAAAGGTCAGACATAAGCTCACTGACATTAGATCTAGGTCGAGTTATGTTTTCGGTCCGATCGAATTTGCAGATCGCTCGTGAAGGACCAGTTTCAATTCAACGGTCAGTGGATCTTTATTGGAGATTTCAAGTACATAAATATGTTTGGAAAAATATCCCTGATCCGAGGGTGTAATTTGGCCTGATTCTGACGGTCTGGTTGCTTAATACTGAGCCGTAAGCGAAACGTCTCAGATTTATTTAGTTTGAATTTAATTTAGAATTATTTTCACATTTCTCACACTCCCCGCTCCAAGCTCAAGTGAATAGCGCTAGGAAACTATCTGGATTTGACTTCTAAGATGGTTGTCAAGCCCAGCAAGGCGTTCCTAATTCCTTAGCTTCATATTAATCAGACTTCCGACGTGCGGTCCAGATCTGATACGGAGTTTCAATGTGCTCCCGAGAGCAACTGGGTAATGAGATTGATCCGAGATTTTAGAATAACCTAGCGTCAATGATTCTACAAGTTTTGGGTCTTGCAGATCGTATTTAAAGTGATTGGTGCTAATTTCACAGGTACTCTAGTTTAACACTGGCTAATTCTCGCCTAATTTCTAAAGGATTTAATCCTGTATGATTTCTGTCTAAGTTGGTACCTAGGCCTTTGTGTTTGTATATAAAGTGATCTAAGTTATAATACTTAGCTAGTTTAAGATAGTGTCTAGGGTGAAAGTACTTAGAAAAATTGAAAGAACAAGGTAGTGAAGGGTGAGATTTGTGAAGGAAATGGGTTCAAAAGCGGTTTTAGACTTTGGGATTGAGTTCTGACAAGTTAATAAGGTGTTAGGATCGACCCATTGCCTAAGGACGTCTAATTCCAAGTTGGCAAAAATTCGGGATGTTACATCACTACTTTTGCCGATTCGTAAGTGATCATATATTTTGATAGTAGAAGCATCCATTTAGCCAACCTCCCTGATAACATCGGTCTTGTTATCAAGAACTTTATATGGTCCGCTCTCGAGAGGATTATATCATGAGAAAGACAGTAATGTCTTAATTTTTGTATTACAAATATCAATGCTAAGCATACTTTCTTGATGGGTGAGTAATTGCATTCTGCGCCTATCAGAGTTCTACTCAAATAATATAACGCGATTTCTTTCCCTTGTTCGTTTGTTTATGCTAATAGAGCCCCTAATGAATTTTCCGCCGTAGAAATATAAAGAATGAGGGGTTTGCCTTTCACAGGAGTTGCTAATACTGAGGGTTGTTTCAACAATTCCTTAATTGAATTGAACGCATTCTGACATGATTGAGCCCATACAAATTCTGTCTCTTTCTTCATTAAATGAGAAAATGACTGACATCTTCCAACGAGATTAGAAATGAATCAACGGATATATGCCAACTTTCCTTGCAGACTTTTTAATTCTTTTAACATTTTCGAAGGTGGCATTTCCTAAATAGCTATAATTTTTTCCGGATCGATTTTAATTCCTTTGTGCCTGACAACAAAACTGAGAAACTTTTCTGACAAGACACCGAAAGCACATTTAGCCAGATTCATTTTTAGCTGTTTCTTTCTGAGCCAACGAAATACTGAAGTTAAATGTTGGCGATGTTCTTCATGATCATTTGATCTGAGTACTAGGTCGTCCACAAAACATTCGACATGCTTGTGCATCATATCTTGGAATATGTTCTGCATTGCTCTCTGGTATGTTGCGCCAACATTCTTGAGATCAAACGACATAACTTTATAACAGTAGATTCCCATAGAAGTTCTGAATGTCGTAGCTTCTTCATCTTCTGGAGCCATTCTTATCTGGTTATGTCCAGTATAACCTTCCATGAAGGACATAACGACATATTTGGTTATGCTGTCAATTAATAGCTCGGTTATTGGCAACGAGAAGTCATCTTTTGGGCACGCTTCATTTAAATCTCTGAAGTCAATGCATACCCTAATTTGTTCACTTTTTTATTTTTCACCGGGGTAATATTTGATATCCATTTAGGATACTTGACTTCTCTGATAAATTCGACCTTGATCAACTTATTTACCTCTTCCTCTATTAGGGGAATTAAATTTGGGTGAAATTGTCTTTGTGCTTGCTTAATCGATCTCTTGTCTTTCGAGATATACAATCGATGCATTGTCACTGATGGTTCCAAGCTTGGCATTTCTGCATACGTTCAGGTAAACACATCTTTGTTTTCTTTTAAAAACTTAATATACTGATCAGCTTCTTATTCAGGGAGGCTAGCACTTATGAATGTATTCCGTGGTCCTTTTTTCTGTTCCCAGATTTATTTCTCGTAAATTGTCGATTGTCGGCTACCCCCCGTCTTCCATCTGTTTCAGAGCTGCTTCAGGATGCTTGATTATTTCAGAATCTGTTTGTTCTATTGATCTAACCGTGACCATATTTACTAAAGATTCTCTCCCTAATCTGCAGAATTTCTCTCGTTTTTCTTCATTAACTCCAATCAGAATCAAAATACCTTTTCCACTATTTAACCCAATTAGTTCTTCGCAATCAAAACCCATATTTTTCATTATTTTTCTGCTAGCAGGACTGTATCTTTTTAAATCTTCAGATGTTAACTTTTTGAGATTCACCTTATTATCTGTCTTTTCTTCTATTTGTGCATCTGAAATTGCTTAAAATTTAATAGGCTCGGGATTCTTTGAACTAGCTTTAACATGAAACCTTTTTGGCATAGCCTGGAACAGTTTATTCCTCTCTACGTATGGTAACGGCATCGTATAATTTGACTATAGAATCTTCAATTGTTCAGGTGATAATAACGTTAATGGGGGCTGTCCCGGTCGTCTCAAGTGTTTTGGCATGAAATAAAATTTCTGCTTCATGTTCTCTTTCCCAGATAATTCTATTTTCGTAACTTCATTCTGCACATCTTTGTTTCACTTCTTCTTGCTGCTTTACTCTCATCATTCCTTTTTTCATTTTCTGTAGCGAATCCATCATAATAGCTGGTGTTAGTGAAGAAAGATTTTGCTTTCGTATATGGTTTTGTGTCAACCATTACCTCACGCTGAATTCCGTCTTTGCAATACTTGAAACGTTGATGAAGGGTTAATGGTATAATACCGTATTGATGCATCCATGGCCTTCCCAAGAGGAGGTTATATGTTGTCATTGCATTGATGACATGACAGACAACATTTGTCATTAACTCTCCTATTTCTAATGTTAACATAATCTTGCCAAGCGCTCGTTGTCCGTCTTGGTTAAACCCTTGTATCATCATTCCACTAGGGCGAAAATGGGAACGATGATAACCCAATTCATTTAACATTGTTAATGGCAACAGATTCACTGCGGACCCATTATCCAGCATTATTCATTTGATTTGCCTGTCGTGAACATGATCTACGACCATCAATGGCCTATTGGACTCTTTATCACAAATTATATCGTCATCGGAGAAAGAAATTACTGGCATGTAGTTGTTTTGTTCTTCATGTTCCACGTTTTCCATTTTTGTGAGCAAGGCCTTTCTGACATTATTATCAGATAGGGCTTGAATCAAGGCATGTCGAGAATCTTCTGATAGTCGCAATGCGTCATACACACTTAGTCGAGCCGATATACCTTTCAGATGACTTATTACATCATATGTTACCTTCTTAATCTTATTCTTTTCTTCTTCTCTATTGTTGCCATGATATTCCTCAGATGTTTCTCCTCTCATCATTTCAATGCTCTGTTTTCTGGGACTTTTATTCTTTTGCTTAAGCGTAACGTGATTATTGCAGCTTCGCCTGCCCATCTCAGTGAGCAGTTGTCATCCATTTCTTTTAGTGTTTCCTTACAAACGGCTTCTTGAACAGTTAATACACTCACTGTCACTCTTTCATTTCTTTCCTTTTCTTTTCTAGTCCATCGGGTCCTTGCAATAGGAAGTGCTGCAAAATTTTGCAAAATCATAGGGAAAAGAGGCTTACTAGGGTACAGTGTTAGAGGAGCAAGTTTAAGGTTTTTCTTGGCTATGCTTTGTGTCATGGGTCCTCTGATTTCCTGTGCCGATGGATTCATCCTAACAGTCGTGGTGTTTCAGATTTTTAATATTCGACATGACGCGACGACGCCATCGTTTTTGTTTCCTTGCACTAATGGAGAGGCAGTTATGCCTTCAACAGTGGCTTGAAATTTATCGTTTCCATTCGATACAAGCCGCTTTTTATGAATCAAAAGTTGGTCACGAGCATATTCTACCACGAACCCTGTTGGTACGAAGGAGAAGATCATCTTGCTTATAACAATCGCCATTGATTATAGCTTGGATGTATGTATTGTATTGTAATTCTGTCAAAGGAAATAAACAATATCAATTAGTATCTATTTGCAAATACACTGTATCTTGGAGATGAAAGGAAGGATGTTCCCGTTGAGAGTCACTATTTTGGTGTCTTGTAAGGCGTCAAACGATGATGAAATTCTCCAAATTGTTTCTAAGTTAATATTAAGTAAGATGATTATCCCTAGCAGAGTCGCCATTTTGTTTCGACAAGAAACGAAACGTACTTTGATTTGAGGGATTATCTTACTTAATAATAACAAAGAGAAAGAACGAAGAGAATAATCATCAATTTTATTCATTATAAATTCGTTAAATCCTTTTCATTGTTTAATTTCAAGATAGAATCTTTATAATTAAAGGTACTATAACGACCCGTAAATTTCCGTACAAGGGTTCAAGTATCACCTCGACCAGAAATCACTTAGGATTAAATCCTTTAGAAATTTAACAAAGTTAACTAAGTGCTAAACTAGGTTAGCCATGAAATCCGTTAGAATCGCTTTAAATACGATCTGCAAGACCCAAAACTTATAGAATCATTGACGCTAGGTTACCCTAAAGTTTAGGATCAAACTCATTACCCGGCTATTCTCGGGAATGACTTGAAACTTCGTATTAGGTCTAGACCGCACATCGAAAATTCGATTAACACGAAGTTAAGGAACTAGGACCGCCTCACTGGGCTGGATAACCATCTCGGAAATCAGGTCCAGACGATGTCCCACGGCCATTCGCTTGAGTCTGGAGCGAGGGAGTGTGAAAACCACTATTTCCTTTACAAAATAAATATCTTGAATAGTGATCTGGCACCATTCTCTTGCGGATCAGTATTAAGCAACCAGACCGTCAGAATCAGACCAAATTACACCATCAGATCAGAAAAAATTTCAGGAACATTTACATGTACTTGGAATTTTGGATCGTGGCCCACTGACCATTGAACTGAAAATGGTCCGCCACGTGTGATCTGGAAATCCGACCAAGACGAAAATGTAATCCCACGTGGATCCATGAGTTGTGAGCTTAAGTCTAACGTTTGGCTCAAGGGGGGTCGCCAGAAACCCTCTTTTGAGCTGGAACAACACTGAAATGCTTATAATAGACGTACCTCTCGAACCGGAGTTTATTCCGGAGAGGTTTTAGGCTATATAAGGGCCTTAGAACAGCCCCTCTCACAGCCATACGAATTTGGGATAAAACCCTAGAGAGAGAGAGAGAGAAAAAGAGAGAGAAAGCTTGAGATTTGTGGGAGCACCTTCCTCCTACTGCTTTCGATCATCACACGGGCTGCACCGCCTCTTTCCAGACGCTTTCCCGGCGATACCGACTCCATTTTAAGGTAATAAACCCTAACCCTAGACCTGTTTTGAGGTGTATAGGCTACAGGTTATGAACCAGCTAACCGATTTCACTCTTTAGGCTAGAAAACTCCCGAATACGGAAGCTCCTCAACCCTTGTCGATCCGTTGAGATTCCAAGAAGCAAGGTGAGGACTTTAGGTGTATAGGTTACGGTTTTCAACGCTTTCAATGTTAGATAATGGTAGATTCATGATCTGCATGCAATTGCACATGTACAAAGTGCTTTCCGTTTTCTGTTTCGATTAAAATTGTAGAATTTGGAATTTCACATACTCTAGGTATTCGTATAAAATACCGTATACATATTTTTTATGGAAATGTGTTTGACATGTTTATTTGTCGTATGGATATATGACGTATGGATAAAATACTTATTTGGAGAAAGGATTCGCCTAAATACATGTTTACTAATAAACACTATGTATGTAGAAATACGGTATTGTAAGAAGTACCGTATACATGTATATTTTAGCGAGGTGTTTGTCATGATTAATTGTTGTATAAATATATTATGTGCGTATAAAATAATTGCTTGGCGAAAGAAATCGCCGTAATACAAGTTCCCTTGTAAATAATATGTATGTCGAAATTGGGTATCCTAGAAAATACCCCATGCATATAAATTTTGCTTATGTAATTATCATGATTATTTGTTGTATGAATATGATATATACATATAAAATACTAGTTTGGTAAAGAGACAACCCTAGTGCACTTTCCTCTAACATACGTCATGTATATTGAAAAAGTGCATTCCAAGTGTTGGTGAAATTGCTTGTGAGTGTAAGTGCTTAAGTGTTAGTGCCTTAAGTAGGTGCTGAGATGGGGTTCTCAACTACCTTAGAGTCATGTATGATACCCTCCATGTGGTTGTTTACTCTAACCACTCACTTATGAAATATATGTATTTGTATCCCTATTTGTATAGTGCTTTACAACATGCTTTTGAATATGCTTTGTAACTTGTTTATTAACATGCTTTATGACATGCTTTATAACATGATTGCTAGTGTTCTTGAATTACCATGTTATCATGCTGTACTTCACATGCTATGGTTAGGAATTGATTGAGCTTGGGACTATGTCCATAGTCCAGGCATCCGGTATCAGACTTGGAGTTGTGGTTGAGATTCGTTTCGCCACACATGATGTGTTGGCGAACCCGTGTCGTACTTCGGTTGGCGATAGTGGTTGGCCACACGAGGTGCTTCTGCGCTTCATATCGCCCAACTTGTTATACGCTCGAGCCATCCGAACACGTCAAGTAACCCGTATGTCTTATGTATGTTCACCATATTTGGTCGCTAATGTTTGAACCTAGGGTACCAAACTTACCGGTGAAAATCCCGTTAACCATAGTACCTCGATCCGCTAAGACTCATGAGCCGGGCATAGTGGTATGGGACACCGTGGTCGAGCTGTCGGCCTACACTGGGGCTACGTGCCTCCCTGTAGTGACCAGTGAGCAACTTAACTCGTGAGCCGATTATGATGGTATGAGACACTATATTCGCGCTGTCGGCCTACATTGATAAGGTGATGGGGGAGTGGTGCAACCTTTGTGCGTAAAAGCCACGATGACCCTTTGTAGTGACCACGAGCATATTCTGAAGTCGCAGTGCGCCTTAGGGTTTGCCGCGATATATAGAGTATGAACTAGGCCTGTTTCTGTATTGTGATGAATCGTTTAAGGGGTGATGGGGGAGCGGTGTAACCTTTGTGTGTAACAGCCCTGGCAGCCTCTGCAGTGACCTAGAAAACACACCATCGTCTGATATTAACTAGGACTGACGACCCTAGAATGGATCATGTTTGGGAATGATACAAGGGAGGTACCTTAGTTTCCCAATCCTGCTGTTTGAAATGGATAAATAAAAAAACTCGGTAATCATGCTCATCATGCATTGCATGTGCCTGGAAGATGTGGAGCACTGTGGGATGTAAGCATGCCGCGAGCGTGAGATGGTGTCGCATGAGGGAGTATGTCGGTGAGGGCATCCATCATACCTGCATACATACTTGCATTAATAAGAGTAACTAGGAGTGTTTGACTTCCTGCTTTATTATTACTGCTTGACTGCATTGATAATATGATAACTTATGCCTTATTGTTCCACTGAGTTAGCTACTCACTCCCACATTACGGGACGGTGTTGCGCACACCAACCAGACTCTGTCTCAGGTTTAGGCGAGCCGACAACTCTGGAGGCGGAGCCTGATTATGACGAGGACCAGGAGGAGTTCTCGTATATGCAGTTCTCTGGCGGCTTCGACTAGGCTGTCAGGACTGGCGGGTTTTGCAGGGATTGTACTTAGTTTTATTTTTGATATGTTGTTTATAAAACAGACATGTATATGGTGACTCAGATGGATTCATACTCTAGAGAATGAAACGTTTATTTTATTCTTTACATATATATATAGTTCAGTCTTCTGCTTGCTTTTATACAATTGACCTGGAGTATGAATTACTGTTTTGGTATAATCTTATTCATGTTTATTGCTCTAACACAGACAACATTCAAACATCATTAAATATGTTGCATAAGTGATGCGTTGGAACTCAAGAGTTGAGTTACACTCGACCCCCAATTTTCAGGGCGTTACAAGTTGGTATCAGAGCATGATTTTGATTAAACCGGACCTTAGTTATGTTCCCACAACGTATGCTGACGCATGACAACCTAGGAGGGTGCGAGAAAACATAGAAATAGTCCTAGGTTTTCCCGACTTCGTCATTCGACGAAGTTCATCGAAAATAGACATTTTAATCGAGTTTGTACTCGATCCTGACCGCACGTATCGATCCCAAATCACTTCTAGACCGTCTATTGACGTGTCTAGATCGCTATCCACCCAAATCCAGTCGTTAAAAATCAGAAAAGATCAGTCCAGATCTGAAATTTCTCGGAAACATCCGATCTGGAACCGAATCGAGTCGGGGGCCTCCCCACTTAAATCCAAAGGGACCCAGGGTCGAACCAAGGTGCATTTGGCACCTTGGGATCATGGGGAACATGGCCCAACCACGGCGGCGTGGCTCCGGCCAAGGCGGACCGTGGCGGCGCGGCGGTCACCGCGGCGCCCCGCCGTCAGGTGGCCCATCTGGTGTGGGGCCAGGCCTGGGAACGGTCGGCCCGACCTCCCCAATCGTGTGGTGCGTGCGGTTTGGGCTGGGGTTTAAGATTTTTAGGGCTGGAGCCCCCCTCCCTCTCACATCTTCCCTTCCAAACGCCCATTCCCTCCATTTCTGATTTTTCTCTCAACCCATTCCCCTAAATCACTCAATCCCCCATTTTTGTCCATAACTCACCCACTCCCATTGATCACAATAGCCCTAGCCACCTACCCTACCCTTCCCTTTCACGTTTGAGCTCTCATATCCCCCATTTGGAGCTCAAATTCGTGCAACCTTCAAACCCATCCCGTTTCTCCCTTGTTCCTTCTTCATTTCTTGTCATTCGTGTCTCTCCAACACCTGTTGGGACTGTTGGTTGTGGAGAACCAAAGAGGTCAGCCCTTCTCTCCCTTTCCTCCATCTCTATGGCTCTTTTTGAGTTGGTCACGGCCATATTTTCCTTGTCTTCCATCCTCTCTCTCATGGGAAACAGGAAAACTAATGATGCTGAAGCTGGGCCGAGTCGCCCTACTCATTCCAGAAGAAGGGCTGATGATGGGGCCGGCTCTAGCACCGTTCGGGAGTATAGGTCAAAGTGAGACCTGGATCCCCAACTGCCGCTCAGGGATGCACTACCGATCGGTTTCAAATACGGTCGTTTTGCTAACCGTAAGGTCGTGTTTGAAGCTCACGTGGATGAAGGGATGTTTGGAACACACCTGATGATGGACCATTTGGTGGATGTTGTCGGATGGGGTCCTATATTTGAAGGCGAGTCTCCCGCATGTGAGAACATGGTTCGCGCCTTCTACGCTCATATCATAGACCCATCGTTGGAGCCACTTCAGTTCACTATCTCTGTGAGGGGCATAAGGCATACGATTACTGTGGCTGAGGTGGCACGACTCCTGAACATCTCGCGTGGTGAAGTGCTTCCAAACGACGACTTCTCCAGGAGTGCGCGAGAAAGGGATCGCCGTACGCGATACCTTTGTGGTCGACGGGTCTCTTGGACGCGAGGAAACTGCCTTCCATCGACGAAGATGACGGATGACTTCCATTTGCTCCACCACATTTTCACATATAATGTGTATCCACGGTCGAGTAACCGTACAGAGTGTACTCGGTTGATGGTGGATTTTCTATACAGGATGGGACATGGAGACAACTTATGCCTACCCACGTTCTTCCTGTATCAGATAGTTCAGGTTGTCCGATCTGTCAGGAATGACCTCTCACTCCCATTTGGCCGCCTGATATGTAGGATGGCTCGTGATGTCGGCTATAGGCTCAACATGGAAGACCTTGCGCCAGTCCGAGTCATAAATGAGGCTACACTTAACAACATGAAGATCAGCCCTCGCCAGCGGCAAGCCCGGCTCGACGAGTCTGGCGATGAGTCGGATAGTGCTGGTGAGGAGAGTGTTGACCTCGAGGCTGGTAGCGAAGATGGTGGCGGTGATGAGATTCAGGAAGAGGAACCTGCGGCCTAGGATACTGAGGAGAGTTCACCTCCTGCGGCCCAGGAGCAGGGCACCGATCGGGCTTCCATAGATGCACGTTTAGCACATCTCGAGGAGGGCCAAGCCGCCCTGCGACAGGAAGTCGGGCGGGTCCAAACCAAGCTAAGCAAGGTGTCTCGCACCTTGAAGGCCATCCTGTGTTGTCTACAGGACAAGAATGCTCCTCCTCCATTACCTGATTCGGATGCTTAGTCTTCTACGTTGTTGTGTGTAGTTGTTTCTTTTGGTTACCGTGATAGGCGGTTTATGTTTTCATGTAGAAGATCTAGTAGATAGTAGTATGTTTTAAGTGTTTGATGTTGTAGACGTATCGGCTTATATGTTATTTCTGTCATGATTCATGTAACTCTGTATTCCATGTATTGTGACAATTTTGGGTAAATGAAAAGCATGTAGCCTCTTTTGTTATGATGATGTGTGGAATGCTTAAGGTGCTTATATGATGCGTGCTATGCTTTATCTCACCAAGTTATACCCTATGTTGTATAGGGCATGCCGCGACAATATACGCGGAGCACGGCACACCTCCGCCTTACTGACTCTATGGACCAGACTCCTTCTGATAGTGGCGGTCCTGCGGATCGTGGGTTGGGTTCTGATCAGCCTCCTACTGGTCCTACCGGTGGACTGCCACCTTACACGCCCCCGGTTCGTGAGCGCACGGGCATCATCATCGCGCAAAGCATAATTCACTGTGTGCTCCACCTCGATAGGATCGGCGGTTGATGTTGATGATGCACCGACAGATGGCAGCGGCGGCAGTCGGATACTGAGCAGCAGCACCAGCAGCTTATGGCCACTATTGCTGAGGCCTTATCCCGGGGTGGTAGTGCGACTCCACCTACGACATCTCGCTCGTCTGCTGAGCACTCGGAGCCCCCTGCTCAGTGTGAGGATGTGCCTCTGCCCTCACCCGTTGCGCCTCCTACTGGAGATGTCAGTACCCGCGGTTTACTCGAGCGATTTCAGCGCCTGAGACCTCCTTCATTCATGGGCACTCATAGACCCGAGGAGGCAGAGTTTTGGCTTGACCACATCTCCAAGATGCTTCGGATCTTTGCCTTGTTCGAGGCGAGCGGAGCGAGTTGGTGGCCGCTTTCATGTTTGAGAGGGAGGCCAGTTTATGGTGGGATAGTGTGCTGCGGTCTGTCACAGCAGATTACGTGTGGACTTGGGAGGCTTTCGAGTTCCGGTTACACGAGAAATACTACCCGCAGACGTATCGACATGAGCGGGAGGATGAGTTTCTGCGCCTCAGGCAGGGAGGCATGACGATTACGGAGTACGAGCACCGCTTTACAGAGTTGGGCCGCTTTGTCCCGACTATACTGGTGGATGAGCAGATGCGGATGCGCCATTTTTCCTTGGGTTTGCGACCGGAGATACGGTCGAAGATATGTTGCCTCGGTATACCTACCTATGCAAAGACCTTGGTTCACATGTCTATGATGGCGAGAGCGGGATGTGGACCGGTTGGCCCGATCTCGTGGTGCTATGGTTGCGAGGCCACGACAGAGATACTGAAGCAGGCCTATCCTGGCAAGAGGCCTCGTGTCGACTCGCCTCCCAGGATCGCAGCGCCAGTGGCTCCGGTGAGGCGCCCTATTGTGACCTGCAAGTACTGCGGGAAGCAGGGTCATCTTATTGGGAGTTGTTTCGCGCGGATGAAGGATAGTGGTTTCTCTCCGCCACAGATGTTGGGTCGTTCTCGCCCGCAGGCCTTATCGACTACACCTTCTACACCGTGCACCGCACATCCTTCCTTTCAACCTCCTGCATCACGGTTCAGGCCGCCGCAACGGCCCTTGGCCCTTCAGTCGAACCGTCAGCAGCAGGCGCGCGTTCATACGCTTGTGGCTGAGGCACCTGAGACGTCACTTGCGGCCCCGACAGCTTTTGAGGGTACAGCTCACATTCTTGGTACTTCTGTTTCCTTGTTGGTGGACACTGGGTCCACTACTTCTATTATTTCTTGTGGGGCAGTTAAACGTCTATCTTTGCGTACTATCCCCACTAAGGGACTGAGACTTACTACGGCCACTGGTACTTTTTCTGATATCACACGGTTATGTGAGGGTTGATCTGTGGATTTGGGTAGCCTAACCGTACTAGTCGACCTCATCGTTGCTCCGCTGTGGTACTACGATGTTATTCTCGGTATGGACTGGCTTTCGAAGATGAGAGCAGAGATAGATTGCGATACTCGAGTCGTGATGGCCTATGACTCAGATGACGCAGCTTTCACGTTTCCAGTACAGGTCAGTTGGCGTTGCTGTGTTGACTGTTATACTGCTTTATTAGCGCTGATTGATGGTCCGACGTTGAGAAATACGCCGGTGGTTTAAGAATTTGCAGGCGTGTTTGAGACTATTCCTGGTTTACCTCCTCGGCGCGAGATCAATTTTACAATTGATCTTACGCCTGGTGCGACACCCATCTCATTGCTGACTTATCGTATGCCTCCATATGAGATGGAGGAGCTGCGAAAACAGATTGACGAGCTGGTAGACAAGGGTTTTATATGACCTAGTGTGTCTCCTTGGGGAGCACCTGTGCTATTTGTGAAGAAGAAGGACGGGTTGCTACGGTTATGTATTGACTACCGTAGGTTATGTATTGACTACTTCTATTATTGGCGACCGCTTGAGTTCGAGGTCGGGGATCATGTATTCCTCCGAGTTTCCCCTATGAAGGGAGTCCTTCAGTTTGGGAAGAAGGGGAAGCTCATGTCGAGGTTTATCGGTCCATTTCAGATACTGGATCGTGTGGGTGATGTGGCGTATCGTCTCGCTTTGCCCACACCACTTGCATCTGTACACAACGTATTTCATGTATCTATGCTGAAGAAGTACGTTCCTGATCCTTCACATATCATCAGATGGGAGCAGGTACAGCTGAGCGAGGATGCTACGTATGAGTTGCGCCTGACGCGTATCCTTGAGAGAAAGGGAGGCAGTCGAGTAGCAAGGTCATTCCACTCGTGAAGGTACTATGGACACATCATTCAGAGGAGGAAGCTACTTGGGAGACTGAGGCCGAGGTCAGGAAGAACTACCCTCAGATTCTCGAGGAATACGAAAAGGTACAAATTTCGAGGACAAAATTTTTTGTTTAAGGGGGGTAGATTGTAACGACCCGTAAATTTCCGTACAAGGGTTCGAGTATCACCTCGACCAGAAATCACTTAGGATTAAATCCTTTAGAAATTTAACAAAGTTAACTAAGTGCTAAACTAGGTTAGCCATGAAATCCGTTAGAATCGCTTTAAATACGATCTGCAAGACCCAAAACTTATAGAATCATTGACGCTAGGTTACCCTAAAGTTTAGGATCAAACTCATTACCCGGCTATTCTCGGGAATGACTTGAAACTTCGTATTAGGTCTAGACTGCACATCGGAAATTCGATTAATACGAAGTTAAGGAACTAGGACCGCCTCACTGGGCTGGATAACCATCTCGAAAATCAGGTCCAGACGATGTTCCACGGCCATTCGCTTGAGTCCGGAGCGAGGAAGTGTGAAAACCACTATTTCCTTTACAAAATAAGTGATCTGGCACCATTCGCTTGCGGATCAGTATTAAGCAACCAGACCGTCAGAATCAGACCAAATTACACCCTCGGATCAGGAAAAATTTCAGGAACATTTACATGTACTTGGAATTTCGGATCGTGGCCCACTGATCGTTGAACTGAAAATGGTCCGCCACGTGTGATCTAGAAATTCGACCGAGATAAAAATGTAATCCCACGTGGATCCATGAGTTGTGAGCTTAAGTCTGACATTTGACTCAAGGGGGGCCGCCAGAAACCTTCTTTTGAGCTGGAACAATGCCGAAATGCTCATAATAGACGTACCTCTCGAACCGGAGTCTATTCCGGAGAGGTTTTAGGCTATATAAGGGCCTTAGAACAACCCCTCTCACAGCCATACGAATTTGGGATAAAACCCTAGAGAGAGAGGGAAAAAGAGAGAGAAAGCTTGGGATTTATGGGAGCACCTTCCTCCTACTGCTTTCGATCATCACACGGGCTGCACCGCCTCTTTCCAGACGCTTTCCCGGCGATACCGACTCTGTTTTAAGGTAATAAACCCTAACCCTATACCTGTTTTGAGGTGTATAGGCTACAGGTTATGAACTAGCTAATCGATTTCACTCTTTAGGCTAGAAAACTCCCGAATACGGAAGCTCCTCAACCCTTATCGATCCGTTGAGATTCCAAGAAGCAAGGTGAGAACTTTAGGTGTATAGGTTGCGGTTTTCAACGCTTTCAATGTCAGATAATGGTAGATTCATGATCTGTATGCAATTGCACATGTACAAAGTGCTTTCCGTTTTCTGTTTCGATTAAAATTGTAGAATTTGGAATTTCACATACTCTAGGTATTCGTATAAAATACCGTATACGTATTTTTTATGGAAATGTGTTTGACATGTTTATTTGTCGTATGGATATATGACGTATGGATAAAATACTTATTTAGCGAAAGGATTCGCCTAAATACATGTTTACTAATAAACACTATGTATGTAGAAATACGGTATTGTAAGAAGTACCGTATACATGTATATTTTAGCGAGGTGTTTGTCATGATTAATTGTTGTATAAATATATTATGTGCGTATAAAATAATTGCTTGGCGAAAGGAATCACCGTAATACAAGTTCCCTTGTAAATACTATGTATGTCGAAATTGGGTATCCTAGAAAATACCCCATGCGTATAAATTTTGCTGATGTAATTATCATGATTATTTGTTGTATGAATATGATATATACGTATAAAATACTAGTTTGGTAAAGAGACAACCCTAGTGCACTTTCCTCTAACATACGTTATGTATATTGAAAAAGTGCATTCCAAGTGTTGGTGAAATTGCTTATGAGTGTAAGTGCTTAAGTGTTAGTGCCTTAAGTAGGTGCTGAGATGGGGTTCTCAACTACCTTAGAGTCATGTATGATACCCTCCATGTGGTTGTTTACTCTAACCACTCACTTATGAAATATATGTATTTGTATCCCTATTTGTATAGTGCTTTACAACATGCTTTTGAATATGCTTTGTAACTTGTTTATTAACATGCTTTATGACATGCTTTATAACATGATTGCTAGTGTTCTTGAATTACCATGTTATCATGCTGTACTTCACATGCTATGGTTAGGAATTGATTGAGCTTGGGACTATGTCCATAGTCCAGGCATCTGGTATCAGACTTGGAGTTCTGGTTGAGATTCGTTTCGCCACACATGATGTGTTGGCGAACCCGTGTCGTACTTCGGTTGGCGATAGTGGTTGGCCACACGAGGTGCTTCTGCGCTTCATATCGCCCAACTTGTTATGCGCTCGAGCCAGCCGAACACGTCAAGTAACCCATGTGTCTTATGTATGTTCACCATATTTGGTCGCTAATGTTTGAACCTAGGGTACCAAACTTACCAGTGAAAATCCCGTTAACCATGGTACCTCGATCCGCTGAGACTCATGAGCCGGGCATGGTGGTATGGGACACCGTGGTCGAGCTGTCGGCCTACGCTGGGGCTACGTGCCTCCTCGTAGTGACCAGTGAGCAACTTAACTCGTGAGCCGATTATGGTAGTATGGGACACTATATTCGCGCTGTCGGCCTACATTGATAAGGTGATGGGGGAGTAGTGCAACCTTTGTGCATAACAGCCCTGGCAGCCCTTTGTAGTGACCGCGAGCATATTCTGAAGTCGCAGTGCGCCTTAGCGTTCGCCGCGATATATAGAGTATGAACTAGGCCTGTTTTTGTATTGTGATGAATCGTTTAAGGGGTGATGGGGGAGCGGTGCAACCTTTGTGTGTAACAGCCCTGGCAGCCTCTGCAGTGGCCTAGAAAACACACCATCGTCTGATATTAACTAGGACTGACGACCCTAGAATGGATCATGTTTGGGAATGATACAAGGGAGGTACCTTAGTTTCCCAATCCTGCTGTTTGAAATGGATAAATAAAAAAACTCGGTAATCATGCTCATCATGCATTGCATGTGCCTGGAAGATGTGGAGCACTGTGGGATGTAAGCATGCCGCGAGCGTGAGATGGTGTCGCATGAGGGAGTATGTCGGTGAGGGCATCCATCATACCTGCATACATACTTACATTAATAAGAGTAACTAGGAGTGTTTGACTTCTTGCTTTATCATTACTGCTTGACTGCATTGATAATATGATAACTTATGCCTTATTGTTCCACTGAGTTAGCTACTCACTCCCACATTACGGGACGGTGTTGCGCACACCAACCAGACTCTGTCTCAGGTTTAGGCGAGCCGACAACTCTGGAGGCGGAGCTTGATTATGAGGAGGACCAGGAGGAGTTCTCGTATATGCAGTTCTCTAGCGGCTTCGACTAGGCTGTCAGGACTGGCGGGTTTTGCAGGGATTGTACTTAGTTTTATTTTTGATATGTTGTTTATAAAACAGACATGTATATGGTGACTCAGATGGATTCATACTCTAGAGAATGAAACGTTTATTTTGTTCTTTACATACATATATATATATAGTTCAGTCTTCCGCTTGCTTTTATACAATTGACCTGGAGTATGAATTACTGTTTTGGTATAATCTTATTCATGTTTATTGCTCTAACACAGATAATATTCAAACATCATTAAATATGTTGCATAAGTGATGCGTTGGAACTCGAGAGTTGAGTTACACTCGACCCCCGATTTTCAAGGCGTTACAAGTTGGTATCAGAGTATGATTTTGATTAAACCGGACCTGAGTTATGTTCCCACAACATACGCTGACACATGACAACCTAGGAGGGTGCGAGAAAACATAGAAACAGTCCTAGGTTTTCCCGACTTCGTCATTCGACGAAGTTCATCGAAAATAGACATTTTAATCGAGTTTATACTCGATCCTGACCGCACGTATCGATCCCAAATCACTTCTAGACCGTCTATTGATGTGTCTAGATCGCTATCCACCCAAATCCAGTTGTTAAAAATTAGAAAAGATCAGTCCAGATCTGAAATTTCTTGAAAACATCCGATCTATAACCGAATCGAGTCGGGGGCCTCCCCACTTAAATCCAAAGGGACCCAGGGTCGAACCAAGGTGCATTTGGCACCTTGGGATCATGGGGAACATGGCCCAACCGCGGCGGCGCGGCTCCGGCCAAGACGGACCGCGGCGCGCCGCCGTCAGGTGGCCCATCTGGTGTAGGGCCGGGCCTGGGAACGGTCGGCCCGACCTCCCCAATCGTGTGGTGCGTGCGGTTTTGGGCTAGGGTTTAAGATTTTTAGGGCTGGAGCCCCCCTCCCTCTCACATCTTCCCTTCCAAACGCCCATTCCCTCCATTTCTGATTTTTCTCTCAACCCATTCCCCTAAATCACTCAATCCCCCATTTTTGTCCATAACTCACCCACTCCCATTGATCACAACAGCCCTAGCCCCCTGCTCAGTGTGAGGATGTGTCTCTGCCCTCACCCGTTGCGCCTCCTACTGGAGATGTCAATACCCGCGGTTTACTCGAGCGATTTCAGCGCTTGAGACCTCCTTCATTCATGGGCACTCATAGACCCGAGGAGGCAGAGTTTTGGCTTGACCGCATCTCCAAGATGCTTCGGATCTTTACCTTGTTCGGAGGCGAGCGAGGTTGGAGCCGCTTTCATGTTTGAGAGGGAGGCCAGTTTATGGTGGGATAGTGTGCTGCGGTCTGTCGCAGCAGATTACGTGTGGACTTGGGAGGCTTTCGAGTTTCGGTTCCATGAGAAATACTACCCGCAGACGTATCGACATGAGCGGGAGGATGAGTTTCTGCGCCTCAGGCATGGAGGCATGCCGATTACGGAGTACGAGCACCGCTTCACAGAGTTGGGCCGCTTTGTCCCGACTATACTGGTGGATGAGCAGATGTGGATGCGCCGTTTTTCCTTGGGTTTGCGACCGGAGATACGGTCGAAGATATGCTGCCTCAGTATACCTACCTAATATGCAGCACTGGTTCACATGTCTATGACAGCAGAGCAGGATGTGAACCGGTTGGCCTGATCTCGTGGTGCTATGGTTGCGAGGCCACGACAGGAGATACAGAGCAAGCCTATCCTAGGCAAGAGGCCTCGTGCTGACTCGCCTCCCAGGATCACAGCGCCAGTGGCTCCGGTGAGGCGCCCTATTGTGACCTGCAAGTACTGCGGAAAGCAGGATCATCTTATTGGGAGTTGTTTCGCGCGGATGAAGGATAGTGGTTTTTCTCCGCCACAGATGTTGGGTCGTTCTCGCCCCGAGCCTTATCGACTACACCTTCTGGTGTACTGCACATCCTTCCTTTCGACCTCCTGCATCACGGTTCAGGCCGCCGCAACGGCCCTTGGCCCCTCAGCCGAACCGTCAGCAGCAGGCGCGCGTTCATACGCTTGTGGCTGAGGCACCTGAGACGTCACTTGCGGCCCCGACAGCTTTTGAGGGTACGGCTCACATTTTTAGTACTTCTGTTTCCTTGTTGGTGGACACTGGGTCCACTACTTCTATTATTTCTTGTGGGGCAATTAAACGTCTATCTTTGCGTACTATTCCCACTAAGGGACTGAGACTTACTACGGCCACTGGTACTTTTTCTGATATCGCACGGTTATGTGAGGGTTGCTCTGTGGATTTGGGTAGCCACACCGTGCTCGTCGACCTCATCATTGCTCCGCTGTGGCACTACGATGTTATTCTTGGTATGGACTGGCTTTCGAAGATGAGAGCAGAGATAGATTGCGATACTCGAGTCGTGACGGCCTATGACTCAGACGGCGCAGCTTTCACGTTTCCAGTACAGGTCAGTTGGCGTTGCCGTGTTGACTGTTATACTGCTTTATTAGCGCTGATTGATGGTCCGACGTTGAGAAATACGCCGGTGGTTCAAGAATTTGCAGGTGTGTTTGAGACTATTCCTGGTTTACCTCCTCGGCGCGAGATCAATTTTACAATTGATCTTACGCCTGGTGTGACACCCATCTCATTGCTGACTTATCGTATGCCTCCATGTGAGATGGAGGAGATGCGAAAACAGATTGACGAGCTGGTAGACAAGGGTTTTATACGACCTAGTGTGTCTCCTTGGGGAGCACCTGTGCTATTTGTGAAGAAGAAGGACAGGTCGCTACGGTTATGTATTGACTACCGTAGGTTGAACCAGGTCACAGTGAAGAACAAGTATCCTTTGCCCAGGATAGATGATCTGTTTGATCAGTTGAGGGGGGTGAAGTATTTTTCGAAGATTGATATACAGTCGGGGTACCATCAGTTGCGCGTGAGAGATGAGAACGTGCAGAAGACAGCCTTCAGGACGTGCTTTGGGCACTATGAGTTCCTGGTGATGTCGTTCGGCCTTACGAACGCACCAGCCGTGTTCATGGATCTGATGAACCGGGTATTTCGGCCCTTCCTGTACCGATTCGTCATCATCTTTATTGATGACATTTTGATATACTCTACTAGTCGGGAGGAGCACGAGGAACACCTGAGGGCGGTGTTGGGTACACCGAAGAAGAACCAGTTGTTCGCACAATACAGTGAAGTGCGACTTCTGGCAGGAGGAAGTCAAGTTCCTCGGACATGTAGTGTCCAAGGATGGGATAGCAGTGGACCTTGCTAAGGTAGTCGCGGTTCAGGATTGCCAGCAGCCTGGCTTGGTTACCGAAGTAAGGAGTTTTCTTGGCCTGGCAGGGTATTACAGACGCTTCATTCGTGATTTCTCAAAGATTGCCAGGCCGTTGTCTCAGTTGACCCGTAAGGACCTGAAGTTCACCTGGAATGAGAAAGCGGAAGCAGCTTTCAAGGAGCTGAAGGACAAGTTGACGTCCGCCCCTGTGCTAGTATTGCCAGAGCAAGGGGAGAAATACACGATATATACTAACGAGTCTCGCATCGGTTTAGGTTGTGTCCTGATGCAGAAGGACAGGGTGATTTCGTATGCCTCGAGATAATTAAGGAAGCACGAGGAGAATTACCCTACACACGACCTGGAGTTGGCAGCTGTCATCTTTGCATTGATGCTCTGGAGACATTACCTCTACAGAGAGGAGTTCGAGCTTTTCTGCAACCACAAGAGCCTTAAGTACATATTTACACAGTGAGACTTGAATATGAGACAACGTCGATGGATGGAGACCTTGAAGGACTTCAAGTTCGAGGTTTCCTACCATCCTGGCAAGGCGAACCTTGTGGTAGACGCGTTGAGCCGCAAGAAGGCTATAGCATTTGCGGCACCGTTGATGATAGCTGAGTGGGACATGGTTGAGTTCGTGCGGGACTTTGAGCAGAGACTCACTGTGGAGGAGCCATTTGAGTGTGTTGCGCACGTTCGAGTGCGACCACTTATTGACGACAGGGTTATTGAGGCCCACAAGGGCGATGTGCGGCTGTCTGAGCTTCGAGAGCAAGCTAGCGACGCCGAGGACTCCGAGTGGAGAGTTGATTCTGATGGGGGTCTACGATTCCGTGGCCGCCTATGCGTTCCTGATATGCCTGACTTGAGACGCGAGCTTCTCGAGTCTGCCCATAACTCGAAGCTTGCGATGCATCTTGGTAGCACGAAGATGTACCGGGATTTGAGACAGACGTATTGGTGGGATAATATGAAGGCCCACATCGCTGAGTTTGTGTCTCGATGTCTGACGTGCCAGCAGGTCAAGGCTGAACATCGCCGACCTCCTGGACTGCTTCAACCCATATCCATAGCAGAGTGGAAGTTGGACTTCATCTCCATGGACTTCATATATGGGCTGCCGAAGACGAGGAAGGGACACGATTCTATTTGGGTGATTGTGGACCGGTTGACCAAATTGGCCCATTTCCTCCCTATCAGAGTTACGAACTCTGCAGACGAGCTGACTAGGTTGTACATCAGGGAGATCGTCCGTCTGTATGGAGTTCCTTTAGAGATCGTGTCGGACAGAGACACTCGGTTCACATCTATCTTCTGGACTCGTATCCAGGAGGCGATGGGTGTGAAGTTGAAGTTCAGTACGGCGTTTCATCCTCAGACTGATGGGCAGACAGAGCGGGTGAATCAGATTCTGGAGGATATGTTGCGGGCATGTGTGTTGGACTTCAAGGACAGCTGGGATGACTGTCTTCCTTACGCAGAGTTCGCCTACAATAACAGTTTTCAGGCGACTATTGGTATGGCGCCATATGAGGCCCTATATGGTCGTCCCTGCAGAGCACCGCATTGTTGGGCTGAGGTTGGCGAGCGTAGTCTGATTGGCCCGCAGTTGGTTCAGGCAACTACAGAAAAGGTCGACATCATCAGGCGTCGACTACTTACAGCACAGAGCAGGCAAAAGAGTTACGCCGATACGAGGCGGCGACCACTTGAGTTCGAGGTCGGGGATCATGTATTCCTCCGAGTTTCCCCTATGAAGGGAGTCCTTCGGTTTGGGAAGAAGGGGAAGCTCATGCCGAGGTTTATCGGTCCATTTCAGATACTGGATCGTGTGGGTGATGTGGCGTATCGTCTCGCTTTGCCCACACCACTTGCATCTGTACACAACGTATTTCATGTATCTATGCTGAAGAAGTACGTTCCTGATCCTTCACATATCATCAGATGGGAGCAGGTATAGCTGAGCGAGGATGCTACGTATGAGTTGCGCCCGACGCGTATCCTTGACAGAAAGGAGCAGGTACTGCGTAGCAAGGTCATTCCACTCGTGAAGGTACTATGGACACATCATTCAGAGGAGGAAGCTACTTGGGAGACTGAGGCCGAGGTCAGGAAGAACTACCCTCAGATTCTCGAGGAATACGAAAATGTACAAATTTCGAGGACAAAATCTTTTGTTTAAGGGGGGTAGATTGTAACGACCCGTAAATTTTCGTACAAGGGTTCGAGTATCACCTCGACCAGAAATCACTTAGGATTAAATCCTTTAGAAATTTAACAAAGTTAACTAAGTGCTAAACTAGGTTAGCCATGAAATCCGTTAGAATCGCTTTAAATACGATCTGCAAGACCCAAAACTTATAGAATCATTGACGCTAGGTTACCCTAAAGTTTAGGATCAAACTCATTACCCGGCTATTCTCGGGAATGACGTACCTCTCGAACCGGAGTCTATTCCGGAGAGGTTTTAGGCTATATAAGGGCCTTATAACAGCCCCTCTCACAGCCATACGAATTTGGGATAAAACCCTAGAGAGAGAGAGAAAAAGAGAGAGAAAGCTTGGGATTTGTGGGAGCACCTTCCTCCTACTGCTTTCGATCATCACACGGGCTGCACCGCCTCTTTCTAGACGCTTTCCCTGCGATACCGACTCTGTTTTAAGGTAATAAACCCTAACCCTAGACCTATTTTGAGGTGTATAGGCTACAGGTTATGAACTAGCTAACCGATTTCACTCTTTAGGCTAGAAAACTCCCGAATACGGAAGCTCCTCAACCCTTGTCGATCCGTTGAGATTCCAAGAAGCAAGGTGAGGACTTTAGGTGTATAGGTTGCGGTTTTCAACGCTTTCAATGTCAGATAATGGTAGATTCATGATCTGCATGGAATTGCACATGTACAAAGTGCTTTCCGTTTTCTGTTTCGATTAAAATTGTAGAATTTGGAATTTCACATACTCTAGGTATTCGTATAAAATACCGTATACGTATTTTTTATGGAAATATGTTTGACATGTTTATTTGTCGTATGGATATATGACGTATGGATAAAATACTTATTTGGCGAAAGGATTCGCCTAAATACATGTTTACTAATAAACACTATGTATGTAGAAATACAATATTGTAAGAAGTACCGTATACATGTATATTTTAGCGAGGTGTTTGTCATGATTAATTGTTGTATAAATATATTATGTGCGTATAAAATAATTGCTTGGTGAATGAAATCGCCGTATTACAAGTTCCCTTGTAAATACTATGTATGTCGAAATTGGGTATCCTAGAAAATACCCCATGCGTATAAATTTTGCTAATGTAATTATCATGATTATTTGTTGTATGAATATGATATATACGTATAAAATACTAGTTTGGTAAAAGGACAACCCTAGTGCACTTTCCTCTAACATACGTCTTGTATATTGAAAAAGTGCATTCCAAGTGTTGGTGAAATTGCTTGTGAGTGTAAGTGCTTAAGTGTTAGTGCCTTAGGTAGGTGCTGAGATGGGGTTCTCAACTACCTTAGAGTCATGTATGATACCCTCTATGTGGTTGTTTACTCTAACCACTCACTTATGAAATATATGTATTTGTATCCCTATTTGTATAGTGCTTTACAACATGCTTTTGAATATGCTTTGTAACTTGTTTATTAACATGCTTTATGACATGTTTTATAACATGATTGCTAGTGTTCTTGAATTACCATGTTATCATGCTGTACTTCACATGCTATGGTTAGGAATTGATTGAGCTTGGGACTATGTCCATAGTCCAAGCATCCGGTATCAGACTTGGAGTTGTGGTTGAGATTCGTTTCGCCACACATGATGTGCTGGCGAACCCGTGTCGTACTTCAGTTGGCGATAGTGGTTGGCCACACGAGGTGCTTCTGCGCTTCATATCGCCCAACTTGTTGTGCGCTCGATCCAGCCGAACACGTCAAGTAACCCATGTGTCTTATGTATGTTCACCATGTTTGGTCGCTAATGTTTGAACCTAGGGTGCCAAACTTACCAGTGAAAATCCCGTTAACCATGGTACCTCGATCCGCTAAGACTCATGAGCCGGGCATAGTGGTATGGGACACCGTGGTTAAGCTGTCGGCCTACGCTGGGGCTACGTGCCTCCCCGTAGTGACCAGTGAGCAACTTAACTTGTGAGCCGATTATGGTGGTATGGGACACTATATTCGCGCTGTCGACCTACATTGATAAGGTGATGGGGGAGTGGTGCAACCTTTGTGTGTAACAGCCCTGGCAGCCCTTTGTAGTGACCGCGAGCATATTCTGAAGTCGCAGTGCGCCTTAGGGTTCACTGCGATATATAGAGTATGAACTAGGCCTGTTTCTGTATTGTGATGAATCGTTTAAGGGGTGATGGGAGAGCGGTGCAACCTTTGTGTGTAACAGCCCTGGCAGCCTCTGCAGTGACCTAGAAAACTCACCATCGTCTGATATTAACTAGGACTGACGACCCTAAAATGGATCATGTTTGGGAATGATACAAGGGAGGTACCTTAGTTTTCCAATCCTGCTGTTTGAAATGGATAAATAAAAAAACTCAGTAATCATGCTCATCATGCATCGCATGTGCCTGGAAGATGTGGAGCACTGTAGGATGTAAGCATGCCGCGAGCGTGAAATGGTGTCGCATGAGGGAGTATGTCGGTGAGGGCATCCATCATACCTGCATACATACTTGCATTAATAAGAGTAACTAGGAGTGTTTGACTTCCTGCTTTATCATTACTGCTTGACTGCATTGATAATATGATAACTTATGCCTTATTGTTCCACTAAGTTAGCTACTCACTCCCATGTTACGAGACGGTGTTGCGCACACCAACCAGACTCTGTCTCAGGTTTAGGCGAGCCGACAACTCTGGAGGCGGAGCCTGATTATGAGGAGGACCAGGAGGAGTTCTCGTATATGCAGTTCTCTGGCGGCTTCGACTAGGCTGTCAGGACTTGCAGGTTTTACAGGGATTGTACTTAGTTTTATTTTTGATATGTTGTTTATAAAATAGACATGTATATGGTGACTCAGATGGATTCATACTCTAGAGAATGAAACGTTTATTTTGTTTTTTACATATATATATATAGTTCAGTCTTCCGCTTGCTTTTATACAATTGACCTGGAGTATGAATTACTGTTTTGGTATAATCTTATTCATGTTTATTGCTCTAACACAGACAACATTCAAACATCATTAAATATGTTGCATAAGTGATGCGTTGGAACTCGAGAGTTGAGTTACACTCGACCCCCGATTTTCAGGGCGTTACAGGTACAAGTACTAAATAGATTCAAATATGAATTTTGGTAGCATTTCAGCTCATATCATTCATGTCTCCATAAGAGATGAGTTGTATGGATATTTTCCATACATCTTCCTTCATTAATATGGTAAAGGAGTACCAAAAATCCCTTGAGAATTTTGGGATAACTTGAGATATTATAAAAATTGCACATAATACTGCTCCATGGATCATCCGCGCAACTCCTTGGACAGTTGCGCGGGTCGAGGAGTTGCGCGGTTCTGCCTTCTCTTCTTTCACTCTTCTCTCTCTAATACTTGTCAAAAGTATTGGTCTTCTGAAAATTCGATGCCTCAAATGAGGGGGTAGGGGTATTTATAGGCTTTCGCACATGTGGGCCCTCGAATCTTATGCCGTGGACCCCACTTCGCACCACTTTGAAAGTCTCAATCCAACCGTCCCTTTGGAGAGTTGCGTGGGTTGACGTGTAACACCCCGTACTTTTCAGTACTCAGGTGTTACCGTGTGACCAAACTTAGTATAAATACAAGCCAGGCTTAAGTAAACATTCACGTTCATCTTAGTTTAAATCTGATCGTTAAAACGGTCCCCATCCATATGTTGACCAATCTGTCCGTTGGCGCTCCAATAATATTTAATAAGTACTATACTTTCTTTATTTATTATATTATAAACGTTACACAAACATAGCTTTAAAAAAAATTACAGATGTATTTCGATAATCTATTTAACATATAAAAATGTATGAAAATGTATTGTAATGGGATACGTATATATTTAATGTATATAAAATATTATGAAAATAATATTATATTAATTAAACATAGTGGATAATAATTTTACAATATATAATTGAATTATAAATATTAACGTAGTATTAAACAGGTGTATAAAAAATTATTAGGTATTTTAATAAGATGGTATATTATTTAACAATGTGATTTTACAAAAGATATTGTGCAATTTTCAATCCATATATATGTGTAATATGATATTGTATATTAGGAATTATATATTAATAAATATGTGATTAATAGCATGAAAATAGTAGATATTAATATTAAAAATTATATTTACATATATGTATGAGTTTTTAATAATAAGTAAATCCATGTTAACATTAATATTGGTTAATAACACATGATGAAAGCCTTAAATGGACCCTTGAACTCTTTTAACCGTCAATGTTCAATTGCGGACTGATCCGACTGACAGATCAACGGGAAATCCATAAACAGAACCCAAATCAAGCTATGGGCTCCACCTGGACCTTGGATCTGCCCCACCTTTCATAAAAGGCCATGGAAAGGTCCACCAAATAGGGTGGACGGGGTGGATTGATCAGAATCGTCCCTATGGGCCCCAACTTTAATGCATGTGCATGAGGAGTGCGTGCACTCGCTGCACACTGGGTTGGAAAACACAGTCAAATCGCCTCTGATCGATATTTTCGAAAGAAGGAAATTCCTTCTTTCCTCTTTCTCGCGCCTAGACATTTTTAAACAGACAGATAACCATCCGTTTGCTTCAATCGTGGCCCATCATCATACCCCATACGCATGATCCAAACCACCCACATTAAAGAGGGCCAAAAACCCTACAATCCATGACTGATTCCACCCATTGGATCGTACACGTAGGCGCACAATATTGGCTGTAAATCAGGCTACAAACACACTATTCAAAAATGGAAACTTCTGCCCTTTCTTTCTTTCCATGCTGGCGATCCGCGTGAAGCTAGATCTACGGATCTCAACTATTGGAGTGAGCCTATCTCAGCCATCCATTGCCAATCCACACAGATTAGGTTTTTGGTAGAAAACCGGTGCAAGAAAACCACCAGCTGCTAGCTGTTTCTAGAGACCGGACAACACGATCGAATCCTGGCCATCCATCCTCTATCCGATGGCTTAGGGAGACTTAGGGCATCAAAACGAGGAACTTATATCGCATGGGATGAGCTGCTCCATTCCTTATAGCCGCACCTCTAAAAACTCAGCCATTTTCGTTGTCATTTGAACCCACCACCAAAACCCCAATGGAGCTTCGTTTTGCTTCTTCCTCAAGCTCCACGACACCATTCTGAGTCATCCCATGCCCTCATTTCAAAGAAACGGACGCCGATCAGATATCTGTCATTAACGGTAGACCGTTTTCCTCGGCCAAAATGCACGGTTGTCAGTCTAAGTTGGGTCTATCCAACCGTTGTTGGGTCATTGGTAGAAGCAGAAAGAGAGAAAGGAAGAAAAGAGAGAAGAAAGAAAAAGAAAAAGAAGAGAGAAGAAGGAGAGAAATGGAAGAAGATACAGAGAAAGAGGGAGAGAGAGAAGGTGCGCCTGTGCTGCACCATGCCTCACTGCTGAGTCGTACCTATTCACAACGGGTTTTGGTCAGGTTGGAGCTGCTTCCAGCCAGAAAAGAAGAAGAAAAGGAAACAGGATGGAAAGAGAAGAAGAGAGAAAGAGAAGGGAAAAATAGGGGAAAGAAAGAGAGAGAAAACAGAAAGAAGAGGCGGCTGGGAGAGCCATTTATATTTTTTAAAAATCTTTTCTTGCTGTCTACACGTTGCTGTTTATATATATATGTATATATATTTTAAAATCTTATATATATATATATATATTTTAAAATCTTTTAAGAGAGAAGAAGAAAAGAGAGTGAATGAGAGGAAGAAAACGAGGAAGGAAGTGAAGCTTGGGCCTAATGGCTACCGAGTCGACTCGGGTGAAACCGAGTCCAGTCAAGTCTAATTTAGGTTAAGTCAGGCTTGGGCATGGCCCATGCTTTGCTGGACATCCCAGCATATAAGGAAAAGAAAGGAAGAAGAAAAAGGGAAGAAAAGTGAGAGAGAGAGAGAGAGAGAGAGAGAGAGAGAGAGAGAGAGAGAAGAGAAGGGGAGAGAGGGAGAGAGTGGCTTTTGGTGGCTGTCAAGTCACCTTGGCTGAAACTGAGCCTGACTGGACCTGATATGGGTTGGATCTTGCTGGAGTCCTAGCTGAGAGTGAAAGAAGGAAGAGAAGAGAGAAAGAAAAGAAGAGCGGAAAAAAAAAGAAAGGAAAAAGAGAGAAAGATGGGTTTTCTTAGTAATTGCTGAGTTGACTCAGCTGGAACCGAGTCCAGTGAGTCAAGTTGGGCTTGGGCCTAGTTGGATCACCATCAAAGAACAGAAGAGGAAGAGGAGGAAGAGAGATGGGGGATGCGGCTACGTCAATACGTTGGTTAACAAGCAGGGCTGGTTTGAGTTGACTCAGTTGGTGTTGAGCGGTGCTTGGACCCAAATCTGCATTGGGTTGACTCGGTGGGATAGGTAAGTAGCATCTTCATATTCTAAATTCTAAAGTCATGATAGTTGAAAGTATTTAATTCTAAATTTTATTTGAATATGTAGGAACCTTACACATCTTTGGAATTTGTCATATTTAAACTCTAGGCAAAAATCAAGACAACCCATGTAAGATCGAGCCGACCTCTTGCAATTTCAGTTGAGTAGGACTAAATCCTAAGAAGCACATACACTATCTAATAACGCGAACCTAGTCATAAGGTGAAGACTCACCCTTTAAGCTTCCCACTTAATTTCATCAATCTGGATATAGATGATGACATGATTCTTCTAATCGAGTTACTTACCTTGCTATTGAATATCATAATTTGTTGTGAAATAAATTCATGTGTTGGATGATAGGCATCTCTCTTTAATTATAACATGCACAAATGGTTTGATGATAACATGCTATTTTCTTTAGTTGTACATGCATTGATTAACTACATGTTACCATTTGCACTTAAGTGATGGAACGAATGGAACCTATCTTGGACTTACTATCATGCAGTTCTTAATTGCTTTACATGGCTTGGATCACACCTTTTCTTACATAGCTTGGACCGCACGTTGCCTATGTGGCTTAGATGTATATTTGCCCTCATGGCTTGATGGTCTATTGGTGCCCTTTTGTGGCTTGTTGGTTATGTTTGCATACCCTATTGTTTCTTAGCCATCTTGCGGAGTTCAGTCGTATCATGATTTTCGAGTGGAGTTGAAACTCATTTATCAATTTTTTAGTCATCTTGCGGTATTCACGTACGATATGATTTTCAGGTGGTTTAGAGCTGTATGTTTGTTTTTCTAGCCATCTTGCAGTATTCAGTCGTACCATGATTTTCGAGTGGAGCTGAAGTCCGCTTATCGATTTTCTAGCCATCTTACGGTGTTCACGTACGACATGATTTTCGGGTAGTCTAGGGTTTGTATGTTTGTCTCTTCATCTGCGGTGTTCATTCGTACCATGATTTTTGAGTGGAGCTGAAGTTCGCTTATTAATTTTTTAGTCATCTTGCAGAGTTCATGTACGACATGATCTCCGGATGAAGAAGAGGTTTGAAGGTTGATTTCCTATTCACCTCATAGAGTTCACTTGTACCATAATTTTCGGGTGGAGTTGAAGTTCGCTTATCGATTTTCTAGCCATTTTGTGAAGTCCACCTATAAATGTGATTCTCGGGTGTAATAGAAAGTCGTATGGTTGATTGTTTGGTTATCTGGACATGTTTCCTTGCATTGTGACTGCATTATATTTTGTTTATGATGAGATTTTGTTGATTGGTTTGATTTTCTTAATATGAGTATGACTATGAAATGCCCTATTTAGTGTATCTAATTTCATGACTTACAATCTATATTGGATTATGGATGATGAGTGCGTAATCTTAGAAGGTGTTCCTCACTGCGATAGCCATTGATGCTATTAAACTGTAACAGTTGATGCAGGTATAGGGTGAGTCGATGCTGGTCACTAGGTTGCAGGAGCAGATCGAATAGCTAGGGAGCTAGGCGGGGCCCTTATGGCCCATATTGAGCCTCACCACTAGTTGATAGATTCCTGCTTGTGTTTAATGAACTTGGTTATTTGTGATTGTATAAGTCCTGTATGGGCACTACATTTGAAATTTTGTAATGATCAAAATGTTTTTATACAATGCATGGTTTAATCTAGCTTTATTGCTATTAACTCTGATTAATGGTAAACGGTTCAAATTTACACTTGATTTTATAAGCTAACACTCGGGTTTTTGGGAAATAGGTTATATACTTGGGTCCTAAAAACATGGGGCGTTACACGGTACAAATATGATGATTTGCGCGGTCCAGCACAACTCATGCTCCACGCAACTCATTACCTGCACAACTCAAGCCTTTTCTTCAATCTTCTATTCTTCAATCTTCTACTCTTTCTTCTTTAAACAATTTTCATGCTCCAACACTACTATTAAAAGTAAATATGTCTAAAATCTAGTTCATTCTAACACTTGACAAATTCCTATCGGATCCTTGAGGGCTTTAAATTATTATGTATATTTTATTAACAATTTTTCAGGGATATATGGTTTATATTTTCAAGAGTAAGAGTGATGCTTTCACTTGTTTTATCAATTTTAAAGCATTGGTTGAAAATTAAAAGAGAATAAAGATTAAGTGTTTAAAAACTAACAACGGATGAGAGTATAGGTTGAAAGGATTCAAATATTTTTTACAGTGAACATGACATTAAGACATTGCACGGTTTGTGATAGTCTATAACAGAATAGAGTCATAGAACATATGAATCATGTATTTATAGATCGTGCTAGGAGCATGCTAAGTTCAGTTAGGTTCAAGCAGTCTTTTAAGCAAAAACCATTAACATATCTTATTACTTAATAAATCGTTCTCCCACAAATATATTAGATCGTAAGATTCTTGAAGATGTATGGTTTGAAAACCTATTAATTATTTATGCATTCATAGTTTTAATTGTTATGTTTATGTATGGATTCTCAAATAGCAAAGGACTAAACTAGATGCAAGGTTTAGAAATTGTGTTTTTCTTAACTATAAAAATGAAACAAATAAGTACAAATTGTGGGACCCTGCTACCCACAGGTTAGCGATTAGCCAAGATGTTTTTAATTAAGATTCGATACAAAAAGACAAGGAATTGTTGAACTCAAAGTCATGAGAAATAATTGAATTGAAATTTTCAAACGATGTTCAAAATCATCCCACTGGTTTAGAAGATCAACAAATTGATGATATTATTGAAGATGAAATTGATGAAGAGTATGTAGATAAGATACTAAGTGTTGAAACTTAAAGTGATCAAAGCTAGCTAGAAACATCTTCAAAAAACTTCTTTTTGCTCAAGGATTATGTGAAGACTTATATTTACATGATAGTAAAGAGTGAGCCTTGTTCATACTAAAAAGACATGTGATTTTGTGGATGTTTGTCGGTGAAAAGCAACCATGAAGGAGGAGAAGAAAGATTTACATAAAAATAGGATGTGGGAATGGGTTGAATTATTCAAAGGGTGGAAGGATGTTGATTACAAATGGGTTTAAAAGTTGAAGAATGATAATAATGAAAATATTGAAAAATACAAAGCTTAACCAACAGTAAGAGTGTATGCCAAAAAATTACGTATCGATTTTAATGAAAATTTCTCTTTAGTTTTTTTTTTTTTTTTTTTTTTTTTTTTAAAAAAAAATTTTTGTTCATATTATGTTGAGTGTGGCAGTGGTGCTTAACTTAGAACTTGAACAATTTCATGTAAAAGTCACATTTTTATATAAAAATCATAATGGAGAAATTTATATGATTCAACCTGAATGTTTTTTTGAAAAAAGTAAGAAGAATTTCATTCGATGATTGAACATATCACTTTATGGTTTAAAGCATAAGCCAAATTATTGATATAAATAATTTAATTCATTCATCGTGAGATTGAGATACAAATATGTGAGGTAAACTATTGTGGTCCTTACTCTTACCCGGGTGGTAGATTCCAAGGAGTTTTAACACTGGGTCAAGGGTTCGAGTACCCACCAGTGGTGAAATCCCACGGCATGCATGTGTGGGGTGTGTGTGCGTGTGTGTGGGGTGTGTGTGTTAAATAATAATAATAATAATAATAATAATAATAATAATAATGTGGATTTATTATTTTGTTATTGTATATACATGACGCGTGAGTTGTACGTATTAGCAAAGATACAATTATAGCATTAAAAGCTTGTTTGACTAAGAAATTCGATATATGAAGGAGTTTTGTGCCACTTTGATATGCTGAATTCTAATCTAATCAATAAACCATTTTCTATTAGTTGCAAGTTGTCTTTAGATCAATGTCTCAGAGAAAAAGTCGAGAAGGCATATATGTTTCAAGTATCATATTCATTGATGGTAGAAAACCTATGCTTGTTATGGTGTGCATTAGACCATACATTACACAAGCAATAGGAGCAATCAAGTAGTTGATAGAAGAATTTAAATTCAAACAAAAAATGGTGGTGATTTACCATGGTAGTAAAAGAAAATTACACTTGGCTAAGAATTTGGTATCTCATGCCTGAACTAAGCACATTGGTATTCAATATCACTTTGTTTGTGATATCAGAGAAGATGGACGGATCTAATTACAGAAGATTCACACTAAAGACAACGTAACGGATATGTTGATAAAGCTTATTGTAAGGGATAAGTTTGTTTGGTGCATAACTTCTCTTAGATTTTTTTTGTTATCTAGTGATTGATAACGTTTGGGCATCTGTTATTGGGAGTGTTTTTCGCACCATTAGAAAAATTAGTCTTCAAGTGTGAGAATGTTCAGGTCATGAGCGTCATGAGCATATATGTATGATGTTTTTAATATAGAAATAACTCTCCTCCTCCATCCCTCTCTCTCTCATGCACGTACAGTGTTGTCTAGTTCCACCAAGGTTTTTTTACATTGCTCTTCCTTGTGGTGTGGTTTATATGTAACACCCCAAACTTTTCAATACTTGCGTATTGAAAGTCCTCGAGTATTACCATGAAAATTTAATTTAATATATAAGTATGTGGGAACACACATAACCTACACACCATCACCAAATTGACAAATAATCCATCAATCTATCTCATTTAAAACATCCATTACACTCTAACCTGAATTTGACCATTGGGAGTAATCCTCATCCATAGATCAAGCTATCCTACGATTGATCTTTAAAATGGACCATCACATCATCATGAAATTGACATTGGGCGTAATTTAAGCCCTTTAGACCCTATTATCAATGAATCTAAACATTAGGTCATGATCATGAAAGATGGATGAATGTTTTATATCGTTAAAATCAAAATTTTAATGGGTAGAAATACATCATTGATCATTCATAGTTTTCCTCGATGAATGTCCACAAAATGCTTAATAAGTCCAATTTAGTTGTACACTATCAATTTTAGGACTTAAATAACAAGATCCACCGTCCATTAAATTTCACATCATATCCACTGAATGACCTGTTTGAAAGTCAGTCAATGACAACAAGGATGATCTAAAGATAAATTCCAATGACTCTAATAGATTATTTCTCACATCAAAGTAGGTCTAGAAATAAATTTAGAGGCCCCAACCTAACTAGGAAGAATCCAACGAGTCACACTCTTTCTATATATCCTAATGGATTCGGTAGTTGTCTATGCACCTTACATTTTGCATCTTCACTCAAACGAACCCACCCTATCTAATAGTTCATCAAAGAGACGAATCACACCTCTACACTAGGGCAACTCGAGAAATCCCATGTAGAACTTGATTTACAATTTTAAAGCAATCTGACCGTTAGTTTTGAGTTTAACCGTTCCTAACCATTCAAATCGCATAACCACCAATCGAATTCATTTTTTGGCGATCTAACCTTATATTTAGTGGGTCAGGAAGGTGTGCAACCTGTCATCAATTTACAAAACCAACCATTACTGGGGCACACATGTGAATTAGATCGGAAAGCATCACTCGTGCATGTGTACATGAATAAATGAGAACCAAAACAATGAAATAGTCAAAGGAAACTTTCCTTCTTCGATTCTTATTACCAATACAACCACCGTCCTTGAAGATTTTCCTAAATCAATCTAAACCATTCATCAAGTCAAAGCTCTAGGGAAGTTTCAATGGAAGGCATTTCCCTACCCAACTCTCATCTAGTGTGACCCACTTAGATCTTAGACCTGCTTCGTTTTTGGACCACTGTCTTAACATGATCTAGATAAACTGAGGGACGAAGTAGATTTTCTCTCAGATGTCATGGTGGACCCCATCTGGCCTTCACAAATAGTCCACTTTCGTAACCCAAAACTAAAACCTCAAACACAAATAAAGCAACCATAGAGAACAAACGAATTTATGTGGAAAAACCCCTGTGGGAAAAAACTACGGAAGAAAACTACTAGTGATCCACTATAAAAATGAAAGTACAAGAGTTGAGATACTTACAGATGTGAAAGGCCTAGTTTACTCGCTTCCAAGTCCTAGAAACAATTTTTCCCTCCTTGTTATACCCTAATCTCTTATTACACTCATATATAATGTTACACCTAGAATAAAAAAAATCACGTAATTATGTAAAACTACATGTGTTGTCGATCTAAGCTTCGATCAATCGAACCTTCATGTTTGATTAACAGAACATGGCCAAAATTGTCCAACGAGAAAACTAGTAAATTCAGAAAATTTCGATCAATTGACTAGGGTAGTTAATCGATCGAGGACCTCTCTTTCAGTAAATTAAAGGCACCCAATTTCAACAATCTCTTTCGAGGCTTTAATCTTCATGCTCCACTGTTTTAAGCTTTATCCTCCATCTTTAATGGTCTCCATCATAACTCCACTGTCGTCACTTTTTATGTCACTTTGTTTTCATCACTTCAATGCCAAGCCCAAAAAGTAGAACAGAATCTGAACTTATCTTTAAGAATAACTTTTGTGAGCATATCGACTGAATTCACACTTGTGTGGATATTCTCAAGTGTAATATTGCCTTCTTCGAGCACCTATCAAATGAAATGATGACACACATCAATATGTTTAGTATGAGAATGGTATATAGAATTCTTTGCCAAATTAATTGCGCTTTCACTGTCACAATTCATAAACACAGTCTCCTGGTGAAGCCCTAATTCATTCATCATTCCTCTTAGTAAACATCTTTTTTTAATACCTCCGTCACTACCATATACTCAGCTTTAGTTATGGAAAGAGAAATCACAGACTAAAGCTTCAATATTCAACTGATCGCTCCATCAGCTAACTCAAATGAGTAACTGAAAGTTGACATTTTATTGTCCACATTTCTAGCATAATCCGAATCCACATACCCTATAAGTTTTTCGTAAGTAGCTATTTCACAGCATCGCAATATTATTTTTCGGGGTTTAACATGTTACAACACCCACAACATGTGAAATATTCGGTCTGGTAGAGACCATAACACACATCAAATTGCCAACTGTGCTTGAGTAGGGCACACGAGACAAACTGTCTTTCTTTATCTGTAGTAGGACATTACTATGAAGAAAGCTAAAAGTGAGTAGCATGAGGTGTGCTAACTGGTTTAGCATGTCTATCCCATACTTGACTAATACTTTTTCAATGTATTATGCTTCAGACAACCATAACTTACTCCCCTCTCTGTCCCTATGTATATTAATGTCGAGAATCTTCTTTACAACCCCTAAATGTTTCATCTCTAATGTCCTTGATAATTGAGTCTTCAATATATTAATCTTAAACATGCTTTAACTAGCGATAAGCATGTCATCAATATATAATATAGGTACAATGAATTTCTCCATCACTCAGTGTCTTGAAATAGACACAATGATCATATTCATTTATGGTAAATCGATGACTCACCATGAAAGAATCAAATCTTTTATATCATTGCTTGGGCGACTGTTTCGGGTCATACAATGACCTCCTCAACTTACAAACCTTATTCTTTATTCCTTATATCTCGAACCTCTCTGATTACTTCATGTAAATATGCTCTTCTGGTTCCCCATATAGGAAAGCATGATTCACATTTATTTGTTCGAATTTTATATTGTATTGGTCAACCAGCGCCAATACAAATATGATCGACACCTTCTTGACCATAGGTACAAAAATCTCACTAAAGTTGACACCCTTCGTATGTGCATAACTGATGTAGAGAGGGTCACGGACAGTTTCATGGCCAAGATGGATAAAAAAAGGCCCAGTCGACGACAAAAGTGATCCGAACCGTCAGACCTTAGATCGGGCGTATCTCGCAATCCGGAATGAGTTACCTGACGTAAAATATATGATTTTAGGGTAGAACAAGCTACTTTAGCTCACCAACCCCACTATGCCAGGTTACGCAGCCCTAAATTGTGAAAAACCCCTGGATCGACGGTCGTTTCCCTGTTTTAATTTCGTTTTTACTATAAATAGTAAGTTTTAGTTTGATTATAACTCTTCATCCGTCGGGCTTTGAGAGTTGCGCCCAATGTGAAAAGAGCTTAGAATAATTAGGAGAATGGTTTGGTGAAGCCAAATAGGACACTTACTATTTTTGGCCGAAAACCTTGCACACTAGTAGACATCACGACTGTCTATAAATAGTAAGTTTACTATTTATAGTAAGTCGCAATTTCTAGGAGTTTTAGTTGTAGTTTGATTCTGATTTCTTTTCTATTGCTTGGTACCCCTATTTAAAGGGTTACGAACTAATTTTTATTCATTCATTAATCAATTTCGAATTTATTAGAATTTATTCTTATTTTCTACTTTCTTTCGTCGTGGATTCGAGAAGTCTCTGTGAGGAGTCCAGAGAAGTTCCGTGGATTCGAAATACTTATCCTCTTGAGGAAGACGATGCTCGACCTTATGTTCGCCCCTGCGTCAATAACCCTTCGTTATGGCCTTGTATCTATCATATTTCTTCTGATAAATTCACTTAAATCCATTCACTTTATGCCCAACGGAAAGCTCCCCCCAGCTCTCACATCTCATTTTTGTACAAAGAATCCATTTTGTCTTATATCACCACCATCCACTTCTCAGCATCTGTGTCTTCCAATACTTTATAGAAGGTAAACGGCTTCTCTTCATTCGTAATGATAACGAAAGCAACATTTGAGCCATCTCTGTATCTCGTTGGTAATTTGTAATATCTCATTGGATTTCTCCTCATAGGTGGTTGGTCCACCTACTCATGTACCTCTTACTGCAACTTGACTTATACCTGAATCTCACTTTTTTTTTTTATTTCAATGTCGAGTGCTACTGACTTTTTTGTTCTCTTATGTTCATCCTTACGGAACAAGAAATCCTTATCAAACCTGATGTCACAATTAATCGTGATCTTCCATGTGACCCGGTCATACAACATGTATTCTTTCACACCATCGTCATAGCCGACAAAGATACACTTCTTTGCCATTTAGTTTAACTTATCTCTCTCAACTGGCAGAACATGAGAGTAAGCGTCATAACCAAATACTTGCAGCTCTTAGTAGTCTATATCATGACCACTGTACACTTCTTCTAAAATTTTACAATATGTAGCTGTAAACGGGAATTGATTCATTAAGTAACAACCTATATTAATAACCTCCGTTCATAGTTCATTACCCAATGTAACATTACTCAACATACTTTAGGCTCTCTCTAGGAGAATCTGGTTCATACGTTCCACCACACCATTCTATTCTGATATATACATTACTGTATTGTGCCTCACCATCTCTTCATCTTTGAAAAACTGATTGAATTCCCTAAAAGTGAATTCTCCATTATTATTTGTCTTTAGTATTTTTAATTTTTGCCCTAACTGTTTTTTTACAATCGCCTTTCACATCTTGAAGGTGGTACAAATATCATATTTATTTTATAGAAAATGAACCTACACCTTTTATAGAAATTGTTAATGAATGCGGCAAAGAATGACGATCCTCTCATAAAAACCACTAGCAACAGTACCCATACATTTGAATGCACATAATTAAGTATGTGTTAACTAACATGTTTTCCAGACTTAAAAGATAACTGTGATTGTTTACCATATATGCAATGCTCACATACATTAAAATCAATACTTTTGAATGTAGGAATAAAACAACGATAAGAAAATACCTTCATACCATGCTCGCTCATGTGGCCTAGGTGTGCATGCCACAAATATATCAATGTATATTAGTACACTTATTTTTTTCACCTATTTATCAATTATATAGGTCTGTGTGTCAGTGGATTGGTTGAGTCCTTAGAAGCTGAAGACCGAAGACATAAGAGGACTTGAAGCATCAAAGATTGAAAAACAAGTAAATCATTAGGTGCCTTGGTGACCCGAACCTTAGACATAAAATAACCTACCCTTTAGATGATCCATTCTACCTTTAATTAATCACCCATTAGTCTTACAAGCTCATTTAAAACATGATAAATAGGCTAAAAGAAGTTCAAAGCTTCTGTAAACTAAACTGCCCCAAAATAACAGACTTTCGAGCAAAGCTTGATCAATCAAACTTGTCGTTTTTTGCCTATTTTATAGCCGTTGCAAATTGATTTATATATAAAGGGCATTCAGGCTTTTGGCAATTTTATGAATTTTTGGTGTCATTAGAACTTAGGTGATTCCCTACTCAGCCTCTAAACCTATGAGATTTAAGTCATCCTCTTGAGCTTTACCACTATAATGAGAATTCTAACCTCCATTAAGAAGATAAATTTAATCTCCACATTATTCTAGAGATTATATACAAACCTATAAGTATATCATTGTTTAAATCCTATAGAACACCCATCTAGGTGAATCCCTTCTAAGAACTAAGTATAATATTTAGTTGTAGGAAATTCACCCCAACTCCTATCACCTTGGTCACCTGATTGAAGCATCACATGTAAGGTATTTAATCATAGAGTTGAACCATTAGCATCGACAAATATAAAAGCAATTGAAAATATGATTAAAGCATGAGAGAGTATTGAAGAAGTATATCAAAAATGCACTACAAATGGGCTCAATCCGACAAGTAAGTTATCAATTGTAAAGTCCATACACTCTTTCCTTGTATAGGATTGAATGTAGAGTTTATGATCCAAATTCAAATACGTTCTTATGTAAGACTTAAGTTCTTGTGTATAACTGAATTCGCTAGACATGGGTGCAAACAAGTTAGTCTCCATTGGAGCTTCCGGTGAGAGTAAACGTAGAGTCTTAAATTATGACCACATTCGCTGGACACATGTGTGTATGTGTTAGTTTCCATAGGGAGCCTCCGATAGGATTGTACATATGACATTGGATTAGGACCATTAGTGGTTGTTGGTTAGTCGATAGAAAACCAATTAAGTCTTTACGGGAGTCACCGACATGAGTGAAAACATATTTCTCCAACACGGGAGTGTACATATAGGTTAGCGGTTAGCTTAGGGAAAACTATTGTAAGTATTAAAGGTGAACTTGATTTAAAACCTCTGATAATGAAATACCGGTACATTCTAGGGAAGTGCATTTGTCAGGAGCGGAGTAAGCAATTAGCTGAGCCACTATATATGCTCATGTTTGTGATTGTCATTTGTGTACATTTATATTTATGCTTATATGTTTAATGGTAAATTATATGAATGCTTGAATGGATTGAATGTTAGGCATCTAATTGATCTCACATACACAAGATCACTATCTCTCTTATAGACTAGTTGCTTGCATTGTTGTGTCCTTTGTAGTCTATGTGATTAGACTCACTTGGCTTGGAAGCTTAGGTGTTATTTTCCTTCTTAGTTTAAATTAATAAATTATTTTAAATAGGCAAGAGTTTTTAAGTGGTCTTATTCACCCCCCATTTAGGACTTAGTCATAACTCTAAACTCCGCCTAGCTTCTATGTACCGTGTTAGAAAATCCATGCAATTTCATTGTGGACTCTTCTATAGACTCTGCAGCTCCACCCAATACAGTATTTCCGATCAGTTTGCAAAGGTTATCGCCCCGTTATGCTTTCATAACAATGAGTGCCCCCTTTGAAACTTTCAGGATATGATCAAACCTAGTAAACTTATACTCAAGTGCCTTGAGAGCCTCTAGAGATATCAAATTCTTCTTTAAATTAGAAACTTATCTCACATCCATTAGGAAACACTTAATCATATCAAACATTTTGATTTTCACCAATCCAATACCAACCACCTTACAGGAAATGTCATTGCCCATAAACACGTGGCCACCATCGTACTCACTATATAAGTAGTGAACCAATTCTAATAAGAGGTCTTGCTATGAAGCCCCCAAATCCAAAATCCACTCATTGCTAAGATACCCGGATTTGGATGTAGTCAATAAGTCATAACCACCTGCCTCCTCACTGGATTCTGTTGCGTTAGCTTCCCTTGGTGAATTCTTTAACTTCTCTACTTTCTAAGTTTTAGGATTCCGACAATACTTCTTTATATGTCCTAACCTCCCACAACTTCAACACTTCATCCTCCCTTTGCTCTTTAACTTAAACCTAAATCATGAATTTCCATTCTCATACTCAGAGGCTCTTCCATTACCAATCAACGCATCCGTAGATGAACCCCCACCACTGTCCTTCTTTCTTAACTTGTTCGAATGAATGGCTGAGATAATAGTTTGGACGTCAATGGTCTCCATATCGTGGCACAAAGTGTCTACAAGACAATAGGATTAAGGCTTAGTCTTCTTCATTGATATTCGCCTCCACACTAGTCAACTTGCAAAGTAATTGATTGAATATGTTAATGTGTTCATTAAGATCTGACCATTCCGCCATATTCAGATTATAGAAATGTTTCTTTAAATACAGATGATTACTAAGAGATTTCGTTATATACAAACTTTCTAACTTCGTCCAAAGCCCTATGATGGTCTTCTGATTAAGGACATTATAAAAGACATCATCCGCCAAATATAAATGGATCAAGGTAATCGTCATTTGATCAAGTTCTTCCCACTATTCATCGTTCATAGTCGTAGGCTATAGTAAGGAGTGCCTGTTGCAATCTTTGTTGAACTAAAAAACATCTTTGCCTTTCATATTTCTAAGTTATTTTTCCATTGATTTTTTTTTTTTTTTTTTTGTCTCTCATACTTTATGCCCGATCATTTCATTATCATGTTTTAGATTCAAATTCAAATCTCATCGTATACTTTGATAACATTTGTTAGGAGTTGCAGAAGCAAACCCCGAGTAGAATCACATAAACAAAAGATAAACGCAAACAAAGCAAACATAGATAACACATGAATCTACGTGAAAAAACTCTTACGGAAAAAAACCATGACACAAAACGACAATCAATCCACTATGAAAATGAAAGTACAAGATATATATGAGATCTACTTAAATATGCAAAAATCCTAGTTTCCTCCCTTTCAAACCCTAGAAACAATTTTGTTCTCGCTAATCTACCATAATCCCGTATTACACCCATATATATATATATATATATATATATATATATATATATATATATATATATATATATATATATATATATAGGGAAGTGGTACTATGAGGTCGACCTCGTGGGAACTTCCCATCCATTGTGTGTGTCCCACTTGGATGAGGGGTTGGACCAAGTTTAAGTTACATCCAAAACTCAGGTGAGCCTACTAGGTGCTTTTATATGTTTTAGGCATGTCTTCACATATTTTTAGATGATATGGCCCACCTGAGTTTTGTATACGACTGATTTTTGAGATGTCCCATAACTGAAAGAGGACTTATCAAATGCACGGTGTTGATATTCGACACACATCACGGTGGGTCCCACAAAGCTTGACCTCACATTGCTTGACCTCACATTGGGAAGTTCCCATGAGGTCATAGTACCATTTTATATATATATATATATATATAGAGAGAGAGAGAGAGAGAGAGAGAGAGAGAGAGAGAGGGAGAGAGAGAGAGAGAGATGCTCACACACAACTAGTTGGACCGTCCAACTAGTTGTCTGAATTAATGCTAATTAATGTTAATGAATGGTGCCCATGCAAAAGATACTTTAAAGAGGAAAAGGAGTCACTGGCGGGGATGGCTCCACCACGGTGTTCATGTAAAATCCACCTCAGCCATTAGATAAGTTACCCAATGCTACACCCAGGGCTCTTAAATCAGCCCCATCAATGGTTCAGATTGACCACACGATCAAAAACAATCTAGAAAGAATGCTTACCCTGAAAATTGTTTCCCTTGGTATGGCCTCACTTGAATCATTTGTGAGCTTTCATTTTAGTCATCAGGCCTAGAAAGAATGCTTACCCTGAAAATTGTTTTCCAATTGTTTCTATTAATATGGCCCACTTGAATCACATATCAGCCTAATTTTTTGGCTCTGCACCCTGCACATGATTACACATCCAATGCTTGGAGTAGATTTCGTGGTACGCATCACGGCAAATATAAAGGGTGAACCTGGGGAGTGGATCAGTGATCAGTGTTATCTAGTAACAAAGCAGAGGGGTGCTTAACTGACCTTGGGCCCACCTCCATGTATGCGCCGTATATCCACGCCATCCAACAGTTTTTACACATCATTCCAGTGAATGATCTTAAAAATGAAGTGGATCGAAATTTTAAGTGGATCACAACACATGAAAGAGTAGACATCGAATACCCACCATTAAAAACTTCCCAAGGCTTATCTTAATGTTTTGTAGGGCCACCATGATGTATGTGTTATATCCACACTGTCCATCCATTTGGAGAGATCATTTTATGGCATGAGACAAAGAATGAGACAGATCCAAGGCTCAAGTGCACCCCACCACATAAAACATTGGGAATTGAACGCCTACCCTTGAAAACATCTTGAGGCCACAAAAGTTTTCCATGAAGCTGATATTTGTGTTTTCCCTTATTCCATTGTCTGTGTTAACTTATAAACAGGTTGGATCTGAAGTAGACATCATGGTGGGCCCTATAAAGGTTTCAACAGTGGGCGTCATTGTTCCCACTGTTTCCTGTGGTGGGGTTCACTTGAGCTTTAGATCTACATCGTTCTTTGATTCATGCATTAAAATGATCTCTCCAAACGGATGAACGGTGTGGATACAATACATACGTCATGGTGGGGCTCACAGAACGTGGCGACGTTACTTCAGCAGCTAATCCGCGCCCGCCAACATTACGACCAGTACTGTGTTGGAAACAGATACTACATGGACTCCCATCCCACCCTTGATTTTTTTTATGGGCGTAACCTACATATGAGATCCTCTCGGTCCATTAGATGTATAATCAAGTAATAGGCTTAGTGGCAATAAATCAAGCTAATCTGTATTCAGATGGGCCACACCAATGAGAATAACTAGGAAAGAGACATCCACCTTTGATTTTTATAAGGCCCATCGTGATGAAACTGTGAAATCTATTCCAACCATTGGATTTCACACCAAAAGTAATTCTTGGGCCCAAATATTAGGTTCATACATGATACATGTGAGCCACACTAGGTGAAACTGTATGGAGGGTGAATCTTTCCATGTACTTTGATTCCAATGGTGTGGTCCTCTTGAACTACCGATGAGGATAAATTTTGAGAATTTGATCTAACATGGAGTGACATATGTGATGGTCGGGGTTGATTTTACATTAACACCATGATGGGTCCACCCAAGCCATGGCCACTTTTCCCTATTAAAATGAAACTAGTCTGTAATAGAAGCATTTACTTATATTAATTAAGAAAAAAAAATTCATTAAATGCATAGCTAGTTGGATGAAAATGTAATGTCCAACTAGTTGTGTGTGAGCATTACTCATATATATATATATATATATATATATATATATATATATATATATATATATATATATATATATATATATAATGTTACACTTTGGAATATGAAACAAATTGTACAATGACGTAAAATCACTCATACTATCAATCTAAGCTTCGATTGAGGCCAAAATTATCCAGTGAGCAAACTAATAAATTCCGAGAATTTTGATTAATCAATTAAAGTAATCGATCAATCAAGGACTCCTATTTCAACATAGATTAAAGACACCTGATTTTAACAAACTACCCACACAAATTAAAGGTGAGCATTCCTTCTCAACTTATCCCCTGCACTCTAGCCCACTTGAGTTTCCATTCGAGTGTCATGTACACCCGTGCGACTGCTCAAAAAAGGGAAGCTTGCTTGGTAACCTTGACTAGGGTGCACACGGTTCAATTCGGTCCGGTTCTGGGGTGAAACCGGAGCCGAACTGTTCCTTATGGTTCTAGGATTTTCAGAAGCAAAACCGGACCGTTAGCACCCTAGAACTGAACAGGAACCGGACCATGAAAACTGGTTCGATTCCACGGTTCTGGGCTTTTTATAATCCAGCCCAATTGTATGTTCTATTTTATAATTTAGCCCGTGTCCATTCATATGGTGATCTATTTGATGAATGGTTTAGATATCGTATATGGCGTGAAAAATACATTTATGAAAATAATCAAAGGGTGCATTGTAAACCATAAATTATGAGTCAAATATACAACTAAAATATATTGTAAACTCACGGTTCCAAGTTCGGTTCCACGGTTCCGTTCCAAGTTCGGTTCCACAGTTCGTTTCCAAGTTCGGTTCCACGGTTCGGATTCATAGTTCGGATCCACGGTTCGGTTCGGTTCTACATACCCCCAAATCGGAACCGAACCGAACTAAACGGTTTTTTAATTTTTAGAACCGGAACCGGTGCACTCTAGAACCAGACCAAACTGGACTGTTTGGTCGGTTCTGGTCTGGTTCCACGGTTCTACAGTTTGATGTGCATTCCTAACCTTGACAACTTTCGTGGAGATCATAAATGGTCATGGCTTATCAGAACTTGAACAATATCTTGACTCTTGATGCGTAATTTTGTGCACGTGAAGCCCATCTTCTGGTGATCCCAACCATTTAAGTGATTGGCCATGTCGTGGATGTGAGATTTAAAAGAAAAAAAAATCCTAACCCTTTGATCAGTGTCCTACAAATAGACCGTCGAGAAAAATGTACTGAAACTGACCTCAACACGTCAAACAAAAACTTCATGTATACAACATCCAGTGGTACAGAACATCATTTTGATCATTCTGATAATCAAATCAGCGACCCCACTTGATGATCGTTCTGATCTTCCAATCAAAGACCACACTCTCATACCGACTTGATGCATCAAGACAATATGCACTTTATGCATCGTACCTACAATTTACACCTTATATATATATATATATATATATATATATATATATATAGAGAGAGAGAGAGAGAGAGAGAGAGAGAAGCACTCACCTGCGAACCAGTTCGTACGTAGTACGTACGAACTTTTTTGAGAACCCATCATACGTGATGAATCTCGCAAATCTGAACCATTCATGTGAAGCAGCACCTAGTGAAACCCCCTAGGACCAAGTTTTACTTTTATCTAAAACTTTTATCCATACCGTCCATAGCAAAGAGAAATTCAAATAAAGGAAAGAAATTGTTTGCATTTTTCACGGTCCACCAAAGTTTCGGATCAAAGTAAAATTTCATACTATGAGGTTTCATGAGGTTCTGCTTCATGTGGACGGTTCAGATTTGCGAGATTCATCACGTATGATGGGTCCTCAAAAAAGTTCGTACGTACTACGTATGAACTGGTTCGCAGGTGAGCGTTTTCCTATATATATATTGGGTGGAAGACCTACAATTTTTATATGATACTCTAGCAGAGTACGGTGGCTAAAAGTCATGAACACATCTATCAGACGCATGACATGCATCTAAGTTCGATCTGGACCGTTTGAATCATGGATCTACAAAATTAGGGCGCACCCAGAAAATTACACCATTCTTAGTATCTTTTTTTACTGTTTTTCATCAAATTATCAGTGGTCTAGATTCAATTGGTAAAATCAGATGATCAGCATAATCCAATTCGTGTGATTTTCGGGCTATGGCCCATTTATGATGGGCCCTGTAAGAACTCTATTTAGTGAGCCTTACTGATCAACGGTCTGGATTGTCATTCAGTTGGACTGGATGATTGAGTAGACTAGTGGGCCCCACTTCAGGTGATGCATTGCACAGTCTATCTGCGCAGATTTGCGTACTAGGGCTGGAATATATGCTATAGCTGTCTTACGCAGACAACAATTTGAGTTAAACTAGGATGCTACAATGTGGAGCGTGGGAGAGAAAGTTGTTATGGGTTTCAAATTCTCTCCACAGACTCTATAAAAGAGAGCTGGGTCCCCGATCGTACACCATTGCAGAATTCGAGTCCCATCTTTTGAATTGTAGAAAGGGTATGAAGGAGAGGAAGATCCTAAGCTCTACGAGAATTCTGGTATTCTTATCCGGCTTCCATGGCGGCATCTCATCTAGGTACGCTATCTAAACCCCTGATCACCATGTCCCATGCACAGACAGATCCGTGGGCCTATTCCACATATAGATTAAATCCCACAGTTGGTATAAGAGTCATCTGTGCATAGGTATGGATGATCGTATTCAATCATATTAGATTAGCATCAGAGATTTTCGAATTCCTGGAACAATTGAAATTAGAGATTTTTCCCTGAATTTAGAAATCAACTATTAGAGATTTTTCCTGGAATTCAGACATGAGTAGTATAAAGGATTTAGGATTCGGAATCCCCAAATCAGGAGATTAGGGTTTTTCGAGTTCGAATTTCAAAATCATAAACAATTTTGTATTAATTAGTTGGGGATTTTAATACCCAATCTAGCAATTAGTATCCCACATTAGTATCTATGTTGAGGGTCAAATATTACATATTAGACCCTAGTTATTGCCTGAATTTATGAACATAGTAATATTTAATGGACCGATTTACTCGTGTTTGTAATGCAAGGTATATTTGCAAGCTTGGACTGAAACAGGGTGCTAAAAGTTGAGATTTAATACTCAAAATTCACCAAAGCATGGGACGAATCCCAGGGGACCAAGATCGACAAATTTACATGCCAGGGATTCGAGAATAGTGAGAAATTAAAGCTCAAGTGGTCTGAAAGTCTACCAGAATGAAAGATCACAGGGTTTCCACCATCTGTTCGGATCGAAACTTCATACATGGCTTGAGGAATATAAATGAACCGTACATGTCAAATTTGAACCATCGGATTCTGTAGAAGTGGCCTAACGGAATCCCTAAGTGGGCCCACCTGATCTCTGGATACGTTTTAATTTTGGACTCAACACCTTAAATGAGGCGACAAAACTGATGGAGGGCACGGATTTCTCGCAAGCATCACAGTGGACCTTACATGTACAGTGCGTGTACATAGTGTACACGCACTGGCTATGCACCGGACGGTCAGCCCGGTCAAAGATGGGCTGACCCGTCTCTCCCTGCGTAAAACATCCAGCGAATGGACAGCATCCATCCGATTTTGAGTTGTGGGGTCCATGTATCGTTCAAATGGAAGATCTGGACCATCTATTTGATCCGTAAGACATCCAAGACCAACTCATAGGTGTCTTTTTGCCACCATGCAAGCATTCATGTGAATATCTCAGCCGAACGGATGATTAACGGTGAAATGAGAAGTTCGGTGGACCACACCTAATCCAAGCCAAACAATCCATTCCCAAATGGTTTTTCAAGAGTATTCTAATGAATGGAATGGATTTCCTGTCTAGTACCGATCCTGGGTCCCACCATCTCACAAGCGAAAATAAAGCTGCATAAGCTCTGTTTTGCGATCAGATCTGTCGATCCAAGTGGGCCACCACGGATGGCCGATGAAGAGATCCAACCCGTTCATCCTGTAGGCAAGCCAAAACTACCCAAGTTAGGGTCATTTTCTTGAAGAAAGAGAGAGAAGTATGCTCTACGAAGGCATTTTTTTCTTTTGTTTTGCATAAACGTTACGCACGCTATGCGTATTCTGCTAGCCGATCGCCTCTCCCTACGCCGACTCCAGTACGGACTCTACACCACTCTAATGCCTATAAGAGGAGAGAAGAAGAGAGAGAGAAATGATTCAATTCCAAAGCTGGGAACGTGAAGCAGAAGAGAGATTTTTTTCTTGGTTTTTTTTTAATTATTTTATTATTTTTTCTACTTTGAGATTAACCCGTTCATGGCGGGCTAAACCTCTTAGCTAGGGCTAAGAGGTGAAGTTTGCATAGTGATGGGGAGACTTTTTGTTTGAGCCTTCTGTTTAGACTGAACTGATCTTGAATTTAATTTAATTATGGGGAAAGTTTTTAGTTTTTAATGGTCTGTTGTGACTAAAATTACAATGGGTCTATGATAGTTTTGAGCATGTTCATTTCCTTTATATGTTTATGACGTCAAGAAGCCCTATTGTTCACCATCGTCTCCTAGGCATGGTCGGATGACGGTACCCTTCCTAACCTTGATACATTATTGATTGGTTGGTAATTAGTTTAATTCTGTTATTTACTTTGTCTCCTGGGCATGGTTTGGTGATGGAATCCATTCTAATTCATATACCTTTTATCTCTTGAAAACTATATCAAAGGACGTTCAATTTGATTTTTATGGTTACACCCTTCAACTGGATGAAGATGAGACTCTACGTCTAGTTGAGTTCTTGAAGTAGGCATAAGATCTCTCTGATCTCTATAAGTGGATCCTCTGAATCCCTAGTTTCCTACCTTTGATTTGTACAAATTTTAGTTTCCTATTTCACTATTATTCCTCAAATTATAATCGATTTAAATTTCATCTTAGTCTGGTTCTAGTTCTGATTAATTTCAGATTATGTACAAGTTTCAGTCCCTGTGGATTCGACCTCGATCTCACCGAGTTTATTACTACATCACAACCCTATACTTGGGGAGTGAACAATCTAAGGATTTCGAAAACCCATATTCATATTAGGAATTCCAGATCTGAAACCCCAAAATTGTGAAATTAGGGTTTTCATATTTGAATCCCCAATTTCAGATTCCGATTAGGGATTTCGGAACCCAAATCCCTGATCCAGTTACAATTAGGATTTTAGATCCTTAATCCCCTATGTTCGTTCGTGGATTAAGGATTTAAATCACACAATTAGGGATTTTTTCCCCAAAATCCAACAGACAATCAGAATCATAGTGTCTTGGCATAGATCTCGTCGAACCCTTACATGCCATCATCTAGGGCAGTAGCCATTACCAACCTTCAGCCTTACTTCAATGGAGTGCAGAAACATTAACGCCTTCATTGCTGGCAACCGCCATCACCGTTCCCGTGGCCTCATCATCGTCATGGCCAACACTGTATCGACGGGAATGCCAGAAAACCAGACAGAAGGGAGATTTAGGAAGTCTCCTCGGCTCACCGGCCGGACAAAGAGAGGATCTCTCTCTTGCTCATCTCCCTTCAGTCGCTGCTTGCAGACGAGGGTAGGCAACTAGGTATTCTGATATCCCATTTAGGTTGAAAATGATCTTATTTGAGATCGGGTCTTTGGACCCGATTACCATTCGGGTTCAATTTCTGGACCCATGAACGGGATCTAACTGGCGTCTTTTAGCTGGGCTTGACGCTCGATCTAGGGCCCACTGTGAGTAATGGACCCACCTAATATTTGTAATGGGCCTGACACCAGTGGGCCCCATCAGAAGATTTTAGCATGGATGTTGATTGGGCCCATTTAATTGGACCACGTATTTCACATTAAATTCAGATCTCATTTAGGCCCACTAATACTTTAGGGACCTATTTGGATCCGTTAACCAGATCTGAGTCGTTAATATGGATTAAAATGAGCATATAATCTAGAAACAATCACTTGATGGACATATATTAGGATAAAGAACTATCATCAAGTATTAGATCTAACACATCCATCTAATGGACATATGTAAGACCCGTATCCTAGTTTGTACTGTTCCGATGAATCCTGCGATCATTTCCGTCGAAGTCCGGCAATCCGCGACTGATAATCGGCATTGCGATCGATCGTAAGTCGTATCCTTTAGATTCGAGTCGGTTTAATCCGAGACCTGTATCATTGCGACCGCACCGTCGCCGCGGTTCCAACGTCGCGACTCACGCACCGATCCGATACCCTGACCAGAAGATGTGAGTCAGCATTTATTTCGAAGAAACACCGCGCTTTCTCGATCCCAAGAGAATCTCTACACAATGTCAAATCAATCCCATCAATCAATCAATCACTTCAATGTCAAGTACAAGCAACCCATGCTTTCTCTCTCTAAAGTCAACTCTTTCTTACCCTCTCTCTTACACCACCATACATGTCAAGTACACATCACACATCACTCACCCTTTCACCTCACATCTCCCATCCCTCTCTCCTTACAACTCTCTCTCTCTCCCTCTTTTCTCACACCATTTCCAAGCAAGAGAGAGAGCCCACACGTCCATGGTTTCCATGAGAGGAGAGTGGTTTTTGTGGCCCACCTTTCCTATTCCAAACCCATCATCCTAGCCATCCATTTCCCATCTCCACCATCAAAGAGGAGCACAAGGAGGGTGGCATTCCAACGGATCGAGGAGATCAACCGGTGGGTGTTTTATTTGTTTGATTTCTACATTTTTAAGGGCCCACTTGTGGTGGGACCCATCTAGATGTATGTGTTGTGATTATTTGAGGGGCCCATAGTGGCGGGGTCCCTTGGCTACTCCGATCCCTCTCATTCTCTTTCTTTCCCTCTCTTTAAATTGGTGTGTGATGATATAGTTGTGTGGCCCACCCGGATGGACCCCACCATGATGCATTAATTTTATCCAAGCCATCCGTAGGTGTGGCCTACTTTACATATGTGTTGAATCCGCACCATCCTTCATTTGGTGGCCCACTTGGGAAGGGCCCACCCATGCCAAACCGTCTAGCGTCAGGGGTTTGGACGTGTAGTAAAAACACAAATATTAGCTTGGTTTCCAAGCTCATGGGGTGACCCACTTGTTTAGGCCCCACCTTGATGATTGGATTCCATCCAAGCCGTCCATCCCCTTTCCTACCTCATTTTAGGCGTTGAGCCGAAAAATGAGGTCAATCTGACTCTCAGGCGGACCATACCTTTGGAAAGAGTAATTTTCACCGTTGAAAACTTCCCTGATATTTCTGTACATTGAAAAATATCCAATATTGGGCTTGATGGATGGAGTATGAGCTATGGAATCCATTGGGTGGGTCTGATTCACCAGATGCGGGCCCTACCACCGAAAAACCACAAAAAAATGTGTTTTTCAAAAAAAAAATAAATAAAAATAAGGGCAGCAAAGAGAGGCGCCGACACGACACGTGTAAGTGGCGCGGCAGCCTGCGCTGCATGTAGCGGGCGGACGGTATGCAGGAACCCACGGCTCCAGCCGTGGGCGCCACCATGATGTATATTTTGTATCCACACCGTCCATGAGGTGGACCACCCCCTGAGGTGGGTCCCCTCCGAAAAACAGCCTGATCCATGGCTCAGGCGGCCCACATCACAGGAAACAGTGTGAATGAACGTTTACCATTGAAACTCTTTTGGGGTCCACAGAGGTTTAGGATCAACCTGAAATTTGTTTTTTCCCTTCCATCCATGTCCGTGTGACCTTGTCAACGGTTGGATGTCAAGCAAACGTTACGGTGGGCCTCACGTGGGACCCACTATGGTGTATCTGTTTTAACCTCACCGTCCACACCAGTGGACGGTGGGACCTACTATGAGGTATGTGTTTTATGTATGCCGTCCAGCCATCTTGGCTGGGCTGCTGGACGGCAGGGACCCAGTGATGTATGTTTTGTATCCACAGCCCATCCAACTGACGTGGGACCCACCTTGAGTTATGCGTTGTCCACACCCGTGACACGTGTGACTGTGAGATGGCCCACCGCATGGAAATCCACCTTGATATATGTGTTTTACCTAAGCCATCCACCTGTTTTTGCCAGATGGGACCACTGTGATATATGTTTTGGTCCACACCATTCAGTCCAACGTGGATAGTGGGCCCTGTCATGATACATGCATTGTATATTCACGCCGTCTGTCTAATTGGGCCTTGGTATATGTGTTCTAGTCACGCCGTCCATCTGTATGTGGGACCAGCCATGATGTAAGTGTTTCATCCACGCCATCCCGTTCATGTGTTGGACGTGGACCCTATACACGTGGTCCACCCTGACGTATGATTTAATCTACACCGTCCTTCAGGTTGGGACGGTGAGGAATCCACCATGATAAGTGTTATATCCTAACCATCTAGATCATACAGGGCCTGCCTCGATGTACGTTTGATCCACACTGTCCGTGGGACGTATGACCCATCTATGTATGCATTCTATATCCACGCCGACCATCTGGTGGGGCCCATTTGCTGCATGTGTGGGGCCCACCTATTGTGCATTGGTGCGGCCTATTGATGCGGCCCACTTGATGTATCTGAGGCCCGTCCATTGAGGCCCACCTGGATGTGTATTTGCGGCCGTTGTTGAGGCCCACTTCGATGTGTACTTGTGGCTGTTACTGAGGCCCACCTTGATGTGTAATTATGGCCGTTACTGAGGCCCACCTTGATGTGAAATTGTGGCCGTCATTGAGGCCCACCTTGATGTGTATTTGTGGCCATTGTTGAGGCCCACCTTGAGCCCATGTGATTAGGCCCATGTTATGAGGCCCATTGTGATGTATAAGGGCCTGTGGGTTGAGGCCATTGTGCTGTATTTGGAGCCCATGGGTTAAGGCCCATTTGAGGAGGCCCACCTTGATATTTATGAGGCCCACTTTGATGTGTACTTGTAGCCGTTGTTGAGGCCCACATTGGTGTGTATTTGTGGCCATTGTCGAGGCCCACCTTGATATACATGAGGCCTATGTTGTGAGGCCCATTTGATGTATTGGAGGCCCATGGGTCGAGGCCCAATATGGTATACATAAGGCCCATTGAATGTGATTCCACCGTGTTTTATGTGTTGACCTATATGGCAGGCTATGCCTTGGGAGCAATGTTGGTTTGACGTCCACATTGTAAGTATAATGTTGATTAAATGTCCGCATTACGACTCTCCCTAGGGCCATTGGTAGGCCCATACTTGTTGTGTGTAGGCTGTCTAGGCCCATCTGCGTTGTAAGGATAGTTCATCACCTTATAACATGCTTAGTGTAGCTCCATGATTCATACCCATACGCATCATATGTATGCTTGATATGAGGAATGTTTAGTTATAACATGAGCCGTTGGGCTGAGACATTTACGGGACTCCATATGAGATGGAGTGCCCGACATGAGCACATGGTACGCGCGAGATTGCTGCATATTTATACGGTATGGTTCATGCATCTCGCATACATGTTACTTAATCATTGTACGCCCTAGCGACATCAGGGCCGTGGCCTCCACAGGCATATCGTGGATGGCCAGACGGGACACCGAAAATGTTTGGTTCTAGCATACGGGCGCCATAGATGTCCCTGGGTGAAAATCCATGAACCTCCGTGGCCAGGAGATGACTCCAACGTCGAGACCGGGTGGATATATGAGCGCACGAGGGCCGAATACCAGGAGGCCGCGTCTCCCACTGTGTCGTGGTCGGTTGGGAAGGAGTGTGACCTTACCCGCCTGAGTGAGGGGGCAATATCTAGGTTGAGTTTGACCAGCTTGAGGAATGGGTCCGCTATCGACGAGCCAGGCCCGATATTGGCAGGCGGATAGTGAGGTCTCTTCCACTTACCCAGTTGTGTGCTCGAATAGGGGCGGCAAGCTGGCTAGAGTCTAATAGACCCCGGTGATTTCCCCAGAGAGCAACCATACTGAGATGTAGACTTATTGAGAAGGAATTACATATCCATTCATTCATTCATTCACTATCCACTCAGGCTGGTGGTGCGTAACTATTTGTTACGTGTACCTTCGCATGGCCACGATTTTGGTTGGGCGCGCGACTAACCTGAGATCAGGAGTTTACCACATTGTATCTGACTATCCAAATTTAGGTATGGGACTGGTTTGGATAGAAGTCCCTTGTGATGGACCCCATAGTCTGTGATACTTCGTACTATCATCCCGACTTCACGTTCCTGCATGGTCATTTCATTCACACCACATATTACATTGCATCCGCAGTACTTAGCATTTTGGGTTAATATGTTTTTGCACTTATATGACCTAGATGGGGTTGATGGTATTCGTGGCTCGTCAAGATTTGTATATTGCATTGCATTCTCAGCATCTGTTATTATCTTATTATGTTTTACATCGCATTGCCTTGGTACAGCTAATAACATTCATGGACTTACCAGTATACTTCCGCTTACTCTGATGTCATATGATTCATGATCTTATTAGTATTTCTGTTTATCCCAATGATGTATGAATTTTGTGCTTTATTGATACTTAGCACTTACCTTACACACACTTCCACCACCCTCTAAGCTTTTGTAAGCTTATGCACGATAGATGCGTGCAGGTGGCGTTAGATTGCAGCAGCGTTGAGCTTGGAGCATGCAGCTGACCTCTGGAGCTTTTGGAGTTTTGATTTCGATATATGTATTTCCCTTTCAGCAATGTATTCAAACGATTATATTAGTGGATATGTGATGATGATGTTGCCTTTATAATTTGGGTATACTTGTGGTTATGCTTCATTACAAAAAAATTTTATACTGAAAATCCTCCTTGTAGGATCCCAGGATCGGAATCTGGCGTATGGGCGCTGGGAGCCGAGAATGGGGTACTACGGAGGCTGTCAACGCCGGATTCAGCGATCGGGAATTTTGTGAGCCTGGTTTCCGAGTTTGGGGCGTGACAACATAAATGTCAGGATCTAAGTAACAAAATTTGTGAATTGTTCAATACTATATATCCATCGTGAGAGTATTATAGACTAGACTTATTATACTCATTGATAATGACTAGATAATATAAAGTCTTGACTCGGCCCAATTGTAGGCCCACTACCCATCATTAAGGGTCTTATATAGACCATTAGATTATAGAGAGAGAAACATATCCATCCGTTTCTATCAAAAGTTTCTATATTATCCATTGATCAATATTGACCATCTTGTGGGCCGTATCAAAGTAATTTAAGTATAATTCATTGAGACAAGATTATGATCGCAATCTTAAGTCTATATTTGTAATGTTGGATTCGGTTGTGTTAGCCACCATAGTGACCTCAATCGATGAAAAATTTTACAAGTACAGACTTGTAACGTTGGGATAAAGAGGATTGTATACAGTTGCGTTTACAATTTCATACGTACGCTAACGAAAATGTAGACGATTACCATATGGCGGACACATGAACGGGTGAAGTAAATGGTACTGGTAATCTAAAGCTGAAAGACTCATCTCACCCACAGGTGATGAGTGTCTCAGATTTACATGACTGACATCACTTAGTTTCATATTCAGGAGGATCACTAACATGTTGTTATTACCGCCCACAGGAGGAATAATGATGATGTAACAGATTCTCACCAGGATGAGATAGTTGGGCCCATCGTCATCCTGGATGATTCAGTTGATACCTCTCTTAACAACCAAATTGATTTTCCTGATATTCTTTGTTTACAATCACAAAATCATTTTGTGAAATAATGAACTAATGTGAGTATATATGTATCTCTTATATTTTAGTCTCAATTCCCACTAATACACATCAAGTCCCTGCCCTAAATGGGTCTAACTATACTCAATGGAAGAACGTCATTGAAGTTATACTGGGGTGTCTACAATTAGATATTGCCCTGATAACGCCAAAACCACCAGAACCATCTGATAATGCCACTGAAGCTGAATATAATCGATGGGTTGTATGATTTAGGTCAAATGATACATGCCTGAAAGTCATTAAGTATTCGATTTATGAATTTATGAAGGGCACCATGCCTAAAACAGATAAAGCTAAAGTTTTCTTGACTGAAATGAGAAAAAGGTTCAAGAAATCTGATAAGTCTGAGGTGGGTATTCTTCTGAATAAATTGACTCGCTCGTCATATAATAGAAAAAGGCAACATCCGTAAATAAATTGTAGAGCAGATCGAGGTTGTTTCTAAGATCCGTGCTTTAGGGCTTGTACTCACTGATGATCAACTGGTTCATTTGATCATGAATAACCTACCTCCCCAATTCGGCACGTTCCTGGTAAATTATAACACTCTGAAGAACATGTGGACATTGGATGAACTTATTACTCAGTGTGTCTAAGAAGAATACAGAATCAGGTAGACAGTTAAAGTTTAAAATGTTAATATGGTGACCACCAGTCATGGACATGGGCAATGGAATAAAGGTAAAAGGAAAAGGAAACAAGGTTCTAATAATGGATTCTCTGGTCCTCCATCTGGAAACCATGAGAATCAATCTGGAAATGGATCTAAACGCAAATGGGTTAAAGGTAAACGGTGCTTCTTTTGCAAAAAGATGGGTCATTTAAAGAAAGACTGCGAAGGTTTTAAAGATTGGCTCATAAAGAAAGGTAATCATTTTGTTCTTGTTTATTTTGAATCTAATTTGACCGATGTATCAGCGGATTCCTGGTGGATAGATTTAAGAACTACTATTCACATATGCACTTCTATGTAGGAATTAATACAGGTCAGGCCACCAACTGATGCGGAGCACTTAGTATACGTAGGTAATAGTGTCAAGGTTGACGTGGAGGCAATAGGAGTCTATAGGCTTAAGTTGAAGTCTAGTCATTTTTTGAATTTAGTAGATACATTCTATGTGTCGTCTATAAGGCGCAATTTAGTTTCAATTTCCTGTTTGGATAAGTTGGGATATTCATTCCACTTTGGAAATAAAAGTTTTAGTATTTACTTTAATTCGATTAAAGTTGGAAGCGGCTTTATAGTAAACAACTCATACCAGTTAGACTTGATTGTCTCTCGCATCTATAATATTAATTCCTTGCATGGAAATGTAGTGGGATCCAAGCGAATACTAGACTATGAGAATTCCTCCATGTTGTGGCACATGCGATTATGCCATATATCTCGTGACAGATTAAATAGCCTTGTGCGAGAAGGAATTTTGCATTCTCTAGACTTCTCTGATTATGGAATTTTGCATTCTCTAGACTTCTCTGATTATAAAGTATGCATTGATTGTATAAAATGGAAACAGACTAGAACGAGAAAGAAATGTGCAACCAGGAATGTAGATCTATTAGAGGTTATACATACAGATATCTATGAACCATTCCCTACAACCTTATGGAGTGGCCACAAATATTTCATTACCTTTATAGATGACTACTCTCGCTTCAGGTACTTATACCTTATCAGTGAGAAATCAGATACCCTATATGCTTTTAAAATCTATAAGGCCGAGGTTGAAAATTAACTCGATAAGAGAATTAAAGTTATCGGATCTAATTGTGGTGGTGAATACTATGGTAGATACGACGAATCAGGACGAAATACAGTGCCATTCGCTAAATACTTACAGGATTGTGGCATTGTCGCTCAGTACACTATGCCTAGTACTCCAAAGCAGAATGGAGTGACTGAGAGACGCAATCGCACCCTTATGGATATGGTACGACGCATGATCAACAATTCGACATTGCCAGAATCTCTGTGGAGTGATGTGATCAAAACTGTAGTTCATATACTAAACAGGTTTCCCAGCAAAACAGTAAATAAAACTCCTTTTGAGTTGTGGAATGGGAGAAAACCAAGTCTCCGATATCTACATGTTTGGGGTTGTCCTACTGAGGTCAAAATTTATAACCCACATGAAAAGAAGTTTGATCTTAGAACCGTAAGTTGTTTCTTCATTGGATACCTAGAAAGATCAAAAGGATATCGATTCTACTGTCCTTCCCACTCCATTAGGATTGTTGAGACTGAGAATGACAGATTCATTGAGGACACTGAAAACAGTGGGAGCATGAACATAAGAGATTTTGTATTTGAGGAACAAAGGATTATGACTCCTGTCATAGTCAATCCAAATCACGTGGACATTAATGATGCAGTCGATTCTACAGTCACTGCAAATCACCATGTAGAACCTCATATACAAACCACTGATGAGGAAAATCATGATCAGACCCAACAAACTGAACCATTGAGAAGATCTAAAAAAGAGAGAAGGCGTGTAAATCGAGATGATTATATCGTATGTAACATCCCGAAAATCGGGGGTCGAGTAGTAACTCAACTCTTGAGTTCCAGAACATCACTTATGCAACAAAATGAATGATGTTTGAATGTTGTCGGTATTAGTACATTGAACATGAGTGAGATTAAGCCAAAACAGCATATCATACTCCAGATACAGTTAAATTGCAAGCGGAAGACTGTGATAGATATATAAAATATAAAAACTGTGGTGAGTCTCCAGAGTGTGATAAAGTTACCAGGCTAAGTAATTATAAGTACGATTCTAAAATTTACCAAATGTGAGGAAGTGTAATGTCTTCTATCCCAAGTACCATAGCCTCGTCAGTACAATACCAGGTCTTCATAGACTTGTCAGAGAGTTACAGATAGGAGAACTCCTCCTCAACATCATAGTAGTGGTCCGGCGCTGCTTCATAAGCATCGCCATCACCTGAAACTCAACAAATCTGGTTGGTGTGTACAACATCGTCCCGTAACGTGGGAGTGAGTGATCAACTCAGTAGAACAGTAAAGCATAGGTTAACATGTTATCAACTTAGTCAAGCAGTAATGATAAAGCAGTACAATCAAACAATTCTAAATACTCTTATTAATGCAAGTATGAATGCAGTCATGATGTATGCCCTCACCACACCCTCCCTCGTACGACACCATCTCACGTTCACGGGATGCTTTCATCCCTCAGTGCTCCACATCTTCTAGGCACATGCAATGCATGATGAGCATGATTACCGAGTTGTTATTAGTCCATTTTAAACAACAGGATTGGGAAACTAAGGTACCTCCCTTGTATCATTCCCAAATATGATCCATTCTAGGGTCGTCAGTCCTATTTAATCTCAGACGATGGTGTGTTTTCTAGGTCACTGCAAAGGCTACCAGGGTTGTTACGCACAAAGGTTACATCACTCCCCCATCACCTCTTTAACGATTCATCACTATACAGAAACAGGCTTAGTCCATACTCTCTACACTGCGGCAAAACTCATCGCCTCACCGCAAATTCAGAGTATGCTCGAGGTCACTACAAAGGGCTGTTGCTTGCATTCGTTGCACCACTCCCCCATCACTTTATCAATGTAGGCCGACAGCACGAATATAGTGTCCCATACCACCATAATTAGCTCACAAGTCTGGTTGCTCACTGGTCACTACGGGGAGGCACATGGCCCCAGCGTAGGCCGACAGCTCGACCACGGTGTCCCATACCACCATGCCCGGCTCATGAGTCTTAGTGGATTGAGGTACCATGGTTAAAAGGGATTTCACTGGTAAGTTTGGTACCCTAGGTTCAAGCAGTAGCGTCCAAATATGGTGAACATACATTAGACAGATCGGGTTACTTAATGAGCTCGGCTAGCTCGAGCGCACAACAAGTTGAACGATATGAAGCGCAAAAGCACTTCGTGTGGCCAACCACTATCGCCAACCGAAGTACGACTCGAGTTCGTCGAACACGTCTCACGTGGCGAAATGAATCAGCCACGAATTCAATTCTGGTACCGATTGTCTGGACTATAATCATAGCCCCAAACACAATCAATTGCAGATAGATAAAGCAGTAGTGGATCAAGATTCCAATCAAAGTCTGGTATTATCCATTTAGGGCTGCCAGGGCTGTTACACGCATTCGTTACACCACTCCCCCATCACCCATGATGAATCATACAACATAAACATGAATTTAAACATACGCCTTACATAAATAAAATCATACAATCAGTTGAGCATGTTAACAAACATATCATAAAGCATATTATAAAGCATGTAATAAAGCATGTTATAAAGCGCTACATAAATAGGAATACAAACACATATATTGTATAAGTAAGCGGTTTAAGTAAACAACCTCATGGAGGAAATCATATATGTCTCTAAGGTAGTTGAGAATCCCATCTCAACACCCTCCTAAGGCATCAACATCCAAACACCTACTCACACAAGCATTTTCACAAACACTTAGCATACACTATTTCAACATACTTAGTGTATGTTAGCAAACATGTGTTAGGGCGAGTCCTTTCGCCATGAAAGTATTTTACGCATATATAATATATTTATACAACAAATAATCATGGCAAACACATCTCTAAAATATATATGTATATGGTACTTTCTACAATACAGTATTTCTACATACATAGTGTATATTAGTAAAACATGTATTTGGGCGAATCCTTTCGCCAAATAAGTATTTTTTCCATATATTGTATATTCATACAACAAGTAATCATGTCAAACACATTTCCAAAATTTATACGTATACGGTATTTTCTACGAATACCTAGAATATGTAAAATTCCAAAATCTATATCTTTAATCAAAACAGAAAACAGAAAGCAGTTTGTACATGTGCAATTGCATGCGGATCATGAATCTATTATTATCTGACATTGAAAGTGTTGAAAACCATAACTTATACACCTAAAGTCCGCACCTTGTGTCGTAGAATCGTAACGGAGTCGATAGGTTTGCTAAGCTTCCGTATTCGGCAGTTTGGCAACCTAGAGAACAAAATATGTTAGCTATTTCATAACCTACAACCTATACAGCCCCAAAATAGATTAGAGTTTGAGTTTCTTACCTAGAAACGGAGTTGGAATCACCGGGAAAGTGATTAGAATAGAGTGGTGGAGCTCGTGGAGCGGCAGGGAAGCATGGCAGGGAGATTCACCCACTTCTCCCAAACTTTCTCTCTCTTTTCTCTCTTCTCAAATCCAAATTCGTATGGCTGAAATGAGAGAGGGTTTAAGGTCCTTATATAGCCTAAAAAGTCACCGAAATAGACTTCAATTCAAGGTATACTTGGGTTATAGCCAAAGTGGCTCTGTTTCAGCTCAACGGAGGACTTTTGGCTGCCCCCCTTGAGCCAAAGGTCGGACTTAAGCTCACGGACATTGGATCTACGTAGAGTGAAGTTTTCGTTTCAGTCGGATTCTCAGATCACGCGTGGCGGACCAGTTTCAGTTCAACGGTCAGTAGATCTCGATCGGAGATTCCGAGTAAATGGATATGTGTATGAAATTTTTTCTGATCCGAGAGTGTAATTTGGTCTGATTCTGACAGTCAGGTTGCTTAATACTGACCCGCAAGCGACAAGTCTCAGATTACTATTCAAGATATTTATTTTGTAAAGAAACAAGCGTTTTCATCCTCTCTCACTCCGGACTCAAGCGAACAGCCGTGGGACACTGTTTGGATTTGATTTCCGAGATGGTTGTCAAGCCCAGTAAGGCGATCCTAATTCCTTAACTTCGTGTTAATCGGACTTCCGATGTGCAGTCTAGATCTGATACGGAGTTTCGAGATGCTCCCGAGAGCAGCCGGGTAATGAGATTGATCCTAGATTTTAGGGTAACCTAGCGTTAATGATTCTACAAGTTTTGGGTCTTGCAGATCGTATTTAAAGTGGATCAAACGGATTTTGTAGCAAATCTAGTTTTGCACTTAGTTACTTTGTCTCATTTCTAAAGGATTTAGTCCTATAAGATTTCTGTCTGAGGTGGTACCTAGGCCTTTGTAGCTTGTATATAGAGTGATCCAAGTTATACTACTTGGCTAGTTTAAGATAGTGTCTAGGGTGAAAGTACTTAGGAAAAAATGAAAGATCAAGGTGGTGAAGGGTGGGATTTGTGAAGAAAATGGTTTGAAAAGGGATTTGGAGCTTTAATTGAGTGTTTGAGAAGTTAAACCGGTGTTAGGATTGACCCATCGCCTAAGGACGTCTAATTCCAGGTTGGAAAAAATCCGGGCTGTTACATCGTATACTTCAGGAGCACGACTTTGACATAGAGGTGGAAAAGGATCCTGAATCCTTTACACAAGTCAAACAAAGTACTGATCCTTCTCGTTGGTTTGATGCCATGAAAGATGAGTTGAAATCCATGCAGGACAATAAAGTATGAGATCTTGTAGAGTTATCCATTGGAATAAGGCCGATTGGTTGTAAATGGATATTTAAAACTAAACGGGACTCTAAAGGTAATTAATGTCGAACGATATAAAGCCAGACTTGTTGCCAAGGGTTTTAACTAATGTGAGGGCATTGACTTTAAGGAGACTTTTTCACTAGTATCGAAAAAAGACTTATTCAGGATTATAGTGGCTCTTGTAGCTCATATAGATTTAGAGTTACATCACATGGATGTAAAGACTGCATTTCTCAATGGGAATCTGAACGAGAATGTGTACATATTGCAGCCCGAAGGTTTTGTAGCTACTGGCATAGAACATTTAGTTTGCAAACTTAAGAAGTCCATCTATGGGTTGAAACTCGTGACAGTGGTACCTTAAGTTTCATGAAATAATTTCCTCATATGGCTTTGTAGAAAATACTGCAAATGAATGCATCTACATTAAAACCAGTGGGAGTAAGTTCGTTATGATGATTTTATATGTTGATAACATTCTGTTGGGTAGCAGTGATACCAAGATGTTGAGTAACACCAAGAAATTCTTATCTCAAAGGTTTGAAATGAAAGACCTTGGTGAAGCTTCTTACATCATCGGTAATGAGATTCGCCGTGACAGAAAACTTGGACTGCTCATCCTGTCACAGAGGGCCTATATTACTAGGGTACTCAAAAGGTATGGCATGCAAAATTGTGCTTCAGAAAAGTTGCCCATTGCGAAGGGCGACAAATTTGGTCTATTTCAGTATGCAAAGAATGATTTAGAAAAGAATCGAATGAAGGAATTTCCGTTCGCATCAGTAGTAGGGAGCATCATGTATTCTCAAGTCTGTACGCGACCGGACATTACCTTTGTCACTGGAATATTGGGAAGATATCTATCTAATCCAGGAATGTAACATTGGATAGCTGCGAAGAAGTATTACGGCATCTTCAGAGAACAAAAGACTTCGGACTCACATACAGAAGTTCTGATCAGTTGGAGTTGATTGAATATTCAGATGCAGACTTTGCAGGCTGCGTTGATACTAAGAAGTGTACTTCAGGATACATCCTCATGATGGTGAGAGGAGCTGTGTTGTGGAAAAGCGTGAAATAATCTACCATAGCCTTATCCACTATGGAAGCTGAATTTATTGCCTGCCATGAGGCATTTAATCAGGCACTATGGTTATAGAGTTTCTTCTCAGGTTTGCAGATACTGGAGCATATCCCAAAATCATTGAGAATATTTTGCGATAATTCGGCTGCTATTTCCTTCTCTAGTAACAACAAACATTCGTCAAGGTCGAGGCATATCGACATCAATTATCTTGTTGTAAAGGAAAGGGTTCAGAATCATCAAGTGTCCGTGAAATTCATTGGCACTAAGCAGATGATTACAGATTCGCTCACTAAAAGGCTCCCTATCACGTCATTTCAGGAGTATGTAACATCCATGGGAGTCATTGATCCCACAGATATTTTCAGTTAGTAGGAGTTGAGCGTATTTAATTTTATTATCACAGACACATAGATATCTCGTTTTATACAGTTTGTTTGGATGATTTTGATATAAAGATTTATTTCTGCTTCTCTATATATATGCGCAAAATTTTGAGTAAGTAGAACTACAGTCGTGTCTCGTTGGAGACATGTAAAAGCTTCAGGACCTCTTAAGGATAAACACATATTATCACACTAAAGTGTGTAATCCTTATACCACATTTCCTAGTTCGTGATTTATGTCGTTAAGAATGAAAGTATTTGTGATCGCGCTTAGTCTCACTTCGCCTAAATTAAATATTGTGACGACTACCGCGTTTCGATACTGACAGTCTTAATGGACCAGATTGAATAGCATTACTCATATTGTCCAACTATTTAATTGGTTAACCATTTAGATATTTTCTTAAAAGATCAAAACTTGTTTTAAAAAATTATTCTATATGACTATCATTGACGTTGCTCAATGAGGCCCAAGTAGGAGAATGTAAGAACTTTATTTAGTGGGCCTTACTGATCAACGGTCTGGAATGTCATTCAGTTGGACTGGATGATTGAGTAGACCAGTGGGCCCCACTTCAGGTAATGCACTATAAAGTCTATCTGCGCAGCTTTGCATACTAGGGCTGGAATGCTATAGTTATCTTACGCAAAAAGCAATTTGAGTTGAACTAGGATGCTGCGATGTGGAGCGTGGGAGAGAGTTGTGATGAGTTTCAACTCTCTCTCCACAGGCTCTATAAAAGAGAGCTGGGTCCCCGATCCTACACCACGGTAGAATTCGAGTCCCATCTTTTGAATTGTAGAAAGAGTGGGAAGGAGAGGAAGATCCTAAGCTCTACAGGAATTCTGGTATTCTTATCCGGCTTCTATGGCAGCGTCTCATCTAGGTACGCAATCTAAACCCCTGATCGCCATGTGCTATGCACAGACAGATCCGTGGGCCTATTTCGCATATAGATTAAATCCCATAAGCCCCACATTTCCCAAGGACTGAATCGACATACGTGTGGCCATGTTTACCAGGGATGTGTGAAAATACAAACTATCATGATGATATAGTTCCTCGTATAGGTCAAATCTCTTATCTTATCCCTTCTCCCGGTAGATAGCAGCTTGACAAAAGCGTTGAAAAATCAGCTTCACATGCTTGATATTATTAACAAGATTTTGTGGACCAGCTGACTCTTTCTTCCCAGTAATTTTCTCCTCTTTCTTACTATAAGGACTATGTCTCTCTTCTATCAGTGCAAGTAGGGGGGCCATCATTCAATGATCTGGACCGTCAGTCAGTTGTGCCCCACCGTGGATGGACCATGCCCCAAAAATCCCCTCGATTTATCGATTCCGATCTTCCAACTTGTGGCACCTTAGTAGTCAGTAAAGAAGAAAATTATTCCAACGGTCCACATTCAACTAAAAATTGATGGTTAGGATAATCCAATCGGGAGGGTTTTTGTTTTGTGGTATACCCTTGACGGTATTGCCAAATCAGTGCAATGGTCTGGATCAGTGTACTGTGGGACCCACTACCCTGCGGCCGGTTATTAGATTATTCACCTCCATTGACTGTTCTTTTGTAGAAAATGTAGCCTAACAACTCCAAATTTACATAAAACCCTTGACTTTTATTTCTTTGGTGTGTATTTGGTGGAATCCACCGTCTATCTTTAAAAATACCCAAGAAATAAGTTATTCATTTTTATAATTTATTTTTTCCATAAGATTATCTTAAGAAAACTATAAGTCGTAATCCTCGTAGCTGCACTGGGATACTCAACCAATATTTAATATAGACGGTCCACTAGGTCCAACATAAATTTCATGGGCCACCATGCAAATATCACACACATAAGATAATCTTAACCATTTGTTGAATGGCCTTAATATGGATGATCAAGATCATTTGTACAAAAACAGCTCTAATCTACAATCTGATCCAGCTATTCATGGCTTCCAATTGGATTGCTTATGATACTAAAGAATCACTTCTGTTAGGCAATCCTAACCATCCAATCCACTAGTTGGAAAAGAATGGCTACAAAATTTAAGGCCAAATCAAGAATGGGTTTGATCATCCACTTCATCTTATTTTTGCATCATAGCCCTTGAAATGTATTCTAGACTTAATAGACAGTTCAGATCGATCTATTGGACCAATTTGCCCTATGCAACTAGGAGCACTATGACTTTCAGTGCTTGGAGAGCGTTGGAACATTTTTCATCAGTAAATACTTAAACTGGTAGACACTAAAAGAGTAAAAATCTTTCAACATGAATAATTCCTACTTGTATTCTATAATATAAGACTACAGTTTCTGTTTATTTTACTATTGAAATGCTCTAAAAATCATTTCCGCAAAGCGTAGGTAGATCTTGGGGCGATCCAGGTCGTTCATCTAGTGGGTCCCATCATGGATGAATCATGACCCAGTAACTCTTCATTGGAAGATCCTAAACTTCTGATTAGTGGTCTACAAATAGCAGGTTAAAATGATACAATGGTCCCCATTAACGAAAATTTCACTAATCAAATGATTGGGATAAAAATGGGCCTCTCCTTTATAAGATTGAAGTGTATATCTTGGAGCATGAATCACCCATGATATTGCGCAGGCATATGAACGGTTTGGATTAACAAAAAAATGGGCCTGTCCTCTACATGTGATCAATCTCCTACTTTTGGATGGTCAGCTAGCAAGAACTTTTGGGCATGCCCAAAAAAAAAAAGGTCCACATGTCTAAAATCACTTAATCATTGTGATCTTACAAGTCCAAAGGTGGGCCAACCATACAAACACAAGTATACATAAAAGTCTCAATATTGGTCTATCTCAATCCAGACCATTTTCTTAGTCACGCAGGGGGCGTGACTATTTTGCTGGCGTGGATGTAGGACTTCATGTGGATGAGATCCACCCTGTCCATCAGGTGGGCTACCCTATATTTTGACTGGGGCCTAAAAATCAGGCTTATCCGAATCTCAGGCGGACTACACCATGTATGAGTAGAGATAGAAGTTCTAACATTAAAATCATCCAAATTGTGTGTGTGGTCCACCGTGGTGTATATAGGCCATCCAATCCACTATTTGGACACGAACTAACAGGATGAATAGATTCTCCGAAAACCAGGAAATTCTGGACACCACGTGAATTTAGAATTTTTAGGCGTGATTTTAAGCTGTTTACCATGGTGTGGTCCACCTAAATCTTTGATTGGACTGATATTTAGATCACAGATGAAAATATGGTGGGTTGTACCTGATGAACGGAGCGGATCTGATGTACATTCTCCTCCACGTGGTGCATGGTTAGCTGTAGGCACGCCCTCCATGTGACTGCGGGTAGCTAGGCTAGTGCAGTCCACTTCAATGAGTCGTTTTTAGATAAGTGGACAAACCGATCAAGTGATCTGAAGCATCCGACCATTCCAGACTACTCATCGTGTGAGTCGAATCAGAAAATACACCTTTTGAATGATTCTTCCATCCAATCAATAGCAGACAAAATGGACCGTCAATATCGTCAACGAAGTATATCACATCACCTCCTATTGTCTATGTTTACAAAAATCACTTCGATTCGAAAATCCTAAATAAAAGACTTGGAAAATGTCTCTCCATACATAAAAAGGACCTCGTTGGGATGATCATGATCAATCTATCAATGACACTCACCAAGTAATCCTGACCATCCATACAGAGGCTATCAAACGAATGGTTAAAATGTTTTGGATGCAAAATTGTGTGTTCCATTGTGGATGTAGACTACCTTTACAGTCATACAGACCAAGTAATCTAGACCATCCTGTTGGGGGCCTTACACAAAACCTTAGGATCTAGCCTCCCGAAACAAACCAGAATTATGGATAATAAAACAATGAAATAAATCAAAGCATAAACCAAACACCACACAAGAGATTTTTACGTGGAAAACTCTCAAAGAGATAAAAACCACGGGACCTCGTCCAGATCAACAATTCACTGTGAAGTAGAACGTTACAACCTTCTTCACTCACGCAGGAGTGGATAAACAATGAGAGAAACAAAGAAAATGGAGAGATCTCACCAATTACGAGGACATAGAAGTGGTGAGATATAGATTGCATAGTAGATAACCTCCACGAGCATAACCTCCCTTCTATAAGCTTCCTCCCTTCTATAATCTCCATGGTGAATCGATACATAGAGAATCTCCATGTGCTTCGACTTGGAATGCTGACTTGGATTCTTGCTCAAGTGTATAGCACTTTAATTATCGTAATAAATCACGTGCTACTCCTGTTTCAGGCTAAGTTCCTGTAGGAACCTCTTCATCCAAAACATCTCTTTACATGCTTCTGTGACTGCAATATACTCGGCCTCTGTTGTCAACAATGCTACGACCCTCTATAGCTTGCTTTGCCAAGAAACCGCTCCCCCTGCAAACGTGAACATGAACCCCGATGTAGACTTCTTGGAGTTTATGTCACCTACCATATCTGCATCTGTGTAGCCCTCTAACACAGGTTAACCGTCACCATAGCATAGGCTCAACCTGGATGAGCCTCCTAGATACCGCAGTATCCATTTCACCATTGCCCAATGTTCTTTGCTAGGATGGCAAGATACCGGCTGACAACACCAACTGCATATGCTATGTCTGGGCGTGTACACATCATAACATACATTAAACTTCCTACAGCTGACGCGTAGGGTATCTTCTGCATCTCTTCTACCTCTGCATTCGTCTTTGGACACTTTCCGTCGCTCAATCTGAAGTGACCATTTAGTGGAGTACTGACCCATTTCGCTGCATTCATATTGAAACGCTTTAGGACTTTCTCAATATACCGCTCTTGTGACAGCCAGAGCTTCCTGCTGCTTCTGTCATGGGTTATCTCTATTCCTAGGATTTGTTTAGCCGGGCTCAAGTCTTTCATCGCAAAAGACTTGCCCAACTCCTGTTTCAGCCTGTCAATCTTCTTGATGTCTTTTCCCATGATGAGCATGTCATCAACGTATAAGAGCAGAACCAAGAAATCACCATCTAAGAACTTACGCGTGAATACACAGTGGTCCGACTCCATTTTTTCATACTCATGTTTTAACATAAACGAGTCGAACTTTTTGTACCATTGTCGTAGAGCTTGTTTCAGCCCATACAAGTTTTTCCTCAGCCTATACACCATATGCTCCTTACCCTTGACTTTGAACCTCTCTAGTTGGTGCATGTAGATCTCTTCTTCCAGGTCACCATGGAGGAAGGTAGTTTTAACATCTAACTGCTCTATCTCCAGATCCATGCTAGCCGCCAACCCAAGCAACACCCGTATAGATGTCATCTTCACCACTGGTGAGAATATCTCCTTGAAGTCTATGCCTTTCCTCTGACCAAACATTTTCATCACAAGTCCGGCTTTGAACCTCGTCTGTGAATTCTTCTTCTCAATCTTCTTTCTAAACACCCACTTGTTGCTCAGAGCTTTCTTGCCCTCAAGTAGGTTCACTATATCATAGATGTGGTTTTTATGCAAAGATTTCATCTCCTCTTATATAGCTTTCAACTACTCCTCCATATGCTCGTCGGTTAGGGCTTCAGAATAATCTTCTGACTCTCCCCCATCAATCAGCATAATGTACTCATGTGGCGAGTACCTCTTGGACGACTATCTGTCCTTAGATGACCTCCTCACCTGTGGCTCAACGGTGGATCAAGTGGGGGCTGCTCCCCTGGTCTATCTTTTGAAGGAACTCCCTCGTCCTCTGTACCTTGTTGTACTCCCCCGTCATCAGGTACCACGGGAGGAATAATATGATCCATGTCCTCTAGCTCACCTGAACTAGGCTGGTTCTTCTCTGGCTTTCCAATGTCTTATATACACTGATCTTCAAAGAAAACCACATCTCTGCTCCTGACGAGCTTCCTCTCGGTCGGATCCCATAATCTGTAACCGAATTTTTCATCACCATACCCTAAGAACACACATTGTCTGATCTTCATATCGAGCTTAGACCTCTCGTCCTTTGGTACGTGAACAGATGCCCTGCATCCAAACACCCTGAGATGACTGTACGATGGATCATGTCCAGTCTATACTTTCTCAGGTACTTCTCCATTCAACAGGGCTGATGGAGACCTATTTATCAAATACACCGCCGTGTGCATTACTTCTCCCCAGAACGTCTTGAGCAACTTTGCATGGAATAACATGCATCTGATTCTCTCAAAAATGGTGTGATTCATTCGCTTAGCTACACCATTTTGCTGGGGGGACTTGGGTACCGTCTGTTCATGCCGTATACCCAAGGACTTGCAGTACTCAGGAAAGTCACCAATGTATTCACCACCATTGTCAGTGCAGATACACTTCAATGATCTACTTGTCTCTCTCTTGACCATAGCATGAAATAATTTAAACACACCAAAAACCTCGTCTTTGGATTTCAAAGCATAAACCCAAACCCTCCTAGATGCATCATCTATAAAAGTAACAAAATACAATGCCCCACCTAAGGTTTTTGTCCTCATAGGACCACAAACATCAGAATAAACCAAATCTAATGCATGCACTTTATTAACATGAGAAGCAGATTTAATAAATGAAACTCTGTACTGTTTCCCTGATAAACAATCAAGACAGAAGGAGCCACTTCCTCGCTAGTAGCTGAATCCCTTTTTCACTCATGTGGCCTAGATACCTATGCCACATGTCAATAGCTGAATCTTCCGCTGCGTTCAACCCACCCTTGCACATATTGACACTTGCCTTGTAAATGGTGCAACATTTCTTTCCTCTGGCCACGATCAATGAATCCTTGATGAGCTTCCATCGCCCACAAGCAAACCAGCTTTCATAGCCATCATCATCCAACCTTCCCGTCAAGATCAAGTTGAGGCGAAGGTCTGGGATATGCCTCACATCCCTGAGAACTAATGTGCAACCCACATTGGTCTTTACACAAATATCACCGACTCCCATGATTTTTGATACGCTAGAATTTCCCATCTTCACTGTCCCATAGTCACCTGACTTGTAACTTGTGAAGAAGTCACTGCGCGGAGTCGCATGAAAAGAAGCTCCCAAATCTATCACCTAGTCGTGTCCTGACTCGTAGTCATGAGACATACATCATGATTTGTAGAAAGAATAACTACAACGTCGCCATCCGAAGCAACCACAGTAAAATTTGATTTATCTTCCTTCTCTTTTCTTTTCTTGTCGTTCTTCTTACTACGACATTCATGCTTGTAGTGGCCTTTCTTGCCACAGTTCCAGCAATCAAAATCCTTTCTGTTACTCGACTTGCCTCTTAATTTATCTCAAGCTTTGCTGCCCTTCCTATTCTTTCCTCTCCCCCTTCCTGTGTCACAAGAGTCTCTTGCTGAGTAGACCACTGGGACTTCCTCCTTGTCTCTTCATTGAAGAGATAGCTAGTTACCTGTTCCATGGATATCTTTCTGTCTGGCACGGAGTTACTTAGAGACACCACCAATGTCTCCCAACTGTCAGGCAATGAACTAAGCAATACCAAGGCCTGCAATTCATCATCCAGGACCATCTTCATAGAGGAGAGTTGGTTCACTATATTGCTAACCTCATTCATGTGCTCGGCCACAGAACCACTATCCTTGAACTTGAGATTCACAAATCGTCTTATCAGAAAAATCTTATTACCGGTTGTCTTCCTCTCATACAGCCCTTGTAATTTCAGTCATAAGCTAACGGCTGAGGTTTCTGTAGACACATGGTGGAACACAGAATCATCCAACCATTGTCTAATAAATCCCACCGCCTTCCGGTCCATCTTCTTCCAATCATCATAAGTCATATCCTTGAATTTTGCTGATATGCCTAAAATTGAAGAATATAGGTCCTTGCAATAATGCAAGTCCTCCATCTTAGCCTTCTATATGATCCAGTTAGAACAATTGAGGCTGATCATCCTTAATGAGCCACCTTCCATAATTCAAAACCGATTCTACCCGTTCAATGAACTTAGCTCTGATATCACTTTGTTGGGGGCCTTGCACAAAACCTTATGATCTAGCCTCCCGAAACAAACCAGAATTATGGATAATAAAGCAATGAAATAAATCAAAGCATAAACCACACACCACACAAGAGATTTTTACGTGGAAAACCCTCAAAGAGGTAAAAACCACGGGACCTCGTCCAGATCAACAATCCACTATAAAGTAGAACGTTACAACCTTCTTCACTCATGCAGGAGTGGATAAACAATGAGAGAAATAAAGAAAACATAGAGATCTCACCGATCACGAGGACATATAAGCGCTGAGATATAGATTGCACAGTAGATAACTTCCACGAGCAGAGTCTCTCTTCTATAAGCTTCCTCTCTCTCTTTTCTTATCTTTCTCACCTTTAATAGCCCTAAACCCTTTAGCAAATCCCTTGTAAAGCTTTAGAAAACCCTCTTGTCATATCTAGAAAGCCCTAGGTACCTCCTATTTAAAGTTTTAGAAAACTCCTTTCCGCATCCTAGTTGCGAAAGGATTTGCGACACGAAATCCGCGCAAAATCGAGGAACGAATCTGCGTAACTACGACTGGTCGTGACGAACCTTCGATCGGTCGATAGCCACCCAAGACCGGTCGAGCACCTCCCACGACCGGTCAAGCACCCCGGAGAAAAACAACCCAAGTTGCTGGACTTTGAGTCGTGCCACGACTCGACTCCTACGACTGGTCTAGACCAGCCTTCGACCAGTCGAGCAGGGCTCACGACCGATCGATGACGGGTCAAAAAAACCCATCACATCCATGCAGGGCTGTCAAATGAATACTTAGAAAGTTTTGGATGCTAATATTTATTTTAAATCTTCACAGAACACATAATATTAGGGAGGCTGCTTGGAAAGGGCTATGATAAAGGTATTTTCTGATGATGACATTATGATATCCATTCTTTACATTTTTTTTGTCATGCATTTATTTAAATTCAAGTAGGCCATGGTATTAATATTAAAAAAAATAAGAATTATATCATCCACAGTTGAAATAATTTTGGGCGCTCTTTTTTTCTATTCTCTTTATTTGCACTGTGTACTAGTATATGTTTGTAATGTTTTTCCTTCTACCTTTCTCTAATTTTCTCTAACTTACCCCCTTGGTGTGCATTGCATGTGCCATATTGCCAATGGCTAGTGGTTAGTGCTCTATAAGCCTCACCATGATGTATGTGTTTCATCTATGTTGTCCATCAATTTTTTCCAAATTATTTTATGATATGAGTCCAAAAATTAGGTAGATCCAAATCTCAAGTGTGCAACATCATTGAAAACAGTGTTGTTGATTGAACACCTGCGGCTAAAAAATTCTTGGGGACTACAAAAGTTTGGGTCAAGCTGATTTTTGTTTTGTTTTTTTTTTTTTTTTTTTTTTTTTTTTTTGTTTTTCCTTCTTTCATTCAGATCTGTAAGCCCTAATCAACGGGTTGTATGGTAAATAAACATTACAGTCGATCCTATGAAGATTTTAATGTTGGACATTTAATCACTATTATTTTCTTGTGTTGTGGTCCATGTGAGATTTAGATCTATCTCATTTTAAGGTTATTTTTTGGATCATGCCCTAAAATTATCTGAAAAAATAATTGTACGGTGTGGATAAAACACATACATCATGGTGGGGCTCAAAGTGATGTACGTGTTTTATCCATGCCGTTCATTATTTTTCTCAGATCATTTTAACAAATGAGTCAAAACATGCGGAAGATCCAGGGCTTAAGTGGACCACAAAATGGGGATTTAACTTCCACCATTAAAAACTTCTTAGGAGTTGGAGAAGTTTCGGATCAAGCTGATATTTGTGTTTTCACTTCATCCACGTATGCATGACCTTTTTAATTGGTTGGATGGTAAAACAACATCATGGTGGCCCTTAGAAAGGTTTCAACGGTGAGAGTCATTATCACTGCAGATTCCTTTAATGTGGTCCACTGGAGCTGCGGATCTGCTTTATTTTTTGTCTCATACCTTAAAATGATATGAGAAAAGCGATGAACGGTGTGGATAAAACACTTACATCACTTTGGACCCCATAGAGCCCTGCCCGGACGGATTGCCGTTCGGGCGGGGGTAGGACGCAATCCGCGTCCATCTGACAGTGGGTGTACTAACAAGCTAACCAAAAAAAAAAAAAAAAACTATTTTACCATCACCATATCTCACATTCAAGACCTAACAAGGTTTGGACGGCCATCCCTACCTTAAAATGGCCAGACCGATCCCACGGTATTAGGAGGGATGGGATTGCGATATCCCGAGATATGCATGATGAGCCAAACAGACCCGATAAACTGGATATAAGCAATCCCATGGATCTTAAAACAATCCACTGACATCACCATCATTACCTTAAAGTTGATCCCATCCCTTGGTTGGATGGATTGGAAGGTAAAATCCCGGGATATGCCAGGGGTGCCAAACAAACCCAGTGAACTTGTCCCAGGGATATAAGCAATCCCATAGATCTTAAACCAATCCACTGACACCACCATCATTACCTTAAAATCCATCCACTACAAGAAAAGGGGGCTTTAGCCTCGCTTCAAAATTGAGGCTAAAAAGGTTAAAAACTGAGGCTAAAGCCTTTAGCCTCAGTTTTGCCTCATTTATCCAAACCGAGGTTGAAACCCCCGTGGCTAAAGGCTTTAGCCTCAGTTTTAGCAACTGAGGCTAAAATGACTTTTATAGCCTCAATTCTTCAAGTGAGGCTAAAAGACCCTTTTAGCTTCAGTTTTCTCGAAATGAGGCTAAATTAAAATTTTAGCCTCCCTTGTTTCTAATTGAGGCTAAATCCAAATTTTAGCCTCGGTTGCCTCCAATTGAAGCTAAAACTATTTTTAACCTCAGTTCTCAACAACTGAGGCTAAAGCCTTTAGCCACGGGAGTTGTAGTCTCAGTTTATGTAACTGAGGCAAAACCGAGACTAAAGATGGATTTAGCATATTTTGGCATCAACCGAGGCTAAATTTGGTTTTTGACCTCATTTCTCTATCAACCAAAGCTAACAATATCATAATCAACAAATGATTGAACTGTGCATATTTCACCCATTTAACATTCATCAAGACAACAATCAGCACAACATCAACAAAACAATTAATGGTCTATTTAAAGTACTAAAATCAAACTACAAATGTCTTCCTTTCCTAGCCTTCCACATGAACTGTTTCAGTAAGGTCCCCTTTTGACCGATCAGATGTCTTCCTTTCCTAGCCACATCTTCTAGCAAGATGTCTACAACACCAACCTCACTAGCCATGATCACGTGTCCACTATGTGTGATGTAAAAGTGACTGGGGCGCAATCCATTCTGGTCCAATGTCGCTCCAGGATAGCGGCCATCAGTAACTACATTTATACAATAAATATAAGTTCAAAATAATCATGTCACATGCAGAATCATTAAAGCGTGAAGCAGTTCCAAAGACAAACTTCACATGATATAAGTGCAGGTCTATCCCATGGCTCAATAAGAGCTGAAAAATATTCATACAGGGCCTCAATTACAGCATAGTCATTTTCAAAACTGGAAAACCTCAATTAAATAATCAAACAGTTGTCCATGTTGAAGTCGAAGACCTCGGATTGGGGCCACAGAGAGTCGAGTTCATGTTTTAGAACCTTGCTCCAGTCATAATTATATCAATGGGAAGTTGCTTACAGTGGATGTGGATTATATGAAGTTTATCTATGAATGGCAAAGAGTCATCTGTTTTAGCTCGCATGCTTGAGATCGGGAGGAATAGAACTAGTATAACCTACATGTGTATTTCGTGAGGTATTGTTCATAATTGCTCAGTCCAAAACTCGAGAGGTATTGTTGTAATTGCTCAGGTCCAAAACTACTCACAGAAAGAGTTAACCAGGATCTTGAGACCAAATGCATATGATATAAAGTATAAAGAGACCACCACTGACATTACATGATATATGATCTTACCCTCCTAAACACAAACAACTCTCAAATAGTTTTAGGTTACATGATCAAGAAACTGAAAAGAGCATAAAAACCATAGACAATATAAATGATTTAAGATCCAGAGCGTACCACATAACAAAGGTACAGCTGATCCATTCCATAAGACTCCAATTGCGCTCACCACATAACAGAGGTACAGAAACCCAATCATCCTTGACACAGCCTATCAAACAGGGCTGTAGTACAAAAAGGAGCTAGCATCTATCAACATAAAAAACATCCTGTAGTTTGTATCAGTCATAGGAAACAAAGGATGTTGCCTATCTACATCAGAAATACTTACACATCAAAGTGTCCAACAGGCCCACGTAATGACTATTTCAGCTATAATCACCTTGCAAATCAATGCGATTCCTATTAAAAAACAAAAGGATACTGACTATCATTGAGTCAAGGATCATGCAATTCCTATTAAAAAACAAGGATTGAAAATTGAAATAAGCATATTATAACATCCCTGACTCACCATCGTCTAATACACCAACAACCTTCTCAAGTGCTTCGCTAAGTTCTTTTTCATGCTCCTATTTATTAATAATAAAATAAATAAATAAATCACATCAATTGCAAAAGATATGATCTTGAATATCCGATTTTTTTTAAAATCCAATGTGTGAGACCATTAATAAAGCAACAGGGAATTATGGAAGATGCTAAGCACAATTTTAGAAGCATCCATATCTATCATTTTACATGGGCAGATGCACGGTTTGTCAAAATCGGTGTTGAGACATTCTTGGTAACTTGCAATGATACCGATGCTTCTTCTTTTTTTATTTCCATTAGTTTTATATTGATGATCAAACAGCAACTTCTATTAATCCATGAACCTACCATTGCAACTAGGCAAGTGGTTCTTTTGAGAAAAACGTCAGGTGCCTTTGACGTTGGGTGCTTAAGTGATACCGGAACGGGACCAACTTGGATCATGGGTTCATTTGTGACTCAAAAATCACAGCATGACCAGTAAAATCATGTGAAATGAGTTCTCTCTCTGCATGATCAACCTAAGATGTGTCTGGGGTAATCGGAGGTCGCAAGGCAAACTCAATTCATGGGTCCCGTTCTTATCTCATTTGAGGTGGAAAAAGAAGGAAAACACTTCTCCACTTAATGCAGGCTTGCATTTTCCACACAGCTCAAAACACCAAGCACGCTAAGCTATGATACCCAAATACCTCAAAATTAGTATTGCATCTGTGTTCTCCAGAGTCCTATAGATTATTTTTGTGTGAGATTTGTACCCACACGGTATCCATGACATATTCACACTGTATCTAGGAATTGTAGTCTAAGTTCGTTTCAAAATCCCTGCAAACCATAATTAATGGAACACCCAAACACGAACTTAGTCAATGACCGGCTAACTAGTTCCAACACATTGGGTGGATCGATTCGGTAAGCATCATAAGATTATTGAATAGAACCAAAGTAATAAAGCCCACCAATACAACCGTCATTCTGACTACCGATTTCTTATGAGGCCAGAAGGATCTCTACAACAGAAATCGAGCTCAAGGACAAAAGCAATAGATCAAAAACCAAAACTAAAACATGCCCATCGGCAACCACTCATCTTCATAAACCCAATTTCTATATTCAACTCCAAAATGCAGATATATTCATTTCAAAATAAGTGAAACATTAACATAGATCCCAAACATTAACCAAACAGCATTTATATGTATTTCGCTGAACTCTTCAGATTACAATTAAAGAGATTTAAACAAAACATTCAACAATGTCAAAACAGCATACACATACCTAGGGTGCGGAGAACCTTTGATCTGCTTCTGGCCATACTTCCTCCATGAATACTCATTAGGAGGGATATCTGCAAGCTTGTTACTAATAGCAGGGACCTTGATCGATCACTTCACCTTTGGTTTCCTACAACCAAAAAATGCCAGGACCAGTTTCAATTCAGTGCAAAATATAGCATAAATTAAAAAAGATCAAAATCAATTGATCACAAATTCAGGCGTCTAAAACCCAACCTCCGTTTCGAGCAGTGACATCTCCCGCTTGTCCCGCACTTCCCACTCCCATCTTCCCCTCGACCAGAACACCTCCGCTTAGAAGGCCTGGTGCAGGTTCTGATCGGACAGTGTCTGCGAGCTGCCGATCAAATGGAAGGCCTTCCCATCCAAGCTACCAACACTACCATGCATACTCGTGACGACATGAAAGACCGGGTGGGTGACATGGTTGGCATGCAACTAGAGCTAGTGAACTTGAGATTTATACCATCGTTGCTCCTAAACATCATATCACTTGTAATTTCATCCGTGCGATGCTAAAACCTCTGTTGTTATACATTTTCTTTCGCTTTTGGAGGAACCGCAAAGGGGGGGGGGGGGGGGGTTGGAGATGATTCCTATCGACATTTAATCCATTTCCATTGTTGGGTTTTCTAGAGATATCGTCTTCGATATTTGGATGGGATTTTTAGTGGATGAATCCATTAGAGTTGGGTTCTCTACAAACTTCCTTTTGGCATTTGAATCTGCTATGGCTATGGGGTTATCTAAGAGGATTTTTGGAGGTGGAGAGGATTGGATTTTGTTCAGCATCCTGACTCTCCCATGACCCAAACTAGCATTGAGAAGTGAGACCACTTTTTCGAATTTCCTGACTTCTCCTGTTTTCGCCATCGATTTCTATAGTGTAACCGATCTTAAGGCCGAGATAACAGATTCAAAACCCTGTGGCAGCATTTCACAGCTCCTCTATTAGCCTCTTCAACTTCCTCCATACCCACCCAAATGATGAGACAAACCTAAAAAGATCTTAAATAACCTAAAAAACTCAAAAGTCAGACAATCAGAAAACCCTGTAAATCTACTCCCCTTATGATGATCTCTGAAAGTTTATAGAAGACGAAATGGAGCAGAGGAAAATCCCAGAAAAACCAACAACACTGAGAAAAACTCGCATCCAGTCCAGATGTAGGCTCGTCCATGAATATTATAGATGGATTGGCGACGAGCTCCACAACAATTGTAAGCCTCTTCCGATGCTCGGTCGACAGCCCATTCACGCCAGGCAACCCAACAAGTGCACCCCTCAATGAATTCAGCTCCACAAGTTCCATCACCTCCTCAATAAACATCTGCATTTCATTAGTTTTAGCAGTCAGTTGATGCCCAAAGGGACCAAAGCGTGTATGGAACAGTGGATTCTATTTTAGTCCACCTACCTTTCTTGCATTCAAGTCAACATTGCCGGGTAAATGGAGCCATGCAGAGTAGAGGAGAGACTCGTAAACAGTGACATGAAGAGAGTGGATATCATTCTGTTCACAGTATCCAGATATGCGAGCGAACGTCTCTTGCTTCTTGGGATAGCCAGATATTTTGATGTCTCCTTCTATGTATCCGCCAGTTTTCCTTCCGGCTAACACGTCCATCAGGGTGGTTTTACCAGTTAGTGAGAGAGAGAGAGAGAGAGAGAGAGAGAGAGAGAATCCAATTCGAACCAGTTCAAATCCATTAGAATCTAAGAGAATCCAATTCCAAAAATGATGGGATGAAATACAGATTCGATGGGATTAAAACCTCTATGTGGATGGTCTGGAAATTCGGCTGGAGCTGTAACTGCAGGATTTCAAAGAAGCAAGGAGAGAGATAGTTAGAGAATAGAAATTTCTTCTTGGAAGCAAGATCATGAAAAACAATTCGAAGATCAAATATTATTTTACAGTCAAAAGCCTGAAGAATGGGAAATCCAACCAACTCCATTAACATCAACATTCCGGATGTATTAAACCTGATATGAAAGACTAAGGCACTATTTGTTAGATGCCTAAAATGAAATCAACTCATATTAAGATGAGATGAAGTCATTTTTAGGCATCTACCAAACAGGGCCTAAGAATTTCCAAATTGAATAAGTACAAGCTTGTAAAGAAAATAATCTTCTAAATCCAACAATTCGCTACACAACCTAATGAGTAGAGAAGGCTGATTTTTGCACAAGGTGGTCCCCTATGGTGGGGCCAACCTATTGAAAAATTTGGATGTCAGACGTACTTTAGATAAGATGCAAGTTGACCATCACTTGTGGTCTAGCTGATGAGGTTTGAGATCTTCTTATAAAATAATAAAATTGTAAAAAAAAAATAGTAATAATAATTTCCAATTGTTCTAGAACTTTCGGTTGGAAACCTCCTCTTCCCCACTCTGTAAAATTCCCACTTCCACGAGCTCTTTTCTTGTGGGATATTGCTCTCATTTCTCATCTTTAATTCCTTGGAAGAAAAAAATCGAAGGCTAAAATATATATCTTCTCTTCTTCTTCCTTCTCTCTCTCTCAATTATCAAAGCTGCAATGAAAAATATCTTAGCAACTTTGCTTCTCCTTCTCAATGTATCTCTTTCCATTCCCACATAAAGAAGCAGCCTTCTTTGCATTTCTTGCATTGCCCATTTCTATTTTTTGAGCATTTTCTTCTTCTTTGAACCTCTGTTTGGTGGAATTCGCCTGACTTTTTGGCTGAGAATCTTCCAATGAATGTTCTCTCTCGCATTCCAATCAAGATATCGGCGGAAAATTAGCATTTTCTTCAGATCGCTTTCTTCGAAAAATGATGCCTTGCATATTTTCTCTCGCTTCTTTCCAATCTTCCAAAGATTTCCATCAAAGCCCATATCTATTTTCCAATAAGAATCAATTCTCTCGAGAAAGATCTCATTGCTTCTGTAGATTTCATCTCTGTTTTTCACTTCATCTGAATTCGTAACTTCCTTGCCTACGAAATCTTGTATTTCCACCAAAAAAACAATTTCTATTTCGATATCGAAAATTTCAGCTTCTCTGTTTTGCAGCCACCTAATACAGTGAAAGAAGAGTTCTCAGGAGCCAGCTCCTCCTCGTATTGGGGTGATGATGCTTCATTGACGGTCCTTCCCTAGCCAATGGAGGGCTTGCACGATGTGGGGCCGCCTCCCTTCCTGACCAAGACATTCGACATGGTGGATGACCCGAGCACTGAACAGGTGGTCTCTTGGAGCAGGGGAGGAACTAGCTTCGTTGTGTGGGACCCACAAAAGGATATGAAAAGGGTTTTAAGTAATGATTTTAGTCCAAAATAAATTGGGGTTTAATTGGGGTTAAAAAAGCCTATGATACATCTAAATAGGTGCAATTTTTTGTTCATGATACATCTAAACTGGGAACGATAATTTCAACAGTTTAATTTGACTTACTCTATGACATGTACGCAACTTCTAAATGCAACTTCTAAGTAATTTCTAAGAGACTATGTATCATCCATCACACACTACCAAAGTATCAAAGTCTCCCTGAGAGAGAGAGAGAGAGAGAGAGAGAGAGAGAGAGAGAGAGAGAGAATCCACCGAATCCGGTTCAAATCCATTAGAATCGAGAGAATCTAATTCAAAAATGATGGGATGAAATACATATTCGATGGGATTAAAACCTCTATGTGGATGGTCTGGAAATCCGGCTGGAGCTGTAATTGCAAGATTTCAAAGAACCAAGGAGAGAGATAGTTAGAGAATAGAAATTTCTTCTTGGAAGCCAGAATCAAAATGAATTTTAAATCAACAATGGGTTTTAAAATTCAGGCTGGTTTTTAAATCAAGCTGAGTTTGGACTGTGTACAAACATTCCATCATCCTAGCACACCAGCCTGACTTTTGGGCTAGAGTACATATACTTGGCATCTGCCCACAAACCTACATCCAGGAGTAGTATTGCATTTCTTGCTGTGTGTACATATACTTGGCATCTGCCCATCACCTTCCTCTGTAGGCGGACTATGCCCTTTGCTTAGAGGCACAAGCTGTGAAGCCTTACCATTGGCCTCTAAATTCCTCACCTGTTCTTCAACATTCTTGCTGGTAGTCCTGTCCTGGCTAACTGTTCCTGGGGAAGAAAAGACCTGCTGCGGCTAAGAACTGAGAGGTGGAGGAGCAATGGCTTGAAGAACTTCCTGAGGAAGGGTGCCTTCACCACGCTGCAAAGTAAAGAAAGGCAGGAGGTGATTACCAAGAAGTAACACATTAGTTCTTGAAAGTTTGCTAATATCAGAAGTCAACATAATAACCAGTTACAAGCCACTAGCTAATGGAGTTCATTAGCAAACAAAGCATGAAGCAAAAACGCATGGCCCACCTTTTTCCAATCTGCAACCCTCATTTTAAGACAGCTCTTAGATTCTTTCGCATGTCAAACACATAAATACACATAAATACGATTTGACCTGAAACAGAAAGGATCAACTATTCAGTGATGGTGAACTACAAAAAATAAAGGGATCACAAAACCCATGATGGTGAACTACAAAAAAACTCATGAAATGTAATAAAACATAAATATACATGTAAAAGATCACACATAAATGAATCTCAGCAAAAAACTACCTATTGATTCTTCGGAACCTTCGACTGAGGTCCCTCAACCTCAGGTCTATCCCTAGGAGTGGATACTGAGTCAGCCTCTACATTTAGTACATTGCCCAAAGTTTGGTCCGTTGCAGCCAATGAGCTCATAGTATCTCTCATTCGTGCCATCATCTGCTCCGTTATTCGCTCTGTCATCCGTTGCTCCATCTGCTCCGTTATTCTCTCTGTCATCCGTTGCTCCATCTGCTCTAGATGCTTAGCCATTTGTTCTTTCATCCGCTCCTCCACCAGTTGCTCTACCCGCTCATTCATGTGTCGTCGCAACTCATCAGTCTCTCTCCTGAGTTCTGCAATGGTATTTCTCGTGCCCCATAACGTGGAAGCTGTGGGACCTAACCCCATTATGCGGACCTGACCTAGATGCTCTGGTCCCAATATCTGGGATAAAAGATCGTCTCAGGCAGTGCTACTCTGAGAGGACTCAGCAGTTTGAGTTGCCCGTAACTCTTCGATCATTTCCTGTAGTGTAGAAAAAATTAAATAAGTTGTTCAATATCATGACTTAATGAAAAATATTAATTGAGATGTCAATGATTGATAAATTTCTACATACAATAACATGAGCCAACTCCTCATTCACAACACTCCCATTTTTCTTCCGATGGGTCGTTATGAACAACGTTGCCCAATCAGGAGACTCTCCACCAAGATTCTTTGCCCGCTTTTTCCATGTAAAAACAAATAAGTTGGTAACAATCATATTAAATCAGAATGATGGCATTTCAAGTTTAAAAATCAAAGAAGAATTTACCTCTTCTTCACGCACTTGAGCAAAGCTCCTTGAGCCGGCAGTGTGGGTCATACAATGCTTGCTGCGGTTGATTTTATTCCTTTGAGTGCGGGCCTATAATGTGACATAGTAAAATAACTAAATTTTAATATAAATAACAATATACACTAACATGGATATAATTTTTCTTTATGTTTAATTTTTACTTATCCTTCATCACTTGACCAATAGGTGACGAGCCACTTCCAGTGTGTTGGCTCCACTCGATTAGGACAGTGAGCTAGTCGTTCCTCATTAGTCAAATATCAGTTGTAGTGTTCTTTTTTTAACCTCTTCTTCCACTCCTTCCATGAAGCTCCGATGGACCTCATTACCCAATTTCGACGCTCCTCGCCGATATTCCACTTGATCTGCAATACATCAATTATCAATTATACTAAGTATACAAAATACAAAAAGATTAATTGAATTTTTGATTTCATATTACCTTCACTTCATTCCAAATCTCGTTCTTGTTAGATAGTGGCACATGATGCCAACTATCGTGATCAAGAGGCGCTAAGCGCCCATTCCTAGATAAAATGCCCAGCCACCTTGTAAATTCGGTGTACTTGTGTCCAATGGGCTGCCCATATTTATTCCAACTGATATTCAGCTGCTTATTAGGTGGCAAGTTCACCACCTCGCTGATGACTGTAGGGCCTCGAAATCATCTATTATGAATACCACCCTCTTTATGAAACAAAAGAATAGATATGAGCATTCTAAATATTTGAAATATAATATCTACATTTAATTAAATCAAGAACAGAACAAAACTATAAAAGTTACAAGCTTAACTTCACTTCACTTAAATTATATATTTATATACCCCAAGTCGGTGCTGAACTATCTGAACTCTGTCCGACCTGGCTGGTGGTCGGGACCGGGTCAATAAAGCTCGAATGATGATGGTCGGAGGTTGACATCTTCATTTCCTTCAAAATATGAAAATAATATATGTAATGAGATTGGAGTTAACCAAATAATTGTGAGCATTAAAAAAAAGAAAAAAAAAAGAAGAAGCATGCATCACATTTGTGTTAGGCATCAATACCTAATCATCAGATTTCGACCCAGAATTGTGGTCCTCTTTAATCAAATTAGATAAGTTTTGTGGAGTGTCAACTTCATTTCCCTCCACATCCGTCCTATCCCAACTCACATTATCATCATTGGTAAGCATAGTCGCTTCCAATGTATGATTAATGCAAGGCAAGCTCTGAAGGTATGTATCATTATCAACAAACGAATCATTCATGCCCATTTCGAACAAATCCCTCGGTTTTGACCTGATAACAACATGTCAATCACGATCTATGGGATCGGGGACATAGAATACCTGTTGTACTTGGGTTGCTAAGACATATGGTTCATCATACAGGTTTCGACTAGTATGCCATAATTGTTTGAACTTCACGAGCGTGAACCCAAATTCATCTTTCTTGATTCCCCTGCCCTGAGTTCTTACATCCACTCAATCACACCTAAATAATACAACTTTCTTGGACCCACAATAATCTAACTCGATAATGTCTGTTAAAACACCATAGTAATCCACATCCCCTATAACAGGGTTTCTATCACTTGTACTTGCAAAGCTTGATGTCTTTGCCGTCACTACAACTCCACTATTCTGTGTTTTCAAGTCCCTCTCGCGGTCTCTTGTACGAAACCTGAAACCATTAATGATGTATCCTTTAAATCTTCTTGCAACAGTGTTAGGGCCCTGGGCCAAGCTTCTAACTTCTTTCGGAACTTGATCATTCCCAACATGGTCCACATACTTCCTAAGCCAATCTGGAAACTTTTCATTATGGATGTGTTCTAGGAGCCTCAGTGCTCTTCGGGGCATCTCCTTCTTAATCACTTTCCTGTGTTCACTGCATTTTATTCAATTCGATGAATAAGTTGTAAACAAGTGAGATTCTTATGAATTATCGTTACAAATAAAACTACTCTTACTCAATGAATGGTGCAACGGCATTGGTGTTGAACAACACATATCTATGTGCCTGTGTCTTATCAACATATTCGATAATAAACATGTCAATCTTTTCCAATGGACGACCTACTGCCGCATCCCTAAAGTCCTCATTTCGAATCGGTCTGTTGAATCTTGTCTCAACACCATGTAAGTACCGAGAGCAGAATGTTAGGCATTCTTCAGCTAGGTACCCCTCTGCAATCGAACCCTCTGGCCGACTTCTGTTTCGAACGTAGGACTTTAGTCTCTGTAGGTACCTATAGTCACATAATAGACATATAAGTATACATGATTTTATCTATTACAACAAGATAAATGAAAGTTCATATTGAGACCTTAAAACACACCTTTCAATTGGGTACATCCAGCGGTACTGTACTGGCCCAGCTAACATTGCCTCGTTGGCTAAATGTATAGGCAAATGCACCATGATATCAAAGAATGACGGCGGAAAGATCCTCTCTAAATGGCAAAGCGTTAAAGCAATCTGAGATTCAAGAAACTTGAAATCCTGCATCCGCCCAAACCTTGAAACACAAATCTCTAAAGAATCCGCTTAATTCAATTAGGATTGAGCTCACGTTTGGAGGTAATGTCCTTTGCACAGCGATTGGAAGTATTTGTTGCATCAAAACATGAGTGTCATGGCTCTTGAGTCCTAAAATCTTCTTCATTTTGTGATTGGTACATCGTGAGATATTACTCGCATAGCCATCTGGTACCCTCATGTTCTTTATGACTCTGCAGAAATCATCCTTCTCCTTATTCGTCATTGTAAAGCACGCAGGGGGCAAATATGTTTTGCCTGATGGTCTTTGCTTTGGGTGAAGTGTCCGTCTTATCTTCATTTCTTGGAGGTCCAGATGAGACTTCACATTGTCCTTTGTCTTCCCGTTAATGTTCAACAACGTCCAAAGAACATTGTCGCATACATTCTTCTCGATGTGCATCACATCAAGGTTGTGACGTAACATATTACCTGCCCAATATGGTAAATCGAAGAAGATACTTCTCTTCTTCCAACAAGATGCCTTTCCCTTTTCCTTATTATTGTCTCGATTTCTCTTCTTTTCAACTTTGGTATCAGACTTCTTTCCAAATATTATGTTAATTTTGCTTACTTGAGCTAACACTTCATTTCTAGACAGTTGTTTTGACACCTCTCTCAACTTCAGCTTTCCATTAAAGTTCCTTTTATCATGTCTATACCTATGATCTCTATCCAAGAATCGACGATGACCCATGTAACAAAACTTATGGCTATGTGTCAACCACTGGGACTCTGTGTCCTTATTGCAGTTAGGACAAGCGAGCTTACCTTTTGTGCTCCATCCTGACAACATTGCATATCCAGGGAAGTCACTAATAGTCCATAACAAAGCAGCACGCATTCGAAAATTCAACTTCGATAATGCATCGTAAGTGTCGACATCGACCTCCCACAATTTAAGCAATTCTTCTATCAATGGTTGTAGATACACGTCGATATTATTGCCAACACCATGAGGGCCTGGTATAAGTAGAGACATCATGATGTAAGGCTGCTTCATGCACATCCATGGTGGTAAATTGTACGGCATTAAAACAACAGGCCATGTGCTATGAGCAATACTCATCGTCCCGAAGGGATTGAATCCATTAGTTGCTAACCCAAGCCTGACATTACGACTATCACATGAAAAATTCGGGTGTTGCTCGTCAAAAGATTTTCATACAGGAGAATTGTTCACTCCCCAAGTATAGGGTTGTGATGTAGTAATAAACTCGGTAAGACCGAGGTCGAATCCCAAGGGACTGAAACCTGTACGCTATCTGAAAATAACTAGATCTAGAACTAGGCTAAGATGAATTCTAAACCGATTGTAATTTGAAGAATAATGATGAAATATTAATTTAAAACTTTAGGAAAAATCAGAGAAGGAAAACTAGGGATTCAGAGGATCCACTTGTAGAGATTAGGGAGATCTTATGCCAGGATTAAAAATCAGGAAAATTAACTGAACTGTCATTGATATAGATTTCAAGAGATGAAAAGTGTATGAATTAGAATGGATTCCATCACCAAACTATGCCCAGGAGACAAAGTAAACAACAGAATTAATCTAATTACCAACCAATCAACATGCCATGAAGGTTAGGAAGAGTACCGACATCCAACCATGCCTAGGAGATGATGGTGAACAACAGGGCTTCCTGACGTCATAAACATAAAGAGGAAAAGAACATGCTCAAAGCCATCGCAGACCCATTGTAATTTCAATCACAATAGACCATTAAAGACTGAAAACATTCCCTTAATTAAACCCAAATCAATATCAGATCAGTCTAAACGAAAGGCACAAGCAAAGAGGCCTCCCATCACACTACAAGCTTCACCTCTTAGCCCTAGCTAAGAGGTTTAGCCACACATGAATAGGCTAAAGAAAAGAAACAAAAACAAATTAAAAAAAAAGAAAAAAAAAACACTTTCTCTCTGTCTCTCTCTCTCCTCACGTCCACAGATGAAGCCCCCAGCTTCTGCCTCCACGGTCGTCCCTTCCTCCCTCTCTTTTCTTCTCTTTTATAGGCAAGGGAGGTTGCTGAGTTTCCTTGCTGGAGTCGGTTGATGCAGCCGATCGATGAAGCTCTCCTTACGCAGCAACGTGCGTGACTCTCTTTACGCAGCCAAGAAAGCGGGTGGAAAAGCTTCCACCGTCCTTACATATTTTTTTTAAATAATGACGTCCCTTGGGGCATTTTTGGGTGAGCGTCACGATGGACGGTTTGGATCTTCCATCCGATCCAAGATAGTGGCCCACAACTGCCAGAAAATATCGAATTTTTCGGACATAAAACAGACCTGCGTATTTGTTACGCAGTGACGCTGGTTGGGCTCACTGGAGCTGTCTTCTGCGAAATCCACCCGGTCCAATGTGTTCTTCTTGAAAAACCAGTCAAGAATGGCTGGTTTGTACTTGCATTAACGCGGCCCATGGGATCTATTACTCCACCGTCCGTTCTTCCATTTGAACAGCCAAAATCAGATCCTCACTGTTTCTTGAAAATTTTCCACCTAGGTCTTCGTCTTGATCATCATCCAGATATGTTGAATGGTCTGGATCATGCTCCCGGATCAACGTGACGGCCCACCAACTTAGTTCGCAGCTCCCTGTTCCGGATTTCGCAGCAGAAACCGAAATATAAAGCTCTGTTTCTTTGAATGGGAGTTGGTGGGGTCCACATACTAGCTATATTAGAAATCCACTCCGCTCATCAGGTTCTGCTTCAAAAACCTACCATCAATGGTCAGTTTTTTTATTGATTTCTTTGCGGCCCACAGATTCTTCCTTCAGCCGTCCATATTGTATTCAATGGTCAGGATCTTCCGATTTATTGCATAAGGTAAAAATGACGCCTAGGTGATGGTCATGCCTATGCTATGGAGTGAATGTATGGTCCAGATCTTGCATAAAGATGACGAGTGGGGCCCACTAATGAGAAACGGACGGACAGCGTAAAGACGCTGTCCATTTTTTCATAAAGGAGAGAGGAAGACGGGTCAGCGTGCGCTGACCCGTTTCCGATTTTTGGTGCACGTCGTGTGTAAGGGTGCTGTGCACACGCACACCCTCAAGGTAAGGTCCATCATGACGTTTATGAGAAATCCTCTCCGTCCATTCATTTTCTCAGCTCATTTAATGAGTTGAGACCAAAATTGAAGCGGATCTAGATATCAGGTGGGCCCCAAATCGAGATTTAAGGGGCTGATCTGCTCGTTAGGCTACTTCCACAATGATCCAATGGATGATTTTTGACGTGTACGGTTAATTTATGGTCCTCAGGCCACGTATGGAGTTTTGTGTCAATCGGATGACAGGAATCCTGTGTTCTTGCATTATGGACATCCTTCGGCCCACTTGAGCTTCAGATTCTTGATTTCCTTGGATCTCTGGCGTGTAATCCCGTTGATTTTAGTCCCTTGGGGTCCGTCCCTTGCCTTGGTGTCCTCAGATTATTAAATCCATGCTTTTTAGCGACTTTTTACCGTTCATGCTCTCGAATACACCCTATATCACAAACACAGTTAAAACCGGGCGTTACACAATATTGTGCTCATAAATTCAGGTAATAAATGGGGTCTGATATGCAATATTTGACCCTCAACAAGAATCAACAGGATGTCTCATGCACTCATCATTGGTTCGTCCCTTGTCATGCCATCTCATGTTTTTAGCTGTTTGTACTTCCATAAATAATCTTTGTAACCTTGGTATCAATGGAAAATGCCACAATGTTTTTGCTGGAATCTTCTTAACTTTGGAGGGAATAGTTGTTGCCTCATCGTCATTAGAATTATGTTCCGTAGTTTTTCATCTAGATATACCACACACAGCACATGACTCATCGTTCACATTAGTCTTCCAATACAACTAGCAATCATTGGGGCATGCATCGATCTTGTTATAACTGAGGCCCAGTTCTTTAATAATCTTCTTGGTCTCATAAAAGGAACTCGGCAACGTCTCACCCTCAGGGAGTGCTTCTTTCAACAATTCAAGCAACATAGTGAATGACTTGTTGCTCCATCCATTTAAGCACTTAAGTTGATACATTCGAACAACAAAAGAGAGTTTCGTGAACTTCTTACATCCCGGGTACAAGGCTTGTTCGGCGTCTTGCAACAACCTGAAAAATCTTTCAGCTTCAAGATTCGGTTCCTCTTGTATTGGCTCCTGTGATGGCAACTCAGTCGGCATGTCATCCACACCTGATATTCCAAACACATCATGCAACAATCCATGCATGTCATCACGTGGAGGCATATCATCATGTGTACTAGTTGCAGGGCCGGAAGTCGATGAAGAAGACGCCTCCCCATGGAACACTCAACGGGTGTAATTCGGCATAATTCCCTCACACACAAGATGATCTACCACCTCTTTATGAGCACGCCAAAAGAGGTTAGCGCACTTTACACATGGACATAAGATCTTCCCCTCGCTAGCAGCATCGTTGAATGCAAACTCAATGAATTCCCTCATGCCCTTAACATATTCCAAGCTCACCCTATATTGTCCAAGGAAATAAAGGGAACTCTTAAAACAATGCAACTTTACAAGGAATCCAAATTCGAAGGAGAAAGTATTGCTCAACACATTACCTTGACTTTTGCATCCAGCTCTTATCCATCACTTGTATCCAACTTTGAACAATGCAATACTCTGCTCAAAATTCATGTCAATCCACTGTAGTTATTACTCTACTCAACATTGGTCCTGCTACTATCTTATATTCTAGTACAAATTGGTCGCCAAGGCTTCAGGACTCTTCTAGAGTCACCAACACATCCCTTAGCTACTACTAAGGGAGCACGGCTAGAAGTGTTACCTCTTCTACCAAATGAGCTGTTGTTTTAAAGAAATTTAAACAATTAACCTCGTATATCTAATATATACTAGTAACATACAAGCAGAGAGGGTATATACTAGTAACCATGTATACCAACTTGTAACTTAACCTACTGGGAACCGTCATACACTATGATGTCTTACAACAGAGCGGGTTCTGAGGAATTACAAGTTAGACCTCTAAGAAAGAATATAAATGATGCTATTAAAATATAAATTAAATAAAATCAATTAAGAACATGCAACAGATCAATTAAATAATAGAGAAATTAAGAATGGAGGTGTGTGACTATGTCACTTTTGTGAAGATGATTTGTGCCAATATCTTTAAAATAACTTACATGATCCACAATGATCACCTTTGGAATACAACCATGAATGATTGACATCTCAAAAAAACTAAGTTTACATGTGGCAGCTATACAAATCACAGCGATGGATTCAATCTTGGATTCAGTTAGCTTGTTAGTACACACAACATTGTCAGTTCAAACTTCACTGTTAGCCACCCCCACCAGGGAATCGAAGCCAAGACCTCAATGTTGAAAACGAGGTATTTTCCCTCAGTCTGCCACTTGAGCTATGGATCTGGATATGGGTATTTTCACTCAGTCTGCCACTTGAGTTATGGATCTGGATATGGGTATTTTCACTCAGTCTGCCACTTGAACTCCAAGGCACCTAATTAAATTACAAAACCCCTAAACATCCACAGCATGAATGATTGCCATCTCAAAAAAACTAAGTGTACATGTGGCAGCTATGTGACATTGAGGTAGCTACCAACATGTAAAAACGATCATTAGTCTTATATACATTAGTAAATTTCCTCATCTGTCCTTTATGTATCTAAATTTCCATTTAGTCTTACATACGTTAGTAAATTACTTACTTCCAAAGTCTCTCAATTCGTCTATAACTTTCTTATCCTACCCATTGTGTGTTTCAGGATATAAGGATGAGGAAAAGGATTGGCGGAGGACATGGAAAAGGATTGGTGGAGGACATGGAGTGGTGTTCTCTGTTATCTGGACTGGGAAGGAGTCAGAGCTATCATGTACATTACATCCCCTCATTAGCGGAACCGCCAAATGTGAGGCAATTTTAGCTAAAAGAACTACTCTTAGTTTTACATAGAGAAGCAAAGGGCATATCTTCTATGAGATATATATCACATGGTTCACAGAACCTTAGCCGCCTTCCAAGTAAGGAATCATCAACTTTCAAGTATGGTAACTAACTAATCATCAAAGGAGATTTTGTGGTTGGCTTATGACCATAGATACTGAATTCACTTAAACTACAAGATTAAAAAAAATAAAAAACTGGTTTTGTTTGGCTTAAAAAATGAAAATCTAGTTCTTTTATTTATTTATTTATTTTTTATTTTTTAACACTGATTTTAAAGTGTTGTTTGGACTTCTTGAATCCTGAATTTTACAAGACTTCAATGGAAATGATCTGATTTGATTTAAAAAAATGGTAGATTGAAAATAGGTCATATTCCCTTTTTAAAATTCCTTTTCATTTTTACAAATGGATGGAGGCTATATGATTCGACCCCATTGGTGTGGGCCATCCAAACAGGCCTTTATAAAATTTTAACTAGGCATATTTGAATTCTAACTTAGCCACTAACACGTAAAAGTAGAAAAAAGAAAAAAAAAAAGAAAAAGAAAAAGAAAAAAGAGCAATATAAAGAGCTAACTGAAAGTTGAAACATTCGCGCCTTTTCTTGCACCATGACTCATCTTATTCACATGTACTCCAATCGTCCCCAAAAGAGTACAAAAAGGTTCCTTTCATGCATACCAGCCATGACCCACATAGATACATTTCCATACACACTACGAATTCTGCAGCAACCAGTATGAGGGATTTATTTTTATTTTTATTTTTATTTTTTTTGCATGTGTCTAAAATCTCATTCCTAGAATAAATATCCATCAGAAATATGCACATATAAAAATGCACTATGTTATACCATATTAGACTTATCTGGCACAGAAAATGCGCCGCTGGACATAACTTTTTTTATATATACTTTTGTAATGCATAAATCCCCATTTCAAAAAACAACAGTCACAGGGCCTCAAGTTCAGAAGAGTGAAAAGAATAAATGAGAAATGGTATTAGCTCAATGTAAAAGTCATGTAGTGCACATGCCATCCTGCATAGACAACATGTAAGTAGTTATCCACAACCATAAAGAGAAAAATCAGTACAGAGTATACAGTTCTAGAAATCTAAATTGAAGAGCAGCACAACAACTAGAAATTTGGTCGGTGCTGATCTAGCTATAGTAGGACTGACTCCAATCTAATAAAATATCAGCACATTCAACCTTGAAATTTGAAAAAGGGAAACAATTCAAAACTTTAGAGAATGATTCAGCTTTTTTATCCCTTACCACCACCTCTTTTCAAGCATTATTTAATCACTGGAGGCTTGTCGAGGCACCAATATTTTAGAATGATTTTTTACTTTTTGCCAGATGAAGCATCTCCTTCTCCTGTCTAGTACAATTTGCAACAAGAGCTCATCTGCTTATCATATTCTAGAAAGAATTTGATGAAGTTATTGGGAAGATGTACCCTAGGCTTGCATGCATACCTCATATTTCTTATGGCAAGGTGACTTCTCAGATGAAAAACCTTATAAGGAAAACAAACATACAGGCCAGAACCATAGTTATTGGAAACAACAACCAAAAAACAGAGTCAAAACAGTAAGGAAATGGAAGATTTCAATTTGTAGAGCAGCACAACAACTAGAAATTTGGCACAGCTCTAGGAAGAAAACTGGGGAAAAAATAGCTGGGAAGACGGATAAATCTAAGATCTACAAGGTTAATTAAAAATAGATCACTCGTCATGCTAGAGCTAGTTATCCACAACCGCTCCCAAATGCAAAATTATCTAAATTGAAGATGAATCACATCCATCTCCAATGAGGATCAATTTCTTCTAGCAAAGGGAAGTGGACTGTTCTAATTTCTATTCTAGATAATCCTGATGGCAGGGTCCACCTTATGCACGGTTCAGGTTTCCCGCACAATAGGCCACCAACTAAAATAAACATTTCCAGCCAGTATGGAAACAAATAGCCAGAAGCAACATCACAATTTCAAATTCAAGGCTACCAATCTGCCTTCAATAGCACAGATCAGTGATACAATTTATCGATCACCACAAGAATAACAAAAGCATATATTCTCGTGAGAATTTAGCTCCCATTACAGAGCCATCAGTTACAAAAATGTCACAAAATAACGGACGATGAAAAGGGAAAAGAAGAAGAAATAACAGGAATAAATGGTTTGCATTTTTATTGAAGATCGAGTAGGAAAGCTCCAAAAATTAGGTAGAAAATACCAGAAATGGAAAGAGGAGATCTGAAAGTTTTTGGCTCCTCCAACGTTACCTCCAAATGCAGGACGAGAATGTAAATTGTTCAAGGCAAAAGTTGCAATCACTCCAATCACATCAGATCAAAGATCTAGACCTCGAAAGAGGATCCCTGAGCCACTGATGCATGCAAAAGCTTTCTTTCGAGTAAAATCCCTAGATCTGATAGAACACAGCAAAAAACAGGAGATCTCTCCCACTTAAAAAATCGACGATTAGAACCTTAGAAATCACAGATCTTCTAAAATCGAAATGTCTCGATCAGGAAAAAAAGAAAAAGGAAAAAAGTAGCACAGATCGATTGATATCCCTTCCGATAAGGTAAACATAGCTTTTATATCATCGATCAAAGATCTAGGCCGCGGAAATCACAGATCTTCACAACTAAGAGCTTCTGCAGCCGAATTTGCTTCTATTTGAGCCGATTGAAGATTTCGAGTTCAAAAGACACGTATTTTCGCATCTACGAGCTTTCCGGGTATGAATCTCTCGATTAAAGATCGGAAATTGTCCGAAAAAAATGAAAGGAGAGATCGAGAGAATAGGGGTAGAGACTAGGGTTTCAGCTCTTTTTTGGGAAATCTGAGATCCAGAGAAAAGGAGCAGAAGGAGCAAAATGAAAAGAATCGAGCTTACCTTGAACTGATTTGGATTTGGATCTGAATGAAAAGGAGGTCTTGTAGCAGCTCTCCTCCTTCCAATCGAGAGAGAGAGAGAGAGAGAGAGAGAGAGAGAGAGAGAATGGATTTGGATCTGGATCTGAATGATAAGGTCTTCTAGCAGCTCGAAAACATGCGAAAAGAATCAAAATCTGCAAACAAGGAAAAGCCTCTGAGTGAGAGGAACGACGGCTTGCTTTTGTAGCTGGGCTTTACTGAAAATAACGAAAACGCAAGGTCGATATTAGCCTTATACTTTCTCATAACAGCGGCACGTGTGTGGGGGGGCGATATTAGCCTCAGTATTCAATAACCGAGGAAAAAAGGCATCCCTGGCCCGTGAAGCAAACAGCTCCGTAAGGCCCACCATGACATGGCATCCGCTCCATCCACCTCTTATGACAGATTAACAGATTATTTTAAAATGAGACCCAAAATAGTAGGCTGATTCAACACTCAAATGGGTCATAATGCATGGATCAATGATAATGGGACCATTTACCTTGGAAATCTTACCGTGGCCCACCGTGATGAGTTCGGTAGACTCGAGAAGGCTTCAATGATAGACGTCTTTAAGAAATAATTTTTCGGCCCACTTCCATAAATGAGTTTTCAAAAATAATGGACAAACTTTTAGCCTCGGTTACTAACCAACCGAGGCAAAATGATAGACTTTTGGCCTCAGTTACTCACCAACCGAGGCAAAATGGTAGATATTTGGCTTCAGTTGTTCACCAACTGAGGCAAAAGGACAAACTTTTAGCCTTAGTTGCTCACCAACTGAGACAAAAGGGTAAACTTTTGGCCTCAGTTTCTCACCAACCGAGGCAAAATGACAGACTTTTGGCCTAACCGAGACAAAAGGGTAGACTTTTGGCCTCAGTTTTCAATAACCGAGGCAAAAAGGCAGGCTTTTGGCCTCAGTTTTCAATAACCGAGGTAAAAGGGCAGACTTTTAGCTTCAGTTGCTCACCAACTGAGGCAAAAGGGAAGACTTTTAGCCTCAGTTTCTCACCAACCGAGGCAAAAGTGCAGATTTTAGCCTCAGTTTCTCAACAACCGAGGTAAAAAGGCAGACTTTTGGCCTCAGTTGTTCACCAACTGAGGCAAAAGGGCAGACTTTTGGCCTCAGTTTGTCACCAACCGAGGCAAAAGGGCAGACTTTTGGCCTCAATTTCTCATCAACTGAAGCAAAAGGGCAGACTTTTGGCCTCAATTTCTCATCAACCGAGGCAAAATGGCAGACTTTTGGCCTCCGTTCTCAACAACCGAGGCAAAAGGGCAGACTTTTAGCCTTAATTTTCAACAACCGAGGCAAAAGGGCAAACTTTTAGCCTTAGTTGCTCACCAACCGAGATAAAAGGGCAGACTTTTGACCTCAATTGCTCACCAATCGAGGCAAAATGGTAGACTTTTGGCCTCAGTTCTCAACAACCGAGGCAAAATGGCAGACTTTTAGCCTCAGTTGCTCACCAACCGAGGTAAAAGGGTAGACTTTTAGCCTTAATTGCTCACCAACCGAAGCAAAAGGGCAAACCTTTGACCTCAGTTTCTCACCAACCGAGGCAATAGGGCAGAGTTTTGGCCTCGATTTCTCATCAACCGAGGCAAAAAGTGAATTTTTAACCTCAGTTCCTTTACAACTGAGGCTAAAAACCATATTTAGCCTCCTTTTTTTGAACCGAGGCTAAAAAATTGAGGCTAAAGGCCTACTTTCTTGTAGTGATCCCATCCCTCCTAATCCCATGGGATTCGCCCTGCCAAACAGGCCCTATGGGTTTACACCCTACAATTGTAGGTTCGACTCTTACTTGTATAGGGAAATGGTAGAGTTTTATATTTCACAGGTTTACGTACATGCCACACATGTGCCGGCATGGCACATAAGTGTGAGATCCAATCCATCCATCAGGTTGATCCTAACTTCTACATGTTTTTCAAAAAATGTACACGGTCTAACTCAGTGTGTGAATTGAAAGCACAAATATTAGCTTGATTCAAAACTTTTGTGGCTTCTGAGAAGTTTTGAATGGTGGGCATTCAATCATCATTTTTTAAATTTTATTTTTAAATGTGCTTAAGTTTTGAGCTTAAAATGTGCTGGCCAAATGAATGGGCGGTGTGGATAAACACATACATCACAATGGCCCCATGCATGGTTCCCAACATGTGCGGCCACCATGAATTAATCCACTTCCAACATCATCAGCTCATTCTCCATTTGCATGATATACATTTAGGTCAATCCTACCATCCAAATTATATGTCGTTTTTTAATGTGTTTGGGGTAAATGGGTTCTTTATATATATATATATATATAAAGGTAATTAATGGCATAAAAGTTATTCAAAATAGATGGAGTATTTTGAAATCTCTCCTTCTTATTGTGCTTTGCTATAATTGGAGTTAAATGGCTTTTTTAGCTTAATTTTTAAATGCAGGAGAACGTCACGCTTAACAAAAGGGTCACTAGGTTATTAGTCCGTTGTACACGTGATACCTTGATAATTCTCATAAAAAATTCAATTATTGTTTTGCAATACTAAAATCACATAGTAGAATGATTCAAATTGTTCAAACATTAGCCATCCAAATAAACAGGAAACACAAGTGTTTTTTTTTTTTTAATGATTCTTATGTTTGTAGCCCACCAAAGGCTTTTAATTCTATCATTTTTGCCAAAGTATATATTTCAATAAGTATATTAGTATCATTTTATCATATATATACACACACAGAGACACATTATTTTAAGATATTAAATTTGATTTTGTTAATTAAATTGAATGTATCAAAGAATTTCAATGCATTCTAATTGGACGCATTCAAATACAATTTCTGAATTCCAACGCATTTCAATTACAAACTGCAAAACACATCTAAGGGTTCAAAATCATCCTGATTCCACTGTAACTATTGTTATGGGGACAATAGACCGACCTACTATTATCAGGTCAGGTCAGCACTTTAGACAGCAGCAGGTGCAACCTTACAGTCCAACCCTCATCCCCCCAACCTAGTATAGAAAAAGGCCGATCTCGACCTCTAGGCAACAAGTTGATGAGCTACTTATCGACCAACCGTGATCTGAGCTATATATTCACCTCAGGTCGACTAGACCCGTCCTCCGACGAATGCGGCCCAACCTCAATGGAAGACTAAGTCAGGTCACCTCAGGTTAGCTAAACTTGCCCTCTGTGGCATCCGACCTTACTTCTATCAGGTATGCCCCGCGTTCTCAACCAAAGATCATGGAAACTGACTTCTACATGATCACCCCAAGATTTTAGCCTAGGATCTAGAATGATCCACCACGCAAGGAGTTTGAATCTTATTATAATCAATTCCTACAAAAATAGAGAGAGGCGCTTCCTACGACACCGCCTCTCTCCACCTATAAATAAGAAAGCCCTCAAAGGTGAAAGGTATGCACAATCTTTAGCCATAAACTCTTAATATTCAACTAGATCCAAATTTCTTTCCTGACTTAATCATTGGAGGGTCACCCGCACGAGCTAAAGTCTTCCTTGTTTGTCCTTTACGCAAGTTCGCTGGCCTAATGAGAGCTAACCAGATTTCTGCATCAACAATTATGATTTGGATTCAAATAAGTTAAAAAACAAGCTCCTAAACAAGCCCCATTGGCCCACTGTAATTGGAAGAAACTGTTAAAATGGCGGGAATCATTTGATTGTATCATTGACTGTTGAATTTGGACATTAATCATTTTCTTTGATTTTTTTGGATAAAAGTTTGATCCCCACCGTGTTCAATGACGTTGATGGTGATTGACATACATGTATGCCACATGTACGGTGTGTAAGTTTCCACTATATATTGTAATTTTGCATGCTGAAATATTAATTTTACTATGGTTGATAAATGCATCAGGCAGTAGTCAAGCCTCTACAGGACGCGGATTTCCTGCGAAAGCGTTTGGCAGGAAGTTCCTGCGCTGGGAACCCAGGTGGGGTCTATTGTGATGTTTATGAGAAATCCACCCCGTTCATTCATTTTTTGTGTTAATTTGAGGATATTAGGGAAAAAATGAACTGGATCCTTTGCTTAAGTGGGCCGATGACGTGAGAATTGAACGTCCACAGTTTAAATATTCGTGGGGCTACAGAAGTTTTGAATCATGTTAGTATTTGTGTTTTCAGTTAATCCCAGTAGGAATGAGGTTATGAACGGTATAGATGGCATGTAAACATCACTGTCGACCCCAGGAAGGTTTCAACGGTAGGAATTTTCCTAACCACCTTCTCTTTTAGTGCGGCCCACTTGAGTCTTGAATCCTGATCAATTTTCATTTGACATCCGAAAATGAGCTCAGAAAACGGATGGACGGAGTGGATTCCTTACAAACATCACGGTGGGCTCCACCTCAGTTTCCAGCGCAGGAACTTCCTGCGAAAGCCTTTCGCAGGAAATCCTCGTCCGCCTCTACAACCATACAAAAGAACACGTGCCAATCATGCAAACATGTGCGATAACCTAGCTTTTATAAGGTGGAGAACACACTGATATTCCCTAGCCCACAGATCAGGAAGATCCACCCTTCATATGTGCCGCAGGTATACGAAACATTGGCTGTAAAAAACAAAAAAGAGAGCCAAAGGTCCACATTCAACACATATATGTGGCCCACATACTGAGTGGATCTGCCTAATTTTCCATCTTATGCAAATCACAATAGAATCCCTCTTGAAAAACGGCTTGGATATCGTACATATATTTAATAGTAGGTGCTTGATGAAAAGAAAACATGGTTATGTACAGCTGCTCTGCAAAACTCCAAAACCGACGGTGCAGAGAAAAAAGAAGGGTTGTTCGGATTTTCAAAATATTGTGGTCGTTTCCGTCAAACTTTGAAAATGTAGCTGGAGAAATAGACGGGAATCTATATCTGCGTCTGTCACTCGAGATTTTCAACGCTTTAGATTTTAAAATGAGATATGTCCAGATCCATCTCAATGAACTGAAAGTTACATTCCATTGGGCCACACATGGCCATGTTTTCATGTATATACTACATCTTAGCCGTCGAAAATGTTCGAGCTATGTTGAAGATCATTGGAGGAAGAAATCAGATAGGTTGGATCATGACGGTGGAAAAATTGGATGGTAGTGGATTAACTCAAAGTACACGTCTGGCGCGATGAATGATCGGTTCTTTTGGCATTCGCCCAATGATCTTCAAGGTGAGGTCATCCTTCTCTACGGTTCGGATGTCGTATGGAGATGACACGTTGGCTGTACATGGAGAATGGATGTTAACTTCTCAGTGCATTGAGATGAACCAGCACATTCTCAACGTCGACCCAAATCCAACGGTCCAAAGTCGTTATAAACGACAATATCCGGGTACAAAGTGTGGGACCCGTAAAAACCTGGATGTCCTCATCTGACTAACGTGTCATATTTGGAGGCCCCAGCTAACGTAAGGATACGAGGCCGAGGTTCGAGGAATGATTAAGGAGTTGATTGGACGGTATATATCACCGTGGGACCTTAGCACACGACGCCCAAAATCACATCAGTTGGACAATCCTGGCCATCTAATTAATAGAGTTTTGACCACTGAATATGAACGCTTGACCTTAAATTTTAAATGTTTGGAGGTCGGTAGCTGCAGTTGGATCATTTCATCAGTGGGATTTTGAAGGTGAACCAGCCAAGTTCTATTATTCCTTCTATTTTATATTCCAGGTTAGATTTATGGCTCAAGAATAACTTGGGGCTTTAGTGTTTCGATCTAGGGTCATCTTTCAATTATCCAAATCGTTTATATGATAGGCCTCAGCTTGGATTGGAGACCTTAAAAAGAAAAAGAAAAAAAAATAAAATCCTAACTATATATTAGAATTTATCTGTCCATTGATTGTTTGGCTCTTTTCCTTTGCACATGAACAATTTTCTTTGAAAGGCTTGGATGAATAATCTAAACGGCAAAATATTTGAATATGAGTAGCAAATCTACTTTTGACCTGGCCGTATCAACCCATGCATGCATCTGTGGGACATCCACCATGCATATAGTCAGGTGGGCGTATGACAGGGCCTGAAAGTCTGGTTAGCCACTTATCCAGCCCGTCACACGTGTACATTAAATGTGGGCCGTTGACGGTCCACGGTTCTTATTACATGTGTAGTCTACTTAATGAGTTCACTGACAAGATGTTTTGTTCATGTTATCTAAGGTGAGGCGTACCTAACCTGATGAATAATTCCGTGTCAAATACATGTGCACAATTGATGCTTGCACTATTGATTTTGTGCAGACTTCAGTTATTGAACCTTCAAATTAGACGGTTAGAAAAGAGTAGGAAAAACACATAGAAAGGCAAAGTTTGCTAGACTTCCAACTAGTAAGGTTGTTTTTTTTTTTTTTTGAGGCTATCCAGGGGACCCAGTCTAATCACTGGTTTGGATCACCAAACTATGGGCCCCACTTGTACATATATACTGGATTTATCAAGAAACTATTCACATCTTGATGCATGGACCTTATAATATAATATATTCACTCAAGTTAATCATAACAATTTGGGGAGGGCATTGACAGAGATGGAAAGAGAGAAGGAAATAGTGAGACTTACTGCATAAAAGAAGAAGAAGTAGTGACTATAAACACACAGAATAATTATACGGAGAGAGAGATAGATGGTATACACACATGTAGTTAAGACTGACAGTAGATTGCACTTGGGCTTAGCAAAATCAAAATTTTAAATAATCCTGACATGAAAGCTTGTGCCGGAAGTTGCATGGGCCGGCCTATTGCGAGGCCAACCTATGGTACTCCATGAAAATGAATGCAGATTGGGTACTACCCCCTATCCATACGGCCATACCTAGCAAGGAACTGATAGGGCTAAGGGGATACTGTGATGTATTGGTTTTATCTACACTATCCATCTATTTTGTCATATCATTTTAGTGTGGACCACACAATAGAGATTAAATCTTATTGTTGAATATTTAATGAGGGCTACAAAAGTTTTGAATCAAGTTGATATTTATATTTTCCTTTCATTAAGAAATTATGAATAGGTTAGATGGCAATTAATTATCTGGATGGGCCCTAAGAAGGTTGCAATTGTGAGTGTCATTATCACTGCCACTTCCTATAGTGTGGTCTATTTGAGCCTTGGATCTACCTCATTTTTTGAGCTTGTGCCCTAAAATGACATTGCCTAATGGATGGATAGTGTGAATAAAACCTATACATTAAGGTGGCCTTATCCGCCGCATATCAAAAATTTGAAAAACAAGAGCGGAGACATTCAAATTACTTAATCATATATCCTTCTAGGGTTGGAAATCTTTTTCTAATGCCTTTTAAGAAATTTAAAGTTCGCAACTCATTTGAGACTAAACAATTTGAGCCAAAATGTCATGGTTGCCCACCTATATATATATATATATATATATATATATATATATATATATATATATATATATATATATATATATATATATATATATATTTCAATGGGTTGATTACACCTTCTTTCCCTGTGATAGAGATATATTTCAATGTGTTTATTACACTTCTTCCCCTAATCATTCTAAAATTACACATGCTTCTCCTTTATTTTGGATTATTATGCATGCATACTTTTCCTGAAGTGAATCATTTAGATTCTTATATGCGAAGAAAATCCATATTCCATTGACAGCCTTACCTTTGAACAATTTATAGTTTCACCTTCTTGCACACATATAGTTGTAGGCATGTGGGTTGCGTAACACCCAAAAATCAGGCTAATGCAACCATCTTGGGGCACACCACATGAATTTGTTGCCTTTTGAATGGTTATTGATTATTTTCTATGTCGTGGTCCACTAAATAATTGGATTAGCCAGATTTCTTTGGCATCCAACTTTTACAGTGGAACTACTCTACCGAATGGGTTGGATGTCATTATATATATCGGTGGGCTCCAGATGCAGGCAAAACAAACTCCTTAAGTAAGGGAACTTTTGCCATTTGGTGCAGTTTCGACTACAGCCTATTTGGTGCAGTTTCCACTACTGCTCTAACTAAGGGGGAAACGGATTGGCTAGTCCCCCTGCCACCACCCAAAGGCTGATGGTCGGTGCTCTGTGGGCCCCACCATTATGTATGTGTTTCATCCATGCCGTCAATCTATTTTTCTAGATAATTTTATGGTATGAGACCAAAAATAAGGTATATCACAATATCAAGTGGACTACATTACAGGAAATAGCGTTGAATAAACGTGGACCATTAAAAACTTTTTGGGGGCCATAAAAGTTTTGGATGACCTAATCAATAGATTGGATGTCAAATAAACAGTACAGTGGGCCTTGGGAGGATTTTAATGATGGATATCCAATCACTATTGTTTTCCCGTGGTGTGGTCCACATGAGATTTATATCCCTCTCATTTTTAAAATAAAATCCTAAAATGATCTGGAAAAATGGATGAACGAAATGGATGAAACACATACATCATGGTGTGGCCCACATAGCACCGACCATCAGCCACCGGGCCGGTGGCGCGGAGTAGCCAATCCGTCTCCAAAGGGAAGGAATCTGCAATAATCCAAAAGAAAAGAGGGCAAGTACAATAACTGTATAAATATGGGGAGGTAGCTGTAATTATCCCTATGAAAATAGCCAAACTCACGGCACCATATGTTCGTAGTTGAACCTGTATACTTTGACAATCCCAATATATGAATCATAGTTCAAGCACACTTTTGGGATCTACAATGCCAGATTCACACCAGCAGGACGATTTCAACCATCCAATCAATCACGGGTCCACGTGGATCATTAATGGCTCTAATATTATTTATCTGATCATCTTAACCATCACATTCATGGCTTGGAAAACAGTTGGCTATAAGAAAGAAGGCTGTCTTATGGATTTATTTAATCATCCAATCAGTATGTGAACCTTTTTTAATATTAGACCAAGATATTTATTCTCGACCTATTGAACGGTTCAGATCAATCTTGTGGCCTGTCTAAGTGTTCCGATGTAACTAGGAGGATTACAGCTTATAGTGCTCCAAGAGCACTGGATCATTTCTGATTAAGAAATACGACTGGAAAATCAAACGAAAGAAACGTTGGAGAATAACTATATTGAAAGACCGTGATAGTTTGACCCGTTGAAATAAACATATCATATGAAAGAGCACCCAATTTTCGTACCCACATATTTTGCACTGTACACGTGTCACTTTTTTATGATGATCGGACCCATTCTTCCTGCTGGCTCTGCAATTGATTGGACTATCCTAGCCATTCAGTAAATGATTGTTTTTTTCCCACCTAATACGTGCCGTTCATCAAATTTGTCTTTTACTATCTGGTTGAGTCTTAGTATGTCCGAACAGTATGATTTTCAGTCCATGGCCAGTTCGATGGTGGGCCTGAATGTTTTTGATCTCGTAAAGTATGCCACGTGTGTGGCAGGGAAATGGAAGCACAGCATTCCTATGCCCTACAGAGGTACCATTAGGTGCATTTTTCTGATAGAATCGGAAACTCCATTCGGTGGACCACTTCTTGAATGAGCCGTAGCCGACAATTTGTATGGATTGGAAAGCCCCATTTGTTGACACTTGACAAAAGTTTTTCGGTCATCCATAAAAAGTCTGTATATGGTGTGATCAGAGACATCTAACTGTTGTATTTTTTAACCATTGGCGCCCCATCCACGATCTAGCTTATCCATTGGATGGTAATCGACGGTTCAGATTGATCAATGATCTCACCAATCTTACCAGTCATGGGTTATTGGCATGCCCACGTGAGCCCTTTAAATCTTTTACGTTCGCACGTAGCTTCAAACTTTCTCTTGCTTATGGACGTGGAATTGTAGATGTTTTCAACTCTATGATTCCGTTGTATGACGATACCCGGCACAGTACCTTGTACCTGAGTTTCTATAAGTGGGGTTCGGCTTGTTTGGTCCAAATTGTAGTGAAAAATTATACACAAATAATATTTTAGGTAAAATATGAAAACGGAAAATAATCTGAAATCAGGGCAGGCTGAAGCACATATGAGAACGTTGTCCTTAAAGCGTTATTTGCGCATACTCAAGTAAATTGAATATGCTGAAAGGTCAGGCAAATTGCTCCTAAGATACGACGAGTCTAGTGTCGATCTGTATTTAGTAAACACGGAGACCCACTTACATCTAACTGTTATATTTTTTAACCATTGGCCCATCCATGATCTAGCTTATCCATTGGATGGTTCAAATTGATCTGGTTTATCTAATCAACAGTTCAAATTGATCAATGATCTCACCAATCTTACTAGTCATGGGTTATTGGCATTTACCAAAATGCCCACGTGAGCCCTTCAAATCTTTTATGTTCGCACGTAGTTTCAAACTTTCTATTGCGTTTGGACGTGGAATTGTAGATGTTTTCAACTCTATGATTCCGTTGTGTGACAATCCTCGGCACAGTACCTCGTACCTGAGTTTCTATAAGTGGGGTTCAGGCTTCTTTGGTCCAAATTGTAATGAAAAATTATACACAAATAATATTTTATGTAAAATATGAAAACTGAAAATAATCTGAAATCAGGACAGGCTAAAGCACGTATGAGAACGTTATCCTTAAAGCGTTATTTGCCCATACTCAAGTAAATTGAATATGCTGAAAGGTTACAGGCAAATTGCTCCTAAGATACAACGAGTCTGGTGTGGATCTGCATTCAGCAAACACAAAGACCCACTAATGGAACTCTTTTACACAATGTCTGACAGACATAAAAGGAAAAATCCCATAAATAAGAGAAGAAGAAAAATGAGTTAGACCACTGCACTGGTCTGTTCTTCAGCTAATGGTTCAGATGAACCATCAGAATTTAATCCAAATGACCATTTTCTGGCTGTTGGAAAAACTAGCTGTTATTGGAAGTTTCTAACTGTTGTGCATGTGGTGTAATGACTACTGCATACAACTGTTTCTGACCGTTATGAGACACTGGCTAACCGTTTCTAGCTGTTGGGCTATCCATATGCAACAGTTTCTACATGGTCAGCCATCAATTGCATGAGAAGTTACACCTTTTTGCAATGGCTCTATTTCCAGACTCTATACAAGCCAAGGGACCTCATTCAATTTTTTAGACTTCCAGTCACTCGCTATAGTTTTCTGTCACACTACGACACGATGCGGATATGCGAAGTGCGAAGTACAAAGTGCCCCACTAGCGTCTCTACAGCCACACTGTCTCACATGCCCACACCCTCACACCGAGCCCAAGCGAGAGTGTTCCAGTGAGAAGCACTGGAACACACAAGCCCGATTCTCCTTGGACTAGGTGGGTAAACATTATAATACTCCATTCTCATATATACATAAAATTCTTCTTCTCTTTTTCCAATGTGGGACTATTCCCAAGACACTAAAAAAATGGATTTTTACAAACCATTTTATAATATATATATATATATAATATTTTTTTATTTAAAATATATTAAAATCAATATATTTCAACAGATTGTCAATCTGATGGGCCATCGCAATAATCTTTTTGAATGGACAACCTATAAATGTTGGTGGTTTGCAATTAGAAGGTTAAGAAAAGAAACACAATGATCTTCCACACTCAACTAGTAAAAACTAAAAAGGGCAAAGATTAGATGGCAAAGATCTTCAGGGAGCTTTTTGGGGCATGGCCTCTAAGTGGGGCCCATTTAATCAACCATTTGAACCATGGCTAAGATCTTCTAGTCTGTTACATTTCCAAGGCATGGCCATTCATTCTTGGTCCCATCAAATCAACCGTCTATATCTTTGTAACCAAGGCTAGGATCATCCAATCTAGAAACTTTTAGAGGCACGAGCATCTTGTTAAAATTGTGACACTAAAATCATTATTGAGTCTATTCACTTTTCAGAGCCCATATACTCATGTTTCACATGCCAACAAGGCTCAAGTGTTAGTAGACCCTTGGAGGAGTATTCTTTACATTTTCCTTGTAAAAGAGTGGCTTTTAGGGTTATTTATATTGGGATTATGAGAGAGTTATGAATTTTTGTTGTTTTTTGTGTTTTTAGATAGCTTTTAAGAGAGAGAGAGTATTAGGGTTTTGGTTGTAAGTTCTCTCCATCCCTGTAAGCTTCTCTAAATAATAGATTAATCGTCACTTTGTACCGTGGTATTTTTCCGCAAGAGTTTTCCACGTAAAAATGTCTGTTCTTTATATGTTTGCTTGGATTTTCGTCTTTTCTTACTTGTTTCAATCCAAATTAAGGTGCTTCCTCTTGGCCGAACCTCCTATAAGTGGTATTAGAGTGAGGTTGGTTTGTTAGTTTAGATTTAAGATATAGCATCAAGGGAATCAAACGTGTAGTTTAAGATAGAAAAATTCACAGGTAAAAACAACTTTAAACTATAGAGATTAAAGATGAAAGCCATCTTAGTTTAGCAAGAGTTACAGTATGCACTCCTTGAGAAAGCGCATCATCTAGAATCTGTGAAAGAAGAAGATTGGGATGAACTTGATGGAATGGAAATTAGTACAATTCAATTGTGTTTGGCTGATGAAGTTATTTATAATGCAATACATGAGACGACTACAACAGGTTTATGGGTGAAGTTGGAGAGTATTTATATGATGAAATCTCTCATAAATCATCTATTTTTGAAGTTGTAGTTTTATATTATGAAAATAGAGGAAGTGTCAGATCTATTTGAACATATTAATGTGTTAAAAAAATTGTTTTACAAGTTGACGAATGCTGAGGTAAAGATTGAGAAGGAATATAAAGCCCTAATTTTGTTGACATCTCTCCCCAAGTCGTTCGACTCTCTGGTTGATAATCTTTGCCATTGTAGGGATACTTTGGACATCGAGATAGTTATCGCAGCCCTTCAGTCGAAACAGTTGCAATAGCAGGGCGGCGATGAAGGTACCTCTACGGACGTAATATTGTTTGCTCGAGGAAAACTATCTGAGTGAGAGAATGGAAAACCGCGATTTAAATTTAAGTCAAGAGGTAAAAGAAAGTTAAAAGTATTGGAATTGTAAGAGAATTGGACATTTAGAAAAGAACTATTAATTTTCCAAAGCCCAAAATGATGAAAAGTTAGATGATTCGCTGAAGGAAGCTAATTCAATTGATACGTTGAAGGCTCAGATGGCTATGATGTTTTATCATTGACCAATATTGAGAATTTCAATTCGGAATGAATCTTGGATATGGGGGTATCATACTATATGTGTCCTCATCGGAGTTGGTTTATACATGGAAAATTAGAAGAGTAGATTTACATGAAGCAATGAGAATGATTTAAAGTGTAGGAAAAGAAGAATCTTGTTTGCAAGTTGAAGATATCATTATACGGCTTAAAACAGTTGCCCAAGAAGTGCCATAAGAAGATTGATTCTTTCATGTTAAGCCAAAGTTTTAATAAAAGTGAATTTAATCATTGTGTTTATTTTAAAGTACTGTAGAGAATTTATCATTCTAATATTATATATTGATGATATGCTTATTGTCAACCATAGTATATCTAAAATTAACATATTAAAGGCTCGGTTATCCAGGACATTTGAAATGAAAGATATGGGGCAACAAGAAGGATCCTTGGTATTGATATACACAGAGACAGGAAGAGGAGTAAGGTATGATCATCTAAAAAAGAGTATCTTGAGAAGGTTCTAGTTAAGTTTGGATTGAAAAAAGCAAAACCAATTAGCATTTCCCATGCTGCTCACTTTCAGCTTTCTTTGAAATTGTGTCTTACGTCAGATAAAGAAAAGCGGTATATGTCTTGTATATCCTATTCTAACCTAGTTAGCAGTTTTATTGTTGAGAAGTGGAGCCACATCTGGGGCCGCGCACGACTGTTCATGGCCCCTGCTCGAACGGTTGTGATCAGTCATGGACCGGCTCGACTCAAAGTCCAGCAAGCATCAGTTTTTGGGTTCGAGGTACTCGACCAGTCATGGGTTATGCTCAACCGGTCGTGGGATCCGCTCGACCGGTCATGTAGTCCACTCGACCATTCGAGGTTATGCAGATTTGTTTCCGAATTTGATGCGGACTGTGGAAAATTGAGTTACCTTTCGCAAGGGCGCGAAAGGGAATTTGCCAAAACTATAAATTGGGGTCCCTAGGGCTATTCTAGGGTTAAGGTGAATATTGGAGATTTATTCTAAGGTGTGGGCAAAGGGTTTTCTCTGTATTTCAAAGGGAGAGGTTAGTATATTGCCTTGTAATCTTCGTTATTCTTCATAGTGGAAGTTTGCATCCGTAGTTTTTTACCATAGTTTGGAGTTTTTCCACGTATATCTTGTCTTGTGGTTTGTTTGGATTGCTTTGATCTGTTTCTAGTTTATATTTCTTCTTATTTATTGTTTGTGGGTGAGACTTGAGATTGGATCTCGGCTCACTGCGTTGTTGGCGTGTTGCGCAACAACTGGTATCAAAGCTATTGGTCTAGTTCTATTTGGAGTGATGACGGAAGAAGGGAAAAGTAAAATTGAGAAGTTTAATGCTTCAAACTTTGCCTTTTGAAAGATGCAGATGGAGGATTATCTGTATCAAAAGGATGTCTATATTCCTTTAGGAGGAAAAGAGAAGAAACCAGAAAAGATGACAGATGATGAATAGTTTTTACTGGATAGGAAGGCTTTAGGAACGATCCAACTCTCTTTGTCTAAGAGCGTCACCTTCAACATATCCAAGATGAAAAGTATGAAGGAATTAATGGAAGCCCTAGCCATCATGTATGAAAAACCCTCAGCGTCCAACAAGGTTCATCTTATAAAATAACTATTTAACATGAAGACGTCAGATGGTAGGAGTGTAGCTGAACATCTAAACGAGTTCAATACAATCATGAGCCAGTTGGAATCCGTTGGCATTATTTTTGAAGTTAGTACTTTGTACGTGACTTTAGGATCGTATAGTTCACTCCCAATCGCATCAACTGGAGTGAATGAACAGTTATGGCATCAGAGGTTAGGACATATGAGTAAGAAAGGATGAAAGTACTATTATCAAAAGGGAAGTTACCAGGGCTGAAGTCTATTGACTTGGCTGCGAGGACTGCGTGTATGGAAAACAAAAGAGGGTAAGCTTTAAGAAGACGGGACACACTCCAAAGATACAACTGTTGGAGCTTGTACACACTGATGTGTGGGGACCGGTATAGGTATTATCTCTTGGTGGTTCACGTTATTTTGTTTCCTTTATTGATGATGCTAGTAGAAAACTGTAGGTCTATTTCTTAAAGCACGAATCTGATGTACTTAAGAAGTGGAAAGTTATAGTAGAAAATGAGACAGGTAGAACAGTAAAATGTCTCAGATTTGATAATGGGGGAGAGTACTGTGATAAGAGATTTGAGGAATATTGTACAGCAAATGGAATCAAACATCAGAAAACTATTCCAGGGACACCACAGCAGAATGGTGTGGTTAAGCGTATTAACAGGACCATCCTTTAGCGTGACAGGAGCATGGGGTTACATGCAGGGTTGCCCAAGATCTTTTGGACAAATGATGTGAATACTGCTGCAAATCTCATCAATAGAAGTCTCTCAGCACCATTGGATGGTGGGCTACCAGAAGAAACATGGACTAGGAAAGAAGTGAACCTTGCACATCTCAAAATGTTCGGTTGCACTTCATATGTTCACATTGATGCAGAGCATAGAAATAAACTGGATGTGAAGTCCAGGAGATGCACTTTATAGGCTAAGGGCAGCATAATTTTGGTTATAGGTTTTGGGATGCAAAAAACAGGAAAATCATCAGAAGCAAGGACGTAGTCTTCGATGAAAAAGTGATGCATAAGAACAGTGTGCAGGAAAATAAGGCCCAGGTGAAACAATTTGTAGAGATGGAAGAGTTACCGGACACGGGTGTTACAACGCCACAGGATGATCATGCATAGGAGCATTATGAGGCAGAGCCGTATACACCAGTTGTGAGGAGGTCTACTTGGGAGAGGAGACCCACGATCCGATACTCACCCTCCTTACATTATCTACTGCTGACAGATAATGGTGAACTAGAGTGTTTTGACGAGGCATTATAGTCAGATACATGGGTTAAGTGGGAGCAGGCCATGGATGAGGAGATGGACTCTCTTAAGTCTAATCATACATGTGAGCTAATCACTCTACCTAAGGGTAAGAAAACTCTTCATAACAAGTGAGTTTACAGATTGAAGGAAGAGCATGATGGTTCGAAATGGTACAGGCTAGATTGGTTGTGAAAAGTTTTCAACAAAAGGCAGGTATCGATTTCACTGAAATATTTTCACCTATGGTGAAAATGTCTACGATTCGCATGGTCTTAAGTACAATGGCTACAGAGGACTTACATCTAGAGAAGCTAGATGTTAAGACAACCTTTCTTCATGGGGACCTTGAAGAAGAGATATATATGCATCAGCTGACAGAATAGGTGGCACTAGGAAAGGAGAACAAGGCGTGCAGACTGAAGAAGAGTCTATATGGCCTGAAGCAGGCCCCGAGGTAGTGGTATAAGAAGTTCGACAGTTTCATGTCGGGAAATGGTTACAGGAGATGTCATGCTAACCACTGTTGTTATTTGAAGAAGTTTGATATGTCATACATCATCCTTCTTTTGTACGTTGATGACATACTTGTGGCTGGTTCAAGCATGAAGAACATCTCAGATCTCAAAAGACAACTGTCTAGAGAATTTTTCATGAAGGATTTAGGAGCTACAAAATAAATCGTAGACATGAGGATAAAGCGTGACAGGAAAAATAAGAAACTGGTTTTATCATAGGCAGAGTAAATAGCCAAAGTACTTGATCGATTCAATATGGAATGTGCTAAGCCGATTAGCACTCCATTAGCCAACCACTTCAAGCTATCTAAGGAGCAAGGTGCAAAGACACAGAAGGAACAAGACTACATGGCTAAAGTCCCATACGCATCAGTTATTGAGAGTCTCATGTATGCTATGGCACTACGCCAAAACAGTGAAAAAAGGACAGTCTAAAACCGTCTCAAATGACCAAAAAGGACAGTCATGGACCGTCGCATAGACCGTCAAATTTTGACGTGTCCTATTACTTAAAGGACGGTTGAAAACCATCATTCTTATTAACGAAAAAAAGACGGTCATGGATCGTCCTTAAAAAGGATTGTCATGGACCGTCTCTTATGAGCCTTAAAAGGACGGCCATGGACCGTCCTTTAAAAGGACTGTCATGGACCGTCCTTAAAAAGGACTGTCATTGACCGTCTCTTATGAGCCTTCAAAGGACGGCCATGGACCGTCCTGTAAACGGACGGTCATGGACCGTCTTTAAAAAAGACTGTCATGAACCATCTCTTATGAGCCTTCAAAGGATGGTTATGGACCGTTCTTTAAAAAGACAGTTATGGGCCATCTCTTATGACCCTTAAAGGACATTTTCAAATTTGACCTGTTACAATATATTCATCGTATTCTTCCTGATATACACATGTTATACTGTATATTTCATCACATTAACATTCACATCCATTTAAACCCAAACTACGTAAATCCATCCAAACATAAACTACATCCATCCAAACACAAACAATCTTATCCATATTACATTCATCCACGTATAACACATATAAGTTAAACTTCATAAGTAAAAAAAAAAAGTAAAAAAATCTGCAACAATTTTCTTTTTACGTCTTTCATCTAATAAAAAAAATACTCAACCAACAAAACATTATAATTCATAATCATGAAGAATTGCAGAAACTTCTTCCAAAAAAGTGGGCACTTTTTTAAAATAAAACTGATCATTAAAATAAAACTAATACGAGCAAATAATGCAAAAATGTGTTTCAATTAATAGAAACAACAACAAAAATTAAAGCTTTGTAAAAAGGGGAATGTGTTAAAAGGGATACATTCTTATTTGTTGCCATGTGATTGAGCTACATTATTACAACAATCGGGTTCGGGATCAGGTTTAGGTTTGGATTTTCAAGTTTAAGTTTAGGTTAGGGAGTTGAGATTAGGATTAGGTGTAGGTCTAAGTTTAGGGATTTGAGAATACGTTCAGGTTTTAGGTTTAGGTTTAGGTTATAGGTTATAGGTTTAGGTTTAGGTTTTAAGTTTAGGTTAAGGTTAAGGTTAAGGTTTAGGTTTAGGGAATTGAGAATAGGTTAAGGTTTAGATTTAGGAAATCGGGTTCGGGTTCGGGATCGGGTTTAGGTTTAAGTTTTCAAGTTTAGGTTTAGGTTTAGGTTGGGGAGTTGAGATTAGGATTAGGTGTAGGTTTAGGTTTAGGGATTTGAGAATACATTTAGGTTTTAGGTTTAGGTTTAAGTTTTAGGTTATTGGTTAAGGTTTAGGTTTTAGGTTTAGGTTAAGGTTAGGTTATAACTTATAAGTTTAGGTTATAGGTTATAGGTTATAGGTTAAGGTTTTAGGTCTTATAAGCTATAGGTTTAGGGAATTGAGAATATGTTAAGGTTTAGGTTTAGGAAATCGGGTTCGGGTTCGGGATCGGGTTTAGGTTTGGGTTTTCAAGTTTACGTTTAGGTTTAGGTTAGGGAGTTGAGATTAGGATTAGGTGTAGGTTTAGGTTTAGGGATTTGAGAATACATTTAGGTTTTTTAAGTTATTGGTTAAGGTTTAGGTTTTAGGTTTAGATTAAGGTTAGGTTATAGGTTATAAGTTTAGGTTATAGTTATAGGTTAAGGTTTTAGGTCATAGGTTTTAGTTTTAAGGTTATAGGTTTAGGTTAAGGTTAAGATTTTAGGTCTTATAAGCTATAGGTTTAGGGAATTGAGAATATGTTAAGGTTTAGGTTTAGAAAATCGGGATCGGGTTTAGGTTTGGGTTTTCAAGTTTAGGTTTAGGTTTAGGTTAGGGAGTTGAGATTAGGATTAGGTGTAGGTTTAGGTTTAGGTTTAGGGATTTGAGAATACATTTAGGTTTTAGGTTTAGGTTTTAGGTTATTGGTTAAGGTTTAGGTTTTAAGTTTAGGTTAAGGTTAGGTTATAGGTTATAAGTTTAGGTTATAGGTTATAGGTTAAGGTTTTAGGTCATAGGTTTTAGTTTTAAGGTTATAGGTTTAGGTTCAGGTTAAGGTTTTAAGTCATATAAGCTATAGGTTTAGGGAATTGAGATATGTTAAAGTTTAGGTTTAGGAAATCGGGTTCGGGTTCGGGTTCGGGATCGGGTTTAAGGTTTGGGTTTTCAAGTTCAGGTTTAGGTTTAGGTTAGGGAGTTGAGATTAGGATTAGGTGAAGGTTTAGGTTTAGGGATTTGAGAATACATTTAGGTTTTAGGTTTAGGTTTAGGTTTAGGTTTAGGTTTTAGGTTATTGTTTAAGGTTTAGGTTTTAGGTTTAGGTTAGGTTAGGTTATAGGTTATAAGTTTAGGTTATAGGTTATAGGTTAAGATTTTAGGTCATAGGTTTTGGTTTTTAGGTTATAGGTTTAGGTTTAGGTTAAGGTTTTAGGTCTTATAAGCTATAGGTTTAGGGAATTGAGAATATGTTAAGGTTTAGGTTTAAGAAATTGGGTTCGGGTTCGGGATCGGGTTTAGGTTTGGGTTTTCAAGTTTAGGTTTAGGTTTAGGTTAAGGAGTTGAGATTAGGATTAGGTGTAGGTTTAGGTTTAGGAATTTGAGAATATATTTAGGTTTTAGGTTTAGGTTTAGGTTTTAGGTTATTGGTTAAGGTTTAGGTTTTAGGTTTAGGTTAGGTCATAGATTTAGGTTTTAGGCTTAAGTTTAGGTTATAGGTTTAGGTTTAGGTTATAAGTGTAGGTTATAGGTTTAGGTTTAAGTTAGGTTATAGGTTAAGGTTTAGGAATTGAGAATAGGTTAAGGTTTAGGTTTGGGAATTCGGGTTCGGGTTCGGATCGGGTTTAGGTTTGGGTTTTCAAGTTAGGTTTAGGTTTAGGTTAGGGAGTTGAGATTAGGATTAGGTGTAGGTTTAGGTTTAGGGATTTGAAAATAGGTTAAGGTTTAGGTTTAGGAATTTGGGTTCGGGTTCGGGATTGGGTTTAGGTTTGGATTTTCAAGTTTAGGTTTAGGTTTATGTTAGGGAGTTTAGATTAGGATTAGGTGTAGGTTTAGGTTTAGGGATTTGAGAATACATTTAGGTTTTAGGTCATAGATTTAGGTTTTAGGCTTAGGTTTATGTTATAGGTTTAGGTTTAGGTTATAAGTGTAGGTTATAGGTTTAGGTTTAGGTTAGGTTATTGGTTAAGGTTTACGGAATTGAGAATAGGTTAAGGTTTAGGTTTTGAAATCGGGTTTGGAATCGGGTTTAGGTTTGGGTTTTCAAGTTAGGTTTAGGTTTAGGTTAGGGAGTTGAGATTAGGATTAGGTGTAGGTTTAGGTTTAGGGATTTGAGAATAGGTTAAGGTTTTGGTTAGGAAATCAGGTTCGGGTTCGGGATCGGGTTTAGGTTTGGGTTTTCAAGTTTAAGTTTAGGTTTAGGTTAGAGAGTTGAGATTAGGATTAGGTTTAGAGATTTGAGAATACATTTAGGTTTTAGGTCATAGGTTTTGGTTTAGGTTAAGGTTATAGGTTTAGGTTAAGGTTTAGGTTTAGGTTTTAAGCTATTGGTTTAGGAATTGAGAATAGGTTAAGGTTTAGGTTTAAGAAATCGGGTTTGGGTTCGGGATCGGGTTTAGGTTTGGGATTTCAAGTTTAGGTTTAGGTTTAGATTAAGGAGTTGAGATTAGGATTAGGTGTAGGTGTAGGTTTAGGGATTTGAGAATACATTTAGGTTTTAGGTTTTAGGTTTAGGTTATAGGTTATAGGTTCAGGTTTAGGTTTAGGTTTAGGTTAAGGTTTAGGTTTAGGTTATAAGCTATAGGTTTAGGGAATTGAGAATAGGTTAAGGTTTAGGTTTTGGAAATCAGGTTCGGGTTCGGGATCGGGTTTGAGTCTGGGTTTTCAAGTTTAGGTTTAGGTTTAGGTTAGGGAGTTGAGATTAGGATTAGGTGTAGGTATAGGTTTAGGGATTTGAGAATACATTTAGGTTTTATGTTTAGGTTATAGGTTATAGGTTTAGGTTTAGGTTAAGGTTAAGGTTTAGGTTTAGGTTATAAGCTATAGGTTTAGGGTGAGAATAGGTTAAGGTTTAGTTTTGGAAATCGGGTTTGGGTTCGGGATCGGAGTTTAGGTTTGGGTTTTCAAGTTTAGGTTTAGGTTTATATTAGGAGTTGAGATTAGGATTAGGTGTAGGTAGGTGTAGGTTTAGGGATTTGAGAATACATTTAGGTTTTAGGTTTAGGTTTAGGTTATAGGTTAAGGTTTAGGTTTAGGTTAAGGTTAAGGTTTAGGTTTAGGTTACAAGCTATAGGTTTAGGGAATTGAGAATAGGTTAAGGTTTAGGTTTTGGAAATCGGGTTCGGGTTCGAGATGGGTTTAGGTTTGGGTTTTCAAGTTTAGGTTTAGGTTTAGGTTAGGGAGTTGAGATTAGGATTAGGTGTAGATTTAGGTTAGGGATTTGAGAATACATTTAGGTTTTAGGTTTAGGTTTAGGTTTAGGTTTTAGGCAATAGGTTTAGGTAAGAAGGTTAAGGTTTAGGTTTAGAAAAGGTTCGGGTTAGAGATCTATAGGTTTAGGTTTAGGTTATAGGGAAGGTTTTGGGAGTGAGAATAGGTTAAGGTTTAGGTTTAGGAAATCGGGTTCGGGTTCGAGATCGGGTTTAGGTTTGGGTTTTCAAGTTTAAGTTTAGGTTTAGGTTAGGGAGGAGATTGAGAATAGGTGTACGTTTAGGTTTAGGGATGTTTAATAAATTTAGGTTTTAGGTTTAGAGATTAGGGTTTAGTTACTGAGTTTGGGTTTCAAGTTTTAGTTTAGGTTTAGGTTAGGGAGTTAGATTAGGATTAGGTTACGTTTAGGTTTAGGGATTTGAGAATCACAGGTTTTGGTTTTTAAAGGTTTGGGTTTAGGTTTAGGTTTAGGTTATAAGCTATAGGTTTAGGGAATTGAGAATAGGTTAAGGTTTAGGTTTAGGAAATCGGGTTCGGGTTGGATAGGTTTAAGTTTGGGTTTTTTTAGGTTTAGGTTTAGGTTAAGGAGATTAGGATCAGGTGTAGGTTTAGGTTTAGGATTTGAGAATACATTTGGGTTTAGGTTATAAGCTATAGGTTTAGGAATTGAGAATAGGTTAAGGTTTAGGTTTAGGAAATCGGGTTTGGGTTGGGATCGGGTTTAGGTTTGGGTTTTCAAGTTTAGGTTTAGGTTTAGGTTAGGGAGTTGAGATTAGGATTAGGTGTAGGTTTAGGTTTAGGGATTTGAGAATACATTTAGATTTAGGTTATAAGCTATAGGTTTAGGGAATTGAGAATAGGTTAAGGTTTAGTTTAGGAAATCAAGTTTGGGTTCGGGATTAGGTTTAGGTTTGGGTTTTTAAGTTCAGGTTTAGGTTTTGGTTAGGGAGTTGAGATTAAGATTAGGTGTAGGTTTAGGTTTAGGGATTTGAGAATACATTTAGGTTTAGGTTTAGGTTTAGGTTTTAGGTTTAGGTTAAGGTTTAGGTTTTAGGTTTAGGTTTAGGTTAAGGTTTAGGTTAGGTTATAGGTTATAAGTTTAGGTTATAGGTTATAGGTTAAGGTTTTAGGTCATAGGTTTTGGTTTAGGTTAAGTGAATTAAGTTTAGGTTTAGGTTTAGGTTTAGGTTTAGGCTATGGGTTTAGGGATTCAAATTCGGGTTTAGGATCGGGTTTAGGTTTAGGTTAGGGAGTCGAGATTAGGATTAGGTGTAAGTTTAGGTTTAGGAATTTGAGATTAGGATTAGGTGTAGGTTTAGGTTTAGGGATTTGAGAATAGGTTAATAGGTTTAGGTTTAGGTTATGGGTTAAGGTTATAGGTTTAGGTTTAGGTTAGGTTATAGGTTTTTGGTTAAGGTTTAGGTTATAGTTATAGGTTTTAGGATTTGAGAATAGGTTTAGGTTATAAGTATAGGTTTAGGTTAGGATATAGTTTAAGGTTTAGGGAATTGAGTTTAGGTTATAGGTTCAGGTTATAGGCTATAGGTTAAGGTTTAGGTTATATGTATAGGTTTAGGTTAGGTATAGGTTTAGGATTTAAGAATAGATTTAGGTTATAAGTATAGGTTTAGGTTAGGTTGTAGGTTAAAGTTTAGGAAATTGAGTTTAGGTTATAGGTTATAGGTTTAGGTTATAGGTTATTGGTTTAGGTTAAGGTTTAGGTTGTAGTTATAGGTTTTGGGATTTGAGAATAGGTTTAGGTTATAGGTTAAGGGTGTGGTCCCTGCAAATATAGATATATACACGGCCTGCTCCAAGTGGCCAGGCCCTTCCAATGTTGTCCATAGGAAATGGACAGCTTCATCATGGTCATAACAGCGGTTTCTACCTTCCAGGGACCCCCACTCAACATCCGAATAGCTCTGACGCACATCCGGGTCTACTCCATCAATTTCGAGTAAATACATAAACACGGCCTGTCCAAATGGCCAGGCCACTCCAATGCTATCCATAGGAAATGGACAGCTTCATCATGGTCATAACAGTGGTTCTCACCTTCCAGGGACCGCCGCTCATCCGGATAGCTCCGACGCACATCCGGGTCTACTCCATTAATTTCGCGCAAATACTTAAACACGGTCTGTCCAAATGGTCAGGCCCCTCCAATGCTATCTATAGGAAATGGACAGCTTCATCATAGTCATAATAGCGGTTCCCACCTTCCAGGGACCCCCGCTCAACATCCAGATAGCTCCGACGCACATCCGGGTCTGCTCCATCAATTTCAAGCTAATACATTTAAAAATAATATAAATATATTTAAAAGCATCTGGATACCTGAGGAAGGCCTCCCATATTTGTATTGTTGGTTACTCATCCCTTTGTCTACAAGCCACAATCGACGAACAATTTCTATCGCTACCTGTACTCTGAAACTAACACAAATATAACTAGGAAACAATATAAGGAATAAGAAAAAATGAATTTACCTATACACGTCATTAAATGTTTCCCTATAAGGAGGTGACATTATATCTTTGATAGCCACAACCTATATGATAGAGAAAAATACAACCGATACAATCTATTACAATTCAAAGGAGAAAAAAGATTTGTGGTTGCACCGATATTCTAGTACATTACGAACGGCTGCCTACGTACCCAAAAAATTAGATTGGGATCAAGCCACTACGTAGTTCTTTTTAATTAAGCCACTGATGTTTCCCCACTCTCACCTCTCCGTCTCTCTCTCTTGAAGCAAAAAAGAAGGAAAAAAGAAAAATTTATGTTTTTTCAATCCATCTTCCATTTTCCTCTTAACAAGAAAATTCATATTTACTAATATTCCCATTTTTCTATTTTTCAAAAGAATGAGTTCGGACTCTGAAAGCGTCGGCTCCAGCACTCGTACTTTCAGCCCTACCTAATTAGTGGATGCATAAATAATCGTCTATCTTGGTTAAAGGGAGGAATTTTCTTCTGACTCAGGCACATGACTTCGAATGCAGAAATCTTTTACATGCTGCCTTGTCCCAGAATGCACCTAAGAAATCTTTGTTCTTGGGAGAGTCCTACAAATTTGATAAAAAGCATAGTAAGGGAATGTCAAGAGAGGAAAAATGAAGAAGATAAGTACAAATATTGACACAAAATTACAAACTAACTAGATCTCACCAAACCAAGGCTGCTTAATTTGAAAAAATGAGTTTAAATGTCTAAATATGTAGAAATGACTGGAATACAATTCTGAACCAACATTTACAAACTTGCAAATACAAACACATGCGCATATCTATAGTTCAAATTATAAATTAGTGTTGTTGGCTCCAATTATTCATGATTACTATAATATGAAAGCTAAGCAGGTTGGTAATCCATTCATGTAGCCAAAAGACTGAAAATACTAGAAATTTTCATCTTGAGTTAACTGACAAATAAAACAATGAAAAAAAAAACAATTTTCTTTGGTTGAAATGATAATGCTACCAATAATTTGATTACAGTCACTAGTTGCAGTCATACAATAATAGTTCCAACTATCAATGACTTCAACCATAAGATAGCCAGTCAATAACATAGATCCCACTGCTTTGACCTAACGAAAACTTATGGCTAGCTACAACTGAAATACCTGCTTGTGACACTTGACATACATTTTCAGGCACACTATTGGCCTTTATAGCGGCTTGCACCAAGGCAACAACAACTTCATGAAATTTAAGAGTTTGCATTTGTTCAGAGGTGCTTTGTGCCCCTTTATAGGGAGTCCACTACACTTTTTAGAGGGAATAGATTCCTTAACACCATTCATCTTAGGTGCAATGTGTACACATTTGATGCTTTAGGACAATGTAAACTACCAGCTGCTGGGGCTGGAATGGCATGCACTGGCATCACAGAAAAAAAAATGATAAAAACATTCAAGTCAATGGCACTTTACAAATATTGTATGTCAAAGTCAATGGACTAGGATCTAGTGTTTCCTACAGACCATCAATGGCATACAAGTCATCAGTCACTCAACAGAAGTATGTTTACAGATTGGAAATGCCACACTTTCGTTCCTTATTAACTTCAGCTATGTCAAATAAAAAAATTAAAAAAAAAAATCCTGGTAATTAATTTGATTCCTGAGTTCTCATCTGAATCTAAATGCACTTTGTGCATGCTGTGATAGTTCAGCCACAATGATTCTACCAGATCTCAACCCATGCAATTTAAATGTTAGGTGGGATTGTAAGATGATGGTTAAAAAGATGAGAAAGGCATTAAACAAGACTAGGCAAACATCTTTAAAATCACTCAAGAGAAAAATAAAGTTCCCTTTCTCATCAACAGCATTTGTAAGTTATAGTTGACATAGACCTAAAACACATCTCCATCTTCTATGGTTCTAACGCAATTTTTCGAAACTATCTAATCTAATCTCAACTCTTTTTTTATTAAGGATATCTAATCTCAACTCTTGAAAGGACTATTAAAACAATCTCTCTTTTTTCTTGCAATAAACCAAGAATAAACTACTTTTCAAAGTTAAAAGGACTCCTAACTGATACCTTGGGTTTCCAATAATTTCAGATATTAAGACTAGTTAAACTTGTGACTTAAGTTTCACCATTGTTATATGTCCTTCCTAAGTGAAGTACATAGTACCACTGTTTCACATCTAATGGGGGAAGCACCATTAGAGGTGAAACAAGGTTGAGTCCAGCGGGTCAGTGGTCTGATTTTTGAGACCCAAGAGGTTATTCTTTGGACATGGCATCCTTACCTATATTGATGATGATGGGGGTCCATGATGAAGAGGAGATGCTTATAACCTAGGTCTGGTTGAAGCATTTCTTCAAACATCTAGGGGGCTATGTTCTGAAAGTGTACGTGACACAATCGAGAATATTGGTTGAAGCATTTCTTCAAACATGTAGGAGGTCGTGGACAGTGGTGGACATGGCTGCCGCTGCCATGGCTGCTGCCCAATTTCTGGCCGTCAAAAGAGGAAAATAGAGAGAAAAAGAAAGTACCTTCGAGTGCCTCGAAGAGAATGAGCTATGGTCCTTGATGCTCACTGTTGAGAAAGAGACAGTACCCTCGATCCGTTGGAATGATCCTCAGATCAGATGCTGGACATCCAAACAAAAAAAAAAAGATGCAGGACATCAATTTTCTTGGATGTTAACCACTGACCATTGATTAGGGTCCTTAATTGCTCACCGTTGATGACCACATCCGCAGATTGCCGGCCCTACTCAATCTGTAACTCTAGATCTGATCTAAGAACCCGATAATGAGAAAAAAGGAAGAGAAATAAAAGAGAGAATGAGATTTGGAGGTAAGATGGGAGATTGAATATCCGAATCCAAGATGGGAGAAGCACATGAGAAGAGAGAGATGAGAAAGGGAAGGCGCGCGCACGTCAAAAGAGGAAATCCCTCTGCTGAAAGACGAGCAATGGCCGCCAGCCCGTCATCCAGAGAATGGCATTCTACAGGGAGCTCAGCCGCATTGGAGAGAGGCATTTGGAAATCCCTCTTCTAAAATGAGACGTTTGTTTCAAATCCGCAGATCGTGAGTTTTCCATACTTTAATACATTAACAACATTAATAACCATATGTTCAAGGGACTATTTACTGGACGATTAAGATAGTTTTATATAAGAAAAATATAAATATTAACCATTAATTACTAGACCCATTATTTAGATGGTCTGGATTATTCTATATCATTGTCACTATTATCATGAATGAGTTACCACTATTTTACATCAAACACAAAACTCACATATTGTCTCTGCAAAATAAATAACGTCACTTGCGCTTTGGATCTGGTAAGGCTCTATGGGCCGCACCATGATGTATATGTTTCAATCCTCGCCATACATCCATTTCTAAGTATAATTTTAGGGTTGATCCTAGACAACGAGCTCGATATATGCCTTGAGTGGACCACACCAGGGGAAAACAGTAGAGATTGAACGTCCACCATTAAAATCAAGAATTTTGCTACGGAATTTGTGGTTAGGCTACGGATTTTATCCGTTTGAAATAGGTAAAAGGTTCTGTACGGTCGAGCTCATGGGAGCTTCCCACGAGGTCGAGTTATGTGGGCCCCATTGTGATGTGTGTCGACCATCAACACCGTGCATTTAATGGGCCCCCTTTAAACTATGGGATATCCCAAAAATCAGCCGTATACGGAACTTAGGTGGGCCATACCATCTAAAATCATGTATAAAATCACTTGGTGGGGCCCACCTGAAATTTTGATGCATATGAAACTTTGTCTGACTCCTCGTCCAAGTGGGACACACATAATGGATGGGCTGGATTTGTGAACCACATCTCAATGGTCCCAACTAATGATTATGAATATTTTAATGGGAGTAACCCCTCTCAACTTTCGTACGTGGTGTGCCCAAAAAAGTCACAGATTGACTTAATTTTTAAGCCCCATGCCCACCATGGAATGGTGCAGCTAATTGATTGGGTAGATGTTCGACACCCATCATGGTGGCGCCCACACAGTTTAACCATATGAGAAGTTCCCATGAGCTCATCGCATGGAACCTTTTCGCGTGTGTATATATATATATATGTGTGTGTGTGTGTGTGTGTAATAAATTATAAAATTATTATATATCCATCATTAAAATCCTCCTAAGGCCCACTGTACTGTTTATTTGACATCCAATATGTTGATTAGGTCATACAGGGCCAGATGAAGGGGAAAATAAAAATCAGTTTGATCCAAAACTTGTATGGCCCCAAAAAGTTTTTTAATGGTTGACGCTCATTCAACATTGTTTCCTGAAATGTGGTCCACTTAAGATTTGAATATATCTAATTTTCGGTCTCATGTTGTAAAATTATCTGTAAAAATATATGGACGGCATGGATGAAACACACATCATGGTGGGGGCCACAGAGCACCAACCACCAGCCATTGGCTGGTGTCAAGGGAGTAGCCAATCCGTTCCCAAGCCTACTGAGTAAATCCTGTGGGACCCACCATGATTTATTCATTTTATCCACTCCATCCATCCATTTTAACATATAATTTTATTACGTAAGCTAAAAAATGAAGCCTATAAAAATCTGAAGTGGACCACATCATAGGAAATAGTATAAACTGAACGTCTACCATTGAAAAATTTTGGGAGGCCACTGAAGTTTTGGATCAAGTTGATATTTTAGTTTTCCCTTCATCCATGTATTTGTGATCTATTAAACAGGTTGGATGACAAATAAAAATCACTGTAAGCCATAAGAAGATTTCAACGGTGGAAATCATTATTCCCACTGTTTCCTGTGGTATGGTCCACTTGAGCTTTGGATATGCTTTAATTTTAGGCTCAACCACTAAAATGATCTGAAAAAATGGATTGACGGTGTAGATAAACCAAATACATTCATTGTGTCATTGCTAACTGGATACAGCAGGGTAGGATGATGCAATGTGCGTTGAAACCCTTTTGGGGGTCACAAAAGTTTCGGATCAATATGAAATTTGTTTTTCCTATTCATCCAAGTATTTGGAGGACACCACATGAAATGGTGTTGATTGAATATCCAACATTAAAAACTTATTGGGATTGAGCCCAAGTATGAGGCAGATTCAAAGTTCGAGTGGACCCCATCACAAAAAACAGTGGGGATTGAATGCCTACAATTTAAACCTTTATACTTTGGGCCGTAGAAGTTTTCAACCAAGCTAATATATATGTTTTCCCTTATTCCATGTCTTTATTAACTTATAAACATGTTGGTTCTCAACTAAACATCATGATGGGCCCTAAGAAGGTTTCAATAGTGGGTGTCACTATCCCACTCTTTTCTATGGTGTGGGTCCACTTGAACTTTGGATCTGCCCCGTCAGTCAGATGCACCATTCCATGGTAGGCCACGAGCTTAAAAATAAAGTCAATCCATGACTTGGGTGGGCCACACCACATACTATAGTTGAGAGGGTTACCCTCCCATTAAAACATTCATAATCATTTATTGGACCCACCTAGATGTGGTTCATAGATCCAGCCCATTCATTATGTGTGTCCCACTTGGATGAGGAGTCAACCCAAGTTTCATACACATCCAAAACTCATGTGGGCCCCACCAATTAAATGCTTTTATATGTTTTAGGGATGTCTTCACATAGTTTTAGATGTTATGGCCCACCTGAGTTTCGTATACGACTGATTTTTGGACTTAAAGGGGACACATCAAATGCATGGTGTTGATGTTCTACATACATCATGGTGGGACGCACATAGATTAACCTCATGGGAAGTTCCCATGAGGTGACCTTATAGTACCATTTCACTATTTAGGTAACTCTTTCATGGGTATTAATCTAACCATGTAGGGCCCACCTTGATATATTTTATGTATATCGACACCGTCTATATATTTTTCCATCATATTTTAGGATGTCATTTCAAATCATAAGAAGAAAATAATCTCAGGTAGGTCATACCAATCAAAGCAATGATGAATAACTATTAAAAACCTTTTGTAGACCATAAAAGTTTTGGATCAATTTGATCTTTGTAGTTTACCTTCATCTAGATCTTCTTTACATTATCAACAAGTTGGATTGCAAATAAACATTACTAAAACCTTACGATGGGCTCTTTATAATTTTTAATGGCGAGGTACTATATTATCATTCTTTCCAGTGGTGTGGTCCACTTAAGATTTAAATCTATACAATTTTTTATACCCGGCCCAAAAATGGGTTGGAGAAACAAATGGGCGACAAGGATATACAACACGTCATCAAAATCTCACTTTTGTTATCTAACTTTTCAATTTTTCTCATCAAAATACAAAATTTAGTTTTCTTTTTTAAAAAATATATTTTTTTACAATTTGTCAATTTTTTCACAATTTTGTTTAATTTTTTAAATTTTCTTTTTCAAAATATCATTTTTTAAATCTCACTTTTGTTATATAACTTTTTAATTTTTCTTGTCAAAATACAAAATCTAGTTTTCTTTTTTTAAAAATATATATTTTTACAATTTGTCAATTTTTTCACAATTTTGTTTAATTTTCTAAATTATCTTTTTCAAAATATCATTTTTTAAATCTCACTTTTGTTATATAACTTTTTAATTTTTCTTGTCAAAATACAAAATCTCAACCATTGTGTTGAAGGGCACATCTATTCTGTTGGGTAGAACACTTATTTTAATATCACAATGATTGGATAATCTCAACCATCTGATATTACCGTTGAATTTAGACCATTTTCTTTTTGACCAAGGTATTGAGGAACTTTGATTTGCACTCCTCTTTCTTAAACGTGTATATTTTTTCTTAACCTCGAGTTGCACTCTTCTTCTTCTTCTTTTTCTTTTTTCTTTTCACGTTTACATGTTTTAATCCCACCTTGTGTATTGTAGGCCACATCCATTCAATTTGGTATAGATCCCTTTTTTTCAATTTTTCTTGTCAAAATACAAAATCTAGTTTTCTTTTTTTTTAAAATATATATTTTTTACAATTTGTCAATTTTTTGACAATTTTGTTTAATTTTTAAAATTTTCTTTTTCAAAATATCATTTTTTAAATATCACTTTTGTTATATAACTTTTTAATTTTTCTTTTCAAAATACAAAATCTAGTTTTCTTTTTTTAAAAATATATATTTTTTTACAATTTGTCAATTTTTTCACAATTATGTTTAATTTTTTAAATTTTCTTTTTCAAAATATCATTTTCTTATCGAAATCTTTTTTTTCCACAATTATCAACATTATTCAAAGTTTTTAATTTTTTTTTTTTTCAAAATCTAGATTATTATAAAATTACATTTTTTTTTCAAAATCTAAATTTTTTTCTTAAACATTGTTAGTTATTTTTCTAAGCTTTTTAACTTTTTTTTTTTCAAAATTCATAAATTTTTTTGTTGACTTGAGCATTAGAGACGATTTAAGACCGTCTGTAATGCAAATGGTCTTTGACAGTCTCAAATGACCACTATAAGACGGCTAAGGACCGTCTCTAATAGGGACGGTCTTTGACAGTCTCAAATGGAGACGGCTAAGGACCGTCCCTAATATAGTATTTTTGACTCTGTCAAATAACCAGTAAAAGACGGCTGATGACCATTTATAATCAATAAAAGACGGGCGATGACCGCATATGAGACGGTCCTTGCCAGTCTCAAATGGAGACAGCTATGGACCGTCCCTAATACAGACTATTTTTAACAATCTCAGATTACAGGAAAAGACGGTTAATGACCGTCTCTAATTGAGACGGTCCTTGACAGTCTCAGATTACTAGTAAGAGACGGCCAATGACCGTCTCTAATATGGACGGTCTTTGACTGTCTCAAATGGCTGCATATAAGACGGTTACAAACCGTCTCGTATTTCAGACGGTCAATGGCCATCTTTTATGCATAGTTAACGACGGTTTTTTACCATTTTAAATGATTTGTGGACGTTCAAAATTTTAAGACAATATTAATGACGGTCAAGGGCCGTCTAAAAGTTTAGATACGGTTTACGGCCGTCTCTAAAGCGTCTTTAAACCAAGCAATTTTAGAGACGGTCCAGAACCGTCTCTAAATCCGTCATTTTTTTTCTATTTTTCACCTAATGTGGTAAGCACGATGCCAGACATCGCTCAAGCAGTGGAAGTGGTTAGTAGGTTGATGAACAACCCCGAGAAGGAACATTGAGAAGCTGTGAAGTGGATCTTTAAATACTTGGTAGGTATTAAGGATGTAAGGCTATGTTATGGTGGATCAGAAATCAAGCTACAAGGTTACGTGGATTCAGATTTGGCAGGAGATATCGATAGCAAAAGAAGCACTATAGGTTATATCTTTACTCCGGATAGTGTTGCAGTTAATTAATCTCTCAATTACAGAAGATAGTATCTATCAGTACGACAGAAGCAGAACATGTTGCGGACAGAAGCGTGCAAGGAGATGGTGTGGATGCAAGGTTTCATAGAAGAGTTAGGTAAGAAGCAAGCAGATTGCAAGCTGTACAGTGACAGTCAAAGTGCAATACACTTTACTAAGAATTCAGCCTTTCATTCAAGGACCAAGCATATTGTCATCAAATATCACTTCATATGTTCGTTACTGGAAGATGGATCAATTGCTTTGGAGAAAATTCATACAAGTGAGAATCCTGCAGATATGCTGACCAAGGCAGTCACACGGGAGAAGTTGAAGCTCTGTTCATCTTTGATTGGTCATCAGGCTTGAAGACGGGGAGGTGGTGCACTCCGGATGAAGAAGACAAGGTTTATGGCAATGTGTCTCCAAGTAGGGATTGTTGAGAAGTGGAGCCACATCTGGTGCCGCGCACGACCGGTCGTGGCCCCTGCTCGACCAGTCATGGGGTCCGCTCGACCGGTCGTGGACCAGCTCGACTCAAAGTCCAGTGAGTATCAGTTTTTGGGTCCGAGGTGCTCGACCGGTCGTGGGATCCGCTCAACCGATCGTATAGTCCGCTCAACCATTCGAGGTTATGCAGATTTGTTTCCGGATTTGATACGGACTGTGGAAATTTGAGTCGCCTTTCGCAATGGTGCGAAAGGGAAGTTGCCAAAATTATAAATTGGGGTCCCTAGGGCTATTCTAGGGTTAAGGTGAATATTGGGGAGTTATTCTAAGGTGTGGGCAAAGGGTTTTCTCTGTATTTCTTAGGGAGAGGTTAGTATATTACCTTGTAATCTTCATTATTCTTCATAGTGGAAGTTTGCATCCGTGGTTTTTTACCCTAGTTTGAGATTTTTCCACGTATATCTTATATTGTGGTTTGTTTGGATTGCTTTGATCTGTTTATAGTTTATATTTATTCTTGTTTATCATTTGTGGATGAGACTTGAGATTGGATCTCGGCTCACTGCGTTGTTAGTGTGTTGTGCAACACTTATATATGTCATGGTCTATACGAGACCAAATATTTCACACGCAGTTCGTGTTGTGAGCAAATATATGTTTAACCCCGACAAGAAACAGTGGAAGTGGTGAAATGATTACTTCAATATATACGAGATACGACGGACTATATCTTGTATTTTGAAGATTCAAATGAGACAATCATAGGCTATGTTCATTTGGACTATATAGGGAATGTGGATAATAAAATGTCTATTGCCGATTACTCATTTATGCAAGTTGGTGAAGCTATTAGTCGGATGTCTAAGATTCAGTGTGTGGTTGCGCTCTCCACTGGTAAAGTTGAATACATGGTAGTGACGAATGCATTTAAGGAAGTTGTTTGGTTGAAATGGATGATGAATGAGTCAGGGCTTTAGTAGAAATTCATGGATGTCTATTGTGACAGTGAGAGTGCGATTAATTTAGTGAAAAACTTGATATATTACTCCTAAACTAAGTACATTGATGTTCGTCATCGCTTTATCCAATAGATGCTAAAAGAATGAGGTGTACTCATAAGAAGATTTACACTAGTGAGAATCCAGCAGACATGCTTACAAATGTTATTCTTCCAGAGAAGTTCAAGTTTTACTTGCATTCTTTTAACTTGGCAAAAAATGAATAGAGATGGAGTGTGCGTGAAGCGATGATTGTCATGTTTAAAAGAAGATTGGCAAGGCAATGAAGTGATTTTACTATTAATGTGGAGATTGATAAAATTGTGACACCAAAATCACTATTTGGGTCTTTTCATTTTTCTGAACCCATATAACTCATGTTTCACATGTTAACAAGACCTGAGTATTAGTGGACCCTTGGATGGGTATTTTTTATATTTCTTTCATGAAAGAGTAACTTTTAGAATTAGTTATCTTGGAGTTAAGAGAGAGCTACGAATTTTGGTTTTTTTATTTTATTTTATTTTTTATTTTTTATTTTTATAGAGTATCCAAGAGAGAGAGAGCTGGGTTTTGACTATATATGAGTTCTATCCAACCCTGTAATATTCTCTGAATAGTAGATTGATCGTCGTTTTGTGCCGTAATTTTTTTCCACAAGAGTTTTTCATGTAAAAATTATATATTTTCCGTGTAATTTTGCTTGGATTTTTCATCTTCTCTTATCTATTTTAATTTAGATTAGGGTGCTTATGTTTCTGTAGGGCCAGATCTCCAACACATCTATAGTTGGGTCCATCAAATCAATTGTTTATATCACTCAACTGCTATCTCAACTCGCGTGAAATAAAAGTTGTACTAAGAAATGTTCCTCTAAGTTATACAGTGCTCATAGTTGCATAGGTAGGATTGGACAATTCATATTTTCATCTAAAATATGGCCACACTCATATTTTAGATGAAAACTGTACTAAGAAATGTTCCTCCAAGTTTTAGTACTCATAGTTGCATTGGTAGGCTTCGACATTTCAACTAATTGATCTGAACTGTCCAATAAATTTAGAATACTCTCATGGGCTCTCATGGAAAAATGAAACTAATTTAACGATCCAATCCATTGATGATTTGGAATATTTTCTAGCCATCCTTTTTCTAAGCCATGGATTGGATGGTTATGAGTACCTAACAAGTGATTTGCTTTTAATAATTATAAGCAATCCATGATAGTCCTAATTTTAAATTTAGGGTGGACCAGTAAGCATATTGATTATTTAAATGATCTTGCCTGTCCATCTTATAGGTTAAATATCATATGGTTAAAATTGTCCAACGTAAGTGTAATTTTTGGTATGGTAGTCCCCTCATCCAACATTAGAAACACCACTTCCAATTTGACTTGCATGTATTCATCATATCCCTTGGGACCTTCCATGAGACTCATAGGTGCATTTCTCCCAACTTACAGAACTCTCAATCATTCGAAATGTAAGTTGTATCCATTTTCTTCCCAAAGTTCTCTCCCAGTAATATCGCCGTTCTTGCCATGAAATGTTTGTGGGACCTAATGGACAGATTAGTCAATGTCCAAGGTTTTGAAAATGACACATGAAAAAGAAAAACTTAGATATTCTAGTAAAGCGTGACAGATGATATGCAGGCACTTTGAAAGTACTTTAAATTGCAAACATGAGATACAACCAATATTCAAATGTAACTCAGCTAAGTGGGTTCCACAATTGGGTCAGTTTAATTCTAATTAATAGTTAATATGCACCATGCGTATTTCATTTGTAAGTACCTGTGTATCAAGTGTCATACACAGCCCGTGTATCAAATAACTCCCTCACGTGAAGTCGGTTAGTATGAAAAAGGACCTGTAATATTAGTAAGATCGAGACCTTTTGGTCGCAACTGAGAGGTATAGAAATATTAAACAAGTGGTTTGACCCGACGTTTAAAAAGTAAACCTTACAAATGGGTGGGGCCCACCTCTCAACATTGAGGTCACAGTTGACAATTGCTGCCAAAAAATATCTTTAATTTTTTTCCAAGATGGGCCCCACCGATCACCCCAAGTTGTGGAGATTGGGTGACTCTTATCTGATCGGTGGCGGCTCAAAACAAAAATAGTTCTCTTGTCAATGACTGTCCATTCGTGGACCACTAATCAGGTTTTTAAATTAGACTTTCCTTTACAATCTAACCATTGCGTTTTAATTGAATTTCATTTGAATCTAAATAATTAACGGTTCTGATTGATCGGATCAACTGTCACCGATGATATCCAAAGATCGACTTCAGAAACAATGATTTTTAAAAAATGCGCGTGATTATGTGGTTATAGACCAGCTATCATTTAATAACAGCCTAAACCAATCAACTGACCTTATTATATTTCTACTAATGTAATAAAATAAAAGAAAACTGGTATGAGAAATCAACCGTTGATTTTTCTTTCTAATTACTGCAACGGCAGTGTTGCATCACGATCACGTCCGCCCATTTCTCTATGTTCTGGCCTGGATTTCCAGTCAAATCCACCCAATCTCGTATGAGAGTGATCCAACGGTCAATGCCCATCCCATGGTTGCAGATCACAGATCTAACCCGTCTAGAATGATTTCACACAGCATCTGATTTAGATCTCACCCTGCATCCCTTGTATTGCTTCTGATCATGACGATGCACCGGATGTATACAATGGCGAGCGTGCATGTCACAGTTTCATATGATGTAGAATCTACGTCTAGAATATTATAAAGCCGTTTGGTGGGTTAACTATCATTTGGGACCGTTCGTCTAGTTGACACTACATTGGATGGACAATGGTTCAAAATAAAAGTAGTTTGGACGACCCAATCGATACGATCTGTAGCCTTCAAAAACAACGGTAGATAATCAATATACTTACTGGTCCACCCTAATTTTACTTAATAAGTCCAATTTTTTTAAAACATAAGCTATCCATCATATGGGCCACTAGATGGACAGTACTGGTTGATTTTTAACCATGCCACGTGTCCTGTGAAGAGATGATTACACCATGTTCAGGTTCTACTGATTCTACCGTATCTTGGAATCCCCAGCTTTGCTAAGTCCGCACGCGTGTATAAGACAGGTCATGTATACGCCAGCACAGGTGCAAGGATTTCTGTTAGTTGCAATATCCCATCCGTCCATCAAGTAGGTCTGACATAGTTCTCTTCCAAAATTAAATCTGGCTCATTCAGCAGGTGGGCCACATTCTTTTTTTTCAGATGCAGATTTATTTCATAAACTGTGGCCCACCTAACAAGAAAAGAAGACCAATTGATTCTTTGGTAAGATCATCAACATATGTATATCCCTTCAATGTATTGGATTGCATGGAGATCATCAACGAGTTAGGCTTCTAAGCAAGTTTACAACAGACTCAGTTAGAAATCTCGCCGAGTCGACTCAGCTGAGTTTTGAGTTGAGTCACCAATTTTTGGAATTACGAATGGCACACGTGTGGCGTGGACATAACCTGTTTGTACACGCATGTGAGCTTAGGAAAACCGTGGGATTCCCTACCACGGTTGGACGGTGGTAAGTTGGAGTGCATGGAATCTCGGTGTACGCGACGCATACACGGAAATCTTTGAGCCGTGTTTTTACACCTCCGGCTGAGTTTCAAACGCTAGGTTGGTCAGCACACTGTGTGAATTTTTGACGAATCCGACAACAAAACACGGCGTTACACGGAAGCGTCTGATCCATTTAAACTGGACGCGGATTTCCTGCGAAAGCCTCTGGGTGGTGCCCAATGCAATGTTTGTGATAAATCCAAACCGTTTATCCGTTTTTAGAGTTCATTTTAGGAAATGTGACCAAAAATAAAGTGGATCCAAAACTCAAATGAGATATACGAAGAGGAAACAGCGGGAATTTAGTAACCACCGTTGAAACATTTATATGGCCGCAAAAGTTTTGTATCGATCTAAGTTTTTAATGTTTTCAATTCATCTCAGTGAAAATGACCTTATAAACGGTTTAGATGGCATATAAACATCAAGGTTGAGTCTAGGAAGGTTTCAATGATGGACATTTCTTTCTCTACCGTTTCATCTCGTACGGCCCACTTGAGTTTTGGATCTTCCTTATTTTTTGTTGCATGTCCTAAAATGAGCTCGAAAAACAGATGGAGGGGTTGGATTTCTCACAAACATCGTAGTGGGCCCACCCAGAATCCTTGCGCATTAACTTTCTACGAAAGGTTTCGCATGAAATCCTCGTCCAAAGCAATAGAATCATATGCGAGTTCACCACCATTTAAAAAGGGCACCGATTGATCAACTGCACACATGGCATTATTGCATAGCAATCCAGACCGTACGAATCACTGTCTCAACTGTGGATCGTGCATAGCACCAAGTTCATTGAGAAGATTGTTGAGATTTTGTTTTAAAAAATAAAAGGAAAATAAATATTTAAAAAATTTTAAATTTCATTTCCTACCAAAATGAATTTGAAAAAATAAAGGAAGAAGTTATTTTTTATTTAGTCCCACGTTGAATGGAGTGGGAGAAAAAATTTTGGTTAATAAATTATTGTGTGTTGAGTATTCTTATAGGGAGAAATGGAGAGCAGATGTGTACACAAACCGAGCTAGCTCGATTAGCTCGCTCAACTTGACTCGAAAAGGCTTGATTTGACTCAGTTTGAAGCTCCGAGCTAGCTTGGTTAGCTCGCTCAACTTGACTCGAAAAGGCTTGATTTGACTCAGTTTGAAGCTGAGTTCGAATTGAGTCGAGCTGATTTTTTGAGCTAAAAAATGAGTTTGAGTCGAGTTTGAGCTGGCCCCAACTCGACTCGACTTAGATTGAACCCGACTTGAATCGAACTCAGATCGAACTAGTTCGGTGACTTGGTTACTTTGATATTGATGTTGCTCACCAAGTGTTTGATGAAATGACTCAACGAAGTGTGGCTGGTGGAAAGGAAGGTATGTATATGAAACCAATGCCCATTAAAAAAAAAAAAAAATTATGTTGCTTAGAAGGTGTTTGATAAAATACCTGTAAAACCATTGATGTTGTCTTAAATACAGTGAGATTTTGAAGATGCAGTTCAGGTGTTTGTGAAAATGTTGTACAGGCGAACTTGGCTCGAACTGGCCCAAGCTGCTGACCGAATCGAGCCGAGCCGGCCAGTCAGGTGCGAGGACTGAGCCGAGCCAAGTTCGAGCTAAGGTCAGCTAGTGGCCGAGCTGAGGCCAGCTTGACTCAGTTCGACTCAATGTACACCCCTGCGCACGAGCAGTGTGGCTATAATAGTACTAGTTGACGCACTTTGCACTTCGACTATTAACTGTTTCAGAGAACGGCCAATACGCTTAATAGCCAAAACGGTCTGAAAACGGATGGCCTTGATGATCCAACAGTCAGATCATTGATCTAACGATCTAAATTATACATAATTTAGTGCCAATGATTAGAAATGTTTCTTAAACGTTTTAAATCATTGCTGACCATTTAGCAACAGTCCACACCCCAAATGTTATATAAACTAGACCCTCCAAGTCCTACAGATTCAATTAGAATCAAATATAAGTTCTTTAAACAGATTTTTCCTTTTAATATTACTCAAGAAATAATTGAACTGCATCAACCAAGTTCAAGCACTATATGAATCTGCTAGAGAAGCGAACTGCATTAATTGAGTCCATGTGTAAGTCCCTTTGTGATTGAAGCACTTAAAACTTTATGAAAGGCTGACCTATAATTCACTAGTGATCTTAATTCAATAGGAGAATGGATGAATTAAGGTTTAGGGGTCACTTGACACCATGGATTTGGGAGGATTTGAGGGGATTTCAAATCCCTTGTTGTTTGGAACATAAGGTAAATGGGGTTTCAAATCTAGGGGGTTTCAAATCCCTTCAAAGAGAGGGTTTGAAATCTACCATGAAAGCTTGGATTACATCTAAAATCCTTCCAAGAGTTGCAAGTGCAACGTATGTGTCACTAGACTATTAATCTATTGGGCACATGGCCAACTAATGACACCCAAAACAATTAGATTATCAATTGCATCACTATAATTACTTTAATATGATGATCAACACCATCCAAACATTGTCCATGTAAATCAACCTACAGTTAAAATTTATTGGTTAGTCACACGAACTTGATCTTGTGCTTGTGGCCCATCTAAGACTTGGAATTTCATCATTTTTGGCCAAAGTATATATTTTAACAGGCTTATTACAACCATTATATCAAACATACATACTTTTACTAATTAAATATATTAAAGTTAATTTAGTAATTAAATTCGTACCCATGTAAATAGAACATGTATAACTACTTTTGTATTAAAGTTTATTCCAAATCTAGGGTGCCAAACACAATAGGAGGATTTCAAATCCAAGGGGGTTCCAAATCCACGCTCCCAAACAAGCCCTCAAGGATAGTGTATTACATACATGATATAGTAGGTCGTGGACACTTTCATGTCCAAGATGGATCAGAGAAGGGCCGATTAGAGGCAGAAGTTATCAAGACCCTCATAATCTTAAAATAAGTATATCTCGCAAATTGGAATGAGTTACTTGATGTACCATATATGATTTTGGATAAGACAAGCTACTTTAGCCAATCAACCCAACATAGATAGGTTGCCCATGCTAAATTTGTGACATTCTATCATATCAACGGTCGAATTTCATGTTTATTTCTGTTTTTACTATTTTTAGTAAGTTTTAGTTTGATTATAATTGTTCATCTGTTGGACTTTAGGAGTTGTGTCCAACATGAAAAATGTTTTAAAAAATTAGGAGAATAACGTGGTTAAGCCACATAAGACACTTAATATAAATAGAAAATTTACTATTTATAGTAAGTTGCGAATTTTAGGAGTTTTAGTTGTAGTTTGATTCAGAAATTTCTCTCATTGCTTAATTATTATCCCTATTTAAGGGGTTGTGAACTCATTTATTTCTTCAATCAATCAAATTACAATTTTTTTAGAATTTATTTATATTTTCCTTGCTTTTTCCTCTTGAATTTAAGAAGTCTCCGTGAGGAGTCCAAGAAGCTCGGTGGATCCGGAGTAGTTATCCTTGGCCTCATCACGTTCATCCACCCTTGTAATTTGGACTACTCGCTGTTTCACATTTAACCATCCACTTAACAGCGATCATTTGGATGATTAGGATTGCTCAATCAGTACTGCAGATCGTATGCGCGCACCATCTGCAATGTACTTCACAATTTAGACGATTTGGATAGTCCTAAATAGTGGTACATGTAACTACACCAGTGAACCATTGCGACTCTAAGATACTGTGGTTGCGTATGGTAGGTGAATCCATACCCTCCATCCCAGTGGGCTCACTTCAATAACTCAGTGCAAACAACTCAGCAAGAGGTGGAATCTAGCCATGTGATTTATGGACTTTTTCCCTTTGACTGTGGACCTTTTGACCTTTGATCATTTTCACCGTCCCTTGAATGGAATGACTCTGGCAACTAGAACTGTGTGTTGGGGTGGTTTTTCTTATATGCTATTCACACGGGTGGTAATGGCCCAATATGTACCCGAGCACGTGCCAATGGCCCAATATGTACCCGAGCACGTGCCAATGTGTATTATATTCAATATATTCATTTATGTCCACTATTTGGATTAATATTTACTAATTAGCAGTTCTTTTAATTCACAAAATTATCGAGAGAAAGAATGATGAGTCTTAGACCGTTGTATAATTAACTTATCGTACAACACTGAGTGTGGGGCCACTGTGGTGCATGCAGTTGTATGCCATCCAGCCCAACAAGGTCGCCTCACCATAAAAGTGGGGCCTCCCAAAGTTTACACCACACATAGGCATGGGTCGCCACGTGAATTTAAAGCTTTTTGGTAGTTTGTCTAGGGCCTCCCAAAGTTTACACCACAAATAGCTAGAGATGAACGGTCCGGTTAGGGGCTTTTTGGGGCCCACTATAATATATGTGTTTTATACATGTTATAGATCCATTTTGACAAATCATCTTAGGTGGTGAACCCACAAATGAAGCAGATTCAATGCTCAAGTAGACCATACTATGGCAAACAGTGGAAATTATATGCCCATATGTTGAAAACCTTCTGGGAAGCATAGAAGTTTCGAATTAAGCTGATATATTAATGTCTCCCTCTCATTTAGGTCGAATAGGTTGGATGATAGGGTCATTATAACCATTGCTTCTTCTGGTATGTTCCACTCAAAACTTGATCTACCTCTTTTTTGAGCTCCTGCCTTAAATAAATAAAATCTTTCAAAATAAATGAACAACTTATATATATATATATATATATATATATATATATATATATATATATATATATATATATATATATATATGGAAAAGGTACTAGAGCTCACGATAAGCTCCCATGAGGTCGAGCTATATGGGCCCCACCGTGATGCGTGTCAACCATCAACACGGTGCATTTGATGGGTCCCCTTTAAATTATGGGATATCCCAAAAATCATCCGTATACGGAACTCAGGTGGGCCATACCATCTAAAATCATGTGAAGACATGCCAAAAATATATAAAAGCACTTGGTAAGGCCCACCTGAGTTTTGAATGCTACTGAAACTTTGTCTGAACCCTCATCCAAGTGGGACACACATAATGGATGGGCTGGATTTGCAAACCACATCTCGGTGGGCCCAAAAAATGATTATTAATGTTTTAATGGTGCACGGCCCCCCTCAACTTCTATATATGGTGTGGCCTACACAAGTAACATATTGACTTGATTTTTGAGACCTAGGCCCACGATGGAATGATGCATTTGACTGATGGGGTAGATGTTCGAAACGCGTCACGGTGGGGCCCACACAACTCGACCTCATGGGACATTCCCATCAGCTCGAGCCCATATATAGTACCTTTATATATATATATATATATATATATATATATATATATATCACAATGATTCCAAATAGCCTTCGATAGGACCGTCGGCCTCTAGCTAGGTCCTCATGGAGTTAGTGTCCGATCCATGCCGGTTTGTCCATCATTGTAGGACTCAATTGATGTGCAAGTTGGATGGCATTGGATTCTCATCAATATTTGTGTTACTCAAGTCGACATTCTCACTTTCACATCGTCTCCCGGGAACTTCCCTCTTATATGAACACTCTCCTACCAATGCATTTTTACATCACACAGCTTTGGCAGATCACTAGCCTCATTCTTCTTAGGTGCAATAGTGCTCATGGATATCCAATACATTGCTTTTGGCAACTTGTACGTCCGAGTTGACTTGGAGTCGGTCGAGACCTATAGCGCAGTTCAATACCAAGAATTCTTGATCTTGGGCCTGAAATGGACTAGTTGGCTTAGACATGAGTCAGGGTGAGCCGAACCATGCAACTCGCATGGTCAAAACAATCAGCTGCCCATGCATCTGCCATCGAACCTTGACGACACCGTGTGTATGTGTGCGCCACCCTCAGAGATTTAGTTTTGGCAAGTTGAGCCAGTGCTTGGGCAATCCAGACCATTGATATCTTATAGATAGTTACGTATGGACCAATGGACTGTGCTACAACTAATAATCAGATGGGTGATGCTTAGATAGGTGGTTGAGAAAAACAACAAACATATGCTCCATCCAAGATAAGAATCAACAGACTAATGGTTTGGATTACTAAATTGTGGACCCTACTTATCAAAATTGCAGAATCAGGGGTGGACTCGGCCGAATTGCTCGACTCACCTGATGCAACTCGGACTCGAAACCGGACGAGTCGGTTGGAGTCACCGATTCTGAAAACCTTGACCCAATACCCTAATGGGTGCAGGTATGCCCATTAGCGGGTATGGGTACCCGATAGCCAACTCAAATCCAGCCCATTGCCGTTTGCCGCCCCTTGCTAGTTATACTATCCGGTCGATGCACAATGTGTGCATCTGGCTACTTCACCACAACTTACTTCTTCTTTTTTTTTTTTACTTTTTTGCATACGCACACACCCCACACACTCACGCTGGTGGAATTTCACCACCTATGCGTACTGGAACCCTTGACCGGGAGTTGAAACTCCCGAGAGTCAACCACCCGAGCAACAGTAAGGACCCATGGCTACTTCACGACAATTTGCTAACCTTGGAGACTCATCCACCGTAGATGAAATATAGGCACTCTGATCCTGACCGTCCAATCACCGAACCCACTTATGGAGCGTGGCAGTCTCATAATATATCCTAACTATTCAGTTAGTGGGCGGTGGTTAGAAAGAAAATGGTCATTGGTCCAAATATAACAATAAAACTTGGATGGTTATAATCATCTGATCACCGTTGATTTTCGCACATGCTACATGGACATTGTGGCCCATGATTTGGTCAGTCTGGATCGATGTACTTTTGGATCCCACGGTTCAGTGATCCGGACCATTGATCTAGTGGAGCCAACCACTGATGGACCATTACCTAGAAATCTCCTCGAGAGAACAATCCTAACCATTCAACGTCCTACATATAGACGGTCAAGAATAGAAATACAATAATGGTCCTCATCCAAATAAAAAAAGGAACATGATTGGGCCAGGATCCCCGTACTCCGTTCACACAACAGAAGAATGGATTGGATTACTAAACAGTGGGCCCCACCAATGCAAGCTTCAAATAAGACCATAGTTTGCATGTCCTCAGGGCGAGGACCGGAGAGTCTGACTGAAATCCGGTGCCATGTGACGTTTATCCGGTACGAAACTTCAAGGCATGGTGGTATATACTATATGATAGGAAGGCTAGCGGCCAGTCGGGCTTGAAGCGCGTAGAGACTTGCTACACGCTTGCACACGTGCCATCATCTCACACGTGTGTGATGTCCAAGCACTTCATGATGTGGGTCACACTTTTTAGATATTCTTGCTTAGAACAAACCAATGGGAACATGCCAATAGTGTATACTGGCCCACCTGTGGAGTCTAAGGTCCTGATTTTTAGGCCAGAATACCAACTCATCTCGCTTGCCTAGAACGGCGATCGGATCTCAGCACACATTGGCATGCGCGTTCGCAGGAGCGGATTAGATGTTACCCGGGTAACACCTTAGTGGTGTTAATCTAACCGTGTGGGGGACACCTTGATGTTGTTTATGAATATCCAAGCCGTCCATATGTTTTTAAGTATTCTTTTAGGCGCAATACCAAAAATTGAGAAGTAAAAGTATCATGTGGACCACACCACTAAAAAAAGTGATGAATGAACATTAAAAAATTTTGTGGCCCACAAAAGATTTTTATCAATCTGATATCTGTATTTTCCCTTCATCGGGGTTTTCTTGACATTATCAACAGGTTTGATTTCAAATAAATGTTACGAAAGCATTATGATGGGCCCTTTGGAATTTTTAATGGTGAGGCACTCAATAAACACCTTTTCCAGTAGTGTGGTCCACCTGAGATTATATCTGCTTAATTTTTGGGACTGCATTCTAAGATGGTATGGAGAAACGGATGGACGGCGTGGATATACAACACATCATCAAGGTAGACCTCACCGTAAGGGTAACACCTAATCCGCTCCCAGCGTTCGCGGGTAGATGGGCAGGCTTTACACGCATGTAGGCTGAGCAAGGATGAGAAAGGACAGTGGGACCCACCTCATGTCTTCAACGTTGAAACTCGTTCTTATTTTTTTCCATGTTTTTGCTTCTCAGAGTATCCTATCGTAGTTGACATTTTCATGTACATAAGGAACTGTAAGATCCTGATGCGTAGAACTTGAATAGTGTCCTGATGCGCCAGTTCCTACATTTAGAGCCTATGGTTCCATGATCTGATCCATTGATCTGAAGTAACTCGGAAAGAATAGTTGGTATCTAAAAATATGGCAGATAGTACGAATCTGACCCTTGGATTAGTAGCCTAAAAATAAACAACGATCCGAAAGAAAAGTTATAGACGGGATAAAATAGGTTGATCCTATACGTAAACGCTTTTTGGGTATTATCTATCCATGTGTGTCCCATCTCGTCAACAGTCTGGATCTCTAAAACATGGTCCCCACTTGTGCAAAACGGATGCATCAAGACCTATTAATTCTTCAATGCATGTATATATTATATGGGGTCAGATAGATGAGATAGATATGCACTGTCCTTTGAATTTCTATATACAAAGTCAAAAACAGGAGGAGGCTGCTTCTATAAGATGGCATGTGCTACAAAAATGGCAAGAAATTAAATGAAAGGAAGAGAAGAAGAGAAGAATAAGATCTTGTCAATGGAAGTTATGCAGAAAAGATCTGTTGTTGTTGTTGGTGGTGGTGGTTGTGGTAAAGAAGAGAAGAGGGTTGAATGCAATGCCAATGATGATGGGAGTGGGGAGGTTGAGATTGGAAAGGTACGTCTCTCTCTCTCTCTCTCTCTCTCTCTCTCTCTCTCTCTCTCTCTCTCTCTCTCTCTCTCTCTCTCTCCATTTTTATTATGATCTTCACTTTCTTTGAGGAGCTTTGGGTGTTGGGTTTGGATTGTTTTCTTTTAGTCTTTTGAGATTTCGCAAGGATTTGAATTCTCGGTTTTCTTTGAAGGAAAAAATGGCTTTCTTACCTATGGAGGAACGCAGTTTCTTGAAATTCTATGGGTATTCTACTTTTTTCTTTTCTTTTCTTTTATGGACTTTAAAAGTACTAGAAGTGGGTTTGAATATTAGATTAGAGCCACTGAGTTCCATCAAGAAAGTCTTATCTTTCATTGATGAATGATGCAGTATTATCGAAATTTCTATTGGTTTTAACGGATTTGTTTTCAGATATTTGGGAGATTATTGGCATTTCCGATATTGATGTGAACCTTGTGGAGTTTGAATGTTCGTATTTCCTTAAGAAATAAGAAGGCAGGCTTATTGATATGATATTGAATTGAATTTTTGTCAAATAATCCTTTTTTTTCGTTCTTTGTAGGTTGGACACGGAAGATCCGCCCAAGAGGATGATAGTTCGAAGCCGTCTTCACCTAACCAGATAGATTCATCCATTAGCAAACAGGTAAAAAAAAAACCATCAGCTTACAGTAATAAGAAACATTACAAATTAACCTTTTCATCTCAAATTTTGGACTTTGCCTTTTGGATTTGGTTTGAATTGCCAAATTTTCAACTGAAATATAGTTTTGTTGTCAAAGGATCTGATCCACCATACAGCTTGACCACCCCCAACAAATTTCATTTGTATATAGATTTTTTTAATTTATTCAATGAGAATTTGTGGGTGTTATTTTCAACATAAATACAATTCCCAACACCATTTTCTCATCCTAATTACCTCTAAATGAAAGCTACCAATTACTATGTTTTTCGAATCTATTTTGTTAATTAGTCGCAATTTATTAGTAATAATCAAATTGAATTGAACGGTACAAAAATACGAACATTTGTAGAGGTGAAATAAAATTGTATGCTATACAAATAAAATACCTTTCTAGTTCCTAATTTTTGTTTTAAAATGAAATACTACAATTTTGGATTGATTTAGCTCATGGTTATCTCTTTATAATTTTCTTTAGTGTGATTTATAACTCATTCAGACATCTATACAGGCCACAACTAAGATCATGATTGAAAGATCGTCAACAGATGGTAATTCAAGACCATCTCCATCAAACCAAAAGGAGTCCACAACAAAGGTAAGAAACATTGGATTCATCTATTTCATCAATATTGGATCAAAATTAGGAATTCGAATCCATATTAATCTTTACGAATCTCAATTTGCTGCTCATTGAGTCAGATTCATTGGGCATTTTAGATATTTAACCCATTACATGATCTTTATAAAATCCAACCCATCACCGCCTAATGTAACCATGTGTTCAAAGACACTGATGTGGTTCTCCCCAAAAAATCTTTGAACTCAAGAATAATTAGTTCTTCCGATGATTTATTAGTGAGGGGATATACATGAGAATTAACCCAAAGAAGAAGAAGAAGAAGATTGGAAAGTGATCAAGTGCATCATAAGGCATATAATTTTTGGACCTCCATATCATGTACATAAACATGCACATATGTACGATGATCCAAACCATGCATGTGTCCACCATTGATCCAACTATCCTAACCATGTGATAGATGAAGATTTTTTTTCCTCACCGAACGTGAGCATCTGTTGATTATATTTTAGTGTCCATTTGTAAGCCACCCATTAAAGAGTTAGGATCATCTGAACAGTGTGATCTTTGTTCCATGGACCATTCGTCTTTGGACCGAATGAATGAGTGGTTATGCTAATGCATGCATGGGGCAATGAAGTGGAAGCAGGGTACCTCCCCATGCCTCCAGAGCCATTTGATCAGCTCCAATTGCAGAATTTCAAGCTCTTCTAATGGAAATTAATGGAGTATCTACATAGAAATGATTCAAAATAATTTACAACAGCTTCTTTTATTTAATTGTTCATGGTTTACTGGTGCAGGAGGATCAGCTTGAATCCACGAAAGCCGAAATGGGTGAGGTAAGAGAAGAAAATGAAAGATTGAAGACAATCTTAGCACGGATCGTGAAGGATTATCAGTCTCTCCAAATGCAATTCTACGACATTCTTCAACAAGAACAAGCTAAGAAATCCACAGAAACAACATCCAGTGATCAAGAGATTGAAGAATCCGAGCTTGTTTCTCTTAGCCTTGGAACCAATTCAAGTGGGCACAAGAAGGAAGAGAAGTTGAGCAATTCTAGCAAAGGTAAAGAGGATGAACAAATGAAAGAAGGCCTGACTCTTGGATTAGACTGCAAATTTGAAGAACCAAACGGCGGCCCAGTCGAACATCCATCAAATCCGAGCCCTGAAAATAGCTTCGAGGAACCCAAGGAAGAGGACGTGGGAGAGGTGTGGCCACCAAGTAAAATCCTCAAGACTTTGAGAAGTGGAGAAGATGAAGCTTCACAACAGGCCCATGTGAAGAAAGCTAGGGTTTCTGTGCGTGCAAGATGCGAAGCTCCAACGGTTCGTATTACCCCTTTTATAAATTAATCATACTGTTTCTTGATTAGGGTGTGTTTGGGTGTACCAAATTTCATGAAATATCATGAATTTTGCACCAAGTTAGACTGATAGATCATGATATTAGGTGCAACCAAATGCACCCTTAGTAAAACAATGATATTGTAATATCATATGTTGTATAATTCAAAATTTCCATTTGAAGAGATTCAATCAATCCAACATTTGTGTTTTCTTGAAATCTAAAACCAAATGAAATGATCCAATCAAAAGATTGTAGAGATATATTCTTTTAAGAAGCCAAAATTCAGATTAATAGAAAAATTATGCATTTCTTTTACAGATGAATGATGGATGCCAATGGAGAAAATATGGGCAGAAAATCGCGAAAGGGAATCCATGCCCACGGGCATATTATCGTTGCACAGTTGCACCAGGGTGCCCAGTAAGGAAGCAGGTAAAGATTTCATTTTCTTCATTTTCATCCTTGGAGTTAAACTTCAATGATCAGAAACACCGCAGCGGGTGGTAATGCCCACTTCCAGAACACATCCTTCTGTCAGGTGTGCGATACGTACTAACCGCGCAAAATGTGGGCCAAACCATGATGAGTGGAACCAATCGATGGTCCGATCCAACGTGCAAATGTGGCCCACTTGATGAGTACAACAGAATAATTTTTTCACGGTGGAACCCACATTGTGTGCTTGATTGGATGGTTACTAAAACCTACCAAAATAATTCAATTTAATCTTGAGTTGTAATTATTAATTTTCTTTTCATTTTCTTTAAATTCAGGTGCAAAGATGTGCAGATGACATGTCGATCTTGATCACTACCTATGAAGGGACCCACAACCACCCTCTTCCAGTTTCAGCCACTGCCATGGCTTCCACAACCTCCGCTGCAGCATGCATGCTCATGTCTGGTTCATCTAGTTCCCGACAGGCCATTGGAACCTCCACCTCTGCTGACCTACATGGACTAAACTTCAGTCTCTCTGATAATTCGAGATCGAGGGCGCCATTCTACTTTCCCAATCCTTCGATCTCATCGTCGCCTTCATACCCTACAATCACACTGGACCTCACCTCACCTCCACCATCCACAGCCCCACCTTCACAATTCAACAGGTTCTCAACAACCTTCTCCTCCACTCCAAGATATTCTCCCACAAGCTTCAGCTTCTCTTCATCAGAATCCAACAGCACCCTACCAACATCTTGGGCTAATGGCTATCTGAGCTATGGGACCCAGCCATACAAACAAACTCAAATCGGGCCATTGAATCTGGGAAGGCAACCACAAGAGCACTTCTACCAATCTTACCTGCAAAAGAACAACGCGAGCCCACCTCAACAATCGATGGTGGAGACAATTGCAGCCGCGACTAAGGTGATCACGGCCGATCCAAGTTTCAGGTCAGCATTGGCCGCCGCAATCACGTCAATCGTTGGGGGAAGTGGGGCCCATGGAAACCAAGGTGGGGGAGAGAATTTTGGCCAGAATTTGAAGTGGGGGGAGCCATTTCAAGCAATATCTCCCTATTCATCTTCTTCAAATGGAAATGGATGTGGACCCAGCTACTTGAATAGATCTTCTTCTACTGCTGCTGCTACTACAACTACTTCAAATACTCAGCAAGGGAACTTCACGTTCCTACCACCTGCATTGCCATTGTCCTCCTCCAAGAGTGCATCAGCATCTACGGCTGACAATAGGGACCACAACAACTGATGAGCCTCTCAAATATTGGATTTTAAATGGCCATGTTTGGCTGCCCCTTTTATTGTATTTTGGGTCATTGAATCTCATCCGAGGGTGATGGATTCTTTTATTATAATGTTTTTGGGACACCACAAAAGCAATGTAATATAGGATGGTAGATGGATAGGTCACCATGTGAATAACGATATTCGATGGTTAGATGAGGGTTTTTTTTAAATATATATATAAGGTTGTACTTTGTTATAGCACACGTGCTGACCTGACAAGTTTGTGGGACATTCAGGCCAAAAAAGATCAGGATGGTCCACTCATCAGCTCGGTCTACACTCTAGGAAAAGAACGGACGGTTTTAAAGAGTTCTCCAACGGTCCACTTTCAATGAGCACGTGTGGTCGGACCATGGATTGGACCACGGTGACAATTTGTATAGTAATCTTTACAATGGGGCCACCTTATTCACCGGTCGGATTTTCCACACACGTACCAAGTTGGCATGTGTGTTGCGTAACGGTACGTGTGGACATGCATGTGCATGAGGGAGAATGGGGAGTTGTAGACTCGATCGACCCCATCTACCTACCCGAGAAGGGGAGACTCGCCTATAATTAATTAATTAATAAATAAAACAAGTATGGTTGGGCCCAATTTTGGTAGGGTCCACCATGAAGATAGTCCGTCTTGAAAATCAGGATTATCCATTCATTAGGTGGGCCACAAATGCATCTTGAGTCAGATCATCATCCATATCCATTGTTACAATGATGTGGCCATCTTATAAGTGAACCGTCCTAACTTTTGTGCCAGGTGTTCTTCATGGTTGGGCCCACTTTTTTCACGGATTGCATGTCACACAGAAGTGATACATTGGCGGGAAAGATGGGGATGTATCCTAAGTTAGCATGCAGCTGGATGTAGATGATTGATTAGTTCTTACTGTGATGAGGGAGAAATTTACGACTGTGGACCTCACCTTTTATCCAGTGGTTTTTATGAAGCAATACAAACTTAACATGCACACATATACCTCCTCATACGGACACCGAATTTGAAGACGAAAATACCCTTGCCATCCTCTAACTGGCGTGCAGAGACGAGCGCTGACGGACAGTCCTGCGATGGGAACTCAGGTGGGGCCCACTATGATGTTTGTGAGAAATTCTCTCCGTCTAAGTTCATTCATAGGGTCACAAAGACCTGGATGAAGAGGAAAAACAAATTTCATAATGATCCAAAACTTCTGTAACTCCTAAAAGGGTTTCAATGGTAGGCATTCAATTCCCCATTGCCTTTTACAGTGTGGTCCACTTGATAGTTAGATCTATCTTATTTTTCATCTCAAGCCTTAATATGAGCTCATCAAATAGATGGACGGTTTGGATATAACACAGACCTCATGATGGGACCCACAAAAGCAAAAAGAAAAAAACACGGAGTGCTGCGGTGCCGCGGCAATCTGGCAGATTTTTTTTTATTATTATTTTTTATTTTTTTTTACAAGGAGAACTTTTTCCCCCTGACATTTTTCTCTAATACATAATTATGTAAATATGTATATATAAGCATATAAAAATATTTTTCTATCTTTTAATTCATTTCTTTACCTATTTATTTAACAAGCATATCTCCTAAACTAGAATGATTTACTTATCGTACCCCATATGATTTTGGGGTAGGAGAAGCTAATTTAGGGCGTGTTTGGACAGGCAAATCCCATAGGACTGGATTGTATTAGGGTGGATTGTACCCTTTTCAAGAAATTAATGGTTGCGTCAGTGGATTGCTTACAATCCCATGGGATTGCTATATCCAGCGAGTCACCTGCTGGGATGTTTGGATGGGCAGATGGGATTTGCGCTATCTAGCCCTTGTCATGTTTGGACGGGCATGGGATTGCAACATATCCCATATGATACACCAGAATCGTTCCCATTAGTGTGACCAATAGGAATCTTTAGTATTTATGGTTTAAATACGGGTTTGCACCTGATAGACGGAGTGAATTTACATACATATACACAGTGGGCTCCACATGGGTTTTATATCATCAGCCAGGAAACAGGTGCTCATCTTCGCAGGATTTCGCATGTAGCAGCGAAATACCCCCAATCCCATGAGAAATCTAGCAAGGAAATTCCAAATCCAGCACGAAATCCATTCAAATCCACCCTCCAATCTCATCCTTCTTCACTCTTGCACCGCCCAAACATACCTCAATACGGACGCTGCTAGATTCAAGAAATCTATCCACCCTAATACCACTTACTCCAGCGCATGATGCCCGTCCAAATAGGCCCTTAGCCAACTGTAACACCCCGAGTTTTTAGAACCCGAGTATATGACTCGTTTCCCAAAAACCCGAGTGTTAACCATAAAGGATGGTCAAATTCAAGTATTTTTTTTTTAACTATCAAAGTAAGCAGATGAGCGTAGAGTGGACAAATCAACGTAAGGAAAATTTCATTACCATTCAAATATATAAGCAACCCATAATGACTTATATAAACTAATGTCTCAACATTAACGATTACAAAATTTACATACATAAGAAATAACAGAAAGCATATAAATGTAAGTCGCATGACCACGCAGCTCCTCTTAGCAATACGACCGTGCATCCATGGCACCCGTGCACAGCTTATCATCAAGTCTGAACATATATATTATCTGGGCCACCTGTTCTTCCTATACGGTTGTATATTTGATGGATGAGTAGCCAGCTCGGTGTGAATTCTCCTCAAGATTACATACCGCTGCATTAGGTAAACATAGTTATAAAACAATAAGGCAATCAAAACAATACATGATGCAGTCTTTTTAAATGCATGGATGCGTGAATGCACATCGACCTGGGGATGCACATCCAGTCGAACTTAGGCTCGTCGCCCATGCAAATCATCGACCTGGAAAAATTATTCAGTCGGACAATAAGGCAATTAAAACAATACATGATGCAGTCTTTTTAAATGCATGGATGCGTAAATGCACATCGACCTGCGGATGCACATCCAGTCGGACTTAGGCTCGTCGCCCATGCAAATCATCGACCTAGGAAAATCATCCAGTCGAACAGGGGTCGATAGTCGGTGGTCTGGGAGCTAGCGAAATGATACCCCGAAGATCCTAAGGGCACGTGCTACAGCATCTAGAATAATCACCTGTCATCACCAACATACTATGGATGCATGATTTGCCAAGCCGTTATTAGTCCAGTTACAATCAGCCCATTTAGGTAAGCTCAAAGTCACTACGGGGAGCATATAGCCCAGCGTAAGCCGACGGCTCGGGCATAGGTCCTATACCACCATCCCTGGCTCATGAGCTACCACCTTAGGATGTTTAATGGAAAACCGTTGACTAGTGGTCAATCATATTACAACATACGGGGCTTACCATCACATGGTTGCACAGTATAAAACAACGTGCCCATATAGGAAAAATATCAGGACAAAGACACATAAGGCGATATCAAGGAAAGACACATAAGACAAATGTCAAAATAAGTCACATAGGGCGAGTATCAAAATCATGCCATAAAAGACCATCCTTGAAAACCATTGGACATAACAACCCTGGATGGTAGGCCCACATCATTGGTTAATTTAAACCACCATTCAATAACCACTGCGTTGAAGGTCCATTACTATCACAACCAGTCGGGTTACATCCCAAGTATGGGTGTACACATATAGGAGGGGATTTCCCCACTGGTGTACCAATTTAAGTTCCATAAGCAATCCACAAGCATGAATAAATATTAAGCATGTAATATAGCAATTTAAGTTCAACAATTAACACATGTGACTATGAAATGGAGCTATCAATTACAAATTAAAATAAAAACTATAACTTAAGCTAATAGGAAAATGGAAAGCTCAAGGGGAAGAATCATCACCTTATAATTGGATCGCTTACCAGCATGGCTAGGGGACGTGTGGTCCCTTATCGAGTTCTATCATGAATTAGGAAATTACATGGTTAGATTGAGTTCTACGCACTATTTATGGTTGAGATTATAACCTAGGTTTTGAATTATTTATCTTAAGGTCCTAACGTAGGATTAGGGTTTTCATCTTAAAGTTTAGTCTTAAACTTAGATTCTAAGACTTGAACCCTAGTTGGTGTGTTAGTTACAATTTGAATCTCAATAATCACGAGATAATTACTAGTGTTAGTGTTATATTAGCTAACATGGTAGCAACGATGATGATTAACATTATGGTCTACTATTGGTGATGATATTTAAGAGTGGACAAGACACTCATATTTAATACTGATAATTGTATGTAATAGATGATATTGGTATGGACAATTTATTAATAGTTAGTCATATATAATATTAATACCCTAAGTAAAACTGAGCCCCACGCATGGACCTCATATGTATCAGGTGGGCCCCATGGACGGGTCCAAATGTGAGTTTGGATTACACACCAAAAGAGATTACCTCAATAGTTGCAAGTGCAATATGTGTTTCACTGTACACTATCATCTTCTGGGGCACATGGCTTACTAGCATTGTCCAGTCACAGCCCATGTAAATCAATGCTGTCCAAATATAGTTCATGTAAGTCGGCACCGTCCAAATGTAGTTTATGTAGTTAAGTGCTATCCCAATACAGTTCAGCACTGTCCAGCACAGTCCGGACGGTGTGGATGAAATAATCATGTCATGGTGGTCTACCAATGGACGGACGGTTTGGACCTAACACAAACATCATATACGGGGCCATATAGACTTCTGATGACATACAGCAGCAATGTGACAGACGCGAGGCATGCCCGCCAAAGCACATCCACCGTCCAACACTATTGGATGCCGTGGATATTTACATATATCATGGTGGTGTCTACTGCACTGATGGTTGGTTTGGATGAATCACCCATATCAGGGTGGGGTCCACATACATGGCCCACAGCTCTAAGTACGAGCTCGACAAATGGATAGACGACTAGGATGGAACACGTCCATCAGTGGAGCTCCTCCCACGGGGTGTAGCGATCATAGAATATATATATATATATATATATATATATATATATATATATGGACATATGCGCCTGTTGGGTCCCACGTGGATGTGGGACCTTGTATAATATTTTATTATATGCTACCTGCACTGGATGGTATTCAACTAATCATAATAGGTGGGTCCCACGTGGGGCCACCACAACATAGATGCTATCTCCTTATTATATTATTACATGTTATTTGTTATTATTATTATTATTTTTTTTTTTCTTTTCAATGCATGTGTCAAACGCCCATTACTGGACGCTCATGGATGGACGACCTGGAATGGACGGCCAGGGTGAAATGGGTCTATTAAAATGGATGGACGGACAGAGCTTAGTGTTGCCGCCAGCAGCCATCGGCCCACCTGCGTTTGCAGTGTGCGGCTCACTAGCAGTTAACGTGGCGCCCACCAGCAGTTGGTGAGGCCCAGATCGGTGCAGCCCACTAGCGTTGGCAACGTGCACAGCCCCCCCTGTTGCATGCTGGTTTTAAGCCACTTCCGGCCCTGATTTTTGACCCAAACATGGCTCTTTTTCCTGGCCGTTTTTTGACCCATCTCAGAGCTCAACCAGCGGTACAATGGCTGCCATTTTCTCTGCCAAAGAACGGCCCGAACAGAGCTTGTTTCTGGACTGTTTTCTGAGCTGTTTTCAGCCAGGTTTTGGGGCGTGTTGTAGCTCAGACAGAGCTCGTTTGCAGGTCGTTTCTGGACTGAGTTTCAGCTCTTAGATGATGCTGTTTACACATCATTGTTTGGCCCCAAGCATGGCATGAACTCAGGCCACGTTCGGCCTCAAACGGAGGCTGTATTTCAGGCCATGTTCAGCCACAAAACAGAGCCTGCATTCAGGCCGTTTTCGAGCTTCTCTACGGTCATAACTTTGGCCCCAAACGTGGCCTTCAACGGAGCTGATATCTTCATGAAATAAAGAAGAAAATGAATACAAAGAAACAGTAAAGAAAGGGCTAAAGTTTTTGGGCTGTTTACCCGGCCGAGCTTGGCTCCACACTCTCATTGCTCTCCCTCTCTTTGTTTTCTCTCTCTCTCTCTCTCTCTCTCTCTCTCTCTGTGGAAATCAAGAGAGCATTGGTGCTTATTTATTGGCAGGGCAAGGCAATGTTGATCGGTCAGGATTTAGTCTGCCTGAAATCGTCACTCAAAACCGCGGGTAGAAACCGAAACCGGCCCCCGGTTTTGCTTTGTCAGGGAACCCTAAACCTCATGGGGAATGGGCGGCTATGATGGGTTCATTCCAGAAGCCAGCTTTGAGGGTTGCCGGTTCGGCAGCGAAATGATCGGCTACAGTTTCCATTTTCGGAAACTCTGAACTGCCCATACTCTCCTTGCACCTGATGTTGTGTGCATACGCATGTGCCTGAATTTACAAAAATAACGTCTTCCCAGTCAGTCTTGGCATCCCATCATGATGGACGGCTTGGATTGTCCTAACAGTGCCGGACGGTGGGCCACTGATCAAAGTTCTCGGACGATGGCCCGTCCGCTGCCAGCGCCGAAAGGAAGAAGAAGTTTCTCTTTTTAGAGAAAAGAGGAACACGGGTCAGTGTCTCTGAGCGAGCGTCCCCTACTTGGTACACGGCGAGTGCACATCTCTGTTGTGCACACATCCCATTAAGTGGGGTCCACCAGGATGTTTTTGAGAAATCCATTCCATTCATGATTCTCTGTGGGCCCATTTGGGTCACCTGGCCGGAGATGAGGAAAATCTGAAGCTTGGGTGGGCCATACTCCCAATTTCACTTATTTCTAGCTCTAATTGTAGATTTCGGTTAGTTTGATGGTTGGATCACCTCGAAATTAAACATGAATGGTTAAAATGATTCTAATAATCTTAAGGTGTGTTCGGGCGTGTTATAGGGGTCGATCTGTAACTCAAGTAAGTTACATTTTAATCAACGTGGACTGTATTCACGTTGAACCAGAGAAGCCATTTGATTTTAAGTAAATTCTTGACTTTCATTAACGGCTGGAAAAAAATTCAGTTGGGGCCCACTTGTGATGACTTCCAAGGATCCATTCCGTCTATTCGGTTTGTAACATCAATTTAGGACACTGTCGAAAATGGAATAGTTTAGTTAATCAAGTAGACCGCACGATCCCACCGAGTAGCGAAAATTCTCACCGTTAAAACTTCATTTGTAACTCTAGTCAACGGTGCAATGCATGTGGTGTTACCATATTTACCATTCTATCCCTTTTCTTTTTCAAAACTTCTGTCATCCGTAACTCATGAGTCTATCGTCCAAATGTGACGAAATTTGACAGGTAATATTTATTTTTCACGCTCTTTCCATCACCCAAATTTGAGCTCTAATCTCTCAAGGATGACTAAGATTCTCATTTAATGGCTAATATATTTCAAAATTCTAAAATAATATTTGTACTCCTCTGATTGACAAGTTACCGGGCAGTTTGGACCTAAACCCTAAGATCTTCATGATGATCAGTTTATTCTCATATTCAGATGGCCCATTTGGCGGATCGAATCAGGATGGGTGGTCAGATGACTTGTTAAAAATATGGGAACTTGATGGTATACACTTCGGCCATGTATGTGGGTTGATGTACGGTTAGTTTCGTAAACGGATGGACATAAAATAGGTTTCTAGAGTGATAAGGGGTAGGGCTTAAATAACGTTCGATTCGAGTGACTTTATTACACGTGAAAGTTTCCCAGATTCTGATTCTAATAGTGGATTAAGCATATTCATATGGTGTGAACAAGATGGACGAATCAGAATCTTGATCTGATAAGTGTACGAACGGATATAGAGGTCAAGTAGCTGATTTACTATGATATAAGAGCTGAAATTTGACGTGTATGGTTAATTTCTGATAATTAGGCATGGTATAAAATTTTTCATTAAACAGATAGTGAAAACCATGTGATCTAGAATCAAGTGGCCTAGGCAATGGCGTTTTCGTAATTATTGCTGATATGAGGGTATTGTAAAATCTAATGGCTCCACATGGTTTTAGGCATACTTCTAAGCAATTGTTAGAAAAGAATGTATATCTAAATTGTTATGGATAGAGAGTTATTCGTCAATTCCTTTAAGGGAATACACGTATGTTAGATTTCATGACGGAGAGTCTTACCTTCATATCTATGGTCAGATGGCTTGACCTATAAATGAAGATCATTCCCAATGGTTCAATTCTTGTTGGGGAATGGATGTAGGGTTAGGATAGCTAGATTGGTGTCGTACACATGTACGTATCAAGTTAAATTTCATGGTAACACTCGAGGACTTTCAATAATCGGGTATTGAAAAGTTTGGGGTGTTACACAACCAACCTAGTTATTTTTCAAGATTTCATCAGGTCGATGGTCGAAAGTCCATTTCATTCACTTCGTGGTTCATTCAATCACTTCGGGGTCAAACTGGAAATTTAGCGGGGCAAACATGAAATTGAGCGGGGCAAACATGAAATTCAGCGGGGCAAATATTAAATTGAGCGGGGTAAACTAGAAATTCAACGAGGCAAATATAAAATTGAGCAAGGCAAACTAAAAATTCAGCGGGGCAAACATGAATTGAGCGGGGCAAACTAGAAATTCAGCGAGGCAAACTAGAAATTCAGCAAGGTAAACATGAATTTCAACGGGGCAAACATGAAATTGAGTGGGGCAAACATGAAATTAAGCGGGGCAAACTAAAAATTGAGCGAGGCAAACATGAAATTCAGCGGGGCAAACATGAAATTGAGAGGGGCAAACTAGAAATTCAGTGGGCAAACATGAAATTCAGCGGGGCAAACTAGAAATTCAGCGGGGCAAACATTAAATTCAGCGGGGCAAACTAGAAATTCAGTGTGGCAAACTAGAAATTTAGCGGGGCAAACATGAGGTCTGTGTTAGGGATCGAATGCATTTTATATAGGGGAGCGTCTATGGAGAGAGTCTACCCATTGTAGAACTCTTTTACTTACCTACGTCTTCTCAATCTGTCACGTACAAGGAGAGAAGTCATTCTTCAATACAATTCTATCTTGAGTTGTCTATAGTACTCCATGCCTATAAAACCGTATATATCCAATATGATTAATTTAAACCAATCATTACATTACCAGATGAAAACATGCTATACATGGCCAATGATTCCAACATTCTCTAACTTGGGATAATCATGATATTCTTTAATATGCAATGTATTATATGGTAATTCATTAACGATCGAGATTCTCTAACTTGCCCCATTGAATTTCTAGTTTGCCCCACTCAAATTCATTAATGCCCCGCTGAATTTTTAGTTTGCCCCGCTCAATTTCATGTATGCCCCGCTCAATTTCGTGTTTGCCCCATTGAATTTTTAGTTTGCCCCACTCAATTTCATGTTTGCCCCGCTCAATTTCTAGTCTGCCCCGCTCAATTTAATGTTTGCCTCGCTCAATTTCTAGTTTACCCCACTCAATTTAATGTTTGCCCCACTGAATTTCATATTTGCCTCGCTGAATTTCATGTTTGCCCAGCTCAAGTTCCAGTTTGCCTCACTCAATTTCATGTTTGCCCCGCTTAATTTCCTGTTTGACTGCAAAGTGATTGAAATTGATCACGAAGTGAATGAAATAGATTTTCGACCATCGACCCGATGGAATCTTGGAAAATAACTATATTGATTGGCTAAATTAGCTTCTCCTACCTCAAAATTATATGTGGTACGTTAAGTAAATCATTCTAGTTTAGGAGATATGCTTGTTAAATAAATAAACAAATAAATGAATTAAAAGATAGAAAAATATTTTTATATACTTATATATACATATTTACGTAATTATGTATTAGAGAAAAATGTAAGGGAGAAAAAGTTCTACCTGGAAAATATATAAATAAATAAATCTGCCAAAATCATGTGTTTTTTTTTTTCGCTTTTGTAGGTCCCATCATGAGGTTTGTGTTATATCCAAACCGTCCATCTATTTGGCGAGCTCATATTAAGGCTTGAGATGAAAAATAAGATAGATTTAACTATCAAGTGGACCACACTGTAAAAGGCAGCGGGAAATTAAACGTCTACCATTGAAACCCTTATAGGAGTTACAGAAGTTTTGGATCATCATGAAATTTATTTTTCCTCTTCATCCAGGTCTTTGTGACCCTTTGACTGAACCTAGGCGGGGAGGATTTCTCACAAACGTAACAGTGGCCCCTCTTGAGTTCCCATCGCAGGACCGTCGGTCAGCGCTCGTCTCTGCACGCCAGCCAGGGTAAGGCAGGGTATTTTCGTCATCAAATTCGATGTCCGTACGAGGAGGTATAAGTGCCTATGTTAAGCTTGAATTGCTCATAAAAACCACTGGTTAAAAGGTGGGGTCCACAGTCGTAAATTTCTCGTGATGAGGGATTTTTTTCCAGCGTGACCACCGTGTGGAGGAACTACGTGCGCATTCACCGGACGTTTTTCTCCATCCAGACCGTCCAGGAATAGCTCACCTCTTGAATAAGACGTGGTCCAAATTTCACACGGATCAGAAGCCGTAAACTTTTTAATAATTGACTTTTTGACACACATCTAATGTCAAAGTTCAGGCGATTGCTTGAATATTCAAGAAGCATTTGGTCAGACGGTCCATGCTTGCAAGAGGTGGCCTATAAAGTGAACGGTCCAGATTTATTTGCATAACCCATTAACGATTATGGCATGATGCATTGCACTGCCAGTATATAGTGCGCCTCATCTCTACTACATAAACCGTAGGTGTGCTCCTCGATCGAGACCGCTGGATCGATGGCATTCCTCCTCAATGAGAAACCTCTAGCTGTGTAGGACCATGGCCACTGCAAAAGCTAATCCACGTGAGGGGACCGGAATTGTAATCTGGATACTAATAACATGAAGTTGAGAGAGAGAGAGAGAGGTACTAATAATATGAACTTGGAGAGACAGAGGGCGAGGGCCAAAAGCCGGCGGCTTAGGTGGATCCCTGTATACACCAAGGTGTGTGGGACCCCTTGTTATATAACACCAAGGTGTGTGGGACCCCTTGTTATATTTTGTTATATATATATATAGGGAAAAGGTACTATACGCTCGACCGTATTGTACCTTCCATGAGGTCGAGTGCTGGCAGCATGTTATTCGTCAAATGGTGAAAAAATTTTATAGGGAAACTGAATAAACAAAACCACAATAAATTTATGTGCGAGCCTTTCGCTGTTAGAAGATCATGATCTATAATTCTGTGTGGGGCCCACTATGATGTTTGTGATAAATCCAACCCGTTCATCCATTTTTCAAAATCATTTTAGGACATACGACCAAAAATGAGGAAGATCCAGAAATTAAATGGGACACATGAGAGGAAACAATGGGGATTTAGTGACCACCGTTGAAACGTTCATATGGCTACAAAAGTTTTGTATTGGTTTATATCTGTGGTGTTTTCATTTCATATCAGTGAAAATGACCTTATAAACGGTTTGGATGGAATATAAACACCACGGTGGAGCCTAAGAAGGTTTCAATGGTAAGCATTCCTTTCTGCCGTGTTTCATCTCGTATGGCCTACTTGAATTTTGGATCCTCCTCATTTTCAGTATAATGTCCTAAATAATATCTAAAAACGAATGGACGGGTTAGATTTCACATAAAGATTACAGTGGGCCCCACATAATCCTTTTGCAAATCTTAACAGGAAGGCTTTAGTAGGAAATCTGCTTAGCTGGTTTGGGAAACGTACTGGCTACTCCCTACCACCTGCCAATGGCAGGTGGTTGGTGCTATATGGTCCCACCATGCTGTATGTGTTTCATCTATACCGTATATATGTTTTTCTAAATCATTTTATGGTAATAATACCAAAATTGGGGTATATCCCAATCTCAAGTGGACCACATTACAGGAAACAATGTTGAATGGGCGTCGACCGTTCGATATTTTTGGGGGGCCATAAAAGTTTTGGATCAAGTTGATCTTTGTTTTTTTCCTTCACATGGGTCGGCATGACCTAATCAGTTTGGATGTCAAATAAACAGTACAGTGGGCCTTAGGATGATTTTTAGCGTGAGCATCACTCTCCACACTTTTTTCTGTGGTGGGGTGCATTAGAGCTTTTGGTCTGCCTCATTCTTTGGATGATACCATAATATGATCTCTCAAAGTGGATGAACGGTGTGGATATAATACATACATCATGCTGGGACCCACAGAACTTGGTGACGTCACTTCAGCTACTCAACTTCTAATAGTGGACCAGATATTGGTATCAAGCTTCCTTTTTGTCTTCAGTCCTAAAATGAACACAAAAAACGGATGAATGGGGTAGATTTTTCATAAACATCATGGTGGGCCCCACCTTATATTGTGGTGCTAACTTCCTATGAAAACTCAGAGCAGATTACGTCTCGAGAATACAGGGGTGAAGTGCGTATTCTAGCAGGTTTCCTGCGGACGTGAACTAAGCTGCTGATGGGTTGAGTAGCCAAACTGGCCACATAAGTCATGTCATTGAATTTTGTGGGCCCACCACAATATGTGTTGTATCCACACCGTCCATCCATTTGGAGAGATAATTTTAGGACATGATCCAAAGAATGAGGAAGATCCAAAGCTCAAGTGGACTCACCATAGAAAACAGTCAGCATAGTGACAACCACCGTTGAAACCTTCCTAAGGTCCATCATGATGTTTATTTGAGATCCAACCTATTCATGTGTTAACACATACATGAAATACAGAAAGTTCAAATATTAGCTTGATCTAAAACTTTGTAACAATTAGACGTTTTTAACGGTGGGCGTCACTCTCTCCACTATTATCTGTGGTGGTCCACTTGAGCTTTTGATCTGACTCATTCTCTAGATCATGCCATAATATGATCTCTCCAAATGGATGAACGGAGTGGATACATAATATACATCATAATGACGCCCATAAAACTTAATTACATAACTTCAGTAGCAAGTCCTGTTACCGAACCTGTCAGTAGCTAATCCACGTCCGTTTCCTACCAAATTTCGTTCTGTTTTGTTTATTTAGTTTCCTTGTAAAATTTCCTCACCATCCGGCGAATAATGTGACGCCAACTGTCGACCTCATGGAAGGTACAATACGGTCGAGCGTATAGTACCATATATATATATATATATATATATATATATATATATATATATATATATATGGAAGGGAGAATTTAAATATTTCAGTTTTCCCGTGAATTTGAAATTTCTCTTGCTTTTGAGTTGTGTATTTAATCTTACATCGAATTTATGCAAGAAAGTTTTTTATGTATATAAGATAAGTTTTTTGCATTGGGGCTTCAGCTACGTTCAGGAAGTATGTGAATTTGGTCCTATAGATGCTATGCTAATAGCTCGAATTTATATCATTGACCACATACGCACACACCAAGTTAAGCCTAGCCCCGAGTCTATGTATGTGTCCGTGTGCGATGGGCCGAGGAGTGAATGAGGGTGTACTCGCGCGGGTGTGTGGATGGTTACTCTTGAAATTTCATTTTGTGTGATAGTGTACTTGCGCTTGCGCTTTTTCATTTTGAAACAGAGAGATGTAGCTGGTTGGTTGGTCGTGCCTATTGAGTTTAAATCTAACATATCAAAACCTTTTCAAAATAGTGCTTAATGCACCATTTTGGAGTCTATATAAGGACTTCCATTTCGTTTTAAAAATTACAAAAAATCTTTTTGCTCTCCTGTGAAAAACTTTCCCTTTCCCTTTTCTATTTTATGAGTTTTTGGTTGCTAAGCTTGTCGCTGAGTTAACTTAACACTTTCGAGTTAAATTACGGGTGGTTCAAGCCCGCGTACAATGAGTGCACTATTTGGACCAGGTTATGGTCATTGTATCATGGAGGTTAATTGCTCTGAAAACCCATTGTACTTGGAGACATTGTCCAATGGGAGCAAATTCAATTTAAAGTCAAGTAACTTATGCCGCACCTCGACTCAACTCTATAAGTCTTTTATCTAATTTTTTTTATTTTTTATTTTAATTTTTAATATTTAATATTCTGTTTGATTCAACCAAATATATTCCAACACCCCTAACTGCATACCCACCATGATATATGTGACTACATCCACACCATCCATCTTTATTGAAAGATCTGAAGCTCCTCCTCAGTGAGCCACATGTTGTCTGAAGCGGAGTGTGGATTCCATTTAACCAGGTACTTTTGAAACTCACCGTCCGACGTTGATACTATCTGATAGTTCAGAATATCCTCTATTTCCTCTCTAGGTGTGTGAAGGTTATGTATGAGAGGTAGAGGCTGGGAAGAAAAGTCGAGAAGAGGCCATGTATCAAGGGACAGATTTGGAGAATCAGGATGGGTGTGTGAAGGCCGGACAAAGTATCAGTGGTCCCCTAAAAAGCAACTAGATTCTTCATATTGAATGTGAAACTAATTCCCACGGAAGGTAGAAGATCTACCACATAAGCATTGAGACTGTTTCATTTTATAATTTTGAAGGGTTCAGTGCTACACGCATGTAATTTACGAATGGCCCCCTGATGATACCACTCGGGCCTAATACGGACCATTACAGAGTCTCCTATATTGAATTCCTTGAAACATTTATGCTGGTCTGCAGAAAATTTATAGTATTCATTACTAGTAGTGATTTTTCGCCTGATTTCTTGATGCAATGAATGGATGTAATGCGTAAAAGACTCTGCAGACTCTGATGGCCTATGGGACAATGACATAGGGACAAGATCAATAGGCTTCCTAAGTTTATAATCAGTAATGACTTCAAAAGGACTTAGACATGTGGACCTATTGACAGAACTATTGAATGTGAACTCGGTTATGGGTAGTATGGTGTCCTATATCCTGTTATGCACCCCCACTAAATATCTGAGCAAACTCCCTAAGCTCCTATTAACCACCTCAGTCTGACCTTACGGTTTTTGGTAACCCATGCAGTTTAACGACCTCAATAAAAAATAATTTAGTAACATGAGATGCGTCGGAGGTCTTAGAACAAGGAATGAAGTGGGCCATTTTAGAAAAACGGTCCACGACAACAAATATGGAATCGTGTTTCCGAATAGTCTTGGGGAGTTCAAGCAAGAAGTCCATACTAATGTCCTGCCAATGGATGAATGGAACTGGCAAAGGTGTATATAATCTTGTGTTTTATTTCCTTTGATTTGTCAGTTGACAAGTATGACATTGCCTTATAATTTTGGTCACGTCTCACTTGAGGCTTAGCCAATGAAACCTATCCTTCACTAGGGCAATGGTCTTGTCTCTACCGAAATGACCCGCGACCCCTCCTGAATGTAACTTGCAGACAAGAAAATCTCGGAGGGAGGTGCGCGGTATGCGTAAGCGGTCACTCCTAAACAAACATTTGTCTAAAATCAAGTACTCACTACTATCTCCTAACGGACTCTCTAACAACGACGCGTACACAACTCCAAAATTTGGACACTCAAAAAAATCTTCTTTGATGCGCTCGAGGTCCATGACTTCGACGCTCATGGAATTGAGTAACGCGACTCGACAACTCAACGCGTTGGCAGGCTTATTCTCTACATCGGCCTTGTGCTTAAGCACAAAAGTATACTCTTGAAGGAATTGAACTCACTTGGTGTGCTTAGGGTTTAGTTTCTTCTGAGAGTTCAGATATCTCAAGGCCTTATATCTGAGAATAAGACGAATTCTTGCGGCAATAGGTAATGACGCCAATGGCGCAGTGATTGCACTACTGCGTAGAACTTTTTGTCATAGGTGGAATGTTTTTGTTTCGCCTCATTCAGTTTCTCACTAAAAAAGGTGACAGGATGCCCTTCCTGACTAAATGTTCCACTTATACTGACTCCTGACGTGTCACATGCGACTTCAAAAGCTTTTGAAAATTTTGAAAGTCGCATGACTGGAGCTTCAGTCATCTTGACCTTTATCTCCTTGAAGGTAGCTTCAAGGTTGCCTTTGTCCATTAAAACTCTCCTTGTTTTATGTAATCTGTGATAAGAGCCATAATGGAACTAAAACCTTGAATGAAGCACCTATAGAAGGTGACTAAGCTATAAAAGCTGCGCACCTCATGAATATTGTGAGGTTCAGGCCAATTGACGATGACCTCGACCTTCTCGGGATCCGCCGATACACCCTCAGCTAACACAATAAAACTTAAGAGGATAACACTACTAGACAAAAACGCACACTTCTTTAGTTCGACATACAATTTCTCAGCTCAAAGGATCCCACAAAGCTGCCTCAAGTGGTTGAGGTTTTGTTCCTTGATCATGCTATGAATTAAGATATCATCAAAGTATACGACCAAGAACTTTCCCATGAAGGGCATCAACACTTGGGTCATCACGCACATGAAAGTGCTTAGGGCGTTTAGTTAACCCAAAAGGCATAACTAACCACTCATATAGCTCATCCTTCGTCTTGAAGATCGTCTTCCACTCATCTCCAAGGCATACACGGATTTGGTGATAACCACTTTTGAAGTCAATTTTTGAGAAGATAGTAGCATTGGCTATCATATCCAACATGTCATCAAGACATGGTATGGGAAACTAATACATGACTATGATTTTGTTGATAGTCGTACTATCAACACACATCCTCTATGTGTCATCCTTCTTAGGTGTAAGAAGGGTTGGCACTCCACACGGGCTCATGCTCTCTCGAATGAAATTCTTCTCTAGGAATTAGTCAATCTGTCTCTTCAACTAAGCGTGCTCCTTTGGGTTCATTCTGTAATAAGGGAGGTTTGGTATAGCCTCCCCAAGGATTAAATCAATGGCATGCTGTATATCCCTTATAGGGGAAGCTCATTCAATAAACCATCAGGAAAGACATCACGAAACTCATGCACTACCTGAATGGCCTTAATGGGTAATTCTACTCTAGCCTCTGGTATACTCTCCCTAGCCATAAGGGCATATACCATCGAGTCCGCCTCCATTTCTTGCTCAAAGTCCTTGGCATTTAGAATATAGTGTGGTTTGGACTTGGACTTCGATTCCTTCAATTCTTTTGAGCCGCTCGAACCACTCTGTGTGGTGGTCTCCTTTCCAGTCGTGTTCTTGGGTGGCAGTGGATTTAGTTTGACCTTCTTGCCCTCGAACCAGAATGTACACACATTCGAACGACCAAATATGGTAACATCCCTGTCATAAAGCCACGATCTACCCAGAATGATATGGCCAACATCCATGGGCACAACATCACACCAAAGTGTGTCTTTATATGATCCAAACTGAATAGGAACAAGACAACGGTGCTAGACTAGAATGGAAGTTTCATCAACCCAGGACACTCTATAGGGTTGAGGATGGGATTCAAGCTTCAAGCCCAAACAGCTCACAATGCTAGTCGATGCCACGTTGGCATAACTACCACTATCCACGATCATCTTATAGATCTTTTTCCTACATTTTACATAAGTATAGAAGATCGTGTTGCGGCACCAATCATCAATGTTCTTGTCTTGAGCCAAGGCACAACACACAATTGCGAGAGTTGCAGACTCTTGCGCTCCCTCTTTCTCATCAATAAGGGTTTCTATTAGCTCATATTCTTCCTCTTCACCATCACTCTCTGGGGGCACTACTTCTACTTGCCCATTAATAAGGAATACTTTGGTGCCCTCTTTCATGCTGCATTGGTGGGCGAAGTGACCAAACCCCTGACACCTAAAACACCTAGTTGTCGCACTTCCACGTGAGCTAGACCCGGCAATTTCTTTACCCTTATCATCCTTGGGCCTAGGATGAAAACTGTTAGAAGGTTTGTTCTGGTACCCAGTGTTAGGTTTAGCCCCAGAGGGGTTGGCCTTAGCACTAGAATCGCGAAAGTCAAACTGCTTTCCCATAGATGCTTTGAGGTATTGCTCGACGTCTAACACTATTTGATATAACTATTCAATAGTATCTATGTCTTTGGCGAGCAATTCTCTCTTAATATCAAGACGGAGGCCCATTTTAAAATGAGCAAGGGTGAGTACGAGGTCATCATCAACCTCGCAACGGGCCAAGTACTCTTCGAACTTTTCAATATATTTAGCAACACTCATGGAACCCTATCGAATAGACTGTCATTCCTCAATCAATCATAAGTGATAAGAGAAATGGAGGTATTTTTCATTAAGTGTTTCTTTCATTTCTCCCCAATGGATTATTGAAAGTTCCCTCGCTCTTTCTTTCTTTCGCTCTACCATCGCCCGAAACCTCTTTGCTTGGCCCATAAGCTTCATCTTGGCGAATCAGAATCGACGAGCATCCGACATGTCATACCACTCAAAATAGTGGTCCATATTCACCAACCAATTTTAAAAGGCTTTAAGGTCCAAGTGGCCATCAAACGTAGGGGTATCTACTCTAAATCTCTTGAGGAGTTGCGCATCTGAGTCATATTGATCATGATGTTCCTCGCGGGGTGGGGGCACAAGTGCCCGACCATGACCAATTCCTTGGTTACCTCCATTCCTTGGTCTAATCTCCTGACTACCTGCCTGAGATTAAGCATCTTCCCCAATGGTGGGGTTTGCCTCGAGGAAGGTAATGTTTTATTTAAACCAACATGATTTAAATGATTTTTAAACTTGCAAGTATACGAATCAGATATAGATACAATACATATTACGAGATCGTTCCCACGAGGACTGGTCGTCACAATTCAAATCTATGATTTTTCTTAACTAATTCAACAAATAATTGAGCGAAATACTAACAAAAATTTATGAAAAATAACTGAGAACAGGGAAGAAAATTCAATCAGAGAGAGCACTAGGACTTTCGAATCCACCCCTAATTATCCTATCCCTTATTTTATCTGTTGATTCACCCTAATCTAGATTGATACAACTTATATAAAGAAAACACAATCTGTGTCCTTAGTCGGGCATACAGAATGTCTAATCTCCTAAAGTAATGCAATGAATAATACATTCTATGTCCTTGGTCGGGCACATAGAATGTATAATTCATTAAAGCACCCTGTTTCTTCCTCTATAGGAAACCTGTTCATGATCAGACACAAGCACCTAGAATAAGCATCCAGACAACATCCATATATAGACTCTGGTCAAGTTTATAGATGGAGAAGTACAGAATTTAACTCAATCAAGCACGCTAGAGAAAGAAACAAACCAATCTAATTAAAATAAATTCAACATATAATAATGGATATTCAAATTAGGAGTTTCATCTCAGCCCTAGCTGAGAGATTAGCAATCCATAAATTCAATTAGGGAAACAAAAAATAAGATTGATAAAATAAAAACATCCTCCTTTCTCTCTTCCTTTCTTCTCTTTCTTCTTCTCTGGATCTGCTCTGGTTCTCCTCGTAGCCTTCTATTTCTCTCCCTCTATCCTTGGCCCTAGCTCCCCTTTGAATCTCCCAGCCGAACTCCCCTTTTCTCTAGCTATCCTCTCTCTTTTATACAGCAAGAATGGGCGGTGGCGCGCTGGAATCGGACGGTGCAGCTGTTATAGCAACAGCTGGAGTCGGTCATGCATACCTTTGACGCGGCTAAAAACGGAGCTGCAAAAGTCTCTTGTACATTGTCTTTCCTCCAAAATATTAGCGTCCCTTTAGACGTTTTCGAAAGGCCTACCCGATGGATGGATCAGATCTTGCATCCAATCGTCTCTGAGACCACACCACAGCCCGAAAAATCGAGCTACGGTCGATTCATGAACAGGGTCGCACTCTCCTCCGTATGTATTTGGTGGGCCCCACTCCGTAGTTATTTTGATAAATCCACTCCGTCCATTGGATGATGGACGAATTTCTAGATGGGAATGCTCAATTTTGGGTCAGATTTATTATGGCCCACAAGGTTTTAAACTCACCGTCCGTTCTGCTTTTGAACGGTTAAAAAAACGATAACTTGATATCTTCAAGTTTCAGCAGCTAGGCATGGATTTTGGTTACCTCACGAAACGGATGAACGGTTTGGATTGTCCGTTTGGACAATATATGTGGCCCACAATAGCAACCGATGATGGTGCTGTGCGAACGCTATAACGGCAATTGCCATTTTTGAGAGGAATACGAGTCAAAGCCGGTTTGAGCTATCTTGAGTTGCAACGCACCTCCAACGTACTTGTACACTGTACACACACCACGCAAGGTGGGGTCCATGTTGATGTTTTTGAAAAATTCAATCTATTCATTAAATTAGTCTCTCTATTTAAGGCGTTGAAACTAAATTTGAGGCAGTTCCAGATATCAGGTGGGCCCAAAATCAACGGTTTATGGACTGATCTGTCAGTTGGTGCACTTTCATAGTGATTCGAGAGCTGAAATTTGATATGTACGGTTAACTTATGATCCTTAGCAAATGTATGAAGTTTCGATCCAATCGGATGGCTGGAACCATGTGATCTTGCATTCTGGACCATTTTCGGGCCTTTTCAACGTGAACGGCTTGATTTCCTTAGAACCTTGGTGTATAAATCTGTCGATCTTGCTTCTCTGGAGTCCGTCACTTACTTTGATGACTTCGAAACGTCAAATCCACACTTTTAATACTCTTTTTCAATCCACGCTTCTTATTTCATCCTGCAACAAAAACACGATTAAAATACGACGTTAGGCTTTATCATGTACGTAAAATTAGGAAATAATCGGGGTTTGATATGCAATATTTGACCCTCATCAGAAGGTCTCTAGTTAGGTAACGCACGCATTAAACTGCTCAAGGCGTTAATTCATACGTTGTTCCAAGCGCTTACCCAAAGAATCAACCTGCTAGTCAACTTGTTCACTGATTCTTTCAATTGCTCCATGTTTAGTGTACGGTGCAAGCCAAAACCACGACCAGTACGTGTGGGCATACAACTACTAACTTAACCTAAGGACCTTCTACTGCGACTATAAGCATCTAAATGATACTAAATGATCCTATGGGACTATATGAGGGAAATTATACAACGTCACCGAAATTCAGCAAAATAGTTGTCAAAATAAAGGGATAACAGAAAATACAGCAACGTGAATTGTTAATTTTCTGATAACAGAAATTTTCAACAACTTATATCAGGATTTTGGGACCTCTAAACAGCTATATATGATGAGAATTGATGCATGATGGACATAAACAAACTAAACCCTAAATATGTAATGCATTCCCTTATAAGAACCCTAAGCTTTGTACCAAATTTGAAGCGGGACATGAAATTCAAGTATGATGTGCAAGATTTCAAGCTTAAAATCGCATTAATTCATAAACAATTATACAAATTCCATATCCCACATAAAAGTTCAAATATTCAATCAAGGGGAATCTATGCGGGTCCAGACCTACACATGTTAGGATTGGATTAATAAAAATTATGAACCAAACGATACTCGAAGGGTGGTAAATTCATCCACACATGCATAGCAATCTGTCCATAATCCAAGGGATTCACTGATTTCAGTTCAGAGAACCCTATAATTAAAAAGGGGTAAATAAATTAAAAATAATGCAATATATGGTTAGGGTTATGGAAAATAGGTATGAGAGGAATGAAATAGGTAAGAAATCTGAATATGGCGATAATCCACGCGTGTGGACAGTGGGCTAGGCCTGACGATGTGTGCAGGGGGCCCCGATTTTAAAAATTGACTCCTTGAGTCTGGTCGACCAGGGGAGGGCTCCAAAACCTCGAATTTTTGGGCCAATCCGATGTGCGGTTTGTACGTGGTTCTCTGCCGAAGTTTCAGCCATCCTGTAGGGCCAGATTCTGGAATTCTGCTATAAAGAGGAAAATTGCTACAATAAAGGATGGATTTGAAGCGTAGATGATTGTAAGAGATGAGAAGTATGAATGATAGAAGATGAAAGCGAATCAGGATAGATGTGGCTTCGCACCACGGTAGTCAGCCCTTCGAAGAAGGGAGGGTTTCACTCCCAATTGGATTTTCACAACTCAGAGGCTCAAAGGAGTAGAAAAATGCTGAAATTTTTATTAATCTTCAATGAGAAAAAAAAAAACCTACAAGGGGTGCCTATTTATAAGAAAACTCTATACCCAAAACTCGCGCCATATGCGTAACCTTTTATTTAGCGATGAAGTAATAAGAACTAACAACTAGTCAAAGTAATCTAAACATTCCGTGATACTCTAAATAACAATAATAAGCAAAACCTAAAATATGAGATTAATTAGACTAGTGGGACACGATCATGAGAACCCATGATGGGCTTTACATGGCTATCGGGCCCACTCCAACGAACCAAAACTCAGTCCTCTAACTAGGAGGCTCTCCCTACACATCATCATCGATGCAGATCGATAGTGGGATCATTTTCACACCAGGCTCTAGTGAGGTCGCCTGTGGGATATAGGGGCACACTCGAGGTGGGTGACCCATGTGATTTAAGGCCCAAGGGGGAGGTCTCGTGTTTGAGACTCCTTACCGAAGGTGATTGATGCACATTTCACACCGGGCTCGAGTGGGGTAGCTCGTGAGATGCGAGGACACACTCGTGGTGAGCGGCCCATGTGATTTGGGGCCCACGAAGGGGGTTTGGCCAAAGTCTTAACCCATGAGATGTGGGGCCTGGGCTATGAGATAAAAAGATTAATTCATCATGCTCTAACAGTTCGAGCTTTTAGAGCAAGTGGTTAATTGTCACATGATTAAAAATGAAGCAGATCCAAATCTCAACAGGTTGAATGGCAAATAAACATTTTAGTGGAATACATGAAGTTTTAAATGGTGAGGATTCAATCATGATTGTTTCATGTGGTGTGGCCTACCTAAGATTTGGGTTAGCTTCATTTTTAGAATAGTGCCCTACATTGAGATTTCAAAATGGTTGGACGGTGTGGATTCAAGGCACATACATCACTGAGAGCCCCACGATCAGGGAGGGGTGTGATCCACAAAGTTACACCCAGTTTTGCACAGAAAAACATGTGTCATCAGGCTCAGATTGCATGGTGTGACACTGACCTCTAGAGGTGGGCAGGATCCGACCCAACTCGCCGGATCCGACTCGACCAAACTAGTCGGATCTGATCTGACCCAAACCAAAAGCCAAGGTCGGGTCGGATCGAGTAGACTAGAGGTGGGCATCGAGTCGAGTCGGACCGGATTGGGTCCAACTCGACTCAGTCCAAAAATTTCAATAAACTGACCCGAACTCGATCTGATCCGGGACCGAGTTCGGGTCATTTGACTCGATCTGATCCATTGCACTGCTAGCCTGACCTGAATCAAGTCCAACTCAGTCAGGGAAACCGAGTCGAATCGGGTTGGATACGTTTCGGATTGAGTCATCTGTTTTATTTTTATTTTTTAAAAATTTATATATATATGATTTTCAGCATTAAAAAATTTGTAGGGCCCACCGTAACGTTTATTTTCCATCCAATTGTTAATAAGGTCATAACTACATGGATGAAGAGGAAAAACAAATTTCATATTTATCTGAAACATCTATGACCCGTAAAAGAGTTTCAATGGTAGATGTTCAACCCCCCACTACTTTTTGCAATGTGGTTCACTTGATCTTTAGATTTGTCTTATTTTTTGGCTCAAGCCTTAAGATAAGCTCGCCAAATGGATGGATGGTTTGGATATAACACATACCTTATGGAACCCACAGAACTAATTGACATCAATGCACCAGCTGGTGCATGGTACACCTGCTCATCCGCTTCCTCACGTCTCAGAGTGTCAAGAGTCAGAAATCAGAATCGGTGCTCGAGGCGCCAACTGAGACTTGAGAGGACTAAGGAGATGGATTGGCTACTCCCCATGTCACCAACCAATGGTTGGTGATCGGTGCTCTGTGGACCCCACCATGATGTATTTATTTCATTCATGTTGTCCATCTCTCTTTCTAGATCATTTTATGGTATTAAACAAAAAATGAGGTATATCCCAATCTCAAGTGGACAACATTACATGAAACAGTGTTGAATGAACGTTATGCGAATCAGATCAGACGGAATGGATTGGATCAAATCTCGGATCGGATCAGTCCGGATTGGCCACTGATCCTAACTTGAGTCAATATACGGTCAGATCTGAGTGGGCCTACTCGATCCGACCCGATCCTAACCTTCAAAACGGATCGGGTCAGATTCTGCCCAGCTCTAGAGTAGACCCACTCAGATCCGACGCCAAACTGAGTTGAGTTCGGGTCATGTAACAACTCGATCCATTTCGATCTGGTCAGATCCGATTTGATCTGGACTGGAATCGGGTAGTATAAAATTAGATTTTACTTTTTTTTACCTTTACCCTTCATCTACCCAAACCCTAACCCTACCCGAGCCAGTGCCGCCAGATGAACCTATGCGGCATCGCAGCCCGAGCCGACTTCCTCTCCTTCCCTCCTTTCTCTCCTAATTTCCCTCTTCTCCTTCTTTTTCTCCTCCTTTCTGTCTTGATTTCCCTCATATTTCCTTCCTAGCACCGTAGTCTCTAGCTCGGCTTGACTCAGCACAGTCTGAATCGACCAGACAGGCTCAACTCGATCTGACTCAGTTTCCCTGATCGAGTCGGACTCAGTTCAGGTCAGGCCAGCAAGGAATCGGTTTGGATCGAGTGAACCCTGCTAGACTCAGTCCCGAATTGAATCGAGTTTGTGTCAAGTACTTGTAAAAACCGGATCAAGTCGAGTTGGACCTAATCCAGTCCGACTCGACACGATGCCCACCTCTGCTGACCTCCCTGGTGTGTTGATGTGGCAAACTACCGTAGCCCCAACATATTGTATGTGTTATATCCACACCGTCCATCCATTTTACAAGACCATTTTAAGGCATTAACCCAAAAATAGGCAGATTCAAAGCTCAAGTGGACCACACCACATATAGTAATGAGAACAATAGGCCCACCATTGAGACCTTCCTAGGGTCACCATGATTTTTATTTTATTTTTTTTAACTTGTTCAGGAGGTCTCGAGGACCTAGATGAAGTAAAAATACAAATATCAGCTTGATCGAAAGCTTCTTTGGCCCCAAGAAGTTTTCAACAGTAAGCCTCATTGTCCCCCATGCTTTGCGGTGTGGTCCACTCGTGATCTGGACGTGTCTCATATTTTTCCCATGCTCTAAAATGATCTCAAAAAATGGATGGACGGTGTGGATATAACAAATACATTATGGTGGGCCCGTGGCGGTTTGCCACGTCAACACACCACAGAGGTAGGTAGTGTAGCACACCACGCATTCCACTTCTCAGATTCAGCTGGAACACGTAAGAAGGAACTTGGAGAGCTTGCACACCAATGTTCTATACACTTGTTTCATTTATCAGTAGACTCACTCACGTTCTACTTACAAATGGACGGCTAAACGGAGCCTTTCCCTTAAATGAAAAATATTATGCAACTCTTGCGAAAATTGCATGTCCATTCTACTTCCATTGTGACCTAGAAAATTATATATATTTTTTTACATTTTCACAACTATTAGTGAAAAAAAAATTAAAAAAATCTAATTTCCCATTATCCAAGGAGACAAGGGAAATGCCCATCTCTCTATAAGCTTCTTCCTTCTCCCTGTGTGTCCTGTCTCACTATCCACCTTAAACCTTCACACATGTGCTAATGTGCCACATGTGCAACATTTATAACCATCCATCTCCAAATAGCCCATTTGTACTAATGTGCCATGTATAACTTGGGTTGTTGTCATCTTCAGGAGACTCACTTGTGTGAATGTGAACATGCTACATGTGTTATTGTCGAGCTAAGTCCTTGCAATGTACATACCACATGCACCAATATGTCACATGTACGGCATGTTTGAAAATTCAATCCATGCAAAGGTAGACTTCATTCACTACGTGAAAAATGTAAAAGAAAAAAAAAGACAGATTTAGAGACGGTTCTGGACCGTCTCTAAAATTGCTTGGTTTAAAGATGCTTTAGAGACGGCTATAAACCGTCTCTAAACTTTTAGATGGCTCTTAACCGTCCTTAATATTGTCTTAAAATTTTGAACGTCTACAAATAATTTAAGATGGTTTTTAAAAACCGTCGTTAACTGCGGATAAAAGACAGTCATTGACCGTCTTATATGCAGCCATTTGAGACGGTCAAAGACCATCCGTATTAGAGACGGTCATTGGCCGTCTCTTACTAGTAATCTGAGACTGTTAAGGACCGTCTCTATTCATTGGCCGTCTTTTCCTATAATTTGACTGTCAAAAATAGTCTGTATTAGGGACGGTCCTTAGCTGTCTCCATTTGAGACTGTCAAAGACCGTCTCTATTAAAGACGGTTCTTAGCCGTCTTATAGTGGTCATTTGAGACTGTTGAGGACCATCTGCATTAGAGACGGTCCTAAACCATCTCTAATGCTCAGGTCAAAAATTAAGAACAAAAAAATTTATGAATTTCAAAAAAAAAAAAAAAACGCTTAGAAAAATAATTAACAATGTTTAAGAAAAAAATTTAGATTTTGAAAAAAAAAATGTAATTTTATAAAAATCTAGATTTTGAAAAAAAAAAAATTAAGAACTTTGAATAATGTTGATCATTTTGAAAAAAAGAAAAGATTTTAATAAAAAAATGATATTTTGAAAAAGAAAATTTATAAAATTAAACAAAATTGTGAAAAAATTGACAAATTGTAATATATATATATATATATATATATATATATATATATATATATATATATTAAAAAAGAAAACTAGATTTTGCATTTTGACAAGAAAAATTAAAAAGTTATATAACAAGATTTCGATTAAAAAAATGATATTTTGAAAAAGAAAATTTAAAAAATTAAACAAAATTGTGAAAAAATTGATAAATTGTAATATATATATATATATATATATATATATATATATATATATATATATATATATATATATAGAAAACTAGATTTTGTATTTTGACAAGAAAATTTGAAAAGTTATATAACAAAAGTGAGATTTAAAAAATGATATTTTGAAGAAGAAAATTTAAAAAATTAAACAAAATTGTGAAAAAATTGATAAATTGTAATATATATATATATATATATATATATATATATATATATATATATTGTAAAAAAGAAAGCTAGATTTTGTATTTTCACAAGAAAAATTGAAAAGTTAGATAACGAAAGTGAGATTTTGATGCTGTGTTGTATATCCTTGTCGCCCCTATGTTTCTCCAACCCATTTTTGGGCCAGGTATAAAAAATTGTGTCGATTTAAATCTTAAGTGGACCACACCACTGGAAAGAATGATAATATAGTACCTCGTCATTAAAAATTATAAAGAGCTCATCGTAAGGTTTTAGTAATGTTTATTTGCAATCCAACTTGTTGCTAATGTAAAGAAGATCTAGATGAAGGTAAACTACAAAGATTAAATCGATCCAAAACTTTTGTGGCCTTCAAAAGGTTTTTAATAGTTATTCATCATTATTTTGATTGATATGGCCCACCTAAGATTATTGAGTTCTTAGGATTTGAAATCACATCTTAAAATATGATGGAAAAATATATGGACGGTGTCGATATACATAAAATATATCAAGGTGGGCCCTACACAGTTAGAGTAACACCCATAAAGGAGTTACCTAAAATAGTGAAATGGTACTATAAGGTCACCTCATGGGAACTTCCCATGAGGTTAATCTGTGTGCGCCCCACCATGATGTGTGTAGAACATCAACACCATGCATTTGATGTGTCCCCTTTAAGTCCAAAAATCAGTCGTGTACGAAACTCAGGTGGGGCGCCATAGCATCTAAAACTATGTAAAGACACCTCTAAAACATATAAAAGCATTTGGTCTGACTCCTCATCCAAGTGGGACACACATCTCCTCATCCAAGTGGGACACACATAATGAATGGGCTGGATCTATGAACCACATCTAGGTGGACCCAATAAATGATTATGAATGTTTTAATGGGAGGGTAACCCTCTCAACTATAGTATGTGGTGTGGCCCACCCAAGTCATGGATTGACTTTATTTTTAAGGTCGTGTCCTACCATGGAATGGTGCATCTGACTGACGGGGCAAATCCAAAGTTCAAGTGGACCCACACCATAGAAAAGAGTGGGATAGTGACAACCACTATTGAAACCTTCTTAGGGCCCACCACGATGTTTATTTGAGATCCAACATGTTTATAAGTTAATATAGACATGTATGCGGTTGAAACTTGGTCTGACCCCTCATCCAAGTGGGACACAGGATATGTGAATCACATTTAGGCAGGCCCAATATATGATTATAAATGTTTTAAGGAAATATTTCTCTACTACATTTATGTGAGTTACTCGTTACCCTTACCAGAGTAATTAAACTCCTTGGGGTCCACTATTATTTATTTATTTTATCCACTCCATTCATCCATGTTAACAGATAATTTGATGTCTAAAGAACAAAAAGGAAGCATATCCAAAGCTCAGGTGGACCACACCACAGGAAATAGTGTGATTGAACCTCTACCGTTTAAAATTTCTTGGAGGCCATAGAAGTTTTGGATCAAGCTAATGTTTGTGTTTTCTATTCATTCATATATTTTTGATATTATGAACAATCTTTAACCGTTTTTGGACAATCTGATCAGTCCAGATTGAAGAGTAAATAACTTCAGATGTTTAAATCAAAATTCACTCAAATTGTTGATCAATCTTATTTGCCCAATATTTTTTTCATATGTAGCATGATCGGGACGAGTAACTATAATAATTAGTAAAATAAAGTGAATGGACCAGACATGTTAAATGGGTCAAATATTCTAGTCAAAATTGTGACCCGACTTATTGACACCCTGAGACTCTAAGAATTAATGTTAGTAAGTTTTGTAGGGCTCATCATGATGTGTGTCGAACATCAACACCGTGCATTTGATAGAAGTTTTGGATCAAGCTGATGTTTGTGTTTTTCCTTCATTCATATCTTTTTGATATTATGAACATGTTGGATGACAAACATTACAGTGGGCCCAAGGAAGGTATCAATTGTGGAAATCATTATTCCACACTGTTTTGTGTGGCATGGTCCACTTGAGTTTTGGATTTATCAAAAATTTGGGATCAACACACACCATTCATCCATTTTTCGAGATCATTTTATAGAATTATCTAAAAAATGAATCATATTCAAAGATTAAATGGACCACACCACAAATAAGGGGAACAGATTGGCTACTCTCCCTACACCATCCAATGGCTAACGGTTGGTGCTGTGTGGGCCCCACCACGATTTATGGCCGCACAACCATTTAAAAAAAAAAAAACTTTTGAACCAGTTGGATTTCAAATAAACATTACGATGGGCCTTAGGATAGTTTCAATGGTGGGAATCACCCTCCCGTTATTTTCTATGGTGGGGTCCACTACAGATTTTTATCTGTCTCATTCTTTAGCTCGTGACTTAAAACGATATCTCAAAATGGACGGGCGGTGTGGATATAACAAATACATCATAAGTTTTTATATTTTTAAAATATTTATATAGGGAAAAGGTACAATGCGCTCGAGCTGATTTTAACGCCCCATGAGGTCAAGCTGTGTGGGCCTCACCGTGATGCGTTTCGAACATCTACCCCATCAGTCAGATGTACCATTCCATCGTGGGCCTAGGTCTCAAAAATTAAGTCAATCCGTGACTTGTGTGGGCACACCACTTACAGAAGTGGGGAGGGACCGTGCACCATTAAAACATTCATAACCATTTTTTAGGGCCCACCGAGAAGTATTTTGCAAATCCAGCCCATCCATTATGTGTGTCCCACTTGAATGAAGGTTCAGACCAAGTTTCAGGTGCATGCAAAACTCAGGTGGGCCCCACCAAGTGCTTTTATATGTTTTAACGGTGTCTTCACATAATTTTAGATGGTATGGCCTACCTGAGTTCCGTATACGGCTGAAACTTGGGATATCCCATAATTTAAAGGGTACCCATCAAATGAACGGTGTTAATGGTCGAAACACATCACAGTGGGGCCCACACAGCTTGACCTCAAGGGAGCTTATCGTCAGCACGAGCGCATTGTACCTTTCGCAGGAAATCCGCATCCCCCCAAAACCGTCCCGCGTGCGCCCACCCCAAATCCCTCAATCTCTCTCTCCCTCTCTCTCTCTCTACAATCCGCTCTCCCTCCCTCTCCCTCTCCCTCTCCCTCTCTCTCTCTCTCGTCGGTAGGTAATTCGCGTCCCGATCTCCTCTCTCTCTCGCCCTCCTCTTCTCCCACTCTCTCTCTCGCTCTCTCTCTCTCTCTCAACCCGTCGCAGCTAATCCGCGTCCCCCTCTCTCAACTTGTCGCAGCTTATCCGCGCCCCCCCCTCTCTCTCTCTCTCTCTCTCTCTCTCTCTCTCTCTCTCTCGCCCTCCTCTTTCTACTCCAAACCCTAACCCATCATCCACCGACGACGTCCATGGTCTTCCTCATCGGCGACAGCAGCGGATCAAGTCCCAATGCATGGCCGCCCAACCTCCATCAACAACAGCTACCGTCAAATCAAAGGTACTCTCTCTCGATCTCTCTTCCTTCATCTCTGTTTATCTCACTTCCCCTTTCGATTTGGGGATTTTAGGTCTTACAGATTTGGGGATTTTAGTGCTTACAGATTTGGGGATTTTAGGGCTTACAGATTTGGGGATTTTAGGGCTTACAGATTTTAGGGATTTTATGGCTTACAGATTTGGGGATTTTTGGGCTTACAGATTTGGAGATTTTAGGGCTTATAGATTTGGAGATTTTAGGGCTTACAGATTTTAGGGATTTTAGGGCTTACAGATTTGGGGATTTGAGAATCAATCATGAAAGTGATGAAAGTGATGAAAGAATTGTGCTAATACTTTTTGGAACTGGGTACTGATTCTACTAATGATAAACATGAAAAACATGTAAATATCACTACAACCATTGATTTCTTGAAAAAATCTAATTTGTAAAATGTTTTGGGTGCTAAATGCGATCCCCTACAAGGAAATTTCAACATTCCATCGGGTTCCTCAAATGGTTCTGCCAAATCTCATGGCTCTGCTAAGTTGTTACACTAAGTTCCAAGGCTTCTTCTACCTTTGAATGGTCTGGATGGTTTTTGCCGCTGCAAGCAACCTAACTGGAATGCTTCTAGGAGTTCTGATAATGAAATGTGAAGGAGAAAAAGGATTCGAAAGGTACAAAACCTCCAAAGCCAAACTCAAATAGCTTGCTGGCTATTCAGCAACGCCAAGTCCCCTTGGATGATGTAAGGCCACTGCATGATGTCTACCTAAATGCTTATGTTAATTTCTCACAGCATCATATTTTCAAATGCTGAAAGAACAAATTGTAGAATTTTAAGTTCTAACAGTTTCCCTTTAAATTTTGAAAATACATTTATAATCTTCTTCTAATCCTAAAGCCCAGTTTTCTCCTTTTGGTTTATTAGTTCTTAACATATGAATCATTTCTCAAACTTAGAAACTCCACCTATTTAGTAGCCTTTTAAATCTATCATCCAAGAAAAACTAACCACCCCATCTATTTTTAAGTACTTTAAATGAAAAAACAACCATTCATTTCTAAGTTAGTGGACCTCTTATCTTTATAAATAGTCATTTCTTCCTTTATTTCATTATTCAGCTGTCCAAATATACATACAAGAAAGAGAGAGATGGGATGTTTATAATAATATTAAAAAAACCCAAACTTAGAAATGAATGGTTGTATTTAAGATTTTCATTATAAATCTTTATAAATAGCCATTTTCAATATTAGTTGTTCCAAACAGGGCATTTATCAAAGGAGCACTATCAGGTGATATTTAAGATTTTCATTATAAATAGATTAAGAGCCAATGATAATTATAAGTAGACTTGCAGCCTGATTTTTTTCAAAACATGGAAAGACTAGTCAATCCTACTTCTTGTAACTTCAGCCACTGCTTCAAATGGAGGGACTGCACAAAGATTTGGTTAGGGAGACTACTGATGGTGAACTAGCAGCTACAACAAATATGAGAGTTACAAAGGTGAAAAGAAACATAAGGCGGTCGGTAAGATAAGATAGATTGACAGTACTTGTTTCAATTTTCTTTGATGGATGATGAATGTATTTGGGAATGTAAATGAAAATAAAAAACTTATAATATATATATATATATATTATCAATGGAGGATACCTTGTTTAGGGGGACATGAAATTCTTGTATCTTATGGTATGGTGCCCCAATATTGGTTGTATGTTACTAGTATATAGTAGATAATACAAGGTTCAATAGAAGATAATACTAGAGAATCCCTAAACCTAAACCTACACCTAATCCTAATCTACTCCTTAACCTAAACCTAAACTTGAAAACCCAAACCTAAATCCGTACACAAACTCGAACCCGAACCCGATTTCCTAAACCTAAACCTTAACCTATTCTCAATTCCCACCGTAACCTATAACCTACACTTATAACCTATAACCTAAACCTGTAACCTTAACCTAAACGTAAAACCTAAACCTAAACCTAAACCTAAATCCAAACCCGATCCCAAACCCAAATCAATCCTTAAACCCTTAGCCTAAACCTAAAACCCAAACGTAAACCCGATCTCGAACCCGAACCTGATTTCCTATACCTAAACCTTAACGTATTCTCAAAACCCTAAACTTAAAACTACACCTAATCTTAATCTCAACTCCCTAACCTAAACCTAGACCTAAACTTGAAAACCCAAACTTAAACCCAATCTCGAACTCGAATCTGAATCCCTAAATTCTTAGCCTAAACCTAAAACCCAAACGTAAACCCGATCTCAAACACGAACCCAATTTCCTATACCTAAACCTTAACGTATTCTCAAATCCCTAAACCTAAACCTACACCTAATCCTAATCTCAACTCCCTAACCTAAACCTAAACCTAAACTTGAAAACCCAAAACTAAACCCGATCCCGATTTCCTAAACCTAAACTTATGACCTTAACCTAAACCTATTTTCAAATCCCAAAACTTGTAACCTAAACCTAAATCAAAACCTATAACCAAAACCAAAACCTATAACCTAAACCCGAACCCATTCTCAAATCCCATAACCTATAACCTAAACTTAAACCTTAATGTAAACCAAAACCTATAACCTAAACCAAAACCAAAACCACAACCTATAACCTAAACCCGAACCCAAACCCAAACCCGAACCCGAATTCCTAAACCTTAACCTAAACATATAACCTATAACTTATTAACTTAAGCCTATACCTAAACCTAAAACCTTACTTATAACCTAAAACTATTCTCAAATCCTTAAACCTTAACCTATAACCTAACCTAAACCTATACTTATAACCTAAAACTATTCTTAAATCCTAAAACCTATAACCTAAACCCGAATCCAAACCCGAACCCGAACCTGAATTCTTAAACCTTAACCTAAACATAACCTATAACCTATAACTTAAGCCTATACTTAAACCTAAAACCTTACTTATAACCTAAAACTATTCTCAAATCCTTAAACCTTAACCTATAACCTCACCTAAACCTATACTTATAACCTAAAACTATTCTCAAATCCCAAAACCTATAACCTAAACCTGAATCTAAACCTGAACCCGAACCTGAATTCCTAAACCTTAACCTAAACATATAACCTATAACTAGAGCTGTACACGAGCAGGCAAAGCTCGGGTACTCGATCGACTCGACTCGGAATGCTCGACTCGATGCTCGACTCGGCTGAGTTAGAGCAGAGTACGAGCAGTTTTTTACTACTCGTTTTGAGTTCGAGTAGAGTACGAGCAAAGGAGTACTCGACTCGTTACTCGACTCATTGTTCGACTCGTTACTCGAATCGTTACTCGACTCGTTACTCGACTAGTTACTCGACCAGGGCCATATATAACTCTAAATCCCTAGTAATCCCGGTCGCTTTCAGCTATCACGCCCGCCCGCCCAAATCGAAAAAAACACCCTTCCCTTCCCTTCCCTTCCCTCCCTCCCTCCCATCGGCCAGCGCCCGTTCGGCCATTCCCATTTCCTCTCTCTCCTCCTTTCATTCCCCCTGTTCGGCACGCCATCTTCTTCTCTCTCTCTCTCTCTCTCTCTCTCTCTCTCTCTCTCTCTCTCTCCCGGAGCTTGTCCCCGTCCGCACTCCGCAGCCTCGCCTCGATCGCCGTTTGGTCACCGGCTCTCTTTGCCCGCATGCTCGTCCCTACCCTACCCGTGCCCCCTGTCCTCGCAGCGCCGTCCCGCCGGCCCTCGGCTCGCTCGACGCGGTGACGCCCCGTCCTGCACTCGTCCCACCCCTGCCCGGTGCCCCTGTCCGTCCATCAGGTAAGAATTTTATTTTGAATACATTACTTTCCAAAGTTGATTTTGATGGATTACATAATCTATGTGTTGGGGGGCCCACCATTTTGTGTCCGGTGCCCCTGTCCGTCCGCAGATTTTCTTGTGTTGGCCCACCATTTTGTGTCCGGTGCCCCTGTCCGTCCGCAGATTTTCTTGTGTTGGGCCCACCATTTTTGTCCGGTGCCCCTGTCCGTCCACAACTCGTCCCACCATTTTTAATGGATGGTAAATAAGCACTAGGGAAACAAGTGCGCCCGAGAAGCTTTCAATGGTAGGAATAGGATGGTTAATCAGCACTGTTTCTTACCTTGATGTTTATTTGCCTTCTAGCCTAATTATAATGTAACATAGACCTGGATCTGGGAAAATACAAATATCAAATCAACTTGATCAAAAGCTTCAACGGCTTCAAGAAGTTTTCAACGGTGGTATTTTAATCATCATTGTGTGGCCTACTTGGCTACTTGATCCTCGGATCTGCCTTATTTTAGGCCTCCATACTAAAATAATACGTCAAAATGGAAGGACGGTGTGGATAAAATCCATACACAAAGTTGCCCCTCATAGCCCTGCTGTGCGTTGATCTCAGATGTGGGGTTCTCACCAATCCGCGCCCCCAACCGCTCGTATCAAGATGTCGGTTAAAAAAAATCCCCGAACGAAACCAGATACGGTGATCCACACCTCACGTTAAAAAATAAGAATGGTTAAACTCTCAGGTGGGCCAAAGAAGAAACATTATACCAAAAAAATATAAATTCACGTGTTATGGTCTACCTGAGTTTTAGAGTATGGTAATATTTAATTAATGCTTTATTCCTAGTGATACAGATCAGATTAATGGATTGGATGGCATATAAACACTACGTTGCTTCCTACACAAAACAGATGGTGTGCGTTCCACCTCAACCCTTGACCAGGTGTTGAAACTCATAAAAGTCATTTCAATTTATTTACTTCTAAATTATGCTAAAAGACGTCATTTACAAGCTAATTTACTTTCATTTTATTTCCATCTGCATGAATTTATTTATACCTGAAAATAGTTAAAATAACATTTACTTTTATTTATCCACAATTTACTCCATTTACCTCTGTTCACTTCCATCCAAACTATCCTTAAAACTTTTTGAGCCACAATAATTTTGGATTAAATTGATATTAATGCTTTCGATTCCTTTAATTCATTTATTGTTTGATTGTCATCTTTTATTATTATTTGTATTGTTCTAGTTGTAGTATAAGATAATCAGTTGCCCATTTGAGGATTTCTATGTTGCCAGACATAGATTCAGTATGTTCTTGGATGCATAGAAATTGCTCAAATTGTCCCTTTTTGGACAGTTCAGGGTTAGATAGATTGTAATGTCTTCATTTATTCCAATTTAAATGCATATGCCTGTTCTGGTTTCGTCTCTCCTTTTTCTCTCTGGATATATTTCATGTATTTATTTCCGTCGTCAAATGTCCACACTTTGTGTTGATGATTGACATGGGAATCAAATACAAGATTAATATATTCTAGAGAGATAAGGGGCGATGCTGCTGGAATTTCGGTGTAGCATTTAAATTGGAAAATGAAGCATTACAATCCATCTAACTTTGAATGGGTGACTGATTTAGACAGTTAAGTAATTATGCCCGTCTAGCGGTCTAGCCATCTAGGACCCTAGGTATAGCCGTATAGCCGTATAACATATCGAGAACTTTATTTTATAGATGGCTAGTCAAGACGAAAGCCCAAATACCCCTGGAATGGGTGCATCGGCCACATCTCCTCTAATAGTAGAGGGAGACACAGACACGTCAACCACATGCAAAGGGAAGAAGAAGAGATCAGCAGTGTGGGATGATTTTGAAGATGTGACAGTTAACGGTGTACAGAAGATAAAGTGTAATAACTGCAAAGGGTTATTCAAGAAGATTCCAGGAGGATCTACGACACATCTAATTAGACATTTGAAGACGTGTCCTAAGAAAGCAAAACTCCCTCCTCCTGGCCAACGATTTGTCATTTACGAAGTCGAAGGGGACGACTCCCAAGGCGTAGTGTCGACTCATAAGTTTGACAAGGAGAAGCCGAATGAGTGGTTTGCTAGATTAGTGATTTTGGAAGAAAACCTTTCGAATGATTGAAAGTAAAGGGTTTAGGCTTTCTTGTCAATTCCTTAACCCGGCCGAGAATGTCTCCGCACACAAGGCAAGAGAGAAAGTATGAAGATATACGCAAAGGAGAAGATGAAACCGAAAGAAGTTTTTTTCTTCGGTGACTGTAATAGCTTTGACTTCTGATTTATGGACGGCGTCCAATCAAAGAAAAGGATACATTTCATTAACCGCTCACTATGTTGATAAGGATTGGAAACTATGCAAGAGAATTTTAAACTTCAAACACCTTCCTCCTCCACATACTGGTTTACTTATTTCAGATTGCATCTACAGTTGTCTAGAAGGCTGGGGCATTGAGAAGAAAATTTCAGCAATAACTTTAGACAATGCTTCAGCAAATGACAGTGTCATTTCATGCTTACGTAACCAATTCAGGGCTACAGGAAATTTATTTTTTGAAGGAAAAATATTTCAGGTTAGATGTTGTGCCCATATTGTAAATTTGATTGTACAAGAAGGGCTGAAAGCAATCGATGACACTATAGAAAACATAAGAGAAAGTGTGAATATATAAGGGGGTCGCCATCGAGACTGAGTGTATGGAATGACATCATCCAACGTTTGAATGTGCCATCTAAAAAAACGTTGAAGTTGGATATCTGTACACGTTGGAACTCGACCTATGAAATGTTAGATGCGGCAATGGAATTACAACTTGCATTTCCTAAATATGCGGCGCGTGATAGAACGTATTCTTGGTTGCCGAGCACAGATGATTGGGCCAAAGCACAACAAGTTCACACATTTCTCCAAGTTTTCTACGATTGCACGAAGATTTTTTCTGGGAATCAGTATCCAACCGCGAATCTGTTTCTTCCGTCTCTTTGGAGGATTAAGGATGCTCTGCAGAAAAATGTCAGTGCGGGTCCAGATTTCATACGCCAGATGACAGTTGGTATGAAGACGAAGTTCGATAAATACTGGGACGAATGTCATCTGTTGATGTCCTTGGCAGTTGTTCTTGATCCCCGTTGTAATATGGGATTGGTTAGCTTTATTTTCATGAAGCTTTTATCTACCGAAAGAGCGGCAGCAGAGACGTCTAAGGTTCGTGAAGCCCTTGAAGATCTCAGATAAATCGTATGTTAATACTTTACCTGCAATGCACGGTGGTGTTGAAGAAAGTAGAGATGCGAATATTTTCAGTACTGTAATCCTGATGTGCTAAATGAATACATATCATATTTGGCACAAGCACGAATGGGAGTTGATACTAAGGAATCAGAGTTAGAAATGTATCTCAAGGAGCCAATCGTAGTGCGAGCTGAATTTGATGTGTTGGAATGGTGGAAGATGAGGGTTGGTGAATCAAAATACCCTACATTATCTGTGATGGCACGGGACATATTATCAATACCCGTTTCAACGGTGGCATCGAATCCGCATTCAAAGATTGGGAGCAGGGTTGTGAGCAAGTATCGAAGCTCACTTTCGCCAAACACAGTTGAAGCGTTGATTTGTATGCAAGATTGGTTGCGCCCGATATGGGGAGGAGATATGAATGATGATGATGAAGAAGAGGAGATTGAGATTCATGACGCGTCTCTACCTATAGATCAGTAATTATTTTCGGTTTTTCAAATTTTTTTCATTTGAATGTTGAATGATCAAGTAATATTATTTCATCAAGAATCGCAAACACGAAAGTGTTGGTCCTTTTGGAATGTGGTTTGGAAGACTTTGAATCATTGATATTTATTTACATATACTGTTCATTTGCTTTTATTTTTGAATTTTGATACATTTATATTGTTTTCTTTTATTGCTATATCAAGTTCAATTTATTTATCAATATTCTGATTTTTTTATTAAAAATTGAATGTAGATATGTCGTCATCTGAGCCATCGTCAAACATTTGGGACTATGCTTCCCTAGTTGAATCACCGTCACAATACTGAAAAATAAAGATTAAGTGTGGTTTGTGTGGCGCAAAGTTTGTGCACAAGACTAATCGCTTTCGCCTACACTTGTCATGTCGAGGTGGTGATGCAAAACCATGCCCCAATGCCCCTAAGGATGTCCAAATTCTTTTTCGAGCCCTGTTAGATTCGAATAGAAAGCCTTCCACTCCATCCAAACCTTCTGCTTCTGGATCTGGTACACAAATGACATCCACAAAAGATGCAGAGGAGGAAGCCAGATTAAAAGCTTTGGAGGAAGAACAATTCCAAATCACCATAAAACGCAGCATGGAAGATGCTTCTAGACTTCAGCGATATTCGAGTCAAAGACAACACGATGTTGAAGCAGGGTCAAGTTACTCGTCGAGTACGACAAACAAGAAGAAGAAAAAGAGTAACAAATTGAAATTCCTAACTCGTCTCGGTGAATTTTATAGGGCATTGGGTACTACATACAATTCTTCACATAAAGCAAGTTTGAAAAATCTAGTTGAAAGTGTAGAAGAGCACGAAGGAAAAATCTCTTCGCCTTCTGACTCAGAGGAAGTGAATCAATTTGTATATGAAAAAATAGATAGCAGTTCCGATGGATCAGATGACAATACAGGAACAGGAAGACACTCATCTTATAGAGGTTATTAGTTATAAATTGTCATTTTGAACAATGTAAAAATTAATTTCAATTTATAACTTGAACTTGGCTCAAAGCTCGAACTCGTTACTCGAAAACCCTACTCGAATTGGGCTCAAATTCAGACTCGGACTCAAACTCGCCTCGAAAACTGGCACTCGGTACTCAACTCGTGTGCTCGTACTCGGACTCGACTTGAAAACTCGCACTCGGTACTCAACTCGTGTGCTCGACTCGAACTCGCCTCGAAAACCTCGGACTCGACTCGACTCATTTACTACTGTACTCGACTCGTACTCGAGCGAGTAGAGTACGAGCAGGGGGTCATGCTACTCGGCCGAGTAGAGCACGAGTACGAGCAGCGGTCGGTCGTTAAGAGTCGAGTACGAGTAGGGCGATACTCGACTCGACTCGACTCGTGTACAGCTCTACCTATAACCTATAACTTAAGCCTACACCTAAACCTAAAACCTTACTTATAACCTAAAACTATTCTCAAATCCTTAAACCTTAACCTATAACCTAACCTAAAACTATACTTATAACCTAAAACTATTCTCAAATCCCAAAACTTATAACCTAAACCCGAACCCGAACCTGAATTCCTAAACCTTAACCTAAACATATAACCTATAACCTATAACTTAAGCCTATACCTAAACCTAAAACCTTACTTATAACCTAAAACTATTCTCAAATCCTTAAACCTTAACCTATATCCTAACCTAAACCTATACTTATAACCTAAAACTATTCTCAAATCCCAAAACCTATAACCTAAACCCGAATCCAAACCCGAACCCGAACCTGAATTCCTAAACCTTAACCTAAACATATAACTTATAACCTATAACCTAAGCCTATAACTTAAACCTAAAGCTAAACCTATAATCTAATCCTAAACCGATAACCTAAACTCAAATTCCTAAACCTAAACCTAAACCTAAACCTAATTCTAATCTCAACTCCCTAACCTAAACCTAAACCTAAACTTGAAAACCCAAACCTAAATGCGAATCCAAACCCAAACCCAAACTTGAATTCCTATATCTTAACCTAAACATATAACCTCTAACCTATAACTTAAGCCTATACCTAAACCTAAAACCTTACTTATAACCTAAAACTATTCTCAAATCCTTAAACCTTAACCTATAACCTAACCTAAACCTATACTTATAACCTAAAACTATTCTCAAATCCCAAAACCTATAACCTAAACCCGAATCCAAACCCGAACCCAAACCGAATTCCTAAACCTTAACCTAAACATATAACCTATAACCTATAACTTAAGCCTATACCTAAACCTAAAACCTTACTTATAACCTAAAACTATTCTCGAATCCTTAAACCTTAACCTATAACCTAACCTAAACCTATACTTATAACCTAAAACTATTCTCAAATCCCAAAACCTATAACCTAAACCCGAACCCGAACTTGAATTCCTGAACCTTAACCTAAACATATAACTTATAACCTATAACTTAAGCCTATACCTAAACCTAAAACCTTACTTATAACCTAAAACTATTCTCAAATCCTTAAACCTTAACTTACAACCTAACCTAAACCTATACGTATAACCTAAAACTATTCTCAAATCCCAAAATCTATAACCTAAACCCGAATCCAAACCCGAACCCGAACTTGAATTCCTAAACCTTAACCTAAACATATAACCTATAACTTAAGCCTATACCTAAACCTAAAACCTTACTTATAACCTAAAACTATTCTCAAATCCTTAAACCTTAACCTATAACCTAACCTAAACCTATACTTATAACCTAAAACTATTCTCAAATCCCAAATCCCAAAACCTATAACCTAAACCTGAATCCAAACCCGAACCCGAACCTGAATTCCTAAACCTTAACCTAAACATATAACCTATAACCTATAACTTAAGCCTATACCTAAACCTAAAACCTTACTTATAACCTAAAACTATTCTCAAATTCTTAAACCTTAACCTATAACCTAACCTAAACCTATACTTATAACCTAAAACTATTCTCAAATCCCAAAATCTATAACCTAAACCCGAATCCAAACCCGAACCCGAACTTGAATTCCTAAACCTTAACCTAAACATATAACCTATAACCTATAACTTAAGCCTATACCTAAACCTAAAACCTTACTTATAACCTAAAACTATTCTCAAATCCTTAACCCTTAACCTATAACCTAACCTAAACCTATACTTATAACCTAAAACTATTCTCAAATCCCAAAACTTATAACCTAAACCCAAATCCAAACCCAAACCCGAACCTAAATTCCTAAACCTTAACCTTAACATATAACCTATAACCTATAACTTATGCTTATACCTAAACCTAAAACCTTACTTTAACCTAAAACTATTCTCAAATCCTTAAACCTTAACCTATAACCTAACCTAAACCTATACTTATAACCTAAAACTATTCTCAAATCCCAAAACCTATAACCTAAACCCGAATCCGAACCCGAACCCGAACCTGAATTCCTAAACCTTAACCTAAACATATAACCTATAACCTATAACTTAAGCCTATACTTAAACCTAAAACCTTACTTATAACCTAAAACTATTCTCAAATCTTTAAACCTTAACCTATAACCTAACCTAAACCTATACTTATAACCTAAAACTATTCTCAAATCCCAAAACCTATAACCTAAACCCGAATCCAAACCCGAACCCGAACCTGAATTCCTAAACCTTAACCTAAACATATAACCTATATCCTATAACTTAAGCCTATACCTAAACCTAAAACATTACTTATAACCTAAAACTATTCTCAAATCCTTAAACCTTAACCTATAACCTAACCTAAACCTATATTTATAACCAAAAACTGTTCTCAAATTCCAAAACCTATAACCTAAACCCGAATCCAAACCCGAACTCGAACCCGAATTCCTAAACCTTAACCTAAACATATAATCTATAACCTATAACCTAAGCTTATAACTTAAACCTAAAGCTAAACCTATAACCTAATCCTAAACCTATAACCTAAACTCAAATCCCTAAACCTAAGCCTACACCTAATTCTAATCTCAACTCCCTAACCTAAACCTAAACCTAAACTTAAAAACCCAAACCTAAACGCGATCCCGAACCCAATTTCTTAAACCTATACCTTAACCTATTCTCAATTCCCTAAACCTATAGCTTATAACCTAAACCTAAACCTTAACCTTAACCTAAACCTAAACCTAAACCTATAACTTATAACCTATAACCTAAACCTAAACCTAAACCTAAACCTAAAACCTAAATGTATTCTCAAAACCCTAAACCTAAACCTACACCTAATCCTAATCTCATCTCCCTAACCTAAACCTAAACCTAAACTTGAAAACCCAAACCTAAACCCGATCCCAAACCCGAACCCGATTTCCTAAACCTAAACCTTAACCTATTCTCAATTCCCTAAACCTTAACCTATAACCTAACTTAAACCTAAACCTATAACCTACACTTATAACCTAAACCTAAGCCTATAACCTAAACCTATAACCTAAAATCTAAATGTATTCTCAAATCCCTAAACCTAAACCTACACCTAACCCTAATCTTAACTCCCTAACCTAAACCTAAACCTAAACTTGAAAACCCAAACATAAACTCGATCCCGAACCCGAACCCGATTTCCTAAACCTATACCTTAACCTATTCTCAATTCCCTAAACCTATAGCTTATAACCTAAACCTAAATCTTAACCTTAACATAAACCTAAACCTAAACCTAAAACCTAAATGTATTCTCAAATCCCTAAACCTAAACCTACACCTAATCCTAATCTTAACTCCCTAACCTAAACCTAAACCTAAACTTGAAAACCCAAGCCTAAACTCGATTCCGAACCCAAACCCGATTTCCTAAACCTAAACCTTAACATATTCTCAATTCCCTAAACCTTAACCTATAACCTAACTTAAACCTAAACCTATAACCTACACTTATAACCTAAACCTAAGCCTATAACCCTAACCTATGACCTAAAACCTAAATGTATTCTCAAATCCCTAAACCTAAACCTACACCTAATCCTAATCTTAACTCCCTAACCTAAACCTAAACCTAAACTTGAAAACCCAAACCTAAACCCGATCCTGAACCCGAACCCGATTTCCTAAACCTAAACCTTAACCTATTCTCATTCCCTAAACTCATAGCTTATAACCTAAACCTAAACCTTAACCTAAACCTAAACCTAAACCTATAACCTTAACCTAAACCAAATCCTATGACCTAAAACCTAAATGTATTCTCAAATCTCTAAACCTAAACCTACACCTAATCCTAATCTCAACTCTCTAACCTAAACCTAAACCCGATCCCGAACCGAACCCGATTTCCTAAACCCAAACCTTAACCTATTCTCATTCCCTAAACCTATAGCTTATAACCTAAACCTAAACCTAAACTTAAACCTATAACCTTAACCTAAACCAAATCTTATGACCTAAAACCTAAATGTATTCTCAAATCAGTAAACCTAAACCTACACCTAATCCTAATCTCAACTCCCTAACCTAAACCTAAACCTAAACTTGAAAACCCAAACCTAAACCCGATCCCGAACCCAAACCCGATTTCCTAAACGTAAACCTTAACCTATTCTTAATTCCCTAAACCTATAGCTTATAACCTAAACCTAAACCTAAACCTAAACCTATAACCTTAACCTAAACCAAATCTTATGACCTAAAACCTAAATATATTCTCAAATCTCTAGACCTAAACCTACACCTAATCCTAATCTCAACTCCCTAACCTAAACCTAAACGTAAACTTGAAAACTCAAACCTAAACCCGATCCCGAACCTGATTTCCTAAACCTTAACCTATTCTTAAATCCCTAAACCTAAACCTACACCTAATCCTAATCTCAACTCCCTAACCTAAACCTAAACCTAACTTGAAAACCCAAACCTAAATTCGATCCCGAACCCGAACCCGATTTCTTAAACCTAAACCTTAACCTATTCTCAATTTCCTAAACCTTAACCTATAACCTAACCTAAACCTAAACCTATAACCTACACTTATAACCTAAACCTAAACCTATAACCTAAACCTAAGCCTAAAACCTAAAGCTATGACCTAAAACCTAAATGTATTCTCAAATCCCTAAACCTAAACCTACACCTAATCCTAATCTCAACTCCCTAAACCAAACCTAAACCTTAACTTGAAAACCCAAACTTAAATCCGATCATAAACCTGAACCCGATTTCCTAAACCTAAACCTTAACCCATTCTCAATTCCCTAAACCTTAACCTATAACCTAACCTAAACCTAAACCTAAACCTATAACCTAAACCTAAGCCTAAAACCTAAACCTATGACCTAAAACGTAAATGTATTCTCAAATCCCTAAACCTAAACCTACACCTAATCCTAATCTCAACTCCCTAACCTAAACCTAAACCTAAACTTGAAAACCCAAACCTAAACCCGATCCAGAACCCGATTTCCTAAACCTAAACCTTAACCTATTCTCAATTCCCTAAACCTATAGCTTATAACCTAAACCTAAACCTAAACTTAAACCTATAACCTTAACCTAAACCAAATCCTATGACCTAAAACCTAAATGTATTCTCAAATCTGTAAACCTAAACCTACACCTAATCCTAATCTCAACTCCCTAACCTAAACCTAAACCTAAACTTGAAAACCCAAACCTAAACCCGATCCCAAACCTGAACCCAATTTCCTAAACATAAACCTTAACCTATTCTTAATTTCCTAAACCTATAGCTTATAACCTAAACATAAACCTAAACCTAAACCTAAACCTAAACCTAAACTAAATCTTATGACCTAAAACCTAAATGTATTCTCAAATCTTTAGACCTAAACCTACACCTAATCCTAATCTCAACTCCCTAACCTAAACCTAAACATAAACTTGAAAACCCAAACCTAAACCCGATCCCGAACTCGATTTCCTAAACCTTAACCTATTCTTAAATCCCTAAACCTAAACCTACACCTAATCCTAATCTCAACTCCCTAACCTAAACCTAAACCTAACTTGAAAACCCAAACCTAAATTCGATCCTCGAACCCGAACCCGATTTCCTAAACCTAAACCTTAACCTATTCTCAATTCCTTAAACCTTAACCTATAACCTAACCTAAACCTAAACCTATAACCTACACTTATAACCTAAACCTATAACCTAAACCTAAGCCTAAAACCTAAAGCTATGACCTAAAACCTAAATGTATTCTCAAATCCCTAAACCTAAACCTACACCTAATCCTAATCTCAACTCCCTAAACCAAACCTAAACCTTAACTTGAAAACCCAAACCTAAACCCGATCCCAAACTCGAACCCGATTTCCTAAACCTAAACATTAACCTATTCTCAATTCCCTAAACCTTAACCTATAACCTAACCTAAACCTAAACCTAAACCTATAACCTAAACCTAAGCCTAAAACCTAAACCTATGACCTAAAACGTAAATGTATTCTCAAATCCCTAAACCTAAACCTACACCTAATCCCAATCTCAATTCCCTAACCTAAACCTAAACCTAAACTTGAAAACCCAAACCTAAACCCGATCTCGAACCCGATTTCCTAAACCTAAACCTTAACCTATTCTCAATTCCCTAAACTTATAGCTTATAACCTAAACCTAAACCTAAACCTAAACTTATAACCTTAACCTAAACCAAAACCTATGACCTAAAACCTAAATGTATTCTCAAATATCTAAACCTAAACTAACACCTAATCCTAATCTCAACTCCCTAACCTAAACCTAAACCTAAACTTGAAAACCCAAACCTAAAACCCGAACCCGATTTCCTAAACCTAAACCTTAACCTATTCTCAAATCCCTAAACTTAAACCTACACCTAATCCTAATCTCAACTCCCTAACCTAAACCTAAACCTAAACTTGAAAGCCCAAACCTAAACCCAATCCCGAACCCGAACCCGATTTCCTAAACGTAAACCTTAACCTATTCTCAATTCCCTAAACCTATAGCTTATAACCTAAACCTAAACATAAACCTAAACCTTAGCGTAAACCTATAACCTTAACCTAAACTAAATCTTATGACCTAAAACCTAAATGTATTCTCAAATCTCTAAACCTAAACCTACACCTAATCCTAATCTCAACTCCCTAACCTAAACCTAAACCTAAACTTGAAAACCCAAACCTAAACTCGATCCGAACCCGAACTCGATTTCCTAAACCTTAACCTATTCTCAAATCCCTAAACCTAAACCTACACCTAATCCTAATCTCAACTCCCTAACCTAAACCTAAACCTAACTTGAAAACCCAAACCTAAACCCGATCCCGAACCCGATTTTCTAAACATAAACCTTAACCTATTCTCAATTCCCTAAACCTTAACCTATAACATAACCTAAACCTAAACCTAAACCTATAACCTAAACCTAAGCCTAAAACCTAAACCTATGACCTAAAACGTAAATGTATTCTCAAATCCCTAAACCTAAACCTACACCTAATCCTAATCTTAACTCCCTAACCCAAACCTAAACCTAAACTTGAAAACCCAAACCTAAACCCGATCCCGAACCCGATTTCCTAAACTTAAACCTTAACCTATTCTCAATTCCCTAAACCTATAGCTTATAACCTAAACCTAAACCTAAACCTAAACCTATAACCTTAACCTAAACCAAAACTAAAACCTATGACCTAAAACCTAAATGTATTCTCAAATCTCTAAACCTACACGTAATCCTAATCTCAACTCTCTAACCTAAACCTAAACCTAAACTTGAAAACCCAAACCTAAAACCCGAACCCAACCCGATTTCCTAAACCTAAACCTTAACCTATTCTCAAATCCCTAAACCTAAACCTACACCTAATCCTAATCTAAACTCCCTAACCTAAACCTAAACCTAAACTTGAAAACCCAAACCTAAACTCGATCCCGAACCTAAACCCGAATTCCTAAACCTAAACCTTAACCTATTCTCAAATCCCTAAACCTAAACCTTTACCTAATCCTAATCTCAACTCCCTAACCTAAACCTAAACCTAACTTGAAAATCCAAACCTAAACCCGATCCCGAACCCGAACCCGATTTCCTAAACCTAAACCTTAACCTTTTCTCAATTCCCTAAACCTTAACCTATAACCTAACTTAAACCTAAACCTATAACCTACACTTATAACCTAAACCTAAACCTATAACCTAAACCTAAGCCTAAAACTTAAAAACCTTAACATATAACCTATAAAACCTAAACCTAAACCTAAAACCTAAATGTATTCTCAAAACCCTAAACCTAAACCTACACCTAATCCTAATATCAACTCCCTAACCTAAACCTAAACCTAAACTTGAAAACTCAAACCTAAACTCGATCCCGAACCCGAACCCAATTTCCTAAACCTAAACCTTAACCTATTCTCAATTCCCTAAACCCTAACCTATTACCTAACCTAAACCTAAACCTATAACTCGCACTTATAACCTAAACTTAAGCCTATAACCTAAACCTAAACCTAAAAACGAAATGTATTCTCAAATCCTTAAAACCTAAACCTAATCCTAATCTCAATTCCCTAACCTAAACTTAAACCTAAACTTGAAAACCCAAACTTAAACCTGAACCCGATTTCTTAAACCTAAACCTTAACCTTATCCTATTCTCAATTCTCTAAAGTTATAACCTATATACTATAACCTATAACTTAAACCTAAACCTTAACCAAAGCCTATAACCTAAACCTTAACCTATAACCTATAACCTATAACCTATAACCTATAACATAAACTTATAACCTATTACCCAACTTTAACCTAAACCTAAAACTCAAACCTAAACTTAAACCTATAACTTAAAATCTAAATGTATTCTCAAATCCCTAAACTTAGACCTACACCTAATCCTAATCTCAACTCCCTAACCTAAACCTAAACTTGAAAACCCAAACCTAAACCCGATCCCGAACCCGAACCCAATTGTTGTAATAATGTAGCCTAATCACATGGCAACAAACAAGAATGTATCCCTTTTAATACATACCCCTTTTTACAAAGCTTTAATTTTTGTTGTTGTTTCTATTAATTGAAACACTTTTTTGCATTATTTGCTCGTATTAGTTTTATTTTAATGATCAGTTTTATTTTAAAAAAGTGCCCACTTGTTTGGAAGAAGTTTCTGCAATTCTTCATGATTTTGAATTATAATGTTTTATTGGTTGAATATTTTTTTATTAGATAAAAGACACAAAAAGAAAATTGTTGTTGTTTTTTTCCTTTTTTTTACTTATGATGTTAAACTTATATGTATTATGTGTGGATGAATGCAATGTGGATAAGATTGTTTGTGTTTGGATGGATGTAGTTTATGTTTGGATGGATTTACATAGTTTGGGTTTAGATGGATGTGAATGTGAATATAATGAAATATATTGTATAACAGGTATATATCAGGAAGAATACGATGAAATATATTGTAACAGGTCAAATTTGAAAATGTCGTTTAAGGGTTATAAGAGACGGCTGATAGCAGTCCTTTTAAAGGACGGACCATGACCGTCCTTTTAAAGGACAGTCCATAACCGTCCTTTGAAGGCCCATAAGAGACTGTTTATAGCAGTCCTTTTTAAGGACGGTTCATGACCGTCCTTTTAAAAGACGGTCTATAACTGTCCTTTGAAGGCTAATAAGAGACTGTTCATAGCAGTCCTTTTTAAGGACGGTCAATGACCGTCCTTTAAAAGGACGGTCCATGGCCGTCCTTTGAAGGCTCATAAGAGACTGTCAATGACAGTCCTTTTTAAGGACGGTCCATGACCGTCCTTTTTTTATCAATAAGAATGACGGTTTTCAACCGTCCTTTAAGTAATAGGACACATCAAAATTTGACGGCCTATGCGACGGTCCATGACCCTCCTTTTTGGTCATTTGAGACAGTTTTGGACCGTCCTTTTTTCGTTGTTTTGGCGTAGTGATTGTTCAAATCACTAGCCTACTGTGATGTATGTACAACTCAGAACCCTACAGCGTACTTTAAATCTGTGGAGCACACTTTGATATATATATATATAGAGAGAGAGAGAGAGAGAAAGAGAGAGTGCCGGTCTCCTACGAACCATACCGCACGGAATTTATGTGCGAGTCTTCATGTCCACCGTAGGATGAGGAGAGCGGCTGGCATTCTACTTTTTTCTTGAGAGAGTCTTTGAAGGGAAGACTCTACCCTACGCTCAAGGATAGACTCACGTGAAAGTCTTTGCCATAAAGATCCTGTGAAAGAGCTTACTATGATGTTTTTGATAAATCCAACCCGTTCATCTATTTTTTGAGATCATTTTAAGACAAGCTACAGAAAATCAAATGGATACGAAAGTCAAGTGTGCCGCACTAGAGGAAAAAGTTTTGATTCAGTCACCACCGTTGAAATATTTTTAAAGCCACGAAAGTTTCTTATCATGCTAATTTTTTATTGTTTTCACTTTATCCCAGAAAGAATGATCTTGTAAACCGTTTGGATGGCATAAACCGTTTGGATGGCATATAAAAATCAAGGTGGAGCCTAAGAAAGTTTCAACGGTAGAAAACTCCTTCCCCAGTTTTACCTCTTATATGGCCCACTTGAATTTTGAATCGATATCATTTTCAGTAGCATGTCATAAAATGAGCTCGGAAAACGGATGGACGGGATGGATTTATCAAAAACATCACGGTGGACCCCGCCTAGCATCCAGCGCAAGAACATCCTGCGAAGGCTTTAGCAGGAAATCCGCGTCCATTCGCGTTCCTCCGGGAAGCAGATTGCATACTGAGTAACTCAGCACGCTAAGCGTGCTGAGTAAACTCTATGGGGTTCACCATGATTTGCATATTTTATCTACTCCGTCCATCCATTATAAAGGATAATTTTATGGCTCGATCCTAAAAATGACATATATCAAAATCTCAATTGGACCTCACCATGGGAAATAGTGTGAATTGAAATTCTACCGTTGAAAATTTCTTTGGGCCCACAGAAGTCACTATGGGCCCTAGCAAGGTTTCAACGGTGGAAGTCATTATTGGCATTGTTTCTTATAATATGGTCCACTTGAGCTTGGGGAATACTTTTATTTTATAGTCAACCACTAAAATAATCTCGAAAAACGGATGGACGGCGTGGATAACCTACATTCATTCATAGTAGCCCAACTGAGTTTACTCAGTAAGTGTGCTGAGTAACTCAGTACGCAATCCTATTTCGTTCCATTCCTCCGCGTCCCTCCCTGGCGCGGATTAGGTACTTCCCCCGCCCATTCCGAGCTCGGGACAGGCAGACGCTTTCAGGGTCCACCATGATTTTTAATTTTATCTAAGTCGTTCATCCATTTTTTTTCATATCGTTTTAGAGCACTGAATAAAAAATAAGATAGATCCAACACTCAATTGGACCACACCACAGAAAGCAGCAGTGCTAAGGATACCCACCGTTGAAACCTTCTTAGAGTCTATCGTGTTTTTTATTTTCCATCCAACCTGTTTATACGGTCATATACACCTGGGTGAATTGAAAAAATAAATATCACCTTGATCCAAAACTTCTGTGGTCCCCAAGAATTTTTCAACGGTAAGAATCTAATCCCCACTTTGTGGTCCATTTAACCCTTTGATATTCTCCATTTTTGTCTTAATAATTTAAAATGATATGGAAAAATGGATGGACCGTGTGATTGTAATTTAATTGGACCGTGTGATTGTGTAATTGCATCTATGATTGAGATGGAACAATCACTGTTCAGCAAACAAGTAAAAAAGCATGAGAGTCAGGGAGGTGGATTACGGACTGAGTAACTCAGTAGGGTGGGGTCCACTATGATTGATCTATTTTATCTAATCCGTCTATACATTTTACCAGATGATTTTAGGGCCTTATCCCAAAATTGAAGCATATAGAAAGCTAAAATGGACCACATCACAGGAAACAGTGTGAATTAAATGTCTAACGATTGAAAATTTCTTGGGGGCCATAAAAGCTTTGGATCAATCTTATATTTGTTTTTTTTCCATTCATCCATGTTTGTGTGATCTTATGAGAAGTTTAGATGACAAATAAACATCACCGTAGGGCCTAACAAGGTTTCAACGGTGGAAATCATTATTTCCACTATTTCCTGTGTTATGGTCCACTTGATCTTTAGATCAACTTCAATTTTGGGATCAACCCCTAAAATGATCTGAAAAAATGGATGGATAGTGTGGATAAACCACATCAATTCACAGTGGGCCCAACAGTGTTTACTCAGTACGATAAGATCCGATTTCGAAAGTCAGGATGCTGTAGTGGACCCACCACAGAAAACAGTGGTGGGTCCACCATAATGTTTATTTGAAATCTAACCTGTTCAAAAGTTAAAAATTACATGAAAGAAGGGAAAACACAAATATCAGCTTAATCTAAAACTTTTGTGGCCTTTAGAAGTTCTTAATGGTGGACGTCACTGTCCCCACTATTTTCTGTGTTAGGTCCACTGGAGATTTGGATTTAATTTATTCTTTGGATATTACCTTAAAATGATCTCTCCAAATGGATGAAAGGTGTGGATACAAAACAGACATCATGGTGGGCCCATGGAAATTGCTGAAGTCACTTAGTAGCTAGCTTCTCACCCTTTCAGTATCTAATCTGCGCCCGGAGAGTCTGCTTTCGCAAACGAAGGATCCAGACTCCTACGTCCTAAGTAAACTCCGTGGGTCCACCATGATTTATGTATTTTATCCTCTCCGTCCATTCATTTTACCAAATAATTTTAGGGATTGACACAAAAAATCAGGCATATTAAAAGTTCAAATTGACCACACCACTGGAAACAGTTGAATTGAACATCCACCTTACAAAAAATTCTTGAGAGTCACATGAGCTTTGAATCAAGCTTATATTTGTGTTTACCTTCATCCATGTTGTACAATCTTATGAACATGTTGGATACAAATAAACATCACTATGGAGCCTATAAAGGGTATGATCCAATTGATCTGTGTATGTGCTTCAATTATGGGCTCAACACCATAAATTTCAACTGTGGTCACTAAATTCCCACTGTTTCCTCTCATGTGGCCCATTTAATTTTTGGAACCTCCTCATTCTTGGTCGCATAACCTAAAATGATTTCAAAAAACGGATGGACAGGTTGGATTTATCACAAACATCCTAGTAGGCCCCACACAAAATCCTTTCGCATGATCTTCATGCAAAAGGCTTTGGCCGAAAATCCTATTACAATTCAAAATTTCTCTCTGTGATTGTAGGAGAGTCTTCTCTTCAAAGACTCTCTCTCTCTCTAAAGGAAGTGGAATCCCAGCCGCTCTCCTCATCCTACGGCGGACATGAAGGCTCGCACATAAATTCCGTGCGGTATGGTTCGTAGGAGACCGGCACTATATATATATATATATAGGGAAAAGGTACAATGCGCGCTCAAGCTGATTTTAACGCCCCACAAGGTCGAGTTGTGTGGGCCCCACCGTGATGCATTTTGAACATCTACCCCATCCGTTAGATGTACCATTCCATCATGAGCCTAGGTCTCAAAAATCAAGTCAATCCGTGACTTGTGTGGGCCACACCACTTACAAAAGTGGGGAGGGGTCGTGCACCATTAAAACATTCATAACCATTTTTTAGGGCCCACCGCGATGTAGTTTGCAAATCCAGACCATCCATTATGTGTATCCCACTTGAACGAGGGTTCAGACCAAGTTTCAGGCGCATGCAAAACTCAGGTGGGCCCCACCAAGTGCTTTTATATGTTTTAACGGTGTCTTCACATAATTTTAGATGGTATGGCCCACCTAAGTTCCGTATACGGCTGATTTTTGGGATATCCCATAATTTAAAGGGTACCCATCAAATGCATGGTGTTGATGGTCAACACGCATCATGGTGGGGCCCATGCAGCTCGACCTCACGATAAGCTTATCGTCAGCTCGAGCGCATTGTACCTTTTCCCTATATATATATATATATATATATATATATATATATATATATATATATATATATATATATATATATATATATATATCCCATATATATGGGATATCCCATATAAGCTTTTCGTGAGGTCGAGCTATGTGGGCCCCACCATGATGCGTGTCGACCATCAACACCATGCATTTGATAGGTACCCTTTAATTTATGGGATATCCCAAAAATCAGCCGTATAAGGAACTCAAGTGGGCCATACCATCTAAAATTATGTGAAGACACCATTAAAATATATAAAAGCACTTGGTGGGGCCCACCTGAGTTTTGCATGCGCCTGAAACTTGGTCTGAACCCTCATTCAAGTGGGATACACATAATGGATGGCTGGATTTGCAAACCACATCTCGGTGGGCCCTCAAAAATGGTTATGAATGTTTTAATGGTGCACGGCCCCTCTCCACTTCTGTATGTGGTGTGGCCCACACAAGTCACAGATTGACTTAATTTTTGGGACCTAAGCCCACGATGGAATGGTGCATTTGACTGATGGGGTAGATGTTCGAAAAGCATCACGGTGGGGCCCACACAACTAGACCTCATGGGACGGACCCGTGAGCTCGAGCGCATTGTACCTTTTCCCATATTATATATATATATATATATATGTGTGTGTGTGTGTGTGTGTGTGTGTGTGTGTGTGTCTTATTTATTTCATTCATTTATTTTTCAATTTATTTTAAGGCATGATTTTAAAATTGAAGCATATCCAAAGCTCAAGTGGACCACATTAGAGAAAATCATGGAAATTGAAAACCTAACATTGAAAATTTGTTGGGCCGTAAAAGCTTAAGATCAAGCTGATATTTGTTTTTTTCCTCTGTCGGTGTGACCTTATTAACAGGTTGGGTGACCGATAACATTGCTTCAAGCCAAGCTACGATAGCTAACATTGTGGAGATTCATCTGGAAGATGGGTCGATAGCATTTGACCATTCCTCAATCAAGGAAGCTGCTATCTCCTTTTTCTCCTCAATGATGCAATGCAGTCACTCCACAATCCCTGATGATCTACTGGATGTGATCCCTTCTCGCCTTTCAGCTGATGATATTGCCGATCTTTTGGCGGAACCCTTCGCTGAAGAAGTCCTTTCAGCAGCTCAGGGAATTTCCTCGAATGGGGCTCATAGGCCAAATGGTTTCACTGCCACCTTCTTTCACAGTTGTTGGGATATTATGGGCCATGATATCCTTCTTGCTCCGCATCCCTTTTTAATGGGAGCCCCCTCCCAAGGTCCTTTACCGCAACTCTTATTTGTCTCATCCCTAAGAAGCCCGCGCCAAAAAATTTCTCTGATTATCGTCCTATTAGTCTATGTAATTATATTTATAAAATCTTCTCTAAATTGTTTCTTAATAGACTAAGTAGGATTAGGGTTGAAAGTCGGGCGGATTCAACCCGACTAACCCGTGACCGACCCGACATTGAGTTGGGCTTAGGCAAGATTTATTGGGTTTGGTCTCAGGCTTGGGTTATATAAACACCAACCCAATAAAACTTGGATTGGGCTTGGTTTGAGGTCTCAGGTCGTCTGACCCAATCCGAACTAATTGAGTGTGGATCGTCTGTGTTGAAGGCATGGAAAATTCTAGTGTCGTCAGGTCTCATTAGTCCACATTATTTCCAATTAGCCAAGCTAAAAAGATACGCCGAATTTCTCTCTTACAAATAGATTGGGTGCTATACAACATGACTTTTAAAGGAGTGGTTGTCCTGTATTTTAACTTGTTTATTTAGAAAAAATGAAGTTCTTTATGATAAATAATTACATATATAATTAATAAAATCAAAGGTACAAAAAATAAGGCATGTATAGAAATATAATAGACTAATGTAATAACGAAAATATTAGCATGTATCCGCCCTACCAACCCGACCAACCCGACTGAGATTACTTGAGTTGGGCTTGGGTTGAGAATTCCCAACCCGAGGTTGGGTTGGGTTAAGGTTGAGGCATGGGAATCTTGGGTTGGGCTAGGGTTGAGCACCAACCTGACCAAACCTGCCTAACTTTCAGCCCTAAGTAGGATCCTCCCCAAAATCATCTCGCCCGAACAAGGGGCCTTCGTCCAAGGGAGATTGATTGCAGAAAATTGCGCCCTTGCCCAGGAAGCTTTCAGGGACATTGACAAAAGGGTCTGCGGTAGTATCATCCTCATCAAATTGGACATGGAGAAAGCGTATGATAGATTGGATTAGGTCTTCCTCAAACTAGTCCTTCGTCGATTTGGCTTTCAGTAAATCTAGAGAGATTTAATCGAGAAGTGTTGGTGTAACTCATGGTTTTCAGTTTTAATCAACGGTGAACCAAGTGGCTTCTTCCGATCGACAAAAAGACTTCATCAAGGAGACCCAATCTCCCCGGCCCTGTTCATTCTAGCGTCAGAAGCCCTGAGTCATGGCTTCCATTAGCTCACCTCGTCCGGTCTTTGCCAGCCTTTTAGCACCATTCGTCGAGGTCCCTTCCTTTCCCATCTTCTTTTTGCAGATGATACTCTGTTATTGGCTAATTAAAGTCGAAACTCACTAAAGCACATCAAACTCTTCCTTAACCGATACCAAGCGGCATCTGAGCAGAAAACCAACCTCCGTAAGAGCTTCTTCATCCTTTCTGCGCACCAATCAGAATCCCGTATCAAATCAGCCCAAAGAATTTTGGGATTTAATAAGGGAGAGAGGTCGTTCACTTATCTTGGGGTCCCAATTTTCAAGGGGCGCATGAAGAGAGCTTTCTTCCAAGAAATGTTGGAGAAATTCCAGACAAGAATTTCGGGATGAAAAGCCAGAATCCTCTCTCAAGCGGGTCGTTCGACCCTAATCAATCATGTTCTTTACAGCATATCGGTTCCCTCAATGTCTATGTTTGATATTCCCCTTTCCCTGATCAAGAACCTTGAGCAGGCCTGCACAAATTTTTTCTGGGCTAGGAAGGCGACCGAAAAAAGTGTCATTGGCTTAGTTAGAAGCGCATTGCGAGGCCCAAAGACGAAGGTGGCTTGGGCGTTAAAAGCCTAGTCAGCGTTATGCAAGCTCTAAGGATGAAAATGGCATAGTCAATCAGATACAGGGGAGACGCCAGCTGCTGGGTAGCCTTTATCAGATCCAAGTACCTGACGAACATCCACTATGCTGCTGGGTACAGCCTCTACTCTCTTGCTCCCCTCTATGGAAACATACCTATCAACTTTTACCCGCTATCGAGACTGCTGCTTACTAGATCATTGGCCGAGGTGAGATGAACTTTGGTTTGGGCTTGGCCGTCTCGCTGACAGGAGCCTCCAACCAACTCCCCCATCGACTCTGCAGATCGGGGACTTCATCGGCCCCTCAGGTTGGTTAGACCCTGATTCTCTCCGCTCTCTCCTCCCACAAGTAGTTCTTGACCACATTGAAGATGAAGGGACCTGCACCTTTGCTGAAACTGACAGACGTGTCTGGAGCCTCACTCCTTCCTTGCGTGGAAGATCATCCATAAGGCGGTCCCGGTTGACGACAAAATTCAATCTAGAGGTATCTCTTTAGCCTCTTCTTGTCTTTGTTGCTCGCCTCGGAAGCAGCCCCACATTGAAATCATCTACCATGTTTTCTCATCGGGTAAGTTAGCATCGAAAGTTTAGAGCCACTTCCGAGCCCTTTTCCTCATCTAGCGAGCTTCGGTCAGTTCTACAGTGGGGAGAGACACTTCTTGGTGGAATATTCCTGCCACGTCTAGTCGCCTCAAATCTATTAGAAGTTTAGCCCTAGTTCTCATTTTCTGGGAGCTTTGAAAAGCTCAAAATGCAGCCTGAGTTAAATGCAGCCTGATTTGATAACTGCCCCCCCCCCCGAATAGGGCCATCTGGGAGGGCCTCTCCTTTTGTGCTAAGTTGGGCCTCCCTATAGTGGAAGTTGTCAGTGACTCCAAATCTGTTGTCTCGCTCCTTTCAGAGATTTCACTTTCTTCTTGGTCTATGTGCTATTGGCGGCTCCAAATCCTATCATTCAAGAGAGATATGGAAATTTCTTTTTCTCACATCCCCGGGGAGGCTAATGGTGTTGCCGATAGTCTAGCAAAAAATTAGTAGTAGATCCCAATCGTCCAAGATTCTCAATTATTTAGCAAAGGTCCCTCATATCTCCAAAGGACTTCTTTTCTAGATAGGGTGGGGCTGGGTAATATAAAAGAGAGAGGGAGATAATTTTGCTCCCTTTTACTTTTCTTCTTACAATATGTGGGCCCTTGTTCTTTTTGACCCCAGCCCGCCGGAAATTTCTATTGTAAATACACAACTTATATATATATATATATATATATATATATATATATATATATATATATATATATGATAGTTTTTTAAAAAATAATTAATTAATTAAATTTTTTTAAAAAAAATGGGTGACCAGTAAACGTCACCATAGCCCTAGACAGGTTTCAATCGATCGACGTCATTATCCCAGCTATTTCTCGTGGTGTGGCCTACTTGAGCTTTGGATATGCTTCATTTTTCAGGGACGGGGATTTTCTACAAAGCCCTTTTGCAGAAAGTTCCTGTGCAAGATTCTGTGTGGGTCTAGTTAGATGTTTGTGAGAAATCCAACCCCTATGTCCATTTTTGAAGTTCATTTTATGATGTGATATCAAAAATATTGAGGATCGAGAGCTCAAATGGGCCACACGAGAGGAAACAGTGGAGATTTAGTGATCACCGTTGAAATATTTATGCCTATAAAAGTTTTTAACGATATAATTTTTTTATTTTTTTACTTTATCTGAGTGAAAATGACGTTATAAACGGTTTAGATGGCATAGAAACAGCAAGGTGGAGCCTAGGAAGGTTTCAACTGTAGGAATTCCTTTCCCCACTGTTTCATCTCCTATGGCCCACTTGAGTTTTGGATCCTCCTGAATTTTGGTAGCATACATTAAAATGAGGTCGAAAAACGGATGGACCTATTTGATTTCTCGGAAACATTGCAGTGGGCCCCACCTAGAATCCTTGCGCAGGAACTTCCTGCGAAACCCTTTAGCAGGAAATCCGCATCCATTTTTTTGTTCCACTCCGTAATCCGTGTCTGGTTAGGTCATTGGCTAGCTATTAATCATTTAAAGAGTGTGGCCCACCTACTAGCTGACTGGACCTGAATTCAATGACAGGTGCTATTCACGCCGGATGCGGATTGCGTACTACCCCGGCCCGTCCCTAGCTCCGAACGGGCAGTTCTGTTGGCGTGCCCACCGTGATGTATCTGTACATTCAAGCCGTCAATCCCTTTTATCGGATTATTTAAGGCATGAACACAAAAATGAGGCAGATCCAACGCTCAAGTGGACCACACCAAATAATAAGCTTGGTTGCATTAAAATGCACAAAGCATGCATTAAATGTCAGTTGCATTAAATTCAAGAGTAATGTGTGGTGTGGTCCAGTTGACCGTTGGATCTGCTTCACTTTTGCATTTATGCCTTAAAATAATCTGAGAAAGGGATAGATGGCTTGGATGTACAGATACATCACGGTGGGCCCGCCCACAGAACTGCCCGTTCGGAGCTGGGACGGGCGGGGGTAGTACGCAATCCGCGTCCATTCACGCCTGTAGGATTCACACTTGCATGTGTGTAAGCGTTGGGAATCTAACCGACTAGCTTAGTCGCTTCTCTTTTTATTTTGACCAACAACCTTCTTTTTTCTTTTCTTTTTTTTTCCAGAGAGCATCTTAGCTAATTTATTTTTGGGACCTGACATATACACCAGTCCTGTTTTGAAAATACACCCATTTTCCCACTTTTGATAATTCAATTACACAACGACTTCAACAATAGTACAGTAACTACTCTGAACCTGCCACAGAACCATTCTATTTCCTTCAATTTCGTGGAAATGCACCTAACATGGTAGATAGGTCAATGCCATTTTAACAAGAACATGGCCCTGACAATTCATGCTGGTCCAGTCATAAGGTAGGTTACTAGGGGTGCAAATGGGTCCACTTGGGTTGACCTAATGAGTCATTGGACCTGACTCAAAATTAAATTGGTTTGGGTCCAATATTTGATTTGTGGAGCACGTCTAGGTCTTGAAGTTCAAAGACCTGATGGGTCATCAGACCCAACTTGAAATTAAAAATTTTGAGTTGACCCAGTTGGTCATTGGACCTGATCTGAAATTAAACAGGCCTGGGTCCAATATTTGGACCAAAGGAATGGGTCTTGGTCCAGAAGTTCAACCAAATTAATTACTAAAATGGTAGGGTTTGGGACCTCCAAAATCAACCCTACCAACTGGACCCCATTTTTTAAATGGGTCTAATTTCGGTTGTCCTAAAATGGACCCAACCTGGACTTGACTCAAGTTAGTTAATCATGGGAATCTAGGGGAAAGAGAGAATTAAGACAGTATTTATAATTGCTAGGTTTAAGTAGGTATAGTGAAAATTAGAAAATTATCACTAGTTAATAAATGGATGGATGTGAATGCAGGTTGGATCCAACGTTCTGGCACTTAACATGCTAGTCAGAAAGAAATGGATGGATGCAAAAGTTCGAATAAAACCATTTTATGTGATCAATTTTCATGTCTCGGCAGATTCAACAAAAAGAAAGAGGAAGGAAGGCCATCTCGGAGAATAGCACATTAATGCAAACTTGTACAAGATCTGAGCCATCTATGTAGGGATATATCATTGTGAAAAGCTGTGGGCCAACCCTTAATTTCAGGGGTGGTGTTTGGATCCTCTTATATGCAAATCTGGCCTATTAAATAGATAAGTGGGCTTATTTTTATTTTAGACCCAAATCAAATTTTAACAGGTTGGGTCTAGGGCGAAGATGGATACTGAATTCTTAAATAGATTGGATCGGCGACTCCACTCAACCTAACCAAACCCATTTGCACCCTACAAGTGACACACAGGTAAAATAAGGCATATCCACTCATAAGATAGGCTATACATAAAACAACAGTCCTTTCTTTTAACTGTTAATGTAAGTAAAAAAACTTGTACCAACTAATGATTGGCCTCGCCGTTGAAAGGCCCTAGTGTAACAAGCAGTCCACGGAGCTGCATTCTTACTCAGTCCATATGCACATCGCTTTCTCCGGGCGGTTGGCCACCTATCCTAGATCTTCTCTTTTATAAGAAGATCCCAGGCTCAATCTGATTTAGTATCAAGGTGATTTTATTTTCATTTCTATAGATATGGGTGTGAAGTGAGACAAAGTAGTGTGTAATGAACTATAATTGTGAAAAGGTTGGAAGATCTGGCTAAAGAAGGTGATCGCTCTGTAGATTTACTCCCATGGTTTGATCCTTCCCAGTAAAACATGCGTGTTCAAATTCTATCACTTTTATGAAAGAAGGGGGGACCATCCTCTAACACTTAAAAGTATTCATCAATGACCGATAGCGTAATTCTCAAAGGGGGACCACCCTCTAACACCTAAAGTATTCCTTAATGACTGATAGTGTGTATAACAAGGCCCTTCGCTGAATTGTCGATTGGAGTTTACAGGAGTCCAAAGTACCAAACTAGAAAAAGTCTTTGGTCTACATGCCTTGGTGGAAACGGTAGACAATCGTTGATCTCTCCTAGCTCGTGACTGGCGACTTCCTTCAATGCCACTCTCTTTGCCGACGAAAAAGAGGAAGGACATCAACAGATACAGTAGGAAAGTAGTAATAGTAACCTTATTGGCCTTACTAGTAGGAGGGCTTCTGGCCCAAACAAAAAACATGAGTGCCTAGTGCAATACTGTCATTTGGCCATATCTTGCTAGTCCCAGTAGACAATTGGCCAGGTCACCTACCCTCCTCTCCACACCATGCTCCCTCAAAAAAGGGACCACAAAGCATGACACGAGTTTTAGTTCTAGTATATCATAAAAGATTCAACACTAACGAGTAGACATTAGTAACTAATGTCATGAAATACCTACTAATCACATGACTCATGATGATATGAGAAGCTACTTAAAAATTAAGGTTGTCTTAAAGATTGAATAAATAATCACCAAGAAGATAATTAAACACCACTTGATTAGATTAGTAGTGCTATGGGTCAACAAAAGTCTCTCTTGTTGCAACAGCCTCCGAATAATCTAAAGGGGGGCAAATCATGACAGTTTTGGACTCCATGCAATTGGATGTCCTCAAAACCAAATACAGCTGAATTTGTTGTTGGGCTTATATCATTTCAAACTCAGCTGAAGTTTGGAGTTGTGCACAAATAATAAAAATATAATGATAATAAAAATAATAATTATAATTATAATGAAACATTATGCTTATCTTGAATTCTATTTTATAGTTCTTTTGCCCCAGAGAAAATGAGGTGGGCTTGAAGGGCCAGATGATGGGGCCAAAGGCCACCCCTTAGGGGTATTTCTATCTTTTCCTAGTTAGGTTAGGTTTGGTAATGCATATATATATATATATATATATATATATATATATATATATATATATATATATATATATATATATATATATATATATATATATATATAAAAGGTTTGGTGGTTGGTTATGGGTGTGAGAGAGAGAAAAAATTCGTAATCTTAGTCATAATGAAAATCTCTTTGATCATATTCGCCCATTAACAAACACTCTTGCGACAAACCACGTAAATTCTTGTATTTTTTAAGTCCCCATATTTCTGTCTTTTCATAATTATGTTTGGGAACCCATAAATGAAGTTTGGTCACTGGTTTTGGGTGTGAGAGAAGAAAATTATAATCTTAGTCATAATGAAAATCTCCTTGATCATCTTCGTCCATGGATACATACACTCTCATGACGAATCATGTAGATTCTTGTACATTTCTTACTTTCAAATATTCATGAACCAATCTCGCGCAACATGAAATCTACTTGATTGGGTAATCAGCTTTCTGTTTTTCCCCTCACAAAGTCACTGTTAATTTCAACCATTCGTTGGAATGAGCAGAATATCAACCAGAAGAAAAGGTTTTGAGTGCGAGAAGTACAATAAAAGATATATGAAATAGAATATCAACCAGAAGAAAAGGTTTTGAGTGGGAGAATAATATTAAAAGATGTATGAGATATGTCCCACTGTTATATGTTAATTAAGTAGGAGATGTTGGTCATGGGTCCATCTGAGCCTCACATGTTTCATCCCTGAGGGAGCATGACATGTATATATGGGAAATGCTAACACCCACTTACATAGCTTCTAAATAAGACATACTAACACAACATTTATAGTGTGATTAATCTTGATTTCTCAATCAAGCTCTCAATTTTACTTTTTTTACTAGAGGAAAGAAGAGAGAAATTTTATTATATTGTAAAAGTTCAACTAATTAACTACAGAATTGCAGTTATAACCAAATGTAAAAAAGAAAATAGTACAAGAAAAGGATAACTGCAACTGCATTTTCATAGTGATTTGTAATTTTAGCCTTTTTTTAATTCAATTTATGATTTGAATTCTGTGTGTGTCTTGTACTACTATTCGGGTATTCAGGCCACGATGAATAAAAAAATCAAATCAAATTAGCTGACTCTAACACTTTGAATGTTGGCTGCAGCTGTATTGCTAACCGTTCGTTGTGGTAAATCATTCGTCACATAGTTAGCATTGTCTAACCAAATTGATTTGGTGGACTTATAAACAATCCATGATAGTTAGCATTGTCTAACCAAATTGCTTCTCTGGAATTATAAACAATCAATGAATATACCTACTCAATAACTGTTTAGAGACTATGACTAGAAGTTTTATTTCTCTACCCAATCTTAGTTGTCCATATATATTTCATACTAGTCTTCTATGGGTAACATCATCCACTGAATGTTATTTTTTGCATCAAAGCCTGCCAATAGATAGAATGGAATGATTCCTATGCGTTCACAAACAAGAGAAAGGCCTATGATCCCCTCTCGCTCTATGGGCCCAAGAAAGCTGGAGGAAATTAAAGAAAAGAAAAAAGAAACCTAGAGAATCTTAGGCCATGAAGATTGCAAGGGCTCTCTCTCTCTCTCTCTCTCTCTCTCTCTCTGGGCGAGGCAAGCTGGCGGAAAAGAAAAGATAAAAGAAACTGAGAGAATCCTAGGCCATGAAGATTTTGAGGAAGATAGGTTAGGTTTTCCCTCTCTCCACTTCCTCTTTATAACAATTAAAATATTTCGAAAAATATAATAGTCCATGAGACTGCTCAATTACATAGCATGCATGCCCTCACCTTAGCATACCATTACCTTTATAAGTCTTTCTAAAATAACCTTTTTCTACAAGGGTTATGCTAGAGTACACTAATACATGTATGCACCTCTCTAGAAAGGTAGCCCACTGTGAAAGTTTGACATCTAAAAAAAATTAGACCGCTCCAACTTTCACATAGGCCACCTATAAATTTAGAGGCTTTTGAGTGGTTTACTACTTTATTTTTTGGTGTGGCCCACTTTATAATTGAATAAGCTTGATTTTTGAAGTACCTCATCATCATAGTGGTTTGCTATTGTATTTTTTGGTGTAGCCCACTTTATGATTGAATAAACTCGATTTTTTAAGTACCCCAGCATCAGAGTGGTTTACTATTATATTTTTTGGTGTGGCCCACTTTATGATTGAATAAGCTTGATTTTTTAAGTACCCCATCATCAGAGTGTTAGGAGCCTTGCACAAAGCCTTAGGATCTAGCCCTCCAGAACAAACCAGAATTATGGATAATAAAGCAATGAAAATAATCAATGTATCAATCACACACCACACGAGATTTTCACGTGGAAAACCCTCCAAGAGATAAAAACCACAGGACCTCGTCCAGATCAACAATCCACTATGAAGTAGAACGTTACAAACTTCTTCACTCACGCAGGAGTGGATAAACAATGAGAGAAACAAAGAAAACAGAGAGATCTCCACGAGCATAACCTTACGAAGACATAGAAGCGCTGAGATATAGATTGCACAATAGATAACCTCCACGAGCATAACCTCCCTTCTATAAGCTTTCTCTCTCTCTTTTCCTCTCTCTCTCACCTTTGATAGCCCTAAACCCTTTAACAAATCCCTTATAAAGCTTTAGAAAACTCTCTTGTTATACCTAGAAAGCCCTAGGAACTCCTATTTATAGTTTTAGGAAACTCCCTTCCGCATCCCAGTTGCGAAAAGACTTACGACATGAATTCCGCGCAAAATCACTGAACGAATCTGCGTAACATCGACTGGCCGAACCGAGTCCACGACCGGTCGAGAGCCACCTACAACCGGTCGAGCACCTCTTTCGACTGGTCGAGTACCCCGGAGAAAAATAGTCTACAGTCGTTGGACTTTAAGTCGTGCCACGACTCAACTCCTACAACTGGTCGACGACGGGTCAAAAAAAACTCATCAAATCTTCACCTTTTTGACTCAGGAGGGATTCACCTTCTTCAAGCCAGCCAGGTTTCTACAAATCTCAAACTTGCCGTTGAGCAAAGCCTCTTGGTCATCATGTATGACCCATTATCGTCCGTGTGGACCTTCTTAAGCTGTAACACCTTATGTTTCAAAGTATCCCTGATCCAGTGATACCGAATCTCTATGTGCTTCGACTTGGAATGCTGACTTGGATTCTTGCTCAAGTGTATAGCACTCTGACTATCGCAATAGACCACGTGCTCCTCCTACTTTAGGCTAAGTTCTTGTAGGAACCTCTTCATCCAAAGTATCTCTTTACATACCTCTGTGACTACAATGTACTCAGCCTCTGTCGTCGACAACGCTACGACCTTCTGTAGCTTGCTCTGCCAGGAAACCGCTCTCCCTGCAAGCGTGAATATGAACTCCGATGTAGACTTCCTGGAGTCTATGTCACCTGTCATATCTACATCTATATAGCCCTCTAACACAGGTTTTCCGTCACCATAGCATAGGCTTAACCTGGATGAGCATCTTAGATACCGTAGTATCCACTTAACCGCTGCCCAATGTTCTTTGCCAGGATTGGCAAGATACCGGCTAACAACACCAACCGCATATGTTATGTCTGGGTGTGTACACACCATAGCATACATCAAGCTTCCTACAGCTGACGCGTAGGGCATCTTCTGCATTTCTTCCACCTCTGCCTTCGTCTTGGGACACTGCCTGTTGCTCAATCTGAAGTGACCATCCAGTGGATCTTGACCCGACTCATTGCGATTCATATTGAACCGCTCTAGAACTTTCTCAATATACCGCTCTTGTGACAGCCAAAGCTTCATGCTGCTTCTGTCACGGGCTATCTCCATTCCTAGGATCTGTTTAGCCAGGCCCAAATCTTTCATCGCAAAAGACTTGCCCAACTCCTGTTTCAGCCTGTCGATTTTCTTGATATCTTTTCCCATGATGAGCATGTCATCAACATATAACAGCAGAACTAAGAAATCACCATCTGAGAACTTGCGCGTGAACACACAGTAGTCCGACTCCGTTTTGTCATATCCATGCTTCAACATAAACAAGTCGAATTTTTTGTACCATTGTCGTGGAGCTTGTTTCAGCCCATACAAGCTCTTCCTCAGCCTACACACCATATGCTCCTTGCCCTTGACTTCGAATCCTTTTGGTTGGTACATGTAGATCTCTTCTTCCAGGTCACCATGGAGAAAGGCAGTTTTAACATCTAACTGCTCTATCTCCAGATCTATGCTATCCGCCAACCCAAGCAATATCCGTATGGATGTCATCTTTACCACTGGTGAGAATATCTCCTCGAAGTCTATGCCTTTCCTCTGACCATACCCTTTCACAACAAATCTGGCCTTGAACCTCGTCTGTGAATTCTTCTACTCAATCTTCTTTCTGAACACTCACTTGTTGCTCAGAGCTTTCTTGCCCTTAGGCAGTTTCACCATGTCATAGGTGTGGTTCTTATGCAAGGATTTCATCTCCTCTTGCATAGCTTTCAACCACTCCCCCTTATGCTCATCGGTTAGGGCATCAAAATAATCTTCTGGCTCTCCCCCATCAATGAGCTTAATGTACTCATGCGGCGAGTACCTCTTGGACGGCTATCTGTCCCTAGATGACCTTCTCACTTGTGGCTCAACAGGTGGATCAAGTGGGGGTTGCTCCCCTGGTCCATCTTCTGAAGGAACTCCCTCGTCCTCTGCACCTTGTTATACTCCCCCATCATCAGGCACCACAGGAGGAGTAACCGAATCCATATCCTCTAGCTCACCTAAACTAGGCTGGTTCTTCTCTGGCTTACCAATGTCTTCTATACACTGATCTTCAAAGAAAACCACATCTCTAATCTTGACAAGCTTCCTCTCCGTCGGATCCCACAATCTATAGTCGAATTTTTCATCACCGTATCCCAAGAACACACACTGCCTGATCTTCATATCAAGCTTGGACCTCTCGTCCTTTGGTACATGAACGGATGTCCTGCATCCAAACACCCTGAGATGACTGTACGATGGATCATGTCCAATCCACACCTTCTCAGGCACTTCTCCATTCAACGGGACTGATGGAGATCTGTTTATCAAATACACTGCCGTGTGCATTGCTTCTCCCCAGAACGTCTTGGGCAACTTCGCATGGGATAACATGTATCTGATTCTCTCTACAATGGTGGGATTCATTCGCTCAGCCACACCATTATGCTGGGGGGTCTTGGGAACCATCTGTTTATGCCGTATACCCAGGGACTTACAATACTCACGAAAGTCACCAATGTATTCACCACCATTGTCAGTGCGGATGTACTTCAATGATCTACCTGTCTCTCTCTCAACCATAGCATGAAACAATTTAAACACACCAAAGACCTTGTCCTTCGATTTCAAAGCATAAACCCAAACCCTCCTCGATGCATCATCTATAAAAGTACAAAATACAATGCCCCACCCAAGGTTTTTGTCCTCATAGGACCACAAACATCAGAATAAATCAAATCTAATGTATGCACTTTATTAACATGAGAAACAGTTTTAATAAATGAAACTCTATATTGTTTCTCTAATAAACAATTAAGATAAATTTTGAGAGGTGTACCTGTCACATCTGAAAGGATCCGCTTCCTTGCTAGTAGCTGAAGCCCTTTTCACTCATGTGGCCTAGACGCCTGTGTCACATGTCAATAGCTGAATCTTCCGCTGCGTTTAACCCACCCTTACACATACTGACACTTACCTTATATAGGGTGCAACACTTCTTTCCTCTGGCCACGATCAATGAACCCTTGATGAGCTTCCATCACCAACCAGCAAATCGGCTTTCATAGCCATCATCATCCAACCTTCCCGTTGACATCAAGTTGAGGCGGAGGTCTATGATATGTCTCACATCCCTGAGAACCAATGTGCAGCCCACATCGGTCTTCACACAAATATCACCAACTCCCACGATTTTTGATACGCCAGAATTTTCCATCTTCACAGTCCCATAGTCACCTGACTTGTAGCTTGTGAAGAAGTCTCTATGTGAAGTCGCATGAAAAGAAGCTTCCAAGTCTATCACCCAGTCGGTGTCCTAACTCGTAGCCATGAGACATACATCATGATCTGCAGAAAGAATAACTACAACGTCGCCATCTGAAGCGACCGCAGTGGAATCTGATTCATCTTCCTTCCCTTTTCATTTCTTGTCGTTCTTCTTACCACGACATTCATGCTTGTAGTAGCCCTTCTTGCCACAATTCTAGCAATTAACATCTTTTCTGTTACTCGACTTGCCTCTTGATTTATCTTGAGCTTTCCCGCCCTTCCTGTTCTTTCCTCTCCCCCGTTCCTGTGTCACAAGGGCCTCTTGCTGAGTAAACCCTTGAGACTTCCTCCTTGTCTCTTCATTGAAGAGACAGCTACTTACCTGTTCCATGGATATCTTTCCGTCTAGCGCAGAGTTACTTAAAGACACCACTAATGTCTCCCAACTGTCAGGCAATGAACTAAGCAAAAGTAAAGCCTGCAATTCATCATCTAGAACCATCTTCATAGAGGAGAGTTGGTTCACTATATTACTGACTTCATTCATGCACTCGGCCACAAAGCCACCATCCTTGAATTTGAGATTCACAAGTCGCTTTATCAGAAAAATTTTATTACTGATTGTCTTCCTTTCATACAACCCTTCTAATTTCAGCCATAGGTTAGCGGCTGAGGTTTCCGTAGACACATGGTGGAACACAGAATCATCCAACCATTGTCTAATAAACCCCACCGCCTTTCGATCCATCTTCTTCCAATCATCATCAGTCATATCCTTGGATTTTGCTGATATGCCTAAAATTGGAGAATATAAGTCCTTGCAATAAAGCAAGTCCTCCATCTTAGCCTTTCATATGGTCCAATTAGAACCATTGAGGCTGATCATCCTTGATGAGCCACCTCCATAATTCAAAACCGATCTTTCCCGTTCAATGAACTTAGCTTTGATACCACTTTGTTGGGGGCCTTGCACAAAACCTTAGGATTTAACCCTCCAGAACAAACCAGAATTATGGATAATAAAGCAATGAAAATAATCAATGCATCAATCATACACCACACAAGAGATTTTTACGTATAAAACCCTCCAAGAGGTAAAAATCACAGGACCTCGTCCAGATCAACAATCCACTATGAAGTAGAACGTTACAAACTTCTTCACTCACGCAGGAGTGGATAAACAATGAGAGAAACAAAGAAAATGGAGAGATCTCACCAATTCCGAGGACATAGAAATGCTGAGATATAGATTGCACAATAGATAACTTCCACGAGCATAACCTCCCTTCTATAAGCTTCTTCTCTCTCTTTTTCTCTCTCTCTCATCTTTGATAGCCCTAAACCCTTTAGCAAATCCCTTGTAAAGCTTTAAGAAACCTTCTTGTCATACCTAGAAAGCTCTAGGAACTCCTATTTATAGTTTTAGGAAACTCCCTTCCGCATCCCAGTTGCGAAAGGACTTACAACACGAAATCCGCGCAAAATCACGGAACGAATCCGCGTAATCTCGACTGGTTAAACCGAGTCCACGACCGGTCGAGAGCCACCTACGACTGGTCGAGCACCTCCTTCGACTGGTCGAGCATCCCGAAGAAAAATAGTCCACAGTCGCTGGACTTTGAGTCGTGTCACGGCTCGACTCCTACGACTGGTCAAGATCAGCCTTCGATCAGTCGAGCAGGGCTCACGACCGGTCAGTGACGGGTCAAAAAACCCATCACAGAGTGGTTCGCTATTGTATTTTTTGGTGTGGCCCACTTTATGATTGAATAAGCTTGATTTTTGAAGTACCCCATCATTAGAGTGGTTTACTAATGTATTTTTTGGTGTGGCCCACTTTATGATTGAATAAGCTTGATTTTTTAAATACCCCATCATCATATTGGTTTGCTACTGTATTTTTTGGTGTGGCCCACTTTATGATTAGATAAGCTTGATTTTTTAAGTACCCCATCATCAGAGTGGTTTACTATTGTATTTTTTGATCTGGCCTACTTTATGATTGAATAAGCTTAATTTTTGAAGTACTCCATCATCTGAGCCCCACTTACTGTGCATGTTGGATGGAATACACATGCAACATGATGAGCCCCAGGCAGGTATAAATAGGGGAATAGGTGAATAGGCAAGGTAAAAGGCCAGCCAATGATTCCTATAATAAGTAATTTTTTCACGTCATGGCCCGCATAAGAAGCCCCATATATGCATGGCTATCCTGACCATCCAACTAATGGGAGACATTTAGGACAGCCAATTACCAAACGTGCGTGCTATTTACCATCTGCTTGCTTTGCTGAATTTGTACGATTGAACTTCTTTTCACCGTTCATTCGATTGCCACATATTGATGGTTAGGATAGTTGCTCAATCAATGTGAGATTTGGTCTATGCTCCATCCACAATCGCCTAACCTTATGAACGGTCTGGATTCCATCTATCCATGCCACTTGCAAGGTGGAATGGATGAGTCATCACTACTTTTAGTTTTAAAAAAATTGTTTGATAATTATGGATGAAGTCTAAAAATTAAGTACTGAGTCTGAAACAAAGTGTTTGTTAACAAACATTTTAAATGCCTGAAATATATTAATTTGACACATTTGCCCCTATCTCCCATTTGGAAATGTTTTACATTATAAAGAAATTATTTTTTATTAAATGAAAATAAAATCATTATATTTACTTCAAATAAACTAAAATATTTAATAAAAAACTAAAATATCATCATAAGGCCCTCGATTCCTCTCAGCGGAAAGATTGTCACCATGTGTTGTATAGGATTGAACACCATTAGCAACAAAACCTTCAAATAAGGCCCACCTTATATTTATATGCTATCCAAACCGTTTATAAGGTCATTACCAATTGGATGAAGTGAAAACATATTGATCCAAAACTTCAGTGGCCTATTTAAGTTTATTTTCCATCTAATATGTTTATAAGGTCACAAATACCTGTATGAAGAGGAAAAAAAAAAAAATCATATTGATCCAAAACTTCTGTGACCCAAAAAAAAGATTTCAATGGAGACGTTCAATCCCCCACTACTTTTTGCAGCTTATTTTTCATCTTAAGCTTTAATACGAGCTTGCCAAATGGATAGATAGTTTAGATATAACACATACCTCATGATGAGACCCATAGAACTTGCTGACATCAATACAGAAGCTATATAGCTGGTTTGAGGTAAACTAACCAATCCGCATCCTACTTGGACGCGGATTAGCTACTAACAGGTTGAATAGCTAGATTCGCTACCGAAGTGACGTCATCAAGTTCCATGGGCCCACTATGATGTATGTGCTTTATCTACACCGTTCATCCATTTCAAGATTTAATTTTAGAGTTTGAGTTAATGAATGAGTCATATCCAAATATGTAGTTGACCCCACCACAAAAGAAAGTGGCGAGATTGATGCCTACTGTTGAAAGCTTCCTAAGGCTCACCGTGATTTTTATTTGAAATCCAACCTGTTCACAAGTTAACACAGACATGAAAGAAGGGAAAAAGCAAATATCAGCTTGATCAAAAACTTTTTTGGCCTATTTAAGTTTTTAATGGCGGGCGTCACTCTCCTCACTGTTTTCTGTGGTGAGGTCCAGTGGAGCTTTGGATTTGACTCATTCTTTGGATCTTTACCTAAAATTATATTTCCAAATGGATGGACGATGTGAATACAAAAAATACATCATGATGGGGCCCACATAACTTGGTAACATAACTTCAGTAAGCGAGTCTCGCTACTCAACCTATCAGTATCCAATCCGCATCCATGGAAACAAACTGGCTACTCCCCCGCCACCAGCCAATGGCTTATGGCCGGTGCTATGTGGGCCCCACCATGATGTATGTGTTTAATCCATGTCGTCCATCTATGCTTCTATATCATTTTATGTTATGAGACCAAAAATGAGATATATCTCAATCTCAAGTGGACCACATTATAGGAAAATAGTGTTGAATGAATGTCGACCATTAAAAACTTTTTGGGAGCCATAAAAGTTTTGGATCAAGTTGATATTTGTTTTTTTCCATTCATCTAGGTCTACATGACCTAATCAACAGATTGGATGTCAAATAAACAGTACATTGGGCCTTAGGAGAATTTTAATGGTGGATATCCAATCACTATTGTTTTCCCGTGGTATGGCCCACCTGAGATTTATATTCTTCTCATTTTTTGTATTAAGTCCTAAAATTATCTTTAAAAATGGATGAATGGAATGGATGAAACACATACATCATGGTGGGGCATAAAGAAGTTTCACGGTTAAAAGTTGATTTTGTATTGCACAAACAATTTAAAGATAAGAAATTGCTATAGCATCTTGAAAAGGGATAATTTTGGAAGTAAAAATTTTTGTTTAATGAAAAATTCATTGAGCACATTCCGCATTTACCATTAAGCCAGACTCCTATCATGAAAAGAATACAGTGAAAAACCACTTGGCGCTTTCCTTCTGCTGCTATAACGACGCATTAACAAACACCACTAAAAACGGAACATTTTCCCAATTCCGCATTAAGTGCAAAAATTCAACATTAACAAACAAACCCTTACAATGGTGAACTTGCACTCTCGTGTTGCTCAGAGCGGATTAGGTGCAGCCCCGACCACACCCAAGACGGTGAATCCCTTACCGTGGGGCCCAACTTGATGCATATATTTTATATCCACGCTCTTCGATCATTTTTTCAGGTAATTATAAAGTATGAGCCCAAAAATAAAGCATATCCAATTCTAGCATAAACATACCATAAGAAACAGTAGTGATTGAATGTCCTGCCGTTAAAAACCTCCTAGGCCCACGGTAATATTTATTTTCCATCCAACCGGTTGATAAGGTCAAAAAAAAAAAAAAAAAAAACACTTAGATGAAATAAAATAAATAAATATCAAAACTTATATGGCCCACTAATAATCAATCACTGCTTTTTCCAAAGGAATAGTACACTTGGGAATTGAATCTGCTTATTTTGTGGCTCATGCTCTTAAATAACATGAAAAAACGGATGAACAGAGTAGATATATAATATATGTACTAAGGTGGGCCCCACGGTAAGGGCCGCACCTAATCCGCATCCGGTGTTGCTCTGGCGCTGATTAGGTGTTACCCGGCTCAGTGGGTGTTACCCTTACTATAGGCCCCACCTTGATCATATGTTGTATATCCACTCTGCCCATCCGTTTTTACATACCATTTTAGACGCAGTAACAAAAATTAATTATATCAAAATCTCAGTTGGACCACACTATGAGAAACAGTTAATGATTGAACACTTACCATTAAAAAGTTCTTGAGGCCCACCGTAAGTAAATCCATAATGTTTATTTTTCATCGAAACCATTGATAATGTCAAACAGAACTGGATTAATGGAAATTACAAAGATTATCTTGACCAAAAACTTTTGTGGCCTAAAAAAGCTTTTAATGGTCATTCACCAATTTTTTCCGTGGTGTGGTTAACCAGAGTTTTGGATTTATTTAATTTTTTGAATAAATTCCTTAAATGATCTTAAAAAACGGATGGACAGAATGGATATGAAAAAAATTCATCAATGTGGGCCCCAGCCCACTAAGTTTTTACCCGGGAAACAGCTAATCCGCTCCCATGCTCCAGCCACATGGCACCCCGCAAAATACACGTGGCAGACGTAGAGCTCCTATATAAGTAGTAGCCCGTTACAGGGAAAAACGTCCAGTCTCTCTCCCTCTATCTCCCTCAAACTCCAATTCTAAAGGCGAGATTGCAAGGTAAGTGTGATCCATGCCGTTGATGCTTGTGATCAATCGAAATGCAATGGTGGGAATTTTCTGTATTTTATTTTTAATGCAATTACTTGGAGTTTATGATGGCATTTCTTCTATAGATAAATGCTGATATTTGCATTTTGTTGATATATATTTTTAGAGATTATAGAAGAATTGTTTATATGGTTTGGTTAGATCATGAGGAATTATATGATCGTCAGGGCGAAGGATTCATATATGGTGCAATGGGGCCCTAGGTTTCTACAAGTGGGGCCCAGCTTGGATAGGCCATGCCTCGACAACATCCATGATGCAATCATAAGCCTTTGATAGGGAAATTCACGGTTAGAATTGTTACAATGGTCCACATGCAATGGAAAAATAGCCAGGGATTGGATAGTTGTACCTTCTAAAATACGAGATCTTGTCCCCACACGATCCACCAATGGTGGAGCTTGTTCATATAAACCGTCTAGATCACAGGATCTTGGGCCGCTCTTATAAAAATAAATAAATAAATAGGGATCAAGTATCTGGCCGCGGGTCATATAATTTCCACACAGATGAATGCTTTGATAAACGAGAATTTAAAAGCCCAAAATGGCATCACTTTTCTGCTAGAAGGTGTAGGAGATTTGAGCCGTGTATCATATGAGATGGTTGTATGGATGATCTAACCCCAAACTAATGTGGGGGCATTTTCACACCGGGCTCAAGTGGGGTGGCCTGTGGGATGCAGGGGCACACTCGAGGTAGGCGGCCCGCGGAACCCATGTGATTTGGGGCCTATGTGAGGCGGGTGGCTCGTGTGAGACGGAACCCACGAGATTTAGGGTCCACGAGGGGCAGAACCCATGGATTTGGGGCCCACGAGGAGGATTCGGCCGAGGACCTAACCCATGGTTGTGGGGCCTAGGCTATGAGATAAAGGGATTAATTTGCCATGCTCTATCAATTTGAGCTTTTAGAGCAAGTGGTTAATTGTCCTGCATCACAAACTCAGGTTGTTTAAGTATACAAATAGATTACACATGTATGGAAATATTAGAGTCACCATCTATTGTTTCAGGACATGTGGGCCATGGTGGATGGGCTAAACAGCCCAAAAGTTTTGGCCCCAAAATATCCAAGTTGGGTTCCACATTATACACGGCTCAGATGACCCACAAGTACTAATGTGGCACTTGTGATTGCAAGTGTAAGGGTGCATATGGGGCTAACAAAGCTATGAAGAAATTCAGATCTTCTTATTTAAATTGGTAAAGGGAAGAGTTATTCGGGACACTAAGCAGTCCTTTGGATGAGCGCAAATTAGGCGAGGCAAGGGTGGTGGTGGCTTAGTGGGTGAGGCCTTGACCGTGGGGCCCGCCTCGATGTGTGTTGTATATCCATGCCGTCTATCTATTTTGCTAGCTCATTTTAGGGTGCGGTCCCAAAAATGAGGCAGATCCAAATCTTAGGTGGACCACATAGTAAGGATTGGAAGTCACTTGTAAGTTGTTACCCTTGCCTCACCTAATCCGCACCCCATTTGGATGCTCATAAGTTTTTAAGTTGTGACTTTCACTTAAAAATCACCATCTACTGCTTTCAAAAATATTGGCCATAGGAGATGGTTGAACAGCCTAAAACTTTTGGCTCAATAATATCCTAGTTGGGTTCCACCTTATACATGGCTTAGATGACCAACGCAAATACTAGTGTGGCACTTGTGATTACAAGTGTTGGGGTGCCAATGAGGCTGGCAAACCTCTGAAGAAATTCAGATCTTCTGATTGAAAGTAGTAAAGGGAAAGAGTTACACGAGCTATTAAGGAGTCGTTTGGATGCATGTTAATTTTAAGTTACAAGGAAAGTCACATGCTACCTATTTGAATATAAGTTGTAAGTCACTTATAGGAAAATGGTGTTAGTGCACTGATTTGTGCACCTTGTTTGTCCATCACGTGAGTTTATGTGTTATGTAGTCGGTTGAGTCATTGGAAGACGAAGACCGAAGACACAAGAGGACGAGCATTAAGGAGCAAAGAACAGGTAAATGTGGTACATTGGTAACCCTAACCCTTGACCCAAAATAACCCCATAACCTTTACACGATCCTCACCTTAATAGGCATACCTTATTGATCATCATTTAGCCTTAGAAACTTAATTGGAATATGATAAAGCTAAAAGAGGTGAGAAGCTGCTGTGAAATCGTATACCCAAAACAGTAGTTTCTTTGTGATTCTTGATCCCATCGAGCGATTCTTAATCCCATCAAGTGATCTCGATTGATCGAGCTCGATCAATCGAAGGTGCCTAAAAATGTCCAGCAACAAAATGCATATTTTCTGGAATTTCTTGACGCCATCGAACCAGCCTTTGATCCCATCGAAGGGGAGTTCAATCGATCGAACCGACTATTTTCTGTCGTTTCTTTACCATTGGAATTTGGTTCCTATATATGGGGCATTCGACATTTGGGCAATCTAAGGGGGTTTTCGGTGCAAATAGAGGCTGCGTGTTTTCTCATTCATACCACACATCCTAGACCTCTATCCAAAGAGTTTCATGCCAATCTTCTTGTGATCCTTCACTCTAATGAGCATTCCATACTCCTAATCGAAAATGTGGATGAACTCTCACCTTGCTAGAGATTAGACACTATGAAATTCATGTGAATTTAAACATTCGTTAACGGTAGGAAAGAGTTCGTAATGAATTTGACACTTAAGAGGATCTAGATGTCCACAAAGGCTTCTAGAAGATGAAATTCAAGAACCAAGGAATGAGCTACAAGAAATATTTGTGATGGAATTGAAGGAAGTGCATGCTGAAAATCTTGATAGGTTCCTAATGAACGCGTCATGACCAAAGATACACATGTAAGGATTCCCTATTGGATTGATGATAGTGAAATGGATTATCTAATAAATCACTTATGGGATTCACTAATTGGCCAATGGATGAGCCTACCCTTGAAACAAATGATGACGACAATGTGGGAAATCAATCAAAACAATAGATCAATAGCCACAATGAAGAGTTCTAAAGAAAAGAAGCTACCAGAGCTTAAGCCTTCTTTCTTACTCGTACCTTGCATAGATTGAGGTGACCAATCACAAAAGGATGAACCCCACTCTATGAAAAAGAACTCAAAGCAAACATCTTCACCATCCAAGAAGAATTTGAAGGCATCATCAAAGTTCATGATACTAAATTATGTATGTGATTTACTGCCGTAGTTTTAAATATCTGCATCATGTCTATCAACGATATGGATGTATCATATCCATATTAGTCAGACACAATACATGATGCAAGGCTAAATCGGCACACCCTAAAAATGGGTTGTATCAGCCCATATCGTACCATATTGCCCGATACAGGGCAAATCAGCACTGATACAGAGTCAATACAGCCATAAATATGATTTTTTTTTCAAATTTTCTATCATTTTTTCCGTCTTTTTTCATTTCAACCATAGAAGAAGCTTATAAAGTCATTTCAAACTAAATCGGATATTCAAAACCTTGTATAACATCATCCATGTAAGAGATGTCAACTTGACATGTAGAACGGCATCACCAACTTCCACCTATGTCAAGAAGGCACAGCATGAAGGCAAACTTGGGCCATCGACAAGCACCAACTTCATACTTGAGGAAGACTGTTCTTCCACACACACACACACACAAAAAAAAAAAAAGACTGTTCTTCAAGCTGGGGTAAATTAATGCAACCAATGCATCCTTCATCCAATCAAGGCCAAGATATTTCCGTTTGTGTGATCAGGCCTATTTAGGGGTTTAGATTGCACATCGGTCCCAAGTTTGACTATAGATCAAGCGCATCCAAACCATGCATATTGAATTTAGGCTATCCAAACATCCATATTGAAGATTTGGACCACATCTATCTTCTAATTGACCTAATTCATCGTCTTGATCATATAAAAGGTCCTGATAGTTATTGTGGACTAGATCAATTATTCCAACTGTGGGGACGACAAAATTGGATGGCCCATCTAATGGAAATTTTGACTTTTGTGGCTTCTAGAATCAATTGGATGTCTTTAAGAAGCTTTAGGTATCAACTGTCTCATCCCGGTAAACCGTGTGTTGTGCCATAATCCCCTACAATTGGTATATGGATAAGTCCTAGTGATGTTTGGACTTTTTTTAAACTTCCTTGTTTAAATATTCTCTTATATCCTAAGTTGAGTAGAATAAGACAGTTATAAAGGGTCCAATGAGATGTTACTAACAGAAAAGGCATGAGAGTTTTCTTTCTAGAATAATCTAGACTAGATTTATAGCCTGTAGAAAGACAACGCTGTGTTTGATGGTTCGTATATTGATTGGACGAAAATTATTTTCTAGTTTTCATGCTATGGGAGTCTAGTGATTCTTCCTAGTTTTCCTGCTATGGGAATCTAATATAAGAGAGTGATTCTTCTAGAACCTAGTGTTATGATGCCAACAGATCTTTTGGTATGACCCTTTGGGGATTTCTTTGTGGGATGACTCTACGTACATTACCTTTTCCCTTTCATTTATTTATTTTCTTCTGCAAGGGATGATCAATTTTGTCTTAAACTTGGGAGTCTTGATCTTCTAATTGGTAAGTAATCCATCCTACTTCAATTCTTGCACGTTGTGGACATTGCACAATGGAGACCATCAGATTAACAGTTTGGATCACAGAACCACTGCGTCACTGTTACAGACTGGGTGCATTAGGACTATTCATGTAATGGTTGATCAGGACCAATCACGGCTTTCATCTGACAGCTAGAAGGCAGAACCACCAGTATCTATCTCTCCACATGGACACACAAGACAATGCTACCCATGCTCTCTAGCACTTGCCTCACCATCAGGATAGTTACAATTCCAAACCTTGCAATTACATCTCCCTATGCCACAAAGGTTGCTTAGGAGTTCCTTCGGCGCACTTTCATATCGCATCCTCAACTTCCACACCTTATGTCTATTCAAACCACTAAGGCTCCTAATATAGGCATGCAGAAAAGTCCAACATGTGCAAAATTTATTTTTTATTTTAAAAAAAAAAAAAAGGAAAAAAGGACTAGTGACATGATGATTCAGAAGCAATGATTTAATACAGGACCAGACCAGCAGTCGAGTGAAAAAGAAGAAGAAGAAGAAGATAGGGAGCAGTTCCCAATCTGTAGAAACTAAGTTGAACTGGTAGGACCACTAGTTGAACTATCAGTTGAACCAGTTCAGATGGGAGAAGTTGGTAAAGATGTATCTTAATTGAGAATGTGGACATTTTAGTAATTGGGGGGGGGGGGGGGGGGGCGCAATATGATATTTATTCAATGTAATTTATTATAAATAATGATACATGGATATCTTACATGGATCAATTCTGGTTCTTTATTTGTAGGCATGGCAAAAGAGGCTCAACAGATCTCAAGGATTCCAAGCTATGATGCATATTTCGAGGCTGTTCAATCTCAAAAGAAGTTACCATATGACTTGCAGAAATCTTTAACAGATGCATTTGCGAAGATTCCAGTGTCATCCTTTCCAGAAATTCCAGGCGGCAAAGGTGATTCTGGTGCTTCTCTTCTGTTGTTTTACATTCTAGAATTTTCCACTCATGTGTTTGATATTATCTGGATATCCCACAAATATTTCTCTATATTATTTCATTATTTATTTACTGAAATGAAAGATAGTATGCCTTGGAATACAAGTACATATGATATCCAATGTTTTAAATATCAATGATATCGGCCGGTATATTTCACGATATATCTTGTATCCCACCTATGCGATACGAAACGCACAGGTAGTGCCAATATATCCCACATGTTCGATCCGGTGAGTATTTTCAATTTCTGGTCCCTTTTTTTTATTAAAATTATGTTAAATTGGTGTTAAATGGTTACAAATCCATTGGTTCTTCATGTTTTGCATGAAAAATCATGGAATTAGAGCTTTAATTTCGATATCCATTGGTTCTTCATGTTTTCCATGTTTTGTTTTGAAAATTTCCTTCAACCAACTGTCAATTGAGACTAATTTCGAAGTATTTAGGAGTATTTGATAAAATGATCATCACATGCACTCTAATTTTGAAATTTGAGTATAGGTGGTCTAATTTGGGAAAATTGGGGAAAATTCAAAATTTTCCCAATTTCTCCTAAATTACTTGCAATGTTGCACTCCAAACATGAAATCAAGCATTTATGAGGGCTGATCTACCGATTTGTCAAGTCCTTGCCATTTTTTGGAAAATAAAAATCATTTTAATTAAAAAAAATATTAAAATATTTTTTTTCGAAATTTCCCTCCAACCAGCTGTCAATTGAGACTATTTTTAAAGTATTTATGAGTGTTTGATGAAATGATCATCACATACGCTCTAAATGTTATGCATTCAATTTGAATATAGTTGTATTAGTTCAGTCAGACAACGCAGAGCTTAGGACCCTATACAAAGGAACCCTATTATGTGAGCTTCTTTTTTTAGATATTATTTAAAAGTGTGTACTAAGGTCTTTTTTGATAATCCCCGGAGTTTCATTGAAAATTTCAACAGTTTTTCCAATGTTTCCCCATGTTTCACAAAAAGTGCAATAAATTACGTGATACAAACGATATATCCCGTGCAATAACCGATATGTGTCTGTATCCCAAGGATGCAATACGTAAAGCGATACCGATATTTTGAACACTGGTGATATCTTGGATAATAGCATAACTTATGTGATGAACTCTCCCTCCCTCTCTCATTTAACTGTAATAGCATTTAGCTGCCAAGAAAGGATATTTGCAAACCCCTCAGCAAAATGAATGGTGTGAAAGAGAAAATGTTGGATTTGGTGGGTTTCCTCCATTCCACAAAATGGAATATTGAGGATATTATTAAGTGATTATTTGACAGATTCATGATGTATATACGATTACAAGAAAGTCAAAAAGGAAAAAATTAAAAACCTTCAAGTAAATGGGTTCAATTGATAGTATTAATAAAATGCGCATTTCAGTCGAATGTTGATGTTTAAGAATTTGACTGCTTGAAATAATTTACACTGGACCTGAAAACTGATAAACTATAGATCTTTGGTAGACTCCTTTGATGGTAGTGAATCTTCAACATACAAATGGCATATAGTTGTAAATCAATCCAAACCGGCTAAACTGGTGGCCCAACTGTGGATGGAGCATAAACCAACAGTCACACTGAGAGGATAATAGTAAACATCTTATTTTTCCCTTAGAATTTGGACCACTCATTATTTTACTTCTCACAATTCATTTGATAGACATCCATTGGATGGTTAGGATTGTTTGATCAGTATGTTTTCCATACACAATGTGCCCCACAAGGCCACAATTTGGATGGTATGGATAGCCATAAATGAGAAGCCCTAGTTCTTTACAAAACCCTTAACATGGCACATCTTTGTATTTGTTGGTGATGAGAACTTCCTAATGATATAACAATGCAAAGATTATGTCTATGATTCTGAAATCTGAATGGTTGCTTTATGTTGTTTCGATTCCGTACTTCTTGTTTTCATTCTGTTAATTTGTTTTTTTTCTTGTGTAGTGATTGAAATTTCAGCGGACACAACTATTGTCAATGCGGTAAAAATTCTATCTGAAAACAACATCATGTCTGCTCCTGTGAGAAATCCAGACTCAGGAGATAGTCTAGATTGGAGGGACAGGTATCTAGGAATCATAGATTATTCTGCAATTATACTGTGGGTGTTGGAGAATGCAGAGCTTGCTGCTGCTGCTTTGTCCACAGGAACTGCAACAGCTGCTGGAGTGGGAGCGGGTGCCATTGGTGCTCTTGGAGCACTGGCCATGGGTGCAACTGGCCCAGTTGCAATTGCTGGGCTGACTGTTGCAGCTGTTGGTGCAGCGGTTGCCGGGGGACTGGCAGCAGAACAAGTGATGGTAAAAGATGCTCCTACAGCTGCTGATCGTTTGGGAGAGGACTTCTACAATGTCCTCGTTCAAGAAGAACCCTTCAAAACAACCACAGTAAGCTTTTAATCATTCAAAGACTCTCTTTCTTTTGTCCTTTCATCTTAATCTTAGTTCAGATCTTTCAAGAACTATTTTGCACATCCAGGAGTTTCTTTAAGTCAGCATACCTGTAATCTTGAATCCCATAATGATAACACCACAGCTGCTGAGAAGATTCATGCAAAGACAATTGAGGGTTCTATTCGTAGCACACGTTCCACTATGGACATGCAAGAAACAGCCCTTCATCAGGTGAGGTCCACCTTGATGTGGGACACTTTTATTGGAAAAATGGATAGCTAGAAAAATTGACCAAGAGTCTTTTTACCACATGCATGTGAAGCCCAGTGAAATGAACAAACCGGGAACTGATAGTCTGATACATGTCCACAGTGGGTCCCACTTGATGAATTTCTTGAATCTTGCACATTTTTTCCACATTGGCACATGTGCACCCTCAATGGTCCTCATGCTGATTCTCCTTGGTGCTTCTGCTATTATATTCAGCAATAGGTGCCACATCGTTTTCGTTCATGTAAGAGCATGTAAGATAGAAAGAAGCAGAGGATCCTAGCACAATTAGCCAATAGTAACTAAATAGCAGAATAAGGAACAAAGGAATAAATGATATTTAAATTTCTTCACTGTCAACTTGGAATTTCTGTTCTAAACAATTAATAAAAGGTCGGTGCAACAGTCAAAATATTTGAAAACTGAGCTACTAAATGATCCTCATCTGAGGGTGTGTTACCATACAACAAAACCATTTTTTCAATAAGTTTTCCAATGGTGCACCATTTTATATGGAGGAATGCCAATATGCAGTTCCCTCGACTGATTGGGACCATTGAATTGGTGGGCCACCACATGGGTAGGCCAACCCCAAAAGGAAAGGGGTTTGGACTGATGTAGCTAGCTGATCTGTGGCCTGCAACATACACAAATACTCTTAACATGAATTCATTATGTATAAGAGATCAGGATCGCTAGTAGATAAATACCGTTGGTAAATTGATATGAACTCAGTTTTAGATGTCAACAGAACAGGGCTCTAGGATTTTGAAATTGTACTGTTTTGTGTTTTGTCTAGTTTTCTTAATTCACATTATCCTCTTATTTCAGGTACGGTCAATTGTAAAATCCTTCCGTTGGGCTCCTTTCCTTCCTGTTGCATTGGATAGTTCCATGTTGAGCGTGTTGCTGCTTCTGTCGAAGTATAGAATGAGGAATGTCCCAGTAATTGAAGTAGGCAAGCCCTTCATTAAGAATCTCATTACTCAATCAGCGGTTGTACAAGGTCTTGATATGTGCAGGGGTAGAGATTGGTTCAATTACATTGCTGCATGTCCTATTTCTGATCTTGGACTTCCTTTCATGTCTCAAAATGAGGTGTGGTTTCCATCACTGCTTTAAAGTTCAAACATATAATATGTTATTACATTTCTTTTCCCATGACAATTTTAGCTTTATGCAGCCATTTTCTGAATGTATGAACCTTCACTTATCATCCCGTGATTTCTTAATGTAGGATTTTCTATTTGAGCCAATGTTTCCCATTCCAGATTGAGCGAACCAGATTATGGGTCATTTGCGATCCAGATGGTATTTTTAGTGACCAGAAATGTGGCTCTATATTCTTACTATTGATTAAGTTAATCTTTAAATGTAGAGTTTCGTACTTTTATTTCTTTAGATAATATAGGACTAAGCATTTAGGGTCCATAGTAATAGCATTCATCACTTCTATATAAATTGCAATGTCGAGTTCATATATAAAACTAAATTACATACCCAATCTATGTATTGGAGTGATGCACATGATCCTACCCCTAACGTACCACGTATTGGAGGAAGTAACATACCATGTACACGTTCCTATACAACATACCAAAGTGGCCCATGATCCAGGTACCTTGATTTGAGCTCTGCTCACATACGAATTCTTTGAACCTTATTGCTTTACGAATTAATGTGAGGTATTAAGTTCCACCATGGATTGCACTTGGCCCCAATCTCCCTGATCCAACAACAGCTGTCCAAGAAAGAGCTTGCAAAGCGGACGGTGGACGGTAGGACTACTACAACATTTGGCATGCCCTTAATTGCATCTTTCTGATGATTCAATCTTCTTTATTTTTTGGTCACGATGGGCTTCGCTGATCGTGGGTGGATCCACTAGGTCCCACAAATTCGCTTCATCAAAAAAAAAAAAAATACAAAGAATCTGTACAGGCGACTGCTGTAGTTTTGTCTTGAAACTATTTTCCTGTTTATTTCCTTTCTTCATTATGCTTTTTTTCAATTAAGTCTCCTTTTTTTTTTCATTCTTCCACTCACATTTGGTCTTACTCTTCTCTCTGAGTTCTAGTCGCAGCCAACTTATAAGTCAATGCCAAGCAAGATGTAATTGGGTCCTATGACTAAAACTTCAGGACTGTCTCAACCTATATAATCGTCTTTGGTACCAGTATCTTTGGCCTAGTTAGTGTTGCTCTTTTGTTAGTCCTGTGACTGGGCCATGAGCTCTACGAGTACCCTCTCAGACCAGCCCCTACCTATAGTTGTCGAACCCATCAAACCCACTCCCACTAGAATAGTGGTATTATAACTCCCTGCTATAGGAGAAATCCACTCCTATGGTTGGACGGAAACATGGAATTCTCGCTGTTGGACCACCAGCTCAATCTAAGGCCAGGTGGTTCCTCCCGGCATTCCGGTAGTCGATAAGCCCCTCTTGTTTAGGTTGTTCCTATTACTTCGTTATGTCCTACCACAGCAGGGTTTGTTCTTTTAACTTATTGAAAGAAAATACATGAACCCTGAAACCTATCTTTAGCAACCTGGATCGCCTCGGCTTTCTCCCGATATTTCATGAATCCCTCCGACCCATTACCAATATGGCATCTGATGATTTCTTACATAAAAAATAAATAATAATAATAATAATAATATTTAAAAAAAATCTGAATTTTATGGAATAGTTTAAAACGCTGAAGGGATCACTAGATCCATCATTGAGGATTATCTGCATCTATGGATTGCAGCAAAAATTGTTTATTTACGCCATTTACAGCAAACAACAGAATTGTTGTATGGGCGTTTTTAAGAATTTTGGAATATAGCATGAATCTCACAAGACTGACTGAATATAGCATATCGAAGGAGTCTCAAAACCTTGGCCCATTTGGTAATCTCAGACTTACAACAACTTAATATAAATTTGAATAAATGCAGAAAAAAAAAAAAAAAAAAAAAAAAAAAAAAAAAAAAAAAACTGTGCCAACTCTGATCTTGTCAGAAACTAACCTGCAGCAACACTATATCATATAGAATCTATACAGTTCTCCACCCTCTTCCTCTTTCTTGTTCAGGCACTCATCATGACATTACTATTTCTTGTAACTTATGCATCATGAAGTATGAACCATTTTATGTTGGTGGCTGGCGATGGACGGAAGAGTTATTGTATCTTAACCATGGATTGTTGATTCATCCCAGTCAGATGCAACTGGGCCAAGTCAACTCCGACTCGGTTGAGTCCGATCGGTTCCCCCGTGCGAATGCACCAAGGAGATAGGATTTGCATGTGAACTGGGGGGGAAAAAAAAAAAGAACAGTAAGAAGGAATGACCCATGATCCATTTGTCATTTAAGGACATCTACTTCCATCACAGAACATGGACAATAGGACCACCTGATGATCGGCCCGAATATAGCACAAACATGGCTCATTGGCACATGGTAGATTATGACTCTAAATCTTACTTGTGCTAATAGAAATGAGAGAGAGAGAGAGAGAGAGAGAGAGAGAGAGAGAGAGAGAGAGAGAGAGACGCAATGTGGTGATTCACAGCAGAAAAGGAGTTTCTGTCGATAACAGTGAATTATCCATATGCTCTTTAAGCATATTACATATTAGAAGTTTGTAATAAAATGAATGTAATTTTGGAAATGACAGCGCAAGTATTTTCTTTATATATAGAATGGTTGAAAGGATTTTTCTTGATTTCATTTACGTAAATTTTCAAATGTCACATTGCTCAGGTTATCTGCGTCGATCATGATACACTGATTCTGGAAGCTTTCAAGCTTATGAAGGACAACCAAATAGGTGGCCTTCCAGTAGTAGAAGGTCGCGAGAGGAAGATCCTTGGCAACATAAGCATCAGAGACATCAGATACTTGTTGCTCAAACCTGATCTTTTTTCCACTTTCAGGTACTCTTGGATTAAAAGGAGTCTTTAGTGCACATTTAGTGTTTAATTACCACAATCAGAAAGCCCACCCTCCGTCGCGTAAAGAGAAACAATGAAAATGCCAGCCCATGAGGCTTGGCCGTAGATGGGGCCTATGACAAAAATCTCATTGATCATAGATTCTTACTGTGTAAGGGTCCATATTCCAGCACATGTATGGACAATGAGGATCTCTAATGAATGAGATTTATTCCATGTAGGAGATGTCATGGTGGGGCCTATTAGATTCACGGTCTGGATCACAACATCATGGGGCAAAAGGGGGTTCACACGTACAATTATCGATTGTTTTAGTTGTATTCTTTCATATCTTGCAGGCAGCTGACAGTAACGGATTTCATGAGAACCATTGCTTCAAGAAATCAAGAATCTGGGATGACGCGGATGATGCCACCAATAACATGCACACGGGACACACACCTTGGGAATGTCATAGAAAACCTGGTCTTCAGAAAAGTTCACAGGATTTACGTGGTAGACGGGGAGGGTCATGTCATTGGAGTTGTGACACTCAGAGACGTGATTTCCTGCTTTATTTTTGAGCCTCATAACCACTTTGATAATTATTTTGGGTTTGCCCTGATGGAAATGTTAAGCCAGTGATACTATTGTATTCGGAGCCAATAACCGCTTAGTGGCATTCATGCGCCATAAAGCTTTCGACTATGATATTTCGAAAGTATCTTCAGTTCTTCAGATATCTCTCCGCAGATTTTAAGGTATGATTCTAACTTGAGTAAACAGCAATATGAACCACGGAAGTCTTTAACTTTGCCTTCAATCCACAATAAGACTAATGTTTAGCCTTTGTTTCCATTTTCGGGAAACAGATGAGCTTCTGTCTTCATGAAAGAGTACTGCTAGGGTTACTTGCAAAACCTACCACACGTGTAAGAATTCTAACCCGTTCATCAGGCAAGCCCCATCATGCGCATACCATTATCAGACCAGCCCAAATTTTGACATGGTACATGTATTCCTGGGCCCATCTTATGAAGACCAAAATCACACACATGCCGCATTGGCAGGGGTAACCAAGAGCATGTGTGCATGGACAGATTTACAAGTACCCCTAGCATTTCTCATGCTAAAGGAATGTGCCGCTGCCATCGTTCTTCCTAACCTACATGGATCCGGAATAGATGGGAATCAAAAGGCTCAATGGAACAAATAGAAAAATGCAAAGACAGATTACAAGGATCCAGAAACCATCTAGCCTCATGCCTAACGGATAATAGTGGACAGCAAATCTCTTGGAAGATCCAATGCAGGGATTCTCCTGAAAATTGAGGGCCCAAATAATGATGCTGTCTTAAGGGGCCGTTTGGATGCATGTAACTTCTGTAAAATGTTTAAAAAAAAAGTTAACAGGTAATTTTCTTACAGTTGGTGTTTGGGGGAGAAATCTTACAGGTGACAAAGTGTCAACCCGTCACTTTGTATCAGGTAAGGAAGCAAGAAATGTTATAGGTACGGGCATCTCTCTCTCTCTCTCTCTAGTGACCCTGCCAATAGCCAGATTATGCGTTTTATCCACGCCATCCATCCATTTTCCAGGTCATTTTAGGGCTTGATCCAAAAAATGAGGCAGATCTAAATCTCAGGTAGACCACACCACAAGAAAACAATGGTGATTGAATGCCAACCATAATTAAAAATTAAAAAAAAAATCCTAGGGCCCACCTGAATGAAGGGGGAAAAACAAATATCAAATTGATCCAAAACAAATATAGTGGTTTATGTATGCATGTCGGTTCAATGAACTTCATTTTTTGGAATTTGGACCTTACGCCCTATCTTAGCATTTCCTTCTGTATTTTCAATGTATTTACAACAATTTGTCATGCACTACATATCACTTTCTTCTAGCCTTTCAAGAGGAAACACTATTGATTGTACGTAAAAATGTCGATCCACCCTGTTCATCATGTTCTCCTCATGCTCACAGTAGAAAGGCCACAACTTAGAGAACATTGTAAAATCATGCCTAAGACCTTGAAGATCACGTGGTGTGACCCACCTGAGTTTTGGAATGACCTTATCTTTGTCACTTTATCATATTGAGGCTAGCACGATGAATGGATTAGATGGCATATAAACAACATGGCAGGCAATATAAACAATGTGGAAGTGGGCCCTTTGGTTTTTACAAGCATTTTGAATATGTTGGCCTCACTTTTATGGCTCACTTGATAATTAGTACAGCTTAAGAATCGATTCAACTAATCATCTAGATGGGCTCAATAAAATTACATATTTTTATCTAAGCTTTATTATTTATCAATCTAATTTTTAAATGATTTCACACTCTTAACTCTAACTGGTATGAATATAGTATACAACTTATTACTTGTAACTAACTTACAAGTTATATAAACACGGAAACTAAGTTACTTGTAAGTTACAACTAGACTTGTAATTTTCTTTCACCAATAAGTTAACTTTAAAAACTCATCGGCATCTTTCTTGCAACAAATGCTTCACCGTTTCATTCCTTGATATATCCTAACATATTGCATGAGGAGCAACTGCTAAAGCACCTTTCTTTTTTGCAAGAACAGACAGCTGCCCCCTACTACTTAAGAGCTCGAGTTTTTCGACTAACAGGCCATGCAACTCGAAAGAGATTGAAGGAAACGAACCATATGCAGTAAAGAAAACTACACATTAATTTCTCACGCTCCTTATACACCACATACACGTTGGGGAGGCTTAAACATACTCTTTAAATGATCAAGGAGGTGAAAAAACGGATACACTCTTTCACCAGGACAGAATCTTCAAAATTGAGGATTCCTCACCTCTGAATGTACATCTATTTCTCTCCATCCACATATCCCAACACAAGGCTACATTTATTTCTCTCCGTCCATATATCCCAGCACAAAGCTAATGCGAGTAAGTTCCATAGAATGCATCCTCGAGCTTTAAAAGGGCAGAGAGAAAGCAAGACCAAAGAAAGTGCATGAATGGACAATAAATAAGAAGCTGCCAGTAAATGAATGGACAGTGAATGAAAAGATGAACAGTCTCTGCATTGCTCTTGCACATGACGCCTTTTTGGGATACAAAAGCCCCTCCTATGATGTTGGTCCACTGTTAAAAATATTTCCTTTCCTGTCTAAACGAAAGCCGAGATGGGATAGGTGGCCGGGGACCAAACAATAGAGGAAAAGGAGGCTGAGCTATTCTTCATAAACTGCCGGGTTGATGCTTTTCTGTGTATCTGAACCACAGCTTTTGTAACACGGTTGGAAATTCTCTTTGAATGCATTTTAGACCAGCTGGAACAATGAATCTTGTAACAGCTGCAATTTGAGGAGTGGTTTGAAAAATAGTCCGGTGCTGAGTAAGGGATCAGTCACCACACCAAGTCGGACCGAGTTGTGGCTAGTCATATTCTGTTGCCAAGCCGCTCTCCGAAACTGCTACTTAAATCCATATTTTCAGGCCCTATTATATAACTCTGCGATTAGTCGGAGAGAAGGGCGCATTTCCTTTGTATTTTCAAAGGAAATGGGTGTGCCTGGCCCTCCAGCTGAGGGATTTATTTGTAATTTCACTCCTTTCATGTGAATAGCCTATTCCCACATGTCCTCCCCTCCTTGCATGTAGCCCACACCACAAAACATCATAGTAGGAGCTCATGTAACAAACCCCATGTGGGGTCTATTGTGATGATTCTGTGAAGTCCACTCCATTCTATTTTGACCACTGGTGCCGGGACAAGCCTAAAAACAAGGAAGATCTAACACTGGAAAAAAGTGAGAATGGGTTGCTCACGATTGAAACCATTTTGGGCGCCATCTTCTCCACCTACTCTCTCTGGTGTATCCACGCCCTTTCCCTTGGTCTCCCTCTCCTTTTTTTCTCTCCCCTACTCTCTTTACATTTGTTGCATGAGCCATAACCCCTAGTTAAATTAAAGCAAAGATTATAAGAGCCATTGTTTTAACAGCAATTCATGGGGAGAAAATTTAAATGAAAGGTGGACCTAAAACGTAACAGCTGCATAAGATGGTAAAACAGGCTGATTAAAATAGAAGCCCTGATGACTGTTGTAATGGATAGCCTTTCTACAATTCCTCACATTCTTTTGATATCTTTTGTGATTTAAAATAGAAGTCCTCATGACTGTTTTACGGCCATTTATCTCATCTTGATTCTTCTTCTTCTTCTTCTTCTTCTTCTTTTGTGGGTGTGGGTGAGCTACAGTCCACACAGAATTTTCGCAATAAATTACAATCAGGGCCAGGTTTAGCCTACCATAAAATAAGATTGTAGTCAAAACCTTTAGGATAAATAACAGGAAGGATCACCATTAGAACTAGTTTCATGCCAAACTTGTGCATACCTCATTGGATGAGTTTCGAGATGCGCCTCAGCACAATCAATGCAGAAGTTGCATGGCTAAGGACGCTGATTCTTTGGGGATTATTTGAACTGCCATAAGAAATTCGGATTCAATGAAAATCTTTTTTTTCCTGAATGTTCTGATCAACAGCCCCTAGTAGATATGGATATGAGCTGAAGAGGAAATAGACCTCAAGTGATAATGGATTCGCCCTTGGGATGTCAAAAGCTGGTGCCACCAGCTACCCAGGTTACCATCGACAGAGTCATCAGTACTGACCCAAATCCAAGTCTGGTTTTAATCAAGTCCATTTGAGGTACAGTCATTTGGGATTACAAAGAATAAAGTTTGGCCAGCTCATATCCTCTAGTTATCTTGGACAATTTTAGGGTGCCAAGTGATAGGTACTGATGGGAAAAACCCAGACCTAAGCACCTGCTTCTTGGTCCACCTAAACATAGCAACAGGTGGAGGATATCTTAATCAAGGAAGCTTAGTGGCATAGTCATTGCATGCATAGGTTTTTCTTTTCTTTTCTTTTTTCCCAATGTGCATGCAGTCCCCATTTGGACTATGAAACCAGGTTTTTCTCTGTGGGGGCCCTTAAAAAACTGGGTTTTCCAACATCCCAGTTTTGTGGTCAAAGAAGCCTCACTCTCATAGAGGCTCTGCACTTAGACCTTACTCTGAAAATTCCAGATATTGCAGTCCACCCATCCAAACAGATACCACAGCCTAATGCCTCAAGTTCATCATTTCCCTTGGCCTCATATGCCACTTCTCAGAGAGGAATAACACTAAAATCCTCGACTATGTAGGCTTTCTTGTCTCACTCCTATCCAGCTATAACCAGGAACCTTCTTCAGTCCTCTATCCTTCATCATCTCCCTCACCCTTTCAACATCAACCCACCTTTGTTGCTCAGCATATATATTAGACAGAATCACAAATGGAGTTGGGTTCCCTGGGTCTAGTTCCCAAAGCCTTTCAGCCATCTCTTCTCCCAGTTCGGCATCCGAATGACATTTACAAGCACCAAGCAAAGAAGCAAAGACAGAAGCTGTTGGCTTTGGAATTTCTTCTATCAGTACCCTAGCTTCGTTGAGCTTCCCGGCTCGACCTAAAAGATCAACCATGCAAGCAAAATGCTTCGCAGTGGGATGCACTCCATATTCTCTCCTCATCATCTTAAAAAGCTCCTGCCCCTTCTCGGTCTGTCCAGTATGACCACATACAGACAAAACACTGACGAAAGTAGCTGAATTGGGCCGTATTCTTTCATCTTGCATACGGTTGAAAATTTCAAGTGCTGATTCATTCTCCCCGTTCCGTCCATACCCGGAAATCATTGCATTCCACAGTGCAAGATCATCAGATCTTCTCACGGCCCAATCAAATATCCATCTAGCCTGACAAGAATACCCACATTTCATGTACATATCGATCAATGCAGTCGAGACAAATTCATCATTATCGGCACCTGTCCTAACCAAGTGACCATGAATCTCCCTCCCATGATGGAGATCTGAGAGGGTCGAGCAAGCTGTTAGGAGGCTTGTGATTGTTTTCAGGTTTGGATTTGCCACACCAGCAGACCGCATCTTATCAAACAGTCTAAAAGCATCAACCCCATTCCCTCGCTGTGAAAACCCACTGATCATAAGATTCCATGTGGCCATATCAGGCTCCAATCCTTCTGATTCTAACTGATGGAAAAGCTCAAAAGCAGTCTCAAAATGACCATGTAACAGCATTCCTGAGATCATGGAGTTCCATGTTATCAAATCCCTCTCATTCAATCCCAAGAAAATCTGAGAAGCCCATTTCAAACACCCACATTTAGAATACATATCTACAAGTGCTGTTCCTATCAGAACATCAAAACCCACCTCATTTTTCAATACAAAATTGTGAATCTGCATGCCAAGCCGCAGGGCTGAAAGGTCTGAACATGCGGAAAGGAGAGATGCCCAAGTCACTGAATTGGGTCTTTCACCACAAGATACAATCATCTCCTTGAATATATTCAAGGCCATATCAGAATAACCATTTGTCAGAAGCCCCGAAATCATGGCATTGTAGCTCACCGCCTTCTTTTCTTGAATCATTCCAAATGCTCTCAAAGCAGAATCCAATTCCTTGCAATTTGAGTACATCGTCAGCAGTGCAGTGGCCACATAAACATCCATCTCATGCCCCAACTTCACTGCAAAACCATGCAACTCCGCGCCCTGTTTGGCTATTTCGCAGGAAGGCAAAACACTGGCAAGAGTGACTGAATTGGGGCGGAACCCTCCTCTTTCCACCCGTTTGAAAACCTCCATAGCTTCTCTAAAACACCCATTTTGCGAGAATCCGGAAATCACGGCGTTGAAAGAAGCCAGATTTCTGTTGAGAGTTCTATCGAACACCTTGAGTGCGTCATCTAATAGGCGGAGTTTCATGTATGTGTCTATAAGAGCTGTGGCGGCATAGATGTCAGCGTGAAAACCTGTTTTGAGGAGATGGGCATGGGTGGCGTGTGCTTGTGGAGGGGATTGGAGCTTTGCAGATGCTTTGAGTAGAGATGGGAAGGTGAAGCTGTTTGGGTGAAAACCAGAAGCAAGGAGAGTTCTATACAGGGTGAGAGATTGGTTGTAGAGTCCATCTAGGACTAGTTTTCTTATTTTGCTATTGGTGCTGTTCATGAGGAGGTGGGCCACTATCCCTTGTCACGGATCAAAAGTGGGGTTTGGGGGAAAGGAATTATATGATCCTCAACATGGTTCGTGAAATAGAGCCTCATTTGATACGGAGAGAGGCAACAAGGCAAAAAGCCATGAAATTTGATATAGATAGAAAGAGGTAACAAGGCAAGAAGCCAAGAAAAAAAAGAAAAAAAAATCTCACATAAGTAGCTTTTAGCATCTAAGTTATTTTTACTACTACACTTACCAAGTAATTTAAGTGAAAAAAGTAAATGACTTAACATAAGTTAAAAAGTAATTTATTTGCTGGTATTGAAACAAGTACATCAAAGATTTGAAAATTTTAGGAAGATTCGTTTTTTTTTTTTCCCTTTATTAACCAACTTAACTTAATTGAGTTTAGTTTTAACTCACATTGAAAAATTGTTAAGAAAACTAAAGTCATTAAATTAAAACCCCTCACTAATTCTTTGTATTGAAAAACAAGGGTATACCATGAGACCAATCTCGAACGCGCGTGCGCGGCGCAGCTTGGTGTGTCGTTTGTTGATGCAAAAATTTGCTACACCCTCTTTAGACCTTCAAGTACCTGCACAGAAAGAAGACAAAGGAGACTCTCACTAGAGCAGGGGACCCTCCGATGCCAAAGTCAGGCTAGAAATTTAGGTCTTGTAGTATTGAAGAGTTTTGGGTGAGAGATTTTATGTACTTTTCACCATTAAAGATGCTTCTATTTATAGTTGAGGAGATGTGGTGACGTAGAGGAGATCTTCATATTTAGTAGGGACATACCATAGAGGGATTCGATCTCAAACGCATAGGGGAAGTTCCTAAGATTGTTGGCGAAGATCTCGGGATCCCAAGCGTGTCGCGGATATCCTCCGAAATCTTTGGAGAAGATATCAGGCAAATCTTTCTTAGATAAGATCTTATTATTCGAAATCACCGAATATGTGCAGTAGGAGGCCGAGGTGGTTTTGGTCGACCTGACCTGGGTGTAGTCTGCCGACCTGACCTGAGTGTAATCTGTCGACCTATCCCAGGGGTAGTCTACCGACCTGACCTAGGTGTAGTCTACCGACCTTTCCTAGGTATAATCTGCCGACCTTTCCTAGGGGTAGTCTGTCAACCTGACCTGCATGTAGTCTACCGGCCTGTCCTGGGAGTAGTCTGCCGACCTGACCTGCGTATAGTCTGCCGACCTGACCTGCATGTAGTATGCTAACCTGACCTGAGTGTAGTCTACCTACCTGTCTTAGCGGTAGTCTGCCAACTTGACCTGGGTGTAGTCTGTCGACCTGTCCTGGGGGTAGTCTGTTGACCTGACATGAGTGTACTCTATTGACCTTTCCTGAGGATAGTCTGCCGACCTTTCCTTGGGATAGTCTGTCGACCTGACCTGGTTGTAGTCTGCAGACGTGTCCTGGGAGTAGTTTGTCGACCTGACTTGAGTATAGTCTACCGACCTAACCTGGGTGTAATATGCCGACTTGACCTGAGTGTAGTCCGTCGACTTTTCTGGGGGTAGTCTGCCGACCTGACCTGGGTGTAGTTTGTCGACTTATCCTGGGGGTAGTCTGCCGACCTGACCTGAGTGTAGTCTGCCGACCTGACCTAGGTGTAGTCTACTGACCTATCTTGGGGGTAGTCTACCAACTTGACCTAGGTGTAGTAGGTGACCGACCTCTCTTCATTGGCCATTGTGGAGCTTATTGGTCATGACCGGCGCTGGCCGACCTCGTGTTCCGTAGAAATGTCCGAGTTGACCTCTTCTCTTTAGTCAATCCATTTTTACCCATAATAGCAAGCCCCCCTACTTTCGAGCTCGTGTAGCGGGCTTGGGAAGTAGGATGATTTTGGTGAGGTCGGACATTTTAACCTAGTAGGAGCATTGGGGTGAGCTCTTGAGCTCTTCCTTTTATTAGGGGAATTCTGCTTTTGTCGAATAAATAGGTTAGCTGCAATGACCCCTTCATGAGGGACCGAGCAGTTTACTTAGGAGGATTATTTTCCTTTGTACTAAGAGATCTTCATTGTACATCGTGCGATCCGAGTGGCATTACCAATTAGCGGTATGACCTCTTCTTTAAGGGTCGGACGACTGGTGAGGATCATTTTTTCCTTGTATTAAGGGAAGTCCTCAGTAGTTCGTGTAGCTTGGATTGTAGAAAAAGAGATTCTCTTCATGGTCTAGGGAAACTCTTCCATAGTAGAATTCATAGTAGAGGACTTTTTTTTCTTGCACTAAGGGAAGTTCTCGTAGTCGATTTTTCAACTTGGATAGTTGTAATTTTAAAAGAAGTTCTCTTCCCTGACTTGGGGAAGTTCTTTTATTGTAGAAATCGTCGAATAGTAGAAAGCATGACAGTAATGTCGCGAGCACCTTTTTTTTCCTTTTAAAAAGGGAGGTCACCCTTGTCGGGTAGGTCGGTCAGTTGACACGCTCCTGGTTTGAGGACTTCTTCAGTCCTCAAGAGTAGTAGATCTTTAAGTGGTCAGCATTCCATGGGCGAGGTAAGAGCCCCCCATGTCTTCTAGTCGATCTGTCCCTCAGTATTTGATGTCGATGTCAGAGTTGGCCGATTAGCCTTATTACCGAACTTCATTAATTCGTTCAACTCGGTTGTTAGGTTTCCTTACTCGGCTTGGCTTCTATTAAGGTCGACACTTGGGCACGATAGGCTTGTCTAATGTCGCTGATTTGCCCTCGAATTTTTCTGAGCTCTACCTCCTAATGCCCTCGTTCTCTGCCATTGTTTTGGAGTTTTTCCACAGCTCTTCCTCTCTGACGCGAGGCGCAGATCGGAGTTTACGAGCATGGCTACTCCCAAATTGTGGGAAAGTCTGGGCTGACAGATTAGGAGGTTGCTTGTTTCTCTGCGAGTCGACCTGTGCTTGAGGTGGTGTGGTGGTACTATCCTCCTCTGCATCGGGACCAAGGGGTGGATTTTGTCTCTTCCGAAGTTGCATGAGTCGATCCATGTTTTTATCCAGGGCTTCGATTCGGTTCTCCAAGGAGACTAATCGATTGCCCCGAGTGCGGGATCGAGGAGCAGTCGCTGCGAGAGTAGAGTCGGCTCGCTTCTGGTAGGGCTAGGCACCCTGCTTGGCCGATGATACAAGAAGAGATGGGATGGCTGCAACAGATGATTCAGGAAGAGCTCTGGTTTGGTTGCATCAAATGATTCAGGAAGAGCTTTGACTTGGCTGCAATAAATGATTCAAGAAAAGCTTTGTATTAGCTGAATCGAATGATTCAGGAAGAGCTCTGGCTTGGCTACAGCAAATGATTCAGGAAGATATCTGGATTGGCTACATCAAATAATTCAGGAAGAGCTCTGGTTTGGCTATAGCAAATGATTTAGGAAGATATCTGACTTGGCTACGGCAAACGATTTAGGAAGAGCTCTGGATTGGCTACATCAAATGATTCAAGAAGAGCTTTGACTTAGCCGCAGCAAATGATTCAGGAAAATCTCTGACTTAGATGCGGCAAATGATTTAGGAAGAGCTCTGACTTGGTTGCATCAAATGATTTAGGAAGAGCTTTGACTTGGCTACAGCAAATGATTTAGGAAGAGCTCTGCTTTGGCTGCAGCAAATGATTCAGGAAGAGCTCTGCCTTGGCTGCAGCCAATGATTCAAGAAGAGCTCTGACTTGGCTACAGCAAATGATTCGGAAAGAGTTCTGGATTGGCTATATCAAATGATTCAAGAAGAGCTCTGATTTGGCTACAACAAATGATTTAGGAAGAGCTTTGACTTAGCTGCAGCAAATGATTCAGGAAGAGCTCTGACTTAGCTGCATCAAATGATCCAGGAAGAGCTTTAACTTAGCTGCAGCAAATGATTTAGGAAGAGCTCTGACTTGGCTGCAGCAAATGATTCAGGAAGAGCTCTGGATTAGCTGCAACAAATGATTCGGGAAGAGTTGAGATGACTGCAACAGATGATTCCGAAAGAGCAGCTGGGATGGCTGCAATAATGATTCCGAAAGAGTTGGGATGGCTACAGCAATGACAGCTAGAGCTTTCTTCTCTCCTTTCACAATTGTGGTTTTCTAGTAAAGTGGAACGACTTTGATGTCATTTCCCACAGACGGCATCAAACTGTTGATGCAAAAATCCGGTCCACCCTCTTTAGACCTTCGAGTACCTGCACAGGAATAAGACAAAGGAGACCCTGGCTAGAGCAGGAGACCCTCCGATGCCAAAGTCAGGTTAGGAATCTAGGTCTTGTAGTATTGAGGGGTTTTAGGTGAGAGATTTTGCGTACCTTTCACCATTAGAGATGCTCCTATTTATAGTTGAGGAGAGGTGGTGGGGTAAAGGAGATCTACCTATTTAGTAGGGACGTACTATAGAGGGATTCGAATCCTAAACTCGTAGGAGAATCTTTCGGGATCCTTAGTGAAGATCTTGGGATCCCGAGCTTGTCGCAGATATCCTTCGAGATCTGTGGAGAAAATCTCATGCGGATCTTTCTTAGATAAGATCTAATTATTCGGATTCACCGGAGATGTGCAGTAGGAGGCCGAAGTGGTTTTGGCCGACCTGTCCTGGGGGTAGTCTGCCGACCTGACCTGGGGGTAGTATACCAACCTCACCTAAGTGTAGTCTGCCGACCTTTCCTGGGGGTAGTCTGCCGACCTGACCTGAGTGTAGTCTATCGACCTGTCCTAGGGGTAGTCTGCTTACTTGACCTGAGTGTAGTAAGCATACCTGACCTGAGTGTAGTCTGCCAACCTTTCGTGGAGGTAGTCTGTCAACCTGACTTGGGTCTAGTCTTCCGACCTGACCTGAGTGTAGTCTGTCGACCTGACCTGGGTGTGGTCTGTCGACCTTTCCTGAGGGGTAGTCTGTCGACCTGACCTGGGTGTGGTCTGTCGACCTTTCCTGAGGGGTAGTCTGACGACCTGACCTGGGTGTAGTCTGCCGACCTATCATAGGGGTAGTCTGCCGACCTGACCTGGGTGTAGTCTGCCGACCTGACCTGGGTGTAGTATACTGACCTAACCTGAGTGTAGTCTGCCGACCTTTCCTGGTGGTAGTCTGCCGACCTAACCTGGGTGTAGTCTGCAGACTTGTCCTGGGGGTATTCTGCCGACCTGACCTGAGTATAGTCTACCGACATTTCCTGGAGGTAGTCTGCCGACCTGACCTGAGTGTAGTCTGCAGACCTGACCTGGGTGTAGTAGGCGACCGACCTCTCTTCCTTGGCCATTGTGGAGATTATTGGTCATGACTGGTGCTAGCCGACCTCATGTCCCACAGAAATGTCCGAGTCGACCTCCTCTCTTTACCCAGTCCATTTTTACCCATAACATCTTTGATAGAGCACTTTTAGTTTTCTCAGCATATGTTTTGCACTCACGCACATGGAGACAAAGAGTCATTGTCCACCACTCGCATGCACCTTGAGTCCCAACAGCTACCTACTTTTCCTCTATCAAGTTATTTTCTCTCCATCGCAAAGTCAATCAAAAAAAAAATCTCTCTTCTCTGGTTTTCCTTTTGTGTTCTCTCTCGGTAAATCAGTACGGGCATTCTTGAGTTCGTGTTACAAAGATCGAGAGTGCACCTTATCGACGCCGTTCATCTTGGAGAAGAGTTGTTGTATCCCAAGAGTAGATTCGCTATAAATCAGTGCATCTAGAATCTTCCTGTAGGGGCAAATTTGTCTTTAAGATAGTGATTGTAACATGTTTCAGCTCTCAAGATTCTTCTGTTATTATTTCTGGTTTATTATTTTGGATTTTTTGTTATATCTTTGTATTTTATAACCAACAATTTAAAGACATATTTCTCTTTAAAAAATCTTTGTGCTATGGGTATCATTTGTAAAACTCATAAAATCGAGATTTTTTATGGAAAGAACTTTAAGAGATGGAAGCAGAAAGTGGAGTTATGTCTGACTACCCTAAAGTTGATTTACATTATCAAAGATTCTGCCCCATCGCTTGAGGCGAATGAACCATCGGCATCTTTTGAACTATCAAAATGGAAGAATGATGACTATCTGTGCTGAAATCATATTTTTAATGTGATGACCAATGAAAATTATGATATCTATTGCCATCTCTCCACTACCAAAGAAATGTGAAATCATCTTCAAAAGAAAATTAGAACAGAGGATGCTGGAACAAAGAAGTATGTACTTAGTCGTTATATTGATTTTATGATATTTAATGATAAGTTTGTAGTAGATCAGATGCATAATTTACATCTCATAAAATCCCGTATGAAGGTATGGTGATTGACGAGGCTTTCCAAACTAATATAATAATTTTTATTTAAAAAAAAAATCATAATCTTGAAAGATGTATAAAATTTTCCTGAAGCATAAGAGAAAGGATATGAGTTTGAATGACCTCATCCTTCATATACTTATAGAAGAGGAAGTTAGAAACCATAATAAACATTCTCTGTATGCAGAATTTGTAGCTAAGGCCTACCTTATTGAGAATAGCCAAAAGGGTCAATAAAACTAGAAGTTTGGACCATAAAAGAAAAAGCATCCATATGGCTAAAGAAACAAGAACAATAAGAAGAATAAAGGATGTTATGTGTGTGAGAAAAATGAACACTTTGCTAAGGAATTTACATTCCGCAAAGGCGATAAGAAGGAAAAGGACCATGCACATGTTATCGAGGAGTTTGTGGGGGTCATCATTGAAGCACTCATTGTTTGTGGTTCAAATGAGTGGTGGATTGATTCAAGTGCCACCAAACATCTTTGTCACAATCGTGGTATCTTTTCCTCCTACAAGAAGGAGAGGATACGATGGACATTTTCATGGAAAAATTATCCAAGGCAAAGATCATTGGCAAGGGAAAGGTAAGTCTAAAGCTTTCTTCTAGAAAGGTATCAACTTTTCTTGACGCGCTGCATGTACCAGACCTTTGGAAGAATCTTGTCTCTAGATCTACTCTTGATAAAAATGGATTAAAGTTAGTTTTTGAATCCGGAAAATGTGTTATCACTAAAAATGATGCTTTTGTTGAAAAATGCTATGTAATTGATGGATTGTTCAAACTGAGTGTTATGAATGATAATGGTACTAGTTCTTCTGCTTACTTGATTGAGTTTATTAATATGCAGCATGCTAGACTAGGTTATGTAAATTATCATTCTTTTGAAGGCATGATTAGTATGGAGCTTATTCCTATAGTGAAATGGGAAAAACAAAATAAATATGAAATATGTATACAATCTAAGCATTCCAGAAAACTATTCAAATGAGTTTAAAAGAACAATCAAATCCTAGATTTGATGCACAGTAACATATGTGACCTTAAAAATATTATAACTTATGGAGGAAAGAAATACTTTATAACCTTCATAGATGATAACTCTAGATATGCAAAGGTATATCTGATGAGGAGTAAAGATGAAGCAAAATATATATTCATAACTTTTTTTTAAATGAGGTGAAAAATTAATTAGAAAGAAATATGAAAGCTCTTAGATCTGATTGAAGCAAAGAATACATTTCTCACAACTTCGCATCTTATTGTGAATCAAAATGAATTATACATAAGGTAATTGCATCATATTCACCTCAACAAAATGAAATAGCTCAAAGGAAAATAGAACTCTGATGAACATGGTAAATGTTATACTTTTTAATTCTAGTTTGCCCTTTAATCTATGGGGATAAGCTCTCTTTTTTGCATATCATTTTCTAAATCGTGTGCCTCATAAGCATCTTAATAAAACCCCTTATGAATTATGGAAGAACAAGCCTATAAACCAGGAATATTTTAAAGTGTGAAGGTGTCTAGCCAAGGCAGGAATACCTTTACCTAATAAAATAAAATTAAGGGATAAAACTCTTGATTGTACATTCATAGGCTATGCACAAAATAGCAAGGCTTATAGTTTCTTAATTTTGAGGTCACGTAATCATATTACGGTCGATTCCATCATTGAATCCTTATATGCGGATTTCTTTGACAATATATTCCTAACTGAATCTAAGGTTACTTCTTCCATAGAAATAATAGATTCGTCATAAGATTTGATGTAGGAATGATACAATAGATGAGCTCTTGAAAATATAACCTTAATGTTACTTATTTAATAGCCAACATGTTTGATGAAATGCTTGACCCATATGAAATTTCTATTGTTAGATCTCTTTTATACTTTTAATAAGTGTTATTGATATACCCTGGTGTGCTATAAATTTGTGTTATTATATAAGTTGAATTATATTGAGACATATTAGATTGCACTAATTTATAGATGTGTTCTATTGATATACCCTGGTGGGGTATTAATATGTGATCATTGATGTACATGAGATTGTATTGGTATACATTGGATTGTGCTAATTTGTAATATATTGAATTGATATAATCTATTGATATATTAAGTAGTTGTATGACTACTATTGTGTATTTGATAAGCTAAATTGTTGTTGTAGACGACTGATAGTAGTTGGAACTATGTGGGATGTTTTACATCCAATGTTAGTTTTGCCCGGGGTTCTACGTAGTCGATGAGTCAGTCTAATGCAGAGCCGATCATTCTTATGCTTGGTGATTATATAACATTTGATAGAATCTGAAATACCACTGTGACCATTGATTTAAGACCATTAATAGTTGTTAGTTCATTACGATCCTACAAAGACTCATGAGTCGGGCATGGTGAAATGGGACACTGTGTTTAAATTATTAGCCTACGCTAGGGTGGTACCTCCAAATAGTGATAAGTGAGCACAAATGGAAGTGATGAGCCCTTTTCATATTTGATACTTGGGTGACGACCCCTACCGTTTTGGTGAACTTTAAATTGAATCAACGGACACTTGTGATGAATCGTTACGTACCGTAACAAGCCACATGATCTGTTTAGCGACCCGTGATATAATTGAGGTATCCTAACTTTGCCAATTTGTTGTTCAAACTTAGATTAATAAATACTTAGTTAATCACACGTATCATGACACTTGTTGGTAATGGTGATGACAAGACACATTGCAATTAGATAATTATTTAGTTGATTGATTGTGTTGATGAGAAAGTATCGAACTTGTTATTCATGAGCTAGGGTACTATTTAAACGACTCAGATGATTGTTTTGGGTCAGAGTATCACCCGCACGACCTTTATTGTGTGCATGGTTAATTGTTAAAGGCCAGAGTATTGTTTATTGGATGCATGGCTGAATGTTAAAGGCAAAAGTACTATTTATTAAGTGGGTGGTTGCTTGAGGGTTGCTCCAATGCTACCGTTTAAGCTCCTCGTATTATTCCCGAGGCATGTTTTGTATATCATGACATACATGCATCTAATCAAGTAGTTTAAGAAACTTATTGTTTTGTTATGCTATCATTACCTATGCTCGATTGTGTTAATAACATGTGCAACTTAGAAAATGGAATCACTGAATTAGCTACTCACTCCCACCTGGGATGATGTTTTAAAACACCAACCAGACAAAATTGTTGATACATGTATCATCCATATCTCAGACGGACAAGCTTAGACTAGCATGCACTATTGTTGCAATGTTTTAAGAGGGTTAGGTGAAAATAAAAAAAAAAAATTACACTGTATTTATTTTGGACAAGTATATATTGGAGTCCCCGGTTGGACGAACTATGTGGTTTGGTTTTATTGAATGTATATTGTGGCTTGTGCAATCCCCATCTATGTGGACACTACTTTTGGAGTTATACATTTTGAATATTAGCAATATATTAATGGATTTGGTTATATCTACTTAACTTTTGATGTTGTTGATTTAAAGCTACTTTGATTATTGATCATAAGTGAAGGTTAACTGGAATACGCGGGCACGTGGAAACTTGCCTATGTACATTTTGCTAGGTTCACAATCAAGAATTCAAGATCGAAGCCTTCGTACTTGGGTGTCGAATTTCGGGGCGTGATACTACAATGGCCAAAATCTCCCTGCATCTAAGCTAGTTATCTCCCATCAGGGCAGCCTCTGACATACATAAGGGTATATTGTCACGCCCTAAACTTGGGAACCGGGGTCACTAAATTACCGACCATCGAATCCGGTGCCGACAGCCTCCGTAATACCCCATTCTCGTATCCTAACTTCCATAGTGAGGTTTTGATCCTAGGATCCCACAATAATATCAAAGTAAGGAAAGAGAGGGAAGGAAAATGGGAAGAAAAGGCAAAGGAATGAGATCTGGCCATCAGTGTGGGCCCCACCACTATGGGGTCCACCATACACATCATACATGATTAAGGTGGTCCCACCCTTGTGGGCCCACCAAAAATAGGATAATACAAAGAAACGGAGGGTTTTGACCCTCCCATGTACCCATTGTGACGATGGACGGTCGGATCGAGCCGGATCGTCAATCGAACTGCTTGGATGGTCATAGACTCCTCTAACCCTCAAAATTATCCTCAAGCTCTCTCTCCAATCTCTCTTAATCTCTCTCTCTACTCTCTCCCTCTAATTACTCCTTAATCTTTCTTTCTTTATCTCTAATCTCCTCTCTTTTGTTCTCACTCATATCTGCTATAAAGATTTGGATAAATGAGAGGGGTTTAGAGTTTTTGTGGTAGAGCTTTTTTAGTAGATAGGTAATTATGAAAAGAGGAAGGGGTAAAATGGAAAGAAAATGAAGGAAAGAATGATGACTAGCATGAGTAAGTGTATGTGTCGCATGAGAAAGGCATGTGCTTGTTTGACTAATGGAGAGAGAGTGACATGAGTGATGGACGGGTTGATTGATAGCTTAATTGATGGATTGATTGATTTGACAACATTGAGATTTGTATAAGTGGGGTTACGCGCATTGCGCAGCCCACCTCAGATCGTGCCAAAATTGTAACTTCTAATCTGGGGACTAAAATAACACCCGCGCGGTCTCTGAGGTACAAGTCTCAGGGTATTGCAGTACAAAAATAGGGTAACAATCAAAACTGGTCGATTTAGTCCACTGGGAACATGTCGTTGTTGAAGTATAAGCATACGGAAGGTCTTGCGAGGTTACAGGTCTTACAGCTCTCTCCTCATAATAGAAAATTTCGTCCTTAAATTTTGTACTATAACCCAAACTAAACAAAGCTCACAAAGGAGCATAAATCGAACACATCATACAAATACAATTAGACATCAAAAAGACGAGGATAACACTTGTGAATCTCAACATCTCGCTCCCAAGATGCCTCGTCCACACTATGGTGACTCCACTGAACCCTCACTAAGGGGATGACCCTAGTCCAGAGGACCTACTCCTTCCGATCAAAGATTCGAACTGGCTGCTCAATCTAAGAAGCATCCTCATGAACCTCTAACAGTTGCCGGTATATCACGAGAATCACGTCTGACCCACACTTTCGCAATATAGAAACATGGAACATGTTGTGGATGCCAGACAACTGAAGTGGCCAGGCAAGACGATAGGCCATGACGCTAACACGCCCAATGATCTCAAATGGCCCAATGAACCTCAGGGCAAGCTTCCCCATAGCTCCAAAATGAACTACACCCTTTATAAGTGAGACCTTGAGATACACAATGGTCTCCAACAACAAACTCCAAGGGATGACGTCGATGATCTATAAAACTCTTCTGCCGACTCTGAGCCGGCGCATCCTCTATCTAATGATATCAATGGCCTCTGATGTCCTCTGCATAAGCTCAAGACCTAGGAAATGACGTTTTCTAACCTCGGTCCAATGACTTGGGGATCTGCAAGGTCTGTCAAATAGTGCCTCGAAGGAGCCATGCCAATAGTCGCCTGGTAGCTATTATTATATGAAAACTCAGTCAAACGTAGGTGCTCATCCCAGCTACCTGAGAAATCTATCATGCAAGCCCAAAGTATATCCTTAAGGATCCGGTTGACCCTCTTGGTATGACCGTCAACCTGCAGATGATACGCAGTGCTGAACTTCAAGGTAGGCCCCATCGCCTTTTAGAAACTCCTCCAAAACTGAGATGTGAATCTCAAATCTCGGTCAGAAACAATCGAAATCGGAACATCATGCAGTCTCACTATCTCATCGATGAACAATCTAGCAAGATGGTTTAAAGGCCAGGTCGCACGTATTGCAAGAAAATGTACCGACTTCATCAGACGATCAACGACAACCCATATGACGTCATGACTGTGCTGAGTCCTCGACAAGCCCGTGATAAAGTCTGTGGTCGCATGCTCCTACTTCCATGATGAGACACTCAACATATGCAAGGGACTTGAAGGCTTTTGATGATCAGCCTTGACACGCTGGCAGGTGTCACACTCGGCCACAAAACTAGCGATCTGATGCTTCATCCCGGCCCAAAAATATTGTCTCCTCATATTGTGATACATCTTGGTGAAGCCAGTGTGGATAGTAAACCTCGATCGGTGTGCATTGACCATAAGATCTCCACATAACTCTGAAATATCCAGAACATACAAGCGGCCTCTGAACTGGAGTCCGCCATCAGACCCAATATACCAAACCGACTGACCCTTGGACGCGGCCTCTACTTGATAATCCTACAACGTTTGGTCTGCTTGTTGAGCTTTGATCACCCTTGCGACAAGAGAGGGTTGAATTGACAAGCTTAATAACTGAATGATGAAAGACTACAGGCTCAACTCGAAGTCATACTCAACAACATCCTCGAGCATCCTCTACTCCTAGACCATCATATGTGCCACCAAACCCCGTGGCTGACAGCTAAGGGCATCTGCCACCGCATTAGGCTTGTCGAGATTGTAAAATCATAGTCCTTCAGGAGCTCCATTCAATGCCTATGCCTCATGTTCAACACAGACTGCGAGAAGAGATACTTCAAGCTCTTATGGTAAGAGAAGAGCTTGAATCTAACCACATAAAGATAATGCCACCATACTTTCAATGTAAAGACAACTGCAACCAACTCCAGATCATGTGTGGGGTAATTCTACTCATGAACCTTGAGCTGATGAGATGCAAAGGCTATAGGCTTTCCATGCTGCATCAAGATAGCACTCAAACCAACATGCGAGGCATCTATAAAAACCACGAATCCTTCACTCCCAGCTGGGAGAGTGAGGATTGGTGAGAACGTAAGACAGTTCTTCAGATCTGTGAATGCTCGCTCACATGTGTCACTCCAAACGAACTCAATGCCCTTCCGGGTCAACTTGGTCAAGGGGGCTGCAATACGAGAGAATCCCTCAATGAAACGTCGTTAGTAACCCGCTAACCCAAGGAAATTATAGATCTTGGACGCGTTCGTTAGCTCAATCTTCGAAGAGTCTACTGTTACGCCCTACCTCGTCACCACATGACCGATGAACTTCACCTCTTCCTGCAAGAACTCGCACTTCTCTAGCTTCACATAGAGCTGGTGTGCCCGGAGGGTCTGCAAGGTGATCTCTAAATGGCGCTCATGCTCCTCTTGAGTCCTCGAATAAATAAAAATATCGTCGATAAAGACCACAACGAACTGGTCAAAATACAAACAGAAGACCTCATTCATCAACTACATGAACACGAGGAGAGCATTGGTCAGTCCGAAGGACATGACTTGAAACTCAAAGTGACCATAGCGCATCTTGAAAGCTATATTTGGGATATCCTCCTCCTGGACTCGAACATGGTGATAATCAAACCATGTGTCTATCTTTAAAAAGAATTACGCCTCTTATGGCTGGTCGAACAAATCATCAATCCTTGTAAGCGGGTACTTATTTTTAATCGTGACGTTATTGAGCTCACGATAATCTACGCAAAGCCTCAACGAGCCATCCTTCTTCACGAAAAGTATCAGTGCTCCCCATAGTGAATGGATGGATAAAGCCCAACTCGCGCAACTCGTCCAACTGCTTATGCAATTCCCGCAACTCTAATGGTGTCGTGCGATACGGGGCCTTTAAGATAGGCGTTGTACCGGGTACGAGGTTGATCTGAAATTTAGTATGCCGATGAGGCGGCAATCCCAGAATCTCCTAAAACACGTCCAGAAAACTACAAACGACCGATAGTTAGTCAATACTCAAGACAACTGGCTCCTCCATGACACACGACATAAGGTAAGCGAGTTGCTCTCCTCTGAGCTCGGCTGCAAACTGGAACTACGGCACACCGGGTATACAAAATGTGATTGTCCTTGCGGAACAGTCCAATATAGCGTGGTACTCGGCAAGCCAATTCATACCGAAGATAACATCGAACTCGAACATCAGCAGGGCAAATAGGTTAGCCGGCAAGGTCTCTATAGCTAAAACGGGGCAAGACTAGCAAATCAAACCTAACACTGCGGTCTTCCCCAAGGGCAGCGACACTAACAAACCCTCACACGCATACTCTAGCAGCAAACCGGTCGATCGACAAAAATCCTCAAATATAAATGAACGTGATGTGCCATAGTCGAATATGACATGTGTTATACATGAGAAAACAAGGAGTGTACCCTTGATAACTCCTCCTGATGCCTGAGGATCCTGCTAGGCTACATAAAATTTGTTTTGAGCCTATTGGGGAGGTGCATGTCCCCTCTGTTATCATTGTTGTAGCGGCCTGTACTGTTACCTCTGTTGTTGCGAGGGAGGTCTCGACGGCTGATGTGGTTGTCGCTGCTGTTGTTGGGGTTTCAGTGGCTGATATTGTTGTCATCGTTTCTGATGTGGAGGTTGTCGAGGCGCTCTCGACTACTACTGTGGGTGGGGGCACTCCTACCTACGATGCCCCGTCCATCCACATTCATAGCAAACACATGTAAACTGTCTCCGATGTGGTGTTAAGGGTGTGGATAGTGTTACCGGCGCTCGAAAGAGTGGTCGGGTCGTACACCTCTGTGATGGTTAAAGCCGCTACTACTGGGAGCTACTAGAGGAAGCCTTCCTCTTCCAGTCTTTGCCATGACTGTGGATCCGCTGCTGTAACACCTCGAATTTCTGTGGCCCAAGTCTGAGCTCGTCCCGAGAATTCCAAGCATTAATTTTTCTTACACATTATTGAGATAATATGATTTATAGTAAATTTACACACCTTGTTCATAAAAGTAGGTAAGAGTTCAAGAAATCATTAAATGCCCTCTCAATGAGAGCTTATTACATTGTCTTAAGTAAATAGCAGGAAACAAATAAATTGCAGTGCCGTTCTCCTTCTTTATTCGTCGACATGTTCAACATTAACGTGGATTTATTCAAACGTCTCAAGGTAACACAACACGCGATTGGAAGATTTACGTGACATGATTTGTTCATGTAGTGACTATTTGCGACATCCAATCTCGGAGGTGATGTAACACGCATGGCGATTTACTTACATCAATTGTGCACAACTACCCAACCCACGAGATTACGTGTCGACCAAGAGGGCCGCTACCCAAAATGTATTACGTCCACGATAATATATCGACTGCTAGTATGTAATTTCAAACACAGTACTTGCGTTGCAAGATAATAACGTAATGATTTGAATTATATACAATGATTCACATGGTGAAGATAAACAATAATAAAAACTCGAAGCATGTAACAATAAGATGATTACATCAATTTCATCATAAATTTTAAAGGAAGAACCCTCACCTTGAAGTTGGATCACCCTCGTAATGTTAGGATTTTGGGTATGCTTTAGAGTTGATTTCTAACATGATTACAGAATCGTATGGTTAGATTGTAATACTAAATAGGTTTTATGATCGACTTCGGCTAGAGTTCATTTTAAGATCTAAGTTTGGTTTCAACCTACTATAATTCTACATAAGAAGACTTAAATTTAGATGAAGCCTGGTCAGTAACTTACCAAGTTTCAGTGACCGTTCTTAACCTGACCAATCTTTTGTTTCAAAATTTTTCTTACTGAGTTGGTTCGGTTTGATTTGTCTAAAACAAGTAAAATATCATCGTTTAAGCTAAGTAAAATCTAGTTCTTATGGAGGATTTCAGAAGGTAACATGATGGCTAACTCACCTCTTGGAGTTGTTAAAAAAAACTAACTGAATTTGATGGCTTTGGTGCGTTCCCTAATGGTGAACCCGACAGTTATAACAAGATGACCCGTAGAAGGAGGATATCCTTCTCCTTTCTCTCTCTCTCTCTTTCCCGGTGTTGGAAGGCAATCACTGAACAACCTTCTCCCTCCGCACGCTGGCTTTTATAAGCCTTTGAATGAAATCCAGCAAGAGGGAGAATCCCTATCCAATGCAACAGCGCCTTGTGGTACTCCTATGTGAAGTTGAGTTTCGGATGGTGGTTGTCGGTTGATTTAATCAAGCTCATAGATCATATAGAGATGAGTTTTAATCCCTATTTCAAGATATAGTAGTTGTTCAAATGGGCCACTCAGTGAATGGATTTGATCTTAGAATGGCAAAATCTCAACAATCGATGGTCAACACTCAAATGAGGAAGACAACTATTGTTTTAATGGTAGGTTTCGTTCTAGCCTATCTTCCTTTGAGGTGATCATTGTGGATGGTTCAGATGGATGCACGAAGGCTTGTGGTCATTGAAAATTAGAGGTCCAATAGGTTCAATTAATGGTTTTCGCAGAAGAAAGCTCCACGCGGTGCGTCTTAGCTTTGGGAAAAACGGGAGGACGCTGGGATTATCTCACTTCTCCCGTCTCCTATTCTTGTTAAGAGGTGTCGAAAAATCCTCTGAGGAGGATTGGACGGCTCAAATCCACACTCGATTTCAAAATTGAGAGTTTTGGTGGAGAAATTCCCACAAACGTGAGTTGTTTGGACTTTGTTACAACTAGCGGAAAGATGCCACCTTGGTTCAGTTGCTAGAGCCGGTGAGGTCAAATGTGATGACTTTTTATAAGATCCATGCCCTTCATCGGTATCAGCATGCCGTATTAGCCAATAAGCCTATGTATGAAGTAGATTAGAGCCTTGGATAAACTTATATTGAAAATTCTCCTCGCGAGTGTCAAAACAGACTTGATCTTAATTAACGGTTAACGCTTAATGATCGGGCCCAATTTTGGAGAAAATGTATAGTCAGGATAGGCAAATGATTGGAAAATTTTTTGTGGTTAATCGATGGTGGCAAAAGCCTAAATCTGAAATTTCACCTTTTGCACCAAAAAGAATGAATTACTTTTAAAGTGGTCAACATTTAACGGTGTAGGATCATAGATCGAGGCCTAAATTTTGTGTATTCTCATAGTCACATGAGGCCAAAGCATGGTCCAAATTTGAGTTGTGATTAATAGTATAAAGTGGGTAATTTGGAAGGTCAAGATTTAGAAAGAGTTGGTAGGCCTAAAGAGCTAACTTTATGCCAAGGAAAAGATACTAAAGTGGGGTTCTCATATTTCACACTTGGTCCTTATGATGGAAAATTCAAGTCGTTCATATAAAGGAAAATATCCTACTATGACTACCCATGAGATTTCCTCACTCAATGGACACTAAAATCAACATTTAAGGGGGCTGATTTGTCAATTAGGCCACTTTTACAATGATCTAAGAGCTGAAATTCGAAGTGTATGGTTAATGGCATTAAGTATTTATGATTTTGTCATCTTTTATTTATCTAATTTCCATATTCCGTAATGTCCGATTGCACCATCCAAATGCATTAAAACTTGACCCGCATTCTTTAATTTTCATGATCTTTCCATCGCCCCAGTTTGGGCCTTGATCGCTTACAGATGACCAAGATGCAGTATTAATAGGCTATCACCCTCCGTAATTCAAAATAATATTTGTACATATCTAATTGACAAGTTATCAGATAGTTTAAGCTTATACCCTAAGATATTCATGATGATCAGTTTATCCTAATATTTGGATGGGCCGTTTGTCAAATCTAAATATGATGGATGGTCAGATGACATGTTAAAAATAAGGAAATTAAATAGTTAATACTCTAACCATATATGTAGGTGGATATCCGATCAGTTTCGTAAACTAGTGAATAGAAATGGGTTTTTGGAGTGATCAAGGGGTAGAACATGTATATCGTTAGATTCAAGTGATTTATTCACATGTGTAAATTCCTTAGATTATAGTTCTGATGATGAGTTAAGCATATTCATAGGTGGCAGGCAAAATGAATGGATTAGAATCTCAATTCGATACCCGTACGAGCGGATGTAGAGATTAGGTAGTTATTTTACTATGATCAGATTGTCCAAACTCAAAGTGGACAGTCAGATATCTTTTCGTAGCAGTAAATAGTTGACTGAACGGTTGGTTATGATTGACAAGCAAGTATACTTAGATATATGATGATCCCATCTTAAAAATCAATGGTTGGATGACTTTATCTATGGATGAAGATTATTTCTAATGGTCAGATCCATATTAGAGAATATATGTAAGGTTAAGATTGACTAAATTGGTACCGTACACATGTACATGCTAAGTTAAATATCATGGTAGCACTCGAGAACTTTCAATACTCGGGTATTGAAAAGTTCGGGGTGTTATAGCTGCGCATCGGTCCATTTTACCTCATAGATCTAAGCCCGCTCTACAACCTCCTCGAACGTTGGAAGCTTGTGTCCAGTGACACGACTTTGAAGGCCAAGACACAAGCCACCCCTAAAAACTGAAGGGCCCTCTTCGACCATAAGATGTGGTGCAAATCTGGATAGCTCGACGAACCAGGCCTCATACCTGGACATCGTCATGTCTCCATGGACCAGAGTCTCGAACACCAATGCGCGCTGCTGACGAACATGCTTGGGGAAGAACTTCAGGTCGAACCGGTTCACAAAGTCCTCCCAGGTCTACTTAAAATCGGCTCATGTTGCTCGGGTAACAAATGCCCACCAATGCTCGATCTCTCCCTATAGAAAGAATACAACCAAAGGGACCCGTTGTTGCATCGTACACCTCGTCATGTTGAAGATCTTCTCGACCTCTGATATCCACCGCTCCACTGTCGTCAGGTCTGGCTTACCCTGCAAATATGGGGGGTCGAACCATTTAAAGTCACGTAGAAGAGAGCTCGCGCACTCCTACTCGGTCTGCATGAGTAATCTAGTGGATTGCCTATCCTCCCTCTGTAGCATAGAGGTCATTGCATGTAGCATCTGCTGGAACTGGTTTGCACTCGCTGATATAGTCAGGGCCGCACCTGTTTGGGATGTACCAGCCCCACCCCTCGGCCTCTTGGGTGTCATGTCCTACAGGAAGGAATAATGGACCTTTTAGCCTTCAGTACTCTTGAATGCACAAACGTTAGGGAGTTATATTAGAAAGTTTATAGGTTCACAACAGTGAATCCTATTTTAAACTAAGTTTGAAAAAGACCCTAAAGTGAGTTTATAAGTATTTGAACTCGGGGGCCTAATCATTCTAAGTTCACATCAGTCATACAATGAAGGGAAGTTATTCTAAGACCATTAGCAGATACGTGATGTTATCCTCAGGTATTCCCAAGTTATGCTCTGATACCAACTTCTGTCACGCCCTAAACTCGAAAATCAGGCTCACAGAATTCCTGGTTGCCGAATCTGGTGCTGACAGCCTTCGTAGTACCCTATTATTCGATCTTAACTTCCATAGCCAGGTTCCGATCCTGGGATCCCACAATAATATCAAAGTAAGGAAAGAGAGGGAAGAAAAATGGAAAGAATAGGCAAAGGAAGGAGATTCGGCCATCGGTGTGACACCCCGCCATTATGGGGTCCACCATACACATCATACATGATCAAGGTAGGTCCCACCCTTGTGGGACCACCAAAAATAGGATAATAGAAAGAAAGAGAGGGTTTTAACCCTCCCATGCACTCACTATGATGGTGGACGATCGGATCGGGCCGGATCGTCGATCGGATAGATTGGACGGTCCTAGGTCCTCCTAGACTCCTCTAACCCTCAAAATTATCTTCAAGCTCTCTCTCTTTTTCTAATCTCTCTTAAAAACTCTCTTTTCTCTTAATCTCTCTCTCTCTCTAATTACTCCCTAATCTTTCTTTCTTTCTTTCTAATCTCTTCTCTCTCTTTTGTTCTCAATCATATTTACTAGGAAGATTTGAAGAAATGAGAGGGGTATGTGAGTTTTTGTGGTAAAGCTTTTTAGGTAAATGGAGAATTATGAAAAGAGAGATGGGTAAAATATAGAGAAAAAAAGGAAAGAATGATGGTTAGCATGAGTAAGGGTACTGGTTGCATGAAAAATGCATAAGCTTTTTCGACTAATGAAGAGAGTGTGACATGAGTGATGGATGGGTTGATTGATAGATTGATTGATTTGATAACATTGAGATTTGTGCAAGTAGGTCCGTGTGCATTGCGCGACCCACATCAGATTGTGTCAAAACTACAACTTCCAAAAAAATTCATTAAAAATTAACAATTTCTCTCTAGTTCTTTAAAATAAGTATTTGGTTTAGTATTTTGCCAACTAAGTTCACCGTCAAGTTAACTCACTTCAAGTTTAAGTTCTCCACGTTGGTTTGAGCCCATGTACAATGAACGCACCATTGGGATCGGGTCATGGTCATTGTATTATGAAGGCCAATTGTTTAAGATTCCTGTTGCACTTGGGACGTGGTCCGAGGCAGATTTGATTTCAAGTCGAATGACCCAATCACGCCTTGACTCAAATAAATAAGTCATCTTATTTTATTTTATTATTTAATATTCTTTAAAAAATATATATTATCTACTCTTTTCAACACATTATTTCTAACATGCCTAAATTCTATCCTCATTATTAGGGGTGTACATCGAGTTGAACCGAGTCGAGCTGGCCTCAGCTCGACTCGGCTCGGCCACTAGTTGACCTCAGCTCGAACTCGGCTCGGCTTGGTCCTCGAGCCTGACTAGCCAGCTCGGCTCGGTTCGGTCGGTAGCTCGAGCCAGTTCGAGCTAAGATCGAGTCGAGTTTGCCTGTGTAACATTTTCACAAACACCTAGACTACACCTTCAAAATCTCACTGTATTTAAGACAACAGCAATGGTTTCACAAGTATTTTATCAAATAGCTTATAAGCAACATAAAAATATCAAAGAATACTAGTTTCATATACATACCTTCCTTGCCACTGGCCACACTTCGCAGGGTCATTTCATCAATCACTTGGTGAGCAACATCAATATCAAAGTAACTGAGTCACTGAACTAGTTCGATCCGAGTTCGATTCGAGTCAAGTCGAGATGGGGCTAGCTTGAACTCATTTTCGAGCTCAAAAAATCAGCTCAATTCGGCTCGAACTCAACTTCAAATCGAGACGAATCGAGCTTTTTTGAGTCGAGTCGAGCGAGCTAACCGAGGTAGCTCGGTTTGTGTACACCTCTACTTAGGGTTGTACATGAACCGGGCTAGCCCAGTTAACTCGCTTAACTCAGCCTGACCCAGAACTGAGTTCGGGTCGGGACGGGCCATTTTCTTCGGCCCGAAACTGAGTTCGAGCCGAGTTCAGAAAGGTCCCAGTTCAGCCTGACTTGAGTCGAGTTCGGATAGGTCCCAGTTCGACCTGACTCGGCCCGACCTGGCCCGACTCAGTCAAGTGGTGTGTGTGTGTGTGTGTATTTATTTCAAAACCCTACCCGTCCATTTCCCTTTTACCCTTCTGGGATAGTTCACAGCCCATCTTTGAAGTGACAGTGACTCATCCACCTCACAAATGTATAACTTGAACGGCCTACATTAATCCAAATACAAAAAAGAATTATAATGTCCTAACTAGTTAGATTTTTTGTGGAGTATATAGTTCAACTATCTAAACCGTTGATCGAGGGCCTTGTAATGGGACGCAGATTACCTGCCAAAGCCCTTCCTATGAACTTGTTGTAAGGTCTGAAACTGGCCCGAACTCGCCCAATTGCTAACCGGGCTGAGTTCAGGCTGGACATGTTGGCCCAGTGACCGGGCTAGGCCGGGTTCGGGCTGGGTTTAGTTGGTGACCGGGTTGAGCCCAGTTCGACTTGGATCGACTCGTGTACACCCTTACCTCTACTCATTATTAAACAATTAGGTCTTTAATCCCTCGACTCAAATCGATCTGACTCAACCCATTTTTCCCTTAGGTAGGGATGATAGCGGGTTGGGTTCGTCCCAGAGCCTGACCTAATTTTTAAATGGGCTAGAATTATTGCCAAAACTCAATATATGATCCATTACCCTCTGATCCGAACCAACCCACTTAAGGGCCCGTTTGGCCACCTGCATTAAGTGGGAGTAGTTGGGATTGCATTCGTCGGCTTGCCATATCCACCGTACAGTCATATTTGGAGACGATTTTTCAACCCGGGATAATAAACTTTGGGTCTCCAGCCAATACCGTCTGTCAAAAGGAAGGATTTGGCAATCCCATCTTGAGTTTGCCGTAACCCACTTCGACTTCACCACCGGGTAAACCACTTCCACTTCTGTGTGTTTGAGTGACATCCACATGAATGAAGCCATTTGGGTATGGCGCTTAACTGTGGGCCCCTTGTGCTGTATGTGATTACATCTACTCCGTCCATACATTTTAGAAGATAAGTTTAGATCGTTAGCCTAAAACTGAAAATTTTCCAAAGCTCAAATCGACCACACCATCGGAAACAGTGTGAATTGAACATTTACCATTGATAATTTCTTGGGGACCACAGAAGTTTTGTATCAATCTGATATTTTTGTTTTCACTTAATCAATGTCTTTGTGATATTATTAACAGGTTTGATGAAAAGAAAATATAATTGTAGGCCATAGAAAGGTTTCAACGGTGGAAATCATTATTCCCTATGGTATGGTCCACTTGAGATTTATATATACCTCTTTTTTTTGTCTCAACCACTAAAATGATCTGGGAAAAAAAGATGGACGGAGTGGATAAGATAATACACTGATGGTGGGCCCAACTGAGTGTACTTAGTACGATAAGTGGGTACCGAGTAAGTCACATGGATAATGCAGATAGCAATCCAATTTCATGTGGGTTCCAGTGAACGCCTTTCGCAGGATCTATGTGCGAAGGATAGCTAGTTGGGGCCCACAGTGATGTTTATGGGAAATCCACTACGTTCATCAATTTTTGAATAATATGTTATGACATTGAACCAGAAATTATGAAAATCCAATTCTCATATGGGCCACATGACTGATGATTGAATGTCCACCATTGAGACATATGTGGGGCCACACAAGATTTGAAACATGATAACTTATAACTTTTCACCAATATGTGTATAGAATTTACTTTGTGAATGGTATAGATGGTATAAAAAAAAAAAAAAACACGGTGGACCCAGGAAGGTTTCAATGGTAGGAATTTACCTACACACGTTTATCTTATGCATGGCGCAGATGAGTTTTGGATTTAGATCATTTTCGGGCCCATCACCTAAAATGATATTGTAAACCTATTGGGCATGGTAGATTTCCTATATTCATCATGGTGGGTCCCACTAAACTTCACGTCGGATGAAGTTCATGCGAAAGTGGCTCGCGGGAAATTTGCATCCATATCCGATGGAGATTCAAAACGATTCTGTTTGATGGCTGAATACGGAACGAACTGTTTCTCCTTCTCACGGTCAGAGAGGATCAGGTCTACCTTCGGGTTCCAGACGACCTATAGGACGCATGGCTCCAGACGATGTACAACCATACCGTTGATGAGAGTTGAGGCTGACGATACAACTCGCTTCTTCCATTGTAGTCAAGTAAGGAAGGAGGTAGAAGTATATAAAGGGGGATTGGGCATGGAGGCAAACATGCATTTTGGGCCCACTACGTGGTAAGGTATGTGTTGTATGTCTTGAGGAGCAACTATCTCTTTACTTCCTCTCAACACAATATCTCTCCCACCAAACGGTAATGGCGAGATGGTATCTGTAAACCACAGTGGGCGTTCAGATGCGTTTGGACTTCATTTGGGGAAGACTCAATCGAGCCACTGGACAGACCAAGTTCCATTTTCAATGTCTTGCCAATGATCCTAACCGCATGCAGGGTCATATGTATTCCATGGTGGCCAACCATCCATTTGATTATTTAACAAATGGATAGTATGGATGAACGAAATCCACTATATGTTTTGTAATACTCCATCTCTACTGATTCCCACCATGTACTAAAATATTTTTATTTATATTTTCAGTTTGGAAGACACTTTCAAGATCCTTCTTATTGTCATCAGAATTACAAGTATGTTGTGATCACCCCTAATCGGATTGCTTTTTTCCATATTTTTTATTACTATTTTTCCATATCACTTCATTATATATGGATCTATTTTATGATTCTATTATCATATGTAGCGCTTCCGTACATGAGTGTCTTATTAAAATATTAGAGATTAAATGTCATATATGGGTGTGTATATGGAGACGTAATGCTTGAGCACCACATGTAAGGAGGATAACCACTACCATTTTTAAATCGGTGATAAACTAGTAGAGGAGTTTGTGACTACAGGAATCATCCATGCTCGGGGTGCTACCTTATGCGGGCGACGTTAAGAAAGTTATATTAAATGGATGGTTTCGATCATCGGTATGTATGGCTGTTGTGGACCATTAAAAAAAAAAAAATCAAAGACCTATGTTCAGCTGGACAAGCCAATGGTCAGGATAATCTTTGCAATTTGATTACTGGACCATACACTGTTGAGAATAGCAAGCAAAGAATGGACGGTTCTGATTATGTAAACATCATGTGAGTTCCACTATGTTCAGCTGGACACATGCTGCTGAGAACGCGGATTGCAAAGAAACTGCCAGTAGCACCTCGCAGTTGGACGGTGCTTTGTGGGCCCCACCATGATGTATGTGTTTTATCCGTGCCGTCCATCCATTCTCGATCACTAATTTAGGCATGAGCACAAATATTAGGCAAATTCAACTTTCCGGTGGACCACACCACAGGAAAGCAGTTGTGATTGAACACCTACCACTCAAAACTCCATCCAAGCCGTTCATTAGGTCACACAGACCAGGATAAAGGGAAGACAAAAATAACAGGTTGATCCCAAAGTTTTTTGGTTCAATCACCACATTTTCCAGTGGTGTGTTCAGCCTGAGATTTGAATCTAACTAATTTTTGGTCTCAAATGAGTTGGTAAAATGGGTGGACGGCATGGTAAAAAACATACATCATGTTGGGCCCACATAACACCGTCCAACGCAGTGGGGAATATATGAACATACATCATGCTGCTTTCCTAATTTTTTATCATTGCTTCTTTCTTGAAGCAATTACAGCAATTTAATTCAAAATATCATCCAAATGCAGTGGGGAATATATGAACAGTCCAGAATGACGATGGATGGTTTCACGCCTTGCATTCCCTCTACATGTTGTTATGAAAATCCAACCTTTCATTTGGTGGCCCTAATGGACGGTCAAGAACAAAAAAAAAAAATAGTCTACATCAACAGAAGAAAATGTAGAAACAGGGTGCCTATCTGAGGGACAATGGTGATGTATGGTTTTATCCACATCGTTCATTCATTTTGTCATATCATTTCAGGGTGCAAGACCAAAAATGAACCAGTTCCAAGGCTTAGGTGGACCACATAGTGGAGATTAATCACTAAATGTTAAAACCATTTCGGTGCCACATAAGTTTTGGATCAAGCTGATATTTGTGATCATCACCGCTGCTTTCTATGGTTGAGTCCACTTGAGCCTTGGACCTGTCTATTTTTGGGCTTTTACTGAATGCAGTGGATGGACGGTGTGGATAAACCCATAAATCACGGTGGCCCCCTCAAAGAGTTCGTTCCTACCTACAGACGACTGGGTTAGTACGCAATCCACTTCCGGCTGAAGATTGGATTGTTATGATCTCCTGGAAACTTTATGCTGATGGTTCGTTCATGTCGGGATCCCTCCGACCAACGGTTTGGATTATCATAGTGTGGGCTCCACTGGCAAGAAATGTGGTTCCAAATATTTAAGCCAGGGAGCTTTCTGTAATTTCGCCTACAAGAGATTACAGACGCAAACGCTACTCACGAGAGTACATTATCGAATCCTAATCCCCACAGGTGCTAATTTGGCATGTTGGTACGCGATCAACACCGTTCATCGTCCAGTTGCTAGTGTAGACGTCCTATGGCCTGATTATCTTCTCATGAACTGGGCCTCACGTTGACCAGTTCTTTCTAATAATAAATCTTTCTCATTCACCTGAGAACCACACGATAATCAGTCCAGCTTATCTTCTGGACGGTACACATAAACCTCTGCCGTCCACTTGATCCCGTGCATCAATTTCTCAGGCATGTTCCTCACATTGGCGCCTGTAGATTTAGAGATAGGGTTTGAAATTCTACTTTACCGAGTAGCCACCGCCTTTCCTACTTACAAAGAAACTAGGGTTTGAAAGGACTTCATAAACATCGCACCACTTGAATGATGGTTTATGGGACTCATGTGCAGAGATAGTGTTATGAATGTTGTAGCATGATAGATTGTAATCGTGTAATCTTTTTCCACTATCGCACCACTTGAATGATGGTTTTACATACATGAACATGATAAATAAGTTATGAAATTTAATGGTGTAATCCTTTACACATACATTGAAGGCCAACCGTCAGTTAATTTGGTGGACCATTATCCTTGAGGTGTAGGTAATAAACAAGTAATGGATAACTTGGATGAAGAAGAAGTGGCTGCAAGCATATTTATTCTTACCGCGGGAGCATGTGTCTCTGCAATTGGTGAATACTCTCGTACATACATGTTTAGACAACCATCTAGACAAGGCAATGAAGAACGGTCCAGATTCATCAACTCCATTGTGCGTACTAATGACACGAACTATCTAACTCAACTTAGGATGACTCGAAGAGATTTTTTTCCACCTTACTTAACTATTACGAGATAAGACACATTTATGTGATAGTAGGAATGTATGCCTTGAGGAGCAACTAGTAATCTTCCTGCACCCGATTGGACACAGTGTACTTAATCGGGTGTTAGGACACCGATTCATACATTCTAATGAAACGGTGAGTCATCACTTCCATCGTGTACTTGATGCAATCCTCTCCCTCTACCCCAATTATGTTAACCAAGTTGAGCCAGAAACACCTCATGAGATAGCTTCGAATCCCAATTGGGCAACATACTTTCACGTAACACTTGTACTTTTGAATTTTCGAAACAATAATGCCTACTTAAACTTCAACACCTTAATAATGACAATGTTAATCTCTATTTAGGACTGCATTGGTGCAATTGATGGAACCCACAATCTTGCCCATGTACCAGCCCTTGATAGTGCGAGCTTCCAGAACAGGAAAGGGTTTCTATCCCAAAATGTACTTGCGGCTTGCTCATTTAAGATGCAAATTTTATATGTTCTGGCTGGTTGGGAAGGTTCGGCTTCAGATGCTAGGGTTCTTCATAATGCCCTCACCCGTACAGATGATCCGTTAATAGTCCCACACGGTAACATTTACAAATGAAAACCAATAACTATCTATGTGTAAATTTTACTTCTAAGCCTGCACCTAAGCACGTTCATCCAATGAAAATTGTAAGAAAATATTATGTTGTTGACGCTGGATATACACATTCGCTGGATTTTATGGCTCTTTACCGTGGTGTTCGTTATCATCTACAAGAGTATCGGACTGGAAGAGCTCTCGCGAACAAGAATGAGTTATTTAACTATCATCACGCACAACTCCGGAATGCTATTGAATGCTATTTTGGTGTTGTAAAAGCACGTTTTCCTATATTGAAGATGGTTGTTCCGTATTCGTATAAAACGCAAGTTAAAGTTATAGTGGCGTGTTTTCTGTTACATAATTTCATACGCTTGGACGATGAGTCTACTGAAAGCCATCCTACTGGTGGGATATCTGAAGGAGATTTAGAAACTAACCCGACGCCGAATGAGGTTTCTACAATCAATGAGAGACAATGGTTGGTTCAAGTAACCCAGTGCCAGAAAGATGCATGGATTACCGTGCGCGACGAAATTGCCGATCGGATGTGGGTGGAGTCCCAAACCACCAGTAAGAATTTATAGGACCTTTTCAATATTTTATTAATAATATAAAGCATGATAAGAATATGTAATATAGCTTTAGAATCTCCTTTGTTAGAATATGAAGAACTTTTTGTGGTTTTTCCGAAATGTTTAACATCTGCATACACATTTCCATGACGTAATGTTCTAATTACTAACTATCTTGCCATAGTTAGTAGTGACAATATTAACTATATCTTATTTTCATAGGTGAGATGGCTGAGTCATGGAGATCTCCTCAGAAGACACCTTCACCGTCCCCTGCTAGAGATTCACCTGGACCAACTCGTTGCTCACTGTTGAATAAGACTCAAAAGTCATTAGTTGAGCCTTTAAGTAGAGCAGCGAAAGTGAAATGGATGCCTGAAATGGACGAAGTGTTATTCTCTACTTTACTTGAGCAAATAGCACTTGGTCGTAAGTCTGATAATGGGTTCAAAAAGTCGGCGTATGAAGTGGTAGCAACTGAAATTATAAAACAAACAAATGTGAGTGTCACATGGACGAACATCTCAAATCAGATGAGGTATCACAAGCGTAAATACAATGATGTGAAAGAAATGCTTTTTGCAAGCGGGTTTGGATAGGACTGCGAGAAGATGGTTGTGACTGCCCCAGACGATGTTTGGGAAGGATGGCTAAGGGTAATATCTCAATCACCATACATTGCATTGTTTGAATTCCACATATTATGATATTATATAGTAGTCATTTGTTTGTTAATCCTTAATCCATTATTTTTCGTAGTCTCATCCATGTGTGGATCGACTGCGGGGTAAGAGGATAAATCGGTTGGACGATTTAGCTGTCATCATCGGGGATAATCAAGCAACTGGAAGATATGTGAAAGGAAGTAGGAATTTGGGTGCCTCGTCATCTCGAGTACAACGGGATTTAAACGAGGCTTGGTCGGACACTGATGACATGATGAATGATAATGTCGTTCTATCTTTGGATAATTTGGGTGATTCCGGACCGGATTTACGCTACTCAATGACAGTCACCATTTTACTACTAACCGATCATTTCACAATAGTCCAACCCCAACTTTATCTCTGGAGACTACTCATAGTGGTAGCTCTTCTAAGAAAAGGACGCGACCCGTTCGTCCCTATGAGGTACTTGGTGCATCTATAGATAATGTTGCTAATGCAATGTGTGAATTTGACATTCGCATGGGTGATGGTAAGGAAAATCGAATGGTTAGAGTGTTAAGTGCCTTAGAAGAGGTAGAAGGACTGAAACAAACTGACCTATTCAATGTCGGTGAATTACTCTCCAGGGATGAGCGGCTTGCTACCATGTTCATTAACTTACGTGGAAAGGATCGTTATTGTTGAGGTCAGAATCTGGTCAGCTCTCCCCCTCGTTCTACGTACTTCGCAGCACTCCCAAGCCCTGATGCTACACACGAAGGGTGAGCAAAGGAGACCATGGCTAAGCCGGGGGACCCTCCGATGCCTAAGTCAGAACACAGGAATCTGGGTCTAAGTTCCAGAGTAATAGGAGAGGGCAAGATGTTGCGTACCTGTAGCAATGGTGTCCTCATGTATTTATACCTGACTGTAGGATGGTCTGGATCCGTCAATCTGGACACAATTCGCTCAATCAAGAAGATCTTCGTGGATCATGGGGATGCTGCGCGCAAATCAATGATCCACGCTCGGGCGGGGAAATCGGCCACGTCCACTTATGTTAACTTCCATGTTTAGCTTGAGGAGCGTCCGCCTCTGCCCCGGAGTATGGGATCGGCTCGGACCATTTAGTGGGTAAGATTTCCGTCAGTGGTTGTAGGCCTTCATCAAACATCGTCCATTCTTACGTTCTGAGCGGAACTGTTAATTATCCATCCGATTTGATAAACAGGCCTCGAAATGATAAGGGACTCGGATCTTCCCATAACAGAAGCCCCCTACTCTTCAAGGTCTGCTAAGGGCTCGAGGAGTAGTCATGTGGAAGATCAATCGCCTCGACTACCGGTTCCTCCGAGCACGTTGTGACCCTTGCGCTTCAAATCCTCATGCTCGCAGGGTTTTCCGCCCATGAGTTCTCGCGCAGTGAACGCGTGGAGACAGTTTAGATTTCAAATCATCGTCTCCCTATGGCCTGTTGCCACGTACACTTGGAGTAATGCCTAGAATGGAACTTTTCCTTGTTTGGGCGTCATTTCGCTTTTCCGAAGCATGCCGCTTGATGTCAGAAATGTATTGCCCGACAGTGCATGAGCCAATGGTGTGGGCCACGTCAACTCTGAGGTATACTTATGGCGATTCGGTTGCGGCCATCATTGCTGGTCATTAATGCAGGGATTTGCTGCAGTCTATATAAACCCTCCTTCGGAGACTTCACTTCACTTTTGTGTTGTGTTCGAGCTGACATCGGAAGAGGCAATTTCCGACGAAGGCGATTCCGGCCATCCAAGAGTTTTTGTTAGGCAATTCCGACCGATCAAGCATTTCTGGCAAAAGCGATTCCCGGTGACTGTCCGGTGAGTCTCCTTGCACCTCTTCGCACTTCTTTCTTCTTTCTTAAGATGTCGTCCAACCTGGAGACCGTGCGAGGCTACGGTGATGACTCCGAGTCAGAGAGTTCCGATAATGGGAGAGAGGTCTCCGAGGGCTCCTTAGAAGCAGTGCCCTTATACCCTCCGCTTCGAAGGCAAAAGGAGACTGGGGCTCGGGATCACGGAGTTGGCAGGAAGAAATCTGCTCGAGCCCCCTGGACCGCAACCACTGAGGCCACTGAGATGCTAGTGAGCGGGAGGGCCTCGGAGGTAGTCCCCAGAGGTTCTGTGCTATCGGAATCTTAAATTGAGTAGATCCGCACAGAATTTCAAATTCCAGCCTTCGTCCGGATAAGGGCCCTGGGGCCTCTCAAAGCCGTTGGTGCGCCTGTCGAGGGAGAAGTCGCCATTTTTCTTTGTGCACTACAATGCGGGATCCGACTTCCCCTACACCCTTTCGTCCAAACTATGATGGCCCACTTAGGCTTAGCTCCCTGGCAGTTGACCCCCAATGCTTGGAGGGTGCTCATTTCTGCCTTCATCATCTGGCGGCAAGTAAGGAACCCGGAGCTGACTCCATGTGCGTTGATGAGTTTATACTTGGTCAAGCATGACAGCAATGAACCATGATATTATTTTGCGACTCAAGGCAGTAAGGGGTTGGGATTGGTTCTAAATCTTGCTTCTTCCAACAAAGAATGGAAGAATAAATGGTTTTAAGCAGCGGGCGAATGGGAAGCACCTGTAACCGAAGTTGGGACTCTGACGGCTCGCGTTCCCACTCAATTTTCAAAACCAGGTCGGACCAGTTAACGTATTTTGTCTTCATATATTCTTCTATTGCACCGGTCAGACTGAACTCTTTATTCTATTTTTTTAGTAGATTTCCCTAGAGGTCCGCCCGTCCTTGATTCGAATCAGAAGAATTGAGTTGTCAAGACGAAGGCGAGGTCAGGGGAGCTTCGTTCCTGGTCGGACCTGATCAACCCCACTAATCTTCATTGGTCTGGGCTGTGCAAGTCCCAACCTCTCCCGACATCTTTTAGTAAGTCCGCTTTTTGTTCCTTCGAAGTTAAGCCTGTTTACTTAGTCGCTGATTCGTTGTTCTTTGTGCAGGCATGACCGAAGCTTCCGGTTCTCGGAAGAGGAGGGTGGCCCCAACTGCGGAGGAGTTGCTAAGGCCAGTGCCCCGAACAAAGAGTACCGCTCGGAGGAGGCAAGCGACTCCTTGCCAAGAAGGTCCTTCAGGTTTGGGAGCTACGGCTACAACTCCAATTTCGGCTGTGATTGCAACTATGCCTATGGCCGTAGTCACTACGGCCCCATCTCCTCCCCCTCGACTCTGGCGACAGCGCTTATTGAGGGTCAAGTCTTGGCAACCATTATTTCAAATCCCACAACCATAGCCCCTTCCATTCCGCCTGCAATCGTTCCTTCCGTAGGGGCGGCCCATCCGTCAGCTCCCTGCATAGCCATCCCTTCATCATCCGAGCGAGAGGAGGCCGTTCGAATGACAGATGTCATGATTACTCCACCCGAGGTTGGAGTTGACCTTGGAGCCAAGGCTCAGGCCTCAACCGGTAGCCGAACGAGTTTTGCAGATGCGGCAAATTCCGCTCACGTGGAGACGAGCGGAGGGAAGTTCGCACCAGGCTACCATATTTCCTGCCTGACACCCTAGGCCGCGAAGCACGCTCTTGAAGAGAGTATAGCTAACCTCCTCGACAAGTCGGACAACTTCTTTCTAAATGACTTGGCGTTCGTCTTTTACACGGTATCTTTGCCGACTCTCGTCGTTTTTTTTATACTTGCGGTTTTCTAGTGTTCATTCATTTTTTTTGTGTAGTCTGTCCCGAAGCTTTTTTCGGCTCGGGAAAGAGCGCGGGAGTCAGAAAAAAGGAGAGCTGAGCTGGAGGCCCTCAAAGCCCAAATGGGAGCCTTGCGGGATGAGAGCACCTCCCTCCGTCTTGAACAAGACGAGCTGCGTCGTCAACTCGAAGAGGTGAAGGCTGGGGAACTACGTTTGCAGGGGGCTGTGGCCGACCTTGAAACTAGAGAGCTGCAGCTGAAAGGGGTTGCAGATGACTTCAAGGCTCGGTGTGATGCGGTGAACGCCGAACTAACCCGCGCTAGTGCTCAGGCGGACTCGCTGGCTCAGGAGAACGTCCGACTAGGGGAAGCTCTTGAGCAAGCCAAAGTCGAGGCTGCGGAAGAGCGGAACCAAGCCGTCGCTCAGGCGAGGGAAGCTCAGCAGACTGAGGACAAGGCTTCTCTAGCCGAGGCGGTAACTGTTGCGGTAGAAGCTTTCAAAACGTCTAAGGAGAGGGATGCTGAGGCCGCTAAGTTTTACGACCGCGGCTATGACGATTATATCGAGGCGGTCCTGAGTTTATATCCGGACCTTAATCTCGACTCTTTACTCTCCGAGAAAGTTGAGTTGCTTGTAGATGGAGTCCGTTCGGAACAAGCCTCAGACGCCCAAGCTCCTCCACCACCTGCATAGCTCTGACTACTTTTTCCCCCTTTTATTTTGTGAACTGGTTGAAACTCCTCTTTTTTTTTGGCCTTCTAATGAAAGCTTGTGGATGATGATTTTTTGACCCTCTTGAGAGGGCTTATGAATGATGATTTTTCTTACATGTTAATCCGTAATTGATTTTCGAATGTCTATTGTAGATTATTTGCACACTAAACTAATTCGTTGGTAGGCTGATTTTCTTTAGGATTTGGCCGAGCCGACCCTTTAACGGGTCAGCCCATTTCCAACGCCGCTTTGTAAAGCTTTTGAGGTCATTATGGCCTGTTTATTGAGTTCGGACCCGCAGGGGGTCGACTCGTCCCACAATTTGTGAGAACTTTCCGCTTTACCCATTAATTCGCGAGCCGATTCCTAGGAGTCGGGTCAGCGTTTAGGCTTTTCCCCTAACTTAGGGATACCGTGTAGAACTTTTTGTGGGATACTGTACTAACCTCCTCAAGGAATTAATCCATTGAGTCCACCCCTGCATGTGAGAGACAACTTTTCCTTAATAGATGATTCGTTTAGTTGGATGAGAAGAGGCGAATTTTATTAGGAGCCTTAAAGGCTCGTCGCTCGGTGGCGTACATTTTGCTAAAGGCCTTAAAGGCTAGCCCATCATGGATAATAAACTTTCAGATGCTCGGCGTTCCAGAGATGGGGGAGTTGACGACCCTCGAGGTCTTCTAGGTGGTAGGAGCCTGACTTGTTCGACCTGACGACCCGATAAGGTCCTTCCCAGTTTGGTCCAAGCGGGCCAACCCCCAACTCGACAGTATTCTGGAACACTCGATGGAGGACTAAGTCCCCTGATCGGAACCGCCTAACTTTGACTTTCGAATTGTAGAACCGTGCCACTTGTTGATGCCGAGTTGCGACTCGGAGCTTCGAGATATCTCCAACTTCTTCAAGCAAATTCAGGTTTGTGGCAATCTGCTCAGAGTTCTATTTTTCTTGGTAGCTCACGACTCGGGCCGTAAGAAGACCAATTTCCACTGGCACCATCGCTTCTGAGCCGTAGGAGAGCGAGAATGGAGTCTCTCCCGTTGAGGACTGAGCTGTAGTCCTGTAGGCCCAGAGAACGAATGGAAGTTCTTCGGCCCAATTGCCTTTTGCTTTTTCCAATTTTGTCTTGAGATGATGCTTGATGACCTTATTGACGGCCTCCACTTGTCTGTTCGACTGGGGAAGTCAGGGAGAAGAATATGCATTCATGATACCGAGCTCTCAACACATGCCTCGAAATTTGTCGTTATCGAACTGTCGGCCATTGTCTGACATGATGGTTCACGGAATTTCGAACCGGCAAACGATATTTTTCCAAATGAAATCAATCACCTTCTGCTCCGTAATTTTGGCGACGGGCTCGGCCTCGGCCCATTTGGTGAAGTAGTCAACAGCGACAATGACAAATTTGACTTGTCCTTTCTCCGTGGGTAGAGGGCCGATAATGTTGATTCCCCACTGAGCGAATGGCCAAGGGCCGCTCATAGGGGTCATTTCTTCTGCGGGTTGCCTCAGCACGGCCGCGAATCACTGACATTTATCACATTTTTGGACGTAATCTTTGGAATCCTCCTTGATAGTTGGCCAGAAGTACCCTTGTCTGAATATCTTCAAAGCTAAGGCTCGACTGCTAGAATAATTTCTGCAGATTCCTTCATGAATCTCTCGCATGACGTATTCCGCCTCATCGGCCCGGAAACACTTGAGGTAGGGCTGGGAATGTCCTTTCTTGTACAAGATACCATCCAGGATAATGTATCGGGCTGCTCGAACTCTGAGCCGTCTGGCTTCCAACCTGTCCATAGGGATCTCACCTGTAGTGAGATAATTAAAGATCGGATCCATCCAGCTCAGACTGGGTTGACTTCCTCCTCCCTGCTAATGCTTGGTTGCTCTATGAATTCAACGGGGATGATTTCGGGGAATCTTCCCCTCCACGGCTGAGGCGAGTCGAGCTAGGGCGTCGGCCCATGAATTTTCTGCTCTCGAGATTTGGTGGATTGTGCAACTCTAAAATTTTTCGATTAATTTCCTCACCTCATCAAGATAAGCGATCATCCTTGTTTCCTTAGCTTCATATTCGGGAGAAATGTGATTTACCACCAGCTGGGAGTCGGATCGTACTTGAAGAGACTGGACACCCAGACTCGCCGCCAATTTGAGTCCGGCTAGCAAAGCTTCATATTCCGCCTCATTGAACGATCGTGGATTCGGGTGCGATCAAGATGATCCCAGCTCCAGTCCCTTTGACATTGGATGACCCGTCCACATAGAGAACCCATCCTGGATCTGATACTACTTTTTGGTCACTCAGAAGGGCGGTTGGGCTTGTCTCAACCTCAATTCTGATCTCTCTGGTGCTCGGAGTAGTGAATTCGGTGATGAAGTCGGCTACGGCTTGACCTTTGATTGTCGTTTTCGGACGGAACTGAATGTCGAACTCACCGAGTTTGATGGCCCACTTGGTCATCCGACCTGACACCTCGAGCCTCTAAAGAACTTGTCTGAGGGGGGAGTTTGTCAACACGATCACGGAATGAGCTTGGAAATATGGGTGCAATCTCCAAGCTGAAACAATGAGGCTGAGCGCTAGCTGTTCCAGGGGTGAGTATCTTATTTCTGCCTGTACCATAGCTTTGCTCACATAATAAACAGGATGTTGTTTACCTCCGACTTCTCTGATCAGAGCCGAGCTGACTGCCGAGGCTAAGACCGCGAGGTAGAGGAATAAAGGTTCACCTTCTTTAGGTTTGGACAACAGTGGGGGTGAACCTAGGTAATGCTTCAGTTGCTGAAAGGCCTGTTCGCACTCTGATGTCCACTCTGCTTTCTTGTGACCTTTCAACTGTTAGAAGAAGGGGAGGCACTTATCTGTTGCTTTGGATATAAAACATTCGAGTGTCGCGACTTGTCCTGTGAGGCATTGTATTTCCTTGATAGTCCGAGATGAACTCATGTCAAGAAGTGCTCTGATCTTATCGGGGTTTGCCTCGATACCTCTCTAGCTGACCTGGAAACCGAGGGATTTTCCTGAGCCAACTCCGAAAACGCACTTTGTTGGATTCAACTTCATCTGGTATTCTCGGAGGACGGCGAACGTTTCTCTAAGATCCGTCAGATGATCGACGGCTTTGATACTTTTCACTAACACGTCATCGACATATACTTCCATTGTGCGTCCGATTTGTTTGGAGAACATCTGATTTACTAGCATTTGATACGTTGCTCTAGCGTTTTTCAGGCCAAACGACATGACTCGGTAATAATAGAGTCCCTTGTTTGTGACAAAGGTAGTCTTCTATCTGTCTAGGTGATACATTGTGATCTGATTATATCCGAAGTAGGCATCCAGGAAAGTAAGTAATTCATGACCCGCCGTGCTGTCTACTAGCTGGTCAATTCGAGGCAATGAGAAAGTGTCTTTCGGACAAGCTTTATTTAAATCCGAGTAATCCACACAATCTCGCCACTTTCCGTTGGCTTTCTTCACCAGCACCACATTTGCGATCCAATCTGGATAATGCACTTTCTCTATAAATCCTGCGTCGAGCAGAATAGAAACCTCGTCGGCAATTGCTTCATACCGTTCGGCATCGAACGACCTTCTTTTCTGCTTAATTGGTTTATGATCTAGATCTACATTCAGCCTGTGGACCATGACTTCTGGGGAGATCTCGGGCATATCTTGGTGAGACCATGCAAAGACGTCCCTATGCTGTCGTAAGAATGTTAGGACTTCATGTCGTTGTTCAGGATTCAGTGAAATTCCGAGCTGAACTATTCTGCTCGGATCAACTTCATCAAGCGGCACTTTCTCCAGATCTTCCACGGACGAGCCTTCCACAGGCCCTCAGGGGTCTAGGACGTTGATAGTGAGCGCCTACTTAACCGACCCCTTCTTTACTGCCACTGCATAATATCTCTGAGCTTCCCGCTGGTCGCCTCGGAGATAGCCTATCCCACCTTCGGCGGGGAACTTCATCATCAGGTGATAAGTAGAGACGACTGCTCTCATTGCATTGAGGGAGGGTCTGCCCAGGATAACATTGTGTACTGATGGCACATTAACGACTAAGAAGTCCATCATAAGTGTGACTTGATGTTGTCCTTCTCCCGCAGTCACGGGAAGGGAAATGGCTCATTCGAAAATTACTCTTTCCCCGACAAAGCTGTGCAGGGGGGTCTTCACGGGTCTGAGATGAGACTGTGGAATCCCCATTTTTTCAAAAGCTTCTGAGTATATCATATCAGCGGAACTTCCGGTGTCGACCAAAATGCGGTATACTTTATGATTTGCGATAGTCATGGTGACTACCAGAGCATCGTCATGCGTGTGCTGAATCCCACGCGCATCTTCTTCCGTGAAAGTTAGAGTGCACGAGCTGACCCGAAGTTCCTTACTGGGCTGCTCGGTTAAATGAACATAGTGTTCCATTTCAGACTTTCTGGAGTGAGCCTTTCGCGCCCTATTTGAATTTCCTCCACTAGACGAGCCCCCGAAGATGGTACGTATTTCGGTGAGCTCCTTCGTGGCGTTGTTTACTGCTCCCGCTCCCTTTCTCTTCTTCGATCAGCTTTCCCTTCCTTCGTGTACCGACGCAGGTGACCTTTTTGAATAAGGGCTTCAATCTCATCTTTAAGGTCTACACAGTCATCCGTATTGTGGTCGTGATCTCGGTGGAAGTGGCAGTACTTGCGTTTGTCTCGATGGTCCGGATCAGCCCTCATGCAAACAAGCTAGTTCAACAGTTTTTCTCCTCGAATGTCCAATAAGATCTGTTTGGCGGAAGTGTTAAGGGGGGCGTAAGAAAGGAATCTTCCCTCCGGCCTTCTACTTGGGTGACGATCGCGAGGAGTGCGATCGTCAGTCCCCTTGTTAGGCGGCTGAGAATCCTCGTTCCTGGGCCTCTTCCCCTTACCATTTGGCTCAGTTGCTTGAACATTTTTCGGGCATTAGTGAACTCCTCCATGTTGGTATATTTCTAAGCTCTGGCGATAAGGTCGGCCAGCGTTTTTGGCGGGTTCTTCCCGATGGAGAAAGTAAACTTTCTCTCTTTTAAACCACTGAACATGGCGGCGAGCGCCATTTTGTCGTCGTAGTCTTCTACCAACAGTGCTTCCTCGTTGAAACCAGCGATGTAATCTTTTAGCGATTCCTTCAGCCCTTACTTGATGGCCAGCAAGTGAGTGTTGGATTTTCGACTTCTCTTATTGCTAATGAACTGAGTAAGGAATAATTGGCCCAACTCTGCGAAGGAATTGATTTAGTTCGGTTTGAGCTGTCGGTACCAACTCTGAGCAGACCCCATAAGTGTGATTGAGAACCCTCGGCACATCATTGCGTCCGTCGCCGTCTGGATCTGCATCCAGGAGCGGTAGGCTTCCATGTGCTCAGAAGGGTCACCGGACCCGGAATACTAGATGACAGGAGGTATCCAAAACCTCTGAGGCATCGCCTCGTTCATTATTTTCAAGCTGAAGGGAGGTTCGGTCTCTTCCATCATTGCTTGGACAGCAGTGGGAACTGACGTTGATTGTTGCTTCTTTTCTAGAGCTAAGAACTTGTTGTTGAGCTCCTCGAACCGCTTCTCCCACGGGTCTTTGTTTTTCGCCATGATTTCTTGGATATTTTCCATCTCCGGAGTTCTCCTTCCCCTCCGTCGTTCCAACCGGTGGCGGAGATCTGTTAGTGTCAGGGCTGAGGTGACCGAGGCATTAGTCGGAGCTCTCGTCGCGGTATTCCGAGCCGAGGCTCGGATTTGGGTCGGAAGATGATGGTGACCCGATCCGGGCACTTGAGGGTGCTGGGGTGCCTCGGGTCTCACACTCCTTGGCATGGAATGAGCTTCCATGACCGGGTCAGCTGGTTCAGGGATAGGATCTTCTTGAACTGGATGCAACTGTGGCTCCTGGTGCTGCTTCATCCTGTTCACCTCATCCCGTAAGGCTTATATCTCGCCCTGCATGGCTCGATACGTGCTCTCCCGATTGTGAGAACGCTGGGAAGGTCCCGGGGCCGATTCCGCATGAAGTAGAGAGGAGGAACGAGTTTGTTCGTTCTGTTCCGGTTCCGCAGCTACTGTTTTCTTTTCTCTTGCCATTATAGTCGAGAATAGAAACCTGACTTTTTGTATTAATTTCCCACAGACGGCGCCAAAAGATGTTGAGGTCAGAATCTGGTCAGCTCTCCCCCTCGTTCTACGTACTTCGCGGCACTCCCAAGCCCTGACACTACACACGAACGGTGAGCAAAGGAGACCCTAGCTAAGCCGGGGGACCCTCCGATGCCTAAGTCAGAACACAGGAATTTGAGTCTAAGTTGCAGAGTAATGGGAGAGGGTAAGATGTTGCGTACCTATAGCAATGGTGTCCTCATGTATTTATACCTGACTGTAGGATGGTCTGGATTCGTCAATCTCGACACAATTCGCTCAATTAGGAAGATCTTCGTGGATCATGGGGATACTGCGCGCAGATCAATGATCCACGCTCCACATTTTGCCCGTTGTGCGTATCTACGGGCAGGGAAATCGGTCACGTCCACTTATGGTAAGTTGCATGTTTAGCTTGAGGAGTGTCCGCCTTTGCCCCGGAGTATGGGATCGGCTTGGACCATTTAGTGGGTAAGATTTCCGTCGGTGGTTGTAGGCCTCCATCAAACATCGTCCATTCTGACGTTCTGAGCCGAACTGTTAATTATCCATCCGATCTGATAAATAGGCCTCGAATGATAAGGGACTCGGATCTTCCCATAACAGCTATGATTGGCTGAAAAAAGTTTCCCAGAATGTATGAGGCCCATCTGATGGAAATATTTCACCTTAAGTTCACACACCACTCGTTTTAGGATTGAGACGCTACATTTTCTCTATGTTGGTCAAGACTATTTGCATTTTCAAGTTTAGTATCTGTGTGTTTAAGTAATGAACTTATTTAGGATTTGCTTAAATGGTACGTTGGATAGTTGGATATGGTATTAGCATAGGTGGACATGTAATATTTTAAATTATCGTCGTGGTGGATATGATGTTTAGACCTTTTGGACTCGTATGATTTACTATATCATTTTACTGTCTTTAAATTTATATATATATATATATATATATATATATATATATATATATATATATATATAACTATCTGCTTGATTAAACGAATTGAATGCCTATTGGTATGATATATGCCTATATCCTTATATTAGCAATATTGTATGTTTTAATTGTTAATGCAAATGGCGAAGGAAAAGTATTATGTTGTATATGTTGGTCGTCGGCCTGGCATATATATATATATATATATATATATATATATATATATATATATATATATATCATGGGAGGAAGCACACTTGTAGGTCAAAGGATTTCGTGGCAATAATCATCGCTCATTCATATGTTTGGAGGATGCGATGGAGGAATTGGAGAATTTTTTGAGGTCCCGTACAACAATTAGATTAGGCCAGAGACGAACGATGGAGACGTATGCCCTTGCCGACATAGATTCCTATGTAAATATTCGGACTCCAAAATCGGACTCCTTAACCCAACCTCAATGTCGGACGTTAACAACGGTTACACAAGGTACATCAACGGAAGACTTAAATATGACATTCAAGACGCCAACAACGATTTCAGAGGGTACATCCACAAATGACTTAAATCCGCCCATTGGGACGACCTGTGTTTTCTTTTTCGTTTCGATCATAGTTCTTATTTTTGCATTGTATGTTGTGATCAAACTGTACGAACTTCATTGATGCTATCTGCATGGTCTCAAATGTTATGTATTGCAACTTTTAAATTGGACGACAATACTCTCTATTAGGTCGTTTTAATTTCCATACATGGAATTGAAATTAGAGTTTTCTCACCATTGTGAATAGAAATCAAGACGCTTCATCCAAACATGCCCCATTGTCATTCCTTTAATATTGAATTGAACTATTACAATTCAGCTCAATTGCACATCCAAACATGCCACTAAGTTACTTGGAATTGGGCCTGATTAATAATTGTCAACATCGAAACGGTTTGAAACTCCACTCAATGAGCAATAGAAGCACACGAAAAAGGCATGCAGCCACCGAGTTAACATTTTTCATCATATCCAGTCCGGATTCCAAGCATAACAATTAAAAAGGAAGGGCCAATAATAAGAGTAGTTATCACCTATAACCAGTTGATTTACCATTCAACTTGTCCAACGTGCCAATATGTCATGCATGTGCGACACCAGAGCCATGCAAAAGGTAGGCCCCACCAAGAAGATCACGTGGTGCAAAAATCACCCTTGTGAACCACCTCTCAGGCAGGCTACACTGTAGAAAAACAACGAAATTTTAAAGTCAAAGCTGTTGATAGGTTGATTGAACATGCTAGTGAGGCCTATCTAATAATTGTATCAATCTGATTTTTGCAATCCTATCTTTCCCAAACATAATTTTGCTTCAATCCCGTGGGATAAAAGTTACTCCCATATCTTCTAAACATGCCATTAAAAAGCATGGGATACACCCAATCTAGAGACAATACCTTACACATGCATTTAATGCTACTTTTTCAATTCCATCCAGTTTAATCCTACCTAATGCAGGTGGCCAAACGGGCCCTAAAATTCACCAATCCGAATCCTACCTGACTCAACATGTTCAATTATTAAAGTGTCCAGCTCGACTGAACTGACCTGCCGAGACCGAGACCAGAATAAGGTATACGAATGGAATGGGACTCTAAAGCCGTGCACAAGGAATGGTTACATAGAAGAAATTTATATACTTTTCTTTGTTATTTTTCTTTTGGGTTTTGGGTTGGTCATCCAACCCACCTATAACCAACATGGGTGGGTTAGGTCCAATACGGTTCAACCCAAGCTCTGCCTATTTACTTAAACAGGTGAGCCCAACCCCACTGACCCTGGTACCTATCCAAACCCAACTCAAAAGCGGGTCAGGCCAGTTCACAGCTGGCAGAGAGGGACCCATTGCTACCCGGAAGCAGATTGCCCACTGAGTTACACAGCATACTGTGTAAACTTTGTAGGGCCCACGGTGATGTATGTATCTTATCCACACCGTCCATCCGTTTTTTTCAGCTCATTTTAGATCATGAGCCCATAATTAAAGGATATCCAATGCTTAAGTGGACCACACTAAGGAAACAGCAGGAATTGAAGGCCTGGCGTTGAAAACTCCATGGAGTCACAGATGTTTTGGATGAAGCTGTTATTTGTATTTAACCTTCATCCATGTCTGTGTGACCTTGTTTGGATGACAAATAAACATCACTATGGGCCTTAAAAAGGTTTCAACGATGCAGGTCATTATCCCCACTGTTTCCTGTTGTGTGGTCCACTTTATCTTTGGATATGCTTCGATTTTGGACTCATACCCTAAAATGAGCTGATAGAACGGATGGACGGCGTGGATAAAACACAAACATCACGGTGGGCCCCGCATACCTGTCAAACGGCGTCCTTGCTACCCTCCAGCTCTATTGGACCATAAACATACATGGTATTACGTACATACATACATATACACAAGTGGGGAGAATATACGTAGAGAATGTAGTGGAGCCATCCATCTGGCGACAGGGGTGAGGAGGTGAGAGAAAGCATCGCTTCCCAAATTCTAAAAATGGATTAGGATTTTGGAGTAGCAGTGTTGTAGCATAACAAGAATGGATAGATAGGGACGGCTGACCATTGCCAATCACGACCCAATCAAAACCCACCAAAACCTCCTTCTCTCCAATCTCTAAAATTTCATAGCTAGGAAAGGTTAAGCCATAACTGCAGCAACAAACCCTAGAAGAAGAAGATAAGAAGAAACCCTAATTCTCACCGCTGGTTTTCTTCTTTCAGGTGAGATATATCAAAGATCTGGTCTTTTACTTTTCTTCTTTGAAACTGGAATTTTTCGATCTTTGTCCCTTTCAGTGGGGGCCTATTGTTCTGTGGTCCAGGCTTTTGATGTGGTGGGTCCCACCGTGGATGTATCATGCATCGGAGATCTCCTTGAATTGGTCGTCGTCTGGAAATAGACGGTTAAGGAAAGTCAATATGGCAACGGTCTGTTTTCATTTGTGAAAAACGGTAAAGCGTGGATGGCTTGGATCTTCCAGTCTGGGAGGTTTCTGGGGCATGTTGACGTGGCTCACTGGATCGTGTTTGGATCGGCATGGGACTCGCTTGTAGAAACCGGAATAACCGAGGACACTGATGGTTTACGGATCGTTTGGATGGATGCCTGTAAATGGTTTAAGTGGTAAATGATTTACGGCCTGTCCTGTTTGGCTGTAAGCTGTAAATGATTGTCTGTGTTTGGATAGCCTGTAAATTAGGGAGAGCCAGTGAAAATGAAATCACAGCTTTTTGCCTGTAAATCAAATAGGGCTGAAAGCTGTAGATGGTTTACTTTCAGCATCCAAAAAATGACTGTAAACCATTTACCTTTAAATCATTTACAATTAGCCCCATTTACAAGCATCCAAATGACCCTTTAGGGTTGGGAATTTTATAGTTTCTCTTTCTCCATTTCCCATAGAATTCATTTTAATTCATACAACACATGAGAGACGAGAAAAAAAGAAGAAAAGAGAACCGTATAATTGGTTTGATGTGGAGTAGAGGATGCGATGTGTATTACAGGAAAGTCCCAATTTCAGCTCTAGGTTTTAGCTGTGATGCAGCTTTAACCTTTAAATATAATGTTAATTCTAGATCTTTTTATTGTTTTTAAGAATTTGCTAGTTGAAGAAAAACACTAATTGTAGATTAATTCCTTGATAATGTTCTAGGTTCTTTCTTCTTTCTTCTTTCTTTATTTCTTTATCTGTGATCAGTTTTCTTCATTCTTGTTTTTTAATTGACAAAAAGTTTATTAAAGAAATGACGAGTACATCAAAGTCGTCGAGAACAAAAAGGATCCAATCACAAGTTACCCTCTTGCACGGGTCGATATGGGTTGTATCCACCTATACTGTTTCTTTTCTTGGTTGCAACCCAGTAATGGCATCGTCACCCTTTTGGAAGTCTTCTTTGGTGATAAGTTTCCCTAAATTCCTCGGAATAGGTTGCACTGAAGGACCTAATAAAGCAATCACAGATCACCTCCTTCCCTTGCAAGATTCGATCTCCATAGATAGATCTAGTCGGCTCTCCTCCGTGCACTGTTGATCTTGCGGAAGTGAGCTGAATTACTATTGCCTTCTTTGATCCACTTATCCCATGAGTGTTGCCTCCATTTTTTTAAAGGTAACAGAAATTGATTAAGAGGCTGCCCCCAAAAAGGGAATGTAAAGAATTACGACCAGCAAGGCCAAGAAAATTACAAGCATCTGTAGAAATTAAGTCAGACGCGCACCCACTACATCTATCTTCATTCTCTAACAACCTGGCTAATTGAACTCTGATAGTTGTGGAAGCAAAGATTGTTCCTTTCCCCTCAAATGGCCCAAAGCGACGCCATAAGAACAAAATACCACAAAATCTTTTCCTCTTTACCAACACCGCCGGCATGCCAAGCCCAAAGGAAACCTTCAATGGAAACCGGCATCACCAACACCGTATTGAACAAACCAAAGAAAGTAGTCGAAACCTCCCCAGCAAAGTTGTAATGAATAAAGAGATGATTTATTGACACGACATCTTCCATGCACAAAGAACAAACATTGGTGAGCATCATGGACCTTTTCTGAAGATTATCAATGGTTAACACCTTTTTTTTTTCCCCTCTAAGTAGACATACGTCCTGATCTTGGGAGGCACCCCACAAAAGCAAGAGAACGAGGTTGAATAGTCTTTCTAGTGAGGGGCTGGCTTACGAATCATATTATAGAAAGATTTAACTGAGAACTTTCCGGAGCTGCTTTGATTCTGCACCATTGAATCCGACTTATTGTAAGCAAGATGGTAGAGATGTAAGTGACTCATGAGACTAGCAAAATCAGTCATTTCCTCCTCCAAAAGGTTCCTTCGACAAGGCGGGGACCAAATTGTGGCTCCCCCTAATGTAGAAACACAACAGGCTATTGTAATATCCTTTTCTAGAGATAACATGAAGAGCCTAGGAAAGAAATTTTGAAGTGAAGAATCACCACACCAATGACCCTCCCAAAACCAAATCCAATCCCCATCACCCAAGGAGAAAGAAACTCCCTCTTTAAATTTCGCCAAACCTGAAGAGATCGCCCCTCAACAAGCTGACATCTGATTGTGCGAGGAATCTCTAGTCTACCAACCCCCTTCTTGCACACCGTATTTACCGGCAATTAGAACTCTCCAAAGCCTTCCTTTTTTCCTTTGCAAATCTCCACAACCATTACCCCATAAGAGCTAAGTTCATATTATCCAAATCTCTAATTCCAACCCCCCTTCTCTTAAACGTTTGGTAACCTCATCCCACCTAGCAAGGTGAAATTTGTTGCTTACATTCACTCCGCTCCAAAGGAAATCCCTTCAAAGCTTGTCCATTCTATCTAAAACCGTCTTAGGGCACCGAAGTTGAGACATGAAATACATGGAAAGATTTGAGAGGGCTGCCTTGATAAGCATGATTCTATCGTAAAAAAAAGAAAGAAAGCATGCTTATTCCCCCTAAGGAAAGGTGATGACTTTTCCAATGAGATAGTTGTGTTTCCATTCTTTCTAAGACCTTGTTCTAACGTTTCCACGGATTGGCTTGATATTTACCTGTTGGTTTCTCAACGGGGGCTGCCGAGACCCACTTCGGATCACCGACCTATTATCCTCGAGGTGCCTACAGATGATTGGGGACCTAAGCCATTTAGATTTGAACTTGCATGGGTAGAGGTGGAAGGTTTCAAAGACCTTGTAGCTGGATGGTGGAATTCTTTGGAGGTTGCTGGTTATGCCGTATGTTGGATTCCGGATTTGCAGAAAACTTAAACTTTTTGCTATATATGTGTATAATACTTACTTGGCGAAAGGGTTCGCCCTAATACATGTTTTTGCTAGTATACGCTATGTATGTTGAAATAGTGTATCCTAAGTGTTTGTGAAAATGCTTGTAAGAGTAAGTACTTAGAGGATTGTGCTTTAGGTAGGTGTTGAGATAAGATTCTCAACTAATTTAGAGATGTATATGATTTCCTCCATGTTGATTGTTTAATTTAACCACTTACTTATGAAATATATGTGTGTATTTTCTGTTTATATTGTGCTTTATAACATGCTTTATGACATGCTTGTTAACATGCTCGAATTACTTTGTTTATTGCTTTACTCTATATATATACGGTTGATTGATTGTGATTGAGATGATTATATGAGTTCGTAGTTGAGATTAATTCGCCATGTGAGATGTGTTGACTTAACCCAAGTCGTACTTGATTGACGATAGGACCGGCCACACGTAAGTGCTTCGCTTCATATCGTTCAACTTGTTGTGCACTCGAGCTAGCCGAGCTCGTCAAGTAACCCGATCTGTCCTATGTATGTTCACCATGTTTGGACGCCTCTGTTTGAACCTAATGTACTAACCTTACCAATGGAATCCCGTTAACCGTGGTACTTCGATCGGCTAAGACTCATTGGAAGGAAAAAAAAAATAAAAATCAAAGTTTGGAAGAAGGAGGTTTAGGGGGCTAGAGAATTTGAGTTTGATGACATGGCTATGGAAATTCACAAGCTGGATGTGGCGGAGGCTGGGTTTTTATCAGAGGAGGATAAGATTAAGAGGGAGGCCTTGTTAAGCAAGTATGCTGGCAGATCCAAAGAGGAAGAAATTAAATGGCGGCTACGTTCAAGAGCCATTTGGCTCAAGGAGGGAGATAAAAATACTCGATACTTTCACAACATCGCAAGTGCTCGGGTTAGGCGCAATTGAATTAGTAGCTTGGTTATTCATGTTGAAAGGACCTCGGATAGAGGTAGGATAAGCAACTCCATTGTTGGCTATTATAGTAATATGCTTTCTGGGGAAGCTTAGAACAGACCTCGTCTAGATTATCTAACCTTGACAAACTGTTCAAAGAGGATGCTACATCTCTTGAATCTCCATTTTCTTTAGATAAGGTTAAAGCAGCCGTTGAGTCCATGTGTGGGGACAAAGCTCCAGGCCTGATGGTTACCCCATTGTGTTCTTTCATATTTTTTGGCCTATCCTCCAAAAATATGTGATGGACTTTCTTCTTGAGTTCCACGAGCGTAGCAGGCTATCAGTTGATTTGGGAGCATCTTTTATTGTGCTTCTACCCAAGCTTAAAGGAGTGGAGCAACTCAAAGATTTTCGGCCTATCAGTTTAATAGGCAACCCATACAAGATTTTAGCTAAGATCCTGGCTTTGTGCTTCAGAGTTGTGTTGTTTAAGGTTATTACAGTCAATTAGGGGGCATTTGTAATGAGACAAATTCTTGGAATTGCGCTTGTCGCTCACAATGTATTGATTCTAGACACAGAGAGAAGCGAAGTGGTGTTGCCTGGAAATTGGATTTGGAAAATGCCTATGATCATGTTGATTGAGATTTTCTGGATTACATGTTGGATTGGTTGGACTGCGGGGTAAAGTGGAGGAGTTGGATGAGCTCTTGCATGCAATCCGCTTGCTTTTTTGTTTTGGTCAACGGTTCCCATAAAAGCTTTTTCTCGGCTACTAGAGGGCTCAGATAGGGGGACCCTCACTCCCCATATTTATTTGTGGTGGTTGGCGATGCTCTTAGCAAAATGCTTGGGATGCAAATCATCCATATTCAATACGTTGACAATACTATTTTGTTTTGCAAGGCCAATGTGACTACTATGGATGATCTTCAGAAAATCCTCGTTTGCTTCAAAGTTGTTTTGGGTTTGAAGATCAACGCTGCCAAAAGTGAGTTGCTTGGGGTTCATGTTTCTAAGGAGGATCTTTAATCTTTGGCTTTGGTTTTCGGGTGTAAGGCATGCACTTTCCCCTCCACGTATTTGGGCCTTCCGTTGTGCATTGGGAGTTTAAGGCCCATCCCCACAACACATGATATTGTCTGCTTTGGACAATCAAGTCTGTCCATCATTTTTTGCCACTTCATGGTGGGCCTAAAAAGTCTTGGATCAATTTTATCTTTGCATTTTTTTTTTTTCATTCGGATCTACATGATCTAATCAACATGTTAAATGACAATTAAATATCACAGCGGGGCACATAAGGTGGTTCACGCTGTCATAGCGTATAGGGGCATGCTGTCTCACAACGTGGCCCACTTGTGGGCTCCACAATGGTCCACAATCATCAAGGAAAAGACAGAGAAAGGAAAGAAGGAAAGAAGGAAGGGAGAGATCGGACCATTGGATGGGCCTCCGCCATTATGGGGCCTTCCACACATAAATATCACATACACCAAGTGGGGCCCATGAAAAATGAAAGAAAAGAAAAATGGAGAGCGTCCTCCATTGCACTCACAATGGTGGATGGACGGTCAAATTGGGCTAGATCGTCGATCGGACGACTTAGATGGTGAAGTTCATCCCCTAAACTCCTCTAACCTTCCCTCAAGCTCTAATCTCTCTTATACACATCTTTCTCTCTCTCTCTCTCTCTCTCTCTCTCTCTCTCTCTTAAGCACTTTATATTTTCTCTCTAATCTCTCTCTAATTTCTTCTCTTTTTTCCCTAATCTCTTCTTTCTCTCTCTAATCTCTTCTCTCTTTTCTTCTTACTCTCATTTGCTATGAAGATTTTTTTAGATAAATAAAGAGGGGTTTGAGAGTTTCTGTGGTAGAGCTTTTTAGGTAGATAGGGAATTATGAAAAGAAATGGGTAAAATGGGGAGAAAAGAAGGAAAAAATGATGGCTAGCATGGCTAAGGGTATGGGTTGCGTGAGAAAGGCATGGACATGTTTGACTAATGGAGAGATAAAGTGATACGAGTGATGAATGAGTTGATTGATGGATTGACGGATGGATTGATTGATGGATTGATTGATTTGACAACATTGGAATTTGTGCAAGTGGGGCCTGCGTGCGTCGCGCAAGTGAAACTAGCTGGGCCCTTGCTCATGCCCAAAAGCAGCAGCGTCAGCTGTTGGGCACTGGCAGCAACAATGTCTAGGGATGTTTTACATTCCAGCAGCTGCCGTTTGCAATCTTTTTTTGTTTGTTTTGTTCTAGTGTATTGTTGGGGTTCACTAGATGGTTGGATCAGCCAGGTTTTAGGGCTCTACGGCTAAAATGAGCCAGGTAAACAGATGGGAGGTGTGGATCTAAGAAATACATCACAATAGGTCCTATGAGTGGAAACCCACCCATGGCTCCCATGCAAAAGCGTTAGTGACGCAGGCTTACTAGCCTCCTATTCTTCACACAGTGTGGCCCACTTGGGATGTGGATCGGCTTGGAACTTGGGCTCAATGGCCAAAATGGTCTGATGAAGTGTATGGACGGAGTGGATGGGACACATACATCAATGTGGGTCCCACGAGTGGGGACACCACTCCTCCAGGCGGAACTGCTGCTGGGTAGCAGGACGCTGCTTGCATCCAGCAACCGTGGTTGTTGCCCTTCCCTCTTTCTCAGTTGTGTTTAGGGGTGGTGGGGTCCACCTTAACAAATCTACTTGTAAGACCCGTATCCCCATGAGGCTGACCATATGCTTCGTTTTGGGTGCCGACATATATCTGATGGACTAGATTAATGAGTTTTGATCGTTACCCTATTTTTGTACTGCAATACCCCGAGACTTGTACCCTAGCGACCACGCGGGCGCTACGATTCCAACACTACGTGGTACGCCCCATTATGATCCCTAGGTTAGAAGTCGTAGTTTTGGGCATAATCCAAGGTGGGTCGCGCAATGCATGCATGCATGCTCTACTAGCACCAATCCCATTGTTGTCAAATCAATCAATCCATCAATCAATTCATCAATTAACCCATCAATCAACCCATCCATCACTCATGTCACTCTCTCTCCGTTAGTCAAACAAGCCCATGCCTTTCTCATGCAACCCATACTCTTACCCATGCTAGCCATCATTCTTTCATTCTTTTCTCCCAATTTTATCCCCCTCTTTTTTCATAATTCCCTATCTACCCAAAAAGCTCTACAAAAAAAACTCTCAAACCCTTTTTATTTTTCCAAAAAAAATCTTCATAGCAAATGAGAGTAAGAAGAAAAGAGATGAGGATTAGAGAGAGAAATAAGAGATTAGGGAGAGAGAAGAAATTAGAGAGAGATTAGATAGAGAAGAGAAAGTGCAGAGAAAGAGAGAGAGAGGGAAGGTTAGAGGAGTTTAGGGGAGGAACTTCTCCGTCCGAGCCGTCCGATTGACGATCTGGCCCAATTCGACCGTCCATCCACCATTGTGGATGCAATGAAGGACAAACTCTCCATTTTTCCTTTCTTTCATTTTTTATGGCCCCACAAAGGTGGGACCCACTTGGTGTATATGATATTTGTGTGGAGGGCTTCATAGTGGCGGAGGCCCATCTAATGGTCTGATCTCTCCCTTCATTCTTTCCATTCTCTTTCTTTTCCTTGATGATTGTGGACCATTGTGGGGCCCACAAGTGGGCCACACTGCGAGACAACGTGCCCCGCACTCTATGACAGCGTGGACCACCTTGTGTGCCCCGCCGTGATATTTAATTGCCATTCAACATGTTGATTAGATCACGTAGATCTGGATGAAAAAAAATGTAAAGATCAAATTGATCCAAGACTTTTTGGGCCCACCATGAAATGACAAAAATGATGGACGAACTGGATTGTCTAAAGCGGACAATACCATGTGCTGTGGGGACGGGCCTTACAAGTGGTATCAGAGCCGAAGACGGCTCTGCCCTCGGTGGGGGATATTGTGACGCTGTGACGCCCCGTCACTGTGGTCACATGTGGGTTGGCCTTGAGGTGGCTGACAGGCTACCGTGCACACGGTGAAGGTGAAACCTTGTCCCCACATCGGAAGCGTCGTCTGAAGTTGTGGTGGCTATAAGTTGGGTTCCTTCCTTAACGGGCATGACGCGTTTTAAATCAGCTTCGGCAAAGCGGACAATATCATGTGTTGTGGGGACGGGCCTTACAGAGAGGTTGGCTAAGCATTTGTGGGACAAAGTGGTGGAGAGGATTGAGAGGAGGCTAGCTAGTTGGCAATGTTGGTATATCTCCTATGGCGGAAGACTCACTCTTATCAAAGTGGCTTTTTCAAACATGCCTCTATACTTCAAGTGTCCTAGATCTGTGCTGGAAGGGCTTGAAAAGCTGAAACGGAGTTTCTTTTGGAGAGAAAATGCGGAAGGCAAGAAATTCCACCTTTGATGGGTAGAGGTTTGTAAGCCAATATTCGGGGGGGGAGGTGTGGTGCGTCTAATGAACCAAGTTCTTTTGAGGAAATGGATATGGAAGTTTGGAACCGAAGAAGGGCATCTTTGGAGGGAGATAGTAGCCAGTAAGTATGGCATTCATGAAGGAGGTTGGTGTCTTAAGAGATCATCCCTTTATCATGCGTCTAGCATATGGAAAGCTATAGTGTGAACAAAGCACCTAGTTCGTAGAAACGCTGCCTTTGACTTTGGGAATGGGAATCGAATCCGATTATGGGCAAATATTTGGTGTGGGGATAGACCGCTGCTGGAAGTTTTCCCTAGGATTACCGCTCTCGCTGCTGACTGCGATATCGTTGTATCTTGATGCTTCTCTATTTCTGGAGGTTTGGTGGTGTGGTCTCCCCCTTGCTGCCGGAACCTCTTGGACATCAAGATGTCCGAGTATATCGATTTACTTGGCTATCTTAAGCCTATCACTCTTGCTTTTCATCAGGATGCATGGTTATGGAACGCGCACCAGTTTGGGAAATTTTTTATTTGCTTCTTCTTCAAAACCATGGCAGAGCCTACCAGGGTTATCGAGTTGCTCCATTTGTTCCATCATTGGTTCTACGGTGCTCCTCCCCGCGTGACAGTTTTGTTTGGTTGGTTAGTTGTAAAAGAGTGTTGACTCTTGACAATCTTCAACAAAGGCGCCTAGTCCTCCCAAATATTTGTTTGCTTTGTATGGCAGACGCGAAGTCTATTGATCACCTTTCTATCCATTGCTCCTTCACTCGCGAGGTGTGGAACTCCTTTTTGGCAGAAAATTAGGTCTCTTGGGTTATGCCAAAATCTGTGGATACGTTTCTATGGGTATGGCATGGCGGAAGGAAAGAAATGAGCGATGTTTGAAAAATGGTGTGACCTCGGTGGAAAGAGTGATAGGAACAGTTAGAGCTTTAGTGTTTAGTTGGGCTCCTTATGCCAAGGGAGCATTTAATGCTCCTCTTTCTGTTTCTTTGGGTATTTAGTTTTGTGCTGTATTCTTTTCCTGCTTTTAGGTAGGTTTCTCAATAAACTTTGTTGCCTTTCAAAAAAAAAGAGAAAACAAAGAGAGAAAAAAGGAGGCTTTTGCAGCTTACTAATACAAAGAGGAAGGCCGAGGTATGACGATGGGAAGGAGCTGACCTCATAATCAAGAGCTAGCAAACCTTTCCACCTCCTCCTTTGACATATGGAGTCCTAACATCTCACATTTTCAGAGGTTGATCTTCAAAACCCGAAACTGCTTCAAAACAATTTAAAATCTTCCTTGTGTTCTCTGCTATCTCCTTTTCTACTTCGCAAAATAAGATAGTGTTGTTGACCAATTGCAGGTGGGAGATATGGATGCACGCACTAGCCAACTCAAATCCGCAAGTGAGATCCATCTCCTACCCCTTTCAAGTGTACGGCTAAAGGACTCTGGGCCTCAATAACTACAAGGAACAAGAAAGGGGAAGGGGAATCGTCCTGCCTTAAGCATCGTGAGGCCTTAAAAAAGCCTTTAGGGGATCCATTTACCATAATATAGAAGGACGCCGATTAAACATGCTCCCGCATCCACCTCCCCCATTTCTTCCCCAAACCCATTTTGCCCATCATGTAGTCCAAAAAATCCCAGTTGATGCGATCATGGGCTTTTCCTGGATCAAGTTCATAAACAGCCATTTTCTTCCCTTCATGGCACTGAGAATCAATTCATTCATAGGCCATGAGGACACTATCCAAAATCTGCATCCCTTCAACAAATGGCCCTTGATTTCAAATTTGATCTTATCAAGAACCACTCTTACCCTTGATACAAGAATTTTCATCACGATCTTATACGGCTACCAAGCAAACTAATAGGCTTGAACTCTTTCCAATTATCTGACCTTCCACTTTTGGGATGATGACTATGAATGTGGCACCCAACTCCTTGGATAACTGACTCCTACGAAAGAATTCTGAAATAAAATTCACCAAGCCAACCTTATTAACTTCCCAAAACACCTTACAAAAAGTGATTGGAAAATCATTAGGACTCGGGGCTTTATCTTTATCTTCACCTTAAGAATCCACTACCTGCTTAATTTCTTCTTTTAAATTTGACTTTTTTAGATTCAAAACGTCCGCTTTGGTAATATGAGAGAAGTCTAGATTATCCAACCTAGGCTGCCTCCAACTGTCACTAAAAAGCAACCCCTTAAAGAATTGCACAATACTGTCATAATCCTGGCCCTTTTCCTCCACACATTGATTATCCACTATAAGATTTGTAATCCTGTTGGTCCTCACTCTAGTATTCACAATGTCGTGAAAAAACCAGCTGTTTTTATTGCCTTCCTTCAACCAAACTGCCCTCGACCTTCGACGCCTCTTAATTTCTTCTTCTTTGAGATGATAAGAATACTCCAACAACGACTTATCTTTAGAGGACTTTTCCTTTGACAACATCCCACTGTCTTCCTTCATATCCAAAGACCGAATATCATTTAAAATGTTGTCCGTCTCGGCTTCGCGATTACCCATGACCCCCTGTTTCCAAACAAAAATCTTTTCTTTCAAAACTTTCTACTTCTGGGGAAGAACAAAATCAACAAACCCCAAAACTGACAAGATTCTCACCACTGCCTAACTAGATCCTTAAGCCTCTTCATTGCTAGCCGTAAGAAATCAAATCTAAAGTGTCTCGGACCCCAATTTTCCCCCTCTAGATCAAGAAGAATGGGATGATAATCAGAAGCAGGTTTGATAATACAAACTTGATGCACCTTAGGATACTTTTAAATCTATTCAAGCAACAACAAAAACCTGTCGATATGGGACATGACGGCCTGCTCTTGCTCATTGGACCAAGTAAACTTAGTGCCACCCAATGGGATATCAATCAAACTGTTCGAGGAGATCTAGTTAGAGAAATACTTCATACTTTTTGTTACCCTGCCTCCATTCGACTTCTTGTAAAAAAGTTGAGTTATGTTGAAGTTTCTGCCTGTACACCATGGGTGAGGCCATTTAGTTCGAACTGAGTTCAATTCCTCCCAGAGAGAGGCTTGTCTTTCCGGCCGACACAGGCCATAGACCATAATTTTCAATATTGGTATTGTATCAGGCTGAACAACTGTATCGTATCTGTATTGGCCTGATATGATACTCGACATGGGACCATATTGGCCTAGCCTTAAAAGAAAAGGCATGTATTAGGCTATATTGGTCTGATACGGGGTGTATAAACCCTAATACGGGTCTGATATAGGTCGATACGACCGTAAAGGCCCAGTTTTTTTCTTCAAAATTTCACTCATGTTTTCTCTTCTTTTTTCATTTAAACTATGGAGGAAGTTTAGGAAGTCATTTTAGGCTAGATCTAGACCTATCTTGGGATAAAAACAAATTGATTTGAGTGAGGTTCAATAAATCGAAGCGAAGTGGACCATTATGGGAACAATCGGAAAGAAGGGTAAACCTTCACTTTCTTTTTGATCTTTTCGTCTTCTTTTTGTTGTATTTCAATGTCATGGGCCCTAATTCACCAAGTCATGCCTGATTTGTGTTCAGCTAGGGCTCATTTAGTTGACTTTCAACAAAAACTGACAAAGAACATTCTTATCAAAGAATATCTGATACACCAATATATGCATGTCCAAAATACAAAAAGATAGATTCTTGAATATCTCATTTTCTTCTTCTTCTTCTTCTTCTTCTTCTTCTTCTTCTTCTTCTTCTTCTTCTTCTTCTTCTTCTTCTTCTTCTTCTTGATATCCGATATGGGCCAATATGGTCCTATACCGATACACAACGCCTGTATCATATTGTTTTTTGGCCAGGTTGATACGCTCATTGATATTTGATACTGGTATTCAGATCTATGCCATAGCCCATAGATAGCTGAAAGAATCCATCTGAAACCGTAGCCACTTCACACAGGACCACGGACACTGAGAAAGACCTGCACTAGCAATCCTCCTGAGCCCATATCCCATTGTTCCAAGCTACTATGATGCCTCCAGCAACACCAACTGCATTCAGTGAAACCCAATCCTTGTTTTTTTATTTTATTTTAAAATCCCTCAAATGGAATTCATCATTGAAATATCAACTAACTGAAGCTTAGATACCTGAATAGAGATCAACTGAACTTTGGTTTTATGACATATGTCCTTGATCTTGAGCCCTTTCTCCTGATTTCCCAACCCTTTCATGTTCCAACTGAGCACCATCATTGGGACACCAATCTTCCCTCTCTTCCTAGCTGCACAGTACTAACTCTCGATCTAGAATCCTAATTGATTGAAGACTCTAGGCTCATTAATACCCTCCAGCCTCTTGGCGATCATCTCGGTTTCTTCTGGGATTCAAGATGCGGCTTTTGGGCAGCCGATTCCTTCACGAACCTAAGCTGAGCAATGACATCTTCGTTGCATTCCTAAATCTTACCACACAGATCGCTAGGAGAAAGGGTAAGATGTCATTATATCTTACCACTTCTATCATTTTTCCAATTGGGCCAATCGCTTCCTTTATACCACACAAGATCATTGGGAAAAAGGGAAGAAAAGTGGGAATCCCCCTTCCTTCGTTGATTGAGGCCTCGCCAGCAAAGGAGGAGAGGTTGGAGGACACCCATCGTCTTTCGAAACTTCTCTTGATAAAATACTTGAATCGGCTCAATGTCTAGCAAATCCAAGGGAGAAGGCTCGTGAAAATTGATCTCTTGAAGCAAAGGTTCCTCTCTCCTCCCAACTTGATCTCCAACTCTTGATTAACTTCTATGCGCCCATCAAATGAGGAAGAATCAATAAAAGACTCAAAGGGAGAGAAAATCACCATAGACCCTGACTTAGCACAACTCCTTTCTCCTCTCGGCTCTGAGGAAGAAGCTTCAGAGGCATTTATCTCTGGCTTTAGTCTCAACTGAGCTTTCTTGAAAATTAGCAAATATAGGCTAGGAAGCGTGCAAGCCTCTCTTCTACTTGAAATAAAAAGAGGAAATCTCACACGAGAGAATGATCATGACTCACCATACGGGTTACACATGTTGGCGAGATTGCATGAGTCGGGGACGAATTGAGAGTCTTCAAAGTTGCTAGTGGCCCACCGTTGCCACATCTTCTTCTCGTTGGGGGACAACGGACGTCTGTTTAGGGCGAACTGCTCTCTGGAGGACATGTGTTGACCCCTCCCTCATCTCCATGACACTTGCCACCCATACCTTCCATCTGAACACCCATTTCTCTAGCATCGAAAATAGATAAGGCCCGAAGCTCCCAATGCCAGCTATCACTTGAGCCTCAGGGTGCTCTCTCTCTCTCTCTCTCTCTCTCTCTCTCTCTCTCTCTCTCTCTCTCTCTCTCTCTCTCTCTCTCTCTCTCTCTCTCTATCTCTCTCAGCTCCCAGCTTCAGAGCTGCTCTGACTCAAAGTCATCATAGCACCTGCAGCATTGATAGCCGATTGACGTCCATGTGCCGACTTCTCCCACAATCCATGCGACATCTCGAGCATCGGAACCTCCCTATTCATGCTAGCTGTCACCTCACCTTCAGCCAAGGAGATTCACGTGTTCCGAACCTTAGGGTTCACTCTCCTAAAGCTCCTTACGTCGGGCCACCCTGGTGTATTATCATCATGTCACCTGCCATGCTGACAGCTACTTGACATCCTTGTGTGGTTTCTCCCCCACCATCATTACAATATTCAACATTAGGCCACGCATCACCTCCAACATAGCCAGATAGCCACCTACCCCTTGCCATTCGCCCATCCGCTGACAGGTGGGAATTCCAGCATCTGGTGCTCCACCGGACTATCTAATCGGTGATCCATCCTCTTCGATCTCCGTGGTTTTGCACTCCCCTGCTGAGGACCATCACCCTTGAGCTTCCAAACTTCCCCCCACCTTCTCAGCATCCTCTCCCCCACCTCTCTTTTAACCCTAATGGGAAGTCGACTATCTCAGACTGCAATTGGAATAGTCGAAGGATCCTTCACCTCTCTCTCTTCTTACGGACGCAAATCCAAACAACACTGACCTCCTCCCCCTTTTCACTCTTTATATCAATGGCAATCACTTGTCCTAGGCAAGATCCTTGGGCTAGAAAAGTATCTTTGAACCAGATCTCCATTGCGATATCCTAGAGCAAAAATAGACATCAATGGAACTGAAAATGGAGAACTCTTCCCACTTGCAAACTGATAACATTGGGCCATCTTTGAAGAGGACTCTCGCCATTACCACTCTATCCTGATTGGCTTCTGGCATTAGAGAAATCCAAACCTCATTCTCCCCAAGAGGTTCCAATGCACAGTCCTCATTTCTTAGCTCGCAGCAGGCCTCCAACCAAGTCAAAATTGCCTCCAAAGTAATTCCTGGTCTCGAATGAGCTACTAAGGATGTCCGTGAAACTCCCAAGGAGTTCTTGATGACTAGGGCATTGACCTTCACGATCGGTATTGAAGCCGAAAACTCCTTTCAAACCCATATGCTCTTGCCCAATGGAAAGTCATCTCACTCCCTCGAAACACCCTTCTTCCTAGTACCCTAGTAGAGACCTCAGCCTTGCCAGCAACCGTAGATCTAAATCCTTGTCCCTTCCTCGACTTTCCTAGCTTTTCTTCCCTCTTGGACACCTTCACATCAACTCTTGATACCTGCTTTGCCTCCCTCCTTCCATAACTGGTCTTCTTCCAATCCTCAGAAGGTATTATGTTAATCACCTCTGGTCTATAGGTTGCCTTTTGAATCGATAGTTTTCTACCCCCAAAACCCTTGCCATGTAGAACTACCTCGTATTTTGATGTCTCCTCCGCTGATTCCATCCTAAAAAAAGCAAATCCCCTCAGCCTTGAAGATTTTTGGTCTCTTGGGATGATTACCTCTTTAACCACCCCTGTCGCCTGGAAAACCTTGGAGAATTTTTTAGCATTCCAATCTTCCAGGAAATTCTCCATGGAGGCTTGCACATACTGACTTACCTTGTTTATTTTCGACCACATCTGCTTAGCCCCATGCAACGAAAGATTAATCAGCCCCCACTAATCCACAAACACACTGAATCCTCAAATATGGGAGGTTATACTCAACCCTCCCAACTTCCTGTGCCCAAGTCTTATTACATTGAAATCCTCATAGAGTCTAGACACCGCGGTGCATCCCATTGCCTTTTGGCTCTCTCAAGCTCCTAGAATTCTGGCCGCAGTCCTGGGTTATTAGGATATCATGCATGGAGGATAATAACCAAGGGGGGCTCTCCCAGACATGGCTTGGAACAGGATCAGAAAGGGCGGAGCGGAATTTTCCTCTTTGCATCGATGAACTCTCAAGGGACAATGAGTATGTTGCCTTGGGATTGTAGACTTCCTTTCGTGAAAACACATTACTTCTAGACGCCAGTTGTTTGCTTAAAGCCCTTACCTCATGACACTTGTCTAAATTTATCGTCACATTGATCGACTAAGCAAGACCCAATCACTTGGAGTGACTTGTCTACTTCCTGTTGCAGAGAGGACATCTCATTGACCTGGAAGTCGCATCTCATTTGTCACTGAGAGTGAATGAAGTCCAGAGACTACATCCATGAGTGAGCCCCAACATAGGGACTCCACCTTGGATCCACATCTGCACCACGTTGTGCTACCCAAGTAGGAGACACAATGCCCCTACCATCAACTTTTGAAACAGATTGCGATCGCCGATGAACATCCACCTTCCTTGGATGGGGAGCTCAAAACATTACTCGACAGACGGAAATACCTGTTGGAAGAGAGGCATTGCCTACTCTAAGCTTCAGATAGATCAGGTGGTCAACTTTGATTAGCAATATTGGTTCCAAGGAAGAGAAACTTGGAAGGAAAGGCCCTGATCTCAACCTTCACAACCCCACCCATCATCACATCCAAATCAAGTAGAACCCTGATTCTTGCAAACATCAATGGATTTATCTACCGTCATCTTATTTAATTCAACCACTTTGCCATGATAGGAGCCCAGGATACCAAATGGGTGAATCAAAGTCCCCCTGTTTATCATCACTTTGGAAGGGAACTACACGTCCACCTTCACCAAAGACATGACTTGATGTAGGGTTTTATCTGAGAAGAAAGCCACAATCTCTTCCCTAGAATTGAATGAGAGGAGGAAGCTACCTGATGATAGTCTAGAGACTGAGATCTTTAAAGCTCTGAATGGGGATCATGTGGGTCGCTCTAGTACATAGTTTTATCCACGAATTGATATTGTGATTTATATATAAAATCTGATATTATTATTGTTATAGGTCCTACATGCATAATGTTATATACAAGCTGTTGCATTAATCAAAGTATAAATCTTTACATTCTCCTCATGTTAATCTGTCTTGATGTGTAGCCTCTTTTTTGTTTTGGTACATGATAGGCGTGGTCCAATTCTTTTTGTTCGGACCTGCCCGAATGGCTGTAAATCCTGTCAATTCAATAAAATGCTGGTGGAATATGTCCACCTTTATATATATATATATATATATATATATATATATATATATATATATATATATATATATATATATATAAAACTCTACGCTAGGAGTATAGAATCATAATTTCGGATGGGTAAAGATGGTGATCCAGATTGCAAATGACCCATAATCCAGATAATTCGATTCATAATGGAAAACATGTGTGTGCATGGGTGGTGGGGGGGTGTTAACATTGGTTACAATCACGCCAATCTTGGATGAATGCCATAGTAAAGCCATTTGGCTTTGGCTCCTTATCCTTAATTCCTTATCCATCTCCAACGTCAACTTTCAGACCTCCTGTCCATTAAATTCTCTTTCAAGCTACACTGCTCACTCCCAAGATGGCCTTTTAAAATGCAGACAATCTAATCTCAGTCCGGTAATTTTCTCTTTAGTGTAAAGATGTCCATAAAATATGACAATCACCTGTCTAATATGAACAGGATTTTCCACCAATATGCCTTGGCTGAACAATTTGTTCTTCGTCTCTTGTTTGTTATCTTTTGAAAGAAAGATGTGTTTTTGTCTCCTTTCTCAAGCGATATCACCCTATAGTTCTGCTCCATGCTGATTCCTTCCTACTTAACAACCTTGATATTCAAACTTGAGAGTCTCCTTCTCCCTTCTCCTCTGACAATGCTGGCTTATCTCCTCTTTGCTGTAAATGTCAACGCAGTTAAAGATTCAGCTCTTTCTTCAGATCATCTGCACTGAGTTTTCTTTACTCCACTCCTTTGGCTTCAACTAGAGTAATTGTAACTTCTGCACTATTCTAAAGCCCACATATCTGTCTACCCTAAAGTCATTCCTCCAATTGATGAACTGCAACAAAACAAATTGCTCCAACCACTAGTTCTTAAGCCTAAACAGAATTGGGCTTGGAGAGAGAGCATCACCTTTTACCGAGCCTGCCATTGCTAGACACTTGTGGACTTTCCTTGTGAACCGCTGGTAAAATTTTGGCAATATGGCTCCTTGCATCAATGTTGTGTCATCAACAATCGACTGATATATCAGCAAATATTATCGGTGTTTCATGTATCCAATACAATATACAGGGGGAATTGTAAAATTCTGCTGTGTCACACGATATATTGATGATATTGTGCGATATATCATGATAATGTCAATATATCACAATGTATTAGATCTCCTATATAATGTTCCCTTGCATAATTGATAATGATAGGTGTGATATGTATCAACGATACAAGGGCAGTGCACCTCCTTGTGAAAATTCCAAAAATAGTTTATAAAAAAAATATAAAAAAAAGGTGTGATATGTATTGGCAATACTAGTGTTTTTAGTATCGATGATATTGGCCAATATATCCCACGATAGATCTTCTTTCCCACTTGTGCAATACGAAACACACAAGTAGTGGGATATATCCCACACGTTCGATCTGGTGAGCATTTTCGATTTTCGATTTTCGATCTTTTTTTTTTTTTTTTTTCTTCTTCCATAAATCATGTTAAATTAGTGTCAAATTGTTACAATTGGGAGCTATGATTTTGAGATTTGGAGGAGATGGGCCAAGTTGCGGAAAAATGATTTTTTCTTTTTTCCAATTTCTCGCAAATCGGTTGCAATCTTTGTGTCCAAACATAAAATCAAACATTTATGTAAGCTGATTTAGTTATTCTTCATTTGCTTTTGAATGTATTGCTTGTGTTTCCACATGTCTTCTTACATTTATAAATTATATGAATAGACTTGGAATATACTTGCATCAATTCAATTTGACAACACAGAGATTAAGACCCCATAGAAAGAAAACCTATTATGTGCGCTTATTTTTTTGTAATGTTTGATTTATAAGCGTGTATTGATGTCTTTTTTAACAATCACTGAAGTTTAATTGAAAAATTCGACCAATTCCCAATGCTTCCCCATGTTTCCAACAACAGTGATAAATTACACGATACAACTGGTATATCCCATGTGATAACTGATATGTATCCGTATCCCAAGGGTGCGATACTTTATGTGATACCGATATTTCAAACACTGGGCAATACAAGGGCAGTGCATCTCCTTGCGAAAATTCCAAAAAAAGTTCATCAAAAATAAAAATAAAAATCCATTTTTTCCAGTTTTTTTAGGGGAATCTGTTTGTAACTGGATTTTGGCAACTCCTTTTGAGTCGTTTCAAAAGAAAATAAGTTTGGGTGGAGAAATCGTGATCGAAGAGCGTAATTAGGCTGAAACCCATTCATTAATTATTTAATTTTGGGTGTTGTTACTTGTTTCTAGATTTGGTATAAGCAAGTCATTAATCTATGATTATGCATGTTTTGCATGCAAAATCATAGATTTTTTGCTCTAATTTTTTAATTTGAGGAAAATGGAAGAATTTGGGGAAAACCTGAAAATCTTTCGTTTTCACCGATTTAAATTGCAAGTAGGGTGTCAAAAAATCATATGACACTACTTGTATTTTATTTATCTTCGAAAAATTTGGTGATCAACTAGAATTGGTTTGATCTATGTGTCTATTTATGAGTGTAGGCTAATCTGCATATCAATAACTCTTTTGTTTTTTGAAAATAAAATTGTTTTTTTTTTTTTTAATAATAAAAAATATTTTAAAAATATTTTTTAATAAAATGTACTATAGTGCATTTTGAGTGTAATTAATTGATGTAGTTCTGTCAGACACATTTTCGTAATATATGATTTATGAATTATATGAACCCATTTTAGGTATCATTGCATTACTTTTGTCAGACAACACATAGTTTAGTGCTTTTTAAGAAGGAAACTTATTGTGCATGCTTGTTTTTTGTAATGTTTTGAGTTCTAAGCATGTAATCATGTCTCTTTTAACATCTCCTGAAGTTTAATCGAAAAATTCCATCATTTTCCCAATGTTTTCCAAAATTTCCCTCAGACAGCAACGCATTCCCTGATACATGCAATATTTTCCATGCAATGCCAATATGTATCTGTATTCCAAGGGTGTGATACATGCATTAATATTGATACCGAAAACACTGCACGCACCCATTTTTTTTTTTATATGTTGGATCCCCTGTCGATGTCAGCTGCTGCCTTTCCTCTCCACTCCTAGGTTATCCAACCTGACCCTTTTTGTCCCAAATAATTTGATCCCTGCAGGGACTGCTGATATGTTCTTTTCCTTGACATGTCATCATCTACCTGTTTACTCTTCTTTTTCTTAATCCTTTTCCTTTCTTCTCATTCTTCTTCATTTTCTTCTCGTTCTTGTTCTTGTTCTTGACTGGGTTGGCTAGGAACTCTTTTCTAGGTGCGTTTTTATGAGTTTGAATTTAGAGTTCACTCTCCCTTGTTGTTGAGGTTATCTCGCAAGGCTTTCTGCCTTTTGTGATCATTTTTCTTTCTCCTCCTCTTCCATATTCTAACATTTACATGTCACACATGTCTAAGATGATTGGAACCATTCATTTGGGCTGCTGCCATGCAGACATGCCCCCGAAGATCACAACTATCAACCTAGTCGTTCTATAAGAGCCTAAGAGGTATGCAAATGCATAGTAAAATATGAGTCAAAAAAACTAAAAAGGAATAAGAAGAAGAAGCATTGTCCAATTTGAACGGACAAAATTTCATGGATTGGAAAGCGAGGATCATCCAATCACAACATTTTTTAGAGCCATGGTCCATCTATGTGGATTGGAAGTTCTCAATGTTTCAATCATCCTAGACATGTGCCTCATGTACAGTGAAGATTGTAGGGAGGGAGAGTAACATGCTCACTTATGGTGAGGTGCCTTGCCGGGGGTTTCCTGTTTCTTTTTGCTAAACCTATTCCTAATTTTTTTTCTCCCGGGGCATAAATTCATAGGCGGTGAGGATGTCAACTCCTGCAAGGAAAAGGCTGATGAGGGATTTTAAGAGGATACAACATGACCCTCCTGCAGGTATTAGTGGTGCTCCCCAAGACAACAACATCATGCTCTGGAATGCTGTCATATTTGGGTAAGTTAGGAATGATAATTTTGTTTTCGTGAAATTTCTTTTACATCATGCTTGTGGTCCTATTAATTTGGACATCTTAAGTGTCTTGGAGCAGCTTTCGGTCTTGCTGAAATCTTTTTGTTTTGGGGTTTTGAATTGCAGCCCTGATGACACTCCTTGGGATGGAGGTGAGTCAATTTTTGTGTTTAGGCTTTGATTCAGAAAGGGTATAAATCCTGTATCAGATTGGCTTGTTTCATCTTATTGTTGTTCTTAAACTTGTCATGTTCTATTTGATGAATTTGATTTTGTTGCTTGTATTCATCGGACTCAGGTTTTAGTTCCATAACTTTCCAACGCAACCATTAACCATATTCTAATTCTGCTACCTTGCTGTGAACTTAAAATTATTATTAGGTTGCATAATCTAATGGCCTGTTTTGGGCGGCTGCCAAACTGTGAGTGTAACGGCAACATTTTTGTGCCCCAAAAAAAAAAAAAAAAAAAAAAAAGAAAAAGAAAAAAGAAAAAAGAAGTGAGAACTTATACCTTTATTTCTGCCCCCAGTTGGCCAATTCATGAGCTAGAGAATCTTCAAAAAAAAAAAAAAAAAAAAAAAAAAATCACGGTTGATAGAATTCTCAAGTCTGATTTGCATCTTATGCTGCCACGCATGGATTGATGCTGATGAAGCCACTTCCTTGGAGAGAAGGCGGCTGCATAAACCTTTCCTATCTATAACTGCAAGATTAGCTATTGTGTGCATGATATCCTTTGGCTACAGTCTCTACCTACTCAATCTCCACCATCTAATGTGAGAGATGATGCAACCATATACTCATTCCTTAATTCTGTAGGTGGACCGGACATGCCAAAAATTATAATAGGTATGGTGCTTACATAAAAGAAATTATTATTGATGGTCTATTCAGCATTAACATGCCAAGAATGCCCTTGTATACATCAAGAACACCCTTGGATATGTCATTTAGATGTAAAACTGGAGGGTGGAGTGGAATAATTGATTGTTATGGTGTTATATATCAATTTTAAATACTCAATACTTGAGTGTCATCTCGCATTGAGCTTGTGAAAGAAGTCATATCTCATCTTGACTAGAGATGACCTCGTATGTTGTAGCTTATGAACAATAGGTTGTAAGCACATGGCTTGACATATATTTAATCCTATGTTGCCTGCTCATTTGCGCATTCGTGCATGCACGCACACGTGTCTGTGCACATCATTTTACCAATGATTTATTTTATTCACATCTCAACATTAAAACGTTGTTGAGATGTAAATAAAATAAATCATTTGTAAAAAAATGTGCACAAACATACACATGCATGCAGGTCTGCACACATAAGCAGGCAACATAGGATTACAAACTCGTTGATTGTAATCAACCTACATAATAGACTATTAGATAGTGCTTGATTATAATCAACCTATGCAATATTCTATTGCATTGCACCTGTGGGAGTTTTATGCTCTCATTGCTGGTCCCCAACCCGCATAAAAGAGGGTTGCATCTGGTTGGCAGCCGGCGTCAAACTTATGCCATAATTGCTAACATGAATGCAAACAATATTACATTCCACACCGTTGATAGAGTGGAATGGCAGAAATGTATTCATGTAGCCGACCCCGATTAGTTGGGATAAGGCTTAGATGATGATGATGGCATCTCAACAATAAAATACATTTATATCTCTCAACATCTCTTTTGGGTGCTCCAGGTACGTTTAAGTTGACACTTCAGTTTATGGAGGATTATCCAAATAAGCCACCAACAGTTCGATTCGTTTCTCGGATGTTCCATCCAAATAGTAAGTTGGTATCAAGAAAAGTTTTACAATGATATGTTTGCCTTTCACTTGCTCAATTAGTTAGGAGGCTAGGAGCCGTAGGGGCCTCACTTTATACATTTGTAGAGAATATTGTGAATAATATCAATAGTCACTTGGCTTTATTCCTAGTGTGGGAATTTTCTCGTTCTTCTTCTCTCATCTTTGTTGTTTTTTTTTTTTAAAATTTTTATTCACATGATAATGGAGGACATGGGTATTTCAGATATGTGCATTTCAATATTCATCATATTTGCACTTATTTTAAGGTTGAAAAGAATATTTTCACTTTTTATGATCAGATATTATATTATTCACACATATAGATCTGCATTTATATCTGCAATTTCAGTAGCACCATTTGCACTTTTTTGCATCTCAAAACATGGATTTCCTGTGCATTTTATGGAAAATCAGAGCTTTTCATTTTCATCATGCGTCAAACTGGACATTGCAGATTACAAGGAGCTTTTCGGTTTAGAATGGATTACAGTAGTGGTTCAAGGAACTTGATAGCTTGAGAGAGGGAGGGAAGGAGTTATGTATCATTAGTCGGAACATGATAGCATTCACTAACAAAGGAATAGCAGCTATACCCCCATACTTACATTTTAACATGATCTGTGTGTGCATCTGAATCTACATTTTCACATGCTGTGTATGTGGGCGCACGCATGCATGTTGGGTGGGTGGGTGGGTGGGTGAGGGTGTGTCACATTGGGTGCAGGCTGGGTGTGCGTCCATGCATGCCTGTGTGGATAGAATCAAAGCATGTATTGCATGCTTTCTTCAACATGATGCATCATTGTTTCCTTAACAAACAAGGCCTTTAAGACGGTCATAGGCAACAAGGTTAACTGCATGATGAGACACCTATGGAAGCACATGGAGATACCATCCTACAATTTATACAGAAAACAAATCATATCATGGATATGAATATTTTGGGATCAATTTTATTTGAATCATTTGATGCAAATGATGGTGAGTGGCCCAGAGAATCAATCAGCAAGCTGAAGCTCGTAATAATAGAGATAATGTCCCATGTTGGAATGATGGTGGGTGAAGTCGTGGTTTTTCTAAATATGTCTGACCTGCTCATGAAAGATTGGATTGCTAGCAATAGTGCTCTGATTATCACAATAGAGTAGGGCTGGATAGGGACTCCCATGGTAATGAGAAAATAATGGAGCCAAACCACATCTGAAGCTGCAATTGGCATTGATCTGTACTCAGCCTTGGGGTTGGATTAGGAATCTGTATCTCCCACGTGCCTCTCTTCTAGGAGGGAGCCACCTAGAAATACAAGTCTATAATAGCAGCTGTCAGTGACATCCCCAGCCTTCATTACGTGGAAATGTGATTGTGTGGTTGCCTCCTTGCTAAAGGAATATTTCTGATGAGGAAATTGAAGACATTGTTACACCCAACGTTTGAGTTGTTGGTATCACTGCCAGTTTCGCTGGCCGGAGATCAAGAAACAATATCGTTATCGCTGATAACCAGAAGTGCGTGGAAAACAAGGGGTTAACATGGGAAAACGGCGGAAATCTTCAGTGAAACTTTAGGACATGCCTAAATACACATATTTGCATATTTAGGAATAAAAAAATTACAAAAAGAATGCATTATGTGATAAGTTCTCATTTATTGGGGCCCAAAAAAGCATGCACTGCTGTAAGAAATCACTCTAATGGTGATGATTGGAATGATTTTAAATGGACTACCATAGGAAACAATGGTGATTAACCATTAAAAACTTCTAGTGGTCCACATAAGTTTTAGATCAAGCTGATATTTGTTTTTTACCTTCATCTAGGTATGTGACACCTTATCAACGGGTTGGATGGTCAACAAAACATTGCGGTGGACCTTTGGAAGTTTTTAATGGTAGGCGTTCAGTGATAATTGAGTTTTCACTCCATCCATGTCTGTGTGACTCAATCAAGAGGTTGGATGGAAAATAAACATTACAGTGGGCCCTATGAAAATTTTAATGGTGGGCATTTAATCATCACTGTTTCCTTTGGTGTGGTCCACCTGAGATGCAAATCTGCCTCATTTTTGGGCTAATGCTCTAAAATTATCTGGCAAAATAGACAGACGGAGTTGATAAAACACATTGCATCATGATGGGCCCACAAAACACCAACCGAAATTGTCTCGCAAGTCACATGCACGCCCGTGACTTCCTCGGTCATCCCTTAAAAAACGAAGGGTTTTATTTTTAGGAGAGTTTAGCTGCAAAAGCGGGTCTTTTTTTTTATTATTTTTATTTTTACGGGAAGTTTGAAAACCCTAGATGTGACCCAAATCAACGAGAAATCCACCCAAAATCCCTAATTAATCGCCGAAATCATGTCTCTTGCGAGGTACATCTTCCAATCGAAAAAAGAAAGGGAAGATTTGAGGTTTTTGTTACCTCTATGGCTCTATCGAAGATCGGCGTTGTCTATCGATGCCAATAAGATTGCGTTCTTTTGATCAACTAATAGGTATGAAAATCACTCTTAAGATCTTAAAAAAGAAAAAAGAAAAAAAAACGAAATGAAAGCTCCCCCCGATTTTTTTTAAAATGTATTTATGCAATTTTAGTGACACCGAAATTCAACGACAACTCCGTTCTTTTATTGTAAAAAAAAGGGTAATTGGGCTACTTGTTAGGTAGCTACAATCGATATTGTCGACGAATCCCAAATTATCGAGATATTGAAAATATCGTCGACATTTCGCCAATATTTTGTAAAGAAATCTATATTTGTCGCTTGGTGTCGCAAGTGCAGTGACACCGATGTTATCGACAATTCATCGACAATGGGAACATTGGTTACACTCCTTGATAGAATCCTCCCGTATGATCCATTGGTGGGGGAGAAGAATAGAATGGTGTGGTGAAAGGATAGCTCGTGTCGATTCTCAGTTCATTCATTCTATGAGATGCTTCACTCTTTGGTGGAGGAAGGTAGTCATATGTAGGCATCCTTTGTGTGGCACTATGGGGCTCCATAGTAAGCGGCGGCATTCGCGTGGCTAGTTGGGAGGAAGAGGGTTTTGACCATAGACAATCTTCATAAAAGAGTAATGGTAATCCCCGATGTTTGTGTTATGTGCATAGGAGATGTGAGATGCCGAATCAGTGGATCACCTGTTTATTCATTGTCCACATGCTCGAATGGTTTGGTCTAGTCTTCTCAATATCTTTAGTATGTTGTGGGTGATGCCGGACTGAACAACGAACTTGTTTATGTTGCGGCATGGGGTGAGCCTTGAGAAGCGAGAGAGGGTTGAATGGAAATTAGCAATGTTGGCCAGTCTTCGGAACCTGGGGGAAAGAAATGGGAGATGCTTAAAAAATATGAGTAATTTAGAGATTGAGGTTCGTTGTAGGGCAAGTTTTCCTGAGGGCCTGTTTGGTTAACCATTTACCAAAGTAAATGAGGGTAAATGGGTAATAATTATTTACCCTTTTAAATTCATATAAGCTGGTTAGATGACGGTGATCAGTGCACTAAAATTGATGAAAGAAAAACCAGACACTAAAATTTGTGGGGCCCACTGTAATGTATGTGTCTTATCTACACCATCCACTCATTTTAGGGCATGAGCCTAAAAATGAGGCAAATACAATGTGCATGTGGACCACATCACAAACTACACTGGAAATCGAACACCTACTGTTGGAAACTTTTTCAGGGCCACAAAGGTTTTGATCAAGCTAATATTTGTGTTTTTAGTTCATCAATAACTTTCTAACCATTTGAACAGGTTGGATGACAGATACACATCACACCATCACTATTTGTCCTGTACCAATTTCAATGTTTAATGGTGGACGTTATTATCCTCCTTGCTTCATGTGGTGTGGTTCACTTGAGCATATAATCTGCCTCATTTTGGGCTCATGCCCTAAAATGAGCTAGTAAAATGGATGGACGGTGTGGATCAGAAAAATATATCAAGGTGGGGCCCACGGATTTTACAAAGGCAATCACATCCAATACAATTTTGGTTTTCGAGGCAGAATTACCTCCCTATTTTCCCTCCCATCCAAATGGGTATTAAAAGTAATCATTATGATGTTCCCAGCATTCACCAACAATTACTTGGAACCAAACAAGCCCTTAGCTGAACTTGCTTCTTGTATAGATGCTTTGAAGGATTGTGATTTTTTCTTTCTTTGGGCGGGTTGTAAGTTTTTACGCCATCTTGACACTATTTTAATAAAAGTTTTGTTGCCTTTCACGGGGGAAAAAAGCCCAGTCTACAGGGCATGTAACTGAATCTTTAGTTGATAAGGTGATTTGAGGGGCATGAAACAGTACCCTACACATATTCGATAATAAAACAGGCAAAATCACAAGGAATGGAGATAAGTGCTAGTACCTTTGAATCATGCTTGATCCATAGTTGCATGATCAAATAGACCAAACTGCCAACAAGTTGGCTATAATGAGTGGGATCAAGTACAATAATGCAGGGGCATTTTCACACAGGGCTGGAGCGGGGTGGCTTGTGGGATGCAGGGGCACACTCGAGGTGGGTGGCTCGTGTGAGGCGGAACCCATGTGATGCGGGGCCCGCGAAGGGAGTTCGGTCGAGGACTTAACCCATGAGATGTGGGGCCTAGGCTATGGGATAAAATGATTGATTCGTCATGCTCTATCAGTTTGATCTTTTAGAACTAGTGGTTAGTTGTCCTGCGTCAAAGTGGTATCAGAGCGTGAGGTCTCGTGTTCGAGACTTTTCACCGGGGGTGATTAATGCAGGGGCACACTCGGGGTGGGCGGCCCGTGTGAGGCGGAACCCATGTGATGTGGGGCCCACGAGGGGGGTTCGGCCGAGGACCTAACCTATGGGACGTGGGGCCTAGGTTATGAGATAAAGGGGTTGATTCGCCGCCACGCTCTATCACTTCGAGCTTTTAGAGCAAGTGGTTAGTTGTCCTGTGTCATACAATCCTCATTAGTTAGTTGGAGTGTGAAGAGTCCTTGCTCGGCTCCACATTGGCTGATGGCCAACTTATATGTGGACTTCGGTTAGGACAAGTAGCTTCGTGGAAGAATGAGCAACCTCAAGGCCTTAAAAATAGCATAGGGGCCCAAGCTCCTTCATCTCAAGCTACTATTGTAGGTGTCATTTAAGGTATGAATCCAAACCATACCATAACTCGTTATGATAATGTCAACTGCATATAATAACAGAATAAATCACCCATGATTTGATCATCAGAGACAATTATACTGGAGTCATGCTCGCCGTGAGTAAAGTAGAGAGAAATAATGATTGAGCTAGGCTGCATGCAGACTCACAAAATTCTGTCTTTCACATCTAATTGAAACATTTACCACGTTCTGATAGTTGGAGAACAAACTAAATGCATATTTACCACAGTTAAAAGGTCTTGTCACAGTTGATTACATATTCCTGATCAAATCCCCTAGCAACTAGAAGGGCCTCAAACCATTCCTTTGCTTAGCTGTTTAATGGCTTCAGATCCTTTGCGATTGAGGGTTTGAGGAGTTGGTGCCGATTGCCTATGTCATAAAAAGTGGAAGGGTCTCATATTGCTCCTGGGGTCCATCAGAGTTTGTCTTGACCTTGTTTCCTCTGGAAAGTGATCCCAATCCCATGCATGTGTTAGTCTGAGCATAGTTGCATTTAAATGAGATTCTCAACAAAATAATCCTTATGTCCAACAAAAGCGGAGGGAGTTGGGAGCTTTTGTTTTTCATCTTCATGGCATTGGCAGTTCATGTTTCCAAGTCTCTAACAGTAGAGACATCAAACCAGAAAACTGTCCTGACAAACACAAATGGCAGTTCATGTTTCCAAGTCTCTAACAGTAGAGACATCAAACAAGAAAACTGTCCTGATAAACACAGACAAAATCATCGATGTTGAGGCCATCTCCATAAAAGATGCTGAAAGCAAAAGCTCCGAGATCAAGCAGTCCCTAGATCAATCAAATAAGGACAATATTAACTACAGATAAAGAAATCAGAAAGTATGAGCCACGATGGCAAATTTCTGCCAAAAGATCATCACCACTCTCAAATATCATCCAAAATAAGTCAAACTAGTTTTAAGTGTTGATTTTCCAATGCAATGTCAGATTGTCAGTAATAAAAACTAACTCGAAGGATGAGAAAATTCAAATTAATTAGAAAATTAGAAAATATGCCTGAAACCTTGTTTTTTATGTGCCGATCTCAAATATTTGTCAACCATATGGTTCCAATCCCAAAAGTTCTGCTTTTTGTTTTTTTAATGCTCTTTCAGATTCTTGGAGATGCTTATCATATCAGACAACTGGTAGATGAATGATGAAGAAAAAACTCAGTTTTGGTTTTTTGAAAAAGATCTCCTCGAGAAGCACTTCAAAAAGAAATCCAAACGATCCTTATCAATCACAATTAATCATAAGCACTTGCAAACACAACCAAAAGACTGTTGAAGAACAACAAAAATGATGATAACTGTTCATGTGAATAGCGATGTGTATTGTGTTTTGCAGTAAAAGAAGCGAGATCATGCCTCCAACCTTTCATCATATAGTTAACAAACCCCAGAAAGCTAGGAACCCTAGCTTTGATGCCATTGTAGCTTGAGAGATGGATTTGGAGAATGGATTGAGTATCATTATTGAGAGCTCAGTGATTGATATACATGCACATATGGAGTAATAAATGGCTAAAAGTACTCCTATCTCTACTCTCGTGTTCCATCTCTACTCATTAGTGTCCAATATACACATCACCAAAAGCAATCCATACATAATCTAACAGTTAAAGCATGTAGTTTGGCTATGTTAGGAGGTGCCTGTTCACTTTTTCCTGAGTTTATGCAGCATCCTTCCTTCAACTGCTGCCTTTTCTTTCATATGTTCTGATTTTACAGAAGTTCATTCTAACTTGAACTTGTCATTGAAGGTTATGGCTGCATGTTAGAGCCCTTTTTAACTTCTACTTTTTTTTCCCCCCCTGAATTTTGCCAGTCTATGCGGATGGGAGTATTTGCTTGGATATCCTACAGAACCAGTGGAGTCCTATCTATGATGTTGCTGCAATACTTACATCCATCCAGGTACGCTATAGGCTTTCACTCATTGGTCAGCAATTAATGCCCCTTCCATTTACCTTACTATTTATTGTTTTGCGAAGATGCTGAGCAAATTGAGATTTTTAAGTAGCTGCATAAAGTGAGAATCACAACACTAATGTGTATTTACCTTTTCTTATTTTGGTTGAACAATTTGCATTTACCAATAGTTGGTAGCTCGACCAATGGAAATTCGAAACAAATGCGATCAAGCCTGGAGTTTGTTATATATGGTAACCAAAGTATGTGAAGTGGACATCTGGATAGGAACCAAGAAATGAGAATATAGGTATTTGTGAGTGGAAATGGATTTCTCGGGTGTGAAGTTAGACTAGCTCAATTGTCCTTTTTTAGATAGTTAATGATAGCTGTTTCAAGAAAAAAAGAACAAGAAACAAAGTACAAAACTAAAAGCAGCTTCTTGTCAAGAAGAAGTGACTCTAATGCTGCACGTTTGATGAATACAGCAAATAATGGACTGTTTGTATGCACAAACAACCTACAAGTATAATGCTATAAGCTAGCATCAAAACCTAAAAATTGATTGAAGAGGGTTATGGAAACAACTCGAATAACCTTCTACTCTGAATCAACACATGCTCAAAGGGGATAGAAGCTACACATTCTAGAAAAATAACCTGAATCATTCAAATAATAAAATAGCATTGTCCATTGTTTCATACCTAATGTAGTGGCTATGTATATGGACTTTTACATTAACCTCTAGGGCTGCAACTCGAGTTCCATTCAACCTGATGTCAAGGTCCTCAGGTTGGAGAACGCCAACCCGATTTGAAATCAAATTGGGTACGGGTTGAGCAAATTCAGTTTGGTTTAGGGTGGGTGGGGAATAATCACATGTATTTGGGTTGGGTCAGGTTGGGTTGAGTATAGGAATTCGGGTTGCACACCTTGGGTAGGAATTCGGATCAGATCAGGTTGCGGTTGGATCCTCTTGAGGTTGGTTTGTGCTCAGGTCAACCCTCAACCTGGCCCAACCCCCCCGAGTTGTACCTTACTAACCGCTGATGGTCAATATAAACTACTTTTGCATAAACTCATCATTGAGGTTCCTTGTGAAGCTAGTATGCTGACAAGGATCTTTGGTGAAGTTGTATGCTGAAACCATCTCTTCTATTTTTGGTTACATGATTAAACATTTCCATTTCTATAGGGTTTGGAAAAATAAGGCCCTCTCACCTAGGCTCACAGTTCATGGGGAAGCTTTCATGGTTGGTGATATTATTCCTAGATAATATGCATCTTTGGTTACGCCTCTTACCACATAATGCCTGTTTATAGTTGCATGAACCATGAAGGGATTTAGCAGTGGATTCTGGTGCGAAAGCAGGCAAGCATCTGTTTCAAGATATTGCAAGTATAAATGGCAGGGTGCTAGAGTGCAAGTTTGAAGCAGGAGAAGCACCCGGTAGAATGTTCCTGCAAAAAAGCCTGTCTAGTGTACAGGGTTTCATGGGTCTACTTGATGTCTCTTGCACTTTGATTTTAGCTGTCCTGAAAAAAGAAATATCACTTCATTGTAATTATGGGTACAAAAAAAAATAAAAAATCAATCACTGCACCCGCTTTGCACAGAATGAAGGATTTAATGATATGAAGCCTTGGGGCCCATGTTGTCAGACCATGTCAGAAACGCAAACCTAAATGGATTCAAAAGGATTTGAGTCCATCAAATGCATATGGGCCCTAAAACAATTAAAATCTCTGGCCACATAAGCAAAGTGAGCTCTCTCTCTCTCTCTCTCTCTCTCTCTCTCTCTCTATATATATATATATATATATTCAGAAACGCTCGCCTGCGAACTAGTTCGTACGTACTACGTATGAACTTTTTTGAGAACCCATCATACGTGATGGGGATCCAATATCTGAACCGTTCATGTGAAGCAGCACCTCGTGAAACCCCCCAGCCCCAAGTTTTACTTTGATCTAAAACTTTGATGGGCCATGAAAAATGAAAACAGTTTCCTCTCTTGATTTGTATTTCTCTTTGCTATGGCCCACCAGAATTTTAGATCGAGGTGAAAATTTGTCACATAAGGTTTCATAGGATCCCGCATCACATGGACTGTTCAGATTAGACACCCATGGCACGTGTGCAAAGGTGCGCAGGGGAGCATGACTCTCTCTCTCTCTCTCTCTCTCTCTCTCTATATATATATATATATATATATATATATATATATATATATATATATCTCACTGTATGAAGACAACTAATCCCACCATTAAATCTACCTCAAAGGACATGGTGCTGTTATTTGTGTTTCCTTCTTTAGTTAACCAAACAAAAAAGTCATTTTTCTGATTTCTTGAAATATACACCTAGGGACTGTTTGGATGACAATTTATTCCCCATTTAAGGGGGTGTTTGATTTTTCATTTCTCCGGTAAATACGAGTAAATAGAAAATTATTAATTTTTACCCGTTTGAAAGAAACGGAATATTTCCTTGAAAAGTGGTCCCAAAGGCACCAACTTAAATTTTTGGGCTGCACCATTTGCATGTGACATATCCAACCTTTTCATCTGTTTTACTGGAACAATTTAGGGCATGAACCCAAAAATGAGGCAGATCCAAAGATCAAGTGGCCACACCACAAACAGTGGTTGTGAAACGTCCACCGTTGAAAAGTTTTTTCTTCGTAGGGTCCACAAGATTGTTTATTTATCATCTAACCCATTCATAAGATCACACAGACATAAATGAGGGGAAAACACAAATATCAGCTTGATCCAAAACTTCCAGGGCCCCCAAAAAGTTTTCAACGGTAGGCGTTCAATTCCCACTGGTGTGTTCCACTTGACCTTTGGGTCTGCCTCAAGTCTGAGCTCATGCCCTAAAATCAGCCTTCAAAACAGATGGACAGCATGGATAATCCACATACATCACAGTGGGCCCCACATGAAATTCGCACCCTCAATTTTTGTGTTCAAAAAACACCTAGTCAGCATCAGCATTGAAAAGGGTGCAGGAATTACACTGGTAATTAATTATTACCTATTTATAGGTATTTACACCAGTGAATTAGAAAACAAACAGCCCCCTAATGAAATTATTTGAGGTTCCTTTTTTTTTTTTTTTTTTTCCATTACAAATGAGGTTCCAAATGAGTTTTACTTTGGTCTTGCAGTCATTGCTTTGTGATCCGAATCCAAACTCACCTGCAAATTCAGAAGCTGCACGTGTGTTTAGTGAGAACAAGCGCGACTACAACCGTAGGGTAAGAGAAGTTGTGGAGCAGAGCTGGACAGCAGATTAAATTACTCTTGCAGGATGGGTTCTTGAATGCTTCCTGCTGCTGTTTGAGTATGCTGGTACTTGGTATACATTCTGGTCCAACTTGTTACACTTGTAATAATCATATTTGTTTGCTTGTCTTTTGAGGATGGATGGATGTTTTGAAATTCACCTTTTGTTTTTCTGTTTGCCTTAGCCAAATCTCTGTATGTCCTTATGAAATGCACGCTTCCAGGTTTCATGTATATAGTAGCATTTCATGCATTCTTGTTTTAGGAGATCAAATTCATCATCCCATTTTGAAGAGTCTTGGATTTTTTATTTTTTATTTTCGGTATTCTTTTATAATTTCAGTCTTGGTAAAAGGATCCCATCATGGTTTAAAATATCATCTTATCCACCACTGATGCAGGGTCATATCACCCTGTATGTAACTGTTTGGAGCCTATACAGGCATATCATTCACAGATGATCCAGGGTGATGTGTATGTTTTAAAAAAATGTGTAATTCTCTTGTTCGCCACCAATAAGGCGTTGTATCGTTGTCCTGCTAGTATTGCCAGCAAGGTATTCCGTATTAGTATCGGTTGGCGTAACGGTGCCCACCGTTACCTATACGGATACGGGGGTGTAACGGCGATACAAGGGCGTAATGGTGCAAATTTTATTTTATTTTTTTGGCCAAAAAAATATGTATTAAATTCGGAATATTCTAGGCATTCCAAATATGCATTCATTTATAAATTGGAACATGTTTATGGTGGTGTAACGGTCTACTCTTTGGTGAGAAGTTGTATCGGATTGTCTGATGAATTTATGAACCAGAACCTAGATTTGTCTACAAAACTCATATATTTAATTTTCTAACTATCCACTATCAATGATACATATATTAGAATGAATGTAATATGAAAATATCTTACATGTGTAGGTGTTTGCAATTATTTTTCATAATTTATTCTACTATGATTAAATTGACATTAATATGATTAACACATCATATTGTACCATAAAAATAACAACACATTAAATAAAAAATGATTTTTCGAATGAAAAAAAAGGGGCCGAAAATAGTGCATAAATAGAAAAAATTATTAAAAAAATATAAAATCAAAACAAGAATTTGTAAAATGGACATTAATATGTTCTACTATGATTAACACATCATATTCCACCATAAAAAGAACAACACATTAAATAAAAAATGATTTTTCAAATTTTTTTTTTTTTTTTAAAGGCCGAAAATAATGTGTAAATAGAAAAAAATTATAAAAAATATAAAATCATAATAAGAATCTGTAAAATGGACATTAATATATTTTACTATGATTAACACATCATATTCTACCATAAAAACAACAACACATTAAATAAAAATTGATTTTTCGAAATAAAAAAAGGCCGAAAATAGTGCGTAAATAGAAAAAAATTATAAAAAAATATAAAATCACAATAAGAATCTGTAAAATGGATATTAATATGTTTTACTATGATTAACACATCATATTCTATCATTAAAATAGCAACACATTAAATAAAAATTGATTTTTCGAATTAAAAAAAAAAGACCGAAAATAATGCGTTGATAGAAAAAAATTATAAAAAAAAATATAAAATCACAACAACAGTCTGTAAAATGGACTTAATATGTTCTATTATGATTAACACATCATATTCTACCATTAAAACAGTAACACATTGAATAAAAAGTATAAATACCTATTTTTGAGGAATTTCTGAAAAATGGCTCATGGAATTTCGAATCAAGAAAATCCTTAATATAAGTTATTTTTATCTATAATTTCAAACTAAGAGTGGTCGAAAATTGCAATAGAATTATATAGGAAGCGTTTGGAAGAAGTGTATAAAAAAAAAAAACAGCGAAAAATCGGACCTTAAAAAGAAGGAAAAAAAAGGTAGCCGTTATTTGACCGTTATGGGGCCGTTACGTATTACGTATCGGTCAATACGTAACCGATATTGAATTCCTTGATTGTCAGGTCCAGGTACATATCTGGCTATGCTAACCGGGCTGCACTTTAAGCCTTGGACACCTTGGGGATTGCTAATACTCAAGATGGCACTCGTCGCTGCACTTTAAGCCTTGGACACCTTGGGGATTGCTAATACTCAAGTTGGCACTCGTCAAGTAATCACTCTCGGTAAACGTGGACAGACATTAGATTTAGAACCTTTATCTCTTGGGTCCCACGTTGGATGGGCCATATGCCAAAAATCACACAGTTCAGATGATCCTAGCTGCAGATTGGAAGAATTTTTGCATGTGAATTTTGATTTCTCAGTCCAGAAATTTATGGGGAGATTTTCAAAATTTGAGGTTTCTCCATGGATATTAACAAGAAAATCTTGTCAAAAATAAACTAATTTAAAATATTTATTGTAAATTTGACGAATTCTTAAAGTTTACTGTTTTCTGACTCGATATCATAATAAAAATACGATATTTTAAAATCTGTTGATACTTTGAATTTGTTGCTAAAATATTGTTTAGTGTATTTTTTGCTGTATTATTGCAGGATTTTCAAAATCTTGGTGATACTTGTCGCACTGGATATGCCTCAATGAATGCAGATGGATGCAGGTTCAGATTGCTAATATCAAAGGCATTATCAATCATTCAAGCGAGAGCGGATTAGGTGTTACCCTTACTGTGGGGCCCACCTTTATGATGCCTTGTATATCCACGTCGTCCATCCGTTTCTCCGGCCATTTCCATTTTAGGACGTGGTCCAAAAATCTAGCAGATCCAAATCTCAGCTGGACCGCACCAGAACAAACATTGGTGTTTGAGTGCCTCACCATTAAAAATTCCGAAGGGCCCATCGGAAGGTTTTCTTAATTTTTATTTGCCATCCAACCTATTGATAATGTCAAGAAGACCTGGATGAAGGAAAAAAATTTACAAAGATCAACTTGATCCAAAACTTTTGTGGTCCACAAGGTTTTTAATGGTCATTCACTATTTTTAGTGGTGTGGTCCACCTGAGATTTAGGTCTTCTCAAGGTTTGGGATCGCGTCCTAAAATGAGATGAAAAAACAGATGGACCGTGTAGATATACAACAAATACATCAAAGTCGCCCCACACGGTTAGGGTAACACCTTGACCCCGGGTAACAGATAATCCGCTCCCCATTCAATCACAGCACGGATGGATGCATATGAGCTTGGGACCGTATATCTGTTTGGTCCTGTCAATGGATTGTATGCTGACAATCATATAGTCCGATGATTCTAGTGCACATCGGATTGAATGTTGACACAGCACGCATGGACATATAGTATCAAAATTTTATCAATTTTTAAAATTTTTTTTCTAATGAATACTAATTTTAAAATTTCATTTACATAGTATATCTAGCCCCACTTCTCTGATGATTCAATCATGTGGGTCCCACCATGGATGGACCACTTGATAGATTGTTATCAATATAAAAAAGTCCTGGTTAATGGGTGATTACAGCCATCCATTTGTGAAATTTCACCAATTAATGTGGATCTTTGCTCATTTATTTTTCACTAATTTTTAACCTTTTCTGCAGAGAGAGTGCCATAGTGGTAGCCCACTAGATCATTCAGTCGTGATCAACGTGCCATATGTACAATATATGATTCGATAAGAGCAGGAACAACCAAAATATGATGGGGCATCTTGCTATACAAGTGTATGGATCGATGATTACCATCCATCTAGTGGGCCCATTATAAAATCACACTTAACCATTAGACCATACTTTCTTTCCAGCTAAAAGTTTTTCTATGTTAGGGTCGCTTTGAAAGCCATTTTTTAGATGGGCCACCCTACCATGTTGTGTACATAGCTCTATTGTGGTGTTTAAACACCACAATCCATGACCAATTGCAGATTCAAGCAAACCACAAACACCTTGTGTGCACAACCAACAACCCTACCTAAAACTATGTGCCATAAAATAAAAGAAAATAAATTGGACAATAAAATGTAGCAAGATATAATCATTTTGTTGGTGACGAGATTTACATAGTTCAAAAAGAGGCAAGCAAATGAATTTATTCTCCTCGAAAACTTGCTGTAGAGAAAATAAGCACACCAATTCGACAAAATACACGGTGAATCACCTCCTTTCCACAGTTTACTTTCACGCATTTGTTGCCGACGTACGAAAGTATCTAATGTATCATTAAGAAAGATATAAGTATCTTTTATGATTCGAAGGAATGGAGAGAAATCTTTAGTGAAATATTCAACTCCAGAAATCTCACTCCAAAGAAATCTCTTTTCTTTGCTCTCTCTTCCTCTCTCTCATAAATATTTGCCACATAACAACGGCCTTATAACCATTGGGTAATTTCACCAAATCTAATGGGTGCCCTACTGAATTTCAAAACAGCATCATTGGATAATTATGAGCAATGCTTGCCAAATCCAGCCCATCAAAACTACTGATATTGGATCATGATAGTCAAGACAACATTTAATCTTTTTGAAGTGCGATGAATTATGGTCACAAATACCAAAAGCTTTAACGACATGGATCAATTATATGGGGTGTGGTATAAAGATTACACGTCTAATGTGATCATAGGTGTCTATCTTCAAGTGTTTCTATTGAATGTGTCTCCAAGACATAAACTAAAGTCTTGCTTACTCAAAATTGAATGTGTACACTAAAGAAGAAGCAAAATATAAACTGAATAGCAAAATCATAAATACATATAAAAGAGATTTCTAAAATGTTTGTACATAATCACATCAAAAGTAAAAACTCTCACTACTCAAATACATCATTGGGATCTACAACCCACATAGACATCACATGTTCCTTAAAGAGCCAGATAGGAAGAACTTTAGTGAGAGTATATGTTATCATCTGCCTCATGTTGATGAGTTCTACGGACACTTGATGATTCTGAACTCTTTCCTCCACAACAAGGTACTTAATGTCAATATGCTTTGACCTCGATGAATGCTTGTTGTTGTTGGAGAAGTTAACTGCAACTAAACTATTATTATTGATTTTCAATGGTTTCGAGATTATCTGCACAACTTGTAAACCAAAGAAAAAACTTTGAAGCCAGATCGTCTAACTTTATGACAATCTAAATATTCTGCTTCCATGGTGGAAGACGCCATAATCAATTGTTTCATGCTTTTTTATGATACGACTCCACCAACCATCATGAATATGTAGTCGGAAGTGGACTCCTTGCTATCGAGATAGCTAGCAAAATCTGCACTTATATATCCAACTAACTCCAAACAGTCAGATCTCCTATACCTGAGTGTGAAGTCCTTTGTCTTTTATAGGTAGCGCAACACTTTCTTAACAGCTATTGAATGGTTCATCCCTGGATTGCTAAGGTACATGTCCAACATTTCAACTGCAAAAGCAATATCTATATGCATATAGACCTGAGCATACATGATGCTCCCTACTGCTGACGTATATCTTTCATCTTGTCCTTTTCTAGGTCATTCTTAGGATACTGAAATTGCCCAAACCTATCACTATTTACAATAGGTGCTTGGTCAGGAGCACAACCTTGTATGTTAAACCTTTCAGGAACTCTTTCAATATATGCCCTCTACAACAGGCAAAGCAATCCACGTAATCTATCATGGCTAATTTGAATGCTGATGACAAATGATGTATCACCAAGATCTTTCATCTCAAAGTTTTGAGATAGAGTTTTTTTTAGTCTCGCACAATAGTCCAATATCACCACTGGCCAACAAAATGTCGTGAACATACAAAATAAAAGAATAAATTTATTCCCACTAACTTTCGCATATATACACTTATCTGTAATGTTTTCAATGAAACCATATAAGATAACAACTTCATGAAACTTTAGATACCACTGTTGTGATGCATGTTTGAACGCATAAATGAACTTCTTAAGCTTGCAGATTAGATGTTCTGAGCATTTGGCTTTGAAACCTTCTGGTCGCAACATATATATGTTTTCACTTAGATTTCCATTGAGAAACGTAGTTTTCATGTCCATTTGATGTAGCTCTAATCCATTGAGCCACAAGAGCCATAATGATCCTAAATGAGTCTTTCTTGGACACATGTGAGAAAGTCTCTTTAAAGTCAATGCCCTCATGCTAACTAAAACCCTTTGTAACTAGTCTGGCTTTAAACCTTTCGTTATTGCCCTTAGGCCTTGTTTGGACGCGTGAAATACGGCGGATTACATAGGATGAAATTACGAAGAGGGATGCATTTATGACGCACAGCGAATTGTCGGTTGCTTATGGTGTACTACTTTATCCCATGTGTAGCTGGGGCTTGTTTGGGTTTTGTGGGATTGCAACCATCCCACAGGTTATTTGATACAGGTTGTTTGGATACCCCTTGGGATTCAACTGCATATCGGAAACGGACGCTACCCCCGACCACTTTACGCATTGTACGGCCGGTATGTGGGACCCACAGTGAGATGTGTGTTTAATCCGCTCCAGCCATCCATTTTAGTAGATAATTTAATGTGTTCAGCCAAAACTTGTAGCACACCCAAAGTTCAAGTGGACCACACCACAGGAAGCAGTATCAATTGATCTTCTGTGTAAATATTGTTTTCTGGGGTATAGAAGTTTTTGATCTATTTGATATTTGTTTTTTTCCCTTCATCTACATCTTCGTTACGAAAATGTTGGATGACAAATAAATCCCACTGTGGGTCCTAGGCATAATTCAACGGTTGGAATCATTATTCCCAGTCGTTCCTATGGTATGGTCCAGTAGAGCTTCTGAAATGATTCAAGTTTTGACTCAATGCCTCAAATTAGCTAGACAAACGGATGGAGGGTGTGGATAATCCATTTTACTTCGTTGAGGGCCCCAGTTCAAGGAAGAACATTATACATCGACTATACCTATTAAAATCAACATCTGGTCCACTATCACCGCTAATTTGATATCCAACCTATTGATCAGGCCCAAAGGCCAAGATTCATGGAAATCAACTACAGGAAGATCAAATCCTTTTTACAGCCCACCTAAAGAGTTTTAACCACTAACACTCATTTGAGTTGGTTTCCTGTAACGTGGTCCACGTGATATGTAGAAAATTTTCATAGTTTGGTCTCATACCATGAAACCATGTAAAAAAAAAAAAAAGAAAAAAAAAGAAGCCACGATTGACGGCATGGATGGAAGCTATACATCATGGTTGGTTACATTGGGTGGAACACAGCCCTGGAAATGTAGGTTAACATGTGTCCAAAATCACAGAATATACTACATTCATTATAATGACGCTACCACTGAAAGACATAAGCCACACTCAACGATTAAGTTACATGCAACGAACACATTAAATCAGAATAAACATCACGCAAATATCGTCTGTCTTCTGTCATGTTCCTCCAATCTCCCCTACAAGACGACCACAATCTCACCTAATGTGTGGATTGACAAACAGTTATAAACTGAATATAGAGTGAAGTGCACAGTTCTACTAGCAAATATTCATGCATTGAAGAGTAAATAATTGTATCAAGTGAATATGTAAGTCCAAAATGACCACGTTCAACTCGACCATAATTTGTTATACATATATGTGCCTATCACATAAGTCAATGCATTTAATAAAAAAAGGAGCCTATTTATTCCTACTATTTATTTGGGCGTCTGTCCACATGCGCTCCGCAATTTGATCACGAACTTTGATCCAAGCCTCTTTCTCCCGCTGTGTCACGTGAACTAGTCATTGTCGCTCATCCATTGTTGATACCTCATTTGGTGTAGGATTACTCTCTACATCCCCCACGGGTATACCAACATCCTCTAAATCCTGTTCAGTTTTGTCTTCCTGACGAATAAAATTATGTAGTACACAACAAGTTACTTCAATCTTGACCTGTGTTTCAAATGGATATTGCGCAGTTGTCTTCAGAATAGGAAATCTCCCCTTCATTACACCGAAACAACGCTCAATTGCATTTCGCAGTTGCACATATCGGTAGTTGAATAACTCATTCTTATTCATGGGTGCTCTCCCGGTTCGATATTCCTGCAGGTGATATCGAACACCATGGGCGCCATGAATCTAGGTGAGTGAGCGTATCCCGCATTGACGACAAAATATTTTCTTACATTGCGTAAGAGTTATGGTGTTGGGGGTTAGTGTGTTGAGAATGATGTTACGGTGAAAAATATTGCCAAATATTTGTGATAAAACAATTACCGTGTGGGACAATTAGTGGATCATCACTTCGCGTCAGAGCGTTATATAGAACCCGTGCATCCGAAGCGGAACCCTCCCATCCAGTTAGCACATATAAGAATGTCATGTCAAACGAACAAACAACAAGTACATTTTGAGACACGACACCCTTCCTGTTGCGAAAACTTGGGTGTTGGGATGCTTCCACATGAGTGAGAATATGCGTCCCGTCTAACGCACCAACACAATCCTATCTGGCATTATATCGAATTTCACATATAAGATAATATGATCAATATTAACTTATTTTAAAATAATAACAGAAAAGCGTATCCCGCGTCGAAAATGGTACCTGGAAATAAGTGGCCCAGTAAGGATTTGTTTGAATCTTGGCGGGGGGTGTCAGTACCGGCCTGCTTAACAAATTCAGGATACAAAGACACTATCGTATTTAACACACGGTGAAAGTGACGAATTATGGTTTCACCTAAACGTATAAACCTATGTCCTATCACACGATTATGCACGTTATGTCCAATTGTATGGAGGAAGATGACTAGTTGCACCTCAAGACTAACGTTACGACTATCGCGTAGTTGAGTTCTCTCACGTAGTATGTTACATAATGAGAAGAAACCTTCTCGTTTCATCCTCAACTACGTAACACAGTCCCTGTCACTTGCACGAACGATAGAGTTGATAAATCTTGCCCACACGTCATCCCCTTGACGCGCCGGTTCTCTTAACATATAGTGACGATAATATTCCCCTACAGCAGTGACGCATGCGACCACCGCGAGGACCACCACGGTCTCGGCCATCTCTTCTTCATCGTCGCTATCCATCTTATAAACCTCGCCTACACTTACGGAGACAAGATACTATAAAATCACCACTGAAAGCCCCACTTGAATATTCGGGTTAAGCAGGTAAAGTTCTAGGTGGACACATAGGGTTTACTGAAAACGTGGTTCAAATATAGCATGCACATTGAGAAATCATTTATCAAAAGAAGCTATCTCGTGGATACGTCATGGTATCTCACCCAAATATGAAGGTCAATGCCTCTATCCCATATCCCAATATTAGCATTTGTCAACCCATATCATATGTTACAGTCATGGTTACAATATGAGATGGTATAAATGGAAAGGACATATATGCTCATTATTTCCAAACAAGTCATGAAGAACATAAATTACCATGTTCTAATGGCATTTTGCTTCAGCAAAATTCTAACATGTCAATTTCAAGTACCCAACTCATCCTAATGTGAAGATCTTTAGAGACTTGTGTTGTGCATATCTTCTAGAAAGGTACTATTGTTCTTGCTTCATTAAAAAAAAACAAAAACAAAAACTAAAAAACATAAGGTAAAAAAAAAATCTTCGGACAATACTGAGGTAGGTGACCTATTTTGAGATATGAAGAAAACGTTTCATCAGACAGTTGTCAATATGGTACATGCGAGTGAGATCAGAGATTGAGCCAGAAGATAAAATCAGCACATCCACCAGACGAAAAGCTTGGCAATCACATATGTGTGCCACACTAGAACCGAGCTCGCATGTGGCTGAATAGGGTCCTATAAGCATTGTGGCTTAGCAAACCTTTCATAGCTCAGATACTATTATAGTTAAATTTTTCATCACTTCAAATTACCATCCTAGTTCTTTGTAACTGGCATGAATTTGAGATTGATCTTCCCCTAAAAAAACTAACTTGATCTATTTGCAGACTGTTGCTCTTGTGGGTGAGAGTGGCAGTGGGAAGTCGACAGTAATTGCCTTACTACAGAGGTTCTATGATACTGATTCTGGCCAGATATTGTTGGATAGTGTGGAAATTAGAAATTTAAAACTACTATGACTTCGACAATAGATGGGGCTGGTGAGCCAAGAGCCTATATTATTCAATGACACAATCTGTGCCAACATAGCTTCCAGAAGCAAGGGGAGGTCTTGAAGATGAGATTAGAGCAGCTGTAGAGGCAGCCAATGCTCATAACTTCATATCATCACTTCTAAAGGGATACAATACACATGTAGGTGAGAGAGGAGTGCAATTGTCAGGTGGATAGAAGCAGAGGATAGCCATCGCAAGGGCAGTGCTAAAAGACCCAAAAGTCCTGCTGCTCGATGAGGCGACAAGTGCATTGGACGCAGAATCACAGCATGTGGTCCAGGAAGCATTGGACAGGGTGATGGTGAACAGATCAACGATTGTTGTTGCTCATCAACTGACCACAATCAAGGGAGCTGATTTAATTGTTGTGGTGAAGAATGGGGTGTTTGCAGAGAAAGGAAGACATGAACAGCTGATGAATCGTAATGATGGAGTATACTCATTTTTAGTAGCATTCCAGTAAAGTTCTTCCATTTAACAAATGGAAGACTTCAGACAACTAAATAAAAGAAGGGTGCCTTCTCAAGGATACATGGTTGTTTATTCAAAGAACTAAATAAAAAAAGGGTGCCTTCTCAAGGATACATGGTTGCTTTAGTAAAACTGCTTATGTCCTATCAAATAAGCAAGTGCAGGTGTGTGTGTCTACATGCACACAGGTGTTATTATCCATGTTTCAAGGCTTGAAAATTTAGCTATTTTCAAGGCTTCAGTTCTCTGCAGACCATCCAAACAAGGCTCAGATTATATACATATGTATGTATGCATATGTATGTGTGTCTACATGCACACAGGTGCAGGTGCCAAAGGCCTTCACATTCCTATGACAGCCATATAAACCAAAAGCCTCGGCTCTCAAGGAACAAAAGATTTACAAGGGGAGTGAAAATACCTCAATAAGATATGGCAGATCAAACTTGCAGATATTGTATCCGATTATTATATCAGGATCTATTTCACGGATAAAATCCTGCAAAGTCATTATGTTAACAATGGTAACTTATTCTCAAAATTCCATTTAGAAGAAATAAAAGTTCACCACGAGGTTAGAACAGTTGGTCATGCTCCATATAGCAACCAAGAAATAAATTGTCACTATAACATTTACCAATCCCTATAGCTATTGACATGCGTGAAGCTCTAAACCACATTGCATCACTCTAACTTCCTAGAGGTTTCATTAACATTAACAGATCAGGATCTTTTCCCATATACCACTAGTAAAGGGGAAAAAAAGAAAGAGAGAGAGAGGGAGAGAGAACAGTTTATTTTCTTACTAACATACTTCTTCTTATACATCAAGCAACCATCAATAGAAGGTCTAGCCAACAAACTTACATCAGCTGTTTTTATTGGAAAACAGAGTTATACATTCATCTGTGACTTGCTTTCCACATTATTTTTTCAAAAAAAGAAATAAAAAAGATCCATATTTTGTCTGGACAGTGTTATGATCCATGTTGTACACTATACTTAAAGATGGTTCATGACATTGCAAATGTTTATATGCTAATATCTGACATATCATATGGTAAGATGTGGACAAATAATGTTAAAAATAGGGCTACCTTACCCAAAATATATATATATATATATATATATATATATATATATATATATATATATATATATATATATATACACATACATATTGAACACTGCCTTTGTCATGTGATACTTTCATTCCATGGTTATTCATTTCAACAACTACTCTTTTGGCTTTGAACTTGATTGCAATCATTTTCACATTCTTATGATCAGTTTTCCTTAATTAATTATGAATGTTTTCTCTGTTACTAATCTGGTTGATGAATTTCTCAGATTCTTGGAGTGTCGATTATAATTTTATAACTTACTCTTTTGATTTGTAAATAAATTCTATCAAAACATGAACTAAAAGAAATGATTAAATCTATTTGTTGTAGGGGCCATGATATGCACACCTTTCAGAAACGACTGTTTGGATTTGCGTATTAAATTACTTCTTCAGTTGATTTTCCTTCTGCGGTTGAAAGTACAACTAAGTAACCCCAAATTAAAAAAAACAAAACACATCTAAAAATCATCAAGTAACCAAACGACCTACTTGGTAGTCGTGTTTCACCCTGACCAAGAAGTAGTGAATTTACTCTTCAAGTTAAACTACATTCTTCTGCCATTTCCTCCAACAACAGACATCCAAGAAGAGTAGGAAATATCACTTCAAAGAAAGCTATTTTCACATTTACAAGGGGTGTAAATTTATGCCATTGGTAAAATATTAAAAAATACATGAGAAGGCCACCCGAAACTGCAAAACATAATGAAATAACCATTATACAAAACCTAACAGAACCGAACAAACGACAATAACAAATTAAGATTGAAAACAAAACAGATCACTACCACTTCCTGCAACAACAGCCATCTAAGAAGAATAGGAAATTTCAATTTAGAGAAAGCCATTTTTGCATTTCCAAGGGCTACAATTCTTAAATGAAGATATCATATAAAAAAATATATGACAATATTAACCAAAAAAAAATTCAGCATACAAATTAGAAAAAGAAAAAAATTCAGGATAAGATATCATGCTAAAACCCTACATATTGAACTATTTTTGCATTTTCACCTGCTAGAAATCTTGGTTGAGAGAAAAAAAAAAAAAAGCGTTCTTCACATTAATCATCTATTGGAAAAAAAAATTTAGGATAAGATATCATGTAAAAACCCAAGATAATGAACTATTTCTGCATTTCCACCTGCTGGAAATCTTGGTGGAAAAAAGGAAAAAAAAAAAAGCGTTCTTCACATTAATTATCATCTGTTGGAAAAAAAAATTAGGATAAGATATCATGTAAAAACCCAAGATAATGAACTATTTCCGCATTTCCGCCTGCTGAAAATCTTGGTGGAAAAAAGAAAAAAAAAGCGTTCTTCACATTAATTATCTGTCTTCATACCTTAGTAAAACAGATTAGACATGCCATAATCGAGGAAAATTCCCAACGCATAATTACCAAGTGCCCCATAAGAAAAAACCCAATTCCAACTGGTTAGTAATCAATATATTCATAGAAGAAGATATCTGATCTCATGTAAGCGACACGACATGGAAATACACGGCCATTTGCGCGCATGCAACAATCCATACCTTTGATTTCGGGATGTAGTTGGAAAGTCATCGGAGATACCTCTTCGAATCCAATGGAGGAAGAAATATGTGGGGACAAGGATTCCGAAAACCAACCTTTCGATTGCAAGGATGCCTGTTTACCCAGGGTAAGTTCCTCCTCCATCTACGATGAATCCTGCTATGGGGGTTAAATAATCCACGCAATCCCACCATTTCTACCCATTTCCTGCAATTACATTCGATGGGATGGAAGAAGATGGACACCGGTCTTCGGTCGGTACGGGTCAGGTGAGAAGATAAGCTGATACCCCATCACACAGGGTCCGGACGACGTTTTGGGGAAGAAAAGGGGTGCGGCTCGAGGGATTGAATGAGAGAGGCGTATCTCGATGGGATTTCGAAATCCCATCGACTCCATCGCACGTGCCATGACGTCTTAAATCGTGGAGAGACGGATGCCATCCAAACACGAGTCCGTCTGTCATATCAGGGATTAGCGAATCCCATCCACCGTAATACGTTTTAATGCGGTTACCCAAATTGCCCCTTAGAGTCTTGTTTGGTTTTGAACACCCACTTACAACCAATTGGCCTAATCCCTTCAGGCAATTCAACAAGGTCCTAGACTTTGTTATCCCTCATGTATTTTAATTCATCCTTCATGGCATTGAACCAATGAGAAGAATTCACACTTTGTTTTGTATGATCATCTTAAAGGCTTATTATTCTGAATTGAGTTTTCTATTTCCTCATCAGTGGGTTGTATTTGAGGCTCTGCATGACCATCCAAAGGAATATTGGGGTCCACTACTAGACAGACAACTATACTACTTTGAATAATTATGGTGGGGGGAATCATAATCCACTCTTCCTCAAATACGATATTTCTTAAGTTCGATCAGGGAGGGAATGAAATGAAGCTGTGATGTCGAAGACCTGAAAACTAATGGTTGATATTTTAGGACTAATCAGAATCTCGACGTTAATCTCTCCCTCGACCTGTCTCCTAAAGGCAGGAACCACCCATCCTAAACTCTTCTCTTGAATGATCAAAGATTGAGTAGAGTTAGAAAAATCCTTTTGAGTAGCAGAATGTCCTACCTAGAAAGTCACCGTATGATTGAAGCTGGGCCCTGATTTGTCAGGGCACGCGACATGTTGATCGGGGAAGGGGCATTTCCTTGAAGCATGACGGTTGGAGTAGGGGCCGGATAGGTAGGTGGTGCCCTTGCAAGACAAAGGATGTGTGGACTGGACTGATTGGGGGTGGCTCTTGTAGACTTGGGGGCATGGAGATTGGACTTACTGGAGATGCCCCTTGCATATTTAAGGGCGCAAAAATTGGATTGGCTGGGTGTGTCCCTTGAAGAATTAGGAGTATTGGTGTTGGACTAGCAGTGATTGCATGGATGGATTGGACTGGATGACAAGGTGATTTCCCTTGAATGATATTAGTGGCAGGGGTGCCCGATGAGCCGGGGCGTACTTGATGTGGTGGCAGGGGGTTCTGGAGGATTTAGTTGGTGGCAGTAACAACAAGAGAGGTAACTACAATCCATTGTTTGTCAATTAGATCTCAAACTAAATGCTTTAGCGTGAAACAATGATCCGTTGTGTGGCATTAAAATTGGTGGTATGTACAATACTCATTCTTATTATAATTTGGTGGCAGAGGATTTGGTGGGGACTAGGCAGTAACGAGGTAAGTATTTGCCTTTGGAGTAGCGCGGATAGTATCTTGCTATAAATTGGGCTATTGATGTGAACTGCTTAAGCTTCTGGGCCATCCCCATCTGCCAACCACGATTGGAGTATTGTGCATTCCATCTTGGTTGTTGCTGTTGTTGTCCCTGTTGAGGAAAAAATGGTGCACCTTGGGTAGAGGTGACAAAATTGTATTCTTTTGTTGGATAGAGGACATGAATGCTTCTGTTACCATTCTCATATCTTATAGGCATTCCTTCCACTATCCGCTATATACCGGGGAGGCCTGATGTGGCCACCAAGGGATCATCTCAGCCATTATTTCGACTTCGACTTAATCCCCGACTCGAATGAATTGGGTAAAATTGATATATGGCTACGAGACGAGGTATCCATGGATACTCAGGTTTGCCGAGTAGATGATCATGGAGATTTTCTCCTCGTCGTCGATGGTTGTTTTCATTTTGGTGGCCATGGCCCACCACTGTCCAACGTAAGTTGATAATGACACATCATTCCTCTACCTTAAGGCAGCAAGATCCACCCTTCTGGGCGCTACATTGAGATTGTACACGAAATAATCGATAGATGTTTGAGAAAGTTATTCATAAGTTTTGATTCGATGGTAGACTAATGACGTGTACCAATTTAATGCATCGCCTTTCAAGGATTTCTAAAATAGACAAATCAACGCTCCGTCATTATTTGCCATAATATTAAGCTCTCCACAGAATGCTCTTATGTGGTTCGTAGGACACCTTATACCATCATATTTTTTGAATTTTGGTACATAAAAAGTCCTGAGGTACCTTGTCATTAGGAAAGGAACAAAGATCCCTGAACTTTGTAGATAGGAGATCTACCTCTACTGCTTCCTTAGCTTCCTTTGCATCTCTCGCAATTATTCTCGGAGCTCTTCAATTTTGGAGGGAACAGATGAGAGGGATTTTGCCCCTTGAGATTGGCTGGATCTCATATTAGGAAGAGTGTTGGAATTGGCTGGGATTCCTAGTTGCGGGAGGTTGCATTTGGTAGCGATTCTCATTAGTTAGAGGCTACTGGAAAGGATTCTCGGTTGCGAAAAATTGGCCTCGAAAGTAACTCCCGTTATGGGGAGGATGTTGAAAAGTTGATATGACTGGAGCACTAGGCGATGATACCTATATAGTTTAGGCAACCCCTCTTTGAATATATTGGGCGAGAAAGTTCCGCAACACCTTAAGATTTTGCTCCACATTGGCCAAAGCCTTGAATGGGTGCAAGCCAAAGATTGATACGCAACTTTATATATATATATATATATATATATATATATATATATATATATATATATATATATATATATATATAATGCTAAGTATGAATGCAAATGTTTGTATGTAGAATATCCCCTAAGATTGGATTACCATACTCTTTCGAGTTGGGTCTCAGTTTGGGCCAGTAAGTCCCCAGCGGAGTCGTCATTCTGTGAACATTAGAAATCGATGCCCATGCTTTTTAATCTTTGTTTTTGAGGTGTATGGGCTGATTTGGATTGATGATGTGGCAAACTTGGAGTTGCCACTAGTAAATTAGCTCAAAATCCTGCAGTCGGCTAGAACCTGCAGAATTTGTAAAAATCAGAGAATCTGTAGATTCTCTTACTTTAAGTTGACTTCTGATCTGCAACCTGGGATTCCAAGTAAAGGACTTCAGTTATAGAGAGGGAAGGTGTTAGGCACCCTCTCTGCTTGTGTAGGTTTACGGTCTCTACTTCATGTGATAAGCTAATCTTAGGGGATAAAATGATAGGATGCAAATCATTAAAATGAGACTAGGCATATTCTGATTTCTGATGTGGCAGAGTCTGAAATTCCAGCAAGCCACAAAGCATACGTCCAAAGAATGTCTAAATATGGGATTTAAGAAGAGATGAGATGATACTAAAATGTTATGTAAGAGGATTAGGGTACTATGAGTTTATGATGTGATAGGATTCAGAGTTCCGACAAGTCACAAAGTATATTTTTAATAGAAACCTAGAGGAGCGGGGTGGAGGGGATGAGAAGGGAAGTAATAATGCGATTGACGAAGTATGAATGTTAGTGATGATGGCATGATCTTTAGCTTGCACTTGAAATGACTTGAATGTTTGGGTATACCATGGTTATAAGGGTTGTCCTAATTGGGACTAGGATGCTAAGAGAAGATTGGAGGAGTCTAGAGGGGGCTGAAGAAGATGGACTTTACCATGAAGACCTAAATTAGTATAAACACGAATTTAACTTAATTGAATATTCGCCTACAATTTAGCTTAAATATGATCATTGTAAGTAATCTCCATCCATAGATCAAGCCATCCATCCATTGATTTTCAAGATAGAACGTCAAATTGCACCGTTTATCGAGTTTACAACCTTCCGTTGTACGGTCCATCCTTTGAAAATGCAGATAAGATTATCTAGTTTCATATCTAACTCTCAGATTGCACTTAAACATTTTTTAGGATCCCTAGGGTTATTGACAACTAAATACGAGTCAATCCAACCGTTGGATTGTTTGAATGGTCAAGAAGCCGATATTTAGCAATTAGACGTTCATGCGGTGTGGCGCACTTAACTGTTAAAATACTTTGAGAATTAGACACACGATTCATAGCTTTTGATCTACTGCAAGGGCGACTCTCTTTAGAAGTAGGCCTTACAATTCTAAATTAAGATAATGATGATAATAATAATTTATAACAAAGTAATAATAAAATTAATATTAAAACAATTGTTGGGATTAGTAACATATTATGAAGGTCTTGAACATACAAATGACTCATTACAACCTTTAAACCATTGACGATCGGATTGGAATAAATCTGACTGTCAGATCATCATAATCAACACTTGAAAATTGTAGTTCAGTTGGTATGGCCCAGCTAAGCTTGGATCTGCCTGATCTTTGGTCAGAGGCCCCAATTGGGACCCCCAAATTGAAATGGTCGGAGTAGATTTCTCATTGACATACTATGGAACCCATGCACATAGTGCATGTGCACAAGACGCGCGCACCCGCAGTGCACTGGACGACTCGAGAAAATCTCAAAAGAGAGAGATTTCTCTCTTCTCTCAGTTTCCCGCCCGCGAGGATTTAAAACGGACAGCCGTCCATGATTTGGATTTGTGTCCCACCACGACCACCCATCTTAAAGATCTAAACCGTCCATCTTGAAGAAGGACAAATTTCGACCAACTTTCCTCCTTCAGCAGGGTGTCTACCCTTTTCTGGCGCGGGGCGTAGGGCTAAGATGATTCGCTGGATGAAGGGTTGTGGTTGAAAGGAACTGGCGGGCGCGGATAGCCAACGTGGCAGCATGGTGGCTTTCAAATTTTTAGAAAGAAATACTTGAGTGCAAGCCCTGTTTGGCTTAGTGTCGTGTGCATGCATGCACAGGCTGCCGTGTGGAGCTGTTGCCGAGCAAACTCTCTAAGCCATCAGGCCATGGTAGTAGTTGCAGCCCAAGATCATGGTTGGGATCCAACTCATGCTAGCCCAACCCAGTGTGGCATAGCAAGACCAATTCGGCTGATGCAACCGAGTCGGAAAAGCCCATCTCAATAGATGCAAGGCCAAACTCGATCACCAGTGGGTTCTAGACTGAATCGGGGCCGAACTCAACTTCTTGGTCCATCACGCCATTGCTGAAGCCCCAAGCCATACCCTGACCCACCAGTTGGAGCACCCCCCCAGTTCGTGCTCCTTATCGAGTCAAGTTGAGGAACAACTCGACTCCGGGGTTGACTTGATGGACCATGATTTTGCAAGCAGACCAACCATAAATCGGGTCCGCACCAACCTGAGTTAACTCATTCCAGCCGCTCAACCATTGCGAAAATGGCAATATGCATGATGACTCAAACCGAGTCAACTCAGGTTGGCCTGTTGGGTCTCTCTAAGTTGAGTGCGCAAGAGTGGAGTTCATTGAGGGACTTATGGCACAAGGTTTTTTTATTTTTTTATTTTTTTATTTATTATTATTATTATTATTTTTTTTAAATTTAATAAACACAAGCACACAAACCATCACACACTCACGCCATAGTGGGATTTCACCACCTATGGGTACTTGAACCCTTGACTAGGTGTTGAAACTCCTAAGAGTCTACCACCGGAGCAAGAGCAAGGACCCTTATGGCACAAGTTCCTAACACTATTAAACTACTAGACTTGCGGATAGTAGTGTACGCTAATTGGCAAGAGGAAAGCTAACTCTCTAACCCTTCATTGATTGAAACTCAAATCTGATGAATCTTAATCCTATTTGAGTGATAGGTCATCTAACTCTCGTAAAAGCCCAGGTACCTTTGTAACGAAAGTGTCCTCTTGAGAGGTGATGATTTATTCCCCTTGAGCTTTCCACTTTCCTATTAGCTTAAGTAATAGTTCCATTTTAATTATTGATTGATAAATTGACGTCCTTATTTCATGATTACTTGCGTTGCTATTGGAATTGATCCTCAAATTATATGCTCAACAACTATTTTGTATGAACACTTAATGTTGCACTTGAATATTTACTCATGCTTGTGGATTGCTTGTGGAACTTATATTGGTACATATATCGGTGGAAAACTCCACTTATAAATGTGCATCCAGACTTGGGATGTAACTTGATTGACTATGAGTATAATGGGCCCTAGACCTAGTGGCCATTTTACTTAAAGTTTATTGTGGACTTACCATCTTGCGGATCCTTGTGCCCTCTGTGGCTTTGAGTTGATATTTGCCCTCTGTAGCTTTAATTTGATATTTGCCTCATGTGGAATTGATTCAATATTTGCCTCATGCGGCTTCTGTTTGATATTTGCCATAAATGGCTTGATGGATTATTTTTGTATAATTATGTGATGATAAGTTTCACTTGTTGCGCTATAATTGACCACTAGTTGAAGAAGTTACCATTAAACATCATAATGTTAGAGTCTCATGATTCGGGGATGGTGGTATGGGACCCTATGACCGAGCTGTCAGCCTAGGCTGGGTGATGAGCCCCCTATAATGACCTTTGAGCTTTCTTAAATTGGCTAGTTATAATCAGAATAATAACAGTTGGGGTAATCATGCATTCATAACATAGGGGCGATAACTGGTGGATAATTCTAGATGCTATAACATGTGCTCTTAGCGTGGTATCATTTCGCTAGCTCCCAGACCATCGACTATCTACTCACGTTCGTGATGTACTTTGAGCTTGGTCACTATGCACGTACGTGATGTACTTTTACTAGTAATTGGCTATATGCATGGGCTTCACCCAAAGTCTAACTGGATGAACATCTCCAGGTTGTGTGCATACACACATCCATGCATTTAAATAGGATTGTATCATGTATTTTTTTAAATACCTTATTGTTTAAAACTATGCTTGACTAATGCAGAGGTGTATAATCTTGAGGAGAATTCACACTGAGTTGGCCACTCGTTCATCAAATATATATATAATTGTATAGGTTGGGCAGGTGGTTTAAATGATATTAATGTTTAAATTGATGAGGAGCAGGGTGCAATTATCGGGGATGCATGGTTGTATCTACCAAGAGAAGCTGCGTGATTTTGTAGTTCAAGACTAGTTGCAATTTACTTTGTTTCACATGCTAAATTATTTCATTTTGTAATTGTCAATATTGAGATATTGGTATGTATAAGCCATTTGGGCAGCCGCTCATATATTCTGAATTATATGTAATTTCCTTTATGTTTGATTTGTCAATTTTTCGCTAAATTGCTAACTCTAAGAAAAGAAAAAAAATACCTGAAATTTGGCTATCTTTAAAAGTTAACACACAGGTTTTCAGAAAATGAGTCATATATTTGGGTTTCGAAAACTGAGGCGTTGCACTCTCTCTTAGTGAGAGTTGCTTGGTTGATGAAATGAAGAGAGGAGGGGGTATTTACACCTCATTGGGATGTTTTTGGTAATTTTAGAGATTATAAAGGGTAAATGATGATGTGCAAGCCTACGATTGGTGGAGGGGATGGAGATATCACATGACAGTTTCTTATGGGTTAAAGGGCTTGGTAAAATGGTAAATAGTAGGAACTCCAGGGTTAACATGTTCAGCATAGTTGACTTTCTAGGGGAACAATAGTTAGAGCTTGGGGCACATATTCCGAGAGGAGGCGGTAATCCGATTATCGACGTTCACTGTTTATCTTTAACATTTAGCTAATTGGCTCCTTTGTGCCTGAAGAGTGGCTTAAGGCTTGGGTTTAAGGCTTTGGCTTAGAAACAACTTGGGTGTGACTCAACTTAGGTAGTGGCTTAGCTTAGAGAATGGCTTGGAAACAGCTTGGGTATGACTCGACTTAGGTAATGGCTTGGGTCTAGCTAGACTTAGATAGTGGCCTAGCTTAGAGAATGGCTTGGGTTCATCTAGGGTTTAGCTTAGGCTTGAAAATGACTGAGGTTTTAGGTTTAGTTCATAATGATCATCTATGCTTCATCAAGTTGCTAGCTTGGGTGGGGTGTCTACAATATGTGAACAATGACTTGAATGGATTTAGATGTGGAAGTGGTTGTGGCTATGAATTTTGAATTGAATGGATGTGGATGTAGAACTATGTGAATGGATGTGGATGTGGTTGTGAATTTAAAATTAAATGGAATGTGGATTTTGAAATGGACATGAATGTTGAATTGCATGAATGAAAATGCAAAAGTGAATGTAGATGTGGAAAATATGAATGTTAAAATATATGAATAAAAATGTGGATGTGAATGTCGATGTTGGATTTGATATGAATGATGAATGTGTAAGTACATTTGGATGTGAAAGTGGGTGTGAATGATGAATTGAATGAATGAAAAAGTGAATGTTGATGTGGAATTGAATGAATACAAATGTGGATGTGGATGTGGATGTTGAATTGAATAGATGAAGATGTTGATGTGAATGTGGAATTTGAATTGAATGAATGAAGATGTGGATGTGAATGTTGAATTGAATGAATGAAAATGTGATTGTGAAAGTATATGTGATTGTAGATGTTGAATTGAATGAATGAATATGTGGATATGGAAGTGAAGGTGGATGTGGATGTAAATGTGAATATGAATGTTACATTCAATGAATGAAAATGTGCATGTGAATGTTGAATTGAATTAATAAAAATGTAAAAATTTGACCTACTTCTTGCCAATTAAATGATATTCAAATAAGATTATTCTAAAACTATTTCATACTTCATCAAATTATCTTTCCAATGAGCATAAGATCACCTCAATCAAACTTGTAACGAGAGAGTTATGACCATTTTTTTGGAGATTGCTCTTGCTTTCTTGTCCAGGTGCGATCAATACTATGATGGAATTTAAGCTCCATTTTTGGGCAATTAAATGGTATAAAAAAGAGACGATTCCAAATCCATTTAAAATATCATCAAATTATCTTTCCAACAAGTATAAAATCACCCAATCAGATTTGTAACGAGAGAGTTATGACCATTTTCGTTGAAAGTGTCCCAAGTGGGATCCATAGTCCCCAGGGCAATCCACAGTGAGTCTAGGTCGACTGAGCCGAAGCTCGTTCAGCTGAACATGACTATGGGTCACACCTGAGATGCTTAATTTGGGTCGCACCTGGGACATTGGGATCCCACTCGGGATACTTTTAACGAAAACAGTCATAACTCCCTCATTACAGGTCCGATTTGAATGATCTTTTACATATTCATTCATGCAATTCAATATTCACATCCATATCCACATCCACATCCATTTGATTCAAAATTCACGATCACATCCATATCCATTCATATAACTCTACATCTACATCTATTCAATTAGAAATTCACAACCAAAATCGCAACCACATCTAAATTCATTCAATTCATCGTTCACATATATATCCACGTCTAACTGCACTCTATTCAACAAGCGTAAAAAAAAATGATAAGTGCGTTCATTCAATTCAATATCCATTAAAAAAAATAAAAATTCACAACACTCATACAAAAAAATAGCTGCTCGAATGACATACAGTTAATTACATATCACACGAAAACCAAAAACTAAAATTCCTATACTTAGATGGATTCTTCTTTCTCAAATAAAATCTTTGTGTCATCAGCTTTCGTGTGAATTAATTTAATACGAATTTCTTTGTCTTCATTGACGTTGAGCCTCCCAGTTTACTTGCCACCACCGGTACCTAATCTTCTTTTTTTTTTTTTTTGTTAGGTTGTTAGTACCTTATCTTCCACCATTCAATTTAACCATCATTAAAAAAAGATGTGTATGTTCATTCAATTCATTATTTATTCCAAAAAATTCACAACTCTTACAAATAATTGGTTGCACAAATGACACATACAAATAATTACATAACTCCTAAAAATGGAAAACTGAAATTCCTATATTAAGATGGTTTTTTTTTTTTTTTTTTTCTTTTTCAAATAGAATCTCCTTATCATTGGCCTCCATATGGGTGGTTATGAGACAAACTTCTTTATTTTCTTTGAAGATGGGCCTCCCGGTCTACTATTAATGACTAATGTTATGTATGACATTCATAGAGAAGTACACCTATAAAACACATAAGAAGTATCAATGAAAACATGAATGTGGAAGAAAATTTTGAATTGTGTGAATGAAAATGTGAAAATGCATATGAAATGCAACAATGGATGTGAATGTTGAATATGAATGAATGAAAATGTGAATGTAGATTTAGAATTGAATAAATGAAAATGTAGGTGTGGATGCAGATGTGAATATTATAGAGGTGAAAATGAACGTTGAATTTAAGATGTGGATATAGGTGAAGATGTGAATGTAGAAGTGGATTGAATAAAGATGTGAATGCACGTGCAAATACCACTTGAAACACTTTAGAACTAACTTTAGAGGGGTGGATCCCACTTAAGACACTATGGATCTCACCTAGGAGAGGAGGATCTCACTTGAACGCTATAAATCGCACCTGGGAGGGGTGGATCCCCTCTGAGCACTATGGATCGCACCTGAGAGTTCCAGGTGTGATCCACATTGCTCAAGGGGATCCACCCCATCAGGTAAGTGTTGAGGGTCAAATATTGCATATTAGACCCCAGTTATTACCGGATTTATGAACATGCCACCGTTTAAAAGCCTAATTTAATCGTGTTTGTGATGCAAGGTACATTTGCAAGTGTGGACTACAAAAAGGTGCTAAAAGTGTGTATTTGATGCTCTGAAATCACCACAACAAGGGACAGACTCCAGAGGACCGATATTGAATAATTTACACGCCAAGGATCCGAGAAAATCAAGCCGTTCACGTTAAAGAGGCCTGAAATTGGTGCAAAATGCAAGATCACATGGTTCCCGCCATCTGATTGACTCGAAACTTCATACATGTGATGGGGGCCATAAATTAACCGTACATATTAAATTTCAGCCATTGAAGATCTCGGGAAGTGGTTCAACGGACAGATCAGCCCATTAATCTCCAATTTGGGGCCCACCTGATATTTGGAACTGCCTCAACTTTGGTATTGACGGCCAAAATAATATGAGAAAGAGGATGGACAGTGTACATTTCTCATAAACATCATGGTAGGCCCTGTGTATGGGGAGTGTGCACACTGCACACATGCACCAAGTACGCACCAGATACGCTTGACGCGGTCAGCAGCGCTGACCTCGTCGTCTTCCAAAATGGCAGCTGCCGTTTCCAGACAGCGTAACGAGCGGCGCTGTCCATTTTTACGGACGTCAGTGGGCCCCATCCATGGCCTGTCCAGCCAATCTGATCCGCTCATCGTGTAGACGGCCTCGACTAATATAAAACTTTGCTGAAACTTTACACCCATGCGTGCACACGTGTGCGGTACAGAGGCCACAAATGGACTGCCCTGCAATGTTTAAAACTGATCTTTTTGTGATTTCTTCTCTGGGCCCCGTCAAGGGACATTCAAAACTACCCATTCTTGACTGAAATTTCGTTCTGAATGCAATGGACGGGGTGGATTTCCCAGAAAATACTTCTACAGGGCCCACCGATCACGACAGCGAAAGGGTGCGAAAGGTTTCGCACATATTAGGAAATCCAGTTTGCCAAGCAGTTGTGGGCCACTATATTTGATCATATGGTAGATCTGAACCGTCCATCATGTAGAGGACCCAAGAAAGTCCTAAGGGACGGTGTTGTTTTAGAATTTGAGCGAGGAAAGTGTCATGTTTCGAGGCCCCGAATTTGGATGCGAAAAGACTTTCGCTGCGCGTGCGACAACTTTCCAAATCCGATTTTCTCCACTCCAGCAGCTATAAAAAGGGATTTGGATGTGGGGAGCATGCATCGAAGGTTTTGGACGAAGAATCTCACGTGAGAGAGAGAAAGACAGGGAGAGAAGAAAGAGTTTTGTTGTTTTTTCTTTGGTTATGCTTTTCTTCTCAAATTTCTGATGAGATCTAGCCCATCCATGTGTGGCTAAACCTCTTAGCTAGGGCTAAGAGGTGAAGCTTGTGGCGTGATGGGACCGATTCTATGGCGTTGATTTATGGTTATGAACTGATGTTTGGTTGTAGTTTGATTAATTGAAATATTCATAGTTTTTAATGATTTGTTGTGACTTAAATTACAATAGATCTGCGATGGCTTTGAGTATTTCCTTCTTCCTCATATTTTGATTGTGAAATCAGGAAACCCTGTTGTTCACCATTGCCCCTTGGACATGGTTGGATGATGGAATCCTTCCTAACACTCATACATCTTTTGATTGGTTATGGATTGGTCTAAGTTCTGTTGTTTACCTTGTCTCTTAGGCATGGATTTGTGATGGAATCATACCTAATTCTTATATCTTTCATCTCTTTAAAAACTAGATCAAAAGGAAGTTCAGATTGAGTTCATGAATCAAGCGTAGATCTCCCTGATCTCTACAAGTGGATCCTCTGAATCCCTAGTTTTTCTTCTCTAAATTCTTTAAGTTTTAGATACATATTTTACCATTATTCCTTAAATCACAATTGGTTTAGATTTCATCTTAGCCTAGTTCTAGATCTGGCTATTTTCAGATAACGTACAAGTTTCAATCCCTGTGGATTCGACCTCGGTCGTACCGAGTTTATTACTACATCACAACCCTATACTTGGGGAGTGAACAGTGAGAACCACATTACTCAGGGGGGATCCACCCCCTTCAAAACCACTCCACAGTGTACGTCCACTTTTGCATGCACTTTCACATATGCACATGCACAAGCACTTCCACATACACATGAACATGCACATTCACATAAAAATATTCATACAATTCAATATTCACGACCACTTCCACATTCACTCACACATTTTCATTCGTATAATTCAAGATTCACATACTTCAATCACATCCACATGCTCCTCCACAATTGCATTCATACAGTTTAATATTCTTATCCACCTCCACATTTTTATTCATACAATCGAAATTTCACATCCACTTTCACATGCACATGCACTTTCATACTTGCACGTACAATTCAAAATTCATACTCCACATGCACATCCACTTTCACATGCACATGCACATCTACTGAATGAGAGAATATGTGAATGTTGAATAGAATCGATGAGTATGTGTATGTGACTGTTGAATTAAATAAACCAAAGAGTGGATGTGGATATGGAATACATGAAGTGGATGTGAATGTTGAATATGAATGAATGAAAATATTAATGTGAATGCGGGCTTGGAATTGAAAAAAATGCAAATGTGAGTGTGAATATGGATTTAAATGTGGATGTAATGGTGAATGTGAATGTTGAATTCAAGATATAGAAGTGGATGAAGATGTGAATATAGATGTGAATGTATATGAAGATGTGAGTTTTAATTGTATGGATCCCCCTGAGCAGTGTGGATCTCACCTGGTGAGATCCATAGTATGCTCGTGGGGATCCACCCTCCCAGGTGAGATCCATACTACTCAGGAGATCCATGCAATTTAAAATTAACGACCACATTCATATGCACTTATACATGTGCATTTATATAATGAACATTGACAACGACATCCACATGCACACTATTGAAAACAACACTGACATCCACTTCCACATACATCTCCACATTTTTACACTATACAATCTGCATCTACATTCATACAACTAAACATTCATATTTACTTTCACAGTTTTATATTATATCATTCAAAATTCACAACTAATGCACTTCCACATACACATTCATACAAATCCACGTCCACATCCACATTTTTATTCATACATCTTAATATTCATATCCACATGCACTTCCAAATTCTCATTCATTCAATTTAAAATTCATATCCAACAATCACATCCTTACTTGCATTTATACAATTCAACATCGACAACCCACATGCACATTCATTCATTCAACATCCGTAAAATGGGTGCCTAGGTGGGATCCACAATTACCAAGTGGTATCCATAATGTGCCAGGTGGAATCCATAATGCTTAAGCGGGATCAACATTGGCCGAGGGATCCATAGTGCCCACATGTGATCCACACTAGTAAACCTTCAAAAAATAAAAACATTCACACTATGTAGTCTTACCTCTACCCAACATATCAGTCACACTCCCCTAAAGGAAAACTTAAAAAACTTAAAATCGATTGGCGGTATGAATATTGTCACCGGAATGAAAGTATTATCACCTCAAAATGTCGTCAGAATGTTACCAAAATGAAGGTGTTGTCATTGCGATTGTCGGAGTGCGTCCCATGGAGTTAGAAGCAACCGTCTTAACTGCCATATTCAGTAGTGGTGGTGGTGGTGGTGGTCCCCTCTCTTTGATTCAGTGGTGGTAGTGGTCCCCTATCTCTTGATTCGGTGGTAGTGGTGGTTCTCTCTCTCTCTCTCTCTCTCTCTCTCTCTCTCTCTCTTGAATTAGTGGTGGCGGTGGTCCCCTCTCCTTAAAAAAAATCTAAAAACTTGAAAATGGGTTAGAATGTGGGTTTGAGCCCACCTATATGCTTAGGGAATGATACTGCAGGGCCCACCGTGCATCTCCATTGAAATCCATTCCGACAATTAACTCGGTAAAATAATTTTAGGGCATGACCCCAAGAATTGAGGATGAAAACTTCAAGAATGGACCAGACTAGAGGAAATAACCATAAGAAAAAGGCCACCATTATCTTTATTGGGGGCACACAGTGAAATAGCGGTGAAGACCGCTTTAGTTGAAATAGGAATATGCTAATATGTCCTAGAGGGGGGGTGAATAGGAATTTTTAAAGTTTTTATGGTTTATTTAAAATTCTATTGCACTAACCCTAACAACATGCTCATATTAGGATTACTCAAAAGTAACTTTACTGGCTTCTAAGCCCGGTAGAGGATCCAATCACAAACTATTTAAGAAGTGAACAATATGCAAAGTAGTTTATGATGGATATGACTGTGTACGTGTGTGAGGTGTGAGCTCAGATATTCAGATATGAAAATATTAAAGTAAATCACACAATCAGAAGAATAACAATCTCAAACACAATCATTTTTATAATGGTTTGACTACTTGTCTACTCCACTCCCGGTAACTGCACTCAATCCTTAAGTGTACCAGATTTCACTAAGGAGGTTTCACAACGGTTCACCTCAAACCTAAGGTTTTAAATCAGGTTCACCTTCAACCTTTACAACCTACACTGAGGCTGACTATTTATGCTCTCACGAGCAAGGGTCAACACAACGCACCCACTTTTAGGCATACTGGCCAAGGATCTTCCATAAGACCCTAACTGAGGTTTCACACGGTTCACCTTGAACCTAAGGTTTTAGACAGGTTCACCTTCAACCGGAAGTTTATGCTCTTTACAGAAAAATGATCAACACTACGTACCCACCACGTATACTCCCTCCGGAGGCCTCCTACGAGGGCTTGCAAGGGTGAGAAACATTTTAAACCTAATCCCAAAAAGGAATGATCACAAGTGTCCTCTAGACTCTAATAACTTATAAATAAGTAGATGAGTCTCATTCAGCACGTTGACGAAGATCTCCTCCTTGTTGATGAAGTATCTTCAGCTTCCTTGATCCGCAACACAGATGATGTACCAATACGAGGCTTCGGGTTGGGTCAAGGTTAAGATGGAATCCTACTCTATAAGATCTTTTCTTATAAGGAAGATAGAGTGATTCCGATTATGCATTCAAGACATCCTAGCTTAATGATTTTCTATTAAGGTAGTAGCTGGAGGATCCTTGAATGTGGAAGTTCATTCCCCAATCCACTCTATTAAATATCAATGATGAGGGTGGATTGGAGGATGAACTTCCCTGAGAGAAAGGGCTTTGGGTATATAATCTAAGGTAAAACACTCAAAAGCACTCTCTACTTTCTCTGCCAGCAACAATAGACAAACCCTCTTTATATAGGTAAAAGGTTTTAACGGATATAAAACGGTCACATTTATGACAGAGTTCGATATCATCGAGTAGGGTCGATATCATCGAGAGTGTACTCTCGATTGCATCGACTTGCTGCTCGATGACACAAACTCAAATGTCATACACTTTTGACACCTTTTGCTACTAGTCGATGGAATCGAAACACTAGTTAATGTCATCGGATTTCAAACTCTGATATCATCGAGATTAGTGTCGATTCATAGACACTTGAAAAATGAGAGAGACTTACTATAAAATATTTCAGGTTTTCAAGAATGATCGAGAGACCTTCGAGATCATTAAAATTTGAATGTCGATGATATCGATACGGTGTTGATGCATCGATAAATCCAAGGGATTTTCGTTTAAGCTTGCTGGACAGTTTCTGTCCCTGTTCGATGCCATCGAAACCATACCGATATCATCGATATTTGAATATCGATTCTATCGAGTGACCCTCGATCATAGATTAACCATTTGTAGACACTGAAAATTGAATCGGCGCCCACGTTGGTTAAAAGTGTTATGGTGATGATGGTGGAGGTGATTAAGCTGATTTATGATTGTTAGAGTCGCCACTAGCCAATATTACTCAGAATCCCGCGGTCTGCTAGAACCCATGAAATACGTAAGGTTGAAGAAATCTGAAGATTCTCCTACCTTAGATTGACTCCTGGTCTGCGATCTGGGATTCCGGGTAAGGGACCTTGGTTACAAAGAGGGAAGGTGTTAGGCACCCTCTCTGCCCGCACAAATGTACGGTCTCTACTTAGTGTGGTAAAATAATCTCAAGGGATGATGATGCTGTGGTCATGATGGGACTAGTCACACGTGAATTTCTGATGTAGCAAGATTCGAGATTTTGGCAGGCCACAGAGCATACGTCCGACAATGTGTCTAGAGGGCGGATGTGATGATGCTTATGCAAAGAGATAGGAAAAGTGGACTAGATCACTAGGAATTTCTGATGTGACAGGATCCGATGTATGGCAAGTCACAGAGCATACGTCCACTAGAGATCTAGAGAAGCAGGGGGGTTGAGAAGGGAGTAGATGTCATGATAAATGCTTGTATGTGAATGAATCTTTGGCTTGATTCTTGAGTAGGCTAGGATGTGTGTTGAACCATGATCAACTAAGCTAGGTTGAGGGGGTTAAGATGGCTAGGAACGCAAGGAGTGGGCTAAGAAGATGGCTGAAAAATCTGGATTTTGAGGATTGGGAGCATCTCCTCACCCTCACTCTTTTCCTCCCTCTCATTCTCTCTCTCTCTCTTTCTCTCTCACTCTCTCCCTCCCTTGGTGGCTTCTCCTTGGTGCCTTTGAAAATGAAAGGGGAGAGGGCTATTTATAGCCCTTTTCAATGATTTTTTGGTAAATAGAGGACAAGAGGGGGGTAAATGCTAATGTGGCACATGGTGATTGGTGGAGAGGAGAGAAGCCCCACGTAGCATGATCTCATTAGCTAAAGGGGCTGGTAAAATAGTAAATAGTGAGATTTGGAGGGGTAAATTCAAAGGAAAGTCTTTTGGACGCTGGAACAGCTGTCCACACGCGGGCATCATGTGGAGGTACTCGGAGTGCCGCTGGTGGTAGTCAGACTGCCGCTGGAGGTAGTCAGACTACCGCTAGGCGTCCATTTGAGCCGGTTTTGTGCGTGCGGGCTTTGCCTAGCGTGCGGGTTCGCACGGTGACTTCCTTTTGGGGCCTTTTGGTTGGGACATATGAGTTTCAGCTTAGGTAAAGAGGTTCTGGTCAAGGTATAGGGTACAGGCGGGGGTCATGCACGGGCTGAACGACTTGGATCAAGGTTTCGGGTCTTGGTCTGGAGGTTTTTAAGGTTCTTGGGTGAGGGTTAGGTTTAAGGTGGGATTTGGGTTTGATTCAAGGTGTGATCATGGTTCTTAGCCTTCTTGAGAGGTCAGCCTGAGTGGGGTGTCTACAGATGCCCCTCTTTGACCGAGGTTGCGAGCAACTGAAGGTCAAAGTAAGTGGACACCCCACCCTTATAGTCAGAACGAAGGGTAGCGACTCAAATCTATTGCTTACCATTGTATCATTGTCAGTCGACTGTTTGGAAACAGATGACTTGCACATATCACGAGGGTTGAGAAAAATGTTGTGATTGTCTCCTGCGCATTCATCGCGGCTTTACAGATCACCAATCACAACCTTTTCACATCGGATTGTTTACAGCATTAGAGGGTAAATCTGAAAAGTAAGGGCCTCTGCGCATTCGTCGCGACTTTATGAGGATTTCCGTACTATTTGATCTGTCATTCCTTTGCTATGTAATCACCCTACGAGTGTTTGTTCCATTTGATCGTCAAAGTGGTTAGCTTCCCTGCGTGTTGGTGCGGCCTTACGGGGAACTCACTACGTCGACTTGGACTCGATCAAATTTTGCGAACATCCCGGACTAGGTATGTGCAGGTAATCTGTTTGCCATGCAATCTGCTGAGTCTGACACTTTGGTTACAATGGATTGTCTTCACATCGAGTTTGATTATTCTTTCCAGAGATAGATCCACTCATCTTACTTGCATTTGTACGACTGCCTAGTTATAGATCTGGCCAATCGTACATGTATCATGTACGGACTCGATCGTCCTTCTGGGAAACCGGAAGAGATATGGTCTTATTTAGCTGTTTGCACTGACCGCAACTGGAGAATATGGAAGATTCCTCAGTGTACTACATGACGCGTGCGTCTTTGAAAAACTTTTGAAAACTATCTCTTTGAAGCTAAACTCCTTGGAGATTTTATTTGAAGATATTTTTAGATTTTGAAAAAATATCCGTTTGATCACGTGGGTGGGCGCCGTCGTTCGGTTTTTATTTGCGCAAATTAAGTAAATAGTCGCGTTACCTCCACTAACGAGTTGGCGGGGCTAACGGTTTTTATTTACAAAAAAGTCAGATGGCCTCCACTAATAAATCAATGGGGCTAACGTTTTTAGAAGAAGCAAACCCTTTGGGCCTATACTTACTGGGGATTTATTTTAGAGTTACTTGGTAATTTCTGAAGATTTTGAGATTTTTTTTGGAAAATTGGAGGTTTTGCTAGAATTTTTGAAAACTTTGGAGATTTTTTAGGATTTTTGGAATTTTTGGGATTTTTTGGTATTTTTGGGATTTTTGGGATTTTTTGGAATTTTTGGATTTTTGGAATTTTTTTTGAATTTTTGGGATTTTTTGGAATTTTTGTTTTGAATTTTTGGGATTTTTTGGATTTTTTTTTTTTGGGAATTTTTGGATTTTTTTGGGATTTTTGGAATTTTTTTTTGGGATTTTTGAAAATAAAGCTTTTTGAAACAAATTGTGGTCGAAAATGGGCCAGGGTAGTAGTCGAGACTACCCGTGATGGTCGGACTACCTCCCCATGCAGATATCTGAGTACCGCCTTATTGACATTTACTGTTCTCGCTCCTTACAAAAGTCTGTGCCGCAGTTGATGACAATTCGAAACGGTACTCAATACCGCATTAGCACTTGTAATCCGATTATCTCCTCCGTTCATTTTTTCTTCCAACAAGCCCTCTTCTTCTCTGTTCATTCCTTCTTGTCTCTTTCTGCTCATTCCTTTTGTCTAGGTCGTCCGATCTTTCTCCTTTGTCCCCTTCTCTTTTGTCCTTTCTTCTTTATCTCATTCCTCCCTTGTTCCTTTCTCTTTTTGGATTCATCATGGCCAATCATGATGATGGGTTAGGTAGGTTTATTGATGGTGAAGAGGTGGGTGGCTCCATAAATGACAAAGAGTTTATGGGTGGATTGATGAGGGTAGATGGAGAAGTGATGGGCCCTCTTGAAGAAGTGAATGACATTTATGGCTTGGATCCTTTTTTCCACCGATGGACTGATGGGGTTGGATGGTTTTGATGGGCCGCCAAGATTCGCAGATGTCGCGATGATGAGGATGGATAGTTTAGAGGGTGGGGATGGCTTGATGATGGAGGGATGATTATGGATGGTGTGGATGCTTTGATTAATAGAGGGATGGCTATGGATGCTTTGATTGACGGAGGGATGGCTATGGATGGTGTGGATGCTTTAATTGATGGAGGGATAGTTATGGATGGTGTGGATGCTTTGATTGATGGAGGGATGGTTATGGATGCTTTGATTGAGGCTATGGATGGTATGTATCAAATTTGGGTGGGTGGCACTGCTTCATCTTCCTCCTGTGTTATCGATTTTTTTGAGGCCTTTGAAGAGCGCCCTTTCGTCGATCCATCGTTCTTGCTGACCATACATGGTCACTTGATCTCCAAGATCACTGTCCTTTATCATACTTGTGAGGATATGGCTCGTCGCCTAGCAGTGGGACGGCGGTATGATGATACCATGTTCACGGCACACCGTCTGGAGAGGGATGAGGTCTTCTACCTGTGCATGGAGGTAGAGAGGCTCAGGCAGAGATTATCGCTACATGAGAGGTTGAGGCTTACCCGTAGTTCCCGATGTTGATCATCTGCTTGTCCCATATGCATGAGAAAATTTCATTTTGTTTTTGTTTTTATGAAGAAAGAAAACAAAGTACTTGTAAAAAGATTTTCACAGAAAATAAAATTTTGTTTGTGCTAAATTGACCAGTGTTTGCTTTTGGATTTATGCTTTGGATGATTGGGATCAGAATTTTAGGCTCAGCCCACGTTGTGTACAGTATTCTAGACTGTGTTCTTTTGGGGTCTTGAAGGTGACCAGTATTGCATCCTTTAGATTTGAGTAGAGTTTGATAGAGTACTGATCCGAAATTGCCTTTCCTTGTACCTGGTTGCGGTGCTTGCTGTCTCGGCTTCTTCTGTACCTGCACTTTTATTTTCTTTTTTATTTCTTGCCATTTTTACTCGTAGCGCCCTTTCAGGTTTTCACTACGTCCGGCTCTTTCCGTCATTTTTGCCCGTAGCGTCCTTTCAAATTTTCACTACGTCCCGGGTTTTAGATCTTGCCTGCCCTTTGACAGCTATGTTGTTTTTACCCTTGGCGCCCTTTCAGGTTTTCACCAAGTCCGCTACATGCCCGCTGTTTTACTCGAGCCGCCTTTTCAGGTTTTCAACTCGCCCCTTTTACTTAGGCATGCCTTTATTCCCCCTTTTTTTTTGTCGGAGTGTTAGGAGTGACGGGGAAACTTCCTTCATAGCCGGCAAATTGGCTACCCGCCTGTCCTTGTCTTTAAGCACAATCGTAAGCTGCTTGAAATTATTTGAGGATACAGGATAGATTACTAGGGATGCTGGATGGATTTCTTCATTTTTTTTTTCTGAGTCTTCTTATTGAGGTTTCTTTTTGTCTTTTCCTTTCTTTTCCTTTTTTCTTTCTTTTTATTTTTTTCTTTCTCTTTCTTTTTTTTTTTTTTATTCTTTTTTTTTTGGGGGGGAACATGATGGGTGTTTCTAGAAGGGGTAATTGGTGGATATATATAGTTTTATTTTTTGGTAGGGAGGTGAGAGATGCAGCCTTTCGATTGTAATCGTTGACAAGGTTAGATAAGGTTACCCATGATAAATTTTCACATTGTCGGCATTGATGGGCTCGAGAAGATCCTCGCCTTTCAGATCGGTGAGCTGAAGAGCACCTCCTGGGAGTACTTCCCGAATGATCAGTGGTCCGTCCCATGAGGGTTTGAATTTTCCTCTGGGATCTGGCAAGTGCGGCGGCAGGATACGTTTCATGACCATGTCACCGACTTTGAAACTTCTCTTCTGGACTCTCTTGTTGTAAGCTCGAGCGATCCTTCTTTGATAGCATTGGGAGTGGCTTAACGCCGGCATGCGCTTTTCATCTGCCAGATGCAGCTGATTGTACCTTGCTTGTTGCCACTCGCCTTCCTCGACTTCACTTTCCAGTAGTATCCGCAGTGAGGGGATTTCAATTTCGACTGATAGTACTGCTTCCATTCTGTAAACAAGCTCATATGGAGTTGCACCTGTAGTAGACCGTACAGATGTGCGATAAGCCCAGAGTGCACAAGGGAGCATTTCTGACCAGTCACGATATGTCTTCACCATTTTTTCCAGTATGCGGATGATAGTCTTGTTTGCGGCTTTCACCCCACCATTCATTTGAGGACGGTAGGGGCTTGACCGATGGCGTTGAATTTTAAACTTGTCGAGGAAATCGCCCATCCTTTTATTGACGAATGGAGTTCCATTGTCAGTGATAATGGCTTGAGGGACCCCATATCGGCTAATGATGTTGTTCTTTATGAATTTGACCATATGAGATACGGCGATGGTGGTATAGGATGTTGCTTCTATCCATTTAGTGAAGTAGTCTACTGCCACCAGGATGTATTCATGCCCGTTTGAAGCTTTAGGGCTGATCTTACCTATGATGTCGAGTCCCCATACAGAGAAGGGCCATGGTGCTGTCAAGTTATAGAGTTCGGAGGCAGGCGCATGGATCTGGTTCGCGTGCTCTTGACATTTGAAGCATCTCCTGACGTGCTTGCAGCAATCTGTCTCCATTGTAAGCCAGTAGTAGCCGAGTCGTAGGATCTTCTTTGCCATCATGTGTCCATTCATGTGCGGGCCGCATAGTCCTTCATGGATTTCTGACATGATCTGGGCTGCCTCTGTCTCATCCACACAGCGGAGAAGGACTTGATTGAAGGATCGCTTGTAGAGGATATCCCCAGTGATCACGAACTGAGCTGCTAGTCTTTGTATTGTGCGTCGATCAGTCAGAGCTGCTCCTTCCGGGTACTTCTGATGTTCGAGGTATTTTTTGATGTCTGCGTACCATGTCTGATCATTTGGGGCAGGCTCAGCTTCTTCAATTTGTAGGCAGAATGCAGGTTCCTTCTGAAGTTCGACAGTGAGTTCCCATTCAGCAACTCCTTTTGGAATTTCCAGCATTGAAGCGAGGGTAGCTAGAGTGTCCGCAAACTGATTCTTGACCCGAGGCATGTAAGAGAATGTGATCTCCTCAAACTCCTCGATCAAAATCTCCAGATAGACATGATAAGGAATCAGCTTCTCATCCTTGGTCTTCCAATCGCCATTTATCTGATTGAAGATGAGTTGTGAATCTCCGAAAACTCGTAACTTCTTTACATTGAGGATGATGGCTTCTCTTAGACCGACAATACTTCATATTCAGCTACATTGTTGGTGCACTGGAATGCTAGTCTTCTGGATATAGGAACTGGGACGTCTTCGGGGGAGTAGAGTATGGTGCCTACTCCACTCCCCTTCGAGTTTGCAGCTCCGTCGAAGAAGAGTGTCCACTCTCCTACCTTTCTTTCCTCTTCTTCCTCAATCTGGAGGATGTCTTCGTCGGGGAAGAAGGTCTTTAGGGGTTGGTAGTTAGGTAGGGAGTGTGCTGCTAAGTGATCGGCTAGTGCTTGCCCCTTGATTGCCTTCTTGGTGACATATGTGATGTCAAACTTAGAAAGCAGTAACTGTCATTTTGAGATTCTGCCCGTTAGTGCCGGTTTTTCGAACAAGTACTTCAACGGGTCCATGAGAGCAAGCAGAAGTATCGGGTGAGCGATCATGTACTGCCTTAGCCGTTGTGCTGCCCAGACTAGGGCAAGGCACGTCTTTTCTAAGCTGGAATATTTGGCTTCGTAACTTGTAAACCGTCGGCTTAGATAGTAGATCGCTTGCTCCTTTCTTCCTGTATCATCGTGTTGGCCGAGGATGCATCCGATTGCTTCCGCTGCGACAGAGATATACAGCAGAAGTGGCCTACCTGGAGTAGGCGGCACGAGCACTGGAGGATTTAGCAAGTATTTTTTTATCTTATCGAAGGCCGCTTGGCAGTCGTCATTCCATTCTTTTGAAGAGTTCTTTCGTAACAGCTTGAATATAGGCTCACAGACCGGGGTGAGTTGTGCGATGAATCGGCTGATATATTGGATTCGTCCGAGGAAGCCCCGAATTTCTTTCTCAGTCTTAGGCGGTGGCGTCTCGATGATTGCTTTGGTTTTGGTCTCATCCACCCTGATACCGTCTTCGCTAACAATGAAGCCTAACAGTTTGCCCCCGGTCGCACCGAAGACACATTTTTGCGGATTGAGGCGGAGCTTGAATTTTTCTAGCCTGTCGAAGAGCTTTTTGAGATCTTCAAAGTGTCCTTCGATCGTGCGAGACTTGATGATCATGTCATCCATGTAAACTTCTATCTCCTTGTTTATCATGTCATGGAACAAGGCATTCATGGCTCGCTGATACGTAGCTCCTGCATTTTTTAGCCCGAAAGGCATAACCCGATAGCAGAAAGTTCCCCATGGTGTGATGAAGGAAGTCTTCTCACAGTCTTCGATGGCCATCTTGATCTGATTGTAGCCCAAGAAGCCATCCATGAAGGAGAAGATCTTGTGCCCAGTAGTATTATCTACCAGTGTGTCGATGTGAGGCAGAGGGAAGTCATCTTTAGGGCTTGCTTTGTTGAGGTCCCTGAAGTTGATGCACATTCTGACTTTCCTGTCTTTCTTTGAAACTAGTACGATATTTGCGAGCCATTCCGGGTAGTTGGAGACTACCAAGAACCCCGCGTTGTATTGCTTGATGACTTCATCGCGGATTTTCAGGGCCCATTCTGACTTCATTCTTCGCAATTTTTGCTTGACTGGCTTCATGTCCGACTTTGTTGGTAAATGATGCACCACCAAGTCTTCATTGAGCCCTGGCATGTCCTCATAAGAGAAGGCAAAGTTGGACAACCTCGGTTTCAAAAACTCCATCATCCTCTGCTTGTATTCCAGGGGAAGCGATTTCCCGATGCGCACCTCCTGGGGGACTTTGCTGACCCTAAATTCACATCGAAGTCGTCTGCCACAACATTGGCCTTTGTTTCGAATCTTTCGAGGGAATCCTAGAATTCAAGAGCGATATCATCATTTCCCCCATCCGAGGCTCCATCCAAACCCATGAGTTCGAAGTCCAATTCTAGATCGAAATCATATGAGTCAACCTCAAACTCGTGCTTGTCATGAGAAATGCTTGGCACAGTGAATTTTGAAAAATTTTCTATTGTTTTTGTATTTTGGAAGTTTTTTGATGTTTTGTGATTTTGAGGAATATGCGATGTTTTTGTATTTTTGAAAATATATGATGTTTTTGTATTTGGAAGATTTTTTGATTTTTTTGTGTCGCCAAGATATCCTGAACAGGACGGTGTCGCAAACCATGATTGGTCTTGTCCTGTTTCGGGATACCAATTGCTATTTACATTGGCATTTTTTTTTAAAGCCGGTGCTAGCGAATGGTTCGCCGGCTGATTCGATTGTTAGGGGGATGGCTTACCATCCTGACTCTTTTCCCATTTCGATCTCGCTGACCTACTTTGTCTATTCTTGTGGGTCACCTGTCTTGATGACCATAATGTCTGCTGGGCTGGGCTCAGAGTCAGAATCTGATTCGACCTCTGCGTCCAGAAGTTGAAGTTCCTCTTGTTCCTCGGATTCCTGGGACGGGATTCGGATATCCGTCCAATCTAGAGCAGGCCACTTACCTTTGTCAACCCAATGGATGGGTTGCTTCTGCCGTTTATATTGCTGAGTTGATGGTGGGGATGGGTTCCCCTGACAGTGAATGGGTGTCTCCCTATTCTAGCCTACATTGCCTACAAGGGGTATTCCCGGTTTTGGGTCACTTGCTGGTGGACCTGTTTCCATGCCCCTAGTCTCATGTGATGAATCTGGGGGTTCTGCCCCTGGCCTCGTGTGTTCCTTTGGTGTCCTAAGGATCCAATCCCACCTTATTGGCGGCCAGATGGACTCCTGGCTAGCCTGTTCTGTGAGTCTAAGTGCTTGGAATTGGTCCTCAAGAGACACCATTTTGCCCTTATAAACTGTCCCAGCTTTGACAAACTCGATGGGTGTGCATTTAAACAGTTGACCCCTTTTTGGCCTTTCAACCTGATCTTCCGGTGTCGGTTGATATCCCAGTCCCTGTCTCTGTACGGTAATTTAGGATCAATCGCTCAGCAGGGGGAATGACGTATTCAGCAGCTAGCGGGCGAGGGTTGACGATTGCGTTCACATTTTCAAATTCAAAACTGTGATATGGAATATCGCCTTCTGTATACTGAACATCAATCACTGGGATGTCAGTTTCTGGGATACTGACCGTCACCGGGAGGATGGTTTCTGGTTCAGTCAGTATTGAAATGATTCGATTTCCCGAAGGGAATTTAACCCTTTGGTGGGGGGTAGATGGGATGGCTCCAACAGCATGGAGCCATGGCCGCCCCAAGAGAAGGTTAAATGAGGCAGGGATATCGATGACCTGGAATGTGACAAGGGTCATGTCTGGTCCAATTTATAATTCTAAATCAATTTCTGCCTCAATTTGCCTTCAGGAATTATCGAAGGCTCTGACACTCATGGTGCTGGGTCTGAAGGAAGACGGTTCCATCCCTAATCGTTCAACAGTCCTTAAAGGGCAAACGTTGAGACTGAATCCGTTATCAATGAGCGCAAGTGGGATCTTGAAATTCTTGTGGTGGGCCACTATGTTTAGTGAGCGCCTATGCTCACGACCCTCAAGTGGTAGCTCATCGTCAGAGAAAGTGATGGCTCGTGGTGCGAGAAGTTGACCAATCATATTTGCCACCATTTCAGGGGGTATGTCAGGAGAGATATGGGCATCATTCAAAGTCCTCGCGAAGATTTCTCGATGCGACCTTGACGTGCATAGGAGTTTCCAAATGGATATTTGTGTGGGAATGGTTTTGAGTTGGGCTGCTATGTCATAAGCAGCGTCAATTTTGCTAGTGGTTCCCAACAAAATTCCCCGGGTTTCTTTTGGGTTCTGACTATCTCTCCTGAGGTATCTCCCATTGTTACCCACTTCATCGCATTTTGGGTAGTGCCATGGGACTGCTTTTAGGTTATAGGAAGGAACCGCTCTTCCTTCCAAGTATACCAATGGTTCTTGAGGCTGAGGGGTTATTGCTGGAACAGTTTGTGGTAGACTCAGTGATGTCTCCTGAGGTGCCACCAAGTTTTGATTAGTTTTGGCCATGAATTTTTCTTCTTTCCTTTGATGTGGGGGAGGGATCCTCTAGGCGTGTGCCAGTTGGTGAGGCATCAGGAATTGCGGGGCTTGAACTGAGGGTGCCCCTTGCAAGGTGGGCAGGGTTAGGTTAGGGAGACCTATCGGGAGAACAACGGGTTGAGAATTCAACCCTTTTGGATGTACTGGGGATGGAGTTGAATGTGTCCCTCGAGAGGCGGGATGCTGAGAGTGTGACCTATTGGGTGCTACTTCCAAAGTCACTAGAGACTGAAATGATGTGGATATGAGAGGTTGAGTAGCTGGTGCTGCTTCAAGGAACACCTGTGGTCCAGGCGATGGCGCCTGCTGGTATCCCCATGTTCGATTTGCTGTGTCAGGCATGATTGCTTAGATGGAATGATGTGGATAAGAATGTGTGGGTTGCCCTCCTTCAATGTGGTTGACGGTAGAGGTGCTAGATGTGTTGGGTCCTGCTTGATGTGATGGTAGGGGATTTTGGAGAATGTTGGCTTGAGGTGTATTGTTGGCCTGTGGAGTGATCGCAATCTTCTAGCTTTCGATCAAATCTTGGACCGCATGTTTCAAAGCCAAGCAGCGATCCGTTAGATGGCCAGGAGCCTGGTGATATGCGCAATACTGGTTTTCATTGTAATCGGGAGGCAAGGGATTAGGTGGAAGTCGAGGCTGGAGGGGTGTCAACAGTTGCTTTTGCATGAGCATTGTCAGCACTTGGCTATATGATTGTGCTAATGGAGTGAACTTCCTCCCTAACATTCCCTGCTTGTATGGACCTTGTGCATTTCCCCTAGGCTGTTGTTGTTGAGACGGTTGTGCCTAATATCCCTGCTGGGTTTGCTGGGGTTGGTACTGCCTATTTAGCTGTGGCTGGTATTGCCTGTCCTGTCGTGGCTCTGGTTGTGGAGCATACTGGTTGCCTTGAGTGTTAGCGATGATGTTGTTAACTTCGAGTACGTACGCGTGGGGGAGCGTATTGTTTCCATTCCCATATCCAACAGGTTTCCCCTCGACTTTGTTTCTTTTGATTGAGGGGGTCTGATGTGGCCATGGAGAAATGGTTCCAGCCCTGATCCCAGCTTCTACTTGTTCTCCAGCTCGGATGAGCTGAGAAAAGTTCGCGTAGGGGTATGAGATCAGATATCCTGAAATGTTGGGGTTTGCTGAATGTACGATCATGGATATCTGTTCCTCATCATCGATGGGGTTTCTTATTCGAGCCGTCATGGCTCGCCATCGCCCTACATATGCTGATAAAGACTCATCGCTTTTTTGCCTCAGGGCAGCCAAGTCAGCTCTCCTTGGAGCCATGTTCAGGTTGTATGAGAACCTGTCAATGAATGCTTGGGAAAGCTTTTCCCAGGTTCTGATTTGGTGGCTATCTAGTGAGGTGTACCAATCCAAAGCGTCACCCTTAAGGGATTTCTGAAAAAGCCGTATTAAGGCTCCATCATTCCTTGCTATCGCATTGAGCTCCCCACAAAAGGCTTTTAGATGTGCTGTAGGGCACCCACAACCGTCATACCTTTTGAACTTTGGTACCTCAAAATTTGGAGGTACCCGGGCGTTTGGGAAGGGACAGAGGTCCCTGAACTTGGTGGATGGGTGATTCACTCCTTGTTGTCTTTGAAGCTGGTTTTGCACCATTTGTAGCTGCTCTCGTAACTCCTCAATCTCTGACTTATTTTGCGGCGGATATCTTGCTCATTGCTATAGGGCCTGTGCTGGTTCTTCTTCATATTGATCAAGAACGGGGGTTTGATGGAAAGACGGTGGACTCCCAGTGGCGGGAGGTAGCTGGAATTGAACACCACTCCCTTTCGGAGGAGGGTGGGATGTTTGAAAATGGCTGGGATGTTTGAAAATGGCTCCCACCTGGGGTATCTGCCATCTCTGGAATGTTACTTCCGTTAGGGGGAGTGAGCTGGACTCGAAACTAGCCCCCTTCATAGGCATCCGCCAGTTCTTGTCTGTGATTTGCATGTACTGTAACTGAATTGTTGTGATATGTTGAGTAGAGATGTGGGGGAGGGTTACTCCCGATTGCTTACTGTTGTTGATCTTATGCTAATTCTTCTGGGAGAGGGAGCACAGGATTTGCTGGAGGAATGAGAGAGAAGGCAAAAGGAGTCTGAGGGAGTGAGCTGTTCTGCACACTAGGCTGAGTCATTTGTATATTCGGTGTGGCACTTGGCACCAGGCGAAGTAGCAGCTCTTGCATTGTTCAAAGTAGTAGCTCTTGTGTGATGACGTTGGTTAACAAATCTGTCGGAGCTATTGGTAAGGGTACGGGTGTAGCTATGGGTGCGGGTGCGGGTGCCGGTGCGGATATTTCAAGAGCTGGTTGGGGTGCAGGCTCTTCTTCATGGGTTGCTTGAGAAGTCATGGCTGCGCGGGATCGAGTGGTCATGGTTCGAATCTTTGCCCAAGCAAGTGTAAGCCAAAGATTTTTTTTTTCCTTTGTTTTATATGAATGCGGTGATGAATGTCCCTTGAGATTGGTATACTACACGTTGTCGAGTCGGGTCTCAGCTAGTGCGTCCTAGACTCATTCCCCAGCAGCGTCGCCATTCTGTAGAAACTGAAAATCGAATCGGCGCCCACGTTGGTTAAAAGTGTTATGGTGATGATGGTGGGGGTGATTAAGCTGATTTATGATTGTTGGAGTCGCCACTAGCTAATATTACTTAGAATCCCGCGGTCGGCTAGAACCCACGGAATACGTAAGGTTGAAGAAATCCGAAGATTCTCCTACCTCAGATTGACTCCTGGTCTGCGATCTAGGATTCCGGGTAAGGGACCTCGGTTACAAAGAGGGAAGGTGTTAGGCACCCTCTCTGCCCGCACAAATGTACGGTTTCTACTTAGTGTGGTAAAATAATCTCAAGGGATGATGATGATGCTGTGGTCATGATGGGACTAGTCACACGTGGATTTCTGATGTAGCAAGATCCGAGATTTCGGTAGGCCATAGAGCATACGTCCGACAATGTGTCTAGAGGGCGGATTTGATGATGCTTATGAAAAGAGATAAGAAAAGTGGACTAGATCACTAGGAATTTCTGATGTGACAGGATCCGATGCACGGCAAGTCACAGAGCATACGTCCACTAGAAATCTAGAGAAGCAGGGGGGTTGAGAAGGGAGTAGATATCATGATGAATACTTGTATGTGAATGAATCTTTGGCTTGATTCTTGAGTAGGCTAGGATGTGTGTTGAACCATGATCAACTAGGCTAGGTTGAGGGGGTTAAGATGGCTAGGAAGGCAAGGAGTGGGCTAAGAAGATGGCTGAAAAATCTGGACTTTGAGGATTGGGAGCACCTCCTCACCCTCACTCTTTTCCTCCCTCTCTTTCTCTCTCACTCTTTCTCTCTCACTCTCTCCCTCCCTTGGTGGCTTCTCCTTGGTGCCTTTGAAAATGAAAGGGGAGAGGGCTATTTATAGCCCTTTTCAATGGTTTTTTGGTAAATAGAGGACAAGAGGGGGGTAAATGCTGATGTGGCACATGGTGATTGGTGGAGAGGAGAGAGGCGCTACGTGGCGTAATCTCATTGGCTAAAGGGGCTGGTAAAATAGTAAATAGTGAGATTTGGAGGGATAAATTTAAAGGAAAGTTGACTTTTGGACGCTGGGATAGCTGTCCACACGCGGGCCTCATGTGGAGGTACTCAGAGTGCCGCTGGCGGTAGTCAGATTGCCGCTGAAGGTAGTCAGACTACTGCCTGGCGTCCGTTTGAGCCGGTTTTGTGCGTGCGGGCTTTGCCTAGCGTGCGGGTTCACACGGTGACTTCCTTTTGGGGCCTTCTGGTTGGGACGGATGAGTTTCGGCTTAGGTAAAGAGGTTCTGGTTAAGGTATAGGGTACAGGCGGGGGTCATGCGCGGGCTGAACGGCTTGGATCAAGGTTTCAGATCTTGGTCTGGAGGTTTTTAAGGTTCTTGGGTGAGGGTTAGGTTTAAGGTAGGATTTGGGTTTGATTCAAGGTGTGATCATGGTTCTTAGCCTTCTTGAGAGGTCAGCCTGGGTGGGGTGTCTACACCATCCTAAAATATTTTGTTGGAAAAATAGGCCCCCATCACCAATAACATCGAGAGCCTTCCGATATCATCGAGATTTGAACTTCGATGGTATCGAGAAGGGCTTCGATATATCAATGCACATGTAATTTTCTTAAGTAAAAACAAGAGCACCGGAGATCTGTCTGTCGATATTATCGAATTACCTTCGATAGACTCGAGATTCAAATATCAATGATATCGATAGGTATATCGAGACATCGATAAATCCGTCTAGAGATAAATGTGGTTGCTGGATGTATTTTGTCCTCATTTCGATGATTTCGTTTAAGCATCGAGAACATCGACAGCACAGGTCGATCATATCGAAATGTATCAATAAAATCGACAAAGTAAGAAAACTTAGAGAATTTTTCTAATTTTGAAACAGTTTTCTTAACTTAAAAATCCTATGATGTTCTAGTTTGTTTTAAGGATTTTATATACCTGGTGTTTTGGGACATGAGATGTGAGGTTTAGATTTACCTATGGCGAGCTTGCACACATCCGGTTGAGGCAGACGCTTTGAATTGTTCTTCCTATGAGGCTCTGCGGTCTAGCTGACTCAACACTCACACTAATTGACAAACTAGGATGAAAATGAAATCTACATCCTCACCCTCCGCTGTTCAAATATGCTTGGAAGTGAATAATGGTTCGGATTTCCGGCTCAGGACCATAATCTGTTCTTCTCCAGAAAAGTTAAGGTAGTACACTGCTTCCATGGGCAGAAGTGCAATTTCGTGGAAAATCTCGTCCCGAACAATTAGCCAATATAAATAGGGCTATTACCGTAAATTTCCCCTCCCATTTCATCCTTGAAAGATGGAACGCCGATCAGCTGCGACCAAGGATCCAGCCCGGTGGGTGCGACCGTGATCCCGGAGCCCACCTAGTTGTATTAGTGGTATATCCATGCCGTCCTTCCGTTTTACCCACTTCTTTTAGGGCATTTTCCCAGAAAATGAAGCATATAAAAATCTCAGGTGGACCACACCACAGGAATCAGTGGTCATTGAATGCTTACCATTAAAAACTTCATAGCGTCCACCGTAATGATTATTTGTCATCTAACCTGTTGATAAGGTCACATAGATCTAGAGGAAGGAAAAAAACAAATACAATCTTGATCCAAAACTTTTGTGGCCCCTACGAAGCTTTTAATGGTGGTAATTCAATCCCTATTGTGTGGTCCACCTGAGATTTTTATTTACTTCTTTTTTAGCACCATACCCAAAAATAAGCAGGAAAAACAGATGGACGGCGTGGATATACAACGCATACATCCATGTGGCCCTCACAATCATGGTCACCCCCACATGACTGGATCAGGGCTCGCACTCATCCACGTTTAAAAATCGTGCTGGCGATCTAGGAAACGTAACGTACATTCATTCAAGTAACTATTCGAGTCCAACCGGTTGGACCATCAGTAAAGTCCAATCGATACATAACTTCCAACCTATCATGTCTGTGTGAAATCCAAACCGTCCAATATATTTTACACATGACTAAGATCTATTTTACGAAATTTCCATGTCCACCAATCTGGTGGACCACACATATTTTCTTCTCTCTGTGGCTAGGATTTTTTTCCATGAAGTGGTCAACTTGATGTGTTGATGGACTTATTTTTTATGCAAGGATATCCTCATGTTCTATCCAACCTATTAGAAAGGTCAGATTTCATACTCACATGATAGATTTGAAATTATCAGCTGTATGGACGTTAGTTTTCAGTCCAATCAGTCGAACTTGAGATCTTCTAAACTATTTATACCCTTCACATTCTAAAATGATTTCAGCTCTCTCTCTCTCTCTCTCTCTCTATATATATATATATATATATATATATATATATATATATATATATAGGAAAAGGTACTATGCGCTCGAGCTTACGATAAGCTTATCGTGAGGTTGAGCTGTGTGGGCCCCACCATGATGCGTGTCAACCATCAACACCGTGCATTTGATGGGTACCCTTTAAATTATGGGATATCCCAAAAATCAGCTGTATACGGAACTCAGGTGGGCCATACCATCTAAAATTATGTGAAGACACAGTTAAACATATAAAAGCACTTGGTGGGGCCCACCTGAGTTTTGCATGCACCTGAAACTTGGTCTGAACCCTCATTCAAGTGGGACACACATAATGGATGGGCTGGATTTGCAAACCACATCTCGGTGGGCCCTCAAAAATGGTTATGAATGTTTTAATAGTGTACAACCCCTCTCCACTTCTGTATGTGGTGTGGCCCACACAAGTCACAGATTGACTTGATTTTTGGGACCTAGGCCCACGATGGAATGGTGCATCTGACTGATGGGGTAGATGTTCGAAACGCATCACGGTGGGGCCCACACAGCTCGACCTCATGGGACGGACCCGCGTAGTACCTTTTCCATATATATATATATAAAGAGAGAGAGAGAGAGAGAGAGAGAGAGAGAGAGAGAGAGAGAGAGAGAGAGAGAGAGAGAGAGAGAGAGTACTGGTCTCCTGCGCACTGTACCGCCGGAGAACTTTCGTGCACCAAATTACCACCAATCATGCTAACTTAAACAAGTGTGTTGTAAGTGAGCCTCACGGTAATGTTTTCCTGTGATCCATTCCGACAAATCAGTCCATGATATCAATTGAACAGTAGGGTGAAAAAAATATGGCTGATTTGTGATTTATTAGGCCACAAAATAGAAAAGAGTAAGAGTGGAAAAGCCTACCTTTGAATTTTTACAGGGCTCACCATGATGTTTATGTAAAATTCATTCTATCCATTAATTGCCTCGTAGAGGTTAATTCATGGAGACCAAACATTAGACCTGTACCTGATTTATGTTGATCACACCAAGTGAAGTGATTTTGATAGTGGGTATTTCTTACACGGTTTCCACTCATGTGGCCCATTAGAATTATAGATGTAGCTGATGTTAGATCAGTGCCCCTAAATTATCATATTGACCCATTATGGTTGGAGTGGATTTTACAAACATGTCAAGGTGGGCCCACCTCCAGTTGACCCAGGGATGTTATCTTAGGTTGTGGATTAGATGCCGTGAGCGCCATCAGCCACCTAACAACTGGTTGTTGCTAGTTGGCCCAACAATGATGTATGTGTTTAATCCAAGTCTTCCATCTATTTTTCCAGCTGAATGTATGGCATGTTCCAGAAAAATGAGTCAGATCCAAATATCAAGTGAACCATGCCACAAGAAAGATTGCTGGAAAGCCCACCATTAAAAATTCTTTGGGCCAAAGTAAGCTTTGGGTCAAGCTAATATTTGTGTTTTTCCTTCATCCAAGTCTTTATGACCTAATCAATAGGTTGGATGGCAGATAAACTATACCTAAAAATTTTTAATGCATGATGTGCGTTTAATTCGTTTAATCACCACTATTTTCATGTGGTGTGGTCCACTTTAAATTTGGATCTTATGCATTTTTGGGATCATACCATAAATTGAGCTAGAAAAATGGATGCATCATCGTTTGGCTCACTAGCACCAACAACTAGCAAGGTTGTTAGTTACCGACAAGGTCAACATGCAATCCACGTCTCTGACTGTTCACTCCCCAAGTGCAGGGTTGTGATGTAGTAATAAACTCGGTAAGACCGAGGTCGAATCCACAGGGACTGAAACCTGCACGTTATCTGAAAATAACCAGATCTAGAACTAAGCTAAGATGAAATCTAAACCAATTATGATTGAAGAATAATAGTGAAATAATTATCTAAAACTTTAAGAAAATTCAGAGAAGGGAAACTAGGGATTCAGAGGATCCACTTATAGAGATCAGGGAGAACTATACTTGATTCATGAAAATTAACTGAACTTCCTTTGATGTAGTTTTCAAGAGATGAAAGGTATATGAATTAGAATGGATTCCATCACCAAACCATGCTCAGGAGACAAAGCAAACAACAGAATTAAACTAATTACCAACCAATCAACAATGTATGAAGGCTAGGAAGGGTGCCGACATCCAACCATGCCCAGGAGACGATGGTGAACAATAGGGCTTCCTGACGTCATAAATATAAAAGGGAGAAGGAAATACTCAAAGCCATCGCAGACCCATTGTAATTTCAGTCACAACAGACCATTAAGTACTAAAAATATTCCCATAATAAAATTAAATCAAAATCCATTCAGTCTAAACAAAAGGCACAAGCAAAGTGTCCCCCATCATGCTACAAGCTTCACCTCTTAGCCCTAGCTAAGAGGTTTAGCTAACCATAGGTATGGTTTCACTAAATCTCAAAAGAAAAGGAAGAAAAGAAAACAAAACAAAAACAAAATAAAACAAACTTGCTCCTCAGCTTCACGTCCAAGCTCCAGCCTCAGATGATCCCCCAAGCTCTCTCTCTGACCACCTTTTATAGAGAAGGGAATGATGGTTGCTGCGCGTGGTTGAAACAGAGTTGGAGACTCTGTTTACGCAGCAAAACCAACGCCACGTATCTGTGATAATTGGTAGGCTTAACATTGACATTAGACGAGAAATCCACCCTGTCCAATTAACTCGCCTCGAAAAATCAGCCAGGAATGAAATGTTTTGGCTTGAATTAGGTGTGTCCCACCGCACTTTTCAATTCACCGTCAATCTCCCATTCGGCTGAAATCTTCGTACATTTGTTGCATGGAAATATTCCGACATCTAGGTGAAGGTATTGACCACCTAATGTGACAGATGAACGGTTCAGATCATTGAACTGGGCACTGAGTGGGACCCACTTGTAGACTCAGCGTCCGGCTGACGCGTGCGAAGCAAACCTCATTCACTTGCTGACGAAGCTGGTGGAGTCCACTTCGTTGTATATTGAAGAAATCCAAGCCGTCCATTGAGTTGTACTCGAAAAACCGTTTTAATATGGTTGGTTTTGGAGCGTTGATGATGTGGCCCACTTGCTTTTCCATTGTTGTCGTTCAACTCCGTTTGAACGGCTAGATTTCGTTCTTCGTGATCTCTTGGAGAGATTTCACCCAGGCACAGGTCACAGCCTCCTTCCAAACATGATGAACGGGTTAGATCTTCCATTGACCTGACGATGGTGGCCCACAGCGGAAAACCGCAACCTCTGTTGCGAAACAGAGGTTCGGTTTTCGCACCGTGATGATCGGTGGGCTCCCAGGATGACGTCAAAGAAAAAAATCCACTTCGTCCATAAGCTTTCTCCTGAAAAACCGTCCGGGGAGGGTGTATTTTGGAGTGAAATAGGTGCGGCCCACTTGATCTTTCGTTCCGCCGTCCATCCTGCGATTTTCATTTATCAACGTCCGTACACATGCATGGGACTGAAAAATCCCCCTTTGTACGGTCGGTTTTGCCTCCCACGAACATTGGATGGATCAGATCGGTAAAATGAACTAGGGGTGGGCCCCACTATCAACCCATCGAACGGACAGCGTTAGACGCTGTTGCATTTTTTTGAGTTTTAAAAGAAAACTCGGGTCAAATAACCCTTTGACCCAGAACTCGATCCGGTGCGTTGCGGGAGTGCACCGCCTGTGCACTCCCACATGTACATGTGGGGTCGAACATGATGTGTGTGAGAAATCCAATCCATTCATCCTGTTTCTCACCTTATTTAAACCATTGAGCCCAATTTTGAAGCATATCCAGATTGGAAGTGGACCTAAAATTGGAGATTAATGGGCTGACATATCCTTTGGCCCACTTCTCGAAATATCCACTGGTTGAAATTTGACGTGTACGGTTAATTTGTGGTCTTTAGGCCATATGTGAAGTTTCGAGCTGATCAGATGGTGGGAACACTATGATCTTGCATTCTGGACCAATTTCGGGCCACTTGAGCTTCAATTTCTCGATTTTCTCGGATCTCTGGCGTGTAAATTCGTCGATCTTGGTCCCCTGGGGTCCGTCCCTTGCTCTGGTGAATTCTGAGTGTCAAATAAACAATTTTAGTGTCAGTTTTCAGTCAACGCTCCTGATTGCATCCTGCAACAAAACACAATTAAAATACTCCATTAAGCATTATTGTGTATGTAAAATCTGGCACTAATCGAGGTCTGATATGCAATATTTGACCTTCAACACAACCCCCAACCAGCATTTTGCTAGTCCCGAGCAAAATATGCGAAAATTAAGTTGAGAATTACGAGACAATTCTTGTGAAGCCGAGTGATATTTTGAAAAACAATTCAGATATGAGAAATCTTAAGATTCATGAATATTGATTATCAATTTCTCCTGGCCTCTCATGCACGGTGAATTTCATAATCAAGTTCAAATATTAATCAATAACTAGAATAATTTTAAACATTGAGTTCCATGGGTGTATAGTGTAATCTCGGCTTATCGATCATTAAGATTCAATCCATTATTTCTTGATATCATTGGTAACCAACAAGAGAAATCAGGACAACCAAAACCTTACTTAAAACTTTCCTCACAGATCATCCTTTCATTCTTTTAGCTTTTGATTTATTTTATTTTTATTTTTTTTTCATTAGAAGTAACGCCAAGAAGGGGAATCACATCCTCACCTGTAGGGAGCAAACCTATGGTGAAGACTGTACACCCATCCTTTTTCACATATTATCCATGTGGAATTAAATCTACACCTATAGGGAGCAAACCTATGGTGAAGATTCTTCGCCTAACCTTTTTCAATGGTATCTTTTTCTTTCAATTGATCATGACGGGCATTTGTTCAAGTTGGTTCCTTTCAAGCTCAGTGATTACCAAGTTAATCTTTCAAGATCGAGCTGAAACCTCAATGTGTAAGCGGGATGTGACATGTGAAATCATGACTCAATCAATGTTTACAACTTCTAATCATGGATTAATAATTCAACTTAACTGTGAAATTTAACAAATACTGAATCCAAGAGTCATATATTACCAACATCACGAATCTTGAAATTTTAAGTACCCTAGATGGCTATTAAAATCACTTCAAATTCACAAGAAATGCCGGAAAATTTTAAAATTTTCACAAATTTTGCTTAGACCAAGAAAACACTGATTAGGTAACCTAATCTCCCACCCCCAACCTAAAATCTACATTGTCCTCAATGTAAAAGATATGAATATGCAATGCACTTGGGACAACGAAAAGTAAATATGAAGTGAGGGGAAAATAGTACCTGGATGATGAATCGAGAGACACTTTCCAAGAGATTGCATCATGGACGTTGGTTAACACGAGAGAGATAACAACACAAAAATAACAAAAAGAAAATCCTACCTATACCACTTTCGCAGGTGCTCTCGATTGCACTTAGCGCATGCAACAAGCCTTTAAACCCCTAGGTTGCCCCTAGTGGACGAGTTGTAGTCTCGTGAGGGTTTGCAGCAATGTTACCCACAAACAATGAATTAACTAATTAAGAAAATGGAATGGCATAAGCTGGGTTGCCTCCCAGGAGCGCTAAGTGTACCGTCTATCCTAAAACAATATAAAGGAAACTACCCTAGTCCTAAGAAAGGAGGGAAAAACTACTAAATCATGCCACAAGGTTCCTCTTCTGGCCAGTATCGTGATAAATTTCGCATAAGGTTTCTTAACAGGATCATCCAAAAGCCCTTTTTGCAATAGGCTTGGATGCCCTGGAGCATGACATTCCAGAGAAACTTATGTATCTCATCAAAAATTTGTCGTTGAGTCGCCTGAGGTATCCAGAGTATATACGATTCACCTGCGACAGAAGAAGTTTCGAAGTTAGTATCCCATGGTGAATCAGAGACTACAAGTAGATCAAATTGAGAAAAATTTTCAAGAAGTGGTGTAGTCTCAACACATTCCGAAGTATCAGATTTCGGTTCAATTTTTAGCTCCTCCTCCCTTAATGGTAGATAGTGAGGATCTGGGGAGGGATGGGCTTCAGAGTAAGGGTTCTCTCGGTCAGTAATGACTACCGAGATGTCATCTTGCAAGGCATTCACTATGTCTCTTATCATGGGATCGTTTGAATCTGCAAAGTGTGTCAAACAATCATCCAAAGAGTTGGGACATTCAGCTGAGAGTGACTCATTTTCCACATTAGAGCTCGTGATGATCTGCCCAAGGAATCCATCGTCTTTGAAGGTAAACGGAGGTGTGCTCTCTTGCTCCATCCCTGCATAGACAGATAGAGGGTCAGTAGACGAAGTATTGATGTGCGGACTCTGTTCATTGATACTACTCAGAAGAGGCATTGAATCGTCTAATTCTGTGCAGTGCACACTTGGGATGGGATCGCTTTCCTCACATTCTAAATTTGGTTGAGGTTCGAATAAACTAACATCTACCTCATCATTGAGATCCTGTGTATCATGTAAGGAAAGTATGTCATCATCACTGTATTTGAAAGACACCCATGTATCTCCATCATTCTTTTGAACAGTTATTGAGATTGACTCATCGGGGAATTGAACCGTATGCTCATTAATGGAATCCAACTCCTCATTCCAAATTCCAGATTTCGTCAAAAGCGAGTGAGGATCACTTTCCTCGCATTGTATTTCTGGATTGGATTGTAGTTGGGATGAGCGAGCTTCCTCTATCCTCTCGAGGCGCGAGTTGAGTGCTTCCATTGCTTTTCTAATTTCCACAAGACACTCCATGTTATGCTGTAATGAGTTCTCTTAGATCGTTTCTGGTTGGCTTTCAGAGGTATAGGACCCAAGAGAATCATTATCCTGATGCATTATTGATTCAACTTCTAAATTTTGATGGTTCCATTGATCATAGGTATGGAGTTGTGTATGGAGAATTGGATTGGGTTGAGGCTGAGGTGCATTAGCCTCCATTAACCTATCAAGGCGTGATTCAAGCTCTTGTAGTAATTTCCTCATGTCTGCAGAAGAGTCTGTGTCACTTTGAAATGAATTCTCTTGGATCGATTTTGGTGGATATTCAAACGTGGCTGATCCATGAGAGTTATTACCATGATGTTTTACTGACTCGACTTCGAAATATTTCTGTTTCCACTGATCAAAATCATACGGGTCATCGGTCGGGAGTTGATACGCGTCATCATTCCAATAATCACGTACTGTTTTCTTAACTCGTGGAGCGCAATTATTCTCCCGCAGATAGTCACCGAAAGACTTCTTAATCGGTGGAGCATCATATTCTGATTGGTTCTCGAAGATATTATCAGAAAAATTTTGAGGCATAGGCTGTTTTCCAAAAGCTATCTCAACATACTGACGTGCCCACTCATTCATATACATGGTGAAACCTTAACTCTGAATCTAATCCTAAGTAAAATAAAAGAAAGGATCCTACAACAATACAGAAAGTAAAGGAGAAGTTAGAAAGATGTTATCAGACTAGAAGTTCCTATGTTAAAAACCTGCAAAACAAAACAAAACAAATTAGTTCCTAAAAATAGATATTCTAAAGTTAGAAAATTCTAAGATGGAAATAGAAAGTTAGTTTCTAAACTGGGAAGAATTCCTAAAAATAGAAAATACAACCCTAAGCCTAAAATAGAAAAAATAGAGAATTTTGAAAGATATCACCTAATTAGAAGTTTCTATCTTAGAATCCTACAAAACAAGAAAACAGGTTAGTTTCTATAAATCAGAAAAACCTAAACCTAAAGTTAGTAAAATCTTAATCTTAATCTAATTCTAAAATCAATTAATTTCAGAAATACGTAGCCGTCAGTCCCCGGCAACGGCGCCAAAAACTTGTTCACTCCCCAAGTGCAGGGTTGTGATGTAGTAATAAACTCGGTAAGACCGAGGTCGAATCCACAGGGACTGAAACCTGCACGTTATTTGAAAATAACCAGATCTAGAACTAAGCTAAGATGAAATCTAAACCAATTATGATTGAAGAATAATAGTGAAATAATTATCTAAAACTTTAAGAAAATTCAGAGAAGGGAAACTAGGGATTCAGAGGATCCACTTATAGAGATCAGGGAGAACTATACTTGATTCATGAAAATCAACTGAACTTCCTTTGATGTAGTTTTCAAGAGATGAAAGGTATATGAATTAGAATGGATTCCATCACCAAACCATGCTCAGGAGACAAAGCAAACAACAGAATTAAACTAATTACCAACCAATCAACAGTGTATGAAGGCTAGGAAGGGTGCCGACATCCAACCATGCCCAGGAGACGATGGTGAACAACAGGGCTTCCTGACGTCATAAACATAAAAGGGAGAAGGAAATACTCAAAGCCATCACAGACCTATTGTAATTTCACTCACAACAGACCATTAAGTACTAAAAATATTCCCATAATAAAATTAAATCAAAATCCATTCAGTCTAAACAAAAGGCATAAGCAAAGTGTCCCCCATCATGCTACAAGCTTCACCTCTTATCCCTAGCTAAGAGGTTTAGCTAACCATAGGTATGGTTTCACTAAATCTCAAAAGAAAAGGAAGAAAACAAAACAAAACAAAAACAAAATAAAACAAACTTTCTCCTCAGCTTCACGTCCAAGCTCCAGCCTCAGATGATCCCCCAAGCTCTCTCTCTGACCACCTTTTATAGAGAAGGGAATGATGGTTGCTGCGCGTGGTTGAAACAGAGTTGGAGACTCTGTTTACGCAGCAAAACCAACGCCACGTATCTGTGATAATTGGTAGGCTTAACATTGACATTAGACGAGAAATCCACCCCGTCCAATTAACTCGCCTCGAAAAATCAGCCAGGAATGAAATGTTTTGGCTTGAATTAGGTGTGTCCCACCGCACTTTTCAATTCACCGTCAATCTCCCATTCGGCTGAAATCTTCGTACATTTGTTGCATGGAAATATTCCGACATCTAGGTGAAGGTATTGACCACCTAATGTGACAGATGAACGGTTCAGATCATTGAACTGGGCACTGAGTGGGACCCACTTGTAGACTCAGCGTCCGGCTTTCGCTGACGCGTGCGAAGCAAACCTCATTCACTTGCTGACGAAGCTGGTGGAGTCCACTTCGTTGTATATTGAAGAAATCCAAGCCGTCCATTGAGTTGTACTCGAAAAACCGTTTTAATATGGTTGGTTTTGGAGCGTTGATGATGTGGCCCACTTGCTTTTCCATTGTTGTCGTTCAACTCCGTTTGAACGGCTAGATTTCGTTCTTCGTGATCTCTTGGAGAGATTTCACCCAGGCACAGGTCACAGCCTCCTTCCAAACATGATGAACGGGTTAGATCTTCCATTAACCTGACGATGGTGGCCCACAACGGAAAACCGCAACCTCTGTTGTGAAACAGAGGTTCGATTTTCGCACCGTGATGATTGGTGGGCCCCCAGGATGACATCAAAGAAAAAATCCACTCCGTCCATAAGCTTTCTCCCGAAAAACCGTCCGGGGAGGGTGTATTCTGGAGTGAAATAGGTGCGGCCCACTTGATCTTTCGTTCCGCCGTCCATCCTGCAATTTTCATTGATCAACGTCCGTACACATGCATGGGACTGAAAAATCCCCCTTCGTACGGTCGGTTTTGCCTCCCACGAACATTGGATGGATCGGATCGGTAAAATGAACTAGGGGTGGGCCCCACTATCAACCCATCGAACGGACAGTGTTAGACGCTGTTGCGTTTTTTTGAGTTTTAAAAGAAAACTCGGGTCAAATAACCCTTTGACCCAGAACTCGATCCGGTGCGTTGCGGGAGTGCACCGCCTGTGCACTCCCACATGTACATGTGGGGTCGAACATGATGTGTGTGAGAAATCCAATCCATTCATCCTGTTTCTCACCTTATTTAAACCATTGAGCCCAATTTTGAAGCATATCCAGATTGGAAGTGGACCTAAAATTGGAGATTAATGGGCTGACCTATCCTTTGGCCCACTTCTCGAAATATCCACTGGTTGAAATTTGACATGTACGGTTAATTTGTGGTCTTCAGGCCATATGTGAAGTTTTGAGCTGATCAAATGGTGGGAACACTGTGATCTTACATTCTGGACCAATTTCGGGCCACTTGAGCTTCAATTTCTCGATTTTCTCGGATCTCTGGCGTGTAAATTCGTCGATCTTGGTCCCCTGGGGTCCGTCCCTTGCTCTGGTGAACTCTAAGTGTCAAATCCACAATTTTAGTGTCAGTTTTCAGTCAACGCTCCTGATTGCATCCTGCAACAAAACACGATTAAAATACTCCATTAAGCATTATTGTGTATGTAAAATCTGGCACTAATCGAGGTCTGATATGCAATATTTGACCTTCAACACTGACTCGTCCCAACCACTACTGAGTCGGCTAGGGGTTGGCCCACCTTGATGTTTATTTGAATCCGCTCCATCCATAATGTGTGTGATAATAATTTAGTCATTAGTATAAAATATCAGCTACATTTATAATGTTGGTGGGCCACATGAGCAAAAACAGTGTACGGGATGCCAACTATCCAAATGGTTTCACTTGGTGTGACCGATATGAATCACAAATCTACCTAATTTTTAAGATATACTACTAAATTTCTATCACAAACCTAATGATTGGGGTGGATTTCATGAATGCATATATATATATATATGGGAAAAGGTTCTATACGGTCGAGCTCATGGGAACTCCCCATGAGGTCGAACTGTGTGGGCCCCACCATGATGTATGTTGAACATCAACACCGTGCATTTGATGGGTCCCCTTTAAATTATAGGATATGCCAAAAATCAGCCGGATAAGGAACTCCAGTGGGCCATACCATCTAAAATCATGTGAAGACATGCCTAAAAGAACTTGGTGGGGCCCACCTTTTTGGATGCGTCTGAAACTTAGTCTGACCCCTCATCCAAGTGTGACACACATAAAGGATGGGTTTGATTTGTGAACCACATCTCGGTGGCCCAAAAATGGTTATGAATGTTTTAATGGAGGGTAACTCCTCTCAACTTTTGTATTTGGTGTGGCCTACAAAAGTCACAGATTGACTTGATTTTTAAGCCCTAGACCCACTATGGAATGGTGCATGTGACTGATGGAGTAAATGTTCGGCATACATCATGGTGGGGCCCACACAGCTCGACCTCATGGGGAGTTCCCATGAGCTCGACCCTGTTGAACTTTTTCCATATATATATATATATATATATATATATATATATATATATATATATATATATATATATATATATATATATAATCCGTTTAACTTATTTGAGTTACAAATGTCTTACTGTGAATGTGAGATTTATGGTGATGATTATGGAGATTATGATGCATGTGCATGTGATTACGATGATGATGATGATGGATTCAACTATGATTTCTTTTCATGTTGTTACGATGATGACGATTATGGATCCTACTATGATGATTCGTATCGTTACGAGGAACAATATACTTACTATCATCATCATCATCATCATCATGATGGCGGTTACTATCATGATGAAGATAGCAGCGGTAACTATGAAGATGATGATGATGGCGGTTACTATGAAGAAGAAGAAGATGATGATGATGATGATGGCAGCTGTAACTTTGAAGAAGAAGATGATGATGATGGTTATGATTTTTTAACTGATGCAGTTGAACATTTTAATCTGCAAGATACATCGGATTTAACAGAATACAGCGATCCCCGTGTTGATTATGTGTGGCTGGATGATGTGGATTTTTCATAGTATTCTGATTACAGTGATTATAGTGTATGATTTCGATTTACTGGTAGTGTGCAAATGATCACTGCAGTATTGGTAAGTATAATTAGTGGTCTTTTTTTTTTTTTTTTTTTTTTTTCTTTTTCGTTAAGGTAATCTGGCTTGAACTCAGGGCACCAATGTTGAAAGACGCCCTGCCGGAGAGCGAGCCTGTAATTACAGATGTGTCTCTTAATTTCTTTTACTGATATGGACTGCATTTGATAGTGTGGAAAGGGTCTCTTTTTGTTTCTATGGTCAACTATATGAATGAAATGATACTAAATATTGAACAATGGCAATCATAGCTGGTTTTTTTTTTTTTTTTTTTTTTTTTAATATCTTGCTCATGTTTGGTTCTATTGAATTTAACATGTTGGTGGATCACAGCTACTAATTTTTAGTGGTGAGTTTTATGCAGTTTTGTATGTATTGGGTTCTCTCTCTCTCTCTCTCTCTCTCTCTCTCTCTCTCTCTCTCTCTCTCTCTCTCTCTCATGTGCCCTAGATTCATCACAGATCATTGGGTTCTTTCTCTTGCAACACAAGTAACAACAACATTGGTTTCAGCATCAGGCCATATGAATTGGAAAAATAGAATACCTTCCCATCTTTGATTTGTTTGGATGCACAAAAGCTATGTTTGGATACATGCATTACAAGGGAAAAATAAAAGAGAGGTCTGGCAATGGACTGGTCTTGGTGCAACAAAATCAAAATTTTGAATAGAGCCCGTCCCAGGTCCGAGGACGCCCATTGCCTGGCCTAGAAAAGGTAATGATTAGTTGAGGATTCTTTCCATGAGCATTGTCGAACATGGATTTTACTTTTGGAATATTGTTTTGATAGCAAGTGAAAATCTCTTATTTCTCAAATTATGATTACTTCATAGAATTCACTTTTTCGTTTGCTATCAAAATATTTCAATCTATCACATTTTAATTTCCATGGAATTGGTGGCACCAAAACATAACACGTACAGTTGCCATCATCAGTATAGTAAAGTGGCAATGATCAGATTGTAATTCCCGCAAGCATTTGTGTTGAATGTCTCCACTCCTAAGCTCAAACCCATTTCTTTTGGGTTGGACTTTGAAGAAACTCACCTGCAATTTGAGGCTTCTTTCTCATTTTGAATGGTAAGAAATGTAGTTGATCGTTTCCATTTCCTCTTGATTCAACTGGATTTTTCTGATTTCATTCACTCACACATCCAAATGCAATTGTAGACATAGATGCTTGAGAAAGAGATATGATTGTTACTATTCTCCTTACCATTAATATGATTTCTTAATGTGTCATCTGGGTCATGTTGAAAGAAAATAAAGATGGGTGTTGGTCTGATTTGATTTTCCTGACAAGTCACAATGCAATGCTTCAGATTGTGATCACTTCCAGATGCCACATCTATTAAGCTCTCAATTGAATTCCACTATTTTAGTTTTAAAGAGCTCATGAAAATCACAAATCTGTCTATGATCTTGGGTACAAAACAATTTCATTACAGAACTCTGAATAACAAAGAGGGAAGTTGATGGAATCAAAACAAAACCCAAATTCGACAATCAATTAGAATCTTCCAGATGATCAAAAGATTTGGTTTAGGGATAAGTTTGGTTGTTTAAATCTCAAAACACGGATGAATTTGCATGGCAAATTCCAAATTGTTCTGTGACCAGCAATTACTTTTTGTGAATGTACAAGCTGTAGCTATGTAACGTATTTGGATTATGGAACTCCAAGAATACTTTTTTTTTTTTTAAAAAAAAAAAAAATTTAACTTTTATTCTTTATAGGGTGTTACAATATGTAGATTTTCTCTAGAGTGCAGATTTTCATGGAAGATAGCAATGGCTACTTACTATATACAGGGATGTTTGTGATGAAATGTTTGGTTTTGGTCTCCAATGGTGCAGATGATTGATTCTGTCAATGTTTCATACATGATGATGGATGATAAGCTTTTGTTGATTGTCCTACTTACTAAGATTTGGCTCCACATTCTTTGGGGGCTGCATTCATGGGATGTGCTTGAAGGTGTTCATATGCTTGACAGATCTAACCCATTTTTATTTGGTGAGGGGATCCAAACAACTGGAATTCAAGGCCAATCTATCGGATTTTGATTTTATGTTGTTATTGTATGAAGCTTAAGTTGGTAACCTTGTGCTTAGCTATAAAATTCCAGTTGTGGGGCCCAAATGGGGTGGTTTTGGATGTGATCTGCAACAGTCATTCTGTTGTCACTGTTTGTCAATGGGTCATGGTTCAGAAATCACAATGATTGAATCTATTAGACTAGAAAATTTCCAGTAGAATGTGGACTGTTGACTAATAATTTTTTACTGTTATTTCAATGACACCAATCAGAACCATTGTGTCCCAACCACCATGGATGGACCATGCTTCAACATTAATCTCCCATAGAAAGATCATACAACCTTTTCAATTTTTGTCCCACAGATAGACAGTTGAGTAGAGAGACATGACATTGGTTCACATTCAATTGAGAAAGTTCCTAATATTGCTCACTTGGATCTTCTAATCTGGGAGATTGGGAGGTTTTTGGCATGTGTTCTCTGTGGGGGCCAGCCCAAAAACCAACATTCTCGATTAACTGAACCATGGCCCTACTTGGCAGAATCTAAAACTTGTCGGTGCTCAAAGATGCGGGCCATGTTTGGATTATTTCCTCTGCTAGCAGAACTGGCTACATGGATAAAACATAAAACTTGATGATATTTCAGGGTTATGATCAAGTGCTGAAAATCAACTGTCCAGATGTTCCTGATAAATTCAATATAAATTGTTTGCAAACATTGCAATAATACAGGACAGACGATGTGTACAGCACTGAAGCACAACATAAGTGATTTTACTATAATAGACCAAAATATACAAAGAAGAAACCATAGCAAGCTTCTGAAGACTATCAAACAATACAAATAACTGTAGTAATATCAGAACAAAGGTTGCATTAATACATCTATGAATGTGTACTGAGATTCTCACTGCTAGCCCATCCTTCTTGAACCTGTACTGAGTACTGCAGATTCCAGAGAACGTCTTCTACTGATGGGCGCTGGCTAAGATTGTTCGATAGACAGTTGATGGCGATCTCAACTGCAGTTCTTAAGGACTCGTATGCAAAGGTTCCACGGATGGATGGATCTGCTGCGGCTCGCAGTTTTGTAGGGGCGTCTGTTAGGCTCCTCTGTAGCTGCTGACCATAACATGCATATGCAAAGAAATTTATAAAAAGCTGGAGCTGCTATTTATTTGTACACAGGACTGTTGATTTGGGAATTGAAATAGTACAGTCGCAGAATAGAAAATGGGTTTTTGAAAAGAGAATATGTCACGAGCAACTATCGTTTCCCTTGAGAGATTGATAATGGTTTTCTTTTTCTTTGACTATAATGCCCAAACAGTACAGTTGAGTTAGCGAAGATGCGAGTAGGGTGTGTTTGGATGCACTCCAGAATTTGAATTTATATTCTTAGGGGATATTTGGCAGCTTGGGTTTGGATTGTTACGTAAGAATCCAAATCCAGGATTTGCAATCCCTGAGATTTTGATTCTGTCAGTTGTGCGATTTGGGGCCCCCTTTCCCTGCAATCCAACTGACAGATTTGGATTTGCAAACCCTGAGATTTAGATTCTGTAGGTTGTGTTTAGCAACCTGGATTTTTAATCCTGTGGAATCCAGAATTGTGTTTCGCAACCTGGATTTGTTGAAAGCAATTTTTTTTATTTTTTTTTTCTGGGGGCCACTGTGATGTGAAAATGACATCCAATCCATCATGTGCACCCCTCATGTTTTCCTTGGCTGCCAAAAGTAAGGCCGACCAAAAACTCAAGTGGGCCACATAATAGTTCGGACGCCTACCTTCCTGATTACCTGTGGGGCCCACTTTCCTTTTTATAATACATTCAGTCTGCTGAGAAGATGCGGCTGACCAGGATGCATGGACACCCAAAAAATCAGGCCATTCCAAAGGTCAGGTGGGCCACACCAGAGGGAATAGTTTGAAAATGTTGACTGTTGGGTTGGATTTGGAATCCTGGGTTTTGCAATGCCAAACGTGAGAATTGAGATCTTTTGAATTTGGAATCCTATTGGAGAACCAAATCCAGGTTGCCAAACAACCCCCTAGCATACAAAGGTGGATCCAAAGAAATTGTATTTCCTTTGACAGTGTTGATATTGATGTTCTAGGTTTGAAATTGCTACTAGAATTACTTTTTAAGTTGGTCTTGGAAGGAAGATAACTGCAATTCAAAGGCTTCTTCCTTGTAATGAATCTAGGAAACGTCATTGATTTTTTATGTTATTTTTCCATTTCCTTCTGATTCACAGAATGTTCGCAATTCAACTCTCTTGTAAATCCAAACACAGCCTTACGTGTCATAAGTAGGGCTGACTTGAAGCCAACTGAACAATTGCAACTGGACCAAAGATTGGATTGCCTGAAGATTCTAAAGAATTCCATATTGTTCTCCGAAACCATTGATGGGTTTGCAAGAAAATCAGATGTCTTACAAAGAAGAAAAAAAGAATGTTGATTTGTGAATGCAGGCACATTCTTAACAAAATCAAGGAATAAGTTGATTACCTGAAGTTTCAATTCATCCAATTCACTCTGAGATGTGATGGTTTTACCCGTAATGACTTCGAGTAGAATTCTACCAAGTTGATAAACGTCTTCTTTATCTCCATGTCCAATGCTGCAAATACGAGTCAGCATGAGAATATCGAAGAAAGACTGATATTTAAACCCCATGTTTGGAAGGACCATTTATCGCAAATATAGTGCTGCAATCATGTGTTTTTGTGAAAGAATCATTTCGAATAATTTCAGGTCTAATCAGGATTCCACCCCATAAATGTCACTAACATGCTATTATATATACTTGGTACTGCTTATTGAATTTTCTATAATCCATGTGTATGTATTAAATGCCTCGATGTGGGATTTGAATCACTGAAATTCCTTCTAACCAGACCATGATCAAAATATACCCTTGTGTTCAGTTTCTATGCAGGTAAGCAGATATTTACAAGAAAAAGCTTTAGTCTACTCCCATGAGTCAACTCGGCTTGACCATATTTCACCAAGACTCGAGAAAAACTCGATTTGGTCATGACTCAATCAAAACTCAGACTTAAATAAATATAAAAAAGTCAGCAGAACTCAATAAAACTCGACTTGACTTTGCACAACTAGACATTATTTATATTTTTAAAATATTAAATAATACCAAAAAAAACTCAGGAAAACCCATGTGAGTTCTTGAGTTGACTCAACTCAACAGAGATTCAAGTTGAGTCAAGTTTTCCTGTTTTTAAACTTCTAAGATGGCTTGAACGAAAGGCAGAAAATGGATGATCTACCTGCCATGGTTGTCAACTTCTACTCTACTGAAGGGGCTCTCCGAACCAACCTAAAACATTCAAGATGAAGAATCAGCTGAAAAATGCATGGCTTCTTTTTCAACATGAAAGAGTTTCAAGAAAAGAAAGGGCTTTCGAATAAGGTAAAAGAACTGAACTTGAACAAATTGATCTAAGATTAGCCCACCTTAGTAATCTTATCTTTCGACGGAATCGGTAGATTATAGCCATTAATTTTCGCTGTGAGATTCCCATCCAACAAAATATTCTCCATCTTTATATTATTCCCGAAGATACCAGGCACCATTCCCATATGCAAGAACTGTAGTCCCTTTGCAACACCAATAGCAGTCATGAGTCGTTGTGGCCATTTCAATGTCTCTTGCTTCTGCCGTTCTAACAAACCAAGCATAAAAGCAGAAATCCTTGTGATTTTCTGTATACGAACATCTGAGAAATCAATCGATTAAGTCGTGGACGTTCTCCTTACCAGAGATATGACTCCTTAGCGTCCCGTTCGTGATGTATTCGAAGACAAGGAAGATGGTGTTGGATGCATTTGGGTTTTCTGGATAAGTTACAATGCAGTGTCCCAGAATGCTGACCAAATGACGATGCCTGAGCTTCGACATCACTTCCATATGCTGTGTTAAGCTCTGAATAGATTGCTTCTGTTTCAGTTTCAAACATCTCACCACAACCACAGAGCCGTCTCTGATCCTACCCTTGTACAACTAAAATGGCAGAAGTATTGGGTCCATGTTAAAGCTCGAATAATTGAAATCACAATGTACATATTCAACAGTAGTCAATTTCAAGTTTGAGAATGATCATAATTTTAAATCCAAAAAGAAAGAAAAAAATCTTTATGGAATTATGAGAACACAGTGGAAAAGAATACAAATTCCCCTTATATGACAGTTTCCCTTTGAGAATCCAAAGAAGAGTGGGAAATTGTTTTCCTTTTCCTAACTTTTCCTCACAAATGAGTAAAACCATTTCTCAAAAAATCCATTAAATGTCAATTTCAAATGGTTGCGAGGGACAGCTCTTACTGTTAGAATTTGACCTTTTAACATTTCCATGGAAAATAACACTCCAAACCAAACAATAAAATATTATTGGATTCCTCAGTTCTCCATTCCTTCAAGATTCTATAGGGGTTTCCTATGTCCATGTTTTGGATTCTCCATATACAATCAGGCCTGTAAAACAGGCAGAAAGAATGCATAGAATGTCTAACAAACACCAAAAAAAAAAAAAAAAAAAATCCATAAACGGAATTGGACTGGACATTATTACCAAGTGAACTGAACTATGGTGATGAACTGAACACTACTACAAATGATGATGATATTTTCTGTTCATGGGTTTCATATAGGAAATACCTGACTCTGCGATCCTTCCCCAATCAAATTCGATGGGTCGAAATTATTCGTTGCTTCTTCGATTTCCTCCAGAGTGAAAACATGATACTGTGGGAGCCCAATCGCTCCTAACCTCATCATGTATGGCAATAAACAATACCCAAATCACAACTAGTCCAAATATAAGAAATTAAGAAATGCTCGTTCCGACGGTTTGAGCTACGTATTTTCATTTTCTCTTTCTTTCCTCACTTTTCTGAATTCATATGCATCGTACTAGCAATCAAAAGTAACCAGAATAGGAAGAAAACAAGCCTTACCTGCATTGGAGGCTAGATTTGGAGAACGTGTTGGAGTTTTTTCTGTGATGAATTTCTGCAATCCACCATTCTCTGCTCTTTTCGCACCTACCCTTGTTAAAATCACCCATACTAAAATCGCCAACGCAGCCACGCCACCCACGACTCCTCCAGCAATACCGATTATAAGGCCTAGCTTGCTCTTTGATGATTTGTTATGGAGCGGAGGCATAACTGCAGCAAATGCAACTTCCTTTTGACAGAATCTATAAGGATATTGGTACCTCAGGTCTCCCGATGACAAGCAATTCCATGAATAAGACACAGTCCGCTTTGAGGAATTTGAATAGATACAGAGAGGCAATCCCCCAACCAAAAGATTGCGAGAAAGATCGACAAACCCAAGTTGGTTGCCACAAGAAACGTCCGTTGCAAGCACACCAGTCAACTTATTTCCGGCCAAGTTCAGGTACTGAATTGATGGCAGAGAAAACAACCATGATGGAACGGTCCCGGCAATCTCATTACAAGAGAGATCCAATCTCTGCATCTGATCACAGTGTTCAAGTTCAGATGGAATGTTGGAGCGGAATGCATTGTTTCTCAATACGAGACTTACGATCGTCTTCCCCAGAGAAGGAAATTCGGGCCCGATCAAATTCCATCCCACATCCAGTTCTTCAAGACCAGGTAAGCTACTAAGATCCGGAACTGTCCCATTGAACAGATTATTGGCGAGAACAAGACCACGAAGGTTCGTTAGCGATGAAACCTGTGGTGGGATCTCTCCATAGATGAAATTCGAACTTAAATTCAGCACTTGGAGCGACGAGAACCGATGAATCTTTGTGGGTGACGGCCCCCACAACCCCAACGACACGAGCGAGAGCACCTCCAAGCTCGAGAGTTTAGAAAGGGTGGTGAAGAGCGAATCAATCGAGAAAGCTGAAGATAGAGAGTGGGGAGAAACAGCGAAAAGACTCTTCTGGGACAGATTCTGCGATGGTGGAGAAGGCGGTGGGCCTTTGTTTCCAACGATAGAAAATTCAGTTATTTTGTTCTGAGAACAGACGATCGTTAGAGACGGCGAAGGAGGAAGATTGCAGAAGTTAGTCCAGTTGTTCCAGCTGGAGAGAGCAGGCGGGTACTCCAAAAGGCGACGAACTCGGAAGAGGAGTCGGGTTTCCGACGACAATTGCCCGACGGAGAACGGAAAGAAAAATGCAAAAACAAGAACCAAAATGAAGAAACGAGAAAGGCTGGGATGTTGGTTTTCCATGGATTGAAGAATTATAGAGATGAAAGCATTGGAATTCTGTAAATTTTCAAGATTGAAAAACAGAGCTGTTTTGATAAAACAGAGTAAGTGAAACTAATGAACTCTTGCCATTTATAGGAAGTTCACGGACAACCAAACCATTCTGTTCAAAATGAAATTTACATGAAGATGTAGAAATGGGAATTTCTGGTGAAATGCTGTCTGAGAAAATGGTTTTTCTACTTTTGCTATCTGTGTAAGGTGTTTTCTGCTAAAATGAATTTCATGGGAAGTTTTTTTGGTGAAATGGAGAATTGAGAGTGGTATGGAATGAGTTTCAACTCTTGTTTTTTTTGTTTTGAAAATGGAACTGATTCAAAGGAATAATTTCACCAATCAATGCATTTTACCCATTGTTGTAATACAGAAATCATTAGCTAAAATTGGCTTTTTGGAGAGTTTGATTTTTTCCTAGAAATTGAAATTGGTAGAGAGAGAGAGAGAGAGATAGGTACAAGGAAAGGGAATATAGTTGCAGTCTTTTCAAGAAGGGGACAGGTGAGTAGGATTATAATCGTACTCGCGCGAGTATGATATAAACACTTCTCTCGCGAGTTTGTTAAAACTTCTATTCGAGGCCACACGTTCGTGATCATCACACGTGTGAATTATTTGGACTTATCATTAAGTGGCCCTACTATTTATAGACCTTGGTTTGAATTTTTGGATGGTCTACTCATCAGGCGGGGCCCGGATTCATATACTGAATTTGAACCGTTGGTATTTGCCTTTTTTTGTAGAAAGGGTGGTTCATAGAATGAGAACCTATCACTCCAACTCCGGCAGATACTATATATACAGTGGGTATGGATTGATAGACGGCTTTGATCTTTCGTGGGTGTTTAACAACGGCAGGTTCTAATGCGAGTATGATCTAGTCGTAAAGAGCGAGGCTCAATGCTCAAACGCGCCCCCCGGTCACGTGCTAAGGCACGTGCAATACGTGACCGCATGCTACTACTGGGCCGTTCAGACGTCGGTGTGGTTTCGCATAATGACCAAAATAACCTTCCCTGATGAAATCCTATCCAAATCGAGGGTTCACATGCAACGATTCACACATTCCGGCCCATGTTTTAGAAAATCTGAGCCGTCCAAAAGACTGGCTGCACATAAAGATCGTTATTCAAGAAAATCGGAGTAATTCGCTTGTTTGGTGGGCCATGCCCAAACACCGAGTCAAACCATCGGTTATCCATTTATTTTGAGCCAGGATATGAAGAGTATTTCTGGTTTTTAGTTTGTAAACACTAATCCAAACCGTTAGTCTATTGGGCTCCACCTCAGGTGAGCCACATCAGCAAAATTTCTCACATTGGATGATTCTAGTCTCCAATCTTGGCGTCTTTCAATTAAATACTTTGATGTGGACAGTGGATGCGGCTTCGGTGGGAAGCGGGTTGGCTGGTGTACCACACACCAGCTATCGAGCTCCCAGTTGTACCAACGGTTCAAATGAGATCAAAGTTACATGGCCCCCACAATCATGTATTTATTATATCCATACCGTTCATCCATTTTTTGAGATCATTTTAGAGCATTAGACAAAAAATGAATCATGTCGAAAACTCAAATAGACCACACCAAAAATAGCAGCGAGGATAATGATTTTCACCGTTAAAAAATTTGTAGGGCCCACCATAACGTTTGTTTTCTATCCAATCTGTTAATACGGTTGAAAATACATGGATGAAGATTAAAAAAATTTCATATTCACCCGAAACTTCTGCGACTACCAAAAGGGTTTCAATGATAGATGTTCAATCCTTGGCTGAATTTATTTTTATATTAAGACAAGCTTGCCAAATGAATGGACAGTTTAGATATAATACCTACCTCATGATTTGACCCACGTCCATACATCAGCTATACAGCTGGTGTGTGGTACACCAGCCAATTCGCTTCCGCTTCGGTGGATAGCTGACAGTGGGGCTCACCTTGATGTATTTGCCTTACATCAACTCCGTCCATCCAATCTGACAGCTAATTTTAGGCCATGATCCAAAAATGAGGAATATTTAAATCACAGGTGGACCATACCACAGGAAACAGTGGTGGTTTACCATAATAAAAAAGTTCATGGGCCACATAAGTTTTGGATCAATGGGTATTCAATCACCGCTGTTTTGTATGGTGTGGTACACCTGAGATTTGGATATACTTATTTTTGGCATCGTGTCATAAAAAGAGAGGATAAAATGGATGGAGAGTACAGAAAATAAACATTCCGGCGGCCCTAAGAATTTTTTAAGGATGAGTATTCAATCACCACCGTTTCCTATGGTGTGGTCCACCTGAGATTTAGATCTACTTATTTTTGGCATCGTGCTCTGAAATGAGCTGTCAAAATGGATGGAGAGTGTGGATGTAAGGCGTGTAAGTGAAGTTGGGCCGACAGCCAGGGATCCACCCACCTACGGAAGCCGCGTACGTGGACAGTACAAGCATGTGTAGGTTAATGCTATTATTGTTGGACGCGGATTGTGGGTGATCTCACGCGAGGAGACGTGGTGAGATTTGATTGGAGTGGTAATGCTGGTGTGCAGGGCAGAAAAATGGGAAGCGGATTGGCTGGTGTACCACACACCACCGATCAGGCTGTGCTGAGGTCACCTAGTTATGTCAGTTCCATCACGAAGTGTATTATACCTTAACCGTCCCTCCATTTAGCAGCTTGACCCAAAAAATAACAGTTTCAAAGATCAAGTAACGGGGGATTGAACGTTTACCATTGAAACCTTTTTGAGGTAATGGAAGTTTTGGATCACTGTAATATTTGTTTTTCATTTTCATTTAGTCTGTATGGCGGTATGTACCGATTGGATCGAAAATAAAAATTACAGTGGGCCCTACGAATATTTTAACAGCAAGGATGTCCTTACTTTTATTTGTGGTATGATTTACTTGAGCTTTGGATATTGCTTTAAAATGATCTCGTAAATTAAATGAACGGTATAAATATAATAAATACTTCAAACGTGAGGCTCATGTTACTTTGAACTCCTTTGTAGAGTTATTACACCTCAGAGCTTGTCATGACCCGTACCCAAACCAGTCAGGTCGGTGGTGTGTGTACACCAGCCAATCCGCTACTCAACAAGTAGCCCGGATCATCAGTGACAGGGTACAGTTTCACAGGAACTTTGCCATGCGTTCTCACCACCGTTCTCCGGCGCCCATGATTGTGACATTGAATAAACTCTTAGGTCATGCTAACAAAAGGATATATATATATATATATATATATATATATATATATATATATATATATATATATATATATATATATATATATGTGTGTGTGTGTGTGTGTGTGTGTGTGTGTGGGGGGGGGGGGAATGGTACAATGCACTCGAGCTAACGATAAGCTTACTGTGAGGTTGAGCTGTGTGGGCCCCACCGTGATATATGTCGACCATCAACACCGTGCATTTGATGGGTACCCTTTAAATTATGAGATATCCTAAAAATCAGCTGTATACGGAACTCAGGTGGGCCATACCATCAAAAATTATGTGAAGACACTGTTAAAACATATAAAAGCACTTGGTGGGGCCCACCTGAGTTTTGCATGCGCCTGAAACTTGGTCTGAACCCTCATTCAAGTGGGACACACATAATGGATGAGCTGGATTTGCAAACCACATCTCAATGGGCCCTCAAAAATGGTTATGAATGTTTTAATGGTGCACGGTCCCTCCCCACTTATGTACGTAGTGTGGCCCACACAAGTTACGGATTGACTTGATTTTTGAGACCTAAGCTCACGATGGAATGGTGCATCTAACTGATGGGGTAGATGTTCAAAACACATCATGGTGGGGCCCACACAGCTTGACCTCATGGTGCGTTAAAATCAGCTCCAACGCATTGTACCTTTTCCATCCATATATATATATATATATATATATATATATATATATATATATATATATATATATATATATATATATATATATATATATTGCTTCCCACCGCATACTGATTTCATTTTGGCATGGAAAAGGGACTACGGCTTGGGTGGGCCCCATCCCTATGTTAATGTAAAATCAACCCCAACCATCAAGTATGTCACCCCATGTTAGATCAAGGTCTCAATTCTCATCCCCATCCTTAGTTCAGGTCAACCACACTAGTGGAAACAGTGTACGTGAAAAGGTTAACCCACTAAATTATTTCCCATGGTGTGGCTCACATGGATCATATATGGGACTGATCTTTGGGACCCAAGCTTACTTTTGGTGTGACATCTAATGGATAGAACGGATTTCAGAGTTTCGTCATGATATGCCCCGTAAAAATCTAAGGATGGATGTCTCCCTCCTAATTGTTCCCATAGTGTGGCCCCTATGAATCACCAGTTAGCCTAATTTATTGACTCTAGGTTTATCACTGAATTACAAATCTAATGGGTGGAGTGGATCTCACATACATGTCAGAGTGGGCCCATAAAAATCAGAGGTGGGAGTCCGTGTGGTTCTTTTTCCCAAAACACTACTACTTGGCGTAATTTAATATGATAATTAAGGCTCATAATGCTTGGAAGAGAAGTGAGGTTATTTTGGTAATTAATCCTCGTAATGCCAGCAGATGAGTGATTTAAACGAACTTTGGAAAAGAGTGGCCCGTTCAGGTCAGCCCATCACAGTGTTAGTTTTAAATCACGAGTGGGCTTGATTTTTGTATTATATAACCAACATAAGATTACACATCTAATGGTTGGAGTGGATCACACATACACATCAAGGTGAGTCCCATAAAATAAAAGAAAATAAAATAAAAATCAAAATAGAGCGTATGTGAACTTTTATTTTTTTTTCCAAAAAAAAAAAAAAAAAAGTCCAAGTTCGTCGGGTTGGAGTACCGTTTTGTGTCCAACCGGTACGTGTCAACCAACCTTTTGCTTAAAAATGACATCCAATCCGTCTAATAGGTTGATCCATCACAAGCATTACTTTTTTTAAACACTACAACAACCAAATATACAAGTCAGTTGGCCAAATACAATTTGGTTAATTTTAATGGTGGGACTTTCTATCTTAACTACTTACCATGGTTTAGCCCAATCTAGTGTTGAATCTACCTTAATTGTAAGTCCATGTACAAACACAAGGTGGACCGCATGATAGACGAGGTGGATCTACGCCACATGAACTCTTTCCTTCTACATCTAGGAAAGCAATGTCGTGTTACCCTTAGGAAGGTCAGGCAAACTTTATGCTAAATATTTGGAAAGAGGATACATACGAAGGGGAGAGCAAATATATAATGGGCTACACACTTATTATAGATTTGGACCATCCAACTCAAAATCAGATCCGTGCATTAGATAAATTACATGTCAACATGCCAAGGACATTTTTTTGCTTTTAATGATCTTATGATCGATCATGTCAAATACTTATGGAAAGTGTTAGTTGTTAATAAAACTGTCCAACGATCCAGATTTAACATGCATACGTACTTTTCTTACAAGTAGTGTTGTTTCTTAGTTTTTGTTACATAACTTTTCTTAATGGGTCTTAACTGATGAATGGCCTAGATCTTTGAAATACATGTTACTTTACATAACTATAACATGCATTCTAAAACCTCTTAAATGTGAGCGTATATATTATATAAAAGAGTGAATTTTCTCACTAAAGGCAAAGTTAGTTGGACGAAAATGCAATGTCCAACTAGTTGTGTGTGAGCATATTATATATATATATATATATGCTCACACACAACTAGTTGGACATTGCATTTTCGTCCAACTAGCCATGCATTCAATGAAAACAATCTCTCTCTAATGAAAGTAAATGCTTCCACCACGTACTAATTTCATTTTGGCATGGAAAAGGGACCACAGCCTGTTGGGGGGGTGGGGGGTGTATATGGACAGGTTAACCCACTAAACTATTTCTTTTGGTGTGGCTCACATGAATCATGTATGGACCTGATTTTTAGAACCTAGGATTAGTTTTGGTGTGGCATCTAATAGATGGAATGGATTTCACAGTTTCATCATAATGGGCCCTGTAGATGTCTCCTTCCTAAACGTTCTCATTAGTGTGGCCCATCTGAATCACAAGTTAACCTAATTTCTTGGCTCTGTGTTTATAACTGGATTATACATATAATGGTCAGAGTGGATCTCATATACATGTAAGAGTGCGCCCATAGAAAATCAGATGTGGGAGTCGGTGTGGTACCTGTTCCCAACACACTACTGCTTGGCATAATTTAAGATGATAATTAATGCTTATAATGCTTGGCAGAGGAGAAGTGGCATTACTTTGGTAATTAACCCTCATAATTCCTGTAGAGAAGTGATTTAAACAAACTTTGGAAAAGCGTGAACCCTTCGGGTTAGCCCACCATGGTGTTAATTTTAAATCTACCCCGAACATCAGGCGGGTGACCTCACCTTACACCTAAGGTTCAAAAAGCAGGTCCATCCTTTTTTCAGGTGGACCACGCAACTAGAAATAGTTAATAAAGAAAAGCTCACCCTCCAAACTATTTATGTTTGTGTGGCCTACTTCAAAGATAAATGGACTTGAATTTGGGCCCTAGGCCTAAGTTCTAAGGTGGCATCTGATGATTGGAGTGGATTTGATATAATCTCTACGGTGGGCCATGTAAAAATCAAGGGTGGACGTCCACTGAATCACGGGTGGGCTTGATTTTTAGGTTCTGTACCCAACATAAGGACGTGTTTGGGCGGTGGGATTAGAAGGGATTAGGTGGGATGGGATTAAAAAAATATAATTATTACACATGGCAGGGATTGTCGCCAGTTGCCGATAAGATTAATTCTTGGTAATATGGTGGTACATTGAATGGATATGCCCACCATCATTTGAAATTACTAAGAATAACACACATGTGTTATATCTAAACCGTTCATTTGTTTTGTAACCTCATTTTATGGCATGGGCCTAAAAATGAGGTAGATCCAAAACTTATGTGGCCCCAAAGAAGTTTTCAACGATAAGTATTCAATCCCCGTTGCTTTCTATGGTGGGGTCCACTTGAGCCTTAGATTTATCTGATTTTTTGGCCCATGCTCTAAAATAATCTCAAAAAATGGGTGGACGGTGGAGATATAGCCCACACGTCATGGTGGGACCTACACAACTTGCTAACATTGAGTGAAATTGGCACGATAATTCCAAACTTTTCCATTCTTCCCAAACATAGAGTGGAATTGGCACAGGACCAGATGAATCCCATTCCACCTAATCCCTTCGAATCCCACTGCCAAACAAGCCCAGATTACACATCTAATGGTTGGAGTGGACCACACATACATATCAAGGTGAGCCCCATACAAATATCAAGATAGTGAGTCCTTTGAAATTCTTTTTTCCAATAAAAGTCCTAAGTTGGAGTACTGTTTAATGTCCAACCAGCACATATCATCCAACCTTTTATGTAAATATGACATCCAACCCGTCTAATAGGCACAAACATTACTTTTTGTAAAACACCACAACAACTACATATATATATATATATATATATATATATATATATATATATATATATATATATATATATATATATATATATATATATATATAAAAGCCAGTAGGCTAAACACAATTTGGTCGATTTTAATGGTGGGAATTTCTATCTTAACTATTTACCATGGTGTAGTCCAATCGAGTGTTAAATTTACCTTATTTTTAAGCCCTTGTCCAAACATGAGGTGGCCCACATGATGGACAGGATGGATCTACTCAACATGAATTCTTTCCTTCTAGGTCTGCGAAAGCAATTCCTCTTTACCCTTTGTAAGTTCGCACACTTTATGCTAAATAAATTATTTAAGAAGAGGAGACGTGTGAAGGGAGAATAAATGTAAGATGGGCCGTATGTTATTATAGATTTGGACCATCCAACTCAAAATCAAATCCATGCATTAGATAGATTACACGTCAACATGCCAGAGGCAAAAAGCAATTTGACGATCTCATGATCAATCATGTTAAATATTCATGAAAAGTGTTAGTTGCGAATAAAACAGTCCAACGATCCGGATTTAACATGCATACATACTTTCACTTGTACTTCCCTTACAAGTGTAGTTTCCTAGTTTTTGTTACATAATTTCTCTTTAATGAGTTGTAACTGATGAATGGCCTAAATCTTTAACACGTGCGTCACTTTACATACCCATGAGAGGCATTTTAAAATCCCTCAATGTGAACAGATGTATTATATAAAAAAGGAAATCTTTTTTATTAAATGCACGGCTACTCTCTCTCTCTCTCTCTCTCTCTCTCTCTCTCTCTCTCTCTCTATATATATATATATATATATATATATATATACATATATATATGGTATTAATAATGTTGACCTCATAGGAACTTCCAATGAGGTTGAGCTGTGTGGCCCACCATGATGTGTATCGAAAATATATCCCATCGGTTAGATGCACCATTCCATGGTGGGCCACGGGCTTAAAAGTCAAGTCAATCCATAACTTGGGTGGGCCACACCACATACAACAGTTGAAAAGGCTAACCCTCCCATTAAATCATTCATAATCATTTATTTAGCCCACGAAGATGTGGTTCACAAATTCAGCCCATCCATTGTGTCTGTCCCACTTGGATGAGGGGTCAAACCAAGATTCAGCTGCATCCAAAACTCAAGTGGGCCCCACTAATTGCTTTTATATGTTTTAGGCATGTCTTCACATGATTTTAGATGATATAGCCCACCAAAGTTCCATACAACTGATTTTTGGGATAACCCATAATCTAAAGGGACCCATCAAATGCATAGTGTTGATGTTCGACACACATTACGGTGGGGCCCACACAGCTTGACCTCATGGGAAATTCCCATGAGGTAAACCTCATGGTATCATTCCAACATCCCCCCCCCCCCCCGCGCACACACACACACACACACACACGAGAGAAAGAGAGGAATGCGCACGTGTGCACACCTTTTCACATGTGTCATGGACGTCTGATCCGAACAATCCATGTGATGCGACATTCCATGAGACCCTAAGGGACCAATTTTCACCCTGATATAAAATTCTACTGGGCCATCAAATCAACAGAGGAAACTATTTTATTTTTTCATGGCCCACCAAAGTTTTGGATCAAAGTAAATGTTGGGCCATGGGAGTTCATGTAATAACCCTAATTCCTGTAACGATTTACACACTTTTACACCCAATTAAACCATACATCATATGGAACTTAACAGACACTTAAACACATCGTTAATCAAGAGGAGTATCCTTTCCAATTCACATGTTGGGTGTGGTTGAATTTTGAGGATGAAATTCGTATAAGGGGGTAGAATGTAATGACCTGAGATTTTGGTGCACATGCATGCATATGCATACATGAACACTTGCATCCATCTAAATATTCATGCATAATCCTTCCATTTATTCATGCATGCATACATAAAGGATACAAGTTGTGATATGTGTGACTGATTAATTTACTATGATTGATAATTTGTATGGTTTTAGTGTATATATATGTGTGTATATACATGCACTCTATTTACTCATACACCTAAGATAAATCGTTCATTCATTAAGTAGTTCAAATTTAACCGTGAAACATACACTAAATCCAATCGTTCATACGATGTATAGGGTACGCAATCACCCACTCATCCATCTATTTTCAGGATTGTAATTTAATCATCTAAACCGTTTATTGAACGATCCACCTTTCTAATCAAGTAAATACCCATCTTGTACCTATTTGACCATGAAAATAACCATACATTAACTTGGATAAAGAATTAGACTCTTAATCATTTGATTATTTCATATATATCTTATCATCTAACCGTACATTATACATGTATCCACCAATTGGCCCACCCAAAAATCAAACGAAAAACATTGTGAAGATTCTCACATTTCTCTCGACAAATTTACTAGAGTACTTCTTACATTGGAATATAGTTTAACAAGTTTTAAAAGTCCACAAACTATATATTTTGGTGGTAAACTCATAATTTTAAATGATGAGAAAACCATCCATGTATGTATGCATACATAAAACTGTAAATCTGGCGCCCCATATCTTGCAATTGGGTAACCCATTCATAAAATCAAATGTACATCTACCTGTATGCTCATTAAGGTACATCATAGTCCATTTAAATATTACTTTCAATACATCCTAACCATCCATTCATGTATGGTATAATTCTTTAATGTAGTATGTATTAAACGTGTGTAGCATACCTATTTAAGTTTTAACATTTTAAAGGGTTAATAGCATGTATTAAATATTATTAATTTTTAATAAAATATAAATATATTAATTAGTATTTTAAGTTATTATCACGTGAGTATTGGATTTAGGAATGAAAATTCATGTGACTATCATCAGAGGTCACTAATCTAGACCACCCTTCACAATGAAAAATTCAATATTTTCAAATTATCCAAATTTTATTACAAGATCAACCGACCATCTGCTCATTAACTCAAACCAACATAATGAAATCGTTAAATTCATACACAAATCAACACCATCCAAAAAACTTCTCAATTAGTCATCCACCACTCAAATTCATCCATCAATTTGACCAATCAACTCACCCACCAGATCAACCATTCATTGTACATTAATTATTTTACATGTATGCCATGTGTACACTGTTCACACATACACCACATGCACAACTATACACCACATACAACACTTCATATACACACGTGATGCATATTTTTATATTAAATGAATTGAATGTGGTGGGTGTTTCACCTACATGAAGGCCACTTAAAGAGAACGGTTTATTCTTTTTTCCACATGTGTACATTATGTATGGTAGGACCCTCATACTATAGTAAGGTTATGGGTTAGGCACGATAAGAAAATGTGTGGGAAAAAAAATAATAGAAAAACAAAATAAAAAAATAAAGAGAGAAAAAAAACTTTGTAAAGATTTTATCAAGGTGAGTGATCCATCTCTAGTTTGAAATTTTTATAATTGTTGTTATTAAATTCTTTTTTTAATCCTTATAGTTAATTTCTTTTAAATTGAATTTTACTGCAAATTATTGTTCATTAGAATTCTAGATTACTGAATTTAATATAAAATAAATTTTAAATTATTTAAATTATAAAGAAATTAAATTAAAAATTATTCTAAATCCTACTTAAGTTAGATTTTAAATTAATTTTACTGACGTAAATCTATAAAGTGACTCAAGTTATTAATTTTAGATTTTTTAAATATTAATTAGAAATAATATACCACAATAATTCATACTAATTAAAATAATGATATGTATAATATAAGGTAAATTTTAATAATAAATAAAGTTTGAATTTAATAATTTAATATAACGTAAATTAAGTACAATTTTAGTTTGGGATTACTGATGTACAATTAACTGATCTGAATTTAAATTTAATTTAACATTGTTTAACTTAGTTGTTCATTGATAATTTAATTAGGTTATGAATTTTAAAATTTATAGAATTAATTTTGATTAGGTAAATTTAATTCTAAATAAATAAATAATAATTAATTAATTAATTAATTTAAAATTTGACATTTAATAAATTAAATTTTAGATATTAGAAATTAATTATTAATATGGGTTTTCTATCTATATAGTTACCTAAGCTTAATAGGATGAACTTTAATAAAATAGAAATGTAAGTTTTATGATTTTATTTTAAAGAAAAAATAAAATAAAATAATTCAATTAATATATATTTAGAATGGATCTTTACTATAATCTATTAGAATGAAGTAGAAAATTATATAAAAAAAAATAGTTAGATTTTATTCATATATTACTAAATTAATTAAATTAGAATTGTTAAATTTAAATAATATATTAATTTATGTGAATTTAAAATTTAACATGGGTTACATTTAGAAGTTCCTATGCTTAACTGATTTACAATTTCATAAAGAAAATTTAATTAAAATTTAAATAAAATTTTAATTTTGATAAATTAATTATCAACTTATATTAAAAATTAATTCTAAAATTATAATCAAGGATTTTAATTACCTAATTAAAATAATTGCTGAGTTAATAGCCATCGAACCTTACAACAATTTATATGCATAATTTGAAAATAACGATGTAGTTTGTAACTAACATGAAGTAACTAAGTAGTTTGTAACTAATATGAAGTAAGTTACACATTTAACAATTTCGATTTGAATGGATGATGGTTATTCATATCGTGTACATATTTATTTTTAATTAAGAATGAATGTTGGAATATAAGTGCGTTGTCCTGAGGATGTCACTAAAAGGCATAAGCAGGTAGGACGATTGTGTCCCTTGGGTGAAAGTCCCCAAAGCCACCAAGTAGGGCGATTGTGTCTCTTGGGTGGAAGACCCTCTAAAGCTAGCAAGTAGGGAAATTGTGTCCCTTAGGTGAAAGACCCTAAAACTCACTAGATCTTTTGTAGTCTCATTTGTGTACGACGTATGAATACAATTATGTGCACGGACATATGCCAGAAGTACAACTGTATTAGTAATCTGACCAGCTAACGTATAAATGGGTCCCTCACCTCGAGGTACTAGTGCGTGGGGGTTAATGTAACGTGGTCATCCACTTAGGTACGGTGTTGTAAAAGATGATGATTATTTAATTTTATTATTTATGCAATTCATGAAAAGTTTGACATTCGGAGCATCATTTCGACTTTAGTATTGCATTCATTTTATCTTTTAAGATTCGATACTTTAATTCGTGTTTTAAACTTTAAACAAATTGTTTTCATTATATGTACATTTTGTATAATTATATAAATTTTAGATTTAGGTTGGATATGATTCCACGAGCTGTTATGCTCACACCCATATTAACAGTGTTTCAAGGCTCAGAGATTAGTCAAGGGCGAAATGAAGCGACGATCTAACCATCTGTCTAATCATAGTGATCTTTTATATTATTTGTGTTTATATATATATATATATATATATATATATATATATATAATGAAAAAAAAAACTCAAAAGTGAGTCTACATGTTGTATTGGATGAATGTTTGATTTATTGTGAAATAATTTTTATTAAATTTGTGGTTGAGAATATTAAAAAAGAAAATTTTAATCACAACCTGGAATTCAGAGTCGGGTCTGGCCAACTCGAGCATCGAATTTTGGGACATGATAGTTCATGGGGTGCTACATCACGTTGACCATTCAAATTTTGGACTCACATCACGTATGATGAGTTCTCAAAAGGTTCGCACGAGTTCCATGTGAACTGGTGCATAGCTGAGCATTCGAGTGTGTGTGTGTGTGTGTGTGTGGGGGGGGGGGGGGGGGGAATGGTACCATCATGTCCACCTCATGGGAACTTCCCATAAGGTTGAGCTATGTGGTCCCCACGGTGATGTGTCTCTAACATCTACCCATCAATCGGATGCACCATTCCATGGTGGGCCACAGGCATAAAAATTAAGTCAATCTATGGCTTGGGTGGGCCACACCACACACAACATTTGAGAGGAGTTACCCTCCCATTAAAACATTCATGATCAGTTATTAGGTCTACCGAGAAGGGGTTCACAAATTCAGTCCATCCATTTTGTGTGTCTCACTTAGATGAGGGGTCATATCAAGTTTCAGCCGCATCCAAAACTCAGGTGGGCCCCACCAAGTACTTTTATATGTTTTGCTCATGTCTTCACATGGTTTTAGATGGTATTGCCCACTTGAGTTCCGTATATGGCTAATTTTTGGGACATCTCATAACCTAAAGGGGACCCATCAAATGTACATTGTTGATGTTCGACACACATCATGGTGGGGCCCACATTACTCTACCTTCCCATGAGGTCAACCTCATAGTACCATTTCATACCATTTTTTCTATGGTGTTTGTGTGTGTGCGCGCGCGTTAGCCTAATGTATGTCTTGTTCATGCTATCTATCTATTTTACCAGTTCATTTTTAGGATACGCGCCCAAAATTAAAGCATATCTAAGCTTATAATAATGTTTTATTTGCCATCCAAGCTATTCACAAGGTCACACAAATACGAATAAAGGGAAAACACAAATATTAGATTGACCCAAAACTTCTACATCTCTCAAGAAGTTTTCAACGGTAGGCAATCAATTCATACCATTTTTTCCATAGTATGATCAACTTGAGCTTTAGATATGATTCAACTTTAAGCTCATGTTCTAAAATGATCTGGTAAAAGGATACACGGCTTAAATAAGACACAGACATCATGATGGGGCGAGTCATCTTGTTAAAGAACAACAAGCTAAGTAAGGTCTGCCTCCTGGTTAACGTTGCCCGCTGGATAAAAAAGCAAGGCCTTTTATCCCAAGGTGGATTGTGTGGTGAGGGACTCAACCCGATATCAACCCGTTATAATATGGTGAGTAAACTGTATAGGGCTCACCATGTCATATGTGTTTTATTCATGCCACTCATCTGTTTTTTTCAACTCATTTTAAGACATGGCCATAGAATTGAAGCATATCTAAAGCTCAATGGTGATTGAGCACCTACCGATTGAAAGCTTCTTAAGCATATCTAAAGCTGAATGGGAATTGAATGACTACCATTGAAAGCTTCTTAAGAACCATGGAATTTCCGGATCAAGCTAATATTAGTGTTTTCCTTTTATCCACGTCTATGTACCCTTATAAATAGGTTGGATGACAAATAAATATCATTGTGGGGCCTAAGAAGGTTTCACCGGTGAATGTCATTAGGCCCATTATTTTTTGTAGAGTAGTCCACTTGAGATTTGGATATGATTTAATTTTGGTATATTATCCTATAATGAGCAGAAAAAATGGATGGACTGTGAATAATGATACATACATGCATGATGGTGGGCCACACAGTTTATTCACGTCCTCACTACACAATCCGTGTCCCTTTTCTCTGATCATAAGCAAGGCCTTCCATTCCAAGCCCAATCTGAAATTAAAATAACAAATGAGCTTCTTTTCTAGCTGGGGCACCGAATTTATACAATTTTGGAAAATTAACTTGGGATCTACCCAACTCATTTACTAATGGGATCTCAAAACATGATTTGGCTTACTGCTCATTTTGCTGTCCAAACATGGCCGAGAGAGAAATGCAATTGAAGTGGGGTCCACAGGAGTTGCATGTGTAGAGATGAGCCCTTTAGGTGTAAAGGGGGGCCTATATACAGTTTTTATGTATGGGTATGATACATGGGCTTGCTAGAGTCTACTTGACTCAATGTTTGATTGAAATGTTAGTGTTTGGCTGCCCCAGGTTGATCTTAGAACTAGGGCGAGTTATGCGAGGATTGATCATCTAAGCCTCCATCAAATCGAATTTACCACACATGTGGGTGAGTGAGACCGTTGATGATTTTGGCCTATTTGGGAGCGTGGATTTGGAACCCCCTGGATTCGCAACCCCCAGGATTGGAAACCCCCTGGATTGGCAATCCTCCCGGTGTGTTTGGCACCCTGGAGTGTGAACCAACTTTAATTCAAAAATACCTATATATGGTATATTTACATGGGTTTGAATTTAATTACTAAATCAATTTTAATATCTCCAGTTAGTGAGATATATAATTTTTGACATTATGGTTGTGATAAGCCCGTTAAAATATATGCTTTGCCTGAAAATGATGAAATTCCAAGTCTCGGATGGACCGCAAGCACAAGATCATGTCTGAGTGACTAACCAACGATTTTTAATCGTTGATTAATATGAACAATGTTTGGTCAGTGCCGGACAATGTTTAGACGGTGCTGATCTACATAAACAATGTTTGGACGGTGCTGATCATCGTTAGTGGGCCATGTGCCCAATAGAATGATAGTGTACAGTGACATACATTTACACCCGCAACTATTGAAATGATTTGAGGTGTAATCCAAGCTCTCACCGTTGATTACAAACCCCTCAAAGAGGGGATTGGAACCCCCCTAGATTGGAAGCGGATTGCGTACTGAGTAACTCAGTAGGCAGTAAACTCTGTGGGGTCCACCATGATTCATGCATTTCATCCACTCCATTCATCCATTTTAACAGATAATTTTAGGGCTTGAGCCAAAAAATTAATTATATCTAAATTTCAAGTGGACCTCACCAAAGGAAACAGTGTGAATTGAAATTCTACCATTGAAAAACTTTTGGTGCCCAAAGAAGTTTTGGATCAAGCTGTTATTTGTGTTTTCCCTTCATCCATGTCTACCTGATCTTATAAACAGGTTGGATGAAAAATAAACATCATTGTCTGTCCTAGCAAGGTTTCAACGGTGGAAGTCATTATTCCCACTCTTTCCTGTGGTGTGGTCCAGTTGAGCTTTTTATATTCTTATATTATGGTCTCAACAACTAAAATGAGATGGAAAAATGGATGGACAGTGTGGATAAACCGAATACATTCAAAGTTAGCCCAACTGAGTTTACTCATACGATAAAACCGTACTGAGTAACTCAGTACGCAATCCATTTTCCCCTAAATTGGCAATCCCCATTTGCTTTTTGCCGCCAAACAACAAAGGAGATTTGAAACCCCATCTAATCCCCTCCAATCCCCTCCAATCTACAGTGCCAAACGACCCCTATCTGATAGAAAACCTGAGTGGATGAGCCATATATCATAGTGATTGGCCATTATTTATCACTGTCAGTTGAATGTGGACCACTGCTCACGTTTCTGCTCCACTAGCGATTTAATTGTCCATTTGCGCCAGTGACTTTTGGGCTACAGTGCCCCCATCCACGTGAACTCCCGCATATCAACTCTTTTCATCGCCGTACAAGTGCCACGTGTAAAGTCATGATTTTTTGGGACGCACTTCATGGAACTCCATAAAGCGCACACTATAAAAGTAATGGAATTATCTAGATCCTCGACCAGGGATGCCGTACGCTGTCCCTGAATTTACACGTACAAGTGGGGCCCACTAATCGGTGATCCTGACCGTTGGATTGCAGGATACCACAGTAATCAACCATGATCCAAACCTTCTTGATGTGGAAATCTTGATCGTTATATCGGTAGATTGGTCAGCAGAGTTTTTTTTGGAGGCATGGTCATCCAACGGTGTCACACATTAGACCAATGGTCTGGATCACTCAACCGTGAGCCCCACTTGTCAATCTTCGGTTAAAAAGAATCAATCTTAAACACTCAAATCAGACCGTTAGATCAAACGGGTGTGATTAATGAGCTAGGATACATCCATGGCGGGGCCCACCAAATGAATGGCCCAGATCTCGTGAAGACCCAACGATGGTATGAACATCCCCTCCCGGCGCATCATAGTCGTTTAAAAGGTGCTGCCAAACTTTTGAACGGTTTGATGGAAGTCAATCGTTTTTCCCAAAATACCGTCGAAAAATGCTCCATTTTACACTTTCTTTTTTCTTCGAAAGTTGTGCAGTTAGTGGAACCTTAACCAACGCTGCCTAATTTTCATCACAGTCGTTGGAAATAAGCGCATGAATTTTCTTTTTAGAAGAGTTATATGATACTCTGTCTGCATACAACACCTGATACGCATGCACTCAGAAACTGTTCACATCACATACATTAACATAACTTAAACCAACTAAAATGTAGAGCCTTCTGTTGCTAAGTGATGGTACAAAAAAAAAAAAAAAAAAAAAAAAAAATAGATTGGTTGAATAACCCCAACTTATGATTTATGGTCATTTCTTTTATGAAATAGGGCCATTGTAAAATTTTCATCTTTAACCATCCAATAAATATCCACCAAACCTATAGGCAGGTAATCAAATGGGTGTAGTTTTTTTTTTACTTCTAGATGGATCTAAACTTGGAAATGTAATTTTGACATTTTAATTTGATTTACTCGCATAGCGCACATACAATTTCGTAAGTAATTTTTAAGTGCCTGCACATCATACATCACAATCAGCCAGAGTAGACGATGTGGACATCTATTTATGTATAGGCATGTGGTTCATGTGAATGGTTCAAATTTCTCTTAAGTTACCTTCAAGTGATTTTTTCAATCAAATGATGCATATTTAAATTAAATGGTTTTTAATGTGGTCCCCCATTGCTAAAAAACTAAAAACTTCTACTTTTAGATAGTCATGACTCAAATGAGTTGACTGGGTGACTCAGCTTTAGTCTAGTCAATTCCAAGTAGGTTTATATAATGTGAAAAACTGGGGAGAAGGCTAAATAATAAATAGATTCAAACCTTGTTTAATTATTTTAAGATAACATATTAAATATTATAATTTTAAATAGGCTAAAAAAATCCTAGCATCTATGCATGTGCTACATGGAATGGTAGATTGTAGCATAATCACTTGAGAAATTATATGATTCTAATGCATAGGTTGGTGTCCATTTTTTAACTTTTATTGTTTTACAAATAGAACCTAGGTTTATAAATCTAGGCTATTGACTTGACACACCTAGATGGGCCTATGAATGCCTAGGGCCCGTTTAGATGCAATATTAGAAAGGGACTTTGAAGTCTATAAGAGCTGTTTTGATCCAAACAACAGCTGATCTTATGCATTTGGATGCACTTTGCAAACTCCTTTTGCTCGATAAAATAGCTGCTAAAGCATGACTTGACAAAAACCAATCTGATTTTATTTTATTTTTTACCAAGTCCACCAAAAAACCAAGCTTAAATCCTGGTTTCTAGAAAACCCTTCCGTTTATGAAGTCCATCTAAGCAGGCCACTCATGTAAAGGGTTAGGATCTTTCGACCGTTAAGCATCTTGGAGTATCTGAAGATCAATGGGCCTGGCAATTGATGCAATGATTAGAATGGCCCGAAAAAAAAAAAAAAAACAAAATGGTGCATTAGAGCCATAAGAGGTCTATGATAGGGCGATTGGAAAGAAGCATTTTTTTATTTTTATTTTTAAATGTATGTGTGAAAGCTATGCCTATGAGGCGGGCCCATTCACCCTAATGGGTCTTGCGCATTGATGTGATTATGGCTTGACTCATGTGGACTAAAAATAGTGCATTTTCTCACTCTCGCACCGTGGCTATTTGTGCACATTTTGGCACCATAAATAATCCATATTTCTCACTCTCTCACTCTCATACGAATTTTCACTTACAATAAGAGGGGGAGAGAGTGGAGAAGAGATGGGAAAGTGAGGGAGAGGAGCTAGTGTGGAAGATCTACCCTGCTATCACTAGTCGGTAATGCATCCGCATCATGTCGCATTGCCGAAATCTCCCTAGCAACGATTTGAGAGCGCCAGTTAGCCAACCGGCGGGACCTAACATTAGGAGCAAGTCCAAACCTGATATACAGATCTAAGGTACGGACCATTATCCCTATGTTACCATTTATCGAACCTCATGTCACGATTAATGATTTGTGTCATGAATAGATGAATGCATGCTAACTTGTGCGTACTCATATGTCCCATTTACTTTCCATGAATTGTTATCCATGTGTAATGAAGCCTTTAAGTTCAATTGGTTGCTAGAATAGGTTGAATTTGCCAATTTGTTGCTCATGCTTCTTACTACTCACTTGCCTATCCACTTAATTTGCTTTACCGCCCATGACTTGCCATGTTAGTCGTAATACGGTTTGTATGTTCGATAAAATGCCCAAACAAAGTAGAATTTTCCTGATTTGCTATTTGTACACTTTCTTGTAGCCACGATAATTAATTTATTAGTATATTAATTAAGTGCAGTTATTTGGTTAATTGGGTTAGTCGGCAAACCATAAATTTAGGAGGATAGCCGTAATTGAGTCGGCCACCCCCGACTAGTCCGATTGGCCTGGGCTGAACGCGGACAATCGATAGTAGTTGGACTGCACAGGATGCTTGCACCCAGTGTTGGTTGAGCCTAAGTTCAACAAGTCCACCGAACTAGTCTACTAGTTGACCAAACATGGTGTACACCATGTATGTTCACGTCTGCTTGAATCTAAACACTCTCATACCCTAGAGAGGCCTTCTGATAACCGTTAGTGAGATGATCCTCAAGTCTTAGGAGCCAGACATGGTGGTATGTGACACTATGTTCGTGTTGTCAGTCTACGTTGGGGTGACAAGTCTCCCCGTAGTGACCAATGAGCAACCAATAAGGTTATGAGCCTGGTACATAAAAGTGTAATAATGTCGTGACCGTTCCACAATTGTGTTTGGGTGACGACCCTTACATCATTTGTGGGCGCCCTCCACCCGTCGATGGGTGGCCTAACCTTATGCGTCCGGGTTGTATCATTCGACTCCTGAGTGATTGGTCGGGCCAGTGTTAACCTCACATTGATTGAGGAGTTGTCATCTGAGTGGTAAACCCGAAGATGGATCAAGGATCACAGGCACAGAGCCACTACGACCGCCCTGTGCCTAGCAATTTGGATAAGGTCATTGATTACATGGAGATGATCCACCTTCCCCAATCTTGCTGAATGAACAGACTTAATTAATTCACTTTGCTAACATGAGCATTCATCACATTGCATTAGCTAGGTGTGGCGACTCGGCAGCTGAGGTCGCATGATGAGGGAGTGTTGGTCACTTGCGAATGTGAAGTTAGAGTCGCTATGAGGGAGTATTGGTCACTTGCGAATGTGAAGTTAGAGTCGCTATGAGGAAGTGTTGGATGGCGAGGGCATGCATCATTTCATTATAGCATCACGTGCATTAACAAAAGTATTTAGGAAATATATGTTTAAGTTACTTTTTATTAATTGTGCATGTGGGTTTAATAACTTGTGTAATTTGATGTCAATGGAACCACTGAGTTGATCACTCACTTCCACTGTAGGACGGTATTTTAAAATATCAACTAGATCCTATCATATATGCAGGCACCCTAGAGTCCAACGCGTTGGACGAGGCATCCATAGACTCAGAGGAGGACTCCTCGTATATCCAGTTACTCAGTAGGCCGATGTAGGACGCCCATGGGTCGTCGATGAGATCTTAGAGTTGATGCATTTGTAAATTTTGTACTGCATATTTTGCTCAACGGTAGTGACGTACTCTAGATGGACATGTTTTATTGATAGCTGATTTACTTGCATTAAAATTTACGTTTATTCCAAAGTATATTAAATAGTTTATTTTAATTCTATGAACTACTTAAATCTCAGGTGAAACGAACTATAAAATCCAGCTTTCGCAAAGCGTAAGTGGCACCCAAGATATCGAGAGCCGAATATTTACTTAGCCCCCGAAATTCAGGGCATACACACACACACACACACACACACACACTAGTCTACTCAAGTTACCAACTAAGGAACTTGTGTCAAAGAATGGAAAAACAGGGTCAATGGAAATTTTGTACTAAGAAAATTTGATGTCAATGGAACTACTGAGTTGATCACTCACTCCCATTGTAGGACGGTATTTTAAAATATCAACCAGATCCTATCATATATGCAGGCACCCTAGAGTCCAACGCGTTGGACGAGGCATCCATAGACTCAGAGGATGACTCCTCGTATATCCAGTTACTCAGTAGGCCGATGTAGGACGCCCATGGGTCGTCGATGAGATCTTAGAGTTGACGCATTTGTAAATTTTGTACTGCATATTTTGCTCAACGGTAGTGACGTACTCTAGATGGACATGTTTTATTGATAGCTAATTTACTTGCATTAAAATTTACGTTTATTCTAAGGTATATTAAATAGTTTATTTTAATTCTACGAACTACTTAAATCTTAGGTGAAACGAACTATAAAATCCAGCTTTCGCAAAGCGTAAGTGGCACCCGGGATATCAAGAGCCGAATATTTACTTGGCCCCCGAAATTCAGGGCAGATATATATATATATATATATATATATATATATATATATATATATATATATATATATATATATATATATATATATACACTAGTCTACTCAAGTTACCAACTAAGGAAATTGTGTCAAAGAAAGGAAAAATAGGGTTTAAGTAAACTTAGTTTCTAATGCATTAAGATCCAAAAATTTGGCAGGATGCATAGTATACAATCAAGTATCACTTGAACTATATATGTTGGGATGCCTTGCACAAAATTTAGGATTTAGCCTCCCGAAACAAACCAGAATTATGGATAATTGTTGAGGGTCAAATATTGCATATCAGACCCCAGTTAGTGCCTAGATTTACAAATATGGTACTGTTTAACAGCCCGATTTAATCGTGTTTGTGATGTAGGGTGTATTTACGAGCTTGGATTGGAATATGATGCTAAAAGCTGAGATTTAGCGCTCAAGATTCACCAAGGCAAGGGACGGACCTCAGGGGATCAAGATCAGTGGATTTACACGCCAAAGATCTGAGAAAACTGAGAAACTGAAGCTCAAGTGGCCTGAAAGTCAGCTAGAATGCAAGATCACAAGGTTCTCATCATCTGATCGGCTCAAAACTCTATACAGGGCCTGAGGACTCTAAATGAACCGTACACGTCAAAATTCATCCGTCAGATCATCGCAGAAGCAGCCCAACAGACAGATCAGCCCATGAATTATCAAATTGGGGCCCGCCTGTCATCTGAAAATGATTAAACTTTGGTCTTAACCATTTAAAAGAGATGACACACTGAATGGACGGTTTGGATTTACTGAAACAACACCCTAGGGGGTCCCACTTAGAGTGTGTGCACCCCATCCACGTTCACCCGCTGTGCACCGTGAACAGCAAAGACGGTCACTCGTCTTTGACCGACTCCGAGCAGGAATCTTCGTCTTCATCAGCAAGCAGGGACTTGCGGTTGGGTGCAGGTGGGCCATAATCATCATCCAGGTTGATGATCTGATCCGTTGATTACACTCAAGAGGCTAAACCGACCGTACCCTGATTGGAGGCCTGATTTGTTTGGACATTTCATGTATATGGGGATTCAAACGTAGGACGGACGATGGATTATCAGATTCTGTAGGCCACACCGAAACCAATCCAAAACCGACCCTTCCCAGATGGTTTTTCAAGGGAAAACTAATGGACGGAGTGGATTTTTACAAAGACACCGATCTTGGGCCCACCGAGCTTCTCAGCGTAAAAGATTACGCAGACTCTGTTTGCGATCATCTAAGAAGTCCGGCCACGGTGGACCATTGTATGCACATGATCGTGATTGGATCTTCGATCAAGACCGTCCAATGCTCTCAAGTGGAGGCGTATACCTCAGCCATGGTGGCCATCTGCATCAATACAAGGCGTACAGGAAGAGATGTGATCAATAGCAGGATAGACGGTGGAGGGATTTGATCCGATGGGCCACATGAAACCAGTGAAAAACGATACTTCCCGACCGAAATTCCGAGAGGAATTCAATGAAAGGGTTGGATCTCTCTGTTGACTTCATTCATGGCCCCCACCGAGCTTCCCGTAGCTCCCCTGCGTATGATTTACACGGGTTCAACGTCCGGAGAAAAACTGGAATTTTCGGGTTGTTATGCATCCATCAGGAGGATCGGATAGCCAATCCGAACCGCCCAAATTCACGTCATGGGGTGGACGACCATTCCCAAGGAGTCTGAACGGTCTTGATGGCGATGGATCTCCATGAAATCTGCAAAAATCGGATCATGCGATCATTATTTTTTTAACTACGTACATGGCTGCGTAAGCTCCTCCAGTCACCTCCCTGTTGCTATAAAGAGAGAAGAGAGAAGGGGGAAAAAATATCTCACGGCTGAAGTTCAAGGAAGAAAGTGAGGAGAGAGAGAGAAACACAGGGAGTAAAGTAGGGTTTTTAATTGTTTTTCTTCTTTCTTTTCTCTATTTTGTCATGAGATCTAGTCCACTCATGTGTGGCTAAACCTCTTAGCTAGGGCTAAGAGGTGAAGCTTGTAGCTTGATGGGAGGCCTCTTTGCTTGTGCCTTTTGTTTAGACTGATCTGATATTGATTTGGGTTTAATTAAGGGAATGTTTTCAGTGTTTAATGGTCTGTTGTGACTGAAATTACAATGGGTCTGCAATGGCTTTGAGCATGTTCTTTTCCTCTTTATGTTTATGACGTCAGGAAGCCCTGTTGTTCACCATCGTCTCCTGGGCATGGTTGGATGTCGGTACCCTTCCTAACCTTCATACATTGATTGGTTGGTAATTAGTTTAATTCTGTTGTTTACTTTGTCTCCTAGGCATGGTCTGGTGATGGAATCCATTCTAATTCATATACCTTTCATCTCTTGAAACCTATATCAATGGCAGTTCAGTTAATTTTCTTAATTTTTAATCCAAGCATAAGATCTCCCTGATCTCTACAAGTGGATCCTCTGAATCCCTAGTTTTCCACTTCTGAATTCTCTTAAATTTTAGTTTAATTATTTCACCATTATTCCTCAAATTATAATTGATTTAGATTTCATCTCATTCTAGTTCTAGATCTGGTTATTTTTAGAAAGCGTACAAGTATCAGTCCCTTGGGATTCGACCTCGGTCTTACCGAGTTTATTACTACATCACAACCCTATACTTGGGGAGTGAACAATAATAAAGCAATGAAATAAATCAAAGCATCAATCACACACCACACAAGAGATTTTTACGTGGAAAACCCTCAAAGAGGTAAAAATCACGGGACCTCGTCCAGATCAACAATCCACTATGAAGTAGAACGTTACAATCTTCTTCACTCACGCAGGAGTGGATAAACAATAAGAGAAAAATAGAGAAAACGGAGAGATCTAACTGATTACGAGGACATAGAAGCGATGAGATATAGATTGCACAGTAGAAAACCTCCACGAGCAGAACCTCTCTTCTATAAGCTTCCTCTCTCTCTTTCTCTCTCTCTCTCTCACCTTTGATAGCCCTAAACCCTTTAGCAAATCCCTTGTAAAACTTTAGGAAACCCTCTTGTTGAACCTAGAAAAACCCTAGGCAACCCCTTTTATAGTTTAGGAAACTCCTTTCCGCATCCCTATTGCGAAAGGACTTAAATCCGCAGTTTCGCGCAAAATCGCGGAACAAACTGCGTAACCTTCAACTAGTCGAGCTTAGTCTTCGACTAGTCGTAGGTCCCCTTCGACTAGTCGAACATTCCTTCGCCCAGTCGTAACTACAGTAAAAAATAGCAAAATTACTTGCTGGACTTTGAGTCGAAGTCCTCGACTCGAATCTTCGACTGGTTGACCACCAGCCTTCGACCGGTCAAGGAGCAGGGCCCTCGACCGGTCGAAGATGGGTCAAAAAAACCCATCAAATCTCCCCCTTTTTGACCTAGGAGGGATCCACCTTCTTCAAGCTAGCCAGGTTTCTACAAACCTCAAACTTGCCCTTGAGCAAAGCCTTGGTCATCATGTCTGACCCATTATCGTCCGTGTGGACTTTCTCAAGTTGTAACACCTTCTGTTCCAAAGTATCCCTGATCCAGTGATATCGTATCTCAATGTGTTTCGACTTGGAATGTTGACTTGCATTCTTGCTCAAGTGTATAGCACTCTGACTATCGCAATAGACCACGTGCTCCTCCTGCTTCAGGCTAAGTTCCTATAGGAACCTTTTCATCCAAAGCATCTATTTGCATGCTTCTGTGACTGCAATGTATTCGGCCTCTGTCGTCGACAATGCTACGACCTTCTGTAGCTTGCTCTTCCAAGAAACTGTTCCCCTTGCAAACGTGAACATGAACCCTGATGTAGACTTCCTGGAGTCTATGTCACCTGCCATATCTGCATCTGTGTAGCCCTCTAACACAGGTTTTCCGTCACCATAGCATAGGCTTAACCTGGATGAGCCTCTTAGATACCGTAGTATCCATTTCACCGCTGCCCAATGCTCTTTGCCAGGATTGGCAAGGTACCGGCTGACAACACCAACCGCATATGCTATGTCTGGGCGTGTACACACCACAGCATACATTAAACTTCCTACAGCTGACACGTAGGGTATCTTCTGCATCTCATCCACCTCTACCTTCTTCTTGGGACACTGCCTGTCGCTCAATCTGAAGTGACCATCCAGTGGAGTACTGACGGATTTCGCTGCATTCATATTGAACCGCTCTAGGACTTTCTCAATATACCGCTCTTGTGATAGCCAAAGCTTCCATCGCTTCTATCACGGGTTATCTCCATCCCTAGGATCTGTCTAACCGGGCCCAAGTCTTTCATCGCAAAAGACTTGCCCAACTCCTATTTCAGCCTGTCAATCTTCTTGATGTCTTTTCCCATGATGAGCATGTCATCAACATATAACAGTAGAACTAAGAAATCATCATCTGAGAACTTGCGCGTGAACACACAGTGGTCCAACTCCGTTCTGTCATACCCGTGTTTCAACATAAACGAGTCAAACTTCTTGTATCATTGTCGTACAGCTTGTTTCAGCCCATACAAGCTCTTCCTCAGTCTACATACCATATGCTCCTTGCCCTTGACTTCGAACCCCTCTGGTTGGTGCATGTAGATCTCTTCTTTTAGGTCACCATGGAGAAAGGCAGTTTTAACATCTAACTGCTCTATCTCCAGATCCATGCTAGCCGCCAACCCAAGCAACATTCGTATGGATGTCATCTTCACCACTGGTGAGAATATCTCCTCGAAGTCTATGCCTTTCCTCTGACCAAACCCTTTCACTACAAGTCTGGCCTTGAACCTCTTCTGTGAATTCTTCTGCTCAATCTTCTTTCTGAACACCCACTTGTTACTCAAAGCTTTCTTGCCCTTAGGCAATTTCACCATATCATAGGTGTGGTTCTTATATAAGGATTTCATCTCCTCTTGCATAGCTTTCAACCACTCCCCCTTATGCTCATCGGCTAGGGCCTCAGAATAATCTTCTGGCTCTCTCCCATCGGTTAACATAATGTACTCATGCGGCGAGTACCTCTTGGACGACTGTCTGTCCCTAGATGACCTCCTCACCTGTGGCTCAACAGGTGGATCAAGTGAGGGCTGCTCCCCTGGTCCATCTTCTGAAGGAACTCTCTCGTCCTCTGCACCTTGCTGTACTCCCCTGTCATCAGGCACCACGGGAGGAGTAACCGGATCCATGTCCTCTAGCTCACCTGAACTAGGCTGGTTCTTCTCTGGCTTACCAATGTCTTCTATACACTGATCTTCAAAGAAAACCATATCTCTGCTCCTAACGAGCTTCCTCTCAGTTGGATCCCACAATTTATAACCGAACTTTTCATCACCGTACCCTAAGAACACACACTGCCTGATCTTCATATCGAACTTGGACCTCTCATCCTTTGGTACGTGAACAGATGCCCTGCATCCAAACACCCTGAGATGACTGTACAATGGATCATGTCCAGTCCACACCTTCTCAGGTACTTCTCCATTCAACGGGCTGATGGAGACCTGTTTATCAAATACACCGCCGTGTGCATTGCTTCTCCCTAGAATGTCTTGGGCAACTTCGCATGGGATAACATACATCTGATTCTCTCAACAATGGTGCGATTCATTCGCTCAGCTACACCATTATGCTGGGGGGTCTTGGGAACCGTCTGTTCATGCCATATACCCAGGGACTTGCAATACTCATGAAAGTCGCCAATGTATTCACCACCATTGTCAGTGCGGATGCACTTCAATGATCTACCTGTCTCTCTCTCTCGACCATAGTATGAAACAATTTAAACACACCAAAGACCTCGTCCTTAGATTTCAAAGCATAAACCCAAACCCTCCTAGATGCATCATCTATAAAAGTGACAAAATACAATGCCCCACCCAAGGTTTTTGTCCTCATAGGACCACAAACATCAGAATAAACCAAATCTAATGCATGCACTTTATTAACATGAGAAGCGCGATTTTAACAAATGAAACTCTATATCTTTGTTTCCCTGATAAACAATCAAGACAGGTTTTGAGAGGTATACCTGTCACGTCTGGAAGGAGCAGCTTCCTTGCTAGTAGCTGAAGCCCTTTTTCACTCATGTGGCCTAGACGCCTGTGCCACATGTCAATAGCTGAATCTTCCACTGCGTTTAATCCACCGTTGCACATACTGACACTTGCCTTGTAAAGGGTGCAACACTTCTTTCCTCTAACCACGATCAACAAACCCTTGATGAGCTTCCATCGCCCACCAGCAAACCGGCTTTCATAGCCATCATCATCCAACTTTCCCGTCGACATCAGGTTGAGGTGAAGGTCTGGGATATGCCTCACATCCCTAAGAACCAATGTGCAGCCCACATCGGTCTTCACACAAATATCACCTACTCCCACGATCTTTGATACGCCAGAATTTTCCATCTTCATAGTCCCATAGTCACCTGACTTGTAGCTTATGAAGGAGTCCCTGTGTGGAGTCGCATGAAAAGAAGCTCCCGAGTCTATCACCCAGTCGGTGCCCTGACTCGTAGTCATGAGATATACATCATGATCAGCAGAAAGAATAACTACCATGTCGCCATCTGAAGCGACCGCAGTTGAATCTGATTCATCTTCCACGACATTCATGCTTGTAGTGGCCCTTCTTGCCACAATTCCAGCAAACAACATCTTTTCTGTTACTCGACTTGCCTCTTAATTTATCTCTGGCCTTCCCGCCCTTCCTGTTCTTTCCTCTCCCCCGTTCCTGCGTCACAAGAGCCTCTTGCTGAGTAGACCCCTGAGACTTCCTTTTGTCTCCTCATAGAAGAGACAACTGGTTACCTGTTCTATGGATATCTTTCCGTTTGGCGCAGAGTTACTTAGAGACACCACCAATGTCTCCCAACTGTCAGGCAACGAACTAAGCAATAGTAAAGCCTGCAATTCATTATCCAGGACCATCTTCATAGAGGTGAGTTGGTTCACTATATTGCTGACCTCATTCATGTGCTCGGCCACAGAACCACCATCCTTGAACTTGAGATTCACAAGTCGCCTTATCGAGAAATATCTTATTACCGGGCCGTCTTCCTCTCATACTGACCCTTGTAGTTTCAACCATAGCTTCATGGTGAGGTTTCCGTAGACACATGGTGGAACACAGAATCATTCAACCATTGTCTAATAAACCCCACCGCCTTTCGATCCGTCTTCTTCCAATCATCATCAGTCATATCCTTGAATTTTACTGATATGCCTAAGATTGAAGAATATAGATCCTTGCAATAAAGCAAGTCCTCCATCTTAGCCTTCCATATGGTCCAGTTAGAACCATTGAGGCTGATCATCCTTGAGCCACCTTCCATAATTCAAAACCGATCCTACCCGTTCAATGAACCTGGCTCTGATACCACTTTGTTGGGATGCCTTGCACAAACCTTGGGATCTAGCCTCCCGAAACAAACCAGAATTATGGATAATAAAGCAATGAAATAAATCAAAGCATCAATCACACACCACATAAGAGATTTTTACGTGGAAAACCCTCAAAGAGGTAAAAACCACGGGACCTCGTCCAGATCAACAATCCACTATGAAGTAGAACGTTACAATCTTCTTCACTCACACAGGAGTGGATAAACAATAAGAGAAATAGAGAAAACGGAGAGATCTAACCGATTACGAGGACATAAAAGTGCTGAGATAAAGATTGCACAGTAGAAAACCTCCACGAGCAGAACCTCCCTTCTATAAGCTTCCTCTCTCTCTTTCTCCCTCTCTCTCACCTTTGATTGCCCTAAAACCTTTAGCAAATCCCTTGTAAAGCTTTAGGAAACCCTCTTGTTGTACCTAGAAAAACTCTAGGCAACCCATTTTATAGTTTAGGAAACTCCTTTCCGCATCCCTATTGCGAAAGGACTCAAATCCGCAGTTTCGCGCAAAATCGCGGAACAAACTGCAAAACTTTCGACTAGTCGAGCTTAGTCTTCGACTAGTCGTAGGTCCCCTTCGACTAGTCGAACATTCCTTCGACCAGTCGTAACTACAGTAAAAAATAGCAAATTTACTCGCTGGACTTTAAGTCGAAGTCCTCGACTCGAATCTTCGATTAGTCGACCACCAGCCTTCGACCAGTCGAGCAGGGCCCTGACCGGTCGAAGATGGGTCAAAAAAACCCATCAATATATGAGTGAGAGAAATATGCAAATGTTAACCAAAAAACGAAAGGGTATGGCCGGACTGCCACCAATGCACATGGAGATGTGGAGAGAAGAAATGAGAGCTAAGGTACTCTTCCTAGAGGAAATAATGTAGATCTCAGGTCTTGACCATACTTCGTTGATTTTGAATGGTTGAGATGACTAAGATGCACGTGTAGGCTGAGATGGACATTTGCGATAGCTTAGATGTCAAGACAATCCATAATGGACAGTTGTGGAACTCATAAACATAACAAGGGTATTGCTAAAAGTTGTTGGATTCTTGAGGCTAGATATTGAGAGTCTTCTTCAACTCAAGCTCTTTCGTAGATACTACTGGATGTCTCTCTATAGCCAAATTCATAGAAATAAGATGGGTGTGCCTCTATTTATAAAAATTAGCCTTGATAATTAGATAATTTCTAATACTTTGAAGGGCAAATACTAACACATGGCATGATCTGATTGGTTGGAGGACACATAATATCATAGATTCAGTTTGATAAATGGTAAAATAAGTAATTTCACCATTTAGGAATATGAAATAATCATTTTTACCATAAGGCAGAAATCAAATTGCCATCCAGCCATTGATTTTCTTTTATCACTATTTGGAAAGATCTTATAAGATAACCTGATATTTGTCTAGATATACAAAGATTTGGACAACAATAAAATTGTCTCCTAATTTTTTACACTTTTGGTCACAACAACTTTGGGAGGCTTGTTCTTTGTATTGGCTTGCCCGAATAGGCTACTATTACCACTAGCGCTTGTAGTAAATTCATGATGGGCAACTATCCCTTAAAAATGGTTTAGGACTGATGTAGATTATCCTGACTAAGGGTTGGCACTCCAAGTTTACTTAATTACAGATATTTTTTGACCCAATTGAGCTCATGAGCCTTGTTGTGTGTGGTTTGGGTCTGTTAGGATACGTTTCCTAAGAAATTTTCAAACTTCATAAATCATCTCGCATTATCTAAAATAAGGTGCACGGTTGCTAGGGTGAAGTGCATGTCTACAGTATTTTTATACAAATAATCTTAACCGTCCATTTATAGGCAACTGGTCAAATATTAGTATGACCCAATCATTGTGATTTTTAAGGGTGGTTTGTGAAATGTATGTTAGACCTAATGGATCATTTGGATCTTATGATGTAGCATCCAAAGATCTTGATTGAACTCAATAGCACCTTGGGATCATTTCCCTTTCTTTAAAGTTTAGATAGTTTTTAATTTTATATAACTTATGCCACAGCCAAAGGTGTTTTTATTGGTAAGGTTCATTTATTTTGCATTAAAGATGGTGGGTTGATTCAAACCTCCACTATTTTATTTTATTTTTCCATGCTTTCAATTTACAAAACTCGGCCAGTGTACTCGGCATTATTTTTATACCAATACGAGTTGACTCACCGAGTTTTTAAGCAGATAGGATAGTGTTCCTAACTAAGATTGCGGATCCACTTATATTAATTATATATACATGCACATGTGGACAATAAGATCTCACATACAACTCAGTTGTACTGCTAAGTTACGGTCCAGCTACTGCAAAATTGTCAACTTTTCATATGTGGCTGACATCCAGCCATCCAAAAGGTTGATGCCAGCTTAGAAGATCGCCTGGCACAAAAATTAGGCCGATCCACTCATCAGGTGGCCTATTTATATACATTGGATCAGATCAATGGCTATAAATTGATTTTGACAATCAGGCCTACATGATAAGTGGATTCTTCATAAAGTTTTCCACATGGTGGGTCCCACCTTTTGGATATACCTAACATTTGGACGCTTCTGCAGTAGCTGAACACTAACTTGTAATTCAATGAGTTGCATGTGAGAGGGGGAGGCCTGAAACTTTAAATAATCCAATCTTACGTTGGATTTGCAGCTTGTCTTGACAAAATCTAATAATGGTAGAGAGGTATGACAAGAGTAGCAGTTGGTTCATTTCCATATTATCACATGGGTTTTGGTAAAGCCCACACGCGTGTACAAGTCAGCTGCACACCCACCACATGTGCCAGCATGGCTGACACGTGCAATATCGAAGCCATTCATCAGAAGGGTGAAGATTCCATGTCCCTATAATCAGGATGGTCCACTTATCTGGTGGGCCATGATTAAGTGAGAAAATGTACGGTTGGGAAATTTTGTCCGAAGTTTTGTAAATGGTTGAGTTTTGTTTTTGGACAGTAACATATACATAGTGAGGTGCTTCTGATGAATGGCTTGGATCTTTTAGCTGTATGACGTGCTGGCATATGTGGTGGATTGTGCACGCGTGTGGGATGAGCAAAGCTTTTATCATATTACCTACTACTAGGTTTGATCAAAGACGTTCCGATGTACTGAAATACTATACGTTGGGACTTTAGCATTTCAATCTGGATAATATTCCGATGATGCAAGTGATTCGATGTACCTTATTGCAATACATCAGGATGTATTGGAGCAAACATCTTTGCACTTCCACATAAATTCCACCTGTGTACTGTGAGTGTACTCGTAGCAGGGCATTCTCCATCCAAGGAAACCCTACCATATTGACGGTTTGAATCTTTTTTTTCTTTTCTTTTTCTTTTCTTTTTTTCCTTTTTTTAAGTCAAAGAGTGCCGATATACCTTATTTCGATACATCAGGATGTATTGAAGTATTGAAGAAAACGTCTTTGCACATCCGCCAAAATTCCACCCGTGCCTTGTGAGTGTACTCGCAGAATATTGTACCGTGATTGACGTGGGAAGGGCCCACGTGTGCTCTGATCAGAACCGTCCATCATGTGATTTATATTTCACGGAAAGTTTTAGATCAAGCTGATATTTTTGTTTTCCATTAATCAGGGTCTGTACAACCTCATCAATAGGTTGGATGGCAAATAAACATTTATGGTGGACCTAGAAAGGTTTCAACTGCATGGTGTCATTATCCTCACCATTACCTGCGGTGTATTACACTTGAGCAGAAAAAATGGACGGATGGATGGTGTGGAAATAAAAACACATATGTAAAAGTGGGCCCCACAATGCCTAACACATCACCTAATCCGCGTTCCAGCCTGCACTTTCTATCCCAGTACACTGTTTTGCTGACGATGGGCCTGTTTATTTTCCAATTCATCATTGCTTAAACCTGAAATTACGGCAACAACCCCAGGGTGTGGGCAACTACTGTGTTTGGGCATTTTCTATCTCTTAAACAGATGGAGGAAAGTCAGGAGCCCATGATGTATATGTCTCATCTATGCTGACCATCCCCTCCGCCAGCTTATTTTTGGGTATGAGTTCAAAAATGAGTCTGATGCAAAGGTTAAGTTAACCACACCATGGTAAATAATAGGAATTGAATGCCCACCGTTGATAACTTCTTAGGGGCCATGGAAGTTTTAGATCAAGCTAATATTTGTGTTTTACTTATATTCACGTCTGCATGACCTTATGAACTTGTTCGACGACAAATAAACATCAATGTGGGCATTAGGAAAGTTTCAACTTTTGACAATTGAGGTCAGGACCATTGTTTTCTGTAGTGTGGTCCACTTGAGCTTTAGATCTGTCTCATTTTTAAACTTTTACTAAAAAATGAGCTGACGGAATATATGGACGGCATGGATAAGATTTACATCCTGGCAGGCCCAACACTTTTTAACAGTAAAATCAAACTATAGTGGAATTCCTAAAAGAAAAACACAAATTTTGAAGATTGCATTTACACAAGAACCAACAAAGTAATGATGGGTCAATTACAGGTGTTTAGGGTTTAATTGAGAAAAAACAAACAGTAAATACCTTTGCTCCCTAGAATTCCTTGTTAGTTTTTGCACCCTTTGATAAATGACGGTAACCCTTAAATCTAATACCTGACATAGTTGTACAAGAATCTAGCCCGTCCAGAATAGCTTACACAATGGTAGATAGAGCATTAAAAAACATTTAGAAGATAAGATTAACCGTTTGATTATATTAATCATCTGATTTTCCTTTTAAATATGAACCACTCACTATTTTTTTTTAACCATTAATCAGATGGGCCTGCAATTTCGATAGCCTGGATAACTGTACATTAGGGCCAGAAGTGAGGAGGATGAGTCACCATAATCTTTTGCACCATAAAAGACTAACACAGGAGAGTAGTCTTTCAGTTACCTCTCAATAATCAAAGGGTTAGAAATTTTCCAATATTACTTTTGAGTCTTTGGTTACACGTATCAAAGATGAGTACTCCACATAAATGGTTTGGATCATTAGCAAATGACCTCGTATCAATAAGTTGAAGTGTATATATATATATATATATATATATATATATATATATATATATATATATAGGGAAAAGGCACAATGCGCTCAAGCTGACAATAAGCTCCCGTGAGGTTGAGTTGTGTGTGGCCCCACCGTGATGCGTTTCGACCATCAACACCGTGCATTTGATGGGATGCACCATTCCAACGTATGGGATATCGCAAAATTCAAGTCAATCCATGAACTTATGTGGACCACACCATCTAAAATTATGTGAAAGCCCCGCACCATTAAAACATATAAAAGCATTTTTGTGGTGCCCATCCGAGATTTGGTTTGCAAATCCTTGGTCCAATGTGTCCTCATTCAATGGGACACACATAATGGATGGACTGGATTTTCAAACCACATCTCGGTGGCCCTCAAAATGGTTATGAATGTTTTAATTGACCTCTTCACTTTTGTTTAGTGGTGTGGCCCACACAAGTCACGGATTGACTTGATTTTTTAACTTAGGCCCATGATGGAATGATGCACGGTGATGGGGTAGATGTTCAACACATCACGATGGGGCCCACACAGCTCGACCTCATGGGGCGTTAAAATCAGCTCAAGCGCATTGTACCTTTTCCCATATATATATATATGTATATATATACATATATATATATATATATATATATATATATATATATATATATATGTATATATATATATATATATACATATATATATAGGGTGTATCTTAGGGGTTTTTTAATTCGTTCCAAAGGATTTCAAGGGCTTATAAGGGAGATTCGAGGCTTGTTCGAATCGGGTAATTTCTCTTATAATTTTTTTCTTTCATAGACTGTTATTATCGCTTTGTGTTATACTTTTTTTCTCGAAAGGGCTTTGCCATGTTAAATTTGGAGTGTTTGTAATTGAACTTGGTTGTGCGATTAAAATACTTTGCTTGATTCATTTTTGTGTGCTTCCACGGTCCCATAACAAGTGGTATCAAAGCTTAACGTTGAAATACAGTTTGAATCAGAAAGCATAGTGTCAATGGCTTATAATCCAAAGTTCGAGGTTGAGAAATATTTCAGAAAAATAATTTTGAACTATGGAATGTCAAAATGATTAGTCTCCTAATTTAGTAAGGATTGGATGATGCACTCCTTAGAAGCGACCAGAATCTATAACAAATGATGGTTGGAACAAGATAATAAGAAAGCAAAAATCTCTATCCAATTATGCCTAATGGATGAGGACCTCTACAATATCATTAGAGAGAAACTGCAGCAAGTACAAGGGCGAAATTACAGGACATCTACGCGAAGAAATCTCTTGAGAATCGCTTGTACTTTAAGCTTCATTTGTTCAATCTGAAAGTGCCCTTGTTTGTCAATATACGTGAATGTTGAGTCTGTCTGTCAAGTGAGCCGCATATGTAAACTATAAGACCAAGACTCATCAAGTCGGAGAAGTCCGAGTGCGCTTTACAGGTGTATTAAGCCTCACTTCCCAAACCAAACCCTATCAGGTAAAAGTCCAATTTGGAATACATCTAAACATGCCGAAAATCATCTTTGTAAAACCCTTGGTAAGCTTAGATTAGATTTGTTTAAAGCCTATGAAGATAGAAGCAAAATAGAAAATTTCCACGTTCTGTCGTTTGCAATCGAAGTGTAATCGAGATAGCTTTGATAGCATCAAATCAATGCCTTACAAGTCCAGTAACCAACTGTGAAAAACCTAATATCTCCAACAAGGTTTGAAATACTCTAATTATATTCGATGCAATCAAATCACTTTCGATGGCATCGAAGTAAGTTAGTCGATGGCATCGAACACAGTTCGATAACATCGAAAAGAGGACCAGTTTGTACAACAAGCTTACATGGAAAATCATATATTCTTAATGGCATCGAAAATCATTCGATGACATCGGAATTCAAATTTTGATGACATTAAAAGGTTGTTCAATGGCATCAAAATATGGACCAAACTGTCCAGAATGTTATTATAGGAAAATCTATTTTTCACTTGATGGCATCGAAGCACGTTCTCAATATGTTCAGCAACCAAGTGATATTTTTAAAGGAAAATCCCGCTAGCATCGAGGCATCTCTTGATGACATCGAAGGCCCCTTCGATGACATCAAAAGATGTTCGATGGAATCGAATTTTATCTGTCCTGCACTTATTTGAAAATCATAGTGCAGAAAGTCGATGCAATCGAAGAAGGTTCGATGACATCGAAGGATACTTCGATAGCATTAAAGACCCTTCAATGGCATCAACAATGACAGATTTTTGTCCATTTTTTACCATTGAGATTTGACTCTATATCAACACTTGAGTTGCTTCTTGGATATTTGATGGAGTATTGAAGAGAACTTTAAGAGAGTTATTATCACAGTTATTTTCCTTACTCTCAAGTCCTCTATCCCATATGAGTTCATCATTCAATCCATGCCTTAAGGTATTTATTGGTATATTCATAGTTTGGATTGAAGAATGAACTCCGGCCTTTATTGATCATCTAACAACACTCTTTAATGGCAAATCATTAGATCTTTAAAGGCTTTACTCATTGGAATCTTCTCTATATCTTAAATGCATATCATTAACTAGAGTAGATCAACCATACCCTAAACCCAACAACCTCAGTACCTCAATTGGAGCATCTACAAGAGGTTGTGGTTCAAGGGAGTTGAAGATTTTTCACCACTAGGAAAATCTTCAACAACATGTGCTAAAACGAAACTCACTCACTTACAAGTAAGTCTAAGAGTCCATTGAGTCTGAAGCCCTTTCTTTGTGTAGGATTAGGATTCAGAGTTTGAGTTGTCAAACTCGCTAAGACCTTTCATAAGCTTCTGACGGGAGAATATGTGTAGCGTCCTTATGTAGGATCTACTGCCATATGTAGGCATATAGGCGCCTTATGTAGGCCCTAAAAGTGTCCTCGTGTATGACTTATTGTCATATGTAGCTATAGAGTTGCCCTGTCTAAGCGCCTAAGGTTGTCTTGTTTAGGCTCCTAAGTTTAACCTTGTGTAGGTTGTAAAGGTTCATGATTAACCTGATTTAAAACCATTGGATAGTGAAATTCGGTACACTCATGAGTTGAGTGCGTCCGCCGGGAGTTGAGCAAACACGTACCAGAACCACTATATATGATCGTGTTTGGGATTGTCTCTACACATTTGTTAATTATACATATGTAGTTTAAATGCTTAATTATAATGCGTGATTAGATGAATATTTAGGATTGATAGGAATCACATCCCACACACTCATATACATTATCTCTATAGGTTAGTTTCTTATTTGCATATCTTTCATAGTTTATGTGATTGGATCATCTATGGCTTGGAAGCCGTGGAGTTAAATTTCCTTGATTAATTTGATTGGTAAATAATTTAAGTTATGCAATTTAAGTTTTCAACTGGAATATTTTTAAAAGTCCTATTTACCCCCCCTCTAGGACACTTGGACATAATTTTGTACTTCAATTAGCGGGTTTGGCCGCAATGTCACAATCTGAAGATGACAGAGGAGGCTGATGTTGAGGCTCACATTAGTAATTTTAACAAAATAATTTACAAATTGCTAGATGTGGAGGAAACGATAAAAAATGAGGATCAAGCATGTATCCTGTTGAACTCTTTCCCAGTTTCGTATGAGTCATTTTAGGACTCATTGTGCACCGGTAGATCGACCATTAGTGTCAATACTGTTACTCAGTCCTTCAAGGAAAGGTGATGAGAAAGAAAAGCAGTGACGTGGGCACCTCTACTGATGTATTGGTTACAAGGAAACAGAATTATGAGAGGGATAGTGGATCTTCTCGATCGATGTCCAAATCCATGGGCAAGAGCAAAGGGAAGTTGCTAAATTTGTGGCATGTCTAGGCATATGAAAAAGAATTGTACAAATCTTAAGGCAAGAAAAAAGAACTCGGAAGCTTATTCCAAAGAGGCAAACACTACAGAGTCTGATGGAGGTACAAGTGGTTATGATGTGTTGCCAATGTCCATGGTTGAACACTTATATGATGAACGTAAGGACAAGTAGATTTTGGATATCGAGGCATCATATTACATGACTCCTCATCGGAGTTGGTTCACCAGTTATAGAGAGTGCAATGGTGGCTGCGTATTTATGAGCAATAATAATGCCTATAATGTGGTGGGTGTTGGATCGGTGCGCATCAAGATATTTGATGGCATTGAGTGTACCTTAACCAAGGTGAGACACATTCTTAATATGAGGAAGAGCTTGATATCTCTTAGAACACTCGAGGCGCTTGGGTGCAAATTCACCAGTTTTAATCGCGTCGTTAAAGTTTCAAAAAGGACACTCGTAGTTATGAAGGAACTACGGAACAAAAATCTTTACAGGTTGATAGGAAGCACTTCATCAGGTGGAACTACGACGTCTATAGCGGATTCCATGTCTGCACGTATGTGGTATGCACGCTTGGACCACATGAGTGAGTGGGGCATGAAGGTATTTTCTAATAGTTGTTTAATTCCATCTTTTAAAAGCTTTTGATTTAAGTATATGTGAGTATTATATATATGGTAAACATTCAATGTTATCTTTTAAATATGAAAAATATGTATGTAATGATAGTCTTGATTATGTGCATTCCGATGTATGAGGGACATCGTCCATGGTTTTTGGTGGAGGATCGTAATGGTTCATCACGTTTATTGACGACTATCCAAGAAGTTATGGGTTTATTTTATGAAAAATTAATTCGACGTTTTCACCATCTTCAAGCAATGGAAGGCGATCGTGGAAAAATAGACAGGGCGAAAAGTAAAAGTACTAATGACAGATAACAGTCAAAAATTTACTTCGGGAGAATTCAATCAATATTGTAAAGAAGAAGGGATAGTGAGGCACAACATAATGCGCCATACAGCAGATCAGAACAGTGTGGCTGAGTGGATGAATCACATTATTTTGGAGAGAGCCTGATACATGATCAGTAACACTGGGTTGGGCAAGGATATGTAGATTAAGGTCGTTAACATAGTCTGTTACTTGGTAAATTGGTCCCCTTCTATGACAATTAATTGTAAAATTTTAGAGGAAGTGTGGAGTGATTATCAGGTGGACTACTCGAGATTATGTAGATTTGATTGTAATGCTTACTCTCATGTACTGCAGTCGAAAGAGATAAGCTAGACCAAATGTTTAAGAAATACATCTTTGTTGGCCATGGTGGTGGTGTAAAGGGGTACAAGCTGTATGACCGAGTCACACAGAAAATCATCATTAACCGTGGCGTCAAATTCGATGAAGGATCCTTGTTCTGTAAGGACGAGCATGAGCACAAGGAATCAAAAAAGTTAGTGATGGATGTTCAGTTAGACAGAGATGAGACACAGGCTGAGACAAAGATGTAGATAGAGATATAGGAGCAGGTGGGGCAGCCACCTGTGAGAAGGAATCCGCCACGGGATCCTAATTTACTGACAAGATATATGGATAATTATAATGTCGCATATGCCCTCATTACGAATGAGGGGGATCCATCTACTTTTCAGAAGGCTCTTGATGAGCTGGATGTCAAAAAGTAAAAAGCTGCGATGGATGATGAAATGGACTCCCTGTAGAAAAAAGTGACATGGATAATGATGACATGGGAGCTGATGGAGCTTTCTGTCGGCTGAAAAGTGATCGAGTGCAAGTGGATCTTCAAGAAGAAACATATTAGGTACAAGGCAATGTTGATAGCGAAAAGATATGTTCAAAGAGAGAATGTGTCAACTTTACTGAGGTATTCATACATATGGTGAATCAAGTATCTATTAGATTCGTGTTGGTGCTGGTTGCCCAATACGATCTTGAGCTGGAGCAGATAGATGTGAAAACTTCATTCATGCATGGGGAATTAGAAGAGCGGATATACATGAAACAACTAGAAGGCTTTAAAATAAAAGCAGCAGAGAATAATGTTTGCAGGTTGAAAAGATCGTTGTACAGCCTAAAACAGTCGCCAAGGCAGTGGTATAAAAAGTTTAATTCTTTCATGGTGAGTCGGAGGTTCACCAAAAATGAATATGATCATTGTATTTATTACAAGACATTGATGTATTTATTACAAGACATTGAATGATGGGATGTTCATTATCATTGTATTGTACGTCGATGACATGCTTATTGCTAGTCACAACATGTCTAAGATCGACTTAATGAAGACTTAGTTATCAAGGACATTTGAGATGAAAGACCTGGGAGCTGCAAAGAAGGTTCTTGGCATTGATATAGACAAAAAAAAAAAAAAAAAAAAAAAAAAAAAAAAAAAAAAAAGGAGCGGGCTTTGGTTATCTTAAAATAAAATACATTGAGAAAGTGTCGATGAAGATGGGATGGACATGACAAAGACAGTCAGTGTTCCTCCCGCAGCTCATTTTAAGCTTTCTTTTAAACAGTGTCGTAAAGCTGATGAAAACAAAAAGAGCAAGAGATGTCGCATGTGCCTTATTCGAGTACAGTAGGCAATTTGATATATGTCATAGTTTGTACTAAACTGGATATTTCACATGCGGTGGGTGTTGTCAGCAGATATGTGTCTAACCCCTACAAGAAATACAAATGAGTGAAATGGCTACTTCAATACATTTGAGGTACGCAGGACTATGTCTTGACATTTGAGAAATCAGGGGCCAAGTTAGTAGGTTATGTAGATTCTGATTACGTAGGCAGTATGGATATTAGAAGGTCGACTTCCGGTTACTCGCTTGTACTAGCAGGTGGAGTGATCAGTTGGATGTCGAAACTTCAGTCTATGATAGTTCTTTCCGCGACTGAAGCTGAATATGTAGCAATGACGAAGGTATTCGATGAATGTGTTTGGTTGAGAGGGATGATAAATCAGTTGGGGCTTCAGCAGGAGGTCGTGCTGATTCATTATGACGACAAAAGCACGACCAATTTAGCTAAAAATACTGTTTATAACTCATGTACTTAACACATTGATGTTCGTCACCACTTTATCCAACGGGTGCTTGAGGAAAGAAGCGTGACTCTCAAGAAGATTCACACGAGCGTGAATCTGACTGACATGCTTACTAAGGTGGTTCCTACATATAAGTTCAATTTATATGCAGCTTCTTTGAGCTTGGTGAAAGCGTAAATGGAAGACGGAGTGTGCAAGAGAAGTGATGGTGGAGCTATGATGCAAGGTGGAATTAGAGATGAGGAAAAATGAATTATGAAGAATGGCTATTGAAGACATGGTGGAGATTGTTATTGATGTCTTCAAATTTAAAAATCAATAGGTTTGTCGATGACAGCTCGATCCCATCAAGCATATTTCGATGCCATTAATGTTGGATCGTTTTGGTGTTTAGTTTGATGACATCGAAGATGTTTGATGCCATCAACAGTCTGTTGATGCCATTGAAGTGACATCGAAGTGTCATCAAATGATCACACACAGTTACACATATTTGCATAAGTGCGGGATTTATTTCTCATTTTGAATGTGATTCTCATAGAGGATATATATATATATATATATATATATATATATATATATATATATATGAGTGTAATCAGGAATAGAGTGTATATCAGTGGCTTTCTAATTCACTTCAAAGGGTTTCAAGGGCCTTAGGAGAGATTCATTGATCTCTCTCTTATAATTTTTTACTTTTATAGTGTGTTATTGTCGCTTTGTGCCATAGTGTTTTATTTTTTTTTTTTTCCTGAAAATGGTTTTCCCATATTAAATTTGGAGTATTTGTGATTAGACTTGATTGTACGATTGGAATACGTTGCTTGATTCATATTTGTGTGCTTTGCAGTTCCTGGTGCAATCCTATGTTCCTAGGATAAGAAGATTCACTCTCCCTTAACCCAATTTATTTAAGGCAATATGGATGATTTCTAAGTCATATCACATTGTCTAAAGGACTCGTAGTCATTAATGTCAATCACTAAGATCAACATTGTCACATCCATATCGCACATTAATTTTCCAGGACATAGGGCTCCGCCATATTGAGTACAAGATGCAATCAAGTGGCACTTGCGCTTTCTAATCTACACACGTCTTTTACGCAGCCCCTATGGAAGCCGACGTGTGTCGGGGAGAAGGGATGGAACAACCAAAGTCTCTGCGTTCCATCAACATAAAAGGATAGGTTACCAAATCAGGCATGCCAGCCTTCTTAGCTAGGGTCCACACAAGTTTTGGATCAGCCTAATATTTTTGTTTTACCTTCGTCATGATGAGAATCACCTTACGAAGGGTTGGATGGCATGTGAACAACACGGTAGGCCCTAATAAGGTTTGGACGGTTGGATGGCATGTAAACAACACGGTGGGGCCCAATAAGATTTGGATGGCTCTGTTTGAATCTGCCTCATTTTTAACCCCATGTCCTAACATAAGCTGGTGAAACTGATAAATGGATTAGATACCACACGGATATTGTGGTAGCCCCAAGATTAGGGGTCAAATGCAAGAAATTCCCGTCCAATTAAAAGCACTACCCCTTTTAAGAAATGTTCATATGCATTGGACGTATGGTGATTACCGTTCGTTCGTGCTGTGAAAGAACCATCCATAAGATTTTTTGTAGAATCCTAGCTATGAATCTGGTCCACGTTCCCATGCTCATCTTAAGTCTAAGATTCAATATTATCAAAGAATCAATTTTGAAGGTTCTAGGCAATGTACAATCACGCCTAGAACTATATATATATATATATATATATATATATATATATATATATATATATATATATATATATATATGTTGTGGTCGAGTAAAATATTTTCATTGCCTTGAGTTTCAGAGCGTCCATTCATCCTTGTGAGACACACTTGATGAATGGGTAGGATGACATATACATAATAGGTGGACCCATGTTCCTCCAAGACATTTATATGATGGCCTACACCATCCAATGTCTTACATTATTTTTTTCTGTGGCTCACCTGAGTTACAGAGAATCGATGTGGATGTAGTGGGTCCATGAGTTTCATAAATGCGAGAGCAAGCGTTTTCATTCCATAATGGAAATGGGATAACAAAGACTGTTGCTCAATAGTCCTCAATAGTCCCTCTCTAATCAGCAATTAAACACTGATGGACCTATGGATGTATCAGGTTCGGTCTCGAGTTTGTGCTATACAAACACCAACCCAATAAAACTTGGGTTGGGCTTCGGGTTTGAGGTCTCAGGCTGCCCAACCCAACCCGACCCGACCCGACCCAAACAGACATGTATGAAGGGTAAAACAAATATCATCTTGATTCAAAATTCTGTGTTGGAAAAAATAATTTTTATATGGTAGATATTTATATTATATATTTCTATTTTGTGGAACTGAAAGGATATGTTTCATTTTTTTTGTTAAGCCTGAAATTATCATGGTAAAATGGATGCAGAGTGGATAAAATAAATAAATCATCTGGAAAAGTCACAGTACGCAGTCCTCATTCAGATACTCCCATAATGGAAATGGGATAACAAAGACTATTGCTCAATAGTGCTAAATAGTCCCTCTCTAATCAGCAATTAAACACTGATTTTTGGGTACACACTTTACAAAATGGCCCAGTGAATGAGAGGTTCACAAGCTGTACATGTTCCATTCTAACATAACTCGCACATGCTTCTTGTATTTTAGACGCAACACTGAAACCTTTCTCAAAATAAATGTAACAGTGTGTTTGGTTGCACCAAATTTCATGAAATTTTCAACCAAATTAGATTGATTAATCATGAAATTTCATGATATTTTGTGCAACCAAACGAACCCTAAAACACTTTCAAGAATTACAATAACTCTGTTGAAACTTGCAAGCCATCATACAGCTTCAAAAGATGAAAAAAAATGCACAACAATTAAAACATTACAAAACAAACAAAAAAACAATCCAACATTTATGTTTATAGTATATTTATAAAAGAATAATACATAGCCATCAGCAATTCTCATCTCAAACAGTCATCACACCATGCGCAAACACTACATAATAACAGCAATTAAAACTGTCATCACAACTTCCCTTTCCCTCCTTTCCTACTGAGAAAAAAAAAAGACCTCAACAGAAAATCCACAAAAGTAAATACATGTATGAACTTTAATGCAACATCTTCATCTTTGGTGTTGCTTGAAGTTCATCCTTAGTCAACCACTCACGCTGACCTCTTCCATTACTGGTGCATCATCCTGCAAAAAAAAAAAACATTTTAAGATTTTAGGATCATTTATCACAATCAATGTCGTGTTCGTCAATCTGGAGATTCAGGACAACTGAGACATGGCCCAAATTCTGTTCCAGATAGATATGATTCTATAACCCGACATCAGGACATAGGTGGGATTGAAAGATCACATCAGTCCAGCAAAAATGGTCACGAACATTAAAGCATATGGTAATATTTACCACAAGTTCAAGCTGTGTGGAACCCCACCCAAGATGTGTTTGTGTTAATCCAAACCATGAATTCAAGCATTCCAGATGTGTGGGGTCTTCCCCTGTTGTGTAAATGTAATCCAATCTGTGAATCATTCTCATACAAAGTGGGACACACCAAAATGATCTATATTTTCACATGGTGTCGCCCACCGCCCCACCTTAGTATTTGGATTTCTGGGGGGCTCTCATCTTGATGAATGGGTCTGGACATTTCTTCCCTTAGCAACCATCCCCCTCCCAAATGTCCCCCATTGTTACCTTTGGGGTGGCCCACCTAAGTTATGGAGATCAGACTAATAACCAATTTAAAATTTGCATTAAGGAGATTTATCAAATTGATCTTTGTGAGAATTATACCCTATTTTCTTTGTCTTCCTGTTGAGTCTCCTCCTCCCCAGCAGATGTATCAGTTGGTTCTGCAGAAACAAAACACCCACATTTAGGAAGAGAACAGAAACAAATAAACATACAAGACCAACAACATAGCTCTGTGTAGTCTATTTGGTGCACTCTATTCCCTGCCATGAGATTAGAGATAGAATGCTGCCCCATGAGATTAGACTATACAGAATGTAAGGCTAAGCAGATTTAAAAGCAACCGATAAACACCACACGGGAAAAAGGTGACTGTCCATACTACAGTAGACACTTAATAGTTAAGAAAAGTGCATCATCGAACATTTACAAAGTGCAAGCCAATGTTTGAGGTATCATCCAAAACCGGGTACGTATCACCTGTTTATCAGTATCACCCATGAACGATACAGCTGTATTGGCCCATATCAGCCCAGAACAGCTGAATGCAGGAGTGATAGGGCTGTAACGGCAGTTCAAAACCTTAGTGCCAGCTTCTTAATATGCATAGTGATTAGGAGCATTGATCTGGTGCATCATCTCACCAAGCAGCAATATTGCTAGAAAATCATAGCCTAACCATGCAACTTCAGCCCATTTGGAATGCTGCTCTTTCTTTTAGTTAAACTGTGTTTGAGATGTTTCAGTTAGCACTTGAAGAAACTGTACAAGAACAAATTACCTTTTTCACAAGAGGATTTCTTTTCTGTATTCCTGACCTTCCCATTTCCTCCATTAATTTCCGGCTTAATTGCCCTTTGAGTTTTCTTCTGTAAATTACTACCATTAACAGAGTTGGTGTTGATGGAGTTTCTATTGAATGATGTCCTGTTCCTGGCTGCCGGCATTCCTTTCTGTATGCCCTCTTTCTTTACTGCTCCTTTGACTGATGAAGTACGAATATTTTCCAAATTAATGGACTTGGGTTTCAGACTCCCAGCTTTTGTGGTTGAAGATGCGTTGCTTTCTCCATCTGATGATTCAGGCACCTGAGAACAGGTCTCAGAGGCTTGTAACTGCTCCAAATCTTCTAATACATTGTAGCTTTCAAACACTTCCTTAGCAGGTTCTCCAAGTTCTAAAAGGTTGTGCCGACGTGCATATGATTTCAGCTCATCCCGCATTCGCTGCAGCGGCTGTGAATTTTCACCCAACCAGATGATGAGAATTATACAGGATAGACACACTTCATACATGTTTGCCAATGAAAGAAACACTTCATAGATGCATGCTAACAACAGAATGACTATAAATATCAAATGGATGTGGTTCAAAAACATGCTACTTTTGATTTCATATCTATAGAAATGCACCATGCACATTAATAAACAAATAAACTAGACATTCATATGCATATGTTACATTCATACATGCACTCATACATGAATTAAACAAATTAGCCGACATACCTCACATCCACATTCTAAGGCAAGCTTGAAGAACCCAAGTGAAATCGAATGCTTAGAAGCGGATTCGGATAGCTTAATCTGAGATATCCAGTAAGAAGCTGATGACAGAACACTGAATTTCTTTCTATTTGCCGACTTCGATACATCAGAAAGCGGCGTTTCACTTTTCCCTTGATTGTTAGCCGGTTTCTTTATCCTAGTTTCCAATATTGGTGTAACACCACCAACCGTTCTTGGAAGAGGGCTGACAGCTGACTTCGCAGGAATTGAGAGCCTTCTCGGTGGTTTGGCTGATTTGTCTTTGCCAGAAAGATCAAGAACACTCACACTCTTGCTTACATTGGATGCTGCCCTTCTGAAATTCCATGAAAGGTAACCAAATGTTTATAAAATTATCATACATGCTCCTGAATCGAAACAATCTAATTGATAAGTGAATCATTAACTAGAAAACATCAAATGTTCTTAACCACTCAATCTATGCCATGGGTTGGGATTGAAAGGGAAGCAAGCTTGAAGTTGTGTTATGACCGATCAAAGTTGTGGCCCATCAATTTCAAGATTCCTTGTACAGTTCAACATCTTAGTTTACCAACAGTGATCAGAAATAGAAAAGTTCATGTTGCTCTTCACGCAGTTGAACTCGATGAACTAACCATCCACCATGCAATCTGGTTTCCAATGAATCCACGAGCTTTATTCATGGATGGAGGATCCTTACTATTGCTCGGGTGGTAGACTCTCACGAGTTACAACACCCGGTCAAGGGTTTGAGTATCCATGGGTGGTGAAATTCCACTAGCGTGAGTGTGTGGGGTGTGTAAAATAAAAAATAAAAAATTCATGGATGGGACACAGCCCAGAAAATTTCATTAACAGAAAATGGTCAGGCATCGAATGGACAGGCTTATTCTGTGCAACAATGCCAGTTAGGACCATTGATCAGTGGATCATCGCTATCGAATGGCCACGTCCCACCAATCAAACATATTAGTTACCTTCTAGAGACATTGCTCCGAGCATATAATATGCAACCCAGGTTACACTCAGGCAGCATATGACGCATGATACATGCCACTGAGAAATTGTACATGGACAGTAATTCAACTAAACTGAGTAAATTGCATAACCCAATGTTAGAAATTAACAATTCTAACCTCTGATTCATGGACACTTGTGGTGTTTGTTGAAATAAGACCATTCGATATTTTTCAACTTTCAGCCATCCAATAAATATCCACAAATCCAATAGTCAGTTGATGAACTGAGCTCATTTTTGGCCCATAATAAATTTTAAACTTGCCAGAGTGTTTTATTTGAATTACTAGTATTCCACATGCAATTTCCAAGTACCTGTGTATCATCCATCACACTCAAACAGAGTATCAAAGTCTTCTCTTAAACAAGGGTTGTAAATTTGCAAAGAGGACAGGTCTAGTATACAATTATCCATACTGAAAGTTGGCTATGTGTGAATCCTATCACTGTATTGGACCCAATTGGGGCCCACTTCCCGCACCTGATCAATCTTGTGACTATTTCACGAGTGGATCGCCATACATTCATCTTAGGTATATTAATCATAACAAAATTAAATCTCTACAACCCAGCAAATAAAAATTCAAGACATGTGATCTATAACCAGATTTTGGAAATAGATTTCATTAACAAATACAATAAATAAATAAATAAGGAAAAAATCGTATCTTTATATATTTATAAATGTCAATCGAGATCCAAGCGGTCAATCAGGTGGCTCTCCATATAGATCCAACATCATGCTAGACAGAACCATAACCATCTAACAAACCACATCCACTAGCCTGCGTGAGCCATACCCCAAACCCCAAACAATCAAACCAATCAGATGAGGGATTTTTACCATCCATTTGTAACCATATAAAGAAGTCTCACACAAGCAGTGGTCAGGGTCCTCCGGTCGTCATTATTTCCAGTATCTTGGCCGGGCCCACCAGATGAACGGTCCAGATCTTACTTACACATGGACATGATGACGATGATGGTCATTGAAATTGACCACAGTGGTTAGGGTCATCCTATCCACATGATTTTCAGTATCATGGTGGGACCCACCAGATGGAAGATCCAGATCTTATTTATACATTTAGCGCATACAAAGAAGATGAAGATGATGAAGATCACAGAAACTGACCTCTTCGATGCAGAAGAAGTGGGAATCTCCGGCATCGCGGCTGATTTCTCGACCTTTGATCTGTTCGCAGACCGCAGTGGGTATCTCAGTTTCGATCCTGAAGAAGGTACTAAAATTCAAAAACAAGATCAAAAAAATCAGCCAAAAAAAAAAAAGAAATAATCAAAATAGAGAGAGAGGTTATAGGAAAATGGAAATAAAGGAAAAGAATACCAGGCGTCGGAGATTGTTCTTTAATGGCTTCCATGATCTTGTATTGTGTATGATGGTGATGAAAAAAAGAAGGGGAGATGGATGAGAAATCTCTTAAAACAGGGTCGTAAATGTACAAAAATGCGCCCTTCTCTCCCTCTCTTTATATATAAGAGAAAAGGGACCTTTGGGCGGGAAGATCCGCAACAGGAAAGGATTCAAATTATATTTTTTAAGCCGACCTGCGCGTGGATCGTTTGAGCAGGCGATTCGCGGAGCACGTGCCAACCAGGTACATTTTCTAAGATCTGAACCGCTCATCAGATGGATGAATTTGAATTATTTTATTACATTAAGCATGAGGCTCCTATACTGATTTATTTTGATACATTTATCTATGATGTATGGACGGTATAAATGTTGGACCTCTTGATTAATGATTACAAGATGGGTTTATGTTTCTTTTCTTTTTATGCAGAGGGTTATCCGGTAGGGCCCGTCTGATGAATGGCTCTCGATTTGAACGCGTGTGCCGTTTGGCTCGTGTGCCACGAAATGCCCCGTGAGTCCATCCCCCACTTATTATTCCTCAGTTAAAAGTGAAGTTATTAACGGTCAAAAATGATCAGAAATAGTTGAAACAAATAAATGAAAGTAAAAAGTTTGATATCTGAACGTTTCCCGCGTCTTGGGGCCCACAGAACTGACCTAACGGCCGTGATTTTGAATTTCAAAATTCAAACGGTCCCTCTCGGCTCTCTGGGTCTCTCATCTGTCGCCTCTAGTGTAGGAGTTTGCACTCGATGCTCGCGCGCATGGATTGGAAGGAGCACTTCGCACTACCTGTCCCTAGGGGACACTCATCGGCGAGATCCCACTGATTAAGTGGACAAAAGGAGTTCGAATAGATATAACCACTGCTTACTTGTATCTAACCGTCCATTTTTACTTTTACAAATTGTGGCCCACCGGATGGACGGACGTGTGATCTACTCATCGAATGTCTGGGATTTCCATCAGTAGGGAGCCGTATCGGTATCTGTAAGAAGATAAGATTCGGATGAGGGAAACGGATTGGCTACTCCCCCTGACACCAGCTCCGGGGCTGGTGTTCGGTGCTCTGTGGGCCCCACCATAATGTATGTGTTTCATCTATTCCGTTCATCCATTTTTAAAGATCATTTTATTGCTTGATCCCAAAAATGAGAGGGATATAAATCTCAGGTGGACCACACTACATGAAAACAATAGTGATTGGATATCAACCATTAAAATCCTCCTATGGCTCACTATACTGTTTATTTGACATCCAATCTGTTGATTAGGTCATACAGGCCCAGATGAAGAGAAAAAACAAATATCAGCTTGATCCACAACTTTTATGGCCCCCAAAATGTTTTTAATGGTCGACCCTCATTTAACACTGTTTCCTGTAATGTGGTCCACTTGAGATTTAGATGTACCTCATTTTTGAAATTATATTGTAAAATGATCTGTAAAAACAGATGGATGGCATGGATGAAACACATACATCATGGTGTGGCCCAAATAGCACCGACCACCAGCCATTGGCTGGTGTCAGGGGGAGTAGCCAATCCGTTCCCTCGGATGAGAGCCTGCACAACAAAAGCTATGTGAGGCCCACCATGATGTGCGTAGCATCCACTCCGTCCATCATTTGTAACACCTAATGATAGGACGGAAGAACAAGAATCATATCAATCTAAAACTCAAGTGAACCACACCACATTGAACACTAGGAAGGGTATGCACGCAGTTAAAACTATGGTGGGCCATCAAGATGTTTATGTGATATCATACCTACACCTTATCAGGCGATTCCCACAATCACCCTGATGGAAGCGGATTGGCTGGTGTACCACACACCACCCTGGTGTGTTGACATCAACAAGTTCCATGGGTCCATCATGAGGTATGTGTTGTGTCACAACTGTTTTTTAATTTGGTAGGCAGATCCAAAGATCAAGTGGACCAAAGCAAAAACGCAGTGGGGGATTTAAAGTCTACCATTGAAACTTGCAATTAGGTTATATAAGTTTTGAATTAATATGTTATTTATTTTTCCTATTCATCCAGGTTTATATGAGGTTACAATGGAAAACAAATTTTATGGTAGACACTATTATTTGTGGTGTGGTTCACTTAAGCTATGGATTTTCTGGGTTAGTGTACTAAAATAATCTCTCAAAATAGATGAGCATCCTTACTCTTGCTTGGGTGTTAGACTCCCAAGAGTTTCAACTCCTAGTCAAGGGTTTGAGTACCAATAGGACACTCACATCAGCTAGATCGGTGGTGTGCGATACACGATACGCCAGTCAATCCACTTCCCACCTGGATCCAAAACTTGGGTGGGCCCAGTAAGGTTTGGGAGGCTTTTGTCCCATCCCATTTTCCCATGTTGTGCTCAATTGAGTTTTGTATAAGTCAATTTAAATTTTTTTATTTTTTTTGGCAAACATAAGCTGGCACAACTAATGTATGAGGTGGGAGTAGGCATTATAATGGCTCCGCAAAACTCTTTGTTTGGAAATTTGGGACTGCTGAGGGTAAGCAGAACTGAAGCCATTCATTCGGCAGGACCCCACAGGGCACACGTGTCTGGTCTATGAAAATCATAATACAAGCCATTTATTATGTGGGGCCCTGCATAAATAAACGCTAGCCAAGTAACCTGAGCCTTTAGGTTCATTAATGGGAGTCCTCCCTTGAATGAGAAAATGGACAGCTATGAAATAAAAATGAGGAATGGTCCGTACTCGGGTGCAAACGGGGTCTAACTTGATACTCGGGTTGTGTTGAGGAGAATGTTCGACTCGAGCCGTACAACAACGGGGGTCTATATTTAGGCCCAAACCCAACTCATTAATATCCGTATGAGATCTAGCCACCTAGGGTTGGCAATAAGCCGGTTTGGCTCTGGGCTCAGGCATGCTTGACTTGAATCAGCCCGGCCTGAAAATTGATAAATCCCTATTTCCCACTTGAATGTTACTAAATATATCCATTAATTAAGTGGGCCACACATGCACAGGGAAATGCACGTTTTAAGAGAATGAAACTAGCGGTCTACATTCAAGATTGATGGGTTGCATAAGAGAGGATTGGAGGACTGATACTTAATTTAAGATACAACTGGTACATATAAAGTCAGGTCGAGCTAGGCTAGATATGGTTAAAATGATTTGAACCCAAGTCCAATTCAAAACTTGATCAGCCCATGCATGCAAGGCCTAGGCTAATAAGTCTGGGTATGGCCCAAGTCAAAATAGGTCAACCATTTTATTTGACAGAGTTAGTCTAAGTTAGAAAGAATATATATATATATATATATATATATATATATATATATATATATATATATATATATATATATATATATATATATATATATAGGGACACACACAGCACACAATGCTTGCACACACACACGAATGGTCAGTGATCGCCCCCTTGAAATACCATAACAAAACTACGGTGGGCATGGCAAAAGTAAATGCATGGTTTCTCCTTGATTTACGTTTCCTTTTGCCACAGCCCATGAAGCTAGCGTATAATTAAAGCATATTGACAAATGAGAAGGTCAGGTGACCATCTCCCTATATATATATATATATATATATATATATATATAGAGAGAGAGAGAGAGAGAGAGATGCTAGCACCACACGTGCCATGGGTGTCTATCTGAACAGTCCATGTGATGCGGAATCCATGAAACAAGTGACATTTTCACCCCACTAAAACACAAAGAGAAATGCAAATCACATTTTTCACATCAAAGTTTTAGATCAAACAAACTTCAAAGCTATTTGATTTTTCACATCACTTATGATGGGTTCTCAAAAAAGTTCATATGTAGTACGTACGAACTGGTTCGCAGGTGAGCGTTTCCGTGTGTGTGTGTGTGTGTGTGTGTGTGTGTGTGTGTGTGTGTGTATGAACACTAAACTAAACTAAACTAAAGCTATTTATTTGATGGTTTGAATATAGGTGTATGAGGATCTAGCCCACCTTAATGGCCTACTTTGAAGCTTGGATTGTATTCAAATTCAAATCACAATTGCATTGGAATTAAGGTGATAGGTGATTCTAAATCCTTAGTTGTACTTGGTCCAAATACACTGCTATTCAAATCTTGGGTCCAGGTGCTTATATTTGGAATGGATTAGAATCTTCAATATATTCACAGCATCTGGATTTGATTAATTAAACCAACTTTCATATACTAAACTAGTATATATTTTTGATATATGAGAGAATGATTATAATAAGTTCATTGAAATATACACTTTGGCCAAAAAGTGAGAAAATTCCAAGTCCACAATGTAAGGATCACGAACAAGTGAGTCATTAATGTTTTCTAACAATCCATTTAAATGTTCAACATGTGGATGGTTTGGATCATTTTATTGCTATAATTTCCGTGTTACAACTAATAATTAAATTATCTTATAGTATCATCAATGTGCCACATGTATGGTAGATTTGTAGCCTAGCAATATTTTTGTTACATGTTGGACTCTCCTACATTCCATTCCAATTACATCATGGTCACAAACATTTTGCTTGTATTTAAAAACACGTTCAAAGGAGCTATTTGAAATAACCACAATGCTATCAAATTCAAGGTAGCCAAATACAAAAAGATCTTACTTTGATTTGAAACACACCCATTGTGGGGCCCACCTAGAAATACATCAAAGGTGCACCTAAGAAAGTGTGCCCTTTACTGTGGGGTCCACCTTGATGCATGTATTCTATATCCATGATGTCCATCTGTTTTGCCAGATCATTTCAAGAGAGGAGGAAAAAACTAATATATGATAGGAAACAGTGGTGATTAACCATTAAAAACTTAGAACTAGCCACACAAGTTTTCGATACACTTTAATACTTGTTTTTTCTCTTCATCCAAGTTTATGAGACCTTATCAGCAGATTGGATGGCAAATAAACATTATGATGGGGCCTAAGAAGTTTTTAATAGTGGGATATTCAATCACCACTGTTTTCTATGGTATGGTCCGCCTAAGATTTGAATCTACTTCATTTTTGAGCTCATGTCCTAAAAGGATCTAGAGAAATGGATGGACGGTGTGGGTACAAAACAAATACATGAAGGTGGGCCCCTCCGTAAGCGCCGCACCTAATCATGTAAGACATGCTTATCCCAAACAAACTCAGACTGTGCCCGTCAAATATTTTTGGCAGTTTTGGTTGAATACGAATCATTTCCAATTGATTGGACAGCTTTCAATTAGTACAATGAAATCATTACGCACAAAAATCAACCCAAAGCACTTATAAGTGGGCCACACCGTAGAAATAAAAGGATGGCTAATGTTCCAACTCAGCAAACACCTGTGGCCCATCTAATGAGTGGATTAAGACACGTAACCTCTATGTTGGGGCTGACGTTTCAAATTGCATGTGTATCCTATATAAGCAGGACTTAGTATTTAGACTATTTATTAATTGTCCAATTGTAATTTGTCATTTTTTAATTCCAATGTTTCCAACTGGACAGGACTGATCAAACGGTCCAATTTAGTCTGGTTCTAGAGTGCACCGGTCCCAATTCTGGTTTCAAAAATCAAAGAACTATTTAGTTCAATTCGGTTCTTGATTTGGAGGTATGTAGAACCATGAACGGATCCATAGAACTAAACCGTGAACTGATCCGTAGAACCGAACTGTGAATCCAAACCACAGAACTGAACGAGGAACCAACTCTATATTTAATTAATAATAATAATAAACCCTAAGTCCCTAATCCCTATTCACGCTAACCTGACCTTGCTACGGCTGCCATCTCTCTTGCTGGTCTCTCTCTCTCTCTCTCTCTCTCTCTCTGAAACGTGGAACTGATCTGGAACCAAACCGATTTTAACGGTCCGATTCTGGCTCGATTCTAAGGTGCTAATGGTCCGGTTCTGGTCCGAAAATCCTAAAACCATTGGAAACGGTTTGGTTCCAATTTCACCCCAGAACTGGATCGAACCGACCCATGTGCACCCCTATTTCCAACAAACTATAATAGACAGGCATTGTATGACGCACGATAAATGATACGATATAACATGATGCATCATCAATAGTTGATGGCATTTAAAGTCACTTTCCAAAAATAAAAATCTCTAAATATTTTCCTCTTTTCAAATTTTTGGAAGTGGAATCCCTGTGACATTGAGGGTGATAGAGCTGCCAGAGCTGTCTGGGGCCACAAAAAGGTTTGTGACAAATCCACTCGGTTCATCTATTTTGAAAGGCCACAATAGAAGAGGAAGCTAAAAATCAAGAAAACCAAAAGTTGGGTGAGCCACCCCAAACAAAACAGTGGGAATGGAAACGTCCACCGTTGAAACCATTCTAGAGCTGACCATGATATTTGTATGCCATCCAAACCGTCTAAATGGTTATTATCACTCAGATAAACTGTAGGCATACATGTTATCTTGATACAAAACTTATGTCACCCTAGGCATTTAATCTCCACTGTTTGGTGTGGTATGGCACACATGAGTTTTGGATCTGTCTCATTTTTACTCATACTGTGGTCTTTCAAAACAGATGGACGGTTGGATTTGTCACATCCTTGTGGGCCCATACATCCCCAAGCAAAGGAATATCTTTGTGCCACCTTACATAGACAATCCGTTTTCATATTTTATGATTAAAATATGGAAGCGGATTGACTGTGCCGGGGGCTGTGTGGGGCCACAAAGATAGACAACAATTTAAAAATCAGGTTGATCCAAAACTCAAGTGGGCCACACCAAACAAAGCAGGAGGGTAAAATCCATCATTGAAACCTTTCTAGAGCTGACCATGATGTTTATATGCCATCCAAACAGTTCATAAGGTTATTATCATTCAGATGGAACGTAGGAATAAAATCATCCTCATACAAAACTTTTGTCACCCCTACGCATAGGCGTTCATTTCCCAATATTTCATGGGGTATGGCCCACATGAGTTTTGAATCCATCTTATTTTTAGAATCTTGTCCTATTATGCTCTTGAAAAATAGATGGATGGAGTGTTGTCACGGACATTTGTATGTGCCCCACGCAACCCCAGGCACAAGAACATCTAAATGGCCAGTAGAGTTGGGCACTAAGTCGAGTTAGACTGAGTTAGGGCAGACCGGCACAACTTGATTTTCAAATAGACTAGACCCGAGCGCGATCTGATTCGGTACTAAGTCTAGCATGTCTGACTGATTGAGACTGGCTCTGGCCTGGATTAACCTGGACTGATTCTGACCTAGTCATAAGGACCGAGTCGGGTCGAGTTGAGCTTCTTTTTAAGATTTAGGGTTTAGGGTTTAGAAATGGCTCCATCTAAGCCAATCTAGACCAAATAAAAGCACTTGACCCATTCTAATTGGTCCATTCAACCCTACCTGAACACGATTTCACAAAAACCCCAAATTAGAATACCTTGATGTATTTGACAAGAATAGATAAAAATCATGAAATAAAAGTATTCCCAAACATGAAATTACTTTGATTAGTTGATTTGGAGAGCTAGTTGGTTGTTGAGAGTTGGAGGCGAGCAGGCAAGTTGGGTGGGTGCGGACTTACTGCTCAATCAAGATAAGCGTCCGAATCGCCGAACTGGTAGTTGTCGACTTGAGAGAGAGAGAGAGAGAGAGAGAGAGAGAGAGAGAGAGAGAGAGAGAGAGAGGCCTAGTGGTGGTTGGTGGTTGTCAGGCTCGGGAGAAGAGGGAGGGAGAGAGGTCAGGTTAGGGTTGGAAGTAGGTTAGATTAGATTTAGGTACACACACTACCCGAACTCAAGTCAAGTCAGATTTCAGGTCAAGTCGAGTTACTGGGTGACCCAAACTCAACTTGATTTGAGCTCGGATTGAACGAAGTCTACTCAATTTATATCAATTCACCTACTGGGTTTGGGTTGAGTTGGGTCTGAACGAGTCGTATGAGTCGAGTCCGCCAAGTTGACTCATTCCGTGTCCACAGGAAATGTGATTCCATATTACATGGCACGTGATAACATGGCTTATCCTATTACAAGAGGGCACAACAAAGTATTTAACTTTCTTCCTCGTATAATACATTTTGCCCAGCTTTAATGTGTAGAATAAATAGGAGAAAATCATGTCACTAACATACATCAGCCATGATAAGGGAGAAATCGGATTGCCTACTGAGTTACTCGTACGCTTTTATCATACTAAGTAAACTATGTTGGGCCCACTATGAAGGAATGGACATAGTCTATCCATGCCGTCCATCCATTTTTCAAGCACAGTTTAATGGTTGAGACCAAAATTGAATCATTTCAAATGCTCAATTGGACCATAGAACAGGAAACATTAGGAATAATAATTTCCACCGTCGAAACCTTTCCAGGGTCTACAGTGATGTTTATTTGTCATACAACCTGTTCGTAAGATCACAAAGATATAGATCAAAGGAAAACACGAATCTCAGATTGATCCAAAACTTCTGTGGACCCCAAAAAATTCAACGGTTGATATTCAATTCACACTATTTCCTGTGGTGTGGCCCACTTGAGCTTTGTATATACTTCATTTTTGGTCTTAAGACTTAAAATTATCTTTTAAAATGGATGTAAGGAGTGGATTGAATATATAAATCATGGTGGGGCCCACAGGGTTTACTCAGTACTTTTAGCATACGGAGTAACTCAGTACGCAATCTGCTTCCAGGAAGACACCCATATCAGCCTGATCAAAGATTCCAAGGACCCAAGTATATGATATCCTCACTATTTCTTGTGGTGTGGCTCACTTGAGTTTTCAATCTATTTTATTTTTTGAAATCACATTTTAAAATGAGCCGGAGAAACTTATGTATATAATAGATGTAAGATGAAATAGGCCCACCAAATTTTATACTGATCAGGCTCCTCTAGCCGTTGGCTTGATGCAGAAAGTGCAAAATAATCATTTAAGGAATCTTTGACGGCAGATTTCACTCATGATGAGCGCATGTGGCACTTTTTTATTTGCTTCAGATGGAGCGTATAGAGCGGCCCAGACCAATGCAATCACGTCCATAATAACAAGGATTATCATCAATCTGCCATCAATCAGCAAAAGGCAAGTGATGCATAAAGTTAACTTTTAAAATAATAATAATAATTGGAATTTTTTCCCTTCCCATATTTTAAGATATCTCATGGCACGATACAATATGCATTGTTGTATCAATATGAAATTTCCAAATTCCTTTTATTTTTAAAGGCAAGGAAGCGATAAGGTGACCCGAATATGGCAGGGTGATGTCCAAATCAAGTTTCTGCCCACATGCAGGACCCTAGCATGGATGGTCTATCTCTCAAAGATCACACTTGCAGGAAAACCCTATCCATCTGATGTAAATATGGCCATTAAAGTGATGGTAGAAAATAAAAACAGTTAATGGCCAGACAAGAAGTGAAATAAACTGTAGAAAAAGTAGTGGATAGGATTGTCTTGTGGATTTTTATTTTGAAATCTAAGCCATTCTTCCTAGCGCCAGCATACAGGTGGACCTGATCAGTGTATTGCTGCTTCGTGCCTTGCGGAGAGATGGCCCCACCATATTCAAGTTCTTCCAGTCCCACCGCATCATCTCTGTAAGGCAATTTAAGATTGCTGTGGATACGTGATCAGTGGGAGAGCATGATGATTAACCTTTATAACAGCACCAATGCTGAGAAGCAAAGGCCCCACCATAAATAAAAAATAAAAATAAAAATTGATGGGTTGGAGCCATCCATTTCACCAACCAAAGGACCGCCTGTGTTCATGAGGATCACGGGCAGAATCTCAATTACAGAACATCAAAAAGTCGCAAGGATCGGAACCATTGATTGTTGATTTAGTGGGCCACTCGTGAGGGGGTTATAGGATAAAAACCACGACAGCTATGCTGTCTTACCATTGTTTTAGTTCCTACAAATAGACGCTTGCAAGTGTCTGTTTTGTGTAGAGCTGTACACGAACCGAGTTAACTCGGTTAGCTCGGTCGACTCGACTTGAAAAAGCTCGAATCGGCTGGGTTCGAAATTGAGTTCGAGCTGAGTCGAGCTGATTTTTTTAGCTTGATAATATTTCGAGCCGAGTTCGAGCTTGCCCAAGCTCAACTTGACTAAGATTGAACCTCAACTCAAACTGACTTGAATGGAATCAACTTGGTGACTCGGTTATTTTGATATCGATGTTGCTCGCCAAGTGTTTGATGAAATGACTCAATGAAGTGCTGTTTTGTGTGCATACATTCTCGGTGGGATTAGCTATAGTAATTAATGAAGGAACGAATATGAAACAAATCACTATATTCACAAAAAAAAAAAAAAAAAAAAACTTCACATTATAAAATTGCCTCAAATCATGATTTTGATGTTGCCCGTCCAATGTTTGATGAAATACATGTATGTTGCTGTTACTATTTTGCATTCCGTGAAAATTTGAAGATGTGTTGTATGTGTTTGAGAAAATGCCGCATATGCTCGAACTCGCCTAAGCTGCTGACCGAACCAAGCCAAGCTGGTCAGTTAGGCTCGAGGACTGAGCCAAGTCAAGTTCAAGCTAGGGTTAACTACTGGCCAAACCGAGCCGAGTTGTGCCAGGCTCAACTCGCTTCGACTCATGTGTAGCTTTAGTTTTGTGAAGCAGCTAATGTTTGAGAATACAGTTTGTTCGAGCTATGGCCCGTGTACATGGGGGACCAGTTGAATCATTGGCTCCAATTAACCGAGTTGGACAAGCTTCCACCTCCATCCTCGATGTTCTTTCGTGAGAGGAAGGTTAATCGCGTGCTAGGGGAGTAACACAAGTGGGTAATTATTGTTTACACACATATTTGGCACCCTAACGTGGAGCAATAGGAAGACGTCACGTGTAGATACTATCTTTTTGGTACCGTCGGAGTCATACTCATGCCCAAAGAGGATGCGCGCTTAATTTTCCTTCGGCGTTACACATTCTACCATTATTGCAATGGTAATTAGGCCCTTTAAGGGGATGAACTGTTGCATTCCACATGGTCACAATTATCATGCCTATTAGACAAGGGATGTGATTGGTACAGATATAAAAGACTTGCTGGATAGGCATATCCTATCTCACAACTAGATATGTTCTCATCTACGAGGTCTTCTTTTACATTCATTCCAAAATAGGTGATTTGCCCAAAGACGTTCGGAGAACTAGTGGTGATCCAAAAGATTTTGAAGACCAAAGGGGGGAACCGACATCCAAGCCAACCTAGACACAATCCTAGGCCTGAATCATAAGGGGACAACTGAACCCATATCATGTCCATGTTGAGTCCTAAATGTTGCATATTTATCCATTTCACATCACTTCCCATGTAAATTCATGATTATAAGCTTGATTAAGTGTGTTTTTGGATTGCCTGAAGATTTCAGAGTATAGGATGAATACTTGTGAAAAGTAATGATTTAAAGCCCAAAAGAAGTGGAGTTTGAAGAATTGTGGAATGATAGAGCATTGAATTGCAGATTTAAAGTGCCAAAGACCTAAGGAAAATAAGTACCAAAAATGAAGATTGAAACAAAAATTGCATTGAGAATAATGACAACTTTCGATCAATCAAGTAAAGATTCATTTTGATTGACAGACTTCGATTAGACTCAATCCGATCGAATTTCACATCGAGAAATATATGAAATTTCCAGAAACCTTGTTAGACAAAAAGTGCAATCTTTGATTTGATCGAAGGTCACTTCAATCTGATCAAGAAAATAACATAATTTTAAAAAGCTTGCTAGAAAGTTATGGACAATTTCAATTTGATCAAAAGTGGTTCGATAGGAGTTCAATCAATCAAAGGTGCAATCGACAATTTTGTGCGATTTTGTGCAATTGCAGAAATTGTTTCCTAAATTGGTTGACACTCTCCAAATATGGTGGTTTTGTTATTTAAGGGCTTCTAAGCGCATTTTTAGAGCATAAGCTAAAGTTTAGAGAGAGAGAGAGAGAGAGAGAGAGAGAGAGAGAGAGAGAGAGAGAGAGAGAGAGAGAGGGTGGAATTCTTCAAGTGTCATTTTTCTTCCTCAATACTTCGGTTCTAGTTTGATTTTCAATTTTTCTTTTGTTTTTATTTTAAGATGTTAGTCATGCTATGCTAATCTCTTAGCTAAGGTAATAGATGAATCTCTTGATGAATTTTTATGGTTAATTCATTTTTAATTCAATTTAATGGGTTTTTAATATTAAATTGTGATTGTGTTGATTGAATTCTTAATTTGGAGAAAGAATTGATCTATTGTTAACTACAGGTATAATAGAAGCTTTTGATTCCTTATGATCAATTACCTAGAGTTTCATGGTAAATCAATCAATTTGATTCATATACATTGTTGGATGTTCTAAATTGTGTTAATTGCTATATCTTCCAATCCTAGTTGAGTTATTGAATTGAATTAAACAAATTGATTAAGGAATTGTTAATTGGGGATTCTTGGATCCTTGGTTGCTTGTAATTACTATTTTAAAATCATTTTTATTCGCTTGATAAAAAACTCAGACCCCTTAATAGTTCTAGTTGTGTTCTCAACCACATAAGTCCCTGTGAAATAATCTCGGACTCCCGAGTTTATGCTATGTCGCAACCCTACACTTTGGGTTGTAAACAATCTCGTTCTACACAATGATCGGAATCAAGAGAATGGGAGATCTAGTTTGTCCAAATGAAAAATTAGTATTAGGGGTCAAATCCCTCCAAAACTCTAAACCATTACCATTCAAAGTGATTAAATGAAGGAGATGGTTTGATCCGAACCAACCGAAACCTTGAAGTGACAATATGGACCATCAAGAGATGTTGGGTGGCCATGTTCGATAGAGATCATCTCTTAAGGTCCTCGGACCATGGCTTGGTTGTCTTCATCAGAGAACTTTGGTGACACCAAGCCAGATTTTTAATGGGTCATCTCCACAAAGAAATAGCTACGGAAAGAAGACCCAAAAAGCCAACAAGTCTGGAATCCTTTCTTTCCAAGGCAAGCCTCAATTTGCTAAGGAAGAGATTACATGTTCGGAAAGCCCGCGCGGAGGATCTAGTAACCCAACAAGGGGCTTTCACCGCCTCGAGAAAGTTATGAAAGGAACACCCGGAAAAGAGCTTGAGGCCCCATGCCAAACACATTTATCTACATGTCCATTTTACATTTATTCATGCCCATTTTACTTTCCTAGCCTAGTTTACTACTGCCCAATGGGTCCCATTGTAGTACGTTTATCTTAAGAGTAGATTAAATATTTACAACCATAAGTTATCATATTTCCATGTCCATCTAAGTTCCAATTCAGTTATTCATACTCTGGTTATATATTGTTGATCATCTGCCTTGAACATCTATTCCGATAGGTGTATCAGGTATTTATCATATTTCTCACTTCAATTAGATTATAAAGCATGACAATTATTACATGACCAATACATTAATATAGATTGATTGTTTTCATGCTAGCCTTTATTCTATTATGTGCAAATATCCTACTTTGATTGAGGAATACCACGTTAAAGTGTCAGTACACTGATTTATGTACCTGGTTTGTCAATCACGTGAGTCCCTACGTCATGTAGTCATTTGAGCCCTTGGAAGTTGAAAATGGAAGACACAAGAAGACAATGAGCATCAAGGAGTGAAGAACATGTAAATGATGTGTCTTGGTAATCCTAACCCTTAGACCCAAAACAACATTAACCTTCAGATGATCTTAACCTTAAATAGGTAAACATTGATTGATCATCCCTTGGCCTTAGGAGCTCAATTAAAACATAATAAGTAAGGCTAAAAGAAGTGCTAAGCTGTTGTAAAATCGTATGCCCAAAATAGCAATTTTTAGTACATCTCGATCCTGTTGATAGGCTTTGATGGGATCGAAGTCCCACTCGATGGCATCGAGTAGGAAGCCCAAAAATTGTCCAATAACATTTCAGCTGGAAATTCATATTGCTTGATCCCATTGAGGACTACATCAATCCTATCGAATGACCTTTAATACTATTGAATGGTCATTCGATCCGATTGAAAGAGCCGTTAATTAGCTGTTTTATAGCAGTTGAAACACGATTTCTTATAAAAGGGCATTCAGTTCTTGGGCATTTGAATGAGTTTTTTTTTATACAATTAGTGTTTATGTGATTCCCCGCTCATATCCCTTATTTTAAGCACTAAATTTATGAGATATGATTCATCTTCTTTAACTTTACTACTCTAATAAGGATTCTAACCTCCATGTTGAAGATGAATTCAATCTCCACCTTCTTTAGAGATTAAACATTAAGCCTATTGGTATATCTTTGTCTAAATCCTCTAGGAGACTCATGTAGGTGAATCCCCTTAGATTTCAACTACACATTAGTTGTAAGAGATTCACATTATCCCTTGCCTTATTCACATCATTGGCACAACACATGCATAGCAAACTCGTAGGACCTGGAGCATTGGTATCAACAATCAGGGGAGTAATTGAGAAGTTGATTCATGCATGAGAGAGCATCGAAGAAGCATCTCAAGGCGATGCATCAAAAGAAGCTCAATTTGACAAGTAAATTGTTATTTATAAGAGTCTAGATACACTCCATTGTGTAGGATTGAGTGTAAGAGTTTGTGACCCAAACTTGATATAGGTTCTTGTGTATGACCTAGGCTCTTGTTTAGGGCTGAATTCACCAACACGGGTGTGTACGTGGTCCATCGAGCATGGGTGAGTATGTGTTATTCTCTATGGGAGCCTCCAGTGAGAGTGTACGTAGGTCCTTGGATTAGGACCACTAGTGGTTGTTGGTTAGCCAATAGTAAACCAACTTAAGTTTCTTGCGGGAGCTACTAAAACGAGTGTAAACATGTGCCTTCGACACGAGAGAGAATGTATGTCTAGGTCCTTCTGTAGGGATGTTAAGGGTAGAGATGAACTTGATTTAAAATCTCTGATAGTGAATACCGGTACACTTTATGAGAGTGCATTAGCTGAGAGTGGAGTAAAGAAATCGAACCACTATACATGTTTCTATTTACGATTGTATTTTAGCACAATTCTATCCATGTTTATGTAGTTAATTATTAAATTATATATATGTTTGAATTAAATTGTATGCTAGGCAATTAACTTGCAAAGTACACATAAGTTCACTATCACCTATAGACTAGTTGCTTGATTGACATATCTATTGTAGTTTATGTGATCGGACCCACTTTTGCTTGAAAGCCTTAATGTTAAATTGCATTGTATATTTTAATTGATAAATTAGTTTATATAAGGTAAGAATTTTAATTGGTCTTAATCACCCCCACTAGGATTTAGTCATAGTTTAATAGCTTCGATAAGTTTCCACATCCGTTGTGGGAAACTCTTTATCCCACCAGACAATTTTATAAAGCATTGGTAACATAAAAAGTCCTTAAACAGGCCGATCTTATAATCGCTAATACAAGGCAAAAAGAACTCACTGAGGATTAACCCCTTTCCTTATTCAAATCGCCTAAGTATGGCGGGTATTAAATTAATCAATTGGTGGTTGAGATGACTCTAGGTTAGATCCGGTCTCTAATCTGCCAATTCAGTCAATAACTTTGAGTCGAGAAAACTCTGAAAACAATACATTGACACATACTTCCAATTTAAGCCCTCGGTCACACGAGTGGCCTTGACCGACTAAATTGAGTACCATACAGTAAAGCTGTGTGAAGCCCTCATGATATGTGGGTGGCATCCAAATCTAGCTTCAACCGTAACTCAGGTGGGCCACATGCAAGGGAACAATTGTGGGGAGGGAGGCCCAATAGGGCTGTCAAGAGGCTAGACCTGGGGTAGGTATTGGTCCAGATTTTGAACTGTTTTGGGCCGGGCCTTCATGCTAACCTTGTTCAAAATTCTGATTTTCAAGCCCGACCCTGGCCCATTGACACTCCTAAATCCCAACCTAGAAACTTTCAGATGAAATGTGAGTCCACCTCTCTGCATACATGTCATCCAACCCAGTCAATTGAATGCATTTTCAACTACAATTAGTTAGAACCGTCCAACCAAAGTGATCCTTGAGAACCATAGAAGATCAAACATTGGCCACGCCTAACGCACGGTCCAAATTCAAGAACATACGTTTTCTAGTATAATCAACGTAGACCATGCATTTTCCTTCCAATATCAGACGATTGGATCACTAGAACAAGAGTGATTTTTTAAAAAGGGATGGGTAATCCAAGGTGCACCCATTACGATGAACGGTTTAGATCTATGATCAAACATTCTCACTGGAATCAACAGTTCCCATCCTGTAATTAATTGGTTAGGATCATTGGATCGAATTAATTTCAAGAAGGAAGGGAAATCAAAGGTGAGCCTCACATGATGCATGATCAAAATTAATGATTGGGCCTTTTTAGTGTAATCAATATGGACCATCATTTTCGTGGCATTTGAACGGTTAAGATGATCCAATCAAAATTATTTTGGAGAGGGATGGGTAATCAAGGTGGTCCCACACGATGGATGGTAGGGGCCCAATATTTTCATGGGCTGAATACTGGTTCTTGATTAAGGCTGGCAATTGGCTACGGTTCTCCTGGCCTGCAAGTCCGACCCAGCTTTAGACTGGTCTTGGAGCTATTAGCTTGACCCATGGACCACGCTTAGCCTAGAATGAATGGCTTGATCAATTTTCGGGCTTTGGGTACGCCTGGGTTAGCTCGGTTAGCTCGCTTGACTCGACTTGAAGAAGCTCGATTCGAAATTGAGTTCAAGCCGAGTTGAACTGATTTTTTGAGCTCGTTTGAGTTGGGCAAGCTCAACCCAGATCAAACCCCAACTCGAATCAAACTCAGATCAAACCAGTTTGGTGACTCGATTATTTTGATATTGATGTTGCTCAATAAGTGTTTGATGAAATAACTCAATGAAGTGTCGGCTGGTAGTGAGGAAGGTATGGATATGAAACAAACACTCTTGTATCTTGATTTTTATGTTGTCTACCGAGTGTTTGATAAAATACCTGTAAATTGATGTTGCTGCTTTACATTCCATGAGAAATTGAAGGTACACTCCGCGTGTTTAAGAAAATGCTGCAAAGGCTCGATCTTAGCTCGAATTGGCAAAATTGCTGATCGAATTGAGCCAAGTTGGCCAGTCAGGCTTGAGGACTGATCCAAGCCCACAACTCGACTTGGTTCAACTTGTGTGCACCTCTAGGTTTGGGTATGAACAATGGCTCAGGTATGGTAGGACCCAAATCAGACTCATTTACTACAAACGCTGGGTATAAAAATTACAAGTCGGGTTTCACACAAATAATATTCTAACATTTAAAAAAAAAAAAAAAAAAAAAGTCTAAAACGGCTATATGACTTTCCAGCTTCGATTAATGGGCTTCTCATGAGCCGTTGATTTGCATCCAAGGGATCCTAATCTGACACCTGCCGTAAATATTATTAATTAATTACAAGGTCTAAGTCCAAAGTGGTTGGATTATAAGTTGCCATCCACCTATCAGGCAACTTTAAACCTATCATTTGACTGAGGCATCTAACCCGTCTAATAGATTGGGCCCATCATGAGGATCATCTCGTGCAAAATTCAGCCACATCTACTAATCAAATGAAACACAATTCTATTTTGTTATTTTTATTAATGGCCATATAATGAGTAGATTGGGTTTATTTTTGGACAAGATCATACTCATGGTGGGGTCCACCTAATGGATAAGTTGAATGTATCATTTACATGACAAGTAGTAAGTTATTCTCCATGTGGTCCACACTTACGGTCCAAACTTGAGACAACCCTCGTAATTAAGCTAATGAATCAAATGGACATTTTCGCCCCACTGTTTAGTTTTTAGAGAGTCCTAGCTTTTATAATTTTATATAACATTAAATGAAATTCCACCATAAATAAGGGCATTTATGAAATTATTCACGTAAGCAAACAGCTTGCATTTTACTCACTTCACCTCATTCCTTTTTATGCACGAGTATCACGCTTTTTATGCACGAGTATCATGCTTGGAGTGTGGTATCCGTTAAATTATTATTATTTTTCTCTCGTTTCTTCTGGGTGCTGGTTGGGTGCGGGCCTGGGTCAAGTCTATGTAGAGTAAATTTTAAGATAACCCAAATTGGACCCATTTACAAACTGGATCTAGGTTGGGTCAGGTCTACTTGAGTTGGAATGGTTAAGGACCCAACCCATTTAGTAATTTAGGTTAAACTTTAGGATACAAACCTACTCTATAGGTCTAAATTTAGACCCAATCCTACTTATTATTGGTTTGCATCTAAAATGACCTACTTGCAACCCTAATCTTAATAATAGAATTTTTGGCCTATTGAGATTAGGTAATTCCGTTGTTCTTTCTTAATGTCCCTTCATCAGCAACCAGTTGAATGTAGGGCTTCTTTTTGTTTTTTTTTTTTTTGCATGGGTGTCGAAATGTGATGTAGGGAGGACATGCATAGGTCGAGTACCGTCTTCCTCAAGGATAACTACTCCGAATGCACATAGCTTCTCTGGAGTCTTCACATAAACTTCTTGAATCACGAGAAAAAAAGCAAGAAAAATATAAATAAATTCTATAAAAATCGTAATTTGATCGATATATGAATAAATGAGTTCACACCCCTCTAAATAGGGGTACTAAGCTATGTAAGAAGTTTCGGATTTAAACTACAACTAAAACTTTTAGCATTCGTGACTTACTATAAATAGTAAACTTATTAGTTATAAATTATAGACGGTCGTGATTCCCACTAGTGCGCATGATTTTCGGCCAAAAATACTAAGTGTCCTATTTGGCTTCACCACGATGTTCTCATAATTATTCTAAGCACTTTTCATGTTGGGCACAACTCCTGAAGAGATGAAGAGTTATAATCAAGCTAAAACCTAGTATAAATAGTAAAAACGGAATTAAAACAATAATTCGACCGTTAATCTGGTGGTATTTCGCAAATCCGGTGTGCACAACCCGGCTGCCAGGTTGGGTGGCTAAAGTAGTTTGTCCTACCCTAAAATCATATATGGTATGTCAAATAACTCATCCCGGCTTGCGAAATACGCCCGTTTTAAGTTATGACAGTCCAGATCACCTCCATCTCCGATAGGGCCTTTTCTGATCCATCTTGGCCATGAAAGTGTCCACGACCTGCTCTACATCAAAATGGGGCTGTCGTATCAATGGTTCAGATCACTAAACGTGGCCCTACTTGCACAAACTAAATACTAGACCTAATGCAAGAAATCCAGGGACCTAGTATTGTATAATGCCGCTTCAGAAAAGTCCTATTTTGGTGAGGCCCACATGGGTGGATGGATGGGCCTCAAGAGAAGCCCACATCGACAGGCATATGTTTCACCAGCCAAGTTGAGAACGCAGCACATCACGCAACGGTGACACGACACTGAAAGGTAACAGTGAAACAACACCAAATAATCAAGATAGAGGGATCTTGACCGTTGGATCTTGAAATGTCAGTGGCCGTTTAAATCTGAGAAAGTCTCAGGTCCACTGGATAACATAATCCAACCCTTCCAATTGATTGGCCACGCCATCAGGACCACCTAACATAAAAATCAGCCCTTTCTACTCATCATGTGGGCCACACCATGAAAAAAACTATGGGGTTATCCTAATGGACGGGTTGGATGTTGCACAGAAATGAAAGGTTAGAACTTAGATGTTATTCACTGAGAGGAGAGAGAAGGATTGAACGGATCACATTTGTTTTTTGTTATTTATCAACGGTTGTACATTATTTCTATGGTGTGACCCACCTTACGAGTGGATAGGGTCTCATGGTGGGGCCAACCTATTAAAAGGCTTGGATGTCACAAGCAAATGATAGGTTGTAAGTTATTCTCTGCGGACTGTAAATGATGGTCCAACTCATTGGACTGGAGACCTTCTCATATCTAAATGGGTCACTGTCACTTTGACAGCTTAATTTGATTTACTTGTATGCAATTCCTAAGTCATTTTTAAGTGCCTGTGCATCATCCATCACACTCTTCCAGAGTATCGACGGTTTTTTTTTTTTTTTTTTTTCTTTCTTTCCTTCTTTCTCAGTGTAACGACAGCAGTCATTTTCGGTTGTTAGGATGACCACTTTCACTTACTATATCTAAAAAGGAGAGGTTGTTGCACTCATCAATCCACTCTAATGAATGTGATAGGTACCCGCCATCTTAACCGCATGCTCCCCACACGTGCTTCCTCCTACGTGTGCCAACGGTGCCATTCTACTGTTGGGGCCCACCATACATACACATGGGACCGAAAATTCAAGCCGGGTGGATTATCATGGCACCGATGTGTATCAGAAAACACACATTTGAACGCTCCCAGACCCTTCGTATACAAATGTACACGTGTGGCCTATCTAACGGCTCAATTGATCTGATTTTTGGGTTACAGAAATCACCAAGGGGGACACGCCTGATGAATGGTCTGGATCTCATAAAAGTATGTTGTAGTTGCATGAGTGGGGAGATTAGGAGTCAGTTGGCTGGGCTGACCTACTTCACTACCTTCCAATCCAATTCAAAGAAGACATTCTTCCTCATTTCCTATAACATGAATAACGAGGGTGAGATTCCTCCTACCTAGCTAACCTTTTCCTATCCATACCATGATTAACTATAGATAAAAACATTGATACTCTGGCAGAGTCTGATGCTCGATACATGCCTTTAAGAAATTGCACACATTACATGATACAAGTAATGTAAATTAAAGTGTCCAAAATCGTGAACCCCAATTTACATGGCTCATAAATGGAAAATTATATTGATTTAAGTTTTTAAGTTACTGATTAATGGACAGTCAACATAGAAAATAGTTAACGGTCTAAATAGAAGAAGCAAATGTGCGTTAATCAAAGGTGGGGCTCGATTCGTTGATTTGAATTTTGGATGGTGATCCATCTACAACGGTTCCCACCATTTGGACGGTTTAATTTGATATAAGGCATGCTGCATATACAATCTATGAGTACCTGCCTATCAACCACCACACTCTACCAGAGTACCAAATAACTCCCCTGAATTATTATTATTATTATTTTAATCAAATTTAGTATTCATCCTAGCTAAAAACCCTAGTGGCCCACTTGAAGGGTTTTGTCATTTTACTAATCTAATCCTAATCAGGATAAGGTTTTGTTTTACCTAATCAAAGTGGAAGAAGTTCAAAAAGAATTCTCTACCCCAAAAAATAAAAAAATATTTTTTATTATTTTTTTATACAGGTGATGCCAATCAAGCATTAATGTCAAACGTCCATTTTCTACCCTTAACCAATCACACCCAATTCGGATTGTGCAATTGATGGGCTACTTCTTGGGTGGGCCACCATCCTGATGGATTCAATGATGGTGAAGCCCAATTAAGTAACCATAACTTATAACTCATGTAACCCCGGATATCATGAATTTAAGACTCGGCAATCAGAACAGATTAGTTTGGTCCTGAGTTGAGTTGAGACTCAGTTAGTTGGAGGTGACTCAGTTGAGTCACCCTCTATTCTCAATCTTGACACTCTGTGCTGAAGAAGATTGCAGTTAAACGAGTCTGAATCGACTCGGATGGGTCACATCTGATTTCGGCTACTCATTATCTATAGTTGCTATATACAATGGATGATTCATTTTGTACAGATTTTTTGCTATGTTTTGTCAAAAAAATGGCCCACTAATTGGATGATCCAGATAAATGGAGTGTGTATTGGGGGCCTTGCACAAAACCTTAGGATCTAGCCCTCAAGAACAAACCAAAATTATGGATAATAAAGTAATGAAAACAATTAATGCATCAATCACACACTACACAAGAGATTTTTACGTGGAAAACCCTTAAAGAGGTAAAAACCACGGGACCTCGTCCAGATCAACAATCCATTATGAAGTAGAACATTACAAACTTCTTCACTCATGCAGGAGTGGATAAATATGAGAGAAACAAAAAAAACGAAGAAATCTTACCGATTACGAGGACATAGAAGCGCTGAGATATAGGTTGCACAGTAGATAACCTCCACCAGCATAATCTCCCTTCTATAAGCTTCCTCTCCATCTTTTTTTTTTTTTCTCTCTCTCTCACCTTTGATAGCCCTAAACCCTTTAGCAAATCCCTTGTAAAGATTTAGGAAACTCTCTTGTTATACCTAGAAAGCCATAGAAACTCCTATTTAAAGTTTTAGGAAACTCCTTTCCGCATCCCAGTTGCGAAAGGCCTTGCGATACAAAATTCGCGCAAAATCGCAAAATGAATTTGCATAACTTCGACTGGTCGAACCGAGTCCACGACCGGTCGAGCACCTCGGTCGACTAGTCAAGTACCCTGGAGAAAAATAGTCCATAGTTGTTGGACTTTGAGTCGTGCCACGGCTCGATTCCTACGACTGGTCGAAACCAGCTTTCGACCGGTCGAGCAGGGCTCACGACCAGTCGACGAGGGGTCAAAAAATCCATCAAATCTTTCCCTTTTTAACCCAAGAGGGATCCGCCTTCTTCAAGCCAGCCAGATTTCATGTCTGACCCATTATCATCCGTGTGGACCTTCGTAAGCTGTAACACCTTTTGTTCTAAAGTATCCCTGATCCAGTGATACCGAATCTTTATGTGCTTCGACTTGGAATGCTGACTTAGATTCTCGCTCAAGTGTATAGTACTTTGACTATCGCAATAGACCACGTGCTCCTCCTGCTTTAGGCTAAGTTCTTGTAAGAATCTCTTCATCCAAAGCATCTCTTTACATGCCTCTGTGACTGCAATGTACTCGGCCTCTGTCGTCGACAACGCTACGACCTTCTGTAGCTTGCTCTGCCAGGAAACAGCTCCACCTGCAAACGTGAACATGAACCCCGATATAAACTTCCTAGAGTCTATGTCACCTGTCATATCTGCATCTGTGTAGCCCTCTAACACAGGTTTACTGTCACCATAGCATAGGCTCAACTTGGATAAGCCTCTTAGATACCGCAGTATCCTTTTCACTGCTGCCCAATGTTCTTTCCCAGGTTAGCAAGATACCGGCTGACAACACCAACCGCATATGCTATGTCTGGGCGTGTACACACCATAGCATACATCAAACTTCCTATAGCTGACGCGTAGGGTATTTTCTGCATCTCTTCCACCTCTGCTTTCGTCTTGGGATACTGTCTGTCGCTCAATCTGAAGTGACCATCCAATGGAGTACTGACCGGCTTCGCTGCATTCATATTGAACCGCTTTAGAACTTTCTCAATATACCACTCTTGTGATAGCCAAAGCTTCCGCCGCTTCATCACGGGTTATCTCCATTCCTAGGATCTGTTTAGCAAGGGCCCAAGTCTTTCATCGTAAAAGACTTACCCAACTCCTGTTTCAACTGTCGATCTTCTTGATGTCTTTTCCCATGATGAGCATGTCATCAACATATAAGAAACAGAACTAAGAAATCACCATTCGAGAACTTGCGCGTGAACACACAGTGGTCCGACTCCGTTCTGTCATACCCATGTTTCAACATAAATGGGTCGAACTTCTTGTACCATTGCCGTGGAGCTTGTTTCAGTCCATACAAGCTCTTCCTCAGCCTACACACCATATGCTCCTTGCCCTTGACTTCGAATCCCTCTGGTTGGTGCATGTAGATCTCTTCTTCCAGGTCACCATGGAGAAAGACAATTTTAACATCTAACTGCTCTATCTCCAGATCCATGCTAGTCGCCAACTCAAGTAACACCCGTATGGATGTCATCTTCACCACTGGTGAGAATATCTCCTCGAAGTCTATGCCTTTCCTCTGACCAAACCCTTTCACCACAAGTCTGGCCTTAAACCTCGTCTGTGAATTCTTCTGCTCAATCTTCTTTCTGAACACTTACTTGTTGCTCAGAGCTTTCTTGCCCTTAAGCAGTTTTACCATTTCATAGGTGTGGTTCTAATGTAAGGATTCCATCTCCTTTTGCATAGCTTTCAACCACTCCCCCTTATGCTCGTCGGCTAGGGCCTCAGAATAGTCTTCTAGCTCCCCCCATCAGTCAGCATAATGTACTCATGTGGTGAGTACCTTTTGGAGGGTTGTCTGTCCCTAGATGACCTCCTCACCTGTGGCTCAACAGTTGGATCAAGTGGGGGCTGCTCCCCTGGTCAATCTTCTGAAGGAACTCCCTCGTCCTCTATACCTTGTTGTACAACTCCGTCATCAGGTACCACGGGAGGAGTAACCGGATCCATGTCCTCTAGCTCACCTGAACTAGGTTGGTTCTTCTTTGGCTTACCAATATCTTCTATACACTGATCTTCAAAGAAAACCACATCTCTACTCCTGACGAGCTTCCTCTCGGTCGAATCCCATAATCTGTAACCGAACTTTTCATCACCGTACCCTAAGAACACGCACTGCCTGATCTTTATATCGAGCTTGGACCTCTCGTCCTTTGGTACGTGAACGGATGCCCTGCATCCAAACACCCTGAGATGACTGTATGATGGATCATGTCCAGCCACACCTTCTCAGGTACTTCTCCATTCAACGGGGCTGATGGAGACCTGTTTATCAAATACACTACCGTGTGCATTGCTTCTCCCCCGAACGTCTTGGGCAACTTTGCATGGGATAACATACATCTGATTCTCTCAACAATGGTGCGATTCATTCGCTCAGCTACACGATTATGCTGGGGGGTCTTGGGAACCGTCTATTCATGCCGTATACCTAGAGACTTGCGGTACTCATGAAAGTCGCCAATGTATTTATCACCATTGTCAGTGCGGATGCACTTCAATGATCTACCTGTCTCTCTCTCGACCATAGCGTGAAACAATTGAAACACACCAAAGACCTCGTCCTTGGATTTCAAAGCATAAACCCAAACCCTCCTAGATGCATCATCTATAAAAGTAACAAAATACAATGCTCCTTCCAAGGTTTTTATCCTCATAGGACCACAAACATCAGAATAAATCAAATCTAATGCATCACTTTATTAACATGAGAAGCAGATTTAACAAATGAAACTCTATGTTGTTTCCTTGATAAACAATCAAGACAGGTTTTAAGAGGTGTACATGTCACATCTGAAAGGAGCCGCTTCCTCGCTAGTAGTTGAAGCCCTTTTTCACTCATGTGGCCTAGACACCTGTGCCACATGTCAATAGCTGAATATTTCACTGCGTTCAACCCACCCTTGCACATACTAACACTTGCCTTGTAAAGGGTGCAACACTTCTTTCCTCTGGCCATGATCAACGAACCCTTGATGAGCTTCCAGCGCCGACCAGCAAACCGACTTTCATAGCCATCATCATCTAACCTTCCCGTCGACATCAAGTTGAGGTGAAGGTCTGAGATATGCGTCACATCCCTGAGAACCAATGTGAAGCCCACATCGGTCTTCACATAAATATCACCGACTCCCACGATTTTTGATACGCCAGAATTTTCCATCTTCACAGTCTCATAGTCACCTGACTTGTAACTTGTGAAGAAGTCCCTGCGTGGAGTCGCATGAAAAGAAGTTCCCGAGTCTATCACCCAGTCAGTGTCCTGACTCATAGCCGTGAGATATACATCATGATCTACAGAAAGAATAACTATAACGTCGCCATCTGAAGCGACCGCAGTGGAATCTAATTCATCTTCCTTCCATTTTCCTTTCTTGTCGTTTTTCTTACCACGACATTCATGCTTATAGTGGCCCTTCTTGCCACAATTCTAGCAATCAACATCTTTTCTATTACTCGACTTGTCTCTTGATTTATCTCGGGCCTTCCCGCCCTTCCTGTTCTTTCCTCTCCCTCATTCCTGTGTCACAAGGGCCTCTTGCTGAGTAGACCCCTGAGACTTCCTCCTTGTCTCTTCATTGAAGAGACAGTTAGTTACATGTTCCATGGATATCTTTCCGTCTAGCGTGAAGTTACTTAAAGACACCACCAATGTCTCTCAACTGTCAGGCAATGAACTAGGCAAAAGTAAAGCCTGCAATTCATCATCCAGGACCATCTTCATAGAGGAGAGTTGGTTAACTATATTACTGACCTCATTCATGTGCTCGGCCATAGAATCACCATCTTTGAACTTGAGATTCATAAGTCGCCTTATCAGAAAAATCTTATTACCGGCTGTCTTCCTCTCATACAACCCTTGTAATTTCAGCCATAGGCTAGCGGCTGAGGTTTCTGTAGACACATAGTGGAACATAGAATCATCCAGCCATTGTCTAATAAACCCCACTGCCTTTCGGTCCATCTTCTTCCAATCATCATCAGTCATATCCTTGGATTTTGCTGATATGCCTAAGATTGGAGAATATAGGTCCTTGCAATAAAGCAAGTCCTCCATCTTAGCCTTCCATATGGTCCAGTTAGAACCATTGAGGCTGATCATCCTTGATAAGCCACTTTCCATAATTCAAAACCGATCCTACCTATTCAATGAACTTAGCTCTAATACCACTTTGTTGGGGGCCTTGCACAAAACCTTAGGATCTAGCCCTTCAGAACAAACCAGAATTATGCATAATAAAGCAATGAAAACAATCAATGCATCAATCACACACCACACAAGAGATTTTTACGTGGAAAACCCTCAAAGAAGTAAAAACCACAGGACCTCGTCCAGATCAACAATCCACTATGAAGTAGAACGTTACAAACTTCTTCACTCGCGCAAGAGTGGATAAATAATGAGAGAAACAAAGAAAAACGGAGAGATCTCACCGATTACGAGGACATAGAAGCGCTGAAATATAGGTTGTACAGTAGATAACCTCCACCAGCATAATCTTCCTTCTATAAGCTTCCTTTCTCTCTTTTCCTCTCTCTCTCACCTTTTAGGAAACCCTCTTGTCATACCTAGAAAGCCCTAGAAACTCCTATTTAAAGTTTTAGGAAACTCATTTCCACATCCCAGTTGTGAAAGGATTTGCAACACAAAATCCGCGCAAAATCACGGAACGAATCTGCGTAACCTCGACTGGTCGAACCGAGTCCACGACCGGTTGAGAGCCACCTTTGACCGGTCGAGCACCTCGGAGAAAAATAGTTTACAGTCGCTGGACTTTGAGTCGTGCCACGGCTCGACTCCTATGACTGGTCGAAACCAGCCTTCGACCGGTCGAGTAGGGCTCACAACCGGTCGATGAGGGGTCAAAAAACCCATCAGTGTGCACATGAGGGAGGGACATAATGAGTTAAATTACTGTCTTCCTCAGGGAATAACTACTCTGAATTCGCAGGGTTACGATGCATAACCTCCGTCACAGCTGTGAAAGCTGCATATTGCCGCTGCATGAGCGTTTATGAGATCTCTATGCCCTCGAGAAGATCAACAACACAGGTATTATCATTGATTTTTCTGAGGACTGAAACATGATCTACCTTCTTATCATTCAGCTTATTATATGTCCTAGTCAAAAACCTTTCCTTACATAGGTGAACTAACACGTTATCATCCACTTCAAACAACTTCTGGCGTCCATATTTGTCAGACTATTCCTTATACTTGACATTAGATTTTTTTTAACCTCTTCTGAACATTGGTATGCATTGTCATGATTCGGTTCACAATATTTTCTACAGCAATACTCATACCCAATAACTTGGAAAAAGAGACCGGGTTAAGTGTATTTCTTAGAATATGACCATATACAACTTCGAATGGAGACTTGCTAGTGGTTCAATTCTGTATGCTGTTGGAGGCAAATTCCATCCGAGAAAAATCAATATCCCGCATGGGGGGGCAACTTGTCAGAAAGTTCATCAAGCATAATTTCTTTGAATTTATGCAACACTAGTTTCAACTTCTTTGGAATGTTCATCGATTTTACTTCTTTTCCATTTTCAACTAATGCATTCATCTTTCTCGTCTCTTCGGATTCTTTAACGAAATATGGTACGGTTACTAGAGACCACCTCTCCACTATAAAAGCCTTTGATTGGTTTTATGTTCTCATAGGTGTGAGGATAATATTTCTAACTATCTTCAATAAATACAAATATGTTATCTTGGCTAGCATCAACATCATACTGCTATGGCCGACCAAGTAGCAGGTGACAATTTTTCATATCAATCATGTCACACATTACTTCATCCTTATAATATTGACCAACAAATAAAGGAATATGACATTATTCAGTTACATTTGTTTTGTAACTTTATTATTCATCTAATCTATATGCAGAGGAGTGCATTTCTATCTTCATTTGCAGCTTTTCCACCATAGTCTTCGACTCGATGTTCTCATTGCTCTTGTCAACTATATATGATTAGATGACAATCATTTAGTTCACGGTGCACCTCGTTTGAAAGATGTTGTGCCAGTGTAGACCTATCTCCTTTAACATGTATAATAGCTTCCTCACAATCAAAATGGTGGCTTGCGATTCACAATTATTGGGTGATAGCCTGCAATTTATCACCAATATCGCACTATGAATATGATGACTACAAGCTCCATCGTCAATCTCATATTGCACATTATTACGAACACGAGTTTATCCTGAGACTTTCGTCAAATGGTTGATTATTGTTTGTAATCTTTGCATGGCTCACAGATTCTTCCATTAGGAAGCTTCAAATATTGTTGTTGTCATACAATTGTTCCCTAGAACTCTGTCCATAGGAGTGTTGTCTGCACCATTGTTAGATGCTATCGAATCGAAGAAAAGCCTCGCTCTGATACCAACTAATGTAGGAAAGGGTTTGATGTAAAAAAGTAAAGAGGAAGATCATTGTCTTCCCAAGTCATTAAAATCTTGAATCCACGGGATAGGTCAGTAAGAGAATATTCGAATATTTCTATTGAATAATGACTATTGTGTATGATTCTCGATTATATTATTAATAAAGAAAAAATGAAATCATAATTCGAAATTACCCAAAATATCAAAATTTTAACCATAATAGAAATCCTAATTCAACTATAATAAAACTTCCCAATTCAAATATAATAAAACTTACTCAAGAATAGATATTATAAATTAACCTTATCATAGGATTCCCAGCATTATTACAATACATCTTATAATAATAAAAAATAAATAAATCTAAAACTCTAAAGATAAGAAAATAGGAAGAAAAAAAAAATGAAATTATTAAAAATAGTAAAATCTTCATTAAATCACACTTTTAAACAGGAACGTAAGAATTTTCATGAAACGGCCGGATGCGACTTTCGTTTGTCGGTCGGTTGATCCCGGATGACCCCGCTACATAAACATCAACAGGTCGTGCGCCTTGTAATAATACCCAGATCAAAAGTCTTTTATAGCCCATTTATACACACTTCAAGCGGCAATTTCTCTTCATCTGAAAGGAATTTTAATTTTTAGAACCTGATGCACATGGCCCTCAATTACATCATGCCCTACATAGGATTGGGCGCCGATTTTACAAAATTTCACTTTTATTTAAGCCTTTTTTAATCCACTCATAATAAAAATGCATTTATAACACATCCTACATCGTACATGTAAACCTATGCTTGTCATCCCAGCACCATTATTTAATGTGGTGTGGCCCACTCCAGTTATGGATCGAACTTACTTGTTTGCTCCAAATAGGACCTGACGCTGACGTACGTATTCAGATATATATTCGGTGGGCCCTACAGAGTTTATACTTTTATGGGCTACGTGAAACAGGTAGGGTGGAGGATTTATTAAGGCTTTCTCAGGAAGTTTGTCCGTTGGATGCTACGTGGACTCATCACGTTTCTGAAAATTTCATCCCGTCCATCCGTTTTTTCAGATCATTTTAGGTTATGATACAGAAAATCATATGAATTCAAAATTCAAGGCAGCCACAGGAAAGGAAAACTGGAGAAAGAGTTTTCCACCGTTGAAATTTTCTAAGCTCCACATCCACCGTTGAAACCTTCTGCGCTCCATCTTGATGTAGATGTGCCATCCAAACTGTTTGTAAGTGAAACACAAAACTATTAGACTTATGTTAGACTTTTGTGGCCGTACAGATGCTTAAACGGTGGTAACTGAATCTCCACTGTTTCCTCTTTTGTGGCCCACCTGAGTTTTGGATCCACTTGATTTTTTGTCTCATGCTTTAAAATGATCTAGAAAAACAGATGAACAGGGTGGATTTTTCAGAAATAACATGGTGGGCCCCACGTAGCATTCCATCGAAGGGACTTAATCCGCGTCTTAGGAACTTCCCCGGTGGCTGAACGGTAGCTTTTCTTACAGCTAGCCGGGCTGGATAAGAGACGTCATCTTTAAATAAAGTAGGAAAAATTGATACTCTGCAGAGTGTCATCGATGATGCGCAGGCACTTAAATTTTACTTAGTAATTCGATACGTGGCATAAAAGTGAGTCATTAAACTACCCAAATCAAGGTTCACAGATTATACATCATGAACTTAAAAATTATACTTCTTTGGTCATCTAACCATGAGATTAGTAGACATTTATTGTACGGTTAAAAATGAAAAAAATCCTACGGTCCTTAAGTGTCCAAAAATCAGAGGTTAGGATGGTTCAAAAAATCTCAATCGCGGACTGTGACTTATCAAAAGTGGGTTCCACACTTAATCAGTTTAAGTTGAGTAATGTGTGGCATGTATACAATTTGTGAGTGTCGTTGTATCAAGTGTCATACAAATCTGAGTATCATATAACTCCTCTTGGATAAAAGGAGTTTATTAAGGAGTCCTTCCTTTCTTAATCTTTGATAGCTTTTGGTGAGAAAAGTGTCGGCTTAATAGGAATGTATCCTCTATTCCTCTTCGAATATTTTCTTTTGAAGCGCATTAAAGAAATCAAAAGAGCCTCTTCTTCAATGCCTTTAATTTTCCACCATTCTTTCAAGGAAATTTCAAGTGTACTTGCAGGGGCTTTAAGGGCCATGTGCCAGCATGACAAAAATTAAGCAGATCCAATTACCAGGTGGGCCATATTATAGGAAAGGTGGTGATTGACCATTAATGGGCCACAAAAGTCTCAGATCAAGCTGATATTTGGATTTTTTTTTTTTTTTTTTTTTTTTTGCCTTAAGGACTGAAAATAAACATTAATGAAACATTAAGGCCCTGTTTGGGCAACTGGATTAGAAGGGATTTCAATTCAAAAAACCACTGTCATTATTACCCAGAGGATTGTCCCCTGATTCCATGGGATTAGATTAATCTTCTTTGTTTTGGTACATAATGGATATCCCTACATCATTTGATTGAATAAACATATGTATTCATATAAACCGTTCATTTGTTTGTAACCTCATTTTATGTATGACGGCATGGATCAAAACATGTGGCTCCAAAAAGTTTTCAACGGTAAGTATTCAATCCCCATTGGTGGTGGGGCCTTGAGCTTTAGAATTACCTGATTTTTGGCCCATGCTCTAAAATAATCTCAAAAAATGGGTGGACGGTGTTAACACATGTGGGTACACATCTTGAGTGTGCACGGGACCCAGGTGTAATTCCATCCGATCTAATTCCAAGCTTTGCCAAACATGGAGTGGAATTGGCATATGTGATGAATCAATCCCATTTAAATCGTTGCCCAAAAAGGCCTAAGGGTGTGTTTGGGCAGTGGGATTAGAAGGGATTACGGTGGGATGGGATTCATCTGGTCGTGTGCCAATTCCACTCCACGTTTGCGAAGAATGGAAAAGCTTGGAATTAGATTAGATGGAATTGCATTGGGTCCAGTGCCAATTTCACTTAATGTTAGCAAGTTGTGTTGGTCCCACCATGATGTGTGGGCTATATCCACACCGTCCACCCATTTTTTGAGATTATTTTAGAGCATGAGCCAAAAAATCAGGTAAATCTAAAGCTCAAGTGAACCCCACCATAGAAAGCAACGGAGATTGAATACTTAGCGTTGAAAATTTCTCTGGGGCCACATAAGTTTTGGATCTACCTCATTTTTAGGCTCATGCCATAAAATGAGGTTACAAGCAAATGAACGGTTTAGATATAACACATGTGTGTTATTCTCACTAATTTCAAATGATGGTGGGTATATTCATTTAATGTACCTCGACTAGGCATTAATCTTTGACAAAGGAGACAATCCCTGATGTTTTTTGATCAAATCCCTTCTAATCCCACCGCCCAAACAGGCCCTAAGGTGTGCCCTGAGAGGTTTTAATGGTAAGGCGTTCAATCACCACTGTTTCCTTAAGAAGAGTATGGCCCACTTTAGATTTGAATCTTCTTCATTTTTGGGATAATTCCCTACATGATTGGAAAAACAGATGGACGGCATGAATACATAAAAGATACATCAAGGTGGGGCCCACAGTAAGGGCCGCCCGGTCATTAAGATGGGGCCATCTTGGGTGAGGCGAGGTCTCACCTAATCCTCTCCCACTATTAGGTATGTGTTATATTTAGATCGTCCATCCATTTGACGAGCTCATTTTAAAGCTTGAGCCTAATAATAAGACATATCCAAAAAGTGGGGGATTGAATGTTTACCATTAAATGTCTTTTGGGGGTTAAAGAAGTTTTGGATCAATATGATATTTAATTTTCCTTTTCATCTAAGTTTGTGTGACCTTGTGAAACGGATTAGATGGAAAATAAATATTATTGTGGGCTCTAGGAATGTTTTAAGGGTGAGGATCATTCTCCCGATAATCTATGGTCTGGTCTACTCGAGAATTGGATACGACTCATTTTTGGGATGATTTGGAAAATGGATAAGGGCTTGTTTGGGGGCGTGGATTTGAAACCCCTGGATTCGGAACCCCTAGGATTTGAAACAACCTGGACTTGCAATCCTCAATGTGTTTGGCACCCAATCAACTTTAATCCAAAAGCACCTATGCATGTTATATTTATAGGGTTTTGGATTTAATTATTAAATCAACTTTAATATCTCTAATTAGTGAGATATGTAATTTTTGACACAATGGTTGTGATAAGCCCTCTGAAATATATGCTTTGCTTGAAAATAATGAAATTCCAAGTCTCAGATGGGCCGCAAGCACAAGATCATGTCTGAGTGACTAATCGACGATTTTTAATCGTTGATTAACATGGACAATATTTGGATGGTGCTGGACAATGTTTGAATGGTGCTGATTTACATGGACAATGTTTGGACGATGCTGGACAATGTTTGAATGGTGCTGATTTACATGGACAATGTTTGGACGGTGTTGATCATCATTAGTGGGCCATGTACCCAATAGAATGAGAGTATAATGACACAAATGTTACACTTGCAACTATTGAAATGATTTTAGATGTAATCCAAGCTCTCAGCGTGGATTGCAAATCACCTGGATTTGAAACCCTCAATTACTTTGAGCTGCCAAACAACCAGGGACCCCCTCAAATCCCCTCTAAACTATGTAGATATAGCTCAAGTGGTTGACAGTAAAGGATACCTCGTTTCAACACTAGGGTCTTGGTATCGATTCCCTAGTGGGGGTCGCTAACTGTGAACTGACGGTGGGGTGTACTAACAAGCTAACTAAAAAAAAAAAAAAAAACAGGTAGACATAATAAATAGATCACTACAGCTCTCATATTACGTTATCACCTTAGAACTGTTTGTACAACTCCTAGCTTGAGGAGTGTCAGTGCTTGTCGTTGGGTGACAAAACTTAAGTGGACCACAACACAGGAAAACATTGGTGATTGAATGCTCTCCGTTCAAAACTTCCTAAAGCCCACTGTAATGTTTATTTGCCATCCAAACTGCATATTGGATTAAAAAGATCATGATGAAAGGAAAATATGGATATCGGGTTGATCCCAAACTTTTGTGCCCCCAAGAGGTTTTTAATGGTTGGCATTCAATCACAACTGTTTCTTGTGCTATGGTCTACTTAAGATTTTGATCTGCATCATTTTTGGAAATGAAATGAGTTGGCAAAATGGATGGACGAGGGTTTCAATGGGCTAGGCTTGGGCTTAAAAATCAGACTTTTGAATAGGGCCGGCCCGACAGCCCAAACAGTTCGAAATCCTGGCCGAGACCTACTCAGGCCTGGCCAGCCCAAGATGAACGAGCCGGAGAAAACACATACATCATTGTGGGGTCCACAAAGCAATTCATGTCCCTGTTGAGATGTGGAGCCACATCTGGGACCGCCTTCGACTAGTCGTAGGAATTGTTTAACTAGTCGTAGGGGCCTGCTCGACCGGTCGTGGACCAGCTCGACTCAAAGTCCAGCGAGTCCTGTTTTTTATATCCTGGTCCTTCGACTAGTCATAGGAATTGTTCGACCAGTCGTAGCCTCCCTTCGACTAGTCGTAGGTTACGCAGATTCGTTTCCGAATCTGATGCAGACTGTGGATTTTAGTGTCGCTTTTCGCAAGAGTACGGAAGGGAAGTTGCCTAAACTATATATATGTGTTCTTAGGGCTTTTCTAGGTGTATTGGAATATTGAGAAAATAATTCTAAGGTATGGGCAAAGGGTTTTTTATGTTCTTCCAAGGGAGAGGTTAGTATATTGCCTTATAATCTTTGTTTTTCATAGTGGAAGTTTGCATCCGTGGTTTTTTACCCTAGTTTGGGGTTTTTCCACGTATGTCTTGTCTTGTGGTTTGTTTTGGATTGCTTTGATCTACTTCTAGTTTATATTTCTTCTTATTTATCGTTTGTGGGTGAGGCCTGAGATCGGATCTACATTCACTGCGTTGTTGGCGTGCTCCACAACAACTGGTTTCAGAGCTATTGGTTTAGTTTTATTGGGAACGATGACGGAAGAAGGGAAAGCTAGAATTGAGAAGTAAGCTAGAATTGAGAAGTTTGATGGTTCAAACTTTATCTTCTGGAAGATGCAGATGGAGGATTATCTGTATCAGAAGGATCTCTATATTCCTCTAAGAGGAAAAGAGAAGAAACCAGAAAAGATGACAGATGATGAATGGTTTTTACTGGATATGAAGGCTTTAAGAATGATCCGACTCTCTTTGTCTAAGAGCGTCGCCTTCAATATATCCAAAGTGAAAACTACAAAAGAATTAATGGAAGCCCGAACCACCATGTATGAAAAGCCCTCAGCGTCCAACAAGGTTCATCTTATGAAACAACTATTCAACATAATGATGTCAGATGGTGGGAGTGTGGCTGAACATCTAAACGAGTTCAATACAGTCACAAGCCAGTTGGAATCTGTTGGCATCGTTTTTTAGGATGAGATCAGGGCACTATTGATCTTATCCAGTCTGCCAGACAGTTGGGATGGTTTGGTGATTGCTGTGAGCAATTCTTCAGGGTCGACAAAACTGAAATTTGATGATGTGGCCGGTCTAATTCTTAGTGGAGAATCTAGAAGAAAGGCATCAAGAATTTCAGGGGATTCAGGGAATGCTCTAAACGTTGAAGGAAGAGGAAGATCGCTGAACAAATGAGGCAATAAATATGGGCGTTCTAAGTCGAGGAAGACGTCCAAGGGACCGAAAGACAAAGACAGGTGTTGGCATTGTGGCAAGAAGGGACACATAAAACGTGCTTGTAGGGCGCTTAAGAAACAAGAAGGAAACTCTCAAGACGGGAAGGATTCAGTGAATCTATCTGAGGAGAGTGACACAGAGGCGTTGATCTTGTCTCTTGATGCAAGGAATGAGTCTTGGGTTATAGACTCGGGTGCTTCGTTTCATGCCACTTCGTGAAAGGAAGTTTGCGTGATTATATGTCAGGTGACTTTGGGAGAATCTACCTGGGTGATGATGAGCCGTGCAATATTGTTGGAAAGGGGGACGTTCATGTAAATCAGAAAGACGGAACGGTCTTAAAATTGAAGGATATCAGACATGTATCGAGCTTGAAATGTAACTTGATCTCTATAGGGCAGTTGGCCGATGCCGGTTATGTAACGACATTCACCAATGATTCCTAGAAGATCACAAAAGGTGCCATCATGATATCTCGAGGCAAAAAGGAAGGTATTTTGTACGTGACTTCAGGATCATATAGTTCACTCGCAGTCGCATCAACTGGAGTGAATGGACAGTTATGGCATCAGAGGTTGGGACATATGAGTGAGAAGGGGATGAAAGTACTATTGTCTAAAGGGAAGCTACCAGGGCTGAAGTCTATTGACTTGGAATTCTGCGATGACTGCGTGTATGGCAAGCAAAAGAAGGTAAGCTTCAAGAAGACATGACGCGCTCCAAAGACACATCTATTGGAGCTTGTACACACTGATGTATGGGGACCGACACAGGTATTATCTCTTAGTGGCTCACGTTATTTTGTTACTTTTATTGATGATGCTAGTAGAAAACTGTGGGTCTATTTCTTAAAGCATAAATCTGATATATTTGATGTATTTAAAAGTGCAAAGTTATGGTAGAAAACGAGACAGGTAAAACAGTAAAGTGTCTCAGATCTGATAATGGGGGAGAGTATTGTGATAAGAGATTTGAGGAGTATTGTGCAGCAAATGCAATAAAACATCAGAAAACGATTCCAGGGACACCGCAGCAAAATGGTGTGGCTGAGCGCATTAACAGGACCATCCTTGAGCGCACCAGGAGCATGAGATTACATGCAGGGTTGCCCAAGACTTTTTGGGCAGATGTTGTAAATACTGCCGCATATCTCATCAATAGAAATCCCTCAGCACCATTGGATGGTGGGCTCTACCAGAAGAAACGCAGACTGGGAAAGAAGTGAACCTTACACATCTCAAAGTGTTCGGTTGCACTTCATATGTTCACATTGATGCACAGCACAGAAATAAGTTGGATGCGAAGTCTAGGAGGTGTACTTTTATAGGCTATGGGCAGCATGATTTTGGCTATAGGTTTTGGGATGCAGAAAACAGAAAAATCATCAGAAGTAAGGACGTAGTCTTCAATGAAAAAGTGATGCATAAGGACAGTGCGCAGGAAAATAAAGCCGAGAAGAAAGAATTCGTAGAGATGGAAGAGTTATTGGACACGTGTGTTACAGCGCCACAGGATGATCATACACAGGAGCATTATGAGGCAGAGCCGTATACACCGGTTGTGAGGAGGTCTACTCGGGAGAGGAGACCCATGGTCCGATACTCACCCTCCTTACATTATCTACTGCTGACAGATAATGGTGAGCCAGAGTGTTTTGAAGAGGCATTACAGTCAGATACACAAGTTAAGTGGGAGCAGACCATGGATGATGAGATGGATTTTCTTGAGTCTAATCGTACATGGGAGCTAGTAACTCTACCCAAGGGTAAGAAAGCTCTTCATAACAAGTGGGTTTACAGACTTAAGGAGGAGCACGATGGTTCGAAATGGTACAAGGCCAGATTAGTTGTAAAAGAGTTTCAACAAAAGGCGGGTATCAATTTCACTGAAATATTTTCACTTGTAGTGAAAATGTCTACGATTCGTATGGTCTTGAGTATAATAGCTACAGAGGGCTTACATCTAGAGCAGCTAGATGTTAAGACAACCTTTCTTCATGGGAACCTTGAAGAAGAGATATATATGCATCAGTCGATAGGATACGTGGCACCAAAAAAAGAGAACAAGTTGTGTAGACTGAAGAAGAGTCTATATGGCCTGAAGCAGGCCCCGAGGCAGTGGTACAAGAAGTTCGATAGTTTCATGTCAGAAAACGGTTATAGGAGATGTCATGCTGACCACTGTTGCTATTTGAAGAAGTTTGATACGTCGTACATCATCCTTCTTCTGTACGTTGATGATATGCTTATGGCCGGTTTAACCATGAAGGACATCTCAGATCTCAAAAGACGACTGTCTAGAGAATTTTTCATGAAGGATTTAGGAGCTGCAAAATAAATCCTAGGCATGAGGATAAAGAATGACAGGAAAAACAAGAAACTAGTTTTGTCACAGGTGGAGTACATAGCCAAGGTGCTTGATCGATTTAATATGGGAGGTGCTAAGCCGGTTAGCACTCCATTAGCCAACCACTTTAAGCTATCTAAGGAGCAAGGTACAAAGACGCAGGAGGAACGGGACTACATGGCTAAAGTTCTATATGCGTCAGCTATTGGGAGTCTCATGTAGCTATGGTGAGCAGGAGGCCAAACATTGCTCAAACAGTGGGAGTTGTTAGCAGGTTCATGAACAACCCCAGGAAGGAACATTAGGAAGCTGTGAAGTGGATCCTTAAATACCTGGTAGGTACTAAGGATGTAGGGCTGTGTTATGGTGGATCAGAAATCAAGTTACGAGGCTACGTGGATTCAGATTTGACAAGAGATATCGACAGCAGAAGAAGCACTACAGGATATGTCTTTACTCTAGGCAGTGCTGCAGTCAGTTGGGTCTCTCAGTTACAGAAGATAGTATCTATCAAGATGATGAAAGTAAAATATGTTGCTGGCCAGAAGCATGCAAGGAGATGGTGTGGATGCAAGGTTTTATGGAAGAGTTGGGTAAGAAGCAAGTAGATTGCAAGCTGTACAGTGACAGTCAGAGTGCAATACACTTGGCTAAGAATTCAGCCTTTCATTCAAGGACCAAGCATATTGCCATCAGATATCACTTCATACGTTCGTTACTGGAAGATGGATCGATTGTTCTAGAGAAGATTCATACAAGTGAGAATCCTGCGGATATGTTGACCAAAGCGGTCACACGGGAGAAGCTGAAGCTCTGTTTAGCTTTGATTGGTCTTCAGGCTTGAAGACGGGGAGGTGGTGCACTCCGAATAAAGAAGACGAAGGTTTATGGTGATGTATCTCCAAGTGAGAGATTGTTGAGATGTGAAGCCACATCTAGGGCCACCTTCGACTAATCGTAGGAATTGTTTGACTGGTCGTAGGGGCCTGCTCGATCGGTCGTGGACCAGCTCGACTCAAAGTCCAGCGAGTCTTGTTTTTCATATCCTGGTCCTTCGACTAGTTGTAGGAATTGTTCGACCAGTCGTAGTTTCGACTAGTCGTAGCCTCCCTTCGACTAGTCGTAGGTTACGTAGATTCGTTTCCGAATCTGATGCGGACTGCAGATTTTGGTGTCGCCTTTCGCAAGAGTACGGAAGGGAAGTTGCTTAAACTATATATAGGTATTCCTAGGGCTTTTTTAGGTGTATTGGAATATTGGGGAAATAATTCTAGGGTGTGGACAAAGGGTTTTCTATATTCTTCTAAGGGAGAGGTTAGTATATTGCCTTGTAATCTTTGTTCTTTATAGTGGAAGTTTGTTTCCTTGGTTTTTTACCCTAGTTTGGAGTTTTTCCACGTATATCTTGTCTTGTGGTTTGTTTGGATTTCTTTGATCTACTTCTAGTTTATATTTCTTCTTGTTTATTGTTTGTGGGTGAGGCCTGAGATCGGATCTAGGCTCACTGCGTTGTTGGCGTGCTGCGCAACAGTCCCTCTTTTTTACACGGAAGGACCCCTAATGAATGACTTTTGTCTTCGGATGGGGATTGGGTACTACCCCCGCAACGACCTAGCTAGAGACGGACGGTCCTGGCAAGGGCTCTGTGGGGCCCACCTTGATGTATGTGTTTTATACACATCCAGATCATTTTAGGAGTACATCATGGTGGGTTCTAGGAAGGTATCATACCATCTCAAAAAAGAGTCAGATCTAAGGCTCAAGTGGACCACGCCACAGCGAATGTGGGGATGGAATGCCTACAGTTGAAATCCTCATGAGTATACAAAAGTTTTGGATCAAGCTAATCTTTAATTTTTTCCCTTCATCCAGGTCTGTCTGAAAATATAAACAAGTTGGATCGCAAATAAACATCATGGTGGGTTCTAGGAAGGTATCATACCAGGCATCAAGGTAACCACTGCATTATGTGATGTGGTCCACTTAAGACTTTAATCTACCTCTTTTTTGGTCATGTCCTAAATGATCTGTCAAAATGGATGGATATAGAGCCTCGTGCCCTAGCTCTTGAAGCTTATGTGGATTGCCTACTGCCAGTAGCAAGGTGGCTACTGCTGATGGGTTGCACCATAATATGTGTTTTAGAAATGTTGTCCATCTATTTTTTCAGAACATTTTACAACATGAGATTGATCCAAGTCTTAAAGTGGGCCATATCTGCCAGTAGTCAGGTGGCTAGTCCCAACATAGCCCGTTTGGGAGCTTGGATTCCGAACCCCTGGATTTGCAATCCATCTATTGTGTTTGGCACCCTGGATTGGGAATCAACTTTAATCCAAAATTTGTTATGCATAATATATTTAAAGGGTTTGAATTTAATTACTAAATCAACTTTAGTATCTCTAATTAGTAATCATATGTAATGTTTGACACGATGATTGTAATAAGGCTGCTGAAATATATACTTTGCCCGAAAATGATGAAATTTCAAGTCTAGAATGGGCCACGGGCACAAGATCATGTCCCAACGATTTTTAAGCGTTGATTTAACTGGACAATGTTTGGACGGCATTGATCATCATATTAAAGTAATTATAGTGATGCAATTGATAATCTAGTTGTTTTGAAATATCATTAGTGGGCCATGTGCCCAGTAGTTCAATAGTTAAGTGACACACATATTACACATGCAACTATCGGGAGGATTTTAGATGTAATCCAAGCTCTCACCACATTTCAAACCCCATATTTGAGGGCATTGAAATTCCCTGGATTTGAAACCTCCAATTTTATGGTGCCAAACAACAAAAGGATTTGAAATCCCTTGAAATCCCCCAAATCCATGGTGCCAAATAACCCTTAATATATGTGTTTTAGGAACGCTGTCCATCTATTTCTCCAGAACATTTTAGGGTATGATCCAAAATATGAAATTGATCCAAGCCTCAAAGTGGAAAAACATGGATGATTAAATGCCTACAATAGAAACTTTCTAAAACCCACTATGAGGTTTACTTACCATTTAACCTATTTATTAGGTTAGTCAGATCTGGATGAAGGGAAAACACAAACATCAGCTTTTTCCAATATGGGCCACAAGATGTTTTTAATAGTGGCCAGTCAATCGCCACTGTTTCTTCTAGTGTGGTCCACATGAGATTTGGATTGGTTGACTAATACCCTAAAATAATCTGGAAAATGGATGAACATAAAATACATATATCATGGTGGGCCACACAGCATGGTCTAGTACTTATTGGCTCTTAAGTCTTAACAGTGTCAGCAGACCCAATCAGGTATGCTGTTGGCTTTTTCTTCCGCATTGGAATTGTCTACCACACGTGTTTTACAGGGTGCCTAAAATATCCAACTCTGTAGGGCCACCACGTTGTATATGTAAAATTAGGGGTGTATACGGGTCAGGCCGAGTCGAACTGGCCTCAGTCCATCCAGGCCCATTTAACAGCTGCACCAGGCCCGAACCCGACCGAGCCTGGTCACCGGGCCAACATCTCCAGTCCGAACTGGGCCCGGGCTGCAATCATGTGAGTTCAGGCCAGTTTCGAACCTTCGAGTTCGGGCCAGTTTCGAACCTTACAGCAAATTCATGGGAAAGGCTTTGGTAGGTAATCCGCGTCCCATTACAAGGCCCTCGATCAACGATACCATACTTATCAGAAGACCATAGCCATCTCTTATCTTTACTCTCCTGCACAACATGTTCTCTGTCAGCTATTTTCTTTTCCTACTGCTGATTTGGAGGCCGCTATTTAGATGGCTAGGATCGTCCCAACTATATATCTAGAATCAATTTACATCGTTAGTGGATCCCACTAAACAGGTCGTCCTAATTGAAAGATGACCCCAACACATGTAAAGTGGCAATATGGCTCTACCATTTTCTAGTGCTTCTCTACGTACGGTACCATCCTATTATAGAATAATAAAGAATCTGGAGAAATAATTCCATTGTCTAAAATTCCATTGCAACTTACCTACCCACACACTTAGTTACATTTGGACCTGTAGCATCATATAAACATTACTTTTTAGTGCAATCCATCAAAAGTAGATTCGGTACTGTTCTTGCCTGTACCAACATACTACCCTTATCTTAAATGGTGTACTAACTCATTCATACAGTGGACCATACGTGCCGAGTTAGGACGGGCCGGGGCGAGTCGAGTTTTGGACTGAGACGGGCCGAACTAGGCCGTATCTGAACTCGGCTCAGACTCATTTTTTGGGCCTAGAAAATTGACCCGTCCGAACCCGAACTCAGTTCCGGGTCAGGCCGAGTCAGGGTTTTTCGGGCCGGGTCCAGTGAGTTAACCGGGCTAGCCCGGTTTATGTACACCTCTATGTAAAATCCATTCCATTCATCAGGTTCTATCCATCAGGTCTAGGTGGGGCCATTGTGATGTTCGTGAGAAATCCACATTGTCCATCTATTTTATGAGATGATTTTAAAATATGCGACAAAAAATGAGGTGGATTCAAAACTCAAGTGGGCCACGTGAGAGGAAACCATGGGGAAAGAATCCCTACCGTTGAAACCTTCTTGGGCTTCACCTTAGTGTTTATATGTCATCCAAACTGTTTATAAGGTCATTCCCACTAGGATGAAGTGAAAAAACCAAAACCTTGTCTTCGTCCAAAACTTTTGTGGCCACATGAATGTTTCAATAAAAATGATTTCTCAAAACTGATGGATGATGTGAATTTCTCACAAGCATTACGGTAGCCTTAGCAGAAAATCTGCTGCCATTGTTTGTTTATTTTTATACACCCATAACCCTACACACACTCCTGCCCACACCACATGGGCACTCGATCCGGGTTCAGAGTATCTCTACCACTCTTGCTAGAATGTCAGCCAAACCCACAACTCAGGTGGGCAAGATCACATGCAAAGTGGGTGTTATATCATAGGGCCGACCTTGATGATATGTTATATATCCACTCTGTCCATCTTTTTTTTCCAGCCAATTTTTAGGAGGCAGTCCCAAACATCAAACATCAAGTATATGCATATCTTAGGTGGACCACACCACAACTCTCACAGTTAAAAACTTTCCAAGGTCCACCTTAAGCAGATCTGTAATATTTATTTGCCATCTAACCCGTTGATAAAATCAACCAGAAATGAATGAAGAGAAAATACAAAGATTAACTTCATCCAAAAAACTTTCTTGAACTAAAAAAGCTTTTAATGATCATTCACCACTTTTTCTAGTGTTGTGGTTGACAAGAGATTTGGATATGTTTAATTTTTAGAATAACATACTTAAATGAGCTGAAAAAACAGATAGGCAGTGTGGATATGAAACACATTCATCAAGGTGGGCCCCACACTAAATTATTTGAGGTGCTATCACATTGTTTATCTTTAATCAAAGCCGTTAATCAAGTCTATCTGACCTAGATGAAGAGGACAAACAAAAACCAGTATCATCCACATATTAATTAGGACCACATCACGTGACGTTAGAGATTTTAATAGAAATTTTACTTAGTTCGCATTGGTGTAGCCCGTCAGAGTCTTTTATAGTCAGGTATTTTTTTACATGCAGTGAAGGTAACGGTTATCACCCAATGGACGGAGTGGATTTCACGCATAAAATGCAGTGGGTCCCATGGAGCGTGGGCGTTTTACGCTCTACCTAAAACTGACGTTGCCGACGATTCCGGTCCGTCGCTTCCGAACCAAGGCTGGCATGTCATTACTCAACCAGATTCCACTGAGTTTTTACATACGTCTCAATCGACGGACGCAGATTGGGTACTACTACCGCACGTCCCTGGGTAAGAACAAAGGGCTCCGAGGGCCCACCAGGTTTTATCCACACCGTCCATCTATTTTTTCGATCATTTTATGGTACTAAGCCCAAAAATGGGGAAGATCCATGGTTCAAGTGAACCACACCACAGGAAGCACTTGTGATAATGGCCGGCACTCACCATTGGAACCGTTTTAGAGCCCATCGCGACGGTTAACTGCCGTCCACCCCATTCATAAGTTTATATGCCTGAATGAAGGGAAAACAGAACTTGTGTAGTCACTTTTTCAGCAGTAAATGTGGACACGCATTTGCCGTCCATTTGAGTGATATGAGGCCAACTGAAATCTGAGCCGCAAAAAAGGTTGCTCCCTGTTCTAAGATCACAATGGACATAGGAAACAAGCCAACCAATCAATTAAGTGGACCACATTGTAATAAAGCTGTAAAAAGCAATGGATGACTGATGGATTGAGTTAGTGTTAGGGGTGCACATCGAACCGGTAGAACCATGGAACCGGACCGGAACCGACCAAATGGTCCGGTTTGATCCGATTCTAGAGTGCACCGGTTCTGGTTCCTTTTTTAAAAATCAAAGAACTGATTACATCAGTTCGGTTCTCGGTTTGGGGGTACGTAGAACCGAACCGAACTGTGAACCAATCCGTAGAACCGAACCGTGGATCTGAACCGCGGAACCGAACTGTGGAACCGAACTTGGAACCAAACCAAGAACCCTTTGATTGTTTCCATATTTGACTCATGATTTATGGTTTACAATGCACTATTTGATTGTTTTCATACAGATATTTTTGCACACCTTATACAATATCTAAACCATTCATCAAATGGATCACAACACGAATGGATATGAGCTAGATTATAAAATAAAACATGCAATTGGGCTGTCGGTTCTAGGGTGCTAACAGTTCGGTTCCTATTCCGAATATCCTAGAACCGTTAGGAATAGTTTGGTTCTAGTTTCACCCCAGAACCAGATCGAACCGACCTGTGTGCACCCCTAGTTAGTGTACACTTATCACCACCAACCTGAAAAGTGTATCAACCTTATACCAATTGGTTGCCGTGCATACATGACACATGACACATTGGGAATGAGGTTTGAGAGGATATGGTATGCCACCATACCTCACTTACGATAAGGTGGGTTTACATACCTTAACAGTGAGTATTCAACCACCGTTGTTTCCAGTGGTGTGGTTTACGTAAGTTTTGGGTTTGTCTCAATTTTTTAATTATGCATTGAAATAATCTGAAAAAATGAATGAACGGCGTGAATAAAACACATAAATTATGATGGGCCCACGAAGCACTATCTTATGCTTTGGTTGTTAGTCCCAAGCCCAAAATACAGGAGGGTTAATTTGATTCTTTCATCATCGCACATGCCCAAATATAAGGGTTACAAACTTTTATTATAAATCGTATTAATCTTATATAATATAGTGGAATAGTAAAATAATATTTATATAGATATTTCAATGAGCTGACATAAGGCTTAGATGATGATGATTGCATGCATGTTTGGGAGAAGTTATTATTTGGCTCTACAACTCTTGTTAAAAAAGAGAAAGCCTCCAAAGTTATAACTGAACATTATCTTGTCATCAAGTGAAAATGCTTGTATAGGTTGTATTAGTTAATGGAAGTGGTCGTTTTCACTTTTCATGAAGTATTTTCATTGGTGATATGGGAGAAACACCAGTAGCCAGACGACAACCAAAAGTTGAGTTATAATCTATGGGCCTACTTGCCTTTTCTTGCCGACAGAATTTCTCAAGATTTTTTCATTTACTTGTAATGTTTATAGAAGAATTTTATTTACTTATTTTCTTTTTTGCAAATCTAAAACTAATAGAGAGTTTTTACAGTAAAATTCCTGGAGAATGACAGGACAATTGGAGATTCTAAAGATTCTTTTAGAGGGATGAAATTACTAAAATGCTCTCATCTTCTTCTTTTTTTTCCTTGTAAGTAGTGAAATTGAGAATTGTGGGGCCATGTGGTATATGCATAACATCCAATCCATCCAATATATGCAACCCATCATGAGCAAAAAATCTTGCCAATGGAATCATCAGATGGGCCACACTTGAATTTGGATGTTTCTAAGTGGTGGACAAATATGGCCTACTAACAATGCCAATAGCAACTTGCTAGTAGACGGTGCTCTGCTGTGTGAACCCTATAACGATGTATGTGTCTTACCCATGCCGTCCATCCATTTTGGATCATTATTTTAGGGCATGAGCCCAAAAATGAGGCAGATTCAAATCTCAGGTGGACCACATGCACTTAGGCCTTTCAATGGGTCGAAACCAGATCGAATCAGGGTGAATTCAGAACTAATTCGATTATAAACAGATTAACATCTTAAGATCTAAACTCACCCTATTGGACCTGTATAGTGGATCCAGATCTGCCCCACTGGATATGTCAATGGGTCGGAGCCTGATTGGATATGATAGCCTCCCATGCAGGTCCTGTCAATGGATATATATCTGCCCATGCCGAACTCAACACTAATCTAAAATTTCAAGAAAATCTATTAAGTATCAATTCCATCAAGTCAAACTAGTAGTATAAAAGTAAACTAATATAAAAAGGAAACAAAATCATGAAACTCTATCAAGTATCAACTCCAAGAAAATAGCATACACATTTTTCCTTAATTACCAAGTTCAAGAGACTAACCATGGAAATTATAACTTGCGCTCTTACTCATATATATGGTTAGAGGTGGGCAACGATTAGGGGTGTACATCGAGTCAAACGGAGTCGAGCTGGCCTCAGCTCGACTCGGCTTGGCCACTAGCTGACCTCAACTCGAACTCAGCTCAGCTTGGTCCTCGAGCCTGACTGGCTAGCTCGGCTCGGTCCTCGAGCCTAACTGGCCAGCTCGACTCGGTTTGGTCAATAGCTCGGGCCAGGTCAAGCCAAGATCGAGCCAAGTTCGCTATTGAAGCATTTTTACAAACACCTAGACTACACCTTCAAAATCTCAATGTATTTGAGATAGCAGCAATGGTTTTACAGGTATTTTATCAAACACCTTCTAAGCAACATAAAAATCAAGAAAAAAAAGGGTGTTGGTTTCATATATATACCTTCCTTGCCACCAACCACTCTTCTTTGAGTCATTTCATCAAACACTTGGTGAACAACATCAATATGAAAGTAACCAAGTCACCGAACTGGTTTGATCCAAGTTTGATTTGAGCTGGGTTTGATCCGAGTCGAGTCGAGCTAGGGCTAACTCGAACTCATTTTCGAGCTCAAAAAATTAGCTCGAACTCAGCTTCGAACCGAGTCGAATCGAGCTTTTTCAAGTCGAGTCGAGCAAGCTAATCGAGCTAGCTCGGTTCATGTACACCCCTAGCAACAATCTAGGACAAGCCGAGTTAGCCCTAGTTTGGTTTGGCTTGTTTTTGTGCCACCCCAGTTTGTGGATTGGCTCGGTTTGGGTTTCTAGCCGACCCATGCGGCCCAAGTTTGACTTGCTCCAGAAAAATCTGGTTCGAGCCAGCATCGGTTTGATAAAAAAAATTTGAACCGAGCCGGGTCAAGTTCGAACAGGTAACGGCTCTTTTTTGTTGTTATTTGTTTAAATAGAAAAGACTTTAAAAAGTTATAAATAACACTGTGTGTGTGTGTGTATCTTACTACATAATGTTTAACATCCTCCAAAGGAGGAGTGCAACTTCAAAATAATTATTGTCATTACCTTTGGGGTTTTTTTATGTTGAATCAACGGTGGCTGGACATGGGCTATTGGATAGGGGTTTGAGTGGTGGACAGTGGACGGCATCAACAAAACAATATAGCATATGGACTGGGACAACGTCATCAGGTAAGGGGTTTCGATCGGGGAGAGAGAGAGAGAGAGAGAGAGAGAGGCTAAGGTGCAGCGAAAGAGAGATGAGAGAGATTTAGGGACTAGGTGCGGCGGGAAGAGTTTAGGATTTTTATTATTATTATAACTATTATTCTATTGTTAGACAGGTCATGCCTTGTATAGCCGCATGCCTTGTATAGCCACATCCCTTGTATAGCTAATTAGATGATTCTGTATTTCTAATTTACCTTGTATAGATGGTTGTGGATCTTTATATATTCAACCCTTTTGGGTTGTCTCAAATACAAGAAAACCAAAGGAGTTTTCTTTATTTTCATGGTATCAGAGCAGCACCTCCTTCGTCATCAACACCACCTCCTGACAGATCCGTTGTTCCTGCATCATCTTCTGATAAATCTGACCACCCCTGTCGGTCACATAGCCTCGTCCGACTACCCCTGTTACTGTGTCTATCCTCCCCTATTACTGCGTCCGACTCTATTGCTCATCCGATTGCCCCTGCATCTTCTGGCCGCCCCTGTTGTGTCGTCCGACCACCCCTGCTGCGTCGTCAAAACATCCCTGCATCGTCCGACCACCCCTGTTGCGTCGTCAGAACATCCCTGCGTCGTCTGACCACCCCTGCATCATCCGACCGCCCTTACTGCTCGTCAGATCACCCCTGTTGCACCCTCAGCCCTTCCACACGCCCCTATTGCTGGTGCTGCGTTCGATCCAAATCCTGATCCAGCAACCCCTGTTGTTGTTGCTGCGATTCGCTCCATCCCTTGGGTATCTCCTTCTGCTACCTGCTGCGATTCTTCTGCTGCCAGGTATATCCAGAATTTCCTTCTGTTGCGACTCTTCGCGTGGTTTCCATTACTTTAGATCTATGGACAAGGACTCATCCCGTACGAAGGTCTCACGTTGTAGTTTTGATGGAACCAAAGACAATCTATGGGTCATCCACTTTCAGAGCTTCCTTAAGGGTCGTGGTTTGTAGGGACTAATTGATGGATTTGTTACTATCCCCACTTCCACCGATGCCGACAAATTAGCTGAGTGGGAAATAAAAAATGAACGGATTATTACCTGGATTCTCGATTCAGTCGATCAGTCCATTGCTGTTGGCCTCACAACTCACCGTACTGCTAAGGTAATATGGGAGCATCTCCAGAAAATTTATTAACAGAGTAATGCAGCTCGCTTATACCCCCTAGAACAAGATCTGGTTAACCTTACTTACGGTGACGACAATATTCAATCATTTTACTCTAAAATTGTCGCAATTTGGACAGAGATGGCTATGATGGATCCTGCATTTCCTCATGACTTTAAGATATTCCAAACTATGTACGAGAGTGCGCAAGTTTGACAATTTCTTATGAAGCCGCGTCCGAAATTTGAGCATTGTCGGGCTGCTCTCCTGAACCGTAGTCCTACTCCTTCATTAAATTTGGTTATTAATGATTTATTGGCTAAGGAACAATGATTGAAAGTTCTCTCTCTTACTTTCCAACTCCAGGATCATCTGATCTGGTGCTTGCTGTGTCCACCATTGCACCAAACCATAGTTCCACTCCTTTAACTTGTCACGGCTGCAACAAAGTAGGTCATGCCGTCGCTCAGTGCAAAAATTGGTGCGCTTATTATGGACGGACTGGTCGTGGTATTCAAGACTGTCGTTCACGTGCCTATGCATCTTCTTTCGGCCGTGGATGTGGTAGTCGTAGTCGTGGCCGTGGTCATGCTCTTTCTGCTACTTCTACCACTAATTTCTCCGAACCTTTTGTTAGTGATACTACATATACTGTTTCTGCTGAAGGTCTTTCCTCACCTTTGACTCCTGTAATGCACCAGCAAATCGTGCAGGCCCTTTATGCGGCCGGTATGACAGGTATATCCTCATCTTCTACATGAGTATTCAATTCGGGTGCTTCCAATCATATGATTGGTGCTGTATCCCATCTTCACGATATTCGTCCTTATACCGGAAATTAGGTTATATCTACTGCGGATGGCACTAAACTACCCATTCAGTCCGTTGAATCATTGACCTTCTCTCCTTCTGCTCATCGCCAGTTCACCCTTCGTGATGTGTTTCATGTTCCTAACCTCTCCTCCAATTTAATTTTTGTTGGTCAATTTACATCTAATAACTGCTTAGTCATATTTCTTCCAAATTGTTGTTTCTTTTATCTATCTTCATCAGATATTTGTTTAACAAATAAATTGTGTACATTGTGACACTTTCGCCTGGGTCATACACATTTCGATCGGTTAATTTAGTTATTTTTTTCTGGCATGTTAGAGAATATTTCTCTTAATAAAAATAATTTGGATTATTCTTGTTCTTCCTATTGTCTTTCAAAAATTAAGTGTATTCCATTTCCTTTAAGTACTATAAAATCATCTTCTATGTTTGAACTAGTACATACAGATGTCTGAGGTCCTTCACCAATTATGTCTCTCTTTGGGTTACAATACTATATTATATTCATTGATGATTTCACACGTTACACCTGAATTTACTTTCTGCACTCTAAGTCATAGGTTTTTAAAAAATTCAAGTTATTTTACTCTATGGTGGACACTCAATTTCAGATACCAGTTCAAACTCTCTGCTCTGACTCAGGGGGGAATATCTCTCAACAGATTTTTGTACATATCTTAAGGGTTATGAGATATTCATCAGACCACCTGTTCTGATACTCTACAACAGAACGGGGTGGCTGAATAAAAAAATCGTCATATTGTTGAAACTGTCAACACCCTGATGACAGCTATGAGTGTTCCTCGTTCTTTCTGAGCGGAACCAATGTTACATTCAGTCTACTTGATTAACCGGATGTCAACCAAAGTTCTGAACAGTAAATCTCCCTAATTTGTTCTCACCAGCTTACCTCTTATATATTCCACATTTCGTATTTTTGGTTGTGTATGTTATGTTCACTTGGCTTCATGTGAAGGTAACAAACTATCTCCAAAATCGGTCAAATGTATGTACTTGGGATTTAGAGAAACTCAGAAGGATTTTCGATGTTATGATCTAGTTTCTCGTCGTGTTCGGGTTTCACGACATGTTATTTTTTTGAACATATTGCCTTTCATTTATCTGTTCCTTCTCCGCACGCACCAAACTCTCCTGGTCTTATTGCCTTTCCTGACATTCCTTTTGTCTCGAGTACTCTCCCTCATCCATTGCAAGTTTACTCACAACGACCACGTACAAATCCACCACCTATTACTCAACCTGAACCTACTGTACCTGTTGCAGATCCTAAACCTACCTCGATACGTCATTCCGCTCGTATACATAGACAACCTGATTGCTTGATATGCTTTATGTCTACCATGAATGCTACTCTGGATACTGTATCTATTTCTACTTCATACACTCAGACAGCCACTCATGATTGTTGGATGAAGGTTATGGCAGAAGAACTTGCGGCATTGGATGATAATCATACGTGAGACATTGTCACTCGACCCACTGACCAACTATTAATTGGTAGTAAATGGATTTATTCTGTAAAGCTCAAATCTAATGAATCATTGGATCATTACAAGGCTTGGCTTGTAGCTCAGGGATACAAACAGGAACACAGAATTGATTATGATGAGACATTCGCTCCTGTGGCTAAGATGAAAAGTGTTCGTACTCTTCTGGTAATATCATCCATTCATTCTTAGCCACTCGATCAGATGAATGTGAAAAATGCTTTTCTTCAAGGCGACTTCTAAGAAACAATATATTTACAACCTCATCTTGGTTCTTTAATCCTTACCAATAAGGTATGTCGCTTAAAGAAAGCTCTGTTAAACAGGCACCTCGGGCATGGTTCCAACACGTTCACGATGTTATTAGGGTGTTGGCTTTACTCAAAGTGGTCATGATCTATTGTTATTTTTGCGCACCACTAATCACAGTATTGTCATTGTTCTCGTATATGTTGACGACCTACTCCTAATTGGTAGCGATGCTACCAGCATCTCAGCATTCAAGGACGTTCTGAAATCATCCTTCAAGATGAAGGACCTCGGCTCTTTAACATACTTTCTTGGGCTTGAATTTTCACGTTCTCAACATGGCATCCTGGTCAGCCAGCGTAAATATACAAAGGATCTTCTCGCTTTAGCCTCATTAACGGATCAACAGATAGTTCAGACTCCCTTAAAACTTAACATTCAATATGGCTATGACGATGGTCATCTTCTTGCGGATCTCACATTATACCGCTGTTTAGTTGGGAGTCTGGTTTACTTAACAATGACTCGCCTTGATATTGCCTACGTTGTCCAAGTTATCAGCCAGTTTATTTCCGCTTCTCGGACTCTGCATATGACCGCGGTGTTGCACATCCTTCGATACTTACCTGAAACTTTAGATCGCTCACTGTTCTTCTCCTTTACAGCATCTCTAGACCTTCGTGCTTATTCGGATGCGGACTGAGCTGGTTGCGCTCTCACACAACGATCTACCACTACTTACTATGTTTTTCTTGATACTTCTCTCATCTCTTGGAAGTGTAAAAAGCAGGCCACTATTTCCAAATCCAGCACGGAAGCTGAGTATCGAGCGATATTCGCTGCTTGTAGTGAGCTTGTCTGATTACATGGTCTTCTTTCAGAATTGGGCGTGCATCTATAGAATCCTACTCCACTCCATGTCGATAGTCTGAGTGCCATTCAGATTGCCTCCAACCTTGTTTTACATGAACAGGCAAAGCATAATGAAGTTGACTGTCACTTCATCCAAGAGAAGTTTTAGTCTGGGCTCATTTTTCTTCCACATGTCGCATCCCATGATCAAATTGCAGACATTCTCACGAAGTCCCTCACTTCTGCACGTCACTCATTTCTAGTTGGCAAACTATTACTTGTCGATAACCAGCATTAGTTTGAGGGGGGATGTTAGACAAGTCATGCCTTGTATAGCCGCATGCCTTGTATAGCCACATGCCTTGTATAGCTAATTAGATAATTCTGTATTTCTAATTTACCTTGTATTGATGGCTGTTGATCTCTATATATTCAACCCCTTTCGGTTGTCTCAAATACAACAAAACCAAAGGAGTTCTCTTTGTTTTCATATACGAGCTGGACCGAGCCAGGCCCGTCCAAACCAAGCTAAACCGAGCTTCGGGCCAAAGCTGCAAGAGTTGAGGTTAGGCTCGTTTATTAAATGGGCCATGTTGGGGTGGCTCGTCACTGGCTCAAACTCCACTCCGTACCCGGCTAAACTAGACTTTTTCGATATGGGTTAGGCCAAACTTCTGAGCTAGCCAAGTTTGTGCCCAGCTCTACATATGGTAGGAGAAGAAACCCCTAATATATACATAAAAATGATAATAAAAAATTTGTATAAAAAGATAATAATAATTAAAACTAAATAAATTTAAAATCTACTTACTCTTTTTTTAATGTCACAGTTAATTTTGTCCACACATTAAAGTGTCCACAACTTTTGGAAGTAAGAAACTATGGGCTTGTTTGTTAACTCTGAAAAATAGTACTTAACATGGAATTGAGAAACTATGTCCACAACTTCTATTAAGTACTTTAGTTTATTTGAATTAAATTGAATAGTTTTATTTTCATTTAATAAAAAATAATTTCTTTATAATGTAAAACATTTCCAAACAGGAGATTGGGGCAAATGTGTCGAATTAACATATTTCAGATATTTCAGATGTTTGTTAACAAAAAGGTTGTTTCAAATCCAGTACTTAATTTTCAGACTTCAGCCATAGTTACCAAACAAGTTTTTTTTACTTCAGATTTCAGATTCAGGCTTCAGATTTCAAATTCAGGCTTTAGACTTCAGATTTAACAAATGGGCCGTACGTGTCTTATCAAACACTCTACCACCAGTACGAATGGATGATTTCATGCAATGGTAGAGACTGGAATCATCAAAATGTCACGGGTCATTCTTGAAAGTATTGGGAACTTTGGACTGTTGATTTGCCACCAACTTAATATGTTAAACTCTTGATTGTGAGGAAATAGCGGCTCTTCCAAATATTGATATAGTTCTTATTTTGTAAGAAAGCTTGACGACCAAGATGTGCATAAGAATACCACTTATTAGATCCTCTAAATTTATCTTTAGTATTATTAGAAATACCACTAGATGATGAAAATTTGTTATTACAACTGCTTTCACCAATGATTGAAAAAATTGTTATTCATTTATCTAAGTCAATAACTTTATACTTTGAGAAAAGATCAACCATTGTATATCAAATTTTATTGATTTAGAAATGAACACTACCACCATAGATTTGATAATAATAGTACTCCACCAACTTCATTTTAAACCGAGAATCAAGAACTAAAGTCACCGCCTAAACCAAACTGCATTCGTGCTAATACTTATCAAACTTTGATTTCATTCTATTTACCAATGATTTAACATAATCACAGTCATTTTTCTCTCATTCAACTAATTTGAGATAAATTTCACAAACATCAGGAAAGTACATATTAGCTGGATATTTAAAACTTGAAATTTTATTGGTCCCTTCATAGAAAACCTTGAAACACTTACTAATAACTTTTCTCCTCTCTCATTCTTCATTGGATGGATTTACCTTAAAGTCATTATCACATTTCTCCAATTGAAAAAATGCTTCTCTAAAGTCCACGGCAGCCTCGAATAAGAGATTTGTGCAACTTCACCTTGTTGGAACATTCATAGGGACACTCTTTTTCCCTGAAAATTTTACTTGAGCCACTGTAAATTGAAACTTTTGCTCCCTTAATGGTAATGAATTAATGTACTTCAAACTTTCTTGTATTTTTTGGAACACACATACTATCTCTTATAAGCCATCTTGTACAATTAAATTAAGAATATGAGTAGAACAACGGACATGAAACAACTCCCCGGATAATACGAGTAGTCCTCGATCGGAAAGACAAGTCTCCATACTTTTAACCATGACATTATTAGTGGAAGCATGGTCTACAATGATGGTGAATAATTTATTTGTCAATATTCCACTTTAGGAATATCCATGACAATTCTACATAGAGTTTCTGCATCATGAGAAGTTTTTACTGCTGTAAAAGTAGGAATCCTCTTTTGTAATTCTCATGCATCATTAATGAAATGCTAAGTTATACAACAATACCCAAGATTTTGTTGGTCTGATGTCCACAAATCAGTAGTAAGGCCAATTCAGAATAAGAGCTTATCAAAGTACTAATAGAGTTTTTCTTTCTCTTACTTGTAAACATGCATCACATTAGCCCTAACTGTGTTGTGGGAAATCAATTTAAACATGGATTGAAGATTGTTCACAAATATTTCAAAATACTCTTGGTTACTCATGCTTCATTATCATGCGACAAAGATCCAAACGAATTCGTTCTTGAAATAATAAGATCCCCGAGGAAGAAGCATATGGTTTTTCCTCAAAGATTTATCAAGTACTTATTCAAATGGCTAGTTCCATTATTACTATCCCCGCAAACTTCTGCTTACAATGCTTGCAAATAGTCACTTCCTCATCACTTAGGGATCAATGTTTATCAAAGTCAGTCCATACTTTAGATGTCAATTTTCATCGTCTAGGAGAACTACATTGGCTTGACACCTCAACAATATTCTCATCAATAGATTGACTGGGTTCAGACATAGCGATCTAACAAATTACTTACAGTCCTAATGCAACATCAATGAAATAGTACAAAAATGAGTAAATGAACAATATTCATTATATTTTCCAAGTTAAATATAATAAACAAACAAAAAACTTCAATAACAATTTCAAGTACAAAAAACAACATTCTCTTTGTAAAAAAAAAAAAAAAAAAACACTAAAATAGAGAAAGCTAATATAAAGCAACATAGAAAAAAACAAAAAAAAAAAAAAAAAAGAGAAGAACATGCGCCCGTAGAAGATAATATCGTGTTTTTCAGGTTGTGGAGTTACAAATTCTCTAGGAAACAAAAATCTCAGATAAATATATGCAATTGAAGAGAAAGCAATCATCAATCTGTAGAAAAAAGGCCACCAGAAATAAGAAGAAGATTGAGAAATAAAACAAAAAGAAAAGAATGGAAAGGAGATGAGAGAAAGAAGAAGAACATAAAGAAAACATTTCTGATATCAAATATTAGAAGAGGTGGGTGTGGGTGTGGCGGCTTGGGTCATGGTCCATGGAGAGAATGAGAGAGAGAGAGAGAGAGAGAGAGGGGATAAGATAAGTTTTTTTTTTTTTTTCGTGGGCTGCTGGTTGTAGAGAGAGAAATGAGGGAGGGAAGGAAATAACTTAGGGTTTTTTGCTTTTCGAGTTTTTAGACGAACAATTGAGATTGAAACATTCATTGAAATAGAATTTTTTTGTGGACTGCCTAATGTGGCAAGAGAGAGAAATGGAGGGAATGGAATAACTTAGGATTGTTTGCTTTTAGAGTAATCGAATTGGGTCTTAATAGGATCGGATCATGGTAAATCCGGAACTGATCCGATTATAAATGGATTGGCATCTTGAGATCCAAACTTGCCCCGTCAGACCTATATAGTCATCTAGACCCGCTATAAATGGATTGGACGGTTAGGTCGATCCAATCTATTGACAGGCCTAACCACATCACAGGAAATAAGTAGTGATTGAACAATGACCATAAAAAACTTCCTACGACCTATTGTAATCTTTATTTGACATCCAACTTGTTAATTAGGCCAAAAATACCTATACGAAGGAAAAACACAAATATTAGCTTGATCCAAAACTTTTGTAGCACCGAAGAAGTTTTAATTGGTAGGTGTTCAATAACCATTGTTTCATATTGTGTGGACCACTTGAGATTTTGATCAGCCTATTTTTGAGCTCATATTTTAAAATGAGTTGACAAAATGAACGGACAATGTGAATAAAATGCATGCATTATTATGGTCCACATAGTACCATCCAATGGAGACTTGCCATCTATTGGCAATGGCAGGATGCAATCCCGGTTCTGAAAATAGCACCTTCCAACGAAGCAAAGCTCCAATGTATCCGTTTTTTCTCCAAAAGTGGTGGGTGGAGCATTGTGGGGCTCATATGGTATGAGTATGACGTTTAGCCCGCGCAACATAGGACACCCTATCACAATGATCACATGAACAAAAAATCAAGTCAATCTAATCATCAGGTGGGCCACGCAATAAAAAGCAAAATACACCACCAAATGACAACCAAATTCACATTTGGTCCACCTGATTATTGCATACTGCTTTTTTATTTGATTGATCACTGTTGTGGGGTTGCACCTGTTGGATGGGTTTGACGCCATATACACCTACCACGAGGGCCCTACATTGCTCTACCTTATATATATATATATAATATATATATATAATATATATATATATATATTAATAATATTTATGTGTGTGTGTGTGTGGGTGTGTGTGTGTGTGTGTGGGAAAAGGTACTATGCGCTCGAGCGTAAAGTGGTCGTCTGTGAGGTCAAGCTGTGTGGGCCCCACCGTGATGCCGTTCGAAGATCCACACCGTCCACCAGATGCACGAGCCCAGGGTGGGCCCACACGGCCCAAAATCAACCGTCCACGTAACTCAGGTGGGCCATACCATCGAAAAACATAAATATACATGCAAAAACATGTAAAAGCACTTGGTGGGCCCCACCTGAGTTGTGGATACCACTTGAAACTTGGTCTAAAATTACATCCAAGTGGGACACACATGATGGACGGTGTTGATCATCAAAAAACGTCTCGAAAGGTCCCCACAAATGGTTTTGAATGTTTCAATGGTGCACTGCCCCTCTCAACTTCTGTACGTGGTGTGGCCCACAAAAGTCACGGATTGATTTGATTTTCAGCCGTATGGGCCCAATCTGGAATGGTGCATCTAACTGAGCGGGTAGATTTTCGAACGGTATCACGGTGGGGCCCACATCAGCTCGACTGCACAGACGACCGCTTCACGCTCAAGCACATAGTACCTTTTCCCTATATATATATATATATATATATATATATATATATATATATATATATGGAAATGGTTCCATACAGTCGACCTCAAGCTGTGTAGGCCACGCAATTAATGTACAAAAGTTGAAAGGGGTTACTCTCTCATTTTACTCTCTCATTAAAACATTCATAATCATTTGTTGGGCCAACCGAGATGTGGTTCACAAATTCAGCCCATCCATTATGTGTGTCCCACTTAGATGAAAAGTCAGACCAAGTTTCAGATGCATTCAAATTTCAGATTGGCTCCACCAAGTGCTTTTATATGTTTAGGCATGTCTTCACATGATTTTAGATGGTATGGCCCACCTACGTTCCATATATAGCTGATTTTTGGGATATCCATGAAGGGAACCCATCAAATGCATAGTGTTGATGTTCGACATGCATCACGGTGGGGCCCACACAGCTCCACCTCATGGGCAGTTCCCATGAGGTCAACCTTAAAGTACTATTTCCCACACACACACACACACACACACGAAGGTATTTAGTCATTTCAAATGTTGCTTTCTTGTCGGTGGATTGTCTACTAATATCATGAAGCAGGTTACCATTGTTTGCACCCATTTACATATGTAAATCTCTATTTGCATATGAAATGGGATTTTCACAAGCTTGTAATTGTCTATTTTTAAAAAAAAGATATTTTTACTCCGTTGCCTATTTTATTTTCACATCCCCGTTAGGAAACATCTTCTATGCAAAATGACCACTTCTATCATACCACTGTATGCAAGCCCTTTGTCCAGATGTGCACAACTCTACGTTACCTATTTCGATTGAAGTGATTTCAGAAGGATGACAATCAAAGGTAGGCCCCACTATGTGGACTGTCTACGTCAATATTTAGACTTTTTTAATATACTCATTAGGAACCATTCATTTTCAAACCACTAATTGGATAGTCAACATAAGAGTTAGACCTATGATTTCAAATAGTAAAACTTTAATTATTTCAATTTATTTAAAAGAGTGGGAAACGAGAGGTAATATCCATTGGATGCGAATTGCCTGTAAGACCCTGTTGCAGGAAGCTCTTGTTGTCAGAAGCTAGGTGGGGCTCACCATGATGTTTATGAGAAATCCAACCTGTATATCTGTTTATCTAGCTCATGTTAGGACACCAACCCAAAAAAAGTCAGATCCAAAACTCAGGTGGGACACACAACAAGAGAAAGTGAGTATGGTTGAAACTATCTTGAGGTCCACCACAAAGCTTATATGCCATTCAAAGTTCGCAAGGTCATTCCTACTGGGATTAACTGAAAACACAAAAATATTAGCCTGATCAAAAACTTGTGGTCTCATGAATATAATTCACTGGTAGATGTTCAATTATTATTGTTTATCATCATGTGGCCCACGTAAGTTTTGGATTTGCCTCATTTTTGAGATCTAGTTCTAACATGATCTTATAAAACGAATAGACGGAATGGATTTCTCACAAACATCATGATAGGACCTACCTTACTTCTAATTGCAGGAACTTCCCCGCACCGGTGTGGTAAGCAATCCGCGTCCATATCCATCTCTTCTAATAAAAATAGATTGAGAGGGATGTGCACTCAAAGGTGAGCCCCACATGATGGACAGTCAATCTCAATGCTTAGAATATTTTAATAATCTCAATATGGACCATACATCTCCCAAACCACTAATTAGATAGCTAGGATGATTGAATTAAAGTGATTTGAGAGTGACAAGCATTTAAAAGTGATGAATATAGTCCACATTAATGCTTAAACCTTTCTAGTATACTTAATGTGGACAGTGAATATTTTTTCAACCATTAATCAAGCTATTAAGATTATCCAATGAAAGTGATTTGAGAGGGATGATCCATCAAAGGCGGTTCCACATGATAGACACTCTATCTAAATGCTTAGACTTAGTATACTCAATATGAGCAATCCATTTTCCCTACCACTAATGGGATGGGTAGGATCATTCGATCAAAGTGATTTGAGAGGGCTTGGCAGTTGATGTGGGCCCTACATGATTTATGGTCCATATAAACGATCAAATCTTCTATGGTGTAATCAATATGGATTATCCACTGATCAAGGATGGTCCCTATTAATGATTAGACCCTTTGTAGAATAATCAATATAAATTGTCCATATCAACAATCATATCTTTCCAGTATATCTAATATGGATCGTCCATCTTAGTCATTGGTCAGATAGATAAGATCATATGGTCAAAGTGATTTGAGACAGATGGGCAATCAAAGGGGGGCATTAAAAAAGAATGCTAAGATATTTTTGAGTATTACCAATAAGATAATTCACTTCCATAACCACTGATTGGATGGTTAGGATCATCCAATCAATGCAATTTGAGATAGATGAGTCGTAAGGGTGGGCCCCACATGACGGATGATCTATATCAACAATTCCACCTACTCTAGCATAACTAATACAGCTCATCCACTTTCATTTCCATTGATTGGACTTTTTTTTCCCCATTTTCTATACCATACAACATCCACGCTTGTTGATGTGTTGTGATAGCTGCCTGTGGTGGAATATATGCAATGGATGGTAACGTGTGATAGCTGCCTGTGGTAGAATATATACAACGAACGGTGAATATCTATCATATGTGATAGTTACCTGTGGAAAGATGATTTTCAGTGGAAAATTATGCCAAAATAGCAAACATAATCAAATGCTAATATGCTAAATACTTTAGGTTATAAAGTACAATTGCAAAATTTAATGCAGACAAACAAGCCTTGAGGAATTTTGGGGTAAAAATAGCTTGATATATATTCACACGTGGTGACCCAACAACACTTAGCTACCTGTTGTAAGGACTCTATGGGGCCATCATAATGTATGCGTCTATCCATCCTTCCAGCTCATATTAGGGCATTAGCCTAAATTAGAAGATTATGAAAGCTCAAAACATGTTTATTTGTCATCTAACCTATTCATAAAGTTACAAAGATTTGAATGAACAGAAGACACAGCTATCAACTTGATCCAAAACTTCTTGGCCCTCAATAAGTTTTCAACGGTAGGCATTCAATCACCATACCACTATTTCCTGTGGTGTGGTCTACTTGAGCTTTAGATATGCTTCAATTTTGGGCTCAGTTTTTCTTGCAATTCAATTAAACACAAGATCACGCATGTGAGCAAGGACCTGTATTTGGATTTCATGCATAATTATGATGTGTGGGCGTGACAGAATCTTATTCAACTCAATTTTTGATTGAATGTTGGTGGGCCCTGTGTTGAGTCAATGTTATTTGAGACTAGACATAGGATCCAACTATCCTCTCAATCATCGGTTGTGATCAGTGATCAGGTATTTTCCAAAAGGGAAAGGGTTAGTCATTTCCGATAGATTCTTTTTGCCTTATAACTTTGAGACTTTTCTTTCATCAATAATTGTTATTAATTTCTTAAAGAAATAAATACAAAATAATAAATAAACATCAAAATAACCTAGAGAAATATGCAAACAAGAGGTAAATACCCGATTTATCTGTAAGAACAGATAATTGAGATGAATTGTCAGCAGGATGTGACGAGATATGTGATCGCCTAGGTAAGAACTCAGTTGATCAGGATCCAACAATCTGAGGTTGTGAACATTTAATTTACTCATTAGCTACTTTAGTAGTGGATGCTGGACAATAGTGATTTATGCTAAGACCAAGCTATGGTATGCTATGTTAGAATATGAGTAAAGATAAATGTAAAGAAAATAGATTTGTGTTTGGCGTGGAGCCTCGAGCTCTTCTTCTCATGTTCCTTTTATAGGTTGTTAGGGCAGCAAAATCGTCACTGGATTTCCTCGTTGATCTTGAATTCTTTGTACTTTCGGCATGTATTCTAAATAGGAAAGTCTCGAAAAATATTCAAAATTGATGGCTTTTCGGATCTTCTTCTCGTAGTTGATTCTCGTTAGGAAACAACTATATCTAGATTTAAGATCAATCAAGGAAACATCTACTATTGATCTTAGACCTGAAACTGATCATAATCATGTGTCTCGATAACCCAATCAAACCACATCCTGCAATTATGTTAAACTCTCACTCCCTTTTGATCATGATCTTGGCGGGGTTAATGGATTGAACCCACTTGATCCTGATTTGTTATTGAACGGGTTGGATCATATTTTTCATCGAGTTCTCCCATTATCTTAATGTTGATTATCATACGGGTTAGGACCTGATTTGTCTGATGTTCACTTTCTCCTGATTTGGATCTAAACCACAACATGTTTGCTTAGATATTGGTCTAATTTTCGGATATTCAAAATCTTTATGGTCTTCGCAAACTCGGCAAATGTCGTTGAGAAAATTTCTAATTTTAGAAGGAATGTGAGAGACAGCTTTACTAAGTGTATTATAATTAGATATGTGATACGATTCTATTCCTTAGTGAGTCCTTATAGACGTGTGAGGTACGTTACCTCATTAATTGACTTACTAATTATGGTTATGTGGTATGCGTCAGTAATTCCTTTAAAGGCATGCGTAAAGGTCCATGCTACCACATTAATAAAAGAATGTATATTACTTAAGGAAAATCAAAAGAATATAAATATCTTTAAGTGTGAATATGATTTCCACGAGTACCAAATCCATAGAACAAACATACGACTACCACTAAGGTATTGAAAATGTGTTAATACTCAAGATATGCTTCATTTTGGGCCAGTGTCCTAAAATGAGCCAACAAAACGAACGAACAACATGGATGAAATACACACATTACAGTGGACCCCACCAATCCTGATACATAATTCATAATTAAACAGTGCCCTTGGAATGAACTATACCAATGATATAAATGGGCACAAAATGTTCCTTTTTCGATCCATATGGATTTTACGATGCCGACATTTGTATGGTGTTTCTAGATGGATATATCATGGTACATGACAAATCTAAAACGAAATGCTACATTCCAATATTTTGAAGCTTGGGTGACGTGGATATGGCTCGTAAATGAGTGGACTACATCGCATGCACCGTCACAAGACAGGTGGACCGACAATTGTTAAAAAATATTCTTAAATGGATGTGACAGTAATAAATGATGGGGTCCCAACACACCCCGTTGGGGAGGGCAACATGGTGCGTTTATGTTCCAAGATAAGTGTTATGGCTACTCTCTCGTTTTAGATGAACGTTGTAAACATGGCACGTGTGTGAGAGATCCGGGTTATTTGTCAGGTGGGCCATCGTAAAACACGCTTCAGTTACACGTGTGCTGAGTGTGGCCCCTTTGTGACTAGCCATTTTTTTCCCAACGTGGATTGCGTCTTACCCCACCCGTCTCCAGCTGAGAACAGGTAGGAGATTTGAGTGGCCACCGTGATGTATGGATATTATCCACACCGTCCATCTATTTTTTTGTATCATTTTAATGTATGAGTCCGAAAACGAGGTAGATCCAAGGCTCAAGACGACTACACAATGGAGATTAAAATCTTACCGTTGAAAATTTCTTAGGGGACACAGGTTTTGGATGGAGCCGATATTTGTATTTTATGAATAGGTTGGATGGAAAGTAAACATCACGGTGGGCCCTAGAAAAGTTTCAACGGTGAGAATCATTATAGTGAATGCATGTAGCTCATCGTCGCCGTCCATCCGTTTTTACAGTTCATTTTAGGGTTGAACGCAAAATTTAAGCATATCCAGTGGACAACACAATAGGAAACAATGGGAATAATGATTTCCACCGTGGAAACCTTTTTAAGGCCACAGTGATGTTTATTTTTCATCCAAGCTGTTCATAAGATCACATTTACATATATGAAGTAAAAAAACCAATATCAGCTTGATCCAAAACTTATGTAATCCTCAAGAACTTTTCAACACAATTTATTGTGGTGTGGTCCACTTGATCGTTTTATATGTTTCATTTTTACGATCAATTCCTAAAATTATCTGATAAAATGGATGGACGGAGTGGATAAAATATATAAATCACGGTGGGCCCACTGAGTTTACTCAGTGCCCAATCCGCTTCCTGCACACACATGCCACGTTAGCACGTGTTGGAAGTGGGATTCGGAGGCTACTCGTGTAAAAGTAGCCATTGCATGACTCCAGATGACAAAATCGTGACGCAATTCGTGTGAATGTAGATTTGAGAGGTGATGTTTTGCACGAGTGCTAAAGTGGCGCATGTGTGCCAGATCGTACAAACACAACGCCCACTAGTGATGTTTGTGTTACATCCACTCCATCCATCCGTTTAACCCAATTCATTTGAGACATGAGCCCAAATAGGCAGGAGATCCCAAACCCAAGTGGGTCACACCACAAAAAACGGTTGGAATGAAAATGCAACTTTTCAGGTGTCCTCGCTTATACGTGATGGACAGTAAAAAAAATTCAATGGCCCATATTCAACCTACATGTGTACCTTGCATGACACAGATCTGATTGGCTTTTTGAGCTAGGACTAGTTCGAGCCGGTCTTACGAGAGAACGTCCCAGGTCTTGCACACGTGTAAGATATTAATACGTGTGGCACAAATCTACTCATCAAATTTTCAGTTAAGATTCGAAATCACGGTTGAAAAATAGTCTTTTAATTCGAAGTCACCGATTGTTGCAATCCAATAACGGAGCAGCGGTGTTAAACTCCCTGTTGTAAAATAAGGAAAACTGTGATGCTCTGACGGAGTATGATGGATGATATACGAGTACTTAAGAAATTAGTATAAAATTTGTATGTGTCTGCATTTCTAAATAATGGATCTTATAGTTTAGATGTATTATGAACCAAAAGCTAAGGTTATTTAATTATCCGACTATCAAACAGGTTGACATTCATTGGATGGTTGAAAATAAAAAAATAATCCCACTATTCTATTTCAAGAAACAAGCATCTAAGATTCAGAAGTTAGGATTGTTTAACAATTTTAATTTTGGCACCACCAACTTAGTCTGTTAAATATTATTTAGTGTAGGTTGTGTGTATAATTTTTAAGTACTTGAGCATGAAGCGTCATGTGCTGCTAGAGTATCTAATAGCTTCCCTTAAAAAGGGTAATCTACCACAACTATAATGGCCACACTACACATCCAACATTTGAAGTGCGGGCCTCAATGTAGCACCTATGGGACCAACTAAATCAGCAATATGGAAAAACAATCATTCTTTCCCTTGTAGGACACCAGGGGTACGTTACATGTGTTGGGGTTTTGACCAGCGGAATCACACAGATCTAGATCTAGAATAGCAATTCAATGGCACAACCACACACAAGAGAACACAGATTTAACGTGAAAAACCCTTCCGGGAAAAAACCATGGCACAAAACGACAGATCTCCACTATGAAACAGAAATTACAAAGAGAGATGACTTATCGGATTCGAACAACCTCGAATCTCACCCTTGCTACACCCTTTGATTTTCCTAGAACCCCTTTAGGAAGCCTTAGAATACTTTCCCATCATCTAGAAAAATCTTAGGAATACCTATTTATAGTTTAGGCAACTTCCCTTCCACATCCTAGTTGCGAAAGGACACAAATTTCCGCAATCCGCAAAATCACGGAACGAATCTCCGTAACCTACGACTACTCGAAGGGGAGCTACGACTAGTCGAGCTACGACTGGTCAAACAATCCCTACGACCAGTCGAAGGGCCCGGACACCAAAATTCCAAGTCACTGGACTTTGAATCGAGCGAGCCACGATCGATCGTGAGGACCCCTACGACCGGTCGAGCAATCCCACGACCGGTCGAAGGCGGTGAAGACTTTTCTCACAACAATCTCCACCAAGTCTTCAACCTTCAACCGTGTAGCTCCTTGACCTATTCTCTTATTTCTGTATTGCATCATAGCTTCTCTTACACACTCCGTCTTCCTTTTACGTCATTGCCAAGCCCAGAGGAGTTGCACAGAACTTGAACTTCTCTGTAGGAACATTCTTGTTGATCATGTCTACGGGATTTAAATCTACATGCCCAACCACCTTTACTCCTGTCTTCCCAAAAGAAAAGACGTAGTCTTCTTACCATCTCACCGCTACCCAATATTGTTTGTTGGGGTACTTGCTCATAACATTGAAAACCTGTGAAATAACAGGTCTAATCCAGACCATGGCATACACTGCCAACCGCATTCGAATAAGGCTCATGAGATATCCTGCTTTTTCTCATCTGTTTTGGGACATGTCATGAGGAAAACTTGAGGAGAGACGCGTAGGGAACGCTCTCTAGCTTTACCTGACCCATCACATCCTTGATCAATACCTATACACAAGATATTCCTCCTATGATTACCAAAGCCTACTCCTCCTTCAGTCTCAATGCCAAGAACCATCTTTGCAGCCCTCCGATCCTTCATCCATGAAGGAATCAAACCACTGTGTTGAGGGTCAAATATTGCATATCAGACCCCATTTATTACCTGGATTTATGAACATAATACTGTTTAACGGCCTAATTTAATCGTGTTTTTGATGCAAGGTACATTTGCAAGAGGGGACTACAAAAAGGTGCTAAAAGTGTGTATTTGATGCTCTGAAATCACCACAGCAAGGGAAGGACTCTAGAGGACCAAAATTGATGGAATTACTCGCCAGAGATCCGCGGAAATCGAGAAACTGAAGCTCAAGTGGCCTGAAAGTCAGACAAAATGCAAGATCACAGGGTTCCCACCATCCGTTCGACACGAGACTTCATACATGGGATGAGAGTCATAAATTAACCGTACACATTGAATTTTGGCCGTTGGATCCTTGTGGAAGCTGCCCAACGGACAGATCAGCCCACAAATCTCTCCTCTGGGGCCCGCCTGATATCCAGATATACTTCAAGTTCATTTTCAGCGTCTTAAATCGGATGGGGAAATGGGTGGACGGAGCAGATTTCACATATACATCATGGTGGACCCCACAAGGGGGGCGTGCGAGTGTATAGGCGGTGCACTCCCGCGGTGCACCGCATTCGCTGGAATCGGTCAGCGCAGCTGACCCGATCCGTCTCCCACATGGAAACAGCGAGCGGACAGGGCTCGTCCGTTTTGAGTAGTGGGCCCCACCCACTTCTTATTTCAATAATCTAAACCGTCCATTCGATCCAAAGGTGTGGCGTGACCCTCACCTAGCTTTCATTTTTGGGCCACGCACGCGAGCACGCGATTTTTACCGTTGAACACAATAGCAATGGCTGAAGGAAGATCTCATGGGCCACCACGTTTTGGATTCAAAATCCACCCTTCCCAACCGGAATTCGCTCCTCTGTGCAATGGACGGAGTGGATTTTCCATATAACCAACGGAATGGGCCCCACCATTATCACAGCGGAACGAGATCCGCGTCCGCGTCAGCGAAACGAACGGACGCTGCCGATTTTTGCGATGGTTTATGGGCCCCACACGTCACCTGTCCGACGATCTGAGCCGTCCATCGTGTAGATGGGTTCGAGAGCTTCAAAACCATGGTGATATTTCACTCCCATGCGTACACACGTGCGTGATACAGAGGCCACAAACGGACTGCTTTGTGACGTTCAAAATTGATCTTTTCGTGATTTCTTCTGTGGGCCGTGCAAATGGACCTTCAAAACTATCCATTCTTGACTGAAATTTCGTCCTGAATCCAATGGACGGGGTGGATTTTCCGAGAAAACACCTCTATGGGGCCCACCGATTTGCGAAAATTTGTACACCGAGTCCTTCTACGACTCACACCGATTCCGGCCATCCCAGCCTATAAAAGGGGAGTTTTGGACGTGGGAAAGACATTTGAGTCGAGAATTCGAGATCCAGAGCCAGGGAGAGAAGAGTAGTTTATTTTATTTTATTTGTTTATTTTATTCTTTCCTTTCTTTGAGAGATTTAGACCGATCATGTCGGGCTAACCTCTTGGCTAGGGCCAAGAGGTGAAGCTTGTCACGTGATGGGATGATCTCTACGGCTTGATTCATGATTAAACTGAATGGATTTTAATTTAATTTTATTAAAGGAATGTTTTCAGTCTTTAATGGTCTGTTGTGACTGAAATTACAATGGGTCTGCAATGGCTTTGAGCATGTTCTTTTTCTCTTATGTTTATGACGTCAGGAAGCCCTGTTGTTCACCATCGTCTCCTGGGCATGGTTGGATGTCGGTACCCTTCCTAACCTTCATACATTGATTGGTTGGTAATTAGTTTAATTCTGTTGTTTGCTTTGTCTCCTGGGCATAGTTTGGTGATGGAATCCATTCTAATTCATATACTTTTCATCTTTTCAAAATTACATCAAAGGAAGTTCAGTGGATTTTTATGAATCAAGTGTAGTTCTCCCTGATCTCTACAAGTGGATCCTCTGAATCCCTAGTTTCCCTTCTCTGATTTTTCCTAAAGTTTTAGATTAATTATTTCACCATTATTCCTCAAATCATAATTGGTTTAGATTTCATCTTAGTCTAGTTCTAGATCTGGTTATTTTTAGAAAGCGTACAGGTTTCAGTCCCTGTGGATTCGACCTCGGTCTTACCGAGTTTATTACTACATCACAACCCTATACTTGGGGAGTGAACAAGTTTTTGGCGCCGTTGTCGGGGACTGACGGCTACGATTTTCTGAAATTAATTAGATTTAGAGTTAGTTTAAGATTAGGATTTTACTAATTTTAATTTTTGATTTTGTTTTCTATTTTGATTTATAGAAACTAACCAGTTTTCTTGTTTTGTAGGATTCTAAGATAGAAACTTCTAATTTGGTGATGTCTTCCTAATTTCTTTACTTTTTTCCTATTTTTAGGATTAGGGTTTTATTTTTAGAAATTTTCTAACCTTAGACTTACTATTCTTAAAAACCAACTTGTTTTGTTTTGTTTTGCAGGTTTTTAACTTAGGAATCTTTAACCTGGTAACTTCTTTCTAACTTCTTCCCCTCATACTTTCCACACTGTTGTAGGATCTTTTCTTTTTATTTTTCCTAGGAGTAGATTCAGAATTAGGGTTTTACTATGCAAGAGTTGGGAACGTATATATCTTTGAGATAGCTAAGGAATCTTGGGAAAATTTTTGATGTATGATGATAATGATGGAGAACAAATTTATGCCTCAAATATTTTCTGAAAATTACTTCAACCAATCGAAACATGATGCTCCACCGATTAAGAAGTCCTTCGGTGATTATCTACGGGAAAATAATTGCATTCCACGAGTTAAGGAAACAGTACGTGATTATTGGAATGATAACGCGTATCAACTCTCGACCAATGACCCGTATGACTATAACCAAGTGGAACCATCAAACGGGAAGATGAACCAACCACATGTAATGATTATTCTCTTGGATACCCCTTGCCGTTGAGAACCTACCAGAACGATCCAAGAGGATGAAATTCAAGATACCATGGAATGCCTTACGGAAATAAGAAAAGCGATGGAAGCACCGATTCGCGCCTTGAAAGGATAGAAGAAGCTCGTGCATCCCAACTACAATCCAATCCAGGAAATACAATGCCAGGAAAGTGATCCTCACTCGCTTTTGAAATCTGGAATTTGGAATGAGGAGTTGGATTCCATTAACGAGCACGTGGTTCAATTTCCCAATGAGCCGATCTCGATGACTGTTCAAAAGAATGGTGGAGATACATGGGTGTCTTTCAAATACAGTGATGATGACACACCTCCCTTACTTGACACACATGAATTCAATGATGAGGTAGAGGTTAGTTCATTCGAACCTCAACCGAATTTAGGAATAGATTGTGAGGAAAGCGATCCCATCTCAAGTGTGTACTGCACTGAATTGGAAGCTGAGAAGCATTGGGATGAGATTCATGAGAGCACAACCCAAATTCTCGGAATCAATCTCAAGTATGGTCAGTCAATGCTCAAGAAGCACACGAAGTGATCGGTCATCTTGAGCTACTCCACTCACCTAACATATCGATTTAAAAATGGAAGATGAGCTCATTAAAACCGACCCTTCCAACTTCGTGAGACATGTTTGGACCACTCTCTTGAATTGAATGATAATGTGATTCGGGAGAAGGACGAGCTGCTCGCTACGACTCTAGAATTTGAAACCACTCAATTAAGACCACCATCTGAGCTGTACACGTCTGACAGTTCAACGCCTCGATTGAGTAGTTTCAATGAACAAAGTGATCCCATCGATGCTTCCCCTATTGATCTTCAATATGTTTGTGCAGGGCTGGAGCAAGAGAACATATCTTCATATACTTTTAAGGGCGAGGGAGTCCTTGAGCATCTCATTACAGATTTCCATGAGGAAAATAAGTCACTCTCAGCTGAAATTTCCGACTCTTTTGATAATTGCTGGGCACACTACTTTTCAAAGTCAAACGATCCCATGTCAAAAGACAAAGTGGATGCCTTGCAAGACAACATCTCGGTAGTTATCACTGACCGAGAGAACCCTTATTTTGAAGCCCCTTCTTCCCCTGATCCTAACCGTCTACCATTAAAGGAGGAGGAGCTAAAAATTGAACCGAAGTCTGATACTTCGGAATGTGTTGAGGCTACATCACTTTTTGCGAAGTTTTCTAAACTTTATCTACTTGTAGTCTCTGATTCACCATGGGATACTAACGTTGAAACTTCTTCTGTCACAGGTGAATCGTACATACTCTGGTTACCTCAAGCAATACAATGGAAAATTTCTTATGAGGTACGTAAGTCTCTCCGGAAAGTCATGCTCCAGGGCACCCAAGCCTTTTGCAAAAGGGCTTTTGGATGATCTTGTTGAGGAACTTACTGAGGAACTTATCAAGATATCGGCGAAGAGGAACCTTGCAACATGAGTAGTGAGTTCAATGTTTGTGGGCAACATTACTGTAAACCCTCACGAGACTACAACTCGTCCACTAGGGGCAACCTAGGGGTTTAAAGGCTTGTTGCATACGCTAAATGCAATCGAGAGCACCTGCGAAAGTGGTATAGGTAGGATTTTATTTTTGTTATTTTTGTGTTGTTATCTCTCTCATGCTAGTCGGCTTCCATGCTGCAATCTCTTGGAAAGTCTCTCTCGATTCATCATCCAGGTACTATCTTCCCATCACTTTTTCTTTACTGTCGTTGTCCCATGTGCATTCCATGCTCATATCTTTTACATTGAGGACAATGTAGCCTTTAGGTTGGGGGTGGGAGATTAGGTAACTTAATCAGTGTTTTCTTGGTCTTGAGCAAAAATTGTGAAAAATTAAGTATTCTTTCTGAAAATTCTTGTGAATTTGAAGTGATTTTGACGACTATCCTGGATTTAGAATTTCAAGATACGTGATGTTGGAAATTTACTACTCTTGGATTCAGCTGCTCGTTAGATTTCACAGTTAAGTTTGAATTCTTAATCCATGATTAGAAGTTGTAAACATTGATTGAGTCATGATTTCACATACCACATCTCACTTACACATTGAGGTTTCAGTTTGATATTGAATGATTAACTTGGTAATCACTGAGCATGAAAGAAACCTGCCTAAAAGATTTGGCCATCAAAGTAAGTCGAATAATCTTCACCATAGGTTTGCTCCCTATAGGTATGGATTTAATTCCTCATGGATGATATCAGAAAAAAAAAAAAAGTTTAGGTGTACGATCTTCACCATAGGTTTGCTCCCTATAGGTGAGGATTGGACTCCCCTTCTGGACGTCACCTTTAAAAAAAATAATAATAATAAAAAAAAAAAAAATCTAGAAATTAAAAGAATGATCTGTGAGGTAAAGCACTGGTTTAGGTGATGGTTGTTATGAATTTTCTGATTGATTACTAATGATATCATGAAATTGACAAGTTGATCTCTTAATGATGGTAAGCCGAGATTTCACTATACACCCATGGAACTCAATGTTTAGAATTATTCTGGTTTATGGATTAATATTTGAACTTGATTATGAAATTCACCGTGCATGAGAGGCCAGGAGAAATTGATAATCAACATTCATGAATCCTAAGATTTCTCATATCTGGATTGTTTTTCAAAATATCACTCGGCTTTACAAGAATTGTTTCGGAATTTTCAACTTAATGTTCGCATATTTTGCTCGGGACTAGCAAAATGCTGGTTGGGGGTTGTGTTGAGGGTCAAATATTGCATATCAGACCCCATTTATTACCTGGATTTATGAACATAATACTGTTTAACGGCCTAATTTAATCGTGTTTTTGATGCAAGGTACATTTGCAAGAGGGGACTACAAAAAGGTGCTAAAAGTGTGTATTTGATGCTCTGAAATCACCACAGCAAGGGAAGGACTCTAGAGGACCAAAATTGATGGAATTACTCGCCAGAGATCCGCGGAAATCGAGAAACTGAAGCTCAAGTGGCCTGAAAGTCAGACAAAATGCAAGATCACAAGGTTCCCACCATCCGTTCGACACGAGACTTCATACATGGGATGAGAGTCATAAATTAACCGTACACATTGAATTTTGGCCGTTGGATCCTTGTGGAAGCTGCCCAACGGACAGATCAGCCCACAAATATCTCCTCTGGGGCCCGCCTGATATCCAGATATACTTCAAGTTCATTTTCAGCGTCTTAAATCGGATGGGGAAATGGGTGGACGGAGCAGATTTCACATATACATCATGGTGGACCCCACAAGGGGGGCGTGCGAGTGTATGGCGGTGCACACTCCGCGGTGCACCGCATTGGCGGAATGTTGACCCGATCCGTCTCCCACATGGAAACATGACGGGAGGGGCTCGTCGTTTGAGTAGTGGGCCCCACCCACTTCTTATTTCAATAATCTAAACCGTCCATTCGATCAAAGGTGTGGCGTGACCCTCACCTAGCTTTCATTTTTCGAGCACGCGATTTTTACCGTTGAACACAATAGCAATGGGTGAAGGAAGATCTCATGGGCCACCACGTTTTGGATTCAAAATCCACCCTTCCCCACCGGAATTCGCTCCTCCGTGCAATGGACGGAGTGGATTTTCCATATAACCAACGGAATGGGCCCCACCATTATCACAGCGGAACGAGATCCGCGTCCGCGTTAGCAAAACGAACGGACACTGCCGATTTTTGCGATGGTTTATGGGCCCCACACGTCACCTGTCCGGCCGATCTGAGCCGTCCATCGTGTAGATGGGTTCGAGAGCTTCAAAACCATGGTGATATTTCACTCCCATGCGTACACACGTGCGTGATACAGAGGCCACAAACGGACTGCTTTGTGACGTTCAAAATTGATCTTTTCGTGATTTCTTCTGTGGGTCGTGCAAATGGACCTTCAAAGCTATCCATTCTTGACTGAAATTTCGTCCTGAATCCAATGGACGGGGTGGATTTTCCAGAAAACACCTCTATGGGGCCCACCGATCACGGGCTGAAAATTTGTACTCGAGTCCTTCTACGACGATTCACCATGATCCAAAGAGCCTATAAAGGGGAGTTTTGGACGTGGGAAAGGCATTCAGAGCCAGAGAATTCGAGATCCAGAGCCAGGGAGAGAAGAGTAGTTTATTTTATTTTATTTGTTTATTTTATTCTTTCCTTTCTTTGAGAGATTTAGACCGATCATGTCGGGCTAACCTCTTGGCTAGGGCCAAGAGGTGAAGCTTGTCACGTGATGGGATGATCTCTACGGCTTGATTCATGATTAAACTGAATGGATTTTAATTTAATTTTATTAAAGGAATGTTTTCATCTTTTAATGGTCTGTGTGACCGAAATTACAATGGGTCGCAATGGCTTTGAGCATGTTCTTTTTCTCTTATCACGTCAGGAAGCCACCGTTGTTCACCATCGTCTCTGGGCATGGTTGGATGTCATACCCTTCCTAACCTTCATACATTGATTGGTTGGTAATTAGTTTAATTCTGTGTTTGCTTTGTCTCCTGGGCATAGTTTGGTGATGGAATCCATTCTAATTCATATACTTTTCATCTTTTCAAAATTACATCAAAGGAAGTTCAGTGGATTTTTATGAATCAAGTGTAGTTCTCCCTGATCTCTACAAGTGGATCCTCTGAATCCCTAGTTTCCCTTCTCTGATTTTTCCTAAAGTTTTAGATTAATTATTTCACCATTATTCCTCAAATCATAATTGGTTTAGATTTCATCTTAGCCTAGTTCTAGATCTGGTTATTTTTAGAAAGCGTACAGGTTTCAGTCCCTGTGGATTCGACCTCGGTCTTACCGAGTTTATTACTACATCACAACCCTATACTTGGGGAGTGAACACACTGCCTATGCGATAGGTCGAACCACGACCTCCTACAAAGTTTTTTCTCAACCCCTTTAACTTCGAACCGATCTGGTTGCTTCATGCAGATCCACTCTTCACTTTCCCTTGCAGAAGTGCAAACTCCATATCCATCTTTCCAGCTCAAGATCACATTGGCCAACCAGCGCCAATCACGGATCTAATAGACACCTGCTATACCATCGGCGTAAATATCTCTGAGAAGCCGATCCCTTCTCTCTGAGCATAACCCTTCGCTACCAACCTCGCCCTGTATCTAATCCTCCTGAAAATTCACCTACATCCAACCTCTCTCCGGCACACTAGAAGCTCCACCTACTCTCATATGTCGGTCTGGTACAACGAATCTATCACATCGCCCATAGTCACCTTTCACTTCTCAGCACCAAGCTCACCTAGAGCGATCTGAATAGAAGATGAATCCCCTGCGATATTGGAGTCGTCCATATACCTCGCCGATATCCTGCGATCATGCCATTTGATTCTTCTCACAGGTGGCTGCCCCACCTGCTCTGTATCCCTGTCCGCACGTCTCAGCCTTTCTGCCCTACCCGCTCATGTGGCCATGCCCAACATGCCACACACGTGTAGAGGTGGAATCCGCTACATCTACTGAGCTCCACCGTTTGAAGTGCTCCCGATCAACCTGTACAAGTTACCGAGTCGTTGCGCTTTCATGATTACCTGTGCCCACTTAGATACCTTAAGAGCACTATCAATGCCTGTGTACTTACATCCTTTTGCCTCAAGCACACAAAGAGAAATTAGATTCTACTTCAAATTAGGAATGTGCCTGACATCAGTCAAGGTATGCTCCACCCCATCAAACATCTTGATGTTAATCGTGACAACAACCACAATATTACAGGCAATGTCATTGCCCATAAATACATGTCCACCATCGCACTCCCTACAGCTAGCGAACCAACTTCGATGAGGAGTCATGTGAAAAGATGCCCCTGTGTCTAGCATCCACTCGTCCTTCCGATCATCGTATGGTCGTCTGAGCGAAGACACGATAAAACATCACCATCACATCTATCTGACATGGCAGTGTTGGTCTCCCTGCATGAAGCCTCAGAATCTTCTCTCTTCGATTTAGGATTTTCACAAACCTTCTTCACATGTCCTTCCTTCCCACAGTTCCAGCACTTTACCTTTCCTTTGCCCTTGCCCTTAGATTTGGATCTAGAACCTGAAGAACCTGTACCTTGTTCGAAATTTTTACCCACTGTAAACAGTGCATCAGGAGATGTCCACGTGTCGTTGTTTAGCTGTCTCATAGCCTTCTCTTGAAGAGCTGAGATAACAGTGTCGACGATCGGGGTTTTATTCATGCTGCACACAGTGTCCTTGAATGACTCATACGACGCCGGAAGAGAATTCAGTAATATACATGCTTGTTCTTCATCTTTCATCACTTCCTCCATATCCAGCAATTTGCAAACCGATGTGAGCCTCCAGATCTCCACCCTCTGCCATCTTGAAGTTATACCACTGCCGCTTCAAGTACAGGCGATTTTCAGATGATTTTTTCTCATAGACATTTTCTAACTTCGCCCATAACTTAGCCGCAGTTTTCTCCCTCATGACATTGTAGAGAACCTCATCTGTGAGACATAAACGGATTAATGATAAAGCCTTCTTATCAAGAGTATTTCAATCACCATCAGTCATAGTAGACTTTCGCTCCTCAAGAGCACCATCTTCGCCTTGCTTGATTAAAGAACTCATCATCTTGATCTTCCATAACTCAAAATTATTTTTCCCTGAGTACTTCTCAATATCATACCTGGTGCTCACCATTATTACTAATTCCTCAGATTTAGATCTGTGCCCAATGATTGCTTTGATACCACTTGTTGGGGTTTTGACCTGCAGAATCACATAAATCTAGATCTAGAATAGCAATTCAATGGCATCAAGCACACACAAGAGAACACACAGATTTAACGTGGAAAACCCTTCAGGGAAAAAACCACGGCACAAAGTAACAGATCTCCACTATGAAATAGAAATTATAAAGAGAGAGGACTTACCCGATTCGAACAACCTCGAATCTCACCCTTGTATACCCTTTGATTTCCCTAGAACCCCTTTAGAAAGCCTTAGAATACTTTCCCATCATCTAGAAAAACCATAGGAACACCTATTTATAGTTTAGGCAACTTCCCTTCGGCATCCCAGTTGCGAAAGGACACAGATTTTCGCAATCCGCAAAATCGCGGAACGAATCTGCGTAACCTACGACTAGTCAAAGAGGAGCTACGACTACGACTGGTCGAATAATCCCTACGACTAGTCGAAGGGCCCGGACACCAAAATCCCAAGTCGCTGGACTTTAAGTCGAGCGAGCCATGATCGATCGTGAAGACCCCTACGACCGGTCGAGCAATCTCACGACCGGTCGAAGGCGGTGAAGACTTTTCTCACAACAACATGCCACTTACATGGAGAGAGGAAGGGATAGAGGGTCGAGAGAGGGAGAGACGGGAGAGGGTGGTGGTTAGGTGCGGGCTGCATGCAGAGAGAAAAGTACATGGAAAGGAGTGGCTTTAACAGTGGGTGTCTAAATTTTATTATTATTATTTTTTTAATTATTTAATTTGACCTACTTTGACTTTTAAATATGTTGTCTTAGTTTTAGGCACATATCATAGCAGAGGCCTTCATAGCTGATGGATGCAATGGATGTCACAGATGGCCTCCAAGTAGTACTTTTATTAGACAAATTTCCTTAAAGTTTGCAAAGAAAGAGAAAAGAATATAGGTTACTGCTGTAAATAATTGAAATGACAAGTACATCCTTTGTTATATGCTTTAACATTCTTTTGTTTTAAAATTCCTTGCGGAGTAATTCTGAAGATAAAACTTATTTTTTTATAGTTATATTTTGAGTTTGTATTAGTGGGATATGTGGTTTATTTATGTAGACCATTTATTTTTCTGCTCCACCGTGGATGCACCATGCCCTAAAAGTGTCATTGATTTGACAATCATGATGTTTCACTTTGTGGCCTAATTATGTTGAGGACGCGACAAGCCCTAACACAACTTGTTCGGTGCGGAAGTAATTTCAGACGAAATCACATAATGCAATAGGAAAATAAAAATTCAAGGAACCATAAAGAACACACAAATTTTACATAGAAAAACCCTTGTGGAAAAAAACTACGGTACCAAATGACGAATAATTTACTATAATCAGAAAGTTACAAGAGATGGAACAACTTACAGATGAAAAACCCTAGATTCTTCCTTAAAACTCTTGAAAGCATGCTAAGTTCCTTTCATTCTATCATAATTGCGTAATTAGAAGCATATTTATATATTTCTGTACAAAATTAGAAATAAAAATTCTATTATATATAGTGGATTTATGTTGGATTAGGTCTCATGGTTTTTTCTTTCACATTGGAGGATTTTTCACATAAAAAATAAACTGTCTCTTATACTTTACATGTTTGATGACTTGCTTATTTGTGTTGGAAATGATTATCATCTACTAAATTTCATATATTATTAATCTCATTGATTTACACATAGAGAGAAAAGGTGTGTGGTTATCCAACAGATAGCTCTGTAATTCAGTGTTAAAGTTGCAAAAAAGGCTTATATTCCTACCCAAAATTGTACACCTGAAGAACATCTCATGTACGGCGTAGGCTTGATTGTTAAAACCATTTTATCATATGTGGGTCGCGTTAGATGGCCCATTATGCCAATTGAAGCAAGTAAACAATCATGCGGACATAGAATAACCTACAATGGATGGTTGAAATTGAAATTAAATTTTAAAAGGGGCCACATTAACATTTATTCAACAAATCAATGCCTATGAATGGAACGTTCATCAATCCAAAGCATCTACCTTCAGAATGTAATCAGATTCCTTGATTTTCCAAGTCTGAATGTAATAAATCACTAACTTAAAACAAATTAAATGGCATATAAAACAATGACATTGCCGCTAATGGCATCATCAATGCGTTAGTTTCTTATCTACCTTCTATCATTAAGAACATTTATAGATGTAGAGTAAATGAGCTCATCGCATGCAATGGCTAGTTTATTTGTACATTTCTAAGGTTGGACAGATGATTTTATTGGCATCTATTAAACAATGGCTACTTCTCAATCTTTGCACACAGGAGCATAAATCCAGACCCTACAAGTTGTGGGTTCGTATGTAGGCACAAAGCTTGAAAATGGCACCAATGAGATTATCCTAACCATTCAATTGGTGGCCATTTAATGGACGATTTAAAAGAAAATTGTAACGCCCTGAATTTCGAGGGTCGAGCAAAGCTCTACTCCCGAGATTCCGAACATCACTTATGTCTTGTAGAAGATAATATTCTAATTTCTTTCACGTTGATTAATTAAGCATGCATGGAATTATACTAGACAGCGCATCATACTCCAGATGTAATGTAATTAAGCAAATGCGTAAATCCAAAACGTAAATATATACATGTTTCATGAAGTTTCCTTCCAGAGTGTGGGTACGTAGCTAGGTCATGTGAAATCCCAAAAGTAAACAAAATGTGTAACGTAAATATAACATCTAACTGGGCCTAGATGCCCAGGGTTCCCTATATGACGGCACGTGGCCTACACCGGTCCGCCCGAGCGCTGGAAATAGGAGAATTCTTCCTCCTCGTCCAAAAAGTCCTGCTCCAATGCATCGATGTCAACTGTACCTACATCTACACTAGCGTCTGGTTGGTGTTTTAAAACACCGTCCTAGAGTGGGAGTGAGTGATCAACTCAGTGGTTCTATAAAGCAAAAGTTACACATGTTATCAAGTCAATCAATGCAATAATGATAAAGTAATAATAAACACTCACTTCCTAACTACTCTTTTTAATGCAAGGATGGAGTTTATGTAATGATGCATGCCCTCACCCATCAACACTCCCTTAACACGCGACTCTGACCACCTATTTCGCATATGGACGACACTTCCTCAAACGTGCAACTCCAACGCCTTTTCGCCACATTCTAACTAGTGCAATGTGATGCATGATCATGTTAACCAAGTGATTAATTATGCTCATTCATCTAGTAATTTGGGGAAGCTAGGATACCTCCTTTTTTAATATCGATCCAAATCGAACATTAGGCATCGGATAACCGCAGTGGTCCTACTCCTGTGCTCTTGATCCATCTAGGTTCGTCACTCCTAGATAAACACATACGATAGGCAAGTTGTAAGAAGTGGTGCTCACGGTCACTACAGGGAGGCTTGTCACCTCAGCGTAAGCTGACAACACGAACACGGTGTCCCATACCACCATGCTCGGCTTACGAGTCTTAAGGATCGTGGTATCATGGTTAAAGGTGGATCGTTACAATGGTGAGGGGTACCTTAGATTCAAACAGTCGCGTTCATATATGGTAAACATTCAATAGGTCAATCGGTTCTTAAGGCAATCTCGATTTGATACGGGCGCATGCTGACATGATCGACATGGAGTGCATAAGCTCCCCTCTTGGCCTATCCACTGTCGACCGTCAACGTACGATCCGTGTCTTTCAAGTTTTACCCAAGGTGGCCAGCCCAATTCGGCTACCCAAACATGGGCGTTTACCGATTGCATGGACTACGATCGTAGCCCCAATCCTATCTAAATCATGCTGACACACACACGTAATATATAACTCAACATTCGATAAGCAATCCTGGTGAATTTCTCATTTAGGCATTTCATCAAACACATAGACTGCGTTAACTACAACTTACATTTTATCAATTTATTACATAGAGAAATACATATGCATATGACAATAAAGAGTCCTACCTTAACAATCATAGCAAGCACAAATCATTATCTATTTCTCATTTAGACATTTCATCAAGCACATAGGCTACGTTCTCTACCCTTTGCAATTCGTCGATTTATTCCATAAAGAAAAAGGCATGTTTAAGACAACATGAGATCCCACAGTAGCAACCAAAGCAAACATAAATCATTAGCTATAATGAAAGTATTAATAAACCGTAACCTAAGCATTTATAGTCCGCACCTTCCAATAGCACGCACGAATCAGACTCGATCGTAGGACTATGTTTCCCGTCGGTCGCCTAAACGAGTAAACGGGTTAGCTAGGTTGGAGAAAAACTATTTGGGGACCTACATCACTATAGGAGTTAGTATTCCTTACCCTAAGTCGCAACCGGAAGAGTTTCAGTAGCGAAACGTGGCGGTGGTTAGGCCCGTAGATCCATGAGAGAGAATTTCCCACAGTTAGAAGCGATTTCCCAAACTCTCTTTTTCTCTATTTTTCTCTTTTCTCTTCTTTCTCTCCTTAGGGTTTGCAAAATTGGTATTTGGGAGAGAGGGGGTGAGTTGGGAGCTATTTATAGCCCCAGACGATGTGCAAATGGCCCCATGGCCACTTTGTACTATATTTATACCCCACGGGTGACTATTTCTGATTAACGGGGCTCTTAGGAGGGGCTCTCAGGAGGGCCCACGGCTCATCTATGCCATAGGTAGGCTCCATATCCGTGGATCGACGCCAGTACCCATTTTCGGTGCGATCGGATAAACAGATCGGCCGTGGGATGCCTTTGTCAGATCAACGGTTATACGAGTTCAATCGGGACCATGGTTGTACAGATACGTGCACAATGGTCATGAACCAATAGTTTGAAATCCTCAACTTAACGTAAGAGTGGACGACCTAATTCACTTAAGTTTCAGCACATTTTCTTAGGGTATTTGCGTTTCTCACGCACTTAACTCATGGCTCAAGTTGGGCGTTTTGGACACTTTCTGGGCTTGGTTCCCGTGATGGTCGTGGAGCCCAGCTGAACGGACATGGTCCTACATTTTCAGGGTCAGCGGACCCCCAACATGCGGTCTAGGTCCCTTATGGAGTTTCAGTGTACTCCCGAGAGGGACAAGCCCATGGGATTTCTCCTGGGTCTTCGAATGGCGTTGGGCTAGTGGTACTCATGATTCTATCCCTTCCTATTTGTGAAAACGATGGCCCAAGCTTAACTCATCGAATGCTTAGTATTTAAATTAAATCTCGTCTAAATTATATAACCGGGTGTGGTCCTTGGGTGGTTCTACCTGAGGTTGTACTCAGGTCTTTGTATGGATTTTTTCGGGACATTACAAAAATACTCAGCGATCAATTATGTGATTTTAGAGTTGTGAACCATAAACAGTGTGACCCGTGAATTAAATGTATGCCGCACCCAAGATGATGAGCTGCTAGTGTTATGTAAATGGTCCTAAACACACATCCACATGGGAAGCTATGATAGTATGAGGAAGAAGTGGGGCCCACGTGATATATCTATGATATCCTGCCCCGCCCATTCCTTACGTCGCCTCGCGTCACTTCAAGAGGCCAAAAATCAAACCCAACGGAAATTCAATTGGGCTATACATAGGGGTCAAATTGAGAGGGAGCGCCACTCTTGACATCTATCGGGTACTCGACATATTGTTTATATGGAATCTAGGCCGTCTATACCCTTCATATGTAATGGATGAAGTCTTAGGATGAAATTAGGCTATTCTACAACTCATATGGGTCATGATGAGAGTTAATGGTGGGCATCCTCTCCCAACTATTCCAATGTTCTGGGCCCCACCAGACTCTTGAATTGAGCTCATTTCAAGGCTCGATGGGTAACCTGAAAGGATGCATCTGGTGGACGGGTTGGATACACAAACCAACCGCCATAGGCCTACAATGGTACCGATAGCACGGTAGTGCACCTGTACTTATATCCATGGCCTATTCTAGCGTGCACCTCAGTGTCTTAGGGTTAACCTAGAGCCGCACAGTTCCCACTGTTGGATCAAGTAGGCAATTATGTCCTGTGACTTGGCATGCGGCTCCATGGCTCGCATTTTCGCTCGCGACATGATGCACAAGATTCTTTGTTGCCACACGCGCATTTTAGTGGACCTCTTCTCAAGTCTCACCTGAATCGAGGTATTTTCGTATTTATGTCCAAAAAGTAAGGGACATTTTCACAAATTTAGAATGAATGACATGAGATAGAATGAGCAGGGAGCGGATCAAGTGTTACCCAGTGACACCACAGTAGGTGTTTATCTAACTGTGGGCCCATCTTGATGTATATGTTATATCTATACACCATGCATATGTTTTTCCATCTTATTTTAAGGCGTAAGACTAAAATTGTGTTATCTGATGTCTTAAATCTATCTGTAACAGAGTCTATCGATGTCATCAACGGATCACTTGATCCCATCAAGTAGATGTCGATGCCTTCGATAGATGCTCGATCCCATTGAGAAAATCTAAAGAAAATCCTAGTTGATTGTTAAATAGTTTTAAAGGTTACTACTCGATGGCATCGAAGGATCTTCGATGTCATTGGCTGGTCCTCAATAGTTGGACCCATCAAAGGTGCGCGCAGAATTGTGTAAGTGCACAATTTGTTTCCTATTCCGGTTGGATGGTATATATACCATGTGAAATTGGGATTAGGGCTTTTAAGTTGTTCTAAAGGGTTCAATGGCATAACAAGGGTTTCAAAGGAGATTCGAGGGTTGTTCGTATCGGTAAGATCTACCTTTTCTTTTAATATTGTTTTCATAGTGCATTACTCATCGCTTTGTGCTGTGGTTTTTTCCCGCAAGGATTTTTCCACGTACACCCAGATCCATAGCTCAACTAGTAGACTAAGTGGATATACCTCGTTTCAACACTTGAGGTCTTGGTATCGATCCCTAGTGGGGGTGGCTAACATGGAGTGTATGTACTGACATGGGTGTGTACTAACAACCTAACCCAAAAAAAAAAAAGGATTTTTCCACGTAAAATTCGAATTGCCTTCTTGTTGGGTTTGTTCGTATGATTGTGATTACTTTGTTTGATTATGCTCTGCATGCTTCCACGAGTCCCAACAAATTGAAGCATACCAACACTCAATGGACCACACCAAAGGAAACAATAGAGTGATGATGTCCACCCTTAAAACCTTCCTAGGGTCCACCATAGTTTTTATTTTCCATCCAACTTGTTGATAAGGTCATACAGACATGGATGGAGGGAAGACACAAACATTAGCTTGATCCAAAACTTTTATGGCCTATCAAAAGTTTTTAATAGCCAATTACCATTGTTTCTTGTGGCATGGTCTACTTGAGAATTATATATGCTTGATTTTTCGGACTATGCCCTAAAATGATATGGGAAAACTGATGGATGGAGTGGATACATAACACATACATTAAGGTGGGCCACACAGTAAGGTAAACACCCTAGGGTGTTACCCAGGCAACACATTATTCTCTTGGGATGAAATGGGGCACGCTCCCTCTACCGATATCGACTACTGAGTAGGGCTGTCAACGGACCGAGCCTAGGATAGGTCTCGGCCTAGATTTTGAACTGTTTCGGGCCAGACTTATTTAAAATTTTGATTTTTCAAGCTCGAGCCCAGCACATTGACACCCCCACTACAGATAGTGGATTGCATGTGCCCCAGGCACAGAGATGGAGAGATATATCTATGAGGCTATGTGGGCCCTACAAGATGCCTGTGACAAATCCACTCCATGCATCTGTTTTGAATACCACAATATGATATAACTCTATACATCAGGCTTATCCAAAACTCATGTGAGCCATACCAAATGAAACAATGGAGATTGAATTCCTAGGGTGATAGAAATTTTGTATCAGGATGATATTTTTCCTACATTTTTATTTGAGTGGTAATAACCATGTGAACAATTTGGATGACACATAAACACCACAGTCAGCTTCAAGAAGGTTTCAACTTTCAACTATGGATGTTTTTGTTCTCATTGTTTCATTTTTGGTGGCCCACTTGAGTTCAGGATCATCCTGATTTTTAGAATCTTATCCTATTGTGGTCTTTTAAAATAGATGGACAGAGTAGATTAATCATAGACATCTCTGTGGGCCCCAGACAACCTTGAGGGCACATGCAATCCGCTCTCACAAATACCACCACTAGCTTATGGTAGCCGCCGACATAGTATCTGAACAACATTCAACCCATCACAGATGTATCACCCTAACACCCCATTTGGCAACTTAGATTTCAACCCATCCATCATATGTATCACCCTAACACCCCGTTTGGCACCTTGAATTTGGGGGTAAAGGAGTGTATTTCAAATCCAAGCTCCCAAACGGGTCCTATGATACCCAAAGACCCAAAGATATAGATGCGTTATCGGTGAACACATCTAACCATTCCAAATCCATTGGCCTAAAATGTCCATAGACTTAAAAGTCATATTTATCCAAAACTTTGGTGGGCTATTGCTATTACTATTTAATTCTGACACATAATACGCATGTAACAAATGACCCAAATATGTTTATACCTACATGAGCATGTATATGCCAGCATGGTAGAGTCATATTAAACTCGAATTGAATTGAACATCTTATGACCCCAAGCGCCAAAATAGTCGGATTATGTCTAGATTTGTGAAAATTGGCCTACCTACTCAACCACGGATTGATAGAATGATTAAACAATTATTGAGGGCTAGTCTTTCGGATGGATTCCTTTTGCCCTTAAAGATAGTGACTTTTTAGCACAATGGTGATAACTTCGTCAAGTTTATCCAGAGAATAACATTTTTTTTAAAAGAGCAAATCAATAATTTAAAAGCTTAATGTCGATTTTATTAATATGAATAGAGATTTGATATAATCGGTATATAAAAGTGAATAGAGTAGAAAAAATTGTCGACGACAGTTTGAGTGGGCAAAGGCCACTGACTAGGCAATCTATTGGAAGAAGAGATCTCTTCTCGACCATACACAAAGCAATATGTAACGCATCGGATTTCGAGGGTCGAGCAAAGCTCAATTCCCGAGATCCAATGCATCACTTATGCAACATAGATAGTGCAACATAGATAGTGATGTTTAAATGTTGTTCATTTCAATGCATTAGACATGAGTGGGATTATATTAAAACAGCATATCATACTCCAGAGATAACTAAAACTTAGTAAGCGGAAGACTGAAACACGTATATATAAGTATGTAAGGGTGTCGCAACCTCCAGAGTATGAGTATGATATCGGGCTGAATATAAACATGTACTATTTCAAAGTTTACAAAATATCAAAATGTGCATGTCCAACTAATTCATGTATCCCTGTAATCTCGTTGAATCGACACGAAGTCTACATAGACCCGCCTGATAGCTAAGCATAAGAGAATTCCTCCTCCTCATCTATGAAGTCCATTTCAGCTGCATAGACTTCGTCCTCACCTACAACTACAACAAAGTCTGGTTGGTGTTTTAAAACACCGTCCTAGAGTGGGAGTGAGTGATTAACTCAGTGGTACTATAAGGGAAAGGTTAACATGTTATTAATTCAATCAAGCAGTAATGATAAAGCAATACAACAATCACTTCTTAGCTAGTCTTGTTAATATAGGGATGGTGTGCAGTAATGATGCATGTCTTCGCACAAAGCTCCCTCAAAAGCAACTCTAACAACCAAGTTCGCGCATGACAAACTCTCTAAAGTTGCAACTTCCTCGCTAAAGTAAATGCAATACGGTGCATGATCGTGTTAGCCGAGTACTTAATTAGGCTTATTCATACAACAGATTTGGGAAGCTAAGGTACCTCCCTTTATATCATTTACCTAACCGAAAGATCCATCTAGGGTCGTCAATCCTAGTTAATCACATACGATAGGCAAATTATAAGGCATCACCCCCTAGTGTAAAACAGTGTATAGACAAATTCAAGAGTTTATACCCGAGGTCACTACGGGGAGGCTCATCACCTCAGCGTAGGCCGACAGCTTGAATACAGTATCTCATACCACCATATTCGGCTCACGAGTTTGGGTTGCTCATTAGTCACTACGGGGAGGCTCGTCACCCCAGTGTAGGCTGACAGCTCGACCACGGTATCCCTTACCACCATGCCCAGCTCATAAGTCTTAGCGGGTTGAAACAGGCCTTTACATTGGTAAGTGGTTCCTTAGATTCAAGCAGTGATGTCTATACATGGTAAACACATAATAGGCTAATCGGTTTATTGGACAAGTTTGATTGGTATGAGTGCACGCCGAATTAATCGACATGGATCACGTAAGCACTCCCCGTGGCCTAACCACTGTCGACAATCGTCGTACGACCCGAATTCACCGAACGTATCAAAGGTAGCAAGACTAATTTGGCCACTCAATGAAAATTATTACCGATTGCCTAGACTACGTTGTAGTTCGAATCTTACTTAGATGTAGTGTGTAATTTCATGTGAAAATCATATTAGCATTTGACAAGCAATTCAAAGCAATATCTCATTTGAGCATTTCATCAAACATATTGAACATGTTACCAAATATTGCATTTCATCCATAAATTGTGTAGACGAAATTAAGATTTCGTGAAGGAAGTATACATATAGGTAAGGTGATCAAGAATCCTATCTCAATACTCTTATTAAATACAATCCATCAACAATTTCTCATTCAGACATTTTATCAAACATTTAGACTACACATTACTGAATACATAAACTAGATTAGTTACGACATGAACTATAGCAATTCGTTACACAAAGAGGTCATGATACATACGACAAGCATGAATCCTAGATTTGTAGTCATGACAGGCACAAATCACAATTTCATATTCATTCAAACGTTTCAACAAACACATGGAATGCATCTTATATTCAACACAGTTCACATATGTATAATTTATCGAAAACTTTGTAACTAAGATCATATGGCAGCAATCAAGTCAGACATAAATCATTAGCTGACATTGAAAGCCTTGAAAACCATAACCTAAACGTTTTTAGTCCGCACCTTTCGTCGGAATACTCGATTCGGACGTGGTTCGAATCCTACGTTCCCGAAAACAAAACAACGGGCACCTAAGGAATGAAATAGGTTAGTTATTTCATCGATTACTCTATTTAGATTCCTAAATCAATATTAGGGTTATGATTTCTTACCCAAATCGTAGTTGAAATGATTCGTGTAGCGATGGTGGGGAGGTGAAACAACACGTGGAGTCGTGGCAAAGAATCTCAGCAACGATCTCCCTATTTCTCTCTTCACTCCTTACTCTTTTCTCTTCTTTTCTCTTTTCTCTCTCCTAGGGTTAGAGAAATTTGTATGAAATGGAAATGGGGTGGTTTAAGGGCTTTATATAGGCCCAGAACTGGTGTAATACCTGATTTACATCCAAAGGGTGATTGTTTCTGACGAGTGGGGTTCATCTGGAGGTCCACTACTCACTTACAGCATAGGGTAAGTTCCCTGACGATGGATCTATGCCAGGATGTAATTTCAACGTGATTAGATAGGTCGATCGACTGTGAAGGACCTGTATCAGATCAATGATCGTTGTCATTCGATCATGGCCACAAGTATACAGATATCTGCAGGGAAATTTTCCTGACCCATGGGTGAAGTTCGATCAGAAACTGACGGTCTGAAATCTTCAATTTCACCTGTAAGCCAATGGCCCAATTTACTTAAGTTTCATTACATTTTCTAAAGATATTCGCGTTTCTCACACACTTCGCTCAAGGCTCAAGTTGCACATTTCTGGATACTATTTGGGATCGATTCCCGCGATGGTCATCAAGCCCAGTAGGACGGATATAACCCTATAGTTTTGCGGTCATCAGACTTTTGACGTGCGGTCTAGGTCCGATATGGAGTTTCAATGTGCTCCCAAGAGCAACAGGCTTTTGGGATTTTTTCTAGGTTCTCAAGCAGTGTTGAGTTAACAATTTTGATGGTTTTGGATCTTGCCATTTGTATAGATAGTGGTTCAAGCTAAATCCACTGATTAATCTAGTTCAGTACTTAATTAATTTTCGCCTAAATTTCTACAGGATACGATCCTTAAGGATTTCTGCTTGAGGTGGTACTCGGGCCTTTGTACAAATTTTTCTGAGACGTTACACAATATCAATATAAAAAAGATAAAAAAAAAATGCAATCACAATATAGAGATTTACATGGTTCACTTTTGGTATGTTCATAGATTCACACCAATACACTATGCTCAAAGGTAAAAAATGTAGTAGCAACTCTTAATAAAATTATGGCTCTCTCTCACGACATAATACCTATTACCCCAAACAATGTAGGGTTTACATAAAAGTCCATGTGAAATTATATAATTGCCCCTCAAAAAGTGATAGTTGGATGAACAATACACTTTTGATAACCAGGCTCCACAAATCTTAACACGATCAATTCGAATTTGCGACGTCATGGCGCTGGACAAAAGTTGAGAGGTTAAAACTATACTAAGCTAAACTAAGTGTCACAAAAGATGAAAGATAAATAGTGTTGAGATAAAAAGAATTGTTTGATTTTGATTTATGAGGGATAAGAGCTTTCAGTCTACTGTTTTTATAAATTTGAAGGGGTGGTGGTTCAATGTTGAGCTGAAAAGAGTTGTTTGATTTATATTTGCAAAATTAACTTCTTCTTTTTTTCTTTTTCTTTTTGAAGAGGTGATGGCCTTGAGCGTTGTTTGAAGGAGAGAGAAAGGAAGTTGGTTATACAAATGTTATTTGTTGATGCTATTTTCGGCTCGCCCCTTCTGGGAACTTGGGACCTACACAAGTAAAAGGGAAAAGGTGACCCTTGTTTTACCAGGGGACCCTCTGATGCTTAAGTCAGAACCTGGGTCTTTTTGTAAAGGTTTTTAGGGCGAGAGCTTTTGCATACCTTTTATCATAAAGGTCTTTGTATTTATAATAGTGTCGTACCCCATAGGGTTTCCGTAATTAGAGTAGATCTCAATCTCTTGGGATCCGTAATCCCTGATATTTCAAGATTTTTAGAGATCTTAACGTTATCTCCCAAGAATCTCGGGTAAAGATCCAAAGTTTTACTAGGTAACTTCTAGATATGGAGCGACAGAGCTCGGCCGATTCTTATCTCTTCAACATGGTCGTGCCGAGACAAGTTTTACAGCTAATCTCTGCCTACTCTATTGGCTAACTGAATCTACGAGTCGGACTAAAGTTCAAACGGCTCTAAGGCCGACTGGTCTTAAGTTGGCTTAGGTTTTCCTCTGTGAGGCTTTTGCTTGAGCCTTGAGGTGTACTTCCTCCCATAGAGGTTTCGCTTTCTTGGCTTATGCTCGGGCTACGGCCAAGCCAGATGCCTCACAGTCCGAGCTACGTCTCTCCATCCAGCGTTCTTGTGGACTTTGGGCCTTATCCAGACTCAACGTCCGACGAGTCCGAGCCATTGCTTCACTACTCTTCTGACCCTCAAGTCGACTCAAGGACTTGTTATATTTTCCCCCAACAGTAAGCCCTCCTACTCCGTGCATCGCCTTAAGGCGGTCAAGGAGTATTCCTAGATTGAGTCGACTTACATTCAAGCTGAGTAATGATGAAGCATTTATTGATTGCAGGGCAGTTCGCGCGGCTTTCGAGACACGTCGTCTCGCTTGACCACACGTCGATTCGTTTATCAAGGCCACATGAGCAGAGCGGCCATCATTTTGGCATCAGGACGTATGAAGATCGGACACGTGGCGAAGTACTCGACGGCAATGCATGAGGAGCTGCCATGTGTTAAGCTGGGGCACCCGAGGGAACGTCGCTTCGGCTCCTTAATTAATGTTGGAGACATGTGGCGGCCCTATAAAGAAGGGTTTCCTTAAGCACGCTTTCGCCATTTTCTCGCCTCTTCCTTCATCTCCTCTCTCTCTTACACAGACTCCGGCATTGTAACCCTTTGCTTCGCTGCCTATTTCTGGCATTCTTGGATTTCTCTCGGTAAGCTCCTTCTTCCTCTCTTTCTTTTCTTTTAACAATGTCAGGCCCCACAAGCCTTAGGGAGGGAGAATACAGCGGTGAGGGTGAAGTGAGCGGCTTTTGGGCGGCTTCGGAATCACCCTCAGTATTGGCAAAGGTTGCTGGAGAAGCAGACCTCCTATTTCGCCACTTGCAGAGGGTTATGGACCCTCCGACAGAGAGGTCGGTGGAGTCAGCAGAGGCATTGGGTTCACTTCCTGAGTGTATGGTCGTTGGAGGCTCCTCCGGTCGCTCTGATCTTAAAGAGGGCAGTGAGGAGGAAGTTGAGAATAAAGAACGAGTTAAAGGACCCGTGTCTTCGGTGATGACAGTAGAGGAGCTGTCTAAGATCCGGTCCGGATATCACATTCCGGACTCGGTCATTTTGACTCTCCCTCGGCCTGGAGAGTTACCCAACCAACCTCCACTCGGGGCAGTTGCAATTTTCTACATCGCGCTACAATGTGATCTCGGGTTACCGCTTCAAAGGATTGCTCAGGATCTGCTGGGCAGTCTGGGCATAGCTCCGGGACAGGTTGTGCCGAACGGGTGGAGGGACTTGTTCGACTGTGCGGTGCTCTGGGCTGAGATGCGGCAGCCCGAGCTAAGTATGAATGAATTTCTCCACTTGTACCAAGTGCGGGCGTACACTCAGCATCCTGGCTGGTTCTTTTTTTGCTCTTGGCGGAACACCGGCGAGCCCTTAATAACTGACCCTCCTTCATTGAACAAGCACTGAAGGGATAGGTGGTTTTGGGCCCTTAGTAGGTAGGAGTCGGCTGAGTCCAGACCTATTTGCCCTTTCGTCCCTCAAGCATTTTGTGCGGCAGGTAGAGTTGATGTGATTTATTGCCTTTTACTTAGTCGTATCTTTGTCGAATTACTGACATAACTTCTCTCCTTTTTTTAGCGATACTGAGGCATCCTCCGAAGCTTGAATCGGGCTCTTTGACTCGGATTCAGAGTTTCCGAGCCCTGAGCCTGGAGAGGAGATCTTGTAAGAGGCTTCTTCAACCAGAGCTTCTTTTCGACTTTGACTCTGCTATGACTGGTGAGAAGCTTAAGTTTTTTTTTTTATTTTTGTATGTCTGATTGTACTGACTCTCGTTCTTCTTTGAATACAGACATGTCTAAGGCTCAACCCTCTCTTCGTCCCCCGTCTCAAATTCGAGCCCTGCTTCTTTCGGGCTCTCAGGCCTCGAAGAGGCACAAGACGGTCTCGAAGGGCCCGACGAGGACCACTCCTCCTGCTTCCTCGGCTGTTATCGAAGTCGATGAAGATACGGAGGTGGCGGAGGTGACAGAAGTGGCCGCTTTAGAGGCGGGTACGACAGAGGCAGTAGCGGCGTCCTCTGAGCAGCCATTGGGAGGTTCTCGAGCCAGAGCAGGCTGAGGCACCTGTCACTCCGAGGACTGAGGAGAGGGAGCCGCGCAGGATGGGAACAGCTGAGGAAGAGAGGATAGCCTTCCGTCAGAAGGTTGAAGAGATCCTTCCATGGGCGAGTTGGCAGATGTTCGAGGGAGAGTTCTTCAGCCTTTTGGAGTCGTCTTCTGTGGACAACATGCTCGGTAGGATCGGGACGCTGTTGCTCGAGGTAATAGCACCACTTTTCTGTCATTTTACTTCGGACTTTTTTTTTATTTTAAAAGAGCCCCTTTTTTTTTGCAGTTCCCCCCTTGCATGTTGAAGGCTCGTGCCGAGGTATCTGCCTTGGCTAGGCGAGCTGGAGATGCAGAGGCTAGGCTGTCAGATGCTGAGACTCGGTGATCAGAAACGGAGGCTCGGCAATCATTTACTGAGTCTCGGGCCATCTTTTCAGAGGGCCAGCTCGAGGAGGCAAAGGCTGCTCTTATGTCTATTACGACGGAAAGAGGCCGCGTGGCCTCGCGACTGGAAGAGGCAAGGTTGGCCTTCGAATAGGCGACCACAGAGCGTGCTTTAGTTCAGAAGAAGCTTCAGGAGCTCGCGAAGGGGATCAAGGCCGCCCTCACGGCTGCAAAGGATGAGGCGGTGGAACAGTTTCTTTCATCTTTAGCCTTCGAGGAGGAGCGAACCCTTGTCTATCGAGAGGGTTACGCAAAGTGTATTTAAAATAGCAGTAAAGACCGCTTTAATTGAAGTAGGAATATACCAATATGTCCTAAAGGGGGGGTGAATAGGACTTTTTAATAATTTTATGCCAATTTAAAACCCTATCACACTAATCCTAACAACAAGCATAGATTAGGATTACTCAAAAATAACTCTACTGGCTTCCAAGCCAGGTAGAGATCCAATCACAAACTATTTGAGAGATGAATAATACGCAAACTAGTTTATGATGGATATGACTATGTGTGTGTGTGAGATGTGATCTCAGATAATTAGATATGAAAATATAGAAGGAAAGCACACAAATAAATGAATAGCAATCTTAAACACAATCATTTTATAGTGGTTCGACTACCTGTCTACTCCACTCCCGGTAACCGCACTCAACCCTTGAGTGTACCGGATTTCACTAAGGAGGTTTCACAGCGGTTCACCTCAAACCTAAGATTTTAAATCAGGTTCACCTTCAACCTTTACAATCTACACCTAGGCTGACTGTTTATGCTCCTCGAGCAAGGGTCAACACATAGCACCCAGTTTTAGGCACACTGGCCAAGGATCCACATAAGGAACCTCACTATTTATGCTCTCACGAGCAAGGGTCAACACAACGCACCCATTTTTAGGAACCCTGGCCAAGGATCTTCCATAAGACCCTAACTGTTTATGCTCTCTACAGAGCAAGGGTCAACACAACGTACCTACTACGTACACTCCCGCCGGAGTTCTCCTAGAGGACTTGCAAGGGGTGAGAAACACCTTAGACCCAATCCTACAAAGGAATGATCACAAGGGTCCTCTGGACTCTAATTACTTACAAATAAGTGGATGAGTCCCATTCAGCACATTGTCGAAGATCTCCTTCTTTGTTGATGAAGAATCTTCTACTTCCTTGATCTGCAACACAGATGATGTACCAATATACGGCGTTGGGTTGGGTCAAGGTTAAGATGGAATCCTACTCTCTTAAATGTTTTCTTATAAGGAAGATAGAGTGATTCCAGTCATCTATGTATTCAAGGCATCCCAGCTTAATGATTTGCCATTAAGGTAGTAGCTGAAGGTCCTTAAATGCGGAAGTTTATTCCCCAATCCACTTTATTGAATATCAATGATGAGGGTGGATTAGAGGATGAACTTCCCTGAGAGAAAGGGCTTTAGGTATATGATCTAAGGTAAAACACTCAAAAGCACTCTCTTCTTTCTCTACCAACAATAATAGACAAGTCCTCTTTATATAGGCAAAAGGTTCCAACGGATATAAAACGGTCACATTTATGACAGAGTTCGATATCATCGAGCGGGATCGATATCATCGAGCGTATACTCTCGATAGCATTGACGGTTTGCTCGATGACACAAACTCAAATGTCATACGCATTTGAAACCTATTGCCAGCTGGTTGAGGGAATCAAAACACGTGTCGATGTCATCGGATTTCAAACTCCAATTTTATTGATGTGAGGTTCGATTCCTCGACATTTGAAAATGAGAGAGACTTGCTTTGAAATATTTCAGGTTTATAAGAATTATTGAGGGACCTTCGATATCATCGAAATTTGAATGTTGATGATATCGATAGCTGTGTCGAGGCATCGATAAATCCAAAGGATTTTTGTGTAAGCTTGCTGGACAGTTTCTGTCCATGTTCAATGCCATCGAAGCCGTACTGATATCATCAATATTTGAATATCAATTCTATCAAGTGACCCTCAATCATAGATAAACTATGCTGAAATATTTTGCTGAAAATCTTTGTGCCCATGACCGATAACATTGAGAGCCTTCCGATGTCATCGAGATTTGAACTTCAATGGTATCGAGGAGGGCTTCGATATATCGATGCACATATGATATTCTTAAGTGAAAACAGGGGCACCGGAGATCTGTCTGTCGATATTATCGAGTCACCTTCGATGGACTCGAGATTCAAATATCGATGATATCGATAGGTATATCGATACATCGATAAATTCGTCCAGAGATATATGTAGTTACTGAACACTTTTGTCCTCATTCTGATGGAATCGATTTGTCATCGAGGACATCAACAGCGCAGGTCGATCATATCGAGCTGTGTATCGATAAAATTGATAAAGCAAGAAAACTTAAAGATTTTCTAATTTTGAAAAAGTTTTCTTAACTTAAAAACCCGATGATGTTCTAATTTATTTTAAGGGTTTTATTTATCTGGTGTTTTGGGACATGGGATGTGAGGCTTAGATTTACCTGTGGCGAGCTTGCACACATCCGGTTGAGGCAGATACTTTGAATTGATCTTCCTATGAGGATTTGCAGTCTAGCTGACTCAACAATCACGCTAATTGACAAACTAGGACACTTTCAGTATCGAGGTGATGAAAGGCGCTTTCCCCTATCTAGATCTGTCCGGCTTTGAAGAGGGCGAGTCGGGGTCCGATGGCAAGGCAGCGGTTGATCCCGGGGCATACACTTATGACGCCTCTTCTACTGCTCCTGATGCAGTTCCATCAGCATCTCCTGGGTTAGCTCCTAGTGCGACAGGCGAAGCCGAACCCTGAAGTTATGTGGGGGAGCAAAATTCCCTTTTGCTCCCCACATCAGCTTTAGGCACTTCAAGCACACCAAGATTCGAGGCCGAACAAGTCAACAATGTCTAACGTCATCCTTTACTGATATTCCAGTGTTGAGCATTTATTGTTTTATCAATCTGACACAATTGTAATCAATGAACCGACTAATGTAACACTTTACTGATCAATGAATATATGTTTTTTTGTTTATTCAACATTCTATACATTTCTTTTTAAAGTGTTTAAACAATCAAGCTAAGTGTGGATTACTTTTTATCCGAGCTAAGGATAATATATCTTGAGATGCTTGACATTCCATGGATGAGGCAGGAGCTGCCCTGTTAGGTCTTCCAGTTGATAAGTACCTGGTCGGACAGTGTTTGTGATTATATAGGGGCCTTCCCAATTGGGCCCCAGCATTCTTGTGCCGCCTTCCTTGGTATTCTGAAAAGTTCTTCGGAGGACCAAGTCCCCTCCACGAAATCGCCTAACTTTAACTCGGGCGTTGTAGGATCGAGACACCAATCGTTGATAAGCGGCTATTCGAAGTCGAGCCAACTCTCTGATCTCGTCTAGAAGGTCGAGGTTGAGAGTCAACAGCTCCTCATTATTTTACTCGTTGAACTAACTCACTCAGGCGGTAGGTAGACCGATCTCCACAGGGACGACTGCCTCCGAGGTATAGGCTAGTGAGAATGGAGTTTCTCCAGTCACAGTTCGGGCTGTAGTTCGGTATGCCCAAAGAACTTTAGGAAGTTCTTCAGCCCATGCTCCTTTGGATTAGCCCAGCTTAGTCCGAAGGTACTATTTTATAACCTTGTTGACGGTTTTGACCTGTCCATTTGCTTGTGGATGACGTGAGGACGAGTAAACGTTCGTGATCCCGAGATTTTGGCACATTTCACGATAATGCTTGTTGTCGAACTGTTTCCCGTTGTCGAAGACAATGTTCCGAGGTATCCTGAATCGACAGATAATATTTTTCCAAATAAAATCTGTGATCTTCTGATCAGTTATCTTGGCTAGGGGCTCGGCCTCGACCCACTTGGTGAAATAGTCGACGGCGACAACGGCGAACTTAGTCTGACCTTTCCCTAGAGGGAACAGCCCGATGATGTCGATTACCCATTGGGCAAAAGGCCAAGGTCCAGCCATTGGTGTCAGCTCTTCGGGTGGTTGTCGAGGGATGGTGGCAAACCTCTGGCATTTATCGCAACCCTGAACGAGTTTCTGAGCGTCTTGCTGAATGGTCAGCCAATAATATCCTTGTCGAATAACTTTGTGAGCCAGGGATCGGCCGCTCGAGTGATTACCGCAGATGCCTTCATAAATTTCATGCAGAACGTAGTCGGCCTCACTCGGTTTCAGGCATCGTAGGAGGGGTGCATAATATCCTTTCTTGTATAGTACCTTGTTAAGCATGGTGTAACAGGTGGCGCGATTCTTCAGTAGTCAAGCCTTGGTGCGATATTCGGGGAGCTCGCCGGTCTTAAGGTATTTGACGATTGAGTCGACCCAAGATGGTTTGAAATCAATGGGGAGCAGAGTCGAAGGTTCGGTCCCCCCGACACTTGGCTCAGCCATGAATTCAATAGGAACGGATCTGGGGATATCGTCTTCGTCAGTTAAAGTGAGCTTTGTGTAACGTCTCGGAAAAATCCGTACAAAGACCCGAGTACTACCTCAGGCAGAAATCACTAAGGACCGAATTCTTTAGAACTTAGATGAAAATTAATTAAGTAATAAACTGAATTAATCGGTAAATTAGCTTAAACCATTTTCCATACGATTTGTAAGACCCAAAACTAGTAGAATCGCTAACGCTACATTACCTAAAAACGTAGGATCAATCTCAAAACCCAAATGCTCTCGGGAGCAGCTTGAAACTCCGTTTCAGACCTGGACTACGCGTCGAAAGTTCGATAACCGCGGAACTATACGGTTATAACCGCCTTACTGGACTTGACAACCATCTTGGAAATCAAGTCCAAATAGTATTTAGAAACGCACAACTTGGACCTGGAGCAAAGTGTGTGAGAAATGCGAATATCTTTAAAAAACGAACTCAGATTTAAGTGAATTGGGTTGTTTACTTATAAGCCAAATTTAAGGTTTCAGACCGTCAGAATCTGACCCAAATACTGTATACACCCTCGGATTAGGGAAATTTCTCCATATAGGTCAGTATACTTGTGGCCTTGATCGAGTGCGATGACCGTTGAATTGAAACTAGTCCTCTATGGTCGATCCAAAAATTTGATCAGACCGAAAACTTAACCCGATGTAGATCCATTGTCTGGGGACTTTCTCTGGACCGTATGCAGAAAAGGGGCCTCTAGATGAGCTTCGTTGGCCCGAAACAGCCGACTTTTGGCTATAACCTAAGTATACCATGGCCCTGGGGCCATTCAGCTCACTTTTGAGCCTATATAAGGCCCTTAAATCCCCTCTCTCTCATGCCATACGAATTTTCTAAACCCTAGGTGAGAGAAGAGAGAAAAGAGAAGGAAAGAGTGAGGAAAGGAGAGAGAGTGAGAGAGATAGTTGATGAGATTCCTCCTTGACACTCCAAGGGCAGAATCGTCTCTCCCGTATCGTTATACCGGCAATTTCGGTTCTGATTTTGGGTAAGAACTCTTAACCCTAATCTATTTTAGGGATCCAAATAGAGTAAATGGTGAAATAGCTAACTTATTTTATGTTATATGTTACCGTTGTGCCGTAGACGAAGACTTAGTGTTCAAACTGAGTTCGATATGAGTATACCGGTGAAAGGTGCGGACTATAAATGTTTAGGTTATAGTTTTCAAGGCTTTCAATGTCAGTTAATGATTTATGACTGACATGATTACTGTCATATGTGCCTAGTCTTGGTGTTTTCTGTATATTACATATAATATATATATATATATATAAACTATGTTAAGTTTAATGCATTCCATGTGTTTGTTGAAATGTGTGAATGAGTATGGAATTATGATTTATGCTTGCCATGTTTAATGACTAAGAATACATGATTGTTGTACGTACAGTGAATCCTTTGTGAAGGGATTTGCTATAATACCTGTTATAACTACTTTACTACATGTATGTGATATGTGTAATTTAAGTGTTTGATAAAATGCCTGAATGAGAAGATGCTTGTTGAAATATATTTAATCAGGGTGTCGAGATATGATTCTGACTCACTTCATCTGTAGTTACAGTTTCCTTCATGTAACTTATCTTACTACTATGTGCTTTATGGATGAATGCCTACGTATGTTAACATGTATTCTATGTGTTTGTTAAAATGTTTATGTGAGATTCATATTTAAATTGGTTGCTACATGCTATTTTTACTATCAAACATGGATGCCTATTGTGTTTGAGTATGATTGGGACTACTACATAGTCTAGGCAATCGGTAATGATTTCTGAGTTAGTGGTCGGGGTCGCTTCGTCACACAAGACATGTTCAAGGAATCTGAGTCGTACGCTGCTTGTCGACAGTGGTTAGGCCACACGGAATGTTTAGGCACTCTATGTCAATCAATTCAACGTACGCTTGTACTAGTCAAGCTTGTCAAGCAACCTGATTGGCCTAATGTATGTTCACCTTGTATGAATGTTATTGCTTGAATCTAAGGTACCAACTTACCAATGTAAAGGCCGTTTAACCTTGGTACCTCGATCCGCTAAGACTCATGAATCGAGCATGGTGGTATGAAACACCATGGTCGAGCATCGGCCTACACTGGGGTGACGAGCCTCCCCGTAGTGTCAAGTGAACAAACCAAACTCGTGAGCCGAATATGGTGGTGGAACACTGTATTCGAGTTATCGGCCTACGCTAAGGTGACGAGCCTTTCCCGTAGTGACCTTGAGTATAAACTAAGGCTTACGTTGAGGTGATGAGCCTCTTCATAGTGACCTGAACTTGTCTGTCCACTGTTTTTAAATTAAGGGTGATGTTGCCCTATAACTTGCCTATCGTATGTGATTAAATAGGATTGACGACCCTAGATAGATCATCGTTTGGGTAAATGATATAAAGGGAGGTACCTTAGCTTCCCAAACCTACTGTATGAATAAGTCTAATTAATAACTTAGTTAATCACATACATGCACCGCATTTGCATGTGCTTTTAGCGTTGGAGTTGAGCATAGAGGAAGGGGTGCATGCCGCGATCGTGAGATGATGCCGCAGAGGGAGTGCAGGCGAGGGCATGCATCATTATTACATATCATCCTTGCATTAACCAAAGTACCTAGGAATGCTTGTTGTATTGCTTTATCATTACTGCTTGATTGAATTGATAACATGTTAACCTTTGCCTTATAGCTCCACTGAGTTGATCACTCACTCCCACTCTGGGACGGTGTTTTAAAATACCAACCAGACTCTGTTGTAGTTTCAGGTGATGTCGAGGCCTATGAGGTGGAGCCTGACTTCTACGATGACGATGAGGAGTTCTCCTACATGTAACTCTCTGTCGGGTCTCTGTAGACCTAGAGTTGCGTCGATGGGATTTCGGGAATACAAATTAGTTGAACATTACATTGTATCATTTTATGAATTTTAGAACTAAAATTGTAATTATTTAACCTGGTATCATGTTCATACTCTGAGGACCTACAACCACTTATATGCTTTATATACTTATCATAGTCTTCCGCTTGCATAATCCAATTGTCTTTGGAGTATGATATGTTGTTTTGGTATAATCTCATTCATGTTTAATGGACTAATACGGACAACATTTAATCATCATTATCTATGTTGCATAAGTGATGCGTTGGAACTCAGGAGTTGGGCATCTGCTCGACTCCCGATTTTCAAGGCGTTACACTTTGTTAGGAGGTCAGCTTTAGCATTCTCGGCCCTTGGGATCCGGGTAACAGAACATTGGCAGAACTTGGTGATCATCTCTCTGGCCTTCGTAAGATAGACTTTTAGCTTTTCCTTCCTAGCCTGATATATGTCGGCTATTTGATTGATGACCAGTTGGGAGTCACTGTAAACGTTTAGATGAGTGACCCCCAAACTGGCCGTCATCCGAAGTCCTAGGATCAAAGCTTCATATTCTACTATATTGTTGGAAGCCTGAAATCCAAGTCTCAAGGCATATTGAATGGCTGTGTGATCAGAAGTTTCTAGGACTACCCCTGCCCCGCTTGCCTTAGAGTTAGATGACCCCTCAATGTAGACAGACCAAAAGGGGTGGGTGAGAGGGGAGTGATTGGACGATACTTTTGAGTCAGTGAAAGAGATTTCGGTTTGCACTGTGACTTCGAAGATAAAGTCCGCCATGGCTTGTCCCTTAATTATTATCCGGGGCTTGTAATGGATGTCGAATTCACTAAGTTCGTTCGGCCATTTTGTAAGTCGCCCTGAAGACTCTGGTTTTTGTAGTATCTGGCGTAAAGGCTAGTCGGTCATGACAATGATAAAGTGAGCTTGGAAGTATGGCCGTAAACGTCGGGATGATATAATCAACGCTAAGGCCACTTTTTCTAGGATCGGATATCTCATTTCTGCCGGGATGAGAGCCTTGCTGATGTAGTAGACAGGGAGTTATTTGCCTTCATGCTCACGAATCAAGGCCGAGCTTACAGCTGCGTCAGATACTACTAAATAAATCAATAAAGACTCGCCTAGCTCGGGCTTAGAAAGCAACGCGGCGATCCTAAATATTCTTTAAGTTATTGGAGAGCGCCCTCTCATTCTTCTGTCCAGTCAATAAGTTACTGACCCTTCAACTGTTTGAAGAAAGGGAGACATCTGTCGGTAGCTCGAGACACGAAGCGATTTAAAGCAGTTATCCTTCCAGTCAACCGTTGAACATCTTTGATCGTCTTAGGGGACTCCATGTCGAGTAGAGCCTTGATTTTTTCTGGGTTAGCTTCAATTCCCCGTTGACTGACCAAGAGTCCGAGGAATTTGCCCGAGCCTACACTAAATACGCATTTGCTCGGGTTAAGCTTCATCTTATACTTTCGTAAGATGAGGAACATTTTCTCTAGATCAGCTATATGGTCGGTCGCTTTAATGCTTTTAACGAGCATGTTGTCAATGTAGACCTTCATTGTTCGTCCTATGAGTCGGGCAAACATTTTGTTGACCAATCTTTGATAGGTCGTTCCAACGTTTTTCAATCCAAATGGCATTACTCGGTAACAATAAAGACCTTTGTCAGTGACAAAGGTAGTTTTTGAATTATCAGATTAATGCATTACAATTTGATTATAACCCGAGTAAGCATCCATAAAGCTAAGTAATTCATGTCCCGCAATGCTATCAACCAGCTGATCAATCCGAGGAAGGAGAAAACTATTTTTAGGGCAGACTTTGTTTAAGTCGGTATAATCTATACAGACTCGCCACTTTCTATTAGCCTTCTTAACCAACACAATGTTGGCCACCCATTCGGGGTAATATATTTCTTCAATGAAGTTGGCTTTGAGGAGTTTTCTAACTTCTTCCTCGATTACGGCGTATCTCTCTGGGCAGAGTGCACGCCGTTTTTCATGGATCGGCTTGTAAGTTGGGTCGATATTAAGGCGGTGAGTCATGACTGAAGGGTCAATGCCCGGCATGTCCTCATGAGTCCATGCAAAGACGTCGACATATCGGCGCAACACGGCTATCAGCTTCTCCTTTAATGGTGCAATCAGGGACGAACCAATTCGGACGGTCTTCGAAAGGTCTAACTCATTCAATGGCACTTGGATGAGGTCTTCCACGGGCTGGCCGCAGCCGGGAGTTTCGTCGCTCGGATCTAGGGTTTCGATCATCGCGACCTCTGCGGGTGCTCGCAGGGCGGTAACATAACATCACTGAACGTCGTGTTGATCTCCTTTTACTACCCCGACGCCATTCTCCATTAGAAACTTCATGGACAGGTGATAAGTTAAGACGATAGCTTGGAGGAGACAGAGAGAAGGTCGACTAAGGATAGCATTATAAACCGAGGACTGATCGACTACTAGAAAGTTGATCATAACAGCATCTTGACTCGACGATTGGCGATAATGACAGTGACTACTAGGGCGTCATCATGTGGGCGATGAATGCCCCTCGCATCTTCCTCTATGAATGCTACACTGTACTTCTCGACCTTTCTTTCCTTTGAAGGCCGAGCCAGAACCATAATTTCGGACTCAGACTGACCAACATTTCTCGCATGATTTTCTCGAGCGTTATTTGAGTCGCCTCCGCCCAAATGTCCACTGATAATAGTCCGGATATCCTCAGTGGGCCGGTTATCGTTTGGGCATTCTTCAGAGGTTCTAGCTCCTGGGTCGACGTGTTCACCGAGATAGCCTTCTCGGATGAGCCTTTCAATCTCCTACTTTATATTAAAGCAATCACTCGTGTTATGTCCATGATCACGATGAAAATGGCAGTACTTACTCTTATTCCGTCAATTCGGATTACTCTGGAGTCTATCTGGCCAGTTGACAAATCCTTCGTCTTTGATCTCCATCAATACGTACTTTGCAGCTTGTTGAACGGAGTGTATGTAGAAAATTTTTGATCGGGCCGCTTACCCAACCTACGTTCGTCGCAGGATCAATCATCCTTTCACTTTTTACCACTAGCCGATTCAACTTCTTTTTTAGCTAACTCTTTGGCTAGGGTTTTTGCTTTTTAAGCGGCCTCGTGCAGGATTCGAGTTTCTTTGGCATCTGCATATTTATCCGACCGAGCCAAGAATTCAGCCAGCGTCGCGGGCGGGTTCTTGTCCAGAGATGCAAGAAATGGCCTATCTCTAACACCTTGTATGATAAAATTGAGAGTTGTCTCATCCGAATGCTTCCGGATTTGGAGCGACTCGAAGTTAAAGCGCTTGATTTAATCTTTAAGTAGCTCTCCCTCTTTTTGAATTATATTATTCAGGTGCGCAGATGATTTCAATTTTTTCTTCCCACTAATGAAATTGGCGAGGAACGCATCTCTGAGTTCGGTAAACAAGCTAATGGACTTTGGTTTCAACTGTTTGAACCAAAGCTGAGCTACATTGGCCAAAGTGAGAGAAAAAGCCTGACACGTCATGGCGTCCAAGGCATCATGTAACTCCGTATAGGTCCGAAAGGACTCAATGTGCTCGGTAGGAACGGTTTTGCCGGTGAAGGGCGGAATTTGAGGAAGGCGGAATCGCTCTCATAACCGAGCCTGCACGATCTCCTCTGTGAACGGGGACGCCTTTGCCTCAAGTCCCGTTTGATTGGCGTAGCGGTTTTGCTTCATATCTACGATTTCCTCTCGCATTTCTTTCCGTAGGTCCTACATCTCAGCCTTTCAGGGTCTGTCGCTATCAGTCGTACCCTCAATAGGGGGCCTGTTGCGCCGTCTTCAATCTATTTCGTGTCGTAGATCGGTGACAGGCAGCGAGTAGTTACGGAGATATGGGAAGGTGTCGGCTCAACCGGAACCTGGTGCTGGCTTTGCTGAGGGACAGTTCATGGTGCGACGAGCTGAGGATCAACGAATTGTCGTGGGGTATTAACCCGACCATCGTCTTGCCGGGGCAACTGGACCTACAGACGATAGATTTGTTCCAACATCTTCTTCATGTAGTTCATATCGGTCCTGAGTTCTTGGACCTCCTTATCCAATCGTTCATTGCCTCGATTCCGTTGAGTTCTTGGACCTCCTTATCCAATCATCCATTGCCTCGATTCCGTTGAGTGTGCTTGGTCGAAACAGAGGTTGCCTGACGACCTGCAGAACCTTATCGATTATCAGGTTGGTTCTGGATCCCTTGGACTCCATTCGTACTAGGCGGGCCTTCGGTCGCCGGTGGTCCTATGACAGGGACCTCACTGGGCTCGTTCTGGACGATTCTCACTGTTCTCGCCATTGGAGACTGCTCAGTACTCTAAGAAAATGACTTTTCGTATCGTTTCCCACAGACGGCGTCAAACTGTTGATGTTGTTTTCGACTCGCCCCTTCTAGGAACTTGGAACCTGCACAAGTAAATGGGAAACGGTGACCCTGGTTTTACTAGGGACCCTCCGATGCTTAAGTTAGAACCTGGGTTTTTTTGTAAAGGTTTTTAGGGCGAGAGCTTTTGCATATCTTTTACCATGAAGGTCTTCGTATTTATAATAGTGTCGTACCCCTTAGGGTTTCTGTAATTAGAGTAGATCTTAATCTCTTGGGATCCGTAATCCCCAATATTCCTAGATTTTCGGAGATCTTAACCTCATCTCCCGAGAATCTCGGGTAGAGATCCAGAGTTTTACTAGGTAACTTCCAGATATGAAGCGATAGAGCTCGGCCGACTCTTATCTCTTCAACACGGTCATGCCGAGACAAGTTTTACAGCTAATCTCCGCCTACTCTATTGGCCAACTCAATCTTTGAATCGGACTAAAGTTCAGACGGCTCTAAGGCTGACTGGTCTTAAGTTGGCTTAGGCTTTCCTCTGCGAGGCTTTTGCTTAAGTCTTGAGATGCACTTCCTCCTGTAGAGGTTTCGCTTCATGGCTCACACTCAGGCTATGGCCGGGCCAGGCGCCTCACGATCCACGTTACGTCTCTCCATCCAGTGTTCTTGTAGACTTTAGGCCTTATCTGAACTCAGCATCCGACGAGTCCGAGTCATTGCTTCACTACTTTTCTAACCCTCAAGTCAACTCAAGGACTTGTTATATTTTCTCCCAATATTATTGTTATTCCACTCTTGCAACATAAAGTTTTATTGGAGAGTATTTATAGCACGGAGCTTTTCCATTTAATACTTGCTGAGAGTTTATTTTAAATATATTTTGCATTTATGCTTGATGGTAAACTGCTTTTGTTGGAATCGTACTTTATAATGAGTTGCTGTTATTGCTCTCAGCATTTAATGTTTTCTAACCCAAAAGGCCCGTACCCTTTTCCCCGTCAATACATCTCAACTGTATAGTGTATGTGGCTGACATGCCCCATTTTTGGGGTAACGGTAGACTGAGTGTAAACAATTGCATGAGGAACAATGAGGAAAAACGACCCACCTTCAATGTATGGGGCTGAAGAATTCCCTCCCTTCTAACCGTTTATCTACCCAGACCCAAAGTTAGGAAAAAACCCAGGTCATTTTGCAGCTCAAATTGGCCCAGGCTGGAATTAAGCATGGGTCTCCTTCCACATTGTCCCCTGTGTGGCCCACCTGAGTTTTGGATAAGCTGATATTTGGGCCAAATGGGATTAATGAGGTCAAGAATCAGATGGACAGGTTGGATGGGATACATACATCACGTGGACCCCACATTTGCCGGTGCCACTGATTTTTAAAGACGTGGGGTCGAGGACGTTTACAAAAGATCCGAAGTGATGACCAAGTGGTCCCTAAATCGATTGTGCGATAATCCAAATATCAGTTGGACCAGACAATCCTAGCCACTCTCTTGGGAAATTTCGTGTAAGAGAAATAAACGGTTATAAAATGAAGCGAACCATAGTCCTCATTTCGGTCCAACCTTATGAATTTTTTGCTATGTATGTGTTTTATCCACACCGTTCATTCATTTTGACAGATCATTGTAGGGCATGAGCACAAAAAGAGGAAGATCCAGACCACAACACCACAGGAAGCAGTGGTGATAATGACATTCACCGTTGAAACCTTCCTAAGGCCACCGTCATGTTTATTTCCCATCCAGCCTGTTCATTAGGTCTCATAGACTTCTACGAAGGGAAATCACAAATATCAGCTTTATCAAAACTTCCGCAGCTCCAGAGAAGTTTTTAATGGTGTGAGTTTCATCCCCACTGTGTGATCCATTTGAACTTTGGATCAGCCTTATTTTTTTTGGTTTATGCTCCAAAAGGATCTTTAAAAATGAATGGATGGACTGGATATAACGTATACATTAATGTGGGCCCCACGGATCCCCTGAGAAGACAGGACGAAATCCGTGCCCTTTTGTACCTTGAATCTGTATTGTTTGCCGATCATTTTCAACATTCTCTTTTCCCTTAGTCGTGGTCCCGTCGGTGATCGGAAAGGCTTGATTCTGGCCAAGGTACACAGGCCACCAGATGAACGACGAGGATCTCATCAAGACCTAAACGGTTGGCGGGTGGAGGGCTCCCGAGTAGCATTGCATTTCTACTGCAAAAATCCAGACAGACATACCTTGCACGCTAAACCCCGGAAAGGAGAAAATGACCACTGTAGACAAAACCTTTTACCCAGCGGTTTTTATGTAGGAATACAAACTTTAGTCACCAACTTAGCCCAGCACGTGCGGCAGCAAATTTGAGGACGAAACTACCCCTCCTATTTGCTGCGGATGCTTTTCCTCTCCCTCCCTTCCCTCCTTCCATTTTGGAAAAAAGGTGTGCGAAAACTACAGCTCTACATCGGCTGCTTGGATTGCACCACGCTCTAGGTGGATCCCACCATCTCTATTCAACAACGTTATCTCGTTTTGTTGAAAATGGTCCCTCCACGAAAGAAAGTACGCACTATAGGTATAATGTAGGACATTTACCTGAATGGTGTAAATTTTTTTTGGGCCATTAAACTGCTAGATGAAGCTCAAATCTTGGTTTTCAGTTCATCCATGCAAAAATCATCATATGAACATGATGGATTACAAGTAAAACATCATTGTGGGGGCATAACAAGTTTCTACAGTGGAACCACTGTTTCCTGTGCTGTGATTCACTTGATATTTCAATACGCCACCATTTTGGGAAAAAACCCTTACTTTAGATTGGAAAAACGGATGAACGTCATGGATAGTCTACATACATTCAAGGCGGGCCCAACTCAGTTTTTGTAATTTTTTTAAATTTTTTTATTATTAATTGTTTTTTATTTTTTATTTTATTGGGTTAGCTTGTTAGTACACACCCATGTCAGTACACACACTCCATGTTAGCCACCCCTGTTAGGGATCGATACGAAGACTTCAAGTGTTTGACAATTTCTAGGTTCCCTCACTCAAATTCTAGCTTACCTCGCTCAATTTCTAATTTCCCTCGCTCAATTCCTATGTTTCCTCGCTGAATTTCCAGGTTCCGTCACTCAATTACTAGGTTCCTTTGCTCAATTCCTAGGTTGGCTCGCTCCAATTTCTACGTTGCCTCACTCAATTCCTAGGTTGCCTAGCTCAATTCCTAGCTCCCCTTGCTTAATTCCTACATTGCCTCACTCAATTTCTAGGTTCCCTCGCTCAATTTGTAGCTTTCCTCGTCAATTCTTAGGTTCCCTCGGTTGCCTCGCTCAAATCTTACGTTGCCTCGCTGAATTCCTACGTTGCCTCGCTCAATTCCTAAGATTCCTCGCTGAATTTCTATGTTGCCTCGCTCAATTCCTAGTTTCCCTCGCTCAATCCCTACGTTGCCTCGCTCAATTTCTAGCTTCCCTCACTCAATTTCTAGCTTCCCTCGCTCAATTCCTAGGATTCCTCGCTGAATTTTTAAGCTGCCTCGCTCAATTTGTAGGTTCCCTCGCTCAATCCCTATGTTGCCTCACTCAATTCCTAGGTTGCCTCGTTCAAATCCTAGGTTGCCTCGCTCAATTTCTAGGTTCCCTCATTCAATTTGTAGCTTCCCTCGCTCAAATCCTAGGTTGTCTTACTGAATTTCTAGGTTCCCTCACTAAATTTCTATGTTGCCTCACTCAATTGCTAGGTTCCCTCGCTGAATTCCTACATTGCCTCGCTCAATTCCTAAGTTGCCTCGCTCCAATTTCTACGTTGCCTCGCTCAATTCCTAGCTTCCCTCGCTTAATTCCTATGTTGCCTTGCTCAATTTGTAGCTTTCCTCATCAATTCGTAGGTTCCCTTGGTTGCCTCACTCAAATCCTACGTTGCTTCGCTCAATTCCTAGGATTCGTCGCTGAATTTCTATGCTGCCTCACTCAATTCCTAGTTTCCCTCGCTCAATCCCTACGTTGCCTTGCTCAATTTCTAGGTTGCCTCGCTCAAATCCTAGGTTGCCTCGCTCAATTTCTAGTTTCCCTCGCTCAATTCCTAGGATTCCTCGCTGAATTTCTAAGTTGCCTCGCTCAATTCGTAGGTTCCCTCGCTCAATCCCTATGTTGTCTCGCTCAATTCCTAGGTTACCTCGTTCAAATCCTAGGTTGCCTCGCTCAATTTCTGGGTTCCCTCGCTCAATTTGTAGCTTCCCTCACACAAATCCTAGGTTGTCTCGCTGAATTTCTAGGTTTCCTCACTAAATTTCTACGTTGCCTCACTCAATTCCTAGGTTCCCTCGCTGAATTCCTACGTTGCCTCGCTCAATTCCTAGGTTGCCTCGTTTCAATTTCTACGTTGCCTCGCTCAATTCCTAGGTTGCTTCACTCAATTCCTAGCTTCCCTCGCTTAATTCCTACGTTGGCTCGCTCAATTTGTAGCTTTCCTCGTCAATTCCTAGGTTCCCTCGGTTGCCTCACTCAAATCCTATGTTGCTTCGCTCAATTCCTAGGATTCCTCGCTGAATTTCTATGTTGCCTTGCTCAATTCCTAGTTTCCCTCGCTCAATCCCTACGTTGCCTCACTCAATTTTTAGGTTGCCTCGCTCAAATCCTAGGTTCCCTCACTCAATTTCTAGCTTCCCTCGCTCAATTCCTAGGATTCCTCGCTAGATTTCTACGCTACCTCGCTCAATTCGTAGGTTCCCTCGCTTAATCCCTACGTTGCCTCGCTCAATTCCTAGGTTGCCTCATTCAAATCCTAGGTTGCCTCGCTGAATTTCTAGGTTCCCTCGCACAAATCCTAGGTTGTCTCGCTGAATTTCTAGGTTCCCTCACTAAATTTCTACATTACCTCGCTCAATTTCTAGGTTTCCTCGCTCAAATCCTAGGTTGCCTCACTGAATTTCTAGCTTCCCTCGCTTAATTTGTACCTTCCCTCGCTGAATTCTTACATTGCCTCGCTCAATTTCTAGGATCCTTCTAGCTTCCCTCGCTCAATTCCTAGGTTACTTCGCTGAATCCCTACGTTGCCTCGCTCAATTTCTAGCTTCCCTCGCTCAATTCCTACGTTGACTCACTCAATTCCTAAATCCCCTCGCTCAATTTCTAGCTTCCCTTGCTCAATTCCTAGGTTGCCTCGCTCAATTGATAGGTAGCCACGCTCAAATTCTAGGTTGCCCCGCTCAATTTTTAGCTTTCCTCGCTCAATTACTAGGTTGCCTCATTGAATTCTTAGGTTCCCTCGCTCATTGTCTCGGTTCTGTCACTGAATTTTTTGGTTGCCTCGCTTAATTTCTAGGTTTTCCACTAAATTTCACCTTACCTTGCTCAATTTTTTAGGTTGCCTAGCTCGGTTTCATCTTACCTCACTAAATTTAATGTTTGCCTTGTTGAATTTCAAGTTTCCCTCACTCATTTTGTAATTTGTCTCGCTCAATTTTTAGTTTGCTTCTCTCGATTTCAACTATGTTTAATTTTTTGCGTTATGATTCTTTAAGTAGTGAAATTTGCTATTAATATATTTTCAATTACATGTTTGTAGGTGACGATTCTTGTTCTCAATTCCCAAACCCATCCTCTAAGTGTTCATTAAGATGGTGGTTCAACACGATGAAGGGTGATTTAATAATTTTTTTTTATCTTTTTATTTTTATAACAGAAATTTTATTAGGAAGAGAACAATTCACTAAGGAAATTATTTACATTTTCATTATGCATGAATTAAAATAATTTGCATTATGGCATGTTATATAAGTTTTGGATTTTAAAAAAAAAAAAAAAAAAGGTCTAGTGCAATGTTTATTTGCTATCCAACATGTTGCTTTATGTTAGACAGATCTAGATGAAGGGAAAACATAAATATCATCTTAATCCAAAACTTTATTGCCCTAATAAGTTTTTAATGGTGGGTGTTCAATTACCATCTCTCCTTTGGTGTAGTCTACTTGAGATTTGAATCTACCTCATTTTTTGACAATTAGCTAGAAAAATGGATTGACTGTTGATGCGAATGCTAATAGGTTCAAATGTAACCATGTTGATGCGAATGCTAACAGGTTCAAATGTAACCAAGTGTCGCATGTAACATTCGATCAATTTCCCTTTAAGATTCAACAAAAAGAGAGAGAGAGAGAAAAAAAAAAAAAAAGATGGCTCAAAGTCAGGGCATGGCCGAAGAAGTTATTTGCAAGAAGGTGCATGGGATGTTATTCATGTTATTGAAGTAAGCTCTATTTGTTTGTTGCGTTATCTATTCTAATTTCGAAGTTCTTATGCATGCATGGTACTTCCCTTTCTATTTGATGGTTCCCATCATGGATTTCATCCAATCAATGCTATAAAAGATGAATTGTATAGTTCAAAGGTCTAGAGTTCACCTAGAATACTACAACTGGCAAACCAACAGCTATAAAAAGAGAGACTTGAATTTTGAAAGTTAGAATCTTATGGTCACCTTAGGGATGTTATGATAGACCATGAGTAGTGGGGTTATCCTAATGGCCATCCATATGAATGATTTAACTGTGCACATGTCATGTTGTACTAGGGTCTACCAAATAGCCTTATTGCAGGGTAGGGATAATGTGAGATTTTCCCTCCTATCAAGGGAATTGATATTTACACCCAATCTTGTTTCACCAATCAGTAAAAATATGAGAGTTATGGTATTATTTACCGCTACCATCTGTGGTTCGAGTTCGGGTTCGGGTTCGAGATCGGGTTTAGATTTAGGTTAGGGTTTGGGCTGAAAGTACGAGTGCTGGAGCCGATGCTTTCGGAGTCTGAACTCATTCTTTTGAAAAATAGAAAAATGGGAATATTAGTAAATATGGATTTTCTTGTTAAGAAGAAAATGGAAGATGGATTGAAAAAATATAAAAGAGATTTTTTTTTTCTTCTTTTTTGCTTCAAGAGAGAGAGACGGAGAGGCCAAAAGCTACACAAATCATGGCTACACAAACTATTGATCCTTATTGAATGGGTGGCTAAAATGAAAAATGGCCTGCAATCCAAATTTAACAAATGAACCAAATTGGGGCTGAAATGTCTAGTCATCCTATCACATGTTAGTTTTTCTTCATCTACAATAGATCCTGTAATGTGGATGTTTTGAACTTAGATGCAAGTAAGCTAGGCACATAATGGTTGTGCATATTTGTGGATTTTCATACTCTTCCAATGTATCAAATAACTCTTGAAATGTTATTTGCTCCCACTCATTTTTTCATACCTGCACTCATTTCTCTGCAAACTGCGGTTTGATTTCATGCCATTTATCTTAAAATAAAAGGGCTGTATTTGTAACAAAGAGAGGGGATGTTTAGTCTCAAGGTTAAGATGGACTCTATGCAGCTGCTCCTTTCTCTTGTAGGTTTGCAGCTAGTAAGTCTTGGTATCCATGTTAAATCATAGATGAATGTAAAAAGTACACTTCTCAATGGTGATTTGAGTAATTTTTAAGCAGCATTGAGTTATGTTTGTGAATTCACACAGCAAGTTTTTGTGTTTTTGACATGTATTCAATGGTGCATTAGACCATTCTTTAGTAAGGATGTTGTTGCCAGCCTGACCTGCTGAAAATAGAGTTTAATTTTTGTTGTAATGGCTTTTATTACATACTTTATCGAACATCCTATGACCCATCATTCATGTATTGATTATTCAAGCATGACGGTTATGCGCATTCTTTCAGGTGAATATTGCATATGGGAGGATTGGAGCTGTGTATTTCAGATTCAAGCATCTGGTACTTCTCTTGTCAAGAATGCACATGATTGGAGTGGCCTGGCCATTTGGACAGGCCGTATTTATGAACCGTTGCTCGAAATTGATGGAGCAGACTTGGATGTGCGTCGGAGCTATCCGGAAGAGCAGGGGTCCTTTGAAGGTAAGAACCGCTGTTATGACCATGATGAAGCTGTTCATTTCCTATGGACGACATTGGAGGGGCCTGGCCATTTGGACAGACCGTGTTTATGTATTTGTTTGAAATTAATGGAGCAGACCCAGATGTGCGTCGGAGCTATCCGGATGAGCGGGGGTCCCTGGAAGGTGGGAACCGCTATTATGACCATGATGAAGCTACCCATTTTCTATGGACGGCATTGGAAGGGCCTGACAATTTGGACAGGCCATGTTTATATTTGTATTTGCAAGGACCACACCCTTAACCTAAACCCGAACCCATTCTCAAATCCAAAAACCTATAACCTAAACCTAAACCTTAACCTAAACTTGAAAACCTAAACTTAAACCTAAACTTGAAAACCCAACCTAATCTCAACTCCCTAACCTAAACCTAAACCTAAACTTGAAAACCCAAACTTAAACCCAATCCTGAACTTAAACCCGATTTCCTAAACCTAAACCATAACCCATTTCAAATCCAAAACTTATAACCTAAACCAAAACCTATAACCTAAACTCGAACTCATTCTCAAATCCCAAAACCTATAACCTAAACCAAAACCAAAACCTATAACTTAAACCCGAACCCATTCTCAAATCCCAAAACCTATAACCTAAACCAAAACCTTAACCTAAACCTATAAACTATAACATAAACCAAAACCTATAACCTAAACCAAAACCAAAACCTATAACCTAAACCCGAACCCATTCTCAAATCCTATAACCTATAACTTAAACCTAAGCCTAAACCTAAACCTATAACCTATAACCTAAACCAAAACCTATAGCTTAAAACCGAACCCATTCTCAAATCCAAAACCTATAACCTAAACCTTAACCTTAACCTAAACCGTTTACCTATAACCTAAATCAAAACTCAGTAACCTAAACCAAAACCAAAACCTATAACCTAAACCCGAACCCATTATCAAATCCCAAAACTTATAACCTAAACCAAAACCAAAACCTATAACCTAAACCCGAACCCATTCTCAAATCCCAAAATCCAAACCTAAACCTAAACCTAAACCTAAACGTATAACCTAAACTCAAATCCCAAAACCTAAACCTAAACCTAATCCTATAACCTAAACTCAAATCCCTAAACCTTAACCTATAACTTAACCTAAACCTATACTTATAACCTAAAACTATTCTCAAATCCCAAAACTTATAACCTAAACCTAACCTTTCCCTAAACTTATAACCTAAACTCAATTCCCTAAACCTAAACCTAGACCTAAACCTAAACCTACAACCTAAACTCAAATCCCTAAACCTTAACCTATAACCTAACCTAAACCTATACTTATAACTTAAAACTATTCTCAAATCCCAAAACCTATAACCTAACCTTTTCCTAAACCTATAACCTAAACTCAATTCCTAAACCTAAACCTAGACCTAAAACTAAACCTATAACATAAACTCAAATCCCTAAACCTTAACTTATAACCTAACCTAAAACTATTCCCAAATCCCAAAACCTATAACCTAAACTCAATTCCCTAAAGCAAAACCTACACCTAATCATAATCTCAACTCCCTAACCTAAACTTAAACCTAAACTTGAAAACCCAAACTTAAACCCAATCCCAAACACCGAACCCAATTTCCTAAACCTAAACCATAACCCATTCTCAAATCCAAAACCTATAACCTAAACCAAAACTAAAACTAATACCTATAACCTAAACCCGAACCCATTCTCAAATCCCAAAACCTATAACCTAAACCAAAACCTATAACCTAAACCCGAACCCATTCTCAAATCCCAAAACCTATAACTTAAACCTAAACCTTAACCTAAACTTATAACCTATAACCTAAACCTAAACCAAAACCTATAACCCAAACCGAACCCATTCTCAAATCCCAAAACCTATAACCTAAACCTAAACCAAAACCAAAACCTAAACCTATAACCTATAACCTAAATCAAAACCAAAACCTAAACCTATAACCTATAACCTAAATCAAAACTTATAACCAAAACCAAAACCAAAACCCATATCCTAAACCCGAACCCATTCTCAAATCCTATAACCTATAACCTATAACCTAAACCCGATCCCGAACCCGATTTCCTAAACCTAAACCCGACATATTCTCAATTCCCTAAAGCTATAACCTAAAACCTAAACCTAAACTTATACCTATAACTTAAACCTAAACCTAAAACCTAAATGTATTCTCAAATCCCTAAACCTAAACCTACACCTAAACCTAATCTCAACTACTTAACCTAAACCTAAACCCGATCCCAAAAACCGAACACGATTTCCTAAACCTAAACCTTAAACTATTCTCAATTCCCTAAAGCTATAACCTATAACCCATAACCTAAACCTAAACCTAAACCTAAACCTAAACTAAAACCTATAACCTAAACCAAAAAACCTATAACCTAAACCTAAACCAAAACCTATAACCTAAACCCGAACCCATTCTCAAATCCCAAAACCTATAGCCTAAACCTAAACCTTAACATAAACCTATAACCTATAACCTAAACCAAAACCTATAACCTAAACCTAAATCAAAACCTATAACCTAAACCCGAACCCATTCTCAAATCCTATAACCTATAACCTAAACCTAAACCAAAACTTAAACCTATAACCTATAATCTAAACCAAAACCAAAACCTATAACCCAAACTCGAAGTTATAACCTAAACCAAAACCAAAACCTATAACCTAAACCAAAACCAAAACCAAAACCTAAACCTAAACCTAAACCTAAACCTAAACTTTAACCTAAACCGTTAACCTAAAACCTAAATCAAAACCTATAACCTAAACCAACACCAAAACCTAAACCCGAACCCATTTTTAAATCCTATAACCTATAACCAAAACTTAAACCTATAACCAAAACCAAAACCAAAACCAAAACCTATAGCTAAACCCGAACCCATTCTCAAATCCAAAACCTATAGCCTAAACCTAAACCTTAACCTAATCTTATAACCTAAACTCAAATCCCTAAACCTTAACCTATAACCTAACCTAAACCTAGACTTATAACCTAAAACTATTCTCAAATCCCTAAACATAATCTTTCCCTAAACCTATAACCTAAACTCAATTCCCTAAACCTTAACCTAGACCTAAACCTAAACCTATAACCTAAACTCAAATCCCTAAACCTTAACCTATAACCTAACCTAAACCTATACTTATAACCTAAAACTATTCCCAAATCCCAAAACCTATAACCTAAACCTAACCTTTCCTAAACCTATAACCTAAACTCAATTCCCCTAAAGCTAAACCTACACCTAATCCTAATCTCAACTCCCTAACCTAAACCTAAACCTAAACTTGAAAACCCAAACTTAAACTCAATCCAACACCGAACCCGATTTCCTAAACCTAAACTTATAACCTTAACCTATTCTCATTCCCTAAACCTTAACCTATACCTAATCCTAATCTCAACTCCTTAACCTAAACCTAAACCTAAACTTAAAACCCAAACCTAAACCCGAACCCGATTTCTAAACCTAAACTTATAACCTTTACCTAAACCTATTCTCAAATTCCAAAACCTAAACCTAAACCTAAACCTACACCTATAACCTAAACTCAATTCCCTAAACCTTGACCTCTAACCTAACCTAAACCTAAACCTATAACCTACACTTATAACCTAAACCTAAACATATAACTTAAACCCATAACCTTAACCTAAACATAAAACATATACTTATAACCTAAACCTATTCCCAAATCCCAAAACCTATAACCTAAACCTAACTCTTTACCATTAGTAATTACTTCAATATGAGGCAGCTCATATGTGATTGTAATTGAATAAATGAATGATTGTAATTGAATGAATGAATGATTATGCAGGTGGTAATTGAATGAATGAATGATTGTAATTGAATGAATGAATGATTATGCATGTGGTAATCAAATGAATGAATGATTGTAATTGAATGAATGAATGATTATGCATGTGGTAATCAAATGAATGAATGATTATGCAAGTGGTAATTGAATGAATGATTATAAAAAAAATTTGATGTAGGCTATAGCTACGGATATTAACCGTAGCTGTTATAAAATTCGGCATATTGCTACGGATCCAACACTACTTTTAGTTACCAATAATATCTGTAGCTGTAGGTTCTTTTGGCTACAGATATATTTGCTACGGATTATATCCGCAGCTATTTTAACCTATTGCTATGGATTAGATCCGTAGCTATAGGTTTTAGACCTATTATTTCAGCACCTACGACGACGGTCGTGTTACGGATTTAATCTGTAGCCATAGGTCTATGGCTATGGATTAAATCCATAGCCTTTGCTCATTTTTCTGGTAGTGCATATTTGTAATGAAATTCATCGATATATTGTGTAGCAGTCGTACCTTGGAGGGAATAGACATGCAAAAATTCACTATACAATGGAGGAAGTCGATAGCGTATGATTGTTTGTCTGTAACCTCTAAATAATACTTGTTGTAGGTATGAGATGAAAAGGATAATTTTGTGGAATGTTGTATTATATATAGTGTTATATATACCTAGTACAATTTGTACTTCAGGAAAATTTATAATGAATTAAATTTCATGACGTGTAAATGTTTCCGTCGCTCAACTTTCATGCTTGCTTTGTTCAACTTCTACTTTGCCCCGCCTAATTTAAAGTTTCCCTATCTCACCTTATACTTACCCTCGCTCAATTCTTATGTTGTCTTGCTCAATTTCTATGTTGCGTCACTCAATTTGTAGGTTACCTCGCTCAATTGCTAGGTTCCGTCGCTCAATTTATATGTTGCCTTGCTCAATTTCTATATTCCCTCGCTCAATTCCTAGGTTCTCTCGCTCAATTTTTCGGTTGCCTCGCTGAATTTCTAGCTTCCCTAGCTCAATTCCTAGGCTGTCTCGCTCAATTCCTAGGTTCCCTCACTCAATTCCTAGGTTGCCTCACTTAATCCCTAGGTTCCCTCGTTCATTTCCTAGGTTCGCTCGCTCAATTCCTAACTTCCCTCGCTCAATTCCTAGCTTCCCTCCTAGAATTTGTAGGTTCCCTGGCTCAATTCCTAGCTTCCCTCGGTTTGTAGGTTCCCTCGCTCAATTCCTAGCTTCCCTCACTCAATTTGTAGGTTGCCTCGCTTAATTTGTAGGTTCCCTCGCTCAATCCCTAGGTTCCCTCGCTCATTTCCTAGCTTCCCTCGCTCAATTCCTAGATTCCCTCACTGAATTTGTAGGTTCCCTCACTTAATTCCTAGCTTCTCTCCTTCAATTCCTAGCTTGCCTCGCTCAATCCTTGGGTTCCCTCGCTCAATTCCTAGCTTCCCTCACTCAATTCCTAGCTTCCCCCGCTCAATTCCGAGCTTCCCTCGCTCAATTCCTAGCTTGCCTCGCTCAATCTCTAGGTTCCCTTGCTCAATTCCTAGCTTGCTTCGCTCAATCCCTAGGTTCCCTCGCTCAAATCCTATGTTCCCTCGGTCATTTCCAAGGTTCCCTCGCTCAATTCCTAGCTTCCCTCGCTCAATTTGTAGGTTGCCTCGCTTAATTTGTAGGTTCCCTCGCTCAATTCCTAGCTTGCCTCGCTCAATCCCTAGGTTCCCTCGCTCAAATCCTATGTTCCCTCTGTCATTTCCTAGGTTCCCTCGCTCAATTCCTAGCTTCCCTCGCTCAATTCGTAGGTTGTCTCGCTTAATTTGTAGGTTCCCTTGCTCAATTCGTAGGTTGCCTCGCTTAATTTGTAGGTTCCCTTGCTCAATTCCTAGCTCAATTCGTAGGTTACAGCCCGATTTGCCATATGTGGGTCCAAAGGGCCATTTCAGCTAATAAGTGGCACCTAGGGCCAATTGAACTAAGCTACAGGGTATATTTCAGCTAATAAGTGGCATCTGGGACACCTCCATAGTTTAGTAGTGAAATTAAAGTCTTATTTAGGTACATTTTCCATACATTTCTCGGTCATTTCCCTTCACTTCACGATCAATCCCAACGATTCCATGCATTTCTCTCGACCTTACTGACAAAAAATAACCCATATACGGTTAGTATGGGAGTACAAGTGTCACTAGGGCCATTTACATCAAAACTGGAGTCCCCATTTTCTCACACCTCTCTAACTTGCACGAATTTTCTATTTTTTCCTAGGGCATTTCAAAAGGGGAAATAAGGAGAAGAGAAGTGGAAGCTCGGAGAAGTGGGATCCAACCAAGGAACATTTCTAGTGATTCCATTTAGATTCACGGTCATTTCGATGCACTTCACGGTCAATTCCCTTCACTTCACAGTCATTCCCACGCATTTCACGTTCAATTCACTTCACTTCACGGTCATTTTCATGCATTTCACGGTCAATTCCGACAATTCCGTTTAGATTCACGGTCATTTCCATACACTTCACGGTCAATTCCCTTCACTTCATGGTCATATCCATGCATTTCATGGTTAATTCGCTTCATTTCACGATCATTTCCATACATTTCACAGTCATTTCCAGCAATTCCATTTAGATTCACGGTCATTTCGATGCACTTCACGGTCAATTCCCTTCACTTCACGGTCATTTCCACGCATTTCACGGTCAATTTGCTTAACTTCATGGTCATTTCCATGCATTTCATGGTCAATTCCTACGATTCCGTTTAGATTCACGGTCATTTCGATGCACTTCACAGTCAATTCCCTTCACTTCATGGTCATTTCCATGCATTTGATGATCAATCCCGACGATTCCGTTTCCAAGTTTTATCGGGTTGGTGTTTGTATGGCCCAACCCAAAGACCAAACCCGATATATCCTGCCCAAGCCCAACCCAATGTTGAGTGGGTCACAGGTTGGTCGGGTTGAACCCGCCCAACTTTCCGCCATAAAATCATATATGGTACATCATGTAACTAATTTTGGTTTAGAAGATATTCTTGTTATATGAATAAAGAAAGAAATGAAAAAAATGAGAGAATTTTTTTTTATATGCTTATATATACATATTTATATAAATATGTGTTAGAGAAAAATGTAGGAAGAATAAAATTCTAAATGTAAAAATAAATAAAATAAATAAATAAATTTAAAAAGAGAAGGACACTGGATACGGCTATAGCTACGGTTATAAGCCATAGCCATAGCCTTTTGTTTGAATTAGGGATCAATCGCGGATTCGGCAATCCGTCCCAAAATCCAACAGGTAGCTGCGGTGGAATCACGGGATCCACGATTCATCGCAGATTTTTATTTATTTATTTTCTTCTTTAAAATTTTGGTTGCTTCTATGGGCCCCACCATGAGGTTTGTGTTATATCCAAACCGTCCATCTATTTGGTGAGCTCATATTAAGGCTTGAGACGAAAAATAAGTCAGTGGACCACACTGTAAAAGGCAATGGGGAATTGAACGTCTACCGTTGAAACCCTTTCAGGGTTACAGAATTTTTGGATCATTATGAAATTTGTTTTTCCTCTTCACCCAGGCCTTTGTGGCCTTATGAATAGATTGGATGGAAAATAAATGTTATGGTGGGCCCTACCAAATTTTTAAAAATCAATTTCCTCGCTGCTCTGTGGTGTGGTCCGGTTGATCTTTGGATATGATTTTTTTTTTTTTTTTTTTGATAATACTCTGAAATGATCTCGAAATATGGATGAACGTTGTGGATATAATAAATATATAGCTGGGCCATGTAACTTTGATCTCTTTGAAGCCGTTCGTACAACTCTCAGTTGGAGGAGCGTCAGCGCTCGTCTTCGCAGTGAAAAGGAGGGGTAGTTTCGTCCTCAAAGTCGCTGTCCGCACGTGCTGGTCTAAGTTGGTAACTAAATCCTTCATAAAAACCGCTGGATAAAAGGTTTTGTCTACAGTGGTCATTTTCTCCCCCGGAAAGAGAATTTTCTCACAGTAAACTTCTCCTTTTACTCAGGTAACACGTTAGTGGGTGTTAATCTGACCGTACGTGACCTATATTAATGAATATATTGCATATCTATGCTGTCCATTCATTTTTTCATATTATTTTAGTAATTGATCCAAAATATTAATAATATCTACATATCAAGTGGACCACACCAATGGAAACTATGGTGACTGACCATTAAAAAATTATTATGGCCAATAAATATTTTTGATCAAGATTATATTTGTTTTTCCCTTCATCCATGTCTTTTTTTTTAAACCATATCAACAGGTTGGATGGAAAATAAACATTAAATTGGACACTAAGTGGGCCCTATGTAGTTTTTAATGGTGGGAATTCAATTACCACTGTTTCCGGTGGTGTGGCTCATTTGATGTTCTGATCTGCTTAAGTTTTGGAAAAAAATACTAGAATTTTCTATAAAAACGGATGGACCGCCTGGATATAGAACAAATTCATTAAGATAGGTCCAACGGTTAGGATAACACACCTTTAAAATGTTACCGGGGTAACACCTAATTCGCTTCCGACAATAACAATCAGGATCCCTGTCAACCAGGGAATGATCACATACGTCAAGTTCAATTCGCTGGAGTTGTGTTGGGCGCATGTGACGTTTACGTGCCATCGAATCCGTCCATCACATACCTGCAAGGAATGTGAGTTCCCATACGTTGGAGTTTTGCTGGGGCCCACTGTGATGTGTGTCATCCAAGCCGTCCATCAGATGAGACCTCCCATTCTAGGCACAGATCCCAAAACTTAAGCCTAATAGAAAATAAGTGAGCCAGATTGTGCGAAAGGGGAAGCATTGTGGATGGGACGCTCACCGTAGAAACCGTCTCAATGGTTTTGGGGCAAAACTTGCTGTGCATATGTGATGTAGAGCAGGTCGCCGAAACTTTCATGCCCAAGATGGATGAGAGAAGGTCCGATTAGAGGCAAAAGTCTGTCATAATCGCATATCTCACTAATCAAAATGAGTTACTCGACGTACCCCTACGCGATTTTAGGGTAGGACGAGCCACTTTAGCCAACAAACCTAGCTATGTCGGGTTTTCCATTCCCAATTTACAAGATTTCACCATATCGACTCCATGTTTAATTCCATTTTTACTATAAATAATAAGTTTTACTTTGATTATAACCTTCATCTATTGGCTTTAGGAGTTGCGCCCAACATGAAAAGTAGGGTTATACATGAGTTGAGCTAGCTCAAAAAGCTCGCTCGACTCAACTCGAGTCGGCTTGGATTGACTCAGCTTGAAAGGTTGACCCAACTCAAGCTCGAGTTCGAGTTCGGCTCAAGTAATATATTTTAATATTATATATATATATATATATGGAAAAGGTACTATGCGCTCGACCTCACGATAAGCTCCCATGAGGTCGAGTTGTGTGGGCCCTATCGTGATGCGTGTCGACCATCAACACTGTGCATTTGATGGATCCCTTTTAAATTATGGGATATCCCAAAAATCAACCGTATACGGAACTCAGGTGGGCCATACCATCTAAAATCATGTGAAGACATGTCAAAAACATATAAAAGCACTTGGTGGGGCCCACCTCAGTTTTGAATGCTGCTGAAACTTGGTCTTAACCCTCATCCAAGTGGGACACACATAATGGATGGGCTGGATTTGCAAACCACATCTTAGTGGGCCCAAAAAATGATTATGAATGTTTTAATGGTGCACGGCCCCTCTCAACTTCTGTATGTGGTGTAGCCCACTCAAGTCACAGATTGACTTGATTTTTGAGACCTAGGCCAACGATGGAATGGTGCATCTGACTGATGGGGTAGATGTTCGAAACGCATCACGGTGGGGCCCACACATCTTGACCTCATGGGACGTTCCAATCAGCTCGATCGCATAGTACCTTTTCCCATGTGTGTGTGTGTGTATAAGTTAAAAAAGTTAAAACTTAAAAGTTTTTACTAAAAAATCCTACCCGACCCTACCCGTCCCCATTCCCTCTCTTTCCTTCCCTTACCCTACCGAGCACGAGCAACAAAGACGTGCAGCGGCACTTCTGTTGCACCAAGATGGCAACCTGAGACTCTCTCTGTCTCTCTCTCTCTCTCTCTCTCTCTCTCTCTCTCTCTCTCTCTCTCTCTCTCTCTCTGTGAACACTAGGGGATCAGCGCTCACACCTTTTAGCGATTTCGCTTTTGTTCTTTTTCCTGCGTGTTGTATGCGGTGGGGTATATAACCTTAATTGTCGGTTTGGAGTTGCCACTAGCCACTTAATCTCAAAATCTTATAGTCGGTTAAAACCCACATAATATGTAAGGTTAGAGAAATCCGAAGATTCTCCTACCTTAGATTGACTCCTGGTATGCGATCTGAGATTCCAAGTAAGGGATCTCAGTTACAAAGAGGGAAGGTGTTAAGCACCATTTCTGCCCGAATGAATGTACGGTATCGACTTGGTGTGGTAAGGAAATCTCAAGGGATGAATGATGTGGTCGGAGTAGGACTAGGCACGCGTGGATTTCTTATGCGGTAAGATCCGAGATTTCGGCAAGTCACAGAGCATACGTTCAACGATGTGTCTCGAAGGCGGATGTGATGATGCTTATGTAAAAAGGTAAAGAAAAGTGGACTAGATCGCTAGGAATTTCTGATGTGACAGGATCCGATGTACGGCAAGTCACAAAGCATATGTTCAATAGAGATCTAAAGAAGCAGGGGGGTTGAGAAGGGAAGAGATGTTATGATGAATGTTTGTTTGTAAAATGAAAAGATCTTTGGCTTGTTCTTGAGTAGGCTAAGACATGGATTGCACCATGATCAATCCGGGCTAGACTAAGAGGTTGAGATGGTTGGGATGATGCTAAGGGGTAGCTGAAAAATCTGATCTTGGAGGCTTGGGAGCTCCTTCTCACTCTTACTCTCTTCCTCTCTCTCTCTCTCTCACTTGGATTTTGGAAATGAGAAGTTGTGCGAAATGTGAAGAGGAGAGGGCTATTTATAGCCTTCTCCAATGACATTGCTATAATTGCTGAGTTTCAGAGTGGTAAAAGTTGACATGTCAGTTTGGGATTGGTTGGGGAGAGAGGAATGTCATATGGCATGCTCTCATTGGCTCTTAGAGGTTGGTAAAATAGTAAATAAGGTGGGTTGGGGGGGGGGAGTAAATCCATATGAAAGTTAACTTTGGGATGAGGTACAGTTGTTGCTCGGAGGAGACAACTGTCCGTTTCTTAAGCGGTAGTCGGATTACCGCCCGCAGTAGTATAACGCCCTGAAAATCGGGGGTCGAGCAAAGCTCAGCTTCCGAGTTCCAACGCATCACTTATGCAACATAAATAATGATGATTATTATGAGTGCATTGAAACATGAGTGGGATTAAGCTAAACGACATATCATACTCCAAAGTTAACGTAATTAGGCAAGCGGAAGACTGCGATAGATATATAAAGTACATAAGTATTTCACAATTTTCAGAGTATGAGTATGTCATCAGGCTAAACATATACATGTATTGTTTCTAAATTATGCCAAATACTGAAAATATAAAGTGTTCGACTAAATCATATAGCCCTGTAATCCCGTCGATCAGCACATGGTCTACACAGACCCGCCTGATAACTGCATATAGGAGAACTCCTCATCATCATAAAAGTCTGACTCTGCTATGTAAGCATCGCTATCATCTGCAACTACAACAGGGTTTAGTTGGTGTTTAAAGCACCGTCCCAGAACGTGGAGTGAGTGATCATCTCAATGGAGCTATAAAGCAAAGGTTAACATGTTATCAATTCAGTCAAGCAGTAATGATAAAGCAGTATAACGCTCATGTCCTAAATACTCTTATTAATGCAAGGATGATGTGTGATAATGCTGCATGCCCTTTCCTACACTCCCTTAGTGACTTCATCTCACGTTCGCGCATGACATCCTCCCGAAATGTACGCTTCCTCGCCAAAGCACATGCAATGCGGTGCATGATCGTGTTAGCCAATACTTAATTAGGTTTATTCATACAGCAAGATTGGGAAGCTAAGGTACCTCTCTTATATCACTTCCCAAACAATGATCCATTTAGGGTCGTCAATCCTAATTAGTCTCATACGATAGGCAGTTCCAGAGCGCTACGGAGAGGCTCATCACCGTTAGCGTAGGCCTGGTTTATACTCTAGTTTACTACGGAAAGGTTTATCACCTCAACATAGACCTAATGTATTCTCAAAGTCACTATGGCCTTGTCACTTAATTGTAGGTTGACAGCTCGAATATAATGTCCCATACCACTGTATTCGGCTCACGAGTCTAGGTTACTCATTGGACACTACGGGGAGGCTCGTCGCCCCAACATAGGCTCACAACACGACCATAATGTCTCATACCACCATGCCTGGCTCATCAGTCTTAGCAGATCGAGGTACCAAGGTTAAACGGATTTTCATCGGTAAGTGGTACCTTAGATTCAAACAGTTGCGTCCATACATGGTAAACATACAATGAGCAGATCGGGTTGCTTGACAAGCTTGATTGGTACGAGCGTACGTTGAATTTATCGACATAGAGTGCGTAAGCACTCCGCAAGGCCCAACCACTGGCGACAATCTCTGTACGACTCGGATTCCTCGAACATATCTGTGGTGGCGAAATTAACTCAGTCACTCGATCGGGAGTTGTTACCGATAGCCTGGACTATATAGTAGTCCCAAACATACTTAAACATAACAGGAATGCATATGTGATAGGCATATCAGCAATAAACAATTAATTCAAACAAGGAAACAACTTGAGCATTTTTATGAAGTACGAATAAACATGCTTTCACACCTATACATTTCATACGAAAATCACATCAAATAATCTAAGTTACATGAATGGATTTATACACATAGCTAAGGTAGTTGAGAATCTTATCTCAATACCCATATAAAATACAATTTACCAAATATTTACTCATTCAGACATTTCTATAAACACTTAGACTACACACTTCAACATATATGATGTATGTTGGTTATAACATGTATTAGGGCAAATTCTTTTACCAAGGAGTTGTCACATATACAACAATCATATATCTACAATGGATAATCATGGCAAGCACGAATCCAAATTCTATACCCATTCAAACATTTTCACAAACACGTAGACTACACACTTCAACATACATAACATTTGTTGGTCATAACATGTATTAGGGCAAATCCTTTCACCAAGGAGTTGTCACCTATACAACAATCATATATCCATGACAGATAATCATGGCAAGCACGAGTCCAAATTCCATACTCATTCAAACATTTCAACAAACACATGAATTACACTATATTCAACATAGTTCTTATATATCTGTAAAGCAAGGGAAACATCGTATCTAGCATGAGAAATGGCAACCGGGTTAGTTATAAATCATTAACTGACATTGACAGCCTTGAAAACCATAACCTAAACGTTTATAGTCAGCACCTTTCGCCGGTAGACACGTAATGAACTCAGTATGAACATTGTATCTTTGTCTATGGCACAACGACAACCTATAGCATGAAATAGGTTAGTCGTTTAACCTTTTTCTCTATTTGAATCCCTAAAATGGATTAGGGTTAGGATTTCTTATCCAAGAATGGAATCAGAAACGCCGGAATAGCGATACGGTAACGGTGGTTAAGCACGTGGAATGACAAGAAAGAATCTTAGGAACAATCTCCCACTCTCTCTCTCACTTTCTCTCTTTCCTTCTCTCTTTGCTATCCTCTCTCTTAGGGTTACAAATTCGTACGTGAAGGGAGGGAAAGGGTTTAAAGCCCTTATATAGGCCCAGAACTGATGGGAATGACCCTAAGGCCATGGTATACTTAGGTTATAGCCAAAGACTGTCTGTTTCGGTCCAACGAAGCTGATTTGGAGGCTCCTTTTCTGCATGCAGTCGGACTTAAGCTTCCTGACATTGGATCTAGGTCAGGTTAAGGTTTCGGTCCGATCGGATTTACAGATCGACCGTGGTGGACCGGTTTCAGTTCAACGGTCACCGTTACTCGATCAGGGCCACAAGTACACTGACATGTGTTGAAAATTTTTTTTAATATGAGGGTGTAATTGGGTCAGATTCTGATGGTCTAAATCTTTAGATTTGGCCTCCAAGTGAACAACTCAATTCACTTAAGTTTCAGTTCATTTTCTAAAGGCATTTGTGTTTCTCACCCACTTCGCTCCGGACTCAAGTTACGTTTCTGGTTACTATTAAGACTTGATTTTCGAGATGGTTGTCAAGCCCAGCAAGGCGGTTATAACCGTATAGTTTCGCCGTCATCGGACTTTTGATGCGCAGTCCAGGTTCGATACGGAGTTTCAACGTGCTCCCGAGAGCAACTGAGTTTTGAGATGGATCCTAAGTTTTAAGGTAATGTAGCATTAATGGTTCTACTCATTTTGGGTCTTAGATATCATATTTAAAGTGGTTCAAACTAATTATACTGATTATTCAGTTTAGTACTTAACTAAATTATACCCTAATTATGGCAGAATAAGATCCTAGGGCAGTTCTACGCCCCCTTCTGACATTTTCAGTTAGCATATTATTTTAGTAGTTCTTCATCAAGTCTAATTCATATCTACCAAATTTTATTATATTTCGTATTGTAGAAAAATTCTAAAAATTCTAGAAGCAGCAGTTGTCCAAACTAATAATTTTCAGGCAATTGTCACAACAACCTATATTTAACTATATTTAAATTTTTATTATATTTTTTACTTATTTTTATATAAAACTAGGCTTATCAAGCTTCAATCTGGCTTTTGAATCACCTAAATCGGAGTTATAATGAGGGAGATATGACTTTTCGAAGTTGTACAAAAAATTTACAGAATAAGGTGGTGAAAGGTGAGATTTTGAAGGAAATAGGTTGAAAGGGGATTTGAGGCTTTAGGATTGAGTTCTGAGAAGTCAATTAAGGTGTTATAATCGACTCATCGCCCAAGGACGTCTAACCCCAGGTTGGCAAAAATCTGGGGCGTTACAGGTAGTCCGACCACCGCCCGGGCCTGGTTTGGGTCGGGCTTTGGTCGGTGGGCTTTGTTTGATGCTTTGCTTCATCCGGTAATCTTCTTTCGAGCTTTTGGGCTCGAATGTGTGTGTTTTTGTACTAATTTATATGTATGTTTCGGCTTTGACGATGGTTTGAGATTCAGATTAGGGTTTAAGCTAGGGTTAGGCTAGGTTTAGGGTTTAAGTTGAGGTTTGGGTAGGGTTAGGCTGGGATAGGGTTTGAGCTGGATTAGGGTTTGAGTTGGGATTAGGATATAATCATGGTTCCCGGATTGTCTTAGCTTTCTCAAGATACTAGCCTAGGTGGGGTGTCTACACACACACACTCTCTCTCATTCTCCCGATTTCTCCGATACTTAATATTGTTGATATTTAATTTGTATTTTTAGCAAAAAAAAATGACATGTGAACAAGCTCGACTCAACTTGAGGTAAACTCGACTCGACTCAAACCACTAGCTCAACTCGAACTCGACTCGAAAGATTTGACAAATAAGCCAAGCTTCAATGTTGAGCTCGAGGGCGAGCTCGAGCTCGAACTCTGAGTATAGCATGGACGAGTCGAGCCGAGCTTGGCCCACCTCGACTCGACTAGCTCGATGTACAACCCTAATGAAAAGTGTTTAGAAAATTTAGGAGAGTAATGTGGTTAAGCCACATAGGACAATATTTATAGTAAGTTACGAATTTTAGAGAGTTTTAGTCTTAGTATCTCTATTTAAAGGCTTGTAGACTCATTTATTTCATTTATTAATTAATCAATAAATTTCTTTCATATATCTTAAAATTATTTCAACTTCTTTTTCTGGTGAATTCGAAAAGTTTATGTGAGAAGTCTAGAAAAGCTCTGTAAATTCACAGTAGTTATCCTTGAGGAAGATCGTGATCGAAGTCATCCCGTTCATTCATGCGGCAATGGCAGACATGCCAAAAATCCAACCATTTATTAAATCAGCTGGGTCACGCGATGTGAATTTAGATTTTACGTTGTCCGTAAATGGTATGGCCCACCTGAGTTTTGAATAGGCCTTCTTTAATGATGTACGGTTAAAACTAGGTTTATCACATGATAAACGGTTTATGAGCCTCACCAAACCGTAAAGGTATGGATATTCACAGGCATTCGAGCGCATGTGATCCTTCCGCATTTATCACACTGATTCCCTGGCCACGCTCGGCCTCATTAGACCGTTACTTGATTTTGTCTTTTACCGTCCATCCATCGACCACATGACACGTGTGTGGTTCAGATCATGCAGATTTCTATGTTCGTTGAGACAGTTTTTCTTTTCGTGGCTGTGAACATTATCCTCATACACTCCTTCAGGACAAGTGGGACCATGTTCATCGATCCGTACCAATTATCTTATGATGATGTTGGATGTCCAAACTTTTTTCCATTTTGGAAGATCCCAACCATTCAATTTTAGCCTTCTTTTTCTATGATTAAGTTGAGTTTACAGGGTGCTCACAAGAGGACGCGGATTTTGTAGTGAGCCCAACACCTGGTAGCTGTGTAAGGACTCTGTGGAACCCACCCAATGTGGGTGTTTTATCCATCCCGTACATTTTGACAACTTATTTTACCACATGAGTTAAAAATTAAAGCATATCCAAAGTTAAAGTGGACCACTCCACAGGAAATAGGGGAGATTGAATGCCCTTCATTGAAAACATTTCAGGTAGGGCCGAAAGTTAAGCGGTTGAGCAGGTGGGTGTTCAACCTGGCCCAACCCAAGGTTCTTATACCTCAGCCCTAATCCAACCCAACCCAACCTCTGGCTGGGAATTCCCAACCTAATCCCCAACCAAGAGAGGACGGTTGGGTGGATACATGCTAATATTTTTGTTATCACATTAGTTTATTATATTTCAATACAACTTTTATTTTTTGTACTTATTATTTTATTAATTATATATGTAGTTATTTATTGTAAAGAATTTTATTTTTTCTAAACAAACAAGTTAAAATATAGGATAACTACTCCTTTAAAAGTCATATTATGTAGCAACAAATTTATATGGGAGAGTGAAATTCGACATATCTTCATAGCTTGAATCAACACAAATGGCGTAGACCAATGAGACTAGGTGCCACTGAAAGTTCCTGTGACTTCAATACAAACAATCAATACTTAATTATACACACACACACACACACACACACACACACTATCAGGTTCAAGTTGGGTCAAGCAACCCAATACCTCAACCCAAACCTAGCTTAAGTTTAATAGGTTGGTGTTTATATAGCCCAAGCTTGAGGTTAAACCCGATACATTCTCCGCGAGCCCAACCCAATGTTAGAATGGTCACGAGTCGGTTGGGTTGAACCTGCCCAACTTTCAACCTTAATCTCAAGGCAACGAAAGTTTTGGACCAAGTTGGTATTTGTGTTTTCCCTTCATGCTTGTTCATGTGACCTTATCAACGGGTTGAATAATAAATAAACATCACCATGTTCAAAGGAAGGTTTCAACCCTTGCTTCATGTATGTGGTCTACTTCAGTAAAGGATATACTTTAATAATTTTGGGCTGATGCCTTAAAATGAGCTAGGAGGAAAATGGCTGGACGCCATAAATAAAAACGTACACTACAGTGGGCCACATAGAGTCCTTACACTGTGGTGTTGGGTTCACAATGCAATCTGCCTCCTTGCTAGATGGGCCACACCAAAGAAATGGACGGATATAGTGACATATGTATAGACTATGCTGGGCCATGGGATGAGGACTAGGTTCCGTAGTTGTTTACACCCATTTTTGCAACAATACAAGTGACCCCTTCTGTAAAAAGCTCTTTGATGGTTGGAAATTGGTGGAGCTTTGTGTCCCATCATGGTGTATGTGTTTTATGTGTGCAGTCTATGCATTTTGCAAGCGCATGGTAGGGCATCATTTCAAAAATAAAGCAAATCAAAATCATAGGGGGATTACACCATAGGAAACAATGGGGATTGAATACCTACTGTTATAAATTTCTTGGAAGCCACATAAGTTTTGTATCAAGCTAACTGTGCGTTAACATGCTAACTAATAATAATAATAATAAAATAACAAAGGCTGATTTTTACATTTTTCCACCATTGAAATTTATATGACCTTTGTTGATGATAAAATCTGGATCACCCTCCACTCCGCATGGCGTACCTCCGAGGAACCCTGTTCCTGCACAAAGGGTTAGCAAAGGAGACCCTGGCTAAGACGGGGGACCCTCCGATGCCTAAGTCAGTCAAGGGAATCTGGGTCTAAGTTGAAAAGTAGAGAGAGAGTGCAAGATGTTGCGTACCTTCCAATATAGATGAGACTCTTATTTATAGTGAAGATAGGACAGTGAGGTCCGTAATTCCAGGCACAATTTTAACAATTACACGAGATGTCAAGGCGTGATAGATGCCGGCAGTTACGCAAGAATCACGTCGTGTGTGGTTACTCCTATAATGTGTTACTGGGAGAGAATCTCGTACCTAACTAATCTGGCCGAGCCGAGCTGACCTGCCGAGGCTGAGTTGATTTGATGAGGCCGAACTAACCTGCCAAGCCGGGTAGACCTGTTGAGGTGGAGCTGAGCTGCCAAGGCCGAGCTGACTTGCCGAGGCCTAGCAGAGCTGGCAAGGCTGAGCAGAGGTGCCGAGGCCGAGCTAGTTTTGGCCGACATCTCTACCTTGGCCATTGAGGAGCTCATTAGTTATGACCGGCGCTGGCCGACCTCATGTCCCGCTGAGATGTCTGAGCTGACCTCTTCTCTTTAGTCAGTCCATTTTTACCTATAACAGTAAGCCCCCTACTTTTGAGCTCCCGTAGCGGGCTTGGAAAGTAAGTTGGTTTTGTTGAGGTCAGACATTTTAGCCGAGTAGGAGCATTGGACTGAGCTCTTCCTTCTCAGTTGATCTTGTCATTTGCTTTTGTTAAACAGATGGGTTGGCTGCAATGATCCCTTCATTAGGAGCCAAACAGATGGGTTGGCTGTAATGATCCCTTCATGAGGAGCCAAGCAGTTTACTTAGGAGGATTATTTTCTTTTGCACTAAGAGATCCTCATTGTAGATTGTGCGATCTGAGTAGTGTTACCAATTAGTGGTCCGACCTCTTCTTTAAGGGTCGGACGACTGGTGAGGACTGTTTTTCCCTTATACTAAGAGAAGTCCTCATTAGTTCGTGTAGCTCAGATTGTAAAAAAAAAAAAGATTTTCTTCCCGATCTAGGGAAGTTCTTCCATAGTAGAATTCATGGTAGAAGACTTTTTTCCCCTTAAAAAAGGGAGGTCACCCTTGTCGAGTAGGTCGGTCAGTCGACGCGCACCTGGTTGAAGGGCCTCTTAAGTCCCCGAGAGTAGTAGACCTTCACGCGTTTGGCATCCCATGGGCAGGATTAGAGCCCCCTTTTCTTCTAGTTGATACATCGCTCAGTATTTGATGTCGAGGTTAGAGTTGGCCGATGAGCCTTATTGTTGAGGTTAGTTGTTAAGGCCGAGTTGATTTGACTGAGGGCGAGCTATCATGCTGAGGCCAAACTAACATGCCAAGGCCCAACTGACCTTTTAAGGCTGAGCGGGCTTGTTGAGGCTAAGCTGAGCTGTCGAGCCGAGCTAAGCCGACCAAGGTCGAGTTGACCTGTTGAGGTTGAGCTACTCTGTTGAAGCCAAGCTGGCCTGCTGAGGCTGAGCTGAGGTGACATGTTGAGGCTGAGCCGAACTGACATGCCGAGTCCGAGCTAACCTGTCGAGGCTGAGCGGGCCTGTTAAGCTGACCTGTTGAGGCCGAGCGGGCCTGTTGAGGCCGAGTTGACCTGATGAGGCCGAACTGCTCCGCCGAGGCTAAGTCGAACTGTCGAGGCTAAGCTGAGCTGACCGAGGTCGAACTAACCTGTTGAGATCGAGCTGCTCTGCTGAGGCTAAGATGGCCTGCTGAGGCTGAGCTGAGCTAACATGTCGAGACCGAGTTGAGCTAATCAAGACCGAGCTGACCTGTTGAGGTCGAGTTGACCTGATGAGGCCGAACTGCTCTGCCGAGGTCAAGCTGAACTGTCGAGGCTGAGCTGAGCTGACCGAGGTCGAGCTGCGCTGACCGAGGTCGACCAGACCTGTTGAGGCTGAGTTGCTCTGCCGAGGGCAAGTTAGCCTGCTAAGGGTGAGCTAAGTGGACAAGTCGAGATCGAGTTAAGCTGACCAAGGCCGAGTTGACCTGATGAGGCCAAGCTAAACTTTTAAGGCCGAGCTGACCTGACTAAGGCCGAGCTGACCTACCGAGGCCGAACTGACATGCCAAGGCCGAGCTGACCTGTTAAGGCTGATCAGGCCTGTTGAGGCCAAGCTGAGTTGCCGAGGCCGAGCTAAGCTGACTGAGGTCGAGCTGCTCTGTTGAGGCCAAGATGGCCTGCTGAGGCTGAGCTGAGTTAACTGAGGTCGAACAAACCTGTTGAGGTCGAGCTATTATGTTGAGGCCAAGATGGCCTGCTGAGGCTGAGCTGAGTTGACATGTCGAGGTCGAATTAACATGTCGAGGCCGAGCTAACCCTTAAAGACTGAGCGGGCCTGTTGAGGTCAAACTGAATTGTCGAGTCCGAGCTGACCTGACTGAGGCCGAGCTGACCTGTCAAGGCCGAACTGACCTGTTGAGGCCGAGCTGACCTGTCAAGGCTGATCGGGCCTGTTGAGGCCAAGCTGAGCTGCCGAGGCCGAGCTAAGCTGACCGAGGTCAAGCTAACTTGTTGAGGTCGAGCTGCTCTGTTGAGGCCAAGCTAGCCTGCTGAGGCTAAGCTGAGCTGACCGAGGCCGAACTAACCTGTTGAGGTCGAACTGCTCTATTGAGGCCAATATGGCCTGTTGAGGCCAAGATGGCCTACTGAGGCTGAACTGAGCTGACATGTCGAGGCCGAATTGACATGTCGAGGCCGGCTAACCCTTAAAGACTGAGCGAGCCTGTTGAGGCCAAGCTGAACTGTCGAGGCCGAGCTGACCTGACTGAGGCCAAGCTGACCTGCCGAGGCAGAACTGACCTATTGAGGCCGAGTTAACCTAATATGGCCGACCTGCTCCGCCGAGGCCAAGTTAAACTGTCGAGGCCGAGCTAACCTGACTGAGGCCGAGCTGACTTGCTGAGGCCAAGCTGTCATGCCGAGGCCGAACTGACATGCCGAGGCCGAGTTAACCTGTCAAGGCTGAGTGGGCCTATTGAGGCGAAGCTGAGTTGCCAAGGCCAAGCTGAACTGTCGAGGCTGAGGTGAGCTGACTGAGGCCGAGCTGCGGTGACCGAGGTCGACCAGACCTGTTGAGGCCGAGCTGCTCTGCCGAGGCCAAGCTGGCTTGCTGAGGGTGAGTTAAGCTGACATGTCGAGACCGAGTTGAGCTAACCGAGGCCGAGCTGACCTATTGAGGTCGAGTTGACCTGATGAGGCCGAGTTACTTTGTCGAGGCCAAGCTGAACTATCGAGGTTGAGCTGACCTGACTGAGGTCGAGCTGACCTCCCGAGGCCGAACTGACATGTAGAGGCTGAACTATCCTATCAAGGCTGAGCGAGCCTATTGAGGCCAAGCTGAACTGTCGAGGAAGAGCTCTAACTTGGCTGCAACAAATGATTCTGGAAGAGATTTGGCTTGGCTCCAGCAGATGCTTCAGTAAGAACTCTGACTTGGCTGCAACAAAAGCTTCAGGAAGAGAGGAAGAGCTCTGACTTGGCCGTAGCAAACGCTCTAGGAAGAGAGGAAGAGCTCTGATTTGGCCGCAGTAAATGCTCCGACTTGGCCGAACTAAGCTGTCGAGGCCGAGCTAAGCTGTTGAGGCCAAGCTAACCTGCCGAGGCCGAGCTGAGCTGTCAAGGAAGAGCTCTTACTTGGCCGCAGCAGATGCTCTGAGAAGAGAGGAAGAGCTCTGACTTGGCCGCAGCAAATGCTTCGACTTGGCCGAGCTGAGCTGTCAAGGCCGAGCTGAGCTACCGAAGCCAAGCTAACCTACCGAGGCCAAGCTGAGTTGTCGAGGAAGAGCTCTGACCGCAACAAATGCTTCAGGAAGAGCTCTGGCTAGGCTGTAACAATGACATCTAGAGCTTTCTTCTTTGTTTTTGCCATTACGGTTTTTTGATAGAGCAGGAACGGTCTTTTATTCTGTTTCCCACAGACGGTGTTAAAAATGTTGATGACAAAATCTAGATCACCCTCCACTCCGCACGACGTACCTCCGAGGAACCCTGGTCCTGCACAAAGGGTTAGCAAAGGAGACCCTGAATAAGCTAGGGGACCCTCCGATGCCTAAGTCAGGTCAAGGAATCTGGGACTAAGTTAAAAAGTAGAGGGAGAGTGCAAGATGTTGTGTTCCTTCCAATGTAGATGAGACTCTTATTTATAATGAAGATAGGACAGTGTTGTCCATAATTTCAGGCACAATTTCAGCCATTACACGAGATGTCAGGGTGTGATGGATGCCAGCAGTTACACAAGAATCACGTCGTGGGTGGTTACTCCTATCGTGTGTTACTGGGATAAAATCTCGTACCTAACTGATCTGGCCGAGCCGAGCTGACCGAGGTCGAGCCGAGCTGACCTGCCGAGGATGCACTGACCAGCCGAGCCGAGCCGAGCTGACTTGCCGAGTCCGAGTTGCTCTGCCGAGGCCGAACTAACCTGCCGAGGCCGAGTTGCTCTGTCGAGGATGAACTAACCTGCCGAGGCCAGGTAGACCTGTTGAGGCAGAGCTGAGCTGCCAAGGCCGAGCTGATTTGCCGAGGCCAAGCTGAGGTGTCGAGGCCGAGCTTGTTTTGGCCGACATCTCTACCTTGGCCATTGAGGAGCTCATTAGTCATGACCGGCGTTGGCCGACCTCATGTCTCGCTGAGATGTCCGAGCCGACCTATTTTCTTTAGTCAGTCCATTTTTACCCATAACAACCTTATAAACAAGTTAATGTGAAACATGGCATAGATACATTCCTAACATGGTTGGACTAAAAGAAAGTGGACTATAAATTGATCATAACTTTTGATCCAGGTATTGTTACGGGGCACATAACCTATCAGTCTTTACTGAAACAGGTCATCTGAGGTGAACCAAGCGTTTGTCCATTTTGTCAGAAAAAGTACACTTTTAGCTCAAAAATGAAAATTTAAGAAAAATTTATTGTTTTTAATAATTCCAATTTTTTTAAATATTTTCTTACTTTTTAGAGTTTTAGATTTTCTTCTCTTTTTAGAACCAACTTGTAATCATGCTAGTACACTTCTGGCAAAAGTTTATTTAAAAAATTTATTTTTAGAAATTAGGTTTTAGAAGAGTTTTATTGGAATGACGATTCTTATTAGAGTTAGTAATTGTAAAATTTGATTTTTTTTATATATTAATGATGTTACAAAGATACATTAGACAATTATAAATCAAAATTTGAATTTTCTAGAATTTATTTTTATTTTCTTATTTTTCTCGTAGATTTGAAATATCTCTATGAGGAGTCCAGAAAAGCTCCGTGAATTTTGAAGTAGTTATCCCATTAAGAAAGATGGTGATTGGCCTCATCACGCCCATCCCTACTTCACAAGTTGCATGACAAATAGATATTAAAGGTGGGACTTTAGAAGGTTTCAACATAGACATTCAATCTCTACTGGCGTGGTCCACTTGAGCTTGGGATCTACCTTATTTTATTTTTTTATTTTTATCATAGAATCAAACATGAATGAATGCTAACGGAGCTTTTCAAGTACCGGACTCGGCAATGAAGGTGTCACTACAAAATCCGAGTCAAAGAGAAGAAGCCTCTTGTTTTTGTCCTACCAGCAAACGAGTCGGACCTGCTTTTTACTATATAAGCCGTTGATCTGGTTGGCCCATCCATGCCTAACATCTCTCCCTCACATAAATGCTTACCATCAGAATAAAATGCCAATTGTAGCCCAATTGTCCATGTGTAAGTGGGGCCATCATTTCATAAGCTAACCTGTTGAGGTTGAGCGGGCCTGTTGAGGCCGAGTCGAGCTGACTTGTTGAGGCCAAGTTGACCTGATGAGGCCGAGCTGCTCTGCCGAGGCTAAGTTGAATTGTCGAGGCTGAGCTAAGCTTGTTGAGGTCGAACTAACCTGTTAAGGTCGAGCCGCTCTGCTGAGGCCAAGATGGCCTGCTGAGGCCGAGCTGAGCTAACATGTCGAGACCGAGTTGAGCTAACCGAGGCCGAGCTGACCTGTTGAGGTCGAGTTGACCTGATGAGGCCGAGCTGCTCTGTCGAGGCCAAGCTGAACTGTCGAGGCTGAGCTGACCTGACTGAGGCCGAGCTGCGCTGACCAAGGTCGACCAGACCTATTGAGGCCGAGCTGCTCTGTCGAGGGCAAGTTAGCCTGCTGAGGGTGAGCTAAGCTGACATGTCGAGATTGAGTTGAGCTGACCGAGGCCAAGTTAACCTGATGAGGCCAAGCTACTCTGTCGAGGCCAAGCTGACTTGACTGAGGCCAAGCTGACCTGCCGAGGCCGAACTGACATGCCGAGGTCGAGCTGACCTGTCAAGGTTGATTGAGCTTGTTGAGGCTAAGCTGAGTTGCCGAGGTCGAGCTGCTCTGTTGAGGCCAAGCTGGCTTGCTGAGGTTGAGCTGAGCTGACCGAGGTCGAACTAACCTTTTGAGGTCGAGTTGCTCTGTTGAGGTCAAGATGGCCTGTTGAGGCTGAGCTGAGCTGACATGTCGAGGCCGAGCTAACCCTTAAAGACTGAGCGGGCCTGTTGAGGCCAAGCTGAACTATCAAGGCCGAGCTGACCTACCGAGGTCGAACTGACCTGTTGAGGCCGAGTTGACCTAATGTGGCCAACCTACTCTGCCGAGGTCGAGCTGACCTGACTAAGGCCGAACTGACTTGTTGAGGCTGAGTTGACCTAATGTGGCCGACCTGCTCTGCCGAGGCCAAGCTGAACTGTCGAGGTCGAGCTGACCTGACTAAGGCCGAGCTGACCTGCCGAGGCCAAGCTGTCATGCCGGGGCAGAACTGACATGTTGAGGCCGAGTTAACTTGTCAAGGCTGAGTGGGCTTGTTGAGGCCAAACTGAGCTACCGAGGCCAAGCTGAATTGTCGAGGTCGACCAGACCTGTTGAGGCCGAGCTGCTCTGCCGAGGCCAAGTTGGCCTGCTGAGGGTGAGTTGAGCTGACATGTCGAGATCGAGTTGAGCTAACCGAGGCTGAGCTGACCTATTGAGGTCAAGTTGACCTGATGAGGCCGAGTGCTTTGCCGAGGCCAAGCTGAACTGTCGAGGCTGAGCTGACCTGACTGAGGCCGAGCTAACCTCCCGAGGCCGAACTGACATGCCGAGGCCGAGCGGGCCTGTTGAGGCCAAGCTGAACTATCGAGGAAGAGCTCTAATTTGGTTGGAACAAATGATTATGGAAGAGCTTTGACTTGGCTCCAACAGATGCTTCAGTAAGAACTCTGACGTGGCTGCAGCAAAAGCTTCAGGAAGAGCTCTCACTTAGCTGCAACAAATGCTCCAAGAAGAGATGAAGAGCTCTGACTTAGCCACAACAAATGCTCTAGGAAGAGAGGAAGAGCTCTGACTTGGCCGCAGTAAATGCTCCGACTTGGCCGCAGTAAATGCTCCGACTTGGCCGAGCTAAGCTGTCGAGGCCGGGCTGAGCTGTCGAAGCCAAGCTAACCTGCTGAGGCCGAGCTGAGCTGTCGAAGAAGAGCTCTGACTTGGCCGCAACAAATGCTTCAGGAATAGCTCTCGCTTAGCTGCAGCAAATGCTCTAGGAAGAGAGGAAGAGCTCTGACTTGGCCGCAACAAATGCTCTAGGAAGAGAGAAAAAGCTTGACTTGGCCGCGACAGATGCTTTAGGAAGAGAGGAAGAGCTCTAACTTGGCTGCAACAAATGCTCCGACTTGGTCGAGCTGAGCTGTTGAGGCCGAGCTAAGCTGTCGAAGCTGAGCTGAGCTGCCGAGGCCAAGCTAACCTACCGAGGCCGAGCTGAGGTGTCGAGGAAGAGCTCTGACTTAGCCGCGGAAAATGCTTCAGGAAGAGCTCTCGCTAGGCTGCAACAATGACATTTAGAGTTTTCTTCTTGCTTTCGCCATTGCGGTTTTTTGGTAGAGCATGAACGATCTTTTATTCTGTTTCCCATAGACGGTGCTAAAAATGTTGATGACAAAATCTGGATCACCCTCCACTCCCCACGGCGTACCTCCAAGGAACCCTGGTCCTGCACAAAGGGTTAGCAAAGGAGACTCTGGCTAAGCCGGGGGACCCTCCGATGCCTAAATCAAGTCAAGGGAATCTGAGTCTAAGTTGAAAAGTAGAGGGAGAGTGCAAGATGTTGCGTACCTTCCAATGTAGATGAGACTCTTATTTATAGTGAAGATATGATGGTATGGTCCGTAATTCCAAGCACAATTTCAGCCATTACACGAGATGTCAGGGCGTGATGGATGCCGGCAGTTACGTAAGAATCACGTCGTGGGTGGTTACTCCTATCGTGTGTTATTGGGAAAGAATCTCGTACCTAACTGATCGGGCCGAGCCGAGCTGACCTGCTGAGGACGCACTGACCAGCCGAGCCGAGCTGACCTGCCGAGTCCGAGTTGCTCTGCCGAGGCCGAACTAACCTGCCGAGGCCGGGTAGACTTGTTGAGGCGGAGCTGAGCTGCCAAGGCCGAGCAGAGGTGCCAAGGCCAAGCTGGTTTTGGCCGGCATCTCTACCTTGGCCGTTGATGAGCTCATTAGTCATGACCAGCGCTGGCCAACCTCATGTCCCGCTGAGATGTCTAAACTGACCCCTTCTCTTTAGTCAGTCCATTTTTACCCATAACAACCTTATAAACAAGTTGATGTAAAACATGACATAGATACATTCCTAACATGGTTGGACTAAAAGAAGGTGGACTATAAATTGATCAAAACTTTTGATCCGGGTATTATTACGAGGCACATAACCTATCAGTCTTTACTGAAACAGGTCATCTGAGGTGAATCGAGCGTTTGTCCATTTTGTCAGAAAAAGTACACTTTTAACTCAAAAATGAAAATTTAAGGAAAATTTATTGTTTTTAATAATTCCAACTTTTTTTTAAATATTTTCTTACTTTTTAGAGTTTTAGATTTTCTTCTTTTTTAAGAACCAACTCGTAGTCATGCTAGTACACTTCTGGCAAAAGTTTATTTGAAAATTTTACTTTTAGAAATTAGGTTTTAAAAGAGTTTTATTGGAATGACGATTCTTATTAGAGTTAGTAATGGCAAATTTTGATTTTTTTTTTCTATATTAATGATGTAACAAAGATACATTAAACAATTATAAATTAAAATTTGAATTTTTTAAAATTTATTTTTATTTTCTTATTTTTCTCGTAGATTTGAAATATCTCTATGAGGAGTCAAAAAAGCTCCAAAAATTTTAAAGTAGTTATCCCGTTAAGAAAGATGGTGATCGGCCTCACCACGCCCATCCCTACTTTACAAGTTGCATGGCAAATAGATATTAAAGGTGAGACTTTAGAAGGTTTTAACATAGACATTCAATCTCTGCTGGCGTGGTCCACTTGAGCTTGGGATCTACCTTATTTTATTATTTTATTTTTATCATAGCGTCAAACATGAATGAATGCTAACGGGGCTTTTCAAGTACCAGACTCGGCATCGAAGGTGTCACTACGGAATCCAAGTCCGAGAGAAGAAGCCTCTTGTTTTTGTCCTACCAGCAAACGAGTCGGACCTGCTTTTTACCATATAAGCCGTTGATCCGGTTGGCCCATCCATGCCTAACATCTCTCCCTCACATAAATGCTTACCATCAGAAGAAAACGCCAACTGTAGCCCAATTGTCCATGTGTAAGTGGGGCCATCATTTCATGGACGTGTCCCCAAAATCTGTTTGTTTCAACGGTCACCGTTGACCCAAGCATCGAAAACGACGAACAGTCGTTCAGCTGTTCACTCTCTCAAATTCCAGTGACGTAGCCGTAGCATTTCCAGCTTATTATACTTCTACTAAAGTCCCATCCACTCATCAGGTGGGTCACACCCGTGGAGAGATTAGAAATCAGCCATTCATTGATTTCAATGGCGTAACCAATCTGAGTTTTTATGCCATATGATATTCATGACAGGGCGCACCTTTTGAACGGCTTGGATGTCACGCACATAAGCCACGGCCGGAGAATGGAGGGGCAGGATCATCTTAGAGAAGGCAAAAGATTGGATGGTGATGATCCTCTAATCTTTGAGAACTTGGGTAGATGTTGCATCCAAGTGGGCCCTCCTCATGTCAACGGTCTGGATCACTTAAAACACAAGGATTGCAGGAGAGAGGAACAGGTGTTACTCGTGTAACACCATAAGCCGTGTTTCCCTGACCGTGGAACGCCTTGAGAGTTTTTTCACATGATTTTAGTGGATGAACCCAAAATTCAGTAGATCCAAATCTCAAGTGGACCACACCACTTGAAATAGTAGTAATCGACCGTTAAAAACTTCTAATGGACCACAAAAGTTTTGGATAAATTCGTCCATGTCTTCTAACTTTATTTGGATGGAAAATAAAAATTACGGTGGCCTTAGGAAGTTTTTAATAGTGGAAATCCAATGACCACTGTTTCCTATGGTGTGGTCCACGTCAGATTTGGATCTGCTTCATTTTTTTCGTCATGTCCTAAAAATGAGCTGAAAATCTGATAGACGGCATAGATATAGAACATATAAATCAATGTGTGCCCCATGGTCAGGGAAACACCCTCCCATATTGCAAGCATATCCTTCGTTCCGGTCGGATTATAGGGGTGATGTACACGTGTCAAAGCAACAGTCAAGAACGTGTGCGTGCGAATAGAGATCGAAACGCGAGTAGCCATGAGCATTTATCTTCGAAGTAAGTGAAGGTGGGGCCGAACCGCTCTGCTCTTTGCAGGCTTCTTCTTCATGATGTTACTCCCGCTCCAGCTGCTTGCTTTCATCTGAAAATTTCTCTCTATAAAATATTCTCTCAGATCTCTGAATTTACTGTTCCTTTCCCTTACCCCTCTCTCTTCTGGTTTTTGGAGTCGAGGAATGGTCGAATTAGGGTTTCGAAGAGCTACATTCCTGTGGTAAGCTTTAGATCTCCGAGGATCTCTCTCTCTCTCTCTCTCTCTCTCTCATTTTCAGAAGATCGTGGCAGGGTTTTCGGTTTTATTTGCTAGCTTTCTTTCTAGTGTTTATGGTTTGATTACGGCGTTCATCACTCTTTCTCTCTCTTCCTTGATTCTCTGATACTGCATTGGGGAGGTGAATTTTGGTGGGTTTTTTTTTTCCTCTCTGATTAGGGGATTTTAGCGAGATCTGGTGGATCGAAATTGTTCTGAACAAAATGCCACTGAATCATTATAGGGTTAGGTTTTTTATTTTTTATATTTTTTATAATTATTTTTTAGTTAGGGTTTTGGATCCTCTGATTTTATTCTCATGCGACGGTAAAGTGGTAAATAGTGTTGGAATGGTCTGGTGGCATTTGTGCTTGTATTCAAATGGAGTTTGAGCTGCTTCTGGTGTCTGGATCTTGTGCAGGGCTTGAATTCTGGGTTTTGGAGGTTTTAGGGTATCTGCCTTAGCAGCTGCGGCATGGGGAAATCTCCAGGAAAATGGATCAAGACGGTTCTGTTCGGGAAGAAATCTTCCAGATCTGGAGCATCGAAAGGAAGAGAGGCTTTGGTGAGTTTTATCTGCCTTGGCATCACAAACGAATTTGGCTGTCAATTGTCAAGCCTTATTTGTAACTGTTTGTCATTCAGATCTTTTGAGGGAGATGTTTGTGAACCAAAGGGAGTGAATTTTTGGTTTTGAGTGACAATTAGGTAGTAGATCTACTATAGAATTATACGATCTTCTGCACATGCACACGGGCATGTATAGTATCCTCAGGCCTTGAGTTTATGCAAGTGGGGTCAATGGTTTGATGACCTGGCCCATCTATTTGATGGTACCCAACATGGATGGATCATGCTCTGAAAATATTCCTGATTGATCAATCCTAAAGCCTTCGATGTAAGATTGCTAGAACACAAATGGTCAAGTAAAAAATGCAGAAAATGGCCCATGTTTTGGGAAGATGTGACATAGGGTCAATGTTCACTATACATATCCTTGGGCTGATGATCATATAATTCCCCATAGATCTATCTGTATCGGCGTTTTTTCTGTTCTATGGTCTCTCTAAGGAAGAAGGAATTTATGCAGTTTTTTTTTAAAGATTACCTGGATCTGTGTTTATCTTTACCCTTTTATCTTGATCTTGGCCGATGTATTTTTTTTTTCTTCTCTGTTGTGCAAGTGTGCCAATTATTTGGTTTGATACTTTGATCTATCAATCTTGTTAGTTTTGTTTCTCTTGTCCATGAGTTTATCAGCATGTGAAGCTGATCAATCGATGATAACCAACCAACAAAATCAGCAGGCACTGCATTCTACAAGTCCTTGATTTGATTTGCTTCATCAAATTCACCATGAAATAAGTTTGATGTGAAATTAACAAGATGTAAACAACCTTCCTCTTCTTGTTCCCATTAGCTATATTATAAGGTCACTTTGAAGATGATATAGCTTTCTCATGCCCTGGGAGGAGTATCCCATTGACACCGCCCTTGACTGTCTTGATTTTTATTGCAAGGCCTCTGGCTCGAGTAAGACTTATGGAGTTTGTCTTTCTTATGACTCCAAAACCCCGTTGGGCTAGCATGGAAGTGGTATTGGATCCAAACGTCCATTTCGGGCTCAGGCCCGGATCGGGCTGGGCCCTGTATAAACATTCCGGGCAGGCTTAGGCTGGGCCCTGTATAAACATTCCGGGCAAGCTTAGGCTGGACTATTTTAGCTTGTCACGGGCCTGGGCTGGGTTTGGGCTTAAGATTGAACAACGTGGGCAAGGCTTGGACAAAGCTTGGCTTGGCCCTAACTTGACTCGTTGACTCTCATAACTGTTCTGCTCTAGAGTTTCAGGCATTGTGTATTGGGCGACGATGCCACAATCTTTCAAGAATCTAGCGAATGGTCCCAGATTATGTCTAGATTTGTCATACCATCCATGATACTCACGACCATGGTCAGATCTAACGAATTTGATCTTTCTGTCAAGTTAGTTCTCAACTTCTGCCTTATACATCTTAAATATATCCGGGGCATCTGATTTATTGTTAATAAGGTATATGTATCTATATCAAGAGTAGTCGTCTATAAAGGGTGATAAAATACTTCTGCCCATTCTAAGATGCAGTGGGGTTTAGTTCGTAGGTGTCTATATGTATCATCTGTAAGAGTTCTATGCTCCTAGTGGCACTTTTCTTGTTGATTATGGTATGTTTACTTTTAATACCGTATATACAGATTTCAAAGTTTGAGAAGTCTAAAGAGCGAAGGATTCCTTCTTGCACAAGCATCTCCAATCTCTCATGAGAGATGTGGCTTAATCGCCTATTCCATAGCATGGAGGAATCCTTACAGTCTAAGCCTCGCTTAATGCCTTTATTATTTCCATGTGAAGAATTAATATTATATACATGTGAAGCATTCAAGTCTAACTGATAAAGGTTATAACTAAAGTACTTGAACCAATCACATTCGAACAGTAGTGAATACTAAAATTTATATTCCCAAATTTAAATGAATAAGCAAGTTTGTCTTATAGTCCCTTCTTCAGAAGGTAGTAGTGTGTTCTTTTCTTTTTCCCTCTGCGGCTTAGCTTTGCATGCAAGCAACGACATCCAACTGTAAAGTGTAAATGATGCAGGACAATTAACCACTTGCTATAAAAGCTCGAACTGATAGAGCATGACGAATCAATCCCTTTATCTTATAGCCCACGCCCCACATCGCATGGGTTAGGACATCGGCCGAACCCCTCGTGGGCCTCACTTCACATGGGTTCCGCTTCACACGAGCCACCTACTTCACATGAACGGGGCCCGCATCATGTGAGGCACCTGCCTCACACGGGCCGCCCACCCCGAGTATGCCCTTGCATCCCACAGGCAACCCCACTCGAGCCCGGTGTGAAAATGCCCCTGGATACCACTTTGATGCAGGACAATTAACCAATTTCTCTAAAAGCTTGAACTGATAGAGAGTGGCGAATGAATCCCTTTATCTCATTGCCAAGGCCCCACATTGCATGGGTTAGGACCTCGGCCGAACCCCCTTGTGGGCCCCACTTCGCATGGGTTCCACTTCACACGGGCCACCCACCTCGAGTCTCCTTGCATCCCATAGGCTATCCCACTCGAGCCTAGTGTGAAAATGTCCATGCATTAGTAAACTTTACAAGTTACAACGGTCTAGGGTGAAAACATTGCAACTGTTTAGGGTGATGAGAACCATTAATAGGTGTGCCACTGAATGCGTACACCATATCCCAGAAGTCATCATCAAACTTTTTTAGATGCTGCATGAGATCATGCAAATGGATAGTTTTAAAGTGTTGAGCAGAAAACGAGCAATGGTCTACATTCAGTGGGTTCATGTCTGCATGGTCCCAACAAGGTCAATCGTTTTTATTACCATATAATGTTGCCATTCATACGGTGAAGATGCTAGAGATGCAAACAACCACCTTTGGCCTTGAGCAGACCTCTATTCTTTTCGTTATGGGTTTTGATCTTGCTTCTCCTTCTCATTTATTTGTTAGAAAAACTCTGGGCAATGAATATCGATAAGAAAAAAACTTTGGGGCCATTCCTTTATATGTTGGTGCCCACTCTCTTTTTGAAAAAAATAATTAGGTGCTACTCCAAACATTGTTGTGCTCTTGTTCTCAATCTATTTGAATGCTGTTCTGCTGTAAAAACTTGTGTGTTTAATTTGCTATTGACCTTGTCATATGCGATATTAATGTTGGCATGATTTCTAATCAATCTTTCAATGTTATATGAAGAGAACAACAAATGCAAAAGAGGTATGGATTACGGGAAAGGCACCACCTGCTGAGGTGGCTGTGGATTCTCCCGTGATTTCACAGCCAGTACCTGTAGCCACTTCTAAAAATGGAGGGAACTCTGAGTTAGAAAAGGGGGTACCTTCCAATGTACCATGTGATGGGGGAGTCTCAATGCCTGTAGATCAAGCTGCAGAAAATCAAGGAGCTGTTGGATCTGATGCACCAAACGACTTGGTGAAATTCAAGGAAGAGCAAGCCGCTATAAAAGCACAAGCGGCTTTTAGGGGTTATCTGGTGAATTTCTATCATTGGGAATATTACTTTTGCATTACCATAGAATTCATAATCTTAATTCTGTTATTTTTTTAGCATGCCGGCATATGCGATTCTTTTATCTGACAAAATATAATTTCTATCACATCGATCATTGGTGATATGCATGCGTACAATTTCCAGATCTATTTATGGGTCCTTAGGCCAAATATATTAATTATCAATATGATTTATCAGAACTTTTTTGCTGACTTGTTTGAAACCTTCTGCAAACTGTAAAACTGTCAATATATAAGGTCAAATGTAGTGAGGATTGAATTCCTGCAACGGGAGGTATGCAGCTAGGTTCCTGGACCCCACTGTGCCACCTCGGTTCAGCTTCCCTGCTTATTCTGTTTTTTGGGTTCTTCTGCAAAATGCTAAAATTTAATCCATCTTTCCTCTAATTTCAAATGTTGATTTTTATTTATTTATTTATTTATATGTATATTTTTTTTAGCGGGAAGGAACCTGCAGAATGACAGGAGTCAGCAGTGCTGGTGCTGAGTTGGCACTGTAGGTCTTTTGATCTTTTAAATCCCCCCTTTCAGGAATCTCCTCCAAAGTTGGCCCTACGAAAACCAAAACACACACACACACACAGATATATATATATATATATATATATATATATATATATATATATATATATATATATATATATATATATATATATATATATATATCTGGTATCAATGATGAGCAAGAAAGTCCTCTGTCCATTTGTCTCGAAAGTCTGGGTTGAGGTTCTTTCCTCCTTCAAGATGTCCTGGGTGATGCCTTGCTCTATCGAGAACCTTATCCGACCTTGGCACACTGCTAGGATTGGTAGGAGAAGATTGATCGTCTCAGTGGACGCTTGCTCTTCTTGCCGTTCTTTGGGCAATTTGGGGCGAGAGGATTCGCCGCTGTTTTTCTAATAATAGCAGTTCAATCAGGGGGGTTATTTTGTAGCGTTAATTTGTTAATTGGAGATTGGGACTCCAGGGGGTGCCTTTGTAATTCTTTTATTATTATTATTATTATTATTATTATTATTATTATTATTATTTTTATGTTTGTTCTTTTTCGGTGTTTTTTCTGTCTTTCTTTGCTGCCTGGCTTTTAATAAATTGCACTCTCAAAAAAATGATGATGAAGAAAGACATAATATTTGTTTTGTTCAAGGTCCGTCAAAAGAACACACACATATGGGAAATGATACAATGAAAATGTCTTCACTGGTGACAACATTTCCACCTGATATTTGTGGGCCCCACCGTGAGGCATTGATGAAATCCATTTTGACCATCAAATGTCCACCCCTTGTTTGGGCATGGGCTCAAAAGTCATCCGTTACTCAGGTGAGCCACACTAGGAGGAAATAGTTGAGGGGGGACACCTACCCTGATCTCACGGAGGCCCAACCATATGTATATGCCATCCAACCCATTCACTTGAGGCATCTGCCCCCCCAAATGAAGGGATCCCATGGCCATCAGGCCTTTTTGACACCCCGATGGGCCCCATTCGAATCATTGGTGGGCTTCCCCCCATGAACTGTTTCCTGCCTTGAGGCCCACATGAATTTCTGATCAGGCTGAATTTTTAGCCCCTGGCCATAGAGCCAAGGCATGTCTGATGGATGGGTTGGATGTCATCAGTACATCATGTTGGGCGGCACAAAATGTTTTTACCATAATTATGGTGAGAACGTTTGCCTGGAATCATTTCCCTATATATATGTTTTTATCTGACACTTTATTATTATTGCTGAGTTTTATTAGCTACTATGCATGTTTTCTTCCACTTTTTTCTTTGAACATGCTGGCCAGCATTTTTCTTAGGCTGATGTAAAATGTGATGTCTGTACAGGCTCGTCGGGCATTCCGAGCACTTAAGGGCATCATAAGGCTGCAGGCTCTAATTCGTGGGCACCTGGTGAGGAGGCAAGCTGTTGCAACTTTACACTGTTTGCAGGGAATTGTAAAGCTACAGGCATTGGTTCGTGGTCAAAGTGTGAGGTGTTCTGATATTGGGGTTGAAATACAGAAAAAATGTCATCAGGACAAGCCTTTGGTAACTTCCTTAACTTAGATGCAAGCTTTCTTACAACTATTCTCTGCAAGTTTACCTCCAACCTTAAGATCGCACTATTAGGAAACTCCTTGGATGTACTGGTGTGCATAGGGGAGAACACCTTGCATGTCGTAGTGTGCGGTGTGTCACACATGCCAATGGACCACAAATGCAAGGGAGTGGTCAAGTGGCATTAATAGAGGCAGAGATGGTTTTGCTAATGTTGAGAGAGTATCTTCAGAGTTAGTTTTGCTAAGAGGTAGTTTTCCTAACATGTCTATTTTACTTGCAAACCAAAAGCTCTCTTTTATATTTTGGGAGCAATTGCTTGTCATCTTTCGGGTAAGTTCATAACAGCATGTCTGAAATCCTCACCCCCACTTCATTTAGTACATTAATTATTCTATTCATTTTCAAGTTACTATTGCTCAGAAAAATCTCTACAATCTTTAAGATTGTGGGTAGCAAGAACATTGGGAGTTGACTATTAGGAGTTTTTAGTAATTGATTTCAAGATGCAATAGATGTTGTTTTGGTTGGTTCTAATGATCTCTAATGTCGCTGTTTTTTAAATAATTTATTTATTTAACATTCACCATGCCTTTTCATTTTCTTGATCATCCAAGTTTTAGTTTTTTCATATTAAATACATCCAGTCTCTAATAAATGGTTCAATTACTTGGCTCATAGTTCATGGACCAGGCTGCTCAATTGGGATGCCTGAATCAACATGACCTGGTCGCTTACTGGGTGACTGGGTTGGGGAAACAAGGCATCTGTTTAGGGGAGATTACCCTGGTTTTCTGAGTCTAGCCTGTTTCAGGGCAAGACCCTCCCTGGTTTCCCTAGTCTTGACCCTCATAATGAAATAAGAAGAAGAAAACAATATGAGTCTCATTCTCAATCGGGAATGCTCGAAAGATCTCCTAGATTGGAAGATCACAACCCTCCGTTGATCTAATGGGCCTCACCATGAATGGGGAAGCCTATGGATACAAAATCTTTTATTATATTACTGTTGTATTTTTTCAAAAACAAAATTTTATTTCCTTGACCTACCTTTGTTGACCAACCACGACTGGATCAACTTGACCTGGTGACTCACCGAGTCCTGATCTGAGGTCTGGTTCACAAAATATGATTTGGCTAGTTGTTTGTCTTACTTGTCTAAGGATAGCTTGATTTCTTGCCAGGATGCCAAGCCGTTGGATTCTTTGGGGGTAAATACGTCAACTCAAATGGAGAACCTGCTGTCAAATGCATTTGTTAGTAAGGTAAGTTCAGCTTCATGCATTGCTATGTATAATTGTATATGTTCATAAAAGGTGCAGTACTTTATAGTAATCATCCATTATTACGTAATAAATTTAATGCTGTTAAAAATCAAGACAACCCTGATAATCTGCATTTGGGTTTGTTGATTTTCTTTAAGATTTATATGTTCGTAAAAGGTGCAATACTCTAAAGTAATCACCCATTATTACATCATAAATTTAATGCTGTTAAACATCAATACAACCCTGATAATCTGCATGAGGGTTTGTTGATTTTCTTTAAGATTTATATGTTCATTAAAGGTGCACTATTCTAAAGTAAACACCCATTATTACATCATAAATTTAATGCTGTTAAAAATCAAGACAACTCTGATAATCTGCATTAAGCTTTTTTTATTTTCTTTAAGATTGATACTTGGCAACAGACAGAAATATACAAGGAATTATAGGGCCCTGCCCATCAGCAAATTCATGGTTAGCTGATGCAGATGATTCCGTATACACAGGACCATGGTTTTGAGATCCAAACTGTTGATCTGATGTGATGCAAAGATGATAGTCACTTTATCAAAAACCTTCGAGATTGGAAGATCATAATGCTTTGATCAATATCCAACAAAAATAAGGTTTAAGGATCCATAAACATGGGGTTAAGCAGTTCAATGATCATAAGGTTGAAATAGTCCAACCTGGGGGAAGTTTTGGATGTCGCCCAACCATATTGTGGCCCATCGAATAAATGGTTTGGATCGTTGCAATGTCCCCACATGTACATAGTCCTATGTGTCAGCAAACTGTAGGGTTGCTAATGAGGACCCTATTATTCCCTTGCAGGTAGGATCTTTGTTTTGCTTGCCTCCTTCCTGCTCCATAGTTTCTGTCTGTTTATTTTTGGTAGGGTCTAATTATTTTCTTTTACTTTAGTTTCGCATTGAGCAAAATCTTGTTTTCGTCTTTTGCTTTTAGCTTCTTGCTCCACAGCCTGTGGCCATGCCTCTGCAAATCCAGTATGGTCAGGGTGAACCAAATTCAGCTTGGAACTGGCTAGAACGGTGGTCATCCACATTTTCTCGGGACGCGCTTTCACAAACAAAGAAGACTGCTTCGAAATCTCAGACAAAGCAGGGTGGTTCTCATGCTGTAGAAACGGAGTCCGGACGGCCAAAGCGCAGTGTCCGGAGGAATCCTGCTGCAAACATAGACTCTAGCTCAACCAATTCCACGTCTGATTTGGAAAAACCAAAACGAAATCTTAGAAAAGTCACAAGCCATCCCGTAGATTCAGCTCAGGAAAATCCGCAAAATGAGCTTGAAAAGGTTAAACGTAATTTGAGAAAGGTTTCTTCATCTACATCTGAGGTCTCTGAACGGGTGGAGGCTGAAAATGAGAAACCAAAGCGTAGTGTGAGAAAGGTTACAAACTCTCCATCTGATGTTCCAGATCAGGGTGTAGTGGATTCTGTGGACAAGATGAAGAAAGATACAGCAGTGGCTTCAGAGAATCACCCTGAGGTGGAAACTGCTTCAAAACCGGTGGAAACCGCTTCAAAACTGGTGGAAACTGCTTCAAAACTGGTGGAAACAGATGCAGCTCCAGTTGACATGTTACATGATGATCATCCGGCTGTCGAGTTACCTCCATTAGAGACCAGTGGGAAAGATGGCAATATATCTCCAATGAATGGGGAGCTAACCACCAAGGAAGATCAAACACGCCACGAGAACCAGAAAACCACTAAGAGGAGGGCTTCTTTCCCAGCGAAGCCAGAGTATCCAGAGAATGATTTACAGAATACTCCAACTTTACCGAGCTACATGGCAGCAACTGAATCTGCAAAGGCGAAGTTACGAGCACAAAGCTCACCAAAGTTTGGCCAAGATGGGACTGAGAAAAATGGCTTCACCAGGCGACATTCTCTACCATCTGCCACCAATGGGAAAGTCAGCTCACCTTCGATAAGGGCACAGAGACTTGTTCAAGCAAGTGGTAAAGGGGCCGTCCGAAGTGACAGATCACTTTCTTCAAGAGATGGAAATGGTGAGAGCTCTATAAGTTGTCTTTGGTTGTTTTTTGTTACTTTCTGCAGATTGGTCATGCTTCTAACTCTCCCTTGTTGGTTCTTCACTTGCATGAGACATTACAAGCTATTCTTGTTCTTTTGCTAGTTTTTCTTTTTACATTGATTTTTTTTTTTTAATTGACAAAAAACCTGTGGATTCTTTGAAATGAATTGGAGTGCCGTGGTATCCTCAAAATGTTATATGGATGTTTTTCTTCATTTTAAAGCTGACAGCAGCAGAGCTGGTCTTCGTTTCAATGAGATACACCAATACCTATATATACTCTCATTGACTTCAAACCTTTCAAATTCTGTCTTTGAGCAACTCATATGTTAGAGTTCAAAATTGATGATTATGTGGGTTGGATTTAGTGGAAGCAGGGCTTTGGCATCAATCATCATTTCAGTCTTCATGCAGATCTGTATTTTCTCAGTTGAAGTGGCTTTCTCAAAACTCCAATGATCAGTTGCTTTTCCTTCTGTTTTGTTCTCTGATAATTTTCTTTTCTTTCCTTTTTGCTAATCTTGTTTTTTAAAGTTTTTTTTTAATTATTTTTAATACCTTTTTGTTTTCAGCGGTTTTGCTTTTCTTTAAAAAAGTGCTGTTATTTTCTGGTTGGGAAAGAATGCGCTGGCAGGCATGGTATTCTGTAATGGTAATGGTGGCCATAATTGCCACCACCATTACCTTTGCGATGTGGGTCGTAATGGCTGTTATGGTCCCCATAACGGCTGTCACGGTGTCTCTCTCTCTCTCTCTCTCTCTCTCTCTCTCTCTCTCTCTCTCTCTCTCTCTCTCCTTACAAAAAACCAAAAAACCTGTATTTGCCCCATAATGTTAAAAAAAAAAAAAAAACGAAAACCTATGTCCTGTAACAAATTATTACGGGTTTGTTATGGCCTTTACATGGGGCGCAACGGGCTGTTAACGGTGATTATAGGTCATTTTTTCCATAATGGCTGTTGCAGCCATTACGACCCCATAACGTGTAACTGTTGTCACCGTTAACTTTACGTAATGGCCTTTATGGCCCCTTAATGGCCTTTACAGCACACCATGCTGGCAAGTCTTGTCAAGGCTTTAAGAAGTGCCTTTATACCCATTATGACTGCGGTTATAACGGGACAATCACTCTACCTTGTGTTATGTAGCAAAAAATGCACCTGTCAAATAATGCCTGTTATTTTCTTAATAACAGCCATATGTAACAGCGGACAGCTGTTACATGTAGAAAGCCGTTTTTTAAAATCGTAAGCATTACTTGATCTTTGCCATATATAACAAGAGAAGCGGGTGGCCAAAATCTTTGTGCAATTAGTTATTATTATTATTTTCAAAAGGTAACTCTAGCAATGATTCAATCCTGGATCACCCTCACACACTAAACCATCTCTACCAAAATCTTTGTGCAATTAGTTTTTTTTCACTACCAAGGATTGAATCCTGGATCACTCTCACACACTAAACCATCTCTACCAGCTCATCTTTGCGCTTTTTTTTTTTAACCGTCTCTACCAGCTCATCTTTGCACAATTAGTTTATTAAATTATTAAAGCCGTGCATTATTTAAGGGCATGGGCAGGGTTTTAAACTAAAAGTAAGGGCATTGAGGTAATTAAGAGGTGAATCTATGTGCTCTCCACCAAACAAACCTATTTTTTAGAAAGATGAAAGCTTTCATACCCTGGCGTAGTGTGATAGTTGATAAGCAGGCACTGAGTTATTGTACATGTGAAAAATATGGAACTCAAAGTTAGACTGTCCAAAATGTGAGGACCACTTACAGATGGAAGCCAAAAATTATATAGGCATGATAATCTTTCTACTTGTGAATATGAGGTGGATGGTTGAGGTGAAAAAGTCCACCGATCGTAATTTAGCAAACAATTCTGCACCAATCATGGGTAGGATTGTTGAACCGATCTGATTTTAGGATTGATACCTATCTACGGTATATCCCATCAATTGGACAGTAAATTTTGAGTCTATGCATGCCACATGTACAATTTCGGACTGCCTGCATATTAAGCATTACTTTGCCGCAGAATCAAATAACTAACCTAATTAAATGCCACCCTCTCCCATTTTCACATTTTGTAATGGCTGATGTCCTTGTATAATGCTAACATCAGTAGTGTTACGGGAACATAACACTGTTTTTAAAACCATGGACATGGCCAAGTATTCTGCCGTTCTCCTTTATGGGCCTCTTTTTTTTTTTTTTAAATGCAGTTCAGGTTTGCTTGAAGTCAGACCCAGTTGCATGCTCAAGTATGGCCTTAGAGTGAAGTCCTAAACAAGCTTTTATCCCTCTTGGTTTCAAATTCAAAAACCCGGCTTTCTGTAGAAATTAAGCCAAAAACTGACATGCTATTTGTTCTACCTTTTCGTTCACTGCCAATTCGAGTCGAATGCTTAGTTCACTTGTTTCACCTTTACGTCATCCAGAAGTTAACAAGTTCAGCAGGAGTAGATTAGTGGCTTGATTAGGGGCTGTGGAATGTGGACCATCTCCTCGTATAGGTAGAATTATTTGTGAGATGATTCTTTTACTATTATTTGGGTCATTTGAAAGGAGACATGGAAGTATTTTCCATCAGCAATGCCATCATTCAAAGGGCATCAGTGAAGAGAGATTTATGGCACATTTCACTAGAGGTTGGAAGGTGTCATGGTTCCAGGTCCTTGAAGGCCAAGCTGAAGCCTAAGTGGATGGCTCCACATTGCTGTTGGAAAATTCAATTTCAACGGAGCTCTTTTGGGAATTTGGAACTCTCAGGCATTGGAGGCGCTCTTAGAGATGAAAAGGGTGGTGTCAACCATCAGTTATAGAGTTGCTAGTGAAGCAGAAGGGATGGCTCTCTGGCAAAAATTCCTGTCTTTTCTTCTTCCTTGTCTGGTCCCATGACAGTGGAACATGAATATGCCAATGCGGGGAATGGCCATCTTTTCCGGGCAACAGACCATGGAGATTTTGCTGTAATGTTAAAGAATTTAAGACCATGGTCTACTTCGGATGCATTTTTATGTCATGTTTATGAGGCTGCTGGCCCACTTGATAGGGATGGATTATGGGAAGGTCACCCACCACCGGCATCTCATTACCTTAGCATTTCAACTATTTAGTTTTTTCCTCATTTAGTAAAATTCAGTTATTTATATGAGGTAAATTGACTTGTTTGAGCTATTTGGTACTATAAATGGTAATATGATACGAAATGTCATTTGGTTTCCTGAAATATACTGCCTCGTGTATCATTGAATTGCAGAGAAGGTGATCCAGGCAGAGTGGAAGAGGTGATTATGATGAAAATGGGAATTCCAGGGCATGCCTCTCAGAGACGAGGTAAGGCGCTACTATTTGTCTGCAGTTCGCCATTTCTTTCTTTTGTGGTGTAAAATTCTGCTGTAAAACCTGAACCTGGGCCTGATGAATAACAGCGGTGTGGTGTGCTTAGAGAGCCTCTACTTTCTTCCTAGGGTTTGGGGGGTGTGTTGTTTGTGATGTATAGCTATTGTCTTTTAGCCGTTGGTTTGGTTTAATTTAGGCCATGTTGCTATACACCCTTTGTTTTTTCTTTACTTGTTTTCTGATGGAGTTGACAAATGTGAGAATCCTATAATCATGGGGCTTGACATTATCTCTCAAATTCTTAATATCTTTGATTCAGGTTTAAGATCCTCTTGCTTTGTTTTACTTTTACTGTGTAAATCTCACAGCTCATTCCAACTCATCACCAGATGCATTGCTCCTTTTTTGCTGGAAATTTCTGGTTCGAAGACTCTGTTTTGCTAAGTCATCAATTTGGACTGGTGCTGCCCGCCATACACCAAATGTTGAGTATGGTGAATCAGACATCACTGGATGTTTTTTTTTTTTTTTTCGATTTATAGTTGATCACCTGCAGGCAACAGTACCACAGCTTCTGGTATCATACCCTCTTTTCCCTGAGAACATGCCATGTAGGAAATATCAGTAACATGAAAATGGCATGTGCCAAAGTGAAGATCACCCTTCTTGAAGATCAGGCTGATCTGCTCACTTGGAGGGGCTGCACTTGTATGTCGAGTTAAGCTATCGGTTGTCCATTGATTCCAATGGTGTGGACTGGCCTGGTTTTGTGCCAGGCGGTCTTCATTATGGGTGTGGCCTGCCATTTTCATGTTGCTGATGTGGTTGTACGAGTGGCATACTCGCTAGGAAGATGTTATTGTAGGCTAGCACAAGTTGCCTTTGCCTAGCCTGTAGGTGATCAATTTTCAAATAGGCCCTAATCAAAGAGGAAATTACATAGATTAATGATGTTTCTTGGTGTTGATCCTGAGTAAGTAGCCCTCAAATCGCCCTCATTCAATCAATAAATCAGAATTGTTGTCCTTGTGTGTTGAGTGTAAAAGCTTCACTGGTTTCTATGTATGTTATCATTCAGTTTATTGGGCTAAGCTTTATTTTTGTCAGCAGCTTCTGCTCTTATTATTATTATTATTAATTTATTTTTTTTATTCCGTCGATAGTTACTTGTTAGTTACTCATGCCAGAGTTGGACAATGCAAATCTTGCATTGCTTCCATGTTTTGCTATGATGGTGACTAAAAATAAAATTTGAATTTGGAAGGTGGACATGCAAATCATGTTTCGTAGTGTTTTTCTATGATTGTTGGAAAAAGTATATTGGAAAACCAAAAATAAAATTATTTAAATTAACACAAGGTTGAATCACGTGTAAATACGCTGTCCTGCTGTCCTTAAAGGTTGATTAGCCCCTTACTCAATTGTTAATGGGTTACAGGCGAATCGCTTCTAGGATAAGACAAGTTTTTTCTCTAAGATCCTGTGTACAACGATCACGAAGGGATCTTCTCAGGAACTTGATTAAGGAACTTGATTAACGCAGCTGATCGTCTGGCTGATTTGATGAGTGGTTGAACTTAGTGACTCAAATAATCGAGCTACTCAATTATTTTCTTGAAAGGAAAATGTTTGGAGGGATCAGTTGGACTTTGGATGATTCTGGACTTGGATGGTCCAATTTATATAGCATGAGGTGTGGACTGTTGTTAGGTGGTCATTAATGGTGCAGAGCGTTCGTAAAATGTTTTTAACCGTTGACACTATTTTTCGAGCATTTCACATCGTTGGATCTGACCGTTGGATTTAGTGCCACTATAGCCACACTATCCATGCCCGAGTGTTCCATTCCATAAAACCTAGCATCTCATCCTCAATTTCTTCAAATAAGAATACTACATACTCAACCACTTAAAAATCACAACTCTTCTCCCATTCTTTCCCAAATGAAAATTTTAAAATATTTTATTTATTTTTGAAACCAAAATTTCAACAATGATGGTGACTGAAAATGAATGGCGGTTCATGACGTGCATATTTGGCCTGGATGTACTGCAAACCATCCAAAATGCGGACATGTGGTGAGGAGAGGAATTACACGGCCTATAACTCTTCAGACATGAGTCAGCATGCCATCCAAGCATTAGCCAAGCTAACTTAACAGATAAGAGAGCCCACAAGAGAGTTGGAAGTGAAGAAGGCTCATTATAGCTTTAAAGCTTATAACTTTCTTACGAGAGTTAAAAAGAACCTACCTCTCCTTATTTGGGTCAAGGAACCATTCAGCGGCTACTGCCGTGTAAGAAACTCTCAATGATATCTACCCTGTAATTCTAGCCCCCACTAGAATTTTATACATACTGCGCATAGCCTCCCATGTACAAGGAAAGCTGTCGATTGGAATGTCCCACTTGTAGTATGCATGTTTTGTCATCTGAACTGCATGTAGTACACATAGTTTGTGATATTTTACTGTTGTTCTGATAGCCCTGGCAAAGGACACTCATGATTCGGCGTGTGATTGCACAAATCCCAGACTTGCTCTTTGGAATTGTTTCAATGGAATGCAATCCATTCCCATGCCATTCAATCAAGGTTTACTAAATCATGGGCCCATATCCAGCTAACTGTGCATTTCCTGATGAGCCAGGGCATGTAATCTTATCTCGTCCAATAGCACTGTGTGCATCTGAGCATCCTTGCATCATTATATGGGCATTTGTATTCTCGGATACATCCAAACACTCCCATTCTAGGAATGGTTTCTAGGGGTGACGTACGAAAGCTTTCTTGATTTTATTTTTATTTTTTAAAATTTTTATTTTTATTATTATTATTTTATCAGTTCAGTCTCGGCATACTGTGGAAGATCTTTGAATGATCGTGTTTTTAACTGCTCAGTAGGGCTGTTGATGGGCTGGAATTTGAACGGGTTGGGCCTTCTATGTTGAAGATTTTGGACCTGGGCCAGGCCATTGATGGCCCTACTGCCCTGGGCTAGATTTATTCAAAGATAAAAATGATTTTCTTAGCCTGTGAACTGGTCCATTGCGAGAGGCCCTGCAAATGGGCTTTCCATGTACTTATGATAATAGTAAGGGGGTGACTAATTACACCCTCCCCACCCTCAAGTAGCATATACTCAATTCAAAAAGGTGGAAAATAGGCATATGCATATCAGCTTGTATATGTCAAATCCCTAACGGTAGCAATAATCAGGCCGCACTACGTCAAGAGCTGTTGTGCACATAAACCTTCCAAAGACAAGGCGACTCTAGCAAAATGAGGAAATGGGTGTGGGTCGTTTGTGAGTTTCAAGGTAGGTGTAGATCACAATTGGCTATTACAAATAACCAGTGTGCTGATAACTAGTTTGGCTGGACCCAGACAGGATCAGAGTTCTCTCTGGGTTGGGTTCAGTTCAAACAATCAACACTTAAAATTGGTGTATTGGGCACTGTAGCTTTCACCACTGATACAGCCCTGTATTGCTCCTTGTCAGGCTGTTATGGTGGGTGGGCTGGACCTAATTGCTTAAGAACTGGCTCAGAATTTTGGACATGGGATCAGCCATTAACACATTTAATAGGTCAGGTATAGAAACTACAATCCAGTTTTCACACAAATAATGTTCCAAGCTATTCAATTGATGGGGCCATTGATATTGACATTAAAGCATAAAATGGCCAGACATGGGCTATCGATCTTGTCAGTAAGGAAGAAGATAGCCACTAGTCCAAATTCAACAGCCGAAATCAGATGGCTAGGATTGTCCAGTTAGTGTGATCTGTGGTATATTCCTCATCGACCATGGGCCCACGATTTGTGCACTGCAGATTGTCACGAGTGTGGATGGGTAACCACATCTTAGAAAGAGGTAGTGAACCATTGTTGCAGTCCAGCACAACAGGTGCACACACACACACACACACACACACACACACACACACACACACACACACGAGCTTAACAACTCTCTTGGGTTTGCATAAGGTCCATTTTAGTATGTGATCTTAATTAGACCATTTAAAAACAGGTTCTAGGTCCGGTGACTTGATTTTGATAAAGACCCAGCCCATTTACTAATTTGGGTCAAACTTTTGGACCCAGGGCCACCCCATGCTCTGTGGCTCACTTTCAGTAATATAATCCCAAGATGCGGTGGATCCTATGATAGGATGGTCCATGCACCACTACTTCCCCTATCAGATATCTTGGCAATGAAGACCAATGGTTCACATTTCAATGGCGACCTAACCTGTTGGCTGGGATCATCAGGTCCAAATGGGCACACCACGAACAAATTTGGATCACAAAACAGGTGTACCCCGCATGGACAGTTGGTTGGCCAAGCTAATGCACCATGACTCAACCATCATATGTTTCCTCTAGAATAATAATAATAATAATAAGCCTAGTCCACAATCAATAGGAGAAAATCCTTCAGACGGCAGGTAGGATCATTTGGTCAGCATGATAGTACAGCTTGTCCATGCTAAGGGCAACAGAAGAATGGTCTGGATCTTGTAAATGTGAATGTTCGCTAAAAGAAAACTCTATTCACGTCCACCACTACACCATGGGATTAAATGGTATGGAAATGCATTAGATGGAATTAACACCATTATTGCATAATGATTGCATGTCTGGAAAAACCTAATCTCCAAGTTTGGTATCATATTCTTCCTATGTTTGGTAGACCATGGAACTATAATCAACGGACCAAGTTCACAATTGATGATGATCACTTGCACATGTATATAACTCGAATGTCATGTATAAAGGGCGCATATGATGGACGACATGGATAAAACACATGAATCAATATGGGGCCCACATGTAATGGATTTCAAATCCCACCAGGAATCTCACATGGGACCAAATGCAATTCCATCCCACTTGATTCCAATCCCTCCCGTCAACTCCAAACAGCAGATGGAATTTGCATGGTACGAAACGCAATTCCATCCCACATAACCCCCCTAAGCCAATGTACCAAACAGGCCATAGGGTCCGTTTGGAAAGTGTGATTAAATGGTATGGAATTGCATTAGATGAAATTAACGTCATTATTGCACAATGATTGCACGTATGGAAATTCTTGGGATTTTGACCATCCAATCCCATGTTTGGGATCAAATTCTTCCTTTGAGAAAAACATTGTATTAAGTGAAACCTGTGTTTGGTGGACCATGGAATTATGATCAATAGACTAGATTTCACAACTAATGCTGGTTGCCTGAATGCATATGCAACTCAAATGTCAGGGTGCGTATGGATGCACAGTGTGGATAAAACACATGCATCAATGTGGGGCCCATAGATATAATGGATTTCAAAATCCACCAAAACTCTCGCAGTATATACTATTAGCTCTAGATGATATGATATATGGATAATCCAATCCTTCCCATCATTTGAAAGCACCGGATGGAATTTACATGGGACCAAATGCAATTCCATGCCACCAAATCTGACATTCCAAACAGGAGTTTATATAACTCATTTCAATTTCCAATTTGATTATTGAATGACAAAAATTTCAATTTCCAATGCATTCTTAAATCATGAAACAAACAAGCTGCTAAATGTACAAGCACTAACATGCCGCACATGCACAGGCATCATGCGTGTGAATGCACACATGCATGCATGGCAAAGGGGGAGCAAATATAATTGGAATGATACATGTAATAGCTACCTGCTAATTGGAGTTTGAATTTGATTTGGGTCAATCACGAACCCGTGTATGGTTGCATTCCTTCCAAAGAAAATTCTACGCGATGATGAAGTAATAGCCATTGGTTGGACATTTGGAGGTATTGGAACTTCAGATGAGCAGCCAGAAATGCAGAGGGCACCGGAGTCATCCTGTTCCCAGTACACTTCAACCATAAGGCCTCTTGGACTCTCTGCAGATTCTGTTCCTGGAATCCCAATAAATCTGGCCCCTCTAGGTATCTGCATAACCATCATAAAACCAGAAAATTCAACATATGGTTGTTGTAACAAGTAATGATCATTGAATTGATTTATTTTAATGTTTGTTTTGTCTTTAGTTTTCAATGCTATTTACGTATCTCCATTATATATTGTTATGCATCAGAGACTGCATTGTAGAAACTGTACTTTGTTTATTTCATTGAGAACGACATGAATATATAAAAGAGGTGGAATATCCGTAGAGATTAGTAGGAGATCTTAACAGATATACATAAATCAATCCACACACACACACACACACACACACACACACACACACACACACACACCTCCCCTCAAGTTGGAGCATGAATATCAACCATGCTTGGCTTGGAACACAAATGAAGCACGGGCCACCACTTCCCCTCACACAACATATGTTTAGATGCTAGATCTTCTAGTGCTGCTTGTTAGAAGACTGAGCTTTTGCTGTCCATTGAAGCTTCTCTTAAAAAAAATAGCCCATCTAAACTCGACAACTATCGAGTCACCAAACAAACTTTTGCAATGTTGCACAACAACGGCTGGGGGGGGGGGTGGTTCATATCAGCATGTGAAGACACATGCAACACTACATAATATGTGAGCAAACTATACTCACAACGGATAACAATGGCCTAATGAGAAAGAAACGATGAAGGGAAAATGAATGCTTGGAATGGAAAACAATGAGCATGAGAGATGGCTTTGAGATACAAGTGAGGATCAATGACGTCTGCATCCAGGCTTCTTTTTTTATAAATAAATAAAAATAATAATAATAATAATAATAATAATTTAAATATATTGGGCCCAAAGAGAAGCTAAGGGGCACTGAAATGATTGCACTCAAGGAGGGAAAAAAAAGAAGGAAAGGAGATCAATTTGAGGTTAGATTTGGATTAACTCTGAGAAGTGTAAAGAGGGCAACATATTGCGGATTTGCGCCAATGCAGGATCCTGACATGGGGCAGCTGTGGTTGCAGCATAGGGCACAAGCAGTGGTGACATGGGTTCAGAGTTTGGGCCCATATCTGGTCCATGGGGGCTGCAACTGATGATGGTAGTGCTATGGGTGACAATGGGTTCCACGCGTAGGGGAGTCATAGCAGATCAAGTGTGATGGAGATGAGTTTGGCACATGGAATTGTGGTGTGCGGATGGAAAGATTATCAATGCATAAGTTTGGGCACTGATTCCGGCCAGGTCTAGGGTAGAGTTGTGACAAGTTTGGGTCCAACTTCTAATATAGATCTCTTTAGATTGGCTTGATTTTCAATTCAATCAAATGTAGGGCGGTGAATTCGGAAGGTGGATAACGAATTCGGCTAGTTGTTGCAAAGATGGGTTCACTGTAGCAGAGGCAAAAAGTGAACTCTGGATTCTGGCCCGTGAGGGGTTGATGATTTCAGTGGCAGGTGGTGACGAATGATGGATTTCAATAGTGTTGGAGAAGAAACTATTCATGCATTGATTTGTGCATCTTGTTTGTCAATCATGTGAGTCCATATGTCATGTAGTCGGTTGAGCTCTTGGAAGCTGAAGACCGAAGACGCGAGAGGACATGAGCATCAATGAGCAAAGAATAGGTAAATGAGATGTCTTGGTGACCATAACCCTTGAACCTCTAGATGATCTTGACCTTATAGGTAAACCTTGTTGATCATCCTTTAGCCTTAGGAGCTTAATTGGAACATGATAAGGCTAAAAAATGTACAAATTTGTTATAAAATCGTATGCCTAAAACAATGGTTTTCGAGTGGACTTCGATCCCATTGACAGTCTGTCGACGGGTTTCGATCCCATCGAAGCACCACTCGATCAGATCAAAGAAAGAGTTCAGCAAACATACAAAGATATATTTGAATTTTTTCGCTGGGATCGACACAAGATTCGATCCCATCGAAGAGCCTTTCGATCCTATCGAAAGAGCCATTAACTAGCCGTTGCGATTTTTTATTTTTATTATTTTTTCAATTTTTAATTTTAATAAAAGGGCATTCGATTCTTGGTCATTTTTATGGGTTTTCGGTGCAAATAGAGGCTATGTGTTTTCTCATTCATTCCACACATCCTAGACCACTATCTAAAGAGTTTCATGTCAATTTTCTTGTGATCATTCACTTTAATGAGCATTCCATGCTCCTATTCGAAGATGTGGATGAACTCCCACCTTTATAAAGATTAGATACTATACCTACAATTAAATCATTGTCTAAACTCTCTAGAAGACTCTTCTAGGTGAATCCCGTAGGCATTACAACATTCCCATGAGTTGTACGAGATTCACCCGTCCTCCCATCACCTTGGTCACCTCAAAGGAATACTACATGCAAGGTATTTGATCTTGGAGCAGAAGACTTGGCAAAGCATCAACATGCTGATCAGGGGAGTGAACAGGAGCTGATTGAAGCACGAGAGAGCGCCGATCAAACAACCTAAGACAACGCATCAATAGGGCTCAATCCAACAAGGTTGTCAATCGTCGAGTCCGTGTATACTCCTTGTGTAGGATTGAGTGTAAGAGTTTTATTGCCAAACTCGAGTAGATTCTTGTGTAGGACATAAATCTAAGTCCTTGTGTAGGTAATTGGATACAGGTGTGTACATGTTAGTATCTGAGGGAGCATTCGGTAAGAATAAACGTAGGTCCCTAGATTATGATTGAGGTTGTTGGTTAGCCTATAGAAAACCAACTTAAAAATCTTGCAAGAGCATCCAGCGGGAGTGTACGCTAGGGTCCTTGTGTAGGGTTGTAAGGGTTAGAGGTGAACCTGATTTAAAACCTCCGATAGTGAAATCCAGTACACTCATGGGTTGAGTGCGTCTATCGGGAGTGGAGTAGGGAAACTGAACCACTATACATGTTTGTATTTGGGATTGTTATTTGAACACTTGTATAATTATGCTTATGTGATTGAATGTTTAGTTATATGTATGCATGATTAGATGAATGCTAAGAGTTGATAGGTAGCACATCCCACACACATGTACAATATCATGTTTATAGACTAGTTGCTTAATTGCCCCATCTTTTGTAGTCTATGTAATTTAACCCTTTATTGGCTTGGAAGCCTTAAAGAGTTAATTGTTTTACTTTGCTTAGCTTTAATTGGAAATTAGTTTAGGCAATTGTGTTTAAAATGACACATTTTATTTGGTCCTAATCACCCCCCCTATAGGACATAGCCATAGCCATCATTCGATAGCTTCTATATACTTCCGCACGGATAGTCGTGGTATCCTATTCCACACAATTTCAGAAACTACACCAAAACCTAGCGTATAGTCGTATGGGTTTGGGTATGGAAATCAACAATGGAAGTGGGTTGTGGCTGTTGAGTTTCAGGTGTTGGATTTCGAGCTATAATGGCAGTGGGTTGTGCTGCTAATCTCAGATTTGGATGAACGGACCATAGGTGATGTGGCAGCAAGGCATAGATTGGAGGCGAGAAAGATGGCAGACGTCGCTTGGTGGTGGCTAGATTCTACTGAGCATATTTGACAGAGAAGATGGGTTCCTCGGATCAAATCAAGCAAAGAAGATGAAAGTTTGATGCAATCAGTCTTGGAACTTCACAGGTCCTGCAAATCTTGGAAGATGGGTGGGTAGTGGGGAGGCTAATCAGCAATCATAGATGGTAACAATTAATGATGTTTAATGGCGTTAATGTTTGATCGTCTGGAGAAGACTGGTGTTGCAGAAGAACAGCTGAGATAAATTCGGGAGAGTAGGTTGATGGGGACATTAGGTGATGAATAGAGAAGATCAAGGGCCCAAATCAGGGCTCTAATACCATGTTATGCACCAAAGACTACATTGTCGAAACAATATCATGTTTATTTCATTGAGAATAACAAGAATACATAGAAGAGGCGAAAGATCTGCAAGAGATCTTAACAGATATACATTAATCAATCCATATACATATTTATAGTATGTACAACTGCATTTCTATACAATTTTTCCAAATGGCTAAAACTTTTGATTATAAAGGGACCTGGAAAGGGTTTTAGAGTAAAGGCAAGAGTATTTAAGTAATTAGGTGAAGCCCTCTAGCTGTTGGACACTCTCTTGCTTTTTAAAACAAGAAAACTTTGATACTTTGGTAGAGTATGATGGCTTATACACAGACATTAAGAAATTGTTCACATGGCATATAATGAACTAAAACTTAACTGTTCAAATCATGTTGGACACTTTTACATGGCCCTTAAACAGAAAATTACGTTGATTGATCTCCCTAAGTTGCTGATTGGTGGATATTTAATGGACCCAAAAAAAATGTAAACAGTTAGTGATCGAAATTCAACAAAAAAATGCTTACTAATAAGAGGCTAGTATTGTTAAATCAAAGATGACTTATCTAAAGTGGTCTATGACTTTTACAGATCAATTGAGTTAATGTGTGCCATGTGTACATTTTCAAAGTACCTGAGTATTATAAACCATCATACTCAGCCAAAGTATCAAATAACTTTACCTTTTCAACCGCTTCAACCAAAGCATCAAACAACTCTACCTTTTCAACAGCTTCAACCAGAGTATTGAACCACTCATTGTTACTTTTTATATATTTTACAAAAATTAATTATTAGTAGAAGGTCATTTACGAATTAACACTAGTGCATATATTTTATAAATATTAATTGTTTGTAAAAGGAAATTAGCTAATTAACAGAAGGGAAAGAATAAAAACACTAGCCACCTCATCAATGCACTTTATATGATATTAAAGATGAGTTGATTGATCTGACCTGGACTGAAGTTCCAGATTCTAAGCTCAAAGTCACCAAATTCCCATTGGTAGAAGCATCTTCCAGCTCTGCTTTTCTTGCAATATTCAAAAAAACTTCCTCAAGGGTTGTGAGGCCAAGTTGGATGTCTGAGATCCCAAGCTCTCTTTCTTTATCTTGAAGCTCCGCAAAAAAATTCTGCAACAGATTACAACAGTAAACATGGTCTGAAACATAGACACTTTAAATAGAATTCTTAAAATTCATTAACATTGATGTATCATCAAATACACATGCACATGCAATCAAATGCATTCATGAATGCCTGCATACACTGACAGATAGTTTGCCGTCACATGTGGCGTGAAGAGCATTGATAATAAGCAATATGGAATAAAAGTAGGGCTACACTTTGGGTTTGGGTCAACCCGAACACAACCGGAGTTGGGGTCGGGTTGTCAAGGTCCTCAGGTCTGGTTTGGGTTGGAAAACACCAAGCCACACCAAGCCAATTTGAAATTGGGTTGAGCAAATTCAGGTTGGATTAGGTCAGGTTTGGTATAATCACATCTATCTAGGTCAAGTTGGGTTGGGTTGAGTATCAGAGGAATTTGGGTGGGGTTTGGGTCGGGTGCTGAGCATGTTGGAATTTGGGTTGGGTCAGGCTGTGGGTTGGATCTACTTGAGGGTGGGTCAGGCTCGGGTCGACCCACAACCAGACCCAAGCTGCCCAAGTTGCATCCCTAAATAAAAGCAAGAAAGAGGTATTTACCGTTAACAGTCCCTCTTTTTCATGAGGGATAACAAAAGTCAGGAAGGCCTTGTTCTCCTCTTTGGGCACCACATCCAAATGCTGTCAAATGCAACTCTAGTTAGACAACAAGCAACTGTAAGAGAAAGGAAATATACCGGAACTGTCTATCCAACGTACATGTTTGAAGAACTGCTTCACGGGTTCATGTTGAGGTTCACAGGTAATTGCATTTCCATTAGTGCCAGGTGTTTGTCCGGGAGTGGTCCCCAGAAAACTCACATTAGTGATATAACCAGTCCCAAATCGCGATTTTAACCGGATTGAGGTTCCTATGCAGCGGAGCTTTCCCTTAGCCATGATAGCTATGCGATCACTTAGAATGTCTGCTTCCTCCATTGAATGAGTCGTCAGGACAATGGCTCTTCCTTTCTTTGCATCCTCTATGATGTCCCATACATGCCTTCGAGTAATTGGATCCATACCAGTAGTCTGCAAAACAAAGATCTGATATTTGTAAGGGTGCAGCCAAGACAACCACTTCTGTAATAACAGAAACTACTTTTCATTCTAAGAGTGAGTTGAGCCTTAAACTCAGGAATTTTTTTTATTACTTTATTGGTGGGCAAGACACAATAACAAACTGGCTTGCATGGCCCATGAATCCATGCCTACACAGACATCTACTGTCATTTAGTTTTCCATCCAAGTCGTTAGGGCTCATCTGGTTCCTTGGAAAACTCACTTCAGAGATGGATTTCCATTTCGAAGTGAGCTAAAATGTGGTTGGCTACATTATTATTCTTGGAAAAGCTGATCCATTTTGGACAAGCTTTTCATCCAAGGGGGGAGGGTAAGATGCAGCTTTCTTGGATTGCACTCCATTATTCACCTTCTCCATATATGTGTTTATTGTACACTTTTAGGGAAAAGGTCGTCCAAAAGGTGTCATCCAATTGCAAAGCAATAGTTTCAATGGACAACAATATCCAGATACCCAAACACAAAAAGTGGAAATCCATTTCCAGGATTCAAACACCGGAAATGGCAATCCATTTCTAAAGTGAGTTTTCTGAGGATCTGCACAAGCCTAGCCACATTCCTAACGAAATTAAGAGAGAAATAGCTTAGAATGGTTAATAGGTTTGATACATCAGCTAACTGTTTGTGCTTTGGGTGAGGGAGAAGGTGCAACAAGGGTTGAGCGAACTTCGTAACTATGGTCTAGGCATTGCACTAAAGAGTAGAATTACCAATTCATAATACTTGTGTTTCTTCCTCGATGTGGGTGATGCACGTGGCATCTCATAGAGCACATCTCGATACATCAACAGATTCATGTATGTCGGCATCCATGAAAGAAACTCAAACATCAACCCACCTGGGTTTGATTCCAAAACTAGGATGCAAGCATCCATTATGAAAGAATTTTCATGATAAGACATTTTCCCAAGTGTTATTAGTTTATTGTTCTACTGTGGATTTAGTCCTTATGTTGTGCATTTAGTCCAACATTGGACAGTTGTGGAAAGTGCATCACATCTCTTGTCCATATGCAGAGGCTTAAGATCTAACACCTACACCTGGGAGCTCTCATCTAACCCCACCCCTTTTATAAAAGGAAGTATTTTTCTCATTTCTGTTTCTTGTTGTGAGCAAGAATGAGGAGCCTTATTCATTTAATTTAGGTTCCTATAAAAAAACTCCATCAAGATATTTAAATGCTTAATAACCTGTAATTCATGAACTCAAAGAAAGAAACTACATGAAACTGTGCGACTTTAGAAAAGACATGCAACAAAAGGAACATTCTAGCATCTCCATACCGGCTCATCCAAGATGACCAATTTTGGATCCCCTATAAGTGCAATCGCAACACTCAGCCGGCGCTTCATCCCTCCACTATAGCTTCCAGCTCTCATTTTGGCTGCATCTGTGAGTTTTACTTCTGCTAGTGATTTCTCAACATCCTGCATCACAAGTTATGCAATCTTTGCATTAAAAGGCAAGGAAGAAGATAGGTTCAGACAATAGTTTCAAAACTTGCTGACTCAGCCAACAGTTAGCATGGGTTGATTGCTCAGGTTGTCAACAAGCCAAGCCTCCAAACAGAAACATTGGTCAGTTAAATAAGGCCTGACTCTAAATTTGTAGCAAGTTGGTCCCCAAGGGTTACTCACAAACTCTAGTCTATGTTAGATAAACAAATAACGTTTACTTTATTTTTTATTTTTTAAAGAAAACAAAAAATAAAATACAAGTTACTTATTTCTCTAGGTCTAGATGATGGTACTAAAATTATAATGGTGAACACCTTCTTTTGGCTGTCTAGCACATACCGATTTGATTGAAGCAGGGGGCAAGCCTTTGATACTAGCAAAGAGATGCAGGTGTTCTCGTCCCGATAAAGCATCCCATAAAATATCAAACTGAATAGTGGAGAAATAAGAAACAAAGTATTAGCTTCTGTTTTCCAAATAAATCACTTCTGACCATGAGAATGATGACTTAAAATTATTTTAAAGAAAAAGAAAAAAGGTTATACAGTACCTGAGGACAAACTCCTATCATCTTTCGAATGTTTGACATACCAACAGCGCTTCGGATGGAATATCCATATATCAGGGCTGTTAATAAATCAATATCTCAGCTAATTCTAAAGGGTCTTAATCTGTATTGCAAATGAGATTCACGGAAACTTCAAGCTTCAAAAATAAGCTATTACCATCCCCGCCTGTCACTGGTGTAATACCAGTCAAGCAATTAATTACAGTTGTTTTGCCAGCTCCATTGGGTCCAAGAAGACAAAATAGCTGATCCTTCGCAAAGTTCACCCAAATTCCCTGAAGATATTACAAAATTAATATTGATTGTGCTATTATAACGTTTTCTTACTTTCTGTCCAGTATCCACACATCAAATAAATAAGAAAAACAAACAACAATGAAAACTAAAAGCATATACAGGGTATGCACGTTCCATCTGTCAGTTCAATAAAATTCTGTTACCTATTAAAGGGCAACATAGTTCTTTACTTTTTTTGTACACACCCACCCACACCACAAGGGTACATAGTTCTTTACCTTAACAGCATGGAAGGGTGAAGACATCCGGCATTTGCAGCAACCGACCAATTTTTTTGTGCTGGGATATGTCTTAGTAAGACCGCGTATTTGAACTGCAACATTAGGATCAATCACATTTTCAGTGGCTTGCTCTTTCACAATTGTTTCCTCTGCAAGGACATCTTCATCATCTGGAGTGACATCCTCTAATGGCGGAATTGAACTTGTGCAGCTACAAAGACCTCCTTCTGAAGTAGCAAGGATAAATGAAGGTCAAAAACAAATTCCTGTCCACTTCGAATGCTTGAAATTCTTGTTAATCAATTACCTTCCACCTTGTTTCCACCTTTACCCATCCAATACGAAGGCCTCGAAAAGTAAAACAATGATTTCCTTACACCACTTGAATTTGGGATAACATTGTCAAAGTAGATGGCCAAGAGGAACCAGAGAAAAAATGTGGACACAAGCCATTTGTAGATGTCATCCTGCAGCCAAAATTATCACTATGTCAATAGCTACACATCAACAAGGAGGCTATGAGCAAAAATATGAAATACAAATATCTATGATTTTTTTAAAAAAATGAATATACATATGCAAGCAAATTATCTTCTCTGATATTAGGATTCCAGAGCTTCAAGAAAGCATTCACATATAAATCAACTTTTAAGTAATCTGGTTTTTGGTTCTGAAGTTAAAACATACAATAGTTATAACACAGTTGGAAACATTTGGTGGACACTCTGCCCGTCTACTCCAGCTAATTCCTTTATCTTCCGGCGTGGCTGTCGAATCCCCAAGGATATTAAGAGCTTCAGCGAGAAGATTAGGAGGGAAGATAGACCAGATCACCCGATATGTCTTAGAAAACTTGTTATCATATGGAAATCCAAATCCTGTAACTAGCTGCAATGAAAAAAAGAACTCTTATTGTGACTGTGCATGTATTGGATGTTGCAGGAAATTTGTTCAGGAATCCGAATCTTGCCTGAGTCAAAAAGCCGATGATAAAGACAGAAAATCCAACAGTGGTGGCTGATGATGACTTGCTAATGAAAGTTGAAATCATGAAGGCAAAACCAATCTGCAAAAGACTCTCAGGTTAAAGCAATAGGATAATTCCAAAGGGGCATGTTAAAGTTTTGCAGCATTTTCTAAAACTTCTGTCCTCAACAGCATTGCATGAGCTGAAGACCATCCATTGATTAAGAACAGTAGAAGGCATACATGAAAAGAGGTTCAGTGAAACAATGAGAACTGCACAGAAGAGCTTACCATATTGAATTGAAAAAGGAAGAACACAAGGAACAGAATCACGAAACTGTTGTGAAGGAAGAAGTCAAACTGAAACATCATTCCGAAGAGTATTGAGAAAAGTGATGATAGAAGTGTCAGAAAAGTCTCCCATGTAAGCCATGACAACCAATAGGCAGATTCATAAAGACCCATAATAGACATTGCCTGCAAGTTACCACCAAGATCTTCAGATGATTTCAAGTGTCGTAGAGTAGATAAGCATAACCACATGCCTTCATTGGTGCGCCAAACTTAAAGATGCAGTTACCCATTTGAAGAAGTCAGAAGCATACAAAAATAATACACTAAAGAAATACCTGGCGAAGTTTAAGTTCTTTCTCAGTGATCAAAGAACCAACTTGAAACACAAAACCAAACATGGCAATTGCAAGGAAAAATGTTGGTCCTACTGTTCCAACAGCAGAGAAAGTTTGAGTAGCCGGGTGTGCGAATTCCTTAAGCCCGACGATCCAGTTAAAATTTGGATCTGTACATCAAAATTCAAGTTAGTAGAATTCCATAAAGGAAAAGACAGCTCTGTGTTTACTAATGACAGAGTATTATTAGCATTATTGATCTTCTATCATCCTAATGTGGTGAACAAGATACATCAGTGCACATGCTTGCCCATAGATGGGATGTCTCCTGGATTGGCTATTGCCCAAAAATCTCGCCAGGTGGATGATCCCCACAAGAGAATCAGTTGCCTACTCTTTTATTGCTATTAACAGCCTGTAAACATTTCAATTGATTGGCGATCGGAATCATCGTATTGATGCCATTTCTGGAATGTGGTCCATACAAGAGGCAGACATCAGTTGAATGGTCCAGATCTGTGAGAACATGCATGGATTATAGTGCATAGGGGAGACGTACCATACACCTAAAATATGGATTGTCTACTTGCTAGGCCACCCCTTGAATGGATCATAGCCTAAGATTACACCTACTGGGTTGTCCTAACCGATTGATCAATTGCCTAAGCGTTGGACATTTAACAATTGTCTATAGAAAGTCCAATGAATGACATTTAGAGCCTGTTTAATAAGTGAGAAAATAAAGGAAAATAAAGCACTTCTCCCATGATGTGATGTTTTACTATTTTTAGTTAGCAAAGAAAATAATGGATTCTACATACCAATCATCACCCTTTTCCATAATTCAATTCTTTAGCACAAGATACAAGGTAACCATTGTCTTATAATATGAGATTTCCACTTGCTTCTCAAACAAGACCCCTAAAAATGGAATCCATTAAAATCCATTTTCAATAGTGCTCATGGAAAGCATCATTGTATAATTATTACCTTTTCTTTTATTTTCCAACTAATCAAAGAGGCCCTTAGGGGAATATAAATAGTCCCGAGTTGTTCATATCAAAGAGGTGAACATCTAAAAACCTTGCTTGTTGTTGTTGGTGGTGGGGGTGGAATTTCCATCAAAACTCATATATATATTTACTGGAATTTGTCTGGTGCTGGAAATAGAATATAATATCTGATTCTTGTTGAAATTCAACAAATATTCATACTCAAGGGTGGAAATTGTTCCAAACCAATTGATTACCATTGAAATCATGCTGCTATCACTCAGGCTCATATAATCCCGGATCAACGACGTCAGCCCATCAGGTGGTCCCCACTGTGTGGCTGTCCTGGCCCAAAATCAGGCCAGACCACTCATCAGGTGAACCGCAGTGGATGGAACAAATAAATGGCAGAAAACAACTAGCTAAGGCTGTGCTAGTCTATGCATACATGTCAATGCATAAAGGGGCATACATGTACCTTAGGTCATAGATTAGCTTGCCAGACAAGTTCAGTAACAAAGTGCAGACCAAATTCCCTGAAAGAATGTAAAATGGTATGGACTGATTACCTCCAATCAGAGATCTGGCAATCTCACGCTCTGCAGCAACCTGAAGTGGTATTTGAAATTTAAAAGTGGGATCCTCATAGAGTCCTCGCTTGGCCACAGGGGTCGAGTTAGTCTGAATCCCATAGCTTATGACAGTTGAATTTCTTTCAACAAAATGCAGAGCTCCAGGGCAGCGCATAGGATCACTTTCAAGCCAGGCATCTACTTCACTGGGTGTTCTAAATGATTTGACCTGCAAATGTCAAAAAGAGTACAAATAGCATTTTTACATTTTACACATAACGACACAGGTTGAAGAAACAACACTGTCCAATCATAGTTATTCAAGTCAGATAATCAATACACCAAAACACTTGCTTTCTTAACAGGTCCAATTCCTTCATAAAAGACTTCCAACATGGGCTCCATGAAATACCACCTGCCTCCGAGTATTTTCGACAGAAGTTCACAAAATAATAATAATAATAATAATAATAATAATAAAGAAAATGAAGGAATGAGAACTGCCAAGACAACCTTTCAAAAAAAAAACTGCCAAGACAACACTATATAATTGCATATTTTAATTGTACAAACACAAATTTCCAATTCCGATTGTAAACATCCAAAGAGGCAATGCTTGCCCCAGATTACCAACATTTTCATTTGGGCTAGAATTCCCTACAGTAAGCACAACTTTCTGCAATCAGAACCATTCATCTGGTGGCCCCTGCCATAGATGGGTGAATATACCAAAGAGATCCTCCATCAAGCATTTGGCTACTTATTCACCAGCCACCATGCAATACGCAATACATGCCCACCAACCCAGACTATCCAAATTAGCCTGAAAATCCACCATTTTCAGAAACAATGGTGATGTATCCTCCTTAACATATGGCACACATGTAAAGCTACTCAGACCATCCAAATTGCGGGTCACACCATCGATGGAGCAAAGCTAAAAAAATTTCAAAATGTCGTTGCTATCAAATGGATGGCTAAAATTAAATTAGCGAGTGGCCGAAATCCAACAGGCAAAATCAAACGGTTATAATTGTCTGCTTACTGTGGTTTCCAGTTCATGACCCATCCGGCAATTTTAAAGTGGTGGTGAATCTGAAACCAAGATCCGTTCTTCCCAACTTGTCATTTCCCAAAATTCAAAACACTAACCTTGCTGGGAGGGATCGAACGGCCAGGATTATTGGCCATGATGCTGCGGACGATGGATCGGACACGGGTGCTGGTGTTCCCGCTCCAGACGAAATCGAAGCAGGGGACCTTGACGAAGAACTTGTCCTCGCAGGGAGGGATGGGAGGAGAGATCAATGGCCGAGGATCGAGGATGTTCTTGAAGGAAGTAGTGGAAGAGAAACGGGATTCGATGGATTTATTGATACAGAAGATGAGGAAGATGAAGAAGAGAGAAGAGAAGAGCTGGAGGAAGGTCGATCTCTTGTGCCGCCATGAAAGGAGGAGGTTCTTCTTCAACAGAGCTTTGTATTGCTGCAGAAACAGAGCAATTCCGCTCTGTAACGCCATCTCTCTCTCTCTCTTAGAGACGCTTTTGAGAGAAGCTCGTTGGGAGTTCGTTGCTTTATACAAGGGATGGGTTTGAAGAAGGAGATTGACGAGAGGATTTATATAATACTCCGGCTGCGTATGAAACTTGATACGCAGGCATTAAGAAATTGTACATTTGGAATATCTTAACTCAAATTAAACCGACTATATCGTGCATCCAACTGTTAAAAATTCATAATACAAATATAATCGATTCGTGGACACTCGTTTCTAGAAAAAGCACCGTTGGATATTTTCATTTTAACCGTCCAAGATGGTCAGATCATCAATTCAGCTTGTTTTTTAGTTCACGATACATCTACACTTGGTACCATTATTTTTGGCAGGTTTAATTTCACTACTTATATGCCACGTGTGCAATTTCCAAGTAATGTCTAAGCGCATGTGTACCATCCATCATACTCCGCCAGATTATATCAGTTTTTCTCGACTATTGCTGGTGTTTTATATGCATAGTTTACCCGCGTTTACGGGGCCGTCGGTGATTCCGATCGGACGTGAATTTCCTACAATTCCAGAGGCGGGGAGCCATCGTATCGAAAACGCCTGTGGGACCTACCACGATGCCCGGCGAGCTTCAACCAGTGCCGAACTTCACCACGTAATCTGAGAGTCCATTTGAGTCCCCTCTCTCGGACGAGGTTTGCCTAGTGATCCAAATAACGGCCAGCTAGCCGGTGTTAAAGCTATCTAGGCTCACCATGATGTATATGTTATATTCATGTGGTCGATCCATTTTGTCAGCTATTTTTAGGATGTGACCCTAAAAATTAGGCAATTTTAAACCATAAGTGGACCATGCTACTAGAAATAGTAAAAATTGAATGCTTACCATTAAATTTATTTTTTTTAAGACTATAAAAGTTTTGGATCAAGTTAATAATTATATTTGCTTTATATTCGACTTTGCATGACCTTATCAATAAATTGAATGGCAAATAAACATTACAGTATGGCTTAAGAAATTATTAATGGTAGATGCTCAATTAGTATTATTTTCTCATGGTGAGTTCATTTGAGATTTGGACTTGCCTTGCTTTTTTTTGACTCATTCAAAAATAGCTACTGGCTCACTGGTGTTGGGTCACTGGATAGTGATGCTGACACTAGCTAGGTGGATAGGGCAGTGATATATGGGCCCACCATTATACATGTGTTTTATCCAAAACATTCATTCATTATTATTATTATTTTTTTTTATCATTTTAAATTTTGATCTTTACAAATGAGGCCTATCTAAATCTCAAGTGGACATAGTGATTGAATGTCCTTCATTAAAAACCTTTTGAGGCTAAGTGTAATGTTTATTTGACATCCAACCTATTGATTATATAATATAAACCTAGATAAAAGAAAAAATAAATAAATATCAACCTGATCCAAAACCAACATTCAATTAACATTATTTCTTATGATGTAGTTAATTTAAGATTTGACTGTACCTTATTTTTAGGCTCTTACTATAAAATGATATGAAAAAATGAATAGATTGCATAGATGTAACACATACATCGTGGTGGGGTCCACAAAACACTCGCCATTAGCCGTTGGCTAGTGGCAGGGTCAGTATCCAATCCGCGTCCCACTCTCGTGTTAGGACGTGAGCCCTGCCACGTCATAACGAAAAGTGGGAATGAGTGGAAAAGGCCCGTTTTCCAACCTTCCTGACCACTACACCGTGATGTTATACTTCACATCTAACCCGTTCTGCAGGTGAAAATACATCACATCTAACCGTTCTGCAGGTGAAGAAAAAATAAAAAATGAAAAATAAAAACCAACCTGATTTGAAAATTTCTCCGGGCCCAAGACTTTTCAACGGTGGGCATTCTTCCCACTATTTCTTGTGGTGTAATCCACTGGATTTTTTAATAAGCAATTTTTTAAAGCTCGTACTAACGTGAATTGGCAGTGGATGGAGAGAGTGGACATAATACAAATATCCACCGTGGGCCCCAGTAGACTAACGGTCTGGATCACTGAAATTTGAGCCCAAGATGTACAAACTATAATCCTGAGGGTACTGTGTATGTCCTTGGTCGAGGATCGTATAGTTCTTCTCGTAAGTTGGGCGGGTGAGACTTTGGGTTCGGAGATTTGGATGACCGGCTATGGCCGGTAATGCATGAGTCAAAATGAAAACGGACAAGCTTGAAAATAATTAAAAAAACGCGCGGTTTCGTAGAGCGGAAGTAGAGAATGACGAGAAATGCTACATGCAGACGCGCGTCTGGGAAAATGAAAACGCATAAACGAGCAAGTGTAGCACACGTGTGAGATATCGCGGCCGTTCACCTGGCCCATCATCAGCTAGGGCGCCCATGTGTGCTTTTCATGGCGGCGAAGAGAACTCGCCTTACACGTGTACATGATCGTAGCCGCTCATCAGGTGATCTCAACAATGTTTTCTATTTTGTCCCGTAAGATTTGGAGCTTTCGTTGATTCTATGTACGAAACAAAATGCCAATAAAGTGGGCCATAGCCACATAAAGCAAATAAACGGTTCAGAAGTTTCTGTGGTCGGAAGCTACGTGGGGCCCACAGATATTCCTGTGAGATATCCACTCCGTCCATCACTTTCTCAACATCATTGTAGGACAGGAGAAAAAAAAAATCAGGCATATAAAAAACTCAAGTGTACCACCCAAGAGAAACAACAGGATTAGAAACTTTGTGGGCCATGCAAGTTTTGAATCAAGATGATATTTGTGCCTACAGTTTTTCCCAATGCTAACAACCTTAGGAACGGTTCAGATGGAATATAAACATCATGGTCGGCTCCAAGAAGGTTTCACCGGTGTAAGTTTCCATTGTTGATGTTTCCTATCATGTGGCCCACCTGAGTATTGGATCTGCTTTATTTTTAATTGCTATCGTATTGTGAACTTTAGAAACTAATGGACGGAGTGGATTTTTCATAGGAATCTCTGTGAGCCCCACATAGCTTCCAACCACAGGAACTTCGTGTTGGGGTTCACTAGGGTGAGGGTCGACCGACGACCGGGTTGGATCTTACGTGGGTGAGACTTATTTTCACGTGCGAAGCAAAGTGTCATGGAGAGAGAGCAATTAGAGGGAGAAAGGCCCATGTTCGTGGCTTTGATATTCAAACCTGCAACTTCTCGGAACCGTCCATGCGGCGCCTATCAAAGAACCGTGGTCGCCACTTGTTAAGGGCACTGGGCCCACCGTGCCTTTCGCAGGAGCTTCCTGCGACTATAAGCTAGGTTGAATCCACCGTGATATCGTGATGTTTGTGAGAAATCCACCCCATTCGTCGGTTTTGCCATATTATTTCAAGTACATGGGTCAAAAATGAGGTAGACACAAAATTCAAGTGGGCCACACGATAGGAAACAGTGAGGATTAAACATCCACCGTTTAAACATCATAGTAGGAATGACCTTATGAATATTATGGATGTCATATAAATATCACGGTGGACCCCACGGAGATTTCAACGGTAGACATTTCCCTATCCACTTTTTTCAATCGTGCCGCTCACATGAATTTTGGATTTGCCTAGAGAAACGGATGGACGGGTTGGATTTCTCACAAACAACAAGATGGCCTCGCGTAGCTTCCTGTGTGCAAAAAGTTCCTGGCCTAAAGGGCATCACTTTCCGCATCCGAAGGATGAGATAATTCCGCGTGGTTGAAATTCCAAGCATACATGAGCATCAGGTCCAGCTTATTGGAAGAATGGCAGCCGTTGATGTGCTTATTTTAATGAAGGGGAGAGATTGGATACTCGCGCAGCGGATGACACTTGATACACAGGAACTAGGAAATTGTACGCGGTCCATATATTGAATCAGATTAAACCAATATAAGATATGTTAAGGAATGATAATCTCTTCTTCATTGACACTTGTTTTATTAAAATAAGATCATTGGATATCTTGTATTTTAACTGCCCATCAATCCAATCAATGTTGACAATGGAGTGAGCCTTTCCATCGAACCGATCAATACTCTTGTGGGGCCAACGTGATTTATGCATGAGATGCAACACATCCATCAGAGCTTGAAGCCCAGAAATTGCTAATCCAAAACTGAAGTCGACTACAATGCATGGAACAATGGAACAATTTGAGAGGGTTGATTTGTGTGAGGGTCCACCATAGTGTATACACTATCCAGTCCATTCATCTAAATTATCCACCTCAGTTGGAAGTGCCCCACAAAAATTAGGCCATTTCGAAACTCGTGGACCCCAGAAGAAATCAATGATGGATGTCGCTGTCTCAATTGTAGTACTGGTGTGGCCCACTTGGGTATTTTATCAGCCTGATTTTTGAAAGGTTGGCCAAATGAGGGGGGATGCATCTGATGGACGGGTTGGAAGTCATGCAGGTATAGCCCGGTACCACCTTTTAGCTGTGGTAGTATTGATAATTCGGTATTACTGCAACGCACCTCATTTGTAAGCACGTGAATATCATGTAGAGAAATTTACTACTGTAGACGCCACCTTTTATCCAGCGTTTTTTATGAAGCATACGAAAATTAACTTACCAACTTAGACTTGTATGCACGGACAGCAAATTTGGTAACGAAAATACCCCTCCTTTTTTGACGCGGATTACGTCCTACCTCTCTGGGACCCACCATGATATAATAATTTTATCCATGCCGTTGAGATTTTCTCTCAAATTATTTTAAGCTATGACACAAAAAAAGGCCATGCAAAAGGCTTAAATGGATCACAAATTGGGGATTAAACGTTCATCATTAAAAACTTCTTAGGAGCTAGCTCGAGAAGTTTTGGATCAAGCTGATATTTATGTTTCACTTCATCCATGTCTACATGACCTTATGAATAGGTTGTATGGTAAAAAAACATCATGGTGGCCCTTAGAAATGTTTCAATGGTGAGTGTCATATCATTGCAGCTTCCTTTGGTGTGGTACACTAGAGTTGTAAACCTACTTCATTTTTTATCTTATACCTTAAAATGATTTGAGAGAAAATCTCAACGGTGTGGATAAAATTATTACATCACGGTGGGTCCTAGAGAGCCCTGCCCGGACGGATTACCGTCCGGGCGAGGGTAGGACGCAATCCGCGTCCTCCTTTTCAAAGTAGACCTATGGCTACGGATTATAACCGTAGCCATAGGTACCATTGATTGAATGAATGGTTAGGACCTGGTCAACCTAATCAGCTAGTCGAGGTTGACCGGGTCAGTTATCTTGCCCACTTGTTTTTTAAATTTGTCTCATTTTTTGTCTTATATCATGATGAGAGTAGTCAATTCATTTTTTTAAATTTGTCTCATTTTTTATCTTATATCATAACGAGAGTAGTCAAAATGAATTGACATGAGACCCACTTAACTTTCAATAGTAAGGAGTTCCTACCCTAAGTTGTTGTAGGCAATCTGCATCCCTTTGGATTATAAGGAATTCATGTAACCCTAGGTTACATACAAGTTGCATAACTTTTAGACAATTTAGTTTACGTATGGCTCAATTGAGTTTCAAAACTCCTTAATTGAGTGAGTTAGTTAGAGTCGAACAGTCCTAGCTACTTGGGGCTTTTATAAAGTTCACTATAATATGTGTGTTTTATTTAAGTTGTTCATTCATTTTGAAAATCATTTTAGAACACAAGCTTAAAAAGAAAGCAGATAAAAAACACAAGTAAATCACACCTACATCACAAGAATTAGTAACGATGATGATATTATTGTTGAAACCTTCTTAGAGCCCATCGTGATATATATTTGTCATTAAACCTATTCATAAAATAACGTAAACCTGGTTAAAAGGAAAATATAAAAATATCAGCTTGATCCAAAACTCCTTGAGCCCCTAAAAGAGGTTTTTGGTAAGTTGTGTTCAAGCCCCACAATGTGGCGTGGTCTACTTTAGCACTAGAGCTTCTTCATTTATTTTATCATCAAAACCTTCTTAGTAATTCAGCGAGGGAACCTAGGAATTGAGCAAGGAAACATAGGAATTGAGCAAGGGAACCTAGTAATCGAGCGAGGCAACCTAGGAATCGAGCGAGGGAACTTAGAAATTGAGCGAGGGAACCTTTAAATTCAGCGAGGCAACCTAGAACTTACACGAGGCAACCTGGAAATTAAGCGAGACAACCTAGTAATTGAGCGAGACAACTTAGGAATTGAGCGAGACAAACTACAAATCGAGCGAGGGAACCTAGGAATTGAGCGAGGGAACCAAGGAATTGAGCGAGGCAACGTAGAAATTGAGCAAGTGAACCTAGCGATTGAGCGAGGGAACCTAGACAATGAGTGAGGGAACCTTGAAATTCAGCGAGGCAACCTAGAAATTCAACAAGACAACTTAGGAATTGAGCGAGGCAAGCTCAAAATTCAATAAGGGAACTTAGGAATTGAGCGAGGGAACCACTGAAAAGGAGGGGTATTTTCATCCTCAAATTCGATGTCCATACATGAAGGTCTAGGTTGGTAAGTAGTGGTGTGCAAAATGGGTCCGATCCGGCGGATCCGATCCGGTCCGCCCCGATTCGAACAGGACCGTTAGATTGGATCGGTTAGGTTCGGGTACAAAGGGGCAGATCCGAATGCAGTTCAGATCGGATTCGGATTAGCAACAAAACCAACTGACTCGAACCGAAATCCGATCCGTTTGGATCCGAGACCATTTTCATTTTCATTTCAAAATTTTTGTACACTTAACAGAAGATTGCAGCTCCTGGTGGATGGCTTTATCGAGCCATGCCTACACCTCCTCCATTATGCCTCAGCTCAATCTCACCATCAATATGCAGAATTCAATCTCGTTGAGTGTCCCATCACCATCAAGATCGCCTTCTCTCACCATCGCCTCTGCATCTTCTTGGCTCATCCCTTCCATCCCCATAACTGCTGAATTCCTCTTGAGGCTCTCTGATGTTATCAAACCAATCGCTGGGTCCGCTAGAAGCACGAAACCACCACCAGCTCTCGATACGAAGGCGTCTCGCTTCAAACTTTTCTCGCCATTCTTTGGCAACAGATCCTTATACTATGTTTCATTCTTCTTTCTTCCTACATCAGCCATTTTTCTTTCCTTTTTTTTTTTTCTTGCTGCTTCTCAACACAACAAACAAACCTTTACAAAATATTTATGGGGGCTATGGTTGTTCATAAGATTGTTTCAGTAGTCCGCGGAACTACTTGACATTATACTCCTCAAGTTTAGCGTCCACGCTCCTCAGTCACGACCATTCGTCCTGTGTTGGGGATCGGATCATTCAATGCATGGTTCAGATCGGATTGGGTCAGGCTACTCGGATCCAGTCCCGGTTCGGATCGGATTCGGATCAGGACAATCAGATTTCGGATCGGATAGGTTTGGTCCCAATCCGATCCGACTCGGATCGATGCCCAACTCTATTGGTAAGTTAAGTTTCGTTTGCTTTATAAAAACCGTTGGACTCAATGTTGGCCAATGAACACTCGTTAGAGGAAACCATATTTGATCAGCTTCAAGATGCCATAGGAAAGGTAAACATTCAGTTACACTAAGTAACCCTTTCATGATTATAGCATATGAACTGGGAAATTGATTTATACCTAAGTTAAATGCTTCTTTTGCAATTGGATATTAGAATGAGACTATGTATTTGAGATAGTTTGTTTTGTTTAGATAGAAGTACGATGCAAAGGAATAGCCTTAGTGATACAAGCAGTACCAACAAATGTAGTAGATATGAAAATGAAGTTCTTGCAAATGAAGAAACCAACAGTCATGACAGGTTTGTGAATCCAACTACATATCTGACGCTATGATATGCATTTGAAAATTTTAGTTGGTTTGCATTGACATAATTTATTAAACGTATGCCATCCTTAATTTCTCAAATCACGAAATTTATTATTAATATTTGGTGTCTGATAATGTGAAAGAATATCTTATGAATGCCATATTTCTCAAAGAGAACTTAATGATGACCGTATCAAACTGATATATAATTATAGTTGTAACATGCTACATGCTATTTTCTCTTCCACTAAGTGCAGAGGATGACAACTGTTGACTTCATTTCTTTTCTATTAGAAGTTCCAAGTAAATGCTTACAATATTCGAAGCCTATATATCAATTTGCATCATAGTAGCAAGCAAGTTACTTCTTCACACACTAAAGCTTTGAGACATTGTAGACCTTGCAGGCAGTTTGTTCACTAGTATTTAAGTAGGGCAAAGTGGAAATTGAGTGGGGGAAACATGAAGTTCAGCAGGGTAAAGTGGAAATTGAGCGGGGCAAACATGAAAATCAGCGGGACAATCATGAAATTAAGCGGGGCAAACTGGAAATTGAGCGAGACAAACATGAAATTCGGCGGGGGAAACATGAAATTGAGCGCGGCAAACTAGAAATTGAGCGGGGCAAACTAGGATTTCAGCGGGGTAAACAAGAAATTGAGCGAGACAAACAAGAAATTCAGTGGAGGAAACATGAAATTGAGGGGGACAAACTAAAAATTGAGCGGGGCAAACATGAAATTGAGCGGGGCAAACTGAAAATTGAGCGGGTAAACTGAAAATTCAGCAGGGTAAACTAGAAATTCAACAGGGCAAACTGAAAATTCAATGGGGCAAATAAAATTCGGAAATTGAGCGAGGCAAACATGAAATTCAGCAGGGGAAACATGAAATTCAGCAGGGCAAACTAGAAATTCAGCGGGACAAATATGAAATTAAGTGGGGCAAGCATGAAATTGAGCGGGGCAATCAAGAAATTCAGTGGGGGAAACTGGAAATTCAGTGAGGGTAACATGAATTTCAATGAACTTGAAATGCAATTGAACTAGCCTAACACATAATTGAAATGCAATTGAACTAGCTTAACATGAATTTCAATGAACTTGAAATGCGACTGAAGTAGCCAAACATCAAATTCTAAAGTCATTACTCGAGGAATTCAACCAATCATGAACCGAGAATGTCGGTGACAACTCGAGCATATTGTCGAGAAGTATGTAAAATAGACCAAGAACTCTTAAAATTTGAAATCATTTTTTATGAATATGCTTTTATTGTGCTGAGTTAACTGATTTGGGCCCAAGATTCAACTTGAATGTATGTAGACTATCTACAACATTCATCCATTTTTCTATCTATATTAAGGGTTTGAGCCCAAAATCCGATTTCGCTTGCTATGCCCCATAATGATGTTTTATTTATATTTCATCATGTTCATTGGATGATGTATACATAGATGAACCAATTGTTCAAATGCAAGCTTCATTCAACAGACAATATATGAAAATATACCTGTGGTGCGTGCTTTCTTCAGTGGACTGGCCATTTTCAGAAGATGAGGAAATGCCGATGTATGGAGAGGATGCAATCCAATGAGAGAATGGTGTGATCCAGTGGAGGGATTTTCATGTTGGAGAACTTGGAATTTTTATCTTTCTTAGTGCGAAGGGAAAGTGAAAGTAACGACGGTGAAAAGTAGGGGTATTTTCGTCCTGAAATTCGTTGACCGTATGTGGAGGTCTAAGTTGGTAAGTTAAGTTTCGTTTGTTCCATAAAAACTGCTGGATAAAAGGTAGCGTGTACTGTAGTAAATTTCTCTATCATCTCTCACATTCACACATAGCTTCAAGTTTCCCTGTCATAGAATAGGCCACAAAGTACCGGAATACAGTACACCATTCTATCCTCGGTAAACGTGTCAGGCCGATGTATCAATGGTGACGGTCCATCCACTGGCCCAATAATAGATGGCTTTGTTTTAAAACTATTCCTAACAGACAATTCATCTGACACCTCTATTCACTTACTCAGTTACCGTTAGATGGATAATATTGTTTTCCGCCGTTATTTTGAAGACCCATGATCAGATAACTAGGATCATCGGAGTTATTTTTATTTTAACCCAACTTCAATCCACAGAAAGGTAAACAACATGGACAGTTAATACTGCAATTCACCTTCCAGTGTTTCAACATGTGCTCTTTAAGTCTTAAGAGATGGCTCTACCATGTTCTGTGCTCCGGTTTTTACCGTTTCATCTACGTGCATGTAATACTTCTCTACTTTACGTATATCACACGTCATTACATGGCGGTAAAGATTGCCACTATCAATCGTTAACTACACAGTAAAATCGAGCGTAAGCATGTGAGATCAGCATCTCCAGTGGGCCCACCAGATCAATATTTACCACCTTTGTATAGGTGTGGCCCACTGGACTCGACCGGATTTCACCAAGACTCATAGAGAATACTTGGATCATGGTAATTACTTGGGCAAAACTCAAGAAAAACTATAAAGAACTCGGTAACAAAAATAAAAATAAAATGGAGGATAAGAAGGAAAGTCAGCTCAATTGGTCAGGTCTGGACTTATTTATATGAGACGGGCTTATGTCTTATGAGTTGGACTACATATTATGGTCCACCTAAAAGATAACTTCCAACCCTTTTATTTGCACGTAACATCCAACCCGTTTGATAGGTTGGCTCCACCGTAAGGATTTCCTTGTAAAAATATTAACCACATTAGCTCATTGAGTGAACCACACTTGTAATTTTTTTTATCGAATGAAAAATATTATTTTCAGTGGTATGGCCCATTTAATCATTAGATGTGGCTGATTTTTACACTTGGTGATCACCCCCATTGTAGGGCCAACCTATTGGAAAGGTTGGATGTTGCATTTACTTGATGGGTTGGAAGTTTTTTTTTTTTTTCCACAGGCACACACTCACGCCGTAGTGGGCCGGATTTCACCACCTATGGGCACTCGAACCCTCAACCAGGTGTTGAAACTCCTGAGAGTCTACCACTGGAGTAAGAGCAAGGACCCACTTGATAGGTTGGAAGTTGTCCGTGGGTGGACCCTCACTTGTGGTCGAACCGGTTGGACTTGGACCTTCTCTATTTATACCTATTAAGATTCAAATAATACTAGAAAAATTCAGGAAAACTCTCGGGACTTGTTTGGGATTTGAAATCATCCAGTTGTGTTTGGGACCTTGGATTCCAAATCCCTTAGGACCTGTTTGGATTCATGCTTTGGGTGTATTGTATTGTATTCCGGTACTGTTCATGTATACATTGGGCGATATTCAAAATACATCCATCAGAAACGTGCCACTAACCAATGTTTGGATAGGATGTATTGTCCTAGCATGTATATAATTTCTAGTACTGATCAATGTTTGGAAACGATGTATAAGAGCTACACATTGTATATACATACAGATATTGGTAGTCTGTGTGCTATGAAGCGTATTTATACATGCTCAGACATTCTATCTCAGGCGGGGCCAGTGTTGTTGTTGTGATTAATCCCCGTGGTCCATCACGTTTTAGTATGAATGATGACTGTTCTACCAATGTCCCCAACTTAGATTCACCTGTTTAATTAACGGTATGGATGTCATAAAAAATGTCACAACGTCCTTAAAATAATGCTACAACGTCCTTAAAATCTAACACACAGTACACATCAACAACATCTCAACTCCAAAATATATCCAAAGGTCATGTGGCCCACACCACATGAAACACGGGGACTTGAACGCCTACCGTTGAAAATTCTTGGGCCATGGAACTTTTGGATCAAGCTGATATTTGTGTTTTCTCTTCATCCATGTTTGCCTGACCTTACGAATAGGTTGGATGACAAATAAACATCACTGTGGGCCTTAAGAAGGTTTCAACGGTGGAAGTAATTATCACAGTGTTTTCTGTGGTGTGGTACACTTCAGCTTTGGATATGCTTCATTTTTGGATTCATGCACTAAAATCAGCTAAAAATATGGATGGAAGGCGTGGATAATAATAATTACGTCACAGTGGGCCCCACAGAGTTTACTCACCACGATATACTGTGGTGAGTTGCAACACCCAGTTCTATTTACACACACTACCTATTTTGCATTGTTGGAACTGAAATAGTAAACTTTTGTACTATTTCAGTTCCAAAAAGGGCAGAAATCGGAGTATGAAATGAAAAGATGTGGGCGTAAATACCGACTGCCTATATTTATTGACCAATGAACACTGCAATTAATGTTGTTGTACAGAGGTGACTACTAAATCATGTAGCCGTTGGATCTAAAGTCATGTTGAAATGGTCAAAACCATTTATTTGGTGGACCTCACTGTGGATGAAGATAGAACTAAGATCTAATGGATTGGAATATTCTCAATGGGCCACAAATTAAAGGTTGAAAGTACGTTGTATATTCAAATGAAAAGACCTAAAACAATGGAAATTCGGAAATATCACCATTCACGGTAAGACAAACCATATGAACAGTTTGGATTAGATGGAAATGGGAAACGGATTGGCTACTCCCCCTGACACCAGCCCCGGAGCTGGTGGTCGGTGCTCTGTGGGCCCCACCATGATGTATGTGTTTCATCCATTCCGTTCATCCATTTTTAAATATCATTTTATGATTTTATTTAAAAAATGGGAGGGATATAAATCTCAAGTGTATCACACCATAGGAAAAAAATAGTGATTGGATATCAATCATTTAAATCCTCCTAAGGCCCGATGTACTGTTTATTTGACATCCAATCCGTTGATTAGGTCATAAAAACCCAGATGAAGGGATAAAACAAAGATCAACTTGATCAAATACTTTTATGGCCCCCAAAAAGTTTTTAACGGTCGAAGCTCATTAAACACTGTTTCCTGTAATGTGGTCCACTTGAGACTGGGATATACCTTATTTTTTTTGCTTTATCATAAATTGATCTACAAAAGTAGATGAACGGAATGGATGAAACACATACATCATGGTGGGCCCACAGAGCACCGACCACCAGCTCCGGGGCTGGTGTCAGGGGGAGTAGCCAATCCGTTTCCATGGAAATGACCCAAATCAAACGGCTACAATTAAAGATTGCAATACCGTCAGATGTACTGCAGCGGAAATAGATTTTAACTCTATGGAAAGATCTGGGCCGTTTGCCAAGCGGGCACAAACAAATGGGATTGGCTAAAAATCGGGTTGGACCATACATCAGGTGGGCCATACCGTACTTTTTGAAATTCGTCAGCACGCGTTTACAACACAATGAAGACATTGTACAGATGTCAGCGGACGCCTCTGACAGTACAATACATTCGGTCACAATACATTCGGTCAGAATTTTTAGCTTGACTATGTATTCACACGCGTGGTATGCCAGGGATGGCTACTCCGAACCAAACAGGGTTAATGTCGCATTAGTCCCATTAATACAATGCAATATGCCTTAACCGCAAATTCAAACAGGCTCTTATAATCCAAAAGTAACTATGCATAATATATTTATGGGGGTTTAAATTTAATTACTAAATCAACTTTAATATCTGTAATTAGCGTACATATGTAATGTTTAACACAATGGTTATAATAAGCCTATTGAAACATACTTTGCCCAAAAATGATAAAATTCCAAGTCTCATATGAGCCACAAACACAAGATTACATTCGAGTAACTAACCAACAAATTTAACCATTGACTTACATGGACAATGTTCGGATGGCAATTGATGTTGAAAAAATTTACAGAATAATATTTTTTCTGTAAAATATGGAATCCGAAAAATCCAAGATCTTAAATAAGGACAGGTTAAAGCACGTCTAGGACGCTGTCCTTAAAGCGTTATTTGCCCCTACTCAAGCGAATTGAGCATGTTGATAGGTTATAGATAAACCACTTCTAGGATACAATGAGCCTAATGTGGGTCTGCGTTCAACAAACACGAAGGCCCACTAATGGAACTCTTTTACCCACAGTCTGACAGAAGTACAATAAAAGAAAAATCTCAAAAAGAAAAGAGAAGAGAAGTTGTAATTTAGACCACTGCACTGGTTTGTTCTTTAGCTACTGACTCAATTGAACCGTTTTAGACCACACCGCTAGTCTGTTCTTCAAGCAATGGTTCAACCTTGCTGTCTTACTTGGAGAGTTACTAGAGTATAAGAGAAGAGTGACTATCTCAGTTCGTATGTGTTTGCTGGAGTGGGTTGAGAGATGATTTGGAAACCCATCCAGACCTTGTTTATATAGGCTGTGGTGGCTGGGGGTTATGGTCCATGGAAATAAATCTCATGACCGTTTTCTAGCTATTGGAGAAAACTGGCCGTTTTATAGCTGTTTTCTGACTGTTGTACATGGACCATTAAGCTACTGCATGCTGACTATTGTGAGACAGCGGCTAGCCGTTTATAGCTGTTAGGCTAGCCACATGCAGCAGTTTATGCATTGTCTGCAATGAATTGCAGGAGGAGTTACACCTCTGCTGCAACAACTCTATTCCAGCCTCTATATATACTGAGAGACCCTCATTCGGTCCTCTAGTCTCTCTTCCAATCGGCCATCTGCCTTAGCCACCTAGTCGCGGTGTGCAAAGTACGCCGTTAGCGCCTCTACAGCCACACTGCCTCACATGCCCATGCCCTCGCACCGAGCCCGAGCCCGTGCGTACGCACTGGAACACGCAAGTCTCATGGTCCATGAACTATGTGGGCAAATAATAAGGTGCTCTGCACTATTTATTTAAACCTTTAAATCTTCTCTTCCCTTTCCTATGTGAGACTATTCAAAAACTCCATAAAAATGCTTTTTACAAACATTTTTTAATATATATTATATTATATTTTTTAAAAAATATACTTTATAACAATTGATAATCTGATTGTTTTGAGATATCATCAGTGAACCATGTGCACAATAGATTAATAGCCTAGTGACACATATGTTACACAACTCTTAAAATGATTTTAGATGTAATCCAAGCTTTCACCTTGGATTACTTTATGGTGCCAAACATACGAAGGGATTTGAAATCCCCTCAAAACCCCCCGAATCCATGGTGCCAAATGGCTCCTAATGAGTTTTTGAGAAACTCATTGAGTTTTTCAAGTTGACCCACTTTACCATATTTGAAGTTGAGCTTAATTTTGTTTCTAAACTATGATATAAACCATTGGAGCGAGTGTTGCTCAATGAATGGACCATGCCTCAAAGAAGCCTTAGATGTCGCAAATCTTAAGTTTCGAACCCTTTGATTACCGGCCTTAAAATAAACGGTAACAATAGAATATGGAAACCTACATTCAAAGAAAATGATTAAAGATCATATGGCTAAGACCTTCTAATCTAGGAGATTTTTGGGGAATCGTCCATTTATAGTGGGGTCCATTAAATAAACACTCTTGGCCACAGTTAATTAATCTACTCATATCCTCCCATTAAAGGATGGCATAATAGTACTCCCCTGTTTTCTTTGAATATAATAGGTAGTGGGCCCTAAGTTTGGGCTACTCCTTACAAAAAAAAAAAAAAAAAAAAAAAGGATGGCATAATGAAATATCGTCACCTACGGTCGAGAATGGTAACAAATTAGTGTGGCATGTGTGTAACTTAAACTATCCAAAGCTATAGTCCCAATTTGAACAGTTGGGAAACTGAAAATTTACATTGATTTAATATTAACTGTCCATTTGGATTGGGGGACATTTATTGAACGGCCAAAAATGAAAAATAGTCAATGTCCGAATCTAACAAGCAAATGTTCCCATTAATTACAAGGTCACGGTAATTGAATCATTTGACATTTGGATTGACGTGTTCAATTAATTGATGGCCCACCTTTTGGACGGTACAGATGGTATGAGAAAACATAAATTGTATTTCCAGTTGGAATTAATGCAATTTATTCACGGTTAAGTACTTGAACAAAACTATAAGTTGTTGCATGCGTGTCCTGGATTCTGGCCGTTCATCAGGTATATATAGCACCATTGTGCAAGTGCCGTGACAAAGAAGTTAGAACTTTTACAGGCCAGTTCTTTCCATATTGTCACCTCATGATGACCATGTTGTATTTTAAATTATTTTCAAATAATTTAGTGTTTCAAAATATCCATTGAAACGGGCAATGGCTGTGGCCCATAGGTGCCCTATGAATGTGTCTTTTCATTTATCTCCGAAAGGTCGCATCCTTTCATATTTTATTTTGAAAAGTTGTGTCTTTTGAAGCCTAAGGGTCACACCACTTGAGTTTAAAGTCACAACCCTTTATGAAAAGGTGTCTCCACACCCTTAAGGGTATTTTCACAAAGTCTACAAATAGACTTCTGATTTTAAGTTTTAGAATGAATTAGAAAATTGATTTTCTCTTTAAAAATTTTGTTTAAGTATTTTCTATTTCAGGTTAAGACTACAAGTGGTTCAAGCCCATGTACAGTGAGTGCATCGTTGGAACCGGTTCATAGTCATTGTATCCTGGAGATCGATTACTCTGAAACCTGTTGCACTTAGGACGCTGTCCAAGGGGAGCAAATTCGATTTCAAGCCGAGTGACTTACGTCATGCCTCGACTTCTATAAACCGATAAGTTCTCTTTTTCTGAATTTAAATTTATTTTATTTAAATAGTTTTTCAAACTCTATATCCCAACAATCTTAAAATCGAATATGTTTGAAAAACTATTTAAGAATTACAGTTGCATCTATCTAATTGGAATAGTCCAAAATGAAACCACACCAACCCGATTTGTGAGCCATGGCCCATATAATCTAGAGTTGTCATATCCCACGTCCCTAATGGTCAAGATATTGTAGATACTTGTTATGTAAGTTCGTTGAACCACATGTACAAAAGTGAATGTATGCACCGACTAAGAATGGTTAGAGTACTTTAGATCTTGATATCTATAAATGAGAATGGTTAGACTATAATCAAACATATAAGAGACCTAGATTCCTAAATAATTGGCCGGGTTCGTTGTAATCCCTGTTAGCACAAAGTATGATCCTCAAGTTGTCAGATGGGTCGGGCTAAGGCCATCTTGGTTACTAGAGCTATAACCTACATATGGTCTTTATGTCCCAAACACATACCATTCTATCACACACAAGTAAAATCCAAGAAATCTATAATCCCTACCTCTTGGATAATGTCAGGCCTCGTTCACTCATAAGAAAACCTGCATTTAGTAGATTTCTCAAAATCATGATATGACATTAAGGAGCTTTTTTTTTTTTAGATTTCAAAATTTACGATTTATTCTCTTATAGTTTGAGCTAAATGAAACCTTCACATAAAATAAATCAAACTGTTGAATCATATTGAGTAGGACATACACTAATCTCAACATTTAGGTACAATGAAGATCAACCCAAAATACATTTTAAAATGGGATTTTGTGTTGGGATTCCTATCATATTAGGAATTTTTATTTGTAGACCACCATGCATGGTTAAAAAGAAAACTTTGTAAAGAAAAATGTGAAAGAAACTCGAGAATGCAATCTTCCAAAGTATCTTTCAAAATGGGCTTGATAGGTCGATGGTGTGGTCACTATCCCATAAGTCTGCTAGTTGCTCACAAGCGGATGGGTAATATTCCTTGTACAGTTAACCGGATGAATGATCTAAATTTGTCACTTATATGCCAGAGATAGAATTCTTAGTATTAAGAAATGTTGTTGTTAATTATGTGCCTTCCCATCATTTTCAAGTTGGTGCAAACCTTAAAAAATATTTTAACAAGGAGTATCTGGTGGTTATAACCGTTCTATCTGAACTTGACATGTTGCATGAGAGCAAATGACATTCCAATGACCCTTGATCTAGTCCACTGATTTGATGGACCTCACATGAGAACAAAATCGCCAAATATGGAAGGAGTTGAATGTCCCAATAACGAGATTTCTTGGACAATCTCATTAAATAAATAAATAAATAAAAAGGTGGAGATGACTCAAATCCAAATGGGTGTAAATGAAAATAATAATAATAATAATAATAGTAATAATGAACTGATAATCAAAGCACTTGTTCAGTGGGAATAAAGTGGACAGTTAGAATCATCTATATATCTTAATTGCTTGTGGGTTTATTCTCTTTTGAATTTGTTCTCCTAGGCAACCTTTTAATACTTTAACAGAGCACTGTGGTTTATACGCATGCAATCTATAATTTTATGTGATATATATCTTTGGATAATCTAATCTGGGCCCAATTTTGATAATCAAGACTATTCAACTAATGTGCCGGACCATGTATAATGTGTATCACAAATTATTCTCCCATTAGACAATCTTACATGTCCAATTTATGGACTGCAAGTGGATGGTTTACTATTTACTTTATGATGAGAAAATTTGGAAAGTATTTGATGGCGACTGATGGTGGGTAACGCAAGAGTGTATGGTCTGAATCGTAAAAAAATGGGGCATATTATATATTGATGGTGCTAGAACAAATATAACATGTTATTTTGATCAAGTGCATGTTAAGGAGTAATGCACAGTTATACACTAAGTGTCACTGCACACATGTTTGTAACATGAATAGTTCATTAGTGGGTTCTTCTTTGTATTTATAGTGACTTAAAAATTAAGTTATAAAGTGGACCAACAATTAGTATAAATAACCTTTATGATAATGAGTGCACACAAGGAATAAATGAGTATATTACATTGAACTTGATCAAATCAATGGCCAAATCTATCAAACCATGGGCCCACTTATCACTACGTATCTATAGACAACACACATTATTCACTTTGTATCGTTGCATGTATCTTGTGGCTTTTGATCCATCCTATGTGGGTTGATGATTGATAGTTCGTCTTGTATTCATGTGTTATATGTACAAAATATATTATTCTCATTTTAATATCAAAAATTAAACAATGTATGACTCTTGATATATAGTTACTAAAAGATTGTACATATGTGGAAAAGATATCATTTATAAAGATTTTAAATTAAGGGGGTTATGTATTTAGATGTACTACAATATTCCAAAGTTATAAATCCATACAAATATTATATTGACGCATGTGGGATGATTAGACTGGTGTATTTTAAAATATTACCTTTTGTGGTACCAATAGATGAAAGCTCTAAACCTTACATGTGTATTACTTTTCCAAATATTAAGTACTTGATAACTCACGTTATATGAATGCTTGTCTCTCTAGAGTTTCACTTATCATGAAGCAAAGGGTGACTTGATTTTCTCAAGTGGACTAGTTGTGAATGTGCCTTAATTCAATCTTAATTCTGACTTACATTTTATTATGTAGAAAGTGATATTATAAAATATTGGGTACAGTAACAGATGGACCATCGGCACATATTACTTAACTGTTTAACGCACTTATCGCTGCTTTTCTATAAACGGTTCATATTATTACTCTTATACATAAAGTTGTTGATAGGGTGACGAGTGTATATGCTTAATTTATAAGACAAGTTATGAAATAATATTACTTACTTAGAAAGGTAAACTATCTCAAGTCAGACATGCCTACTCCGAACGAGTGCGTTTGACTTTGTCCATAAGAAAAAAACAACCACAATTTTGGAACTTCAAAATGATAACCGAGTCACTGAATTGGTTCGATCCGAGTTCAATTCGAGTTGGATTCAAGCTGGATTCGATCCGAGTTGAGTCAAGTTGGGGCCCGCTCGAACTCGGCTCAAATTCATTTTCGAGCTCAAAAAATAAGCTCGACTCGGCTTGAACTCAGCTTTGAACCGAGTCGAATTGAGCTTTTTCGAGTTGAGTTGAGTCGAGTGAGCTAACCGAGCTAGCTCAGTTCGTGTACACCCCTACATCTTACATAAGTTTAAAATGTACGGACACAATTATAGAGGGACCCACCTGATGAACATCTCATCATTTGGCCTATTTTATCCCTGCAAGTAATCATACAAAACTATTTTTTGAGGCACAAAGCTCCTCAAGCATGGGCAATTTTGTCCTCTGATTTATTTGGGTCCTCTTTGTGCAAATCCAACACCTGCACAAGGACGTTGTGCAGCTAAACACCTGTGGGATCCACCATGATATATGTGTGTAACATCAAATCTTCACCGTTGAAGGATCCTTACTCTTGGACGGGTGGTAGACTCCTGGGAGTTTCAACTCCCGTTCCACGGTTCGAGTATCCATAGGGGGGTGGAATTCCCCAGGTGTAGGGAGTGAGTGTGTGCGTGTGTGGGGGCGTGTGTTGTGTGTGCGTGCGTAAAATTAAAAAAAAAAAATCTTCACCGTTGAAACCATCTTAGCGCGTTCTCGCGTCTTTCTCTGAATTGCCCCACGTTTCTCTATAAAATGAAGAAAACAAGGAAAGAACGAAGGAATGGCATTAATAACATGAATAAGACACTAAAGAATAAAGAGATGCATGGTCATTTTCATAAGGAACAGGACACTAAAGAAATAAAGGGTAGTATTGTCATTTTCATAAGAACTTTGGCCCATCAGACGCCACCACTATACACAAGAAAAGGATAATTTGGTCATTTTACATGAAGCTCGCAAGGGTACATTGGTCAATTAAATAATCAGTTCTATAATGTGAAAACGAGGTGCAACAAAATTGAAAATGTCAATGGCCGTTCTGCATGTCATTCGGTGGAAGAGAGCTGATCCCTTACAGCCTCGTCTTTTCCGTCGCCACATTTGAAAATTCGTACTATGTAAAACGGACGCGGATTTCCTGCAAAAGCCGTTGGCATGAAGTTCCTCCGCAAGGATTTTACGTGGGGCCCACTGCAATGTTTTTTTAGAAAGAAACTCAGTCCATTCGTTTTCCGAGCTTTTTAGGACAGGCGACCAAAAATAATTTATATCCAAAAAATAACTAGGCCATGCCGGAGGAAACAGTGGAGATTTAGTGACCACCGTAGATACATTTATAATGCCACAAAAGTTTTGTATCGGTTTAAAATCTCGGTGTTTTCACTTCATCTCAATGAAAATGACCTTATAAACGGTTTGGATGGAATATAAACATCAAGGCGGGACTTAGGAAAGTTTCAACGGCTGTTATTCTTTTCCGAACTATTTCATCTCGTATGGCCCACTTGAGTTATGTATCCTCCTAATTCTTTGTCACATGTCTTATAATGAGTTGAAAAACTGGATGGACGGGTTAGATTTCTCACAAACATCACAGTTAGTCCCACGCAGAATACTTCCGCGGGAAAACGGCTTTGGCAGTAAATCCGCAGTCCTGGAAGCAGATTGGCTGGTGTACCACACACACCGACCTGGCTGGTGTGGCTACGTGTTGTTTCAAGATGAGACACTCCTCGGCTTAAATCCACAATGATGTATTGATCATATCCATGCCGTCAATCTAATGGGGAGATCATTTTAGAGCATGAGTCCAAAAATCAGCCATATCCAAAACTTAAGTGGAACGCACCAAAAATAGTAATTCTCAATGTCTAAACATTCTTAGGACTCAAAATAAATTTTATTTTTAATTTAATTTGTTCATGAGGTCGAACATACCTGATGAAGAGCAAAATCAAACAAATATTATATTGATCCAAAACTTTTTTAACCTCATAAGGTTGTCGAGCTTGCCAAATGGACAGACGGTTAGGATGTAACACATGTATCATGATGGGCCTATAGCACCTGGTGATGTACACAGCAGCAGGGTCAATGGTGCGTGGTACACCAGCCAATCCGCTTACAGTAGCCCCCACCACGAAGATCGCTTGGCACAAAAATAATGATGATACGCTCATCGGGTAGGGTATGGCTATATGTTGAGTCATGACATACGATACGCTTATCGGGTAGGGTATGGCTATATGTTGAGTCATGACATTGGCTTTCAATGTGGGCCATACGATGAGTGGAATGGCTTAATTTTTGTCCTAGATAATCTTCCTGTGGTTTTGTCATATATATATATATATATATATATATATATATATATATATATATATGCGGTCGAGCTCATGGGAACTCCCCATGAGGTCGAGCTGTGTGGGCCAGACAACAATATATGTCGAACATCAACACCATTCATTAATTTGATGGGTCTGCTTTAAATTATGGGATATCTAAAGAATCAGCCGTATAAGGAACTTCGGTGGGCCATACCATCTAAAATTATGTGAAGACATGCCTAAAACATATGAAAGTACTTAGTGGGGCCCACTTGAAATTTGGATGCGTCTGAAACTTGGTCTGACTCCTCATCTAAGTGGGACACACATAATGGATGGGCTGGATTTGTGAACCACATCTCAGTGGGCCCAAAAAATGGTTATGAATGTTTTAATGGAGGGTAACCCCTCTCAACTTTTGTATTTGGTGTGGCCCACACAAGTCATAGATTGACTTGATTTTTAAGCCCTAGGCCCACTATGGAATGGTGCATCTGACTGATGGGGTAGATTTTAGACATACGTCACAGTGGAGCTCACATAGTGGAACCTCATGGGAAGTTCCCATAAGGTCGACCTCATAGTACCATTTTCATATATATATATATATATATATATATATATATATATATATATATATATATATCTGTGTGTGTGTTGAGAAGTGGAGCCACATTTGGTGCCGCACACGACTGGTCGTCGCCCCTATTCGACCGGTCTTGGCGCCCACTCGACCGGTCATGGACTGGCTCGACTCAAAGTCTAGCGAGCATCAATTTTGGGTTCCGAAGTGCTCGATCGGTCGTGGCCCTAGCATGAGCGGTCGTGGAATCCTCTCGACCGGTCGTGCAGTCTGCTCGACCAGTCATGGTTATGTAGATTCGTTTCCGATTTTGATGCGGACTGTGGATTTTTGAGTCGCCTTTCGCAAGGGTGCAAAAGGGAAGTTGCCTAAACTATAAATAAGTATCCCTAGGGCTATTCTAGGGTTAAGGTGAATATTGGGGAGTTATTCTAAGGTGTGGGCAAAGGGTTTTCTCTGTATTTCCAAGGAAGAGGTTAGTATATTGCCTTGTAATCTTCGTTATTCTTCATAGTGGAAGTTTACATCCGTAGTTTTTTATCCTAGTTTGGAGTTTTTCCACGTATATCTTGTCTTGTGGTTTGTTTGGATTGCTTTGATCTGTTTCTAGTTTATATTTCTTCTTGTTTATCGTTCGTGGGTGAGACTTGAGATTGGATCTCGGTTCACTGCGTTGTTGGCATGCTGCGCAACAACTGGTATTAGAGCTATTGGTTTAGTTCTATTGGGAGCAATGACAGAAGAATGGAAAACTAGAATTGAGAAGTTTGATGGTTCAAACTTTGCCTTTTGGAAGATGCATATGGAGGATTATCTGTATCAGAATGACCTCTATATTCCTATAGGAGGACAAGAGAAGAAACCAGAAAAGATGACAAATGATGAATAATTTTTATTGGATCAGAAGGCTTTAGGAACGATCCGACTCTCTTTTTCTAAGAGCGTCGCCTTCAATATATCTAAGGTGAAAACTACAAAAGAATTAATGGAAGCCCTAGCCACTATGTATGAAAAACCCTCTACGTCCAACAAGGTTCATCTTATGAAACAACTATTCAACATGAAGATGTCAGATAGTGGGAGCGTGACTGAACATCTAAACGAGTTCAATACAGTCACGAGCCAGTTGGAATCCGTTGGTGTAACACCTCGAATTTTTGCCACTTGGAATTAGACGTCCTTAGGCAATGGGTCGATCCTAACACCTTATTAATTTCTTAAAACTCAAGCACAAATGCCAAAATCTCAATTTAACCCATTTATTTACAAATCTCTCATTTCACCTTTCACCACCTTGTTATTTAGATGTTTTTAAGTACTTTCATATTAGGCATGAATCCTATAGTTTAGGTAATGAAGAACAATACCTTAGAAATCCGTACAAAGACCCGAGGACCACCTCAGGCAGAAATCACTAAGTACCAAATCCTTTAGAAATTAGATGAAAATTAACTAAGTGTTAAACTAGATTAGCTACGAAATCCGCTTGATCCACTTTAAATACGATCTGTAAGACCCAAAACTTGTAGAATCATTGACGCTAGGTTACCCTAAAATCTAGGATCAAACTCTATTCCTGGTTGCTCTCGGGAGCACATTGAAACTCCGTATTAGATCTGGACTGCACGTCGAAAGTCCGATGACCGCGAGACTAAATGTTTAGGATTGCCTTGCTGGGCTTGACAACCATCTCAGAAATCAAATCCAGATAGTGTCCCGGGACGATTCGCTTGAGCCCGGAGTGAAGAGTGTGAGAAAACGTGATTTTCTTTAGAAAATATATCTAATTTAAGTAATCTGAGACTTGTCGTTTGCGGGCCAGACATAAGCAATCAGACCGTCAGAAGACCCAATTACACCCTTAGATCAGGGGAAATTTCATACACAAGTCAGTGTACTTGTGACCCTGATCGAGTTTCGGTGACCGTTGAACTGAAACTGGTCCGCCACACGTGATCTGGAAACCCGACGGGAACGTAAACTTAACTCGACCTAGATCCAAGGTCAGTGATCTTAAGTCCGACCTTTGGCTCAACAGGGGGCTCCGGAAGTGCTCCGTTGAGCTGAAACAGATGCTCTTTGGACATAACCTAAGTATACCTTGGCCCTGGGGCCATTCCCATCAGTTTTGGGCCTATATAAGGGCCTTAAGCCCTCACTCTCTCATCCCATACGAATTTGGGAAACCCTAGGAGAGAGAAGAGAGAAAAGAGAAGGAAAGAGAGAGAAAGTGTGAGGGATTGCTGGAGTTTCTTCTTGGGATTCAAACTCACTCATCTACGTGCCTAACTATGACTACTGTGTCACTTTTCCGGCGATTCCGACTCCGTTATTGGTTAAGAAAACCTAACCCTTATCTGTTCTAGGGTTTCAATTGTTGTAAGTAGCGGAATAGCTAACTTAACTCGTGCTATAAGTTATCATATCAACGTTGGCGAAGGCTTAGAATTTCTAGTGAATTCATTACGTTTCTACGGCGTAAGGTGCGGACTTTAAACGTATAGGTTATGGTTTTCAAAGCTTTCAATGTCAGTTAATGATATATTACTGACGTGGATGCTATTACACATGTACAAAGTGCTGTCCGTTTCATTTTTCATATATACATTAACTACGTTGGATATACTGTATTCTTCGTATTTATAGAAAATACCGTATATGTATGAAATTTAGATTTGTGCTTAACATGTTTATTTGTCGTGATTATATGCTTGTTATATGTACGACAACTCCTTAGCGAAAGGACTTGCCATAAATCACGCCACGGCCAATAAATGCTATATATGTTAAAGTGTGTAGCCCAAGTGTTTGTGGAAATGAATGAATGAATATGGAACTTGGATTCATGCTTGCCATGACTATCCGTCGTGGGTGCACGTGTGTTATAAATGGGGCAATTCCCTAGCAAAATAATTTGGCCTAATACCTATGTGATCCACATACGTCATGTATGTGGATGTATGTAGCCTAAAGTGTTTGTTGAAATGTCTGACTAAGTAGTAGTTAGTAAATTGTAATGTATAAGGGTGTTGAGATATGCTGCTTAACTCCTTTAATTATGTGTATGATTTTCTCCATGTACTGTATATTATAGTATCTGTTTATCTATGTAATGCATATGTATAAATCCATGTTTAAGTTGTATTCCATAAAAGCCGTGATGGGTGATGGGAGAGTAGTGTAACAATTCCGTGCAACTGCCCTGGCAACCCTAAAGCGGACATTATCAGACCTTTGATTGTATGATTTGAAATCTTGATTCATTACTGCTTTAATTGTCTTCTAGGATATTTTGTTATAATTAAATGTGATTGAGGCTATTGTATAGTCCAGGCAATCGGTAACCGATCCTAGATTGGTGGCTGATGTTGTTTCACCACATAGGATGCGTTCGATGAATCCGAGTCGTACGATGGTTGTCGACAGTAGTACCTTGTCGGCTACTTCAGCGTACGCTCGTACCAGTCTAGCTTATTAAGTAACCCGATTGACCCGATGTATGTTCACCATGTTTGGACGCTATTGCTTGAACCTAGGATACCGAACTCACCATTGAAAACCCTGTTAACCTTGGTACCTCGATCCACTAAGACTCATGAGCCGGGCATGGTGGTATGGGACACCTTGGTCGAGCTGTCGGCCTACACTGGGGTGATGTGCCTCCCCGTAGTGACCAGTGAGTAACCCAGACTCGTGAGCCGAATACGGTGGTATGGGACGTTGTATTTGAGCTATCGGCCTACATTGATAAGGTGATGGGGGAGTGGTGTAACGAGTGCGTGTAACAGCCCTGACAGCCCTTTGTAGTGACCTCAAGCATATTCTAAATCTATGGTGAGGCGACGAGCCTTCCTGTAGTAAACAGAGTATAAACTAGGCCTGTATTGATAAGGTGATGGGGAGCGGTGCAATGAGTGCGTGTAACAGCCCTGACAACCCTTTACAGTGACCTAGAACCGCATCATCGTATGAGATTATCTAGGACTGACGACCCTAGAATGGATTATTGTTTGGGAATAATATAAGGGAGGTACCTTAGTTTTCCAATACTGCTGTATGAAAAGGACTAATAATAACTCGGTAATCACGCTCATAACATAACATTGCATGTGCCTAGAAGATGTGGAACACTGAGGGATGAACACATGCCGCGAACGTAAGATGTTGTCGCACGAGGGAGCATTGGCGAGGGCATGCATCATGACTACATTTCATCCTTGCATTAATAAGAGTAGTTAGGATTGTTTGACTGTACTGCTTTATCATTACTGCTTGACTGAATTGATAACATGTTAACCTATGCTTTATTGTTCCACTGAGTTAGCTACTCACTCCCATGTTACGGGACGGTGTTCTGGACACCCACCAGACTCTGTCTTAGATGCAGGTATCGACGAGACGCAGGAGGCTGAGCCTGATTACTATGATGATCAGGATGAGTTCTCCTACATGCAGTTCTCTGGAGGCTTCGCTTAGGCCATTCAGATGATGGGACTACAAGGTTTACCATTATAGTTATATCATTTTTTTGGCATTTTGATTTTGAAACTAATACATGTATATGGTGACTCAGTAATGTGTTCATACTCTGGAGACCGATTGTGACCGTTTCTAGCTTTATATACATCTTTCAGTCTTCCGCTTGCGTTTTATAACTTGATCTGGAGTATGAATTAGTATTTTGGTACAATCCCACTCATGATTAATGCACTAACACTGTCAACATTCAATCATAAGCATTTATGTTGCATAAGTGATGTTTTGGAACTCAGGTGTTGAGTTGCTACTCGACCCCCGATTTTCAGGGCGTTACAAGATGGTATCAGTGCATGATTTGGATTAAACCAGACATGAGTTATGGTTACACGATGTACACTGATGCATTTCAACTTAGGTGGGTGCGAGAAATATAGAAACAGTCGTAGGTTGTCCCAGTTTCACCAATCGGCAAAGTTCACTAAAAACGGTCGTCGAGATCGGGTCCGTACTCTTCTGTGATCGCATGAGTCCACTCCAAATCACTTCTAGACCGTTTATCGACGGGTTTAGACAGTAAATTACCCTATCCCAGCCGTTAAAAATCGGTAAATGCAAGTATACATCAGAAACTACCCGAAATGACCCGAAACGACTCAAAACGGAGTCGGGGGCCAAATGGGACACCTCCGGGGGGATCCAGAGTGGGCCCCATATCTTTTTGGGACCCAGGGGGCAGGAGGACCTCGCCCCATTGGCGAGCCCTCGCCGAACACTCCAGGGAGTGGCGAGGGCCTCTCCGAGTCAGGGAGGCCTCGCCGGTTAGTGGGCTTGGCCGGGCGGGCCGATCGTGTTTGGGGCCTAGTATGGCCCACTGATCCATGGTTGCTCAGTTAAAACCCCCCCAAACACATACCTCCTTCACAAACCACCACTCCAAGCTCTCCTTTCTTCACAAAACTTCTGATTTTTCACAAAAATTGCCCCTCCAACCTCTTCCTCTTTCATTTTCGTGCACCATACCTATCACCCTATCAAGACCCTCCTCCATTGATCCCTACCCTCTCCATTCTCTCTCATTTGAGCCCTTACATCTCCCATTTGTGGTTCAAAATCGTGTAAGCTCTCTAACCCATCCTATCTCTCCATTTTCCTCCTTCAACTACTGTCATTTGAGCCTTGACACACCCCTTGGAGGCTCAAATCCATGGAGAACCAAAGAAATCAGCCCTTTTCCCCCTCTTTTTCACTTCCCATAGCCTTCTTCGAGTTCATTGCGGCCATTTTCTAAATTTCCACTTTTTTCTCTCTCATGGGAAAGAGAAAGGGTGTCCCTCCTCCTTCGCCAGACTCTGATGCCTAGTCATCCATGCTGCCGCCTTGTGGCTTGTTTTTTTTGTACTATAATAGGCTCCTTGTGTTTTCGTGTTGATAGTCCTAGTAGTGTAGTAGTTGGTAGGATGTTTTAAATGTTTGAGGTCTTAGTTGTATTAGCTTACATGCATCTTCTGGCAAGATTCATGTAACACTGTGTCTCATATATTATGGCAAAGTTTGGTAAATGAAACACAAGGCTCATTTTCCAAAGCTTATAAAATTAATTTTAATCCCATCCCACCCTCCTACCAAACATGCCACTCCCAATCCCGAGTCCCATTTAATACAACTTAATATTATTAGCCAAACAGGACCTTAGAGTTGTAGACCTAGAGTTGGTACTCCTAGATTTTGCAAACAAATCTGACAGTATGGGAAATCCAGTAAATTAATAGTATGAACCCTAGGACCTCCTTAGATAGTGTGGGTATATGCGTAGTGCTCAAGCGCAGTTAATTCCAATCAGATAACTTTTGACCCTAAGCGATAAACAATTTCTTGTATTAGAAAGGGTGTGAAATCATCTCGCGTATAAGCATAGACTTTAGATTACAACTATTGGTTGGTTATACTAACGAATATAAAATACTGATTATGCTACGACCATTAAAAGATAGACCTAGTTAGTTGGCTTGATTAGGTTGGAGTGAGATCTCATTCCTTCGTTGAATTCCCCTAATACTTATATGCTTATTTAATAACTCTTAGAAAAGCTGTTTTAACTAGAAACTATTCACGCTTAGAGAAAAGTTATATATCCCGCTGCTTGAACATTAGCTCAAAACAACACACCCCCTAGGATTGTCTTCTCACGGGCTTATTGCAATCGGGAACACGGAGTAAAGAACTATATATAAGCGAGGTATTTTCGGTTTGAATCGAATTCTCAATCCTGGTAGTTACCAATGAACTTTATGCTCTGATCAAGCAGAAGGTTGGGATCGACTAGGATTAAGAACTGATACGACAAATTTTCTGTCTTCACGAGGCAGAAGGTCTATGTATCCGGCTCAGACCCACTACACAACTTTCCTTCCATGTTGGCCCTACCACCTACACCCAAAGTTTATTACTTCGTCTTTGAGAAGTGTTACAAACATATAGCCAATAGAGATTTTCTCTTTAGGCCCAAGGAATTTCTTAAATAGGCAACAGATAGTTAGGAAGTAGGTCCCAAATCATATGCCATGGTGGCATACATATTGTGCATATGACCCTAGAAAGATAGTTAACCTATTTTGTCCAAATTCCATAGGTACTAATAATGTATATATTATCTTACAGTATTAAACTAGACACGATTAAAGAAGATAAGTCAGGACCGTAGTAAAGGTCCTTTCTTTGGTAGAATTAGACATCTTATTACAAATTTACACCCGTCCCAGAAATCAACCTTAACACACATTGTTTTCGCTCCTTTCTATAACCAGAGGTACCAATGCCATAGTATACATCATCGATGGAAGGAAGACCAATGTATTGGGAGATCATATCCCATTTCATGTCAAGGATAGGTCCTAGATTACACCTTGTTCCGATATACGGATCAAGATATAGATTATTGAGCCTTGAGACTAGACATAATTTTTAAAGGGGGTAGAATATTATGATCTCAATCTAGTTAGGTCAGCTAATACATTCGTTGGATCAGAGTGGCGCAGCGGAAACGTGGTGGACCCATGCCCCATTGGCACAAGATCGAAGGAAATTGATCCAGGTTATGCGTAGGGTTAGGTCATTAAATAGGATCGTTAATAATTAGGATTTAAGTGTTAAACCAATTCATATTACAGAATAGGCCTAACAATGGATACGAACTGAACTACAATAGCCAAGGTCAGTGTATTTATAACGGTGCTCGTTGAATACGAACCCAATAGAAGCCTTAGCCAATTTCAGGGCAAAGAAGTTTTAAGGAGAATAGACTGAATTAAGCCAGACTAGCATAGATAGTGTACACCCTGCCACGCGTATAAACTTGAACTCGACAAAAATTTAGGCAATTGCACTAAGAAAATCTTTACTTACCCTTAGCCAATTTCGGGGACGAAATTATTTTTAAGAGGGGTAGATTATAACACCCTGGATTTTTGCCACTTGGAATTAGACGTCCTTAGGCAATGGGTCTATCCTAACACCTTATTAATTTCTCAAAACTCAAGCAGAAGGGCCAAAATCCCTTTTTAACTCATTTATTTACAAATCTCTCATTTCACCTTTCACCACCTTGTTATTTAGATGTTTTTAAGTACTTTCATATTAGGCATGAATCCTATAGTTTAGGTAATGAAGAACAATACCTTAGAAATCCGTACAAAGACCCGAGGACCACCTCTGGCAGAAATCACTAAGTATCAAATCCTTTAGAAATTAGACGAAAATTAACTAAGTGTTAAACTAGATTAGCTACGAAATCCGCTTAATCCACTTTAAATATGATCTGCAAGACCCAAAACTTGTAGAATCATTGACGCTAGGTTACCCTAAAATCTAAGATCAAACTCTATTCCTGGTTGCTCTCGAGAGCACATTGAAACTCCGTATCAGATCTGGACCGCACGTCGAAAGTCCGATGACCGCGAGACTAAACGTTTAGGACTGCCTTGCTGGGCTTGACAACCATCTCGGAAATCAAATCCAGATAGTGTCCCGGGACGATTCGCTTGAGCCCGGAGTGAAGAGTGTGAGAAAACGTGATTTTCTTTAGAAAATATATCTAATTTAAGTAATCTGAGACTTGTCGTTTGTGGGCCAGATATAATCAATCAGACCGTCAGAATCTGACCCAATTACACCCTCAGCTTAGGAAAAATTTCATACACAGGTTAGTGTACTTGTGGCCCTGATCGAGCTTCGGTGACCGTTGAACTGAAACTGGTCCGCCACGTGTGATCTGGAAACCCAACGGGAACGTAAACTTAACTCGACTTAAATGTTTATTTGTCGTGATTATATGCTTGTTACATGTACGACAACTCCTTAGCAAAAGGACTTGCCCTAAATCACGCCACAACCAATAAATGCTATATATGTTAAAGTGTGTAGCCTAAGTATTTGTGGAAATGAATGAATGAATATGGAATTTGGATTCATGCTTGCCATGACTATCTGCCGTGGGTTCACGTGTGTTATAAATGGGGCAATTCCCTAGCAAAAGGATTTGGCCTAATACCTATGTGATCCACATACGTCATGTATGTGGATGTATGTAGCCTAAAGTGTTTGTTGAAATGTCTGACTAAGTAGTAGCTAGTAAATTGTAATGTATAAGGGTGTTAAGATATGCTGCTTAACTCCTTTAATTATGTGTATGATTTCCTCTATGTACCGTATATTATAGTCTTTGTTTATCTACGTAATGCATATGTATAAATCCATGTTTAAGTTGTATTCCATAAAAGCCGTGATGGATGATGGGGGAGTGGTGTAACGATTCCGTGCAACAGCCCGGGCAGCTCTAAAGCGGACATTATTGGACCTTTGATTGTATAATTTGAAATCTTGATTCATTACTGCTTTAACTGTCTTCTAGGATATTTTGTTGTAATTAAATGTGATTGGGGCTATTGTATAGTCCAGGCAATCGGTAACCGATCCTAGATTGGTGGCTGATGTTGTTTCGCCACACAGGATGCGTTCGATGAATCCGAGTTGTACGATGGTTGTCGACAGTGGTACTTTATCGGCTACTTCAGCGTATACTTGTACCAGTCGAGCTCGTCAAGTAACCCGATTGACCCGATGTATGTTCACCATGTTTAGACGCTATTGCTTAAACTTAGGGTACCGAACTCACCATTGAAAACCCCGTTAACCTTGGTACCTCGATCCGCTAAGACTCATGAGCCAGGCATGGTGGTATGGGACACCGTGGTCGAGCTGTTGGCCTATGCTGGGGTGATGTGCCTCCCCGTAGTGACCAGTGAGCAACCCATACTCGTGAGCCGAATATGGTGGTATGGGATATTGAATTCGAGCTGTCGGCCTACATTGATAAGGTGATGGGGGAGTGGTGCAACAAGTGCGTGTAACAGCCCTGACAGCCCTTTGTAGTGACCTCGAGCATACTCTAAATCTACGGTGAGGCAACGAGCCTTCCCGTAGTAAACAGAGTATATACTAGGCCTGTATTAATAAGGTGATGGGGGAGCGGTGCAACGAGTGCGTGTAACAGCCCTGGCAGCCCTTTACAGCGACCTAGAACCGCATCATCGTATGAGATTATCTAGGACTGATGACCCTAGAATGGATCATTGTTTGGGAATAATATAAGGGAGGTACCTTAGTTTTCCAATACTGCTGTATGAAAAGGACTAATAATAACTCGGTAATCACGCTCATAACATAGCACTGCATGTGCCTGGAAGATGTGGAACACTAAGGGATGAATGCATGCCGCGGACGTAAGATGTTGTCGCACGAGGGAGCATTGGCGAGGGCATGCATCATGACTACATTTCATCCCTGCATTAATAAGAGTAGTTAGGATTGTTTGACTGTACAGCTTTATCATTACTGCTTGACTAAATTGATAACATGTTAACCTATGCTTTATTGTTCCACTGAGTTAGCTACTCACTCCCACATTACGGACAGTGTTCTGGACACCCACCAGACTCTGTCTTAGATGCGGGTATCGACGAGACGCAGGAGGCTGAGCCTGATTACTATGATGATCAAGATGAGTTCTCCTACATGCAGTTCTCTGGAGGCTTCGCTTAAGCCATTCAGATGATGGGGCTACAGGGTTTACTATTACAGTTGTATCATTTTTTTAGCATTTTGATTTTGAAACTAATACATATATATGGTGACTCAGTAATGTGTTTATACTCTGGAGACCGATTGTGACTGTTTCTAACTTTATATACATCTTTCAGTCTTCCACTTGCGTTTTATAACTTGATCTGGAGTATGAATTACTATTTTGGTATAATCCCACTCATGATTAATGCACTAACACAGTCAACATTCAATCATAAGCATTTATGTTACATAAGTGATATTTTGGAACTCGAGTGTTAAGTTGCTACTCGACCCCTGATTTTCAGGGCGTTACAGTTGGCATTGTTTTTTAGGATGAAGTCAGGGAGTTATTGATCTTATCCTGTTTGCCAAATAGTTGGGATGGTTTGGTGATTGCTGTTGAGGTTAAAATCTGGATCACCCTCCACTCCTCGGATGGACCCTGATCCTGCACAGAAGGTGGGAAAAAGAGACCCTGGCTAAGCCGGGGGACCCTCCGATGCCCAATTCAGGTCAAGGGAATCGGGGTCTAAGTTGAAAGGTAGAGGGAGAGTGTAAGATATTGCATACCTATAACAATGGAGTCCTCGCGTATTTATACCTGACTATTGAATGATCTGGGTCCGTTAATCATGACGTGATTTGCGCATTCAAGAATATTCTCGGATCGTGAGGATATTATGCGCAATCCAAGGATCATGCACTGTACTATGCACATCGTGCTTATCTACGCCCGAAATAATCGTCAACGTCTTCTTATGGTAGTTTTTAAGTTTAACTCAACGCATAATATCCTTGCATTTCCTCGACCTCGACCTGGGGCAGCTTTCTTCGAAAGGGTGTGGGGCGAGGACGGAGGCGAGGGCTCGGCCTCCTTCCAATAGAGGGTGAAGGTGAGAACGAGAGTGAGGGGTCGGCTCGGCCGTCCTTTCTCGGAACGTAGGTTGTCGATTTGACTGCCAACCTCGGAGTAGAAGCCTCCTTTATGACTTGTTGTGATCTTTCAATTTATGCATCGCGATCACTGCTTGCTTGCCCGGCTGAGCTAGTATGGTCTCGGCCTTTGGAATCATATAGATGGCTCAGATCTTCCCATAACAGAAGCCCCCTACTCTTCGAGGTTGGACTTCGACTCGGAGAGTAATGAGACTTGGAAGATCACCCACTTAGCCCCGCTCCTTTTCACTGTCATTATGAATATTTAAGGTATCTCCTTTTCAGGGTTTCCCGCTCGCTGATTGTCCTACGTGTCACGGCGGTTGGGATTTCAAATCGTCATTCGCCAATTGTGGTCTGCCACATATATCTTATGAAGCGTCCAAGAGATGCTCCTTCATGGCTGTGGCTTTTCCTATCCAGAACGTACCGCTCGATGTCAGATTCGTGCCGTTCGTCATGGGCCGAACCAGTGGTGAACGGCCACGTGTGTTTCGAAGTCGGCCTGCATCGGTATCACTGCGGCCATAACTCCTCGTCGTTAATGCACAGATTCTGCCAGGCTTATATATATCCCCTCCGAAATCGTTCCTTCCATTTACATTGTGAGTTGTTGCTTGAGATCACCCTTCTTGAAGACTACTTCCACTGGAAATCGCCTCTCGCCGAAAATCGCATTTTTCACCGGAGAGAGGGTTCGTCCTATTCCCGTAAGCAGCAGAGTCGCACCAATCTTCGTTGAGGCACCGACTGCATTGTTGTGAGTCTTCCTTCACTTAAGTGTATTTCCCTTTCATATTGGGTGTTCATCAAGATGAGCTACGTTCGGAGAGCTGGCTCTGAAAATGAACAGGGAACCTCTGCTTCAGGATCGAGAGTGTCTGAGGGCCCCTCTGGGGCTGTTGGGGCTACGCTCCTTCGTGATGCACCCTTGGCCCAGGCTTGCTCGTAAAAAAGGAGGAAACCGTGGCAAGGGAGTCAAGAGGACTCTCTGCGACCCTTCAGGTCGGTCGAGAGCGGGACTTGGGGGAGGCCGACCCAAACCATTAGTCCCTGGGGGGTCAGTTATAGTCGAGTCTCAAATGAGTTAAATTTAAGAGGATTATCAGATCCCTGACTCAGTTCATATTTGAGCTCCCGACCCAACAGATCAAGCAGGGTCTCCGACTGATGGAGAGATAGCCATATTCATATGTGCTCTCCGGTGTGGGTTACAATTCTCCATTCATCCTTTCCTTCGTGAGCTGACTGCCTTACTGGGGATTGCGTCGGGGCAATTCGTCCCTAACTCTTGGAGGATTCTGGCCTCTACGTTTGTTCTTTGGCATCAGGTAGGGAACCAGAGGTTGACACCGGGGGAATTTTCTTTTTTGTATATGCCCAAATTTGATAACACAGATAAAGCCTGGTGGTACTTCTCGGCTTGGCCTCCGTGTATACCAAGTCTGATAACATAACTTCCTTCTTCCAACAAAGATTGGAAAGGGAAATGGTTTTGGGCTTCAGGAGAATGGGAAGCTTCGGCCTCTGAACTGGATCGGTTAAGAACGCGTGTCCCCACCAAATTTGCTAATCCAGGTTGTTTAACTTTCCTTTAATCGAGTTACACTCATTTCTTTTGTGTCAAGATCTTACTGCTTGCTTCTTGCAGTTCAACCTAGGAGAGCTCCAGAGCTCTCCCCTTTCTATAAGCACCAGGTGGACCGGGTCCGAGTTATCCCTGCTGATCAACGCACTTGGTTCGGGCTTATTAATCCCAAGAATCTAGTGTCGTCTGGCTTCTGCAGAATCTAACCTACACTCTTTGCCCTAGGTAAGTGGGATAAATAGTGTTGAAGATCACTTGACTTGTTGCTTAAAGTTGTTTCTCATTCCCTCATCTCTTTTACAGGAATGGAGGTCGGAGGTTCGAAGAGGAGAAGGCCACCGCGTCCCCCTATGGACGTTGTTCTTTCATCTGAACCGAAAACTCAGGCGACGTCCAAGAGGAGGAGAACCTCCGAGCCAATATTGAGGCTCATACCCTTGCTTTTAAGGAGGTAGGGACTCTTTCCCAACCCGAGGTTGTAGCCCCTGCCCGGGCTGAGGCTGGAGCTCCTGCCTGACCCGAGGTTGGAGCTCCTGCCTGAGCTGAAGTTGGAGTTCCTGCCCGAGCCGAGGTTGGAGCTCCAGCCCGTGTTGGAGTTGGAGCTCCTGCCCGTGTTGGAGTTGGAGCTCCTGCCTGAGCTGAAGTTGGAGTTCCTGCCCGAGCCGAGGTTGGAGCTCCAGCCCGTGTTGGAGTTGGAGCTCCTGCCCGTGTTGGAGTTGGAGCTCCTGCCCGTGTTGGAGTTCCGGAAGTTGGAGCTCCTGCCCGATTGCAGTCCCGGAAGTTGGAGCTCCTACCCGAGCCGAGGCCATTACTATCTCGTCGCCTTTTGCGGGGCAAGCCCCCCAAGCGGGACCCTTTGAACACAAGATGGAGGTGGTGGATGAAACATTAGGAGAGGTAGCCTTGGCACGACCAGTAGTACCTGTGGCTGATATAGAACCCCAGCTGGACCGTCCTCAAGTTATGGCCGGACGTAGGAGCACGCTTGAAGAGGGTGCCCAGATTTTCGCCGTGAGTGGGATTAGAGGATCTTCCCCCGTTGCCCCCTCCCCAAGGACTTCTATGCCTCTAACCGTGGCCTGCCTCCCGGTTTCCACATGGCCCAACTAGTTCCTTGGGCTGCTAAGCACGTTCCAGAGACTCAGATCGTTGAGACCCTCTCTCGCCGTAATGTTAACTTTGTGAATGATTATGCGGCCGTGATGTACCAATCATTGCCAATGATGGTTGAGGTGAAGGAGAGACTAAAAGAGTTGGAACAACTTGAAGCGGAGCGGGTTGAGTTCATGGCCGAGAAGGCAAAGCAGAGGGCGGACCGGGCCAGGTTCGAAGAAGAGAAGGCAGAGCAGAACGCACGTCGGGCTGAGCTTGAAGGGAAACTTGGGGCCTCAGTTGCGGAGATGGAGGAACTCAAGAGGACCGTGATAGAGGCGCGGGCGACAAAGCTCCAACTCCAAGGAGAAGTCTCCCGACTTCAGACTTGCTTAGACGCGGCTGACCTTGAACTTAAGAGTCTACGTCAGACGAAACAAGACTTGGAGTTCAGGGTCACAGACGCTGAGTCGTGCGCTGAAGCTGCGAAAGAGAACTTGGATTTGGAATGTATTGCTGTGGCCAGACAACTCGTTGAGCAGCGGCAGGTCCTCAAGTCTGCTGCATCTGCGGAGAAAGCTTCTCTGCGAGCTGAGTTGGAGGCTCAAGCAGTCTTACGAGTGGATGCGGCAGTGGCAGAGTATAAGAATTCCACTGAAAGAGCTCAGGAACTTGTCTGGCCGGGGTTAGAAAGCTCGTCTGGCCGGGGTTAGAAAGCTCTACCTAGCTCTAAACCTCGATGTCCTTTCAACTGACCTTACTGGCCGCGACGAGCCCGCTACGGGTGTGCCTGAGATCACAGCTGACCCATCTCTTGATCTTATAGCCGACCCATCTTCCCGAAAAAGCTAAATGTTGTATATTTCCCCCCCTTTTTTTTGACCTTCTGATAAAGGCTTTTGGACGATGATTTTTCTCGTTTGTCAATCCGTTGTAGTTAATTTTCGAATCTGTTATAGATTTTTTCATTGCTAAACTAATTCGTTGGTAGGCTGATTTTCTTTAGGCTTAGGCCGAGTCGACCCTTTGACGGGTTAGCTCCCTTCCAATGCTGCTTTATAAAGTTTAAGGCCATTATGGCCTGTTTGTTAAGTCCGGACCCACATGGGGTCGGCTCATCCCACAATTGGCGAGAACCTTCCGCTTTATCCATTAATTCGTGAGTCGATTCCTATATTGAAGGAGTCGGGTCAGCGTTTAGGCTTTTCCCCTAACTTGGAGATACCGTGTAGAACTTTTGTAGGATAACGTATTGACCCCTCTTTAGGAGATTAATCAGTTAAGTCCGCCCTTGCATATGAGAGGCAACCTTTCCTTAGTCGAGAATTCGTTCATGTAGATAAGAAGAGACGAATTTTATTAAGAGCCTTAAAGGCTTGTCGCTCGGGGTCATACATTTATGAAAAGCCTTAGAGGTCAGCCCATCATGGATAATAAACTTTCAGATGCTCGGCATTCCAGGGATGGGAGAGCTGGCGACCTTTGAGGTCTTCTAGATGGTAGGAGCCTGGTTTGGTTGATCGAACGACCCGATAAGACCCTTCCCAGTTTGGTCCGAGTGTACCAGCCCCCGGCTCGGCGGTATTCTGGAACACTCGATGAAGGACTAAGTCCCCTGGTCGTAATCGCCTAGCCTTGACTTTCGAATTGTAGAACCGCGCCACTTGTTGATGCCGAGCGGCGACTCTGAGCTTCGAGGTATCCCTAGTTTCTTCAAGCAAATCTAGGTTTGCGGCGATCTGCTCGAAATTATGTTTTCCCTGGAAGCTCCAAACTTGGGCCGTAGGAAGACCGATCTCTACTGCACCATTGCCTCCAAACCATAGGAGAGTGAGAATGGAGTTTCTCCTGTTGAGGACTGAGCTGTGGTCCTATAGGCCTAGAGAACAAAAGGAAGTTCTTCTGCCCAACTTCCTTTTACCTTCTCCAGTTTTGTCTTGAGATGATGTTTGATGACCTTGTTGACTACCTTTACTTGTTCGATCGACTGGGGATGTCGGGGAGAAGAGTATGCATTCGTGATGTCGAGTCCTCAACACATGTTTCGAAATTTGTCGTTATCGAACTGTCGGCCATTGTCTGATACGATGGTTCGTGGAATCCCGAACCGGCAAAAGATGTTTTTCCAGACGAAGTCGATCACCTTTTGCTCTGTAATTTTGACGACCGGTTCGGCCTCAGCCCATTTGGTGAAGTAATCCACAGCAACAATGACGAATTTGACTTTTCCTTTACCAGTGGGTAGAGGGCCAATTATGTCGACTCCCCATTGAGCGAATGGCCAAGGGCCGCTCATAGGGGTCATTTCTTCTGCCGGTTGCCTCGGCATGACCACAAATCGCTGGCATTTATCGCGTTTCCTGATGTAATCTTTAGAATCTTCCTTGATAGTTAGCCAGAAGTACCCTTGTCTGAGTATCTTCAGGGCCAAAGCCCGACTGCCGGAATGGTTTCCGCAGATTCCTTCATGAATTTCTCGCATTACGTATTCCGCCTCATCGGCTCAGAGACACCTGAGGTAGGGCTGGGAATGTCCCCTCTTGTACAAGATACCATCTAAGACGATGTATCGAGCTGCTCTAACTCTGAGCCGCCTGGCTTCCAGCCTGTCTAAAGGAACCTCTCCTGTCACAAGATAATTAAGGATCGGATCCATCCAACTCGGACTTGCTCGAACTGGGTTGACTTCTTTCTCCTTTTTGCTAATGCTTGGTTGTTCCAGAAATTCGACGGGGATGATTCGTGAGATCTTTCCCTCCGCAGCTGAGGCAAGTCACGCTAAGGCGTCAGCCCACGAATTTTTCGCCCTCGGGATTTGATGGATCGTGCAGTTCCGAAATTTCTTGATCAACTTCCTCGCCTCATCAAGATAGGCCATCATCCTTGTTTCCTTGGCTTCGTACTAGGTAGAAATGTGATTTACTACCAGCTGAGAGTCGCATCAGACCCTAAGAGACTGGGCGCCCAAATTCGCTGCCAGTCTGAGTCCAGCTAACAATGCTTCATATTCTGCCTCATTGTTTGAGGCTCTGAATCTCAACCTGATTGCGTATTGAACAGTTGTGGAGTCGGGTGCAGTCAAGATGATCCCGGCCCCGGCCCCTTTGGCATTGGATGACCCGTCCACATAGAGAACCCATCCCGGATCTGACATTGCTTTTTAGTTACTCGGAGGAGCGGGCAAACTTGCTTCGACTTCGATGCCGATCTTTTCGGCGCTCGGAGTGAATTCGGCGATGAAGTCGGCTACGGCCTGCCCTTTGATTGTTATCCTCGGACGAAACTGAATATCGAATTCACCGAGCTCGATGGCCCATTTGGTTACCCGTCCTGACACCTCGGGCCTCTGGAGAACTTGCCTGAGAGGGGAATCGGTTAACACTATTACCGAGTGAGCTTAGAAATATGTGCGTAACCTCCGAGCTGAAATGACGAAGCTAAGTGCCAGCCTTTCCAGGGGTGAGTATCTTATTTCTGCTGGCACTAAAGCTTTGCTCACGTAGTAAACAGGGTGTTGTTTGCTTCCAATTTCCCAAATCAGAGCTGAGCTGACGGCCGAGGCTGAGACTGCGAGGTAGAGGAATAGGGGTTCGCCTTCTTCAGGTTTGGACAGCAGGGGTGGTGAACCCAAGTATTGTTTTAGTTGCTGGAAGGCTTGCTCGCACTCCTGTGTCCATTCCGCTTTCCTATGACACTTCAATTGCTGGAAGAAGGGAAAACACTTATCCGTCGCTTTGGAAATGAAACGTCCAAGCGCTGCGACTCGACCCGTAAGGCATTGTATATCCTTGACGGTTCGAGGCGAGCTCATGTCGAGGAGCGCCTTGATTTTATCTGGGTTCACCTCAATACCCCTCTGACTGACCTGGAAGCTGAGGAATTTTCCTGAGCCAACTCCGAAAATGCACTTTGTTGGATTTAGCTTCATCTGGTATTCTCGGAGGACGGCAAACGTTTCTCTAAGATTCGTCAGATGATCGACGGCTTTGATACTTTTTACTAGCATGTCATCGACATATACTTTCATCGTGCGTCCGATTTGCTTGGAGAACATCTGGTTTACTAGCCTTTGATACGTAGCCCCAACGTTTTTCAGGCCAAAGGGCATGACTCGGTAACAGTAGAGCCCCTTATTTATGACAAAGGTAGTCTTCTGCCTGTCTGGGGGATGCATCGCGATCTGATTATATTCGGAATAGGCATCCAGGAAAGAGAGCAGCTCATGCCCCGCTGTGCTGTCCACTAGCTGATCAATCCGAGGCAGCGGGAAACTGTTTTTCGGGTAAGCTTTGTTCAGATCCGAATAATCTACGTAGACTCGCCATTTCCCGTTGGCTTTCTTTACGAGGACTACATTTACGATCCAATGTGGATAATGCACTTCTTCTATGAATCCGGCGTTGAGTAGGACAGAGACCTCGTCAGCTATTACCTTATACCGCTCAGCGTCGAACGACCTTCTTTTCTTCTTGATGGGTTTATGATCTGAATCCACATTTAGCCTATGGACCATGACTTCCGGGGAAATTTCGGGCATATCTTGGTGACACCATGCATATCTTAGGACTTCGTGCCATTGTTCAGGATTCAGTGACGTCCCCAGTTGGACTGTTCTGCTCGGATCGGCTTCATCAAGCGGCACTTTCTCTAGGTCTTCCACGAATGAGCACTCCACAGGCCCTCTGGGGTCTAGGACGTTGATGAAAAGGGCCTGCTTAACTGACTCCTTTTTTACCGCCACCGCATAACACCTCCGAGCTTCTCGCTAGTCGCCTCGGAGGTAGCCTATCCTGCCTTCGATGGAGAATTTCATCATCAGGTGGTAGGTAGAAATGACCGCTCTCTTTGTATTGAGAGAAGGTCTGCCCAGAATAACATTGTGTATAGATGGCACATTAACAACCAAGAAGTCCACCATAAGTGTGACTTGATGTTGTCCTTCTCCCACAGTTATTAGGAGGGAAATAACTCCTTCGGAAATCACCATTTCCCCAGCAAAGCCGTGCAAAGGGGTCTGCACAGGTCTGAGATGAGATCGCGGAATTCCTATTCTTTCAAAAGCCTCAGAGTAAAGTACATCAGCCAAACTCCTGGTGTCGACTAAGATACGGTATACTTTGTGATTCGCTATAGTCATGGTGACTACTAAGGCATATCGTGCGGGTGCTGAATCCCTCGCGCATCTTCTTCAGTGAAAGTTAGAGTGCATGGACTGACTCAAAGTTCCTTACTAGGCCGCTCAGCCAAATGGACGTAGTGCTCTGGCTCAGACTTTCGGGAGTGAGCCTTTCGTGCCATATTCGAATCTCCCCCACCAGACGAACCCCCGAAGATAGTGCGGATTTCGGCGGGCTCCTCTGCGGCGCTACTTTGCTGCTTCCGCTCCTTTTCCTCTCTCCGGGGGGCTTTTTCTTCCTTTATGTATCGACGCAAGTGCCCTTTTCGAATGAGAACTTCAATCTTATCCTTGAGGTCAACACAACCATCCGTGTTGTGGCCGTGGTAACAATGGAAGCGGCAGTACTTGCGTTTGTCTCGATGGTCCGGATCGGCCCTCATGCAGATGGGCCAGTTCAATAACTTCTCTCTTCGGATGTCCAGTAGGATCTGTTCGGCAGATGTATTAAGGGGGGTGTAAGAGCGGAATTTTTCCTCTGGTCTCCTGCTCGGGTGATGATCGCGAGAGGTGCGTTCATCAGTCCCTCTGTTAGACGTATGAGGTTCCTCGTTCCTGGGTCTCTTCCCCTTACCATTCGGCTCGGTTACTTGGACACTTTTACGAGCATTGGTAAATTCTTCCGCGTTGGTATACTTCTGAGCTCTGGCTACAAGTTCAGCCAGTGTCTTCGGTGGATTCTTCCCGATAGAGAAGGTGAGTTTGCCTTCTTTCAAGCCACTAAACATAGCGGTGAGGGCCATTTTGTCATCATAGTCTTCTACCAGCAATGCTTCCTCGTTGAAGCGAGCGATGTAATCATTTAGTGACTCCTTCGGCCCCTGCTTGATGGTAAGCAGGTGAGTGTTGGGTTTTCAACTTCTCATACCGCTGATGAACTGAGTTAGGAATAGTTGGCTCAACTCTGCGAAGGAGCGGACGGTGTTTGGTTTAAGTTGCCGGTATCAACTTCGAGCGGATCTTGTTAGTGTAATCGAGAACCCTCGGCACATCATTGCATCCGTCGCTGTCTGGATCTGCATCTAGGAGTGGTAGGCTTATACGTGCTCGGATGGGTCCCCAGATCCGGAATATTGAATGACGGGAGGTATCCGGAACCTCTGAGGCATCACCTCGTTCATGATTTCCAAGGTGAAGGGAGGTTCGGTCTCTTCCATCATTGCCTGGACGGCGGTGGGAACTGACGTTAGTTGCTATTTTTTCTCCAGGGCTAAGAACTTATTGTTGAGCTCCTCGAACCGCTTCTCCCATGAATCTTTATTTTCTATCACAATCTCTTGGGCGTTCTCTCTTTCTGGGCTTCTCCTCCCCCTCCTCCGTTATAACCGATGACGGAGATCCATTGGTGCCAGGGCTGAAGTAATCGAGGCATTAGTTGGAGCTCGCGTTGCGGCGTTCTGAGCCGAGAGTCAGATTTGGGTCGAAAGAGGATGTTGACTTGATATGGGTACCTGAGGATGCTGGGGTGCCTCAGGCCTCACACTCCTCGGCACAGAATGGGCTTCCACGACCGGGCCAACTGGTTCGGGGACAGGATCTTCTTGAGCCGGTAACTGCGGCTCCTGTTGCTGCTTCATCCTGTTCACTTCATCGCGCAAGGCTTGTATCTCGCCCTGCATGGCTCGATACTTGCTTGCCCGGTTGCGCGAACCCTGAGAAGGTCCCGGGGCCAATTCCGCATGAAGTAGTGATGAGGAACGAGTTTGTTCGTTTTGCTCTGGTTCCGCAGCCACTGTTTTCTTCTTTCCTCTCGCCATTATACTCGAGAATATGAACCTGACTTTTTGTATCAGTATCTCATAGACGACGCCAAAATTGTTGAGGTCAAAATCTGGATAGCCCTCCACTCCTCGGATGGACCCTGATCCTGCACAAAAGGTGGGCAAAAGAGACCCTGGCTAAGCTGGGGGACCCTCCGATGCCTAAGTCAGGTCAAGGGAATCGGGGTCTAAGTTGAAAGGTAGAGGGAGAGTGTAAGATATTGCATACCTATAACAATGGAGTCCTCGCGTATTTATACCTGACTATTGAATGATCTAGGTCCGTTAATCATGGCGTGATTTACACATTCAAGGATATTCTCGGATCGTGAGGATATTATGCGCAATCCAAGGATCATGCGCTGTACTATGCACATCGTGCGTATCTGCGCCCGAAATAATCGTCCACATCTTCTTATGGTAGTTTTCAAGTTTGGCTCAGCGCATAATATCCTTGCATTTCCTCGACCTCGGCCTGGGGCAGCTTCCTTCGGAAGGGTGTGGGGCGAGGACAGAGGCAAGGGCTCGGCCTCCTTCCAATAGAGGGTGAAGGTGAGAACGAGAGCGAGGGGTCGGCTCAGCCGTCCTTTCCCGAAACGTAGGTTGTCGATCCGACTACCAACCTCGGAGTAGAAGCCTCTTTTATGACTTGTTGCGATCTTTCAATTTATGCATCGCGATCACCGCTTGCTTGCCCGGCTGAGCTAGTATGGTCTCGGCCTTTGGAATCATTTAGATGGCTCAGATCTTCCCATAACAATTGCTATAAGCAATTCTTCAGGGTTGACAAAGCTAAAATTTGATGATGTGGTCGGTCTAATTCTCAGTGAAGAATCTAGAAGAAAAGGCATCAGGAGTTTCAGGGGATTCAGGGGATGCTTTAAACGTTGAACGAAGAGGAAGATCGCTGAACAAATGAGGTAATAAATACGGACGTTCTAAGTCGAGGAAGAAGTCCAAGGGACCGAAAGACAAAGCCGAATGTTGGCATTGCAGCAAGAAGGGGCACATGAAACGCGATTGCAAGGCGCTCAAGAAACAAGAAGGAAGCTCTCAAAGCGGGAAGGATTCAGTGAATCTATCCGAGGAGAGTGACACAGAGGCATTGATCTTGTCTCTTGATGCAAGGAATGAGGCTTGGGTTATAGACGGGTGCTTCGTTTCATGCCACCTCATGTAAGGAAGTTCTGCGTGATTATGTGTCAGGTGACTTTGGGAGAGTCTACCTGGGTGACGTTCATGTCAATCAAAAAGACGGAACGGTTTTGAAATTGAAGGATGTCAGACATGTACCGAGTTTGAAACGTAACTTGATCTCAGTGAGGCAGTTGGCCGATACCGGTTATGTGACAACATTCACTAGTGATTCCTGGAAGATCACAAAAGGTGTTTTGGTGATATCTCAAGACAAGAAGGGAGGTACCTTGTACGTGACTTCAAGATCATATAGTTCACTCGCAGTCGCATCAGCTAGAGTGAATGGGCAATTATGACATCAAAGGTTGGGACATATGAGTGAGAAAGGGATGAAAGTGCTATTGTCAAAAGGTAAACTATCAGGTCTGAAGTCTATTGACTTGGAATTCTGCGAAGATTGAGTGTATGGCAAGCGGAAGAGGGTAAGCTTCAAGAAGATGGGACGCGCTCTAAAGACTCATCTGTTGGAGCTTGTACACACTGATGTGTGGGGACCAACACATGTATTATCTCTTGGTGGCTCACGTTATTTTGTTTCCTTTATTGATGATGCTAGTAAAAAACTGTGGGTCTATTTCTTAAAACATAAATCTGATGTATTTGATGCATTTAAGAAGTGGAAAGTTATGATAGAAAACAAAACAAGTAAAATAGTAAAATATCTTAGATCTGATAATGGGAGAGAGTACTGTGATAAGAGATTTGAGGAGTATTGTGCAGCAAATGGAATCAAACATCGAAAAATGATTCCAGGGACACCACAACAGAATGGTGTGGCTGAGCGCATTAACAGGACCATCCTTGAGCGCGCCAGGAGCATGAAGTTACATGTAGGGTTGCCCAAGACCCTTTGGACAGATCTATGAATACTGCCGCATATCTCATCAATAGAAGTCCCTCAGCACCATTGGATGGTGGGATACCAGAATAAACGTGGACTGGGAAAGAAGTGAACCTTACACATCGAGTATTCGGTTACACTTCATATGTTCACATTGATGCAGAGCACAGAAACAAACTGAAAGCGAAGTCTAGAAGGTGCACGTTTATAGGCTACGGGCAGCATAATTTTGGCTACAGGTTTTGGGATGCAGAAAATAAGAAAATCATCAGAAGCAAGGACGTAATCTTTAATAAAAAAAAAGTGATGCATAAGGACAGTTGTAATACCCCGGATTTTTGCTAACGTGGGATTAGACGTCCTTAGGCAATGGATCAATCTTAATATAGGTTTAACTTTTTAAACGCTCAATTAAAGTGTCAAATCTCTTTTCAAACCATTTTCTTCACAAATCCCACCCTTCACTACCTTGTGCTTTCAATTTCTCAAAGCACCTTCACTCTAGACACTATCTTAAACTAGCTAAGTAGTATAACTTGGATCACTTTAGATACAAACTGCAAAGGACTAAATACTACCTCAGACGGAAATCACTTAGGATTAAATCCTTTAGAAATTTGACAAAGTTAACTAAGTGCTAAATTAGATTAGCCATGAAATCCATTTGAATCGCTTTAAATACAATCTGTAAGATCCAAAACTTGTAGAATCATTGACGCTAGGTTACCCAAAAATCTAGGATCAAACTCATTACCCAGCTGCTCTCGGGAGCATCTCGAAACTCGTATCTGATCTGGACCGCACATCGGGAGTCCGAACAATACGGTTAAGGACTTAGGACCGCTCATTGGGCTTGACAACCATCTCGGAAATCAAATCCGGTGATGTCCCACGGTACCTGTTTCGCTTGAGACCTAGGAGCGAGTGTGTGAAAACACTATTCCCTTTACAAAATAAATATCCTGGAATAGTGATCTGCACCATTAAACGCATCAAGATAAGCAACTGCACCGTCGTAATCGACTAAATTACACCCTCGGATTAAGAAAAATTTCGTGAACATTTACATGTGCTTGGAATTTCGGATCGTGGCCCACCGACCATTGAATCGAAAGTGGTCCGCCACGTGCGACCGGGAATCCGATCGAGTCGAAAACGTAATCCCACATAGATCCATGTGTGGTGAGCTTAAGTCCGACGTTTGGCTCAAGGGGGCCACCAAACACTATTTTGAGGAACATCGCCGAAATGCTTATAATAGCAGTAACCCTTGAACCCGAGTCTATTTTGGGAAGGTTTTAGGCTATAAAAGGACCTTAAACCCTCTTCCATTCCAGCCATACGAATTTGGATTTGAGAGAGAGAAAAGAGAGAGAAAGTGAGGGAGATGTGGGAGGAACTCCCTGCTGCTGTTCCCTGCCGCTATTCGGGCTCCACCGCCTGATTCTCATCGCTTTCCCGCGATTCCGGCGTCGTTCTAGGTAAGAAACCCTAACCCTAATCTGTTTTAGGGTTGTATAGGTTGTAGGTTATGAAATAGCTAACTGTTTCGTTCTTTAGGTTGCCAAACTCCCGTATACTGTAACCTTAGCGAACCTATCGACTCTAGTTACGATTCTACGACACAAGGTGCGGACTTTAGGTGTATAGGTTATGGTTTTCAACGCTTTCAATGTCAGATAATGATAGATTCATGATCTGCATGCAATTGCACATGTACAAAGTGCTTTCCGTTTTCAGTTTCGATTAGAATTGTAGAATTTAGAAATTCACATACTCTAGGTATTCGTATAAAATACCGTATACATATTTTTTATGGAAATGTGTTTGACATGTTTATTTAACGTTTGAATATATGACGTATGGATAAAAGACTTATTTGGCGAAAGGATTCGCCTAAATACATGTTTACTAATAAACACTATGTATGTAGAAATACGGTATTGTAAGAAGTACCGTATATATGTATATTTTAGTGATGTGTTTGTCATGATTAATTGTCGTATAAATATATTATGTGCGTATAAAACATTTGCTTGGCGAAGGGAATCGCCGTAATACATGTTTGCTTGTATACACTATGTATGTTGAAAATGCGTATTCTAGAAAATACTGTATACGTATAAATATTGGGAGATGAATTTATCATGATTATTTGCTGTAGTAATATATTATACATGGATAAAATACTCACTTGGCTAAGGGATAGCGCTAATACATGTTTTGCTAACATACACCATGTATGTTGTAATAGTGTATTCTAAGTGTTTGTGGAAATGACTGAATGAATATGGAACTTGGATTCCTGCTTGCCATGACTATCCATCGTGGGTGTACGCGTGTTATGATTGGGGCAACTCCCTAGGGAAAGGATTTGGCCTAATGCCTATGTGATCGACATATGTCATGTATGTTGATGTATGTTTGTTTAAGTGTTTCTTGAAATGTCTGAATGAGTAGTAGTTAGCAAATTGTAATGTATAAGGGTGTTTAGATATGATTCTCAACCTCTTTTAACTATGTGTATGATCTCTTTGGATTGTTGTGTGATTAGGAATTGTACATGTATAAACTCATGCTTGTGTTGTGATTCATAACATGCTCAACTGCTTTATGATTATAACTATGTAATGCATATGTTTAAATTTATATTTACGTTGTATGATCCATCATGGGTGATGGGGGAGCGGAGCAACGAGTGCGTGCAACAGCCCTGGCAGCCCTAAACGGATAATACCATACCTTGATTGTGTGAGTGAAATCTTGATCCATTACTGCTTTATCTATCTGTAAGTTATTATGTTTGGGGCTATGATTATAGTCTAGACAATCGGTACCAGAATTGAATTCGTGGCTGCGATTCATTTGCCACGTGAGATGTGTTCGACGAACCCGAGTCGTACTTCGATTGGCGATAGTGGTTGGCCACGCAAAGTGCTTATACACTTCATGTCGTTCAACTTGTTGTGCGCTCGAGCTAGTCGAGCTCGTCAAGTAACCCGATCTGTCTTATGTATGTTCACCATGTTTGGTCGCCATCTTGCCGAACCTGGGTACCAAACTTACCAAAGTGAAATCCCTTTTAACCATGGTACTCGATCCGCTAAGACTCATGAGCCGGGCATGGTGGTATGGGACACCGTGGTCGAGCCGTCGCCCCTATCTTTGGGGCCACGTGCCTCCCCGTAGTGACCAAAGTGAGCAACCGGACTCGTGAGCCGATTATGGTGGTATGAGACACTATATCGGGAATTTGTCGATACTTACGGCGAGAGCCGAGTACAGTGAGACCTGTACTCGTGCTGACGGGCGACGAGTCCTCTGTAGTATCTTCGAGTATACTCCAAGGTCTGTGATTGGCGACGAGTCTTTCACAGCAACTGGAGTATGAGTTGAGCCAAGTACGGTGAGACCTGTATTCGAGCTGACGGCTAGTGATTGAGCCGAGTACGGTGAGACCTGTACTCGAGCTGACGGTCAGCAATTGAGCCGCATACGGTGAGATCTGTATCCGTGCTGACGGGTGACGAGCCCTTTGTGATGCCTTCGCTACGCTCTCAAACCATAATATCGTATGAGATTAACTAGATCGATGACCCTAGAATGGATCATGTTTGGGAATGATACAAGGGAGGTACCTTAGTTTCCCAATACTGCTGTTTGAAATGGACTAATAATAACTCGATAATCATGATCATCATCGCACTGCATGTGCTTAGTAGATGTGGCGCACTGAGGGAGTTAAGAATTCGCGAACGTAAGATGATGTCGCATGAGGGTGGTTTGGCAAGGGCATACAGCATCATGTCATTTCATTCTCGCACTTAATAAGAGTAGTTAGAATTGTTTGATTTGTACTGCTTTATCATTACTGCTTGATTGGATTGATAACATGTTAACCTATGCTTTACTATTCCACTGAGTTGATCACTTACTCCCACGTTATGGGACGGTGTTGTACACACCAACCAGATTTGTTGAATTTCAGATGATGGCGATGCTTATGAAGCAGAGCCGGACTACTTCTATGGTGATGAGGAGGAGTTCTCCTATCATGTAACTCTCGACGGGTCTCGAAGACACTGTACTGCATTGACGTGGCTATGGTACTTGGGATAGAAGATATTACACTTACACATTTGGTATATTTTAGAACTGTACTTGTACTTATTTAACCTAGTAATGTTATCATACTCTGGAGACTCATCACAGTTTATATATTTTATCTATCTATCATCGTCTTCCGCTTGCAATTTAACCTGTCTCTCGGAGTATGATATCTTTGTTTTGGCTTAATCTCACTCATGTTCAATGCACGAATACAGTCAACATTCAATCATCATTCATTTTGTTGCATAAGTGATGTTCTGGAACTCGGGAGTTGAGTTTATGCTCGACCCCCGATTTTCAGGGCGTTACAACAGTGTACAGGAAAATAAGGCCGAGAAAAAGGAATTCATAGAGTTGAAAGAGTTACCGGACACGAGTGTTACAGCGCCACATGATGATCATGCATAGAAGCAGTATGAGGCAGAGACGCATACACCGGTTTTGAGGAGGTCTACTCGAGAGAGGAGACCTACGGTCCGACACTCACCCTCCTTACATTATTAACTGCTGACAAATAATGGTGAGCTAGAGTGTTTTAAAGAGGTATTACAGTCAGATACACGGGTTAAGTGGGAACAGGCTATGGATGATGAGATGGACTCTCTTGGGTCTAATCGTACACAGGAGCTAGTCACTCTATCTAAGGGTAAGAAAGATCTTCATAACAAGTGGGTTTATAGACTGAAGAAAGAGCACGATGGTTTGAAACAGTATAAGGCTAGATTGGTCGTGAAAGGGTTTCAACAAAAGGCAGGTATTGGGTTTACTGAAAATTTTCACCTGTGGTGAAAATGTCTACGATTCACATGGTCTTGAGTATAGTGGCTACAGAAGACTTACATCTAGAGCAGCTAGATGTTAAGACAACCTTTCTTCATGGGGACCTTGAAGAAGAGATATATATATATGCATCAGCCGACAGGATACGTGGCACTAGGAAAGGAGAACAAGGTGCGCAGACTGAAGAAGAGTCTATATGACCTGAAGTAAGCCTTGAGACAGTGGTACAAGAAGTTCGACAGTTTCATGTTGGGAAACGGTTATAAGAGATGTCATGCTGACCACTGTTGCTATTTAAAGAAGTTTAATACGTCATACATCATCCTTCTTCTGTACGTTGATGACATGCTTGTGGTCGGTTTAAGCATGAAGGACATCTCGAATCTCAAAAGATAGTTGTCTAAAGAATTTGTCATCAAAAATTTGGGAGCTACAAAATAAATCTTAGGTATGAGGATAAAGTGTGATAGGGAAAATAAGAAACTGGTTTTGTCACAGGCAGACTACATAGCCAATGTACTTGATCGATTCAATATGGAAGGTGCTAAGCTGGTTAGCACTCCATTAGCTAACCACTTCAAGCTATCTAAGGAGCAAGGTGCAAAGACACAAGAAGAACGAGACTACACTGCTAAAATCTCATACGCGTTAGCTATTGGGAGTCTCATGTATGCTATTGTGAGCACGAGGCCAGACATTGCTCAAGCAGTGGAAGTTGTTAGCAGGTTCATGAACAACCCCAGGAAGGAACATTGGGAAGCTGTAAAGTGGATCCTTAGATACCTGGTAGGTACGAAGAATGTAAGGCTGTGTTATGGTGGATCAAAAATCAAGCTATAAGGCTACGTGGATTCAGATTTGGCAGGAGATATCGACAGTAGAAGAAGCACTACAGGTTATGTCTTTACTTTAGGTAGTGCTGCAGTCAGTTAGGTCTCTCAGTTATAGAAGATAGTATCTATTAGTACGACGGAAGCCGAATATGTTGCGGCTACAGAAGAGTGCAAGAATATGGTGTGGATGCAAGGTTTTATGGAGGAGTTGGGTAAGAAGCAAGTAAATTGCAAGCTGTACAGTGACAGTCAGAGTACAATACACTTGGCTAAGAATTCAACCTTTCATTCAAATATCAAGCATATTGCCATCAGATATCACTTCATACGTTCGTTACTGGAAGATGGATCAATTGTTCTAGAGAAGATTCATACAAGTGAGAATCCTGCGGATATACTGACCAAGGCGGTCACACAGAAAAAATTGAAGTTCTGTTCAGCTTTGATTGGTCTTCAGGCTTGAAGACGGGGAGGTGGTGCACTCCGAATGAGGAAGACAGGTTTATGGCGATGTGTCTCCAAGTGAGAGATTGTTGAGAAGTGGAGCCACATCTGGGGTCGCGCACGACCGGTTGTGGCGCTCACTCGACCGGTCGTGACCAGCCGTGGACTGGCTCGACTCAAAGTCCAGCGAGCATCAATTTTGGGTTCCGAGGTGCTCGACCGGTCGTAGCCCTGGCACGAACGGTCGTGGGGTCCTTTCGACTGGTCTTGCAATCTGCTCGACCGGTCGTGGTTATGCAGATTCGTTTCCGATTTTGATGCGGACTGCGGATTTTTGAGTTGCCTTTTGCAAGGGTGCGAAAGGGAAGTTGCCTAAACTATAAATAGGTGTCCCTAAGACTATTATAGGGTTAAGGTGAATATTGGGGAGTTATTCTAAGGTGTGGGTAAAGGGTTTTCTCTTGTATTTCTAAGAGAGGGGTTAGTATATTGCCTTGTAATCTTCGTTATTCTTCATAGTGGAAGTTTGCATCCGTGGTTTTTTACCCTAGTTTTGGGGTTTTTCCACGTATATCTTGTCTTATGGTTTGTTTGGATCGCTTTGATCTGTTTTTAGTTTATATTTCTTCTTGTTTATCGTTTGTGGGTGAGACTTGAGATTGGATCTCGGTTCACTGCGTTGTTAGCGTCTTCGCGCAATAATAATATATATATATATATATATATATATATATATATATATATATATATATATATATATATATATATATAGAGAGTTCTCAATTCTTATGCACGAAGGATTTGACTTGGAAATTTTACTAAATGATAAGATAGCATCGTGTAATTTTATATATATATATATATATATATATATATATATATATATATATATATATATATATAATAAATATTTTAATATTTTATTCTCGGCAAGATAAGCGAGAAGAACGTCAACATATGAATGTCTTTTAAGAAACTGCCGCGAATGCCATGGTCACCGTAAATATATTGACTTAGGTATATAAAAATATATAAAGTACAGTTCGATCATTGATACATTCATCTTTGTTTCGAATCCTTCCTACATAATAATAATAAAAAATAGCATAAATATAAAAAAGCATGTCACTTGTCTTGGAAATGGCTACTACAAAAATGATTGACCCCACCGTGAAAATCATCTAAAACAAAAATAAAGTTATTCCGTTCATCATATGGCCCATGTGGAAAATCAATGCCATGACTTAACATATAATCATGGCCCACCTGATGAGCAGATCATCCTCTTTTTATGCAAGTGATCCTCATGATGAGGGACGGCCATTTTTGCATGGTATGAATTTCCAATATAGGTGACTTAGTGGCAGAAAAGATGAGGCTGTAAGCTGATCAGCTCTTTTCCACAAAATAACATGCAGAGCGACATCTCAATAATATTTGTCAGCAAGGTACTTAGAGCTGTGCACAAGTTGAACTGAGTCAAGCTTGGCACAACTCGACTCGGCTCGGCCACTAGCTAACCCTAGCTTGAACTCAGCTTGGCCCTCAAGCCTGATTGGCCATCTCAGCTCAGTTCGGTCAGTAGCTCGGGCCAATTCTAGCCAAGATCGAGCTCATGCGGCATTTTCTCAAACACATGGAGTTCACCTTTGATTTCTCACAATATGTAAAACAACAACAAGAATTTATAGATATTTCATAAAAAACTCAGTAGACAACATCAAAATCAAGATAGCCACCAGTTGACACTCCATTGAGTCATTTCATCAAACACTTGGTGAGCAAAATCAATATCAAAATCACCGATCGAGTCACCGAACTGGTTCGATTTGAGTTCGATTCAAGTTGGGGTTCAATCCGAGTAGAGTCGAGCTCGAGCAAGCTCGAACTTGGCTCGAAATTTTTTCAAGCTCAAAAAATCAACTCAACTCGGCTCGAGCTCAGTTTCGAACCGAGTCGAATCGAGCTTTTTCGAGTCGAGCAAGCTAACCGAGCTAACTTGGTTCGTGTACTGCTCTAATGGTATTGCAATAGGATCTGTGGATCAAATCAACGGTTGAAATATTCCAATATAAGAGCTTTTGTTTGGTATGGCCATCACTGAATGGTGGGATCATTTAAAGATGAACCCACATCTAGTAAGCCTCAGGAGTACATATACTATAATGGTTTACATAGTCTATGCACCTGATACTCCCTCTCCAATTTATGTTGACAAAGGAATGCATGAATCAGGTATTTTGACAAATGGAATGTAACCTTGAATCTGAACCGTTCAAATAGTGTGACCCATTTAAGAAGAATATTATAATCTGAAAGATCAATGAAAGTTTGAGCCCAATGGGCTGATTGTCGGCATCTAATGGATGTATGCTAAAAACGTGAAACACTAAACGGTTCAAAATTGCCAAACAGATGTTCATTAATCAATGGTCCTGATTGCCCGATCAATGTGATTTTCGGGTGTGACCAATCTACAGTGGGTCCCACTAATAGAGGTTAGGGCATGAGGTGTATGTTAGTGTATGGTAAATGAGGTAACGTGACCATCTATTCCAAATAAATAAATAAATAAAGGAACTTGTTCAGGTGACCTAGCTAGTGGGCCATGTGATTGTGAAGTCTCCATGTTTTATTAGATTTCTTAAGTTTTATCACATGGATTACATTCACTTGTGCTTGACTATTTCATCCCAATGTGAATGGAGATCCGGACTATTCATCAGTGGGCCCTACCACGGAAGATCCATGGCTGAAATAATCCAGCTGATTAGGACAAGAGGAACATATGATGCATGGTCGGCATCTTTGCATACTCTACATTGGTCTTCAATTCTGACAAGTGGGCCAGTAGTCGTGTGACTCGTGTACCATTGTGGACGGACTATGCCTAAAATTCCAGAACAATCTTAAACCTTTTGATTTCTGGCTACACAAAGGCGGCCAATAACTAAAACAGGGTACCACATTCACCTGAAAGGGTCATACAACTGATGACTGGGATCTTTTGATCTGGGATATACTTGGTCGTCCTTGATTAACGGTCTGGATTACTTAACCATGCATCCCATTTGTTAAAATTAAATAAGGTCACTTATTATTATTATTTCTTTTAACGTACATTGATTGGCTTTGGCTTAGGGTCCGCGAAACGAACCACCTGAATATTCTTGGTGGTTCAATTTCCCTACTCTACTTCTGGCTGACTCAATCTCTTTGAGTGTACCAGTTCACTATGTATTCATTATAAGAGGTTTTAAAACAAGTTCACATCTAACATATATAAGCGTACACTATCGTCGGGGACTTATACAAGGACTTACCCACGTACTCACCCGTGTTGGTGGCCTACACAAGGACTTAATATTGTTAACAGATGTCTTAAATTTAAAGAAATTCGACTAGCCCAAGACGGTTCGGCTGAAAGTCCAGCAACAATCTATTTTAGAACTTCCGAATTAGTGCGAAAGTTGAGATTTTCCAACTATAAATAAGAGTTCTTAGGGCCATTCTAAGAAATTCTAAAGCCTTTTATAAATATTCAAAGGGTTTCTAAAAGAGTTCTAGGATTTGCAAAGGGTGTAACAAGGGTGAGATTCGAAGTTGTTCGAATTGGGTAAGTCATTTCTCTTTGTAATTTCTGCTTTCAAGATATGTCGCTTTGTGTCGTGGTTTTTTCCTGAAAGAGTTTTCCACATTAAATCTTTGTGTTCTCTTGTATTTGCTTGGTGCTCTTGGATTGCTATCTTAGATCCATCTCTGTGTGATTTGAACAATCCCCAGTAAGTGGTATCAGAGCAATCATTGGGACACAGATTTGAATATGCAGGATTAGCATCAATCGGAAGCACTATGTATGATATTGAGAAGTACTAATGGAAAAATAACTTTGAGTTATGGAAGATCAAGATGATCAGTTCTTTAACCAAGCAAGGTGAGGATGGTGCTCTTGAGGAAAAAAAGTCTACTACGACTAATGATGAATGAAATAGTTGAAAAGCGAAGCGTAGGGCTTCCCCGAGAGAGAAGCCCGAGCGCAACGCTTAGCAAAAGCCATTTCGGGTTAAGAAGATGTTAAAGCACGTTTCTCTCTATAAGAATAGTGCGTTCCGAGGTGTGAAGTGCGAGAGAAGGGATGTCATAATTGGGGTTTTGAATAAGACGACCTTTTCATTTTTGTCTTTTTTTTTTTTTGAATAAGTAATAAGAATAAGAGCTTGGCGATCTTCTCTATCTAATGAATGAGGAGTCCGTTTTGAAATCGTCCGCCCTGCACCCACCCCCCGAGTATATGCTTCAACAGGAATCACACAAGGGTAAATTGATACAATAGAAACCTCTGGTAAAATGCCCGCCCGTAACCCAACAGATACTCTTGATAAGAAGGTCTTATCCTCGATCCGTTTATGTCTCACGGATAAGGTCCTCTATAATGTTTTGAGAGAGAGAACTGCAGCTGGTTTATAGGCGAAGTTAGAGGATATTTATGTTACAAAATCCACTGAGAATCGCCTACACTTGAGGCTATGGTTGTCCACCTTCAGATCGACACAGGGTGGAGATGTAGATGCCCACATTAGTAATTTTAATAAACTGATTTGCAAATTGCTGGACATGGAGTAAGTGATCAAAGATGAAGATCAGGCATGTATACTGTTAAATACTCTTCCGCCATCGTATGAGTCATTTAGGGACTCATTGTGCACAGAAAATAAAACCCTAAGTATGGTCAGCATTATCTCGGCCCTTCAAGGGAATGTCATGAGAAAGATAAACGGTGACTTGGGGTCATCTTCTGATGCACCATTTAAAAGGGAAAGAAATACTGAGCGAAGTATAGGATCTTCAAAACCTAAATTCAAATCCAAGGGCAAGGGCTAAGGAAAACTAAAGTACTTGAACTGTGGGATGAATGGACACATGAAGAAGGATTACAAAAATCTTAAAGCGAAGAAAGAAAACTTAGAGGCTTCTTCCAGAGAGACCAATGTTGTCACATCTGATGAAGAAACAAGTGGAGGTGATATTCTATCTATGTCTATGGTCAGACACTTGCATGACAATCTTAGAGGTGACTGAATCCTTGTCACATGACTCCTCATCGGAGTTGGTTCGCCAGTTACAAGGAATGCAATGGTGAACAGTTCTTTATGGGCAATGACAATGCCTGTAATGTTGTGGTTATTGGTACGGTGAGCATTAAGATATTTGATGAGATGGAGCGTACCTTGACTAATATAAGACACATTCCTGATATGAAGAAAATTCTGATTTCTCTCGGTGCACTCGAGGCTATAGGGTGCAAGTTCACTGATATTAATGGTGTCCTTAAAGTTTCAAAAGGGGCACTCGTGGTTATGAGAGTGCAAAAGTATGAAAACCTTTCCACGTTGATCGGGAGTACTTCAGCAGGTGGAGCAGCAACAACTATTGTAGATTCCATTCTGTACGTATGTGGCATGTTCGTCTGGGCCACATGAGCGAGCGGGGCATGAAGGTACTATCTGATCATTGTTTGATTCTAACTTTTAAGAGTTTTGATTTACATATATGCGAGCATTGTATATATGGTAAACAATCTGGATTATCATTTAAATCTGGAAAACATGAATGTAAGGGAGTGCTTGATTATGTGCACTCTGACGTATGGGGGCCATCGCCAGAGGTTTCCATTGGAGGGTTTTTATGGTTTGTTTCATTCATTGACGACTACTTCAGGAAAGTTTGGGTTTACTTCATGAAACGTAAATCCGAAGTTTTCACCATATTCAAACAATGGAAGGCAATTGTGAAAAAACAGTTAGGGCAAAAAATAAAGGTTTTAAGGACTGACAATGGTGGAGAATTTACTTTCACTGAGTTTAATGAATATTGTAAGGATGAAGGGATTATCGGGCATAACACAGTGCGCCACATGCCCGAACAAAATGGTGTGACCGAGCAGATAATTGGATTCTCTTAGAGAGGGACCGATGCATGTTAAGTAATGCTGCATTGGGCAAGGACTTATGGACTGATGCCGTTAACACGGCTTGCTACTTGGTGAACTGATCTCCTTTTAAGGTAATTGAATGCAAAATTCCAGAGGAAGTATGGAGGGGTCATAAGATGGACTACTCAAATTTACGCATATTTGGTTGTAAGGCTTACTCTCATATACCATTAGTTGAGAGAGATAAGCTAGACCATAGAGCCAAAAAGTATATTTTTGTTGGCTATGGTGTTGGTGTGAAAGGTTATACGTTATTCGACAAGGTCACACGCAAGGTCATCACTAGCCGTGACGTCAGATTCGATGAAAGCTCCCTATTCTACAAGAATGATCAAGAGCAAGAGGAACCAAAAAGGTTGATCGTAGACGTCTAAATTGACACAAATGATACTCAAGTAGAAACAGATGTGCAGACAAAGGTACAGGAGCATGTGGAGCAGCTACCTGTGAGAATGAACCCATTGCGTGATCGAAGGTTACCGCAACATACAAGGAAGACTCTAATATCGCATGTGCCCTCATTACAGATGAGGGAGACCCGCCAACTATTCAGGAGGCTCTTGATGAGCCTGATACAGAAAAGTGGAAGGTAGCTATGGATGATGAGATGAACTCGTTGCACAAAAACCACACATGAGAGCTGGTGGAGCTTCCAATGGGCCGAAAAGAGATCAGATGCAAGTGGTTATTTAAAAGGAAACAGGATAGATACAAAACGAGGTTGGTAGCGAAATGGTATGCTCAGAGAGAAGGAATCCACTTCACAGAGATATTCGTGTCTGTGGTTAAGTAAGTGTCTATCAAATTCGTGTTGGCGCTAGTTGCCCAATACGATCTCGAGATGGAACAGATGAATATCAAGACTGCATTCCTGCAGGGGCAGTTGGAAGAGAAAATCTACTTAAAATAACCAGAGGGCTACAAATTTAAAGGGGTAAAGAAAAAAGTTTGCAGGTAAATGAGGTCGTTGTACGGCCTGAAACAATTGCCTAAGCAGTAGTATAAGAAATTTGATTTTTTCATGTTGAGTCAGAAGTTTACTTAGAGTGAATACGATCACTGCATCTATTACAAGACACTGAGGGATGACAAGTTCATTATCCTAGTATTTTTTGTTGATGATATGTTGATCGTCAGTCATGATATATTTGAAATCAACATACTGAAGACTCGGTTATTAGGGACATTCGAGATGAAAGATCTAGGGGTTGCAAAGAGGGTTCTCGGCATATATATTCATAGAGATAGGAAGAGGTGCAGGCTTTGCTTATCACAGGTAGAATACCTTGAAAAGGTATTGATCAAGTTGATGAGCGTTCCCCACGCAGTTCACTTCAAGCTTTCCTCAGAACAATGTCCTAAATCAAATGAGAAAAAGTAGGTTATGTCTCATGTGCCTTATTTAAATGTGGTTGGCAGTTTAATGTGTGTCATGGTCTATACGAGACCAGATATTTCACAGGCAGTCAGTGTTGTGAGAAGATACATGTCAAACCCCGGCAAGTAACATTGGGAAGTGATGAAATGGCTACTTCGATATATTAGAGGTACAAAAGACTATGTCTTAACTTTTGAGAAGACAAGGACAAAGTTAGTAGGCTACGTGGATTTAGACTACGTAGGCAGTGTGGATTCAAGAAAGTCGATTTCTGATTACTCGTTTGTACTAGTGGGTGGCACAATTTGTTGGATGTCGAAGCTTCAATTCTTGGTGGCTCTTTCTACGACTGAAGCAGAATATATGGCAGTGACAGAAGCGTTTAAAGAAGGTGTTTGGTTAAGAGGCATGATAAATCAGTTGGGACTTCAGTAGGAGATTGTGTCGGTTAATTGTGATAGTGAGAGCGCTATTAATTTGGCTAAAAATTTTATTTATCACTCACATACTAAATACATTGATGTTGGTCACCATTTTATCCAACAGGTGCTTGAGGAAGGAAGCGTAACACTAGAGAAGATTCACACCAGCGTGAATCTGGCAAACATGCTCACCAAGGTCTTTCCTACAGAGAAGTTCAAGTTTTGTGCAATTTCTCTGTGCTTGACGATGGCGTAAAATAAGGACAGAGTGTGCACGAGAAGCATTGATTGATGCTTTGATATGATGAAGAAATAGGAGAAGAGAGCAAGAAGCTACACGTTTGAAGATTGAAGACATGGTGAAGATTGTTGTTAACAGGTGTCTTAAATCTGAGGAAATTCGAATAGCCCAAGAAAGTTCGGCTGAAAGTCCAGCAACAATCTATTTTGGAACTTCTGAGAAATTCGACCAGTCGGAGAACAGGTTCGACTAGTCAAAGGGCACCCTTCGACTAGCCCGGGCTCTGGTTCAACTAGTCAAAGGTTACGCAGACTGCGCGCGGACTGTGTAAATTTGAGGCGATTTCCGGACTATTCCAAGTCAGTGCGAAAGTTGGGATTTCTCAACTATAAATAAGAGTCCTTAAGGCCATTATAAGAAATTCCAAGGCTTCTTAAAAGTATTCAAAGGGTTTCTAAAAGGGTTCTAGGGTTTGTAAAGGGTGTAGCAAGGGTGAGGTTCGAGGTTGTTTGAATCAAGTAAGTCCTTTCTCTTTGTAATTTTTGCTTTCATAGTGAAGATCTGTCGCTTTATGCTGTGGTTTTTTCTCGAAAGGGTTTTCCACGTTAAATCTTTGTGTTCTCTTGTATTCTCTTATGTTCGCTTAGTGCTCTTAGATTGCTGTGCTAGATCCATCTCTGTATGATTCCGCAGAACAATCCCCAACACTTAACACATACACACCTATGTCGGTAGCTTACACAAGAACTTACCACGTATATACCCGTGTCGGTTGCCTATAGAAGGACTTATGTACTCATCTGTGTTGTTTATGATATGGTTTTACACAAGAACTTACGCGAGTTTGGGTTATAAACCCTACATTCAATCCCACACAAGGAAGAAGTGTGAATGGACTTTGCAATTGGCACTTGTCGGATTTATCCCTTTTGTCGTGCCTTTATTGAGTTGCTTCTTCAAAGCTCTTACATGCTTGAATCTACTCCTCAATTGCTCACACGTTCATTGATGTCGATGGTTCAGCTCCATGAACAAACACCTTGCATGCAATGCTCCCTTTGAAGAGACCATGGTGATGGGAGGGTGGTAGAATCTTCAACAACTAATGAGATAGTTGAAATCCTAGGGGATTCATCTACATAGGTGTTCTAGAGGATTTAGACAAAAGTTTTGTCAATAACCACAGGTCTAATATTTAGAACAAGGTAAAGATTGAGTTCATCTTCAACACCGAGGTTGGAATCCTCATTAGAATGTTTAAGCTCAAGAAAATGAATAAAATCTCATGGATTGAGAGGCTAGAAATGTGGGATATGAGTGAGGAATCTCCTAAACTTTTATTTCATAAAAAAACCTAAGATCCGTATGCCATTTATAAAGGAACCAAGTTTCAATGGTAAAAAAAGGGTAAAAAACAGTCGGTTTGATCGAAGGGAGCGATGCATCGATCGATCGCTATAATTTGAGCATTTTTTCAAAAGCTTCCTGGACAATTTGGGCTATGTTCGATTGCTTGAGACTGATTAATCAAGGATCCTTCGATGACTCCTACGAGTCTGTTGTTTGTGGGCAGTTTAGTTTAACATAGCTTAAGATTCTATAGCCTATCTAAGCATGTTCAAATGAGGCTTTTAAGGCTAATGGATGATTAACAAGGTTTATTGATTAAGCCATGATCATCTAGATGCTTAGGGTTGTTTTAGATTAAGGTTAGGGTCAACAAGGCACCTCGTTTACATGTTCTTCACTTCCTTGATACTCCAGTCTTCATGTGTCTTCGCTCTTCAGCTTCTAAGGGCTCAACCGACTCCCTAACATATGACGCACATAATTGACAAACAAGGTGCACGAATAAGTGCACTAACATGTATATATGTATGTATAATATTCCACATCATATTCTATTAGTTGATGTCATCCAAATTTTCATTGGTTACCTTTTAACAAACATAGAGTGATAAGTTACACTTATAAAACCCAAAAAATATTCTACTAAAGTTTTAAAATCGAGTAGGTGCTAATTCTTCAACAAATAAATTCTGTATGGAATATACACTTCTTTAAGAAGATAATCATGAAGAAACATATTCTTACTTCTAACTAATACACAATTTTAATGCACCTGCTCTCTCTCTCTCTCTCTCTCTCTCCATTAAAATCTAGAGTGTTTTTGGTGAGGTTCCAAAGTCCATGGAGCATAATTTGAAAATTATCTCTAGTACACATAATACCAATACCTTCGGACATTTTTTCTCTTGCGATTACTCTTCATAACATTGGTTGAAAGAGGGCAAATTGGTCATTAAAATATAGCTGCTTAGTAGGAAATGGTTAAACTTTTACTGCTTAGGGATAACATAGGTTCCACTCATTTCTTTTCACTTTTTTTTTTTGGTCTTGTGGCATGCACCGGCCTCTCTTCTTTCTATGTAACTTATGGAGACAGTCGGACAAAGGCTTTGTGTAGCCCACCCTAATGATTGTGTGATACCCACTTTATGCATCTACTATATCGGCTCAAGTTAGGACTCCACAAAAAATAGGCAGATTAGGGACTTCAGTGGATTACAACAAGGAAAATAATAAAAATGGATTGACTACTGTTTCTCTCATTCTCTCTCCATGGAGTTTATGCATAGCACACACATATACGTAAGCTCCACTTTTCCCTTCGTCCATCTCTCTCTCTCTCTCTCTCTCTCTCTCTCTCTCTCTCTCTCTCTCTCCCATTCTCTCTTTTCTCTCTCTATCTCATTCTTGGTATACATGCATCACAATTGTCATACCCTTAGTATTTATAGTGTATATAACCATAACCATCTAGATGTTATTCCTTAGAGGGATGACTAAAAGGAACATGGTAAGCCAATATTTGACTAATATCAAATGGTCAATTACGGCTTATCATCATGATTATGCACAAGGCCCACTATTAACCGTGGGACCTTTATTCGGATGCATTGGTTAACATGTGCTGAACTTATTCTGGTTATTGAAGAATGTGTATGAATCTACTCTATCTTCATCCCACTCTTTTTCTAAGACTCCACCTCTTTATCATCTCTTGTAATAGTTGTATTGGATACAACTACCTCTACCTATTCTCAAAACCCCTATATATGTAATAGTCTATCAAAGGGAATATTAAGAAAAAAATTTAGAATATTTATGTACCTCTCTTCTTCACATGGTATCAGAGCATCTTCTCTGATCTAGGACCATCACAGCTCAATCGCTATGAGCTATCTTCACACTATTTCATCTCAAGTCAAGAGCAGAGTTTCTTGCTTCGATTCTAGAAGCTCGCATCCATAAGACCTCCGACCATTAGCGAGCAACCCCTGCTTCATCCCTGTGAGCCCCCAATAGTATTAATTCCAACAAACCCTATCTCTCCGCACAGCCACACACACATTGGCACCATTAATAGCTCAAGAATTTGGAGAATTCTCCTTGAGTTTTTCTATATTGCTTCAACCTAAAGTTGGGTTTAAATAACTACTCTACAAGTCTATACAAGACAGCCTATTTAGAGCTTCTCTATACATAGTATATTACAACTAATGATAACCCATAACAACTCATATACACAATATTCCCACACCCCCTCTCAAACTGATGTGGGATAATGAACCAACATTAGTTTGCCACAGAGAAACCTATGATGGGATGAGGTCATAGTTTTGGTAAATATATCAACAAGTTGTAGCTCTGATGTCACATGGGAAGAGAAATGATTCCACCTATGTATTTTTCTCTCACAAAGTGGTAGTCAACTTCAATGTGTTTAGTGCGCTCGTGAAATACTGGATTGGAAGCCAACTGAATAGCACTGAGTTGTCTGCATATACTAGAGTCGGCAAAGACAAATGAATCCCAAGATCTGTCAATAATCCCCAGAACCAAGTAATTTCACTACACGCCTCTACCATTGTAAGATATTCAGCTTATGTGTTGGATCTAGATATTGTGGTTTGCTTCTTACACTTCTAGCTAACCAATAATTATCCCAACAAAATACAATAGCCAGTAATGGACCGTCATGAAATGAGACAACCTACCCAATCTGCTTCAAAGAAAGCAGATAATTGTAGATCATGCGATGATGGAAAGAGAAGCGCCTGATTGAGGGTACCTCGAAGGTGTTGAATAATGCGATGAATTGCCGTCATATGCAATGTGCAAGGTGCCTTAACAAACTGGCTAATAATATGAACCGCATATGAGATATCATGACGAGACATAGTGAGATAGACTAAGCTCCCCACCAGTTTGCCTATAGGATATAACATTTAAGATAATGTCTCCATCATCTTTCCTTTATTTGACATTTAATTTCAAAGGAGTCTCATGGGTCTTGTTATCTGTAAAGTTTGCTTGCTTGATCAAATCACAGATATACTTCCGTTGACTCATGAGATAACCTTGAGTATTACGAGAAATTTTAAGACCCAAAAAATATGTTAATGGCCTCATATCCTTCATATGAAATGAGGAGTGAAGTAATGATTTGAGATCAGCAATACCTTAAACGTCATTGCTCATGATGAGAATATCATTGATATAAACCAATAAAGTAATAAGACCTGAATCAGACTTGAGAATAGACAGTGATGAGTCATATTGACTTTTAAAATAGCCTGATGTGGTTAACACCCCATGAAAATTTTCAAACCACACTCTTGGTGCTTGTTTGATCCCATATAAAGCTTTAGATAGCTTACAAATTAAGCGTGGATCCTTAGACTTATAATCGAGAGGTTGCTTCAAGTAAACTTCTTTTTTGAGATTCTCATGGAGTAGAACATTCTTGACATTGAGTTGACTGAGTTGTCAACCTTTAGAAAAACTTATAGCGATAAAGGAATAGACTATTTTCATTTTTTCCACTAGAGCGAATGTCTCATTATAATCAATTAAGTACTCTTGTTTATAGCCCTGGTCTACTAGTTGAGCTTTATATCGATCTAAGCTCCCATCATATTTTAATTTCACAGTATATGCCCATTTGCTACTTATCACTTTCTTCCCCTCGAGTAATGGAACTAATGTCCAAGTAGCATTCTTCTCGAGTGCCTGAATCTCATCATCTATGACCTTTATCTAACACGGTTGTGTATATGCCTGAGAATAAGAAGTAAGGACAACCGAAGAATCTAATCCAGAAAACAAGGCATGATGAGAGGCAAAAAGATTTAATCGACAGCGAGGAATAGACGGATGACTGGAACGACGTAATTGGATCTCAGTGGAAGACGAGACAATTACTTGTGCTATAGGAGAAGAGGACACCTAATCAGAAACAGGAGCATTTGTGGGAGAGGACCCAAGAGAGATAGGCTTCACACAGCATTGGTAGACCTGCAAAAGAGGAGAGGAAGAAGGAAGCGTAAAATGATTTTCTTCAAAAGAGGACATATAAGAAATGGAAGATGGAACAACGGTAACTGATTGAGATACATGGACAACTTTATAGTATAGTAAATTTTGAAAAAATGTAACATGTCTAGACACACGAACACGACGATCACATGTATCATAACAACAATACTCTTTCTGATGCCCCTCATATCCAAGAAATACACATTTAGTTGCTCTAGGATGGGTTTATCCCGTTCTTGTTCTGGAAGATGAACAAAAGCAATACATCCAAACACTCTTAACCGGTTATAATCTGGATCTTTATCATGAATAAAGAACGTGGGAGTTTTCGGTTGGCCAAAACACTAGAAGGTAATCAATTGATTAGATACATAACTGTTGATTTTGCTTCAGCCCAAAGAAATTTTGAGACACGTGCATATTCCATCATGGTGGTTACAACCTCAGTAATGTGCCTATTCTTGAGTTCTGCTATTTCATTATGCTCTGGTGTGTGAGGACATGTTCACTGATGTATATACCATTCGAACTTAGAAAAGTCATAAACTCGGAAGACATGTACTCTGCCCCAGAGTCAGACCATATAACTTTAATTTTCTTTGCAAATTGAGTCTCCAGATATGATGAAAATTGTCTATAATATGAGAATGCTTCAGACTTGTGCTTCATGAAATAAATCCAAGCGTGTCTTGAAAAGTCATCCATAAAGATGATGTAATATAGCAAACCTAAGAGTCATGATGGAAGATGGACCCCAAACATTAGTATGAACAAGATCAAATAGATTTTGAGTACGATGTTACTCAATGAAAAGGACAATGCAGCAGATTTACACACTTTGCAATTAACACAGGTCATATCAATGGAAATGAGACTAATATTTATTTCATTATTCAAAAGATCATATCTAAATAAGAAAAGCATGTCTTTAGAATTTGGATGCCCTAAATAACTATGTTAAAGTTTCCAGATCTTGTATGAAACAACCAGATCGAGAAAAAAAAACTAAATAGTTATTTTCCACTAGTTGAGCAACTGAAAGCAAGTTGGCAGATAATTTAGAAACATAAAACACTTTGCGAAGGAAGAAATTACGAGATGATGAATGTGAGACTTTCAAGGACCCGATATAGACAAATGGTTCCCATCCACAGTTTAGATGGAACCCACTTCTCTATAGGGGGCACAATCAATCAGACAAGAAAGGTCACCAGTCATATGATTAGATGCCCCTAAGTCAATATACCAAAGATTTCTAAGATCAATATTACATATCGAACCTGAAGAACTCATCGCCTGGAGGATTTGCTTAATTTGTTTGGGGTAAAGTAGATTAGGCTGCACCGATAGGGTCATAGATGACGAGTCAGGCTTCTCAGCAGAGGAAGCTAGAAATGTACGTCCATGTTGCTGGTAGTGAGGGGGTAGAGGAGGGCGAGTCGGGCAATTGGCTATATCATGTCCTTTTTGTTTGCAGTATCGACAAAATAGAGTACTTGGTCCAGATAATTTCGAAGTTACTTTCTTATTAGGACAATGAGTAGCCACATGACCAAATCTATTACAGTCAAGACATTTAACTTTCGACATGTCTCGTGACTTTCCTGAAAAATTACGAGTAATGATGGCAGCATCAGGAACAACATCTCTCATGGAAGCAAGGGTTTTTAAACGTGTCTCTTCTTCCATCAAATCAAATAGAGCTGCCTCAAAAGATGTAAGTTGAGGTCAGTTCATCAGAGTGGCTCGGGTTGGCTTAAACTCTGGACGAAATTTATATAGAAATTACATCAATTTACTTGTGTCGTGAAGTATCTTCGTCGTCTCTACTGGCACAACGGGAATAACTGGATCCATAAGTTGAATCTCATGTCAAAGGGAGGTAAGTTTAAAATATAAATTTTATATACTCAGGGTTCCTTGTTCTAATTTTGACAGCTTATACTCCACTTGATAGTGACGGGCATGATTTAATTGTTGATAACATATTTTCAAATAAGCCTATATTTCGGATGTTGTCTCGAATGATATGAGGTTAATTATAATGTTGCTCTCAACATTGTTAAGGATTCATGTGACCACCTTTGAATTATTGGTAGTCCAAGGTAGGAGTTCATTTTTATCATTTGGTTTGCCCATAGAACCATCCACATAGCCATAGAGGCTTTTTCCTGCTAGAAAATGCTTGAATTGAAACTGTCACAGGAAAATTTTTTCTCATCCAACCTAACGTGGACAGTTTTAATCTTATTGAAGGGATTCATGAATGCTATTAAAAAAATCACAGAGAAGAAGTGTACTAGTGATTTCTGGTGATGTAGAGACTAGTGCAAGACCGAATTCGGCGAGCAGAGGTAGTATGTGTAACAACTGAGTTGTTGAAATTTCTTATTGCAGATGATTGCCGAAAATTATGGCGGATTAGGAGGTTGTCGACGACAGATACGCTTGCAGTGGCAGGGAAAGTGACACCGGATCGGAACAGCAGCAGCACCGGATCTGAATAGAGAAGTAGTGACAGCTGGGATGCCAAATCTTGAATGGTTCTGGTAGGGGACCGCTGGACGATTGAGGCGGGAAGCGATCCGTGCTGGATGGTTAATATGATGGGTGTGGCAGGGGTTTTGCAGGTCGAGGGCTAGGGAAGATGATGTGCGCGACAGGGAGCTTTGGGCGCAACGATCAAAATGACTGGTTGCCGTTCGACACAAGCGAGTGGATGGCGGAGCTGGGGTTTGATGCTGATGATGAAGGCTGATTGATTTAAGCATGGGAAGATGGAATGGATTGTTGCAACGAAAGGCCAGCAGCGGTGTGGGCATGACCACGAGCGACCTTTGGACTAGTGGTGATGATAAGGACCACGATAGCAGAAGACTAAAGGATCTATGGTTCAGATGTGTGGCTCTGATACCATGATAGCCCAAGAATTTGAAGAATTCTCCTTGAGTTTTTTTTTGTATTGCTTCAACCCAAAGTTGAATTTAAATAACCACTCTACAAGTTTATACAAGGTAGCCTATTTAGAGCTTCTTATGCATAGTATATTACAACTAATGATAACCCATGACAACTCATACACACAATATTCTCACAACCATTGTTGATCTTCCTTAGTCCCGATGCTTTTGCCACAACAACCTCACTGTAACAACCTCACCGTAACAACCTCGCAAGGAAAAAAACTTGAAACTACCTTTTTGGACATCCTCAAGAGGGGTAGTACGGTATAGTCTGCAAGTTAAAGAAAATAATTTATGGGCTTAAATAATCGTCAAGAGCCTGATTTGAAAAACTAAGAACGACCCTAATTGCTTTTGGATTTATATAAAGTGGAGCCAACTACATGATGCTGGTCAAGCAGAAAGCTTCAAAAAGGGTGATTATTCTAGTATATGTTGATGATATTATCGTCATAGGTAATGATGATCAAACCATCAGGCAGCTGAAGCATGATCTTAAGACGTAATTTGACATAAAAGATCTTGGTAGATTGAAGTATTTTTTCGGTATAGAAGTAGCTTCTTTTATAAAAAAAAAAAAAGAAAAGAAATCTTATCAGAGAGGAAATATATATTAGATCTGCTCAATGAGACACGAAAATTAGGTGTAAATCCTATTGATACACCAATTGACTGTAATATTTGGCTTTCTAAATAAATCAGAAAGTTTATAGAAGAGATAAGGCAGTATCAACTTAAATTACATGGATTGTCTACCACAACACGTGTGGAAGATTATTAGAGCTTAGAATTACGCTTAAGTCCTGGGGGGAGGGAGGAATAGGACCACTTAAAAATTATTTACTACTTAACATAATTTACCAATTTAAAGTAAGAAGATAAATAACACTTAAGCTTTTAAGTCAAGTGTAACGCCCCAAATTTTCGTGGCTCAAAGTACATACTTATACCCGAGAATTTCAGGTGTTAGTGAAATGAATAAATGAATACTTCATAATTGCACATTTTTCTTCATATTATATTAATGAAGGTACCCATTCACGATAATAAAATCAATCATACTATAAATCTTATTCCATTTAAACATAAAAGTTCAACTAATCATTTAATGCTCACTCAGGTGAGAGTTTATTACAAATATCCAAATTCGCAACATGAAACGTAAATAAATCTAAACTAAAATGAAAGCATCGACAATATAATCTCATATCACTTATAGTCTTTTATAAGGAAATCATGCATCACTTATATCTTTAACTTGTGCATCACCTACATCATTTATATGGTTGGAGAGGGTCAATACCCTAATCGTAGTGATGGTTATCCATCAATATTAACACAATTCAAGTAATTCCTTAAAGTAAAACAATATAAAGTTTTCGATACTTTCCGTACTCCACTACTAATGGTATCGATATGCATAACCAATCTATACGAATGCATGCCTAGCATAGTATGTGTGGCTCATTATACATAGTGACCACCACATTATATAATATAATTCATAAAAAATTCCGCTCGCTCCACATCTCATAACTACGGAGATTCGTCGGTGTGTCCGACACTACCGTGGATTTACATAAACACCTCGAGATGGCATAACTCATGTATTGAAAGAATTATGTTACATGATTTATTCATGGAGCGACTAATTGCGATATCAAATTTCAGGAAAGTGGTATACCATGCACTCACGGATTACATACATCGATTTGTGCACCATTAACCAAATCTAATGATTTACGCATCGACCAAGATGGTCACTGCATAGACTGCATTATGAATCATGAGAGTTTTGGAACTCCAAGACACATGTCCAAGTAATAAAATAAGAAAGGTAGCAAAAGTTAACTCAATAAAGGAGAAAGTAGCAATAAGCTAACTCAAATAGAGTGGAAATACGCGTTGCTCTTAAAATCGACGAAGGACAAGACTTGTATCCATCATTCCTCATGAATTCAAAAAAAGTTCAGCGGTATTTTCATTGACTAATTAATATAAAATTATAATAAAATAAATCATAATATGTAGAAAATAGTCCATACACTTTCAATTGTATCAATAAGTATAACAAAACGATTTCGGGTCAGACGGGTCACCGACACGTCTAAAATACCCCGAGAGTAGATCCCGCTGTCCTAAAGTTTAAAATATGAATTTTATGTCAGATTAACATCAATAAAATCATAAGGTTTGTTGATATAACCATCCAATCTATTAGTTGCACAAATTATATACTGTTGGGTACTCGAATGCGTATAGCTTCATGATTTAAGGCATAATTTTATGACCCAACCCACAAAACATGTCTAACATGAATAAAATCATATCTTAAATATAATTCCAAGATAGACAAACAATTTATAATAATTCAATAATTTATTTGCATGAAAATAATAATAAAAATCAAACTATATACAATTTAAACTTGAAAATAAAAGAAATATGTATAAATTCAACTTAAATTGGTGTAAGCTTAAAAAAATCTCTCATATTGGCCTTAGATGCAAATTATAGGTAGATCTCGATGTATGAGGACTTGTACACGAACCACGATGTTGCTCGAGTAAGAGGGAGACACCACATGTGCCGAGAAGGAAGAGAAGGGATGGACGTCTCTCTCCATCCATCTCTAATTTCTTTCTAGAACGTGCAAGGGCTGAAGTGGGAGAGTGCATGTGGCTCTTAGGAGGGTTTGAAAGAAAGTGGGTATGTGCACCCTCCTTTAAAGAGGGGTGGGCGTGAGATGCGTGTCGCATCCCACTTGGATTGAGTTTCCCAATTCTCTTTAAATAGGAAATATGTCCTAAAATCTAACTCGTTCATGATGTCGGGGTCATTGAATAGAGCCGAGATACATGATTTTCTTAGTGATCTGAAATTTAAATTAACCTATCTTGAAAATTCTCATAGGGGGTGCCAAAACAGACTTGATTTCAGTTAACAGTTTACACTTAATCATTAGGGCCCAATTTTAGAGAAAATGTTTAGTTAAGATAGGCAAACAATTGGGCAAATTTTGGTAGTTGATCGATAGTGAGAAAGGCCTAAATCTAAAATTTTATATGTTGCACAAAAAAGAAGGAATTGGTTTTATGGTGATCATCATTCAATAGTGTAGGATTATAAATCGGGGTCTAAATTTTATATGATCTCATAGTCATATGAAGTCAAAGTGTGATCCAAATTTGAGTTGCGATTGACAGCGGAAAGTAAGTCAATTAAAAGATCCAAATTTAGGGAAGATTTAATAATGTGACTATTTCCTAAAGGGGTGACTTGGCACTTAAGAAAATGTTTATCAAGGTAAAGTTCTCACATCTCACATTCAGTCCATATGATGAGCAATTCAAGTTGTCCATACAAATGAAAATATTATACTATGACTACCTACGAACTTTCTTCACTTGATGGACACCAAAATAAGGGTTGATGGGCTAATTTATTGATTGAGTCACTTTTATAAGTATCTAAGAATTGAAATTCAACAACTATGGTTAATTTATGGTATATAAGCATGGTATAAAATTTCACATTAAACGGATCATGAGAACCATGTGATTTAAAAATCAAGGGTTTAAGTTAATGGTATTTTCATAATTATTTCTGATATGAGAGTTTTGAAAAATCTAATGATTCTACATGGTTATAAATATGTTTCTAAATAATTCTTACAAAAGAACTCATATCTAAATCATTTAGATAAATAATTATTCACCAAATAAATTAAAATTCTTATTAACTAAGGAGAGATACATATATCAAACAACAGGATGAACGTAGGCTTAAACGGTAATATTTGAAATGTTATACCAAATGGGTCTAATCACATAAACTACAATAGATGCAACAAGATGAGTAATTAGTCTATAGATCGAGATAATGATCCTGTGTATGCTTACAAGTTAGGTGCCTAATACACAATCCAATTCGAGTATACATATAATTATACTAATCAAACCCATAAGCATGAATAGAATTGAAAACATTCACAAATGCAAACACAAGCATATATAGCAGTTCGGCTACTTGCCTACTCCACTCTCGATGGACACACTCTCCTCGAGTGTACAAGTATTTCATTATCGGGGGTTTTTAATCAGTTCACCTCTAACTTTTATAATTGTTTCTCCTACGTTAACCACTAACCTACACGTAAACTCCCATGTCAGAAGAATATGTTTTCGCCTATGTTGGTGGCTCCCGCGGAAACTTAATTGGTTTTCTATCAGCTAACCAACAACCACTAGTGGTCCTAGTTTAAGGCTCTATGTACACTCCTACCAGAGGCTCCCTATGAGGACTAACACATACGCACCCGTGTCCGGTGAATGCAGTCATAATCCAAGGCCCCACGTACACTCCTACTAGAGGCTCCCATGGAGACTAACACATACACATCCATGTTCGATGAATTCGGTCATACGTAAGAAGCTATTTGAGTTTAGGTCACAAACTCTACATTCAATCATATATAAGGAGTGAGGGTGAATGGATTCTATAATTGATAACTTACTTGTCGGATTAAGCCCATATTTAACGTCTAGCTTAAGATGTTTTTTTCAATGCACCTCATGCTTGAATCAACTTCTCAATTACTCCCATGATCGTTGATACCGATGTTTCAGCTCCATGATTAAACACCTTACAAACGATGCTCCAATGAGGTGACTAAGGTGATGGGAAATTGGTTAAATCTCCTACAACTAAGGATTATAGTTGGTTCCTAGTAGGGATTTACTTAGATAGGTGTTTTAGATGATTTAGACAAGTTTGTGTCTAATCTCTAAAACAATGTGGGGATCAAGTTCATCTTCCAAATGGAGGATGAAATCTTCATAAAAGTGGTAAAGCTCAATAAGATAACTTGACTCTCATAGGTTCAGAGGCTTGGGATGAGAGATATGAGTAGGGAATCACCTAAACTCTAATTGCACCAAAACTCATCATCATGCCCAATGTCCAAATGCTTTTTATATAGAAAATAATTTGCGATGGCTATAAAACGGACAAAAAAAATGGCATGTTTGATTGATTGATCGAACCGTCAATTGACCGAACTTCGTTGAAATATGCAAGAAAACTCGCTGGATAGTTTTGGCCATATTCGATCGATCGAGATCGATTGAGCTTTGCTTAAAAGTCTGTTGTTTTAGGTAGTTTTGTTTACATAAACTTTACACCTCTTTTAGCCTATGTATCATGTTTTAAATGAGCTCCTAAGGCTGATGGATGATCAATTAAAGGTTTTCATATCAATGAATGGATTATCTAGAGGTTAGGTTGTTTTGAGTTTAAGGTTAGGGTCATCAAAGCACTTTATGATTTATCTATTATTCACTGCTTAATACTCCATGTCATCTCATGTCTTTAGTCTTCAGCTTCTAAGGGCTTAATCGACTCACTAACACAAGACTCACTTGATTGACAAATATGTGCACTAATATCAACGACTGATTGGATGACTCATATACCTCACTATTACCTATTCAGACATTGCTCAAGCCGTCTCTTTGGTCATTCAATTCATGCACAAGCCATCATTCATCCACATGAAAACTATAAATCAAGTTCTCTAGTATCTAAATGGTTCTCCTAGAAAAGAAGTCGTAATGAAGCGCAATATGAATCTAAATATTATGGGACACTCAAATGCTAATTGGATAGGTTGTCCTCTTAATAGAAGGTCTACAACTGATATTTGTACCTTTGTTAGTGGTAACTTAGTTACGTGGAAAAGTTTTATATATATATATATATATATATATATATATATATATATATATATATATATATATATAACCAAGTGTTGTTGCTCAACCAAGCACATAAGTAGAGTATAGAGTAATGGCCTCAATCACCTATGAACTTATCTAGATAAAAGTTTTACTTAAAGACAATGACTTTCATGATGATAATGCTTTTGAATTGTTTTGTGATAATCAAATAGCCATTCATATTGCAATTAATCATGTGTTTCATGAGCGAACAAAATACATTGAAATAGATTACCACTTCATTAGAGAGAAGGTTCAAGCAAAGGTGATATCTACCCCGTTTGTATGAACAAGGGACCAACTTATTGTTTCACAAAAGCTATTGGAAAACTAATGTTTCAAAGTTTACCGTACAAGTTGGGCATTGTCGATATCTTAGCCCTAACTCGAGGAGAAGTGTTGAAGAATATGTGTAGAACTCTATTCTATCTACCTCCCACTGTTTCTCTACGACTTTTACTCAGTAATAGTTGTATCAGATACAACTATCCCTAACTATTCTTTAAACTATATATATATATATATATATATATATATATATATATATATATATATATATATATATATAGCCGGTGAAAAAGAATATTAAGAAGAAGATTTGGAATATTTTCACACTTATTTTCTTCACGTCAGTTGAGCTCCTTCCCTAGTTGCTAATGAGTCGTTCGAGTCGCCGAGTTTTTTAACCAGGGCTGTCACATACTCACGGAGGAACCGGCCTCTCTCTGCTAAGTGCACGTAGATTTTGAATTCTGGCAAGTGAGGCCCATGGTTCATAAATCCATACCATTGTACCTCAAGAATCTGCGTGATTACACAATCTCAACCTCTTGATTTGTGGCTACTGATAGACGGCTAAGAAGAGAATTACAACAACGGTCCACATTCAACGGAAAAAGGTCCTAATATTAGTGGACGGGTTCTTCCAATCTAGGACATTTTTTTCGGGGCATGGTCCATCCACTGACCAGTGGTCCGGATAACCGAAAGATGGGCCCCACTCCTCAGAATTGAAACACGTGTTTCTTCTGAAAAGATGCGGGACACGTATCATATAATTCCTGTCAGAGAGTTCAAATCCGTAGTTGCCAACGGCTAGTAGAGCTGTCGAAGGAGATGCCCGTGGAATTTGGCGGAAAATTCTCATTTTGCACCTAATAAATGGAGAAAAATCTCATAAATCTCCTTCATGCCACTCTACATCTCAAGCAATTCAAGCAAATCCACACCCTGATCCTCACCAAAAATCTCAATCTCACTGCATTTTTTCTCAAAAAGCTCTTGAATCTCTCATTCATAGACTACGCCCGTAAGATGTTCGATGGAATTCCTCACCCAGACCAAAACCTCTATAGTTCCGTCATCTCAACCTACTTTAGATTGTCTTTGAATAAGGAAGTTGTCGATACCTTCTTTCTAATGCACCACAAGCAAACACAGATCATATATTTCGCAGTTCCGCATGTTCTCAAATCATGCGCTTCCTTGTTGGCAACCGCCGAAGGAAGACAAGTACATTCTCTTGTTATAAGATACGGGTTTGGTTTCAATGTCTTTATTCAGACAGGTTTGATTGATTTCTATGCGAAAACAGGAGATTTGGATTCTGCTAAGCAGGTCTTTGATGAGATTTTGGTTAAGGATCCTGTTGCTTATAATTGTTTGATATCTGGGTACTCTAAATCTGGAAGGGTTTTAGAGGCACGTCATCTCTTCGATGAAATGCCGGCCAGAACTATTGTTTCATGGAATTCGATGATTTCGTGCTACACGCATAATGGGGATTTGATGGAAGGGTTGAGAATGTTTGAACTGATGCAAATTGAGGGTGTTAATCCAAATGAGAATACCTTGGGGACGGTTCTATCCATATGTGCCAAATTGGGTGATTTGGAAATGGGCTTGAAGGTTAAGAAATTCATTGATGATAATAATTTGCAGAGAGATATGATTTTGTCAACTGCAATATTGGAAATGTATGTAAAATGTGGGGCTGTTGATGATGCACGCCAAGAGTTCGATCAAATGGATCGAAGAGATGTTGTTGCATGGAGTGCCATGATTGCTGGTTATGCTCAAAATGGGAGATCAAATGAGGCTCTGGAGCTTTTCGAACAAATGAAAATGCAAAGAATTAAGCCGAATGATATCACGCTTGTAAGCATTTTGTCTGCTTGTGGTCAATTGGGGTCAGTGGAAGCCGGCGAGCGTATAGGCAACTACATTGAGAGTCAGGGCTTGGGTTTTAATGTATATGTTGGTTCTGCTCTATTGGACATGTACGCTAAATGCGGAAACATTAGAAAAGCTCGTCAAGTCTTTGATGAGATGCCCAAGAGAGATGTCGTTTCTTGGAACTCAATGATTGGGGGGCTAGCAGTTAATGGGTTTGCAATGGAAGCAATTGATCTTTATGTTAAGATGAAGGAAACGGGTGTCAAGCCCAATGATATAACATTTGTTGCATTGTTAACAGCATGCACCCACGCAGGACTTGTTGAATTGGGATGTGGGTTCTTTGAAAGCATAAGATCGGATCACGAAATAGCACCAAAGGTTGAGCATTATGCTTGCATTGTGGATCTTTTCTGTAAATCAGGTCAACTGGTTGAGGCATATGAGTTTATTTGTAAGATGGAAGTGGAGCCTAATGTTGTCATATGGGGCACCTTATTGAGTGCTTGTCGAATTCATTCAAATTTAGAGCTTGCTGAGCGGGCGGTTGAGAAGCTACTAGTATTAGAGCCCAAGAATTCTGGTAATTATGTTCTTCTTTCTAATATGTATGCTGGTGCAGGGAGATGGGAGGAGTCCTTGAAAACGAGGGTCTTGATGAGAGAGAAAAGGGTGCAAAAAACAGCTGCTTATAGTTGGATAGAAGTGGAGGATAGGGTACACAAGTTTCTAGTTGGAGATTCGTCTCATCAGAGGTCTGATGAGATATATAATGTTGTTAATGGGTTGAGCTTGCAGTTGAAGTCGGCTGGTTATGCTCTGAATTCAGATTTTGAGTTTTCATAGCATTTTTAGTAGAAGATATGCAGATGCTTGATGCTTCTCTTACCAGATTGCAGATAATTCGAACTAGATTCTTGAGTGCATTTGAAGACTCTGTAATGGGGATGCTTCTGTTTGGTACACCACAACGGCGCAACATAAGACATCCATCTTCCCTTTACCATCCAGTTCTCATCTACATTGATCTGTAAGCACGTAAGGAGGTGATTGCTGTAGACGTGGAATGCTGACTTGGACTCATACAGGCCCACACAATAGCATATCAATTTCATGTGTTGAGAGGCCAATTGGTTCAACCGCAAGATCAAAGCCAAAGCTCTATCTTGCACAAGCGTTTTATTTTGAGATGAGAACAGGGTCTTGACCCCTACTCTCCGCCCGTGACAAATGTGGCATGTTTTTGCAAGATCCAGGCGGCTGGTGGGTCCCACTGTAGGTATATATATGGTGGCCTGTATCAGTTGGCTGCATGTATACATTGAATGTGCAATGTGGTCAATTCTTTCTGTCCTTTTTGTTATACAATGTACATGGTGGGCCTTACTTAACAAAGCGTTTGTGTCTCTTGCCCACTGGATTTTACAAGGTTGGAGCTAAAACTTGTATTCTTCTTTTTCTTTTTCAATTCTGTACAAAAATTATATGTATTGCTGACTAGTGCCTGTGTCTTTTTCGATTGCTAACAAGCAGATTCATTCAGTTTATCTTGAAGTAGTTTCATGTTCTATTTATAATATTCTTCTCTTTTATAGTTGGAAATGAAAATTCATACTCTTTTATTAATTATTTTATTTATATTGGGTTTTTGCAATTAAGGAGTATCATGTTGAATTGTTACACGCTTTCATGCAGAAAAGGTATGGTGAGCATCATTTATATATCCTGCTGCAATTTTCTAGACCATTGTAATTACCTGAGAAGCTTTGTATATGCACTGGGAATGGCTAACACAAGTATGTATATTTACCTATAATGTATGTTTTTGGGTATACGGACGTATGTCTTTATGATTGCTTAAATTGCATTGAAACCTAACACATCAACTGCATGAATTCCCTTGCGTTGCTTCAGTTGTATTCTCCTCTATTTGAAAGGAAATGTTTTTGAACTTTAAGTCAATATAGAGCTTATTGATCCTCTCAAGCTCTTTGTTTGTTAATTTATTAAGGCCAGGCCCAGTTTGGAAAGAGTGAATATGTGCATTCAGATTTCAGTGCTTCTTTAAACGCCTCCAACTTGAGTGTTCAAATAGGCTTTTGTTTATAAACAATAGAGACCTCATTTTAGATTCCAATTGACGTAGAAAGTTCACAAATCCAGCTCAAAATGGCAAATTAGCTTCAATGGTAATTGTGACCTAATTGAGCTTGAGCTGCATTAAGCACAATGGCCATTCTACTCAATGCAAACATTTTTTTTACATGCACACGTACACACACACACATTCACACCCCCACACACCACATGGGCATTTGAACCCATGACCTTAGTGTTGAAACTATGTAAGTCTACCACTCGATGAAAACGTGGTAACTTCCAAATGCACAATCAATTTTAGTCAAAATTGGCATGCTAGTGTTAAGTCATGAATATCAACTTCAAATGCAATGCATCATTAAACATGACAACATTTATTTCTTAGTCAGCTGAAGGCCCAGTTGGGTCAACTGGCAGAACGCGTAAGTGTGTGCAAGTTTTGCGTGTGTGGGATTTGTTTTTAAATGCGTACGAAAGTCTATATAAGCCTTTGTAATATAGGATTAGGGTTAGAAAAATGAGTGCTTAATACACAAAGAGGGTTTTGAATGGGGATCTTGGGTTTTAAATATATAAGTTGTTCCACCTCTTGTAACTTTATAATTTTAGTGGATTATTTGTCGGTATGTACTGTGGTTTTTTCCCATAAAAGGGTTTTTCCATGTAAAATTCATGTGTTCTCTCTGGTTGCTTGAATTTCGTTCTCTATTGCATTGTTTTATTATGTTTGAGGTTACTCTCATGCTTGAAAAGTCATGTTAGGGTTTGTTGCATTCCCAATAAGAGGTATCAAAGCGAACATTAATTGGGTTTTCAGATTGAATATAAGACGTAGCATCAAGGGGATCAAATGTAAAGTTCGAGACAAAGAAGTTCATGGGTAAAAATAATTTTGAATTATGAAGGTTGAAGATGAAAGCTCTCTTAATTCAGCAAGGGTTGTAGCACACACTCATTGGGAAAGTAAAATGTCATGAATAGATGAAAGAAGTGGATTGGGATAAACTTGATTAGATGGCGATTAACACAATTCAATTGTACTTGGCTGATGAAGTCTTATATAATGTCATCGATGAGACGACTACCGCAGGATTGTGGACGAAGTTAGAGAGCATCTATATGACGAAATCGCTCTCCAATTGCCTGTATCTGAAGAAATGGTTTTATAATTTAAAGATGGTGAAAGGGTTGGATCTCTTTGAGCACATCACGTCTTCAACAAACTGATTTACAAATTGATAAGTTTGGAGGTAGAGATCGATGAAGAAGATAAAGCCCTACTTTCGTTGACATCTCTCTCGAAGTCTTACGGGTGTCTATTGGATACTCTTTGCTATGGTAAGGATACCTTTGACGTCAATATCGTTATCCTAGCCCTTCGACTGAAGCAGTTGAGAAGGAATAATGGAGGGAAATGTAACTCTACGGGTGCGTTGGTTGTTCGAGGAAGATCGTCTAAGCGAGAGGAGAAGTTGAGATTTAGGTCCAAGTCGAAAGGCAAAGGAAAGTTGAAGGGTTGAAATTGTAGCAAGATCCAAAAGAAAGAGAAATCCGATGATTCATCGAAGGAAGCCAATTTAGCGGAATCTAATGAAAGAACGAGTGGTTGTGACGTGTTGTCAGTATCTAATGTCGGACACATCTATCACGAGTGAATTTTAGATACTGAGGCATTGTACCACATATGTCTTCATCAGAGTTGGTTCACCACATATAGTGAGTATAATGGTGGCCTGATTCTTATGGGCAATGACCATGCCTTCAAGATGATCGGAATTGATTCAATTCGCATCAGAGTGCTTGATGGGGTGGTGCGTACTCTGACCGATGTGAGACATATTCTAGATTTAAAGAAGAATTTGATATCTCTAGGAGCTCTTGATGCACTCGGATGCAAATTCATCGATTATGAGGGTGTCCTGAAGGTTTCTAAAGGGATACTCATAGTTATGAAGGTACAACAGAGCGAAAACCTTTATAGGTTGATCGAGAATATTATATTGAGTGGAGCTGCACCATTTGTAGCGTATTCTACATTGGCATGTTTGTGGCATGCACGCCTAAACCACATAAACGAGTGCAATATGAATGTACTTCTTTTAAATTTTTTGATTAGATATATGTGAGCACTGCATATACGAAAAACAATCAACGTTGAGTTTTAAAACTGAAAAATATGTTTTTAAATTATGACTTGACTATGTGCATTCGGATGCGTGGGGGCCGTTGCTCATTGATTTTGAAGGAGGGTCGTCATTCTTTGTCACATTCCGTATTGTCATGTATGATCGCATATGCGAATATCCATATACAGATCACATATGCAATTTTGGCACATGCGATTGCATATGTGAAAATATGCAATCACATACAACATATGCGATCGCATATTGGCCTTGGCACATTAAATTTTTTTTTTTTTTTTTCTAAAAAAATATAACTTTTTTGCCTATAAAAAGGCTTCCAAATCTCCTCCATTTGCAATATTCTCACCCCAAAACTCTCTTACTCTCTTCTTCTCTTACATTTCTTTATTTCAAGTGGTCTTATCTCTCTCTCTCTCTCTCTCTCTCTCTCTCTCTCTCTCTCTCTCTCTCTCTCCTACATTCTTTCTCTTGGAAGTTGGAAGATCAAGATTCAAACACTTTTAAATTTCAAAGAAGATAGCTTGTTAATTTTCTACAATAATAGATAAATAGTTTGTTGATTTTGTTGTTACTTCTCACTTGTTAAATATATTGTTGAATGTTGATGACTTGATGTTTAATTCATTGTTTAGTTGATTTTATTTCTCTTAAATGTATTTTAAATATGTAAAATTAGTTATCTATTAACTTATGAATGTTTTCTTTAGTTTCTTATATATATATATATATATATATATATATATATATATATTATATTTTTATTTTTTTTCATTTTAAAAAAAAATCTTTTTTAAAAAATTAAAAAAATGTGGTTGCATATGCGATTGTGCGATCGCATATCGCACATGATTGCATATGCGATTCGACAACATTGGTCTCATTCATTGACGACTTCTTTAGAAGGTATAAGTTTATTTTATGAAACATAAATTCAATATTTTCGCCACTTTCAAGGCATGTAAGGCAATGGTTGAAAAACAAACATGGTGAAAGGTAAATTATGAGGATAGACAACAACGAAGAATTTACTTCTAGGGAATTTAACTAATATTGTAAGAATGAGGGGATCGTGAGATATAACATAATGAGGCATACGCTAGAGTAGAATGGTGTAGCTGAATGTATAATCAGACTCTTTTGAAAAGAGCTTGGAGTATGTTGAGTAATGTTGCATTGGGCAATGAACTATGGGTTGAGGCCGTAAATACTGTTTGTTATTTAGTGAATCGATTTCTGTCTACATCAATTAATTGTAAAATTCTAGAGGAAGTATAAACTGGCCATGAACTTGATTATTCGGAGCTGCGCATATTTGATTGTGATGCTTACATGTACCGTCAGTTGAAAGAGATAAGTTAAACCAGATGGTTAAAAGTATACTTTTTTTTGCTATGGACTTGTGGTAATGGTGTGAAAGGATACAGACCGTATGACCGGATTTTACGCAAGATCATATTTAGTCGGGATGTTAAGTTTGATGAGCGTTCCATATCAGTGGAAGGATTAACCCTTACCCTTCTACAAATAGCCTAATCACTTTTACAACCGGTGGTTGAGTCCACAAGTTTGGTCTTAATTGGTCCATCTCAGTACGGGGGCACCAACATTCACTTAAACTTGAGTCAAGTACAACTCTAGCATACCTACACTATCTTGATTGCACACATTAACCAAATACAGGCCCTCGCTGACATGTGTAACCTCATGTTTGATTGAATCGTGCAAACCAGAAGAAAAGCATCAAACATCTATTTACAAAAAAAAAAAAAAAAAAAAAAAAAAAAGGAAAGAAAAGAAGAGAGGCACAAAGTTAATAAATGCCTAAGACAAGAAACAAAATCAGTTTAGCTTTATGCCAAGGAAATCAACAATAGACGGTCCTATTAGTTGATCCTTTAAAAGGTGATTTATACCGGATGATTCTAATTTTTTGAATCAATGGTGGAAAAATGGATGGTCCGTACTGATTATAACAATAAAAGGTTCTGATCAATGACCCTATGTGCCTATTTGATTGTCAATTCCCCATGAAAGTCACTTTGATCATTTACTCTCTCTCTCTCTCTCTCTCTCTCTCTCTCTCTCTCTCTTTATTTATTATTTTTTTTTTTAACACATGTGCTTGTTGTGTTTTTATAATAAAAATAATTTTCAAAAATAAAAGTTTATTTTTAGTAAGTAAATAAATATATTGATTATGAAAAAAATTCAATAAAAGAGTATATAATTAGCTGGTAAGAGGAGGTTTTTGCTTTTGCAACAAGGGTTCAAATCTTTTCAAGGATGGTGCGAACTGTACATACGACATGCTGATTGGGCATTTTTTGGTGCTTTATTAGGCGCACTTAGCACTTTACACGTGACATCGTAGCATGGAGCCAAAAGAGCCTTAATCTTTTTGGCACTGATTCAAACTTTTTTTAGTCATGGTGCAACTTGAGTTGAACTAGGGTCTATCGTAAAGTATTTTAACTTACGTGTTGATTGAGATTGACTATGACATGATTGTACATGTGGCACCTATGCCATCTGTTGCTCATATGACAATAGTTAGGATGATTAGGACATGTGGCTACAGTTTTATACTCTGTTGAAATAATTGTTTTTGTCTAAAATGGTACAAAAATAACTGTCATAGGACAGATTCATGTCCTTTCATAGAAGAAAATTGTTTGTTGTGAGTGGGTATGAATGAGCATCTCTTTAGGGAGAACTCCATGGTCCTTCAATTGCTATAAATCCTGAATACTATAATTCAGAAGATATATTATTAATCATTTTTCAGATAAAATCATATACTGTGTAATACTATCGAATCTAACATTTTGTTATGATTTTTATGAATGTTTTAAAGGCATATCCGTGTCAAAACTAGAGATCAGTTCAACACTTAAATGTGCAAATTTTCATATTAAAGTTTGGATTGAGAGTTCATTGTATACTGAAGACAATTTGCATATTTCTTTCATTTGCACTTGTTGGAACTAATAGAAAAAGGGTAGCAAATTTGTCACGAGAAATTGACTGTTTAATTTGAGCCTTCAACCCAATAAATCTAATTGTCTCATTATCTTTTTCCTCTATCATCCGTTTTGTACTAGTTTGTTCTTTTTCCAACACTCACACTCCCACACACACCCACACATTCACACCACAATGAGTACTCATAACCCATGACCTCGTGTTGAAACTCTTTTGAGTCTACCACTAAGGCATGAGTAAGGACCCACTTTGATCATTTACTTAACCATTCATTGATTAGGAAAATGAACGGTGCATATTTCATTGACCAAGATTGTTCGCTATGTGAGGCCCACTTTTGATTGTTTGACTCTCTTAAAAGTCAATTTGATTAGGTGGCCCTAACAACCTAATCAGTACGTAGCTACGAAAATGAACGATCGATATTTGATTATAATAGATAAAGTGAAGTCATTGATATGGATGGGCCTCGAAATCACCTTCTATTGCTTGTTCCTCTTGAAAAGTAACTTTGATAGGATAATCCTAACCATCTGATTGATGGCTGGGAAAATAAACTGTCCATATAGTAAAGAAGAACTAGTTGCTAGTATGGATCTTAACCATCTCATCCATGGCTAAGAAAATGAATTGTCCATATTGATTTGTAACGTAGAAAGTCCCATCATTGATCTGGACCATCCATGATGAGTGTCGCAGAGAGTCCACTTGTTTAATGAGTTTAAATTATACAAAAGGATGTATTATGATTTGCATACTAACTAGTTATTTATTACAGATGGACCCCTTCAATCTGGCCCTTAGTATATTTAGTGTGACCCATTAAAAGAGGTAAAGTTAGAGTTGAGAAGACTAGTAATTATTATATGAGTCATCAAAAACAAGGAAATTGCTTAAGCAAGAAGAATTGAGAGAGAGAGAGAGAGAGAGAGAGAGAGAGAGAGAGAGAGAGGTTGTGGTGATCATCATGGTGGGGCCAACCTATTAAACAGATTGGATTTCATGCGCATGAAAAACTAATCTTTATTACATATAACAAGAGTAGTTGTGGATATTTTTACCCCTATAATTAGTCGGAGAGAATTTAAAACATGCTAATATACTATGCATCTTGCCCTTCTACAAGTGAGAGATTAGCCATACTCCCAATTTGTGGTCTTGGTATCGATCCCCAGCGGGGGTGGCTAACATGGAGTGTGTGTACTGACATGGGTGTGTACTAACCCAAAAAAAAAAAAAAAAAAAAAAAGAGCCATACTCCCAATGTGATTATGATCAAGGTATTCAATATCAATAATGGTCTCTTCATGGATTTTAAAATGTGGCCTATACGGGTTAAATATTTTGAAAGGGTAAAAAATGTATGGGCCGCATACCGCAGTCTAGACTCAGACTCGGCAATGATCCCTCCAATACCAAGATCTCAGCATTAGTTGTTGTCGTGGCCCCCACTGTGACGTATGTGTTCTATCCACTTTGCCCATCTATTTTCCTAGCTCATCTTAGAGCATGAGCCTAAAAATGAGGCAAATCTAAATCTCAGGTGGATCACACCACTGGTTATTGAACACCCACCATTAAAAATTTCCTAGATTGTAATATTTATTTGCTATCCAACTTGTTGATCAAGTCACGCAGACTTGGATGAAGTGAAACACATATCACTTCATCCAAAACTTTTGTAGCCCATAAGAAGTTTTTAATGGTGGGCGTTCAATCACCCATAGTTTCCTATGGTGTGGTCCACCCGAGTTTGCTTTTGCCTCATTTGTGGGCTCATGCTTAAAATGAGCTAGGAAAGTGAACGAACGACATTGATAAAACACATATATCATTGTAGGGCTCAAAGAGCTTTTCAAGTACCGACCAAGGTACTAGATTGGTCAATATTGAATCTGAATCCTTGTCGTCCCATCTTAGCTGCTATAGACCTTTATGGGTCATTTTTTCATTATGGGCATTATACCCGGTCGCACATCATTATGGTCATGCATTTTTAATACCTATTTATGACCAAACATTTTTAATACACATTCTCAACTAAGTTTTACAATGGTAAATTTTGCGGGTTTCAACACTGAGGTCATGGGTTTGAATACTTACATGATGTGTGAGGGTGTATGGTAAAAAAAAAAAACGTTCCACAACGGAAGTAGAATTTTGGATGGAACCACTAACACCTAAAAGAGATAGAGAGATACTATTAAATCCAATATGACTTTGACCAAATTAACTATTTTTTAATTTTATTTTTTGGTCAATAAGCATTCTGAAGTAAGCTGAGCAACATGGATGGAATTTTGTATGAAACTACTCAAAAGTGTTATTTTAATAGAGCGTAAGCATAAATATATAATATGGTCCATTGGAGGTAGCTTCCTATAAAATAGCTATATCAACCTCTATATTAGTTTAAGCCACTTTTCTATTCCTTGTGAAACCTCTACACGTCTTACTCTTTTGAAGCTCATGCTTCTGGACTTCCTTTTCATTGAGAACGTGTACTCGAAAGACAATGAAGAAGAAAACAAACCAACTCGATTGTCTGGTTCGTCTGGGATCCGTTCATTAGTTAGGAAGCATTGAGCCATTCTAGGATTGTCTCGTCTTGGAGATTTTCAGGGCATTGTCATCCAAGGTGTGGCCCATCAGATCAACGGTGTGGATAGCCAAATGGGCCCACTTGTGCAAAGTGTACAACTACAAAATGCATTATGGACTTTATATGTAGGATTGCAGCCGGCCGGCCGGCCATGACTGAGTACGTCCAGGTACAGCTCAGGAGATAAAAGACCCGAGTCGACACCAAGCCCGGCCGGACGCAGATTGGGTACTATCTCCACCTGTCCCGAGCTTGGCACATGCAGGGACTTTGAGGGATCCACCATGATGTATGGATTTTATCCACACCGTCCATCCATTTTTCCATATCATTTTAGGATATAGGCCAAAAAATGGAGTAGATCCAATGCTCAAGAGCATTACACCACAGTAATCAGCAGTAATAATGATGCCACCGTTGAAATATTCCAAGGACCCTCATAATGTTTATTTTCCATCCAACCTGTTCATAAGGTAACATAGAGATGTATGAAGCGAAAATACAAATATCATCTTGATACAAAACTTCTGTTGCACACAAAAGTCTTCAACGCTGGAAATTTAATCCCCACTGTGTGGTCCATTTGAGCCTTGGATTGCTTCATTTTTTTGGGATTATACTCTAAAATTATAAGGTAAATGGATGGACGGTGTGGATAAAATCCATACGTCATGGTGGTCCCTCAGAGCCCCGTAGTGCCCAATCCGTGTCCTTGTCGGACTACTGTATAACTGGGCCCATCTCAGTCTGGACGTGGATTGCCTGCAACCCGTGGGGCCTACCATGATGTCTGTGGGAAATTCATCCTGTCCATCCGTTTTGCCAGCTCATGCTAGGACTTGAACCCAAAATGAGGTAGATAAAAAACTCAAAAAAACATCACGGTGGCCCACCTAGTGTCATTTTTGTCATTATAAAAATTAAGCCGCAACTGATGGCGCAGACGGACGGGGTTTGGCTAGTGACGCTGCCACCAGCCAGGTGGCTGATGGTCGGTTCTATGTGGACCTACCATGATGTATGTGTTTCATCGCCGCCGTCCATCCATTTTGAAATATAATTTTAGGGCTTGATACCAAAAACGAGTTAAATATAAATCTCAGGTGGACCACACCATGGTAAAACTGTTGTGATTGAATGTCCACCATTAAAAACCTTCTAGGCCCACTGTATTGGTTATTTGACATCTAACCTGTTAATTAGGTCATACAGACTTGGATGAAGGGAAATATATATATATATATATATATATATATATATATATATATATATATATATATATCATCTTGATCCAAAACTTTTGTGGCCCCAAGAAGTTTTTAATGGTCGGCGTTCAATCAACATTTTTCGGTCCACTTGAGATTTGGATCAACCTCTTTTTTGGTATCATACTATAAAATGATCTTTAAGAATAGGTGGACGGCATGGATGAAACAAATACATCATGGTGGGGCCCACAGAGAACCGACCACTAGCCATTGGCTAGTGGCAGGGTGCGTAGCCAATCCGTTTCCGGCGCCGACGGTATGAACCCAAGATTCGGACCACACATATCACGCGCATGTCACATGAGAATATATTCTTTGGGACGTAAACCGGAATATGGTAGAGCGATCTTTCCAAGGACACGTGATAGGGTGAATATATTGATCAGGTCCACCCATATTACTGGCACCAGGATGGATGGCTTGGATTTTATTCATTACTTTCTTCTACAGTTTATCCAACTTCATATTTGACCGTTAACTTTTTTTTCTTTCCACCGTTTCTTTAATTGCCAAAGATCAGATGCACATAATTTCTTAAAAAATCTAATTTTTGAGACATAAATCATCCATTCCATTATCTTGCAAATGGACGGATCCGATTTTCACATATCCCTTCCACGTGTCCTACAGAAATATGGCTCTCTACCATATTCCGGTTCTTCCCACTCCACCGTATCATCTCACAGAGTGTGAATCCAAGACTCGTGGGATTTGAAATTTTCATTTTGAAAACGTTAGGATTCTCCAATACCTGGTATTTAATAAAAAGACGAGGGTATTTTTGGAAATGAAATTAGAGATTCATTGCATTTAAAAGGGCATTTTGGGGATAAAAAAAATACCAGAAATTTCGCGGCATTTGGAAGACTGATCCACACGATTAATTGTGATACAAGGGTCGTAGTGAAGACTTGCCTAAGAACCGTTGAATATTGGCCACCGTTGGAGAAAGTCATCCTCCATTCAAAATCATACGCGTAGCACTAGTGTACGGTTCATCATGTGGGACCCACATGATGGAGTTCCTTGATAGAAGTAATTCCATCAGGCAGATTTTGAGGAACTCCATCCACATGGACGGTCTGGACTCTGTACAAACTCAAGGCGAATGTAAAAATAATTTATTTCATACTCCGGCTAAGTAGGATGATATGCAGGCACTTGCATCTGTACACACGTGGCATATGTACATGTTATGAAACCCACTGTAAGGAGATTATACCTAAACTAATAGGGGATGATCATAATCTCTGTTTTATGAAAATTAGTTTGTTTAATTTCAACCTTTGCTTATCTTTTATGTGGCCCATCCATTAGACATCAGCCAATTGAACGGTTAGATATATATTTAGTATGATTATTGGCGTGGAGATTGTCTAGTGAAGTGCAGAGTCATGCCCTAGCAAGAAACCAACAGTACAAATGATAATTTTAATTTTTTTTTTTTTTTTTTCTACACACTCACGCTAGTGGAATTTCACCACCAACCCCTTGACCGGGTGTTGAAACTCCTGAGAGTCTACCACCCAAGCAAGAGAAAGGACCCAAATGATAAATTTGTTATTTCATCTACAAAATCTTTACTTTTCACTGTCGATATCACGCCTAAAATATTTTTAAAAAAGTTACACTTTTTCATTAAGTACTAGACCTAGTCCAATGCCCCGCTGGAGGAGGACGTGGATTGCCATATCCATTGATCATAAGCTAGGTGGGCCCACATGATATTTATTGGAAATCCATTGTATTAGTCCGTTTTGCTTGCTTATGGTAGGACGTGTAAAAAAAATAAGCAAATCTCAAACTTTAACGAGCATGCAAATTTTATTTATTTATTTATTTATTTTTAAGTGGGAAGTGGCGGATGTTTTACATTATCTAAACTGTTCGTAAGGTTATTTCCCAGTAGAATAAATTTAAAACACAAAAATATTAGTTTAATCCAAACCCTCTATTAGCCTATGTATGTTTTAATGGTGGACATTCAATCCCCACATTTCTTGTTGTATGGTTGACTTGAGTTTTGAATCTGCCTTATTTTTAAACTCTACCCTAAAATTAGGGTTGTACATCGAGTTGAACCAAGTTGAGCTGGCCTCATGTCAACTCGGTCCGGCCACTAGCTGACCTTGGCTCAAACTTGCTCGGTCGTTGAGCCTGATTGGCCAGCTTGGCTCAGTTTGGTCAGCAGCTCAGGCAAGTTCGGGCTGAGTTCAAGCCAAGATCAAGCCGAGTTCACCACTGAGGCATTTTCACAAACATATGGAATGCAATTTCAAAATCTCACTATGTGTAAAACAAAACAAATGGTTTTACAAGTATTTTATCAAACACCTTCTAAAATCCATAAAAACCAAGAAAAAAAATAGTATTTGTTTCATGTACATACCTTCCTTACCACCGGCCGCACTCCATTGAGTCATTTTATCAAAGACTTGGTGAGTAACATCAATAGCAAAGTAACTAAGTCGTCAATCTGGTTCAATCCAAGTTCGATTCAAGCTGGATTTGATTCGAGTTGAGCTGGGGCAGCTCAAACTCATTTTCAAGCTTAAAAAATCAGCTCAACTCAGCTAAAACTCAGCTTCAAACTGAGTCAAATCAAGCTTTTTCAAGTCAAGCTTTTTCAAGTCGAGTTGAGCGAGCTAACCAAGCTAACCGTGCTAGCCCGGTTCATGTACACCCCTACGTAAAATGAATTGGCAAAGTAAATTTCTCACAAATAGCAAAGCAAGCCCTACCTAGCTTCTTACCACCTAGCTTCTTACCACAAGGACTTGTTGGACGCAATCGATATATTAATCAGGAAAGGAAAGGGAATGTAACTTAAAAAAATCTCATTTCAGACTAACTTAAAAATTCTAAAAGTCTCTGCTTATTTGTTGCTTGGTTAGTGGTAGAAATAATAGTTTTCCTTAAAAAACGGTAAACTAGAAAGCCGCTGGTACTAGACAAGAAAAGAGAGAGAAGATGACCCGAAAGCGATTTGATAAGACGTCTGTAATTTTCAAACTGAAGATGATTTATGGCAATGCCCATTCAACGAACGGTCCACATCACATCATGCGTTGCTTGCATGGTTTTACAAGATAAAGCAGATAGAGTTGTGATTGGATATGTATTAGACATACATACATACATACACGAGGGATGCTTGAGTTGATTAAGTGTACAAAAATCTTTCGATGCACTAGTTGCATTTGTACTTATTGGAATCTACGTCATTTATTGAGACTGTCCATAACGTCCGGTCCATTTTTCTTCCACTATGTAAATATTATAGCAATTAAATAGTTCTAAACAATCACGACAATATCCTTTATTAATGATCTTGTCCATCCATTTCTCTATGCCACTAGATGGACGGTTTAGATCATTCCATTATTATGATTTTCCAAGGTAGCAGAAGATGAGTGGATTAAATATAATGGCCAGACCAATAGATGGTTTGGATGGCAACGAGTCAAAACTAATAAGCCCATAAGATCATATATCTTCATGAATAATAATAAAATACATTTTTTTTAGAATAATTCAACATGCTGACAAGATTGCTCATTGACCATAAACAAATGATCAAACGGCTTCGGTGGACCACACGTGGCTGGAATTATGTTTAAAAGAATAGAAAACTAAATAAAGAAAAAAATATTCAAAAGAATGCTTGTTATGCTTAAAAAATGTATTTTATTACTAGCGTATGGGGGCAATTCTGCGTTAGAGTTAGTTTAACACCATTTAAAAGATGGCATGGCTCTTCAACCATGCACATGTCATAGTTCCACGGCAATCCTGACCATTCAAATTGCTGATCAATTATGGATGGTGTGGGATAAAAATATATAGAGAGAGATGGTATTAACCATCTGATTTTCCTTTGAATTAGAACCATTCACAATGTTACACTTAGACCATTCAATGGACAGCCACTAAAATGGATGGTTAGGACCATTTGATATCTATGATTTTAGAGTTATTCTAGATCCAATTTTTGCACTTAATGATGAGACATTTGAAAATGGAAAAATTAGGCCTTGTTTGTTAATGCTGAATTTTTATACTTAATGTGGGATGGGGACAATTTTCAGTGTTTAGTGGTGTTTGTTAATGTAGAAGACGGAAAATGTTAAGTGGTTTTTCGATGAATTCTTTCTGTGGTAGGAGTTTGGCTTAATAGTGAACGCCAAATGCGCTACGTGATTTTTCATTAAACAAAAATTTTTTACTTCCAAAAATACTCATTTTCAAGTTTTTATGAAATTTAAAAAAAAAAAAATTATTTGCACGGTACAAAATCAACCATTAACCTATTAAGCTTCTTTATGCCCCACCATGATTTATGTGTTTAATCCACACCGTCCATTAACTTTTTAGATAATTTAAGGCGTGATCCAGTAAAAGAAGGCAACTCATCTACTCCCAGAGGCCGTTTCTTAGGTAAGATAAGTAAAGATCCAAGCCATTCATCTTGAAAGTCCTGTAGCAAAATATAGATGCAATGAAATCAGGCCCGTCAGTTTGTTGGATTATCCCTAGATAGTGAAAACAAACTAACCCGGTGAGAGTGAATTTATCAATATTCTACATGCGTTGCATGTCCATCATCATTTCTGGCCCACCACATGCTCGATCATGCATAGATACGGGCTAAGTGTACGGACAGAAACGAGAGTGTACTCAAGAGGACATGAATGGCATTTTATATAAAGTATAGAATTCTGTTTTTTATCTTTTTTCTTTATCCATGTAATGATAATGTTTTATAAATCAGGGGTACTTTGGTCATTCACATTCACGAACGAAGCGGATTGCGTACTGAGTATCTCAGTACGCTAAGCCTCTGAATAAACTGCCCACCATGATTTATATTTTTTATCCATTCCGTTCATCCATTTTACCAGATAAATTTAGGATAAGATACTATAATTGAAGAATATTGAAAGCTCAAGTGGACCACACCATAGGATAAAGTGTTATTTGAATGTATACCGTTGAAAACGTCTTGTGGACCATAGAAGTTTTGGATGACTCTTATATTTGTGTTTTCCCTTCATCTTTGTTTGTGTGATCTTATAAAAAGGTTGGATGACAAATAAACATCACTGTAGCCTTAGGAAGCTTTCAACGGTGGACATCATATCCCAACTTTTTCAGTGGAGTGGTCCACTTCAGCTTTTGATATACTTCAATTTTTTTTCTTATGACCTAAAATGATCTATAAAAACTGATGGACGGTTTGGATAATACATATATTCATGGTGGGACCCACAGAATTTAATCAGTACGCTAAGTGTTACTCGGTACGTGATCCGCTTCCATTCAGAAAGCTGCGAGGGTACTCTGGTCATTTATTAGCAGGGAAGGGGCGTTTTTGTAATTTCAACAAACGGACTCCAGCCCATATATGTATATAAAAGCGACGAAAGAAATACAGAGGAGTTTACAGTAGATTGCTGAGACGAGAAACAGAAGCGGAAAACGGAATTTCTGGCGGGAAACTGAAGATTTTCTGTTTCTCCAACGGCTACATTTTTTTTTTCCAAGTTTTTGAAATCGTGGGTTTTTCTTTTCTTCTCTCTTTCTGAAAAGGACCAGGAAAAGAGATGGAGAATTCATCACATGGGCCTGCGAGTTTCTTCACGCAGGCCAACGCTCTATTGAGAAAGAACATCATTTTCCAGGTCTGGAGTTCTCTCTTTTCCCTTTTAATCCTATCTTGATTTGATTTCAATCTTTGATTATTATTATTATTATTATTATTATTATTGGGTTTTGGGTTTGTTGCTAATCAGATTCTTATATGTGATTGAATTAATTGAAATTCTATTCATTCTTTGCTTGGTTCTTACTCTTCAAATTAAAATTTGGAATTTTGGGTTTTTTTTTTCTTTTTAAGTTTCAAACTTTAAATGAACTTTCCAGATGGATTTCTATAGGATTTATGGATTTTTTTTTTGTTGAATTGTAATGTTTGACTTTTTAATGGGTTTATTATATTTTTCTTGCATACTGTTTCATGGGTTATGTTACCATATTTGGGGTTTTGTGACGCGTTTGGTGGACCTGATATTGCAGTGGAACAATATATTTCATCTTCTTATCATGATAGAAATTGTTTTTGGTTGATGATAAAGGCAGGGACTTCGTTGGATCTGACGTTCTTTTTAAAAAATTTTTATTTTATTTTATTTTATTTTATAAATTGACTTTGGCATATATCCATGCGACTCCTGAAGTGGAAATGTTGTTGTTCTTTTCTCATTCCGTTAGTAGCATCAGTTTCTGGTGAAATTGAAACTGATTAGTTGTCCTTGATTTGATTTTTCTGGTTGGTGGGTCAACATCTCCTATGTGTAATTCTCTTGATTTTTAATGTTTTCGTGGGATTTATTGGATTGATTTTCTGTTCATTGAGAAATAACATTGTGAGAAAATTAGTAATGATTGGAGTTTCAGAGAGAGTCGGTGCTTGAGATTATATGTGGATGCATTGATTGATGAATATGGTTTTGATTATGAGCATAATTATGAATTTCGTATTAGGGAAAAGATTTGGGAAGGCAATCATTTGGTATTTAGGAAATTTCGGTAAGAATTCAAGAAAATTAAATAATTCTCTGCCTTTCTTCTTCCATCCTTCTGTGTTTCTTCCCTATAATTGTGCCGTCATGTGGTATTGGGTGGTGGGGAAAAGAACTCAACCCTCAGTCATGACTTTATTTTTAATGTATGAAAGAAGAATTGGAAAATGATCTTTTCAGAGTTTTACTGGACAGGTTGTGAGAAAAAAAAAATAAAATCATAGAGTTTCTCAAGAAGTTTGTTACAGTAACTATATGAGGTCACTTTCTTTGGAGCAGTGCTTTTCATAGGAGTGTGACGCAACAGGTCTCAGCCAAACACATGGCCATAAGTAACAGTTCATCCACTTGGTCCCATTGTGGACGGGCAGCCGAAATACATACCATTTGGACAATCCTGACCATCCGTTCAACTGACTTTTGCACATCACCTTTGTACTGTTGAAAATTATCTTTTTTATCCTTCCATCCATAGGAAATGAATGGACTTAGGTTTTCAAGAAGACACAGAATGAGATTTTTTTTTTTTTTTTCAAATTTGTGCAGTTTGTGAGAGATTGCAAATTTTTTTTTTTTTTTTTTTTCCTTATGGAATACTATACCGCTCAGAAAAGTGTATATAGCATTGTTGCTGATTAAAAAAAAAAAACTTTAAATCAAGATGTTAATGTATTATTATTCAACCCATTGGTTTCGGAGTCGGTATCCTAAGTGTAACTATAAACATTCTGCCTTTCTATATGTTTTCCATAGAAGAAACAAACATTGGTAGGAAATTCGACAAACGAGTGATTTACTCTGCAGAGAACACCAGTTTAAACTAAAAGATATTATATTCTCAGATCGAACATTTTCTGTACCATTGAGGTTTTCAGTTTGTGCAAGTGGGCCCATCTTTATATGCACCACTGTGGATGACCAATGTACAGAAAATCACCCAAGTGGAGATTTCCTAACCATTCGATTAAGTGACCAACAAATAGATGGTTCAAAAAGAAAATGCAACAACTGTTTGCATTCTACCAAAAAAAAAAAACGTAAAACATTCTATACAATCTGGTGATTGTGTGCGAGGGAGATCCATGGTGAGGCCATCATATGCATGATTTGGATCACTGACCCGTGGTCCCACTTTTCAGACTGAAAACCAGAATGCACTTACAAACTCTTAGCCTGACCATTGTATAAACTCCTCTTAAACTAATGGGTTTGGTATTGAATCAGAGAAGACTATCTGTTTCTTGTATTGGATGACTTTTGACCTTTGTAGTTGCTTAATGAATGGAAACTAATTTTCACTGACCACATTAATTCTAAAAATTATTCTTTTTATTAAATTTCTCTAACCAAAGCACACTTGTTTGCCTCTTTGCAGAAACGTAATATGAAGACAAATGTTAGGCTGATTGCATTTCCATTTCTGCTCTGTTTGCTGCTGCTTCTCATGCAAAATTTGATAAACCATGAACTGGATAAGCCCAAGAACAGATGTGGCTGCACCTGCATTGATAGGGATGGAGATGGTGTATGTGAGAATGTATGTGGGATTGAGTACTCTACTTTAGATCAAGTAGCCACCTGTCCCATACCCAGCCCACCCGAGTGGCCGGCTTTCGTGCAAGTACCACGTCCTGAGTATCGCGCTGTAAGAACTGACGTTAGTCCATTTACGGACTTGCCAGATGAATCATGCAGAAGGACGCAGACCTGCCCTGTGGCCATCCTTCTCACTGGTGGTAATCGATCACTGGCAGAAAGTAAGTTACTTATTCCTTAGAATTTCAAACAAGGAATATAGGGCCCTGAGCTTTAGCAAACAAAAATGTTTGCTGATTCTTTGAATTCCATGCATGTAGCACCAATGGTTAAGTAATCCAGATCATTAATCTGATGGGCCCTACCATAGGTAGTGGGCGTCCCAAAATCTCCTAGATTAGATGATCCTAATCCTTCAAACTGTGGAATAGATAGTCAAGGAAAAAAACAGAAAATAGCAGGTCCACATTTAACCAAAGAAGAAGAAGAAGAAGAAGAAGAAGAAGAAGAAGAAGAAGATCAGATTTTTAGGATTTTCTAATCAGGAGCTTTTTTGGGTGTCCCCAGCCACTGTGGGCTGCATCAGATCTATAGTGCGGACCATGAGATCCCTCCGCATAAAGAATTGAAAGCATCGGAAAACAGTAGTTTTGCTAGGGCACATCAGATCAGTGGTCTAAATAGTTTACTGTTTATTTTTCTCGAACCTTGGTTCGACATCATACTATCTCCTTCTTTTAAATTTCTTTTGTAATCTGTTTATAGAATTTAAGATTTCTACTGACTACTGCTCTTTGCAATTGTTCTGATTGTAATTTATATGATCTTGGTAGGATTGGCGGAGAACTTATTTAAGAGTGATTTCTCTCCAAATTTCTCAGATTATATAACTGCTTTATCCAATCTCATCCCTGTAAGTTTGATCTTTCACAAGTCCCCCCCCCCCCCCCCAAAAGATAACTGTAATGGCTTCAACAGGTTTTTGTGGTAGTTTATTCTCAAGGTGTCTTACAAAAATCATGGTCTGTGGAAATCTTTCAGGGGACGGACACAGTGACTGAGACTACAAATTATATTGAGCCTGCTTTCCTCTCTGGCAGGCCCATTTATATTTTTCAACCTCAGTGCATGTCCAATTTTTCACGTTCCATTCCTATCAAGATAGGCACAAATACACTTCAGCAAGGTAAACCATATATATCTCCTCTCTCTCTCTCTCTCTCTTTTTTTTTCTTTTTCTTTTTTCATGGTAGTGTATTTGTATAATGTGCAGCTAGTTTGAATGTAATTCTGTTTATCTGGACAAAATTTCAATATCCATCTGCATATTACCAATAGTTTTATGTATTTAAATTTTATACATTTAGAGGAATGCTACTTGTGGGCATCATGTTTGCAAGATCCAGGCTATTCATCAGGTGGGTCCCATAGTGAATTTTACCCATTGCAGAAATCAGGCTGGTCCACTAGTTAGGTGTATTGTATGTGTATGAAAGACTAGATGTTTAGAAAAGGATAACCAACTTTCCACATACAAGATTCACAATGTACACGTGGTCCACCTGATGAGTGGACTGGCCTGATTTTTGTTCCAGGGCACATTTAGCTTGTTTCCTGCCTGATCAACCATGCGGCTCTTACATGAGTGCCATTTTGGCATGCATGGTTGCTTGTGTTTGGCACTTGTAGGTATTAGTCTGCAAGTTTCCAGAGGTCATCTGTTTTGACCGCTTGTGTGTCCATGTTGGGAGTATGTAGCTCCTTTTTTTTTTTTCTAAGGTATCAAGGTCTAATAACATGGGTTGTTCGTGTTAACCTGCCTTTAGGCAAATGTTAGGTACTTACACTACTATGTAACAAGGAGAGTGTACTTTTTTGAATCGTGCTGTGCAGTGTTCGAATTATCTCCGATAATATCAAAATATCTCTGATATTATCTTTATCTCCAACTCAGTGATACCGATAACACTGGTAGCGATACCAGTAACGCTGGTAGTATTAAAAATTCCAGGTATTAGCACTGTATCTCTAAGTCTTGCCAATGTATCAATATCGCCAATGTAATCGCCAATATTTTCAACCATGTAAATTCTAAGTGTCGCTTGTATTGCCAATGCATTAATATCGCCAATGTATCACCAATATTTTCAACTATGTAAATTCTAGGTGATTCTTGTATCATAAGTGTATATATGATATTTCAATAATATCACCAACGTATTGATATCATCAAAATTTTGTTTATTAGAAAAAAAAAAAAATATATTTCAAAATTTTTTCATGGGCACATGCAATGTTTGAAATATCGGTATCGCGTTACATATCTCACCCTTGGGATACAGATACATATCGATTGTCGCATGGGATATATCGGTTGTATCGCGTAATGTATCGTTGTTGTTGGAAATATGGGGAAACATTGGAAATTGGTCGATTTTTTCAACAAAAATTTAGTGATTGTTAAAAAAGACATCAATACACACTTACAAATCAAAACATTTTAAAAAACAAGTGCACATAATAGGTTTCTTTGTATGTGGTCCTAATCTATGCGTTGTCTAACTGAATTGATACAAGTGTATTCAAAGTCTATTCATATAATTTATAAACGTAAGAAGACGTGTGGAAACACAAGCAATACATTCAAAATCAAAAGAAGAATAATTAGATTAGGTAACATACATGTTCGATTTTGATTTATTTTTTTTTTAAAATTTTCTGCAACTCGATCCTTCTCCAAATCTCGAAATCGAAGTTCCCAATCCATGATTTTTCATGCCATGCAAAACATGAAAAATCATGGATTTGTAACAATTTCACACTGATTTAACATGATTTACAGGAAAAAAAAAGATCGAAAAAAAATGCTCACCGGATCGAACATGTGAGATATATCCCACTGCTTGTGTGTTTTGCATCGCACAGGTGGGATACAAGATATATTGTGAGATACATCGGCCGATATCGTCGATATTTAAAACACCGGGCACATGGTTGTATGTAGTGTTCAATTTGTCATTGATAATATTGATAATATCTCGATATTATCGATATTGCAACATGCGATATTGAGACCACAATATTTCATGTCCTTTCCAATTGCTGATGATTTCTTAGTGAAATATCATGTGTTGTTGATGTTTTGTAATATCGATTGATGTTTGGATGGAAGGTTGGATGGTTAACCAGGTCGGATGTGATCGTTGGACTGATTTCTTACAACAACATATGCTTTTAAGGCCCCACTAAATGGAAACTTGCTATGTATGCATTCTTTTTGCAATTTTTTATTTCTAAATATGCAAATATGTACATTTTAACATCTCCTGAAGTTTCGCTGAAAATTCCACCGTTTTTCCTATGTTTCCCCGCATTTCCAGTTATCAGCGATATTATCGGTGATATCGATATTGTTTCCGTATCCCTGGCCAACGAAACTTGTAGCGATACCGATACTTCGAACACTGCTTTGTCGAACACATGTCGGTGTCCATGTTTCAAACACTTCTGGAAACAACTTATTGTTTATATACTAAAGGTAAAGTTGTTCGGATGAGCTTTGACTACATGGCATCCTTTTCCTCTTTCCATTTTTCTCCTTTTCACAATTTTTGTCTCCATGTCTGTATTCAATAACCGCCTACGTCTCCCTCTTAATGAAGTGTAGTAACCACTTCAAAAGCATAAATAAACTTTTTTGGCATTGTGGCTGATTAATTAAGGAAAGGAAATCTAATAATATTTGGCAAATATGCCAACGTTGCACGCATGATATTTGCACCCTCTTGTGAGCATGGTATGCCATAACAGCCGTTATAGGGCCATAAAGGCCGTTACATAAAAGTAATGGTGGCAACCGTTACATGTTATGGGGTTGTAACGGCTGTAACAACTGTTATGGGAAAAATGACCCATAAATCATAATGCCGTTACAGTCTCCGTAACGGTCCATTACAGGGCAAATACATATTTTTTGGGCTTTTTTCTTTTCAATAAAGAAAAAGAGATTGTAACAACTGTTATGGGGGCCATAACAGCCGTTACAATTCGTATCGTAAAGGAAACAGTGGCGGCCGTTCTGGCCACCGTTACTGTTATGGAATACCTTGCCTATGAAATGGTTTACTTGAGTTTTAGGCCAATGCATGTTAAGAGTGGGTTCCATCAATGAATGAACCTCGATCCTGCATACATGACATTGGGGTGTGTGCATGAAATGCTCCATTCATCCCCTAAAATGAATAACACTAGCATTTGTCAAGTTTGGCCAACATTGGATCATCATTATTTTGGTCCACAGCACATGCATAGTGGGGCAAACCACTTAACGACTTGAATCTTGCACAAACTCACTACATTGGCATGTGGTGAATGTCTTTCAACATGTGCACCTGTGCATGGCATGTTTTTGTACTCGTAAAAAACTACTTTTATGTTTAATTGTTATATCTTTTATTATTGGGATTGAACATATAAATAATTTAGGTTTTTCTTTGTTGTTGTTATTATTATTATTATTATTATTATTATTTGTATTTTTCATATATTTAACTCCGATATTCTATTGGAAAGTTAGAATATAGTATCTAATAATTTTAAATGTGTGCCTAATGTGTCAACAAATCTGATGACTTGTAAAAGTCCATGGTCTGATGCTCTGTATCCACATATGACATTGACACTTGTAACCATGTCCAAATTACATGTGTAGTTGTGAAAAGGTATTGCCCATCAAGTATGTATTCCCTTATGTAGAAAAGCATGTGTGTTTGAAGTGACAACATGGGATCTTATTTGTTGTAGAATTTCAGACTGGCGGGTCATACTACATACATTAGGGAGCATCAATGTGTACCTATATGCATTTTTGTAGCGAGTTGCATTGATGTTTTATTGGTACCTGCACTTTCCTTTTTGGATTGCCATGCTTGGATACGCATACCGGTGATGCACCTATCCATGTACTTGTATTCTGTGCAACACTGTTCTCCATTCAGGAAGGCTGCATCATGAATTTCCTTCTTTTTTGAACTGAGCTTCAGAGGTCAAATGCATCCAAGGCGTACATTCATGGCGTGATAGTGAGTCGGTGATAAACAATGAGCTGTTTAAGGGTTTCCGGGGAGGGAATCCTGAGAGGAAGATTAATGAAGTCGTTGCAGGTTCATTCGCTTCACCTTCTTGTTTCTTCATGTACTTAATTCGATTTTTGTTTCTCATGCACAGCTTCTCATACACTTATCTTCTTCTTCTTCTTCTTCTTTTTTCTTTTTTTCTTTTTCTTTTTTAATTAATTAATTAATTAATTAATTTTTTCTTGCAGCTTATGATCTCTTAAACTCAAATGAGAATATTTTTAATCTGAGCATTTGGTATAACTCAACCCTTAGGAATCACACTGCAAGTGGTCCTATTGCGTTGGTGCGTGTTCCACGTTCATTGAATATGGTACGTATTCAAAAGTATCATAATCCAAGTTTTATATGCATTATTTCTTTGGCTTGCAACAACTTATCTATGCTATATATTAACACTAGTAGCATTTGGTCAATTTTACCCTTGCAATTAGTCATGGGGAGGGACATTAACAAATAGCTTTTGGTTGTTGCTGGCCCCTCAACCGAAGGGCATTTTTGCCTTTTCAATTCATTGATGAAAGTAGCTTGCTCCCACTTCTCTTCCTCTTTGTGTGTAGCTCGCACGTAAGCATAGTGTTAAGGAAAGTGCAACAAAGGCTCTGTGGGGCCCACTGTGATGACTGTTTGATATCTACACCGCACATCTGTTGTGTAGGCTTATGTTAGGATGTCAGCCCTAGAACAAGGCAGGCAGATATGGGCCACAACACCGGAAATTGCACTTATATCACCTTTGAGAAGAATAACATAAATAACTAGGAAAGAGTGACAATTTCACTAAAATATGCATTTCATCAACACTCCTCAAGTTGGTGTATGGACAACAAGTTGACTCAGTTGCTCCTTCATGCACATATTGCTTCTCTTATTACTATTTTTGCTATTAGTTTTTCAAGTGCATGTGTACTTTCTGTTTTCCCATACGTGAATTGCAGTATGGTTATTTAAATGCATCTCCATAGTCCCTTGACAGTGGAACCCAGCTTTTACCAATAAGTTCGTCAATCATCTCATTTCAAACACTATGTGAGCCATTGTTCTTTTAAAAAAAATAATAATAATAATAATTTGTTTTGTGCTCGACTCGATAAGAAAATCTATTTCTTGCTCTCCCATGCATGGTTTTAAATAGCGGTTTCAGAGTGACTTGCATGGAGATCGAAACAAGAAGTATTTGCACCAACTTGTTCTGACTTGGTCTGAATTGTTCCGGTGTGTTCGTTTCAAAGTGTGACTCACCCGGTGACTTGTTTTGTTACCCATTGAAACAGAGTATACTTGGCCAGGTTGACTCGACTTCATATGATATTTAGAAGATGCTTCCATGAGACTAGGTTTAAGGCTGTCAATGGGATCTATCAAATACCCAAAGTATTCTATCCGATTTAACCGAATCGATGTCAAGATTTTGGGCTTGACTAATATCAGTTCAGATTTGGGTTCAACAATATGGATTATTAAAATCGGGCGTCGACAAGTTAGTCTTGCATGATGAAAGTCAGGAATTGGTGTTTTCAAGTAGGTTAGTTCCTAACCAATCTTTGATAAGAACCCTCCAAAATTAGATCAAGTAGGTGAGTCTGTGAGAATATTGTATATATGGGTTATCATTAGTTGCAATATACTATGTATAGAGAAGCTCTAAATAAGCTTCCTTATATGGTCTTGTAGAGTGGTTATTTAAACCCACCTTTGGGTTGAAGCAATACAGAAAAACATCTCCAAATTCCTAAGTTTACATGGTATCAGAGCGGAAGGTCCTATGTTCGAATCTCGAGAGCAGCAAATATGCCTCGCTAATATATTATTCTCTCACGGGGGGTCAGGAAAAATCAGGTCCGGCCTAGGGACTGGTATATCAAGCCCGGCCTATTTATGGTGTGAGTGTCCCTCCACCCTTGTCAGTATGTTCCTGTGCAGCGTTCCCACCCTGCATGTGTGGGGGAGTGTTGAAGTGATAAAGTCCCTTGATATACATTGATACACGTACACCACACTTTGACAGCTTAAGCTTTTGGAGTAAATGGTTGTTTGACAGAGTCAATAGGTTTGGCACCTGGTATCCCTATTTCCTTGAAAATAAGTACTTGCTTTCTTTGCGAGTAAAATAAGTACTCTCTTCATTTGGTGCCCGATCACGTTCACGGTGTGGACACACTTCTTGTCCTTATTTGATATGATGTGGTCTATGCCAAGGTCAGTTTTTGACCTTCTTTGGGCTTGACATGGGGGTGGGATCTCCAAAAAGGTTAGGGCGATATGGCAATTGATATTACCAGCTGTGTGGTGGGCTATTTGGGGCAAGAGGAATAGATGTTGCTTCTAAAATACCACAGGCTCATGCGAGGCCGTGGTGGGCGTGATCAAGGTCTCCATGTCCTGAGTGGGCAACTCTTTTGAATATAGAATTTGATTGTATTAAAGCATTGTTAGGGTTGTAATCTTTTGGGTTCTCCGTCTTTTTATTCTTTTCCCGTCTTGCTTGCAAGCGAACCTTCTAATAAAATTCCCATTATCCCTCAAAAAAAAAATAAAAAATCCTTGACCTAGCTACTTGAATACCCAAGATGTAAATGCTCCAGATCTTTGATATCAAAGGCTCCAACTACAAATCATGAGGTGAGAGTTGGTCTGGACACTGTGATCCATTAAAATAAATGAGCGGATGCATCTCGTTTCTTTTCTTGACAAACACAAACTAGTAAACATTGCATCTTTTAAACCATATTTCCGTCGTTCCTTTCTAAACTTCTAAAATCAAGCCCTGAGAGATTGTAGGCATAGATATATAAACATTCCTTCTTTGGTTTACTGATGTTTCCTTCCTCCCCATTACACTGAACTCAATAAGTCATAGAAGCTTTTCCATGGAGATCTGCAATGCTGATGTCACATGTACAACTGTGACACCATTTGTCAGATAAGGGTTGCTTCTTTGATTTACATTCATCATCTTGAGATGCCTTGTGACGCAGGACAACCCTAATTATGATGCATGTCATGAACATAATTAAACAGCAGAAATAAAAGGAATAAATGATCTAAAATTCTAGCAGTAATCATCATAACTGAGAAAATCATAAAGGAAACATGCAATGGAGCGGGCCATCATCACAACCATGGAGTATGGAGTTCAATTACTACTTAGGTTGGATCGGCATGAGGATGAGACCTCCGATCTTGCATGGTCACACCCAATCGATCAATGAAGATCACTAGTCCGAAGAACCAAGAAGTTTCTCGGATTAGGGATTTGAGAATTTGGGGGTTTAGGGTTTAGATCGGTTCTCAAGATTTTGATCGAAGAAGGATTAGCCAAAACTGGAAAATAGAATGAAGAAAATTATTACCTTGAAGAAGTTGGAGGGGCATAAGAAGAAATTAGAAGAAGAAGATCAAGGGAAGAGAAGAAGCACCATTAGAGAGAAGAGAGGAAGGAGGCACCCAAAGGGTTTGCTTTTCATTAATCAATAGTTGACATTCGGATTTAGGGCTTTAGCCCACTTAAATAAGCAAATAAAGACATAAAATTATTAAAATACCCCTAGAATAAGCAAATAAAGACAAACTTACTAAAATACCCCTAGAATAAGCAAATAAAGACATAAACTTACTAAAATACCCCTAGAATAAGCAAATAAAGACATAAACTTACTAAAATACTCCTAACTAAGCAAAAACGAGCAAATAACATACGTACGGGAAAGTTCGGGCGCTCGGTCTTCTTTCTCCAATCTTCTTTCACATGTGTCTTCCCTGAGTGGGGTCTTCTATATGTCCAATCACATGTGAAAGGTCTTCAGCTCCTCAATAGTCGCCTATCCACAGGGACGACACTTGTGGTTGGCGCTTTCTTCGTTGGTACACCTTGAATGCGCTTGTGTCCGCATCACCTTGTCCATTGAAATACTACTTTGATACCAATTTAAAATAAATGAGAATTATATTGATGGAAGAGAAGGAATCTAGGGTTCTAGCGGCATGATGGTCTGTCCAAGACTAGACAGGTTTCTCCTATCCACGGACTGGATAGAGGAATTCCCCTCAGTTAATCAGATTGCCCTTCCTAGAATGACATCTGATCATTGCCCTATCCTTCTCTCCGCGGTTGATGTTAATTGGGGTCCCAAACCTTTCAAATTCAACTCCGCTTGGCTCCTCATCGACGGCTTCAGGCAGAAAGTTTTGGACTGGTGGTCCTCCTTCAAGGTAGATGGATTTGCTGGCCATAGTTTGATTTGCAAACTCAGATCCCTTAAGGAGAAGATTAAAGAATGGAAGGTAGCTGAACTTCGAAAAAGAGCGACCGAAACAGAAGCCCTATTTGCAGAGTTGCATCAAATCGACTCTTCTGTCGAGGGTAAAGACATCCCAATGGATGTTCTATCCAGGCGCATTCAGATCATCCAATCCCTGTCTACTAGATCTTTAGAAGATGAACTCTCATGGAAGGTGAAATCAAGGGCTAGATGGATTTTGGAAGGTGACAGGAACACAAAATATTTTCACAATTTAGCCAACGTGAAGGCTCAGGCAAATACCATTCTCAGCATGAATATAGATGGACGTCAGGTCGACGATAGAGAGGAGATTTCCGATCTAGCAGTGGCCCATTTCAAATCCATCCTTTCCTTTGAAGGATGGACCAGACCTCACTTAGATGGGATCCCATTTCTATCTCTTCTCAGCTCGAACCGGATACTCTGGAGGCTCCTTTCTTTGAAGAGGAGGCAAAAGCAGCTATTGATGCGCTGGAAGGCGATAAATCCCTAGGCCCTGATGGGTTTCCCATCACTTTCTTTCAATCCTTCTGGGACACCGTCAGTCCAGATGTCATGAAGTTTCTCAACGAATTCCATTCCAGGGGCAAGTTATCTAAAGGTATCAGTGCCTCTTTCATTGCCCTCATTCCAAAAGTAGCTGGCGCCAACTCTTTTTCGGATTTTAGGCCCATTAGTTTGATAGGCAGCCCGTACAAAATCCTGGCCAAAATTCTCTCCAACAGATTATCGACAGTAATGGGGAAGCTGATTTTGGAGCATCAAAATACATTCATAAGGGGCAGACAGATTGTCGATGGCGCCCTCATAGCAAATGAAGTTCTTCACTCTTGTCACAAATCGGGGAAGAAGAGCATATGCTGCAAGCTCAACATTGAGAAGGTGTACGACCATGTGGACTGGGGATTCTTACATTAAATGCTTCTTCGCATGGGTTTTGGTGAAAAATGGAGGAATTGGATTAAGTCATGCATTGAATTGGCTCCTTTCTCGGTTCTCCTCAATGGTGTTCCGAAAGGTTTCTTCATCAACAGTAGGGGTCTTTGTCAAGGAGATCCTCTTTCTCCTCTTCTTTTTCTTATGATAGGTGAGGCCCTCTCTTAAATGCTTCTCAAAGGTCAAAGTGTTGGGCTCTTCCATGGGATTTCAATGCCAGGTGTTCCCACGCCAATCCCCCATATCCAATTCGCTGACGACATGCTCATCATGCTCGAAGCGGATACCGATGCCATCATCAATCTCCACACAACTATACGATGTTTTGAGGCTGTCTCTGGTTTGAGAATAAACATGAACAAGTCAAAGGTATTTGGGGTGAATATATCGGATCAAGATTCCTCCTTCGCTGACTGCCTGGGCTGCAAGTTTGGTAGCTTTCCGATGTCGTTTGTAGGGCTGCCGCTTACTATTGGTCCCCCTTCGATATTGATGTGGGACAAGGTAGTGGCAGAATTTCAAAAAATGCTGGCCATCTGGAAATGCAGGTACCTGTCCATGGGGTGCAGGCTCAATCTTATAAAAGCAGCTTTATCTAACATCCCCATTTACTTTATGTCTCTTCTCAAATGCCCGCCATCAGTTCTGCATCGGATCGACAAGCTGAGAAGAGATTTTTTGTGGTGTGGCAAGGACAACCACAAGAAATTTCATCTCTTGGACTGGCAAGAAGTTTGTAGCCATTTCTAGGATGGTGGGGCGAGCATAAAAAAGCTGAGGGTTATGAATAGGGCCCTTTTAGGTAAATGGTCTTGGAGGCTGGGATCGGAACTGGACGCTTTATGGTGTAGCATTGTCAAAGGTAAATTTGGGTCTTCCCTGGGGGGATGGTGGTAAGGATTCCTCAGCGTACAGAGCTTCACATATTTGGAAAGGTGTTCTTCAGGCTAAAAAAGCAGTTGTTGAAAACGTTGGATTTGATCTGGGAAATGGTGCTAAGATTCACTTCTGGGAAGACCGCTGGTTGGGTGAGACAAGTCTGAAGTATCGATTCCCTTCAATTTATCGGCTAGCCGCTAACAAGGAAAATCCTGTCGCTAGCTACTATTCTCTCTCCGATTCAGGCAGTGTTTGGGACATTCCTTGCCACAGGAATCTTCTCGACTGGGAGGTCAGCGAATACGTCGATTTACTCGATTGTCTTTCCAGTGTGTCCCCGCTCCAGGAGGAGCCAAACAGAATTACCCGGACGAGTGACAAGTCAACCTGCTTCTCGGTTAATTCCCTGTACGCAGTTCTCGCTCCCACGCCCTCCCCTGCTTCCCAGGCCTCTCCTTTTATCTGGAAATACCCTGCTCCCCCTAAGTTCATCTGCTTCGCTTAGCTTGCATCCAAAAATCGGATCCTCACGATCGACAATTTGAAAAAGAAAGGCATGCAGCTCGCCAATATATGCCTCTACTGCATGGCCAGCGAGGAATCAGTTGATCACCTTCTGGTCCACTGCCCTTTTATATCACAAATTTGAACATATTTTTTTAGCAGATTTAATGTCAGTGGGTGTGTGCCGGCCTCCGCCTTCCACCTACTGGCTTTCTGGCACGGTTTTAAGTTGGGTAAACCCAGATCGCAGTGGGTTTGGAGGATGGCAATCATTGCAATCTAGTGGGCGGTTTGGAAGGAGAGGAACAAAAGATGCTTCAATAATTCCCAATCTTCGGCTCAAGCAGTGGGCTCTATGGCTAAAAAATCGATTATCGAATGGGCTGCTAACGTCCCTTCCCTCAAAGATTTCAATTTCCTGTTCTTAGGCCTATAGCTTTGTCTGTTTTTTTCTGCCACCTCGGCAGCCCCTGTAGTTTTCTTTCTCCGTTTAATACAATCCCGTTACCTTTATTAAAAAAAAAAAAAAAAACCCCGCAATATGCTTTATTATATATAATGTGGTTCATAAATTGAAGTAAATAGAGTACAATAAAGGAAAAGAAAAGAATGATAACAAGAGACAAAATACCACCCAAAATGCACAACACTTAGTATAGATGAGCATATTTATTGTTTAAATTGAGCTCTATACCATGCAGGGGAAGAATAGGAATTTAGAGAGTGAAAATCAGCCCTCTTAAGGCAATGCAGCCCCCCCCCCCCCCCCCCCTTTTTTTTCCCTTCTTTTTAAAACCTTCTCAGGATTGCATCTGAAGTGTGAAAATTCCAAACAGTGCCTCCAGGAGAGACTTCCTTGTCTATGCAAGAGCTTACGCTTTCAACTGTGTAATTTAGTTATTTAAACTTTATCTATATTGGACGGTTCTTGATAATCTCAGCTAAAGTAATCCTATTCTTGTTTATGAGAATGGTCTAGATCTACATTTGATTTACATCTTATAGTCACTCTTGTTCAGTTTTGGAAGACGGTCTTCTTAGTTTAGAAGCTAACACTTTCTAAGTTGTATTTAATCGTTTTTCATCAATTTTTTTATTGATATCTTTTTGTACTTGCTAGTTTTAGTATTATACAGTGAACAACATGCTGATTTTTCCTGTAGGCCTCAAATGCTTACCTCCAGTTCTTCCAAGGTTCTGGTGTAAAGATGCTAGTTGATTTCGTCAAGGAAATGCCCAAACCTAGAACACGGGTTAGGCTAGATTTTTCTTCTCTTCTTGGTGGACTTTTCTTCACTTGGGTCATCTTGCAACTTTTCCCGGTAAGTAAGGGAGGTCCTAACATAGATGTGGTAGATTGTATGCAATTTGTTTTTGATTCATGATCTGTTTCGAAATTTATGTGAATTGATTGCCGGAAGCTTGTATATATTGTTCGTATGTATTGTTGCAAAATTGGTAATGAATTTAAATTATAAAGTTTCTTATTAGCATTCCCGATGAGGACATCATGCACACGCCCCCTCAACGCACATATTTGAGAAGGAGGTGGGCCCCACTTTTGATTTGGATAGACGACGACATCTTTGGAGGGCCTCATAATTAGGGGCTGCGTTATGGAGCATTGGAGTGGACCCGATCGTCACATAGATTCTACCATTGGATCTCATGATCGTGGCCCACTACTTTAGATGATCTAGGATTTTGAGTTTTGACTATTTTTGTTATTAGAAACATCATGAACGGCTTTGATTGCTTAGATTAGTTATTTTATTTGCTTTAGCTTTGGTATTAGTGCGCGCACATGGCGCAAGGGTAATTGTCTTTTCTTGGGTTTAGGGTTTTCTTATAAATATAGCAATCCCATGTAGGTATTGGGATGATATTTGATGAATAAAAATTCCTGTGTTTCTTCCTCTCTCTCTCTTTGGGTTGAAGAATTGAATTGGGTTCGAAGCTCTCCCTTCCTCGTGTTGAAGTGATAAAGTCCCTTGATATACATTGATGCACCACACTCTAACAGCTTGAGCTTTTGGAGTGAATGGTTGTTTGACATGGTATCAGAGCGGAAGATTCTATATTCGAATCTCGAGAGCAACAAAAATATGCCTCTCTAAAATATTATTCTCCCACGGGGGACCAGGAAAATCAGGTCTGGCTCTGGGACCTGGAAATCAAGCCCGGCCTATTTATGGTGTGAGTGTCCCTCCACCCTCGTCAGTATGTTCCCATGCGGAGTTCCCACCCCGCACGTGTGGGGGGGTGTTGAAGTGATAAAAGTCCCTTGATATACATTGATACACCACACTCTGACAGCTTGAGCTTTTGGAGTGAATGGTTGTTTGACACCTTGAAGGGTTAACTACCGTGGTGCAAAGCCGCATCCACTCCAAATCATCTCCATCTTCTTACGCATCACATCCATCACCCTCTACACCCCTTTCACCATCAGTTTCACCCTTTTTCGCATCCACGTTTTCTCCTACAGCAGTGCACAAACAAATTTTCAGATTCTGGCTCATCCGAGGGACTGAAACTTCGGCGGAGTACTACGCACACACATTGCGACGGATCGACGTGCAACTTGGTATGGAGAGCAGCCTATCCCTGGCTGATCCTAGCCTAGAAGTCGGTTCTCGACTTTGTGGGCCCCACACACATGCGGACGACCTGTCATGCACGTGCGTCCAGGCCCATCTGTTGTCCAGCGTACGTGACTCGTCCCAGGTTCTCTTTTTCCTCTATTTCCTTCTCTTTTGACTAAAAAAACCCCTTAATCCAAATCCCCAACCCTAAAGGGTCCCAAATCCCAATTATCCCCAATTTTCAAACCCTAGGTTTTTCCCCCAAATTGAAACTTGGTGAATCTCTTGAGTTGGGACCAATACTTTGCAAGAATGGATGATTCTTACACTCCTTTGGGCTTGTTTGGCTTATAATTTTATTTGATCTAGCCCTAAAGTTGTATAGGCTTGGACCCCCATAGATTCCCCTTTTTGAATGTTTGATAGTTTGTTGGATGTTTGAAATTTGGAATTGTTTAATATTGGTATAATCACGAGCTTGATCTCTTGCACTTCATATTTAATTTTTCATGTCTTGCACGAAATTTGGTATCAAAGCACAAGGTTGTCATAGGGGAATACAATGTATGATTAGGGGTTAGTTCATATATATATATATATATATATATATATATATATATATATATATATATTTACTACACCCATTCAGTTAGGGCTGTTTAGAGGTCCATAATTCATGATAGAGGCTGCTGAAATTTCTGATATCAGAAAGTTAGCAATGCACATTGCTGAATTTTCTGTTGTTCATTTATTTTGACAACCATATTGCTGGATTTTTGTGGAGTTGCGTAATTTTGTCCACATAGCGTCCTATAGGTTCATCTAATATCGTTAGGGTGTTTATAGTGGAGTCTAGGCGCATATAGTTGCATCTTAGGACCCCTTGAGTTGTGTAGTGCATGCTCACACGTACTGGACGCGGCTTTGGTCTGCACCTCGTCATGAACACCGAGCAATTTACCAAGTCTCTTAGAAGAATAACCCAAAAGTTGGACACCATGGATGCTAGCATCAAAGCATCTTCGCAATAGGTTAATAATCGTTTGGACCAATTAGATGCATGCGTCCATCAAGTTGAAACCTCCACCCGAGCAAACACCACCATTGGTGAAGATACCCAATCTCAGGTAGGTGGTCAGGAGGATAGACAAGGGAATGGGAGTGTCCAAGGAAATGGTCGTGGGCGCGCACCCGTGCACCCACCCTGCGAGGGGCATTGTGATTATTATGAGCCAGATGCGTAACTCCTCAAGGGAGTTAGGGTAGATGCTCCTACGTTTAATGGCCACTTGGACCCTAAAGCTTTTTTAGATTGGTTGGTGGATATGGACCACTATTTTGAGTGGTACAACATGTCGGATTTTCGCCGAGTCCGATTTACTAAGATGAAGCTTGTGGGCCAAGTAAAGAGGTTTTAGATTACCATGGAACGAAAGAAAGAAAGGTTGAGGGAACCCCTAATGGTCAATTGGGAAGAAATGCTAAAAGAGAAGTACCTCCCTTTCTCTTATCACTTGAGGTTGGTTGAAGATTGACAGTCTCTTCGACAGGGTTCCATGAGTGTGGCTGAGTACATTGAGAAGTTCGAAGAGTACTTGACCTGGTGTGAGGTTGAGGAGGATCACGTACTCACTCTTGCTCGATTTAAGACGGGCCTCCGTTCTGACATCAGGAGAGAGTTGCTCGCAAAAGACATAGACATTCTTGAACAGATGTATCAAGTGGTGTTGGAGGTCGAGCAATACCTTAAGGCATCTGTGGGAAGGCGGTTTGAATCCCATGATTCTGGCGCTAAGGCCAACCCTTCTGGGGCTAAGCCTGGCATTGGATATCAATACAGGCCTTCTAGTAATTCTCAGTTTAGGCCCAAGGATGATAAGGTAAAGGAGTTGTTGGGTCTAGGTCACGTAGAAGCGATGCGACTAGGTGTTTTAGATGTCAGGGGTTTGGTCACTTTACCCACCAGTGTGGCACGAAAGTGATACGGGGACATGTGATGACCTAATACTAGATGCATGTATAATCAAGTTAAAGAATATTCAAATAAATACACCAATTAACTAACCGTTTCCAGTCAAAGGGATTAGGTAAATTTCAAAACAAAGATGAGGTCATTCCTTCAGGATCATGCCCCTTAGCATAAAATCGCGTAAACATTAAAAAGGGAGGACCTAGGGATATGAGGATATCCCAGATCTAGCATAAGTCAGTCCACAGTCAAGTTTGGATATGATTCTCTTGACTAACTATCCCTCTTTTCCGTTCAAACTAGAAAGGGGATATCCAGAGAGGAACGAAAGGGGTGAAGAATGAAGGGTTCGAGATGAAGAAGGTATAGGTCCTTTTGTCGTCAAAAGAAAAGGAGGATGATTTTTACCTTTTCCTGCACCTCGAAGATTTAGAAAGAAGGAAACCTGAAATCGGGGTAGAATCCTCAACACCCAAGAGCCAATCCTGAAACCCTAATCTCTTGAATAAAGAGGAAGAAAAGAAACGAATTTCTATTTATTCAATAATAATGAAAATAGGGTTTCTCACAACGTATATATAAGCTATGGAAAAAGTAAAAGTGCACCAAAGCGTCTGAAAACAAGAAAAATTACCAAAAAGACGAAAAATAAAGAAAGTGTAATAAAGTCCTTGAAATAAGGAAAAGAACAAAAACGCCTAAAACTAAAACACCTATGTGGTAGGGTGTGAAATCCGACCCATGGATCTATGGTCAGGGTGCGGTCATGCCGCTCCTGCACTCGTAACACGTTAGAAAATGGGTCCGATGGACCCATCGTCCATCCACATCAACTCCGCTCCGGTACTTTGTCGGCGACGCCTCCTCTAGTATACTCTAAAGGGTGCACCACTGATGTCCGCATCAATTCTCCCTGGACTGACAAAAGTGAACTCCTGTATCTCTCGAGCAAATTGGGGTCGATGCGCTGCAGCTTTGCCTTTGTGATCCAAGATTTATTTGTAATGGGCATGTTCCTCCATTTGACTAGGAATTTTTGGAAACCCCCGGAGCGAGTGGAAACCGCCTCAGAGTCCAAAATTTCCTCTATCTCGTCTCTTCTATGTGCAGGTGGAAGAGAAGGTAAGATGGGTACAGGAAGATCAGGCTGTGGTCAAGGTCCATATATAGGGAGGGCTGGGAAGAAACAGGCGGACCAGTGGATGGAAGTAATGGCTCGTGAAAGGGAACTAGATCTTCCACATTAAATGTGGAACTGATGCCCATGGTAGCAGGGATATCAACAACATAAGCATTAGACCCCAACCTTTTCACAATTTTATGTGGGCCTATGCTACGGGAATAAAGCTTCTTCATGAATCCAGGTGGAAACCGATCAGACCTAATACGAACCATGACATCATCTCCAGGTTCAAATTCCCTAAATCTCCTATGAGTGTCAACAGAAAGTTTATAATGTTTATTACTTGAATTAATCTTTCTCTTGATCTCACTATGCAATGCATGTATATGCTGTGCGAAGGACCCTCTTAACTCTGAAGGACGCTGTGGGGTAGCCAAGGGGATCAAATCTATGGGGGCTCAGGGTTTAAGACCTGAAACAATTTCAAACGGGCTCATTCCTGTGGACCTATTCACTGAAGAATTATACGCGAACTCTGCTGTGGGAAGAACAGTGTCCCAGGTCCTGTGGTGGTCTCCAACCAGACATCTTAACAAATTCCCTAGGCTACAGTTCACTACCTCTGTTTGACCATCTGACTGGGGATGATATGCTGAAGAAAATTAGAACCTCGTACCCAAAAGATGCCTGAGAGTCTTCCAAAAATAACTAGTGAACCTAGTATCTTTGTCAGACACGATGGATCTAGGTACTCCATGGAGTCGCACAACCTCCTGAAAGAATAACTTAGCAACGTGGGAGGCATATGAGGTCTTATAACAGGGTAGGAAATGGGCCATCTTAGAAAATCGATCAACAACCACGAGTATGGAGTCGTTTTTACGAATAGTCTTGGTAAGCCCAAGCATGAAGTCCATATTGACATCTTGCCACGGGGCATGTGGAATGACAAAGGAGTATGTAAACCTGTATTTTGCTTCCTCTGCTTCGCCAGTTGGAATGTTCGACACTGCCCGACAATCTTAAGCCACATATCGCTGGAGATTAGGCCAATAGAAACGATCAAAGTGACCAAAGTGACCACATATCGCTGGAGATTAGCCACATAACAACTGTTTTATCTCGACTAAAGTGACCTGCCATCTCTCCAGCATGCAGCTCCCAAACTAGAAAATCGTGGAGGGATGTTCGTGGGATATAGAGCTTGTCCGCTCTAAAAAGATTGTTAAAGTGATAAAGTCCCTTGATATAAATTAAGACACCGTACTCTGATAGCTTAAGCTTTTGGAGGAAGTGGTTGTTTGACATGGTATCAGAGTAGAAGGTCCTATGTTCGAATCTCAATAGCAAATATGCCTCGCTAATATATTATTCTCCCACGGGGGGTCAGGAAAATCAGGTCCAACCTATTTATGGTGTGAGTGTCCCTCCACCTTTGTCAGTATGTTCCCGTGCGGAGTTCCCACCCCGCACGTGCGGGGGGTGTTAAAGTGATAGAGTCCCTTGATATACATTGATAAATCCATCTGTAAGGACTAACTCCGCATTTCTCGAGGGTGGGTCACTAGACCATGACGCATAAATGATCTTAAAATTAGGACAATTTGAGTACTTACCCTTGAGTTGCTCAAAGCCTGTAACTTCAATACTCATGGACTACAGCGTCATGATACGACGGCTAAGCGTGTCAGCAACCTTATTCTCTTTTTCGGCCTTGTGCTTAAGCACAGACGTGTATTCTTGAAAAAATTGTGCTTACTTGGCATGCCTAGGGCTCTTCTTTTGAGAGCTCAAATATTTCAAGGCTTCGTGATCAGAGAAGAAGACGAATTCTTGTGGTAATAAATAATGTCGCCAATGGCGCAATGATTGCACAACCGCATAGAACTCTTTGTCATAAGTGGAGTAGCGTTGTTCAGCCTTGTTCAGCTTCTCACTGAAAAAGGCCACAGGATGTCCCTCTTGGCTTAATACTCCGCCTATGACAATTCCTGACGCGTCACACGCTACCTCAAAGGCTTTGGTAAAGTCAGGTAGATGCTTGACTGACGCTTCCGTCATCTTCTTTTTAATTTCCGAGAAAGCCCGTGTCGCGGCTTTAGTCTATTGCAGCTCCTCTTTTCGTATGCAATTTGTGATGGGAGCCATAATTGAGCTAAATCCACGGATGAATCACTGATAGAACGTAGCTAGGCAATGAAAGCTTCGCACGTCGTGTATGGTACGCGGCTCAGGCCAATTGACATTGGCCTTAACTTTCTCAGGGTCTGTAGACATACCCTCTGACGATACAACGAACCCCAGGAAGATAACACGGGAGGTCAAGAAGGAACACTTCTTGAGGTTCGCATAGAGCTTTTTTGCGCGTAAGGTGTTGCAGACCTGCCTTAAGTGCTCGATGTGCTGGTTAGAGGACGTACTATAGATGAGGATATCATCAAAGTACACAACTAAAAACTTGCCTATAAAGGGTTGCAACATCCGGGTCATCACCCTCATAAACGTACTTGGGGCATTGGTTTACCCGAAGGGTATAACTAGCCACTTGTACAGCCTGTCCTTCGTCTTGAAGGCAGTTTTCCATTCATCTCCCGAGCGAACACGAATTTGGTGATAACCACTATTGAGGTCAATTTTCGAAAAGATAGTAGAGGTGACCATCATGTTAAGCATGTCATCAAGCCTCGGGATGGGAAACCGATACTTGACATTGATCTTGTTTATGACTCTACTATCAACACATGCACCACGTGCCGTCTTTCTTGGGCGTAAGAAGCGTGGGCACGACGCACGGGCTCAAACTCTCACGAATGAATCCCTTTTTAAGCAATTCATCCACCTGCCTCTTCAACTCGGCATGCTCGGTGGGGTTCATTTTGTAGTGAGGGAGGTTTGGTAGGGTCGCCCCTGGGACGAGATCTATCGCATGTTGAATGTCTCACATTGGTGGAAGCTCCTCAGGGAAGACATCCCGAAACTCTTCTAGGATCGGACGAGCCTCCTGGGGTATTCCCATAACAACCTCAGGTATACTCTCCCTAGCCAGTAGGCCGTACACCATAGTCCCCGCCTTAGACTCTCTCTCAAACTCCTTAGCATCTATGATGTGGAGAGACTTCGATTGAGGCGCCCTTTGACTCTTAAGACCACTTGGGGACGTAACATCTTTCGCTCCTGTTGACGATTTGGGAGGGAGGGGGCTCAAAACAAGCTTCTTTCCTTCATGTTTAAATACCCAATTATTCGTACGCTCGAATATTGTGACATCTTTTTCATAGAGCCATGGCCTTCCCAAGATAATATGGCCAACGTCCATTGTGACCACATCACACCACAACTTGTCCTTGTATGGTCCAAACTCAATCGAAACAACGCATCATTGGGTCATAGGGAGGGATGTCGCATCCACCCAAGAAACTCTGTATGGGTTGGGGTAAGGGACTGGCTTCAACCCCAGACAACTCAAAGTAACTGGGGAAACTACATTCTCACAGCTCTTGCTGTCTATGATTACTTTGCAACTCTTTTCTCCGCACTTGGCGTAAGTGTGGAAAATGGTGGTTCTGCGCCAATCTTCGCTTTCCTTCATCTGAGTCAAGGCGCACCTCACCACTGCAAGTGGGGTAGTCTCCACAATATCATCCTCGACATCACTAGCCGGGTCAAGGGAGGGGATAATGATCTCTTCATCACCCTGGTCCCCATCAACTTTATCTGCTACTTCTTTTGTGGGGTGTTCAGAAACAAAGGCAATGCGCCCACCCTTATTTGAACACTCGGCAGCAATGTGACCCATGCCACCACAGCGGTAGCACTACCTTAGCTTCGCGAGCCTAGTACTTAGTCCAACCATATTATTACTTAGATTTTTGTTGACTGGCTGGGTACCAGGTTGAGCTTTGGGTTGAATTCCGACCTGAGGTCTCGCTCCCTGTGGAGCTACTCTAGGCATAGTAGGTCGAAAATCAATCTCCCTAACATTGGACTGGCGAACATAGTGCTCCAGTTCCTGCACCACCTGGTAAGCATATTCCAAACTGGTGACCATGTGTGAGCTCCTGCTGAAGCTCAGGCCTGAGGCCCATACGGAAACGGGAGAACCATAGCAGGGTCCTCATCCACATCGCACCTCATCATATATTCATCGAACTTGGCGATGTATTTTGTCACAGTCATGGATCCTTGGCACAAAATGTGCCATTGATTGATGGGGACATCTCGTGCACATGCACGCCCCCCCTCCCCCCCACGTACGTACGCAAGGAGGGCCCCACCATCGATCTGGATCGATGACAACATCTATGGAGGGCCTCATAGTTAGAGGGTTGCATTTTGGTTCGTTGGAGTGGACCCGATAGTCATATGAATCCCACTATGGGTTCTCATGATCGTGACCCACTATTCTAATTAATCTAGTACTTTGAGTTTTGCTTATTATTGTTATTAGTAATATCATAGACGGTTTAGATTACTTTGATTAGTTGTTATTTTTTATTACTTCGTCGCCAAGTAATAGGTTGCAGACATGGCGCGAGTTTTGGGGCGTAAAGTTTTATTATAAATAGGCATCCCTTGTAGTCTTTTTCATTCAATGAAGATTAATAAAATTGCTGCGTTTTTCTGCTCCTCTAAATTTCTAAGTTGTGGAGATTTAATTGGGTGCGAAACCCTCCCTTCCTCGAAGGGCTGACTACCGTGGTGCGAAGCCACACCTATCCCGATTTGCCCCCACCTTCTTCCATCCATATTTCTCTTCTCCTACAATCATCTATGCTTCAAATCCATCCTCAATTGCAGCCATTTTTTTTTCTCTACAGCAGATTTCCAAAATCTGGTTCTGCAGGAGGGCTGAAACTTCGGCGGAGCACCACACACAAACCGTGCATCGGATTGAGCTGAGATTTGGGGGTTTTGGAGTTCATTATTGGCCGACCAGGGCCAAGGTGGCATTTTTTTGAATAGTGGGCCCCACATATGTGCGACTGGGATCACACGCATGTGCGTTTGGGCCATTGCTGTTGTCCACACGTGCGGTACTTCTTCGGTTTGTTTCTCTCCTCTCTTTCACTCCTCTTTCACCCAAAATCCCTAAACCTAACATTAAATTACCTAAATCCCCAATTTTTTGCCCTTTCTTCTACCTTAGGGTTCCTCGAATTGAAATTTCTGAATCCCTTGGATTTGGGGAATTATTTCTGTGCATGTGTGGACAAATTTACCCTCATTTGATTATTGTTTGGTCTATAATTTTGATTGATCTGGCCCTAGCATGTGTAGGCCTGGACCCGCATAAGATTCCCCTTGATTGAGTGTTTGAACTTTTGTGTAATTGTTTCTAAACTAGTGTGATCTAAAGCCTGAAATTTTGCACATCATACGTGAATTTCATGTCCTGCATCATTGATCCAACAGCTTCTGCCTGTAAGAAATGGGAACATACTTTTCTCGCAACAACTCTTTCATCTCAGTCCAAAAGAGAATTGGTCCCTCTCTAGATTGCTTACGACGACGCTCCACATCTTTGGGGTCCAATCTCCCATCAAAACTGGGGGCGTCAACCTTGATGTCCTTCATGACCCTAGAAACAGGGTCCTCGTGCTCATGATATCTCTGGGGGTGCTGACGACGCATCCCATCATGGCCCTCCCATTAGGCGGGAAGAACAGGATCATGATTGTGTTGGTGGTAATGGATACACCCCATTATGTCTGTTGCCACGTTATGTTTGTTGCTAAGCCCACGGGCTTGGTCTACGCCAAACCATCCCTTGGCAGATCAGGGCCCACAACTTGGGATTGATCGACAACCCTAGTGTCGAGGGTCGCCTGGGCTCCACCTATAGTGGCGGTTAGAATACCAGCCTCTAGACGCACAACTCTCCTCTAAACACGTGAACCTACCATCCAGATGCGCAAACTGCTGTGCGATATTATCCATAAAGGTTCGAAATTGTTAATTTATTCTCTTAGTTAGGCCCTCTATAGCCTTGGTAAATTGATCAGAGTCCATGGTGTAATGGAGACCAAACCCACGACCAGTGCACGTGGGCATACACCAGGAATGACAAGTGAATGGTCCTAGATCTATGTGCGAGAAATGGGTAAAAATGACGACACCAATGCAATGTAACTACCTTATATGGCCTAGATCTATATGGGGACTCAACAAAGCCTAGGAAAAAGGGCTGACTAAACTCAACAAAATATGTCCCATTCGTAGGATTGGGTAAAGGGTTTCCGTAGAAAATTTTCACTACAAAGACAGATTGATAATAAACTGGCCTACGCTAAAACTGGGCACTGATACCAAATTTGATGCAGGGACATGTAATGACCTATTCCCAGATGCATGTATAATCAGGTTAAAGAATATTCAAATAAATACACCAATTAACTAACCGTTTCCAGTCAAAGGGATTATGTAAATTTCAAAACAAAGATGAGGTCATTCCGTCAGGATCATGCCCCTTAGTATAAAATCGCGTAAACAGTAAAAAGGGAGGACTTAGGAATATGAGGATATCCCAGATCTAGCATAAGTTAGTCCACAGTCAAGTTTGTATATGATTCTATTGACTAACCATCTCTCCCAGAGGGGAACGAAAGGGGTGAAGAATGAAGGGTTCGAGATGAAGAAGGTATAGGTCCTTTTGTCGTCAAAAGAAAAGGAGGATGATTTTTACCTTTTCCTGCACCTCGAAGATCTAGAAAAAAGAAACTTGAAATCGGGGTGGAATCCTCAACACCCAAGGGTCAATCTTGAAACCCTAATCTCTTGAATAAAGAGGAAGAAAAGAGACGAATTTCTATTCATTCAATAATAATGAAAATAGGGTTTATCACAACATATATATAAGCTATGGAAAAAGTAAAAGTGTACTAAAGCGCCTGAAAACAAAAAAAATAACAAAAAAGACGAAAAGTAAAGAAAGTGCAATAAAGTCCTTAAAATAAGGAAAAGAACAAAAACGTCTAAAACTAAAACACCCATGTGGTAGGGTGTGAAATCCGACCTATGGATCTATGGTCAGGGTGCGATCATACCGCTCCTGCACTCGTAACACGTTAGAAAATGGGTCTGATGGACCCAACGTCCATCCACATCAACTCATCCGCTCTAGTACTCTGTCGGTGACGCCTCCTCTGGTACACTCTAAAGGGTGCACCACTGATGTCCACATCAGAAAGAGGGCACCAAGGTGTTCTTTATTGATGGACAAGTAGAAGTAGTGTCCTCAGAAAGTGACGGTAAGGAGGAAGAATACGAGCCAACGGAGATCCCTAGTGATGAGGAAGAGGGAGTGCAAGAGACAGCGACACTTGCAGTTGTTCATTGTGCCTTTGCACAAGCGAAGAATACCAACGATTGGCGTTGCAACACAATCTTCTATACCTACGCAAAATGTAGTGATAAGAGTTGCAAGATGGTTATGGATAGTGGTAGTTGTGCCAATGTGGCATCAACTGGCACTGTGAACCGTTTGGGCTTGAAGCTTGAAGCCCATCTTCAACCCTATAGAGTGTCTTGGGTTGATGATACTTCCATTCCAGTCTCGCACTGTTGTCTTGTTCCTATTTAGTTTGAATCATATAAAGACCCACTCTAGTGTGATGTTGTTCCCATGGATGTTGGCTACATCATTTTGGGTAGGCCCTGGCTCTATGACAAAGATGTCACCATATTTGGTCATTCGAATGTGTGTACAGTTTGGTTTGAAGGCAAGAAAGTTAAGCTAAATCCTCTCCCACCCAAAAACACGACTGGAAAGGAGTCCACCACAAAGAGTGGTGCGAGCAACCCGAAGGAATTGAAGGAATCGAAGTCCAAGTCTAAGCCTCTCCATATTCTAAATGCCAAAGACTTTGAACGAGAGACTGAGTCGGACTCGATGGTGTACGCCTTTGTGGCTAGGGAGAGTGCACCAGAGGCCAGTGTAGAGTTATCCACTGTGGTCATTCCGGTAGTGAATGAGTTTCCTGATGTCTTTCCTAATGATCTACCGGATGAGCTTCCCCCTATGATGGATATACAACACGCCATTGATTTAGTCCCTGAGGTGACTCTACCAAACCTCTCTTATTACAGGATGAACCCAAAGGAGCATGCAAAGTTGAAGAGGCAGGTCGATGAGCTCCTAGTAAAGGGTTTCATTTGAGAGAGCATGAGCCCGTGTGCCTTGCCCGCCCTTCTTACTCCTAAGAAGGATGACATATGGAGGATGCGTGTTGATAGTAGAGCCATCAATAAAATCACAATCAAGTATCGGTTTCCCATACTGCATGACATGTTGGACATGATAACCAATGTTACTATCTTCTCGAAATTGACCTCAAAAGTGGTTATCACTAAATCCGTATACGCCCTGGCGACGAGTGGAAGACGGCCTTCAAGACGAAGGATGGGCTATACAAGTGGCTAGTCATGCCTTTTGGGCTAATTAATGCCTCAAGTACCTTCATGCGTGTAATGACCCAAGTGTTGAGGCCCTTCGTGGGGAAGTTTTTGGTCGTCTACTTTGATGATATCCTGATTTATAGCGTGACTAAGGAACAACACCTCAATCATTTGAGGCAGGTTTATGGGATCCTTAAAGCCGAAAAATTGTACTCCAACGTAAAGAAGTGTGCGTTTATGTCTAGCAGTGTTATCTTCTTAGGTTTTGTTGTGTCATCTGAGGGTGTGTCGGTAGATTCCGAGAAATTCAAGGCCATTATCAATTAGCCTAAACTCTACAATATTCACGAGGTGCGCAGCTTTCACGGCTTGACCACCTTCTATAGGCAGTTCATTTGGGGCTTCAGTTCCATTATGGCTCCCATCACGGATTGCATAAAAAAGGAGAGTTTCAATAGACGAAGGCAGCCTCGAAGGCCTTCAATGAGATAAAGGCTAAGATGACTAAGGCTCCAGTCACCCGACTTCTGGATTTTTCGAGAGTTTTTGAGGTCGCATGCGACGCATTATGAGTTGGTGTAGGAGGAGTACTTAGTCAGGAAGGGCACCCTGTGGCATTTTTTAGTGAGAAATTGAATGAGGCGAAGCAAAAATACTCCACCTATGACGAAGAATTCTATGCGGTAGTGCAGCCGTTGCGCCACTGACGTCACTATCTATTGCCGCAAGAATTCGTCTTGTTCTCAGATCACGAGGCCTTGAGATATCTGAACTCTCAGAAGAAATTAAACCCTAGGCACGACAAGTGGGTCCAGTTCCTTCAAGAGTATACTTTTGTGCTTAAGCACAAGGCCAGTGTAGAGAATAAGCCTGCCGACCCGTCGAGTCGTGTTACTCAATTCCATGGTGTCGAAGTCACGGGGCTCGAGCGTGTCAGAGAGGATTATTCTGAGTGCCCCAATTTTGGAGTTATGTACGCATCGTTGTTAGAGAGTCCGTTAGGAGCTAGCTGTGAGTATTTGATATTGGGCGGATATTTGTTTAGGAGTGACCGTTTGTGCATACCTCGCACCTCCCTTCGCGATTTGCTTGTCTGGGAGTTACATTCATGAGGGGTCGCAGGTCATTTTGGTCGAGACAAGACCATTGCCCTGTGGAGGGAGATTCTATTGGCTAAGCCTCAAGCAAGATGTGGTCAAAATTATAGGGTAGTGTCGTTCTTGTCAACTGGCAAAGCAGAAAAAGCAGAATACGGGGCTATACACACCTTTGCCAATTCCATTTGCCCCTTGGCAGAACATCAGTATGGACTTCGTGCTTGTGCTTCCCAAGTCCATTCGAAAACATGATTTCATATTTGTTGTCGTGGACCGTTTTTCCAAAATGGCCCACTTCATCCCTTGTTCAAAGACTTCTGACGCATCCCATATTACCAAATTGTTCTTCAGTGAGGTTGTCAAACTTCATGGGTTACCCAAAACCATAGTGTTTGACCGTGACGTGAGGTTCATGAGTTATTTTTAGAAGACACTATGGCATATGATGAGTACTAGGCTCCAATTTTCTTTTGCCTATCACCCTCAGACTGATGGTCAAACTGAGGTGATCAATAAGAGCCTAGGAAATTTGCTCAGGTGTTTAGTGGGGGAGCACACCAGACTTGGGACACTGCACTACCTATTACCATGTTTGCATTTAATAGTTATTTCAATAAATCCATAGGTTATAAACCTAGAAAGCCTATTGATCTTGTCCCTATGTCTCTGTCCCATAGGCCATCAGAGTCTGCAGAGTCCTTTGCACATCGTATTCATTCATTACATCAAGAAATCAGGCGAAAGATCAATACTAGTAATGAACAGTACAAATTTTCTGCAGACCAATATAAACTATTCAAGGAATTCAATGTAGGGGGATTTTGTGATGGTCTGCATCAGGCCAGAGCAGTATCCTTAGGGAACCGTTTGGAAATTGCACGCGCGTCGCGTTTGACCATTCAAAATTATAAAAAGAAACGGTCCCAATGCGTATGTGGTAGATCTTTCACATTCCATGGGAATTAGTTCCACATTTAATGTAGAGGATCTAGTTTCATTTCAGGGGAACACTGACAAATTGTCCAGCCTTTCACCTAACCATCCCAGTTCCCTAGATCTTTCCCTTGACCTATGGCCTCTTCCCGACCCATCTTCCCAGCCTTTACCTCCTATACCTACCCTTCCCACACTTAGAGAGGAGATAGAGGATATTTTAGACCACCAGATTGTATTGATGCTGGACGGCGGTTTTCAAAAGTTCCTTGTCAAGTGGAAGTCATGCCCAGCTTCAAATAGTATGTGGCTCACTGAGGAGGAGCTTTAAAGACTTGATCCAGATATCTTGTTCAGGAGTTTTGTTTCACCAGTAGCGAAACCTTCGCAGCCGGGGACAGTTGATGGGGATATCATGCACACGCTCCCTCTATGCACGTATTCGATGAGACGGGCCCCACTTTCGATTTGGATCGATGACGACATCTTTGGAGGGCCTCATAATTAGGGGCTGCGTTATGGAGCATTGGAGTGGACCCGATCATCACATAGATTCTACCATCGGATCTCATGATCGTGGTCCACTACTTTAAATGATCTAGGATTTTGAGTTTTGACTATTTTTGTTATTAGAAACATCATGAACGGGTTTAATTGCTTAGATTAGTTATTTTATTTGCTTTAGCTTTGGTATTAGTGTGCGAACATGGCGCAATGGTAATTTTATCTTTTCTTTGGTTTAGGGTTTTCTTATAAATATAGCAATCCCATGTAGGTATTGGGATGATATTTGATGAATAAAAATTCTTGCGTTTCTTCCTCTCTCTCTTTGGGTTGAAGAATCGAATTGGGTGCGAAGCCCTCCCTTCCTCGATGGGTTAACTACCGTGGTGCGAAGCCACATCCGCTCCAAATCATCTCCATCTTACGCATCACATCAATCACCCTTTACACCCCTTTCACCATCAGTTTCGCCCTTTTTTGCATCCACGTTTTCTCCTACAGCAGTTTACAAACAAAATTTTAGATTCTTGCCCATCCGAGGGGCTGAAACTTCGGCGGAGTATTACGCACACACCTTGCGACAAATCGATGTGCAACTTGGTGTGGAGGCAGCATATCCCTGGCTGATCCTAGCTTAGAAGTCGGTTTCCGACTTTGTGGGCCCCACACACGTGTGGACGACCTGTCACGCACGTGCGTCCAGGCCCATCTGTTGCCTAGCGTGCGTGGCTCGTCTCAGGTTCTCTTTTTCTTCTATTCCTTCTCTTTTGACCAAAAAAACCCCTTAATCCAAATCCCTAACACTAAAGAGTCCCAAATCCCAATTATCCCCAATTTTCAAACCCTAGGTTTTTCCCCCAAATTGAAACTTAGTGAATCTCGAGTTGGGAACAACCTTTGCAAGAATAGATGATTCTTACACTCTTTTGGGCTTGTTTGGCTTATAGTTTTATTTGATCCAGCCCTAAAGTTGTGTAGGCCCATAGATTCCCCTTTTTGAATGTTTGATAGTATGTAGGATGTTGAATTTTGGAATTGTTTAATATTGGTATAATCACGAGCTTGATCTCCTGCACTTCATATTTAATTTCATGCCCTGCACCAATTCCGTGCTTGTTCTTGAATTGTGATAATCTACTTCCTGTATTTAGAAATCATTACCTAATCCCCATATTGTTCATGCCCGTAGTTGTGCTATCTTGGAAGTAGTCTAATTGAAAATTTTACTTTACAACATGAAATTTGAATAAGTATCCTAAAGGCTCTAAACTATCAAAGAGATTTATAGAGTTTCTAGGATCTTCTTAAATTCAAAACCTTACAAGAATGACATCATCTAAAATCATCCGTTAATATCTACAAAATTGCAAGAACAACACAATGATGAACTTTATTAGTATAATGCACTTCTGTACAATGTTTTAAGTATCGGTATTGCTACAAGTTTTGTTGGCCGAGGATACAGAAACAATATCGATTTCGCCGATAATATTGCCGATAATTGGAAATGCGGGAAAACAATACATTTTTCAGTGAAAGTTCAGGAGATGCTAAAATACATATATTTGCATATTTAGGAATAAAAAATTTGTAAAAAGAATGTATACATAATAAGTTTCCATTTAATAGGGGCTTAAAAGCATATGTCGTCATAAGAAACAGTCTAACCATCCCATCTAACCATCCAATCATCCATCCAAACATCCATTGATATTGTAGAATATTGACTACTCACGATATTTTGCCAAGAAATTATCAACAACTGGAAATGAAATGAAAGATCATGGTCTTGATATCGCGTATGTTGTGATAACGAAAATATTGAGATATTATCAATATTAGCAACGACAAATTGAAAACTGCATACAACAATGTGCTCATAAAATTTTTTGAAATAGAATTTCTTTTAATAAGCAAACTTTTTGTGATATCTCTATGTTGGCGATATTATTGAAAATCATTGATACACTTCTAATACAAGTGTCACCGAGAATTTACACAGTCATAAATATTGGAGATATAGATACATTGGCAATACAAGAATTTACACAATTGAAAATATTCGATACTCTAGCGATACTTAGTGATACATTAATGATGCTTGGAATTTCTAATACTACCAGTGTTATTGGTATCGCCAAGTTGGAGATAACGATAATATCGGAGATATTTCAATAACATCGGAGATAATTCAAACAATGCTTCCATAGGAACTTCCTGTAGAAAAATTTATTTTCTCGTATGTAGAGAAGCTAGGAGTATTAGTGCTTATTCAATTCATAAGTTGTATTAAAATGCACTTCCTAGGATTAAAATGGAGTTGTATTATTCAATTCATCCAACAGTTGATCTTCAGTTTTCCCTAATCAAGTTATAATGGTTTCTTTTCTATTAACTGATAACCTTAGTTATTATTTTGGTCTACTCATGGATCTTCAATCCAACTTCCACTTTTACAACCTTCTAGATTGTTTTTTAGATGGTGAGGTTTGTGAGTGGATTAATATTTTAATTATGTTGTTTTGGCTCTCTTTGCACTCTTTGGCCAACTAGCTACTTTCTGGAGAGTTTAAATTGGCAATCACATGTAATTGCCTACTCGTTTTTCTTTCATTGATGTAAAAACACGTTTAACACACACACACACATGCACGCACGCACGCACACCTCTGGTGATGTTGATTATGCTGAATCTAAATAGTTTTCTCACCTTCTGATGTAGGTTATATTGATATCTCTTGTTTATGAGAAGCAACGGAATTTACGGATCATGATGAAAATGCATGGGCTTGGAGATGGTCCTTATTGGACAATTTCCTATGCTTATTTTCTTTTAATATCATCATTGTATGTGTTATGTTTTGTGATATTTGGCTCTCTTATAGGTAACATAATACCCAGCAAACCTTTTTGATTTACAGTTATTTCAAATAAATTATTTTAGAATTTAATAGGTTCCTTATTCACGTGCAGGGTTAAAATTCTTCACCTTGAACGACTATAGCATACAGTTTGTGTTCTATTTTATTTATATAAACTTGCAGATTGCACTTGCCTTTTTGTTGTCAACAGTTTTTTCAGATATTAAGACTGCGACAGGTTCGGCCCCAATCGAATGATTTTATCTACCATGAACAGCAAAACCCATCTTTTATTCAAAGAATTATCTAACACTTTTTGCATTTGTAATTTGATGATGTCAGTATTAGGGTATATATCTGTGTTCGGATCGGGGCTCCTTGGGGCCTTTCTTTTCCAGTTTTTTGTTGAAGATACATCCTTCCCAAGTAAGTTGGTGAAATCGAGAATAAAATAATAGCAGTTTTTGCATCACCTTTGAAATTTCTGTCCTTTCAGATTGATGTCATGTTCTTTCTCTTATTCAAGAGGAATTCTATCGTGATGCGGATGCTTCATGGAGTTCCATGAACTATGTTGGATATGTCGCACTTTTTTGTGGTGATCAGGACCATTGGGCTACTACATGGACAAGCCATGTCCCAACAAGCGACGTTATTAGACTGTGGTAGCCACAGTAATGTAAAGGAAATGTGCAATGATTACAAATTACTTGTCTCTTGACAACATTTGTATTTGACCGCCGATTCCCATGTTTGGTTTTTCAGCGGTAAAATCGTAATAATGATATTTTTACATTACTTTAATGTCAAATCATCACCAAAATACACTGATTCGAGATTTTCATGGTCATGCCATGAAAACGTGCAATGATTACAAATTCTTTTACCTGCCTCCTGAATACATTTGCATTTGACCGGCGATTTTGTGTTTGGTTTGGTGGTAGTAAAATTGTAATGATGACACATTTCCTTTACATTACCAGGGAAATTGGCAAAAGAAACAGCCCCCTTAAAAAGACAACGCCATTGTAATTGAATGGTCAGAGTTTCCAATCAGAATGACTTTCGGTCCATGGCCCATCCACATGGTGGCCCATCAGAGCAATGGTCCTGGTTATACATTATGCACGTTCACCTCATATTACTTTTGTGATGCCCGTATTGCAGTATTATTTCTCACTATTCAATCCTCTGCTATTTATGTATCTCCCCATGGCATAACCATGATGTATTTGATCTTCTGTTTCTATAGGAGGTTGGCTTCTTGTGATGGAGATTTTTCCCGGATTTTCTTTATTTCGGGGGCTATATGAGTTTGCACAATATTCCTTCACTGGAAATTTTATGGGAACTGATGGTATGCGTTGGAGAGATTTGAATGATAAGCACAACGGAATGAGAGATGTCTTGATTATCATGTTTGTAGAATGGCTAGTACTGCTTCCGTTTGCATTTTATTTAGATCAAGTTGCGTCTTTAGGCAGTGGAATCAGAAAACATCCTCTATTCTTTTTCCGGTGCTTTCGGAAGAAGCCTACACCAACTTTTCGGGAGCCAAGTCTGCAAAGGCAGGGATCTAAAGTTTTCGTTGAAATGGAGAAACCGGATGTTGCTCAGGAGGTACTTTTTACTCTCTATATATTTGCTATGCATTTTGGAGTTGTTGAGTTCATTTCTCAGCTATTTTGTTAGCATGCGAAAGAGTCTTGTGTTTCTTTCATTTTAATATGCAGGGTTGGAAGATGCCACAATGAGCAATCAAAAGACGCATCTGCAGGTGCAAATAGATGCTGTATGGAACATATTTCTGAAACTTGTTAAGTCGGCTTGAAACTCAGCTGACTTGACTCGGTCAAATATATATATATATATATATATATATATATATATATATATATATATATATATATATATATATATATATATCTTTTCTTTTGGTTTGAAGATAGGTCATCTTTGTTTTAGTTTTGTTATGCAGATTTAATTAGGAGTAACTTTTCCGCTTCATGATGTCCATACATTATTACTTCATGAATACATATACTAGTTTGAAGTATTATTTAAAATTACCTAGTTGAACCTTTGAGCAGACCCTATCCAACTGAAGTTCCGGTCTAGTCAAGCTTTCGAGTTTTTGAACTATGAGATGGAGGGAGTAAAGTTTTCCCTCAATGATCCCATAATCCCATATGAGCATCATCACAATCACAGGCTTAGTTCAGCCATTCTCTCCTTGATCTACTCTTCATCTTTTGTTCCCTCATCCCTTCTCCTTCATCTTCCTCTTTTTGTAATCTTGCATCCCTGTTTTCACATCTTTAGATTGTTTCCAAGTTCCTTTACTATTTGTTGTAAATCAAACCAGTAGCATATACAATCATGTGATCCTTCATTAATATCAGTCTTATATTTGCTTTCTTTTCATCTTGTCTCCTTCAGAAAAAGTGAGAACCGTAGACTTCTTGCCTTGCTTTCCTCTAACTCCAAATCTTCAAAATTGTCTTCTTTGTAATTTTATTTCCCTTCTGAGCAATGGCTGCCCTTGTAACAAATTTAGTTTTCTCCTCACTAATTACAATAAAATTAGATCATACCAACTTTCTTATTGTCAAAGGAAAGAACTCGGATAAAAAAGGAACTCAGAGAGAGACTTCAACGTCCAGCCCTCTCTCTTTATATATTAAGTGAATGGAAAAATTACATAAACTAACCTTAGAGAAAATAGCAAAAAAAAAAGGAACAAAATAAAAGAGAACTAATAAAAGGGAAATAATAGGCCCACTGTCCAAGTCAAGCCTAAGTGAAGGGAATGGCCCATGGTCTAGAGCGATATGGCCCAATTATTTCAACAGTTATATGGAAAGCACAAATTATTTGTATTGTCTCAGGGAAAGATATTTTAGTGCATTTACATGGGTCTTTAGTAGTTTCGCCAAATTTTATTTTGATGGAGGATCATGCTTCTAATGGTAAGAATACCTAGGAAAGGAAACCAAACCCAAAATGTGTATAATGGAAGAAAATTTATCAATGTGTGCCTGTGTAGTTAAAGGTGCTAGACGCACCCCAAGTGCACCTGCCCCTGTAGCGCTTGAAATGCCTAGGTGCATGCCTGGGGATTCCAGCCACAATTTTTAATATTATATAATAAAATATAATATTTAATTATTTATACATTTATTTTTTTGAAATAATCGAACATGATTCCTCTTACTGTAAAACCCCATATTCCCAAAATTTTCCAAATTTCACCATTTCAATCCTAATTTTCTAAATTTCCCAAATCCTAACCCTAAATTTTCCAAACCCTATAATCCAATTTTCAAAAGTCCCCCCCCCCCCCCCCCAAAAAAAAAAAAAAAAAAAAAAGAAGGAAAGAAAAGGAGAGCCTCCAATTCACCCTAAATCTCTTGTACGACACCAACAGAAGCTCAAATACTTTCGAGAACTCCAATATGATGAGCTTAACACACTATTAGAAAGAAATCAAGAAAAAGAAATGAAAGAAGTTGGTTGGTTAGAATTTGGGGGAAGAATATCTCTAGCTTTAATCTCAAAAGAAATAAGAAAATTTGTTGAAATAGGGCTTAAAGGCCCTTTCTTATCTATTTGCATCCTTATTGGGTGGTAAAACCATGGTATCCAAATACGGTCACCGGTTACGCCATGGTTGTAATAGCCATCATAGAAAAAATGGTCCGTAATGGGCCATTACAGTTTAAAAATAAAATAAAAATGGCCATGACGGCCATCATGGCCCATATCAAAACAGTAACGACGGTTGAGGTTACGACTACCATTACCGTTATTGAATACCTTGGGTAAAACACAAAGTGTGTGCGTGCACACACACACAAATGAGGCACCCATAAGCGTGCCTCTCGTAAAAAGCCACATCTTCACAAGCACGCCTAGGCACACCCAGGTGCACGCTAAAGGTTAGTGCCTAGCCCAAGGTCCAAGTGAGGCGCCACAGGCCCAAAACTCCTAGGCATGCGCCTGGGTCACCTTTGGCTACGCTGCTTTGTACTAGTGTGGATACCATCCACCTCAACACCTGAGAGTTTGGCCCAATTCATCAATGTGTAGTCTAATTATGTTCTTTGGTAAAATTTGCATACTCCTATTCTCAACAAGCCTAAACAAAAGTGATGATATTAAAACTCGACCTCCATTGCTTGAATAGACAATCTATTTTGTGGCATCTAAATTCTTTCAACGGAATTTTATGATCGACTAAGCACCATTGAACCTATAGGGACACCAACACAATTATCTATGTTCTGGAAGGACTTGGTGATGACTACAAAACATAGTTCTAAAAATTGCTGACTTAACTTGAAACTCGACTGAGTTAACTTGTCTCGCCGATATTTTTTGCCAAGTCCTTAGGAAAGTTAGTTGTGGCAGTGACTCAGCCTTGACTCAATAAGACTCATCAAGTTGATTGGATAACTTGGTTGACTCGATGCAAAAAAATTATTAACCAAAAATATAGATTTATAGATATTATCAGAAATTAATGACAGATTATGAAGTCAGAAATACATAGAATATTATTGAAGGAATGCACCTAGATTAATGAATGAATGAACTGATGGAAAAGATTGTATCAACAAACTTAGTGGAGGCGCGCGGATCCATATCACTTTCCTGAAGACTATTTGTGCCCTTTCCCTAACCTAGATGACCAATCCAGATCTCTCCTGCAATGAAAAGCCTTTGGGATACAACCACCAATCGGCTAGGAATGTCTGACTCAAACACCAAGTGATTGATGCTCACAATACCTCCACTTGAATAGAAAAACAAAGCAATGGGGATTTTTTATTGAGAAAAAATGAGAAAGAACTTCTTTCTTAAGTTGGAAAGATTGATAGTGCGGTTACTACCCTACTAGGTTTTTTCCCGAAAATACTATTTATAGTAATCGTAGGGCTTATGTGGCGGACACTTGGCACTGAGGTGTCAGCCAACGTAAACATTAGTTTTACAAACAGTCATAATAACGTTGCAAAGAAATTCCATGTATTGTAGCAACAAACTCGATCAAAAGAAAAAAAAATCAAAACAAAACAAAACAAAAGGAATCATGTAGACAAGCCCGAGCTCGAGCCCGGCCCGCCTGCTCGACATGACATGACGTGGCGGAAGCATGTGCGTGCACGCGTGTGGTTCATGGCATAACATACTCAAGAGCTCAACATAAGCTTACCACATGCTCCTATATATAAAGGGAAAAAAGTTCTCATTTCTCTCCAATGTGGGACTATTCCCACAAGCAAAAACCTAGAGAAAGTTCAAAGCACTTTTTGCTCAAACTTTCACTCTCTCTTTTAAATTATTTATAAAAAAAAAAAAAAAAAAAAAAAAAAAAAAACCCATACAACTAAACCAACAATCCCCTACTATTTTTGAAAAAAAAAAGAAAGAAGATATGTAGCATCTGACCTCACGTGCACAAACAAAGGTGTCATATAGACTTGAACCTCGTCTTAGTGGGAAGTAATCCTTTACCATAGACTTAGTGGACTAAGTCTTTCAAAAATAAGCTAGTGATTGGTAAGATCAATACTTCTCACACACGTTTGATCATCACTTTTATGGTGCATATAAGTGTAGTGCATTATAAAGGCCATATGCAAATCCCAATTTCATGAGCACTCTAGAGAATTAGCCAAATTCTCATAGAAGCGGCCAAACCTTCACACTCATATAGGTGAGTCTATCAAGGATGCACTTGTGACCATACGTCCCATCCATAAGGACTATAGTACTCATTAAGAGGTCTAACCTCATCCTCTAGATTGTCACAAGTTGTACTAGTTCTTCATTAGAATGGGTCAGGAAACCCAGTTTCCTTAATCCAGTACCACATATAACCACTTTGTTACTCAATTTTCCCATTGAACCTGTTTTCTGAGGTCTCTAGACATAACATGTTGGGTTACAATTACAGGCAACTCACTCAATTGGCTTGAGACCTATTCCTCTCGCAGTGTTATAGATTTTTTCCGTTGCAAGGCTCTTAGTTAAAGGATCCACCAGATTTGATCTAATTTCATTTGTAGAGATCACTCCTCCTTTGAGTAACTCTCTAATCCTTCAGTGTTATTGGCTAATCAGTCTCCTTTTACCATTATATTGTGCATTCTTAGCACGCCTGATAGTTGTGTTACTATTACAATTTAGCTTAACTGAAGGTACAGTTTTACTCCAAAATGGAATATCATACAGAATATTTCTCAACCACTCGGCTTCTTCTGCAGCGGAGTAAGAGCTATAGCTCCGACTCCATAGTTGTGTCTAAGATAATAGATTGCTTCTTAGATTTCCAAGTTACAACTCCTCCTATGAGAAAGATGTAGCCATTGGTTGCTTTACAACCATTGGAAATAGAATTCCAATTAGCATCAGAATATTCTTCTAATACCACTGGATATCTACCATAATGTAAACCATAGTGTTGAGTCTTTGTAAGTATCTCAACACTCTACGTACAACTTCCCAATGTTCATATCCGGGATTACTAGTAAAGCTACTTAGTTTTCCCACAGCATGGGCTTTATTCGGTCTAGTGCAGTTCATCACATAGATCAAACTACCAATGATACTAGCATAACCATTCTGATCCACACTTGTCCCTTTGTTAGGATATAGGTGTACACTAGGATCATATGGAGTGCAAACGGGTTTGCATTCTAACATGTTATACTTCTTTAGAAAGGATTCAATATAATGAGATTGAGAAAGAAGTATCTTATCCTTTTTCCTAATTATCTTTATCCCAAGATTACATTATCCACTCCAAAATCTTTTATTTCAAACTTAGAGGATAAAAATATTTTGGTTTGATTTATGATGGTGTTATTTGACCCAAATATTAGAAGGTCATCAACATATAAACATATAATGACACTCAATGCACCATTATTCCTATAATATATACATTTATGTTAAAGCCATCATCTCTTAAAACGGATTCAAACTTAGCATGCTACTGTTTAGGGGTCTGTTTAAGGCCGTACAGGGATTTAACTAATCTGCACACCTTTAAAGGTTGAGCATGGTTTACAAACCCTTCGGGTTGCTCCATGTAGATTTCCTCATCAAGATCTCTATGCAAAAATGCATTTTTCACATTCATTTGATGTATGATTAAGTTATGCAAGGATGCAGTAGTGATCAATACTCTAATTGATGTTATTCTCGAGACAGGTAAATAGGTATCTAAGAAATCTATTCCTTCCATCTAAATCCCTTGGCTACTAATTTGGCCTTATACTTGTTTATAGAACCATCGAGTCTAAGCTTCTTCCTAAAAATCCATTTACAACCGAGTGGTTCCGAGTGGTTTTAGACGATCGAGTAAGTCAACTAGATTCCAAGTATGATTAGCTATAATGGAGTCAATCTTCGTGTCTACAGCCTCATTCCAAAATGAAGCATCATGAGATGACATAACCTCCTAGAATGAGGCAGGGTCACGCTCTATATTATAATAATAAAAGTCAGGTCCAAAATCCTTTACAACCCTTGGCCTTTTACTAGCCCTAGGCATAGCTTCAGGTTCAATAGAATCCTTTGGGGAGACCATTTGACAAATCTAGTATTAGGATCTAGAGGCCCACCCCCACTAATTTTCAATTTATAAGGAAAGGTTTCCTCGAAGAAATCAACGTCTCTGGATTTTATAATCGAAGATTCACTTAAGGTTAAAAACTTGTAAGCTTTACTGTTGAGTGCATATCCAAAAAATACGTAACTCATAGTTCTATCTCCTAACTTAGCCCGTTTGGAATGTACTAGTCTAACATTAGCTAGACAACCCCATGTCTAAGATAATTTGGGTTAGGAATCCTTCCTCTCCATAACTCATAGGGAGATTTGTCACTTTTGCTCGAAGGAGTCCTATTAAGGATATAGGCAGTCGTTAAGATTGCTTCGCCCCATAAGTTATTAGGTAGACCAGAAGAACTAAGCATGACATTCACTAGGTCTATCAACGTCCTATTTTTCCTCTCAGCAACTCCATTTTGCTGAGGAGTGTAAATTGGTGAATAATCCCATGGAATTCATAGAATTCGCTGAAGGCCAAAAAGGTGTATTCGCCTCCTCTATCACTTCTAAGGCATTTCATTTTGCGGTTAAGCTGATTTTCTACCTCAGCCTTGTAGGTTTTTAACTTGTTTAAGGCTTCATCCTTGGACCTAATGAGGTACACAAAACAAAACATAGAGTTGACATCTATGAAGGTAATAAAATACATTTTACCTCCTCTGGTTTGGGTTTCTTTTAGGTTGCATATATCAGAATGGATCAGGGCTAAGAGTTCAGAATCTCTATCAACAGATTGAAAGGGTTTCTTGATGGATTTTGCTATACTACAGTGCACACACTTACCATAAGAGAACTTGTCACTTAGATTGATGTGACACAATCTACCATGCCGAACATTCACATTATGGACACTAATAAAGTAAGCAGAAGAAGAAGCTTTATTTAAGTCAACGGGTAGTTTGTACATGCCATTTACTTTATAAGCATTCTCTACAAACTTTCCATTTTTGGAAAAAACAACTGCCTACATTCAGTTACAGCCTTAGTACCAGCCTCATCTAGCAAGTGATGAGACACTAAATTCTTCCAAAGTTTTGGGACATGTATTACATCTTTAAGGGTGAGTTCTTGCCTAGAAGTAAACTCGAGAGTCACATTTCCTTTTCAAGTGACTTTAGCAGTTGCTGTGTTAGCCATATGAATAATCTAGTGGTGTTGGTATAGTTCATAGGTGTTAAACCATGATTTGTCTGACCCAACATGTCTTATAGCTCCTAAATCAAGCCACCAGCCTTCTTTCACATCGACATCACATGTTTCCGTAATCATAGCCACCAGTTGTTCCTCTTTAGTAGCTTTATCTGCTTCCGTTGTATTAGCTTGAACTTTTCCTCTACGATGTTTGCACTTCCTAGCAAAATGACCCGGAACACCACACACAAAACAACCCAACTTAGCCTTAACTTTCTTGAATTTCTTGTGCAGTTTTTTCGGGTCATGATTTGATTTATTGTTCGGATTATTTGGTTTTTTGGGATGTTGAATTTTGGTATTAACATTATGGACTTTAGGACGACCATCGTCTTTACAATCTTGAAGACGAGCCTCATCTTCAATCCGTATGTCTACAATTAACTTTTCCATTGTAAAACCATCGGTCTTTTGTTTAAGGTCCTTCTGGAATTGCTTCCATAGAAGTGGTAATTTATCTATAACAGATGTTACCAAGTATTGTTCATCAACCTTAATGTCCTCTACCTCACTGAAGAGGAGTTGGATTTCTTCTATTTGAGCCACAACAGATTTGCCATCTACCATCATGTAGCGGTTAAAACGGCTTACCGCATATTTTTTAAATCCAACCTCTTCATTGCGGTATTTTTTTGTGAGAGCATTCCAAAGATCCTTAGATGATTTATAGTCACAGTAAAGATCAAACATAGGGTTTGTCATCAATTCAAGATATGATCTTTACAGAGATCATTATCTTCTTTCCATTTCTTAAGTTTCCAGGACTGATAAGGTTCCATCATGTGAGTATCCAGTTCCTCCTTTAAGATGTACAGAAATTTCTTTTTTCTCAAGAGAAATTCAATTTTCTTATCCCACCTCTTAAAATTCGACCCATCAAACAAGTACATTGTCACAGGGGAGAGGGAGTGACTCTTGAGGAGGACATCAGTTACTCAGATTAAGAGACGTATCGAATTATATCAACATTACTACACGAATAAAATTTATTTAAAGGTCTAGAAAGATCAATATCCAAGTCCAGATAGACAATATCACAGAACAATTCTGACAATCTAGTTAGATAAAAAATTATGGTAGATTAGACTTGTCAGATCAGAAGAATTAATTAGACTTGGCAGATCAGATGAATCTGATAAACGCAGAATCTATAAAATTAGATGGATCTAATAAATCAGATGAATTCGATAAGCAGATTAATATGAAAACGCGTAATAAATGAAACAACAAATCTAACGTTAATAGTTGCAGATTGATATAATAGCAGGTTTTGACAAACATATGCAAAATAATTATTAGATCTAAGCAACTAAAAATAAAATAATTGGATTTGCATTATATTATGCCAAAGATCTATATTATAAATTAGATCTAAATAAAATAATAATATGGATCTGCGAATATTAGTAATGGAACAGATTTGGACAATTAAAAGGAATATGAACAAATCTGGAGCAAGGGTAACAAATCTACACAGATTCGTATCGAAAGTAAATAGTTCTGAAGAGATCTTGATGTAGGACAATTAACCACGAGGGGGGGTATCCCAATCACATAGGCTCCACCTCACATGAGCCACCTGCCTCACATGGGTTCCTCGGGCCGCCCACCCCGAGTGTGCCCCCGCATCCTATAGGCCAATAAATAGTTCTGAAGAGATCTTGATGTAGGACAATTAACCACAAGGGTGAGGAGTCTCGAACACGAGACCCCTCGCTCTGATACCAATTTAATGCAGGACAATTAACCATTTGCTCTAAAAGCTTGAACTGATAGAGCATGGCGAATTAATCCCTTCATCTCATAGCCCAGGCAATCTATGGGTTAGGTCATCAGCCGAACCCTCCTCGTGGGTCCCAAATCCATGGGTTCCGCCTCACACGAGCCACCTGCCTCATACGGGCTCCAAATCACATGAATTCTGTGAGCCGCCCACCCCGAGTTGGCCCCCGCATCCCACAGGCCACCCCACTTAAGGCTGGTGTGAAAATGCCCTCGCATTAGATCTGTACACGAAATAAATTTTGTACAATGAAAAAGATTATTCAGATTGTTGTTTCAATGCACAAGAAATTAACTAGAAATATAAAACTATAGATATTATTAGAAATTAATGACAGATTATGAAATCAGAAATACACAGAATATTATTGAAGGAATGCACCTGGATCAATTAACGAATGAATTGATGGTAAAGATAATATCAACAAAATCAATGGAGGTGCGGATCTATGTCGTTTTCCTAGAGACTATTCGTGCCCTTTTCCTGGCCTAGATGACCGATCCAGATCTCTCTCCTGCAACGAAAAGCCTTTGAGATACAACCACCAATCGGCTAGGAACGGCGGGCTTAAGCACCAAGTGATTGATTCTCACAATACCTCCACTTGAATAGAAAAACAAAGCAATGAGGATTTTTTCTTGAGAAAGAACTTCTTTCTTAAGTTGGAAAGATTGGATAGTGCAGCTACTGCCTTGATAAGTTTTTTCCCCGAAAATACTATTTATAGTAATCGTAAGGCTTATTGTGCCGGGCACCTAGCATTGATGTGTCAACCAACGTAAACATTAGTTTTACAATCAATCATAATAACATTGCAAAGAAATGCCACATATTGTAGCAACATACTCGGTCAAAAGAAAAAGAAATCAAAACAACAATTTAAAACAAAAGGAATCATGTAGACAAGCCCAAACCCGGCCCCAGCCCAGGCACACGACACGACGTGGCAGGCGGGCGGGCGCGTGTGCCCGTGTGTGGTCCATGGTATAGCATACTCAAGAGCTTAACATAAGCTTACCACATGCTCATATATATAACGGGGAAAAAGTTCTCCATTCTCTCCAATGTGGGACTATTCCCACAAGCAAAAACCCAAAGAAAGTTCAAAGCATTTTTATGCTCAAACTTTCACTCTCGCTCTTTTGTTTTTTTTTAAAAATCATACAACTAAACCAACAAGACTCATCAAGTTGACTGGATAACTTGGTTGACTCGATGCAACTCATGGTGACTCCGCTGAGTCGTTTGCCCTGGAAAAATAATTTTTAATAAAAATATATATATTTTTTAAAGGATCATAAGAATCAAACACCCAACCTCTTCTCATCTCATACATGCACACAACTGGTAAGCTACGTATGACTATGGCCCCACTGTTGGATATAGTTTTTAATACTTATATGCATGTAATTTATATTAAATATTCATTACTACCCCTGATAGTTATAATTTATATTTATTAACTATCAAGTCGAATCGGGTTGAGTCTTCGAGTCAACTGAACCCAGATGAACATCAAGTTGAGTTTTTGGGTTTTTAAACTATGCTATGGAATGTTCATAACCTCAATGAATTTTACCATTCCTATGTTATATGAGTTATGACCTCTTCTGCTTCAAGAAGAAACTCTTTTTCATTCATTTGGAGAATCCTTGAAGGCATGATTTTGTAGTGCCAGGCATTAGTATCAATCTGTGAATGATATTGGTATCTGGTTGTTGGGTCCTCATATGAACACAGATGGGAGTTTTGTATTTTTGGGTTTGTTTCTTTTTTTGCTGAAAGAAACCAATTTTCCTCCATGACTGAACCTTTTGACACTTTCGTCCTAGCCTCCTAGTTACTGTATCCTTCATGGAAAAGTACTGCATTTTCTCTGTATCCTTGATTTAGGTATGCTGGACTAAACTTGTGGAAATTCATATATGTATAGATGATGATGATAATAATATTCTTTACTGGTGAAATGAGTTGGATAGATTTCTCCTGAGAATTTTTAGATAATCTCAGTTCACAAGTCAGTTGTCAATTAAGATATAGTGCAGCCTGGTTATAAATCAGTGAGGTCTCGATACCTGAATCACTAAGAAATGGACAAGAGTGCATGCACAGGAATGTTTGAGTAGAAGGGGAGATAACTTTATTGATATTCAAACTTCTCTTACAAATAATTAAGAAAACTCACAAACTCAGAAAATATGGAATGGATCACCTCATAAACCAATAGACCCACCCCCATTCTAAGGACACGAGATAAAATCCCTACAAATCTTTAATTAAGATCCCTCCAACTATTAGATTGATATCAAGTCAATCAGTCTAATCTATCGAAGATAACAACACTGCCTTCAAATCTAGCCTAGAAATTGTAATTAAAAAAAATAATCCCCAAAATCTTCAATCATATCTTCAAATCAGATCCCCTACATTTAGGCCCCAATTCTAGCAACTAACACAGCCCAAATTCAGCATATGTTGGGCCCCATGGTGGGACTTAGGGCCTACATCATCAAGATATCTCCCAAGAGTGAAGTTATCATTGGACAAGCTACTTCATTGGATACATTTCCATTTGTTTTCATGTTAATCGCATTTGCATAAAAACTTTTAGGCACCTGAAAATGAGTTAATCTCATTTAAGTTATGATTAACTAAAACTAAAATGAGATGAGCCCATTTCCAGGCATCTACCAAATTGACCATTAAATTTATTTCTAGTTTATTACAGCCAGTGTTGTGAATATCAGATTCAGCCCCTCCTGGGATCAATAAGTTCATCATTGTGGAAGATTCCAGCATAATGGTTTCATGTTTCCTCAAAATACTCTCCTCGAATGCTGCTGTAATTCAATAAGACATAAACCATAAAAAATGACGAATTCGGAGCCTTTTATTTTAGTCAGACAAGCATCCTTTTGAAGTGGCTTTACCTGTTTCCATTCTTATCTCGCAATGATTACTGGAGATGGATTATACACAAATTACCACTACACCATTCACAACACATCTGATTTCTTTTATGTATGAATGTAATATCTTCTCTTCATTTGTTTCAGAGGGAAGTGGTTAATCAACTACTACTCGAACCTAGTACGAGTCATGCCATCATCTGCGATAACCTCAAAAAGGTGTACCCAGGGAGGGATGGAAACCCAGAGAAGTTTGCAGTTCGAGGGTTGTCTCTTGCCTTGCCTCGAGGGGAATGCTTTGGCATGCTTGGCCCTAACGGTGCTGGAAAGACTTCTTTTATCAACATGGTTAGTCTAAGCCACTCTTACTAAACTTGAGTAGGACTTATTATGAGAAACTTGTTTCCCATCCATTTTTACTGTTCTCGAAACATTTCCTATTTATTTTGCCAATCATCTTGAAACATGCTTCTCATTTCAAAAGACAAAAGAGAAGGTACATTTCAAATCATGGTTGAGATAAGACAAAGAGAACTTTGTATTCTTATCTCACCCATGTTTTGGGGCCGAGTAGGTGGGAAACCACAATCGTGCTCAACTCAGTTCACGTCGTCGAACTCCAATCGCAGGAAGTCTGTCCAACCATGATTTAGTGGTATACCCAAAAGCGACCGTGTTGTTTTATCTGAACTATAGCTTTGCACATAGCATTTTGTCACAAAATTTAATGGTGTCTCCGAACATTCATACCCTTCTGCTGTAATTCTATAATATCTTTTTTGTTTTTTCTGGTCATTTTGAAGTATGGCGATCATTTCAAATTACGAAAGAGGTTGCCTGTGGTTGTTTCTAGTTCCCAAGGGCAATAGAATGTGATAGCATCAAATCATGGTTGAGATAAGAACAGGAAACATCGCATCCCTATCTTACCCTTGTTTCAGGAAAGAAATGGGTAAAAGATAGCCTGCTTAATGCAGGTCACATTTTCAAAATTGCCTCAAATACCAAGTGCATTGAGCATCTTGGGAAGTTCCGTTTAGTTTGGTGACCAAAATCAGACACCATTTCCCTACAAATCCATGCATTTCCATCGTACCACGCTTTACTAATCGGACTTTTACATGTAATCTGTGGTGCTTTACACAACCTGAAGAAGTTCTGACCTCTTGGCAGATGATTGGGCTCATAACTCCGACCTCAGGCACTGCATTCGTTCAGGGATTGGACATACGCACTGACATGGACAAGATATACACTAGCATGGGTGTATGTCCACAACATGAGTAAGCAACATCCCTTTCTTGTGAGACACAATCCCAGGTTCATGGTTGAAATAGAACACATTGTACACTACGATTGTGAATATGATACTTACTGATTAGGGAAATCTTCATTATTTTCTTTCCTTAATCATTTGACTGCAATGCAGCTTGCTTTGGGAAACACTAACAGGAAGAGAGCACCTGCTGTTTTATGGTAGACTGAAGAACTTCAAAGGTTCTGCCTTAACAAATGTAAGATCTCCTTGCGTTCACTTCATTCATAATAAAAGCCTTGTTCCAGCTATTTGGGTCTGTTAAAAGGCCATTGTCATCATCATCTTAGCCTTTTCCCTACAAATTTGGCTGGCTTTTAGTGATAAATTGACATAAGTTCTGCAATCAGCTGCCCACCGGATGTCAATCTACCTCTTTCGCCCATGGTTTTTAGACTCAGAGTTGGATAAACTCGTTGGGTCTCACATCGAGCCGCAACTTGCCTGAGTCGGGGGGTGCATCAGCATGACTTGCATCAGTCAGGGATGACTCGGGGTACTGAACCAGATTCGGGTAGTGCTGGATCCGAGTCGATTCATCCAAGTCGCACCTGACTTGAATGAGTCTTAAAACCATGCTTTTACCTGGACATCTAACAATAGCTCAGCAGAAGGAAATTACTTACTGATAACAGACAGATCCGTCCTCAGCCCAACAAGTTCTAGGAGTTTAAATCCATCCATGTCAGGAAAATGAACATCACTTGTGCATCAAAATCGCCCTTCCTCTCCCAGCTAAAATATAATTTTTTCAGCTATAATCTATTTGAACAGTCGCCATGTCTGACACCCTATGTCTATGTCCAACATTAACACTTGCTTGCCAGTGTTCATGTTTGCCTCTCAATTTGTCATCGTTGAAATGTGTTTTCACTTGCACATATGTAAGTGTGTTGTTTTCGCTTTTGTTTGCTGTTGTTTCAGGCAGTGGAAGAATCTTTGAAGAGTGTAAATCTTTTCCATGGAGGTGTTGGTGATAAACAATCTGGGAAATATAGTGGTGGTATGAAGAGGAGGCTTAGCGTAGCCATTTCACTGATCGGAGATCCTAAAGTATGAATATCCTCCTCACCGTTATCTTTCCATGTCAGTCTCATTTGAATATTTAGATGTTTAATCTTACTGACGGCGTGTCAACTTGGAAATCTTGCTAGGTTGTGTATATGGATGAGCCTAGTACTGGATTAGACCCGGCTTCAAGAAACAACTTGTGGAATGTTGTGAAGCAAGCAAAGCAGGATCGAGCAATTATTCTTACTAGTAATATTTTGTTATTTCCTTTCTTGTGAGTGCCATTTTTTGCATCAAAGGGTATGTTAAAATACCCAAATCACAATGAGATAAGAGTGAGCCATCTGACTCATGATCGATGGGAGAAAAGAGCGGGTTCCGTTTCCACATGCACCAAATACAAAGAATGTTAATAAGATAAGGGTACACCGTGGAAGCCTTGCCAACCATGATGCATACATTTGCATTCAGTTTGACTTGGTTGGATGACAGAGGGAAGGAGGGGCTGTAATGGCTGGTTACGGCTATCGAAAAGGTAATGGAGGTGGCCAATACGGCTAGAGCTGGGCATCGAGTCGAGTTGAACTGAGTTAGGGCTGACCCGACTCGATCCGGTTTTGAAATAGGCCTGACCCGAACTCGATACCGAGTCCAGCATGCCTGACCCGATCCAAATCCGGGCATGGCCTGGACTGATCCGGACCGAGTCCGATCCAGTTAGAAGTACCAAGTCGGGTCGAGTTGGCACTGATTCGTAGAGAGAGAGAGAGAGAGAGAGAGAGAGGGGGGGGGGGGGGAGGAGGAGGGTGGTGGTGGTGGTGGGTGGTGTCGGGCTTGGATGAGGGAGGGAGGGAGAGAGGGAGAGAGTTTGGGATCGGGGTCGGGTGCGGCAGGTTGGGTTTGAGATAGTTAGAAATTAGGTTTTTTTTTTTTTTTTCCAATATACCTGAAAACGAGTCGAGTTGGGTTTCGGGTCGAGTCTGACCGGATCGAGTTACTGGGTAACTCGAACTCGACTTGGTTTGAGTTCGGATTGGGTGAAGCCTACTCAGTTCGGACCGACTCACCCATTCAGTTCGGATCAAGTCGGGTCTGAACGAGTCGGATGAGTAAAGTTAGTCGAGTCGAGTTGAGTCGTCCCATGCCCAACTCTAGTTACGGCCACTGTTACTGTTATGGAATACCTTGGTTGTAGCCATTCCCATAGTCTTTTGAATGTTCCTGCATCAAAACTACCCATCTGTTTATTTTGGGGCTAGATGTTGTTATAGTTCTCAAACAGCCATATTGGCATAAGTTCTTCTTTGGCCAACACCAATGCTAACAAAACCTGCCTGCTGGTTTCAGCACATTCAATGGAAGAGGCAGAGGTTCTATGCGATCGACTGGGAATCTTTGTAGACGGCAGCTTGCAATGTGTTGGAAACCCAAAAGAGGTAAATTTACTCAATTCATTTCTTGAAAAGAGCCTTTACAATTTGTTGCAAGGGACCATTGTATCAAATTTCTCTTGGTAGCATGCTTGGATTGAACCTGTTTTTTTTTTTTTTTTTTTTTTTTTTTTTTTTGAAATTTATTTTTTCATATTGAATATCATAACTCGTGGTCCATCTTCAACTCTAATCCTAGTTCAAAAACCCGAAAACTCGACTCTATGTTCTTCCAAGTCAAGTTGACTCAAAGACGACTGTCTCAACTAGATATTTAAAATGGTTAAATATGTTATAAGTGAATCATCATCATCATCATCATCATCATCTAAGCCTTGTCCCAACTAATTGGGGTTGACTACATTAATCCTTTTCTGCCATTCCACTCTATCAAGAGCCATAACTTCAGTTAGACCATAGGTCATCAAGTATTTTCTCACTACCTCTACTCACGTCCTTTTGAAATTTCACCTTGCCCTTTTAGAGCCTTCGACTTGCTCCAACTCACTCTTAACTGCCACAGTTGTTGGGCTCAGTTGCACATGACCAAACCAACAACTACATAATTGCCATTGCACATGACCAAACCAACCACTACACAATTTCCTCATTGATTAAGGGTGTTGCTTCATTTGTTTGAGGTTGGGGGTGCGAATCCCACTCCCAACTTTCTCTATTTTTAATAAAATCTTCACTCAGGAGTTGGGTGACTCAATTCGAGTCAAGTTGAGTCATGTTGAGTCAACTGATCCATCAAGTTGACTCTTTTACTCAATGAGTCTCTCCGAGTCCAGGCCAATTCAAGCCCAGTACCAAGTTTCTCAGTGACTCAACTCGAAACTTGACCGAGTCAAGACTCGGTTCAAGTCATGCCGAGTCATGTTTAGTTGACTGAGCCATCGAGTTGACTCTTTGACTCGAGGAATCTCTCCGAATCCTGGCCAATTCAAGCCAGTACTTAGTTTCCCAGTGACTCAGCTCAAAATCTCACGGAGTCGAGTTGACTTGGCCAAGTTTCAAGGTTAGTTGGTGAGTTTTGGAACTATGGCAAACACATGATCTGGACTGTCCATCCTCCAGACCCCACATTTGCGCTGTGTAAATCAGGATTGCCAGACAATCCTGGACAAAGGATTAGGACAGCACCCAAAAAATGGTCAATGGTTGTTGTTTTCCTCAACTCTAACTGTTAGTCTGGTCAGTCAAGTCTTTTGGCCACCATGGGTTGGTTGGGGGGCCCCACTGGATGAACCGACCAGATTTTCTATACATTTGCCATGTGTTTGAATGGGAATTTGTGTGGAGAGTCAACCAGGCATTCCTTGCGGTGTATGAACTACTACTAATACATGGGTTGTGACAGCTTAAGGGAAGGTACGGTGGATCATATGTCTTTACGATGACAACATCTTCGAATCAAGAGGAAGAGGTGGAGAACTTGGTACTCAGGCTCTCTCCAAATGCAAACCGGATATACCACATATCAGGAACGCAGAAGTTTGAGCTGCCCAAGCAAGAAGTTAGAGTCGCCGATGTTTTCCAAGCAGTTGAGAATGCAAAGAGGAAGTTCACCATCCATGCATGGGGTTTGGCTGACACCACATTGGAGGATGTCTTCATCAAGGTTGCTCGTGGGGCCCAGTCCTTTAACGTGCTCTCGTGATTAGTTGAAAGCCTATACTTTTATTAATTCTTTGTTTGTGTGATTTTATTTATTTGCCAGTGGTGGGAATAGGATCATGTAATATAGGGACATGTTTTGTGGGCTGTTGTTATTCGACATTCTTGTAATTATTGAATTATCATTAATTGAATTGGTTTGGAATTGTTGGGAATTATATGGTAATGCCTATCTAGCCAAGAACATAACAAAATGCGCTGTGAACTGGAACCACAGGAGGCCCAACAATCACAGCATTGCTTGAGTTTTGTACCATTTTGCAGCACGGTATTGTTGCTACGACATGGGGCTCATAGGGGCCATTTCATGGTTCTAAGTTGCATGGGATCCGCAACCTGATCCTACCTGAACCGTATACCTGCGGTACCTTCCGTGGGTCATTTGACATTTTCGGCAGGATTTGAATTGAGCATGCAAATACGTACCCTAGAGAACGGAACCCCGAGAACCTAAAACTTATGTTAGGGGGATCGCACCATCGCTACAAACCCAATGGTATCCCTTGTGCGTCAAGGCGTGCACCCGAACCCGAGTTATTACGAGAAGAATGATTAACTTTCACGTGTGCAAGGAATTTTAAAACTCTTGAATAATGTCCCAATTTCACATTTTTCTTTAGAAAATTCATAAGATAATTAAGTCTTAATGGTGCTATAATATAATATCGACCTAAGCTAGTTTAAACTATTATTATTAAGCTTTAGTAAAGGTAAGAGTTACTTTTCTTTAAAAGTCAAATAGTTTTCCTTAAAGAGCAAGTATTAATAAAATATACTTAAGAGCCTTAATCTATATATTAGATGGTATTAAGATGACAGTAATAACTCAGTGCGGCTCAAATCCAGCTCGTGTTGGGCGAGTACAAATCACTTTTTGAGGCATGTGGGTTGGATCTAGGCTGACTTTGGTCCAGAACTTATCTGGGCTGTATGGAAAGGATCCCAGATCATTTCCGCAAACGGCACACTTCCTACCATCACTGTTAGTTCCCATGCATCTTGAAAAATACTACGGTGCTAGTTCACCACCAATCACCATTCTCTGGGTGTTGGTGTTTCATTACTTAGCATACACGTGCATCAATCCAGACCGTCCAAATCGATGGAGTATATCCCAAAAATCATTCAGATCAGATTTCTAACCATTCGACCGGAAAGCTACCAAATGGAGGGTTCAGAGAAAATGATCAGCGGTCTAAATTCAACAGTCAAAATTGTTGGCTGATCGGTTTGTTTTCAATTACACAGGTGGATCTAAACCGATCAACTCTAAGTGAATCTATTTAATGACTATCGATAGAATTACGGTATCCTAGCTTTACCAACTAGCTGTTTGAATCAGAAATAATAACTACTTGTCTAATCATGCATATCATTATATTATTGGGTTATCATATGGGCTAACCATTGCGCGTATGTTAATGTCATCGCTAGCAATAGCGTTGATATGGTTCTATATTTGTATCATCAATCTCAAGCATTTATTGTGCTAAACAATGTTGGGTTGTGTTATGGGCCAACCATTGCACATATCATCATGTCATCTATACATTTAAATAATTAACTTACGAATTGTTTGTTTTGTAATGTTATCATTACCTAAGCTGATTGAGTTGATAACATGTGTAACTTAGAACTAGCGAAACTACTAAGTTCTCTATTTACCACTTGGGACGGTATTTTAAAACACCAACTAGGTGATATTATCGAAGCAGGTACTATTTAAATCTCATACGGGTAGGCTTAGATCGGCTTGCACCATTACAGTTATGTTTTGGAGGATTGAGCCAAAACTAAAAACTTTACACTTTAGTCATTTTGGATATGTATATTTGTAACGCCTTGAAAATCGGGGGTCGAGCATAAACTCAACTCCCGAGTTCCAGAACATCACTTATGCAACAAAATGAATGATGATTGAATGTTGACTGTATTCGTGCATTGAACATGAGTGAGATTAAGCCAAACAGCATATCATACTCCAGAGACAGTTAAATTGCAAGCGGAAGACGATGATAGATAGATAAAATATATAAACTGTGATGAGTCTCCAGAGTGTGATAACATTACTAGGTTAAATAATTACAAGTACAGTTCTAAAATATACCAAATGTGTAAGTGTAATATCTTCTATCCCAAGTACCATAGCCCCGTCAATGCGATACTGTACCAGGTCTTGAGACCCGTCGAGAGAGTTACATGATAGGAGAACTCCTCCTCATCACCATAGAAGTAGTCCGGCTCTGCTTCATAAGCATCGCCATCATCTGAAATTTAACAAATCTGGTTGGTGTGTACAACACCGTCCCGTAACGTGGGAGTGAGTGATCAACTCAGTGGAACAGTAAAGCATAGGTTAACATGTTATCAATTCAATCAAGCAATAATGATAAAGCAGTACAAATCAAACAATTCTAACTACTCTTATTAAGTGCGAGAATGAAATGACATGATGCTGTATGCCCTTGCCAAACCACCCTCATGCGACATCATCTTACGTTCGCGAATGCTTAACTCCCTCAGTGCGCCACATCTACTAAGCACATGCGGTGCGATGATAATTATGATTACCGAGTTATTATTAGTCTATTTCAAACAGCAGTATTGAGAAACTAAGGTACCTCCCTTGTATCATTCCCAAACATGATCCATTCTAGGGTCGCCAATCCTAGTTAATCTCATACGATATTATGGTTTGAGAGGCGTAGAGAAGGCATCACAAAGGGCTCGTCACCCGTCAGCATGGATACAGATCTCACCGTATGCGGCTCAATTGCTGACCGTCAGCTCGAGTACAGGTCTCACCATACTCGGCTCAATCACTAGCCGTCAGCTCGAATACAGGTCTCACCGTACTCGGCTCAACTCATACTCCAGTTGTTATGAAAGACTCGTCGCCAATCACAGACCTTGGAGTATACTCGAAGATACTACAGAGGACTCGTCGCCCGTCAGCACGAGTACAGGTCTCACCGTACTCGGCTCTCGCCGTAAGTATCGACAGCTCAAATATAGTGTCCCATACCACCGTAATCGGCTCACGAGTCTGGTTGCTCACTGGTCACTACGGGGAGGCACGTGGCCCCAGCGTAGGCCGACAGCTCGACCACGGTGTCCCATACCACCATGCCCGGCTCATGAGTCTTGGCGGATCGAGGTACCATGGTTAAAAGGGATTTCACTGGTAAGTTTGGTACCCTAGGTTCAGGTAGTAGCGACCAAACATGGTGAACATTCATAAGACAGATCGGGTTACTTGAGGAGCTCGGCTAGCTCGAGCGCACAACAAGTTGAACGACATGAAGTGCATAAGCACTTCGCGTGGCCAACCACTATCGCCAACCGAAGTACGACTCAGGTTCGTCGAACACATCTCACGTGGCAAATGAATCGCAGCCACGAATTCAATTCAGTACCGATTGTGTGGACTATAATCATAGCCCCAAACATGATAACTTGAGATAGATAAAGCAAGAATGGATCAAGATTCAACTCATACAATCAAGGTATGGTATTATCCGTTTAGGGTCGCTGTGTACATTGACGCACTCGTTGCTCGCTCCCCATCACCCATGACGGATCATACAACGTAAATATAAATTTAAACAAATGCATTACATAGTTATAATCATAAAGCAGTTGAGCATGTTATGAATCACAACACAAGCATGAGTTTATACATGTTCAATTCCTAATCACACAACAATCCCAGGAGATCATACACATAGTTAAAAGAGGTTGAGAATCATATCTCAACACCCTTATACATTACAATTTGCTAACTACTACTCATTCGGACATTTCAAGAAACACTTAAACAAACATACATCAACATACATGACATATGTCGATCACATAGGCATTAGGCCAAATCCTTTCCCTAGGAGTTGCCCCAATCATAACACACGTACACCCACGACGGATATTCATGGCAAGCAGTGAATCCAAGTTCCATATTCATTCGGTCATTTCCACAAACACTTGGGCCACACATTTTAGCATATATGGTGTATATTGGCCGTGGCGTAATTTAGGCAAATCCTTTCACAAAGGGGTATCGCCAATACAACAATCATGAATCCATGACAACTAGTCATGGCGAGTACGAATGAGAATTCGGTACTCATTCAATCATTTTCACAAACACTTAGAATAGACTATTACAATATACATGGTGTATGTTAGCAAAACATGTATTAGGGCTATCCTTTAGCCAAGTGAGTATTTTATCCATGTATAATATATTACTACAGCAAATAATCATGATAAATACATCTCCAAAATTTGTACGTATACAGTATTTTCTACAATACGCATTTCAACATACATAATGTATACAAGCAAACATGTATTACGGCGATTCCCTTCGCCAAGCAAATATTTATACGCACATAATATATTTATACGACGATTAATCATGACAAACACATCGCTAAAATATACATGTATACGGTACTTCTTACAATACCGTATTTCTACATACATAGTGTTTATTAGTAAACATGTATTTAGGCGAATCCTTTCACCAAATAAGTATTTTATCCATACTTCATATATCCATACGACAAATAAACATGTCAAACACATTTCCATAAAAAATACGTATACGGTATTTTATACGAATACCTAGAGTATGTGAAATTCCAAATTCTACAATTCTAATCGAAATTGAAAACGGAAAGCACTTTATACATGTGCAATTGCATGCAGATCATGAATTTATCATTATCTGACATTGAAAGCATTGAAAACCATAACCTATACACCTAAAGTCCGCACCTTGTGTCGTAGAATCGTAACTGAGTCGATAGGTTCGCTAAGCTTCTGTATACGGGAGTTTGGCAACCTAGAGAATGAAATAGGTTAGCTATTTCCTAACCTACAACTGTCTAATCCCCCAAACAGGTTAGGGTTAGGGTTTATTACCTAGAAATGATGCCGGAATCGCCGAAAAAGCGGCAAGAATGAGGTGGTTAAGCACCGATAGCAGCAGGGTAGAGCGACGAGGAGATCTTCCCACAACTCCCACACTGTCTCTTTCTTTTCCCTCTCTCAAATCTCAAATTCGTATGGCTGCCATGAGAGAGGGTTTAAGGTCCTTATATAGTCTCAAAACTCACCAAAATAGACTCCTGTTCAAGGGTTACTGCTAATATAGGTATTTCGTCACTTTTCCAGCTCAAAAGAGGGGTTCTGGTGGCCCTCCTTGAGCCAAAAGTCAGACTTAAGCTCTCCACACATGGATCTACATGGAATTACGCTTTCGACTCGATCGGATTCCCAGATCGCACGTGGCGGACCACTTTCAGTTCAACGGTCAGTGGGCCACGATCCGAAATTCCAAGTACATGTAAATGTTCCTGAAATTTTTCCTGATCCGAGGGTGTAATTTGGTCTGATTCTGACGGTCTGGTTGCTTAATACTGATGCGCAAGCGAATGGTGCCAGATCACTATTCCAGATATTTATTTTGTAAAGGGAATAGTGTTTTTCACACTCCCTCGCTCCGGACTCAAGCGAATGGCCGTGGGACATCGGCTGGACCTGATTTCTGAGGTGGTTGTCAAGCCCAGTGAGGCGGTCCTAGTTCCTTAACTTCGTGTTAATCGAATTTCCGATGTGCGGTCTAGACCTAATACGAAGTTTCGAGATGCTCCCGTGAGCAGCCGGGTAATGAGATTGATCCTAAGTTTTAGGGTAACCTAGCGTCAATGATTCTACAAGTTTTGAGTCTTGCAGAACGTATTTAAAGCGATTGGTGCTAATTTCACAGGCACTCTAGTTTAACACTAGCTAAATCTCACTTAATTTCTAAAGGATTTAGTCCTGTAAGATTTCTGTCTGAGATGGTACTTAGGCCTTTGTAGTTTGTATATAAAGTGATCCAAGTTTTACTACTTAGCTAGTTTAAGTTAGTGTCTAGGGCTAAAGTGCTTTGAAAAATTGAAAGCACAAGGTAGTGAAGGGTGGGATTTGTGAAGAAAATGGTTTAAAAAGGGGTTTGAGGCTTTAATTGAGCGTTTGGGAAGTTAAACCTGTGGGAAGTTAAACCTGTGTAAGGATTGACCCATCGCCTAAGGACGTCTAATTCCAGGTTGGCAAAAATCCAGGATGTTACAATCTACCCCCCTTAAAACAAAATTTCGTCCCCGAAATTGGCTAAGGGTAATAAGAGAAGATTTCTATTATTTCATTTGCCTAAGACTTATTAATTCCAAGTTTCTACGCATGGTAGGGTATATACCAGCTGGTTCATTTTAGTCTAACCCCCTTAAAACTTAATTCTTTATCCATTTCTCATACCCTGATGGTTTGCTACCATTTATTTCTTTACCTATTTGGGGTCTCGACGACAATTCCCACAATTTAGAGTAAGATAGTTGTTTTCATTGTTTGACCAACACGGAGAGACGGTAATAGTGGGCTCGATCCTGATACATCGATCATCTACCTGGGCCAGGGGTAGGAAGCTCATCGTATCCCTTCCGGATCCCTGGTGGATCTTGGTCGTCCGCTCGTCACAGAGAGTCCATCGGTAGTCACCCAGATTGGGAATTGGGTCAAGCCGCGAAAACTTCGCAGTTGTAGATGTCAGTAACTCCGTAGTCCGATCACTCTCTAAGAGTAGGGAATGTCCATCATTGAAAGGATCAAATTATTTATTCTAAGGTTGCCCTTTAGGTCTTAGTCTAAGAGAGTCCTCGATATTATCTATGTCCAAGGAAATGGTGAATCAAATCTTACTAAATCATCTTAAAACGGTTTCTCATAGTAGAACTTACTAGGGCTTCTATAATGTTCGTATTTATCAAGCACCGTTTCGATCCTGGGCCAGTGGGGTAGGGTCCACCACGTTTCTGCTGCGCCACCCAGGTCAAAGAGGTGTATTAGGTGACCTAACTAGAGCGGGTTCATCATGTTCTACCCCCCTTAAAATTTATTTTCACCCTCAAGGCTCAAGAGTTATGTCCTGATCCGTATGTCGGAACAAGGTGTAATTTATAACCTATCTTTGACATGAAACGGGAAATACATTGGTCTGCCTTTCATCGACGATGTGTACTATAGCATTGATACCTATGGGTATCGAGGAGCTAAAAATGACGAGTAATGTGGTTGATGTCAGGGGCAGGTGTGAGTTTGAGGCAAGATGCCTAATCCTACTAAGGGGTTTTATCGCGGCCCAGACTTATCCTATTTAATCATGTCTAGTTTAATAGGCATGCTTCTACGGTCATAAACATAATATGTATGTCGACATGGCATGCGACTTGGGACCTAATTCCTAACTATTTGTTGCCCATTTGGGTAATTCCTTGGGCCTAAAAGACAAAGTCTCTATTGGCTATATGTTCTTAACACTTCTCGAAGACGAAGTTATAAACTTTTAGTTGTAAGTGGTCAGGCCAACACGGAAGGAATGTTGTGTAGTGGGTCTGAGTCAGATACATGGACCTCCTGCCTAGCTACAACAGAAAGTTGCCATATCATTTCTTAATCCTAGTCGATCCCGACCTTCTGCTTGATCAGAGCATAGGGTTCATTGGTCACTACCAGGATTGATGATTCGATTCAAACCGCGAATACCTCGCTTATATGTAGTTTCTCTACTCCGTGTTCCCGATTGTACTAAGTCCTTGAGAAGGAAATTCTAAGGGATGTATTGATTGGACCTAACATTGAATCCAAGGGATATATAGGTTTTCTCTAATCGTGAATAGTTTCTACGTCAAACAAGCTCCCTAAGAGTTACTAAGGAAGCCTAAAGTATTAAGGGGATTCAACAACGGAACGGGGTCTCGCTCCAACCTATTCAAGCCAACTAACTACGTCTATCACTCAATTATCTTAACATTGTTAGTCGTTTACATTTCTTAGTCTAATCAGCAGCCTAGGCTCAACTTATGAGCAGCGATAATTCACTAGTTGTAATCTAAAGTCTATGCTTATACACCAGATGATTTTATACCCTTTCTAAATAAAGAAATTATTTTATCGCCTAGGGTCAAAGTTGTCTGATTGGAATTGGGTTGCCGGAACTCGAATTTAACTACGCACGAGCATTTCACATATGTTCATACTAGCTAAGAAGATCCTAAGGGTCACATTATAAATTTGTTGGGTTTCCTATATGGTCAGGTCTGTCGAAATCCAGTAGCAACGCTCTTGGTCCAAAACTCTAAGAGTCTATTTGTCAAACAACCATTTACTCTAAAAGCTTAAGCTATCAGAGTGTGGTGGGTTAATGTGTATCAAGGGACTTTATCACTACATCACTACTTGGCCAATGGTCTTAAGTTGTATTAAAATGGGACTGTATTGCTAATCCCACTTCAGGATTGGGAATGGCATATTTGGCAGGAGGGTGGGCGGGGATTAAAATTACTTTATAGGCTTTGGAAAATGAGGATTGTGTTGGAAAGTGTGAGATGGGATTTTCATATCCCACGATGAGGAATTTCTAAGTGTAATTTGAAAGAAAATTCGGGATTTACGTTTAACGCCTACACTCCAAATATGGTATTGGAAAACATGGGATGCACCCAAATCCCATGAGATCGAGAAAATGGCCGTAACCAATTTGAATAGGGCCATGGAAAGTGAATGAAAAGTGAAGGGGAGAGAAAGTAAGGGTTGGAGGTTTGTTCCTCCATGAGTCTGAGCCTCAACAAAGATTGTAAAGGCCCCAACGGGCAGGGATTGAAGGAGGAAAATGAGTAGATGAGATGGGTTGAGAGCTTACCCGAATTTGAGCTCCAAATGAGGCATGTAAGTGCTCAAATGAAAGAGAATGGAGAGGGTAGGGGGTAGGTTATGTTATAATCGTTGGAGGAGGATGTATGGTTGAACATGAAACAACGAAATGGGCGATTGGAGTGGAGGTTTGAGCATTTGGAAGGGGTGATGTGAGAGAGAGGGGAGCTCCAGCCCCCAAAATCCTAAACCTTAGGCCAAACCGCGCGTGCCACGTGGTAGGGGAGGTCGGGCCGACCAACCCCAGCCCTGGCCCCACACCAGATGGGCCACCGGACCGCGGTCCGCCGCGGTCCGCCTTGGCCAGAACCGCGCCGCCGTGGTGGGGCCCTATTCAGCATGCTCCCAGGGTGTCAGAAACACCCTGGTTCGACCCTGGGTCCCATCAGATTTAAGTGGGGAGACCCCCGACTCCGATTTGCTCCATTTCGGGTATTTTCGGGACAATCAGACATATCTTGCAATCCGGAATGAGTTATCTGACGTAAAATATATGAATTTGGGGTAGAACGAGCTAATGAAGCCAACCAACCCTGCTATGCTGGGTTGCGCAACCCGGAATTGTGAGAAAACCCTCTGATTGACGGTCATTTCCCCGTTTCAATTTTGTTTTGCTAAAAAAAGTAGTTTCAGTTTAATTACTCTTCATCGGTCGAGCTTTAGGAGTTATGTCCATAGTGAAAAGGGCTTGGAATAATTAGGAGAATGGTTTGGTGAAGCCAAATAGGACGCTTACTATTTTTGGGTGAAAGCCTTGCGCACTTAGTAAACATCACGACCCAATAGTAAATCGCGAACTCCAGGAGTTTTAGTTGTAGTTTGTTCCTGATTTCTTTCCCATTACCTGGTATCCTTATTTAAAGGGTTGTGAACTCATTTTTTTTTTTAGTCATGCATTAATCAGTTTCGAATTTATTACAATTTATTTCTATTTTCTGCTTTCTCCTCTTGTAGATTCGAGAAGTCCAGAGAAGCTCCAAGGATTCGGAGTAGTTATCCTCATCACGTTTATCGCACATTTTACTGATTCTCAATGATTGGGATGAGGTGGATTGTGATCTAGACCCTTCACTAGACAACCTAGAAATGTTTTAAGGTCGACCCGTGTGACCATGGTTGAATACATACTCGACTTCGGCGTTCGTTTTCAGGGAACTAGCCGTTGGACGGAACAGGGATGCCTAAGACTGTTTCTACATTCCGTCGCTCCCTCCTAAGTCAGAGTGCGTCAGTGTGCGTCGTGTGACTATAACCCAGGTCCAGTTTAATCCAAATCATGCTCTGATACCAACTTGTAACGCCCTGAAAATGAGGGGTCGAGCATAAACTCAACTCCCGAGTTCCAGAACATCACTTATGCAACAAAATGAATGATGATTGAATGTTGACTGTATTCGTGCATTGAACATGAGTAAGATTAAGCCAAAACAGCATATCATACTCCAAAGACAGTTAAATTGCAAGCGGAAGATGATGATAGATAGATAAAATATATAAACTGTGATGAGTCTCCAGAGTGTGATAACATTACTAGGTTAAATAATTACAAGTACAGTTCTAAAATATACCAAATGTGTAAGTGTAATATCTTCTATCCCAAGTACCATAGCCCCAATCAATGCAGCACTGGTCTTCAGAGACCCGTCAGAGAGTTACATGATAGGAGAACTCCTCCTCATCACCATAGAAGTAGTCCGGCTCGCTTCATAAGCATCGCCATCATCCGAAATTTAACAAACTGGTGTGGTGTGTACAACACCGTCCCGTAACGTGGGAGTGAGTGATCAACTCAGTGGAACAGTAAAGCATAGGTTAACATGTTATCAATTCAATCAAGCAGTAATGATAAAGCAGTACAAATCAAACAATTCTAACTACTCTTATTAAGTGCGAGAATGAAATGACATGATGTTGTATGCCCTTGCCAAACCACCCTCATGCGACATCATCTTACGTTCGCGAATGCTTAACTCCCTCAGTGCGCCACATCTACTAAGCACATGTGGTGCGATGATGATCATGATTACCGAGTTATTATTAGTCCATTTCAAACAGCAATATTGGGAAACTAAGGTACCTCCCTTGTATCATTCCCAAACATGATCCATTCTAGGGTCGTCAGTCCTAGTTAATCTCATACGATATTATGGTTTGAGAGGCGTAGCGAAGGCATCACAAAGGGCTCGTCACCCGTCAGCACGGATACAGATCTCACCGTATGCGGCTCAATTGCTGACCGTCAGCTCGAGTACAGGTCTCACCGTACTCGGCTCAATCACTAGCCGTCAGCTCGAATACAGGTCTCACCGTACTCGGCTCAACTCATACTCCAGTTGCTGTGAAAGACTCGTCGCCAATCACAGACCTTGGAGTATACTCGAAGATACTACAGAGGACTCGTCGCCCGTCAGCACGAGTACAGGTCTCACCGTACTCGGCTCTCGCCGTAAGTATCGACAGCTCGAATATAGTGTCCCATACCACCATAATCGGCTCACGAGTCTGGTTGCTCACTGGTCACTACGGGGAGGCACGTGGCCCCAGCGTAGGCCGACAGCTCGACCACGGTGTCCCATACCACCATGCCCGGCTCATGAGTCTTAGTGGATCGAGGTACCATGGTTAAAAGGGATTTCACTGGTAAGTTTGGTACCCTAGGTTCAGGCAGTAGCGACCAAACATGGTGAACATACATAAGACAGATCGGGTTACTTGACGAGCTCGGCTAGCTCGAGCGCACAACAAGTTGAACGACATGAAGTGCATAAGCACTTCGCGTGGCCAACCACTATTGCCAACCGAAGTACGACTCGGGTTCGTCGAACACATCTCACGTGGCAAATGAATCGCACCACGAATTCAATTCAATGGTACCGATTGTCTGGACTATAATCATAGCCCCAAACATGATAACTTGCAGATAGATAAAGCAGTAATGGATCAAGATTCAACTCATACAATCAAGGTATGGTATTATCCGTTTAGGGTCGCTGTGGCATTGTTAGACGCACTCGTTGCTCTCGCTCCCCATCACCCATGACGGATCATACAACGTAAATATAAATTTAAACAAATGCATTACATAGTTATAATCATAAAGCAGTTGAGCATGTTATGAATCACAACACAAGCATGAGTTTATACATGTTCAATTCCTAATCACACAACAATCCCAGGAGATCATACACATAGTTAAAAGAGGTTGAGAATCATATCTCAACACCCTTATACATTACAATTTGCTAACTACTACTCATTCAGACATTTCAAGAAACACTTAAACAAACATACATCAACATACATGACATATGTCGATCACATAGGCATTAGGCCAAATCCTTTCCCTAGGGAGTTGCCCCAATCATAACACGCGTACACCCACGACGGATATTCATGGCAAGCAGGAATCCAAGTTCCATATTCATTCAGTCATTTCCACAAACACTTGGGCCACACATTTTAGCATCTATGGTGTATATTGGCCGTGGCGTGATTTAGGGCAAATCCTTTCGTCAAAGGGGTATCGCCAATACAACAATCATGAATCCATGACAACTAGTCATGGCGAGTACGAATGAGAATTCAGTACTCATTCAATCATTTTCACAAACACTTAGAATAGACTATTACAATATACATGGTGTATGTTAGCAAAACATGTATTAGGGCTATCCTTTAGCCAAGTGAGTATTTTATCCATGTATAATATATTACTACAGCAAATAATCATGATAAATATATCTCCAAAATTTGTACGTATACAGTATTTTCTACAATACGCATTTCAACATACATAGTGTATACAAGCAAACATGTATTACGGCGATTCCCTTCGCCAAGTAAATATTTTATATGCACATAATATATTTATATGACGATTAATCATGACAAACACATCGCTAAAATATACATGTATACGGTACTTCTTACAATACCGTATTTCTACATACATAGTGTTTATTAGTAAACATGTATTTAGGCGAATCCTTTCGCCAAATAAGTATTTTATCCATACGTCATATATCCATACGACAAATAAACATGTCAAACACATTTCCATAAAAAATACGTATACGGTATTTTATACGAATACCTAGAGTATGTGAAATTCCAAATTCTACAATTCTAATCGAAACTGAAAACGGAAAGCACTTTGTACATGTGCAATTGCATGCAGATTATGAATCTATCATTATCTGACATTGAAAGCGTTGAAAACCATAACCTATACACCTAAAGTCCGCACCTTGTGTCGTAGAGAATCGTAATCGAGTCGATAGGTTCGCTAAGCTTCCGTATACTGAGTTTGGCAACCTAGAGAATGAAATAGGTTAGCTATTTCCTAACCTACAACTGTCTAATCCCCCAAACAGGTTAGGGTTAGGGTTTATTACTTAGAAATGACGCCGGAATCACCGGGAAAGCGGCAAGAATGAGGTGGTTAAGCACCGATAGCAGCAGGGTAGAGCGGCGAGGAGATCTTCCCACAACTCCCACACTGTCTCTTTCTTTTCCCTCTCTCAAATCTCAAATTCGTATGGCTGCCATGAGAGAGGGTTTAAGGTCCTTATATAGTCTCAAAACTCACCGAAATAGACTCATGTTCAAGGGTTACTGCTAATATAGGTATTTCGTCACTTTTCCAGCTCAAAAGAGGGGTTCTGGTGGCCCTCCTTGAGCCAAACGTCAGACTTAAGCTCTCCACATATGGATGTACGTGGGATTACGCTTTCGGCTCGATCGGATTCCCAGATCGCACGTGGCGGACCACTTTCAGTTCAACGGTCAGTGGGCCACGATCCGAAATTCCAAGTACATGTAAATGTTCCTGAAATTTTTTCTGATCCGAGGGTATAATTTGGTCCGATTCGATTCGGACGGTCTGCTTAATCACTTGATGATGTAGCGAATGGTGCCAGATCACTATTTCAGATATTTATTTTGTAAAGGGAATAACGTTTTTCACACTCCCTCGCTCCGGACTCAAGCGAATGGCCGTGGGACATCGGCTGGACCTGATTTCTGAAGTGGTTGTCAAGCCCAGTGAGGCGGTCCTAGTTTCTTAACTTTGTGTTAATCGGATTTCCGATGTGCGGTCTAGACCTAATACGAAGTTTCGAGATGCTCCCGTGAGCAGCCGAGTAATGAGATTGATCCTAAGTTTTAGGGTAACCTAGCGTCGATGATTCTACAAGTTTTGAGTCTTGCAGTAACGTATTTAAAGCGATTGGTGCTAATTTCACGGGCACTCTAGTTTAACACTAGCTAAATCTCACTTAATTTCTAAAGGATTTAGTCCCAATGCGAGATGGTACTTAGGCCTTTGTAGTTTGTATATAAAGTGATCCAAGTTTTACTACTTAGCTAGTTTAAGTTAGTGTCTAGGGCTAAAGTGCTTTGAAAAATTGAAAGCACAAGGTAGTGAAGGGTGGGATTTGTGAAGAAAATGGTTTAAAAAGGGGTTTGAGGCTTTAATTGAGCGTTTGGGAAGTTAAACCTGTGGGAAGTTAAACCTGTGTTAGGATTGACCCATCGCCTAAGGACGTCTAATCCAGGTTGGCAAAAATCCGGGATGTTACAATATTGTGGCTTATATAATCCTCATTTGGGCAGACATCACTCTTAAATTTGTTCATTTTAAATATTAGCCATTTATTTATGGGCTCGGTTATCTCTGCTTGACTTTTGATGCCGCGGATTTAAAACTACTCTGATTAGTGAATGTTAACTGGACCACGCGGGCACGTGGGAACTCGCCCACGTGCATTTTTACTAGGTTCACACCCGGGAACTCAGGATCGAAGTCTCTATACTCGAGTGTTAATTTTCAGGGCATGACAAAAATGGTATTAGATGGAGTATTGAGATAATCAGGACCTTTGGAATGATAATTATACAAACCACAACAACTAATTGTTAAGATAGTTAAAAGTAGAAGTTCGAACGTTGAGAGTATTCTCCTAGTTTAGGAGTATCTGACGATATAAGAACAAGTAAATTAAGGAAATAAACCCTGGGATTAAATCCACTATGGTTGGGTTATTTTGAACTCGAACTTAGAAATGAGGAACTCTAGGATTAAATCCCCACTATTATGAATGTTGTTGAACTCAAATATAGAAACGATGAACCCTATGACCAAATTTCCCAGTTTAATGCATTTCAGAACTTGAAAACTAGAAACAGGAAGCTTAGGATCAATTTCCCAAATTTCTTAAGCTTGACATAACCATGCATGCTTTAGAATTGCCTTGGTTGGTGGAATTGAGTCCATGGGGTTACGATTCGTCCACAATCACTTAAGAAGCCGTTTTGGTGGGTGGATTGAACCAAGAAAAGGGTAGATATTGGAGTGTAAGTCATAGAAACTAAGTTTTCCAAGGAATACACAACCAGGCAGTCACAGTCGACCGTGAGTTGCTGGACAGGTTGTCCAAAATTGATTTAGGGCGTCCATGGTTGATTGTGAAAATCCACGATCGACCCTAGAACATCTAAAGAGTCACGGTCAACCGTGAAAACCCATGGTCAACCTTGGAGAAGTGGAGCCATAGAGTTGCGGTCGATTTGGAAGAAAATTTTTGAATTTTCTTTTAAGCATCCCATGGTTGACCTGGAGTGGAAAGAGGGCCATGGTCAATCATGAAAACCCACAGTCGATCGTGTGTGTGTGTGTGTGTGTGTGTGGGGGGGGGGGGGGGGGGGGGTAATGTTATAAAGCCCCCTAGGACTTCATTCCTCACATTTCTTCACTTCTAAATAGCCCCTTCTCTCTCCAAACCTTAGTGATGCCGTAGACGTGATTAGAGACCCTACTTATATAGGTTTTGCTTAAACCAACCTAAGAAACTTAGGGCCCGTTTGGATGGGCGGATTGAGAGGTATTACTTTGTAGTGGATGGGATTCGCCCATCTAATACATTAATATACGGCTGCTGAGGTGTTGGCCCGGCAAGGAGTAAGGTGGATGGGATTCTCCATATCTCCTCCTGGATTCACAGTCGGATTGTCATCTCCTCTCTCTGGATTGCGCCTCGAGCCCTTTGAGTTTCTTTCGGGTGTCTTTGCAAATTGCAAGAAAGCTTTGCCCATTGTTCAAATCCATAAACATGGCATGGATGAGATCTCGACGATCCATCAGGTGACCCTTACCTTGGAGGTCAATCAGATGTCCAAATCCACTGGATCGATGGGCCACAAATGCAAGGATCATCCACTGCATTTGATTTTGAAGGCCTGGATCCAGCCACGGTATGGGCCAAGTTACGAATCATCCAGATCTCATCTCCGTTTATGATTATGCGTGAAGGACAGAAAATTCTCTGTCCTCGACCCTGTATCATCAGGGTTAGACCGCAATGTGTGTTCACCACAGCTCCCTGAGATTTGCCAGCTCTTCCATTATAAACTCCGCACATATACACTCTTGCAACATCAATCTAGACCACCAGAGTCACGGCGGTGTTGTGAAACCAGCACGGCCTAAAGATTACATGATCGCACAGTTCTAGCCATCCAGTTGTCTGGATTTGGTGAGAAAAATCGAGTGGTCAATACCATTCGGTCTAGATGATTTTCTCACTATTCTCTGTTTGAACGAAGGGCCCCACAAATTGGACAATCCAGATCGTGGTGCATGTTTGCCAGGTGTACAGATTGTGCGCTTCCACAACTTAATGAGTTGAGCTTGACGCATAGTTCATGTCTCTCTCTCAGCTTATCCTTTCATTTTTGTAGTTTCCATGAAAAAATCGACAATCACAAAATACCGATTTTTACAAAAACAATTACAGCGCAAGAAAGGTAACTGTATGCCTGCCCTATTGTAAAATACCATCCGTTTTTTACTGTTTAATCTCAGCCCTTCATTCCTTATCACACCCCTCTCCCTAGAAACAGCCATGTGAAGGAGAAAGACGAAAGGCGAGAAGAAGAAGAAAGAAGAGAATCCTGGAATGAATGGGATTGAAGCCTACATACATGCTTGTCCAAACAGGATGGAATGTTGTAAACCGTGGGTTACCTTGACCATCCAAACACACACGGCTATTGGGCATGGGATGAAGGAAGTCGATGGGATTAAGGACAATCCACTGACGAGCCTTAAAGTGCCTTGGGATGTGTGCAATCCATCCAAAGTCATGACAATCCCTTTCAATCCACCTGTCCAAATGGGCCCTTAAGGATAAGGCCACTTTTAACAAAAAAAAATAAACAAATGCAAAAATTAGAGAAATAACCCCCAGGGTCAACCCTACAAATCCACGGTCGACCGCACTTTGTCCAGAGGTCCATGTTCGACTGTGAAATTCCACAGTCGACCTTGCAATTTTGGCCCTAAAATTCTATAAATTGTAATTTTAGCCCCCGCTTAGACAATTTAAATGCACCACTTCAAAAATACATATTCTCTTGACTATAACTTCAATTGAGGTTATTCAAGAGTCTCGTTTTGTAAAAAAATAAATATAAAATAAAAAACCAAACTTAAATTAGGGTGATTTTAGGACATTTTAGAACTAGGTAGAAAATCATCAGTTTCAGGCAACTAATACTTATGGAATTTTTATAATTTTTGTGGATCTCAAAATGAAACAAAATTTGGTGAGACAAGTAGACTTGATGAATTAGTAAAAAAAAAAATATATTAAAATATTTCAGTAACTTGAAGTTCCAAGAATGTTACCAGAAGCATGCTTGTTGAAAATGAAAATTTCTGCAACTGTAAGTCGCCGACTAGCCGGATGTATCTTTTCCATGTTAAAGTTTTAGGATTCGATGTCTTCCTACGAATTGCTTCAAATATTAATTATAGAAATAATCATGTATGATTTAAATTAGAATGTTCGATTTTAGTATATTTTACTATTTCGGATAATTTCTAGTTTATTCGAATTAGGACTCTTAATTTCGGTTTGTCCTATCATGTAGAGCATTGTAATTTTAGGGTTGGATTTCAATAAAACATTCCAAATTATCTTATCCCCTTGTGGATTTATGAGCCCTGACACCTGGTGAATTTAAGATTCATGTCACGTTGAGGAGACAATGTTCTTCCCATTCCCTTTTACATCCCCTTCATAGTCTTGCAAGCCTTCAAACATCCAAAATATCATAGGACTTTTGATTCTTCCTTCCCTTTCGAAATAAAAAAAACTGAAGTGTGGTGGACCCATAACCCACAAGCTGCAAGATCGAGACGGCAATATAAAGACAAAATCTTAGGCCCTTGAAACATTTCTACAATAGTCGTTTGACCATAGGCACCGTGGGAGATTCATTACCCACTAAATTGAACATAAATCAAACAAGAACTCTCTTTGAACAAGACCCAAAGGACAATCTTATAAATGTGAGACTTGAACTTTCCAATGATTTATGATATTCCCTAAATATTTAGGATGATCAGACTACGGAATTACGGATCTATACACCTGCGAGGCATTCACGGCGTAATCCAATTCTCAATCCTAGGCGACTACCAATGAACTCACTGTTTTGATTGAGCAGAAGACCAAGGTCCACCATGACCAGGAATGGATACAATGAGCTTTCTACCCTAGTCAGGTAGAGAATCGATGTATCGGATTCAAGCCCACTACAACAGTCTCTCCATGTTAGCCGAACATTAAAAATAGAAATTTTTACTCCAGATAAAGGGGAGCTGTCATGCCCTAAATCCGGAGATCGGACTCACAGAAATCCCGATCGCCGATCCGGTGCCGAAAGCCTCCGTATTACCCCATTCTTGTCTCCCAGTACTTATACGCCAGATTCCGATCCTAGGATCCTACAAGGAGGATTTTCCAACCTACATTTATCTCGTAAGAAGCATAACCATAAGTTTACCCAAATCACAAAGGCAACATCATCATCACATATCCACTAATATAAACATTTGAATACAATGCTGAAAGGAAAATACATATATTAAAATCAAAGCTCCAGAAGACTGCTGCACGCTCCATGCTCAATGCTGCCGCAACCTAACGCCACTTGCACGCATCTTTCGTGCATAAGCTTATACAGAGCTTAGTGGGTGGTGAAAGTATGTGCACAGGGTAAGTGCTAAGTAAGCAATATCAGAGAAATCAGAGTAAGGGAAATACTGACAAGCTCATAAATCATACACTATCAGAAATACTGGCAAGTTTATAAATTATACGATATCAGAGTAATGCAAAAACATATAGATATGCCCATAAATACCATCAGTCTTATCCAAGCTATGTAATGTAGAAATATAATAAAAACAATATCATATACTAATGAAGTAATTTAGATCAGCTATGCAATGCGGAGACAACAAGCCAAATATCAGATGCCGATAATGGAATGCAATTTGCAAATCCTGATGAGTCCACGAATACCGTCAGTCGTATCTAGGCCATATAAATGCAGAAATATAGTAACCCCAAAATGTTAATGCCGTGGATGCAATGCAATATGCGGTGCAAATGAAATGACCAAGCTGGAGTAAAGTCGGTATGATAGTACATAGTATCGCAGGCTATGGGGTCCCATACCTAAATTTAGATAGCCATACTTAATGTAGTAGTCTCCTGATCTCAGGTTAGTCGCGCGCCCAACCGAAATCCTTGCCATGCGAAGGTACACAATAATTAGTTGTGCACCACTAGCTCGAGTGGATAGTGAATGAATGAACGAATGAGTATGCAACTCCTACTCAATAAGTCCACATATCAGTACGGTTCCTCTCTGGGAAATCACCGGAGTCTTTTATACTCCACACCAGATTGCCGCCTCATCTTGCGCAACAAGGTGAGTGGAAGAGACCTCACTATCCGCCTGCCAATATCGGGCCTGGCTCGTCGATAGAGAACCCATTCCTCGAGCTGGTCAAACTCAGCCTAGTTTTGCACCCTCCTCTCGGGCAGGTAAGGTCGCACCCCCTTCCAACCAACCACAACACAACGGGAGACGCTACCTAACAATATACAACCCTCATGCACTCATGCATCCACTCAGTTTAGACGTTGGAGCAACCTCTGGAACCAAGAGGGTTTAGGGACTTTCACCTAGGGATATCTATAGCATCCCATGTAGAATAGATTTGCGATGTCCCACATGATATGCCTATGGAGGCTACAGCCCTGATGTCTCTAGGGCGTACAGTAATCACAACATACAATGCAAGATGCATGAGTCACACAGTCTAACATGAATCAATCCTACGCATTCCGTGCGCTCATGTGGGGCAACTCCGCCTATCAGAGAGTTTCATGAACAACCTGCTATATGTAATGGCCAACCATATCTCATAATCAAACATGCAGACGATGTGTATGGGCATGTATCATGATGCTATATTGTCACATACTCAGAATCAACCTTGATACTTGGAATATGCCCTGATAATCAGAATCGGCTACAACTATCGGAATCGGCCACAACTATCGGAATCGGCCTCGATACTCGAAATCGGCCTCGACAATCAGAATCAGCCTCGATACTCAGAATCGACAATTGGAATCGGCCTCGACAATCGGCCTCGACATATGGAATCGGCCTCGTTAATCGGACAATTAGAATCGACAATCGAAATCAGCCTCGACAATCGACCTCAACTAATGGAATCAACCTCGTCAATCGGACCCGGCCTCGACAATCGGAATTGGCCTCGACAATCAGCCTCGACCAACGGAATCGGCCTTGTCAATCGAAACTCGCCTGACAATCGTAACGGCCTCGACAATCGGCCGACAATCAATGGCAATACCAGAATTGGCCTCGACAATCGGCCTCAACTAATGGAATCGGCCTTATCAATCGGACTCGGCCTCGACAATCGGAATCGTCCTCGACAATCGGCCTCGACAATCGGAATTGGCCTTGTCAATCGGACTCAACCTTGATAATTGGAATCGGCATCGACAATCGGAATCGGCCTCGACATATGGAATTGGCCTCGTCAATCGGACTCGGCCTCGACAATCGGAATCGACAATTGAAAACGGCCTTGACAATCGACCTCAACATACAAAATTGGCCTCGTCAATCGGATTCAGCCTCGACCATTGGAATCGGCCTTGACAATCGGCCTCGACATACGGAATTGGCCTCGTCAATCGGATTTGGCCTCGACAATCGGAATCGGCCTCGACATATAGAATCGGCCTCAACAATCGGCCTCGACATACGGAATCGGCCTCGTCAATCGGACTCAGCCTTGACAATAGGTGAGAATGGGCCTAATAAGGCTTAAAGGAAGGTCACAATGTGGACATCCAACCATCATTGCCCATAAATGTGGACATTCAACCAACATTGCTCCTGAGTGACCCACATAGGGTTAAACATATAGTGGGCCCATGGCCTCACACAAAGGCCTAATACATATCGCAATGAGCCTCATACAAGGGCTACATATACATCACTATGGGCCGCATCACATTGGGCCTTGAATACATCACAATGGGCCTCACTCATGGGCCTCGAAAACATCACATTGGGCATCGCCCATAGGCCTCAAATACATCACAATGGGCCTTGAATACATCACATTGGGCCTCGCCCATGGGCCTCGAGTACATCACATTGAGCCTCGAATACATCACAATGGGCCTCACTCATGGGCCTCAAATACATCACATTGGGCATCGCCCATGGGCCTCGAATACATCACATTGGGCCTCGCCCATGGGCCTCGAATACATCACATTGGGCCCCAACACATGGGAAGGGTATAAATCAAGTGGACCGCATCAATGAGCCACGCTAATGGGCCTCCTATACATCAAGTGGAAGGTGTCACGGGTCGCACCAATGGGCCTAGAAAAGTGGATGAACCACATGCATGCAACACACACATCATGGTAGGCCGTACAAAAGAACGACATAAATATACAATACATGCATCAATGGTAGGCCCCATGTGGCACCGCCTACAGGTGGCATTGTGAATATAGAATACGTACACCAGGGTGAGCCCCATGATTTGAGCGATTTGGAGAAACACATACATTGCATGTGTCCCACTGTCCATACCTGGATGGTGGACTGCATGGATGAATGCATGTATCATGATAGGGCCCACCGTCCAGATCATGGTGGGCCACGTCCAAAAGAAAGAGAAATAGATGGACGGCTTCGAATAAAACAAATATATCATGGTTGGCCCCAAATGGCACCATGGATGCATGGAGGGGACACAACACTACATCCAGGTGGGCTTCACGTGCACTGTCCAGATGGACAACATGGATACATACATGACACATACATTTAGAGAGGGTCCCACATGGACGGTGTGGATATAAAACATATGGATGGAATGGATATAAAACAGATGCAGGGCGTGAATTACAAAGGATGGCGTGGATATTATACATACACCATGGCAGGCCACATACATCAGGGCCCACCGTCCTATACACATGGACGGTGTGGATATATGCAACACATCAAGTTAGGACCCACACGTGTGGGTAAAACACTTGCAGCACCTGGGTCCCAAACAGATGAACAGTTGGATAAAACACATACTCCATGATCAGACCCACCTAATTGGGCTGTTGGTCGAACAGATGGACGGTTGAGATGTAAAACAGATGAACAGCATGGATGTAAAATAGGTGGACGGTATGGATGCAAGGCACATACGTCATGGTTCGCCTCATGCAACACCTTCTCAAGATGGACGGTTTAGATGAAAAATAGCTGGACGGCATGGAATGAAACTCAACATTATGGTGGCGTCTTAATCTAAAACGGACGGACGGCATGGATTTTTAAATACATCAGGGGTGGGGTCCACGTAGGTGGCCCACCAAAAAAATGGATCTGCTTCATTTTGTGCCCCAGAGTGCTGCTGCTACACGTGCAGCAGCAGCTGGCATCGGCTGCTGGCCCACCATCAAATCAGATGGACGATGGGGATTCAAGATGGATGGATGGCTTGATATCAGCCATACCTGGTGGGACCCACAAGCTGCAGACGTTAGCTGCAATAAATAAATAAATAAATAAATATATATATATATATATATAGGAAAAAGGTACTATGAGGTCGAGCGTAAAGCGGTCGTCCATGAGGTTGAGCTGGGGTGGGCCCCACCGTGCTTCCTTTCGAAGATCCACACCGTCCACCAGATGCACCGCTCCAAGTAGGACCCACACGGCTGGAAATCCACTGTCCACGGAACTTAGGTGGGCCATACCTTTTGAAAACATAAGTATACACACAAAAATATGTAAAATCACTTGGTGGGGCCCACCTTAGATGTGGATACCACCTGAAAAGTGATCTAAAATTAAGTTCAAGTGGGACACACATGATGGACGGTTTTGATCATGAAAAAACCTCTCGAAATGCCCCCACAACTGGTTTTGAATGTTTCAATGGTGTACGTGGTGTGGCCCACAAAAGTCATGGATTGAGGTGATTTTCAGCCGTGTGGGCCCCACCTGGGATGGTGCATTTGACTGAAGGGGTAGATGTTCGAACAGCATCATGGTGGGCCCCACACCAACTCGACCTCATGGACGACCGTATGGACTCACCCTCTTTCCTATATATATATATATATATATATATATATATATATATATATATATATATATATATATATATATATATATATATATTTGTGATTCCCCTTCATCAGGTGTGTCAGAAATAGGTCAGGCCTAATGGCTATCACACATGCACAAAATAGGTGGGCTACATAAACAACGACAGAGAGAGAGAGAGAGAGAGAGAGAGAGAGAGGGGGGGGGATCGGAGTAGAGGAGGGACCCCACCACTATGGGCCCCTCCATACAATGCATACATCATGATGGGTCCCGCCATATGTGGGCCCTCAAATCATAAAAATCTCACAAATCAAATCATAAAATACACCCACCTTTAGATCTTGGACTCCTTCCACCGATGCGATCTAAAGCTCCACGGAATGCATTTCAACGGTTAAGATTGATTTTGGAGGGCGGGATTGGGTGGTAGGAAGGTGGGCCACATCAAGCTCTCTCATGGAGATTGGAGGAGCTTGGACGTTGGGTTGCTTGCTTTAAAAAAATGGAGAAATGAGAGAGAAAGATGATGAGATGTAAAGAGAGAGAGAGAGAGAGGGATGGATGAGTGAGTGATGGGTGATGGGTGTACTTAACATGTATGGGTTGTAAGAGAGAGAGTTTGACTTTGGGGTTGCTTGGGGATAGGGTGTGAGGTGATGTGTACTTGATATGAGATGTGGTTGATGTGTACTTGATTAATGAGACATGTTGTAGAGATTCTCTTTGGATTGTAAATGCACGACGTTTTTCTCAAACTGAACGCGGGCCCACATCTCCTTGCATAGGTATCGCCTCGACCCGCGAGACGCGACATTGGAACTGCGGTGATGGCGCGGTCACTAGGGTACAAGTTTCGGTCGAGCCGTCGAAATACGGATATCTCGAGAGAACGAACGAAATTAACAGATCGCGAATCCCTCGCACTGACCGCGTAAGCCACTAACAAGATGGGCTAGGATACGGGCCTCACAGGAGCTGTCGTCACGAATCCAAATCTTTTGGAAAATTGTAGTAAACCTTTAGGGTGAAAAAGTTTTAACGTGGGTAGATATTCATAATAACCCGAGAACCTACCTACATGACAACCTATCATAATGAACTTAGGAAAACTTAGGCATCACAAATTATAATATTTATACCAATTTACATAATAGGAGTGTTAGAAAATTTTAGGGGCGAAATTTGTTTTAAGGAGGTAGATTATAACATCCCAGATTTTTATTATTTTGAATTTTTCAAAAAAAAAAATCATTGAAAATTTTTGTTATAATAAGCTCATGTTGTCACTAACTAACCTTTAACGCTCGAGGTGAGCCTATATGCAGGTGGTACCGGTAAAGAATTGCACAAATTTGATCAATCAACTGTAGGAAGCTAACGAATCCGCCCGATCACTTAAACATTGAATTTCGCCTCGTGATTTATTTATCTAGGGCCCAAATATAACCGACCAATTATTGACTAATCAAGATAACCGCAACTAAATAAAAATCTACCAAAAGCCGAGACAACTAGGGGTTAGATCTTAATTAACAAATCAAATTGTCCTAATTACCCTTTTAGCCTAAGAACCAATGTTTAGGGTAATTAGGATCAAATCGTCATTTTCACTAACTGCGAATAGGCCGCACTATGAACTTAGCTAATACAAACCTTAATCATCACGCATGAGAAATCTCGCCACCCAATTCATTATAAAAATGCCCTGATTATCCGAACAAGTCCTAGACCGCTTGTTAGCGTGCCACAAACCTGAGACAATAGAAAGATAGTTGTCTTAGCATGCTTGGCGTCTATCGTGGGACATCAAGCCAAGATCGCATCTTGAATCACTCAACTTGTATTTGCAAGGCATGAGATGTGTGAATACCTTTAGAGTCTGTTAAAAACTTAAGTTAATTGTCTGTATCTGGTCTTTGCCCAAGTCGTGGCTTTTGGACCGTTAGATTGTAACCAAATTTAGGGCAACAACCCAAGCCAATACCTCGCATATATCCGTATAGCTGCAGCCTCGATCGACAATTGTCAACCGTTGAACTGACTTTTGATCATACCCATTGATCGACGCATCCAAATGGCAGGCCGATTGCATCCATACGTAGATCCTTTTTAGGGCCAACTATCTCATGGTGGATATCGACCCCTACGCCCCATAGTGGATTCCAAAGGTTAGAAACATCCTCCCATAATGCTAGTATAATGAAAACCTAGCCTTTAGAGCCATTTGCACCATTTTTGGTGCTATAAATAGAGCATTTGGGGGTAACCTTTTCTCTCATCTGAATTTTATCCTATAAAGAAAGAGAGAAAGAGAGAGAGAGAGAGAGAGAGAGAGAGAGAGAGATGAGGGAGATCTTTAAGTGTTCTTGATGGATTCCATTCGATCAAGCCCTAGCCTCGATCGTTCTCCTCCATCGAATTCATCCCACTTGTGATCGAGATGTAAGAAACGAACCCTACTTCCCAACCTAGGTTTTTCTAGGTTGAATTGGATGAATCTCTCTTGATTGCTTCGAAATTGGTGTATGAATAATTTCTCCCTAAATTCCTAACCCTAGGAGCTCAAAATTGGAGATTTCTTCTTAAATGTATGGACCATTATTCAGAGGTTACCATTTATCGACCCTTGAGGGTCTCAGTTAATGATATGTTGTTTGTACATAACTTGGTGTATACTAACAGATTCACATTTTGATTTAATCATAACGTGTGTTATTGCTTGTTTATGGATGCTCACATGTTTGATAAAATGCATAAGTGATTGAATGTGTTGTTCTATTGATGCTCACATGTTTGATGGAATGCCTAGGTGAATGCATAGTTTTATTAATATTCATATGTTTGATGAAATTCTCAAGTGAGTGTGTTGTTTCTATTGATGCTCACATCTTTGATTAAATGCTTAAATAGTAGTGTTATTAACTTTATGCTTTATATGAAATCTTGTTATAATTGCCTGATGAATTGTTAGTCCTCAGCGATGTTAAAGATTGCTTACGATGTTGGGTCAGTTGGTAAATCGCACGAACCAAGGGGTGGCCTGAGTTAGGTCGGCCATCCTAGGCTTGTTCAATTGACCCAATTTGAATACGGATGACCGATAGTAGCTGGACGGATGCTTGTACTCAATGTCGGTTGCGCCGAAGTTTTCCCAGGTCAATCAAATTAGTCTAACAGTCGATTAATCATGTATGTTCACAATGTATGAAACGACTAAATTGAATCTAAGATACACCATTTCCAATGGATGAGTTTACTCATAACCATTAGTGCATTACGATCCTACAAAGACTTGTGAGTCGGGCATAGTGGTATGGGGCACTGTGTCGGAGTTATCGGCCTACGCTGTGGTGATGTGTCTACCATATAGGCAAAAAATTGAGTGACGAGCCCACCATTTTAGTAAAACATTGAGTGACGAGCCTCCCCGTAGTGATCACCGAGCACTGACGAATGTCGCAACCCTACCATATTGCTAATAATTTGGGTGGTGTGCCTTTTCCACATTCAGGGTGTGAGTAACGACCTTCACCCTAAACGTGATTGTTTTTGGGCGACAAGCCCTAATATTAACTTGACTGGGTTGTATGGACTATTGGGATGAATTCAAATTTGGATCAAGGGATACTGGTGAGATACTGATGTTGACGTCCTCGCTAACAATAGCGTTGATATGATTCTATATTAATACCATCAATCACATGTATTCATTGTGCTAAACAATGTTGGGTGTGCTTTGGGCCAACCATTGCACATATCATCATGTCATCCATACATTTAAATAATTAACTCAGGAATTATTTGTTTTGTAATGTCATCATTACCTGCGATGATTGATTCGATAATATGTGTAACTTAGAACTAATGGAACCACTGAATTAGCTACTCACTTCCACCTGCGACGGTGTTTTAAAACACCAATCAGGCGATATTATTAATGCAGGTACTATTAACATCTCAGACGGGTAGGCTTATCGGCTTGCACCACCACCGTTATGTTTTGGAGGATTAAGCCAAAACCGAAAACTTTACACTTTAATAATTTTGAGTACATATATTATTCCTTGTATAATCCTCGTTTGGGCAAACAACACTCTTGGAATTGTTCATTTTAAATATTAACCATCTATTTTTAGGTTCAGTTATCTCTGCTTAACTTTTGATGCCACTGATTTAAAAATACTTTAATTAGTAAATGTTAACTGGACTACGCGGGCACGTGGGAACTCGACCATATACATTTTTGTTAGGTTCACACCTGAAAACTCGGGATTGGAGTCTCCGTACTCGGGTGCCGATTTTTGTGGTATGCCATATAACTATCTTGCTTCGACTTTTAGCACTTTTAAATCAAGCAATGTAATTCTCGACTGATTCCTCTGATAATTGCTGAAAATGAGAAAGATTGGCCATGAGAATTTTTTTGTCCTTATAAAAGACTTAAGCATACAAAATTTCTTTTATTTCTTGCTAGTTTTATATGGAATTTGGTAGAAAATTAGAATACCGAGTAAAAGCTACTCCTGTGAGTAAATGGCCAAATAATTGCAATTTATATGTATTTTATGGTCGATTGATTCACATCGCTTGTAAACCATATAAAGTCAGGTTGATAGTTCATCGGCAACAGATATTGCTGGTCGATCCAATCAGGATATGGCTTATGATAAACAAACTAGAGTAGTAGTTCAATCAAGAACTTGGCCAGGTACTTACTGAACCAGTAAAACAATTTGGTTATGCTCCGAGTATTGATATGCACCAACTGGATGTACTTCATGGCCATCCTAATATTGTTCTTCATTATATAGTTGATTTCTAGGCACCCCCTTAGGCATCCCTTGATTCCTGACTTCATGAACTATACCCTTATTTTCACATTCAGGACATTTGAAATCTAGTAGTGATCGTGAATTTCATATGTATTGGACAAGAATACGTTTAGGATGTCTAAAATATACCAGTATTGATGAATTTCGCACATCCTGGATCAGACTAGGGATAGGAACGATTGATATATTTCGTTGTAATGGAAGTTTCTGTGGCATTGGCTGGACTGATGGTATATGTGCCTTATTTCTAACAGAACTTGCATTGTCATGCTGCTGAAGTGAAATAAATGCTTTGTCAACAAACAAAGCCACCAATTGATTCATGCTCTAGGTATGGCCAACCATCTATCTATTAAAAGCCTCATCCTAAACTTGCGAATGCTTTGCCTGAAATTGTTATATTTGTGCGATGTGCTAAATCCCCCTTTGCATATCAATCATTATGACTATCATAATTTCAAGAGGTTCAACTCGGGATGTCGATGGTTTGTCTGAATTTGGAGGAACATGCACCAGACCAGGTGGTAGATTTCCTTACTCAGACACTTGTTGGACTTGCAGCTCCTCCTCGTGAGTAGGAGGCTTGTTAGTTACAACAGCAGCTGTTGAAATATTGCAACCACCCCTTCGACTCATGATTCTGAATAATTACTTCATTGACAAATATACTTGAGTCAACCAATTGTTATGGCAATCAAGTAATTTGTAGTCCCACCGGTATGCCAAAAAATGTTGGCTGCTCGATTTATTTTTAATTTTGCAAGCATGCCAAAATTGATACATCGGCTCAATCCAAATCAATCTTTTGACCCCATGCACTAAAATAAGAAGATACGTCCAATATGAATGTATACAACCAAATTTTGAAAAGATCGATCGCTTACTCAATTACTTGTAGAAGTTTATAATGATCATGCAATAATTGGAGGGTGGGGTTCTTCCTTCGAAGATAGTTTATATTGTGTCTTCCACCAGAAAGGACTTTCAGAATACCGGTGTAAATTAAACAAAAGGAAAAATTCACAATCGGTCACTGAGAGCAACTATAAGAATGTGACTCTCAAAAGAACTACCTGATATTAGATAAAGAACAAATCCAGTGTATGAGTGCAGACTTGGATTACAACTAAAGATTATATCTAAGGATTACCGCTACTTGATTACTACTACTCTTAAGATAAGTTGAGATAAAGTAAATTGATATATAAGTTTGTTTCTTGTCTTAGATTGGGTTGGTTGTATGATCTCTATCACATTCCTCTCTTATTTATAGAGTTATGTTGTAGCTTATTCCTCTAGATCCTTCCTTTATTACTGCAACAGTTACGGTAGTTTAAAAGCATCTCTATAGATCATTCTCTTGTTACATTTCTCTTTTATGACTATTCCTCTTTCAAACATGTAACACTCCAAAATTTTTTCAACCTGAAAATTGTATGTTCTTGGGTGTTACCTTTGATTTCTCGATTTGAGTGCATGTCCGTATATGTATTCGCATGTGTTTGGACCAAATGAGTGATATTGAATTCAGCAAAACTGCCGATCGAGTGAAAGTTGTGAATTTTGGAAAACATAGACAATAGGGTTCGGTTGCACTAAGAAAACATTGAACAACTAAACAAATCTGGACACTAGGGTTCAGTTGAACCAAGTGGACCTATATAATAATGTACGGTTATGTATAGAATTAATAGTTTTTGTATGATGACTTCAAAAATACATATCTCCTTCAATACAACTCTAATTAGGGTGATTCAAAAGCCAAAACGAATCTTGATGAGTCTAGTTTTATAAAAAAAAAATAAATGAAATTAAAAATAAAAATAAAATAAATTAATTTTAAGATTTTTTGAAAACTATAAAGAAAATCATTAGTTTTGAATATCTGATACTTCTGGAATTTTTATAATTTTTCTAGAAGTAGAAATGTAATGAAATTTGGTAGGGATAAATTATAGTTTATGATGAATTATAAAAAAATTTATAAAAATAATTTAATAAATAAATGTAACAAAAACGTTACAAGCAATAAACCCGATAAAACTGAAAATTTCTGCAACTATAAGTTGCCGATGGACTGGATGTATCTTTTTTTATCTTAGAGTTTTAATATTTAGTGTATTCTTAGGAATTGCTTCTAATCATGCAAAGAATTATTATACGTGATCAAATTAGAATTTTTTTATTTTTTAGTATATATTATTATTATGAATAATTTAAAGTTTAGTTGAATTGGGACCTTGGTTAGGGTGATTAGAGCTGAAAATCTCGTTGCTTAACTTATTTTAGAAATGCTCATTTGACAAAGCTAACTCTAAACTGTTCGTTAGTAGTCTGCTAAACCCGAAACTATAGAAAGATGTTCATCTTAACAGGCTTGTCGTCGACCTCGAGCCAAGATCAAGCCTCAAATCATATAACTTGGGCTTGTATGGCGAGCGCATGAGATGTGTGAATATGCATAGGATCTGTCTGAAACTTAAGTTAATTGTCCCAGTCTGAACTTTGCCAAAGTTGTGACTTTTTTACTGTTAGATCATAATCAAATTAAGAACACTAACCTAAGTTAATATCTTACACATATTCATAAATATATGACCCCAATCAATGATAGGTAACCATCGAGCTAACTTTTGATCATAATCGCTGATCGGTGTGTCCGATCTGCCAGACGATCAAAGCCTTGCGTAAATCATTACTTATGAAAATTATCCTATGAGTTAGATCAATTTGTATACTCTATAGTAGACCCCACAAGCTAGAAATAACCTCCTAAAAGGTTATAATAGTAAGTAGAGCTGGGCACGGGATGACTCGACTCGCCTAACTCAACTCGTCTGACTTGTTCAGATCTAACTCGACCCGAACGAATGGGTGAGTCCGTCTAAACTGAGTAGGCTTCGCCCAATCCGAACTCAAACCGAGTCAAGTCCGAGTTACCTAGTAACTCGATCCGAAACCCGGCTCAACTCGGATGTGGGTATATATATATATATATATATATATATATATATATATATATATATATATATATATAACCCTAGTTTTTAAGTATTTCTAACCCTACCCATTGCACCTGACCCCGATCCAAACCTAAACTCTCTCTCTCCCTCCCTCATCCTCCTCCACTTCTAAGTCCAGCAACCACCAACCACCATCACTACCCTCCTCCTCCTCCTCCTCCTCCTCTCTCCTCTCCAGTCCCTCCCTCCTTCTCTCCCTCATCTCTCGATCTAACTCAGTGCCAACTCGACTCGACTCGATACTTTTGACCGGTTCGGACTCGGTCTGGATTAGTCCAGGGCATACCGGACTCAGATTGGGTTAGGCATGCTGGACTCGATACCGAGTCGGGTCGAGTTCAGGTCAGGCATATTTCAAAACTAGATCGAGTCGGATCAGCCCTAACTCGGTTCGACTTGACTCGATGCCTAGCTCTAATAGTAAATACCTAGGCCTTGGGGCCAATTGCACCACATCTTACACTATAAATATTCATTCATTTCACTCATCTCCCCATACAAATTTTCCCTAGTAAATGAGAGAAAGAGGAAGAGAAGGGACGTGAGGTTGTGTGAGAGCTCATATTTGGGGTGCGGATCGTCACACTAAGCCATTCTTCACTGATTCTAGTATGTGCTCGCTATATCATGCTCTCTTTGATTGTAGAATTCGTCGATTTGCAAGGTACGAGGTATGAAGTCTTCCCTTGGCACATGTGTCCTTCCCCAAATTCTAGCAATGCCTTAGGGATTAGGGTTAGAAAACCCTTAATATTTCTCTGTTTTCTGAAAGCCCTAATGTTAGGGTTTGTATATGGTAAGGTTTTGGGTCTTGATTGTCGATTGGGATGGTCCATGCTATTAGTGGAGCTGTATTTGGATATGACCCCGTGTGGATGCCGTTGTATGCCAATTTTGGGCCCCAACTCGTTGAATCGAATTAGGGTTTGCTTGAATTAAGTTAGGTAAAACCCTTAACTCTTAATTAAAATCTAATTAGGTTAGAATTTAAATTATTAATGATGAGATTGCTGATGAATTAGGGTTTGGTGCATTTTCTCCAAATTTTTGATACTATGGTTATATCGTAATCGAAAGCTTTCGACTCTAAGGTGAATATCTACCCTGAAGCTTCTACTTAGCATTTTAGATAATTAAATGTGTCTGTTTGCTATTTCATTAATAACATGCTCGATGAAATACTTGAGTGATATGAAATTCCTAATATTAGAACTCTTCGATGTCGAATGTTAAGAAACGTTAATATATATCAAATTGTGTTAATGTAAATTGAATTGTACTAAATTATATATGTGTTCAATTGGTATACCCTGGAGTGGTATTGAATTTCCATGTGATTATGCTTATGTAGTTAATTTTGAATTATTGTTGTGGTGGATCGAGCTCTGTAAATTATTTAAATAAGTGGATGTCCCACTTTAGGGTGGGTATCCCAAACTTATATGATTGACCAAAGTTGAACACATATGATCGATAATAATTGGAACTACATGAGATGCCTTACACCATATATCAATTTTCAGTCTAATGCAAGGCTCGATCATTCTTATGCTTGAAGATTATATAACATTCGATAAAATCTTATATACGAGTATTACCATTGATTTAAATTTATTCATAACCATTAGTACGTTACGATCTTATAAAGACTCATGAGCCGAGCATGGTGGATGAAACACCGTATTTGAGTTGTTATCCTATACTGGGATGATGAGCCTCTCCATAGTGACCAGTGAGCATTAATGGAGGTGACATATTGTTGTTTGAGCAACTCCCATCAAATACCTGACCAATGGTTGTGTGCTAGAGTACCGTTCGAACAACCCAAGCGTGAATAAAATTGGTTGATGAGCGATTTTCTTTGTATTGATTTCGTTTTGAGTGACAAGCCCGCACCTCTGAATTGATTAGTCATACTTGGTATTTAGGTGACGAACCGAATCGTGTTGATCTACATACTATTGGGCATCATACTATACTTTTAGAATTATTGATTTATGAGATATAAGGGTGATGACTTAATTTGGATCAACGAACACTGGTGAGGAGATGCTATGTGCTGCAATGAGCTACGTGATCTGGATAATGACCCGTGATATAATGGTGGTATCCTAGTTTCGCCAACATGTTGTATGAACTGGAATTAATAATCACTTGGCTAATTATGTATATCCTAGGATATGTGGTTGCAAAAGGTGTTGGAGTTGCTTGTTGAGGGAGTGTTGGTATTCTATGAAATAGGCATTCAAGTCGTTTGTTGAGGGAGTGTTAGATTGCGATGATCATGCATCATCTCATAATGGCATTAATGTACTTAATAACTAAATTAAAAAACTGTTTGCTTTATTATGCTAGTATTACCTATGCTCGATTGTGTTGATAACATATGTAACTTGCTTAGTAGTTATGTACTAGGGATAATATACTTAAGAGCATTACATGTAGAAATATGTATTTATTATGAACCTATTTATTATTAAAATGTCTCAAGTATAATGTTAGAGATATTTCTTTACTATGTTGGCGTTTGACACCTTTTATTTGACATATGCATATGACTCAGGAATAGGACCAGTTGGTGGTGCGCTCGAAGTGCCCTGGTAGATCTCTAGCTTATTCCCACTTGGTAGTTGATTTTTTATACATGTTGCATTTATCGTGATTTGTATAATTCTCATATGGGTGGATATTACTTTCGAAATTGTATCTTTTGCATATTAGCCACATATTTTTGAATCTTGTTACCTCTACCTTGCTTTGGATTTGTTAAGTTAAAATGTGTTACTCTGATTATTTATATATGTAATGAATATGAGCCCGAATAAGAACACATGCGCATTTTTATTAAGTTCACACCTGAGAACTCATGATCGGAGTCTTAGTACTCAGGTGCTAAATTTCGAAGCGTAACAAAATGCCTCTTAGACTCTTGCTTTACTTTTATCGACAAATGTTTTATTTTGATTGCTCTTGGTCGCCTTTTATATCATAAACAACTCGATCACGTATTTTATCGACCATCCACTGACATGTAGAATTAGAATTACATGAGCTCTAAACCTACAAAAAGTGCTCTAAATATTTGAAGATACTTTTATCCACTTACTATATTTCTATTACAATGCCACATGTTATTCTCAAATTGACTTTCCTGGAACTGTCAGAAAATGTCATCTTCATATTGACTTTCTTAAAATTGTCAGAAATTGGGTAATACAAAAATCAGATTGTTAATATTGTCCATTGGTCATTCACAATGGGCCAAGATTTGGATGGGAAGCGGTTTGACTAGTGTACCACACACCACCCACCTGATTGGTGTGTTGACATCACCAAATTTCGTAGGTCCCATCATGAGATGTGCTATATCCAAACCATCCATCCATTTGGCGAGATCGTTGTAAGACTTGAGCCGAAAAATAAGATATATCCAAAAATCAAGTGGACCACACTGCAAAAAGCAACAGGGGATTGAACCTCTACCATTGAAACCCTTTCAGGGTCATAGAAGTTTTGGATAATATAATATTTGTTTTTCCTTTTCATCCAGGTCTGTGTGACCTTATGGATAGATTGGATGAAAATTAAGCGTTACGGTGGGCTTATAAATATTTTAACGGTGAGAATCATTGTCCCATTGTTATTTGTGGTGTGGTTTATTTGAGCTTTAAATATGACTCATTTTTGGGCTCATGCTCTAAAATGATCACGCTAAATGTATGATCGGTGTGGATATAATAAATACATCATTGTGGGTCCCATGTAACTTTGATCTCGTTTGAACCGTTCGTACAACTCGAAGCTCGAGGAGCTTAAGCGCTCATCATCGCACCACATGTACTCACACCAGCTAGGTCGGTGGTGTGGCACACTAGCCAATCTACTTTCATTTGGAAGGTCCAGATTGTTGTATAGGTATGCCATGGTGCAGTGGATGAGCAACTGGCATTAGAAACTGATGGTAAACTATTGCCATATTCCTGGCCTTTTTCCAAATTCTATTGGTGGGGCCCATTGTGCTGGATTTGAATTTTAGGGAAACGGAATGCCTTGTGTGCCACACAACCGACCTCTTTAGTACTAAGTTAGGGCTGACTCGACTCAATCCAGTTTTGAAATAGGTCTGACCTAAACTTGATCTGACTCGATACTGAGTCCAGCATACCTGACTCAATCCGAGTCTGGTCTAACCTGGACTGATTTGGATCGAGTCCGATCCGATTAGAAGGACTGAGTCGGGTCAAGTTGGCACCGAGTCAGATTGAGGGATGAGGGATGGAGAGACGGAGAGAGAGAGAGAGAGAGAGAGAGAGAGAGAGAGAGAGAGGAGGAGGAGGAGGAGGAGGATGAGGAGAAGGAGGAGGAGGGTGATGGTGGTGAGTAGTTGTAACATCCTGAGTTTTCACGGCCAGAGTGTGTACTCGTGGCCGAGGAAACCGGGTGTTAATATTGTAAGGTGTGAATGTCTCGAGGACTTGCCCCGATATTTTCTCCCATCAACGTCACATTCAATTACACTTTTGATGGAAACCAGCCATAAGAATGAAATTAACTGTCTTTCTTATTCCAAAGAAAATAAATCAATTGTCAAAGGCTCTCATAGGGGGAGCATAACATGAATTCTATTAATAGCAAAAATGTAAGTAAACTAATTCATATTCTCTAATCTATTTATCGTGTTCTTCCTCGAGCCGGTGATCTACAGGTTCTTCCATCTATTCGTCACCTGCATCATCTATACAGTTGGGAGAGAGTCAATGCCCTACTCATAGTGAAGGTTATCCCTTAAGAGTAATAGTAATTCATGAAAATTATTGAAGCAATAAAAGTAACGTAAGGGTACTGATACATCTCATACTCCACTAATACATGAGATATCAGTATGCGTAAACAAACTTCATGAGATGCACACCTAGCATAGTGTGTGCGGCTCATCATACGTAGTGATCATTACAATGTGGAATATAATTCATAAGAAACCCGGCTCGACCTGCATCCCATAACTACGGATATTCGTTGACATGGCCAATGCTAACATGGATTTACACGAACATCTCAAGGCAACACAACACGCGGTTGAGGGATTTACGTAATACGATGTGTTCATGGAGCGACTATTTGCAACATCCAATCCCGAAAAGTTGATGTAACACGTATGTCGATTTACATACATCGATTGTGCACCACGCCAACCAACCCATGGAATTACGTGCCGACCAAGAGGGCTGCTACCCGTAACGCATTACGTCCATGATAGGATAATCGATTCACCAGTTGTGATACCTCATAACACAACACTTACACTTATAAAGAATATAACTGAATTATGAAGAGTATAATCCGAATCATGAAGAATATAAACTGAATCATGGAGGTTCTGAAATAACAAGACACATGCCTATGCCTTTAAAGATAGACAACACAAGGCTAATATAATAAGAGAAGAGTGAAAATGGTCAACTCAATAAAAGTGGCAATGGCCAACATAACAAGAGAAGAGTGATAATGGTCAACTCAACAAAAGAAGAGTGGCAGAGCTAACTCAAATAAAGAGATGAGTGGCAAAGCTAAATCAAATATAAAGACGAGTGGCAGAGCCAACTTAAATAAAGAGACGAGTGGCAGATCCAACTCAATAAATTTGATAAGGCATGGGTAAGGCTTATATCCATGGCCTCACATAAATTCAGAGAAATTCACTTGTATTTGACATCATGTCATAATCCCAAAAGGGCCAATAGTCATAATGATATAAATTAAATCAATTGACAGGATAATTCCCAGAAAACATGTAAACATGAAAGACAGGATAATTCATATTGTAGAAGGCATGAAAGAGGCCTGACAAAATAATAGGAATACGGTAAAGGGCAGAATGAATAAGTCAACTTAAAGGATAAAACCCTCACATTTTTTATGTTAGTTCCTTCTTCGAGTGTGAATCCGTATTGTGGATCGAAGTTTAACCTAGAGTTTTTTCACAATCTGAATGTTTAGATCTTATGCAAAATCTCCCTTACATGTCTATGATTATAGATCAAAAGTTTTCTAGGTTAGGACTTGTCTTACCGGTGTATTTGTATGGGGTTAAGAAGTTTTTACCCTTACCTCGACTTGACTCGAGTCTATCCACCAATTTTCTAGTCAAGTTGACTCTTTTTCGGCTCGGTCATGGTGACCTTGAATCAGCCAGTTCGAGGAAAAGGAATTGAGGGAATCTCGAAGAAGGATAGAAGAACTGTGTGGATTTACCTTGGCCTGGATTGACTAGACAGTCAGCGGTTATCGAGGTTCCTTCCCGTTTTCTTCTTCTGTTTCTTTCTCCCTTCCTTTCTTTCTTTCCTTTCTTTTCTTTCTCTTTTCTTTCTTTCTTTGCTCTTTATTCCCTCTCAGCAACGTCCGACTGATAGGCTCTGGAGTCGTTAACTTAGGTTGATACAGAGAGTCGAACCGGAATCTCTCTCTCTCTCCTCCAAAATCTTCTCTCGATTTCTCCTCTCTCTCTTGCTTTCATTTCTCCTCCTACCACCGGATTGGGATGACTATTTTATAGACATGGGACGTACGCAGTGCAGAGGGAGTCGGTGGCTATTCCCTTTCGCAGCGAAACTGCGTGGAACCTACGCAGTCCCGGTTTTCGCGTAAAGGAGTTGCTGTGATATGCGTTTTTGGGAGAGTGGGACAGCCAGTGGTCTCGGTATGGAGGGATTTTCCAGATGGCCTTCTTGGGCTTGCAAGGTTTCAGACGACCAACAAGGTGGACAGTTCGGATTCCGTGATCTATTGCTCGGGGTGGCCCATAACTACTTGCAGTCGGATGTTAGTTCCTGTGGCAGGGCTTCTTGTGACTGCCGTTGCAGGCACGTGTGCGTGTAGGGGTATAAGGGAACAACATGGTTCCAGTATAAACCTCATCTTGCACGCGATGAACGGCTCAGATCATCCGAATGGATGATGGTGGTGGCCCAACAGTATCACAGCGGCGATCGTCTGCCGCTGCTACGTAGGGAGAAATCCCTTCTCTCCCAGGATTCGTTGGGTCAACTGAGGTTGATTGGGACTCTTTGTCTGGTGCAAGACGTCGTGCGCCACTTGTGCATACGCCCTGCAAGTGGGGTCCACTTGTGGTATTTTTCTAAGAAATCTACACCGTTCATTCATTTCCCCATGTAATTTGAGGGGTCGAGCCTAAAATAGAAGCATATCCAAAGATCAGGTGGGCCCCAAGGTAGTGTTTAACGGCTGATCTTTATCTGGCCCACTTGTACTATGATCTGATGGTTGAAACCTTAGATGTACGGTTTATTTATGATACTTAGGCTTTATACAAGGTTTCATGCCAAAAGGATCGTGGTAATCATGTGCTCTTTGAATTCAAGGGTTTAGGTTAATGGCATTATTGTAATTATTAGTGATCTAAGGGTTTTGTGGAATCTAACGGTTCCAGGCCGTTACAAGCATGTTTCTAAGTATTTCTTATGAAGGGACTTATATCTAAATCCTTGTGGATGAAGGATCACACATTGATTTAGCTTGAGGGGGTGTATATGTACTAATCCACATGATCAATGGTCAGATGACTCGATTTATAGGTGGGGGTTATTTTCAAGGGTAAGATACATGTTGGGGCAAAGATATAAGGCTAGAATAGTTGGATTGGTAACGTACCCACATATATCTCTTGTTGAATCTTATGGTAACGCTCGAACACTTTTGATGCCCGAGTATCGAAAAGTTCGGGGCGTTACAATCTACCCCTCTTAAAGAAAATTTTGTCCTCAAAATTCTTTACTTCTTGTTGTGGAATAGGGACTAGGTTGTTCTGTAATACGCTACCCTTTACCCTTTAGTTAGTGTATACACTTCTCTATGATGTCTATAAGAAAGTATTGAAACTATTACTATCTATCCCTCTTAAGGAAAAATTTTAATCTTACCGAGGCTGGGATGCTTTTCCTTCATTTCATCCTCGCGCTCCCATGTTGCATCTTCTTGGTCGTGATGTGACCATAGAACCTTGACCAGAGGAATAACTTTGGTTCGAAGAATTTGGTCCTTGCGATCGAGGATCTGCACGAGTTCTTCTACGTAGGTGGCGTTATCCCTCAGTTCTATTCGTTCCCAGTTGATAATGTGAGAGATGCCTGGTTCATACTTCCTCAGCATGGAGATATGAAAGACATTATGAACATTGGCCAGCTGGGGGGGGGGGGGGGGCGGTATGATACGGTAAGCTACTTCTCATACTCTTTCTAATATCTCGAATGGGCCGATGTACCTGGGTGCAAGTTTTCCCTTTTTCCCGAATCGCATCAAGCTCTTCATAGGAGAGACTTTGAGGAACACCTTGTCCCCTTCGAAGAATTCAAGATTACGTCACCGAATGTCCACATAGCTTTTGTCTACTTTGTGATGTCTGTAAGTGTTTCCTTATCAAATCGATTTTCTCGGAAGTAATTTGAATAATTTCGGGCCCTGGCGTGCTCTTCTCTCCTACTTTTGCCCAACATTACAGGGTATGGCAAGGTCGTCCATATAGAGCCTCGAATGGGGTCATGCCAATACTTGCTTGGAAGCTGTTGTTGTAAGCGAACTCAGCGAGGTGAAGATAGGCATCCCAGCTGCCCTTGAAATCCAAAATACAGGATCTTAACATGTCCTCGAGTACTTGATTCACCTTCCTGTTTGTCTGTCTGACTGGGGGTGGAAAGTGGTACTGTGATTCAGGGAAGTCCCTAGTGCTATTTGTAGTTTAGTCTAGAGGTTCGAGGTGAAGTGGGAGTCCCTGTCTGATATGATCGTAAATGGATGTAACGCCCTGAAAATCGGGGGTCGAGCATAAACTCAACTCCCGAGTTCCAGAACATCACTTATGCAACAAAATGAATGATGATTGAATGTTGGATCGTATTCGTGCATTGAACATGAGTGAGATTAAGCCAAAACAAGCATATCATACTCCGAGAGACAATTAAATTTGCAAGCGGAAGACCTGTGATAGATAGATAAAATATATAAACTATAATGAGTCTCCAGAGTGTGATAACGTTATGAGTTAAATGATTACAAGTACGGTTCTAAAATATACCTAATGTGAGGAAGTGTAATGTCTCCTATCCCAAATACCATAGCCCGTCAATGATGCATCGGTCTTGAGAGACCCGTGAGAGAGTTACATGATAGGAGAACTCCTCCTCATCACCATAGAAGTAGTCCCAAGACTCTTTGCTTCACAAGCATCGCCATCATCTGAAATTTAACAAATCTGGTTGGTGTACAACACCGTCGTAACGTGGGAGTGAGTAGCTAACTCAGTGGAACAATAAAGCATAGGTTAACATGCTATCAAATCAATCAAGCAGTAATGATAAAGCAGTACAAATCAAACATTTCTAATTACTCTTGTTAAGTGTAAAAATGATATGACATGATCTGTATGCCCTTGCCAAACCACCCTCAGCGACATCATCTTACGTTCGCGAATGCTTACTCCTCCTGCGCCACATCTACAAAGCACATGCGGTGCGATGATGCTCATGATTACCAAGTTTTTATTAGTCCATTTCAACCCGGTATTGGGAAACTAAGGTACCTCCTTTATATCATTCCCAAACATGATCCATTCCAGGGTCGTCAATCCTAGCTAATCTCATACGATATTATGGTTTGAGAAGCGTAGTGAAGGCATCGCAAATGGCTCGTCACCCGTCGCGGATATGAGATCTCACCGTATGCGGCTCAATTTGGCCGTCGGCTCAAGTACATATCTCACCGTACTTGGCTCAATCACTAGCCGTCGGCTTAAGTGGTCTCATGGTACTCGGCTCAACTCATACTCTAGATTCTTGTGAAAGACTCGTCGCCAATCACGAGACACTTGGAGTATACTCGAAGATACTACGGAGGACTCGTCGCCCGTCACAAGCACGAGCACGGGTCTCACCGTACTCGGCTCTCGCCGTAAGTATCGACGACTCGAATATAGTGTCCCATACCACCATAATCGGCTCACGAGTTTGGTTGCGCAATGGTCACTACGGGAGGCACATGACCCCGGCGCCGACGGCTCGACTACGGTGTCCCATACCACCATGCCGGCTCATGCGTCTTAGCGGATCGAGGTACCATGGTTAACGGGATCGCCTCTAGTAAGTTTGGTACCCAGGTTCAAGAAAGAGTAGCGACCAAACATGGTGAACATACATATACACATATCGGTTGCTTGACGAGCTCGACTAGCTCGAGCGCACCACCGGTTGAGCGATATGGAGCGCAAAAGTACTCTTGTGGCCAACCACTATCGCCAACCGACCGAAATACGACTCGGGTTCGCAGACACGTCCGTTGTGGCGATATGAATCTCGGCCACAACCGCAAGTCTGGTATCGAATGTTTGGACTATAGGCATAGTCCCAAACTCGATTGTAAAGCATGAAGTAAAGCATGAAGTAAAGCATGTTAGCGGAGCATATTATAAAGCATGAAGTAAAGCATGAAGTAAAGCATGTTATAAAGCATGTTGTAAAGCATGTTGTAAAGCATGTTATAAAGCACTATACACATAGGGATACAATTACATACGCATCACAAGTGAGTGGTTATAGCGAACCACTACATGGAGGGGACCCTACATGTCTCTAAGGGAGTCGGGAATTCCATATCAGCGCCTATCTAAGGCACTAACACCCAAGCTTTTACGCACACAAGCATGTACACCAAACACTTAGAGTGCGCGATTCCAACATACATAACGTATGTTAGCAATTGCGGATTAGGGCTATTCTTTTGCCAAGCGGTTAATTTACCTGCGTATATCATAATCATACAACAAATAATCATGACAATTACATTTCCAAATTTTACACATATGCGGTATTTCTAGAATACGCAATTTCAACATACTTGACATTTACAAGGGAACATGTATTTTGGCGATTCCTTTCGCCAAACTAGTATTTTATACATATATTGTGTAATCATACATTAAATAAACATGTCATACATTTTCCCAAAAAAAATACATATACGGTATTTCTAGAATATACAATTTCAACATACGTAGCATTTACACATGAACATGTATTTCAACAATTCCTTTCACCAAATTAGTATTTTATCCATATATCATATAATAATACATTAAATAAACATGTCAAACGTTTTTCTAAAAAAATACGTATACGGTATTTCTACGTATACTTAGAGTATGTGAAATTCCAATTTCTACAACGTTAATCGAAACAGAAACGGAAAGCACTTTGTACATGTGCACTTGCAATGCATCATGAATCTACCATTATCCGACATTGAAAGCGTTGAAAACCGTAACTTATACACTTAAAGTCCTCACCTTTGCCTTTTGAAAGCAACGAATCAGCAAGGGTAGAAGAACTTCGGTATACGGGAGATTTCTAGCCTAAAGAGCAGAATCGGTTAGTCGTTACACATCCCACATCGATTCTACCTTAAATCAGACCTAGGGTTAGGGTTTCTTACCTTCAAATGGAATGGATACCAGGAAAGCGCCTAGAACAGGGCGGTGTAGGCCGTGTAAGTGTAACAATCCAAAGCAAGTAGGAGGAAGATCTCCCACAAATCCCAAACTATTCTCCCTCTTTTCTCTCTCTCTCTCTAGGGTTAAAATCCCAAATTCGTATGGCTGTGAGAGGGGCTTTCTAAGCCCCTTTTATAGCCAAAAACATTCGAAATTAGACTCGGGTTCAAGGGGTATTGCTAATATAGGATATTCGTCACTTTTTTCAAACCAAAAGGAGGTTTGGTGGCCCTCCTTGAACCAAACGTCGGACTTAAGCTCACCATTTATGGATCTACGTGGGATTACGTTTTTGACTCGATCGGATTCCCGGATCGCACGTGGCGGACCACTTTCGGTTCGGACGGAGGGGCCACGATCGAAATTCTAAGTACATGTAAATGTTCTGAAATTTTTCTTAATCCGAGGGTGTAATTTGGTCGATTCGACGGAGGTTGTTTATCACCGACGCGTCAACGAATGATGCGATCACTATTCCGAGATATTTATTTTGGAATGGGAATAGTGTTTTTCACACACCCTTGCTCCGGATCGAAGCGAATGGCCGTGGAACATCGGATGGAGCTGATTTTTTGAGATGATTGTTAAGCCCATGGGCGGTCCTAGTTCCTTAGCTTCGGGTTAATCGGACTCCCGATGTCTGATCTAGACCTAATCTGAGGTTTCGTTTCATTCCGAGAGGACGGAAATGAGTTTGGTTCTAAACTTTAGGGTAACCAGCGTCAATGATTCTGCAACTTTTGGGTCTTGCGGATCGTATTGAAAGCGATCTACGTATTTCATGGCTAATCGAGTTTAGTACTTAGTTAACTTTGTTAAATTTCTAAAGAATTTAATCCTACGTGATTTCTGGTCGAGGTGGTACTCAGGCCTTTGGAGTTTGTATATGAGGTGATCCAAGTTATGATACTTAACTAGTTTAAGATAGTGTCTAGGGTAAAAGTTCTTAGAAAAATTGGAAGATCAAGGTGGTGAAGGGTGAGATTTGTGAAGGAAATGGGTTCAAAGGCGGCTTTAGACTTTGGGATTCAGTTCTGATAAGTTAATGAAGTATTAGGATCGACCCATTGCCTAAGGACGTCTAATCCCAGGTTGGCAAAAATCCGGGGCGTTACAATGGAATTCCGTGGAGTCATACCACATTTTTTATGTACAACTCTGTCAATTCGTTCATTGATGTAGTGATTTTCATGGGTATAAAGTGAGCTGACTTAGTCAGTCGGTCCACTATTACCCATATTGAATCGTGGCTTCTCTTGTTTTTGGGAGTCCTACTATGAAGTCCATCGATATAGAGTCCCATTTCCATCAGGGTATCTCGAGAAGTTGTAGCAGCCCAGCTGGTTTCTGATGTTCGGCTTTTACCTTTTGGCAAGTGAGGCATTTAGCCACATAAGTGGCGATTTCTCGTTTCATATTATTCCAACAATAATGATATTTTACGTCCTGGTACATCTTGGTGCTCCCAGGATGGATGGTTAATTTGGATCGGTGGGCTTCGTCCAATATAGCTAATCTTATCTTTGGCTTGTTAGGTACGCATAATCTATCGCAACATCTAAGTCCACCATCCGAGCCCACGTGCCATCTCGAATCCTGGTTCTCTACTGCTTTCAAATAGCGCTCCTGCAGTTCTGTTGGTGGGGCCCATTGTGTTGGATTTGAATTTTGGGGAAACGGAATGCCTTGTGTGCCACACACAACCGACCTCTCTGGTACTAAGTTAGGGCTGACTCGACTCGATCCAGTTTTGAAATAGGCCTAACCCAAACTCGTTCCGACTCGATACTAAGTCCAGCAAGCCTGACTTGATCCGAGTCTGGTCTAACCTGGACTGATCTGGACCGAGTCCGATCTAATCAGAAGTACTAAGTTGGGTCAAGTTGGCACCAAGCCGGAATGAGGGATGAGGGATGGAGAGATGGAGAGAGTGGAGAGGAGAGAGAGGAGGAGGAGGAGGATGAGGAGGAGGAGGAGGAGGAGAAGGAGAAGGAGGAGGAGGGTGATCGTGGTTGTCGGGCTTGGAAGATGAGGAGGATGAGGGATGGAGAGAGAGATGTTGGGATCAGGTCGGGATAGGGTGCTGCAGGTAGGGTTAGAGAGTCGGGTTTTAGATCAAGTGGGATTTAACTGGATCGAGTTTGGGGTCGAGTTACAAAGTAACTCGAACTCGACTCGGTTTGAGTTCGGATTGGGCGAAGCCTACTCAGTTCAAATTGACTCACCCATTCCGTTCGGGTCGAGTCGGATCTGAACGAGTCGGACGAGTCAAGTTAGCCAGATCGAGTCGTCCTGTGCCTACCTCTAGGTGCGTAGACGTCACCAAGTTCTGTGGGGCCCGCTATGATGTATGTTTTATATCCACATCAATCATTCATTTTACAAGATTATTTTAAGGGATGAGCCCAAAACTAGTTAGATCTGAATCTCAATTAGGCCACCATAAAAAGTAGAGGAGACTGAACTACTACCATTGAAAACTTCTTAGGTTCATAGAAGTTTTGGATCAACCTGATATTTGATTTTTTTTCCTGCCTTAGTAAGGTTTCAACAGAGGGAATCAGTGTCCAACTGCTTTATGTGGTTTGGTACATTTGAGCTTTGTATCTATCTCTCTTGGGCTTGTAAGCTAAAATGATCTCTTCAAGTGGATGGGCAGCGTGGATATATCACATACATCACGGTGGCTCCGTAGTACTTGGTGACGTCTAACATATCACAGAGGTCGGTGGTGCGTGGCACACCACGCAATCCCCCTCCGAGCTCCCAATAAGTTAAAATGGGAGCGGATTAGCTGTTACCCGGGAAACATCTCAGCGGGTGTTACGTTACCGTGGTGGCCTGTTACCCGGGAAACATCTCAGTGGGTGTTTACCTTGCCGTGTGTGGCCACATTGATGAATGTGTTTCGTATGCATGCCGTCTATTCATTTTTTCATATAATTTAAAATTTTTATTCCAAAATTTAAGCATATTCAAATCTCTACTATGCCACACCATTGGATAAAGTATTTAATAATCATTAAAATATTTCTATAGGCCATAGAAACTTTATATTTTCCATTCATCCGGTTCTGGTTGACCTTGTCAACGGGTTGAATGGAAAATAAACATTACCAATCTTCTCAAAGTGAACCTTGTGCTATATCCAAACCATCCATCCATTTGGTCAGGTCGTTATAAGACTTGAGCAGAAAAATAAGATATATCCAAAGATTAAGTGGACCACACTGCAAAAAGCAATAGGGGATTGAACCTCTACCATTGAAACCCTTTCAGGGTCATAGAAGTTTTGGATAATATAATATTTGTTTTTCCTTTTCATCCAGGTCTGTGTGACCTTATGGATAGATTGCATGAAAATTAAGCGTTACGGTGGCCTTATAAATATTTTAACGGTGAGAATCATTATCCCATTGTTATTTGTGGTGTGGTTTATTTAAGCTTTAAATATGACTCATTTTTGGGCTCATGCTCTAAAATGATCACGCTAAATGTATGAACGGTGTGGATATAATAAATACATCATTGTAGGTCCCATGTAACTTTGATCTCATTTGAACCATTCGTGCAACTTGAAGCTCGAGGAGTTTAAGCGCTCATCATCTCACCACATGTACCCGCACCAGCTAGGTCGGTGGTGTGGCACACTAGCTAATCTGCTTTCATTTGGAAGGTCCAGATTGTTGTATAGGTATGCCATGACGCAGTGGATGAGCAATTGGCATTAGAAACTGATGGTAAACTATTGCCATATTCCTGGCCTTTTTCCAAATTCTGTTGGTGGGGCCCATTGTGCTGGATTTGAATTTTGGGGAAACGAAATGCCTCGTGTGCCACACACAACCAACCTCTCTAGTACTAAGTTAGGGTTGACTCGACTCGATCCAGTTTTGAAATAGGCCTGACCCGAACTCGATTTGACTCGATACTAAGTCTAGCATGCGTGGCTCGATCCGAGTCCGGTCTAACCTAGACTGATCTGGACCGAGTCCGATCTGATCAGAAGTACTAAGTCGGGTCAAGTTGGCACCGAGTCGGATTGAGGGATGAGGGATGGAGAGACGGAGAGAGTGGAGAGGAGAGAGAGGAGGAGGAGGGTGATCGTGGTTGACGGGCTTGGAAGATGAGGACGATGAGGGATGGAAAGAGATGTTGGGATCGGGTTGGGATAGGGTGCTGCAGGTAGGGTTAGAGAGTCGGGTTTCAGATCAAGTCAGGTCTAACTGGATCGAGTTTCGGCTCAAGTTACAAAGTAACTCGAACTCGACTCGGTTTGAGTTCGGATTGGGCGAAGCCTACTCAGTTCAAACCGACTCACCCATTCGGTTCGGGTCGAGTCGAATCTGAACGGGTCGGACGAGTCAAGTTAGCTAGATCGAGTCATCTCGTGCCTACCTCTACGCGTGTTGACATCACCAAGTTTTGTGGGGCCCGCTATGATGTATGTTTTATATCCACATCGGTCATTCATTTTTCAAGATTATTTTAAGGGATGAGCCCAAAACTAGTCAGATCTGAATCTCAATTAGACCACCATAAAAAGTAGAGGGGACTGAACTATTACCATTGAAAACTTCTTAGGTTCATAGAAGTTTTGGATCAACCTAATGTTTGTTTTTTTTTTTTTTTTTTTCCCACCTTAGTAAGGTTTCAACAGAGGGAATCAGTGTCCAACTACTTTATGTGGTCTGGTCCATTTGAGCTTTGTATCTATCTCTCTTGGGCTCGTAAGCTAAAATGATCTCTTCAAGTGAATGGGCAGCGTGGATATATCACATACATCACGGTGGTTCCGTAGAGCTTGGTGACGTCAACATTGATGAATGTGTTTCGTATGCATGCCGTCTATTCAATTTTTCATATAATTTAAAATTTTTATTCCAAAATTTAAGCATATCCAAATCTCTACTGTACCATACGGTCCACACCATTGGATAAAGTAGTTAATAATCATTAAACTATTTCTATAGGCCATAAAAACTTTATATTTTCCATTCATCTAGTTCTGGTTGACCTTATCAACGGTCGGATGGAAAATAAACATTACCAATCTTCTTAGAGTGAGCCTTGGGAAGTTTTTAATGATAAGCATTCAATCATCATTCTTTTTGTGGTGTGGTCCATATGAGACTTGGATATTTTTAATTTTGTGCACTATTTCTAAAATGGTATGTAAAAAACGGATGGACGGAGTGGATATACAACATATAATCAAGGTAGGAAGGTGGGCAGTTGGATAAGGGTAACACCCACTAAGCTTTTGCCCGGGTAAACACCTAATCCGCCCAGTCAATATGCACATCATCACAATTTCCCAGGGAGCGGATTAGGCGATACCCCGGATCCACCGAGGTGGGTGGACCCCTGACTGTGGGGATGACAGTAACGTATTTGAATTAAATCCACACCGTCCAACCATTTTCAAACATCATGTTGGAGCATTATACCAAAAAATAAAGCACCCCTAAAATTTAGTTGGACCAAACCAAAGGAAACAGTCTTGATTGAATCCTTACCATTAAAAACTTCATGAGTCCACCATAATGTTTATGTTCCATCCAATCTGTTGATAAGGTCACAAAGACCTATATGAAAAGACCACACAAATATCATTTTGATCCAAATATGTTGTTGCCCACAAGAAGTTTTTAATCTTAAATTACTAATTTTTTTGTGCTATGGTCCATTTGAGATTAAAATCTGCTTCACATGCCCTAAAATGATTTTTCAATACATATGAAAGGCGTGGATGTAGTCACATACATCAAGGTGGTCCTATAGCCAGGGGTCCCACATTCCTAAGTGCATCCGGGGATCTACCGAAGCCGCGCCAGCCTAAGTCACTTTAAATACTGGAAGCAGATTGGCTGGTGTACCATACACCAGCTACATAGCTGATGTATTGAGGTCAGTAAGCTCTGTGGGTCCATTATGAGGTATATATTATATCTAAACCGTCCATCCATTTGGAGAGACCGTCTTAAGGCTTGAGACGAAAAATAAGACAAATATAAATATCCATTTGACCACACTGAAAATTGCAGTGGGGATTGAACATTTACCATTGAAACACTTTTGGAGGTCACGGAAGTTTCGGATCAATTTGAAATTTGTTTTTCCTCTTCATCCATGTATTCTTGACCTTATTAACAGATTGGATGGAAAATAAACGTTATGGTGGTCCTTACAAATTTTTTAACGGTAAAAATCATCATCCTCGCTTCTATTTTTGGTGTGGTCCATTTGAGCTTTGTATATGATTCAACTTTTTGTCTAATTCTCTAAAATAATCTCAAAAAATTCATGAACGGTGTGGATATAATAAATACATCATTGTAGGGCCCATGTAACTTTGATCTCCTTTGAGTATCTACACCAGCTGAATAGCTGGTGTGCTTCCTTAAAAACTTGGGCACCTCTTTTGGTTTTTTTTTTTTTTTTCTTGGACTTCGGAAGTCTTTGGGTAGTGATCCGAGGAAAACAAGTTTTGGCAGGCCTGAAAGGACAAATGAGAGTCCACCAATCGGATGGTTCCTATGGTACGATCAGTGATATTGCCACGTGGGCCACCATTGCTGACTGTCGATATTGCCACGTGGAATTTGTTTAACGTGGACATTCTAATTCCTTTTTCCTATCCATACGTACACGCGTGTAAGAGACCTCATCCATACGTACGCACACGTGCCAATGATGAACGCTTGTGCTTAATCAGATCTTTCCATAAGGTGGGATGTAAATAGGCCCATATACACCTACCTCAGGTGGGTCACATCATATAAAACAGATGGACGGCTAGAAAAAAATTATTAACCATCAGTTTACTTTAGATGAATGAGGTAATAATAATTATTTTTTTCTAAAATAAATGTGTATTTAGAACTAGACCTGTGAGGTAATTATTATTTATTTATTTTTCTAAAATAAATGTGTATTTAGAACTAGACCTGTGATCCATATCTTATTATGAATCTATGATGTGACTTTGTATGGGACCCATGTGGCACATCTATGATCAAGGAAAACCGTTGGATAAGAGAAATCCACCGTAGATTGCATGTACCCTAAAAAATAACCGTGATTAGATCACTAATGTACAATTACGGATTGAAGTAAAAATGATCTTACCGTTCATTTTGTGGGCCATTATATGAACGATTTTGATTATCGTATGAGAATTGTATTCGGTCCATTTACAATCCACGGTGAGTCCATCCTAGCCAATGGTCCACTTTCATCATAAATGGAACCATTTGATCCATGATCAGGACCATCAGATAAACAGCACGTGGTCCCGACTTATAGGCCCCACTTGTGAAGTCTGAAGGTCCAAGGTTCTACATGTCCTCAGCCCAGGATTATTATTATCATCATCAGGTCCCACCAACTTTAGTCGGCAAGAGGATACTCGATTCAAGTTGACCTAGATTGAGCGATCCAGACCATCCATTTGATGGCTGCACACAGATGGACCATGACCCTATAATCTCCTAGACTGCAAGATCCTAGCCATCCAATCTATGGGTTTGTTCAGTTGAATATGTGATCAAGGGTTAAGATCATCCCATCAGAGAGACTTTTAGGGCACGATCCATGTCTTATGTTGACCGCGTCCTGATCACCTACATGCGAGATTACCCCAACTTGTGGGACCGTATCATATATTACGCCACGCTGTCCCTTGTATAGGAAATCAGTACCATGAAATCAATAGGCCTCAATACTAGGATCTCTATTCTCAAAAATCAAAATGATCCGATCACAAGGTGGGCCATACATTTATATTGAGTCAGATCATCAGTCGTCCAATGATTCCAACCTTTTGGTCCATATGATAAGAGAACCATCCTGATTTTTACATCATGCGATCTACACGGTGGGGCCTACTGTTTCCATGGTGCTGATGTACTACAAAAATCCATGTTAGCTGAAAAAATGGTACGGTACCTATACTTGTGGTATCTTGCCCGTAGGTGATCACTTCTCAATTCTCATTCAGAAGGGTCCCAGTATATGACTAGTATATATGTTTGTTTTGCACAACTTAAAAAATGATGAAGACTCATTGACCATACACGTGTCGTACTTGTACGTCAATCCAAACCATCCAAATCACTGACACGACTGTGAATGGAGCATTACCTAAGATTTCATGAAAATATAACACTAACTAACTGATTTTTCTCTTCGAATTGAACCGATTATTATTAACATCTCTACGATAGAAATTAATTAAATTGTTGGAGTTGCTTGATCCGTTTTATTTTAGAGATACACACCATCCACAATAGAACCCATAATTTAGATCGTTGGTAGGGCCACATGTAAGGAGGATGAGTCACCACCATTTTTTAAAGTTGTGCAAAACTGACATAGAAAGCTGAAAATTTCAAGGATGGTCAGGAACATTTTTCTAAATTTACCTTCAAGTATAGATAGAAAGCTCCCACAGCTCCACACTATCCATTTTCTAGTCTCTTTTTTTTTTTTTTCCTCCATTTGGATGGCATCCAACAGCAGCAGTGAATATAGTGGGCCACCATCTTTTCTCACTCAAGCTGATGCATTGCTTAGGAAGAATCTCAGCTTTCAGGTATGCCCTTTTTTCATCTGAGTTATATATTGGATCTCCACCGTACAAAATACAAGCTCTGATTTAAGTTTTGTTAGTGTTTGTTACATGTCTTGATTCTCTTCTGTGATTAAAACCAATTTGATATTCTGTTGGTTATTAAGCACAAAGTGGGCCACCCATGATCAACAAAGACCAATGGATAGGTGGGGTCCACTGTAGATTGCAGGATTGACCTATTTCAGTCAGTCGCAGACGGATCGGAAACATGCTCATTGCTCTATGAAAATACTTCATTTAATAAGAGTTAGAGAGCGGATACTTAATGAGTGTTACCGTTACCGTTTGGGGCCACCTTGATGAATTTATTGCGTATCCATGCCACCCATACCTTTTCTCAGCTCATTTCAAGAAATTGTTCTGAAAATTAAGAAGATCCAAATCTTCTTTGGACCACACCACTGTAAAAAGTGGTGGAAGTTTGCCTCGAAATGAGTAGTTTTTTATTTTTATTTTTATTTTTTTTTTACATTTGATTGAGAAAGATAAAATGCGGACGTAAATTTGTCTCGAAAATCGTGCTACAGAACGTTGTTATTTACAGAAAATTATGTGGTAAATTTTGTGAGGTCCATAGTCATTCATGTGTATGATCCACACCGTCTATTTATTATAAGTACTCATTTTAGAGCATGAGCAAAAAAATGAGGTAAATATAATGCTCAAGTGAACCACACCACAGGAAATAATTGGCAATGGACACCTACCATTAATAGTTAAAATGAGTCGTAGGACTTAGATATATGCGTACTTGCCATCCAAACGGTTCATAATTTCATAGAGATGATGAATGGAAAACAAAAAAATAAGCTTGATGCAAAACTTCTGATAGCCTCATAGAAGAAATGAATGGTAAATATTCAATTTTCTTTATTTCATGTGGTGTGGTGTGATCAATCTAAGCTTTGGATTTGCCTCATTTTTTGGCTCATGCCCTAAAATGAGAGGAAAAAAAATGAATGGACAGCATGGATCAAGCACACACATAAAAGTGGGCCCCACTAAAATATAGGAATAAATAATAATCGACCGTTTACACGCCTTGTTTAAATAAAAAAATAAAAAAAAAATGGGCCGTGGACTGTTAGGAGGAGACTTTTCAATAGGTCACATCTAACTCCATAAATCAATGATCAGGATCATCCTTTAGATATGAATAATGGATCACATACCATTCAAATCAGCATTTATAAGATGAATGCATAGTTCCGGTCATCGTATCATCTCCACATATGGGCCCCAGGAAGGTTTGAACCGTGGACGTCCACCTGAGCTTTGGAAATGCTTCGATTTTGAAATCAAGCCCTAAAATGGGCTGATACAACGGATGGACGGCGTGGATAAGACACATACATCACAGTGAGCCTCAGTACGCAATCCGCGTCGCATAAGAATCTGGTGACGTGTGCTAAGCTAGCGCACGCGCGCGTGGAGTCCTGCCTTCTTACACGTGACCACACGTGACAAAATGACATACATGTGTAAGATCCTCCCTTTCCAACAGGTGGGCCTGATTAGATCTAGCACAAACTCAGGCCATATCGCTCCCTTGATGGCCTATAGCTTAAAATAATTCTTTTTTAAAAAGCCATCCATCTCTTTGGTGCACTTTGGTGAAATGATCTGATTTTTAGGCACAGTGGCCCACCTCATTCAAATATCGGATTTTTATCAAGTACGTGATTGGCACGTATGTTTGCGTGTAGATGGAAATGATTCTATACATCGCGACGAATGGTGCCCTAGTATATTACACGCATGCATTTCCCAAGTTGATTTCGTCAACTGTGTTGATGGAAATGGTTCTGTACATCGCGACGAATGGTGCCCCTAGTATATTATTATTACCTGCATGCATTTCCCAAGGTGATTTGGTCAACCAATAGGGTGAAAAATCTACTATTATTAAAGGGCGCGGATTGGCTACTACCCACCAGGACCGGCGGGGATTGGGTGCTACCCATTAGGACCTAGTCAAAGACGGACACGGATTTCACAGCAAGTTCCTAAGCTGGAAACATAGGTGCGGCCCACCGTGATGTTTGTGAGAAATCTACACCGTCCATACGTTTTTTGAGATCAATTTAGGACATGGAGGCAAAAATAATCCAGATCCAATATTCAAATGGGCTAAAAACATGATAATTGAACGCCTACAGTTGAAATATTCGTGGGGCTATAAAAGTTTCGAATCAGGATAATATTTTTGTTTTTGGTTCATCTAAGTAGCAATGATATTATGAAAGGTATAGATGGCATGTAAGTATCACTGTTGACCCAGGGAAGTCTCAACGGTAGGAATATCCCTGCCCACCTTTTTCTATAGTGCAGCCCACTTTAGTCTTGGATCGTTCTCAAATTTGGTCTTAAGTGCTAAAATGACCTCAAAAAACGGACGAACGATGTAGATTTATCAAAAACATTACATTGGGTCCCACATGGGTTTCCTCTGCAGGAACTTCTTTTGCAGAAATCCGCATCCGTCAGAGACGGACGGTCTTGTGTATGTGTTTTATCTCCGTTATCGATTCATATATATATATATATATATATATATATATATATATATATATATATATATATATATATATATATATATATATATATACACACGAGAAAAGGTACAATGAGCTCAAGCGTACTATAAGCTCCCATGAGGTCGAGCTGTGTAGGCCCCACCGTGATGCGTTTTGACCATCAACACCGTGCATTTGATGGCTCCCCTTTAAATTATGGGATATCCCAAAAATCAGTCGTATACGGAACTCAGGTGGGCTATCTCATCTAAAATTATGTGAAGACACCGTTAAAACATATAAAAGCACTTGGTGGGGCTCACCTGATTTTTCCATGCACCTGAAACTTAGTCTAAACCCTCATTCAAGTGGGACACACATAATGGATGGGCTGGATTTGCAAACCACATCTCGGTGGGCCCTCAAAAAATGGTTATGAATGTTTTAATGGTGCACGGCCCCTTTGCACTTCTGTATGTGGTGTGACCCACGCAAGTCACGGATTGACTTGATATTTAAGACCTAGGCCCACTATGGAATGGTGCATCTGACTGATGGGGTAGATGTTCGAAACGCATCACGGTGGGGCCCACACAGCTCGACCTCATGCGAGATGATTGTACCTTTTCCATATATATATGGAAAAGGTAAAATGCGACTCGAGCTGATTTTAACGCGCCATGAGGTTGAGTTGTGTGGGCCTCACCGTGATGCATTTCGAACATCTACCCCATCAGTCAAATGCACCATTCCATCGTGGGTATAGGTCTCAAAATTCAATTCAATCCGTGACTTGTGTGGGCCACACCACATATAGATGTGGGGAGGGGCCATACACCATTAAAACATTCATAACCATTTAAAGGGGCCCACCGAGATGTGGTTTGCAAAGCCAGCCCATCCATTATGTGTGTCCCACTTGAATGAGGGTTCAGACCAAGTTTCAGGCCCATGCAAAACTCAGGTGGACCCCACCAAGTGCTTTTATATGTTTTAACAGTGTCTTCACATAATTTTAGATGGTATGGCCCACCTGAGTTCCGTATATGGCTGATTTTTGAGATATCCCATAATTTAAAGGGTACACATCAAATGCACGGTGTTGATGGTCGAAATACATCACGGTGGGGCCCACACAGCTCGACCTCACGGGAGCTTATTGTTGGCTCTAGCGCATTGTACCTTTATATATATATATATATATATATATATATATATATATATATATATATATATATATATATACACACGGTGGGGCCCACACAGCTCGACCTCACGGGAGCTTATTGTCGGCTCTAGCGCATTGTACCTTTATATATATATATATATATATATATATATATATATATATATATATATATATATATATATGATGATGATGATGATGATGGTGATGGTGATGATGATGAACACAAAAAGGAAGCAGATTGAATAATCAAGTGGACGACCACACCACAGGAAACAGTGTGGCCACAGAAGTTTTGGATCAATACCTTCACCAGGTCCATGTTATCTTAATAAAAAAGGTTGGATGGCAATTAAATATGACAGGAAGATTTCAACGGTGAGGTAATTGTCACCGTTGCTTCCTGTGGTATGGCCCACCTGAACCTTTCATCTTCCTCCTTTTGAGTTCATACACTAAAATGATCTTTCAAAATAAATGAATAGCTTGGATAAAACACATACATTATGGCGGACCCGGCAGAGCCCCTGATAGATTGTCCCTCTCTGGCTAGGTTCCGGCGGGGACAGCAGATATATGGGGCCATCATATGTTTTGCCCACATAGTCTATCTATTTTGATTTTAGAGAATGATCCCAAAAAGGAGCCAGATTGAAGGCTCAAGTGGACCACCTGTGGGTGGGGATCAAATTTCCACCGTTGAAAACTTCCCGGGGCCCACCCTAATGTTTACTTGTTAGGGATTGAATTTCTACTGTTGAAAACTTTGTAGACCCACCATAATATTTATTTACCATCCAATCTATCCGTAAGGTCATGTAGGCATGTATAAAGTGAAAGCATAAAGATCGCATGAACAAAACTCACGTGGGCTATATCACGCGAAACAGTGGGGATTGAACACCTGACGGTGACAGAAGTTTTGTATCAGGTTGATATTTGTTTATACAGTTTATCTGAGTGATAATAATTCTATGAACGGTTTGGATGACATATAAACATCATGGTCAGCTCCAGGAAGGTTTCAACGGTGGTGGATGTTGCTGTTCCCATTGTTTTGTTGGTGTGGTTCACCTGAGTTTTTGATCTGCCTGAATTTTAAAATCCTGTCCTATTGTGGTCTTTCAAAACAAATGGATGGAGTGGATTTGTCACAGACATCTCTGTGTACCTTACACAGCTCCGGGCATAGAGATATCTCTCAAGCCACTATAGCTATTAGTACTCCTAGTTGTATCGAATCACCTGGACACTCCAGTCGATCGATCTGAACTGTCCATTAAGTTCAAAAAACATTTTCCGGGCTACCGTACGAAAATCACACTGATCGAATAATCTATTCCATTCCATCATTTGGTTTTAACTTTCTAGGGCCATCAATGATATGGGGGCTGCAAAAAGGATTCTCGGTATTAATATACCTAGAGACAGGGAAAGAAGCAGGCTATGGTTATCACGTGAGGAGTATCTTGAGAAGATCTTGGTCAAGTTTGGATTTAAAAAGAAGAAAAAAAAAAAAGTTAAACCAATTAGCACACCCTACGCTGCTCACTTTCGGCTTTCTATGTAGCAATATCTTACGTCAGATGAAGAAAAGCGGTATATGTCTCGTGTGCTCTACTCAAGCACAATTGATAGTCTTATCTATGACATGGCCTGTACTAGACTGGATATTTTACATCCGGTGGGTGTTGTGAGAAGATACATGTCAAACCCCGGCAAGCAACAATGGGAAGCAATGAAATGGTTACTTCATTACATACAAGGTATGACATACTACATCTTGACATTCAAAAAAAAACTTGTGGACTATGTAGATATAGATTATACAAGGAATGTGTATAATAGAAGGTCAACTTCCGGTTACTCATTTGTGTTAGCGGGTGGAGCTATCAGTTAGATATCGAAGCTTCAGTTTGTGGTTGCACTTTCCACAACCAAAGTAAAATATATGGAGGTGACGGAAACATTCAAGGAAGCTGTTTGGTTGAAAGGGATGATGAATGAGTTAGGGCTTCAGCAGGAAGCCTTGCATGTGCATTGTGACAACGAGAGTGCAATCAATTTGACAAAGAAATCAGTGTATTGCTCCCGGACTAAACACACTGATGTTCGTCATCATTTTATCTGACAGATGGTAGAGGAAGGAGATGTCACTCTTGAGAAGATTCACACTAGCGAGAATCCGGCAGGCATGCTTATGAAGGTTGTTCCTGCAGAGAAGTTCAAGTTTTGCTCGACTTCTCTGGGCTTGGTAAAGAAGAAATAAAGACAGAGTGTGCAGGAGAAGCGATGATGATGGTGTTACTATTGAAGATGATTGGAGATGGTGATAACAACTTGGAGCAGTGGAGTCGGAGGATTAAAGCCATAGTGGAGATTATTGATCAAGTACCTTTAATCTTATGCAGAGAAGGAATTTTCAGTTTGACTAAAGCCCACGTTGGTTCGACCGAAAATTTAGGTTTTGGCCCATTGCTCACGGTGATGTTTTATGTGTTTTCAGTTCAACACTCAGTCCGACTGAGGAATGTTTGTTTTTTTCCGATCCGACCGAAGGTTATATTTGGTCCAACCAATCGAAATACACAAAGTGCGGGTTTTGTTTTTAATAGGGTACAAAAATGTATAAATACTCTTGTAATTGCGTGATTACGGTTAAGATGAATGGAGCGGAATGTAGAATTAAGGGTTTTGAAGGGGAGCTAGGGTTTTCTACTCTAAGTTGTTCCGTCTCTTGTAACTTTCTGATTATAGTGGATTGATCATCGCTTTGTGCCATGGTTTTTTCCCGCAAGGGTTTTCCACATAAAATCTCTATGTTCTATGTGGTTTACTTGAATTTTTCTTTCTCTATTGCATTGTTTAATTGGATGTGAGGTTGCTTTTGTGCCCAACAATGAACAGGAAGTGATCAGGCTTACCTTGGCCCACCTGATGAAGTTATTGTGTCCAATGATCTTCAAGGTGGGGCCTACCTTTTCAATGGCTGGGATGTTGTATAAGTTACCTAGTGTTGATGTGAACATTCCTCATATAAACATGAGATTTAATGCTTCTACTATATTTGTTTATGCACTAGTTTTGAGTGCTTGTTTTTAGTTCTGTTGATATGATACTTCTGTATTGGTGTTTGGAAAATTTTCCAAGTCCCTGAGAAACATTTGCATTCATGAAGTTAAATATGATCTGTTTGGCGTATTTTTGCAGAAACGGAATGTTAAATCGACTGCGGGCCTAATCATGTTCCCTGTTCTCATCTGCATGCTGATGATCGTCTTCCAAACGGTGGTTAATTCTCAGCTAAACAACTCCAAGTACCAATGTGGATGCCAATGTGTTGATACAAATGGAAGCAGTACATGCCAGAACATATGTGGCTTGGAGTATTCAACTTCCACGCAAGCGATGGCTTGCCCCGTATCAAGACCAATAGAATGGCCTGCTCTATTGCAAATACCGGGCAGTCAATATCGGGCTGTTCAAACAGATAGCCACTTGTTCACCGGCTTACCTGACAAGCATTGCTTGGAGACGCGTTCTTGCCCTGTAACATCACTCTTCACTGGACAAAACAAATCAATTGCTGAGAGTATGTAATAAGTTCTAGTTTAACATCCCTTCACTTCTTTAAACATATGGAAACTATTGTGCAGTTCAGGCCATACTTCTTTAAATGAGGCGCATCAGCTAAGTGGGTCAGGCTCGAGATAACCTAACTCATTAGAAACTTATAAAATGTAATAGAAGTGTTTATTACAATTTATAAACTGGCCCATGGTTCTGTAATCCAGACCACTAGTCTAATGGGGCCCAACTGCCAATGGGCCACTTCCTAACCCCTTGATCTTTTTCCATTGAATGTAGACCATGGTTGTATTCTTTCTTATTTATTATCCATGTTGTAGGCCATCAACCAAAGGCTTAGAAATTTAAATCTAGGATATTTTTAGGGCACCTCCATCAACCATGGCACCCATAATGTCAATGGTCTGGATCCCTAGACAGTGGGCCACACATGTACATAAATTGGGAGATCATGACATAACAATTTCTAATGTCGAGTCATTGTTGCTTATACATGATCTGCACTATTTGGAATGACAATTCTTAAATTCAAATGTATGCAGGTTTGGTTCAAAAGTTGGTTGTCGATGAGTTTCCACAGAATGCAGCAGATCTTTCGGACATTGTTTCTCTATCTTATATTGTATTTATCGTTTCCATAAGTTGATTTTTTACTTATCTGCTAACATATGCAATGGTAACTAATGTTCTTCCTTCCAATTAATGGTTCTAGGGAACAGACAGAAATCCTGGTCGAACTAACTTTGTAGAACAAGCTTTCTTGTCGGAATCTCCACTACGTGTTCTCTTACCTCGATGTGTAGCCAATGTCAGCTTTATGGTTTCTGGAACTGTTGGCAGTGCTACATTTCAGCAAGGTATACATCTATATCTTTACTTGGGGACCATTAAAGTCCCTACCTTTGATGTTGACAATGTCCCAAAAGCTTTTAAATGATGCGTGGAACTACCCATCATTGACCCAGCAGAGTGTTTTATTTGTATATGCCATGTTGCAAGAATCATGCTGATCGGATGATTCTAACCATATGATAAGTCATGAAAAACGATAAAGATGAAGAAGAGAAAAAACAGGTTGAATCATAATCTTGAAAGTTGAAGCATCTACTCAATAGGCCCCACCATGGGTTGTTATGATTCCAACTGATGATGCTAACCATCCTATCTATGGCCTATAAAAATGGATGGCCTTAGCAAAATAATGGACATCCATAGATTGGGATCATCTTTTTAGCACGAACTTTGCGTCATTGCATTCCAATAGTGGCGTGGAATGAATAGACAGTCAAGATCAATGGTTGGCTGGCCCACATGTGATCTAAAGCTTGGCGGACATTGTTATTGTTGCTATGAAGGTGGGAGATGGTAGCATCTCTCATCTATAAAAGAGATATGTTTTAGTCAACAGTTATACAATAACATTATGACACTTTCCCTTGTTTTTTGGACATAAGAGATTGATTGTGTTGAAAGTTTATATGTATGGCGTGACAACTCATCAAGTATTAATAAAGAACTATATCAAGGTTACCGGAGAGGAAATTCTGCTAATGAGATCCATGAAATTCTTGGTGGTATGTTTGGAGGGGTCAGTTGGGGGGTCAATCTTATGATTTTCTTTCTTTTTAGAAGTTCATATATGGAATGCTGAGCCTTAATTCTGTTGTCACAGCTTATGATTTCTTGAATTCGAATGAGAGTAATTACAATGTGAGCTTCTGGTACAACTCCACATATCGCAATGTTGCTACTAAGCCACGCTTGTTGCGAATACCACGTTCATTAAATATGGTATGTTTCTTGTACACATTTTTAAGCAATTCATTTTCTCTTTTTATTCACGTCTTATGCTTCTAGCATGAAAACCACAAAATTACTGTCAGGAGAGTAGTAACAACAGAATTGACACTATAATTAGATAATTTCATCAATTTTTTTAGCTATATATAACTAATGAAATGGCTTGCGTGTTTGGTTGGTGTTTTCGTTTGCAAATTGAAAAAGCAAGGTTGGCCATTAACAGGAATTACTATATTAGAGCTCATGATCTATTTCATACCATGTAGGAATGTGAAGACAAAGAATCATTGAAGTCTCTAGAAATTTCTCAAATCATGTCAACAATGCTAGGAAATCTTTGAGGTCTAATGAAAATACATTTAAGGAACACTAATCTACCATGAGCATTCTAAAAAGCAATGGTCAAAAGATTTTCAGACCTTCAAGGACTAGTTTTACCTTGTCATGGAATTTTCTCTGTGTCTAAAAGTACGAATTAGGCTACCAGAAGAGTCTCATCAAATTTAAGCACTCTACCCAATGATTTCTACAACACTGACATTGGGACCTTTGATCATCATCCTCTACTAACCTCCAAGTAGGTGTCACATCTTCAGAGGACATACCTTGGAAAGAACTTTCCTATTCGAGGCCAAATTACTGACAGACACCTTAATCCTTTCCATTATGGATTCTTGTGTTTCTTTCCTTCCACACCTCCTAAATGACAGAAATGGTCATTACCCAAAGCTGTGTTCTTGTTGTTTGTTAGAGTATATAGTCTTCAAATATACGTGTGCTTCAATATATTTGAGTGTGATAGTACACCTATATTCAATGGTCACATGGTGCACCATATCCTTGGAGATATGGTGTATCTTTTTTATTTTAATTTATTTAATGAGGAGTTATCTCTTGTAACTGATTATCATTATAAACAAAGGATTCCAAAGGAGGAGCAGATATGTTCTCCTCTTCTTTTCCCTATTTCTACATTGTTGTCATTTTGTTCTCTTTTCAATTCAAAGGAAATCATCTTCACTAATGTAGAAGATCTTAAACATCAATGTAGATCTTAAAAGGCATAGAGTTAAGTAACTAAGATCTTAAAACCACACACGAAAAGCATCAATTGAATCCGATGTTTATTAGAAGAAGAAAAAAAGAAAAACAAAGAGATCCTTCCATAAGATTTGGGTAGTGCATGTTGGTACTCACCCAATAAAATATCTCACTTAAACTATTTGGACTTTATCTTATCTAAGATGTTAGTATATTTCTTTCTCTAAAATGCACGCTATTAGAACTTCCAAGTTAATGAAGGAAGAATCACATCTTTCTTGATGTCTTTTTAGTCTTCAGTGGCTAATGACTTCATTCTCAACTGTTCTCTCTCTCTCTCTCTCTCTCTCTCTCTCTCTCTCTCTCTGTCTCTCTCTCTCTCTCTCTCTCTCTCTCTCTATATATATATATATATATATATATATATATATATGAACTCAGAAAGCTGAGATGTTGACTCAATATAACTTATTTAGTTTTATAATTACGCTACTTGTTGATGTAATGAAACCATCGGAAGCCAACCAAAGGTAAAAATTATAGATGCATTGGTAAAGCTGGACAAAAGATTGGAAAATGTTGTCATGAGCAAGGCCAAAATTTTACTTTTTCTTATTTCGATAATTCATAGAAATCTATGTGATATTAGATCTTTGAGTGAGTACAAAAAACAACATTAGTTGAGGTTATCTCTATTACTAATGCTACTTTCTTGATTCATAAATTAGCTTTCTCCATTCTTATTCTTCAGTACTCTTTTGTGTGGCTGTTGCCAAGTTTGGCCATACAAATCATATAATCATGGTGGCCAATGGAGAGTTCCTATACAGTACTTTTGCTTTGAAAGTTATGTCTCATCAATTCCCTTTTTGTTTATATAGGATGCAATGGTAGCATTCTCCGGGGGAATGCTATGTGTAGTAACTAATTCTTTGTTCAGAGGTTTGGTTTCAGAAATCAAAATGATGGTCTTCTTTGATTTAGCCCACTCATAAGCCAATGCAGTACAGTTACTATGCTTGGATAGGACAGGTGGCATTATTACATTATCTCCATTCCTAAGGTCCTCTCTTAGCTGCTGTTAGATACACTCTCATCTCTTAAATTGATGGTTTGAATCATACACGTAAATTTTGGGTAGCTTGAGTCAATGAAATGGCTAGTATTTGGTATGATAAATGATAGTAAAACCATCAGTTCTCTTTCATGGTCTAGCTTAAATTCCAAGATGTCCGATGGCCATCTGGTTTTCAAGATCTGTAGGCTGCTGCATTGCTATGCTAGTCTTTAGCATTTTATAGTATTCAAGTTGTAAACCTGTGCTCTTTTGGCAAACTTTCATGGGCATTGCGATGGTTTTCACCTAACCTTTTACAGGACCTCTATATTAGTTTTGTTCTCTCAATCTGTATTCATCCATTGCATTGGACAACTACTTGCTAATGATGGTTTATTTCATTTTTAGAGTGCATGTAATATGCAAGTTAGTTTTCAAGTTGTCTCAGAATTTAAAAAACGCTTACCTGTTGCTTGCCTTATTTATGCAGTTTAAAAACAATACATGGCATTATAATTTCAATTTCAATGTTTTACACTGGTTTCTTGATGAAAAAACATGTGATCCATTTATATGCAGGTATCAAATGCATTCCTCAGACATTTTAAAGATGGATCCCTCCGCATTTTACTTGGTTTTGTCAAAGAAATGCCAAAGCCTGGAACAAAAATTGCATTGGACTCGTCTTATATCGGACCACTACTGTTCGCATGGGTCATCCAGTTGTTATTTGTAGTGAGTCTGAACCTCTTGCATTTGCATCTTATGTACCAATTCTGCTCTAATTTGAATATAAAGGTTCTATCAAGCGCTTGTGAACAGATAGTAACCAGTGTTCGAAGTATCAGTATTGCTATAAGTTTCGCTAGTCGGGGATATGGAAACAACATCATTTTCGTTGATAACAGGAAATGTGGGGAGACATGGGGAAAACAGTGGATTTTTTCAGTGCAACTTCAAGAGATGCTAAAATACACATATTTGCATATTTCAGAAGAAAAAAAATTGCAAAAAGAATGCATACATAATAAGTTTCCATTTAATGGGGGCCTAAAAGCATGTATTGTCATAAGAAACCATCCCTTCCATCCTATCTAACCAATTAACCATTCATCCAACCTTCTATCCAAATATCTATCGATATTTTACAATATCGACAACACACGATATGCCTGCAACCCTATGGCTCATTGGTAGACTCACAAGAGTTTTAACACAAGGTCATGGGTTCGAGCACCCATTGTGGTGTGAGTGCGCGGGTGTGTGTGGGGTGCTTGAGTGCATGTGACAAAATTTTTTTAAAAAAAAGACAACACATGATATTTCAATGAGAAATCATTGGCAACTACGAAGGAAATGAAAGATTATGGTCTCAATATTGCCCATGTTACGATTACGATAATATTGCATATAACCATGCACCCATAAAAAAATGAAATGGAAACTTTTTTAATAAACAATTTTTTGGTGATGTTATCGAAATATCGCCAATACAGTGGCGATACAAGCGACACTTGGAATTGACACAGTTGAAAATATTGGCAATACATTGGTGTGATACTTAGTGATACATTGTCGATACTTGGAATTTCTGAGACTACCGGTGTTATCGGTATTGCTACCCATGTTATCAGTATCACCAAGCTGGAGACAAGGATAATATTGGGGATATTTCTATAATATTGGGGATACTCCGAACAATGATAGTAACCATAGATGAATACACGGAAGGGCTTTTATCCGTTTTTATTTCTTTTGGGAGTTTACGATTATGATAGCCTTTTAGTCTACAATAAAATGTATTGCCAATTAATGTTAAGGTGTTGATTTTTAAAAATAATAAGTATATCTTAGCAACCATTAATCAATACATTTCCTTTACTGGTATCTGGTATTATACTAGTATGAAGGAAATGCTTGGAAAGCAATCAGTCATGTGTGTGTTTTCATGTTTAATGGTGTGCTTGTTTGCATGCAAAGGGTACAACATAGACACATCCAAGCACAATTTCAGTTTGTGCAAGTTGTGTATATTCATGCTTGTGTTTTTGCATATCCACTTGGTACACGAGTGTAGTTATGTGACACTAACATACAGGTAGGTGTGTAATTGTTATGGCGGTTTTTGTTTGAAGATATCTTCGAACATCAACTGTGGATTTATGTTCCAAAACAAATGATTTTCAAGTTTGCAATGGGTGTCTCATTGTTTTTATGTATTTATTTATTTATTATTATTTTTTACATTTCGATGCATCTTTCTTTTAGTTACCAATGCATGCTTAATTGTCCTCATTGTCAGTGGTTGCATTTTCCTTATAGAGATGGTTCTTGAGATTATCTCATGATTTTCATCACTGTTTTGCAACATCATGCAGGTTTTCTTGACGTGTTTGGTTTACGAGAAGCAACATAACCTGAGGATTATGATGAAAATGCATGGACTTGGAGATGGGCCATATTGGCTAATTTCATATGGCTACTTTTTTATTATCTCATCTATTTATATGATATGGTTTGCTGTTTCTGGATCTATTATAAGTAAGTTATGCCCATAACATGTTTTAACTTCATATGCTAATATTGGCATTGCATAGTTACTCATTTTCCTGAACTTATTATTCTCTCAATTTTATTTATTTATTTTTTTTGTAGGGTTGGATCTCTTCCGGCTGAATAACTATGTCATCCAGTTTATTTTCTATTTTGTTTATTTAAATCTACAGATCACTCTTGCATTTCTAGCAGCTGCAGTGTTTTCACAAGTAAAGAATGCTACAGGTTTATCTTTTTCCTTCAACAAAAATCAACGCCTATGTGATTTAGATTGAGCCCCAATGCCATTTAAATGGATACTTATTTGGAAATGCATACAATCGTATTCATTTTATGCTAATTGAGGTCCGCTTTTCTTCAGTTGTGGGCAGCATGTATGTGTTTGGATCTGGACTTCTTGGTGCCTTCTTTTTCCAATCTTATATCGAGGATACAACCTTCTCAAGTAAGATATCGGAAATATCCGAGAGATTGTAAATTTGAGTTATGAATTATGATCTCTCTAAGACGCTATGGTAGAGTAAGACCTATTATGCTTGTAGGGTTGTGGTTGATGACTATGGAGCTTCTGCCTGGGTTTGCATTGTATCGGGGGCTATATGAACTGTTCCAGTCTGCATTGGCAGGGCATTATCAAGGGACTTCTGGTATGAGTTGGGAGAATTTGAATGATGAAAGCAATGGCATGAAAGGAACTTTGATCATTATGAGTTCGGAATGGCTGATTCTGCTCTTTTTTGCTTACTACCTCGATCAAGTGATTTCTGCTGGGAGAGGAGTAAGAAAACATCCGCTATTTTTCTTAGGGGACTTCAGGAAGAGAAGCAAGAAGCTTTTTAAAATATTAAGCATAAGACATAGAGCGACTATATTTGTTGATTTGGAGAGTCCTGCTATTGATGATGAGGTAAATTCTATCTCAACTAGTTTGAGAATGGATTTCTATGATTGTTTGTTTCTAGAATTTGATCTTTTTGATTTGTGTGCTTGTTAGTATGTCTAGAATCTTGTGCACATTTACTTCACCATGTTAAAGGTTGATTTGTTATCCACATTAGGTGTGGCATACGTGCACATCAATCTTGATAGTCCAAGTTGTGGGCTCATGAGTAGGTGTAATGGCTGTCACCATAGCTAGGGGCATTTTTCCAGGCAAAATTTTCATTTTATGCATGTTAGGCAAGGGGCATTTTACCAAGGGAAAAAAAAAAAAAAAAAAGTCTTTTTCACCTATTTGTTGTTGAAGTCACGGCATGTTATAAAAACGTAAAGGGATGGTCTTTTCTCTTTTGAGCTTAGAACTATTTTCCCTTGTGCTAGCAAGATGGAGAAGGAGGGAGAGACAGTTTCTCTCAAGGGAGAGTTTTCTCCCATGTGTTTCTTCTCAAATCTTGTAAGGTGGAGAGGAGCTGTGATGGGTTTCCCAAAGGTTCTTTTAGTTGCATTAAGAGAAGTGAGGGATGTTTCTTTTTGTTCAATGTATGTGAGTAATTCTTCTCTTGTCTATTGTATTCTCTTTATTTTGCTAGTGGAAAATTTGTGAGTGTTTCCTTGTGGATGTAGTCACGTTGTGACGAACCACATATATCTTGTGCGTCCTCTATGTATTTCCTTGTATATTCAAATCTATGGTGATGGTCATTTCACATTTATCTTGGTACAATCAACTGCACACATGGTCGAAGTGCTTCCACAAGTGAGAGCTCAGTTCGTTTCCCAATTTGTAGATGGTGATCCTTCATTTCCATTGCAAAATATGGAGAGCATAGCTTGAAAGTCACATTGAAGATTGAACAGAGGACCTTAACCATCTTATTTTGCCAATCGAATTTAGACTGCTAAGTTTTTTCATTACCCATTGAAAGGAATAAATAGCCAAACCCAAATAATTGGGACAAGACATTGATGATGGTGATTTAATGGCCTCCAATTGGAAGGATTGGATCCTCCAGTTAGCGTGGTTCTAGGCTCAGATCCGTCTACAATTCCCACAATTTGGACTGATTGGATTGATGAATGCATGGTGGATGAGATAGCCCTTTCTAGTACAATGTAACTAGCAGTTTCCTCCTAATCATCACTATATAAGCTAAAAAATATAGTATTGACTTCATCAATTTTTATTTTTATTTTTTGTTTGCAGGGGTATAGAGTCGAAACATTACTAACAGAAGAGAGTCAAAGTTATCCTATTGTCTGTCATAACCTGAAGAAGGTGTATTTGGGAGAGGATGGAAATTCTAAAACGCATGCTGTTCAAAGTCTATCCCTTGCTGTATCACTGGGTGAATGCTTTGGTCTGCTAGGTCCCAATGGTTCTGGAAAGACAACCTTTCTTAATATGGTTAGTATATGCATGTCATTCAAATCCATGCATCATGCATTTTCCCCAATACAAACATGCATGCATATCTGAGAGCTGATCTAGTGCCTCTGGATGGATGGGAGGTATTGTGCTTCCATGTCATTGTTGCTAACATGACATACATGGACAGGATCAGCATCATCCAGTCAATAGGTCCAATAGTGAATGGTCCATAGGCAAAAAATACAATGTTTGGATGATTATGACCTTTTAATGGGTGCCATTATTTGAACATAAAAGATAAAAATCAGTAATAAGTTGCATTTAGTGATAAGTAGCTCATTTATTAGATGGTTGGGATAGAATAATCAAGGCAAATTTGGTCAATGGCGGAGGTTGTGTAATGCATCATACAGATCATCATATACATGGAAAATACTGAGGAATGTATATTCCATGCCATCAGATGCATTGTGTTGCATCCTAGAACACCTTGCTCGATAACCAAGTTGGCAGTCTTCCCACTCTCTGAAGGTGTGGCTGGGGATCAAGTCATTTTACCATACGATTGAATCATATGTTTAAATTATTTTCATCAGAATTCTCTTAATTGAATCCTATAAGATTTATGCAATTAGGAATTAGAGAGAAACTTGTGGGATTATTTCAAGCCTAATTGCCAATAGTTTAATCCAATACTTGTTTAATAGGTTTCAATAAAACAATTTGCAAGTTACATATGTGGTTCTTTTGGTCTTCGTTAGGGCATGTTGTTGCCACGGTTAGCAAAATGGCATATAGCAAAAACACGTTACAGTAATTGTTTGCGTTTAATCCAGTCTCGATTGTCAAAAGTGCGATGAAAGGTTACATGAAAAGAAAAAAAGGAACACCAAAAATTCAAAGAACGAAAAGTTCAGGTTTAATACAGTTTGGACTTGAAAAAAAAAAAAAAAAACAGAGAAAAAAAATGGCTACATATGTGCATTTTGTGTACACGTCTCTATTTTTTAAACGTTTAATCAAAATTATAAGGGTCTTTTTTTTTTTCTTTTCAAAAGTATGAAGTTGAAAACGGAATTTTCCTAACAGAGGTTATTACTTATTTTATTGGCTTAACTGAATGGTTTTCATTTGCTCTTTCTACAGTTAGTGGACTTTATGAAACTCATCTGTTGGTTTTATTTGTTTCAGGTGACTGGGTTTCTACCTCCCACATCTGGAACTGCACTTATTGATGGTTTGGACATAAGATCAAATATGAATCAGATCTACACAAGAATTGGAGTTTGCCCACAACATGAGTAAGTAGGCCTCACAGCCTTTTCTCCCCACTCTCCTTTTCTTTTTTGAAGGTGAAAGGTGAATCTCTTAGAAAAAAGCATAAACTCAACCAGTTCAACATCACTTATTAACAAAATGAATGATGTTTAAATGTTGTTGTACTTGTGCATTGAACATGAGTGAGATTAACAAAACAACATATCATACTCGAGAGACGGTTAAATTTCAGCGGATACTCTGTGATAGATAGATAAAATATATAAATGATGAGTCTCCAGAGTGTGATAACATTCCGGGTTAAATAATTATCTAAAATGTACCAAATGTGAGGAAGTATGAGTCTCTATCCCTGTACCATAGCCCAGTCAATACAATATCGGGTCTTCATTTAAGGAAGATGAGATGGGAGAATTCCTCCTATCATCATAGAAATAGTCCGGCTCGCTTCACAAGCATCGCCACCACCACGAAACTCAAATCTGGTTGGTGTTGCAAACACATTCCGTAACGTGGTGGGAGTGAGTGATCAACTCGGTGGAACAATAAAGCATAGGTTAACATGTTATCAATTCAATCAAGCGTAATGTAATGATAAAGTACATATCAAACAATTCTAACTACTCTTATTAATGCAAGTATGAATGACATGATGTATGCCCTCAACATACTCCTCATGCGACACCCTCTTCGTTCGCGGCATGCTTTCATCCCTGAGCTCCACATCTTCCGAGGCAAATGCATTTGATTCAGTTGTTATTATTCCATTTGATTCTAAGGTACCTCCCTTGTATCATTCAAACATGATCCATTCTGTCGTCCTAGTTAATCTCGGACGAAGAGGGTCATTGTGGTTACACGGAATCGTTGCACCACTCCCCCATCACCTCTTTAACGATTCATTTATACGAGATACAGCCTAGTTTCATACTCTATACAACGCGGCAAAACTCATCGCCTCACCGCAAATTCGAGTATGCTCGAGGTCACTTCACTAACGTCCTACCAGCGCGGTCTATTTCGGCCCGGCCGGTCCACTTATTGAGAATGGGACCCGGCCTGCAACCCGGACCGAACACATGCTACGCCGGTGTAGGCCGACATGCTCGAATATAGTGTCCCATACCACCATAATCGGCTCACGAGTACGGTTGCTCACTTTGGTCACTACGGGGGCGGGGCGCCAATTACACCGGAATCGTTACCACTCCCCCATCACCCATCGCCCCAGCGTAGGCCGACAGCTCGACCACGGTGTCCCATACCACCATGCCCGGCTCATGAGTCTTAGCGGATCGAGGTACCATGGTTAAAAGGGATTTCACTGGTAAGTTTGGTACCCTAGGTTCAAGCAGTAGCGACCAAACATGGTGAACATACATTAGACACATCGGGTTACTTGACGAGTCTGACTAGCTCGAGCGCACAATCAATTAGACGACATGAAGTGCATAAGCACTTCGCGTGGCCTAACCATTGTCACCAACTGACGTACGACTCGGGTTCGTCAAACACATCCCACGTGGCGACATAAACCTCAGCCACGATCTCAAATCTGGTACCTGACTGTCTGGACTATAGACATAGCCCCAAACACAATCAATTGTCGTCCATAGCATGTGGAGTAAAACATGATAAACTATGACATTCAAGAACACTAGAAATCATGTTATAAAGCATCTCATAAAGCATGTTAATAAAACAAGTTACAAAGCATATTGTAAAGCACTATACAAATAGGGATACAACTACATATATTTCATAGGTGAGTGGTTAGAGTAAATAACCACATGGAGGGTATCATATGTGACTCTAAGGTAGTTGAGAATCCCATCTCAGCACCTACCTAAGGTTCTAACACTTAAGCACTTACACTCACAAGCGATTTCACCACACAGTAAAGCACTATTTCAACATACATGACGTATGTTAGAGGAAATGCACTAGGATTGTCCCTTTACCAAACTAGTATTTTATGCGTATACATCATATTCATACAGCAATTAGTCATGACAATTACACCAGCAAATTTTATACGTATAGGGTATTTTCTAGGATACCCAATTTCAACATACATAGTGTTTACAAGGGAACTTATAATACGGCGATTCTTTTAAGCCAAGCAATTAATTTATACACACATAATATATTTATACAACAATTAATCATGACATAAACGCATCGCTAAAATATACACGTATACGGTACTTCTTACAATACCGTATTTCTACATACATGGTGTATATTTGTAAACATGTATTTAGGCGAACCCTTCCGCCAAATGAGTATTTTATCCATACATCATATATTCATACGACAATTAAACATGTCAAACACATTTTCAAAAAAAATACGTATACGGTATTTTATACGAATACCAAGAGTATGTGAAATTCTAAATTCTACAATTCTAATCGAAACAGAAAACGGAAAGCACTTTGTACATGTGCAATTGCATGCAGATCATGAATCTACCATTATCTGACATTGAAAGCATTGAAAACCGCAACCTATACACCTAAAGTCCTCACCTTGTGTCGTAGAATCGTAACGGAGGCGATAGGTTCGCTAAGCTTCCTTATACGGGAGTTTGGCAGCCTAAAGAACGAAACAGGTTAGCTATTTCATAACCTGTATCCTATACATATCAAAACAGGTCTAGGGTTAGGGTTTATTACCTTAAAACGGAGTCGGTATCGCCGGGAAAGCGTCTGGAAGGAGGTGGTGCAGCCCGTGGAGCTGCAAGAAAGTACGGCAGGGAGTTCCTCCCAGATCTCCCTCACTTTCTCTCTCTTTTCCCTCTCTCAAATCCAAATTCGTATGGCTGGAATGGGAGAAGGTTTAAGGTCCTTTTATAGCCTAAAAATTCCGAAATAGACTCAGGTTCAAGGGTTCTTTGCTAATATAGGTATTTCGTCATGGCTCAAAAGAGAGGTTCGGTAGCCCTCCTTGAGCCAAACGTCAGACTTAAGTTCACCACCTATGGATCTATGTGGGATTACGTTTTCGACTCGATCGGATTCTAGATCGCACGTGGCGGACCACTTTCAGTTCAACGGTCGGTGGGCCACGATCGAGAAATTCCAAGTACATGTAAATGTTCTGAAATTTTTCTTAATCAGGGTGTAATTTGGTCGGATTCTGACGGTCAGGTTGCTTAATACTGACGCGCAAGCGAAAGGTGCCAGATCACTATTCCTGATATTTATTTTGGAATAGGAATAGTGTTTTTCACACACCCTCGCTCCGAATCGAAACGAATGGCCATGGGACATCGGATGGACCTGATTTTTGAGATGATTGTCAAGCCCAACAAGGCGATCCTAAGTCCTTAACTGCGTTAATCGGATTTCGATGTGCGGTCTAGACCTAATCTGAAGTTTCAAGATGCACCGTGACGGAGGAGTAATGAGATTGATCCTAGATTTTAGGGTAACCTAGCGTCAATGATTCTACAAGTTTTGGGTCTTGCAGATCGTATTTAAAGCGATTCAAACAAATTTCGTAGCTAATCTGGTTTCACACCTAGTTACTTTGTCTCATTTCTAAAGGATTTAGTCCTAAGTGATTTATGGTCGGTGGTACTCGAGGCCTTTGTAGTTTGTATATAAAGTGATCCAAGTTATACTACTTAGCTAGTTTAAGATAGTGTCTAGGGTGAAAGTTCTTAGAAAATTTGGAAGATCAAGGTGATGAAGGGTGAGATTTGTGAAGGAAATGAGTTCAAAGGCGGCTTTAGACTTTGGGATTCAGTTCTTATAAGTTAATGAGGTATTAGGATCGACCCATTGCCTAAGGATGTCTAATCCCAGGTTGGCAAAAATCCGGGGCGTTACAGAATCTCTTAGAGAAAGAAAAACAACCAATCAAATGCTTTTATACGCAGATCCATTAAAAACTAGAATACCCAAATTGTTCAGATACTCAAATAAGGAAATGGGTTCCCCTGGTCTCCAAAACTATCTAGTTTTGAAGTCTATGCCTGTTAGTTGTTTTCAATTTAAAAAGTGACCCTTACTAGCTTGTCTACCAGCTAAAGTTGTGAACAGTTCGGAATTGTTCTAACAAGATTATGTCGGAGAGTTGTAGCCAATCCCCATGAGACTCCCAAATATTTAGCCAATCCCCATGAGACTCCCAAATATTTATCAGTTGATGATTCTACTATTGTCTGGTGTTAAAACTTAAGATGAAGCCTAAACATTTTGCACAAGGTGCTACCTTCCCTTAGCCATTGTTTGATGGATTTTTCAACTAGAACAATGAATTTCACACAATAATGGCTTTACGATAATTTATAATCTGTTAAATTACATGTCTAATCTTATTGTACATGAGTCTAATCACCCTCTCCCAGGTTGACGCATGGGTATTATATGTAAACAAACCAAAAACAATGAATGCTTTGAGAAGAATGATTCTCCTTTTCTTTTCTTCTGTATTTGAGACAACCCTGAAGGGTTAATTTATAGAATTCTATAACGACTATACAAGGTAAAATGATAAATACAAAATCTTCTATTTCTATCTATAGAATCGGCTATACAAGGCAAGGCATGTGGCCTGCTATACAAGGCAAGGCATGTGGCCTGTCTAACATCCCCCCTCAAACTAATGCGGGTCATCGACAAGTAATAGTTTTCCAATTAAAAATGAGTGGCGCGCAAAAGTCAGGGACTTCGTGAGAATGTCAGCAATCTGATCATGGGAAGAGACATGTGGTAGCGAAATGAGCCGAGACTGAAACTTCTCGCGGATGAAATGACAGTCAACTTCAATATGCTTTGTCCGTTCATGGAAAACCGGATTAGAGGCAATCTGAATGGCACTCAGATTATCTACATGGAGTGGAGTAGGATCTTGGAGATGAACGCCCAAATCATTAAGAAGTCCACGTAACCAGATAATCTCACTACAAGCTGCTGACATTGCTCTATACTCAGCCTCTGTGCTGGATTTGGAAACAGTGGCCTGCTTCTTACACTTCCAAGAGATGAGAGAAGTTCCAAAAAAACACAGTAGCCAGTGGTAGATCTGCGGGTGAGAGTACAGCCGGCCCAGTCAGCATCAGAATAAGCACGAAGGTCCAGAGAGGCCGTGGAGAAGAAGAACAGAGATCGATCCAGAGTTCCACGTATGTACCGTAAGATGCGCAATACTGCAGTCATATGAAGAGTTCAAGGAGCAGAAACAAATTGGCTGACAACTTGGACCGCATAGGGAATATCAGGGCGAGTCATTGTTAAGTAAACCAGACTCCCAACCAAACGGCAGTATAATGTGGAATCTGCAAGGAGTTCACCATCGTCACGACCATATTGAATGTTAAGTTCTAAGGGAGTCTGAACCGTCTTCTGATCCGTTAAGGAGGCCAAGGTGAGAAGATCCTTGGCATATTTATGCTGGCTGACCAGGATTCCACGTATAGAATGCGAAAATTCTAAGTCCAAGAAAGTATGTTAGATGACCCAGGTCCTTCATCTTGAAGGATGATTTCAGAACGTCCTTTAATGCCGAGATGCCAGTATCATCATTACTAGTCAGAAGTAAGTCATCAACATAAACGAGAACAATGACGATTCCATGCTCAGAGGTGCGTAGGAATAAGGATGGATCATGACCACTTTGAGTAAAGCCAGCTCCTATAACAACATCATGAAAACGTTGGAACCATGCCCAAGGGGCTTGTTTGAGACCGTATAGAGCTTTCTTTAGGCGACAAACTTTATCAGCAGGGATTAAAGAACCAGGAGGAGGTTTCAAATATACTGTTTCTTGGAGGTCTCCATGAAGAAAAGCATTTTTCACGTCCATCTGAGTGAGAGACCAAGAGCAAACTGATGAAACTGCCAGAAGAGTGCGAACAGTTTTCATCTTGGCCACAGGAGCGAATGTCTCATCATAATCAATTCCATGTTCCTGTTTGTATCCCTGAGCGACAAGCCGAGCTTTGTATCGATCCAATGATCTGTCAGACTTGAGCTTCACATAATAAATCCATTTACTGCCAATTAATTGGTGGTCAGGAGGTCAAGTAACAATGTCCCACGTATGGTTATCATCCAATGCTGCAAGTTCTTCTGCCATAGCCTTCTTCCAACAATCATGACTGGCTGCCTGATGGTATGAAGTAGGAATAGATACAGTATCCAGGGTAGTATTCATGGCAGACATAGAGTATCAAACGATTAGGCTGTCGATGTTCACGAGTGGAACGTCGTACCAAGATAGGATTTGGATCGGTTACAGGTACAGTAGGGAGGGTAGTAGGTAATGGATCTGTACGTGGTCATCGTGAATAAACCTGCAATGGACAAGAAGGTAGACTCGATGCAACCGGAATGTTAGGAAAAATAGTAAGACCAAGAGAGTTTGGTGTTGGCGAAGGAGGACCAGATGAATGGAAGGCAATATGCTCAAGAAAAATAACATGTCATGATACCTGTACACGACGAGAGACCGGGTCATAGCAACGAAACCCCTTCTGAGTTTCTCTAAATCCCAAATACATACATTTTACTGATTTTGGAGAAAGTTTGTTACGTTCACGTGATGCCAGATGAACATAACATACACAACCAAAAACACGAAATATGGAATATGTAGGAAGAGAACTAGTGAGAACAAAGTAGGGAGATTTACTATTCAGAACTGTGGTTGACAAATGATTAATCAAGTAGACTGAATGCATCATAGCTTCCGCCCAGAAGGAACGAGGAATACTCATGGCTGTCATTAAGGTATTGGCAGTTTCAACAATATGGCGATTTTTGCATTCAACCACCCCATTCTATTGTGGAGTATCAGAACAGGTGGTCTGATGAGTAATCCCATGACCCTGAAGATATGTACGAAAATTGGTGATTCTCCTTTTCTTTTCTTTTCTTCTGTATTTGAGACAACCCTGAAGGGTTGAATTTATAGAATTCTACGACGACTATACAAGGTAAAATGATAAATACAAAACCTTCTATTTCTATCTATAGAATCGGCTATACAAGGCAAGGCATGTGGCCTGCTATACAAGGCAAGGCATGTGGCCTGTCTAACATTATACATGCTCTACCTTTTAAGTATATTCTTATGACTCCTTCAAAGGATTTAGTGAAAACATGAGTTAGCTTCACTTGGCCGAATTACTTTCTTTTTTCCTTGTAAATCATCAAACATGAAAAACTAGTCAAGAAGTTTTCATGAACAAAGTGATAGTCTATTTTACATGTTTATTCTTTGGTGGGATATAGGGTTACATGAATGGTGGCCTTATTATCACAATATTTATCCAATTGGGCAATTAGATGATTTGTTAGAATATGTAAGATCTTGTTTAAAATAATGAGAGAGTTAGTAATTCCATTGAAAATATGTCACGTGCAAGCTATGACTAAAAATAAAACAATAATTGACTAATTGTTTAACAACTTACAAATGATTGCTTCACATTCCTCAAGTCTAGAAAACTGGTCAAGCCACTAAAACAAATAATTGTATGAGTACTTGAGGATATGATATAGTTTGAAGTTTGAACTATAGTTGCACGAAGCATGAAGCAAAGCAGCAATGGATTCGGGTGCAGGAGGAGGGAAGTGTCTATCTTAAAATGTTAGCAAGTATAAATAGGCTACGAAGTAGAAGCGGAAGCACGAGTCTGAAGCATGATTCAAAGTAGGAGCGGTGTCTAGTTAGAACAATCATGCAGCTAAGAATTGAACATAAATAGTCAATCCTAATTTCATGTTAATTTATCAAAGACATGGTCCAAAATAAGAAGATGCCAAAGAAGGGAATGGCCCGGCAGACGGGTTGGCCAAAGAAGGGAGTGCGAGTCAAGTGGACCGGATTTTCTGGGAGGCCTTTAGCTTGCCCCATCTTGTTAAGGGCCGGTATCTGTTAGATAAGGCGGGGTTGGGCTCAATTAGAGAGCATTGATAGAGTTTCGTTGTATAGGATATGATAGGCGGGCCAGCCTTCTTTTTGTAGCTGGTCTTTGCCCTAATAGCCTTGGCCTGTTTTGTCTTGTTTAATCAATGAATTCATAGAGATTTTCAACCAAAAAAGAAAAAGAAAAAAGAAGATGCCATGATCACGCAGTCAGATCTTCAACCAAGTAACTATTTGTAATAGTAGAGGTGAAAGAGAATTCATATGCTGCTGCAACAGAATGAGCAATGGCAGGTTACACTATTACTAGGCATTCTCAATTGTATACCACGCCCCACAGCCAACTTCCATGGGGGTCCGCTCTATGGCAACATCACTCCCAGTAGCCCTTTCCAACCGGCATGCACCAGACACGGTATTGGCTCCAAACCAAATGTTAGGTACCTAACCAACATGCCAAAAGCCCTAGGATGGATAGAATGCATCAAGCTAAGCCTTCAAACCACTATGAATTTCTATGGGTCCCTCAGGTACCCATGGACCAGGGTACCCATTGACTACTATAAGCATCCAATTGCTCTATATATGCTGATGGGGAGATTTCTAGAACATACATTAGAAGTGAAGATCAAGTTGTGGCTACTTACGGCAAATTGACATGGTAAGAAAGATTTAGGGTTTAATGATGAGACAACTGCTGGATTTGCACTCAATTTTGAGGGTGAGTTTTGAAGACTACTCAAACTGAGTAGAAATTTAAGTGGATGATGTTACAAAAAGTTTCAGTTCACTTGTTTTAGTCTTGAGTTGGAGCTTGATATAATATCACATTCGAATAAATATTATTCCCTCAACTAATATTTGCATTTTACTGCAGCTTGATTTGGGAGAATCTAACTGGAAGAGAGCATTTGCTTTTCTATGGTAGACTGCGAAACCTTAAAGGCGCAGCATTAATACAGGTACGATGGCTTGTGCTTTACTATTCTGTTCCTGATACAGTTCTTTGTTTATCTTGAATTATCATTGTGGAGATATCAGGCAGTTTGGACGTACCAAAAAAATGAGAATGACAATGAATATGTGTGGATCTGTTCACATTTTGCACAAGTGGAACTGTTTCTTGAGAAATGCAGATGGTGGGATGTGCTCAAATGCCATTGATCTGCAAAAAGCACCTGAAAAATGCGAATGTAATGTGTGACAATGGGTCAGACCTGCTATCATCGGATTCTCAATTTGGGTGGTGGATGGACAGTTACTTCAACATTTCAGTTATGCCCAAAAAATGTTCACATGATGGTCTGTTTGTCACTGTTTGATTTGCATTAGCTACCTTGAAATCTAGATATGAACATTTTATCACTCGTAAGGGTGCCCAATGGGAAATAGTGCATGTGGTTAATTGATGATTGTGAAGACTACTGACTAGATGCTGTTTGACTTGGACAGACTAATATGGAAGGAATTATATGATCCTCAAGACAAGGCGTATACTCAAGTTTTCAGTTTGCATAAGTGGTACCCATGGTTCGTTGATCCAGACCATTCACACTGATAGACAAATCCTAACCATGGATTTGAAAAGCGATTCTATTTCTGTACTCCCAAGAAACCTTGGGTGTATATGGGTAAAAAGCTCTAAGATTAATGTAGCAATGGTCATTTGATTGAGTGGCTAGGCTCTTCGAATTTGGGAACTTTTGGTGAGTGGTCCAGCCACAATGACCCATCGTATCATGGCCATGGACCCAGTTCTACAAACAGAAAAACCAAGTATGCTGATTCTAGAGTACCTCCTAAAAAGTAACCTGGAAATGAATAAGCCACCAATCCTAACGGTAAACTGTATATTATAATTCTTGCTGTGATCATGAAGGACTGGACATTCTCCTTCAAAACACAGGCTCATTGCTTTGTTTTGAGCTACACAGGCAGTGGATGAATCCCTGAAGAGTTTGAATCTTCACGAAGGCAATGTGGGTGACAAGCTTGCTGGTAAATACAGTGGCGGTATGAAGCGAAGGCTAAGTGTTGCAATTGCACTTATTGGAGATACACAAGTATGTAAAATAATCAGATATCTTATTGTGAATACTAATTCAAAAGACAGGAATCCTCACTTCCAGTGTGACGGTTTTTGTAGGTTGTCTTTATGGATGAGCCCACTACAGGATTGGATCCAGAGTCAAGAAATAACTTGTGGCAAGCTGTTAAAATGGCAAAGGCAAACAGGGCTGTTATTCTTACAAGTAAGCCGATCTTTTCTGATTCTTATGATCATAGTTGGTAGGTTCTAAAACGAGCAATGATACAGTATTGAATGGGACCATGTATGATTGATGTGGACCGTTGGATGAGAGCACTCCACTGTGGATTGCCCATTGACCCCAATAGCACCCTTTTCAGATTATAACAACCATTCAAATAGGGACCTGCAAAATGGGAAGTAAGACTATTTCTACTTGTACCATCCATTTTGCATGCCCTTAGTGGTTGGGATGTGATTATCTAGTGATGTCTATTTTTGGGTCATTTGCAATATACGGTGGATTCCTCCTATCAAATAATATTTGCTCAGAATAGGGGGCCCACATTTGGCATTTACAATCTGTGGTGGATTCCTCCATTCTAAAAGTAAGTTGGAGAACCATGCTGCTTTCCCATTTCATTTTTTATTTCTTGTCAAAACTGGAGCAATTATTAGTCATCATCAATGCACTTGCTTAGGAGGAATGCCGATCACAAGAAATTTTTTTCACAGTAGTTTTCGTGGAGGCACATTGAAAACTCATAAAAGGTTTGGAGGACCCATCTAGTGGGCCGCCACACAGTATCTGTGCCATGCCCAAAAATCAGGCTGGTGTGATGACCCTAAGTTCTTAATCTGAAGAATAAAATACCAATGCCTATTTTTGTTCCTTTTCCAATCAAGCAGTTGGGATACTTAATGTCCTGACTTTGGAGCATGACCCCTGCATGCTGTAGCCAGTGGATGAGTAGTCCGGATCCTGTAAGTTAGCGAGGTATCCCAACAAGAACATGTGTGCAAGAACATGTGCAAAAAATCATTAGCAATTATCATTCCTTCTTGTTTTGTATCAAATGGTTTTGTAGCAAATTGTGAGGATTGTTGTTTTTTCTAAGGCCCTGTTTGGTTGCCACTTAAAAATGAGCTTATCTCATTTTAGTTAACAATAGTTACGTATCAGAGATCATAGTTCATATAAATTATGGGGGATCAAGATTTTTAATCCTTAACGAATTCAATAATATAGAATTATTGTTAACTAAAACAAGAACTCATTTTTAAGTGGCAACTAAACAGGTCCTAAAAGTATCCACTTAAACATCCAACGTGAATATGAAAATTATCCATGGAGCAAGCCTCTCATGCAAGCTTTTTGGATGTATTATTCCTGGCATTGAAAACATAAGTTCCTCCAATAGCAATAAAACAAAAATGTATACGAATGCATGTAACTGCATGTCATATCTTTCTTACAAGATTGAAACTCGATAGTTTATGTGTTGCATTGTATACCCATGTAAAACAATCATATCTTCTCTTTTGGGTCTTTTTGTTTTGTTTTTATTTTATTTTATTTTATTTTCGAAGTTTATTTGTCCTTTTTTTCAAAAGACTAATGAACTAATAGACTGAAGATATGAAATCATCTATGATAAATTTAAATGTCTGTACTTCATCCCATGCATCTTTTGTGCTGCATATATTGGGAAAATTATATGAGGAGATGAACTGCAAAATGCAGCAAGATTTTAACTAGCCATGTACAGGCAGGCCTGAATCAAATGACATCAGCTGCATTACTGTTACTTCTTTTTCATAGCGTATTCAATTTGGGAAGTAGAAAGATATCCTTTCCACATTTATTTGAAAATTAAAATAATTGTGTTTTTTTTGGGAAAATTTAAATAACTCAAGGTGACTTCTATTACCAAAATAGCTTTAGTTTTTTTCTAAACTTAATGCACACACACTTTTTAATTTAGTAGTATATACTGCCAAAATAACATTTTTTTTAATTGCTTCGTAAATCCCTCATAAAAAAGGCTCGGCCTCATTGCTTGTTCTATTTATTGGTTTTCTTGCCCTGACCTCAAATTGCTATAAGAAAGCTAAGATGATGGCGATTATTGTTTTCTTGTCCACTCTTATGTTCTGTATTTGTTTTGGTTACTGAATTTCCATCATTTCCCCAGTCCTGTGCATTGCATGGAATTATTGCTTTGTGTTAAACAAAGGAGAAAAGATCTAGTGCATAGAAAAAAAAGGTATATGCAAAAAACCATTTCTTTGGGATCCAATTAAAATGATGTATGCACACACCAATCAGATTTAGTCTGACAACTAGTAACATATTTCCTGTTTTAAATATATTAGAAGATTTTAACGTAAGATATGGATTTGGATGACAGCACATTCCATGGAAGAAGCTGAGTTTCTTTGTGATCGTGTTGGCATCATGGTTGGTGGCAGCTTGCAGTGCATTGGCAGCTCAAAAGAGGTATTTAGCATGACTGAACACTCATGGTGCGTTTGGATGCACTAATGAATTGAATTGCAATTATTAATCTAACAAAGCAGAAATAACCAAATTGTGATTTGATTAGCATTCATATTGAGAGTGTGGGCTCTAAGATGCAGTTCTGTTACTTTCAAGTTGGACCTGAAAGAAATGTAACCTTGAGTATTGATGCTACGAGACATCAAGAAATTTGTCACCTCCTCTTGATTCAAATGTTTGCAATTCAGTTCACTAGTGCATCCAAATACTGTTTCATGAATTAAATCTGTGGCAGCTACATGTTTCATCTCAATATCATTTCCTTCTTATTAGACCATAGATGTAGTTGACTCTTGATCTGTTTTTGATAAGATAGTTCTCGTTGCTGATTTGCATATCATCAAAGAACGAATTAGTCTGCTTGGTCAATGCTCAAAATAATTTTCAGAAAAATACAGACTCTGGTGTGATTGCTTCGAGCCATGGTCACTTGAGCTTTTTGCCAACTGCTTTCTCGATTCTGAAAACCGATTGTTGTTATAGACTTGCATTGTTTTCACCTTATTTCTTTTGAGATTGTATGGATGCTCAATCAAACTGAATTGAATAATTCAATTCGGTAAAGAGTAAATAGACAAAAGTGGGCTAGCCACACTCCATTCATAGTGAGGTGCAGCCCCTCCAACTGCTAATCAGTATCATTTCAAGTCCAACTTGAAATTCACAGATTTGCAGTTATGTGTTTGGTTACAATTTCGAATTAAAACCGTGCCACCCCCACTTTGGCCTTTTCCAAGTGATTTGAATGAATTGCAGATCAGTTCCATGAGTCCCACAAAACACCTTTAGGTACACTTTAAGATATTTTTCTCTGTGTCACAGCTTAAAACAAGATATGGAGGATCATACGTATTGACTATCTCAACAAATCCCAATCATGAGAAGGACGTCGAAGACATGGTAAGCAGCCTCTCTACGAATTCGGTGAAGATTTATAATGTCGGGGGGACACAGAAATTCCATCTACCTAAGCAAGAACTAAGAATTTCCGACGTATTTCAGGCCATCAAAAACTTTAAGAGACACGTCAGGATTGACGCATTCGGCCTAACCGATGACACATTGGAGGATATCTTCACCAAAGTAGTGCATGATACGTCATAAAAAAATAATAATAATAAAATTTTAAAAAAAATTTTAAAAAAAAACCCACCTGATTTGATACGTAAAATGTTCTTTCCAAAATAAAAATGTCAGCATTTCTAAATGTTGAAGAAAAAGAAGAAATGCATTTTTTAGCTCCTGGTCTACCCAATCAGGTCCATGCCTCGAACTGTTGATGGGCCCGCTCAACACCAATCTGATCAAGATCAGATGTGGATAAATAAATGTACGCTGAATATCTGATGCATATATACACCAAAATATTCAATGAATGAATATACACCTAGCAAGCATATTATATATATCGAATCAGGTTTTTTTTTCACCATGTTATAATACAGATTGAAGAAATCTAATGTGAACACTGGATGTAGACTGTTGCATTGGCTGTCACATTGATTGCATTGCACCATGCTCTGATACAAGCTGTAATCTATCAAAGAATATTTATGTAAGAGAGGATGTCTATCAGGAATGTAATTTTCTCTATGAGACAATCTTCTCTCATTCCATCTCTCTCTCTCTCTCTCTCTCTCTCTCTCTCTCTCTCTCTCTCTCTCTCTCTCTCTCATGTAAGAGAGGATGTCTAACAGGAATGTAATTTTCTCTATGAGACAATCTTCTCTCATTCCATCTCTCTCTCTCTCTCTCTCTCTCTCTCTCTCTCTCTCTCTCTCTCTCTCTCTCTCTCTCTCTCTCTCTCTCTCTGCTTAGATAAATAACAATGTTGGTTTGGAAACTCTGATCTGAGTCGGCTTTGTTGAAATGGTTTGAGTCGCTGATTTTGTTAATTTAGTGAAAATAGAAATGATTGTGATCTAAGGGGGGTGTTTGGATGGAGGAAAACAAAAATGTAACCTGGAATTGTCATGAATTGGTAAACCATGATTCTTCTTTTGTTGTTTGTTTGGATTGGAATGGATTCTTGTTTTACATGGATTCCACATACGGCCACCTCGTCTGTCTTTTGTGCTGTAGAAATCAATCTAACATCTTTTTTGGGAAGAAATGAAGCCTGTAAACAAGCTGAGAAATGGAAATTAGTTTACAAGGTTCTTTCTTTCTTCTTTTTTCCCCCCTCTAGTGGATAAGTTTTCCATGGAAACTGTTTTCATTTCCAAAAGCTGTTGTGATGAACCACATGCATATAAGCATATATGGGTAGTGATCCAAATTGTATGTATGGTGGGCCTCTCAATGTGTGGACTGTTCATTGTTGTTTCTGCATTGGTGAGCGGGAGTGCCAGAATTGGAATTATGGCTCCAATTCGAACCAAACAACAATGACCCCGAGTGACGAGGTAGGCAGACACGTAGTGTATGACCAAGATTTGGAGAGATCGGTTGCCTATTTAGCCACTCGCTCAATGTGTAAATTGGATCAAGCGATATTCAGACGGTGGGGTTCGTCCTCTGATGATAGGTTGCACCTTTGCCTTCCATACAAAAGGACTTTTCAATACAGATAAAATGAAAAAGAGAAAGAGATCCTTACAGTCGGTTGTGAAGAACAGTTGAAAGACACCTCTCCGATGGATGAGTTAATTCCAACGTGCGAGCGTAGACTCAAATTACAGCTAAAATTATCATCTAATTTGGTTACCGCTACGGATTACCCTAAGGAATGTAAATTGGCAAGCTCGGAAAATAAAGATTACGCTTAGGAAATGTAATTTGCTTAACAAAGAAAGTAAACGATTACACTAAGGAATGTAAATCAACAGGATAATTTGAAAGATAGATTTGGTTTGTTTGGGTTGGTGTGAGACATCTTTTCTTGTTGAAATCCTCTTTTATTTATAGCTTTGATCCAATCGTTCTAGATCCTTCCCACGTTCTGACAGTTACTATAACTGCCCCCCATTACTTGGCTTCTAAATATTTCCCAAGTTCTGCTTCCTTTGCTTCTTCTTTCGCCACCTGTCATGCAATCACTCGAGCTCGACTGCCTTTCTCTCGACCACTCTAGTAATGCATGGCACCGCCTGATACGTCCTACTTCCACTTATCAAGAAATCTCCTCCGTACATATCGGCAGATCTCTGGGCACACCATGTGCATCCATACAGATCACACATAATCCCCTCTGATTAGTAGTGGCAGGGTACGGCCGTAATGGGGACGAACATTGCCCCTCATGTCATTGTACCTCTGACAGTGAGGTGATAGTGACGTAAGACCCCTCATTAATGGCGCATTAAATGTGTACATGCGTCGCTTCGGCGATAACAGCCTTCGGCCTACTCCTCAAATGTGTCAGTGTCGGTTGCGTTTAAACGAAGCGTTGGAGAAACCCTGTCTCGACACGTGTCTTTATATCGATCCTGACAAAATCATAATGATGGCTTAATAAATGCACTCGTTCCTTGGCTGATATAAGCGTCGTTTTGAAACTTCTCACCTCGCGCTCTCATTTCCTTTTCCTAATCCAGACTTTTTCCCCTAAAAAAATATTGCTTTCCTTCTCTCCTCTCCAATGGTTGCCTCTTCCTCATCTACTCCCTCCTTCAATCAAATGGACATAATTGTTGTGATGGACATTCTTGGAGACAAGTGCGTCGAGAACACGGTCTTTAGATCCCCTCTGGGCAACAAATATCTTTGTTTGGGTCGTGCATTCTCCACTGGGACAAGGGCTGAAAATTTTTGGCCACGGGATCCGTTCTTCCCTATCTGCCCTGGGGAAGATGTGTTGATCGATCTGGATCCATTCCTGATCCCGCGAATGCTTTGAAGACTCCCAAGACATGGCCGAAGCCCCTTCAAGATTGGGAATCTTAGTTCATTCGTGTGTCATCACAGTACGAGGAATCTTAGAGAAGATCTGGCATATATGAATGCATTAAACTCTCCGTCTGAGAGTATCAGGCAAATCTAGCTCGCCTTCTTGCTATGTCGGTGTTCTGGAGCACTTTGACGAACTCGTTCTTCTTCAGTTGCGATCCGATGAGCCCAACCATTATGGACATTTCATCTTTGACTGAGTTACTTCCCTTCGGCATGGCAGTTTATCCAGGCTTTGTTTCCAAATAACGTAAGGACTTCCCCTGCGAGACTGCCAAGGCCTACACCAACTTCATGAAGACCTACCACAAGCTTGATGGTCTGGTCGATGAAGATGAGCATGAGATGTTTCTGCTTCTTTGGATCTATCAACATCTACTGTGTGTGAATGCCTAACAGGTCACCACAGAATATGTTGCTTTGGCCAAATAGCTTTCCCAAGGCTATAGGATCGCTCTAGCGCCTTATATGCTTGGCCACTTGTACAGAGGTATCTATGAGATAACCCACAAGGGTCTGTACTCTGCAGGAGGACCATTGTGGCTCCTACAGATGTGGTTTTATGCCTACTTTCGACCTTCTCTAGTCCGTCATTTTATGCATGAAGGGAAGCCCTACTCTTCCTTTGGTGATCGGATTCTCCATTCCCTCTAGGAGAGTCTCTCGTACGAACTCTACCTCATTGCCATCTTTTCCTTAGACAAGACCAAGAAAAATAAGACTTTCATGCCCTTCTCAGAGGGAGAAAAATATGGGCCAAGTTGGCACACCGGCTAATTTGAGACGGATGAAGAGGAATTGGCCAGTCGGTCGCACCAGGCTTGGGGGAGTTATCTCCTTGGCCGCGATCTCCCGTATGGGGGATAGGTCGAGCAAGGTAAAAATGTTAAGGCCAGGGTCAAACAGTACTACCAGTCATTATTCGCTCTGCAATTCGGCCTCATCTAGTGCACCCCCTGCCCCCTCACTCACAAGACTTGCAACCAACCACCATACGGTCGCCTCATGGTGACCGACGCGAGCCTCTACTCATATCTCAACTTTCATACTGCAAAGGGGTGAACGCTCTTGAGCTCCCTAGCTATCCTGACCTACCTTAGGCGATGGATAGCTACCTTGAATGGTGGGAGCGTCACTACGACAAGTTGCTCGGCGGCAGGGATCCTACCGAGCTCGCTAGCCAACTCTTCTCACAGTTAGAGGCGAAGGGTAAGAAGAGAGCGGCCACTCTATCGACCGCCGCACCTACCAAGAAGACAAGTAAGAAGACACAATCGGCCGCTTTCTCTCCCCCCTCAAGCTCCGACCACCGAGGCTGCTGCCCCAACAAGCCAAGAGGTCATAATAGAAAGCCCTGTTGTTCCCATGCCCACTCCTCAGCCTTTGACAGCTCCAAGGAAGATTTTAGACTTAGGAGCTCTGCCCAATCCACCCCCTAAAGCGCTGGTTCTTTCTTTCCGGCGCATCAGTCCTCTTAAACCTTCTCCAATAATAGAGGATCGACCATTGCCAGCATCTTCAAATCCCCAATGGCCGTCAGGTACTTCTTCGGCTGAGGTCATATCTTCCTTTGAAACATACTTCAAAACCAAGTATTGCCCAATCTCTCTTTTGTTGACTACTCCACAGAGATCGAGGAAGGCTTGAAACGTCACCAAGAAGCTCATTTTAATAAGTGTTGGAATAAATGGAAGGATAAAGAGAGAATGAATAATCCTGATCTCCCCTTCGATGGGAAGTATCTCACCCCTTATCGTTCTAATCCGCCACCAATCCCTACTTCTACTTGACTGCTGGCAACCGTAATAAAAAAATCCTCCGGTTGTTAGAAATTGGCCTGTCATCTATGCCATCCAATCTGACCTAGGTTGAGATTGCTCGCTCATATATTTGCCTGTATTGAATATCCTGATTTTACATCAATTAAGTTTTTCCTGTTCTTTTGTAGTTACTCGAGAATTGACAGGTGCTAACAAATAGAGTTGTGGCCCAACCACCACAACAACAAACATCGGTGGTCACCAGTGGTCACCGATCCCATCATCACCGAAATTCTGACCATTGATTCAGAGGCAACGGTCGGTGCTGAAGGCCTCCCTACTCACAGTCCACTCAAAGTCAGTAATCTTCCTACTGACTCAGAATATATGATCCAAATCCCCTGCAGTCCTTCCGTGCTAGTCAGTCAAAGCGCGAGTGGGGCGCCTCCCCCTCAGCCATTGGTCAAGAATCTCCCGCTCCAGCTTATGCTTCTCCTTGCATGACTGGCTTCCATAACGGTTGAGGAGATCTCTGCTTCAATTGAGCCTGAGGCTACCGTCGAAGCAGTAGTGGCTGAAGCAACGTTTAAGGTCGAAGAGCCCACAGTTGAGACCGAAGAGATCGCCAGTCGCAATTATAGAGACGACCCCGACCGAGACTGCTGAGCTCGGTCCTCATCCGCCACCTATTCTAGAACTCACACCCACGGACGATGCTCCTGTCTTCAACAACGAAGATCTTCCTCCCAGATCTTCCTCCCATAGACGATATCATTTCTTCATTTGAGAGAGCCTTCGCTAGAGAATGACTGCGACCGAGTCTCCCTCTCCTTCAAGCAACCTACAAGATGTGAAGGCCGAGCTCCATGGTCTCCTGCAAATGGGATTAACAGGGTCCCTTAATGCCAAATCGGCCGACAAACTCGACCGACTAGTCGAATCGTACTGTGGCCATTCCTGGTTCGACCCTACTTCAGTCGACAAGGTATCCAGTCCCCAAGAGCTCCAGGGGCTACTCAAAACATGCTATCACGTTGGTGTTGTTGTTGACCGTCTTGAGGCCGAACGAGCCAGGGCCGAGTCCAGGAGGACCTCTATACACACCCGAGAATGCTGGATTGAAAAATTCCCAGGTCGAATTGGATAACCTGGAAGTCCGGATCACAACTTTGGAGGCGGAGTTAATTGCGCTGAAACAGGAGTTCGCGAGAAAGCATGCAGAACGCCTTCAACACAAAAGAGGGTCATTCATCTGGCCGCTGTTGTACACTATCAAACGGCAAATATCGGTTTTTCACGGTCAGCGGCTAAGAAGGATGCTGCATTGTAAGCTGCAAAAGGTCAATTGGGGGGCGGTTAAAGAATCTTTGCAGCGCTTTACCTGAATGGAGTTATAACTTGTAATTGTCTCTCTTTTATATATAAATGGTCGCCAAGCCATTTTTTTACATCCTGTCGCCCCTTTAATTTTCATTCTTGTTGTTTGTAACTACTTTCAGACTTGTTCTTAAAAGTTCGGTGGGACGTGGGTTGTGACACCCCGGTCCCTGCTCCAATGTGGGCGGGTGCGATGTGAGTGGGGCTGGATGCCTAGGCAATCTACTGCGTTGGGCGAGCTATTATTGCAGGTGACTGTGGACGGAATTCTGTCCCACATCGCTTGGGCAGTCGTTTGAAGTTCTAAATATATGTGGAGGCTCTCCCTTAATTATTATGATGTGTTTTAAAAATCCATGCCGAAGAAACCCCAAAGCAGATAATATTACAACGGTGGGGCAGGTCGTTACAAATGGTATCAGAGCCGAGGACGACTCTATTCCAACGGCGGGAGATTGCGACGCCCCAATCCTTGCTCCAATGTGGGTGGGGCTAGATGCCTAGGCGAGCTACTATTGCAGGTGACCATGGACGGAACTCTGTCCCACATCGCTTGGGCAGTTGTTCAAAGTCCTGACTATATGTGGAGGCAAAATCTGTGTGGGAGAAACCCTAAAGCGGACAATATCACAATGGTGGGGCGGGTCGTTACAACTTGGCTCTGATACCATTTGTAACAACCCACCCCACCGTTGTGATATTATCCGCTTTGGAGTTTCTCCCGCACGGATTTTTAAAACGCGTCATAACAGTTAAGGGAGAGCCTCCACATATAGTCAGGAATTCGAACGACTGCCCAAGCGATATAGGATAGAGTTCCGTCCACGGTCACCTGTAACAGTAGCTCGCCCAGCGCGGTAGCTCACCTAGGCATCCAGCCTCGCCCACATCGCACCCGCCCACATTGGAGTAGGGACCGGGGCGTCACATGGGTTGCTTTCGAACTTTGTGCCTTAACTGTCTCACGTTCCCAATTGTTTGGAACACGTACCGGTTTTCTAGCCACGATCACTCTAGATTGTGGGTGCTTAGACTGCCTATTTAAACAGCATCTGGTGCTTGCTCATACTCACATCATCTTCCTTTTACATTCCTCGCTCTATGTCCATGGCTTCCAACTCTCCCTCTCTTATTGCAAGTGATGAACTTTATTTGAAGGATATCTTTAAATGGGGTTTAAAAGAATACTCCCATTCCTCCCTACTATTTGATGCCAACGGTTTTACGATGTATGCTTCATCCACGGTCGAATCAGATGCAACACTTGGGAAGCTCGTCCAGATGCTGAAGCGTCTGTACATTATGGGAGATCGATTCTGTGAGTTGACCTTTGCTGACCAAATGAACTCATAATACCTTCGACAGTAGGCTTCGACCAAGGAGGAATCCATTGCAATGAGTGGAAAACATGAACTAGCCTGGTATGTTCGATTGCAATGCATTCAGACGCATCAATTCAACCACACCATGCTAAGGATGTTGCAGTCCTACCGAGCTGGATTAATGGAGGAATTGAAGGAGCAAGAATATGCCTTCTTCACCAAGGAGATGGACGATCTAGAGGATCTTATATTCCTAGATGAATAGATCGCCCTATCAGGCGCGGTCGAAGGCAAGCTTTAACGCCAAGAGAGTGGTTAAGAACGTTGTTTCTTCAAGCGCCCTTCGTGTAGATCAGTTGCCCCATCTCCTGCCACTTACTATTGAAAAAGAGGCTAGATGGGCTTCATCACAGGAACAAAATGAAGCAGAAATGTAAGCCCACCTTAAAGAGTTTGGGAGGATGACTACTCGATCGCTTTTAAGCTTCATGTTCCTGTTTTCCTTCTGTTGCGATGTGGTCGATGACCTGTGGAGTAGTGAATAAATTCTGATGCTAATAAATTTGTCTTATTTTGCATAAGGCATAGGATGTACTTCTCTTCCAGTAATGCAGCTTGAGTGTTTGTCTAAAGGATACTTGACGGTATCTTAGCCTTCAACCGAGCTTCTGTGTTACCATACGGCCGCGCAGTACTTAGCCACTTTTCTTCTTTTCATGCATACACTGACTCAACCCTAGTAACAGCACCACGTTTTTTGAGGGGATCCCATTTATTTTGCTACATTCCCCCATGATCTCGAAAACGAATCAACGTGGTGGCCGTCAGTCTCGGGCTCCCAACCATCACACCTTATCCAATCTGCATTAATGGTCGAATCTCATATCTATAAAAGCACCCCTTAGGATTCGAAACGTACCACGAATGAACACGGACAAGGAACTATGTGAGCACTACCTGAAACCACATGGATCTTCTTTCTCTGTCCATCAAGATCATGGAATAAATTTTTACAGAATGGCTCGACTCATTCTCTCGCTCTTCTCTTTTGCATGACCCTTATCCCTTTCTCAGGGACGTTGCTAAGTTACTCGAAGATCACAGGCCTCCACAAGAGTTTCTGAAGATCCTTTCGAAACTTCATCAGCTTGGAGAAGAATACTCCAGGGCTGACCGGGAGTTTAAACACAACATTGCTTCATTGTCACATTCGTTGGCCCTCAGTGTCAAGTCTAGAGCTCTCTCAACTCACCATGAAGCGGCTTGGAAGAATCAACTGCACTGGACTCGAGAACATTACCTTAATAAGGAGATGTTGCGGTCGATGTAGGTTGCATTGAACAACCTATCTGTCGACCTCATGGAGGCCCATCGTGTCTACCCAGACCATGATCGGCCTGAGAATGAGGAGCTGGTCACGTTCATTGAGTCCCAGATAACACTTTATTAGGGTCGTGTAGAGTCCAGCGGGGCCAAAAAGAAGTCGGCCAATTTGGAGTGTGCGGCCCTCGACCGACCTCTCGCGTTGATCACCCATTCCTCCGAAGAGCTCATGAGCCAGCACAACTCGTGGAGCGAGAGACAAAAGATGGCAATGAAAGCGAAGGTGTCGGCCGTTGAGAGATTTGAAAAACTCAAATCGGCCCCCTCGTAGTTCGACCACTTGACTTGTCAAATCTTTTCTTTCTCTTTCTGCATTTCTTTCCCTGTAATCAACTGGCCTTTATTCCAAGGCTTTTATTAAATGAACTACACATTTTTCTAACTCTCCTTGATCTAACTTTTGAGGACTTCCCACAGTGAAGGGAAGCAAAGTTTGAAGAATCAACCATTTATAGGAGCCTTCGCAACCTTCCTGTCCATGTCCTTAAGACATAGGTTCCTCCCTTGAGGACTTGCTCGATGACGTATGAACCTTCCCATTAGGGTGACCACTTCTTGCCTAAAGATTGGTCCTTCTGACCAATCGGTAGTACCATCTTCTAGACCATATTGCCTATCCCGAAAGACTTTCCTTTCACCCTTTTGTTCTATGCACGTGCCACAACCGCTTTATTGGCAACAATGGAATCAAATCCCTTATACGGACCTCGTCCAGCTCCTCAAGCTCGACCAAGATTGCCTTTGTGAACTTTGGAGGAGTTAATTTGGCCTGATATGTGATTCGCAATAATGGTACTGTGATTTCTAAGGGCACGACCACATCGTGTCCATAAGTTAATGCAAATGGGCTCACCCCCGTACTGGTGCGAGGTGGCGTTTTGTAGGCCCAGATTGTCTCGGACAACTTGGTATGCCATTCTCGAGAATTTTCTCGAATCATTTTCCTCAAAATGTTCGTGATTACCTTGTTGCTAGCCTCGACCTGGCCATTAGCCTGAGCATAATACGAGGTCGAATGTAAAAATTTTATACCATATCTATTGGCTATTGCCCGCACTTCCTTGGGCGAGAAAGTTGCACCTCGTTCCATGGTAATGGACTCTGGTATCCCAAAATGGTAGATAATGCTAATTTCAATAAATCCAATAATCTCTCAGGTGGCCAATTCCCGTCATGGGCTTTGCTTTTACCCACTTGGTAAAGTAATTGGTCGTTACGATGATGAATGAGTCCATGTGAGTCAAAGGTGGGTGAATCTGACTGATCAAATCGATCGCCCATCCACGGAACGACCATGGCTTTATTATGGGATGTATTTCGATCACAGGCACATGCCAGACCGGTCCATTCCTTTGGCAAGCCTCGCAACCTTTCATGTACTGAATGCAATCAGCCATCATCTTTGGCTAGAAATATCCGTAACATCTGAGTGTAAGTTTCATCTTTCTCCTGTCCTAGTGGGCCCCACAAATCCCTTCACAAACCTCGTCCATGGCTAACATATCTTCTTTCTTTGATAAGCACCGAAGTAAAACTCCATCGGCCCCCTTTTGATACAGCTCATTGCCAACCATTACATAATTTTCAAATGATCTTTGTACATTTCTATCAATCCCAGTATGCAGACTTTGCAAATAGCCCATGAGAGGAGCCCTCCTATCATCCTCCTCTGTTTATGCCTGGTGGACTTCCATTGTACTTTCTCTCTGAAAAATAGAAGGCAAGGATCTCCTTTGGGATGTGATCGATCGCATAGGCAATCCTTTAAGGGCGTCAAGCCCTGCAGCTAACTGTGTCATTTCGTTGGCATCCGCATTATGTTCCCTGATAACATGCATCAATTTGACCTCTTTAAATAGATCGAGCAATTGGACTGTTAGGGAATAATATGGCAGTAAAGATGGGTTAATCCTCCTGTGACGGTCATAGTTTTTGCGCCTAATTCCAATAACAGCTCCGGGCTGATTATCATGGCTTCATATCCGGCCTAATTATTAGTACAATCAAATTATAATTGGAAGGCAAAAATTCTTGTTAATTCCCATTGGGAGCAACCGAGATCACCCCGGCCCCAGACGTATCATGTGTCCTTAATCCATCGAAGATCAGCTTCCATGGTGTGAGTTGTACGCAATATAGATCAAGCATGCTTGGGAGAATTTGTTCCTCTAAGTGTAACACCCCAGATTTTTGCCAACCTGGAGATAGACGTCCTTAGGCAATGGATCGATCCTAACACTTTATTAACTTGTTAAAACTCATTCCCAAAGTCTAAAATCGCTTTTAACCCTTTTCCTTCACAAATCTCACCTTTCACCACCTTGTTCTTTAAATCTTTCTAAGTACTTTCACATTAGACACAAATCTTAAAGTTTAGGTGATGAAGAATAGTACTTAAACTAAAAGTTTCTGTAAATAGTACATACATAAATAAGATGGGCTTTTGACCATTAACCTTATGGAATCATCGACGAATAGGTTATTTAAAAACATCAGCCTCTCCTGCCTTAGGACCTTATTCTGCCATGATTAGGGCGTAATTTAATTAAGTGTTAATAGCTTGAACCACCTTCTATACAAACTACCAAAGGCCCGAGTATCAACTCAGACAGAAATCTTACAGGACTAAATCCTTTAGAAAATAGGCGAGAATTAGCTAGTGTTAAACTAGAGTACCTGTGAAATTAGCACCAATCACTTTAAATACGATCTGCAAGACCCAAAACTTGTAGAATCATCGACTCTACATTACCTTAAAATCTCGGATCAATCTCATTACCCGGCTGCTCTCGGGAGCATCATGAAACCCCGTATCAGATCTGGACCGCACATCGAAAGTTTGAATAATACGAGGTTATAGATTTAGGACCACCTTGCTGGGCTTGACAACTATCTCGGAAGTCAAATCCAGATAATGTCCCACGGCTATTCGCTTGAGCCCGGAGCGAAGAGTGTGAGAAAACGTAGGTTTCTTTAGAAATTAAATCTAATTTAAGTAATCTGAGACTTGTCACTTGCGGGCCTGATATAAGCAATCAGACCGTCAAAATCTGACCCAAATACACCCTCGAATCAGGAGAAATTTCATACACAGGTCAGTATACTTGTAACCCTGATCGAGTTTCGGTAACCGTTGAACTGAAACTGGTCCGCCACGTGTGATCTGAGAACTCGATTGGACTGAAAACTTAACTCGACTTAGATCCATAGTCTGTGAGCTTAAGTCCGACCTTTGGCTCAAGGGGGGCTTCCAGAAGTGCTCCGTTGAAATGGAACTGTCCATATTTGGACATAACCTAAGTATATCTTAACCCTGGGTCTAATTTTGTGAGTTTTGGGCCTATATAAGGACCTTAAACCCTCACTCTCTCATTCCATACGAATTTGAGAAAACCTAGGAGAGAGAAGAGAGAAAAGAGAGAGAAAGTGTGGGAGAAGTAGGTGAAGGATCCTGGTGCTCTATCCTACCATCATATGTGCCTAACCATCACTATCTAGTCGCTCTTCTGGCGGTCCTGACATCATTCTTAGGTAAGAAAACTCTAACCCTAACTTGTTCTAGGGTTTCAAAGGTTGTAAGTAGTGAAATAGCTAACTTAACTTGTACTATAGGTTGTCATATCAATGTTGGCGAAGGCTTAGAGTTTCTAGTGAATCCATTATGTTTCTACGATGTAAGGTGCGGACTTTAGACATATAGGTTATAGTTTTCAAGGCTTTCAATGTCGGTTAATGATTTATTCTCGACATGGATGCTATTTCACATGTAGAACATGCTGTCTGTTTTCCTTTTCGGTTAAATACAAAGAATATGGAATTTTGTGTATTCTGGGTATTTGTAGAAAATACCGTATCCGTATAAATTTTGCTGATATGATGGCCATGAGTATTCGCCGTGTATATATGCTAGTTATGGATGTATGACCTGTTTGGTGAAAGGATTCGCCCTAATACACATTTTGGCCAACATAGCTTATGTAGGCTAATGTGTGTAGTCTCTGTGTTTGTGTATGAGACAACTCCTTGATATAAGGATTTGTCATATTCTATGTTGAAATTAACATACGTCATGTATGTTGGAATGGTGTAGTTTAAGTGGTTGACAAAATGCTTATGTGAGAAATTGTGCAACGAACCAAATTTAATAGTGGTGTTAAGATAGGCTTCTCAACAACCTGAATGGTGTTTCTGATTTTCTCTATGTTTGTTAACAGTATGATGCCTGTTTTATTTATGAAATGCATGTGTGGATTTCTGTTTAGGTTGTATGATTCCGTGAAGGGTGATGGGAGAGTGGTGTAACGATTCTGTGCAACAGCCCTGGCAGCCCTAAAGCGGATTGTAACAGACCTTTGATTGTATTATTAGCAATATGATCTATTACTGCTTGAGGCTTCTTAGGATAATATGTTGTAATTGAATGTGATTGGGGCTATTGTATAGTCCAGGCGATCGGTAACAACTCCTGTCTGATTGGGCGAATTCGTCTCACCACAATTGATGCGTTCAGCGAATCCAAGTCGTACGATGGTTGTCGATAGTAGTACCTTGTTGGCTACTTCAGCGTACGCTTATACTAGTTGAACTCGTCAAGTAACCGATCTGCCTTGTGTATGTTCACCATGTTTGGACGCCATTGCTTGAACCTAAGGTATCAAACTTACCAGTGCAACCCCGTTAACCTTGGTACCTCGTTCCGCTTAGACTTATGGTACCTTGATCCGCTTAGACTCATAAGCAGGGCATGGTGGTATGGGACACCGTGGTCGAGCTGTCGGCCTACACGGGGGCCATGTGCCTCCCCGTAGTGACCAGTGAGCAACCAGACTCGCAAGCCGAATATGGTGGTATGGGATATAGTATTCGAAATGTCATTTACACTGCTTTTTGATGGGTGATGGGGAGTGGTGTAATGATTCCGTGTAACGGCCACAGCGTCCACGACCATACCCGGTGTAGTGACCTCGAGCATACTACGAATCCCACAAAGGCTGAGGCGACGAGCCTTCCCGTAGTAAATAGAGTATAAACTAGGCTCTGTATTGATAAGGTGATGGGGGAGCGGTGCAACGAGTGCGTGCTGGATCCTGGCGACCCTTTGGCGACTTAGAACCGCATCATCGTATGAGAGTATCTAGGACTGACGACCCTAGAATGGATCATTGTTTAGGAATGATATAAGGGAGGTACCTTAGTTTTCCAATCCTGCTGTTTGAAATGGACTAATAACAAATCGGTAATCATGGTCATCATTGCATTGCATGTGCCTGGAAGATGTGGAGCACTGAGGGATGAACGCATACCGCGGATGTAAGATAGTGTCGCATGAGGGCGTATGTAGGTGAGGGCATGCATCATGACTGCATTTCATACTTACATTAACAAGAGTAATTAGGATTATTTGATTGTACTGCTTTATCATTATTGCTTGACTGAATTGATAACATGTTAACCTATGCTTTATTGTTCCACTGAATTGATCACACACTCCCACGTTACGGGACGGTGTTGTACACACTAACCAGACCTTGTTTGAGTTTCAGGTGTTGGCGATGCTTGTGAGGCGGAGCCGGACCTTTGTAATGACGATGCTGCTTGTTCATATATGTTGTATTCTGGCGGCTTCATGTGAGCCGTGTCTTGATCGACGAGGTTACAGAGATATCGACTAGATGATCTTACACAATTTGATATATTTTGGAATTGTACTTGTAATTAATTAACCTGGTGACATTATCACACTCCGGAGACTCGCCATAGTTTATATAGTTTATATATCTATCACAGTCTTTCGCTTACATAATTTAACTGTCTCTTGGGTATGATATGTTGTTTTGGCTTAATCTCATTCATCTTTAATTCACTAATACGAACAACATTCAATCATCGTTCTTTATGTTGCATAAGTGATGCGTTGGAACTCGGGAGTTGAGTTTATGATCGACCTCCGATTTTTAGGGCGTTACAAGATGGTATCAGAGCATGATTTGGATTAAACTGGACCTGGGTTATGGTCTCACGGTGCACACTGACATACTCTGACTTAAGAGGGAGCGACGGAATATAGAAACATACTTAGGATTTTCCAAATTCGCCGAACGGCGAAACCGACCAAAATCGATCGCCGAGTTCGGGTCCGTACTTAACCGTGATCGCACGAGTCGACCTCAAAATACTTCTAGACCGTCAAACGACGAGTTTACATCACAACTCACCACATCCCAGTCGTTAGAAATTGATAAATACAAATATGTATCAGAAACTTCCCGAAATGACCCGAAACGACTTAACGGAGTCGTGGGCCTACTCACACCATTCCAGAGGGACCCATACCTTTTTAGGGCCTAAGGGTCACGAGGACCTTGTCCAAATGGCGAGGCATCGCCGGTTAGTCCAGAGGGTGGCGAGGCCCTCGCCAGGTCGGTGAGGCCTCGCCGGTCAGCAGGCTCGGCCGGGCGGGCCGGTCGGGTCGATTGTGTTTAGGGCCTAGGGTGACCCCCTGGTGTGTGGGCCGTCGACTAAAACCCTCCCAAATTAGTATCTCCTTCACAAACTACCCCTCCAAGCTCTCCTTTTCTCCAAAAGTTTCTATTTTCTCTCTGAAACCTTCCCTCCGTTCACCTATTTCATCATTTCTATCAAAACATACATACCTCCATCGTTTACAACGATACCTACCCCCTACCCTCTTCATTCTCTCTTATTTAAGCTTTTACACCCCCCATTTGTGACTCAAACTCGTGTAAACCCACTAGTCATCTCATCTCTTCATTTTCCTTCTTCAACTCCTGTCATTTGAGCCTTTACACACCCCTTGGAGGCTCAAATCCATGGAGAACTAAAGACCCCAGCCCTTTCCTCCATTTTCTTCACTTTTTCATAGCTCTATTCGAGCTTAGTACGACCATTTCCTCGATTTCTGCCTAGTTATCCATGACCGTTGTCTCGTGATTTGTTTGTTGCTGCGTTAGGATCTTTGTGTTTTTATGTTGATAAGCCTAGTCGTGTAATCGTTGGTAGTATGCTCTAGTGTTTAACGCCTTCATTGTATTAGCTTACATGCATCTTTTGTCATGGTCCACGTAAGACTACATCCCATGTACTGTGACGATTTTGGGTTAAATGAAATGCATGAAGCTCCTTTTGTTATCAAAGGTGTAGACTGCTTGACAAGCTAGAGTTGTACTTGACAATTATGGACTCCTTCCACCTCTCCACTATTACTCCTGTTGGCCTCACCTTTTCACACCCATATGAGCACAAAACCCACATATTTGTGTCCCATAACCTTCACAACCTCCAAATGTTAGGACGTTTAAGGCCCGTTCGGCCAACTGCATTAGGTGAGCTTACGGTGGATGGAATTGTCAAAGTAACAGTAACGGTATGTGTAAGGTATTGTCCCTAGAGTAGGTGTATCCCATGGTTTCCAACATCATGTTTGGAATGTATGCAATTAAAAGTAAATCCTAGAATTTCCTTTCAAATTACACTTAGAAATTCATCACTATGGGATTTGGAAGTCCCATCTCACACTTTCCAACACAAGGCTCATGTTCCAAAGCCTATAAAATTAATTTTAATCCCAACCCACCCTCCTACCAAACATGTCACTCCAAATCCCGAGGTGGGATTAGCAATGCAGCCCCATTTAATACAACTTATGACCATTGGCCAAACAGGCCCATAGAGTTTTTGACCTAGAGTGGTGCTCCTAGATTTTGAAAGACCTAGCAGTATGAGAAATCCAATAAATTGATAACGTGAACCCTAGGACCTCTTAGTTGGTATGAGCATATGTGAACTGCTCGAGCGTAGTCAAATTTAAGTTCGGGTTACTCAATTCCAATCAGACGGCTTTTGACCCTAAGCGATAAAACATCTTCTCGTATTAAAAATGGTATGAGATTCCTCTAGTGTATAAGCATAGACTTTGGATTACAACTAGTGGATTACCGCTACTCATACGTTGCGGCTAGGCTACTGGTTAGACTAAGGAATGTAAAGGATTCATTATGCTAAGATAATTGAAAGATAAAGTTAATTAGTTGACTGATTAGGTTGGAGCGAGACCCCGTTTCTTCATTGAATCCCCTTGGTATTCACAGGCTCCTTTAATAACTCTTAGGAAGGTTGTTTGACGTAGAAACTATTCACGCTCATAGAAAACTTATATATCCCTTGGATTTAATGTTAGGTCAAATCAATACAACCCTTAGAATTGCCTTCCCAAAGACTTATTATAATCGGGAACACGGAGTAGAGGAACTATATATATAAGCAAGGTATTCGCGGTTTGAGTTGAATTCTCAATCCTGGTAGTTACCAATGAACTCTATGCTCTGATCAAGCAGAAGGTCGGGATCAACTAGGATTAAGAACTGATACGATAATTTTCTGTCCTAACTAGGCAGAAGGTACATGTATCCGACTTAGACCCACTACACAACTTTCCTTCCGTGTTGGCCCGACCACTTACAACCAAAAGTTTATAACGTCGTCTTTGAGAAGTGTTAGGAATATATAGCCGATAGAGACTTTGTTTTTTTAAACCTAAGGAATGGGCAACAGACAGTTAGGAATTCGGTCCCAAATCACATGCCATGTTGGCATACATATTATACATATGAACTTAGAAGGATAGTCTGCCGTTAACCTATTTTGTCCAAATTCCTTATGTACTAATAATGTATAGACTATCTTACAGTATAAAACTAGGCATCATTAAAGAAAGTAAGTCGGGACCATGGCAAAGGTCCTTCCCTGGTATAGTTCGGCATCTTGCCACAAATTCACGCCCGTCCCTGAAACCAACCATGACACCCATCATTGTAGCTCCTTTCTATAACCATTGGTACCAACGCCATAGCACACATCATCGATGAAAGGAAGACCAACATATTGGGAGATCGTATCCCATTTCATGTCCAGGATAGGTCCTAGATTACACCTTATTCCGACATCCCTGATCAGGACATTGATCCTTGAGCCTTGAGAGTGAAAATTATTTTTAAGGGGAGTATAGACTAAAATGTACCAGACTAGCATGGACAAGATACACCCGAGCATGCATATAAATTTGAAACCAATAAGTCTTAGGTAATGAAATAATAGAATCCTTACTTATTACCCTTAGCCAATTTCAGGGACGAAATTATTTTTAAGGGGGGTAGATTGTAACACTCCGGATTTTTGCCAACCTGGAGATAGACGTCCTTAGGCAATGGGTCGATCCTAACACCTTATTAACTTGTCAAAACTCATTCCCAAAGTCTAAAATCGCTTTTTAACCCTTTTCCTTCACAAATCTCACCTTTCACCACTTTGTTCTTTAAATCTTTCTAAGTACTTTCACATTAGACACAAATCTTAAAGTTTAGGTGATGAAGAACAGTACTTAAACTAAAAGTTTCTGTAAATAGTACATGCATAAATAAGATGGGCTTTTGACCATTAATCTTATGGAATCATCGACGAATAGGTTATTTAGAAACATCAACCTCTCCTGCCCTAGGACCTTATTCTGTCATGATTAGGGCGTAATTTAATTACGTGTTAATAACTTGAACCACCTTCTATACAAACTACCAAAGGCCCGAGTATCAACTCAGACAGAAATCTTACAGGACTAAATCCTTTAGAAAATAGGTGAGAATTAGCTTGTGTTAAACTAGAGTACCTGTGAAATTAGCACCAATCACTTTAAATACGATCTGCAAGACCAAAAACTTGTAGAATCATCGACGCTACATTACCCTAAAATCTTGGATCAATCTCATTACCCGGCTGCTCTCGAGAGCATCACAAATCTCGTATCAGATTTGGACCTCACATTGAAAGTTCAAATAATATGAGGTTATAGATTTAGGACCGCCTTGCTGGGGTCGACAACCATCTCGGAAGTCAAATCCAAATAATGTCCCACGGCTATTCGCTTGACCCCGGAGCGAAGAGTGTGAAAAAATGTAGGTTTCTTTAGAAATTAAATCTAATTTAAGTAATCTGAGACTTGTCACTTGCGGGCCTGATATAAACAATCAGACCGTCAGAATCTGACCCAAATACACCCTCGGATCAGGAGAAATTTCATACACAGGTCAGTGTACTTGTAACCCTGATCGAGTTTCGGTGACCATTGAAATGAAGCTAGTCCGCCACGTGTGATCTGGGAACTCGATTGGACTGAAAACTTAACTCAACCTAGATCCATAGTCTGTGAGCTTAAGTCCGACCGTTGGCTCAAGGGGGGCTTCCAGAAGTGCTCCGTTGAGACGGAACTGTCCGTATTTGGACATAACCTAAGTATACCTTGGCCCTGGGTCTAATTTGGTGAGTTTTGGGCCTATATAAGGACCTTAAACCCTCACTCTCTCATTCCATACGAATTTGAGAAAACCTAGGAGAGAGAAGAGAGAAAAGAGAGAGAAAGTGTGGGAGAAGTGGGTGAAGGATCCTGGTGCTCTATCCTACCATCATATGTGCTTAACCATCACTATCTAGTCGCTCTTCTGGCGATCTTGACATCATTCTTAGGTAAGGAAACTCTAACCCTAACTTGTTCTAGGGTTTCAAGGTTGTAAGTAGCGGGATAGATAACTTAACTTGTTCTATAGGTTGTCATATCAACGTTGGCGAAGGCTTAGAGTTTCTAGTGAATCCATTACGTTTTTACGACGTAAAGTGCAGACTTTAGACGTATAGGTTATAGTTTTCAAGGCTTTCAATGTCGGTTAATGATTTATTCTCAACATGGATGCTATTTCACATGTAGAACATGCTGTCTGTTTTTCATTTCAATTAAATACGAAGAATATGGAATTTTTTGTATTCTGGGTATTTGTAGAAAATACCGTATTCGTATAAATTTTGCTGATATGATGGCCATGAGTATTCACCGTGTATATATGCTAGTTATGGATGTATGACTTGTTTGGCGAAAGGATTCGCCCTAATACACATTTTGGCCAACATAGCTTATGTAGGCTAATGTGTGTAGTCTAAGTGTTTGTTGAAATGACTAAATAAATATGGGTTTATGATTTATGCATGCCATATGTATTGGATGTAAGAACATGATTGTTGTATATAAGACAACTCCTTGATATAAGGATTTGTCATATTCTATGTTGAAATCAACATACGTCATGTATGTTGGAATGGTATAGTTTAAGTGGTTGACAAAATGCTTGTGTGAGAAATTGTGCGACGAACCAAATTTAATAGTGGTGTTGAGATAGGCTTCTCAACAACCTGAATGGTGTTTCTGATTTCCTCTATATATGTTGACAGTATGATGCCTGTTTTACTTATGAAATGCATATGTGTGGATTTCTGTTTAGGTTGTATGATTCCGTGAAGGGTGATGGGGGAGTGGTATAACGATTCCGTGCAACAGCCCTGACAACCCTAAAGCGGATTGTAACGGACCTTTGATTGTATGATTTGCAATATGATCTATTACTGCTTGAGGCTTCTTAGGATAATATGTTGTAATTGAATGTGATTGGGGCTATTGTATAGTCCAAGCGATCGGTAATAACTCCTGTCTGACTGGGCGGATTCATCTCGCCACAATTGATGCGTTCAGCGAATCCGAGTCGTACGATGGTTGTCGACAGTGGTATCTTGTCGGCTACTTCAACATACGCTTGTATTAGTCGAACTCGTCAAGTAACCTGATCTGCCTTGTGTATGTTCACCATGTTTGGATACCATTGCTTGAACCTAAGGTACCAAACTTACCAGTGCAACCCCGTTAACCTTGGTACCTTGATTCGCTAAGACTCATGAGCCGAGCATGGTGGTATGGGACACCGTGGTCGAGCTGTCGGCCTACGCTGGGGCCATGTGCCTCCCTGTAGTGACCAATGAGCAACCAGACTCGCGAGCCGAATATGGTGGTATGGGACACAGTATTCGAGCTGTTGGCCTACACTGTTTTGATAAGTGATGGGGGAGTGGTGTAACGATTCTGTGTAACAGCCCTGGCAACCCTGACCGTATCCGGTGTAGTGACCTCGAGCATACTCTGAATATACAGCGAGGCGACGAGCCTTCCCGTAGTAAATAGAGTATAAACTAGGCCTGTATTGATAAGGTGATAGGGGGGCAGTGCAACGAGTGCGTGTAATAGCCCTGACAGCCCTTTACAGCGACCTAGAACCGCATCATCATATGAGAGTATCTAGGACTGACGACCCTAGAATGGATCATTGTTTGGGAATGATATAAGGGAGGTACCTTAGTTTCCCAATCCTTCTGTTTGAAATGGACTAATAACAACTCGGTAATCATGCTCATCATTGCATTGCATGTGCCTGGAAGATGTGGAGCACTGAGGGATGAACGCATACCGCGGACGTAAGATGGTGTCGCATGAGAGCGTATGTAGGTGAGGGCATGCATCATGACTACATTTCATACTTGCATTAACAAGAGTAATTAGGATTGTTTGATTGTACTGCTTTATCATTACTGCTTGACTGAATTGATAACATGTTAACCTATGCTTTATTGTTCCACTAAGTTGATCACTCACTTCCACGTTACGGAACGGTGTTGTACACACCAACCAGACATTGTTTGAGTTTCAGTTGTTGGCGATGCTTGTGAGGCGGAGCCGGACCTTTGTAATGACGATGATGCTTATTCATATATGTTGTATTCTGGTGGCTTCATGTGAGCCGTGTCTTGATCGACGGGGTTACAGGGATGTCGACTAGATGATCTTACACAATTTGGTATATTTTGTAATTGTACTTATAATTAATTAACCTAGAGACATTATCACACTCTGGAGACTCGCCATAGTTTATATATCTATCACAGTCTTCCGCTTGCATAATTTAACTGTCTCTGGGGTATGATATGTTGTTTTGGCTTAATCCTATTCATCTTTAATGCACTAATACGAACAACATTCAATCATCATTCTTTATGTTGCATAAGTGATGCGTTGGAACTCAGGAGTTAAGTTTATGCTCAACCTCCGATTTTCAGGGTGTTACGCTAAGTCTAAAGGGCGATTGGCCAGAAAGTCGGCTATGGCACGACCCTTTACTACTTTCTACGGGATGTAATGGAGATCAAATTCAAACAAAGCCAACAACCATTTACCAATTCGACCATTCGAAATTGGCCGGTTCAACATATATTACATTCACTCTCTCGGCCAACAAGTAATGCCTCAACTTAGTGGCCGCAAAATGCAATGACAAGCACAATTTTTTCATGGCCGAATACCGTCTTTCGGCATCAATCAAAGTTCTACTCGGGTAGTAGATTGCATGCTCCTTTCTTATGTCATCATCTTATGTTAGAAGGGCTCCGATCAACTCTCATGAAGCTGCAACATAAAACTTGAGCGGTCGATCATTGATCGGTGACATCAACATGGGCGGCTTCATGAGATATTCCTTAATCTTGTCAAAAGCTAGCTAGTGTTCCACTTCCCAAACAAATTTGGATCCCTACTTCAATTTTATTAATGGAGAAAAAATGATAGTTTTTCCTGCACAGTTAGAAATAAATCTCCATAAGAAATTAACGTGGCCTAAGAATTTTTGTATCTCAGCCTTGTGATGTAGGACACATGATTTAATGTTAACATGTAACGTGGAGATTATGAAAGAGTTCATAAAGTAATTGAATTAATAAAAGATGTTAATTCATTAAGTAATTAAGCGTAAACAATAGGTAATAAAATTTGATTCAACCTAAATCACATGCCCGCATGCTAAGGAATCACATAAATCAATTAAAACTAGGCTCAATGGAAGGATAGAACTTTTAATTTAGTATAGACATATTTTACACTCAAGGGACAAATTTGTAGGTTTTATGATTAGGTTTAGAAAGGGGAAAATCTGAAATTTAGAAAATTAGGGTTCATGGGAATTGGAAATTTTCAAATTAGGTTTTTAGAAATTAAAAAAAATAGAAAATTTGGGATTTAGGGTTTAGGATAGGGTTATGGATGGGAAATCAAGGGGTTTTTATGGGGGAAGCAAGGGAAAATCAAATGATTGAGCGGTTGTCCATGCGGTTAGCCTAGGGGCTCATATGTGTGAGTCGTTGGCTAGGCTTTTTGGGTCCTTAATAGTTGATTTCGATTGGGGTTGAAGTTGGATGATGAGAAGCTGAATAAAAATATGATTTGGATGGTCTTGGATAGGAAGGGAAGAAAAGAGATACAGTTTTTTGAAAAATACCTCTTTTGGATAGAAAGGAAGAGAGAAGGAAGATAATAAATGAAGACCTTGTACTTCCGTTGAATGAAGGATGGAATCACACTACACCCAAGTTCTAAATCACATGGAGTATTGATGAGGACATCCGAGCACCATACCAGAAGAGGAGGGTTGAACCAGTCTCCTTATGGTTAGAAGGCCATTACATGGGGCCCACTTGGCCCAATTCACATTCTCAGCTACGTTGAAGACCCCACATGCATGTTCATACATATTTGAAGGCCCTACTCTAGGAAGATGTACGTGGGCTACATATAGAAGTTTAATAGACACATCCGACCGTTGGATTGGATGGACACGATGATCGGACCGTTGAAATATTATCATCAGACATCTTAATTGTGGACCCCCATGGGCTATGAAATAGTTTAGTTGCTTAGATTGTTTACATGTTTCATTATTTTTGGTATACCTTATTTTGTATTGAGATTAGGGAGTTGGGAACAACTTTTAATTTATTAAACATCTTTATGTTGAGAATTTTTATGAGAGCATAGTTTTGTAAAATGTCTTTTCTGAGACTATAAAACAGAAAGATGAGTGTGTGAAGCCCTAATGCCATTATTTTGAAAAAAAAAAAACTTTGTGTTTTCTTTTCTTCATGTGATTTGAAGAATACTCCATGTTATTTGGAGCTTGGGTGTGGTGTGATTCCATTCCCCATTCAACGAAGGCGCGAAGTCTTCATTTATCATCTTCCTTCTCTCTTCCTTTCTATCCGAAAGAGGTATTTTTTTTTTTCAAAAACTCCATCTTTTTTCTTCCCTTCCTACCCAAGACCATCTAAATCATATTTTTCTTCAACTTCTCATTATCCAACTTTAACCCCAACTGAAATCAACCATTGAGGACCCAAAAAGCATAGCCAACGACCCACATGCATGAGCCCCTATGCTAACCACATGGACAACTGCTCAATCCTTTGATTTTCCCTTGCTTCCCCCATAAAAACCCCTTGATTTCCCATCCATAACCCTACCCTAAACCCTAGATCCCCTATTTCCTATTTTCCTCAATTTTTAAAAACCATAATTCTAAAATTTCCAATTCCCATGAACTCTAATTTTTTAAATTTTAGATTTTTTTCCTTCCTAACCCTAATTATAAAACCTACAAATCTGTTCCTTAAGTATGGAATGTACCTATGCTAAATTGGAAGTTCTATCCTTCCATCAAACTTACTTTTAATTGATCTATGTGATTCCTTAGCATGTGAGCATGTGATTTAGGTTAAATTATATTTTATTACATATTCTTTTCTCTTAATTACTTGGTGTTTTGTTAATTAAATTACTTTATAGATTCTTTCATAATCTTCACGTTGCATGTTAGCATTAAATCATGTGTCCTGCATCAAATTTGGTATCAGAGAATAGGTTTAGCATGGGATTTTTGTGTTGCATCTAAGTTAGAGTCACATTTAGGGTTAACAAAGTATGAATTGCATATAGGATCACATTGCTGAATTTTCGTTGGAGTATCTTATTGCTGAATTTTCAGTTTGCGGCCCCACTTATACCATTGTTGAAATTTCAGCATTGTAATTTTAGGTTGTCACATTGCTGAATTTTTGGCTTGTAATTTTCGGATTACACCCGTGCTGAATTTTCAATTTGGCACCCTCGAATTACTATCTTGCTGAATTTTCATCATAAGATTTTAGGATAGAGACTTGCTGAAATTTCTGGTTAGTGTGTCTAGCGTGATCTCTAGGTTAGTACTATCATTGTCATCACATTATCTTAAGACCTAGGAATTCCTATAGAGGGTCCTTGCGTATGCCCACTCATTCAAGACGTGGTTTTGGCCTATATCCCACTATGAATCTAGAACGGATTAACGTTATCAACAATTGTAACGTCCTGGATTTTCACTATTTTGGATTTCCAAAAACCCTTAAAATTTTTGCTATAATTGGCTCACGTTGTCACTAACTTACCCTTAATACTCATGGTGAGCCTATAGTGGGCGATACCAATAAAGAACCACATAAATTTGTGATCAGACTTCTACGACGACAGGAGGAATTCTCCTACATGCAGTTATCAGGTGGGTCTATGTAGATCGTGTTCTGATCGACGAAGCTTACAGGCATGCTGACTAGATATCATTACACTCGTTATGATTGTATTTTGGAGCACACATGTATATTCATTTTATACATTTTGAGAGTATACATATATATATATTTAACCTGGTAACATGATCACGCTTCGGAGACTTTTTACTGTTCATATATCTTATACATCTACTACAGTCTTCCGCTTGCAAAGGATTCACTTGTCTCTGGAGTATGATATGTTGATTTGGGATAATCCCATTCATGTTTAATGCACTAATACGGATAACATTTAATCATCATTATTTATGTTGCATAAGTGATGTGTTGGAACTCAGGAGTTGGGCCTATGCTCGACCCCCAATTTTCAGGGCGTTACAATTTATCGCAGTGGTTGATCGGTTAGAACGATGATCCAATGAGCTTGGAAGTATTGCCGTAGGCGTCGGGAAGAGGTGACCAGCGCTAGGGCCACTTTTCCCAAGATTGGATACCTTGTCTTTGCCGAGACAAGCGCTTTGCTGACGTAGTAGACCGAGAACTGTTTTCCTTTGTGTTCGCGAATAAGGGTTGAGCTTACAGTTGCATCGGGTACTGGAAGGTAGAGTAGAAATGTTTCGCCCGGCTCGGGCTTGGAGAGCAACAATGGCAATTCTAAATACACCTTAACCTGCTAGAAGGCTGCTTCGCATTCTTCTGTCCGGTCTACCATCTGTCGACCCTTCAACTGCTTGAAGAAGGGAAGGCATTTATCTGTGGTTCGGGATAAAGGGATTGAGCATAACGATCGTTCCAGTTAACCTCTAGATGTCTTTAAACGTTTTTGGCGAGTTCATGTCAAGTATTGCTTGGATATTCTCGGGGTTCACCTCAATCCCACGCTGGCTCACCAGAAAATCAAGAAACTTGCCCGAGCCTACGTTGAATACACGTTTACTTGGTTTCAGCTTCATCTAGTATTTCCGAAGGATGAGGAACAGCTCAAGATTGACAATATGATCTGTCGCTTTGACACTCTTGACGAGCATATTGTCGATGTATACTTCCATCGTTCACCCTATCTGGCGAGTGAACATGTTGTTAACCAACCTCTGGTAGGTCGCCCTTGCATTCTTTAAACCAAATGGCATCACTCGGTAATGTTAAAGACCTTCGTCGGTGACAAAGGTAGTTTTTGATGTATCAAACGGGTGTATTGCAATCTGGTTATACCCTGAATGGGCATCCAGAAAGCTAAGTAATTCGTGCCTCGCCGTGCTATCGATCAATTGGTCGATCCTTGGGAGAGGGAAGTTATCCTTTTGGGCAGGCTTTGTTAAGGTCAGGATAGTCAATACATACTCGCCACTTCCCATTGGCTTTTTTGACTAATACAATGTTAGCTATCTAGTCGGGGTAGTACACTTCTTCAACAAACTTGGCCTTGAGGAGCTTGCTGACTTCTTCCTCGATCACGACATACCTCTCGGGGCCGAGGATGCGCCACTTCTGGCGGACCGGTTTGCAGGTTGGGTAGATGTTGAGGTGATGAGTGATGACTGAAGGGTTTATTCCTGGCATGTCTTCGTGGGACCATGCAAAAACATCGGCATATTGTTGCAGCAGAGCTATCAGCTTATCCTTCAACAGTGATGTCAAGGACAAGCCAACTTGGATGGTCTTAGAGACGTCGAACTTGTCCAGTGGTACTTGGACGAGGTCTTCTACTGGCTGGCCTCGTTCGGGGGATTTGTCGTGAGGGTTCAGGGACTTGAACGTCGCTACTTCGGATGGAGCTTTTAGAGTTGTATCATAACATCGCTGAGCATCGTGCTGATCCCCCTTCAACGATTCCAATTCCCGACTCGATCGAAATTTTCATGGAGAGATGGTACGTCGAAACTATGGCTCGAAGAAGGCACAACGAGGGCCGACTGAGGATAGCATTGTAGACCGAAGATTGGTCGACTATTAGAAAGTCGACCATGACCGTCGCTTGGTTCGGCGCGTCTTCGGCAGTGAGGGAGAGTTGAATGGTTCCCTCGAGGAGGATTGTCCGCCCGATAATCCGATCAAAGGGGTTCGCACTGGCCGTAACGTGGACCGTTCGATACTCATTTTGTCAAACGCTTGGGCGAATAGCATGTCCGCGAACGACCCTGTGTCGACGAGGATCCTGAAAACTTTGCGGTTTGCTATGGTGACTGTGACGACCAGAGCATCGTCATGTGGATGATAGATGCCTCGAGTGTCTTCTTCTGTGAACGTCACGCTGTATTTTTCTAGTTTCCTCTCCTTTGAGGGTCGAGTCAGAACCATTATCTCGGACTCAGGTCGACTAATGCTCCCGGCATGGGTTTTCCGAGCATTATTTAAGTCACCCCCGCCCTTATGTCTACCCACGATGGTTCGGATTTCCTCTGTGGGTTGGTTATCATTCGGGTGTCCTTCCTTGCTCTACGTGCTCACCAAGGTGACCCTCATGAATGAGCCTCCCGATTTCCTGCTTTAGGTTGTAGCAGTCACTCGTATTATGTCTATGATCAGGATGGAACTGACAATACTTATTCCTGCTTCATCGATCGAGATTGCCTCGTAGTTTGTTTGGCTAGTTGACGAAGTGTTCACCCTTTATTACCATCAGGACTTGCTCCTGAGGTTTATTGAGCGGGGTGTAGTTGGTGAACTTGCTGTCGAATTGTTTATTCGACCTGTGCTCGTCCCGAGGCCGACTGTCTTTCTGCTTCTTGCCGGCATTGGCCGAGTCGGCCTCCTTCTTTGTTGGTGCCTTTGTCGAGGCATTCCTGTTTTGGTCTACTTCTCACAAGATCCTAGTCTTCTCGACATTAGCGTATTTTTGTGACCGGGCCATGAACTCGGCCAAAGTGGACGGAGGATTCTTGTCTAGGGATAAGAGGAATTGTTTGTCTCTTACCCTTTGCATAATAGAGTTTAGAGTTGTTTCATCTGAATGTTTCCGAACCTGCAGGGCTTCGAGATTAAAACGCTTGATGTAGTCCTTGAGGAGCTCTCCTTCCTTCTGGATTATATTGTTCAGATGAGCCGATGCTTTGAGCCTTTTCTTACCCCCAATAAAGTTTGTGACGAATGCCTCGCTGAGCTCGACGAACGAGTTGATGGATCTTGGCTTTAATTGCTTAAACCAAAGCCGAGCAACGTCAGTCAGGGTAAGTGAGAAGGCTCGACAAGTTACAGCGTCCAAGGCGTCATGCAATTCCATATAGGTCCGAAAGGACTCTATATGTTCTATTGGGTCGGCCTTTCCGGTGTAAGGCACGATCTGAGGCAGGCGAAACCGGTTTGGTAGTCGAGCTTGCATTATGTTGGCCACGAATGGGGATTTTGTCTCCTCCAGTCCCGATGGATTGACTGGACGATTTTGCTTTATGTCCGCGATCTGTTTCTGTAGATTTTGTATCTCGGCCTTCCACGATTCTTCGCTATCTGTTGTTCCTTCAGCCGGAGGTCGGCTGCGTCTCCTCCGATCTATTTCATGTCATAGGGCAGAAGCAGGCAGCAAGACTGTTCCCTAGACATGAGTCAGAGAGGGCTCGGCCGAAACTTGTCATTGTCTCGGTTGGGGAGCAGTCTGCGGGGTGGACGGCTGAGGGTTGGTGACCTATCGAACACCGCTTGTCCATCCTTTCCTCTGGTCGGGCTCCTGTACTTGTCGAGGCTGCATTTGCTCCAGCATTTGCCTCATATAATTTAGATTGACTCTAATATCCCCAATCTCTCTTTCTAACGTATCTCATCGCCCGTTTCCTCCACGGTTCCGCTGAGCGCGCTTGGTTGAGCCAAAGGTAGTCTGGCGGGCCGGGGATCCCTGGCGACTTTCCCACCGCTCCAGTCGATCCATGGATCATGGGGTGCAATCTGTCGCCGGCAAGGTCGTAACCGGAACCACCTCAGGAGGGGTTTGGGCTTTCTTTTTTCCTCTTGCCATAGCAGGTTTTATAGTGCTTCAGATAAAATGGAAAATGACTTATAATGTCGATTCCTATTGACGGCGCCAAATTGTTGATGCGGTTTCCGGCTCACCCCTTTTCTAGTACTCAAACACCTATAAAGGAAGAGGACAAAGGAGACCCCGGCTTACACAGAGAACCCTCCGATACCAAAGTCAGGCCTGAAATCTGGGTCTAGTAACTTGATAAGGGTTTAGGGGTGAGAATGTGTGTGTACCTTTCACCTTTAGGCGTCTCTATTTATAGGAGAGATGTGATCCCGTGGTTCTGAGATTCTTTCTTGGTTCGTAGGAGATTAGTTGTTATCCAAAATGATCCCGAGATCTTAGATCTCTTGGATTTCTGGGATTGAGGATTATCTTCTGAGGATCTCGGAAGGCAAATCTTCAATATTGAGCCAAGTCCTTAGCTCGGTTCTAGGTCGGGGGCGACGTTTAGCCCTAAATATTACTTCCCCATCGTCGATTGCTCCTGCAGCGTTGGCTCGTCCAGGTGGCTCATGCTGACTGGTGCACACATTGACTATGTTATGGTCGACCGATAATGGCCGACCCTCAACTGGCTAGGGTACAGCTAGTCAGTAATCGGCCTGGTTGTTGACCAGAGATTACCCTGTGGCCGACCTAAAAGTTAGATCGGACTGGGGTCGAGTCATGTTATGACTAGTTCAGATTTGATCCTTAGCCGACCCATGAGTGCAACCAACTTTATGTGGCCATTATGGGGCTCCGAGTGGCTTTAAGGCTGTATCGATCTCCTTGGAGGCCTCAACTCTTGGCTCAGGACGTGTGGGCCTTGGTCAAACTCGGCGCCTGGTGAGTCCGAGACATGTCAGTGGAATTGGTACATTCCATGATCTGAATTATCGACCTGTCATACTTTTCCCAACAGGGTCCATTTTCAATCCACGGTGATTCCTTCTTAGCCAATGGTCCACTTTCATCATAGGGAGAACCACTTGGTCCATGATCAGGACCATTAGATAAACATTACCTGATCCCGACTTATACGCCCCATTTGTGAAGTCCGAAGGTCCAAGGTACTACATGTCCTCGGCCCAGGATTATTATTATCATCATCAGGTCCCGCTCACTGTAGTCGGCAATCGGATCCTCGATCGAGGACATGTTTATAATCCTCGGGTGAAAGACATGGATTCAAGTTGACCTAGGTTGAGAGATCCATACCATCAATTTGATGACTGCACACAGATGGACCATGACCCCATCATCTCCTGGACTGGAAGATCCTAGCCATCCAATCTTTGGGTTTGTTCAGTTGAATATGTGTTCAAGGGTTAAGATCATCCCATCAGAGAGACTTTTAGGGAACGATCCATGTATTATGTTAGGCCCAGAAAAAATAAAAATAAAAAACTGATCACCTACAAGCAACATTACCTGGGATCGTACAATATATTACGCCACCACGTCCCTTGTATAGGAAATCAGTACCATGAAATCAATAGGCCTCAATACTAGGATCTCTATTCTCAAAAATCAAAATGATCCGATCACAAGGTTGGCCATACATTTATATTGAGTCAGATCATCAGTCGTCCAATGATTCCAACCGTTTGGTCCATATGATGATAAAACCATCCTGATTTTTACATCATGCGATCTTTATGGTGGGTCCTACTGTTTCGATGGTGCTGATGTCCTTCAAGAATCCATATTAGCTGAAAAAGTGGTACGGTACCAATAGTTGCGGTTACTTGCCCGTAGGTGATCACTTCTCAATTCTTACTCAGAAGGATCCCAGTTTAAGACTTGTAAGTTTGTTTTGCACAACTTAAAAAATGATGGGAGACTCGTTGACCGTATACATGCCGTACTTGTACATCATCCAGACGGTCTAAATTTCTGACACAACTGTGAATGGAGCATAAGCTAAAGATTTCACTCAAAAGACAACAATAACTATCTTATTTTCCCTTCAAATTTGGACCGTCTATCACTAACATCTCTGTTATAGAAATTAATTAAATGGTTAGAGTTCCTTGATCCGTTTTATTTTAGAGATACGCACCATCCACAACAGGACCCATAAATTGGATGGACGGTAGGGCCACATGTACGGAGGATGAGTCATCATCATTTTTTTAAGTTGTGAAAAACTAACATGGGAAGCCGTAAGTTTCGGTCATTTTTCTAGTTTGACCTACATCCACATATAAATAGTAAGCTTACACCGCTCTCCACACTATTCATTTTCAAGTCTTTTTGCCTTCATTTGGATGGCTTCCAACAGCAGCAGTGAGTATAGTGGGCCACCATCTTTTCTCACTCAAGCTAATGCATTGCTTAGGAAAAATCTCAGCTTTCAGGTATGCCCTTTTTTCATCTAAGTTAGATATTGGATCTCCACCGTACAAAATACAAGGTCTAATTCAAGTTGTGTTTGTGTTTGTTACACGTCTGGATTCTCTTCTGTAATTAAAACCAATTTGATAATCTGTTGGTTATTAAGCATAAAGTGGGCCACCCATGATCAACAAAGACCAATGGATAGGTGGGGTCCCCGAATTGTTTTTTATTTTTATTTGTTAGCTTGTTAGTACACGCACTGTCTGATCATACTTCCCTGTTAGCCACCCCCAGTAGGGAATTGATGCCAAGACCTCAGTGTTGAAACGAGGTATCTTTCAATCAGTCTACCACTTGAGCTATGGATCTGGGTGCTGTAGATTGCATGTGAACTAAAAGAACTAGGTTGGTTAATGATGGCTGTGTGAATAGGGGCATGCAAAATGGGTGGTAAATTCTCAACGGTCCACACTGTGATCAGAGGTGGGCCCACTTGGGCCTGGATATAAATTCTCACCATCTTAAGGTATGAAGAATTCGTACTTCATCGTGTCCCTCAGAAAGTAGGGTAGGCCAGAGTTGTGCGTAAAAACTGCAGTGCAAATGTACGATTGACCTATTTCAGTCAGTCGCAGATATTGGAAAAGTGCTCAATGACAATAGTGGGATACGATTGTGGGTGTTACCCTTACCATGTGGGGCTTACCTTGATGAATGTAGTGTATATCCATGCCGCCCAAACGTTTTATTTGCTCATTTCATTACGTTATTCAAAAACTTTAAGTAGATCCAAATCTCTATCAGATCACACCACTGTAAAAATTAGTGAATGACAATTAAATGCTTTTCGTAGGCTTGGATCAAGATGAAATTTGTATTTTTCCTTCATCCAGGTCTGTTTGACCTTATCAACGGGTTGGATGGCAGATGAAAATTACATATTTGCTTACAGTGGAGATTGAGAAGTTTTTAATGGCGACCATTCAATTACCGCGGTTTCCTGTGGTGTGGTCCACATGAGATTTTGATCTGCATAAATTTTGGGACCATGTCCTAAAATGGGCTGGCAAAACGGATGGACTGTGTTGATAAATAACACATTATCAAGGTGGGCCCCACGGTAAGGGTAACACCTAATCCCCTCCCCTAATCAGATGTGAGATGTCAATTCATGTTACGTACGTCGCGAATTAGAATCACCACCATGCATCACCCATTTTGCGGCACACGTGAAACATAGTCACTTAAGTAGAACAGTCAATGTTACGATGCTAACCTATAGAGCTCATGCTAAGAAACTTAACGGATAATACTGATCGTCCATATGCATTGTTAAAAATGGACCGTTGAAAAGAGACTTTTCAATGGGCCACATCCAACTCCATAAGTCAAGGATCAGGGTCATCCTTAGATATGATTATTGGATCATAGGCCACTCAAAACAGCATTTATAAGATGAACGAATAGTTACGATCCATCTCCACATCTGGGTCACACAGGCAACCATACTGAGTAAACTCTGTAGGCCCCACAGAGATGTATGTGTCTTATTCATGCCATATATATAATTTTCCAACTCATTTCAGGGCATGATACAATTTTCAAACCTTATCCAAAGCTCAAGTGGACCACACCACAAGAAACAGTGGAAATTGAACAGGTTGACCCATGCCTAAGTCATCCTACGAACATGTTGGATGATAAATAAACATCATTGTAGGCTCTGGAAAGGCTTCAATGGTAGAAACAAATTTCACTGTGGGGCGCCCTAGGAAGGTTTCAATGGTGAAAATCATTATTCTTATGGTTTTTTGGGGTTTGGCCCACTTACAGCTTTGGATATGCTTTAATTTTGAGCTCAACCCTTCAAATAAGTTGAAAAAACTAGATGGATGGTGTGGATAAGCCACATACACTCACGGTGGGACCAACAGAGGTTAATAGTAATGAGTAATCCGATTTCAGTGATCTGATTCTCAGGCACATTGACCCACCTCATGCAAATATCGGATTTTTAACACGTGCGTGATTGGCACGTATGTTTGCGTCTAGATGGAAAGGGTTCTATACATCACGACGAATGGTGTCCTAGTATATTACCTTCATGCATTTCCCAAGGTAATTTGGTCAACTACGAGGGTGAAAGTCTACTATTATTAAAGGGCGCGGATCCCAAGGTAATTTGGTCAACTAAGAGGGTAAAAAGTCTACTATTATGAAAGGGCGCGGATCCCAAGATAAGTTGGTCAACTAAGAGGGTGATAAGTCTACTATTATTAAAGGGCGCGGATTAGGTACTGCCTCACCGGGACAGGCGGGGATTGGGGACTACCCCCACCGGGACCTAGCTAGAGACAGTGGGTCTTGTCAGGGGCTCCGTGGGGACATTATGATTTATGTGTTTTATCCACGCTATTCATTCTTTTTGAAAATTTATTTTAGCAATCGAGCTAAAAAATGAAACAGATTAAATGATTAATTGGACCACACCACAGGAAACAAACAGTGAGGATTGAATTTCTAGCTTTGAAAACTTCTTGATGGCCATGAATAGGTTATGTGTTTTCGATCAAACTGCTTTTTATATTTTCCCTTCATATAGGTCTAGGTGATCTTATGAACAGGTTCGATGGCAATTAAATATCACGGTTGAACCCAGGAAGGTTTCAACTGCAAGGGTAATTGTCACCACCACTTCCTGTGGTGTGGTCTACTTAAGTTTTTCTTCTGCTTTCTTTTTAGATTTACATGCTAAAATGATCTTTTAAAATTGATGAATGACTTGGATAAAAAACATAAATCACAGTGGGCCCTATAGAGTTACTGACAGACCGTCTGTCCCTGGCTAGGTGGTGGTGAGGCAAGTACCCAGTCACCGCCGCACTGGGGAAGCGGATGGCGTCCTACCTGCGGTCTCTAGCAAGGAACCAGATTTGCTTATGTCCTAATGGATCTCTTTATGCAGCCCGTCCATCTCTTTTCTTGGATCATTTTAAGATATGAGCCTAAAAATTAAGTAAATTCAATCCTCAAGTGACATGATACTCTAACATTTAATGCAATTCAAGATTCATTTAATAATGTAACCCAAGATAACTTATATTGAATCATTGTGCATTTAAAGCAACCTAAGTTTACTATTTGTGGGGTCCACTTGAGCGTTGGAACCGCCTATTATTGAGCTCATATCTTAAAATATCTGAGAAAAAAAATAATCCAAGTGTAGATAAATAGATACATCGCGGTGGGCTCCCCACAGATCTGCCCGTTCCTGGGTTGGACGCAATCCGCTTCCCCTGTCAGACCTAGCTGGAGAAGGACGGTGCTGTCAGGAGATATGTGGGGGCCCTGTGATGTATATGTCGTATTCACGCTGTCCATCCATTTTGACGGATCATTTTAAGTAATGATCCAAAAGAGAGTTAGATTGAAGGCTCAAATGAAACATACCACAGGAAGCATTGGGAATTGAATTCGAATACCCACCGTTGAAAACTTCCTGACGCCCACCGGAGTGTTCATTTACCATCCAACCTGTCCATAAGGTCACTTAGACAAATACGAAGTGAAAACATAAATATCACCTTATCCAAAACTCCCCTGCCCCTGAGAAGTTTTCTAGAGTAAGCTTTCAATCGCCACGACTTCCTGTGGTGTGGTTCACTTAAACCTTGAATTTAATTTATTTTTCGGATCATACCCTAAAATGATATGTAAAAATGGGCGGATGCTCATCAGGGTGAGCTCTAAAGAACTCCTGACAGAACCTTCCGTCTCTAGCCAGGTCCTGGTCGGGGGCACCCAATCTGCGCCCATTGGTCTTGAAGTGGATTGCCTGTGATCCCGGGCTTGGAGATATCCGTGCTCGTGGCCGTGTGGGGCCGTAGTGATGTCTGTGACAAATCCACTCCGTCCATGTATTTTAAAATACCACAATCGGGCAGTATTCTAAAAATCAGGCAGATCCAAAACTCACGTGGGCTATAGCACATGAAACAGTGGGGATTGAACGTCTGGTGGTGACAGAAGTTCTGTATCAGATTGATATTTGTTTATACAGTTTATCGGAGTGATAATAATTTATTGAACATTTTTGATGGCATATAAACATCATGGTCAGCTCCACCGAGGGTTCAACGGTGGATGTTGTTGTTCCCATTATCTATTGGTGTGGTCTATCTGAGTTTTGGATGTGCCTGAGTTTTAGCATCATGTCCTATTGTGGTCTTTCAAAATAAATGGACGGAGTGGATTTGTCACGGACATCTCTGTGGACACCACACAGCTTCGGGCACAAAGATATCTCTCCTATCACTATAAGTTATATACTCCTAGTTGCATCGATTCACCTGGACATTCCAACCGATCGATCTGAACTGTCCATTAAGTTTATAAAACATTTTCTGGGCTACCATACGAAAATCACACAGATGGAATGATTTATTCCATCCTTCATTTGGTTTTAATTTTCTATGGCTATCCTTTTTCTTAGCCATGGATTGGATGGTTAAGACTACTTAATAAAAAGTGATACTTTAGAAACATAAGCAATCCATTATAATTCCTAACAAATAGATAGATCAATATTAGACCTATTTTTGTAAAAAAATGATCTGGACTGTCAACGTTTAAAGCAATTGATCGAATGGATCATATTTTTTAGATCAATGTGATTTTTCAATGCTACCCATGAAATGTTTGTTTAGATGTGGTGATCAGTCTACATCAATATATTGAAAGTCTCACCTTTAACAGTCAGTTATGCCCCTTGTAAAGGCTGTAACAACCTTGTAATGGTATGTTAGAGAGCAGTTTTCGTATATTTTTTTTCAACGCCACACAAGAACTTTGAATCCCATGCAAATTACTAGAATAGTTACTTAAATTTGGGAACTACCTAAGTACCATTGGGAAAACAAATTCCAACTACGATATATCTGAGGTTAAGAAAAATATTTCATGAACTAACTTTCCATGAACTTTTTGAAACTTAGGAGTTGAAATTTCTCCCATAATTTTCCGGGGCACATAAATTTTTTGAGTGTTTTTTTTCAATAATTAAAAAAAAAAAAATCTAAATGGCCGGTACAAGAGTTGTAATAGCTGTTACGACCCGTAGTGTAAGGGCCTGTTTGATTTTCCGGCGATTACCATGTAAATGGGTAATAATTATTTACCTAGGTAATTACCGCATATTTCCCAATGCAGATGTGACAACTTACTTTTTTAACACTTTAATCGAGAAATTTATGACATCAACGTGGGGCCCATCATGATGTATGTTACTTATCCACACCGCTTATTTGTTATGCCAACCGAATTTATGACATGAGCAAAAAATTGAGGTAGATCCAAAGGTCAAGTGGACCACACCACACGAAACAACGGGAATCGAATGTCTATCATTAGAATCTTCTTGTGGCCCTTAGAAGTTTTGGATCAAGCTGATATTTGTGTTTTTCCCTTATCCATGCCTGTGTGACCCTATGAACGGGTTAGATGATGAAAAAACCTCAATGTGGGCCCAGTGAAGAAAATAACTTTCAATGGTGGGCGAATTAAGGCCACCGTTTCCTTTAGTGTGGGCCATTTGAGTGTTGGATCTGCCTCATTTTTCGATTCATGTTCCAAAATGTTCTAATAAAATAGATAGACGGTGTGGATATGTCATATACATTATAGTGGGGTCCACGTATTTAAGTCAACACTTTTGTTTTGAATTTTGAGGTGGAATTACTCTCATATTTTCAAACATGGTGAAAAAGTAATAATTACTTTTTTACCATGATTTACATGTATCATATCATGGGGCATGTTCGGATTTGCATATTAGGGTGTATTGTATTGTATCCGGGTACTGTTCATGTATACGTTGGATGATTTTCAGGATACATCCAAATCAACATGCCATTAATTAATGTTTGGATAGGAGGTATTGTTCGGATAAGTATACAAAATCTTTCACAGATCAATGTTTGGATACGACGTATTAGGCCTGCATATTGTACAATCGTATAACATACATTAGCATTTGTACAGATTGGTTATTTTTAAGTTCTCGTCCATTTCATAGCGGGTGGTGCCCATCGTCATGTTATATGATTAATCCTACCCATCTAACATGTTCGTGATTGAGTAATCCTACCCATCCATCTATAGGATTCACATTATTAACGGTATGGAGGGCATCTAACGTGGCAATATGTCCTAAAATGAAATCACAGAACCGATGCAGGAGGTTGATCTACGAAGTAACATGATAGTGGGGCCCACCTGGGTTACCAGCGCAGGAACGTCCTGCGAGAAACGTCCGCAGGAGAATATAGCGTGATTACAATCGGAAGACGCACATTCATTCCGCACCAACCGTGGATCCCACGATGAGGTCAACGCTCATCCACGCCGTCCATCTATTTGAGTTCCTTGACCCACTATAATCTAGGCCACCTTTGTGCCATACAATATCATTGAAAGAAAGTAACTAGAATACAAGGGGGATAAAACTTTGAAAAAATGTTAAAAAACAACAGAAAATTTCCCAACGACTTAAAACGCATATCTGATCGGAATTTCCACCCAATCTGAAAGTCACTCGAAAAGTCCATGATATAGTATGTTCCCAAAAAAAAAAAAAGAATTTCTGATCCTTTCCTATCTACTTTCAAACAGTTTTCCACAACTTAAAAAGAAAATGATTCAAATGGGAATCATTTTCTTTGGACAGTCACATAAACAATAACAAAATAAACTCCCTACCAGCCGCATATCATATAAACAGACCAAGCAGCAAACCAACAAGCGGACGATCGATGACTGGTTCATTTCCTACACCATCAATTGCCACTCTTTCACGCCTACCATCTTCTGAACCAATGTCGTCGATTACAGTTCGCTCTATGGGTGCAGCTACACATGTCCCAGTGTCCATCATCGCAGGACGATTTGATGCATGAACAGGCCCACCTCGAGGTGTTTCTTTGGTCGCTCTATCGATGATAATGGCCTAAATGATATAATAAACAAGTCGTAGAATTCTCCTCACCTAAATGATACAGTATCAGAAGTCTCATCATCAAAGTCGTCATCAAAATTCATTTCGTTACGGCCGCCGCGCTGCTTCCTTGAAATTGGAGAAGAGTAAGTCGTGCTTGCAAATGAACCGTGTGCATAGTCATTGCTGAATATAAACGTCAAGTCGTCCCATCTGTCAATGTGCTTTCCTCGCACTCGTTCAGCATAGGGGTGTAACTATACATACAAAGACAATATATTTAACATCATATACTGAAGCAAAAAAATTTGATTAGAACTGCAAAAAATTTCACAAATCTACCGCGATATATCCATCCCAGATATCGTCGGTAGCGATAACTATCTTTTTGAATTTGTCCCACCCAAAACCAGAGGCATTGAGCAGGTCCTTGATTGCCCAATACAACCTCTTCAGGGTCCACAGGCGATTAGATATATGACGATTTTCAAGTAAAATGCCACAACTATCATGGATTTTCTTAATCGTTGCCTTATATGCCTCGGGTTTAAATCCGATATCACTCTTAAGCCCGAGATTGACTTGTTCCACCAAGGCATCTACCAACGAATTATCCATAATGTCGGACCATTGTACTCTACTAATTTTACTAGTATCGGCTATCCTACGCCTCGGGTTAGATCTACTCTTTGGTGAGAGCCTTTTCCTTGAGGGCGTAGCGTTTTTTTTTTTTTTGGAGTTAAAAGGGGTTATGTTGGCAAACTTGGACTTAGGGCTAGATGACCACCCTTATTTGAAGATGACGATTCAACGTTTTTATTCCTTGGGTCCTTTGTTGTGCTTCTCAGGAAATTTATTTGACCAACAACCATAAGATATTAATAGAAATATGATAAGAGCATACAGTTGATGCACGAAAGTAATGATTCATAACAGAACATGATAAGATTACATGCTATCTAATCATAGTCTACACAAAAAAACTAAATATGTGTTAAAATATTCCTGCTATAAACTTAGCAGATCAGTACATAAACAATAAATACTAAATACGTTGTCTGGTGTGTGGAAGACTGTCATACCACATTCTCTCAGCTATCTCGTCTCTCTTCCTCGTCCACTCTTTCCGACCGCGGTCCGTCACTCGAGATAAAGCTCATCCTTCCTCTATAGTAGTTATCTCTACAGGGGATGGCAAAACATCCTCTGTACTGTCTCCACTGCCCTCTACTACCTCATCCAATCCGTCATCACCACTAACACGGATGAAATTATGAAGGACATAATAAACTATAACAATTTTCACTTGAGTTTTAAACTTGAATTGAGGAGGAGTACGTAGAATAGGAAAGCGGCCCTTTAAAAGTCCAAAAGACTGCTCTATGACATTTCGCAATTGGGTGTGGCGATAATTTAAAAGTTCTTTTTTATTGGCAGGCTTCCTTCTAGTACGAAACTCATTTAAATGATATCACACACCTCGATAGGGGGCCATAAACCCAGACGAATGTGCATATCCAGCATCAACAACATAATATTTTCTTACACATTGCAAGATATGTTTCAGTTATGTTTCATACATAAATTCCTATAATGTAAACAAACACCCCTTATATATGATTACCATGAGGAATAAGAAAACAATCAAGGCGACAGGTTAGTATATCTTGTAATACACGAGCATCGGATGCGGAGCCATCCCAACCAACAAACACATATACAAATTTCATATTAAAAATACATGCAGCAAGAACATTTTGTGACAAAAATCATTTCCTATTTCTGAAAGTTGAGCTTGATTCTTTTGACAAATAAGCCGGGATATGGGTGTCATTTAGGGCCCCGATGCAATCCTACAATCAAACGTGTGCCACATGATCAGTTCATTCCTTTTACCAAAGCAAAATTCTTACCAATGACATCCAACACTTGTATAATATTACCTGAAAGTATGGATTCCACAGAGGATTGTCGGATATTTCTTTAGGTATTGTAATACAGGAAACTTCACATATTCTGGATATATACCGATAATATTATTCAACACCCTACTAAACTGTTTGCTTACAGTTTCACCAGATCTTGTAAATCGATGATCAATCACATAATTACGTACATTGTGTCCGACGGTATATAAGAACATTACAACCTGCTCTTCCATACTACACCTCCTAGTATCGGATAAGAGTTTCAGATCTCTCAACAATGAATATAATTCGAAGAAATTGTCCTTGCCCATTCTCAGCTGCGCAAGACAATCAACATTGCTTTTTCTTATTATGTCATTAACAAATCTCCCTCTCAATGTGACAATCCTTGGGCTTTGTATTAATACAGTAACGGCAATAATATTCAGCAACGCCCATTACACATGCAGAGGCTGCAATAGCTGCTAATGCAGCAGCTACTTCACTCTCAGTCCACTCACTGACAGAGGACCTTTTATCATTATTTTTGGCACTATCGGAAGCCATATGATTATTGGAGATGAAATTTATCTGAATGAAAATTATAATTAATGATATAATTTATATTCATGTATGGAAATGATATGTAACAGTCATTATAAAAAAGAAGTTAAAGTATGTCATGCATCTGTTTTTACAAATCCATCATAATCGACATATTTAAACTAAAAATCTTTTATTACAGTTGAATGAAGCATGAATCTCTGTTTACAGTTATTTATTCAATCATGAATATCTGTTTACAGTAATTTAAGCATACATGAATATCTATTTACAGTTATTTATCCATACATGAATTTCGATTTTCAGGGTCTTTAAGCATGAATCTCTGTTTACAGTTTATTCAAGCATGAATATTTGTTTACAGTTATTTAAGCTATTATGTCAATATCTGTTTACAGTTATTTAAGCATACATGAATATCTATTTACAGTTATTTAAGCATATATGAATATCTTTTTATAGTTATTTATTCAATCATGAATATCTATTTAAAGTCATTTAAGCATACATGAATATCCGTTTACAGTTATTTATCCATACATGAATTTCAGTTTTCAGGATCTTTAAGCATGAATCTCTGTTTACAGTTTATTCAAGCATGAATATTTATTTACAGTTATTTTAAGCTATCATGTCAATATCTATTTATAGTTATTTAAGCATACATGTAACATCCCAAAAATCGGGGGTCGAGCATAAACTCAACTCCTGAGTTCCAGAACATCACTTATGCAACAAAATGAATGATGAATGTTGACTGTATTCGTGCATTGAACATGAGTAAGATTAAGCCAAAACAGCATATTATACTCTAGAGACAGTTAAATTTGCAAGCGGAAGACTATGATAGATAGATAAAATATATAAACTATGGTGAGTCTCCAGAGTGTGATAACATTACCAAGTTAAATAATTACAAGTACAGTTCTAAAATATACCTAATGTGAGGAAGTATAATGTCTTCTATCCCAAGTACCATAGCCCCGTCAATACAATACCAGGTCTTCATAGACCTGCCAGAGAGATACAGATAGGAGAACTCCTCCTCATCATCATAAAAGTAGTCCGGCTCTGCTTCATAAGCATCGCCATCACCTGAAACTCAACAAATCTGGTTGGTGTGTACAACACCGTCCCGTAACGTGGGAGTGAGTGATCAACTCAGTGGAACAATAAAGCATAGATTAACATGTTATCAACCCAGTCAAGCAGTAATGATAAAGCAGTAAAATCAAACACTCCTAATGTAACGCCCTGAAAATCGGGGGTCGAGTATGAACTCAACTCCCGAGTTCCAACGCATCACTTATGCAACATACACAATGATGGTTAAATGTTGTCTGAGTTAGAGCAATAAACATGAATGAGATTATACCAAAACAGTAAATCATACTCCAGTTCAATTGTATAAAGGCAAGCGGAAGACTGAAATTTTATATTCAAAGTATGTAAAGTAACAAAATTTTGTGAACTCCAGTATGAGTACTAATCGAGTACCAATATACATGTATTGTTTCTAAGTCAAAAATCAAAATACAATTCCGTAGATAAGCCCTGGAATCCCCGCGATGCAGTCGGCCTAAGCATATCCGTCAGAGTACTGCATAAAGGAGAACTCATCCTGATCCTCCTCGAAGTCCTGCCCGGCTCCCGAACCGAGGCACCATCTATACCGCGACAGAGTCCGGTGGGTGTTGCAAACACCGTCCCGTAACGTGGGAGTGAGTAGCTAACTCAAGTGGAACAATAAAGCATAGGTTAACATGTTATCAATTCAATCAAGCAAGAATGATAAAGCAAGACAAATCAAACAATTCTAACTACTCTTATTAAGTGCGAAAATGAAATGACATGATGCTGTATGCCCTTGCCAAACCACCCTCAAGCGACATCATCTTACGTTCGCGAATGCTTAACTCCCTCAGTGCGCCACATCTACTAAGCACATGCGGTGTGATGATGATCATGATTATAGTTATTATTAGTCTATTTCAACCAAGTATTGGGAAACTAAGGTACCTCCTTGTATCATTCCCAAACATGATCCATTCTAGGGTCGTCAATCCTAGCTAATCTCATACGATATTATGGTTTGAGAAGCGTAGTGAAGGCATCGCAAAGGGCTCGTCACCGTCGGCGCGGATACAGATCTCACCGTATGCGGCTCAATTGTGGCCGTCGTCACTCAAGTACATGTGTCTCACCGTACTTGGCTCAATCACTAGCCGTCACTCGAGTACAGGTCTCACCGTACTCGGCTCAACTCATACTCTAGTTGTGAAAGACTCGTCGCCAATCACGGACACTTGGAGTATACTCGAAGATACTACGGAGGACTCGTCGCTCGTCGGCACGAGCAATGGTCTCACCGTACTCGGCTCTCGTAGTAAGTATCGACACTCGAATACGATGTCTCATACCACCGTATTCGGCTCACGAGTTTAGTTGCGCAATGGTCACTACGGGGGAGGCACATGGCCCCACCGTAAGCCGACACTCGACCACGGTGTCCCATACCACCATGTCCGGCTCATGCGTCTTAGCGGATCGAGGTACCATGGTTAACGGGATCGCCACTGGTAAGTTTGGTACCCTAGGTTCAAGCAAGTAGTGACCAAACATGGTGAACACACATACACATATCGGTTTACTTGACGAGCCTGACTAGCTCGAGCGCACCACAAGTTGGGCGATATGGAGCGCAAGCACTCCGTGTGGCCAACCACTATCGCCAACCAGAAGTACGACTCAGTTCGCCAGACACATCCTTTGTGGCGACATGAGTCTCACCACAATCTCAAAACTGTATCGAATGTTTGGACTATAGACTTAGTCCCAAACTCAAACAGATCTCATCAATAGCATGTGGAGTAAAGCATGATAACGAAGTAATACAAGCATGCTAGCAGGCATGTTATAAAGCATGAAATAAAGCATGAAGTAAAGCATGTTGTAAAGCATGTTGTAAAGCATGTTATAAGCACTATACAAGTAGGGATACAATTACATACACATCACAAGTGAGTGGTTATAGCGAACCACCACATGGAGGGGATCCTACATGTCTCTAAGGTAGTCGGGAATTCCATATCAGCGCCTATCTAAGGCACTAACACTCAAGCTTTTTCACACACAAGCATTTACACAAACACTTAGAGTGCGCTATTCCAACATACATGACGTATGTTAGCAAATGCGTATTAGGGCTATTCTTTCGCCAAGCGGTTGTTTTATCCATGTATACCATAATCATACAGCAAATAATCACGACAAATGCATTTCCAAAATTTACACATATACGGTATTTCTAGAATACACAATTTCTACATACGTAGTATTTACAAGTAAGCATGTATTACGGCGATTCCTTTCGCCAAACTAGTATTTTATCCATATGTTGTATAATCATACATTAAATAAACATGTCAAACATTTTTCCAAAAAAATACGAATACGGTATTTCTACGTATACCTAGAGTATGTGAAATTCCATATTCTACAACGTTAATCGAAACAGAAAACGGAAAGCACTTTGTACATGTGCATTTGCATGCAGATCATGAATCTATCATTATCTGACATTGAAAGCGTTGAAAACCGTAACCTATACACCTAAAGTCCTCACCTTTGCCCTTGGAATCTCAACGAATTTGTAAGGTTTGGTGAGCTTCCGTATTCGGGAGTTTTCTTGCCTAAAGAGCGGAATCGGTTAGCCTTTTCACAACCTATAGCCTATCTACTTCAAATCAGACCTAGGGTTAGGGTTTCTTACCTTCAAATGGAGTGGATACCGCCGGGAAAGTGCCTGGAAAGAGGCGGTGTAGGCCGTGCGATAATCGAAAGCAGCAGGAGGAAGTTCTCCCACAAATCCCAAGCTCTTCTCTCTCTTTTATCTCTCTCTCACTAGGGTTTTATCCCAAATTCGTATGGCTGTGAGAGGGGCTGTTCTAAGCCTCTTTTATCTCCAAAAACCTCTCCAAAATATACTCAGGTTCAAGGGTTACTGCTAATATAGGTATTTCGTCACTTTTCCAGCTCAAAAGAGAGGTTCTGGTGGCCCTCCTTGAGCCAAACGTCAGACTTAAGCTCACCACACATGGATCTATGTGGGATTACGTTTTCGACTCGATCGGATTCCCAGATCGCACGTGGCGGACCACTTTCAGTTCAACGGTCGGTGGGCCACAATCTGAAATTCCAAGCACATGTAAATGTTCCTAAAATTTTCTTAATCCGAGGGTGTAATTTAGTCCGATTCTAACGGTGCAGTTGCTTATATCGATGCGCAGTTTAATGGTGCCAGATCACTATTCCAGACATTTATTTTGTAAAGGGAATAGTGTTTTTCACACTCCCTCGCTCCGGATCCAAACGAATGGCCGTGGGACATCGGCTGAACCTGATTTTTGAGATGATAGTCAAGCCCAGCGAGGCGGTCCTAAGTCCTTAACTTTGCGTTAATCGGATTTCCGATGTGCGGTCTAGACCTAATACAAGGTTTCAAGTCATTCCCGAGAATAGTCGGGTAATGAGTTTGATCCTAATCTTTAGGGTAACCTAGCGTCAATGATTCTACAAGTTTTGGGTCTTGCAGATCGTATTTAAAGCGATCCCAACGGATTTCATGGCTAATCGAGTTTTGCACTTAGTTAACTTTGTTAAATTTCTAAAGGATTTAATCCTAATTGATTTCTGGTCGAGATGGTACTCGAGCCAAAGTACGAAAATTTACGGGTCGTTACACCTAACTACTCTTATTAATGCAAGTATGAATGCAGTCATGATGTATGCCCTCACCGACATACTCCCTCATGCGACACCATCTTCGTTCGCGGCATGCTTTCTTTTCTCAGTGCTCCACATCTTCCAGGCACATGCAATGCATGATGAGCATGATTACCGAGTTGTTATTAGTCCATTTCAAACAGCAGGATTGGGAAACTAAGGTACCTACCTTGTATCATTCACAAACATGATCCATTCTAGGGTCATCAGTCCTAGACAATCTCATACGATGGTGTGTTTCTAGGTCACTGCAAGGGCTGTCAGGGCTGTTACGCAGAATCGTTGCACCACCCCCCCATCACCTTATTAATACAAGCCTAGCTTATACTCTATTACTACGGAAAGGCTCGATGCCTCACCGTAGGATTAGAGTACGCTCGAGGTCACTCCACTGACACCCTACCAACTGGCAGTCTATTTTCGAAGCCCGACCGGTCCGCTTATTGAGAATGGAACCCGGATGCAACCCGATTGGGGACCACAGCCAGGCTGTGCCAGCATAGGCCGACAACTCGAATATAGTGTCCCATACCACCATAATCGGCTCACGAGTCTGGTTGCTCACTGGTCACTACGGGGAGGCACGTGGCCCCAGCGTAGGCCGACAGCTCGACCACGGTGTCCCATACCACCATGCCCCGCTCATGAGTCTTAGCGGATCGAGGTACCATGGTTAACGGGATTCTCACCGGTAAGTTTGGTACCCTAGGTTCAAGCATTAGCGACCGAACATGGTGAACATACATAAGACACACGGGTTACTTGACGTGCTCGGCTAGCTTGAGCACACAACAAGTTGAGCGATATGAAGCGCAGAAGCGCCTCGTGTGGCCAACCACTATCGCCACACATCATGTGCGGCGAGATGAATCTCAACCACGATTCCAAGTCTGGTACCGGATGTCTGGACTTTGGACATAGTCCCAAGCTCCATCACTTCTCAACCATAACATGTGAAGTAAAGCATGATAAGCAAAGTAATTCAAGCACACTAGCAAGCATGTCATAAAGCATATTATAAGGCATGTTATGAAATAAGTTACAAAGCATAATAAAAAGCGTGTTATAGAACACTATACAAATAGGGACACGAACACATATATTTCATAAGTGAGTGGTTAGAGTAAACAACCACGTGGAGGGTATCATACGTGACTCTATGGTAGTTGAGAACCCCATCTCAGCACCTACCTAAGGCCCTAACATCTAAGCACTTACTCTTACAAGCATTTTCACAAACACGTAGAGTACACTATTTCAACATACATGACGTATGTTAGAAAAATATGTATTATGGCTATCCTTTCGCCAAGCGAGTATTTTATCCGTGTATATCATATTCATACCGCAATTAATCATGACAATTACATCTCCAAAATTTATACATACACGGTATTTTCTAGAATACACATTTTCAACATACATAGTGTGTACAAGCAAACATGTATTACGGCGATTCCTTTCGCCAAATAAGTAATTTATTCATATATTATATAATCATACGACAAACAATCATGGCCAACACGTTTCCAAAATATACATGTATACGGCACTCCTTACAATACAGTATTTCTACATACATAGTATATATTAGTAAAACATGTATTTAGGCGAATCTTTTCGCCAAATAAGTATTTTATCCATATATCATATATCCATACAATAAATAAACATGTTAAACACATTTCTAAAAAAAATACGTATACGGTATTTTCTACGAATACCTAGAATATGTAAAATTTCATATTCTATAACTTTAATCGAAACAGAAAACGGAAAGCACTTTGTACATATGCAATTGCATGCAGATCATGAATCTATCATTATCTGATATTGAAAGCGTTGAAAACCATAACCTATATACCTAAAGTCCGCACCTTTTGTCGTAGAATCGTAACGGAGTCGATAGGTTCGCTAAGCTTCCGTATACGGGAGTTTGGCAACCTAGAGAACGAAACAGGTTAGCTATTTCATAACCTACAACCTATACAACCCTAAAACAGATTAGGGTTAGGGTTTCTTACCTAGAAACGACGCCGGAATCACCGGGAAAGCGATGAGAATCAGGCGGTGGAGCCCGAATAGCGGCAGGGAACAGCAGTAGGGAGTTTCTCCCACATCTCCCTCACTTTCTCTCACTTTTCTCTCTTCTCAAACCCAAATTCGTGTGGCTGAAATGGGGGAGGGTTTAAGGTCCTTATATAGTCTAAAACTTCACCGAAATAGACTTCTGGACAAGGTTCACCTAGGTTATAACCAAAGCGAAACTTTTTCAGCTCAACAGAGGACTTCTGGCAGGCTTCCTTGAGTCAAAGGTCGGACTTAAGCTCACCGATACCGGATCTACGTTCTATTAAGTTTTCGTTTCAATCGGATTTCCAGATCACACGTGGTGGACCAGTTTCAGTTCGACGGTCAGTAGGTCTCGATCGGAGATTCCGAGTACATGTAAATGTGTATGAAATTTCTCTTGATCCGAGGGTGTAATTTGGTCTGATTCTGACGGTCTGGTTGCTTAAAACTGATCCGCAAACGAGAGATGCCAGATTACTATTCAAGATATTTATTTTTAAAGAAAACAATGTTTTCACACTCTCTCACTCCGGACTCAAGCGAACAGCCGTGGGACACTGGCTGGATTTGATTTCCGAGATGGTTGTCAAGCCTAGCAAGGCGGTCCTAATTCCTTAACTTCGTGTTAATCGGACTTCCGACGTGCGGTCCAGATCTGATACGGAGTTTCGAGATGCTCCTGAGAGCAGCCGGGTAATGAGTTTGATCCTAGGTTTTAGGGTAACCTAACGTCAATGATTCTACAAGTTTTGGGTCTTGCAGATCGTATTTAAAGCAATTCAAACGGATTTCGTAGCTAATCTAGCTTAGCACGTGGTTACTTTGTCTCATTTCTAAAGGATTTAGTCCTATAAGATTTCTGTCTGAGGTGGTACCTAGGCCTTTGTAGTTTGTGTATAAAGTGATCCAATTTATACTACTTAGCTAGTTTAAGATAGTGTCTAGGGTGCAAGTACTTAGGAAAATTGAAAGAACAAGGTGGTGAAGGGTGGGATTTGTGAAGGAAAGGGGTTCAGAAGCGATTTTAGACTGTGGAATTCAGTTCTGACAGGTTAATAAGGTGTTAGGATTGACCCATCGCCTAAGGACGTCTAATCCCAGGTTGGGAAAAATCCGGAGTGTTACAATCTACCCCCCTTAAAATAAAATTTTGTCCCCAAAATTGGCTAAGGGTAATAAAGAAAGATTTAATTATTTCTTTTGCCTAAGTTCTATTGATTTCAAGTTCCTACGCGTGGTAAGGCATATACTAGTCTGGTTCATTTTAGTCTACCCCCCTTAAAACTTATTTCTTTATCCATTTCTCATACCCTAAAGGTTTGCTACAATTTATTTCTTTACCTATCTGGAGTCTCGACGACAATCCCCAATTATTTAGAGTAAGATAGCTGTTTTCATTGTTTGACAGTACGGAGAGACGGTTATAGTAGGCTTGATCCTGATACATCGATCATCTACCTGACTAGGGTAGAAGGCTCGTCATATCCCCTCCTAGCCCTGGTGAATCCTGATCTTCTGCTCAGTCAAAACAGTGAGTCCATTGTTGCCCAGGATTGAGAATTTGGGTCAAGCCGCGAATGTTTCGCAGTTTATATTTTAGTAACTCCGTAGTCCGATCACTCTAGAAACGTAGGGAATGTCCATCATTGAAAGGTTCAAATTGTCTATTTCTAAGGTTGCCCTTTAGGTTTTATTCTAAGAGAGTCCTCGTTATTATCTATGTCCAAGAAAATGGTGAATCAAATCTTACTAGATCATCATAAAGCGGTTTCTCATAGCAGAACTTGCTAGGGCTTCTATAATATTCGTATTCAACGAGCACAGTTTCGATCCTGGGCCAGTGGGGCAAGGGTCCACCACGCTTCTGCTGCGCTGCCCAGATCAAAGAGGTGTATTTGGTAACCTAACTACATTTATCGGTCTCTGACATTCTCTAATGTAACCGGTAGTCTAGTCTTAATTTAGGTGTAGTCTAAAGTCTATGCTCATACACTAGATGATTTCAGATCATTTCTAATTCAAGAATTTATTTATCGCGTAGGGTCAAACGTTGTCTAAGTGGAATTGAGTTGTACGGACTTAAATTTAACTACTCTCGAGCATTTCACACATGCTCATACTAGCTAAGAGGGTCCTAAGGTTCACATTATTAATTTGTTGGATTTCCTATACGGTCAGGTCTGTCGAAATCTAGGAGCACCGCTCTAGGTCCAAAACTCTAAGGGTCTATTTGGCCAGTGGTCTTAGGTTGTATTAAATGGGACTGTATTGCTAATCCCACCTCGGGATTGGGAGTGGCTTGTTTGGTAGGAGGGTGGGAGGGGATTAAAACTATTGGTATAGGCTTTGGAAAATGAGTCTTGTGTGGAAAAGCGTGAGATGGGATTTTCATATCCCACGATGGGAAATTTCTAAGTGTTATTGGAAAGGAAATATCGGAATTTACTCTTAATTGCGTACATTCTAAACATGTTGTCGGAAAACATGGGATACACCCAATCTAGGGGCCATATCCCCCACATACATTTATTATTACTTATACCATTCTATCCACCTAACTCACCTAATGCAGTTTGGCCGAACGGGCCCTAAAGGGAGCAAAGGGGCTGGAGTTTTAGTTCTCCACAGATTTGGTTCTCATCAGGGGTTACGGAGGCCCAAAGTACAAGGATTTGTAAAGAAAAAAAAATGGAGAGATGGGTTGGGTAGAGAGGTGTGTACGATTTTGAGCCACAAATGGGAGTGTAAGAGCTCAAATGTGAAAGAAATGGGAAGGGTAGAAGGTTAGGGTTGCTGTGATCGATGGAAGTGGGTGAATCATGGTCGAAAATGGTGGATTGAAAGATTGGAGGAAGGATTTGAGAGAGAAAATCGCAATTGGAAGGGAAGGGAGTTTGGAAAGGAGAAATGTGAGAGAGAGAGGGGCTACAGACCTAGAAATCGGAACCCCACAGACATTTTGCACGCACCAAGCGTGCGTGGAGGTCAGGCCGACCATGCCCAGGCCCGGCCCAACACTAGCAGACCCACCTGACCACGGCGCGCCGCGGTGACCGCGGTTCCACCGCTGTCCGCTTTGGTCGGTGTGCTACCGCCGCAGGTGGGTGATGTTCCCCAACCTCCCAAGGTGCCAAATGCACCCTGAGCCTACTTGGTTCCCCTCCGGATCGACTCGTGTGGCCCCTGACTCCGTTTCGAGTCGTTTCAGATCAAATCGGACGTATCTGGCAATCCGGAATGAGTTATCTGACGTATAATATATGATTTTGGGGCAGAACGAGCTAATGAAGCCAACCAACCCCGCTATGCCAGGTTGCACAGCTTGGAATTGTGAAAAACCCCACCGATCGATGGCCATTTCCCTGCTTCAATTTCGTTTTACTAAAATAGTAGTTTTAGTTTAATTACTCTTCATCCATTGGGTTGTAGGAGTTGTGCTCAATGCGAAAAGAGCTTAGAATAATTAGGAGAACGGTTTGGTAAAGCCAAATAGGACACTTGCTATTTTTATTTTTTTGCCGGAAACTTTGCGCACTAGTAGACATCACCACCTTATGGTAGGTCGCGAATTCTAGGAGTTTTAGTTGTAGTTTGTTTCTGATTTCTTTCCCATTATTTAGTATCCCTATTTTTGATGGCCTAGAAATGTTTCAAGGTCGACCCGTGCGACCATGGTTGAATACAGACTCGATTTCGGCGTTCATTTTCAGTGAACTAGCCGTTGGACGGAACAGGGAAGCCTAAGGCTATTTCTACATTCCATCGCTCCCTCCTAAGCTGAGTGCGTCAGTGTGCGTCGTGTGACCATAACCCAGGTCCGGTTTAATCCAAATCATGCTTTGATACCATCTGTAACATCTCAAAAATCGGGGGGTCGAGCATAAACTCAACTCCCGAGTTCCAGAACATCACTTATGCAACAAAATGAATGATGATTGAATGTTGACTGTATTCGTGCATTGAACATGAGTGAGATTAAGCCAAAACAGCATATCATACTTCAGAGACAGTTAAATTTGCAAGCGGAAGACTATGATAGATAGATAAAATATATAAACTATGATGAGTCTCCAGAGTGTGATAACATTACTAGGTTAAATAATTACAAGTACAGTTCTAAAATATACTTAATGTGAGGAAGTGTAATGTCTTCTATCCCAAGTACCATAGCCCCGTCAATACAATATCAGGTCTTCATAGACCTGCCAGAGAGATACAGATAAGAGAACTCTTTCTCATCATCATAGAAGTAGTCCGGCTCTGCTTCATAAGCATCGCCATCACCTGAAACTCAACAAATCTGGTTGGTGTGTACAACACCGTCCCGTAACGTGAGAGTGAGTGATCAACTCAGTGGAACAGTAAAGCATAGATTAACATGTTATCAACTCAGTTAAGCAGTAATGATAAAGCAGTAAAATCAAACACTCCTAACTACTCTTATTAATACAAGTATGAATACAGTCATGATGTATGCCCTCACCGACATACTCCCTCATGCGACACCATCTTCGTTCGCGGCATGCTTTCTTTCCTCAGTGCTCCACATCTTCCAGGCACATGCAATGCATGATGAGCATGATTACCGAGTTGTTATTAGTCCATTTCAAACAGCAAGATTGGGAAACTAAGGTACCTCCCTTGTATCATTCACAAACATGATCCATTCTAGGGTCGTCCCTCTGAACAATCTCATACGATGGTGTGTTTCTAGGTCACCGCAAGGGCTGCCGGAGAGCATTACGTTAGATCGTTGCACCACCCCCCATCACCTTATCAATACAGGCCTAGCTTATACTCTGTTACTACGGGAAGGCTCGACGCCTCACCGTAGGATTAGAGTATGCTCGAGGTCACTCCACTGACACCCTACCAACTGGCAGTCTATTTTCGAAGCCCGAATGGTCCGCTTATTGAGAATGGAACCCGGATGCAACCCAACTGGGGACCACAGCTAGGCTGTGCTAGCGTAGGCCGACAGCTCGAATATAGTGTCCCATACCACCATAATCGGCTCACGAGTCTGGTTGCTCACTGGTCACTACGGGGAGGCACGTGGCCCCAGCGTAGGCCGACAGCTCGACCACGGTGTCCCATACCACCATGCCCCGCTCATGAGTCTTAGCGGATCGAGGTACCATGGTTAACGGGATTCTCACCGGTAAGTTTGGTACCCTAGGTTCAAGCATTAGCGACCGAACATGGTGAACATACATAAGACACACGGGTTACTTGACGTGCTCGGCTAGCTTGAGCACACAACAAGTTGAGCGATATGAAGCGCAGAAGTGCCTCGTGTGGCCAACCACTATCGCCACACATCATGTGTGGCGAGATGAATCTCAACCACGATTCCAAGTCTGGTACCGGATGTCTGGACTTTGGACATAGTCCCAAGCTCCATCACTTCTCAACCATAACATGTGAAGTAAAGCATGATAAGCAAAGTAATTCAAGCACACTAGCAAGCATGTCATAAAGCATATTATAAGGCATGTTATGAAACAAGTTACAAAGCATAATAAAAAGCGTGTTATAGAGCACTATACAAATAGGGACACGAACACATATATTTCATAAGTGAGTGGTTAGAGTAAACAACCACGTGGAGGGTATCATACGTGACTCTATGGTAGTTGAGAACCCCATCTCAGCACCTACCTAAGGCCCTAACATCTAAGCACTTACTCTCACAAGCATTTTCACAAACACGTAGAGTACACTATTTCAACATACATGACGTATGTTAGAAAATATGTATTATGGCTATCCTTTCGCCAAGCGAGTATTTTATCCATGTATATCATATTTATACCGCAATTAATCATGACAATTACATCTCCAAAATTTATACATACACGGTATTTTCTAGAATACACATTTTCAACATACATAGTGTGTACAAGCAAACACGTATTACGGCGATTCCTTTCGCCAAATAAGTAATTTATTCATATATTATATAATCATACGACAAACAATCATGGCCAACACGTTTCCAAAATATACATGTATACGGCACTCCTTACAATACAGTATTTCTACATACATAGTATATATTAGTAAAACATGTATTTAGGCGAATCCTTTCGCCAAATAAGTATTTTATCCATATATCGTATATCCATACAACAAATAAACATGTCAAACACATTTCTAAAAAAAATACGTATACGGTATTTTCTACGAATACCTAGAATATGTAAAATTCTATATTCTACAACTTTAATCGAAACAGAAAATGGAAAGCACTTTGTACATGTGCAATTGCATGCAGATCATGAATCTATCATTATCTGACATTGAAAGCGTTGAAAACCATAACCTATACACCTAAAGTCCGCACCTTTTGTCGTAGAATCGTAACGGAGTCGATAGGTTCGCTAAGCTTAAAGTATACGGGAGTTTGGCAACCTAGAGAAGAAACAGTTAGCTATTTCATAACCTACAACCTATACAACCCTAAAACAGATTAGGGTTAGGGTTTCTTACCTAGAAACGACTTAGGAATCAGGAAAGCGATGAGAATCGGGCGGTGAGCCCGAATAGCGGAGGGAATAGCGGACGAGGAGTTCCTCCCACATCTCCCTCACTTTCTCTCACTTTTCTCTCTTCTTAAACCCAAATTCGTGTGGCTGAAATGGGGGAGGGTTTAAGGTCCTTATATAGTCTAAAACTTCACCGAAATAGACTTCTGGACAAGGTTCACCTAGGTTATAACCAAAGCGAAACTTTTTCAGCTCAACGGAGGACTTCTGGCGGGCCTCCTTGAGCCAAAGGTCGGACTTAAGCTCACCGACACCGGATCTACGTTCTATTAAGTTTTCGTTTCAATCGGATTTCCAGATCACGTGTGGCGGACCAGTTTCAGTTCGACGGTCAGTAGGTCTCGATCGGAGATTCCGAGTACATATAAATGTGTATGAAATTTCTCCTGATCCAAGGGTGTAATTTGGTCTGATTCTGACGGTCTGGTTGCTTAAAACTGATCCGCAAACGAAAGATGCCAGATTACTATTCAAGATATTTATTTTTAAAGAAAACAAGTGTTTTCACACTCTCTCGCTTCGGACTCAAGCGAACAGCCGTGGGACACTGGTTTCTGAGATAGTTGTCACGCCCAGCAAGGCGGTCCTAATTCCTTAACTTCATGTTAATCGGACTTCCGACGTGCGGTCCGGATCTGATACGGAGTTTCGAGATGCTCCCGAGAGCAGCCGGGTAATGAGTTTGATCCTAGGTTTTAGGGTAACCTAACGTCAATGATTCTACAAGTTTTAGGTCTTGTAGATCGTATTTAAAGCAATTTAAACGGATTTCGTAGCTAATCTAGCTTAGCACGTGGTTACTTTGTCTCATTTCTAAAGGATTTAGTCCTATAAGATTTCTGTCTGAGGTGATACCTAGGCCTTTGTAGTTTGTGTATAAAGTGATCCAATTTATACTACTTAGCTAGTTTAAGATAGTGTCTAGGGTGCAAGTACTTAGAAAAATTGAAAGAACAAGGTGATGATGGGTGGGATTTGTGAAGGAAAGGGGTTCAGAAGCGATTTTAGACTGTGGGATTCAGTTCTGACAGGTTAATAAGGTGTTAAGATTGACCCATCGCCTAAGGACGTCTAATCCCAGGTTGGGAAAAATCTGGGGTGTTACAATACATGAATATCCGTTTACAGTTATTTAAGCATATATGGATATCTGTTTATAGTTATTTAAGCATAACATCATATTTATTTACAGTTATTTATCTATACATGAATATGTGTTTACAGTTATTTAAACATGAATCTCTGTGTACAGTTTATTCAAGCATGACTATCTATTTATAGTTATTTATGACTGCATGAATAACATGTTACTCTGTTACCACCAGCTAATCATCATCGATTACTTGAAGTAAAGATCTACTGTCTACATGTATCTTTTAAAGTTTCTAATATACATATACTTATTTTGTTTTAATAAATAGCTGTCAATGAACATCATACATTCTGATAAGCATGGGAATATCAAAATCAAGAATCACACACCTATTATCTGAAAGGGAGATTGTAGAGAGATAAAAATTTTGCATAGAGAGCTGCAAGACGTCTATTGTTTGCATCGACGCATGATGAGTTTTAGGGGTTAGGATTTGATTCAGCGATTAAAACATTTGATTAAGGAAATGGCAGTTAAAAACGGAGCTCTCATAGTATGCGTGCCTTGATATACAAATGTACACAATGGTGAATAAGGAAAACATATTCTCATATGTTGGTGATCTTAACAATCACCCTTCCAAATCGAGTGCGACACAAAAACATATATAGATTGACAAATTAAGAAACAAGTGAGAGATGAGTAATACGTCTACCACTGAGCAACCCGTATGATGCACACCCTTATGATAACATGCAACTTCCCAAGGGCAAATGATATAGAAGAAGAAGAAGAACATGCGTATTGTAAACATGCAAAGCCCTTAAATCGTCTGAGAATCTCAACCACCCAGACCCTATAGCTTACCTTTAAACAGGCACATGCAATAGTCATATCCAATCTTCCACACTGACAGGGAGAGATTGAAAGAACACTGTGATTCGATTTACTAAGATTTACCTAATGGTGGCGTCAGTCGGCCGAATAGGGAAACCTAGAAAGAGAATAGGGATTTCCAGGATGGGGGCGTATAAACCGACCATAAACACCCCAGCATCATGGGACTACACAACACTCCGAACATTGAATCTTATGATACTTAATGGGTTCAATGTGGTTGCGATTCGAAGTTTGATATTGAGGGCAGAAATACATACCTGGACGATTGGCACACCAGCGTCTGATATGACTCACTGAACCCCAACGCCGTCCCTTCTAAGAGCTCGAGAAGAGATTCACTTGTAATACGAAGGTCAGCGCTCATCCGATGAGATTTGGAGAAGGTTAACGCCCACATGTAATGGAATGGAGATGAAGCATGGCGATGCTGGTGTAGGTTATCTCCATTCTTCTTAGATATCAAACGTTCGAAGAGATAGGCATGATGTCTGGCTAAAATACAGTGCATTGAAAACACTGCACTGCACGATGCAGTGCCGTCTGAATTTACTATACCACCATTTGAAAATTTTGAGATTCCCTTGTATTCGCGTCCGTGCGTACGATCGAACCCAGGTCCTAATCAAACATTGTATATTGTAAAAACCGCCCGTTAATACAATACTATACACCCTAATACGCGAATCCAAACAAGCCCTAAAGGTAAAAGTGGTGGCTATTACAGCCACCGTTACCGTTATAGAATACCTTGCTAGTTATACATGCATATATGCAATTTGGCAGAGCTGTAATGCACAATGAGTCACGATTAAGATAAAGAGAACTATACATGTCAGGGAAGCAACGGGTCGTTGAACTTTGGCCAAGCAATCATCAGAGTATTGAACCCAAATAGTAAGGACAAGATTATAATGATGAATGGGAAGTGATCAAGCTTATCTTGGCCAACTTTATGAAGTTATTATGTCCAATGATCTTTAATGTGTTGAAAATCGGATGCCTCAGATTTGTGCTAAAATATGAGCTTTTGACCGGTCGACAGTCTAGTTGATTGATCGAAGGATATCGAGTTAAATCAATTTTTTGGCAAAATTCTCTAGATAGTTTTTGGAGTTTTCATTAGGTCAAAAATGTTGGTCGATCGATCGACTCGATAGGTCGACATGTTGCGCAGTTTACGCATTTTTGTGTGAATTGTTTCTATTTTCATTTTTTACTTAAATAAGAGGGTGTAAACGGGATTAGGGTTAAAGCAAGTGGTGCTAAAACATTTGAGAGGGTTTTGGAGAGAGGAAAAGTTTGGGTCTTTCTCTTGAGGCTTTGATTGGTAAGATTCCATCTCTTGTAACTTAGTTTTCATAGTGCATTCTCGCTTTGTGCCATGGTTTTTTAGTCAAGGATTTTTTTTTTCATGTAAATTCGAATTGTTCTCTGTTGGATTTGTTTGTGCGATTGCGATTACCTTGCTTGATTCCACTCTGTGTGCTTCCATAAGTCCCAACAAGTGGTATTAAAGATAACGTTGGGAAGTAGATCGAATATGAAAGCAAAGTATCTATGGCATCTAACATGAAGTTTGATGCAGAGAAGTATTCCAGAAAAACCAATTTTAGACTATAGAAGGTGAAGATGAAGGACATCCTAGTTCAGTAAAGATTGGAAGATGCACTCCTTGGAAAGCGACCAAAAACTATGAAAGAAAAAAATGGAACAAGTTAAATCAAAAGGCCAGTAATTTAATCCAGTTGTGTCTAACCGATGAGATCCTCTACAATGTTATGAGAGAGGAGACTGCAACAAATACATGGGTAAAGTTAGAGAACATCCGTACAAAGAAATATCTTGAAAACTATTTGTATCTGAAACTACAGTCGTTCAATCTGAAGATGACTGAGAGAGTTGACATTGAGGCCCACATCAGTAACTTCAATAGGCTCGTTTGTAAATTACTAGTTGTGAATGAGACAGTGAAGGATGAAGCTCAAGCATGTATTCTGTTGAATTCTCTTTCAGAATTGTATGAGTCGTTTAAAGACTGGTTATGCACCGGTAGGACAACTATTAGCATTGAGACTATTATCTTAGCACTTTAGTCGAAGGTGATGAGAAAGAAAAACGGTGACATGGGTGCTTTTATAAATGCACTGGTTACGAGGTGGAGAAATTTTGCGCAGGATAGTGGATCTTCGCGATCGAGATCCAAGTCCAAGGGCAAGGGCAAGGGCAAAGGAAAGCCAAAGTGGTGGAATTGTGACATGTTAGGGAACATGAAGAAGGATTGCTAGAAGCCTAGTCTATGAAGGAGAAATCAGAAATTCTTCCTAAGATGCCAACACCGTGGAATCCAGTGAGGAGGCAAGTGGTAGTGACATGCTGAACACATCAAAATATGGGTACTTTGATGGTGAATTGATTTTGGATACGGGGGCTTCATGTCACGCCCCAAACCTAGAAATCGGATTCACAGAAATCTCGATTGCCGAATCTGGTGCTGACAGCATCCGTAATACCCCATTCTCGGCTCCTAGCGTATATACGCCAGATTCCGATCTTGGGATCCTACAAGGAGGATTTTTCTGACTTACATTTATCTCGTAATAAGCATAACCACAAGATTACCCAAATCATAAAGGCAACATCATCGCACATATCCACTAATATAATCATTTGAGTACAATGCTGAAAGGGAAATACATAAATTGAAAATCAAGCTCCAGAAGACCGCTGCCTGCTCTAAGCTCAACGCTGCCGCAACCTAACGCCACCTGCACGCATCTATCGTGCATAAGCTTATAGAAAGCTTAGGGGTTGGTGAAGGTGTGTGCACAAGGTGAATGTCAAGTAAGCAATATCAGAGTAATCAGAGTAAGCGGAAGTACTGACAAGTCAATGAGTCATACAATATCAGGGTATACAATGCAAATCAGCTATGCAAGTGAGGAGTTAAAGCGAACCAAATATTAGATGCCAAGGATATAATGCCATAAATCATACAATACCGAAATAAGCATAAATATACTGATAAGTCTATGAGTGCCATCAGCCGTACCAAGGCTATGCGATGCAAGGCATGAGTACTAATGGCTATATCAATGCAGAAACATGGCAACCCAAAATGTTAAGTACTACGGATGCAATGTAATATGCAATGCAAATGAAATGACCAAGCTGGAGTGAAGTCGGGATAATAGTACGTAGTATCACAGGCTATGGGGTCCATTACTAAGGACTTCTATCCAAACCAGTCCCATACCTAAATTTGGATAGTCAGACTCAAGTGGTAAACTCCTGGTCTTAAGTTAGTAGCGTGCCCAACCGAAAACCTAGTCATGCGAAGGTACATAATAATTAGTTGCGCACCACCAGCCCGAGTGAATAGTGAATGAAATGAATGCATGAGTATACAATTCCTACTCAATAAGTTCACATATCAGTACGGTTCCTCTCTGGGATCATCACCGGAGTCTATTACACTCCAAACCAGATTGCCGCCTCATAGCGCGCAATAAGGAGAGTGGAAGAGACCTCACTATCCGCCTGCCAATATCGAGCCCGGCTCGTCGATAGCGGACCCATTCCTCGAGCTGGTCAGACTCAGCCTAGCATTGCCCCCTCCTCTCGGGCAGGTAAGGCCGCACCCCTTCCAACCGACCACGACACAGTGGGAGACACGGCCTACAGGTATACGGCCCTCATGCGCTCATGCATTCACTCGGTCTCAACGTTGGAGCAACCTCTGGAACCAAGAGGGTTTAGGGACTTTCACCCAGGGATATCTATAGCACCCCATGTAGAATAGATTTCCGGTGTCCCGTCTGGCCATCCACGATATGCCTGTGGAGGCTACGACCCTGATATCGCTAGGGCATATAATGCAAGATGCATAAGTCATACAATCCAGTCATGCATCATCATGCGCATACCGTGCGCTCATGTGAGATAACCTCTGCCTATCAGGAAGTCTCATAACAATCTGCCTAATGACATATGCAATGGTCAAGCACATCTCATAACAAACATGCAGATGATGCGTATGGGCATGTATCATGATGCTATGCAGTCACATACTCATAATCGGTATCAATAACCGGTATCAACAATCGGCCTCGACAATGTGAACATTTAACCAACATTGCCCCCAAGGAATGGCTCACACAAAGCTAAACATATAATGGGCCCACGGCCTCACACAAAGGCCTAATATACAACACAATGGGCCTTACTCAAGGGCCATATATACACAACGGGTGGGCCCTGCTCATGGGCTTTAAATACATGACATGTGGACCCTACACATGGGTCTCGAATACATCAAATGGGCCATGCATCATGGGCCTAATACATATCACAATAGGCCTTGCCCATAGGCCACGAATACATCACAGTGGGCCCCAACTACGGGTCGCATATACATCCTATAGGTCTCGACAATCGGCCTCGGCCTCAACAATTGAAATTGATACTTGGAATCGGCCTCGATACTCGACCCCAACAATCGAAATCGGCTTCGGCAATCGGAATCAACCTTAATACTCGGTCTCGACAAATCAGAATCAGCAAATCGGTCACATCAATGGAATTGGCAATCGGTCATGATAATCAGAATCGATTGATAATCAGAATCGGCAAATCGGTCACGTTAATCAGAATCGGCAAGCGGTCATGAAATCGGCCTCGATCGCTAATAGGCAATTGGCCACGACAATCTGGATCGATCGATAAGCAGAATCGGCAGATCAGTGACGGCAATCAGAATCGACAATCGGTCATGACAATCGGAATCGATCGATAATCGAAATCAGCAAATCGGTCACGTTAATCGAAATCGACAATCGGTCACGACAATCGGAATCGATCGATAATCAGAATCGGTAAATCGGTCACGTTAATCAGAATCAGCAATCGGTCATGACAATTGGAATCGATCGATAATCGGAATCGGCAAATCGGTCATGACAATCGAAATTGGCAATCGGTCACAACAATTGGAATTGATCGATAATCAGAATCGGTAAATTAGTCACGTCAATCAGAATCAGCCATCGGTCATGACAATCGGAATCGATCGAAATCGGCAAATCGGTCACGACAATCGAAATCGGCAATCGGTCACAACAATCGGAATCGATCGATAATCAGAATCGGTAAATCGGTCACGTCAATCAGAATCAGTCATCGGTCATGACAATCGGAATCGATCGATAATCGGAATCGGCAAATCGGTCACGACAATCGAAATCGACAATCGGTCACGATAATCGGAATCAGCAATTGGTCATGACAATCGAAATCAGTAAGAATGGGCCTAAAAGGCCTAATGGAAGGTCACAATGTGGACATACAACCATCATTGCCCATCAATGTGGACATTCAACCAACATTGCTCCCAAAGAGTGACCCACACCGAGCCAAACATATAGTGGGCCTATGGCCCCACACAAGGGCCTAATACACATCACTATGGGCCTCGACACATGGGCCATGAATGCATCACATCAGGCCGTATCAACGGGTCAAATTAAATGGGTCAAGTAAACGGGCCGAATCAAATGGGCCAAGTCAAATGGGTCGAATCAAGATGGGCGGGCCGGTTCGAAAGGGCCCAAACCACACATTCATCTCTAGCTAGAGATAATTTTAGAGCATTATTCAAAAATGAATCACATCCAAAGAATATCTGGACCATACCACAAATGACAATGGTGATAATGATTTCCACCGTTAAATTCCAATGGGCCCACCATAACATTTATTTTCCATCCAGTCTGTTCATAAGGTCACAAAGACCTGGGGAAAAACAAATATTATATTGATTCAAAATTTCTTAACTCGAAGTGGTTTCAATGGTAGAAGTTCAACACCACTATTTCTGTAGGGCGGTCCACTTAATGCTAGATCAGCCTTATTTATTATCATTATTATTATTATTATTATTATTATTATTTATTATTATTATTTTTTTAAATCTCAGCCTTAGGATGAGCTGACAAATGAATGGACGGTTGGATGTGACGCACACATCATGGGTGGGGTCCACGAGCCACAGCTGGGCGGTGGAGACCCACACGTGCTGATGGGTCCCACAGTCCAGCAATGGTTGGACGGTTGGAGTATAACACATACGTATGATGGGGCCCGTATGGCTGGTGACGTACTCCAGCCAGTCCATCAGCAAGCGGGTTACACATGGGGCCCACCATACATACGTCTAGGTGGCCCACTGTAGAAATGGATGGACGGTTGGGATGAAAAAAAAAAAAAAAAACATCCATCAGCGTGGGGCACGAGGCATGTTAGATAGAGGGACGGTTGGATAGCATGCCAGGAGGCTGCCATACTCACCGTTCAGATCTACCTGGACGGTGTAGATATTATGATTAAGTGGGTCCCACGTAGGAGTGGCCCACTGTAACATTTATTTAATATAAATGTTATATTATATATATATATATATATATATATGTGTGTGTGTGTGTGTGTGTGTGTGTGTGTGGGTGTGTGAGAGTGTGAAAGTGCCAGCGTCCAGACATATGGACGCTGGATGAAATACCTTTATCAATGTGGCCCACCGTCCAAGCCATGGACGTGAGGATCCACACGTGCAACCCAGGGAAGGCCCACCACAATATGAACGGTGTGGATGGAAGCCACACCCATGGCCAGGGCCCACCCGGCCTGCTGACGCTGCAGTTGGCTACCGTCCATCAGACGGTCTGTCTGAATGAAAACAGATGGACGGTGTGGGTGAAATCCTTACAAGTGGGTCCCACCGAACCTGGTGACGCCAGGAGGGATGCGCACCAGCCAATCCGATCCCCACGGTGGGTTCCACCTCTCAAACATCACGGTGGCGTCCCACAGCAGCACCGTCCATCAGAAAACATAAATCAAGGTGGGGTCCCACCGTCCTGCCCAATGGACGGTGGATGTATAAAACACGTACGTCAATATGGGTCCCTCAGCTGGGATGGAACACGTACATTGAGGTGGTCCCACACCACCTGTTGACGTCAAGACCGCAGCTTCATAGTTGTGGTCCCTGCCGTCCATCAATTCATGCCAGGTGGGCCACGATCACGTCTCAGTCAAAATGGATGGACAGCGTTGATGAAGCACATAGATGACGGTGGTCCTCGTCCAGTGGGCCAGCACGCTTGGATCAAGCTGTTATTTATGTTTTCCTTCATCCAGGGGCTGCTGCTGCAAACGGTCCAGCAGCTCACGGCCCTGCATGACCCGCTGTGCCCTCCACGGACAAATAGAGCGGATACAATACATCCCTCAGGGTGGGTCCACATCAGTGTGGCCCACCAAATCTGAAACAAACTGATATTTGTGTTTTCCTGCATCCAAGCAGTCCAACCGGACTGACTGTCCAACATGGTGGGCAGCAAGGCCGTCCCACCTGCTGGACGGTCTGGATCATTCAATCAGGCCTACATCCAGGCGGTCCACGATAGGAAAAAAAGGAGAGAGAGAAAGAGAGAGAATCGGTGAAAATGGGAGGAACCCCGCCACTATGGGCCCCTCCTTGATACAGAACATACATTAATATGGGTCCCACTGCATGTGGGCCCTCAAATCACAAAATCAATGGTAGAAAATCATAAAAATCACCCACCTTATGATCTTCTTGGTCCTCCACTTCCATCAATGCATCCTAAAGCTCCGAGGGACGCATTTCAACGGTGGAGATGATCATTGGAGGGTGGAGATGGGAGGTAGGAAGGTGGGCCACACTTGCTCTCCATGGAAGCCATGGACGATTGCTCCATGGGAGTTGCTTGGGAGGAAATGAGAGAGAGAGAGAGAGAGAGAGAGAGAGAGAGAGGGAGAGAGAGAGAGAGAGGGGGAGAGATAGGTGAGTGATGGGTGAGGGATGTGTGAGTGATGGGTGTACCTTGTTGTAAGAGAGTATTGACTTTGGGGTTGCTCAGGGATGAGTGAAAGGTGATGTGTACTTGACATGTGATGTGGTACTTGATTGATGGGATGTGATGTGATTGATTTGACTAGAGATTCTCTTAGGTTTGCAAATGTGGGGCGTTTTCTCGAACTGAACGTGGGCCCACATCTCCTAGCCTGGGTATCGCCTCGGCACGCGAGTCGCGGCATCGGAACCGCGGCGACGGCGCGGTCGCTAAAGTACCAGTCTTAGGTTGAGTCGATTCGGGTTGACGGCGTGTGAATCAGGGTCGCGTGCAAACACTGGTTAAGGGTCGAAGGTTGCCGAAATTCGACCGGGAAGACCGCGAAAGCCTATGGAACGGTACAGTCTAAGATATGGGTCTTACACTTCATATATATCAGATGACCCCCATAGGAGTTGGTTCCCCAGTTATAGTGAGTGCGATGGTGACCAGGTGTTTATGGGCAATGATAATATCTATAACGTGGTTGGTGTCGGATCAGTGCGCAACAAGATGTTTGATGGCATGGAGAGTATCTTCACCGATGTAAGACATGTTCCTGGATTGAGGAAGAGTCTGATATCTCTGGGTGCACTCGAGGCACTAGGGTGCAAATTCACTGGGTTCGATCGTGTCATTAAGGTTTCAAATGAGGGCACTTGTAGTCATGAAAGCATAGAGGAATGGTAACATTTACAGGTTGATAAGAATTACTTTATCAGGTGGAGCTGTAACATCTGTAGCGGATACTATGTCTGCACATATGTGGCGAGTGAGGTATGAAGGTACTTTCTGGCCTTTGTTTGATTCCAATTTTTAAAAGCATTGATTTTAGTACATGCAAGCATTGTATATGTGGTAAACAGTCAATGTTATCTTTTAAGTTTGGTAAACATGTTTATAAGGGGGTTCTAAATTTTGTGCATTCTGATGTATGGGGGCCGTTGCCCATAGTTTCTGGTGGAGGGTCGTCATGGTTCGTTACATTCATTGATAACAATTCCATAAATGTGTGAGTTTATTTTTTGAAAAGTAAATCTGAAGTTTTTACCAACTTCAAATACGGTAAGGCGATGGTGGAAAAACAAACAGGGTGAAAGGTGAAAGTGTTGAGGACAGATAACGATAAAGATTTCACTTCTGGGGATTTCAAACGGTTTTGTGAGGATGAAGGGATCGTGAGGCACAATACAGTGTGCCACACACCAAAGCAAAATGGTGTGGCTGAGCGGATGAATTGGACTCTCTTAAAGAGGGCCCAATGCATGATAAGTAATGCTATGTTGGGCAAGAAAATGTAAACTGAGGTCATTAACACAGCTTGTTACTTGGTGAATCGGTCCCCTTTTACGACTATTGATTGTAAAATTTTAGAGGAAGTGTGGAGTGGTAAGCAGGTAGACTACTCGACACTGTGAGTATTTAGTTGTAATGCTCTTTCATGTACCATCAATTGAGAGAGATAAGTAAGATCAAATGGCTAAAAAGTACATCTTTTTCGGGGTATGATAATGGTGTGAAGGGCTACAGGCTATATAACCGGGGTCACATAGAAAATCATCCTTAGTCGTGACATCGAATTCGACGAAGGAACCTTATTCTGTAAGGATGAGCATAGGGTAGTGGAAAAATCAGTTGCGGACATTTAGATAGACAAACATGAGATGCATGATGATACTGAGACACAAACAGAGGTACCTGAGCAGGTGGAGCAGCCACTTATGAGAAAGAATCCGCCAAGGGATTGTAAGTTACCAGTAAAATACAGGGATGACTCGAATGTCGTATTTACCCTCATTACGGATGAGGGGTATCCATCTACTTTTCAAGAGGCTCTTGATGATATAGATGCCGAAAAGTGAAAAGCGGCGATGCATGACGAGATGGACTCCTTGTACAAGAACAAGATGTGGGAGCTGGTGGAGCTTCTCTTCGGTCATAAAGCAATTGGGTGCAAGTGGATCTTCAAGAAGAAACAGGATAGGTACAAGGCAAGGTTGGTAGCGAAGGGATATACTTAGAGAAAAGATGTCGAATTTACTGAGATCTTCACACCTATGGTGAAGCAAGTATCCATCAGATTCGTATTGGCGTTAGTTGACCAATACAATCTTTTATTATAACATATAAATGTGAAGACTGCTTTCTTACATGGGGAATTAGAAGAGCCAATTTACATAAAGTAACTAGAATGTTTCGAAATACAAGAGGCAAATAACAATGTTTGCAGGTTGAAGAGGTCATTGTACGGCTTGAAACAGTTGCCTAGGCAGTGGTATAAGAAATTTAACTCTTTCATGATGAATTAGAGGTTTACCAGGAGTGAGTATGATCATTATGCCTATTTCAAGACATTGAGTGATGGGAAGTTTATTATCTTGGTATTGTATGTTGGCATGCCTGAGATCGACATACTAAAGGCTCAGCTATCAGAGACATTTGAGATGAAAGATCTAAGAGCTGCAAAGAAGATTCTTAGCATTGATCTATACAAAGACAGGAAGAGGAGTAGGCCGGCTATGGTTATCTTTGGCAGAATACCTTGAGATGATATTGGTAAAGTATGGGATGGACAAGGCAAAGCTGGTTAGTGTTCCCCATACAACTCATTTTAGGGTTTCTTCTGAGCAATGTCCTTAAACATATGAAGAAAAGCAAGTCATGTCTCATGTGGCTTATTCGAGCGCAGTTGGCAGCTTGATGTATGCCATGCATGGTCTGTACAAGACCAAATATTTCACATGCGGTGGTGGGTTTTGTTAACAGATACGCAAGCAACACTGAGAGGCAGTGAAATGGCTACTTTGATATATTCGAGGTACACGGGACTACATCTTGACATTCGAAAAATGAAGGGACAAGTTAGTAGGCCATATGGATTCAGAATGCGTGAGCAGTGTAGATAATGGAAGGTCAACTTATGGTTACTCGTTTGTATTAGCGGGTGGAGCGATCAATTGGATGTCAAAGCTTCAGTTTGTGGTGACTCTTTCCACAACCAAAGCTGGGTATATGGCAGTGAGAAAGAATTCAAGAAAGCAATTTAGTTGAGAAGAATGATAAATCGATTGGGGCTTCACTAAGAGGCAGTGCCGATTGATTGTGACAACGAAAGCGCGATCAATTTAGTAAAGAACTCAGTTTACCATTCTAGAACTAAACATATTGATGTGCGTCATCATTTTATCCGAAAGTGCTAGGGAAAGGTGGTATGACCTTCGAGAAGATACACACAAGCGTGAATCCGACGGATATGCTTACGAATGTAGTTCTTACAGAGAAGTTCAAGTTCTAAGTGACTTCTTTGAGTCTGGCAAAGATTGACTGAAGACAAAGTGTGCACGAGAAGCGATGATTGTAAAGCTATAGTGGAGATGAAGTAGAGATGCAGGTTTGAGCGTGGCATGTTGCAGTATGAAGATTAGAGTCATGGTGGAGATTGTTGAAAATCGGATGCCTCAAATTTGTGCTAAAATGGGGGCTTTCGACTAGTCGACAGTTTGGTCGACCAATCGAAGGATATCGAATTAAATCAATTTTTTGGCAAAATTCTCTGAATAGTTTTTGGTGTTTTTGACAAGTTGAAAACGTTGGTCGATAGGTTAATCAGACCAGTCAAAATCCTTCGACCAGTTGACTTGACAAGTCAACTCGATAGGTCGACGTATTGCACAGTTTGAGTGTTTTTGATTTGAGTGTTTTTGCTTAAATAAGATGGTGTAAACGGGATTAGGGTTAAGGTAAGTAGTGCTAAAACATTTGTGAGGGTTTTGGAGAGAGGAAAAGATTAGGGCTTTCTCTTGGGACTTTGATCGGTAAGATTCCATCTCTTACAACTTGGTTTTTCATAGTGCATTCTGGCTTTGTGTCGTGGTTTTTCCCCACAAGGGTTTTTTCACATAAATTCGGATTGTTCTCTATTAGATTTGTTTGTGCGATTGCGATTACCTTGCTTGATTCCACTGTGTGTGCTTTCGCGAGTCCCAACACAAGGTGGGGCCTACCTTTTCAATAGTTGGGATGTTGTATAAGCTACCTAGTGTTGATGTGAACATTCCTCATATAAACGTGACAATTAATGCTTCTACTACATTTGTATATACACTAGTTTTAAGTGCTCGTTTTTAGTTCCGTTGATATGATAATTCCATATTGGTGTTTGGAAAATTTTCCAAATCCATGACAAACATTTGAATTCATGAAGTTAAATATGATCCGTTTGGCGTGTGTTTGCAGAAACGGAATGTTAAATCGACAGCCAGCCTAATCATGTTCCCTGTTCTCACCTGCATGCTGATTATCGCCTTCCAAACGGTGGTGAATTCTCAACTAAAAACCTCCAAGTACCAATGCGGATGCCAATGTGTTGATACAAATGGAAGCGGTACATGCCAGAAAACGTGCGGCTTGGAGTTTTCAACTCCCACGCAAGCAATGGCCTGCCCCATATCAAGACCAATAGAATGGCCTGCTCTATTGCAAATACCGGGCCGTCAATATCGAGCCGTTCAAACGGATACCCACTTATTCACAGGCTTACCCGACAAGCATTGCTTGGAGACGCGTTCTTGCCCTGTGACATCACTCTTCACCGGACAAAACAAATCAACTGCTGAGAGTATGTTTTAAGTTCTAGTTTAACATCCCTTTACTTGTTTAAATGGATGGAAACTATCGTGCGGTTTAGGCCATACTTCTTTAAACGAGACCCATTAGCTAAGTGGGTCGGGCTTGAGCTAACCCAACTCACTCATAAGAAACTTATAAATTGTAATAGAAGTGTTTATTACAATTTATAAACTGGCCCATGGTTCTGTAATCCAGACCACTAGTCTGATGGGGCCCAACTGCCAATGGTCCACTTCCTAACGCCTTGATCTTTCGTCTTTTTTCCATTGAATGCAGATCATGGTTGTATTCTTTCTTATTTATTATCCATTTTGTAGGCCATCAACCAAAGGCTTAGGGCACCACCATCAACCATGGCACCCATAATGTCAACGGTCTGGATCCCTAGACAGTGGGCCACACATGTAAATAAATTTGGAGATGAGGACATTACAATTTCTAATGTCTACTCATTGTTGCTTATCCATAATCTGTACTATTTGAAATGACAATTCATAAATTCAAATGTATGCAGGTTTGGTTCAAAAGGTGGTTGTCGATGAGTTTCCAGAGAATGTAGCAGATCCTTTGGACATTGTTTCGCTATCTTATATTGTATTTATCATATCCATAGTTTGATTTTACTTACATTAATGCCTTTTATTTGAATATTTCAGCTAACATGTGCAATGGCAACTAATGTTCTTCCTTCCAATTAATGTTTTTAGGGATCAAGCAGCAATCCTGGTCCAACTAACTTTGTAGAACAAGCTTTCTCGTCGAAATCTCCACTACATGTTCTCTTACCGCAATGTGTAGCCAATTTCAGCTTTATGGTTTCTCGAACTGTGGGCAGTGCTACATTTCAGCATGGTACCCATCTATATATCTTTGCTTGGGGACCATTAAAGTCCCCACCTTCGATGTTGACAATGTCCCAAAAGCTTTTAAATGATGTGTGGAACAACCCATCATTGACCCAGATTGTCTTATTTGTATAGGCCATGTTGCAAGAATCATGCTGATTGGATGATTTTAACCATATGATCAGCATTATCTGATCAATATCATGAAAAACAATAAACATGAAGAAGAGAAAAAACAGGTTGAATCATAATGTTGAAAGTTGAAGCATCTACTCAATAGGCCCCACCATGGGTTGTTATGATTCCAACCAATGACACTAACCATCCAATCTATGACCCATAAAAACAGATGGCCATAGCAAAATAATGGACATTCATAGATTGGGATCATCTTGTTAGCATGAACTTTGCATCATTGCATTCCAATAGTGGTGTGTAATGAATAGACAGTCCAGATCAATGGTTGGCTGACCCACATGTGATCTAAAAGCTTGGCTGACATTGTTATTGTTCCTATGAAGGTGGGACATGGTACCATTTCTCATCTATAAAAGAGATATATTTTAGTCAACAGTTATACAATAACATTGACATTTTCTCTTGTTTTTTGGACATAGAAATTGATTGTGTTCAAAGTTTATACATATGGCGCGATAACTCATCAAGTATTAATAAAGAACTACATCAAGGTTACCGGAGTGGAAATCCTGCTAATGAGATCCATGAAATTCTTGGTGGTATGTTTGGAAGGGTCAATTAATCTTATGATTTTCTTTCGTTTTAGAAGCTCATATATGGAATGCTGAGCCTTAATTCTGTTGTCACAGCTTATGATTTCTTGAATTCGAATGAGAGTAATTACAATGTGAGCTTCTGGTACAACTCCTCATATTGCAATGTTTCTACTAGCCCATGCTTGTTGCGAATACCACGTTCATTAAATATGGTATGTTTCTTGAACATATTTTTAAGCAATTCATTTTCTCTTTTTATTCACGTCTTATGCTTCTAACATGAAAACCACAAAATTACTGACAGTAGAGTAGTAACAAGAGAATTATATACTATAATTAGATAATTTCACCTATTTTTTTAGCTATATATAACTAATGAAACGGCTTGTGTGTTTGGTTGGTGCTTTCGTTTGAAAATTGAAAAGGCAAGGTTGGTCATTAACAGGAATTACTACTTGTTCGCACCCCAAGTATAGGGTTGTAATGTAGTAATAATCTTGGTAAGATCGAGGTCAAATCCACAAGGACTGAACCTTGTACGTAATATGAAAGTAACTCGAACTAGAACTAGATGAAGATGTAAACTAAATCAGGGAAAATGAAGGGAATAATTGTGAATTTAATTAACTAACATTTGAAAATTTCAAAGGTGGGAAACTAGGGTGCGAAGGATCCGCTTGTAGAGATGATCAGGGAGATCTATACTTGATTCACGAACACAACTAGAATCAGAGTCTTATCTTCATCCAGTTGGAAGATATTACATTAAAAACCAATCTGAACATCCTTTGATCCAGTTTTCAAGAGATGAGAGGTATGAGAATTAGAATTGATTCCATCACAAACCATGCCCATGAGACAAAGCAAACAACAGAACTTTAACCAATCCACATCCAATCTAAGAAATTTATAAATATTAGGAAGGATTTTGTCATCCAACCATGCCTATGAGACGATGGCAAACAACAGGGCTCCCATGTTCACAATCCCTATAATACAAAAAATATACCCGAAGCTATCGCAGATCCATTATAATTTAAGTCACAATAAACCATTAAGAACTACGAATATTCCTCATAATCAAACTATAATCAAAATCAGTTTAGTAAAGTATGAATCAAAGACATAAAACCAAATCCATCACACTACAAGCTTCACCTCTTAGCCCTAGCTAAGAGGTTTAGCCAATCAGGACCATGATGAAGCTAGATCTCTTAAAAAATAAACAAATAACTAAGAAGTGAAGGAAAGAAAAAACTCTAAACATCGGCCGATCTCCATGTGATCTCTCTCTCTCTCTCTCTCTCTCTCTCTCTCTCTCTCTCTCTCTCTCTCTCTCTCTCTCCTTTGCCCGTCTTGCCTCCACAACTGCACCACATGTCCAAGCGTGGATGACTTCAGAGCATTAAATCCATGCTTTTTACTCTTTTTCAATCCAAGTTCCTAAATATATCTTGCATCACAAATATGATTAAAATAGGGCGTTAAACATTATCATGTATGTAAAATCAAGTAATAACTGGGGTTTAATATGCAATATTTAACCCTCAACACAATCCCCAACTAGCATTTTGCTAGTCTCGAGCAAAGTATGCGAAAAATAAGTTGAGAACTATAGGATAATTTCTATAAACTCGAATGATTTTTGAACAACAATCCAGTTAATAAAATTCTAGGATTCATGAATGTTGGGCATTACTTTCTCCTGAACTCAAGCGCACGATAAACTTCATAGTCAAGTTCAAAGTATTAATCCATTAATTAGAAGAATTCTAAACATTAAGTTCCATGGGTATATAGTGAAACTTAAACTTGTCACAATCAAAGGTTCTTTATTTTCATGATAACATTGATAATCACAAGAACATTCACAAGAATATTGATAAACCAAAACTTGCCTTATAGTTTAACTTTTCATTCTTCCAACTTTTGATTTTTCCATCGATGACTTTCATGTTATGTCAATCTTCTAAAGGTAAAGCCAACGAGGGGAAACGAACCCTCACCTATAGGGAGCAAACCCATGGTAAAGACCATTCGCCCAACCTTTTCCGAAGACAATTGTTTTTTAGCTGGGTATTCATTCTTTTTTCTTTTTTCTTTTTCAATTCTTTTTATTGAACATGATGGACAAATTCCCCAGGTCAGTTCATTCCATGCTTAATGATTGCCAAGTTAACAATTCAATATCAAATTAAAACCTTAATGTGTAAGTGAGATGTGACATGTGAAATCATAACTCAATCAATGTTTAAAACTTCGAATCATGGATTACTAATTCGAATTTATCTGTGAAATCTAACAGGTAACTGAATCTAAGAGTCATAATTCACCAACATTAAGTATCCTATAATTCTAAATCAAGGATAGCCGTCAAAATTACTTCGAATTCACAAGAATTTTCAGAAAAATTGTAAAAATTTTCCACAAATTTTGCTCAAAACTAAGAAAATATTGATTAGGTGACCTAATCTCTCATCCCCAACCTAAAATCTACATTATCCTCAATGTAAAAGAAAGCATGCAATGCACACGGGACAATGAAAGTAAAACAGAAGTGATGAAAAGATAGTACCTAACAATGAAATTGAACGGTCTTTCCAAAGAGATATCAGCGTGATAGCGGGTCAGCACAAGAGTGAAACTAATGAAAGCAACCTATCCTAAAACAACTTAGAAAGCAAACTAACCTAACGGCATAAAGTTGACTATCCTAGAACGACATAAAGCAAACTGCCCTAGTCCTATGAAAGCAAGGGAAAAGTTACTCAGTCATGCCGCAAGGTTCCTCTTCTGGCCAATATCTGGATAAATTTCTCAGTAGGTTTCTTAACAGGATCATCCAAAAGCCCTTTTTGCAATAGGCTTGGATACCCTAGAGCATGAATGTCCAGAGAAATGTATGGACCTCATCAAAAATTTGTTGTTGATTCGCCTGAGGTATGCAAAGTATATATGATTTACCTGTGACAGAAAAAGTTTCAAAGTTAGTATCTCATGGTGCATCAGAGACTACAAGTAGATAAAATTCAGAAAAATTTTCAGGAAGTGATGTAATCTCAACACACTCGGAAGTTTCAAACTTCGGTTCAACTTCCGGCTCTCCCTCCTGTGATAGTCAACATTCAGAATCTATGGAGGGAAGAGTTTCAAAATAGGGGTTCTCTCGGTCAATAACAGCTATCGAGGTGTTGTCATGCAAGGCATTCACTATGTCTTTTATCATGGGATCGTTTGAATTTGAAAAGTGTGCCAAGCAATCATCCAAAGAGTTGGGAAATTCAGCTCAAAGTGACTCATTCTCCACATTGAAGTTTGTGATGATTTGCACAAGGATTTCATCGTCTTTGAAAGTGGATGGACGCATGCTCTCTTGCTTTTGCCCTGCACAGACAGATTGAAAATCAATAGGGTAAGCATTGATGTAAACACTCTGTTCATTTAAACTACTCAGTAGAGGCATTGAACCGTCAAAAGTGTATAACTCAGATGGTGGCCTCAACTGGTGATTTCAAATTCTAGAGTCATATCGAGTAACTCGTCCCTCTCCTGAATCATATCATCATTCAATTCAGGGAAGTGATCCAAACATATCTTACAAGAGTTAGAAGGGTTAGTTGTAAGGGGCTTATCCTCCACATTTAAATCAGGTATGTTAGATGAGTGGAGTAGATCCTTATGGCCGATCACTTTATGTACTTCTTGATCATTGACCTGGACCAAACTTGAGATTGATTCCAGGGGAATTTGGGTTGTACATTCATAATCATCATCCCAATACTCATCATCATCTAATTCCATGCAGTGCACACTTGGGATGGGATCACTTTTCTCACACTCTATTCCTAAATTAGGTTGAGGTTGGAATAAACTAACCTCTACCTCATCATTGAAATCATGTGTGTCATGTGAGTGAAGTGTGTCACTATCATTATATTTGAAAGACACCCACGTCTCTTGATCGTTCCTTTGGACAGTCATCGAGATCGACTCACCGGAAAATTGAACCATATGCTCATTAATAGAATCCAATTCCTCATTCATAATTTCAGTTTCATCCACAAGTAAGTTATGATCACTTTCTTCACATTGTGCTTCTAGATTGGGTTGAGGCTAGGATAACCTAGCCTCTTCCTCCTCCATAAGGTGTGACTGATTTATTTGAATTGAGGATTTGAGCAATCTACATGATTGAATGACAATTTGATTAAACTGCTCTTGTGCATTCATGAGTTTCTGAAGTTAATCATCTTGGATTGTTTTTTATTGGGTTTCAAAGGTAGAGGACCCAAGAGAATTATCACTAGGATATATTGCTAGTTTATCTTCCCAACATTGATGTTTCCACTGATTATAGTCATATGGATCATAGGTGGGAGTATCTAATGGTTGGTAATACATATCATCACTCATAATATAATCACGCATTATTTTCTTTATATCAGATGAGTGATAATAATTCTCACTCCCATAGTTATGATAACTCCAACACTCACGTACTGTCCATGGGGTGTAATTGTTTTCCCGTATATGATTACGTAAGGACTTTTTAACCAATGGAGCGTTATACTCTAGTTGGTTCTCAATGATTGTTTCAGAAAAATTCTGAGAGATAGGTTGATTTCTATCATAATCATCATACATCCCTTCCCAGTGTCTCTTAAATATCTTAGCATACTGATGTTCTCATTCTTGCATATGCATGGTGAAACCCTAACTCTGAATCTAATCCTAAGAAAAGTAAAAGAAAATATCATATAGCAGTATGGAAAGTAAGAAAAGGGAATAAATTAGAAAGAAGTTACCAAATTAGAAGATCCTATGTTAAGATCCTGCAAAAGAAAATAAAATAAATTAGTTTCTAAAGATAAAAATTCTAAAGTTAAAAATTTTTTTTAAAAACAAAAATAGAAAGTTAGTTTCTAAAAAGGAAATTTTCTAAACCTAGAAATAGAAAGCTAAGTTAGTTTCTAAAAGAAAACTTAGAATTAGGCAGTTTCTAAAAATAAAATAAAGGAAAAATGAGTTAGTTTCTAAAATTAGAAAGAGTTTCTAAAAAGAGAAATAATTAACCTAGTTTCTAAAAACAAAAGAGGAAAGTTTTTAAAATTAGAAAGAGTTTCTAAAAAGGGAAATAACTAACCCAGTTTTTAAAAACAAAAGAGGAAAGTTTCTAAAAATAAACTAGTTCCTAAAAATAGAAAAATCCTAGAATTAGAAAATTTCTAAAAAAAGAAAATAAAACCTAAAATTAGAGAGTTTCTAAAAATAATTAGGAAAGTTCTAAACCTAATAGTTAAAATGTAAGTTAATTTCTAAAAAGGAAATCTTAAAATTAAAGTTAGAAAAATAAAATCTAATCCTAAAGTTAGAAAACCCTAGTCTTAACCTAATTCTAAAAGTAGTTAATCTCATAAAAACGTAACCGTCAATCCCTGGTAATGTCGCCAAAAACTTGTTCACACCCCAAGTATAGGATTGTGATGTAGTAATAATTGCGGTAAGACCGAGGTCAAATCCACAGGGACTGAACCTTGAATGTAATCTAAAAGTAACTCGAACTAGAACTAGGCGAAGATGTAAACTAAATCAGGGAAAATTAAGGGAAATCGTGAATTTAATTAACTAAAATTTAGAAATTTCAAAGGTGGGAAACTAGGGTGCCAAGGATCCACTTGTAGAGATCAGGGAGATCTATGCTTGATTCACGAACACAACTAGAATCAGAGTCCTATCTTCATCCAGTTGGAAGATATTTCATTAAAAATCAATCTAAACATCCTTTGATCCAATTTTCAAGAGATGAGAGGTATGAGAATTAGAATTGATTCCATCACAAACCATGCCCATGAGACAAATCAAACAACAAAACTTTAACCAATCCACATCCAATTTAAGAAATTTATGAACATTAGGAAGGGTTCCGTCATCCAACCATGCCCATGAGACGATGACGAACAACAGGGCTCCGATGTTCACAATCCCTATAATGCAAAGAACATACCCGAAGCTATTGCAGATCCATTGTAATTTAAGTCACAATAAACCATTAAGAACTATGAATATTCCTCATAATCAAACTATAATCAAAATCAGTTTAGTAAATCATGAACCAAAGACATAAAACCAAACCCATCACACTACAAGCTTCACTTCTTAGCCCTAGCTAAGAGGTTTAGCCAATCCGGACCATGATTAAGCTAGATCTCTTAAAAAATAAACAAATAACTAAGAAGGGAAGCAAAGAAAAAACTCTAAACACCGGCCGATCTCCATGTGATTTCTCTCTCTTCTTTGCCTGCCTTACCTCCATGGCTGCACCACACGTCCAAGCTTGGATGACTTTAGAGCATTAAATCTATACTTTTAGTACCCTTTTTTAGTCCAGGCTCCTAAATACACATTGCATCACAAACACGATTAAAATAGGGCGTTAAACATTATCATGTACGTAAAATTAGGTAATAACTGGGGTCTAATATGCAATATTTGACCCTCAACACAACATTAGAGCTTGTCATCTATGGGGTCCTTACTCTTACTCCGATAATAGACTCTCAGGAGTTTCAACACCTGGTTGAGGGTTCGAGTACCCATAGGTGGTGAAATTCCACTACAACGTGAGTGTGTGGTGGTGTGTGTGCGTGTGTAACCAAAAAAAAAAAAACTTGTCATTTATGCCATACCATGTAGGAATGTGAAGATAGAATCATCGAAGGCTCTAGAAATTTCTCAAATCATGTCAATAATGCTAGGAATCTTTGAGGTCTAATGAAATTACATTTAGGTCCAATGAAATCACATTTAAGGAATATCAATTCTACTATGAGCATTCTAAAAACAATATGGTTAAAAGATTTTTCAGACCTTCAAGGACTAATCTTGAAAGCAAAGAGCAAACGATGCAGGCTAAGAGAAAACGATTCCCCTTTAGTTTTCTATGTATTTGAAACAACCTTAAAGGGTTGAATATATAGAGCTTTACAACGTCAATACAAGGTAAATGTTAAATACATAATCATCTATCTATGGAAATTAGTTATACATCATCTATCTATAAAAATTAGCTATACAAGGCATGTGGCCTGTCTAACATCTCCCCTCAAACTAATGCTGGTCATCAACAAGTAATAGTTTGTCATCTAGAAATGAGTGATGTACAGAAGTGAGGGACTTCGTGAGAATGTCAGCAATCTGGTCATGGGATGCGACATGTGAAAGAGAAATGAGCCCAGACTGAAACTTCTCTCGGATGAAGTGACAGTCAACTTCAATATGCTTTGTCCGTTCATGAAAAACCAGGTTAGAGGTAATCTAAATGGCACTCAGATTATCTACATGTAGTGGAGTAGGATTCTATAGATGAATGCCCAAGTCAGAAAGAAGTCCACGAAACAAGACAAGTTCATTACAAACAGCTGACATCGCTCAATAGTCGGCTTCCGTACTTGATTTGGAAACGGTGGCCTGCTTCTTACACTTCTAAGATATGAGAGAAGTGCCGAGAAAAACACAGTAGCACGTGGTAGATCTGCGTGTGAGAGTACAACCGGCCCAGTCAGCATCCGAATAAGCACGAAGGTCCAGAGTGGCCGTGGAGGAGAACAGTGATCGATCTAAAGTTCCACATAGGTATCATAGGATGCACAACACCGCAGTCATATGAAGAGTCCGAGGAGCATAAACAAACTGGCTGACAACTTGGACGGCGTAGGCAATATCAAGGCGAGTCATTGTTAAGTAAACCAGACTCCCAACCAAATGATGGTATAATGTGGGTTCCGCAAGGAGATCACCATCGTCTCGACCATATTGAACGTTAAGTTCTAAGGGAGTCTGAACTGTCTTCTGATCCTCAATGAGGCCAAGGCAAGAAGATCCTTTGTATATTTACGCTGGCTGACTAGGATTCCATGTTTAGAACGTGAAAATTCAAGTCCAAGAAAGTATGTCAGATGTCCAAGGTCCTTCATCTTGAAGGATGATTTCATAACTTCCTTTAATGCCGAGATACCAGTAACATCGCTACCAGTCAGAAGTAGGTCGTCAACATATACGAGAACAATGACGACTCCACGACCAGTGGTGTGCAAGATTATGGATGGATCATAACCACTTTGAGTAAAGTCAGCACCTGTAACAACATCATGAAAGCGTTGAAACCATGCCCAATGGGCCTATTTGAGGCCATATAAAGCTTTCTTGAGGCGACAAACCTTATCAGCAGAGGTTAAAGATTCAGGAGAATGTTTCAAATAAACTGTTTCATGGAGGTCGCCATGAAGAAAAGCATTTTTTTACATCCATCTGAGCGAAAGGCCAAAAACGAACAGATGATATTGCGAGAAGAGTGTGAACAGTTTTCATCTTGGCCATAGGTGCGAATGTCTCATCATAATCAATTCCGTGTTCATGTTTATATCCCTGAGCAACAAGCGGTGCTTTGTATCGATCCAATGATCCGTCAGACTTGAGCTTTACAGAATAAATCCATTTACTCCCAATTAATTGTTGGTCAGTGGGTCGAGTGACAATGTCCCACATATAGGTATCATCCAATGCTTCCAGTTCTTCTGCCATAGCCTTCTTCCAACAATCATGAGTAGCTACCTGATGGTATGAAGTAGGAATAGAGACAATATCTGTAAGACCCGTATCCTAGTCCGTACCATTTCATAGGCTTCCGCGGTCCTTCCGGTCGAATTCCAGCAATCATCGACCCATATCCGACGTTTGCACGCGATCCTAAGCCAAGTCTTGCATACTAAAATTGGCTCAACCCGAAGCTTGTACTCTAACGACTGCGCCATCGCCGCGGTTTCGACGCCGCGATTCATGCACCGAACCGATACACTGGCCAGGAGATATGGGCCCGCGTTCATTCCGAAGAAACGCCACATGTTGCGAATTTTGAGGGAATCTCTACAATATGTCCCATCATTCCATCAATCAATCAAGTCAAGTATACCTCATACCTCAAGTACAAGCATCCATCCCTCCTTTTCCACAAGTCAACTCTCTCTCTCTCTCTCTCTCTCTCTCTCTCTCTCTCTCTCTCTCTCCTACCCATCCGTCTTTTACTTTTACCGAAAAAAAAAAAAAAAAAAAATCAAACTCACCCATACTCCCCATCCCCTTCCTTACAACACTCATCCCATATCATCACATTACTTATCTCTCTCTCATTTCCTAAAACCTCCCAAGCAACACCCCACGTCCAAGCCTTCCCAAGCTTTCCCAAATCAACAAGTGTAACTCACCCTCTCATTCCCACCATCAAAACTCCATCAACCACCATCAAAAGTGAAGGCAATGAGCATAAGAGTCCAAGGGATCAAGGAGGAGTGCAATAGGTGGGTGATCCACTGTTAATTTCAATTTTTAAGGGCCCACTTGTTGTGGGACCCACTTGATGTATGTGATGTAATCATGAGGGGCCCATAGTGGCGGAGCCTCTCCATCACCGTCTCTATTGTCTTTCTTTCTCTCTCTTTCCTTGTTTTCTTTTGATGATGTGGCCGTGTGGCCCACCCGGGTAGACCCTATCATGAAGTATGTGACCTATCCGCACCATCCACCCTCATGGGACCCATTTGATGGATGTATTGATCTACACTATCCAGCCCGTTAACGGGCCTAGATGGAAGGAAAAACACAAATATCAGGTGATCCAAATAGGTGGGCCACGTCCATGTGGGACCCACTATAATGCTTGTGTTATACCCATGCCATCCAGCGTCCCTGGACCCTGGATAGGGTGCGGCTAACATGGAGTGCGTGTACTGACATGGGTGTGTACTAACAAGCTAACATACATACATACATACATACATATATATATATATATATATATATATATATATATATATATATATATATGAGCTTTTGGGGTGGACCGCTCATGCAGGCCCCACCAGGCCCCACCTTGATGTATGGGGCTAATCCACGCCCTCCATCCTATTCCCAAGATTGTTTTAGACGTTGAGCCGGAGAATGAAGACAATCTGAATATTTGGTGGACTATATTAAAGAAAATAGTGGTCTTTACTATCAGAATCTGTTAGGGCCCACTCTGATGTTTCTACACACCAAAATACCTTGAATATTGGGCTTGTTTAGTCCGTTATGAGCTATAGAATCCAACCAGTGGAGTGGATCCAGCTGATGCAGGCCCCACGTAGGAAAATCTGTGAGAAAACATTAAAAAAAATAAAAAAATAATAAAAATAAAAAAAAAACAAAGCAGCAAGCAGCGGGCAGGGACCACGAGTCCTAGCCGTGGGCCCCACTGTGATGTGTTTGAACATCAACACCGTGCGTTTGGTTGGCCCCCCTTCCACATGTGGGCCACCCCAAAAATCAGTTGTACTCAATGCTCAGGTGGCCCACATCACAGGAAACGGTGATGATTGAATGTCTACCATTGAGACCCTGTTGGGTCACAAAAGTTTTGAATCATTATGAAATTTGTCTTTCCTCTTCATCCAGTGTCTGTGTGACTTTACCAACGTTGGATGGAAGATAGACATCATGGTGGGCCCCACTGATGTATGCATTGTATTCCACACCGTCCCCATGCATGGGAGGGACGGCTGGTGTACCTCACTCCAGCTACATAGCTGCTGGTGTGGCGTCACCAAGTTCTATGGTCCCACTTGTATCATCCACACCTTCCATCTACAGGACCCACCATGATGCATGTGTTGCATCCAAGCTGTCTAACCATTTTGAAAGCTTGTCTTAAGGCTTGAAACTAAAAATAAGACAGATCTAGGATCAGTTGGACCACATTATAGAAAACAGTGGATTTGAATGTCCACCATTAAAAAAATAATAATAATAATAATAAAACCTTGGGCTACAGGGTTTGGACCAATATGATATTTGTTTTCCCCTCTTAATCCAGGTCTTTATGGCCTTATGGTTAGATTGATTGGAAAAAAAATAAACTTTATAGTGGGCCCTGTGAATTATTTAACCGTGAAAATTATTATCTCCATTGCTATTTGTGGTATGGTCCAAATGATCCTTCAATATGATTTTTTTAGGTATGTGATGAGGCCCATCTTGATGTATTTATGGCATGTTGTTGAGGCCCACTTTGATATATATGAGGCCCACCTGATGTGGCCCATTTGATGTATTTGACTCGGCCCATTCGACTCGGCATATTCAACTCGGCCCATTCAACTCGGCTCATTTGACTTGGCCCAGTTGATTCGGCCGATTGTTTTGGCCCATTTGAGTAGGCCCGATGTGATATATGAGGCTCGATGTTGAGGCCCACCTAGATATATATGAGGCCCATGTGATGTGGCCCATTTGATGTATTTGGAGCCCTTGGGTCGAGGCCCAACGGGATGTACATAAGGCCCATTGCAATGTGTGATTCCACCATGGTTTATGTAATGATGTTCATGGCAGGCCGTGCCTTGGGAGCAATGATGGTTTGATGCCCACATTATAAGGATGATATTGGTTAAATGTTCGCATTGTCACTCTCCCTAGGGCCCATTGATAGGCTCATACTTGTAATGTGTAGGCCGTCTAGGCCTATCTTTGTTATGAACGGAGTCCACCACCATATAACATGTTTAGTATAGATCCATGATTCATGCTCATACACATCATATGTATGCTTGATGTGAGGAGTGACTGATCATAGCATATGCCTTCTAGCATATTATTTATGGGCTCCCTGATAGGCGGAGTTGCCCTACATGAGCGCGCAGTATGCGCAGGATTGCTGCATGACTGGTAGTGTGATTCATACACTTCGCATTTGTATGACATGATTACTGCACGCCCTAGCGATATCAGGGCTGTGGCCTCCACAGGCACACCGTGGATGCTAGGATCGAACACCAGAAATACTGTTTCTAGCATCGGGGCGCCATAGATGTCCCTGGGTGAAAATCCTTAAACCCGATGGTACCAGAAACTCCAACGTCGAGACTAAGTGGATATATGAGCGCATGAGGGCCGAATACCAGGAGGCCGTGTCTCCCACTGTGTCGTGGTTGGTTGGAAAAGGGTGTGGCCTTACTCACTCGAGGGTAGGGAGCAATGTTAGGCTGAGTTTAACCAGCTCATGAATGGGTCCGCTATCGACGTGCCGAATAGATATTGGCAGACTATTAGCCAAGCGGATAGTGAGGTTTCTTACGCTCACTTGGACTACGCGCCTGGGAAAGGGGCAGTGCCATTTGGAGTGTACTAAACCCCGGTGATTATCCAGAATGAGAACTGTACTGATATTTGATGAGTTGTATTGATATGTGGATTTGGATGAGGATTGGCATGCTTGATTTGCATCTCGCATCGCATGGTCTTGATATGGCCGATAGCATTCATATCCTGCAATGCATAACCTTGGTACAGCTGATTTGTATTCATGTACTCATCAGCATAATTCCACATTACTCTGACCTTACATTCTGAGTACGTTCATACTACAAACACACTTACGCCACCCTCTAAGCTTTCTATAAGCTTATGCACGATTGATGCGTGCAAATGACGTTAGGATGCAACCATAGCCTCTCCGCAGTTGGAGTGTGTAGTCGAGCTTCTGGAGTTTCTGTTATTTTTATTATCTTGTATTTCTCTTCATACGCAATGTATTTGAAGTTTTTTATCATAGTAAATTTTATGATGGTGTTCTTGTAGTTATTGTTCGTGGGTTATGCTTATGGTTATGCTCTTTACGAATCAAATTGATATTAGAAATCCTCCTTGTAGGATCCCAGGATCAGAACCTGGTAAATGGGGGCCGGGAGCCGAGAATGGGGTTCTACGGAGGCTGTCGGCATCGGATTCAGCGATCAAAAATTTTGTAAGCCCAGTTTCCGAGTTTGGGGCATGAGAATATCTAGAGTAGCATTCATGACACACATAGAGTATATCAAGCGATCAGGGTGTCGATGTACACGAGTGGAATGACGTACCAAGGTAAGATCTGGATCATTAACAGGTACAGTAGGGAGAGTAGTAGGTGGTGGATCTGTACGTAGTCGTCGTGAGTAAACCTGGAACGGACAAGGGAGTATACTCGAGGCAATAGGAATGTCAGGAAAAATAGTAAAATCAGGAGAGTTTGGTACAGGCGAAGGAGGAACAGATGAATGAAAATTAATATGCTCAAGAAAAACAACATGTCGGGACACTCGAATACGACGAGAGACCGGATCATAGCGACGAAAACCCTTTTGAGTTTCTCCAAATCCTAAGTACATACATTTGATTGATTTTGGTGAAAGTTTGTTACGTTCACGTGATGTCAGATAAACATAACATACACAACTGAAAACACGAAATGTGGAATATGTAGGAAGTGAACCAATGAGAACAAAGTAGGGAGATTTACCATTCAGAACTATGGTTGGCATCCGGTTAATCAAGTAGACTGAATGCATCGTAGCTTCCACCTAAAAGGAACGAGGAACACTCATAGCTGTCATCAAGGTATTGGTAGTTTCAATAATATGGCGATTTTTGCGCTCAACCACTCCATTCTGTTGGGGAGTATCAGAACAAGTGGTGTGGTGAATAATCCCATGACCTTAAAGATATGCACGAAAATTTGCGGAGAGATACTCTCCCCCTGAGTCAGAGCAGAGAGTTTGAATTTTTACTCAAAATTGAATGTCCACCATAGAGTGAAATATCTTGAATTTTTCAAAAACCTGTGATTTAGAGTGCAAAAAGTAAATCCAGATGTAACGTGTGAAATCATCAATGAATATAACATAGTATCATAGTCTAGAGAGTGACATAATTGGTGAAGGGCCCCAAACATCCGTATGCACTAGCTCAAACATAGATAATGATTTCGTAGTACTTAGAGGAAAATGAATACACTTACTTTTTGAAAGGCAACAAGAAGAACAAGAATATTTCAAATTACTTTTATTAAGAGAAATATTTCATAACATGCCAGAAGAAAAGAGTTGAATCAAACAATTAGAATGTGGATGACCTAGGCGAAAGTGCCAAAGTTTTTACATTTTATTTACCGAACAAATATCCGAGAAAGATGGAGAGAAGAAACAACAAGCTGGAGTGACGGATGGGTCAAAGTCTAACATGTACAGACATCCATGCCGCCTACTCTTCCCAAGTGCCTTCCCCGTTGCCAGATCCTGCACAAAACAATAATTTGGAAGAAATATAACTAAGCAGTTATTGGATGTAAGTTGACCAACATAAACTAAATTTGAGGAGAGTTTAAGGACATGAAACACATCACGAAGGGTAAACTGGCGATGGGCAGAAAGAGAAAAAGTCAATGAACCAACGGACTGAATGGGTAGTTTAGTGTCATCCGCAGTAGAAATAGCCTGATTTTTAGTGTAGGGATGAATGTCACGAAGATGTGATACGTCACCAGTCATATGATTGGAAGCACCCGAATCAAAGAACCATAGAGAAGATGAGGATATACCTGACATACCAGCCGTAGAAAGGGCCTGTAAGATCTGTTGGAGCATTGTAGGAGTCAAAGGTGAGGAAAGACCTTCAGCAGAAACAGTAGATGCAGTATCACCAACAGAATGCTCGAAAGAACTGGTCGCAAAAGTAGCAGAAAGAGCACGACCATCGCCACGACCTCGACCACCACATCCACAACCGAATGAGGATGCATAGGCATGTGGACGGTAGTCCTTAATACCATGACCAGTCCGTCGACAGTAAGCGCACCAATCTTTCCACTGAGCGACGACATGTCCCACTTTGTTACATCCGCGACAAGTTAAAGGAGTGGAACCACGGTTTGGGGCAGAGGTGGATAGAGCGAGTGTTAGGTCAGATGGTTCTGAGATGGTCCTTGAGAGAGGACTTGCAGTCATTGTTCCTCAGCTAATAGATCATTAATAACCAAATTCATTGAAGGAGTTGGGATACGGTTCAGGAGAGCAGCCCTATAATGCTCAAATTCCGGACGCAGCTTCATAAGAAACTGTCTAACTCGCGCACTATCGCGCATTGTTTGGAATATCGTAAAGTCATTAGGGAAATTTGGATCCATCATAGTCATCTCTTTCCAAATTGTAACCATTGTATAGTAGAATGTTTGAATACTTTTGTCACCCTGAGTAAGGTGAATCAGATCTTGTTCTAGGCGGTATAACCTAGCTACATTACTCTGTTGATAAATAGTCTGGAGATGCTCCCACATTGTCTTAGCAGTGTGATGTGGCGTGAGGCCAACAACAATTGACCGATCGACCGAATCGAGGATCCAAGTATAATCCGTCCATTTTTCATTTCCCACTTAGCCACTTTGTCGGCATCTGTGGAATGCGGACAGTAACAAATCCATCAATTAGTCCCCACAAACCACAACCCTTGAGAAAACTCTAAAAGTGGATGGCCCATAGATTATAGTTGGTACCATTGAAACTATATCGTGGAGCCTCTGTATGGGATTCTTTGTCCATAGTTAGGAAGCGATATAAACCACGCCAAGGAAGAAAGTACCTTGCAGCAGGATAGCCGGTTGCAGTGATAGGCAACAAAACAGCAACAGAACAGCAAGGGCGTGCACAGCAGGGATGGAGCAATAGAGACATGCGCAGCAGGGATGGAGCAACAAAACAGCAGGGGCGTGTGCAGCAGGGACGTGCGCGGCACGTGTGGATGAGGCTGGGGTGTGATCAAATGGGCCTAGGGTGCGATCGGACGGGCCTGAGGATGATCGGATAGGGGTTGGGAATGGTCGGATGGATTTGTTGATGTAGCAGGAGCGCAGAAGGGGCACAAGGGTTGTCCGGAACTGAGTTTTCTGACTCAAGAGGGGCCAGATTTGGCAGGAGGTGGTGTCGGTGATGAAGAAGGTGCCGGATCAGGATCGGTATGGCTTTGATACCATGAAAGCAAAGAGCAAACGATGCAGGCTAAGAGAAAACGATTCCCCTTTGGTTTTCTGTGTATTTGAGACAACCCTAAAGGGTTGAATATATGGAGCTTTACAATGTCAATACAAGGTAAATATTAAATACATAATCATCTATCTATGGAAATTAGCTATACATTATCTATCTATAGAAATTAGCTATACAAGGCATGTGGCCTGTCTAACAAGTCTCACCTTGTCGTGGAATTTTTTCTGTCTGAAGGTACAAATTAGGCTACCAGGAGAGTCTCATCAAAGTTAAACACTCTACCCAATGATTTCTACAACATTGACATTGGGACCTTTGATCATCTTCAGCTACTAACTTCCAAGTAGGCGTCACTTCTTCGGAGGACATACCTTGGCAAGAACTTTCCTAGTCAAGACCCAACTACTGACAGACACCTTAATCCTTTCCTTTATGGATTCTTGTGTTTCTTTCCTTCCACACTTCCTAAAGGACAGAAATGGGTCATTACCCAAATCCATGTTCGTGTTGTTTGTTAGAGTATATAGTCTTCAATATATGTGTGCTGCAATATATTTGAGTGTGATAGCACACATATATTCAATAAGGAGTTATCTCTTGTAACTGATTCTCATTATAAATAAAGGATTCCAGAGGAGGAGTAGATATTTTCTCTTCTCTTATTTTCCCTATTTCTACATTGTTGTTGTTTTGTTATCTTTCCGATTCAAGGGAAATCATCTTCACTAATGTAGAAGATCTTAAAAGGCATAGGGTTAAGTAAGCGAGATCATCCAGTGCTGCGGAGTGCAGCAAAGAAACCACACACAAAAAGCATCAATTGAATCTGATGTTTATTAGAAGAAGAAAAAATAAAAACAAAGAACTCCTTCCATAAGATTTGGGTAATTCATGTTGGTACTTTACCAATAAAAAATATCACTTGAACTATTTGGACTTTATCTTATCTAAGATGCTGTTTAGTATATTTCTTTCTCTAAAAATGCACCCTCTTAGAACTTCCAAGATAATGAAGGAAGAGTCACATCTTTCTTGATGTCTTTTTAGTCTTCAGTGGCTAATGACTTCATTCTCAAATGTTCTAATATATATATATATTGAACTCAGAAAGCTGAGATGTTGACTCAATATAACTGATTTAGTTTTATAATTATGCTACTTGTTGATGCAATGACACCATTGGAAGCCAACCAAAGGTAAAAATTATAGATGCATTGGTAAAGCTGGACAAAAGTTGGAAATTGTTGTCAAGAGCAAGGCCAAGATTTTACTTTTTCAAAGTTCGGTAATTCATAGAAATCAATAAGATATTAGACCTTTGAGCAAGTATTAAAAACAACATTAGTTGAGGTTATCTCTATTGTTAATGCTACTTTCTTGATTCATAAATTAGATTTCTCCATTCTTATTCTTCAGTACTCTTTTGTGTGGCTGTTGCCAAGTTTGGCCATACAAATCATATAATCATGGCGGCCAATGGAGAGTTCCTATACAGTACTTTTGCTTTGAAAGTTATGTCTCATCAATTCCCTTTTCGTTTATATAGGATGCAATGGTAGCATTCTCCGGGGGAATGCTATGTGTAGTAACTAATTCTTTGTTCAGAGGTTTGGTTTCAGAAATCAAAATGATGGTCTTCTTTGATTTAGCCCACTCATAAGCCAATGCAGTACAGTTACTATGCTTAGATAGGACAGGTGGCATTATTACATTATCTCCATTCCTAAGGTCTTCTCTTAGCTGCTGTTAGATACACTCTCATCTCTTAAATTGATGGTTTGAACCATACGCGTGAATTTTGGGTGACTTGAGTCATAGAAATGGCTGGTATTTGGTATGATAAATGATAGTAAAACCATCAGTTTTCTTTCATGATCTTGCTCAAATTCCTTGATGTCCAATGACCAACTGGTTTTCAAGAGCTGTAGGATGCTGTATTACTATGCTTTAGCATTTTATAGTATTCAAGTTGTAAACATGTGCTCTTTGGCAAACTTTCATGGGCAATGCGATGGTTTTTACCTAACCTTTTACAGGACCTCTATATTAATTTTGTTCTCTCAATCTGTATTCATCCATTTGCATTGGACAACTACTCCTTAATAATGGTTTATTTCATTTTTATAGTGCATATAATATGCAAAGTTAGCTTTCTAGTTGTTTCAGAATTTAAAGAACGCTTGCCTGCTGCTTGCCTTATTTATGCAGTTTAAAAGCAATATACATGTCACTATAATTTCAATTTCAACGCTTTAGGCTATTTTCTTGATTAAAAAACATGTGATCCCTTTATATGCAGGTATCGAATGCATTCCTCAGACATTTTAAAGATGGATCCCTCCGCATTTTACTTGGTTTTGTTAAAGAAATGCCAAAGCCTGGAACAAAAATTGCATTGGACTTGTCTGATGTCGGACCGCTACCGCTCGCATGGGTCATGCAGTTGTTGTTCCCAGTGAGTCTGAAACTCTTGTATTTGCATCTGATATAACAGTTCTGCTCTAATTTGGATATAAAGGTTCTATCGAGCACTTGTGAACAGATAGTAACCATAGACGAATACGCAGAAGGGCTTTTATCCGTTTTTATTGCTTTGGGGAGTTTACGATTAGGATGGCCTTTTAGTCCACAAGAATGTTTTAGCAATTAACGTTAAGGTGTTGATTTTTAAAAATAATAAGTACATCTTAGCAACCATTAATCAATACATTTCCTTTACTTGTATTATACTAGTACAATGGAAATGCTTGGAAAACAATCAGTCATGTGTATGGTTTCATGTTTAATAGTGTGCTTGTTTGCATGCAAAGGGTACACCATAAACACATCCAAGCAGAATTTCAGTTTTTGCAAGCTGTGTATACTCATTCTTGTGTTTATGCATATCCACTTGGTACATGAGTGTAGCCATGTGATGCTAACATACAGATACAGGCACGTATGTACTTGTTATGGCGATTTTTGTCTGAAAATTTCTTCTTATATCCACCGTGGATTTATGTTCGAAAAGAAATGATTTTCAAGTTTGCAATGGGCGTCTCATCTTCACACACACACACACACACACACACACACACACACACACACACACACACATGTTGGTGCATCTTTCTTTTAGTTACCAATGGATGCTGAATTGTTCTCATTGTCAGTGGTTCCATTTTCCTTATAGAGATGGTCCTTGAGATTATCTCATGATTTTCATCACTGTTTTGCAACATCATGCAGGTTTTCTTGACATGTTTGGTTTACGAGAAGCAACATAAGCTGAGGATTATGATGAAAATTCATGGACTTGGAGATGTGCCATATTGGCTAATTTCATATGGCTACTTTTTTATTATCTCATCTATTTATATGATATGGTTTGCTGTTTCTGGATATATTATAGGTAAGTTATGCCCACGACATATTTTAGTTTCATATGCTAATATTGGCATTGCATAGATATTCATTCTCCTGAACTTATCACTCTCTCTTTTTTCTTTTTTCCTTTTTTCTTTTTTGTAGGGTTGAACCTCTTCCGGCTGAATAACTATGTCATCCAGTTTATTTTCTATTTTGTTTCTTTAAATCTACAGATCACTCTTGCATTTCTAGCAGCTGCAGTGTTTTCAGAAGTAAAGAATGCTACAGGTTGACCTTTTTCCTTCAATAAAAATCAACGCCTATGTGATTTAAATTGAGCCTCAATGCCATTTAAATGGATACTTACTTGGAAATGTATACAATTGTATTCATTTTACGCTAATTGAGGTCCACTCTTCTTCAGTTTTGGGCTACATGTATGTGTTTGGATCTGGACTTCTTGGTGCCTTCTTTTTCAATTTTTATATCGAGGATACAACCTTCTCAAGTAAGATATCAGAAATATCTGAGAGATTGTAAATTTGAGTTCTGATCTCTCTAAGATGCTATGGTTGAGTAAGATTTATTATGTTTGTAGGATTGCGGTTGATGATTATGGAGCTTGTGCCTGGGTTTTCGTTGTATCGGGGGCTATATGAGCTGTCCCAATATGCATTGGCAGGGCATTATCAAGGGACTTCTGGTATGAGTTGGGAGAATTTGAATGACAGAATCAATGGCATGAAAGGAACTTTGATCATTATGAGTTCGGAATGGCTGATTCTGCTCTTTTTTGCTTACTACCTCGATCAAGTGGTATCTGCTGGGAGAGGAGTAAGCAAACATCCACTATTTTTCTTAAGGGACTTCAGGAAGAGAAGCGAGGAGCTTTTTAAAATATTAAACTTAAGACATAGAGCAACTATATTTGTTGATTTGGAGAGTCCTATTTATGTTGAGGTAAATTCTATCTCAACTGGTTTGAGAATGGATTTCTATGCTTGTTTGTTTCTAGAATTTGATCTTTCCAATTGTTGTGCTTGCTAGCGTGTCAAGAATCTTGTGCACATTTGCTGCACCATGTTAAAGGTTGATTTGTTATCCACATTAGGTGTGGCATAAATGCACGTCAATCTTGATAGTCCAAGTTGTGGGCTCATGTAGGTGTAATAGCCATCACCATAGCTAGGGGAATTTTCCCAGGCAAAATTGTCAGTTTATGCATGTTAGGCAAGGGGCATTTTACCAAGGGCAAAAATGTCTTGTTCACCTATTGGTTGTTGAAGTCATGGCATGTTATAAAAATGTTAAGAGATGGTCTTTTCTCTTTTGAGCTTAGAAGTATTTTACCTTGTACTAGAAAGATGGAGAAAGAAGGAGAGAGGGTTTCTCTCAAGGGAGAATTTTCTCCCATGTGTTTCTTCTCAAATCTTGTAAGGTGTAGAGAAGAATTGGGATGAGTTTCCCAAAGGTTCTTTTAGTTGCATTAGGAGAAGTGAGGGATGTTTCTTTTTGTTCACTGTATGTTAGTAATGCTTCTCTTGTCTCTTGTATTCTTTTTATTTTGCTAGTGGAATAATTTGTCAGTGCTTCCTAGTGGATGGATTTAATGGCCTCCAATTGGAAGGATTGGATCCTCTAGTTACTGTGATTCTGGGCTCAGATCCATCTACGATTCCCACAATTTGGACAGATTGGACTGATGAATACATAGTGGATTAGATAGCCCTTTCTAGTACAATGTAACTAGCAGTTTCCTCCTAATCATCACTATATAAACTAAAAATTGTTGTATTGACTTCATCAATATATATTTTTTTGCTTGCAGGGGTATAAAGTTGAAAAATTACAAACAGAAGAGAGTAAGAGTTATCCTATTGTCTGTCATAACCTGAAGAAGGTGTATTTGGGAGAGGATGGAAATTCTAAGAGGCATGCTGTTCAAAGTCTATCCCTTGCTGTATCACTGGGTGAATGCTTTGGTCTGCTTGGTCCCAATGGTTCTGGAAAGACAACCTTTCTCAATATGGTTAGTATTGCAAGTCATTCAAATCCATGCATCATGCATTTTCTCCAATACAAACATGCATGCATATCTGAGGGCTGATCTAGTGCCTCTGGATGCATGGGAGGTATTGCACTTCCATGTCATTGTTGCTAACATGACATACGTGGACAAGATCAGCGTCGTCCATTCAATAGGTCCAATAGTGAATCCTATGATTGAAGTCATTTTACCATATGATTGAATCGTATGTTTAAATTATTTTCATCAGAATTCTCTTAATTGAATCCTATAAGATTTATGCAATTAGGAATTAGAGAGAAACTTGTGGGATTATTCCAATACTTGTTTAATAGGTTTCAATAAAACAATTTGCAAGTTACATATGTGGTTCTTTTGGTCCTTGTTAGGGCATGTTATTGCCACAGTTAGCAAAACAGCATATAGCAAAAATACGTTACAGGAATTGTTGTGTTTAATCCAGTTTCGATTGTCAAAAGTGCGGTAAAAGGTTACGCAAAAAAAAAAAAAAAAAAAAAAAGGAACACCAAAAATTAGAAGAATGAAAAGTTCAGGTTAATACAGTTTGGACTTTTAAGAGAGAGAGAGAGAGAGAGAGAGAGAGAGAGAGAGAGAGAGAGAGAGAGAGAGTTACATACGTACATTGTGTGTGTATTGTTGATCCGTATGCATCATCTTGACTTGGTTCTGCTTCCTCTCTTTTTTTTAACAATACCGAATCAGGTTCTTCTCCTACCAGTATCAAATAGAACATGCTGAACAAAATCTTCTTCCTGTAAAACCTGCTCGATTTAGATCGGATCGCAACAAAATGGGATTCTTATTTATTTAATGCAATAAGTCCTCCATGCTATCCTCCGGAAGCCAGTTTCGTATAACGTACTGAGTGATGGTTGAATTTCTTCGACTTGCTTGCATCTTCTTTTCTTTAACGCAAGCAAGTGACGCTACGCTCCATTAATGAATGCTACCACACTTTTGATGTTCCTATGTCTCTATTTTTAAATGTTTAATCAAATTTATAAGTGTCTTTTTTTTTTCAAAAGTACAGAGCTGAAAATGGAATTTTGCTAACAGAGGTTATTGCTTCTTTTGTTGCCTCAACTGAATGGTTTTCATTTGCTCTTTCTACAGTTAGTGGGCTTTATGAAACTCATCTGTTGGTTTTATTTGTTTCAGGTGACTGGGTTTCTACATCCCACATCTGGAACTGCATTTATTGATGGTATGGACATAAGATCAAATATGAATCAGATCTACACAAGAATTGGAGTTTGCCCACAACATGAGTAAGAAGGCCTCACAGCCTTACCCCCCCCCTCTCCTTCTCTTTTTTGAAGGTGAATCTTTTGAATAAGGAATCAAATCTTAGAGAAAGAAAAACAACCAATCAAATGCTTTTATACGCAGATCCGTTAAAAACTAGAAAGCCCAAATTGTTCAGATACTCAAATAAGGAAATGGGTTCCCCTGGTCTCCAAAACTATCTAGTTTTGAAGTCTATACCTGCTAGTTATTTTGCAATTTAAAAAGTGACCTTTAGTAGCTTGTCTACCAGCTCAAGTTGTGAACAGTTCAGAATTGTTCTAACAAGATCATGTCTGAGAGTTGTAGCCAATGCCCATGAGACTCCCAAATATTTATCAGTTGATGATTCTACTATTGTCTGTTATTAAAACTTAAGATGAAGCTTAAACATTTTGCACAATGTGCTACCTTCCCTTAGCCATTGCCTTGTGTATTTTTCAACTAGAACAACGAATTTGTCACAATAATTGCATGACGATATTTTATAATCTGTAAAATTACATGTCTAATCTTATTGTACATGAGTATAATCACCCTCTCCCAAGTTGACGCATGGGTATTATACATGCTCTACCTTTCAAGTATGTTCTTGTGACTCCTTTAAAGGATTTAGTGAAAACATGAGTTAGCTTCACTTGGCCATTACTTTTTTTTTTCCCTTGAAAATCATCAAACATGAAAAAGTAGTCAAGAAGTTTTCATGTACAAAGTGATAGTCTATTTTACATGTTTATTCTTTGGTGGGATATAGGGTTACTTGAATGGTGGCCTTATTATCACAATATTTATCCAATTGGGCAATTGGATGATTTGTTAGAATATGTAAGATCTCAGTTAAAATACTCAGAGAGTTAGTAATTCCATTGACAATATGTCACGTGCAAGCATTGACTAAAAATAAAACAATAATTTACTAAATAAATAGACAATTAACAACTTACAAATTATTGCTTTACATTCCTCAAGTCTAGAAAACTGGTCAAGCCACTAAAACAGATAATTGTAAGATTCCTTGAGGATATGATCTTTAGTTTGAACTATAATTGCACGAAGTGTGAAGCGAAGCAGCAATGGATTCGTGTGCAGGAGGGAAGTGTCTATCTTAAAATGTTAGCACGTATAAATAAGCTATGAAATAGGAGCAGGAGCGCGAGTCCAAAGCATGATTCAAAGCAGGAGCGGTGCCTAGTTAGAACAATCATGCAACTAAGGATTGAACATAAATAATCAATCCTAATTTCGTGTTACGTTATCAAAGACATTGTCCAAAACAAGAAGATGCCACGATAACACAGTAAGATCTTCAACCAAGTAAGTATTTGTAACAGTAGAGGCGAAAGAGAATTCACATCTGCCGCACCAGAATGAGCAATGGCAGGTTACACTATTACTAGGCCATATTCTCAATTGTATACCACGCTCCACAACCAACTTCCATGGGGGTCCGCTCTATGGCAACACTCACTCCCAGTAGCCCTTTCCAACCAGCATCCACCAGTAGGGGTGCACACGGTTCGGATCCAGTTCTAAAAGGGATGAGAACTAAAGGTGGCCCCCTTCACATTAATGGTCTGTATCGACAGCTGGCAGGACCAATTCATCTACATCTTTGGCCATTCAGTTCCAGTTTCAAAACCGAAACCGAACCGTGTGCACCCCTATCCACCAGACATGGTGTTGGCTCTAAACCAAATGTTAGGTACCTAACCAACATGCCAAAAACCCAAGGATGGATAGAATGCATCAATCTAGGCCTTCAAACCACTATGAATTTCTATGGGTCCCTCAGGTACCCATGGACCCAGGTACCTGTTGACTACCCTATTCTAGAAGCGTCCGATTACTCTATATATGCTGATGGGGAAATTTCTAGAACATACATTAGAAGTGAAGATCAAGTTGTGGCTACTTATGCCAAACCGACATGGAAAGAAAGATTTAGGGTTTAATGATGAGACATAACTGCTGGATTTGCACTCAATTTTGTGGTTGAGTTTTCAAGACTACATGAACTGAATAGAAATTTTAAGTGGATGATGTTACAAAAAGTTTCAGTTCACTTGTTTTAGTCTTTAGTTGGAGCTTGATATAATATCACTTTCAAATAAATATTATTCCCTTGACTAATATTTGCATTTTAATGCAGCTTAATTTGGGAGAATCTAACTGGAAGAGAGCATTTGCTTTTCTATGGTAGACTGCGAAACCTTAAAGGCGCAGCATTAATAAAGGTAAGATGGCTTGTGCTTTACTATTCTGTTTCAGATACAGTTCTTTGTTTATCTTGAATTATCATTGTGGAGATATCAGGCAGTGTGGATGTACCAAAAAATGAGAATGACAATGAATATGTGTGGATCTGTGCACATTTTGCACAAGTGAAACTGTTTCTTGAGAAATGCAGATGGCAGGATGTGCTCAAATGCCATTGATCTGCAAAAAGCACCTGAAAAATGCGAATGTAATGTGTGACAATGGGTCAGACCTGTTATCATCGGATTCTCAATTTGCGTGGTGGATGGAGAGTTCAACATTTCAGTTATGCCCCGAAAATGTTCATATGATGGTCGGTTTGTCATTGTATGATTTGCATTAGCTAACTTGAAATCTAGATATGAACATTTTATCACTCCTAAGGGTGCCCAATGGGAAAAGTGCATGTGGTGAATTGATGATTGTGAAGACTACTGACTAGATGCTGTTTGACTTGGACGGACTAATATGGAAGGAATTATATGATCCCCAAGACAAGGTGTATACTCAAGTTTTCAGTTTGTACAAGTGGTACCCATTATTCATTGATCCATACCATTCACAGGGATAAACAAATCCTAACCACAGATTTGAAAAGCAATGCTATTTCCACACTCCCAAGAAACCTTGGGTGTATATAGGTAAGAAGCCCTAAGATAAATGTAGCAATGGTCATTTGATAGAGTGGCTAGGCTTTTCGAATTTGGGAACTTTTGGTGAGTGATCCAGCCACAATGACCCATCATATCATTGCCATGGACCCAGTTCTGTAAACAGGAAACCCAAGTATGCTGATTTTACAGTGCCTCCTAAAAAGTAATCTGGAAATGAATAAGCCACCAATACTAACGGTAAACCGTATATTATAATTCTTGCTGTGATCATGAAGGACTGGACACTTCTCCTTCAAAACACAGGCTCATTCATTTGTTTTGAGCTACATAGGCAGTGGATGAATCCCTGAAGAGTTTGAATCTTCATGAAGGCAATGTGGGTGACAAGCTTGCTGGTAAATACAGTGGCGGTATGAAGCGAAGGCTCAGTGTTGCAATTGCACTTATCGGAGACACACGAGTATGTACAATAATCAGGTATCTTATTGTGAATACTAATTCAAAAGACAGGAATCCTCACTTCCAGTGTGATGGTTTTCTGTAGGTTGTCTTTATGGATGAGCCGACTACAGGATTGGATCCAGAGTCAAGAAATAACTTGTGGCAAGCTGTTAAAATGGCAAAGGCAAACAGGGCCATTATTCTTACAAGTAAGCCAATCTTTTCTGGTTCATATGATCATAGTTGGTAGGTTCTAAAACGAGCAATGATACAGTATCGAGTGGGACCATGTATTATTAATGTGGACTATTGGATAAGAGCACTCCACCGTGGATTGCCCATTGACCCCGATAGCATCCTTATCAGATTATCAAAACCATTCAAATGGACTATTTCTACTTCTACCATCCATTTTGCATGCTCTTAGTGGTTTGGATGTGATTACTAGTTGTGTCTATTTTTGGTCATTTGCAATCTACGGTGGATTCCTCCTATCTACTTGATCATAGATCATTATGAAAGTAAGTTGGAGAATCATGCTGCTTTCCTGTTTCATCTTTTTATTTCTTGTGAAATTGGAGCAGTTATTAGTCATCATCAATGCACTTTTTTGGGAGTAGCAGTGATTGCAAGCAACTTTTTTTCACATGAGTTTCATAGAGGCACATTGCAAACTCATACAAGATTTGGAGGACCCATCTAGTGGGCCACACCTTATTTATGCCATGCCCGCAAATTAGACCAGTGGAATGATCCTAAGTTCTTAATCTGAAGAATAAAATACAGTGCCTGTTTTTGGTCCTTTTCGGATCAAGCAGTTAGGATACTCAATGTCCTGACTTTGGAGCATTTCCTCTGCATGGTGCAGCCACTGGATGAGTAGTTTGGATCCTGTAAATGTTAGTAAGGTATCCCAACAGGAACATGTGTGCAAGAACATGTGCAAAAAATCATGGGCAACTATCATTCCTTCTTGTTTTGTATCAAATGGCTGTGGCAAAGTTGTGAGGATTTACCAAAACCAATGATATAGAATTGTTGTTAACTAAAATAAGATGAACTCATTTTTTAGTGGCATCCAAACAGGGCCTAAATGTATCCACTTAAATGTCCATTGTGAATATGAATTATCCATGGAGAAAGCCTCTCATGCAAGCCATTTCGATGTATCATTCCAGGCATAAAAAAAATATAAGTTCCTCCAATTCACAATAAAACAAAATTGGATATAAATACTTGTAATGGTGAATCATATCTTACTTACAAGATTGAAACTAGATAGTTTATGATTGTATGCCCATGTAAAACAATAGTATCTTCTCTTTTGGGTCTTTTTGTTTTCTACTTTTTGAAGTTCACGTGTCCCTTTTTCAAAAGACTAATGAACTAATGAGACTGAAGATATGAAATCATCTATGATAAATTTAAATTTCTGTACTTCGTCCCATGCATCTTTTGTGCTGCATATATTGGGAAAATGATACAAGGAGATGAACTGCAGAATGCAGCAAGATTTAACTAGCCCTATACATGCGGGCCTCGATAAAGGGGCATCAGCTGCATCACAGTAACTACTACTGTTTTTTCATAGTGTACTTAATTTGGTAAGTAGAAACATAGCTTCGCCACATTTATTTGAAAAATCCAAATAATTATGGTTTTTTTTTTTTGGAAAATTTAAATAACAACTCAGGGTGACAACTATTACCAAAATAGCTTTAGTTTTTCTAAAATTAATATATATCTTAAGTTAGTAGTTAGTACTATATACTGCCAAAATAACATTTTTTTTCTTGTGCTTCTTAAGCATGAGTCCCACAAAAAAGGCTCGGCCTCCTTGCTTGTTCTATTTATTGGTTTTCTTGCCTCCTCTTGCTGACCCCGAATTGCTACAAGAAGGCTAAGATGATGACGGTTATTATTTTCTTGTCCACTCTTATGTTCTATATTTGTTTTGGTTACTCGATTTCCATCATGTCCCCAGTCCCATGCATCACATGGAATTATTTCTTTGTATTAAACAAAACGAGAAAAGATCTAGTGCATAGAAAAAAAAAAAGTAAGTATGTAAAAAACGATTTCTTCAGGATTCAATTAAAATGATGTATACGCTCACCAATTAGATTAAGTCTAACTACTAGTAATGTATTTCCTGTTTTAAATATATTAGAAGATTTTAATGTATGATATGGATTTGGATGGCAGCACATTCCATGGAAGAAGCTGAGTTTCTTTGTGACCGTGTTGGCATTATGGTTGGTGGCAGCTTGCAATGCGTTGGCAGCTCAAAAGAGGTAGTTAGCATGACTAAACACTCACGGTGTGTTTGGATGAACTAATGAATTGAATTGCAATTATTTAATCTAACAAAGCAGAAATAACCAAATTGTGATTTGATTAGAATTCATATTGAGGGTGTGGGCTCTAAGATGCAGTTCTGTTACTTTCAAGTTGGACTTGAAAGAAATGTAATTGCGGTTTGAGAGTATGGATGTTGTGAAACATCAAGAAATTTGTCACCTCCTCTTCATTCAAATGTTTGCAATTCATTTCACTAGTGCATCAAAACACTGTTTCATGAATTAAATCTATGGCAGCTACATGTTTCTTTTCGATATCATTTCCTTCTTATTATACCATAGATGTAGTTGACCCTTGATCTGTTTGTGATAAGATAGTTCTCATTGTCTATTTGGATCACATCAAAGAAAGTATTAGTTTGATTCATCAATGCTCAAAATACTTTTCAGAAAAATACAGACTCTAGTGAGATTGTGTCGAACCATGGTCACTTGAGGTTTTTGCCAACTACTTTCTTGATGCTGAAAACTTTTTTTTTTTTTTTTCCAAAAAGGAAGATTTCATTAAAATCTGAAGATGTACAAGTATCTCAAGGGGGCCACACAAAAAGCCTCAAGCCTCCCTTGACCCGAAGGGACCTAAGTATCCACAAATCTTCTACAAACAAAAACACCCCAACTGGGTGGCGGCGCATCGAAACAGGCACGGAAAACTAAGAATCCCTCAGGTAGCCTAAACCCACCCTGTCCAAGAATAGAGGACCTCTGGTGGTAGGGGAAAGCGAGGCTACAGAGGGGTAGGACACGCTATCCTGGGTTGCGTTGGCCCTCCTGGCCAGGTCGTCTGCTACTGCATTAGATTCTCTGGGCGTGTGGGCGATGGAAATGTCCATACGGCCCCTGAAAGCCCTCACTCGCTCAAACCAGTAGTGTAAGGACCAAGAGCGGCATGCGTTCTTGGAGAGGATCTGCACTATTGACTTGGAGTCGCACGTCACCTCCACCTTAGTGAAACTCATCTCAGCACAAATGGTCAATCCCTCATAGATAGCACAGAATTCGGCACAGGAGCTGGAGCCCGAGCCATAGCTAGAGGAGAAACCAAAGAGGAAAAGGCCCTCCGAATTTCGCCCGAGACCCCCACCCCCTGAAGGGCCCGGGTTCCCCAACGCTGAGCTGTCGACATTTAATTTGATCCACCCCAACTGGGGCCTCACCCATTTCACCACTATGGGGTGTTTAGGCCTAGAGGCTGGATTGGCCATACGGAGCTCAACCAACGTGGAAGCTAAACAGTGAGGCAACACCCTCGGAAAGGGAAGAGATGCACCCACCCTCTCAATCCAACAGTGGACCTGGAGGATGAGCCTCGAAGGGCTGAAGATTGCATTATCGAAGCGGGCTCTGTTCCTCTCTGCCCAGATCTCCCAGAAAATGAATGCGGGCATGAGGGCACGCAAGGTCCGCAAACAGTTCCCTGAGTGTTGCGTGGCCCACCAAAGAGTGGCCCTGGCCACAGCAGAAAATTGGGCCGAAGAGTGCACCGCAAAAAAAGGCAAGAAATGCTCCCAAATGTGGACCGCGGAAGGGCCTGTCGAGAACAGATGGTCGATAGACTCCAAATCCGGCCGAAGAGGAGTGGGGCAGCACCAACACTTGAATACCATCTAGACAACCTTTGCTTAGGTTCGCTCATCAACCGGGACCGCCTTGTGGATAATCTTCCAAAAGAAGAATGCCAGCTTCTCTGGAATCGCTGGATGCCACACCCATTTAGCCCATTACACCTTTGGGCTAGCTGGACACAATAAATTCCAAGCCGAGCTAACCTAGAACTCGCCCGACGAGGAGGGGACCCAGACTCGTTTGTCCAAATCTGAGGAGGTGCAGATGCCCTCTTCAACCACGTGGTCCACGATCACTTAGGGAAGCAATGCACGGGTAGCGTCCCTATCAATCCAGCTGAGCGGGCTGATGAAGTCGCGGACCCTGGGGGGATGAGGGGGAGGCGGGGCTAGGGCCCATTCCGCAAGCGGACCAAGGCCGTACCAAAGACCTGTCCAAAAATTTTGCTCGCCCAGGCCCATGATCCAACGCGAGTTGGATAGCACTTCTGGGAGGAAACTACATATCTGTTTCCAAGCAGGAGACACGTAGGGGGCTCGGATGGTCCCGCTGGGCTCAGTAACATCATCATGGTACTTGGCCTTGATGCATTTCGCCCAGTCGCTGTGATCTCCTCTGCAACCGACAATCCAGGCCAGCTTCATCTTGAAAGCACTCATGACGTGGGCCAGATTCTTAATGCCAAGGCCACCCTCATCCTTGGGGCGAGACACGCAATCCCAAAGCAACTAGTGGCATTTTCTGCGGTCCCCATCCCAACCCCAAAAGAAGTTGGCGCAGGCCCTCTCCAGGTCCTCGAGCAGCGATAGGGGATGTCAGCAGCCGCCATGATGTGGGTCGAGATACTCTGCAACACATGATTGATGAGGGTTGCTTAGCTAGCCTGGGAGAGAATCCTGGCCTTCCAACCAGAGATACGCTGCAGGAATTTTTCAACCAGTGGTCTGAAGTACCTCCTCAAGGGTCGGCCTTTGAAGATCTGGATGCCCAGGTAGGTGAAAGGAACTGCACCATGAGTGAAGCCGAGCACGGATTGAGCAGCTCTGGCCTTGGCTTCAGATTGGGATGAAGAGAGAATAAAAAAGCTTTTTGCTGAGTTGATCTTCCGCCTAGAAGCTGACTGAAAAAGCTGGAGGAAAGCGGCGATTTTCCTTAACGTGACCCTCCCACCATTAGCCAGCAGGAGCATGTCATCAACAAACAGCTGGTGGGAGAGAGCGGGTAGGCATGGTGTATGGAGAACGGGGTGCAGTCGCCATTGATGAAGAGTTGTTGACACCCTCTGCTTAGAACCTTTGAAGCTATAATGAACAACCCCGAAGAGATCGGGTCGCCTTGGCGTAGACCTCTAGAAGACTAGAAAAATCCCCTGGTTTCCCCATTGATTAGAATTGAGAACCAAGAGTTGGCCCAGCAATTCTCAAGCAGATTTATCCAGCCAGGCACAAAACCGAACCAATGAAAGACTGATTCGAGGAAGCGTCAATCTAATCTATCGTAGGCTTTCTCCATATCAAGCTTGATGAGAATATTGCCCCCTCTTACTTTCCTGTCGATATCCCTGAAAATCTCTTGCGCTAGAGCGCAACTTTCCACGATAGATCTCCCTTGAACGAATGCTCCTTGCTCAGGGGAAATGATTTTTGGAAGGACTTTGCTCAGCCTATCTGCAAGCAACTTGGAGAAAATTTTGTAAACACAGTTACATAAGTTAATGGGGCGATAAGTAGAAAACTTTTTCGGGGTAACGGACTTAGGGATGAGGCAAATCAGAGTGGGAGAAAAAGCCCTAGGAAGGGGGGTCCCTTTGAAAAACGAAAGGGCCGCCTGGACAATATCCTGCCCAATGATATCCCAACAACCGTGGGAAAAAGCACCGGTGAAACCATCATGGCCCGGCAACCTGTCTGGCGGAAGGCTTCTAATGGCCCAGAGGACCTCATCAGCTGAAGGCTCGCAGAGAAGCTCCCTATTATCATCAGGAGAGATGAGCGAGGGAATGCAGCTGAAGAGATCCTCATGCGCAGCCGTAGGCTTAGCCCTCAAGAGAGAGGAGTAAAAATCAGCAGCAACCCTCTTGATCGAGTCATTGTCAGCTGCTTCCGAGCCATCATCTAGCTCGATGCGATGAATCATAGATTTCCTAGCTCGGTCCGAAGCCAAATTGTGGAAGAAACGCATGTTCCGGTCACCCTCTTTCTTGATGCTGAAAACTGATTGTTGTTATAGACTTACATTGTTTTCACCTTTATTATATAGTACCATTGTGGAAACCGCAAGCGTGTTTGTTTTTTGTTGAAATATTATTGAAAATTGTTAAGAACTTAACCAATATGCCAAAAGCCCTAGGATTGATGGAATAAAGTTAGGCTATTAAACCCGTTGGATCGTAATATTCCACCATGCTCCACAGCTGATGTCCATGGCAGCCCACTTTATGGTGGCACTCACTCTGGCCTCTTTTCCAGGGCATGGAGGCTGCACTCTAGTTATCCAGGTTGCCCCTTTCGTGACTCAGACACAGGATGAGTGTTAGCTCTGATACCAATTGTTAAGAACTAACCAATATGCCAAAAGCCCCAAGACTGATGTAACATATAAAGTTAAGCTATTAAACCCTTGGGATCGTAACAAAAATGAACATGGAATTCACACAAAATGGATAACTGTGTGATCCATAAGGAAATCTATGCTTGCTCTATAGTGCAATTTTCCATGGATTCATGTATCAATGTTAAAAAATCAATAGCCAATGGTCTATTTCCTTTCAGCAGTTGGAAATTAATTCATCAACTTTTGGGCTACACTGATTTCCCATTTTTGACAGATTATCTTGGAAGTAGAAAATGGATTCCACGCCATTTTATTTTATTTTTTCACAAATGGCGTCAAAGTAGGATTCTGCACATCTTTTTCATTCCAAAGGTGTTGAAAAAAAAACAGAAAATGAGGAAACACGTTAGGTCTTGTATACGTCGATTATCATCATGGAATTAACTTCTAAAAGATTTTTAATAAATTTATTGTTTTCTTTTGAGTTTTTTTTTCCCCATTTCAAGGAATTAATCCCCATGAAATGAGCTTTGTAAGGGTTGTTTGGGTCGGGATCCCACACAATTGGGATTAAAGTTAATCCTGATCTTAGAGCGTCCCATGTAATAAAGCACAACTATCATATTCTCTGCATGAATGCAGAATACATTCAAATCCCTCAAATACACATCCTCCTCTATCTGTTTCCTTGATTGGAGATATTATAGAATCTAATAGATAAGATATTATAGAATTTAATAGATAAGATATTATATGATCTAAAAGATAAAATCTAATAGATGTTGTAATAATATAGATCCTAAATTAGAGGATCTCAAACTTGTATATATGTGTATGGTAGTAATACAAAAAATTCATGCAAGTTTTCTACATTTTACAAACTTTGTTATGGTATCAGAGCCATCCGGCCTCCTATAGAACGATCCCCTTTTTTCTCTATTTTTTTTTCTTCCTTCTACTACAATGGCGTCGCTTGACTCCTCTCTCTAACTCAGCCTCTTCCAACAAGAATCAGACTCTCTCTCAAAATACTTATCAAGCTAGTTCAACTCTCCCGTTGTTAGGCCCACTACCATTCGCCTCATTCTCAGCCTAGCAACATCTCAAGGATGGCCTATACGCCAACTAGATGTCAAGAACGCCTTCTTACATGGCGACTTGACTGAGGTTGTTTATGTTAGACAGGCCACATGCCTTGCCTTGTATAGCTGATTCTACTGATTCTATAGAGAGACAATGTATAAATAGGAGATTTTGTATTTATCATTTTACCTTGTATAGTCGTGGTAGAACTCTATAAATTCAACCCTTCAGGTTGTCTCAAATACAGAAAACAAGAAGGAGAATCATTCTTCCCAAAGTCTTCATTGTTTTTAGTTTTTTTCATGGTATCAGAGCAATACCAATCCTAATCCAGCATCTCTTCATCACCGCCCCTCCCCACGCTCGTCCCTGCGCACGTCCGACCCTCCCCTGTCAGATCTGGCTCCTCCCTGCGCACGTCCGGCCCTCGCACGTCCGTCCCTCCCCTGTCAGATCCGACTCCTCCCTGCGCTCGTCCGGCCCTCCCCACGCTGTCCGATCTTCCCCAAGCCGTCCGATCCCTACGCACCTGCTACACCTGCGTCTGGCCTCCATCCCTGCTGCGTCAGGCCACCGTACCTGCTCGTCCCTGCTGCGTCCGGCGACCATCCGACCACCACCCGACCATCCCTGCTCGTCCCTGCTCTTCCGGCCACCATCCGACCATCCCTGCTCGTCCCTGCTCGTCCGGCCCACCATCTGACCCTCTGCTGTTGCTACTGCTGCTCGATTTTCCAGCCACTACGCCAGTTCCAGCAACCCCTGTTGCTGTTCCAGATCTAGAGATTTTCCATATCTAGATTTCCCCTGTTCCTATTACGCCAGATCCAGCACCTGCAATACCTTGGGTACCTCCTGCTGCAAGGTACATCTAAAACCTTCTTCTGCTGTGCCTCTATGCTATTACTTCATATCAATGGACAAGGACTCATCCCGTAAAGAGGCACCACGATGTAGTTTCGATGGCACCAACTACAATCTATGGGCTATCCATTTTCAAAAATTTCTCAAGGGTCGTGGTTTGTGGGGACTGATTGATGGATCTGTTACTGTCCCCGCTTCCACCGATGCCGAGAGAATGGCTGATTGACAAATGAAAAATGGACGGATTATTACCTGGATTCTTGATTCCATCGATCGTTCAATCATTGTTGGCCTCATGCCACATCGCATTGCTAAGGCTATGTGGGAGCATCTCCAGACAATATATCAACAGAGTAATGCGGCTAGGTTATACCGTCTGGAACAAGATCTAGTTCACCTTACTCAGGGTGACAAAAGTATTTAATCTTTCTACTCTTCAATGGTTACAATTTGGATAGAAATAGTTATGATAGATCCCGATTTTCCAGATGACTTTAAAATATTCCACGCTATGCGCGAGAGTGCGTAAGTTAGACAGTTTCTTATGAAACTGCGTCCGGAATTTGAGCATTGCAGGGCTGCTCTCCTGAACCGTAGCCCAACTCCTTCAATGAATTCAGTTATTAATGATTTATTAGCCAAGGAACAATGACTGCAAGTCCTCTCTCAGGGGACATCTCAGGGACCGTCTGACCTGGCACTTACTGTATCCACCTCTGTACCAAACCGTGCTTCCATTCCTTTAACTTGTCGCGGTTGTAACAAAATGGGACATGTCGTCGCTCAGTTCAAAGATTGGTGGGCTTATTGTCGAAGGACTGGTTATGGTCTTTAGGACTGTCGTTCACGTGCCTACGCATCCTCATTCGGTCGTAGACGTGGTAGTCGAGGTCGTGGTTGTGGTCGTGCTCTTTTTGCTTCTTTTGTGACTACTTCTTCCGAGCCTTTTATTAGTGATATTTTATCCACTAATTCTGTTGAAGGTCTTTCCTCACCTTTAACCCCTGTGATGCTCCAGCAGATTGTACAGGCTCTTTCTGCGGCCGGTATGTCAGGTATAACCGCATCTTCTCCATGGTTCTTTGATTCTGATGCTTCAAATCATATGACCGGTGATGTTTCCCATCTTTGCAACATTCGTCTCTACACTGGCAATCAGGCTATTTCTACTGCAGATGGCACTAAACTACAAATTCAGTCCGTTGGTTCATTAACTTTCTATCCTTCTGACCATCACTAGTTTACCCTTCGTGATGTGTTTCATGTTCCTAAACTCTCCTCAAATTTAATTTCTGTTGGTCAACTTACATCCAATAATTGCTTTGTCATATTTCTTCCAAATTATTGTTTTGTGCAGGATCTGGCAACGGGGAAGGGTAGGTGGCATGGATGTTTGTACATACTGGACTTTCACCCAACCGTTACTCCAACTCGTTGTTTCTTCTCTCCCTCTTCCTCGGATATTTGTTCGGCAAATAAAATGTGGAAACTCTGGCACTTTCGCCTGGGTCATCCACATTCTGATCGTTTGATTCAGCTCTTTTCTTCTGGCATGTTAGGGAATATTTCTCTTAATAAACATGATTTGGATTATTCTTGTTCTTCTTGTTGCCTTTCAAAAAGTAAGTGTATTCTCCCTTAAGTACTTCAAAATCATCGTCTATGTTTGAACTGGTGCATATGGATGTCTGGGGCCCTTCCCTAATTATATCTCTCTCTGGACTACGATATTATGTTATATTCATTGATGATTTCACCCATTACACTTGCGTTTACTTTCTGCACTCTAAGTCACAGGTGTTTGAAAATTTTAAAATATTTCATTCTATGGTGGACACACAATTTCAAGTAAAAATTCAAAGTCTCCGCTCTGACTTAGGGGGAGAGTATCTCTCCACAACTTTTCGTACATATCTTCAGGGTCATGGGATTACTCATCAGACTACCTGTTCTGATACTCCACAACAGAATGAGGTGGCTGAACGAAAAAATCGCCATACTGTTGAAACTGCCAATACCTTAATGACCTCCATGAATGTTCCTCGTTCATTTTGGGCGGAAGCCATGATACATTCAGTCTACTTGATTAATCGGTTGCCAACCACAGTCCTGAATAGTAAATCTCCCTACTTTGTTCTCACCGGTTCTCTTCCTACATATTCCACATTTCGTATTTTTTGTTGTGTATGTTATGTTCATCTGGCATCACGAGAACGTAACAAACTTTCTCCAAAATCAGTCAAATGTATGTACTTGGGATTTGGAGAAACTCAGAAGGGTTTTCATTGCTATAATCCAATCTCTCGTCGTGTACGGGTATCATGACATATTGTTTTTCTTGAGCATATTGCCTTCCATTCATTTGGTCCTCCTTTGCCCGTACCAGACTCTCCTGGTCTTACTATTTTTCCTAACATTCCAGTTGCATCGAGTCCACCTTCTTGTCCATTGTAGGTTTATTCACGATGACCACGTACAGATCCATCACCTACTACTCTCCCTACTGTACCTGTAACCGATCCAGATCCTATCTTGGTACGTCGTTCCACTCGTGAACATCGACAGCCTGATCACTTGATATACTCTATGTCTGCCATGAATACTACCCTGGATACTGTATCTATTCCTACTTCATACCATCAGGTAGCCAATCATGATTGTTGGAAGAAGGCTATGGCAGAAGAACTTGGAGCATTGGATGATAACCATATGTGGGACATTGTTACTCGACCTCCTGACAAGCAATTAATTGGCAGTAAATGGATTTATTCTGTGAAGCTCAAGTCCGACGGATCATTGGATCGATACAAAGCTCGGCTTGTCGCTCAGGGATACAAACAGGAACACGGAATTGATTATGATGAGACATTCGCCCCTGTGGCCAAGATGAAAACTGTTCGCACTCTTCTGGCAGTTTCATCAGTTCGCTCTTGGCCTCTCACTCAGATGGACGTGAAAATTGCTTTTCTTCATGGAGACATCTAAGAAACAGTATATTTGAAATCTCCTCCTGGTTCTTTAATCCCTACCGATAAAGTCTGTCGCCTGAAGAAAGCTCTATACGGTCTCAAACGGGCCCCTCGGGCATGGTTCCAACGTTTTCATGATGTTGTTATAGGAGCTGACTTTACTCAAAGTGGGCATGATCCATCCTTATTCTTACGCACATCTGCGAATGGAATCGTCATTGTTCTTGTTTATGTTGATGACCTACTTCTGACTAGTAGCAATGATGTTGGCATCTCGGCATTAAAGGACGTTCTGAAATCATCCTTCAAGATGAAGGATCTGGGTCATCTAACATACTTTCTTGGACTTGAATTTTCGCGTTCTATACGTGGAATCCTGGTCGGCCAGCATAAATATGCCAAGGATCTTCTCATCCTTAACGGATCAGAAGATAGTTCAGATTCCCTTGGAACTTAACGTTCAATATGACCGTGACGATAGTGAACTCATTACAGATCCCACATTATACCGCCGTTTGGTTGGGAGTCTGGTTTATTTAACAATGACCCGTCCTGATATTGCCTACGCGGTCCAAGTTGTCAGCCAATTTATTTCTGCTTCTCGAACTCTTCATATGACTGCAGTATTGCGCATCTTACGGTACATACGTGGCACTCTGAATTGATCTCTGTTCATCTCCTCCACGGCCTCTCTGGATCTTCGTGCTTATTCAGATGCTGACTGGGCCGATTGTACTCTCACCCGCAGATCTACCACTGGCTACTGTGTTTTTCTTGGCACTTTTCTCATCTCTTGGAAGTGTAAGAAGCAGGCCATTGTTTCTAAATCAAGCATGGAGTCCGAGTATAGAGCAATGTCGGCAGCTTGTAGTAAGATTATCTAGTTACGTGGACTTCTTTCTGACTTGGGCGTTCATCTACAAGATCCTACTCCGCTCCATGTAGATAATCTGAGTGTCATTCAGATTGTCTCTAATCCAGTTTTCCATGAATGGACAAAGCATATTGAAGTTGATTGTCATTTCATCCGCGAGAAGTTTCAGTCTCGGCTCATTTCGCTACCACATGTTGCTTCCCATGATCAGATTGCTGACATTCTCACAAAGTCCCTCACTTCTACACGCCACTCATTTTTAGTTAGCAAACTATTACTTGTCGATGACCCACATTAGTTTGAGGGGGGATGTTAGACAGGCCACGTGTCTTGCCTTGTATAGCTGATTCTACTGATTCTATAGATAGACGATGTATAAATAGGAGATTTTGTATTTATCATTTTACCTTGTATAGTCATGATAGAACTCTATAAATTTAACCCTTCAGGGTTGTCTCAAATACAGAAAACAAGAAGGAGAATCATTCTTCCCAAAGTCTTCATTGTTTTTGGTTTGTTTACAGTTTGCATGAGCCAACCCCAAGGCTTTGTGGACAGAGACCACCCTCATCATGTTTACAAGTTACAAAAGGCTCTATATGGCCTTAAACAGGCTCCACGGGCTTGGTTTCACAAGTTAAGCTCAGCTCTCATCAAGCATGGTTTTTCTCAGAGTGCTGCAGAATCCTTTATGTTCGTCTATCATACCGGGCCCTATCTTACAATCTTTCTCATCTATGTAGACGATATCTTGATAACAGGTACCAATTCTGGTCATATTTCGTACATTATCACTCTCTTGTCTCAAGAATTTGATCTTAAAGATCTTGGACCACTCAACTTTTTCCTTAGTATTCAAGCTCAATATTCTTCCAAAGGTCTATTTCTTAGTCAGCAGAAGTACATTTTAGATCTTCTCTCCAAGGCAAAAATGTTGGAAGCAAAGCCTTGTTCCACTCCATTGTCAACCACTACAAGTTTATCAAAATATGAACGCGAGGTTCTTTCCGATGCTACAGAATCAGAATATCGGAGCATAGTTGGTGCCTTACAGTACCTAACTATCACAAGACCAAACATATCCTACGCGGTCAATCAAGTCTGCCAATACATGCAGACTCCTCGAGCTCCAAACATGGCTGCTATGAAACATATACTTCGATATATCAAAGGCTCTCTCCATAAATGTCTATTCTATTCATCTAAGTCTCCGCAAGCTATTTCACTTTTCTCTGATGTTGATTGGGCAGGCGACGAAGATGATAGATGCTCTACGTCGGGATTTTGTGTCTTCCATGGACACAACCTCATTGGGTGGTTGGCAAAGAAGCAGCCTGTGGTATCCAGATCTAGTACTAAGGCGGAATACAGGTCACTTGCCAATGCCATGGCTAAAGTTGTTTGGATCAAACTAATACTTCACGACCTTCATTATACACGTTGGGTGCACCGGTTCTGTTCTGTGATAATATAAGTGCCACCTATCTTGCGTCCAATCCGGTCTTACATCAACATTCGAAGCATATCAATGTCGATCACCATTTTATACGGGAGCAAGTTACCCAAGGACACATCAACATCCAATATATTGCCACCCAGGATCAATTGGCGGACATATTTATAAAGCCTTTATCTTCACCGCATTTCTCTTACTTATTGAGCAAGCTTCATGTGGTTGAGACCCCTCTTAGCTTGAGGGGGGGTAATAAAGCACAACTATCATATTCTCTGCATGAATGCAGAACACATTCGAATCCCTCAAATACACGTCCTCCTCTATCCGTTTCCTTGATTTGGGATATTATAGAATCTAATTGATAAGATATTATAGAATTTAATAGATAAGATATTATATAATCTAAAAGATAAAATCTAATAGATGTTGTAATAATATAGATCTTAAATTAGAGGATCTCAAACTTGTATATATGTGTATGGTATTAATACAGAAAATTCATGCAAGTTTTCCACATTTTACAAACTTTGTTACCATGCCCTCCACATAAGATTCATCACACTAAACCGGTGCTTTCCTCCGCATAAATGTAATTAGCAGCATTTTTAGCTTTTTATTAAACTTCATTAATTGCATTTATGTGGGGTCCTTACCCATGGCTTAGTGGTAGACCCGGCCCGTGGGTTTCAACACTATGGTCAAGGGTTTGAGTACCCATGTGGTGTGTGTGGGTGTAAAAAAAAATTGCATTTTTGTGGAGGAAAGTGCCGCTTTAGTGCGCCGATTCCTATGTGGTGGCCATGGGACCTGCCAAAATCAGGATTAGACTAAATCCCGATTCTGGAGGATCCCATACCCAAATAAACCCTATTTCTTCTGGGATTATATGGATGCTCAATCAAACTGAATTGAATAATTCAATTTAGTAAAAAGTAGACAAAAGTGGGCTGGCTCCAGTTGCAGCTCCTCCAACTGCAAATCACTATCATTTCAAGTCCAACTTGAAATTTGCAGATTTGCATTCACATGTTTGGTTACAATTTCAAATTAAAATGGTGCCACCCCTACTTTGGCCATTTCCAAGTGATTTGAATGAATTGCAGCTCAGTTCCATGATTCCCGCAAAACACCTTTATGTAGACTTTAAGATCTTTTTCTGTGTGTCACAGCTTAAAACCAGATATGGAGGATCATATGTATTGACTATCTCAACAAATCCCAATCACGAGAAGGATGTCGAAGACATGGTAAGCGGCCTCTCTACGAATTCGGTGAAGATTTATAATGTCGCAGGGACACAGAAATTCCATCTTCCTAAACAAGACATAAGAATTTCCGACGTATTTCAAGCCATCAAAAACTTTAAGAGACACGTCAGGATTGACGCATTCGGCCTAACTGATGCCACATTGGAGGATATCTTCACCAAAGTAGTGCATGATACGTCATAAAAATAAACCCACCTGATTTGATATGTAACATGTTCTTTCCAAAAATCAAAATGTCAGCATTTCTACATGATGAAGAAAAAGCAGAAATGCAATTTTTTAGCTCCTGGTCTACCCAATCAGGTCCATGCCTCAAACTGTTGATGGGCCACTCAACACCAATCTGATCAAGATCAGATGTGGATAAATAAATGTACGCTGAAGATCTGATGCGTATATAGACCAAAATATTCAATGTATGAATATACACCTAGCACGCAAATTATGTATATCAAGTTGGGTTTTTTTTTCCTTCCCCATGTTATAATACAGATTGAAGAACTCTAATGTGAACATTAGATGTAGACTGTTGCATTGGCTGTCACATTGGTTGTTATATTTGAGGCGGAAAATAGAAAATGACGCGTTACAATGTCGCTATCTTTAAGGCGATATTCGCACCCTTATGGTGATTAAACCAATTTTCAAGTGGGTTACAGCAAATCCGCCTCCAGGATACAATAAGCCTCTTCTCCAAGATTGGAGAAATGTGAGTTTCAGCCTGCAAAACTGAAAAACCGCACTCCGAACACACTTTTACGGCATACAACCCTGACTTCTGTGCTGTTATAATTTACCCCCTGAAAACTGTTTGTAATTTACTGCCTGAAAATTATTTACTGTTTAGTGCCTGAAAACTGTATCTTTCCAAAAACGAAAATGGTGAAGGAGAAAAAGATGGAGAGGAGATTGTTGGAAATTGTTAATTCGAATTGACCCAAAAATGGGTTTATATAGAATCACAAGAGATGCTTAAGGCCCTTTTCATGAAAAGAGATCTTCTTCCATGATGTCTTTTCATCAATGGCATCCCTCCATTTCAAAGCTAAGACTCTAATCTTAAATCTGTACAATATGAAAAAAATCCATCGACCGTCTTTTCAACAATGCATCCCTCCATTTCAAATTCAAAAGATGCTCCCTTTTCCAAGAGGCATCACCATTCACACCAACAATCACTAAAGTCACAACCCTTCTTTTCCCAAAATTATGTAAGAGAGGATGTCTAACAGGAATGTAGTTTTCTCCATGAGACCGTCCTCTCTCTCTCTCTCTCTCTCTCTCTCTCTCTCTCTCTCTCTCTCTCTCTCTCTCTCTCTCTCTCTCTCTCTCTCTCTCTGCTTAGATAAATAACAATGTTGGTTCGGAAACTCGGATCTGACTCAGCTTTTTGAAATGGTTTGAGACGCTGATTTTGTTAATTTAGTGAAAATAGAAATGATTGTGATTTAAGGAGGGTGTTTGGATGGAGGAAAACAAAAATGTGGATACAGAAATGTAACCTGGAATTGTCGTGAAATGGTAAAACATGATTCTTCTTTTGCTGTTTGTTTGGATTGGATTCTTGTTTTACATGGATTCCATGTACGGCCACCTCGTGTGTCTTTTGTGCTTTATAAATCGATTTAACATTTTTTTTTTTTTGGAAGAAATGAAGCCAGTAGAAAAGTTGAGAAATGGAAACTGGTTTACAAGGTTCTTTCTTTCTTCTTCTTCTTCTTCTTCTTCTTCTTCTTCTTCTTCTTTTTCTCTCCAGTGGAGAAGTTTTCCATGGAAACTGTTATCATTTCCAGAAGCTGTTGCTATTAACCAAATGCATATAAGTATGTATGGGTAGTGATCCAAATTGTACGTATGGTGGGCCCCACCATGTGTGGACCACATGTGAAAATCACCTTAATGGGAGAATTCGTGTCCAATCAACACACCGTTCCTGGTTGAAATTGTTGCCAAGATCTACGGTGAGTTCAAGCTCAATTCTAAGTTTCTAACAATAAAGAGAACTGAAATAGAGTTTTGATTACACATGAAGATCACGGGTGGGCCCCATATGTAGGAGATGAGTTATTTGGTAGGGTGTGATTATCCATACACGTGCACACAGAAACTATACACGTGGTGTTTGTCTGTCGGATTAAACAATCAAATAGTGGACCCCACTAAAACCATGATCCTAAGTGGACATCTAACCGACGGTTGAAATGGAAGATATTATGCGGTCCATATTCAACAAAAGCATTTAAATAAGGGAATATGGTCAAATAATCCCTTCGGAGTTTGGTCTTATCGTCCATCTAAACTCAGACACGCTATTTGAACTGTTTAATTAGAGGTAAATGCATGCTACACTTATATCCACTGGATCCACTTTTGGGCGGTTAAATAGTATCTAAATAATATGATTTCAAAATCATTCGAAAGTTCCTTAAATTATCTTTCTAGCGAGCATAAGATTACCAAAATCGGACATACAATGAATGAGTTATGGCTATTTTTTTAGATCGATGGCCTACAGTAAATATTAGCGATTCATATTGATCTTAATGAACTTTGGACCCATTTTTAGATAATTAAATGGTGTCCAAATAATATGATTCTAAAGACATTTAAAAGTTCATCAAATTAAGTTTCTAATGAGTATAAGATTATCCAAATCAAACATGTAGCCATGGAGTTATGGTCGTTTTCGTAAGATCGACGGTCCGCAGTGAATATCGGCTATTCACAATGATCTTGAAGAACTTTGGGCCCACTTTTGGACAACTAAATGGTGTCCAAATGAGATAATTTCAAATCCATTTGAAAGTTCATAAAATTAATTTTTTAACGAGTATAAGATCACCTAAATCGCATACGTAATGAGGAGTTATAGCCATTTTCGTCAGATCGATGGTCCATAGTGAATATTTCCAGAGATCCACTGGTGAAAAATACTCGTCCGTCCGCTGCCAAACCAAGGAGAGGGAGAGTTCACGAGTGAATATCAACGGTCCACTCTTAATATCAGTGGTCCGTAGTGAATACCAGTAGTCCAATCTTAATATCAGTGGCACACGGTGATTATCGATGATCTATACTAAATCTTGGTGATCCAAATTGAAGTCAAAAAATAGTCCCTGGAATTTCGGTTTCTAAGGTTTCTTCACGTTGCTGTTCAAAATAGGTGGAGTCCACCTGTGATGATATTTCAGAGAATTCAATGTTAGGACACGGGGTCAAATATGAGACGATTTGGTTAGTCGAATAAGTTGTACGGTGTGTCCAATAACAACCAACACTCACCCTTAAAACCCCATGCACGTAGTAAGATTTTGAATGAATTGAGTTATTTCGTGAAGTCCACTTTACTACTTGTAGTTGTACGATCCGCTCTGTTCATTATGTTTAACATACTCTACTAGAATTAAGGTCCAAAAATGGGACAGATCTGTTGATCGGGTGGGCCATACTATCCGATCAAGTATCAATGGTGGCATGTAGTGGCATTCACTATTTACAAACTTGCCATCCATTCCTCAACCGGCATCCGACGCACCGTTAAGTCGAAATGTGCCGGTCGTCTTGAAATTTGTCCCGATCTATCTTGAATAAGATTCTCCTTTAATGGTTAATATATTTTAAAATTCTAAAATAACATTTGTACTCCTCTCGAGTTACCGGGCAATTTGGACTTAAACCTAAAGATTTTTATAATGACCAATTCATCCTCAGATATTCATGGCATCCAAACATGATGGATGGTCGATGAGCTTCAAAATATATATGAGCGATCTACAGTGAATAAGGGTGATTTACAATAAATATGGATGACCCATAGTACAACATTCATCCATTTTAATGTTTATCACATTCATGCATTACAACATTATTCATTATAAAATTCATGTATTACAACAAACATTCTTTTACTACAAAATTCATCCATTACAACATCTTTCTATTATAAAAATTCATTAATTTTTTCTTTCACAAACTTTCACAATTCATATCGAATAGATCCAAACATATATATATATATATATATATATATATATATATATATATATATATATATATATATATATATATAAATGGTGGGCTAAAATCAAGAACAAGATGGAAGAATCTTGATGAAGAATAAATTTGATGTGGAGTTAATTTATGATAATTAGGCCTGGTAAAAACACATCGGATGATCTCCCCAAGCATTTTGGATGTGTGAGTTTTGGGAAAAATCAAAGAAGAAGGAAACAACCAATTGGCCCTCATGCAAAAGGTCTCACATTTTCAACATATCTAGAATAGTTGGATTGGTATCGTACACATGTATATGTCACATTAAATCATATCTTATGTGGGGCTTATTACAAGAATATTAGCGATTCATATTGATCTTAATGAACTTTGGACCCATTTTTAGATAATTAAATGGTGTCCAAATAATATGATTCTAAAGACATTTAAAAGTTCATCAAATTAAGTTGTCTTCAAGCAAATCTATCACATCCATATGTAGGGGGTTTTAATTTCATATCATTAGCCCAAGTTTAAGGGTAAAACTCATCATAGGTGGACCACATATGGTCCACTCTTAATATCGTGGTCCGTAGTGAATAAGGTAGTCCAATCTTAATATTGATTCAAAATTAATTCACAGCGTTAGTATACTTGTGGGCCATAGATAGCTTCAAATATAAAACTGAAAAAACCCTTCCATCAGTTCACGATTGTTCGATTAAAATGAATAGATTAAATCAGTCAATGAATGGGCCAAATTTCAGTTTTGAGTGGGGCTTAAATCCTTTTAAAATGACCTCTCTTTTCAAGACAAGAACCCTGTACAAGGTCCACTTGTGGCATGGGATATTTTTGCCCATCAAAACATGAAAAAGTAAATCCTTTTAAAAATTCAAGACAAGAACCCTGTACAAGGTCCACTTGTGGCATGGGATATTTTTGCCCATCAAAACATGAAAAGTACGATTATCATGGGCTCCTGCCATGACCACATCAAAGTAGGGGGCAATTTGACCAAGACGAAAAATGTCACGCCCTGAAATTTGGATGCAAAGTACGCATCCTTAGACCCGAGTTACGGCACATGACTTGTACACCATTTGTACCAAGATCATTCATTCATACCGTTTTCCAAGGTCTTAGTTAAAATGTACGATAAGTTTCCAAACTCAAACCTTTAGCAAAACATCTCACATTCATTTATTTCAATCACATACACATATATCCATCATCATGATCATTTATGGGCATTCAATCCACATATTGATAACATTCATGAAAGTTAAGTACGGTACCATAGCCTACCCATTTGGGGCTATATTAAACCATTTACTAACAAAAGCTTTAACTATTCATAATTTTCAGTTACTCAATTTAAAATTTATTCAAAGACGTAATTAAAGGAATAACATGAGTCAATTTTAGTGATTTAATATATTCAACTTGTTTTTATCAGGATAGAGTCATAGCCCTTGTGAATTGTCCACTGGTTCACCTTCCTACCCTGAAACTTGAGTAGTTGTTTCATCGTCCACTAAATTTGTATGGTTTTTCTATCAATAATATGTCAGCTGGACAGGCCCTATAAGTGAACCCATCATGGTTTATGCTCATCATAATTAAAATAAAAATACATGAATGTCATGAGATGCATGGATGCGTGAATGCGTCAAGTGGGTTCATCAATCCACTTGCTTGAATTGGATCCCATTAACCTACATTTGCTCCTTTTTGGAGTAGGCTTCCACTATCTTGGTAGACTTCTACATATTGCGAGCATCCATAGATGGTCCCCTAGGTCATTTAGGGAGTACCCCTAGGTATTCGGCACGGTTATACAAAGAATGACATGGATGCATGAGAATGATTTATGAATCATGTTAACAATTGTCACATATATAGCAGTATATGTCATTTTAATTTTAAGCAGAATTTAATACAAGAAATCAAAATCAGCGAAAACAATCAGATTACAAATTTAATCACAATGGAGAGGAAACATGTTGGGATCACTCACCTGAAATCTGGTGATGTGGATTCCGATATGTTACCTCAATATCATTCAGCTAGCAATTACATAATTACATAGCTCGATTAATTTCCTATTTGTATCTTTCTAACCTATTTGATCAATTCACCTTTGATTAATAAATTCTAAATTCAGACAACCTACACAGAGAGTTCAATTGTTAAATTCTGAATTCTCGTAAATTGCATACTTATATTTAGTCATCTTATCACGTGAGGTCCACTTGATCAACCAAGCAATTTGATCGTCCTGTTATTTTTAAATGATCAATGATTGTCATCAATTTAATTCACAAAATTTTAAAAAATTGAAAATTTTAACTTTTTAAATTTTCTTATTTTTCTTATTTTAAATGATCCACTGATCATATATGATAGATCTAAGCCATCCATTGACATTACAAAAGCTCAGACTAAGAATGAGTCAATAGATCGATTAGATCCAGACCATTTATGTTTCAAAAAAAACTTATTCAAAAGTATAATAAATATGATCCTAACCTTTCATCCTTATGGCCCATCAAACGGTTAGATCCACCCATATGCTCTGGATAATAATTTAGATCTATTTCAAAATAAGCATATGTAATGGGGATTTGATCTGATCTATCCAATCATCATTTTAAAATTTAAAGTATAAATGAGCTTTATGGTTAAATCTGATAAAAATGGCCCATCCATTGATCAGATTGATCTAAAATTTAAGGCATTGATATCTTTTGGCGTTTAGGATTAAATGATCCATTCATATTTATCTTAACATAATCAGATGCAAGAAATTAAATTTATTCCTAAAATACTATTGTCTTGCATAAATTAGGAAGAAATTAACAAAATAATATTAAAAATAAAAATAAAAATAAAAATTCAAAGTATTAGGGGTGGCAAGAATCAATCCCTCAACTAAGAGTGTCTCCACCAACTCAGCTATTGATTTATTTTTATTTTTAATTAAAAAAAATATTTAATTATTTATTTTAGTTTTAAGTGCACTAAAATTTAAGGTTATTATAAAAAACTCATTCCACACTTTGAGTTATTTAATACTATGGCCGCCTACAATGCTTGATACACAAGCACTCAAAAATTACGCGCGGCACCTATTATCTCAAATCAAATCTACTAAAGGTTGTGGAACCCACTATTGCCGAGTCACAGATTACATAAGCAACCAGATCATTTGAATGATCCTAACCAGTGAGTCACTTGTTTTTTGAAGTAGGACCGTGGAAAATTTTCAGTTTAACCATCTAAAGTGTCCACCAATCTGATAGTCAGACACTCAGACAAGCTTAATTTTCAATTATGATACATCTAAACTAGGTTTTGTAATTTGACTTAATATTCTTGTATGCCCTGGCATGAAATTTCAAAGTAATTTATAACTGCTTGTGTATCATCCATCACACAGGCTAGAGTATCAAAGTTTTTCTCGTATTTTTTTTTCATGTGCATGGTAAACCTAGAGCTGTACATAAGTTGATCTGAGCTGTGCTGGCACAGCTCGACTCGGCTCAACCACTAGTTGACCTCAGCTTAAACTCGGCTCGGCTCGATCTTCGACCCTGACTAGCTAGCTCAACCAGCAACTTGAGCCAGTTCGAGCCGAGTTTGAGTATGTGCAATATTTTTTCAAACACATGGAGTGCATCTTTAATTTCTCATAATATGCAATACAGTAGCAGCAATTTACAAGTACTTCATCAAACACTTAGTAGACAACATCAAAATCAAGATATGAGAGTAGTTTCATCATTTAATGTTTTTTTGTAGTGATTTGTTTCGTATCCATATCTTCCTCGCTACCAGCTGATCTTATGGAGAATGTATGCACACGAAATAACATTTTGTTAAGTCATTTCATCATACACTTGGTGAGCAATGTCAATATCAAAACAACCGAGTCGCGGAATTGGTTAGCTTCGAGTCCAGATTTGATCTGAGTTTATTCGAGCTCAGACAAGGTCAAACTCGAGCTCCAAAATTGGCCTCGACTAGGCTCGAACTCAATTTCGAACTGAGTTGAATGATGCGTTTTTCGGACGGCTTAACCGCGTTCGTGTACAACTCCGGGTAAACCCAAGGTTGGGCGGCCGGCTCGTTAGCAGAGCCGGTAGAGACGGTAATAGTATGTATGAGGTTGGGTGCATCTTGTACCAATGGTGAGATCGTCCATGAGTGGGCCCCATTTATACAGATCATCCATACATTGCAGCTGTTCGCGTAGTATTAGTATGCTACACTCCCACCCAAACCATACAAATCACATTCGCCGATATATTTTTTAATTAATCGAACCTTCTCTCTTGGACGCGGATTTCCTGCGAAAGTCTCTCCCAGGAAGTTCCTGCACAAGGATGCTGGGTGGGGCCCGCCACCATGTTTTTTGGAAATATACTCCGTTTATCTGTTTAGCTAGCTCATTTTAGGAAAATCGACTAAAAACGAGGTGAATCCAAGACTCAAGTGGGCTACACGAGAGGAAACAGTAGGAATTCACTGAGAACCGTTGAAACATTCTTATGACCATAAAAGCTTTATTTCATGCTAAATTTTTTATATTTTCACTTAATCCCAGTGTTAATGACCTTATAAACGGTTTGGATGACATATAAACATTAAGGTGGAGCCCAGGAAGGTTTCAACGGTAGGTATTTCTTTCCCCAATTTTCCCTCTGGTGTGGCCCACTCGAGTCTTGGATCGACCTCTTTTTTGGTCGATTTTCCTAAAATGAGCTAGCCAAACGGATGAACGGAGTATATTTCCCGAAAACATGGTTGTGGCCCCACCCAGCATCCTTGCTCAGGAACTTCCTGCGAAAGGCTTTCGCAGGAAATCCGCGTCCTTCTCTCTTATCAAGGGAATGTTTTTTCTGATTTTCGAACGGTTGGGATTGTTAGAAGGTGGGCCATGTTTACAGTGGCCCTGTGCATGCAAACGGATTCTCATTGTTTTCCGGAGTACCAATGTTTTATTTTATTCCTATTAATAAAATTCCCTGAATTGTTGTTCTCCGGCAAAAGGAGAGAATGGAGGAAAGGGTGAAGGAGAAGGAGAACGAAGTAAAAGAAATCGAGGCCTGCAGCGATCCGTCTGCTGGAAGCACCGGCGACGAATCTCAACCAAACCCTAAACCTAGATCTGTCAAGATCATAGCCCCAGAGATCGAGATCCATCTCTTCCGCTGTGGCAAAGGTCCGATCGATGTTTTTAAATCGAGGCTTGGAGGGTGGGATCAGGATCAGCTGGAAGTCCATGACATTCTGGAAAAGTACGGTTTCAAATCCATCTTCGCGTTCAATCCCATCTCGGGAAGAGGTGTTTCGATCCGTTTCAACCCCCGGAATGGAAGATCGTTGCTTCCGTACAGGGACGGATCTGTAATTTACATTGACGGAGAGCCAAAGGTAAATTAATTTCCTGATTTCTCTACTCTTCTTTCTCTTTTTTCACAGAATTTTGTTTCTATTGTAATCTATATTTTCTTTACACTCTTTTTTTTTAAAAACTGTTTGAATTAATGGGATGAAATTATAGATAGATTTAGGAGTTGAAATTTGATGAAATCTGTTTGATATTTGGAAATTGGAATTGAAGTAATAGCTTGGGCAATTATTTGGAAATTTGGAGATTTAATGTTGTCCACTAGTAAGTTTGGCTAGACACCTATCTTAATTTTGAACTATTTAAAAGATGGTGGTGACTCTTCAAATGTACACATTGTTTTGGTCCAGGCCGTCCAACTATCCGACCCAACAGCGGATGGAGCATAACCAAAAAATTGCACTGAGAAGATAAGATTAACCATCCGATTTTCCCTTTTGGCTTAGTATGGACCACTCACCGTTTTACCTTTAACGATCCATTTGATAGCGCCATTAACTGGGTGGTTAGGATTGCTTGATCAGTATGATTTTAGAGATATGCTCTATCCACAATGGGTGCCACAATCAAGGTATTTAATAATTGTAATGGTGGCACAATGGCAACCATCTTTACCATTATGATGTTAAATTAGTTTTAAATTTTTATTTTTTTTTTTAAAGCAATAAACTGAAAACTGCATTAATCAAAAACGAAAGGGAATACAAAGGGTCTCACCCACATCATTGGTTTTAGGGTTACAACCAAGTCGTGCTCATATCTGCATGCATAAGGAAAGCATGGGTTGTAGGGCTTTCTATGTATAACCTTTGTTCTGAAAACTTGTTTTAGTTCTACATCAGAAGTTGAGTAGAGTTGAAATGTGGTTAATATAGGACCTTTCCTATATACCTATTTCTTAAGATTTCACTATGTAAATGGTGGTCCAACAAGGTGTGAAGCACTGAGAGCGGGTGAGTTGTAGGGCTGCTTGGGTGCATTGTGGCGCTTTAGTGATGCACTTGGCACTTGGGGACATGCACATCCTGGGGGGTCGGGCTGGGCTATTGGGCCTCTATCATGACCCAACTTTTTTTTGGATGGACTTATTTGTTGTGCCTCAAGCCCAATGAGGTGGATGACTAGTCATAAAGTTTCCAAGCCCACCCGGTGAGCCGAAAGGTCACTTGACCCAGAAGCATCCTGCATACTGCACTGTATTGGGACTATGCATTTTATTACCTGCATAGTTAATATCCTTTTATAAGAGCAGATGGAGATAGGTGTTGGAACCACTAACCTATATTGGCTTTGTAACAGCCATTACGAGCCATTCTTTTCCAGTAACGGTCTTTATGGCCCTATAACACATAATGGTTCTTGCATCGCATGTGAGTGTTAGGGGTGTGCAACCCCTAGTGGGGTCTACCCACTCGTGGCAAAGTAGAGGGCTGTCAGTCCACCTCTCACCTCTTTCCCTCCTATTTATAGAGAGAGAGAGAGAGAGAGAGAGAGAGAGAGAGAGAGAGAGAGTGTGTGTGTGTGTGTGTGCGTGTGTGTGTGCGCGCAATAAAGGAGGAAGAGGAGAGGAGAAGGGGGTGGGCTGGCATGCGTGCTTGAATGATATTGGGTTCACTGGCTACCACCATTGTCATCGAACCAAGTGAGTGAATTAGCTTGTCTTCTTGTTGTGTGATTGATTTAAGTGAGCCACCGCTTTTCATGTTTTGGCTCCCCGATTCGATTGTTGTGTAATTGTGTCACTCAAAATAACTTGGAATATAATGTGACATATTGTTAGCATGCGCTCGACAGTGAGGAGGATGAGTCACCTCCATTTTTAGATGTGCTAAAGTAGTGTAACAATTAATAGACCTTTAAAAAAAAAAAAAAAAAACATAGCAATTAATTGTTTGTTTGCTAATGATAGTGTATTAGCAATGTTTTAAAATCCGGGCCAGACTTGTTTATGTCAGCGGTTTAGTCCTGAATCTCGCCAATCCAATGTTCACTTGAGTAAACTTATAAAATAGAGTTGATCATGGGAGAAAAATATCTATAGTAAAATGATTAGGATCATGATATCTGAAACAGGAGGTCATCGAATCGACTCTACTAAGCATGAATGACTTGTATATCTAAATTTTAAAAAGGAGCCAGTCAACTAGTACCCCTGCCCCAATATGTAACCTAGTTGCTTAGACTAGATGAACTAGATGGCCCAAATAGATTCTTCCCACATTGTGCCTCCAAGTGACCTCACCTGTTATAATGTGTAGTTTCAGTGCAAACTAGTTTCATCCGCCGGTCTGTCCAGGTTTTAAGATAATGGTAATTTGATGTTGAAACTGAGGCTGACGATGTTGGATTTGGTTTTGAAACACGGTAGATTATAAGATTTTCTAAAACTAGTTCATTAATTTATCTAGAATATCTGGTTAGATCATCCCATGCTCCTTCAAAAACAGAAAAAATCTATTTCTACATATACTTTTATGTATATGACTGTTGATCGTTGTTGATGTTGATCTCTGAACATAGGAAGTCTCACTCAGATCTATCCTAGATGAGGAAAGTAGAGAGCTCACATCAGAATCCTAGTAAGAGCTAGGTCTGACGTGAGCCGTCACATGTAATGAGTGGACATGATGAAGAGTGTGGGCGTGGCCCACTTCTCCTTTCCTCTCTTCACTTCTCTTCCTCTTTTGGCTCAAAGTGGAGACGTCCCAAGGGGTAGAAGGTGAGGATGTCGAAGCCCTCTCTCCTCTTCCTCTAGGATAGGACCTTATATAGGAGAGTTTTAGGAAGACATGCATAGTATGGTGCTCCGCAACCCTACATATATTTGTGTACCCTAATGTGAAAGATGTTTGTTAATGTTACTAATCCATGTACCCCAATTGTTCAAATTCCTTTACTATACGTGGTCACCATTCCTAGGAAAGTCCTATGCTACCAAAGTATGGATCAAAATTGGTCTCAACCATTGGATTCCATCAAGCACAATTTAAAGCAAATCAACAGTTAAAAACAAAAGTTAACGATTGAACAAAAAATCAAGGTTAACCAATTAGAAGCCTCAGAGGTGTCGGCCAGGCTCTAGACACTTATGGACAATCCAAACCTTAAAATCAACCAGGTTTGGGGTCTCAGAAGTGTATACTAGGTCTGTCTTGCCAATGAACACCCAAGGCAAACAGATAACATGTTCACATGGTGAATCCGCAGTATATCATATAATCATATGCTCAACCACAAGGTACGTGCTTGGACTGTCTTATTTGCCCTCCTACATTGAGTCTTGCTTCCAAGGAATATGACCAGAACATTTTCCGATGTTTGTAAGGTTGTAAAGGGCAACTTGAACCACATCCATGAGATTAAACATGCTAGGTCAAATCGACGTGGCGGACACCAATGTATGCACAATAAGAGTCTAAGCTATCAAAACCATTAGATCGGGCTTCACACTACGCTATCTGAATTGTTGGATGCAAAGCTCACATCACCATTGCGCTACACGTCAAGTGTTAGCCCAATCCAATCTCAAACAAATGAGATCCATTTAATACACGATCAATGGTCCATATTAATCTAGGACATATCCATATCACTAAGGTCAGATCCACACCATCCATTCTCTTCATCATGTTGACCTACACCTCCACATGAAATTTAAGGTCAATCGGACCTAAAACGAGCAAGATAGGCCTGATCAAGTTTTGACTCATCACAGTCATCCAATTGTGCAATATTTAGAGGTGTACACGAACCAAGCTAGCTCAGTTGGCTTGCTCAACTCGACTCGAAAAAGCTCAACTTGACAGTTCGAATTGAGTCGAGCTGATTTTTGGAGCTCAAAACGAGTTCGAGCCAAGTTCAAGCTTGCCGCAGCTCGACTCAACTCGGATCGAATCTGTCTCGAACTCGGCTCGACTCGGTGCAGGGGTATATATACCCTTAGGAAAAAAAAAGATCCTACACCTTTTACCTTTACTCCTTTTCCCTTACCCGCACCGCCGCACGAACCCTAACCCCTTTCCCTTACCCGGCGCCCCTAAACCCTAACTCAAGCTCGAGCTCCCCTCTTCCGGTCTTTCTCCCTCTCTCTCTCTAGTCTCTCCCTCCTCTTCAGGCACTCACCTTGCCCTGTCCGGCGCCCCTTACTCGACTGTGCTACGGGCTTGCGGCCACTACCCTGTCCGGTCGCCCATTCGACCGTTCAGCGCCCCCCCGCTCGACTGTGCTACGGCAACTGCCCTATTTGGTCACCACATCGACTATCTGGCGGTCCTTGCCCTGCCCGGTTGCCCCTGCCCCTGCTCGACTGTGCTACGGCAACTGCCCTATTTGGTCACCACATCGACTATCTGGCGGTCCTTGCCCTGCCCGGTTGCCCCTGCCCCTGCTCGACTGTGCTATCATTTACAAAGTCTGAAGGAGATGCTTCCAAAGGTAAACTTACCACTCATAAGTTTGAAAAAGATAAGTTGAAGGAGTGGTATGCAAGGCTTATAATCATTGATGAGCAACCATTTAAAATGATAGAGAGTAAAGTATTCATGGGATACAATAAATTCCTTAATCCTCAAGCTGAGAAGGTCTCCCGTGTTACTGTGAAGAGGGAGTGCATGAGGATGTACACAAGTGAGAAAATGAAGTTGGAGGGGGCACCAAACAGTCGATGTGGCGACCGAACAGGGCAGTTGCTACAGCACAATCGAGCAGGGGGGCGCTAGACAATCGATCGGATAGGGCAGTGGCTGCAGGGTGAGGTGAGCGCCTAAGAGAGGAGTGAGAGACTAGAGAGAGGGAGGGAGGAAGACCGAAAGAGGGGAGCTCGAGATCGGGTAAGGGTTTAGGGGCGTCGGGTAAGGGAAAGGGGTTAGGGTTCGTGTGGCCGTGTGAGTAAGGGAAAATGAGTAGAGGTAAAAGATGCAGGGTTTTTTTTTTTTTGAAGGGTATATATACCCCTGCACCGAATCGAGTCAAGTGAGCCAACCGAGCTAGCTCGGTTCTCATACACCTCTACCAATCATACCCCGACTTGAATAGGCTTGCAATTGCACTAGCTCCATTAAATTCTCATCACTTGAGGATGTGTGGATGGAGAGGCTCTTATTCATCATGCTTTAACTCTCTTTACGAGGCTATTACATTGCCACTAAAGTAGGTGTAGCTGGGTGTCTTTATCAAAGTCTCCGAAGTACGCACGATCATACATGGGATCCATTTAGTTTACTCGAGACATAAATATGTGGTTGATCTTAAGGTTTAGACTTCTCATCAAGTGTATAAAGTCAACCGGTAAATCTGAGGTTTCTAATTGGTTAATCATCGGTTTTTGACTGTTAACTTTTTCTTTTAACTGTTGATTTATTTTAAATTGTGTTTAATGGAAATTCAATTGTTGAGATCTAATTTAATCTATACCCTTGGTGGTATGGGAATTGCCTAAGGATGGTGACCACAGATACTAGAGGGATTTGAACAATTTGGTTACATGGATTAAGTAAATTAACAGACATCTTTCATGGTAGGGTAAACAAATGTTCGTAGGGTGCCGGAACACCATATGGTGTACATCTTCGTGAAACCCTAGCTCTAGGATAGGAGTGAGAGTTTGGACCTCACCAGCTTTCCCGTTGGGACGTCTCTACTTTGAGCTAAAAGAGAGAAAATTGAAGAGAGAGGAGAACTTGGCCACGTCCACACACTCTGTTGTCTCTATGGACTACGCATCATAGATCCCACATGTGTGGTCCATCTTAAGACAATGTAGGTTAAATCTGGCTCCTATCAGGATTTTGACGGAAGTTCTCCAAGAAATAGATATTTTATTTTTATTTTTAGGAACGTGGGCTAATCTAGATGGAGATCCTGTGGTCTTAATGAACTTGGTTTTAGAAAATCTTAAATTCCTTCGTGTTTCAAAACCAAAACCAGCAAGTGCTCTAGCATAGTACTCAGCCCATCATTATTAAATAAGTTGATCAGTGCTAGGATGGATAGACCATCCAAATGCTCAGCAATCAAAGGTTAATAAGTTGGGCCATGCTGGGGCAGACACAGCAACCAAATACTCAGCTCACTGATGTCAAAACTGGGGCTGATGCTGGGGCAGGCACAACCCAGGCCCTTGGGGCTCTTCCCAGATCTGACTCAAACTGGGGCAGTGCACTAGCAAAGTTCTCAGACTACCATTGTTAAATAAGTTGGTTGGGGCCAGGTCGGGCAGACCATCTGAATACTCAGCCATCAAAGTTAAATAAGTTGGGCCATGCTCGGTGAGACACACCAGCCAAATACTTAGTCCATCGATGTTAAATAAATTGGCTGGCCCTACTTGTTGCACCTTTAACCAATGCAAGTCCAGATCCAGCCCAATTAGTTATTGGGTTTGAAAGTCAGGCCCTTGAGGCTCCCCCCTTCCCCTTTTGTTGACCAATGATGGGTGGCTGTCGTTCGAACTTGGGGACTGCCCAGTTTTCATTTTTTGGCACAGAATTGGGGCAATTTTTTGCTGGTTACAGCATGGCTTGTGATAGTTGATAATTTGAGTTTTGATACTGTTGCATCATTTAAGATTTAATTTCTCTTATCCTTCAACGTTTTAAAGAAAAATAAGGGATTGTTATTATATTGCTTTAACTTTGGCAGCTTGCTACTAAAATCTTCGAGGCTATCCACAAGGATTTTGAGATGTTCCCTTTTCCATTCACACCATTCGTTTGTACAAAATCTGAATGCGCAAATTTATTTTTATTGGTTATACCTTGATATGTGAGTTCGGCACATTTGAAATAACTTGAGCTTTCTTTTCATTTCTTTTTTCTTTCTAAGGTCAACAGAACTGTATCTCTCTCAATGTGTTGTATTCCTTTGGTTGCAGGATTCCATGATCAAACCCATAACGAAGATCCTGCTCGGCACAGCAGTGTTAGCACTTTTGTTGGCAGTGTTTCTGAGGGAAACTCCAGAATGGTTGAAGACCTCAAACTTCCTAGGAGGAAACTTCCCCCCTTGGATTATTGCTTGCATAGTCATTGTTTTCACTCGGCTAAGGAAGAGAACAAGGGATGCATTCAAAAAGTTTGGTTGGTGAGTAAATGCCATCTTTAACTGCTGTTAGTACTTTCACTTCTTTTCTTGTTTTTTCAGTGACCATGGTTACTTGTTTAATGCTTGCTAAAGTTACAAGCTGTAGTTTGAGAATTGCATGCCTTGTAGAGCTGAACAACCGAAAATGCTAGTCTGTAAAATGGTGTTTTTTTTTTTTTTTTTTTTTTTTTTTTTTTCTGGGAAGGAATTTACTGCTTTCTAGACATTATGGGATGACAAAGATGTCATTGAATCCATTTAATCATGGGAAGTGGTCGGACCCGCAGGTAAGCTTACAATGATGACATAGCAGCCCGGCCTAATTTCATGGTTAAAGGATCTCCCAACGTATCAGCATATGTTCAGTGCAGTTGACCAACGAGCCCACTTTATCTATTGCTACTCCTAATCCTATGTCACACGTCCATCATTTCCATGCCCTCATGACATGGACTTGCCATTTTGGAATTATTTCATAGAAAATAAGAGAATTGTAAAGATTTCTAAAACATTTTGGAGTTCTCTAGTCTTTGTGTGTGTGTGTGTGTGTGTGTGTGTGTGTGTGTGTGTGTGTGTGATAGATTAATGTAAAGAATCTTATAAACTTTTCGGAGTCTTCTTAGCTGTTGGACGATTGTTTTGTATATCATCTTAGCAATTTATATAAAGAGACCAGAAGCCATATAGTTCTGTAGGGATCCTCATTTATAAAGCATTCAAGAAAGTTCCCTCTTGTACTAAGCACAATACGATACAAGATCTTGTCTTCCACTTTTTATTATGCTCTATCATTTATTCTAGTACTTAGGTGATTGGCTTTCTCACTCCTGATCATACTATAAGGGCCTGTTTGACTTACCGTATTTACCAGGTATCAGAATAAAATAGGTAACCATTTTTTTCAACATGTTTGAAAAATAAGTCATCATTTTTTTCAACATATGTTTGAAAGAGGGGGAATTTCACCTTGAAAATGTTGCTTCCAAGCCAAAATCCGTGGGCCCTACTAAAATGTATGCCGTCCATCTGATTTTTCAGATCATTTTAGGGCATTAGCCCACCACGCTATAGAAAACAGAGGGGATTGAACGCCTACAATTGAAAACTTCTTGGGGGCTACATAAGTTTTGGATCAAGCTGATATTTGTGTTTTCCCTTCATCCATGTCTGTGCAAACTTATAAATAGGTTGTGTCTCAAAGAAATATCATGGTGGGCTCTATGTTAGTTTCAATGGCAGACGTCCCCACTATCTCCCGTGTGTGGTCCACTTGAGCTTTGGATCTGCCTCATTTTTGGGCTCATGCCCTAAAATTATCTGGTTAAATGAATGGACGGCATGGATAAATCACAAACACAAACAGTGGGGCCCACAGAGTTTTGGCACGTAACCTTGGACAGCCTAGTTTTCGAGTGAGAAAGAAACCCAAAACTGAGTTGATGTCAACATCTTACCTGTGAAATTGCCATTGTAATTAATAAATATTGAATACGGTCAAATTACTTAGTAAATGCAGTAAATCAAATGGACCCTAAGTGCTGCATTGTTTATGCCTGGGAAGTGCTAGCTAGAGGTGGGCACTGGATGACTCGATCCAGCTTACTTGACTCGTCCGACTCGTTTAGATCCGACTCGACCCGAGCCAAATGGGCGAGTCGGTCTAAACTGAGTAGGCTTCGCCCAATCCGAACTCAAACTGAGTCAAATTCGAGTTCCTATTACCTCGATCCGGTTAGACTCAGCTCGATCCGAAACCCGACTTGACTGGGGTTTGGATATATATATATATATATATATATATATATATATATATATATATATATATATATGGGAAAAGGTACTATGCGCTCAGCGCATAGTCCGTCCCATGAGGTCGAGTTGGTGTGGGGTCCCACCGTGATGTCGTTCGAACATCTACCCCTCGTTAGATGCACCATTCCATCGTGGGGCCCACAGGTCTGAAAATCAAGTCAATCCATGACTTTTATGGGCCACACCACATGAAGTGGAGAGGGGCCGTGGACCATTGAAACATTCAAAACCGGTTTTGAGGGCCTTTGAGAGGTTTGGAAATGATCATCCATTATGTGTGTCCCACTTGAATGAGTGTCAGACCAAGTTTGAATGTAATATTTAAATATATATATATATATATATATGGGGAAAAGGTACAAGTGGTTTTACATGTTTTTGCTTATATAGCTTATGAGGTCGGATGGTATGTGGCCCACCGATGACGTGTCAACCGGACAACACCGGTGCATTTGGTGGGTCCCCGGTATGGGATATCCCAAAATCGGTAGTATCGTGGAACTTAGGTGGGCCATACCATCTAAAATTATGTGAAGACATTAAATCAGTAGTATCTAGCGAACTCATAGTGGGCCATACCATATATATATATATATATATATATATATATATATATAAATATATAGGGAAAAAAGCACTTGGTGGGGCCCACTTGAGTTTTGCTGATGTCTCAAGAACCCTCATTCAAGTGTAGGCCCACACGGCCCAAAATCATCGGTCCATGTAACTCGGGTGGGCCATATCATGTAGAAACATAAGTATACACTAAAACATGTATGCACCGTTAATGTGTGGGCCACCTTTAGTTCTCATCCCTTTTGGAAACTTGGATCTAAAATTACATTCAAGTGGGACACATAATGGATGTGTTGATCATCAAAAACAACTCGAAAGGTCTCACAAATGGTTATGAATGTTTTAATGGTGCACGGCCCCTCTCAACTTCTATACGTGGTGTGGCCCACAAAGTCTTGGATTGACTTGATTTTGAGACCTGGGCCACGATGGAATGGTGCATCTGACCGATGGGGTAGATGTTCAAACGGCATCACGGTGGGGCCCACACACTGACTCGACCTCATGGGACAGACGCTCGGCGCATAGTACCTTTCCTATATATATATATATGTGTATATGTGTATATATAATATATATACACACACACACACACACACACACACACACACACACACATACACATGGAAACGCTCACCTGATGCCAGTTCGTAATCTACGTACCGAACTTTTTGATGCACCATTCATCGTGATGGGATCTCAAAATCAAGTCAATCATAACTTGTGTGAAACCCCTTGGGCCCAAGTTTTATTTTGATCTAAAACTTGATGGGCCATGGGGCCACAGTTTATTCCCTTAATTTGCATTCATGGCCCACCAAAATTTTAGAATGGGGTGAAATTTTGTAACATGGGGTTTCATGGGATTCCGCATCACATGGACCATTATGTGTGTCCCCATGGCACGTTGTGCAAAGTGTGTGTGTGTGTGTGTGTGTGTGTGTGGGAAAAGTGCTTTTATATGTTTTAGACCTCACGAGTCCGTCCCATGAGGTAGATGGTATGGCCCCACCGTGATTCGAAAATCTACCCCATCGGTTGATGCACCATATCCATAATGGGCTTAGGGTCTCAAAATCAAGTCAAGTGACTTGATGTGGGCCACACGCATCACGAAGTGGAGAGGACCTCGTGCACCATGTAAAACGCTTCACCTAAACCATTTTTAGGATATATATGTATATATTTAAATGTGTGTGTGTGTGTGTGTGTGTGTTGAATGGGGGGGGTTCAAACCAAGTCTTATATATATATATATATATATATATATATATATATGAAAAAGGTACAATGCATTTGATGGGTCCCCTTTAAATTATGGGATATCCCAAAAATCAGCCGTATATGGAACTCAGGTGGGCCATACCATCTAAAATTATGTGAAGACACCGTTAAATCAGCCGTATACGGGAACTCAGGTGGGCCATACCATCTAAAATTATGTGAAGACACTGTTAAAACATATAAAAGCACTTAGTGGGGCCCACTTGAGTTTTGCATGCGCCTGAACCCTCATTCAAGTGGGACACACATAATGGATGGGCTGGATTTACAAACCACAACTCGGTGGGCCCTCAAAAATGGTTATGAATGTTTTAATGGTGCACGGCCCCTCTCCATTTCTGTATGTGGTGTGGCCCACACAAGTCATGGATTGACTTGATTTTTGAGACATAAGCCCACGATGGAATGGTGCATCTGACTGATGGGGTAGATGTTCGAAAAGCATCACGGTGGGGCCCACACAGCTCGACCTCATGGGACGAACTCGTGAGGTCCATATATATATGTGTGTGTGTGGGAAAAGGTACAATGAGCTCCGACGCACGTGTCACATGCGGTGGAGCATATATATATATGCCTATAAATATACACCGTGCATTTGATGCACCATATCCATCATGGCCTAGATCTCAAAATCAAAATCCGTGACTGTGTGGGCGTACACCACATACAAAAGTGCAGAGGGCCGTGACCATTAAAACATTCATAACCATTTTTGAGGGCCCACCGAGATGTGGTTTGCAAATCCACCCCATCCATTATGTGTGCACCACTTGAATGAGGGAGACTAAGTTTCAGGTGAAAATCAGTCAATCCAAGTGCTTTTTATGTTTTAACGTTGTCTTCACATAATTTAGATGGTATGGCCCACCTGAGTTGCACCATTCATACCAATACGGCTGATTTTTGGGATATCCCATAATTTAAAGGGAACCCATGAAATGCACGGTGTTGATGGTCGACACGCATCATAGTGGGGCCCACACAGCTCGACCTATATATGTGTATGAGGGGAGGAGGTACAATGCCCTCAAAGCTCCGGTGAGGTCGAGCTGTGTGGGCCCCATCGTGATATATTTCGACCATCAACACCGTGCATTTGATGGGTACCCTTTAAATTATGGGATATCCCAAAAATCAACCGTATATGAAACTCAGTTGGGCCATACCATCTAAAATTATGTGAGGACACCGTTAAAACATATAAAAACACTTGGTGGGGCTCACTTGAGTTTTGCATGCGCCTGAAACTTGGTCTGAACCCTCATTCAAGTGGGACACACATAATGGATGGGCTGGATTTGCAAAATACATCTAAGTGGGCCCTCAAAAATGGTTATGAATGTTTTAATGGTGCATGGCCCCTCCCCACTTCTGTATGTGGTGTGGCCCACACAAGTCACAGATTGACTTGATTTTTGAGACCTATATGGAATATGCATCTGACTGATGGGGTAGATGTTCGAAACGCATCACGGTGGGGCCCACGCAGCTCGACCTCATGGGGCGTTAAAATCAGCTCGAGCACATTGTACCTAATTTCTATCATCTTTGGCCCTACCCTGACCCGATCCCAAATTCTCTCCCTCTCTCCCTCCCTCCTCATCTTTCAAGCCCAGCCTCTCCCTCCCTCCCTCATCCTCCTCATCTTCGATCCACGCCCAGCAACCACCCGCCACCATCACCACCCTCCTCTCTCTCCTCTCCACTCTCTCGGCCTCTCCCTCCCTCATCTCTCAATCCAGCTCAGTGCCAACTCAATCCAACTCAGTACTTCTAATTGGATCGTATGGTCTGGTCCGGATCAGTCCAGGCCAGACTGGACTCGGATTGAGTCAGGACTCGATATTGAGTCGGATCGAGTTCAGATCAGGCCTATTTCAAAACCGGATAGAGTGGAGTCAGCCCTAACTTGGTCCGACTCGACTCGATGCCCAGCTCTAGTGCTAGGCATCGATGCTCTACAATCTGGACCGTTCATATGAGGCCCGTGAGCATATAGCTAGAAAACCTCACGGATGAGAAGATCTGCCCAATTAATTTGAATGACTGACCATTTTCTTTTAATTGTCGCTGGTGGCCACCAATGGATGGTTAGGATTATCTGATCAGTGTGATCTGGTGGGCCAGATGTGCCCCAAGAAATGTTCTGTTAAAAGTTCGACCAGTGGTCCCCATTCAATATACTTGTGTGGCCCATCAGATGAGCTGGTCCGCTAGATTTCTAGCTCTGGGAATGAACGTGGTGGGTCCACCTAATGAGAGGCTCAGATCTTGCATGTTGGCAGATGAAGGCTGAGAACGCACACGGTGGGAGTGGACCTGCACTTTGGTAGTGCAAGGGTGAAAAGGTCGAAGTAGCCATCTACTCTCTTGAACATCATAGCCGCTCATTAGATGGGCCACATTAATATGTTGTGTCCTGGAAGTTATGCCAGTCGGATCACAAGATGGGCACACGTCTACCTTGCATTTGACGTCTACCTGCAAGAAGTAAAAATATGTTGTAGAATTTCTAATACTAAATTTTCAAGGACTGTCCACCAAATCAACTTGGGCTCTACTTGTAGGATTCATCTGCACCCTTGATTCTCGTTGGTGTAGTGGACAGTATAAACATGTGGGGCCATGGTTCATTGACGCAGCCGTTGATCTGATGGACCCTATTTATATGGGGTGCCCAGAAATTCTTCCATATTTTAGAATGTTTCAGCCATCTGATGTATGGCCTTTTCTCCAAACCGTCTATGCAGTTTTTCACTCGACCCTACATTTTTAGGTACTGATCCGAAAGGTTGACTCCTTATAGTACGTGAATTTTTTTATTTTTTATTTGGCATCTTCACTCCGCGGTGGCCCACCACATCAATAGTTTTGAGTAGGATTGTATAAAGTGTGAGAAATACATCCTTCAAGATATTTCCCCGGCTCATGTTAAGATGTGAGCTGAAAAATGAAATAGATCCAAAACTCTTACGACGCACCACGGGACTGAAAAATGTGGTAGATCCAAAACTTGAGCCATGAAAAGACAGAAAAAGTGGATATGCAAATGCCTACGGTTGAAATCTTCCAGCGGCTCATCAAGATGTTTATATGCCATCCAAAATATTAACAAGATCATTCTTGATGGGATAACTGAAAACACAAAAATATTAGATTGATCCAAAATTTTTGTGGCTCCACTAAGGTTTCAATGTTCAATCTTCACTGTTTCCAGTCGTGTGGTCCATTTGAGTTTTGAATCTGCCTCATTTTTAAGCTCATGTATTAACATGATATATTATAGGTAAAAATGGATTGACCAGATGAATAGATTCGAAGACTATGAATTGCTTGAGGACTGGAAAATTACACTGACCTCGGGCTCAGGTACTAACCTCGGCCTCAGGTACCAACCTCAATCAAAGAACTCGACCTTGGTTACCAACTTTGGAGGTCAGCGTCGGATACCGACCTTGGTCTCGGGAACCAACTTTGGAGGTCAGCCTCGGATATTGACTACCACCTCGGAATCAAATATACTCGCGGAATCTCTCACCCAAAACCTCTCACTACTACTAGACCTAAATTCCTAGCCTGACTTTGGCATTGAAGGATCCCATGCTCTGGCCGGGGTCTCCATTATCTTCTTCCTGTATAAGTATTCGAAGGTCAGAAAAGGGTAGACCTGATTTTTTTTTCATCAACATGATCTATAAAAACAAATGAATGGAGTGGATTTCTTGCAAACATCACGGTGGCCCCGTCTAGCTTCGGACCACAGGAACTTTCAATCCGCGCCAGATCAAGGCCCCACGTGTAGGGATACTTTTGTTAATTTAACCTCATTTGAGACCCAAGTGGGTCTTTTTTCCATTGAAGATGCTTGGAGTTGGGACCATGGAGGTGCAATGGATGAGGGGAAAAAACATTATACTCTGGTGGAGCATGATGATATATACAGATACACTAACAAATTGTATAGGTAGAATACATGTGACTCAAATCCAACCGTCAAAATTTTAGGACCCACAGTAGAATTTCATAAACCAACGCTTACACTAAAATAATGGTCAGAATGGACAATATTCAACGGTCCAATTCAAGTGATACATGTCCATTAGTTAATGGTTAGGATCTTTCAATCAATCTGATTTTGAGGGTTTGATCTATCTACTGTGGAACCCACCATTTGGACGGTTTGGTTGTAGTACAATTTGGAAGTGCATGGGTATACCTGATTCACATTAGTTAAGGGCCCTATCTGCATGGGCACGTGGCTTGTTGATGTTTAAACATTTTTAGATGCAACCTTCCATCCACTTTTTTTTACCCTAACAAAACTTACTTACCAATCTAGACTTTCATCAGTACAGAAGAATAAAATATTTCTACTTTTTCAGTTGCTTTTACCTAAATCAGTGATATTTTTGTCCAAAACTCTCTTTCTTACTTGAAAAACTAAGTTTTCGCCTGTTCGGTTTTTTTAGATTTGAGGAGTTATTTGATGCTCTGGTAGAGTGTGGTGCTCTATAGACATGCACAAGAAAACTGTAAACGTGGCATATAGTACTTCAAATTAAGCAGTCTAAATAGTCAAGTACATAGTAGATGCAGCCTAGATCCAAAATGAAATTGATCAGGAGATCCTGGCCTCAGATCAATGGACATTCATTTCTTGATTTTGGACCATTAATCATTTTCCATTTAACCGATCGGTTATTTAGATTCATAAGCTCAGTGATTCTTTTGGGTTAGGTCCCATCTATGGCACGGTTTGATTTGAGAGACGTACATGCCAAGTGTAAAATTTATGTTTCCATGATTATGGAGGAGCAATCTGCTAGAGTATCATCATAGTTTCCATGATTATGGAGGAGCAATCTGCTAGAGTATCATCACAGGAGACACCCATGTGATGTGCTTCCTGGCCGTTGATTTTGTTTCGAATGTCACTTATGGCCATGCATTGAATTTTCTAATAAGTCTGATTGTTGAAAGATAAATCAATATTTGTGACTGGGCCCCACATTCAGGCAGACCTGATTTTACCCATCACCCCATCACATGTAATGTTGGGAGATGGCTCTAATGGGGAAGCGGAGTCTGGCCCGCCCTTCTCTAGCAAGGAACGGACAAATCTGTATGGGGAGCCACCAAGGTTTATCTGTTTATCCACACCATCTATCCCTTCTCTTATATCATTTTAAAGTATGAGCCCAAAAATGAGGCAGATCTAACGGTCAAGTAAATCACAACAAATAATAAACTTAGGTTGCAATAAATGCAAGAGTCATCTCTGGTGTGGTCCACTTGAGCTTTGGGAGAAGGGATGGATGGCATGGATAAACAGACACATCATGCTGGGCCCACATTTACGCTGCTGTTTGATGTACTCATTATCCATGGCTTACCCCATGATCTCTCCGTTGAAACGATCCTAGCCCCTTAATGAATGATATTCAATATTAAATATCAAAGATCAGATGAGTAATATATAAGCAAAGATGCCAAATATATATTAATTTTAAACATTTTATGAATAAAATTATCTCTAATGCAAAACCATGATTATCTTCTTCACTACACGAAAATACACACTAATACAAAAGAAAGCCCAATAAAAATACAAATTATCAACCATAGGGAAAGAGATCATTAACATGTTATGATACCTTTAGATATGGTGAAGTGGGCTTCAATGACAAAATGATTTTCTTTAACACTAAGGCCGTGTTTGTTAACGCTGAATTTTTCCACTTAACGCAGAATGGAAAAAATTTTCCATGTTTAGTGGTGTTTGTTAATGCATTGTTAACGTGGAAGACGGAAAGCGCTAAGTGGTTTTTCACTGAATTCTTTCCGTGATAGGAGTCTGGCTTAAAGGTGAACGCGGAATGCGCTTCGTGATTTTTCATTAAACAAAAATTTTATGCTTCTAAAAGTACCCTTTTTCAAGTTACTATGGGAATTTTTTCTTTTAAATTGTTTACGCAATACAAAACCAACCTATAACCTGCGAAACTTCTTTATGCCCCACCATGATTTATGTGTTTGATCCACACCATCCATCAACTTTTTCAGATAATTTAAGGTGTGATCCAATAAAAGAAGTAGGTCCAATGATTAATTGGACCATAAGGTGGGGATTGAACGTCCACCGTTAAAAACTTCTTGAGAGCTGGAGAAGTTTCAGATCAAGCTGATATTTGTGTTTTCACTTCATCCACGTCTACATGACCTAATGAATAGGTTGGATGGTAAAAAAACATCACAGTGGACCTGTGAATTTTTTAATGGTGAAAATCATGATTCCGCTGCTATTTTTGGTGTGGTCCATTTGAGCGTTGGATCTGTCTCATTTTTGTGTTCATGCCTTCAAATAATCTGAGGAAAGGGATTGACGGTTTGGATGTACAAATACATCACGGTGGGGCCGCCCATAGAACAACCCGTTCGGAGCTAGGGACGGGCGGGGGTAGTACGCAATCCGCGTCCTCGTAGAACTCTGCGCTCGTCCTGGACACAAGACGAGAACGGATTAGCTATCCCCACGCCACCGATGGCCAATGGTGGTGGTCGGTATCTCAGCCCTACCATGATGTATGTGTTTCATCCATACCATCCATCTATTTTTTCATATCATTTCATGATATGGGACAAAAATTAGGTATATCAAAATCTCAAGTGGGCCACATTACTGAAAATAGTGTTGAATGAGCATCGACCATTAAAAACCTTTTGAGGGCCATAAAAGTTTTGGATCAAGCTGATCTTTGTTTTCTCCCTTCATCTGAGCCTGTATGACCTAATAAAAAGATTGGATGTCAAATAAATAGTACAGTGGGTCTTAGGAGGATTTTAATAATGCATATCCAATCATTATTGTTTTCCTATGGTGTGGTCCACCTGAGATTTATATCCCTCTAATTTTTGGAATCAAGTACTAGAATGATATGTAAAAATGAATAAACGAAGTGGATGAAACACATACATCATGGGGGGGCTAACAGAGCACCAATCAGGGAGTAGCCAATCCGTCTCGAGTCAGGGGGATGCGGATTTCTTGCTAAAGGCATTCGCGGGAAGTTCCTGCACTGGGAACTTAGGTGGGGCCTACCGTGATGTTTGTGAGAAATCCACCCCGTCCATCCATTTTATGAGATCATTTTAGGACTTAAGAGAAAAATTGAGAAGGATCCAAGATTCAAGTGGGCCGCAATAAAGGAAAATGTGTACAGGGAAATTCCTGTCGTTGAAATGTTCTTGGCGTAGATAGTGATGTTTATATGCCATCTATACCGTTTATAATGTCATTCATACTGGGATGAATTGAAAACAAAAATATTATCCTGATTCAAAGCTTCTGTGGCCATACAAATATTTCAACTATTGGTGTTTAATACTCACATTTTTGGCCTACCTGATTATCAGATACGGTTCATTTTTGTCCTTACGTCCTAAAATAAACTCACAAAACAGATGAATGGAATGGATTTCTGTTAGTGCTATGATTTCATATCCCTTTGGTTGTCAAATTTTGTAGTGCCAAAACCTATATGTCTTGTACTTCTTGTGTTTCTTGTTTGTGACTACACACTGCTTCAAGACAAGATCATAAATGAAGAATGTTTTCAAGACAAGATCATGAATGAAGAATGTTTGCAAGACATGTCATGGATGAAGTCTACAAGAATAGAAGACTTCAAGTTTGCTTCTAACAAGTTCAAGATTAAAAGACTTCATCAAGACAAGTCAAGAAAGTACCAAGTTCTAGAAAGTCGTCAACTCGATTCAAGCTTCTCGTTCAAGATCATCTGAGAATACAGACCTTCAAGACTTCAATGTTCATCTCACTTCAAGGTTTGTTTGACCTTAGATTGACCTTAGGTTGGTCTGTATGATAGGTCATTCTGGATACATAATCCGAATATTTTAATATGCTTGTTATGGCATTCTAAGACTGATCCATCTAGAAATCTTAAGACGGTCCTAGCTTTGCTTGACCTAAGTCTTAGGTTTCTCGGGACCAGATCTAGTTGTTATTCTGATTTTCAAATTTTCCTAGTTGTCCTTCGACCAGGCCCTAGACTTGCTTCGACCAGATCACCGAGTCTGGGAAGTTCTACAACTCATCCTTCGACCAGGGTCGTAGTCCTATGACTCGAACTCCAGCGACCTATCTAGGGTCCTACGACCAGTCGTAGGTGACACACGACCAGTCATAGGTGGCCCACGACCGGTCGTAGGTTACCTAAGACCAGTCGTGGGAACAGCTAATCTAATCCCGCGAAAATCTTTCAAAATCTTTGAAGCTACAACCGGTCCTAGGGATCCTAAGACTAGTCGAAGATGGGATTTTTTCAGGCTATAAATAATGCACGAATTTCAGAGTTTTAGACATTCCATTACATTCAATTAAAGCAATTTAAGGCTATACTCTGAGATAAGTTGTGATTATTTTTTAAGCTACTATGCATATTTAATATTCCTTTTGTTAGCATTATTCTATTGTGATTTTGATCCACATTCCAATCTCATTTAGAAAAGAGAAATTTGTGATATTCATTCTTCTGGGATTAAAATCAAATAGACCTTACTCTTCTTGATTTAATCTAAAATCAATTAGACATAGTGTTCACTCCCCAAGTATAGGGTTGTGATGTAGTAATAAACTCGGTAAGACCAAGGTCGAATCCACAGGGACTGAAACCTGTACGTAATCTGAAACTAACTAGAACTAGAACTAGGCTAAGATGAAGTCTAAATCGATTGTAATTTGAAGAATAATGGTGAAATAATTATCTACAAATTTAAGAGAATTCAGAAGTGAAAAACTAGGGATTCAGAGGATCCACTTGTAGAGATCAGGGAGAACTACACTTGATTCATGAAAATCCACTGAACTTCCTTTGATGTAATTTTGAAAAGATGAAAGGTATATGAATTAGAATGGATTCCATCACCAAACCATGCCCAGGAGACAAAGTAAACAACAGAATTAAACTAATTACCAACCAATCAATGTATGAAGGTTAGGAAGGGTACCGTCATCCCACCATCCCAAGGAGACGATGGTGAACAATAGGGCTTCCTGACGTCATAAACATAAAGAGGAAAAGAATATGCTCAAAGCCATCGCAGACCCATTGTAATTTCAGTCACAACAGACCATTAAAGACTGAAAACATTCCCTTAATAAAATCAAATCAAAATCCATTCAGTTTAAACAAAAGGCACACCCGTAAACTCTCCCATCACGCTGCAAGCTTCACCTCTTAGCCCTAGCTAAGAGATTCAGCCACACATGAGTGGACTAGATCTCTTAAATAAATAAAAAATAAAAATAAAAATAAAAGAAAAAAGAAAAGAAAAGAAAAATATCACTAAACTCTCCCTGTCTCTCTCCCACGTCCGTAGATAGCCTTCCTCTCTCTCTCTTCTTTTCTTTTATAGGCAAAGGTGACTGTTGTATTTCCTTCATGGAATCGGAGAAGTCACTCTCCTTCACACTTTCGTCCGCAGCAGAACCGGACTGTAGATGCTGACTCTGCGCAGCTCTTCTTACGCAGCCAAAAATAATGCTAAAACAGCACTAATTTCCTTAAAATCCTTCCAAAAACGCAACGTCCCTAGGGGTTTTTTTTTGGATGAACTACACATTGAACAGTTTTGATTATCAATCCGATCGTGATCGGAATCGCAGAACTGGCCCACAGCGACCGGATTTCTCGGACGCAAAACAGGGCCCGCGTATTGTTACGCAGTGACGATGGTGGGCCCACTTCGTCGTTTTTCTGGAAAATCCACTCCGTTTATCATGTTCCCCTTTAAATTTAGGCCAGGAATAGCATATTTCTATCCTCAGTCAGTGTGACCCATGGAATTTTTAATCAGCCGTCCATATAGCTTTTGAACGGTAGAAAAACCGATATCCGTTGCCTTTTTCAATTTTGTCACCATGAAGTGGGTGAGTGGGACCGAGAGAATCTCATGAACGGTCTGGATCAAACTTTTGGCGCATGGTGGTGGACCACAAAAACTCATCCACGTCGTCTGTTTGTTTTCGCAGGCGGGAGCAGACTCCCTTCAAAACCAGGAAAGCTCGGTCAGAGCTTTTGTTGACCGAGCTGATGGCTTGGTGCCTTGCGAGTGCAGCCGCCTCGTACACTCCCAGTTACATAAGGTGGGTCCCACCTTAATGTATGTGTAAAATCTGCTCCATCCATCCATTTTTTTAGCTCATTTCATGCGTTGAGACCAAAATTGAAACGTATCCAGAGATCAGGCGGGCCCCAAATCTGGGATTTGGTGGATGATCTGTCTGTTAGGCCACTTCCATCAAGATCCAATGGTTGAAAATTTACGTGTACGGTTAATTTAAAGTCTTCAGGACGTGTATGAAGTTTCGAGCTGAAAAGACGGTGGAAACCTTGTGATCTTGCATTCTGGCTGACTTTCAGGCCACTTGAACTTCAGTTTCTCGATTTTCTCGGGTGTTTGGCGTGTAATTCCGTTGATCTTCGTACCCTGGGGTCCGTCCCTTGCTCTGGTGAATTCTGAGCGTCAAATCCACACTTTTAGTACCAAATTTCAGTTTAAGCTCCTAAATACATCCTGCATCGAAAACATGATTAAATTAAACTATTAATCAGTACTATGTTCGTAAATTTAGGCAATAAATAGGGTCTGATATGCAATATTTGACCCTCAACACATAGAACCATTCTTTAAGTGAGTATTGGACATTGAACGACGTATCATACATCTACTCCGATTGGTTCTACTGGGCTACTTCAAAAGGAGATCCAGGTATTTTACTTTGTAATTTACTTTCTCTGGTTTTGTTTGAGATTTGCCAGAAAAATCTCATTGTATTGGTTATCTGAGGAGAGCCAGAAAACTCAGATTGTGGGGGTTTTTGGATTGTGTAAGCCCGAGATAAAAAGACACAATTGTGAAGGTTTTGGGTGAACCTGTGAAAACCTATTTTGAGAGTGCATGCTAATATCCCCTGTGTGAGGATATTAGGAGTGGAGTAGCATTCTGTGTGGCTGTTGGCTAACAGTTGGTGAACACACAGGCAAACCACTATATATCGTTGTGTTGTGGATGTGCTTGATTTCTTTATTCATTTATTCCTTCAGTATTGTGGATTGCTTTTGTGGATGAATGTTGTAATTTTCATTTCAAGCAAGTGTGGTTGAATAGTGTAATAACTTAGGATTTATTTCTGTAAGTTATTATTGATTTATTTTCCATATCATTTGTGATTTCTAGATTGTTCTAGAAATAAGGTTGTCCTACCATAAGCCATTGGTTTTTGGTGTAAGGTTGTCCTTAGAACTGATCCAGTATCATTCTCATATTTCATGTGCTTTGAGATTGTTATTATTTCAGCATTGTTATTTATATCTTTTATTATTCCGCTGTTTTAAGTTTTATTTGGCATTGCCCTATTCACCCCCCTCTAGGGCATATAGTTAGGCCCTTTCAATTTCTCACAAACATCATGGTAGGCCCCACCTAAGTTCCCAGCGCAGGAACTTCATGCGAAAGCCTTCCGCGAGGAATCCCCGTCCGAGTCAGGGACGGGATTGGGAAGCAGATTGGCTAGTGTACTAACGTAAGCAAGTTTTGTGGGTCCCATCATGATGTATTTGTTATATCCAAACCGTCCATCCATTTTGCAAGCTCATCGTAAGACTTGAGCTTAAAAATAAGACATATATAAAGATAAAATGGACCACACTGCAAAAGGCAGTAGGGGATTGAACGTGTACCATTGAAACCCTTTTGGGGTTACAGAAGTTTCAGATCAATATGAAATTTGTTTTTCATCCAGATATTTTTGACCTTATGAATACATTAGATGAAAAATAAACGTTATAGTGGGCCCTGTGAATTTTTTAACGGTGAAAATCAATCCCACTGCTATTTTGGTGTGGTCCATTTAAGTTTTGGATATGATTCATTTTTTGGACAATGCTCTAAAATAATTTTGAAAAATTTATGAACGGTGTGGATATAATAAATACATTATTGTAGGGCCTATGTAACTTTGATCTCCTTTGAAACCTTTGTACAAGGCGGACCTCGAGGAGCGTCTTCGCACGACACGTATCCATGTATCAACGGATTGGCTACTCCCCCAGCCACCAGCCTGGTGGGTGATGGTCAGTGCTGTGAGGCCCCATGATGTATGTGTTTCATCCATTCAGTTCATTCATTTTTTACATATCATTTTATATCTCAAACCGAAAAAATTCCATCACACTTTTACATATTTTAATTTTCTATTAAGTATTTTATAGTTTATTTGAATTAAATAGAATAATTTTATTTTCATTTAATAAAAAATAATTTCTTTATAATGTAAAATATTTCCAAACAAGAAATAAGGGCAAATGTGTCAAATCAACATATTTAAGACAATTCATTTGTTTGTTAACAAACAGATTGTTTCAAATTCAGTACTTAATTTTCAGACTTCAGCCATAATTACCAAACAAGTTTTTTGACTTTAGATTTCAAATTCAGGATTATTTCAGATTCAGGCTTTAGACTTTAGATTTAACAAACGGGGCCTAAGTCTATATGAAGAAGAGAGAAAGAAGTGTCTTAAACCAAAACGCTACAAATATTTAAGTTATAAATAGTAATAAGGTGTACTAAATTATTACACTCTCTCATAAAGGTGTATACAAACGGAGCTTGCTCGGTTAGCTCGCTCGACTCGACTCGAAAAAGTTCGATTCAACTCGGTTCGAAGCTGAGTTCGAGCTGAATTTTTGAGCTCGATCGAAAATGAGTTCGAGCTGGCCCCAGCTCGAATCGAACTCAGATCGAGTTGGGATCGAACTAGTTCGGTGACTCGGTTACTTTGATATTGATGTTGCTCACTAAGTGTTTGATGAAATGATTCAAAGAAATGTGGCTGGTGGCAACGAAGGTATGTATATGAAACCAACACCCTTTTTTTTCTTGACTTTTATATTTATTAGAAGGTGTTTGATAAAATAGCTGTAAAACTATTACTATTGTCTCAAATACAGTGAGATTTTGAAGATGCAGTCCAGGTGTTTGTGAAAATGCTACAATGGCGAACTCGGCTCGATCTTGGCTTGAACTGGCCCGAGCTACTGATCGAACCGAGTCAAGCTAGCCAGTCAGGCTTGAGGATCGAACTGAGCTGAGTTCAAGCTGAGGTCAGCTAGTGGCCGAGCCGAGTCGAGCTGAGGCCAGCTCGACTCGGTTCAACTCGATGTACACCCCTACTCTCTCATAATAATAAAATTCAATTTACACTATCTAATTAGGTGGATTCACTAGAGTGAAGTATCTGAGACTATAATTTTTTATGAGAGAATAACATCGCGCAAAATTCACAGGTGAATTAAAATCGAATCATTCCACTCTTCAACTGCTTGTACTAGACCATTAATTTGATCATCTTCAATCAGGCATGTTTAATTCCACCTATACAAACATATAAATCCCAATGCTCCTGTCATAACAAACATTTGTTTTTAAGATTAAATAATTTATCAAACTTAATTGATCAAAATTCATTGAAAATAATAACATATAACTAAAAATTTCTAAAATAGTTTACAATAAAATCTAAGGTCCATTCAATCAGGTGTCCAAACACAACATAAATCAACAATATATAGGTGGGCGAATGTTATAATTTCCATCTTATAATTACTTTATTGTTAATTTGAATTATTGATATATATTACATTCTCTCCCTTTATTCTAATAAGGTTTCTCTCCAACAATATTTCCTGGTGGAGAGTACAAACATAGAGTGAAAGTACCATCCTGACCACACAAATTCTGGGCGCACCCTAACTCTAGGGTCCGGTTCCACACAACCTGAGTGTACAAACCACAAAGGTGTTTTGGTGTACACAGGTTTTTGGCATGGTTGTAATACTTCTTCTGCAACACCCACGAGTCGACTGCTTGTTGTGGACTCACTCGGTCACTGTTCCACGCTTGATTGAACCCAAACTCGTTCTCGATATGTGTTGGGTCCGTAAATTTGCAAGCCTTCCGTACTAGATGGCCCACCTTCAAGGCCATTTTTTGGTCCCAATGAAGTGGGCCCACGCCAACTTCAGCTCTAGCTTGGTTGTGGGCGGCGAGGAAATCTGCAGCTGCATCTAGGCGGTTTGGTTGGTTGTGGTCTGCGCCGAGGAATGGGCTAGTGCAGATGGTTAGACTGACCCAAGCCAGCAGGACTTTGGTTAGTGTGGGTTGCATGGGAAGGGCCATTTCAAATGAGTTGGGTTTGGGTGCATATTTTCTAGTTTGAAGAGGGTCTTATTTTATAGGCATGCTGGGAGGGGAGTGGGAGTTACAAGGTCATATTGCATCAGAAAGTTGTATCCTGATGTGCTGGGTTGTGTAATTGCAGCCCATTTTTATGATCCAAACCGTTGATTTGATAGAACACGTTATGGATGGGGGATAGAACGGATTTTCTTTAAGTTAGAAGAAATTTACCCATTGAGAAATGGCCTATGAGTGGACGATTGAGAAAGAAATCGTATATTGTAGGATCTTTTTATATAGAGTCATGCTCTTATGGTGCTCCTAGCTGCACCTGGCCACTTGGAGAGGTCAACTAATCGATCTGAACCGTCTATTAAGTCCTGAATGCATATGATGGGGTACTATGCAAAAATCACGCTGATCAGATCATCTAATCCATCACTAATTTGTACTTATCTTTTGAGCCATCCTTTTCCTGGGCCATGCATGGGACGGTCAAGATTGCCTTAAAAAAGTGACTCTTTAGAGTCATAATCAATCTATGATGGTCCGATGCAAATAGATTGATCGACCTGTTGGGTGGACCTATTTTGTGTAAATGATCTTGACCGTCCATATTCAAGGATAATGATCAGATTATCACTAACATGGAGTGTGTGTACTGACATGGGTGTGTACTAACAAGCTAACCCTAAAAGACACTGTCTACTTTGCTAATTATTTCAAAAAAAACAAGAAGAAGAAGATCAGATTGTCACTATAGTCAGATTGGTGTGATTTGTGCATTGTATCCCATGAAATCCACGTTGGAATAATGGACAGTCTAGATCTATCGATTGGATTGCCTAGGTCTCCACAATAGAATGTCGTAGGCAAAAAAATTCACTAAATCCATGCCCTTATTGGATCATCATATACATTTATGCAATTGTCCGAGTGAATGGTATTGGATGGTCTAAATTCAAGTGACAAATGTCAACTGGTTAAGATCAGTCAATCAATCTGATTTAAAGCTTTTGACCTTTCCACAGTGGACCCCACGATTTGGACGGTTCGATTTGTGTCACATATATTACACTTGAACAATTTGAGGGTTTATGGGTAGATCAAATTACTCGAGCGGTTGGACATGATAGCTGAATTCACGTTAGTTAACGGCCCCTGTCTCTGTATCTGCGCATGTGACTTGTTAGATAAGAATTATTTTATACTCTGCGGAGTATGGTACTCCATTCACACGCACAAAAAATGCACACGTGGCATATAGTACCTCAAATTAAGCGGTCCATATAGTCAGATACAATGTAGATGGACCATGGACCCGAAATCAGATTGATTAGAAGATCCTGGCCTCAGATTAATAGATATTTATTTCTTAATTTTGGACCATTGACAGTTTCCATTTAGCTGTCCACTAGATGTCAAGCAATCTGAGAGAGTATTAAAGATTTTCTTTTCAGGATATCTATGAATGTTTTTACAAATCCCACGACAGAAGTTACCCATGTGATGTGCTTTCATGGCTGTTTTGGTTAGTTGACTCGGTCAGATTTGTCTAGAAATGAAAATTCTGGTTTGTAGGTGACTCGGTCATGACTGGTTCTAGACTCCACTAAACTAATTAAAATTACTAGATCATGGTCTGTTAAGTCTTGATGCGGAATTGTTAATAGGACCTTGTTATGTATTGGATATGGAGATCAAAGGAGGAAGATAGCTTACCTATATGTGATACCATTACTATATAATTCGGATGCCAAATAATCGATTTCAGATGTTAGAATCTTCCTTTCCTTTACACCTCTTTAGAGTAGATATGATGGGGTTATGCTTCTATTGTTGGTGTTGGATTGGAGACCCAGCTTTGTTAAATGCTAGTGAAGGCAAAGGAGTTTGAAACCCGTCAAAACTCCTCTTCCTGAAAAGCTCTACATGCAATGGGGAATCCTAGTTCCCTTACACTACTGAAAAGCTCCACACGCAATTGGGAATCTCAGTTTCCACGCTACTGTGTGAGTAGCAGCACACCACCCCTTACACGAATTTTTGAACGTATCACTACTTAGTGGAGCCCGCTGGTGCACCCAATCACATTTTCCAACCTTTAGGTAAATTTAGACCGTTGATCAACAAGGCCCACCTTACATGGTCATCCCAATTTGATACGTCACATAATTAATTAACTGAAAGGAAGTATATATCTACCTACGTCAGTTTTACTTATCAGACCTTCATTAGCTGGGCCCAGACCTGATTTTTCGGACCCACCAAATAAATGGGCACAAACCAAGCAACCTAAGCTGAGTCATGAATTTTAGGCCCATTTGAATAAATGGGTTAAGGTTCATTCCTGAATTTCATGCTCGACGAATAAACAAGGCTGCCCAGCATGGGTCTGGCTAGGCCTGAGCAACGTTAGGTTCATCCATTTACATGGGATTATTTAAATGTACAGTGAGAAAATTTATGCTGATCACTTACTCTCTTTTTTTCCCTTCTGTTTCAGTAATCAAATAATCAATACACATCACTTGATCAACAGATGACTACAATGGAGAAATTGACTGACGGTAGAGAAATAGTGGGAAGCATGACAACAAGCTAAGACCCGCATTTCACAAACATCACCTTAACATGTATTTTTCTTTCTTATTTTGGGAGCACATTTCAACCCATTAATTTAGGCACATTTCAACTATTAATGATGATTTCAGTTGGTAAGATTTTCAACTCATACTAGACCAAATAGAGGGTTGGAATTGAATCTCACTGCTCAAAATGATAGTGTCGTTGAAAAACGCTTGCACTCAATTGATGTAGGACCAGCAAAATCATAAATAAATAAAAAGGGCTCAACAAAAGGCTAAAAGGCCAAATAAAAAATAAGAGAAAAAAGGCACTTAGATTTATGTAGTCCAACAATATACCTACGTTTATGGGTCAAAAACATAGTACATGATAAAATTTGACATCCATTCAATTTAGCACCTTAGATAAGTCTTGTGTGCACCATTACCAATGTGTAATCATTTATAGTCTTCTTCTAACCAATCTCTTGATTTGGCCGCTTTTCTAAGGTGCATTTGACCCTGTCAATTGCGTTCGCATGGTTCTAAGAATGCACACCAAAGTTGCATCACCACATCATGACTTGGCCACAGTGTAGAGTAATGGGCATACAAAAATCACTAATGAAATTAACATACAAGCACGGTGACTGGATTGGAATTGATTCATCACTTATAGGTAATTGGTCTCATAGCATTTGTGATTCAATTTATATATCATGAATGATCAAGCATTCATCGTCAACACGGTTACCATGTGGAATCCATATGATCAACCAATGATCTATCCCCCTTGCAATGAATAGGTTTATGAACTAAGTACAGAATTGATCAAGCTAATCTACATGAGATCTTATCCTTAGCATCTCATAAATTAGGACTAGGAGTGTCAATGAGCCAGTTTGGTTTGTCAGGCTTTCGAGTTGGGCTTAGATCAAAGAATCAAACCTGAGGGTTGGGCTTGAGCTTAAAAACCCAGCTCATTTACAAGTTGGACCAAGCTTGAACTTAAATAGCCAAAAGCCTATAAGCCTAGCCTGGCCCATTTCTCGCTCTTATTTGTTCTTCAACCATCCATGCAACATTTGAGTCATTTGGGTATCTTGCCGGTAATCTACAATATTTCGATGAATTTCTCCTCAAAGGTGGTTGTTCCACTTGCTCATGTACCTTTTATTGTAGCTCGGCTTTTAGTTGTGTCTCACCTTCTTTTTTTTTTTTTCAATGTTAATTATTGTTGATTTCAGCATTCTCTTGTATTCGTCCTTGCAAAACAATGAATCTTCGTCAAACCTAACATCACGGCTTATCGTGATCTTTTGTGTAACCCGGTCATACAACATGTATCCCTTCACACAATCACCATAGCGCACAAAGGTACACTTCTTCACCCTTTGGTCTAACTTATCTCTCTTAACTGACAGTTCATGAGAGTAAGCATCATAATCAAATACTCATAGCCCTAAGTAATCTACATCATGACCACCTCATACTTCCTCTGGAATTTTACAACCAATAGACGTAGATGGACACTGATTTACTACATAGCAAGGCGCATTGATGGCTTCAATCCATAACTCCTTACTCAACGTATCATTAATCAACATGCTTCGGCTCAACAAGGGAGTCTAATTCATTTGTTTCATCACACCATTCTTCTTTGGTGTATGTTTTACTGTATTATGCCTTACAATCCCGTTACCTTTGTAAAATTGATTGAATTCCTTATAAGTAAATTCATTGTCATTGTCATTGTCTGTCCTTAATATTTTCAACTTCCACATTGTCTACTTTTCCACCATCGCCTTCCACATCTTGAAGGTGGCAAAAACATTGAATTTGTACTTCATAAAGTAAAGTCAAACATTTCTAGAGTAGTCATTTATGAATGAGATTAAAAAAACGATAACCCCCCTCAAGAAATAACGAGCAACGGCCCCCATACATCTAAATTCATATAATCAAACACCCATTTACTTACATTTTTTTTAGACTTAAAAAACAACCGTGTTTGTTTACCATATATATAATACTCATATATATATAAATCAACACTTTTAATATATAGGAATCAAACAGCAATTAGAAAGTACCTTCATACCATGCTCGCCCATGTGGCCTAGGTGCACATGCCACAAACGTGCCGATCTGGACTCTACTACAGATGTTGCAGCTCCACCCATTTCAATATTTTCGATCAACTTGTAAAGGTTATCACTCCATTGTGTCTTCATCACAATGAGTGGAATTTTTAAAACTTTAAAGACACGATCAAACCCAATGAATTTTCACCTAAGTGTCCCGAGAGCACCCAAAGATATCAGATTCTTCCTTAGATTAGGAACATATATTACATCCATCAGGATATACTCCAACCTATTAAATATCTTGATGCACACCGATCCGACACCAACATCCTTACAGGAAATGTCATTGGCTATAAATACCTTACCACTATCGTACTCGTTGTAACTAGTAAGCCAACTCCAATAAGATATTATGTAGTATGAAGCCCCCAAATCCAAAATCCACTGGTTACCGAGCTACCCAGATTTGGGTGCGGTCAAGATGTCACAACCACCCGCCTCCTCACTGGATTCCACTGCGTTGGCCTCCTTCAACGAATCTTCTTATTCCTCTACTTTCTGGGCTTTAGGATTCTGACATTCCTTCTTCATGTACATCATACTTCCACAATTTCAGCACTTCATCTTCCCTTTTCCCTTAGACTTGGACCTAGATCACGAGTTTCCCTTCTCTCGCATAGAATTTCTTCTTTTTCCAACCAACGCATATGTAGAGGAACCACCACCATGGTCCTTCTTTCTCAACTACTTCAAATGAAGGGCTAAGATGACAGTTTTGATGTCTATGGTCTCCTTACCATGACACATAGTGTCTATGAGACTCATAAGATTCTGGAAGAAAGTTTAATAGATTTAAGGCTTGATCTTCTTCGTTGATTGTCACCTCCATACTCATTAACTTACAAAGTAACTAATTGAGCGCGCTAATGAGTTCATTAATATCTGACCATTCTCTCTCACATAGTTCTTCCCACTCTTTGTCGCTCATAGTCGCAGGATGCTTCACTAAACTAATGAGTGCCTGTTGCAATTATTACTGAACTAGAAGGCCTCTCATCTTCACCTTTAATAGATCAAAGTTATTTTTACTAATGAACTTCTATGTTTCGTACTTCAAGTTCGATCCATTCATCGTTATGTCTCAGATTCAAACTCAAATCCCAATGTATATATCTAATACCAATTGTTGGGTGACCACGGCAGCAAACCCAGAATTTGAATTACATGTTGAAAGACAAATGAGAACAAAGTATGCACAGAAATACATGATTTTATGTGAAAAACACTTGCAGGAAAAAAAAAATCATGGCACAAAGCGATAAGTGAATCCACTATAAAAATGAATTACAAAAGATTAAATGAACTAACAGATGTGAAACCCTTCAGAAAACCCTAGCATCTCTAGAACAAGCCCCTTTCTCACAATGATACCATAATCTTGCATTACACCTATATATATATATATATATATATATATATATATATATAGTGTTACACCTGGAATAAGAAACAATTCACGCAATTATGCAAAACTGTGTGCATTGTCGATTTAAACATCGATCGAGCAACTCTCGATTGATCGAGCCCCTACATATTCAATCAATCGAACATGCCTAAAAGTGTCCAGAGAGTTTACATGAATTTTTCAAATTTTGTCGATTGCTCAAACCCCATGATCAATCAATCAAACTTGTCCAAAACTATCCAGGGACCAATTTGTCTAATATGGGCTTCACTCAGTCGATCAACTTTTGTCTGTCGATTGCTCAAGACCCCTGTTTCTTCATGGATTGAAGACATCCAGACAACATCTCTCTCTCTCTCTCTCTCTCTCTCTCTCTCTCTCTCTCTCTCTCTTACCAACAGCATAACCTCTCTCACTTCCTAACAATAGAAACAAATCTCTTTCTCTTTGGTTTTTTTTTTTTCTTCTCTAGTTTTCAAGTTTAAATGGAGAAAAATGTGTTGTAAAAGGTATTTCATTCTATTAAAATAAGTTTGAGTTGGTAGCTTCCTTTTTAAATTTCTTCTTCTTCTTGCTTAAGCTTAGTTTTTATATCTAGAGGCTTCAGTGCATGGGATGAGGAGGAGATGAGTGACTAAGCTATCATTACTTGTATTCACCACACGCATATCTTATTTTCTTCTTTTATTTTATTTTTTTATTACTTTCAACTGCTTTGGATGGCTAGGGACGAGTTGAAATTTTTTTTTACATCACATGTCTCTTCTTTTCTTCCGTTTTTTTTCGATTCCTCACTTCAAATACTCATTTTATTTTCCCCTTCGCCACTTCAAATACTCATTTTATCTCTCTCTCTCTCTCTCTCTCTCTCTCTCTATGTGTGTGTGTGTATGTATATGAAAAAAATATTAAGGTCGTGTTGTTGTTGTTTAGGAGGTATATCGGGGTCGGGCTTGGGCTTAGACTTGGGTTTGGGCTTGAGCCAGTCCATATAAATATTTCAGACTGGGCTCAGGCTAAACTTTTTTATACCATTATAGGCCTGAACCAAGTTTGAATTTACGTCGAACAATTCTAGCTTAGCTTACAGAAAGCTTGGCGCAGCCCGTGACACCTTTAATTAGGACGAGTAAGAATACCAAACTGTCATTCCTAAATCCCATCTACCAAATGGCCCTGACCATGAAGATAATGTACTATTTACTACACCACCGTCCAAATGAGAATCCCAACCCCATAGGCAAATGGACAACAGTTGTTAGATAAATAATACACAAAGGAGGATAGAAGAAAACGATAACGAAACGATCAGATCTGTCAGGTTCAAGGCTTGACTTCTATAATCAATTTCTCAAGACAGATTTGCTGCCCTTTTTCTGGAATTTCCAGCAAGTGCAAACAAAGGAAGTCAGCAAATTGTCTTCAGGATACAATGAACACTCAATCCAATTTTCAACACGAAAATTTGCACATTTAAGTGTTGCACAGATCTCTAGTTTTGACACCGATATGCCTTAAGACGTTCAGAGAAAACTCAGTAAGAGATTAAATCGAGAGTAATTGCACAGAAGATGATCTAATCTTAATGATTTTTTTAAGTATGTCTTCTGGATTATAGAATCCGGGATTTATATCAATTGAAAGGTTATGGATTTCATCCTGAAGAGGTGCAAAAGTGCCTCTTCAAGAAATCCATACCCATTCACAGCAAATAATTGCCTTCCATGAAAGGACATGACTCTTTGTCCTATGGCAGTTATTTCTGTATCCATTCAGACAGAAACAGTTATCCAACAGGAAAAACTGTATCCACATAAGCGACACATGGCATAAGTGCCACATGTACAATCATGTCACAATTACTCTCAATTAATAAAAAAGGTAATAAATCATCAGGGTACCATGGCCCAAAAAAATTTGAACCGAGTGTCAAAAAGTCTAAAGTTCTTATTGCTCCTTGCGACGATGCGCACGTGCTGAAGTGCTAAGTGCGCCTAATAAAGCTAGCTAAAGCGCCGCAGCATGCATGACGGATGCTTAAGCCAGACCGTCCTCGAGAGATTTGAACCACTGGTTGCATAAGCAAAACCCTTTCTTTTACCGACTGGCTATACACACTATTTATGGAAAGTTTAAATAATTAATATATTTATTTACTTTCTAAAAATAACTTTTATTTTTGAAATTTATTTTTTATTTTAAAAAAAACACAACAATCCCCCTCAATTTCAAAATAAAATCAGATTCTGGAACGAATGGCATATCAGTATAAATAGGTGCATAAGTGAAGGTATCTTTTGGATTTGAACCTTTACTTTAGTGTATATGTATCAAAGTTATGCCAGGTACTTAGTGACCCATTAGTCTTGAACTAAGGACCTTATATGACTCACCGGACACATAACACACATCTATTCATATATAACTGGAGATCTTTAAGTTCGCACATTTCTGGCCTTGTGCGTATCCTTATTTCATGAGTATTCTAGAGACGATCCCAATCTCTTCAAAAGCGGCCTCACTTCTCTACTCATATAGGTAGATCTATCAAAGATAATTCTCTTCATCTCAAAGAAATTCTGCTTATAGATCTATTAAGAGTTAGTACTCACCTCTTATGAAATCTGAGAAACCAAACACTAGACTTTTAGGAATGAGACTCAAATTTTCTTTTCTAGTGTATATTTCAGTCACATACTTGACTTGTTTGTCCCTTTGAACCTAGCCTATATTTCAAAACATAGGTAGGGTTGCCATCAAGAGTGAAAGTTACATCTTTATGGATCTTAGTCCCATTCCTTTAGTGGTTCTTCTTATCTGATCTCTTGATAAACCTTTTGTCAAGGGATCTGCTAAGTTCAGGATGGATTTAACATATTCCACTTTGTGATTACTCCATCTCGAGCAATCCTTTAACAAAGTTATGCCTTAGACCTACATTTCTAGACTTACCATTATAAGTCTTACTCATAGCACGACAAAGAGTAGCCTGACTATCACAAAAGATAGATATGGCAGGAGTAGGTTTCGGCCAATACGGGATTTCCAACAGTAGGTATCTTAGCCATTCACCTTCTTTACAAGCAGACACAAGTGCAATAAACTCACTTTCCATTGTAGAGTGAGATATGCACGTTGTTTCTTAGATGCCCATGATATTGCTCCTCCTCCAAGAGTGAATATCCGACCACTTGTAGATTTTGATTCTATGCTATCGCATTCCGGCTTGCATCATTTGAACCCTTCAAGTACAAATGGGATATGATTTATAATGTATCCATAGTCTATGGTTCCTCTTAGATACTTTAAAACTCTCGAAATCGCATTCCAGTGTACTTGTCCTGGATTACTTGGTATACCGCTTAGCATTCTACTTGTGAATGCTATATCGGGTCTAGTGCAATTCATTGCATGCATTAAACTCCCAATAGCACTCGCATATTCTTGTTGTGCTTTACTTCTACCATATTTTTAACCAATTTAATACTTGGATCAAATGGGGTTGAAACCAGGTTTACTATCGTAATGATTAAACTTCTTTAACACTTTCTCTAGATAATGAGATTGTGTTAAGGCTATTCCATCATTAAGATTATAAATCTTAATGCCTAATATTACATCGGCTTTACCCATATCCTTCATGTCGAATTGGTACTTAGAAACTTTTTAGTTTCTTTCACACGATCCTCATTTGGTCCAAATATTAACATATCATCTACGTATAAAGGCAGATAATGATTTGACCTTTAATATATATGCACTTATCTGCTTGGTTTACTCTAAAACCATTAGATTGCACTACTTGATCAAACTTCTCATGCCATTGTTTAGGTGCTTGCTTGAGCCCATAGAGAGATTTGACTAGTTTACACACTTTCTTCTCTTGTCCAGGTTGAACAAACCCTTCAGGTTGTTCCATATAGACTTCCTCATCTAGATCACCATTTAAAAATGCCGTTTTGACATCCATTTGATGGATTACTAGGTGGTGAATTGCTGCAAGAGCAATTAAAGTCCTAATGGAAGATATTCGAGCAACAGGAGCATATGTATCGAAAAAATCGATACCTTCCTTTTGTCTAAATCCTTTGGCTACCAATCGAGCTTTAAACTTATTTATTGTTCCATCAGGATTGAACTTTCTTTTAAAAATCCACTTACATCCTATAGGCTTTGAACCTGGTGGAAGATCAACCAAACACCATGTGTTATTAGAGACTATGGAATCCATTTCATCGTTGATGGCTTCCCTCCAAAACTGTACATCAGGAGATGAGAGAACTTCACTAAGTGTTGATGGATCACTTTCAGTACTTAGTGGTAGAGTAATCTCTTTTCTTATTTCATTTCTATCTCCTTCTATAAGGAACATATAGAAATCTGGGCCAAAAGATGTTTCTTTTCTTGCCCTTTTCGATCTCCTTAGTTCATTTTCCTCTGGATGAGTTTTAGATTTATCATAAAAGTTATTATGCTCTTCGTTCATTGGTTCTATTATATTTTCATCAACCTGTCTTTTTGTATGATTATTCATATAGTCTTTGTATACTATATTTTCAAAAAATATAGCATCCCTAGACTCTATAATCATGTTTTTGTCAAGCAAAAGAAGTTTGTTCTAGAACCAGGAATCTATATACTGGGACTATGAATCCCATAACCCACAAAAGCACACCTGATTCCTCTAGGACCTAACTTTACTCTCTTAGAATCAATAATCCTGACTTCTGCTATACTTCCCCACACTTTGAAGTAATGAAGATATGGTTTCTTCTTTTTCCATAATTCATATGGGGAGATATCTAATTTTTTGTGTGGGATAGCATTTAGAATACGGTTTGCTGTTAACAATGCTTCCCCCCACAAATTTAGTGGCAATCCAGAATTTAATATCATACAGTTGATCATCTCAACTAATGTCCTATTTTTGCGTTCCGCTAGGCCATTTTGTTGAGGTGTGTAAGGTGCTGTAAATTCATGGATTATACCATTTGATTCACAGAAGTCGTTGAATTCATTAGAAGAGTACTCGCCCCCTCTATCACTTCTGAGGGCTTTAATCCTTACATTTAACTGATTTTCCACTTCGGCCTTATAAAGCTTAAACTTTTCAAAGGCTTCATCCTTAGATTTTATCAAGTATACATAGGAAAATCTAGTGAAGTCATCAATAAATGTGATAAAATACCTTTTTCCTCCACGAGTTAAGGTATTATTTAAATCACAAATATCGGAATGAATTAGCTCCAAAGGTTGTGATTTTCTCGTGCCAGTCCCAAACGGTTTTCTGGTTATTTTAGAATGGGCACACACATCACATTTCCCTTCTTGTTGTATTTCATATTTTGGTATAAGTCCCAGGATCATCATTCTTTTCATTGAATGATAATTAACATGACCTAGTCTAGCATGCCATAAAGATATAGAATCCACTATATAAACAGAAACATCATTATTATTATTATTATTATTCAGTTTAATCATACCATTACATGAATATCCTTTGCCAACAAACATACCATTCTTGGTGATAACCAACTTATCAGATTCAATCACCATTTTGAATCCTCTCTTATTGAGAAGATCGCCTGACACTAGATTTTTAGACATGTCAGGTACATGCAATACATTTGTTAGTGTCGGTCTTTTGCCTGATGAAAACTGAAGCTCGACTGTTCCTTTTTCCAATAACGTTCGCACGAACGTTATTACCCATCTTTACTTCTTGTCAGTTGTAATACTTTCATAGGTCTTGAAGAAGTTTCGGTCCTTCGATATGTGAATGGTTGCACCAAAGATCTAGCCACCATCCACCATCGGATATTACTGTGTTAGCTTCAGTAACCATTGCTACAAGTTGGTCTTCTGCCATGTTAGCTTGAGCTTTCAGTTGTTTCTTCCTGTGTCGACATTCCTTTATGTAGTGTCCAGGCTTATTGCAGAAGTGACACTTGCCCTTTTTCTTTCCCTTTTTCTTAAACTCTGTATCTTTCTTTGGAGGAATAGATTTGGAGTTCTGCATTTTTGGCTTGTCATCTTCTACAATATTTGCTTTGGAATGATTTTCCGAAGCACTTTCTTTCTTGTCTCGGTTTCTGGACTCTTCTTCTATACGAAGATGTCGTTGAAGCCCTTCAAGAGTGTACTTCCTTTCATCATGTTTCAGTTTCTTTTTATAATCAAACCATGATGAGGGTAATTTTGCAATTACCACACCGACCAGGAATTCTTCAGGAAGATCTATACCACCAATCTTCAATTCATCAACCAAGTTCTGTAGTTCGGTTACTTGGGAGAGAATTGGCTGATCATTTTTAAACTTGAAGTGGACATAATTGTCGATCAGAAATTTCTGAGTGCTGATCTCTTCAGTTTTATATTTTTGATCTAATTTTGTCCACAGATCTTTAGCAGAGGATATTTTACGGTATGAGTTATAGATGGAATTAGAGAGGGCGTTTAAGATATGACCTTTGCATAGAAAATCGTCCTCCTTCCTTTTCTTCCGTTCTGCCTTCACTTGATCTGAGTCATCGTCGATTGGCCTCGGTCAGAGAAGGCAGATCATCATCTAGGATATAAGATAACTTCAGAGTTGTCAAAAGAAAAGCATCTTCACGCTTTGCCATCTTGAGAAGAATTGACCGTCGAAACGATCGATCGTACAAAGTCTTGGTTCATAACTTGAATGGAATGAATTGCCTCCATTGTGAAAAGAGTTTAAATCATGTCTTGAATGTTAGATAAATAATACACAAAGGAGGATAGAAGAAAACGATAACGAAACGATCAGATCTGTCACGGGTTCAAGGCTTGACTTCTATAATCAATTTCTCAAGACAGATTTGCTGCCCTTTTTCTGGAATTTCCAGCAAGTGCAAACAAAGGAAGTCTGCAAATTGTCTTCAGGATACAATGAACACTCAATCCGATTTTCAACACGAAAATTTGCACATTTAAGTGTTGCAGAGATCTCTAGTTTTGACACCGATATGCCTTAAGACGTTCGGAGAAAACTTCAAGAAGAGATTAAATCGAGAGTAATTGCACAGAAGATGATCTAATCTTAATGATTTTTTAAGTATGTCTTCGGATTATAGAATCCAGATTTATATCAATTGAAAGGTTATGGATTTCATCCTGAAGAGGTGCAAAAGTGCCTCTTCAAGAAATCCATACCCATTCACAACAAATAATTGCCTTCCATGAAAGGACATGACTCTTTGTCCTATTTAGTTATTTCAGATCCATTGACAGCTTGATTATCCAACAGGAAAATCAGCTGTATCCACATAAGCGACACATGGCATAAGTGCCACATGTACAATCATGTCACAATTACTCTCAATTAATAAAAAAGGTAATAAATCATCAGGGTACCATGGCCCAAAAAAATTTGAACCGAGTGTCAAAAAGTCTAAAGTTCTTATTGCTCCTTGCGACGATGCGCACGTGCGAAGTGCTAAGTGCGCCTAATAAAGCGCCAAAAAGCGCCAGCAGCGTCCTCACTGAGACAGTTTCCACTGCAATCCTCGAGGAGATTTGAACCCTGGTTGCATAAGCAAAAACCCCTTCTCTTACCGACTGGCTATACACACTATTTATGGAAAGTTTAAATAATTAATATATTTATTTACTTTCTAAAAATAACTTTTATTTTTGAAATTTATTTTTTTTATTTTAAAAAACACAACAACAGTGTGTGTGTGTGTGTATGTTATGGAAAAATATGATCCGACCATCTTTAAGGTCAGCTCGACCAAACTACCATCAAGTTCGGCTCAGCCAGACGAGCAATCGTTTTGGAGATACTTCCTTAAAAGGAACCAATGGGCAAGATAGGTCTGAGCCATGGCATAGAATGATATGGGCTCGAATGAATCAGTCTAAACCATCCTCAAGTAAGTGATCGAGCCATGCCTTGACGACTCCAGCTTAAGCTTTCCACAGTCGACTCGGCATAACCCGGGCTTGGTTGAGGAAAGCTCTACTCGGTTCATCTTCAGTTGACCAGTTGAATTAAGACGGTCGAGTCGAGCTCACTCCAGTAATGCACAATGACACTAACTGCACTGCCACGATCATGGGATAACTGACAACATCATCACGTGCGCGGTTCCAGCCTAATGGTTGACATTGTGTCGAGATTAGTGGATGCCCACGTCCTACTAAACAAGTGTAAATAAGGACCTCACCTAATGAGACGGGTACGCAAAATCTCTCACCCAAAACCCCATCCATACGACTTAGACCCAGGTTCCAAGCCTGACTTTGGCATCGGAGAGTCCCCTGCTCTAGCCAGGGTCTCCATTGTCGTTCATCTATGCAGGTCCTCGGATATAAGAGCTCGGAGGGGGTGTACCAGATTTTTGCATCAACATTTTGGCGCTGCCTGTGGGACACGACATGAAAAACCATTCCCGCTTTACCCGAAATCGAAATGACGAAAGGTAAAAAGAAAACACTTCCTCCAACCACTGCTGCTGCTGCTGATCCTGAGCCGGCTGGATAACGAAACTCGTCTTCTCAAATGCAGGCTGAGTCGGCTTCGACGGGACCAATGCAATGGTCTCGGAATCGGGGAAGCCGATATCATTCATTGTAAAATCAGGTCAAGACATTAGCCAATGAGCTCGATCTTATAAGGCAATAAATGGCGAGACAGCTCGCTCCCCCCGCTCAGGAGGTAGTTGCCCCAGTGACAGTGGAAAGCTCTGTCCCAACTGGTTCACGAAGAGGAGCATCTCGAAGCATGCCGACACGAGCACCGACACCTGTCTCAGGAACCTCGGCATTAGCTCCTACCGACTTCTATCATGAGTTGGAAAAGAGAAGACACGAGAAAACTCCCAAGGTAGATCAGGTTCATGAAACTGTCGCTAAAAATAAAAACCCTTTGGAAGCTCGGCTTGATGGGTTGCAAGGCCAGATCGGAACCATGCAGTGGGCTTATCAAGCACAGGCTCCGACCACAGATCTTAGATGGAGCTTCAGTCGGCCTCTGGACTAATCATGTGTCGTGCTTTCTCTCTGACCCTCACGAGCGTCGCACGAGGCTAGTATAGACAATTGAAGCCGAAGTTGATCAGTTCGTTCACTAAGCTCAGCAAGACATTCCTAATGTAGTTCATCATCAGGAAACAACGCCAAAAGCCATCTACTCACCTGCTAACTATCAAGCAGAAGGAAGGAAGGAGAAGCACTCAAGGACTATATCCTTCGGTTCAACGGGGAGGTGATGCTAGTCGACGACTACTCCAACAAGATCGCCTTGACAACGATGATCTCCAGACTCAGAGAGGGAAGGTTTCTCTCCTCAATAGGGAAGAACCCTCCGACCACACTAGGAGAGCTCATGAATTGAGCTCAGAAATACTCGAATGCTGAAGATTTCTTCAATTCTCGAAAAGGTACTCGAAGCACGAAAAATTCCATGAGAGATAAGAAGCGTAAGGAGGAGGCCTCGCACCAGTCGACCTCAAGCAAGAAGAGGACGGACGAGGATGCCACACATGGCTAAAGGCCGAGTAGACATCCTGAAAGTCGCTTCAGCTCGTACACTCCCCTTTACACTTCTCCGGAGAAAGTTCTCCTGGAGGTCTGAGACAAGAAGCTTCTGAATGGCCGAGTTGTATGAAGACAGACGCGAGTTAGTGGGATAAGCGCAAATACTGCCGCTTTCATTGCCACCATGGCCACAACACTAGCGATTACATCGATCTCAAGGAGGAAATCGAAACCCTTATCTAAAAAGGATACTTGCGTGAGTACGTCAAAAAGGACAAACAAGTTCGTGAAGATGAGCAGCCAAGTAGAGCAGCAGACGACAGCATTGAGATCCGAACTATGTGCAGAGGACCATCCAGGGCGGAGACTCTAACTGGGCTCGCAAGGCTCATGCTCGGAGCACCAATCTTGAACATTACATCCACCTAGCAAATAGACCAAGCAAGGAGCCACGAATGAGGCCATGTAGCCTAACATTTTTCGAGGATGACGCACGCGGTATTCAACATCCTCACAACGATGCTCTGGTAGTGGCTATGTTTATAGCTAATAGAAAAGTGTACTGCATTTTGGTCGATACAGGAAGCTCGGCCAATATACTATATTTTGAGGCCTTCGATTGAATGGGTATTGACAGGTCGCGTCTCCAACCCATCCAAACCCCACTTCATGGCTTTACAGGGGATAAAGTCATCTCCGAGGGTGTTATCCTCCTCCCTGTCACGGCCGGCGAGGGGCAGAATCAAGTCACCTTAATGGTGAACTTTCTGGTGGTCAACTGCCCAACAACTTATAACGTCATCCTAGGACAACCTTCGCTCAATTCCATGAGAGCAGTGTGTAAGTGCTATGTTTTCTAGCTCATATGATTGTCAAATTTTGTAGTGCCAAAACCTTTTGGATTTTCTATCTTGTGTAGCTCATCTTAATGTTCAATACAATTCTTATACAAGCTCAAGATGATTCATTACAAGGTGTTTCGTTTTGAGATTCAAGCATCAGAATTCAAGTACAACATCAACTGATAGTTCATGCTTTCAAAGCTTCATCTAAGTTAAGATAATAGTCATTACTTTGGTACTCAAAGCTCAAGGCAAAATACAACTCAAGTACCTCAAGCTCAAGCTTCAATGTATTTTAAATTCAAGCTTCAAAATGTCTCAAGTTCAAGCTTCATCATATGTCAAGATATCAAGCTTCGTGAACTTCAAAAACTAATTATCAACTGAAGTAAAAGAAGATTCAATGTTCATATATCGCTTATAAGGTATGAATAACCCTAGATTGACCATAGGATAGGTCATTTTGAATACATAATCTAATTGGGTCACTTTATAAGCACATAGTTTATTTTTCGACTAGTCTTAGCCTATGTTTGACTAGTCCTAGCACTGGCTCGACCAGTCCAAGAAATTCCTCGACCAATCATAAGTTTATTACTAATTTTTGAAATTTTTTGTTAAAGCCTTGACTAGTCCTGGAGACTGCTCAACCGGTCGAGTGAATAATGCTCAACCAGTCCAACAGGCTCGACTCAAAGTCCAGCAACTAAAATGAGTCCTACATGACCAGTCGTGGACAGGACTCGATCGGTCATGGAGGCCACTCGACCGGTCGAGCAGGTCCTTCGACCAGTGGTGGAACGGCCTGATCTTATCGCACCCAAAATTTCAAATGTTTGTTGGTCCTTCGACCAGTCGAGCCGACCTCTGGGCCAGTCGAGTGAACGATTTCTGCACTTATAAATAGATCACGATTTTTAGAGTTTGGTATTCAATTCAAGCAAAATCAAGATACCACTCTGAGAGATAAGTTTGTGATATTCTTTAGTTATTTAATGCTCATTTAATATTCTCTTTAATTAGCTTTTTGCATTTGATTTTGTATTCTATATTCCAATCTTATTTAAAGAAGGGATTGAAAATTTTCCATTTCTTGGAATCAAAATCAAATCAAGCTAGCCCAAGGTGATTTAATCTAAAATCCATTTAGAACTTAGAACCATTTCATAAATGAGTGTGAACATTGAACATCTACGTTAAACTTCTACTCCGAATTGGTTCTACCGGGCTGCAACAAAGGAGAATATCCAGATAAGTATTTTACAGTTTTGTAAATCTATTCTTTTGGTTTCTTTGAGATTGTGCCAGAAAAATCTCTTTCTTTTGGTTTATCTGAGGTGATCCAGAAAACTCAAAGTGTGAGGTTTTTTGAATTGTGTAAGCCCACTTGAAAGACATAATTGTGAAGAATTTAGGTGAACCTTGAAAAACCTATTTCATAGTGAACGCTAATATCCACTATGTGAGGATATTAGGAGTGGAGTAGTTGTGTGGTTATTTTTCTAAACAGTTGGTGTACACATAAGCGAACCACTATAACTTCTGATCTTGTGGTGATTATTTGATTATTACATTGTGTGGATGTTGTAATTTTCCTTTACGCATTTGTGGAGAATGTTGTAATCTTTTTATGTATGTGTGGGAATGTTGTAATAGCTTAGTTTCTTTCTTTGCTATTCTTTTCTTTATTCCTCTGTATCGGTTTGAGATTTTGATACAGAAACTGTTCTAAGAATCAGGTTGTCCTACCATAAGTCATTGGTTTTTGGTGTACGGTTGTCCTTAGAACAACATCTGTATCAACCTCTTAATACTTGTACATTTGAGGTTGTTTTACATTTTCGCATTGTAAGATTGTTTAAGTGCTATCTTTATTTATATTTGTTTAAATTCTGCTTTTAATTTTTAATTTGGCATAGTTCTATTCACCCCCCTCCTCTAGGACTCTTAGCTTGGCCTTTTCACAGTGGTATCTACATACCACTTGATGATGAAGTTCCTAGTTGTAGGAGGGCTCGGTTACCTCCAAGGAAACCAACATGAAGCTCGGCGTTGCTATTCAATCGCGGTGAGAAGATGCATGCCCAAGCAAGCCCTAATGATCAACTCACACAATCCCAGAGAAGAGTCATCAAAGAAAGGCTCCCTAATGGAAGAGCTTATTACCATCCCGCTCGATGAGGGCAACCCCCAGCAAAACAGTACAGGTTGGATCATCTTTGGCTCCTAACCGTCGTGCTCAGATGATGAGTTTCTTCTGGGAAAACAGAGACGTGTTCGCCCGGTCTCATCAGGATATGTCGGGCATCGATCTTGAGGTGATAGTTCACAAATTGAATGTAGATTCGAGCTTTAAGCCGGTTAAGCAAAAGAGGAGAATGTTCGAGCTAGAGCGATACACAGCGATCGCCGAAGAGGTCGGTAAACTGCTGCATGCAAGCTTCGTTGAAGAAGTTTATTATCCCGAATGGATAACTAACGTGGTGTTGGTTAAGAAATCTAATGGGAAATGGCGAGTCTGCGTCAACTATTCTGACCTAAACAAAGCATGCCCCAAGGGCAGCTTTCCTCTTTCCAGAATGGACGAACTGGTCGATAGCACATCTGGGCATGAGCTCCTGATGTTCATAGACGTGTACTCAGGTTACAATCAGATAGCGATGCATTCTCCGGATAAGCAGAAGACCACCTTCGTCACTGATAAAGGTCTCTACAACTATAAGGTCATGCCATTCGGACTGAAGAACGCAAGGGCGACGTATCAATGACTAGTGAACAAAATGTTTGCTCAACAGATCGATCACACAATGGAGGTGTACATTAATAACATGCTAGTAAAAAGTGTCAAGGCGGCCAACCACCTAATTGACCTCGGTGAGACATTCTCTATATTGAGGAAATATCGAATGAAGCTGAATCCGACCAAGTGCGCGTTTAAGGTCAACTTGGGTAAATTCCTCTATTTCAGGTCAGCCAAAGGGGCATCGAAGCAAATCTAGATAAGTTAAAGCTCTACTAGATATGAGGTCTCCCCGAACACTGAAAGACATCTAATGCCTTACCGGAAGAGTAGCAACCCTTAGTCGATTTGTCTCCAAAGCAACAGATAAGTCTCTCCCATTTTTCCAGCAAATAAAAGGCAACAAGAAGGTGGAGTGGACCTCAGACTGCGAACAAGCATTCCACAGTTAAAGCAGTACTTAGGATCACCTCTGCTACTGTCAAAGCCGGTAGAAGGAGAACCATTGCAACTCTACCTGGTGTATCTACCTCGGTCGTAAGCTCGGCCCTTGTCCGAGAATCCAAAGGAAAGCAGTACCTTGTGTACTATGTCAGTAAAGTGTTAGTCCCTGCTGAAACTCGGTATCCGAGCATAGAGAAGCTCGCTCTAACCCTAGTAATTTCATCCAAACGACTCCATCCCTACTTCCAAGCCCACACCATAATGGTCCTCACCAACCAGCCTCTTCATCAAGATCTCCAGAGACCTGAGGTGTCAGGGTGACTGACCAAATGGGCAATTGAGCTCGGTGAGTTCGACATCCGATATTAACCAGAACTTCCATTAAAGGTCAGGCGGTGGCCGATTTCATTGTAGAGCTTCCGTTCAAGATGATGAGGCAACTGAAAGCGACTCAAGAGGATCATCTGATCCAATACAGACATTTGATCAAGACCGCGGAACTCTCCAGCCCCCTCGTCCAGCCGAGGACCTTGGGCTGGTAAAGGTTAACCTAAACAATTGGACACTCTACATGGACGAATCATCTAATACGAGATGATGGGGAGCAGGGGTTGTCTTACAAGCCCATGACCAGACAACCGTCCAGTATGCTATAAGGCTTGACTTCCATGCTCGAACAATGTGGCTGAGTATGAAGCACTACTAGTCGGGCTCAAGCTAGCAGCCTCCATGGGGGTTTAAATACTCGAGGTTCGATGTGATTCAAAGCTTGTCATTAACCAAATATCAACAACATACCAAGCGAAGGAGGCTCGGATGATTGCTTACTTAGATGAAGCTCAAAAGCTGATCAACAAGTTCCATAACTGTAAAATCAGCCAGATCCCGAGGGCAGACAATAAATGCCCTTGCAAAGCTAGCCTTCGCCACAGATGGGGACATTTCAAAGGTCATCCCGATAGAATTCCTCACCGAGCCGAGCATTGACCACATGAAGCACGAGGTTGTCCAGCCCGAGCAAATGGCCCCAAGTTGAATGGACCCAATCATTGAGTACATCTAAGAAGGGAAGCTCCCCGAGGACAAACTAGAAGCACGAGGATTGAGACTCAGATCAGCTCGATACGTGATCCTTGGTGGCATTCTATACAAAAAAAGGTTTCTCTATACCTTACTTAAGATGTCTCAGGCCTGATGAAGCTGACTACATCCTACGAGAGACTCATAAAGGCATCTGCGGCAACCATTCTGGTAGCTGAGCCTTTGCTCACAAGATTATCCAATAAGGGTACTTTTGGCCGACGCTGCAGGAGGATTCTAAGAGTTTTGCCCGGAGATGTGACAAGTGTCAGAGGTTCGCAGTCATCTCCAAGCAACCTGCAGAGGAGATGACCCCCATAAGTGGGTCACGGTTGTTCGCTCAGTGGGGGATTGATATCATTGGACCATTACCCCTAAGTAAAGGTCAAACAAAGTATGCGATTGTGGTAGTCAACTATTTTACTAAATGGGTGGAGGCTGAGCTCGTGGTCAGGATCACCGAGCAGAAGGTGACGGACTTCGTATGGAAGAATATAATCTGTAGATTCGGAATCCCCTATACCATAGTATTCGATAATGGGAGACAGTTTGACAACGAAAGGTTTCAAGGAATGTGCCAAAGGCTCAACATCTAGAATGCTTATTCGTCACCTCGGCATCCTCAGTCAAACAGACAAGTCGAGGCAGTAAATAAGATAATAAAGAATCACCTCAAGACCAGGCTCGAGAAAGCAAAAGGTGCTTGGGCAGATGAGCTCTCCTTCATATTATGGGCATACAGGACCACAGCTCGGTCCTCGACTGGTGAGACCCCATTCTCTTTATCCTTTGGGGCCGAGGCAATGGTTCCGGTCGAAATAGGGCTCCTTACGGCACAAGTGTGATCATTTGAAGAGGATCAAAATTCTGATCACATGGCAGCACACCTCGACCTCCTCAAAGAAGTACGAGATCTGATTGCTCTCAGAACAGCAACCTGGCAGCAACAGGTAGCCCAGTTCTACAGTTCTCGAGTCAAAGTGAGGCGCTTCTGGCGTAGGGACCTCGTACTCCACAAAACATTCCAGAACACTACTAAGCCTGGCACAGGCATTCTAGGACCAACATGGGAAGGTCCTTATCAAGTGACCAGCTCGGCTAAGCTAGGCTCTTACCGAATCGAAGATCTTGAGGGTCGACCACTACCACATCCATGAAATGCCGAGCATCTGAAGATTTACTACTCATAGAAAAATTGTAAAGGTTGGCACCTATTTGTGATGAATCTGCTCTTTTATAAAAATAATTCCTCAACATGGTAATGTCCGACCCTACGCGCCTTATACCCATTTACTTTACTCAGGGCCTCCTATGGGAGGAAAAGGCCCTTTAATGAAGCAACCCTTAAATAAGGGTTCGGCTCATTAAAAACAGCGCGGTCTACGAAGGACTCTCTCAAGTGTAGAGAAATAGGACTCTCTCAAGTGTAGAGAAACATTCCACTACGACGATCAATCATAAAATGAAAACATTAAAATAATCGAAGTATTCACAAAAAAAATGGCATTGAATTGCCACAATATCCTCTTAAGCAAACCAAAAAAGAAAAACATATTCAGGGGCATATCAATCAGCTTGAGGAGGAGGCAGGTTGGCAATAGGGGGCTGGTCGACAGGAGGGGCTTGCTTGGGAAGTCCTTCTCCAGCTTCCTTAGCAGCAAGAGTGTCAAGGTTGAGGTCAGGGTAGAGGTCCTTGACGTCAACAAGGCAAGCGTCATAACCACAGTAATAGAAACTCTTGGCCTCAGCAGTTCTTTCTACCAAGGACTTGAACTCTTCGACAGTAGCAACAACAATAGACATAGCTGAGGCATCGAACTCAGCCTGTTATGCGGCTAGAGCCTTCTTGATGGTCACTTGAGCAGCCTTCTCGACAGCCACCTGAACGACCTTCTCCATCTTGGCGGCAACATCGATCTTCAATTGATTCAGATCGGTTGCTAATCTAGAGGTGTCATTCTCAACAAAGGCAAGGCGGGCCTTCACCCTCAGTTCGGCTCTGGCCATGTCTAGGTGGGACTTAGTCCCGCTGAACTCTTCCATCACTAACCTTTCCTTCACTCAGGATTTCGCCAGCTAGCCCTTTAGAGCATCTCGCTCTTTATCAGTGGTCTTTGGAAGCGCTTCAGCCTCGGCCTTCCCCTTCCAAAGAGCCTCATTATCCTCCTTGCTCAGCTCCACAACCTTCTCCTAGGTAAATAGGAGCATGGGAACCGTTTGAATAAAGAGACAGACAAAATAGTTCGGTATCAAGGGAAACAGTTCGGAATCAAGGGAAACAACTCGGATAAAGTAAAGAACATACCCTGTAGCAGATTGAGGGAAGATCAGTCAGGAAGGCTTCGGGGTGGCGGGCGAGGAGATTTATGATCTCAGACTCCGGGACGTGCTTTGCCGCCCAGTCGACCAAGCACGACATGTAATGGCCGGGTGGGAGTACCTCGACATCTAGAGGGGAAGGTGCAGATCCAATAGCCTCACCGACACCACTGGTAACCGAGGCCTGGGGCTCAGCTACCGGTGCATCAACACCCCTGATCGTCGAGTTAGTCTTACCGAGTAGGTAGTCAATATTCACGGGCGTGAGGGGAGGGATGTGCTCTGCACCCACCTCAGCCTCCCTCCTAAGCTCGGATAAGGAAGGTGCAGTGGTTTCGACAATCGCCTCCCTTTGTAAGCCAGGTGGAATGGAAGGAGCGGCTGGAGGCGCCTCGGAGGCTCGGGCGGGAGTGACGCTAGGCCTGGCCTCAGCAAGGGGGGTTTCCTTCTTCCGGGCTGTGACCTCCACCTGTAACATCTGGGTGACGGGAGGAGGTTGTTTCCTCTTCTTGGTCCCTGAAGGCTTGGCCATACCTGCATAACACAACTCAACTCAGAAAAACATCAATATCAGAAATCTAACTTACATATGAGCACTTACCAAGGGCGGAAGGGAAATGGATAAATTTGCAAAGTTTGGATTGGTGGAGATTATCCAGAGAGATGAGCTGATGTCAGACGCGGGATTCCTCCTTCAGCACCCTCACCCTGTCGACTTGGGCTTAGAGGAAAGAGGAGAGCTTGGGTGGACCCTTTGGGTAGGCTGCGAGGCAATACAGGTCAGTTTGGTGCACTACAAGAAAAAATACGTATACAGTAAAAGAACAAAATTTTCCAAAGATCCGACTTGGAGTGGAGAATTTGGTGGGCACTATGACCCAAAGACTATTGAGCTCGACAGTAGGTGTTTCCCATCCCCCAAGGCCCGAAACCATTTATTTTTCCAATCTTTGTTAGAGGAAGAAAGTCTGGCGATGAGACCTGGACCTTGGTGTGTCCTCATCGAGAAATAGTACCAGCATGGCTCTAAGGGATCGTGCTTGGCTTGGTGGATAAACATAAATTCATCTGGGGTCACGTCTTTGTTCTTGAGCTGATGCCAGATGATGTAGGCAGCAATCAGCGACCTCCAAACATTTGGGACGAGCTGACCTGGGGCCAACTTCAGATGCGCGGTCATCATCCACCTGAACGGGTGGATCGGGAATTGAAGCCCGCATTGAAGGGCGCAAATAAAGATAGTTATGTCCCCCTTCAGCCGGGTCCTTGGGGACATCATGTGGAGCAGGGGCATGAATGTTCATAGAGTCCAGGATCTGGAACTCTGCTTGGATTTTGGCCATTTGGGATTCGATTAAGACCGAACCTCCAGGACGAGCTCGACAGGTCATCCACCAACTGGCCCAACAGCCGTCCTCCCAGCTGGAGCTCGGGGCTGCCCTCTTCATACCTTTGGGCCGAGTCGTAGTCTTAGGGCCCTTGGTGTAAGACCCAGTCTATTCCGTATGACTTTTTATGCTTATGTACATGATGATCTATGCCCTTAACTAAACCTGGACTGGTTGTTCATAAGTACATACCCGACTGACCGGAACCCCAAGACCTCGAAACCTATCTCATATCGACCGCCCCGTCGCCGCGATCGTGGAGGTACCACCTGTGCGTCTGTAAGATACTCCATTAGTGAGATACGTCGTGAAGAATAATTAGTGTATCATGTGCGCATGGCGCCATGTACTCCACTCCACACATGTGCACAATACATGTCATACACACATGCACATGCCATACATGGGTGAGAGAATCTCTACCCGTATGTGTGATGTCACACACCCATACCTCTCATCTCTCATGTGCATGAAAAGTCAACTCTCCTCCATGCCACACCTCATGTATGATATTATCACACCATGCCATCCCATACTTCTTTAATCCAACATTAATTATAAAGCATTAATTAATTACCATAATCCTAGCATAAGCTAAGATTAATCACATTAGCCTAACTTAACCATATTTTATCCATTTCTCTACATAAACCCCTCCACCCCTTAGCCTTTCACCATTTTTCTACAACTAGAGAGAGAGAGAGAGGATTGATCTTGGTGGGCCATCAATCCCATCCCTTCCATCCATCTTAACCATCCATTCCATCAATTTCATCCATTCCATCCATCTAATTCATCAAGGTGAGTACACCCACTCCACTCTTGGTTTGTTCTCTTTTTTATTGTATTTGTATGATTTTTAGTGGTGATGATTTGATGATAATTATGTGATTAATGGTGTGGATACATAAGAGAGTACATATAAAAAGATGATAAAAAATGGTGATGATATGATGATAATGATGTGGATTCATGGAAATATATATATATATATATATATATATAAAGATTAATAATAAAATTAATTTATTAAAGATCTTATGTAGGACCCATTGATAGTGGGCCCCACCAGAATTTTGTAGGCCATCCAAACTGCCCAAAGTGAGGCCATTGGGTTGGCCAAACACACACATGCACACACGTGCATACACACCACAGTTTCAAAAAAAAAAAAAAAAAAGGGTTGGACGCCATCCAGACGCCTTGCCACCGTTTGAAAGAAAAAGAAGGGAAGAGGTGGGTCTACAACGGGCCCCACCCATGATGCATGTATTCAATCAATGTTGTCCATTCAATTTCCCAGCTCATTTTAGGCGTTGAGCCAAAAAATGAAGCTAATCCAGTTCTCTGGTAGGCCACACCAACAAAAATCATGTGAAGACATGCTGAAACATATAAAAGTACTTTGTGGGGCCCATTTGAAATTTTTATGCATCTGAAACTTGGACTCACCCCTCCACCACGTGAGACACACACAATAAATGGACTGAATCGTCCTGATGTGGGCCCCACCTATGAAAAAATCTTATGAAAATAAAAAAAAAAAGGAAAAAAAGGGGGGCACGATGCGAATGCATGAATGCAGCACATCTATCGATCATGGAAGATGGTGGGCCCCACCACAGGCCCCACCAAGATGTATGTCGAACATCGGCACCGTGCATTTGATGGGTCCCGTTTAAAAACGGGTCACCCTAAAAAATTCAGCCGTACACGGAACTCAGGTGGCCCACACCATAAAAAAAATAATAAATAAATAAAAATAAATTTATGAAGCTGAATAAATCAGCAATTTTCATGGGTCTGATCATGTGGTATATGTTGTATCTAAACCATCCATCCATTTGGTGAGCTTGTCTTAAGGTTTGAGAAGAAAAATAAGATAGATCTAACTATCAAGTGGGCCACACTACGAAAGCAGCAAGGATTAAACATTTACCATTGGAACCCCTTTTGGATTAGAAGTTTTGGACCGATATGAAATTTGTATTTCCCCTTAATTCAGGTCTTTGTGACCTTATAAACAGATTGAATGGAAAATAAACATTATGGTGGGCCCTATGAATGGTTTAACGGTGAAATCATTATCCTCACAGCTAATTGTGGTGAGGTCCAGATAATCTTTGGTTATGATTCATTTTTGGATATATAATTTTTTTAAATGATCTCAAAAATAAAATAAAATAGATGAACGATGTATGTATAATAAATACATCACTTTAGGGACCCATGTAACTTTGATCTCCTTGAACCATTCGTACAACTCGAAGCTCGAGCATGTTAAATCATGTGTTAGGTCCACCTGAAATTTGGATATATCTGAAACTTGGTCTGACCCCTCAACCAAGTGGGACACACATAATGGAAGGGCTGGATTTATGAACCACACCTCTATGGGCCCAACAAATAATTATGAATATTTAAGGGAGGGTAACCCTCTCAACTTGTGTGTGGTATGGCCCACTTTGATGTCGGTGTTATGCTACTTAATCCACCATGGTTATGACATGAATTATATTCAAGATCCTCATCGTTTATCTATTTTATCAACCCCTTTGACGGTATGTTACCAAGACTCAGGCCCATCCAATGATTAGATAGTCGTACATTATGAAATAATGTAAATTGAACTCTCATCACAAAAAAAAATAATAATAATAAAATAAAAAATTATGGGTCATCCTGATGATGTATTAGATATTCAACCCATCTAGCCCATGTACCGAGTCCCCTTTAGGGCATTGTCCCAAAGATCAGTCAATCCAATCTAAATTGGACCATACAATACAAGGCTGTGAGAATAAGGACCTAACTATTGAATCCAACCTAAGGCCACCATGGTGTATCTATTAATCCATGCGGACCATCCACTTCCTCATATCGTTTTAGGATTTGGACTAAAATCAAAGTAGACCTAAGTCTTAAGTGTGTCACACACGACTTAACCTTATGGGAAAGCTCCATGAGCTCCACCACATAGAACTCATTGTAAATTCCATTGATGTGTGGGCCCAAGAATGTTAAGGCCCATTTTGAGTGAACGCCATGTGGGACATCAGTGGTAGCCTTATTTGGGCCAACCATTGGGCCTCTTCGACAAAAGTTTGTAATCTCCATGTGTTGAACATATGATGAACTGGTATTGTAATTTTGAAGTAATGATGATTAATCCCTTGGGGGTTTGATTGTGGGCTGACCCTTGATCACTTGGCACTTTGGTTAGAGTACGACCCTAAGTAATAAGATCATGAGACTTGTGTTTAAACCCTTAAACATGTTTAATTATAACAAATATGTAGACTCTAGTAGTGTGAGGGTATGATATACCTGTTTGGTCCATTAATCTTATAGGTATTTGATGTATATATAGCCACCTAATCATAGGCAATGGTGGAGTATATGTAGTATATGTAGTCATCTAATTGTATGAATGTGAAATACGTACAAGGCCACCTAACCGTATGAAATCAAGTGACATTGATAGCCATTCGACAACATAGGTTTGTGCTTATCAATATAGATACCGCCACTTTAATCACATATAACTAAGTTGTACACTAAACCGAATGTGATGTAGGGTTGTGCTACCCAAGCTAATGTTATCAAGGTCTTGGATTCTATACATTGTGATCTCTAAACCATAAATGGTTCGATGAAATGTGGCTCTTAGCCCTTAACCATGCGATGTTAAATATGAGCCTTAACTATGTGACGTGTGAAGTAGTTGTAGTATAAGACTTATCATAATTGGTGTAGTCATGTATTCGTGGCCTATGGGCAAGGCCCATTGAGATATATTTCTGGCCCTTATGATGAGGCTCATTGAGATATATTTTCGGCCCATGTGATGTGTATTAGGCCCAAATATGTGGCCTACCTGTGAAATAGATTTGAGGCCACTTGCAATGTATTTGAGGCCCATGGACGAGGCCCAATGTGATGTATTTAAGACCCATGGGTGTGGCTCATTGGGATGTATTTTAGGCCCATGGGTTGTGGCTCATCGAGATGTATTTTAGGCCCATGGGTTGTAGCTCATTGTGATGTATTTGAGGCCCATGTATAGGGCCCACCTATTGTGTATTAGAAGCCTATGGGTTGTGAAGCCTGATGTGGTGTATTCATGGCCCATGTGTCGAGGCCCATTGCGATGTGTAAGGCCCATATGATACGGCCCAATGTGATGTATATGGGGCCCATGAGTGAGGCCCAATGCGATGAATGTGTGACCCTTGTGTGAGACCCAAAGCGATGTATATGAGGACCGATGTGATGTGTGATTTCATCATGATGTATGTATTGATGTTTATGTGGGCCACTTCTTGGGAGCAATGTTGGTTAAATGTCCACATTGACGGGCAATGATGGTTGAATGTCCACATTATGACCTTCCCTTAGGCCTTGTTAGGCCTATTCTCATCGATTCAGATTGTTGAGGCCGATTATCGATGCCGATTATGAGTATGTGACAGCATAACATCACGATACATGCCCATACACATCATCTGCATGTTTGTTATAAGAGGTGGTTGACCATTGCATATGTCATTGGGCATGACGATTATGAGACTCCCTGATAGGTGGAGATTGTCTCACATGAGTACACGGTATGCGCCGGATTGCTGCATGACTGGATTATATGACTCATGCATCTTATATTATGATTATTGTACGCCCTAGCGACATCATGGCCATAGCCTCCACAGCATGTCGTGGATGGCCAGATGAGACACCAAAAATGTTTGATTCTAATATATGGGTGCCATAGATATCCCTGGGTGAAAATTCATAAACCTCCGAGGCCAGGAGACGCCCCAACGTCGAGACCGAGTGGATATATATGAGCGCATGAGGGCCGTATACCAGTAGGTTGCGTCTCCCACTGTGTCGTGGTCGGTTGGGAGGGGGTGTGACCTTACCCGCCTGAGTAAGGGGGTGTTATCTAGGTTGAGTTTGACCAGCTTGAAGAATGGGTCCGCTATCGATGAGCCGGGCCCGATATTGGCGGGCGAATAGTGAGGTCTCTTCCACTTACCCAGTTGTGCGCTCGGATAGGGACGGCAAGCTGGCGTAGAGTGTAATAGACCCCGATGATGATCCCAGAGATGAACTGTACTGATATGTGGACTTATTGAACAGAGTTGCATACTCATTCATTCATTCATTCACTATCCACTCGAGCTGGTGGTGCACAACTATTTGCTACGTGTACCTTCACATGGCCAGGATTTCAGTTGGGCGCGTGACTAACCTGAGATCAGGAGTTTACCACATTGAGTCTGACTATCCAAATTTAGATATGAGACTGGTTTGGATAGAAGTTCATTGTGATGGACCCCATAGCCTGCGATACCACGTACTATCATCCCGACTTCACACTCCAGCATGATCATTCCATTCGCACCGCATATTTCATTACATCCGCGACATGTGGCATTTTGGGTTACCTGTGTTTCTGCATTTATATGGTTTAGATACGGCATCTGATATTCAACTCTTTATGACTCCTCATTTGTATAGTTGATCTGTATCGCGTATTCAGATATTGTTCATTATTTGTATAGTTGATCTGTATTGCGTATTCTGATATTATTTGACTCATGGACTTGTCAGTATTTCTGATATTGTATAATTATGGCATGACAATATGATGAAGATGATGTGATTACGGATGCGTGTAATTCGGTTATGGTTGTGGTATAGGAGAAATGAAAATATGACTTGGTGATGCTGGTAGTATTGACTTGGAGTATTACTATGATGCATATGTATTGCATCAGCATTGGTATCATATTTTACGTGTTACATGCCTTTCACATATATGATTTCCTTGTAACATATTTATCTTGCTTGCATGTAGGACACACTGCACACACGTGTGTACTCACTAGGCTTTTGCCTAAGCCTCCTATTTCCCATTTTTTTTCAGGGCTGGAGTAGCTTGGAAGACTTTGCCTTCTCGATGTATTACATCTATTTTTCGATTTGGCAATATTGACGTTATGTACCTTTTGGAAAGCATTGTACTTGTAACCATCAGGATTTCTATTGGAGAATGTCACTTGGTAATTTGATCATGGATCTTTATGCTCGGGTATTATTTTATATGTGTGTGTGTGTGTGTGTGTGTATATATATATATATATATAATCAGTCAAAAATCTTCCTTATGGTGTGCCGAACTCGGGACTTGGTGTATGGAAGTCGAGTGCCAGATTCGGGGCATCACGGAAGCTGTCCGTTCCCGGGTTTGGGGCGTGACACTTGGCCTTCCTGGCCTATGGTCGTATTGCCTCTACGACCTCGGGCCTAGAGCTTATGCCCTCTGGTTCAGTATCACCTTCAAAGGTGTATACTTCACGGACATCATCCGAGCCGTTCAACATTGAAGTTGGGTGAAAAAGAAAAGATTGAAAGCAAAGGGAATAGAGAGGGAAGACTCATCGAAAATCGTCTACTCCGGGAATCTTAGCAGTAGAGAGTCTGTAAGCAAATGATGAAGCTAGTGCGGGGAGTGGCAGCTTTTATACCATGCTCAGTCGAAAAGCAATCATGATAGGCAGCTTGCACATGGCGGAGCTTGATTAGCCCAGCCAGTGTAATCGCTCGAGCCACGCGCTACTCTTAATGATCGGCAATAAAGGTGGAGAACGAAGAGTCGTTCGCTCGCCCACCATTTTGACATGTGGCGGGTCTTCAGCCACCCTTTCACTTCCTCTATTTGTGCCACGTGTCCATCCATTACTTGTCAGCAAACGAAAAGGCCGTCGCAAAAACCTGACGCCTCGATAATACCATACCATCATTGCAAATCCTCCTCGGTACTGCAACCAGGGGGAATAAACTAGCTCGCTTGCTCGTCTTCGCTGCATGAATTTACTCCTCGATCTTACATAGCAAACTCATGGAGTATGGAGCTTCTGTTATGAGAAAATATGATCTAACCATCTTTAAGGTCAACTCGGCCAAACTACCTTCAAGCTCGGCTCAACCAAACGAGCAGTCGTTCTGGAGATACTTCCTTAAAAGGAACCAATGGGCAAGATACATAGGTCTGAGCCATGGCGTAGAATGATATGGGCTTGGATGAATCAGTCCAAACCGTCCTCGAGTAAGTGATCGACGACTCCAGCCTAAGCTTTCCACAACTGACCCAGCATCACCCGATCTCGGTTGAGGAAAGCTTTGCTCGGTTCGTCTTCAGTTGACCAGCTGAGTTAAGAGGGTCGAGCTGAGCTCACTCCAACAACGTACAACGACACTAACTGCATCGCCACGATCGTGGGATAATTGACAATATGATCACGTGTGCGGCTTTCGCCTAATGGCTGAGATCGTGCCAAGATTAACAGACGCCCACGTCCTACCAAACAAGTATAAATAAGGACCTCACCTAATGAGACGGGTATGCAAAATTTCTCACTCAAAACCCCATCCATACGACTTAGACTCAGATTTCAGGCCTAACTTTGGCATCAGAGGGTCCCCTCCCCTACTATAGCCAGGGTCTCCATTATGGTTCATCTGTGCAGGTCCTCGGATCTAGGAGCTCGGAGAGGGTGAACCAGATTTTTACATCAACAATATATATATATATATATATATATATATTTATGGGAAAAGGTTCTATGCATCCAGCTCATGGGAACTTCCCATAAGGTTGAGTGGTGAGGGCCCCACCATGATGTATGTCAAACATCAACACCGTGCATTTGATGGGTCCCCTTTAAATTATAGGATATCACAAAAATCAGTCATATACGGAACTTAGGTAAGCCATACCATCTAAAATCATATGAAGACATGCTGAAAACATATAAAAGCACTTGGTGGGGCCCACCTGAAAATTGGATGCATCTGAAACTTGGTCTGACCCCTCATCCAAGTGGGACACATATAATGGATGGGCTGGATTTATGAACCACATCTCGGTGGGCCCAACAAATGATTATGAATGTTTTAATGGAGGGTAACCCTTCTCAACTTTTATATGTGGTGTGGCCCACACAAGTCACGGATTAAATTGATTTTTAAGCCCTAGGCCCACCATGGAATGGTCCATCTGACTGATGGGGTAGATGTTCAACACACATCGTGGTGGGCCCACACAACTCGACCTTATGGAAAGTTCCCATGAGCTCGACCACATAGAACCTTTTCCATATATATATATATATATATATATATATATATATATATATATATATATATACACACACACACACACACACACACACACACACACACACACACACACACACACACACACACACACACACACACACACATATATACACGAGCACGCGGAAATGATTCACCTACGAACCAGTTCATATGTGCTACGTATGAACTTTTTTTAGAACCCATCATACGTGATGTGGATCCAAAATCCGAACCGTTCATGTGAAGTAGCACCTCATGAAACCCCTCGGGCCCAAGTTTTACTTTGATCTAAAACTTTGATGAGCCATGAAAAATGAAATAGTTTCCTCCCTTGATTTGCATTTCTCTTTGCTATGGCCCACCAGAATTTTAGATCGGGGTGAAAATTTGTCACATGAGGTTTCATGGGATTCCGCATCACATGGACCGTTCAGATTAGACACCCATGGCATGTGTGCAAAGGTGGTGCATGTGCATTGGTGTGCTATATATATATATATATATATATATATATATATATATATATATATATATATATATATATATATATATATATATATATATAAGAAGAAGAAGAAGAAGCTATGCAGGCCCACCGTGATGTTTGTGTGACATCCACTCCGTCCATCATCTTCTCCGGCTAATGTTAGGGTGTGAGGAAACAAATCAGGTAGAGTGGCCCAAAGCATGAGAAACAATGGAGATGGAATGTTGAACATTGTACCTTCTTGGGGCCAATGTCATGTTTATATGTTATCCAAACCATTCATAACGTGTGTCCCACTAGGATGAATGCACAAAACGAGTTCGAGCTTGATACAAAACTTTGGTGAGCTCCTAAATGGCCTCAATTGTAGACATCTCCCTCCACATTTCTCCCCCATATTGTGGCACATCTTTAAGTCGTGGTTTGGCTTGATTTTTTGCATAATGAAAATGATGGACGGACTGGATCTTACACACGATTCGTGTGCCCTACTAAGCTTTTGTTGTACAGACTCACTGACTAAGACCTGCTTTAGGCATCGCATAAGCAACCACGCTTTTTGGCCCATCATGTTGTATATGTGAAATCCACTCCGTCCATCAAGTGATAACTCTCGTTTTAACCGCTCATACAAAATATCATCTCCATCGAATACATGAGCGCCAAAAGAAAGGGGACAGTGTAAAATTGTGACTAAAACCTCCAAGATCATGCATGGTTATATGATTTTGGATCAAGCTTAGTTTTGTATCTTCCCTTTATCCACATGATTCAAACCTGATGAACGGGTTTGATGAAAGACAAAAACCATGGTGGCCGCACACACAAACCCACGATCGAAGTTCCATCCCATTTTCCCTATGGTGTTGCCCACCTGAGTACTGGATCTGGCTGATTTTTCTCCCCAGATCCTAGTATGAAGAATCCAACCTGATGGACGGAGTGGAATTGGCATATAAAACATGGTGGGCCCCAAAGATCCTGGGTGTTTTACGCGCTGTGTTGCGTACGATTCGGCCTGTCCGTCAAGCAAGTACATCTACCACAACTGTTGCAGGCCTAGCGTAAAACACCCAAGCTGGGCCCACCATTTAAAAAAAAATAATAATTGTGAAATCCAATCCGTTCATCCGGTGATAGCCATTGTTTTCACCGTGCATGCAGAAGATCAAGTTCATATGTGTGAGAATAATGATAGTATTTTATGAAATACTAAAGCTTCTATGTTCACACTATAACTGAATTAAAAAATAATAATAATAAAGTGGGATTACACCACTCAATTGGAATGCAATTTCTTTTTTATATTTTTTATTTTGAAAGGCGAGGTTTGGTTTTGGGGGAGGGGGAAGCGGTTTGGCTTGTGACACTACCACCAGTCACGTGGCCAGTGGTTGGTGCTCTATGGGCCCCACCATGATGTATGTGCTTTATCCACACCATTCATCCATTTTTCAAGATCATTTTAGGGTTTGAACAAAAAATGAGCTAGATCTAAATCTCAGGTCGACCACACCATAGGAAAATTATAGTGATTGAAAGTCTATTGTTGTGATTCGTCAACAACTTTTAACTGTCAGCGACTCCGACGGTTAAAAGTTGTCGGGAAAACCACCACACGACTGTCGGCTTTGAAAATTTTTTCGGTAGTGTACCTGTAACAAAAAATGGAAAGCTCCATAAATCATAAATATACCTATAAGCACATACTAATTAGGAAATGAATGGTGCATATAAATATTGAAAACATGAAGCATTTATATCATGGTCATTTAAAGGATACACCTATCAAACAATATGACTAATAATAATTTAGAAAAAAAACATGTAATAAGAATAAAGCAACTTAAAGCTAAACTATCAAGAAGATTATGAGGCTAAAATCCTCAAATATACCTATAAGTGCATATAAATCTCTACGGATCACCTATCCTTTTTCACAATCCACAAGGGTGTGAATTTCCTAGGACTGGTTGTTTTTTGAGGGGGAATAGTTTTCCTACATGCATCTCTCTTAGTTGAATTCTTAGTTGGAGATATACGTTCGGTAGGGGATTTTCGTATGTTGTTCCTACCTTGGTTGTTATTGTTGGGATTTGTGCTGCAGAACTACATAGAGATGGATCTATGATAGCAATCCAAAAGTACTAAACAAACCAAAGAAGAACACAGAAAGATTTAACGTGAAAAACCCTTGCAGGAAAAAACTACGGCACAAAATGATAGAATTCCATTATGAAAGAAGAGATTATAAAGATAGAGAATTTACTCGGCTTGAGCAATCCTCAAATCTCACATTTCTCACTCCTTGAAACCCTAGAGCCCCCTTTTAAAAACCCTAAAACCCTTTTAGAAACCTTAGAATGCCTTAGAATACCTCTGAATCCCGTATATAACCCTTTATATAGCTTTATAAAAGAACCAAAACGGAATAGGAAACAAAATCAGCAAAATCAGCGTTTACGCAAAAAATTTGCGTAAACCTTCAATGACATCGAACTACCTTCGATGTCATCGAAGAATGACAAAATATGTCCAGCAACCAGAGCTAAAAAAACCCGAAAATACTTGATGGCATCGAGTAGCTTCGATGTCATCGAGCTGGCTTCGATGACATCGAAGCTTGCTTGATGTTATCGAACAGTGAATCAGATTGAAGGCATTTGATACCAACAATCTCCACCAAGTCTTCAATCTTCAAATATGTAGCTTCTTGTCCTCTTTTCTTATCTCTTTTTCGCATCATAGCTTTATCAACACTTCTCGTGCACACTTCGTCCTTATTTTACGCCATCGTCAAGCCCAGAAAAGTTGCGCATAACTTGAACTTCTCTGTAGAAACAATCTTGGTGAATATGTCTATTGGATTCACGCTGGTGTGAATCTTTTCCAGTGTTACGCATCCTTCCTCAAGCACCCGTTGGATAAAATAATGACGAACTTCAATGTGTTTAGTACGGGAGTAATAAACAAAATTTTTAGCCAAATTGATAGTGCTCTCGCTATCAAAATTAACCAGCACGACCTCTTGTTGAAGTCTCAATTAATTTATCATGTCTCTTGACCAGACACCTTCCTTAAATGCTTCCGTCACTGTCATATACTCTGCTTCTGTTGTGGAAAGAGCCACCATAGACTAAAGTTTCGACATCCAACTAATTGCTTCACCCGCTAGTACAAACGAATATCCTGAAGTTGACTTTCTAGAATCTATACTACTTGCGTAGTCTGAATCCACATACCTTACCAACTTTGCTCTATCTTCTCAAAAGTTAAGATGTAGTCTTTCGTACCTCGAATGTATCGAAGTAGTCATTTCACCGCTTCCCAATGTTGCTTGTCTAGGTTTGACATGTATCTGTTCACAATACCGACTGCCTGTGAAATATCTGGTCTCGTACAAATCATAACATACATTAAATTGTCGACCGCATTTGAATAAGGCACATGAGACAACCTGCTTTTCGTCATTTGATTTAGGATATTGTTCTGAGAAAAGATTGAAATGAGCCGCGTGGGGAACCCTCAATGGCTTTGCCTGGTCCATCCCATACTTGATCAACATGTTTTCAAGGTATTCTGCATATGATAACTATTATAGGCAGATCCGAGCCATCTACATTGTTAAGGACGAGGTCATACTATCTCGGTCGGGCAAACAAGTGGTCCTCACGATGCACAAACCGAAAGACCTTAATAAGTTTCAAAGGGGGGTTCTATTCAGCTCGGCCTCAGTCAGGACAGCTCAGCCTCGGCATGATAGCTCAGCCTCAGTCAAGACAGCTCGACCTCGACAAATATACTGCAGAAAAGGACGGCCGAGCCGAGTTCTCATTTTCGTCCTCATCTTCACCTTCTTCCGAAGGAGGCTATCCCAAGCCGAGGTCAGGGAAAGGCGTGAGTATATTATGTGTCAAGCTAAACTTAGAAATTACTATAAAAAGATGTGGCCGATTACTTCGGGCACAGATACGCATGATGGGCATGATACAACATATGATCATTGGATTGCGTATAATATCCCCACGATCCGAGAATATCTTTGAATGAGTAGATCATGCCATGATTAACGGACCCAGATCATTCAGTAGTTAGGTATAAATACGCGAGGACCTCATTGCTATAGGTACGCAATATCTTGTACTCTCCCCCTACCTTACAGCTTAAGACTCAGATTCCCTTGACCTAACTTAGGCATCAGAGGGTCCCCCGGCTTAACCAGGGTCTCCTTTGCTCACCCTTTGTGCAGGGCTAGGGCCTATCCGAGGAGTGGAGAGTGATCCAGATTTTGACCTCAACATTTTTGGTGCCGTTTATGGGAAGTTGATACAAAAAGTCAGGTTTCTATTCTTGAGTATAATGGCAAGAGGAAAGAGGAAAACAGTAGCTGCGGAAACAGAGCAAAACGAGCAAACTCGTTCCTCATCATTACTTCATGCAGAATCGGCCCCGGGACCTTCCCAACGTTCGCGCAATCGGGCAAGCAAGTATCGAACCATACAAAGTGTGATACAAGCCTTGCGGGATAAGTAAACAGAATGAAGTAGCAACAGGAGCTGCAATTGCGCCCGGCTCAAGAAGATCCTGTCCCCGAACCAATCGGCCCGGTTGTGGAAGCCCACTTCGCGCCGAGGAGTATGAGGCCTGAGGCACCCCAGCATCCTCAGGTGCTCATATCGAGTTAACATCCTCTTCCGACCCAAATTTGACCCCCGGCTCGGAACACCGCAAAGCGAGCTCCGACTAATGTCTCGGTTACTTCAGCCCTGGCACCAACGGACCTCAGTCATCGGTTGGAATGAAGGAGAGGGAGGAGAAGTCCAGAGAGAGAAAATGCCCAAGAGATTGTGGCAGAAAATAAAGACCCATGGGAGAAGCGGTTTGAGGAGCTCAACAACAAGTTCTTAGCTCTAGAGAAAAAGCAACAACCGACGTCAATTCCGGCTGCCGTCCAGGCAATGATGGAAGAGACCGAACCTCCCTTCACCTCGAAAATCATGAATGAGGTGATGCCTCAGAGGTTCCGGATACCTCCCGTCATTCAATATTCTGGGTCCGGGGACCCATTCGAGTACATGGAAGCCTACCGCTCCTGGATGCAGATCCAGACGGCGACGGATGCAATGATGTGCTGAGAGTTCTCGATTACACTAACGGGATCCGCTCGGAGTTGGTACCGGCAACTCAAACCGAACTCCGTTAGCTCCTTCACAGGGTTGATCCGACTATTCCTTAACCAGTTCATCAATGATAAGAGAAGTCGAAAGCCCAACACTCACTTGCTTCTGTCAAGCAAGGGCCGAAGGAGTCGCTGAAGGATTACATCGCTCGCTTCAACGAGGAAGCGTTACTAGTGGAAGACTATGATGACAAAATGGCCCTCACCGCTATGTTCAGTGGCTTGAAAGAAGGAAAGTTCACCTTCTCCATTGGGAAAAACCCACCAAAGACACTGGCCGAACTTGTGGTCAGAGCTCAGAAGTATACCAATGCAGAGGAATTCACCAATGTACGTAAAAATGTCCAAGTAACCGAGCCAAATAGTAAGGGGAAGAGGCCTAGGAACGAGGAATCCCAGACGTCTAACAAAGGGACCGATGAACGCACCTCTTGCGATCGTCTCCCGAGCAGGAGACCAGAGGAAAAATTCTGCTCCTACACCCCCCCTAACACGTCTGTCGAGCAGATTCTTTTGGACATCCGAGGAGAGAAGATGCTGAATTGGCCTGTCTGCATAAGGGCCGACCCAGATCATCGAGACAAGCGCAAGTACTGTCGCTTCCACCGAGATCACGGTCACAATACTGATGACTGTGTAGACCTTAAAGACGAGATCGAAGCCCTTATTCGGAAAGGACACCTATGTCGATACACAAAAGAGGGAAAAGCCACTCGGAGAAGAGAAAGGAAACGCGGTAGCCAAATAACACCACGGATGAACCCATCGAGATCGGTACAATCTTCGGGGGCTCATCCGATGGGGGGATTCAAATAAGGCACGAAAAGCTCACTCCCAGAAGTTTGAACTGGAACACTACATTCATTTAACCGAGCGGCCCAACAAGGAACTTCGTATCAGCCCATGTACCTAACCTTCACAGAAGAAGATGCACGCGAAATCCAACACCCGCATGATGACGCTCTAGTAGTCACTATAACTATAGCTAATCGTAAAGTGTACCGCATTTTAGTCGATACTGGGAGCTCAGCAGATGTGATCTATTCAGAAGCTTTTGAAAGAATGGAAATTTCACGGTCCCATCTCAGACCAGTGAAGACCCCCTGCACGGCTTTGCCGGGGAAAGGGTAATTTTCGAAGGAGTCATTTCCCTCCCCGTGACTGCGGGAGAAGGACAACATCAAGTCACACTCATGGTGGACTTCTTAGTTGTCAATGTGCCTTCGGTGCACAATGTCATCTTGAGAAGACCCTCTCTCAACGCAATGAGAGTGGTTGTTTCTAACTACCACCTGATGATGAAATTTTCCACCGAGGGCGGGATAGGCTACCTCCGAGGCGATCAGCGAGAAGCTCGGAGATGTTATGCAATTGCAGTGAAGAAAGGGTCGGTCAAGCAGACGCTCACCATCAGTGTCCTAGATCCACGAGGACCCCCGGAAGGCTCATCTGTAGAAGATCTGGAGAAAGCGCCGCTTGATGAAGCCGATCCAAGCAAAACTGTTTAGATCGGAACATCGTTGAATCCTAAGCAACGGACTGAAATTTTGGCATTTCTGCGACAACATAGGGATGTCTTTGCATGATCCCATCACGATATTCCCGGAATTTCTCCGAAAGTCATGGTCTAGAGACTGAATGTGAATCTAAATCACAAACCCGTCAAGCAGAAAAGAAGGTCATTCGATGCTGAGCAATGCGAAGCAATTGCCAACGAGGTCTCCATTCTACTCGACGCAAGATTTATAGAAGAAGTGCACTACCCCGATTGGATCGCAAACGTGGTCCTCGTGAAGAAAGCCAATGGGAAATGGTTGGTGTGCGTGGACTACTTAGACTTAAACAAGTCTTGTCCGAAAGATAGCTTCCCGCTGCCTCGGATCGACCAACTGGTGGACAGCACGGCGGGCCATGAATTGCTTTCTTTCCTGGACGCATACTCTGGATATAATCAGATCGTGATGCATCCCCCAGACAGGCAAAAGACTACCTTCGTCACGAACAAGGGACTTTACTGTTACCGGGTCATGTCATTTGTCCTGAAAAACGCTGAGGCAACATATCAAAGGTTAGTGAATCAGATGTTCTCCAAACAGATCAGACGCACCATGGAAGTATATGTCAACGACATGTTGGTAAAAAGTATCAAGGCATCCGATCACCTAACGAATCTTGGGGAAACGTTCGCCGTCCTTCGAGAATACCAAATGAAGCTGAATCCAACGAAGTGCGCCTTCGGAGTCGGCTCAGCTAAATTCCTCGGCTTTCAAATTAGTCAGAGAGGAATCGAAGCGAATCTTGAAAAGATCAAAGCACTCCTTAACATGAGTTCGCCTCGAACCATCAAGGACATACAATGCCTTACGGGACGAGTCGCAGCGCTTGGACGCTTCATTTCCAGAGCGACGGATAAGTGCATCCCCTTCTTCCAACAATTGAAGGGTCACAAGAAGGCAGAGTGGACGCCAGAATACGAGCAAACCTTCCAGTAGCTGAAACAGTACATGGGCTCACCCCCTCTGCTGTCTAAACCTGAAGAAAGTGAGCCCCTATTCCTCTACCTCGCAGTCTCAGCCTCGGCCGTCAGCTCGGCTCTAATTAGGGAGGTCAGAGGCAAGCAACACCCTATTTATTACGTGAGCAAAGCTTTAGTGCCAGCAGAAATGAGATACTCGCCCCTAGAAAAACTAGCGCTCAACCTCATTGTTTCAGCTCGGAGGTTACGCCTGTACTTCCAAGCTCACTCAACAGTTGTACTAACAGATTCCCCCCTCAGGCAAGTTCTTCAGATGCCCGAGGTGTCAGGTCAGGTGACTAAGTGGGCTATCGAGCTCGGTGAGTTCGATATTCAGTTTCGCCCGAGGACGGCAATCAAAGGGCAGGCTGTGGCCGATTTCATTGTCGAATTCACTCCGAACGCCGAGAAGATCGGTGCCAAAGTCGAAGTAAGTTCGCCTGCTCCTCAGAGCAATCAAAAGGCAATAGCAGATCTAGGATGGGTTCTCTATGTGGACGTGTAAGACCCGTATCCTAGACCGTACCGTTCCGTAGGTTCCCGCGGTCTTTCCGGTCGAATTCCGGTAACCTTCGACCCTTAACCGGCGTTGCGCCCGACCCTAATTCATATGTCGTCAACCCGTGTCGACTCAAACCGAGACTTGTACCAATGCGACCGCACCGTCACCGCGGTTCCGATGCCGCGACTCGCGCGTGATACCCTCGGCTAGGAGATGTGGGCCGGCTCAAGGCAAGGAAACGTCGCGCGAGTAAACTCAAGAAAATCTCAACGAGATGTCACATCAATCACCCATCAATCAATCCCATCATGTCAAGTACACATCAACTTTTCACCTTTCCCAAGCAAGCCCCAAAGTCAAAAAGATTCTTACAAACCCATACCTCTATTACACCTTTTACCCCAAAAGTCAAAAAGAGCCTCTTACACCCATCACCACCACATCTATCACTCCATCAAACATCACCCATCTCTCTCTCTTTACAACCCTCTCTCTCCTTCATTTTCAAGACACTTTCCCAAGCAAGAGAGCTTCACACGTCCAAGCCTCTCCAACTCTCCCAAGCAACAAGTGTGGCCCACCTTTCCTACCCCTTCATCTTCTATCTTCACCATCCATTCATCATCTCCTCCATTGGAATTGAAGCTAAGGAGCTAAGGAACCCATAGGAGCAAGAAGATCAAGTGGTGGGTGCTTGATAAGAGTAGTTTTTCATGTTTTTAAGATGGGCCAAGTGAGGCCAACCGATCAATGGTTTGGATCTCACTTGGGACCCTAAGATGTGGCCGACGGCCCACTCGGATAATCATGATCATTCCACGATGGGGCCATTCTCCATGGACCCCATCATGATGTTTATTTTCTTCTATACCTAGGGTCATCTAGACCGTTCATTTTAGTGGAGAAGGGACCTCCACCGTTGGATTTTTGATTTAATGGGCCCATGTGTATTGGGACCCACTTGATGTATGATTGATTTCAATGGAGGGCCCATAGTGTCGGGGCCCCTCCATCACGCGTGTCCCACCCTCTACTTCTCTCTCCCCCTTTCTTTTATGTTTTGTGTGATGATTTGGACGTGTGGCCCACTTGGATGGACCCCACCATGAAGTATGTATTTAACCCAAGTCACTTGTAGTTGGGGCCCACTCTATATGTGTTGGATTGACAACATCCATGATCTGGCGGCCCACCTGAGTAGGCCACTCCCTGTGCACATGGAACAGCAAACCGTCCAGCGTCCCTGGACGCTGGACGTCATTTGGAGAAACACAAATATAAGCTTTGTTCAAGCTTTTTATATGGACCTCACAAATAGGTCCCACCTTAATATATGTGTTCAATCCACGCCATTCATCCTATTCCTTGCTTCGTTTTAGGCGTTGAACCGAAAAATGAGGTTCATCCAATCATCAGGCGGGCCATACCATAGGAAACTGTGTTTCATATAGTTCAAAGCTTTTAGGGCCCACCTTGCCTTATCTACACTCCAAAAATGTCGTACATTAGACTTGTTTTGTGTATTTTGGGCCGTACAATTTGTTGGACGGTGTGGATTTACCAATCAGCCCCACTGAGAGGAATCCAGGGCAGGCTGAAATTGGTCAGCCACCACGGCTCCGGCCGTGGGCCCCGCCATGATGTATACGTGTCATCCATCCCGTTCATTTGGTGGGTCGGAGTGGGTCCCCTCCAAAACTCGAGTCCATCCGCTTCTCTGGTGGCCCACAAAAGGCTGGTGTGAAATGAACTGTCTCCATTGGAACTTTTTTTTGGGCCCACAGAAGTTTTGGGTCATGATGAAATTTGTTTTTCCCATTTATCTGGGCCTAGGTGACCTTATAGAAGGCCTGGATGGCCCATAAACATTACAGTGGGCCCCACGTGGGACCCAAAGTGATCTATGTGTTTTGTCCACCGTCCGAGGACGGTGGAGCCCGCACCGATGTACTCATATTCACCGTCTCGGACGGTGGGGTGCGTGCGTGGGGTGCATGCGTGTGTGTGCGTGTGTTCAGTGGGTGTGGGTGTGCATGCGGGTGTGTGCGTGTGGTGTGTGCATGTGTGGTTGTGTGTGTGTGTATATATATATTATATTATATTATATCATATTATATTATATTGTGTAATATTACTTTATGGTGGGCCCTCAAATGGACCCCCACCACGATGCTTATGTTGCTTCCAATCCGTCTACCCATTTTGAAAGATCATTGTGTGGCATGAGCTAAAAATGAGCCAGATCCATAGTCCAAGTGGACTCCACCTTGGCATGTTTTGAGGTCCATCTTAATGTATTTGTGGTAGATCACTGGGGCCCACTTTGATGTGGATGTAAGGCCCATGGGACTAGGCCCATTTGATGTTTTAGGGGCCCATAGGTTAAGGCTCATTGAGATGTATTAGGGCCTATGAGTTGAAGCCCATTTGATGTACATGTGCGGCCCATTGATGTGGCCCACTTGACGAGTGAAAGGCCCATATGGTATGACCCATTTGATGTATTTAAAGCCCAATGGGATGAACCTAAGGCCCATTGAAATGTATAACCCTAACCTGGTTCATATAATAATATTCACTACTGCCACGCCTTGGGAGCAATGTTGGTTCGACGTCCACATCGCAAGGTTAATGTTGGTTAAATGTCCGCATTATGACTCTCCCCAGACCATTGTTAGCCCATACTTGTAGGCCGTCTGAGCCCATCTCCTTATGAACAACATCTATCCCATATAACATGTTTAGTATAGTCCCATGTTTCATGATCATACGCATCATATATATGCTTGGTATGAGAAGTGACTGATCATAGCATATTCCTTCGGGCAGATTGTTTAGGGGCTCTCGGTTAGGCGGTGTTGCCCCACATGAGCGCACGAGACGCGCAGGATTGCTGCATGACTGGATAGTGTGATTCATGCATTCGCAGTGTGATATCATACGCCCTAGCGACATCGTGGCCGTAGGTAGCCGCCACAGCATATCGTGGTCGGGCAAGATTGATACCAAAAATCTGTTCTACATGGGTGCTATAGATATCCCTGGGTGAAAGTCCCTAAACCCTTATGGTCAAGAGGTTGCTCCAATCGAGTGGGTGCAGGAGCGCCGAGTGCCGATTACCAGACGGCCGCGCTTTCCACCGTGTCGTGGCCGTTTAGAAGGAATAGGCCTTACCCGCCCGAGAGGAGGGGGCAAAGTGAGTTTGACCGGCCTCGAGGAACGGGTCCCTCGCGCCCGATATTGGCAGGCGGGTAGTGAGGTCTCTTCCACTTACCTTATTGCGCACGATGGGGCGGTAATCTGGTTTAGAGTGTATTAGACCCCAGTGATATCCCAGATTTTGAGTTGTACTGATATGTGTACTTAGATGAGGATTTGTATGCTTGAGTTGCATTTCGCATCGCATGGCCTTGGTATGGTCGACATCATTCATGCTTTGAATCGCATAGCCTTGGTACGGCTAACGGTATTCATCGATTCACCAGCATGTTCCGCATTACTCTGATATTTCATAATTACATTACTACCTTGCGCACACACTTTCACCACCCTCTAAGCTTTCTATAAGCTTACGCAAGACCGTTGTGTGCAGGTGATGCAAGGAAGTAGTCGAAGATCTTTTGGAGCTTTTTGTCCATTCTCATTGTATTTCCCTTTATGCTCATTGTACTTGTAAAGTTTTTGATCATAGTGGAAATATGATGGAGTTTTTGGTCGTTGTTTGTGGGTTATGCCTTTGGTTATGCTTATTACAAATTAAACTGATGTTGAAAATCCTCCTTGTAGCATCCCAGGATCGGAACCTGGCGTATGGGCTCTGGGAGCCGAGAATGGGGTTCTACTTGAGGTCGCTTGCCTTGGGATTCGGCGATCGGAAATTTTGTGAGCTCGGTTTCCGAGTTTGGGGCGTGACAGGACGGGTCATCCAACGTCAAAGGGGCCGGGGCCCGGATCGTCTTGATTGCACCCGACTCCACGACCGTTCAGTACACGATTAGGTTGGGATTCAGAGCCTCAAACAATTAGGCGGAATATGAAGCTTTGTTAGTTGGACTCAGATTGGCAGAAAGTTTGGGTGTCCAGTCTCTTCAAGTCCGATGTGACTCCCAGCTGGTGGTAAATCACATCTCTGCCGAGTACGAGGCTAAGGAAACAAGGATGATGGCCTATCTGGATAAGACGAGGAAATTAATCAAAAAATTTCAGAATTGCACGATCCGTCAAATCCCAAGGGCAGATAATTCATGGGCCGACGCCCTAGCGCAGCTCACCTTAGCCTCGAAGGGGAAGATCCCACGAATCATCCCCGTCGAATTCATATAGCAACTAAGCATCAGTAAGGACGAGAAAGAAGTCAATCCAGTTCGAACGAGTCCGAGCTCGATCCAATCTTCAAGTACCTCACGATGGGCGAGATCCCTTCGAATAAGCTGGAAGCCAGGCAGCTCAGAGTCCAAGTAGCCCGGTATATCATCTTAGATGGTATCCTGTATAAAAAGGGGCATTCTCAGCCCTACCTCAGGTGTCTCCGGGCCGATGAGCCGGAATATGTCATACGAGAGATTCACGAAGGAATTTGCGGAAATCATTCTGGCAGTCGGGCCTTAACTCTGAAGATACTCCGACAAGGGTATTCTGACCAACTATCAAGGAAGATTCCAAAGATTACGTTCAGAAATGCAATAAATGCCAGCACTTTGCGGCCGTGCCGAGGTAACCCGCTGAAGAAATAGTCTCCATGAGCGGCCCCTAGCTGTTTGCATAGTGGGGAATCGACATTATTGGTCCTTTACCCACCGGAAAGGGACAAGTCAAGTTCGCAATAGTTGTTGTCGACTATTTCACCAAATGGGCCGAAGCCGAGCCCGTCGCCAAAATCACAGAGTAGAAGGTGATCGACTTCGTCTGGAAAAACATCATCTGCCGATTTGGGATTCTGCGGACCATCATGTTAGATAATGGCCGATAGTTCGATAACGACAAATTCTAAACATGTGTCAAGGACTTGGCATCATAAATGCGTATTCTTCTCTCCGGCATCCCCAATCGAACGGACAAGTAGAGGCAGTCAACAAGGTTATCAAGCATCATCTCAAAATAAAACTGGAGAAAGCAAAAGGTAGTTGGGCAGAAGAACTTCCGTTCGTTCTCTGGGCCTATAGGACCACAGCTCAGTCCTCAACTGGTGAAACTCTATTCTCGCTCTCCTATGGCTCAGAGGCAATGGTGCCAGTAGAGATTGGTCTTCCTGCGGCCCGAGTCGGGAGCTTCCAAGAAAAACAGAATTCTGAATTGATTGCCGCAAACTTGGATTTGCTTGAAGAAGTTAGAGATATCTCGAAGCTCTGAGTCGCTGCTCGGCACCAGCAAGTGGCACGATTCTACAATTCGAAAGTCAAGGTTAGACGATTCCGACCAGGGGACTTAGTCCTTCATCGAGTGTTCCAGAATACCGCCGAGCCGGGGGCTGGTACACTCGGACCAAACTGGGAAGGACCTTATCGGGTCGTTCGATCAACCAAACCAGGCTCCTACCACTTAGAAGACCTCGAAGGTCGTCAGCTCCCCCATCCCTGGAATGCCGAGCATCTGAAAGTTTATTATCCATGACGAACTAACCTTAGGGCTCTCAATAAATGTACTCCTCCGGACAACAGGCTTTAAGGCCCTCACCGAAATGTACGCTTCCGAGCGACAAGCCTTTAAGGCTCTCAATAAAATTCGCCTCTTCCTATTTACATGAACGGATTCTCAACTAAGGAAAAGTTGCCTCTCATATGTAGGGGTAGACTTAACGGATTAATTCCTTGAAAAGGGGTCAATACGTTACCCCACAAAAATTCTACACGGTATCCCCTAAACTAGGGGAAAAACCTAAGCGCTAACTCGACTCCCTTAATATAGGGGATTCACGAATTAACTGGTAAAATGGAAAGGTCTCGCCAATTGTGGGATGGGCCGACCCCCTAGGGGCCCAGACTCAATAAACGAGCCATAAAAACTCAACAGTAAGATGGCGATGGAAAAGCTGGCTCGCCGAAAGGTAAGGTCAGCTCAGGCTATACCGTAAATGAAATTAACCTCCTATTTTGACAATCAAAGTCCTCAGTCAGCATGCAACAAGGAATCAATTACGGATTAACATATAAAAAAGAGAAAATATATCATCATCCATACGCCCTCCAGAGGGTCAAAAAATTACCATCCGCAAGCCTTCATTACAAGATTAAAAAAAGGGGGGAAAAATATACAACATCTAGCCTTTTCGAGAAGATGGGCCGGCTATAAGATCAAGGGGTGGATCAGCTGCGATCTCAGGCACGCCCGTAATGGGCTCGTCGTGGCCGATAAGGTCCGCTGAGAGGACATCAAGATTCAGAGTTGGGTAAAGCTTTCTGACCTCGGCCAAACAAGTATTAAAACCTGTGTAATAACCAAAGTCGTAAAGTTTGTCCAGCTCTTGAGTTCTTTCTGCGAAATTTTTATACTCTGCCACCAGCGCGTCCACTCGTAAGACCGCTTGAGCCTCCAGCTCAGCTCGCAGAGAAGCCTTCTTCACAGACGCAGTGGACTCGAGGACCTGTCGTTGCTCAACGAGCTGTCTGGCCGCAGCAAGGCGTTCTAAATCCAAGTTCTCTTTCGCCGCTTCAGCGCACGACTCAGCGTCTGTGACCCTGAACTCGAAGTCATGTTTCGTCTGACGCAAACTCTTAAGTTTAAGGTCGGCCGCATCCAAGCAAGTCTGAAGTCAGGTGACTTCCCCTTGGAGTTGGAGCTCTGTCACTCGTGCCTCTATCACTGTCTTCTTGAGTTCCTCCAGCTCCGCAATTGAGGCCCCAAGTTTCCCTTCAAGTTCGGCCCATCGTGCGTTTTGCTCTGCCCTCTCTTCTTCAAACTTAGCCCAGTCCGACCTTCGCTACGCATTCTCGGCCATGAACTCAGCCCACTCCTCTTCAAGCCACTCCAACTCTTTTAGTCTCTCCTTCACCTCAACCATCATTGGTAATGATTGGTACATCACGGCCGCATAATCATTCATAAAGTTGACATGACGGCGAGAGAGGGCCTCAACGATCTGAGCCTCTGGAGCATGCTTAGCAGCCCAAGGGACTAGTTGAGCCATGTGGAAACCGGGAGGCAGATCCACAGTTGGAGGCATAGTTCGTGGGGAAGGGATGACGGGGGAAGATCCTCTAACCCCACTCGCAGCAGAAATCTGAGCACCCTCTTCAGGCGTGCTCCTACATCTGGCCATGACTTCAGGACGGTCCAGCTGGGGCTCTATGTCGGTCATGGGGACTGCAAGTAGCGCAGAGGCTACCTCCCCGAGTGTTTCATCCACCACCTCCCTCCTGAGGTCGACAGGTCCCGCTTGGGGGGCTTGCCCCCCAAAAGGCAACGAGATGGTAATGGTCTCGACTCGGGCAGGAGCTCCAGCTTCCGGGACTCCACGAGCAGAAGTTCTAACTCTAACACGGGCAGGAGCTCCAAATCCAACATGGGCAGGAGCTCCAACTCCAACACGAGGAGGAGCTCCAACCTCGGCTCGGGCAAGAGTTCCAACCTCGACTCGGGCAGGAGCTCCAGCCTTGGTTCGGGCAGGGGCTCCAACCTCGGGTCGAGCAGAAGCCCCTACCTCCTTAGAAGCAAGGGTATGAGCATCAACATTGGCCTCAGAGGTTCTCCTCCTATTAGACGTTGCCTAAGTTTTTGGTTCAGATGAAAGAACAACGTCCATAGGGGGACGCGGTGGCCTTCTCCTTTTCGAACCTTCGATCTTCATCCCTGCAAAAAGGATGAGGGAATAAGAAATGACTTAAGCAATAAGTCAAGCGATCTTCAACTCTATTTATCCCACTTACCTAAGGCAAAGAGTGTAGGTTGGACTCTGCAGAAGCCAGACGACACCAGATTCTCAGGATTGATGAGCCCAAACCAAGTGTGTTGATAAGCAAGGACAACTCGGACCCGGTCCACCTGGCACTTATAGAAAGGAGAGAGCTCTGGAGCTCCCCTAGGTTGAACTGTAAGAAGTAAACAGTAAGATCTTGGCACAAAAGGAATGAGCGTAACTTGATTAAAGGAAAGTTCAATAACCTGGATTATCAAACTTGGTGGGGACTCACGTTTTCAACCGATCTAGTTCAGAGGCCGAAGCTTCCCATTCTCCTGAATCCCAAAACCATTTCCCTTTCCAATCTTTATTGGAAGAGAGAAGTTGTGTTATCACACCTGGACACACGGGGGCCTAGTCGAGAAGTACCACCAGGCTTTATCCGTGGTATCAAATTTGGGCATATACAAAAAAGAAAATTTTTCCGGTGTCAGCCTCTGGTGCCTACCCGATGTCAAAGGACGAACATAGAGGCCAGGATCCTCCAAGAGTTAGGGACGAATTGCCTTGGAGAAATCTCCAATAGCGCAGTCAGCTCGCGAAGGAAATGATGAATGGGGAATTATAACCCACACTGGAGAGCACATATGAATATGGCTATCTCCCCTTCACCTGGAGATCTTGCTTGATCTGTTGGGTCGGGGGCTCGGATATGAACTAAGTCAGGGATTTGATAATCCTCTCGAATTTGACTCATCTGGGCCTCGACTATGACCGACCCCCTAGGGACTAATGGTTTGGGTCGGCCTCCCCCAGCCCCCGTTCTCGACCGTCCTGCAGGGTCGTGGAGAGTCCTCTTCACTCTCTTGCCACGGTTTTTACCCTCTTGGTAGCAGGCCTCTGGGCCGAGGGTGAATCGTGAAGGAGTATAACCCCAACGGCCCTAGAGGGGCCCTCAGACTCTCCGGATCCTGAAGCGAAGGTTTCCTGTTCATCTTCGGAGCCGGCTCCCCGAACGTAACTCATCTTAATGGACACCCAATACGAAAGGAAAATATGCTTAAAGTGGAGGAAGACTCACAACAGTGCAGTTAGTGCCTCAACGAAGATGGGTACGACTCCACCGATTACGGGAATAGGCTAAACCCCCTCTCCGGTGAAAAATACGATTTCCGGCGAGAGGCGATTTTCGGCGAGAGGCGATTTCTGATAGGGACGATTTTCGGCGGAAGCAATCATCAAGAAGGGTGACCTCAAGCAACAATTCACAACGCAAATGGAAAGAAAGATTTCAGAGGGAATTTATATAAGCCAGGCAGAATCTGTGCATTAATGGCGAGGAATTATGGTCGCAGCGAGATCGATGCAAGCCGACTTCGGAATACACGTGGTCGTTCACTACTGGCTCGGCCCCTGGCGGACGGTACGATTCTGACATCGAGCGGCACGTTCTGGATAGGAAAAATCACGGCCAAGGAAGAGCGTCTCTTGGATGCTTCATAGTATATACGTGGCAGACCATAGTTAGTGAATGATGATTCAAAATTCCAACTGTCATCACACGTAGGACAATCAACGAGCGAGAAACCCTGAAAAGGAGATACCTCAAGCATTCATAATGACCATGAAGAGGAGCAGGGCCAAGTGGATGATCTCCTAAATATCATTACTCTCCGAGTCGGAATCCGACCTCGAAGAGTAGGGGGTTTCTGTTATAGGCAGATTCGAGCCATCTACATCATTAAGGACAAGGCCATATTGTCTCGATTGGGTGAACAAGTGGTCCTCACGATGCACAAACTGAAAGACCTCAATAAGTTCCAAAGGGGGGTTCTATTTAGCTCAGCCTCAGTCATGACAGCTCAGCCTCGGCATGATAGCTCAGCCTCAGTCAGGACAGCTCGGCCTCGACAGATATACTCTGGAAAAGGACGGCCGAGCCGAGTTCTCATTTTCATCCTCATCTTCACCTTCTTCCGAAGGAGGCTATCCCGAGCCGAGGTCGAGGAAAGGCGGGAGTATATTATATGTCAAGCTAAACTTAGAAATTACTATAAAAAGACGTGGCCAATTACTTCGGGCGCAGATACGCATGATAGGCATGATACAACATATGATCCTTGGATTGTGTATAATATCCCCACGATCCGAGAATATTTTTGAATGAGTAGATCATGTCGTGATTAACGGACCCGGATCATTCAGTAGTCAGGTATAAATATGTGAGGACCCCATTGCTACAGGTACGTGATATCTTATACTCTCCCCCTACCTTATAACTTAAGACTCAGATTTCCTTGACCTAACTTAGGCATCGGAGGGTCCCTCGGCTTAGCCAGGGTCTCCTTTGCTCACCCTTTGTGTAGGGCTAGGGCCTATTCGAGGAGTGGAGAGCGATCCAAATTTTGACCTCAATAATAATTAAAGCCTTCTCCTCTTCCTATCTCTATGAATATCTATGTCGAGAACCCTTTTTACAGCCCCTAGATCTTTCATCTCGAATGTTCTTCATAACTGAGTCTTCAGTATGTTGATTTCAGATATATAATGACTGGCGATCAACATATGATCAACATACAATATTAGGATTATGAATTTGCCATCACTCAATGTCTTGTAATAAACATAGTGATCGTATTCACTCTGAGTAAATTTTCGACTCAACATGAAAGAATCAAATTTTTTATACCACTACCTAGGTGACTGTTTCAGGCCGTATAACAGCTTCATTAACATGCAAACTTTTTTTTTCTGCCCCTTTAATTTTGTAGCCCTTTGGTTACCTCATGTAGATCTACTCTTCCAACTCCCCATGCAGGAATGCAGTCTTGACATTCATCTGTTCCAACTCGAGATCGTATTAGGCAACCAGCGCTAATACGAATTTGATAAACACCTGCTTAACCACCAGCACGAATATCTCTTTGAAGTTGATTTCTTCTCTCTGAGTATAACTCTTCGCTACCAACCTTGTTTTATATCTATCTTGTTTCCTTTTAAATAACCACTTACATCCGATCGCTTTTCGGCCCACTGGAAGCTCCATCAGCTTCCACGTATGATTTTTATGCAATGAGTCTATCTCATCGTCCGTAACCGCCTTCTACTTTTCTGCATTAGGCTCATTGAGAGCCTCCTGAATAGTAGACGGGTCTCCCTCATTTGTAACGAGGGTATATGCAATATTAGAGTCGTCCTTATATCTTGCCGGTAACCTGCGATCATGCGGTATGTTTCTTCTCATAGGAGGCTGCTCCACCTGCTCCTGTATCTCTGTCTAAGCATTTATCTCTACCTGCGCATCTATCTCTGCCTAAGTATCATCTGTGTCAATCTGGATGTTTACGATCAACCTTTCTGGTTCCTCTTACTCCTCTTGATAATTCTTACGAAATAGGAAGCTTTCATCGAATCTGAAGTTATGACTAGTGATAACCTTGTGTGTGACCTTGTCGAATAACTTGTATCCTTTCACACTAGCACCATAACAAACAAAAATATACTTTTTGGCTCTACGGTCTACCTTATCTCTTTTAACTGACGGTACATAAGAGTAAGCTTCACAACCAAATATGCGCAAATCAGAGTAGTCAATCTTATGACCACTCCATACTTCCTCTGGGATCTTACATTCAATTATCGTAGAAGAAGACCAGTTTATCAAATAGCAAGTCGTGTTGACGGCCTCTGTCCATAAGTCCTTTCCCAACGCAGCATTACTTAACATGCATCAGACCTTCTCAAAGAGAGTCTGATTCATTTATTCTGCTACACTGTTTTTGTTTGGGCGTGTGGCGCACTGTATTGTGCCTAATATTCATTTCATCCTTGCAATATTCATTACACTTAGTGAAAGTAAATTCTCTACCATTGTCAATTCTTAAAACCTTTATTTTTCGCCCTGATTGATTTTCTACCATTACCTTCCATTGTTTGAATATGGTGAAAACTTTGGATTTACGTTTCATGAAATAAACGCAAACTTTTTGGGAGTAGTCATCAATGAGTGAAACAAACTGTGACGACCGTCTAACAGAAACCTCTGGCAATGGCCCCCATACATCAGAGTGAGCATAATCAAGTACTCCATTATATACATGTTTTCCAGTTTTAAAAGATAATCTATATTGTTTATTATATATACAATGCTCGCATATATCTAAATCAGAATTTTTAAAAGTTGGAATCAAACAATAATTATATAGTACTTTCATGCCCTGCTCCCTCATGTGGCCCAGACGAGCATGCCACATATGTACAGATATAGAATTTACAACAGCTGCTGCCGCTCCACCTGTTAAAGTGCTCTTAATCAACCTGTAAAGGTTACCGTGCCTTTGCGCTCTCATAACCACCAGTGCCACTTTTGAAACTTTAAGGATACCATCAATACCAGTAAACTTGTATCCTATAGCCTCGAGTGCACTGAGAGAAATCAAACTTTTCTTCATATTAGGAACGTGCCTAACATCGATCAAGGTACGCTCCATCCCATCAAACATCTTGATGCTCACAGTACCAATAGCCACAACATTACAGGCATTATCATTGCCCATAAAAACTTGTCTACCATCGCATTCTCTGTAACTGGCGAACCAACTCCGATGAGGAGTCATGTGATATGATGCTCCTGTGTCGAGGATCCACTTATCTCTAAGATTGTCATGCAAGTGTCCGACCATAGACACTGACAGAATATCACCACCACTTGTCTTTTCATTAGATGCGACAACATTGGCCTCTTCAGAAGAAGCCTCTGAGTTTTCTTTCTTTGCTTTAGGATTGGTACAATCTTTTTTCATGTGTTCAGTCATCCCACAGTTCTAACACTTTAGTTTTCCTTTGCCCTTGTCCTTGGATTTGGATCTAACTCTTGAGGATCATGTATCTCGATCAATATTTCTGCCACTCATAATCAGTGCATCGGAAGATGTCCCTATATCGCTGTTTAGTTTTGTCATAGCCTTCCCTTGAAGAGCTGAGATAACGGTGTCGACACTCAGGGTTTTATTTGCGATGCACATCATGTTCTTGAATAACTCATACGATGCCGGAAGAGAATTCAATAACATACATGCTTGTTCCTAATCTTTGATCACTTCCTTCGTATCCAGTAATTTGTAAACTAATTTATTAAAGTTACTGACGTGAGCCTCCAGATCTCCACTCTCTGCCATCTTGAAGTTATACCACTGTAGCTTCAAGTGTAGGCGATTTTCAAAGGATCTTTTTGCATAAATATCCTCTAACTTCACCCATAAACTAGTTACAGTTTTCTCCCTCAAAATATTATAGAGAACCTCATCCGTGAGACATAAACAGATTGAAGATAAGGCCTTCTTATCAAGGGTATCCCATTCGTCATCAGTTATAGTAGACCTTTTTGACTTAAGAGCACCATCCTCAGCTTGCTTAGTTAAGGAACTGATCATCTTGATCTTCCACAACTCAAGGTTGTTTTTGCCTGAGTACTTCTCAATCCTATACCTAGTACTTCCCATTATTGTTAATCCTGTAGATCCAGATCTGTGCTCTAACGATAGCTTTAATACCACTTGTTAGGATTTGCGTTGCAGAATCGCATAGAGATGGATTTAGGATAGCAATCCAAAAGCACCAAACCAACCAAAGAAGGACACACAGAGATTTAACGTGGAAAACTATTGCGGAAAAAAACTACGATACAAAGCGGCAGAATTCCACTATGAAAGAAGAGAATACAAAGATAGATAACTTACCCAGCTTGAGCAATCCTTAAACCTCACCTTTCTCACCCTTGAAACCCTATAGCCCCCTTTTAGAAACCCTTGAACCATTTTAGAAACCTTAGAATGCCTTAGAATACCTCCCAATCCTGTATACAACCCTTTATATAACTTTAGAAATGAGCCAAAACGGAATAGTATATAAAATCCACAAAATCTGTGTTTTCGCAGAAAATCTGCACAAACCTTCGATTACATCGAACTACCTTCGATGTCATCGAAGAATGAAAAAATATGTCAAGCAACTGGAGCTAAAAAACTCGAAAATACTCGATATCATCAAACAGTGAATCAGATTGAAGGCATCTAACACCAATAATTATTACCCAAACTTAGCATTTTCTTCATTTTTGCATTTAATAGGGAAACTTGTTTAAACAACCCCCTCATGTGATTGGCCATTTTTGAAGGGGTTGGAAATTTCTTTTTCTTTTTTGTCAATCCTCTATGGGGCTTCTCCATTGGTATGTTGATTTCTCATTGATGATATATTTACCTATTCAGTTTTGGACTGAGGTGGATTGTGGTCATTTGGACAATAAGCATTCAAACTTCAAATAGCAACATCTCCAAAATTATGACACACAGGAGAGGCTCTCAATTTACTTCCCAAAGCAGATGAATCCTTTTGAATAACCGGAGGGGTAGATGTTGTGGCATTAGTTTTCCTACTTTGTTCAAAACCTCTCATATCCCTAAAAGGCTTACTCACACTAATAAGTTTTCTTGTTTATTCTTCTACTTGGGCAGCCTTAGCATTAACAAAATAAGATTCAAGTTGGCTAACTTGAAGTTTCAAGTTTTTATTTTTAGATTTAATTATATCATGTTCCAATTTAAGACCTGAACATCTTCTAAATTCTACTTAAGGTCAGACTTAAGATTTTCCTATATCTGAATCAGGTAGAGATTTTTATATTCAACTTGTCCTAATTGGTTAGCCATTTGAATCTTTTCGGCCTTTACCAAACCCAATGTTTTTAAGATCTTCAAACTTTTAACATAAAGTAGGTTGTGGGCCTCTTACAAGTCCTTGTCTCCTTCGTCTTCATCTTCTCCATTGGAGGAGGACTCTTCCTCTACTTCCTCTTCTTTCGAGGTGTTATGGTCGGAATCTCCTCCCAAGTCTCTAGGGAGGGAGGTAATAGTGGAGGCTATCAAAACTCTGAAAGAGTTGAGGTCTTCATCACTATGGGAGTCATCGTAATCAAAATTGGACTCAGCATTATCACATGTTGCTACCATAGCCTTACCTATTGATCTTACTTTGCTAATGCATTTAGTGGCAATATGTCCATAACATTCACAGTTGCAATAATGGTTATCTATTGATTTCTTAAAAAATTTACCTATTCACTTGGGTTCAACCGATTCATCATTTTTGTCACAACTCTTCCATCTATTATTCTTGAAGATTTTCATGAAGTCTTTAAAAAAAAATAATAATAATTTCCTTCATTTCTTTCTCATCATCTCATCATCACTATCCTTTTTAAATTCAACTTTTTTGAGCCTATGTGAAGCTTTTAGGACAATATGTTTCTTCTCAAAGGGTGTTTCTCTAAAGTGTAGTTCAAATATTTGTAAAAAAACTTATAAGTTCTTCTACTTTCATCTCATCTATGTCTCTAACTCTTCTATTGACGTTATTTTGGGAGTGAACCTATCAAGAATGGATCCAAGTATTTTCTTACATATACGGTCCTCTCGAATCTTCTCTTCTAAACCTCACATGAAGTTACAAATATCATTCAATTTACTATAGAACTCCATCAAAGTTTCAGACTCCTCTACCTTAATATTTTCAAATTATGTGTTCAAGAGCTGAAGCTTGTAATATTTTATTGTGCTAGTTCCCTCATGAGTAGTTTGTAAAATATCTCACTTTTCCTTTCTCATTTTACGTGTAAAAATGCGTTTAAATTCATTGGGGGAACCATATATTAAATCGTATTGAGAGCTTTGGCATCATAGGCATACTAAGCTCTCTCATTAACACTCCAATTATATTTGTCTTTGGGAGTGCTAATGCTTTTACTGTAAACCACAACTTGTTTTATGAGCATAGTTCATCATTGTTCAATTATATCCCAAACTATAGGGCCAATGGATCTCAACAATACCCTCATCCTAGCATTCCAATAAGCATAGTTGGACCCATCAAAATATGTCGGTCGTATGATGACACTCCCCTCATGAGTAGACATGATTTTAAAGGTCCTATGAATCTTAGTCTAGACGGTTAAATCCTTGAAGAGCTACCTGCTTTCATACCAATTGAAATTGTACTAATTGTCTAACATGAAACCACGCTATGCGGAAGCTTACGGAGCTTAGAATTATGGTTAAGTCCTTTGAAGGGGTTGAATAGGATCACTTTAAAATATTTGTCAATTAAAAATAATTAACATTTAAGCTTTCAAACCAAGTTCAAGTACATAGACTATAATAGATACAACTAATTGAGCAACTAGTCTACGAAGTGAGATATGAAATATTAATTATGTGTGCTATATATTAAGTGCCTAGCATACAATCTATTTATGCATGCATAGTGAATAATTCAAACAAAAGCATATAAAAATGCATCCGCATAAGCAATCACAAACACAACGGTGTATAATGGTTCAATTAAATACATACTCTACTCCTGATGAACACACTCTCCTCTAATGTACCGGATTTCACTATTTTGGAGGTTTCTAATAGGTTCACCTCTAACCTTTGCACGTGTGCACTCCCCCGTGGAGGCCTACATAAGGTCTTACACATGTACACTCCTGTTGGAGGCCTACAGAAGGACTTACACACGTACACTACCATTGGAGGCCTACATAAGTACTTACACACATACACACCCGGGCATGGTGGCGTTATTATCCTATATAAGGACCTGTGCGAGTTTGGGTCACAAACTCTATACTCAATCCTACACAAGAAAAGAGTATGTGGACTTTAAAATAATAACCTTCTTTGTCAGATTGAACTCTATTGATGCACCTTACTTGAGAGCTTCTTAAATCTTGAATTGGCTTCTCAATTGCTCCCTTAATCTTTAAAGTTGATCTTCTTCCGCTTCTTTAAATTGGCTACCTTACACTTGATGCTCCAATGAGGTTACCAAGATAAATGTGAGGATGGTCGAATCTCTTACAACTAATGAATAGTTGGTTTTCCAATAGGGATTCACATAGATGCGAATTCTAGGAGATTTATACAAGAATTTGTTGGGGAACTGTGGAAACACAAAGAGACGAATAAAGCAAAGTGCTACCAATCGCACAACCAAGTCAAAACACAAACAATTCGAATTTTAAGTGAAAAAACCTTTTTAGGAAAAAACCCTGGCACAAACCAACGAGTAATGCACTATGAAAGTAGAAATACAAGAGATAAAGTGTTACCAATTCGAACAAGCCTCAAATCTACTTCACAAGCTCTAGTTATGCCCTTGAAACCCTTAAGAATGAATTAGAAAGCCCTATAACTCTTCTACTCCTACCCAAATCCTGATTACACCTGATGTATAAGTATCATATAATATCACTATTATAATAGAAAACAAATCCTACACTTACGCAATTCTACGCTAAGTGCGCTCGATGGGACCTTCGATAGCATCGAACACCTTCGACGACATCGAGTGACAACACCAAAACATTCTAGTAAGCAATATGGATTTTTTCGATGGCATCGACCACTACTTGATGGCACTGAGTGGTTTGTCGATGGCATCGACAGACCCTGTTGCTTATAGATTTAAGACCTCAACAACATGATTTACCTATAAGTTTAATGTCTAATCTCTATAAATTTGGAGAGAACATGAACACATTTATAATGAAACTTAAAATGCTCATTGGGGTGATTAATCATAAGAAAGGTATCATGAATCTCTTTGGTTTGGAGTATAGGAGAGGGATAATGAGTGGGGAATCACCTAGGTTCTAATTGCATATAAAATTTGCCCAAAGAATGAATACCCTTTTTATAGAGAAACGGCTTGCAACGATAATAAAATGGGCAGAAAACGACTAATTCAATTCGATAGATCGAGCCATCGATTCAATCAAAGGTCCTTTGATAGGATCGAACTGATAGGATCGAATTGGCATTTGATTCGATCGAGAAAATCATGGAATGTGTAGTTTAATTGTTGGACTGTTTAGGCCAACTTTGATTGAATCGAGGACCTTCGATCGAATTGAGTCTTATCGATGGACTGTCAATCGGATCGAGATCCAATTGAAACTGCTGAATTGGGCTGTTTCGTTTATCATTAACTTTGCACTTCTAAAGCTTAACTAGTTATGATCAAATAAAGGCCCCTATGGCAATAGGATGATCGAAACAAAGGTTTACTTATTAGGAAATACATCATCTAGGGGCTAAAGTTATCTTAGACCTAAAGGGGTCTAAGGTTAGGGTTATCAAGGCACCTCAATTTATATGTTTCTTTACTCATTGATGCTCCAATTCTTCATGTATCTTCGGTTTTCAGCTTCCAAGGGCTCGACCAACCAACTGACATAATGACACACGTAATTGATAAACAAGTTTACTTACACATACGCGCCTTTTACACGTGACAATCGAGCTACATATAATTCCATGGTCCACCAAATATAGGTTTCACTTAATACAATCTTTTTCTCAAGGGAAGAATTTAATCTCAAACATGTATTGGATTGTCAAAATACCATGGTATTTTTAGGAATATAATAATTGTGTAATAATGGTGTTAATTATGCCTAATGCAATTCCATACCATTTAATCCTGCATTTTAAACAGGACCAAAGATGAGCTTGTTTAGTGCATTGCATTAGATGGGATTAGGTGGTATGGAATTGTATTTGGCCCCACGCAAATTTCATATGATGTTTGATAACAACATGAAATATTGGATTAATCTCGATATTACATATTCCAATACCAATGGTGAATATTATATGATTTTCGGTAGATTTCAAAATCTACTACAATTATGCGCCCTACATTGATGCGTTATGTTTTATCCAGGTCGTCCATCCATAAGTGCCTTTTACACGTGACATTTAAGGTACATATGTACACTGGTGACCAAACTCAGAACACCAAACACATACTTCACATAAATATATTACACATGACATTTAAGGTACATATGCACACCGGTGACTAAACTCAGAACACCAAACACATACTTCACATAAATACAATATATTTCTCAAGGGAAGAATTTGATTCCAAACATGATATTTGAGTGTGAAAAATTCTATGGTATTACTAGACATGTAATCATTGCACAATAAATGATGTTAATTCCATTTAATATCATTCCATCCCATTCAATAACACCGTCCAACACAAGTGCTTCTTAGCTAAGAATTGAAGAGATTTGGATGTGACAGTACTCTAAATACTCCAAAATCTTCTAAAAAAAACTCTTTCAACTCTCACTTCAAAGCTCTGGTATCAAATCCACTCACTTAGGCATGGACTAAATCATCTTGATTCGAAAATGGCAGTGTGGATTTGAACTCCCTTTAGATGGAGTGGGTTGAAATAGAAGCTCCGAAGTTAAAAAGACTTTTTGGAGGATTTAAATTACCCTCTAATCCAAATCCTTTAAATTCCTAGCTACCAAACACCTTAAAAACAGCAAATCCCTACATTTTTTTTTTTTTTTTTCCCTGATTCCATGCTTTCAAACAGGTCGTAGGTTTGCGGCCCACCCATTCACACACGCCTATATAGAACACGTGTGGTAGATTTGATCTCTCCGTTATGTTCTCTTCACTCCTTGTGTGGTCCACAAATTCGAAACTAAACTGATAGCTAAAACTGACCTTTCTATACATAATCTGTTTTGTATGCTGTGGCCCACCTTAGGATTTTTGGACCAGAATGATCACACGGCATCGATATTCTATACAGTGGCTATAGCTTGATGAATGATGAGTTGCTCCAATCTTTCACGCGTGAGAGTCGACTGCACTTCAGGATACTACACTCAAATGGCAGAAATGCCCTTCTACATAGCAAGATAGCCATGCCACCGTCGAATTAGTATAAAAGAACAACAAAAGTACCACATGACTTTCAAATCATTGCATTAAAACATCAAGGACAATTTCGTACATTCGTAGAACGAGTAATAAAAAGCGAGGTAAAACTTTGATACTCTGGTAGTGTGATGGATGATACACAGGCACCGAGAAAGCGTAGATATGGCATACAAATGATTGAAATTGAACCGAACGAATTACGGATCCCATTCTAACCAAATAACACATTTGATAACATAATTATCGGATTGGTGGACATTTATTGGACGGTCAGGATGAAAATATCTGACCATACTACGAATCAGAGGTTAGGATTGTTCAAGCGGATTGTCCTTAGTTAAAATAGTTTCTATAGTTTAGATTGTTTACTTTCAATTGACGAATGCCACGCATTCAATTTCTCTGTGGTTGTGTATCAAGCGTCACAGGCTGCCAGAGTATCAAATAACTTGAACTCGAGATAGATCGAAGTGCGATATGCTCACACAGCCAAACCCGGCTTATTTCCAACTCGTTTTTTTCTTCTTCTTTTACCAAACGAAAACTCCATTCGATCTGCTTGCAGGCTTTGGATCCTCTTACATCTCCAATCTCTTTGGAGAAATCGAGCGATTACACGAAATGGGTTTTCTTACAATCATCGAATTCCGTTGAGATTTGCCAGAAAATTACATTTCACCCATCTTTTCTCAGATCTCACCTCTCTCTCTCTCATTTCATTTTCGCCGTTGTCGGTGGAAGTTTTGTTGAGAGAAATCAATGATTTTTGAGAAATGGTTTTGCCCATGGATTGGAATTGATTGAGTTTTGGAGATAACCGGCATCGGATTCTTCGAATTTCGATAGATCCTGGACTTTGCTTTGCCTGGTATGGCTTTGAAATCGGAAATAGAGAGACCCTTTTTGGTATCTTATGTCGGGAGGTGAATTTGGGGGTACGGATTCCGGAAGTATGTTTTGGAGGGAAAGAGATAGAGATAATAAAGAGCTGAATGGTGGCGGCCCGCCTTGCGGACAGGTCCGGGTCCTTCTTGTGGGAGACTCAGGTACTTCGTTTCGAATCTGTTGTCGTTTTTGTTCCATTCTTGTTCTTTAAATCTAAATTTAGAGTAGAGTATCTGAACGGATTCTGATTTTATTATGCCCTGTTTGAATGACAGTCCAAAAATTAGTTTCTGAAAACTTCATTATGTGGAACCTCAGATTTGGGAATGCATTTTCTGAAAATCCATCTTATAAAGAACTTGCATTACAGTCTGTTTTTTTTTTTTTTTTCTTATGATACTGTTTGGATGCCAATATTTGAAGAATGATTTTATGAAAGTCAATGCATCGTAATCCAGTTATCAACAACATTTATAATTAATGCAATGTCTTAAGATCTCCTTAGGACTAAGGGATCGTTTGGCACCATGGATTTGGGGGGTTTGAGGGGATTCCCCTGGTATGTTTGGCACCATAAAATAACTGGGGGTTTCAAATCCTCTCAAAGAGGGGGTTTGAAATCCAAGGTGAAAGCTTGGATTTCATCTAAAATCCTTCCAAGAGCTGCATGTGTAACATGTGCGTCACTAGGCTATTAATCTATTGGGCATATGGCCCACTTATGATATCCCAAAACAATCAGATTATCAATTGCATCACTATAATTACTTTAACACGATAATCTGCGCCGTCCAAACATTGTCCATGTAAATCAACGGTTAAAAATCATTGGTTAGTCACTCAGATGTGATCTTGTGCTTGTGGCCCATCCGAGACTCGGAATTTCATCCTTTTCGAGCAATTGATATTAACCGTTGTGTCAAACATTGCATACGTACACTAATTAGAGATATTAAAGTTGATTTAGTAATTAAATTCAAACCCCTGTAAATATATTATGCTAGCTACTTTTGGATTACAGGGGATTCTGAATCCATGGTGGCAAACACATTAGGAGGATTTCAAATCTAGGGGGTTCTGAATCCACGCTCCCAAATCGAGCCTAATAGCTTTGATTCGAGGCTAGGATCTTCCAGTCTGGATATATTCTAGGCATCGCTCATTCACTTTTATTTGCTACGATTAGAATGCTATGAAGAGAACTACAGTGACATTCCACATTCGACTAAAAGTCTGCTAGCTCTAGAATTCTCTTTTTAATTAAACTAATTGAGAGATTAGGGTAAATTCCCTTCTCCCTTGTCCATTTATATTCATAATGCTATATTCTTATATGATAGTCCGCACGACTACCCAAAAATACAATGTTTTGTACTTCAACACTCCCCTTCAAGTTGGAGCATAGATATCTGTCATGCCCAGCTTGAAACATAGTAGAGAAAATTGTGTACATGGTAAGGACTTAATGATGATATCTGCAATATGTGTTTTGGACTGAATATAAGCTGTGCTAATCTCCTTGGAAGCAATCTTCTTTCGGATGAAATGACAGTCAACTTCTATATGCTTTGCCCTCTCATGAAAGATTGGATTATTTGCAATGTGGGTCGCTTCTTGATTATCACAATAAAGCATCATGGGGCCACCAAAAAATAACTGGAGTTCCTGTAATAAGGACTTCCCTAATAGCTCATAAATGGCATGACCCATGGCTCCATACTCGGCCCATGCAATAGAATGGGCCACCACATTCTGCTTCTTACTCTTCCAAGTGACCAACTTCCCTCCAACAAATGTTCAGTACCCTGAAGTAGACTGCATATCTGTAATTGAACCTGCCCGATCAACATCAATAAATGGCTTTACGTGAAGATGACCATTACCTCGATATAAAATCCCATGGCCAGGTGCTTTCATATATATGAGAATTTTGAGAATTGCCTCCCAATGTGGAACTCTCGGTTGGTGCATGTATCTACTCACAATGCCGATGACGAATGCAATATCTAGTCGAATGACTGTAAGATATATTAGCTTGCCAACCATCCTTCTATATTTACCTAGGTCATCAAATGTTGGACAACCTCAAGTGTAGGGTTGCAAAGTAGTATATACTCGGTGAGACCGAGGTCGATCCATAGGGACTAGGAAGAACACTTCTAGAACTAAACTAGGTTGGTTTGCTCTAACGAATTAAAAGAGTTGTAAAAACAATAATTAACTAACAACTAAGGATCCAGTGATCCGCTTCTAATCAATCTACAATGCTAGCTCACTGATTCAACTTTGATAACTCAATTGGAATTGAATAATGATTCTTTCCAATCGGAGGATAAAACAATTAATTCAAGTATAATTCACCAACAAGACATGAACTTCAATAGAATGATTCTCTTATGAAGAACAAAGTGATTGATCGTAGGGAATTCCAAGCATCTATTGTAACTGTAGTTTAAAAAAATAGATCAAGGGATTTTATAGATCAACACCTTCACAAAAACTAGCTAATTGATTGCAGAGAATTCTAAACATCCACAGTGCCCGGAGTCTACAATGGATCAAAGGATTACACAATTCAATCCAATAAAATTAAAATTCATCTTTCAAACTAATGTATTGAATTAAATAAACTAGAACGCTGTAAATTAACTAGAAGTAGCCTTAGCTAAGAGATTAGCCTACCATTGTGCAATGGAAAACTAAACTCAAACTAGAAAACATAAAAACAAACTACAAGCAGAAGAAGAAATCGAAGAAGGAAGGTGCCGACGAAGCTCCGCCCTAGCTTTCTCTCTCTTCAATCCTAGATGATACCCTAATTCGGGTTTAGAACCCCTTAAATAAGTGTTTCCACCAACTTTGCACTGATTTTGGAAACAAGTTTCGCAAATCCGCACAACTTATGCAACCTTCGATAAAACTCTTCGATCGAATCAAGTGCAATCAACAACCCATCTTCGATCGAATCGAAGATGTGTAAAATAGTACAACAAACAAACTTGAAAATCCGGAGTTTCTTGATCGAATCAAAGCCAACTTCGATCGTATCGAGCCCCATTGAATGACTGTCGATGGAATCGAAGTCCTATCGAAAATTCCTGAAAATTGCCCTTTAATTCTTCAAAGCTCCTATTTGCTGGATCTTGTTCTCCATTAAGCTTTAATCTTCATAAATGTCTTGGATCTTCTCTATCTTCCATCCAAGGTACTTGTTTCCTTTGATCTTCAACACTTCACTTCTTCAATTGCTTCTCGTGATCACTTTTCGGGCTTTAAAATTTCCATCTTAGCTCAGATTTCATCTTAGACTTAAAATTCTTATGCATATTGAAAATTTATCTAATCAGGCCATTTTAGCATTCAAATGCAAGGGAAAAGGATGCAAAACAGGAGATAAGTATGCAATAGTTAACACTAACACACCCCTAACTAGCACTTTGCTAGTCCCGAGCAAAACATGTGAAAAGATCTCAAAAATCCAAGACCAAAAATTCATTTCCGAAGAACAAATTCTGTTGGTTAGTGTAACCTTAAGGTGACCCAAATAGCTGAATTCCAAGGCACAAAGCTTTTAGGACAATGATAATCTAGATTCAAACACACTCAGTAGTGAATATAATTGATGAGTTCAAAACATTAATCATCTAGTGGAAAAATTCCAAACATTGAAAACCATGATGCTTAGTGAAATCCAACTTTACACCAATAGGGGACCAATTCTTTACCATAATGATAACACAAACAACTACGCAAGGTGAACAGATCAACCAAAGATTGAGTCAAAACGTTACTTTCCATTCCAAATTTTTTCACGTCGCCAACTTTCACACTATTCAATCCTTTTCATCTTCCTTCTTTTTTCTTCACTTTTTAAAAAAATGTCCATGTATCATTCATTCCTTTTCATGGACAACTTTTTTTTTTCAATTTTCTTCTTTTTATATTCCATTGTTTTTCTCTTCTTTTCAAACAATAGGTAGCCCTTTTCGATTTATTCTTCTTCCTTTTTCAGATAAACAAACTAGATAGTCAAGATTCGGTAGGCTTGGTTCCTTACTCTAGGCAATCATCAAGTTAACACATACAATATCAAACTTAAACCCTGGCAGCGTAAACTAGACGTGAATTGTGAAATTCATGATTCATCAATGTTTACAATTTCCATAAGAAAACTACTGAAAAGAACTCAATTTTTGATCTCTACAAGTATACTAGTTTCCAGACTTTAAATTCAATATGACTATGTGCTTTATCATTCTAATCATTCACACTACTTCAAATCACATGATACACAAAAATCAAGCTTCCGATTTTGTTTATTATAAAAAAATTTAGCCCTTGGCCCAAAACAACAAAAAAGATCAACAACTTGAAGAATTTTCCTCAAGCATCCCACCCTCCAACCTAAATGACACATTGTCCTGAATGTAGAAATATCATGCAGTAATAACAACATGAGAGCAAATCAAATGTAACAAGTAGAGGGTAGAGAGTACCTTATACGATGAATAGCATAAACAAAAGACAAAGAACACGTGGCTTTATCCAATACCCAGTAGATCAAAGAAAAACAAAGAAACAAAAGACAAAAGAACAAAGCAACCTAATCTACTAAAACCTAATCTACGAAAGCGAAGGAAAGGGATCTCCATCAGACTATAAGGCAATCTTGATCTTCTCAGACACGTGGCTTTATCCAATACCCAGTAGATCAATGCCCCAATAGTTTAAAAGCCCGATAATCACAAGTAGAATCAGGAGCATCTTATTCCTATGAGAAACTTCATATAATTGTTCATCAGGGAACATGTCTACCATAGGTGTTCTCTCCACAGAATTAGATGGTGCAAGGCAAGTGATCGACCGCTACACTTTTAGGGACATACCTCCTTTGAATTTGATCGGGCACCACATTTTCAATTTCTTGTTCATCACAAATTTCCAAATCAGGCTTGGGTGCCTTGACATATAATATATCCACACTTGTTGGGAAGGGCTTAGAATCCCTCGAGGCATTCACTGTCTAAAATCATTTCAGCATTAAAATCAACATAGCGAGCCAGACATACTTCTAAGGGGTCGGAGCACAGGGTTGAAAGGAACTCATCCTCCACAATGGATTTAATCATATCAACTTCGTGGATGTCATCATCATCCCATTGTTGTTTACACACTTTGAACACATTCAACTCTTGCGTCATATTGCCAAAAGAGAGTTTCATGACTCAATTCCTGCAATTGATCACAACGTTTAAAGTTTCCAGTAATGGACGTCCCAGGATGACAAGAATTTGAGTGCTTGCATTCATAATCGGTTAGGTGTCCAAGACAATGAAATCTATCGGGAAGTAGAATTTATCAATTTGTACCAACACATCTTCCACTACCACCCGGTATTTTCACTGAGCGATCAACAAGTTGTAAGGTTGTCTTGGTGGGTTTTAATTCACCAAGTCTTAGTTGCTCGTATACCGAGTAAGGTATGAGATTACTCGCTCCCAAGTCTAACAATGCTTGTTCTATCCGGATATTTCCTATAATGTAAGAGATGGTAGGGCTATCTGGATATTTATATTTTGGGGGAGTGTTTTGTTTGATTATAGTACTCACTTGTTCTGTCAAGAAGGCCTTATTTTGTACGTTGAGCTTTCACTTCATCGTACAAAGATCCTTGAGAATCTTGGCATATGGCGGTATTTGTTTTATTACATCCAACAAGGGTATGTTAATTTTCACATGTTTGAAAACCTCCAAAATGACTTGATTGTTAACCAACAGTTTGGATTAGAGCAATCATTGAGGTAACAGGGCTACAACTTTATGACCGAGCTTGGGCTCTTTTTTTTTTTTTTTTGGTTGAGCATCGCTAGACTCATCATCACCCTTAGATTTATCAGATTCCTCGGGTTTCTCAATTTTCTTCGGAATTGCTTTATCATTCACTTTACCACTTCTAAGGGTGGTAATAGACTTAGCATGTTCGACATGTGGGTTAAAAGAATTTGAATCAACCACCTCGTATTGGCATTTGAGGTTTGGTTGCGGTTGGGTTGAAAAGGTCTCTTTTTCCCGAACATTGAGGCAAGATTCAATTATCTCAACTGAAGTTATGAGCTCTTGCAAGGTTTGCATAGTGGACTGATTGATTCGCGTTTGTCCATGCATGAATGCTTGCAATGTATCCTCTAGGGTCTTCTTCGATGGGGGCACATAAGGTGTACTAGTAGAGGGCCCTTGAGAATTGTTACTAGTGTTCGCAGTAGGTCTGTTTCTCCAACTGAAGTTGGAATGGTTTCGTCACTCAGGAGTATACGTGTTTGAATTTGGTGCACTGAAGGGGCGTTGATAAGCGTTCATGGTGTTAACTTGAGCTTGCAACACCTCTCGGAATGCAGGAGTTGTAGGATAATCCTTAGTTAGACGTGTGTTGCTCTCACATATACCACAAGCACTTTCAACAACCTTACTGGGTTTCACCACTTCGCTTTTCCTTAATTCCATGGCGTTGACCTTTTGAGTGAGACCTGTTATCTTTGCATTAACGTCGTCTTCTTCTTTCAGAATGTAAATTCCTCCATTCTCCTTGGGCACAGGCTTGGTATTACTAGCTTTATTGGATGTATCCTATGATTGGGCATTCTCAGCTAGAAGATCAAAGTAATCTCAAGCTTCATTGAGATCTTTACTCATAAACTCACCATTGCACATCATCTATACGAATTGGCACATATTCGAGCTCAACCCATCATAGAAAAAGGTAATGACTCGCCATGTTTTGTAGCCACGATGTGAGCAAGTAAGCAAGAGTTCCTTAGACCGCTCCCAACATTAGAAAAACGTTTCATCCTCCTTTTGGGAGAAGTTCATAATGTTGCGTCTCAGTGTGTTGGTTTTGTGAATTGGGAAAAACTTTTTCAGAAATTCCCTGGTCATCTTAGCCCATGTCCCGATAGATCTCGACCTTAAGGAGTGTAGCCATGACTTGGCTCTTTCCTTTAGAGAGAAGGGAAACAACTTTAGTAGTCTAACTATGTCTTCAGAGACGTTGTTTTAATGCAAGGTAGCCACAATCTCATCAAACTCTTTAAGGTGCAAGTATGGACTTTCAGAATCAAGTCCATGGAATTTTGGAAGCAACTAGATAACACTTGGTTTGCAATATATGTTACTTGCGTTTACAGGAAAAACAACACAAGATGGTGTGGTTGTTCTTGTAGGTTGCAGGTAATCCCGCAACGTCCTGACCAGCGGCATGTTGTGCACCTCGTTCTCTTCAAAATTCGGTTCGTTCTTAGCCATAGTTCTAGTTGATTCATAAGCACTCTTGTATTTTCTAACATGGCGGTGAATAGACAATCCTTCAACCAATCCTCATTCACTTAGAAGACAAAGTGTGTGATCACTTACCCACTTGGGCATGAACACAAACAAACCCTAAACTTAAAATCTAACCTTAGAAAAGCAAAAATGCAGAAGCAAAATCCTATAGCGAAACAACTAATTAAGAAGCAATTAAAAGAGAGTAAGGGAAGGATGTTACCAGAAGGGGAGACACTTGACTCAAACAAAACCCTACAAAACAAATAGGAATGTTAGTAACCATAATTTAGACAAATAAACTACTCTAAAAACACAAATTCTGAAAATGAAAACCTAGGAACTAAACCTATCCTAAAGCATTTTCAACGCACAATCCCCGACAACGGCGCCAAAAAATTGGACAACCCCAATTGCAGGGTTGCTATCAAACGGCACCTAAGTTTTTCTAAATGTGAGTTTTCTTAAGTTTTTAAAAAAGCACGATATCACTAAAGTTATTTCTCCCTCTCTACTAAAATATTCTTGTGATCGTAATTTTTGTCCACTTTGTGATTTGGGCGTCGATCTGTAATTGATTTGATAACTGGGTTGTACAAAAGACTCTTCTAGTTGTTGATAAGTGCATATGGAGTAATTTGATGAACATGTATCTAAAGTTCACAATGGAAGAATGACATTTTTCATACTTGATGTCATTTATGTAAGCGTAGGGCTGGTAAAAATTCAAGCTGTGTGACTGAAGTTATCTTTTGTCTATCCTCCTCTTCATAATTTATACTGTCTCCTCCATGATGTCATCACCTTATACGAATAGTAGTGTTGTCAAATATAGAAAGCATGATTTTCTTATTTTCTTTTTGTTAAGAAAGCTATGGTCAGGAAACCAGTTGGAAGAATTTTTAGTACCTTTGGTTTAGATGACTTGGGAGGCTTGGACCCCAGCCCTGAGGATACACGAGGATGATACAAGTATCCTCAGGTCAAGGATCCTATGAGTTGTCTCGTTTACTGCCTTTCTTTCTTGTATGTCTCTAACTTGTTATTGTTGAAATTGAATGTGACCATTATCTGCTGGCAGGTGTAGGAAAAACATCACTTGTTCATCTGATTGTTAAGGGTTCTGCAATTGCTCGTCCTTCTCAAACTATTGGATGTACAGTTGGTGTAAAGGTGAGAAATTTCTTTTCTTCTGTGTTTCTAGAGATTCTATGCTGTTGCTGCTATTTGTATATCTTTTGCTGAGTTCCTCTTGTTTCCTTTTATTCAGCACACCACTTATGGAAGCGCTGGCAGCTCATCTAATAGCATCAAAGGTGATGTGGAAAGGGACTTCTTTGTCGAACTTTGGGACATTTCAGGACATGAGCGATACAAAGATTGCCGATCTCTTTTTTATTCACAAATTAATGGTGAGTTAGATTACCCATAACAAATGGTACAAGAAAAGAAAATGCTGTTATACTTAATGATTTCTACCTCTCCCATTGGAGCTAAAGAAATGATGCAAGAAATGCATGCTTGCCGGATAGATGTAGAAATGTGCCATTGGTAACCTACTTTCTGATAATGTCGGCAACTTGAGCCTCTTATTTCTGGTAAATGGCATTCTTTGTACTTTTACATTTTATCAACACCGTCATCTTATCTTGCTTATTTCCTTTCCCTGAAAACTAAACTGGTTGAAATGTGTGAGAAGTGATGTAAATTACATGAGGTCACTTGCATGCAGAAATGTGTTTTTCGTTAGTTTGAAATCTATTATTTTTTACCGTAGAGGTGTGTAGAATACCTCTTGTAAACTTAATTATCTACTGGATATCTTTCCCAATCTGGAACTGAGTAATGATGAACATAAAACACTAAAAATCATTAAATTCCTTTCTGTAGTGCATTTAGTGATTCTTCTTATCCCACAAACATCATCTTTATGGTATTTGTCAAGAGTTTGCATGACTCTCAAAATGATGGGGAGATATATAAGCTTACTCATTCTTAATTTTATGGAGTCATTTCTTAGTAAATGAAGCTGTCAGACATCTTATGTCTTGATGAGATCCAAGGCTGAATGTCCAATGACTATTTGACTAAGAACTAATAGATAGACCAGTTCTTAGTATCAATAATATTGGCTAATATCAGCCGATATTATCCATGGTGTGCCGTAACGGCTGTTACGTAAAGGTTTGGCAACCGTTACACATTGCAGGGTCGTAAAGGCCATTATGGAAAAAATGACCCGTAACGGCCGTTACACCCCCCCCATAAGGTTGAAACAGATTTTCCGGGGGTTTTTTTTTTTTCCATAAAAAAAGGAGAATGTAATGGCCTATATTATAATGATGCAAGATAATTAACTGCTTGCTCTAAAAACTCGAACTGATAGGGCATGGCGAATCAATCCCGTTATCTCATAGCCCAGGCCCCACATCTCATGGGTTAGGACCTCGGCCGACCCCCCTCATAGGCCCCACATCTCATGGGTTAGGACCTCGGCCGACCCCCCTCATAGGCCCCACTTCACACGGGTTCCGCTTCACACGAGCCACCCGCCTTACACCGGCCGCCCACCCCGAGTGTGCTTCTGCATCCCGCAGGCCACCTCACTTGAGCCCGGTGTGAAAATCTCCCTGCATTAATCACCTCTGGTGAGGAGTCTCGAACACGAGATCTCCCGCTTTGATACCACTTTGATGCAGGACAATTAACCACTCGCTCTAAAAGCTTGAATTGATAGAGCATGGCGAATTAATACTTCATCTCATAGCCCAGGCCCCACATCTCATGGGTTAGGATCTCGGCCGAACTCCCCTCGTGGGCCCCACTTCACATGGGTTGCTTCACACGAGCCACTCGCTTCACACGGATGGGGGTCACCTCACATGGGCCGCCCACCCCGAGTGTGCCCTTGCATCCTATAGGTCACCCCACTTGAGCCCGGTGTGAAAATGCCCCTGCATTACATAAAGGTAACAGTGGTGGTCGTTATGGCCACTGTTACCGTTACGGAATACCTTGATATTATCTGTATTGCATGTGCCTGAACAAAGAGAACTATAATTTTTCCTTGATGCCAATAATATTGCATTGTATAGATGATGATATCACGTGATATTTCAAGTTATCGCGAGATATGATTTGGATTCCTTTATAGAGTTCCCCGATATCGTCGATACATGTGATTGGTATTGACAATATCAAGGCAACTCATGGGAGGTCAAAAAACCAAAAAAAAAAAAAAAAAAAAAAAAACAAAAAAAATTAAAAAGATTCATTTTTAATGGGAAATTTTGGGGGGAATCTCTGTGGGATATAATAGTCTATAACATTGCTCCTTTTGGAGCTTTGTGCTCTCATTGCTGGTCTCAAGCCCGGATAAAGGAGGGTTGCCTTAGGTTGGTAGATGACGTCAAACTTTTGCCATAACTTCCATCATGGATTTGAACAATGTGACATTCCAAACTCACGCTTGATAGAGTGGAATGGCGGAATAGGATTCATGTAGGGATAAGGCTTAGATGATGATGATGATGATGATGAATCTCTTGGTGGGATGTAGTGGGCACATGTATTTTTCTTACTTTTTGGTTTTTGGATGTATTGTTTGTGTTTTGGCACTTGCAATGTATGATTAATGAATCAGATGAACTCTTTTTTGATATAATTGCGTAATATTTTACAGAAAATGCACTTGTTCAAAGGAACTTATTATGCATTCTTGTTTTTTTTTTTTTTTTTTTTGGCAATGTTTATGCATTCTGTTTTTTTTTTTTTTTTTTTTTGGCAATGTTTCGAGTTCCTAAGTGTGTAATCATGTCTTTGTAACATCTCTTGAAGTTTCATTGAAAAATTCTAACAATTTCTCAATGTTTCTTAATGTTTCTCTCAGGCAATGATACATTCCCTGATACATGTGACATTTCCCTATGCTATACCAATATGTTTCCGTATCCCAAGGGCGTAATACATGCATACCGATACTGAAAACACTGGATAGACCCTGAATAAGGGCTCAGTGCTTCGTCGCTATATTTATGAATATTTCTCATGGTATTCTATTTAGAGAAATTTGATAGCTACTTGGGGGAGCAAAATTCACTTGGTCTTATAATCAAAATCCTCTAGTCATGAATTTTCTTGATCCTCTCCTCATCACCCCATCGTTTTGAAAGCATGTCTCCTTATGTGACTCGGCATGCCCATCCCAAAAGATTATTTGACCACAATCTGATTTGCCTGTCCCGAGTTGTGGGGTCCTAAGCTTGTCCGTTTTAAGATGATGTGGACAGATCGTGAGTTTTTCATTCCCTGGTTCAAGATTGGTGGGCTAAGTGTTCGGTGGATGGTGACAAAGTGAGGAATGCGATTTTCTATTCCAAGGGTTACTAGGCGCTTGGCTTGATTTTCCGTTGGCTTCTTCCATATTTGTAGGAAGGTGTGGTTGAACTGGATTTGATGAATATGTTACGTGAGTCTCATGAAAGGCCCTTCATTTGCAAATCAGTTAGTGTCTCTTTTATCTCTCTTATCCCTAAGGAGGAGCGAACTGAGGAGTTGTTCAACTTTACACTCATCAGCCTTGTTGGAAGTGTCTACAAGATCATTACTAAAGTCCTCTCAGCAGATTGAAAAAGGTGGTTGGGAGAATTATCTCATCCTCAAAGTGCCTTTCTTCTTGGTAGGTCAATTCTTGGTGGGCCTTTTCATTCTAATGAGCTTGTGGATGACTATTCCAGGAGAGGGCTGTTGGGTTACCTTTTACATTTGGATCTGGCTCAGGCGTATGATTGTGTTAATTGGAGGTTCCTTTTGGTATATGTTATGCCGTATGGGGTTTGAACTAAAGTGGTGTTGCTGGATTAGAGCCTGTATTATGTTGAGGTGGTTTTTGGTACTCATTAATGATACCCCTAAAGGCTTTTCAAGGGGCAACGTTGGATTTGGCAAGGAGACCAGTCTCCTCTGCTTTTCTTGATTGTGGCTGGGGCTTAATCCAAAATGCTTCACAAGGCAGTAAGCGCTGGGATTATCAGAAGCATGTATCTTGGTAATGGGGAGGGCGTGGTGTCCCACTCTCAATACAAATTAGAGTTGCTGCCTTTTGAGATATTTTGCTTCGTTTTGAGGTTGTTTCTTGAATGAAGGTCAATTTGGTTGTGAGCATCATTGGCATCAATCATGGCAGTCGGCAGGTTGAGGCTATTGTGAGGGAGGTGGTCTATGGGGTGGTGTCCTTCCCTATTTTGCATCTTGGCATCCCAATCTCCATTGGTAGGCCCGAAAAGGATGTCTAGGATGCTATCATTTAAAGGTTTAACATCAAGCTTGCTTCTTGGAAGGGGAAGCTCCTTTCCATTGGTTGCAGGGTCACTCTAATTAAATTAGTCTTAGCAAGTTTGCCTGTTTACTTGTTGTATGTCCTGAGATGCCCGGTGGTTGTGGCTGCAAATATCGAGTTGATGTGGAAGAAGCTTCAATTATTAAGTAGTGAGGTTGGGTGTAAATTCCATTTAGTTGCCCAGTCCAAGGTGTTTAAGCCACTGGTTTCTGAGGGTCTGGGAATTAGAGATGTCAGGATGTGCAACATTTTCCTTCTCTAGTAGTGTTGGCTTTTGGGAAATGGAGATCTGTTGTTGTTAAGGAGTTCATTGGTACAAAACGCGGAGTTGCAGACAATGGCTGGGATATCAATTGTGCTTTGCGCAATTCGGGCTCGCACATCTGGAGACCAATTTCCAAGGCTCATCCCTTCTGCCACAGTCACTTCATTTCTGAGTAGGCAATGCACATGGTATTCTAGCTTTCCTCTCTGTGAGTTATTTGAAGATCTTTATATTATATCGTCTCTTGAAGTGTTGTAGGCACCTTGTTCTAAAGAAGTGGCAGCATTGTGTGGTGCCTGCTTTTCGGGAGAAACCTAAAAGATGAGGAGATTGGGAGCTTCCACGAGGTAATGAAGTTTCTCCTGGGTGTGTACCATGTACCTTCCAATGGCGGTTGTGGATATGCATATCTGATCCTCAGAACCTTTTGGGGCTTCTTTAGTCTGATCAAATGATGAGGAGGATTTCTGTGGTGGCTCTGAGGTGCTCTGATCCTTATCCACGGATTTGCAATGCCCCTGTTCCTCTGAAGGTCAGAGCGTTTGTGTGGCCTGCATGTACTGATAAGATTCTACTAGTCGAGCACTTGCATTATAGGGATACTGCCATTCCAAACAGATGTTCTTTGTGCTTCGCGACTGAGGAATGTGTTTCCCATTTCTGTTTATTCACTGCAAGACAGTGAGAGATGTTTGGGTGTAGATTTGGAGTGCTTGGGTGTTTCTGAACCTCGTGTCTGACCTGGTGGCAGTGGTCTATGTCGACGTTGGGGTCCATTGGGTGATATCTGTGAGATATTGTGCCTTCAGTAACGTGGGTGCTGTGGCTAGAAAGAAACAAAATAATCTTGGAGGCGAAAGTTTTGTCCGTGCTCTCGATATCCTCTAATATCCTTTGGAGTATCAGTATTAGGCTTTTGGTTGGCCGCCATTCCAGCAGTTTCTCTACAGCTGGGATTCTATTCTTCAGCTTAATCAGAGTCCTCTGTGTTGGGGATAAGACTAAGTGGTATCAAACTCACACACCCTTGGTGGGTGCATGCCGTTGATGGATTCAGACAATCCATTTAGTGGTCCACCTTCTGGATGAGCCAGAGCCTGAAAATTCATGCTGATTTGAACTTCTATTCTTCAGCTTAATCAGAGTCCTCTGTGTTGGGGATAAGACTAAGTGGTATCAAACTCACACACCCTTGGTGGGTGCATGCCGTTGATGGATTCAGACAATCCATTTAGTGGTCCACCTTCTGGATGAGCCATAGCCTGAAAATTCATGCTGATTTGAAATTCATAACTATCCGATGTACATCACATTTTTGGACAGCCTGGAAAATCTTAGAGCAGTGGCCAGAAAAAACTGTAGATTGAATGGTTGGAAACAGCCTATTGCTGCAATTCTTTAACTTGTGTGCATCCATGAAGTGGCCTAGCAATTGATCAGTTCATATGGGTCCCTACTAATGGCTCAATGGTAGACTCACAAGAGTTTCAACACAGAGGTCATGGGTTCCAGTACCCATTGTGGTGTGTGTGGGTGTGTTTAAAAAAAATTTGATCAGTTCATATAGATTGACACTTGGGATACCATTTACTAAATAATAGCTGTTGCAGTGGATCTGTTTCCCCCTTTTTTTAATCTGATGAAATTGCAATGACTGTTTATCTTATGTGGCATATGAGGTTATTCAAGGATGTACGATCTATTGAAATTGTTGAATTTAGCTGTTTTTTGCTTGACATTCATGAGCAGGCGTTATATTTATTCATGATCTTTCCCAAAGGAGGACGAAAACAAGCTTACAGAAGTGGGCAGCTGAGGTGGCAGCAACAGGGACATTTTCAGCTCCTCTAGGATCTGGTGGGCCTGGTGGACTTCCTGTTCCATACATAGTTATTGGCAACAAAGCAGATATTGCCACTGAGGGAACAAGGATAAGCAGTGGCAATCTTGTTGATGTTGCTCGGCAGTGGGTTGAGAAGCAGGGCTTACTTCCATCCAGTGAAGAACTTCCACTGACAGAAAGCTTTCCGGGAAGGGGAGGCCTTATTGCCGTAAGAACTCCCCATCTTAAAGCTCATATCTACGTTTCCATGCCGGATCATTTTGGATTGTTATGTTACATGTTATTCTAGTCTTCTTTTTTCCATCAATTCATATATGTTTATGTGTTTTGAGTTGCGAGGGAATTGTTTAAAGATAACAATTGATTTTAATGGTTTGTGATTGAGCAGGATATTTGTTGTATCCAATGTTGTCACATCACATATATGATCATGTGTGATCGCATATGCCTATGCGCATATGTGGTCGCATATATATATATATATATATATATATATATATATATATATATATATATATATGAAAATAAAAAAATCAGAAAAATAGGGGATATATATATATATATATATATATATATATATATATATATATATTAAAAAAAAAAGAAAAATAGGGGATATATATATATATATATATATATATATAAAAAAAAAGAAAAATAGGGGATATATATATATATATATATATATATATATATATATATATATATATATATATATATATATATTGAAAAATTTTAAAAAAATCAGAAAAATAGGGGGAAAATAAGAAAAAAATAAAAAAAAAAGAAAGTAGGGGGAACTTTCCTAAGTTAATAGATAAATAATTTTATATGCCCTTGCAATACATTTGAGTATAATAAAACCAATTAAACAATAAATTAAACATTAAGTCATCAACATTTGACAATATAGTTAACAAATATCAATCAACAGTCAACATCAACACACTTAGGGCCTGTTTGATTTTTCGGTGCAAGTGCAAATACCTGGTAAATGACTAATTATGACAGTTTCACCCGTTTGAAAATTTTTGGAAATTCTTACCTTGGAAACCGGTTTAAAAATGTTAGTTAATATTTTTAAATCTCATGGTGATGTATGTGACATATCTGTTCCGTCCATACATTTTACCACAATATTTTGAGATATGAGTCAAAAAATCACATAAATCCAATACTCAAGTGGCCCACACCAAAAGAAACAGTAGCCTTTAGAAGTTTTTAACGGTAAGTGTATGATTTACTTTTTTCCGTGGCGTGGTCCACTAGAGCTTTGGATATGCCTCATTTCTTGGCTCATGCCATAAATTCAACTGGCATAATGGTCGAACGGTGTGGATTAGCGAAATGCATCACAGTGGGACATTTGCAATATTCTCAATTTTCGTGTTCAAAAAGTAGTTAGTCAAATCAAGCATGGTTGAAACGCTGCAAATGCGCTGGGAAATAATTATTACGTCCGTTTGCAGGTATTTACCATTGTTCCGAAAATCAAACAGGCCCTTAGTAAGCAAAATGAAGAAGCTATTTATTTATTATTGATCTATTTTAAGTTTATAACAAAATAATAGTAAATGGTAAATGGTTATGCTACTATATACATTGATCTATTTTCCATTGTGGCATTTGATCATCGCCACCATTGTCATCATCACCATCATCATCTGAGTCATCTCCTTCTTCCGCATATACTTCTTCTTCTTTTGTTTCTTCTTCATCTGTATGTATTAAAACTTCATCAACATCCAATGGTGAATTTTTAGCTTGATGACCATCATCTCCTCATTCTATCTCCTCAATCTCTTCAACGGATTGACTGCTACTACTTGCCCCCCCAGCTCCCCCCTAGCCTTCGAGTGGAAGTAGAAGTACATTCTCCAGGTGTCGATCCATATGCAATATCTTTAATTTACGCCCATGTCAGGTCCTCTCCAGCAAATACCAGGTCCTTCGTCTCTATGAGCCACTTGTTGTCTGCATTCAGCACATCTAAGCAGATAGAGTCAAAGAAACCAGGCTTTTTTTTTTCTAGTATGGAATCGTTCTCGCAATTTTTGATTGTATTGGACGAAGACCAAATCATTGAACTTCTTTTGCTTAAGGCGATTCATTTTCTTGTTGTGAATCTGCATGAAAGAAAGCGCATTTAGCATTATATATTTAGTTAATTAGCTTACACTTATAAATTGAAGTTATAATTACTAAACTTACCGCCTTGAACGTGCTCTAGTTGCGCTCGCAACCGCTGGCTGAACATGTGAGTCCAAGAATCCTCATAGCCAGCTTCTTTAGAGCTGGATCCTTCCAGTTCGCACTCTATAAGCAATTCACCAGTCAGCTGAGAAAAACAGTTTTAGTAGGTTAGACTTTGTAAATTACATTATAAAAAAACTATTTGTAAGAGAGCTGAGACATTCATACTACTTACTGGGCAATTTCATTGTCTGATGCCTGATGACGATATCCCTTGATAATATGCGCTCACTCTTTGTATAGAAGTCTAGTAAAGTTGAGATCCTGCCCTATTCTTCTCTATCTGGAATCATTCTTTTCAACATATCAATAAATCCAACCATATTCATAGTGTTTTTGCTGGATTAAGAGAAGTGAATAAACAGGTTGGGTTAAGGATGTAAGCAGCTGAATACAATGGAGATGACATTTGGCTGTCCCATCTTCTATCTATAATATCTATAATTGGCTTGTAATCATGCTCTTTATAGTTAAAATGGTCAATGATCTTATTTCTTACCCTCACTATCACATCATATATGTAACCCATTGCAGACTTCTCATCCCCGTCCACCAATCGCAACACAGTGACTAAGGGCTCGGATGCTTTTAGTGCCTTTACCACTTGTGTCCAAAAACTTTGCAAAAGAATTGTTTGTTGAACCTGTTTCCCTTCAGCCTTCTTTAACCAAGGCTCACTTGTAAAATCGTCCGACACTACAAAGCTTTTAAGGTCTGATTTTTTTGCATGTAATCTTTGTAGTGTTAAGAAGGCTGTAATGAAACGGGTGACTGCTAGACGTAACAAGTTACCCCCAATGTGCTTCTCATTTGACTGAGAAGAATGACGTGTTTGTACATAAAGACCACAATGTGAAGTAAAGGTCGTTACATAAAGGTAACGATGGCAACCGTTACACGTTACGGGATCATAACGGCCGTAACAACCGTTATAGAAAAACATACCCGTAATTGTCGTTAACGACACATTACATCCCCTATAAAGGTCATAAGAACCCTGTAATGGTTTATTATGGGACATATACATGTTTTTCATAGTTTTTAATCAACATTACGGGGCAGATATAGGTTTTTCAGGTGTTTTTTCAATAAATAAAAAAATAAAAAAGAGAGACTGTAACGGCCGTTATGGGGCATAGCAATGTACCGTTATTCCCCGTATCGTAAAGGTAACGGCAGTAACGCCATTGCTAATGCTACTTTAACACCTTGATAAAGACCGTGATTCTTCTAGCCCTTGCAATCACATTTAAAAATAACTTACCTATATCTTCTAACATCAGATTAACACACGGGCCACACATGGGTCAAAAATAAAAGATGCTTCTTCTCCATAAGAAGACGACCGGCTAATACATATGAGGTTGCGTTGTCTGTAATTACCTGTATAACGTATTCCTCACTTATTTTCTCAAATACATTATCTAGTAAGCTAAATAAGTATTCTCCAGTATGCGAATGACCCGATGGATCCACGGATTTCAGGAACATTGTCCCAGCTGGACAATTTACTAGAAAGTTAATGAGAGACCGATCGGATCTATCGGTCCATCCATCGGTCATGAGTGAACACTCATATGTTTTCCACGATTCTTTATATTCGGCTTTAAAGGATCGCGTATAATCAACTTCGGCTTTGAGGCACGTCTCCCTCATTTCATGATATAAAGAAGGTTTAAGTCCAAGTCCTAATTTACCTATTACCTCAACCATAACTTTGAAGCTTCTCGATTTAACTGCATTGAAAGCAATGCTGGTTTGGTAAAACCACTTTGCAATATATCGAATAGTAGTATTCCTATATTTTTGTTTATACCGATTTTTGAAAGTTGCTTGAGCTAGCCTTTTGCCCCGACTCCTTTGGTCGACCACATCCTCGGGGTGTGGTCTGCACCATCTATCCATGGGCTCATGCCCTCGGGCTCTTTTCAAGGCTGTTGGTTGCAGTCTAGACCGGCCCGTTGAACTAGGGGGAATAGGACTAACTTCATCTATGTTTATATCTTCATACGCGCCTTGTTCCATATATTCCTCATGACGTACGGCACTATCGCATCTCTTTCTCGATTGTTTATCAATATACTCCATGATCTCCCTTTGGATTTCTGGAGTAATTTTGTTGCATGCTTTTGTACTTGACCATGGTAAATGTGCAAGGTGTTGCTTATGCCGCGCAATGCCACCGGAACCCACATACCCACATAACTCACATATTATGTGAGTCTTATCCGGAGCACTACGATAGTGCCCATACTTCAAACTCGGGTCATTCAACTTGGGTTTCAAAGAGAAAGATTGGGAAGAAGATATGGTGTTGGTGTGTGTTCTTCATGTTATAACTTGTAAGTTGTAAACTAGTAAAAACTAAAGTAAAGACTGAAGAGAGAGAGAGAGAGAGAGAGAGAGAGAGAGAGAGAGAGAGAGAGAGTTACACTTACATTTATACTAGTAGTAGTAGAAAGGGAGAGGGGAAAAGAAAGTAGAGAGAGAGAGTAGAAAGGGAGAGGGAAAAGAAAAGTAGAGAGAGAGAGAGAGAGAGAGAGAGAGAGAGAGAGAGAGAGAGAGTTACAAAAACACAAATTACACAATTTAAAATTCGGAAATATATTCTTCACTTCTTGTCTTCACTCTCAACTCTTGAATGTTGTAGACTTGTAGTCTTCTACTCTTGTTGCTCTTGCTCTTATAGAACGTAAATTCTTTCATTTGAGTTTGAACTCTTACTTGATTCTTGAAAGTTGAATCTTATGAATCTTCTTGTAAGTTGTAAGTAACAAACTAAAAAAAAAAATGTTTTGAGTCTCTTGACTCTTAAATGTAAAGAAAGAGAGATAGAAAGAGAGTGTGTGTATGAATATGATTATGATTTATTTATGAATGAATATTATGTAACTTTCTAGAGAATGAATATTAATAAATTAGAGAATGTAGAAAATGACATAAATGAGAAATATGAGATGTAAAAAATGAAATGATATTTAGAAGAAACTAGAAAGAGATAGAAGTAGAATTAGAAAATGAAATGTGAGACTTGAGTTGATTTGAATTCAATTTCGACGTATTCTTGCTTGCTTTACTTTCTTGAATCTTGAAAGAAATATGGAGCTTAGGCCATGGAATTATGTAAGAGAGAATGAGAGATTTGAGATTTTGAAAGTGTAAGAGAGTAGAGATAGATAGATAGATAGATAGAGAGAGAGAGAGAGAGAGAGAGAGAGAGAGAGAGAGAGAGAGCATGTACTATGCAAATAGGAGGGTTTGAATGCCTTTTTATAGGGGAAAAAAGGCAGATTTTTTTTTATTTTGTTTTTAAATAAATAATTTCCAACGGTCAGATTTTTGACCGTTGGCCAATATGCAATCACATATTCTCGCACGAGTGGCATATGCGATCGCATATGTACAGAAATCGCATATGCCACTGTCGCATATGAAATTTTTGCTCCTTTGTGCGCATATGTGATTGCATATGCGAATGTGGGATCGCACATGACAACACTGGTTGTATCCTTGCCGTTCCTTCGATCCTTACATAGTACAACCCAAAAGTAGATAATTTTTCCCACATTAAGGATAAAAAAGTTTTATTCCATTTCTATGGTTAGGTTTCAGTTCTTATTTGTTTTCCTTACCTAAGATAGTTTAGAAGGCTTCTGGTAATTGTTGTTGCAACTTATTTAGAGCTTTGGTAAGTCCACAAACACCTCCACACACAGCCACATGTGCCAACTTGACATTCGTGGGACATCTGAACCATGCATTAGGGGGCTTGACCATGTAGATGATTTGGCCCAAAGTTCAGTCTGGTCAACTCATTTGGTGGGCCATGCATGTACAGTAATGAAGGATGCCTTAAAAAGGTTGCCAAGGTCCACACTCAAGGCTAGGGTGTGACCTACTTGATGAGGGGGTTGCCTTGATTTGGGCCAGGTCGACCACACAGTGAGTCCCACCCGATGCATGGTTCAGATGTCTCACATCTGCTGCCAGTTGTGGTCCTTTGGAGGTGCCAAAGTTCCTTTATTCGCAGTGGGCTTTTGATGTTGAGAACTTCTTGTTGATGTTAAGTCACCCCTTAAATTTAACAAATCCATGTTGCAATAAATGGAGGATCTTCTCATAGATCTATACCAAAAAAAAAAAAAAAAAAAAAAAAAAACCAGGACTGATGCAGGTCATGAAATTTAAATATGATATGCAAGATTTCAGGCTTATATCATACTAATTTAGAAACAATAACATAAAAATTCCACATCCCACACAAAAGTTTAAACATTCAAGCAAGGAGAATCTGTGTGGGGCCAGGCCTACACAGGTTAGGACTGGATCAGTAAAATTATGGACCAAACGATGCTCGAAGGGAAATAGAAATCATCCACACATGCACAGTAACCAACCCCTAATCCAAGGGATTCACCAATTTCAATTCAAGGAACCCTAGGGTGAGAAAAGGGGTAGAAATTGAGGATTTAGGACAATCTAGGGTTAGGGTTGGGGAAATCAGATGAAAGAGGAGTAAAAGAGAGGAGAAAAGAACCTGAAACCAACTCGCATGCATGGACAACGCGAGGGGGGGGGGGGGCTGACGCACGTGCGTTGATGGCTGGTTGCACGTGCGTGGGGCCCACGAATCCAAAACGACTTGGGCTTCAAAACCCCAAAATCTCACGTTGATCCGACGAACGGCCTGGGCGTGGTGCTTCGTCTGCTGCAAAAACTAATGGATTCGAAGCAAGGATGGTTGTAGAAGGTGAGAGATATGGATGGAAGAAGGTAGGGGCGGATTAGAATAGGCATGGCTTCGCACCACAGTAGTTAACCCTTCGAAAAGGGAGGGCTTCGCATCCACTTGAATTTTTTCACAACTCAGAAACTCAGAGAGCAGAAAAACATGCAGAAATTTTTATTCAACTTCAATAAATCGAAAGAACTACAAGGGGTGCCTATTTATAGGGAAAACCCAATACTCCAAAACTTGCGTTATGTGCGCAACCTATTACTTGGCGATGAAGTAAATTAAAATAAAAACCAATCAAAGAAATCTAAAGCGTTCATGATATTCTAAATAATATAAATAAACAAAACCTAAAATATGAACTTAATCTGACTAGTGGGCCCCGATCATGAGATCCCATGATGGGCTTTACTTGATTATCGGGCCTACTCTAATGAACCAAAACTCCGTTTTCTCACTAGGAGGTCCTCTCTAGACATCGTCATCGATCCAGATCGATGGTGGGGCTCTCCCTCTCATTCCGTACATGCGTAGGGGCGGCGTGCGTGCGCGATGTCCCCATCAGGGATTCTCTGGAGAGACCATGTTCCCTGTTTGTGACAAACAAGGGGCTTCCCTCTTGTGCACCAAGTTTGTACATTTGAGGCCGATGGTTGGCTTATCCAAGCCATTGATCTGATGGCCTTCATCATGGATGGACAATTCCCTTCATCATGGATGGACAATTCCCAAATATTGTCCTGAATTGGTCAACTCTTAACCTTTGGATTGTTGGCATGTAAATTCATGGTAAAAATAAATACACCATTAGTCCATATTCAATGGAGAAAGGACCAGAGATTTGATGGCTAGGATCTTGCAATCTAAGAGATTTGGGGGTCGTGGTCCATCCATGATGGGGCCATCAGATCAATGACTTGAACAAAGCAACCATGGGCCCCACATGTACAAACTTGGTGCACAACAAGTTCTCTGTTCACAAACTGGGAATTTGGCATACTTTCTCATATTTTATATGCTACAGAAATTCTAACTTCAACTGTTGCCTGCTTAAACCAGCTGATTCCTTGACGATTAATGCCTGATCTCAAATCTGAAATTAGAGAAGAAACTTAATCAAGATTCAGTTGAACAGTTACGTCTCACTATTTTTAAAGCCTGAGAAAATGAAATAAATAAATAAATAAAGTTTCAAAAACTCGATTATTTTTCCCTTCTTTGAATGTCTAAACAAGATAAGTTGTCACTATTAAAGTCTGCTTAAAGATTTTGGAAAAAACTTGGTCCTAATTCTGCTCTAGTTAAGTTTATAAAGGTTTGGCCGTTCAAACTTGTATGCAGCACTGTGACAGAGTATTCTCTAGCCTTTCCTACCTTCCAACCATTTCTTTCTTCATAGATAACTGAGAAATCTATCAAAGGATCAAATGGTCAAAATATCTTCCCTACTGACATGAAGGCAGATGTTTGACGTAAGCTAACAGGGACCTGCTTTTTCCCGTCTTCAAACTTAATTTCTTGAAATTTTGTGAGTTTTAAATTGGAAAACATCCCTAATGTTGGATGTTATCATTTTCGATGGTTTTCTTCAATTTATTCAAGAGTTTAGGGGGACATTTTATGATTTCTGACATAAAATTCTCTAAAATTTTCAGAGGAAGATGGTGCATTGCGACTTGGTTACAGAGAAATTGTAGTGTGTTTAGATTTTCACTTTGTACAACTGATCCCATGGTTCAACAATCCACACCATCGATAGGATAGGTCAAGCATTCTGTTTTTGCTTCTGATGGAATCAACAACTTCTCATATCTACTTTTATGATGAATAACTACAGTTTCTTAACCAGTCTATAGCAAATTTCAAAGGTTTCATAGACAATTCTATGTATTCCAAATGTTTCCCACCCTATTGCTCACTTTCTTTTTTATTTATTTATTTATTTATTTATTGTAGCAAATCCAAACTTTCACATCTGGCTTTTTTAGTTTCTTGCACATTTCCGTGTTTGTTTTACAATGTATTTCTTGGTAGTTCTGCTTCACTTGCATGTTTAAGGTTTCCAACACTTACCGGGCACTGAGTTTACTGTTTCCATTTCACACTTCGCTTCCCGTATTTGTTTTCCACTCAGTTAACTGAAGTTTTGTGCAAGAACAACAAGTGAACTGATTTCTATACAGATGTCCTGACATTGTACTCTAAACAAATATTTATAACCTCTTTAAGATCCTTACTTGGACCTAAGAAGTTAAAACAAGCAGAAACTACCTCGAAACAAACAACCAGCTAATGACAGGACTGCTTCTGAATTTTCTACTGTCATAATAGACTAATAAAACACATACTATACACCTGTTTACATGACCAAAATTAGACCCTAAAAATATTATTTTAAGGATTGAATTTTGTGAAAATAGTTATAGAAATGGGTTGTGGTTATATGGATATAAAAAAGAGGTTTTTTTTTTTTTTTTTTTTTTTGCCATATACGTCCCCCCCCTTTGGCTATACAAAGACAAAAACCCCCTTTCCTTTTCATATTTGTAAATAACACTGTTTTTGCCCGGTATACACAAATCTCCAAACTATCAATGCTGAGATGACAGCTTTACTAGGATTAGTTAAGCTACCAAATTCCAGTGGGGTAGCCCAGATGGCACGTCCTAAAGAATTGACCCATCTAATGGTTCCCCCCTGCGAGTAGGTTGCACGTGTCTGCAAGATCTAAGCCATCTAATGGGTTAGCCCCACCATGCAGATGGTAGTGCTTGTAAGATTTGAGCCATTCAACAGGTTACCCCAATGTTGTCAATATCATACGATTTACGATTTGAGTCAAATCTTAAGCAAAATGATTTGAATCCCACCTTTGAATCCCTTTTTATATGAGTCTTACGATTTTATGATTTGAATCCTACAGTTTACAATTCAAATCCTGATTTACGATTCAAGTTATACTTGTTCTTTTCTATTTTAAGCTTCACTTGGCTTTCATTTTATGTTTTTGAATTGGGGGCTTTAAGAATCATTTAGAAAAAAAAAACCCTTAAAGAAAAAGAATCATTTAGAAAAGGTAAATTATTTTATTTTAATCTTTATAAAAGATTAAATGATATATATTTTCTTCAATGTTAAATTGTAGAGTTATATATATATATATATATATATATATATTGAAAAATTAAAAAAAAATCAGACTATACCCTATGCTAATTGGATGTCCCTACATCCATTAGATCCTAGTTTCTTTTTATTTAATAATCTTGTGATACGATGTTGGTAGCTTAGGTTAGGATTATGCATGATACTCTTTTGATATTTCATGATATTTGTGATGATTATAGCAATGTTTTTTTTTTTTTGGTTAAATACCTCAATTCGGCTACTTGATCTCACAAGTTAATTGGTTTATGCATTGGTCCTGCATCGGTGAGTCTGCTATGAAGATGACCCAACTTAATTTGGGTGGTCCTCTCACCAAGTGATTCACGACACTTGTACCAGTGTGGCGTGTGCAAGATCTAGGCCATTCATGATCATCAGATAACAAACATCTGATGCAAGCCATGCTTCAAAATTACAACCATCGAATTATCCTAAGCATCCAATCAATTGCATGCAATAATCGATGGTCAAAAGGTGATCAAAGATGATGGTAACCATGCAGTCAATGGCTATATAAAAGGACAGCAGCAGAAAGTGACCAACATTTGAAGAGTCAAAATCATCCAACCCATGAGGCTTGGAGTGAATGAACATTAAAAAAGGAGCGTGTTTTTTGCAAAAAAAAGAAAAACTCCGGTGGGGCAACCAACTGAACAGCCATATCCAATATGCAAATGCCACATGGGCTTCACATTGCATATCACCAAAATACCATGTAAGGCATTTATTAGGCCTTACCATCTTGTAAGGCATGTTACAGCATTGTAAAATAGTAATTTCAACATGCTAACAACTCAAAAGTAACACTATTTACACATCCTACCATCATCCACCAACAAAATTTAACCACGGGGATTTTTGCACAAATACATAAAAAGTTTGGCGTCATTTACAAATACGAAAATAAGAGGTTTTTTCTTGTATAGACAAAAGGGAGGGGTGCTCGTGCAAAAACTCTAAAAAAATGATTTTGTGAAAATAATTTCAGTAAAGCATGAATCTTTTGAGCACTGCAGGTTAGTGTGCAAAAATCACTCTCCCTTAGATTGTGACCACATGATTCTTCAGCTGTTGGAAAGAAACTCAACACTGACATGTTCCATGATTTGGTTCCCTGTTGATGCAAGTTTCTTCACCGTCTCATTGACCATGATATATTTCCTGTGCTTCGATTAATTTCACTTTTAAAAAAAGGCTCCTCTAAAACCATCCTTAATACGTCATCCTTCAAGCACTCTTTGGTTGTGGAGCTGATCAAAATCTCACATTGTGTTGGCTGTCTCTAGTGTGAAATCTAGTGTGAAATCTCTTAAATTAAGCAATACCACATTACCACCAAATTCTGAATAAATAATCAATATCTTAATCGCTGAAACCTTCACCTTTGAATCTCCATCTTCGAGACGGTAGTTCTCTATCCGAGTTGTGTTCTTTTTCCCAAATCAGTTCTCTCTCAATCATTCCACCTCAACTTTTCATTTCCACACAGCATCTGGAAAATCTTCATATGGCAATGAATGTAGTTTTTCTTGCAGAAAAATCATATGATCTGAACTGCAGTTTAAAGATCAGATCAGTTTATTAATTGAAATGTTAGAACCATAGGTTTGAGACTGCAAGGTTTTTTGAGTAGGAAACACAAAGCCCTTGGGAGGGCTTCATAGAGAAATCATTAATGGAATGGGAAATGATCTATGTTCTACTTCTCACTTGCGAGGTTTTCCAAGAAGAAAACCCCAAAGTTTCGTTTGGTGAGCCATGCGCCCCCCCCCTCTTGAGTTCTCTCATTCATTTGGTTGGTGTTTTTGAACTATGAGGAACACCATTTGTTTAGGGTTCTTGGGGAGTGTCATCCCCTAAACCAATGGATGTGTAGGGTTATTGGGAGTGTCATCCCATTTCTTTAGGGGAGGGATGAGTAACCAGCTTTATTGCACCAACCAGGTAGATACAAAGCAGCTACCAGGGGCTTAAACAATAGGAAAGACAAGAGCTTCACCCCTGAAAAAGATTAGACAATAACTGCACTACTGTCCAAGCACAATCACCATTGCACCTTCTTTAGCTTCTGTATCATGTATCTCTAACGGTATCTACAGTGGACAAAATGATGACAGGTCCTAACTCTGATTGATGACAAGTGGCAAATGCTGGTTGGAAGTGCTGCAAATCGATTGATGTAGGAGAAACTTTTACTTCTAGAATTTCATGCATGTACACCAAAAAACTTAGTCCAATGTAGGAAAATGTTTGTTAACTAGAAATTTTAATTGAGTTCAATAATATCTACTGATGCAAGAGAAACTTCATAATTGCCAGGATTCGACACTGAAACACCACACTATCCTATTTGTATTATCTTCCTTCTCACAGTGTCAATCTCCTCTCCAATCTGATAATCACCGGTTCCCATAGGGTTTGGGCCAGTGAACCTACACGCAGCAGAAGCCCAGGATAGGAAGGGATGCCGACTTACATCCCAAGATAGCCGTAAGCACACCCCCCCCCCCTTTTTTTGCTTTTCCCCCAACCATGTAATGTAGTTTTAGTACATAGGTAAGTGATAGCTATCTTGTCTCCCACTCATTAGATGAGCTCTCTCTCTCTCTCTCTCTCTCTCTCTCTCTCTCTCTCTCTCTCTCTCTCTCTCTCTCCTGAGTTTTGAATCTTTCTCTTGGCGTACTTTTGAGTCTAGATGGTCTGATGGTTAAGACACAATATTTGGAATGCAACTTTAGTGAGAATAGTTATAATAGAGGTGAGACTGGTTAAAATAAATTGCCAAGAGATCCATCAAAGGAAGTTTTTTGCTAGCTTGGATGTATAGTTCAAAGGGTGTGAAGTTTGATGAGGATGTTTGCAATAGAATTAAAGCTGTGTGGATGAAGCAGAGATGTGCATATAGAGCATTGTATGGTTTTTGCATGCCAATGGCACTGAAAGTTATATGGGGAACAATATTGTTCAAACAACATGAGAAGAGGATGAGTGGAAGGCTAGGAAGGATGGTATCAAGAATATGGTAATCCGAAACTGTGTATGAGTGGCCCATTAGGATGCCACAAAAACTAGAGATGACCAGAGTAAGGAGGGGAACCGTGATTAGGGTTGTGGGGCTTGAAAGAAGGATGGGGAGAAGATCTACGAGGAGAAGGGATGTGAAGGCTTCATTTGTTGAGTATAAGGTCACAATTAGCAATGAATGGTGAAACAAGATTCATAAAGATGACCTCAAATAACTAGGACAAGTCTATAATGATGATAACCTTCTGGTCATATCAGGTTGTGAAAAAAGTATAGTGTCGTACAACAGAGCTCACCGTCAAAGTAGCTAAAGTCATGCGACACTATTGCATGGAGTAATGAAAGCCTATCAATTTTTTTTTAAACTCTCATTGGTTTGCCATTTTTTGCAATATATCTTCTTAACTTGATCGAACTAAATTGATGCAGGACAATTAACCACTTGCTCTAAAAGCTCGAACAGATAGAGCTTGGTGAATTAATCCCTTTATCTCATAGCCTAGGCTCCACATCCCATGGATTAGGACCTCGGACGAACCTCCCTCGTGGGCACCACTTCACATGGGTTCTGCCTCACATGAGCCACCCGCCTCGCATGGGTGGGGCCTGCCTCACATGGGCCACCCACCCCGATGTGCCCTCACGTCCCACAGGCAACCCCACTCGAGCCCGGTGTGAAAATGCCCCTGTATTAATTCCCCCCAGCAAGGCGTCTCGAACACGAGACCTCCCACTCTGATACCACTTTGATGCATGACAATTAACCACTTGCTCTAAAAGCTCGAACTGATAGAGCATGGCGAATCAATTCCTTTATCTCATAGCCTAGGCCCCACATCCCATGGGTAAAGACCTCGAATGAACCTCTCTCGTGGGCTTCACTTCATATGAGCCACCTGCCTCACACGGGCTGCCCACCCCGAGTGTGCCCTTGCATCCCCTAGGCAACCTCGCTCGAACCCTATGTGAAAATGCCCCTGCCTTATAAATATTTGAAATCTTTTAGCAAGGAAAACTGATAACCTACATCCGAATGTATGCTACCTTGCCATTCAACCCCATCTTTCCTGCTGACACACCACTTGTGTAGGGTGTCCATACTATGCAAATGATAGGCCCTACCATAAAGATCACCTGACACAAAAATCCGATTGATCTGCTCCTGGTTAAAGAAAAAATGGTAACAATATTGTATATCGTAATTGTGACAGTCCCAACCTTACACAATACGGGGTTGAATTGGCTGGCTGGAAAAAAAATGGACCTTGTTGGCCAGCAAGGTCCAATATGGGCCATATCGCCATTGATATGGCTGTGAAGGCCCTCTTTTGTAAGGCTCTCTTTTGTTTCTTCTTCTTCTTTTTGTCCGTTTTTTTAATTTTTTTTTAAATTTTTTAAACTTTTCTTTTCTATCATCTTCTTTTTTCTTTTTTCACTTTTGTCTTCCTTTCAACCCTACAGGAAGCTGAAAGACTTATTTAGATCAAGCCTAAGCCTATCGTAGGACAAACCACAAGATTTTGCATGGGGTTCAACAAATCAAAGCTGAATGGACCATTTTGGGAAAAAAATTGGGAAGAAGGGGAACCATCACTTTTTTTTTTTTTTTTTTCATCTTTTTCTTTTTTCAATGTAATGGACCATAATTCACCAAAGCATGCTTGATTTTGTTTAAGGCCTAATTGGTTGACTTTTAGCAGGTAAAGCTGACATCTAATCAAAGGAGGGTTTGATACACCATTGAATAAAAATATGGGGAAAAAAGATGGATTCTGGTGTTTACACTTGATTTTTCCTATTTTTCCATTAAAAAAAAAGATTTTTGGGCCAAAAAATAAATAAAGAAAGAAATGGGCCAGTAGAAGCCCCCATCATTTAGTATGGGTCCAATTCACTCTTTATCGTCTCATCGTAGACCCGGTTGATTTGCCCATTGATACTGTTATTCAAAACCTTGGATATGCTCATTAGATTGACCACACTGTTCGAATTAATGGACTACTAACAGTTTGAATAAAGCATACATGTTTGGCCCACTAAAAGACTGGATCAACCAAATTTCTGATATTGGTAACCTTCATGATGGGACTTACTATTTGCATGGTATTGATGTCTTAAACAAGTGACATGTTGGCGGGAAAGATAGGGTTGTATGACATGTGATGCAGGACACATGATTTAATGCTAGCATGTAACGTGGAGATTATGAAAGAGTCCAAAAAGTAATTCAATTAACAAAAGATGCTAACCCACCAAGTAATTAAGAGAAAACAATAGGAAATAAAGTCTGATTTAACTTAAATCACATGCCCGCATGTTAAGAAATCACATAAATCAATTAAAACTAGGCTCGATGAAATGATAGAACTTCCAATTTAGCATAGACACGTTCCACACTCAAGCAAGGTATCCCGTATCGGTATCGGTTGGTGTAACGGTGCCCTCCGATACCGCTACGGATACGGGGGTGTAACGACGATATGAGGGTGTAATAGCCCGTAACGGCGCAAATTTCTTTTTTGCTAATAAAATTTGAAAAAATATGGATTAAATTCCGAATATTCTAAGCATTCCAAATATACATTCATTTATAAATTGGAACATGTTTATGGTGGTGTAACGGTCCACTCTTTGGTGAGAAGTTGTATCGGACTGTCTGATGAATTTATAAACCAGATAACCTGAATTTGACTACAAAATTCATATATTTAATTTTTTAACTATCTACTAACAATAATAGATATATTAGAATGAATGTAATATGAAAATATCTTAGATTAGGTGTTTGCAATTATTTTTGAGGATTTCTCAAACATACCTGTGGATGTGACTGTGATTCCTGTCTATGACCTGTCATCCTCAAGTCAAGAATATTAAAAAAAAAAAAAAATTAGTGTCTGATATACTCCCCTGCAACTTGATTAAGGATTACTTGATTGGTTGTCAGGGGAGCTATTTTAAATACAAGTTCAGCAGTGTCAAGTGTGTGCTTGGCTTCTTGCAATAATACTGCTGTGAACTGTCTGCTGTAAATACTTACCTTAATACAAATATATACTTATAATCACAAGTCACCACCAAAATGAAAATCTGTTTTTTTGTGGTTGCTTAAGCTCCACATCATTGTCATCGTCATCATCAGGCTGAGGCTGTCCAATAGGTGTAGGTGCTGCATATCCATAATATCTAGTTCTAGAAGGAAATACTAGATCAACGAAACCAGAGGATGATCAAGGTTTCAAATGTAGATAAGCGACCAGCGTGCGCGAATGGCGTAGTAAGCGTGGCGCTAGGTGCCGACGACTAGGCAATGACCAAATCGTAAATCCCCATAGTAAGGATATCCACTACGTAGCGCAAGGTCCGTAGCGTAAGCTACAATGTATTTTTTACTATTTTATTTTTTTATTATTTCACATTTTCCATGTTAAGGAATGTGACACTTATATTATACTTGATACTTTTAACCTATGAGTATTTCTTTTCATAATTGTGACTTGTGGTTTGAGAGTCTTAAGATTGTTGAGTGCGTTGGCTTTGATGATGAGTAACTAATAACTTTTTTGGATTTGGATTGATTGGATATTTTTATAATTTTTTCTTTTTTTTTCACTATTTATAGATAAATAAAAAAATGGAGTATCGGAGGACGCACATATTTATAACATGAATGTGATAGAGCTTAGGTTCTATTTAAAACACTCTTATAACCACCATAATCATAATGGATATCTATAACCATAAGAATATCCATCATAATAACCAGGACCCATAATCATAATCCAATTAACCATAAGAATATCCATCATAATAACCAGGACCCTGAGCCTGCTGATGTTCCGGACCTCTCGGACCCGGTGCACCACTAGATGTACCCTCTTGCTGGCTGTATCGTGACTCGGTACACTCATAAGTCCGACCTCGTGTACTACCTTGTCGATGTTCATCGGCATCGCGATTTGTAGACTACTGTATAGGGTGCTGAGCAACACCAGAAGTGCCAGCACCAGGAGCAGGGGGGTCATCATCATTATCATCCGACACGGTCACGCTACCACTGCTCGTACTCTTTTGTTGATCTTGAGTCGTACCCGTACTTGGCATAAACGCTGCCCCTCTTATTGGGTCCAACACATCTGCACGACTCTCTTGTTGCGCTCTGCGTATTTCTGGGTCATCAATTTCCAATTCTTCACTATCCTCTTCAATTTGCTTTTCTTTTGTTTCCAACCAAGGTAGAAGCGGGTTATCCTCGTCATAAATATTGTCCATGTTTATTGGACAGTAGTCTGCATCATCAGCGGCTGTAATGCTCCTATGATGTCGTCGCATTCTTAGTTTTATATTGTAGTGCATGAAGACAAGTTTATCTAATGTCGTAGTTTACAATCTATTCCTATTCTTTGAATGAATAAGCGCAAAACAACTCCAATTCCTTTCGTAGTTAGAGGAAGATGTTGTCTGGCTCAACTTTTACTCCAATTTTTTGGAGAGCCTTCGTACTCTCTCCGAAATTAATCCACCATTTGGCCGGTTGTAACCTAGATACTGCATGCTGTGTAAGAGCATCTCCAAAGCTACCTAGGCGGTTTCCAAATGTATCTAATTCATTCAACGCCTTTATTTGCATATCTAAGTCAGGCTCTAATCTATTTTTCACATTCTTTAGCCTAACACGAACTTCATCATCCGCAACAAATGATTGGACATATCTGTACCTAGGATTTAGGTAGTAACCTGCTGCATGAAGATCATGATGGAGTTGTCTTGTCCATCTCCTGTCGATCATCTTCCAATAAGACTCCCAGCTTCTACAATCACGTTGAATTGCCAACTTTGCTTTATCCATGACATTGTATAGGAAGCCCATGGTAGGTGCTTCGTCGGTTTCAACAAGACGGAGTACTCTCATTAGTGACTCCACCTTTAGGATCGACTTGACCCTCTTCCATTATTTGTTGTCCCGTATGGTGTTCGCAACTTCAACCGGTGTCCCTGATGTCTTCTGCCCATGTTTTGTATTGAGCCATTCTCGGGAAGCGAACATCTCACTCAACTCTCCCCTATGCTGGAATAAACTCTCTAATTTTATAAAGTTTGTTGTGAATCTAGTCGCCGCAGGCCTCAACAACTCTCGTCCTTTCGTGAACTTTCTCATTATTGCGACTACTTGATTATGGTTGTAAATAAACGTCGTCACTTCTTTTGCCCTTTCGACCATTTCCTTAACATTCTTCTTCTTCCCAATATCTTCCAATATAAGATCAATATAATGGGCAGCACATGGTGACTAAAAAAAATGTTCTCTTATTCATCAACATATGTCCTGCGAGCTTATATGATGCTTCATTATCTGTCACAATCTGTACTACATTCTCCTCTCCAATCTCTTCCACAACTTTATCCATTAGTCTAGTAATATAAGTAGAATTTTTTGTTACCTTTGAGGCATCAATTGACTTGTGGTATATAGTTCCTAAGTGGTAGTACACCATGAAGTTGATCATGTTGCATCTGGTTAGGCCAGTCCAACCATCACACACAATCGTGCATCATCTGACTTGCCATACAGGTTTAAAGGTGGCCACATATGCTTTTACATCCGCATATTCTGCATCTGTCCATTTCCCCCTAATCTCCTTAGCCGTGGGAGCTTTTATTCCTTCATCTGCTTCTGCTGATGCATCAATTACCACTGCGTTAGGAGGTATGTTGGCATGTATAAATAACTTTGTTGCTGCTCTACCTAATTTCTCAACAGAAGTTCTACTCCACATTTGTTTTATCTTCTTTTGTTTAGTTGATTCTTTCCTAAACAGGATTGGATCAATAGAGGGTCTCCTAGGCTCATTTACTTCTTCATCCAAACGTATAGGGGCATCACGTGAAGATGTCTGTCGTCGGCTCCCAAACACACGTCGTAACCCACCAAACCTACCCCCCTTGCAGAAGCAGTTGTACTCCCACTCCCACTGCCCTACTGACCCATGCGTGCCAAACACGCAGCGACGTTCTTCCTCTTCACGAGCTAGACGTAAGCTCTCTCTCCTAGCTATAGTTAATTCCCGATCTGAATCTTCGTTAGAATCAATAATATCTTTATCACGAACGCCTATATATTTAGGACCAAACATCTCCTGTCGAGTTGCATCCAAAACATCATCTTTCTTCTTTTGTACAATAGCACGTTTATCCTTCGACTCATCCAGAGTAGCTTGCATTAAAAGCATTATCTCTTTCGGTACTCTAGTACATCCCGCAACTTGACCCTTTCGATGTGCCAAATGTTGTTTGAGACGGGTAATTCCACCCTTTATTAGAATATTACAATAGTTGCACTTCATTTGGTGCCTAGTACCACCAACCCTCTCACAATGTTGCCATCCAATATCCTCACTTGTTTGCCAGACCCAACATTTCTTTAGGTTTATATAGATACTAAATAATTAGATATAGATTAGATATGAGTGTATGACCTATGTCAATAAAAATGATTTTATGTTCTAAGTTCTAACTAAACCCTAAGAAGCTCCAAAACCTGTCCAATATAAGCAAATAAAAACATAAAGTCACTAATTTGAAAATAGAAAAAAATTATAAAATGATACCACAAATCTGTAAAATGCACATTGACATGTTCTACTATAATTAACAAATAACACATCAAATTCTATGATTAAATCAACAAACCATTCATTAAAAAATATTTTTTTCGAATTAAAAAAAAGGGCTGAAATTAGTGCGTAAATAGAAAAAATATAAAAATATATAAAATGACACCATAAATCTGTAAAATGCACATTAACATGTTCTACTATGATTAACACATCATATTCTATGATTAAAACAACAAACCATTCATTAAAAAATGATTTTTCAAATTAAAAAAAAGGGCCGAAATTAGTGCGTAAATAGAAAAAAATATAAAATGGCACCACAAATCCGTAAAATGCACATTAACATGTTTTATTATGATTAACACATCATATTTTATGATTAAAACAACAAACCATTTATTAAAAAATGATTTTTCGAATTAAAAAAAAAGGGCCGAAATTAGTGCTAAATAGAAAAAAATATAAAATGACACCACAAATTTGTAAAATGCACATTAACATGTTCTACTATGATTAACACATCATATTCTATGATTAAAACAGCAAACCATTCATTAAAAAATGTTTTTCGAATTTAAAAAAAAAGGGTCGAAATTGGTGCGTAAATAGAAAAAAAATATAAAATGACACCACAAATCTGAAAAATGCACATTAACATGTTCTACTATAATTAACACATCATATTCTATGATTAAAACAACAAACCATTCATTAAAAAATGATTTTTCGAATTAAAAAAAAAAGGGCCGAAATTAGTGTGTAAATAGAAAAAAATATAAAATGATACCACAAATCTATAAAATGCACATTAACATTTTCTACTATGATTAACACATTATATTCTATGATTAAAACAACAAACCATTCATTAAAAAATAATTTTTCGAATTTAAAAAAAAAGAGCCAAAATTAGTGCGTAAATAGAAAAAAAATATATATAAAATGACACCACAAATCTGTAAAATGTACATTAACATGTTCTACTATGATTAACACATCATATTCTATGATTAAAATAGTAAATCATTCATTAAAAAATTATTTTTCGAATTATAAAAAAGGGCCAAAATTAGTGTATAAATAGAAAAAAAATATAAAATGACACCACAAATCTGTAAAATGCACATTAACATGTTCTACTATAATTAACACATCATATTTTATGATTAAAACAACAAAACATTTAATAAAAAGTATAAATACCTATTTTTGATGAATTTCTGGAAAATGGCCCACGGAGCTTCAATTCAAGAAAATCCTTAATATAATGTGTTTTTATCTCAAATACCAAGCAATGATTGGCTGAAAATAGTAATAGAAGGATTTAGTAAGAGTTTGGAAGAAAATAGTTTTAAAAAAACTGAAAAAACAGAGCTTAAAAAGAAAAAAAAAAAATATGTCCGTTATTTGACCGTTACGGGGCAGTAACGGCCGTTACGCCCTGTAACGGCCATTACAGTGTTGTTACGGTACCAAAATCGGGGGGTCGCCCGTTACGCCTTCGTATCGCGTAACGGGTACGACCGTTACTATTACGTATCTGTCGTTACGGCCGAAATGTAATGGATACGGGACACCTTGCACTCAAGGGAATGACTTGTAGGTATTATGATTAGGGTTAGGAAGGGAAAAATATGAAAATTAGGGTTCATGGGAATTGAGGATTTTGGAATTAGGATTTTTAGAAATTGGAAAAAATAGAAAATTGGGGATCTAGTGTTTAGGGTAGGGTTATGGATGGGGAATCAATAGGTTTTTATAAGGGAAGCAAGGGGAAATCAAGGGATTGAGCGGTTGTCCATACAGTCAGCTTGGGGGCTTGCACGTATGGGTCGTTATCTAGGGTTTTTGGGTCCTCAATGGTTGATTTCGGTTGGGGTTGAAGTTGGATGATGAAAAGGTGAAGAAAAAGATGATTTGGATGGTCTTGGATAGGAAGGAAAGAAGAGAGACGAAGGTTTTTTTTTTTTTGGAAAATACCTATTTTGGATATAAATGAAGAGAAAAGGAAGATGATGGATGGAAGCCTTGCACCTTCGTTGAATGGGGAATGAAATCACACCACACCCAAGTTGTAAATCACATGGAGAATTCTTCAAATCACATGAAGAAGAGAAAATACAAAGTTTTTTTTTTTCAAAATAATGGCATTAGGGCTTCACACACCCATTTTTGTCTTTTATAGTCTTAGAAAAAACTTTTTACAAAAAGACACTCTCAAATAAGATTCTCAATATAAAGACGCTTAATAAATTAAAAGTTGTTCTTAACTTCCTAATCTCAACACAAATATAAGGTATATCAAAAATAACGAAGCGTGTAAACAATCTAAACAATTAAAATATTTCATGGCCCAAGGGGGTCCACGATCAAGATGTCCGATGATGATGATCTAATGGTCCGATTATCGTGTCCACTCAATCCAATGGTCCGATGTGTCCATCAAGCTCCTATATTCAACCCACGTGCATCTTCCCAGTGTGGAGTCTTCAAAGATGCACGGATATGCACGTGGGGTCTTTAACATGGCCAGGAATGTGAATTGGGTCAAGTGAGCCCCATGTAATGGTCGTCAAGCCATAAGAAAACAGGCTTAACCCTCCTCTGGTATGGTGCTCAGATGTCCTCATCAACATGTTAGCATGCAACCATCTGTGGGTGATCAGTTCTCTTGTGGCCTTAGGCTCGGACATTCATCAAATATGAGTCAAGTTTCAGGCTTTGAAACCTCAGTTTTCTGCAGGCAAACAAGGCTGCAAACTGAAAAGGACTGGGATAAATGCACCTTTCAGTTTCAGGTTTTGATTAGTTTCTATGTTGACAGTTTCAAAATCAGATCCTAATCCATGTGTGTACTTTGTTTCTGTTCAACATTTGCAGGCTGCAAAAGAAGCGAGATTCGACAAGGAAGCAATAATGAAGTTCTTCCATATGGTCTGTGTGTGTGTTACTGTGGCCTGATCATCGTCTATTCTTTTTGGATAATGACTGCAAGAGTCTAACGTTTGTCGATCATGGTTTCCCAGCTGATCAGGAGAAGATACTTTTCAGATGAACTGCCTGCACCAAATCGATGGTCTGTGATGCCAGTTCAGAATTCTTTCCACCGCTCAGGGGAGAATGTCGGAGGCGAGATAAGTGATGATGATCAATTCTACAAAGCTACAAGGTTTGTTCCTTCACATACTGAGCTGTTTATGTTCTGAAGCACTTTCTTGATAGCAACTGATGTTTCTGTTGTCCCAAATGTCTATTAGTTTTTACGGCACATGTTGAATCCCATGAAAATCACACCTCTTTAAATGGACAAGAATTTTTCTTTCATTTATTTATTATTTATTATTTTAATTTTTTGACCATTGATTTTTTAGGATTGTTTTGTTTTGTTTTTGGTTTTTGTTTTTTTTCTGAGGTGAAAAGGTTGATATACCTTTCTATTCAGAAAACTGCAAGGAATCCTGATCTTTTAGTGACAGAGATATCTTCAGAAATTGATTCTGATATTAAATATTTCCACTTCATGGAAACATGATCATTTTAGCCATCTTTGACATTAGCTACAGACTGACATATTTGCACCAGATGGTAGAGAATGGGCTCTCAAATCCAAGAGCCTACCAATTTTCTTTCTTTCTTTTTGTTTAGAGAATGTCTTGCTGGAATTTTACCTGTCTATGTTCCCTTCATTTCAATCAATTATGCTTCTTCGTTGATTCGAAAGGAAAAATAGTTCTGGCTGGTACTTCAAATTTGACTCAATAGTGTTCTAAAACACAGGGCAGATTGGTGGAAAAAAAAGAAGAAAAAAAGAAAAGAAAAAAGAAGAAGGGTTAGGTTGTTAATCAAGTTGTTTTGAGAAAGAAATTGCCCTGTTTAGACAGCCTAACCAATCCAACAGCTAGACCGTCTGGGCTGCCATCATTAGGTGAACCGTCCTGTTTTTTAAGTTAGAAAATGGAAAGAGGTATAACAACATGGTCGACCATCCTATCTTCCCCTTTGCCTTCTTTACCGAAGGGGGTTGGTGTGTCTACTTCTGACATCTTCAGCATCTGGTTTATGATTCCAGAGCAGATTTCTTTTTTAGTTCTTTTTCAATTCCTTTTCAACTTCCCTTGTACCGAATCCCATCTTCAGCAAGTTGGGCATTGAATCTCCAGTGGAGGTGGCTTGGATTTTAAATTTTTGTGTGAAGTGTGTGATTTGATAAGGATGCAATGTGCTTTTGGTTCCATGTTGAGATTTAAGTTTAAAGGGCACTGTTGAAGATCAGTGAAACAAATCAGGCACCATGTGGAAAGAGAAGGTTGTGTTGAACACTTAATGTTTTACTCGCACTGAATTGTCTTATGAAAAAAACAAGTTGATATATTTAATAGATTTTACTGGAACTGCCCTGCAGTAGGTTCATCTCCCCACCAAGTTGCCAGTAACTCGATCGGAATCAGGGTCTCCAATATCTTCCCGTAATGCTTGAATATCGCTGCAAGATCAAATGGTTCCCCCAACGAATCTGGGGTCTGCCTTCCATCAGAATCCAAATGCCTTCTTCCACCATGTTATTCAACCTTAGACATCTAAAGTAACCTATCCTAGTGCTATTGCCCAGGAAAATTGAGATTTGTTGGGCAAAATGGCAGTTCTGTAAGTGTTGAAGTACAATGGGCTGTTTTATGACTACCTAATGCCATATCTGAAATGTTTTGAACTTTTAAGGAGATATGCTTGCGTGATAGGTTAAGTGTTGAAAACTTCGCTATTTTGGATGGAATTTGAACATCTCTCCTTTTCCTAATTTCCTTGTTATATGTAACATTGTTGGCTGACCCCAATTAGTTGTGATAAGGCTTAGATGATTATGGTGATGTTTAACACTATTGATCCATGTCTTTGTGGGATTGAAGGATTTTAAAGTGGAGACTAGGTTTTGGAAAATGTGGGGGGGGGGGGGGGGGGGGGATTACATGACAATGTTCTCTTGTAAGCTGTATGATGTAGGACAATTAACCGCTTGCTCTAAAAGCTCGAATTGTTAGAGTATGATGAATTAATCCCTTTATCTCATAGCCCAGGCCCCACATTTCATGGGTTAGGACCTTAGCCGAACCCTCCTTATGGGCCCCAATCACATGGGTACCACCTCACACAGGTCGCCCACCCTGAGTGTGTTCCCGCATTCCACAGGCTACCTCGCTCGAGCCCGGTGTGAAATGCGCATTAATCACCCTCGGCGAGGAGTCTCAAACACGAGACCTCCCCCGTGGGCCTCGCCCACCCCATGTGTACCCCTGTATACCACAGGCAACCCCACTCGAGCCCGGTGTGAAAATGCCCCTGCATTAATCACCCCCAGTGAGGAGTCTTGAATACGAGACCTCCCGCTTTGATACCAATTTGATGCAGGACAATTAACTACTTGCTTTAAAAGCTCGAACTTTTAGAGTATGGCGAATTAATCCCTTTATCTTATAGCCCAGGCCCTACATCTCATGGGTTAGGACCTCGGCCTAACCCCCCTCGTGGGCACCAAATCACATGGGTACCGCCTCACACGGGTCGCTCATCCCGAGTGTGTCCCCGCATCTCACAGACTACCCCACTCGAGCCTAGTGTGAAATGCGCATTAATCACCTTCGATGAGGAGTCTCGAACACGAGACCTCCCCCGTGGGCCTCACCCACCCCGAGTGTGCCCTTGCATCCCACAAGCGACCCCACTCGAGTCTGGTGTGAAAATGCCCCTGCATTACTGTATGGTTGGTTTATCATATCAGGGTAAGAGTATCTTGGGGCTGTCCTTCGCCATCCATTGTTTGCATGTGTTGAGTGATATGGATGGTCTATATTGAAAAGAAAGAGAACATCAATACGGTCATATTTTATCCTTTTCGTACTCTTTTAAGTATCAAGTTCTCTTTTGTAAATCCCTCCAACGTAAAGATGGTGTCAAATTGGTAAGAAGAAGCTGAAGTTTGAGGGCAATTTGGCCATGGTTCTTGAGCATTTAAGGTTCATTTCTAATTTCCTTTTGACAGCTATTGTCTTTCATATATATTTGTTTCTTTTTGTAAAAGCTATATTTTCCTAGGAGATATATATATATATATATATATATATATATATATATATATATATATATATATATATATAGGAAAAGGTACTATGCGCTCTAGCGTAAAGCGGTCCTATTTGCGGTCGAGCTGATGTGGGCCCCACCGTGATTCCGTTCGAAGATCCACACCGTCCACCAGATGCACGAGCCCAGGGTGGGCCCACACGGCCCAAAATCAGCCGTCCACGTAACTCAGGTGGGCCATACCATCGGAAAACATAAGTATACACGCAAAAACATGTAAAAGCACTTGGTAGGCCCCACCTGAGTTGTGGATACCACCTGAAACTTGGTCTAAAATTACATCCAAGTGAGACACACATGATGGACGGTGTTGATCATCAAAACACGTCTCGAAAGGTCCCCACAAATGGTTTTGAATGTTTCAATGGTGCACGACCCCTCTCAACTTCTGTACGTGGTGTGGCCCACAAAAGTCACGGATTGACTTGATTTTCAGCCGTGTGGGCCCCCTCTTGAATGGTGCATCTGACTGAGGGGATAGATTTTCGAACGACATCACGGTGGGGCCCACATCAGCTCAACCGCAAATAGGACCGCTTTACGCTCGAGCGCATAGTACCTTTTCCCATATATATATATATATATATATATATATATATAGGGAAAAGGTACTATGCACTCGAGCTGATGGGAACATCCCATGAGGTCGAGCTGTGTGGGCCCCACTGTGATGCGTTTCGAACATCTACCCCATCAATCAGATGCACCATTCCATCGTGGGCCTAGGTCTCAAAAATCAAGTCAATCCGTGACTTGTGTGGGCCACACCACATACAGAAGTTGAGAGGGGCCGTGCACCATTAATAATCATTTTTCGGGCCCACCGAGATGTGGTTTGCAAATCCAGCCCATCCATTATGTGTGTCCCACTTGGATGAGGGTTCAGACCAAGTTTCAGCAGCATTCAAAACTCCGGTGGGCCCCACCAAGTGCTTTTATATGTTTTTGGCATGTCTTCACATGATTTTAGATGGTATGGCCCACCTGAGTTCCGTATACGGCTGATTTTTGGGATATCCCATAATTTAAAGGGGATCCATCAAATGCACGGTGTTGATGGTTGACACGCATCACGGTGGGGCCCACACAGCTCGACCTCATGGGAGCTTATCGTGAGCTCAAGCGCATAGTACCTTTTCCCATATATATATATATATAATTTTTGTATTGTAAATTAATTTGTTGACTTGGACTGATGCTTGGACCGTTTTGGACCAAGTCATTGACACAATGGGTCATGATCAGACAGGTTGGATGGCGGTTGGGTTATTTGGGACCAAACTGTCAGCAAGAAGTGGGTCACGAGGCAGGCAGTCCGGGTTTTAAAACATCGCGTCTTGACAACAAATGCATCTTGTTTTCTAAAATAACGATGGAAAGCAGCACTCTGAAAGTTGATGTTAGTTAATCTGAAAGACACTTTTCATCTTAAACAAAAACATCAAAAACATTAAAAAAACATCAATGTATTTGGTGCTACCTTCTCGTCAAATGCTTCTCCAAGCCCTTTTGAATTATCTCATGACCCATTTTTAAAGGTTTATCACATCATCGTAAAGTGGTATGCATGCATTGGTTTGGTCCTTGCACTATATAATGGCATTTTCCTCCTTGCACTATATAATGGCATTTTCCTTGGGGCCCCATTTCATTCCATAATCTTTTTTAATCTACTTGCATTTTGAGGATGAGTCTATTTGTATGTCAAAAATTTATGGTAGCCACCAGTTTCCTTTATTTCTTTAGGAAGTGGTGATCTGAACACGAAGTCATTTGAAGACCAGTGGCAGCTCATAATGTAACAACTTTTACCAAGTTACCTAGACAACACAATATCCATGTCCAACACAAATTCTGTATTGGTTATCTATACCACCAGTTTTCATTGATTTCAAAAGTGTAGCCTGCCTAATGAATGCGCCATCCTAGTTTTCACCCCGAGTGATCTTTGTGATGCGGCCACCTTTTGCATGGCTCTGATTGTATGCACTAGTCACATGCTGGCGGAAGATATATCGCTGTATGGGTGTGTTTGTGTGCCTCTTTGAAGTCTTTAATATTCAGTCTATGCTCATAATGTTCGTGTTTCAGCTGTGCTTTCTGATCCTTTTACATATCAGCTTTCAGCTGATGCTAACCAAAAGAGCTTTTTTTGCGGCATTTCATGGAAAGAGCGTTCCCCACAGATAAATGTGTTTTGCAAATTGGTTGTTTAATGAGTTTCAATTTTTATTTTTAATTTTCTTTTATCAGTGTAACAAGAAATACGACAGATACTATCGCGCATCATGGAGCCTGGATGTTCATGTCGAATGATTATATCTTTCATGCGACTTGCATCCTTATCAAATGTCTCATGTTTTGTTATGGATGCCACTTTTTCCTGCTCCATGTTCTCCTTCTTGTGGCTGTGTATCCATGTGGTAAAGTATACTACATGGAGGAATCGCATGTGATCATGTTCCATTGGTATGTTGGCAACATGGAAAAGGTCTCACTGATCAGAAATCTGACCTTCCATGCAAAGGTGAGCTAGCAAATGTGAGATACCAAACAAGAAAGATTCCTTCTGAAATGGAAGCTTATGGATGATGAAAGGTCTAAATCATCATATGGTGGAGCAGAGGGGTGAGCAGCTTGAGTGCACCTTGAGGGTTGCATCTGTAACATTCATATACTAAATTTATTATGATGTGTGTTTTCTATTTCATTATGGGATTGGAGTTCCAAGTTTTCTGCTCCAACATCTTACTAGGTTTCCTGTTGCATGCAGCAGCCTAAGCAGCGATTCCTACAATTACAATGCATTCCCTCCACTTCCTGCTCAGCGCAATCTCACTCCGCCTCCCACTCTCTATCCACAGCAGCCAGTGTCCATATCTGAAAACTATAGTCTTCCGAGATTTGTTGCAGCTGGTTCAGCAGATAATGGGAGCACGAAATCAAGGCGAGCTGACATCAACGTCTGATTTATCAAAACTCTGCACCCAGAATATGGAAGCTAAGGCATGCAGTTAAGGCGATCATTGTGAAAAAAAGACACTGCATTTTGTGTGGTTTTTTTTGCCTTGTTTGGAATGCCTCCCACTATTTCTCTGTCACCGGTCTGTTATCTCTTTGCAATTGATTTGTTCAGGTCTCTGTGGATTGGTTGGATGTATATTGATTGCTTGATTTACTGAAACAGAAATCAAATGTGATATTTTTCCTCCTATTTTGGCTGGAGAACAGAATCATGATTTTAGTCATTTTACAGCAGGAAGGGTGGGGGGTAAGACAAATTGCTTCACCATACATCTAAATGAGCCCACGAAACTTGTTTGGATGGCAAGACCACATGAATGGGCCTAACCTTGCTCTCGGTGAATATGCATAGGCCAACTTGCATTCGTTTTCATTTTTAGTTTACTAAAGGAAAATGCTGTAATGAATATGATCAGAATAGCAACAGTACTAGCAACAAGCCCCTTGAGATTCACAAAACTCGAGGGCTATTTATGTTTTTGTGGAAATAATCACAAAACTCATCACCACAGGAATAGGATTCCCTAAGGTGTTGTTTTACAAGAATTTCCTCTTTCAACTTTGTTGAGAGATTCTTATTCATTTGGGAAGATGAATGTTAATGTTTAAAGTTCTGAGAGGTAGAAAAAGTTAAAATCATTGAAATGCAGATAGTTCTGTAAATGGTGCTTAAAGGGGTATTTATAGTCTTGGTCTTAATTTCTCACTAAAAGTTCGTTGCACGGTTATAAAAATATTTTGGCTTTCAATTGAATGAGAAGAGCTACATTTCGTGAAATCTCGGAAACGAAACAAGCTTGCTACTGTTATTGAAGAGATAAAGTGTCTGATGAATAAGAATTAACATCTGTGCATTCGTAGATTGGCGCTAGGAGCTTTACACATGGCACAAAAGGATTGGCACTCGGAGCTTTACACATGGCACAAAAGGCTTTGCTAAAGTATCCCTTTGCATGATAGATGCAAAAAGGTGGTTTCAAGTCTCTAGGATGATCTAGTTAAGTGCTAGGGCTTCATTTAGAGTTAGTCTCTAATTTAATTGTTTTTTAACATTAAGGTTTATAAATATATGGGCGGGACATTGGTTTAAGACATGTCTCTTCCTAAGCACTAATCTAAATCATAAAAATTAATAAAAGGTCCCATAATCTAGAACAAGATATAGGTGTGGCCCACTTGTTTAATGGATCATCCTTAATTTTGGTATATCACTTTCAAGTTGGGTATATTCTTTTGCATGCTTAGGATGTCCCACACATGACCAATGTTATATTGCTAGCTTACTATGGGTGACAATGGGCCAGTTTCTAGTTGGGAATGAGTAAATGTACACGTGCGCAACAATGAGTATTCACCCACATATAAGTTAAGCCGACACATATACTCATACATCTCATATTCATTAGTGTTGGGATTTATTAAGGTTTTGGATACTTGTTTATGACTTGATTTTTTTTTTCAATACAGTGTCGAGTACCAATATCCACACCCAACCACCCACACATACTCCACATGGGCACTCGAACTCAGGACTTCGGTATTGAAACATAGAGCGTCTACCACCAAGCCATGCATCGAGATTCGAGACCCACCCATACCCACACCTACCTATACCACCTTTAACATGAATTAATGTTGCAAATAAACTATTGGTTTATCAAACTTTGTCAAAGTATCAAAATTTCCTCTTTTACTTGTCAAAATTTTAAGGCACTTTGTGTGTTTGCCACACCATATTGTGTATGCCATCTAACCCGTCCATTTGAGCTTCACTGCCTGAAAAATTATGACCATCCAATCAATAGATGGACCATATCATATAAAACAATGTCGAACGACCCAAAACACGTAAATTCACGTGTGACTCATCTAATGATTGGATTGGCTTGAAATCTAGGACATCCCACTTTCATGGTGGGAGATCATGTTGGACATGCTGGATTGCATAAATACTGCACACACAAAGGTGGTCCCAAATGCAAAATGTTGTGGAAAAGCTTAGTCGCAGAGGAATCAACCTCTTTTTATTTTATTTTATTTTATTTTTTAGTTTAATGATTTGAAAAGTGTCAGTTATTATTACCAACCGTCGATGATACATTTATTATGGTATTTTGTGTGCATGCATGTGAAAGAATTGAGTTTTGGTTAGGTTTGAGCATGGGCAGATGCATATATATATATATATATATACATATATATATATAGAGAGAGAGAGAGAGAGAGAGAGAGAGAGAGAGAGAGAGAGAGAGAGAGAGAGAGAGAGAGAGAGAGAGAGAGAGAGAGAGAGAGAGAGAGAGAGAGAGAGAGAGAGAGAGAGTGCACCTTCTCACACGTGTCATGGGCGTATAATCCACGGTCCATGTGCGGAATCCTATGAAACCCAAAGGGACACGATCTAAAATTTTGTGGGCCAAGCACCAAATTGTTTTCATTTTTCATGGCTTACAAAGTTTTGTCATGGGCCTAGGGGTTTCATGAGGTGTTGCTTCATCCGACCGTTCGATTTTGGATTCACATCATGTATGATGAGTTCTTGAAAAAGCTCACATGAGTTAAATGTGACACGGTGTGCCTATTGAAGCATTTCATTCGGATATATATATATATTAGAGAGAGAGAGAGAGAGAGAGAGAGAGAGAGAGAGAGAGAGAGAGAGAGAGGGTTGGACGTTTAGTCCTACGTGAAAGATGAGAGAGGAGAGAGAGCACTGTGCATCCCAACCCATTCAAAGGTATTTTTCTTCTTTTACTTCCTCATCATCCTCCCTTAACTTAAGGTAGGTCAGCCTTAATATATATATATATATATATATATATATATATATATATATATATATATATATATATATATATATATATATATATAAAAGTCTTGCCTTTCACCAATTTTGAGAGCAATGGGTGTTTCATTCTATATTGAGTTGACTTTTGTTCATAATCTTTCTTATTGAGAGTTGATTTTTGGGGCATTACAAGTACACACACACACGAAAACGCTCACCTGCGAACCAGTTTGTATGTACTACATACGAACTTTTTTGAGAACTCATCCTATCTGATGAGTCTCGAAAATCTGAACGGTCCACATAAAGCAGAACCTCATGAAACCTCTTGGTACGAAATTTTACTTTGATCCAAAACTTTGGTGGGCCATGAAAACTGCAAACAGTTTCTTCCCTTGATTTGAATTTCTCCTTGCAATGGCCCACCATAATCTTAGATCAGGGTGAAAATTCAACCCCTAAGGTTTCATGGGATTCTGCATCTTATGGACCGTTCAGATTCGACACCCATGATACGTGTACAAAGGTGCGCACGTGTGTAGGTGCATAGGTGAGCATGTCTCTCTCTCTCTCTCTCTCTATATATATATATATATATATATATATATATATATAGAGAGAGAGAGAGAGAGAGAGAGAGAGAGAGAGAGTACCATGCGAACCATCCCGCATGCTACTTGGTGCGGTCCGAAAATTATCGGATTGCATACTGAGCATACTCTGTTGGGCCCACCGTGATGGATGTGGTCTATCCATGCCGTCCATCCATTTTTTAAGTGCATTTTAATGGTTGAGACCAAAATTGAATCATTTCCAATGCTCAAGTGGACCATAGAATAAGAAACATTGGGAATAATAATTTCCACCGTTGAAACCGTTCTAGGGTCTATAGTGATGTTTATTTGTCATCCAACATGTTCATAAGATCACAAAGATATAGATTAAAGGAAAAAACAAATATCAGATTGATCCAAAACTTGTGAACCCCAAGAAAATTTTCAACGGTTGACATTCAATTCACATTGCTTCCTGTGGTGTGGCCTACCTGAGCTTTGGATATACTTCATTTTTGGGCTTAGCCTTCAAATTATCGGTTAAAATATATGGATGGAATATATAGATAGTCTACTCGGTACGCAATCTGCTTCCCCGGAAGAGACCTGGGGTGCGGATGGACTATTGACACGTTGAGAAGTACCGTCACAAAATTTTGTGGCCCCAGCATGATATATGTTTTGTATCCACACTATCAATCCATCTGGAGAGATCATTTTAGGGTAATATCCAAAGAATTAGTCACATCTAAAGCTCAAGTGGACCCCACCAAAGAAAATAGTGGGGAGAGTGACGCCACCATTAAAAACTTCTAAAGGGCAAAAAAGTTTTCAATCAAGCTTATATTTCTATTTTCCCTTCTTTAATGTCTTTGTTAACTTTTGAACTGGTTGGATTTCGAAAAAAAATCCATGGTGGGACTTAGAAAGGTTTCAACAATGGGCATCAATCTTTCTACTGTTTTCTATGGTGGGGTCCACTTGAGCATTGGAAATCATTTAATTTTGGTCTCAACCATTAAAATGCACTTGAGAAATGGATGGACGGCGTGGATAGACCACATCCATTCACAGTGGGCCCAACAGAGTTTGCAATACGCAGTCCGATTTCCACTTTGCGGTAGGAATTGGACCGCACTAACGTGGCCTGCGGGATAGTTCGCAGGAGACCGGTACTCTCTATATATTCGCAGGAGACCGGTACTCTCTCTCTCTCTCTCTCTCTCTCTCTCTCTCTCTATATATATATATATAAAACAAGAAACTTTCATAGATTGCGACACTGAGGTAGCATCCCACAAAGAAAAAACAAAACACAAATGAAACAAAGATATAAAACGAACAATTACAAAAATTCTCCCCAACCCTTAGCTGAGGCCCATTCAATAACACAGTGCCAAAGACGACTAGCAACCCAATTTGCATTCCTACTTTCATTTCAGAAGCATCTTTCATTCCTTTCCCTCCAAATCAACCACAATCCCACGAGCAGGCATAACCTCCAAATGTTAATATATTTACTCCCGAGGACTACCCATGTCAAGCTAAGAAGAGATTTGCACCTGGCTTAATGAGAGAAGTCGGTCTTAAATCATACTGCTTATTGTTTTTGGACAATAGTTGAGAGAATGATTATCTATGCTTGGGACAAATGTTACAATAGGTCTACACCTGGGCGTAGAGCCTTCTCTGTAGGAGTGAGAGTATTTAGACTAGTGAGGCTCACTTTAAGTAGAAGATGAATATTAATGTTTGAAGTTCTGAGAGGCAGAAAAAGTTAATCGTTGAAATGTAGAGAGTTTTGTAAATAGTGCTTAAAGGGAAATTTATAGTCTTGGTCTTAATTTCTCTCCAAAAATTGGTTGCACGGGTATCAACATATTTCGACCTTCAATTGAATTAGAAGAGCGGCATTCCATGAAATTTTGAAAACAAGACAGACTTGCTACTGTTATTGAAGAGGCTAAGTGTCTGATGAGTAAGTATTAGCATCAATGCCTTACTAGATTGGCGTTGGGAGCTTTGCACCTAACACAAAAGGCTAGTCTATAAATATAGGGACGGGACATTAGTTTGAGAGATTTCTCTTCTTAAGCACTAACCATAAAGAAATCAGTTTATTCTTAAAAATCCTAATCCACCAAATCTAAAAATTTCATATTGTGTATGTTATTCTTTTCCCTCATGGCTGAGAATCAAAATCTTCAGTGAACTTTCATTCGTCTCTATGCATACTTTCATGCAATGAAGAAGGCAATCATGGTTATTTGTTTAAATTAGTTTCATTCCTAAAAAAATTAAATTAGTATATTTTTCGACATTTTCACTTTATATGTAAGTTCAACTAATTTAGTAGAGAAAAATAACTTACACATAAGTAGATGCCAACAAAAATGACTTGTTAGGACATAAGCTACATGCAAAGTTAGCATAAAACCAACTGGTGGTAATTAGTTGTCATGAATTCAACAAGACTAGCTATGGTTGATCAACTTTTCTAACCATAAATTGGCTAAACCAAAAAGTCAATATATGTTCTAAATATGCACAAATTCCAACATAAAAGGGTGGCAATAGACTAGGCAACATAGCTGACCTAACGAGCTCTACTTGAATTTGGGTTGGGCTTGGACCAATAGCTTGAGCCATGTGTTAGGCTTGGGCCTCGCATGCATGGCCCAATCAACTTTTAAGTTAGGCTTGGGATAAAGTCATTCTAATAGAAGAAGAAAACAACTTACACATGAATAGATGCCAACAACAATGACATGTTAGGACATAATAGAGTTGCATGTAAAGTTAGCATTAAATCAATTGTTGGTAATCGGTTGTCATGAAATCAACAAGACTGGTTGTGGTTGATTAGTTCTCTTAACCGTGAATTGGCTCAACCGAAAGTCAATATATGTTCCAAATATGCACAAATTCCCATACCTAAGAGTGGCAATAGACCAGGTAACCTAGCCAACCTGATGAGCTGTACCTATATTTGGGCCGGGCTTAGACCAACTAGCTTAGCCCATGTGTTAGGCTTGGGCCTCGTATGCATGGCCCGATCAATTTTTAGGTTGGGCTTAGGCTAAAGTCATTCTATCATAAGAAGAAAATAACTTACACATGAGTAGATGCCAACAAAAATGATATGTTAGGGTATAACAAAGCCACATGCAAAGTTAGCATAAAACCAACTGCTAGTAATAAGTTGTCATGAATTCAACAAGATTGTTTGTGCTTGATCAGTTCTCTCAACTGTACATTAGCTCAATTGGAAAGTCAATATATGCTCCAAATATGCACAAATTCCCACACATAAGGGTGACAATAGATCCGATAGCCTGACCAACTTGACAAGCCTTACTCAGATTTGGGCTGAGCTTAGGCCAACTAACTTGGCCCATGTGTGAGGCTTAGGCCTTGCATGCATGGCCTGATCAATTTTTAGGTCAAGGTTGGGCTAAAATCATTTTAATAGAGGAAGAAAACAACTTACACATGAGTAGATGCTAACAAAAATGACATGTTATGGCATGACAAATCCACATGCAAAGTTAGAATAAAACCAATTGCTGGTAATCAGTTGTCATGAATTCAACAAGACGTTTGAAATTGTGCTTGGAATAGGATGCTATGACTATGCGCAGAAGCTTGGTAAAACTATGGAATGAATGGCTATGTCCTAGAGGGAGAGTATTATGACAAAATAAAATTTTATCAATTAATGTACAATTGCTTATATAAACTAATATGCTAATTTAAACTAAGCAAGACAATTAATTTTAAGGTTTCCAAGCTAATAGGGGGTCCAATCACATAGACTACAATAAATATGCGATTCAAGCAACTAGTCTATAAATGATAATGCTCATGTCTGTAGGACATGCTAACTATTCAAATCCTAGCATTCATTTAATCATGCATACATATAATTTACTAATTAATAACATAAGAATAATTAAAAAGGTACTCAAATGACCATCTCAATTACTAGCATGTACAATGGTTCAATTTTCCTACTCACTCCCGACGGACGCACTCTCCCTGAATGTACCAGATTTCATTATTGGAAATTTTAAATCAGGTTAACCTCTAACCTTTATAGCCATACACAAGGACCATAGTTCTACACAAAAACCTATTTAGTACACACTCTTATCGGAGACTCCCATAAAAGACTTTAGTTGGTTTTTTTATTGGCTAACTAACAACCTTGGTCTTAATCTAATGACCTACGTTTACTTCCGTCGGAGCTAACACATATACAATCATATCTGGTGAATTTAACTCTACACAAGAGCCTATGTCACAAACTCTTACCCTCTATGCTACATAAGGAAAGAGAGTATGGACTCACTAATTGACACTTATCGAATTAAGCCCCCTTAATGCGCCGTTCTTGAGTCGCTTCTTCAAAGCTCTCTCAGGCTTGAATTCACTCCTCAAATGCTCTCCCTATCGTTGATGCCAATACTTGTCAGTGCTTCCATTATCAGATCAAAGACATTACATGCGATGCTCTATTAAGGTGACCAAGGTGATGGGAGGTTGGGTGAATCTCTTACAACTCATAGGAAGGTTGTAATTCCTAAGAGATTCACTTAGATAGGCATTCTAGATAATTTATACAAGAATTTTATTATGGGTTCAAGTCTAATCTTTAGAATAAAATGGAGATTGGGTTTATCTTCTTCATTGAGGTCGTAATCCTCTCTCAAGTGATGAATAACAAGAAAAATGACTTATATCTCATAAATTAAGATGATGTAGATGTGGGATATGAATGAGGAATCTCCTAAGCTTCTATTATACCAAAAATCCATCAAAATGTTCAAGAATCGAATGCTCTTTTATAAGAAATTCATTTACAACGGCTATAAAATGACAAGTTGATGGCTCTATCGATCTGATCAAAAGGCCTTTCGATAGGATCAAACAGTCCGTCGATCCCTTTGAGAAAATTCAATAATTTATCTGTTGGGTTGCTGGACTGATTCTTCAATCGGATTGATTGGTCATTCGATTTCATTGAGTCTCATCGACAGCTTGTCAAAGAGATCGAGGACCACTCGAAAATTGATGTTTTACGCATATGATTTCACAGCGGTTTCACACCTCTTCTAGTCTTATATATCATGTTCTAATTAAGTTTATAAGGCTAATGGATGATTAACAAGGTATACCTATTAGGGTAAGGATCATCTTGAGGTTCAAGGGTTGTTTTGGATCAATGTGATGGTCATCAAGGTACATCATATATATGTTCTTTGCTCCTTGATGCTCCAGTCCTTTTATATCTTTGGCCTTCAACTTCTAAGGGCTCAATTGACTATATGACACACGGACTCATGTGATTGACAAACAAGGTTCACGAATCAGTGCACTAATAATCTTCTCATTTGTCATTTACTTGAAAAAAACTAACACAGATCTTGTTATGGTCCATACCAATGATAAAGCAAAACAACTTAAAATATTACATGTCAAATTACAAATGATTTACAACTCGATACAAATAAAACATGTAAAACTTGTATGCTCTCCCATACTTTCTCTCCCTATCTTCATCAATCCCTAAAATAAATAGAACTTGCAAAATATAATTCACTTATTTTGGTGGGACTTCATATTTTTCTCCATTTTTGTCGGTATTCGACAAAGAGTTAATTCCAATAGATATACCTATAAACACGTAAGATAAAATTACTTTATAAGTCAAGGATTCACCAATTATAAGGCACAAACCAACAGAGGAACATAGTATATATAAACATTAAATACATGGAGCATACTTGTTATGACCATTTATAAGACCCGTATCTAGTTAGAAATGACCAATAATAGTCTAACGCTACATGGGTCGAATTTTGGCAACCATCGACCCGTTCCGATATTTGCGCATAATTCTAAGCCGAGTCTTGCCTACCGAAGGTGGCTAGATCCGAAACTCGTACATTGGGGACCGCGCCGTCGCTGCGTTCCAACGCCGCAACTCACGCACCGATCCGATACCCAGGGTAGAAGATGTCGGTTTGCGTTCATTCCGAAGAAACGCCGCGCATTGCGAACTTTAAGGGAATCTCTACGAGATGTCTCATCAAATTAAGTCAAGTACATCACCTTATCTTCATGCTACCTCACCCAGCAACAAGTACAAGTGGCCTCTCTCCCTTTTTCCACAAGTCAAACCTCTCCCTCACCTCACCACTCCTCTTTTTCACATTTTCAAACAAACCCATACCTTTCCTTACATACACCACTCCATCCATCCCTTTAATCCATCATTTCTCATTTTCTCTCATTTCTCACAACTCAATCCAAAGCAACCCAAACTCCAAACGTCCTAGCTCCTCACCCCCAACTCCAAGTGTGGTCCACTCTTCCCACCTTCTCATCCTCCACTCAACCTTCCAATCATCATCTACAACCATCAAACTTGAAGGCAAGGAGCTAAGGAAGCTAGGGGAGCAAGAAGAAGGAAGATAGGTGAGTGATCCACCGTTAAATTTCTTTTCTTAGGGCCACTTGTTGGTGGGACCCATTTTTTATGTATGAATTGTATCATGTGGGGCCCATAGTGGCGAGGCCCCACCATCACCGCCTTTTGTCTCTTGTCTCTTTCTCTATCTCTCTCTTTCTTTCTTTTCCCCTTGAATGTTGTGGGCCCCACCAAATTATGTTAAATCCACTCCATCCATCAGACGGTGTGGTCCATCGCATTTCAGGTGAAACCCACCCTTCATATATACATATATATGTATGTAGTAGTATATTATTTTATATTATTATAATATATATTAATATTATACTATATATATACATGTATATAAATATGCATGGTGGGCCACGTGCATGTGGGACCCACCCATGAGGTCTGTGTATGTGGGACCCACCATGAGGTCTGTGTATACCGTCCAGCGTCTAGAGACACTGGACGTGAAGAACGTGTACTTGCAAGCTAACTATATAAAAAAAATTTACTTTTAGGGTGGGCTGCTCATGCAGGCCCCACCTTGATGTATGAGGCTGATCCACGCCGTCCATTCTGTTCTCCAGATCACTTTAGGCGTTGAGCCAAAAAGATGAGGCTGATCTGATTTTCTGGCGGGCCGTGGGATCGAGAATTCTTGTATTGTTGTTAAAACATGAGAAAATGATTGGTGGGGTCCACCAGAAGCTTGGACCCACATGAAACTTGGTTTGGACCCCTAATCTTGTGGGACACATACAATGGACGGGATGGATCTAGTCAACGTGGGTCCCATCTAAAAAAAAGAAAAAGAAAAAAAAGAAGCAGCAGCAGCAGCGCTGCTGCAGATGTAGGCAGCGCCTGCGCTGCATGGGTGACGGGCGGACGGGTTGGGCCTTACGGCCCAGCTATGGGCCCCACCATGATGCGTTTCGACCATCAACACTGTGCATTTGATGGGTCCCCTTTAAATATGGGTTGTCTCCAAAAATCAGCCGCATACGGAACTCAGGTGGGCCATATCATCTAAAATCATGTGAAGACATGCCTAAACATATAAAAACACTGGGTGGGGCCTACCTGATGTTTGGATGTGGCTGAAACTTGGTTTGAACCCTCAGCCAGGTGGGACACACATAATGGGCGGGCTGGATTTGTGAACCACATTACAGTGGGCTCCCTGACCGTCGGCCTAGGTCACGTGTGACCTTATAAACAGGTTTGATGGCAAATAAATATCACGGTGGGCCCTGGTCTGCGTGACCGTGTGAACAGGTTTGATGGAAAATAAATATCGCCGTGGGCCTTGGTCTGCGTGACCATGTGAACAAGTTTGATGGAAAATAAATACCACGGTGGGCCCTGGTCCCGTGACCTTATGAATAGGTTAGATTTCAAATAAACATTACAGTGGGCCCCTAGGTCTGTGTGACCTCATCAACAGGTGGATGGAAAATAAATATTATGGTGGGCCCCCTATTCATATGACCTTATCAACAGATTGGATAGGAAAATAAACATTATGGCGGGCCTCACATGAGGCTCACTTTGGTAAATATGGGCCCATGTATTTAGGCCCATCTTGATGTATTTTTAGGCTCATTATGGAGGCCCACTTAGATGCATAATGGGCTGATGTGTTTAGGCCCATCTTGATGTATTTTTAGGCCCATTATTGAGGCCCACTTTGGTATATATAGGCCATGCATTTAGGCCCATCTTGGCATGTATATGGGCCCAATATTGAGGCCCACTTTGATGTATATGAGGCCCATATGATTAGGCCCACCTTGTTATATTTGAGACCCATGTGATATATGCAAAGCCCATGGGTTATGGCCCATTGCAATGTACGTAAGGCCCGTTGGTGCGATCCAATGACACGGCCCACTTGATGAATATAAGGCACATATGATATGGCCCAATTGATGTACTCAAGGCCCGATCGGGTGCAATTAGGTCCATTGCAATGTGTGATCCCTCCGTGGTATAGATAATGATGTTTATAATAAGTAGTGCCTTGGGAACAATGTTGGTTTGACGTCCACATTGTAAGGATAATGTTGGTTAAATGTCTGCATTATCACACTCCCTAAGGCCCATGGATAGGCCCATACTTGTAGTGAGTAGGCCGTCTAGGCCCATATCCGTTATGCACAAACCCATCACTATATAACATGTTTAACATAGATGCATGATTCATGATCATACGCATCATATGTATGCCGTATGAGGAGTGGTGATCATAAGCATATGCCTTGAGCAGATGTATTACACGGGCTCACGATAGGCGAGTTGTCTACATGAGCGCGTGCCTCACGTAGGATGGTTGCATGACTGATAGTGTGATACATGTACTTGCATTTGTGTGATTGTGATATGCCCTAGCGACATCAGGGCCATAGCCTCCACAGACACACCTTGGGTGGCTGGTTGGATATCGAAAATCGTGTTCTAAGCAATTGGGGCGCCATAGATGTCCCTGGGTGAAAGTCCCTGAACCCGATGGTACCAGAGGATGACTCCAACGTCGAGACCGAGTGGATATATGAGCGCACGAGGGCCAAATACCATGAGGCCGCGTCTCCCATTATGTCGTGATCGGTTGAAAAGGGGTGTGGCCTTACTCGCCCGAGGGTAGGGGGCAATACTAGGCTGAGTCTGACTAGCTCGTGAATGAGTTCACTATCGAAAGGATGGGTATTCGGACTCTAGCGCCGAGGGCGGATAGTGAGGTTTCTTACGCCGCTGCTTGGGTATGCGGTGGAGAGCTGACGTCTGCCATTTAGAGTGTACTAAACCCGGTGATTATCGGACTGATAACTATATTGACATGAGGATTTGGATGAGGGTTGACATGCTTGAGCTGTATCTTACATCGCATGGTCTTGGTATGGCCGACATCCGTGCACTCATATCTTGTCTTGCATAGCCTTCGACTACTTTGGTTACATTTATGTATTCATCAGCACGATTCCACATTACTTTGACCCTGTATTCTGAGCACGCTCATATTGCGCACACACTTACACCACCCTCTAAACTTTTCATAGAGGTGAGTTGGTTCACTTATGCACGATTGATGTGTGCTCGGTGACGCCTTGAGCATCACAAGTAGACTATCGATGAGTTGGAGTGTACGGTACGAGCTTCACGGAGTTTTGTTATTAGCACTATCTTGTATTTCCCTTTCCTACACATTGTACTTAAAGTTTTTGTTCATAGTGAAATTTGTGATGGTGTTCTTGTGGTTATTGTTCGTGGGTTATGCTTGTGGTTATGCTCATTACAAATCGAATCATATTAGAAATCCTCCCCGTAGTATCTCAGGATCGGAACCTGCTATATGGGTACCGGGAGCCGAGAATGGGGTACTATGGAGGCTGTCGGCGCCAAATTCGGCGATTGAGAATTTTGTGAGCCCGGTTTCCGAGTTCAGGGCGTGACACCATTCAAAAGATATACCAATCAAATTAGAAATGACCATAATAGTCTAACAATAAACATATGATATTAAAATCAAGCAAATTTAAAGCTAAATGATATTAAAATTAAGTAACATTAGAGCTAAACTATCATAAAAAATGAAGCTAAAAATTCTCGAATATACGTGTTAAGCACAAATTGAGGCTGGACTCATCTGATTTACTTATAGTATTCACTAAAGAGGTTGAAATTTACTGATTTTCTAATAAGCTCACACATGAGGCTAAAATCTTCTAATTTTTCAATGATGCTCAACAATGAGGCTTGAACCCTCAAATATACAATTAGCTCACATAGACCTTTTAAGGTCACATATTCCTATTCACAACCCACTTGGGTGTGAATTTCCTAGGACCTGGACTATGTTTGTGAGGGAGAATGATTTTTCTAAATTCATCTCTCTTAGGTGATTTTCTAATTGGAGATTTATGTTTGGTAGGTGATTTATCTATGTTAGTCTTATCTTGATTAATATTACTATTGATAAGCATTTTTGTCTTTTCATTAAGCCGGCTAATTAAGACAGGGAAAAAAATCCATCAACACCTTCATCTGATGGTCTTTTTAGGAAGCGTTGAAAACGATATCTTCTCTTCCATTGATCCTTTAGTAATGCTTCTCCATTGGTGTGCTATTTTCTCAGTCATGAAATATTTACCACTTTGGTTTGAGATTGAGGAGGATTGGGCCCCTTTTAAGATTATACATTCAAATTTAAGGTGCCCAACATCTCCACAAGCATGACATATAGTAGAAGCTCTTGGTCTACTTTTAAAAGTAGACAAGTACATTTGGATTACTGGAGACGTAAGGGTAAAGATGTGATTACCAAGTTTAAATTATTTATTGTCCCCAAAAGGCTTACCCATACTATATTTATAAATATGTTCATTTTCTTGGGTAACTTTAACTTTCCGTTTATAAAAAGACATTATTTCAAGACTCATTTAGATCAACTTTAGGCGGTTAAGCTCTTAAAGAGCTACTTACTTTGATACCAATTGAAATTGCATGTGGAATAAGATACCATGACCATGAGCAGAAGCATAATGAAGTTACAAAATGAATGACTATGTCCTAGATGAGGGGGGTAGGGGGGTGATGATTAAGACTAAATAAAATTTTACCGATTAACATGCAATTGTTTATATAAATTAATATGATAATTTAAACTAAGTAAGACAATTAACTGTAAGGCTTCCATACCAATAAAGGGTTCAATTACATAGACTACAATAGATGTGCTATTCAAGCAACTAGTCTATAAACAATAGTGTTCATGTGTGTGGAATGTGTTAACTATTTAAATCCTAGCATTCATTTAATCATGTATACATATAACTCACTAATCAATCACATAAGCATAATTAGAAATGTTCTCAAATGACAATCCTAAATACAATCATGTATAATGGTTCGGTTTCTTTACTCCACTCTCAGTGAACACACTCTCCATGAGTACTGGATTTCACTATCGAATGTTTTAAATCAAGTTTACCTCTAACTTTTATAGCCCTATACAAGGACCATGGTCCTACACAAGAATCTATCTAGCGTACACTCTCGTCGAAGGCTCCCGCAAGAGACTTTAGTTAATTTTTTATTAAGTAATCAACAACCTCGGTCATAGTTTAAGGACTTATGTTTAATTATATTGGAGACTCTTACGGAGACTAACATGTACACACTCGTGTCTATCGAATTCGACTGTATACGAGAGACTAAGTTTTACACAAGAACTTATCGAGTTTAGGTTACAAAGTCTTATCCTTAATCCCACACAAGGAAAGAGAGTACGAACTCACTAATTGACACTTGTTGAATTAAACTCCGTTGATGCATCGTTCTTGAGTCGCTCCTTCAAAGTTATCCTGTGTTTGAATCCGCTCTTTTAATGCTCCCCCAATCGTTGATGCCGATGCTTGTCAGTGCTTCAGCTTCAAGATTAAACACATTGTATGCGATTCTCCATTAAGGTGACTAAGGTGATGGGAGGTTGGGTGAATCTCTTATGACTCATGTGAATGTTATAATTCCTAAGAGATTCACCTAAATGGGCATTCTAGAGAATTTAAACAAAGATTTTACTATGAGTTCAAGTCTAATATCTAAAACAAGGTGAAGATTAAGTCATATTCTTCATTGAGGTTGGAATCCTCTTTCAAGTGATAAATTATAAGGAAGATGATTTAAATATCATGAATTTAGAGGCTAAGAATGTGAGATATGAGTGGGGAATCTCCTAAGCTTCTATCGCATCAAAAACTTATCAAAATGCCCAAGAACTGAATGCCTTTTTATAATACACCGATTTGTAACGACTATAAAATGATTAGTTAACTGCTTCGTCGATCTAATCAAAAGGCCCATTGATGGGATCGAATGTCCTTTGATGGGCTCAAAAGTACGATATGATCGAATAGTCCACCAATCCTATCGAGAAAATCTAGAAATTTGTCTGTTGGTATATTGGACCAATTTTTCGATTGGATCGAGTGGTCCTTCTATTTCATCGAGTCCAATCGAGAGCTTGTCAATGGGATCGAGGACCACTCAAAAATTGCTATTTTCGGCATATGATTTCATAGCAGCTTCATACTTCTTTTACCCATACTTGTTATGTTCCAATTAAGATTCTAAGGTTAATGGTTGATCAACAAGGTTTACTTGTTAGGGTTAAGATCATCTGGAGGTTCAAGGTTTTTTTTTTTTTTTTTTGGGTCAATGATAGGGACATGAAGGCATCTCATATACCCGTTCTTTACTCGTTAATGCTCCACGTTCTCTTATTTTCGGTCTTCAGCTTTTAAGGATCAACCAACTATATGACATATGGACTTATGTGATTGACAAACAAGGTGCACAAATCAGTGCACTAACATAATTGTGGTTGATCAACTCTCTCAACTATAAATTAACTCAACCAAAAAATCAGTATATGTTCCAAATATGCACAAATTCCCACACACAAGGGTGACAATAGACTGATCAACCTAGCTGACCCAATAAGCTCTACTTGAATTTGGGTTGGGCTTGGACCAACAACTTGGCCCATGTGTCGGGCTTGCATTGCATTCATGACCCAATCAATTTTTAGGTCGTGTTTATGAGGAAGAAAATAACTTACACATGAATGGATGCTAACAACAATGACATGTTAGGGCATAATATAATTACATGCAAAGTTAGCATAAAACTAATTGATGGTAGCCGTTTGTCATGAATTTAAGAAGACTGGTTGTGGTTGATCAGTTCTCTCAACCATAAATTGGCTTAACCGAAAAGTCAATATATGTTCTAAATATGTACAAATTCCCACACCTAAGGGTGGCAATATACTGGGCAACTTAGCCAACTTGACAAGCTCTACCTAGATTTGGGCCAGGCTTGGACCAGCTAGCTTAGCCCATGTGCCAGGCTTGGGCCTCGCATGCATGGCTTGATCAATTTTTTCGGTCGGGCTTGGGCTAAAGTCATTCCAGTGGAAGAAGAAAACAACTTGCACATGAGTAGATGGCAATAAAAATTACATGTTATAGCATAACCGATCTGCATGTAAGGTTAGCATAAAATCAATTAGTGGTAATCAGATGTCATAAACTCAATGAGAGTGGTAGTGGTTGATCAGTTCTCCCAACCATAAATTACCTCAACTGAAAAGTTAAATATATGATCCAAATATACACAAATTCCCACACATAAGAGTTGCAATAGACTGGGCAGCATAGTTAGCCCGACGAGCTCTACTTAGATTTGGGCTAGGCTTGGCTTAATAGCTTGGCCGATGTGTCGGGCTTGGGACTCTCATGCATGGCCCCAATCAATTTTTAAGTCTGGCTTGGGTTAAAGTCATTCCACTGGAAGAAGAAAACAACTTACATATGAGTAGATTCTAAGGAAAATGATATAACAGGGCATAACAGAGCTGGACGAAAAGGTAGCATAAAATCAACCGCTGGTAATCAATTGTCATAATCAATTGTCATGAATTCAACAAAGTTAGTTGTGGTTGATTAGTCCTCCCAACCATAAATTGACTCAAGTAAAAAGTCAATATATATTTCAGATATGCACAAATCCCCATACATAAGGGTGGCAATAGACCGGCAGCCTAGCCAACCTAACGAGCTCTACCCTAATTTAGGCCGGGCTTGGACCAACTAGCCTGGCCCATTTGTCAGGCTTGGGCCTCGCATGCATGGCTCAATTAATTTTTAGGTCAGGCTTAAACTAAAGTCATTTGACCCAAACTAAACATGCCAATTCTTGGCTAGGCAACCCATCCATCCCGAATGCGACGTTTGTTCCATCCTTCAAATATGTCTACATCTTTGTGCATGAATGGCCTGCTTGATTAATAGATAGATTAGGAAAATTCAAGTGTGAAATATGAATTTTTATCAATTTTCAGGCTGAGGTGGGCCTGGTACAAGATAGCTTGGGCCTTAGGTCTTAAGTGTTTTTGGCTGGGTCAAGCCTAGCCTAGCCTGACCTTAGGGAGTGTTAGGCCGGCGCTGCATATGGTATTAGATGGGATTAGGAGGGTTATTGCGCGCCATCCCATCCCATTCGCTATTTGGGATGGCGGGATGTATTTCATCCGCTGTGCCCTCGTAAACACTGCCCAAGTCCGAGACGGATTCTGCCAATCCCAGGATGCGAGTTTTCACCGCTACGTAGGCCTCACTGAGATACGAATGAGATATCTACTCTCTCCATTATTTTCACCTGCCTACATTCAGCTATGAACCCTTGACCGGGAATTGAAACTCCTGAGAGTCTACCACCCGAGCAAGAGCAAGGACCCGGAGTTCTTTCCTTTCAATTAGGAAGCCGATTGTCGCACTGAGTAAACTCTACGGGGCCCACCGTGATTTATGCAATTTATCCACTCCATCCATCCATTTTGCCAGATAATTTTAGGCCTTGCGAAAAAAATAAAAAAAATAAAAAATGAAGTATATCCAAAGCTCAAGTGGACCACACCACAGGAAACAGTGTGAATTGAACATCTACTGTTGAAAAATCTTGAGGGACAGACGTTTTGGATCAAGCTGTTATTTATGTTTTTAATTCATCCATGTCCGTGTGATCTTATGAATAGGTCTGGATGACAAATAAAAATTACTGTGAGCCCTAGGAAGGTTTCAACGGTGGAAATCATTATTCCCATTGTTTCCTGATGTGGTCCACTTGAGCTTTGGATATGCTTTGATTTTGGGCTCAACCCCTAAAACGATCTGGAAAAATGGATGAACAGAGCGGATAAATCACATATATTCACGGTGGGCCCCACAGAGTTTACTTATTATGATAAAGCGCACTGAGTTGCTCACTGAGCGATCCGATCTCTTTCGATTCAAATGACAGCAACCTCTCTTTCTGATTGGAAAGGATTAGGTGTTACCCGGTTAACACGTTAGTGATTGTTACTCTGACCGTGTGGAGCCTACCTTGATAAATTTGTTATATATCCACGTCGTCCATCCACTTTCCAGCTTATTTTAAGGAAGTTATCCCAAAATAAGGAGATAAAAATTTCAGGTGGACTACACCACTGAAAACAATGGTAAATGACCATTTAAAACATTTTGTGGACCAAAAAGGTTTTGGATCAAGCTTACCTTTATATTTTCCCTTCATCCAGGTCATCTTGACCTTATCAACGGATTGGATGGAGAATAAACATTTCTATGGGCCATATGAAGTTTTTAATGGTGAGCATTCAATCACCAATGTTTCTTGTGGTGCGGTCCATATGAGAACTGGATTTGATTAATTTTTGAAACCACATCTTAAAATGGGCTGAAAAAACGAATAGACAACATGGATATACATAACATAATCAAGGTGGGCCCCGCAGTAAGGGTAACACCTAATCCCCTCTGGAGAAATTTAGGACTGTGGACCCCACCTTTTATCCTGCTGTTTTTATGAAACCCTACAAACTTTGTTTTGGCACTTAGACCTGCACGTTTCACTACAAACTTTGTTTTGGCACTTAGACCTGCACGTTTCACTACAAACTTTGTTTTGGCACTTAGACCTGCACGTGCGGAGACCAAATTTCAAGACGAAAATACCCCTCCTTTCACGTAAACGGATTGGGTACTCCGCCTGCCACCAGCCAATGGCGGATGGTCGGTGGTCTGTGGGCCCCACTATGATGTATGATTTTCATCCATGCCGTCCATATATTTTTCCAGATCATTTTATGTTACGAGACCAAAAATGAGGTATATCGACATCTCAAATGTACCACATGACAGGAAACAGTGTTGAATGAGCGTCGACCATTAAAAACTTTTAGGGGGCCCACTGTGATGTTTGTGAGAAATCCTTCCCGTCTAAGTTCATTCATAGGGTCACAAAGACCTGGATGAAGAGGAAAAACAAATTTCATAATGATTCAAAACTTCTGTAACCCCTAAAGGGTTTCAATGGTAGACGTTCAATTCCCCACTGCCTTTTACAGTGTGGTCCACTTGATAGTTAGATCTATGATCTTATTTTTTGTCTCAAGCCTTAATATGATCTCGCCAAATAACTGGACGGTTTGGATATAATACAGATCTCATGATGGGACCCACAAAAGCAAAAAAAAAAAAATAAAAAAAATCACAGACGGCCGTGGCACTGCTGCCCGCGGCAGTTTGCTATGGTTATGGCTACAGTTATAATTCGTAGTAATAGTGTATTGAAAATTGCAGGATTTTTTAGGCTAACTTGCTGGACAGTTCTGGACGTTTTCGATTAGAACTGGGGATTTCATACCCGAACAGGTGGATCCGACCCGATTAGACCCGATCCGACCCGATCCGACTCGATTCAAATAGAACCGATGGTCAGGATCGGGTAGCATAAGTCAAATCCGAAATATTTTCAGGTCGGATCTGGATAGTCCTTGTTTCGAACCGACTCGATCCGTTATCCGATCCGATTGGATCCGATTTGACCCCATCCGACCCGATCCGGAGATATATGTGTTTTATCCATTCCGTTCATCCATTTTACAGATCATTCCAGGGCTTTATACAAAAAAAATGATAGGGATATAAATATCAGGTGGACCACACCACAGGAAAACAATAATGATTGGATATCCACCATTATAATCCTCCTAAGGCCCACTGCATTGTTTATTTGAAATCTAATCTGTTAATTAGGTCATAAGGACCCAGATGAAGGGAAACAATAAATATCAGCTTGATCAAAACGTTTTTAATGGTTAACTTTCATTCAACACTGATTCCTATAATGTGGTCCACTTGAGATTTTGATATACCTCATTTTTTTTTTCTCATAACTAAAATGATCTATAAAAATAGACAGAGGGCATGGATGAAACACATACATCATGGTGGGGCCCATAGAGCACCAACCACCAGCCAGTGGTCGATAGCAAGGGGAGTAGCCAGTCCGTTTCTGGTATAGGGTACCAGCGTCTGGTGCACCTCGAGCTCCGAGTTGTACGAATGGTTCAAAGGAGATCAAAGTGATATGGGCCCCACAATGATGTATTTATTATATCTACACCATTCATATGTTTTTAGAGAAAATTATAGAGAATTATCCAAAAAATAAACAATATCCAAAGATCTTCTAGACCACACCACAAATAACAGCAGAGAATGATTTTCACTGTTAAACAATTCATGTGGTCCACTTGATAGTTAGATCTGTCTTATTTTTCGTCTCAAGTCTTAAGAAGTGCTCGCCAAATGAATGGACGGTTTAGATATAACATATACCCTATGATCAAACCCACGGAACTCGCAAAAGTCAATAAAATATTGATTACGTGGACGCTGGGCTTGCGTGAAAGGCAAGCTACTGCCATCTCGTGCAGTGCACTTTGCACGTCAAAAGTAAAATTCCAGTAAAAGTATGTATACCGTAGATTGAAATCTTCCAGAGCTATGTGGGGCCCACCTTGATGTATGTATTTTATCTAAGCTGTTTATCCATTTTGAAATATTATTTTACACCATGGACAAAAAAATTTGGTATATTAAAGACTGAAGTGGACCACACCACATGAAACAATTGAATTAACGTTCATATGATCCGAATCATACCCAACCCGATCCGACTCGGTTTCCCTGACCGAGTCCGACTCGGTTCAGGTCTGGCCAAGCATGCATCGGATCTGTCCGAGTCTGGTGACCCGGATTGGGTCTCAGATCGGATTGGGTTCGGGTCAAGCCTTTGGGATTTCGGATAGGATCGGGTTGGATGTAATCTGTTCCGATCCAGACCGTTACCCAGCTCTATTTTCGATAATATTGAAAGACCTTCGATACATATCAAAGGTGATTTTTACTCGTAGCCATAATTGTAGTCTGTGCCAGTTTATACAATTTTTTTTAAATCTTATTTTTTATATTTTTACATGGAGAACTTTATTCTACCTACAATATTCTCTAATACATATTTATAAAAATATGTATATATAAGCATATAAAAAAAATTTCTCTCTTTTTTTCATTTCTTTCTTTATTCATTTAACAAGAATATCTTCTAAACCAAAATTAGTTACTTGATGTACCCCATATGATTTTAGGGTAGGAGAAGCTACTTTAGCCAACCAACCTGGTTATTTTTCAAGATTCCATCAGATCAATGGTCGAAAATCAATTTCATTCACTTCACGATCAATTTCATTCATTTCATTTACTTCGCGATCAATTCCATGCATTTCATGATCAATACCGGCGATTCCCCTTCACTTCACGGTCAATTCCATGCATTTTCATGGTCAATTCCATGCATTTCATGGTCAATTCCCTTCACTTCACGGTCAATTTTGTGCATTTCACGGTCAATTTCCTTCATTTCATGGTTAAACAGAAATTGAGCGGGGCAAACTAGAAATTGAGCGGGGCAAACATGAATTTCAACGGGGTAAACATTAAATTGAGCGGGGCAAACATGAATTTCAACGGGGCAAACATGAAATTGAACGGGGCAAACATGAAATTGAATGGGGCCAACGAGGAATTGAGCAGGGCAAACATGAAGTTGAGCGGGGCAAACTGAAAATTGAGCAGGGTAAACATGAAATTGAGCGGGGCAAACTGAAAATTGAGCGGGGCAAATATGAAATTGAGTGGGGCAAACTAGAAATTAAGCGGGGCAAACTAGAAATTGAGCGGAGCAAACATGAAATTGAGTGGGGCAAACTAGAAATTGAGCGAGGCAAAAATGAAATTGAGCGGGGCATGCTTCAAATTGATGGCTCATGTTTGCCCCGCTAAAATGAAATTGATGGCTCATTTTAAGGCATGCTTCAAAAAATGAAGTAGATCCAAGCCCAAGCTACGGAGCTGGGAGTGGTTGCGACAACCTCTGCCGAGGTCGAGGCCTTACAGATGACCCTGAGGGTCTCCCTCTCCTCTTTGTTAATTCAGGTTTCTTTATTATTTCTTATAGCTCCATACTAAACAATTTGTTTGTCTCACATCTGATAACTTTTCAACGTAAGAGGGATGTTTAATTCATAAAATTGGTTCTTCCATTGACTATCAGAAAATGATGTCTGTAAAGTTTCTATTCCCTCACTTATAAGTCAATTAAACATCCATTCCTTGCTAATAATGGCAGTTTGCCCCGCTGAATGCAAATGATTGCATGAGCAGAGAGAATGCAAACGATTTGTTACGACTTGTCCTATAAGTGAAAAGCCACCCAATTTTCAAGAGTATATTAGGTGCACCCCAGCCTCACCCAGAGTGATGCAACCCTTACCATGAGGCATTTTTACAAACACCTGAACTGCAACTTCAAAACTCATTGTTTTACAAACAAATACAATGGTTTTACAGGTGTTTTATCAAACACCTTCTAAGTAACATAAAAACCAAAACAAAAGAGAGAAAAAAGGTATTTGTTTAATGTACATGTTTGCCCCGCTAAATTTTCGGTTTGCCCTACTGAATTTCTAGTTTGCCAAACTGAAAATTGAGCTGGACAAACTGAAAATTGAGTGGGCCAAACTAGAAATTGAGCGGGACAAACTGAAAATTGAGTGGGACAAACTGAAAATTGAGTGGGCTAAACTGGACTACGTGTCAAAATTCTACGTGATAGGACAATATTAGCTTTTCCGTTTTGGTTTACCATAAACGGTTCACATTCAACTGAAAAAAATAAAGGTCTATATATTGGTAGCTAGGAGGTTCAAATGACAGGTTTTCTGGGACCTGCTCTATCCACCTTTGGACACAACAAACCAATAGTCCGGATTAACGAACTATGTGCTTCATTTATTTGAGATGAAAGATGGTTTATACCGTCAAAAGTGATGGGTTTTTTTTTGACCCGTTGTCCTTTCATGGCCCGGGATGCAACTGGGATGCGCAAGTCCTTTCGCAACTAGGATGCGGAAAGGAGTTTCCTAAAACTATAAAAAAGGGTCCCTAGGATTTTTCTACGTATGTTGTGTTGATGAGAAAAATACAAGAGGGCTATTAAAGGTGAGAGAGAGGGAGAAAGAGAGAAAGGAAGCTTATAGAAGGGAAGTTCTGCTGTGGAGGTTTTTCTACTTTGCAATTTATATCTCAGCGCTTCTATGTCCTCATAATTGGTTAGATCTCTTCGTTTTCTCTATTTCTCTTATTGTTCATCCACTCCTGTGTGAGTGAAGAAGGTTGTAAACGTTCTACTTCATAGTGGATTGTTGATCTGAATGAGGTCCCGTGGTTTTTACCTCTTTGAGGGTTTTCCACGTAAAAATCTCTTGTGTGGTGTGTGATTGATGCATTTATTATTTTCATTACTTTATTATCCATAATTCTGCTTTGTTCTGGAGGGCTAGATCCTAAGGTTTTGTGCAAGGCCCCCAACAAAAAGATGTGTGCTAATCATCACATGATTCCTCCTCCACTATGATGAAACACGTGGGAGATGCCAACCATTCATCAGATGGGTCTAGTACATATTCCCCACCTGCCCCAGAAAGCCATCTCTATCTCCTTACGTGGCGACCCACGCATACAAAGATTAACTATAAGGATCAGGTCTATTTCATGACCCAACCAGTCTGATTTGCGAAGATGTAATACCCAATCTTAAAACGACCTAGATATAAGCATGTCAGCATCCCAATCTTAAAACGGGATCAGCTACAACAGGTCATTAATGTATTATAACAGCACAAGTAGGATTATAGCTGTTGGATATGGGTCATATTGGAACGATCTCAGTTTGGTCCGCTCAATTTCCAGTTTGTCCCGCTCAATTTTCAGTTTGGCTCGCTTAATTTCCAGTTGTCCCGCTCAATTTCCAGTTTGTCCCACTCAATTTCCAGTTTGGCCCGCTCAATTTTCAGTTTGTCCTGCGCAATTTCGAGTTTGGCCAGCTCAATTTTCAGTTTATCCCGCTTGATTTTCCAGTTTGGCCCGCTCGATTTTCACTATGACCAGCTCAATTTCCAGTTTGTCCCGCTCAATTTCCAGTTTGGCCCGCTCAATTTTCAGTTTGTCCCGCTCAATTTCCGGTTTGGCCTGCTCAATTTCCGGTTTGGCCCGCTCAATGTCCAGTTTGGCCCGCTCAATTTCCAGTTTGGCCCGCTCAATTTCTAGTTTGACCCACTCAATTTCTAGTTTGGCCCGCTCAATTTCCAGTTTGGCCCGCTCAATTTTTAGTTTGTCTCGCTCAATTTCCAGTTTGTCCTGCTCAATTTTATGTTTGCCCCGATCAAAGTTACGTGGGCTCCACAGTTATGTATTTATTATATCAACAACGTTCATCCATATTTCGAGATCATTTGGGAGCATTATAAAAAAAAAGAATCATATCCAAAGATCAATCGAACTACACCACGAAGAGCAGTGAGAAAATTGATTTTCATCGTTAAAATTTTTGTAGGGCCCACTAGTACATATATTTCCCATCCAATCTATTCATAAGGTCACAAAGACCTGGATGAAGAGGAAACTTATATGACCCCAAAAAGGGTTTCAATAGTAGACGTTCAATCCTCCACTACCTTTTACAGTGTGGTCCACTTGATAGCTAGATTTGTCTTATTTTTCGTATCAAGCCTTAATACGAGCTCGTCAAATAGATGGACGGTTTGGATATAACACATACCTCATAATGGGACCCACAAAATGCGGGGATTACAATGAAAAAAAGAAGAAGAAAAGAAGCTAGTGAGTTTGGGTCAGTGGGACCCTATAGCTACGGATTATAACCGTAGCGATAACCGTATCGAAAGTCTTTCGATATTATTGAAAAAGTCCAGAACTGTCCAGCGAGTTTGCCTAAAAAATCCTACAATTTTCGATACACTATGCTGCAGATTATAACCGTAGCCAGATTGCGCGGCGGCAATGCCGCGACCATCTGTGTGTTTTTTTTTTTTTTTTTTTTTTGCTGTGTTGCTTTTGTGGGTCCCATCATGAGGTTTGTGTTATATCCAAACCGTCCATCTATTTGGCGATCTCATATTAAGGCTTGAGACGAAAAAAAAGATAGATCTAACTATCAAGTGGACCACACTGTAAAAGGCAGTGGGGGAATTGAACGTCTACCATTGAAACCCTTTTACGGGTTACAGAAGTTTTGGATCATATGAAATTTATTTTTCCTCTTCATCCAGGTCTTTGTGACCCTATGAATGAACTTAGACGGGGAGGATTTCTCACAAACATCACAGTGGGCCCCTTAAAGGTTTCTAATGGTTGACGCTCATTCAACACTGTTTCCTGTAATTTGGTACACTTGAGATTTGGATATACCTCATTTTTGGTCTCATATCATAAAATGATGTGGAAAAATTTATGGACGGCATGGATGAAAAGCATACTTCATGGTGGGGACCACAGACCACTGACCATCGGAAGCGGATTGCATACTAAGTAACTCAGTACGGTAAGCGTATTGAGTAAACTCCGTGGGCCCCAGTGTCATTCATGCATTATATCCACTCCGTCCATCTCTTTTAACACATAATTTTAGGGCTTTATCCCAAAAATAGATTTTATCCAAACCTCAAATGGACCACACCACCGGAAACAGTGTGAATTGAACATCTACCGTTGAAATATTCTTGGGTACAACAGAAGTTTTAGATCAAGCTGATATTTGTGTTTTCCCTTCATCCATGTCTTTCTGATATTATGAACAGGTTGGATGACAAATAAACATCACTGGGGGCCTTAGAAAGTTTTCAACGGTTAAAATCAATACTTCCACTTTGGTATGGTTCACTTGTGGTTTGTATATCCTTCAATTTTGAGTTGAACCCATAAAATGATATGGAAAAATGAATGGACGGCGTGGATAAACCACATGCATTCGCGGTGGGCCCAACTGAGTTTACTCGGTATGATAAGAGCGTAGTGAGTAACTCAGTACGCAATCCGATTTCCTGACCATCCGCCATTGGCTGGTGGCAGGGGAGTACCCAATCCGTTTCCGTGAGAGGAGGGGTATTTTCGTCCTCAAATTCGCTCTCTGTACGAGCAGGTCTAAGTTGCAAAACAAAGTTTGTATACTTTCACAAAAACAGCTGGATAAAAGGTGTGGTCCAGAGTCCTAAATATCTCAATCCTCTACCTTCCACCAAGCCAATGCAAGCATGTAGAGTCAAAGCACGTGTTATTTGCTTTGACCCATCTGGCATATGAAGTACCACGTTTCACATGCTATTCTTGAAATGTTCATATGTAAACGTTAAGGTGATTAGACACGAGCAGGTACCTACAACCGGTGCCATGGAGATGGACCACCCAAGTTCCGTCTATTCAGTTTCCATGCAACCCAACTTCAATCACTGAACTAAATAACTGATATTGTATTGGACCACATGGTGGTAGGCAAAATCCACGTTTAAATGTGTGTTTGGTTGAATAAAATATCAAGAAATTTCACAATATTTCATCATTAATCAGTTTAATTTGGGGTAAAGTTTTATAAATTTTTTTTTTTTTTTTGTAATTAACTCAAGGTGACCTAAATCATAAAAATTAATAAAAGGTTCCATAATCCAGAGCAACATATAAGTGTGGCCCAGCTTGTTGAATGGATCGGCCTTGATTTTCGCATATCACTTTCATGATGGGTCTATTCTTTTGCATGCTTAGGATGTTCCACACATGATGACCAATGTTATGTTGCTAGCTTACTATGGGTGGCAATGGGCCAGTTTCAAGTTGGGTACCAGTAAATATACACGTGCCAACCAATGGGATTCACACATATATAGGTTAAGCTGACATACATACTCATACCTTTCCTATTCATTAGATTGTCGGGTATCCATCTAAGAGTTAGGTACACTTGAATTTTTTTCTTAGTTCTTTTATTTAACAGTGTTGAGCACACATGCCTACACCCTTTTTTTTTTTTTTTTTTTACACCCACCCACCTACGTAACCCACATGGGCACTTGAACTGAGGACTTTAGTGTTGAAAAGCAAAGCGTCTAACGCTGAGCCATGCATCGAGACCCACCCAGACCCACACCTGCATGTACCACCATCAACATGAATTAATGCTGCAAATCAACTATTGACTCATTAAACTTTGTCAAAGGATTAAATTTTCCTCTTTTACTTGCTAATTTTTTTAAAAGGAACTTTGTATGTTCGTCACACTATATTGTGTATGCCATCCAACCCTTCTATTAAGTGAGCTTTACCATGATGATGGGATGCCTGAAAAACTATGACCATTCATTAGATGGACCACATCATAGAAAACAATGTTGAATGACCCAAAACACCTGAATTTTCATGTGCCCCATTCATCTGATGATTGAATTGGCATGAAATGTAGGACGTCCTACTTTCATGGTGGGAGACCATGCTGGACATGTAAGATGGCATAAATACTGCACACACCAATATGAAATGCAATTGTTGCAGAAAAGCTTGGTCATAGAGGAATCAACCTCTCTCTCTCTCTCTCTCTCTCTCTCTCTCTCTCTCTCTCTTCTATATAGTTGAGTGATTTGAAAAGTTTATAATAATTATTACAAATCATCGGTAATAAATTAATCATGATATTTTGTGTGCATACGTTCGAAAGAATCAACTTAATTTGGGATAGGTTCAGGAATGGGTAGAGGGGTACCCGCACCAAACCCACAGGCTCAGATTAATACATAAACCCACCTCATTTATCTGCACCTATATCCAGTCCATGTTGAGTCAGGTTCAGATACCCTCTCGGTCTACCCACCCCCGGCCATTGCAACACCTAAAACATTACCTAAATTGCCAACCCATCTGTATTTCTTATTCTGAATCATGAGATTTAATTTTTGAGTCATTTTCTTCTATAGATATTTTTGCTGACCCATTTATTTATTTATTTATTTTATTTATTTTTTCAGTACTCTTAAGGGCCATTTGGTTACCATAAAAGTTCCATCTTGGATGAAACTTTTCAAAGGTATATGTCCAACCAAGACCTTTCTGAATAGGGTAAGGGTAGTTTATTTTGCGGGGTTGGTTGTCATTTGTCAAATGCTCTATTTGACCAGGCATATGTGGCTCCTATACCACTAGGCACATTGGCAAACGCAGACATGAAATCCGCTTGTAAATGCCACCGACATGTGTGGGTTACTGGAAGATATATGTTGACACATGTAAGTTGCTTGAACATGCATGGTGACAAATGTGGCACATGTGGGGTGCGTAAACATGAGTACTGGCACATGCTTGTGCAGATATATATGCAAGCAACACAACTATAAAAGAAAATGTCTAAAATAAAATATCCAAACGGCTGAACCAAAAGCCAGAGAAAAGAGATGTAGATTTATGTGGTTAAATGGGATAATAATATGAAGTGTTTTTTTTTTTTTTTTTTTTTACTTACTAAAACAAAAATAAGAAATATAAAACTTACCTCTCACTCTAATACCATCGCTTTGCATGAGAAATCTCTCACCCAAATTTTTTTAAAAGACACCCTCTCTCAACCTATAAACTCCCTTATATAGACTACCATAAGGGAGAACTTTACAGGTAACCTTAAAGAAACTAGGCTTCACGAGAGAGAGAGAGAGAGAGAGAGAGAGAGAGAGAGAGAGAGAGAGAGAGAGAGAGAGAGAGAGAGAGAGAGAGATCCTGGTTGGAGAAATGTGGATGTTCTCTCCTGCCTGGAGACGTCACCACATCAACATTTGACACACATGTGATTCATGTAGAACATGTGCCTTGTGCGTGTACAAAACATAGTTATTTCCTATATTTTTAGATGAAAAATAGACTAAAATTAGATTTACATCTAGATTGTCCAATCTAAATTATCAAATAGTTTTTAAACAACTTTATTTTTGAATGTTACTAACTGAATTATAGTTACTGACAACCATGGAGATGTGCCCAATCAAGACAAAGTGACACAGGGAGGGACGTGATGAGGTCGATTACCATCTACCTCAGGGGATATCTACTTAGAATCCACGGAGCTCTCTGGAGCTCTCTTGACTCATCACCGAGCTTCCTCAACAAATTTATGGGGGATAAAAGCAAGAATAATTCCTAATAAATTTGAAATAATTTGATTGAGGACAAAAAAAAATGAAATTACAACTCTTTAAATAAGGAACTCAAACTAGGATGAAGTTTTAGACTTAGACTCTAACTCAAACACCCTACAAATGTGACTTACTATAAATAATAACCTTACTATTTTATAGATGACCTTTATTTTTACTAGACTTCTTGGTTTTCGGCCAAAAATAGTAAGTGTCCAATTTGGCCCAATCATGTTATTCTCCTAACTTTTCTAAGCCCTTTTCATGTTGGGTATGATTTGTACAACTCAAAGGATCAAAAGTTATACTCGAATTAATACTTACTATTTATAGTAAAAACAAAACTAAATGGGACTTTTGACCATCGATGACAGAATCTCACAAATCCGACATGGGCAACCTGATATAGCAAGATTGGTTGACTTAAGTAGGTTCTCATACCCCAAAATCAAGCATATATAATATGTAGAAAAACTCATCCCGATTTGCGAGATATGACTAATTTAAGGTTCTAACAGTCTAGATCGTTCCCACCTCCAATCGGACTTTCTTTAGTCCATCTTTGCCATGAAAGTGTTTGTGACCTACTCTACATCAGTCCCCTTCACTTTAAAAGAACTCAACCTCGAGTTCTCATCCAACTTCAGTTCATGATTCTCGTTTAAGTCCGCAACATTGAAGTTCGTGAGATGATCTTCATGTTATCCAGAAGATCAACAATGTAAGTGTTGTCATTGATCTTTCAGAGTATTGGTACCAGTCCAATCTTCTTGTTCTTCAACTTGTTATAGGTCCAAGTTGGAAATCTCTCATTGCGTAGATGAACTATAATATTGTCACCCACCTTAAACACCTTTTGCCACCAATGCTTGTTGGCTTGCTCCTTATACTTATCGTTCGAAGCTTGCAAATTGGCTTTCACATCTGCATGAATGCTCACGATTCAGTCCGCCATATGTTCTGATGCAATGGTCATGCCGGGAGCTTGGGCAAATGGACTAAGTCAAGTGTGTGGCAGGACACTCGACCATAAATAATCTGGAATTACGACTTTCTTGTCGAGTAGTTCACCATATTGTTGAATGAAAACTTTGCTAGAGACAAGGCCAAATACCATTACTTTGGCTTGACACTTGAAATACACTGGAGGAGGTTAACCAACATGTGATTCGCAACTTCACTCTGCCTATTGGTCCATTGGTGGTAGGCACTACCGAATTGAAGTCGAGAATTGAACCGATTCCATAAAGTTCGCTAAAAGTGGCTAATAAACTTCATGTGACAGTCAGAAGTAATTGTCTTGAGAATCCCATGTAGCTGCATGACCTCTCTAAAGAATATATTCGCCATGTGTGTTACATCGAGAGTCTTCTTATATGGGATAAAGTGTGCCATCTTTGAAAAATAATCTACCATCATGAACACCAAATTCATGCCGCATTATGTTCATGGGAGGCCAAACATGAAGTCCATAGATAAGTCATCTTAAGGGTTGTTAAGCATTTGTAACAGAGTGTAGAGGCCCGTATATTGAGACTGCCCCTTAGAGCTTTGACAAACGTGACAACGTTGTACTGCTTTACCCACGTCACGTACCAATTGAGGCCAATAATATCATTCCTCAATAAGAGCCCGCATCTTGTCTCACCCTAGGTATCCACCAAGGCCACCTCTATATAACTCTTGGATAATTTGTTCCCTTAGAGAACTTTGGAGAATGCACAATTGATTTCCTTTGAAGAAGAAATTATCGTACATATATACAGGTCACTATGATGACTCTCTTGGCACCTCATTCATGTATTTTTGAAGTCCTCATCCTCGATATACAACTCTTTGATACAGTCGAAGCCAACCACCTTATTGCTCATCGTAACTAGTAGTAATACATGATGGCTAAGTGCATCCGCCACCTGGTTCTACTGCCCAGACTTGTGCTTTATAATGAACGTAAATTTCCACAAAAATGCGACCAATCTAGCAAGCACATAACACGTTAGCCTGACTATTAATAAACTTTAAGGCTTGATGGTCTAGAGAACAAACTCTCCATGAATCAGATAATGCCACCAATGTCACAACACTTGAATCACTTCATATAGATCAAGCTCATATGTCAGCCATTTCTTTCGGGCTTCACTGAGCTTCTCGCTATATAAGGCTACCGAATTGCCTTCCTGTGATAAGGCTCCAATTTCGACATATGAGGTGTCATACTCAACCTCAAACAACTTATTAAAACTAGGAAGAACCAAGACTAGTGTGGTGGACAATCGATGCTTGATTTCAGCAAAGCTCTTTTCAGCTTCATCGGTCTACTAAAACGGTAATTTTTCATGCAATTTGTAATAGGTGCGACTATAGTGCTGAAATACCTCACGAATTGATGATAGAATGTCACAAACCTGTGGAAAATCCTCACTTCATGAATGTTTGTCGGAATCAATCATTCCATGATGGCTCACACCTTTTCATCGTCGACACGGATGCCCATGGACGTCACAACAGATACTAAGAACAACTAATTGTCCGTTAAAAATTACACTTCTTTAAGCTGAGGTACACCTTGTTAACTGTCACGACCTGTAGCACCTGCCTGAGATGGTTCGTGTGCTCAGTCTCACTCTAGCTATATATATCATGATATTGTCAAAATATACTACCACAAACCATCTAATAAACAACTTCAACACTTGATTTATTGGACGAATAAAAGTGCTTTGTGCATTCGAAGACTGGAGGGCATGACTATCCACTTATACAACCATCCTTAGTCTTGAATGCTGTCTTCTACTCATCACTAGGTTGGATATGAATCTGATGGTACCTGCTCCTTAGATCTAGTTTAGAAAACACCTTGACACCTTCAAGCATAAGTGGACCCTTGGTGCTCTAGTTTTCCTCTTTGAGATTGTGGGATTGGTTAATCTTGTTATTTACCATCGTCTCTTGGGCTTGGTAGGGTGACGAAATTCCTCCCATAATTCTCCTCTATTGATAATTAGATCCATGTGAAGTTCAAAGATTCAATCATCTCTCTCTTTTTCCAATTGGATAGGATAGGACTCTAATTCCAATTGGATTTCCTGAATCAAGCAAGATAGCATCCTGATTTCTACAAGTGGATCCTTGGCACCCTGGTTACCACCTTTAAATTGATTGTTTAACCTTATTCACAATTATTCTATTCAATTATTCAAATTTAGTTTTAGTTCTTCATCTAGTTCTAGTTATAGTTAAATTCAGAAGACACACAAGTTTAATCCCTATAGATTTGACCTCGGTCTCACTGAGATTATTACTACATCGCAACCCCACACTTGGGATTGAGACACGTTCTTGATTTGAGGAAGAGTCTAGTATCTTTGGGAGCATTCGATGCGCTAGGATGCAAATTTATCGAGTTTGATCGTGTCCTTAAATTTATCTTTGGGAGCATTCGATTCGGGCACTCATAGTCATGAAGGCGCAGAGGAATGAAAACCTTTATAGGTTGATCAAGGGTACTTTATCGGGTGGAGCCACAATATTGGTAACAAATTCCACATCTTCATGTATACGGTATGCACACTTGGGATACATGAGTGAGCGGGGCATGAAGGTACTTTCTAGCCATTATTTTATTTTATTTTTGAAAGCATTGATTTTAGTATATGCAAGCATTGTATATATGATAAACAGTTAATATTGTCGTTTAAGTTTGGAAAAAATGTTTATAAGGGGGTTCTAGATTATGTGCATTCTGATGTATGGGGACCAGTGCCTGTGATTTTTAGTGGAGGGTCGTTATGGTTTGTCACATTCATTGACTTCTATTCTAGAAAAGTGTGGGTTGATTTTATGAAAAATAAATATGATGTTTTCAGCAACTTTAAACAGTGGAAGGCGGTGATAGAAAAACAATCACGGAAAAAGTGAAAGTATTAAGGACAGATAATGGTGAAGAATTCACTTATGGGGAATTTAATTAGTATTATAAAGATGAAGGGATTGTGAGGCACAACAAAGTGCGCCACACACCAGAGCAAAATGGTGTGACTGAGCGGATGAATCAAACTCTTTTGGAGAGGGCCCAATGTATGATTAGTAATGCTGGGTTGGGCAAGGAATTGTGAACTGAAGCTGTTAACTGTTGATGGTCAAATATTGCATATTAGACCTCAATTATTACTCAATTTTTTGAACATGATACTGTTTAACGCCCTATTTTAATCGTATTTGTGATGCAGGGTGTATTTACAAGCATGGACTGAAAAAGGGTATTAATGGCATGGATTTAATGCTTAGGAATCACCAAGGCAAGGGACGGACTCCAGGGGACTGAGATCGATGATTTTATACGGCCGAGATTCGAGAAAATCACGTGTTTCACGTTAAAGAGGCCTGAAAGTCGTCCAGAATGCAAGAACACAGGGTTCCCACCATCTATTCGACTCGAAACTTCATATATGGCTTGAGGACCATAAATTAACCGTACACGTCAAATTTCAGCCCTCGGATCCCTGTGGAAGTGGCTTAATTGACAGATCAGCCCATAAACCATTGATTTTGGGCCCACCTGCAATCTAGGTATGTTTCAAATGTTGGCTCGACTCCTTAAACTAGCTGAGAAAAGAGATGGATGGGTTGGATTTCTCATACCCATCACCATGGGCCCCACTTGAGAGATGTGTGCACCGTGCACAAGTGCATGCGCTGCGCATGGTAACGCTAAATTGGTCAACTGAGCTTGGTCTTGTATCCAAAATGAAAACTTTCATTTCTTCAGCGCGTGCAATGGATGGACAGTCCACTTGAAGGAAGGATGTGGACCACCACCATTGATTATGTGGTTCATCTAGACCGTCCATTCATCCCAGGAGGTCAAATTGACCGTACATATGGTGGTTTTTCAGACCTAAGCACGTGCACGCATGGAAAAAACACCACTGCATCTAATGGATGACGGGTTTAAAATTTAATGGGCCACACTCAATCCAATCCAAAACCGTCCATATCCGAATGGTTTTTCGACGTGAATCGAATAGACTGAATGGATCTATCCGTCGAAACCGATCATGGGCCCCACCGACTTTCACAGCACAAGGCTGCGCAAGATCTGTTTTGCAATGGAGCTGCGGTCGATCCAGGTGGGCCACCATCGTTCATCAGGGACTTGATCCAGACCATCTATCTTGTAGAGGGGTCAAAACCGTCCGTAGGGACGTTTTTCTTTACATAGTTTGTGGATGCCACTCATACCAGCGAAGGGCAGAAATTCCAAACTCTCACGTGTAGCTGCGCATGTTCCGCAAAAGGAGTGCGTAACTCCTTACGCAATATCACTGACCTCTGCAAAATGACTCCAAACAGTGCTTCTCCACCGTCTTTCACAGCTATAAAAAGAAAAAGAAGAGAGATAGAGGATTCAATCTAGGAAGCCTGGGACGTCTGGAGAGAGAGAGAGAGAGAGAGAGAGAGAGAGAGAGAGAGAGAGAGAGAGAGAGTTTAGAGTTTTTAGTTTTAGTTTTTTTCTTATGAATATTTGGAGATTAGCCTAATCATGTCAGGTTAAACCTCTTAGCTAGGGCTAAGAGGTGAAGCTTGTGGTGTGATGGGAATGATTCTACGGTTTTGATTCATGTTAGACTGAATTGATGTTGATTTTAGTTTGATTATTAGGAATGCTTTCAGTTTTTAATGGTTTGTTGTGACTGAAATTATAATAAATTTGTGATGGCTTTAAGTTTCCTTTCCCTTATTTTGATTGTGAAGGTAGGCAGCTCTGTTGTTCACCATTGCCCCTTAGACATGGTTGGATGATGGAATCCTCCCTAACATTTCAGATTGGTTATTGATTGGTTTAATTCTATTGTTTACTTTGTCTCATGGGCATGGTTTTGTGATGGAATCCATTCTAATTCTTTTACCTCTCATCTCTTGAAAACTAGATTAAAGGAAGTTCAGGTATGGTTTTTAGTGGTATATCTTCCAACTGGATGAAGATGGGACTCGAAGTCCAGTTGAGTTCATGAATTAGGTGTAGATCTCCCTGATCTCTACAAGTGGATCCTCTGAATCCCTAGTTTCCCACCTTTGAATTTATAAGTTTTAGATTATTATTTCACCATTATTCCCTCATATTCACTTGATTTAGATTTCATCTTCTTCTAGTTCTAGTTCTGGTTGCATTCAGATTATGTACAAGGTTCAGTCCCTGTGGATTCGACCTCGGTCTTACTGAGATTATGACTACATCACAACCCTATACTTGGGGTGTTAACAAGTTTTTGGCACTGTCGCCGGGGATTGACAGTTGTGTTTTTCTGAAATTGACTAGTTTTATAATTAGGTTAAGATTAGAATTTTCTAACTTTAGGTTTATGTTTTCTATTTTTAGAAAATTTTTAATTTTAGGCTTTCCTTTTTCATTTTTAGAAATTAACTCAGCTTTCTATTTTTGCTTTTAGGATTTTTCCTCTATTTTTTATAGACACTAACCTAACTTTCCTATTTTGTAGGATTTTGATATAACTTCCTAAATTAGGTTTGAACTTAGGGACTCCAATCTGGTAACTTCTTTCCAACCCTCTCTTTCTTTCTAGATTTTTATCCCTTTATTTCTTTTAGGTTTAGGTTTAGAATCTAAATTGAGGGCTGTGAGTGTTTGATGCTCAAGTGAGTTCATGACAACACTCTGTCTCTTAAGTGAAGGAGGATTGGTTAAGGGGTTATCTATCCATCGCAAGATTAGACACCACTTGAGATCCTTAGAGTTAACTGAGGTTATGGCCATAAATCAACCTCTTCCACCCCAACCTAGGGTGGAGGACATCCAGGATGAGAATGAGGTGCATCGCACCCACGCCTCATACTTTACGAGATTATTTACAACAGGCGGGGGTGAGTGTTCACTCCTCAAGTATAGGATTGTGATGTAGTAATAAACTCAGTGAGACCGAGGTCGAATCCCAAGGGACTGAAACCTATACGTTATCTAAAACTAAGTAGAACTAGAACTAGAATAAGATGAAATCTAAATTGAGAGAATATGAGAAAATAATGGTGAATGATTAAACTAAAGCTTGTGAAATTTAAAGGTAGGAAACTAGGGTGCCAAGGATCCATTTGTAGAGATTAGGGAGATCTACACTTGATTCATGAACTCAACTGGACTTCGAGTCCCATCTTCATCCAGTTGGAAGATATACAATGAAAATCAATCTGAACTTCTTTTGATCTAGTTTTCAAGAGATAAGATAGATGTAAATTAGAATGGATTCCATCACCAAACCATGCCCATGAGACAAAGTAAACAACAGAACTAAACCAATACACAGCCAATCTAAGAGATGTATGAATGTTAGGAAGGATTCCATCACTCAACCATGCCCAAGGGGCAAAGGTGAATAACAGGGCTTCCTGACTTCATAATCATAAAAAGGAAAAGGAAATACTCAAAGCCATCATAAATCTATTGTAATGTAAGTCACGACAAACCATTAAAAACTAAAGGTATTCCTTTAATATCAAATTAGAATCAAACATCAGTTCATAATATGAATCTAACCATAGAGATCTCCCATCACGCCACTAGCTTCACACTTAGCCCTAGTTAAGAGGTTTAGCCCGACATGATGAGGCTAGCGTTCTCTAAAAGCACAAGGAAAACAGGAAAAATTAATGAAGAAATTGCTAACTATCTTTGTCTTTCTTCCTCTCTCCTGCCCTCGCATCCAAACTTGGATGGCCTCCATGGCTACCCCCTCTCCCCCACATGCTCTCTCCCTTCTCTTTCTTTTATAACACAAGGTAGGATGGTGGAATAGCTGTTGGTGAGAAGGTCGGGCTCGTGCATAAGTCTACGCAGCAGAAGGCAGTAGCTGTACGTAAGGACTTTCGCACTGAGAAAATGGTGCTACATTCCCTCTTCTTCCCTTTATTTCTACAAGGACAATGTCCCTTAAGACATTTTTGGCAGACCTTCATGATGGACAGTCCAGATCACCGATCGGACTCACGGACAGTGGGCCACGTCGGCCATGAAAACTGACAGCGGGGACATTCTTGCACACGTTACTGCGTTAGGCTGCTCGGTGGGGCCCATAATTGAGGTCAGTTGGGAAATCCACGTTGTCCATTAGAATCACAACGAAAAACCGTTCAGAGATGGCTGGTTTTGGATCGAGTTAAGTGTGGCCCATTGAATTTTAAACATGTCGTCCATTAAATGCACTGGCACTGTTTCCATTCATACTCATGCATGGGTCTGGACAACCACTGTGTGTATGGTCAGTTTGACGTCCTGGGATGAATGGACGGTCCATATGGACCACATGATGAGCGATGGTGGGCCGGAGTCTGAGTCGGTGCGGACGTTGTGGAAACGAAAACAACAGTTTCCATTTTCGCATGAAACTCGTCGGGTCAGCAAGCACTGATTGATTTGTTTTCTATGGTGCACAGCGAGTGCACCATTTCAGTGCACTCCACTTTGAAAAGTGGGTCCCACCATGATGTCTATGTGTGATCTGTTCCTTCCATCCATTTTATCATCTCAATTAAGGGGTTGAAGCCAACTTTGAAGTATATCCAGATATCAGGTGGGCCCCAAGTTAGGATTTAAGGGCCGATCTGTCCATTGGACCACTTCTAGAAGGATCTAATGGCTAAAATTTTATGTGTACAATTAATTTGTGGTCCTCAGTCCATATATGAAGTTTCGAGCCGAACAGATGGTGGGAACCCTGTGATCTGACATTCTGGACACCCTTCAAGCCACTTGAGCTTCAGTTTCTCGATTTTCTCGGATCTCTAGCGTGTAAATTCGTCGATCTTGGTCCCTTGGGGTCTGTCCCTTGCCTTGGTGAATTCTGAATGTTAAATCCGTACTTTAAGCACCTATTTCAGTCCAAGCTTGTAATTCCACCTTGCATCACAAACATGATTAAAATGGTCATTAAACAGTATCATGTTCATTAATTTAGGCAGTAACTGGGGTCTCATTTGTAATATTTGACCCTTAACAGTGAGCACGCCCTCATGCATGGGTTTTTCAGAAAATACGGGACACATGAATATCAAGCAAGGGGTAATCCAACTCTTTCCAAAATTTCATGAGCTTGAATCTGAAAATTCATATCTACACTTAAAAGAGTTTGATGAAATCATAGCCACTTTATACTTTCCTAACGTGTCTAAGGACACGGTTAGGCTGAAACTCTTTCCCTTTTCTTTAAAAGAGAAAGCTAAGATGTGGCTTCATTCATTACGTCCTTGATCTATTGGCACATAGAATGACATGACAAGGGAGTTCATAAAGAAATTTTTTTTCATATCACAAAACGAACACCCTTAGAAAATCAATCATGAACTTTGCCCAAAAAGAGGATGAAACATTCTTCCAATGTTGGGAAAGGTTCAAGGATCTTGTTAGTTCATGCCCACAATATGGTTTTGAAACGTAGAGCATTACACACTTTTTGTATGATGGACTGACATCTTCCATGCGCCAATTGGTTAAGACGATGTGCAATGGGAAATTTATAAATAAAAATATCAATGATGTGTGAAATTACTTGGATAGACTCGCTGAAAACGCACAATCATGGGACACATACCCAAAATCGAGTACCACTTCTAGGCCCACTCAATCAAAGGAAAGGGGCAGAGTATACTTGCTGAAAGAGGATAATGATATCAATGTTAAAGTGGCTAATCTCATAAAGAAATTTGAGGCCATGAAATCAAGGAAGGATAAGGGTAAGGAGGTTGTTTGTGGTATTTGTGGTTGTAATAGTCACATAACTGAAAATTGTCTAACTATATCTGCCTTTCATGAGGTACTGATTGAGCAATCCAATGCTGTAAATAATTACCAAAGACCTTTCAATGGACCCATCTCTAATACATACAATCCTAGTTGGAGAAATCATCCAAACTTCAGTTGGAGGAATGAACAAACTGCTACTCCTCAAGGTTTCTTTAATCAAATTCTAAATCAAGTGAAACCTCAAGAGGATCCGGTTCTAAAACACATTCAAGACCAAGAGCTAGTTAATCCGAATATGGCATAAGCAATCCAGGAAATCAGATTAGCAATTGGAACGCTTGTGTCATTTGTCCAAAGGATGGAGTCACAATTACCAATTGTGGAAAAGGGGATGCTTCCTGCTCAACCTCTCCCCAATCCCAAACCAAAATATGAGATAAGTGACACCAATTCTTTGAATCAGATAGAGCAAGCTAAATCTATCACCACTCTTAGGAGTGGGAAGACCATTGAGAAAACTATTCCGGTTAGGGTTGAAAACCCTAAGGATTCAAAAGAGGACAACGATGATAGACCTAGTACTACTCCACATGAATTAGAACCGGAACCTCAAGGGAAACCAATTGTTCCTTTCCCCCAACAGTTGGTTACACCAAAACCTCTCTCTAACTCTCAGGATATTCTAGAGGTATTGAAATAAGTGAAGGTCAATATTCTTTTACTTGATGCCGTAAAATAAATACCTTTATATGTCAAGTTTCTGAAAGACTTATGTACAATGAAAGACTTATGTACAACCAAAAGACGACAAAATATTTAAAAGAAAATCTTCTTGACTAAGAAAGTGAGTGCTATCCTAAAACAAGATGTGCCCTAGAAATTCAAAGATCCCGGTAGCCCAACCATATCATGTGTGATCGGGAACTATCAAATTGTGCATGCACTTCTTGACTTAGGAGCGAGCGTAAATCTTATTCCTTACTCGGTGTACAAACAGTTAGGTTTAGGTGAATTAAAACCCACTCCAACCATATTACAACTTGCCGATTGCTTAGTTCATGTACCGAGAGGGATAATCAAGGATGTGTTGGTCTAGGTTGACAGATTCTACTATCCAGTAGATTTTATCATCCTAGATACGAACCCATCAGTAACATGAGCACTCAGATTCCCGTCATTCTTGGTCGCCCATTCCTTGCCACTTCAAACGCAATCATCAATTGTAGGAATGGAGTCATGAGTATGTCTTTCAGGAATATGAATTGGAGTTCAATATCTTTTTTAATACTGGTAGACGGTTCAAGGATGATGACGATTTCCACGACATTAACATGATTAACTCTTTTGTGGAAGATAGAGCGCCTCTAACCTCATCCTTTGACCCTCTAGAGATGTGTCTGGCCCACTCCCATGATTTTAATAATGACATGATTAGGGAGATAGATGCTATGTTTGATACTGCGCTGGTACTTGAAGTTAATAGGTGGAGCTTACAATTTGAAGAGTTGCCCCAAATCGATGCAGTGCCTCTACCGTCTAACCTTAAAGCACCGAAGCTTGACCTAAAACTTTTACCCTTTGTTTTGAAATATGCCTATTTAGGTCAAGAAGAGACATACCCAGTAATGATTTCATCCCACCTTGAGAACAAACAAGAGAGTATGCTCATTTTTACTCTCGAAAAAGATAAAGGAGTTATTGGACATATCATCACAGATCTCGATAGGATGAATGAACTCCTTTCAACTGAACGTTTTGACTTTTTGGATGATTTCTTAGCACACTTTGCGGATTCAAACGATTCCATGATACAAGAAATAGTGGATGCCTCGCAAGATAATACCTCGGTAGTTATCACGGATCGAGAGAACCCTTATTCTGAAGTACCTCTTCCCCCAGATCCTGAATGTTTACCATTAAAGGAGGAGGAGCTGAGAATTGAATTGAAGATTGAAACTTTAGCGTGTGTTGAGACTACACCATCTACTATGATTTTTTTTTGAATTTCATCTACTTGTAGTCTCTGATTCATCATGGCGTATTAACTTCGAATTTTTTTTTGCCACAGGTGAATCAAATATACTTTGGACACTTCATAAGATTAAAAGGAAACTTTATGTTGAGGTCCATCAATTTCTCTGGACATTCATGCTCTAGGACATCCAAGCCTAGTGTAAAAAGGGCTTCTGGATGATCTTGTTGAGAAACCTTCTGAGAAATTTACCAAGATACTGGTCGAAGGAAGAATCTGGATGCATGACTGAGTAGATTCCTGTACTTTCACAGTTGAGGATTAAAATTTACTTCTTTTATAAGACTAAGGTAGTTTAATTTATGTTGTTCTAGGTTAGTCAGTTTTATGTCATTAGGTTAGTTTGCTTTCTACATTGTTTTAGGATAGTTTGCTTTTGTTGGTTTCACTCTTGTGCTGACTCACTCTCACGCTGCTATCTTTGAAAAACCTCTCGATTCTTTTGTCCAGGTACTATCTTTCTATCACTCCTTTTTTACTTTCATTGTCCCATATGCATTGCATGCTTATTTCTTTTACATTGAGGACAATGTAGATTTTAGGTTGGGAGTGGGCGATTAGGTCACCTAATCAGTGTTTTCTCGGTCTTGAGCAAAAATCGTGAAATTTTTAAAAATTTTTCTGGAAATTCTTATGAATTCTAAGTGATTTTGATAGCCATCGTTGCTTTAGAATTATAAGATGTGGAGTGTTGGGGATTTATGTCTCTTAGATTTAACTGTTTGATAGATTCCATAGTTGAGTTCAAATTATCAATCCATGATTAGAAGTTTTAAACATTGATTGAATCATGATTTCACATGTCACATCTCGCTTACACATTAAGGTTTCAGTTCGATCTTGAAAGATTAACTTGGTACTCACTAAGCATGGAAGGAACTGGCTTGAGATAATTGAAAGGGCAGGGCGAATGGTCTTCGCCATAGGTTTGCTCCCGATAGGTGAAGGTTCGATTTCTTAAGGTTGACATTCGAAAATTATTTGGCGACTGGTCTTCGCCATAGGTTTGCTCCCTAAAGGTGAGGATTTGATTCCCCTCATTGGCGTTATTTTTAATGGAAAAATCAAAAGTTGGTAGAAAGAAAAAAGGATGATCTGTGAGGCAAGTTTTGGTTGTTCTAATGCTCTTGTTGGTTACCAATGATATCATGACATAATGAATTGAATCTTAATGTTGATAAGCCGAGATTACACTATACACTCATGGATCCTAATGTTTAGAATTTTTTCTAATTGATTGATTAATACTTTGATCTTGATTATGAAGTCTGCCGTGCGCTTGATTATAGGAGAACGTAACGCTGAACATTCATGAATCTTAGACTTCTTGTATCTGGATTGTTTTTAAAAAATCACTCGAATTTTTAGAAATTGTCCTGTAATTCTCAATTTATTTTTTGCATACTTTGCTCGGGATTAGCAAAATGCAGGTTGGGAGTTGTGTTGAGGGTCAAATATTGCATATTAGACTCCAATTATTACTCGATTTTTCGAACATGATACTGTTTAATGCCCTATTTTAATTGTGTATGTGATGCAAGGTGTATTTAGGAGCCTGGACTGAAAAAGGGTACTAAAGGCATGGATTTAATGCTCAGGAATCACCAAGGTAAGGGACGGACTCCAGGGGACTAAGATCTATGATTTTATATAGCCAAGATTCGAGAAAATCATGTGTTTCACGCTACAGAGGCCTGAAAGTCGTCCAGAATATAAGATCACAGGGTTCCCACCATCCGTTCGGGTTGAAAATTCATATATGGCCTGAGGACCATAAACTAACTGTACACGTCAAATTTCAGCCTTCGGATCCCTGTGGAAGTAGCCTAACTGACAGATCAGCCCATAAACCGTTGGTTTTGGGCTCACCTGCAATCTGGATATGTTTCAAATGTTGGCTTAACTCCTTAAACTAGCTGAGAAAAGGGACGGATGGATTGGATTTCTCATACCCATCGCCGTGGACCCCACTTGAGTGATGATGTGCACTGTGCACGGCAACTCTAAATTGGTCAACAAAGCTTGGACCCGTATCCAAAATGGAAACTTCCGTTTCTTCAGTGCGTACAGCGGACGGACAGTCCACTTGAAGGAAGGATGTGGCCCACCACCATTGATTATGTGGTCCATCTAGATCGTCCATTCATCCCAGGAGGTTAAACCAACCGTACACATGGTGGTTTTTCAGACCCAAGCACGTGCACGCATGGAAACAGCACCACTGCATCTAATAGACGGCGGGTTTAAAATTCAATGGGCTACAGTCAATCCAATCTAAAACTGTACATATCTGAATGGTTTTTTGACGTGAATCGAATGGACCGAATGGATCTATCCGTCGAAACCGATCATGGGCCCCACTGACTTTCATAGCACAAGGTTACGCAAGCTCTATTTCACAACAAGCTGTGGTCGATCCTGGTGGGCCACCATTGTTCATCAGGGACTTGATCCAGATCGTCTATCTTGTAGAGGGGTCAAAACCATCCATAGGGATGTTTTTCTTTACGTCGTTTGTGGATGCCACGAATACTAGCAAAGGGCAGAAATTTCAAACTCTCATGTGTAGCTGCGCACATTCTGTGAAAGGAGTGCATAACTCCTTACGCAATATCACCGACCTTTGCAAACTGATTCCAGACAACACTTCTCCACTGTCTTTCGCAACTATAAAAAGAAAAAGAAGACAGAGAGAGGATTCAATCCAGGAAGTCTGGGATGTCTGGAAGAAAGAGAGAGTTTAGAGTTTAGAGTTTTTAGTTTTAGTTTTTTATTTTATTTTATTTTTTTTTCTTATGAATATTTGAAGATTAGCCTAATCATGTCAGGCTAAACCTCTTAGCTAGCGCTAAGAAGTGAATCTTGTGGTGTGATGGGAATGATTCTATGGTTTTGATTCTTGTTAGACTGAATTGATGTTGATTTTAGTTTGATTATTAGGAATGCTTTTAGTTTTTAATGGTTTGTTGTGACTAAAATTACAATAGATCTGCGATGGCTTTAAGTATTTCCTTTCCCTTATTTTGATTGTGAAGGTAGGCAGCTTTGTTGTTTACCATTGCCCCTTGGACATGGTTGGATGATGGAATCCTCCTTAACATTCATACATATTTCAGATTGGTTGTGGAATGGTTTAATTCTGTTGTTTACTTGGTCTCATGGGCATGATTTTGTGATAGAATCCATTCTAATTCTTATACCTCTCATCTCTTGAAAACTATATCAAAGGAAGTTCAGGTATGGTTTTTAGTGGTATATCTTCCAACTGGATGAAGATGGGACTTGAAGTCCAGTTGAGTTCATGAATTAGGTGTAGATCTCCCTGATCTCTACAAGTGGATCCTCTGAATCCCTAGTTTCCCACCTTTCACCTTTGAGTTTACAAGTTTTAGATTATTATTTCACCATTATTCCCTCATATTCACTTGATTTAGATTTCATCTTATTCTAGTTCTAGTTCTGGTTGCTTTCAGATTATGTATAAGGTTCACTCCCTATAGATTCGACCTCGGTCTTACTGAGATTATTACTATATCACAACCCTATACTTGGGGTGTGAACATTAACACGACTTATTAATTGGTGAATCGATCCCCTTCTATGACTATTAATTGTAAAATTTCAGAGAAAAAGTGGTCAGTAGGTAGACTACTTGGGACTGCGTGTATTTGATTACGATGCTTACTCTCAATACCGTCAGTTAAGAGAAATAATGTAAACTAAAGGGTTAAAAACTATCTTTGTCAGCTATGATAATGGTGTGAAGGGGTATAGGCTATATGAGTAGACCACACGGAAAATTATCTTTAATCGCGATGTCAAATTTGACGAAGGATCCTTGTTTCGTAAGGATGAGCACAAGGGAGTTGAAAAGTTGGTTATGAATGTTCTCTTAGATAGAGATGAGACACAGGCTGATACTGAGACACAGACACATGTACATGAGCAGGCGGCGTAACCACCTATGAGAAAGAATCCACCGCAGGATTGTAGGCTATTGGCAAGATATAGGGATGACTCAAATATCGCATTTTCCTTCATTATGGATGAAGGGAATTCGTTTACTTTTTAAGAGGCCCTTGATGAGCTAGATGCTAAAAAGTGAAAAGTAGTGATGAATGATGAGATGGACTCTTTGTATAAGAATGAGACATGGGAGCCGGTAGATCTTCCCATCAGCTATAAAGTGATCAAGTGCAAGTGGATATTCAAGAAGAAACATGACAGGTACAAGTCAGGGTTGGTAATAAAAGGATATGCTCGGAGATAAGGTGTGTACTTCATTAAGATATTCACGCTGGTAGTAAAGCAAGTATTTATCATATTCGTATTGATGTTGGTTGTCTAATATAATCTCGAGCTGGAACAGATGGATGTGGAGGCTGTAACATCCTGAAAATTTCCGCAGCCTGAGTACATACTCATGTTCGAAAATTTCGGGTGTTGATAATGTATAAATTGGATGCTTTAAAAATCGCACGTTATTTTTTTCATCATAATTACATCCAGTTACATTCATAAAAGCAATCGTTCATGGGAAGAACATTTATTATTTCATTAAAGTAAAAGAATTCAACAAATTATCAAATGCCCTATCAATGAGAGCTTATTACATTATCGAGTTTACAATGAAAATATAAAACTAAATCCTAAAAACTATCTTCTTATTCATTTAGTACAATCTTCCATAGGGATATAGTCCTCTAGGTCTTCGATTTGTGTATCACCTGCATCATCTGTACGATTGGAGAGGGTTAATACTCTACTCATAGTGATGGTTATTGTAATACCCCGAACTTTTCAATACCCGAGTATTGAAAGTTCTCGAGTGTTACCATAAAATTTAACTTATTATGTACATGTGTACGATACCAACCTAGCTATCCTAACCTTAATCTATTCTACAACATAAATTCGACCATTGAGAATAATCTTCATTAATAAATCAAGCAATCTGACCGTTGATTTTAAGATAGGATCATCATATACCTAAATTTCTTAACTTGTCCATCATAACCAACTGGTCAGTCAAATATGTGCTGCTAGATAGAGACATCTAATTATCCACTTTGATTTTCGACCACCCGATCGTAATAAACTAGCTACTTGATCTCTACATCTGCTCATACACTCATCATATTGAGATTCTGATCTGTTCATCTTGTTCATCACCTATGAATATGCTTAACCCTCCATCAGACCTATAATCTGAAAAACTTACACATGTGAATAAGACACTTGAATCTAATGATATACATGTTATTCCCTCCTAATCACTCCAGAAACCCACTTTATGTCCATTCATTTACGAAACTAACCGTACATTCATATACATACATGGTTAGAGTGCTAGTCATCAAGTTCCCTTATTTTTAGCAAGTCATCTGACTGTCTATCATGTTTAGATTAGCCAAACGGGCCACATTGACATTGTGGTAAACCGGTCATCATGAATATCTCATGGTATAAGCCTAAACCACCCGCTAACTCATAAATTAGGCGTGTACAAATGTTATTTTAGAATTTTAAAGTGTATTAACCATTAAAAAGAGCATCTTAGTCATTCTCGAGAGATCAAGACCCAAACTTGGGCAATGGAAAGAGCTGAAAAATAAAGATCACCTGTCAAATCTCAGCTTATTTGGACGATGGAATTGTGAATCACGGACAGTGGAACTTTAGATAAATAAAGGGTAGAAATGTAAATAAAGTGATACCAAGTGCATGACACTGTTGGATGAAAATTTCAATTGAAGTTTCAACGGTGAATGTTCTCGATACTCAATCGGACCCTGTGGCCCACCTGATTAATGGAACCATTTCATTTTTGACCTCATATCCTAAATTGATTTAACAAACTGGATAGACAGAATGGATCCCCTGAAAGGACATCACAAATGGACCCCACATGATGCCATAACCAATCACGGTATCTCATTACGTGATTTCAGAGACATTTAAATGTTGGGTAGCATCTGCTTTTCAAATGTGTTGTGGCCCACTAAAAGCTCGGATCATCTCCATATTTGAACACTTGGGACTACATGATCTGACCAAGATGATGAACGGAGTGGATTGCACATAAACATCATGATTGGACCCCACAATGGCCCATGTTTGTGCCAAAAACCATAAGCTTGCCGTAACAGAACCCGAGTAACCACGCTCGTAGAAATCTCTCTCCTGCTCTTTCCCGCTCGTGACATTCTTTTAAACTAAAGGCCTTTGACCGAACCTAATATGGGCCACCATCACAGAGGTTGGGAAATCAGAACCATCCAATGGCCACCACTCCCATTTCCAGCTAAGAGAATTCTTGCACGAAGCGAAGATCATGCCGCACGCTGATTTCAGCAACACTGTAAACCATGCGAATGGCCCAACCGAAACTCTGGTCTTCTTATGTGTTAGTTATCCACCCTCCCAAGAATACGGCTATAATCTCTCCCAAATTAGAAAGAGAAACCATCGCAAATCCTCCGACTCTCACGACAATTGTGCTGGCTCACTAACTGTGCGAAAGAATTCCTTTCGCAACACGCCCAAAGTTTCTGCACCACCATCGATCTAATGGGCCTGAAAGCTTCAGACAACGAATTCGATCCATTCAGGGACAACAGAACGAAGAGAGAACAGATCAGGACAGATCCAACATTAAAGTGGGGACTGTCTCCCACGTTGGACGAGCCATCAGAATCGTCTCCTAAGACACATTATCAAGAAATTTAAAACGATCTACTGATGGATCGCTGGACCCCTAGTGGGCCTAAACAATTGGGAGAAAGAGACGGTCCTGACCGAAAATTGGAAAACCCCAGCAAACTATGTTGCTCGTTCTGCAGGATAGGCTAGATGAGTTACGTTGCTCGTCTTCGTACATCACGCCACGCATAAAGAGTGCATAAGAAGAGCTTAGAAGGCTAGATAGTTATAAAAACCTCCCACTGTCTGTGCGGAAGACACAAGCAAATAAACAAGGAAACTAGGAAATGAAAGAGAGAGATCGAGTGGAAGGAAGAAGGAGAAAGAAGGACGTTGCCGTGGAAAGTCTACCGACTGGCAATAGCAAACCAAGCTGGGCGGGAAGAAGCTTTGACTGCCACAGACAAGGAAGAAAGAGGCATGAAAAGTTGATGTCGGGAACAACTCACCGAGTTGCTACCAGGCACAATCTACCCTTAATCTCACTTTATGATCTCTTCTCTTCAAACCCCTTTCAAAGAGAATGTTGGAGAATTCCACCATGACAAACCGGGTTGGATTGGCGGAAGGATGTAACCAACCTTCTAAATTGGGAGTTAGGCAATACATGACACAGTATGAATCAATACCCTAAATTCACTAAATTCTAATCTTTATTCCAGCCAAACTTGAACCAGAAAAACTAGAATATAAGTTGGTCTTACGGTACGTCTCGGAATACTTAACCACACAACAATCAAACGAATCAAGGTGAGGGAATCCTTTAAGCTTACAATAAATTTAAGGTTATTATTTCCTATATTGCCTTTTACATGCTTTCATAATATTATGATTCTCTTCCTGCAATTGTTAAGTTACCACCAACACTTATTTATCCTTCAGGAATTATGGTATGATGTTTATTTATGAGTGATCTTCATTATTTTTATGTGGGGTGATGGATACATGCCTTGCCCTTGCATTTACCACTTTTGTTGAGTTAGCCCTTGCTACACTTCTCCTTGTTGAGTTGGCTATTACCACTCTCCTCTTTGTTTAGTTGGCCATTGCCACTCTCCTCTTTGTTGAGTTAGCCATTGCTACTCTCCTCTTTGTTGAGTTGGCTATTGCCACTCTCCTCTTTTTTGCGTTAGCCATTGCTACTCTCCTCCTTACTTTGTTAGCCTTGTGCAATCTACCTTTAAGGCTTGGGCATGTGTCTTGGAATTCTAAAGCTCCCATGGTTCAAGTGATTTCCTCTTTGGTGTAACTACTATGTTGGAAATCCCACTTCTAGTGATCAAGTAAATATCCTAGACATAATGCGATTCGGGTAGCGGCCCCTGGGTCGACATGTAATTCCATCAATTTTGGGTAGTGGTGCACAAATTGATGTAAGTAATTCACAATGTGTGTTACATTACTTCCGAAATTGAATGTTACAAATAGTCACTCAATGAACAAATCATGTCACGTAATTCATCCAAGTCATGCTTTGTTGTCGTCTTGGGATAACTACGTAAATCCATGTTAATGTGAGACATGCCGTCGAATCTTCATAGAATAGGATGAAGAGCGAGCCGGATAACTCTAAATCATTTTTCACATTATAGCGATTGCTAAGTGTGATGAACTACATATACTTTTCCAGACAACATTTCATGTAGGTTGCTTGTGCATATTGATACCTCTTATTAGTAGTGGAGTACATGACGTATCAGAACCCTTACATTACTTGTATAAATCTCTTGGATTATTGTTAATATTAAAATATAACCATCACTATGAGTAGGGCATTGACCCTCTCCAACCGTACAGATGATGCAAATGATATACAGATTGAAGATCCAGAGGATCATCTCCCTATGGAAGATTATACTGAATGAATAAGAAGATAGTTTTACGATTTAATTAGTTTTATATTTTTGCTGCAAACTCGATAATGTAATAAAGTCCCATTGAGAGGACATTTGATACTTTGTTGAATAAAATAATAAATACAGCCGATTTTATTCTCGTGAACGGGCTACCTTCATGAATGTAACTGGATGTGTTCTAAATGAAAAAATAAGGTGCGATTTTTAAAGCATCCAATTCATTCAATTATTAATACCCGATTTTCTCGGGCATGAGTGTTGAGGGTTAAATATTGCATATCAGATCTCATTTATTGCCTGGATTTACATGCATAATATTGTTTAATGTTCGGGTTTAATCGTATTTGTGATGCAGAGTGTATTTGCGAACATGGACTGAAAAAGGGAGCTTAAAGCATGGATTTAATGCTCTGAGGACACCACCGGCAAGAGACAGACTCCATGGGACCAAGATCATCGAATTTACACACTGGAGATCTGCGAAAATCGAGAAACTGAAGCTCAAGTGGCCTGAAAGTCAGTCAGAATGTAAGATCACAGGGTTCCCACCATCCGTCCGGCTCAAGACTTCATGCATGGCCTAAGGACCATAAGTTAACCGTACACGCCGAATTTCAGCCATTAGATCCTGGTGGAAGTGGCTTAACGGAGAAATCAGCCATCAGAATCATGATTCTGGGCCCACCTGCTGTTTGGATGGGCCTCATCTTCGGTCCCTACGGGTTAAATGATCTGACAAAATGGATACATGGAGCGGATTTCTCGAAAACATCATAGTGGACCCCACGTGAGCATGAGTGTGCATAGTGCACAAGTGCACTCGCCGTGCACAACAACAGAAAATCGGTCAAACGACTCATTGACCGCAAATCATCTTCTTCTCCTTCTCTGTTTCAAACAGTGGACGCACCGCGTCCGCTGGTTCCTCTCTATGGGGCCCACTCCTTGATCAAATCACCAATCTGGACCGTTTATTATGCACAGAGGGGGGGTAGTAGCCTCACCTAGGTGTCGTTTCTCAACCATGCGAACTATTGGAAGATCCTGGCCGTCGAAAGCAGGATGGACGGCGGAATAAAAGATCAAGTGGGCCACACTGAAATCAAAGAAATTTTACCCTTCCTGGACGGTTTTTCGTCCTGAAGCTAATGGACGGCCTGGATTCTCCAACCGACGTTGATTATGGGGCCCACCGATCATCGCAGCGTCCCTGCTTGCGTTCGCACTGACGGTCGCGATTTTCCTCTGTGGGCCACCATCATGAGGACATACATTGATCCGGATCGTCCATGTGACTCACGTGGCCCATCTCACTCAGGTCTAGGTGTAAGTATTTCGAAAGATAGCATATAAGGTATCTCGGTAGTACCAAACGTCCAAACGTAAGATGAACGGCAGAGAAAAATATCCTGAGGACCTCATCAACAGTAAGGCCAAAGATACACAATTCCGACCGAAATTACAAAAGGAATCTGGTGGACGGAGTGGATTTCCCAAAAGGCAGCTGAATTGGGCTCCACCAATGCATCAGCATAAGTAGATTTACGCGGGCCCTGTTTTCCGCGATCGGACGAGTCCGAGATTTGCGAGGAGTAATTGGCCACGATCGTCAATTATTGGAGTGATCGAGACCGTCCAATGTGTCCACAGGGAGGCCAATACCCTATCCAAGATGTCAGAATTGATAGATGAGTTGATATCGCGCACCAAATTCGCTCCAAACGCAAGAAATTTTATGCTTTTGCTGCGCATGCGAACTCTGATGCTGCGAACGAGAATCACAAGAGGAGTCGGACTACCGACTACCCGTCCAGGCTCTATAAAAGGGAGAAGAGGAGGGAGAGACGAGGAGCAGCTCGACTGGGGGCTTGGACGTGGGAAGCAGACGTGGGGAAAGTTTTCTTTTTTATTTTTTATTTATTATTATTATTATTTTTTGCTTATTTTATTTTATTTTATTTTATTTAAGGGATCTAGCCAACATGGTTGGCTAAACCTCTTAGCTAGGGCTAAGAGGTGAAGCTTGCAGCGTGATGGGAGAGTCTATGCTTGTGCCTTTTGTTTAAACTGAATGGATTTTTGATTTAATTTTATTAAGGGAATGTTTTCAGTCTTTAATGGTCTGTTGTGACTGAAATTACAATGGGTCTGCAATGGCTTTGAACATGTTCTTTTTCTCTTATGTTTATGACGTCAGGAAGCCCTGTTGTTCACCATCGTCTCCTGGGCATGGTTGGATGTCGGTACCCTTCCTAACCTTCATACATTGATTGGTTGGTAATTAGTTTAATTCTGTTGTTTGCTTTGTCTCCTGGGCATGGTTTGGTGATGGAATCCATTCTAATTCATATACCTTTCATCTTTTCAAAATTACATCAAAGGAAGTTCAGTGGATTTTCATGAATCAAGTGTAGTTCTCACTGATCTCTACAAGTGGATCCTCTCTGAATCCCTAGTTTTTCACTTACGAATTCTCCTAAGTTTTAGATTAATTATTTCACCATTATTCTTCAAATTACAATCGATTTAGATTTCATCTCATTCTAGTTCTATTTCTACTTAGTTTCAGATAACGTACAAGTTACAGTCCCTTAAGATTCGACCTCGGTCTTACCGAGTTATTACTACATCACAACTCTATACTTGGGGAGTGAACAATGAGTATGTACTCTAGGCATGAAAATTCAAGATGTTATAGTTATCTGTTAAGATTAACACTAATTCAAGAGATTTATGAAGTAATGTAAGGGTTCTGATACGTCACGTACTTTACCACTACGAGAGGTATCAGCATGCACAACCAATTTACATGAATGCATGCCTTGCAAAGTGTGTGCAGCTCATCATAATATGGAATATAATTCATAGAAAGCTCGACTCGCCTCGCATCCCATAACTACGGAAATTTGTCGGTGTGTCCAACGTTAACGTGGATTATTGCGAATATCTCAAGGTGACACAACAACGCGGTGAGAAGATTTATGTAACATGATGTATTTATGAGCGACTATTTGTGAGATCCAATCCCGAAAAGTGATGTAACACGCATGAATATTTACTTACATCGATTATACACCACACCGACCAACTTATGGAATTACGTGCCGACCAAGAGGGTTGCTACCCGTAACGCATTACGTCCATGATAAATATTTGAATCACTAGTTATGATACCTATAACACATCATTTACATCGATAGGAAAATAAATTGAATCATGGGAGTTTTGGGAATTCAAGACATATGCCTAAGCCATAAAGGTAAATAGCACAAGGCTAACAAAATAAGGAGGAGAAAATAATGTCTAACTCAACAGAGAGGAGAGTAGCAATGGCTAATTGAACAAAGAGAAGAGTAGCAATGGCTAGCTCAACAAAGAAGAGAGTAGCAAGGGCTAACTCAACAAAATTGATAAAGGCAAGGGCAATGCTTGTTTCCATCGGCCACATAAATTAATAAAGATCATGCATAAATAAAATCATGACTTAATCATAATTTTCAGAGGATAAATAATTGTTAGTGGTAAATTAAACAAATGCAGAGAGAGAGAGAGGGTCATAGTAACATGAAAGTATAACATGAAAAAGGCAGAAAATGCATATCAAATTAGATTACTGAAAGCTTAAAGGGATCCCTCACCTTAGCCTTAGATCTAAACCCTAAGTAGATATCCATGTAGGAAAGCTTCTACAAGAATCACGATATCGCTTGAGTAAGAGGGAGACACCATGCATATGGAGAAGGAAGAGGGCATCTAGGCTTCTCTTTTATCTTTCTTTCTCTCTCTCTCTTTTTTTTTCTTTTTCTCTCTCTGTCTCTCTCTCTTTCTCTTTCTCTCTCTCTCTCTCTCTCTCTCTCTCTCTCTCTCCTTGGGCATTGGGAGATTGGGTGTGTGAGTAGAGAGGGGAACGCACACTCCTTTTTAAAAGGAGTGGGTGTGTGAGGGGAGTGTGTTTCACATCCCACTTGGATTGAGTTTCTCCAAATTTTCCTTTTCTAACTATATTTTTTTAAAATTAATTAGTCCATTGTATCAGGGTTGTCGAATAGAGCTAATGTAAATGATTTTCTTGGTGATCTAAGATTTAGATTGGCCTATCTTTAAAATTCTCCTAACGGGTGCCAAAAAGAACTTGATCTCAATTATCGGTCGTCGAATAGAGCTAATGTAAATGATTTTCTTGGTGATCTAAGATTTAGATTGGCCTATCTTGAAAATTCTCCTAACGGGTGCCAAAAAGAACTTGATCTCAATTATCGGTCCACACTTAATGATCAGGGCCCAATTTTTAGGAAAAATATATAGTCAAGATAAGCAATGAACAAAATTTGGTGGTTGATCGATGGTGGAAAAAGGCTAAATCTAAAATTTTACCTTTTGTACCAAAAGGAAGGAACTAGCTTAAACCTTTAATGGTATAGGATCATAAATCGGAGCCTAAATTTTGTATAAACTCATAGTTATATGAAACCAGAATATGGTCCAAATTTGAGTTATGATAGACGAAAGGAAGTAGTTAAATCAGAAGATTGAGATTATAAGGAGTTAGTAGGCCTTGATAAGATAACTTTGCGCTTAAGGAAAAGCCTACCAAAGTGGAGTCTTCATATTTTACGCTTAGTCTATATGATGTGCAATCTAAGTCGTTCATATGTAGGGAAATATCCTACTACGACTACCTACGAGGTTTCTTCACTCAATGGACACAAAAAATCAATGGTTAAGGAGCTAATTTGTCAATTAAGTCACTTTTACAATGATATAGGGGCCGAAATTTGACATATATTGTTAATTTATGGTACATAGGTATGGTATAAAATTTCACATCAAACAGATCGTGGGAATCATGTGATCTAAAATTTAGGGGTCTGGGTTAATGATATTTTTGTAATTATTGTTGATATGAGAATTTTGGGAAATCTAATGGTTCTACATGGTTGTAGGCACGTTTCTAACTAATTCTTACAAAAGAACTTATATCTAAATAATTATGAATAAGGAATTATTCATCAAACTAATTAAGGGAATGTACACATATCAACCAACATAATGGATGGTCAAATGACATGTTAAAAATAGAAAAACTTAATGGTTAGTACTCTGATCATGTGTGTAAGTGGGTGTACGGTCTGTTTTATAAACATATGATCACAAGTAAGTTTTTGGAGTGATCAAGAGGTAGAACGTGTATACCGTTAAATTCAAGTGACTTGTTTACATGTGTAAGTTTATCAGATTATAGTTTTGACGGTGGGTTAAGCATATTCATAGTTGGTGAATAAGATAAATGGATCAGAATCTCAATTTGATATGTGTACAAGTGAATGCTGAGATCAAGTAGCTAGTTTATTATGATCAAGTGGTCCAAACTCAGAGTCGATAGTTAGATATCTTTACTTAGTGGTGAATAGTTGACTGAATGGTTGGTTATGACAGACAAGTGAGAATACTTAGGTATATGATAATTGTTATTGTAACGACTCGAAAAATCTTGTACAAAGGCACGAGTACCACCTCAGGCAGAAATCACTCAGGACCAAATCCTTTAAAAATTAGTCGAGGATTAATTAGTGTTAAACTAAATTACATATGAAATCCGCACTAATCACTTTAAATATGATCTGCAGGACCCAAAACTTGTGAAATCGTTGACGCTACATTACCTAAAAATTTAGGATCAATCTCATTACCCGGCTGCTCTCGGGAGCATCACGAAACTCCGTATCAGATCTGGACCGTACATCGAAAGTCTGAATAATACGAGGTTATAGAATTAACACCGCCTTGCTGGGCTTGACAACCATCTCGGAAGTCAAAACCAGATAGTGTCCCAGGGTTATTCGCTTGAGCTCGGAGCGAGGAGTGTGAGAAAATATAGTTTTCTTTAGAAATTAAATCTAATTTAAGTAATCTGAGACTTGTCGCTTGTGGGTCAAATATAAGCAATCAGACCGTCGGAATCTGACCCAAATACACCCTCGGATCAAGGAACATTTTCCATACATGTCCATGTACTTGTAACCCTGATTGAGTTTCAGTGACCGTTGAACTGAAACTGGTCCGCCACGTGTGATTTGGGAACCCGACTGGAACGAAAACTTAACTCGACCTAGATCCAAGGTCAGTGAGCTTAAGTCCAACCTTTGGCTCAAGGGGGGCTCCAGAAGTACTCCGTTGAGACGAAACAGTTCGTATTTGGACATAACCTAAGTATACCATGACCTGAGCCTATTTCCATGAGTTCTGGGCCTATATAAGGACCTTAAACCCTCACTCTCTCATCTCATATGAATTTGAGAAAACCTAGGAGAGAGGAGAGAGAAAAGAGAGAAAAAGTGTGAGAGAGGTGGGAGCATCTTCCTGATACTCTTATCTCACTGCTATACGTGCTTGACCATCGCTTTCTAATCGTTATTCCGGCGATTCTGTCGACGTACTTAGGTAAGAAAACCCTAACCCTAACTTGTTCTAGGGTTTCAACTGTTACAAATAGCGAGATAGCTGACTTAATTCATGCTATAGGTTGTTGTGCTGCCGTAGACGAAGACTTAGAGATTCTATCGACTTCGTTACGCTTCTACGGCGTAAGGTGCGGACTATAGACGTATAGGTTAAGGTTTTCAAAGCTTTCAATGTCAGATAATGATAGATTCATAATCTGGGTGTTATCGTACATGCAAAATGCGATGTTTGTTTTATAATTCAGTTACGTATGCAAATTATGGCGTTTAGTGTATTCTGTATATTTGTAGAAAATACCGTATACGTATAAATTATGAAAGTATGTTTGTCATGATAAATTACTGTATGTATATGCTATATATGTGTATAATACTTACTCGGGAAGAGGATTCGCCCAAATACATGTTTTGGCTAATATACGTTATGTATGTTAAATGAGTGTATTCTAAGTGTTTGTGAAAATGCTTGTAAGAGTAAGTACTTAGATGATAGTGCTTTAGATAGGTGTTGAGATAGGATTCTCAACTACCTTAAAGATGTGTATGATTTCCTCCATGCAAGTTGTTTAAATTAATTGCTTATGAAATATATGTGTTTGTATTTCCTGCTTACCTTGTGCTTTATAACATGCTTGTTAACATGTTTAAATTATTTTGTTTATTCTGCCTTACTCTACATGCTTCTGGTTAAGGATTGAATGTGATTGGGGCTATGTTATAGTCTAGGTGATCGGTAACAGACTTGAGTTCCTGGTTGAGATTCATTCACCACGTAGGACGTGTTTGATGAACCCGAGTCGTGTGTTGGTCGTCTGCAGTGGTTAGGCCACACGAAGTGCTTATGCACTTCATGTTTATTGATACAATGTACGCTCGTGCTAGTCGAGCCCATCAAGTAACCCGATCTGTCAATGTATGTTCACCATGTATGGACGCATCTGTTTGAACCTAAGGTACCCAACTCACCAGTGAATCCCGCTTAACCTTGTTACCTTGATCCACTAAGACTCATAAGTTAGGCATGGTGGTATGAGACATCGTGGTAGAGCTGTCGGCCTATGCTGGAGTGACGAGCCTCCCCGTAGTGACCAGTGAGCAACCCAGACTTGTGAGCCAAATATGGTAGTATGGGACAGTGTATTCGAGCTATTGGCCTACACTGATAAGGTGATGGGGGAGTGGTGTAATGATTACGTGTAACAGCCCTAATAGCCCTTTGTAGTAACTTCGAGCATACTTTAAATCTGCGGTGAGGTGACGAGTCTTTTCGTAGTAAACAGAGTATAAACTAAGCCTGTATTGATAAGGTGATGGGGGAGCAGTGCAACGAGTCCGTGTAACAGCCCTGGTAGCCCTTTACAGCGACCTAAAACCACATCATCGTATGAGATCATCTAGGAGTGACGACCCTAAAATGGATCATTATTTGGGAATGATATAAGGGAGGTACCTTAGTTTCCTAATACTGCTGTATGAAAAGGACTAATAACAACTCGGTAATCACGCTCATAACATAGCACTGCATGTGCCTGGCTTTGTGGAGCACTGAGGGATGAACGCATGCCGCGGACGTAAGATGGTGTCGCACGAGGGAGCATTGGCGAGGGCATGCATCATGACTGCATTCCATACTTGCATTAATAAGAGTATTTAGGAGTGTTTGATTGTACTGCTTTATCATTACTGTTTGACTGAATTGATAACATGTTAACCTATGCTTTATTATTATACTGAGTTAGCTACTCACTCCCATATTACGGGACGGTGTTCTGGACACCCACCAGATTCTGTCTTAGATGCAAGTATCGACGAGACACAGGAGGCTGAGCCTGATTACTACGATGATCAGGGTGAGTTCTCTGGAGGCTTCGCTTAGGCCATTCAGATGACGGGGCTATAGGGTTTACCATTATAGTTGTACCATTTTTTTGGCATTTTGATTTTGAAACTAGTACATGTATATGGTGACTCAGTATGGTGTTCATACTCTAGAGACCGATTATGACCGTTTCTGGCTTTATATACATTTTTCAGTCTTTCGCTTGCATTTTATAACTTGATCTGGAATATGAATTACTGTTTTGGTATAATCCCTCTCATGATTAATGCACTAACACAGACAACATTCAATAATAAGCATTTATGTTGCATAAGTGATGTTTTGGAACTCGGGTGTTGAGTTGCTACTCGACCCTCGATTTTCAGGGCATTATAGTTATGGGAAGATTCGAACCCCTTGTAATTCCGAGGATTGATAACATGTTGATCCGATCGGAAGGAGAATTAATAGCTTGGCACAGATTTTGAGAGCGGATAGTATCCGACAAAGATCCATAACCACTCTGATTGAGACCTCACTTGCTAGAAGAATCGAGCTGACTCCTTATTTCGAGGCGGGTGCTCTTCAAGCTGAAACTAGAAATTCCTATAAGTAGACGTGGCCGGTTACTTCACTCGCAGATATGCACAATGTGGTACATAATCCTTGGATTACGTGCAGTATCTCCATGATCCGAAAATCCTCCTGATTGAGTGAATCGTGCCGAGATTAACGAACCCCGATCATCCGGCAGTCAGGTATAAATACATGAGGACCCTATGTCTATAGGGATATAATATCTCACTCTCCCTCTACAACTTAGACCTAGTTTCCCTTAACCTGACTTAGGCATCGGATGGTCCCCCGGCTTAGCTAGGGTCTCCTGTGCTCACCTTTTTGCGCAGGACTAGGTCTTCATCCTAAGAGCATCTCGAAGAGTGGAGGGTGACCCAGATTTTGCCCTCAACATTTTTGGCGCCGTTTGTGGGAAGCTGGTATAAAAAGCCAGGTTCCTGTTCTCAAGTACAATGGCTAGAGGAAAGAAGAAAGCAGTAGCTACAAAGTCAAAGCCAAACGAACAAACTCGCTCCTCCTCACTGCTTCACGCCGAATCAGCCCCGAGGCCTTCCCAACGTTCTCACAAATGGGTGAGTAAGTATCGCACCATGAATAGCTAGATACAAGCCTTACGTGATGAGGTGAACAAGATGAAGCAACAACAGGAGCCGTGACTGCATCCAGCTTAGGAAAACCCTGTTCCTGAACCAGTCGGTCCAGTTGTGGAAGCTCACTTCGCGCCGAGGAGTGTGAGGCCTGAGGCACCTCGACACGCCCAAATGCCGCTCTCGGGTCAGAATCCTCCTCTGGCCCAAATCTGAACCTCGGCTTGAAACACGGTCATGCGAGCTCCGACCGATGCCTCGGTCACCTCAGCTCTGACACTAACAGATCTCCGTCGTCGGCTAGAACGGAGAAGAGAAAGGAGAACTCCAGAAATTGAAAACAACCAGGAAATCATGGCAGAAAATAAAGACCAATGGGAGAAACGGTTCGCAGAGTTCAACGACAGATTCACGACTCTAGAAAAGAAACAACTGCCTACGTCAGTTCCCACCACCGCTCAGGCAATGATGGAAGAGACCGAACCTCCCTGCACCTCGGAAATCATGAATGAGGTGATGCCTCAGAGGTTCTGGATACCTCTCGTCATCCAATACTCTGGGTCTGGAGACCCATCCAAACACGTACAAGCGTATTGCTCATGGATGCAGATCCATACAGCGACGGATGCGATGATGTGCCGGGGGTTCTCGATCACACTTGCAGGTTCCGCACGGAGTTGGTTTCGACAGCTCAAACTAAAATCCATCAGTTCCTTTGTAGAGTTGAGCCGACTATTCCATAAGTGGTAAGAGAAGTCGAAAGCCCAATACTCACTTATTTGCTATCAAGCAAGAGCCGAAGGAGTCATTGAAATATTACATCGTTCACTTCAACAAGGAAGCGTTATTGGTGGAAGACTATGACGATAAAATGGCACTCGCTGCTATGTTCAGTGGCCTAAAAGAAGGGAAATTCACTTTCTCTATTGGAAAGAACCTGCCGAAGACACTAGGTGAACTGGTCGCCAGAGCTCAGAAGTATACCAATGCGGAGGAATTCTCTAATGCCCGTAAAAATGTCTAAGTGACAGAGCTGAATGGTAAAGGGAAGAGGCCTAGGAACGAGGAATCCCATCCATCTAACAAAGGGGCCAATGATCGCGTCTCTTATGATTGTCGTTTGAGTAGAAGGTCGGAGGAAACATTTCATTCCTACATCCCCCTCAACACGTCTACCGAGCAGATTCTATTGGACATCCGAGGAGAGAAGCTGCTGAATTGGCCTGTTTGCATGAGAGCCGACCCAGATCATCGAGACAAGCGCAAGTATTGCCGCTTCCATCGAGACTATGGCCACAATACGGTTGACTGTGTGGATCTCAAAGATGAGATTAAAGCCCTTATTCGAAAGGGACATCTACGTCGGTACACCAAGGAAGGAAAAGCCACTCAGAATGGAGAAAGAGAGCGAGAACAGCCGAATAACGCCACGAAGGAGCCTGCCGAAATCCGTATGATCTTTGGGGGCTCATTTGGTGGAGGATATTCAAACAGGGCGCGGAAGGCTCACTCTGAGAAGTCTGAACTGGAGCACTACGTCCATTTAACTGAGCGGCCCAGCAAGGAACTTCGGGTCAGCCCATGCACTCTAACCTTCACAGAAGAAGATGCCCGCGGAATCCATCACCCACACGATGACGCTCTAGTAGTCACCATGACCATAGTGAATCGAAGGGTATACTGCATCTTGGTTGACACCGGGAGCTCGGTCGACCTGATCTACTCCAAGGCCTTTGAAAGAATGAAAATTCCTTGGTCTTATTTCAGACCCGTGAAGACCCCCCTGCACAGCTTTGCCGGGGAAAGAGTGATCTCCGAGGGAGCCATCTCCCTCCCTGTGACCGCAGGAGAAGGACAACATCAAGTCACACTCATGGTAGACTTCTTAGTTATCAATGTACCGTCAGTACACAATGTTATCCTGGGCAGACCTTCCCTCAACGCAATGAGAGTAGTCGTCTCCACCTATCACCTGATGATGAAATTTCTCATCGAGGGTGGGATAGGCTACCTCTGAGGTGATCAACGAGAAGCCCGAAGGTGTTATGCGATGGTAGTAAAAAAGGGATTAGTTAAGCAAGCGCTCACCATCAACGTTCTAGACCCTAAAGGGCCTGTGGAAGGCTTATCTGTGGAAGACTTGGAGAAAGTACTGCTCGACAAGGCTGATCCGAGCATGACTGTTCAACTCGAGACATCATTGAACCCTGAACAATGGCTCGAAATCTTAACGTTTCTATGACAACATATGAATGTCTTTGCATGGTCCCACCAAGATATGCCCAAAATTTCTCCGGACGTTATGGTCCATAGATTGAACGTGGATCCAAATCACAAACCTATCAAGCAGAAGAGAAGGTCATTCAATGATGAGCGATACAAACTAGTAGCCGACGAAGTCTCCATTCTGCTCGACATCAGATTTATAGAAGGAGTGTATTATCCCGATTGGATCGCAAATGTAGTCCTTGTGAAGAAGCCAATGGGAAGTGGCAGGTCTGCGTAGATTACTCAGATTTAAACAAAGCTTGTCAAAAAGATAGTTTTCCATTGCCTCGGATCGACCAGCTGGTGGAAAATACAGTGGGGCATGAGTTGCTCTCTTTCCTGGATACATACTCTGGATATAATCAGATCGCGATGTACCCCCCCAAACAGGTAGAAGATTACCTTCGTCACAAATAAGGGACTCTACTGTTACCGGGTCATGCCATTTGGCCTAAAAAACGCTGGGGCCACGTATCAAAGGCTAGTAAATTAAATATTCTCTAAACAGGTCAGACGCACCATGGAAGTATATGTCAACGACATATTGGTGAAAAGCATTAAGGCATCCGATCACCTGACGGATCTCGGAGAAACGTTGGCAGTCCTCCGAGAATACCAGATGAAGTTGAACCCGATGAAGTGTGCTTTCAGAGTTGGCTCGGAGAAATTCCTCAGTTTTTAAGTCAGTCAGAGAGGTATCGAGGTGAACCCTGACAAAATCAAGGCACTCCTCGACATGAGTTCGCCTCAGACCATCAAGAAAATATAATGCCTTACAGGGTGAGTCGCGGTGCTCGAACGTTTCATATCCAGAGCAACGAACAAATGTCTCCCCTTCTTCTAATAGTTGAAGGGTCATAAGAAAGCAGAATGGACATCGGAGTGCGAGCAAGCCTTTCAACAACTGAAGTAGTATCTGGGCTCGCCCCCTGCTATCCAAACCTGAAGAAGTGAGCCTCTATTCCTCTACCTCGCAATCTCAGCCTTGGCCGTTATTTCACCTTTGGTCAGGGAAGTCGGGAGTAAACAACACCCCATTTATTATGTGAGCAAGGCTATGGTACCGGCAAAGACAAGATACTCGTCCCTGGAGAGGCTAGCGCTCGTCCTCGTTCTTTCAACTCGGAGGTTACATCCATACTTCCAAGCACATTCTGTAATTGTGTTGACCAACTCCTCTCTCAGACAAGTTCTTTAAAGGCCCGAGGTGTTGGGTCGCATGACCAAGTGGGCCATCGAACTTGGTGAGTTCGGCATACAGTTTCGTCCAAAAATGGCAATCGAAGGCCAAGCCGTAGCTGACTTCATTGTCGAATTCATACTCCGAGCACGGGAGAGGTCAGTACTGAAGTTGAAACAAGTCTGGTTGATCCCTATGTGACAAAGAAGCAGTGTTAGACCTGAGATGGATCCTCTATGTGGACGGGTCGTCCAATATTAAGGGGGCCAGGGCTGGGATCATCCCGATCGTGCCAGATTCCATGACCATTCAATATACAATCAGACTCGGGTTTAAGGCAGCAAATAATGAAGCGAAATATGAAGCTTTACTAACCAGACTCAGATTAGTGGCAAGTTTGGGGGTCCAATCTCTTCATGTCCGGTGTGATTCTCAGCTGGTAATAAATCACATCTCTACTGAGTACGTGACAAAGGAAACAAGGATGATCGCTTATTTTGACGAGGCGAGGAAACTGATTGAAAGATTTTGGAATTGCACTATCCATCAAATCCCAAGAGCGAAAAAGTCATTGGCCGACGCCCTAGCGCAGCTCGCCTCGGCCGCGGAAGGGAAGATCTCGTGAGTCATCCCTGTTAAGTTCATAGAGCATCCAAGCATCGACAAGCCAGAAGAGAAGGAAGTCAATCCGGTTCATACCAGTCTAAGTTGGATGGACCCAATCTTTAACTACCTCATGTCCGAAGAGATCCCCTCAGATAGGCTGGAAGCCAGGCGACTGAGGGTCCGAGCAGCTCGATATACCATCTTGGACGACATCCTATACAAGAAAGGACATTCCCATCCCTACCTCAGGTGTCTCTAGCCTGATGAAGCATAATATGTCATACGGGAGATTAATGAAGGAATCTGTGGAAACCATTTAGGTAGTCGAGCCTTGGCCCTGAAGATACTCCGACAAAGATATTTTTGGTCAACTATCAGGGAGGACTCCAAGGACTATGTACGAAAATGTGATAAATGCCAACGCTTTGCGGCCGTGCCGAGACAACTTGCTGAAGAAATGACTTCGATGAGTGGCCCTTGGCCATTTGCTCAGTGGGGAATCGACATTATTGACCCTCTACCTACAGGAAAAGGGCAGGTAAAGTTTGCCATCATCGCTGTCAATTGCTTCACCAAGTGGGCCGAGGCCGAGCCGGTTGCCAAGATCATAGAATAGAAGGTGGTTGACTTTATCTGGAAAAACATCATTTGTCAGTTCAGAATTTCGCGCACCATCGTGTCAGACAATGGTCGGCAGTTCGACAACGACAAATTCCAAAGCGTGTGTCATGGACTTGGCATCACAAACCCATACTCTTCTCCTTAACATCCTCAGTCCAACGGATAGGTAGAGGCAGTCAATAAAGTCATCAAGCACCACCTCAAGACAAAGTTGAAAAAATAAAAGGAAGCTAGGCCGAGGAACTTTCGTTTGTTCTCTGGGCTTATAGGACCACAGCTCAGTCCTCAACAGGAGAGACTCCATTCTCACTCTCCTATGACTCGGAGGCAATGATGCTAGTTAAAATTGGTCTCCCTAAGGCTCGAGTTGAGAACTACCAAGAAAATCAAAATTTTGAGCAGATTGCAGCCAACCTGGATTTGCTCGAAGAAGTTAGAGATATCTCGAGGCTCCGAGCCACAGCTCGATATTAATAAGTGGCGCAATTCTACAATTCGAAGGTCAAGACCAGGTGGTTCAGACCAGAGGACTTGGTCCTTCGTTGGGTATTTCAGAATACCGTTGAGTTGGGGGCTGGGACACTCGGACCGAATTAGGAAGGGCCTTATCGGGTCAACCGGTCAACCAAGCTAGGCTCCTACCACTTAGAAGACCTCAAGGTCCGTCAGCTCCCCCATCCCTGGAATGCCGAGCACCTGAAGGTTTACTATCCGTGACTAAATAACCTTTAAGGCTCTCATTGAATATACGCCTCTGAGTGTAACAGCCCACACCCACACTATATGATATTGTCCGCTCTAGGAACAGCTCGCACATGTGATATTGTGATGCCTCGTCACTGTGGTCACATGTGGGCGGGCACACGTGGGTGGGCGCACATGTGGGCGGGCCTTAAGATGGCTGACAGGCTACTGTGTGCCTGACAGGTTACTGTGCACACAGTGAAGGTGAAACTTTGTCCTACATCGGAAGTGTCGTCTGAAGTTATGGTGGTTAAATGTGGAGTTGCCACCCTATACTGTATGAGGCCTTTTGGAGAAAACCCCGAGAACAAAACCATGCGGGCTGTGCCTAGAGCGGACAATATCATACATTGTGGGCGTGGGCTGTTACAAATGGTATCAGAGCCGAGGATGGCTCTGCCCTCGGTGGGGGGATATTGTGACGCCCCGTCACTGTGGTCACATATGGGCCGACATACGTGAGCGAGCGCACATGTGGGTGGGCCCTAAAATGCCTGGCAGGCTACTATGTGGCTAGCAGGCTACTGTGCTGGTAGGCTACTGTGCACACACTAAAGGTGAAACTTTATCCCACATCGGAAGTGTCGTCTGAAGTTGTGGTGGTTATTGTGGAGTTGTCACCCTATACTGTATGAGGCCTTTTGGGGAAAACCTCGAGAACAAAACCGTACGGGTTGTGCTTAGAGCAGACAATATCATACAGTGTGGGCATGAGCTGTTACAAATGGTATCAAAGCCGAGGACAGCTCTGCCCTCTGTGGGGGGATATTGTGACGTCCCGTCACTGTGGTCACATGTGGGTAGACACACGTGGGCGGCGCACATGTGGGCGGGCCCTGAGATGGTAGGCAGGCTACTCTGCGCACAGTGAAGGTGAAACTTTACTCCAGGTGTACGTGGTAACAAATCATTGGGGGGTGGTAATTCAAAATCTTAACCGTCGCCACGCGTCCACTGCGCGTAAACTCGTAGGCAGGAAACCCTAAGAGTGTGAAGTTTCAAAACGTAATAACTTAGGCATGCATGGAAGAGTCGGCAGATAAGGCGTTTGATCTTCCATATGTCTACTCTCTAAGTCCTTAGCAGACTTTGAAGAGTAGGGGGCTTTTGTTATGGGAAGATCCAAGCCCCTTGTAATTTCGAGGATTGATAACATGTTGATTCAATCGGACGGAGAACTAACAGCTCGGCACAGATTTTAAGAGCGGACAGTATCTGATAAAGATCCATAACGATTCTGATTGAGACCTCACCTGCCGGAAGAACCGAGCCGAGTCCTTATTCCGAGGCGGACGCTCTTCAAGCTGAACTTAGAAATTACTATAAGTAGACGTGGCTAGTTACTTCGCTCGCAGATATGCACGATGTGGAACATGATCCTTGGATTACATGTAGTATCTCTATGATCCGAAAATCTTCTTGATTGAGTGAATCGTGCCGAGATTAATGGACCCAGATCATCCGGCAGACAGGTATAAATACATGAGGACCCCATGTCTACAGGGATGCAATATCTCACACTCTCCCTCTACAACTTAGACCTTGATTCCCTTGACCTAACTTAGGCATTGGAGGGTCCCCCGGCTTAGCCAAGGTCTCCTATGCTCACCTTTTTGTGCAAGACCAGGTCTTCATCCTAAGAACATCCCGAAGAGTTGAGGGTGACCCAGATTTTGCCCTCAACAATGATCATATCTCAAAATCAATGGTCAGAAGCTTGATCTATGAATGAAGATTATTCCCAACGGTCATATACGTGTTGGAGAATAGATGTAAGGCTAGGATAGCTAGATTTGTGTTGAAGGTCAAATATTGCATATTAGACCCCATTTATTACCCAGAATTACGAGCATGATACTGTTTAATGCCCGGTTTTAACCATGTTTGTGATGCAGGGTGTATTTGAGAGCATGGATTGCAAAAAGGTGCTAAAAGTGTGGATTTGACGCTCTGAATTCACCAAGGCAAGGGATGGACCCCAGGGGACCAAGATCGACGATTTTACACGGTCGAGATCCGAGAAGATCAAGAAACTGAAGCTCAAGAGGCCGCACAGTCATCCAGAACGCAAGATTGAGGAGTTCCCACCATCTGATCGGCTCTGAATTTCAGATATGGCCTGAGGGCCATAAATTAACCGTACACGTCAAAATTCAGCCCGTGGATCCCTCTGGAAGTGACTCAACAAATAGATTAGCCAATAAAACTCTGATTTGGGGCCCATATGATATCTGGATATGCCTTAATTTTGGGTATCAACTGTTTAAATGAGATAATAAAGGAGATAGACGGATTGAATTTTACATATACATCAAGGTGGGGGCCATTTTACGTGAGTGGAGTGCAGAGGAACCGTGCACTCGCCGTGCACCGCAGGGGTTCAAGTTGGTTAGCGTTGCGCTGACTGACGCATCTCCCTCTCCGTCTCTGTTTCAAACAGCGACCGATAATGTCGTCCGCTGGTTTTGCTTGTGGGCCCCACCTATCATCCGTTTCGATGATCTGAACCGTTCACTTACCTCAGGAGACGGCAAAAACTAACGCCTAGGTGACCTTTTGGTCCCATGCACCCGATCACAAGAAATATCCGTTCAACATCAAGAAGGACGGTGGAATGAAAATGTCATGGGCCACCATGGCTTGGATCCAAAACCGATCATACCCGAATGGTTTTTCGAGTACATTCTGATGAACGAAATGGATTTCTCAACCGACATCATGGGTCCACTGACCACCACAACGCGTGAATCCGCAGGCTCTGTTTCGCAACAGAGGCTGCGGGTGATCGCTGTGGGCCCCACTCATCGTCCGTATGGTTAATTAGAACCGTTCATTCAAATTATAGGAGGATTTAGACCAAGATCTAGTTGATCTTGGTTTGAAACATGGCGGACAGAAGGTGAAAAATAGATGGACGGCAGAACTATGTCACTTGATAAACTAAGTAGGCCACATCAAAAGAAGTCTAAAATCGTCTATCTCTGACTGGTTTTGTGAGGAGAAACTGATGAACGGAGTAGATTTCTCCTTCAGCATCAAAGATAGGTTCCACCAATACACCAGCGTAAGCTCTGTTACGCCGCTACTGTACTTAAAGAAAATGCAGCAACTAACCATCTTCTCTCCACCGACTCCTTTAGTGCTATAAAGAGAGAAGAGAGATCTCGGCTGGGGGATCAGATCATCGGGGAGCGGGGCTGGAGGCTGGGACGTGCATCTTGGTTTAGAGGCTGGGACGTGGAGCAGAGATAGAGTATTATCTATTTTTCTTATTTTTCTCTGTTTAGTTTTCTGATTTGTTTTAATATGTTTAGCCTAATCATGAGCGGCTAAACCTCTTAGCTAGGGCTAAGAGGTGAAGCTTGTAGCGTGATGGGGAGAATTCGTTGCTTGTGCCTTTTGTTTAGACTGAATTGATGTTGATTTCGGTTTTAATTAAGGGAATGTTTTTAGTTTTTAATGGTCTTTTGTGATTGAAATTACAATGGGTCTGCAATGGCTTTGAGCATGTTCCTTTCCTTTATGTTTATGACGTCAGGAAGCCCTATTGTTCACCATCGTCTCCTGGGCATGGTCAGATGACGGTACCCTTCCTAACCTTCATGACATGTTGATTGGTTGGTAATTAGTTTAATTTTGTTGTTTGCTTTGTCTCTTGGGCATGGTTTGGTGATGGAATCCATTCTAATTCATATACCTCTCATCTCTTGAAAATTATATTAACGGCAGTTCAGTTAATTTCCATGATTTTTAATACAGGCATAAGATCTCTCTGATCTCTATAAGTGGATCCTCTGAATCCCTAGTGTCCCTCCTCTGAATTTCTCCTAAGTTTTAGATAATAATTTCACAATTATTCTTTATCTATTTGATTTAGAATTCATCTTAATCTAGTTCTAATTCTACTTAATTTTAGAGTACGTACAAGTTTCAGTCCCTTGGGATTCGACCTCAGTCTTACCGAGTTTATTACTACATCACAACTTGCACTTGGGGAGTGAAAAAGTTTTTGGTGTCGTTGCCAGGGATTGACGGCTACGTTTCTTGAAGATTAACTGGTTTTAGGATTAGTTTAAGATTAGGACTTTTCTAATTTTTAAGGTTTATTTTTAGAATTTTCTAATTCCAGGTTTTCCTTTAATTTTTAGAAATTTTCTTTCAAGTAACTTTCTATTTTTAGATAGTTTTCCCTTTTTAGAAACTAACCCAACTTTCTTATTTTGTAGGATTCTGAGATAGGTTTCTAAATTGGTAATCTCTCTCTTAATTTCTTCGTTGCTATTTCTAGATTAGGATTCCTTTTTAGCAAATTTCTAATTCTAACTCTTTTAGAATCTAATTTTGTTTCCTATTTTATTTTTTAGAAATTTTTATATTTGAAGACTTTCTGTTTAGAAACTAACTTTCCTGTTCTGTAGGCTTATTAGAAATTTCTAATTTGGTAAGCTCTTTTTTCTACTTTCTATTTTTCAAATTTCTGTTACTAACTTATTTTCTAGTTTAGAACTTTCCTAAATTGTTTTAGAAATTTTATACTCTCTTAGGAATTTCTCTTTTTTTTTTTTTTTTTTCTAAATTAGAAACTAGTTTACTGCTATTTCTCTTCTTAGGAATTTTATAATCTTAGGCTTGCTATTCTTAAAAACTAACTTATTTTATTTTGCAGGTTTCAATTTAGGGACTCCAATTTGGTAACTTTCTTCCAACCCTCTCTTTCTTTTTAGATTTTTATTTCCCTTCTTAGGATTAGGTTTAGAATTTGATTGAGGGCTGTGAGTGTTTCATGCCCAAGTGAGCTCGTGACAACACTCGACGCCTCTTAACTGAAGGAGGATTAGTTGAGGGATTAACTGTCCATCGCAGGACTAGACACCGCTCGAATTCCCCTGAGTTAATTGAGGATATAGCTAGAAATCAACCTCTTCTACCCCAACCTAGGGTAGAAGATGTCCAGGATGAGAATGAGGTGCATTAAGTATCCCCACCTCGTACCTTACGAGATTACTTACAACCGGTGGGGGTGAGTACGCCCTCATGCATGGTTTTTCCTGAGAATGCAGGGCACATGGATATCAAGCCAGGGGTTATCCAACTCCTTCCTAAATACCATGGGCTTGAATCAGAAAGTCCATACTTACACCTGAAAGAGTTCGATGAGATTATAGCCACCTTATACTTTCCTCATGTATCCGAGGATACAATCAGGCTGAAACTCTTTCCTTTTTCCTTGAAAGAGAAGGCTAAAACGTGGTTACATTCACTGCGTCCTAGATCCATTGGCACATGGAATGATATGCAGAGGGAATTCATAAAGAAAATTTTCCCACACCATAAAACGATTACCCTTAGAAAAGCAATCATGAACTTCACCCAAAAGGAAGATGAAACATTCTACCAATGTTGGGAAAGGTTCAAGGATCTTGTCAGTTCATGCCCACAACATGGTTTTGAAATGTGGCACATTACAAATTTTTTCTATGATGGACTGACATCTTCTATGCGCCAACTGGTCGAGACAATGTGTAATGGAGAATTCATGAATAAAGAGGTCGATGAGGTATGGGATTACCTCAATAGACTTGCCGAAAATGCACAATCATGGGGCCATTACCCAAAATCAAACATCACGTCTAGGTCAACTCAATCTAAGGAAAAAGGTGGAGTATATCCCCTAAAAGAAGAGGATGATTTAAATTTTAAAGTGACTAATCTCATACAAAAAGTCGAGGCCATAGAAGGAAAGAAGGATAAGGTTAATGAAATTGTTTACGGCATCTGTGATTGCAACATTCACACAACTGAAAATTGTCCTACAATATCTGCTTTTCGAGGAGTGTTGAATGAGCAAGCTAATGCCGTGAATAACTATCAAAGACCTTTTAATGGATCTACCTCTAATACATACAATCCTGGTTGGAAAAATCATTCAAATTTTAGTTGGAGGAATGGACAAACTGCTACCCCTCAAAGTTTCTTCAATCAAAATCCAAATCAGGGGAAACCTCAAGAAGAACCGGTTCAAAATTTCATGCAAGAGCTAGCCCAGACAATGCGAGATTTTATGCAAAAAATGGATTCATGCATGACAGTTATAGAAAAGGGGATGCTTCCTGCACAACCGCTCCCCAATCCTAAACCGCAATACGAGATAAATGATCCCAGCTCTTCAAATCAAATGGGGCACGCTAAATCCATCACCACTCTTAGGAGTGGGAAGATCATTGATAAAACCCTTCCGGTTAGGCCCGAAAAGCCTCAAGAACCAAAAGAGGACAAAAATGATGGATCTGGTGATGCCCCACAAAAATTAGAACCAGAACTTTTAGAAAAGCCAGTTGCTCCATTTTCCCAACAGTTGGTCGCACCAAAACCTCTTTCTAACTCTCAGGATATTCTGGAGGTATTGAAACAAGTAAAAGTCAACATTCCTCTACTTGATGTCGTAAAACAGATTCCTTCATATGCCAAATTCCTGAAAGACCTATACACGACCAAAAGACGGCAGAATATTCAAAAGAAGATCTTCTTGACTGAGAAAGTGAGTGTCATCCTGAAGCAAGACGTGCCGCAGAAATTCAAGGATCCCGGTAGCCCAACCATATCATGTGTAATCAGGAACCATCGAATTGATCACGCACTTCTTGACTTAGGAGCGAGCGTCAATCTGATTCCCTACTCGGTATACAAACAGTTAGATTTGGGTGAATTAAAACCCACCCTAACCACACTACAACTTGCTGATCGCTCTGTTCGTGTACCAAGAGGGATAATTGAGGATGTGTTAGTCCAGGTCGATAGATTTTACTACCCTGTAGATTTTATCATCTTGGACACCGAACCCATCAATAACATGAGCACTCAGATTCCCGTCATTCTTGGTCGCCCATTCCTTGCCACGTCAAATGTGGTTATCAATTGCAGGAATGGTGTCATGACTATGTCTTTTGGGAATTTGACATTAGAGTCAAACATCTTTTTCAATAACGGCAACAACTCAGAGGATGATGACGATTTCCATGACCTTAACATGATTGACTCTTTCGTGGAAAATATGACACCTCTGACCTTATCCTCCGACCCTCTAGAGACGTGCCTGGCCCACTCCCATGAGTTTGATAATGATATGATTAAGGAGATGTGTGCCTTGCTTGATACTGCACCGGTACTTGAAGTTAACCGGTGGAGGCCACAATTTGAAGAATTGCCACAAACCGATGCAGTGCCTCTACCGGTTAACCTCAAGCCACCGAAGCTTGACGTAAAACCTTTACCCTCTGATTTGAAATATGCCTATTTAGGTCAAGATGAGACATACCCGGTGGTGATCTCTGCCCACCTGGAGAAAGAACAGGAGAGTATGCTCATAGCTACTCTCATTAAGTATAAGGGAGCCCTTGGATGGACGATCACGGACCTCAAGGGAATCGACCCCTCGATTTGTACTCACCGCATATATCTTGAGGATAATGCGAAGACCGCTCGGCAACCACAACGTAGACTAAATCCAAACATGAAAGAAGTGGTTAAGGCCGAGGTTCTCAAACTATTGGATGTGGGTATCATATACCCTATATCTGATGGTCAATAGGTGAGTCCAACTCAGGTGGTTCCTAAGAAGTCCGGAATCACCATTGTAGCCAATGCTAATAATGAACTCGTGCCAACTAGAGTTACTACTGGTTGGAGAATGTACATTGACTACAGGAAGTTAAATACCATCATGAGGAAAGACCACTTTCCTTTACCATTCATTGATCAGATCCTGGAAAGGTTAGTCGGTCATTCCTATTACAGTTTCCTTGACAGGTATTTGGGCTATAACCAAATTGAAATCGCCCCTGAGGACCAGGAAAAGACCACATTTACCTGCCCCTATGACACCTTTGCTTACAGAAGGATGCCATTCGGGTTATGTAATGCCCCTGCTACCTTTCAATGATGTATGCTGAGTATCTTTTTTGACATGGTGGGGAAATATCTAGAGGTCTTTATGGACGATTTCTCTGTTTTCGGTTCATCTTTTAGCGAGTGCTTAGAGAATCTCAAATGTGTGCTGAAAAGATGTGAAGAAAAGAATCTGGTACTTAATTGGGAGAAGTACCATTTCATGGTTCATAAGGGGATTGTCTTTGGACATATCATCTCGTCCAAGGGAATTGAGGTAGATAAGGCAAAAATCGATCTTATCTCTAACCTACTTCCACCCAAGAACATCAGGGATGTGCGATCCTTCTTAGGACACAGGATTTTACAGGCGATTCATAAAGGACTTTAGTCTCCTCTCTCGTCCTTTATGTAATCTTCTTCAAAAGGATGCTCCATACGAGTGGACTGAGCAATGTCAGGAAGCTTTCACCAAGCTTAAAGGCACGTTAACCACTGCACCCATCATGCAGCCACCCGACTGGAGCCTTCCTTTTGAGCTTATGTGCGACGCTTCTGATTATGCTCTTGGAGCGGTTCTAGGCCAGAGAAAAGATAAGAGGCCCTAGGTCATCCATTACACGAGTAGGACTTTAAATCCTGACCAAGTAAACTACTCGACTACGGAAAAGGAACTTTTAGCCGTAGTATTCGCCTTAGACAAATTTAGGTCCTATCTGATCAGATCCAAGATCATTATCTATACAGATCATACGACACTTAAGTATCTTCTTTCTAAGAATGATTCTAAGCCCTGCCTCATACGATGGATCCTTCTACTCTAAGAATTTGATTTGGAAATTAAAGATAAAAAGGGAGTAGAAAATGTAGTGGCCGATCACCTTTCTCGCCTTAATACCTCTGATTCTCTTGAGGCGACCCATATCAATGACATGTTCCCTGATGAACAACTGTTCATAGTCTCCCATTCACCTTGGTTCGCTGATATTGCTAATTATCTTGCTACAGGTTCCATACCGACACATTGGACAGCACAAGATAAGAAGAAATTTTTTACCGAGGTACACAAATTTTTCTGAGACGATCCATATCTGTTTAAATATTACCTAGACCAAATCTTAAGGAGATGTGTGCCAGACGATGAGCATCAGAGTGTCATCTCCTTTTGTCATGTACAGGCCTGTGGTGGTCACTTTTCTGCTAAAAAGACCACGGCCAAAATTCTGCAGTGTGGCTTCTATTGGCCCACTATGTTCAAGGACACTCATGAGTTTTGTAAAGCTTGTGAGCGTTGTCAGAAATTGGGAGCATTGTCCCATCGAAATATGATGCCCTTGAATCTCATTCTTATCATAGAGGCATTTAATTGCTGGGGCATCGATTTCATGGGGCCATTCCCCCAATCTTTTGGGAATTTATATATTTTGCTTGCCGTAGACTATGTCACTAAATGGGTCGAAGTGATTCCGTGTCGAACTAATGACCATCGCACAGTTATTAAATTCCTAAAAGAAAACATCCTTTCCCGATTCGGAACGCCTCGAGCCATCATTAGTGATGGGGGCTCACACTTTTGTAATGGGCCATTCGAGAGTTTAATGAAGAAATACGGTATCTCTCATAAGGCGACCACCCCATACCACCCACAGACAAGTGGGCAAGCTGAGATTTTCGTAAAGACTGGTCAATTCGATTGACCGATGCCTTATGGGCTTACCGTACTGCTTTTAAAACCCCTATTGGAATGTCTCCCTTTAGACTCGTCTATGAGAAGGCTTGCCACTTGCCTGTGGAGTTGGAACATAGAGCCTACTGGGCGATCAAATATCTGAACTTTAATTTGAACAACGCTGACTCGCTGCGCAAGCTTCAATTAAATGAACTTGAAGAAATTCGGAATGACGCATACGAGAACTCAAGAATTTACAAGGACAGAATGAAGGCGTTTTATGACCAACATATTCTACGGAAATCATTCATGCCTGGTCAGAAGGTCCTTTTGTATAATTCTCGATTACATCTCTTTCTGGGTAAGGTTCGATCTTGTTGGACTGGCCCTTACATTGTTGTCAGTGCATATCCGCATGGGGTCGTCGAAATAAGAGATCCCGACAATGGCAAGGAGTTTAAAGTAAATGGACATCGATTAAAACCATTTGTTGAGAAATTTGATTCAGAGGATATGTCCACGCCTCTTAATGATCCTGTTTACCGGGATTGATCTCCTAGTCTGATGGAGGTATAGGTAGGTTTATCGCTTTCTTAGGACTAGGGTAGTTTGCTTTATTTGTCTGGCTGAAGACGTTAAACTTGGCGCTCTTGGGAGGCAACCCAGCTTTTCATCTCATTTCTTTTTCATAATTAGTTAGTTCAATGTTTGTGGGTAACATTGCTGCAAACCCTCACGAGACTATAACTCGTCCACTAGGGGCAACCTAGGGGTTTAAAGGCTTGTTGCATATGCTAAATGCAATCGAGAACACCTACGAAAGTGGTATAGGTAGGATTTTATGTTTTGTTATTTTTATTTTGCTTTCTCTCTCGTGCTAACCGACTTCTATGCTGCGATTTCTTGGAAAGTCTCTCTCAATTCATCATCCAGGTACTATCTTCCCATCACTTCACATTTACTTTCGTTGTCCCATGTGCATTGCATGCTCATATCTTTTACATTGAGGACAATGTAGATTTTAGGCTGGGGGTGGGAGATTGGGTTTCCTAATTAGTGTTTTCTTGGTCTTAAGCAAAAATTGTGAAAATTTTAAATTGTGAAATTTTTAAAAAAATTTCTGGGATTCAAAGTGATTTTGACGGATATCCTTGACTTAGAATTTTGAGATTCATGATGTTGATAATTTATGACTCTTGGATTCAGTAGCTGTTAGATTTCACAGTTAAGTTGAATTGTTAATCCATGATTAGAAGTTGTAAACATTGATTGAGTCATGATTTCACATGCCACATCTCGCTTACACATTAAGGGTTCAGTTCAATATTGAAGAATTGACCTGGTAATCATTAAGCATGAAAGGAACTAGCCTGGAACATTTACCTAACATGATCGATATAAAAATAAAATAAAATAATAATAATAAAATAAAATATAAAAAAAATAAAAAATTTTTTACCTTTGAAAAAGGTCAGGCGAAGAATCTTCTCCATAGGTTTGCTCCCTATAGGTGTGGATTTGATGCCCCATGGATAATATGTAAAAAGGTTTGGGTATACAGTCTTCATCATAGGTTTGCTCCCTATAGGTGAGGATTTGATTCCCTTCTAGGCGATGCGGTTAATAATAAATAAATAAATAAATCAATCAAAAGTTGAAAGACGGATTTGTGAGGCAAGTTTTGGTTATCATAAATTCTCTTGTTGATTACCAATGATATCCTGAAATAGAGAAGTGAATTTTAATAATGATAAGTCAAGATTACACAATACACTCATGAAACTCAATGTTTGATTTTTCTGATAATGAGTTAATACTTTGAACTTAACTATGAAGTTTACGGTGTGCTAGAGTACAGGGAAAAGTAATACCCAACATTCATGCATCTTAGAACTTGAGGATCTGGATTGTTTTTCAAAATATCACTCGGTTCCATAAAAATTGTCTTATAATTCTTAACTTATTTTTTCGCATATTTTTCTTGGAACTAGCAAAATGCTGGTTGGGGGTTGTGTTGAGGGTCAAATATTGCATATTGACCCCATTTATTACCCAGAATTATGAGCATGATACTATTTAACACCCAGTTTTAACCATGTTTGTGATGCAGGGTGTATTTGAGAGCATGGATTGCAAAAAGGTGTTAAAAGCGTAGATTTGACGCTCTGAATTCACCAAGGCAAGGGATGGACCCCAGGGGACCAAGATAGACAATTTTACACGGTCGAGATCCGAGAAGATCAAGAAACTGAAGCTCAAGAGGCCACACAGTCATCTAAAACGCAAGATTGAGGAGTTCCCATCATCTGATCGGTTCTGAATTTCAGATATGGCCTGAGGGCCATAAATTAACCGTACATGTCAAAATTCAGCCCGTGGATCCCTCTGGAAGCGACTCAACAAATAGATCAGCCAATAAAACTCTGATTTGGGGCCCGTATGATATCTGGATATGCCTTAATTTTGGGTATCAACTGTTTAAATGAGATAATAAAGGAGATAGACGGATTGGATTTTACATATACATCAAGGTGGGGGCCATTTTACGTGAGTGGAGTGCAGAGGAACCGTGCACTCGCCGTGCACCGCAGGAGTTCAAGTCGGTCAGCGTTACGCTGACCGACGCATCTCCCTCTCCGTCTCTGTTTCAAACAGCGACCAATAACGTCATCCGCTGGTTTTGCTTGTGGGCCCCACCTATCATCCGTTTCGATGATCTGAACCATTCACTTATCTCAGGAGACGGCCAAAACTAACGCCTAGGTGACCTTTTGGTCCCATGCACCCGATCACAAGAAATATCCGTTCAACATCAAGATAGACGGCGGAATAAAAATGTCATGGGCCACCATGGCTTGGATCCAAAACCGATCATACCCGAATGGTTTTTCGAGTACATTCTGATGAACGAAATGGATTTCTCAACCGACATCATGGGTCTACCGACCACCACAACGCGTGAATCCGCAGGCTCTGTTTCACAACAGAGGCTGCGCGTGATCGCTGTGGGCCCCACTCATCGTCCGTATGGTTAATCAGAACCGTTCATTCAAATTATAGGAGGATTTAGACCAAGATCTAGTTGATCTTGGTTTGAAACATGGCGGACAGAAGGTGAAAAACGGATGGACGGCAGAACTATGTCACTTGATAAATCAAGTAGGCCACATCAAAAGAAGTCTAAAATCGTCTATCTCTGACTGGTTTTATGAGGAGAAACTGATGAACGGAGTAGATTTCTCCTTCAGCATCAAAGATAGGTTCCACCAATACACCAGCGTAAGCTCTGTTACGCACGCTGTTGTGCGTAAAGAAAACACAGCAACTGACCATCTTCTCTCCACTGACTCCTTTGGTGCTATAAAGAGAGAAGAGAGATCTCGGTTGGGGGATCAGATCATCGGGGAGCGGGGCTGGAGGCTGGGACGTGCATCTTGGTTTAGAGGCTGGGACGAGGAGCAGAGATAGAGTATTATCTATTTTTCTTATTTTTCTCTGTTTAGTTTTCTGATTTGTTTTAATATGTTTAACCTAATCATGAGTAGCTAAACCTCTTAGCTAGGGCTAAGAGGTGAAGCTTGTAGCGTGATGGGGAGAATTCGTTGCTTGTGCCTTTTGTTTAGACTGAATTGATGTTGATTTCGGTTTTAATTAAGGGAATGTTTTTAGTTTTTAATGGTCTTTTGTGACTGAAATTACAATGGGTCTGCAATGGCTTTGAGCATGTTCCTTTCCTTTATGTTTATAACGTCAGGAAGCCCTATTGTTCACAATCGTCTCCTGGGCATGGTCGGATGACGGTACCTTTCCTAACCTTCATGACATGTTAATTGGTTGGTAATTAGTTTAATTCTGTTGTTTGCTTTGTCTCCTGGGCATGGTTTGGTGATGGAATCCATTCTAATTCATATACCTCTAATCTCTTGAAAATTATATTAATGGCAGTTCAGTTAATTTTCATGATTTTTGATACAGGCATAAGATCTCTCTGATTTCTATAAGTGGATCCTCTGAATCCCTAGTGTCCCTCCTCTGAATTTCTCCTAAGTTTTAGATAATAATTTCACAATTATTCCTTAATTTATTTGATTTAGAATTCATCTTAGTCTAGTTCTAATTCTACTTAATTTTAGAGTACGTACAAGTTTCAGTCCCTTGGGATTCGACCTCGGTCTTACTGAGTTTATTACTACATCACAACCCTGCACTTGGGGAGTGAACAATTTGTATCGTACACATGTACATAATAAGTTAAATTTCATGGTAACACTCAAGAACTTTCAATACTTGTGTATTGAAAAATTCGGGGTGTTATAAGACTGCCTTCCTACATGGGGAATTGAAAGAGCAAATTTACATGAATCAACAAGAAGGTTTCAAAATATAAGGGATAAAGAACAAGGTTTGTAGGTTAAAGAGGTCGTTATACAACCTTAAACAGTCGTCGCCTAGGCAGTGGTATAAGAAATTTGATTCTTTTATAGTTAGTCAGAAGTTTACCAAGAGTGATTATGATCATTATGTCTATTATAAGACACTGAGTGATGGTAAGTTTATTATCTTTGTATTAAATGTTGATGACATACTTATCACTAATCATACCATATTTGAGATCAACATATTGGAGACTTAGTTATCATGGACATTCCAAATGAAAGATCTAGGGCGGTAAAGAGGGTTCTCGATATTGACATACATAAAGATAGGAAAAGGAGCAAGCTATAATTATCTTATACTAAATACTTTGAGAATGTATTGATGAAGTATGGAATGGACAAGGCAAAGCCGGTTAGCATTCCCCATTTGACTCATTTTAAGCTATCTTCTGAATAGTGTTTTAAAATAGATGAAAAGAAGCAGGTTATGTCTCATGTGCCATTCGAGTGCAGTTGGCAGCTTAATGTATGCCATGGTCTGTACAAGACCGAATATTTCATAAACAATGGATGTTGTTAGCGGATACATGCCTAACCCCGGCAAGTAACATTAGGAGGTAGTGAAATGACTACTTCGATTTATTCAAGGTACACAGGACTATGTCTTATCATTTGAAAAATCAGAGGACAAGTTAGTAGGCTATGTGGATTCAGATTATACGGGCAATGTGGATAATAGAAGGCTGACTTCCAGTTAGTTGTTTGTGCTAGTGGGTGGAGTAATCAGTTGGATGTTGAAGATTTAGTTTGTGGTGAGTCTTTCCACAACCGAAGTTGAGTATATGACAGTGACAAAAGAGTTCAAAGAATGAATTTGGTTGAAAGGAATGATAAATTAGTTGGGGCTTTAGCAGTAGGCCATGCTAGTTAATTGTGACAGTGAAAGCATGATCAATTTGGTTAAGAATTTTGTTTATCACTCATGTACTAAACGTATTAATGTGCGTTGCCATTTTATTCGACGGGTGCTTGAGAAAGGAGGCGTGAATCTAGAGAAGATTCACACGAGTGTGAATCCGGGTAACATGATTACTAAGGTGGTTCTCAAAGAAAAGTTCAAGTTTTATACAACTTCTTTGAGCTTGACGAAGGCATAAATGGAAGACAAAGTGTGAATGAGAAGTGATGATGGAGATATGATGTAAGGCAAAATTAGATACGGTGATTGATAAAGAACTATGATGAGTGAAGATTGAAGGCATGTTGGAGATTGTTGTTGATGTCTTAAATCTATTAATAACAGGGTCTGTCGATATCATCGATAGACCACTCGATGTCATTAACAGATGCCTGATCCCATCGAAAAAATCTAAAAAATTCATGTTGTTTACTGGAATGTTTTAGTGTTGCTACTCGATGTCATCAAAGTAAGTTCGATTCTATCAACAGATCATTGATGGGTTATCGATGCAATCGAAGGTCCCATTGAAGATGTGCATAGACTTGCGTAATTGTGCAATTTGTTTTCTATTCCGGTTGTGATAGTATATATCGAGTGTAATCGGGATTAGGGTATGAAAGATGTGTTCTAGGGTTTTTTAAATCATTCCTAAGGGTTCAAGGGCATAGCCAAAGCTTTTGAAGTAGATTCGAGACCTTGTTTGAATCGGTAAAACTCTATCTCTTGTAATTTCTACTTTCATATTGCATTACTCATCCCTTTGTGCTGTGGTTTTTTCTCACAAGATTTTTTTTTTCACGTAAAATTTGAATTATTCTTATTTGGACTTAGTTGTGTGATTGCGAGTATTTTGCTTGATTCATGTCTGGGTGTTTCCACGGTTCCCCAATATTAACACCATTATTGCACAATGATTGCCTGTTTGGAAATACCATGGTATTTTGGCCATCCAATCCTCATGTTTGGGATATAATTCTTGCTATGGGAAAAATATTAGATTAAGCAAAATCCCCTTTGATGGACCATAGAATTGTAATCAACGAACCGAATTCATAATGAATGTTCATCACTATATACGTATATTACTAGAATGTCACGTGTAAAGGGCATAAATGGATGGACAACATGGATAAAACACATGCATCAATGTGGGGCCCACATGTGCCCAAAATCCATGAAAATGATCAAATGTAAGACCCTTCCCCCCCCCCCCCCCCCCATGTTAGATGGAATTTGCATTGACCAATGCAATTCCATCCCGTCTAATACTATGCGCCAAACGCCCCGGCCCTTAGTGGTTGCACTCTGGTTGCTCAGGTATACCATTGCGGCTTTCACTCTGTTTTCATAGGTGGCCCTTTTCATGACTTGAACCTATTTTTAATGAAGAAAATATAAAGATGGTCGAGCCCGAGTGAGGTCAAGTCAGGTTTTATCGAGTTTATGGAAAGTTTTATTCAGTCAAGTACTCAAATCTGAGTTCCCAACTGAGTTTTTCACACATTATGAAGAATCTCATTCAGTTGAGTTGACTCGGGCGAGTCTAGTTTACTTTCTGAACTATGCTCAGCGGTGCCTCTGCCATCCAGGTAAGGTTGCACCTTGCACGTGAAACATTGGGGCTTAAAACGTGACATCCACGTTACCCTATGGTAGTGCCGGCAGTGCCCGTTCATTTCTCAAGGGTTCCCCTGTCATTATCATCAGTTATCCTGTGGCAAACTCATCTTCAGACTCCACTACAAGTGGAAGAAGTTCCTTTCGTTCTCATAAAGCTACTTTCATGCGCCTTTTACCTGGACATACGTTTTAGGAACTCGAGTTCCTGGCCATCCGGTCTGTTATCGGCAATGGATGGTCCTGATTCACCCTCATTAATGACACTTGAGAAGAACTTAAGTCCCACCGAATAATATCCCATGGGTGCAGGTAATTGACAAGTGAACGCACCGTAATCACCGTATGTCTGAGATTTGTGGGGCCCGACGTAATGTTTGATTGCCATCCAACCCGTCCATTAGGTGTACCCACCAATTATAGGCCTAAATTCCAAAATACAGCCCAACTAATAACTCATGGAGTTCACACCAAAGGGAACAATTGGGGACATGGGAAGGGGGACGTGCACAATAGAAACTTCTAGATGGAATGTGGGTCCACTGTGTCATGTATATGTCATCAAAGCCCGTAATCAGGTGATCCCCACGAGGTTTATGAGCCCAATGAAAGAAAGTCCGTTCCAAAATTTAGGTGGGCCACAAGTGAATATATATGTTTTAAGAGTGAATGTGCGTAGCTTCTTGTGGTGTGTCCCATCGAGTCTTTTATATGGATGATTCTTGGTTTGTACGGAGAACATGATTAGATGCACTAGATTTACAGTTTTGATTCCGTTTTATCATAACAGGTAGGTCCCACATAGCTCGAGCATATGGTAATTATCGTATCTTTCAATGCTTGTGATCATTACCTGATAAAGCATGGCAGCAACTAGGTGTGTCAATGGGGACGGGCTCGGGCCTTTAAAATTCTGTTTTTGCAGGCCCGAGCCCAGCCCAGTCCATTGACACCCCTGGCGTAAATGATCTAATTTTCAGTGAAAATGCATCCGTGAAGCATGAAAAGTCAAAACCCTCCGTGGGGAGATTTACTGAAAACGGAAAGCAAAGTCTTTCCACCTATGCGGGGAATTATGCTCCAAAATTTAAAAGTTATGTTGGCCCCAACTTATTGTGTTTCCAAAGATTCAACCGGACCACTAGTTGTATGAATTAATTTTAGAGGTAGGTGTAAAAAACCAGCCCTATCTTGCAAGTAGACCATACATTAGCAAACAATGTAGACAATGATGCCCACCCTCTAAATTGTTTCTCTCAGTGTGGCCACCTAAATCATGGATTGTTCTGATTCTTGAGCCCTTAAGCTTAAATATTTTTGTGGAATCTAATAGGTGAAGTGGATTTCTTATAATCATCATTAGAGCTAGGCATCGGACCGAGTCGGATCAGATTGGGTCCAACTCGATTCGGTCCAAAATCTACATAGGTTGACCCGAACTCGATCCGATCCGGGACTGAGTCTAGGACATCTAACTCGAACCGATCCGATGCATGGTTGGCCTGACCCGAATTGAGTCCGACTTGGTCAGGGAAACCAAGTCGGATTGGGTTGGGTACGATTCAGATCAAATTTTTTAACGGTGAAAATCATTATCCTCGTTGTTATTTTCGGTATGGTCCAATTGAGCTTTAGATATGATTCAATTTTTTTTTTTTTTCAAATGCTCTAAAATGATCACGAAAAATGAATAAACGGTATGGATATAATAAATACATCATTGTGGGGCACATGTAATTTTGATCTTATTTGAGTTGTTCGTACAACTTAGAGCTCGAGGTGCGTCTCCGCTCGCCTTTGCACGACACGTATCTACACAGCTGTGTTGACATGCTGTGCACAAAAGTGCAGCTATGCACAGTGCTTTGCTATATTGACATTAGCAAGTTATGTGGGTCTGATCATGGGGTATGTGTTATATCCAAACCATCCATCCATTTGGGGAGCTCGTCTTAAGGCTTGAGACAAAAAATAAGATAGATCTAACTATTAGTGGACCACATGAATTGTTTAACGGTGAAAATCATAATCTCTACTGTTATTTGTGGTGTGGTCTAGATGATCTTTGGATATTATTCATTTTTTGGATAATGCTCTATAATGATCTCTAAAAATATATGAACGATGTAGATATAATAAATACATCACTGTGGGGCCCATATAACTTTGATCTCCTTTGAACCGTTCGTACAACTCAGAGCTTGAGGAGCTTCAGTACTGGTCTTCGCACGACACGTACCTACAACAACTATGTAGCTAGTGTGTGGTACACCAACCAATTCGATTCCACTGACTATTACTTTCAAAATCCAACTAAAATGCAAACAGTACATGCAATACAATACACATCTGGTTCTCGCGTGGTTTATCCACTCCGGATCGGGTTGGATCGGATCGGATCGGTTCGGATTGACCACGATCCAAAATCGTTTAACGGTGAAAATCATAAAACATTCACATCTTTGGAATAGTCCTATAATGATCTCTAAAAATATATGAACGATGTAGATATAATAAATACATCCTTTGTGGGGCCCATATCTGAGGCCGTCGATTCGGTTTGGATCGGGTCGGATCCATCGGACAACTATGTAGCTAGTGTGTTAGACATGCCCAACTCTAATCATGCAAACAGTACATGCAATACAATACACATTTGGTTCTCACTAGCCCATGAATTTCTTGCCCAACTCTAATCATCACTGTGCCCTAGCCCATGAATTTCTTGCAAAAGCCTTTCTTACACCATCCATGTTCTTTCGTTTGACCTTTTATTCTCCAGTCAGATGAACATTTTAGTAAATATGGAGAGTGAAAGCATGTTATGGGAATAACATATACTCTTAGGAATTTTTGGGTAATAGCCCCCGAAAAAAGGTACATGCAAGTGGTATGCGTAATTAAGAATGGGACATGATTTGCACAGTTTGATTTCAGCGCATGTATACACATGGACAAATTAGGACCATCCAAATGGGGAGCCCCATTACGAATGGTGTACAAGCCAATTGTACCATTAACTGCTCAACGCTCTTTTTAAATTTGGACTAATGATCATATTTGAACAATCCTTATGGGTCATTTAATAACTTGGATTTGGAGGTAAATGGGTGCATTTCAAATCCAAGTAGGTACTTTTTTCGTTTAGTACTCTTGGATTTGGAAGTAAATGAAATTAGAGGTATTCCGAAAACATATTTTTAGTGTGTTTTGAAATTTCAGCAAAATGTTAGGATTCCAGAGTAATCCAAATGAAATGTCTTTTTTTTTAAAAGCTTATATCAAAATGTATGAGAGTCACACGTGTAACAAATATGTCATTAGGCTACTAATCCATTATATATGCATGTGACATGATGTAACCTAATTATTAGTTGCATCACTAAAATCACATCAATAGAATGATCCGAACCATCCAAACATTGAACATCTAAATGAGCGGTTAAAAATCATAGGCAAGTCACTTGTTTGCGATCCTTATGTTTGTGGCCCCATACAAGGCCCAAAATTTCCTCCTTTTTGACCAAAGAATATATTTCAATGGGCTTATTATAATCGCTCTATCAAATATTACACACACGTGCGCGGGTGTGCACGCACACACACACATATATGTTGGATTTGAAAGCTGATTTAATTAATTAAATTCAAGTAGTGTAAATATACTGAAAAATTTTAATGCATTCCAAATACAAGCTCCCAAATGAAAGATTCGAATTCCCGTGCATTTCAACTAAACACTATTGAGGATTTGAAGTCACTTTTATTCCAATGCATTCCAAATCCAAGCTCCCAAATGGGGAAGAGTTTAAATAGGCTGGCTAGAAGAGAGAGGCTTTTCTAGACCAACTCTGTGAATTAAGGGCCAACCCAACCTAGATTCAGTTGGGTTGGGCCCGATGAACCTTTAGTTAAAATGGACTACCAGGCGGCCCACCCATATTTCTCGTATTTATGGCCCTAAATAAATACCCTATTCAAATCCTTAACGTATTATACTGCCACTCATTTTCAACAGATAATAACGCCCCATTGGCCCTTTAACAGTTGCATCAGGATCCAGTTCATTGACCCAAACGGTTCATATGATGGCCCTTACCGTGGATGGAGGGTACTAAAAAACACGCCCGGATTGAAATATTTGAACCCTTCAATTACTAAAAGGTTGGGGAGACCATTGATATTACAAAAAAATTAAATAAAAAAAAATAAAAAAAATTTTTTTTAAAAAAATAAAAAATTGTAATGATCTAAGGGTTAAAATAGTTTAATCCATGAGCTTTTGTTTGTTTTTGAAATCACCCATCCAAACATATAAACAGCCTGGATAATTGAAAATTGTGTTGGAATGTATGCCATTGATGGCTGAAAATAGCTCTCTCTCTCTCTCTCTCTCTCTCTCTCTCTCTCTCTCTCTCTCTCTCTCAAAGTAGTGTTTCTGACAGTAATGTAAATTCTCAAAACATAAACAATTCTAATCCGTATAAAAGGGGCAGGATGATATGAGAAAATACCTGTTGTTTTGGTGAGATGCCTCCTGCAGATGATTCAGAGCCAAATGGTACTTCAATCACTCCTCATTGTACTTCAAGGTGACCCAAGTTCCAAAGGCTAAAGTTCAGATGTATTCTACCAAACCTCTTCCTCAAAAGATCTGAAATCTAGAGAAAAACATTGCATAGATGCTGGAAGTGTGTCCACTTGAAGTAATTAAATGAACATGTGCCCGTGCAAGCTGGCCCGAGCATGAACGTGTGGTTTAGATATGTGTTTTGCTCTTTCCACGGTGTGGATGGCTCCACATGTCACCTACATGACAAGACCGCATGCACATGCAATAAACATCCAAACTATCCATCAGGTGGGCCTTATTTAGTTCGTGCCATAAAAAAAATTCAGGCCGGTCTATTACCAGGTGGGCCACAGGGTACAAAGCAAATGAACAGGCAGTGAAACTTGTTTTAGCCATCTATTTTGTTTTTGGACACCGTAGTTGATGTATAGCGGGTCGCAGACACTTTCATGTCTAAGATAGAGAAGGCCTGATCAAAGGCAGAATTCATCAAGACTTTTAGAACCTTAAAATAGACATATTTCGTAAACCGGAATGAGTTACTTGACGTACCATTTATGATTTTGGGGTAGGACGAGCTACTTTAGCCAACCAACCCGACATAGCCGGGTTGCCCACACCGAATTTGCAAGATTCCATCCTATCGACGGATAAATTCCATGTTTAGTTCCGTTTTTTATTATAAGTAGTAAGTTTTAGTTTGATTATTACTCTTCATCCGTTGGGCTTTAGGAGTTGCGTATAACATAAAAAGTGTGCTTAGAATAATTAGGAGAATAACATAGTTAAGCCACATAGGACACTTACTATAAAAGTAAATTTACTATTTATAGTAAGTTGCGAATCTTAGGGAGTTTTAGTTATAGTTTGTTTCTGATTTCTCGCCTACCGCTTGGTATCCTATTTAAAGGGTTGTGAGAATTTTATTAATACTTTTATTGCTTTTTTCTTGTGGATTTGAGAAGTTTATGTAAGGAGTCCAAAGACGCTTCGTGGATTCAAAGTAGTTATCATATTGGAAGACAGTAATCGACCTCATCTCGTTCATACCTGTGTCAGTAGTACACCCGATGAGTTAAGATGGATGAAGGATATATTGCAGGCCCCACCAGAATCCTAGTCGCGTGTTCCAGCTCAACCTGATAGGATCTGGACTATGCATGGATTAGCCTACCTCATTTGTAACAAGTAGAAGTGAAATGAAATAAAAGTTCGCTACAGCCACACATATTTGGGAAACGAACTAGTTGGGTTTGGGACATCGATCTGGACCGTTCATTTGGTTCAGCCCATTCTTCATCGACCAACTAGCAAAATACACGTATCAGGCGATAGAAGCTATATCATTTACTATCTGTTCAATAGCAAGAAACACCAAGGGTCGATATGCTTGCTATGAAATGAGTCCAATAATCAGAAATCCAAATGAGCCATCTGTCTCCCCACCTTTTCAAATGCATAAAGGAATGAGAGAGAGACAGTGAGAGAGAGAGACAGACAGAGAGAGAGAGCCATACAAATACATACATCATCCATTCATTTATGATATATCCACGTCACAGGCATTGATAGTTTCATATACCACACAATGCCATTTACACCATATCTCGGTCTATATCCGAACGAACTTTTGAAATGTTCACATACAGATGTATGAGACCTTCGATATACATAGCCTTTTATTTTCTGCTAAATATGTGTCATTCCCATGGATAATCCAATCCATGAAAATGTTGGTTATACCATGAACATCACACACATTGAGTTGGACCATCACCATCCATTCATTTCGTTGGTGGTCCACTTGACAATCGACCATCCAGATTTCACCCTGGGTGATGATATAAAACAAAGTAACAAGCTGGCAGGAATGAAAGCACTGTATGTATAAGTTTCCATACATGACTGTATGTGAACATTTCTCAGTGCATATTGCTTCCTACGACAAAGACGAGCGATCGCGAACTGCTTGTAAGGATCGTGAATGCGGGCCCACCAGAGACATCTGGCTCGAAGATCCCGAGCCGAAGTTGTGATGAGGGCTGCAGTATATTACAGTTGGGCTCTCATGGTTATGTACGCCCTCATACGTTGTGATCACGTAGCTTGAGTCGGCTGAATCTCTTTCTACTCTCTTCTTCACCGGGCACCCTCCATTCGAGCATCGATAATAGTTCCTAGTCCCACCCATTTAATTGATTAATCAGGTCCGTGGATCAGACATTGAAAATATATCTCACCAAAATGCTAATGAGTTGTTGAATTCTACATAAGAATCCTTATGTGCAGCCACAAAAACAGCTCCATACATGCAAGTATGGTATAAATCTCGAACTATGATTTCTTCATGCTTTGTACCCTTTTGCAATGCGAATTTATGTGTGGCCCAAGTGAAGCCACGTACGATTATGGCGGACTGTTGAATAGGAGAGGTCGGCCACAGATTTGCAGACAGCGTCAATATCGAATGGATTAGGTGATCACAAGGGCCTTCAGAAATGGATGGTGAGACCTTTTTTTTTTTTTTTTTTAAATAATAAAAAATTATTCCACAATTCATTTCTCACCCTTAATTTAGCTGTGATTATCCAATCATGGTTATTTTTAGGTCATTTGCAATCTATGGCCCGGATACTTCCTTCCCAAAAGTCTTTGTTGATCATCGGTGGGCCCACTTCGGCCCCACATAAAATTACGCCATTAACAAGGGTGAATGAATTTTGGGTGTACAAAGCAGTAAAGATTTGTAAATTCTTTAGTTATTTAAAAGAATTAGCATTTTAATGATGTTTATTTATTTATTTTTTTAAAGCACTTACCTTGGATTTGGGCTGTTCTTGACTTGTTTCTTCCCATACTTCCTCCACTTGAATCCATCATCCAAGATTTCGAGTTCCGATTTAGTTCGAAAAGCAATTCTAAACCCGATTTCCGCTCTAATCCTCTCACCATCGCTGCTTTCATTATTCCTACAATCACATGAATAATCACCAAAATTAGATAAAATAAGAGCCATTTGATCTTGAGTAAGTAGTAAAATTTTGAAGCATTACACTTGCATGCTACTACTCGGCGTGGTGGCCTGGTTCATAGGGCCCGAATTGTTGATGATGTCGATCAAAGAGGCCGGATTCTGCGAAAAATCAATCATGGCTGATGTAGAATCTTCCTCCGATCCATCGTCGAAGATCAGATAATCGGAGATCTCGAAATTCTGGTGATCAAGATGGTGGGCGGAGAATCCATGATCACGGATTCTGAACGGTTCTTGTGGTGGATAAGGAGGATCAGACATCGTGCCGGGGAGGATTTTGGCTATCGCGATACATTTAGGGAGGAGGCTCTTATAATATATATTTTTTCATGTGAGAGACTTTCGGGGAGACCTTCCCTTTGGCTGTGATGAATCTTCTTTGTTGGTGCCACGTGTCATTATCATGATGGGACACTGGGACCCACACATTCCTCACTATGCTGACGTTGGAATTCCATGGGAGTGGGCCCATGGGAGAGAGGGAGTCCGGCAGGCTTGTCATGTTCAAGTTCGTTTTGCCTCTGCCGCGACACATGATCCAGCGTGTGTCGCCACCCACATGGGTCCACATGCTGAGATGGTACGATTATCAACCGTCCATGTTATGTTCTCTTTACTACCAAACTTAAGTTATTTTCTCATAATCGCGCTTCAGCAAAGATTAGAACCTTTGATATTTAGAGTTGAATGTGAACCGTTGATTTTAAAAAAAAAAACTTCGTTCAAAGATAGTGATGGTCATGATCATCCATTCAAGTTAAGTTTCATAAGGTGGCCCGTATAGCATCTCCACGAAACGGGCGGTTCCGATCTTTGGACCATTCGGCATGTGGGCCCCAGTTGGCGGTGACAGGAACCTTGTCGGCGAGTTGTGATGTTAAGTCCCTCGTCGGCGAGTTGAGCACCGTGACTCCAGAGAAGTCGCTCATGTCCCCGACGCGCACGTTAGGAATACATGTGTGAGAAGAGTGCGGATCCTCTGCATCCTAGAAACAGCGAGCAGCTGAATCCAATATTATTATTGGTCCACGTCACTTTAAGTGCCACGTCACCATTTTTAAAAAAAATATATATTTTAAAAAAAATTACATTTAACAGGAAGTCTAACGCCGTTAGACAGCTTCGTTTGAAAATCGGATTGCATACCGATTACAGTACGCTCTTGCTCTTACCGCACCTGAGTGAACTCAGTTGCCCGCTTGTATGTATGTTGTCTATTCAGGCTGTCCATCCATTTTTTCCATCTAATTTAAGCAGTTGAGCCCAAAATTAAAGTATATCCAAATATAAAGTGGATCATACCACAATAAACAGCTGGTATAATGATTTCCACTGTTGAAACCTTGCTAGGCCATACAGTGATGTTTATTGTCATCCAACCTGTTCATAAGATCATACAGGAATGGATGAAGAGAAAACACAAATATAAGCTTGATCCAAAACTTTTACAGCGAATGAAAAGTTTTTTTTAATATATTAAAAAACTAGTGATGTGGCACTTAAAGTGACGTGGACCAATAATAATATTGGATTCAGCTGCTTGCTGTTTCCAGGATATAGATCGATCCGAACTCGTGTGAGAACTGTGGAATAAACTCTCCCGGTACAGCTCGGCTGGTTTGGGATGTTTGGCAGGGTGGTTTAGAAGGTATTAAATCATAGGATTTCGAATCTGGACTTTGACGAGTTTTGCAATTCATTTCTTTTGTTTGGATTATCGATTCTCTCCTTCTTCATTCCTTAGTTTTGAAGGTACGAGAGTTGCATATGTAACACATGGCCCGCAGAGCCACGAATCTATTGTACATATGGATTACTTGATAATATTCCAAAGCAGTCACCTGCATCACTGAAATTACTTGAATACAGTGATCTGAACAGTCCAAACATTAGCCATGTAAATGGCCGGTTAAAAAGTGTGGATTAGTCAACTCGGTTGTGATCCTATCCTTGTGGCCATGCAAGGCTTGGAATTTCATCATTTTGGCTAAAGTATATATTTCTATAAGTTCATTACAACCATTTTGTTAATCATCACATATGACAACTAATTAGGGATATTAAACTTGACTTAATAATTAAGTTCAAACTCTTATAAATATACTACATAATTTAAGTACGTAATATTTTTAGATTATAAGGGATTCGAAACTTAGGGTGCCAAACGCAGATGAAAATTTCTGAATCTTAGGTATTTCAAATCCAAATATTCCGAATCCACCAAAAGAGGCCAAGTGGATTGCCTGTGTTACTAATCTTATCAACAAATTTATCCTAGTGTTACTAATCTTATCAACAAATTTGAATTACATCATGGTTGACTCCAAGATGGTTTCAATGGTGGACGATCCTACTATCATTGTTTCCTCACATGTCGCCCATATAAGTTTACTAAGGGTCACTTGGATGGATAGTAAACATAAGCGTATGCTCCGGGTAGCTTATCTTGGTTTCTACTTATTCAATAGTTCAATTTGTTTTGCAATCAACATACTTGTCAGCCAGAAAGTAGAAAAGTATATTTGGTTTCCCTCGAGTTTATTTGCTCCACCTTTAATATCCACTTGTCATCTTGTAAACCCAACTTTTGATGTGGAATGTTCATTATGTTGTGCCCAACTGTAACGCCCTGAAAATTCGACACCTGAGTACATAAACTTCGTCCCAAGTTCACAGGTATTAACTTAATAAAATACACATGTGTCCTCATTCTAATTCACATTAAGTTCATACACGAATAATTGGAGTTGCACAATTCGACTTAGCGGAACAGTAGCGAGGTAGAGATAACAAAAATCAATAAAAATAGGGTAAATAGTCAAGTACAATTAAAAACTGGTGTCCGCCTAAATGGGGATTATAGAAGCCACAATTACAAATCCAAGACGATTAAAGTGTAAAGTTTTTACTTTTCGCCCAATCCTCCAAAACATAACGGATGTGGCACAATCTGATATAAGCCTACCCATTTGAAGTCTCGTAAGTACCTGCATTATTAATATTGCCTAGTTGGTGTTTTAAAATACCGTCCCAGGTAGGAGTAATTAGCTAACTCAGTGGTTCCATTAGTTTTAAGTTACACATGTTATCAACTCAATCAGTGCAGTTAATGATAAAAATAATAATTAAAAATTTCATAAATACCCTTGTTAAATGCACAGTTGTTATTATAAAATAATGCATGTACCTCATAATCCAACACTCCCTCACAAGTGACTTCAATACCTATTTAACAAATGCCAACACTCTCTCATCACGCAACTCCAACGCTAAATCGCAATTGCTTCTTTAATGTAATGCGATTGATGCGTATGTTAGCTAAGTGATTATTAAATTCCATTCATTCAGCATATTGGCGAAACTAGGATACAGACGTTAAATCACAAGTCTTTATTCGGATTATGTGTCTCGTTGTGGTTCCTCACCAATATCCCTTAATCCAAATTTAGGTATCACTCATTTATCTCACAAATCAGTGATTTCAAAGGTACGGCATGATACCCAAATGTATGAGGATTATCTCAGTATAGGTCATCACCCAAACACCGAGTTTGATCACTCAGTTCTGAGGTATGTGCTTATCACATAAAACCAAATCACTATAAGGAAAGGGGTCGTCACTCAATTTCGTTCATGTTCGGGTCATTTGAATGGTACTCTAACACAGAACCATCGGCTGAGTAATTTGACGGGGGTCGTTCGAACAACAATCTTTCACCTCCATCGGTGCTCACTGGTCACTATGGGGAGGCTCGTCACCCCAACATAGGCTGACAGCTCGAACATGGTATCTCATACCACCATGCCCGGCTCATGAGTCTTAGTGGGATCGTATCGCACCAACGGTTATAAGTAGACCATCAATTGGGAACATAGTATCCTAGATTTAATTTGGTCGTGTTATACATTGTGAACATATATGATTAGTTGGCTAGTGGACTATTTTGATCGACTTATGAGAACCCTGACGCAATCGACATTGGGTGCAAGGAACTCGTGTAGTCCAACTACTGTCGGTCGTCTGTGTTCAACCCGGGTCGATCAAACAAGTCTAGGGTGGCCACCTTAACTCGGGCCACCCTTTAGTTCAAGCGATTAGCAAATTGACCTATAACATCGTAACAATCCTAAGTATCGCTATGGACCAACACTATATTACACAATTATAGCATAAGTTTCACTGCACAATTACTTAGGCATTTCATTGAACATGTGAGCATCTATAGGGTACTACGTTCACTAAAGCATTAAATAAAGCATATTAACATGCATAAAGTAATACAACCACCTAAGCATTAAATCAAGTATGTGAGCATCGACAAAGCAAGATATTCTGTCACTTAGACATTTCATCAAACATGTAAGCATCCATATTCATGAAATAACATATATTATAGTAAAAATCAAAATGTTAACATATTAGTATGCACAAATTCATATACAAGCAACTGATCATTAATTGATACCATCAAGGGTCGATAAATGGAAACGTCCGCACCTTTGCAATGATTCGCTCGGCTCAAAGCACTTATAGGATTAGGAATTTGGAAAAAATGATTCTTATACCAATTTAGAAGTAATTAGGTAAGATTCATGCAATTTAATATAGAAAAACCTACGCTAGAAAGTAATATTCGTTTCTTACTTTTCGATCACGAGTATGATGGATTCGTCAGAGGAGAACAGTCGAAGCTAAGTCTTGATTGAAGGGAACTCATCAAGAACACTTCAAGATCTCCCTCCTCTTTCTCTCTCTCTTCTATTTTTCTCTCTCTTTCTTTCTAGGGTAAATTTGTATAGGGAGAGGGGTTGTGAAATGAAATGGTATTTATAATACCAGATGTTGCATAAATGGCCCCAATAGCCCTTTATTCATTATACTAACCCTGGAGTGGGTTGTTTCTAACTAATGGGACCTGCTAGGAGGTGTACAGGTCAATTTAAGCTATGGGATATGTGCCCTAATAGGCGATTTATATTTGGACACAACCATTTGATGATCGGACGTTTTGATTAATCAAGAAAGCCCTAACTTAGATCGACGGTCATTGATGATTAATTGGGGTCATGGCTATACAGATATGTGTAGAGAAATATCTTTAGTCGGTACCCTAAATTTGGCCATGAATTGATGGTCCGAAAGTTACAACTTCGCAAAAGAATAATGGGCTAGTTTCACTTAAATTTTATGTTTTCACCTAAGGCATTTGCACATCACATGCACTTGGCTTACGGTCCAAGTTGAGCAATTCAAGACACGACCTCGGCTGGATGTCCCGCGATTGACATCAAACCCACTAAGATAAATGCATTTTTATAACCTCGGGTTTAGTGGCCCACTAATGAGTGGTTTAAAGCTTGTTTGGATAATCGGGGCATTTTTTAAATGAATTGGGTAGCAAGATTTCTTGTGCATGATGATTAGGGTTTAGATTAATTAAGTTCATAGTGTGGCCAATTTATAATTTGCGAAAAAGGCAATTCAATCCTAATGACACTAAACCATTGATTCTTTTGCTAAAGGAGTAACTGGATTGATATGGTTTGTTAATTAAGATCTGACCCCTACTTGTCTCGGCTTTTGGTATGTTTTTATTTAATTACAGTTGTCTTAATTAGTCAATGATAGGTCAGCTAGATTTGGGTCATAGATGAACAAATCATGTGATTAAACTGGATATTTAAGTGATCGGGCGGATTCGTTGGCTTCCTATGGTTGATTAATTAGATTTGTGTGGTTCTTTATCGGTACCACTCACGTATAGGCTCACCTTGAGTATTAAGGGTCAATCAATGACGATGTAGGTTAGTTATATCGAAAATTTTCAAGTGTTTTTGGAAGTCCAAAATAGCGAAAATACATGACATTACACCAACTTTGCTCTCTTTTCAATGTGAATTGTCCATAGTGTGGGGCCTGCCTTTAATGTGGACCATCGATCCACCTTGTAATGCCCACCTTCGACATGAGCTATCCATCATGCAGGCCCCACCTTAGGTGTTGGCCATCCATCATAGGCCCACCTTTAATGTGGACGATCCATTATGCAGGGCCCAACTTAAAAGTGGTTGTTTATCCAGCGAGGATGCCTTCGATGTGGGTCATTCATCATTAGGGCACTACCAAAAAAATGACCTAAGGCTACGGACCATGTTAGGTTTTAGCTACGGATATAAACCGTAGCTCTATTGCTACGGTTTAAAACCGTAGCTAAAAATAAGAAGACCGTAGCTAAAAGTTTATGCCACCAGTTCCATAAGGAACTCTACGAGGCCCATTAAAATGTGTGTGCTCTATCTAATACGTCTATCTATTTTGAAAAATCATTTTAGGGCAAGAGCCTAAAAAAGGAAGTAGATCAAAGGCTCAAGTGGACCACACGGTAGGAAACAATGGAGATTATATACATACCATTGATAGATGGTGTGGTTCAATCGGACCTTTGATTTGCTTAGATTTTTGGGTCATTCTCTATGGAAAAAATTACAAAATTAATGGACGGAGTGGATACATCAAATGCATTATGATGGACCCCACAAAGCCTCTGATTGGACCGTCTGTCTAGAAACATGGGTACGCGGAGGGGCTACAAAGGATAGCACAATAGCTACGGCTATATGGCTTTTAGCTACGGTCTAAAACCGTAGCAGATAAAATGCGGAAAGTCGGCCCATGTTTGCCCTTTTCTCCTTCCCCTCAAAAGCAATTTCTAAAATCTCTCCCTTCACCCAGGGAAAAAAACCCAAATCTGCCAGTCCCTTTTCTCGCCCTCTATCTCCCGAACCCTCCTTTTCTCTCTCTCTATCTCCCGAACCCTCCCTCACGAATACTCCCCTCTCACGAACCCCTCTTCTCTCCCTAAGCATCCCCTCTCTCTCGATCTCAAGAAGACTCCCATCTCTCACGCCGTAATCCGCGTCCATTTTAGGTATGCAAGATGGATTAGCTTCTTCTTTCTCTTTTGAATATTCATATTTCTGTCTTTTTTTTCTTCTTTTTTTTTTTTGTGGAATTTGATTTGGGGTTTGAGGGGGTATTGATTAGATTGATTGGGGGTTTGAGGGGGTTCAGAGATTCGGGGTTTGTGCTGATTGCTTGCGACATTGAGCATGAATCGAGCCACACCCCAAGGGACAGTCAGGATGGAAATGGCAACCACTGAAACCATCTTAGGGTTTTTGTGGCCCCTATGAATGCTCGGTTTAGGGAGTTCAATCCCCTATTGGATCATGTTCAATCCCCTATGTATGTGTTTTAGATAAAACGCCTCACCATTAAACGGTTGAAACAGATGTACGCCCACAGACTTTACTCATAATGCTTTGGGCCATAGGTTTGAAACCCCTGGATTTGAAATCCCCCTATTTTTCTCAGTTTGGCTGGAGAGTGTGCTGGCTGGATGTGGTGGCCCAGATCGTATTGGGTCTTCTTACACTACCCTGTAGTTTTTTTTTTCCTTTTCATGTCTTTAGTTGTATAGCAGGAGAGGCTTGGTGTTTTTGTGGTGGCTGGATATCTTGTGGAGTTGCTGAATTTAGAGCTAGGACATGCATACTTTCCTCTCTATTTCCAACAGTAATAACATCTTCTATTTTTTAACTACGTTTGAAATTTATTTTTTAATTTTCTTTTCTCCTTATTCAGGCTTTGGAGAAACATAGGATTGATCAGTCGCTTGAACACACTAGCCTGTTTATTGAGAAGCTGAAGAAAGTGTTGGAGGGCTGCCTATGTTCTTCACAAAAAGGGTGAAGAAGCTCCTGGTAAAAATCGTACAATTTGATGTTAGTTTCCTTCACACACCGACCCACCCACCCACCCACAATGAAATTAAATAGACAAGGGAGACAGAAAAGAAGAATATCAAGGGTCAATCCCTGCCTACCTAGTACTAGAAAAAAACATTTAAAAAAATGGGGATATGTTTGGATAACAAATGGAATCCTTGTATTGTTTCTTGTTTGAAGAGGATTCTCATGTGGATAAGAGTAATGGTTGAAGTGTTGAATCCATGTATCTAAACAGCTCATCTTGTCAAGCAAAACAATTTCCATTTCCTCATGGATTCCATGTATCCAAACATGCCCAGGATGAAAGCAGCCAACAAAAATCCCAATGCTAACATCAAGTGGTGCTTTCATTACATTACTTACCATCCTTGAGATAAGATTTCAAAACTCTTTGGTGTTTTAGCTGGTTTCAAATCAAGATCATAGATGCATGTGTTTAGATGAAGATGAAGATCAAGATCATAGAGCTGGTTTTCAAATTTGCTTGTGTTGTAAAAAAATCTCAACAAACTTGTGGTTCTCAAAACCTGTTGCTACCATCTCATCTGATTCGATTGGTCCACCTGATTAGTGGACTGGCCGTGCTTTTCAGCCAGGGCATCTACATGTTAGGAATCATCTTATAGATAACCTCAGTTTCATCCCAGTGTGCTACATGGGCTTATTTATTAAGTGTCAAGAGTCTCAAGATGGCTTCAAGCTTCCACTAGCATGTCACATTGGCACATGGATTAACATTTTTCTTAGAAATATTTTAATGGGCATATTAAATAAAGAAAGACAATATAGAAGGGATCCATCAATGGAATCGATAAGACGAAATGTATAAACAAGGACAATTGACTCCTTAGCAAGTGTTTTAGGAAAACCAATAAACAATCGATAAGATTTTTTTTTGCTAGTTACGCTGTTTGTCGAAGATCTTGAAATTTGATATGGGTTATAGGAATTTGACTGAGCTGGACATCCAGGAGAATGGGGTTGATGATCTTGGGGGCAACTGGCTAAGTTGGTTCCCTGAAAGCTTCACATCTATGGATGCTTTCAAATTGTGGAATCAGATTCCGAAATAATTACCATTGTTATTTCAAATCCTTAGCACCAGCCCATACAGAGTAGAGGCTATCATACGATTGAGAGTAGTCATAAATTTCAAGATAGCCCATTCCTTCAGAAAAAGTATTTCTATGGTGGATGGCCTAGCTAAAGATTCTATTCACGTTTGTTAGCTGGGCCACGCCTCTTCAAGATTTTAGAGGGATTTCATTTTATGCACTCATGAAGAACTGGAATTCCATTAAGGATGCTTGTTGTGTTTCTTGTTTTGGCATGCTTGTTTGCAGAAAATTGAAAGCCTACCGACCGACTTTCAGCCCCAAAGAAATCACCAAAGAATAAACTGATGTATCGACTCACCAATAGAAAGTTTCCCTATGCAGGTAAGTTGTGTACGTGTCCCTTTTTATATTCAAGCCATTCCCTTGATTTATGCAAAACTAGGCTACCCAAAACTTATGGACAACTCCCATTGCCTTTGAACTGCTATAACTAGCATGTGTGGATTGGCAAAAGTGCGAATGCACTTGCCCTAAATGTTTCTGAGGTGTCTAGTTCTCTACATGAAGTAAATTTTTCTGAGGGAGTATTGAAGCTCTCTGGATATTTATTTGGTATTTCTGATACTTTCTCCCCAAAGGTATGCATGATTCACATCCAAACACAACCCATTGCTAGGTTGTGTTTGGATGCAATATTCATGAACTTCATAATTTTATTCTTTTCATATGCACAATTATATCTATTGATATTTTCTTTTGAAATCCAGAACCCAAGATTTTAAGGATTCATCCTGTTTTGTCGATAATATATGTGACAGTTCTACATAATCTTTGCTACTCAAGCCACATGCACCTCCCAGAACTGCATTCATAATATCTCTGCATTCACCATCATGATTTTCTCATGCTCTTAACCATTGCATGTCTTTAAGCAAGTAATGAATTTTATTTACAAGTGCAATTGAAATATTCTTTACAGTTCATACATGTGCTCTAACTAGGACTAGTGTTTTGATGCACCCAGAAGCAGATAGAACATACCCCAAAAATCTCCTTGATCGAAAGATTCTAGCCACCCACCTTGGGATTTTCTCCATTGAATGTGGACCATTGCCTTGTTTCTCATATTAACCATCTATTTGCAGGCCGAGAATTGAAAGGATAGGACTGATCTATCACACAGATTTTATGTATTTAATTTTTTTAATGGAGTTGCCCAGTTGAAACTTTTTAGTATTGTCCATGTCATCAAAATTATGGAACAACATCTTTCTGCATAGGAGAGTGGAGTAGATTCATCTGGTGGTTGTTTGCACTTTCTTGTCATGGGTACATTGGTACAGACTATTAGTAAGATGATGAGCAATTTGCTAAGCCCATTTTCTTTGCTATAAAGTAGAATGATTATATGACTCAACAACTCTCTTGAAATTATTTCCTTTATCTGGCCTTGGGACTAGCAATTAAAGCACAAAACTCCCACAAACACTGTAATAGTCTATAACATGATTGATTAAAATCAAGGAGTTTTATTTCCCTATGAATGTAAGTACATGTGTAGCTGTAATCTCGGGCCTAGAATTAAATGTTGTGTTTTATCTTTTGAACAAGTTTCATTTGATTTGACAGAGTATTTGGAATAGCATCCAGAAGCATCTAACTGGGGGATTGGGATCTCTAGTTTTAGAAAAAAAAAATGCATTGTTTCAAGATTACCATGGACTCAAAACTTTCAGACAGGTGTTTTTTTTTTTTTTTTTCAGATGGCTTTTTCATTGTTGAAATTCAATGTCTTGAGTAGTTTAGTCTAGGAGCTTATTTGCATTGATTACAACCTAATGTAGCTTATATTGTTGTATTTTCATGTTAGCAGGTGTTATGTACTTGTTGGGAATGTCTAACTTGAAAGTAATATAACTGCAGTATAGATCCATATCCTCAGTACGAATGTTGAGCAAGGGAATCACAATTTTGTTATTTCTGTTTTATTAATTTGCTAATTGCAATCCTTTTGGCAAATGTTCTGCAACAGAAGATGGTGGAAAACTGAGTACATGGTGTTTAGGCTTCAATTACCATAAAGATCTGGCCTAAACTGAGTACTGTTTTATTAATTTTCCTTGCAGAAGAGAAGAAAGCTGCTTTTAGCCGAAGGGCATATTTCAGATTGTTTCTAAACTGGCTTTTGGACCTTGGTTCCCCTGACCCTGTCCTTGATAGTTCCAACTTTCAAGTATGTGTTACTCATGAATGTCATCATTATCTTCTTTCTCCTCATCTTACACAACTGCGGTATCATCAGTTTTTTTTTTCCCTCATATTTACATAGCAAACCATGCTATACGATTTTATAAGTGCATGTTGCCAAATCATGTGAATTTTAAAGTATTTAGAGCATGATTTTACACCATTCCCTATGTTGCAGCCCATGTAAATCTTAGGAGCAGATCCATCACTAAATCCCATCTACATCATCCCAAGTCCAACCACATATCATAATCCAACTTGGTAGTAGACATTCCTCTTATTCATATAGATCAGCTAAGATTAGGATGAAGAATCTGATTCATATAGATCTCCCTTTGAATCATCATTTACCACGAAAATTCTAGTTTTCATGGTGAAAACATGGCTAGCTATTCAAATAAATGTCTCTTGATTTTCACTTAAACCACAAATCATTTTTTTCAAGTGCTTGAGATCATGATCACCTATCAATGCAATATAAGCATATAATGAAATTCAATTTGATAGGCCCAAGATGTAGGCAGAGCTTTGATGTTCCCACCATGAACAAAGGTGGGCCATGGTGATTAGATCTTCTTGCACAAAAATAGGTTGTTTCGCTCCTTAATGGGGAGCAAAAGGGGCACAATAGGGTAATACAAATTTCTAGACATCCATTTGTTTTGAAAATAGGACCACTTGAGGTGTGAAACAACTTCACTTTCAGGGAGAAACTCTCCATCCGATTGATGGGCATTCCCAACTTAAGTTTTGTAATGCCAGTGCAATGGAATGGTTATGTTTTACAATGAAGCAGTCTTAATTTATTGCAACTCCAACATGCATGTGGATGGCCCATGGTACAAAAATCACCCCAATCAGAGAATCCTAGCTATCCGATTAAACATGTTTTCTCTATTAATGTGGACTTCAACTCATTTTTATTTCGCTGTCCATTTGTGGTCTGCACATTAGGTCCGATCATACCCACTAATTCTAAGTCATAGAAAGTTACATTTATGGATTTCATTGAAATAGTTATATTTCTCTCCCATTGTGGACACTATTTCTTTCTTTCTTTCTTGCGTGAACTGTGTTGCTGGTTGAAATGAGTCCCTGTACAAAGATTTCAGGCTGGTCCACCTAATGCATGGCTAAGATGTCCTATAACGATGGCAGGTTAGCAGGCATGGCTTGTAGTGGTGCATGTTTAGAGCTGTTTGGGAATCAGATAGATCTGTTTAGAAAATCAATGGCCACTTATGGAATATTTTCATTGATGGAAATGAAGTTCCTGTTAGAAGCTGTATTTTCATTGATGTTGGCACTCTGTTTTTGAAAATTTTGTTTGGTCATTTTAATGGTTTTGAGAAATCGAAACCCATGTAAATAGAATAAATATGAAATCTAATTGCAAGGACAATGGAGAACTCCCTAACTAAAATTTCTTATTTCAGGCACTTATTGTCCTCATGCATGATATGGGTCCAAACTAGGAGCTGATAAGTGATGCTATCAACAGTACCCTGCAGTTCAAGGTGAAGTTGTATTTGGATCTTTTTCTAAACAGATCTATCTGATTCCCAAACAGATCCTTAAGGCCCCAAAATTTGATCTCAAGGAGTTGGTGCAGAAGTTCATCCCTAAGGTGATTGGAAAAGAGATCAAGAATGAGCATTTGATTAGTTAGTCTCTTCTTCATATCATTTGGCTAGTTATGGTGTGGCCTACCTGTTATTACTGGTTCTTCTTCATATCATTTGGCTAGTTAGTCCTTTCATTCATATAACCTAAAAGCTCGAGCTATGGATCACACATATGCATCCAAGAACAATCATATTGCATGCTTCCTTATATGTTATGCATTCCTTACATTCTATTAAATCTCACAAAGAATTGGATGAAGGGGGGAATAAATAAATATTAGTTTGATCCAAAACTTATGTGGCTTCCAATAGAAAACTTCCTCCCATAGTGCACCAAAGTAGTAGAGCCACTTTTTCCATTTACTCCACTGGATTGAGTAATTGCAAATCAATTCATTTGAGCATCCAAATGCACCTGCAAACGTAAATTTAGATACCAAATCATGCATTAATTTTGATTTCTTTCCTCTCTAGCTTTTCTTAATTGGTGTATGGCTTTAATTGGTGTCTTTGCTTCTGACTTCTGGTCTCAAATGGTAAAATTGTGAAAATTTTACAGATTTTTTAATGTGTTTTATGTGATTATTTTCACAAGTTAAGTCTATGGAACATGGTTTTTTTAAGAGATCCATGGTTCTGACTTTTATAGCTTAAAAAAGTTGGGCTGATTGGAATTTTCTTTTCACTTTCAGATTAAAAGATGCTTCGATGTTGTTAGTTCTTTGGTGAACAGAGAAGTCATAGGTGAGTTTTTATGCTCTTCAATTTTTAGTGAATCACACCTCAGAGACAATACAAGCAGTAGATTCAACATCTTTTTGTGAATTTTCTTTCTTATGTGTTTAACTTTTTTGCTAGAAACACCTTTCAAAAAAAAAAATGCTAGAAACATCATTATGCATGTATTTACTCAATATTGCATGTAAGTCACATAGGGAAGACCCTGGATCCAGTGGCTTCAAAAACAAAAAAATGCGATCAACAATCATCATCGAGTACAATTGAAAATAAGTAACAAAGCAATCATCAAAAAGTGGGCATTAATGCCTTGGAATGCGTCTTGACTAGCTCATGCCATTTTTGTATGGCATCTTTTAAAAGACTAGCTATATTGATAGCAACACATGCCAACGACATAAGATTTTTCTTTTCTTTTCTTTTTCTTTCTTTTATTTTCTTATCTAGCAACCACAAAATAAGATTCATCAGAAAGGAACCAAAGTTCTGAAATACATATCCGGCCTAATAGAGCCCATGACGAGCCAAAGTCATACCTAATAGAGCCCTGAGATGTCTACTTCTCACAAACTTTCCTAGGAGCCTTCGTATGTATATCACGAAACGACCTTTGGAGAGCATGTGGAGGCATGGACTGACTTACTGAGATCACCATCACTTTTCGCCCTCTGCTTGGTGGCTTATCTTCATCTCTCTTTGCTCTCTGTTTGACCTTAGAGAGATGCTGACAAATCCTTCCTTTGAAGGATCATTAGGGTCAACTCAAGAAGCGAAGAAAGAATAGATGACACGAAATATTGGTCTCCAAGCACCTTGCTCATGTCATTACGGCTAGATGTATCTTTTGCCTTTCCTGCGCAGACATTTGAAGGGCAAAAGCCAACTCTTGGTCTTCTGTAGTCGCCTCGACATATCTGTATCTCCCATAGACACGCCACCAGATTGACTAGATCTAGGATCGTCCATTGACATTGCTAAGGCTTGGTCTCATCCTCTGTGAGATCAGCTCTTTTATTATCAGCCCCAGGACCTGAACTGCTTACAGGTTCAGCCATAGTGCATCTTGAGAACTAGATGCCTGCTCCCCTCCTTTTCTTGTTTAGCGGCATCCTCTGAAGCTTTCTTAGCGCTGACTTCTTGCCTTGCCCTCTCCTCTTTCATTAAAACCCGAAGGGCAAGAGCGACTTGGGATCAAGTTAGGATCCATGCCAAAATCAAATCGAGACACACCCTGCTGCAGTGCAGAAGTTGTGACAAAACCGCTTCCTCCTTCCCCATCTCCGGTGAATATGGGCGTGCGATAAGAATATCTGAAAGTGCACTGGGACCAGGAGGAACATGAACAATGTGACTGCTCTCATTATTGTTTACGGAAGAAAGAAGGGCCTCCGGCTTTTCCGGTTTCCCATCATCTTCTTCACCAAAATCAACAATATCAAGAGCAACACTGTTCTTTTTCAACTTTCTTCTGTCGTCTCAAGTACCTTCTTGTCATATTTGATAGGACTTTCAAAGCAAAAACTCTATACACTATGCACAAGCCTTGATTGTCGCCATGGTGGACATTTTCCAATGCCCTTCTGTAATCATCGAAATCCTCCCATTGGTGGTTAGGATAATCCAACTAGCATTTCTAGAGATCTCTACACTATACAGTTCTACCATTTCTAAAATTCTGCACACAACTCTATACACTATGCACAAGCCTCTAGTGTAAAAAATGAGACAGAAAAATGGGTAAGTCTCTTGAATAGCTCCTTGGAGAGGTTGTCTTCTTGACGTAGTGCACCAAAGTTAATTCTAGTGGTAGCATTATTATAAGGTTCCTACCACTTATCCACACTTGAATAGGTGCTTTCCTGAGTTGCAAGGCACAGTAGAATCCCACACCTTAAGTGGTGAGTGCCACACAAGCAGCGAGGCAACAAAAAAGCATGACTAAATAAATGGGGCCCACATTAACCTTACCATTAAGAGTAATAATAGCACACTAAGAGAATGCCGCCTCTCCATTCTCATTTTTCTCATCCCTGCAACCCAAAAGAAATTGGCAACTGTAACTAAGAGAACTGAAATTCACCATTTATTGGCAACTGCAACTGAAATTGGCAACTGCCGCCTCTCCATTCTTATTTTTCACACTAAGAGAATGCCGCCTCTCCATTACGAATGCTTTTGCTTCATATATGTTTAAAAGATACCAATGCTTTATCAAATTTAGCATTGAAAACTACCACCATTCTGGACTTCCAGATTTGTTTATGTTTCAAATGTGGAATCCTCTAAACCTTAGTGTGTGTGTGGGGGTTTAAAATTTATTTAGGAGTCCCAGGCTCCCAACACTTGATGACCAGAATCACTTCTTCTTCTTCTTCTCTTTCTCATACATTTTTCAAATACCAATTGATTTACAAAAGCATCTATAAATCATAAGTTGAAGTTGAGGTGACCTATATGCATGTTTATTATTTTTTCCAGTTATAAATTTTCTCTAAATTCAAGTTTCAAAATTATTAATTTATTGGGTAGTAAGCGGTGCCTTTTGTCGTTAGTCCATGACTGTTCTCGCTAATTTTTCACCATGGCTCCTAAAAATAAATTCTAAGGTGGGCCATACTAGCAAGAACAGTGGGTCCCTTAATACTGAAGGTATGATACGTATGAGATTCCACACACAAGTTGAATAATTTTAATGTGGAACTACTCATTCATGCATGGATCCCAAACACAATTTAAACGAATTTAATGGTGGAACTTCCCATTTAATTGCTTCTCGAAGCTTTGAATTGATATGATTTATAGGACCGGTCAAAACAGTGGCACACATGATGGAAGGTGTGGAATCTCATCAATATAGCATCGAAGAATGCCTCATCCATTCAAAGGCGGATTGGGTACTACCCCTGCCCATCCCTGGCTAGGAATGAGCAGGGGCTTTCAAGGGCCACCACCGTGATTATGGGTTTTATCCACACAGTCCATCCATTTTTCCATATCATTTTAGGATACAATCCCAAAAAACAGGTAGATCGAAGGCACAAGTGGACCAGACACCGAGGATTAAACAATCTAGCGTTTAAAACTCTTCTTAGGGACCACGAAGTTCTGGATCAATGCTGATATTTGTGTTTTCCCTTTATACAGGTCTATGTTCATAAGATCATACAGACATGGATGAATGGAAAACAAAAATATAAGCTTGATCCAAGACTTTTGTGCCCCCCCAAGAAATTTTCAACTGTAGTAGTTCATTTTTTCTATTTCATGTGGTGTGGTCCATTTAAACAAAAATATAAGCTTGATCCAAAACTTCTGTGCACATACAAGGATACTTTTTTTGAGGCGATTCACATGCTTTATTTCATTGCCATTGTATGAATGAACTTGTCCTCAATATGTGCTGTATTTTTTTTTTTCTCTTAAAGCTTCTTGAACATGAAAATGTTTAGAGTCCACTCATGGACATGTCTTTCTTTCTTTTTTCCCAGGATTGCCTCAAGTTCTTAAAAGAATACCTTCTGCAGCAACAAATGATGCATTTGCCAATCCTTTCCAATATTCTAGCTCTATCATGAATCTTTATCTAGAGACAAGTTCTACTCTTTTGAAGGTTTTTGCTTCCAAAATTTCTTTTTCTATTACCTATACATAGCGTCATAGAGAACTATTATGCATATTGTAGTTTACATGAATATTTCACAGGTCCTTCAAGCCCATTATGGCGACTCATCTCCCACCAACATTCAAGGAATTGAGAAGGTTGTAGGCATCATCTGTGCATGCTAATCCAAGAGCGCAAAATGGTGGAGCTTTAAACTGCGATTGTTGATTGCAAATTGATAACCGGTAGATGCACATCCATGGAGTTTTTAAACTGCGATTGTTGAGAAGCTATTTGGGCGTAAGAAGGCATTGGATCTTCTTTGTTAATGAGAACTTTAAATAGACATATAACTATTATGTTGGCATTGTACTTTTGTGAATGGAAATGAATGATTGTGTTTGATTGAATGAATGAATGATTGTGTTTGATTGAATGAATGAATGGTTTAGCCATGAAGTATTTATCTACATTAGCTTATATGAGTTATCAGGGTGTACTACAATGGTAAGAGCTGCCATTACTATTTAGATTTTTTATTAACAATAAGCATTAGCTATGGCTATTAACCGTAGCCCTTTGTTGAAAACCGTAGCTCTTGCTAAATTCAATTTTTTGCTACGGTTCTCATTCGGCTTTTAGCTACAGATAAAATCCGTAGCTGTATATAATTTTTAACTACGGACAATCTTACTACAGATTTAATCCGTACCTATAGTTTTATTAGCTACGGCTATTAACCGTAGCCTTGTATTTGAAAACCGTAGCTGTTGCTAATTTCAGCCTATAGCTACGGTTCTTGCTCAGCTTTTAGCTACAGATATAATCCGTCGCTGTAAATACTTTAGAGCTACAGAAGCAATGGCTACGGATTTAATCTGTATCTATTATCTTTATGGCTACGGACTTGAGCCGTAGCCATAGCTTTTAGACCTATGGCTACGGCACCAATGGCTACGGTCGTGCTACGGATTTTAACCGTAGCCATTGACTTTTAGCTACGGTTTTTATCCGTAGCCTTTGCCCTATTTTCTGGTAGTGGGGAAAACCTTCTATGTGAATTATCCTTATGTACGTTCTACCCTGATATGGGTCTTTTATTATGTGGGGCCCACTTTTAATATCTATTGCCCATCATGTGGAGCCCACCATTGAGGTGGACTGTCCATCATGTGGGCTTTACCTTCAATGTGGACCATCCATCATGTGGGACCCACCTTGGATGTGGGACATTCATCATCCACCTTTGATGTGGACTGTCCATTATGTCAAGCCCACAATCAAAATAAATTGTCCATCATGTGGGGCCATCTTCAATGTCCACCACCAGTCATGTGGAGCTCACCTTTGATGTGGATTATCCATCTTGTTGGCCCAACCTTCGATGTGGGCCATCCATCATATGAGGCCACCTTTAATATCCACCACCCCTCGTGTGGAGCCACATTTGATATGAACTATACATAGTTGGGCCCCACCTTTAATGTCAGTCATCCATCACGCGAGGCCCATTTTGGATGTGGGTCATTCATTATTAGGGGCCTACCTTTGATGTGGATAATCCATTATGTAATCTCATCTTGATGTGGGTCATCCATAATGTGGGGCCCACCTTTGATGTAGACTACCCATTCTATGGCCTCACCTTTGATGTGGACCGTCTATTGTGTTAAGCCTCCTTTGATACAAATCATCCATCACATATTGAGAGAGAGAGAGATAGATAAGTAGAAAAATTAAAAGTTTAAAAGCAAAAAAATAAGAACTTATGAGGATAAGCAACCTCCATCACATAAGTTGCTTGTATAATGGTGCTTATCAAACTAACTTAAGTTATATGTCACGCTCCAAACTCAGAAACCGGGCTCACAAAATTTTCAATCGCCGAATCCGGTGCCGACAACCTTCGTAGTACCCCATTCTCGGCTCCCAGCGCCCATTCGCCAGGTTCCAATCCTGGGATGCTACGAGGAGGATTTTTAACATCAATTTGATTCGTAATAAGCATAACTAAAGGCAAAACCCACAAACAACAACCAAAAACTCTATCACATTTCCACTATGATAAAAAAATTTATAAGTACAATGAGCATAAAGGAAAATACAATGATAATGGACAAAAAAAAGCTCCAAGATGATCTGCTATGCGCTCCTAGATCAACACTGTTGCGGTCCAACGTTACCTATATGCAACGGTCGTGCATAAGCTTATGGAAAACTTAGAGGGTGGTGAAAGTGTGTGCGCAAGGTAGTAATACAGTTATGCAGTATCAGAGTTATGCGGAACATGCTGATGAATCCATGAATATCATTAGCCGTACCAAGGCTATACAATGTAAGACATGAATGATGTCGGCCATACCAAGGCCATGCGATGCGAAATGCAACTCAAGCATGTGAATTCTCATCTAAGTCCATATATCAATACAGCTCAAATCTGGAATATCACCGGGGTCTAGTACACTCTAAACCAGATGGTCGCCCCATCGCGCACAACAAGGTAAGTGAAAGAGACCTCAATATCTGCCTGCCAATATCGAGCTCGGCTTGTCGATAGCAGACCCATTCCTCGAGCTAGTCAAACTCAGCCTAGCTTTGCCTCCTCCTCTTGGGTAGGTAAGGTCGCACCCCCTTCCAACCGACCACGACACAGTGGAAAGAATGGCCCTCTGGTAATCGGCACTCGGCGCTCATTCACCCACTTGGTTTAGACGTTGGAGTAACCTCTTGGTACCATAAGGGTTTAGGGACTTTCACCCAGGGATATTTATAGCACCCCATGTAGAATAAGATTTTCGGTGTTCATTCCTGCCAACCATGATATGCATGTGACGGCTATAGCCCGGATGTCGCTGGGGCGTACAGCAATTATGTCACACGATGCGAAATGCATGAATCACACTATCCAGTCATGCAACAATCTTGTGCATATCGCACTCTCATGTGGGCAATACCGCCTATCCGAGAGCCTATAAACAATCTGCCCGAGGACATATGTTATGATCAATCACTTCTTATATCAAACATACATATGATGCCTATGATCATGAATCATGGAACTATACTAAACATGTTATATATGGTGATGAACTCTATTCATAACAAGGATGGGCCCAAACGGCCTACGCACTACAAGTATGGGCCTTACAAAGGGCCCTAGGGGGAATTACAATGTGGACATTTAACCATCATTGCTCTTACAATGTGGACTTCAAACCATCATTTCTCCCAAGGCATGACCGCCAAAAATATAATCGCATACATCATGGTGGAATCTCACATCGCAATGGGCCTCATATACATCAAATGGGCCGATCGAATGGGCCGATCACATGGGACGATTCAGATGGGCCGATTCAACGAGGTCGATCACGTGGGCCTATTCAGATGGGCCGAATCAAATGGGCCAATTCAAATGGGCCGATCACATGGGTCGATTCAAACGGGCCGAATCAAATGGAACGATTCAAATGGGCCAATCACATGGGCCGCACCAATGGGCTTCATGTATATCAGTCGGGCCCACCCTTATGTATTTTGAGATCCAACCTATTCATAATTATCATAGAGGTAGATGAAGTGAGAACTAAGTATCAGCTTGGGTGGGAACCACTGTGGCTCCTAAGAAGTTTTAAACGGTGGATGTCACTGTACCCCATTATTAATGCAAATGGTGGGGTCCACTTGAATTTTGGATCTCACTCATTTACCCCATGCCATGAAATGATGTCTCAAATGGTTGGACAGTTTGGATACAACACAAGCATCATGGTGGGTCCCATAGATAGACGACATGGATGGAATAGGTGGGACCCATGGAGCTTGCTACAGTGTACAGCAGCTGGCGGTGGAGCCCACCTGCTGCCGTGTATAGCAACAGGTTGCATGTCAACAAGGCAGCTACATAGCTACTGCACATGCAACTATTGTTGCTTTAAAACAAGGCAGAGGTAGGTCCCATGTAGGGCCCACCCTCGTGTGTGTGTGTGTGTATATATATATATATATATATATATATATATATATAAAAAATAAACTATAGTTGTTGCAACTGCAGCTTTTTTTTTAATATTAAAAGGTTGCAGTATATTTATAATATATATTATATTATATAAATATCACAACATCATATATATATATAATTATATATATATATATATATATATTATATAAAAAAATAACGTCTAGGCCATCCACGACCTGGACAGTCACATGCATCAAGGAGGGCCCCACACGTGGGGTGCGTCCCACCATTCAAGGACGGTGGACACCACACTTACATGATGGTTTGGCCCACTCCAAATGGATGGACGGTGTGGATGGGTCCCATAGGCCCACTGACCTCAGTGTTAAAACGAGGTATCTTTCACCCAGTCTACCTCTGGAGCTATGGATCTGGGTCCCACGTCAGGTGGCTGCCACACGTACTAGGGAATGCCAAGACCCCAGCGTTGAAATGAGGTATCTTTCACTCAGCCTACCACTTTAGCTATGGATCTGGGAGTGAATACGTGCATCAAGGAGGGTTGCACACAGACGTGGGTCCCACCGTCTAGGGGCAGTGGACGGTTTGGATAAAATACATACCCTATGGTGTGGCCCCACACGTGGGGTGGAGGGCATGGATGGGTCTATGGACCCCACGGTCAGCACACACTTCACTGTGGTGTACCCACAATCAGTCACACCCACCGTCTCACACCTCCACTGTCAGCATGCTTCATTGCTAGCCACGTCCAGCGTCCCTGGACGCTGGACAGTGGATACAACACAGGCATCATGGTGGGTCCCACTTGGATGTGGCCCAATAAATTTGGATCAATTTAATATTTGTGTTTCTCCTACATCCAGGCCCACCCAAAGACGGTCAGCAAGGTGGGCCCTACGGATGGGACGACGTGGATCATACATCATAGTGGGGTCCACAATACATGAGAGAGGGAGAGAGAGAGTGAGAGAGAGAGAGAGAGAGAGAGAGAGATCGCCAAGGATGGAGGGGCCCCGCCATTATGACCCCTCTTTGATACAAAGCCTACATCGAGGTGGGTCCCATCATAAGTGGGCCCTTACATCACAAAAAAAGATAAAGAAATGGAAATCCAAGATCACCCACTATCTTCTTCTTGCCCCCTTGGCTTCCTTTGGTCCTTAACTTCGATCCTAACGGAGGAGATGAAGTTTGGATGGTTGAGATGAGAGATTTGATGGTAAGAAGTGGGCCACACATAAAGTTCTCTTGGAGGCTAGGAATGCTTGGACGTGTGATATTTTTCTTGCTTGGAAATTAATGAGTTTTAAAAAGGAGAGAAAAAGTGTTGTAAAGAGAGAGAGAGATGGGTGATAGATGTGGTGAGTGATGGGTGTGTAAGAAACTTTTGACTTTAGGGGTAGATGGTGTAAGAAAAGTATGGGGTGTGTAAGAACTTTTTAACTTTTGGGGTTGCTTGGGGATGTGTGTAAGGTGATGTGTACTTGACATGTACTTGACCTTTAATGGGATTGATTGATAGATGGATGTGACATTCGGGAGAGATTCTCTTGGGTTTTGTAACGCACGGCGTTTTCTTCGAACTGAATGCAGGTCCACATCTCATGGCCTGGATATCGCCTCAGCGCGTGAGACGCGGCATCGGAACCGCGACGATGGCACGGTCGCTAGGTTACAACTCTCAAATTGAGTTGACTCGAGTTGACAGTGTAACTCAAGGTCATGGGCAAACGTCAGATAAAGTTCAAAGGTTGCCAGAATTCAACTGGGAAGACCGCGAAAGCCTATAGAACGGTACGGTCTAGGATATGGAGCTTACATCTCTCCCCTCCTAGTAAAAATTTTATCCTCAAAATTTACACAATCATCATAACTAGGCATAACTCATGAGGAATAAGAAACATAATCGTCATGATATAAAATCAGAGGCAGTATACAAAATACAACACATAATCAATCATAAAAAATATGAGGATAGCACTCTCGAATCTCGGCCTCACGCTCCCAAGAAGCTTCCTTAACAGAATGGTGACCCCACTGAACATTTACCAATGGAATGACCTTGGTCCGAAGGACCTGCTCCTTCCGATCAAAGATACGAACCGACTGCTCCATAAAGGAAGCGTCCTCACGAATATCTAACGGCTGCCAATTAATAACAGGAATGATGTCTGAACCACACTTCCTCAACATAGAGACATGAAAAATGTTGTAGATGCTAGACAACTGAGATGGTAAGGCAAGCCGATAGGCCATGGTGCCCACATGCCCAGTGATCTCAAAAGGTTCTATGAATCTCGGGGTAAGCTTTCCCTTCACTCCAAATCGAACTACACCCTTCATGGGCGAGACCTTAAGATACACATGGTCTCCTACATCAAACTCCAAGGGACGACGCTGGTGGTCAGCAAAACTCTTCTACCGGCTCTGAGCTATGCGCATCCTCTGCCCGATGACATCAATAGCCTCTAATGTCTCCTGCACAAGCTCGGGACCTGGAGACAGCGCTCTCCAATCTCGGTCCAACAACTTGGTGATCTGCATAGTCTGTCATATAGTACCTTAAAAGGAGCCATGCCGATGGTCGCCTGATAGCTGTTATTGTATGCGAACTCAGCCAATCGCAGATGCTCATCCCGGCTACCCCCGAAATCAATCGCGCAGGCCCGAAGCATATCCTCAAGGATCTAGTTGACCCTCTCGGTCTGACCACCTGTCTGCGGATGGTATGTGGTGCCGAGCTACAAATCAATCCCCATCGCTCTCTGGAAGCTCCCCCAAAACTGAGACATGAACCTCAGGTCTCGGTCAGAAACGATCAAGACTGGAATGCCATGCAGTCTCACAATCTCCTCGATGAATAACCTCGCAAGCCGGTCCAAAGGCCAAGTCACACGAATTACAAGAAAATGTGCCGACTTCATCAGACGATCCATAACAACCCAGATGGCGCTATGACCACGCTGAGTCCTCGGCAAGCTCATAATAAAATCTGTCGACATGTGCTCCCACTTCCACATCAGGACGCTCAACAACTGCAATAGACCAGGGGGTCTCTGATGATCGGCCTTGACACGCTGGGATGTGTCACATTTAGCCACAAAATCGGCGATTTGGCCCTTCATCCCCGCCCAAAAATATTGTCGCCTCATGTCATGGTACATCTTCGTCGAGCCAGGATGGATAAAAAACTGCGATCGATGCGCCTCAGTCATAAGGCCTCTGTATAACCCAAGAACATCCAGGACACATAATCGGCCTCCGAAGTGAAGTCCACCATCAGAACCAATCTGTCAATCTGTCTGAGTCTCAAATGCCGCCTCAGCCATATAACTCTGTAACGACCCAACCGCCTGCTGAGCCTCGATCACTCTAGTGACAAGAGAGGATTGAATCGACAAGTTCGATAACTGCACGATAGAAGACTGCAGATCGAACTCAAAATCATACTCTGCTATATCTTCGAGTATCCTCCACCCCCGGACCATCATATGCACCACTAGGCCAAGTGGCTGACGGCTGAGGGCATTTGCCACCACATTCCGGGTGATACTGAAGATCGAAGTCATAGTCCTTCAAGAGCTCCATCCAACGCCTCTGCCTCATGTTCAATTTAGACTGCGAGAAGAGGTACTTCAAGCTCTTATGGTCAGAGAAGAGCTCGAACCTGACCCCATAGAGATAGTGCCTCCACACCTTCAGTGCGAAGACAACTGTAGCCAGCTCTAAATCATGTATGGGGTAGTTCAGCTCATAGACCTTGAGCTGACCAGACGCGAAGGCCACTGGTCTCCCATGCTTCATCAGGACAACACCCAAACCAATATACGAGGCATTGGTAAATACAATAAATCCATCACTCCTAGAGGGAAGAGTGAGGACAGGAGCAGACGTGAGGCAGTCCTTCAACTCCATAAATGCTCGCTCGCAGGCGTTGCTCCAAATAAACTCTATGCCCTTCCGAGTCAACCTAGTCAGCGGGGCTGCAATACAAGAGAAGCCCTCAATAAAATGCCGGTAGTAGCCCGCTAAACCAAGGAAACTGCGGATTCAAACGCATTCGTGGGTTGGCCCCACTGACGCACTATATCAATCTTCGAGGGGTCCACTGCGACACCCTCCCTCGTCACTACGTGATCGAAGAACTTCACCTCCTCCTGCTAGAACTCGCACCTCTTTAACTTCGCATAGAGCTGGTGTGCGAAGGGTCTATAAGGTAACCTCCAGATGCTAAACATGCTCCTCACGGGTCCTCGAATAAATCAAGATGTCATCGATGAACACTATAACAAACTGATCAAGATGTGGACGGAAGACCTCATTCATCAACTGCATGAATACCGCTGGTGCATTGGTTAGTCCGAAGGACATGACTTGTAACTCAAAATGACTGCAACACGTCCTGAAAGCCGTCTTCGGAATGTCCTCCTCTCGGACCCTAATCTGATGATAACCGAAATGCAGGTCAATCTTCGAAAAGAACTATGCACCCTGCAGCTAATCAAACAAATCATCAATCCTCGGGAGCGGGTACTTGTTCTTGATCATGACCTTATTGAGCTCGAGGTAGTCCATGCAGAGCCTCAACGAGCCATCTTTCTTCTTCACGAAGAGTACCAGCGGTCCTCACAATGAACTGCTTGGACGGATACAACCTAACTTGCGTAACTCGTCCAACTGCTTCTGTAGTTCCCGCAACTCCAAAGGTGTCATATGATATGGGGTCTTCGAAATAAGCGCGGTACCGGGCACGAGGTCAATCTGAAACTCGGTGTGTCGGCGAGGCAGTAATCCCAGAATCTCCTAGAACACATCAAAAAAATCGCAAACAATCGGCAACTGATTAATACAAGCGGCAATAGGCTCCTCAACGACGTAGGACATCAAGCAAGACAATGGCTCTCCCCAGGGCTCCTCAACGAACTAAATCTACGACAAGCCTGGTATACAAAATGTGACTGTCCTCGTGGAGCAGTTCAAGATGGTGTGATACTCGATAAACTAATCCATGCCCAAGATAACATCGAAATCTTATATCGGCAGCACATACAAGTCAGCGAGCAAGAAAATCTCTCTTACTAACATGACACATGACAAACAGAAGCTGCCTAATACTGTAGTCTTCCCCAAGGGCATTGATATGGTCAACCCCTCTCGAGCAGAGTCTGTAGGCAATCCAGTCGAACAACAGAATCCATCGGACATAAACGAGTACGAAGCATCAGAATCAAATAAAACTTGATCGATGCATGTAGAGACTAGAAGTATACCCTCAATGACCCCTCTAGATGACTGAGGATCCTGCTGGGCCGCGTAGAATCTAGCCTGAGCCGACTGGAGAGGTGCCTGTCCCATCTGAGCGTGCTGCTGCTGCTACTGTTACTGAGGTGGTCGAAACTACTGCCTCTACTGCTGTGGTCTTGGAGGCTAGTGCTGATGTTATTGCTGAGGTGGCCTCGTTGGTGGGGGCTACAATCGCTGCTGCTGTGGGGGTCTCTGCTGCTGCTATAGTGGAAGCTGTTGTGGACCTCTCGGCTTCTGCTGCTGCTAGGGACGGGAACACTCCCACATATGGTGCCCCATCAAACTACACCCAAAACAGGTATTGGTGAACTGCGTCGGAGGTGGTGCTAGAGGTGTTGCTAGCGCTCAGAAGGTTGGGCGACCTGTGTGCCTCTGCTGTGGTCGACGCTGTTGGGAATCACTAGAAGGAGCCTGCCTCTTTCGGTTTCTCCTCTAACCGCGATCAGACAAAGAACCGGCCCACTCAGCCTCATAAATCAAGACATTCCTTACCACCCCTTCAAAAGTCAGGAGCTCATGCCTAATAACACTGCTTCAAAGACCATGATGCAAGCCGTCCTCGAATTAGCGGGCTCTCCACCCCTCATCATCTACCAAATATGATGCAAATTTAGACAGTGCTACAAAACGAACTGTGTACTGAGCCATCGTCATATCACCTTGACCAAGGCCTCGAACTCTAACGCTCGCTGTCGTCAGATGGGATCAGAAAAATACTGTCAGTCAAATCGATCAATAAAGTCCTCCTATGTCCATACAAAATTGGGGCCTGCTGTTCCGGAGACTGATGTCCACCAGTGCTCAGCCTCACCATGGAGAAGGAATACTGCTAATCGAACTCATTGCGGGGTCGTACATCTCATCGTATCAAATATCTTCTCCATATTGGAGCGCCATGTCTCAGCTGCTGTCGGGTCTAGCTCGCCCTAGAAACGGGGGGGATCAAGCCGTCAGAACTCTCGAAGGAGAGCACTCATGTGCTCCTGCTCGGCGTAGTCAGGTGAAACAACAGGGTGCCTGTCCTGCCCTGAAGTGCAACCGTCATAGCCTGTAATATCTGTTGTAACTGGGAGGCACTCATGAGTACGGTTGGATCCACACCAGTCTCTGGTAGAGGAGCGACATCCTCAGGATGGGAAGTAGGAATCTCTGGTGGTGAAGTGGGGATCATAGGTGGTAGGGCGGGAGTCACAGGTGGTGGAGCAGGAGTCTCAGGTGGTGGAGCAGGAGTCGATCGGATCACTCTCCTGGGTGGCATGTCCTATAGGAAAGGGTAAAGGCGCCCATCAACTTTGAAAACTCTTGAAGGCACGCATGTTAAAGGCCTATAACGAAAGATTACTAAGCTATCCGAACTTCGGGACTTAGTCATTCTAAACTCATAGCAGACATGTAATGTTGTTCTCAGTTATCCCCAAGTTATGCTCTGATACCAACTTTTGTCATGCCCCAAACTCAGAAACCATGATCACAAAATTCCCTATCGCCAAATCCGGCGCCAATAGCCTCCATAGTACCCTATTCTCAGCTCCCAGTGCCCATTCGCTAGGTTCCGATCTTAGGATGCTACGAGGAGGATTTTTAACATCAGTTTGATTCGTGATAAGCATAACAAAAGGCATAAACCACAAATAACAATAAAAAACTCCATCACATTTTTACTATGATAAAAAAAACTTTATAAGTACAATGAGCATAAAGGGAAATACAGTGATAATGGATAAAAAAAAGCTTCAAGATGATCTGTTATGCGCTCCTGCGTCAGTGCTGCTGCAGTCTAACGTCACATATACGCAACGGTCGTACATAAGCTTATGGAAAACTTAGAGGGTGGTGAAAGTGTGTGTGCAAGGTAGTAATATAGTTATGCAGTATCAAAGTAATGCGGAACATGCTGATAAATCCATGAATACCATTAGCCGTACTAAGGCTATGCGATGCAAGCCATGAATGATATCGGTCATACCAAGGCCATGCGATGCAAAATGCAACTCAAGCATGGGAATTCTCATCTAAGTCCACATATCAATACAACTCAACTTTAGAATATCACCGGAGTCTAGTACACTTCAAACCAGATTGCTGCCCCATTGCGCGCAATAAGGTAAGTGGAAGACACCTCACTATCCGTCTGCCAATATCGGGTTGGGCTCGTTAATAGCGGACCCATTCCTTTAGATGGTTAAACTCAGCCTAGCTTTGCCCCCTCCTCTCTGGCAGGGGTAAGGCCGCACCCCCTTCCAACCGACCACGACATAGTGGAAAGTGCGACCCTCTGGTAATCGACACTCGGCGCTCATGCACCCACTCGATGTAGACGTTGGAGCAACCTCTTGGTATCATAAGGGTTTAGGGACTTTCACCCAGGGATATCTCTAGCAACCCATGTAAAATAAGATTTTCGGTATCCCATCCTGCTAACCACGATACGCCTGTAGCGGTTATGGCTCTGATGTCACTGGGGTGTATAGTAATCATGTCACACGATACAAAATGCATGAATCACACTATCTAGTCATGCAGCAATCTTGCGCGGACCGTGCTCTCATGTGGGCAACATCGCTTATCCGGGAGCCTATAAACAATCTGCCCGAGGACATATGCTATGATCAGTCACTTCTCATATCAAGCATATATATGATGTGTATGATCATGAACCATGGAACTATACTAAACATGTTATATATGGTGATGGACTCTATTCATAACGAAGATGGGCCCAGACGGCCTACGCACTACAAGTATGGGCCTGACAAAGGGCCCTAGGGGGGATTGCAATGCGGACATTAACCATCATTGCTCTTACAATGTGGATGTTAAACCATCATTTCTCCCAAGGCATGACTGCTAAAAACATAATCACATACATCATGATGGAATCTCACATCACAATGGGCCTCATATACATCAAATGGGCCGATCACATGGGCTAATTCAGATGGGCCGAATCGAATGGGCTGATTCAAATGGGCTAATCACATGGGCCGATTCAAATGGGCTAAATCAAATGGAACGATTCAAATGGGCCGATCACATGGGCCGCACCAATGGGCTTCATTTATATCAATCGGGCCCACCCTTATGTATTTTGAGATCCAACCTATTCATAATTAGTATAGAGGTAGATGAAGTGAAAACTAAGTATCAGCTTGGGTGGGAACCACTGTGTCTCCTAAGAAGTTTTAAACGGTGGATGTTACTGTACCCCATTATTATTGCAAATGGTGGGGTCCACTTGAACTTTGAATCTCACTCATTTACCCCATGCCATGAAAAGATGTCTCAAATGGTTGGACAGCTTGGGTACAACACATGCATCATGGTGGGTCCCATAGATAGATGACATGGGTGGAATAGGTGGGACCCACGGAGCTTGCTGCCGTGTACAGCAACTGGCGGTGGAGCCCACTTGCTACCGTGTACAAGAAGAGGTTGCATGTTCAACAAGGTCTTGTTGGCTACATAGTGCGCACATGCAGCTATTGTTGCTTTAAAACAAGGCAGAGGTAGGTCCCACGTAGGGCCCACCCTCCTATATATATATAAAATATATAACATATAATATATATATAATATAGTTGTTGCAACTGCAGCTTTTATTTTAATATTAAAAGGTTGCAGAGGTGGGTCCTATGTAGGGCCCACCATCTCATTTATATTTATAATATATATTATATTATATAAATATCAAAACACCATATATATAGAATTATATATATATATAGAGGGAAAAGGTACTATGCGCTCGAGCTCACGATAAGATTATCGTGAGGTCGAGCTGTGTGGGTCCCACCGTGATGCGTGTCGACCATCAACACCGTGCATTTGATGGGTACCCTTTAAATTATGGGATATCCCAAAAATCAGCTGTATATGGAACTCAGGTGGGCCATACCATCTAAAATTATGTGAAGACACCGTTAAAACATATAAAAGCACTTGGTGGGGCCCACCTGAGTTTTGCATGCGCCTGAAACTTGGTCTGAACCCTCATTGAAGCGGGACACACATAATGGATGGGCTGGATTTGCAAACCACATCTCGTGGGGCTCTAAAAAATGGTTATGAATGTTTTAATGGTGTACGGCCCCTCTCCACTTCTGTATGTGGTGTGGCCCACACAAGTCACGGATTGACTTGATTTTTGGGACCTAGGCCCACATGGAATGGTGCATCTGACTGATGGGGCTGATTTTTGAAACGCATCATGGTGGGGCCCACAAAGCTCGACCTCATGGGACGGACCTGTGAGCTCGAGCGCATAGTACCTTTTCCCATGTATATATATATATATATATATATATATTATACAATATCACAGCAGGTGGGTCCCATGTGTCAACCCACCAGATATAGTATTATATATATATATTATATAAAAAATCAACGTCCAGGCCATCCATGGCATGGACAATCACGTGCATCAAGGAGGGCCCCACATGTGGGGTGGGTCCCATCATCCAAGGACGGTGGACACCACACATACATGATGGTTTGACCCACTCTAAATGGATGGACGGTGTGGATGGGTCCCACGGGCCCACTGACCTCAGCGTTGAAACGAGGTATCTTTTACCTAGTCTACCTCTAAAGCTATGGATCTGGGTCCTACGTCAGGTGGCAGCCACCCGTACTAGGGAATACCAAGACCCCAGTATTGAAATGAGGTATCTTTCACTCAGCCTACCACTTTAGCTTTGGATATGGGCATGGATACGTGTGTCAAGGAGGGCCCCACACGGACGTGGGTCCCACCGTCCAGGGGCAGTGGACGGTTTGGATAAAATACATACCCTATGGTGTGGCCCCACATGTGGGGTGAAGGGCGTGGATGGGTCCATGGACCCCTCTGTTAGCACACACTTCACTATGGTGTACCCACAGTCAGTCACACCCACCGTCTCACACCTCCACCATTAGCACGCTTCATTGCTAGCCACGTCCAGCATCCCTAGACGCTGGACAGTGGATACAACACAGGCATCATGGTGGGTTCCACTTGGACGTGGCCCACCATATTTGGATCAATCTGATATTTGTGTTTCTCCTACATCTAGGCCCACCCAAAGACGGTCAGCAACGTGGGCCCTACGGATGGGACGGCATGAATCATACATCATAGTGGGGTTCATAATACATGAGAGAGAGAGAGAGATTGTCGAGGATGGAGGGGCCCCGCCACTATGGGCCCCTCTTTGATACAAAGCCTACATCAAGGTGGGTCCCACCATAAGTGGGCCCTTACATCACAAAAAAAAAGATAAAGAAATGGAGATCTAAGATCACCCACCGTCTTCTTCTTGCTCCCTTGGATTCCTTTGGTCCTTAGCTTCAATCCTAACGGAGGAGATAGAAGAAATATCATTTCTCGCCGATTTCAAACATCCAGACTTTTAGAAATTTAATGGGAACGGATCACCAGAAGAACATATGATGCATTTCATAACAAAGATGGAAAATTTCTCTAGAGTTCCTCAATATTGTATGCGATTATTCGGATAATCTCTAATAGGAAGGGCTTTCAAATGGTATTCAAGTTTAATCCCAGGATCCATTCATACTTCGGAATAGATGCAGGATGTTTTTATGTCAAACTTTTTCTCTTCTGACTGATAAGTTATTTTGACCGAACTGACCTCTATTTGCTAAGATGAAAATGAATCAGTCGAAGAATTCATCAGTCGATGGAATGACTTGGGGGCATCATGTTGACATCCTCTGAAGGAATCAGAACAAGTAAAATTATGTTTAGAAAGCATGAGACTAGAACTGGCATGCAACTTGATTAGTAAAGATTGGAAAACCTTTCGTGATCTTGTTACAAAGGCCCATGCCCTTGAAAAGATAATTGGAAGAATGTATGCTTTTGAGCCATCATCAGCCAACATCATTCAGAAAAAAGAAAATAAACAAGATTATCAGGATGTTGAAAGAGATAGCGATGAAGAGGATAGAAATGGTTGTGCGGTTATAATGACATATAAAAGGTCCAGGCGAAATAAAGACCATATGAAGTATTTGTTTATAAGAAAAGACATACTTCCTATGTTGAAACAATTGTTATCTATGAAAAATATTAAATTACCTCGCCTAAGACACCTTGAAGAAATTGAAAATACAAGAGGAATGGATTATTGTCATTATCACCATACATTTGGACATCATAAATTGTAATGCCCTCAAGAAAAAGCTACAAAAGATGATTGATAGAAGAGAAATTGTGATGGAAGAATATGACAACAAAGCAAAGGTGAAGGGGTTGATTGCGCAGGTCAGCAGAGACGCCCCTCGCAGTTGTGTCCACTTACACAGAAAATGATTAATAATGATGAAATTTCCATAAGGAAAGTATACAGTATAAAAGAAGAAATGAGGATACACACGCCTGATTAGTTTAAGACTGGGGGCAATACTAATCTCAGATGATCGGTATGAGGTAATGTGGCATTAGCATACTTGTTAAAGATTGCAACATCATGGTTTTGATTACAAAGATTACCAGAGCAATGGTTCCTAATCAAAAGGGGGCATGAGAAATAGAAGAATGAAAATGCTACAAAAGGCGAGTCATGTGCTCCTCTTCATGTGAATGAATAAAAGGTGCAAATTTTCAAACAAAGCTTCTCAAGTATATCAGGCATATCAAGGTCAAGCATTGATGATTCTTACCAAGCATTGACAATTGCCGTTGACGTTGATGATTTTTGCCCTGCCAACAATGATGATTTTCATCAAATTCACCTAGTGTTGTTGATTATCGCCAAAATTAACAACTATCACTGTCATCATTAATCGTTTATATAAACTCGTTTTATCAAAATTGCTATCATCACCAAGTTGATACACTATTTTAAATAAGATAAGAATGTTCTCAAAACATTATCAGCAGTGGCGAAATATCAATTATTGATTCACCAATTTTGGCAGTGGAATAAACTATATGACCAATCACATATAAAATTGACGACAGCAATGGTAGCTTATCATTATTTAAGACAACCTAGCCAAGCCCTCAACGGTCAACTACACATAAGACCTATCATCATCATCGCCATATATATTATTCGGGCATCAACGAGAAGCCAGTGGCCCTAAAAAGCCCATATAGGCCATCACATGCATACCCATTGTCATGCCCCGAACTCAGAAAACGGGCTCACAAAATTTCCGATCCCTGAATTCGGTACCGACAGCCTCCGTAGTACCCCATTCTCGGCTCCCAGCGCCCATACGCCAGATTCCGATCCTGGGATCCTACAAGGAGAATTTTCAGTATGATTTTTTTTTGTAATGGAACATAATCACAAGCATAACCAAGTCACAAAACAACATCACCATATATCCACTATATCAAAAAATTTAAGTACAATGTGGGAAGGGAAATACAAGATAATCAAAAGGCTCCAAAATAAACAGATGTGCGCTCCTGCCTCAGCGTTGCTGCTGTCAAATGCTACCTGCATGCAACGGTCGTGCATAAGCTTACAAAAACTTAGAGGGTGGTATAAGTGTGTGCGCAAGGCGAGTGCCAAGTATACGAAAATATGTAGTAAGTCCATGAATGCTATTGGCTGTACCAAAGCTATGTAATGCAAGTCATGAATGCTATCGGCCATACCAAGGCCATGAGATGCGAGACCTATGTAGCCAAATGTCATATGCGAGATGCAATACAAGTGTGCCAGTACTCATCAAGTACACATATCAATAAGTTCCTCTCTGGATATCACCGAGGTCTAATACACCTCACACTGACTGCCTCCTCCCTAACTGCATAGTCAAGCAAGTGGAAGAGACCACACTATTTACCTGACCAGTAGTCTGCCAATACCTATCCGGCTCGTTAATAGCGGACTCATTTGTGAGCTGGTCAAACTCAGCCTAGCTTATAGCCCCCTTACTCGGTGGATAAGGCCACACCCCCTTCCAACCGACCACGACACAATGGGAGACGTGGCCTACTGGTATTCAGCACTTGGGCGCTCATGTATCCACTCGGTCTAGACGTTAGAGCATCCCCTGGTACCAAAAAGGTTCTGGGATTTTCACCCAAGGACATCCTAAGTGCCCACAATGCTAGACCCAATATTTTTGGTATCCGATACGACCATCCATGATATGTCTGTGGAGGCCACGGCCCTGATGTCGCTAGGGCATGCAGTCAATCACGACACACAATACGAAATGCATGGGTCACACTGTCAGTCATGTAGTAATCTCGCGCGTACCACGTGCTCATGTGGGGTACTCCGTCTCATAAGGAGTCCCGTAAATGTCTCAGCCCAACGGCTTATGTTATGATCAAACATTTCTCATATCAAGCATACATATGATGCGTATGCGCATGAATTATGGAAGTGTACTAAGCATATTATAAAGTAATGAACTATCCTTACACCGAAGATAGGCCTAGACGGCCTACGCATAACCAATATGGGCCTATTAATGGGCCCTAGGGAGATTTGTGATGCGGACATTAAACTAACATTATTCTTACAATGTGGACGTCAAACCAACATTGCTCCCAAGGCATGGCCTGCCATAAATATCATCACAATGGGCCTCGTAACATGGGTCTCATATATATCAAAGTGGGCCTCGACAACGGGCCACGAATACATCAAATGGGCCTAATCACATGGGCCTTATGTACATCAAGTTGGGCCTCAACAATGGGCCACAAAGACATTAAGATGGGCCCACATTACATGGGCCTTATGTACATCAAGGTGGGCCTCAACAATGGGCCACACCCAAATACAAGTGGTGATAATGATTTCCACCATTAAAATTCCTAAGGCCCACCATAACGTATATTTCCCATCCAACCTGTTCCTAAGTTAACATAGGGATAGATGAAGTGGAACAAATATCCGCTTAATAGGAAACTACTGTGGCTCCTTAGAAATTTTGAACGGTGGACGTCATTGTCCACTACTTTAGATGGTGGGGTCCACTTAAACTTTAGATCTGACTTATTTTTAGTCTCAAGCTCGTAAGGCTGGCTTGCCAAATGGTTGAATGGTTTAGATGCAACATAAGCATCATGATGGGTTCTATGAAGGCCCACCATCACATATATATATATATAATATTTACATATACAATATAATATATATACACACATGCACACACAGGTGCACACACACGCACACACACACACACATGCATGCACACGTGCACACGAGGGTGGGTCCCACCGTCCACCTGGACGGTGGAAATATAACACAAACATCACTGTTGGCTCCACCGTCCGCCTGGACAGTGGGAGACAAACACATACATCATTGTGGGTCCCATGTGGGGCCCACCATAATTTTATATGCCATCCAACCCATTGATAAGGTCATGTAGACCCAGATGGAGAGGGAAAACAAATTTCATGTTGATCCAAAACTTTTGTGGACCCAAAAGGGGGTTTCAATTGCAGAGGGTCAGCCCCACTGTTTCCTGTGATGTGGGCCACCTGAACTTTGGATGGGCCTGATTTTTGAAGGGGTCCCACTTCAAGCAAGGGCCCACCTCATGAACGGCATGGATGACATACATACATCATGGTGGGGCCCACGACTGGAGTAGTGGGACCCTGCTCGTCCGCTAACACGTAGGACACCTGCGCATCCTCTCTCTCTCTCTAACACCAGCAGCAGTAATGCTGCTGTTATTTTTATTATTATTATTATTATTATTTGTTTTATTGTGATTTTTCATAGGTGGGGCCCGCATCAGGGAAATCCGACCCCACCATTGGTCCCTATAGCTTAAGATAAGCCGAACAAGCCCAATATTGAGCATGTTTCGGGGTACCGAAACAACATGGTGGTTTTCAACGGTACAGGAACTGTTTCCTATGCTATGGCCCACCAAACCTTTGGATGGACTTCATTTTTCAGCTCAACACCTAAAATGATACGGGGAAAAGGATAGACGGTGTGGATTGAATCCATTCATCAAGGTAGAGTCTACATGGACCACCCTCTCCAAGGCTTGAGAACCAAGCTAATATTTTGTTTTCCCAAGTCCACATCTAGGGATATCCCTGGACGTCTGGTCATAACACATGCGTTGAGGTGGGCCCTGCTCAGGTGGGCCACCAAATGGATAAATGGCATGTATAAAACATACATTAAGGTGGGGTCCATCCAAGTGGGCCACATGACCACCTCATCACACACAAAGATAAACAAATAAATAAATAAAAAGAGAGGAGAGAGAGAGAGAGAGAGAGAGACGGGACACGTATGATGGAGGGCTCCACCACTATGAGCCCTCCCTTACAAGCAATCATACATTGAGTGGGTCCCATTGCATGTGGGCCCACCAAATTAAGAATCAACGGTGGAGATCCCTTCTCCACAAAAAATGAAAGGTCTAGATGACCCATTTCAAGCTAGAAAATAAACATCATGATGGGGTCCATGGAGAATGGCCCCATCACGGAATGATCATAAAGATCAAGGTGGGCCATCGGTCACATCTTAGGGTCCCAAGTGAGATTCATACCATTGATTGGTAGGCCTCACTTGGTCCATCATCAAAACATGAAAAACCTATCCTAATAAGCACCCACCATCGATCTTCTTGGTCCGTTGGAAAGTCGATCTCCTTGTGCTTCACTTTGATGGAAGGAGATAATATTTGAATGGCTAGGATGAAGGTTAAAGGGATGGGAAAGGTGGGCCACCAAAATCACTCTTTTCTCTCCATGGGAAGGCTTGGACGTAAGCCTCTTCTCTTGCTTGGGAAAAAGTGATGAGAAATGAGGGAGAGAAAGAGTTGTAAAGAGAGAGAGGGTAGCTTAGGTAGGCCATGATTACTTGTAAGAGAGGGTGGCTAGCAATAAATGCTTGTAAGAAGGGCTAGGGGTAGGTGGCTAGCCATAAGTGCTTGTAAGAAGGACTAGGGGTAGGTAGGTTGGCTATAGCTAAGGTAAGGTGGCTATAGCTAGGGTAGGGTGGCTATAGCTAGGGTGATGTCATCCATCACCCTCATAATTACCTAGGAATTTGTGCCACATGGGATGGGTGGGTCCCGCAATGTGTGGTCTACGGTCATTATAATGTACGGTTCATATCTTATGATCTAAGCGTCGGATTGGCGCATGAGACGCGGCGTTGGAATAATGGTGACGGCGTGGTTGCTAAGATATAAGTCTCGGATTAAGCCTACTCAATTCTAGAGGATATGACTCAGGGTCGATCGCAAACGTTGATTATATGTCGTAAGTTGCCAAAATTCGACGGAAAGGATTGCGGGAGTCGACGGAACAGTACGGACTAGGATACGGGTCTTACACCCATGTAGGCAGCGGACGAAGCCAATGATAAAAAGTCTATAATGGCCAGTCACGTGTGAGACCAATGCCGCCTGTAGAGATTCTGACAGCGTCATGGGGAAGGATGAAAATACCCTCCCGCGAATGGGTCCGACCTTGCGGGTAAAGATAAAATCTATATATGCTCTCTTGAGCCTTTGCTCTTTGAGCCCTGCTATCTTGAGCCTTTGTTCTTTGAGCCCTGCTCTCTTGAGCCTTTGCTCTTTGAGCCCAGCCCAAAATCGACAGTTAACTATAATTTCTCTTTGAGCCCAAGTCTTGTCTAATCAAGTTGTGTCCAGTTTAGTCCAGTTTGGTCAGGTTAAGTTCAGTCAAGTCATGTCCACTCAATGTATGGTCAGTCAAAAGTATACTAGATCTACTACTCAAAAGCATGAACTATGTGTGCATCAAAATGCTGCAGAGATATATATATTTCACTTTAAATATACTCAAATATGCAATTTCCTGATGAAAATTTCAAATATTGAGTAAACAACATACAAAAATACTTTTCTCTTAAATCAGGTTCAAATAACAACAACAGCAAATGCCTTCAAAATATCGGTAATTATCAAAGCTCAAATCTTTGATATTGGTAATTATCTACTCAAAAGTTCAAATCTTCGAGATCAACTACTAGTCTTCAATTGTAATATATTTATCCTTCTAACAAGAGCCATTGTAACAGCCCACGCCCATACTGTATGATATTGTCTGCTCTGGGCACAACTTGCACGGTTTTGTTCTCAGGGTTTCCCCCAAAAGGCATCATATAGTATAGGGTAACAACTCCACATATAACCACCACAAGTTTAGACGACACTTTCAATGTGGGACAAAGTTTCACGTTCACTATGTACATAGTAGCCTGCCATCACAGTAGCCTGTCAGCCATACAGTAGCCTGCCTGCCACCTTGGGGCCCACCCACATATGGCCATAGTGACGGGACATCACAATATCCCCCACCAAGGGTAGAGGCGTCCTCGGCTCTAATACCATTTGTAACAGCCCACGCCCACACTGTATGATATTGTCCGCTCTGGGCATAGCCCACATAGTTTTGTTCTCAGAGTTTCCCCCAAAATGCCTCATACAGTGTAGGGTGGCAACTCCACATATAACCACCACAACTTCAGACAATACTTCTGATGTGGGACAAAGTTTCACCTTTACTGTGTGCACAGTGACTTGCCAGCCACAAAGTAGCCTGCCAGCCACCTCGGGGCCCGCCTACATGTGGCCACAGTGACGGGGCGTCACAGTCGTGGGGTCTTTTGCCTTCTTGATAATAAAAAAATATTATCTCACAAAATTCTCAAAAGCGGTAAAGAATAAACTAGCGAAGAATTATCATTCTCTTTTGGTTGATTTAAAGATTTAGTCATATTTTTTAGATTTGTTAAAGGAGCAATAAAGATTAGCCATCCTTCAAGGGTATCAGTAGGCTTTACTTCGAAAATATTATCTTTTGAAGAAATCTTTATACGAAGATTGGCCTGGACATGGGGCATGATATATTTCCCTTAAGTAATCTATGCCTTGGTCTTTCTGATAATTTCTTATACACGGCGGAGGAATCAATATGACACAATCAGCTGGGCAATAATCACACACTAAATAATATTGACAACCCCACCAACACACTCAGCTATAAGAAGTATGAACTGGAGAATTATGCCGAGAATAATGAAGCATGATCCAGCATGAACTTTTAAGAGTTGTTATATATATATATTTTTTATATATATATATATATATATATATATATATATATCAAGGTCGATTATGCGATGTCATAACTTCTTACTGTTCTAATAATAATATCGTAAGACCCCAAGTATCGAATCTGATGGAGATAAGGAACAAATGTCTATCAAAAGAGATAAAATCATCGTCAATAACTTCTATGGCCTTTGAAAGTTATTAAATGAAATTGAGAGAAGTCTTATTTATTTTCTGAATCACCAAAGGTTTAGGAAAAATATACTCTTAGTCAGTCTATGAAGAAATACTAAGGAAGCACAAACTAGAAAAGACTCAGTAATTGAATTTATAGAGCCAGAAATAACGTCTCCAAAAGCGCGATATAATGCGAAGAACAATGACAAGCACAAAGAGAAGACAACTCAATCATTATCCTATTGCAAATATTACAAATATTCTAAAAAGTTTTTCAATATATACTTCATGAAACTAAATTGGAAAATTATGATATCGTGAAGTACTAATTCCGATTAATTTGGTAGGAAAGATTACCATTTAGAAGCTTGGGTTGTGCAAATCATGAATAAAGGAGATAATTGAAAAAGTTGTTGCAGTAGGAGCAACATTAAAGAACAACTCTCTAAACGCAGAGTTCAAAGAAAGAGTTATAAAAATTAATTAAAGAAACCGTTGCAGTAACAACATTGAAAGATAGTTCTCTAGCCAAGATACTCATAAATGAAGTCATCACAGCTGTTACAGTGACGGGTTTCGATGAAAAGAGAATTTAGCCTCCCTATTCAAGCATTTGCTCGACATTGTTGGCTGGGGGCAATTAATCTTCTGGTCGAGTGTGATATTTAGTCTTCCATGCAAGCAGGGTCATCCAGTCATCCTTTAGTTGTAATTCATTTATTTTTTTAAAAGAAAATCGATCCTCCATTTGATTTCATAAATCAATCAAAGAATGATCGAGGGGGCATCTGTTAGGGCACAAAAATATATATATATTTCTCTCTCTAGAAGTCTCAATGTGCATCCATCGCCTCAGTGTGAAAATTTCATTGTGATCCTTATTAGAGTGCAGAGGCCCTTGCTGAGAAGCCTCTGGTTGTGCGCCCCTACCTAGATTCCTTTTGTGCACCCCTGGTTGTGCGCCCAGGGTTGTACGCTCCTAGTTGTACACCCCCTGCCTGGACTCATGTTGTGCGCCCCTGCCTAGATTCCTGTTGTGCGCCCCTACCTAGATTTCTATTGTGCACTGGAAGCTATTGTGCGCAGGAAGCTGTTATGCGTTGAAAGCTGCTGTGCACTAGAAGCTGTTGTGTGTTGGAAGCTGATGTGCGCTGCAAGTTGTTGCATGTTGAAAGTTGTTGCCCGCTGCAAGTTATTACACACTGGAAGTTATTGCCCGCTGCAAGCTGTTGTGCGTTGCAAGCTGTTGCGCGTTAGAAGTTGTTGTGCACTAGAAGTTATTGCGCGGTAGAAGCTATTGCGCAGTGGAAGCTTTTGTACGTTGCAAGCTGGCGCACACTAGAAGTTGTTGTGCACTAAAAGCTATTGCGTGCTAGAAGCTATTGTGCGCTTGAAGCTGTTGGGCACTGGAAGCTGTTGCGCGTTGGAAGCTGTTGTGCACAAATAATCGTCTCACACGAGTGAGACACTTACAAATACCCTTCTCCCATCTTCATTTGGATGGACAGAAGTTAAAGAGTCTCAAGGAACTCCCAGAGGAGAGAGAAAAGTGGGGCATGATGGAAGATCCGCACAACAGAATTATGGGCACAACGGAATTATGGCACAACGGAATTATAGCAGAATGGAATTATAGCATAACGGAATTATAGCACAACGGAATTATGGCATAACAGAATTATATCACAACCCAAGTTCATGAAGTTTCCATCTCTTCTTAGATTGCGCACCAGTATGCTTGCCCAAAATGCCCTTGATCAAGTGCGTCAGTTGCCAGATTCATAAAGGGAAAGTAAAGGAAATGTGAAGCACAGAGAAAGAGCTCCAGGAGAAAGAAAAGTATGTCTGTACGACTGAAAGGATAAGTGAAAGAATGATCAACGCCTATCGCACAACCACATCAAGGGCTTTAAGTCACTCATCTGCCTTTGCGATGAACAATAAAATCGTCGAAATGCTACTAAAATTGCCATTGAACTATCTTTCTATTTCATTCATTATGATCTATCTTATAATCAAGGGAAATCAAAGGATGTAAATGAACTCAGAATAAATAGAATACTTTGTGATCATTGTTCTCTCATTCTTTTTTTGTTATCATTAAAGGAAATTCCCCAAATCGAATGCATTTGTTTCTTATTCGAAACAGGTAAAATAGAACTTTAATGATTAAAAACCTTTATAAAGTCAATTAAAACATTTTCATTGTTAGTCTAGTAGTAAAATCACTTAATGAAATCCTGATTTAATCAAATTTAGCTATAAACAAGTTCCTAAATAAACTCAATAGATCCTTTGTTATCCCGAGGAAAAATCAATGAATCTTGATAGACATTCCCAATATTACCCACTTTAAGTGACATCTAAAAAATTCATAAAGTAAGCTAAAGTCATCTAGTAAAGATCATGATTCTTGCACATCCTTTGGTCTAAGGATTGATCACCTTTTGTACACACGTTGACTCTTTGATCATAAGGATCATAATCATCACTAATGGGCCCCTAAACATCGACTTGAACTTGATCATCCAATACAAATTTCAAAAGGTCCAATACCAGGATCTTATATCCATGGCATTACACTCCTATGTTGGGTAAGGGTGGAGGCATAATTGACATCAAGTCAGGTCCCAATGGTGGAGGACATCTATCTTGACTCGAGTCAATCTCCTCATATAATATAAATATTCATCTTAAAGCATAATGTTTGTAGATGTGTCTTAAACATCCCTATTGATTATAACTCATCAAAATACTTAGATCCATGGATCATAAATTTCTTTGATCAATAACCATTATATCTAATCTCAAGTTCACAAAGACTAGAGGAATCAATTGTCACATAACTCGTGATTAGTGTAGTTTTAAAGTAACACTAAATATTGGTTAATGCATGTCACACTCAATTATTATTGTTTTAATACCTCTAATAAATATATATATTTTTTCTTCGACAATTTTATTTTGTTGAAGCGTGGAGATAAATGATGTTTAACACTCAATCTTCAATTAGTAAAAAATTATATAATTCTTTATATATTGCATCATTTAATCAAAACAATTTAATTACTTTATCACATTAAGTTTTTGCATATTTAGTAAAGATTTAAAATATGGTAAGCATTTCAAAATTATTTTTCATCAAATATAACTATATAAATCTCTAATTATAATTTATAAAAGAAGTTAAATATCTATAACTTGAAGTAAAAAATTATTAGGACGAGATCTTACATCTAAATGAACTAAAGCACTAGTTAAATGCAGTTTTAATTTTACTTTGAAGATAATAAGTACAAGAGCATTTACACGATGTACATATTTACATAAAAAGTAATAATATATATATAACTAATTTTTTTAAAAAATCATAAAGCGTGTAAATAAAAACATGTTTTAAATGAGAATGTGAAAGCTGAAGGGACTCCCTATCTCTTTCTTTGAATATTACATCACATAAGAAAGATGCATGATCTGTTAGTGCACTTAGTCGTGCACCTTATTTGTCAATCACTTGCGTCTGTATGTCAAGTAGTCGGTTGAGCCATTGAAAGTTGAAAACCAAAGATACATGAAGATTAGAGCATCAAGGATAGAAGAATAGGTAAATGAGGAGCTTTGGTGACCCTAATCTTGACCTAAAACAACGTAAACCTCTAGATGATCCTAACCTTAATAGGTAAAACTTTATTAGTCATCCCATAACCTCAGGAGCCTGAGAATATTATGCTTTAATAGGCTTTAGAGGTCTCGAGTGGCTGGAAAACAAGATGCACAAACAGACCAACTCATATGTGAGTTCAATCGATTAAGCACTTCTTCGATTGATGATCGATCGGGCTCAATCGATCAAACATTGCCAAAAACATCTAGCGAGTTCTTTAGACTATTTCAACATAACTCGATCGATCGACAACCCTCAGTCGATCAATTGAGGCTAGCTGTTAGAGATCCGTTGGAGCATTTTCTTTATAAATATGGCATTCAAATCTTTATGCAAATGATGAATTTTGGCATTTTAGAGACCCTAGTGTCTTACTTATTTGTTTAATTAGTTAAATCATTTAAATGCTTAAATTAGAATTAAATACTAGACACATAACTTGTAATGTACACACAAGCTCATTATTGATTATAGACTAATTGCTTAATTGACATGTCATTATAGTCTATGTGATTGAACCCACTTTAGTTTGAAAGCCTTAGTATTAATTGTATTCTTAGTTTAGTTTAATTAAGAAATTGAGCTTTTAATTGGTAAAAAAATTTTATTGGTCATATTCACCCCCTCCCTTCTAAGATATAGTCATTCATTCCTTAACTCTACCAAGCTTCTGCACGTGCATAGCTCGTGGCCCACCATCATGCACAATTCATGATCCACCTCAAGAAGATTTTTGAGACTCGTGTCTATCACTAATCTTTTCATCTACGCCCCTCCCCCTCTAAATATATAAGCCATGCACAACAAAAGAATTAGAAAAGAAAGTTTAGTGTATACACGTGTGTATTCCTATGGACTAATGCACTGTGTATTCTATTTTTTTTTCTTGTATTATCATCCTTGTGCAATCGTATTGATTAAAAATTAATAAAAGGAAAGTAAGAAGCATCTTGAGAATTCTTTTAAACATCACGGTATCAGAGAAAATTTTTTTTCAAAGCCTAACCCAGGCCCACCTCATAGCTGTTGCCGCTGCAACCTCTAGACCCTCTAGCTCTTTCACTATGCCTACGGTAATACTTCCGCTGATGTGTCTTTTACAAATATTAAAATTCAATATAACCATTTTCAATCTTTGCCCTTATGTGTTCATGTGTGTTTGTTATGTCCATGTCATCGGTCCTCATGATAAGCTAGATCTTCGATCCATTCACCATATGTTTCTTAAATATTCTAATACTCAAAAGGGTTATAAGTGCTACTCTCCTATTACAAAACGTAAATACCTCTCAAAAAATGTAACTTTCATGGAGAATGTTTCTTATTTTTTGGCACCCACCTCTCTAGCAATGACTAACGAAACTCATCTTCCAACTACGGAGCTTACTTACACACAAGAGGAGGATTCTTCTCCAACTATCAAACAAGTCACTTTGACTCATCAAACACCTTTTGAAGTTCAGCCTACAAATCCACTTATAGCCTTCGTGTTTCCTAACATTTCCATTACTCTTCGATAAGATCAGTGTATCATTATTCCTCCACATGTTATCATAACGATTCCCCTGTGACTCATCCTATTAGTAACCATATTTCTTATGATTATTTATCTTCATCCTTTCATACTTTTCTTTTGTCCTTGTTTACTTCTTCCATTCCATCTTCTATTAAAGATGCCTTACACGACCCTCAGTGGAAGGCTGCAATAATTGATGAGATGCGTGCTCTCGAACAATAAGATGCTTGGGAGTTGGCTCACCTTCCTAAGAGAAGAACTATCATTGGATGCAACTGAGTTTACACTAATGAATATAATCTTGATGGAACTATTGCTCAATACAAGGCACGATTGGTTGGCAAAGATTTTACCCAAAAATTAGGAATTGATTATTATGATACATTTGTCTCAGTTGTAAAGATAAACTTTATTCATGTTATTCTCTCTATTGTTGCTCATCGACATTAGTTACTTTATCAACTAGACGCCAAGAATGCATTTCTCTATGGTGACCTTCATGAGGAAATTTATATGCATTTGCCTCATGGGTTTTGTCCTCAGGGAAGTAAGGGCAAAGTGTGTCAACTTAAAAAGCATTATATGGTCTCAAATAATCTCCATGTGCTTGATTTGTGCCTCCAATGCTTATATCATCAAACTTAGACTTATAAGATGTTTTGCAGACCATTCTGTCTTTATCAAGAAAAATAATTATTCTACTATGATTCTTGTATTGTTTGTGGATGATATTGTGGTCACTAGCAGTAATTCTTATGAAATTACTATGATAAAGTAAATTCTTTCGTATAAATTTGAAACTAAAGATTTGGTTTAATTATGGTACTTCCTCGGTATCAAGGTTGCTCGATCTACCCGTAGAATATTTCTATATCAAAAGAAGTATACTTTAGATTTCCTTGATAACAAAGGCATGCTAGCATGTAGACCTTCAAAAACTCTCATTGAAGGAAATCAAAAGATATTTGTGATTTAATCATCTCCTCGAAGTGATCCAAAGCAATATCAATGCCTTGTTAGAAATCTTATCTACCTAATAATCACTCGCCCATATATCACTTATGTTGTAAGTGTTGTTAGGGTTGAGATGTGGAGCCACATCTAACCGTCTTCGACCGGTCGTGAGCCATGCTCGACCGGTCGTAGGGTCCAGCTTGACCGGTCGTAGACAGGCTCGACTCAAAGTCCAGCGAGCACTATTTTTTTTTATCCCGAGGTGCTCGACCGATCGTGACCCATTTACAACCGGTCGTGGGGTCCTCTCGACCGGTCATGGAGGTTGCACGACCAGTCGAGGTTACGCAGATTCGTTTCGCAATTTTACGCGGATTTCGTGTTGCAAGTCCTTTCGTAACTAGGATGTGGAAAAGGAAGTTGTCTAAACTATATATAAGTGTTCCTAGGGCTTTTCTATATGTATTGGAATATTGGAAAAATAATTTTAAAGTATGGGCAAAGGGTTTTCTATGTTCTTCTAAGGGAGAGGTTAGTATATTGCCTTGTAATCTTTATTCTTCATAGTGGAAATTTGCATCCGTGGTTTTTTACCCTAGTTTAGGGTTTTTTCACGTATATCTTGTCTTGTAGTTTGTTTGGATTGCTTTGATCCGTTTCTAGTTTATATTTCTTCTTGTTTATCGTTTGTGTGTGAGGCCTAAGATTAGATCTAGGCTCACTACGTTGTTGGCGTGCTGCATAACAACTGGTATCAAAGCTATTGGTTTAGTTCTATTGGGAGCGATGGCGAAAGATGAGAAAACTAGAATTGAGAAATTTGATGGTTCAAACTTTGCCTTCTGGAAGATGCAGATAGAGGATTATCTGTATCAAAAGGACCTCTATATTCCTCTAGGAGGAAAAGAGAAGAAACCAGAAAAGATGATAGATGATGAATGGTTTTTACTGGATAGGAAGGCTTTAGGAACGATCCGACTCTCTTTGTCTAGGAGCGTCGCTTTCAATATATCCAAGGTAAAAACTACAAAAGAATTAATGGAAGCCCTAACCACCATGTATGAAAAATCCTCTGCATCCAACAAGGTTCATCTTATGAAACAGCTATTCAACATGAAGCGTCAGATGGTGGGAGCGTGGCTGAACATTTAAATGAGTTCAATACAATCACGAGCCAGTTAGAATCCGTTGGCATTGCTTTTGAGGATGAGGTCAGGGCGTTATTAATCTTGTTCAGTTTGTTAGACAGTTGGGATGGTTTGGTGACTGCTGTGAGCAATTCTTCAGGGTCGACAAAGTTAAAATTTGATGATGTGGTCAGTCTAATTCTCAGTGAAGAATCTAGAAGAAAGGCATTAGGAGTTTCAGGAGATTCAGGGAATGCTCTAAACGTTGAAGGAAGAGGAAGATCACTGAACAAAGGAGGCAATAAACACGGGCGTTCTAAGTCGAGGAAGAAGTCCAGGGGACTGAAAGACAAAGATGGGTGTTGGCATTACGGCAAGAAGGGACACATGAAACGTGATTGCAGGGCGCTTAAGAAATAAGAAGGAAGCTCTCAAGGCAGGAAGGATTCAGTGAATCTATCTGAGGAGAGTGACACAGAGGCGTTAATCTTGTCTCTTGATGCGAGGAATGAGTCTTGGGTTATAGACTTAGGTACTTTGTTTCATACCACTTCATGTAAGGAAGTTCTACGTGATTATGTGTCAGGTGACTTTGGGAGAGTCTACCTGGGTGATGATAAGCCGTACAGTATTGTTGCAAAGGGGGACGTTCATGTAAATCAGAAAGACGGAACGGTCTTGAAATTGAAGGATGTCAGACATGTACTGAGTTTGAAACGTAACTTGATCTCTGTGGGGCAGTTGGCCGATACCGGTTATGTGACGACATTCACCAGTGATTCTTGGAAGATCATAAAAGGTGCCTTAGTGATATCTCAAGGCAAAAAGGAAGGTACTTTGTACGTGACTTCAGGATCGTACAGTTCACTCGCAGTCGCATCAATTAGAGTGAATGGGCAGTTATGGCATCAGAGGTTTGGACATATGAGTGAAAAGTGGATGAAAGTGCCATTGTCGAAAGGAAAGTTACTAGGGCTGAAGTCTATTAACTTGGAATTCTATGAGGACTGTGTGTATGGCAAACAGAAGAGGGTAAGGTTCAAGAAGACGGGACGTGCTCTAAAGACACATCTGTTGGAGCTTGTACACATTGATGTGTGGGGCCCGGCACAGGTATTATCTCTTGGTGGCTTACATTATTTTGTTACTTTTATTCATGATGCTAGTAGAAAACTGTGGGTCTATTTCTTAAATCTTAAATCTAATGTATTTGATGTATTTAAGAAGTGAAAAGTTAGGGTAGAAAATGAGACAGGTAAAACAGTAAAATGTCTCAGATCTGATAATGGGGGAGAGTACTGTGATAAGAGATTTGAGGAGTATTGTGCAGCAAATGGAATCAAATATCAGAAAATGATTCTAGGGACACTGCAATAGAATGGTGTGGATGAGCGCATTAACAGGACCATCCTTGACCGCATCAGGAGCATGAGGTTACATGCAGGGTTGCCTAAGATCTTTTGGGTAGATGCTGTGAATACTGCCGCATATCTCATCAATAGAAGTCCCTCAGCACCATTGGATGGTGGGCTACCAGAAGAAACGTGGACTGGGGAAGAAGTGAACCTTATACATCTCAAAGTGTTTGGTTGCACTTTATATGTTCACATTGATGCAGAGCACATAAATAAGCTGGATGCGAAGTCCAAGAGGTGCACATTTATAGGCTACGGATAGCATGATTTTGGCTACAGATTTTGGGATGCAGAAAATAGAAAAATCATCAGAAGTAAGGACGTAGTCTTCAATAAAAAAAAGTGATGCATAAGGACAGTGTGCAAGAAAATAAGCCGAGGAAAAGAAATTCATATAGTTGAAAGAGTTACTGGACACAGGTGTTACGGCGCCACTGGATGATCATGCACAGGAGCATTATGAGGCAAAGTCATATACACCGGTTGTGAGGAGGTCAACTCGGGAGAGGAGACCCACGGTCTGATACTCACCCTCCTTACATTATCTATTATTGACAGATAATGGTGAACCAGAGTGTTTTGAAGAGGCATTATAGATGGATAAGAGGGTTAAGTGGAGCAGGCCATGGATGAGGAGATGGACTCTCTTGAGTCTAATCGTACATCGGAGTTAGTCACTTTGCCTAAGGGTAAGAAAGCTTTTTATAACAAGTGGGTTTACAGACTAAAGGAGGAGCACGATGGTTCAAAACAGTACACGGCTAAATTGGTTGTGAAAGGGTTTCAACAAAAGGCAGGTATCGATTTTATTGAAATATTTTCATCCGTGGTGAAGATGTCTACGATTCGCATGGTCTTGAGTATATTATCTACAGAGGACTTACATCTAGAGCAGCTAGATGTTAAGACAACTTTTCTTCATGGGGATCTTGAAGAAGAGATATATATGCATCAGCCGACAGGATATGTGGCACCAGGAAAGGAGAACAAGGTGTGCAGACTGAAGAAGAGTCTATATGGCCTAAAGCAGGCCCTGAGGCAGTGGTACAAGAAGTTCAATAGTTTCATGTCGAGAAACGGCTACAGGAGATGTCATGCTGACCACTTTTATTATTTGAAGAAGTTTGATACATCATACATCATCTTTCTTCTGTATATTGATGACATGCTTATGGCCAGTTCAAGCATGAAGAAAATCTCAGATCTCAAAAGACAACTGTCTAGAGAATTTTTCATGAAGGATTTAGGAGCTATAAAACAAATCCTAGGCATGAGGATAAAGCATGACAGGGAAAATAAAAAACTAGTTTTATCACAGACAGAGTACATAGCCAAGGTACTTGATCGATTCAATATGGGAGGTGCTAAGCTGGTTAGCACTCCATTAGCCAACCACTTTAAGCTATCTAAGGAATAAGGTGTAAAGACACAGGAGAAACAGGACTACATGGCTAAAGTCTCATACGCATCAGCTATTGGGAGTCTCATGTATGCTATGGTGACAACGATGTAAGATATTGCTCAAGCAGTTGGAGTTGTTAGAAGGTTCATGAACAACCCCGAGAAGGAATATTGGGAAGCTGTGAAGTGGATCCTTAGATACTTCGTAGGTACTAAGGATGTAGGGTTGTGCTATGGTGGATTGGAAATCAAACTATAAGGCTACGTGGATTTAGATTTGGCAGGAGATATCGATAGCAGAAGAAGTACTACAGGTTATGTCTTTACTCTGGGTAGTGCTGCAGTCAGTTGGGTCTCTCAGTTACAGAAGATAGTATCTATTAGTACAACAGAGGCAGAATATGTTGCCGCTACAGAAGCGTGCAAGGAGATGGTGTAGATGCAAGGTTTTATGGAAGAGTTGGGTAAGAAGCAAGCAGATTACAAGCTGTACAGTGATAGTCAGAGTGCAATACACTTGGCTAAGAATTCAGCCTTTCATTCAAGGATAAAGCATATTGCCATCAGATATCACTTCATATGCTCGTTACTGGAAGATAGATCGATTACTCTAGAGAAGATTCATACAAGTGAGAATCCTGCGGATAAGCTGACTAAGGCGGTCACACGAGAGAAGCTGAAGCTCTGTTCAGCTTTGATTGGTTTTCAGGCTTGAAGACAGGGAGGTGGTACACTCCAGATGTAGAAGACGAAGGTTTTTTGGTGATGTGTCTCTAAGTGGGAGATTGTTGAGATGTGGAGCCACATCTGGGACCGTCTTCGACCGATCGTGAGCCATGCTCGACCGGTCTTAGGTCTGGCTCAATCGGTCATGGACCGGCTCGACTCAAAGTCCAGCGAGCACTATTTTTTTAATCCTGAGGTGCTCGACTGATCGTGGCCCATTCACGACTGGTTGTGGGGTCCTCTCGACTGGTCGTGGAGGTTGCATGACCAGCCGAGGTTATGCAGATTCGTTCCACGATTTTGTGCGGATTTTGTGTCGCAAGTCCTTTCGCAACTAGGATGCGGAAAGGAAAGTTGCCTAAACTATATATAGGTGTTCCTAGGGCTTTTTTTATGTGTATTGAAATATTGGAGAAATAATTCTAAGGTGTGGGCAAAGGGGGTCTATATTCTTCCAAGGGAGAGGTTAGTATATTGCCTTGTAATCTTTATTCTTCATAGTGGAAGTTTACATCCGTTTTTTACCCTAGTTTGGGGTTTTTCCATGTATATCTTGTCTTGTGGTTTTTTTGGATTGCTTTGATTTGTTTCAAGTTTATATTTCTTCCTGTTTATCGTTTGTGGGTGAGGCCTGAGATTGGATCTAGGCTCACTGCATTGTTGGCATGTTGTGCAACAGTTAACCGATTTATATAACAACTAAGCTCACACCATCTTGAAGTCGTCCATCGTATTCTTCATTATCTCAAGAAAGATCTTAGATATGGCATTTAATACTCTGACCATGGTTGTCTTGACATTCATGCTTATTGTGATGTTGATTGGGCTATTTGTGCTACTGGTCATTGGTCTATATCTTTCATTTGTACATTCATCGGAGATAATCTCGTAACATGGAAGGGTAAGAAACAATTTGTTATTACTCGTTCCTCTGCTAAAGAAGAGTATCACTCTATGGGACATGGTACTAGTGAGATTCTTTGACTTCACTTGTTTCTCCAGGAACTAGGCATTGACAACTCCTTTCTTGTACCCTTATTTTATGCTAATCAAGAGGCCATTCATATTGCCTCCAATCCGTGTTTTATGAACATATTAAGCAGATTGAAATTGATTGTCATTTCGTAAAGAAAAAATTATTTAATGATATCATTTGCACTCCTTATTTGCCTTCCAAGAATCAACTTGTGAACAGTTTTACCAAGGGAGTTATCAGGTCTCATCTATTTGATATTATCTCTAAGTTGGACATATTCGATATTCATGCTCCAACTTGAGGGGAAGTGCTAGTGTATATACTTGTGTACTCTTATAGACCACCACACTTTGTATTCTATTTTTTGCTTGTATTATACCTTCCTTGTACAATTGTATTGATTATAAATTAATAGAAAGGGAAGAAAGAATGCATCCTCAGAATTCTCTTAAACATAAAAAAGTAATAGAGCAATGCACTATTTGGTTAAAGTACCGATAGACAAAATATTAGATAGAAAATAAAAGATAAGAAATACTCATAATAAAATGAGAAATGAGTCGAGTTAATAAGTTCCCCTCTTAGAAATCTTAAAATAAAATCTGTTAGCTAGCTTAATTATATCATGGACAAAGGTATATGTAAGAAAATTACATTTCCTACAAGGCATGTGATCTGTAGCTCTATAATCAAGATTCATGACACAGTAGATTGAGAGTTAGGTTAAGATATATGATGGGTAACGATTGAAATTGCATGAATTATCTAACACGATACCATGACACGCGGAAGCTTGTATAGCTTAAAATCATGACTAAGTCCTAGTGGAGGGGTGAATAGGACCACTTAAAATTATTTATGAATTAATTCAATTAAGTGAGTCCAATATCATAAACTACAAAGATACAACCAATTGGTCATATACTACAAAGACACAACTAATTGAGCAACTAATCTATGAGGTGAAATATGAAATATCAATTGTATGTGTTACAAATTAAGTATCTAGCACACACTCTAATCATGCATTCATATGAATTAAATAAATTCAATCTCAAGGAAGAATAGAAATGTATCCATATAAACAATTGCAAACACAATGATGTATAATAGTTCGATTAAGTACCTATACCACTCCCAGCGGATGCACTTAAACTCGAGTGTACTAAATTTCACTATCTCAATTGATTTTTCATACATTTATAAAAAATATTTATAATGATTTTCAATAGGTTCACCATAAACCTACACATATGTACCCTTGTTAGTGGCGATCCTACACAAGGACTTATACACGTATACACCAGGTTGGTGGAACATATACACCCATGTTGGTGTCTCCCTCGGAGACTTAAAAGGTCTTCTATAAGTTCACCAATAACCTATACGATCCTGCACAAGAACTTACACGTACACACCCATGTTAGTGGCTCCTTCGGAGACTTCAAGGTTTTTTTATAGGCTAACCAATAACCTTCTATTAATCCTACATAAGAACTAATCTTGCGTATACTCCCATAAGAGACAGTCTGTAAGACCCGTACCCTAGTTCATACCGTTTCGTAGGCTTTCGCGATCCTACCGGTCGAATTCCGGTAATCCTCGACCCATTTCCAACATTGCGCGCGATCCTAAGCTGAGTCCTGCATACCAAAGTCGGCTCGAACTGAAACTTATATCCTAGCGATCGCGCTGTCACCGTGGTTCCAACGCTGCGACTAGCACACCGAACCGATACCTAGGTGGGAAGATGTCAGCCTGCGTTCATTCCGATGAAACACCGCACATTGTGAATTATGAGAGAATCTCTACGAGATGTCCCATCAATCAAGTCTAGTACACCACCATACCTCCATGCCACCTCACCCAACAACAAGTATACATGACCACTCCTTCCTTTATCATAAGTCCACTCTCTCTCCCCACTCACCATCCATCCTTTACCCATTTTTCAACTCAACCCATCTCCATTTATTACAACCACTCCACCCATCCCTTCCATATCTCCCATCACTTCTCTCTCTCCCTCATTTTTCTCAAATCTCTCTAAGCAAAAAAAAAAAATTCATACGTCCAACCTCCTCTCCCTCCCAAACACCAAGGTGGCCCACTTTCCCCTACTCTCACATCTCCCATCTCAACCTTTGGATCATCATCAACCACCATTGAAAGTGGAGGCTAGGAGATAAGGAGGCTAAGGGAGCAAGGAGGAGTACAAGAGGTGGGTGATCCACCGTTAATTTCCATTTAAGGGCCCACTTGTTGGTGGGACTCATTTTGATCTATGTATTATATTAATGGAGGGCCTATAGTGGCGGGGTCTCTCTCTCTCTCTCTCTCTCTCTTCTCTCCCTAGAATGAAGTGGGTCCCACCAAATCATGTTAAATCTACTCCATTTGTCATTGGTGTGGACTACTACATTTTTAGGAGACATCCATCGTCCATTTTTGGGATGGTGGGAAGCCCAACATGTTATATAATTTATTATATTTATTTTGTATTAATACTATATTAATATATATATATATATTACATGGTGGTGGGCCATGTACATGTGGGACCCACCATGATGCAATGTTTATCCAAACTGTCCAGCGTCTCTGGACGCTGGACGTAAGCAGCTAGCATGGAGTGTGTACTTGCAAGCTAACCAAAAAAAATTACTTTTGGAGTGGGCTGCTCATGCAGGCCCCACCTTGATGTGTGTATGTGATCCACACCGTCCATTCCGTTCTCTAGCTCATTTTAGGCGTTGAGCCGAAAAAATGAAGCTGATCCCATTTTCTGGTGGGCCGTGGCATTATAAATACTAGTATTTCCATTAAAACTCAGGAAAAATGATTGCTGGGGTCCACCAGGAGCTTGGACCCGCCTGAAACTTGATATGAACCCTTAATTTTGTGGAGCTCATGCAATGGATGGGTTGGATCTTACTGATGCAGGCCCCACGAAACATAAAAAGAGCGTGGGTTATTTCTGGCCGCTGCCAAAAGACAAAAGACTACTACGGCCATCTTGGGCGGGCGGACGGACGGACGCTGGGCTGTGTGAACCCCCCATCGTGGTGCGTTTCGACCATCAACACCATGCATTTGATGGTTCCCCTTTAAATTATGGGGTATCCCAAAAATCGGCCGCAAACAGAACTCAGGTGGGCCATACCATCTAAATCATGTGAAGACATGCCTAAACCATATAAAAACACTTGGTGGGGCCTACCTGAATTTTTGATGTGGTTGAAACTTGGTCTGGACCCTCAGACAGGTGGGACACACATAATGTACGGGCTGGATTTGTTAACCACCTTCCGGTGGGCCCTGGTCCCGTGACCTTATGAATAGGTTGGATTTCAAATAAACATTCCAGTGGGCCCAAGGCCCACGTGACCTTATGAATGGATTGGATTGCAAATAAATATCACGGTGGGCCCTACCCTGGTCCACGTGACCTTATAAACAGGTTGAATGACAAATAAACATTACGGTGGGTCCCCCTCCCTGGTCTGCATGACCTTATGAATAGGATGGGTGGCAAATAAACGTTACAGTGGGCCCCTTGGTCCATGTGACCATATCAATAGGTTGGTTGGAAAATAGACATTTTGGTGGGCCCCCTATGCATGTGACCTTACCAACAGATTGGATAGGAAAATAAACATTACGGCGGGCCTCACATGAGGCCCACTTGGATGTATATGGGCCCATGTATTTAGGCCCATCTTGGCATGTATATAGGCCCAAAGTTGAGGCCCACTTTGTTATATATATGGGCCCATGTTTGTATGCCATCTTGATGTATTTGTAGATCATTGTTGAGGCCCACTTTGAGATGTATAGGGCCTATGTGATTAGGCCCGTTTGATACACATAAAGCTTATGTGATTGGGCTCATTTTAATGCATTCTAAGGCCCATGGGTGATGGCCCATTGCAATGTACCTAAGGCCCATTGGTGAGGCTCATTGAGGTGGCCTACTTGATGAATATAAGAACCATGAGATACGACCCATTTGATGCATTTGAGGCCCAGTGGGATGTACTTAAGGCACCATACAATGTGTGATTCCTCCATGATTTATTTAACGGTATTTAAGGCGAGCCGGGCCTTGGGGACTGTTGGTTTGACGTCCACATTGTAAGTGACGACGGTTAAATGTCTGCATTGTCATTCTTCCTAAGGCCCACTGATAGGCCCATACTTGTACTCTGCAGTCCGTTTAGGCCCATCTACACTTTAAGCAACGCCCATTATCAAACCATAAGTATAGTGCTGCCCCATGATTCATGATCATATGCATCATATTCATGCTTGAGATGAGGGGTGACTGATCATAGCATATGCCTTCAGCAGATCTACATTACTGGGCTCCCGATAAAGTGAGTTGCCCTACATAAGCGCGTACTTCACGCAGGATGATTGCATGACTGGTAGTGTGACTCATGCACTTGCATTGTGTGATTGTAGTTACTGTATGCCCTAGCGACACCAGGACCATAGCCTCCACAGACACATCGTGGGTGGCTGGATTGGATACCGAAAATGTTTGGTTCTAGTATACGGGCGTCATAGATGTCCCTGGGTGAAAATTCCTAAACCCGATGATACCAGAGGATAACTCCAACGTCGAGACCGAGTGGATACACGAGCGCGCGAGGGTCATATACCAGTAAGCCGCATCTTCCACTGTGTTGTGGTCGGTTAGAAAGGGGTGTGACCTTACCCGCCTGAGTGAGGGGGAAATTTCTAGGTTAAGTTTGACCAGCTTGAGAAATAGGTCCGCTATCGACGAGCCGGGCCCGATATTGGCAGGCGGATAGTGAGGTCTCTTCCGCTCTCCCAGTTGTACGTTCGGATAGGGACGGCAAGCTGGCATAGAGTATACTAGACTCCGGTGATTATCCAAACTGAGAACCGTACTGATTTGATGCTCTAGTGAGGAGCTGCATTGATATGTGGAGGTGGATTGGCATGCTTGACTTGCACTATGCATCGCATGGCCTTGACATGGCCGATAGTATTCATATCTTGCACCGCATATCTTGCACCGGCTGACTGCATTCATGTACTCATCAGCATGTTTCCGCATTACTCTGACCATGCATTCCGAGCACGCTCATATTACGTACACACTTACACCACCCTCTAAGCTTTCTATAAGCTTATGCACGATTGATGCGTGCAGGTGACGCTACGACGCAGCCGTAGACCCGCCGCAGTTAGAGTGTGCAGCCGAGCTTCTGGAGTTTTGTTATTAGCACTATCTTGTATTTATCTTTCCTACGTATTGTACTTAAAGTTTTTTATCATAGTGGAATTTGTGATGGTGTTCTTATGGTTATTGTTCATGGGTTATGCTTGTGGTTATGCTCATTACGAATCAAATTGATTATTAGAAATCCTCCTTGTAGTGGTCCTAGGATCAGAACCTGGTATATGGGTGTCGGGTGCCGAGAATGAGGTACTACGGATGCTGTCGGTGCCGGATTCGGTGATCGGAAATTTTGTGAGCTCAGTCTCCGAGTTCGGGGCGTGACAGAAGTTGGTATCAGGGCATAACTTGGGAATAACCAAGAACAACATCACATGTTTGCTATGAGTTAGGACGATTACGTTCCGAGTGTGTAACCTTTCGATTGAGTTCCTTAACGTACGATTCTCAAGATTGATTGGCGCCTTATCTTTTCCATAGGACATGCCACCCAGGAGAGCGACCCGAGCGCACCCCGATCCACCACCTGAGGCTCCATCTTTACCACCTGTGCCTCCTGTTCTACCGCCAGAGATCCCTGCTCCCTTTCCTGAGGATGATGTTCCTCCACTTGATGCTGGTGCGGATCCAACCGTGCCTGTAAGTGCCTCGCAGTTACAGCAGATGTTGTAGACGGTGACTGCTACGCTTCAGGGGCAGGGCAGGAGCCCAGTTGTTTCTCCAGCTCAGGCCGAGCAGGAGCGCGTGAGCGCACTACTTCGTGAGTTCAGACAGCTTGATCTTCCGCGATTCCAGGGCGAGCCAGATCCGACTGCAGCTGAGAGATGTCACTCCGATGTGGAGAAGATCTTTGATACTATGTCGTGTACAACCGAGCAGCGAGTCCGGTTAGCTGTGTTCCTTTTCCAGGGTGAGGTAAAGCATTGGTGGACCTCCGTTACCCGTGTTGCAGGACCCGATTACGTCTGGACATGAGATGACTTTATCGACCGATTCGAGGAGCAGTACTTCCCTAACCACATTTGACGTTAGATAGCACTGGAGTTCGAGACTCTGGTGCAGGGGGACATGACTGTGGTGCAGTACGCAACCCATTTTGTGGCGCTATCGATGTTTGCGCCATACATGGTTGATGATGAGGGGCGAAAGGCCCGCCGTTTCGAGAACAACTTACGTTACGGTCTTCAAGGCCGTGTTATTGGACATGAGCTCCCAACCTTCTAAGCGGTAGTGCGGAGGGCTCAGATCTATGAGGTCGAGTGGGCCGGCAGACAGAGCGACCGAGATCAGAGGAAGGGTTAGAAGAGGCAGGCCCCCTCCAGTAGCTCACAGCAGCATCGACGACTGCAGAGATTTGGAGCCACCCATCTGCCAGAGCACCAGTAGCACCGTCGACACCCCAGCAGCACCACCTTAGAGGTAGCTTTCTGATACCTGCTATGGTTGCGGTGGGATAGGATATCATAGGTGGGAGTGTCCCCGACCTCAGCAGCAGTAACCAAGAGCACCACAACAACCTCCACAGCAGCTGAGAGCACCACAGCAGTTGAGAGCACCACAGCAGTAGCGACAGCAGATTCCACCACCGAGGCCCCCTCAGCAGCAGCATCAGCACCAGCCTCCGAGACCGCAGCAGCAGAGGCAGCAGTTTCGAGCGCCTCAGCGACATCAGCAGCAGCAGCATCCTCCGAGGAGACAGGCACCTCCCCAGCCAGCTCAGGCTAGGTTTTATGTGGCTCAGCAGGACCCACAGACCTCAGAAGGAGTCGTTGAGGGTATACTTCCTGTCTCTTTATGCATCGCACAAGTATTATTTGATTCCGGCGCATCGCACTCATTCATGTCTGAGGATTTTTGTCGATCGACTGGATTGCTGACCCAGTCTGCTAGCGAGGGATTGACCGTATCGACGCCATTGGGGAAGACTACAGTGTTGGGCCGTTTCTTTTCGTCTTGCCCTATTCTGGTCGGTGATATCTTTTTGTCCGCTGATTTATTTGTACTGCCGATGACAGACTTCGACGTTATCATGGGCATAGATTGGTTGGCCGAGTACCACGCCATTTTAGACTATTCCGCGAGGACGGTCACGTTCTACATACCCGGCTTGCCACAGTTTCAGTTCGTTGCAGAGCCCCGAGGAGAGTCATTATCTCGTTTGATGACATGCGTAGTCGATGAGCCCGTTGCCTTGTGTATCGATCAGTTGCCGGTGGTCTGTGACTTTCCCGACGTGTTCCAGGAGATTACGTAATTGCCACCACATCGTCATATTAAGTTCCAGATTGATCTTATACCCGGTACCGCACCTATCTCGAAGGCCCCATACCGTATGGCACCAATGGAGTTGCGTGAGCTGCAGCGGCAGTTGGACGAGTTACGTGAGTTAGGATTTATTCGTCCAAGCAGTTCACCTTGGGGAGCGCCGGTACTCTTTGTCATGAAGAAGGATGACTCGTTGAGGCTCTGCGTCGACTACCGCGAGCTCAACCGGGTCACGATTAAGAACAAGTACCCACTACCAAGGATAGACGATTTATTTGATCAGTTGCAGGGTGCACAGTTCTTTTCGAAGATTAACCTGCGTTCCGGTTATCATCAGATTCGTGTCCGAGAGGAGGACATCCTGAAGACAGCTTTCAGGACGCGTTACGGTCATTTTGAGTTTCAGGTCATGTCCTTTGGACTGACCAATGCACCCGCGGTCTTCATACAGTTGATGAACGAGGTCTTCTATCCATATCTCGATCAGTTTATTGTGGTCTTCATTGACGACATTCTGATATATTCGAGGACTTGTGAGGATCATATGCAGCATCTGGAGATCGCATTGCAGACCCTCTGCGCCCACCAGCTGTATGCGAAGCTGGAGAAGTGCGAGTTCTGACAGGAGGAGGTGAAGTTCCTTGGTCACGTGGTGACGAGGAAGGGTGTCGCAGTGGACCCCTCGAAGGTTGAGGCAGTGTGTCTGTGGGTCAGCCCATGACTGCGTCCGAGATCCGCAGTTTCCTTGGTTAAGCGGGATACTATCGGCATTTCATTGAGGGCTTCTCCCGTATCGCAGCCCTGATGACCAGGTTGACTCAGAAGGACGTAGATTTTGTTTGGATTGACGCATGTGAGCAGGCATTCGTGGAGCTGAAGGACCGCCTGACGTCCACTCCTATCCTCACTCTTCCCTCTGGGAGTGATGGATTTGTTGTATTTACCGATGCCTCACGTATTGGTTTAGGTGTTGTCCTGATGCAGCACGGCAGACCTGTAACCTTCGCATCTCGTCAGCTCAAGGTCCATGAGCTGAACTACCCCACGCATGATTTGGAGCTGGCAGCAGTCGTCTTCGCACTGAAGGTGTGGAGACACTATCTCTATGGGGTCAGGTTTGAGCTCTTCTCTGACCACAAGAGCTTGAAGTATCTATTCTCTCAGTCTGAGCTGAACATGAGGCAGAGACACTGGATGGAGCTTCTGAAAGACTATAATTTTGACCTTCAGTACCACCCAGGCAAGGCAAACGTGGTGGCGGATGCCCTCAGCCGTCAGCTACGAGGCCTGGTGGCACACATGATGATTTAGGAGTGGAGGATGCTCGAGGATATAGCAGAGTACGACTTTGATTTTGGTCTGCAGTCTTCTATCATTCAGCTATCGAGCCTGTCGATTTAACCCTCTCTTGTCGCAAGGGTGATCGAGGCTCAGCAAACAGATGAATCGTTACAGGATTACCGAGCAGAGGCAGCATCTGAGAGTCAGACAGATTGACAGATTGGTTCTGATGGTGGACTTCGCTTCAGAGGCCGATTATGTGTCCCGGATATTCTAGAGTTGTGCAGAGATCTTATGACCGAGGCACATCGATCACGGTTTTCTATCCACCCTGGCTCGACGAAGATGTATCATGATATGAGGAGACAGTATTTCTGGGCGGGGATGAAGGGCCAGATTGCCAATTTTGTGGCCGAGTGTGACACACAGCGTGTCAAGGCCGATCATCAGAGACCTCCTGGTCTATTGCAACCATTGAGCGTCCCGATGTGGAAGTGGGAGCATGTGTCGACAGATTTCATTATGGGCTTACCGAGGACTTAGCACGGTCATGACGCCATTTGGGTTGTTGTGGATCGTCTGACGAAGTCGGCACATTTTCTCGCGATGCGTGCGACTTGGTCTATGGACTGGCTTGCGAGGTTATTTATCGAGGTTGTGAGACTGCATGGCGTTCTAGTCTCAATCATTTCTGACCGAGATTCGAGGTTTACGTCTCAGTTTTGAGGAAGCTTTCAGAGAGCGATGGGGACTGATTTGCAGCTCAGCACCGCGTACCATCCGCAGACCGATGGCCAGACCGAGAGGGTCAACCAGATCCTTGAGGACATGCTTCGAGCCTGCGTGATTGACTTCGGGGGTAGCTGGGATGAGCATCTGCGATTCGCTGAGTTCGCATACAACAACAGCTATCAGGCGACCATTGGCATGTCTCCTTTGAGGCATTGTATGGCAGACCGTGCAGATCTCTGAGTTGTTAGACCGAGGTTGGAGAGCGGTGTCTCCTAGGTCCCGAGCTTGTGTAAGAGACTTCAGAGGCTATTGATATTATCAGGCAGAGGATGCGCACAGCTCAGAGTCGGTAGAAGAGTTTTGCTGATCGCCGACGTCGTCCCTTGGAGTTTGATGTAGGGGACCATGTGTATCTCAAGGTCTCCCCCATGAATGGCGTGGTTCGATTTGAAGCGAAGGGCAAGCTTGCCCCGAGATTCATAAGACCTTTCGAGATCACTAAGTGCATTGGCGTTGTGGCCTATCGACTTGCCTTACCACCACAGTTGTCTGGCGTCCACAATATTTTCCACGTCTCTATGTTGAGGAAGTGTGGGTCAGACATCGTTCCTGTAATTGATTGGCAGCCGTTAGAGGTTCGTGAGGACGCTTCGTATATTGAGCAGCCAGTTCGTATTCTTGATCGGAAGGAGCAGGTCCTCCAGACTAAGGTCATACCCTTGGTGAAGGTGCAGTGGGGTCACCATTCTGTTGATGAGGCGTCTTAGGAGCGCGAGGCCGAGATTCGAGAGCGCTATCCTCATCTCTTTGATGATTGATCATATACTGTATTTTGTATGCTGCCTTCGATTTTATATGACGATGCCTTATTTCCTCTTCTATTATGAGTTATGACTAGTGGCGATGATTGTGCAAATTTTGAGGATGAAATTTTTAATTAGAGGGGAGAGTTGTAAGACCCGTATACTAGTCCGTACCATTTCGTAGGCTTCCGCATCCTACCGGTCAAATTCCGGCAATCCTCGACCCATTTCCAACGTTGCGCGCGATCCTAAGCCGAGTCCTGCATACCAAAGTCGCTCAAACCGAAACTTGTATCCTAAAGATCGCGCCGTTGCCATGGTTCCAATACCGCGACTCCCGCACAGAACCGATACCTAGGTGAGAAGATGTCAGTCTGCGTTCATTCTGAAGAAATACCTCACATTGTGAATTACGATGGAATCTCTACGAGATGTCCCATCAATTAAGTCAAGTACACCACCATACCTACATGCCACCTCACCCAACAACAAGTACAGATGACCACTCCTTCCTTTACCATAAGTCCACTCTCTCTCCCCACTCACCATCCCTCCTCTACCATTTTTCAACTCAACTCATCTCCATTTATTACAACCACTCCACCCATCCCTTCCATCCATATCTCCCATCACTTCTCTCTCTCCCTCATTTTTCTTAAATCTCTCTAAGCAAAAAAAATAAATTCATACGTCCAACCTCCTCTCCCTCCCAAACACCAAGGTGGCCCACTTTCCCCTACTCTTACATCTCCCATCTCAACCGTTGGATCATCATCAACTACCATTGAAAGTGGAGGCTAGGAGCTATGGAGGCTAAGGGAGCAAGGAGGAGTACAAGAGGTGGGTGATCCACCGTTGATTTCCATTTAAGGGCCCACTTGTTGGTGGGACCCATTTTGATCTATGTATTGTATCAATGGAGGGCCCATAGTGGCGGGGTCCCTCCTCTCTCTCTCTCTCTCTCTCTCTCTCTCTCTCTCTCTCTCTTTTCTCTCCCTAGAATGAAGTGGGTCCCACCAAATCATGTTAAATCCACTCCATTCGTCATTGGTGTGGCCCACTACATTTTTAGAAGACATCCATCATCCATTTTTGGGATGGTGGGAAGCCCCACATGTTATATAATTTATTATATTTATTTTGTATTAATACTATATTAATATATATATATATATTACATGGTGGTGGGCCATGTACATGTGGGACCCACTATGATGCAGTGTTTATCCAAACCGTCCAGCGTCTCTGGACGCTGGACGTAGGTGGCTAGCATGGAGTGTGTACTTGCAAGCTAACAAAAAAAAAAAACTTTTGGAGTGGGCTGCTCATGCAGGCCCCACCTTGATGTATGTATGTGATCCACACCGTCCATTCCGTTCTCTAGCTCATTTTAGGCGTTGAGCCGAAAAAATGAAGCTGATCCCATTTTCTGGTGGACCGTGGCATTATGAATACTAGTGTTTCTGTTAAAACTCGGGAAAAAGGATTGCTGGGGTCCACCAGGAGCTTGGACCCGCCTAAAACTTGATATGGACCCACCTTAATTTTGTGGAGCTCATGCAATGGACGGGTTGGATCTTGCTGATGCAAGCCCCACGAAATAAAAAAAGGGGGCAGCGCCTGCAGCTACTGGGCGGGCGGACGAACGCTGGGCCTCACGGCCCAGCTGTGGACCCCCCATCGTGGTGCGTTTCGACCATCAGTACTGTGCATTTGATGGTTCCCCTTTAAATTATGGGGTATCCCAAAAATCGGCCGCAAATGGAACTCAGGTGGGCCATACCATCTAAATCATGTGAAGACATGCTTAAACCATATAAAAACACTTGGTGGGGCCTACCTGAATTTTTGATGTGGCTGAAACTTAGTCTGGACCCTCAGACAGGTGGGACACACATAATGTGCGGGCTGGATTTGTGAACCACCTTCCGGTGGGCCCTGGTCCCGTGACCTTATGAATAGGTTGGATTTCAAATAAACATTCCAGTGGGCCGAAGGCCCACGTGACCTTATGAATGGATTGGATTGCAAATAAATATCACGGTGGGCCCTACCCTGGTCCACGTGACCTTATAAACAGGTTGAATGACAAATAAACATTACGATGGGTCCCCCTCCCTGGTCTGCATGACCTTATGAATAGGATGGGTGGCAAATAAAAGTTACAGTGGGCCCCTTGGTCCATGTGACCATATCAATAGGTTGGTTGGAAAATAGAAATTTTGGTGGGCCCCCTATGCATATGACCTTACCAACAGATTGGATAGGAAAATAAACATTACGGCGGGCTCACATGAGGCCCACTTGGATGCATATGGGCCCATGTATTTAGGCCCATCTTGGCATGTATATAGGCCCAATGTTGAGGCCCACTTTGTTATATATATGGGCCCATGTTTGTATGCCATCTTGATGTATTTGTAGCCCATTGTTGAGGCTCACTTTGAGATGTATAGGGCCTATGTGATTAGGCCCGTTTGATACACATAAAGCTTATGTGATTGGGCTCATTTTAATGCATTCTAAGGCCCATGGGTGATGGCCCATTGTAATGTACCTAAGGCCCATTGGTGAGGGTCATTGAGGTGGCCCACTTGATGAATATAAGGCCCATGAGATACGGCCCATTTGATGCATTTGAGGCCCAGTGAGATGTACCTAAGGCACATTGCAATGTGTGATTCCTCCATGATTTATTTAATGGTATTTAAGGCGAGTTGGGCCTCGGGGACAATGTTAGTTTGACGTCCACATTGTGGGTGATGACGGTTAAATGTCTGCATTGTCATTCTTCCTAAGGCCCACTGATAGGCCCATACTTGTACTCTGCAGTCCGTTTAGGCCCATCTACACTTTGAGCAACGTCCATTATCATACCATAAGTATAGTGCTGCCCCATGATTCATGATCATACACATCATATGCATGCTTGAGATGAGGGGTAACTGATCATAGCATATGCCTTCGGGCAGACTGTTACGGGCTCCCTGATAGGCAGAGTTGCCCTACATGAGGGCGTACTTCACGCAGGATGATTGTATAACTGGTAGTGTGACTCATGCACTTGCATTGTGTGATTGTAGTTACTATATGCCTTAGCGACACCACGGCCATAGCCTCCACAGACACATCGTGGGTGGTTGGATTGGATACCGAAAATATTTGGTTCTAGTATACGGGTGTCATAGATGTCCCTAGGTGAAAATTCCTAAACCCGATGGTACCAGAGGATGACTCCAACGTCGAGACCGAGTGGATACATGAGCGCGCGAGGGCCGTATACCAGTAAGCCGCGTCTCCCCCTGTGTCGTGGTTGGTTGGAAAGGGGTGTGACCTTACTCGCCTGAGTGAGGGGACAATTTCTAGGTTGAGTTTAACCAGCTTAAGGAATAGGTCAGCTATCGACGAGCCGGGCCCGATATTGGCAGGCGGATAGTGAGGTCTCTTCCGCTCTGCCAGTTGTGCGTTCGGATAGAGACGGCAAGCTGGCGTAGAGTGTACTAGACCCCGGTGATTATCCAGACTGAGAACCGTACTGATTTGATACTCTAGTGAGGAGCTGCATTGATATGTGGAGGTGGATTGGCATACTTGACTTGTACTATGCATCGCATGGCCTTAACATGGCCGATAGTATTCATATCTTGCATTGCATAACCTTGGTACGGCTGACTGCATTCATGTACTCATCAGCATGTTTTCGCATTACTCTGACCATGCATTCTGAGCACGCTCATATTGCGCACACACTTACACCACCCTCTAAGCTTTCTATAAGCTTATGCACGATTGATGCGTGCAGGTGACGCCAGGACGCAGCCGTAGACCCGCCGCAGTTGGAGTGTGCAGCCGAGCTTCTGGAGTTTTGTTATTAGCACTATCTTGTTTTTCCCTTTCCTACACATTGTACTTAAAGTTTTTTATCATAGTGGAATTTGTTATGGTGTTCTTGTGGTTATTGTTCGTGGGTTATGCTCATTACGAATCAAATTGATTATTAGAAATCCTCCTTGTAGTGGTCCCAGGATCGGAACCTGGTATATGGGTGTCGGGTGCCAAGAATGGAGTACTACGGAGGCTGACGGCGCCGGATTCGGCGATCGGAAATTTTGCGAGCCCGGTCTCTGAGTTCGGGGCGTGACACAGTCCTATACAAGAATTTATTCGAGATTGGGTTACAAACTCAATACTCAATATTATAGAGGGAAAGAGCATATGATCAATTCAAATATAAAATCTTACTAGTTGGATTGAACCATATTGATGTGACTTCTTAAGATGCTTGATTAATACGTTTCTGCACTTGAATTAGCTTCTGCTTTTCTTCTCTAACTTTGATGTCGATCTGCTTTACATTCAAACGATCGACTACCCTAAAGATGTATCTATGAAGTGCCAAGGTAATGAGAGAGATGAGTTAGTTGAATATCTTACAATTAATGGCTTAAATGGTTTTAATTTGGAGATTCAGTTAAATGGACATTGTAGAGAATGATAGACAAGGATTTTCCTATAAGGTTGGTGTCTAATCTCTAGATAATACAAGATACCATATTTTTCTTGAAATGGAGCTTAAAATGCTCATTAGAGTGGTGAATAACTAAGAAAATGTCATAGATCTCTTTAGAATAAAGTATGAGAGTAATGAGAAAGAGTGAGATACATTAGAACTTCTAGATCACCATCTATGTAAAGACCTAATACTAAATTTATAGAGAAAAAAGATTCAAGGATTGATTAAGCAAATTCAACTTTTAGGCAGAAATATTTTTAGACTTTTTTGCGCATCTTCAATTGATCAAGCAAAATCTTTCAATCGATCGAGACAGATCAATGGACTCTCGGTTGGATTGAAGACCCATCGAATTTTTGCATCTATGTGATTTTCACTTTCCGAGCACTTTGCACATTTCCTAGCCAAATTAACTTGATCAAATAGACTCTTAGGTTAGGGTATTATAATTTAAGGTTTTCATATTTAGATCAAGTTATCTAATGATAAGTTGTTTTGGAACTAAGGAATCTTAGGCTAGTATCACCAAGGTACCTCCTCAAACCTTGATGTTGCAAGTCGTCAAGTCCAATAGGGGCTCAACTAACTCAAGACTCCCTAACACACGTTATTGACAAACCAAGGCACTAACAAAGATACTTAAATAATTTCATACACCAAAAGTATATGTAGTCTAAGAATGATATATCACATTGCAGTGAGACAAATAGATGATCGTTCCTAGTAAAGCAACCCTCAACCACAACTATAACAGTATAATCCTATGTCTAAGCTGAGGTCGAAGGTGAGAATGTAAGCTATAGCTGTAACAGTAGCTTCCCATATGTCAATAACATCTATAATTAGTGCAAACAAAATTATCCATAATAGTATAATGTAGAGGTGTACGATTCGTTAGCTCACTATTTTTAAAACCATTAAAGTCTATCATCATCATTGCCTTAGCCACCCTTGTAATCTCTACCTATCATTGTCTCTCTCTCTCTCCACTCTGACCTTTTTTCATCATTCTTCCTTCAAACAATTGCAACGACAATCCACCGCATTGTTGTAGTCCTCATTAAAACGTCAATGGTTGAAAGTTGAAAATTTTCCCCTAAATTTGATGTTATTTGTAATCCCCTATGATATATATTAGTTATCCACACCATCCATCCATACATTTTAAGGCATGAGCCCAAACCGAGGAAAATAAAAAAGCTCAAGTGGACCACACCGAGGAAAAGGATCATTAAAACATCAATGGTTAAAAGTTGCTAGGGTCCACAAAGGATGTTTATTTGTCATCCAACCCGTTGGATAAGGTCACAAGCATGGATAAAGTGGAAACAAAAATATCAGTTTGATCCAAAACTTCCAGGGTCTTCAAGAAACTTTCAATGGTAGGAGTTCAATTCCCATTGTTTCCAATAGTGTGGTCCACTTGATCTTTGGATCTACATGTTTTTTTGGCTCATGCCCTAAAATGAGTTGGCTAAAGGGATGGATGGTGTGGATAATACAAAAACATTAAGGTGGGCCCCACAATTTAACTTTTTTTTCATCGGATGACGTGACGAGTGATATAAATGAAAGGTGGCAGTCAAATCACCTTGGAAAATCTTGGAAAATCAACTGAAACACAGGGGTAAATAATTATTACCCATTTACCTGTAATTACCTTTGTAATTCGAAAATCAAACAGGCCCTGATCAACATCCTATCCTATACATTACTACAATAATATTAAATGATCATAATATATTAAAATGTACCCTTAGAGGATGAAAAATGAAACTGAGCTTTACATATAGAGGGAAGTCAATCCCACTAATAAGCAACCCATCATATGATGATTGAAAATGTAATAACTTTATTGTTATGTGATGACTACTTAATTTTATACAGCCTGATATTAGTGGTCTGTTAATGATGCGTTCAACAGTTTAACCAACACGTAATATTGTTGTAAAGATATTTTCTCATTATGATGACTTAGCTCGAGTATATTAACTACATAAATATTGTGAATGCATGACAGGAGGAGTCCTTGGTAGAAGCATATTACACATCCATCTGTTAGTGATGGAAAGAAATTCAATACATATGTACTAATAGGTTCATCTTGAAAGTATATGCCAATGGTATAAGAATTTATCCATATTCAAATTTGTAGGTAGGCTTAATGATGAGTTTAAATCTTAGTGAATTCAAATTTTAAGATGTAAGAAAATTCCTTCTTTACAAGCAATTTATAACTATATTAGAAGTGAGAATAATCGAAGTGCTTCTACGGCGACATCTATTTTTAAGAAGTTTACCTTTGTGGCTAGGTCTAAACCAAGTTGGGGAGGATAAGCTATTAAAATTTAGGCTAGTGAGCTAACGAATCGTACACCTCTACATTATACTGTTATGAAGATGCTTTTGAGATAACAATGATGATGAGGGTAGGGGCTATAAATGCTTATGAGGCAATATTGATGATGAGTGTAGCTAAGGCAACGGTGATAATGATAGAGATAATGGAGGCAGGGATTGTAAGGGTGGTGCGATAATGTTGGTGAGCTGGAGGAAGTCTGAAGATGATGGAGGCGTGATGACAACAGCCTATCAAGAGTTGGGAGGCGGGAGGTGGAACACTGAAACATAGTCGGAGTGGATCAAAAGGCCATCAAAACGGATGTAGAGTGGGTCACAGACACTTTCATGTCCAAGATGGATCGGAGAAGGCTCAATCGAGGCAGAAGTCATCAAGATCATCGGAACCTTAAAACAGGCATATCTCGCAAAATAAAATGAGTTATTCGATGTACGATATATGATTTTGGGGTAGTACGAGCTACTTTAGCCAACCAACCTGGCTAAGATGGGTTTCCAATGCCAAATTTGTGAGATTCCATCATATTAACTATTGAATTCCATGTTTAATTTTGTTTTTACTATAAATAGTAAGTTTTAGTTTGATTGTAACTCTTCATCCGTTGGGATTTAGGAGTTGTGCCCAACATGAAAAATGTTTAGAAAAATTAGGAGAATAATGTGGTTAAGCCACATAGGACACTTACTATAAATAGAAAATTTACTATTTATAGTAAGGTACAAATTTTAGGGAGTTTTAGTTATTGTTTAATTTTTAAACTTCTTCCTAGTCTTGGTATCCCTATTTAAAGGGCCGTAGACTCGTTTATTTCATCTATCAATCAATTTTGAATTTTATAGAAATTATTTTTTATTTTCTTGTTCTTTTCCTCGTGAATTCGAGGAGTCTCTGTAAGGAGTCCAAAAAAGTTCCGTGGATTCGGAACAATTATCCTTTTGAGGAAGAAGATGCTCGACCTCGCCTTCTCCCTGTGTCAAAAATGAAATTGGATGCCCTTATGATGTGGTCGGAGGATTACTGGAACAAGGCCGAGAGACTATATAACGGCAATCAAGCAGTCCTCTGACCATTGAAACACTGAGATGCAATTGAGGACTGCAACAATGCGGTAGATAGTCGTTGCAACTGTGGGAAGGAAGAAGGTTGAAAAAAGGAAGAGGGAGAGGGAGAGAGACACTGATGGAGAGAGACTCTACTAGGTTTGGAAAACCTTAACTTTGATATTATAATGATAGAATTAAAGTTTACCATGTCCCTTATATTTATTGATAATAATGAAATGTTTTTAAAATATATAACAATCCGCAAGATCATCCAACACGATACACACTCATTACAACAACATGAATATGACTTAGCCTATTAACTTGGCCAATCTATTCATACGTTAGGCCACACTCACATGAGGAAAATGAAAACTTGAGCAGGTAACAATACATCTAATATAACACACATGGCCCAACCCAACATACCTAAATGAGGGTCCATGTTAATCACATGGGTCTCATCATACCCAATGGCCTAAAATCAAGCTAGTCCACCCATTAGATGGGCAACAATGTTAGAAATTGGTTGATGGTTTAGAAAAATATAATTGTGGTTTTTGTATCCATTGATTACTTTACGTAGTACGTATGTGGCCCCACTAGCAATTAGACCTTATTTTTATTTTACAACATTGAACAATGTGGCTCCACAAGCGACTAGACTTGACATTATTTTTGTTCCAGAACATTGAAAGACGTGGCCTCACTGGCTATTAGACCAACCTTATTTTTGTTCGAGAACATTGAACGATGTGACCCCACTATCAGTTAATTTGAGAACCGATTATTACCAGGCATGTACCCAAAACCCAACAGGTCATAGTCCGATAAATCAAATGTGTTACATGGAGGCAAAAGGACCTGACACAATAGGACCCAGGGCGTGGTCCAGGTATGGATGCATCAAGACCTGACCCAGCACTAGATCCTAGTAAGCTTGGTCCCGGTTGATTTGACAGGATCCACACCCAACCCATTTAGTAATCGGACTTGAACTTTTGGACCCAAACCCATTTTGATATCTAAACTTTGTATCCAAACCCATTACTTGTCTAGTCCAACGACCATCCGGGCCAACCTGACCCATGTACACCTGTACCCAAGACTAGATCCTCTACCTCAAGTCAGCTGAAAAAAGAGATGCGAGACGAGGTATATAATAAAAAATTAGGTGGCATTTGATTTATGCATTGGTTAGAATAGGATGATACTAATTATTAAAGTGTGTGTATATATATATATATATATATATAGGCAAGCGCTGTTGTAGCAAGGAAAGATATTAAGCATTTTTTAATCTTTACGACCTGATTTTTTATTATTTTACTTTTTTAAATGGTTTTAAATATCATATGCGCCTAGATGGGCAACAAAAATGAGTCAACAGACTGAAATAGGACGAGTCATATCAGTCTTACTCATAGGACTCAGTATTCGAGGCGCTCGGTGGCCGACTTTTTGAATCATGATTAAGATTGGTGGTGGAATTTTTTGATAGAAAATCGGTAGCATTTTAGATACTTAGCACGAAATATCAGTCTACTTAGGCTTGTTGGGTCATAGTCTGGAAGTATTTATGAGTATGCTACGGTGATTTTGAATGCCTGTTTTTTAAATTTAAAAAAAGGAACTTAGCACGAAATATCAGTCTACTTGGGTGAAAACAACCACATATGGAAATTTCATAGATGTCCTATTGATGCCACGTATGTGGTCTGAGACCTTACACGTAGAGAAGACGTGCGTTCATTAGCCGAATACTACGATGGGGAGACTCCTGCCCTTGGCCAACAAGCTAGTGGTCGGTGCTCTGTGGGCCCCACCATGACGTATGTATTTCATCCGTTATGTTCATCCATATTTAAAGATCATTTTAGGCATTTATTCTAAAAACGAGAGGTATATAAATCTCAGGTGCACCACACAACATGAAAACAATAGTGATGGGATATCCATCATTAAAATCCTCCTAGGGCCCATTGTACTGTTTATTTGACATTCAATCTGTTTATTAGGTCATACAGGCCAGATGAAATCATCCCAATCCAAAACTTTTATAGCCCCCCAAAAAGTTTTTAATAGTTGACACTTATTCAACACTGTTTCCTATAATGTGGCCCATTTCAGATCGAGATATATTTCATTTTTGGTTTCATGCCATAAAATGATCTTTAAATATAAATGGACATCATGGATGAAACACGTATATCATGGTGGGGCCCACAGAGCACCGACCACCAGCCATTGGCTGGTGTCAGGGGGAGTAGCCAATCTGCTCCCCAGCCAGAGGGCTAGTGGCAGGGGAGATGTCAATCCGTTCCCCTTTTCGACGGACGCGGATTTCCTGCGAAAGGCTTTCACTGGAAGTTCCTGCGCAAGATTGTGGGGCCCACTACAACGTTTGTGAGAAAGCCACTCCGTCCATCCGTTTTTTGAGTTCATTTTAGGACACGCACCAAAAATTAAAAGGATCAAAAACTCAAGAGGAAATAATGAGGATTTAGTGACCAACGTTGAAACATTTATGTGACCACAAAAGTTTTGTATCTGTTTAATTTCTTAGTTTTTTCACTTCATCTCAGTGAAAATGGCCTTGTAAACGGTTTGGATGGAATATAAACATCAAGGTGGATCCTGGGAAGATTTCAACGGTAGGAATTCCTTTCCCCACTGTTTCATCTAGTATGGTGCACTTGAGTTTTGGATCCTAATCATTTTTGGTCTCATGGCCTAAAATGAGCTCAAAAAACGAATGGACGGATTAGATTTCTAACCAACGTCACAGTAGGCCCCACCCAAATTCCTTGCCCAGGAACTTCGAAATCGGCGTTCCCTTTTCGACGGCGCCATGACGGTAGCGGACTGGATACTGAACACTTTAGTTGCTAAACGGCTACTGAAATGACTCGGTGAAATACCAAGAGCATGTTCCCTGCTCTTTTCCTTGGAGTTCCGTTAGACGTCTCTCCGTTTGCCGGTGCACGCACAACATAATGGTAAACTTCATTTTCATGTCATTTCTTTTCTTTGCTTTGTTGAAGTGACGTCACCACTTTTCATGGGTTCCACCATAATGTATGTATTGTATACACACCGTCCACACATCTCGTGATATTATTTTAGGGTATAATCCAAAGGGTGGGAAAGATCCAAATTTCAAGTGCACCCCACTGTAGAAAACAATGGAGATTGAACACATACCATTAAAACTTCTTTAGGCCACGGAAGCTTTCGATCAGTTAATATTTATGCTTTATCTTATTCCATGTCTTTTTTAACTTATAAAAAAGTTGGATCTCAAACAAACATCATGGTTGGAAGGTTTCAACGGTGGCTGCAACCTCCCACTATTTTCTGTGGTGGGGTCCACTTAAACTTTGGATCTGCCTAATTCTTTTGCTTACTCCCTAAAATGATCTCTCCAAATGGATGGATGGCGTGGATAGAACACATATATCATGGTGGGCCCAAATAACTAGGTGACGGCCACTGTTGAAACCTTCCTGGAGCTGGAGCTGAACATGATGTTTATTTGAGATCCAACCTTTTTATAAGTTAAAAAATACTTAGAATAAGGTAAAACATAAATATTAGCTTGATCAAAAGCTTATGTGGATCAAAGAGGTTTTAATGGTAGGTATTTAATTTCTATTGTTTACTATGGTGGGGGCGCTTGAAAATTGGATCTTTCTCTCTCTTTGCATTATGCCCTAAAATGATATCACGAAATGGATGGACGGTGTGGATACAATACATACATCATGGTGGCGCCCATGAAAAGTGGTGATGTCACTTCATCAGGGGGAGCGAATAAAAGAAATGAGTTGAAAATAAAGTTTACCCATTATTTGGTGGAGTGTCTGCACAGGCAAACGGAGAGGGACGTCTAACAGAACTCCAAAGAAAATGGCATTAATCGTGAGGGAAGGGTGAAAAGTTCCTGCGCAAATGGGGTTTGATGTTTGTGAGAAATCCATTCATTTTAGGTGAGAGATGGATCTAAAACTCAAATGGGCCACAGGACAAAAAGTATGGATTTAGTTTTCACCGTTGAAATATTTATATGGCAACAAAAGTTTTGTATCGGTCTAACGTCACATCCTAGTAAAAATGACCTTATAAACGGTTTGGATGGCATATAAACGTTAAGACGGAGCCTGGAAAGGTTTCAACGGTAGGAATTCTTTTCCCCACTGTTTATCTTTTATGGCCCAGTTGAGTTTTGGTCTTCCTAATTTTTGGTCTCATATCCTAAAATGAGCTCGAAAAATGAATGGACGGGTTGGATTTCTCATATACATCACGGTGGACCCCACCTTCATCCCAGTGCAGGAACTTCCTGCGAAAGCCTTTCGCAGGAAATCCGCGTCCGTGAGGGAACACGCTCATGACATTCAACCAGTTAAATTTCACCACGTCACTTCAGTAGCGTTTTGGCTACTGAAGCATTCATCATCCAATCCACTCCCATTACAAAGATAACGAGATAGATTTAAAGTTCAAGCGAACCCCACCTTAGAAAATAGTGGGGATAGTGACATCCACCGATTCAAAACTTAGGGACCACGGTAGTTTCCAATGAAGCTGATATTTTTATTTTCACTTCATTTATCTCTATGTTAACTTATGAATTGGATGGATCTCAAAAATACATCACAGTGGGCCCTATAAATGTTTCAATGGTGGGTGTGATGGCTCCCACGATTTTCTGTGGTGGGTCCACTTGAAATTTAGATCTATCTCGTTCTCTTTGTAATGCCATAAAGTGATCTCTACAAATGGTTGGACGGTATGGATACAACACACGCATCATGGTGGGGTCCACAGAGCTTGGTGACGTCACTTCAGTGTTGGTTTCGCTACTAACCTTGTCCGTATCCAATCCGCGCCCGCTACTCGTGAGGTGGTCATTTGGTTGACTGATATCCACACACATGCCAATGTGGGACGTCTGAGTGAGATCCAGGGCGTCCATCTGGTGGACCGTGTCATGTTTATATCGTGCCAAAAAATGGACTGCTGTGATCACCATTTAGACCTTTGGTTAGTGATTTTAACCATCCAATTTTGTTTCTATAGCATGAATGGCCCATGCAATGGTCTGATCAAACTACTTTTTGATTGAAAGAACACATACAGTACGCTACACTACCTGAACGGCTTAGATCTTATGTAACTATGACAAGTTGGCATGTTGTGCGGAGAGTAGGATCTGGCTGCGTGCAGTTACCGCATTTCTAGGTTGACTTGAGAGTCTACGCTACTGACGTTTACTCCAATACATCTCGGCCTACTGAAATACGATACGCAGTAAGGACTTTAGCCTTTGAATCTGATTTATTGTCCAATGATCCAAACCGTTTATATGACAAGTATCGCTTTCTATTGTGAAAAGACAACAAATAAAAGTCTGAATTGAGTTATTTCAACCCTCTCCTACTTTCAACATGAACGATCACCTAACCTTTGTATGATCAATGGTTTAAAATATTCAATCTGAAAGTTTTCTTTTCTTTTTCTTCTTTTTTATGGCATCCCCCAACAAAGGATAGATCTATCAACTAAAAGGTTTGTGTCATTGGAAAGGGCCTAAATCCAACGGCTAGAGTCCAACGGATCTTATTATAATTCCTTGGAATATATTCAATCAAACCTCTTTCACCCCCTTAGTGGGCCCAACGAAACCAACAACGTTAAGCTGACTTGAGTCCTTTTCCGTTGGGCAGGTCTTCTTGACCTCGTTTAACCATGGTCATTGGGTGATGACAGGTTCTGAAGGACCACATCTTGTGCCTCTTCACGCGTGGGAAGTACCATGCATGCTTTCATGCTATCGCTGCACATGGAATCCGAGAACTGGATAGGAACCGTTCATCTGCTGGTTCTAATTTTAAGTGGCCCATAATCCAAAAATCGCACTGCTTGGATCCAATCCTCACTCATACAGATGGACGGTGAAAAACAATAGCCAACTCTAGCCTACAGGCGGGAAAATGTGCGTTTATCAGATGGTTAGGATAGCCCAACCGGAGCAATCTTTCATTAGTGGCGAACTAATGACAGAGCCCACAGAATGCATGGTTCAGATCATCAGCTACACGCGGCAAATCTATGGTGCATGATCTGGGGTCACACGATAATGCTCTGGCCTCCACATGCAAGTACACACGCAGGCATGAACGGGGCAGGATCTTAGAAGGCCACAGAAAAGTACCATCGTTCGGTATATCCAGAAAGTTCTAGGAAATCCATCAGCCCATGACACATTGACTAAGTGGAGGTGTCTCAATGTCTTTAACTGATGCACCAAATCAACGCATGAGATACAAGGAAATTTCTACGGGAGAAAAAATGGCAAGCCCACGAGGGATTGGCTAGACTCTTAACACCATAAAGTTCTATCACTTTCGAAAATGGTCAGGACCCACATGAGAGATAAATGGATAAGTGAGCGGTGCTGCATTCCAGACCACCTAGATCTCCGACCCAATGGTGGATGGAGCATAACCCAAAAATTGCATCCATAGGTTATGTTTCCACAATTAAATTAAATACGAGGTCATACGTGTCACGCCCCAAACTTGGCAATCGGGCTCACAGAATTTTCGATCACCGAATCCAGTGCCGATAGCCTCCGTAGTAACTCATTCTTGGCTCCCATACACCAGATTCTGATCCTAGGATCCTACAAGAAGGATTTTTAGTATTTTTTTTTTTGTAAAGAAGCATAATCACAAGAGTACCCAAATCACAAGAACAACATCATCACCACATATCCACTAATATAAATATTAGATCACATTACTGAAAGAGAAATAAATAACAAAATTTTCAAAGTGATCTACCACAAGCTCCTGCCTCAATGCTCCTGCGACCTAACGTCACCTGCACGCAACGTTCACGTATAAGTTTATAAGAAGCTTAGAGGGTAGTGTATGTGTGTGCAATACACGTGCCAAGCATATAAATATCAGAGTAAGCAGAAAATATTGGCAAGTCCATAATCGTTCGAGTATAAGGACATAATCAACCAAATATCATATGTTACGGATACAATGGAGATCCGCTATGCAATGCAAAGCCATAGTAAGTCGAATGTCATATACTGAGGATATAATGCAATATGCAAATCCTAACGACTCCACAGATACCATCAGCCTTATCTAGGCCATGCAATGTAGAAACATAGTGAAGCAAATGTTATATGCTGAGGATGAAATGATATATGCAATGCAAAAGAAACAACAAAGCTGGAGTGTGTAGTTGGGATGATAGTACGCGGTATCGCAAACTGTGGGGTTCATCACAAAGGACTTCTATCCAAACCAGTCTCATACCTAAAGTTGGATAGTTAGCGTCAATGTGGTAAACTCTTGATCACAGGTTGGTCGCGTACTCAACTGAAATCATGGCCATAGCGAAGATTCACATAATGATTTAGTTATGCACCACCAGCCCGAGTGAATAGTGAATGAATGAATGAATGAGTCAGATGCTAAGTACGTAATTCCTACTCAATAGGTCCACATATAACCACCATAACGCTTCCGATGTGGGACAAGGTTCCGCCCCATTGTATGCACAGTAGCCCGCCAGCACAGTAGCCTACCAACCACTGGTAGCTCGTCTAGGCCCTTAGGCCCGGCCCACATCAGCGTCCGCCCACATGTACCTGCCTATATGTGCAACAGTGACGGGGCATCACAATATCAGTACCGTACCTCTCTGGGATATCATCGGGGTCTAGTACACTCCACACCAGACTGCCGCTCTATCGCCCGCAATCAGATGAGTGGAAAAGACCTCACTATCCGCCTAGCCAGTAGTATGTCAATGCACCCGACTCGTTGATAGCGGACCCATTTACGAGCTGGTCAAAGTCAACCTAGTTAAGCCCCCTTCACTCGAGTAGGTAAGGTCATACCCCCTTCACAAACGACCACGACACAGTAGGAGATGCCGCCTACTAATACTCAACACTCGGACGCTCATTTATCCACTCGGTTTAAATGTTGGAGCATCCCCTGACAATGGGGGTTTAGGGGATTTCACCCATGGACATCGAACGTGACCATATGTTGAGTCCCAAATATTTTTGGTGTCCTATCCTACCCTCCACGATATGCCTGTGGAGGCCACACCCCTGATGTCGCTAGGGCGCAAAGTGATCATGTCACATAAAATGCGAGATGCATGAGTCATACCATCCAGTCATGCATCAAACCTGCGCGTACTGCGCGATCATGTGGGACAACTCCATCTCACGAGAAGTCCCGGTAACATCTCAGCCCAATGGCATATGCTATGATCAATCATGCTTATAACAGGCAAACAAATGATGCATATAGGCATGTATCATGATGTAATACTAAGCATGTTCTCAGTGTATCCTATTAGACTAAGTACACTAACATAATTATTAGATGTAGCAGACAATAACCAGCCCTAACCAGTATGTCACACACAAAGTGATACTACATATTCTTCCATCTAGCTTCTCAAGACACTAATATAAACGGATCTAACCTATACATCGAGATGATGATATACCAAATGATACTACATATTCTTCCATCTACGGTAACGGGTGATGATGTACTCTCGTATAGACAGTGGGTGGCCTAGATGACATACTTACTTCAAGAATGGGCCTCATGGATGAATCTAATGGGTATACAGCAAGGTAAGTTGAGAGGATACGTCTAAGTACAACAAGTGGGCTTTCTCACCCTCTCTATTATGTAATAAACTAGGCTATCCTATGGGGTCCGATACGTACACAAGGTGGGCTTTGGTGGGGTCCATACATCTAAGACTATGTGTCCATCCACACGGATTGGGTAGCCCGCTCAACATCTTAGTGGGCCTTGGGTATGGTTACTAAACTCGTGCAAACACATGTATCTAGGTGGGCCACATTTCCTACGGAAGGCCCGATATGAACACAAGGCAGGCTCCATGGTTTGGATAATCCTACAAGGTATGGTGGGAGGCACCATCATCAATGGGGGCCCAAAGGTTTGGGATAGCCCAACAAGGGGAGATGGGTATATCTAACATTACTGGGGACCCAACGGTTTGGGTTAACCCACTAAGAGAAGATGAGAATGGGCCTAACAATGGGCCCTAGGGAGATTACAACATGGACATTTAACCATCATTAGTCCCAAGGTAATGGGCTTAACGACGGGCCCTAGGGAGGTTTACAACAGTGGACGTTTAATCGCCATTGTCTTAAGGTGAGGTCCATTTAGGATAGGAATCGGAATTACAACGGGACCCTTGGCCTTTAAAATTTCTAGAAGGACGGATGGATAGAGTGTGCACATCACTCATACATAATGGGCCTCACAAGGAAGCCCCATAATGGGTGTATAACTCATACATCATTGTGGGCCCGCATAAGGCGGTCCATATAAATGAATGGATAGTGTGCATATAACACGCATCACGGTAGGCCTCACACCTCACAATGGGCCTCATACAATCACAATGGGCCTCACATACAGCAAGTGGGCCACATGCATCACAATGGGCCTCATATATGTAATAAGGGGGCCTTACACATCACAGTCGGGCCTCATACATCACAAAGGCCTCATCAAAATGGGCCTCGTCACAATGGGTCTCATGCAATCACAATGGGCCACATACATCTCAATGGGCCGCACACACGGGCCTCATACACATCTCAATGGGCCTCATCATGGTGGGCCACATACATTACAATGGGCCTCACTCACGAGCCTCATACAATCACTATGGGCCTCACACACATCTCAATGGGCCTCATCATGGTGGGCCATATACATCACAATGGGCTTCACACACATGCCTCATATACATCAAAATGTGCCTCATCACATGGGCCTCATGTACATCACAATGGGATCATCACATACGGCCACAATGGGCCTCATATACGGCCATAATGGGCCTCACATATGGCCACGATGGCCTCACATACATCGAGTGGGCCCTGCGTGCAGCAGGTGGGCCTTGTGTACACAGCAAGTGGGCCCTGCACATACAGCAGGTGGGCCCTGCGTACATAGCAGGTGGGCCCTGCGTATACATTAGATGGGCCTCGCTAGACGGATGGCGCAGATACGATACATAAATCACAGTTGGATCCCACCGTCCATGTACTAGACGGTGTGGATATAACACATATCATGGTGGTCCCACCGTTCGACAGATGGACGGTGAGGATATAACACTTGCATCATGCTGGGACCCACTGTCCAGCTGCTGGACGGTGTGGATGTCATTAGGTGGGACCCACCGTCCAACTGTTGGACGGTGGTATATACAGATACATCAAGGTAGGTCCTACACGTGTGGATGAAACACATACATTAGGTGGGGTCCACACGTGTGGATGAAATAGATACATCAGGTGGGGTCCCACTTGCTGGATACATCACATACATCAGGTGAGATTCCCACCGTCAGATGGATGGTGAGGATAAAACTCATATATCATGGTGGGTCCCACCATCCCAACTGGACGGTGTGGACACCACACGTGCAACAGTGCCCCCATTGCTGGACAGTGTGGAGGATATAACACATACGTCTAGTGGGTCTCACGTGGGTGTGCCCACTCGTTCCAGATTAAGCTAATATTTATTTTTCCCTGTGTTTAGACCGCTGGACGGACAGCATGGATGCTGCACATACATTAAGGTGTGGTCCACAGATGGGTGGGCCGCCCCACTCCCAATCAAGCTGATATTTGTGTATTTCCCTCCGTTCAGGCACACCCGAAAATGGGCAGCAAGGTGGGCCCCCTTTGCGGATAGTGGTGTGGTCCACTAAATGGACAACATGGATAAAATATGTACATTATTAAGGTGGGCCATCAACAGAGAGAGAGAGAGAGAGAGAGAGAGAGAGAGAGATACGCGTAGTGGAGGAAGCTCCGCCACTATGAGCTTCCTTGAGTTATATTACATTCATCATGATGGGTCCCAAAAACATGTGGGCCTTCAAAATAGCAAATCAAAGTGGGGATACCATCCCCACCATAAAATCAAGGGTTAAGATGACCTCTACATGTTGATCATCAATTAAACATCATGGTGGGGGGTCCATGGAGAATGACCCCATTATAGATTAAACATATGAATCATGGTGGGCCATTAGCCACACCTTGGGTCCAAAATAAGATCCATACCATCAATCGGTAGGCCCCACTTGGCCCATCACTAAACTTATAATCTAATCCTACAAAACACCTACCTATGGTCATCTTCATTAGCTCCTTAGAATCCTTGGCTCCTAAGCTCTCTCTTTTGATGGGGGATGATGAAGATTGAAGGGTTGGATGGTGAGATTTGGGGGTAGGAAAGTGGGCCTTGATCTTGGGTTCTTTCTCTCCGTAGAATTTTCTCTCAGTTTGCTTGGAATTTGGGTAGAGAAATGGGATGGGATGGAGTGATGGATGGGAGAGAGGGATGGTGTTGTGTAAGAAGGCATGGGGTATGGGTTGCCTTATATTGTTGGTAAGACAGGGATGGGCTAGGCATGGGTTGTACTTGACTTGTACTTGATTGATTGATGTGATAGGTTGGGTAGAGATTCTCTCAAAATTTGCAATGCGCCGCGTTTCCTCGAAATATACGCGGGCCCACTACTCTTAGCCTGGGTATCACATTAGTGTGCAAGATGCGACGTTGGAACCACAGCGACAATGTGGTCGCTAGGGTACAAGTCTCTGGTTAAGTTGACTCAGATCTACGGGATGCGACTTAGGGTCGGGCGCAAATGCTGTTTATAGGCCATGGGTCATCGGAATTCGATGGGGAGGATTGCGGGAGTGTAAGGAATGGTACAGACTAGGATACGAGCCTTATAATATGTGTTAACTTTGGTTTGTATTCAGTTAATATATTTGATTAGGATGATGTATGCCTGCCATACTTATACTCGACTCAAGTTTGATTGAATGCTAGTGCTCTTGCATTGAGATACACCGATTAATACTAAACTTGTGAGATTGGCCCCCTCTCAACTATCGAAACGGTTACAACAATCAAGTAATTTTAGAAGGGTGGGGATTAGTCATTCAAATGGAATTTTTTCATCTTACGTTCAAAACTTTTCTTCACTGGTGATAGTTGGCTTTGTATTTCTTAATAGAACAAAAATTAGCATAAATTTAAAACTAAAGGCTAAAAAATACTGATTTTATTAATCTGGATTTGAAATTCAATACAATTAGTAAATAAATAAAAATAGAGAAACAAATGAAAGATAAATACCTACGATTGCCTGTGTGAACAAACAATTAAGATGGATTGGTTAGCAGGATGTGATCAGAATGTGATCTTCTAAGTACATACTTGATTAATCAGGAACCAACGACGGTAAGTCGTATATATTTATCCTATTTCTAAGCATATTGCAGTGATGGTGCTAGATGGTAGCAATTTAAAGCTAACTAAACCTCAAATGTTCTACAGCATGATTGGACAAAAGTGGAGGAAGTAAAATCTTTAAAATAATTATAAAAAAAAAAACCCAACAACAACAACGTTGTACTGTGTAGATTGATTTAGTGTGGGCCTAAAATTCTTCATCGCATGTTATTTTTTATAACTTTAAGAGGTAGTAAAACCCTCGTCGGGTTTCCTTATTGATCTAAGATTTTTTACAAATATGGTTGTTCACTACCCCAAGTATAGGGTCGCAATGTAGTAATAAACTCGGTAAGACCAAGGTCGAATCCACAGGGACTAAACGTTGTACGTAATTTGAAAAGTAACCAGAACTAGAACTAGATGAAGCTGTAATCTAAATCAAGGAATTTTAAGAGAATAATTGTGAACTATTTATCTAAAACTTGTAAAATTCAAAGGTGGGAAACTAGGGTGCCAAGGATCCACTTGTAGAGATCAGGGTGATCTATGCATGTTTCATTTATCTAGCTGGAAGATATTTCATTAAAATCCAAATCTGAACTTCCTTTGATCCAGTTTTCAAGAGATGAGAGGTATGAGAATTAGAATTGATTCCATCACAAAATCATGCCCATGAGACAAAGCAAACAACAGAATTTAGCCAATCCACATCTAATCTAAGGGAGTTATGAACGTTAGGAAGGGTTTCATCATCCAACCATGCCCGTGAGACGATGGTGAACAACAGGGCTCTCACGTTCATAACCCTTATAATAAATAGAACATGCTTAGAGCCATCGCAAATCCATTATAATTAAAGTCACAATAAACCATTAAAGACTAAAAGCATTCCATATAATCAAACTATAATAAAAAAGAGTTCAGTTAAACATGAATCAAAATCGTAGAAAACTCCCCATCACGCTACAAGCTTCACCTCTCAGCCCTATCTAAGAGGTTTAGCTTGTCATAGATATGATCAAACTAAGATCTCTTAAACACATCAGAGGAAAGAAAAAAAAAACTAAAGAGAAAAGGAGAAGGAAGACTCCTCTTGCGCTAGTTGTCCTTGGCTCTTCCTCTCTCCTTATCTTGCTCTCCACTCCACGTCCAAAAGTTGCACCTGGCTGATGATCCTCACGTCCCTGGATGATTCGCTCTCCATGTTTTCCTCTCCTTTTATAGGCATGAAGGGCGGTGGAGAACTGAAATTTAAGCACAAGAGCTTGCGCAGCAAGCTGGTTTGCGTGCGTGGTGAAAGGGAAATGCAAAACGTCTTGCATTTGGTGGCAATTTTAGTGCGCTGATCATGCCAAACTTCTGATTTGGCTCCATGATCGGGGGTAAAGACCCCCTGCCCGAGCTTTTAGATGGTTCGAATTAGAGATCCGACCATTATCTGGGCCGTACAACGCCCCGCAACGTCCGGGAAAATCGGACATGTGTTGCATGTGAATCTTCCTGCGCTGAGATGCTTGGTGGGCCCCACAGTGATATTTTCGGTGAAATTCACCTCGTCATTGGATTCCTAATGAAATTTTAGTTGGAAAGGATTGGTTTTGGTCGAGTTTTGGTGCGGTCCACTGTATCAAATAAACTCACCACTCATCTTGCATTTTTCGATGATCCATGTGTGTGTGTGCATGGGGCCAAAAACTCAACATGGCTTAGGTCGTGGCCACCCTCTGAGTCAAGTGGATGGTCCCAACATCCATTTGTACGAGCAAGGTGGGCCACAAAAAGCCATAACATGGTTGCTGTTTGGAAGAAGAGTCGGGTTAACCGACTTTAACCAGGACGCCTGGTCCGGTGCGGCTCCGCCATGTACATGTTGTGTACACACATCACGTGTGTGTGTTCCACGGTGATGCTTGTGAGAAATCCGCTTCGTCCATCCATTTTTTCATCCCATTTAAGGGGCTGAGACCAAAGTTGAAGTATATCCAGATATTAGGTGTGCCCCAGATCGATGATTCATGGATTGATCTTACCATTGGGCCACTTTCACAAGGATCCAATGGCTGAAATTCGACGTGTATGGTTAATTTAGGGTCCTCAGGCCAGATATAAAGTTTCGAGCCGAACGGATGGTGGGAACTCTATGATCTTGCATTCAGGATGACTTTCAGGCGAATTCCTCGGATCTTTGGCGTGTAAATTTTTCGATCTCGCTCTCCTAGGATCTGTCCTTTGCTTGGTGATTCTCGAGCGTTAAATCTATGCTTTTGATACCCTTTTCAGTTCAAGCTCTTTAAATTCAGCTTGTAACAAAAACACGATTAAAATAGGACGTTAAACATTATAATGTTTGTAAAATCAAGTAATAATTGGGGTCTAATATGCAATATTTGACCATCAACACAATCCCCAACCAGCATTTTATTAGTCTCGAGCAAAGTATGCGAAAAATAAGTTGAGAACTAAAGGATAATTTTATAAACTCAAGTTGCTTTTAAAAAGCAAATAGAATTAGATACATCAATGTTGGGCATTACCTTCTCCTAGACTCACACACACGGTAAACTTCATAGTCAAGTTTAAAGTATTAATCCATAATTAGAACATTGAGTTTCATTGGTGTATAGTGAAACCTAAACTTATCACAATCAAAGGCTCAATTCACTACACCAAAAAGGTCGATTTGTGACACATTTCTGCGACGGACTTCGTCCGTCGCAAAAATCGCTTAGTTGAACGACGGATTTAATCCGTTGCTAAGGGAAAAGGTCCGTCGCCAATCCCACCTTCAAATGTCGTGGAATTTCGCGACGGACCTAAATCCGTCGCTAAAATCTGATTTACGACAGATTTACAACGGATTTTTGTCCGTCGTAAATTAGCGACAGATCAAATCCGTCGCAAATTTTGATTTTGCGACGGAAAATGAGGAGTTGCATATTCCCGCCCAAGACGACGGTTTTCAATTGCTTTTGCGATGGATCATGGTCCGTCGTAAGAGGACTTTTGCCCTAAACATTAATTTTTTATTATTTTTTTTAATATGGTGGAAAAATGTCTTTTTGTAGTCTAATAATTGTTTTTAATGAAATTTCAGTGGTTTAATTGTACATATTTGTATATAAGATTAATTTTTTAACAATTGATTGAATGCAAAAAAATTAAAAAAATTAAAAATAAAATTATTTTTATAACAAATAAGTGGAAATTATTTTTTTTATTTAAAACTAATATTAAATGATTTGTAATATCAGATGAAAAAGAATATTAAGGATAAAAAATTTAACAATGTTAGAGAAAAAATTGAGATTTTGAAAAAATAAAAATCGTGATTTAATAAAAATCTATTTTGTGGGGGGGAAAAAAAGAATATTGAATAAATTCGATAAATTTGAAAAAAAAAAAAAAAGCTTTTGATTTTGAGAAAAAAATAATATCTTGAAAAAGAAAATTAAAAATATTTTTAAAAATGTGAAATTTTTCACAATGTTGAAAAATGATAATATTTTGAAAAACAAAAATAAGAGTTTGTATTTTGAAAACTAAAATAAAATTGAGAAGTTCGATAAAAATTGTAAAATGCTTTTAAAAAATGGAGAAGTTAAAAAGAATTGAAAATTTTAAAATAAAATGATATTAAAAAATTAATACTTTATCAAAAAACAAACATTTTGAAACGAAAAATAAAGAAGTTGAAAAAAATAATAATTGAAAATGTTCAAATTTTGAAATTAAAAGAAAAATTTATAAAAACAATGAGATTTTGAAAAAAAAATATCATTTTAAAAAAGAAAATTAAAAAGTTGAAAACAAAATGATGCTTTTGAAGAAAAAAAATCAGCATTTTGGAATTTTTGGGATAAATAAATAAAATTTGTCAAAATTTTAGAGATTTTGAAAATAAAAATCCAGAATTTGTATTTTAATTTTTTTTGAAATATTTTATAATAAAAATAATATTTTGTTAAAAGTTTTCAAAGAAAAATTAAGATTAAAAAAATATTTACATTTTGAAAAAAAAAATGTTATTTTTAAATGGAAATTGAAATTTATTTGTGAAAAAAATTAATAAATTATTAGGCAGATCCACTAATTGAACATTTAACCGTTTTTGGACAATCGAATTAGTCCAGATTAAAGAGTAAATAAATTCAGATGTTTAAATCAAATTTCACTCAAATTGTTGATCAATCTTGATGCCCGATATCTTTCTCATATGTAGCAAGCTTTGACAATGAGTAACTAGTCAAATTGAGGGTATTGATCAGTAAAATAGAGTGAATGGACCAGACATATAAAATGGGCCAAATATTATTGTCAAAATTGTGACCCAACTTATTGACCTCATAAGAACCTAAGAATTGATGTTAGTAAGTTTTGTGGGGCCCATCATGATGTGTGTTGAACATCAACACCGTGCATTTGATGTGTCCCCTTTACGTTATGAGATATCTCAAAAATCATCCGTATATGAAACTCAGGTGACTCATACCATCTAAAACCATGTGAAGACATTGTAAAAAATATAAAAGCACTTGGTGGGGCCCACATGAGTTTTGGATGCAGCTAAAACTTGGTCTGACCCCTCATCCAAGTGGGACACACATAATGAGTGGGTTAGATATGTGAATCACATTTAGGTAGGCCCAATATATGATTATGAATGTTTTAAGGAAACCCATCTCCACTACATTTAGGTGAGTTACTCATTACCCTTACCAGAGTAAACTATGTGGGGTCCACCGTTATTTATTTATTTTATCCACTTCATTCATCTATGTTAACAGATAATTTAAGGTCTAAAGAATGAAAAGGAAGCATATCCAAAGTTCAAGTGGACCACACCACAGGAAATAGTGTGATTGAACCTATACCATTGAAAAATTCTTGGAGGCCATAGAAGTTTTAGATCAAGCTGATGTTTGTGTTCTCTTCATTTATATTTTTTAGATATTATGAATAGGTTGGATGGCAAATAAACATTACTGTGGGCCCAAGTGGGACACACATAATGAATTTTGGATGTGGCTGAAACTTGGTCTAACCTGTCATTCAAGTGGACACACATAATGAATGGGTTAGATCTGTGAACCACATCTAGGTAAAACTAAATATCAAGTGGACCACATCACATGAAAAGTGGTAATTGAACGGCCACCATTAAAAATTTATTGAGAGCTACAAATTTTTTAAATCAAGTTGATATTTGTTTTTTTTTTTTCTTCCATCGATGTTTGTATGACCTAATTAGCATGTTGGATGTCAAATAAACGGGCGCGGATTGTGTCCTACCCCCACTCGGATAGTAATCCGTCCGGGTAGGGCTCTATGGGGTCCAAAGTGATGTAAGTGTTTTATCCACGGTTCATCGCTTTTCTTATATCATTTTAAAGTACGAGACAAAAATTGAAGCAGATCCACGGCTCTACTGGACTACATCAAAGTAAGTTGTGGTGATAATGACTCTCACTGTTGAAACCTTTCTAAGGGCCACCATGATGTTTTTTTACCATCCAACCTATTAATAATGTCATGCAGATGTGGATGAAGTTAAAACACAAATATCAGCTTGATCTGAAACTTCTCAAGCTCCCAAGAAGTTTTTAATGGTGGATGTTAAATCCACACTTTGTGGTCCACTTAAGCCCTGTACGTGCCTCATTTTTTGAATTATATATTAAAATGATTTGAGAAAAATTATCAATGGCGAGGATAAAACACTTATATCACTTTGGCCCCATAAAGCCCTGCCTAGATGGGTAGGACGCAATCTGCGTCCCAGGTAAACATTGCAGTGGTCCCGGGAGGTTTAATGGTGGACATTCAATGCTACTTATTCTCCCATGTGGTCCACTTGAAATTTAGATTTGCCTCATTTTTAAGATCAACCCCCAAAATAATATCTAAAAATGAATAGATGGTGCGGATAAATTACACATACATCGTGGTGGGGCCCACATATCACCGTCCATGAGCGACAGCTTCACTGGCTACAAAAGAGGTTTTAATGTGTTAGTTTTGGATATAACGTAAAATAGTGGTGACTCTTTCATGTCACTTAAGGCAATGATGTATGGTTATCCAGACCATCCAAATAGTGGTTCCACCTGTTGATGGTTAATATTTAAGCTTTTACCATATTATATAATCTTAATCATCTATTAGGTGGGCCCTTAATTGTACGGATGATAATCTATTATATAATATAAATGATGTAAAACAAACACTTGGGCAGATCTGAATAAAAATTCCAATTTCAAATAGGGATTCTAACCCTATTTCGAATTCACCTCTCTCTCTCTCTCTCTCTCTCTCTCTCTCTCTCTCTCTCTCTCTCTCTCTCTCTCTCATTTTCGGAAGGCAGGCAGATAGCGGCCGGCTCCTCTCTCTCTCTCTCTCATTTTTAGACGGAAGGCAGATAGCGGCCCCTCTTTCCATCTGGGTTCTTCCCCTCTGCTCCGTAAGTACCCTCTTTTAATCTCATTTTAGCGATTAGATCTGGACTCCTTTAATGTTCAAATCTAAATCTCTTGTATCATGCCTGGCTACGGTCTGATTGATGTCCATGTCATGCTCGGAATGTCGTTCATCTCACGATCAGTTCAAGCCCTGTTTCTATCCTTTGCATGACCTAATCACTGTCTAGATCTTAGACGATAAGCATGTAGCTCTATGATTGAGCAGATAACCATTTGATTGACAGCCTCCTTGTGAACTAATTTGGTGAGACTTATTTCCCCTTATTATTTTCTTTTCACTGTTGATAGTTATATGAAGTTAATATAATCATATGAAAGTTTTGTAACTAATTAAGAAGGAAAGAAAATAATATGAATTTCTATTTTTATTTCACTAAAGCATTTTATTATTTTCTATATAAAAATCTGCATGCTAATTGTTCGAGGAAATGCCTCAACTAAGAACGTTCTTGTGTTAATCATGCTAGAGGTCCTGCATTTCAACTCTCTGTAAATGGGGCACGAATTGCTGTATGGTTGGATGAACCCATTGTATCATCCATCTAGTAGACCCTTCTTTGGTGGACCAACACAAATTCACAATGACTGTGGAATTTTCCCCCGTTTACCTTTTTTGTTTTCAGCCATCCGTTGATCAAATGGCCAGGATGATCATGTCAGTTTGACTTCTAACTGTGGTCATCCACAATAGGACCTACCAGAAGGATGTTTAAGATCATCCAAATATACAGCTATGCGGAGCTCACAAATGTATAGACCAATCAAAGGACCTCGAGGACTCCACTGGCACAAATGTTCTTAATTTGTAATGCAATAAGGATGCAGTAGCTACTGGATGTCTTTTACTAGTACAACTTTCTTTGTTTTTAGTTATCTTGTTTCCTTGATAAAATAAATAAATAAAGAAGAATGTTAGCTTGCTAGTTCAAATGCAGTTCTAATTGGATGTGTAAAAAAGAAGATGTGTAATTCATGCTCAGTTTATGAGATTATTTGCATTATTTGGTGTAGCAATGGTAATTGTCATGAACGAGCATCTGGAACATGATTAGTTAGTCAAGTTGATCATTTTTAATAACCATCATCTAGCCCATTTCTCCATTTTGTTGCATTCTCCATCTGGTAACTCTTCACCTAGCTGATCATCAGCTTCTCTGACATCAACAAGGGCATTGCTAATATCACGGCCATAACCACTACTACGATCACAACAAAGTGTCCTCTTTCGACTGGTTTTCAAGCTATTTATTTCAAAATGCAAATGTGCAGCATGCATGCTAATGTGACACATGTGACTGATATCTGAGCAATTCATCAAGTGAGAGCCACCTCAAACAAGAAATAGGCTAAAAGTAGGCCAGTCTAGTCATCTCATGGTCTAGTAGGTGGTCAATACTCAACTGCTATAATATCCTTAGTTTTGTGCTTTTTCCTTTGCTCTTGAGCACCATAAGACACCAATGCCCTTGAATTTCAAAGATGACCACCATTCCTTTTCTTCTCAGCTCTTGGTTTGAGCTAATGGGCTGCACATTTTGTAAAAGTTTGCATTCAACTCTAACATTTTTTCTTCATGCTACATGATATTCTGCTAATTGAGATCCACAACTTACTGACTGCTCAGAAATTTCTAGGAGCTGATAGGCGGCTGCAGTTCCATGGTGGCACGTTGGATTATCTTTTTTCCCAGTATGTGGATTTTTTGCAAGTTGACTACTTCAGATGATGTTTTTCTAAGGTTTGTTAAGCCCCATGTGTGTGCAGGGCATACCATGTACAAGCTACAACATCTGCCATCATGGCAGGCAGGTGGACTATTAGAAACATGTGGATAGCTTAGAAAATTTCTGCATTTTTTAAAGCCATATATCTGTTTCATAATCTTTGGCTCACTTCATTATTGGATTGACCTGATTCTTTGACTGTGGACGTCAGCATAATGGGACCCTTGTGATGGATGATCTGATCCCGTGCCTTTATGCATCCATTTGTTTTTGCTATGGTTTTATTCATGAACATGTATTGCTTGCTGCTAGCTGTTGCATTGGAGAAAGCTACACTTTCAGTATTTTGTGAAGAGGAAGCTTTATCCAAACTTGGTTTTCTACTCTAGCTTAATCTATCAGTATATTCAAGAAAATTTCTACTCTAGCGTCCATTCTTACTTAACACCCCTGACTTTAATTACTTTGCTTAGGATGTGTTTCAGATAGAGTATTAAGTGTTCTGTCAGAGTTTCATTTCATTTGATATACAGTTTGTTCTATTTTTTTACAAGAGTGGCTTGCCCAGAAGAAAATATTGATATTCTAAATTGGTTTTTGAATGTTAGACATTGTGTTGGAGACAAAGTGAATGTTCTTTTCTAGCCTCTGTTTTTTGGTGATGCTTCGGAAGCATTGTTGAAGTTTTTAACTTCCAACTGCTTTATTTCCATTGGAATTTCAAACTTTGATCATCAATGTGGGAATTCAATTGAGTCGACTTAGTGAGTTCTAGATTTATGCTCATGACAATCATATTTATAGTAGCTTTTAGTCATTTCACTTTCATGTTTGTGAAGATTCTCAATTTGAAACAGTCGCTGGATTTTTAAAACAGTTTGTTTTATTTTTTGAGTTGATGAATTTCTTTTTCACTTATAGGAAACTGTTGCATCTCATTTGGATAGCATTGATCAGAGAAGAATGAATCCTTTGCAATCTATCATCTATTGGGTTATACACATCACTACAAGAAATTGACTTTTGTTGGCTGGCTTTAATTATTATCTTTTGAATCATAAATTAATATCTATCAGTTGTGTGGCCCATTGTCTAATCTTCAGCAAACGAATTAGTTGTGATCATCTGCAATACATGAGCCCACTGGATGAACATGTACTCAATGTACAGTCGGAGACTACAACTTTGGGTAGTTGGATGAACTACTAAACTAGCATCCTCTTAATTATCAGTTTATCACTGCAGATTTCAACATCAAAAGCATTCCAATTCTTTCTTCATTTGAATATCTTACCTGCAGAAAATGAGAGATGGGGAATGCGGCCTTGTTTTAGATAACATAGGCAAAGACATTCCTGAAACTCTTTTCTTGCTTGATGTAGCTCCTCTTTCTCTAATACCCATCTGGATTCATGATGAATATGGCTGCTTGTTCATGGTTGGATAACAATGCATGAACGAACCATAGACTATTTGATTCTCGTTCTTTCCTTCTCATTTTAATTGTAAGGATACCTGTTGAAGGGTGTGCTTCATCTTTCAGCTCTTTCTGAAATGAAAATTTTTATCTGAACTTATACATCTTTTCCCAAAAATAAAAATACTCCACCCGGCATGTGGGCCTCAATATTGGAAATAGGTGGATGTACTAGAATACTTTCAGCAAAAATTTTCAAAGCTGTACATTTGTTTTGCTAACCGTGGCCAACCTGACGAGTGGTTCAACTTGAATCCTGGGTAAGGCATCAATAGTGTTAAAGGTTTATTAGTTTGCATTGTAATAGAGATTGATGTTCTGACTTATCCAGAATGGGCTCTCCACAGACTCTTTACATTGAAATTTCTTCTCAAAATTGCTTATTGGACTTTGGTCATTATATTCTTCTGCAGAAAGCTTTAAAGAAAGAGCACTTCTTGTGGCAACTTTTAAACATTGAAAAGGATATGAAGAAGATGAATGATGACCTTGAAGGAGAAAATGAGAACCTTCAAAAGGTTTTGAAGTCAGATTTTCATAATAAACTATTAACAAGCAATCTGTTTTCAAAGAAAAAAAAAAAACTTATTAGTAAAGATACCAAATAGCCTCTTTGTATAATTGTAATTAAGGGGTTAAAATGATACTTTCTTGTGCAGAAACTGACATGTAGATATTTTCTAAAATAAACGGAGTTCTAAACATTTCGTAAACTATACGAATAGTTTTAAGTCTAAAACAGAGTTTTGCTAACTGTAGGTAGACCTTATTGAAAGGCCAGGCCAAAAGTCTAATTGAATGATCTAATGAGTAAATTCAGTTAGAAGTATTAGACTATCAAACAGCCTCTAAAAGGAGTCAGATCTGGACAAATTGAATTTGATGATACGTTCTGCTTTCTCAATTGTTTGTTTTTTATCCTTTGTTCTGATGTAATGTTAATTTTCAGATGAGGGTGGTGGGTCTTTCAACAAGTAAGACAGCACATTTCTCTGTTATCTTAGAAGTAAGATCCATGTTGTCACTTAATCATTTGTTGTTATTGGTTCTTCTCCCCTCCGTATTTTTGCATGTAACTTATTTTGGGCTTCATCAAGACCCATTTCAACGTTTTTATCCCATCATTGGAAAACTGAGCAGATCTTTGTGTTCTCATATTTTGTGCCTTAGATGGTGTCTATTTCTTGTTGTTGTAGACTTTCTTTCACATCAACAAGCTACATGCATATCCAGCCTGATTAGATTTTTTTTTTTGCACGTTTTCAAGGGTTAATTTATGAAGTCTTCCCTGTAATCTTGCGTGGTTTATGTGACACCAGAATTATTAGACCGGGAAAATTCTGTAGTTATCAAGATGGATATGCAGTTAAGTCATCATTAAAAGCTGAAGACCGAGTTCTTTATCCACTCGAGAAAAGCTTCTTACTACCCAAGCCTCCTACTCTCATCTCCCATGAGGAGGTATATCTCCCTAAAATTACTATCATTCCTATACAAATTAACTCTTTTGATGTGCATGGTGAGCATGCCTGTTTGCGGATGTGCATATGAGACATGCCATCCTATTTAGAGAGTGGTGTGGTCTATTCTTGATTCATTCCCTATCCAGATTGAATATGTCGAGTTCGAGAGGCTTGTAGATTCTAGGAGATTGAGCATATGTCATGGGGATTATCTTTCTGCTTTATACTCAGGTTTGCCCATTCAATCGAGTAGTATTTGATAGGGAGCTAATTTATTTTAGTTTTTCTGTGTAGGTTGTACTTTAGAAAAACAAATTGGATCAATGTTGTGAAGGCTGTGGTGCCTGAAGGCTAGATACTGTGTAAACATTATACCAGGGTTTGTATTTCATACCTTAACTAGAGTACTTCAAATATAACTTTTGAGTACAACAATTTGATTTTTATTGCTATTTTGAATTGTATTCTTGATAATGTCTATTGTTCATGATTTCATATTGCATTGTCATTACAGTTATTGAAATCAAAGAAATATTGTGGCATATGCAAGAAGATTTGGCATCATTATGATGGTGGTAGTTGGGTGAGACCTTATGATCTCGACACTGATTTTGATTCTTTCCTTCTCACAAAAAAAAATAATAATAAAATTATTCATGACACTGTTACTTGGTCTCGTTCAATAAAAATAAGTATGTTGTGATTCATGTAAAGTTTGGGTTCATGCGGAGTGTGACAAAATTTACACTAAAGTTTTCAAGGTTTGACCTTATGTAATGCTGATTTGCTCTCATGTTCATAAAAATGCACAATGTTTATAAATCACATCCTCTCAACGTTTATCTCTCTGAAATTGTGAAAGACTGTTTACTGACTAAGTTTTTCATATGTGAATGCAGACCCCCAAATGAATGGGAAGCAGATCTCCCAATCTTGCCTTGTGGCAGGAACTGTGGGGTCCACTGTGATGCATGTGTTTTATACACCCCGTCCATCCCTTTTGCCAGCTCATTTTCGAGCATAAGCCCCAAAATGAAGCAGATCCAGAGTTCATGTGGACTGTAAACAAGGTGATTAAATTGTTTGGCATTTCATGCTTGGGACCTTTAACTGTTTGCAAATTTCACATTTCAGATAAGACATGATAGTTATTATCTTAATATTGGTTCATGTTGAAGGCTATATCTTGTTATTATTTTACAGAAATTACAAACCTATAATTTGAGAATATTAGGTTTGTAACACTTCATCTGATAGAGTATATACCAGACGAAATCATCCCTAGAATAGTTTGAGATTCTTATGAGGCTTTGCCCAATTGCTTATGCAGCTAATCACTTGTATAACTTGTAGCTTCTCACTTTCTCCGTACCCTGAGGGAGAGACTCCATTCATAGGATCCTGTTTGGCTAAGTCATCAACCTACAACAAGCTTAACTTCCTTATGAATATGGGAAGCAAATAATACACAAGGTTGATAATAACATCAAAGGTACATCAAAACTTCCATGGCCTTGTTCATTGTTGCATGCAGTCAATCCTATGGAATAAAAGCTAACTTCAATTTCCTACTTCCATCAGCTTGAGGACACAAACATGTTTAACAATCATTTTTATCTTTGCAAGTATGGTTCCACAGCTGAGCATTGAGTTGAGTTTTTTTTTTTTTTTTTAAACTATCGTTCCGCTTTGTTTAGACCATGCCCTATTTGCTCTTCACAGTGGAAAAGGGTTGAAATTTATGAACTTTGGAGCAAGCTATTGACATACTAATGGTGTTGAAGATGCTCTTCAGGCAGTTGATGATGATGATGTAGATCCACATCTTGAACAGATTAAAAACGAAGCTGGTGGTGAGGAAAGCGATGAAGAGGTACTCTTAGTCATCGGTGATCACTGTATCATTTTATCCCATATGAAATATGGGTACTTAATGATAGCCTTCATGGATTCATTATTTTCAGGATGAAGATTTTGTTGTAGAGAAGGATCATGGAGGCTCTCCTACTGATGATTCTGGAGACGAAGAATCAGATGTTAGTGAGAACGGTGATGACAAAGAAGTGAACTACATCAACACGCTTGTTTTTACTACTTTCCTTGTTTCAATAGAAGTTGGGTAACTAGAAAGTTCTGATACTTGATTTTGACATGGCAATTTATGCAATCACCATTGTTGTTTTAGAATGTTTTGGTGCTTTTGATTACATACTATAGCTTTTTCATCAATGTCTGGCCATGAAAGTTAATACTTCTTTCTCTTTTCTTCCCATTTCAGAAGCCTCTCAAGAAGGAAGCTAAGAAAGAAGCAACTGCTCCTAAGGCATCTTCTTCTAAGAGGAAATCCAAGGATGGAGATGAAGATGGTTCAAAGAAGAAAAAAGGATCCTAATGCACCAAAGAGAGCTATGTCTGCTTTCATGTTCTTCTCATAAGCCGAAAGAGATGCAAGTTATTTTTGGTATGCCATGTTGGTTTTTGCTTCTTGTTACCTTTAAAAGTTGAGTCCTATGATGCGTTTGGGTGTTCACAGTTCCCAAAACAGAAAGGCATGCTGCTGCCAAAATCTGGTTAAAGTAGCACACCAAAACATGCCCACACTTCTGCCCTGCTCACATCCAAACCACATTTTGAAGAATCTCAGCCAAAATGTCTATGTTACCTAAGGGTGGTGACTATTGAGTATGGCAAGTTAATGAGTTTGTAGGATATGAGTACTTAAAGGGCTGTTTGTTTTACAAATTACCACAATATGTAACATAAATATGTAATGATTATCTAAATCTATTTTTTTATAGACCAGAATACCCCCATTTTCATGCGCAGGTGTCTCTATTAGATCCCACCTCATATGTAGTGTTGGTGACTACATCTATGACTATTAATCTATATGCCTTCACTGTTTTTGAAGTTTTCCATTGAGGCAGATTGCGTTCAAAACATTCTATCTAACCCCATCATGAGACAGGTATGCTTTTAGGAGTTTTTATGGTGGTCATGGTTGTGGTATTATCTATTAATATTGTAAAAACTTCACAGTTTTATGTTGGTTATCATTGGTCATGGCATCATCTATCATTTTTCTGATGATGTCATCTCTTCTATGTAGGAGTGATTGACCCCTTGTGCATTTTGGAACAACTCAGAGGCTCAAATTGCAAAGGTGAAAGAAGCTTTTAGCAGGAAAGAGATTCTATAGAAGGTTGAAAGTTGGTACTCACAAACCATGCTAAGCAACAAATAGCAGCTCCAAAGGTCCCTCATCCCCTTCAGTGTGTTTCGTTTATTCCAACCATTTCTGTAAGATGATGCAGCCAATTTATTGTCTATGTTGTACTTAATGCCTATGTTTGTTTCAGTACGGTTTCTACCCTACAAACCAATGATCACAGGACCCTACTTTGCTTATTTGATGTTATTTAACAAACGAACATTTAATATCATGTCCAAAACAAGAACCTCAAAGAACAGCTTTTAACCATACTGGCTATGACAATTTGGTTTTCTGAGTCTCAAGCACAATAAACTAGCAGTAACAAGCTAGAGAGTCAGATTTAGTATCTTAATTGATTCCTTTAGTATTAATAGACCGTTAACTGTTTGATTGGTATCATGTTGATCATTTTGTCTTGATGAATGTTAAATGGGTGAAACATGATTACGATATTATTAAACAATCCTGTGAATTATTTTTTGAATAACTATCAGTTGCTAAGATTCAAAAAAAAAAAACAAATGAGCCTGTCGATTTTTTTTAATTCGCAGCTATTTTAGCGACGGACCAAATCTGTCGCTAATTTCTGAACTGACAACGGACGACGGATTTGAGGTCCGTCGCTCTCCTCATATTAGCGATGGATCTTGTCCATCGCTCTCCTCATGTTAGCGATGGATCTTATCCGTCGCTAATATTTTTAATGACGAAAAATTCGAGTGGTTTTTTTCTGAATTTCAGTGACGGATTATTTATTTTTGCGACGAATCTTATCTGTCGCTACTATGCGACAGACATTATCCGTCGCAGTTTAAACGACGGATTTTATCCATCGAAAATAAAAAAAATGACCCAGTAAACAACGACGGACCAGGCGACGGATGAAATCCGTTGTTTATTTGGTTTTACGATGGATTTGGTCCGTCGTAAATTCACAATTTTGGCGTAGTGATTCTTTATTTTCATGATAACATTGATAATCACAAGAGCATTCAGGATAACCACAACCTAAACTAAAAATTGTCTTACTATGAGACCCGTATCCTAGCTCGTACTATTCCTTAGGCTTCCGCGGTCCTCCCGATCGAATTACGGTGACCCGCGACTTGTAACTGGCATTTGCACATGACCTTGAGTCACATGTTGTCAACCCAAGACTTGTATCCTCATGACCGCGCCATCGCCGCAGTTCCGACACCGCTCTCACTCGCTAAGGCGATACCCGAGCCAGGAGATGTGGGCCCGTGTTCAATTCGAGGAAAATGCCGCACATTTGCAAACCCAAGAGAACATGTCCCATCAATCAATCACATCACATCCCATCATGTCAAGTACAAGACTAACCTCAAAGTCAAACTCTCTCTCTTACAACCCATACCTAGTCAAGTACACCCATCCATCACTCACCATCTCTCTCCCATCATCTCTCTCTCTCTCTCATTCTCTCTCTCCATTTTCAAGCAACCCCAAGGAAGAGGAGCTAGTGTGGCCCACCTTCATACCACCCAATCCCACCATCCAAGCTTCATCTCCACCGTTGAATCATGATCCATTAGAGCTAAAGATGAGGAGAAGTCCAAGAAGTGATCAAAGGTGGGTGTTTCTAGAGTAGATCTTGACCTTTGGATCCTAGTGGGACCCATTTTGATGTATGTGACGTAGATCCTAAAGGGGCCCATAGTGGCGGGGTCCCTCCATCATCCGATTTCTCTCTTCTTCTCTCTTTCCCCCTCTCTCCTTTTTTCTCATTTTTTTATGATGATGTTGCTTCTGTGATTTGGGTAAACCTGTGGTTATGCTTCTTATGAGATAAATGTACGTTGGAAAATCCTCCTTGTAGGATCCTAGGATCGGAATCTGGCATATGCGCGCTAGGAGCTGAGAATGGGGTATTACGGAGGTTGTCGGCACCAGATTGGGCGATCGAGAATTTTGTGAGCCCCGTTTAAGAGTTTGGAGCATGACACTTACAGTTCAGTCTTTTTACTCTTTCAGCTTTTGATTTTTCCATCGATGGCTTCACGTTGTGTCAACCTTTTTTAAAGATCTTTAACAGGTAGCCGTTTTCAAATACAACTATTTTTTAGTAGGGTATTCTTTTTTTTTTTCTTTCTTTCTTTCTTTTCAATTCTTCTTAGTGAACATGATGGACAAATTCCCCAAGCTGGTTCCTTCCATGCTTAGTGACTATTAGGTTAATAGTTCAATATTGAACTGAAGCTTTAACGTGTAAGCTAGGTGTGACATGTGAAATCATGACTCAATCAATGTTGAAAACTTCTAATCATGAATTAACAATTCGAACTTAACTATGAAATTTAAACAGATGGCTGAATCCAAGAGTCATAAATTACCAACATTATGTATCTTATAATTCTAAATAAAGATGGCTGTCAAAATCACTTCGAATTCACAAGAATTTCCAGAAAATTTTTAAAAATTTTCCACAATTTTTGCTCAAAACCAAGAAAAACTGATTAGGTAATCTAATCTCCCATCCCCAACCTAAAATCTATATTGTCCTCAATGTAAAAGATATAAGCATGCAATGCACATAAGACAACGAAAGTAAAGGAGAAGTGATGGAAAGATAGTACCTGATGAAGGAGTTAAGAGGCTTCTTCCAAAGAGATCTCAGCATGATGGTGGTTCAACATAAGACTCAATCCAACAAAAGCAAACTATCCTAAAACAACTGGAAAGCAAACTGCCCTAATGGCATAAAGCCGACTATCCTAAAACAACATCAAGCAAACTATCCTAGTCCTATGAAAGCATGGGAAAAACTACTCAGTCATACTACAAGGTTCCTCTTCCGGCCAGTATCTTGATAAATTTCTCGGTAGGTTTCTCAACAAGATCATCCAAAAGCCCTTTTTGCAATAGGCTTGGATGCCCTGGAGCATGAATTTCCAGAGAAATTTATGAACCTCAGCATAAAATTGTCGTTGAATCGCCTGAGGTATCCAAAGTATATACGATTCACCCGTAACACAAAGTTTCAATGTTAGTATAACATGGTGAATTAGAGACTATAAATAAATTTCAGAAAAAATTGTAAAAAGTGATGTAGCCTCAACACATTCCGAAGTTTCAGACTCCGATTCAATTTTCAGCTCCTCCTTTAATGGTAAGCATTCAAGATCTATGGAGGGAAGGATTTCAGAGTAAGGGTTCCCTCGGTCTATGATAACCATCGAAGTATTGTCTTGCAAGACATCAACTATAGGATTGTTTAAATATGCAAAGCGTGTCAAGCAATCATCCAAAGAGTTAGAAAATTCCACATTGAAATCTGTAATGAGATGCTCAAGGACTCCATCGTCTTTAAAAGTATATGGAGGTATGCTCTCTTGCTCCAGCCCTACACAGACAGATTGAGGGTCAGTAGATGAAGTATTGATGTGAGGACTTTGTTCATTGATACTACTCAGAAGAGGCATTGAATCGTCAAAATTTGACAGTTCAAATGGTGATCTCAACTAGGTGGTTTCAAATTCTAGAATCTTATCGGGCAACTTGTCCATTTCCCTAATCATATCATCATTCAATTTAGGGGAGTGGTCCAAACATGTCTCACAAGAGTTAGAAGGGTTGGTCGAAAGGAGCTTATCTTCCACTTTTAAATCAGACATGTCGGGTGAGTGGAGTAACTCATTATGACCGATCACTTCGTGTGCTTCTTGTTCATTGACCTGGACCAAACTTGAGATTGATTCCAAGAGGATGTGGGCTACACATTCATGATCGTCATCCCAATACGCATCATCTTCCAATTCCGTACCGTACACACGTGGGATGGGATTGCTTTCCTCACATTCTGTTCCTAGATTGGGTTGAGGTTCGAATAAACTAACATCCCCCTCATCATTGAAACCAAGTGTGTCATGTGAGTGAAGTGTGTCATTATCAGTATATTTAAAAGACACCCATATCTCTTAACCATTCTTTTGAACAGTCAACGAGATCGACTCATCGGGAAATTGAACCGTATGCTCATTAATGGAATCAAACTCCTCATTCCAAATTCCAGAGTTCTCCACAATCACATCATGTGAACTCCACTGTTGAATATCTTTTCTAAGTTCTTGCAGTCTTTGGAGTGTATTTTGCGGGCTGAGCTCTAGAGTTTGGAAGAAATTTTGAATTGAATTCTCTTAGATTGTTTCTAGTTGGATCTCAAATGTAGGGGATCCAAGAGAATAATCATTATAACATGTTATTGGTTCAACTTCCCAATTTTGATGTTACCACTAGTTATAGCCATACGGATCATAGGTGGGAGAATATGATGGTTAATAATAGTCCTCATTCCTATAATTATGATCGCGTAAGGACTTCTTAACCAATGAAGCATAATATTCCAGTTGATTCTCGATGATGTTTTCAGAAAAATTTTGAGACGTGGGTAATTTCGTCATATAATCATCTGACCGCCCTTCCTAATATCTCCTATCCATCTCAGCATAATGATGTACCCACTCTTGCATGGTAAAACCCTAACTCTGAATCTAATCTTAAGAAAAATAAAAGAAAAGATCCTACAACAGTATGGAAAGTAAGAGGAGGATAAGTTAGAAGGAAGTTACCAAATTAGAAGTTCCGATGTTAAGATCCTGCAAAAGAAATTAGTTTCTAAAAATAGAAATTCTAAAGTTAGAAAGTTTTTAAAAATAAAAATAGAAAGTTAGTTTCTAAAATGGAAAGTTTCTAAACCTAGAAATAGAAAGCTAAGTTAGTTTCTAAAAAATAAAAGAAATCCTAGAGTTAGAAAATTTCTAGAAAAACAAAACTTAATCCTAAAAATAGAAAAATAAAAAATTAGAAAGAGATCACCAATTTAGAAAGTCTATCTCAGAGTCCTACAAAATTAGAAAGTTAGGTTAGTTTTTTAAAAAAAGTTAAATAGAAAAACCTAAACCTAAGTTAGAAAACCCTAATCTTAACCTAATTATAAAACTAGTTAATTTCAGAAAAACGCAACCGTCAGTCCCCGGCAACGGCGCCAAAAACTTGTTCACTACCCCAAGTATAGGATTGTAATGTACTAATAAACTCGGTAAGACCGAGGTCGAATCCACAGGGACTGAACCTTGTACGTAATCTGAAAGTAACCAGAACTAGAACTAGACGAAGCTGTAATCTAAATCAAGGAATTTTAAGAGAATAATTGTGAACTATTTATCTAAAACTTGTAAAATTCAAAGGTGGGAAACTAGGGTGCCAAGGATCCACTTGTAGAGATCAGGGTGATCTATGCTTGATTCATAAACACAACTGGATTTAGAGTCCCATCTTCATCCAGCTGGAAGATATTTCATTAAAATCCAAATCTGAACTTCCTTTGATCTAGTTTTCAAGAGATGAGAGGTATGAGAATTAGAATTAATTCTGTCACAAAATCATGCCCATGAGACAAAGCAAACAACATAATTTAGCCAAGCCACATCTAATCTAAGGGAGTTATGAGCGTTAGGAAGGGTTTCATCATCCAACCATGCCCGTAAGACGATGGTGAACAATAGGGCTCCCACATTCATAATCCTTATAATGAACAGAACATGCTTAGAGCCATAGCAGATCCATTATAATTAAAGTCACAATAAACCATTAAAGACTAAAAACATTCCATATAATCAAACTATAATCAAAGAGAGTTCAGTTAAACATGAATCAAAACCGTAGAAAACTCCCCATCACGCAACAAGCTTCACCTCTTAGCCTTAGCTAAGAGGTTTAGCTTATCATAGATATGATCAAACTAAGATCTCTTAAACACATCAGAGGAAAGAAAAAAACTAAAGAGAAAAGGAGAAGGAAGTTAGACTCCTCTTGTGCCAGCCGTCCTTAGCTCTCCCTCTCTCCTCGTCTTGCTCTCCACTCCATGTCCAAAAGATGCACCTAGCTGATGATCCTCACATCCTTGGATGATTTGCTCTCCACATTTTCCTCTCCTTTTATAAGCATAAAGGGTGGTGGAGAACTGGAATTTACGCACAAGAGCTTGCACAACAAGCTGATTTGCGTGCGCAGTGAAAGGGAAACACAAAATGTCTTGTATTTGGTGGCAATTTTGGTGTGCTAATCGTGCCAAACTTCTGATTTGGCTCCATGGTCAGGGTAAAGAGGCCCTACCCGAGCTTTTGGACGGATTGGATAAGAGATCCGACCATCATCTAGGCCATACAATGCACCGCAATGTCTGGGGAAAATCGGACGTGCGTTGCATGCGAATCTTCCTACGCTGAGATGCTCGGTGGGCCCCACAGTGATGTTTTCAACGAAATCCACCCCGTTCATTGGATTCTTGGTGAAATTTCAGTCAAAAAAGAGTGGTTTTGGTCGAGTTTTGGTGCGGTTCACTGTATTAAATCAACTCGCCATTCATCTTGCGTCTTTCGACGATTCACATGTGTATGTGTGCATGGGGCCAAAAACTCAACATGGCTTGGGTTGTGGCCACCCTCTGAGTCAATTGGACGGTCCCAATCATCCATTGGTACGAGCACGGTGGGCCACAACATGCCACAACGTGGTTGCTGTTTGGAAGAAGAGTCGGGTCAACCGACATTGACCAGGATGCTTGGTCCAGTGCGGCTCCGCCATGTACATGTGTACAGGCATCACGTGTGTGGGTCCCACGGTGATGCTTATGAGAAATTCGCTCCATCCATCCATTTTTTCATCCTATTTAAGGGGTCGAGACCAAAGTTGAAGTATATCCAGATATCAAGTGGGCCCCAAATCGATGATTCATGGGCTGATCTGACTGCTGGGCCACTTTCACAAGGATCCAATGACTGAAATTCGACGTGTACAGTTAATTTAGGGTCCTCAAGCCAGATATAAAGTTTCGAGCAGAACGGATGGTGGGAACCCTGTGATTTTACATTCTGTACGACTTTTCGGCGATTTCCTTAGATCTTTGGCGTGTAAATTCTTCAATCTCAGTCTCCTAGGATCCGTCCCTTGCCTTGGTGATTCTTGAGCATTAAATCCATACTTTTAATACCTTTTTCAATCCAAGCTCTTTAAATTCACCTTGCAACAAAAACACGATTAAAATAGGACGTTAAGCATGATCATGTTCGTAAAATTAGGTAATAATTGGGGTCTAATATGCAATATTTGACCCTCAACAATGGCGCACAATTGTTCTCTGATCATCCCAACCTAACCTAAGAGAACTTTGGGGGTCACAAATCATTTTCAGAACTCTTGCCAGTGTGACCGTGGAAATCCATGGATCCCATAAGATCAATCTTGCTAGACTCAGATTGATCACGGATCCGATATTTGTTCCCATCCGTTCTGATAATTATCCACTTCTAAAATATTGATAATCATCGTGAGTGCACTGATCGTCTTAGGAAAAAACTCCCATTTCAGAAGGATTGTGTGAGATGGCCTTGCTGAGCATATCTGGATTTGTGACAAGATCCATGTCTCGACGAGTCTTTTACAGCCATGTTGAACACATTGTCTGATCAGTTACACAAGCCACACATATTAGGGCTATATGTCATTCATCATGGTATTTTATCCATAGATGTGTGTATGGCTCTGTACCATTTTGCAGGTGATGTGGCATCGAAGGAGGTGGGGTAAAAGATATTCTTGAGGCATGAATGAGATTCCATCCATCATTAAGCATGTAGTATTGACACGTAGCGGCATCGCGTAGATGTGCTAAAAATGAGTGTAAATAAGTTTCCTATTCAATAAAGACAGCTCACTATTTTACATTTTTACAATTCATTTAATAAACAATAATTTGATGGTTAGGATTGCTTTAATGGTATGATTTTCGAGCTATGCTCCATCCATAATCCGTTCCATAACTTTGGACTATCCATTTTATAAACACTAATTGGATGGCGTTAGGATTGCTTTGATTGGTGTGATCTATCCCACAACTTGGGAAGCTCTTGTTAGTGTAGACACCCCACCATAGAAAAATCAAATCATCGGCTGGTGACTAGCTAACGGACAATTGGCGTTGCAAATCCTATACCTCGAGAATTCTAAAAGATTTTGCATGTAAATGAAATGCCAAGTGTCCGTCAACCAGCAGTAGGCCAACGGTTTTCCTGGCTTATATAAACACCATTCGCCCCCTGTTCAACAGGGGCAAAAGTGGCAGGAGTTGTGTAGAAGTTTTTCATTTTTTCTTGGCTTTCGTTCCCTAAAAATGAGGGGGTTCTGTTACCTAGGATCTTCTTCAATTAATCATACCTACGCTTAGGTTCTACCTTAGCCAACAACAGTAAAGCCAACCTTGTTGCACCAAGAGTAGAATCAGGATTAGGGACATCTGATTATCTCTTTTACAACTCAAGAAAAGGGTGTTTGACTTCCCTCTTCTCTTTCCCATATCTTAATCAAGCTCAGAGCGCGGTCCATCATATACATTCCATCACAAGTTAACCCTACTTCCTGTTCATTCTTCTTTACAACATTTACCTTTTATTGCTTTATTTTATTATGTTCGCGTGCTTGGGGCCTCAACTTTGTGAAGTAAGGTTAGGATCTTTTATCTTTCATGCATGGTTATTTATTATTATGTTTGTCTGCCCATTTCTTTTGACTTTGTGAAGCAAGCTTAAGATCTTTTATCTTTCCTGCTTGTTTATTTTTTATTTTGTTTGCCTGCCCATTATCTTTTAACTTTATAGAGTAAGTCTAGGATCTCCTTACTTTTTCCTTTTTGCATGTCCCGCCTTCTTATGGAGTTATGTGTATCATGTCCATATGACTAACTTTTCTTGCAAATATATGATTTTCCTGAAAACTATACGTCCCTTAAAGTGGAGACCGAACACGAGTACGGTTAAGAGAAGATGCCTAACCTTTTCTCTCATAACCGAGACCCTCACCAAGATTTTCAGGATCGTCGGCCAATTACAGGAGTCATTAAGGTCGAAGGATTTTTACGATTTTTTGGCCTTACCAAGCGAGTTTATTCCTTTGGCCGATCGTGAACTGTTACCTCGTTAATCGGTTAGTGGTAACTCCAACCTTTTCAAATGAGTGTTCTGGCCACCTTAGAAAGGTATTGCGCGACCAAAAAAGTTAAAACATACTAAACAAACCATATACATATGGTTGTATTCACTCCAAAAAGATCAACCACACATAACAATGAAAACACCATCTCGTGAAAGATAAACTTCCACTAGGCATCGCATATTCACCATTGCGCGCGCACATGTTGGGGAAGGGCATTCACATATAGCTATACATCTGTGACACATGTAGGGAGTATGGATCGCCACCATTTTTTTAAATGATGGATAACTATCACGAGATTTATGTTTAAGAGAAGAATTAGACAATCACCAGCCTAAGCAGAAAAATACAACTGTGCGTGGGCTTTAAGGTCGGTAACAACTGAGCCAGATTCAGATTAGACAATGATCCTTCTTGTGTGGATGTCGGTGTTGGTTGGTGCTTGTAAAGTTCTGTGGGCCCACCATGATGTATATGCTTTATCTATACCATCCATCCATTTTTCCAGCTCATTTTAGGGCATGAGGCAGATCCAAATCTTAGGTGGACTGCACCATAAGACACGTTGGTGATTGAATGCCCATTGTTGAAAACTTCTTGGGGGCCACCAAAGTTTTGGATCAAGCTGAAATTTAAATATCAAAAAACAGGGCAACATCGATGGCTAAAAACCTAGTGACTAAACATCAACCATTAAATGAGCCAAATCGAAATCTCAGGTGGACCACACGAAAAGAAAACAATAGTGACTGAACGTTGACCATTAAAAACCACCTTGGTTTGCCGACGGATTTTTGTGATAGGTCGATGGCTTTTAGCTGTCGGGGAAACCACTACACGACCGTCGGCGTTGGTCATTTTTTTGGTAGTGTTTGTGTTTTCCCTTCCAGGTTTGTGTGACTTAATCAACAGGTTGGATGGTGAATAAACATTATAATGAACCCTATAATAGTTTTTAATTATGGGGTGTTTAATGACCACTATTTCCTATGGTGTGGCCCACCTGAGATTTGGATATGCCTCTATTTTGGGTCATGCCCTAAAATGAGCTAACAAAATGGATAGATAGCATGGATAAAACATATACATCATAGTGGGGTCTACATATTGATGACCACTACCAACGTGGTACTAGAAGGGTCACTACTAAATCTGAGTCCAGCTGCGCCCATTGTCCGCAATCCGGGGCATTGATCTATTCGGCCTTACTGTCAATGGATGATGTTGGGAGAATTTTCTACAAAAGACTATCCTTCTATAGAAATTTCATGTTCTTCAAACAGACAATCAATATAGAAATACAACAAAACCCAATTTATTTGGATAAAGGCCTGAATTAGTGGCTGGTTTGTTGTGACTAGGATTTTTTTCTGCATGGCATGAAACCTAGTAGATTAATTATCTAGAACGAGTATATTCCCTGTACGGAAAACTTTCAGGCATGTAAATTACGCATGGAGTCCAGTTGCTAGGACCACCCATATGTGTGAGTGTCATCGAACCTGTCTATTAGATATGCCCCAAATGTTAAGCCTGGGGTAAAAAATCCATCCTAATCTACAACGTAGGTGGGCCACATGGGTTTATGCCCACCATGGAAACATCCACATGGAAGGTGAGCTTGAATGCATATACCCTACTGAAATTACTTAAAGGATACAACAAAACTAAAACATTCAATAATTTAGATGTTGAGAATTTGATATTCTTTAATTATATATAGATTTATCATTATTGTAAAAGAGAAGGAAAGAAGATGAAAATATTACGAACCGGCTATAGCACATGTGATCACGCTTTCCTTAAAGTGTTGTTTTCCCATTCTCAAAATAATTGAGATGGTTTATAGGCTATAGGCAAATAGCTTCTAAGATATACAACAGGCCTGTGTATGGTTCTGCGTTGAGCAAGCATGAAGAAACCACTAGTAGATCTCTATAAACATAATTTACTAGCAGATGAAAACTAATTTACTAGTAGATGAAAACTTAAAGGAAAATTCTCAAATCAAAAAGAAAGATTAAAAATGAATTTTAGCTATGCCGAATTAAGACCACTATGCTGGTTTGGTTCTTTTGGACTTGTTGACTTAGGTTCGTATTGAACCTGCTGGCTTGATTAGAGAACACTTGGAGCTTTATTGGTTCATATGAGAGAATGAGTCTAATGGTTTGTGATATTGAAATGAACCAACCAAGCTTAGTTTATTAGGCAATGATAGATGGACATTCTGGTCAAAGGTCATAACTACAATTGACCGTTTCTGAATTTTGGTGAGAAACTAGCTGTTATTTGGCAATTTTTAACCGTTTTACATATAGGAAAACTAGCAGCATACTAGCCGTTTATGACTGTTGGGCTAGCCACATGCAGCAGTTTCTACATGGTCTAGTTTATTAGTTCATGAGCAGTTACACCAGGCCTCTTAAACGACTAGTTTTAGCCCCTATATAAAGCAAATAGGTCTCTCTCAGACCTCTTATCCACAGACCTAACCCATCTCTCTTAGCCATTGTCGCATCGCAACTTACACCTATCTTGTGCTGGTTCGCGTAAGGTCATGAGGGAGTGACCCATCTGCGACACGATGCCATGTGCGAAGTGCACAGTGCACCACTAGCACTTATACAGCCACACTGCCTCACATGCCCATGCCCTTCCACCGAGCCTGAGCCTGAGACCGTGATTGTAACTGAGCCCGAGCCCATGCCCATGCACATGCGTGCCCATGTGTTGCAGTGCTTCGCATTGAAACACACAAGTCTTGGTACTTCTTTGATTCACTAAGCAAATAGTAAGGTACTCAACATCCTACTTATTAAGAAAAAAATTTCTTCTCCCCTTTTCAATATGGGACTATTCCCAAAACGTAAAAAACCAAGTTTTTTTTCATAAATCTTTTATATATTTATATATAATTTTTTATTTAAAATATTTTTAATCAAAACATTTTCCATAACAATCTCCCACTTGATTGAAAATTATTTTTAAAGAAAAAACACCAGCCATACTAGACACAACTTATATGTATAAAGATATCTTTCAATTTGAATCTTTCTTTATTATAAGTATCTCAAAGTTCTATCAAAATTCTTGTTGGACGCAACTTTGAACCAGTTATTCCTATATAACAAAGTCAGAGATATCATACACATACTTGCTTTGTTTTATTACAGTACCAAAAAATCTTGCTCAAAATAATTAATGGTCATGTGCTTATCCTATTTCATGAACAATCCCGAGAGAAAATCTAACTCTCATGAGAGACAGCATCACGTCTATGTTCATGTAGGTGAAATCCTTTCAATGTCTCCGTTACTATTAAGACACCTGTCATTTTAAATTAGATTTTATTAAGAGCTCTAAGACTCAACCCTCTATCTATAACTCCTAGCACTATATATTCTGAATGTGGTTTATATAATTTTAGTGCTAAAACTTTTCACATATCAGTAACTCGTTTTTACTCATTGAACCCGAACTTAGAGAATTTCTAATTTTAGGTTGGGTTTCCATCACTGATGGAACTTTGGTTGAAGAATTTCAACCCTATCCCTCTAGATGTTGCCTATACTACCTATCTTGTTATAGGTTTATTAAAAGGATCGGTCAAGTTATTACTTGATTTCACATAGAAAATTGCAATGATTCCATATTGAATCAATTGTCTCATATAGTCATTTCATAAACTTATATGTATATACTTTCCATTATAAGTACCAATGTAGACTCTAGTTAATATGGCTTCACTATCATAATGTAGTGAAACAGCTAGTATAGGTTGCACATAGAAAGGAAATTCTAATAAAAGATCCATTATCCACTTAACCTCTTTTCCTGTTGCAAGTAGGGCTACGAACTCAGACTCTATCGTCGAGTGAGTTATATAGGTTTGTTTCTTGGATCCCCAAGACATAACTGCACCTTATAAAGTGAAGACCTACCCTACAGTGGACTTGTTATCCCATGCATTCGATATCCAACTTGCATTGGTATATCCTTCTTCTAACGCAGGGATGAACGTGATGAGCTCGATCACTATCTTCCTCAAGGATAACTACTCCGAATCCATGGAGCTTCTCCGGACTCCTCACAGAGACTTCTCAAATCCACAAGGAAAAGAAATATAAATAATTTTAAAATATATGAAAGAAACCTATTGATTGATTGATATATTAAATGAGTGTACAACTCTTTAAATAGGGATACTAAGAGCAGGAAGAAGTTTAAGAATTAAACTATAACTAAAACTCCCTAAAATTTGTAACTTACTATAAATAGTAAATTTTCTATTTATAGTGTCCTATGTGGCTTAACCACGTTATTCTCCTAATTTTTCTAAACACTTTTCATGTTGGGCGCAACTCCTAAAACCCAACAGATGAAGAGTTATAACCAAACTAAAACTAACTATTTATTGTAAAAAAAAAAATGGAATTAAACAGGGAATTTGACCATCGATATGATGGAATCTCACAACTTCGGCGTGGGCAACCTGGCATATCTAGGTTGGTTGGCTAAAGTAGGTCGTCCTACCCTAAAATCATATATGGTACGTCGAGTAACTCATTCCGGTGAGATATGCCTGTTTTAAGGTTCACAGTCTTGATGACTTCTGCATCTGATCGGGCCTTCTCTGATCTATATTAGACATGAAAGTGTCCGTGACCCACTCTACATCAATCCCCTCCACTTCAAAAGAACTCATCATCCAGTTCTCGTGTTACTTCGATTCATGATACTCGGTCTGATGCACCGTAACGATACCCGGATCAAAAGTTATGATCAATTTACAGTCCACCTTCTTTTGGTCCAACCGTACTAGGAATGTATCTGTGACACGTTCTACATCAGACCCCTTCGCTTGGAAAAAATTCATCCTCGAGTTACTCAAGGGATTTGGTTCATGATTCTGAGATAACTTTTAATGCCGATGTTTATTAGCTGTTTTCTTATACTTGGCATTAGGCTCTTAAGTTGACACAATACATGTACTCATGCTCTCCTTGACTTAGCTAGTATAGATCGGTTCCTTCACTTCTGCCTTCAAGATCTCACATTCCTTCTGATAATGTGTGAAATTAAGTAGACTTATCCTTGTGACAAGATCAATGTGGTTCTGTATATCTCGTATGAGAGACAATTTATTAGGGAGTTCATCGAGCACAATCACCTTGAACTCCTGCAACACTGGTTTCAAATCTCCTGGGATATTCACATGCTCCATATACTCTTTCTTTTTAACTAATGCATATATATCTCTTGTTTCCTCATATTGTTTAACAAAAGCCAATTTAGTTGTGAGAGACTATTCCTTAACTTTAGAAATTTTAGGTTGGTTCTCCGTTCCTATAGAGGCGAGGCCAATCTTTCTACCGTCTTTAGTAAATATAATTAAATGCATTATCCCGACCTCTATGTGTAGCAATAATATCAATATTATTTTACCATGGTCGACCAAGTAACATATAACAAACTTCTATGTCGATTACATCACAAACCACTTGATCCTTCTAATTTTTACCAATTGAAAAAGAGACAATGTATTGTTCGGTTACCTCTGTTTTATATACATCATTGATCCATCCAATCATGTACAGAGATGGGTGCTTTTTTGTTTTTAGTTGCAGATTTTACACCATCATTTTCGACACGAGATTCTCACTGCTCCTGACAACGATGATTACATTACAGACTTTTTGGCTTACAGTTTACCTCGTTCGAAAGATGTTGTCTTGCTATAATTCTATTTCTACCTTTGGCATGTATAACGGCTTCATCATGATTAAAGTGGTGGCTTGCGATTTACCATCATCTGATGGTGCTTTGCAGAAATTAGGATTTTGTTGTACAGTAACTACGGGCGACTGAGCATCACTTTGAGCTCAGGGAGTAATTAGCGTATCTGTAATACAGTTGAGGGTTACCTACAGCCCTTGCATGGTAAACTGACTCTCTCGGTGGAAAATTTTCTTTCTTTCCAAAAGATAATGAATCCCTAGATCACCATCCACATGATTTTTGTTCATACCTTTATTGTTTGTCATCGGTCCAAGGGGATTTCTCACTCTGATATCAATTGACGCAGGAATGAACATGATGAGGTCGATCACCGTCTTCCTCAAGGATAACTACTCTGAATCCACGGAGCTTCTCTGGACTCCTCACAGAGACTTCTCGAATCCACGAGGAAAAGAAATAGAAATAATTTTAAAATATATGAAAGAAACTTGTTGATTGATTGATTTATTAAATGAGTGTACAACTCTTTAAATAGGGATACTAAAAGTAGGAAGAAGTTTAAGAATTAAACTATAACTAAAACTCCCTAAAATTCGTAACTTACTATAAATTGTAATTTTTCTATTTATAGTAAGTGTCCTATGTGTCTTAACCACATTATTCTCCTAATTTTTCTAAACACTTTTAATGTTTGGAGTAACTCCTAAAGCCCAACAGATGAAGAGTTATAATCAAACTAAAACTTACTATTTATGGTAAAAAAATGAAATTAAACATGGAATTCAACCATCGATATGATGGAATCTCACAAATTTGGCATGGGCAACCTGGCATATCTAGGTTGGTTGGCTAAAGCAGGTCGTCCTACCCCAAAATCATATATGGTACGTCGAGTAACTCATTCCGATTTGCGAGATATGTTTGTTTTAAGGTTTTGACAGTCTTGATGACTTCTGCCTCTGATCGGGCCTTCTCTGATCCATCTTGGACATGAAAGTGTCCGCGAGCCACTCTACATCAGTCCCCTCCACTTCAAAAGAACTCATCATCGAGTTCTCGTGCTGCTTCGATTCATGATACTTGGTCTGATGCGCCGTAACGATACCTGAATAAAAAATTATGATCAATTTATGGTCCACCTTCTTTTGGTCCAACCGTGCTAGGAATGTATCTGTGACACGTTCTACATCAGACCCCTCCGCTTGGAAAAAACTCATCCTCGAGTTACTTAAGGGACTTGGTTCATGATTCTGAGATAACTTTTAATGCCAATGTTTATTAGCCATTTTCTTATACTTGGTATTAGGCTCTTGAGTTGACACAATACATGTACTCATGCTTTCCTTGACTTAGCTAGTATGGATCAGTTCCTTCACTTTCCTTTTGATAATATGGAAAATTAGGCAGACTTATCCTTGTGACAAAATCAATGTGGTTCTGTATATCTCGTATGGGAGGCAATTTATTAGGGAGTTCATCGAGCACAATCACCTCGAACTCCTGCAACACTAGTTTCAAATCCCCTGGGATGTTCACATGATCCATATACTCTCTCTTTTCAATAATGCATATATATATCTTGTTTCCTCATATTGTTTAACAAAAGCCTATTCAGTTGTGAGAAACTGTTCCTCAACTTTAGAAATCTTAGGTTGGTTCTCCGTTCTTATAGAGACGAGGCCAATCTTTCTACCATCTTTAGTAAATATAAATGCATTATTCCAACCTCTATGTGTAGCAATAATATCAATATTATTTTACCATGGTCGACTAAGTAACATATGACAAACTTCTACGTCGATTACGTCACAAAGTACTTGATCCTTATAATTTTTACCAATTGAAAATGAGACAATACATTGTTCAGTTACCTCTGTTTTGTAGACCTCATTGATCCATCCAATCATGTACGGAGATGGGTGCTTTTCTATTTTCAGTTGCAGCTTTTACACCATCATTTTTGACACGAGATTCTCAATGCTCCTGATAACGATGATTACATTACAAACTTTTTGTCTTACAGTGCACCTCGCTTGAAAGATGTTGACTTGCTGTAATCCTATTTCTACCTTTGGCATGTATATCGGCTTCCTCACGATCAAAGTGGTGGCTTACGATTTACCATCATCTGATGGTGCTTTACAAAAATCGAGGTTGTGTTGTACAGTGACTACGGGCGATTGAGCATCACTTCGAGATCAGGACGGAATTAGCACATCCGTAATACAGTTGAGGGTTGCCTGCAGCCCTTGCATGGTCAACTGACTCTCCTGGTGGAAAGATTTCATTCTTTCCAAAAGATAACGAATCCTTGGATCACCGTCCACATGATTTTTATTCATACATTCGTTGTTTGTCATAGGCCCGAGGGGAGTCCTCGCTCTAATACCAATTGACGCAGGGATGAACATGATGAGGTCGATCACCATCTTCCTCAAGGATAACTACTCCAAATCCATGGAGCTTCTCTGGACTCCTCATAGAGACTTCTCGAATCTACAAGGAAAAGAAGTAGAAATAATTTTAAAATATATGAAAGAAACTTGTTGATTGATTGATATATTAAACGAGTCTACAACCCTTTAAATAGGGATACTAAGACTAGGAAGAAGTTTAAGAATTAAACTATAACTAAAACTCCCTAAAATTTGTAACTTACTATAAATAGTAAATTTTCTATTTATAGTAAGTGTCCTATGTGACTTAACCACATTATTCTCCTATTTTTTCTAAACACTTTTGATGTTGGATGCAACTCCTAAAGTCGAACGGATGAAGAGTTTTAATCAAACTAAAACTTACTATTTATAGTAAAAATGGAATTAAACATGGAATTCGGCCATCAATATGATGGAATATCACAAATTCAGTGGGGGTAACCTTGAATTTCTGGGCTTGTTGGGTAAAGTAGCTCATCCTACCCCAAAATCATATATGGTACATCGAGTAACTCGTTCCGGTTTGCAAGATATGCCTGTTTTAATTTTTTGACAGTCTTGATGACTTCTGCCTCTAATCAGGCCTTCTCTGATCCATCTTGAACATGATAGTGTCTGCAACCCGCTCTACATCACTTTCCAATACATCAATAAACTAAGTAAAATAACCCTAAGTTTTTTGTTGCTTTTAAGTAACTAAGAACTTTACTAATTGCATTCCAATGTTCCATACTAAGGTTGCTAATAAACCTACTAAGTTTACTCACAGCATATGCAACGTTTAATCTGGTGCATTACGTAACATACATTAGACTACCTATAGCACTTGCATATTCAAGTTGTGCAACAACTCTTTCGTTAATCTCATTCAGCTTAATGCTTGGATTAAATGGAGTTTTTGCTTTTTTATTTTTAAATGATTAAACTCTTTTAATATCTTCTCAATGTAATGAGACTAATGCATCCCATCACGCCCACTATGTTTTTTAACTTTGATATATAGAATGGTATCCACTTGTCCAAAATCTTCCATTTTAAATATGGAAGACAAAAACTTCTTTCTTCCAGTTACATTTTTTATTTTATTACTTATTATTAACATGTCATCAACAAACAGGTAAATAATAGTTATACAGTTACCATTAACTTTAGAATATATGCATTTATTAATTACATTATGCATGAAATCATGAAATAGTATTTTTGAATCAAACTTCTCATACCACTGTTTAGGTGCTTGTTTTAGTCTATACAAAGATTTAATATATTTACAAAATTTCTTCTCATTTTCTAGTAGAACGAACCCTTCGGATTGTTACATGTATACATTCTCATTGAGGTCACCATTCAGGAAAGCTATCTTTATATTCATTTAGTGGATATGAAGATAATGTATGGATGCTAGCGCAAATAAGATCCTATGGATATTTCTTCCTGAATACTTACTTATACCCTATGGGTTTAGAATCTAGAGGTAAGTTCAGTAGTTCCCATGTTTGATTTGACACTATTGATTCCATCTTATCGTCTATGGCTTCCTTTCAAAAAGCTGGGTCTCTAGAAGACATGGCCTCACTAAAGATTTTAGGGTTATCTTTTATAACCATTACTATAAGTATCTTCCTGAAAACATTCTCTCTATCACCTTCTACGAGATGAAAAAAATACACTAAGAGTCTATTTATTCAGAGTCAAGATTCTTTTCTACTCTTACCATTTAGCTCTAATGAGGTTTGTTATGGGTAAAAATGGATTGACCAGATGAATAAACTCTAAGACTATCATGAGGGCCAAAAAATCACACCGACCTTACCCTCAGGTACTAACATCGGCCTCAAAGGTCAGCCTCGAATAAAGACCTTGACTTCGAAGGTTGGCCTCAACCTTGGGAACCAACTTTGGAGGTCGGCCCAAATACCAACCTCGACCTCGGGAACCAACTTTGGAGGTCGGCCTCGAATACCGACTTCGTCCTCGAGATAGAAATATATTTACAATATATAAAGATAGGATTATCTTTCGAGATATTTGCTATAAAGATAAGATTATCTTCCAAGATATTCGCAGGATATAAGAAAATCAATCACGTCATGTCCGGAGAAGATCTCTTCTGCAATACGCATCCACCATAGAGAAGCATTGTCATATACGACACTGCCCTCCAAAGGCCATAAATAAGGACTCCTCCTATGATGAAAGGTACACATATAACACCCGATTCTTCTACTACTCCTGCAAGTCCATATCATGACTTAGACATCGAAGTGTCCTCGGCCTTAACCAACACCCTCAATGTCTTCTCTTGTTTCATAATAAATTACAGGTACTTCAGTGAGTAGGAGTTGAGAAAGGATAGACCAGATTTCTGCATCAACAATTTGGTACCGTTTGTGAGAACGACATCAAAGTCATTCCTGCTTTACCAGAAAACCACAATGGCGAAAGGATGGAATGCTCTGCCGGCCATTGTTGTAACTGCTCCTGCACCAGCGGAACAGTCCGCAAACCATGGAGATTTGCCTTCCCAACTTCAGACTGATTCTACAGTTGTATGCCCTGTGCAGCGGTTCCGAAATCAAGGAGGTCAGCTCGTCTTTCTGGAACATCAAGTCAAAGCATTAAATAGTAACTTTAACTAGATAATACAGATTTTGGAGAGACAAAACCTACCTCTCGACTAGGGGATAGATGCATAGGCTGCCACCCAGGTCTTTACACCAATCGACTCATAGAGAACCAAGCAACATCCTGGGAAACCAAGCATGCACTCTCCCACATCTCGGGAACTTCCACGCTTGCTGACTCTAACTTGTATCACACATTGGAGAAGAAGAGGCATGGAAATGCTCCTAAGGCAATAGCCAAGAATGAGGGCCCTTGAAAGGCAGAACTCAAGGAACTACAAGGTTAGGTTGACAATATCCGCCAAGCCTACCATGTCCAAATAATGACCTCCATCAAGGCTATGCTAGAGGAGATTGAGCCACCGTTTATTGAAGACATTATGAGAGCCCAACTCCCACTGAAATTCTGAATGTGGCAAATCGCCCCTTACTCTAGGTCTGGCGATTTGACCAAGCATTTGGAATTGTTCAGGGCATAGATGGGGCTCCACGGTGCGTCGAGCTCGGTTATGTGACGAGCCTTCTCCCTAACTTTGTCGGGAATGCACGAAGGTAGTATAGACAGCTGAAGCCAAGATTTATCAACTCCTTCACACAGTTCAGCAAAGCTTTCATCACTCAGTTCATCGGTGGAAAAGATAGGAGAAAACCCTCAACCCACCTCCTTACAATCACTCGGAGAGAGGGCGAGCTGCTAAAAAGACTACGTCATCCGTTTCAACATTGAAGCCGTCCAGGTTGATGGTTATTCCGACTAGATATCTTTGTCCGCCATGGTAGCTGGCCTTAAACGAGGAAAGCTCTTCTTTTATATCGGTAAAAACTCCCCGACTACCCTCACCGACCTACTTAACCAAGCTGAAAAATATTCCAATGTTAATGAGTTCTTTAGTTCACGAAGAGCTACTTGAGAAGTAAATAATTTGGCTAAGGATAGGAAGAGAAGGGAAGAAGTGGAGCCCTTTACCATTAACGCCAAAAAAAAGAAAGAGGATGACCAAGACTAAGGCCAGCGTACCTCGATATCAGATACTGAGCGTGTCAACTGATCGACATACTCGACTAAGAGTGACCTCCCTTTTTAAAAGGAAAAAATATGCTCATTATTCTACTATTATGTTTTCTATTACTTTATTGGCTTCTATAATAAAAGAACTTCCCCATGTTAAAAGAAGAAAATTCTTTTAAATGATTTCTCAACTATTAGAACTATATGGTCTACTGAGGACTTTCTTTAGTACAAAAAAAATAGTCCTCAACCAGTCATCCGACCCTTAGAGAAGAGGTCGGACCACTAATCGGCAACACTAGTCAGACTACACGATTGACTACGAGGGCTTCCCTTAGGCAAGGGAAGAAAGTCCTTCACTATGAATTCTACTATGAGAGAACCTCCCCAGGTTAGGGGAGGAGAATTTCTTTCAATTCTCTACTATTCGACCTTATGATCGATTATGAGGACTTCCCTTAGTATAAGTGTAATGCCCCGAATTTCATGGATTGAGTAGATACTCGGCTCTTGAATTTCCAGGTGCCACTTATGCCCTACTGAGTTACAGAATTGGTGTAATTTGTTCATTTCATAAGCAATGGGGGAGTATAGCAGGCCATACAACATAAATCAGGATCAATAAAATGAATTTAAGTGCAGCTAAATAAAAATCTATGTCTGGCATAAAGAAAATGTAAATAACAGGAGGGACTAGTCCTGCAAATACATGATCCCCAAAATGATTGAACCCTTGTCCTGTGCCCTGTGGTCATCCCTAAAGTGAACTACGAGGATCCGTCGAAGATCTAAAAGTATGACAGCTCCTCCTCATCGTCCACGCTCACTCCATCAAGCGTGTCGAGCTCCGTGATCCCTGTATCTAAGACAGGTTTTGGTTAGGTTTTAAAACACCATCCCAAAGTGGGAGTGAGTAGCTCACTCAGTGGTTCCATTAACAATAAGTTGCACATATCGTCATATATAGGAATAAATTTAGTGAAAAACAATCATTCAAAGAATCCTAACCACTCTTATTAATGCAAATACATGTTTTCATGATATGATGCATGCTCTTACTTCTAACACTCCCTCGAGTGACAACGTCTAATGATCGCAATGCCCAACACTCCCTCAATGCGACCTCGACTGCCAAATCGCCAATTCTAGCTAATGCAATGTGATGTGAGATGTTAGCTGAGTTGATTAATTACATCCATTCATCCTGCAGTTTGGGAAAACTAGGACACCCTGATAGATCAATGCCATATCTCGATCGCGTAGCCTTGGCGGCCGTGGAAGTATTGCTCTCGCGAACCTTGGCCCATTTTGGGTTCGTCACTCCCAATATTGAAATCATATGAAAAATTTTTTGAGAAAGAGTCCTTGCTCGCGGTCACTACGAGGAGGCTCGTCACCCCAGCGTAGGCCGACAGCTTGGGCATAGTGTCCCATACCACCATGCCCGGCTCCCGAGACTTGTGGGCCAAAACTAGTGGTTTGTCAGTGGGCGTAAATGGACATGGGGTGTCTCGATTCAAGTAGGCGTGTACATACATGGTTAACAAACATAGATGGCTAGCTGGTGGGCCAATTTGTCCCCACTAAATGAACTACGAATTATATGGCTTTGAGAGCACATCCCACGTAGTCTGACTACATCCGACAATCCACAATTTGACTAATTGGGCCAAATTTGCCCATGGGCGGGCCTACCAGAAGGGTTGTCCAAGTGGGTTTTGAATTTGCTGGCCGATCTAGAAAGTGAACAGTGTATAGATGCAACATAATAAAGGAGACGTTGATCTACTTATAGTTGTGAGAGAATTAGGCATGCGTAATGATAAACCACATTCGTTATCAGCACAAGAGTTATTGTTTTATAGAATTCAAGGTATTTCTAGATAGACATGTACATGGGTCCAAGATTACAAAAGAACGTAGGAGAAAAACGAGCACAATAACTGATTGCGGAATGAATTAAACATGCATGGAGTAATATTGACAATTAATTAACCCAATCCACATATATAGGGGACAAACAACCCAATTCTTCTTGTTGAGTTTGCAAATTTGGGGGTATCATGCTTAGAATTCCATATTTGACAAATAAATCAAACAATGTAATCATTAGGGTAGTTAGGAACTGAAATTTCTTCCCCAGTTTAGGAATTTCCTATGCATATATTCTAACTCAACAATTTCACTCCATGTAAGTAACATGCAAGGCATATTAACAAACATAATCACTAGAATTCGTTCTAGGTGTGATAAATAGCCACCTAGAGGTAATGGTTCGCACCTAGGGTTGGTTGAAGGCTTGCGAAGTTGCTCTAACAGTATCGGGTCCGAGAAATGATGCACTGAGGCCCTTCCTATAAGCAACAATCCACTTCTATGGCGGTGGAGTCACGATTTCCAGCGAGTGATTGTGGTATGAGAGGGAGATCTCTCAAAATCCAGCTCCCCTTCCACTCTCTCTCTCTCTCTCTCTCTCTCTCTCTCTCTCTCTCTTTCTCTCTCTCTCTCTCTCTCTCTCTTTTGCTGGAAGTTTTGTATGGGAGTGAGGGAGAGAGGGTTTAAGGTTTATATAACCTGTATGTTTGCTCCAATGGCCTTATGGTGGCAACTCTTATTACATATGACCTTGTAGGCTCATTTACGGTCTTCAGGGCTGTCCCAATGGCCCCCTGGCCCATCCATGCCATGGGATAGGTGTCCCATTATCTAATGAGGGGCTGTCCAAATTTTAGTGGCAAACGGATACAAAAATTGATCACAGGGGTCCGATTTACGATTAACGCTCACTATCTTTCGATCAAGGGTTTGAATCGGTGGACAAGGGTAAGGAAATATCTCAGATCTATGGTACGAGTTTGGATGAAATCTAACGGTTGGAATGTCGTAATTTGTTGTCCTATGTGGCGGGGCTAATTGTTTTAAATTTCAGATTTTTAGGCTATTGACTTGGAGAATTACGTCTCACAAGTGCCGGCTTAACGGTGCAAACCGTCCATTTCAAGGTATCATTTGAGTCCATTGTTTGCGATAGACCACAAGCCCAATGAGATAGACATTACTCTATAATTTCGGAACTAGTGGCCCACTAATGAGCGGTCTAGATCTTGTTCAGGTAATTGGGGCATTTCTGGAATAAATTGGGTAGGGAGATTTCTTGGGCGTATTTGTAAGGTCTAGATTAACTAAGTTCATAGTGTGGCCTATTCAAAATTAGTGAAAATGGTGACTCGGTCATGATCACTCTAAACTATCAGTTTTAAGCTAAAAGAGTAGCTGGGTTGATTTAGTTTGTTATACCCATAGCTGGCTTGGGTTTGGGTAGATCTTTAATTTAGTTATGGTTGTTTGATTAGTCAGTAGTAGGTTGGTTAGATTTAGGCCCTATATGAACAAATCATGAGGCTAAACTCGATGTTTAAGTGATCGGTTGGATTCATTGGTTTTATATGGTTGATCAATCTTATTTGTACGGTTCTTTATCGGTATCAGCCGCGTATAGGCTCACTTCGAGTGTTAAGGGTCGGTAAGTGACGACGTGGGCTAGTTAAAATAAAAATAAAAAAAAATTAAGAATTTTGACAATCTAAAACAGCAAATATCTAGGGTGTTAAAATAAGGGAAGAAAGTCCTTCTACTAAGTGCTCGACTTACTACTATGGGAACAACTGGGACTTCTCTCAGTTGAAGGAAAGAAAAGTCCCTGCTATTAATTATACCGTACATGATCTACCACTGAACAATCGACTTATCGATCTTAGCCCTACTCTGTCTGACCTCCTGACCTCTTCGGCGCAAGTCATCACATAGTGTCAGTCCACACTAACTTCCTGAGCTCCTAAAGAAGGCTTGGACGTAAGGGGTTACTGTTATGGGTAAAAATGGACTAACCAGATGAACAAACTCAAAGACTATGGATTGCCTGAGGGTCGAAAAATCACCCCAACCTCACCCTCAGGTACCAACATCGGCATCGGAGGTTGGCCTCAAATAATGACCTCGACCTCAAAGATTGGCCTCGATCTCGGGGAACCAACTTTGGAGGTCAGCCTCAGATTTCGACCTTGGCCTTGAGATAGAAATACACTTATAATATATAAAGACGGGATTATCTTCCGAGATATTCACTATCAAGATAAGATTATCTTCCAAGATATTCATAGGATATAAGGAAATCAATCACGATATGCCTGGAGGAAGATCTCTTCAGCAATACGCATCCACCATAGAGAGGCATTAAAATATATGACACCTCCCCCCAAAGGCTATAAATAAGGACTCCGCATACGGTGAAAGGTACACATACAACACCCGATTCTTCTACTACTCCTGTAAGTCCATATCATGACTTAGGCATCAAAGAGTCCCCGGCCTTAACCAGTACCCCCAATGTCTTCTCTTGTTTCATAATAAATCACAGGTACTCAGGCGAGTAGGAGTTGAGGAAGGATAGACCAGATTTCCCACAGACAGCGCCAAACTGTTTAGTGCCTCAACTTGTTGCTCGAGGGATACAAGTCATCCTCCCCGATTCTGGGAACACTGCATCGGTCTCGCAAGAGTTGGGAAGAGGAATCTCAGTGGCTAGCAGACTGCTCTGGTGGTGCGAGATCAGGTGCAGCGGTGAAGGTTGGAGCTTTCTTATTCCCTTTCGCCATTGTTTAGCTTTGACGGATTACGAGAACGGCTTTTGACGTCGTTCCCACAGATGGCGCCAAACTATCGATGTAGAAAATTGGTTAGCATTCCTTGGTCCTTCGAATGCCTCCACAAGACACAGATTCCTTGGCCAGACTTTGGCATCGAAGGGTCCCCTGCTCTATCCAGGGTCTCCTTTGTCCGTTCCTTGTGCATGCATTCGAAGGACCAGGGAAGGCTAACCAATTTTCTACATCAACAAGGTTCGATACGAACTCCAACCTCTTATTGAGCTTTACTCATTGGTTCTCTTCTGATAGTTTGGATTTCATTATCCCTTGACTCCAAGGATAGTGAGTTCTTTGAGTTCTCAAAGAACTCATTGTCTTTGGATTCTATATTAGTGTTAGACTCTAAGTCTAGGAGTCTGTGGGCTTTATTATTTTAAGCATACCCTACAAAGATGCACTTGATAAGTCTTGTTCCTAACTTTGTTCTTTTGGGATCGAGTGTCCTGTAATTCGTGAGACACCCCGACACTTTAAGATACGCTAGGTTAGGTTTCCTACATTTCCACATCTCATATGATGAAGTTTTACTTTATTTTTTACTTTCACTTTATATACTTTAAACATATTTAGCACTTCATATTTGCTCCTTAATAGGTATACATACACGTATTTAGAGCAATCTTCAATAAAGGTTATAAAGTACATTCTACCTCCACGAGTAAGAATGTCGTTTAGCTCACACATATCAATGTGCACAAGATCCAATACTTGATATGATATCTCGACACTTGAAAACAATTTCTTTATCATTTTAGACTATATGAACACTTCACATTTATCGTTCTCATTATCAGAATATGATATTAGACCATTCTTAGCCATGAATTTTAAGGTATTATATCCTATGTGTTAATTTACCATGCCATAGTGCTATATATAGATTCAACCAAATATGCAGAAGTGATACTTTCATTTAATGAAAACTTAATCATTATATTATAAGCATATTCATTTCTAACAAAATTTTCATTCTTTGATAGAATTAGCTTGCCCAATTCGTACACTACCCGTATTCCAAGTTTTCCTATAAGATCTCCAGAAACTAAGTTTCACCTCATGTCTGGGACGTACAACACATTAATCAAGTTCACCTTCTTGCCAAAGGTAAATACCAATTCCACAGTTCCTTTGCCTACGACCTTCAATTGTACTTCATTATCCATTTGGACTTTTAGCCATTGGTCACATCCTCATAGGTTTTGAAGGTTGACCTGTCATAGTAGACATAGACTGTAGCAACTGTATCGTACCACCAACTGGAGATTTTTTTTCCTTAGATTGTGTTAACTTCTGTGATCATGGCAACTATTTCATCCTCAAATATACTTGCTTCTTTCTTCGATTTGTGAAATAGACAAACTTAAGCATAATACCTGATTTTTCCACAAACATGGCAAGGGCCTTTAAACTTTTCGTTCTTCTTCTGTATTTTCTTAAATTTTTCTTTATTGGGTTTTAGGGAATCATTCTTCTCGTGATTCTCGTTATAGGTATTTTCTACTACATGGTTGCGGGATTCTTCTTCAATTCTCAAATGTTTTTAGATTTGTTCCAATGTGTAGTCCTCGGTCTTACGCAGCAAGTTCTTCCTGTAGTCCTTCCACATCGGGAGTAATTTGCGATAATAGCCCTAACTTGAAATGATTACGGGAGATCAATTTTATTTACAGTTAGCTACAATTATTGAATTTGGGACAGCAACGGTTTATTATCTAGCATGTTAAAGTCAAGGTACCTGTCTATTAAGAACTTATTAATACATTCTTCTTCGGCCTTGTATTTGAAATCTATGATGGTCCAAATTCTTTTACAAATGAAGTTTACGTGTACCGATCATACAGCTCATGATAAGAAAGAGCGTTCAAAATGTTTCCACGACATAGCATTTCATTTTTAGTTCGTTTGTTGCATGTAACAATTTGTTCGGGTATGTCCTTGTCGGTTGCCTTAGGCAATGGCTGAAGATTAGGATCCAAGATGTAGTAAATCTTCAATGCAATCAAAAGAAACTTTATCTTGTCTTATTATCTTGTAAAGTTGCTTCTGTCGAACCGATTGAGCCGAATCAGATCCTAGTTCATCAATGGAGGATAGGCCTTCGATTTCCATTACAGTAACACTTTAAGATTGTTGAGAATTTGATATTCTCAAATTACAGATTTCTCATTACTGTAAAAGGGAAGGAAAGAAATCGAAAATATTACATGTCGAAGCACATGTGATCACGTTGTCCTTAAAGCATTATTTACCCATTCTCAAAGTAATTGAGACTATTGATAGGTTACAGGAAAATAACTTCTAGGATATAATGAGCCTATGTGTGGTTATACATTCAGCAAGCGCAAAGAAACCACTTGTGAAACTCTGTATACACAATTTGCTGGCTGGTGAAAACTTAAAGAAAAATTCTCAAATCAGAAAGAAAAATAGAAAACAAATTTTAGCTGTACCGGATTAGACCACTACACTGGTCTGATTCTTTTGGACTTGCTGGCATAGGTTCGTATTGAACATACTGGCTCGATTAGTGAACACTTGGAACTTTACTAGTTCATATGAGAGAATGAGTCAAATAGTTTGTGATGTTTGTGATATTGAAATAAACCAACCAAGCTTAGTTTATATAAGCAAGGATAGTTGGACATTTTGGTCAAAGGTCATAACTATAATTGAGCTGCATACTAGTCGTTTATAATTGTTAGGCTAGCTACATGCAGTACTTTCTGCATTGTCTGGGCATGAGTAGTTAAACCAACCACCTAGCTCATCTCTCTTGGCCACTGTCGCACCCCGACTTGTACTGATTTGCGAGATCGCGACCCATCTATGACACGATACATATGTGTGAAGTGCAATGTGCGCCAGTAGCGCCTCTACAACCACACTACATCGTATGCCCACACCCTCGCACTGAGCCTGAGACTATAACTGTGACCATGTCCATACATGCACACATGTGTTCCAGGTAAGCTACTCAACGTACCTTACTTACTAAGAAAAAATTTTCTTCTCTCCTCTTTGATATGGGACTATTCCCATAACACAAAAAACCAAATTTTTTTCACAAATCTTTTATATATTTATATATAATTTTTTATATAAAATATTTTTAATCAAAACATTTACCATAACATTAGATCGGCCAGAAAAGTGAATATATATTTACGCATCATTTTACATCTCTCTATCCTTACACTTTCTAATAAGGATGATTCCTATATATAATATACGGGGGGGCAGGAAGAGTCTTACTCAATGGATGAGTGGTTTAGATTCTATGTACACATCTTGGGTGGACCATGCATTGGAATGCACGTGATAATTCCCCACCCCCAAAAAAAATAAAAAAAAATCCTAGCCACAGGAATATCCTGTAACTTTTGTCAGCATGCAATTTAATCACTCCTTGTTTGTTACATCCATTTCACTAACCACATGGCTAGAAAGAGATTTTTGTTCTTATTGGCCTTTTTCCTTTGGAATTTTAGCAACATTGCTTTGCTTTTGTATCATGGTTTTCACATTATTCAATTGACTGAGAAGCATTTAGGAATTTAGGCATGTTTTTGTCATTTTTGTACTAATTAAAATTGACTTGTTATGCTTTTCTTTTTTCTTTTTCTTTTAAAGAATGTGGACAAATTTAGTTTTCTAGCTCGGCATCCTTTCAAAACCCAAAGCGAGTGCAAGTCAAAAAAATTAAAAAATAATTGACTTAAGAATTTTGCAATTTTTATTTTTGGGCTGTGATAATGGAGGCTGCATTTTTTGGTACCACTGGTGTCAGTCAGCATGATATGCTGGCACATAATGACATGGCAGGACATGCTATGTTTGTGTCGCGGAGTGGACGTCAGAGATCTTTTTTCAGATTTTTTTAATTGTTGGACTACAAATTAATATTAGCATTGTGAATGTTATGTGATCTTAATTACTCTCTTGATACATTGGAGGTGATCATATGGTTAGAACTTTATGTTTAGATATTAAAATCGTTCAATTCGGTGAAATCCTTCTATTCAGTGAACTAGTTTGAAAAGGTTCCACAATTTTGACATTGCATGTTAGAATTTGCGCTGGCGTGATTAGGGGCTGATTGAGTAGTTACTTTTTCATTTTGATTGTATATGGGTATTTTACAAATAGAAATTATACCATGTGTGGGCCGCCAATCGCGTAGTTGGAGAATACACGTGGCTTTTCAGTTCTGACAAATGGTACCAATGGTACGGTAATCAGACTATTGGTCTGTTGAGCCACACTGGAGATGGAGCATGCCCAGTAGCTAACAGCAGTAAAAATCCAGTTTGGTGGCTATCAAATGTGGATTTAAAAAGAAAATGATCAGTGTTCCAAATTCAACAGGAGTTAAATGGTTAACAATGGAGCCCACGATTTTAATGGTATGGATTAGGCTAGAAGATGAATGGTCAGTGATGTAGGGGAGGACGTATTGAGGTTGAGCACCGTCTTCCATGGGGGGTTAACTACTCCAAATCCATGGAGCTTCTCTGAACTCCTCACAAAGAGATATCTCAAATCCACGGGAAAAATAAGAAAAATAAAATAATTTGTACAAATTTGTAATAAGTTGATTGATTATGAAAAATGAGCTTACAACCTCCTAAATAATAACTAAACTCTAGAAAGAAGTTTTGAAATCATACTATAACTAAAAACTCCTATAAATTGTGACTTACTATAAATAGTAAACTTACTATTTATAGGTGGCTGTAATTTCACTAGATCTCATGGTTTTTGGCTAAAAATAGTTAGTGTCCTATTTCACTCAACCATGCTATTTTACTAATTATTCTAAGCACTTTTCATGTTGGACGCATTTCATAAAGCCTAACAGATGAAGAGTTGTAGTCAAGGTAAAACTAACTATAAATAGTAAAAACGAAAATAAAATAGAAATTAATTCGACCGTTGATCTGATGGAATCTCACAAATTGAGTGTCAGCAACCCAGAATAGCAGGATTGGGTGGCTAAAGTAGCTAGTCCTACCCCAAAATCATAAATGGCATGTCAGATAACTTATTCCGGTCTACGAGATATGATGGTTTTAACTTTTGACGGTCCAGATCACTTCCACCAGATCACTTCCACCATCTTGGCCATGAAATTGTATGCGACCCACTCAACATCAGTCAGTAACGATTAATAGATGTTGGAAACACGATAGAATGCTTCTAGAAGAGTACGCACGTGAATAGGATTTGACATGTGTGACTTTGCTTTAATGATTTATGTTAAGGGATCTGGATTTTAAATTTGGGGAATGGATGCTCTGGAAAGAATGCAAAATGCGACGACTCTCATAGGGTTGGACATAAGCAAGTCAAGAGATTGCAAAAAGGCTTTTTTACATGGAAATTTCTCATCACCTTTTCAAATGCAACTTTGCAATGACTCTCGTGCGATTGGATATATTTTGCAATCGAGTCAAGAGATTGAAAAAGCTTTTTGCGTTGAAATTTCTCACCCGTCCAGATACAGCTCTTCAGCAGCTTGGGTTAAGCTCTCTACTCTCTTTCCAGATACAAAGTTAGGTTGATCTCTATCTATTGATTTGATGTATTCAGGAATACTTTTAAATGGCATGTGGGATGTATGACCAATTATCGATCAAGTCTTTCCATTCATTTACACCACTAGAGGCAACCCATGGTGCAAAAATCAGACTGATCCGGTGATTCTAACCATCCAGCCCATGGTCCAGCCATAATCTTGAACGTCTAATCTTTATTCCCCACCATGGATTGCATGTGATTAATTTCAAAGAAACATTGGAGTGATGATGGTGACCTTCAGATCTTTTGGGTCATAAATGATGGAAGGTTTGCAACAAAATGACCCACATTTAAAAGGTTCGGATCATTTTTTCTAAACCTAACGTCAATATTACGAAACATGAAATGCACCAATCATCATGCCAATCGTCATCTTGAAAATCTATTCAATAAATCCTTCATGGATTGCTTTTAATGCTAAAGATTATTTGCATTTGGTTTGACGATGGAGACCATAATGTTAAGGCGGTGGTGCGGTCTCACGTGAAACACGTTCATGTATCTTCCTCTACTCTCTAGTTTCTAAAAAAGTGGAAGCTAGTAATTTTCTTAGATTTTGGAGTACTGCCTTATCTACGTAAGGGAAACGCATAAAGAAATGTGTATTATCTATATAAGGAAAACGCATAAAGTAATGTGCGTTATCTATATGAAATGTGTATTATCTATTTAAGGAAAACGTGTAATGAAATTTGTGTTATCTCTATAATGGGAAAAAGGGGGAAACATAAAGGAGGTACGTCTCGTAATAATTTTGTAAAGCTTAGCATAATTTCTTTTAGATTGAGCCGACATTCATTATGGTCGTTCATACTATTCAAATAATCTCCGTTCCAGAACCGTACGTTAGAATCCATCAGACCCAGATCGGTAAATGATCCATTTACCATCATTCCTTTCGTAGGAGTCAAAAAATACTATGATGGTTCCGTTGCTTTCTATATTTATCTCGTCTGAGATTCAGCAATCCCAAAGTTTCTTTTTGATATGATCTTCTGATTTTTTTTTTTTTTGTGGTTTTAATTTGGCCACATTAGTTGTGTATAGGTGTTTTTTAGCAACAATTGATATTGAAGGCGAAAGTCAAGAAGCCTTTTAGTATAAAATCGGTGTTACCATTAATGTTGTAACGGTGTTTCAAATAATTAAATCAAGTTTTATTGTAATCAAGGTGCCAAGGTTTGATGGATTCAATTATGCATTGTGAAAATTAAAGATTAATGGGATGTTGCTGAAGAATGGCTATGCACTTGCGATCAAAGGAAAAGAAAAGAAATTCCTAAATATAAAAGATGGGGTATTTGGGGAGAAAAACAAAAATCAATTAATTATGGCATATACTCTTCTTAGACTAAATTATTTGGTTATATTTAGTTGTTAGATTAAATTACTGCTAAACATTTGTGGAACAAATTGCAAAATTTGTATGAAGGAAAATCAATCTTAAACAAGATTTTCTCAGATGACAGCTATACAACTTGCAAATAAATAAAAGATCTCCTTTGCAAAAACATTTGAATGTGTTTAATACCTTGATAATATATTAGGAGTTATTAATGTAAAAAAATTGACGATGAAAAATAGGTTACACTTTTGTTTTGCTTGATACTTGATTCATGAGATGATTTGATCATAAATCTCAATAACAGTTCAGATCTTAATATAAAGTTAGCATGTCAATGCTATTTACCAAAGAGTTTTATAAATAAATACTTAAGGAATCTTCTAGTGTTGGGCAATTATATAAATAATAAGCTTAAAAAAGTATATCCAAAAAGTAAAAAAAGATCAAACTTGATTCACATGATCAAGCATTAGTTCAAAATGTTTTTTTAAAAATGTAATTAAGAAAACTGATTTATCCAAGGACAGGAAAGTATTATCAATGGTGATTCCACAAGAGAATATGAACCAGTAATGAATTTTAGATTCAGGCACTTCCTTTCTTTGGACGTTGGATCATGCTCATATGTGCCTTTTTAAGGGTGTATGGATCTGTTTAAGGTATGGGGGTATTATATTTGACTGGAGTCTGTTCACTCCCCAAGTATAGGGTTGTGATGTAGTAATAATCTCGGTAAGACCGAGGTCGAATCCACAGGGACTGAAACCTATACGTAATCTGAAACTAACTAGAACTAGAACTAGGCTAAGATGAAGTCTAAATCGATTGTAATTTGGAGAATAATGGTGAAATAATTATCTAAAAATTTAAGAGAATTCAGAAGTGAAAAACTAGGGATTCAGATGATCCACTTGTAGAGATTAAGGAGAACTACACTTGATTCATGAAAAATCCACTGAACTTCCTTTGATGTAATTTTGAAAAGATGAAAGGTATATGAATTAGAATGGATTTCATCACCAAACCATGCCCAGGAGACAAAGCAAACAACAGAATTAAACTAATTACCAACCAATCAATGTATGAAGGTTAGGAAGGGTACCGACATCCAACCATGCCCATGAGATGATGGTGAACAACAGGGCTTCCTGACGTCATAAACATAAGAGAAAAAGAACATGTTCAAGCCATTGCAGACCCATTGTAATTTCAGTCACAACAGACCATTAAAGACTGAAAACATTCCCTTAATAAAATTAAATCAAAATCAATTCAATCTAAACAGAAGGCACAAGCGAAGAGGCATCCCATCACGCTACAAGCTTCACCTCTTAGCCCTAGCTAAGAGGTTCAGCCCAACATGAAAGGGCTGGGTCCCTCAAAACAAAATAAAAGAAAAATCAAAGAAAAAAACAATTCTGCTGCTCCACGTCCCTGCTCCACGTCCCCACCGGATCATCCCTCCAGCCATGGAAACTTCCCTTTTATAGAGCCAGCGTCCGTCAGTGTGCAAGGAGGTCAACTCCGAAACGGAGTCGGAAACTCCTCTGTTTACGCAACAGAGAGATCCTACGCAAGTACGTTGATTTTGTGGGCCCACTACTGATATCAAATAAGAAATCCACTCCATTCATTCTACTCGTGGCGGAAAATAACTGAGAAATGGTTTTTTTTTTAGTTTAATGCGGTCCACCATCTCAAACATTTCCACCGTCAACCTTCCGTTTGACAGCTAGAATCTTCTGCTAGCTTGCATGGAAGGGAACAGACACCTAGGCGTGGGTTATGGCTGCCCTACGGAACGAATGGACGGTTCAGATCATTGATCTGGGCACTGAGTGGGACCCACTTGTAGACTCAGCGTCCAGCTTTCGCTGACGCGTGCGAAGCAGACCTCATTCACTTGCTGACGAAGCTGGTGGGGTCCACTTCGTTGTATATTGAAGAAATCCAAGCCGTCCATCGAACTGTACTCGAAAAACCGTTTTAATACGGTTGGTTTTGGAGTGTTGATGATGTGGCCCACTTGCTTTTCCATTGCTACCGTTCAACTCGTGTTTGAACGGTTGAAAAACCATCCTCCACTGTAGTCTGAAATTCTGCCACCTAGGCAGTGATAAGAAGCCTGTTAGGAAGCCAATGGATGGTCCAGATCACGTCCATGATGCCCGGTTTTGATGCACAACACACCAACTCTCCCGGATTTCTCGGACGCTCAAACAGAGCTTGCGCTGGATATTGGTGGGGTCCACGATCGAATTCAAATCAGAAATCCACACCGTCTACTAGTTTGCTCTCGAAAAACCATTCTGGGAGATATGGTTTTGGATTGATTTCGTCGTGGCCCACAAGAGTTCCTTTGCAGATTGATCATCCGCTTTAATGGCTAAAATCATCTTCCCATCATCTTTCGATATTACGCCACCTAGGCGATGGTCACAGTCCCCCTCCAGATATGATGAACGGCTTAGATCGTCGAGTTGCACGATTGGTGGGGCCCACAACGCACAAACGGACGGACGTAAAACGTCCGCTGGACGTCTTACGCGAGAGAGACGGGTCAGCCCGTCTTTTGACCGGGCTGACCGTCCGGTGCGGCGCGGGTCATGCGTACCCCCATGTACATGCTCTGTACATGCGGGGTCCACCGTGATGTTCGTGAGAAATCTGTACCGTCCAACCTTTTCCCCATCCAATTTAAGACGCTGACAACGAAATCGAAGTATATCTGAATATCAGGCGGGCCCCAGATGAGTGATTTGTAGGCTGATTTGTCCGTTGGGCTGCTTCCACAAAGATCCAACGGCCAAAATTTAACGTGTACGGTTAATTTATGGTCCTGAAGCCATGTATGGAGTTTTGAGCCAAGCGGATGGTGGGAACACTGTGATCTTGCATTCTGGACCAATTTCGGGCCACTTGAGCTTCAGTTTCTCGATTTTCTCGGATCTCTGGCGTGTAAATTCGTCGATATTGGTCCCCTGGGGTCTGTCCCTTGCCTTGATGACATCGGAGTGTTAAATCTCCGCTTTAAGCATTCATTTTCAGTCTCAGCTCGTCATCACATCCTGCATTACAAACACGATTAATTCGGACCATTAAATAATATTATGTTCGTAAATCCAAGCAGTAACTAGGGTCTGATATGCAATATTTGACCCTCAACACAACCCCCAACCAGCATTTTGCTAGTCCCGAGCAAAATATGCGAAAATTAAGTTGAGAATTACGAGACAATTCTTGTGAAGCCGAGTGATATTTTGGAAAACAATCCAGATATGAGAAATCTTAACATCCATGAATGTTGATTATCAATTTCTCCTGGCCTCTCATGCACGGTGAATTTCATAATCAAGTTCAAATATTAATCCATAAACTAGAATAATTTTAAACATTGAGTTCCATGGGTGTATAGTGAAATCTCAGCCTATCATCATTAAGAGATCAAATTGTCGATTTCATAATATCATTAGTAATCAATCAGAAAATTCATAACTACCATCACCTAAACCAGTACTTTGCCTCACAGATCATTCTTTCATTTTCTAGTTTTTTTTTTTTTTTAAATAAAATTAAGATGGGAATCAAATTTTCACTTATAGGGAGCAGACCTATGGTGAAACTAATTAAATTGACTCTAATCTAAGCTGTTAATCATGGAAAATCAAATCCACACCTATAGGGAGCAAACTCATGGTGTAATTCTCTTTTTATACTCTGATGGCCAAATCTTTTAGGATGGTTTCTTTCGTGCTCAATGATTACCAAGTTAATCATTCAATATCAAACTGAAATCTCAATGTGTAAGTGAGATGTGACATGTGAAATCATGGCTCAATCAATGTTTACAACTTCTAATCCTGGATTAATAATTCAAACTTAACTGTGAAATCTAACAGACAACTGAATCCAAAAGCAGTAAATCACCAACATTCCATATCCTGTAATTCTAAATCAAAGATGGTTATCAAAAATCACTTCAAATTCACTAGAAAGTCCAGACAAAATTTTAAAAATTTTCACAAATTTTTACTCAAGACAAAGGAAACACTGATTAGGTTACCTAATCTCCCACCCCCAACCAAAAATCTACATTGTCCTCAATGTAAAAGATATAAGCATGCAATACACATGGGACAACGAAAGTAAATGAGAAGTGATGGGGAGATAGTACCTGGATAACGAATCGAGAAAGATTTTTCAAGAGATTGCTGGGAGAGAGAAGGTCAGTACAAGAGTGAAACCAGCAAAAATAACAAAACAAAATCCTACCTATACCACTTTCGCAGGTGCTTTCGATTGCATTTAGCGTATGCAACAAGCCTTTAAACCCCTAGGTTACCCCTAGTGGACGAGTTGTAGTCTCGTGAGGGTTTGCAGTAATGTTACCCACAAACATTGAATTAGCTAACTAGGAAAATGAAATGGAATGAAAAGCTGGGTTGCCTCCCAGGAGCGCTAAGTTTACTGTCTATCCTAAAACAGCATAAAGGAAACTACCATAATCCTAAGAAAGCAGGGAAAACTACTCAGTCATGCCGCAAGGTTCCTCTTCTGGCCAGTATCGTGATAAATTTCTCAGTAGGTTTCTTAACAGGATCATCCAAAAGCCCTTTTTGCAATAGGCTTGGATGCCCTGGAGCATGAAATTCCAAAGAAACTTATGTACCTCATCAAAAATTTGACGTTGATTGGCTTGAGATATCCAAAGTATATATGATTCACCTGTGTCAGAAAAAATTTCGAAGTTAGTATCCCATGGTGAATCAGAGACTACAAGTAGATCAAATTGAGAAAAATTTTCAAGAAGTGGTGTAGTCTCAACACATTCCGAAGTATCAGACTTCGGTTCAATTTTTAGCTCCTCCTCCCTTAATGGTAAATAGTGAGGATCTGGGGAATGAGGGGCTTCAGAGTAAGGGTTCTCTCGGTCAGTAATGACTACCGAGATGTCGTCTTGTAAGGCATTCACTATGTCTCTTATCATGGGATCGTTTGAATCTGCAAAGTGTGCCAAGCAATCATCCAAAGAGTTGGGATATTCAGCTGAGAGTGACTCATTTTCCACATTAGAGCTCGTGATGATCTGCCCAAGGAATCCATCGTCTTTGAAGGTAAACGGAGGTGTGCTCTCTTGCTCCAGCCCTGCACAGACAGATTGAGGGTTAGTGTACGAAGTATTGATGTGCGGACTCTGCTCATTGATACTACTCAGAAGAGGCGATGAATCGTCAAAATTCGACAATTCAGATGGTGGCCTCGACTGGGTAGTTTCAAATTCCAGAGTCGTATCAAGTAACTCGTTCATCTCCTGAATCATATCATCATGTACGTCAGGGGAGTGGTCCGAACATGTCTCACAAGAGATAGAAGGGTTGGTTGTAAGGAGCTCATCCACTTTTAAATCAGATATGTCAAGTGAGTGGAGTAGCTCATTATGACCACTCATTTCGTGCACTTCTTGATCATTGACCTGGACCAAACTTGAGATTGATTCAAGGGAAATTTGGGCTGCACGTTTATGATCATCATCCCAATACGCATCATCATCTATTTTTGTGCAGTGCACACTTGGGATGGGGTCGCTTTCCTTACATTCTAAATTCGGTTGAGGTTCGAATAAACTAACCTCAACCTCATCATTGAGATCCTGTGTGTCATGTAAGGAAAGTGTCTCATCATCACTGTATTTGAAAGACACCCATGTATCACCATCATTTTTTTGAACAGTCATTGAGATCGACTCATTGGGGAATTGAACCGTATGCTCATTAATGGAATCCAACTCCTCATTCCAAATTCCAGATTTCGTCAAAAGCGAGTGAGGATCACTTTCCTGGCATTGTATTTCTGGATTGGATTGTAGTTGGGATGTGCGAGCTTCCTCTAACCTATCAAGGCGTGACTCAAGCTCTTCTAGTAATTTCCTCATGTCAGCAGAAGAGTTTGTGTTACTTTGAAATGAATTCTCTTGGATCGATTTTGGTTGAATCTTAAAGGTAGGGGATCCAAAAGAATAATCATGATAATAGGTTTTTGGTTCATCTTTCCAACATTAATGTTTCCACTGATTATAGTCATACGGATCATAGGTGGGAGAATCTGATGGTTGGTAATACTTATTATCACTCATAATATAATCACGCATTGTTTTCTTTTTCTCAGATGGGTGATAGTAATTCTTACTCCCATATTTATGATAACCCCAACATTCACTTACTGTCCTTGGGGTGGAATTGTTCTCCCGTATATGATCGCGTAAGGACTTCTTAACAGGTGGATCTTTATATTCTGGTCGATTCTCGATAATAGTTTCAGAAAGGTTTTGAGACATTGGTGGATTTCTATCATAATCATCATCCCAATATAGATTATTCTTCTCAGCATACTAACATTCCCACTCGTGCATATACATGGTGAAACCCTAACTTTGAGTCTAATCCTAGAATAAAATAAAATTCTTACAGCAATATGGAAGGTAAGCCAAAGAGAAGTGAGAAGGATGTTACCAGAGTAGAAGTTCCTATGTTAAAAACCTGCAAAACACAACAAAACACTTTAGTATCTAGGGGATAAGACCTAATCTAAAAAATAAAGAAAGTAAAGAAATTAGGACGAAGTTACCAAGTTAGACAATCTATCAAAGACCCTACAAAACAGGAAAGTTAGTTCTAAGAAAGAAAAATCTAAAATTAAAGTTAGTACAACCCTAATCTTAATCTAATTCTAAAACTAATTAATTTCAGAAAATCGTAGCCGTCAGTCCCCGGCAACGGTGCCAAAAACTTGTTCATTCCCCAAGTATAGGGTTGTGATGTAGTAATAATCTCGGTAAGACCGAGGTCGAATCCACAGGGACTGAAACCTGTACGTAATCTGAAACTAACTAGAACTAGAAATAGGCTAAAATGAAGTCTAAATCAATTGTAATTTGAAGAATAATGGTGAAATAATTATCTAAAAATTTAAGAGAATTTAGAAGTGAAAAACTAGGGATTCAGAGGATCCACTTGTAGAGATCAGGGAGAACTACACTTGATTCATGAAAAATCCACTGAACTTCCTTTGATGTAATTTTGAAAAGATGAAAGGTATATGAATTAGAATGGATTCCATCACCAAACCCTGCCCAGGAGACAAAGCAAACAACAGAATTAAACTAATTACCAACCAATCAATGTATGAAGGTTAGGAAGGGTACCGACATCCAACCATGCCCATGAGACGATGGTGAACAACAGGGCTTCCTTACGTCATAAACATAAGAGAAAAAGAACATGTTCAAGCCATTGCAGACCCATTGTAATTTCAGTCACAACAGACCATTAAAGACTGAAAACATTCCCTTAATAAAATTAAATCAAAATCAATTCAGTCTAAACAGAAGGCACAAGCGAAGAGGCATCCCATCACGCTACAAGCTTCACCTCTTAGCCCTAGCTAAGAGGTTCAGCCCAACATGAAAGGGCTGGGTCCCTCAAAACAAAATAAAAGAAAAATCAAAAAAAAAACAATTCTGCTGCTCCACGTCCCTGCTCCACGTCCCCACCGGATCATCCCTCCAGCCATGGAAACTTCCCTTTTATAAAGCCAGCGTCCGTCAGTGTGCAAGGAGGTCAACTCTGAAACGGAGTCGGAAACTCCTCTGTTTACGCAACAGAGAGATCCTACGCAAGTACGTTGATTTTGTGGGCCCACTACTGATATCAAACAAGAAATCCACTCCATTCATTCTACTCGTGGCGGAAAATAACTGAGAAATGGTTTTTTTTTTTGAGTTTAATGCGGCCCACCATCTCAAACATTTCCACCGTCAACCTTCCGTTTGACAGCTAGAATCTTCTGCTAGCTTGCATGGAAGGGAACAGACACCTAAGCGTGGGTTATGGCTGCCCTATGGAACGAATGGACGGTTCAGATCATTGATCTGGGCACTGAGTGGGACCCACTTGTAGACTCAGCGTCCGGCCCGGCCATTGACGCGTGCGCAGAACCTCATTCACTTGCCGACGAAGCTGGTGGGGTCCACTTCGTTGTATATTGAAGAAATCCAAGCCGTCCATCGAACTGTAATCGAAAAACCGTTTTAATACGGTTGGTTTTGGAGTGTTGATGATGTGGCCCACTTGTTTTTCCATTGCTACCGTTCAACTCGTGTTTGAACGGTTGAAAAACCATCCTCCACTGTAGTATGAAATTCTGCCACCTAGGCAGTGATAAGAAGCCTGTTAGGAAGCCAATGGATGGTCCAGATCACGTCCATGATGCCCGGTTTTCATGCACAACACACCAACTCTCCCGGATTTCTCGGACGCTCAAACAGAGCTTGCGCTGGATATTGGTGGGGTCCACGATCGAATTCAAATCGGAAATCCACACCGTCTACTAGTTTGCTCTCGAAAAACCATTCTGGGAGATATGGTTTTGGATTGATTTCGTCGTGGCCCACAAGAGTTCCTTTGCACCGTTGATCATCCGCTTTAATGGCTAAAATCATCTTCCCATCATCTTTCGATATTACGCCACCTAGGCGATGGTCACAGTCCCCCTCCAGATATGATGAACGGCTTAGATCGTCGAGTTGCACGATTGGTGGGGCCCACAACGCAAAAACGGACGGACGTAAAACGTCCGCTGGACGTCTTACGCGAGAGAGACGGGTCAGCCCGTCTTTTGACCGGGCTGACCGTCCGGTGCGGCGCGGGTCATGCGTACCCCCATGTACATGCTCTGTACATGCGGGGTCCACCGTGATGTTCGTGAGAAATCTGTACCGTCCAACCTTTTCCCCATCCAATTTAAGACGCTGACAACGAAATCGAAGTATATCTGAATATCAGGCGGGCCCCAGATGAGTGATTTGTAGGCTGATTTGTCCGTTGGGCTGCTTCCACAAGGATCCAACGGCTAAAATTCAACGTGTACGGTTAATTTATGGTCCTGAAGCCATGTATGGAGTTTTGAGCCAAGCGGATGGTGGGAACACTGTGATCTTGCATTCTGGACCAATTTCAGGCCACTTGAGCTTCAGTTTCTCGATTTTCTCGGATCTCTGGCGTGTAAATTCGTCGATCTTGGTCCCCTGGGGTCTGTCCCTTGCCTTGATGACATCGGAGTGTTAAATCTCAGCTTTAAGCATTCATTTTCAGTCTCAGCTCGTCATCACATCCTGCATTACAAACACGATTAATTCGGACCATTAAATAATATTATGTTCGTAAATCCAAGCAGTAACTAGGGTCTGATATGCAATATTTGACCCTCAACAGAGTCGCCACTAGCCAGTTACTCCACTTTCACAGTTAGCTAGACCTTGTAGAAATATTAGGAGAGAGAATCAATAGGTTCAGTCTTAAGATGACTCCTTGATCTGTGATAGAAGATTCTGGGTAAGGGACCATGGTTACAAAGATACGGGTTGTTAGGTATCCATGAAATTATACATGGTGTAATAGGATACCACGACTATGTATGGAAGTTTGGCAGAGCTATAGAATGAAGGTTATGTCCTAAAGGGGGTGATAAGGACCAAATTAAATTTTCACTAATTAAACACACTATTTCTTACTTAAACTAATATGTCAATTTAAACTAATTAAAGTAATTTAACACTAAAGCTTCCAAGCTAATAATGAGTCCAATTACATACTACAATAGATATGTCATTCAAGCAACTAGTTTATATATGATAGTATATATGCGTGTAGGATGTGCTAAGTATTAACTCCTAGCATTCATCTAATCATGTATACATATAATTCACTAATCAATTACATAAGTATAATTAAACAAGTGCTCAAATAACAATCACAAGCACATGCATGTATAGTGCTTCGGTTTCCCTACTCCACTCTTAGTAGACGCATTCAACTCATGAGTGTATTAGATTTCACTATCGAAGATTTTAAATCAGGTTTACCTTTAATCTTTACAGCCTAACTGTCATGCCCCAAACTTAGAAACCGGGCTCACAAAATTTTCAATCGCCGAATCTGGTGCCGACAGCCTCCGTAGTACCCCATTCTCAGCTCCCAGCGTCCATTCACCAAGTTCCGATCCTGGGATGCTATGAGGAGGATTTTCAACATCAGTTTGATTCATAATAAGTATAACCAAAGGCATAACCCACAAACAACAACCAAAAACTCCATCACATTTCCACTATGATCAAAAACTTTATAAGTACAATGAGCATAAAGGGAAATACAATGATGATAGACAAAAGCTCCAAGCTGATCTGATATGCGCTCCTGCCTCAGCGCTGCTGTGATCTAATGTCACCTGCATGCAATGGTCGTACATAAGCTTATAGAAAGCTTAGAGGGTGGTGAAAGTGTGTGCGCAAGGTAGTAATACAGTTATGCAGTATCAGAGTAATGCGAAATATGCTGATGAATCCATGAATACCGTTAGCCGTACCAAGGCTATACGATGCAAGGCATGAATGATGTCGGTCATGCAATGCGAGATGCAACTCAAGCATACGAATCCTCATCTAAGTCTACATATCAATACGGCTCAAATCTGGAATATCACCGAGGTCTAGTACACTCTAAACCAGATTGCCGCCCCATCGCACGCAATAAGGTAAGTGGAAGAGACCTCATTACCTGCCTGCCAATATCGGGCTCGGCTCGTCGGTAGCAGACCCATTTCTCGAGCTGGTCAAACTCAACCTAGCTTTACCCCCTCCTCTTAGGGGGGTAAGGCCGCACTCCCTTCCAACTGACTACGATACAGTGGAAAGCGCGGTCATCTGGTAATTGGCACTCGGCGCTCATGCACTCATTCGGTCTAGATGTTGAAGCAACCTCCTGCTACCATAAGGATTTAAGGACTTTCACCCAGGGATATCTATAGCACCCCACGTAGAATAAGATTTTCGGTATCCAATCCTGCCAACCATGATATGCCTGTAGCAGCTACAGCCCTGATGTCGTTAGGGCGTACAATAACCATATCACACAATGTGAATGCATGAATCACACTATCCAGTCATGCAGCAATCCTGCGCGTATCATGCGCTCATGTAGAACGACACCGCCTATCCGAGAGCCCCTAAACAATCTGTCCGAAAGCATTTGTTATGATTAGTCACTTCTCATATCAAGCATACATATGATGCGTATGATCATGAATCATGGAACTATACTAAACATGTTTATGGTGATGGACATTGTTCATAACGAAGATGGGCCTAAACGGCCTACAAGTATGGGCCTAACAATGGGCATTAGGGAGAATTATAATGCAGACATTTAACCAACATTATTCTTACATTGTGGGTGTCGAACCATCATTGCTCCCAAGGCACGGCTGGATCAAATGGGCCGAATCGAATGGGCTGATTCAAATGTACCGAATCAAATGGGCCGAATTGAATGGGCCAATTCAAATGTGCCGAATCAAATGGGCCAAATCGAATGGGTCGATTCAAATAGGCCAATCAAGTGGGCTAAATCAAATGGGTCGAATCGAATAGGCCGAATACATCTCACAAAGAGGGGCCTATCATACATCAAGTGAGTCACACCATCTCCCCATTCATCTAGCCTTATGGATCATTTAAGAGCGTTTCAAATAAATCATAACGCAAGATTATCTGGACCGCTCTCCAAATAACAGTGGTGTTAATGATTTCCACCATTGAAATTTCCAAAGCCCACCATAACATTTATTTCCCATACAATCTGCTCATAAGGTCACACGGACCTGGATTAAGATGAAAACAAATTTCAAATTGATCCAAAAATGTTGTGACCCCAAGGAAGGTTTCCATGGTGGACGTTCTCTCAACATTGTTTTCTACAGCGTGGTTGACTTAATATTAGATCCGTCTTATTTTTGGGCTCGAGCCTCAAATCAAGCTCGTCATTGGATGGACGGTTTAGATGTAACACATACATCCAGATGAGGTCCATGTGGTGTGGCCCACAAGATGTAAGATATTTATATTTTATATATTATATATTATATACATAATTAATATAATATAATATATATATATATATATTACCAGCAACCAGCGTCCAAACACTACACCAAAATCGTTAAACTGGTACGGTGGGGATTTTGGTTCAAAAACGGCTCTAAGCCGTTCCTGAATTTGAAACGGCAATCAACCGTACTCCAATTGTTGTGGTTGTATGTTGTTATTTCCACTATTTTGTTGGTGTGTCCCAATTGAGTGTTAGATCTTCTTAATTTTTAGTACTACGTTTTATTGTTTTATTTTGAAACAGATGGACGGAATGGATTCGATTATTAACATCTGAGTGGACCCCACAAGGCTCAAGAGGCACATTAGATCCATCTGCCGCCGACTACCGAATAGTTTTAACCCTTTTCTTACCCGAAAATCCTAAAATCTCTCATTTCGCACCCATCGCTGGCTCCGTCTCCCTCTCCCTCTCCCTCTCTCGATCTCAACCCTCTCTTTCGATCTCCCTCGATCTCCCTCTTCCTCCTCTCTCGATCTCCCTTTCCCTGCAACTTCCACCAGCCGCACCATCCTGCAGGAGAGGGAGCTCCAGTCTCAAACCGTCTTCAGGACTACTTTCGCCCCTTCTCAAAACCCTAACCCCGACATCCTCGTCCATATCATTAAAAAATATAGATCTTGATGTTGATGTTGATTGTTGGATCTTCTGATATGTGGATTTTATTGAAATGCAGGGAGTGGTATTTGCTTTTGTTATTTTGGAATGTACGTTGAATTGTGCAGGGTTTTGGATATTTTTAGAGATTAATTTGTTTGGATCTGTGATTTTGATGGAAATGTGAGATCTGCAGGGTTTTCTTTTTATCTGTTAATTTTTTTAAGTATTGTTTGGAATTACCAACTGCAAGGTATGGATCTTGATCTTGACTTTGACCATAGGATCTTCGATCTGTTAATTTTGTTGAAATTGGGATTTTGAACATTGGAACTTCAGATCTATGAAGTTTGCCAAACTTTTGATGTTTAAGTGAATTTTTTTAGTACATTCAAGATTCTATCTTTTGAAATTTGCAGATTTTGGATTCTATTGCACTCTAACATGTGGAAGTTGAATTATTTTAGATCCATTATTTTGATTTGAATGCAGATCTATTGTTATACCTTACTTTCATTAATGTGGAGCATGTATGTGCTTACAAATTTTTTATTTTTTTGCAATACTTGTATGCTTTGATGAAGTACCCAACCAAATCTCTATCTTTTCTGTTGATGCAAATCAGGGTGGAATTTGTCTGGTGGCTTGTCTTGAGGATCTAATTGTCGTCATTTGTCTTGGAAAATGGTAGGATCTAATTCATGCAAATCTTTTTCTGTTATGATCATATTGGAAAATGATCCTGCAAATATTTGGAAGGATCCAATATGCAAATCTTTTCTGTTATGATCATATCCAAGGGAGTTGCTCGCATGTCTGGCTGTTTGCTTGTTTCTTTTGCCAATTGTGTTTATTTGATGGAAGTGGTGTTCATGTATGTAGGGTAGTTGTGCTACACCAAAAATCAGGCCTTTCAAACTCTCAAGTGGGCTCCACCTGTTAGATGGGCTACAAGTTGTCACTAGTCCAGGTTCAGTATACACTCACGGCGCATGCGATGAGTGGTCCAGTAAGAGATTACACAAAGCCACGGGGCGAAAACGATTTTTCAGATCTGTAGTACTTTCCAAGGTAGGTTGCACATTCTTCTTGAAGAAATATACAATGTTTCATGAACATTTGCTTGGTCGACAAACTGTATGTATGGGGAGCACTTTTGGTGATCCAAATGATTTTGTGGTGGGCCCATGGTGGATGGAAGATCTATAGCTACGGATTTTTCTCCTTTTTTGGTAGTGTAAATATACTCACCATTCTCCATAAAGTGTGTAGTCCTTCTAATTTGCTTATGGCCTATGAATTTTGTAGGTACATTGGATCGGTTTACTGAGACATTGATGCTCCTCATCAAACGACTTCCGCCAAAGGTTGCTACTCTCATTTTTTAGCGATTCTGAGAGGCATAAAGCGTGCATAGATTTTTATGTGCGTTAGGGATGGATTGGTTTGTTTTATGGAAGGGAAAAAAGTTTGGATTTGAGATGGGTTTTCGAAAAAAAAGTTCTACATATTGTTACTTGCTTCATGATTATCATTTCATTGTGGTTATACTATAGTCGTTTCATGAACTGTTGTTCAATTTAATAATCTTTCTATGCATCCGGAGTTGGATATGTTATGCATAAAAAACACTTGGCTCATATACTACCTTTATTTCTTCGTGAAGATTCCACAACAAGCAATTGGGGCAACTCTTGGCTCTGTAGCTGACTTCAAAGTTCTGGAGTACCTATGGAATGTGCCTAGCCATTGCATAGCATGGAAGTAGGTAAAATCATGTACCTAAGCTTCGAGTACTAGTTTACAGGTATAATATGTTTTTTTTTTTTTTTTAAAGATTCTCTTAATGACCACAATTGTAGCAAGTGTAGAAACTGATCTCCATGATCCCATTGCACCTCTTGGCTCTATAGCTTTTTTTTTTTTTTTTTTTTTTCTTTCTTTTGGAGTTCGATGTATGCAATATAGAAAATCCACCCTAAAACTGTTCTTTGGACTTCCTTTCACTTTATTTTTTTTTCTTTTGAACTAACTACTTTGAGTTGTTAGTACTTTATGTCTGTGCTTGATAGTTCACCTTTTGGGTGTTCTATATTTCTTCCATAGTTTGGTAAGGACAAGGAAAATGAAAAGGAAAGCAGCTAGAGGGCAAGGTTTGCGTTTTTGTATAATGAATGGTACATCGTCTGTGGTTGTAATCAGAGTTGTAATCTGAAACAAGGGAGGATGGCATGTTTATCCTTTACTTGAAGAGTAATATTTATTTTTCATTTGTCATCTGTCTTTGAATGATTTATGTTTTTTTTTGAAACAAGGGAGAGAATATTTTGTATGTTCAAATTTAAATAGTCTTATTGGGATCCACCACATTGCTTGTAGAAACTAGCACAGCCGATAATTACACTGCTGCGGCCTCACCATAAAGCTAATTCCAAGGATCGATCTACAAGCTATGGCCCAAAACTGGTATTCACCTTTCTTTTGTCCAGAAATTTGATTTGGCATTGATTTTGGTCATGCACTGTTATCAAAGTCGATGTTATAAAACCATGTTTGAAAGTTATTCGATTCAATATTTTAATAGTAACATATGGCACAATTAATCTGACCATGTCAGGAATACCAACTTTGAATGATTTGCTAGGTTTACTAAATACATGTCACATTTTAAGGACAAGCTCAAACATAAGGTACATCCAAAATTAAACTGGGCCACATCATTAAAAAAAGCAGGGATGCAAACACCACAGATGAAACTTTCTCGGGCCCACTTTTTTTTTTTTTTTTTTAATGCCCCAACTGTTCACAAGTTGATTCCCACTTTGATTGAGGGCAGACACAAATTCAGCCTATATGAATCCTCATTGCATTGTATGACTAATTTTCCTTCTCAAATTGTTTTTTCATCAGCGTTTTGCTGCAGTCATAATGCGAATAAGGGAGCCGAAAACAACAGCTTTAATATTTGCGTCCGGTAAAACAGTGAGTTGATACTTGATGGGTTATGAGAGACTTCTAATCGTAGAAGGAAGATCTTGTGGCTGATTAGATTGTAACTCTTTTAAGAGAACAAGTGCTATGAACCTTTTCATGATCATGTTGTAGAACTTAAATACCACTGCAGGCGTCTGTGCTTCAGTAGTAGATCCTGTTAAATGGCCCACCCAGTTGTTAAATGGGCACCGTCCTGTTTGTCTTTTATCTTCATTATTTATTGTTTATATTTGGCTTTGGATGGTGCTATTGCAAGAAGCCGATACAAATCATGTGCATTCATATGCTTTATATCAAAATTGAAATATTTTTGGATTACTAGTTTTTCCTATTATTTACTCATGTTCTTGTTTTTCTGTTATTGCGGCTCAATTGGTTTTCTCCAAAAATGGTGAAGGGAAAGTGATATGCATCCCTGTTGTGGTGGCGGTATGTTTACTCATTGGCGTTATCTTTTGTATTACGTATCTCAAATTAATACAAGGCGTCTCAAATTGATTATGAAATTCACATGCTAAATCAAATGAGTTTGAAAATTGATTTGGCTAGATGGTTCGGTTCATGCTCAAGTGCTCAACTGCAACTGAATTTAATACACGGCCCACATCTTTGCATGGTAACACACGGTTTTTATGTTTTGATATTGGTAAATTACTTGGTTTTGAATTCTTGTTCATTGGGATTCAGCCTCCTGCATCAGTCCTAATTAGTTGCCTTACCGTCCGTCAGATGACTTAATTGGTTTACAGGTACCTCCTTACTCCAAGATGCAGTAGTACTCGATGATGACGGTAACATATACAAGTGCAAGATGCATGATTTAGTTCATGATCTTGCACAATTTGTTGCAGGATGTGACTGTTCAGTGGTGGAGATGAGAAAGCAATCCTCATTGAACCTAAATAATCTCCGCCATTTGTTTTTAATTGACAGTGATGACGCAGGTGACAGAGATGATAAAGTTGATGAAGTGGCTTCCATTTGGGCCACCTTGTATAAGGCACAAAAGTTGCGGACGAGGATGAACTTTTGGGTGGTAATATGAGATACATTCATTTAGGATATTACTCTCTTCAGTTGGCTTGTATTGTGTGGAATTTTCTTTTTCATTACTGGTGTTTGCGTCCAAATCCTATGAATTCTGCAATGTTGATTTTTCTTTCTTTTGTTTCTAGTTCTCTTCTTTTAACATCACAAAGAGCTTGATGCATTGGAAGCGGACATGGGAACGGAGACAGAATCTGAGGGCGTGCCGGCATATCTTCAACCTGATAAGGAACCAGATTTGGATGCTAAACTCAATTTGCCTTTGGCGGATGTTCCATTCACACAGTAATGAAAAGGTATAAGGTATAAGGTGGAGCCCACAAGTTCAAAAATATATCAGGCTGTTCCATTCACATCCTTGTAGTAAAAGAATGGACTGTGTGGGTCCATTCCTCTCATCAAGCTATAAATACACACTATTTAAGCCAATTTCTTTTGAACCTGGCTGTTTGAGAGATTATTTTTTTTAACTCGGGGCTATATGTATCCATGTGTGTGTATAGATACATACATATATACATATATGAGAATCGGACCGTAATCGCTCCCAAAACCTGAAAATCATGAGGCCTGAGCCTGACCAAAACCTGAAACTAGTCAAATTTTTTAGGCCTGAGCTGGACTGGATTAGAACTTTTTCAAGCAAGATCTCAGCCTGTTAAGCAATTTCTTTTGATCAAGAAAGTAATCATATGAAAGTTTTGTAACTGATCAAGAAAGTAAGAAAATAATATGAATTTCTATTTTTATTTCACTAGAGCATTTCATTATTTTTATATGAAAATCTGCATGCTAATTGTTTGAGGAAATGCCTCAACCAAGAATGTTCTTGTGTTAATCATGCTAGAGGTCTTGCGTTTCAACTCTCTGTAAATGGGGCACAAATCGCTGTATGGTTGGATGAACCCATTGTATCATCCATCTAGTTGACCCTTCTTTGGTGGACCAACACATAAATTCACAATGACTGGGGAATTTTCCCCTGTTGACCATTTTGTTTTCAGTCATCGTTCGATCAAATGGCCAGACGATTATGTCAGTTTGACTTTTGAACTATGGTCAAAAGTCAAAATGAGGGCTATATAATTTCATTGGTCTATTTTCACATGAATGTGTGCTATGTGTATGGTGGATGAGACAACATAAAGTGAAGAGTGCTGTTGAATGGCCTAGATCTCCAGCTGAGGTTCCCAGAGCAGATTCAGGTTCAGCTTAGTCTTATTCTATTGGCAATTTTTTATTTTTTATTTTTTATTTTTTCAATTTCACAGTAATAAACATATGCTAGAATTCTAGATATTACTATTTAAGAACTGCTTTCTGCTACTTCATCTTCATCTATGAATACAGATGGGTATCCAATCTAAGTGTAGTTTGAAATCATCCAATCACCCTGCCATGTTTACTTTGGTGAGTTGGCTCTCGCCATATTCAGGTTTGATCAGCTCTACTACATAAATCTCCCTTTTCTTTGAATGAGAATACTTGTTGGGGTTCCTTGGGATTTCTATGGCTCCACCGTATTTTTGGCACATGAAAAGGGTTGCATTCATAGTATGAATTCGAGTGGGTTCTCCGAATGTTATCGTCCTTGAAAGGGTTGTCATAGAATGATTGGCCAAGAGTTTGCAATGTACATTTAGGTTTTCGGTTTGTATGAGCAAGGCCCATGGTTCATTGATCCATACCGTTGAGTTGATGGGACTTATTTGTCACCTTTCCAAAAAAATAGGATGTAATTTAATGGGCCCTATTGTCAACGACACATTCACCAAATATCACATAGATGTGAAGATTGTAGCTGTAGAATATTTGGCCCTTTTTTTTTCTTCTTCTTCTTCTTCTTTTTTTTTTTTTTTTGCTAAATGTGAACTGTTTCTGTATTTCTTCCTTAAAGACATGTTTGGGTATGTGAATCCAAAGGAAAAGAAAGGAAATAATAAAAATTGTTCTATAATATTTTCCATGAGAACTACTGAAACATGGTTGTTGTAATGTCCACCTATTGAAGGCTTAGGATTTCTAACCATCTGGGACATTTTGGTGCATTGTCGTCCACATTGACCAACAATATTAACGGTGTGGATCACTGAACCTTGGGCCTCACATATACAAACTCTCAGCCTGAGCACAGTACAATACCTGCTATTGAGAAATGTGATGTCGTTTTGGGTTTGAGTTCTGAACCCGGTAATATGTTTAGTTGTCATACTTTGTAATGAGACATCCCCTGTTTTTAAAGAAAATGTATCATTCTCTGCAGATGAACAATCTAATTCTGCAGTATTGCTTTCCTTGGAAACAGAGAATTGCTTTCCTTGGAAACAGAAGATGTAGAGAAAAGACAGAGAAATTGAAAAAAAAAAAAAAAAAAGATAATGCCTTTGGTACTTGGTAACATTTGTGAAATTGTATCTCCTTTCAGTTTTCATCGAGAAACTGGTGGTGTTCATGGGAGAAATTGAAGCTCAAAATAATATCAGAAGAGTTGATTAATCACCTCATGAGTATTCTTCGTCATGTAATGCAGCTCAAAACATTGAAGGTAGGGAAACAAATGAACATGCAGCTCGTTGTTGCATCATAGTAAGAAGGAACTATGATTGCAATAAAACCTAGCTAGTAATGCCAACGCTTGCATTCTAAGCTGTCTAATCGAAAAGTGCACTATTGTTTCTAGGATTCATATTACCTGCTGTGGAGCACAAGTTTCTTCATTTGATTTTACTGTTATTTGGCTCAAACTGTAATTACCTAGGAGTTGGTGAAGTTAAATGATATGATGATGCAACCACAAAGGGGAATGTAAATAGATCAAAGAAAAGAAAAAGATTGTGGGAAAGAATCCAACAATCTTCTAGTCAAGACTAGAGAAACAAAAACTAATTGATGACGTTATCTTCTCAATTAGGCATAAATCTATGTTTGCGTGTAGGTCAAGGGCATTGAGTACAGAGTATAACTCTCTCCCAAACGAATCTTCCCAACCATTTGACTGTGATTGAGATGAATTTGTGTAAGCTATCACTCCTGATATCTCTTTCCCTTTGTTCCATTTAACATGATTCTCTGATTCATATGTAGTTTTTCTCATAGATGACATTGCTGATAACAGGAAGAGGTTAAAACCTCTTAAAATCCCTCATTGAGTTGATTTTATCTAGTTTTCTTAATCATAAGAAGCATATGATTGATTAATATCTTTGGTTTCATAGCATGGTCTCGAGAGCTGATGTGAATCCTACGCGATTGAGGAATTCATGATTTCGACGTGATTGATGACAAGCGATGAGTACATAGTCTACTTCAGCTTATGGGCTATTTCAAAGGTATTATAGAGGTTTCCATATCATGCACCACCATGTGGGTATGCTTGTAGTTTGGCTGATGTGCAATTGTATAGAAGACTAGAGGCTGGATGTTTGAGCTCACAAGGTTGGTGTTTGCTGTATGTATGGATTTATGGGTGGTTGTCTTATTGCTGTATGTATGGATTTATGAGCATTTCACAGGTTCTTTCAATCTCCTATTTTATTCCTGCATTATTCATTGGCTCTGATTCTGTTTCTTAGGTTCTCTTGAGCCTCCTGGATCACTTATTTCAAGAAGCATTGTTGGGATAACTCAGGGATGGCCTGCTGTACGAATGGCATTGAATATGTTAAGGGCCGATATGCATTGCTTTTACTACCTGCTGGCCTTTTCAATGGTTGGCAATTGTTTTACATAGCCACTAGCCCTGTGCTAATATAGTTGTAGCTTAAAATTTTGAGCTTTCTATTTGGTAGAGCCAATATCTGGCATCGCCGATATTATCAATAACATCAGTCAATAGTCTTGTTAGCTCTTTTTAGGATTTATGGAGATTTGGAAGGACCTCTTACATACATTAGGAAGCCAATAGTCTAGTCATCATATCAGCATTGGTTACAAGGTACTGGCAGAAAAAGGTAAAGCTAAGGCTCCTGCCTTTGATGAGATTGACAAGGCACCAGAGGAGAAAGCTCGAGGAATTACCATTGCAACGGTTAGGATGCCATTTTCTTTCTTGCATCATGCACATTATGTGTTGGGATATGTTCCTAGCATAAGTACATAGCATGTTTTAATGTTGTCTTCTATTGGCATTTTTTATGCTCAATAACTACTTATTTTAGAGATATTGGAAACTTATTTTAGGTGACATGATTTGCAGGCCCATGTGGAATATGGGACTACTAAGCGGCACTATGCACACGTGGATTGCCCAGGACATGTGGACTATGTTAAAGTGAGTTAAGGAAAACTTATTGTTCTCTTCCATTAATTGCAAAGATAAATGCAATGGATTAAAGAACAACCACTTCTCTGTTTAAACAGAAGGAAAAAAAAGGTTGAAAATTTGTTGAAATAAAGAGTATTTATAAAAGAGAGATGAATTCCATTTTAAAAGAAAACTAAACACAGGAGAAAAAAAATGATCAGGGTGCTGCACTTGCAAAAATGCAGTTAGTGCTGTTCTTGTTGCCTATTATATTAAATGCAGTAACGGTTATGAGATGTGCATATATTTTCACATGAAATTATGTTGTTACCACTTGGTTAGTAACTAGCTGGGTATTCATTTGACATGAGTGGTTGCGCATGCAAGAAAATTGTATTAGGTAACCACCCTGCATGATAAATTTTATTGTGAGAGAGGTGAGAAAGGCAGCTAGTAAAAAAAGAGCCTAGGCCTGGGAAAGGTGCTGCTAATTGACATAACCTTTTTGTTCTTGGTACGGAGTCAAACTTCCATCACCTTATTGTTCTAATATGTTTAGATACTTTGCTTGATGAAAATAACTAGTGTTATGGATGATAAGATTATTGACAAATTTTAATTCTTCTTTTTTTTTTTTTTTCCAAAAACAGGGATTCTTATGACCATTTTGGAGCCACTGGTAACAATATGGGAGTCCCTTATGATTGTAGGGTTGACCCACCTTTTGTCGGGTATGTTTCTTTCTTGTTTTCTCATTCTTTGTTTAGGAAGTTACTAGAATTTCTTATTTTGTCTGTGTATTGCTTTGGTGAAATTTCAGTTATGCAAAGCCATGGAGAGATCTAGATACTGGCAATTCATATTGTCTCTTTTTCCCTCATTCTCCCGAGCATTTGGTGCGTGTTATGCCCAACTTGAAAGCTGTGAGAAGTAAGAGTAGTAGCAATGAGGGACTTGTATATGTTTCCATCATTGCCTCATTGAGAGAAGCACCACAGGTTACCGGATCTGCACATGCACTTTTTGTTGGGGGCTTTTCAGTTTTGGAAATGGGAAAGGTAATAATATTATAATTAAGGTAGAGAACTGCTTCTGATATTACCTGCAGAAATGATCTAACATTCATGTTATTCATCTTTCCTATTTCTGCTTACATTGTATTTTCGTTGGCAAACTACCATTTGGCAAACCACCGAACACTACAAAAATTGTGAACCTTCAAACAGTTGAAACAGGCTGAAGGAGGCTGCTGCTGCTACTAGGGTCATTATACTCATTCTATTCTAGGATAACCGAGAAGAGAATACGAGTGGAAAAGCTTTTAGCTCTTAAATGACACATTATTATGATATTGATGACATTATGATGGAAGAGGAGGTTAAGACTTTCTTCTCAGTTCAGAGATATTGTATTCCCTTAAATACAACCTATTGTTTTGAATCCTTCTAAATGTAACTGATCTTTTGCATTGCAGTTCATTTCTGTTGTTTTTCAAGTTGGGGCAAATGGAGTTGGACTGCTTGATCCTGGTTCCGAGACTAACAATGTAAGTTGTGATAGTTTGAGGGAGGTGGTCATGTGAATGTGTTCTAATTGTTTCTCTGTTTGGTAATCAGGTTGAACAAGGCGCGAAAGTAGATTTACCATTTTGGCTTGCTCATGAGTTATGCTTGAGACAAGAAGTGTCCATTAACATTCCCCACTGTTTTAATCAAAAGTAAAGCTCTTGGTTCCTTGATTGATTGCTCTAATGCACATGTTAGCCATTTTAAAAGGCATGATAATTGGAGCTGACAAGTTGCTGCAAAAGCAGAGTTATGACTATGTTTTCTATTTATTTTATTTTTCGGAATGGTTTTCTTGATAATGCGAGAACAAGAAAGGAAATCAGTGATGCAGCTTGTGTAGATCTCAGGAGCCGATGCCCATTCTTTTATGAGTTGGGATGCAAGGTTACACCTCTGTGAGTTTTTCTCTCCCCACTTTGTATTGTATATGTTTCAGGAACACCCCTTTTTTCTTAAAAAGGATATTCCATTTCCCACATCTTGACTCGGCTATTAGGAAAACAATCTTAATTTATCATTTTTCTTCTTGCCCCTGGCATCATCTATGAACTGTATTATGTGATTTTATAGTGATGCTATATTTATACAATAATAGGGTGGCAAACCTTAGCCCAACCTGTTTATTAAATGGACAAGCTAGCCCAACGCATGACCCAAGATATGATGACCAGGCCTGAGCACCCATAATCAGATTCGAGGCCCAGGTTCCACTCGACCTGCCAATTGTATTAAAATAAACATTTGTAGGGTCTGAACTTAAAACCTTTTTTCAAGTTGTTTTCTGATCTGAGCCCATCCTGAAAAGAAACAAATGCCATCTTTTTCAATTGTCAAGTGTTGTTTTGACTGCTCTACTTGGGTGTGCGCTGTTGTTTTGTTAGTGACTGTCCTTGTCTTTATACGGTTGCTGGACAGACCGGAGAGGCCCAGCCAATCAGAGCCAACTGTGTTAGTGTTGCAAGCCTTATGACACTGAGGACGGACATGTGCAAGAGGAGTCACTGTCCCCACGGACTCCAAGCCTTTTGTCGAGTATGTGAAGAAGACCATCGATGAAACTCCTTACTACAGACGAGGTAGGAGGAGGTTTGATCCCCAGCATACTTATTAGATGTGTACAACCTGCCTTCTTCCTGCATTTTTCCACTGCACTCGCGTGTGGAAGTGATCTCGATATAAGTTGTATATTTTGGTATGCTTCTCTTCTTCCATCTCTTCCTTTCAGTTTCTTTTAAATAGCTTCTAAAAATAAAGTCTTGTCTATCTCTTTGTTGATGGAAGGAGTGATGCCAGCTTCCTCTCACAAGCTTGAAGATTTCCTGGGTGGTGCGAGCATGGGAGCCCACTAGTACGGATCCATTGACAGGGAAGCTATGTCTCTAAGCTTGGACAACATGTATTACTAGCACAACCTAGGCCATGGGAACTTATGGATGGATTTAAGCAATTTGTCAGAGTTGAAGAGCCCAGAGTTATCAGAGAGCAGCCTTTATAGGTAAAGCACACAAATCCAATTTCCCTATGGTTAGATATATGTCCATATGTGCTTTTGACACATTTAGTTTCCTTCAACAGTTACATCCACCAATACATCCAATCATTGGAGAGAGATGCTAGGCTGGCCTTGATCACACCATTACCTGCTGAAAATGCAAGCGTTCAGGCTCCTTCAACCGTAGCTGCTGGTTCAGAAGCTGGCCTGCTGCTTTATGATGTCCTGAGCTTTGTTTTGGCTCCATGCTTTCAAGATCCATTCCCCATTACCTCTAATCCTGTATCTCATGACCCTACTAAAATATAGCGTACTGTAATTTTATTTAAGAGAAGATTTAGAGTGTTGGACTGATCAGTTGAATTGATATGTCGTGCTTTACAAAATCATTGTCATCGTCTCATTTCCAAGTTTGGAAGTATTAAAAGAGCTGGAAAGGTTTCTTACAGCCCTAATTCTCACATTTGAAAGATGGATGGCCTTCCTTCAAAGTGACGGTTTGAGGTGAAAGTAGTAAATGGCTAAATATTTTGGCAAATGTGATTAAAATAAATAATAATAATAAATAAATAAATAATGAATCACTCATTATAATAATAAGGGCCATTGCATGAACGGTCCTGATCTATACATTTCTCTGCCACGTGTATTCTGTAGAGATGGTTCTACCGTAACATCTCCCAAGACCGAGATATACGATTTGTAACGATTTGTATGGTTGAGAGGTTATTAGAACCCAGCACCTACTGGACCCTACCATGGATGGGTTACATCCAAAATACAATGAACGAAGGGGTTTTAAATTGTTCTTAAAATTCCATCCTAAAATCTGACCGTTGGCAACATTAGTAAGCATTCAAAACCGTATCTAAAATTGTGCCAAAAATATGACCGTTGGCACCAGAACGGTTAAAAACCGTTCCTAAAATTCCGTTGAAACGGTACCCAAAACGGTTCTGAACCGTTCCTGATTTTCTGCGACGCCTCTTTTAGGCACGGTAATGAACCGTTCCTGAAGCATTTAGGAGCAGTTTAGAACCGTTCCTAAATGACGATTTTGGTGTAGTGAAACAGATGGACGCTGGATGAAATACATTAATCAATGTGGCCCACCGTCCAAGCTATGGACGGTGAGGACCCACACGTGCAACCATGGGAAGGCCCACCGCATGATGAATGGTGTGGATGCAAACTGCACCCCATGGCCAGGGCCCACCTGGCCTGTTGACGCTGCAACTGCCAGCTGCAGCTGGCTACCATCCATCAGACGGTCTGTTTAAATGAAAACAGATGGACGGTGTGGGTAAGACACATACACCACAGGGGTCCCACGCACATGGGCCACCCCACTAGGGAATCCATGCCAGGAACTCTAGGTTTAGATGCCACCTAAGCTATGGATTTGGGTGTGTCAGGGAGGGCCCCACACGGATGTGGACCCCACTGTCCGAGGTGGTGGACAGTTTGGATGCAACACATACACTATGGCGTGGCCCATCTAGAAGGATGGATGACGTGGGTGGGTCCCATGGACCCCACCGTCACCCACACTTCACTATTAGCCCCCTCCACTAAGGAGTTGTACCAAGACCTCACGTTGGAACGAGGTATCTTTCGCTCCACCTACTACTGGAGCGATGGATCTGGGTCCCACTCACTGGACGGTCTAGATCTATCGTAGGACCCAGAGAACTGCTGAAGTTAATCAGTAGTGGCCCCACCACCTGGCAGATGGATGGCTTGGATGCACAAATCGGTGGACGGTGTGTATATAACACACACCCCATGATCAAATCCACCGTCCTAGGCCATGGACGGTGGGAGTATACAACATATAAAGGTGGGTCCACGTTGCTGGGCAACATCATTATAGCAACTTTATAGCTGTTGTACACGTATAACAGTTGTCCAACTCCAAAACAGGTGGGTCCTACACAGTGGGCCACTGGAGTTGGATCAAGCCGATATTTATTTTTCCCTTCCATCCGGGCCTGTGTGACCGTTCGGTCATGTGGACCTTAAATCAGGTTTAAAGTGGCCCACTTGTTGGATGGCATGGATAAAATACACACAACATAGGTGGGTCATTGATCATAGGAAGAGAGAGAGAGAGAGAGAGAGAGAGGAAGAGGCATCGGTGATGTCGGAGGTGATGGAGGGGCCCCGCCACTATGGGCCCCTCTTTGATACAAAATATACATCAAGGTGGGTCCCACTACATGTGGCCCTTTAATCACAAAAAAAAAAATGCAAATGTGGGATCAAGATCACCCATCATCTTCTGCTCCTTGGTTTGTCAAAAAGGTAGTCGTCTAAGCTTCGATTTCAACTGGGGATGATGAAGTTTGGATGGTTGAGATGGAAGATAAGAGGGTAGGAAATGGTCCACACACAAAGTTCTCTTGGAGGTTTAGGAAAATGCTTGGACGTGTGGTTTTTCTCTATCCAAGATCACACACCATCTTCTGCTCCTTGGTTTGTCAAAAAGGTAGTCGCCTAAGCTTCGATTTCAACGGGGGATGATGAAGTTTGGATGGTTGAGATGGAAGATAAGAGGGTAGGAAATGGTCCACACACAAATTTCTCTTAGAGGTTTGGGAAAATGCTTGGACGTGTGGTTTTTCTCTAGCTTGGGAAAGTGAGTTTGAGAATGAGAGAAAGAAAAGGTTGTAAAGGGAGAGGAGAGATGGGTGATGGAGTGATGGATGTGTTGATGTGGTCAGTGATGGGTGTAAGAGCCTTTTTTGACTTTTGTGATAGGTTATGTAAGAAAGGGTATGGGCTTGTGAGAAACTTTTGACTTTAGGGGTTGCTCGGGGAAGGGTGAGAAGTGATGTATACTTGACATGTACTTGACTTGATAGGATTAATTGGTTGATTGATTGATGTGACAAGTCGTAGAGATTTTCTCAGAATTCACACGCGCGGCGTTTTCCTCGCACATCTCCTGGCCAAAGTATCGAATCGGTGCACGAGTTATAGTATCGGAACCGCAGCGATGGCACGGTCACTAGGGTATAAGTCTTGAGTTGAGTTGACTTGAGTTGACGGCATGTGAATCAAGGTTGCGTGCAAATACCAGTTAAGGGTCGAAGGTTGCTGAAATTCGACCGGAAAGATCGCAGAAGCCTACGGAACGGTACGGTCTAGGATACGGGGTTTACACCAACAAAAATACCTAACATACACTCCCTTTGGAGGCCCCTACAAGAGACTTTAATTGGTTTTCTATTGGTTAACCAACAACATCGGTCCTAATTCAATGACCTACTTTATTCCCCGCAGAGGCTCCCACAGAGACTAACACGTACACACCCGTGTTCAGTTAATTCGACCCTACATAAAGTCTTAGGTCCTACACAAGAACCTATTGAGTTTGGGCTACAAACTCGTATCCTCGATCATATACAATGAAAGAGAGTATGAACTAATTAATTGACACTTAGTTATCAAATTGAACCCTTTTGATGCATTGTCTTGATTTACTTGATTGATGATCTCCCGTGCTTCAATCAACTTCCATTTTTTTCTCCCGATCGTTGACACTGATGCTTGACCAATGCTTCAGCTTCAAGTTCAAACACCTTGCATGGGAGGCTTAATTAAGGTGACCAATGTGATGAGAGGTTGGGTGAATATCCTATAACATATGGGAAGGTTGTAATTTCCTAGGGGATTCATTTACATATGTGTTCTAGAGGACTTAGATAAGGATTTGACTATTGGTTCAAGTTTGATCTTCAGAACAATGTAGAGATGATTAAGTCCATCTTCTTCATTGAGGTTAGAATCCTCTTTTAAGTGATGAATCACAAGAAAGATAACTTAGATCTCATGGTTTTAAAAGATTGGAATGTGGGATATGAATGATGAATCTCTTAAGATTTTATTGCACCAAGAACTCATCCATTTGCCCAAGAACCGATGCCCTTTTATAATAAATCGATTTGTAACGTTTATAAAATGGGTAGTTAACAGTTTGTTGATAAGATCGAAAAGGTCTTCGATGAAATCGAAAGTCCTTCGATAAGATCGAACCCTGTGTCAATCCCATCGAGAAAATTTAGAATTACCTATGTCGGTTGCTGGACTCATTCTCTGATCGGATTGAGTGATACTTCGATTCCATCAGTCCTATTGAAACCTGTCTATGGGATCGAGAACCACTCGAAACTGTTATTTTGGGCATATGATTTTACAACAGTTTATCACCTCTTCTAGCCTTACTTATCATGTTCCAATTAAGTTTTTATGGCTAAAAGATTATCAACAATGTTTATCTATAGGGTTAGGATCATTTAAAGGTTCAAGGGATGTTTTGAGTCAAGGTTTAAGGTCAACAAGACACTTCATTTACATGTTCATTACTCCTTAATGCTCCACATCCACTTATATATTTGGTATTCAGCTTCCAAAGCCTCAACCGACTACATGACACGCAAACTCATGTGATTAACAAATAAGGCGTACAAATCGGTGCATTAACAATCTCTCACTTTGTCAATTACATGACAAAAACCTAACCTAAATAATGTTATAGTCCATAACATGCCAAAACAACTCAAAATATTACATATCAAATATAAAGGATTTACAACTCAATAAAAACAATACATGTAACACTAACAATACTCCCCAATAATTGCTCCCCTATCTTCATCAATCCCTTCAATAACAAACAAATCCTGCAAAAACAAAATATACTTGTTTTATTGGGACTTGATCTTTCGCCCCCTTTTTGCCAGTATTTAAAAAAGCATTAGTTGCATAGATATACTAATAAAAACATAATCTAAAAAAATAAAAATAAAAAACTCAATTAGTCATAAATATTACTATAAATACAATAAACAAGAGATTAAATGGTGCATATGAACATCAAAACATGGATCATACTTATTATGGTCATTCAAAGGATATACCAATTGAATTAAGATTGACCAATGATAGTCTAAGTTAAAAACATATAATACCAAAATTTAACAACTTTAAAGCTTAAACTATTAAAAAAATGAGGTTAAAATCTTCTAATTATCTAATAAAGCACAAGATATTGTCGAATAACCAATCAACCCGAGTTTTCGATGGGTAAGATCCGATATCTCAACAAACCATAGTGTATACACTCAGGTCGACTAGGTGCTCAGATGCAATGTATGCAATGCAATATTGATGGATGGGGGTAAACAAGGGGTTATGAAGGGATTGGATGTTGCACAATGCTAATGCGAGTTTAGATGAGGTTGATCGAGGTTAGGTTGAAGGATGAACAGTTTTATCGTAAGGGTCAAATCGAGTAGCTTGGATTAGGATTTCGGTTTACTCATGTTTTAAAGGTTGAACTTGAGATGGGCTCCTCTCCTTTTGCTCTCACTTCTCCTTAGTGGAGGGATGAGAGGCTAATGGCTTGGTTGAGATGCATTAAGGATTTGAAAGTGATTTAAAAATGTAGAGGAGTAGGCTATTTATAGCCCTTGGGACCGATTTTCCGGTAACTGCTAGGAAGTCTAAGGTAAAAAGGCTTCAAGGGCTGAGATTTAAGATCGCCACATAGTAAAATCTCATCAATTGGATTAATAGGTAAGGGGGTAATTTGAGCAAACTAGGAGGAAAATGTGATCTTTTCTCCCTCACACATGCTTGTTATTGAACCAGGAACACTCCACATACTGTTCACCCTCTCCAACCAAAGCAGAAGAGTTGTCACGTGATGGGCAGCACCCAAAGTGCCACCTAAAGCATGGGAGCCACCCTTCTTTCGCAAGCAGGTTTTCATAATAGCATGTTGGCCTTGGGTCCCTAAGGGTAGTACCTCTGTAATTTTGGATGTTGATGGGCCTAGGGTATAAGCTTGGATTTGGGCTTATTTCTAGGATAAATTGACTAAGTTGATTAGGTTCGGTTGAGTTGATCGAGTTGAGCTGGTTTCGATCAGCTTACCCGCCTTAGGTGAGGTACATATAGTGTTATCTAATACCACACATTATTTTTACATATATCAATTATATGATGATAGTATAGTTTACGTATATGATAATAACATGTGTAAAATTACATGGGAGAATGTTAAGGCATTAGTGTAGTCGTGCGTGAAAGGCATTCACACGTATGAACATTGTCTATAAAGGAAACATCTCCCTCTTCTTTTTAGTTTTTAAAAACATGAAGCTTGGTTTCCTTGACCTTTAAAGAATATTACTTCTCTCTATTAAATGTATTATCAATATAAGGGGAACACATAGAAAAAAATGGTGCGTCTTTAATATATTAGTGCATTGATTTGTGCACATTTTTTGTCAATCATATAAGTATGTGTGTCATGTAGTCGATTAAACTCTTAGAAGATGAAGATCGAAGACACAAGTGGACGTAGAGCATCAAAGAGCAAAGAACAGGAAAATAAGGTGTATTGGCGACCCTAACCTTTGACCGAAAATAACTCTTGAACTTATATATGATTATGGCTTAATAGGTAAACCTTGTTTGATCATCCCTAAACTTATGATCTTAATTGAAACATGATAAGTAGGGCTAAAAAAGGTGCATAACTGTTGTAAACATACCTGCCCAAAATAACAGCTTTCAAGTGGTTCTCAATCTCATCAACAAGTTGTCGATAGAACTCAATTAAATAGAAATATCACTCAATCTGATCGAAGGAGTCTAGTAATCAACAAAGATAATTCTAAATTTTCTCAATAAGAACAAGAAAGAGTTTGATGCTATCGAAGACCCTTTTAATCATACCGATAGAGTCGTTAACTAGCCGTTTTAAATTAGTTTCTTATAAAATGGCATTTGGTTCTTGGACAAAAGTACGGAGTTTTGATATAATAGAAGACTAAGTGATTTCATGTTGATATCCCTCATCCTAAGCTTCTAAACCAATTAGTTCTAAGTCATCTTCCTTCAGGTTAACACTCTAATGAGGATTTCATCCTCCACCTTGAAGATGTGCTTCAACTCCACCATTTTCTAGTGATTAGACTCAACTTCTATTGGCATATCATTTGTCTAAATCCTTTAGGAGGCCTATTTAGGTGAATCCCCTAGGATTACAACCTTTCATTAATTATAAAATATTCAACCAACCTCTCATCACCTTAGTCACCTCAAAAAAGCATCGCATGCAAGCTGTTAGATCTTAGAGCTAAAGCATTGGCAATGTATTAGCATCAATGATCGAGGGAATAAAAGAGGAACTGATTAATTGAAGAATGGGAGAGCATCAATCAAGCAACCCAAAATAGCATGTCAAATGAGCTCAATTCGATAAATGTCAATTAGTGAGTCCATACTCTCTTTTCTTGTGTGGGATTGAGGATAAGAGTTTATAACCAAAACTCGTTAGGTTCTTATGTAGGGTCAAATTTATTGGTCACAAGTGTGTACGTGTTAGTCTCTATGAGAGCCTCCGGCAGGAGTAAATGTAGGTCCTTAGACTAAGACCGAGGTTGTTGGTCAGCCAATAGAAAATCAATTAAAGTCTATTGCGGGAACATCCAGTGGGAGTGTAAACTAGGTAAGTCCCTATGTAGGCCACCGACATTAGTGTGTACAATGTAAGTCCTTGCATAGGCTACCAACACAAGTGAGTACATGGTAGGTCCTTATGTAAGTCTGTAATGGTTAAAGGTGAACATGATTTAAAATCTCTGATAGTGGTACACTCAGAGAGAGTGCATCCATTGGGACTAGAGTTAGGAAACTAAACCATTATACATGAGTGTTTTAATAATTATTGTGAATTGCATACATTCTTATTCATACTTATGTGCTTGATAAGATAAATCATATAAATGCTTAAATTGAATTGTATGTTAGGCACTTAATTTGTAATGTACACGCAAGCTCACTATCAATTATAGACTATTTGAATAATTGGTATATTTTTAGTAGTCTATATGACTGAATCCTATATTAGCTTGAAAGCGTTAAAGTTAATTGTCTTATTTAGTTTAAATTGGTATATTAGTTTAAGTAAGCAATTATGTGTTAATTGAAAAAATATATATATATTTGGTCCTAATCACCCCCTTCTAGGACATAGCCATCATTCGATAGCTCCGCCAAGCTTCCGCGCGTATGCAGTACTACACCACATATAATTTCAATTGGTATTAGAGCAGGTAGCTCTTGAAGGGGTTAACTGCCTAGAGTTGATCCAAATAAGCCTTGGAATGATGTCTTCCTATAAGGGAAAAGCTAAGGTTACCCAAGAAAATGAACATATTTGTAAATCTAGTGTGGGTAAGCTAGTTTGAGACAATAGAGAATTTGAATTTAATAATCATATCCTTGCTTCTACCCATTTAGTAATTCAAAATGACTTATCTACTTTTAAAAGTAAACCAAGAGCCTCTCTTGTGTGTCATGCTTATGGAGATGTTGAACACTTTAAATTTGATTGTGTAATCTTAAAAATGGCACAATCCACCTCAGTCTCAAACTAAAGAAGTAAATTCTTCGTGTTTGAAAAATTGACACACCAATAGAGAAACACCCCTAAAGGATCGTTGGAAAAGAGAGTTTCCAACCCTTTCTAAAACGATCGATCAAATGAAAGTGTTGTTGAAACTAATTGCTCAGCTTAATAAAAATGTTAAGTCAATGATAATCAGGGTAGGACTCATATAGTTAAATCACCTACCGAACATATATCTCCAAATAAAAATTCACCTAAGGGAGATGAATCTAAGAAAATCATTCGCCTTCCCGAACATAGTATGGGTCCTAGGAAATTTATACCCAAGTAGGTTGTGAATAAGGATAGGTAACCTTATATGGTGTATGAGAGCTAATTGTTAAATTTGAGGATTTAAGCCTCATTGTGAACATGTAGGAAAATCAAAGGACTTAACCTCATCTTGTGCTTAATAATTATATTCAAGAATTTTTAGCATCATTTATTTTTTATAGTTTAAGTTTTAAAGTTTCTTAATCTTAGTATTGTATATTTTAGCTTATATTATTATTGGTCATTCCTAATTTGATTGACATATCCTTTGAATGACCATAATAAGCATACTCCATGTTTTGATGTTCATATGCACCCTTTAATCTATTGTTAGTATGTTCTTATAGCAATATGTATGACTTATAAAGTTTTTCCATTTTATATTTTTATTGATATATCTATAAGACTAATTCTTTATCAAATACTAACAAAAATGAGAAGAAAGATCAAGTCCCTCCAAAATAAGTGTATTCTGTATTTTCAGGATCTATTCGTTATTGTAGGGATCGATGAAGATAGGCAGAGCAATTATAGGGGAACCTTGCTAAAGTTACATGTCTTGTTTGTATCGAGTTGTAAATATATTTATTTGACATGTAATATTTTGAGTTGTTTTGATATGTCATTGGTATGTACCATGACATTATCTAGGTTAGATTTTTGTCACGTAATTGACAAAGTGGAATATTGTTAATGAACTAATTTGTACACCTTATTTATCAATCACATGAGTTTGTATGTCATGTAGTTGGTTAATCCCTTAGAAGTTGAATACCAAAGATACAGGTGCATGGCTTCATAGGTAAACCTTGTTTGATTATCTCTTAGCCTTAGGATCTTAATTGAAACATGATAAGTCTCATCTTTCTACCATCTTTCTACCTTGCCTGAATTTTAAACCAAGCTGATTTTTTTTAGATTCCACTCCTCATTGTAAGTCACGCGTGATAAACGGATTTGATGAAATATAGACACTATGGTGACCTACAGACAAACCTATGGTTGGCATCCCATTTCCATTTCTCCCTGTGGTATGGGCCACTGGAGCTGTGAATCTAGAAGCATCAAGGAGCACACTTGAAGATGAAGTGGATTCCACATATACCATTTGGTGGGCCCAAAGAGTTTTTGTGTTTTACGTTGCCACTTAAAATAGGGACACGTATGTATAGTGAGCAACTCACAATGCAATAGCGTGGTGAGTAAAGTGTGGAGCCCATGGAGATGTATGTGTTTTATCCATGATGTCCATCCTTTTCCAATTCATTTTAAGTTATAAGCTCAAAATCGAAGCATATCAAGCTTAAGTGGACCACATCACAACAACAACAACAACAACAACAACAAAAAAAAAAAAAAAAAAAAAAAAAAGTGAAATTAAAAACTTACTGTTGAAAACTTCTCGAGGATCAAGCTAATATTTGTGTTTTCCCTTTTGTTTTACCCTATGAATAGATTGGGTGACAAATAAACATCATTGTGCCCTAGGAAGATTTCAATGGTGGACGTAAGTGTAATGTGGTCCACTTAAGCTGTGGATGTCTCATGCCCTAAAATGAGCTTTAAAAAATGGATGGACAGTGTAGATAATGACATATACATCACGGTGGCCTCCACAGAGTTTAGTCACCATACTATAGACGGCGACGAGTTCCTCACTGTACAATCGACGGGTAAAATTCCATGCGTATAGAGGTGGGTACCGAACAACTCGATCTAGTTAACTCGACTCGTCCAACTTGTTCCGATCCAACTCGACCCGAACCGAATGGGTGAGTAGATCCGAACTGAGTAGGCTTCGCCCAATCCGAACTCAAACTGAGTCGAGTTTGAGTTACCTAGTAACTCAACCCGAAACTCGATCTAGTTAAACCCGACTCAATCCGAAACCCGACTTTCTAACCCTACCCGCCGCACCCTACCTCGACCCATCCCAAAATCTCTCTCTCCCTCCCTCATCCTCCTCATCTTCCAAGTATGACAACCACCCACCACCGTCACACTCATCCTCCTTCTCCTCCTCCTCCTCTTCCTCCTCTCCACTCTGTAGATCTCTCCCTCCCTCATCTCTCAATTTGACTTGGTACTTCTAATCGGATCGGACTCAGTCCGAATCAGTCCAGGCCAGACCGGACTCGGATCTAGTCAAGCATGCTAGACTCAATATCGAGTCGGGTCAAGTTCAGGTCAGGCCTATTTCAAAACCGGATCAAGTCGAGTCAGCCTAACTTTGTCTGACTCGACTCGATGCCCAGCTATACGTGTGTACGAGGGGCCGAATCTCCAGTAAAACAACTATTTTAAGTTTTTAACTAGCGGAAAAGCCGTCACATGCATGGTCATGCAAGGCTCGACTTTTTCAGACGTGGATGAAATGATTTCAAGTGGATGAATTCACCCCGTCCATCAGGTGAGACTTCCTGTGTTTCAATCAGGGTAAAAAAATCAGGCCATTTCAAAACTTAGGTGGGCTACACCAGAAACGGTTGAGATAGGGACACCCATTATTAAAATCCTCTAATTTGTCTGTGGGTCCGCAGCGGTTTTATATAGCCATCCAATTTATTCATCTGATGTAGCCCACGAGGGCGAAGTGACACTCTGAAAATCATGACATTCCAACACTCACCCGGGCCATACCACATGAATTTGAAAGGTTTAGGCATGATTTTACATTGTTCCTTATGTTGTGGCCCATATAAGTCTTAAATTGGATTGGTTTTATAAATTTTACACAATTCACAGAGAAAATGTGGCAGCGCATATGATGGACGGCGTGGATCTGATTCATGTTCATCCCACATGGCCCTCAGCAGCACAAGTCATACTTCCATAGGACCGGAAACGGATTGGCTACTGACCCTGCCACTATCCAATGGCTAGTGGTCGATGTTCTGTCGGCCCCACCATGATGTATGTTTTTCATCCATGCCGTTCACCTATTCTTCCAGGTTATTTAATTGTATGAGCCCAGAAATAAGGTTGATCGAAATCTCAAGTGGACCACACAGTGTTGATTGAACGCCCGCCATTAAAAAAAAAAAAAAAAAAAAAAAAATTTGAGGCCACGAAAGTTTTGGATCAAGCTGATATATGTTTTTCCCTTCATCCAAGTCTTTATGACCTGATCAACAGGTTAGATGTCAAATAACCGTTACAGTGGGCCCTAGGAAGTTTTTAATGATAGACATTCAATCACAACTGTCTTCCCATGGTGTGGTCCACCTGAGATTTAGATCTACCTACTTTTTCGGATAAAGCCCTAAAATTATCTTTCAAAATAGATGGGCAGCGTAGTTAAAACACATTCATCATGGTGGGGTCCACATAGCACGGACCACTAGCCACCTGGCTGGTGGCAACGTCAGTAGCCAAACCGCGGCCCATATGACCACGCGATGGCGCAGTTATTTACGCAATGCGTACAGCGTCCAAGCTCTGCAGGCCTCCAAGTGGTCTATAAGACATCCGATCCGTCTACAACGAGTGTTCCTCAAAGCTTGATAATGTATCCAAATACCAACTACATCCATAGTCAGGTGGGCCACACCACAGGGAACAATGAGCATGCAACGCCAACCGTAAGTTTCTCTTTGGAGCCACCATGGTGTATATAGTCCATGAAACCCGGTGTGGTTCACCAAGATGGAGGGAACACATGAGGACAGACATTTTAGCCTAATCTTATAAGGGTGCGGCTTCGGTGGTTTCCTTACTATGGGGCCCACCATGATGTATGTTCCTTACATCCAAGCTGTCCATTCGTTTTGATATCCAATTTTAGGCTATGCCCGCAAAATAAATCAGATCCAAATATTAGATGAACCACACTACAATATACAGTGATGATTGATGCCTGCCATTAGATTTTTTTGGGAGTCACCGGAATGTTTATTTGCCATCCAAACTGTTGATAAGGTCAGAAAGACATAGATGAATAGACCACACAAATATCAGCTTGATCCAAAACGTTTTTGGCCCACAAGAACTTTTTAAAGGTCAATTACCACTGTTTCATGTGGTGTGGTCCACCTAAGATTTAGATCTACTTCCTGTTTTATATCATGAACTAAAATGACCTATCAAAACGTATAACTGCATGGATTTAAGGCACATACATCACAGTAAGCTCCACAGTCAAAGATCCACCCATCTAAGTGAATCCGGCGATGCCCGAAGCCATGCCCAGCAGTGGGACCCATCTGATTTTATTTATCAGAATGATCTTTTAAATGTACCGTGAACATAAGGTTTATCAGATGATGGACGTATAAATGTCATACATAGATGTTATAAACTATTCAAAAGAGAGTGAAGAGACTTTTGTGGTTTTATTAAAAAAGAGTATTTTAGTCCTTTAAATAAATTTTTGTTGTTGACTCTATGTCAACTGTATAGAAGATATTATAGTAAAATTTTTAGGATATAACAGTAATTAGATAATTAATAAGTGGATAACTGTATTATAACACAAATGGTATTTAAATATAATTTTCTCTTTTTTTATTATTATTTAATAGTAGATTCTAGAAGAATATGTTTTCAAAGGAAACAAATGAGAAAAAGAGAAAAGATGAAGGAGAAATGGACAACCAAAACGTAAGAAAATGAAATTTTGAATAAAAGATTGAAGTGACTATGACTAACGTAAAGCATGTGAGTTTAACTTCTGGTGGTATTACACTATTTCAACTTCTCGCGCTCACAATGCATACATTTGTTGCAGATATACTTTTCATTATCGTATGTTTGTCGCATCTATTTGTATTTATTAAACTAGTCAGTGCCATATTCAATGCACGTGAAAAGAGGTTTACAAGAGTGTCGGTGAATGTTACGATATGGGCTGGTTTTATGTGGCTGAGGAGCAACTCAAGCCCAACCCAACATCAACCTGGGTCAACCAGTGGCCTCACCCACCTGCGGTCCACAACCCGATTTATCATATCCTCAACCCTAGGCTGGGTTTGTAGGGTTAGTATCAAGTTTTTCTCATGAAGTGCTGTGCATGGAATATCAGGTTGGGTTGGGACGGGTTACCTGAGCCCAACCCAAATTGATTTTGTGTCGAGGAATTTCATCCCGGGACCGATATTTTGGGTTGGGCCTATGAGGTTCGAGTTGAGCCCAACTCAGGTTGCACCCTTAGTGAGCCATAAGGGTGGAGAAGTCGTGACTCGAAGTTGGGCCGAGTCGCTGAGTCTTTTAACCATGCAATAGGTTGGTTTCATTTTCAGGCCTTTAAGCAAATGTAGACATCTCCGACCCAATAAACTGATGGGGCCTAAATTTCAGGTCGAAGCCTAAACCCATGGGCCTTGAAGCTCCACTCAAACCTAGCCCAAAACGAGCTGGACTCAGGCTAGGTGCCAACCAGCATACCCACAACAATGCTGCCCTGGGATTTGTGTAGGGCCAGATTTTGAACCACGCCCGATGGCTGGGCCTATGAAAGATAATCATTCGAGTGGGCCAGGCCCGGCTCATTGTCAGATCTAAGTTTTAAAGCATTATTTGCCATGCTAAATGACACCCATATGGCTGCAAAGTAAGATGAGCCAAATCGTTTTTTTGTTGGGCCCCACCATCAATGGGCCGTGTTCTAAATCACTCTGAACAGGGATCCTAACTATTTGATTGGTGCTATTCAAAAAGGATGATTGAAGTATAAAATAGTCCATGGTCAACGTGAAATTGGAAAGACTCGAACCGAAATGCCCATTATGCATGCTTTTCGCCCAATGGTACATCCACCATGGAGCTTATTTGAGTGGGGTCTCAATTAGGAGGCATTTTAAATTACCATTAAAAGGATTTGCTAGAATACATCCGACGAATTGCGATTGCCGTAGGAAATGGGAATAGCCTTTGGATTTGGATTCTTTTCTATGACCCAAGCCGTTTGTCTGCTGGGTCTTTACTCATACCTCAGTGGTAGACTCACAAGAGTTCGACACAAGGTCATGGGTAACCATTGTGGTGAAATCCGACTGTCGTGTTGTCTGCTATTTCAATATATTATATATGCAAACCTTATAAAAGGGTTACACAAAGTGAGACCGACCCATCGTTTCGATGGTTTGGATCATTAGAAGATGACTTATATTCAAAGCCCAGAGGACCCACATATCTTGTTGCAAAGAACCCATATGTGTTAAAGTCTCTTGATATACATTGACATGTCATCCTCTAAGGGTTGGAGCTTTTAAAGAAACTAGTTATTTAACATGGTATCAGAGCGAAAGGTTTTGTGTTCAAATCTCGAGAGAAACAAATATGCCTCCCTAATATATTATCCCACAGGAGGCCTTTTATGATGTGAGTTGTGAGTGTCCCTCCACCCTTACCCACTACGTTCCTGTGCAGAATTCCACCCAGCACGTGCGAAGGAGAGTTACAACCCACTTGATATACATTAGAGAAAGTGGCGATTTAACAATATGTATTTTAGCAAACCTCTTATGCCACTATTGAAATTACTATTCACTTCGTGAATTCATCATGCACCCACTGGACTTGAATGAATCTATGGAAAGGTGTGAACTCTCCTACCAACCCTAGATGTTAGGATCTATAGAGCCTGATCATCAGAGAAGTATTGTTTATCCAACTCACACTTTTGAGGGTTGAGCTCGCAGGGGCAGTGCCCCCTTGCTTGGGGGTCTGAGAACGTGCCCCTAGTGGAAATTTTCATAATTTCATGTGCAGTTTTACATCATTTGTTTGGGGTGATATATATTTTGTCATGAGAGAGTCGTCATCATATTGACAGTTGCTGCTTCATTTTATTTTATTTTTTTTGCCTTTGAGAATAGTGATTAGCGTGAATCCGTGGACATATCAAAAGAGAACCACGAAATCTTGGTATCGTGGTTTACATCTTTATTTCTACTTTCTTTTGATTCCAATATTATTGTGCATGTAATTAAGAAGAGATCATTCTCCCAACACTAGACTTATATGTTAGCTTTGCACAATTTTTTTTAAAAAAAATGAAGAGTGGAGACTCTTCCACCATCCACATGGCACAGTTTGAATCGCCCACCCAACATAGGATGGAGCATAACTTAAAAGTGTCAATTAGAAGATAATATTAACCATTTAATTTATTTTTTCCATTGAATTTGGACTACTCATGCCATTTTACTTTTAACCATTTATTTGATAGCCACTACTAATTAGATGGTTACGATTGCTTAATCGATGTGATTTTTGAAGGGCATGGATTAGGTACTTTTGGGAACGTAATAAGCCTTAACACGACTTGTTGGGCATGGAAGCAACCTTAAACAAAATCAAATAATGCAATAGATAAAGAAAATTCAAACAAACACAAAAAATACACGAATTTTACGTGAAAAGAACCTTGTGGGAAAAAATCACGGCATAAAGCGATGAACAATACACTATATAAAATAAAATAAAATAAAATAATAAAAAAAGAAGAAGAAGAAGAAGAAGAAGAAGTAAGAAGAGATAGAACTTATAGATTGAAAACCTTAGATTTCTCTATCTCGAAACCCTTGGCTCTTAAATTCTCACGTTATGCTTCACCTTAATCACGTAATTAACATGGTATATAAACACCCCATACATAATTAGAAATAAAATGCGCACTTATATGGAAATTGTATAAACTATTGACTGGATCGTTAATCAAATTCGATCGGATTGTTAATCAAATCGATTGTAATCAACAAACCATCGATTGAATCGAAAAGGTCCAAAAGTGTCCGAATAATAAACTTGAATTTCTAGGAATATTTCGATCAAATTGAAAATCCTGTTTTAGCACAGATTAAAGGCACTTGATCAATAATCTCTATTATGACTTTAATCTTCCAGCTCCACCACTCTAAGTTGTTATCACCATCTCTAATCTCTTTCATAGTAGCATTATCATTGTCGCTTCTTATTCATACTTCGTCTTCATTCCTTCTTTGTCAAGCCTAGAGAAGTCAAGAAAAACATCAACTTCTTTGTAAGAACCACCTTCGTAAGCATGTCCGTTGGATTCTTTCCTGTGTTAATCTTTTCAAGAGAATAGCAACTCCTTCCTCTAGCGTCTGCCAAATAAAATGATAATGCACATCAATGTGATTAGTCCGGGAATGATACACCGAGTTCTTCGCCAATTGATCGTACTTTCATTGTCACAATGCATCTATGTCATCTAATGCTTCCTGGAAGGTAAATAGATCCCTTTCATCTGTAATGAGGACAAACGCAACATTTGAGTCATCCATGTATCTCAACGGTACCCTACGATCCCTCGGTGCATTTCTCCCGACATGTGGTGGCAACACCTCTTTCTGCGGGGCAGCTTCTTCAAGTTTTTCACCTTTGTCTGTTTCAACAGCAATCGTTGATTTTTCACTTCCTTATGCCCATCCTTCTAAAATAAGGAACATTCATCGAACTTGACGTCCCAGCTAAATATGATCTTGCGTGAAATTTAGTCATACAATTTGTATCATTCCACCCCATCACTATAGCCAATAAAATGTATACTTCTTAGCCCTTTGGTCTAGCTTATGTCTCTCAACTGATGTACATGAGAATAAGCTCACAACCAAATATGCACAACCCCGAGTAATTAACTTCCTGACCAATTCATACTTTCTCTGGAATTTTACAATCAGTCAGTGTTGACAAAGATCAATTCACTAAATAGAAAGTCGAGTTATGGCCTCAGCCCATAACTCATTGCACAACCCAGCATTACTTAACATACTTCAGGCTCTTTCCAAAAGATTATAATTCATACGTCCAACCACACCATTCTGCTCTGATGTATGCCTCACAATTCTCTCATCTTTTTAATATTGATTAAACTCCGTAGAAGTAATTTCTCCGTCGTTATATGTCCTAAGAATTTTCAAATTTCACCCCGTCCATTTTCAACCGTTGTCTCATATGCCTCAAAAGTGACGAAACATCATATTCATGTTTCATGAAATAAATCCACAAATTTTTAACGAAGACGTCAAAGAATGATGACCCTCCTTCAGACATAACAAACGACGGCCTTCATATATTTGAATGCACACAGTCGAGCTATCATTTACTAACATGTTTTTTAATTTTAAAACTCAACATTGATTGTTTTCTGTATATACAGTGCTTACATATATCTAAATCAAAAGGTTTAAAACTAGAAATTAAACCACAACAAAAAAGCACCTTCATACCACACTTACTCATGTGGCTTAAGCGTGCGCGCCACAAATATGTCGACATGGACTTCTCTACGATCATTGCAGCTCACCCGATATAGTAATCAACCTGTAAAGGTTTTTGTTCTATTGTGCCTTCGTAACAATGAATGCCTCTTTTTAAACTTTTAGGACACCTTCGTAACCCACAAATTTGCATCCGAGTGCATCAAAAGCTCCCAGAGATATCATATTCTTCTTTAAATATGCTCCACCCCATCAAACATTATGATGCAAACCGAACCAATTCCTATAATCTTGCAAGCATGATCATTACCCATAAGAACCAAGCCACGTTATACAAGTGACAGAACTTAGACACAGACAACAAGTCATAACCACTCGTCCCTTCACTAGATTTCATTGAATTGGCCTCATTTGGTGAATCATCTGATTTCTCCTCCTTATGGGTTATGGGATTCTAATAATCATTTATATGACACATTTTGCCACAATTTCAACACTTCAACCTTTGCGCTTCAACTTGGACTTAGATCGCGACTTCCCCTTCTCTCGCTCAAACTGTCTTCCCCAAGCAAACAGTGCATCCATAGAAATACCTACGCCTCCACTATTCCTTCTCTTTAACTTCAACTAAATAGCTGAGATAACGGTATCGATATCCAAGGTGTCCCTACCATAGCATAGAGTATCCACTGGATACTCGTAGAACTCCGGGAGAAACGTCAATAAAATTAAGACTGTCTTCCTCATCGATCTTCACCTCCATGCTTATCAGTTTGTAAACCAGTTTGTTGAATGTCTTAATATGCTCAGAAAGATCTGACCCTTTCGCCATCCTCGGAGTATAGAACTATCTCTTCAAATATAAGCGATTGGTGAGCGATTTCATCGTGTAGATGTTCTCCAACTTCACCCAAAATCTTACGGTAGTTGTCTCATCAATGACATTGTATAGGACTTCATTGTCCAAACATAATTGAATTGTGTTAATCGCCCTCTGATCAAGTTCATCACAATCCTCTTCTTTCATCAATTCAGAACATTTCACTTTCCCAAGGAGTGCGTGCTGCAGTCCTTGCTAAATTAGGAGGGGTTTCATCTTCAACCTCTATAATTCAAAATTGCTTTTACCTGTAAACTTCTCTGTTTTGAACTTTACATTCGATCCCCTCGATGCCATGACTACAGATTCAATATGAAAACCTAGCGTACACTTTGATACCACTTGTCGGGAAAGCAACAAGCCCTAACACGACTTGTTGGGCACGGAAGCAACCTCAAACAAAATCAAACAATTCAATAAAGAAAGAAAATTAAGTAACCACAAAGAACATATGAATCTTACATGAAAATTTCTAGCAGGAAAAAACTATGGCACAAAGTAACAAACAATCCACTATAATAAAAAAGTTACAGGAGATGAAACAACTTACAAATCTGAAAACCATAGCTTTCTCCCTCTCAAAACCCTTAGCTCTTAAGTTGTCACGTTGTGCTTCACCCTAATCATGTAATTAACATGGCATTTATACACCTCATATATAATTAGAAACAAAAAGTGCACTTATGCAAAAATTGCGCAAACTATCGATCGAATCGGATATAATCAACAGACCATCGATCGAATCAATGCCTCTGTCAATTGAATTGAAAATATCTAGAAAGTAAAACTTTCAGAAATATTTCGATCAAATCAACAAGGGTGTCAATCAAAGCGAAAATCCTCTTTCCGCACATATTAAATACACTCAATTAATAGGTACTACCCCCACTACGACTTAGCTAGAGACGAACATTCCTATTAGTAGATCTGTGAGGCCCACCGTGATATATGTGTTTTATCCAAGTTGTCCGTCCATTTTGGAATATCATTTTAGGGCATTATCCCAAAAAGGAAGTACATCAAAGGCTCAAGTGGACCACACTACAGGAAGTAGTGGTGATAATGACCCCCACCATTGAAACCTTCCCGTGGCCCACCGTGATGTTTATTTTCCATCTCAAAACTTCTGTGACCCCCAAGAGGAGGTGGAACCCTTGACCTGCTGTCGAAACTCTTGTGAGTCTACCACCAGGCGAGAGTAAGGACCCATTAGAGGTGGTGACTTTTCTAGTGTATACATGGCATGCCTGTGCACTGATCTAAACCATCAAAATATTTTAGATAGAGCATGGCCCACTAATAGTCATCTGATTTTGCCCTTTGAATTTGGATCACTCACTATTTTCATTTCAACCATGGTTAAGATTTCTTGATCATCGTGATTTTAGAAACAATGCTAAAGGCCCAAGCCCACATACACCTATATCTACAAGCCTAAGCCCGAGCTCAAAAGAAATTGGCTACACCCAAGCCCAACAGGACTGTCCCCAAAAATTTGAAATCTTTAGTTAACCCCAGCTCGGCCTGAAAATTGATCGAGCAAATCTAAGTCCAGCATACGAGCCAAGCTAATAAGTACTGTGGGATTGGGCTCTCCGAGCCCATGGGCCACCTGGTCTTTTGCCGGCCTACTCTCCATCATTTATTTCATTAATATAAAATAGAGAGATTCTCCACTCCCATTTGTAGTGGGACACTTGGACATTCCAATTGATTGATCCAGACTGTTCATCAAGTTCAGCACATACTCATGGGCTACCATGCAAAACATCACACTGATCTGACAATTGTAGCCATCCCATCAGTGGCTTCAAAACTGGATAGCTGTAGAAAATAAGGCCTAATCATAGATGGATTGGATCATCTAATTAGTACTATTTTTATAGTAACCTGTGAATGTATTCTTGACTTAGTAGACCGTTCAGATAAATAGATATTTGAACTAAGTGAACAGATGCAATTAGGAGCACTATAACTTGTGCTATGAGAGCACTGGAGCTAGTGAGCCCACGGACGTGGGCAAGCCCACCAACGCACACGCCACCACATATACCAGAGGGCGAAATATCCAAGCTATCCATCAGGTGGATATCACCCTGTAGATGTTGCTGCCCAAAGAGAAGGCGGTTCACGCAGCAGTACTTGTGCCATGGTATTATAAATAAAAGTGGACGGTTAGAAAATTCCTGATAATTTTTCACACTGCACGTTGGTTAATTGTGGCCCACCTGACAGGTGCCCTGACCTGAATCTTGGGACAGGGAATCTACCTTTATGATGGATGGCTTGGATGGTGCATGTGCATTAATCTGACTTCTACATGCGTGGGGCTTTATCAAACTTCAGTGTGTTTAAGAGTTTTTCTTTTCTTTTCTTACACAGACTCACACCCACACAACACAATGGGCACCAACGCATTACCTCGTGTTGAAACTCTTGTGAATCTACCACTAGGGACCCATTGTGTTTAGAGATAGTTTCAAGTAGAGAATTTCACTGTAATGCACCATATGATTGAAGGAAAATTTCTAGTTTGGATTTGCATAAAAGGTAGGAAAGAAAATTAATATATTTATCGAGAAACCTTATTTTCATGAAAGTGTGGGAAAATAAATAGTATTTCTCATATTTATTTAGCAACAATATTTTCTTGAGAAAATTGATGTTTATTTCCAAATCGTATGTTCGGTAAAATAAAATTCTCTAGAGATTCTTTTGATTGCAACTTCAAATCTCAAAATATTTAGGATGAAATAGAAGCCCCACCCTAAGGACACTTGATTAGTGGCTTAAATGGAATATCCGGTATCTATACACAAACCTATGTTCATCATATCCATATAGTTTCTTGTGGACAGGCTCACCTAAGTTGTGGATCCATGTCCCAATGCTTAACATTGGGGGACGATCCTAATGGACGGAGTGGATTTGACATGGAGAACATGGTGGGGCTATGATGCTCACGTAATAAAAGTTACCTAACCTCTTCCATGTTTAGAAACATGGAACGACCAGAGTAATTTCCATGGCGAGCATTATAACAAAATCGCAAATTTGCGACGGATTAAATCCGTCACAAAACCTAATAAACGACGGATTTGGTCTGTCGCTTGTTACAGGGTCGCAAATTTTTTGCGACGGGTAAGATTCGTCGCAGAGTACCAACAAATCTTATCCATCAAAAAAATTTAAAAATCCGTGACTAAAATTGGGAAAAACCCGCTCGAATTATTCGTCATTAAAAATATTTGCGACGGATACAGTCCGTCGCTAATATGAAGAGAGTGACATGCCTCAAATCCTCCATTCATTTTCAACTTGTTCAGAAATTAGTAACAGATTTGGTCTGTTGCTAAAATATCTGCAAATAAAAAATAAAAATAAAAATAAAAACATCAGATTTGTTTGTATTTTTATTTTTATTTTTATTGAATCTTACAAATAATTCACACAATTGTTTAATAAGAATCACATTCACAAAATTTAAAGATTGAGCTGAATATGAAACTGGACTAAATATCAATGTGTTTGGATGCTCAGTAGGCCTTAATAAGAAACTGAACTAAATATATAGTAAATAGCCAAAATTAGGTCAACTACTGATGAAATAAGGTCATGAAATGGCAAAAAAAAAAAAAAAAAAACCGACCATTACAACCCATAAAATGGTTCAACAACCACCTATTACGCTGACCATTACCGTTACTGAATACCTTGGGAGTGACAAACCACCTGTTATATCTTTCCTAACATGAATCACTTTCAAATTGCCATGGCCTCGCGGTGGAACCTTGAAGGAGCATTCCTAAAAGGAAAATGTAGAGATTAATACCTAACCAAGAGATTTACCTTATCCATGGTGAATAGAGTTATCTTCAAAAGGTGGTCGAAACAATGATGCCTTCTTCAGTTTCTTTCTTCTAGACGCACCAATGTATAGATAAACTCCCAGAAATAGTATAATGGCAATTTCACAAGAATGAGATTCCAAAGACAATGACTCCCCATGAAATTCCTGCTTAAAGGACATTGTATATGCAATGAGTTTCAAAAGGCATCATAGATTTCAAAACCATAATTTATGCCAAACAGCATAATAATTTGAAGTGAGCAAAGAAGACCCGAAGGAAGCATCACTGATAATGACACACTGTTGAAACCTTTCTAAGGGCCAATGTGATGTTTTTTTACCATCCAACCTATTCATAAGGTCATGTAGACGTGGATGAAGTGAAAACACAAATATTAGCTTCATCTGAAACTTCTCCCACTCCTGAGAAATTTTTAATGGTTGATGTTCAATCCTCACTTTGTGGTCCACTTAAGCCTTGGACCTGCCTCATTTTTTTGTTAATATCTTAAAATGATATGAGAAAAGCGTTGAACGGTGTGGATAAAGTCAATCCATGACTTGGTGGGCCACAAGCTTAAAAATAAAGTCAATCCATGAGTTGGGTGGGCCACACCATGTAATATAGTCGAGAGGAGTTTCTCACACCTTAAAACATTCATAATCATATATTGGGCCCACCTAGATGTGATTCACAAATTCAGCCCATTCATTATGTGTCCCAGTTAGATGAGAGGTCAGACCAAGTTTCAGCAGCATCCAAAACTAACGTGGGCTCCACCAACTGATTTTATATATTTTAGGATGTCTTCACATAGTTTTAGATGGTATGGCCCACCTGAGTTTCGTATATGGATGATTTTTTAGATATCTCATAACCTAAAGGGGACACGTCAAATGCATGGTGTTAATGTTCAACGCACATGATGATGGGCCTAGAAAACTTACTAACATCAATTCTTAGGTTTTCACGAGGTCGGTAAGTTGGGTCACAACTTTGACTTGAATATGTGACCCTTTTTTATATTTGATCTAATCACTCTATTTTATTAATCAATACCTTCAATTTTACTAGTTACTCGCCTCGATCAGGCTACATATCATAAAGATATTGGGGCATACAAGATTGATCAATAATATGATGGGCCATATATATCTTTCGATGTAATGGTCAGATTTGAGTGAAATTTAATTTAAACATCTGAAGTTATTTACTCTTCAATCTGGACTGATTAAGATCTTGACAAACTATTCGTTTCCCATTTAAAAAGTGTTTTGGACTAATATGATTCGTTTGAAGTCGTAATAGGCTAAATTTTCTAGTATATCCTAATTAGCACGTTATGAACATTTAACCATTCCGTTCAGATCAACTTTAGAATGGCTTTAACATATAATTAGATCAATCTTGTCATTTTAAGTTATTCTTGCCATTACAATTCATTATAAGTTATTTTTGCAAAATCTCAAATTTTTAACAAACTTTTCAATTATCTTCAAATAAAGATCTTTTTTTTTTTTTCAAAATCGCTTCATTTTTTCTCTTCTTTTTTTTTTTTTCAAAATCTCATACTTTCTCGAACATTATCAAATTTTCTTCAAAATTTTCAACTTTTTTCAATAATTGCAATTTTATTTTTAAAACTTCCCAATTTTCATTTTAAAAATGTCAAATTTTTAACAAAAATCTGCCTTTTTTAAATCTCGTTTTCTTTTTCAAAATCTAAATCTTTCTCAATCATTGCCAATTTTAAATCTCATTTTTTTTTTTCAAAATCTCAATTTATCGAAACTTCTCAACTTTTTTTAAAATGCATTTTTTATATATTCAAACTTCGATTTAACTAGTCACTCATCACAATCGGGTTCCGGATGAGAAAGATATTGGATGGACATGATTGATCAACAATATATGGGCCATATCTAGCGATCCAATGGTCAGATTTGAGTTTAAGGTCAGTTCAGATTGTCCAAAATCAATCTAGATCTAGACAAACTGATCATGCCCATTTAAAGACTATTTTGTATGGATCTGATTTGATTGAAGTCGTATTGAGTCGATTTTTGTTCTCTATCCTAATTAGCAATACGTTTTGAACATACTTGACCATTCAAATCAACCTTAGCACGTCCCAATTACACTTCATTAAACTTGGGCTATCATTTTTTTCACAAATGAATCTTTATGCACATAAACGGTTAAAGGTTCAATTAGTAGATGTGCATAGTAATTTAGTAAAAAATCTTTTTTTTTCACAGATAAACCTCAATTTCCTTTCAAAAATCACGTTTTTTTTTTTTTGCGAAATATATATGTTTTTAATCTTAATTTTTCTTTCAAAACTTTTAACAAAATATCATTTTTATTATCAAACTTCTCAAAAAAATTTAAAAATACAAATTCTTAATTTTTATTTTCGAAATCTCAAAAAATTTCCCAAAATCTTTTTTTTTTCCTCAAAAATTTCAAGATGCCGATTTTTTTATTCAAAAGCACAATTTTGTTTTCAACTTTTCAATTTTCTTTTCAAAATGATATATTTTTTTCAAAATCTCAGTGTTTTTATAAATCACTTTTTCTTTTAATTTCAATTTTCAAACATTTTCAATTATTTTTCAATATCACAAATTTTGTCAACTTCTTTATTTTCCTTTTCAAAATGTCAGTTTTTTATAAAAGTATTGATTTTATAATCTCGTTTTATCTTGAACAAAATTTCTCTCTCTCTCTCTCTCTCTCTCTCTCTCTCTCTCTCTCTCTCTCTCTCTCTCTCTCTCTCTCTCTCTCTCTCTCTCTCTCTCTCTCTCTATATATATATATATATATATATATATATATATATATATATATATATATATATATATATATTCTTGAACTTATCAATTCTTATCGAACTTCTCAAATTTTTTTTTTCAAAATACAAACTCTCATTTTCTTTTTCAAAATATTTCCACTTTTCATAGTCGTCAAATTTTTCACATTTTTTTATCTTTATAAAATTACGGTTTTTCTTTTTCAAAATCTTAAGTTTCTTCAAACATTGTTAAATTTTTTAAACTTCTCAATATTATTTTTCATATGATATTACAAATCATTTAAATATTAGTTTTAAAGAAATAATAATAATAATAATAATTTTCACTCATTTGATATAAAAACAAAATAAAAAATCCTTTGCATTCAATTAATTGATAAAAAAAAAAAAAATCTTAGATACAAATATGTACAATTAAACCACTAAAATTATATTAAAAAACAATTCTTAGACTACAATAAAACATGATTTTCCACCATATTCTAAAACAAAACAAGAAAAAACAAATGTTTAGTGTAAAAGTCATTTTACGACGGGCCATGAACCGTCGCAAAACAAAATCCGCCGCTGGGTATTAATTTGGGCGGTAATTTGCGACGGATCGAAATCCGTTGCAAACTCTGAACTGCGACGAATTAAATTCGTCACAAATTGGCGACAGACCAGAATCCATCACAAATTTGATTTTAGCGACTGATTTTGGTCCGTCGCTAAATTCGGCGACTCCTTTTCCTTTAGAGAAGGATTAAAGCCGTCGTTAAATTTTTGCGACGGACAAAGCCGTCGCAAACTCGTATTTTGGCATAGTGATTCTTTGGTCCGTGGCATACATTCAGATATGTGTGCAATCTTCAATTTAAATCTAATATCGCTGAAAAATACACAAGGAGAACTATTAATTTCTACGAGTTAACTCATAGTTTCAAGACATTCAATAACTCTACTAAGCTACCTAAAAACGGACTTGAACGAAGGCCTAACAAATCACCAGTTCGACCCGAATGCTATCCTAACAACATTGATCTCCCTTTCTTCCTTTCACTTCACTTCTCTCTTCTACACCCTAATCGAAGGTTGGAAAATCTCTCTCGCATGCCCTTTGGAGTTCGTTGAATCCCCTTAAATAAAACTGTGATGTTTTCGGTTTTTGAATGATGGTTACACAAGAGGTAGCATATGAGGTTTTGAATCTGATTTTGCTAAGAGGTTTCGAGCCTATTCCCGTGTTAACGGTGTTTAATGGCTCCGATTTTGATAGGTAAAAAATGGAGGTTTGGATGAGTTAGAGATCAATGGTTCGCTACTTCTCCAGTAAGAATATGAAGTTCATTAATGACAACTTTGTGTAAAAGACGAATTGTGATGAAGCAAGTTTGGTGGACAATTTAGATGATTTAAAGGAAGCTTAACAGCCCACAAAATTGAATGTTCGAACCTCTTTTGTTGGTGGGTTTGAGAGTGAAAGCTTTCCGTTAATGCACACACGCAACTAAAATGTGAAGAAAGCGAGGGTTGGGGTATCTAATTGGTTCTCATCAGCGAGATGTGGTGGTGCATTACATGCCATTGGATGGAGGATGATGGGCTATGGAGAATGGATAGTCTAGATTAGTCATTGGTTCATTCGGTGTCATTGAGTTATTGAAGCAACGAAAGATAATAGAGAAAAGCAAAGTTATCCTACGATTTTGACGGACTCTCATGCGAAGGGAGTTTCCATAATCTTTTTTCATGTGCAAATAGATGGTCAGAATCTTAGATTTCAATGGTGAGGATCTCGTTAGAGATGGGTTCTTCCAATCATAAGGGTGCTACTTCGCCAATACGAAGAAAACGGAAAATTTCATATGTTGGGTGATTTCTAGCATGCTAGCATGAATTTTCGTTATGCTGGCACAGGTTCACACGTGTTAATGGATAGAGTCAGGGCTAAAAACTATACATTGATCAAGGTTTTAATACTACGGAAAAGTTTTGATATGTTAGATTTGATCAGATGGTTATAAAGACTGATTTTTAAGTGAACAGTATGATGATCTTAGAAACACGCAACAAGTGGACCACCATGGTTTCTTGGAAGAACTAAGAAGAAGATGGACGGTCGGATTTACCAATCGATTGTTGTATTGGATTCCATGAAGTGAATGACATGCGGTTTATAATGAGGCTAGATGTACAAAGTTTAATCATTTTTTTAACAAAAGAATAAAATTTTCAAATGAATTCCTCAGAAAAGCTTGTAATATCTAGAACATGCCTAATTGTGGTCAAACGTAAAATGTAAACCGATGGTATAATCAAGGATCGTTCGTGGACCATAAAGAGAGTTATTGAGTGATTTTTGGGCAGTTCCTCCATTGGATATGATTTGAAGTATGACAAATGATAAATCTTAAGGGTTAGGTCTCGAAATTGATAGTGTATAGTTAAATTGGATTAACTAAGCATTGTTTGAAAAATATATTTTCTGAGGTTCCATATTGGGTATGAACATATACATCATGTAAAAACTTAAAGCAAACAAAGGTACATGTATAGCCATTGGGATTAGATCTTAACGGTGTGAAACACTCCTAAGTGTATCAGGATCATTATGTAATATTCATATTCATTGATGATCAAGTATAAATAGCTCAGATTGGATATTTTGTCTATTTTATGATGATGTGATGGTCAAGGCCAAAAGTTAACGGTTGGATCCATATATCTAAGTCAAATTTGATATATCTATGGTTGATTTAATTAATGAGCAAGTTCACCGATTACATTTAGGTTGATATGTCTCATAAGTGTGAACATGATCTGTTCATTCACATACATATAAATACATATGTACATATGCACAATTATAAAATCATTAATTATATAAATCAAAGGCTACACTAAACAGGTTAATCACATATATCAAAGATTACACATTGCACAACTAATGGATGTATGATTACACATTGCACAATTAATGGATGCATGAATGCATAGATGCATTGACAAACGCACGTGTACACATACAGGTGCATAGGAGGTTAACAAAACCACAAGTCATTATATTACGTTCTAATCATTACATTATGTACTAATTACAAAACCATAGGTCATTACACTGTAATATATAACCCACACAAACCTCTTGCCGTAACTCATTTTATGCGCATTAAGGAAAAGGATGCCATCTTCAAACCCACGGCTTTTACTACCAAGTACTTGTTCCCTAAAGCTCTCTAGGTCACTCATTGCACCATCCGAGCCTACAAGCTACACCCAAACCATAAAGTCCGCTGACTAGCATGCAACCTGGTTCTTGAGTTTGATCTACACCAAAAAAAAGGAACATGGACCTTGGTCCTTCCTATGTCTGGTAAAATATTATAGTAGGTTGCAAGTCGATATATAAGATGAAATAATGTTCTGATGGCACTATTCACTTATTCAAAGCACACCTTGTTGCTAAAGGCTTCCATCAACAACCTAAGGCTGATTAGTAATACCTTCAGTCCTGTTGTCAACCATACTATTTTGGCTAGTACTCACCATCGCCCTTCACTATAGGTGTACCATCTGATAGCTTAATTTTTAAATTGCATTTTTTTCATAGGATCTTTACAGAAGAGGTTTATATGGAACAACCTCAAGGTTTCATGGATCCATCTCATCCACATCATGTGTGTAGATCCACAAAGTCCTCTACAGGCTTAAGCAGATCCCACACATGCATGGTATCTTCGGGTTACCATCTTCAAGGCCTTAGCTTTGTAGCCTCTTCTGTGGATATCTCTCTTTTTGTTTGGCGCTCAACCGATGACTTAACTATTTTACTCATATATGTGGATGATATTATTCTTATTGGTAATCAAAATGAGGCCATTTCCGCACTCCTAACTAATCTTAGGCTTTTCACAATGAAAGATTTAAGCCCGCTTCATTATTTTATTTATATTGAAGTACTTTTCTCCCCATTAATTATGTCCCTCACTTAATCCAAGTACATTTGGGACCTCCCGTATAACAAATATACAAGGCACAAAACCTTTACACTTTTCCATTATTTAATGCTTTAAACTTTTCAAGCTCAATGGTGATCATTTATTTGATCCTCACGAATATCAGAGTATAATGGGAGCTCTACCGTGTCACTTCAACAAGACCCAACATTGCATTTGCCATTAACCAAGTATATCAGTTCATGAATGCTCCTTGTTCGGCGCACTGGTTAATAGTCAAACGTATCATTCGCTTTCTCAATGTCACCATCTCGCATGGCCTCTAGTTCCGTAAAATGCCATCTTAACATCATGGCTTATTCTGATGTTAATTGGGCATGGCATCCTGATGATCAGCATTCTACCTTAAGGTTCGCGATTTTTCTTGGCCATAACTAAATCTCATTTGAGTGCTAGCCCAGTACCATTTCATACTTCAGTATTAAATTCAGGTATCAATCACTTGCCTTAACACTTGCTGAGTTGTTTTGGATCTGCATGGTGCTCCATGATCTAACCATTTTTTTAACAATCCACATCTTCTTTATTGTGACATATCAGTGTCATTTCTCTCACCTTCAACTAAGTTTATCACGAGCACACCAAGAATGTCTGAGGTGGATTATTACTTCATCTGTTTCATCAACATGATTGATCAAGTGACTGACATCTTCACCAAAGGCCTAAGTAATGTTAAGTTCAAGCTATTATAAGACAAGCTTTACATCATCGAATGAACATTTAGCCTGCGGGGGTTTATTAACATACCTTCACTGCCTTCTTCCCAACTATCTCTAAATGGAAAGAGGGATAGTTGCAAAATTTTAAATTCAGTTCAAAATTCAAATATTTGTTATAATTGAAGATTGTTGTAACTAAACGTATGTATCCAAACTCTACAAATGGCAATGGATCCGTAAGATCTAATGTCATATTGGTTTTTCATATATAAAAATTCTCTTTAGGCATGTGCATTGACTAACTTCTACATGCATATGCACCGAGCCTTTGTTGTCAGAAGCCTTCATTCTAAAAAGTTTTTTGGGTTTCTCTATCGGTCGAGGGCCTAGCTCGACCGGTCGAGTGGGCCACTCGACTAGTCGAGGGTTGTTCAACTCAAATCCAGTGACTTGGGTTTTTAGGTGTCCGGACTGCTTAACCAGTAGAGGGGATGGCTCGACCAGTCAAGGGGATCCCTTGACTAGTCGAGGTCTCGGCTCGACTAGTCGAGGTTACGCAGATTCGAGTCTGGATCTTGTGCGGACTGCGAAAATCTAAGGCGGTTTCGCAAGGGTGTGAAAGTGAAGTTTCTTAAACTATAAATAGGGGTCCCTAGGGCTATTCTAAGGTATTCTAAGACTTCCTAAAAGTATTCTAAAGGGTTCTAGGGTTATCAAAGGGTGTAGCAAGGGTGGGATTCAAGGTTGTTCGAATCGGGTAAGTCCTTTCTCTTTGTAATTGATGCTTTCATAGTGTATTTCTGTCGCTTTGTGCCGTGGTTTTTTCCCGAAAGGGTTTTCCATGTTAAATCTGTGTGTTCTCTTATGTTTGCTTGGTGTCATTGTATTGTTATCCTAAGTCTAGATCTATGCGATTCCACAGCACAAATCCCCAACAAGTGGTATCAAAGCCATCGCTGGGGCACATATCTAAATCTGAGGGATTAGTAATAATGGAAAGCACTAAGTATGATATTGAGAAGTACTCAGGGAAAAATAATTTTGAGTTATGGAAAATCAAGATGATGAGTTCCATAATCAAACAAGGCGAAGATAGTGCTCTTGAGGAGCGAAAGTCTACTATGACTGATGATGAATGGAATACTCTTGATAAGAAGGCTTTATCATCGATCCGTTTATGTCTCATGGATGAAGTTCTCTACAATGTCATGAGGGAGAGAAATGCAGCTAAGTTATGGGCGAAGTTAGAGGATCTCTATGCGAAAAAATCCTCTGAAAATCACCTACACTTGAAGTGGCAGTGATATAACTTCAAGATGACAGAGGGTGGAGATCTGGAGGCTCACATCAGCAACTTTAATAAATTGGTTTGCAAATTGCTGGATATGGAGGAAGTGATGAGAGATGAAGAACAAACATATATGTTGCTGAATTCTCTTCCGGCGTCTTATGAGTCATTCAAGGACACAATGTGCTCAACAAATAAAACCCTGAGTGTCGACACCGTTATCTAGTCCTTCAAGGGAAGGCTATAAGAAAGCTTAACGTTGACATGGGGATATTTTCTGAGGCACTGCTTACAAGGGGTAGGAATTCTGAACAAGGTACAGGTTCTTCAGGTTCTAAGTCCAAATCTAAGGGCAAGGGCAAAGGAAAGGTAAAGTGCTAAAACTGTGGGAAGGAAGGACATGTACGAAGAAGGATTGTGAAAATCCTAAATCAAAGAGAGAAGATTCTGAGGCTTCATATAGGGAGGCCAATGTTGTCATGTCAGATGGATCGAGTGGATGTGATGGTAATGTTTTGTCTGTATCTACGATCAGGCGGTCATACGATGATCGTAAGGGCGAGTTGATTCTAGACACGGGGACATCTTTTCATATGACTCCTCATCGGAGCTAGTTCACCAGCTATAGGGAGTGCGATGGTGGACAGGTATTTATGGGTAATGGCATTGCCTGTAATGTTGTGGCTGTTGGTTTAGTGCGCATCAGGATGTTTGATGGAGTGGAGCGTACCTTAACTGATGTCAGGCACGTTCCTGATTTGAAGTAAAATCTTATTTCTCTTGGTGTACTTGAGGCAAAAGGATGCAAGTACACAGGTATTGATGATGCTCTTAAGGTATCTAAGGGGGCACAGGTAATCATGAAAGCGCAATAACTCGGTAACTTGTACAGATTGATCGGGAGCACTTCAAAAGGTGGAGCTGCAGTGGACGTAGCGGATTCCACCATTGCACGTGTGTGGCATGTTGGGCATGGCCACATGAGTGGGCAGGGCAGGAAGGCTGAGATGTGCGGATGAGGATACAGAGTAGGTGGAGCAGCCACCTATGAAAAGAATCACACGGCATGATCGCAGGAAATCGGTAAGGTACATGGACGACTCCAATATCGCAGGGGATTCATCCTCTATTCTGATGGATTTAAGTGAGCCTGGTGCTGAGAAGTGAAAGGTGACTATGGGTGATGTGATGGATTCGTTATACTAGACCGACATATGGGAGCTAGTAGAGCTTCCAGTGGGTTGGAAAGCGGTTGGATTCAGGTGGATCTTTAGGAGGATACAACATAGATATAGAGCGAGGTTGGTAGCAAAGGGTTATGCTCAGAAAGAAGGGATTGGCTTCTCAGAGATATTCACGCCGACGGTACAACAAGTGTCTATTAAATCCATAATTGGCGCTAGTTGGCCAATGTAATCTTGAGCTGGAAGGATGGATGTGGAGTCTGCACTTCTGTAAGGAAAAGCGAAGAATATATCTACATGAAGCAACCAGAGCGGTTCGAAGTTAAAGAGGCTGAGAAAAGACTTTGGAGGAGGTCGTGGTTCGACCTGTCTCCTAGGCAGTGGTTTGATTCCTTCATGGTGAGTCAGGAATTGATGACATATAGATCGCTAATTATGACATGTCTGAAATCAATGTACTAAAGACTCGGTTAAATGAGACATTCAGGATGAAGGATCGGGGGCTGCAAAGATGGTTCTCGACATTGAGACTGAAGGAGGAGTAGGCTTTGGTAATCACAGGAGGAATATCTTGTGTGTAGGTATTGATCAAGGATGTGATGGGTCAGGTAAAGCCAGAAAGCGTTCCCTACGCGTCTCTCCTCAAGTTTTCCTCAGGACATGTCCCAAAACAGATGAAGAAAAGCAGGATACCTCATGAGCCTTATTCGAATGCAGTTGGCAGGTTAATAAATGTCATAGTCTGAATTAGACCGGTTGTTTCACAGGCTATCAGTGTTGTGAGCAAGTATCCCGACAAGCAATATTGGGTAGCGGTGAAATGGTAAGAAGACTTCGTCTTTCCTTTTGAGAAGACATGAGTAAAGGTAGTTATGCATGTGGATTCAGATCCGGTAGGCATGTTCACCTAGATCGTTCTTGTAGAGAAGTTCAAGTTCTGTGCAACTTCTCTGGGCTTGGCAATGACATAAAAGAAGGACGGAGTGTGCACAAGAAGTTATGATGCAGAAATAAGAGAAGAGGACAGTAAGATACACGGTTGAAGATTGAAGACTTGGTGGAGATTGTTGTCAGAAGCCTTCATTCTAAAAAGTTTTTTAGGTCTCTCGACCGATCGAGGGCCTGGCTCGACCAGTCGAGTGGGCCACTCGACTAGTCGAGGGCTGTTCGACTCAAAGTCCAGCGACTTGGGTTTTTTGGTATCCGGGTTGCTCGACCGGTCGAGGGGGTCTCGGCTCGACTAGTCAAGGTTACGCAGATTCGAGTCTGGATCTTGTGCGAACTGCGGAAATCTAAGATGGTTTCGCAAGGGTGCGAAAGTGAAGTTTCCTAAAATATAAATAAGGGTCCCTAGGGCTATTCTAAGGTATTCTAAGACTTCCTATAAAGGTATTCTAAAGGGTTCTAGGGTTATCAAAGGGTGTAGCAAGGGTGAGATTCGAGGTTGTTCGAATCGGGTAAGTCCTCTCTCTTTATAATTGATGTTTTCATAGTGGATTTTTGTCGCTTTGTGCCATGGTTTTTTCCCGAAAGGGTTTTCCACGTTAAATCTGTGTGGTCTCTTGTGTTTGCTTGGTGCCATTGTATTGTTATCCTAAATATAGATCTGTGTGATTCCGCAACACAAATCCCCAACAGCTTTAACAAAGCTTATTGTGTTTTACTCCACATGCAAGTTTAGGGTATGTTTGAATTTGAGAATTCCATTATAATGTCATTGAAAACTGTCATAATTGTGATTAACGTCAGTTGGTGAAAATTTTTATTTGTTGCTTTACAACTCGAACTTTTACCACCACCATTATTAGATGAATAGCCTTGTAAATCAATTGAATCCTATGATAGAGATGACTTTTCCTTGAATGGAGATGAGCATTCAACTACTTGTTTAGAATTCTTCCCTAATGTCTAGCATACTCTATCACCCTCTAAGCCCTTCAAATAATGTATCCCTTCATCAAATAATTGTAACCCATATTTCCTTCATCCCATATATATGTTGAAGAGCAACATCGTCTTCCAACTTCCCTAACCCGATGACTAAGACGGAAAGCTTGCTATCTCCAGTCTGTTTCCTTCCTCCCATTAATGCAGAGGCATTTTCACACTGGGCTCGAGTGGGGTCGCTTGTGAGATGCAGGGCCACACTTGGGGTGGGTGCGGCCTACGGAGGAGGTCTCGTGTTCGAGACACCTCACCAGGGGTGATTAATGCGCATTTCACACCGGGCTCGAGTGGGGTAGCCCATAAGATGCGGGGACACACTCAGAGTGGGTGGCCTATGTGATTTGGGGCCCACGAAGGGGGTTCGGCCGAGGTCCTAAAACCCATGAGATGTGGGGCCTGGGCTATGAGATAAAAGGATTAATTCGTTATACTCTAACAGTTCGAGCTTTTAGAGCAAGTGGTTGATTGTCCTGCATCAAATTGGTATCAGAGCAGGAGGTCTCGGGTTCGAGACTCCTCACCGGGGGTGATTAATGCAGGAGCATTTTCACACTGGGCTCGAGTGGGGTCGCTTGTGAGATACAAGGGTACACTTGGGGTAGGTGCGGCCCACGGAGGAGGTCTCGTGTTCGAGACTCCTCACCAGAGGTGATTAATGAGCATTTCACACCGGGCTCGAGTGGGGTAGCCCGTGAGATGCGGGGACACACTCGGGGTGGGTGGCCCAGGTGATTTGGGGCCCACGAAGGGGGTTCGGCCGAGGTCCTAAAACCCATGAGATGTGGGGCCTAGGCTATGAGATAAATGGAGTAATTCGCCATACTCTAACAGTGTTGATCAACAATACCGTCTTACATATTTCCTAACCCGAAGACCGAGAAGGAATTAACTTGCCATCTCCAACGCATCTAAAGAAAGGCAGAATCCTAATCTTCATATTCTTCCCTGGCCCCAATGGTAATTGAAGATGCTTTCCTAATCGACATGGTAAATGATATGAGGTTCTCATTCACACGGTAATATAAGGTTACAACAAGACCTTCAAGTATAGGCCTAAAGCGAATACGACTTTGATGGTCGTTCTTATTAGAAACTTTCTACCTGTAGGTGTTGAAAGTTTCTACCTCCTGAGAACTTCATTTGCTGCTTTTTATGTTGTTTGTATATATAGTCAATGTTTGTTTTGCTGTAATCTTTGGTAAATAGTTAACTTTTTCTTATCAATTGCAATGTTATGTTATGCATTTGAGTATAATATATGTGTAGTGAATGTCAACATCTTCATTCTTAATATGCGCACCATGGATTCGTACCAAGATGCCTAATATGTAAAATGCCTCTAATTCATGGCTATAAAGTGTATAATGTATAAACGCATTTAGTTTGTCATTGTGGTTCTTATTTAAGGTTGTGGCCTTCAAAGGATTTTAATTATTTATAATTGTGACCAGATGTAACATTACATTTTCTATTGGTCGAGTTAGAAGGTGGAAATCATCCACATTAGGTTCTCAATGCATTGTTAAATTTCAACAAATGTAAATTGATGATTCCATAGGAAAATCCAAAGACCATAATTACATTACAGTATGTGTGTATCACTGACCACTATAACTTTTTCTAAGCATTAGACCCTGCTTTTCGTATATAATCCAATCAATGTTATTACGTTGTTAGAGTTGTTGACTTTAATTCTAGCATAATACCGAACACAATAGTTGTTGATCAATTACAAATGTTTTCATGATACAAGTATAGAAATTTGTTATTATTGTGCTTTTCAATTGCATTAATGTAAAAATCTCGAATCCAATTATATATCCCTAAGGTATTATGTACATCCAATTTGTACAAGAATGACCCACCCCTACTATCTATACTACTTATGTGACATGTGCAACAAGAAGGTGCAAGTTGCAGAAATTAGTTTGGCACTACTTAAAAGATAATGCTAACTCTTCAATCGTACACATGAGTTTCATGACTATCCTAGGATCCAAATCAGTGACAACTGTGGATGGAGCATGAAAAAAAAAACTATACAAAGATGGTGTTAACCTTCTGATTTTATTTTTTTTTTCCTTTTCATGAGTAGATGCTGTTAACCTTCTAATTTTTTCTTTTGAATATGAACTACTCACGGTGTTACATTTGACCATCCACTTGCCACTTAACACCCAACCTGCCGCGGTCAGATCCAACAAATGGGATGCTACCACGTATTATTCAGAATATCGAAAATGATACTTATAAAGCAACAGAGGAAGATCACAAGGATAAAAGTGACGTCTTCATCAAAGACACGTGTCACACCAAGAGTCATACAATACCTAGAGATGCATGCATACCGAAACCCTAGAGGGGATCATTCTTCCATTGACACATGGTTGAATGATATAGGCCACACATACAGAAAGCTTCTAAAAAGAATGTGCAAAACAATGTAATGCTACGGTGGTGATATATATTGACACATGGCCAAATATGATCGATCATGCGAATACGAAAACAACTTGTCAGCAGTGTGATGATAAAGAAGAAACATAAAAAGATATGAAAATACATTGGTTAGCTGGCCTTGTCATGAATTAGAACCATAGTAGGCCAAAACCGCTAATTAATTAGCTAATCAATCCTGCAATCCAAGGGGACCACACGCAAAGCCACTGCCTATCAAAGTCTATAAAAGCAATAGAGAATGAAAAGCTCCAAGCCCTCATCAATCCAAACGCACTCTTATTTAGCACAACGTTGTCTATCTTTTCTTTTCATCCCACATGGATGCTTTTCTTAGTTTAGCTTCCCAATTTCTATCCAACACAACGTTGTCACAAGTTTTGATCAATTAGTGTATTCTTAACTTAGTTTCATCCACATCAACCCAACATATCGCTGCAGAAAGTCAGAATTAGTTTAGCTCTTCATTCGCAACCTTGTCATTGGATCTCACATCCCCAGGTCCTTATTTATTGATTTCTCCAGGTCACTACCAGTTGGCCAAACTATAGCCATTCAGGTTCAAATGGCAGACAACTACCCATTCCTTCTTCACTCACACGAGTTGTCGTCAGTAAAAATTTTCTATTATACTTATTTATTTGTCAATTCTAATACATTCTTTATCAATTTAATAAAATCAATACTTAAACCCTTTTTTAAAGTATTATATTATTGTTAAATGATACAAACTATCACCATTGTAATAAGAAATTCTTCCTTCTAAGGTAAAAAGAACTTATCTAAAGGACTAACTCTCCCCTTCACAAATCATTGGTGGTTGAGTACTCAAGACGATCTTCACGAATCCTTAATCCAACTATTTCAATGATTGAGGTCCCAAGGCATACGGTTCAATTCGAATCGTGTTCAGCTCTAGCATGCATGACAGAAATGATGGGTTTTTTTTTTTTGACCAAGCAACCTGGATCAGATCCAACAAATAAGTCCTTTTCGCAACTAGGATGCGGAAAGGAGTTTCCTAAAACTATAAAAAAAGGGTCCCTAGGATTTTTCTAGAGTATGTTGTGTTGATGAAAAAAACACAAGAGGGCTATCAAAGGTGAGAGAGAGAGGGGGGGAGAAAGAGAGAGAGGAAGCTTGTAGAATGGAGGTTATGCTCGTGGAGGTGATCTACGGTGCAATCTATATCTCAGCGCTCCTACGTCCTCGTAATCGGTGAGATCTCTTTGGTTTCCTTTATTCTTTCATTGTTCATCCACTCCTGCGTGAGTAAAGAAGGTTGTAAACGTTCTACTTCATAGTGGATTGTTGATCTGGACAAGGTCCCCATACGTAAAAATTCGATGTGGTGTGTGATTGATGCTTTGATTTATTTCATTGCTTTATTATCCATAATCCTGGTTTGTTCTGGAGGGCTAGATCCTAAGGTTTTGTGCATGGCCCCCAACAAGAAATATACACACGACAGAACATACATGATCAAATCCTGACCAAACACTATATCATGTAGTTGGATTTGAATAGTCATGACATCTTCATAATAATGATTTTAGAGATATGACCACAATTTGGATGGTTCTAGTGGCTGCATATTAGTATCACATGTAAGCCACCGTCATTTTGAAAAATGGTGCAAAAAGTAACAAAAGAGTCTGCAGGGCATGCATGCACAATGGGAGGCAAATCATGTACTTGCAAACAAAAGTGGATTCCAACTCAACGTCCGACCAGATTTGCACAGGCCCACCGTGATGTATCCGTTTAGTACATCTCTTTTCTCATATCATGTTAAGGTATGGGCCCAAAAAGATATAAATCCAACGCTCTAGTGGACCATACTAGAGATGACTTTGCATCTAATGCTTTGTACATTTAATGCAATCCAAAATTACTATTTGGTGTAGTCCACAATAGTGTTGGATTTGTCTCAATTTTGAGCCCATACCTTAACATGATATGAGAAAAGGGATGGACAAACAGATGCATCACGGTAGAGGTTCATATATATATATGGTCTAACGTTGCTAGGTTCGACTCGGGTCGGACCCAATTAATCCGCTTCCCTCTCATAGGCAGTTTGCAATGTGACAGAATCATTCAAGCTATCCATCTTGAAACTCCTATTATAAGAAAAATTCCATATGCAATGAAATCAAGCACGATTCTCTTGTTGGAATGGCCCCAAATCGTCAGAAAATTTTTTTTTTTTTAAAAAAAAAAAAAAAAAAAAAAAAAAAAAAAATCAACGAATGAGAGTGAATTTATCAGATCCAAGTAATGCACGTCCATTCCCTCCCGACCCATCAGATGTACACTTCAGATCATGCATAGATGTAGGCTGAAGCCACATACATGGAAACCTTACACCACAGCGTGTTCACAGGTCATGAATAACATTTTACCAAAACTACAAACTTACTATTCCTACGTAGCATAGATTTTAGAAAATGAGCATTGATCTCCTACAACCAATCGTATGGTAGAGCCCGTTTCTTGTGCTTGTTGAATTCTTTTTCCACTTTTGACCTAAGCAAATTAAATTAGAGTCAGGATCCTCTGTTATCTGGTCAACAGCGATTTCCTGTTACTCTAATGGTTTGGCCTCCGAAGCTTTGTTTTAGTTTTTTTTTTTTTTTTTTTTTTTTTTTAAATGAGAGGTGACGTGGACCAATGAGGATTACGCTATCAGGAAATCTTTGTTTACCAGATAACAGAGGATCTGGACTCAATTACAAAATGCTTGTTAAAAGGGACATGCGTCAAGTTATCCAACCACCAGTTGTAGGTCAGGACTACTCTAAAAGAAGGGAAAAGCTGGTGAGGTCCCACTTGACCCCACCCCATTCTGCACTCGGGTGCTTTTAAACACATGGACAGCCCATCATGTTGGCCCCACTTTTTACTGTTAAATGAAAAATCCTACAAAGATAGGAGCGTCTCATTATGAAGTTTCCATGTTGGAATGGTCCCTGAAAAGTGGGTCATTTGACTACCACTCGTCTAAAAGCACCAAACGGACTGACTGAGAGTCCCATGTTCTCGATGGACCACCGAAGTTCTCGAAAAAAAACATAGTAGTAGCGATAGACTAAAATCCTAGTTTGCCACCTCTTTAGATGATCGCGTCCGCTGACCATGTAGTATGCACACCATCCATATCATGCCCCACGTGTGGATCCAGCATAGCTTGCAACATGATGGTCAGGCATGTTGTGCGTACGTGTGTTTCCCATGGGTGCAGGGAGCGGATTAGGCGTTACTTGGGTAACATCTTAGTCGGTGTTACCCTTACCGTGTGGGGCCCGCCTTGATGAATGTGTTGTATATCCACGCCACCAAAAAGATGTTATACCAAAAATTAAGAATATCTAAATATCCGGTGGACCACATCACTAGAAAAAGTGGTGAATGACCATTAAAAGCTTTTTGTAGGCTACAAAAGTTTTGGATGAAGCTGATCATTTTATTTCCCCTTCATCCATTCAGATCTAGTTGACCTCCGGTTGGATGGCTAATGTTTAAATAAACATTAGGGATCTGCTTACCCAGGGCCCTGGGAAGTTCTTAATGGTGGGCATTCAATCACCACTATTTCCTGTGGTGAGGTCCACCTGAGATTTGGATCTGCTTAATATTTGAGAACACAACCTAAAATTAGCTGGAAAAACGGATGGAAGGCGTGGATATACAATACATCATCAAGGTGGGCCCCACAGTAAGATAACACCACTTAAGTGTTCACCTAATGCGCTCCCTGAGTTGTGAGCCTTACCCCTAGATGGAATGAAAATGAAAAGAGACTTTTGCTAGGCTATTCATCATTGACCCAACCCCTGACCGGGTCTAGCCCTCGGGCCAACTTTAAGAACCCAGTCCTTAATCCTACAGGGTTGGGCGACTCGGACCGGGCCAATCCATCAAGGCCATTGCCATCCCTTCCCGTGAATATGATTTATCAGACCAGGAATTGCCCGTGGCCGGCCCAACATGGCTGCATGCCACGGTGCGTGCTCCTTGTGGGCATCTCTTTCATTGATAGCAACCAAAAGGAAAAGCTTTCTGACGTAAAGTGCATACACTGAACATTTTGTGTTTGTCTGCACATCAACATCTAATCAGAATAATAGGTAGGCCCGCCAATGGGATTCATCAGCACCTTTTACCAAATCACACCATTTTGGTTATGTCTGGTTGGATATATATATATATATATATATGGGTCTAAATACCGTATGCGACCGGTCTACCACCATTTCTTAAAGGATGGTGACTCATCCACCAAGCACATGGCAGAAATGTTGAACAATCCAGGCCGTCCAAATCATGTGCCTCATTCTAAATGGATTTATGTCCCTGAACATTACAATGACTGATTGAAGAATCCTAACAATGGAAGCATCAAATCGACCGTTAAAAGAAAATGGCCAATTTACAAACTCAACGGCTGATATCAGACAGTCAAGATATCATCAATGCGATTTTTGGGCTATCCTCCATCCACAACGGGGCCCACAATTTTGGCGGTCTGGATTAACATGTGAGAATCACGTGTTAAATGGATCAGTCACCACCAAATTGACATGGGTGCAAAATGTATACAAAAGCTTATATATCCCCTTGGAGAATTGATAGCGACACCCAGCCTGACCGGCACTAAACAATCCATGCTGGTGCACCGTGGAGATGGATTTGGACCGTTCGATCAGCCAACGGCCTCTAGTGGCCATGGCCTAAGACTCCCATCAATTGAAAGTTTGCAACTATCCAACCCATTAAGTGCTGAAGGACCGTTAAGAAAACCTGAGATAAATGGTTCAAAAAATAGTATAGTTATCAAAATGGCCAAAAACCGTTGATAACTGCAATAGTTTACCATTGGCCCATTTATGAGCTGGCTCATTAGTATATTTTCCAACGTCCATCAATCTTGTGATTTTTATTTTTTTTTTTTTATCATTGGTCCATCAATGAGGTCGTCCATTAGGATATATATTTTGTAACGTCTATCCCTCTCGTGATTTTTTATTTTTATTTTTTAACCATTGGCCTGCCGATGAGGTGGCCCATTAGGATCTTTTTTAACTTTTATCAATCATGTGAATGGTGTTGGGCTGCTATCATTTTCTTAAACTGCTAAACAAAAGAATTCATCCAGGCCCCCCTATTATACAATGAGTAGTCCATTTAGTGTATATGTAGACATTTTCTATAATGATTGTTTAGTTGCGGGAGATAATTTGAGATATTGTGAAAATAGGACTCAAGTGCAATAATATCACAATATAAAAATATCAATATTGCTAGTGAACTTGCTGCATCAAAGTTAATGATTGAGGGCAATTGTCTTATGGTCATGAATGATTGGGAGGGCCTTCTACCTCCTACCTCAGGTGAGCTAATCCCACTTTTTTTCTTTGTTCTTTTTTCTTTTTTCTTTTTTCAATGAACTTCTTAGGTTGGATGGATGTGTAAATGATTGTGATTGTAACTATGCCGTGGGCATGTAGGGGCAGCTTATTAGGATCTTGTGACAGTTAGATCTGATTAGTAGTTGGTTCCTTGCTCATGGCTCAGTGATAGAATCACAAGAGTTTCAACACGAGGTCATGGGTTTGAGCACCTATTTTGGTGAAATCCCATTGTAATGTGAGGTAGCAATTCACTCGAGCTTTGGATATGATTTAATTTTGGAATCTAATTATGGAATTATGTCTTAAAATGATATGTAAAAACAGATGGATGGCATGGATAATATATATACATGACAATGTGGATAATAAATAATGCATATGCATGAATGCACACTGTTTCTAGTCTACTTGAGCTTTGGATATTCAATTTTGGATCATGTTGATGTAAAAGTGGCTGGATGGCGTGGATAATACGTATACATGATGGTGGGCCACACTCGCCATATAGCTGGTGTCAAAGCTCTATGGTCCCCACCATAATATATGTATTTAACAAAAAAAAAAAAAAAAAAAGAGCTGACTATGTTCAAACTTGGCTCAATTCAGCTCGACTTGGCAAACCAACCTCAATCTTTAGAAATAGGCCTGAAGCTGTTCATTTAAATTCAAACCGGATGTATCACATAAACAAGTCAAATGAAAATTATGTCAAACTCGTTTCAGCTCCGCTCGTATACAGCTCCATGCGTGGGTGTGTAGGATGTGAGTAATGTATGTAAAAATAAAAATAAAAGTAGAAAAGATGTTATTAATACTTTCTGACATTAGTGACAATATTAAACAATCCAATTTATGCTAACTTTGGATGGCATGAATTAAATTTGAATTGTACCCAAAATATATATATATATATATATATATATATATATATATATATATATATATATATATATATATATATAAAAAAACCGGTGCAACATATGGTTACCACGGTGCATAAGTTACCCATATTTAATTGTTTTGCATTACCACGTTGCTTGCACTGACTTAAGCACATTACATGGTTCTCATTCAGCTACTCCATGGATATGTGTAGACATGGCACACTACTGATAGATCTAGGCCATGATATGAAGACTTTAATCCATGAGATTTGAGCCATCCATCGGAACGCCAGTTACGTTTCATGCACTAACTTATGCACATTACATGGTTCCCATTCAGCCACTCCATGGACCATGTGTAGACATGGCACACTAGTGATAGATCTGGGCCATGATATGTAGACTTTAATCCATGAGATTTGAGCCATCCATCAGAACGCTATAACTGGTTAGATCTGAATCGTACAAAAGTTTATAAAAATAATAATAATAATATAATATAAAAATAAAAATAAAAAATCCGGTGCACACATGCTTACACAATGCATATTCAAGTATATTGCATTACCACGTTGCATGCATAAGTTACCAATTTGTGCATGTTCCGTGGTTCTCATTCAGCCACGATTTGGGCCATGCATGGTATCGACACTATAATTCATTATTTTACGTTACCACGTTTAAGTGGTTCTCATTCAGCCACTCCATGAACCACGTGTAGACATGGCACACTAGGGATAGATCTAGGCCGTGCTATGAGCAATGTAATCAATGAGATTTGGTCCATCCATCCGAACACTATAACCGGTCAGATCTGAGACTCTATCTGGACATTGGTCATAGTCGATCGGATTTGATCAGTTCAATAGGATGATGTGGCCATCAAATATAAGATGTCCATTAGGACTTCATTCACATAAAATCTGAGTCGAAGGTGAGTCCAAGTGAGTTGTTATTGATTAGAATACGGGGCCATGTCAGTTTGGTAGATAAACTGAACAGATTGTCGATTTGCCCAGTAGAAACTCAGGTGGGCCACATCAGAAAATATATATATATATAAAAAATATATATATATATATATATATATATATATATATAATAAAATAAAATTTGAAGACATTCACCTTGGCGTGGTCTACTTGAGCTATGGATCATGCTGAATTTTGTAAAATTGACCTTGCATGGCTTTCTGCATTCAGATGAACGATTTAGATTCCACATGAACATTGGGATGAGCCATAAAGTGTGCAACGCATGATGGCTTGATATGCATTGGGTTTATGTGAATTAATCAGTGAGTTAAGTACATAGCGGCAATTTGGGACCGTTCATTCGAGACATTCCAAGGTCAAATCTAGACCATCAATATTGGTCGTTTTTCTCTTTTTGGGAGAAGATCTATTGGTTTTGTTCTCCCATCGAGAGCTTCGAAACAATTGGTCACTCACCCCGATTGAGTTTTGGATCAGGAAATATTGGATGGACAAAGTTGATCACTCATCATGTAACGCCCCGTGTTTTCAGAACCCGAGTATACGACCTGTTTCCCAAAAACTTGAGTGTTAACTTATAAAGAGCCAAAGTCCACATTTTTTTTCTTTTATCAGGGTAAGCAGATGAGTGTAATATGGACAAATCAAACATAAAGGAAAGTTGCATTATCATTTAAATATACAAGAAACTGTCCATAATGACTTATACAAACCAATGTCCTCATTCTTATAATACAAAATGAAATAACATTACATGTGAAACAAAGTAAATTGCAACAATCTTGAGCTGTGAAATCCTGTAGCAACCCTTAGCAAATACAATCATGCACCCTTGTCAACCATAGCCTGCTCCTCACCAATATGAATGTGAACATCATCTAGCCCACCTGTGCTACCTGTATGGTTGTATATTTGATGAATGAGTGGCCAACTCAGTGTGAATTTTTCTCAAAATTACACACTGCCACATTAGGTAAGCATAGTTATAAAACAAAGCATACAAAACAATACATGATGCAGGTCTTATTAGATGTGTAGATGCGTGAATGCAGTCATCGCCCCGGGGATGTACATCCGTGCGGAAGTTGGGCTCGTCACCCATACAATCATCAACCTGGGAAAAACATCCAGTCGAACAGAGGCTAGTCGTCAGCGAAAGCATACTAAGTGCGGCATAATGACTGTCTATCGTACATCACATACGTTAGCGATAAACGTTGGTATATGTCATGTATGCATGATTAGTCAAACCATTATTAGTCCAGTTACAATCATCCAATTTTAAATAAGCTTAAGATCACTACGGGGGATCGTCACCAGCGTAGGCCGTTAGCTCGGGCATAGGCCTCATACCACCATCCCCAGCTCATAAAACTATTATCTTAAGATGTTTAATGGAAACTTGTTGACTAGTGGCCAATCATATTACATTATATAGGGCTTACCATCGCATGGTTGCATGATATAAAACATCGAACTCATATAGGGAAAATACAAGAACAAAGCCTCATGGGGCGATACCAAAACAAGCCACGTAGGGCAATTATCAAAATAGGCCACATAGGGCAAGTATCAAAATCATGCGATAAAAGACCATCCTTGAAAACCATTGGACACAACAACCCTGGATGGTAAGCTCACCTCAATAGTCAATTTAAACCACCATTCAATAACTACTACGTTGAAAGTCTATTACAATTGCAATCAGTTAGGTTACATCCCAAGTATTGGTGTACATTTATAGGTGGGGGTTTCTGACTAATGTACCAGTTTAAATCCCAGAAGCAATCCACAGGTAATCCAATAGCATGAATTAAATATATACGATGACATTAAGCATGTGATGTAACAACTCAATTCCAATAATTAACACATGTGGTTAGAAAATGGAAATATTATTAAAATAAAACAATAACTTAAGCTAATGCGAAAAATGGAAAGCTCAAGGAAAAGAATCATCACCTTATTTGTTGACTCGCCTTTCAATGTTATTAGAAAGAGCGTACACCATTAGACTTGAATCCTATCACGAATTGTAAGTTGTATGGTTAGATCCATGTTTTTCGTACTGTTTCTGATTAAGATTATAATCGAGGGTTTGGATTACTTATTTTTAGGGTTTTTGTGTAAAATTAGAATTTTCATTCTAGGGTTTAGTTAAACGCTTAAATGTTAGGATTTAAATCCTAAATTATTTTATTTTTAGTATTGTACGATGGGTCAAATAATTTTCGTAATGGGAGTATTTATCAATCAATATTGATAATGATGATTCTCAAATTCATATTTAAATATTCCAACATTATCTAATATTTTCTGTAATTACTAACAACCTACTAAGTAATACAAGTAATGATATTAAGATTTTCACTAACAATGATAAGGATCAATACTAACAATTATATTAACAAGAATTTTACTAACCCATAAGGAAAATGATAATATTTTCTAATGATAATAGTCATATCTTTCAATAATGAACCTAGCCATGATAATAGGTACTATGACCTACCATGAGTTATGAATTTCTACAATTAGATTCATACTTTAACTTACCATTTATGTCTTAAGTATAGGCTTAGGGTTTAAATTACTTAGGTCTACAATTTTATCTTAAAGTCTAGGTCTAGGCTAGATTTTTAGAGTTTATTAGTTCTAGGAGTTAAACTATAATGTGTGTGTAGTTTAAACAAAATGTAATAATATGGTTAATTACCATTTATTGTTGATGATATGATTAATACTTGCGACCATGGTAATATCAAGTATTATAATGGTAACAAAATATTAAAATCTATTATTAATGGTAATATATTTCGAGTGATGGGTGCCATAATAGTATCATTTAACAGTAGTTTCATTTATGCTATCTAATATTAACGTAGACAGTGTAGTGATGGTTATTCATGATTAATAACTATCATATTCATGGTATGGAACTAATGGTAGTACAGAATGATCTAATATGGGAAGAGAGAGTTGACTCACATCAGTCGACTCGGTTCGAGTCAAGTTGACTCGGCTCAACACACCACCACCTTCTTTCTTCTCTCTTTTCCTTCTCCCTTTCTTTTCTTTCTTTCCTTTCTTTTTCTCTTTATTTTGCTTGAAAGTCCAACCGCACCTGGACTAGACCTAAGTCCAGTTAAACTCGGAGGGTTCCAGCCAAGTCGACTCGGGACTCAACTCCACCCCCCACCTATTCTCTCCCTTTCTTCTCCTTTCTTTTCCTCCTTTTCTTCTATGACTGACAAATCCATCAACCCAATCACAGCCCTGGTCTTGAGTCCTTGGCTGAGTCAACTCAGTGGTGAGTTACATCCCTTGGACCCAACTCGAGTGGCAGCAAGTCCACCTCTCTCTCTCTCTCTCTCTCTCTCTCTCTCTCTCTCTCTCTCTCTCTCTCTCTCTCTCTCTCTCTACTTCTCCTCTTCCTTTCTTCCCTTCAAACCAAACAATATCTGGATCTGGCCAGACCCGGAATTTGGCCTGACTCAGCCCGAAACTTGGACTAATTTGGCCCAACAAGTCAGCTCGGCCTGAGCTGGTGCAACAACGCACCACTCAGATCCCCTTATTTTCCCTCTTCCTTCATATTGCCCTTCTCATTTTCTTTCTTCCTTCCTTCTTCTTCTTTCTCTTTTCTTCATTTTCTCTTTCCTTTCTCACTCTCTTCCATGCTCTCTTTCTTTGGTCAGAAGCAGCAGGACCGAGTGTCACGCCTCAAACTCGGAAATCGAACTCACAAAATTTTCGATCGCCGAATCCGGCGCCAACAGCCTCCGTAGTACCCCATTCTCGGCTCCCGTCACCCATACACCAGGTTCCGATCCTGGGATCCTACGATGAAGATTTTTAACATCAATTTGATTCGTAATGAGCATAACCATAAGCATAACCCATGAACAATAACCACAAGAACACCATCACAAAATTCACTATGATCAAAAACTTTTAAAGTACAATGCGTATGAAAGGAAATACAAGATAATGATAACGGAAACTCCTAAAGCTCGACTACACACTCCTACTGCGGTGAAGCTACGGCTGTATCCTGGCGTTACCTGCACGCATCAATCATGCATAAGCTTATAAAAAGCTTAGAAGGTGGTGTAAGTGTGTGCGCAATATGAGCATGCTCAAAATGTAATGCTAGAGTAATGCAGAATCCTGCTGATGAGTACGTAAATGCAATCAGCCGTACCAAGGTTATGCAGTGCAAAACATGAATGCTATCGGCCATATCAAGGCCATGCGATGTGAAATACAAGTCAAACATGTCTATCCTCGTCCACGTATCAATGCAACTTCTCACTAGAGCATCAAGTATCAGTACGGTTCTCATTCTAGATAATCATCGGGGTTTAGTGCACTCCAAATGGCACTGCCCCTTTCCCATGTACGTGTTGAGGGTCAAATATTGCATATCAGACCCTAGTTACTGCTTGAATTTACAAACATAATATTATTTAATGGTCTAATTTAATCGTGTTTGTAATGCAAGATGTGATGACAAGCTAAGACTGAAAAAAGGTGCTAAATGCATGGATTTGATGCTCTGAATTCACCAAAGCATGAGACGAACCCCAAGGGACCAAGATCGACGAATTTACACGCCAGAGATCCGAGAAAATCGAGAAACTGAAGCTCAAGTGGCCCGAAATTGGTCCTAGGGAGAGTTATAATGCAAGATCACAAGTGTTCCCACCATCCGCTTGGCTCAAAACTCCATACATGGCTTCATAGGACCATAAATTAACAAATGGGTCGAATCAATGGGCCAATTCAAATACACGTTGAATTTTGGCCGTTGGATCCTCAAATGTGGAAGCAGCCCAACGGACAAATGGCCGATCAGCCCACAAATCACTCATCCGGGGCCCGACGATATCGAGATATACTTCAATTTCGTTGTCGGCATCTTAAATTGGATGGGGAAGAGGATGGACATATCAAAGGATCATCTGGACCATACCACAAATGGCGGTGGTGATTTCACATGAAGCAACAAATAACAATGGAGTAGGACTCCGCACAAGGGAGGTGAGTGTACACCATGTACAAACTCTTATTTTTTTTCTTCTCAAGCTCAGAGGAGGCACACCAAATGTATGGACGGTTTGGATGATTCTACCAAAGTCGGTTTACTGATTCAGACTCTTTCCACGCCAGCCAAGAACGGCGGATGCACCATCAACGTCCGCCTAGCACGTCTATCAATGGGACCCACCCATCATCCAAATAGGTGATCGGGACCGTTCATTCACTCCCTGATGAAGAGGGGGTCCTCAACTATCGCCGGACGGGTGACAGAATCAGTGGTGGGAAACGATGGAGATCATCTTTAATATATTATAAGTGGAAAACCAATATATATAATGAAAACCTTGTGGGCCACGTAGAAACCGATCCAAAGCGACCATCCCCGATGTAATATTTTTAAGGGGAATTTAATGGACGTGTGGATTTCTCAAACACAAGTCCAGAGACCCTTGGGGTATGTGGACCCCACATACGATGTCATGGGCAGTCGCACATGTGGCCCACCTCAACACAATACGTATATATTATACGTCCGCAAGGTGCAACGTTGATTCATGTTGTGGGCCCCACCTATTGTCCATACGATGGCAATCCGACTCGTGGGTTCACCGATGGCCCACATGGCCCATGTTCCTTTCCCAAGTCTTAGGTGGAAGAATTTTAAAAGATCGTAAAAGGATCAAAATCCAACCTTCCAAACGGACGATCGACGGTGAGATAGAGCGACCCGCCACTATGGGCCTCCTCTCTACATTGTATGTCAAAGTGGGTCCCACGCGATCAACACTCCAAAATATCCTTTCCTGACGGTTTTTGGAGTTGATGCATTCATTGAACGGAGTGGATCCTCCATTAGGAGAGAACTCAAGAATGGGGAATCGAGAGTACCATGTAAAGCCTGATTTGTTTCCCGCTACAATGTAAGGGTTGGGTTGACTTTGGGGGAGTGCATAACTTGGTGGGTTCTATACTTGAAAGGAGAGAGAGAGAGAGAGAGAGACAACGCTCACTGGCATTTTCCTCGGTGGGAGGTATCGGATTAGGCTGGGCTTGGAGCAATAGATTGAAGTTCGGGTGGAGACGTGAGGAGAGAGAGAGAAAGAGAGAAAAAGAGTTTGTTTTTAGCTACTTTATTTATTTATTTATTTTTTGTTTTAAGAAATCTAGTCCACTCATGTGTGGCTAAACCTCTTAGCTAGGGCTAAGAGGTGAAGCTTGTAGCGTGATGGGATGCCTCTTTGCTTGTGCCTTTGTTTAGACCGAAGCGATTGTTCGATGTTGATTTGGGTTTAATTAAGGGAATGTTTTTAGTCTTTAATGGTCTGTTGGATTTCTTGAAATTACAAAGCGCGGCCTCATGTGGCGATGGCTTTGAGCATGTTCTTTTCTTTTTATGTTTATGACGTCAGAAGCCCCTGGGTTGTTCACCATCGTCTCTCGCGGGCATGGTTGGATGACAAGTAATAAATGAACACCCCCTTCCTAACCTTCATGGCATGTTGAGGTGCCTCTTTTGGCTAGGCACAGGTCAGAGGTGTCTGACCAAGCCCTTTGGCTCAGTGCACAATGGGTGCATGTGTATGGTGTACACACGCCCCATTGGTTGGTAATTAGTTTAATTCTAGGCCATTATTTGCTTTGTCTCCTAGGATAGGGTTTGGTGATGGAATCCATTCTAATTCATATACCTCTCATCTATTGAAATTTATATCAAAATGGTTCTAGGGATCTAAGAAATTTTCGTGATTTTTAATCCAGGCATAAGATCTCCCTGATCTCTATAAGTGGATCCTTTGAATCCCTAGTTTCCCTTCTCTGAATTTTCCTAAGTTTTAGATAATTATTTCATCATTATTCCTTAATTTACACTTGATTTAGAATTCATCTTATTCTAGTTCTAGTTCGATTTAAATTTGGGCCAAAATATTGGATGTTAGGGTGCACTGATTTCAAGATTTTGGTAATTCTTTTCCTGGGATTGATTAACCTGGATCTAGGAGTTTATTACTACATCACAACCCTATACTTGGGGAGTGAACAAGTTTTGAATGGCCTAGGTTTGTACTTATACTAAATTGGGACCCACTTTTTGAGCATTCTATGATTTTCTCGAAATTAATTGGATTTAGAGTTAGTTTAAGATTAGGATTTTACTAATTTTAATTTTTAATTTTGTTTTCTATTTTGATTCATAGAACTAACTTATTTCCTATCAATGGCTCAAATTGTAGGTTGTTAAGATAGAACTTCTAATTTGGTAAACTAAATTTCGATTTTCTAGATTTTCTAACTCTTTAGATTTGGTTTGCTTTAGAAATTTCTTCTATTTAGAAACTAACTTATTTTGATACTTTTTTGATTAGCATTTTGTATCTTCGGCCAAATCAGATTCTTTTTAGCGTTAGGGACTCCAATTTGGTAACTTCCTCTCAACCCTCGATAAAAGTCTTTCTTTCTAGATTTTCATTTTCTTTCTTAGGATTAGGTTTAGAAATTGATTGAGGACATCAGTGTTTCATGCCCAAGTGGGCCCGTGATATAAGTTTACACTCGACGTCTTTGACCGAAGGAGGATTAGTATGAGGCATTAATTAATTACATATTTAGTAGTCATTTATGTCGTGACTACCACAAAAAAAAAAAAAAAAAAAAAAAAAAAGAGGAGTAACGAGGATACACCTGAGTTTTTTCAGAATTGATAAAGTAGGCCCATCATCATTACGGATAATTCAATTGAAGGCCCCAATAAGTTAATTGAGGTTATTATCAAATCAACCTCAGTATCTGATATTCAATTTATATCCATGTATTGTTTAGATGGGGATTTGTTTATTATTTTGTGTGAATATGTCTATTTTATATTATAGCTATAAACTTTCACAACGTCCAACTTAGTATATTTCCATTCCGTCTTTAACCAGAACCAATTGTCTTAAATGGAAAGAGTTTGCCAAGATTGTCTCAGGTTTATTGGACTTGGACCTGGCATTGAAGAGGGTGAATCTCTTAAGCTATCTTACTGTAGACACCCACTTGAAATGAGACCAAGCTACTTTTTATATTTCAGCTGAGCCTCGAGAAAGTTATCCCTGGGAAATTTGAGAACAATTGAGAATATGATCGATCAAGAGGGTATAGGATTGTCTGCATGTCACAGGAAAAATCACCATACCCAATCTACGAATTCCTAGCCTAAGGATCCTAAATTCCAGCCGATAATCTATGTCACACCTCGAAATTCGGCACCTAAGTTGGGCTAACCCTGATCCTGCATCCTAAGACACGATTTATAATTTAAGCAATTCACAACCATCATTTCATGAATATCACACAATACAAATCATAATTCCAACAAATTACTTAAATGTCATTATAATAACTTTCACTATACACTTTTTTAATACAATTGGAAAGGAAATTTTAAAGCTGGGCATATTTCTAGATCTTTACTCCACTATTGTTATGCTCTTAAATTTGGAACTCGAGTACGGTGACTCTAATCTCGAGTTGCAGGTGTGAACTAAGTTTTATACGTTATTATATCTGCATTAATATTCAAATAACCATTCTTCCACATCATACCATAATCAAATCATCTAAATCATGAATAAATCAACTTGAACTTTAAATTTAACTTTATAAATTCAAAATTACAATTCATTGATATATTCCGCAAATGACTCTGCATTACAAGTTGGACTATAGATCAAAGACAAATGGAAATAGCCATCTAGATATTCTTCATTTCCAACTCCTTTTCTTATTCTGAAAACTTGGAAGTATTATTGATTTGGTGAACTAGAAGTGTGAGGCTCGTATCCTAGCCCGTACTGTTCCGTAAGCTTCCGCGGTCCTCCCGGTCGAATTTCGGCGACTCGCGATTTGTAATCGACATTTGTGCGTGACCCTCAGTTGCATCCTGTCGATCTGAGTGGCTCGGCCCGAGACCTGTATCATTGCGACCGCGCAGTCACCGTGGTTCCAATGTGCGTCTCGCGCGCTAAGGCGATACTCGGGCCAGGAGATGTGGGCCCGCGTTTAGTTCAAGGAAAACGCCGTGCATTTACAAAACTAAGACAACCTTTCGAATCAATCTCACAATCATATCAAATGTCAAGTACAACCATTCCATCCCCAAGTACAATAACCCCTCCAAAGTCAACTCTTTCTCTTACACACCCTTACATGTCAAGTACACATCACTTCACCCAGCCTTCTCCCCATCACTCCATCACTCACATCACCCTCTCTCTCATCTCTCTCTCATTTTTTTCTCCCAAGCTCCATGAGAGCAATCAACGCCCACCTCCATGAGAGAAAGCTTGGTGTGGCCCACCTTCCTATCTCCCATCTCCACCCTCCAAAAACAATCTCAACCGTTGAAGTTCATCCTTTGGAGCTCTAGATCCCATCGGCGGAAGAAGGAAGAGGAGATCAAAGGTGGGTGCTTTCTTAGGGTTAGATTTATATTTTTGTTTAGATTTAGTGATTTAAGGGCCCACTTGTGGTGGGACCCATCTTGATTTATGCATTGTATCATGGAGGAGCTCATAGTGGCGGAGCTCCTCCCATCATCACCATTCTATCTCTCTCTCTTTCTCCCTTTCTTTTTGTTCTCAATGATGATGATGGTTATATGGCCCGCTTGATCCACGCCGTCCACTAGATAGATCCCACCTTAAAAATTGATTGGCAAGTGTACAACAACACCAAGTTCTGGTGGGTCGTGCATGAGGGACCCACCTGATATGGACAATGAGTTGGCTGGATACCTCACACCAATTACATAACTGGTGTATTGACACCACCAAGCTCAGTGGGTCCCATTGCTGACTGACGTCAGCAAGTTCTATGGGGCTAATATAATGTATGTGTCTCATGTTCACGCCGTCTAGTGGTTGTGGGACCCACCTTGGTGTATTTGTTATATTTGTACCGTATATCAGTTAAGACGGTGGCCCCTGATGCATTGAACCTACATCCAGACCGTCCATCTGTGGATGGTGGGGCCTGGACGAGGGAAACACATATATCAGCTTTATCCAGACAGTGGGCCACGCTGACGTGGACCCACCGTGATTTATGTGTGATATCCACACCATTCCTCCAACATCCAGGGCTTGGATGCTGGAGTGCTTCATATACAATATATATATATATAGTATAATATATATTATAAAATATAATAATATATGGGCCCCATGTGGGACCCACGTTGATGTATTTATTTTATAATATTATATATATATCTGGTGGGGCCCACGTGGGACCCACCTTGATGTAAGTATCTTATACCCACACCATCCGTATTTGGATGGTGGTAGGTGCAGCACACCGTGATGTATGTGTAATCCACTCCATCCGTCCAATAAGGGAACGTGGACCCCACCTTGATGCATGTGCTTCATTCCATGTTGTCCATCTCAAGGGTCCACTGTGATACATGTATTTGTCTAAGCCGTCCATCTATTCAGATCAATAGGACCCACCTTATTGTATTCATTTTATGTTATGTCCATACACAGCACATGTGGTCCACCTTGGATGACTGTGTTATATATCCACGACGTCTATTAGTTGGACACACTACAAAAATCGGTGGGGATTGAATAGCTACCATTAAAACCCGATTTTGGGATCACAGAAGTTTTGGTTTAGTATGAAATTTGTTTTTCCTTATAAGTCAGGTCCATGTGACCTTATGAACAGATTGGATGGAAAATAAATGTTACGGTGGGCCCACTTAATGAAAATAAAGCCCATTGTTGAGGCCCATTTGATTCGACTTGGTCCATTTGATACAGCCCATCTGATGTATTTGGGGCCCATTTAGTGAGGCCCGATGTGATGTACGTGGAGCTCATTTGATAAGGCCCTTGTAAGAGGCCCAACTTGTTATATTTGTGGAGGCCCAACATGACGTATTTCGACCCATTTGAGTGAGGCCCATTGGTGCGGCCCGTTGATGTGGCCCACTTGGGGTATATGAGGCCCACCTTTGATGTATTTATGGCTCATCCATGAGGCCCACCTTTGATGTGTTTATGACCCATATGATGTGGCCCATAGTGATGTGTATTAGGCCCTTGCATGAGGCTATAGGCCCACTATATGTTTGGCTCCATATAGGCCACTGCTTGGGAGCAATGTTGGTTAAATGGCCACATTGATAGGCAATGATGGTTTAATGTCCACATTGTGACCTTCCCTTAGGCCCATTGTTAGGCCGATTCTAATTATCGAGGCTAATTCCGATTGTCGAGGCCAATTGTTTAAGCCAATTTCGATTGTCGAGGCCGAGTATCGAGGCCGATTGTATAGGTTGATTCCGATTATCGAGGCCGATTCTGATTATATAAGCCAATTCCAATTGTCGAGGCAGATTGTATGGGCCGATTTCGATTGTCGAGGCCGATTGTATAGGCCGATTCCGATTGTCGAGGCCGATTATCGAAACCGATTTCGATTATCGAGGCCAATTGTATAGGCCGATTTCAATTGTCGAGGCTAAGTATCGAGGTAGATTCAAATTGTCGAGGCCAATTGTATAGGCCGATTGCAATTGTTGAGGCCGATTCTGATTGTCGAGGCCGATTCCGATTGTGAAGGCCGATTGTATAGGTCGATTCCAATTGTCGAGGCCGAGTATCGAGGCCGATTCCGACTATTGAGGCCGATTCCAATTATCGAGTCCGATTGTATAGGCCGATTCTGATTGTCGAGGCCGAGTATCGAGGTCGATTCCGATTGTCGAGGTCGATTTCAATTGTTGAGGCCGAGTATCAAGGCTGATTCCGATTGTCGAGGCTAATTGTATAGGCTAATTCAGATTGTCAAGGTCGAGTATCGAGGCCGATTCCGATTATCAAGGCCGATTGTCGAGGCCTATTCCGATTGTCGAGGCCGATCTTCGAGGACGATTCTAATTGACGAGGCCAATTATCAAGGCCGATCTCGATTAACGAAGCCGATTGTCGAGGCCGATTTTGATTGTCGAGGTCGGTTGTCAAGGCCCAATGTGATGTATATGCGACCTATATTTGAGGCCCATTGTGATGTGCATTCAGTCCGTATTTAAGGCCTAATGTGATGTATATGAGTCCTATGTGATGAAGCCCATTGTGATGCATTTGAGGGCCAGGCGATGGAGCCCATTGTGATGTATGTTAGGCCCATGTGAAAGGCCCATCGTGATGTGTATTAAGCTCTTGGGTGAGGCCCATGGTGTTGTATATTTAGCCCTTGTGTGAGGTTGTGGGTCCACTATATGTTAGGCTTTATGTGGGCCATTCCTTGGGGGCAATGTTGGTTAAATGTCCACATTGTCGAGGTCGATTATCAATGTCGGTTATTGATTCCGATTATGAGTATGTGACAACATATCATCATGATACATGCCCATACACATCATCTGCATGTTTGTTATGAGGTGTGGTTGATCATTGCATATGTCATTGGGCAGGTTGTTATGAGACTCCCTGATAGGCGGAGGTTATCTCACATCAGTGCACGATATGCACAGGATTGATGCATAACTGGATTGTATGACTCATGCATCTTGCATTGTGATTACTGTACGCCCTAGTGACATCAGGGTCGTAGCCTCCACAGGCACATCGTGGATGGTCAGATAGGATATCAAAAATCTGTTACTAGCATCGGATTGCCATAGATGGCCCTGGGTGAAAATCTTTAAACCTCCAAGGCCAGGAGACGCCTCAACATCGAGACGGAGTGGATACATGAGCTCCCGAGTGCCGAATACCAGGAGGTCGCGTCTCTCACTTTGTCGTGGTCAGTTGGGAGTGGGTGTGGCCTTACCCGCCCAAGAGTAGGGGGCATAGCTAGGTTGAGTTTGACCAGCTCGTAAATGGGTCCGCCATGTAGATATTAGCTGACTACTGGCCAGGTGGATAGTAAGATCTCTTCCACTTGCATAGTCGCACGTCAGTGGGCGGCGATTTACATGTAGAGTGTACTAGACCCCGGTGATGATCCCAGAGAGGAACCGTACTGATATGTGGACTTATTGAGTAAGAGTTGTATACTCATTCATTCATTCATTCACTATCCACTCAGGCTGGTGGTGCGCAACTATTTGTTACGTGTACCTTCGCAATGGTCAAGATTTCAGTTAGGGCGCACAGCTAACATGAGATCAGGAGTTTACCACGTTGAGCCTGACTATCCAAATTTAGGTATGGGATTGGTTTAGATAGAAGTCCTTTGTAGTGGACCCCATAGCTTGCGATACTACGTACTATCATTCCTACTTCACACTCCATCTTGGTCATTTCATTCGCATCGCATATTGCATTGCATCCTCAGCACATAATATTTTGATTACTATCTCCGCATTACATAGATGATCTACATTGCTTCCTCAGTATATGATATTGGTTTATTATATTTTGTATCACATAGCCTGGATAAGGCTAATGGTATTTATGGGCCTATTAGCATGTTTTCACATTATTCTGATATTGTATGGTTTATAGACTTGTCAGTATTTCTGCTTACTCTGATTACTCTGATATTACTTACCTTGTGTACACACTTTCACCACCCACTAAGCTTTCTATAAGCTTATGCACGATAGATGCGTGCAGGTGGCGTTAGGTCGCAGCAGCGTTGAACTTGAATCATGCAGCGAACCTCTAGAGCTTTGATTTTCGATATATGTATTTCCCTTTCAACATTGTATTCAAATGATTATATTAGTGGATATGTGGTAATGATGTTGCCTTTGTGATTTGGGTAAACTTATGGTTATACTTCCTGCGAGAAAAATCTACGTTGGAAAATCCTCCTTATAGGATCCCAGGATCGGAATCTGGCGTATAGATGCTGGGAGCCAAGAATGGGGTACTACGGAGGTTATTGGCACCAGATTCAGCGATCAGGATTCTTGTGAGTCCGATCTCCGGGTTTAGGGTGTGACAAGAAGCCTAGCAAGATCATTTCTACCATAGTTTGATATAGACTCGAGAATGAAAAGGAAAAAGCACGACTTAACATATACTGTAAGGCCCGTATTCTAGTCTGTACCGTTCCTTAGATTTCCGCGATCCTCTCCGTCGAATTCCGGTAACCCGTAACCTATAATTGGGGTTTGCGCGCGACCCTAAGTTGACTCAACCCGAGGCTTGTACCCTAGCGAGACCTTTGTCACCGCGCGTTTTGCGCCACGTGGGACGATGGGAGGAATTGTGGGCCCGCATTTATTTCGAGGAAAACGTCGCGCACTGTAAATCTCAAGAGAATCTCTACCATCCATCATATCAATCAATCAAATGCAAGTCAAGTACACAACTCATTCTTCTCTTACACAAGCCATCCCCAAAGTCAACTCTCTCTCTCCACCCATCCCTTTTCTTATACACACCCATCCATCTCATCCCATCCCTCTTACAACACCCTCTCCTCTCTCATTCTCTCTACCATTTCCCAAGCTTCCATGAGAGAAAAGTTCTAAGGAGAGAATAGCCAAGTGTAGCCCACTCCCTACCCCTAAATCCTCATCTCCACCCTTCAATCTTCATCATCTTTCATTAAAGAAGAAGCTTAGGAGCTAAGGAAGCCAAGGGACCAAGAAGGAGTGCAATCAGTGGGTGATCTTAGGATTTTCACCGTTGATTTTATTTGAGGGCCCACTTATGGTGGGACCCATTTTGATGTATGTGTTGTAAACTGAGAGGAGCTCATAGTGGCAAAGCTCCTCCCTCAGACACGCAATCTCTCTCTCTCTCTCTCTCTCTCTCTCTCTCTCTCTCTCTCTCTCTCTCTCTCTCTCTCTCTCTCTCTCTTTCTCTCTCTCTCTCTCCCTCTCTCTCTCCCTTCTCCCCTATTTCATGGTCCACCTTAATGTATGTATCATATCCGCGCCGTCCATGAGATGGGCCCACCTTACTGGATTGTCCAGCGGATGGGTTTGCTGCCTGTCCGTCTGGACAAGCCTGCAAGTAGTAAAATACAAATATAAGCTTTTTCCAACAAAAAGCTGGTGGGTCCCACACGTGTGGACCCACCTTTAATGTATGTATATCATCCCTACCATCCACGTGAGACGGTGGGTCCATCGCAGCATGTTGTTGCATTGGCGCCAGCAAGTTCTGTGGACCCGATCATGAGGTATGTGTTATACCATACGGTCCAACCATTTGGTAGCGTGGGACCCACCCCACAAGTGCTGCACGTGTGAGGGTGGGGCCCATCTTAATGTATGTATTGTATTTCAGCGCCGTCCATCTGGACGGGTTATGTGGGTCGACCATGATGTATGGGTCACCTCCACGTCGTCCATTTGCTGGACGATGGGGCCCACATTGATGTATATATTCTGTATCCACACCGTCAACCCATGGACGGTGCTGTGTGGGGCCTGCCTTGATGTATGTGCCAGCAGCTGCTGGATGGTGGGGACCACCTTAGTATATGTGTTTTATCTCAGTCGTCCATCACATAGACCACATAATGTATGTGTTCTTCCAACCGTCCATCTGTATGGACATTAGCAAGTTCGGTGGGTCCCATCTGATGTGGTGTTTTATCCACCGTCCAGTCCATTGGACGTGGACCCCACCTTGATGTGGTGTTTTATCCACCGTCCAGTCCATTGGACGTGGACCCCACCTTGATGTGGTGTTTTATCCACCATCCAGCCCTTTGGACGTGGACCCCACTACGATTTATATATTTCATCTGCACCGTCTAGTTGTTTAGAATGGTGCTGGACACACATGATGTACGTGTTATATCCACGCCGTCCAAAGGCCGGACGCGGAACCCACTGATGCATCTGTTTCATTCAGGTCGTCCATCCATGTGGCCCATGTGATGTAGGGCCCATTGTGATGTATTTAAGGCCCAAATATGAGGCCCATTGTGATGTATTTGAGGCCCATGGGTTGCGGCCCAATTGATGTATATGAGGCCCATATAATGAGGCCCAATATGATGTATATGAGGCCCATATGATGAGGCCTGATGTGATGTATTTATGGCCCATTGGTTGGGCCCAATGTGATGCATATGTGGCCCATGAGTGAGGCCCATCGTGATGTATATTAGGCCCTTTGTGTGAGGCCCATTATGTTGTGTATAAGGCCCTCATATAAGGTCATGGGCCCACTGTATGTTTGACTCTATGTAGGGCACTCCTTGGGAGCAATGTTAGTTAAATGTCCACATTGATAGGCAATGGTGGTTAAATGTTCTCATTATGACCTTCCCTTAGTCCTTGTTAGGCCCATTCTCATCATTCTCTAAGTGGGTTGACCCTAATCATTGGGCCCCATTTGTATGATCCATCTATTCTCATTGGGTTAACCCAAGATGTTGGGCCCCCATTGATTTTTAGTAGGATTATTTCTTTTTTCTTTGAGTCTATATAGGGCTTAGTTGGGCCCCCTAGGGCATTTAGCGGGCTATTTGATAGTATGGAGAAGGAACCCTTTCCGGATCATTAGGATTATAAGTAGGCCACCTAGGCCCAACCTTAATATAAGGAAAGTTCTTCATCGTTGTAGACGGAGGGATCCGTGCTATCGGATTTGGTATATCCTCGGTTGAGGACCAATCTTTATATTATGGTTTAGATTGGTTGTCCATCTATGGACCCCGCCCTGTATATAGGCCGGTTATCAATACCGATTATGAGTATGTGATACCATAGCATCATGATATATGCCCATATGCATCATTTGCATGCTTGTTATGAGATGTGTTTGATCATTGCATATGTCATTGGGCAGGGTGTTTATGGGACTCCCTGGTAAGCGGAGTTGTCCCACATAAGTGCACGATACGCTAAAGATTAATGCATGATTGGACTGCGTGACTCATGCATCTTAAATTGTGTGGTTATGATTATTGTACACCCTAGCGACATCAGGGCTGTAGTATCCACAAATATAGTGTGGATGACAGGATTGGATACCGAAAATTCTTGTTAAGCACGGGGGTGCGAAAGATGTCCCAAGGTGAAAGTCTCCAAACCTTTATGGTACCATGGAGGATATTCTAATGTCTAGACCTAGTGGATATATGAGTGCATGAGTGTCGAATACCAGGAGGCTGCGTCTCCCACTGTGTCGTGGTCGGTTGGAAGGGGGTGTAACCTTATCCGCCTGAGGGTAGGGGACAATTGCTAGGCTGAGTCTGACCAGCTCGTAAATGGGTCCGTTATCGATGTGACGGATAGGTATTGGCAGGCTATTAGCCAGGTGGATAGTAAGGTTTCTTACGCTCACTTGGACTGCGCGCCTAAGGAAGGGGCAGTGTCATTTGGAGTTTACTAGACCCGGTGATCTTCCAGAGAACCCTCACTCAATCCCACCCACAAATCAATCATCTTTGCCATACAAGCTAATGGAACCCCCTCTCAATATCACCCACCAAATCAATAATCATTGACATCAAGTCCAAAGAAACCTCCTCTAAATATCACCCACCAATCAATCATCCTTTCCATAAAGGCCATGGGAACCCCCTCTCAATATCACTCACCAAATCAATTATCCTTGCCATCAAGGCCAAGGGAACCCCCTCTCAATATCACCCCACTAATCAATCATCCTTACCATAAAGGCCAAGGGAATTGCCTCTCAATATCACCCACCAATCAATCAATCAATTAACAATATTGTAATTTTAATGGATTTCATGATAAGGCAAGAAATAAAATAATTAAGCATTCTCAAGCATACAGATTTATGCATTGACAATTATGATGCATGTAGACACAAGAGTTAATAATGTAGTGCAGGATATACACGCTAAAATACAAACTGGGCACAAGACACAAAAGAGTACATGTGTATGCAAAGTAAACTTAATAAGGATTCAATAATATAGACTCAAATTAAGTGAGTAAAGATAAAAATAACATAAATCGATATGAACCAACAATGAACTAATATAGTCGTATTGGAAGTTAAATTTAGGTGGAGAAGGAATCTCATACCAAGGATCATGAGGTGCGAAAGAAAGAAAGAATTTCAACAAACAAAGGAATACGGTTGAACTTATATTGAAAATGATGGAATTCAAAGATAAAAAATTAAACTAATGGAAAATCACTCACTTGTGTTTGTTGCTCCTCTAAATTAAGGCTAGCCCTACTTTGCACTTGAATCAAATCGATGTTGGTTCAACTTGTTTTGAATTCTAGTGTTTCAATCCTAATCCAATGAATTGATGAACTAAGTAAGAATTATATTTTAATTACAAACAACTAAAACAATGCACAAAGTTATAATTCACCTTATACCATTATTAGGCTTCAACCTAACTTCGTAAGTTGAGCGACTCGCTGGTGAGTCGACTCGGTTCGACTCGATGGAAATTTAACACTATTCAGTCGAGTGTGTTGTAGTATGGCACTGTATCAATGCCACAACGAAGGACCCCTAGTAGAGTTCCAGATGCGCTGGATCCCGGCCTGAACCAGACTCAGCTCGACTCGACTGAGTCGACTCGGTGGAAGGCACTCAAATGAACTCTTCTCTCCCCTTTTTTGCATTTTCTCTCAGTCTCTCTCGCGATTTTCCTTTCTAAATCCTAAGTGCTTGATGCCCTTAGGGGGTAACCTTTTATAGGGCTTACAACTAGGCTATTAAGAGAATATCGACTCGACGTTGAGTCAATGCAATTGTGTCACGTGTAGTGTTTACACGGTTCTCATATTTAGATCCTAGGCTTTCTTTCCTCAACAAATTTTATACAATTCTTAATTGTTGATTAACAATCATGCGTTCCACCATCTGGATGGTTTAGATCTTGAGATAAGGTCTCCTAACAAAACTGTTGTCGATAGGTCAAATAAAGAAAATGACTTGAGCTCTTTCAGATAATCAGAGCGTTTTTAAAATGAATTGGGCAGTGAGATTTCTTATGCGCAATGATTAGGGTTTTGATTAGCTAAGTTCATAGTGTGGCTTATTCACAGCTAGTAGAGATGACGATTCGGTTATAATTACCCTAAGTCGTTGGTTCTTTGGCTAAATGGATAAGTGGGTCAATTTAGTTTGTTAATTAAGATCTGACCCCTAATTGTCTCGACTTTTGGTAGGTATTTATTTAGTTGTGGTTGTCTTGATTAATTGGTGATAGGTTGGCTAGATTTGGGCCCTAGATGAAAAAATCATGAGACTAGACTTAATGTTTAAGTGATGGGGGCGGGTTCGTTGGCTTTCTATGGTTGATTAATCGAATTGTGTGGTTCTTTACTAGTACCACCCACGTATAGGCTCACCTCGAGCGTCAAGGGTCAGTAAGTGGCAACGTAGGCTAATTATATTTTAAAAAAATTTTAGAAATTTTAGAAATTCAAAATAGTGAAAATCCAGGATGTTACACATTTGCTTATAGAATGATGCTATTTGGAATATGTAATGCTCCCACCATATTCTATAAATGCATGCTTAGCATATTTTCAAACATAGTTGGGCATTTTCTAGAAGTCTTCATGGACAACTTCTTTATATTTTGTTGTTCTTTCGATGAGTGCCTCGAGCACTTGAGCATGGTTTTGACGAGGTGTGAAGAAAAGAACCTCACATTAAATTAGAAAAAATGCCACTTCATGGTTCAGAAAGGAATTGTCCTTGGACATGTGATCTCGTCCAATGGAATTGAGATGGATAAGGCCAAGATAGACTTGATTGCAAACTTACCAACTCCCAAAAGCTTACATGACATTTGTTCTTTTCTAGGTCATGCTGGATTTTATAGGAGGTTCATTTAGGATTTCAGTCAAATATCTAGACCATTGAGTAACCTCCTTCAAAAGGACACCCATTCGAGTGAACGATACATGTCAAAAGGTTTTTACAAAGCTTAAGAGCATGTTAACAGCCACACTAATTATGCAGCCACCCGATTGGAGTGTTTCTTTTAAGATCATGTGTGATGCTAGTGATTATGCTGTTGGGTTTGTGTTAGGCTAAAGGAATGACAAGAAGCTCTACATTATCTATTATGCAAGTAGAATGTTGAATAATGCCCAGATTAACTACTCTACTATGGAAAAGGAACTCCTTGTCATAGTTTTTGCACTCAGACAAATTCGAGTCCTACTTGATCGGATAAAAAATTATAATTTTCACTAATCATGTGGGGCTCAAGTATCTTTTCTCAAAGAAGGATAATAAGCCCTATTTGCTTAGATTGATCCTAATACTCTAGGAATTTGACTTAAAAATACATGATAAGAAAGGAGTCGAGAACATGGTTGTCACGCCTCAGACTCGGTAACCGAACTCACAAGAAACCCGATAGTCGGTTCGGCCGCAACAGCCTCCGTAGTACCCCATTCTCAGCTCCTGAGGTAGGTTCCGATCCTGGGATCCTACAAAGAGGATTTTCATAACAGTATAACCATTTCTAATACGAGCATACCCAAGATCACAACAAGTACATCTGAGAATAACAAAGGTTTACATCACGAAATCCATTATGAATTTAAACATTTACAAGTTTTCATAAGGTCCAAAAGGACATACATAAGATAATAGAAGAAGGAGAGAAAAGTCTGCAACACTGGGTCCTCAATTTCAACTCTAATCCAAGCGCTGCCGCTACGACGCCTGCCTAGGATCTCCTGCACTCATCAATCGTGCATAAGCTTATAGAAGCTTAGAGGGTGGTGAAAGTGTATGACAATAGTACGCAGAAGAATTATAGGAGGTACAGGAAGAGAAACATGCTCCATGACAATATCACCAGCCTTACCAAGGCCTATCATGAATACAATGCAATGAGTACTGGGCGTCATACCAAGGCAATGCATAAAGGAGCCTATACAGCCAATGCAAATGCGATGGAAAGTAATGTCAATGCTCATATCTAATCCACATATCAAGTACATTTCCAATCATAAGGAAATCATCAGGGTCCATTACACTGTTGGATGACTGCCGTTCTACAGACCCCGCATAGTCAAACGAGTGTAAGAGACCTCACTACTCGCTTGCGGACAGCCAATCACCAGCAAGTAGGGGTGGGCATTGAGCCGAGTTGAGTCGAGGTGGACCAAGCTCGGCTCGGCTTGTCCATGTTATACTCGAGTTCAAGCTCGAGCTCGAGCTCAACATTGAAGCTTGGCTTGTTTTTTAAAGTTGTCGAGTCGAGTTCGAGTCGAGCTAGTGGTTCGAGTCGAGTCGAGCTCGAGCTTGTTGGGTGAGAGAGTAATGGATTCTATTCTTGATCCTCCTCCATTAATTAAGAAGAGAAGCCAAATAAAAAAATTTTAAAGAGCCATTTTACATGACGCTCCACCAAGCGAAATTCATTTTTGGTTTGGCCCGGTAACCAAAACAGGGTGTAGTCCATCTTTCAGCAGTTCAGAAAATCCATCTGTGTGGGCCCTACGATAGAAGAACCATGAGCTAAAAGCATCCTCAATTGTATGTTCTGAATTACCCATCATCAAGGCCATGCTTTCTAATGGATAGGATTTTGAACAGACCTGGGACCACAGAAAAGTGGGACCCACATGTATTGTTGCTGCTCAAACAAAAGCGCAGTTTCCATTACCTTGCAGATGATCTGAGGACTTGTAGCTCACAACATATTCAGGAAGGATATGTTTATTCATGTGAGTGCTCCATACAATACACTATTTTGGATTCAAGAGATCATCAACACCAACATCAAACTCTTCGTTGCTAGGGTGAAATTAAAGAGATCTCACTTCAACTTTCTCCGCATTCCCCACAACTTTAATATATTTATTAATCGAGTCGAGTCAAGCTCGAGTTCGAGCTTCGAGTCGAATCAAGTTCGAGTTGAGTCGAGTTGAAATGCCCCTTGGTCGAACTCGGCTTGAACTCAACTCGAGCTTCAAATAATTAGCTTGACTCGGCCTGAATAGGTCATTCAAGCCGAGTCAATCCGAGCTGACTCGAGCCGAGTCAAGCGAGTTTTTCGAGCTGGCTCGACTCGTGAACAACCCTACTAGCAAGGCCTGACGGTAGCTGACCCATTTATGGGCTAGTCAAACTCAACCTAGTGATGTCTCCTTACATCAGGCAAGTAAGGCCACACCCCTACCCAACCGACTATACAACGGTGGGAGTCGCAGCCTAACGGTATAAGGCTCTCATGCGCTCATAGTTTCCACTCGGTCACGGCGTTGGGACTGATCCTTGGTACCAAGAAAGTTTTAAAATTTTCACCCATGGGCATCCTATGCACTCGGTATGCTCAAGTAATATTTCCGATGTCCACACATACGGTTATCCACGAACGTCCTTATGGAGGCAAGGCCCTAGTGAAGCAAAGGCGGTATCATCATGAAATGCGATACCAATGCATGAGTCACACATACAGATCATGCACAAGCTTCAGGCACTCAATGTGCACAAGGGGAGAAACTCCAACCATCTATGACCAACACACAATGCAATCAATTCACAAAGATGATGCATATGGGTTACAATGATATAAGTGCGATACCTGTAGAATATACTCGTCCTTTCCAAGGAGAGACAAAGTCTAGATACATAGATAAATACTTTAAGAAGAAGTGAAGTCTTCTATGGGGGCCCAATACTTTAGGATGGCCCACAAGCTAAGAGAGTCATAAAGCCTGGAGGAGGAAATGGTCCTAACAAGGTCCAAGGTGGGCCTTCGACTACCTATGAGAACCCTATGAGCCTACCTTAGGGCCACCAAGGAGGACATCCAACCTCAACTGGGTCCCAAAAGGTAGGCCGCTATGCATATAAAGTCTAAGGCCGAAGCAATCCATGGCCTAGTGGGCCATACACTAAGCTCAATACATAGGCAACATGGTGGGCCCTCAAGCAAGGTTTGGGCCCAATCATAAAGATCATGGGTCCACTCATTGTGGTGGGCCTAATGGGCAGCCCATTATTCTAACATATGGGTGATCCTTATATTTAAAACAAGTAACTTGGGCCTCACATCTCGGCCCAAGTATGGGTTTATTTTAATGGGAAAGCAAGGGCCAACTACTTGAGTATTGGCCCATAAAACCCATCACAATGGTATGATAATATAGGCCTCAAGGGTCCAATGGGCCTATCAAAAGTTTCAAGACAATGGGCCTAAGAAAACCCAACAGTTAACTAAGAAGACTAGTCCAATACAAACCCAATTAGAATAGGCCTTAAATATGCATTAATTACAATGGGCAAGATATGTGTAATAATGTCCCCAAATTTGGTGGACCGTGCTGCCTCAAAACATCCATTTATGGGCAACAACCATGAGCCTATTGCTGAATTTCCAGCCCATCCACAATCTGGCATTGCTGAAAATTCAAATTTTAATTAATTTATATGTTTATTTTAGTTCTTAGTGACCCATACATGTCACAGGGGGGTCTACCAGATGAAGGGAGTGGATTTAACACATAAATCAGATGGGCCATGTTGCTAGACTGGACGTCCGGCAATAGCCCAATGGGCTGGGCGTCCCATGGTGGACAGCCTTATGGGCTTGGGTAATTGGCCCAAAACTCACCCAAATGGACCCTAAAAATGGAAACTACAGAGGAAGGTGGCTATGTCCCACATGGACCAAGATTGAATGGAAGGTGGGACAACAAAACTCATCAGGGTGGGCCCACAAGGTGGCCTGGACGGCCAGCCAAGGCTGGATGCCCCAGCCTGGGCGTCCCAGCCTGGTGGGCCACTACAAGTCGTACCATGGTCGGTACAGGGGCCCAATGGCCCTAAATATTTGTAGCGTGGTACTTCCATAGGTGGGACACACCTCCACAAAATTTCGTGATTTTTGGATAATTAGAAGTATTTTAATTAATTTAAAGAAAACGATCTATTCAGAAAATCTGTCTGACTTGGACGTCCCAACATGGTGGGCCTGTCCAGCCCTTGCCACGGTGTGCATAAGAGTCCGTTGGCCTCAAAAATTAGTAGATGAGTTATACCATGGGTGGACCAGATCTCCACAAAATTTTGTGATTTTTGGATACTCAGAACTATTTTAATTAAATTTAGGAATACAATCTGTCCAGAAATTCTGCTAAGTGTAGAATTCTGGATAGACCATGATTGAGCACCCAATGGGGTGGGCCCAAGATCTTCAAAAATTAGGAAAATTTAATTTTAACATCCCCACATATGTATAGTACAATTTAGGGTCTACCAAAGTGGCCCATCAATTCAAAAACTATTTTACATTTTAAGTTTTCCAGACTGTAATGTTGCTGAAATTTACAATAGAAATCCAGCAATGTCCACCTCACCTGGGTCACACCTTTGGGACCTCAATCAAGGTCAGATGCGGCTGAAATTTAAGGCATATAAAGATGAGATCCCCACCTTTCAGAAAAGTATATTTGATGGGTAATAAAAGTCCCCCAAACAGTCCCAAAATCTTGTCTAAAATCAACTAGAAACTATCCAGAAAATTCTGGACAGCAACATGTACTTGGATAAAGTTAATTGTATGAGTTAATTAAAAGGGGATAAATACTCAAAGAATACAAGTGGGGTCCACCTAGATGGACCATAAAAATTTCAGACCCATTCCCAATCAAGGATCTCCAAGAAAATCAAGCATTTTGGGTCATCCAACCCATGCATATGCAACATGCATAGGGACGTCCAACCTAGTGGGCCTGGACGTCCAAAAAATCTAAGGGTCTAGGACGTTTGTGGCACATCAGTGGGCCACCAATCATCAGGAGAAAAATAGAGGAAATAAATAGAGAGAAATAGAGAGAGAGGGAAAGAGATCAACGGCCATAAGGGAGGATTCTGTTACTATGAATCTTCCACCATTACAATCACACATACATCCTTCATATATCATGCATGCATGTGATCATACAATCCAAAGAAGTTGCTGATGTTATCCCTAACATGCATACAATAGTCTAGATGACCAAACAAGATCCTAGATCAAAGAAATCCATCATGGTGGGTTCATGGAGAATGGCCGACCATGGAAACGTGCATGCATGAAATAGGCCTTTGGCCTCTCATCATGGAGTGATGCAGGACCTCTACCATTGATTGGTGGGTCCTACATACTATCAAATATTCTAGAAAAGAAATGCAATAAAAGAAGGAATAAGCTCCATGTACATCACCCACCTTTCAAGATCTTTCTCCAAACTTCAAGGGCTAGCTCCCAAGCTCTAAAGGAAGGCTTCTAATGGTAGTGATGAGGATTAGAGGGTGGGATTGGGAGAGAGAAGAGAGAAGGATTGCTGAAAAATGGGAGAAGGTGTGGACGTCCCACCTCTAGCAATGGGAGAGAATGAGAAAAGAGAAAGGAGAAATGAGAGGGAAAGAGAGAGAGAGAGAGAGAGAGAGAGAGAGAGAGAGAGAGAGAGAGATGTTGTAAGAGTCTCATCATGAGATGGTGGCTTGGAAAGAGAAATTTCATAATTTCTTTCTAGAAAAAGAGTGCATGGGATAGAGAAATCTCATCATGGCTAGGGCTAAATGGTGGCTATAGGGTAGGGGTGGGTGGTGTTTGGGTGGTGGGTAGTGTAAGTTATGGAATTTTGGGTGGTGTTAGGTAGTGTGTGTTGGAAATTGCACAAGAGGGAGGGGGCCACCTTGAAAAATGTGCTCTTCACACTAGGCGGGCCACATGATCAAGATCAAAGGCTAGAAATTAAATGCATACAACTTATGATCTACACATGGGACGGACGCACAAGACACGTCGTTAGAAATGCAATGACGATGCGAGCAAGATGGCATAGGTCTCGGGTTGATCCGAGTCGGGTCTACGTGGCCGGACTCAAGGATGACCACAAACACAATCCGAGGGTCGTGGGTCGCTGGAATTTGACCGGTAGGACCGCGGGACCATAAGGAATGAAATGCATACTCACACACACGTGCACATGCAGGAAATCAAGTCGGGTCTTACAGTGGTGGCTAATCATTTGTCCAGACTTGTACTCTCAGATTCCATTGAGACATCATCGATAAAGGACACATTCCCTAATGAATAATTATTTTCTATTTTCCAAATACCTTGGTATGCTAACATAGTTAACTATCTTGCGATAGGTAAACTTCTCATCCATTAGACCTCACTAGATAGGAAGAAGTTTTTAGCCGAGGTACATAGGTTTTTATGGGATGATCTGTACTTATTTAAGTATTGCCTAGATCAAATCATCAGGAGATGTGTCCCTAATCATGAACAATCCAGTGTCATCTCCTTTTGTCACTTCAAGCTTGTGGAGGTCACTTTTCGGTAAAAATAATATTTAAAAAAAAAAAAAACCACCGTCAAAATTCTTCAATGTGGTTTTTATTGGCCAACGATGTTCAAAGACACCGATGAGTTGTGCAAAACGTGTGAGCGATGTAAGAAATTGGAAGGAATTTCCCATTGAGATATGATGCCCTTAAATATGTTTTTAATTGTAAAAATTGTTATTATTAGCGTATTGATTTCATGGGACCATTTCCTTCATCTTTTAGATATATTTACATTCTCTTAGCTATGGATTATGTTTCAAAATGAGTAGAGGTAATTCCTTGTAGAACTAATGACCATAACGCAATTCTACAGTTTTTTAAAGAGAGCATTTTATCAAGGTTTGGAACGCCAAGAGACATCATCAGTGATGGTGGTTCCTACTTTTGTAATAGGCCATTTGAGAACTTAATGAGAAAATATGGCATTACTTATAAAGTGACTACACCATATCACTTACAAACAAGTGAGCAAGTTGAAAGATGAAATAAGGAAATTAAGAAAATATTATAAAAGACATTAAACCCCGAACATAAAGATTTATCCCTTAGTCTAATTGATGCGTTGTGGGTTTACATGACTGCATTTAAAATCCCTATTGATATGTCTCCCTACAGACTTGTCTATGAGAAACTTGCCACTTGCCAGTGGAATTAGAGCATAAGGTATATTGGGCGACAAATAAATTCAATTTTAACTTGGACAAAGCAAGCTTACTGCGCAAATTTCAACTTGCTGACTTGGAAGAGATCGGGAAAGATGCTTATGATAATGCGAGAATATACAAAGACCGCATTAAAGTGTTCCATGACAAGAACATTTTTAGAATATCATTTAAACCACATCAAAACGTCCTCTTGTATAATTGTCGATTGCATCTCTCCTGAAAAAGTGAGATCCAGATGGACCGGGCCTTTCATTGTGAAAATTGTTTATCCTCATGGGATTGTAGAAATTGAAAATCCAGCGAATAGTAATATTTTTAAAGTGAATGGACGGCGTTTGACGCTGTTTGTTGAGAAGTTTTCCCAGAGGATGTGTCCATACCTTTGGAAGATCCTATGTAATAGGATCAATCTCCTAGCCTGACAGATATCCATTTTCCCTTACTTTCTTAGGATAGTTTCTTTGGTAGTATAGGATGTTTCGTTTTGTTTTTAGTTTTTAGTTTTTAGTTTGTTGAAGCATTGACCAAAAAGTTTGCAGTTACGATTGTATTCGTGGTCTCTCAAGTACTCTTTCACCCACTCCTCTTTATCTTTCATCACTCTCATGCTATGATTATTATATATGTTTTTAAAATTGAGAACAATGTAACATTTAGGTTGTGGGTGAGGTTTCCTTTGGAAAATTTCTTCAATTTTTATTGAATTGGGTTGAGATTTTTGAAACTCTTGAAACTTTTTTTGAAGATGAATTTATGTGGATCCAAGTATTTTTAAAGTAGTTTGAATATATTTCGAACGTAATGAAAAGACACTTGGTATTGAGAATTTTTTTAAGCCTAGAATTTAGTTATTTGGTAAATTTCAAAGTTGAGTTCTCCTTGTTAATTTTCAGTTAGAAAATTTTAAACATTAATGGGCCATTTAATTCATTTTTCACATCTAGCTTATATTTTTAGAGACTAAATTTGATCTTGTGGTGTTGATTTCGTGATTATATAAGTGTTAGGAATCAAGTATATGATGAACCCTGACCGTTTTAAGAAGGAAAACAAATTGTGTTGAAAAAAAAAACAAGAATATCGAAAAGGGTTACCTGCTGGAAAAAAAAAAAAAAGAGACAATTGTCTATGAAAAGACTGGTATAAAAAGAAAGAAAAGAATGAGATATATATACAAGGAAAAGAAGAATTTAAAAAGAAGATGATAGTGTGAAAGTCGTCGATGAAAAAAATCGAAAACTATGAATTTTTATAGGAATGGTTGATTCATTGGCTTTGGTTTATCTATCCACTTTGGATGATTATGAGTGTTAACATTACCGGTGGAAACAAAACCTCTAGATGTGTTAAGTTTAGATTTCACCATACATGTGGAGCACAATGTTTAGGAGGTTTCAACTGAGTGATTACTGCTTTGAACTCAATCTGGTTATTTACTAAGTGTTGCAATATAGGTTGTTGTGATTTTAAAACTAACGTGCCTTGGAATTCTATAATTTGGAATAACCTAAGGATTATAAGAATTTAAATGATGAGTTCTAAAATAAATTTGATTTTGATTTTGAAAAAACTTTCACATGTTCTACTCAGGACTAGAAAAATATTGTTTGGGGTGTGTTGAGACTTAAATATTACATATTTAACCCTTATTTATGCATTGTTTTCCCTTGCATTCGAGTGTTAAATAGTTTAATTAGATATATTTTCAACATGCATGATGATTTTGAAGTCTGAGTCGAATACGTGCCAAAATAGATGGATTAGAGCTCAAAATGATTGTAGATTGAAGAATTGAAGTTTGGAGGATTACAATGAAGATCTCAAGTGCCAAAGGTCCAAGGAGACCAAGTACATAAGGCTGAAAAGTGAAGGTTCAAAATGAAATTGAAAACTAAAGAAAATCAACATCTTTCGATTCCATTAATAGGACTTTGATTCCATTGACATGCCGTCGATAGGACTCGAAGCGATCAAGTTTCATATCGAGAAATTCTAGATTTTCTAAATTACTTTTTGGACTGATTCTTCGATCCCATCGAAGAACCTTCAATTACATCGAGTAAATAAGGAATTTTAAAAGTTAGTTACTAGACAATTACTACACAGCCCTCAATAAGTCTTGAGCCTATCGACGACTCCCATCGACGATGTGCGTAAAGTGCGAAAGTGAGTAACTCCTTAAGTCAGTGGCTGATTTTTCTATTTAAACAAGCTTTTCTAGGCTCTTTTAATTACGAATTAGGTCTTGGGGGAGATATCAAGTGAAAGTGAAACTCTTCTAGCATCGTACTACTTCAATCCTTCCTTCCTACTTTATTTTTGTTTATTTTTATTATAGATGTTAACCATGCTAGGCTAATCTCTTAGCAAAGGCTAAGGGATGAACCTCTTAATGAATTTTGTTATTTAATTTGTTTTTAATTCGAGTTACTGGGTTTTAAATGTTAAATTGTGATCCTGTTGATTGAATTCCTAAATTGGAGAAGGAATTGATTTGTAAATTTGATTGATCTATTGTGAACTTCGGATACAATAGATGCTTTTAATTCCTTGCAATCAATTACCTAGATCTTCTTGAGAGATTGATCTATCTCGATTCATAAATCTTGTTAGATGTTTGTGATTGAATTTACACAGTTATTTTTCAATTAGAATGGATTGGAATTCGGTTCTAGTTGAGTTATCTACTTGAAAAAGATGAATTAGTTTTAGAATTTGTAAAGTGGGGATTAATGGGTCCTTAGTTGTTCTTAATTATTATTTAAACTCTTGTTTTATTCCGTTAGATTAAAAACCCAGACAATCCGTTTCATTTTTATTGTGTTCTTAACCACAATTCTTTGTGGATCGACCTTGGTCTCATGAGTTATTACTACTACGCAGTCCTACACTTAGGATTGTTTAACACTCGTCCTCCTGTTCCCAAGAAACTTCATTTCCATCATGATGATTCCATTATATCTTGACTAATGGTATGGTCTTTAACTAGAGAACTTGATCTTTTCTATTGAGGATATGAGTTAGATGTTCGATGTATGTTATGTCTTCGCGAATCTCTAGTGGTTGCTAGTCTATAACATGAGAGTAATCGCTTTCACACTTTCTTAACATGGACACATGGAAGACATTTTGCATACTGGAGAGTTGAGGTGCTAGGGCTAATCTATAAGCCACAACACCCACTCTGGCCAAGACTTTGAATGGTCTGATGTACCTTGGAGACAATTTTTCCTTCTTCCCAAACCACATTATTTTCTTCATCAGAAATACTTTTAGAAACACATGATCACCTACAGAAAACTCCAATCCTTCCAGAGGTAGTCAACGTAACTCATCCGATAGCTCTAAGCTGCGTGTATATACTTTCTAATAATTGCAATCATTTCCAAAGTTTCGTAAACTAATCAATAAAGACCTTTTACCTACTTCAGTCTAGCAGTTTGACAACCTACATGGTCTCCCATAGAGTGATTCAAACGGTGCATGCCAATACTTGATTGGTAACTATTATTATAAGTAAATTCTACTAGGTGTATATGGTCATCCCAGTTATCCTTAAAGTCTATAATACAACATCGAAGCATATCTTTAAGTATCTGATTTGTCCTTTCAATCTGTCCATCCATTTTGTGGATGAAAAACAATAACGTAATCTAAAGTGGTGCCTAATGCTTCCTGTAGACCTTTCTAAAATCGTGAAACAAATATAGAGCTGCAATCTGACATGATTGAAACTAGCATACTATGTAATCGCACAATCTCCTTAACATGGATCTTGTTTAACTCCTCCGGCAAGTAATTCATTCGAACATGTATGAAGTGTGTGAACTTTATCAGTCTATCAACAATCATCCACATCACGTCATGGTTCCGGCTTGTCTTAGGAAGTCCCATAACGAAGTCCATAGATATAAATTTTCATTTACATTCAACGATCTTCAACAATTGAAGTAACCTAGAGGGTTTCTTATGCTCTACTTTCACCTGTTGGCAGGTAAAATACTTTAATACAAAAGTCTACGATCTCCTTCTTCACATTATTCACTAATATGTTCTATGTACACCACGATACATTTTCATACTACTAAGGTGGATTGTGAGTTTTGACTTGTGGATTCATCTAAAAATTTTCTTTTTAATTCTTCATCGTCGAGTACACATAAGCGTCCTCGATATCTGATTACTCCATCCGTTCTAACATTTCTGTAACATCCAGAAAATCGGGGGTCGAGCATAAACTCAACTCCCGAGTTCCAGAACATCACTTATGCAATAAAATGAATGATGATTGAATGTTGACTGTATTTATGCATTGAACATGAGTGAGATTAAGCCAAAACAACATATCATACTCCAGAGACAGTTAAATTGCAAGTGGAAGACTGTGATAGACATATAAAATATAAAAAAAAACTGTGGTAAGTCTCCAGAGTGTGATAAAATTACTAGGTTAAATAATTACAAGTACAATTCTAAAATTTACCAAATGTGAGGAAGTGTAATGTCTTCTATCCCAAGTACCATAGCTCAGTCAATACATTACCAGGTCTTCATAGACCTGTCAGAGAGTTATAAGTAGGAGAACTCCTCCTCAACATCATAGTAGTGGTCCAGCTCTGCTTCATAAGCATCGTCATCACCTGGAACTCAACAAATCTGGTTGGTGTTGCAAACACCGTCCCGTAACGTGGGAGTGAGTGATCAACTCAGTGAAACAGTAAAGCATAGGTTAACATGTTATCAATTCAGTCAAGCAGTAATGATAAAGCAGTAAAATCAAACACTCCTAACTACTCTTATTAATGCAAGTATGAATGCAGTCATAATGTATGCCCTCACTGACATACTCCCTCATGCGACACCATCTTCGTTCGCGGCATACTTTCTTTCCTCAGTGCTCCACATCTTCCAGGCACATGCAATGCATGATGAGCATGATTACTGAGTTGTTATTAGTTCATTTCAAACAGCAGGATTGGGAAACTAGGGTACCTTCCTTGTATCATTCCCAAACATGATCCATTCTAGGGTCATCAGTCCTAGACAATCTCATACGATGGTGTGTTTCTAGGTCACTGCAAGGGCTCCCAGGGCTGTTACACGGAATCGTTGCACCACTCCCCCATCACCTTATCAATATAGGCCTAGTTTATACTATGTTACTACGGAAAGGCTTGTGCCTCACCGTAAGTTTAGAGTATGCTCGAGGTCACTACACCGGATACGGTTAGGGCTGCTAGGGCTGTTACACACAATCTTGCACCACTCCCTCATCACTCATCAAGTGGTGTAGGCCGACAACTCGAATATAGTGTCCCATACCACTATAATCGGCTCACGAGTCTGGTTGCTCACTGGTCACTACGGGGAGGCACGTGGCCCCAGCGTAGGCCGACAGCTTGACCACGGTGTCCCATACCACCATGCCCGGCTCATGAGTCTTAGCAGATAGAGGTACCATGGTAAACGGGATTCCATTAGTAAGTTTGGTACCCTAGGTTCAAGCAGTAGCGACCAAACATAGTGAACATACATTTGACATATCGGGTTACTTGACAAGCTTGACTAGCTCGAGCACACAATCAATTGGATGACATGAAGTGCATAAGCATTTCGCGTGGCCTAACCACTGTCGCCAACTGACGTATGACTCGGGATCGTCAAACACATCTTACGTGGCGACATGAATCTCAACCACGATCTTAAGTCTGGTACCGATTGTTTGGACTATAGACATAGTCCCAAACTCAATCAAACCTTATTCATAGCATGTGGAGTAAAGCATGATAAACAAAGTAATTCAAGCATGTTAGTAAGTATGTCATAAAGCATGTTATAAAGCATGTTATAAATTATCACTACATAAATAGGAATACCAACACAAATATTGCACAAGTAAGCGGTTTAAGTAAACAACCTCATGGAGGAAATCATATATGTCTCTAAGGTAGTTGAGAATCCCATCTCAACACCTACCTAAGGCATCATCATCAAAACACTTATAAGTATTTTCACAAACACTTAAAATACACTATTACAATATACATAGTGTATGTTAATAAAACATGTATTAAGGCGAATCCTTTCACCAAGCAATTATTTTACGCATATATAATATATTCATACAGCAAATAATCATGGCAAACACATCTCCAAAATATATACGTATACGGTACTTTCTATAATACACTATTTCTACATACATAGTGTATATTAGCAAAACATGTATTAGGGCGAATTCTTTAGCCAAATAAGTATTTTATCCATATATCATATATTCATACAACAAATAATCATGTCAAACATATTTCCAAAAAATATACGTATACGGTATTTTCTACGAATACCTAGAATATGTAAAATTTCATATTCTACAACTTTAATCGAAACAGAAAATGGAAAGTACTTTGTACATGTGCAATTGCATGCAGATCATGAATCTATCATTATCTGACATTGAAAGTGTTGAAAACCATAACCTATACACCTAAAGTCCTCACCTTGTATCGTAGAATCATAACGGAGTTGATAGGTTTGTTAAGCTTTCGTATTCGACAGTTTGGCAACCTATAGAACGAAATAGGTTAGCTATTTCATAACCTACAACCTAAATAACCCCAAATCAGTTTAGGGTTAGGGTTTTTTACCTAGAAATGGAGCTGGAATCGCCGAAAAAGTGATTAGAACGGAGTGGTGGAGCTCGTGGAGCGGCAGAGAAACATGGCAGGGAGATTCTCCCATATCTCCCACACTTTCTCTCTCTTTTCTCTCTTTCTCTCCTAGGGTTTTCTCAAATTCGTATGGCTGTAAGAGAGAGTTTTAAGGTCCTTATATAGTCTAAAAAGTCTTCAAAATAGACTCCAGGTCAAGGTATACTTGGGTTATAGCCAAAGTGGGCTGGTTTCAGCTCAACGGAGGACTTTTGGTGGGCCTCCTTGAGCCAGAGGTAGGACTTAAGCTCACTAACACCGGATCTACATTTAGTTGAGTTTTCATTTCAGTCGAATTTTCAGATCACGCGTGGCGGACCAGTTTCAGTTCGACGGTCAGTGGGTCTCGATCGGAGATTCCGAGTACATGTAAATGTTTATGAAATTTTTCCTGATCCGAGGGTGTAATTTGGTCAGATTCTGACGGTCTGGTTGCTTAATACTGATCCGCAAGCGACGAGTCTCAGATTACTATTCAAGATATTTATTTTGTAAAGAAACAAGTGTTCTCACACTCTCTCACTCCGGACTCAAGCGAACAGTGTGGGACACTGTCTGGATTTGATTTCCGAGATGGTTGTCAAGCCCAGCGAGGCGGTCCTAACTCCTTAACCTCGAATTATTCGGACTCCCGATGCGCGGTCTAGAATTGATACAGAGTTTCAAGATGCTCCCGAGAGCAGCCGGGTAATGAGATTGATCCTAGATTTTAGGGTAACCTAGCGTCAATGATTCTACAAGTTTTGGGTCTTGCGAATCGTATTTAAAGTGGATCAAATGGATTTCGTAGCTAATCTAGTTTAGCACCTGTTTAACTTTGTCAAATTTCTAAAGGGTTTAATCCTAAGTGATTTCTGGTCGAGGTGGTACTTAGTCCTTTGTAGTAATATTTAGTTTAAGTATTGTTCTTCATTACCTAAACTTTAAGATAGTGTCTAATGTGAAAGTACTTAGAAGGATTTAAAGAATAAGGTGGTGAAGGGTGGGATTTGTGAAGGAAGTGGGTTCAACAACAATTTTAGACTTTGGGATTGAGTCCTGACAGGTTAATAGGGTGTTAGGAGCGACCCATTGCCTAAGGACGTCTAATTCCAGGTTGGCAAAAATCTGAGCTGTTACAATTTCATTCAATTTCAACATCATTGGCTACTTCCGAGATTCAAGTCTGTAGCTAAGAACCTTACTTTTGGGCTTACATGATTCTAGTCACCCATATAGAACGAATGACATCAAGTATAGGGATACTAGGGTTATAGAGGAATGTATGAATGAAAAATCACTAAGTAGACTAAAAGAGTTTACGTACCAAGGTAGGTTGAGCTATCAGATTACTCGAATAGGCCACAAAGCTATATGTTCACAAGTGGATGTCGTAATCCTTTATGGTGTCCAGCATCTTCCATTCTTATATAATGCACAATGACACAATCTTGTATGTCTTTCTATTTAATGCATCAACTACAATATTTGCTTTAATTGGGTGATAACAGATGTCAAAATGATAGTCCTTTAATAGTTTCATCCATCGTCTCTGTCGCATATTCAACTCCCCTTAATTGGTCGAACAAGTCATCAACTCGAGTTTGGGGGTATTTGTTCTTAATACTAGCCTTATTAAGCTATTGATAATCAATGCATAATCGCATTGAGACATCTTTTTCCTTCACAAATAACAATAGTGCCCCCCATGGTGAAGTGCTTGCCCTAATAAAATCCAAGTATAAAAGTTACTGAATTTGTGTTTTCAATTCCCTCAATTCGACTGGACCCATGCGTAAGCTGCCCTAGAAATTGGTACCATCCTTGACACTAAATCAATGGAGAAATCTATCTCCCTCCGAGGAGGTAAACCTGAAATTTCTCAAAATACTTCAGGGTATTCTTTTACTATGGGAATTTGATCTATAACGATCTTCTGAGTATCTAGTTCCGTTGAAGAGGATAAGTCTACCAATTATTTGAAGTGTTTTCACCACGAAACACTAACATGGATCGAAATAATCCAGCTTGTCATCATAAGTGGCCAATTGATCCATTCTAAGTATAACATCAAGCCCAGTCATGTCCATCACAATAAGGTTGGCTAGCATTATGATGTTATCAACCACGATAGGGCAATGTTTACAGATATGATATAGAACTATCGATTTACCAATGGACGTAGCAATTGTTAAACTTTTATCTAAAGTACCCAACAATGTTATAGGACATGAATCAATAACAGAGTGTGTAGTTCCTGAATTATTATTATTATTTAAATTTAAAAAAAAAGAACTCTTATAGGTAAGGTGTGTAAAATGAGTGTACTTTCAACTATGTTTCCTTCTACGTTCATATCTGGCTGAGTATCAGTAAAGGCATAACATTGGGCAAGTGCTTCTATAGGAATTGGCCCTTCCTCAAGGGGTGGCTCTTCATGAACAAGTTCTAGTGCTTGTTATTCTTCACGTGGGGCCACAATGTAAACCCGACCTTATGCAAGCTGTCATAAAGGGAATCTTCCTGGTTTATAATGTTACTAAGGTTGATTTTGTAGTGGCCTTAACCGAGGCAATGGTTGAGGAGGTCATTGCTACAACTGTTAAGGGCATGAATATTGTTGTGGTATCTGTGCTTAAGATATTTGAGGTGGTGTGGGTGTTAGGTGATGTCGACGTTAGGTACACACTCGAGAGGTGCCCCCCCCCCCCCACACACACACACACACACACACACACACACTTGAACGAAATTTGTTGTTAGTATAGTGTCATGAGTGGGTCCGAATTTCAGGATCAAATTAATTGTGTTGTGGCCAGTTAGGTGAGCACCGTATAAAAGATCGCTATGCAGATTAGTGGTGTTAGTTGTGGGTGGTTGGGTGAGCACACATGTGTGTGTAAAAGATTGTTATGCAGACCAACAAGAATTTGATTGACAGTGTAGGTTGATTAGATGAAACTAGGTTGATTAGATGAAACTAGTCCTGAATGTTTTACTGATAACCGTATTGAGAAAGTTGATGCATACCATACATGGGTTATAATGTTCATTTGGATTTAATTACTCATTTACTCGTATTCTATGAAATTCTTTACATTTGGTTTTAAACTTAGATTACATGTAACAAATTGTACAAGACTATCTCACTGGGCTTTATAGCTCATCCTTTATCATGGATAACCAATTCTAATCAATAAATTAAAGAAGATATTTCTAGATTGTAACGCCCTGAAAATCGGGGGTCGAGTAGCAACTCAATTCCCGAGTTCCAAAACATCACTTATGCAATATATATGCTTATGATTAAATGTTGTCTATGTTAGTGCATTAATCATGAGTGGGATTATACCAAAACAGAAATTCATACTCCAGATCAAGTTGTAAAACACAAGCGGAAGACTGAAAGACATAAATAAACGTATACAAGTCAAAAGAGCACGATCGGTCTCCAGAGTATGAATACATCACTAAGTCACCATATACATGTAATAGTCTCAAAATCAAAATATCAAACAGTACAACTACAATGATATTCCCTGTAGCCCCGTCGATCCGGATGGCCTAAGCGAAGCCGCCGGAGAACTGCATATAAGAGAACTCGTCCTAATCGTCATAGTAATTAGGCTCCGCCTCCCGAGTCGCATCATCATCTGCATCTAAGACAGAATCTGGTGGGTGTTTAGAACACCGTCCCAGAACATGGGAGTGAGTGATCAACTCAGTGGAATCATAGAGCAAAGGTTAACATGCTATCAATTCGATCAAGCAGTAATGATAAAGCAATACAACAATCAGGTCCTAAGTACTCTTGTTAATGCAAGAATGATATAAATGATATGATGCATGCCCTCACCTATGCTCCCTCGGCGACTTCATCTCACGATCATGCATGCAACCCTTTCTCAGTGCTTGACTTGTTACGCCAAACGCACACGTAATGCGGTGCATGCACATGATTACCAAGTTCTTATTAGTCCTTTTCATATAACAGGGTTGCGAAACTAAGGTACCTTCCTTATTTCATTTTCTAAACAATGATCCATTCTAGGGTCGTCAGTCTTAGGAATCTCATACGATGTTACGGTTCTAAGTCGCTGCAAAGGGCTTGTCACCAAATCAGTGCAGGACTAGTTTATACTCTAGATGCTACGGAAGGGTTGTCACCTCCACGTAGACTCATAGTATGCTCGAGGTCACTAAAAGGGCTCGTCACCAAATCAGTGTAGGCCAACAGCTCGAATACAATGTCTCATACACCATATTCGGCTCACGAGGTGATTTTGCTCACTGGTTACTACGGGAAGGCTTGTCGCCCCAGCATAGGTCGACAGCTCGACCACGGTGTACCATACCACCATGTTCGGCTCATGAGTCTTAGCAGATCGAGGTACCAAGGTTAAACGGGATTTCACTGGTGAGTTTGGTACCTTAGGTTCAAGCAGTAGCGTCCAAACATGATGAACATACATCGGGCCAATCAGGTTACTTTACGAGCTCGACTAGCCCAAGCGCACCTGAAGTTGATCGACATGAAGTGCGTAAACACTCTGTGTGGCCTAACCACTGCCGACAACTCCAGTACGACTCGGGTTCGTCAAACACGTCCTACGTGGCGAATGAATCTCAGCCACGAACTCAAAGCCGGTTACCGATTGCCTGGACTATACTGTAGTCCTAAACACATTCAATCCTTAACCAGTAAGCATGTGGAGTAGTCAGAGCAGAATTAACCAAGTAATTCAAATATATTAATAAGCATGTTATAAAACACAATGTAAACAGGAAATCCAAACACATACATTTCATAAGTAAGCGATTAAACTAAACAACTTGCATGAAGGAAATCACATCTTTAAGGTAGTTGAGAATCCTATCTCAACCCACACCTAAAGCACTATCTCCTAAGTACTTACTCATACAAGCATTTTCACAAACACTTAGACTACGCTTAGTAACATACATAACGTATGTTGGCCAAAACATGTATTAGGGCGAATCCTTTCGCCGAGGAGTTGTTACACATACATCTAGCATATACACACAGTAGTTAATCATGGCAAACACATTTTCATATTTTGTACGTATACGGTATTTTCTACAAATACATAGAATACACTAAACTCCACGAATTTCATATTTAACTGAATCGCAAAACAAACATCACATTTTGCATGTGAAATAGCACCCACATCATGAATCTATCATTATCCGGCATTGAAAGCTTTAAAAACCATAACCTATACGTCTATAGTCGGCACGTTACACCGTAGAAGCATAACGAATTCGCTAGAAACTCTAAGGCTTCGTCAACGATGGTATATCAACCTATAGCATGAGTTAAGTTGGCTATCTCGCCACTTGTAACAATTGAAACCCTAGAACAGATTATGGTTAGGTTTTCTTACCTAAGAACAAAGTCAGAATTGCCGGAATAGCGATTAGGTAGCGATGGATAGGCACGTAGAACAGCAGGATAGAGTACCAGGAGTCTTCTCCCACTTTTCCCACATTTCCCTCACTTTACTCTCTTCTCTCTCCTAGGTTTTCTCAAATTCGTATGGAGTGAATGGGAGAGGGTTTAAGGTTCTTATATAGGCTTAAAACTGGTGGACATGGCCCCAGGGCCAAGGTATACTTAGGTTATAGCCAAAGGGAGTCTGTTTCAGCTCAACGGAGCACTTCCGGAGCTCCCCCTTGAGCCTAAGGTCGGACTTAAGCTCTTTTATGATGGATCTAGGTCAAGCTGAGTTTTCAGTCCGATCGGATTTACAGATCGCCCTTGGCGGACCAGTTTCAGTTCAACGATCCACGATCTCCGATTAGGGCCGCAAGTACACTGACCTGTGTATGAAATTTTTCCTGATCCAAGGGTGTATTTGGGTCAGATTCTGATGATCTGAATCCTTATAGTCGGCCCGCAAGCGACAAGTCTCAGATTACTTAAATCTAGATTTTTATTTATAAAATATCCACGTTTCTCACACACTTCACTCCGGGCTCAAACGAATAGCCCCAGGACACTATCTGGATTTGATTTCTGAGGTGGTTGTCAAGTCCAGCAAGGTGGTCTTAATTATATAACTTCGTAGTAATTGGACTTTCGACGTGCAGTCCAGATCCAATACGGAGTTTCAATGTGCTCCCGAGAGCAACTAGGTAATGAGATTGATCCTAGATTTTAGGGTAACCCAGCGTCAATGATTCTACAAGTTTTGGGTCTTATAAATCGTATTTAAAGTGGATCAAGCGGATTTCACAGCTAATCTAGTTTAACAGTTAGTTAATTTCATCTAATTTCTAAAAGATTTGGTCCTGAGTGATTTCTGTCTAAGGTGGTACTCGGGTCTCGGTACGGATTTTTCCGAGACGTTACATAGATGGACTCTATAATAATTATTTTATTGTTTATCTCTTAATTGAAGTAGGAAAAATTGATGTAATATGGTTTATAAAGATGACCTCGAGTTTAATTATAGATGACTTGGTTAGTAGAATAGAGAGTAATGATTGATTTACTAAACATGGATATTGTGGTTATGATAATGATTTAATATAAATTAATTTATTAGTTTAATCAATGGGAAATGTGGATTGAGTGTGAATGTGAATGAGAAAGTGAATGTGAATGTGAAGTGAGTAGAAAGACAATGCAATGAGTTAAACATTCATACATTATTTATCTCACACCCTTAAATTTGAGATAAGAGTCATTATACTCAGGTTTCGTATTTTGGAGTGTGACAGAAAGAATTACATCTTATTACAAGAGGTGTGGGCCACAACGTATTAGTAGCTCCTAACGTTGCTTTGGGGTCATAAATTTATGTTCTTTATATTGTCAATGTCCATTGAATTAAAGTTCATATTGGGCATTAACCTAACAATGAAGCATATTCAACACACATGTGGACCACACCCCAGGAAACAGTGATGATTGAATCCAAAACAATAAAAACATCAAGGGTGCAACTGCAATATTTACTTGTCATCTAATTTTTTTTATGATTTCACAAAAACCTTGATGTAGAGCGGGTCGCGGACAGTTTCATGGCTAAGATGGATCAGAAAAGGCCCGGTCGATGATAAAAGTGATTCGGACCGTCGGACCTTAAATCGGGCATATCTCGCAATCCGGAATGAGTTACCTGACGTAAAATATATGTGTAACATCCCGAATTTTCACTGTTTTGGATTTCCAAAAATCCTTGAAATTTATTTATTTATTTTTTTATTATTAACTTATAATATCACTTAACGACCATTAACACTCAATGTTAGTTTATTCAGGGTGGACTAGTCTAGTTATGATGGGACCAAGTACGGCCCCAAGCCAGGATAACTGTTTGCACTTAACAACGGCCGTGTGGGCCGATGACCTCAGGAAGGTCGAAAAATCTAAAAATTTAGGAAATCATAGATCTCAGTGGGCTTGTGGTCCATCGCGAATTGCGGACCCAGTGGACACCCAAAAGTACCATCCGGCGCTTGCCCAATGCGCCCACCAATGCAGATTGGAATCGCACTACAAATAAACCGAGATACGGGCGTTCAGGCCGTCGGATTTCTTTCAAATTTGCGGTGACGGTCTAATATATTTTCTACGCACGTCCACTAAATCGGGACACGATCGTGGAACGGTGGACCAGTTGATCGCAAATCGGACCCGTACGACCAAACCCCGCATCCGTTTGTCCCTAAATTTTGCAAGGCCCTTCATCGGGCCACTGAGCACCTACCCTATAAATTTCATGGCCATAGGGCCACCAGAGATGCCCCATCAATCAGAATAGCCCTCATAGGGCCATTTAAGGGTCGGAAACGCCTTCTAGATCATATATCCGTTCATCCGTTCGTCCTCAATTTTTGCATGGACCCTAGTCAGGCCATAAGGCTCCTACACGCCAAATTTGGTGGCCAGAGGGGCGTTAGGGCCACCCCAACTTCAATAAGGAGCCCTAGAAGGCTAGTTTGGGAAAATTGTGGGAACTTAAGTGATTTGAGTCGTCCACTCTTATGCAAAGTTGAGGATTTCAGACCGTTGGTTTGTGACCAAACTTCACACATCGAGTAAGGATATTTCCCTCCTCATATCCGTATAGCCGCGGCCCCGATCGACCATCGGTGACCGTTGAATAGACTTCTAATCATGTTTGTCGATCGGCACGTCGAAATGGCGGACTGATTGTGTCCATACGTAGATCATCATTAGGACTAACTATCTATCTACGGTGTATATCGACTAGTACACCCCATAGGCTGAAAAACCCTCCCATAGGGTTAGTATAGTAAAGACCCAACATTCGGGGCCAATTGCTCCAAAGCGGCACTATATAAAGGCCTTATTTGGGCACCCCTCTCCCCATACGATTTTACCCTAGAGAAGGGAGGGAGAGAAGAGAGAAAGGGGAGAAAGAAGAAAGGAAGGAGAGAAAGAAGAAAGGAAGGAGAGAGGAAGGGAGAGTGAAGAAAGAAGAGCAAGGTGGGCCCAAGGAAATCAAACCCCATAACTCCCTACATCTTCTAAAAGGAGGATTCCTCATCTACAACCGCCCTTTTCACTCCGTTGATCATCTAGGTAAGATCCACCACCCATTTTCATTGAAACCCTTGTGATTTCTAACATATAAATGTTGCTTTAGGGGTTCCGGCCGATCGGCACCGGGTTCGGCATCTCTAGGTCATTTTTCAAGTCTCCAACAATCCATAGGTGCGGACTATTAATCTTAGGTGGCCTAGTACCGATTTTATCATGTGTTTAATGATTTTGCTTGCTTGAGTGAAGTGTTTGTGAAATCTAGAGAGACCCTAGGATTTGGATATCATTTGGTGATGTGTGGGATCGCATGTTTGTTGGTTTTCTTTCTTATGTTCACATTTGTGCCCCTCACATGCTTGGTGATATAGTAGATGATCATATGCCTATGTGTTGCTTAATTTGCCTCATATGTTGTTGTTCATGTCTTGTATGATGCTTGCCTTGGCACATTTTAAGTCTAAGAGGCGTAGGAATCGGTTCGTTTCCTCGCCAACCCACACTTCTCACATGCACTTTGTTTGTATTAATGTATTATGCTTGTTAGGGACATTGAATTGTATGGTAGGATTTATGCAACATGATGCTGTATGTTGGTTGATAACCTTGATGATGGCATGCTATGAATTATCGTCGAACCCTTGGATTGGTCAGGAACACGAGGTTAGGCGGTAGTCCCTCTGGTTGGACTCCCCTAAGACTAAACACGCAAGTTGGACGAGTGCGTATGGGCGGCGGCCGATTTCGCATGGGTCTAGTACCGATGTCGTCCGTCTCGTGCTCGCCCGACTCGTGCGGTTTAGTCTACTACCGACAAATTCGATTGTTAACTATGTTTGCTCACACATGTAATATGGAACACCCTACAACTGTTGTAGCCCCTCGATAACCATTTGATTTACGGTCCATGCTTCGTGAGCCGGGCATGGTGGAATGGGACATCGTGTCGAGCCGTCGCCCTACGCCGGGGTGCCGCGCCTCCCGTAGTGACGGCCGAGCGATCCCTTTCTCTCGGCACTCCTCATGTGCTTGAAGTCGGGATGAGGAGGACGGGATCACGGACCGCGAGGTCTCGTCCTCACGCATTGGTGGGTCTTGGCCTCACAACCCGTTTAGGGTATTGACGTGGGTGTGTGCAGATTCCCAAACCTTGGATGAATGGACTTAACTAAGAACTTGGTTAACATTATCACCGCATACATTAGTTAGGGTGGCGACTCGGAAGTCGAGGTCGCTTTGAGGAGTGTTGACATACGCGATCGTTAGACGGAGTCGCTCGAGGGAGTGTTGTGGCGATGGCATACATCATATCATCTATCATGCATATACATTAACAAGATTAGTTAGGTATTTATGAATGTTTGTTTTTCATTAAATTCATAATTTAATTGATACAGTTGTAACTTGAGACTAATAGTTATTGAGTTGATCACTCACTCCCACTTGGGACGGTGCTTTAAAACACCAACTGAACCCATTCATGATGCGGGTGACTCAGGGGCATGAGGAGCCTGGGCGAGGCGAGCTTGGACAAGGAGGACGGACTCTCTACTTGCATCTGATGGAGCTCTCCATCGGCTTAGGAGACTGGATTTAGAGCGTTGAGTCGTGGGCTCAACGTACCATTCTTATGGGCATATGATTTTCTTTACGATTTTGTTGGGTTTTACCTTGTGCGGCCCTTTTATATTCTTTTGAACCTATATATATTGTTTTCTTTCAGTTCAATAGACTAGTTGTGGATGTGCCTCATGTTTCAATTAATTCCATGCTGCGCATTTAAACTTGATAAGTCATAAAACCATAAAATTGATGATAAGTGACACTCAGAGACTCGGGAGTCGAGTTTATACACGACCCCCGATTTTTTGGGGCGTTACAATATGATTTCGGGGTAGAACGAGCTACTTTAGCCAACCAACCTTGCTATGCCGGGTTACGATGCTCGGAATTGCGAAAAACCCCTAGATCGACAGTCGTTTCCCTGCTTTAATTTTGTTTTTACTATAAATAGTAAGTTTTAGTTTGATTATAACTCTTCATCCGTCGGGCTTTAAGAGTTTCGCCCAACGTGAAAAGAGCTTAGAATAATTAGGAGAACGGTTTGGTGAAGCCAAATAGGACAGTTACTATTTTTGGCCGAAAACCTTGCGCACTAGTAGACATCACGACCGTCTATAAATAGTAAGTTTACTATTTATAGTAAGTCTTTATAGTAAGTCGCGGATTCTAGGAGTTTTAGTTGTAGTTTGATTCTGATTTCTTTCCCATTGCTTGGTACCCCTATTTAAAGGGTTGTGAACTCGGTTTTAGTAATTAATTAATTAATTTTGAATTTCTTAGAATTTATTTCTATTTTCTGCTTTCTTTCCTCGTGGATTCGAGAAGTCTCTGTGAGGAGTCCAGAGAAGCTCCGTGGATTTGGAGTAGTTATCCTCATCACGTTCATCCCTGCGTCAAACCTGGACAAAGTACTAACACAAATATAGTCTTCATCCAAAACTGGCCCACAACACATTCATCTGAATTGGTTAATTGCTACTGTTTCTTGTCGTTTGAACAAGCTCAGATTTGGATCTGCATAATTTTATGGATCATGCCATAGAAAGAGCTGTCCACATGAATGGACGGCGTGGATGTAAGGAACTTACGTCAAGGTGGCCCTATAGCCAGGGATGCCACCGACCTTGGATTCGGGGGTTCACAGAAACTGCACCCCGTGGTTGAACTTATCTTCAATGGGCATCCAATCACCGCATTTATAATCAGAGGCAAATATAGCTTGCAAGGTAATGTAATGAAACAGATGTTGTAAATTGCATCTGGTAGACTGAAAGATACTTCGTTTTGGCACTGAGGTCTTGGTATTGATTCCCTAGTGGGGTGGCTAACGGTGAAGCGTGAACTGACAGGGGTGCTCATACTAAGAAGCTAACAAAGAAAAAAAAAATGATGTTGTAACTTGCATGGATATACAACCAATAACTGTCGAACTCGGTTATCCAAAGATATCATGACACAGACCTTCTGTCTGGGACACAAGTTTACTTCCATCCCAAACAAGAGACAAGATGGTCCTACGTAAGCAGGAGAGGGACGCATACGTTTTTTCAAAAAAGGCATCGCTGGCGCGTACATTTTTGGGCGTGGTCGGCTGAGTCTCAATAATAATAAATGAGAACTCTCTCACACGTTGCGAGAGAGAGAGAAACCTCGAGAACAGAGACCTCCTCCGCTCCTTTTCTTTTTTTGCCTTTTCCTCTTTTCTCTCATCCCTTTCTCCAAAATTACCGGAAAGCCATCCTCTAGTTTTCTTCTCCGCCATGTCCGTGCGAAGGCGAACCCTGCTCAAGGTCATCGTTCTCGGAGATAGCGGGTGACGTCATTATTCTTTTTATATTTCTTGAATTTTCTTTCCTGACGTTCTATTCCAGATTTCTAGGGCATCCAGTCCTGTCTGTCTGTCTTTCTGTCTCAATTTTGTTTTTTTGTTTTATTTTTGCAGGGTCGGGAAGACGTCTTTGATGAATCAGTATCCTTACGTCGACGGTTGGATCTGTGTGATTATTGTTTTCTTTTTCTTTTTTAATTTGATTTTGTAATTGCTTCAGTTATTTTGTATCCAATCCTCGTGTTATGTTTTGTTTTTATTTAAAAAAAATTTTGGGAGGATTTTAAAATGCTGTTGGATTTATGCTGAATTTGGCGACGCTTATTTGAATTCATGCTCAATTTGTTGTGCCAGTTTTAGAGAAGTTATGATCGTGGCTGTTCATTTGGTGTGTCCCGCCAATGCACAATAGCCAGAAAGTTGCGTTGATTGTGTAATTGTGATGGCATGGTCGTTTTGAAATTTCCATATTGAATGGGGAAAACATCTGATCATCTCTCTCTCTCTCTCTCTCTCTCTCTCTCTCTCTATCTGATTGATCAAATTGGAATTGCTGTATTGTTTGATTGCCTTGAGTTTTGTGCTCACGGCCATCTGCTTTATGGGCCATCAAATCAATGGTCTTGATCACCATTCGTGAGTCCCACATATGGGTGTGCACTACTTCATGGAACTCAGTGAAGGCCCTCCATCAGCATCACTGTTGTCCTAATGTTGTTCGATCCATTCAATGCCAGAGAAATGGTTATCAAACTCATATGCGTAGAAATGATCTTGTGTACAGAAATTACACCAAGGATTCATGATCATGTGATAGTGTGGGAGCAATGCCTGCTTGGGTTACGAATTTTGAGTGTCAGATGTGGTGATCCTGGAAAACCTGACATGCTGGCATGTCTGCACAAATACGGTGAAATGTATACTGTAATATCAATTTTAGTTAATAAATGCATCTCATGAGGAAAGATATTTACATAACTAGAAATATGTTAGAACTATGTAAGTGCTATGCGTGTACTGCTTTAGTACAGAAAGGGGAGATGAACTGAGGTTTTCTTTTCTGGGTTGCGCTTCAATGAGGCACCCCTCATGTGAGGGGGCGGAACATCTATGAGAGGTCCTGAGGGCTGGCACACGTGTCAGAGATCCAGGCCATTCATTAGGTAGGGTACCCTGTGAAGTGTGAACATGCTACGGACAAAAGATACTGTTGCTCCACTCATCAGACAGGTCAAACTTGTATGAGAAAAAATGGCGGGTTAGAAAAAAAAAAAAGTCCAACAGTCCATATCCAGCATACATGTGTGGCTCTCTTGATGAGTGCACTACCTGATTTTTGGTATATGGCATGGCCACAGTGTGCCCTACCTGTTGGATAGCATGGATCTCTGCCATGTGTGCTGTCCACCAGATCTTCGATATATGTTCCGCCCCCTCACATGAGGGGCCCCTCATTGAATGGCGACTCCTCTTTTCATATTATTTCTATTGGAAAGTATTGGACATGCCATAAAGTTTTCAGAAATGGAGTGTCCTTGGATTGCATTGTGGAGGTCCACTTTATCTAGTACTTTGTAATTGTAATTATGAGTTTGCATTTTAAGTTTGAGTTTCTGGCATTTAGAAACCATTTATGCTCACTGCACTGTTTGTGGAAATGAACTGTGTTATTATCTCTGCAATGTGTATCGTTAACTCCTAATTTAGATACGTACACAAGAAGTTCAGCCAACAGTATAAAGCTACCATTGGTGCTGATTTTGTCACAAAGGAACTTCAAATTGAGGACAGACTTGTAACTCTGCAAGTGAGCTCTCAGCGCATGATATCAAATTTTTTTTTTTCAGTAATGTATTTCCATTGATTTTTTTCCCTAAATCTTTTCTGTTTGTGTTAATGATAGATATGGGACACAGCAGGACAAGAAAGATTCCAAAGTCTTGGCGTTGCATTTTATAGGGGGGCAGATTGCTGTGTTCTTGTTTACGATGTTAACGTGCTCAAATCATTTGATACTCTTGACAACTGGCATGATGAGTTTCTTAACCAAGTACGTGGTGCTTTTTTCCTGTTTCCTATCTGCTTTGTGTCCTTGTTCATAGGCTACTATGTCCGTGCGTTTTTTTTGTTTTTGTTTTTTTTTTTTTCTAACATCAATGGGCTCCAAACAATATGACATTCCAAACTCATGCTAGGACATTTGGCCCTTGATCGAGTGGAATGGCAGAACAAGATTCATGTAACCAACCCCAATTAGTTGGGATAAGGCGTAGATAATTACGATGAAGATAATGATGATGATGATGATGATTATGTTAATGAGTGTTTGCTCAAGCCTCCTACCATATCTTCTCAATTGTCTGGTCGTGGGTTCATTCATGAGTACGCAACTTTAAAGCTGCATTCTATTGGCTTTTCTACTTTTGTAGTTTCTCTTTCAACAAAAGGCTGTTTATTTTATAAATTGTACCCTAGTTCTCTAGAGATCACGTTTTATTGTGTTACCCTGTTGTTGTGGTTTGGGGAATTTTTCGCTCTATAACTTCAATGTCTTTGGCATCTTATTGATGAAGCACTTCAAAGATTCTTACAATTATCCATTATGCCTCTGTTTGTTTGGTCTCTTTTTATTTTACTGTGGAAATGGTTGATACAGTTATGATGCCCGATTAGCATGCCTCCATGGGTCCATCTTCAACGTTCTACTCCTTTGGTTTCCACTCTCTGTGAGATACGTGCTCAACCTATCTGGAAAGGGACCTTTAGTCATTTGCTCCTCGGGCATTTGCATGTTGAGGGTTTAGTTTTGGTGGTAATTTTGCCCCTAATGGATTTTCACTCTCCCCAATATGTTTTCTCTGCATATGGTTGGTTTGGAAGGGGACCTCAAAGCATGGTCACCTCAGGCATATCTGGGCATTTAACTTGTTCTATAAACCCTTGTTACTTTCCTCTCTCCAGTGTGTCTGATCTACTTACAGTTAGTAGAGTAGGTGGGAGTAAAAAAATAATTGTGATTACTATAATAGAATTGTAAATGGGGATGAACTTACCTTGAACAACAATTGGCCCATCAAAAGGAATAAATCATGGAGTGTCCTAGTGTCCATAGAGAAGTAAGGGAGCTGGTGAGAAAACATTTAGAAGATATTAAGGGCCTGTTGGCTGTTTGGCTTTGTTAAAATAAGCCCTTTTATGTGTTTCTAATTCTAAAAAATTACTTATTACCAATTAAACAAATTTGGTTAGCACTTTGATTGATTGCTTATTGAGAAGTGATTAACAAAAAAAAATCGCTATTTTCAGAAATGACCTAGGGACGTTTCCAAGAATCACGTCCCACTAAGCAGGATGGAAAGTGGGGTAAGGGGCAGAATACGTGTCGCAAGCTTGTTTATGTGTGTAATAGATCCAGGCCATTTATTAGGTAGGGTGTACTTTGAATATGCAATATTCCAAAAATTGTTGTAGCACGTTCATCAACTAATCCACACATGTACGTTGAGTCTAGATTTTTTGCTTTTTTTTTTCGACTACCTCATTTTTTTTTTCCATACAAGTTTGACCTTCTTAATCAATCTAATTGACATCATTTTTGGTCCATGGCATGTCCATGGTGCACCCTGCCTGATGAATGTCTTGTATCTCTAACCTATGTGCCTTTTGCCCAATCACTGATGCATGTTTCATTTGCATACGTTCGAGAGCAGTGTGGCTCAAGGAGGGTAACAAAAATACTCGCTTCTTTCACTGTATTGCAAGTGCTCGAGCTAGAAGCAATTGCATTACCAACTTGGTTGTTGAAGGTGAAAGGATATCGAATAAAGATTAAATTTTCGAAACCATTGTCTCTTTCTACAACAAACTACTATTCGACGAGAATTGAAATAGACCACTTCTTGACTTTCTTCCCTTCCAAAGGATTTCAGAGGCAGAGGTTGATCCTCTCGAAGCTCAATTTTTGGAGGAAGAAGTGAAAGCCGCCATCGACTCCTTATGTGGTGACAAGGCCCTAGGCCACGACGGTCTCCCCATTGCATTCCATCAATCTTTCTAGCATTTGGTAAAGAAAGTCATATGGAGTTTATCACAGAATTTCATGACCACAACAAATTGTCGATCCAAATTGGAGCCTCCTTCATTGCCCTTATTCCCAATATTGTTAGTGCAGAGCTGTTGAAGGACTTTCGCCCTATAAGTCTCATTGGGGGACCCTATAAGATCATAGCAATGACTCGCTTTGCGGATTCGAGGCATGCTATCCAAGGTTATAGCTGAAAATAATGGGGCATTTATAATGGGTAGACAGATCTTGGACATAACCCTCATTGCCCACAAATGTGTTGACTTGAGATATAGAGTATAGACAGAAGAAAAGTAATCTTGTGTACAAACTTGATCTGGAAAAGGCCTTTGATCATGTTGATTGGGGCTTCTTAGATTACTTGTTGGGCAGGACGGGGTTTGGCCATAAATGCAGAAGTTGGATGCGACAGTGTGTGAAATCAGATTTCTTCTCCGTCTTGGTTAATGGATCTCCAAAAGGCTTCTTCAAGCCCTCCAGGGGTATGCGACAGGGAGACCCCCTTTCCCCCTATCTTTTCATGATTGTTGTAGAGGCATTAAGTAGGATGATTGCTAGGGGAGAGGAGAATGGCTTACTTAGCGGCTTTCAAGTTGCAGATGGTGGACCTCAAATCAGTCACCTCGAATACGCAGAAGATGCTATTCTTTTCTACAATGCGGATACAAAAATGGTAGTCAACCTTCGAAAAATCATAGTTTGCTTCCAAACGGTATCCGGGTAGGTTAATGTGAACAAGAGCGAGATATTGGGGATCCATGTTTTAGCCGAAGACTTAAGCAAATATGCAATGCTTTCAGATGTAAAACAACCTTCTTCCCGTTTTATGTACCTAGGTTTGCCTTTATGCATTTGGAAGCCCACGGCCCACTTGTCGGATAAGGTGATCAAAAGAATTGAGAGGAAGTTGGCTACATGGAAATGTTGGTACCTATCTTTGGGAGGCAAGTTGAAGCTCCTCAAAACAGTCTTCTCAAATATGCAGGTCTATTTTATGTCCCTTTTCAAGTGCCCTAGCTTGGTGCTAAAGCGTTTCAAAAAATTGAGGGATTTTCTGTGGCTAGGGGTTGATGAAGGGTCGGAATTTCATTTCCTTAATTGGGGGGAGGTCTGCAAGCCAATCTCAAAAGGTGGTACGGGAATCAAAGATTTGGGTCTAACGAACACTATGCTCCTTGGAAATTGCATTGGAAGATTGGTTCCGACTCCAGTCACCTTTGGAGGGATGTTATTACGAGCAAGTATGTGTTGCAAGAGGGTGGCTGGTTTGTTAAGCGATCTTCTTTATATCGGGCTTCTAGCATTTGGAAGGCTATAGCGTCGTCAGAGCATTTTGTTCGGAGAGGGATTGACTTTTGCTGTTGGAAAGGGGGACCGGATAAGATTTTGGGTGGACGTATGGTGCAGAGACAAGGCACTGCAAGAGATCTTCCCTAGACTAGCTAATCTTGCCCCAGATTGATTTGTCTTAGTGTCTCATTGCTTCTCTATTGTGAGGGCTTATGCGGTTTGGTGCCCTCCTTGCCACAGAAACTTATCTGGCGATGAGGCTTCTAAGCTCGTTGCATTGTTGGATCTTCTCAAGCATGTTGCGCCTTCTCTGGAAGTGGAGGACACGATGATCTGGAAAAGGCACAAATCTGGAAAATTCTCAGTTGCATCGCTTTTAAACTCATCTTTGACGAAAGCAGCAATCCCGAGCCCTCTCATCCATACCTTCATTGGCATTATGAGGCTCCCCCTAGGGTGGCAGTTTGTATGGTTGGTCGGTCGCAAAAGAATCTTAACAATCGGCAACCTACAACGAAGGTCGCTTATTCTCCGTAATATGTGCTTAATGTGTGAAAATAATGCGGAATCTATAGATCACCTTTTCATCTATGGTTCCTTTACTCGGAAAGTGTGGGATTTTTTCCTTGTTGACCTTCATTTGGCGTGGGCAATGCCAGAGATGGTGGAGGCCCTTCTTTGGTCGTGGCACGATGTAGGTGGTGGCAGGACTAAAAAAGTCATCTGGAGACTTCTTGTTATGGCAATTTCGTGGGCTCCTTGGAAGGAACAAAACGAGCGGGGCTTTAGAAATGGGAGGTCCATGGAGGGGGTGATTAACACAATATTAGGTGTCATTAAGGGTTGGGTTCCCCATGTAGATGCACCTTTGGCTGCATTGTTTTCTTCTACTTGCTAATATAGCGTTGTATTCTTTCCCTACCTTTTGGTAGGCTTTTCAATAAATCTTTGTTCTCTCTCAAAAATGTTCCATTTGCATACAAATTCCCTACACCTTTCTATAAGGGACCAATTCTACCAGCTACACATTGGGGAGGTGGTATTTGATACTCTAGGCGGACACTTATTCCACAAATGTTGCACATAGGGCCCACCAGGATGTGCATATGAAATTAGACCTGTCCATCAGGAAAGAACCATCATGAAAATTGGATGCCCCAAAATTCATGCAGATCCAACTATCATTTGGGCCACCATGTGATTTTGAAGGTTTTGGATGGTTGTCCTTTATTTATTTATTTCTATTATGGGGCCTATCATGTTGTGTGGATGTCATCCAATCCATGCATTATGTGAGCCCGCCATGATGATAGGATGCCCTAGACATCATAACTACAAAAATCATTAGGTGGGCCACACTATAGAAAACAGTACAACCACCCAAAAAACTACAAATTCATGTACGGGCTTACATGATGGTTAGATGGCCTGATTTTTGGGGCATCCAACTTTCTTGGTGGGCCTACCCTGATGGATGCCATACATTAGACTTTGGGGGGCCCACATGCACAACACTTGTAGATAAGCTTATTGTACAAGGACTTGTGGAATGCGGAGGAACTGACTTCCCATTCTCTAGTTCAGCGATACATTTCTGGGTATCGGCGATAATATCGGCAATATCGATAGATTTATCCATATCACCAGCCAGCATACATGTAACGTACCAATACTACGAACATTGCATGTGCCGTTTATTAACTGAAAGTAAACTCTCTAAACTGTGGAACTCATTGTCACTAAGTAACATTCCCAAAATCAGATTGGTTAATGAATCCTAACCTCTGATTCCTGGGTACTTCTTGGTTGAAATAGGACTACTGGTTATTTCTCAGTTTAAATTATTGGATAAACGTCCACTAATCCAGTCCAGATAATAAGAAAACAATGTAATTATTTGGTTCATGATACATCTAAAGTTGAATTGAACCCATAATTTGGACTGTTTAATTTGATTTAATTTATGTCACACATGTTACACGCACCCGTGGTGACACATCCATCTTAGATCACTTTGAAATAATGATCTTAACCATCATGCAAGAAAATTCTTAAATCTTATGTGTGCTTACAAAACATGTCTATCAGAAATCAATTAGGCATAAGCAATTAATAAACAATCCAGAGAATTGTATATTGGGAATCACTTTTGTCATTGTTAGAAGCAACACCACCTCAAGGGAAAGAAGGCTATGAAAAAGTGATCTCAACTCAGCTCAAAAAGAGGTGTTTGGTGCTGACAGGGATGAGAGGGTCCATGATGGATAGTTAGGTTAGGATATCGATACGAATACAATATGGTCATATTCTAGCCATTTTTTGAAACCATGGTTATAAATGTAGCTCCATAGTGTCAGATGTCGGGTCCAATTTCTTGGCGAAAGATGGAGGTTGTTTGGCAGAGGAAGGAGAAAAGGTTGTCTAATAGCGAGGAGATACCTTGGTGAAGGAAGGAGAAGAGGTTGTTTGATAGCGATATTGTCGCTTAGGAACCGACTGGATGCGGCGGGTTTACAACTATCTAGAGCAAAAGGTGAGGAGTCATGAGAGAATGGGGAGCAGGGTGGCTGGACGATGGTGCGTCGTCATAGAATAATTGGTAGAAAGGAAACCAATAACAAGAAGAAACATCTCTCAAAGTTCCTTACTCTGTTTGTGAAGGGATACCCAGAGGGGTGGTCTTTGGTCATGAGAGAATGGGGAGTAGGGTGGCTGGACGATGGTGCGTCGTCATTAGAGCTGTACACGAGCAGACTAAGGCTCGAGTACTCGCTCGACTCGACTCGTACTCGACTCGTCTGAGTTAGAGCCGAGTACGAGCGGGTTTCCACGACTCGTTTATATTACGAGTAGAGTACAAGTCTAGAGGTACTCGACTCGGTGCTCGACTCGGTACTCTACTCGGTACTCGACTCGTACACTTATATATAAGCCCGCCCGAAAAACAGAACCTTACCCCACCCGTCATTTTCAAGCAGCGCCCAAACCCTTCTTCCCTCCCAACGAGCGTTCGAAAAAAACCCCTCTTTCTCTTTCTCTCCCCTCCCTCTCCCAGCGCCTGTCCGACCGTCCCTCTTATTCCCTCTCTCTCTCACTCGCCCCTGTCCCATGTCCGGCGGTGCTAGACCCTGCCGCTTGTCCCTGCGGCCTGTCCGGTGACGGAGCTCGTCCCTGCCACTCGTTCGGTGCCGCAACTCGTCCCTGTCACGTCCGTCATCGCCCTGCCCTGAACGTAGTTGCCGGTCGTTCCTGCCCAGCTCGCCTTGCCCTGCACGACGCAGCTGCTGCTCGTTCCTGCCCAACTCGCCCGATAAGGTTTTGGCCTTTTGGGATTAACCTGATATTTGTGTTTTCTCTTGATATTTGGGATTAACCTGAAATTTCTAAACTTCAAGTTGATACCGTGCCCTAAAATGAGGAACCATCCTAACCGTTGATTTATGTACACTTGCTTGTTGAACAGAATCATCTGCTCGTACTCGAACTCGCCTCGAAAACTCAGACTTGACTCGACTCGACTCGTTTACTACTCGTACTCGGCTCGTACTCGAGCGAGTAGAGTACGAGCAGGGAGTCCATGCTCGTTGGCTGAGTAGAGCCGAGTACGAGCAGCACTCGGGCGTTAAGAGCCGAGTACGAGTAGGGCGATACTTAACTCGACTCGACTCGTGTACAGCTCTAGTTGTCATAGAATAATTGGTAGAAAGGAAATCAATAACAAGAAGAAACATCTCTCAAAGTTCCTTACTTTGTTTGTGAAGGGATACCCAGAGGGGTGGTCTTTGGTCAATTTTGTGAGGGTTTTCTCTAATGCAAGGGTAGTATTGGAGGTAGTGATACCGAGAGATAAGGAATTCATGAAACTGCGGGGCTTTGTGTTTGTTCAGATGAGCTTAGAGGTAGAGATTGATGAAGCCGTGAAAAAAAAAATGAATGGAAAGAAGTTTAGGGGAAACAAGTTGAGCGAGCAAAGGGCAAAATATGGTCCGGAGAAGAAAAACAAATAAATACAAACCCAGCCAGTGAAGAGAGATGTGGGGCAAGAAGGTAAAATAAGAAGGGAAGATATTAATAGAAAAAGGGTTGTGGATGCGTTGTCTCAAGGAATGAGGGGTTCGAAATCATATAAAGAGGCGGTCTCTAAATCGGTGATTCTAGTTGATTTTCGAAAAGCAAAAGTGGAATCCCCTTCGCTAAAGGAAGTTAGGTCGGAAGATTTCAAGGAAGGCCTGGGGGTGTGCATTCTAGAAAAAGTACTTGAGTCTCTTAAATCTTTTCAATGGTGTTCCATGGCGACGATAAGGTTAGATGCTTCGGAGGAGGAGATTGTAGATTGGATGTTTGAGAAGCGCGAGATAGATGTGGAGGACATGGTGGTGAAAAAGCTGTCGGAGGAGGTTATGTACATCTCCCTCTGTTCTTAGTAGGAAGTGGACACTTTTCTTATCTCAACCAACAACCACAAAAGATAGAACGATGCTCAGGGTGCAACGCTAGGCAGAATGGTCAGAGTTCGGGTGGGAGTGTTGGTTCCAAATTTGGGAACTCGAACTTTGGATTGATGAAGTTAGTCAGGAAATGGGCTCCTGCGTGGGCTCGGTGGTGTCGGTTGACACTTGCACATTGAATTGCGAGATGCTTCGTTATGCTAGAGTTCGGGTTAGGGGGAAGCGCTTCCTTATTCCAGGCAGTGTTCTCATTATCGGCAAAAAATCAATATTATCAGCGACACCGATACTCACTTTTTTTTGTTTCTCTTCCGAATATCACCGATTTTTCAGCGATTTTTTTTTCGAAAAATTAAGTTGTCGGCGAGAAATCATTGTAACTACCTACCCTATCATGGGATAACTGTAGCCAAAATAAAGCCAGTCCGAGGCAGATGTTTTGGGCGGAGTTGGATGTTTGTCGTAGCATGTGGCCACACCTGTGGTGTGTGGGGAGTGATCAAATGGAGGTAGAATTAATCAGAATATGCGAGATTTTTCGGAGTGGATAGCTAGAAACGAGTTGGTAGATTTGCCCATGGGTGTGGTAAAGTTCACATGGTCAAATGGGCAAGCCCATCCCATTTAGTCCAAGATAGATTCCTTCTCTCACTAGAAATGCTAGACAAGTTCCCGTTGATGTACCAAAGGGGTTTGCTGAGACCAGTGTCCGATCATTGTCCAATTTTATTGGAAACGGATGAGGAGGATTGGGGCCCAAGGCCTTTCAGATTTGAGTTCTCGTGGCTCGGAGTAAAGGGTTTCCCGGATCTAATTAAAGAGTGGTGGGCGTCTTTTTCGGATCAAGGGAGAACATGTTTAAACTTATTTTTAAAAAATGAAGCTATAAAAAGGCAAGATCAAAGTGTGGAAAAAAGTTCTAAGCGTTCGTGAAGAGGAATCTTTGGTCACTCTAGCAAAAATTCAAGGACTAGATTTAAAGGAAGAAAACGACGAGTTGACAGAGGAAGAAAGAGCCTAGAGGTAAGTTCATTTGGCGAAATACTAAGCTAGATTGAGAGAGGATGAGATTAAATGAAGGCAGCAGTCGAGGGCTTTATGGTTTGAAGAGGGGGACAAGAATACGAAGGTCGTCCACAATATGGCTAGTGAGGGAGCAAGAATAAATAAAATAAAGTCAATTGTTGTGGAGGGGGAAAGACTAGAAGGAAAACCCTATGTTTGTGCGGCAATAGTAAACTTCTCTGAGAATATTTTAAAAAGGAATGGATGGTCTCGGCCGAAGTTAAACTACCTACCTTTTGACTCAATTTCAAGGGACGCGACGAAGAATCTGGAAAAGGCTTTTTCGGAAGAAGAAATCAAATGTGCTATTACTGAGTTGGGAAGTGAAAAGGCGCCTGGGTTGGACAATTTTCCAATCTTGTTCCTTCAAAAATTCTGGGAGATCGTGAAAATGGAACTGGTGGGTTTTATTAACAAATTTTCTTTTAGGTAAAATTTCCCTGGAGTTAGGTGTGACGTTCATGGTGTTGATTCCGAAGGAAGGTGCAGAAAGTCTAAAGGACTACATACCTATAAAGCCTTTTGGGAGGGCGGTACCAAATCATGGCAAAGATGTTGGCGACGAGATTCAAAGTAGCAATCGGTGGGGTCATATCCAGGTCTCAAGGAGCTTTTGTAGTGGGGAGACAGATTGCAGATAGTGTGTTAGTGGCTAATGAAAGTATAAATGTATGCCATAGGAAAAAGGAAAGGGTTGGTTTGCAACTTGGATATTGAAAAGGCATACGATAATGTGGACTGGGACTTTCTGGATTACATGCTAAGTTGTTTGGGTTGTGGAGAGAGATGGCACTCTTGGATTCGGGAGTGCATCTCCTTGACAAAGTTCTCGATTTTCGTGAACGTCTCGCTATATGATTTTTTCTCTACATCTAGAGGGTTGTGGCAAGGAGATCTTGTATCTCCACATTTGTTTGTGTTGTAATGGAAGCGTTGAGCAAAATGATTGACAAAGGAGCGGAGAAAACCTTAGCGAGGGGTGTTGCTAATGCTATTGATAACTCCAAGTTTTGCTTAACACCTTTAGTACGCGGACGTCACGTTATTGTTTTGCGAGCGGATGAAGACTTGGTGGAGAATCTGTGGCTGATTTTAGTATGTTTTGAAGTAGTGTCAGGGCTTCGAATCAATATTCCAAAGAGTGAACTCTTGGGAGTGGGAATTTCTAATGAAGAACTGATCTCTTTTGCTAGCTTGTTTGGGTGCAAAGCGAGCTCCTTTCCATCTTACTTATCTCGGGCTCCTTTCCATCTACTTATCTTGGGCTCCCATTGTGTATAGGCAAGCCCCCCAAGTGTGCATGGGACAAGGTGATTGAACGTTTTCAGAAAAAGCTTTCGCAATGGCGAACTAGAGCTTTGTTTTTAGGGGGGAGGATCACCCTCATCAAGGCGACAATGTCAAATTTACTGGTATACTGTCTTTTTTATTTTTTTTTAAATGCCTGAAGTCAATTGTGGAGAAGCTAGAAAGAATTAGGAGAGATTTCTTGTGGAAGGGAGTGGAAGACAAGCAGAAGTTTCATCTTATGAAGTGGGATGATGTTTGCAAGCCACGGGGGCAGTTTGAGAAGTCTGGAGAAGATAAATGATGAATTGATAGGTAAATTGGTGTGGAGGTTCGAGGTGGAAGAAGAATCTTTATGGAGGTAGTGGGTAGAAAGTATGGGGTTGATGAAGGGGGATGGTGGACTCGCTCTTCTTCATTGTATAGGGCCTCTTCGATATGAAAAGGAGAAGCAAGGTGTGGGAAGGCATTGGTTTCTTGTTAGGTAACGACTCGATGATCAAGTTCTGGGAGGATATTTGGGTGGGAGATTAGTCATTGGGGGAGGCTTTCTCGTTGGTTGCAAGGGTGGCATTAGAGGAGGGTATTGCGGTGGCTACCTACTTCTCGATCATAGGTAATTTGTGCTCCGCATTGTAGGAGGAATTTAGCCAATGAAGAGGTTGAGGAATTCGTTAGATTGTTGTCGCTTCTTGCTCATGTGAGGCCCATGTTATCAGAATTGGATTCGTTGGTTTGGCAGAAAGAGAAATCCAGAAAATTTTCGGTTAGATCTTTTTATAAGAGTTATAAGAGTTTAAAGGGAGGTGATATTAGTGGTGGCATAAGCCCAACGGCCTATGTCTGGGGCTATGGAGTGCCTTCAAAGGTAGGTGGCCTTTGTTTGGTTGGCAGGGTGTAGCAAAGTCCTTATAGCGGATAATATCAAGAAAAGGAAGATGATTCTCCCGAATGTGCGTGTAAAGTGCTTTCAAGATGGGGAGTTGGTGGACCACCTCTTCATTCACTATGAGTTTGCAACGCAGCTGTGGCAAAAGTTCAACCTGTTTGGAGTATTGTGGGTCTCGCCAAACTCTAGTGCTCAGTTTTTCCTTTTGTGGTACAAAGGGATGCACACGAGTGTGGGTAGAAAAGTTTGGCAGAATGTGATGTTGGCCAGTCTATGGTTCCTATGAAAGGAAGGGAATAATAGATGTTTCAAGAACTGGGCGGGGTGGGTAGAGGAGGTTTTTCAAATAGCGAAAATCCATGTAATAGTATGGGTTGTGGCCTCGAAAGGTGTTGCTCGGTTCTTGGAAAGCTGGGCTGAGTTGTAAATCATTCAGGGTTGTTGTATAGTTTTCTTTCGTTGTTTTTTTTGGCTTCGGCCTCTCGGCCCTCTCCTAATAAATTTTTTATTTTTATTTTTCTCATTGCTTCAAAAAAATTGTGCCTCCATTGACCTTCTATGCCCATCTTAACATGTAATAATGCAACAAACATTCGGGAGACGTTATAATGGAATAAGATGCATCGTACATTGAGATGAATGAGAAAATTAACTTGATTGCCCCAAACTTCAAATTGGTGTACGAGAAATGATTCCTATGCTTTAAGAGCATTGGTGGTCAGTGTTCAAGTATTGTTATTGTTTTATATATCACACTCTTGGGATACATGATTGATCCAAAAGGATGACAACCCCAAGTGTAATGTTGCGATGTAGTTTTAATTCGGTAAGACCGAGATCGATCTACAGGGAATTGGGTTGAGAACACAATTAGAACTACGATTTATGGAATTAAAAAGGTTTTGGATTACTCCAGTGATGTAGAAGGATTAAAACAACAATAATAAAATACTAAGGATCCAGGAATCCACTTATAGCAATCACAATATTTAATTCATTGATTCAACTCTTATAACTCAATTGGAATCAAAATTCTATCCTATCCAATTGGAAAATAATTATATTAAACCAATTTCAATCATAAACACCGACAAAACATGAATTCAATTGAACAATCCTCTCACGAAGCACTTGGATCTCAATCGTAGGGAATTCGGTCATCAATTGTGCCCAAGGTCTACAATAGATCAAGAAATTATATGGATTGACTTTTTCTCTAATCTGATGTAGGACATGAAATTCAGATATGATGTGCAAGATTTCAGGCTTAAGATCACGTTAGTTCAGAAACAATTACACAAATTCCATATCCAAATTCCATATCCCACACAACAGGCCAAACATTCAATTAAGGGGAATTTATGTGGGTCCAGGCCCACACATGTTAGGGCTGGATTAATAAAAATTATGAACCAAACAATACTCAAAGGGAAATAGAGATTATCCACACATGCATGACAATCAATCCCTAATCCAAGGAATTCACCAATTTCAAATCAAGGAACCCTAGGGTGAGGAAAGGGGCAAATAAATTAAGGATAATGCAATCTAGGGTTAGGGTTTATGAAAAAACAGGTATGAGATGGTAAAATAAGAGAACCTGAACCGGAAGACAATTCCTGCATACGAATAGCGGGCCAGGGCCTGGCGCACATGCACACTAGCCTGGCCGCACGTGCGAGCTGGTCCCACACCCGGAAACCGATTCCTTGGCCTTGGTCGGCTAGGGGTGGGCTCCAAACCCCAAAGTTTCAGGGCGATCCGAGTTACAAGCTGTGCGCGGTGCTCCGCCGAAGTTCCAGCCCTCCTGTAGGGCCAGATTCTAGAAACTGACTGTAGGGAGAAGATCCACTGCAAAACTGATAGATTCGAGACGAGGATGGTTGTAGAAGGTGAGAGATATGGATGGAAAAGGGTAGAGGCAGATGGGGATAGAGATGGCTTCGCACCACGGTAGTTAGCCCTTCGAAAAGGGAAGGCTTCACACTCACTTGAAATTTTCCACAAATTAGAAACTCAGAGAGTAGAAAAAAACTTGCAGGAATTTTTATTAAACTTCAATGAATCTAAAAGAACTACAAGGGTTGCCTATTTATAAGAAAACCCTATAGTCCAAAACTCGCACCTTGTGCGCAACTTATTACTTGGCGATGAAGTAAACCAAAATAAAAACTAATTAAAGAAATCTAAAGTGTTCATGATGTTCTAAATAACATAAATAAGCAAATCCTAAAATATGAACTTAATCCGACTAGTGGGCCCCGATCATGAGATCCCATGATGGGCTTTACTTGATTATCGGGCCCACTCTAATAAATCAAAACTCCATCTTCTAACTAGGAGGCCCTCCCTAGACATCGTCATTGAGCCAGATCGACGGTGGGGCCTTCCCTATCCCCATCATAATCAAGCTAAGTAATTGCTCAATCAAAACATTTGATGTAATCGGAGTTCATAACAAATCAAAGAAACAAACAACTTAAAGGCTTTTATAAAGTAATTTCAAACCAATGCAATCTAGTATCATCATTCAAACCATTGTTGTTGCATCAAAAAAACTAAATACTGATTAACTACAAGCTTCATCCTGTAACTTTGGCTAAGAGATTAGCCTAGCATGACTAACATCCTAGAATAAAAGCAAAACATGAAAAACAAATTAGAACTGAAAGATTGAAGAAGAAGAATGGCTCTGTGGAAGCTTTGTCGCTGCCACTTGGTCGCTCTCTTTCTCTCAAGCCCTAATTTGTCCCTAGAATGACCTAAAACACCTTCTTAAATAGAAAAATCCCGCACCGACTTTGAACCGACTTCAAAATCGCGCACTTTTGTTACACTTTGGCCGCATCGACGAGGACCTTCGGTCGCACCAAAGCTAGCTAACGAATCTTCCAGTTCGCAAAACTTATGTCTCCTTTTAGTCACGTCGAACCACCTTTTGGTCACACCAAACACCACTTCGGTCGAGTCGAATTAGTCTTAAAATCTATTATTTTTTGTTGGACTGTTTTTGGCACTTTCGGTCGGACCGAATAGTCTGTTATTTCTGTTATTTGACTGTTTGATTTTCTAGACTTTTCTCTATCCTTGGTGCTTAGTTTTCTTGGATCTTTGGCACGTCATGTCTGTCTTCAAGCTCCAAATGTTCATGCCTTTAACTTGAACTCCTTCAAGCCTTAATTCTACTACTTCAAGCATATATTCATCCTTGGTTTCAGTATTACCTCACATGCAGAAAACATATGTTAGTGGATCAATTTAGCACTTAAATGCTGCCAAAACTAGTGCAATTGAGGGGATAAATATGCAATATTTGAGTCTTAATAATACAGAATTATCGTGGGAAACATTGGGAAATATCACATTTATCATGTAAATGTTTCACCTTCCAAGGGAAACATTAGGGAAATTTAGGGAAATGGTGGAATTTTTTAGTGAAATGTAAGGAGATTACAAGACACATGATCCCACCACTTAAAACTCCAAACATTCGCCCCCAAAAAATAATAAATATAAGCAATGCATGATTGTTATCATTTGTTTAGGGGATAAAACTATGCGTTTCGGCCCATAAGTGATGCTATTATATCTGAAATGAGTACATATCATTCAATCATCATACAATGGAAACAATAAACACAAATAATACTACCAAGTTAGCACAAAGAGGAGTGTTGTTGTGCTACATTTGAGTGGCATCTTTTTATGAGTACTCGTGTAACAATGATAGACTACAATGTATTAAAAATAGTAGGATCTTATGATGCATACGAGTCACAAATAAAAGGGATAAGATGTGGTATATCAAATGGGCCATTGGGAGAAATAATATAGCAATTAACAAAAGACAGAGACTGAATAGAGATCCGAGAGCGCTATTAGTAAGAGAGTAAAATCTTCTTAGGAAGAAGACATGACAAAGGAGTTATAGTAAAAGTGATTAAACATCACTTTCATGGTTGAAGATGCGAAAGTAGAAAGTTTAGTGATTGGGGACGAAGAGAAGGAAGAATGAAAGGAGGAAGGAGGAGAGAGAAAGTGTTAGGGCTGAATTTTGTGTGTCAACCTCAATGGACTAACACTATTTGATGTAAGACAATTAACCACTTACTCTAAAAGCTCGAACTGTTAGAGCATGACGAATCAATCCCTTTATCTCATAGCCCAGGCCCCACATCTCATGGGTTAGGACCTCGGCCGAACCCCCCTCGTGGGCCCCAAATCACATGGGTACTGCCTCACACGGGCCGCCCGCCCCGAGTGTGCCCCTGCATCCCACAAGCAACCCCACTCGAGCCCGGTGTGAAAATGCCCCTGTATTAATTACCCTCGGTGAGGAGTCTCGAACACGAGACCTCCCGCTGTAATACCAATTTGATGCAAGACAATTAACCACTTGCTCTAAAAGCTCGAACTGTTAGAGCATGGCAAATCAATCCCTTTATCTCATAGCCCAGGCCCCACATCTCATAGGTTAGGACCTCGGCCAAACCCCCCTCGTGGGCCCCAAATCACATGGGTACTACCTCACATGAGCCACCCGCCTCACACGGGCCGCCCACCCTGAGTGTGCCCCTGCATCCCACAGGCAACCCCACTTGAGCCCGGTGTGAAAATGCCCTTGCATTACTATCTCTTTAATATTAGGTAATATACAGTACAGTCCACAGAAAATAGTGCACGCCGACATGAATACATAAATACCGATATTTCTCTACAGTGAAGTAGGGAAGATTAATCAAGAGACAATTTCATTAAATTCTCTGGGTGGAAGATACAGGAGGGAAATATCGCAAATATTGTGGAAAATATCACAGGAAATATTGCAGATATTGTGATATATCGGCATGTGTCAACAATATTATCATCATCGATATGTTGGATTCTTTTATGCTAGGACAGCATCATATCGCTTACCAGCAATAACAAAAATGAAGATACTAGCAATAACAAAAATGAAGATACAGAGGGAAATATCGCAAATATTGTGGAAAATATTACACGTATCACTGGAAATATTGCAGATATTGTGATATATCGGTATGTGTCAACAATGTTATCATCATCGATACATTGGATTCTTTTATGCTAGGACAGCATCATATTGCTTACCAGCAATAACGAAAATGTTGGCCGATATTTTGGCTGATATCATTGATACATAGAACCCTCCTGCTTGTAGCATTACTGATTATATTCATATCGAGATAATTGTATGTGCTTATTACCATCTTCTAAACACGCATGCAGACAATTGGTTTTCTGAATTTTATTTAGACCACCTATTTCCATGCATGTTCTTGCTACTTTAGTTTAGTCGCAACCATGTCTGAATTGCTGATGTCAGTGGGTGCCTGTTCCTGTCTGTTAGTTTATCATCCAGCAATGACATGGTCTATATTGTACTGCAGGCAAGGCCTTCTGATCCAAAAACATTTCCATTTATCTTACTTGGAAACAAGGTCGACATAGATGGAGGGAACAGTAGAGTGGTAAGATATACAGTTACTCTTGAAATTACTATTGCCCCTTTCTTATATCTAATTATTTCATCTATATACAGGTTTCAGAGAAAAAAGCAAAGGAGTGGTGTGCTTCCAAGGGAAACATACCGTACTTTGAAACGTCAGCGAAAGAGGATTACAATGTCGATGCTGCCTTCCTATGTGTTGCAAAAACAGCACTAGCCAATGAACGTGAGCAGGACATGTAAGTAAACCCAGACTGGCTAATTCATTTTTTTCACTGTTTGTTTCTGTTGTTTCTTGTAGAATTATCTAGAAGCAAAAGGAAATAGAAAAGAGAGAGAGAGAGAGAGAGAGAGAGAGAGAGAGAGAGAGAGAGCTACACGCCCCTCCTCTCCTCCATATATTAAGTATAAAAAAAAAGAAGCAAATATCCCAAAAATACCCCTCACTAGCTTACAGGATCATGCATATCTTAAGTGTACCTAATAGACTTAGAAAATGGATACATGGACAAAACATGTATGGCCCCTTATTTTATTCATCCAACTGTATGGCAGTTGGATGAAAAAAAAGAAGCAAATATCCCAAAAATAAAAAAAATGTAAGTTGGAAATATCCCAAAAATACCCCTCACTAGCTTACAGGATCATGTATATCTTAAGTGTACCTAATAGACTAAGAAAATGGATACATGGACAAAACATTTATGGCCCCTTATTTTATTCATCCAACTGTATGGCAGTTGGATGAATTAAGTAAAAAAAAAAGAAGCAAATATCCCAAAAATACCCCTCACTAGCTTACAGGATCATGTATATCTTAAGTGTACCTAATGACTAAGAAAATGGATACATGGACAAAACATGTTATGTCCCCTTATTTTATTCATCCAACTGTATGGCCCACATCCACAGTCATTAACACTCCCCCTCAAGCTATAGAGCATAGATATTACTGATGTCTAGCTTGGAATAATAATTGCAGACTGACTGCAGCCAAGACTTTTGGTGAACACACCAACAAGTTGATCTTGAGATTGAACAAATGACACAGAAATTTCATCACAAGCGACTTTCTTACGTATGAATGATAGTCAAATTCAATTTGCTTGGTTTTCTTATAATAAACTGGATTGTTTGCTATATGGGAGGCTGCTTGATTATTGTAAAATAACTGCATTAGTAGGTTCTCTACAAAATCCATTTCCCGTAATAGTTACTTGATCCACTCAAGTTCATAAGTGGCATGAGCCATCGCCCTATATTCTGCTTTAGCGCTTTATCAGGGCTACAACGCTCTGCTTTTTGCTATTCCATGTGACCAAACTTCCTCCAATAAATGTACACTACCCAGTACCCAGTAGTAGATTGTCTATCAATCAAGGAACCTGCCCAATATGCATCAGAATACCCTGGCCTGGTGCTTCTTTAAGATATTGCAGAATCCAAACAACCACATCCATGTGAGGCACCATAGGAGAACTCATAAACTGAACTTACCACATTCACAACATATGATATATTTGGCCTAGTGATTGTTAGGTAGAATAGTTTTCCGACTGCTTTGATACCTTAATGGGTCTACAACCACGTCTCCTTGATCACTAACTAATTTGTGATTGAAATTATTTAAAAAAAAAAAAAAAAAAAAAAAAACTGGCTTATTACCAAGAAGGCCTGTTTTTGTGAGAAAATCCTAAATATTTTTCTTTTTAAATAGATCAATGATTTCCTTTGATCTGACGACTTCTAACCCAAGGAAATATTGAAGATTACCCAAATCTTTCATTAAGAAGTGATTTTGAAAATACTTCTTAAAATTTCAATTTTTTTTTACTATCACTCCCTATAACCACAATGCCATCTTACATATATGACTAATACATACATGCTTTAGCCTGTTTATACTTGTCATTTTTACTTGAAACATTTGATCCATTGTGTTAATATTTAGGTAATATTAGCCGAGGGCCCGAGGTAGCATTTTTTAAAGCTCTCTCAAAGAAATAAATAATAATAAAAACAATAAATTCAATGAAACTATCAATTTCGTAGAGTTTTGACAACAATACCTTTTACAATATCACAGTTTTTTACCAAAAAATTCTCATGTCTAAAAAAGTAACAGACTTAATGCACCTTTTGTTTAAACTGTGCACAAGAGTATCCCATCCCGGTGTCAGTATGGGAATGTTCTATCAAATACAATGTGCTGTCTGGGTATCTTAGTTGCCAGTTGGCTGAATCACCTTGATAAATCTGATATTGGCTACCCTAACTATCAAGGAAACAGCCGTTAGGGCGGGCCCCTAATGGACTGTTTTGGGACCACACGGGCTGTTTTTTCAGCAGCTGCCGTTACATCGTAACGCATAACAGTTACCACCGTCTACCGTTACGGGCATTACGTAACCATTTTTGCTTCTTATCCCAGTGTTTCCATTGTTTTGAAAAATCCATGGGTAAGAACAGGCAAATTGAAGAAGCTCCAATAAGAAATTTGTATGGAAAAGATGAGGGTCAGGGCATGAATTCCACATATCAAACTTTAAAAATATTTGAAAAATCTGGGAAGTCAATAGAGACATTGGATTTCATTGCTGAAGTGGTGTTGGAGATCTGGAAAGTTGTAGGATTTGGGAAGATTGCTGGGTACTATGGTCTAGGTTCTCTTAGCTTTATGAAAGTGGTTTTGATTACAGTTTGATGAGTCCTGAATGGGGGGTGTCATTGGAAATGGAGGAAAAAAAAAAAGAAGTCCCCCCAGGACTTCTGGGTTTGAAGATGTAACTGAAGTGAGATCTAAGGTTTCGCTTTGTTGCATACCTCTTTAGTATTTTGGGGCCTTATGGCCCAAGTTCCCACATCTGATTCACTTCAAATGGATGTATTTAGTTTCCCATATGTGATTCTTTGCTGGTTTTCCTATGGATTTTTGAGTTCTTTCTCCCCCAATTTTCAGCTACTTCCAAGGCATTCCAGAGGCCGTTTCCGAAACGGAGCAAAGGGGCGGATGTGCATGTTGAGGTGTGCCATTCTCAAGGAATAGAAAGTCAAAGCAGCTACCAAACCCTCACCTGACTGGTTTGTCGTATGGATACCTTTTTTTATTATTATTTTAAATCCGTCAAGATTGCTGGCCATTTTTTGTGTTGTACCACATGTATACTAGGCTCTTGTCATCTGTAAGACCAGTTTTTTTTTTTTTTCTTTTTCTTTTTCTTTTTCATCTGCTATTGTTTTTTGTAAGAACGCTGAATGGTTTCTAAAGGCCAGTTTTAGTTTTTTCGTCTGCTATTGTTTTTTGTATGAATGCTGAATGATTTCTAAAGAGGCTGTAACTAGAAAAAGTCTGGAACTGGAGGAAGCTGAATTTGGATCTTTCTGCCTTGTGATGAAATGCGGCTTTGATTGGGAAATGGCATGTTTGTTTGAAATGCTGTCTCCAGGCAATGGATTGTTCCATGCCTGATGAAGATCCACATGGCATGGTGTTTTGGGGTATGCAGATGCTGGCGCATTGCTGTGGTTGCATATGGGCTGGCCTGGCCTGTTCCTCGGCTGAGTGCTGCATGCTTTGGGCCGGGTTTGGGTTGTGAATATAGAATCCTGTGTAATGGAACCGGGATGAGGTTTCAGGCTAGATTACTAATTGAGTTTGATCTAGGCTTGAGTCTGCTTATTTCCCAACAGGTCGGCTGGCTTGACCCAGCCCAACTGATCTGCTTTGCTCCCTCTCCTTGTGGCCTGCCATCGATTAGGCTCCTCAGTGTTGCAGGCCATGGGCTGGGGCTGGGGCTGGCCCATTGTGTCGGTGGACCTGACCTGCAGCAGATTCTTAGGCATGATCTCAGATGATTTTCAGGCATTACAATTAAATGGCTAGCAATGGGCCCAGATCAAGTTTTGTGCCATTTGTGCTAGGCGGGTCTGGGATGAACGTAGCTTTATAGCCGGTGAGTAGAGCTGCGCATCAAGTCGAGTCAGACCGAGTTAGGGCTGACCCGACTTGATCCGGTTTTTGAATAGGCCTGACCAGAACTTGACTCGACTTGGTACTGAGTTCTGCATGCCTAAATCGATTTGAATCCGGGTCTAGCTTGGACTAATACGGACCGAGTCCGACCTGGTAAAAAGTACCGAGTTGGTTCGAGTTGGCACCGATTGGGATTGAGAGATGAGGGAGGGAGGGAGTGGAGAGGAGAGAGAGGGAGGTGGTGGTGATGGTGGTGGGCTTGGAAGAGGAGAGAGAGAGAGAGAGAGAGAGAGAGAGAGAGAGGAGGGTGGTGATGGAGGTGGGTGGTTGTCGGGATTGGAAGAGGATGAGGGAGGAAGAGAGTTTGGGATTGGGTTGGTTTTTTTATATATATATATATATATATATATATATATATATATATATATATATATACACACACACACCTGAATTCGAGTCAAGTCGGTTTTAGATCGAGTCAAGTCTGACCGAATCGAGTTTCGAGTTGAGTTATTGGGTAACTCGAACTCAACTCGGTTTAAGTTCAGAATGGGCAAAGCTTACTCGGTTCGGACTAACTCACCCATTCGGTTCGGATCGAGTTGGGTCCGAACGAGTCATCCCCTGCTAAGCTTTACCAGTGAGCCAGGCACGTGCCTAAATTGTAGGCTCAAAAGTAGATGGCCATGGTAGGTCTGGCATTGGCCGAGCCCCATTAAAAGCCTAGGAGCCTTGAATTTAGCATTATTTCACCAAGAGTTGGGCATTGAGTCAAGTCGGACGGAATTAGGGCTGACCCGATGCGACTCGAGTTTGAAATAGACTTGACCCGAACTCAACTTGACTCGGTAACAAGTTTAGCATGCTTGACCTGATCCAAGTCCAAGTCTGGCCTAGATTAACCTTGACTGAGTCCGACCCGGTCATAGGGACTGAGTCCGGTCGAGTTGACCTTTTCTTTCCGGTTTGTATCTTGATTTAGTAATGTACTTGAGTTGACTTATTCTAAATAAACATTGTCAAAAGTAATTTATAACAATTTTTTTTTTTAAAGCGAACAAAATAAATAAACATTGTCAAAACTTAAAATTATGTTCAGAATCTCAGAAGGAATTGCACATACAAACCATTTATTCATTCGATATCATCTGTATAATGAATGCATTAGTTGCATGTAACCCGAGTAACCTTGTCTATAATAGTAATCCTTTACTCCACCTCCGTCGCCAAAATCATCTTTCGGTTCTCTTTTTATGGCTTTGATTGCGGGAAAACTTTGGGCTGAGTCCAAGTTGGAGGTGTTTAAAATATAGTTGTTTGCCTTTTCTGAATCAGGTGGTGGAGATGCATTTCTATCGTCTTCATTCATAAATTTAATGAGTTTTTTCAACATATTTCTATTATGTGATTTATATGGGATTTCCAATCACCCATAGAATGTAGCAAGACTTTTAAGAAAATTTGACGATTTATCGTCTAGCTTATGTCACATACTCGTGTCTACTTCGGCATCATGTTTTCTCGGAGGGCGTTGATGTTGTCTGGTCCTAGATGCCAATTACGGGCCTTGTTTTACGACTTTTTTATAATCTCATTCTTCTTGTTTCCTTAATAGTTTATTTTATTCTTCTCTATTAAGTGTGAGGGCTCTTCCTCAGCTTAACTATTATTTATTTATAATAAGCTTACTTCTATATCTTCTGTGGTTGGTTGTATTGGTTGTAGGGGAAGGGGTGTAAGCCTTTGTATTTGAGTCAAGAATGACTCGAAATAAATCTCAGACTTCTAGAGGAGCTTTGCTACATGGGGCAGTGTCTCCTCCTCAACAAGCCAAATGTAATTTTAACCAATTTTTTTTGTTTACAAGTTATTTTCCACACAACTTACATTGCAACTTTATCGTTTTGTCTTGTGAATAGACTTTGGCTCGATAATCCGAAATATATGTCGATGGATCTATCAATGACATATCTATAACTGTAAATTTTGAAAGAAAGAATATTTGGATAGGCCGAGGCAATATAAATAATTAAGGAATGAAGATAAACAAACGTAATCAGCCAACCATATGAGATTTAAGCAACATTAAGTCATTTAAAAGCATTAACGAAAAGATGAGAAATATAAAAATTAAAATTAAAATTAAAATACATAAGCTGATAAGCATAGAAAATATTCATCCAGCCATCAAATATTACAATTGAACATCAAATATTACAATTGAAGTCCATAAATAATAATTGTCATATTGTCGTAAGCAAATGCTAGGGAAATAGAAGGTATTGTCTCATCTTGCTTCATGCAATCGTTGCAGGCACTGCTAATCCTACTTCTCACTCTCCTCTTCCTCCAACTCCTCATCAACAGAGTTGCCTTTTTCACCAGATCAGACTCAGCGAATCATGTGTACAAATGAGCGCTTCAATTGATTCCTATGTAAGTGAGTTTTGATACTTGTTCACTACCTTACTCCCCATGCTAAAAGTAAATTCCGACTCCAGGGTTAAAATTGAAATTGGCAATATATCTCATGCCATCAATGAGAGCACAGGGTATTGTGATCACAAGCTTTCGATTTTCACTAGTAAAAAACATCAAATTCTTTACATTTGTACTTTACAAGTGGCTCATTGAGATAGTGGTCAAGTTCTATTTTGCGTTAGGGTCTCAACTTGTGCCATGAAAGACGTAAAATCTTCGATCGTATTTCATTGTGCAACAATACTAAAACTAGAACCCACTTAAGGAATTTGACACATTGTATTGTCTTTTGCGCACCCAAAGTTTCTATATAGAAATTGTACAGATCTCGAACCGTATCACGAATCTTATTGACTTCAGTAGCACTCTTCTCACCATATAGCTTTTTAAAAATAAATACAATTATTAACATCTTGTATCAAGGATCAATAATGACTGCAATGACCATTACCAAATAGCATTCAGACTAATAGTTATCAAACTTTAACTACATACCTATAGTCATTATTTATAGAAAGTCTGATCCTCTACAACTTCTGTGTAAAACATCATCTACTCTATAAAGTTCTGGCAAAAATATATTTGTTGTTGGATACTTGTTTCCTAAAAAAATCTTCATTGTCTTGTAAAAAACTGAAAGAAACTTGAGAACTGTTTTAGCTCGTCCAATCATTATAAAGCAGCAACTACTAATGCACACTATCACGCTCTGCATAGTGAGAGAATGCATCTCTGCAAGCCATCACTAAATCCAACATTTCATAAGTTGAATTACAACGTGTCATGACATCCAGCTTCATCGTTATTTGAGATGACAAATTCAACCGTTTCACGATCTCATTTCACGTATTTAATTATAAAGGTGACCCATGTATGTACTTCACACTCTCTTATGTTCTCAATTGTTCGCTAAATTATTTTAAGCCCATCCTGTATAATTAAGTTTAAGATGTGGGCACAATACCTAACATAAAATATTTTCCCACCGAAATATAAGTCATCGTGGCCTTAAACTGGTTCGGAAAAATCGTTATCACATTATCGTTTGCGGATGCATTATCTAAAGTTATCGAGAAAATTTTCTTCTCAATGCTCTACTGCACAAGGCATCTATAAATGCAATCTAAAATCATCAAACTAGTGTGAGGAGGCACAAGATAGCGGAAGTTTATAACTCTTTAACAGAGCCTCTATTCGGCATCAATGTAGTTGGCAGTTAGTGACATATACATCTTTCATTGATTGGATGCCATCTATAAATCTAATGTCAGACTGATTTAGCAAACTAATGCAAGTGTCCTTTCAGGCTGACCTTCTCGCTTGCATACATCTTCATGCACACTCTCTTTATTGTTGTACGGAAACCTTCTCGAATCTGGAGTTAAGGCCTCTGGGTAATTAGACAAAAGATGGGCTCTCTACAATTTGAAATGGTTTTCAATTTGTAATATTAAATCAAGTTGTTAACTCATTCACATTGTCCTTATTATACTTATAGATGGACAAGGTACCTTGTGACAGATCCACCACAGATTGGGTAAATGAAAGTTTCTGTTGGGCTGAGGTCTAGCTTCTTACTTTTTTTTTTATAATACTTCAGTAAGTGTTTCTTCAGAGTCGTGGTCAACCCGTCTACTTGTTTAGCATATTGAGCCTTACAATGCTTTCATTGTATCTACACTATGTCATTCTTTAGGGTTACTTCTTCAAAATCTTCACACTTTATCGATTTTTTTTTTACTGAACTCTGGGAGGTACTAATCTCAATGGGCACCCCTTTATTTTATAGACCTAATCATTCATTCAAGATCATTGGCGAAGTAACTAACAAACCGCCAGGGTATTGGGAATTTCCTCACTAGTCATCTACTAATTTACTGATACTAAATCAAACTAACATTATAATATCTTTAAAATATATACCAATCTCTAAATTGGTTATTCATCCAAGGTTGAATGGATTGTAATACTTTCATATTCTCATTTAAACGCCCACATCGAAATTTCGACAGCATCTCCCCACAATTCTCTAGATAAGTTGATCTTCCATTTCATTCACATGCCAAATATCTAAGTAATATTAAGATATTTGACATGAAAAATAAAAAGGAATAAACATATCCAAAGAGAAATGGAGTGATGGAGCGCAAAACAAGCATGAGCATATAAATAGGTTATATAAAAGCATACTATCTATCTAACCTTGAACTTTTCAAAATGGAATAATTCGAGTGATTTCTATGCTACAAAAAACACACTATGTTTATTCCTGGCCACATAGAAATCCTTAAATGCACAACTAATTGTCTAATTGACAAAAATAGAACACATTAGGTTAATTGTCTAATGCACATAATAAGAAATAAGCATTGTAATCCATAATTCATAAAAATAAATCACTAATTGTTTAATTCACAAAGATAAATCACATTAGGCTAACCGTCTAATGCACAATAATAAGCTACACAAAAAGGGGGTAGGGGAATAAGGGTTTAGGTTTAGCTATTTAGGGTTTAAGTTAGGGTTTAGGTTTAGCTATTTAGGGTTTAAGTTTAGGGTTTAGGTTTAGCTATTTAGGGTTTAAGTTTAGGGTTTAGGTTTTAAGTTTAGGATTTAGGGATTTGGTTCAGGGTTTAGGTTTATGGTTTAGGGTTTGGGGATTTGCTTTAGGGGGTGTTTGGAGCATGGGATTAGATGGGTTTAAGTGGGATGGAATTACCAAAATGTAATGATTACACTATGTCAAGGATTTTCGTCTAATCCCATAGCTTGGATGTCATCTCACTTCATGTTTGGGAAATGGATTGGCTACTCATCTTGCCACGACCGGTCGGTGCTCTGTGGGCCCCACCATGATGTATGTGTTACATCCATGCTGTCCACCCATTCTTCCATGTCATTTTATGGTATGAGCCCAAAAATGAGTTTGATCCAAATCTCAAGTGGACCGCACAGTTGGCCCTAGGAGGTTTTTAATGGTGTAATTTAATCACTACTGTTTTCCCATGGTGTGGTCCACCTGAGATTTATATCTACCTCATTTTTTGGATCAAGCCCTAAAATTATATTTCAAAATGGATGGACGGCATGGATAAAACACATACATCATGGTGGGGTCCACATAGCACCGACCACTAACCACACGAAACCCAAAGTAGGATTGTAGAAACCCTTGACCCGACGCTAATTCCAAGAAGGGGCTTCACAATCCATAACTTATGTGAGTCCCAAACAGAACATTGCAACGATCCATGGGATCTTAAAACTCACTCCCACCTAATCCCATTTAAACCCATGCGCCAAACACCCCCTAGGGTTTGAGTTTAGGGTTTAGGTTTAGGGTTTAGGGCTTAGGGATTAGATTTAGAGTTTAAGGTTTAAAAATGGTTTAGCCCGACCGCACTCGAGCTATATCGAATGCACCTTAGCCAACCTGGCCGCACCTGAGCCAACCCAGATGCATCATAGCAAGCCCTAACGCACCCAAGCCAACCCGGACGCACCACAACTAGCTCAGACGCATCCGAGTCAACACGGACCAAATACAAGCATATGACCCATTCTAATTTGTCCATTCAACTCTACCCTACCCTAATTTCACAAAATCTTCAAATTAGAATGGACGAAAATAATGAAATAGAACAATAAAAGTTTTTCCAAACATAAAATTACCTTGATTAGTTGATTCGGAGAGCTGGGAGGTTGTCGAAAGTCAGCAGCAAGCGGGTGGGCCGGGGTGGGTGCGAACAAACTGCTCAGTCAAGACGAGCAGCCGAGCTAGTGGTTGTTGGATGCGACTGTGTGTGTGGGGAGAGAGAGAGAGAGAGAGAGAGAGAGAGAGAGAGAGAGAGAGAGAGAGAGAGAGAGAGAGAAGGGTGGCCTAGTGGTGGTGGGTGGTTGTTAGGCTTAAGAGAGGAGGGAAGGAGAGAGGTCAGGTCGAGTGCGAGCGTGAGGCGAATAGATTAGATTAGATTTAAGTTTATATATATATATATATATATATATATATATATAGAGAGAGAGAGAGAGAGAGAGAGAGAGAGAGAGAGAGAGAGAGTCATGCTCCCCTGCGCACCTACGCACGTGCGCGCCTTTGCACACGTGCCATAGGTGTCTAATCTGAACAGTCCATGTGATGCGGAATCCCATGAAACCTCTGTGACAAATTTTCACCCCAATCTAAAATTCTGGTGGGCCATAGCAAAGAGAAATGCAAATCAAGGGAGGAAACTATTTTCATTTTTCATGGCCCATCAAAGTTTTAGATCAAAGTAAACCTTGGGCCCGAGGGATTTCACAAGGTGCTGGTTCACATGAACGGTTTAGATTTTGGATCCACATCACGTATGATGGGTTGTAAAAAAAGTTCATACCTAGTACCTACGAACTGGTTCGCAGGTGTTAGCATTTCCGTGTGTGTGTGTGTGTGTGTGTGTGTGTGTGTGTGTGTATATATATATATATATATATATATATATATATATATATATATATAGAGAGAGAGAGAGAGAGAGAGAGGGGGGGGGGAGAATGGTCACTGTGCACCAATTCTCATGAGAACTCGTGAGAACTTTTTCAAAACTCATCACATGTGATGTGGGCCCAAAATCTGAACCATCCATGTGATGCAGCACCACATGAAACCCCTAGGGCCCGACTTTTATCCTTATCAAAAACTTTGGTGGGCCATGGCAAAACAAAGACAAATCAAGAGAGAAACTGTTTCCTTTTTCCATGGCCCACCAAACTTATGGATTAGAGTGAAAGTCAGCCCTGGGGGTTTTATGGGTTGTTGCATCACATGGATGGTTCAAATTTTAGGCCCACGTCACGTGTGATGAGTTCTGAAAAAGTTCTCACAAGTTCTCATGAGAACTGGTGTGCATGCGAGCATTCCTCTCTCTCTCTCTCTCTCTCTCTCTCTCTCTATATATATATATATATATATATATATATATATATATATATGTATATATGTGTGTGTGTGTGTGCATGTATACATATAGACATATATGTGTATGTATACATACATATATATATATATATATATATATATATATATATATGTATATATATATATATATATATATATATATATATATATATATATATATATGATACACACACACACACACACACACACACACACACACATGTGTATGTGTGTATATATGTATGTGTGTGTGTGTATACATATATCTATATGTATACACACACACACACACATACTCAACTCGACCTGAAATCCGACTTGGTACTAACTTGAAACCCGACTTGACTTAGGTTCAGTTTGTGTGTGTGTGTGTGTGTAGATGGGGGGGCGGGGGTGCGCACCAGTTCTCACAAGAACTCGTGAGAATTTTTTCAGAACTCATCTCCCGTTATTATGATAGCAAAATCTAAACATTCCATGTGATGCAACACCTCCATGAGCCGCCAGGGCCCAACTTTCACCCTAATCCAAAACTTTGGTAGGCCATGGCAAAAGAGAGACAAATCAAGAGAGGAAACTATTTCCTTTTTCCATGGCCCACCAAAGTTTTGGATCAGGGTGAAAGTTGGGCCTGGGGGGTTTCATGGGGGTGTTGCATCACATGGAATGTTTAGATTTTGCGCTCATAATAACGGGAGATGAGTTCTGAAAAAGTTCTCACGAGTTCTTGTAAGAACTAGTGCGCAGGTGAGCATTCCTCTCTCTCTCTCTCTCTCTCTCTCTCTCTCTCTCTCTCTCTCTCTCTACACACACACACACTAACCAAACCTGAGTCAAGTCGGGTTTCGGATCGAGTCAAGTTAGTACCAAGTCAGATTTCGGGTCGAGTCGAGTTATTGGGTGACCCGGTCTCAACTCGATTTGAGTTCAGATTGGGCGAAGTCTATTCAGTTCAGATCGACCCACCCACTTTGTTCGGGTCGAGTTGGGTCTAAATAAGTCAGACGAGTCGAGTATGCTGAGTCAACTCATCCGGTTCCCAGCTCTAATTTCACCTATTATGGGGCGGGACGGCAAAGCAGAGTGGCTCAGCATCCAACGGTCCTAAAACGGGGTTATTGAACTTTGGCAGCACATCCATGTACACTGCATGCATGCAAGTATATTATGGTTTTAAGACTCAGACAAGTCTTATGCAAGTCGGCCGAGTTTGAGTCACCCCTAACTCAGGTGAGTTGGGCCAATTCATCCCGACTTATCAAGTTGCTGCTGTGGTTCATGGATGAACGAGTTGGGTTGAGTTGCTGAGTCTTTAAACCATGATGTATAGTGATTGGGCACATTCAAATCCTAGGCCACAATGTGGATGTGTCGTGGCTGAAATATCATAGTTAATCCTAATGACCCAATTCTGTTCATCAAATGGATGAGCTGAAAGGAAAAATGTTCTATCCTAATTCGGCAGGCAAAATCACATGGCCAAGATCAGCTGTTCAATTCGATCATTGGGTCATGCTCCATCCACAACATGGTCTGTGATTTCGAGCATACTAATTCAGGACCTCATCTCATGTGTGCATGGATGAGTTGCCACATTCAATAAATGGTGGAAGTAGAAACTGTAGTCTTCCCTTAGAATACTCCAAAAGTGGCCCGTGCAAAGGAGTTGATATGCAAGGGTAAAGGGTTCTTCACCACTTTTTAAAATGGTGGGACTCTTCAACTGTACACATGGCGTAGTTGTATGCATACATCACTGATACAGACCGTCCCAATAATAAGAAATGGAGCATAGCTTGAAAATCAAGTGGTTAGGTAGGAGAATACAACTAACAACTAACTATCAATAAGAATTTCATCTTTGGACAAAAAACATGCACATAAGAGCCATGCACTGACTTTTATATGGAGAATATCCAACAATGGATTCTATTGAATGAATAATCGATCCAGCTCCTAAAAATAATAATGCTTTCAAATAGGCATGAGTTATTAAATGGAATAAAGTAACTTGATAAGAACCTGACCCTGAAGCTAACATGGTATAACCCAATTGAGACATTGTAGAATAAGCTAAACTTTTCTTAATGTCTTTTTGAGCAAGAGCTAAAATAGCTCCTAATAGTACCATAATTACACCTAGTAAAGAAATGAGATTCATTATGTAAGATATAATTGTGAAAAGGGGAAGAAGTGAGCTACAAGAAAAATTCCCACGGATACCATGGTAGCAGCATGTATAAGAGCCGAAATGCGAATGGGCCCTTCCCGGCATCAGGTAACCACACATGACAGGGAAATCATGCAGATTTAGCAACTACATTGACAAATAATAGGGAGGTAAACAAAGTAGAAAATAAAGAATTTACTCTATTAATAAGGATAAGTTATTGAAGATTTCAATCAAGTTTCAAATTTCTAAACTACCCGTTATTTAATAAAAACCTAAGATTCCTAATAATAAACCAAAATTCCGTACGCGGTTAGTTAAAAATGATTTTTGACAAGCACTAGTTACAATTGGTGTTGAGAACAAAAAACCTTCCGCCCGTTCTCAAAAAATATGAATTTGTATAAACTTGAAACTGGTAACTAATCCCAACAAAAAATATTGGAAAAACCCATATAAGCAAAAAATCTCAAATATCTTTGATAATGAGATATATAATTGTCACTAGACGAACCATGACTCCAACAGTAATAATTAGTATTGATATAATAGAAGTGGGTCAATTAAGTGGCCGAACTCTTAAAGAAAAATCATTATTGATGGTCCAAGAATATAGATATTGATAGATAGAATTACCGCACAAAACCAAAAAAAAAAAAAAAACACCAGAACTAGAACTATACTCAGCAATGACAAGTAAAAGCCCACATACATGAAAATTTTCTGTTACAGTAGGAACAAACAGAAGTAAAGTGGAATGAAATGTATGATCCATGCATGTTGATAAGTATGTTCAATAAGAAAATCAAACTTTTTTTTTATTCTTATTAATTGTTTCCGATTCATCAGCTCTCTTTTTCTTTAGTAAAATAAATAATAATACTAATCAAGATATAAAATAACTTAAATATGATTGTTCAAAAAAAAAAAACTCAAATATGGTTTTTAATTCTTAATTATTCCGATTGTTTTCCAAATATTGTATTAAAAAAATTTTCAAATCAAGAAGTTACAATTGTTCCAACTGCCACAAAAAATCAAGTTACCTTTGTGTGGTCGCATGGGATAGTTCAAGTCGGATGGTAACATTTGCCATACTGGCCATATTATGAAGCACACGGTTTGGATGGTCTGGATTGCCATACACGTATGCAACATGTATGGTGGATGAGTAGCATATAAAAACATCGTGGTTGAGGATCACCAATCTAGTCCATATGTAGATGAGAAATGGCTCCAGCGCTCCTAGTTGCAATGTGACCCTTAGTCCAATCCATTGAACCGGACTTGTTCATTAGGCCCAACACATTTTTCACGGACAACCATGCAAACACTACACCGATTAACCATTTGATCAATTGCCTTTATTGTGGACGGTCCAGATTGTTTAAACAAAAATAGATCAAACCAATAAATTTGGTCCATTAATTTTTCAGGGACAATCAGGGATTGCTATGGATATAGCAAACAAGGCAAATCAAAGAAGTATTGGATCATCCGATTACTGAAATTTTTGCATGGCGGCCATGAAATGTGTTTTGGATTTGACAATTCCGTTTGCATCAAGCGAATGTATAGAATGTACTCATGTAGCCATCCTCTTACAATGTTGGTCTGAAACTACTATCGAAATATAATTTGAATTATTATTATTAAAAATTAAAAATTAAAATTAAAATTAAAATAAAATAAAATAAAAACTACACGCAGTCAATTCTCTCATATTGGTCTAGGACCATGTAGGCTCACTATGTACACCTGGACAAAAATCAGGTTGGTCATCTCATCAAACAGGTCACTCAACTTTGAGCATTGAACATTTTGCAAAACGTTCTTACCATCATTCGCCTGTCTACATAGGCATGGCCTCCTGATGAAATTGACCAGCCCGATTGCAGCTAGGTCATCTGCAGAGTATGGTCTCCCTCAGGGCAGGTACCAGTACTTCACTAGGATAGTGGGCCAAAGGGTTGTCCCACACCTACAATCATCAAATGCTGCTGCTGCTTTTTTTATGTCAACATAGTGTAGCATTGCAAGATCATTCCTTCAAATAAAAAAAGCATTAAAAAAAAATAAAATGAAAGGGTCTCTCCCTCTAATTTCCCTTTCTGGCCAAACTTTCTTTCAGTTCCCATCCATATTCAATGGAATTGAAACTAAAATGCTCATCAGTCTAACACCCAAATATGAAAAGAGTATCACTATTCATTAGTAACAAATAAGGGCCAGTAGTTCCCTTGAAGAGGAAGACCAAACTCAGGCAGTTGGAGCACCCACATCTTTGATTGATTCACGCCATGCAAACTCCCTCGCACCATCCTTGTCAACGATTTTGATCACAAAGTTCGGTGGTGCAACCACCAGCCTCGACCGGATTTCCATGATGCACTTGTCGACCAGATCGATCGCTTCTTCCACTGACATCCCTCCGTGATAGTGCCTGTCCATCAGCGCAAGACAGAAGTAGGATCCATAGCCGAATGCACCTTTGTCGATCTTGTGGAGAGTTGCAATGTAGTCAATGTAGTAGAGAGATGGGCCGGTTTCCTTGTCGTAACCAGCCAGGAGAATGTTGACAAAGTACGGATTCTGGAAAACCACATCAAATCACAGTTGAGATATCTCTGACTTCTTATTTAGGGCAGAGAAAGCAGGAAAATGCAACATTTAATGTGTGCCATTGTTTGTGCCACCACAACTCTACCAAAGCATGTTGAGTAAGCTTGGGGAACACTGGAAGCCATGATCAAATGCTTTGGTATAACTCGTCCGCATGGGTATTTTGGGTCGGGGGACCTCAGGTTGGGTCTCGAGTTTGGTCGGGCCACAGGTTAACCCAACTTGATGTTAGGTTGGGCTCGGGTTGATCCTCAACCCCACCCGACCCACCGAAGTTGCACACCTAACATCATCCTCTACCCAACCTAGGAGCCAGCTTATAATTGCACAAAGCATCAAGTGAAGCAGGAACAAACTCGAGTGCGGGAGCGGGGAAGTGTATGCTTCAAAATGGTCGCAAGGATACATAGCTATGGAAATAATTGAGATTACGTGCATGGGCCATTTAATGGGAATTCATAGAAATATAATTATTTTCAAGATGTATGCATAGGTCAACGTGTCAAGATTGCTAGGAAAGATATGTTCTCGTTACATAGAAAATGAGAACAAGAAGGTTGGCCTTTCCCATGCAAATCAAAGGATCTGCCATTTGTCTTTAATTTCCTAGTGGAACAGATCAAACTGAAGCTCATGGAGATTTTCCTTGACTGGAACCCAAATGTAGACTAAATATCATCTAAAGCTTGTAGAGAAAAATAGTAGTGCCAAAAACTTGAAGGGCCAAATGCTAATTCCAGCAGAAATGAGATACTAATTGGATGAATGTCTATCTCCAACCATAAAGGTTGAAAAGCTACCAATAACCCTCAAAACCATGCAGTTAAATGGAAATAAGACAGCTGTGAGAATAGAAACCCGGTAAACATGCAGGCAAACTAATACATGATGTGCCACCATAGGAATTTGCATTTAAGGCCAGACAGTCACGTATATAAAAACAGCTTAATGACATAATTCCCCGAAAGATATAATAATAAAAAATTATTATTAAAAAAACCAAAGACATCAATAGGATGTCCACAAGACAAGGAAGAATGATAGCTTCCAAACATGGATCCTTAAATACATTGAGAAGTGACAATAGCAAGAAATTCATTGCCTTAAAGAGAATCATCATGCACCAAGTTGTTCACTTCCAAATGTGGATCCTTTGATACATTTTTTTTTTTCTTTTTTCTTTTTTTAACCACACGCACACACACGCCGAAGTGGGATTTCACCACCTATGGGTTTCTAACCCAAGACCTCATGTTGAAACTCCTCAGAGTGTACCACTGGGGCAAGGACTGGAACCCAATAGAATATTTGGCAAGAGTGGGATAGATCCTTCGATACATTGAGAAGCTACAATAGCAAGAAATTCATTGCCTGAAAGAGAATCGTCAATGCACCAAGTTGTTGTCTTGGAACTATGACATTTTTCTGTTATCTAATTTACAAGCAATCAGGCAAACAACAATTTGTAACAACCCTAATATGTGATTACTGTATTGTAACGCGATAACCAGCAGAAGGACAAGAACAAACTTTCGATAGACATGCGTCAATATTTCCCATAAGCATGAAATCAACAAAGAAAATAGAGCTCTCTCATAGAATTTTTCTCACTGCACTATTTTCAGAGAAATCAAAGAAAGATTTGACAGAAAGAGTTCAAGACAGAAGACCAATGTAACTACTAATTTAGATCACCAACAGAAGCTGGGTTTCAACAGTGAGGTCATGGGTTGGGTTCGAGTACTCGTGTGGTGTGTGTAAAATAAAATAAAGTTAAACAAGAAGATCACCAACAGAAGCTGGCAGTCCACAACTCGAAACACATCCAATAAAGAAATATAAATGAACATGTGACATGAAATACACAACAATTTAGATTAGCATGAAATACATTTAACAACTTAAATCTCTTGATGTTAGTTTCACTGAAGAGTGGGTGTGGTGCAACAATTCCTTGGAAGCTCAACCTTCTAAAGTACGGATGGTGGTTCAAACATCAAGGAAAAGACAGGGAATGGTTATTCCATACTACAGTTTTCAATGCTAATGTCTAAAAATCAAAGGCATCAATAGAACCATAAGATCATCTCAACTGATCACTAAATTACATATGAATAACAACAGGATCCTAGTATTAAAAATAGAATTTTCAGTATTTTAGGGCCTGTTTGGATGATGCTGGATGATGCCTAGAACCCTGCTCAATCTTTTTGAACGGAGTTTTGGAAATGAAAAGTATTCCTGACATGTTTGGGTGACACTCCTAAAACACTGTTCCTACGAACAGCACGTTGCCATTAATTTTAGTTAACATAAGAGGCTTTTTTTTCTTTTCTTTTTTTAAGGTACATATGGGGATGTTTTTCTGCTCATGAAGCAAGGTTTATGGGTGGGACTACTCTGTTAAGGAACAAAGTTGGTACTCATGCGTTTAGAGATTGTAGATGTGGCATGTATGAATTCGAATCAAACCGATCAAATTGTGGGCATTGCTGTGGATAGATCGCCATACAGAAATTAGATTGGTTGAAAAAATGTAGCCTCTGATTTGTTTTCTAGTTTCAGACCATTGCTTCTACCATCCACTAAATGTCCACCAATCTACTAGATAGATAATCAAATCAATGTTTTTTTCTTTTCTTGGTAAATGATCCTTCAGTATCGGGTCACATTTTGGATGGTTTAGATTGAGTTAAATTTATCCAATGAGTGTAATTTATTATTGCCAGTGTATCAACCATCTCACTGCCGACTGCTGAGTATAAACAAGTTTTCTACTTTGGTATGAAGCCAGCAAATAGTTATGCTAAACTTCTATCACTGTCCACAATAATTTTGACGATAATGGTGATTCATTCTCATCAAATGTGACACTTGTGTACAGCTATCCAGACTACCAAAATCCTACGGCATGTTGTGCATGGAGTATTTCTCGATAATTACATTGTGTACCATCCAGACTACCAAAATCCTAGGGCATGTTGTGCATGGAGTATCTCTCGATAGTTACATTACTCGATCAATCCTAATAATCCAATTGATGATTCTCAACTGGATGGTTAAAAGTAAAATAGAAAGTGGTTCAAATTCCGAAGGAAAAATTAGACGATTAGTATCATCAGTTCATTGTAATTGTTGGGTTATACTCCAGCCACAATTAGGCTAGCAATTTGAATGGTTTCAATTGTCATATACTTTACCATGTGTACAGTTGAAGATGCAAAGCCTTTTTTTTCTTTTTTAAATTTTGGTTAACTATCATCAGAGTGTTGATTCCTATGAACCAGTTCATCACCATTTTGCAAATGGTAGTCATCTTCCTCACATGTGGCACTCATGTACAGCCATTCAAACAATCTGAAGTGTGGGGCACATTGTGGATAGAACAGATCTCGAAACTCAATACCTATCAACCAATCCTAACCATCCAATTGATGGTTAAAAGTAAAATGTGAGAGGCTCAATTCCAAGGGAAAAATCTGGTAGTTACGATTGAGCCAAAGATACAGTCAGTCTAGATCATCACACAACAATGTCATGTGTTCATTGGAAGATTTACCACCATTAGTGAAATGGTGCCAAACCATCATAGGGGTCTAGTCCAATCACAAAATATCAACTAAGGTTGAACCATCATACAGGTCTAGCCCACACATAAACATTGATGAACTATCACATTATGCCATGGGTGACAATGGTGTTGATAATTGCCTTATACTGCATTAACTCTTCATAAAATGATTTTTAACATTGGACACCCAAACAACATTATAGGAAAATGTATAAAAGGAGACACTGCACCCAAACATCATGAAATGAGTTTTCAAAAACTGCATTTCCAGTCCTGCATTTCCATTGAATGGAGTTTTGATAAATTAATTTCTGGACTGTCATTCAAACACAGCCTTTACTTCTTTCACACAAAATTTCACCATTTAACCTCTGATGTATTTTTTATTTTATTATTATTTTTTTAAAAAAAAAGTCTTCTTCTGGCAAGGATAACATTTCTGCTTCCTGCAAAAGAGGGGGCATGTACTAGGCAATAGTCTTGTATACTTATTCAAATAGAGCCGTAAAGACCAGCAATGCAGAAGCAATAATCTATAGGTTTCGATTATTGACTTCAAATTTATACAAAATAGTGAAGATGTCAATTTATAGAATGCTGTATGCAAAAACTGGAAACTTAGTTGATGATCAGGGCTGATGATGCCTCCGTTTCTAATCTCCAAACAACGCTGCGCTGTTTCGAGGCAGTTTCGGGCCTTAAGATTAATAAGGCCAAATCTAAGTTGTATGGTATGAATGTGTCGGACCAGATGCTGGCTGCGTACACGGCTATGCTGGGCTGTTCGTCGGCTTCCTTCCCTACCACTTTCGTTGGTCTTCCCCTTTTAGTTGGTCCTCCCCCCCTGGAAATGTGGGACAAAATCGTCGCCAAAGTTCAAAAGAAGCTGGCGACGTGGCAGTGTCGATATCTATCGCTTGGAGGTCGAATCACGTTAATCAAATCAGTTCTGTCTAATCTCCCCATTTACTATATGTCTCTATTTCGCTGCCCTGCTTCTGTTCTAAATCGTATAGATGCGCTCAGAAGGAGTTTTCTCTGGTGCGGTAAGGATAATCTCAGCAAATTCCATTTGATGGAGTGGAATGAAGTCTGTTCTCACTTTAAGAATGGGGGAGCTAACATCAAGAACCTCAAGATTATGAATGCTGCTCTCCTCGGCAAGTGGATTTGGCGTTTGGGAAATGAAGCGGGAGCTTTGTGGAACTTTATAGTCAAAGGTAAATACGGTAGCACTACAGGAGACTGGTGGACGAAAGATTCTTCTTCCTATAGAGCCTCCTTTCTTTGGAAAGGCATCCTTCGTCACAAAACAAAGGTGCTTTCTCACATACGCTTCGCTCTGGGTAATGGGTCGAGAATTCGGTTTTGGGAAGACCTCTGGATAGGTGACAGTACTTTGAAAAGAAGATTCCCAGCCATTTACGACATTGTCATCGATAAGGACAGTTTGGTAGCTACTAATTTCTCCTTCTCAGATCGTGGTGGAGGTTGGGAAATCAATTGTGTGAGGAATCTTAGGGACTGGGAGGCTGATGAATATACGGCCGTTCTCCAATATCTGTCCCCCATAACTCCAGATGTTTCTAATCCAGATAAACTTTACTGGAATTGTCATAGCTCTGGGATTTTTTCTGTTAAATCGTTCTATATGGTCATGCTCCCCACTACGGTTTCTAATCAGCCAAGCAGTCCGTTCATCTGAAAATATGCAGCTCCCCCAAAGTTCATCTGCTTCAGTTGGCTGCTGGCCAAGAATCGGATCCTCACTATTGACAACCTCAGGAAGCGTGGGATGCAAATTGTTAACATCTGCAGCTGTTGCATGCGAAGTGAAGAGACAGTGAATCATCTGTTTGTTCATTGCCCTTTTATTACTCTGATTTACTGGGACTTCTGGTATAGATTCAATTTCATCGGTTGCTGTCCGAACTCTGCTGCGTCATTGATTCGAGTTTGGCACGGTCACAAAATCGGTAAAGTGAAATCTAAGATTTGGAGAATGGCAATTATTGCTATATGGTGGGCAATCTGGATGGAAAGGAATGATAGAGTGTTTAATGACCGACATACGACGCCTAAATCTGTGGGTTCTCATGCTAAAAAGATGCTTGTAGAATGGGTGACCAATGTAATGGGCTTAAAAGATTTCGATTTTCTTTTCTTAGGTCCCTAATGTTCTCTTTTTGGCTGCTAGCTCAGCAGTCCTTTGTACGCTTTTCTTCCTTAATGCATTTTCTCTGTTGCCTTTAAAAAAAAAAAAAACTGGAAACTTGGGATTTTGGGTTTGCAAGAAGCGCGCTTTTACAGAGAGTGAGAGAATTTAAAAAGAAAAAGAAAAGAACAAACTATATATATATATATATATATATATATATATACAGAAAAAGGAAAATGACATGACATGTATGTGGTCTACAGCAACATATTTCCATCTTTCCAGGTTCCCACAATGTTTCCATCTTTATTGAGCGAGGAAGTATGTTTCAACAGTGACAATTCATCACTATCATCATCTAAGCGTTATCCTAACTAATTGGAGTTGTGGCCAAATCTTCACACCAGCAGATGGCTGACACAACCCTTCACCCAGGTTGGGACTGGCAATGATAGCACAAAACTCCCACGGCAAACAATGCAATTGCTTTTTTCTTCTTTCTTTCTTTTCTGTTTTGAATGATGGGCATTCAAGGAAGAACATGTTCATAGGATGTGTAGCTGAAGTGAGGATGTTGTGAATTGTGATAGATAGGTGTCAAGATGAGGAATTATAGAATGAGAATAGAATGCATTTGAGGGAGTTTAGAAGGAGCAACAATGTGATAAGATGAGGGAAAGCAGACTTAAGATGGTTTAGCCATGTGCAACAAAGATCAAGAACTGGCCCGGTTAGGAGTGAGTTGGTTCAATTTGAAGGTTCTAAAATGGCAAAGGGGCCCAAAAAGACATTGGGTGGAGATAGTAAGAAAAGATTTGATGGCCTATAGCTTTACTGAGGATGCAGTCCTTGCTAGGGTGGAATGGCTGAATAGGATTCACATAGCTGATCTCAATTAGTTGAGATCAGTGTTTTAAATAGTGAATAGCATCTAGTGTAGACTTCACCGCTCTGAAGCGTGGGGCTTACGCTACATAGCAAGTAGCGTAAGCTACACGCAAGTTCTAAATTTTTAATCAAGGCTGCGCTTGGTTACAATAATTCATGATATTTTGCACCAAATTAGACTGATTAATAACGAAAAGGCAATAATTAAGTATAAAGGTAAAGAAAGAGCAATGAAACTGATTTAATATTGTTACTTATATTATTTTACTAAAAGCATTGAAAAGATTAACTAATTTTTATTGAAAATATAACAAATCATTGAAAATATTAATTGATCTTAATGTTTTAGTGAAAATTCACTAGAATTGTGAGCTATGTAGCATGTAGCGCATGCAAATTATCATAGAGCGTAGGCTACGTGCAACTTAAGTTACTTTCATGAGCTACCTGGTGCTAAGGCTAAGCTATGCTATGTACTGTGTAAGCTACAAACTAAGTAGCATAGTTATTTAAAACACTAGTTGGAATAAGGTTTAGATGATGATAACCATTTTGCTAGCAAAAAGTAAACAAGGAAAAAACAAGGTGCAGAAAAAGGGATGATGAGAAATCATCCCTCACAAGACAACTACAAGAATGGGCCCCTTGGAAGCCACAGATAAGAATCAACATTCACGATGAAATAATACAGTTGTCTGTCATTATGTTAAGAGGAGGGAATTCTGCTAAATGCTGGGAGGGGCAGGCCCAGTAAACAGACGTGGAAAGAATGGAGTGATACATCTCCATTGAAGAAACCTTATCTTCAAAAATTCTCTATACAGTTGTCTGTCATTATGTTAAGAGGAGGCAATTCTGCTAAATGCTGGGAGGGGCAGGCCCAGTAAACAGACATGGAAAGAATGGAGTGATACATCTCCATTGAAGAAACCTTATCTTCAAAAATTCTATATACAGTTGTCTGTCATTATGTTAGAGTAGGCAGTTCTACTAAACACTGGGAGGGGCAGGCCCAGTCAACAAACATATACAGTTGTCTGTCATTATGTTAAGTAGCTCGCTACTCGACTCGAAAAACCTCGATTCGACTCGGTTCGAAACTGAGTTCGAGCCGAGTTGAGCTGATTTTTTTAGCTCGAAAAAATTTCAAACCGAGTTCGAGCTTGCCCGAGCTCGACTCGACTCGGATCAAACCAGTTCGGTGACTCAGTTACTTTGATATTGATGTTGCTCACCAAGTGTTTGATGAAATGACTCAATGAAGTGTGGCTGGTGGCAAGGAAGGTATGTATATGAAACAAATACCCTTTTTTTTCTCGATTTTTATGTTGCTTATAAGGTGTTTGATGAAATACGTGTAAAACCACTGTTGTTGTTTTACATACAGTGAGATTTTGAAGGTGCAGTCCATGTGTTTGTGAAAATGCTATACATGCGAACTTGGCTCGAACTGGCCCGAGCTACTGACCGAACCGAGTTGAGCTGGCCAGTCAGGCTCGAGGACCGAGCCGAGCCGAGTTCAAGTTGGCCAGTCAGGCTCGACTCGTGTACACCTTTACTCCTCAGTCTCAACAAAGATCACATGCAAATTGGACACAAGCCTAAAAAAGGATCAAATACTCCTGTGGTTGACTGTTGTCCATTTATTTGGGATTTGGGTATCGAGATCTCATTGGCTCGCTAATTGGGTTGCACCATTTTGGTACTAGGGCGGGTGATTGTGAGGATTTTCGACTCTACATCTCCTAATGGCTTTCAAATAGGGTGACACAGGAAGAGTTTGTGCAAGTAGACCCAATTGATCCGAGCACTCACAAGGCAAGATTTCAAAGTTGGAGCGCATGAACACATTGGGGAAGATTTCCACCCAAGGTCTTAACCAAAAGGGGTGGCCCTAGCTTGGGAAGACACCAACGATCAAATCCTTCAATTGTTGGAACATGACAAAGAGCCCAAAATTAAGGTAGAAATTCCAAAATTCCATGGTCGGTTATATGTTTAACAACTACATCAATCCACTAAGGAAATTGTGGACAATTGGAGAGTTAAATTAGTGGCTATGAGGTTTTCCAATCATGTGTTAGCATAGCGAAACAATCTCAAAGCCGAACGATTCCGTCAATGCAAGGAATAAGTAGATTCTTGGGAAAAGATGAAAAAGAAGTTAAAAGGGAGGTTCGTACCCATGACTCATGCCCATGGCCTCTATCAAAGATGTCACAATCATGTTAAGAGTCGGTAATGAATACATCGAGAAGTAGAGCTAGGCACAGGATGAGTCGACTCGGCAGACTTGACTCGTCCGACTCGTTCAAACCTGACTCAACCCAAATCGAATGGGTGAGTCGATCCAAACTGAGATCTGAACTCAAATAGAGTCGAGTCCGGGTCACATAGTAACTCGACTCGACTCAACTCGAAATTCGACTCGGTACTGACAGTACTCAATCCGAAACCCAACTCGACTCGGGTTCGGGTAGTGTAAACTAAATCTAATCTAACCTACCGGCCGCACCCGACCCAACTTCTCTCCCTCCCTCCTCTCCCGAGCTCGACAGCCACCCACCACCACCAGGCCACCCTCCTCTCTCTCTCATCCACTCCCTCCCTCATCTCCTGCACCCGACAGCCACCAACTCAGCAACTAATCTCGACTAAGCAGCTCGTCCGCACCCACCCGCTCGCCGCTGACTCTCGACAGCCACCCAACTCTCCAAATCAACTAATCAAGGAAATTTTATGTTCGAGAAGACTTATATTTTATGATTTTCATCTATTCTTATGAAATACAACATGTTGGGGTATTCTAATTTTGGGGTTTTGTGAAATGGGGGTCGAGTGGGATTGAATGGACGAATTGGAATGGGTTGGGGGATTGTATTTGGCCCAGGATGGCTCGGGTGCATCCGAGCTGGCTATGGTGCGTTCGAGCTAGCTTAGGCTAAGCCACCCCTTATTGCTTAACTTATTATTATGCATTAGACAGTTTAGCCTAATGTGGTTTATTTTTGTGAATTATGGATTACATTGCTTATTTCTTAGCTTATTATTGTGCATTAAACAGTTAGCCTAATGTGGTTTATTTTTGTGGATTATGGATTACATTGCTTATTGCTTAGCTTATTATTATGCATTAGATAGTTAGCCTAATGTGGTTTATTTTTGTGAATTAGACAATTAGTGGTTTATTTTTTAGAATTATGGATTACATTGCTTATTGCTTAGCTTATTAGCGTGCACTAGACAACTAGCCTAACATGGTTTATTTTTGTGAATTAGACAATTAGTGGTTTTTTTTTTGTGAATTATGGATTACATGCTTAACTTATTATTGTGCATTGGACAGTTAGCTTAATGTGGTTTATTTTTGTGAATTAGACAATTATTTACCATTTAGAGGATTTCTATGTGGCCAAGCTTAGATATAGTGTGTTTTTGGTGGCATAGAAATCGCCCTCATTGTCCTATTTTGAACAGTTTAAGGTTAGATAGATAGTATGATTACATATAAGTTATAACCTATTTAAATACCCATGCCTATTATGCGCTCAATCTCCTCATTTCTCTCTGAATACGTTTCTTCTTTTTTATTTCTCATGTCAAATATCTTCATATTGTTTAGACATTTGGCATGTGAATGAAATGGAAGGTCAACTTATCTAGAGAAACGGAGAGATGCCGACGGAATTTTGACGTGGGCGTTTAAATGAGAATGTAAAAGTATTACAATCTATCCAACCTTAGATGGGTAACGAATTTAGGATTTAGCATATACTTTTAAGGTATTATAGTGCTAGTTTGATTTACTATCTTTCAATTAGTAAATGATTAGTGAGGAAATTCCCAATACCCCTGGCGATTTGTCAATCACTTCACCGATAATCATGGATAAATGATTAGGTCTACAAGATGAAGAGGTGCACATTTAGATTAGAGTTCAATAAAAGGGGAAAAAATCGGTAATGTGGAAAGATTTTGAAGTAACCCTAAAGAACGGCATGGTAAAGATACAATGCAAGTACTGCAAGGCTCGATATGCTAAACAAGTAGACAGGTCGACCACAACTCTAAAGAAACACCTATTGAAATGTTATAAAAAAGTGAGAAGTCAGACATCAGGTTAACAAACACTTTCATTTACCCGATCTGTGGTGGATCCGTCGCAAGGTACCTTGTCCACTTATAAGTATAACAGGAACCATGTGAATGAGTTGACGGCCAAATTTATTATTGCAAATGAAAAACCATTTCAGATGGTAGAGAGTCCGTCTTTTGTCGAATTAGTTAAAGGCCTTAACCTCATATACGTGAATGTCTCATGTACAATAATAAAAATAGTGTGCATGAAGATGTATGTAAGCGAAAAGGTCAAGTTGAAAGGATGGTATCGGTTTCCCGAATTAACCCAACATCGATTTGTGGACAACATCCAATCAATGAATGTGGTATATGTCACTAACTGTCTACTACGTTGATGAATGGAGGCTCTGCAAAAGAATTATAAACTTCCGCTATCTTGCGCCTCCTCACACTGGTTTGATGATTTCAAACTGCATCTACAGATGCCTTGTGGAGTGGGGCATTAAGAAGAAAATCCCCTTGATAACTTTAGATAATGCCTCTACAAACAATTTTGCAAAACCAGTTTAGGGCCACTAGTGACTTGTATTTCGGTGAGAAAACATTTCATGTTAGGCATTGTGCCCACATCCTAAACTTGATTTTACAAGATGACCTTAAAACAATTGAGCCAACAATCAAGAACATAAGAGAGTGTGTGAAGTACATAAGAGTGTCACCTTCACAATTAAATACATGGAATGAGATCGTGAAAGAGTTGAATTTGTCATCTCAAATAACGATGAAGCTGGATGTCATGACATGTTAGAATTCAACTTACAAAATATTGGATTTAGCGTTAGCTTTCAGAGATGCATTCTCTCACCATGCGGAGTGTAATAGTGTGTATCAGTGGTTGCCTTCTGATGATGATTGAAGAAGAGTTGAAGCAGTTCACACGTTTCTTTCATTTTTTTTATGAGACAACGAAGATCTTTTCAGGAAGCAAGTATCCAACAATAAATAAATTTCTGCCAGAACTTTGGAGAGTAAAGGATGTTTGCACAGAAGTTATAGTGGACCAGACTTTCTACAAATAAGGACTATAGGTATGCAGTTAAAGTTTGATAAGTATTTGTCTAAGTGCAGTTTGGTAATGGTCGTTGTAGTCGTTCTTGATCCTCGATAAAAGATGTTAATGATTATATTCATTTTTAAAAAGCTGCATGGTGAGAAAAGTGCCATGAAGGTCGATAAGAATCATGATTAAGTTGGAGATACATACAATTTCTATGTAGAAACTTTGGGGGCTACAAAAGACAATACCACAAGTCAGACTCATCAAGTAGGTTTTAGTTCTAGTGTTACTGAACAATGAAATACGATCGACAATTTTATGCCTTTCATGGTACAAGTTGAGACCCAAATGCAGACAACCCAAACAAAACTTGACCACCATCTCAAGGAGGCAATTGTAAAGTACGAAGGCAAAGAAATTGATGTTTTAGACTTGTGGAAGTCGAAAGCCCATGAATCACAATACTCTGTGCTCTCATTGATGGCATGAGACATTGTCAATTCCAATTTCAACTGTGGCATTAGAATCTTCTTTCAGCACGGGGAGTAGGGTCGTGAACAAGTATCAAAGTTCACTTACACCGAAATCAGTTGAAGTGCTCATTTGTACACAGGATTGGTTGTGTCCAATCTGAGGAAAAGGCAATTCTGTTGATGAGTTTGAGGAATAGGAGAGTGAGAAGCAAGATGAGACAATACCTACAACAGTTGCATGAAGCAAGATGAGATAGTACCTTCTATTTCCCTTGCATTTACTTATGACAATTTGACAGTGATTATTTATGGACTTGAATTGTAACATTTAATGGGTGAATGGATATTTTCTATGCTTCTCAGCTTATGTATTTTTAAAAAATATATATATATATATTTCTCCTCTTTTCGTTTATGATTTTAAATGATTTAATGTTTCTTATATCTCATATGGTTGGCTAGTTGTGTTTGTTTATATTCATTCAAGTATTTATGTTGCCCCAACTAACCAAATATTATTTCTTTCAAAATTCATACTTATAAATATGTCATCGGAAGATGATCCATCGACAGATATTTGGGATTATGGAGCCTAAGCCTACTCTCAGGACAGAAAGATAAAGTTACAGTGCAAGTTGTTTGTAAACAAAACAAATCAGGTAAAATTACATTTGGCTTGTCGGGGAGGAGACGTTACCCCCATGTAGCAAAGCTCCTCCAGAAGTCCGGGATTTTTTTTCGAGACATTCTTGACTCAAATACAAAGGCTCCCACCTCTTCCCTTATAGCCAATCCAACCAACCATAGAAGATATAGAAGTAGGCCTATTATAAATGAAGAAGGGTCAAGCAGAGGAAGAGCACTCACACCTAGTAAAGAAGAAGAAGACAGACTATTAAGGGAACAAGAAGAACGAGATTATAAAGAAGCCGCAAAACAAAGTCTGGAATTGGCATCCGGGACAAGACATAACTCCCCCCCAAGAGACAACATGATGACATGCGATAAATCATCGAAGTCTCTTAAAGTCTCACTGCATTCTATAGGTGGTTGGGAATCCCGTATAAATCGGATCATGAAAAGAGGTTGAAAAAACTCGTTAAATCTATGAATGAGGATGATGGAAAGGCATCTCCACCATCCAATTCAGAAGAGGTAAACAACCATCTTTTAAACACCTCCAACTCAAACTCAGCCCAGAGTTCTCTCGTTGTCCAAGCCATAAAAAGAGAACCAAATGATGATTCTAGCGAAAAAGGTGGAGGGGGTTACTATTATGGATAACGTTACTCGGGTTACACACCACAAAGGCATTTCATCATATAGAGGATATTGAATGGATGAATGGTTTGTATGTGCAACTCCATCTCTGAGATTTTGAACATACTTTTGAGTTTTCACAATGCTTATTTACTTTGTTCATTTTTTTTCTATTACAAATTACTTATGACAATGTTTATTCTGAACAACTCAACTCAAGCACACTACTAAATCGAGATAAAAAGAGGACCTCGTTTTTGGCAAAGTGCTTGACATATGTGTGGATGGTTGAGATCCAAAGTATGAATTCATATCCAACGAATGATATTTATTCAATGATTCTCACTTATGCATTCCCAAAGGATTGTTGCAAGAGAAGATCCTATGCAAGCTATACAAAGGAAGATTGGGTGGAGACTTTAGAAGAGAAAACATAGGCCTCAGTTGAGGAAAAAATACTATCGGCCTTGTATGTGTCGTGATTTTGAACAGTTCATGGCACAATGCCGCTGATGTCGGGTCTCTGAAGGTCGTGTGCAGAATACCAACCTTTATACTGAACAAACCAAAGTAGTTAATAAGAGCCTTCATAATCTCTTGAGGGGTATCGTAGGCAACAACGTATCTCAATGAGACTTGGCTCTACCCAAGCCAAGTTTGCCTACAACAACTCGATAAATCGCACAATAAAAAAAATCCCTATTTGAAACCATAAATGGGATAAGTCCATACCAAGTACTTGACTTGGTACCATAAGACTTACCGGTACAAAATCAAATGAGCGAAGATGTTAATGCTTTTATTAAGCACATCCAAGACTTGTAAGCTCAAAAGATTAAAGAGAGCAACACCAGGTACCAAGCTGCGAATGAACATCAGTGGAAAAAGAAATATAAAGAAAGTGATTTAGTTATGGTTTTATCTCCGCAGAGAAAGGTTTCGAGGAAAATTTACAACAAGATCAAGTCTAAGAAGATTTGTCCATGCCAAGTCAAGAGAAAGTTGGATGACGATACCTATATGATCGAGTTGCGAGATGAAATAGGTATCTCGCCAACTTTCAATGTGGTGGATTTGTTTGAGTAACAAGAGGAGGCGTCTGAAGTGCAAGATGAAGTCATTATCGATATGGATAAATAACTCTTGAAAAAGAAAATATATATAAAAATAAAAAAAAAAAATAAAAAAAGCTAAAGGAGTGTTAGGTTGTAATTTTTTGTGCTTTCTTGGCGTCCTTCTAATAAATTGATCAATTACTCAAAAAAAAGGAAAAAAAAAAAAAAAAAAAGTTGAACACGCGTTGCACATGGAGACAACTGTCACTCGATGGTGCCAATACAAGCAATACTTGGTGAATGGAAGAATAAACCCTATTCTCAATGCACATGGATCACAAGTGACGAATTAAAAAGATTGGATCGGAATCTCCTACTTGTATGAAACATCCAACTCACCGAAGTCGAGTTCTTTCCAAGTCGGGGAGAATGATACAGGCCCATAGCCCACTATAAAGCTTAACATGTGCTGATTTTGGACTTTTATTGATAAATTTGGGCCTAAATATCAAGAACTATAATTTACTATTTATGGAAGATATGGAGGCTGGTTTAAAGATGTGATTGGAGATATAAGGGGATGTGATTGAAAATATGGGAATAATTTAACGATGTGATTGGAGATTTTGAGGATTATTTCCATATTTGTTTTTACCATTATTAGGCATGTTGCCATCTTAGGTAGACTATATTTAAAATCAATCTAATAGTTGAGGAGATTTCCATTAAATATTCAAATCTCTAACACCTTTCCCCAAGAGAGCCCAATTCTTTTCCGAAATATTCCCCACCCCAATGCCTCTTCTCCAACTTTTTGCACGTCTTCCCACTTTACAAGGTAAAAATCTCTCCTCTTCCTTGTCAAAGGAAGTCCCTTTCCATTTTATTTATTCTTTTCGAGGCCGTTGTATGCATTTAGAACATGCAAAGGAAGTAAACTTGTGATTCTTACTTCAAGGGTAAATAGGAGCGTTTCCACTTAGCAAGCCTTCTCTCGATCTTTTCAGATCCCACAATAAATAGGCTGAGGCTTTGCCCCCGACTGGGAGACCAAGATATTCCAATGAACAAGTTTCTTTTTTTTTTCCGCAAACCATCCAATTAGCAAGAGCTTGCCCCTCTTCCTTAGATATAGCCATCGCTAGTTCCCTACCAAGGCACTCTTCCTAACATTCACTCAAAGAGCAAATATTGAACCTTCATCTGCTCCAAAGAAAAAGCAAACAAAACAAGAGTTGTCTGCAAGAGCAAACAAAAGATGGGAGATAAGTAATTTTGGTGATCTAACATTGAACCCTCTCAATAGATCAAGATTGATAGCTTTCTCCAACATCTCCAAGCTCTCGACCACGATAGAAAAAGGAAAGAAGAGAGATTCCCCTTGTCAAAGAACTCTAAAGTTAGAAAAAGGAAAAGAAAAAAAGCCATGTGGCAAACTATTGACTAGGATCAAGAATGACGCCAACCCGCTCTAAAACCCATCCTAGAAAGGGAATACTCCAAAATGCTCCAATCTACATGGGTCATCATCATGGTGTGCCGTAAAGGTAACGGTGGCAACCGTTACAGGTTACGGGGTTGTAACAGCCATTATGAAAAAAAAAAAAAAAAAATGACCCATAATTGCCATTAACGACACATTGCGTCCCCTATACAGGCCATAACAGCCCTGTAATTGAATGTTATGGGGAATATACAGGTTTTCCATACTTTTTAATCAACATTACAGGGCAGATACAGGTTTTACAAGATTTTTTATTTCAATAAAAAAAATAATAATAATAAAAAGAGACCGCAATGGCCATTATAGGGGCTATAACAGCCGTTACGATCGTAAAGGTACGATGGTGGCCGTTACGGCCACCGTTACCGTTATAGGACACTCATCATAGACTTTTCCATGTCCAACTTGACAAAAATGCCGCCCATGCCACTCCTTTTCCTCGAGTCAAATGCACTCATCAGCCTTGAGGATGTCGACTAAATTTTCTCTCCTCCACAAATTCCCTTTGAGAGATCACTTAGCACATAACTTCCCTCAACCTAATCAAAAGACATTTTGCAAGGATTTTGTATTTGTTGTCAACTAGGCTAATCGTCCTATATTCCCTTAAGTCAGTGGCTTCCTTGAATTTTAGGATAAGAGTGATTAAAGTATTATTAAGGCTTTTATTGAGAATCACTTGCTCGTGAAATTCTCTCATAATGCTCAAAACATTGCCTTGGACAATGTTTCAATAGACTTGAAAGAAAGCCTGTGAGAAACCATCATTCCCAAGCACCTCCCCTATCCATATCTCAAATAGCCTTATGAACTACTTTTGCAAAATCTCGTCCTAACAATGCCATCATATCGCAAGATAATTGATTAAAACTTAGCCCATCAAGAGGTGGCCGTTGAAAGACACCCTTGGAGTAAATTTAATAGAAAATTTGAGTTATCTTTAGTTTGTATAGGATCATCACCAACTCCCCCATATCATGATCTTTTTAAATATGGTTATGCTCACATCACCCATACGTAATCCTCTGGAAAAGAAGAAGAGAAGAAGAGCTTTGAATCCACTCCTTCAACCATGTAGCCCTCTCCTTCAAATTGATGGTGTTGAATTCCCCACCAACATATTAAGAAAGATTCCACCATCTAATAAGTGAAGAAAGCTCAACTCATAACTCCTCGGTCATTTGGATTATATTGACATCGAAACCCACCAGAAATCTTCTTGGCGAAATTTAGTTAATATTGAAAACGATCCTTCTATTTCATCATCTATTATCAGTCTATTAGAGCTCCACATTATAATAATGTTGTCAACACTCCCCCTTGCTGGAGGAAAGCGAAAGCCTTTGTTTGTGGTGTCCCACAGATCTTTGACAACTCTATCATCCACATCCTCTATTTTGGATTCTTGTAGAGAACAGCATCCACTTTTCTTCTATGAAGTATATCTTTGGCAGCCTATCTTCTATAAAGGTTGCCTAGCCTTCTGACATTCCAAGAGATCGCTTTCATTAGTCCATCAGTTCCGCCCTTGCCTCCCTTGTACTATACACCCTTATCTATCTCCCCTCTAGCGAGTCGCAAAAGAATTCTTGAGATGTTATGTCGTCATGAACTCTGCAGCACCCTCTTGTACAGAAACCATCTCGACCATTTGATCCGTGTCTCTACACTCCAACAAGTCAAACAGGTTCTTCAAATCACCAGCCTTCTCAAAAAAGGAAATCCACAAGTCAAGATTGAGGCCATTTTCGGATTGTTGCTACCTCTGTCACCTTGAACTTTCATACCTAATACATCTTGAAGTCTTGATAAAGCCAAAATGTCATTGCCAACCTTATTAGTCCCAAGTCACAACTAAGGCTCACCATTTTCGGAGCATCTGTGAATCTATCACCTTACACTTGCTTCCTAATCCATCCTAAGGTCTTAATGAAGCTAAAATGTCATCGTCAACCTTATCAGCACTCAGCTAGAGGATTGTCAGGATTTTTCCTTATAATCTTGTTTATTTATGTTTAATCATTTGCATCCTCTTTTGGATTTGCATTAAAGGAGACCCAAAGTCATCTCTTAGTAAATCTAACTTGATTCGGAGAAGACGTTGATGACAAATTGCAAGTCAATTGAGCATCCCCAATATCGATAATAGTAGGATGGTTAGCAATCACCATCCCCATTAACGGAAAAGCTACAAGTGTTGGCCTTTCATCACTAGTCCCTACACATGCGGGCATGTCCATCATGTAACCACCCTTGCTACAATCCTCCTCTTAGAATCTAGAAGGCGGATTAGACGAATAGAGGTTTGTACAAACTTCTACAAGCCCAAGCCTAGTAACATGCAAATTACTCGTCTTGCTGCAAGAGGGGCCCCTTTTCCTATTTCTCTTTACATGATTGTGTACTACATTATTTGACAACAATAATATGTACACTCATGAGATGAGACAAGAAAATGATCCTCGCCCACGCTCTTCTTGTGATATATAGTCCCTATACAAGCGGGCTTGTCCATCATGTAACCACCCTTTGCTACAATCTTCCTCTTGCACTCTATAAGGCGGATTCGATGAATAGAGGTTCACACAAACTTCTACAAGCCCAAGCCTAGTAAAATGCAAATTACCCGTCTTGTTGGCTCCTTTTTCTATTTCTCTTTATGTCATTATGTATTGAATATTTGAGGACAATAATATGTACACTCACAAGATGAGTTGAGACAAGAAAACGATCCTCGCCCACACTCTTCTCGAGATACATAGCTTTCTTGTTAAAAGCCTGGAATTCAAAATTCATGACAGCCATCTTAGCAGAGCAAACCATTTGATCCACTTGTCTTGTTTGCCATGAGATGGAAGCTTTTCGAATGATGTATGACTCCTTCTTTATCAGCGTGAATCGAGTAGGGGCATGTGTATGTCACTATAAACTTATACAATATGCTTCCTGCATCTCAGGGAAGACATTAATGAAAAATTGTTGACTAAGATTCTCCAATACCAGCCACAATATGATGGTTACCCGCCACAACCTCTTCATGGGCGTTGAACAAAAAAGCTGCAAGCTTTGGCCTTTCATCACTTGTCCCTATACAATGGGCCCGTCCATCATGTCACCACCCTTGCTACATTTTTTCTCTTACACTTTATGAGAAGGATTAGATTAATAGAGCCTTGCACAAGCTTCTTCAAGCCCAAGCCTATTAACATGTGAATTACTTGTCTCACTCACTGCAAGAGGGGGACTCTCTTTCCTATTTCTCTTTATGCGATTCTATGTTCTGAGATATTTGGGGATATGATAAGATTTACACTCGCAAGATGAGATGAGATGAGATGAGATGAGAAAGTGACCCTCACCCATACTCTAATCGCCATATACAACTCTTTTTTAAAAGGATGCAATTCAACATTCATGACGGTGATCTTAACAAGCGTCCAGCCAATTGGCACAAACATCCAATCCTAGCATGAGATGGAAGTTTTCCGGATGATGCATGATCACACATTTTATCAGCATGAACTAGAGAGGGGCATCTGTCCTCGATACATGACTGCAAACTTGTACAATAAGTGTTTCCAGCATTTCGATGAAAAGAAGGTGATTGAAGGTGTGGATCTCTCCCTTGAAGCGAGAAGAACTCCTAGCAAGCATTGGCACTGTTGGGACGTAAAAGCCCCATGCTGCCACCTTAGCCCCCGGTAGCAACGAAGCAATTCCCAAGAAACATGTTGTCTCCTCACCATAATCCCCATGAATCTTGTTTTTGCCCCACTAGAGGCTCGGAATTTCATCATTTTTTCGCCAAAGTAAATATTTCAATGGGCTTATTACAATCATTCTGTCAAATATCACATGTCCAATAATTTGGGATATTAAAGCTGATTTAGTTAATCAAATTCAGGTTCCTATGAATATACAAACAATTCCAATGCATTCCAATTACAAGCATCCAAACACAATTTTTTCGATTCCATTGCATTCCAATTACAAGCTGTCAAACACAACTGAAGATTCGGAATCACCTTGATTCTAATATAATTGTGATTTGGATTCCAATGCATTCCAAATACAAGCTCTCAAACGAGCCCAAGGGGCATGAATTATGCTACTTTGAGGATGATTATTGGGTTATTTCATAGGAGCATTCATTGCTTTGCAATTAGATTGTTTAGTCCTCTAATTGTCTCCCCATCACAGTCAGGATTGCCACCAAGGTCTGAGAGAAATAGAGAACTTATGTGAATCAGCATCTCGATTCCCTTCGAGGTCGTGAAGCACTAAGAACTTGTTCGGGGATGAATGAATTTTCACTCCACTGGTGCTTCTTGAGCTTGACAACTTTGAACTTCCAGATGGAAATTTCCTCTTAATTTATATGAAATCATTACCAACGTTCAGAGGAAGCTCCTCACGCAAATACATACGAGACTCCAGCTTATGAACAGGAATCATATCAGTGGTGCGATTGTGTTTCTACTTGCTAGAAAACAATTTATCTTTATTTTTATTCAAAAGGCAGAGAACCTTCTTTTTTTCAAAATGCAGTTATTCAAATTTGACACAAAATGGAGACTGTATTTTTATTTTTTTTGTGCTGCAGTATTCTAGGTTTGCATAGGAACTTGATAGCAAAACTAGCCACTTGAATCCTCAGTCATCGACTACAATGAGAGAGATTGAAAAAGAGAGGTGAGAACCCACTTACTAGAAAACTCAAAGACCTAAAGGTAAACTCTCCTTATAGCCTGCATGTCTTTTTACCAGTTGTAGTACATACTAATCCTTCTTGAATGCAAAATAATTCCATTGGTTCTAAAACAACATCATAGTCAATCCTAATCAAACCCAACAACCAGTAAAGGACAAAAAGATATAAAACTAGGATTCAATAACTTGTATCAAACCAACTAGGACACTTAATTAAGTTGCTAACCAAGTTACTGTAGTGTAGTATGCATCTTTAGTTGATTGGTACAGTGCATCAAAATTTCAATAGAATGATCCTACCATTTTTTTCCCAAAAGAAAAGTGCATTGACCCAGACCCTAACTAATGCTCCATACCCCATGTTCCCAACTAATCCAATCTCTTAACGACACCCCGAGTAAAGCAAGTACAAGTGCCAAGTCTGCCAAAAGATAAGCCATACTATACACACACACACACACACCCCAGTATCCTGCACACTGTCCGCAGGAGACCTTATCTACGGTCTTAAGGAGTGTCGGCTGAAGTGGACCTCCCAATGATGTTTAAATGAAATCCACCCCAATCACTAGGTGGGTCTCCCTGTTTTAACTGTAGGGCCCAAACATCAACCTGGTTCATGATTCAGGTGAGCCATTAAAAAAGGAAATAGTTTGGTAAAGGGATGCCCGCCAAGGTGTATATATACGTCATGGCGGGGTCCCCTTGATTGGCTGGTTTTTTAGCCCAATGCCTAAATTTGGATTACTCTCGTAATGGTCAGAGTGGATTTTTCAAATACATGATGTTGGGGTCCACCCGATAAACCACCAGTTACTGTCATTCACCAATCGCAGACCTTGCAACTAGTTCGGTGCTGAAAAATCTCCTAGGGCACACCATGATGTATGTGTCTTATACACGCCGTCCATCCATTTTTTCAGCTCATGTTGGGGCATGATCCCAAAAATGAGGAAGATCCAAATATCAGGTGGACCAGACCACTTCAAAAAAGGTGATTGAACGCCCACCGTTAGAAACTTTTTCCCACAAAAGCCTCGGATCAAGCTTATATTTGTGTTTTCCTTTCATCCAGGTCTATGTGACCTTATCAACAAGTTGGATGGCAAATAAACATTATAGTGGACCCTAATAAGTTTTTAATGGTGGGCGTTCAATCACCACTTTTTCCTGTGCTGTGGTCCACCTGGGATCTGGATATGCCCCATTTTTGAACTCATGCCTTGAATTGGTCTGGAAAAATGGACGGGCAGTGTGGATAAAACACATACATCATGGTGGGCCACTAAGCTTTTGCAGCACCAACCTATTGGCACCATCAACATGCATGTCATGCATGCCACATCAGTTACGTAGAGGACATTTACAGAATGGGTTGTATAGCTCAGGTAGGCCCCACCATTATGTATATAAAAAATCCATTCTGACTATCAGGTGATTCGACTATTTTTAAGCACAGGGCTGAAAAACAAGCTATTCAGGTGGACCACATGATTATAAACTGTGTACAAGGCCATGCCCGTCCTTCAAACTGTTTTCGTTAGTGTGGCCCACCTAAATCACGGATGGATCTGATTTTTTGGACCCAGGCCAAAAAATGTGTGCAATCTAAGGTTTGGATGGATTTCACATAATCATCACGATGGGCCTTGTAAAAAAATCAACAGTGCAACTGTTTCCTTTAATGTGGCCCACCTGAATCATAAATGTGGCTGATTTTTGGGCCCTAGCCCTACTATGAGCTGACACATCTGATGATTAGAATAGATTACTGAAACATTACAGTAGGGCCAACCTAATCCACGAGCCAACCGCCTCTTGGTGCGCAGGAAAGCAAGTTGCGGCCTGGTTCGCAGGAGACTGCAGTGCTATATATATATATGTATACATATATATACTGTACGTATATATACATGGTTCACAGGAGACCGCAGTGCTATAGATATACGTATACATATATATACATAGACACACACACACTAAACCGCAAAATGCAAAGCCCTCAAGTCTATATCACAAAAACCCTAGAATTCAAGCCTAACATGGTAGGAATGCCTAAGTGATAATCGTATTAGATGTATCATAGTATATATATCATAGAAGTCAAACCCAAATTATTGTAACAAAAAGCATAACCCTATTTCCAACCATAGTATTACTCTCTAGTAGGCTTCTATATTTAGGAGCCTTTTTAGGCCAACGTCTTCTAATTGAAGTAGAATTGTTGAGATGGGATTGGTCAGTGTAAGACTGAAGAACTAGTTATTTTAGGTAAGTAGATGTTGTTTCCTGACATTTAGAAAAAAAAAAAAAAAAAGTGGCTATTTAGAGGGAGGGGAATAGGGAGGCGTGAATGTAAGACAAGAAGTAAGGAGGTCCGTCCATCAAAGTGACCTATTTGTTGAAGAAGGGCAACCTAATCAGCACATAGGACACTGATTTCCCCATTTGGTGTGCTGCACTGAAATTAGATAAGCCGCACAGCTGACCGTGATCCTGAGATCCACCAGGTGGGTCCCACTCCACAGTATAAAAACTTTTAACTGATTAATCAATCCTAAAACACACTACAATCAGTGGCATACAAACGGACAGTGGAAATCAATATAAGAAGCGGCCGGTACTGGCTAAGATGATCAGGATTATCTAATCCGTGTGACTTGTGGACCCCACCCAGCGGCCCATTCAATCAACTGTCCAGATCATGAACTGTCCTGCCATGCGTCCAATTTGAGCGCAGTATGCCAGATAACAAAATTTCTGCATTGCACTTGCCTTAGACACCCCCCTTCACCGATGAATGCATTTATTTTTATTTCTAGGTTCGTCAAGCATTACCACATTTCAATCAGGTGTAACCCTAGAAAACACTGACCAAAAGGAATCGAATTATCACATCCACAAAACCCTAAACAAGAAGATCGAGAAAAGAAGAACAAAGAGTGGGCCTTCGCATACCTTCCTCAAGGCAGTGGCGAGCTCGCCTCGAGTGAAATTGGCAGCGGCTGCTGTGGTGAGAGGGATCCCGTTCCGAAACTGATATAAATGTACGTTCTTCTGTATATACTCCGTAAATTGAACTCTGCAAAAAAAAAAAAAAAAAAAAAAACGTTGATATGGTGAATGGGAGAGAGACAGATGACTGATCTTCAATGGACGGGTAGTATTGAAAGAGAAGGGGGATGGAGAGAGAGAGAGAGAGAGAGAGAGAGAAGTACCTGTCGCCGGATTCACCACTGGCGCCCAATAGCTTATGGGAATCGAGGATCATGATCTTGTCTTCGTTGCATTTGTGAACTAGGATGCTATGGACGGCGGACGTGTCGGCCACCACGACTGCAAATCCGTCCCCCACTAACCCAAATACGCACTCCATCCCTTTCTATTTCTTTATCTCTGCTCTCTTTCTTTCTCTCTGCTCCTGCTGATAGCTACTATGGGTGCGTAGGAGAGGAGGGGTTGGTTTTTTAGGTGTGGTGAGGCGACTTGAAGGGCACGAAAAGGATGATGGTGAAGTTTTGGGGTACGCGGATTTCCGGCGAAAGCCTTTTGCAGGAAGTTCATGCGCTCGAAACCTAGGTGGGCCCACCGTAATGTTTGCGAGGAATCCACTTCGTCCATCTGTTCTGTGGTATCATTTTAGGACACGGGTTAAAAATTAGACAGATCTAATGCTCAAGCACGCCGAAAACGTGAAGATTGAATGTCCACAGCTGAAATATTCGTGGGGCCACGGAAGTTTTGAATCAGTATAATATTTAATTTTTCAGTTCATCCCAGTACGAATGACATTACCAACCGCATAGATGGCATGTAATTATCACGGTCGATGCACAGAGAGATTTCAACTATAGGAATTTTCCTGCTGACCTGACCACTCGAGTCATTCTGCTAGCTTTTGTTTAAGTCCTAAAATGAACTCAAAAAATGATTTCTAGTGTAGGAACTTGCATAGAAGGGCTTTAGTAGGAAATCTGTGTACGTTTTTGGGTGCCCAGCAATGGAAACGGATTGTAGAGGTCTACATGAATTGAACTGAATTGAGCTTGGCATAGCTTGACTTGGCTCGGCCACTAACTAACCCTAGCTCGAACTCGGCTCGGCTTGGCTCAGTCCTTGAGCTTGACTGGCCAGCTCGGCTCGGTTTGGTCAGCAACTCGGGCCAGTTCGAGCCAATATCGAGCCTCTGCAGCATTTTCACAAACACATGTAGTGCACTTTCAATTTCTTATTGTCGATCCCAGAGAGATTTCAACTATAGGAATTTTCCTACCCACCTTTTTCTTTAGTATGGACAACTTGAGTCCAAGATTCTGCTCACTTTTGTGTAAGTCCTAAAATGAACTCAAAAAATGGTTTCGAGCGCAGGAACTTACTTGAAAGGGCTTTAGTAGGAAATTTGTGTATGTAGGAATGGAAATGGATTGTAGAGGTCTACATGAGTCGAACCGAATCGAGCTTGGCACAGCTTGACTTGGCTCAGCCACTAACTGACCCCAGCTCGAACTCGACTCGGCTTGGCTCAGTCCTTGAGCTTGACTAGCCAGCTCGGCTCGGTTCGGTCAGCAACTTGGGCCAGTTCACGCCAATATAGAGCCTCTGCAGCATTTTCACAAACACATGTAGTGCACTTTCAATTTCTTATTGTCGATCTCAGAGAGATTTCAACTATAGGAATTTTTCTACCCACCTTTTCCTTTAGTATGGACCACTTGAGTCTAGGATTCTGCTCACTTTTGTATAAGTCCTAAAATGAACTCAAAAAATGGTTTCAAGTGCAGGAACTTGCTTGAAAGGGCTTTAGCAGGAAATCTGTGTATGTTTTTAGGTACCCAGGAATGGAAACGGATTGTAGAGGTCTACACGAGTTGAACCGAATCGAGCTTGGCACAACTTGACTTGGCTCGGTCACTAACTGACCCCAACTCAAACTCAACTCGGCTTGGCTCAGTCCTTGAGCTTGACTGGCTACCTCGGCTCGGTTCGGTAAGCAACTCGGGCCAGTTCGAGCCAATATCGAGCCTCTACGGCATTTTCACAAACACATGTAGTGCACTTTCAATTTCTTACTGTATGTAAAATAGCGACAACTATTTACAGGTAATTTATCAAACACCTTGTAGACAACATCAAAATCAAGAAAAAAAGGTATTTATTTCATATACATACATTCCCAACCGACACTTCATTAAGTCATTTCGTCAAACACTTGGTGAGCAACATCAATATCAAAGCAACCAAGTCATTGAACTGGTTCGATCTGAGTTCGATTCGAGTTGGGGTTCGATCCAAGTCGAGTCGAGCTCGTGCAAGCTCGAACTCAGTTCGAAATTTTTTTCGAGCTCAAAAAATCAGCTCGACTTGGCTCGAACTCAGCTTTGAACAGAGTCGAATCGAGCTTTCTCGAGTCGAGTCGAGCGTGCTAACCGAGCTAATCAAGCTAACTCGATTCATGTACAACCCTAACGGATTGGCTACTCCCCTACCACTAGCCAATGGCAAGTGGTCGGTGCTATGGACCCCAACATGGTGTATGTGTCTCATCCATTCCATCAATTCATTTTTCCATATCAAAATCTCAACTGGACCACATAGTGTTGATTGAACTTTCACCATTGAAAACTTCTTGGGGCTACAAAAGTTTTGGATCAAGCTGATATTTGTTTTTTTGCCTTCATTGGGTTACGACCTAACTGCAGGTTTGATGTCAAATAAACATTACAATGGGCCCTAAGAGGTTTTTAATGGTAGACGTTCAATCACTACTGTTTTCTCATGGTGTAATCCACCTGAGATTTTGATCTGAATCATTTTCTGATACAAAATATCATCAAGAGAGGTAACTGTAGAGCATACTTTACGCAATGTCAAAGTAGAGTCTACTAGTAAAGTGTTGAAAATAACAAGAATATATATATATATAGGAAAAGGGTTTTGTTGTTCGGACTAAAAAAGGAGATAGGTCAGGAATATGACTTTAGCTTTTAAGGGAAAGAGAATAAAAGGGATCGAAGGAAGTAGAGAGAGAGAGAGAGAGAGAGAGAGAGAGAAGGGAAGCAAGGCTTCCTGGCTTCTTTCTCTATCTCGAACTCGGTGACAAAGGCCTTTTTTCTGCCTCTGTCTTTCTTTCATTTTCCCCTCATCTTCTATGCGCGAAGTCCTTTTAAATGGGCATTTGGAAATGGACACATAAGGCTCTTTTAGCAGGTTTGGTTGCTTTGAGCTTGAGTTTTATTTGGTGACTCATCATGTATGTTCAAGCTTGGATAAACTAAAGCTCAAATGAAGGGATTAGAACAAATGAACCACACATGGGGTGCTAAGATTGGGCCAACGCATAGAATCCACAAACAACTATATAGAAGCTAGTTTTGGCCATAATTAGCTGAGGGATAACTGACTTTGGGGCAGAACTGGCTGAGGGGCAGGCTTTGGTCCAAAGTCGTTGCTCCACAGCCGTAGAGCGAAGCTACTACGCTGGTTCAATCCATCCCATAAGTTGTCTACATAGAGTGTTTTTAACTCTGCATCTGCTCTGATGTGGGGGCCACCAAAGTTACAAAGCTTAAGTAGACAATGTTTCGATAGTGGAGAGTCTCAATGACCCAATAGCCTCTCTAAGGTAGGAAACTGGGGCATCTTCACACAAAAGAACATTACTCCTATGTCCCCAACCCGAGGCATCCATATGGTTCTCAGTCTAGATTGAACCATCCACAATTTTGGTTAGACCAACATGAGGGCCGTCACCAAACACCCACACCACTCCTTAGGTCTCATCACCACATCGAGGGAAAATGACGAGCCACATGATAATACCTCGGGTCCCATCATATCATCACATAGATAGGTCACCCGACAATACACATCATAAAACCTCAGGTCCTATCACATTACGTAAATGGGCTGCCCAGACATCATATAAAGTAACATATATATAATCCACTTTGCCACATGAGGGCTTAATTTCATTTGGCTAATATGAGGGCCTAATATCATATCACATTTTTCACTTGGCCATCGCAAATGCCTAATATTATGTTACATATTTCACTTGGCCAATACAAGCGCTTAATATTTTCTTTGACCAACACGAGGACCAAAGTTTGGTCTTCCTCCTTTTGGGATGTATGCATGGGGATTCTATGCTATACCGATGCTAAATGAATATCATATATTATTCATACGTGCATTCAACTATCATTGAATTATCTACATACAACATTTTAAGTGATCATGTGCCTAAGTCCTTGGGTTTCATTTGGCACTACTCAAGTGCATCAAATCATTCATCATTGCACAATTAGCACACTTGATCATGTAATTAAGCACCCTGCCTAGCCCCTTAGCAAATTCTTTTGTGGGCTAGCTTCAGGCCGTAATCTCATGAGCAAGTGGGCTTCACCAAGGCCTGTGAATTTTGGGACTTAACAAAGCCTCATAACACAAGTGAGTTCTTCAAAGGCTTAATTTCTACAACATGTGGGCTATCATATAGCCCATAGGCTGAGTAGAATCCCACAAGGCCAAGATAGAATAAGTGGGCTCTCACAAGGCCTATAACACAATTACTACAAGAGATAATAATTATATCTACACACTTATTACATTACCATGCCAAATGGGCCAAATAGAACATACATGCTACAAGGAAATTCACATCATCACAACCACACATTCCATAACACACATCAAAATCATTCATCACAATCAACCATACTTCTTAGGGTTGCCCATATCTTGTATTAATTAAGCCCAAAACATACGTTGTAATTGGGTTGTGGTAGATGTCATAGGTAAAATGCATCATGGTGGTGTCTACGGCTAGTGGGCTTATCCTTTCATCCGGTGCATGGACAAAGTACCTACATCATGTTGGGTTCCAAGGTGGGCCTAAGGGCCACGAACCAAGCTGATATTTGTGTTATCCCTTAGTCCAGGTCCTAGTGACCTTATCAACAAGTTGGTTGACCAACTAATCTTACAAAGAACACTCGGCATGGTCCAATTGATGGACAACGAGGATTATAAGTTGGATTGGCCTCAAATTTGGTATATACATGATCCATCAAGTCTACATCTATCATACAAAACTTGGGATCTATCAGATATCTATGAGCTCCACAATCTGGTCTGCTTTGAGAGGTGTCAGTGCTGGCCATTGCACTGGACAACAAATTTGGTCTAAATTACATATATCAAATGGAGAGATTAGATTGATCGGATTGACTCCGATTTTGGTACAAACATTGTCCATCAAGTCTATTATCATCAAACAAAATTTGAGATCTATCAGATATCTATGGGTACCATAATCTAGTCCATTTTGAGGGGTGTCATTGTTGACCATAATATTGTACTGGAAAACAAATATGATATAAATTACATAGATCAGATGGAAAGTTAGACTGATCGGATTGACCTTAATTTTAGTATAGACATTATCCATCAAGTCTACTATCATCACACAAATTTTAAGATCCATCAAATATTTATGGGCTCCACAATTTGGTCCGTTTTGAGGGGGTGTCAGTGTTAATCACTGCATCGGACAGATTTGAAAAACAACACAATATTGCATTAAGATGGGTCCCTCCTTAGATAGATTTCAACAATGGATCTATTTTCATTATTTCCTTAAGGGGTGGACTACTAAGGTGTGGTTGTTGGGCCACTCAAATACCACCATATTTACATGGTGAGGCCCACTTTAATGCACATAAAAAAAATAAAATAAAATAAAAAAATCAAGAAGAAGAAAGACCCACCCAAGACTTAGATAGCTTGGCTCCCTTGGACTCAACTCAAATGATGATCCACTTAAAAGTTACTAACTCCATTTCTTACCAAGATCAAAGTCTTATTTTAAAGTTCATTAAAAAAAAAAAAAAAAGGAAATATCAAAGAAGAGAAAGAAGAACCACCTAGTTAATGGTTTGGATGACTTGGATCTTTCTCCAAGTGGTCTACCTCTTCCACTCCCTCTTTCTCTCTCCTTAGATCTTCTCCAGCCAGAAAAATAAGAGAGTTCTCTATAGAAATGCTTAAGTATAGAATGATAGATAGTGCAAATGTGAGATGGTAATATACCATACATGCATTGGGTGAAAAGAGATGCTACCCAGATGGAAGGTATGCATTGGCTAGAATTGGATTATATGGAATGGGCATGCATTGGTCCACATGGATAACTAGGTGACTAGGCATGCTTAGAAACTCATGATTAGTTGGGGAGAAAGTGTAGTAGTGAAATGTCTAGTTGGCAAGATAATGTGTTTTCATTAGTAGAGAGATGATGAGATGGACAAAAGCTTGATACGCATTGGCTAAAGGTGATGTGATAGGACGCATATTAGATACTGACAAGTTGAGTAGCGAGTCCACTACTGAAGTGATGTCACCAAGTTTGGGCCCCACTATGATGTATGTGTTGTATCCACACCATCCATCCATTTTGAGATATAATTTTAGGGCATGAGCCAAAGAATGAGCCAGACCCAAAACTTTAGTGGACCCCACCACAGAAAACAATGGGAAGATTGATGCCCACCGTTGAAACCTTCCTAAGTCCCACCATGATGTGTTTTTTGAAATCCAACCTGTTCAAAAGTTAAAAAAGACAATAGAAATAGGAAAACACAAATATTAGCTTGATCGAAAACTTTTGTGGAATTTAGAAGCTTTTAATGGTGGCGTCACTCTCCCCACCGTTCTCTATGGTGGGGTCCAGTGGAGCTTTGAATGTGACTCATTCTTTAGATATTACCATAAAATGATCTCTCTAGATGGATGGACGACGGATAGAGTTGGGCAAGCCTGATCCGATCCGGTAGATCCGACCCGATTAGACTCGATCTGACCCGATTCGAACGATAGCCTGGATAGGTGCGGATCGAGTTGGGTAATTCAGATCCGAATGAATTTCGGATCAAGTTCGGATCGTAGTGGATCCGGACTAATCCGATCCGAATGGATCCGGACCGATCCGATCCGACCCGATCCGGGGTCGGGTAGTAATATATATAATTTTTAGTGTTTTACCCTAAAAAATTACCCGGTCATTTTTACCCTCTCCCGCCCAAACGAACATTGCTCCCTGCCTGGAATCCTCTACCCTTCTGCCTGCTCGACGCTGCTGCTGCCTGCTCGGAATCCTTTACCCTTTCTGCCTGCCCAGAATCCTCTACCTCTTCTTACCCGACACTGTTGCTGCTTGGCTGTGCCTGCCCAACGCTATTCCTCTCGTCCAGCCGTCCCTGCCTACCCAACTCGAATCGTGTAAGTAAATGAACTCCATACCCTAACCCTCTTCTCTAAACCCTAACCCTCTTCTCTGAAACCCTCCCTAACCCTCCTCTTTAACAGCCCGGTCGCGCTCGATCCAAACTCCGAAACCCTAACCCTGCTCGTTCGGCCCTCTAATCTCGATCCGGTAAGTTTATCATTTTTTAAAATTATTTATGGATGTCTGGGACTCTGGTGGACCGCACTGGCTCGACGGATGTCCGGCAGTCATTGGGTTTTGCGGCCCAGGCTCGACGCTGGTCCGGGGGGTGGTGCGGCCATGCCTGCCCTATGGGTGGTGCGGCCCTGGCTTGAGGCTGGTTTGTCGGGTGGTGCGGCCCTAGCTCGACGCTGGTCCGTCGGGTGGTGCAGCCTTGGCTCGACGCTGGTCGGGTGGACCCTGGCCTGCTGGTCGAGTGGGCCATGTGATATTAGCCATCTAATATTAGCCATATGATATTAGTCATCTGATATTCTATTCAATTTGGACAATTTATTTTTTTACCCATATGATATTAGCCATCTGATACTAGCTATTTGATATGTTAGTTGTAAATTCTGAAATAGATTAGTTTTTTTAATTGAATTTCTAATGAAATCCATATCATCGTGAAAACTGAAAAATCTTGTTCCTTGAAACCAGCTGAATTAAGTGGACTGTTGGATAGGGTTCAAAATGTTATGTTTATTCTTGAAGGACCTGTTGGATAGGTTAAAATCCATATAACTATGGCATGTTATGTTTATTCTTGAAGGGCCTGTTGGATAGGGTGTAAAATGTGTTCCTTGATGGAAATGGTCTTGATGGTACAAGTTTTATTTTCATTAATGGTTCTAGTAATCATGATCTTAGTTTTACCTTCCCTTTCCATTTCCCCCTCTTGGATTTACCCTAGCCAAACAGGCCTTAATGGTACTAGTTTTATTTTCATTAGTAAATGGGACAGTAGGTCCTAAGTTAATTGATGCTTAATTGGAAATCAATTCCTTCCATTAGGCTTAACCAAGGCATTGTATATAGTTAGCTTCTTTGCTTTTCTCATTATTGTGCATTGTATATAGTTAGCTTAATATGTATTGCATTTTTTTTCTTAAATTATTATTGTAACTTGTTAGTTTCAAGTTGTAACTTGTGATTGTGATTTGTTATAAGTTAGATAATTAGTTACCCGTTTGAGGATTTCTATGTGGCCATATATAGATATGGTGTGTTTTTTGTGGCATAGAAATCGCTTAAATTATCCCATTTTGGACAGTTCAAGGTTAGATGGATAGTATGCTTTAATATAATCTATTTAAATGTTCATGCCTGATCCGCGGTCAATCTCCTCATTTCTCTCTAGATATGTTTCTTCCATTTTGTATGCAATGCCAAATATCTTTACATTGCTTTAGGGCCTGTTTGGCCGGACCGATCCCACGGTATTAGGAGGGATGAGATCGCGATATCCCGGGATATGCATGAGAGCCAAACAGACCCAGTGAACTTGTCTCGGGATATAAGCAATCTCATGGATCTTAAAACAATCCACTGACATCACCATCATTACCTTAAAATTGATCTCATCCCTTGGTTGGATAGATTGGAAGGTAAAATCTCAGGATATGTCAGGCGTGCCAAATAGACCCAGTGAAGATATCCTGGGATACAACAATCCCATGGATCTTAAACTAATCCACTAACACCATCATCATTACCTTAAAATCCATCCCATCCCTCCTAATTCCATGGGATTTGTTCGGCCAAACAGGCCCTTAGATATTTAACATCGGAATATAATGTAAGATCAACTTATCTAGAGAGACATGAGGAGATGCTGCCGAATTTTCGGCGTGGACGTTTAAATAGGAATATGAAAGTATTACAATCTATCCAATCTTAGATGGGTAACTAATTTAGAATTTAGTATAACTCTGTTAGCATTAGATTGTTAATGCCAATATGATTTAGTATATTTCAACTATCAGAGGAAAAGTGAGGGTTTTTCTAATACCCTGGTCGGTCGGTCAATTACATCATCGATGATCCTTAAAGATGAAAGATTAGGTCTTGAACATGAAGAGGTGCCCGTCGATGTCGTTGATACGAGTACCACACAGTCACATGTTGTAGGAAAAGTGAAAAAGAGGTCGACAATGTGGGACGATTTTGAAGAAGTAACCCTGAAGAACGGCTCCGTGAAGATACAATGCAAGTACTGTAAGTCTCAGTACGCTAAACAATCAAATGGTTCAACCACAACGTTGAAGAAACATATATTCAAAGTGTTATAAAAAAAGTGAGAAGTGCGGCAGGGTAGCAAACACTTTCATTTTCGCAATCTGTAGTGGGTCCGTCGGTGTCCATTTACAAGTATAACAAAGAGTTGGTGAATAAATTGACGGCCAAGTTAATTATTACAGATGAAAGACCATTTCAGATGGTAGAGAGTCCCGCTTTTGTTGGACTAGCCAGATGCCTTAACTCCAAATACGAGAAGGTCTCCCGTACAACAATAAAGAGGGTATGTATAAAGATGTATGAAGGCGAGAAGGTCAAGTTGAAAGGAGAGTTGGAAACAATTTTCTGAATTAGCCTGAGATCAGATTTGTGGACGACATCCAATCAACGAAAGGGGTATATGTCTCTAACTGCTCACTACGTTGATGCCGAATGAAGGCTTTGTAAGAGAATAATAAACTTTCGTTATCTTGCACCTCCTCATAGTGGTTTGATGATTTCAGACTGCATACACAAATATCTTGTGGAGTAGGGAATTGAGAAGAAGATCTCCACAATTACTCTTGACAATGTCTCTGCAAATGATAACGTGATAACGAATTTGCATAACCAGTTTAGGGCCACCGGTGACCTGTATTTTGGTGGAAAGAAATTTCATGTTAGGTGTTGTGCTAACATCCTAAACTTAATTATACAAGATGGCCGTAAAACAATCGATCCCACGATTGTGAACATAAGAGAGAGTGTGAAGTACATATGGCGGTCACCTTCATGATTACATGCATGGAATGAGATCGTGAAGTGGTTGAATTTGTCAACTCAAAGAACGATGAAGTTGGACGTCATGACACATTAGAATTCAACTTTTGAAATGTTGGATTCAGCGATAGATTTAAGACCTGCATTCTCTCACTATGTGGAGCATGATAGTGCGTATGTTTGACTGCCTAATTTTGAAGATGATTGGTCAAGAATTGAATCAGTTCGTAAGTTCCTTTCTATTTTTTACAATAGCACGAAGAAATTTTCGGGCAGCAAGTATCCAACAGCAAATATATTTTTGCCTGAACTTTGGAAGGTAAAAGATGCCTTGCGTAAAAGTAGTAGTGGACAAGACTTTCTACATTTAATGACCATGTGTATGCAGGTAAAGTTTGATAAGTATTGGTTTGAGTGTAGTCTGGTAATGGGTGTTGCGGTCGTTTTTGATCCCCGATACAAGATGATTATGATTGACTTCATATGTAGTAAGTTGTATGGTGTGATGAGTGTTGCTGAGGCCGAAAAGATTTCTAATGCAGTAAGTGAATTGTACAATTTGTACGTGTATGCCGCAAAATAACAATCTTCTCATGTGGGTTCTAGTTCTGCAGTTGATGGATCGCAAGAAGACACGACAGATGATTTCATGTCTTACTATGCATAATAGAAAGGGGCTCAAATACATATGTCTATATCAGAACTTGAAGACTATCTCAATGAGGATCTTCTAGTTCTAAAATCTAAAAGCGATGATTTTGATATTTTGGAGTAGTGGAGGACGAGATCTGGTACTTTACAGTACCATGTGTTCTCGTTAATGGCACGCGACATATTATCAATTTCAATTTCAACTGTGGCTTCAAAATTTGCTTTTAATACGGGGAGTAGGGTCGTAAGTAAGTATAGAAGCTCACTTACACCTGAATCAGTTGAAGTGCTCATTTGTACTTAGGATTGACTGCGTCCGATGTGGGGGAAAGAGAACTCTGTTAATGAGGAGTTTGATGAAGAGGAGAGTGATAAGATAGATGAGACAGTACATGTAGCTGCAATATGATTTTGATGCCTTCTATTTCTTTTATATCATGTTATTTGTAATTTTGTTAAAACAGTTACATCATAATATTATGGTTATGCATGACTTATGGGTGGATGGACATTTCACTCTTTTCGTTAGTACTATTCAATTAAATAATGTCGTTTAAATCTCTTATTATATTGTTGGGTAATTACGTTCATTTATAACTTTAACTTTTATTTTTTTGTTGTCCTAAATTAAGCAGATATACACTAGATATGTCATCGGATGATGATACATCAATAGATATTTGAGATTATGGAGTCCAAGTCTACTCCCAGGATAGAAAGATAAAGTTGAAATGTAAGTTGTGTGAAAAACAGTTTGTTAACAAAATAAATCGTCTTAAATTACATTTGATTTGTCGGGGAGGAGACGCCGCACCATGTAGCAAAGCTCCTCAGGAAGTCCGAGATTTATTTAGAGTCATTTTCGATTCAAATACAAAGACTTCTTACACTCCTCACCCTGCAACTACAACCAATACAACTAACCAAAGAATATATAGAAGTAGGCCTATTATAAATGAAGAAGGGTTAAGCAGAGGAACTGCCTCTGGCTCTGGTTCCAGGCCTTTCACAATTAGTAGAGAAGAAGAAAAAGAGAGAATTTTAAGGGAACAAGAAGAACAAGATTATAAAGAGGCCGTCAAAAAAAGTTTGCAAATGACTTCCAGATCAAGAAGTACCAGACAACAACATCTACTTCTGAGACAACATGATACTGAAGCAGGCACAAGTAAACCATCAAAGTTTCTTAAAAGTCTTGCAACATTTTATAGGCGATTGGGAATCCCGTACAAATCGAATAATAAAAAGCTTCTGAAAAAACTTCTTACATCTATGAATGAGGACGATGGTACGGGATCCCCACCATCCGATTTAGTAGAGTTGAATGACCATTTTTTAGACACATCCAGCTCGGAGTCTGCCAAGAGTTCTCCTGCAGTTGAATCAGTAAAAAGAGAACTGAATGATGAATTTGGCGATGAAGGTGGAGGTGGAAGAGGGGGTTTACTATTATGGACAATGTTCATCTAGTTACATGTCACAAAGACATTCATCCTATAGAGGGTATTGAATGTATGAAAGTTTTACTTAATCTATAACTCAGTAATCAGTATGTGCATGTTAATTGTTAGGTTCATTTGTACTTTTGATTTTGGACATGGTTTATTTTCTTTTTACATTTTATCTCAGAATGACATGTTAGATTTTCATGAAACTATACAATCCGACCTACCTAATTGCTGGACCATTTCAATGCACACTGTTAGTAATGTTCTTTCCCATCATACGTATCAATTGGATGGATAAGATGGCTTAGTCAAGTTTTCTACTTTAATCAGTCCACAGTGGGATCAATACAACATATGGGATCATGGATTTGTTGTCCTATAGTTTAATCCATGGGCACAAAGCACCAGAATTTGATTTTCAAAGTGGGCATATTGGCATCGCTTATCACAAAGCACCATCATCAAAGTTACTATTTTTTACTATTTTAAAATTTTTTTTTTTTATTTTTTAAAATTTTTCAAAAAAAAAAATAATTCTGGACTGATCGGAACAGTGCCCAATCCGATCCAACTCGGTTTTCCTGACCGAGTTGGACTTGGATCGGATCAGGCAATGCATATTTCGAATCGGTCCAAGTCAGGTGACCTGAACTCAGTCCTGGATCGGATCAAGTTTGGGTCAGGCCATTGAGATTTTGGATCGGATTGAGTTGGACCCAATTCGATTCGATCCGGACTAATGCCTAACTCTAACGGCGCAAATATAAAATATATATCATAGTGAGGTCCATAGAACTTGGTGACATCACTTTAGTAGCAATCTCACTACTCAACTTGCCAGTAGCCAATCCGCGTCTAATGTGATACGGGTGATGTGGCATAACTATGATGGAGTATAAGAACTATGAAAATTTTCTTTACATAGGTATAGATATTGTATTTTGAATTTTTGTGAATGTATTTGGTTTGGATTTTAGTTGTAAAGTATCGTAGCATATATGAGTATGGGCCTAATCCCACTAAGGCTACTTCTCTTACAAGCAAGATGTAAACATGGGACTCAAGTGCTTCATGCGCATAGCATTCATGCATGGGTGGCACTACTACAATCGAGGTGGTGACACAGTCAACATGACGAGGGTTATTGACATCTAACTTGGGTCACATGGGTACACATTGCGCACAGGGCATTTAGGTCCTTAGACAATGCCCTCTCACACGTGGAATGAAATGTGAGTACCAGTGTTCCACAATGGACACAAAAGACCCCTACGATCTCCTAGGCGCAAGTAAGCGGCCGGCCACAAAAATAAAATAAAATCCGGGGTATATTACACGTGGTGATCCTGACCACAACCGAAGGCCCCTGCGCACGGAGAGTTCCGATCATACCACTCAGCACGTGGCCCCATTGAGCGGGGATAGATGCTGGATCCTGAGTGGCAACAGAGGAACTCTATTCATCTCATTGGACATAAATCCACAGGCAAGACTAAAGCATATGTGTCGCAATAGTGTTATTTGATCCATCCCTCCTTTTTTTTCCGCCACAAATAAACCACGATTTCATAATCCGTACGTCCTAGTGGCCTCAGTGATAATCCTGACCGTAGATTTATAAGGTTAGTGAATGGCTGTGATGGCCAGTATCATATACGGCCTTAATAGCATAGAACCCAGTTCCGGTCGGTCGCTGGACCATCTCAGCATGTGGGCCCCAAAGGGGCTACGGAAAAGAAGAAATGCACCACACATACACATGAAAAACCGCATGTTTATATTCTTCCTATGTCAGGGAAACTCTTATTTGGTATTTATACACTCCTTTTCTACGTACTTATAGAGGATCTCTCTCTCTCTCTCTCTCTTCCTCCACCATTCGACTAGAAGCTGGAGAAATCTGTCTCTTGATCTTGCTCCGGCCCAGGAGCGAAAGCATCCTCCCCTTGAGCACTGAATATCTCTTCTACCTCTTTTGAAGGTGCATTGAAGGAGAGCTCCTTCTCTTCCCGTTCCATCTGCCTCAGTATGTTCTTCTTCCCTACACACATGGCAACAAACAAGAACAAGATCAATATTTGGTGGGTCCCAATGCAGTATCAGACGATCCTAACTATCCATTTGGTTGGAATAATCAAAACACACGACCCACCTGCGAGAAAGTACTTCTGGTTGTCACGAGCATTTACTTCAAAGCAAACCATCTGCAGATTCTCGTCACGGGAAGCAACGGTCAGGATTGGATGACTAGCTGGGACGATGAAGACCGTGTTGGGCGAGAGGCGGGAACGGACTCTTTGGTAGCGTACAGGACCCTCATACTGCTGCTCTTCTTCTTCTTCTACTTGTTCCTGCCCGCGTCCTTGCTCGCTCTGGCGACGCTGGCCCGAGACGTGAGGACACACCATCTCGAAGTAGCCCCTTCCTTGTACCACCAACACCACTTTTGCTGCCTTCGAGTTGTAGAAGGGCAGCTGCATCCCTCCCTGCAAAATGACACAATTGTCCCTTAGTCTTGAACACGTTGTCAATAATGGACCTTTTTTGAGCAAGCAGATCACGTACGCGACCCATGTGGGCCCACTTTTGGTGATCAGAACCATACATCGGTATGGCCATAGTTAAAAAACATGACTAACTTGAAACCTAGTTGAGTTGACTCAAAAACTCGGTTGATTGGAGTTTTTATATTGAATATTTAAAAGTATAAATAATATCATTTGTGCCCAATCCAGTCGAGCTTCGTCGAAGGCAATGTGGGTCCCATCTCGACCAGATTTCACCAATGCTCAAGAAAAACTCGATTTTATCATCTGGACCATTAAAATGTGGGTCCCACCATGTGAATTTCAATACTTGCCAAGCTAGAGATGAGAGAAGATCGCTTACGCGGCTGATGTTAGCATAACAGACTTGGACGTCAATATCTCGGAGCTGCTTGTAGTCGTCGGCATCAGCTTCGTACAACTCACCGTAGTTGTTGGAATGGGTGGGCTTCTTGTCCAGCAGGTTGAAAGGCCCCTTCGATTCTCCAAACGGCCACTTACGACTGCCTTTGGAAGAGGACACATGTCTTTCTATGGCCCTTATCTGCTCTTGGGAAGCCCTGATGATCCCGCCCTTTTTCTGCTGACCGAACAGCCTCTCCAACCTATCCCTTGGAATCTACAACCACCAAACCAATGCAAGAAATGCAAGTAAACTAAGGTGTGGAAGACTGACCACATAGACCAAATGCATACAAGTTTCGGTGAAGAAGAAGCAGCAGCAATATCATTGATTAGAATTATGACATGAAAAGAGAAGGAGATTGCTTACCTTGAAGATAGCCTCGAGAACATCATTGCTAAAGCTCCGATAAAACGATTCAGGATCCTCACCTCCAGCCCCAAAAAATTCCTACACCCCGAAATAATTTTTACTCCTAAATTAAAACTATAATAGCATGAGATTACTTGGAGTGGTGGAAGAAAAAAGTGTTTGTTTTTACCCTGTAGCGACCGGGTGTAGACACCGGCAGGAGAAGTTTGGCAACATACAGCTTCTCCTCGCTGTCTTTATTGATCAAGAAGACAATAGTACCTGCAGGAATTGTAAGGATATCTCCTCTGCGAATGTTGTAAGACTCCTTGTTGTTCTTTCTCAATAAATTGATTGTTCCTCTTCCTGCAACCAATTCACATTTCCTCATTCATTACAATAAAGATGACGAAAAGAAGAAAGAAGAAGCTAGCAATACCTCTAACTACATAGAGTACGGCCTCAGCATCCCAATGGTGGGGTATTACGAAGGTATTAGGGTTCGCCTCTAGAATGGCCAGTCGGTAGTTGTCGATTCCTCGCAGGAGCTCAGACTGTCTAGAAAACCTCCTCAGAACCCTAATGTTGCCTTCTTCAGTCCTGACTCGATGCGTAAAACTCTGTTCGTCGAAGAAGTAAGGATTATTCCGTGCTTGTTCTTCACTACTTTCACTCCATTGGCTCCCTTCACGTCGGGTCTCCTCTCCGTACTTCTGCTCGCACTGCTGCTCGCATTCCATCTGCTGTGGCTGATATCGGCACCGCTCCTTGCATTTTTTCAGCGGCACTCGACTCTCGCCACCACCACGGCCCTGTTCTTCTTGTTCTTTGTACTGCTGTTCGCACTGCTGCTCGCATTCGCTTTGGTGCTGCTGTTGCTGCCTGCACTGCTCTCTACATTGCTGTAGCTGCTGTTGCGGATCTTCCCGACGCTTATCGCCACCACCATGGCCTTGCTTTGTTTGTTCTTGGTATTGCTGTTCGCATCGTTGCTGGCACTCTCTCTCGCCGGGTTGACGCTGTTGGCATTCTTCCCGGCATTGCTGCAGCTGCTGTTCAGGATCCTTTCGATTCAGATCATTACCAGCATCGTGTGAATATTTTTTTTCGCACGAACTCAGGCATCGGGTCTGTTGGTGACGACTGGGTTGCTGTTGGCACTGCTGCTTGCACTGCTCGAGCTCAGGGTTGTATGAGAGAGCTAAGGTGGTGGAAAGAAGGAAAAGGGTCAGAACGAGGGTTGCTGGTTTCGCCATTAAAGAAATTGAACGGTTCTGATGAGGAAGGATGTGATACGACGGCCTGCATTTATAAGAAGATTTTCGTCTAAAGACGAAAATGCTCGAAACGAATTACGTGTAGACGTGGCGATTCGAGCTTGCATGAACTGCTACGTGCTTGAACGGTTCCTCGAGGACCGACGCGTTGCAACTTCCGGACGCAGTTTTCACGTGTTACAGAATACGGACAGAAGCACTAGCGGACAATATGGTCGCGGGATATGTTTTTACCTCTCCTGGGACGAACGTAACAACTCCGGTATCGTAACTGCCGCGTGCAACAGGCGTCATGGAGACTGGAGAGGGCATTTTCGGACAGCTGCATGAATGTTTTTGGCGGCTTCTCGTCGTTTTGCGGACGGAGGATAACGATTCCTCCGCAGGTACCATGCAATATGGACGCGTGTTACGCTCGGTGAGATGCGGTGTCGTCGTCGCATCGGTAGATGTGGCCGAGATCATACGCGCCTTTTTGTTTCTGTTCACTCATCAGCAGGTACATGAAGCAGACAGGTTCCCGATAATCTCGTCTAACCTAATTTGTGTCAACCTACGTTGAGCCCCACGTGCTGAGAAAGTCCGACGATCGGAACTGCCCATGCTCTGCTCGTAGCACTTAGAGATTGTTTCTCGTTTTTGGGTGAAATACCATGTGTCTTGCCGGGCATTTTTGCGCTTGGATAATTTCGTATGCTTTTTATGTAGGATGTGAAGCAATCACGCATTTATTATAAATGGATAAAAAAAGTTTAAGAAAAATCAACAAAATTTCACCGTAGTTTAATTGATCGAGGTCGACTGAGCATATTAATCAATTCAATCAATCGGTTGGATCAATTGATGTAAATTCAAATTAAGATGAAATTTTTGCTAGACAATTTTTTCTCAGTTCAATCGATTGGGAGATTTGTGTTGGAGGCCTTGCACAAAACCTTACGATCTAGCTCTCCAAAACAAACCAGAATTATGTATAATAAAGCAATGAAAACAATCAATGCATCAATCACACACCACACAAGAGATTTTTACGTGGAAAAGCCTTAAAGAGGTAAAAACCATGGGACCTTATCCAGATCAACAATCCACTATGAAGTAGAACGTTACAACCTTCTTCACTCACGCAGGAGTGGATAAATGATAAGAGAAATAGAGAAAACGGAGAGATCTAACCGATTACGAGGACATAGAAGCGGTGAGATATAGATTGCACAGTAGAAGACCTCCACGAGCAGAACCTCCCTTCTATAAGCTTCCTCTCTCTCTTTCTCCCTCTCTCTCACCTCTGATAGCCCTAAACCCTTTAGCAAATCCCTTGTAAAGCTTTAGGAAACCCTCTTGTCATCCTTAGAAAACCCTAGGCAACCCCTTTTATAGTTTAGGAAAATTCCCTTTCGCATCCCCGTTGCGAAAGGACTCAAATCTGCAGTTTCCTGCAAAATCGCGGAACAAATTGCGTAACCTTCAACTAGTCGAGCCGAGTCTTCGACTAGTCGTACGACCCCTTGACTAGTCGAGCCATCCCTTCGACCAGTCGTAGCTATAGTAAAAAATAACAAAAAAACTCGCTGGACTTTAAATCGTGTCACGACTCGAACCTTCGATTGGTTGACCACCAGCCTTCGACCGGTCGAGCAAGGCTCACGACCGGTCGAAGATGGGTAAAAAAAACCATCAAATCTCCTCCTTTTTGACCCAGGAGGGATCTACCTTCTTCAAGCCAGCCAGGTTTCTACAAACCTCAAACTTGCCCTTGAGCAAAGCCTTGGTCATCATGTCTGACCCATTATCGTCCGTGTAGACCTTCTCAAGCTGTAACACCTTTTGTTCCAAAGTATCCCTGATCCAATGACACCGAATCTCTATGTGCTTTGACTTGGAATGCTGACTTAGATTCTTGCTTAAGTGTATAGCACTCTGACTATCGCAATAGACCACGTGCTCCTCCTGCTTTAGGCTAAGTTCATGTAGGAACCTCTTCATCCAAAGCATCTCTTTACATACCTCTGTGACTGCAATGTACTCGGCCTCTGTCGTCGACAATGCTACGACCTTCTGTAGCTTGCTTTGCCAAGAAATCGCTCCCCCTGCAAACGTGAACATGAACCCCGATGTAGACTTCCTAGAGTCTATGTCACCTGCCATATCTGCATCTGTGTAGCCCTCTAACATAGGTTTACCGTCACCATAGCATAGGCTCAACCTGGATGAGCCTCTTAGATACCGTAATATCCCCTTCACCGCTGCCCAATGCTCTTTGCCAGGATTGGCAAGGTACCGGCTGACAACACCAACCGCATATGCTATGTCTGGGCGTGTATATACCATAGCATACATCAAACTTCCTACCGCTGACGCGTAGGATATCTTCTGCATCTCTTCCACTTCTGCCTTCGTCTTGGGACACTGCCTGTCGCTCAATCTAAAGTGACCATCAAGTGGAGTACTGACCGACTTCGCTCCATTCATATTGAACCACTCTATGACTTTCTCAATATACCGCTCTTGTGACAGCCAGAGCTTCCTGCTGCTTTTGTCACGGGTTATCTCCATTCCTAGGATCTGTCTAGCCGGGCCCAAGTCTTTCATCGCAAAAGACTTTCCCAACTCCTGTTTCAACCTGTCGATCTTCTTAATGTCTTTTCCCATGATGAACATGTTATCAACTTCTAATAGCAGGACTAAGAAATCACCATCTGAGAACTTGCGCGTGAACACACAGTGGTCCGACTCCGTTCTGTCATACCCATGTTTCAACATAAACGAGTCGAACTTCTTGTACCATTGCCGTGGAGCTTGTTTCAGCCCATACAAGCTCTTCCTCAGCCTACATACCATATGCTCCTTGCCCTTGATTTCCAACCCCTCTAGTTGGTGCATGTAGATCTCTTCTTCCTGGTCACCATGGAGAAAGACAGTTTTAATATCTAACTGCTCTATCTCCAGATCCATGCTAGCCGCCAACCCAAGCAACACCCGTATGGATGTCATCTTCACCACTGCTGAGAATATCTCCTCGAAGTCTATGCCTTTCCTCTGACTAAAACCTTTCACCACAAGTCTAGCCTTGAACCTCGTCTGTGAATTCTTCTGCTCAATCTTCTTTCTGAATACCTACTTGTTGCTCAAAGCTTTCTTGCCCTTAGGCAATTTTACCATATCATAGGTGTGGTTCTTATGAAAGGATTCCATCTCCTCTTGCATAGCTTTCAACCACTCTCCCTTATGCTCATCGGCTAGGGCCTCAGAATAATCTTCTGGCTCTCCCCCATCAGTCAACATAATGTACTCATGCGACAAGTACCTCTTGGACGACTGTCTGTCCCTAGATGACCTCCTCACTTGTGGCTCAACAGGTGGATCAAGTGGCGGCTGCTCCCCTGGTCCATCTTCTGAAGAAATTACCTCGTCCTCTACACCTTGCTGTACTCCCTCGTCATCAGGCACCACGGGAGGAGTAACCGGATCCATGTCCTCTAGCTCACTTGAACTAGGCTGGTTCTTCTCTGGCTTACCAATGTCTTCTATACACCGATCTTTAAAGAAAACCACATCTCTGCTCCTGACGAGCTTCCTCTCGGTCCGATCCCACAACCTGTAATCGAATTTTTTATCACCGTACCCTAAGAACACACACTATCTGATCTTCATATCGAGCTTGGACCTCTCGTCCTTTGGTACGTGAACGGATGTCCTGCATCCAAACATCATGAGATGACTGTACGATGGATCCTGTCCAGTCCACACCTTCTCAGGTACTTCTCCATTCAATGGGGCGGATAAAGATCTGTTTATCAAATACACCGCCATGTGCATTGCTTCTCCCCAGAACGTCTTGGGCAATTTCGCATGGGATAACATACATCTGATTCTCTCAACAATGGTGCGATTCATTCGCTCAGCTACACCATTATACTGGGGGGTCTTGAGAACTGTCTGTTCATGCTGTATACCCAGGGACATGCAGTACTCATGAAAGTTACCAATGTATTCACCACCATTATCAGTGTGGATGCACTTCAATGATCTACCTCTCTCTCTCTCTCGACCATAGCATGAAACAATTTAAACACACCAAAGACCTCGTCCTTCGATTTCAAAGCATAAACCGAAACCCTCCTAGATGCATCATCTATAAAAGTAACAAAATACAATGCCCCACCCAAGGTTTTTGTCCTCATAGGACCACAAACATCAAAATAAACCAAATCTAATGCATGCACTTTATTAACATGAGAAACAGTTTTAACGAATGAAACTCTATGCTGTTTCCCTGATAAATAATCAAGACAGGTTTTGAGAGGTGTACCTGTCACGTCTGGAAGGAGCCGCTTCTTTGCTAGTACCTGAAGCCCTTTTTTTCACTCATGTGGCCTAGACGCCTGTGCCACATGTCAATAGCTGAATCTTCCGCTGCGTTTAACCTACCCTTGCACATACTAACACATGCCTTGTACAGGGTGTAACACTTCTTCCCTCTGGCTACGATCAATGAACCCTTGATGAGCTTCCATCGCCCACCAGCAAACCGGCTTTCATAGCCATCATCATGCAACCTTTCCGTCGACATCAAGTTGAGGCGAAGGTCTGGGATATGCCTTACATCCCTAAGAACTAATGTGCAGCCCACATCAGTTTTCACACAAATATCACCGACTCCCACGATTTTTGATACGCCAGAATTTCCCATCTTCACAGTCCCATAGTCACCTGACTTATAGCTTGTGAAGGAGTCCCTGTATGGAGTCACATGAAAATAAGCTCCAAAGTTTATCACTCATTCGGTGCCATGACTCGTAGCCGTGAGATATACGTCATGATCTGCAGAAAGAATAACTACAACGTCGCCATCTGAAGTGACCGCAGTGGAATTTGATTCATCTTCCTTCCCTTTTCCTTTCTTGTCGTTCTTCTTACCATGACATTCATGCTTGTAGTGGCCCTTCTTGCCACAATTCCAGCATTCAACATCTTTTCTCTTACTCGACTTGCCTTTTGATTTATCTCGGGCCTTCCCGCCATTCCTGTTCTTTCCTCTCCCCCGTTCCTGTGTCACAAGGGCCTCTTGCTGAGTAGACCCCTGAGACTTCCTCCTTGTCTCCTCATTAAAGAGACAACTGGTTACCTGTTCCATGAATATCTTTCCGTCTGGCGCGGAGTTACTTAGAGACACCTCCAATGTCTCCCAACTGTCAAGCAATGAACTAAGCAATAGTAAAGCCTGCAATTCATTATCCAGGACCATCTTCATAGAGGTGAGTTGGTTCACTATATTGCTGACCTCATTCATGTGCTCGGCCACAGAACCACCATCTTTGAATTTGAGATTCACAAGTCGCCTTATCAGAAAAATCTTATTACCGGCTGTCTTCCTCTCATACAACCCTTGTAATTTCAGCCATAGGCTAGCGGCTGAGGTTTCCGTGGACACATGGTGGAACACAGAATCATCCAACCATTGTCTAATAAACCCCACCGCCTTTCGGTCCATCTTCTTCCAATCATCTCAGTCATATCCTTGGATTTTGCTGATATGCCTAAAATTGGAGAATATAGGTCCTTGCAATAAAGCAAGTCCTCCATCTTAGCCTTCCATATGGTCCAGTTAGAACCATTGAGGCTGATCATCCTTGATGAGCCACCTTCCATAATTCAAAACCGATCCTACTCGTTCAATGAACCTGGCTCTAATACCACTTTGTTGGGGGCCTTGCACAAAACCTTAGGATCTAGCCCTCCAGAACAAACCAAAATTATGGATAATAAAGTAATAAAAATAATCAATGCATCAATCATACACCACACAAGAGATTTTTACGTGGAAAATCCTCAAAGAGGTAAAAACCACGGGACCTAGTCCAGATCAACAATCCACTATGAAGTAGAACGTTACAACCTTCTTCACTCACGCAGGAGTGGATAAACGATAAGAGAAATAGAGAAAACGGAGAGATCTAACCGATTACGAGGACATAGAAGCGCTGAGATATAGATTGCACAGTAGAAGACCTCCACGAGCAGAACCTCCCTTCTATAAGCTTCCTCTCTCTCTTTCTCCCTCTCTCTCACCTTTGATAGCCCTAAACCCTTTAACAAATCCCTTGTAAAGCTTTAGGAAACCCTCTTGTCATCCCTAGAAAACCCTAGGCAACCCCTTTTATAGTTTAGGAAACTTCCCTTTCGCATCCCGGTTGCGAAATGACTTAAATCCGCAATTTCGCGCAAAATCACGGAACAAACTGGGTAACCTTCCATTAGTCGATCTGAGTCTTCAACTCGTCGTAGGACCCCTTCGACCAGTCGAGCCATTCCTTTGACCAGTCGTAGCTACAGTAAAAAATAACAAAAAAACTCACTGGACTTTGAGTCGTGTCACGACTCGAACCTTCGGCTGGTCGACCACCAGCCTTTGACTGGTCGAGCAGGGCTCACGACCGGTCGAAGATAGGTCAAAAAAACCTATCAATTTGGTCAATCAATCAAAACAAATTCAATTTATTGGGTTTTAGTCTCTAGACGTTTTTATGCCCTTCTGATTGATCGATCAATTGACAGAGCGAAAATTTGCATGTTTTTTAGTTTTTATTTCTTTATTTGTTAAGGTCTTCTCTAATTATGTTTTAAGGTTTGTTTAAAGTTATTTAATGATGCAAACTCATTTATTTTAGATAGTTTTTAAAAAAAGTTTCTTTATTTCTCTTGTGAATTCAAGAATCTTCTCTTGTGGATTTAAGAGAACTTTGTGGATTCAAGGTATTTATTGTTTGAGGAAGACGGTGATCAACCTCATCATGCCCACCCATTTGTCAATTTGGTATTAGAGCGAGGATTTTTCTCGAATTGATTCCTTCTAACGACGAATCGGGCAACGATCTTATGGACGGTACTCTCGGGAATTATTCTTTAACAATGACATCTTTTGAGGTGGCGCAACGAGAGAATCAGTAAGTCATGTAAGGGTTGCAGGCTGCTCTCGACCTCATGACGGAGGCATCAGGACAATTCCATGTTAGTGGTGATAATCCACCTCCCATAGGTGATGGAATTCGTAATGATTCTGATCGTGAGGTGATGCCAGTGAGGAATCACAGGGTCATGCTTAAGGATATGGGATTCAATGACGAGGAGATCAATGACATGATCCTCCAAGACCTTGGCCAAGGCAGTATTTGGGTAGATCAGACGGATCGAGAATTTAGGATGAAAGTCGATATTCCCAATTTCAATGACCAACTCCACATCAAGGACTTCCTCGAATGGCTGCTTGAAATCGAGTGTTTATTCAACTAGATAGAAATCCCTAAAGAGATGAAGACATTAATCTGTATGTGATAGTAGATGAAACAACTAATGCGTGCGAGATTCCTCCCCAACGACTATGATCAGGTATTGTTCCAACAATACCCAAATTATTAGCAGGTTAGTCGAACAGTGAGAGATTACGTATGTAGATGGGTTCTACCTTTTGGTGGCGCAGAATGATTTAGTTGTGACTAAATCACAGCAAGTCGCCTGATTCAATGGTAGGTTATGTGTTGCGATTCAAGATCGTGTTCAGATGCAATCCGTTTGGACAAGGAATGAAGTAATCAAGTTGGTCACCCAAGTGGAAGTATAACTTAAACGATCCAACATATGGACCTACCCTACTAATAGGGTAGCTACTACGGGTCCTTCGCAGAGAGCACCACAGGCTAAGGGGAAAGAACTCGTAAGGGGCACCCTCAACCTCTTATACTGGTGAACTGAGACTCAAGAAACGGGCAAGTGAGACCCTAAAGGAGGCGTGACCACTATTGCTTATCTGAGCAGGATCCCAAACCCATATGGTCAGCCAATGCCAGACCATGTTATCAATGTGACCAACTGGGTCACCTATCAAACACTTATCCCTAGCAACAACTGTCTAACCTTGCCATTAATGATAGAAGCATTGAAAACGCAGAGGAAGATCCAGATGTTGATGAATTGGAACGCGGTATGGATGATGAACCAGATGAAGCAGATTAGGTTCCACAACATAATGGTGAGTCCCTAATAGTGAGATGACTATTGTATTCGCCAAAGAAGGATGTACATTCATAATAATATAACAACTTTCGAACAAGGTGTATGGTGGATCAAAAAGTCGGTGATGTGATCATGATAGACATTGGGAGTAGTGAGAACATAGTCTCCAAGGTCATGGTGGAGAATTTGCAGCTAAAAATGGGAAGACATCTCTCCCCATACATGATTGGTTGAATTCAGAAGGTCAGTGAGATGAAGATAACTGAATAATGCATTATATATATTTCAATTAGTAAACATTATGAGGACCAAGTAATTTGCGATGTAGTTGACATGGAGACATGTCACATATTACTTGGTCGACTATGGAAATCAGATCATGATGCCACTCATAGAGGATGAGACAATGTGTATGTTTTCGTCAAGGATAACAGAAAAATTATACTTGCCCCTCTGGACCCGAATGAGCAATCCCAAACTTCTAAAGTTGATGAGTGCATTCTCTCCTAATCACACGGGACTTTGTTGAGGAATCCAAGGAGATGTAACAAGTCTATGCATTGATCATAAATGGTAAAGAGGTAGAGCCCATTATTATTCTCAAAAAACTAAAACCATTGTTACAAGAATTTAAGATAATTTAGCCCGATGAACTTCCCATTGTGTTGCCTCCTATGCAAAATATTTAGCACCATATCGACCTTGTCCCAGGGGCTAGCTTACCCAAACGCCCTCATTATCAAATGAGTTTGAAAGAGTGTGATATTTACAATGATAAGTGGAGGAATTGATTTGTAAGGGTCTAGCGCAAGAGAGCATGAGCCCTTGTGCCATGCCAAATCTATTGACGCCTAAGAAGGATAAGAGTTGGTGCATGTGTGTCGACAGTTGAGTCATAAATAAAATCGCTGTGAAGTACAAATTTCATATACTACGATTGGACGATATGTTGGACATGTTAGAGGGGGCAAGGCTATTTTTTAAACTGGATTTGAGTAACGGCTACTATCAGATCTATATTCGGCTGGGCGATGAGTGGAAGACAACATTTAAGACCAATGAAGATCTGTATGAATGGTTGGTCATGTCCTTCGGGCTTTCGAATGCGCTTAGTACATTTATGAGGGTGATGAATCAAGTTATGAAACTATTCATTGGTCGAATATTTGTGGTAGTTTATTTTGATGACATCTTATATACAGTTCGGATGAAGCAGACCATGTGAAACATCTCAAACAGGTGCTTTAAGTGCTCACCAAGAACAAGTTATATCTTAATATGAGATGTGCAACTTTGATGGAGAGCCTTTTTTTAAAGGCTTTATCGTAACGTCCAACAGACATATGTGTGGACGACAAGAAGGTGAGGGCCATAAAAAATGGTTGGTTCCGACGAACATTCATGAACCGCAAAGTTTTCACGAGTTGACAACGTTCTATCGTCGATTCATGAAGAACTTGAATACCACCATGGCACCGATCACTGACTGCATGAAGAAATGACATTTTTAGTGGACTGAAGAGGCCGACAGAAGCTTTACTATAATTAAGCAGAGGTTGTCCACCACTTCAATCCTCAAACTCCCTAGTTTTGATAAATTATTTGAAGTTGAGTGTGATGCTTCGTATGTTAGCATTGGGGGTGTGTTGTCTCAAGAGGGCAGGCTGGTGGCTTTCTGCAGCGAGAAACTTAGCAATTCCCATAAAAAAATAGTCGACATATGAGATAAAATTATACGCAATGGTTCAAACCTTGCGACATTGGAGGTATTACTTGATTCAACGAGAGTTTGTACTTTATACGGACCATCAGGCCCTCGAATTTATTAACAGTTAGGCTAACGTTAATCGTGTGCATGTTAAGTGGATTTCTTTCTTACAAGAATTAGTGTTCGTGCTGAAGCATAAGGTAAGACAACATAACAAGGTGGCTGATGCGCCTAACTGACGTGCAACCTTATTGGTCACCATAAGCAACGAGGTTGTCGGGTTCAAGTATCTTAAAGACCTATATGCCAAAGATAATGACTTTAAGGACGCATGGGTTAGATGCTAGGAGGGTCAATCTAGTGACCTCTATATTCAAGATGGTTTCCTTTTCGAAGGAAATCAATTGTGCATTTCACGGAGTTCATTGTGAGACCGTGCCATCCAAGAGTTATATGGAGGTGGCTTCGGTGGTCACCTGGGGTGAGACGAGACAATAGCTTTCTTGAAAGAATGTTACTATTGGCCACAACTGAAATGAGATGTGATAAAAGCGATGCAACGATGCCATATGTGTCAGGCATCCAAGGGGTGGTCACAAAACACGAGCCTATACAATCCATTGCTTGTCCCTGATGGCCCTTTAGAGGATTTGTTTATAGACTTTGTGCTGGTCTCTTATGAACCCATGGAATAAAATTAGTGTTTGTCGGGGTTAACATATTCTCCAAGATGACTCATTTCATACAGTGTAAGAAGACTCTCGATGCTATACATGTTGCAAATTTATTCTTCCGAGAAGTTGTTTGACTACATGGAGTCCCAAAATTATCACCGCACTAAGCGGGCGGGGCCAGTGCCACGGCGGGTAAGGCGTCGTCGCACAACGCCCTTGCCCGGCGCCTAATTCGCCCCGACGATGCCTTGCCCGCAGTGGCACTAGCCCTGCCCGGTTGGCACGACGACCTTGCACCCTGCCTAATTAGCCCCCACGATGCTATGACGTCGTGGCACTAGCTCTGCCCACTTAGCACGGTGCCCCTACCCGCCGCCTAATCTGCGACCGACCCTAGGAAACATATACTATTTCAGTTGCATAGGTTTGCCAGCGTCATCGCAGCTCCCACCCAAAAAACACACGCCGGCGTGTCGGCGGATAGGCGGCGTAGGCGCTGGCAACTGGTGCACTTGGCGCACTTCACGCACTCACGCAGCATAGCCTTATACTATTCCAGTTGCGCAGCATAGCCTTCACCTTCGCAGCTCCTGACCGAAAAAGGTGCGTGCGCGTTGCATAGGTGCTAGCAATTGATACACTTAGCGCACTTACATAGTGAGTAATGTAGGGGACTTTTCTTGACGATGCCTTGCTCGCTGTGGCACTAGCCCTGCTCGCATAGTACTACTAATTCACCCCGAGGATGCCTTGCCAACCGCGACACTAGCCCCGCACATTTGGCATGACGTCCCATGCTGCCGCCTAATTCGCCGCGATGATGCCCAGCCCGTTAAGCACGATGTCCTTGTCTGCCACCTAATTAGCCCCAATGAGGCCTTGCCTGCCGTGACACTAGCATGGCGCCCTTGCCCGACACCTAATTCGCCCCAACGATGCCTTGTCCGCAGTGGCACTAGCCTTGCCTGCTTGGCACGGCGACCCTGCATGTCGCTTAATTAGCCCCCACAATGTCATGCCGCCGTGGCACTAGCCCTGCCCGCTTAGCACGGTGCCCCTACCCGCCGCCTAATCTACGACCGACCCTGGAAAAATTATATTATTTCAGTTGCGCAGCTTTGTCAGTGCCATCACCGCTCCTCACCAAAAAACACGCGCGTGCGTGTCAGCGAGCGGGGAGCGACAATGACACTAGCAAAGCTGCGTAATTGAAATAGTATATGTTTCAGTTGGAGGGGCAACCAAGGGGAACATGAGGCCATGCGATGGCCTGGGAGGGGCACACGAGGCCATGCGATGAGACGCGGTGGCATGAGAGGGTCAAAAGGGGCATGCGAGGCCACACGGGGCCATACGATGGCCTGGGAGGGGCACACGAGGCCATGAGATGAGACACAGTGGCATGAGAGGGGCACACAGGGCACACGAGGCCATGAGATGAGACGCAGTGGCATGGGAGGGGCATGCGAGGCCATGCGATGAGACACGGTGGCATGGGAGGGGCACACGGGGCATGCGAGGCCATGCGGGCTGGGCATCATCGCGGTGAATTAGGCAGCGGCATGGGGCGCCTTGCTAAGCGGGCGGGGCTAGTGTCGCGGTGGGCAAAGCATCCTCAGGGCGAATTAATCGTACTATGCAGGCAGGGCTAGTGCCACGGCAAGCAAGGCATCGTCGAGGAGAGTCCCTTACATTACTCACTACGCAAGTGCATCAGTTGCTAGCACCTGCGCAACGCGCACATGCACCTTTTTTGTTCAGGAGCGGCGAAGGTGAAGGCTATGCTGTGCAACTGGAATAATATAAGGCTTGCTCGCACCACGCGATGGCACTGAAGGGGCATACGATGATGTAAGGCTAAGCACGACCGTCATGCGGGCATCCCTGTGCTACAGCCGAGCTTCTATCAACTCAAAAAGGGGCGAAATCCCCGCTCAGCCATACCAGAGCAGGGCGTAGGCGGGGCCTGATAGCAGTGCTGCTCCTTAAAGAATATGGGGGCCAAAATCCCCACTCAGCGGCAAGGAGCGCCCAAAGTGTCTCCGTAGTTATACTCTTCTGTACTCTGGGCACCCCGACGACACCCCCACGCTACCACGAGGAGGACCCCTTAGGAATTCAAAGTGATTCCTCACCTGTGACTCATCTGATTGTCGATGACAGCCGCCTTCGCCTAGCAATGGATCTCTCTCTGTACTTCAACCAAGCTTCAGTATGCATTTCAGGGTCTCCAACTAACACCCTTCTAGCTAGTGGTGACACTTCTCCAACTGCAACTCCCCTGATACATAACCCTTGTCCTCCAAGCACTGTTATTCCAGACCAACAAGGGTCGTTAACAACAAATCACTCAGGGTTGATTCAAGAAGTCCCAAGACCAGGGAGAGGGATAAAGGGGAAAATTAGAGGTAGAAAGCTTTCAGTCATTCCAGGAGAAGGGGAATGGTACAGTCGACTCAGAAGATTGAAGAGACGGGCAGTGAACTCTGGATGTGTTACTGATGGATGAAGCCATTGTCTGGAATGCTCGTGGTGTGGGTAACTTATCCACTCAAGCTACTCTTGCTAAGTTAGTCAACAAATACAAGCCATCTCTTCTGGCTATTTTGGAGCCCAGGCTCAGGGACTCCCGTAGAGTGGGCCTAGGTTTGAAGCTTGGGTTTTGCAGTTCCTTTTCCAATGAGGGAGAGGGAGGAAAGATATGGGTGTTTCACAAGAACTTCCTTAATGTGTCGATAATTTCACTCTCTAACCAGCTTATATCCCTTCTTGTTACAGTTCCTACTTGCCAGGAACCGATTCTCGTCTCGATTGTATACGCGAAATGTAGTTAAATGCAGAGAAGATCGCTGTGGAGGGAAATCGTGGCATTGAGTAGGGCTAACAAGCACCCGTGGGCGATTGCAGGTGATTTTAACATTGTTCTCTCTTCGGATGAGAGGCTTGGTTCGGTGAGGTCTGACGCTGCCAGTACGGAAGATTTTCTGAATGCCATCCAAGATGTTGATTTTTTGGATGCGGGATTCTCCGGGAATCGCTACGCTTGGAGCAACAACAGGGCTGCCTCTGTTAGGATTTAGGCTAGGCTGGACAGGGTCTTCATCAACGGCTCTTGGCTCCGGTCCTTTCCAACCTTTTGTGTTCAGCATCTGGTCCAATCCAACTCCGACCACGCCCCTCTACATCTCCACCTAGCTACACCAGGCCCAGCCTCGCCCAGGCCATTCAGATTTTATAGAATGTGGACCCTCCATGAGAATTTTCTGCAAGTTATCAGTGAGGCTTGGTCAGGTCTGCTCTCCCCTTCCCCTCTTATCAACGTTCAACTAAAGCTGAAGAGAGTTAAACAAGTTCTCAGACTATGGAATCAGGAAGTTTTCGGAAACATTTTCAACCAGGTGAAGCAGGCTGAGGAAAAGCTTCGTGCTATCGAATGTCGAATGCAGAATTCCAGCGATGAGGACCTTCAGCTGGAAAGTGCGTCAGCCAGGAAGGCCTTGTCGGATCTCGAACTCAGGGAAGAGGTGTTCTGGAAGCAAAAAAGCGCGTATCAATTGGCTAGAAGAAGGATATCGGAACACGAAGTTCTTCCATGCCGTTGCATCTGAGCGGGTCAGAAGGGCAGAAATCAGATTCATTAAGACGGATTCAGGCTCAAAACTAATGGATCGACAAGGAATTAAACAGGCGACTGTCTCCTATTTCTCGCAGCTTTTCCAAAGGATACATCTCTTTTGCTAACAAATTTTGCAGATTCCATTCCCGGTCTGGTCACGGATGAAGACAATTCGTTGCTGGTTGCTCCTATCACTCTGGATGAGTTGAAAATGGCAGTATCCTCCATTCCGAAGGATGGGGCAGCGGGGCCAGATGGGTTTTCAGCTGCCTTCTTTTCTCACTGTTGGCCGATTATGGTAGAAGATATCCTTAGTGCGGCTCAATGTTTTCTTAATGGCAGCCCCCTTCCCAGAGGGTATTCAGCATCCCTGATATGTCTTGTTCCTAAAATGCCTTCGGCCTCCTCCTTCAAAGACTTCCAACCCATTTCTCTCTGTAATGTCATCTATAAGATCATATCGAAGGTCCTTGCCTCCCGCCTAGCTTCCATCCTTCCTAAAATCATTTCGGCCTAGCAAGGGGCTTTTGTTCAAGGGAGGGCCATCTCTAGGAACATTGTGTATGCGCAAGAGATGTTGAGAGACTTAAACCGTAAAGCTCGGGGGGGGGGGGGGGGTAACATCATGCTCAAACTTAACCTCGAGAAGGCGTATGAGAGGGTGAGTTGAGAATTCTTAAGTTTGTGCTCCTTAAGTTCGGTTTCAGCGATAGATGGGTTGTCATCTTGGAGAATTGCTAGAGTAACGTTTGGTTCTCGGTTTTGATCAACGGCGAAGCTGCTAGATTCTTTCATTCTTCTAGGGGTCTCCACCAAGGCGACCCAATTTCCCTGAGTCTGTTCATTATTGCGGCAGAGGCGTTTTCTAGAAGCTTCAGGTCCCTCGTCGAGTCAGGATGATGCAAACCATTTCAACTGAGATCGGGTTGCCCCCTCGCCTCCCACCTTCTCTTCGTTGATGATACTTTACTCTTCATGAATGGGAGAAAATCCTCCATCCAAGCGGTCAAGTCGTTCCTAGAATTTTTTCAACAGGCCTCTGGTCAGAAAATTAACAGCCAAAAAAGCTGCTTCCTGTGCTCCAACAAGCTCCCTGAGGCCCGGGTCACAGAGATTGAATGGTTACTTCAAATTCATAGATCGAATGGCTCTCTCTCCTATCTAGGGGTCCCTGTTCCGAGAGGGAGAATCAGAGTTGCTAATTTTCACTTCTTACAGGACAAGGTCCAAGCGAGAATAAACGGGTGGAAAGGCAGACACTTATCGCAGGCCGGGAGAGCCGCTCTGATCAGATATGTTTTAAGTAACATTCCCCTTCACGCTCTTGCAGCAGCAGTGGTCCCGGTGCAGGTCCTAGCTAACTTGGAGCGAAGCTTTGCTAGGTTCTTTTGGGGTTGGGCCGATGGATCTCAAAAGCTTCATTGGGTTGCTTGGAAGAAAATCTCTTACCCTTTTGATAAAGGAGGCCAGCGGATTAGGAAGATTAAAGAAGTTATGAAGGCCATGAGATTGAAATTGGCTTGGGAAGCAAAATATGGGAAAGACGAGGGGCCTTGGGTTCGACTTGTGAAAGCTAAATACCAGGCTGACTTCAAGCAGGAAACCCCGCATTCCACCCTCTCTTTCGCCTCTCCGCTTTGGAAAATTATCAGAGGCCTCTTCCCTCAGGTGGATGAGAATATCCAGTGGATGGTTCAGGATGGCTCTTGGAACTTATGGGTGGACAATTGGACAGGCCTCGGTCCATTACTTTAGAGAGCTCTCAGACAGGTGCCGGAAGACCTCCTCGACCTGAAAATTCAGAACTTCTTAGGCCCACTAGGTCCCCTCCCCCCATCATCGGTGTTCTCCTTCCTTTCGCAGCCTGATATTAATCACATTTTCAACACTGGTTTTGCCACTTCGGACGGTCCTGATGTGTGTATCTGGCCCCACGCCCTCTCAGGAAAATGCTCCATCAAGTCAGCCTGGGAAATAACTAGATAAAGATCAGGAGATAGGGGTTGGATTTTCCAACTCGGACAGAAGAATTGGCCCCCCAAGATTTTAAACTTTATTTGGAGGCTGATCCAAGGGGCAGTTCCGGTGCATTTTAGAGTTCAGGACAAGGGTGTGTCCCTAGCTTCAAGGTGTAGTTGTTTTGAGATGGGTCCCAGGAACAGTTCCAGCATGGAAAATTTAGAACACCTCTTCCTGTACAGTGAGCTGGCGGAAGTAGTATGGTCCCACTTCAATATTCGCTTTGGCCTGGCGTCCATCCCAAACTAGTCCATCTTCTCCAGATTGAGTCAGTGGAGACACGCTTATGCTGTGAATGGTATCTTTGCTCAGTCACGGGTTTTCGTTGCTTGTTGTATTTTGTGGGAGATATGGCTGGCTAAAAACAAAGCCAGGTTCGACCCCTCGCCTGTGAGACCCGAGGTTACCATCATCAGGGTGGATTGGTGGATCAGGTGGAGGGTTGGTGGGTTGGCCAATGACAGTCAGAGGAGTAGGGACGAAGAACTAGGGAGTCGCATCGACATCAGTCCTCGCCAGCGACGGTGGGAGATTGTGAGGTGGTCCAAACCACCTTCCAACTAGTTGAAGCTTAATGTCGATGACTCCTCCCGCGGCAATCCGGAACCATATGGGGTGGGGGAATTCTCAGAAATGACCGTGAGGAGCTCAAGTTTGCTTTCTGCTTGCCCTATGGAGTTTGCTCAAACAACTTGGCTAAAATGAGAGCATATACGATGGTCTTCTTTTGTCCCTTAACTCAGGATTCTATAATGTTGAGATTGAATCTGACTCACAAATTACGGTTGATATCCTTTCAGGTTCTACTACCTTTAGTTGGAGAATCAGTTTCTGGGTCTCTAGGATCAAAGCCCTCATGAGCAGGGGACGCTTCTCCATCAGGCTCATTAGGAGAGAAGGGAACGCAGTTGCAGATGGTCTGACACGTATTGCCAGTGCAAATGCAAATCAATCGTCTGAAGTCTACCTCCTTTCTCAGCATCTTCCGGCCCAAATCAGAGGCCTTATCTTTCTGGATAAAACGGGTCTTGGGTCCATTCGCTTTTCTTAGGTGATCCCCTAAAGGGTCCCTCCTGTATAGTTTAAGATAAGTAGGGCTGTGCTTTTTGTTGTTCTCGGCCCTGCCTGAATTTTTCCAGGTTATAAATCTCAGTTTTATCTAATGCATTCGGGTCACCCAGCGAGTTTGGGCTCCTTTCGGGCTCCTTTTGAAAAAAAAAGTTCCTCAGTTACTTTTGGAGGACTTTATGGAGGCGATTTGATACCAATGTATAGTTCAGCAGTGCATATCATCCGCAGACAGATGAGTAAACCAAGGTGGTGAATCGTACACTCGGGAACCTTATACGATGCATCTTGGATGATAAGCCCAAATAGTGAGATTTTTCCTTGGCTCTAGAGAAATTTGCGTTCAACAATATGCATAACTATTCCACCAGCAAGTCCACTGACGAGTGCCTAAGCATAATCTTAATTTGGTTCCGTTGCCTAAGCCACCAGGTGTGAGCATTGCTACATAACAAATGGCCGACCAAATCATAAGTGTACATGCTAATGTTCAGGCCTAGTTGAAAGCATTCAATGACAAGTATAAGGAAAGGGTTGACACACATCGGCGTCTGAAGGTGTCAATGTGCGCGACAACATTATGGTTCACTTGCACAGGGAGAGATTTTCAATCGGGACGTACAACAAGTTGAAGAATAAGAAGATCGAACTAGTACTTATATTTCGCAAGATCAGTGACAACACTTATGTCATTGATCTTCTTGATGACGTGGGGATCTCAAGAACATTCAACGTGATGGTCCTGTACGAGTATCATGAACCAGAATTGGAGGATAGCTCAAGGATGAGTTTTTTCAAGTGGAGGGGATCTGATGTATGACATGAAGCAAGCACGTGCTTATCACAAATAGACCAGAAAAAGTCTGAAGAAATCAATAAAATTTCAGCATAGTTTGATCGATTGAAGTCGATTGAATAGACAAATCAAGTTGATTTTTCAATCAACCGATTAATGGAAATTTAAATTTATATGAAAAGCGTACCGGACACTTTTTTACTTAGTTCAATTGATCGACCGGTCTAGTTGATCAAACCAAACAAATTCAATTTATTGGGTTTTAGTTTCTGGACATTTTCGCACCCTTCCGATCGATCGATTGATCAACAGAACAAAAATTTGTGCATTTTTTAGTTTTTATTTCCTTATTTGTTTAAATCTTCTCTAATTACGTCTTAGGGTCTGTTTAAGGTTATTTAAGGATGCAAATTAGTTTATTTTAGATAGCTTTTTAATAAAAATTCTCAAATTTCCTTTATTTCTCTCTTGGATTTAAGAATCTTCTCTTGTGGATTCGAGAGAACCTTGTGGAGTCAATGTGTTTATTATTCAAGGAAGACAGTGATCAAACTCATCACGCCCACCCCTACGTTAGCTTTATAGAACACTTAGCAGTGAGACAGATGGCCAAGACATGTTGTAACTTTTAGTGGGGCTACCTGCTTGTGTTATAAAGGGTAGCAGATTAAGTGTTACTCGGGTAACAATCAAACGGGTGTTATGTTAACCATGGGGGATGTATCCAATACATATTCAAGCTTTCGATCAAGTTTTTCCATTCATTTCAGGGCATAGTCCTAAAAAAATGAAGAAGATTTAAATATCAAGTGGATCACACATTATGGATTGAATGACTACAATTAAAACTTCTCACCACCAAAAAAGTTTTGAAATAAGTTGAAATTTGTGCTTTCCTTCATCTAATGACCTTATGATAGGTTCAATGGCAAATAAATATTGTAGTGGGCCTTAGGAAGTTTTTAATGGTAGGTGTTCAATGACCAGAAGCGGATTGAAGTTTTTAATGGTAGGCATTCAATGACCAGAAGTGGATTGCATACTAAGTAAACTTCATAGGGCCATCACGATTTATGTATTTTATCCCCTTCATTCACCATTTTACCAGATAATTTTAAAGCTTGAGACCAAAAATGAAGCATATCCAAAGCACAAGTGGACCCACCACAAGAAACAGTGTGAATTAAGCATCCGTCGTTGAAAATTTCTCAAGGGCCACAAGTTTTGGATCAAGCTGATATTTGTGTTTTCTCTTTATCCATGTCTGTGTGATATTATGATTATAGGTTGGATGACAAATAAATATTGCGGTGGGCCCAAGAACATTTCAACCGTGAAAATCATTATTCCCACCTTTCCTGTGGTATGGTCAACTTGAGCTTTGAATATGCTTCAATTTTGGTTTCAACCCCAACAGTGAGCTGGAAAAACTGATGAACAACGTGGATATATAAACCACATACATTCACAATGGGCCCAAGAGAGTTTACTTAGTATGATAAAAGTGTATTGAGTTACTTAGTGCGCAGTCCAATTTCTCAATGATAAATGTTTCCTATGGTGTGGTCCACTTGAGGTTTTGATCAGCTTCATTTTTGGGACTATGACCTAAAATGAGTTGAAAAAAATTAATGGACGATGTGGATATACAACACATATAAAGGTGTGGGCTCCACGATGAAACACACACTAACCTGTTACTAGGGTACCCAACTTGCTCTTGATGTGAAGAGGGGGTAGGGAGAGAGGCCACCCTGTATAACCCCCCTCCATCACTCTCCCTCACTCTCGCTCTCTCACCTTTCTTTGTACTTGTGTGCACCTTGTCTGCTCCACCCCCCCCCCCCACACACACACACACAATGTGTGCCTTTACCTTGGACCGCGCAACACGCGCACTCCACTTTAGGCCTTGCGCCCCCTTGAGTCTCCTACTCGTGCTTGTCTAAAGGATATCACACTCATTCCTTCATGATGAACTGTGCGTATTCACTCTCCATTTGGTGGACTACCTGCTTGTCCCTGCTTTACTAATAGGTGAGAGAGAAAGAAGAGATGGAACAGGTAACATGGGGTTCATCTACTTGCATTTGATTGAGATTATGTTGTTGACATACCATCTTCACTATCAAATTGGGGAGGTGGAGTTTAGGTGTCTTCCCGTATGTGGTTGATTTGAGTGGGCCACTGGGTGTCGTGTTTCGGCTTCCTGACTTGATCATGTAATTGTATCACTTGGTGTATAATAATGATGGTAATAATAATAATCTAGAATATAAAATGCCACATTGTCCACTTGCCACCAACAACGGTATTAAAGCGACGTTTGACACGATTAAGACGAGAGAAAATAATGAAATAGGTTACTGATACACCTCTCCATCATCCTATATAAAAAGCTTGCACCATGGTAGTATACAATGAATAATATACTCGTATATTTTGTGGCTTATGAGTGACGCTATAACAGATGAGCCTATAACCGCATTACATGAGTATATTGCAAAGATGTTAAAATTTATTTTCTGTGGCATAAATTTATTGTGAGTGTCACTTGACTATTGACATGGAAGGATTTTTTTAATTGTCCCTATGACTTTGATTATTTTTGCTACACCCAATCGGATAAATGAAACTTTTAGACCAGACTGATAATGATCGTATTATTTTGTGTCAATTGGTTTGTCTGATACCAGTTTGGACCTTTTGGACGACTGATGATGATTATGCATGAATATTATTAAAATTAAGTGTCTCAAATATGTTTTCAAATTTACTAATAGAAAATTCTCTCACTTGATGTATTGATAAGAAATGTTGTTCAAATCAATTGTAGTTGACCTCTTGAAATTAGAGAAATTTGATGAAAACAATTTTGGTGATTGGTGTAGACCTGTTTGGATCCTATTGAACAAAGAAAATGTGTTGTACAAATTAAAAAAATGTTAGGAGAAACCAGAGATAAAAAATGAAGATGTTTTGATAAGTAGTCATGAAATTTGCAGAACAAAATACAGGAAATGGAAGAAAACAATAGAATCCTTTGTAGCTTTATGTATAAGGATTTGATCCTTATGTACGAAATCTATAAGACCGCTAAGGAAATGTGTGATGCCTTAATTGAATCATATGCCAAAATATCGAATGTTAAGATTAAGATAATGCAAATGGAATTAGATGCTTATAAGATGCTAGTTGAATACTCTATTGAGGATCGCATAAGAAAAATGGAACATGTGATGATGGAGTTACGAAATGTATGTTGTGTCTTAATATAAAATCATAGTGATGTCTTGATCTTTGCTAGATTCTTAGTTTTATAAGAAAGACATCTTAAATCATAACGAAGCAATCATGATTTCTAAAGACTTAGCTTATCATCTAAAACATGAAGTTGTGTAACAAGTAATTTAGTCTAAAAGTACTGTGGTTTTTGCTGCTGAAAGTCAAAAGAAATACTTTTGATCAAAAGAAAGATTTAGAAAAATGGATAGACAATGGGCTTCCAATAATCAATCTCATTCATCCTATCGTCCACCCTTCCTCATCATTTATGTCCATATCCATCTCTCTACCAACAATGACCATACTAATACCATCCATATTCATCTAAAAACTGACCGTATCCACATATATATCAATCATTACATGAAAATTTTACAACCACTACAATCATGTGACATGTATATGGAGCCTATGCAACTGAGGAGAGATAATAAGAAAAGACCAAGAAGATAAGGGGGATGGTTCCTGTTTTGTTTGTGAAAAAGCAAGGCCTTGGTTAGGACTTGCCTTAAACATAAAATGATAAAATTTCCCCAATTTATTAGTTATGTTCACACAGAGATACTAATAGATGATCTAAACTTTAATGAATTTATTATAGATTCAGGGGCAACAAGGCATATAACAAAGGATAAAGAATGTTTTGTGACCTTTCAGACCATCTCATTCGAAATTCACAAGTTATACATGATAAAAAATACATCGAAAGATGTGATCGAAATTGGTACATATTGCCTTTAGTAAAAATGACATTTTCTATTACTTAAAGACATTCTTTTTGCTCTTAGTGATGGGCGGACATTCTGATGCTGAGCTTGTGATGCCCTAGTTTTCGCCAATTAAGCACGATGCTCTTGCAACAAAGACTCGGATATCCCATAGGGAAAGGTCACACGTGGGCGTGCTTTCCACATGTTTATACAGTCATATTAGCATTCAATTTGAGTTACTAATTAGAGTCGCGCACATCAATACAATGGGTACCAAGAGATAGGTAAAGACAATTGTAGCATGTAATTTCAGGGCACACATCTAGAAATATATAAGTTTAACATATGCAACCAAACTCCCCCATCTAGGGAATATACAAACCACAAAATAAACAAAATATATAGGGGTAAGGCTGTCATGAAGGAAGAGCTAGCCAACTACTGGGGCTCGCCATCTCCAAACTCCTCATTGGGCTTTACATGAGTGTCCTTGAGAGGACCGACATATGGAGATACTCCAGGGTCATCTGTTATCTGTCAAATTGAAGACGTCAACTTCTGACATAGTGAAAAAATGCCCCAGAGATTATGCACACGACATGTTAGCTAAGTAAAATATTCAAGTAGAACAAGGCTTCCACACACCTAATTTATACATGTCAGCAAGTGTAATTACAAGTAAAAACCTATAAATATTCGTACAAACAACTATCATTTATCTTGTTTAAATGCATGGATGCATGAAATGCATTCAGTCTAGGGATGCACATCTAGCTGAAAGCGACAGTCCATAGTGAATTAGCCAGCCGGTAAAATACACTAAGGTATAACCCAAATTAACTAGCGACCTAGTAAAATTCATGTAGAAAGGACAACCAATAGTAAACTGGTCACCTTGTAAAATACACTATGGTACGACTCATAGTGACCGGTTGATCAAGCCTGAATATTGCATATTTATCCTTTCAATTGCATTAGTTTTCATGCTTTTAAATTATTAAATTGATATATATATACTAAGGAGTGTTCTATGTATGCGGGGTTATTCAGAAATCAAAGATGAAATCATGTTTAAGAAGGATGAATTAAAGCTCAAAGGAGGTTATGACGAAGAACAAGTGATTTGGATGAAGGGAATGAAGATTTAAAGTGCTAAGGACCTGAAGAAATCAATTATTGAAGTAGTGAACGCAATCGAAACCAAGAATTGAAGATGAAAAATCAAATAGTCAAGTAACAGAAATAATAGACTGTTCGTTCCCACCTGAGGTATGTTCGGTCCGACTAAAAGTGCCTAAAACAGTCCAGTAACCAATAATGATTTTCAAAGTAAATTTGGTTTGATTGTTAGGTGTGAACGAAGTGCTGTTTGGTGCCACAAGAGGTAGGTTCAGTGCGACTTAAAGGAGACAAAGAGTTCAGATACGTTTTGAAGAAATTCGTTTGCAACAGGAAGAAGTTTTAGCTGGATTCGATGTGACTTCGGTGCAACTAAAGGTGATCATCAGTGAAACTGAAGCGTAATAAAATTGCATAAATTTGAAATCGGTCTAAAGTCGGTGAAGAATTTTCTTATTTGAATGGTTATTTAAGACTATTCTAGGTACAAATTATGGCTTGGGGAGAGACCAAGAGGTTGTGGAGCTTCCATGGAGTCGTTCTTATTCTTTAATCCTTCGGTTCTAGTTTGTTTTTCATGATTTTATTTTATTTTTTTATTTCTATTTAAGATATTAGTTATTCCTAGCTAATCTCTTAGCTTAGGTTAAGGGATGAACCTTTTGATGGATTTTTTTAGTTAATTTGTTTTCAATTAAATTTTTTAGGTTTTCATGTTGAATTGAGGTTGGATGTGTTGAATTCCTAGATTGGAGAAGGAATCAATCTGTAAAATTGATTGAACTATTGTCGCCTCCGGGTACCTTGGATCCTTTTGATTCCCTGCGATTGATTGCCTACATTTTTATGAGGGATCAAACCTATCATAATTCTAATCTATATTGGATATTTGTAATTGATTCTATTACGTTATCTTCCTACTAAAACGGATTGGAATCCAATTCTACTTGAGTTATCAACTCGAGAAGACGAATTAAGTTTAAGTTCTTTTTATTGTGGATTCATAGATCTTTAGTCATTTTTATTAATTGTTTTAAAATTCTTTCTACTTCGTTGGATTAAAAACCCAAACAATCCAATTAGTTTTAATTGTGTTCTCACCAATCTCCCTGTAGATCAACCTCAGTCTCACGGAGTAATTATTACATTGCAGCCTTACACTTGGGGTTATCAAACCTTGGGTTCAATCACCAGCCATTCAGTAAAATCTATGCGAAAGGATGACAAATAGTGGTCGATAATACGTGCTAATAACTTGGAATTACCCGATAAAATACTCTACGGTACAATCCATAGTGACCCGAGAAACCTCGTGACTTACATCGACCACCCAGTAAAGTCCACGTACCATGTATGCATGATTAGCCCAACCATTATTAATCCGGTTTACAAGCAATTTACAAGCAATCCATTCATGATAAGATCTATTAATGGGTGACCCTTCCAAAATGATGGTTAGATAATAAACCCAATGATCTTTTACATCAAAAGTCCAATTATAGACATGCAAAGGGGTTCAACCCAAGTAGACCAGATTAGTATAAAGTCTAAATAAAGGACAAGAGAAAGGGCTCTCACCGAAAGCCACGTTAGGCACAAATATAGTAGAAGATGGAATTCATTAAACAAGCTTATGTAACCTCATAAGGTGAGGCCACTAGTCCAAGCATCAATTCATAAAAGTGTAAATCAAACCATATAGATGAATCATGGAAGAGGCAGTCAAGTTGAATAAATAATAATTTACTGACTCATGCAAATCTCTACAATCATAAGCATACTAACAACCTAACACATGAATTTGTAGGATAACATGAATTTTGAGCTATATCGTGAAAGAGCGAATTATACATGAGCTACACGAAACTACCACACATTCAAAGGCAACAATATAATTGCATTTATGGAAAGTCATACTAAACTAAATTGTTGGCATAATTTTGAAGGGTAGATTTTCACCTTTCGAATTGGGGTTCTTACGATTACGAGTGCTTCGACCTGGGTATTGCGATTTGGGCGACGCCTACTACTGAAAATTAGGGAAAAATCATGTCATAACATCAAAAACCTAATTAGTTCCAATTTAATTACTTCAATTTAATTTAAGTTAGAGGTTAATTAGGGGAAATTCCACTCACCTACCTACATAGTCAACTTGACTCAGTTGTGCGACCCCAAACTCGGCCCCAACAAACGATTTGATGCCGCCACACCACCACATGACCATGCATGCTATTGAGCAACTTCTACTCGCCATCCAGGACTTCAAAACCTAAAATGCACACACTAGATATAGTGCATGCGAGGTGCATGTCCCGATAGAAAGGTAGACGTACAACGTGCGTGCACCGATAGAAGGACATGCAATGCGCATGTGTTGGTGATCCAAGCCGCCAACTTTCACACGACATCAACCCCCTCTCCTCAGCTTCCTACATTCATGTGAATTCGATGAAATCAACCACTAAGTGGCCCGCAATAATCCACTACAACAACCCATCCCCAACTCTCTCTTTCTCTCCTCTCTTATATATATATATATATATATATATATATATATATATATATATATATATATATATATATATATATATATATATATATCACCCTCTCTCTTAGGCTAAAAATAAGAAGAAAAGGGTGAAAGACTTTTTATAATCCTAAGTTCTAGGTTCGGTGTTTTCAAGTGCACAATAATTTGGAGTTTGTCAGTCGGACCAATGGGTTTTGTCGGTTGGACCTATAGGAACCGACAACTCTGTTGGTTGAACCGATAAAGCATGAATTCTCATGTTTCCAAGGTTGCATAGTCGATCAAACCGATGGGTGTCGTTGGTCAGATTGATAGGAATCGACAGACTACAACTTTGTCTCATAATTGAGATTTTTCAGTCTCATTATTCAAAGGTTTCAAGGATTTTTCATTGTCTCATTATTCTAAGGTTTCAACTTATTTGTTTTATGGGTTAATCATTTGCCTAGAATTCTCAATTTGGAGTGATTTCACGTGGATTCTCTCTAATCAATCTTAAGATTAAATGAACCAGGGATCTGGGGATCCATGTCTGGCAGGTGCTATTGTACGATTTGATCTGCCCCCGCATGAATTCCAATCGAGTCACGGGTTCCTAGGTTAAGTTTCGGCCCATAGCCTACGAGTTTACACACAAAAGAGCATGTGCGATAGTATATTTTAATATAACAAATTTGAAAACATTGGATGACATCCAATACTTAAGCATTGGAGCGTTGGGTGTTACAACCTATCCCATTAGAATAATCGTATCCCTGAAATTGTATAGCATTTATATTAGTCTTGTATCTAGCGATCGTAATTGTGAATATATGGGTTCAAAGTCTTAGTGACTTAACCGGTACACGTAGTTATCCTATTTTCGGTGATCGAAATTGCTCACATGACTTGGTCGGGTTCCCCGACTTCTAAACCGTTTATTTTAATGGGTTCATTATCAATGATTTGGACCATACATATGGCTTGACCCAATTAGGGCCGATTCTAATGGGTAGTTTAGAGGGTTTGTTTAGGGGACTAAGGACATTTATGTGATTAGGCCCGAATGAAGAGATTTATATCTCTAAACTAGCGGGGTGAGTCTTATGCCATCTAAGCTATTCATGTGATTAGGTCAGCGACATACATTGCCATCCATTTGGTGATCCACAGTACAGACATGGTTTGGTCAATTCTCCTAGATCAGGTGGATGTGTATATTGACTTAAGCAAACTCGACTCCTAGTGTTCTCACTCTCTCTCTCATTAGTTATTGATGAATACCCCAAACATGAATGTGTTGAGCCCCTTAAGCCCAAACATACCTATAAGCATGTGTATACACAACACAATATATAACCGGAAATATATTTACAAGTGGATGGATATAAAACAAGACAAACGAGAAGCATACATTGATAAGGGAGATACATGCAAGCCATATATATACACACCTGTTCATAGAAGCTACAAAATGTGACTAAGAGCCCATCAAAGTACAGAATGACCATATAAATATATAGACAAATAACGTGACTGAGACTGTCAACAACTCACCTTAGCGACGAAATGTCGTCTAGGCCAAGAGGCTGCAGGAGGGAACATTATATCCTTGAGGGGGAGAGTAAGACGACAAGCTTTTGATGCTTCGATAAATTTCATGGAGCATCTGCTCCATGCATGACTGATGCTCCTCAATCGTAGCCAAACAAGTTGAGATGTCACCCGAAGGTGGGCCTGCAGACAACGACGCGATGTGGGGGGAAGTCGGACCTATGACAAGTAGAGCCAGCTGAGAAGGCGGCTTCATCTTCTAGATGCTATCCGAGTTAATCAATTTTGTTGAGGTAGGGCACTCAGAAGTAGTCGTGAAGTTGCACTCTTGGGCCAGCCTACAAATGAGGTGACCAAACGATAAAGCAGGGGGTGACCCAAGGTCAGGACATGTACGATCTAATGCATGATTAGGGAAAGGAGGCATATCAGCTGGTTGAGACAGACGTGATATAGTGTCTCAACCATGAAAGGAGTCAGGTCAGTCTAATTACCTGATTGGGGTAAATGTTAGAGGAAAAAAATGAGATGGATGATGCAAAATTTGGGATAGTCATTTCTGACACCCACATGACATTTCCTGGGTACCATGTGACATTTTGATTGCCACACATAGGGCCTGTTTGGATGGCTGTAACTTTTTTAAGTTGTAAGAAAGTTACATGTTCTATTTGGATGTAAGTTGTAACTTAGTTACAGGTAACTTTGTTTTTGTGTTTGGATAACCTGTAACTTTCTTACAGGTAATAAGTTGGATATTCACACTAGATAGAGTTGAAATAGGGAATCGTTGAAAAATTAGATTGACACATAAAAAAGATGGGATAAAATTATTCTATTTTATTAAGCCCATGTAAATGAATAGCTTGGCAGATGCTTAGGCTAAACTAATCAACAGGTGGGCCATAAAAGTGGGCCCATGTTTTCAAAATGCTAGTAATTTGGCCCACATAAAAGGCACATAAAGGTCAGAAATTGAGGTACTTGCACTAATGTACGGTATGTAGGATAGTAAGTGGAAGATCCAAACCGTTGATCTGATGGGCACACATTGGATAACCCAATATTTTTCAGATTGGAAAATCCTGACCTTTGGACCAACTGCCCACGAATTGATGATTAACACAAAACAAAAGGCAGCAATCCTCATTTAATTGATGAAGGCCAAAGATCAAATGGTCAAGATCTTCTAATGAAACAGATCTTTGGACATTTTCCCATCAGATCAACTATCTGATCACCACCAAATCAAGAGATCCTATCATTCCTTACCTAAGAAATGGAAAGAAACAAGAACATCAATCTTAAATCATCAGAACCCACAAATGGAAACTTAAAAATAGATCCTCATTTTTAAAAAAAAAAAAAAAAAAAGAACATGAAAAAGAAATTCATTACAACAATATCAAGAAACCCAAATATTCGGATCGAGAACAATACCAAAGAAACAAAAAAACAACAGAAGTCTAACATGTGATTGAAACAAAAGAAGATAACAAATCGACCCAAGAAATTGAATCCAAGATCTTTAAATGATGCTATCACTATAAAATTGATCAAAATACAAATTCAGGAGCCCTCAATGATAATTGCTTTGGCCTTCTACGGTTTTAAGTAAGCCATGAAGGCTATGTGATGTGTTATGTGGGCCCACTATGATGTATTTGTTTCATCCACACCATCTATCCATTATTCTAGATCATTTTAAGTCATCGCCCCAAAAATAAGGTACATCAAAATTTTGGGTGGATCACATCACTGGAAACAATGTTGATTGAACACCCACCATTAAAAACTTTTGGTGGGCCACCAATGTTTTCGATCAAACTGATATTTGTTTTATTCCCTTCATCTAGGTCTTTATGACCTAATCAATAGCTTGGATGTGAAACAAACATTACAGTGGGCCCTAGTAGTTTTTTAATGGTGGACTTTCAATCATTATTGTTTTCGGTAGTGTGGTCCACCTGAGATTTATATATCCCTCATTTTTGGAATCAAGCCCTAAAACAATCCAAAAAAATGGATGGATGACATGGATAAAACAAATACAATATGGTGGGTCCCACAGATCATCTGCATTATCCACGCCACCTCACCAAGCTGCGTCCATCAACGTAGAAGCATAAAAAAAAAAAACAGAAAAACGCAATAGAAAGAGAGAAAAGGGGTTTCCTACCTTGCGGAAGCTCGATGGGAGAGGGAGAAGTAGACTAAGAGAGGGAGAAGGAGACTTGAGAGAGGGAAACGGAGGCTGAGAGAGGGAAATGCAGGTGCGATTCTTCCCAACGATTTTCATTTCAAAATTTTCAACCGTTACTTGTATCAAAGATACAAGTAACTTGAAAAACGACTCAAGCGCATGTAAGATTTTCGCCTCTTTCTCCTATAAGAAAGTCACAGGTTGAGAGAAAGTTACCAGTGACTTTCCTCTCCCAAACACCAACTGTAACAAAGTCACCTGTAACTTTGTTACATTTTAAAAAAGTTACAGGCATCCAAACAGGCCCATAAAGTGAGTCCACTCCAACCGTTGGGTTTCAGGAGCCAAGTCAGACTCAATGGGGACAAACCCAGATGGAGGGACCTGAATGAATCTACCACTGGTAGTCAGGATCACATGGGTAAGGACCACCGAACAGTAGGGGATGCAAGGCAGGGCGGCGGTCGGACTTTCGGCAGGGGCAGGGTGAGCAGGCGAGCAATAGCTACAGAAGATGGGCCAGATGGCCGAGTAGGACAAGGATCACCGGACCAGCTAGGGACGGGCAGCCGGGCAGGGCGACGGCGATGGACGAGCACCAGGTCGAGAGAGAGAGAGAGAGAGAGAGAGAGAGAGAGAGAGAGAGAGAGAGAGAGAGAGAGAGAGAGAGAGAGAGAGAGAGAGAGAGAGAGAGAGAGAGAGAGACTCGGGCACCGACTATCTGGGTTGTTTGTGAGAAAAGGGTAAAGTAGATATTAGGGTTTTTATTTTTTGTTTTTATACTACCTGACTGAGTCAAGCTGAGTCGGACTGAGTCAAGTTCAATTATATTTCGAACTAAGCCGAGTCGAGCTCGGGCTAGCTCGAACTCGGTTCAAAATATTTTCAAGCTCTAAAATTAAGCTCGACTCAGCTCGAACTCAATTTCGAACCAAGTCAAATCAAGCTTTTTCAAGCCGAGTCGAGCGAGTTGACCGAGCTAGCTCGGTTCGTGTACACCCCTAGCAGTGGATCTTCCTTGGGTGGATACAAGTTTTGAAGCCGATTTCAAAGCCATGCCCGAGCTCATTTTGGCTACATAATGCAAATGGGAAGCAGCTCTTGCAATCGTGACAGGAGACATTTCTAGCTACGAGTCTGCTGTCTTGTCTTGGACATTCGCTGTGTAGTTTTGCTCATATGTAACACAAAGATGGCACTACCGGATTTTCGTTCTTCAGGCTCTACTCTTATCATCTCCCTTCAATTACTTCTAAAAAGTTGGCTAGTGGTTCAGTAATCAAGATTGCTAGTATTTGGTGTCCCATCGTTGATGGCCATGTATATGCCAAAAAATCTTCTCAATGAAACAAACTTAATTGGTGTCTTGCTGATGGAAAGTTAAGAATAGAAATACAACAGACCATGTTCAAATGAAATAACTCCCCAAATTCCCCCGTGGTACTAATGTATGGTCATTCAAAGATTCCAAACCATCCTGTGACCCATTGTCGATGGAACATATCTCTAAAATCACACAGATCAAGCAATCTAACCATCCGTCTAATCAAGTAAAATAGTGAATGATCCAAATTCCAAACTATCCAACCTTTCCAAACCCTGTACAATACTGGAACAATTTCGCACTCTTTAAAAATGCTTTGAACAGAGAAAAAAGAAAAGAAAAAGAAAGATAGGATTCACTTGGACTTCCATCCATTTCATGAGCCAACAATCTCTGACTGGGTCACCACATCAGCAGCCCAAAACCAGGCACAGCCATAGAATTCAATGAAAATTTACAGAGTTCTGGAGCATTTTCACGGGACAGCCCGAAATCGTCGGTGATGCAGCAGCCTGGCCATCCAATTTTCCAATTCAATATGGTCTTTGTATTTCAATTTCAATTCCCTTCTCTTGTCTTTCATTTCAGTTTTAGCTCAAGTTAGCTTTGAAACTTGTCCTGGTAAATTGACTACCAGATAAATCTTCAACATCCGCTTTTTAATCCTTCATTCACTACCATAGCTGCATTCTTTTACCTCCACTTGCATGCCACTAATAAGGGTTTGGATCTTCCAATCCGAGATCTTCACAGCATATCCCCCTTGTACAGTTGGGTACATCATATCAACAGCATGTGCTTGATCAAATCAGGACACCATACATGACCCAACGCATCAGGAGATTTGAGGGCAACATAATTCTTCAGATGAGAAAGACGAGATTTGGGAGTTTCACAGGACATGACTAGATTTCTACTTTATATAGAATGAGAACTCTGTAGCGCATATATATGGACACCAGATGTGTAACATACAGATAATCTGATGCACAAGATGAGGTTGATATGATAGATAATTAGATGTCCTCAACTCTAACGGGTGTTCAAACATCTGCAACTGGCTCTTGATTCTCAGAAAGCAACCAACTCAGGTATTTTGATGCATCATCCAATACGGAATCCTGACCTGGAGGAACAACCCTCTTTCGCAGCAGAGTCTCCACTGTCACAGACTTTCTTTCACGCCCACCCCTAGGTCTTGAGCAAAATTGCTCATCAGATTCTTCAAAGTCCCCCTGCAATCAAAACACGCAAACCATCAATCACACTGCAATGAAAAATGCCTAAAATGGAAAAGATAACCATAAATTAAGAGCTTGAACTCCATTCCAAGTAGCACATAGACAAATTACCTCAATATAAACATGGGCACCAGATTTCTCATGATTATCTCTTACATGCCGGTAGGAGAAATACTCCCGGCATCCTGAGACACGACACTTAAATGGTCTGAGCTCAAGGTGGACAGCTTTTACATGCTGCTTGAGATTTGATCTCTGCAAAATAAATTTAAAAAGAAAAAAGAAAAAAAGAAAAGCGTTAGTGGACGGCCAGTTAGGAAACAAGAACTGCATAAATGATTATATGCTATTCCATCACTAGTGGAATTGTCATTATATATGTTGGACGTGGGCCAGTGGGGCCCACTGGTGAGCAATCACTAGTGGGTGGGTCCCACTGTCTTTGGCTTCTTACGGCCTCTTTTTTTTTTTTTTTTTTTTTTTTTTTTTTCAAATTCAATTTTGAATTTGATTTATGATAGGAGATAGGGATAAGACCGGATGATGTGGCCTTATCCCAATCCCACCCAAACTCTCCTTTTGTTAGGGATGTGATCGGCTCATGTGGCCATATCACAATCCCACTTAAACTCTCCTTCCTCTGTTATATAAGAGTGCGCTTCTCTCATGAAAGGCAATCGATTCATACGAAACACGGAGAGAATATAGAGAGGAAGAGAGTATCCTATAGTCTGTCCATATTAGCTTGTCCTTAGGACGATCTGATCCATCCATAGCAATCCGGGGCCACTATATACCGTAGGATTAGAGGTGTGAATAGTTCGAACTGCTCCAGTAGTAGATAGGCGGGCCATTGGAGCACTGTTCTTTTGCTTTGTAAGGGTTCCAAATTTCGTGTAGACCGTCAGATCTTGAGGGCTCACCTTCCGCAATAACCAACAGTAGTATTAGAGCAGTCTACGGCGGATCTCCGATTTATAATTTTCATCTAAAAGGTAAGTGGCCAACTTTTTTTAAAAAATTAATTGAAATCATGCTCTCGGCTTTTGAATGATTTCATATCAGTGTACATAGATGTGTGCACATGTGACTCTGTACATAGATGTATGATATTGTGACCTATTTTCATGTGTGACCGTGTGGAATAACACATGTGAAATAAGCATAACTTGCTGCGGATTAACTGATGTGCATCATTCCAGCCGTATAGTAGTTGTATTGAACTTCTCCACTTTAATAAAGGCATGCTCACCTACGCATCTGAATACATGTACATCTGAACACACATGTCATGGATATCGAATCCAAACGATCCATAAGATCCGGAATCCCATGAAACCTCAAAAGGTTAATTTTCACCCTGAACTAAGATTATAGTGGGCCATAATAAAAAGAAATTCAAATCAAGGAAGAAACTTTTGAATTTTTTTGGCCCACCAAAGTTTTGGTTCAAGTAAAAATTGGTACCAAGGGGATTTCATGAGATTCTGCTTCATGTGGACCGTTCAGATTTTTAAGACTATTTAGAAGTGATAAGTTCTAAACACATGTACATTGCCTACAAGCAACACAGTGGCTGCTACACGTTATATACAAAATCTATACAAAATCTGCACACTTGATGATGGATCCTTGTGTGCACACGTTATATACAAAATCTGCACACTTGATGATGGATCCTTTTTGTGCACACGTTATATACAAAATTTGCACACGTGTACATATGTATATTTGCAACTGTACATGTGTCCTAAATCTGCACACTTCTCCTGTTAGAAGACACGTTAATGTGTACAAAAATCCTTTTTAACGTGTACATGTGTCCAAAATCTGTGCAAGATAGCACACGTGTACATGTGTATATTTGCAACTGAGTATACGTGTACATGTGTATATGCAAGATATTCTGATGCTTCCTATTAACTATATGTCATGGTATATTTGCAACGTGTACAATATGTCATGGTATATATGCAACTGTACACGGATATGTACACCATCATGTATATGTCCAAAATATACGTGTATGCAAGATAAAAATCTGTTGTACATGTATGCTGCACATGATCTCATGTACACGTTGCTGTGATCGTCACATGGTGGTGATCTCATGTGTTCACATGGTGGTGATCTCATGTACACGTTGCTGCACATGTTGCTATAAATGATTCTGTTTCATAGTTGTACACATTGCTTTTTCATACCATTGATGTACAATAACATCTATGATATTCATGTGATATACTGTAATTCACAAGTACATGTACAACAAATTATATCTAAGAAATGTTATAGTACTTCTTACATGTATGCCAATATGAAACGTGTACAACTATGCCAATATGTGTTCACGTGATGGATTAGATTAACTACTATGTTTTAGTTTTACTATTTCCACATGAGTAGATGTGTTGAAAGATAAATGCAAATATTTGTTGAATTCATGTTTCCTTTAATATAACTTCTTCATTGTTGATTTAAAACTCATTAGTGATTGAAACGATCATTCACCATGATGATCAATGTTGATGAAAGGATCCATCATCAACAATGATCATTAACGGTGATGATCGAATCTATCTCTAATGGTCATGATCACAAGTGAAGATTATCCTCTCTTTATATTTAGCCTTTTTTTTTTATGATGTTTACATTTGTGAAATAATTAGGCTTGATGTGTTTAGATCTAAGCCCTCCTTATTTTTCATTTGAACATATAGAAAAACTTAGTGCTAGAATCCTCCCTAAAACTAAAGGTTGTGCATAACCTGAGTGGGAGTTAAATGTCTTCCACCAAATGATGTATGCAACCAAATAATGGAAGGTTGCATGTTATACAATTATAGTTTTATAAAAATACCAATTTCATCTTAATTTGAGAACTTGATTGTTCTACACCGCTCATTCGAGTATGTGGACTTTCAGATCTCGTTAAGATGTGTTGACTACTTTTATATTATGAAAATTGATGTAACACATAGAAATTGATGATTAGTGTCAATACCACCAGATCTTAGCTAAGTAGTGATACTCATGCAATGTAGAGATGGCCACCAAAGCGTTGATCGCTGAACATTTGAAAGGACAACATTTTGACGGCAACAACTACGAAGACTGGTCCCGCGCGGTGCGATGCCTTCTAGACGAGGACGATATATCGCACACACTGGATGGAGCTCAAGAGGAACCCATCTTGGCTGAAAACAAATTACAAGAACATAGGGTTGCGATGACTCGCTACAATAAGTGGCGAAAACAAAATCGTTCACCAGTAATGTTCTTTCTTAGCACTATGCACAAAGAACTCATACCTACGTATGAAGTGCATGAAACCGCTAAGGGAATGGGAAGCACTTGAAAGATGCCTATCTTGAGAAGTCGATGCGAGAGTTAGGCAATAGAATTAGAATTCCAAGAGTATAGGATGTCTGTCATTTGCCCCATCAAAGATCATATTCGTAAGATGGAGCAAATGATAGGTGCCCTTAGGAATGTTGGGTGTAAATTGACTGAAAATCAGAAGATTATAGCCATGCACCGTTCCTTGCCTGAATCTTGGGCCCAAATCAAAAGAATTCTGAACCATACTGATTCAATCACAACGTTCAGAGACTTTTGTAGCCACTTGGTACGTGAGGTTGAAATGAATGCTATTCAGCCAGGTTCGGCTAAGGCCTTTGTAGCAGAGACCCATAAGCGGAAAGCTAACAATAAACGGTCCAAAGCTCGCAAGAAGGCGAAAAAGAATAACCAAGAACAGAAGACCACAGCACCTGCTCCAAATCTCAAGAAGGGGAACGGAAAGAAAAAACAGAAAAAGACAAATGTAGTCTGCTTTGTCTGTGGAAATTCCGGCCATTATGCTCGACAGTGCGCCCATAAAAAAACGGTAATTTCTCAGTCACTAAATACTTTGTTTGTAGGCGTTTGTTCTGAAATCCTTTCCGTTGATACTATATCTAACGAGTGGATTTTGGATTCAGGCGCAACAAAGCACGTGACAAGTAGTCGTCGAGGACTAGAGGAATTCCGGCATGTAGCCGAGGAGTTACAAGTCAGTACATGGGCAATACGTTGAAGACGTCTGAGGATTGGCGTTTTCCATCTTCGTACGCGCATGGGCGAACAATAATACTCCGTGATATTCTATATGCACCGGATGCGTCGAATTTAATTTGTTTCTAGGTTATTAGCTGATGGTTTTGATATTCGTTTTTCTGAGACAAGAGTTTCTTTGAGACAGAATAACCTCATCTTTTCTTGGGGTAATTTAATTTCAGATTTATTTATTCTAGACGTAGAATGTGATAATGCACCTCTTGCTTTGTCTGCTATGTCGAATGAAACTGTAGTATCTGAATCTCAAAAATGGCACACGAGGTTAAGTCACATCGGAAAGGATCGTATGACAAGACTAGTACGTTCTGGTCTGTTAGATTCCTTATCCAAAGTTGATTTGTCATTTTGTGAACATTGTGTGTCCGGGAAGACTTCGAAGAAACCATTTCCCAAAGCGGTTAGGTCAAAGGGCACACTAGAGATAATCCATACAGATATCTGTGGACCCTTTAATGTACATGCCAGAAACGGATGTCAATACTTTGTCACTTTCATTGACGATTACTCGCGTTATGGATATGTGTATCTCATCTCACACAAATCTGAGGCTTTTGATTGTTTTCTTAAATATAAAGCTGAGGTGGAAAATCAGCTTGGAAAAAGATTAAAATCCTTCGATCGATAGAGGTGGCGAGTATACATCGAAATGTTTAAATCATATGCGAAAATGTTGGCATTGTTCTAAGAAGACACAATGGCTTACACACCACAAAGAAATGGTGTTGCAGAGAGAAGGAATAGGACATTATTGGACATGGTTAGATCGATGATGGCTCAAGCCAATCTCTATCATCACATGGGAGACGACTGTTAATGTATTGCCCACGTCCTAAATAGAGTCTCATCCAAATCTATTCCTAAGACTCCATATGAGATGTGGTCTGGGAGGACTCCTTCTCTAGCCAACCTACGCCCTTGGGGATCTTTGGGATATGTTTTGCTACCTACTCACTGAGAGGTAAACTTGATAGTAAAACCATTGAATGCGTGCTCATTAGGTACCCTATACATTCAAAGGGATACATTCTAGTTTATGAGGACCATGGACGATGGATTGAGATAGAATCCAGAGACGTGACCTTCGTTGAAGATAGATACCCAAGCCGAGAGAAGCAAAAAGTTCCAATACAACTTTTTGAAATACCCGATGTATCTCGGAGAGTGGGAATTACGCTTTTCAAGATGATGATGCTCCTATAGTTCGTCGAAAGCAGTGGGAGGACATCTCGGTGAGCTCCGAGTTACGTCGAAGCGAAAGAGGATTGATTCCCAAAGATACTTGATATTGAGGGGCAAACATTATCTTGTGTTGCTGATTGATGATGATGAACTGATTCGTATCGGGATGCATTATTATCTTCTAACTCGGCCGATTGGGTGAATGCTATGGACGAAGAAGATCGCTTCCATGGAGAAAAATAAAGTCCGGGAACTTGTTGATTCGCCTTCAATCGCAAAGCGATTGGTAACAAATGGGTACTAAAGATCAAAAGAAAGCGGATGGTACAAAGTGGACAAGTATAAAACACGATTAGTTGCTAAAGGTTTTACACAAAAAGAAGGCGTTGATTACGAGGAGACCTTTTCACCTGTTGCAAAGTTCTCCTCAATCCGCATGATCTTGTCCATTGTCGCAAGTTTAGACTTAGAGTTATATCAGATGGATGTTAAGACCGCATTCTTAAATGGTGACTTGGATGAAGAGATATACATCTAATAGCCCATGGGTTATGTGGACAAAAAGTATCCAAAGAAAGTCTGCAAATTGTTGAAATCTATCTATGGGTCAAGCAATCTTCAAGACAGTAGTACATGAGGTTCCACTTGGCCATCACCACTTTGGATTCACAATGAGTGAAGAAGATCATTGTGTATACATGAAGCTATGTCTGGAAGATCTTTTACGATACTATCTCTATATGTAGACGATATCATATTGTTATTTGGAAATGATATGCAATTGTTGACATTGACTAAAGATTGGCTATTCTCGAACTTTGAGATGAAAGACCCGGTGAAGCCAACTTTATCCTTGGGGTAAAAATCATCGAGGGATCGCCCAAAGAAATTTTTAGGTTTGTCTCAAGCAACCTATATACAAAAGATCTTAAAGCGGTTCGGGATGGAAAATTCAAAAAAGTTGTTGAAACCCTATGGATAAAGCTATCAAGCTAGACAGAAATCGTGTCCCGGTGACCGAAGCCGAGAAATTGGCTATGTCCTCGATACCTTATCAAGTGATAGGGAGCTTAATGTATGCTATGCTTTGCACCAGGCCAGGATATTAGCTATGCGAGTTGGCATAGTCGGCCATTATCGAGTAACCTGGGACGGAGTCTCATTGTGGCAAGTCAAACGTATATTCCGCTATCTCGAGGAGCAAAAGACCTAATGTTATGTTATGAAGGCACAAGCCTCCGGCTCAAAGGATATTCGATCTTGCTTGGGGTAATGACGCCGACGAGGAAAGTCTACTTGTGGTATGTGTTCTTACTTGGAGGAGGAGCTATCTCTTGGTCGAGTAAAGCAGATATCCATGACTCTTTCATCTATGAGGCCGAGTACATTGCATGTTGTCTTTTCGGGAGTGTGTATGGGTTCGCATGATTTCTATTGAGTCGAGTATTGTACCGAGTGTTCATCACTAATATATCGGCCGAAGATAGATAATACTTCGCTATTGACAGCAAAGGACCCTAAACACCATGAAATCTAAGCACATTGAGATCAAGTATCATTACGTCGTGATCAAGTGAGAGATAAGAAGGTCGTCCTCGGTTATATTCCTACTAAGGAGATGATGGTTGATCCCATGACGAAACCTATAGCCGAGAGATCTATTTCAGGTTCACGTCAGGCAAAGATGGGATTGAGGAAAACTTGACTGATGTACTTGTTTTGTAATACCTTTGATCTTTCATGAATAATACATTCCATTTATTCAGTATTGAACACTAATATAACTAGGTATGAAGATCATCAGCATTTACCTTGAGATCATGTAGGATTTCTATTTTTTGTCGGAGATGGCCACCCACTCGCATGGGTTGATCAACCTTGAATGTACAAGAGAGGTACATGTGGGGTCATGTTTATACATTGAGGTATGAACTTCCCTTTATTGTGAATAATAAAGGATGAGGATATGAGTGAGTCGTATCCGCCTACAATCCTATAAAGATTTGTAGATGAGACTGATAAAGTCGAATAACATAATCGCACCATTCCTTTACATGCGATCAATGTTATGGCACGAAATTAAAGCCAGGTTATGGGGTTATGAGATGAGTCTACCTCATGTAGAATAACTGCGATCGAGACCCGACATACACCTAGTATTTCTACCTTACGATGTGGATTGTAGCCACATACTGAGGGACCCCTTACCTACTGATTGTTTTGATTCGATCTAATCATTGACGTGCGAGTAGCTAGTCCGTAGGTGACTCTTTGTGTCCTTAGCGACCCTCCTCTTGTGTATATGAGGATGAGATTGAGTGTCGTTACTTTAGTGTTGAATGACGAAAGGTCCTTGATTGGCGGATTCGATTCTGTTAGGAAAGCGGCTTGATTAATTCCAAATTACACATTTGCGTGGGGAAGATCCCATGACAGCCTACACCAAGTTTTAGAACTATTAATACGCACTTGAAGACTTATCATAAGCTGATGATCGAGTTGTTTTTAATTACACTTTTGCAAACGATATTTTTTTCTTAAAAAGCATATATATATATATATATATATATATATATATATATATATATATAAGTATTGCTTTGAATTACTTTTAGTCGAAGTTTGTGAAAAATCAAGTTTTCGAATAGCTTCGATAAGTTGGATAAGTGCGTATAAGTACTGGATCGGGAGTTAACTCCATCCGGTGTGGTCATGCGGTAGGACAGGCATTCAAAGCTTGGGTTATTAGTACTAGTTAGGTGGTCACTTAGTACTTAAACACTGTGAGAAGATTATGATGATCCAAATTTGGTCCACGCCTCGATTCTTTGATCGCGATGTTTGGTATTTGATTGTTATAAGGCAAGTTAATTGGACAGATTTATGTGTCTATCCCACAATGTGATTGAGTGGGAGATGTTGGACGTGGGCCAGTGGGGCCCACTGGTGAGCAATCACTAGTGGGTGAGTCCCACTGTCTTTGGCTTTTTACAGCCTTTTTTTTTTCTTTTTTTTTTTTGTTATATTTCAAATTTAATTTTGAATTTGATTTATGATAGGAGATAGGGATAAGACCGGATGATGTGGCCTTATCCCAATCCCACCCAAACTCTCCTTCTTTTGTTAGGGATGTGATCGGCTCATGTGGCCATATCACAATCCCACTTAAACTCTCCTTCCTCTAGTTATATAAGTAGCGCTTCTCTTATGAAAGGCAATCGATTCATACGAAACACGGAGAGAATATAGAGAGGAAGAGAGTATCCTATAGTCTGTCCATATTAGCTTGTCCTTAGGACGATCTGATCCATCCATAGCAATCCGGGGCCACTATATACCGTAGGATTAGAGGTGTGAATAGTTCGATCTGCTCCAGTAGTAGATAGGCAGGCCATTGGAGCACTGTTCTTCTGCTTTGTAAGGGTTCCAAATTTCGTGTAGACCGTTAGATCTAGAGGGCTCACCTTCCGCAATAACCAACAATATATATAGTATGAAATTCTAATATTGGGGTTATATGCAGCTCTCTGGAAACTGTACCCATGGGGTTTCCAGCTTGCACTGTGAATAAAATTTACTCCACTGTCAGTTTTTCGAAGAAAGAAGGACATTGATCAGCCTCTAATGGGTTTGTCAGAGGATATAAAGGGCAGTGTTGGATGAGCAAGTGGTAACAGAACTATGGTGTAGTTGTCCACAACAATATGGGTTAAGAGCCATGACCTTGCTTCAGAGAATTATAGCCCAACCACCAAATAAACCTCTTTTTTGCTTTCATCATCATCATATCCTTGACCCATGAGAATAATATTCATTTTTGAATCAAGCCAGAAATATTTCTACAAGGATGTTAGCAGATTCATACAGTTGAAAATGTGTGGAGGCAGCCTTCATAACTGCACTTGATCCTTTCAGCAACTCCTTGATTATCATGGATGCATAGATGCCGCTTGATGTTTTTCTTCAGTTGTTGGGTCCCACAGACTTCACAAGGAATATAACGGTGGCAGGACAGGAGGTGAGCCTTGAGACAGTTGGCATTTGAGAAGGTTTTCATGCAGCCTGGCTCAAGGCAGACAGCTTCCACAGAATCCAGTTTAACTGTGATAGGGGAAAATTAGCAGAGTTTACACAAAAATTCATTCACATAAAAGAGAAAACTGAAGGGGAAGAAAACGTTAAGGCATTAAACAAATTAATGAAAATCACTGCCATGGGCACCAAAGGATAGTTAAAAGCAAGGGGTGAAGTTGGAAAAAATATGCAAGGACAGAAGGCGGGCAATGCCATGGGCACCAAACGTACAAATGCATCTAAGGATGAGAAGTTCAACAAATGGACTGCCATAAATACTTACCATGAGAATCCTCATGCTTCCTCAGCTGTGATGCATAGTTAAATGCCTTTCCACATCCAAACTCCTGGCAAATGTGCTGCTTTTGGCCTTCACTGGCAGGAGACTCATCATCGTGCAGTTCCTTCACATGCCGTGTCATATTTCCCTGAAAAGCAAACCTATGGTTGCAGTTCTCTACGGGGCATGTGAAGAGTTTCCCTTGGTGCTGGAGCAAGTGCCGAGTCAAATGATCTTTCCGTCTATAGCTAGAATGGCAATCATCCACTGGGCAAGCGAAAGGCCTCTACAACAAGTAGGAAAAGGATGGCCAATTTCAAGATACACAGCTTGTTTAAAATATATCAAGTGACCATGTCTTTAAATGGACAGATACTGAGAAAATGAGAACAGGAAACAGAAGTATGGGCTGTATGGCACAATAGGCTTCAAATGTTTCTACAAAGCAAGTGGCCATGTCTTTAAATGAACCAATCCTGGTAAAGTAAAACATAGAAATTGAAAAACAGGCTTCCTTGTTCTTTTCTCTTTCTTCTTCTTCTTCTTCCTCTTCTCTTTTTGGATAAACTACACAACTTCTCTACATAAGAAGAAGGAAAATGAGCTATTCAAACAGAGAAGGAAACTATCAGCTCAGGCCATCAAAGAGATTGCCAAATGTTAATCATAACCCAACATGATACACCTATGCAAGTATCTAGGTAATAAATAAAACAAGCCCAATCTTGACAAAATCAGCCAGAATAATCTCTTAGGAAATAACTTCGATAGATCTACAAAGGGAAACCTCAGAAACATGTTTTTTCTTGTCGTTGACAGAACTCTAATTTCTAACAGGCTACAGAAAATACAAGTTCCATAGATAAAACATAGCAACATGGTTACAAGGACTAAAACAGGGATGCAACCAATCTACACAACTTATCAGCTTCTGGACAGAAAGAGGACATGCAAACATCCTACCTGATTTGTCAGCTTGGGAACAAAAATAAAGAGGAAGAAAACAACCACATTATGATAGAAAAATAAGTGAATCCAACAACTATAAATCAAGAACGATTAACCAAATTCCAACAAAACTACAGGTAATGGGTTCCCTGAGTTTGTTCTGTTTGGGGCTTTGTTTGGGTAGTTCTTTCCAGAAAGTTGGGTCCCTGTGGAGTGTTTGTTTTTTCTTTCTTTCTCTTGTGGTTTGTTGTTGTTTTTCTGTTCTTTTTGGCCTTTGTCCCTAATAAATTCAATTCGTCTCTCTCTCTCTCTCTCAAAAAAAAAAAAAGTTCGAACCTTGCATGCAATGGCCAATATCTCCAGACCAAATTCATGTGTAACGTGACAAGAATAGAAATGCATTTGCGGAATGGTTATAAACAAACCTTACAGTATAACATGGTGCGTGACTGAGGCTAGCTTGAAGGAGCTTCACAGGAGGTCCCCCACCCTGATATTAGTCCATTCAAGACCTTAGCATTTTGGAGTTCTTTAGATGGGATCCAATGCTTCACGCTATACATCCACGTTTCTTACATGATTTTCGTCACTTAAAAAACAAAAAACCTGCAAGATTATTTGTCTTCAGACCATAGGTACATAAAGGCAGTAGAAATTTAAAATTCAAAAGAACACCTACTCATTAAAAGGGATAACGGAAACCCTAAAAACCTGTTTTCAGAGGTCAAAACTATCAAGAACAAAAAATAAAATAAAACAAAACACAACTACTACAGTACATTTTCATTTTAAAACCCTTCAATCTTATGACAATGAAACCATAAGCTCATGTCATTACATGGATTCCCACAACAACAAATCTTGGAACATTTGAAAAAAAAAAAAAACAATCCAATATCTCCTTTTGGGAGAACGAAGGCTCCCCCGTGAATAAACTTTTTTAAAAAAAAGAATTATTGATATTTTTATTAAAATGAGTTCCTGATGCAAAGAGTGAGATTGCCTGCACTCCTTAGCCAACACATCAGCAACAGAAATAGCCTCTCTTCCGACTTGAGTGAACCAAGCCTAGGGGCAAGAAATGTTTAGCCTAGAGGCGAAAGAACTAATTTCGTTGAAAGCAAAGACCAACTCCCTCAGAAATCATCTTTTTCCACCCAATCAATAACATTGGACAATCACCCCTGTGCTACAACTTCCCCATTGAAACTGCTGAAAAAACAAAGTGTTCTGTTGAGTGAGAGTGCCTCCGTCACATGAACCTCATTATTTTTTATTTTTTTCTTTTATAGGTAATCTGGGCTCGAACCCAAGACCTCAACATTGAAACACACTGTCTACCATTCAGCTACAGGCTTGAACCCCACATGAACCTCATTAATAGACGAGGATATTCAATAGTCTGTACATGCACAGCCATGCATTCACACAAGCTTATCCACATCCCCTCCCATCATCTAATGTGAATCTTGATCGTCAATAAATAGTGCATTCCCTTCTCGTCCTCGGCAAATCTCGATTGGCCATGCATACTAGATAGTGATAGGTTACTGAAAATCTTTTCAAATGAAAACCCGACCAACTATTTAAAAAAAAAAAAATACAACTGCAAGGACTCCAACATTTAGCAAAAAGAGCTCAGTAACACAGGACAACTAACCACTTACTCGAAAAGCTCGAACTAATAGATAGGGCTGAAAGTCGGGTGGGTTGGGTCGGGTTGGTCCTCAACCCTAGCCCAACCCAAGGTTCCTATACCTCAACCCAACCTTGGGTTGGGAATTCTCAGCCCAAGCCTCGGTCGGGTTGGTCAAGTGGATACATGCTAATATTTTCGTTATTACATTAGTCTATTATATTTCAATACACATCTTATTTTTTGTACCTATGATTTTATCAATTATACATGTAGTTATTTATAGTAAAGAACTTCATTTTTTCTAAACAAACAAGCTAAAACATAGGACAACTACTCCTTTAAAAGTTGTGTTGTGTAGCATGTGATCTATTTGGCAGAGAGAAATCTGACATATCTTGTTAGCTTGAGTCATCGGAAATGACGTGGACCAATGAGACCCGATGGTAATGGAATTTCATGTGCCTTCAACATAGACGATCCGCACTCAATTATAATTTATAAGTAACTTATATATCGATCGGGTTCAGGTTTGGGCTGGGTCGAGCAACCCGAGACCTCAACCCGGGCCCAACCCAAGTTTTATCGGGTTGGTGTTTGTATAGCCCAAGCCCGAGACCAGACTCGATATATCTTGCCCAAGACCAAACTCGATATATCCTGCCCGAGCCCAACCCAATGTCGGGTCGGTCATGGGTCGGTTGGGTTGAACCCGCCTGACTTTCAACCCTACTAATAGCGTAGCAAGCCCATATCACATGGGTCTCCCCTCATACAAAATGCCCATATATTAATCACCTCCGGTGAGGAGTCTCGAATACAAGATCTCCCGCTCTTATACCACTTGATGCAGGACAACTAACCACTAGCTCTAAAAGCTTGAACTGATAGAGCATGGTGAATCAAACCCTTTATCTCATAGAGCAGGCCCCACTTCCCATGGGTTAGGTCCTTGGCCGAACCACCTTGTGGGCCTCACATCACATGGGTCTCACCTCATACGAGTCACTCACCTCACACAGGCTGCCCACCCCGAGTGTGCCTCGTATCCCACAGGCCACCTCACTCGAGCCCGATGTGAAAATGCTCCTGCATTACTCAGCCTAGGAGAGAACACTAAATCATCCTCGTATTTTCTTCGTTGCTTTTTTTTTTCTTCATCGATCTTTTGTTCTCATAAAACCCATGTATTAGTTTTGAATTTATCTCTCTACGCATAGCTTTTTCCTTCTTCTTCTCCTCCTTCAAGTGAAGATTAGTGCAAATTCATCTGCTGAATTACTCGGTCATCCAATCTTGATGATTCAATTCCAGAAGGTGAGTTGTCATCTACAACATTCATCTTCAATGTGTCCCGCCTGGTACGCAGCTCAGATGTCTTGCATGAGTTCATGTAACAAATTCTAGTGATTTTAGCGATACCACTCGACAATCCAAACCATCTATCAATCTATTTCATTGCTTGCAATGGCAGGGAACCCAATCTCCATAAAGTTGAAAAACAAAAAGAAAAGCCTCATACAATCAATAACCTCAACCGACTCAACAACACAAATAGTAATTCCAGCCTACCATCATCATAACCCAAATATAACCAACTGATTTCAATGAATCACCCATTCCAACTGGGGGAGTCAGCTCCATTCGAAACCATGAATATAGGTTATATCCCACACCTCAGAAACTAACAGATGCTTTATGAAATCCATTTTCAACACACACACACACACACACACACACACACACACACACACACACACACACAAATAAAAATTCTTCCTAAGCACCAACTATTCAATAAATTGAAAAAAGAAATTATAAAAGATCTCAGAATTCTAATAAAAAAACTGTAGAGAAGACACAGAAAAAACACCTCAAGAGAATGGCTTTGCATATGTTGCTTCAGATAGGCCGGTTTCCGAAAACTCGCACCACACTTATCACATGTATGTGACGAGGTCTGCTTATCACCGTCACTAATTTATTTATCTTCCATCTGATCCTGCAACATAAAATATGGAGAAGCACTAAAATTCAAAGCCGAATGAAATCTTTGTTTACGAAATCTTCCACCGGCAAAAAATAAAAAATAATAGTAATAAAAATAAAACCTAGAAATTGAGAAAATACCTTGTCATGAGAGAGAATGTGGGCCGTGATGAGAGATCTCTCAGACCTGCAAATGCCACAGAAATAGGAGTAATAACGCCTTATATCTCTGGATTTGGGCTTCGAATGAGATGCATCTCCTTCTCCTTTCTCTGCTCCTTCTCCCATCGGATCTGATACCATAATCCCTCGGAAAAAGGAAAATCGTCCGTCAGGGTTTAGGGTTCTTCAGCGAAAGCATGGTAACTTGTAAGGTCCTGTAAAAGTGACTTGCCGGTAAGTCACTTACAGGTGAAAGTTACTTCCAAGTAACCTGTTTGGATGTAAGTTGTAAGTCACTTACAGGTAAGTTAATTTTTCTGTTTGGATAGCCTGTAAGTTACTTACAGGTAAAAAGCTGTATATTCACATTGAACAGAGCTTAGATTGGGGAATCATTCTAAAATGTTATAATCATATAAAAAAATACATAAGATCAAATATGTTATTTTGTTAAGCCCAGTAAGATGAATATTTGAGATAATTATTCAGCTAAACCAATCATCAAGTGAACTATAAAAGTGGGCCCACGAATTCAAAATATCTATAATATGGAGTAATAACTCAATTTAAGCATTGAGAATAAACTTAAAAATATTAATAGAAAATCTAATAATTAAATTACATTACCAATGTCTTCTTCAACTATAGAAATTACATTTAAAAATAATATGGCAAATCAACATCAAGTGGCCCCTGGGAGTTTTCAACAGTGGGGGTTATTGTCACCACTGCATCCTGTGGTGTGGTCCACTCGAGCCTTCAATATATGTTATTTTAAAGTATGTACCCTAAAAGGATCTTTCAAAATGGATGGATGGCTTGGATAAAAGACATCACAGTGGGCCCCACAGATCCCCTGACACTACTATCCTTCTCTAGCTAGGTCGAGGTGGCCGTAGAACCCAATCCGTGCCCCTCAGGTTCTCTTAACATTTCAGTTATTTCCCCGACGCCACCATCTTCTCCGGCCAAAAGTCGAACGGCACTCGAAATCGGAACTCTCTCTCTCTCTCTCTCTCTCTCTCTCTCTCTCTCTCTCTCTCTCTCTCTCGTTCTCTCTGTCTCTCGCTCTCATAGTCGCTCCTTCTGTATGGCTCTTCCTCTGCAACGGCTATGCCTCTCTCTTTCTCATGCTCGCTCGCTCTGTATCTCCCTAGCCGCTCCATGGCTATAATGGTGGTTGGTGGGTTGGTGCGTTTCTCCCTCTTCCCCTCTTTTTAAAAATATGACCGTTGAGCCTGTAAGTGACTTACAGGAAGTGACTTCCCACCCCCCTTGCCCTGCAGTTTTTTGGTAGATTTGTCTGTAAGTGACTTACAGTTGTAAGTTACTTACAGGCGATTTTTCTCCCCCAAACACCACCTGTAAGTGACTTCCCACTTACCCAACTTACAGGCGTCCAAACAGGCCCTAAGGGATTGTTGCTTCCCCTAGGGGTCGTTTGATGCCAGTCCTTATATAGGAATCTGTTTGCAGGTATTAGGGCCGTTTGGATGCATATCAGCTCGTAATAAGTCTGCAGACACGAGAAAAAGTCACATTTCATATTCAAGTTGGGGATCTCAGACAGAGTTCTAAAATTTGAAATTTTTCATAGTAAAAAGTGTGTAGTTCATCTTCCAACAGTTAGAAGGGCTTAAAACAAAAAATTAAAAGTTATTATTTTATTTTTTTTAAAAAAAAAAGACAAATCTTTCCTCTCTCTCTTTTATTATCGTTAGAGTTGAAATTTCTCATACATTATTTTATTTATTATTATTATTATTTTTTTACACACACGCACACACCACCATACACTCAAGCCACATTGGGATTTCACCGCCTATGAGTATTGGAACCCTCGACCAGGTGTTGAAACTCCTGAGAGCCAACCACCGGAGTAAGAGCAAGGATCCAAAATTTCCCGTATATTAAGATGCTGTCAAATCTTAAATGTTATGTTTGAATTAGTGGGCTTATTTCTGTGTCCTACCAAATGATTTCTTTACCATAAAAATCGACAGCAGGCTTTATTAATTTCGACTTATCCAAATATTATATCTTACATAAAAAATTTATATGTTATCTAATTATTTTTAAAGAATTTACCATTCTAAGTTGTGCTGCTAATGAATAACTAAATACAAGTTATAAATAGACTTTAAGTTCTCCAAGCACAGATAAATATTTCCATGTAATCAGATTCAACTTAAAGCTAGACTTCAAGTTCTCCCAGCAGAGATAAATATTTCCATGTAAATAGATTCAACTTAAAGTTACATTGAAGGTCATGTAAACACTTTTACACTTATAATTAGATTACTTGTAATAAGATTACACCTTAATGACTTTATAGGCATCCAAACGACCTGTACGAGGGTTCTTTTGCTTCTCTCTGACATAGACCCAGTTACCGTAACTTCATAGTCACACTCCTCAAGAGGTGGTTTAGGTAAGACCTCCAATCCACTGAGGTCGGCGGGACACCTGACTGTAGGGCTTACATTGATGTATGTGCCTTAAATCCATACCGTCCAACCATTTTGAAATCTCATCTTATGGCATGATTCCAAAAATGAAGCTGACTCTAATCTTAGGTTGACCACACTATGGGAAATAGTCATGATTGAATACCCACTGGTAAAAACTTCATGGATTTCACCTGAATGCTTATTTGCCATCTAATTTGTTGATAATGTCACAGACACCTAGTCGTGATCAAAAGCTTTTGGCCCATAAGAAGTTTTTAAGGGTCAATCACCACTGTTTCTTGTTCTACTGTCCATCCGAGATTTTAAACTGCTTCGTTTTTTAAATCATGCCCTAAATGAGCTTTCGATATGAATGGATGCGTGGATGTAATCATATATATCAGTGGGCCCCACAGTCGGGGTCCTACCCAACTTGGACTCAGGTCTCACCCAAAGAGGGAGCGGATTAGGCTAGACCCAGCATCCATCGCATTAGGTGGGACCCTGATTTTGGGCCCACTGTGATGCATATGGTAACATCCATACCCTCCGTATATATTGAAAGCTCATTTTTGGGTATGATTAAAAAAAATGAAGCAATTCCAAATCCCAGATGGACCATGGTACAGGAAACAGTGGTCAAGGTGATATTTGTGCCGTCTCTTCATCCAAGTGTCCGTGACATTATCAATAGGTTGGATGGCAAATAAACATTCTGATGGAATCCACGAAGTTTTTAATGGTAGCGATTCAATCAGGACTGTTTCCTATGATGTGGTCCACCTAAGATTTGAGTCAGCTTCATTTTTGTGATTGAGATTTCTAAATGGCTGGACGGTGTGGATTTAAGGCACATACATCACTGTAAGCCCTACAGCCAGAGGTCCCACCCACCTCGGTGGATCCAGGGTCTTACCTAAACCACTCCCAAAGATGTGCCGTATGCTAAGTTATCATGATGTTGATTGGGTGGTGACACCAACACTATGGGCTACATGGTATCAGGAGTATGGGACTGACGGTTTTGCCCGCTCATTTTAGGGCATGAGCCCAGAATTGATAATGACGTTCACCGTTGAAGCTTTACAAGGGTATACAGTGATGCTTATTTGTCATCTTTTCTGTCCATAAGATCACACAAACCTGGGTGAAAGTTAAACACAAATATCTGCTTGATCCAAAACTTCTGTGCCCCCAAAAAATTATCAACAGTAGGTATTTAATTCGCTCCATTTGATATGGTGTGGTCCACTTGAGCTTTGGATATAATTCAATTTTGAGCTCATATCCTAAATTAATTGGCGAAGCAGAGGACAGCGTGAAAAAAACACATATATCATGGTGGGCCCACAAAGTCCTACCATCTTGGAGGTTAGTGGTGGAAGAGTCACCACACAATCTGCGTCCAAGTTAGGATTCATGCAAGCCAATTGTGGGTGTTAACACGTAGGCACTTAGAGACCGTAGGAGGCATACAAGAATTCAAATGGGAACTTTCCAAATCATGGCCTCGGGTATATGCGTCATGAACTAAAGATTACACTTAGTAGTCGTTTGGTTGCTTGTAAAATCCTTAAATAGTAATTGGATTATAAGAAATTGGTTTATACGGATTGTTGGGATGGATGCATTTGCCGGTAATAAGATTACAACTTTTAGCTGTAATGTAAAACATGATAAATGGGCATGTTATACATTATAAGTAACGAATTTTTTTTTTTTTTTTTTAAATTCGACATAAGAAGAATTATAGCTTCCACATTTCTATCCTCCCCTTCTTCTAATGGCCAAACCCCAGTTCAGTGATATGAACCATCATGCATTTATGGCACATAATACACAACACCTACTGTACACATGACCCCACTATAATCCACTCTATATGTATCATTCATCTATGTCCAAGGAATTAATGGTCATAATCTGGCCGCTATGCATGTGGGGTCATTCATCTATCGTCCTGCTATACATGTAATCATGTACCATGTATGGCCCATTTTATAATCGATTTTTATACTTCTCTTTGTATCATGTATGGCCCGCTGGCCTACGATGATCCTCTCTATGTGTATCGCCCATCTATGTCCAAGGAATTAACAGTCGATCTGGCCCATGTGGGGTCATCCATCTGTGGTTCCTCTATACGTGTAATCATGTATTATGTATGGCCCGCTGTATAATCTTTATTTGTATCATATACAACCTGCTGTACACAGAGGTGAGAACTATGGTATGTAGACTAGACATGTAGGTACAAATGGTCTATATTTAAAGCAATGATTGTTTAATTATTGTATTTTGTTTCAAAATTAATATTAAAATTTGAATTTCAGAAATTTCGGTTTCCTTGACATTTGGAATTTTTGTTGATTTTGAATTGTGGGTTTTGTCTCATATCAAATTTTTCAAAGAAAATCATCTTATATACAAGATAAGTTTTTGCCTTGGAGCTTGTGAATTTGGTCCTTGGGGGGGGAGCTATGCTAATAACTCTAATCTATGTCATTGACCACGCGCGCGGGCACCGAGTTCAAGTACGTGCGCGCGTCAGGACGGGCTATGGGCGGGCGCCAAGTCTGAGTCCGCGTGTGCGTCAGGACAGGCTGGGCGTGGGCGTGGGCGCGGGTGTACTCGTGTGGGTGGGTGTGTGTGTATGGGTACTCGCAAGACTTTATTTGCAAGAGTATACTCGCACTCGCACCTTTTTGTTTTAAACTAGAGAGATGTGATTGTTCGCTTGGTCGCACTTGTTGGGTTTAAACCCAACGAATATACGAAAATCCTTTCTTCTCTTATAAAACTCTCTCTATATTCTAGTTTACGAATTTTGATTGCTAAGTTCATCGCTGAGTTAACCCTGCACTTTTGAGTTAAACCGCAAGTGGTTCGAGCCCATGTACAGTGAGTGCACCACTGGGACCGGGTCATAGTCATTGTCGATTGCTCTGAAAACCTGTTGCACTTGAGACGCTGTCCAAGAGGAGCAAATTCGATTTCAAGCCGAATAACTCACGTCACACCTCGACTCAAATATATAAGTTTTCTATCTCGAATTTAATTTTCTTTTTGTTTTTGGTTCTTGATTTTAAATAATCTATTCGATTTAACCAAATATTTCAATAATCTTGAAATCGAATTGTTGAATTAAATAGACTATGGTTACCGTAATAATATATGCTTTTGCCGAGTTAGCCAAAATCGAACCATTCGATGGACGATGCTTTAAATGATGGAAACAGAAACTTATGTTTGCACTAATCACCCTTAAAGTTTTATACATTCTGTCTGATTCATTTACTGTAGATCCAGCAAATCAAACTGAAGTAGTAGATGAAAATAATTGTAAAAATTATATTTTGAACTCTTTGTCCAATGAACTATATGATGTGTATACTTCTTATGAGTCTGCTAAAGATATATGGACTGCTTTGGAAAAGAAGTACATTTTGGAAGATGCAGGCACTAAGAAACATGCAATCGCTAATTTCCTTCACTATGAAATGAAAGATGATAAACATGTCACTAATCAAATTCATAAATTTCAAAATCTAGTTCATGAACTGTCGTAAGAAGGAATTAAGTTGGATGAAGTGTTTTTGTCAGGAGCGTTGATAGAAAAGCTACCACCCTCCTGAAAAGAATATAAGAATAAAATGAAACATAAAAAGAATGGTGTTTCATTGGAAACTACAATCATACATATACGAATAAAGGAGGCTAATAGAAACAAAGACCAAAAAGAAAATACAAATGAGATAAATTCAAAGGCGAATATTGTGGAATCAAGATGGGAAAACAATAAGAAGAAAAAAGGCAAATATCTTAATTGTGGCAAGCCTGAACATTATGCTAATGAATGTACGCTCAAAAAGAAGAATGCAAATAATCAATTCAAGGAAAAAAGAAATTGCTACAACTGTAGAAAGCCTGGGCATCACATTAAAACCTACAGGCTTAAGGAAAAAAAAAAAAAGAAAAAAAAGAGATAAGCCGCAGGCTAATCTTACAGAAATAAGTAATGAGTCTAACATAGTAGTAGTTGTAATGTCAGAAGTCTTCCTTATAAACAACTTATAGCAGGTACTAGATACTGGTGCAACTAGGCACGTGTGCAAGGATCATAGCATGTTTACCTTCTACCAAGTATCAGGAGATGATAAACAAGTGTTTATGGGTAATGCTAGAACATCTCTAGTTGTAGGAAAAGAGAAAGTACTTCTGAAACTCACTTATGGAAAGACTCCGCTATTGAATGATGTCCTACATGTGTCTGACATTAGAAGAAACTTGGTATCTAGTTCGCTCCTCAATAAGGCTAGTGTGAAGTTAGTATTTGATTCAGATAAATTTGTAATGACTAAGAATGTAACTTTTGTTGGTAAGGGATATTGTAGTGATGGTTTATTCATTGTAGATGTATCCAATGATAATAATAAGAAGACATCCAGTTCTGTTTATATCGTTGAACCTGTTTATCTATGTCATAGTAGATTAGGTCATGTGAATTTAGTATCTTTGAAGAAAATAAAAAGATTAGGTTTATTACCTAATATATCTAATGAAGAATTTGATAAATGTGAAACATGTGTAGAATCAAAATTTATTAGAAAACTCTTTAAATGAATATAACGATCCTTTATTCTATTAGAGTTGATACACAGTGACTTAGGTGATTTTAGAAATCACATGTCTAAAGGTGGAAAAAGATATTGCATAACTTTTGTACATGACTACTCTAGGTTCGCTAGAGTCTATCTGTTAAGGAATAAAGATGAAGCTTTAGATGATTTTTCTAAGTATAAAACTATAGTTGGAAATCAGTTAAATATACAAATTAAAAGACTTAGAACGGATAGAGCAAGTGAGTATGAATCTTCTCAATTTAAAGAATTACGTGAAAAGAGTGGGATAGTTCACGAACTACAGCTCCTTATATACCGGACCAAAATGGAATAGTAGAACGTAAGAATAAAACTCGTAAGGAGATGATGAACGCCATGTTAAATAGTTTAAGCTTACCCTTAAATATATGGGGAGAAACAATTTGTCTACTTGTTATATCTTAAATATGATTCATTCTAAGTCTTCTGAATAAACACCTTACGAACTTTGGAAGAATCATGTTCCTAGTTATAAATATATTAAAGCGTGGGGGTGTCTTGCTAAAGTAGGATTGCCTAAAACTAAGAAAAAAAAGTTATGCCCTAAAACGATTGACTGTGTATTTATACGCTATGCACAAAACAATGCAACCTATATATTTCTAGTTTTAAAGACTAATTATAATATTCTAGATCCTAATACAATTATAGAAGCTACGAATACAGAGTTCTTTGAGAATGCATTCCCTATGAAAGCTAAGTTTATAAGAATAGAGGAAGTTAATGAATCAGATATCGCGTCTACTAGTAAAAGTGCTTACGAGAAAGTAGTAAAAGAGATACAACTAAGAAAAAGTACTAGAGTTAGAAGAGAAACTGACCTAGGAGAAGATGGTTTTTTCACATTCTTAGTAGAAGATGATCCTATAACCTATATATAAGTGATTAGCTCTCCAGATGCAACTTTTTGGAATGAATCAATAAATGATGAGTTAGAATCTATTATATCAATAACACTTGAGAACTTGTAGACCCATCACTTGGAAATAAACCAATAGGCTATAAATAGGTGTTTATAAAGAAATTAAAATCAAATGAAACTATTGATAAGTTTAAATATACGTTGGTAGCAAAAAGCTTTAAACAAAAAGAATGAATAGATTATTTTGATATATATTTCCATGTAACTAGGATCACAATTATTAGGGTTTTAATAGCGATGACTTCCATATATAAACTGGTGGTACACCGGATGAACATTAAAATAGCTTTCCTAAATGGAGATTTAGAAGAAATATATATAGAGTAACCTAAGGGTTATAAGATATCAAGTAAAGAAAATAAAGTGTGTAGACTAATTAAATTATTATATGGTTTAAAATAGGCTCCTAAACAATGGCATGAAAATTTTTATAGTGTTTTGAAATCAAATAGTTATCATATAAATGATGTAGATAGATATGTATATAGTAAAATTTCTTGAAATGATTGTATTATTATATGCTTTTATGTGTAACATGTTTATTTTTGAAACTAATATTAAATTAATTATTGTGACTAAGAAATTCTTATCATCTAAATTTGAAATGAAAGACCTAGGAGAAACTAGTGTAATCTTAGGTATTGAAGTAATCAAGAAATATGGTGATATTATATTATCATAATCTCATTACATTGAGAAGTTACTAAGAAAGTTTAACCATTTTGACTATTTACCTGTTAGTACATCTTATAATTACAGTGTGACTCTCATGAATAATACAGGTAGTAGTATATCTTAATTGGAGTATTACAGAATAATTGGTAGCCTCATATATCTAACAAACTACACTAGACCAGACATAACTTTTGCAGTAGGAAAGCTAAGTAGATATAAACATAACCCTGGAAAAGAGCATTGAAATGTTTTGTATAGGATTTTGAGATACTTAAAAGGCAGTATAGCCTATGGTTTACATTATAATGGTTATCTTACTGTATTAGAAGGATATAGTGATGCTAACTGGATCACTGATTTAGATGAGACAAAATCCACTAGCTTGTATGTCTTCACTTTGAGTGGAAGAGCAGTCTCTTGGAAGTCTACCAAGTAGACATGTATCGCTCGGTCAACTATGGAATCCGAGTTTATTACCATAGAAAAGGCTAGATCATAAGCCGAGTGGCTTAGAAATCTCTTAGCTGATGTACCATTGCGGCCAAAGCCTATATTGGCCGTGTTTATTCATTGTGATTGTCAAGCAGCTATAACAAAAATAAAGAGTAAAATATATAATAGAAATAGTAGGCATATTAGACTCAGGCAAAATATAACGAAACACATATTGCATGATGGAGTCATATCTATTGACTTTGTGAGGTCAGAAAAGAATCTAACAGATCTTCTGACTAAAGAACTATTTAAAATATTAGTCAATAATGTATCGAATGGAATGAGGCTAGGACTAATATATGAGCTGCCAGTATCGGTAACCTAACCTATACAAGTGAAGATCGCATGAGACAGGTTCAATGGGTAAACAACAAGACACAAGGTAGACGATTGCACTGAGATATATCGAGCCCCTTCTATGGTGTATAGTGCGAGCAACAACGTAGAAGGATGAGTTTTTTAGAACTCTTAATGGATCCATAGCCATATATTTGGTGGTGTATACAGTTGCTGCATACACTTAATGAAATTTACCTATATGGATATGGAGGTGGAGGTCGTTTTCTATGAGAATCTAGGTGAATTCTCTAGAGCACTCATAAAATCCAGGTAATGGTGTATGGTCGAAAAACACCGAACCGCAGAATCACTTGTAAAGGAAGAGTTGTGTGAGTGGCATGTACTTGCGATTTAAACTAAAAAGATTCAGGTTCAAGACTATGGTGTCACCTGATTCCTGTAGACTTGTCTTACTTACTCTAATCTTGGTTCAAGTCTATGGTGACACCGGCACTATTGCACAATTATTACGCTTTAACTCCAAAGACTTTTTATTTTAAAACATGTGGAAGATTGTTGTATTTTGTTTCAAAATTAATATTAAAATTTGAATTTCAAATGTTTCGATTTCCCTCAACATTTGAAATTTCTGTTGATTTTGAGTTGTGAGTTTTGTCTCACATTGAATTTTCCAAAGACATCTTCTATATAACATAGGCTTTTTGCCTTAGGGCTTGAACCTCATTCAGGGGGCATGTGAATTTGGTCTTGTTGGGGGCTATGCCAATAGCTCTAATATATGTCATTAACCACACACACACACGCGCGTGAGCTGAGTCCGAGTCCGTGTCTCTGTGCGCGTGCGCGCACGCAATGGAACTGGCTGGGCGTGGGCGTGGGCGCGAGTGCTAGTGTACTCGTGTGGGTGTGTGTATGGGTACTCGCGGGACTTTATTTGCAAGTGTACTCGCACCTGCGCATTTTCATTTTAAACTAGAGAGATGCAATTGTTCGGTTAGTCGCACTTGTTGGGTTTAAACCCAACTAACCTAACCCTTTCTAAAGGGTGCTTAACGTACCACTTCGGAGTCTATAAAAGGATTTCCGTTCCAGTTTTGAATATACAAAAATCCTTTCTTCTCTTATAAAACTCTCACTTTATTCTGGTTTTTTATTGCTGAGTTTGTCGTTGAGTCAACTTAGCACTTTTTGGTTAAACTGTAAGTGGTTTGAGCCCACGTACAGTGAGTGCATCGCTGGGACCGGGTCATAGTCGTTATATCCTGGAGGTCGATTGCTCTGGAAACCTGTTGCAGTTGGGACGCTGTCCAAGGGGAGCAAATTCAATTTCAAGTCGGGTGACTCACGTCACGCCTCGACTCAAATCTATAAGGTTTCTATCTTATATTTAATTTTCTTTTTCTTTTTGGTTCTTGATTTTAAATAGTTTATTCGATTCAACCAAATATTCCAAAATGTTTAACCTTGTTTGTCTATTTAGGTAGTAATAATCACTAGAGAGTTATGAATGCATTGAATTTTAACTGTGAAGTGGTAGTCTAGCTCCAAGTGGAGGTCATGTTATTACTGGTCATACATTGTAACGTCTCAAAAAAATCCATACAAAGACCCGAGTACCACCTCAGGTAGAAATCACTAAGGATCGAATCCTTTAGAAATTAGGCGAAAATTAATTAAGTGTTAAACTGAATTAATTGGTAGATTAGCTTGAACAACTTTCTATACGAACTGCAAGACCCAAAACCAATAGAATTGCTAACTCTACATTACCTAAAAATCTAGGATCAATCTCAAAACCCAATTGCTCTCGGGAGAGCATTGAAACTCCGTATCGAACCTGAACCGCACATCGAAAGTCCGATTACCACGAAGCTATACGATTATGACCGCCTTACTGGGCTTGACAACTATCTCAGAAATTAAGTTCAAATAGTATCCAGAAATGCACAACTTGAGCCCGGAACGAAGTGTGTGAGAAACGTGAATATCTTTAGAAAATAAGCTCAGATTTAAGTGAATTGGGCCATTCGCTTGCAGGCCAAATTTAAGGTTCCAGACCATCAGAATCTAACCCAAATACACCCTTGGATCAGGAAAATTTTCCTATACAGGTCAGTGTACTTGTGGCCCTGATCGAGTGACGATGACCGTTGAACTGAAACTGGTCCTCTACGGTCGATCCACTAATCCGATCGGACTGAAAACTTAACCTGACATAGATCCATTTTTAGGCAACTTTCTCTGGACTATATGCAGGAAATAGACCTCCGGATGAGCTTCGTTGGCCCGAAAACAGCCACCATTTGGCTATATCTTAAGTATACCATGGCCCTAGGGCCATTGATATCAATTTTGGGCCTATATAAGACCCTTAACCCACCCCTCTCTCATTCCATATGAATTTCCTAACCCTAGGAGAGAAAAGAGAGAAAAGAGAAGGAGAAAGTGAGGTGAAGAGAGAGTGAGTGAGTGAGAGATAGTTGCTGGGATTCGATCCCATCGCTCCACGGGCCTAGTCATCCTGCCTATATCGCTATACTGGCGATTTCGACTCCATTCTTGGGTAAGAAATCATAACCCTAATTTGTGTTAGGTATTCAAATAGAGTAAACGGTAAAATAGTTAACCTATTTCATGCTATAGGTTGCCGTTGTGTCGTATACAAAGACGTAGTAATCAAACCGAGTACGATACGAGTATACCGGCGAAAAATGCGAACTATAAACATTTAGGTTATGGTTTTCAAGGCTTTCAATGTCAGTTAATGATTTATGACTGACTTGATTGTTGTCATATATGCTTAGATATGGTGTTTCCACGTATTACATGTATATATTAACTATGTTAAAATTAATGCATTCCATGTGTTTGTTGAAATGTTTGTATGAATATGGAATTATGCTTTGTGCTTGGCATGATTGTTGGTAGAGAATACATGATTGTTGCACGTGTGACAATTTCTTTATGAATCGATTTGCTATAATATAGGTTATAACTAAATTATTACATGTATGTTGATATGTGTAGTCTAAGTGTTTGATAAAATGTCTGAATGAGAAAATGCATATTAAAGTATATTTAATGAGGGTGTTAAGTAGGATTCTCAATTACCTTATCTATAGTTACAGTTTCCTTCATGTAACCTATCTTACTACTACGTGCTTTATGGATGAAATGCTAAGTATGATAACATGTGTGCCATGTATTTGTTAAAATGCTCAAATGAGATTTATATTTGGACTGTTTGTCACATGTTGTTTTGACTATCACCTATGAATGCCTATTGTGTCTGAATATGATTGAAACTACTGTGTAGTCCAGGCAATCGGTAATGATTCCCGAATTAGTGGCTGAGGTCATTTCACCACAGAAGACACGCTCGATGAATCCGAGTCGTACGCTGTTTGTCAACAGTGGTTCATGTCGATTAAGTCAACATGCGCCCGTACCAGTCGAGCTTGTCAAGTAACCCGTTGCCTAATGTATATTCACCATGTATGGACGCTACTGCTTGAATCTAAGGTACCAACTTATCAGTGAAAAGCCCGTTTAACCTTGGTACCACAACCCGCTAAGACTCATGAGCCAGGCATGGTGGTATGGGACACCGTGGTCGAGCTGTCGGCCTACGCTGGCATGACGAGCCTCCCCGTAGTGTCCAGTAAGCAAACCAAACTCGTGAGCCAAATACGGTGGTATGGGACACTGTATTCGAGCTGTCAGCCTATGATCAGGTGATGAGCCTCTCGTAGTGATCTTGAGTATACACTAGGACTACGCTAAGGTGACGAGCCTTTCGTAGTAACCTCAAGTATAAACTAGGCCTGTGCTGAGGTGACGAGCCTCTCTGTAGCGACTTGGAACTGCCTATCGAATGTGATTATCTAGGAATGACGACCCTAGATGGATCACTGTTTGGGTCAATGATATAAAGGGAGGTACCTTAGCTTTCCGAATCTACTGTATAAATAACCCTAAATAAGAACTTGGCTAACATGATCATGCACCGCATTACATATGCTTTGGCGAGGAAGCGCACGCTTACCGGGAGCGATGCATGTGCGATCGTGAGATGATGTCGCTGAGGGAGTGCAAGCGAGGGTATACATCATTGTTGCATACCATTTTTGTATTAACAAGAGTACTTAGGACATGATTATTGTACTGCTTTATCATTACTGCTTGACTGAATTGATAACATGTTAACCTTTACCTTATAGCTCCACTGAGTTGATCACACACTCTCACTCTAGGATGATGTTTTAAAATACTAACTAGAATCTGTTGTAGTTTCAGATGGCGGCGAGGCTTATAAAACGGAGCTTGCCTTCTATGACAACGAGGAGTTCTCCTATTTGCAACTCTTTGGCAGGTCTATATAGATCTGGAGTTGCGCCACCGGGGCTATAAGGATATGGATTAGATGACATTACACTTTATCATTTTGTACATTTTGAAGTTATACATGTAATTATTTAACCTGGTAACACGTTAATACTTTGGGGACTTATAACCACTTATATGCTTTATATACTTATCACAGTCTTCCGCTTGCGTAATTTAACTGTCTTTAGAGTATGATATGCTAATTTGGTATAATCCCACTCATGTTTAATGCACTAATACGGACAACATTTAATCATCATTATCTATGTTGCATAAGTGATGTGTTGGAACTCAGGAGTTGAGCTTCTGCTCGACTCCCGATTTTCGAGGCATTACAAGTTGGTATCAAAGCATGATTTAGATTAAACTAGACTTGGGTTATGGACACACGACGCACACTGACGTACTTTGACTTATGAGGGAGTGATGAAACATAGAAACAGTCGTAGGATTCCCAGTTTCGTCGACAAGCGAAACTGACCGTTGAAATGGGACCCGTATACATCTGTGATCATGCGAGATGATCCCGGTTCTTTTCTGGACCTTCAATCGACGGGTTTAGACGATAATTAGGCGCGTTCCACACTCAAATGGCCCGTAAAACACGAATATACGTGAAATGGTACCCGAAACGCCTCAAATGGACTCGGGGGCCTAAACGGTACAAAACGGGAGGATCCAAAGTGGACCTCGTGCACATACGACACCCCGGGGGGATGCCATCACCCCTGGGGTGAGCCATCGCCCCATCGTCCAGTGAGCGGCGATGGCATTACCCCATTGGCGAGGCCTCGCCATCCGCAGACAGCGTGCCTATTGGGCCGCAACAGGCCAGGCGGGCCGACGCCTATACATTGTAGTGGGGGCCATAAAAACGTGTGGGGACCTCTATAACACCCCCATTTGCTTCCTTTTCTTCTCTTACACACCTCCAAGCTTTCCAATCTCTCAAAAATTCTATTTTTCTCTCTCAAATCTTCCCTCTATTCTCATATCTTCTTCATTTTCTTCATTTCATACACCCCTCCACTATTTTCATCAAAACCCATCTTCTATCTCCCTTATTTCCTCCTTTTTTGGCACATAAAACCATATTTTATGTCTCATACATCTCCAAATCCACCAACCCATTCCATCTCTCAAGCTTCCTTGACTTGCATGGCTCTGTTCGAGCTCGTGGCGGATATTTTCTCCCTTTCCACTCTTCTTTCTCTTATGGGGAAGAAAATGGCTTCCACGGATGAAGTCGGGCCTAGCTGCCCTACCTGTTCAAGGAGGCAGAAAGGCGTCGGGGCTAGCACAGGCATCGATCGGGAGATCAGGACGAAGCAGGATCTCGATCTTCAGGCTCCTCGAGAGAGAGCTCTACTGGCGGATATGACACATGGAAGATTTCAAGGCCGTACGGTCCTCTTTGAAGCACACGTGGACGAGAAACTATTTGGGCTTTATTCGACGATGGATCTCCTATCGGACGCCGAATGGGGTCTCATATTCGAGGGCAAGTCTCGTGCGAATGAGAGCATTATCCAGGCCTTCTATGCCCATACACGAGAGCCATCGCTGGAGCCTTTACAGTTCAAAATTCTCGTGGGAAGGCGGGAAGCCATAATTGATGTTGGTTTGATAGCCCGAATCATGGGCATGTCGCGTGGAGAGGTTCATGCTAGTGAGAAGAGCCTCAGGAGTACGCGTGAAAAAGATCGCCGCACGCGATTTCTTTGTGGCCGATTGGTCCACTGGAATCCAGTCAATTGCCTCCTAGCGTCCAGAATGACTCCTGACTTCTGCCTGCTCCATCACATCTCCACCCGCAATATGTATCCCAGATGGAGAAATTGCAGCAAGTGCACGCGTCTGATGATAGACTTTCTGTACAGAGCTGGGCAAGGAGACAAGTTGTGTCTGTCTACGTATGTACTACTACAGATAGTTCAGACCATACGCTCTTTTAGGACAACCATTTCACTCTCATTCGGCTGACTTATATGCAAGCTTGCTCGTGAATTTGGCTACAGGCTTGGCGTAGAAATTCCTGCGCCGATCCATTTCATCAATGATACCACTCTCAACAACATGAATATCAGGCCACGACAACATCAAGCCCGACTCGATGAGAGTGAAGATGAAACAAAAAGTGAAGAAGAAGAGAGTGATGAAGAAGGTGGAGATGAGATAGAGGAAGAAGGTGAAGAAGATGAAGGGCAGGAATAGGAAGAAGAGGAGGCCCAAGACACAGATGAGGGCTCTCCTCCTGCTACACATGAGCGCGACAGTGATCGAGCTGCTCTAGAAGCCCGTTTGGCTCAGATTGAGGAGGGCCAGGTTGCCCTGCGATAAGAGGTCAGCGAGACCTGGGCCAAGCTTGAAGAGAATAGGGCCTTCATGAAACAGAAATTCAAGAAGGTTTCTTGCACCTTGAAGGCTATCCTGTGTTGCATGCAGGACAAGGGTGCCCCTCCTTCATCACCAAATTCGGATGACTAGTCACATGTGTAGTCGTCTTTTAGTTTACTTTGCTGTTAGTCTTCCTTTGTACTAGCCCTAGTAAACTTGTTTGGTTGTTAGTATGTTTAGTGGTTAAAGCTTATTTAAATTAGCTCACATGCATCTTCTATCATGACTCATGTGAATCTATATCTCATGTATTGTGACAATTTTGGTAAATGAAATGCATGAAGTTTCTTCTGGTTTGGAATGTGCATGATATGTGGATGAGTGTATGTTCTTATGCTGAATCTGACACGGGTTGCACCCTCTGTTGTATATAGGGAATGTCACCTAAGGCCACACGGAGTACGACACGTCTTACACTTGGTGACTTGATTGATGGGGCACCTTCCCTAAGCAATAGCCATACGAACCCTGGTTTGGGCCCGAGTCACGAGACTATGCCGAATTCTCAGCTGGCCACTGGCCCCACAAATGGGCCGACACCTGTTGCACCACGGTTCCTAAGCAGAACCGTGCGTCTTTTTCGAATACTCACATACCTCAGTCGGCTCCTTCTCCTGATAAATTGGAACAAATGATGCTCTTGATGTAGCAACAGCAGCAACAACAACAGTTTTTTGCCACAATTGTTGGGGTCATTGCCCAGAACATGCACGCGGTCCCGTCTACACCTGCACCACCTGTGCAGCCTGCTGGAAATGTGGGTGCTAGTGGCTTATTCGAGCGATTTCAACACTTCTGACGTCCTACTTTTGCGGGTACTCACAGACCCCGAGGAGGCCGAGTATTGGCTTGACAGCATCTCTAAGATAGAGTTGGTCACCTACATGTTTGAGAAGGAAGCCAGCCTCTGGTGGGACAGCGTCCTTCAGACCATTGTTGTCGGCTATGTATGGACGTGGGAGGCCTTTGAGACGCGCTTCCACGGGAAGTATTTTCCTCTCACCTACCATAATGAGAAGGAGGGAGAGTTTCTTCGCCTCCGCTAGGGAGGAATGGCAGTGACAGAGTACGAGAACAGGTTTGCGGAGCTGGCCAAATATGCTCCACTGATATTAGCAGACCAGCCGATGTGAATGCGGCGATTTTCTGAGGGCTTGCGACCCGAAATACGCTCGAAGATGTGTTGCGCTAGCATACTCAATTATACTGAGCTAGTGGACATGTCTCTGCGAGCTGAGTAAGATGGAGATAGGCTATCCCGCATGCATGTACCTATGGTTCCTAGGCCTTAATCAGATTTGTCGAGTAGACCGTTCCTCGGTAAGAGGCCACGTGCAGATTCGCCCCCTCGGCTTACGGCTCCACCGACACAGCCGAGGCGACATGACATGTGGTGCACTTACTGTAAGAGGTCTGGTCATGCTGACACCTACTGTTTCACCAGGATGAGGGATAACGGCTTTATGCTACCTCAGAGGATCAACCGGTAGATGCCACTAGCTATCTCGGCTCCACCTCTACATTCTGTATTACCTGCACAGCCTTCTTACGGGCCACCTGTACCTCGATTTAGGCTACCTCAACAGCCCATGGTATTGTAACCGAATCGTTCTCAACAGGCTCGTGTGCACTCACTTGCAGCTGAGGCATCCGAGACAGTAGTTACAACACTGAAGGCTTTGGAAGTCACCGCACACATCCAAGGTATACCAGTCTTCTTATTGGTGGACACCGGGTCCACTATCTCTATATTATCATGCGTAGCAGTCAAGCGACTGGGGTTGGAAACTAGTCCTATAGTTGGGTTGAGGCTCCTTACCGCCACAGGGACCTTCTCAGATACTACCAAGATGTGTAAGGGTTGTTCGATAGACTTAGAGAGCAGAACAATACTCGTCAACCTAATTATTGCCCCGCTATGTCATTTCGATGTGATCCTCAGTATGGATTGGCTCACCGAGATAAAGGCAGAGATCGATTGTGATACTAGGGTGGTGACAGCCCATGGACCTGAGGGCATGACCTTTACATTCCCAGTGCATGTCAGTTAGTACTACCGCATTAGTTGTTATACTACCCTGCTAAAGAATGTTGATGGTCCGACACTTGGGAACACGCCAGTGGCTCAGGATTTTGCGGACGTATTCAGGAAGATACCTGGATTACCTCCTCAGCACGAGATCGATTTTACCATTGACCTTGTGCTTAGTGCGATTCCCACTTCACTACAGATGTATCGCATGCCTCCATGTGAGATGGAGGAATTGAGGAAACAGATCGATGATCTGTTGGATGCAGGCTTCATACGACCGAGTAGGAGCACCCGTGTTGTTCGTGAAGAAGAAGGATGGTTCACTGCGACTGTGTATTGATTATCGCAGGTTGAACCAAGTAACAGTAAAGAACAAGTATTCTTTGTCCAAGATAGATGATCTGTTTGATCAGTTGAAAGGGGCGTAGTATTTTTCAGAGATTGACTTACAGTCAGGGTATCACCAGTTGCGCGTCAGGAATGAGGACGTACAGAAGATAGCGTTCAGGACTAGCTTTGGGCACTACGAGTTCCTCGTGATGTCGTTTGGGCTCACAAATGCACCCGTCGTGTTCATAGACCTGATGAACCGAGTGTTTCGACCTTATTTGTACCGATTCGTCATCATATTTATAGGTGACATCCTGATATACTCCAAGAGTCGAGAAGATCATGAGGAGCACCTGCGAGCAGTCTTTGATACTCTCAAGAAGAACCAGTTGTTTGCGCAGTACAAGAAGTGCGACTTCTGGAAGGAAAAAGTCAAGTTCCTGAAACATGTGGTGTCTAAGGAAGGAATAGCTGTGGACCTTGTTAAGGTGACCGCGGTTCAGGACTAGGAGCAGCCCAATTCGGTTACTGAAGTGAGGAGTTTTCTTGGCCTGGCAGGCTACTACAGTCGATTCATTAGGGACTTTTCCAAGATAGCCAGGTAGTTGTCTCAGCTAACTCGGAAGGACTTTAAGTTTGCCGGGAATGAGAAGGCGGAAGTAGCTTTTTAGGAATCGAAGGACAAGTTAACGTCCGCCCCTGTGCTAGTTTGCCAGAGTAAGGGGTCAAGTATACTATATACACCGACGCTTCTCATGTTGGTTTGGTTGTGTTCTGATGCAGAAAGATAGGATTATTGCCTATGCATCGCGATAGTTGAGGAAACACGAGGAAAACTACCCTAGACACGACCTAGAGTTGACAACCATTATCTTTGCATTGAAGCTCTGGAGACATTACCTCTATGGAGAGGAGTTCAAGCTCTTTTGCGACCACAAGAGCCTCAGGTACATATTCACATAGAAAGACCTGAATATGAGGCAGCGACGATGGATGGAAATCTTGAAGGACTTCAAGTTTGAGGTCTCCTACCATCCTGGCAAGGCCAACCTTATGGAAGATGCATTGAGCCGCAAGAAGACGATAACATTTGCAGCTCCGCTGATGATATAAGAATGGAATATGGTCGAGTTTATGCGAGACTTCGAGAAGAAGCTTACGGTAGAGAAGCTGTTCGAGAGTGTCACACATATTCGTGTACAGCCACTTATCGACGACCGAATCATTGTAGCTCAGAAGGAAGATGAGTGGTTAGTAGAGTTGAGGAAGCAAGCTAGTGACGATGCAGACTCTGAATGGAGAGTTGGTATGGATGGGGGTTTACGTTATCGTGGCTGCTTATGCGTCACAAATCTTCATGACTTGAGAAAGGAAGTACTCGAAGCTGCTCACAATTCGAAGATGACGATGCATCCTGGTAGTATAAAGATGTATCATGATATGAAGCGTTCGTATTGGTGGGTCAACATGAAGGCCCACATAGCAGATTATGTGTCTCGTTGTCTCACATGCCAGCAGGTCAAGGCAGAGCATCGCCGACCTCCTAGACTGCTTCAGCCCATGCCCATAGAAGAATGGAAATGGGATTTCATCTCTATGGACTTCATTTCAGGGTTACCGAAGACAAGGAAGGGACATGACTCCATTGGGTGATCGTAGACCGGTTGACGAAATTGACTCATTTTTTCCCTATTAGAGTTTCAAACTCGGTAGACGATTTGGCCAGATTGTACATCAAGGAGATAGTGCGTCTGCATGGAATGCCTATGGAGATCGTGTCGGACCAAGACACGTGATTCACATCTATCTTCTGGACTCGTATCCAAGAAGCAATAGGTGTGAAATTGAAGTTCAGTACCGCGTTCCATCCATAGACTTACAGGCAGACGGAACGGGTGAATCGGGTGTTAGAGGATACGTTGCGAGCTTGTGTGCTTGATTTCAAGAATAGTTAAGATGACTGTCTTCCCTATGCTGAATTCGCTTATAACAACAGCTTTCAGGCGAGTATTGGTATGGCCTCCTATGAAGTACTGTATGGGCGCCCCTATCGAGCATCGCATTGCTAGGTAGAGGTTGGCGAGAAGAGTTTGATTGGCCCAGAGTTAGTACAGGCGACCTCAGAGAAGATCGATGTTATCAGGTGTCGACTTTTGGCGGCACAAAGCAGACAAAAGAGCTACGCCGATACGAGGCGGCGACCGCTAAAGTTCGAGGTCGGGGACCATGTGTTTCTTAAAGTATCCCCATGAAGGGAGTTCTTCGATTTGGCAAGAAGGGGAAGCTCATGCCGAGATTCATTGGTCCATTCCAGATACTAGATCGAGTGGGTGTGGTAGCGTATCGCCTTACTTTACCCACACCACTCGTAGGCATGTACAATATATTTCATGTATCGATGCTGAAGAAACATGTTCCTGACCCTTCTCACATTATCAGATGGGAGCAGGTATAGTTGAGTGGGGATGCTACTTATGTACTGTGACCAACGCGTATCCATAGGAAGGAGCAGGTGCTGCGCAGTAAGGTTATCCTGCTTGTGAAGGTATTATGGACACATCACACTGAGGAAGAGGCTACTTGGGAGACAGAAGCCGAAGTCCGTAAGAACTACCCTCAAATTCTCGAGGAGTACGAAAATGTATTAATTTCGAGGATGAAATTTTTCTTTAAGGGGGGTAGATTGCAACGTCTCGAAAAAATCTGTACAAAGACCCGAGTACCACCTCAAGCAGAAATCACTAAGAACTGAATCCTTTAAAAATTAGACAAAAATTAATTAAGTGTTAAACTAAATTAATCGGTAGATTAGCTTGAACAACTTTCTATACAAATTGCGAGACCCAAAACTAATAGAGGCTTAACGACCATCTCAGAAATCAAGTCCATATAATATCCAGAAACGCACAATTCAGCCCAGAGCAAAGTGTGTGAGAAACGCGAATATTTTCAAAAAATGAACTCGGATTTAAGTGAATTGAGCTGTTCGCTTGCAGGCCAAATTTAAGGTTTCAGACCGTCAGAATCTGACCCAAATATCCCCTTGGATCAGGAAAATTGTCCTACACAGGTCAGTGTACTTGTGGCCCTGATAGAGTAACGATGACTGTTGAACCGAAACTGGTCCTCTACGGTCGATCCACTAATCCGATCGGATTGAAAACTTAAACTGACATAGATCCATTGTCAGGGAACTTTCTCTGGATCGTATGTAGGAAATAGACCTCTAGATGAGATCCGTTGGCCTGAAATAGCCACCCATTGGCTATATCCTAAGTAAACCATGGCCTTAGGGCCATTGACATCAGTTTTGGGCCTATATAAGACCCTTAACCCACCCCTCTCTCATTCCATACGAATTTTCTAACCCTATGAGAGAGAAGAGAGAAAAGAGAAGGAGAAAGTGAGGTGAAGAGAGAGAGAGTGAGTGAGAGATAGTTGCTGGGATTCGATCCCATCGCTCCACGTGCCTAGTCATCCTACTTGTATCGCTATACCGACGATTTCGACTCCGTTCTTGGGTAAGAAATCCTAACCTTAATCTGTGTTAGGTATCCAAATAGAGTAAACGGTAAAATAGATAACCTATTTTATGTTGTAGGTTGCCGTTGTGTCGTATACAAAGACGTAGTATTCAAACTGAGTACGATATGAATATACCGACGAAAGCTGCGGACTATAAACGTTTAGGTTATGGTTTTCAAGGCTTTCAATGTCAGTTAATGATTTATGACTGACTTGATTGCTATCACATGTGCTTAGATACGGTGTTTCCGCATATTACATGTATATATAAACTATGTTGAAATTAATGCATTCCATGTGTTTATTGAAATGTTTGTATGAATATGGAATTCTGATTTGTGCTTGACATGATTGTTGGTAGAGAATACATAATTGTTGCACGTGTGGTAACTCTTTTGTGAAAGGATTTGCTATAATATAGGTTATAACTAAATTATTATTGCATGTATGTTGATATGTGTAGTCTAAGTGTTTGATAAAATGCCTGAATGAGAAAATGTATGTTAAAGTGTATTTAGTGAGGGCATTGAGATAGGATTCTCAATTACCTAATCTATAGTTACAGTTTCCTTCATGTAACCTTACTACTACGTGCTTTATGGATGAAATGATATGTATGATAACATGTGTGCTATGTGTTTGTTAAAATGCTCAAATGAGATTTATGTTTGGACTATTTGTCACATGTTGTTTTGTCACATGTTGTTTTGACTATCACCTATGAATGCCTATTGTGTCTGAATATGATTGGGACTACTGTGTAGTCTAGGCAATTAGTAATGATTTCCGAATTAGTGGCTGAGGTCATTTCGCCACACAAGACTCGTTCGATGAATCCGAGTCGTACGCTGTTTGTCGATAGTGGTTAGGCCACGGGGAGTGCTTACACGCTCCATGTCGATTAAGTCAACGTGCGCTCATACTAGTCGAGCTTGTCAAGTAACCCGTTTGGTCTAATGTATGTTTACATGTATGGACGCTACTGCTTGAATCTAAGGTACTAACTTACCAGTGAAAAATCCGTTTAACCTTGGTACCACGATTCACTAAGACTCATGAGCCGGGCATGGTGGTATGAGACACCGTGGTCGAGCTGTCGGCCTACGCTGGGGTGACGAGCCTCCCCGTAGTGTCCAGTGAGCAAACCAAACTAATGAGCCGAATAAGGTGGTATGGGACACTGTATTAGAGCTGTCGACCTACGATCAGGTGACGAGCCTCTCGTAGTGATCTCGAGTATACACTAGGATTACGCTAAGGTGATGAGCCTTTCGTAGTGACCTCGAGTATAAATTAGGCCTGTGCTGAGGTAACGAGCCTCTCCGTAGCGACCTGGAACCGTCTGTCATATGTGATTAACTAGGAATGACGACCCTAGATGGATCATTGTTTGGGTCAATGATATAAAGGGAGGTACCTTAGCTTTCTGAATCTGTTGTATAAATAAGCCTAAATAAGAACTTGGCTAACACGATCATGCACCGCATTGTATGTGCATTGGCGAGGAAGCGCATATTTACCGGGAGTGTTGCATGCGCGATCGTGAGATGATGTCGCTGAGGGAATGCAGGCGAGAGCATACATCATTGTCGCATATCATTCTTGCATTAACAAGAGTACTTAGGACATGATTGTTATACTACTTTATCATTACTCCTTGACTGAATTGATAACATGTTAACCTTTGCCTTATAGCTCCACTGAGTTGATCACTCACTCCTACTGTGGGACAGTGTTTTAAAACACCAACCAGACTTTGTTGTAGTTTCAGACTGCGGCAAGGCTTACGAGACGGAGCTTGCCTTCTATGATGACAAGGAGGAGTTCTATTTGCAACTCTCTAGCGAGTCTATGTACATCTGGAGTTGCGCCACCGGGGCTATAGGGATATGGATTAGATGACATTATACTTTATCATTTTGTACATTTTGAAGTTATATATGTAATTATTTAACCTGGTAACAGGTTAATACTTTGGGGACTTACAACCACTTATATGCTTTATATACTTATCACAGTCTTCCACTCGCGTAATTTAACTGTCTCTGAAGTATGATATGTTGATTTGGTATAATCTCACTCATGTTTAATGCACTAATACGGACAACATTTAATCATCATTATTTATGTTGCATAAGTGATGCGTTGGAACTCGTGAGTTGAGCTTCTGCTCGACTCCCGATTTTCGGGGCATTACATACATGTAGGCTACGTAATCATTCCGTAACTTATTAACTTAGGTATCGTTTGATAAACTGAAAAATATGCCCTGAAAATTAGGTGGTGAAAATAAGTGTTAAATTGTAATTTTAAAATATTTTAATCAAAAGTGAAAAGAAATTTTAGTGTTCCATCACTTTCACCATTCGGCCTTCAACACCAAGCGAAAGGAAACGAGCTAAAAAAGACTCATATTTTCAGTGAAAAATAATTTAAGCACTCAAAATATGAATTTGCCAAACAATATAAACCATATAAGCACTAGAAATAAGTTTTATCAGTGTGATTTTTTTATTAGACTAATGTACAACACTCGGGTGACATTACGGATAAAACCCAGGTGAAATTACGTAGAAATTGCACACGTAGCGTGCAAGTGGTTAAGTTAAACGGTTCAATTTATGATAACAACGTAGATATATCATGAATAAATAATTTTTTATTTTAAAAAAAAAAAAAAAAAGCTTGGTTGATCATCTGACTATCAAATTGGTCAGCATTCATTTGGTGGTTAGAAATGGAAAATATCCAAGGATCCTATTTCGGCAAACAAATCTCTATGGATTAGAGGTTATGATTGTTCAACCAATCTGATCCTGGGATTGTGACTTGGAGACCCTGGGCTACACAAGCAAATTGGTCTTATTTGAGTTAATATGTGCCACGTATACAATATTGTGCCTGCGGATCAACCATCATATCCAGCCTAACTATCACATAACTAGGGGTGACAATGGGCTGAGCTGAGATGCGCTTGGGCTAACCATTAATCTGGTCATCCCAAGCTCAGTTCGGTCCAGTTTTCTGGGCCTGAAATGCTAGCCTAGACCTGATTGGGTCGGGCTGTCTGTGGGAGGTGTAAAATGGTTTGTGTGCCATGCCCATCGCGAGCATATGGAATTAGAAAACCTCCACTTAAATGAGAACAGTCCAAATCGTCTCAGGGTGGGCCCCACATGCAAATTTATGGAAAAAAAAAAAAGAGAGAAAAAAAGCTACATAATCGCCTCCTTTGAGGATGGCATGAAAAACCCCGACAGCTGGGCGACAGGAAGAAACAAGAAAGCACATCCTTCACAAAAGAGTGGTTTCTTGCACCGAAGATCATGAAATATCATGAAACTATACACAAAATTAGACTGATTAATCATGAAATTTTATGATACTTAGCGCAACCAAACGCACCCTAAAGGATAAAAATAATAAAATATACATTCAGGTGCACCTCTACCGATTCCTATTATTGTACTCTTTGAGTCAAAATCTGGATTCAGCTATCAGTCTAAGAGTCAATCTGCACAATCCACACGGCTCAATTCGTGTCCCGGGTGGATGAAGCATAAGTATAAAAACCCCACTGATTTGACAAACCCTATGTTATCATCCATACTGCTAGAGCTCCAGATCATTTCATTCACTGTCCATTCAGGGGCTTGCAATTGGTTGGTTAGAATCACCAAATCACCAGACCCGTGTGATTTCAAGGTAAGCACATTTCCAAGAGGCCCACTATGGTACATCACCAGTGTTAGTAATCTGCTCGTTCCTAACTTGTATGGGCCATACGACAGTGACACAATGATAAAGACAATCTGGGTCCACTGCAGGTATTTCGGCATGTAACCGTGGTGGACGACTTTTTCTGACCATCTATTCATCACCCTACAAAGCCCCCCAATAAATGGCTAGGGCATTGGACCCATCATTTTTGAGAGATCGAGTGATCAGTAAAGTCAGGTATATGTTGTTTCACACCAGATCCATTCCCAAGCAAGTTGCTTGGTTTGTTTTTTTGTCTGCTCTATCAGTTCAGTGTCTGATTTGTGGCATATTGGGCCACATGATAATTTATTAATTCCTTGGGGTGGATGGCCCACCAGAGTAGCTTGCTTGCTGGGCCATTGCATGTCTGTGTCGCCCATCTTTTGGATGGATGCATCAGCCCAACTTCAATGTTCCACAGTGAGCACCAAGAGTCTGCAAGTTACCTTCCAATGTTAAAAGATGATTAGTAAGAATCTTGTGGGCATTCCAAAATGTGAATTTTAACTGTCATTTGAGATGCATGTGAAGATTCATATGCTGTCTATTATTGGATGGTGTGAGATTTGTTCGTAATGACTTCCGGTTGATTGTGTACACAAGCTTTTCCCCGGGAAAATAGAAAGGAAACAAAAATGGAGGTAAAATCGGATGGAGAAAATTACACCTTAAGCACTAAACAAACCACGTATACATGATTTTACATATATTGGCTAAATTTCTGATACATAATTTTACAAACATAAAAATAGAAAATAGAAATAGAAATGCTCTATAAGAAATTTAGAAAAACACTAACTTGGAGAGAGAAAATGAACCCGTGCCAGCGCATACTCTTTTCCGGCAATCCAAACACCAGTTTGCGACCACTGGACATCTTCCCAGTAAAGATTCTCCTCCAATACCTGGAAAGTCCCGATAGAAGCAGACAGTTAATTACAAAAATAAATAAATACATAAATAAATAAAATGCTAATATTGAGTTCTACAAGAGAATTATTCAAATGTGATGGTCATATATGGAAACAGGGTGCATATACCATTTGTAGGGGGGGGGGGGGGGGGGGGGTAAATTACAAAATTATTGAACATAGTTAATAAAATGTAATGGTCATACGTCGAAACTCTTTTCTTTTTTACTTTTTGGAATGGAAACTGAATTTTTATCAAGCAAGAGTAACAACAAAATATAACCATAAATTGAAACTAGATGCATAAACCATCCTCGTCAAATAGCTACAGCATGAAAATGGAAAGGGTTGAATGTTCTAGACCGTCTCAAGAATATTCTGCCCCAGGATGGGTGGCAGAAGTCATGGGTCCATTGATCAGATAGCTAGGGTAATCAATCTCAATATCGTCAGATCATGATCGACCCAATAGGTGGCCCATCATCTGGATGGTTCAAGTGATTGGCATGTCCACTGATTTGCTGGTAGGATTCTGCACACCAATTTCCAGTGCATATAACATGAGATCTTAAATTGAATCATAATAATAAAATCCCTGAAAATGCCCTTACTTTTCTCCTTTTGTTTCTTTGCCATCCGATCAATAATCTTCGACCATCTAATTGATAATCTTCTCAGGACAGTTAACACAAGCACAACCTTGATTCTGTAAAATTTTCAGACCATGACCCATAGAAGAGGAGGCTCATCATCTGGACATTCCAGGTGAATGGGCATTGCATTTATTTGCAGAGAGGGATGGTTTACAGAACAAGTTTCCCCGTATAATTTATACATGGGATCTTGGACCACAATAGAAGCCCTGAAAATGCCCCAACTCTTTTCGTTTCGTTTCTTTACCGAAGGATCTCTCACTAAAATAGAATGTTTTACAAACAAACAGCACGAGTCCTGTCATTTATTTAAATTGAGATTGGGATGAATTCGCCTTTTACAAGAGAAAATCGCAGAATAGTAGAAAAGAAGTCTGAAATGTTATAATCAATATGTCCACACAGGCAAAACATCCATTACAATCTGAAGACTTCAATGTAAATCTTCAAATTTCCAGAGAGGTGTTTAGAGATGTATATGACCATTTCTGTCAATTTTATGAAATTAGGGATATTTGTCATTTAGGAATCAACAAAAGTACCTCTAAATGTTCGACAGGCAATGGGATTCCGATGGAATGCATGATTTTCTGGGGAAGGGGCTTCTTACAACGGGACCATCGGAAAACGTCGATGAGATTCTCCCAATCGGTATGATTTCTATCACTTATTTGGGTAGCATGTGAACTATGATTTTGAAGCTTTTCTGACTCTGATTCTGCTGCCTGAGCCATTGTGCCATTGCTTACAGCCTTCTCTCCATTAAAACAGAGTTCATACCTATAGAAAAAAAAAAAAAAAAAAAAAAAGAACAACAAAAAAAAAAAGAGAGCACCAGTTGAGAATTTGGGCTATTGATTATTTTTTTGGGATAAGAAACAAACTCTGCTTGCCTATGTTTCCGAGACCACCCGTTCCCTCCTATTTTTATTCCAGCCTACGCCCCACATTCAATAAACAACCTCATATACTTCCTAGTAGTAAGTGTTAATTCCTTCTTCTTCTTTTTTTGAGAAAGAGATAAAAGTGTTAATTCCAATTTGTTTTGATTTTTATGGAAAATGCTTGTGTGACTTTGTGAGTTACTCCACAGTCACATGCAGCATGACTTGCTGAAGTGGATGGAGGATCTACATGTGTATGAGATTCACCCTGTCCATCAGGCGTGCCACCGTGTTTGGACCAGGCCCAAATATCAGGCCAACACAAAACTCAGGTGGGATATACCATGGGAATGGCTGAGGACACCTACCATTAAAATCATCCAAATTGTGTGTGGTGTCCACCTTGGTGTATATATGCCATCCAATCTATTTAACTGACGTGCCCCACCAGGATTAAGGGATGCCTAAAAAATCAGGAAATTTCAACACTCAAGTGAGCCACACACAAACCTGTAGCCTCCATCTCAAACCCGCTGTTCCATGTGGGCCCATCTGAGTTTCGGATCTATTTGATTTTTCACATCAGGGCCTAAGATCAAGGATAAAAACCGATGGACGGTGGATTTTACATTTAGAACATGGTTGGCCCCACAGAGTTGGTTGTTTCCTGCACTGCGTAAAACTGGTGTTGCAGAGGATTCCAGTCCATTAACACCATGTTGCTGCTGGACCAGAGTCCTCTACAACACCTGTTTTACAGAGCCTGTAAAACACCCACACTCTATGGGGCCCAGCAGTTGTATATGTAAAATCCACTCCATCCATCAGGTTCCATCCACGATTCTAGGAGCTAGGAAAAAAATCAGCCAGATCCACAACTTAGGTGAGCTACATGACAAGGAGCAATGGGGATGGAATGCAAACCACAGGTTTGTGTGCAGGGCCAATGTCGTGTGTTTCTTTTATCAAACTTGTTAATCACTTCACTCAGCAGGATTAAGTGAAGATAGCAAAGCAACCTGGTCCAATGCTCACGCGGGCCAGACCACGTGAACTTAGAGGCTTTAAGGGCATTTTTACGTTCTTCCCATGGTGTGGCCCATTGAAGTTTTTTAATGGGCTGATCTATTTTATCAAGGGGCATACCTTCAAATAAACCATAGGTCATCAAGTCTTTTCTTGCTACCTCCACCTATGTCCTTTTGGACATTCACCTCACCCTTTTGGAGCCTTCAACTTGTACTAATTCACTCCTAACTGGGACGGTTCTCATTAAACAGTTATACTAGCTACCTACCTAATTTATTGTAGAAATTTCCGGGATCAATAATTGGACCATGCAAAATAGAAATACCTTTTCTTGGGTAAAGGAACAGATGACTCGATTCATTTACGTATCGATCATGATATATGTCATAACTCGGACATCTATTTCAAATGCATATCCCATTTTTGCGCAATCTTTTTATTTACTGTTCACTTGAAATAAGGGTTCTCACCTGATGGATGAGGTGGATTTACATATACAACATTGTTGGCCCCACACAGCTTGGGTGTTTTACGTAGCTGTGTGAAACAGGTATTGTAGATGGTCAATTCCCGGTTGTCATTTACATTAAAGTAGGGGGTGGATGAGGTTACTTATTAAACTCAGTACTAGGTTAGAAGGAAATAAAAGGAAAGGGTGGTCAGTCCAAGAAATATAATTAAGGAGGTATTAAGTCATTATCCCTTATTTTCTTCTTGATGATACGCTTCTATTTTATCATCAAGTGTTGGGACTTGAAGCAATTCACCCTCAAGCCTTCGAGGTCTACAAGAGAAATAACTTCAGGAATTGGTTCTGTATATGCTTCTGACAAAGATACAAAATTCATACATTGCCCCAAAGCAAAATCACATAAGATAGTTTCCAATCAAGGTTTGCTAAGCAAGCCATGGATTCAAGGTTTGCTCATCTCCAACATCTCCACTGTACATGTGGCACACTTTAGGACAAAGGAACCATTGATCTGGTGGACGCCATGTGAAGGGGCTATAGGTCAGTGCCTCTGATTGACCTAGCCAGGTGCCACTTGACAGTGGCGATGATGAGGACAAGGAAGCCTACCCATAGTTAGCAAAACAGCATATGTCAGAAACATTACGGGAAACATTCCTGTTCAATTTTGTCTTGATCTTTAAAAAGACAGTCAAATTTTGGTCAAAGAAACAGAAATACCAAAAGTTTGGAGAATGAAAAGTTCAGGTTTAATAAGGTTTGGGCTAAAAAAAAAAATCTTAGTGAAAAGAAAGGGCTATATACGTGCACATACATGTGTGTGTATCATGTATAAATACGATTAAAATAAGATAACTTCAAATAAAATAATTAGAGTTTTTCTATGTACAAGCAATAAGCCAAATGGTGTTCTTTACCTCTTTTGAATCCTTTCTTTTCAAGTATTTTCTTTTCAAGTAACCCTCATATAAATTGATCCATCTCCACTATTTATAAATAATAAATAAATAAATAAATAAATAAATAAACATTCTACTCAATTATATCAATGATTGGCAACCACTATATCTATGTTTTTGTAAATAAAAAGCTTTAAAAGAAAAAGAAGAAAAAAAAGTTTAACTCTGTTTGTTTAAAAAACGATTTTATTAATCAATTAATTATTATTATTGCATGCCTTCTGAAATATACAGAGTTTTAAATGCCTGTATCATATACAAGCTTTTTTTTATTAAAAAAATATGAAGTTCAAAAAAGAGTTTTGCTATCTATGAAACAGCGTAAATCTCCAAGGACATTGGTGAGCTTCTATATCTTTTCACCCTTTCCTATTATCATCGAACATTCAAATGAGTATTGGACTTAACAAAATACAAATGATCATGTAAACATTTATATCAATAAAGAGCATACCTATTTGAATGTGTTTCTAAGTACAGAACTTCCCCCTTCTTCAAGCGAGCAGACGTGTAAAGGGGCTTCTTCAGTCCCTTATCAGCAACTATGCTTAAACTATATTTAACCCTGAAGCAAATTTCCGAGCAACAGTTGGTATTAAATCATCTCATAGACGCACTGTAATTAAAGAAAACTTCACAAAGAAACAAATGAAAACCATCTAATAAAACAAGTGATCCAAATTTGAAGAGTCATGCCTAGGACAGTTTTTGATATATTCTCACCTAGCTGCTATTAAAATTTTCTCTAGCACCTAGAACTCCTGGTTTCCGGGAATTTAAAACAGTTATTAAAATTTTCTCTAGCACCTAGAACTCCTGGTTTCCGGGAATTTAAAACAGTAACAAGAATAGATACTGGTTTCAGTAGCAAGTGTGCCTACGAGTTCTTTCTTTTCAGGCCACATGTTCCGATACCTATACAGCTCAGAATTTATTTAGGTCCATATGGATAATCAATTTCATGGTTTCATCTCTTTATTTAAATTCTTCCAATTTCTCATCTTCAAACAAGTAGATTTTAAACCGAGTTTTCTTGCCATATCTGGGTTGACCCTGGATGCAAGCCAGAACCAATGAAAAACTTGGGCATGTGAATAGCTACTGAGTAACCATAACAATCAGGAACAAAGAGTTTGAAAGATGCCACAGAAGATAACACAGAGAACAGAAGAAGTACAGAACCATGAACACAGAACACATGTTCTAGTACCCTGTGACGAGTCCTCTTTTTTTTTTTTTTGGACCCTGCAAGTAGCCTAATAAATTATGAAATGTTAAAATTTAAAACGCTACTTCTTACTATATCAATTTCTGGTAACAGTGAGGGCAATGAAAAAAAGTGCAAGTTACTTGCAGAAAATATAGTATGCATAAATGTGATGGTTAGCTCATACTAAGATCCAGCTGTAACTAAATAATATTTTCACCTCCAAGCAAAAACTATACATGCCACTTATAGCGTGACTAACTGAAAAGTGAAAGGGATGTGTGATGATTGGCTTAAACAGGGATAGAGGCAAAAGAATAGGAAATTCAACTGGAAATATCAATTATTCTTAGAATTGATCTCGGAAAAAATCAATTATATTGAATGATTACGTTCTTCCACAACAAAAGGGTAACACAACTAGTGAGAAAAATCTAGAGCAGAACATACAAGGTCATTTGGACTGGGCGCATTTGGATGCCCGGATATTTCAATTATCAGGTATTGTAATTGCTGACAATCATAATTTCTTTGTTTGAGTAACCTCCTGTAGTAGGGCACTGTGATTCTCATAAACTATAATGCCCGTTTTTGGTTGGCTTACAAGTTAGGAATCACATGCAGTGCACTGTTTATTTATTTAAAAGCGTCCAAATTAAATTAACAAGTGTAGCCCAGTCTATCATGTGGACAACTACAACTCTTGAGAAATTGGATTGTGTACTGAGTAACTCTGTACGCTTTTATTGTACTGAGTAAACTCTGTTGGGCCCACTGTGAATGTATGTGGTTTATCCACACCATCCATCACATTTTTCCAGCTCATTTAGGGGTTGAGTCCAAAATTGAAGCATATCCAAGGGCTTGTTTGGCATCTCTACTCTAATTCAATAAGAGCTACTCCAATAAGCTCCTTTTGTTCTATCTCGTTTGGTAAAAAAAGCTCTTATTTGAAATAAGAACATTTGGTAAAACATTCAAATAAGAGCTTTTTTTAGAGGTAGTTGACGTTATTTTTAAAGTTACAACAACTCTATTATAAGAGCAATCCAAATGGTTGTTTTGGTGGATCTCACCATGGATGAACCAAGCCCCAAATGACAAAAGAATGGATGAGTACAATCTTCATATTTTAAGACAATTGGGCAATCCATTATGTCGTACATTAGATGTGGATCAACCATCATATGGAGCCCACCTTTGATGTGGACCGTCCATTGTGTGAGCCAAACCTTCAAAGTAAGCCGTCCATCATACAAGGCCCGTCTTGTATGTGGACCATCATCATTAGGGGCCCACCTTGATGTAGGTCATCCATCATGTGCAACCAACCATCAATGCTAATTGTCCTTTATGTGGGGCCCCTCAATGTCCACTACCCATCACCCATTACATGGAGTCCACATTTGATGTGTCCATAGTGTGGGCCCTACCTTTGAAGTGGATTGTCTATCATGTGGGACCCACTTTTGATATCCATAATTCATTGTGTGGGGCACACCTTCCATGTGAATCATCCATCATGTGGCCCACTTTGGATCCATCATGCAAGACCTTGGATGTGGACCGTCCATTAGGTGGGGCCCACTTGATGTGGACCATCCATTATGAGGGGCCACACTTTGATGTGGGCCATCCATCATGTGAAGCCAATCTGTCCATTACGTGGGCCCACCTTGATGTGGACCATTCATTGTGTGGGGCCCCACCTTCAATATGGGTCGGTCATCATGTGGGCCCACCTTCACTGACCATCATCCATCATGTGGGTCCCACCTTTGATGTGGACTGCCCGTCAAATGGGACCCACTTGATGTGCATGTTCCGTCATGCAAGGCCATACTTTGATGTAGACTATCTATCGTGTGGGGCCCACCTTTGATGTGAACTGTTCACTACGTGGACCCACCTTGATATGGGCCCCACGTTCAATACGAGTCATTCATCATGAGGGACCCACCTTTGACGTCCACCATCCATCATGTAGGTCCCACCTTTGCTGTAGACCGTTCATCATGTGGGGCCCAACCTTCAATATGGGTCATTCATCATGTGGGCCCACCTCTAATGTCAACTTTCCATAATGTGGTTCCACATTCAACGTCCACCATACATCATGTGGGTCCCACCTTTGATGTGGACCATCCATCAAGTAGGGCCTGATGTGGATTGTCCATCATGTGAGGCCACACTTTGATGCAGGCCATCCATCATGTGGGGTTCACCTTTGATGTGGTCCATTCATCATGTGGGGCCCACCTTCAATATGGTCCATTCATCATGTGGGGCCCACCTTCAATATGGGTCATTCATCATGTGGGGCCCACCTTCAATATGGGTCATTCATCATGTGGGCCTACCTTGAAGAAATTATAAAGCGAAGAGGAGGGGGGAAGATGGGAATTACTTGGACAGTTTAAGGACAAATTTGTCCAAAATGTCTACCCGCTTAAGCCAAATAAGTTTAGTTTCAAAAAAGTAACCCCTCCCCAACTTATAAAATCGGAGCTTATTTGCTACTTTTTAAACAAATAAGCATTTTGATTAGACTTTTACCAACAATCTAAAAGCTTATTCTTTTAGAAATACGCCAATAAGCTCTTATTTGTAGAGATGCCAAATGCCCCCCAAATCTCAAGTGGACCACAATGATGTTTATTTGTCATCCAACATGTCCACAAGATCACACAAACATGGATGAAGGGAAAACACAAATATCAACTTGATCCAAAGCTTCTGTGGCCCCTAAGAAATTTTCAACGGTAGAAGTTCAATTCACATTGTTTCCTGTGGTGTGGTTGATGCAGGACAATTAACCACTTGCTCTAAAAGCTCAAACTAATAAAGCATGTCGAATCAATCCCTTTATCTCATAGCCCAGGCCCCACATCGCATGGATTAAGACCTCAAACGAACCCCCCTCGTGGGCCCCACTTCACATGGGTTCCGCCTCACATGAGCCACCTGCCTCACACGGGTGGGGCCTGCCTCACACGGGCCGCCAACCCCGAGTGTGCCCTTGCATCCAATAGGCAACCCCACTCGAGCCCGGTGTGAAAATGCCCTTGCATTAGTGGTCCGTTTGAGCTTTGGATATGCTTCATTTTTGGGCTCGAGCCCTAAAATTATCTGGTAAAATGGATGGACAGAGTGGATAAAATACATAAATCATGATGGGACCCACAGAGTTTACTCAGTACATAACTTTAGGGCTTGAGAGCCATTCTTCTTGAATTTGGGAGGGTGTTTGGATTGTCATTTGTAATCCAAATACTTCCTAATTTCCTTCTCTTGTTTTCTTTTGGATCAAAGGCCGAGGTTCCTCGATCTGTTGACATCGTCAGTCCCACCCTTGATTGCCCATCCCTCCTAGAAAAATCACTTTATGTGAATATCCAAATCTTCCAATCAATGGCTAGGGGCAATTGATGATCCGTATAGATCATGCTATAAATGTTCTGATCATTGATCTATGACATCCATCATGCGAGTCCCACACTTGATTGCCCATCCCTCTCAAAAAATCACTACAGTAGTACGGTTTGATGATCCTAACCTCCAATCAATGCCTAGGAAAATGAACAGTGCATTTGATCATACTAAAAATGGTCCCATCATTGATCCAGACAACCATTATGTGGTCCCAACTTTGATTGCCCATTCCTCTCAAAAAATCACTTTGGATGGGCGATCCTAGCCTTCAAATCAATGGCAAGGGAAACGATGGTTCATATTGACCATGCAACAAATGGTGCCATAATTGATTTTGACTTTCCATCATGTGAGTCCTACATCTTTAACTGCCCATACTTCTCAAAAAATCACTTTGGTCCAATGATCCTAAGGCAAGTTTGGGGAATCCTTAATAGGTATTGGAGTGAAATTTCATTAGCTTTTCAAGAATCAAAAGTGCACATTTTTTGGGTGTTGCAATAACCGGAGGGCATTTAAATCGCTGTGATTTTTTATGCACATCATCCTCCCAACGTTAGAATTGTGAGGGTAGCATATATTAGAATACCCGAGCTTTCGAATTCCCACAATGAGCATTACAAGAATAACAACAACCACAACAAATGAAAACAATGGCTATAATATAAACTACCTTATTGCACATAAATTTCCATTTTTCTTTATTGAACTCAGGCCTAAAGGGAACTATTTGAAAGAACCCCAGAAACACTTTATGAGCACTAAATGGTTTTGGTTAGTGTAACTCTGCATGGACACGAGAATACATTACCACAAAATACTGAATGGGAGCATCATCACGCTCAACTGATTGGAGTTTTCACACTCAAATGAAGAATCAAGGCATTCATAAACATAATAGATCCACAGGGTACTAGTTTATTGACAGTTTGTGCTCATTGGTAGCATCAAGACAACATGAATCATCAAAATACATCTCGAGGGAAGGTTGGAAGTATACCATGGCTCATTGCATAGGTTGTATTGTATGGTGACTTCACGTACAAATCTCTGCTGCCGCAATGCATTCTGAGGAACAAAAGCCATCAAGTTTTTCAATTTTTGTTATTATTTTGGATGATACAAGAAAGAAAGTACACATCGGCAAAGGATCAAAAATCTGGAAGAGAGCAATTAAAAGGTCTTGAGTTCCTTTTCTATATAAAAAAAAGTGCAAGATAATTCATATTCAAATTTTCAAATCTATCAATTATGTTCTAGTCCATGTAAGATGGAATTGTAGCTAACCCTTGGTACTTCAGAGGAAAATATAATACTGCAACATTTATGGCCAAATTATAGTTCAAAGAAGAAAGTAAAGGACAGCTAAACAAAATAGATTTGCAGCCTTGCAGGCAACTCAATAATTGGCTTGAAAAGTGACAAACTTGAAGGGGCATAAACAGAGGTACCCATATACAATGACATCATTCAACTGCAATTCTTATCTGTTTTACACCATTGTTGTTAAGCTCCATAGATCTATTCCCTCTATTATAAATAGTCCCATAGTAGCATAATACGAACAGGGAAGCATATACCTTCCCAATTCAAACTTGTTCTTCTTTTTCTTTTTTCCTTTTACTTCTAATACCATCCGCATTTCAATTGAGGCACATGGCTATTCAAATTTTGGGGATATGTCCAAGGAAGTGGCTCAAATCTTATTGAATGGGGTGAAATTCAAGATTTGTGATGGTGATTTTTTTTTTTTTTTTTTTTTTTTTTGAAAGATGATATTTTATTGGGCAAGAAGCCAAAAAAGAGAAAACAAAACAGAAGGAAAAAACACAAAAGCGGAAAAAAAATAATAATAATAATAAACAAACAAACAAACCAAGACCCTAAAACCATATAGGACTAACTACAAAACACCCCCGACTACGAAGGGGACAAACCCTCGTCATTAGATAGCCCAATCCCTAACAAAACCTGCTACTCTGTCGACGACTCTCCCTCCTGACTCTTTCGAATTATAGAAACAGCAATTGTTACGCTCTAACCATATAGCCCAAAACAAAGCCAGAAGCACCAATCTCCCCTTTTTCCTACTTAAATGTCCTCCTTGATCAAAGTGCCAAGAAAGAATAAGATCAGGGACCGAAACTCGCACCAGTGTTGTTAAATCGCATATGCGATCATGTGCAATTGCATATGCCTATGTGCATATGTAATCGCACAATCACATTTGCGACCGCATATTAAATTATTTTTTTTCGAAAAATTAAAAAATATATATATGAGAAAAATAAAGAAACATAAAAAATATATATAAGAAATTAGGGAGAACTTTTCTAACTTAATAAACAACTAATTTTACATATTTAAAATACATTTGAGAGAAATAAAATCAATTAAACACCAAGTCATCAACATTCAACAATATAGTTAACAAGTAAGAAGTAACAACACAATCAACAAGCTATTTATTTATTATTGTAGAAAATTGAAATATAATTTACAAGTTATACACTAACAAATTAATACTAAACACTAATAGTCTAAATGTCTAATGTTATATACATTGATCTATTTTCCATTGTGGCATTTGATCACCACAATTGTCATTATCGTCGTCATCATCGAAGTCATCTCCTTCTTCCACATATACTTCATCTTCTTATGTTTCTTCATCATTCGTATATACTAATACTTCATCAACATTCAATGGTTGATCTTCCGCTTGATTATCATCTCCTCCTTCCATCTCCTCATTCTCTTCCACCGACTATCTGCCATTGCTCACCCCCCATGCCTTCAAGTGGATGTACCTCCTCTAGGTGTCAATTCGTAAGCGACATCTTCAACTTGGGACCATATCAACTACTCGCCAGAAAAGACCGGGTCTTCCATATCTATGATTCACTCATTATCTTCATCCAGCTCATCTAAGCAGATAGGGTCATAGAAACCAGGCTTTACTCGCATAGCCTGGAATCGTTATTGCAACTTCTGATTTATAGGACGAAGACCAAGTCATTGAGCTTCTTTTGTTCAATACGATTCATTTTCTTGGTGTGATTTTGCATGAAAGAAAGTGCATTAGGCATTAACTTACTTTACTAAGACTTGATATTTGATCCCACCCAGATCTGTTTATAGGTGAGATAATTGTCTCTTCAACATTGTTGCATCTCTTTTCAAGAGATGATTGAGTTTCCCCATCTTTTGTTCCGCTCTCAAGTCCCTGAACTTCTCTAGTTGACCTATGGTGTGCTGTAAAGGTCGTTACTAAAGGTAACAGTGGCAACCGTTACACATTACGAGGTCGTAACGGCCGTAACAGTCGTTGTGGAAAAAATAACCCATCATTGCCATTAACAGCACGTTATGTCCCCTATAAAGGCCATAACGGCCTCGTAATTATCTGTTATGGGGCAGATACAGGTTTTCCATACTTTTTAATCAACATTACGGGGCAAATACAGGTTTTTTAGGATTTTTTTAAAAAATAATAATAAAATAAAATAAAAAGAGATCGTAACAACCGTTACGACCCATATCGTAAAGGTAACGATGGTGGCCGTTACGGCCACCGTTACCGGTACAGAACACCTTGGTTGGACCTCTTAGTAGGATTCGAACCCAGATGAAGTTTTGACCATCTATAGGAGAAAAAAGAACTTTTTTATGATGACAAAATGTCCCCGTCCCTTTTAAGGCGAGACTATTCCTTGCGGATGCATGCAATCACCCGCCAACCATGTGCATCATGAAATCCACAGGGAGAGGAATTGAACTCGTGTCAGTCCTGCCACTTTAGAAGTCTTGGGTTGGTTCTCTATTCTCATAGGAGCGAGGATAATCTTTTTACCATCTTTAACAAATATAAATATATTATCTTGATCTCTATGCATAACATCAACGTAATACTGCCATGGTCGACCAAGTAGTATATGACAAGCCTCCATATCAACCATATCACACATTACTTCGTCCTTATAATATTTACTAATGGAGAAGGGAATACGACATTGTTCAGATACCTTTGTTTTGCTGACCTCCTTGATCCATCCAATCATGACAGAGAGGGGTATTTTTCTATATTCAGTTGCAGCTTTTCCACCATAGTCTTCGACATGAGATTCTTGTTGCTCCCGCAATCTATGATCAGATCACAGACCCTTTGGTTCACGATGCACCTCGTTCAACAGATGTTGTGCCATTGTATATTTATCTCCTCCTTTGGCATGTACAATAGATTCCTCACAATCGGAGTAATGGCATGCGATTCACCATTATTGGGTGATTGCCTGCGATTCATCACCGATGTCACACCATGAACATGATGACTACAAGTTCTATCATCGATCTCATGTTGCTCATTATTACGAACACGGGTCTATCCCAAGGCCTTCGTCAAATGGTCGATTGATGCTCTCAGTCCTTGCATGGCTTGCAGATTCTCCTGCTAAAAGGCTTCAAATGTCGTCGTTGTTATAGTATTGTTCCCTGGAGCACCGTCCATGGAATTGTTGCCCGCACTATCGTTAGATGTCATTAAACCAAATAAAAGCCTCGCTCTGATACCAACTGACATAGAGAAGAGCGTGAAAAAGTGATGAGAAAGATAACCATCTTTCTCAAGTGATTAAAATCCTAAATCCACAACAAGAAGAAAAAAAAAGAGATAAAACTTAAATATTTTTATTGAATAATGTCTTCTTCCTTTTTGTATAATTTCTTGATTACATTTACACCATTAATGAAGGAAAAATAAAACCCTAATTCGAAATTATTCAAAATAGCAAAATTCTAACCCTAATAGAAGTCCTAATTTAACTAAAATTGAACTTACCAAAAATAGTAAGTTTTCCATAAATAAAGTCTTAAATTAACCTTACTGGAAGATTCCCAGCATAATTACAATCAATATCTAAAAAGATGAAAAATCTAAAACTCTAAAAAAAAAGTAAATACGACAAAAATCGGAATTACTAAAAATAGTAAAATTTCCCTAAAATCTTGTTTTTGAACTGGAAGCGTGAGTTTTCTCATGAAACAGACAGACGCGGCCCACTTTATGGGTCCGTTGACCCTGGATGGCCCGTTATGGTAAATATTGATAGGTCATGCATTCCGTAACGATACCCATATCAAAAGTTATGGTCGATTTACGATTCACACTTAAAACGGCAATTTCTCCCTATCTAGATTGAATTTTTTCAAACCGGACATGCCTGGGGCTCAATTACGTTATGACTTACATAGAACTGGGCCTGGTTCTGATAGACTACTTTCGCTTCCATTTGGCCTTCTTTTGGCCCGACGATGCTAGGAATGTATCTGTGTCATGCCCTACATTAGAAGATTTCTTTGGACTATACACAAAAGGCTCCTAGATGGAACATGATTGCTCAACTAGAACTAGTGTGCTCCCCCATCTATATATTATTTATTTTTATTTTTATACAGATAAGGCAAGGCATCTTTATTTTTATACACATAAGGCAAGGCATCCCCCTAGCTTGATTTCTTTATTCTGTGTGGAACATGTGGGAAAACACTTACACAACACCATGATTCAAAAGACAATCAGAATGTAAAGAAAATGCTATACCAATCACAAAAGGAAAAAAGAAAACTTAATGTAGGCAAGGAAGAGGCTAAAGAATAGGACATTGGCATAAGTATGAAACAATATCTACAGTAAAACAGCTCCTAATTTCTCTAAAATCAGAAAACAGCAAACTGAGAGTAGAAACAAAAGGCAAAGAAAATCTTTAAGAAAATACCGAAGCGGCGGCTCTTGTAGTCATTGTGCGTTCAACAGCCACTGGAGCAAGAGTGGGCTCCACTGCTGACGTATGTGCCAGACAAGGCTCAAGATCAATAGTCCCACCTCCTTTCTGCAGAACAGAACCAAGTTAGCCAGAAGCAGTTCATGGAATGTTGCAGAAAAGGAGGGTCTACCTTCCTAATCCAGTCAATTTCAAGCATACAGTACTGAGAAATGCTGCTCGAAATTGATAAAATGTCCATTAAGAGAACCGAGATGCAATACAAGTTTTTTTTATTAATCCGGTCCACAGTTCAGATAAAGTAAACAGGGAACAATCTCCAATTGAAATGTTTATGTACTGGTATCCCATACAATTTAGTTGTCAATCAAAATACATGACACCTAAAGAATAGGAAAGAAAAGAAATGCCCCTCACCTTCACTATGCAGCACCGTTCAACACGATAACTACAGCCAATTGCAGCTCCCCAAGCACGGGAACGGACATTATTTCTCAATGTTGAAGTGTAGCCTACATAAACATAATGCTCGAGTTCAGCATCAATATAATACAATTTGTATTAAACACTTACCTTTCATATACAATCCCCACATAGTGTTATCAGATTAGCATTAAACAATTTCACCCATTCAAATACATCATTCATGTCAAACGCCAAAATGGTCATTAAATTCAAACTTATTCTCATGCTAAAAAGAGAAGAAATCTTAAATACACACACACACACATACACACATGGAGAGCAATTAACTAGTCTAGAAGCTCACTATTAGTCCAAAAGGAAAGCTAGAGAACTCCCAGACTCAAGAATGGACAATGAGGCAAATGAACTTCAACTATGAGGTCCAAGATGAGAACTTGCTTCACCTAACTTCAAAACATTGGGAATGAACCGGACAAAATGAACGGTGTAAAGACTGACTTACAATCTTGTGGTGGAAGCACTCGAATGGTAGCACGTAACTCATGGATGGCAGGCGGAGGAGGAGATGCCGTTGGGCGGCAATAGCCAGTGTGCATGAGAACTAACAAATAAGATCCACATCAGAAAATAATTACTGATTTCATGAGGGGAGGCAGCAGAGTGAGTTGTAGATGTGAAAACATCAGCACGTAGTTTTATAGAGAATTACTCACCAGCAACAAGATCTGAATCATCTGTATATATATCTGTTCCCCACAGCTGGCCACCTCTGACCTGCACAGAAAGCACCGAAGTAACCTTAAGAATGTATAGAATGATATGATGCCTTAAAAAAAGAGCATAGTAGTATCAGTCAGAATCCTAGATTTGATGCGACACACATAAACACACACAAAAAAAAAAAAAAAAAAAAAACAAAAAAAACCAAAAAAAAAAGCCGGCAGCTGTCATAACTCATAAGATTAGAAGTAATTGCAATTTCCAAAAAATCAAAACATAAACAGAAGAAAGGGTGAATGGGTAGATTAGACAGTCCGGTGCAGTTCCTAAACACTAGTGACACTTGGCTATCCAAATGAAGTCACAAGATTATTCAATCCTGGAATTCAAAATGTTGGACAAAGGACCTCATTCTATAGACTATTACATCTTTATTCAAAATAATCAACACCTTATCTCAATTCTAAATATTCTTAAAGATGTTCTCAAACATTTTAACATGTGAGTTGCTAGTAGTGAGCAGTGTTTTAAATAGCAGTAGCGTGTGGCGTAGCATTCAACCCTCTGTAGCGTGTAGCATAAGCTACACGATACTTCTATTTAAAAAAAACAAAAAAAAACAAAAAAAAACAAAAACAAAAACAAAAAAATATTAGAAATAGAAAAAATATGATAAATAGTGAGAGAATATATATATATATATATATATATATATATATAAGACAATTCATTTTTTTTTCAAGTATAAGCATGTTCAAACAAGTTATTAAGTATAATTTATCAAAAGCCAATCTACATATAAACCAAATCAAATCATTATCACATCAATAACTTTCTAAGCAAACCACTTTAATCAATAATGTCTAATTGAAACCACGAGTCGCAAGTATGAAAAGAAATTAAAATCCCACGGGGTAGAGAGTATTAAGTACCAAATGCAAACTACGAAAAAAAAAAAAAAAGCATAGCGTACACTATGACGCTACATACGCTACGACCCCTGTAGCGGATTTACGCTGTTTACTAATGCTACAGGTGCTATTCAAAACAATGACTAATGAGTAACAAGTAGACTATGCATACTCCTGCAATGTATATATAACCTTACACTGACAATATATAATAGTTATTAGGGGATGAGGAGTAAAGATTTTTAGAGAAGTCATCTTTCTGGACATATATTCCATTGTCAGAACTAGTCTGAAATGAAATAATGATTTGAGAATAGATAAGTAGCAAGCAGATGCAGTTCCAGTTCAGGTAATATCACCATACATATGGAAACTATGAAATTTGATAACCAAAAAAAGTGAAAGAATGGTGCATCAGGTGAATACAGAAAGAAAATGACAAAAAAAAAAGGTGAAAGAATAGTGCATCAGGTGAATACAGAGAAAATGACAAAAAAAAAAAAAAAAAAAGTGAAAGAATATTGCATCAGGTGAATACAGAAAGAAAATTACAACACTCATTCCAAATGCAGAACCATGAATCCAAAAGTTTTTAGGAAATGGAATTTGTTTTTGAGCTCACTTGACGATTTGTGGCAGTAACATATTCAGCAGGTACCCGGATTTCCAAAGTTGGACCATTGTGAGAGCTTTCACCATTTTTGTTATCTTCGGATGCTTCAAATTCTTTCCACAATTTTATCAGCTCTTGCATGCATTCCCCTGCCTTATAAACTACAGTGGAGACTTCAGGTTTTCCTGCAAATAGAAACAGACCAGATTAAAAGGTATCAAAATTCAAAGGTGCAACTAAAAGTCTAAAAGCCAAAGATAAAACAACCAAATCCAAAGATCATTCTTCTTTTCAGTCATTAAGCACCAGACCTTCATCTTGTTTTAATCATTTGAAAGGTTAAAAAATGTTTGTGTGCTTTCTATAACCTACAATCCACCTCATTCTTTTTTTCCTGATCATCCTTTCATCATCATCGTCATAGTCATAGACTTTTCCCAGCTATTTGGGGTCGACTTATTTGTCATGATTGCTGGGCAAAAGTTCCACAACTGGCTGCCTACCTCATATCAACTCTCCTTTCCCAGGGTCAGGGATCAGGTGGCACATCACCACACCATAAATTCTTTTTAGCAACGCAAGTGGTTAACTGCAGAATATCAACTCATTACACAGGCACATCATCCAAGCAGCCAACTCATGCCTACACATTGGCAAACAAGCGATTTGGAGTACCCACTAGTGGCGTGTCCTTGTTAAGCCAACAAATCCACCATGGCATCTCTCCATGTAAACGTGTCATAGAGATCACTATAAGGCCTCCTGGGTCTCACCAGAATCTAGACAAACCTCGATAGGATTTTACCTCAAACTTCCATACAGGAGAAGACTAAAATATACATCTACCAAGTTATAGCTAAGAAAGCTGGGTTTAAAAGTTCATCCTGCAATAGTGACAAGTTTTTTGGACAGGTAGCATACCAAAAGTAGCATATACATTCCCATAAGGACACTCCGGCATTTCCAGGCATTCTTGACCAAAGCATATCTAAAAATCTCCATCTGCCCCCCCCCCCCCCCAAACAAAAAAAAAAAAATTCATCTCCAAATTTTGAACATCACAACTCACATGAGAATTTGATTGCTTGTACCTGCTGTTAGAGTTTATTCGAGAATTTACAAGTCCACCCCAAAGGAAAGACCATACGGTTCCAAAGAATCCTAGTACTCAACCCAAAAAAGAGAAATTTGGCAGCCAAGAGAATGAAATTGCACTTTCATGACTCAGCGCTGGAGTTCAAATGGATAAAATATCAATCCATGTGGACGAACTCTGTTAACAGGTGTGATTCTGATGGGGACATCACGCACACACGCGCATGCATACCGCCCCCTACCCACGTACGGAAGGAGAGGGAGGGTCTCACCGTCGATCTGGCTCGATGATGACGTCCAGGGAGGGCCTCCTATTTAGAAGATGAAGTTTTGGTTCAAGAAAGTGGACCCGATAGCCAAGAAAAGCCCATCATGGGATCTCATAATCATGGCCCACTCATCGGATTGATTTCATATTTTAGGTTTTGCTTATTGTTATTATTTAGAACATCATGAACGCTTTAAATTCTTTTGTTTGGTTTTTATTTTAGTTTACTTCATCGCCAAGTAATAGGTTGCACACATGGCGCGAGTTTTGGGGTATAGGGTTTTCCTATAAATAGGCACCCCTTGTAGTTCTTTTGATTCATTGAAGATTAATAAAAATTCCGCGTTTTCCTACTCTCTGAGTTGTGAAGCCTAATTGGGTGCGAAGCCCTCCCTTCATCGAAGGGTTAACTACCGTAGTGCGAAGCCACATCCATCCCAATTCGCCCCTATCCATCGCCATCTCTACCCATCTTCTACCATCCCTTCTTTTCATCTCACCCCATCATCTACACTTCAAATCAATCATTTATTGCAGCAATTCTCCTCCCCACAGCAGAATTTCAGAATCTGGCTCTATAGGAGGGCTGAAACTTCGGCGGAGTACCACGCACAAACCGTACATCGGATCGAGCTGAGATTTGGGGGTTTTGGAGTCCATCCTTGGCCAACCAGGGCCAAGGAAGCCTTTTTCTGAATAGTGGGCCCCACACACATGCGGCCAAGATCACACGCACGTGCGTCTGAGCTCTTGTTGTTGTCCACGCGTGAGGTACTTATCTGGTTCGTCTTTCTTCTCTCTTTCACTCCGCTTTCACCCAAAATCTCTAACCCTAACCCTAAATTACTCAAATCTCCAATCTTATGCCTTTTTTCTTATCCTAGGGTTCCTTGATTTGAAATTGGTGAATCGCTTGGATTAGGGACTGATTACTATGCATGTGTGGATGATTATTTCTTATCTTTGAGTATCGTTTGGTTCATAATTTTTATTGATCCAACCCTATCATGTGTAGGCCTGGACCCGCATAGATTCCCCTTAATTGAATGTTTGGACTTTCATGTGGGATATGGAATTTGTGTAATTGTTTCTGAACTAACGTGATCTTAAGCCTGAAATCTCGCATATCATATTTAATTTTCATGTCCTGCATCAGATTCAACATGATGTAACAAAAGTTTCTCAGCACAAAACACCAAATAATTAAAAACCCTAAGCTTGCATAAGCAAAAGGTTGAGCAAGAAGGCAAATCTTAATTTCCAAAAGCAACACGAAACAGAAGCGAGGACAAGAATAACAAGAAATAGGACAAAATAAGTTATATTAGGACCAACAAAGCACCATAGAATCATGAGATTCGGAAGCAAATGTAGTACCCTAAGTAGAAGACTCATGCAAGTGTGTTGGACTCAGGGAAAGGGAAGCAGTACAATTGAGCATTGCTTTTGTTAGGAAAAAGGAACAGAAGAGATGAGAGGGTAAAAATGGCAAAAATTATGAGAAAGTTTCAATGGTGCAGAAATACAACCTAAGAAAACTATATAAAAACATTATGTTAAGCACTGGATCCATAAATTAACAAAAAAGTGACTTCTGCGTGATTAATCCGTCATTCATCCACAGATAAAAATCAGCTGTAATGTTTATAGGAGCAACATTAAACTTTTATCAGTGAAGAAAAGAAGCTACATCGATGGGACGGATCCCCAATAAAAAGCAAAGACCACTACAACCCCTTTCACAAGAACTAGAGCAGATTGATTAGCCACCCTCGGAATTAAGGAAAACGAAATGTTTATCCTCCTCACGAATCCCTAATTTCTTCCTAAATGAATCCAATTTCCAAGGTTCCAAGCCTTGCATGCAAAATAACATACTCTATCTCCTCTTCGATATTTCTACGGAATAAAATATTCACACAATCTTTCCTCCCTTCTCCTCATAATAATCCCTTATCCAGACTTCCTTACATCTCACCAACCAATAAGTACAAGGAAAGACCAACTCCAAAGGACCATTTCCCAACAAAGTATTCCCAAGAACCTTACTTTGTCTCCTTCCCCCCAGTCTAAAACCCGCACCCTTTATGAATGCGATCCCTATCTTAAAAGAATCCTTTGATTCCCCACCCTTCTCCCCACTACACTATGTTCTTCCACACCCCTGATTCCCCATGGGCTCGCATCCCCTGTGCACCTACCTCTCTCCTTTCCAAGGTATTCAAAATCGGTTACATAACAGCCGTAACGGCCGTTATGTAACAGTAACGGTCATAACCGTAATGTGTTACGGGGTCGAAATGGCTATAACGGCCATTACATTAAAAAACAAGTTGTAAAGGCCCCGTAACAGCCTCGTAACGGCCCTGTAATGGCCCTGTAACGGACCGTAATGGACCATAACGGTCCCATAACAGTTTTTTCATAAAATAAAAAAGGGTCCTAATGGCCGACACGGGGGCAGTAATGGCCATCACGGCCTGTATCATAACAGTAATGGTGGTGGCCGTTACGGCCAACGTTACGGTTTTGGAACACCTTGCTCCTTTCCTCCATATTTATTCCTGATTATTTTTCTCCAAGTGCCTCAATTTCACAACCAAAATGCTGCCACCATTTAGAGGAGGCTGAATTCCTCTCCCCAATCCCCAATCTTTGGCTTTTGAACATTGCCGCATTTTATCAAATGATACCAATGCCATTCTCCCCTACCTTGCCATAGAAGTTCCTTCATATTCTTAAACCTTTTTTCCATTGTGGACCGGATTTTGAAAGGAAGGAGATTAGTAGACTGGAAGATTAACAAGAAAAGATTTTATGAGAGTGAAAAGATAAAAAACTACATTTCCATTATTGTTAAGAAAAACCTAAGTTTCCATGATGACAATCTCTGTTTAACATTTTTTAACAATGGGGTTCCATCAAGAGGGCAAGCACAGATTGGATGATCCAAATGGGAGGCCCAAATATAGAATGGGACATTTTCCAAATTTGCACCCAAGAATGGATGAGAGAACACCATCAAGATCCACATTGATTTCCACGCACATCAGAGCACTTTTCCCAGGGTTGACTCTCAAGCCCAGTAAGTCATTTCAAACCATCTAAGGATCGACTTAGGATTCACCGCTTGGTGTTCAAACTTCGAACCTTCACAACATAATGTGTTATTCGCAAGTTGCAAACTAGAAATAGATATCAGGAATCACAGATTATGGAAATGGAGACAATGCCGCATTCTTCCACCTTGAGAAATATTTTGCCTCAACCTTCAACCTGTTAGAGTAGATCTCTCTTAGGATATTCAGGATATCCATCCTTAGCATAGAGATATATATTGACAGCTGTATATACGGCTATATAGATATCTTAGGATAGTATTCTACTTGTATAAATAAAATATTATCAATGGATTGTTAAACCTTGAGATACCCAGCCCGACTAGAGAATTAACCTTTAGATTCAATGGAGATATTAATATTGGATTAACCATCCAATATTAATATTTTAAGCTACCATTCAAAATAAAATAAAATAATAACTAGGAACCCGATTAGATGTCCAATCTGGCTCGATTTCTAACCGGGTCTAAGATGGTGGACCTATCACCTATGCAACCCTTATTTTTAAACAGGTCTGGAATTTGATCCACAAACCTGTTAACAGCCTTGCTCTATAACATCAAAATCAAGGCTGTCAATCTACCAGTTGTAAGTTCTAATTAAATACCCAGAAAATGCAGCTACCAAAGACTAGTAGAAAAGGAACTAGAAGGATACAGGAAAGAAGAAGGTTAAGAATCTAGCTAACTTGAAGTTCAGCAAACTAGAAAAGCTCATTGTTTCTGACAGTGAAAGGAAGCTTTGCCACAATGAGAGACGTTGCTGATGGTCCCATGTTGCAAGACAAAAAAAAATCAGAACCAACAAAAATTGGTTAAGGAGAGTTTCTTGGCTAACCTTGAGATCTGCAAAAAAACCAAAAAAGAAGAAGATAAAGACATAATCAGCTTCTGTTTAGCCATACAGAAGACAAATGCAAAAGAACAGTGACAAAAAATGATTCACAGACTGCTAATAAAAACAAGCTATCGATATTCAAAGCTTAGGCCTCTCTCTCAAACATTAAAACTTAGGCTTTACACGTTCATATTCCAGGAAGAGGCCCAGTATAGTAGTCCTCACAGGAGCACACTGCACCCTGACACTTTTCAAGGAAAGAACTTTCTACCCACCATTTGCATGTGAGCATTTTTTCCCTATATATATATATATATATATATATATATATATATATATATATATATATATATATATATATATATATATATATATATATATATATATATTGCGTGGGGGGGTTCCTTGAAAAGAAACACTTGAGACGTGCCCCTTGGTCGTAGCATCCCTTTTCTTTTCAAGAGTGTTCCTTGAAAAGAAACACTTTTCAAGGAAAGAACTTTCACCAGCTATTGATCGATCAGTGAACAGTATACAATTGATAACCCTCTTTAGCATAATCAGATATGCTTGAACAAAAATAAGAAATACAGCAATGCATACCCTTCACTATCACGTGCGCGAGACCGAAAACGCGGCTCCCGGTTAGCCACTTGAGACGTGCCCCTTGGTCGTAGCATCCTCCTACGCTGCTGAACCCCATACCCAAAACCTTCTCTATCCCTTTCTGCAATTCCATCTGCTTCCATGCATCCATCATCCGATTCCTTGTCGTAATACCTACCACGTTTTTCATGTCGGTCACCTTCGACATCTACATCCTTCTCTTTTTTCCTGTCTTTAGCATCCCTGTCAATAGCTTTCCAGCTATCAAATTCTTTAAATTTCTTCTGTTCTAGTGCTGGACTTTCCTGCTCAGCAATTTTGACTGATCCATCCACTAGTTCCTTCTCATTGTGCAAACTCTCTTTCTCATTTATGTTCGACGTTTCTCTCTTAACATGATCCTTCTCCCTCTCCTTTGGTCGTTCCTTGTCTTTCAGAGAATCCTTTTTCTCCCTCTCCCATCCCTCTGGTTCTCTGTTCGCAAGCTGCAGATTGTTTCGCCGATCATTCCGATCCTTCTCCCTCTCTCCCCAATCCCTATGTTTCTCATCCTTCTTTTTTCTTTCCTTCTCTTTGAATTTGTCATCACTCTTCAAGTCAACTTTGTTTTCTCCAACAGCCTCATGTACCTCTAAATATGCCCGCTCTTCAGTGGCGAAAGCTTCCCTTCCAATTTCATTTGAACTGTGTAAATTATTACGTGGAAATCTCCATGGATCCACACCATCACTCGGTGGTTCGGAATATCTTTTTCCTCTATAGTGTTCTTTTAGTTCATTCCCATTCAAGTGAGAATTCCCTGCAGTGTAACCATCCTTTTCAATCTTAGTTTCACCCTTAAAATCTGTGTTAGACTCCCTATCAGATTTTATTTCTTTATCATCACCCCTATTCTCTGACCTTATTATATCTTTCTCACCTTTAGAAGCTTGAGAATCCATCCTTGTTTCAGTGTGTAGTTCCCTCGTCTCTGCCTTCATGTCTCTATTCTCAATCTTTGCACCTCTATTGTCTTTGGATTCTCTCAATTCTGCCCTGTTCTCAGAAGTAACTGGCTGGTCTAAATATGAATCAGAAGATGAAGGCATTCGATAAAGAGGAAGCAGAGATGATCTTTTATCAACATCACGGGGTTCGGTCCTTTGGACTTTGGAGAACCGTCCATCATGCCCATGTTCAAAGGGTTGATGGTATTCATTAGCAACTGACTGAGTGAATTTCCCAGCAAGTTGTGTAAATATGGGAATGTTCTCAAGTGGGCGTTTTGAGGTTGTAGGATGGCTTCCTTCCTCATGTAATCTTTTGGGAGCACCACTCATGATGCTTCAGGTGTTACAACTTACCAATTTCCTGACAACAATAAAAATATGACAGTCATTTGTGACTTCCAGTAACAGAAACATTTGCTGAGCACCACCTGGAAGCAGAAGTTTGAATACCAATATAAAGTCATAATGAGACCCACCATGAACTGCTGAAAGAAAAGTGAATCTGGTAAATACAAGAACTACAAGGAATGCGACATCAATAAATATAAACTAAAAGCTAATGGACAAAAGAAATAAAATCTAGGATGTAAATCAGAAATACAAATATGACCGCAGCATTATCAACTTGTGTTCACAAAATCTACGTGACGATAGTTCAACGAGCCAGCAATATATTTCAATTATGACAGTTTTTATGAGATGGAAGGAAAGGACCATGCTTGCCAATTAAAGCAGTTATGTTGCAGGCAGAAGGTATTAAAAAGTAATAATCAGTAGTTTTGGTAAAATTGAGAAACAACATGAGGCTTTTCTTGAGAAGCACTCCCAACCAGTACATAAAACATAACATATATCCATCTTTGAGAGACATAAAAGATTACATATATCCAGGGTTCCTCATCAGCTGTTCCTCTGTTCTTTTGCTTGTTTAGTGTCTTTCCTTTCTTTCTTTTTTCTTTTTTTTTTTTTCCTTTGCTTTTAACAAATTGTATTTACCATCCCAAAAGAAGAAGAAGAAATACTGGGAAGCATCAAGAAGCATTAAAACACATGAGGTGCCACCAAGAAATGTCAAAAGGCCCCTTAGTAGACTGGTGTTTTGTTTCTCTCTAGCAAGTTGTAAATATTTTCGAAGAAAATTTTCAGGTGGGCATTTCTACGATAGCATGCTGAAAAGCAGTGGAAATAAAATCCAAATTGAAATTTCTCTAGGGATGTCACCATTCATACGCACAGTGATGCAAAAGCTATTTCAGCTTGAGAGTACAGATACATGGTTAATTGTCACCGTGCGAATGTTAGGGTCTTGTGGGACATTTGGGGACAACAAACTTTTGTGACTTTTCTAGGGTGTGATCCAACCCTGGTATGTGATTGTCGCATCAGCTTGGATGCTTCTGAGAGGAGAATAAAAAAAATGCTCCAGCTAAGCTTCAGTGAGGTAATGTTGCACGATTATCCATAGTCTGGGCTAACATCTCTTTGAACTAAAATCCAACAGACCAAGTAACATGTTTGTAGATCCGACAAAGTGAGAGCTAAAGTGAAATTTAATGGACACAACAAATGCAGTGGTGGTCAAGAAGAATGGGGTGCTGCCATTTCAAACAAAGAAGGCACAAGCATGGTTGCCTATGAGGGCAATCAGGAAAATGGATGATAGGAAGAATATATTAGTGTTGTGAACTTGGATCAGATTCCTTGCCAAGGTCAATGGGGCAATCATGTGATCTATTGTTCATAACAAACAACATAGCTGGTGGCTTTCTGGCACAAGATAAAATATCTGTGTTGGAGCAAGTATAGGAAGGCTCCTGAACTGATATATATCTCCGTACCCATCCAACAATGCGCTATATGTGTCATGAATCCTTTTGATGAAACCACAATCAAACATTAAGAATGTCACTTGGGCACCCAATTTTGCACAAAAGCATTCCTCTTTTTAGTAGGTAATCTGGGCTACAACATGATATCTCAATGTTGGGTTTAACTTTAGGTACAGGAGTAGTGCTATATTAGGTGTTTTTCTTATTTAATTATGGACAATTGAGGCAAATTTAATTGAGATTTTAGCAGTGTTATCATTAGCTAATTGATAAAGGCAGTTCCTTATTGGTTGGTTTCCTAGATAGATTAGAATTCGGATTTCTATGAGTCTGCTTATACTTTATATTTGGTTTGGTAGTTATGTAAATAAAAGATCGAATGCAGCTGGTTTCCTTATAGCCTACATGAAACCAATTTATTTTGCCAGTGAATTATGAGAATTCTTGGTTGAAATATTGTTGGTAGGATTCACAAAGGGGACTCCAACTAGCTGTCATAAGGATGATCTATATTATCCATTTAGTCAGGACTACTCTTTGTTTTTTCAATGAGTTTGGTAAAGACCATCTTTAGAGGCCATTTGCAAAATCACGCCAATTGGATGTTCCTATGCATCCAAATGTTTCCCTTTTGTTCTAATTGCTAGTCAATCGGATGGCTAGCATTGTTTGAGCAATGTGATTATTTGAATCCACATGCAATCCAAGGCAGGACCCAGCAAACGGATGCCCAAATGGATGGTTGAGATTGATGATTCAATCTATTTTCTCATAAATGAACTTGACCATCCAATTAGTAGGCTATCAATATGGTGGTTGAACCATCTGACCAGTGTGATTTTTTGCACGGTGGCCAGTGAAATGTGGACTGGATCGAATAGGCACGCCAGAATCCATATTGACAATCGGACTGTCCAAGCGCAACTTGTTGGGATGCATCCTCTAATGCAAATAGTTGCACCGAATCTTTCCGTTATGTGAATTCATTGTTCATTGTTTCAGTAGAATTCCATTTACTATGAATTTCTACTTTCTGTGTAAACCCTAGAAATCAAGAAATGTCTCCTAAAACACAGTCTTGGTATCATATCATATAGACAAGATTTACAAATACGTGTACTGTTAGGGACAAGACTATAATATGCTTCATATTAGACAAGGATTTAGCCATACTTATGGAGAGATTTCTATTTACACTTTGTAGTTGTTGTGCACTTACTTAATAATTGATCCAAGTAATGTGAACATGTGACTACTCTCTTCCAATAATATTTGATCAATTCTTCATGAAAAACAACGTTAGGTTAGAAAATAGAATTCTACGTTGAAGAAGAATTACACCCTAATATTGAAATTAAAATAACCAAAATTCTTCCTTGACAAGCGAGAATTTTTTTGCCAGTAAATTTCACATTTCATGTTTCCTTCACATTTCTTATATTGAAATCTTATCAATGCCTTAGTTAGAATCTACATCTTTCTTTCCATTAAGATCAGAAGTACAAATTGGAGAGATTATAACCAGAAATCAGAAGACACCAAACACCGCTAAAAATTCACATGTAAAACAAAGAACATGCAAACGATGAAGCCGAATGACAGATACCATTTCAAATAACGGTAACAGATAGATTTCCATAAACTAAAATCGGCAATACAAAATTCTCGGCATGGATGCGAAATCAAGCAATGGATGTAACTACAACGAACAAAGGATTCGAATTATGTGAATTTCCGATCTTAAAACGCTGCTGAATGAGGGAACGGAGAGATAGGGTTTTCAAAGGGAGCGAAAATGAAAGCTTTGAAATGAGAAAACAGGAAACAGAGAGAAAGGAGTAGATAAATACCTTATAATGGTCTCTCAGCCGTTCGATGATAATCTCTGCAACTGAATTCTAATTTCCCTCTCTCGCATTCTTCCTTCTTCTTCTCTCAACTATACATGTACATAACTATTCGCTCCAAAGCGCCTTCATTTGCTTCCCCATCTCCGATGTACACGTGGCCGAGTGTGCTGATCCAGACCGTCCGTGCGTGGGCTCCGTTGAGTATGGGAAATAGCTTAGTGACCGCATCGATCCTGGACCGTCCGATAAGTGGTATACCAGCAGCTTATTAAAAGCGAGGATGCGTTGGTATAAATAATCCATCGATTGGGAGGATTGAATGGTCACACTCGGTATTTTTTAGGTGTGGCCCACCAGAATCGGATGGAGGGTCTAGATCTATGTGCATGGTGACACACGTCTGGGATGATGTTCATAGATTAAGAAAAAGAAGCAAAGTGGGAAAAGAAAAATGTGAAGTACGGTTCTTTTTTCATTCTACGGGCCTCACACGTGTCCAGTATCAGAGCCATTCATCATGAGATCTGCACGTTGTGCAGATGCCTTGTCTCAAAAGGCATGCCGATTCCATCGTTGGATCGTTGGGTGGGCTACGTGAGTAAATGATGGGGTGGTTAATGTCCATATGTTTTGTTCACATGCGGCATGTGTTATGATAAGGTCAGCAAGATGCTTTTTAGAACAACACATTCTCTCATTAGGGTCACCTGATGAGCGGTTCAGATCTGGCATGCTTAGTTTGCCACGGTTGAGGTCAGCTCCAAGAGACTTTGCACCCATGCTGATGCACTTAGCAATATGAGTGCGTGGCGCACATACCAAATCAGAATGCCAAGTGTTTTGGGGCATCCAGGCCGTCCAAATTATGGGCCACCATGACATCACCTGCTGTGAGAACGAAGCAGGTCCATTCATTGGGCTAATGTTATTTTAGACCATCAGCCGTCCATCAATTTTGCCGATGTGGGCCAACCAGTGAGTGGGCATGCTGATTCTGTCACAGGTAATCCTCATGGTGTGTTCCACCTTTGGCTATGATGTGCTACAAAAGCGGCACGTTGGCGAGCAAAGACAAGGAACCGTATTCGCTGAGTCTGGGAAACGGACGCCTAGTGGTGGGTGCTAACCCCGCCTGTCCCCAGCTCGGTATAGCACGGCCTCTGACGGCCCCCGGTGATGCATGGTTTATCTAGACCGTCTATTCATTTTACCATATCATTTTAAGGTATAAGTTCAAAAATAAAATAACTCCAAATCTTAATAGAAGCACACTGCATGAAATCTACACTGCATGAAATCTACCTATTTTATCATATCATTCAGGTATAAGCTCAAAAATAAAATAAATCCAAATCTTAAGAGAAGCACACTGCACTAAACAGCAGAGATAATTATACGACCTATGACCTATCATAATGTTTATTTGTCATACACTATGCTCATAAAGTTAAAAAGACCCGACAGACACAATGGCCTGTAATATACTTTTAATTTTATTGTGTTTCATTTGAATCATTTTTAAGCTTATCTTAGAATGGCAAAAAAAAAAAAATCCATGTGGATAAAAACAATAGATTAAGGTGGCTTATCAAAGGTCCCCCTTATACTAAGCTTAGGACAAGTGGGCCAAAAAGAAGGGTCCTTACTCTTGCTCGGGCGGTAGGACTCCCAAGAGTTTCAACTCCCGGTCAAGGGTTCGAGCACCCATAGGTGGTGAAACTCACCAGGGGGTCGACCAAATAGCTTTTAAATTTCTAATAATAACGCATGTTTCAATCAAGCCATTTCAGGTTTCACAGTATTATAGTACGAGACTCTGACAATGCACATCGTGATGGGATTTAATTAGATGGCATATTACTCTCAAAGATGAATTTAATATTAAATTAAATAACTTTCAAATATATTTTATGTGCATTATTTTTATTGGTAGTTTGTTGTCCAATCAAATTCTACCATATCATGTCTTGCAATATTTAGAGTGTTATATCAAGTGCTTTGATAGCATGTTTACTCTTTTCTCTATGGAAAGCCTTACTTATCAAACATTATAACTGATGATAAGCATTTGCTTAGAAATGCACAAGTGACATGCCAAAAAGCTGGATTAAGCGGTCCAAAATCAAGGTTCCCACTTTAATGGTTAAAATGAAAGCTAAACAAATGTCGATGGGATCGTTCCACCGATCTAATTTTGGTGCCTGCAGTTAGCAACAGCTGGTAATTCGATTCAGTCGGTCGAAGTTAATGTATGGCACGTGGCAATTCTTGAGTCATACACTGCCTGAGTACCGTATCACACCCAATTTTGTTCAAGGATTCGTGGCTTGGTAATGCTCTCGTCGCGATGCCTACGCGGACCATAATTCAGTGATCTGAGCCGTTGATCTCGTGTCCACTCGGTGGATGGAGGATCATTCTAAATTACCCGATAAGATCCTAATACCGGGTAATAAGATCTGATAAATCGATTAGTAGGAATAACAGAGATCTAATCTTCTTCCAATTTAAAAGATTTTTGGCCTTTTTGCCCCACACAGTAGGGCCCATCAGATTAATGATCCAGATCACCCTATCATAACATCTACAAGGGGTTATAAAATAAAATAAAAAAAGCGACCCTGTAATTCCTTTGCAGGATACATGGATAGGTAGACCGGTGAAGGGAGAGCCACTCTTACAACCGCCGACGTGCTCGCACGGACTACGGCACAACACGTACACGGGACGCGGATTGCATACTCACTGCCAGTAGCAAGTAGCTTCTGGTCTAAGCTCTGTAGGCTCCACCGTGATATATGTGTTTTATCCATGCCTTCCATCCATTCTTACAAGCACATTTTAAGGCATGAGCCCAAAAATAGGCAGATTCAAATGACAGGTGGACCACACCATAGGAAAATAGTGGTGACTGAACGGTCACCATTAGAAGCTTCCCATGGCCCATAGTAATGTCAATTTTCCATCCAACCTGTTGATTAGGTCACACATACGTGGATGAATGGGTAACATAAATATCAACTTGATACAAAACTTTTGTGACCTAGGAAGTTTTTAATGGTGGATGTTCAATCAATACTGTTTCCTTTGGTGTGGACCACATGAGATTTGAATCTGCTTCATTTTTTGTCTTATGTTCTAAAATGGGCCGGAAAAATCGATGGACGGCGTGGATAACACACATATATCATGGTGGCACCCACATAACACCGACCAGTAGCGAGGTTACTGGTAGTGTCAGTATGCAATCCGCGCCCCACCACACGTGTCTGTGTGGTGGATCCTGGCCGTTCATCACATGGTCCTGTCAATTAATCCGTCTATACTAAAAGCTGGATGACCATGGATAGCACTTGCACACTGCATGCAGATGGCTGTTTACCATTGTTTCGACCGTACATTTCTTTGCACACAAGCAGCCCACCAGATAAAAAGATTTTTAGGACGTGATCCATCCGTGGGGCCAACAGACCAATGGTCCGGATCACTCAACCATGGGCCGCCTCTCCAATTAAAAAAACCAAATACCCAGTTGCCAGGGCCTAGTGTCCTATGGTTCCTCTTGATGACCCTCTAGAGATTAACGACACATGAGCCTATACGAGTGTGATCCATGGATCGTGGACCCTTGATGCAATAGAACCTACCGTGCATCTATTATTCCAAAACATTTCAACTGATCTAATAAAACTGACCGTTTAACTGGTCTTGTCTAAGTAGCCTGTCTTGTGCAAATAGACTAAGGTCAAAATATAGAAATGGACCATGATCAATGAAAAAAGGGCAAAGGACCGATGACATCATGGCCCACTGGACCAATGCTCTAGATCAATGGAACTTGGACGCTTTTTTACAACCTTAAGGCTCAGGGAAATATTCAAAGGCCAAAAATGTGTTGGAAGTATTTCAAAAATATACATATACAAAAGTTTTTGTAACTTGCGTTGATGGTTTGATTTTTCAAAATCAAAATCAATGTGGCATACTATGTATAAATCACATACTATGTTCAAATCTATATGCACGCTCAGGGGTTGCAATCATTGGAATTCCTGATCTGAAAACCTTTAATCGAGCTTGTGCACACTTGCGTATTCTCGTATGCTAGATTTTACTAAATTTTATTTTTTTTCAAGTAGTTAGATAAGGCATACTCATCATCGGCCATTTCCGAAACATGTCATACATCAAACATGCGCATCAGTTTTGATTTTAAAGAATAGGACGGTTTTATAAACAGATTTTTTTATATATATAAAAGAAAAGTTTTATAGAGAAAATAAAATATAGGGAAAAAGAAAACCTAACTCTAGATATTTTCTCTGAAAATCGTCACTGTTTTCATTGGACAATCAAAGGTTAACTGTGGTCGTTTTTGGTGTTGGAATCTCTTCAGCCCGTGCACGTCAAGAAGATTGATAGTTGGGCATGAGCTATATAAAAGAAAACATTGTTGTCCGTGTATTGTCCCAACAACAAATTACTTTACATATCGGCCTACAATCGCCAATTAGGTGTGGGGTTCCAGTCAAATTGCTATTCATTTATTTTCTGCCTTGTTTACTGCAATTATTCAATAAAATGTGCCCTTGAATACCTCGTGCTTCTAGGCGCGAATCTCCTGTGCTCTTTTTACAGGAACCCAGGTAATCAAAAGCTATTTAGGTCCACTACCATGCATGTGCAGCATCCACTTAGAGGTGGCAATGAGCAGAGTTGAGGTTGGCCCTAGCCCTGGCCCAACCCTAGACCCTTAAGATCTGCCTTGGCACCATCATCGTGTTACAAAGGCCTCAGTCGGAGCCTTGATCCTACAATCTCAGACTGAGCAAGGGCCAACTCTCTACTTTGAATCTAAGATGTCTTTTATGGCATGCATCCCCTCCATCCATAAAATGTCTCTGTGGAATAAATTATTTTAATGATAAAAAAATGAATATATATCTAAAAAATACCTTTTATCTATAAATGGAAGTTGAACGGGACACTTAGAAAAGTATCTTCAAGTTATTTATATCTTTGTATAACAATGACCCACTTAATTATTAGTCCAAGCCACCAGGTACTAGACCTCACTAAGCCTGTGTTGAGCATAGGCAAGTGGGGCCCACTTGTGAGCAATCACTAGTGGGTACGTCCCATGTTTTCTTCGGTCTTTTCCTTTGAATTAAATTTCAAATTCAATTATGAATTTGATTTTTAATTGAAGATAGGGATTTGATCGAATTATTTGGCCTTATCCAATCCCACTCAAACTCTCCTTCATTTCCTATATAATGGGATGCACTTCTCTTGTGTAAGGCAATGAATCATACGATAAACCGAGAGTTTACAGAGAGATACTGTGTGCGCTTTAGTCTATCTATTTTAGCTTGTCCTTGGGACGATCTGATCCATAGATTGCAATCCGGGACCACTTATACCATAGGATCAGAGTGTGAATAGTTTCATCTTCTCCAATAGTAGATAGGCGGGCCGTTGGAACACCGTTCTTCTGCTTTGTGAGGGTTCCAAACTTCGTATAGACCGTCAGATCTTGAGGGCTCACCTTCCACACTTCCCTACAGTGGTATCAAAGCAATTAACGGCGGATCTCCAATTATTATCATCTAAAAAGGTAAGTGGCCAATTTTTTCCTTTATGATTGGAATTATGGCCCAACCCCTAAAATCATATGAGGGAAATGGACGGTTCAGATTTTTCTCAAACAATAAGGCGGCCCCATGATCACGTCAACCATCTCCTAATAAAATATTTTGTGGAGTCAGATATGATAAGCATCAGTCGTTATCAAATCTTGGTGGGGCCTCCTTTCATGCTTGGTCAGACAAATCCGACCCCTTTAGTAGTTTGGCCATCTAATTTTAGGGTGTGGACCGAAAACCGAGGTTGATCCGATACATAGTTGGGTCCCACAACAAGAAAACGTTGAACGATGGCTTTTAACAATCCATTGTTTAATGGCCGGTAGCCCACTTGAGTGCTTGATCTTCCTTATCTTTCAGTCCACCTGGTAAAATCACAAGGCCGAACTTGTGAACAGGGTGAATTTCTCTCTCAAACATCACAGTGGGCCCCATGATCATGGAAACCATCTGAGTGATATACACACGTTTTCACTTGTTTACATGGAAACAACATGTACAACATGTGTATATCACATGGAAACAACGTGTTGTAAAATGTGAAAACATGTTTGAGACATACACGTTTTCACATGTTTGCATGTTTGTGAGATACTGGTTGCTGTCCACCTGCAAAATACTACTTATACACGTGTTGGATGCACACGCTGGCATATGTTGATGGCTGTATATTAAGAGTTGTGTTGATGAATGTATTATATTACAACACAAATTCCTCTTATACACGAGCACACATGTTGGATGATGTATTATATTACAACATATATTAAAGTGTGGTAGCCTAGTATCCATTACTAGCGTGTTGCCATATAACACATTGCTAACTGACCAAGCTAACGCGTTGCCTACATGTACTATAACTAGAATACAAGCCCTATACTACACGTGATCTGGTGTTTACTGTACACGTGTGATATACACATGTAATGTACATCACATGTGATATGAAAACATGTACATGTAATCTTGTTGACGATATACTGATGGTACGTATCAAAGTGAAAATGTATGGTGGCCGTGTAATCTTGTTAATGTGTACAATTAGATTGTTGTAACTTGTTACTGTACACGTTACCGTTTCATTACAGTAACATGTTTCCTAATTACAACAGTAACATGTATTGTTTCAACTGTACACGTGTTATGGTGTTATACATATTTCCTAATTGTTTATGATGTACATGTTTGCTCATGTAGCAATGTGGTTTAAAGCAACACGGTTACACATGTTGACAGGCTACAACACGTTGACTATACATCTATTGTTATGGTGCACGTCACATGTATATTCTAATTTGTACATCTGTTGAATAATGGTACACATATACATGTTACATGTAAAAATATAATCCATCATTCAATACGATGATGCACTATAACATGTTGGCTGATATGTATGAGTAGAGCTGTTGAAAATAGAGTACACATAACTGATGAATTCATGCTTAATCTATAAATCAATGGTGTAGCCCACATTCAGATATGTTGCAACCTTAATGTGTTATCCTGATTTTTAGATTTGATCATATATATTTCTTATGACATAATGGACACATATCAAGTATGTTGTTTCCTTTATTATACCTTCTTCACTTTAATCTAAAATTCATTAGTGAACGAAACGATCATCAACCATGATGATCAATGTTGATGAACGGATCCATCATCAACAATGATCATTAACGGTAATGACCGGATCCATTACTAATGGTCATGATCACAGGTGAAGATTGTACTATCTTAATATTTTAGCACTTGATTTTTTATTTTTTTTTTTCTGATGATGATGTTAATATGCATGAAAATATTCAGCTTGATGTGTTTAGATCTTAGCCCCCTATATTTTTCATTAGAAATTACAAAACTTAATGCTTAGATGCTCCCTAAAATATAAAGGTTGTGCATAACCTGAGTGAGAGTTTATTCTCCTCCACCAAATGATGCATGCAATCATGTAATGGAAGGTTGCATGTTATACAATTGTAATTTTATAAAAATACCAATTTCATCTTAAATAGAGAATTTGATTGTTCTACATCACCCATTCAGGTATGTGGACTTTCAGATCTCGTTAAGATGTGTTGACTACTTTTATACTCTGAAAATTTGTATAACGCGTAGAAATGCTGATGATTAGAGTCAATACCTTAGATCTTAGCTAAGTAATAATACTCATGCACTGTAGAGATGACCACCAAAGCGTTAATCGCTGAGCAGCTGAAAGGACAATATTTCGACGGCAATAACTACGAAGACTGGTCCCGCGCGGTGCGATGCCTTCTGGACGAGGACGACATATCACATACACTCGATTGAGCTCAAAAGGAATCCATATTGACTGAAAACGAAAATTTACAAGAACATAGGGTTGTGATGACTCACTACAATAAATGGTGAAAATAGAATCATTCAGCTCGTAATGTCCTTCTTAGCATTATGCATAAAGAACTCATACCCATGTATGAAGTACATGATACCGCTAAGGGAATCTGGGAAGCACTGATAAGTGCCTATATGCAGAAGTCAGATGCGAAAGTTCAGGCTATGAAATTAGAATTCCAAGAGTATAGGATGTCAGTCGGCTACCCCATCAAAGATCATATTCGTAAGATGGAGTAAATGATAGGTGACATTAGGAATGTTGGGTGTAGATTGACTGAAAGTCAGAAGATTATAGCCATGCACCGTTCCTTGCTTGAATCATGGGTCCAAATCAAAAGACTTCTAAACCATACTGATTCTATCACTACGTTCGAGAGAAAAAGCAGTACGTGAGGTTGAAATGAATGCAATTCAGCCAGGTTCGGCCAAGGCCTTTGTAGCAGAGACCCACAAGAGAAAAGCTAACGACAAACGGTCCGAAGCTCGCAAGAAGGCGAAGAAGAATAATCACGAACAGAAGACCACAACACCGCTTCCAAATCTCAAGAAGAGGAATGGAAAGAAGAAGCAGAACAAGACAAATGTAGTCTGCTTTGTCCGTGAAAATTCTGGCCATTATGCTCAACAGTGCGCCCATAAAAAGACAGTAATTTCTCATTCACTAGATACTTTGTATGTAGGCGTTTGTTTTGAAATCCTTTCTGTAGATACAATATCTAACGAGTGAATTTTGGATTCAGGCGCAACAACGCACATAACATAGAGTCGTCGAGGACTCGTGGAATTCTGGCCTGTAGTTAAGGGAAGTTACAAGCTGTACATGGGCAATAACGTTGTTGAAGACATATAAGGGATTGACGTTCTCCATCTTCGTACATGCATAGGGCGAACAATAATCCTCCGTGATACCCTTTATGCACTGGGGATGTGTTGGAATTTAATTTCTGTTTCTAGGTTATTATTTGATAGTTTTGATATTCGATTTTCCGGAACAAGAGTTTCTTTGAGACTGAATAACCTCATCTTTGCATGAAAAAAATTTAATATCAGATTTATTTATTCTAGACGTAAATTATAATAATGTTCATCTTCTTTATCTGCTATGTCGAATGAAAATGTAGTGTCTGAATCTCAAAAATGGCATGGGAGGTTAGGTCACATAGGAAAGGATCGTATGACAAGACTAGTACGTTCTGGTCTATTAGACTCCTTATCAAAAGTTGATTTACCATTTTGTGAACATTGTGCGTCCAGAAAGACTTCAAAGAAACTATTTCCTAAAGCGGCTAGGTCTAAGGGCACACTAGAGATAATCCATTCAAATATCTGTGGTCCCTTTAATATACATGCCAGAAATGGATGTCAATACTTTGTCACTTTCATTGACGATTACTCGCGCTATGGATATGTGTATCTCATCTCACACAAATCTAAGGCTTTTGATTATTTTCTTAAATATAAAACTGAAGTAAAAAAATCAGCTTGAGAAAAATATTAAAATCATTCGATCTGATAGAGGTGGCGAGTATACATCTGAAATGTTTAAATCATATTGTGAAAACGTTGAAATTATTCGGCAGTACACAATGACTTACACTCCACGGCAAAATGGTATTGCAGAACGAAGGAATAAGACATTATTGGACATGGTTAGATCGATAATGGTACAAGCCAATCTCTCTACCACATTTTAGGGAGACGCACTGTTAACAACCGTCTACGTCCTTAATAGAGTCTCATCCAAATCCATTCCTAAGACCCCATATGAGATGTGGTCTGGGAGGATTCCTTCTCTAGCCAACCTATGCCCTTGGGGATCTTTGGAATATATTTTACTACCTACTCCACATAGAGGTAAACTTGATAGTAAAACCATTGAATGCGTGTTCATTAGGTACTCTATGATTTAAAGGGATACATTCTAGTTTATGAGGACCATGGACGATGGATTGAGATAGAATCCCGAGATGTGACATTCGTTGAAGATAGATACCCAAGCCGAATGAAACAAAAGGTTCCTTTAAAATTTTTTGAAATACCCGATGTATCTCAGGAGAGTGGGAATTCTACTTCTCAAGATGATGATGCTCTTATAGTTCGTCAGGACAGTGGGAGGACATCTCAGCAGGCTCCTGAGTTACGTCAAAGCGAAAGAGGATTGATTCCCCGAAGATACTTCGATATTGAAGGGCAAACATTATCTTGCATTGCAGTTGATGATGATGAACCTGATTCGTATCAAGATGCATTATTATCTTCTAACTCAGCCGATTGGGTGAATGTTATGGATGAAGAGATCACTTCCATGGAGAAGAATAAAGTCTTGGAACTTGTTGATCTGCCTTCAAATCGCAAAGCTATAGGTAATAAATGGGTACTTAAGATCAAAAGAAAGGCAGATGGTACAGTGGACAAGTATAAAGCATGATTAGTTACTAAAGGTTTTACATAACAAGAAAGCATTGATTACAAGAAGACCTTTTCACCTGTTGCGAAGTTCTCCTCAACCCGCATGATCTTATCCATTGTCGCAAGTTTAGACTTAGAGTTATATCAGATGAATCTAAAGACCACATTCTTAAATGGTGAATTGGATAAAGAAATATATATGCAACAGCCCATGGTATATGGACAAAAAGCATCCAAGGAAAGTCTGCAAATTGTTAAAATCTATCTATAGGCTGAAGCAATTTTCAAGACAGTGGTACATGAAGTTCCATTTGGCCATCACCACTTTTGAATTCATGATGAGTGAAGAAGATCATTGTGTATACCCGGAACGGTCTGGAAGATCTTTTTTTGATACTATCTCTATATGTAGACGATATCCTGTTAGCTGGTAATGACATGCAATTGTTGATATTGACTAATAATTGGCTATTCTCAAACTTTGAGATGAAAGGCCTCGGTGAAGCCAACTTTAATCTTGGGGTAAAAATCATTAGGGATCGCCCTAAGAAATTTTTAGGCTTGTCTCAAGCAACCTATATACAAAAGATCTTAAAACGGTTCAGAATGGAAAATTCAAAAGCTGTTGAAACCCCTATGGATAAAGATACCAAGCTAGATAGGAAATTGTGTCCCCAGACTGAAGTCGAAAAATTGGTTATGTCCTTAGTACCTTATGCAAGCGCCGTAAGGAGTTTAATATATGCTATGCTTTGCACCAGACCGGATATTAGCTATGTAGTTGGCATAGTCAGCCGTTATCAAAGTAACCCAGGATAATCGTATTGGTAAGCCGTCAAACATATATTCCACTATCTCAAAGGGATAAAAGACCTAATGTTGTGTTATGAAGGAACAAACCTCGAGCTCAAAGGATATTCTGATGCGGCTTGGGGTAATAACGCCAACGAGGGAAAGTCTACTTTAGGATATGTATTCTTACTCGGAGGAGGAGCTATCTCATGGTCAAGTAAAAAACAGACATTCACAGCTCTTTCATCTATGGAGGCCTAGTACATTGCATGTTGTGCTGCAATTCAGGTGTGTATGGGTTTACAGATTTCTATTGAGTCTGGGTGTTGTACCAAGTGTTCGTCAGCCTATATCGCTGAAGATTGACAATACTTCTGCCATTGACTTGGCAAAGGACCCTAAACACCACCAGAAATCTAAAGGATGAGGATATGGTGAGTCGTATCCGCCTACAATCTTATAAAGATTGAAGATGAGACTGATAAAATCGAATAACACAATCGCACCATTCCATTACATGCGGTCAATGTTATAACCTGAAATTAAAACCAGGTTATGAGGTTATGAGATGAGTCGTACCTCATGTAGAATAACCTGCGTATTGTAGACCTGACATATACCTAGTATTATCTACTTTACGACATGGATTGTAGCCACGTGCTGGGACCTTTTACCTACAGATTGCTTTGATTCAATCTAATCATTGCAACGTGCGAGTAGCCAGTCCCGTAGGTGACTCTTGGTGTCCTTAGCTACCCTCCTCTTGTGTATATGAGGATGAGATTGAGTGTTGCTACTTTAGTGTACTATGACAAAAGGTCCTTGATTGGCCAGACTCAGTTACGCTAAGAAAGCAACTTGATTAATTCTAAATTACACATCTGCATGGGGAAGATCTCGTGATAGCCACACCAAGTTTCTAGAACTTTAAATACCCACTTGAAGACTTATCCACCGTCAGTATCGAGTTATTTTTTAATAGGCTTTTTCAAACAATATTTTTTTTAAAGGCATATATATAAGTATTGCTTTAAATTGATTTTAATCAAAGTTTGTGAAAAATGCAAGTTTTCAGAATAACTCGATAAGTTGGATAAGTGTGTATGTTGGCCGATTACTCTAGATCGAGAGTTAACTCCATCCGGTATGATCATGCGGATTAGGACAGGTATTGCAAAGCTTGGGTTATTGAGTAGTAGTTAGGTGGTCACTTAGTACTTAAGCACTTGTGAGAAGATTACGATGAACCAGCTAGTCCCACGCCTTTAATTCTTTTGATCGCGATATTTGGTTCTTTGATTGTTTTTAGGCAAGTTAGATGGACAAATTTATGTGCCTATCCCACAATGTGATTGAGTGGGAGATGTTGGACGTAGGCAAGTGGAGCCCACTTGTGAGCAATCACTAGTGGGTACGTCCCATGTTTTCTCCGGTCTCTTCCTTTGAATTAAATTTCAAATTCAATTATGAATTTGATTTTTAATTGAAGATAGGGATTTGATTAGATTATTTGGCCTTATCCAATCCCACTCAAACTCTCCTTCATTTCCTATATAATGGGATGCACTTCTCTCGTGTAAGGCAATGAATCATACGATAAACTGAGAGTTTACAGAGAGATACTGTGTGCGCTTTAGTCTATCCATTTTAGCTCATCCTTGGGACGATCTGATCCATAGATCGCAATCCGGGACCACTTATACTGTAGGATCAGAGGTGTGAATAGTTCCATCTGCTCCAATAGTAGATAGGCGAGCCGTTGGAGCACCATTCTTCTGCTTTGTAAGGGTTCTGAACTTCGTGTAGACCGTCAGATCTTGAGGGCTCACCTTCCGCGCTTCCCTATAGCCTGAACAATGGGCTTAGATTACAAGTCCAAGCATGACTGTCAACTTAGGTTTAGGAGTCTAAGCCCTAAACCTTATAAGGTTGGGTTGTCATGGCCCATTGCTATCTTTGCATTTAATATTTGTAATGTTGTAATCAATTAATGTAATGATAATTGATTTACCTTACATGTATATTTTTAAATTTACTATCCATTTATATTTTTTACTTCACAAATTAATTTTCCCAACTCATATTAAGATGTGAGCTAAAAAATGAAGTAGACCCAAATTCAAGTGGGTCATACCACATAAAGGAGTGGGAATGAAAATGCCCTCCATTGAAACCTTCTGTGGAGCACCATGGTGAAGGGGAATCACATATATCAGCATGATCCAAAACTTCTGTCCCAAGAAGATTTCAATGGTATTATGGTAGTAATTCAATGCCCACTGGATCTTTTAATGTAGCACACTTGAGCTTTAGATCTTCCACTTTTGGGCTCATGTCTTGGGATGGGTTGGTGGAATGAATGGATAGAGTGGATATGACATGGACGCCATGGTGGCCCTACATAGCTCTTGGTTACATGGCCATGGTGTCCAACATGTAGGTGGTCATGTAGGTGAACTACCCTCAACGCATCTTAGTACTATCACAAGTGGGTACCATGGTTTAGTAGTCCCTCGGTGGAAGGCACCATGCCCAAAAGAGTCTCTCTGATTGGAAGATTGCTGCCATCCAAACTTTATTCAGGTGCATGGTTTTATTTAGGAGGTGTCTGGATCTTAAATTATTTAATATAAGTTACTTATGCCTCAAGTAACTTATTTTGGTTTCTACTTACTAAGCTGAAGTAATTAAGAGCCTGTTTGGATTGTATGTTGCTTAAGATAAGCTACTTATGCCGTAATAACTTATCTTAGTTTTTACTTATTAAGAAGATAAATATGTTTGGTAAACAACATACTTATTAGTTTATCCTCTTTTTTATCTCTCCTAAACCTCTCTTTAGCAACTTATGAAAACTAGAAAAGCGAAAAAATTTAACTAAAGTGATTAAGTACTTTTAAGTAAAAAATTTACTCATAACTAATCATAAACTGAACCTGTTTATTTGAAATAAGTTACTTATCTACTGTTGTCAGTAGAAAAAGTAACTTATTTGGTGATATCCAAACAGGCCTTAAATACTTTTAAGTAAAAAAGTTACTTATATTTGATCTTAAACCAAACTTACTTATCCCAAATAATTTATTTATCTACTGCTATATAAGTAGAAAAAGTAACTTATTAGTGGTATCTAAAAGGGGGTATTTGGATCATAAGTTACTTTAAGGAAGCTACTTATACTATAAGTAGCTTATCTTGGTTTCTGCTTAGTCAACAAATAAGTATATATGTTTGGTAAACAATACTTATCTTCCAAAAAGTAGAAAAATATTTTTGGTTTCCAACATCATAAGTAATTATTCGAAAAGTATGTTTGGTCCCCTCACATCTACCATCTATCACGTGGAGTGTAGATTGTTCTTTGTGTGGGCTCCACCTTTGATTCGGGCCATCCATCATGCACAACCCACCTTGGTTGTGGGTCATTCATCATTAGGGGCCGACTTTTAATGTGCACAGTTCATTAGGTAGGGCTCACCTTTAATGTTAGTCACCATCATGAGGGACCCACCATCAATGTTATTGTCCATCATGTGGGGTCATCTTCAATATCCACTGCCCATCATGTGGAGCCCACCTTTGATGTGAACCATCCATCATGTAGGCCCACCTACGATGTGGGTCATCTATCATGCGGGACCCGCCTTGGATATGAGCCACATCATTAGGCCAATCTTTTATGTGGATTGTCCATCATGTGGGGCCCACCATTATGAATTGCCCATCATGTGGAGTTATAACACCCCATACTTTTCAGTACTCGGGTGTTACTTTGTAACCTAACGTAGTATAAGTAGAAACCTAACCTATCAGAACAGTTACATTTAATCTAGTCTAAATTTGACCATTGAAACTGTAACACCTTGTACTTTTCAGTACTCGGGTGTTACATGATAACCTAAGTTATGGAACTGCTCATCTTCATTTTGACTAAATATAACGGTTAGAAGAAATCTTCATCTATGGATCAAGGTATCCATCCGTTAATTTTCAAGCTAGACCATCACATCATTAGGTTCACCGTTTATCGAAACCCAAAGCATCTCAATCTAAACAAGACTTTACATGACACCTTGTTACGAAGGATGAACCTTTCACTTTCATCATCAAGACCTATATCATCTCATCAGCTGTATGTTTACAAATTCAGCTTTTGATTCATAAGTTCACTGTTTATGGAACCCACAACTGACTAAAGGACGCATTAAAACTTAATCGCCAAATTTGCAGAAATGATAGTTAAAAGTCCACCTAGGTTAACGTGGAGGTAGTTAAAAACGTCAGCGATCAAGTCAGGAGACGATCCAACTGTAGATTTGTTGGTAATCGCTAGTTAGACTCGCTAGACAAGTGGTGTGACCCACCTAGGACCAGACCTACCCTTCATTCTGTCTTTAATTAGCCTGATGGTAAATCCACACCCAAATTGCACAATCTAGTTAATCAATACTCAAGCGCCTACCTACCTCCACCTAAAAGACCCTTATAAAGCATTAGAGGGCGGATGATCGGATCCGGAAATGATCCGACCACTAAATTGTTGGGAATCAATGATTATGATGAGTTTCACTTAGTATGGCCCACCCGAGCCTTGGATCTGCCTGGATTTTGGTCAGAGACCCTGATGGAGACCCCCAAACTGAATGGAGGGTGCGGATCTGTGATCACCTCATTGTGGACCCCACATGAGGGTGCATGTACACGTAGACTATGTGCGCCCGCACCACACCAGACCGGGAAACCCGGTCAAACTGGGTCTGACCCGATGGAGATAGCAAAACAACACGAATTCTCCCACTGCCTCAAATTCAAACAGATGCGTTCGTCTGTTGCTGATGATGGCCCACCATCAGACCCCACCTCGAAGATCCAAGCTGTCCATCATGTTCGGGACAAAATTTAAACAAAACCCCATCACTACCATGCGTGACCACTCATGTACACGTACATAATCTCAGGCGCAAGAGGAAGGTGCGCTCGGGCAGTTTTCGAATGCAGAAACTTCGCTTCTGCTTGCTGGCAAACCACGTGGAAAGCTTTCTTCCATCTCAACCCTTTATTCATCCCATTTTTAGGGCTTCCTTAGCAATCAAAGAGCCACCACCACAAGATAAAAACCAAGCTCGTTTAAATAAGGCGCTAATCACCTCCCGTTCGGGGGGTCCCGCAATGGCTATGAGACCTATACCGTCCAAATGCCTCAAATCACAAGTTCAACCGTCTAATGGCAACCTGCCATTGGCGACTAGAGCATCTTTTTCGTTTGTTCAAAGGACCCATCGCCCGATGATGGGGCCCATTCGTCGATCTGAACCATCCATATGATGGACCATGGTGCTAGAAGATCACTCATGACCTCTGATCTCGGCTATGAAAACTATTTTTAAAGATATCGACAATCATCCCTCCTAGTTAATCTAGATTAGTACGTGCATTTGTAACTAATCAGATAATTAGTAGCCGACCCTTCTAGACTTTTGTCAGGCTATAAATAGCCACTTTCTTTTAGGGCAACGAAGGCCAGAAATGGAAAGCTTCAAAAAGATGGGTGTGCGTCGTTTTCTCAGCTGCACCAGGTTGAGTTTGGAGCATGACTCGCCGCTGAGCCAAGGGCCGAGACTAAGGTGGGTTTGGCCTGGATGTTGTTGAAATCTCATCCAGAAAGAGAGAAAGAAGAATATGAAGAAGTAGATGCAGGAGAAGAAGATACAGAGAGATAGAGAGAGAGAGAGAGAGAGAGAGGAGAAAGAAGTTGAAGAGAAAGAGAGGGCATGTGTGGTTGCTGCCAAATCAGGCAGTTCATCGACTCACTGAATGAGTCGGGTCGAGTGCTGCCGAGTTAAGTCGAGCTCTGCCCGAGTCCAGAACTTGTGAAACTTCATAGGGAGTGAAATGAAAGAAAAAGAGAGAAGAAGATGGAGGGAGAGATGGATGTTGGGTTGCGATTGGGCTTGACTTAGCGGAACTGAGTCAAACGTACTCAACTCATCAAGTTTGAGCCAACTGGGTTTCAACTCGAAACCAGTTGATTCGAATAGGAGCAGGCTCAGTCCAGGGAGAGTGAGAGCGAAAGAAGAAAGGAAAAAGAAAAAGGAAAAGAAGAAAGAAAAGAAGAAGAGAGAGGGAGTTACGATGAGTTGACTCATTGAGTCGACCCGCTGTGTCAAGAATGAGCTGGGTCAGGCATGGGTCAAATCTCACAACTAGATCTTGAACTAGGGCGGGTACGATTAACTCTAGCATCATCGGGAGACAAACCAATTCTTGAAAGGTGTGGATCACCCTTCAAGCCTTTCTACATCATGGTAGTTAGCATTGTTTAATTATTTTCATTCATTTATCTTATTGATTTCTTGATACAATATCATATAGAAATGATGATAAATGTTAGTTCTAATTGAGTGATTCTTTATAAATATTTGATGACTAAATTAAATTCCATGATTGGACATACTATAGATCGCCAATATCCCTGTTTCGATTTTAAATGTACATTTTGCATGTGTGAATACTATTGACATTATTCATGTTTCGTTTTACTACTTGTGATGATATGACGGTGTTTATAGAGGTCCTCTAACTAGTGGTCATTCTATCTAATAAATTAAATTAGAGTTTGTAGTGGACTTACTATCTGAGAATTGTTGTGCCTTTGTGGCTTTTGGGGTCAATCCTTTTTCATCGTATACTTGAATGAACTATTTTCCCTATGTGGCTTGATTGTATAATTGCCCTTTGTGGCCTTGATGGAATAATTGCCCTAAGTGACTTTTATGGATGATTTTCGTACAACCTCATGATGGTAAGTCCCACTTGCTTACTTAGCACTGACCATTAGTTAAATAGGTTACCTTTAAACATCTTATTTATTAGTCTCATGAGCCAGGGATGGTGGAATGAGACACTATGCCTGAGCCGTCGGCCTATGCTCGGTAACAAACCCCCATAGTGACCTTTGAGCTTTCTTAAATTGATTGTTTAAATTCGAAATAATAATGGTTAGGCTAATCATGCATTTTCATGGCATGCGGTCTTTTCTGGGTGGCTAGTTTTTCTTGGGCGTACCGTATGTACTTTTCCCGATGGTTAGATCTCCTTGGGTGATCTATCTATTATGATATTTTCCGAGTGGCTAGTTCTTCTTGGGCGTACTTTGAGTACTTTTCTGGGTGGCTAGATCTCCTTAGGCAATCTATATATTGTTATGGTCTTTTCTGGGTGACTAGTTTTCCATGGGCGTACCGTGTGTACTTTTTCGGGTGGCTAGATCTCTTTGGGCGATCTATCTATTATGGTCTTTTTCCGATGGCTAGTTCTCCTTGGACGTACCTTTGAGTATTTTTCTGGGTGGCTAGTTATCCTTGGACGACTTTTTACTAGCTGGATGTGCATCCCCAAGTCTATGAGCATGCGCATGCATCCATGCATTTAAATAAGATTATTTTATGTGATTTATTTAATGAATGCTTATCTGATGAACCTTATCTAATTTTCATGATAATTATTGTGTAATATTTGTTATACTCTGTCTCTGATGACTATGCTTAATCATCTTGATGATACGATAAATCTTGGGAGTTAGACGTCACTGGATAGTCATTGCCGCTATCGAACTGTATTCAGTGTGCAGGAGATGCAGATGATGCATATACTGGTGTTCATGTGGAATGGGAAGAACCAGACGATCTTGCGACTCTCCATTCTTGACTTTATTTGTATTTAATTTATATTGTTATGTTTGTAAAGGTTAAGTCATTGGGTTGTATAAGTTTTTGGGTAACCGCTTGAAATCTTAGTTATGTATATTTGGACTCTGTCTTATACTTGTATTGTTTCCATCCCGCTATATTACTAACTCTAATAAAAAGAAAAAAATATATACATGAAATTGGCTATCTTTAAAGGTTAACACTCGGGTTTTTGAAAAATGAGTAGTGTACTCGAGTTTCGAGAACCAGGGTGTTACAAGAGTACACCTTTGATGTAGGTTGCCCATCATGCTAAGCTTGCCTTGGATGTGGGTCATTCATCATTAAGGGTAGACTTTTGATGTGAATCGTCCATCCTGTGTGGCCATCTTGATATGTGTTATCATCATGTGTCACCAATGATATGAAAATGAAGGAAATAAGTTACTTTTGAAAGTTGAAAAATAATAAAAATAATTTGAAAAACTAAATTACTTCTAAAAAGCTATTTATTTAAGTTTAATAACCAAACTAACTTATTTAAGAAAAATAACTTAACTTACATAACTTAAAAAAGCTACTTATTTGGTAGTATCCAAATGACTTTAATATAAGCTCCTTATAACCAACCTTCTTCTTCTCTCTTGAATTCTCAGTAGGTAAGAGGAAGATTGGGGCCTTATGAGGGAGAAATCATGAATTGTGAAGTCTGGGAAGAGATCTTGTTGTAAAGATCTTATGCTATTAAAAGGATTGCTTATCTTGCCAATTAGCTTTGGCTAGTCCCTCAAGTCTCAAATATTGCAACCTAAACTTGAGGTAATTCATCTAAGCATAAATGAATGAAGGCTAGTTTAATTTGTCTGATTGCTTCATCTAACTTATAATGTTTAGATTACAATTAGGAGAATTAGGCTATCCCCAAATCCTAATCTCTAAAAGCACCAAAATCGAGTGAATTGAGAACTAAGGTGAGGACTATTCTTTTCAAATTAATATTAATCAATCCTTAATATTGCTCATCCATATTTCTGCCAATTCTTACAAGAACCAATCAGGAAAGGTGATGTGTAATTAGAAGGGAGTTGCGTGGTGCATTCGAAGATCTTTAGAGATATATACAGAGAGGATTTTGTAGCAATACAGTTGGTGTTTATCGAGCAGTGCCACGTCCTCCATTAAGAGAGTGGTCATGCTAAAGCAGCTATTAGGACAGATGGCATGCTTAGAAGCAAGGAAGGCAAATAGTGTTGAGATAGCCATAACAACCATCAAAACGTGAGAAGAATCTGGATGGTCGGGTTAAGGCTATAAATTACAAAAGGGCCTAGCAAAAGAATTGTCTCATACCAACCAAACCAACCAAATTTATCTTTCAATTATCAGTCATTTATATTCCTGAGATAGTCGTGCTGAAGCAGTTATTAGGACAGATGGTATGTTTAGAAGCAAAGAAGGCAAGTAGTGTTGAGATGGTCATAACAACCATTAAAATGTGAGAAGAATCTAAATGGTCAGGTTAAGGCTATAAATAACAAATGGACTCAACAGAAGAAATCGTCTCATACCAACTAAACCAAACCAAATTTATCTTTCAATTATCAATCATTTATATTCCTTAGTGTAATCCTTATTTTTATTAATCATTACATTTCTTAGTGTAATCTTGACATTTACTTACTATTTACATTCCTTAGTGTAATCCATAGCAGTAATCAAGTAGATGTTAACTTTCGTTGTAATTCGAGTTTATTCTCTTATGTTGTATTCAATTCGAGTATCAAGGAAGTTATCTATCTAAAGAGGCATTCTCTAGTTATTTTTCACGGCTGACAATAAGAATTTTGTTTTTATTTTATTTATATTGAAGAAAAAAAGTCATTTCGCATGAAAGGTAGAGGTGTGCCCCATTTTCAGAGGATGAATTCCATCCTCTGACCATCGCCTGATCATCTTAAGCAACATTGTGTAAGTGGCAGAATACGTGATCAATCTTATTAGAGTTCAGTCATATATAGTCGATTTTTTATGTATCTACCTATCTTAGCGCTTGGGGTCCTAACAGTTCAATTTGAATTGAGATGCACATTCAATTTTGGTATGCCCGCACTAATCACGTGACCGTGAGTAAAATAGTAGCAACAAATAGCTATAATTAATGACTTGAAATGTTTGATGAGGTTACCTATGCTTTAAATAAGTAAAATTATAATGTTGGTATGCTATTTATATGAATGTTCTTAAGATGATAACATGTTTGATGAATTCCCTTAATTAGATGATCAGATGGTGGTAGAATCTTCCTTTATTATGTGTTGAGTAATATTAGCCTATGTTTACCATTGATTGTTGATGTATTGTTTATGATTAAAGATTAAATGATTTATTGGAGTGTTAGTAATGGAATGGTTCGTGAATCAACGTTATATGGAATAACTTGTTATTAATTAAATGTTCCGGATCAAGATTGAAGAATGTAATAGGAAGTGATTGCTTGCTTCTGGTTAACAATCACATACTTGGTCGATTAAGATAAAACGCAATCGACAGACCATGACTGGGATCACATGGGTTGTCTGAACTCTCAATGTCAGTTTGATGAGGTTCCCTAGGTCCACTGATTGAGCCTCACTCTAGCTTATTGTTTAATGGATGAGATATTCTGATTGAACCATGACTCTATTTGCCTTGTAGTTGACATTATACCTATTAGTAAACAATATAATCATTTTACAAAGGCTCATGAGTTAAGAATGGCGGTATGAGAAACTATGCCTAAGTTGTCGGCCTATGCTGGGTGGTGAGCCCCCCATAGTGATCAGTGAGCAATTGATGAAGGTAACGAGCACGTTATTCATTTGTTGATTTAGGTGATGACCCTTATCTTACTGATTTGATCATGTGACATTAACATATACCTTTGACATTTTCTATCTATGATTCGATATCTGGTGATGAATCCTGAGTTTGGATTATAGGACATTGACGATACAACATGTGATCCTGATTATTGGACTCTTCATACAGTCATGGTATTCTACTTTTTTTCAATTTGGTTGTTTGTGAATTTGGAATGACAGTAGATTGACTAATACATGCATATCATGACATTTGTGAGCAATTTTGATGACGAACCATATTGCTGTCAGCTTGGATCACATTACAGTAATGTTGGTGATAACACATTACTGTCGTGGCTTATTTATTATTGTTTGTGGGTGATGTTGTTGACAAGTCACTCATTGCCGGCGTTGATATTGTTATTTGGTGATATTGGTGATGAGGCATATCCCTTTTGGTTACTCTATTTATTGGGACATGCATATGCATATTATGGCATCCATGCATCTAATTCTATCAGATTAGGAACTTGTTTACTCTATACTATCTTTACTTATGCGTTATGATATTGATTGATTATATAATTTGGGAGAATGGTAACACTAAATTGATCACTCACTCCTTTTTTAGGACGGTGTTATAAGGCATTAATCCAGATATTTGTGGCATAGGTATCATAGAATCCTGGAGGATGCATATGTGGATCGACCTATAGAGGAAGTACCCTACTTCCGGCTATATGAGGAGTAAGAGTAGTTGTCATGATTTACCGTTATTAGTGTAGTGCTAGATTTTTCTGAGCTTTTAGATGTTGGACTTATATTTTCTAGACATGTACTCGGGTCCCCAGCTGAGTGGACTTTTATTATCTTATTTGGTTGATGGTATAGTTTGCTTGGGTATGTGTTGTTATCAAACTTACTAGAACTATAGATGGATTACATGTTTTGGGTTATTTCTCAACCATTGGGTTGATTATTGCTTAATTGTGACTTAAATGATACTTCCGCATCATAAGTTAATGCTCGAGATATTTAAGATCGAGGATGTATTCAACCTCCAACATTTAGGGTGTTATAATTAGTCATTAATCACATTTATATAATTTATAGAGAACTTTAATTCAAACTAATCTGATCACCTTTTGAATTCATCTCCACCAAATTCAGGTGAGTGATCCCAACATGTTTCCTCTCCATTAAAGTTAAAGTAATTTGGTTGATTGATATGTTTGTATGCTTACTTTAATGTTGCTATTATGTTCTCTTACTTAATTTGATAGGACATATGATTTAATTTCTATATTAGTGTAGAAGTAACGATGACTAGATTCATGATTTGATTTAATGTATTGATATAATTCATAATCTGACTTACTAAATTGATGCAACTCATAATCTAATTGGTTATAAGGATGCAACATATGAATTGATTACTAAACTGATGTTACCAATAATATAAAATTTGTGTTGTTTCCAATATGAGAATCATAATCATATATACAATCCATGACTTACAACTGTGTTGCTATAATTGTTCATTCATTTTTTACATTCACAATTCGTGCTTGAATTCCTGAGGGATCTCCCGAGATAGTTTACTTGCTAGAATCGTTACTAGATGCCCACTATACTATTGGAAGCCTACTCGATGAGGAGATGCGAGCCTTGCCCATGCATACCAAAATGGTATAAGCTTGCCAATGGGCAAATGTGGCTTGATGGGTTTCCGACTCAAGTAAGTGGGCGGTTTCCAACTTCATGCATTCACGCATTTATGCATTTGCATAACATTCACATTCTACACTTATATTGTTATATTGTTGCTTGTTGCTCTATTTAATTTTGTGCGATGAACCATGCTAGGTTTTTTCATTAGGCATGGCTAGCTTACCCTGTATTGATGAAAAATCATATATATGTGACCGATGTTGAACCTTTGGCTCAAGAAGAGAAAGACGTGATCGAGCTAGAAAAGGACCTACGGGACACATGGCCTTATCCGTTAGAGGAAGAATTAGCTGCTTTGGACCAAGCATAAACATTATTTCCACTTTACATTTGATATCTTAGAATTTTATCTGATTTTTGTGAGTGTGTTGAATATGACTTATTTAATTGTTAGATTGATTCATTGTCAGTTATTTAAATAAAACTTAAATGAGTGAGTCGTTAGCTGAAGTGATAATAGCTGGTTGTAATGAATGTTGTATGAAGTGTGGTTGTGGTAAATGAGAACTTAGATTTTACAAAAATAATGTTAATTGTGAGTCTCTATGTAAATATATTAAATAAGCTGAGAATATTTAGTGTACGAGTTACGACACGGATCTTGGGTCTGGCATGTGTGCTCGTACTTGAAATTCAAGTTGTGACAACTATAATCAACAACAACAACATCCTGAGTATTGTCCAATAAATCGTCACTAGTAGAGAATGTTGAGGGTCGAATATTGCATATTAAACCCCAGTTATTACATGCTTTTACAAACAGGATGTTGTTTAATGCCCTATTTTAATCGTGTTTGTGTTGCAAGGTGAATTTACGAGCGTAGACTGAAAAAGGATACTAAAAGCATGGATTTAACGCTCCAAAGTCACCAAGGCAAGGGACGGACCCCAGAGGACTAAGATCGAAGAAATTACATGTCAGATATTCGAGAAAATCAGGTCACTCACGTTGAACGGGCCCGAAAATCGTCCAGAATGAAAGATCATAGAGTTCCCACCATCCGTTTGGCTTGAAACTTAATATATGGCCTGAGGACCATAAATTAACAGTACACGTCGAATTTTAGCCCTTGGATCCTTGTGGAAGTGGCCCAATGGACAAATTAGCCCACACATCAGCAATTTGGGGCCCACCTGATCTTTGGATATGCCTCAATTTTGGTCTCAACCCCTTAAATTAGATGGGAAACAGATGGACGGTGTGGATTTATCAACAGAATCAAGGTGGGACTCACTTTATGTGAGTGCGTGTGCACATCACACGTACACTCACGGTGCACTAAATGTGGTCAAACCGGTCAGCCACTGCTGACCCGCTCAAATTCGAAATAACAAGGATTTCGCAATCTCGTTGTGAAACAGGGGCTGCGGACGAATCCTTGTGGGCCACCATCATAGCTCACGCGAATGATCCAAGCCATCCATCATGCAGAGGGGCGAAAACCTTTCAAATCCATGTTGACTATGGGTAACCTCGCACGCGCACGTGCCCAATACAGAGGTCATAAAAGGACTGTTTTGCAGTGTTCAGAACAGTGCAACATGATTGATTCCGTGGTCCAACACCAAATCCGATCCAAAATCGTCCATTTCCGACCAGTTTTTCGAGGAGAGGTCAATGGACGGATTGGATTTCTTTGACGACACCAATTTTGGGTCCCACAGTTAATGCAAATCAAACTTTTTGCAGGACTTACACAGACATGAGTCCGAAGGAAACCTGGACTTTCCGGGCTGTTGTACATCGGTAGATAGGATCAGATCAATGATCCTGACCATTAAAAGTCATGAGAAGAGGGTCCCGACCCCAACAATGGAGTCAGAACCAAAGTTGACGAGCACCTGTCCCGAAATCTCATCCAAGCACAAATCGGTTTCGCGGTTTTGCTATGAAAGAAGAAGCTGCTGCGTAAGTTATACGCACGCAATTGGAAACTTTCCACCGACCTGGCCACCGCCTCTTGTGCGTGAGAGATCTCCATCGTCTTCCCTGCTTATAAGAAAGAGAGAGAGAGAGAGAGAACATGAGATCCTATTTGGGGATCGTGCACAAAAGAGAGAGAGAGAGTGGTCTAGTCTTAGTTTTTTCCCTTTTTCTTTGTTTTCTTTCTTCTTTTCCTTTGATTTTGTTTAGAGATCTTTAGCGTCATCATGTCTGTGATGAGCTAAGCCTCTTAGCTAGGGCTAATAGGTGAAGCTTGTAATATGATAGGGTGTTTTTCCATGCTTTGATTCATGTTTAAGGAACTATTTTGATTTTAGTTTGATTATTAGGAATGCTTTCAGTTTTTAATTTTACAATGGATCTGTGATAGCTTTGAGCATGTTCTTAGTATTATAGGGTTTGTGAATTTGGTAACCCTGTTGTTCACCATCGTCTCCTGGGCATGGTTGGATGACAGAACCCTTCCTAATGTTCATAAATTCCTTAGATTAGATGTGGATTGGTTAAAATTCTGTTGTTTGCTTTGTCTCATGGGCATGGTTTTGTGATGGAATCAATTCGAATTCTTATCCTTCTCATCTCTTGAAAACTAGATCAAAGGAAGTTCAGATTTGGATGAAGATGGGACTCGAAGTCCAGTTGAGTTCATAAATCAAGCGTAGATCTCCCTGATCTCTACAAGTGGATCCTCCGAATCTCTAGTTTCCTTCCTTTGAATTTCATAATTTTTATATTAATATTTTCACCATTATTCCCTCACACTCGGTTTAAATTTCGTCTTATTCTAGTTTTAGTTTGGTTATTTTCAAATTATGCACAAGGTTTAGTCCCTGTGGATTCAACCTCGGTCTTACCGAGTTTATTACTACATCAACACCCTATACTTGGGGTGTGAACAAGTTTTTGGCGCCGTTGCCGCAGACTGACGGTTACGTTTTTCTGGGATTAGCTAGTCCTGGAATTAGGTTAAGATTCTGATTTTCTAGTTTTCTAACTTTAGGTCTAGGTTTTTTTGTTTGATTTTTAGAAACTAACCTGATTTTTTTATTTTGTAGGACCCTGACATAGACTTCTTAAATTGGTAATCTCTTTATAGTTTTTCTACTTTTATATTTTTAGATTAGGCTTTACTTTCTATTCTTAGAAACTTTCTAATTCTAGGTTTTCTTTTATTTCTTGAAACTAACGTACTTTCTAATTTTAGGTTTAGAACTTTCCTAATTTATTTTTAGAAACTTTTTAGTTTTTTTTTTATTAGAATTTTTTTTTCTTTCTTTTGTAGAAACTTGTTTACTTTCTATTTTAGGAACTTTTTAACTTTAGGATTTTTATTTTTAGAAACTAACTTGTTGTGTTTTCTTTTGCAGAGATTCTAACATAGGAGCTTCCAATCTGGTAACTTCCTTCTAATTCTTTCTCTTCATATTTCTAGATCTCTTATTGCTGTAGGATTTTTTCTTTTATTCTTAGGATTAGATTCAGAGTTAGGGTTTTATACCATGTATATGTAAGAGTGGGAACGTCAATATGCTGAGAAGAATAAGATATATTGGGATGATATTATGATAGAAATCAAGCTATGTCTCAAAACTTTTCTAAAACCATCATCAAGAATCGACCGGAATATAATGCTTCACCAGTTAAAAAGTTCTTACGCGATCATATGCAAGAGAACAATTACACCCCACGGATTAACAAAACAGTATGTGAGTGTTGGGGTTATCATAATTATGGGAGTGGGGACTATTATCACCCATCAAATAAGAAGAAAACAATGCGTGATTATATTATGAGTGATAATAAGTATTACCAACTATCATATTCTCCAACTTATGATCCGTATGACTGTAACCAGTGGAAACATCAATGTTAGAAGGATGAACCATTAATATATCATAGTGAAAATTCTCTTGAGTCCTCTACCTTTAAAACTCAATCAGAAACAATCCAAGAAGATTCACTTCAGAAACTCATGAAAGCATAAGAGCAATTCAATCAACTTGTCATACAATTATGTGAATTGCTCAAATCCTCAATTCCAATAATTCAGTCCCACCTTATGGAAAAAGAAGAGGCTAGCTTACCCCAGCCTCATCCCAATCTAGAAACATAATGCGAGGAAAGTGATCCAAACTTGCTTGTGGAAGAAATTAAAATTACGAATGAGGAGTTGGAGTCCATTAATGAGCATATGGTTCAATTTCCCAATAGTCGATCTCGATGAGTGTCCAAAGGAATGATCAAGAGACGTGAGTGTCTTTTAAATACAATGATAATGACACACTTCACTTACATGACACACTTAATTTCAATGATAAAGAAGAGGTTAGTTTATTTGAACCTCAACCCAATCTAAGTATAGAATGTGTGAAATGTAATCCCATCCTAAGTATATACTATACTAAATTGGACGATGATGAGTATTGAGATTCAATCTTAAGTTCAGTTCATATCAATGATCAAGAGGTTCAGGAAGTTGTCAACCATAATGATCTACTCCACCTGTCTGACATGACCAATTTAATGTGAAGAATGAACCACTTCTAACTTTTGTGATATATGTTTAGACCACTCCCCTAAATTGAATGATGATTTGATTAATAAGAGGAAAGAGTCGTTCGATATGACTCTGGAATTTGAAACCCCAGTTAAGTCCACCATCTGAGCTGTCAAGTTTTGATGATTCAATGCCTCTTCTGAGTAGTATCAATGAACAAAGTCCTCACATCAATACTTTATCTACTGACCCTCAATTTGTCTGTGCAGGGCTGGAGCAAGAGAGCATACCTCCATCTACTTTTAAAGACGATGGAGTCCTTGAGCATCTCATTACAGATTTTAATGTGAAATTTTCTAACTCTTTGGACGATTGCTTAGCACACTTTCTGGATTCAAACGATCCTATGATTAAAGAAATAGTGGATGTCTAGTAAGAGAATATCTCGGTAGTTGTTACTAACCAAGAGAACCCTTACTCTGAAGCCCCTTCTTCCCCAAATCTTAACTATTTACCATTAAGGAGGGAGGAGCTGAAAATTGAACCGAAGTTTAAAACTTCGGAATGTGTTGAGACTACATCACTTTCTGAGAAGTTTTCGAAGTTTTATTTACTTGTAGTCTCTGATTCACCATGGGATAATAACTTTGAAACTTTTTCTGTCACAGGTGAATCATATATACTTTGGATACCTCAGGCAAATCAATAACAAATTTTTGATGAGGTCCATAAATTTCTCTGGACATTCATGCTCCAGGGTATCCAAGCCTATTGTAAAAAGGGCTTTTGGATGATCCTGTTGAGAAACATATTGAGAAATTTATCTAGATATTGGTCGGAGAAGAACTTTATGACATGACTAAGTAGTTTTTCCTTTGCTTTCATAAGACTAGGATAGTTTGCTTGATGTCGTTTTAGGTTAAACAGTTTTATGCCATTAGGTTAGTTTGCTTTCTACATTATTTTAGGATAGTTGCATTTGTTGGTTTCACTCTTATGCTGACCCACTCTCTCACTGATATCTTTGGAAAAGCCTCTTTATTCTTTCATCCAGGTACTATCTTTCCATCACCCCTCTTTTACTGTCGTTGTCCCATGTACATTACATGCTTATTTCTTTTACATTGCGGACAATGTAGATTTTAGGTTGAGGGTGGAGATTAGGTTACCTAATCAGTGTTTTCTTGGTCTTGAGCGAAATTTGTGAAAATTCTTAAAAAAATTTTAAAAATTCTTGTGAATTCGAGTGATTTTGATGGCCATTGTTGATTTAGAATTATAAGATACGGAGTGTTGGGGATTTACGTCTCTTGGATTTAACTGTCTGATAGATTTCATAGTTACATTCGAATTATTAATCCATGATTAGAAATTTTAAATATTGATTGAGTCATGATTTCACGTATCACATCTCGCTTACACATTGAGGTTTCAGTTCGATATCGAAGGATTAACTTGGTAATCACTAAGCATGAAAGGAACTAGCCTGAGAAATTTGCCCATTATGCTAGAATTGAAGAAAAAAAAATAAAAACAGCTGCCTTTAGAAAGGGTTGGGCGAATGGTCTTCACCATAGGTTTGCTCCCTATAGGTAAAGGTTCAATTCCCCAAGGTTGACATTCGGAAAGGGTTGGGCGACTGGTCTTCACCATAGGTTTACTCCCTATAGGTGAGGATTTGATTCCCCTCCTTGGTGTTACTTTTAATGGAAAAATCAAAAGCCGAAAGAATGAAAAGATGATCTGTGAGGCAAGTTTTGTTTTAGGTTTTAGTTGTTATGAATTCTCTTGTTGGTTACCAATGATATCATGGAATTGACGATTGGATCTCTTAATGATGATAAGTCGAGATTACACTATACACCCATGGAACTCAATGTTTATAATTTTTTCTAATTGATGGATTAATACTTTGAACTTGATTATGAAGTTTAGCATGCGCTTGAGTCCAGGAGAAAGTAATGACCAACATTCATGAATCTTAGAATTCTAGTATCTGGATTGTTTTCAAAAATCACTCGAGTTTATAAAAATTGTCCTGTAATTCTCAACTTATTTTTTGCATACTTTGCTCGGGACTAGCAAAATGCTAGTTGGAGGTTGTGTTGAGGATTGAATATTGCATATTAGACCCCAGTTATTACCTGCTTTTACGAACAGGATGCTGTTTCATGCCCTATTTTAATCGTGTTTATGTTGCAAGGTGAATTTACGAGCGTGGACTGAAAAATGGTACTAAAAGCATGGATTTAACGCTCCGAAGTCACCAAGACAAGGGACGGACCCCAGGGGACCGAGATCGAAGAAATTACATGCCAAAAATTCGAGAAAATCAGGCCACTCACGTTAAACGGGTCTGAAAATCGTCCAAAATGTAAGATCATAGGGTTCCCACCATCAGTTCAGCTTGAAACTTCATATATGGCCTGAGGACCATAAATTAACAGTATATGTCGAATTTTAGCCCTTAGATCTTTGAGAAAGTGTCCCAACGGACAAATCATCCCACACATCAGGAATTTGGGGCCCACCTGATCTTTGGATATGCCTCAATTTTGGTCTCAACCCCTTAAATTGATGGGAAACCATATGGACGGTGTGGATTTATCAACAAAATTAAGGTGGGACCCACTTTACGTGAGTGCATATGCACATCACACGTACACTCACGGTGCACAAACCGGTCAGCCACCGCTGACTCGCTCAAATTCAAAATAACAAGGATTTCGCAATCCTGTTGCAAAACAGGGGCTGCCGATGAATCCTTGTGGGCCACCATCATAGCCCACGCGAATGATCCAAGCTGTCCATCATGCAAAGGGGCGAAAACCAGTCAAATCCATGTTGACAGTGGGTGACCTCACACGCACACGTGGCCAATACAGAGGTCATAAAAGGACTATTTTGTAGTGTTTAGAACAGTGCAGCATGATTGATTCCGTGGTACAACACCAAATCCGATCCAAAACCATCCATTTTCGACCAGTTTTTCGAGGAGAGGTCAATGGACGGATTGGATTTCTCTGACGACACCAATTCTGGGTCCCACAGTTAACGCAAATTAGACTTTTCGCAAGACTTACACAGACGTGCGTCCGAAGGAAACCCGGACCTTCCGGGCTGTTGTACATTCATAGATAGGATCAGATCAATGACCTGACTGTTAAAAGTCATGAGGAGAGGGTCTCGACCCCAACAATCAAGTCAGAACCAAAGTTGGGACGAGCAGTCGTCCCGAAATCTATCCAAGCACAAACTGGTTTTGTGGTTTTATTGTGAAAGAAGAAGCTATTGTGTAAGCTATACGCACGCAATTGGAAACTTTCCACCGACCTAGCCACCGCCTCTTATGTGTAAGAGCTCTCCACCATCTTCCCTACCTATAAGAGAGAGAGAGAGAGAGAGAGAGAGGGAGAGAGCAGAGAGAGAGAAGAGAGAGAGAGAGAGAGAGAGAGAGAGAGAGAGAGAGAGGGCTAGTCTTAGTTTTTTTCCTTTTTCTTTGTTTTCTTTCTTCTTTTCCTTTGATTTTGTTTAGAGATATTTAGCATCATCATGTCTGTGATGAGCTAAGCCTCTTAGCTAGGGCTAAGAGGTGAAGCTTGTAACGTGATGGGGTGTTTTTCCATGCTTTGATTCATGTTTAAGGAACTATTTTGATTTTAGTTTGATTATTAGGAATGCTTTCAGTTTTTAATGGTTTGTTGTAACTGAAATTACAATAGATCTGCGATAGCTTTGAGCATGTTCTTAGCATTATAGGGTTTGTGAATTTGGGAACCTCGTTGTTCACCATCATCTCCTGGGCATGGTTGGATGACGAAACCCTTCCTAATGTTCATAAATTCCTTAGATTGGATGTGGATTGGTTAAAATTCTGTTGTTTGCTTTGTCTCATAGGCATGGTTTTGTGATGGAATCAATTCGAATTCTTATCTTTCTCATCTCTTGAAAACTAGATCAAAGGAAGTTTAGATTTGGATGAAGATGGGACTCGAAGTCCAGTTGACTTCGTGAATCAAGCATAGATCTTCTTGATCTCTACAAGTGGATCCTCTGAATCCCTAGTTTCCTACCTTTAAATTTTATAATTTTTAGATTAATATTTTCACCATTATTCCCTCACATTCACTCGGTTTAGATTTCGTCTTACTCTAGTTCTAGTTTTGGTTATTTTTAGATTACGTACAGGTTTTAGTCCCTGTGGATTCGACCTCGGTCTTACCGAGTTTATTACTACATCACAACCCTATACTTAGGGTGTGAACAGAGAGCCATTTTAACACCCCCCTCCATTTCACCACCATTCATAAACTTCCTTGGAATTGGAGCTACTTGAGGGGAAAGCCCCAGAGGAGGAAAGGGGATAATTGAGTTGAGGAAATGAGTGCTAATTCTAAAAATTCATGTGCAATTAGGTGTAAAAAGGGGGATAAGAGAGGTAAACTTTGGCATATTGTGCTTGAGGTCTGTCCAATTATTTAGGTCCAAGACAATGCTAGGGTAGATGATCTCAGACTATTAAAAAAATTCGCTTATTTGAGGGTCCCAGAGTGGACCTTATATGTCATCAAATTCAATCATATTATAAATCTGACAAGATACCAGACTCATTAGACTCTTAAAAGGACTAGGTAGGTCATGCTATAAGAAACAATTGGGATGAGAATTCCCACCATTTAAAAAATATGATTATTTGTGAGGCCCACCATGAACTATACATGCTAACTAATCAAGTCAAATAATTCAAGTGATCGGAATGATTGGCATGCAAAAAGGCAGGACATTCCAATACTCAGCTAGGCCGCACTACAAGAACCAATTATTGTGACGGGTACACCCACTATTACAATGGTCTAGATTGTTGGTGTGGCCCACTAGATTTTGATATTGGCCTTAAATTAGCACCTAATGATAGAAAAATGGGGACTTAAATATAGATGGATTGGATGACCTACACAATGACGGTGGGTCCTAGAAACAATGCATGAGCACCATATTTTTTTACCACTGTAGAGGCATTGCACTTTTCATTCTTCTTCTCTTCTAATTGAAAATGGGGAACAAAAAACATCCTAAGACACGCGGCCATTAGTGACAGCCAGTGGTACATGAAGGGTTTTCTGATCGCAGGGGGCAAGAAAAGAGGAAAGAGGAGAGAGAGAGAGAGAGAGAGAGAGAGAGAGAGAGAGAGAGAGAGAGAGAGAGATGTTACTGCTACTACTCTCCAATTAGAGAGAGAGAGAGAGGTGGGTTTCCACCCTTTTTCCTTCTTTTTGAAAAATAGGAACGTTGGCATGTAAGTGAAGTGACTTCTTAATTCCAGTTCCTAGAATATTTTTCTATAAGGGCCTGTTTGATTTTATGGCTTAAATGTATTTACCTTTTAAATGAGTAATCATTATTTACCAAGGTAATTACCTGCATCTTTCCCAATGCTGACTTAACCAGTTACTTTTTAAACACTTAAATCGAGGAATTTGTAAAATAAATATGCGGCCCACCATAATGTGTGTGGCTTATCCGCTGTAACGTCTCGAAAAAATCTGTACAAAGACCCGAGTACCACCTCAGGCAAAAATCCCTAAGGACCATATTCTGTAAAAATTTAGGCAAAAATTAATTAAGTACTAAACTAAATTAAATGGTGGATTTAGCTGAACCACTATTTATATAAATGGCAAGACCCAAAACCATCAAAATCGCTAACTCAACACTACTTAAAAACCTAGGAAAAATCCCAAAACCCTGTTGCTCTCGGGAGCGCATTGAAACTCTGTATTGGACCTGGACTGCACGTTGAAAGTCTGATGACCGCGAAACTATATGGATATATCCGTCTTATTGGGCTTGACAACCATCGTGAGAATCGAGCTCAAATAATATCTAGAAATGCACAACATGAGCCCTGAGTAAAGTGTGTAAGAAACACGAATATCTTTAGAAAATGAACCAGAACTTAAGTAAATTGGGTCATCGCATGTGAACGAAATTGAAAATTTCAGACAGTCAATTTTTGACTAAACTTCACCCATGGAAAAAGGAAATTTCGCTACTCATATCCATATACTTATGACCCCGATCGTGCAAGTACGACCATTGATCTAACATGGGTCTTCCACAGTCGATCGGCTTATCCAAACGCGCCGAATTCACATCCTGGCATAGATCCATTGTTAGGAAACTTACTCTGTGATGTAGGTGAGTAATGGACCTCCCGACGAGCCCCGTTCGTCAAAAACAGCCGCCCTTTGGTTGTAAATTAAGTATACCATGGCCCTAGGGCCATTTGCATCAGTTCTGAGCCTGTATAAGGCCCTTAGACCACCCCATTCCCATTCCATACGAATTTCTCTAACCTTAGGAGAGAGAAGAGAGAAAAGAGGAGAAAAGTGTGAGGAGAAAAGAGAGAGTTTGGGAGATCTTTGTTGGGATTCTTTTCCACTGCTCCACGTGCTGATTCTTCTCCCCACCATTGTTACTCAACTTGTTTCAACTATGATTTGGGTAAGAAATCCAAATCCTAATGCCGTAGTTAAGGTATAGAATGGTTGTTTATCAACCTAGCTGGCGGATTTCATGATTTAGGTACCCGTTATTCTATTTTCGAGAACGAAGGATTCGAACTGAGTTCGAAACGAGTATTCCAATGAAAGGTGTGGAGTGTAAACGTTTAGGTTATGGTTTTGATCAAGACTTTCAATGTCAGCTAATGATTTATGTCTGACTAGATTGTTGCCATATGATTATAGTTATGACGTTTTCGATATATTATATATGTGTGAACTATGTTGAATACAAGATGCATTCCATGTGTTTGTTGAAATGATTGAATGAACATGGAATTATGTTTTGTGCTTGTCATGATTGTAAATCTAGGATTCATGTTTGTCATATGTATTATGATCACTTTGTGTAAGGATTTGCCATAATATTTATTGTAACTAATCTAGTCTATGTATTTGGTAATGTGTAGTTCAAGTGTTTGATTTAATGTCTGAATGAGAAATTGTTGGTGAATTGTATTTAATAAGGATGTTGAGATAGGATTTTCAATTACCTTATCCATATATATAGTTTCCTTTGTGTAATCTTAATTTCAACTACGCGATTTATGGATGAAATACAGATGTTTGTTAACATGCTCAATGTGTTTGATGAAATGCTTAAATGAAGGATTCACTTGGATTATTTGTTAAATATTGATATGATGATCACATGTATTTACCTGCTACATTTGAGTAAGATTTACAAATGGCAAGACCCAAAACCGTCAAAATTGTTAACTCAGCACTACTTAAAAACCTAGGAAAAATCCCAAAACCCTGTTGCTTTTGGGAGCGCGTTGAAACTCCATATCGGACCTAAACTGCACGTCAAAAGTCCGATGACCACGAAACTATAAGGTTACGTCCATCTTATTGGGTTTGACAACTATTGCCGGAATCGAGCCCAAATAGTATCCAGAAACGCACAACTTGAGCCCTGAGTGAAGTGTGTTGGAAATGCGAATATCTTTAGAAAATATATGGCAATAGTTGTTTTCGCCATATGTGCGTTTTTGGATACTATTTCTGGTCTTATGGAGCTCCCCCAAGGTGACAGCTTTTACTTAGCTGGTGGGAAGGAGAGTGTTAACGATTGATAATTTGCAAAACGTGGTAAGCCCATTCCGAATTTATTGTTTGTGTAATAGGGATGCTGAATCCATCGACAACCTATTCATTTTCTGTCCTTTTACCTTCAATGTTTGGAAGCATTTCCTGGCCTTATTTGTTGTTTCATGGGTTATGCCGAAACTGTGTGCAATCTTCTATGGGCCCGACATGGGGGTCTTTTGGAGAGGAAGGTTAGGGTTATTTGGCAGCTCTTTTAACCAGCGATTTGGTGGGTTGTTTGGGGAGAACGGAACATGTGTTGTTTTTGCAACACTTCTTCCTCTTACGAGGCAGTGATAGCTTTTACTTCTTTTTATGTTTTTGAATGGGCTATTGCTTTGAATGTTCAGCAGGATCTGATCAAGTTGGTCTTAGGGATGTAATTTTGGGTTTCCTTTGTATTATTTCCCTGCCGTTTCTAGCGGGCCTTTAATAAAATTCACCATTACTCTTTAAAAAAAAAAATCTTTCCAACTGATCAAGCACCGAGGACGGGCATTTAAACATTGACAAAAAATACACGGGGTTGTTTGAAAGTGCTGAATTAATAAGAGACAACCTCTCACCCAAAGACATGTATTTGCATTTCCAATGTGCTAGCTTCCTTTCAATTTTTTCTATGATCATATCCCAAAGGTGGATAGCGGGCTTCCCAATGAATAGAGGCAACTCGGGATACAAGGATGGAAAAGAACTGATCTTACACCCATCATGTTCAATGCACCATATGCTCCTCAGAAACATGGATTCCCAACATTTCACTTTTAGCCACATTCATCTTCAAGCCGATGACCGCTTCAAAGCGAACTGCAATTTTACACAAGTTATCCACCACATTCTCCTCATCATCATAAAACAAGATGGTATCATCTGTGTACTAGAGATGATTAATTGTGGGCCCACCATCCGCAACCTGAAAACCACCGACTATACCTTGCTACTCCCCTCTAGTCAACATTCTACTTAATGCCTCACTGACCACCACTGTAACATCCCGAAAATTGAGGGTCGAGTAGTAACTCAACTCTCGAGTTCCAGAACATCACTTATGCAACAAAATGAATGATGATTGAATGTTGACTGTATTAGAGTAGTGAACATGAGTGAGATTAAGCCAAAACAGCATATCATACTCCAGAGATAGTTAAATTTGCAAGCGGAAGACTGTGATAGATAGATAAAATATATAAACTATGATGAGTCTCCAGAGTGTGATAACATTACCAGGTTAAATAATTACAAGTACAATCCTAAAATATACCAAATGTGTAAGGTCCTCTAGTCAATATCCTAGAAAGCCCTGTCGATCAGGACACGACTCACAGGAAGCCGTCAGAAGACAACCAATACAAGCAGGCATCGTAGTCATTGTAAAGGTCCGGCTCCGCCTCAGAAGTAGCGTCGCCATCTGAAATCAGACAATGTCTGGTGGGTGTTTGAAACACCGTCCCGTAACGTGGGAGTGAGTAGCTAACTCAGTGGAACAATAAAGCATAGGTTAACATGTTATCGACTCAGTCAAGCAGTAATGATAAAGCAGTACAATCAAACACTCCTAACTACTCTTATTAATGCAAGTATGAATAACATGATGTATGCCCTCACTACACCCTCCCTCGTGCGACACGATCTCACGTTCGCGGCATGCTTTCTTCCCTCAGTGCTCCACATCTTCCAGATACATGCAATGCATGGTGAGCATGATTACCGAGTTGTTATTAGTCCATTTTAAACAGCAGGATTGGGAAACTAAGGTACCTCCCTTGTATCATTCCCAAACATGATCCATTCTAGGGTCGTCAGTCCTAGTTAATATCAGACGATGGTGTGTTTTCTAGGTCGCAAATTTGTCGAGTACATTACGCACAAAGGTTACACCACTCCCCCATCACCTCTTAAACGATTCATCACTATACAGAAACAGGCCTAGTTCATACTCTATATACCGTGGCAAAACTCTAAGGCTCACCGCGATTTCAGAGTATGCTCGAGGTCACTACAAAGGGCTGCCAGGGCTGTTGCTCGCATTCGTTGCACCACTCCCCCATCACCTTATCAATGTAGGCCAACAGCACGAATATAGTGTCCCATACCACCATAATCGGCTCACGAGTCCTGTTGCTCACTGGTCACTATGGGGAGGCACGTGGCCCCAGCGTAGGCCGACAGCTCGACCATGGTGTCCCATACCACCATGCCCGGCTAATGAGTCTTAGCGGATCAAGGTACCATAGTTAAAAGGGTTTTTACTGGTAAGTTTAGTACCCTAGGTTCAAGCAGTAGCGACCAAACATGGTGAACATATATTAGACAAATCGGGTTACTTGACGAGCTCGGCTAGCTCGAGCGCACAATCAATTAGATGACATGAAGTGCATAAGCACTTCGCGTGGCCTAACCACTGTCGCCAACTGACATACGACTCGGGTTCGTCAAACACATCTTACGTGGCGACATGAAACTCAACTACGATCTCCAATCTGGTACCGATTGTCTGGTACTATAGACATAGTCCCAAACTCAATCAATTCTCATCCATAACATGTGGAGTAAAGCATGATAAACAAATTAATTCAAACATACTAGTAGACATGTTATAAAGCATGTTATAAAGCATGATATAAGGCATGTTGTAAAGCACTACGTCAATAAGAATATAAACACATATATTGCAAGTAAGCGGTTTAAGTAAACAACCTCATGGAGGTAATCATACATGTCACTAGGGTAGTTGAGAATCCCATCTCAACACTTTCCTAAGGCATCAACATTCAAACACTTGCTCACACAAGCATTTTCACAAACACTTAACATACACTATTTCAACATACATAGAGTATGTTAACAAACATGTATTAGGACGAATCCTTTCGCCAAGCAAGTATTTTATTTACACATAATATATTTATATAAAAATTAATCATAACAAACACATCTCTAAAATATACATGTATACGGTACTTTTACAATACAGTATTTCTACATACATAGTGTATATTAGTAAAACATGTATTTAGGCGAATCCTTTCGCCAAATAAGTAATTTATCTATATATCGTATATCCATACAACAAATAATCATGTCAAACACATTTAAAAAAAAATACGTATACGATATTTTCTACGAATACTTAGAATATGTAAAATTCCATATTCTACAACTTTAATCGAAACAGAAAACGGAAAGCACTTTGTACATGTGCAATTGCATGCAGATAATGAATCTATCATTATCTGATATTGAAAGCGTTGAAAACCATAACCTATACACCTAAAGTCCGCACCTTTTGTCGTAGAATCGTAACGGAGTCGATAGGTTCGCTAAGCTTCCGTATACGGGAGTTTGACAACCTAGAGAATGAAATAGGTTAGCTATTTCATAACCTACAACCTATACAACCCTAAAAAAGATTAGGGTTAGGGTTTCTTACCTAGAAATGGAGCTGGAATCGCCGGAAAAGCGATTAGAACGGAGCGGTGGAGCCCGTGGAGCGGCAGGGAAGTACGGCAGGGAGATCCTCCCACAACTCCCACACTTTCTCTTTCTTTTCTCTCTTTCTCTCCTAGGGTTTTCTTAAATTCGTATGGCTGCAATGAGAGAGGGTTTAAGGTCCTTATATAGCTTACAAATTCACCGAATTAGACTTCTGGACAAGGTTTACTTAGGTTATAACCAAAGCGAAACTTTTTCAGCTCAACGGAGGACTTCTGGCGGGCCTCCTTAAGCCAAAGGTCGGACTTTAGCTCACTAACACCGGATCTATGTTCCATTAAGTTTTCGTTCTAGTAGGGTTCTCAGATCACGCGTGGCGGACCAGTTTCAGTTCAACGGTCAGCGGATCTCGATCGGAGATTCCAAGTACATGTAAATGTGTATGAAATTTTTCCTGATCCGAAGGTGTAATTTGGTCGATTCTCGACGATCAGTTTAATATCTTGATCATGGCGGCGAGTCTCAGATTACTATTCAAGATATTTATTTTGGAAAGAAATAAGTGTTTTCACACTCTCTCGCTCCGGACTCAAGCGAACAGCCGTGGGACACTATCTGGATTTGATTTCTGAGATAGTTGTCAAGCCCAGTGAGGCGGTCCTAAGTCCTTAACCTCATATTATTCGGACTCACGATGTGCGGTCCAGATCAGATACGGAGTTTCGAGATGCTCCCAAGAGCAACCGGGTAATGAGTTTGATTCGAGATTTTAGGGTAACCTAGCGTCAATGATTCTACAAGTTTTGGGTCTTGTAGATCGTATTTAAAACGATTCAAACGGATTTCGTAGCTAATCTAGTTTAACACTTAGTTACTTTGTCTCATTTCTAAAGGATTTAGTCCTGTAAGATTTTTGTCTAAGGTGGTACTTAGTCCTTTGCAGTTTGTATATAAAGTGATCCAAGTTATACTACTTAGCTAGTTTAAGATAGTGTCTAGGGTGAAAGTTCTTAGAAAAATTGGAAGATCAAGGTGGTGAAGGGTGAGATTTGTGAAGGAAATGGGTTAAGAAGCGATTTTTAGACTGTGGGATTCAGTTCTGACAAGTTAATGAGGTGTTAGGAGCGACCCATTGCCTAAGGACGTCTAATCCCAGGTTGGCAAAAATCTGGGATGTTACAACCATGAAAAGATATCGAGAAAGGGGATCTCCCTGTCTAAGACCTCTTGAAGCCTTAAAGAATCCTTTCGGTGAACCATTCACCAACAAGGAAAATGAGGTGGAGCTAACACGGGATTGCTTCCAACTTCTCCATTTCTAGCCACACCCACGTCCCATTCTCTCTAGCATATAGCCTAAGAAATCACACTCTACATGATCGTAAGCCATATGAAGATCAAGCTTGCATACCATACCACTCTTCTTCTGCCTGAACATGGAGTCAATGCATTCATGAGCTATAAGAGCCATATCTAGAATTAGCCTACCCCTCACAAAAGCCCCTTGATTTGCCAAAATGTCTTTAGATAACACACCCTGAAATCGAAGGGGAATGGTCTTCACTAGAATTTTGTCGGGACCTCCTAAGAAGCTAATCGGGGAGAATTGTGAAGATTGGAAGGGATTCCATCACCCTACCATGCTCAGGAGACGATGGTGAACAATGGAATTTACTAATCTCACTATCTGAAAATAAGAAAAGAAGATATCCAAAGCTATCACGACATCTATTATAATTTGGGTCATAATAAATCATAGAAAACTAAACATATTCCTTTAATATCAAATTAGGAATCAATAAAGTTCAATAAGAACAACAGTTAAAGCAAAATAAACATCCCAACAAGCTACAAGCTTCACCTCTTAGCCCTAGCTAAGAGGTTTAGCCAACCATAAACATGATTGAAATCAAATCTCTTAAACAAAGTATGAAAAATAAACTAGGAAAGAAGAAAAACTCCTTAACGGCTACTCCACCCCTTTGTTATGCTCCTTGAGACCTTTTCAAACCCTAAAAGATGGTTTGGAACATCCTAAGGGGTCCTATTTATAGTTGTGGAACTCCAACTTTCGTACTTAGTTGAAAAAAATCTAGAAACCGCCTCAAATTTATGTACTCTCCGCAGTTTGCTAAATTAAACTTCACTCTGTGCATTTTCCCAAAATATACTTCACTCTGCACAGCTAAAATAGACTCCGAGTTTCAAAATATACTCTTTCAAGACAATTTCAGGAATATATTTGTTTTCAGGACAATTTCAGGATTCCTTTTATTCACTTCAAATCTTTGATTCTCTTTATTCCTCATTTGGTTTTCTTGGATCTTTGGCATGTGAATTCTTCATTAATGACTTCCAAATCTCCAAATCTTCATTTAATAATCTTTTGAGCATAAATCTTTCTTTTGGCATCAATTTCACCTTAAGCTTTCGAAACCACCTCGCACATGAAAACATGCATAATTAAATCAATTAAGCACTATCATATTTATAAAACCAAGGTATAATGTAATGCCCCGAATCTTTAGGACCCGAGTACATGACCCGTTTCCCAAAAACTCGAGTGTTAACCTTAAAGGATGGTCAAATCAAGTGTACATTTTTTCTTTTATCAGAGTAAGCAAATGAGTGTAGTGTGGATAAATTGACATAAAGGAAAATTTCGTTATCATTCAAATATACAAGAATCTGCCCATAATGACTTATACAAACCAATGTCTCCAAAAATAATAAATATAAGGATTACATGATCTAAATACAAGAGAATAGTAGAATGCAAATAAATTTGAGCCGCAAGACCCCTCAGCTTCTTAGGGTAGATACAGTCATGCAACCCTCGCACTTGGACCCGGCTCCTCATTAGCCTGAACCTGAAAATCACTTAAGCCACCTGTGCTACCTGTATGGTTATATTTTTGATGGATGAGTGGCCAACTCAGTGTGAATTCTCCTCAAGATTACACACCGCTGCATTAGGTAAGCATAGTTATAAAATAAAGCATAAAAAACAATACATGATGCAGGTCTTATCAGGTGCATGGATGCGTGAAATATGCAATCATACCTTGGGGATGCTTATCCGTGCGGACAGTGGGCCGTCACTCACGCAATCATCGAACCTGAGAAACATTAACAAGTCGGAATCATCGAACCTGGGAAACATCATCCAGTCGGAACAATACGTGCCATATATGCATGATTAGCCAAGTCATTATTAGTCCATTTACAACCAACCAATTTAGATAAGCTCAAAGGTCACTACGGGGAGCATGTGGCCCAGCGTAAGCTGACAGCTCGGGCATAGTATCCCATGACTACCATCCCTGACTCATGAGGCTACCACCTTAGGATGTTTAATGGAAACCTGTCGACTAGTGGCCAATCATATTATAGTATATAGGGCTTACCATCGCATGGCTGCACGGTGTAAAACATCGAACCCATATAGGGAAAATATCAAATGAAACTACGTAGGACGAGTATCAAAATATGCCACATAGGGTGAATATCAAAACCATATGATAAAGACCATCCTTAAAAACCATTGGACACAACAACCCTGGATGGTAGGCCCACATCAATGATCCATCTAGACCACTACTCAACAGCCACCAAGTCGAAGGTCCATTACAATCACAACTAGTCAAGTTACATCAAGTTATATCCCAAGTATGGGTGTACATTCATATATGGAAATTTCTCACTAATGTACCGGTTTAAGTTCCATGAGCAATCCACAAATAATCCACAAGCATGAACAATTATACAGGATAATCATAAAGCATGTAATACAACAATTCAATTTCTATCAGCTAACACATGTGATTATAAAGGGAGATATCAATTATGAATTTAAATAAAAACTATAACTTAAGTTAATGATAAAATGGAAAGCTCAAGGGAAAGAATCATCACCTTATACGTTGAATCGCCTTCTAGTGTCACTAAGTTCTTGTGCCCTTAGAATTGTATCCTACCACAAGTCATGAACTTGTACAATTAGGTCTCAATTCTAATCATTACCTAGGGTTGAAGATTATAGCCTAGGGTCATCTTTTAGGGTTTTAATGTAGAATTATGGTTTTCATCCTAGGGTTTAGTCTTAAACTTAAACTTAGATTTTAGGATTTTATTCTAGAGTTTAGTTTTAGGCTAGATAATTAGGGTTTGAACCCTAGTTGGTGTATTAGTTAAAATTAAACCTTAATAATTACAAGAATACTATTAGCATTAGTGTTATAACTTATATTAGCTAATATGTTAGAAATGATAGTTCATAAGTTCACATCAAATATACCGATATTAGATTCTACACCTAGATCCAAATCCAATGCGCAAAGGTATTGACCTAGGGTTTAGATTACTTATTCTTATGGTTTCGTTCTAGGTTTTGATTATGGAATTTGAATTCTACTTTGTGTGGCCATTAATGATATCATTAAAGGGAATAATGAATGAATAGAAACAATTAAATAAATTAGTTATAAAATTTTCAGAATATTAATAATGGCTACTATCATATTAAATTATTTAACAACAACTCACGATGGATCATATTGCTAATAATTCCAAAACAATTAATAATATTAACAATATTCTTAACATTTAGCCCATGTGACACTAATAGTCATTTTGATGAAAATAAATAGCGTGTTCTAGCGTTAGTAATAATATTTCAAGAATGGCAAGGAAATACATTAATATTTTAATAATAAATTTTTTTATATGAATCCGCTAGTACTCATATGAATAACTTTCTAATGGTCAATCATATCTAATCTTTATAATCCGAAAGGTGGTAATAACAATAGCGACGACAATTAAACTAAATTGAATTTGGATAGAAAAACATGGGCTCACCTTATTGACTCAGTTCGAGTTGAGTTGACTCGGCCTTCTCTCTCTCTCCCATCTCCCTTTTCTTTTCTCTTTCTCCCATGTCTTTCTCCTCTATTTCCTCATCTTTCCCTCAGCCGAACTAGCAGCACCCTTGGTCACATCGAGTCCTCCAACGAGTCAGCGGGCTGACTCGACAGAAACTAGGTGGAGGAGGCAACATCCTTCCCCTCTTCTCTACTCTCCTCTCTCTTTCTTATTCTCTTCTCTCCTTTCTTTTTCTCTTCCTTTTGCTGAAATGTCCAGCCACACCTGGGCTAGACTCAAGGCTAGGTTAACCCTGACTCGGCCCAACCGAACTTGGTCTCAACCGAGTTGACTCGGTTCTAACCGCAACCACCCACCTATCTTCTTTCACCCCTTCTTTCACTCTCTCTCTCTCTCTCTCTCTCTCTCTCTCTCTCTCTCCACATCCCTTCTCATTTGCTGGAACTCCACCGGTGATGGACCAAGCCCAACTCGACCGGCTCGTGTGAGCTACTTGAAGACTTCTAAGAAGCGTAGTGCGGCCCATGCTCGCACCCACTCCCTCTTCTCTTCTTCCTTTCCCATCCCTGTCTCTCTCTTTTCTTTCCTTCCGTTTCCCAGCGTCCAGCAAACCCAGAGTAGACTTAGCTCGGCGGTGAGTCGGATCAGCACTGACAGCGGGTGTGGTGCAGTACAGCCCGAGTTGAGCTCACCCCCCACTCTCCGCTTCTCTCTCTCTCTCTATCCTTCCATTTCTTTCTTTCTTCTTTCTTTCTTCCCTTTTCCTTCCTATTTTCTTCCTGTTTTCTTCACTATTCTCCCCCAACACGATCACCAAATGGTGAAAACCCGAATACGACATCACGAACTGAGCTGACTCAGTTTTGAGTGGTGGAGAAGGTGACATGCCATTAATGGCAGATTTGGAAACACCACTTCATCCTTCAATCTACCTCCTACAAATGGTCCGCGTGGACCCTACGAAGCTTGTGGATAAGCTTTCATGAAGCTTAAAAGGGTTTAGGTTAGTGGGTTCGCTAGAACAAAGGAGGCGGATGGTTTTTCTCGGGTGGCTGTAGAAATAGTGGTTGGGTTTGTTGCGCTTGATCCTAGTCCATATTATAGCATTGCCCTAACGTTTTTAGACCATTGGATGAGTAGCAAATGGTCTAGATCTCCTCTGGCTGAAACTGCCTCCAAAACAGTGGGTAGAGTGGAGACCGCTCGCGGTTTTGAAGCCCTAAACCATAGCTAAACTGGACGACTGAGATGCACTTATGGTGGACGGTTAGGATGGACAGGTGCAGAAGGACGCGGATTGCCAAGTTGGCGGAAAAATAGAATTTCCTGTTTTTGGAAAGATGGCTTCGTAAACAGTCCTCTCGTGGAGTTATTTGTGAGCACGCGTGCGCACTCCACCGGGTGGACGAACCATGGTTTCGGTTAGTCGTGGATGACCTATCAAATGGACGGTTCGAATCCTCTGTCCGACCCTTGATGGTGGGCCACAAATCGATTGAATAGGCGAGGAGAAAAACCAAGCTGTTTCAAACGGCTGCTGGCGAAAAAGAAGAGAGAAATCTCTCTTTTTATGGAAAGTGCGGGTCAGACCCGTTTGACTGACATCCTTGGTCCCATGCACAGTGGATGCATGCATACGGTGGTGCACATGCAACCCATGGTGGGGTCCATGATGGTGTGTTTCTCAAATCTACACCGTCCATTCTCTTTGCAGGGCCAAATCAAAGCCCTTGACCAAGGATGGGGCAGATCCAAGGCTCAGGTGGGCCATACCAACCGAATTAAGATCCTTAAGTGTCGGTTATGTCGATCTAATGGTCAGATCACCCTAAAATTGAACGTCAACAGTTGAAAAGGTCCAAGGGGCCATTTTTAAGGTTTTCATCCTATATTACTAACCAATACTAGTATCAATATAGATTTCATTACTTGGGTATATTACTTGAAATTAAAATAATTAAAATCTCATACATATATATATAAATATAATATTTTAACACGAACATACTACCATATACATGCTATTGATCACCTATTTATTAATATACAATTATACCTACATATAAATTGAAAATAGTACAATATTATATTTGAAATCACATTGTTAAATACTTGATTTTATTTAAAATATCTAACAATTTTTTTTTGCATATTTATGAAGGATATTTAATGCCACACTAATATTTATAATTCAATTATACATTGTGAAATTGCCACTCATTATGTTTATTTAATATAATATTATTTCCAAAATATTTTATATACATTAAATATATACGTATCGCCATATTCCATATATTTTCAGGTAAATTATTAAAATACATCTATAAAGTTTTATCTATGTTTGCACAAAATAATGTACTTATGAAGTATCATATGATGTCTGGATGGTTTGATTTATCTATCAAGTGATTGAAATTTTAATGCAAGATTTATTTGATGATATAACGGTCTTTACGTTCAGGTTTAGGCTGGGACATGGGGACATTTAATTTAATTAGACTGGTGTTTATACTAAGTTAGGTTATGTGGCAACAGCCGAGTACCGAAAAGTACAGAGTGTTACATATAAATAGGGAGAAATATGCAATATTTCACACTAAACACACCCCTCAACCAACATTTTCCTAGTCCCGAGCAAAACATGCGTGAAGTGATCTTCAATTCTCAATGTTCAAAGTTCTTCAAGAAAATAATCATTTGTGTAAACAAGTATGATGAGTATAATCCAAAGAAGTGAGAGAAAATTTGTAAACCTAGAGCTGAATCAAGCGAGCAATCAATCAAATAGATTCTTCATCAATCAATCGAGAGCATAAGTTCATATATCAAGTTTTCCTAATGTGCTTCATGAATTTCAATTTACTTTCCATAAAAGTATTCTATCATTACATAATATTAGCCATGATCATTACCTCAAGATTAATTAAATAATCAAGTATTGATTCTTAACTTATCCCCTTTTCCTTCTTTTTCAGTTTTTGATTTTATATCAACTGTCTCTTTGTTATTTATTCATTCTTTTCAAACTTTCCATTCTTTTTCATTCTTTTACAGTCTTTTCATTCTTTTCCAGTCTTTTCATCATATATGACCTTTTTGTCGATCTCACTATTTTTTTAACTATTTTTTTTTTTCATCTTTTAAGATGGATAAGATTCTCCAGACTTAATTCACAATCATTTATCAATGCTTTACATACTAACAATTAGAAATTCTAGCATAATTCAGAGAAAGTAACTTGAACGTGTCTTATGACTTAGATTAACATAATATTCAAACTTCCTCTTAATCAATTAAATGCAAGAATTGTAGGTGATAAATTACTTAGTTGATCAAACTCTAACAATTCAAAATTCAATCTCAATCTTATCATCATACTCAAAACATTCTTTACATATACAATTTATCATTTTCCAAACAGATTTTAACTTAAAACATTGAAATTTTCAAAGAAAATTACTCAGAACTCAGAAAATACTGATTAGTTTACCTAATCCACACCTCAACCTAAAATCTACATTGTCCTCAATGTAAAAAAAAAAAATATAAGCATGCAATGCATATGAGACAATGACAAGAAATGAGAAGTGACGGAAAGGTAGTACCTGAAGAAAGGAGATTGAAGCTTTTCCAAGGTTCTCAATGTGAAGACGGGTTAGCACAAAGACTCAAATAAACTGAAAGAAAACTATCATAATCCTAAATCCTACGAAAGCAATAAAGCTAACTACACCTCCATCAGACTAGGAGATCAATCCTGGTATACAGGATCAGTCAGAGGAATGGACATGTCATCTGAGTCAAATTTCTCAATAAATGGCTTTAAACGTTGTCCGTTCACTTTAAAAATATGGTCATTCATTGGATTTTTTATCTCAATAGCTCCATGTGGATAGACATTAGTAACAGTAAAAGGGTCGGTCCATCGAGATCAGAGTTTACCCAGAAAAAGGTGTAACCGAGAATTATACAGAAGGACTTTTTGACCGGTTATGAATTATTTTCGAAGGATGTTCCTGTCGTAGAACACCTTTATCCTGTCCTTGTAAACTCTCGAATTCTCATATGCGTCGTTCCGAATTTCCTCAAGTTCATTCAATTGTAGTTTGGGCAGTGAACCAATGTTGTCCAAATTGAAATTTATATTTTTGATAGCGTAGTAGACTCTATGTTCCAACTCTACAGGAAAGTGTTCACAACCCCAAGTGTAGGGCTGCGATGTAGAAATAATCTCAGTGAGACTAAAGTCGAATCCACAGGGACTAAACCTTGTACGTAATCTGAAAGTAACTCGAACTAGAACTAGGCGAATATGTAATCTAAACCAGAGGAATTTAAGAGAATAATGATAAATAAATTTAACTAAAACTTGTAAAATTCAAAGGTGGGAAACTAGGGTTTCCAAGGATCTACTTGTAGAGATCAGGGAAATCTATACTTGATTCATGAACACAACTGGATTTAGAGTCCCATTTTCATCCAGTTGGAGGATATAACATTAAAAATCAAATCTGAACTTCCTTTGATCCAGTTTTCAATAGATGAGAGGTATGAGAATTAGAATTGATTCCATCACAAAACCATACCCATGAGACAAAGTAAACAACAAAATTTAACTAATCCACAACCAATTTGAAAGAATTATGAATGTTAGGAAGGATTCCATCATCCAACCATGTCCATGAGACGATGGTGAACAACAGGGCTCCTATGCTCACAATCATAATAATGAAAAAAACATACTCAAAGCTATCACAGATCCATTGTAATTTAAGTCACGATAAACTATTAAAAACTATGAATATTCCTTATAATCAAACCAAATCAAAGATAGTTCAGCATAACATGAATCAAAGCTATAAACAATGCCCCATCACGCTACAAGCTTCACCTCTTAGCCCTAGCTAAGAGGTTTAACTCATCATAGACATGACGAAAATAAGATCTCTTAAAAAGATAAGGGAAGAGGAAAATAAACTAAAGAAGAAGGATGGGAAGAAGGATCGATGGCTGGACGACTCCATGTCTCTCTCTCTCTATGCTTCCCATATCCAAGCTCCCAAGATTCTTGAATGAATTTCACACTCTCTCTCTTCTCCTTTTATACATTAGGAAGGTCAGCTGGTAGTGGTGTGCGTAGCTTTTACGCACAAGGGCTAGAGTTTGTGGAGAGAAGTCGTGCGTAACCTGTACGCACGTTGCGCAGTCACGAAACGTAAAAGCTTGCATTTGGATCCTATTTTTGGCAAGCAGAGCACCAAAAAACCTGATTTTTCTCCATGGCTAGGGTCGGCCTTGGCCTGGGCATCATCTGGATGGTTTGGATCAGCTAACCGATTAGAGATGGTGGGCCACAACCTCCCGAAAATTCCAGTTTTCTCGAATGCGCGATCTTAATTTTAATCTACGCTGAGATGCTCTGTAGGCCCCATAGTGTTGTTTTCGGAGAAATTCACCCCATTCATTGGATTCCTGGCAAAATTTCAGTTTGAAAAGGGTGGTTTTGGTCGACTTTTAGTGCAACCCACTGTATCAAATCACCCCGCAATTCATCCTTCATTTGACGGTAATCTGCGTGTGAACACGTGCATGGGACGAAAAGGCCACCACGGGTATAGTCGGTCCCACCCCTTGAACACGCTAGACGGTTCAGATCGTCCAACAGTCGACGATGGTGGCCCATTGATCATCGACTGTGCGGATGTTGGAAAAGAAATAGGATTTTTAATTTTTAAAAACAAAGATCGGGTCAGCATGCCGTTGACCGGACTCTCCGGTCCGGTGCACGGCTAGTGTGCTGCACTGTGTGTGCGCACATCAGCAGGTGGGGTCCACTATGATGTTTATGAGAAATCCGCTCCGTTCACCCATTTTACCATCTAATTTAAGGGGTTGAGACCAAAATTGAAGCAGAACCAAAGATCGGGTGGGCCCCAGATCGATGATTTATGGGCTGATCTGTCCGTTGGGCCACTTCTACAGGGATTCAAGGGCTAAATTTTGACGTGTACGGTTAATTTAGGGTCCTCAGGCCAGATATAAAGTTTCGAGCTAAACGGATGGTGGGAACCTTGTGATCTTATATTCAAGATGACTTTCGGGCCCTTTTTACTTCAATCACTTGATTTTCTCGAATCTTTGGCGTGTAAATTCTTTGATCTCGGTCTCCTTCGTTCTGTCACTTACTTTGGTGATTTGTGAGCATCAAATTCATGCTTTTAGCATCATTTTTCAGTCCAAGCTCTTAAATTCACCTTGCAACATAAACGTGATTAAAATAGGACATTAAACATTATCATGTTCATAAAATTATGTAATAATTGGGGTCTAATATGCAATATTTAACCCTCAACACAATCTCCAACCAGCATTTTGCTAGTCCCGAGCAAAGTATGTGAAAATGTTTTAAGAATTACGAGACAATTTCTATAAACTTGAGTGATTTTTGAAAAATAATCTACATACTAGAATTCTAAGATGCATTAATGTTGAGCATTACCTTCTCCTAAACTCAAGCACATGGTAAAGGATAGTGTTTGCAGTCATCCATGAGTCCCATCATGAAGACCCGACTCGGATCGAGTTGAGACCTATGCCATTGCTACCGCTTTGTCATTGCAGTTCCGACGTCGCGTCTTGTGCGTCCATCAGGCGTGTAGATCATAACTTGCGTGCATTTCATTTTCTAAGCCCTTGATCATGATCATGTGGCCCACCTAGGGATGGTGTGTACGGATTTCTAGGTAGGTCCCATCTCTTGGAATTATTTCCAACACACACCACCCACACACTACCTAAACCCTATCCTCTACACCACTCACTACCCACACACTACCCATCCTTACCCCAAACCTATAAGTCTATGAACTTTATTTATATCGCCCTACTTTTCATGATGGGTTTCCCTATCCAAGGTGAGAGAACTCATGATTACTCTCTCTCCCTCTCTCTCTTTCTTTTCTAGCAAATTTCCATACTCTCCCTCTCATTTCTCTCTACTCTCTTCCCTCCTTCTTTCTCTCTTGCAAAAAAATAAAATAAAATTCAGCCCCATTTTCTCTCTTTTCCACTTCTCGTCCTTTTTCCTCTCAATCCCTCCATTGAAAACTCATCACAACCATTCATCTTGCTTCCTTGGACAGTTAGAAGCTTGGAGTGGAGTTTTGATAAAGATCTTAAGGTGGGTGTGCATGTAATTGCAAAAATTTAGATTTCTTTCATTTCTTACTTGTTCTTCCTTTCTTTTTTATGTTGAAGCTTGTGGGGCCCATCAAATGATGGTGGTGGCCCCCAAGATTTCATGCATGGGGTTCATAGCCCCATCTTACTTGCATGCATGTTCCATGCAAGGGGTCATTCCTCATGGACCCCTACATGGCTTTTCCTTCCTTGATCAAGGATTTTTAGGTCATCTAGACCCTTGATCCTTAGTGGAGATTGCATCTCCACCATAGATCTCAAGTTGAAATCCTATGATCATGTAGATCTTGTATATCTCGTGATAGTGGAATGTGTGTGCATGAGTGATGAGGGGAAGGGCTTTAATGTGGCGGAGACCCTTCCCTTGTGGATGAATCCATATTTTCCTTTGTTGATAACTTGCTGATCATGAGTGTGTGGCCCACCTTGTGGACCAAAAATATCCAGACCATCCATGGAGGGTAGATGTCCATGATAGTCCACCCTTGGATGTTGGAGCCCCCTTATCTACCTATATGGGGCACATGCAAGGGGTATTTTATAATGGGAAGGGTCTGGATGTTTGTGGGACCCACTAGGGTGGTCCATACCATGATTTTCTTAGATTAAATCCCCTTTTAAATAGTGTTTATATTTATTTATTTTTAGTCATATCTTGCTATCCAGAACTATCTGGACAAATTTTTGGGTCATTTTGAGGCCAGATTTTTGGACATTTGGAGGGGTGTTTGGTCCCATGTAATATATATTTCTTGAAGGTGTGGACCCCACCTATAATCATGCCAAATTTCAGCCCATCTGACCTTTATTGGGGTCCCAAAGGTGTGGTCCAAGTGAGGTGGACAGTCTGAATTTTCTGCATTGTTTCAGCAACATTCTACCCTGGACAGGTTGGAATTCCGAAATTTACTAAAATACTTTAGGTGTCTAAAAATTATGAAAATTTACAGAGAGATTGACCACTCATGTTAGGACCCACCTACAAAATTTTGGGGCCAATAGATGCATGTACACACCATGGTGGTGGTTGGATCGGCCCACTATAATATGGTGTCCAGATCAGTCCGATTTTCATGATAGATTGATTTATTTAAATGAATTAAAATATTTATAGATGTCCAAAAATTCTAAAATTTTATATGGGCATGGTCCACTCACGTTAGGACCTACTTACCAAATTTTAGGGCCAATGGACCCCTGTACACATCGTGGTGAGGGCCGGACTGGCCCACCCCGTTGGGACGTCCAGGTCTGTTCGATTTTTGGACAGATTATTTTGTTTAAATTAATTAAATACTTAGGAATATCTAAAAATTTTGAAATTTTTTGGAGGTGTGTCCCATCCATGGAAGTATCACTCTGTAAAATTTCAGCCCTAATTGACTCCATTTGGGCATCCAAAAGAATGGGCCAAGATGGTTAGACTGCCAGATTTTTCTGCTGTGCAGTCCAACAATATGCCTTGATAAAAACCATAATTAAAAAATGTTTCCTTTGATGGTGGGCCACTGTTTTGGGTTTCCTCTTATTGTACGCATGATGAGGGACCTTGGCCTTTAATTTTTAGAGTTTTTGAGGCCCTGGACCCACTCTAATGGAGTGCCTAAATTTAGGACAACAACGTGCATAACAGAAATTTCCTGTATATTATTGTTCCCTTTGTTATTTCAGAACTTTTGGGCCCCATCCCATTCGGCTTTGTGTATGATTAGTTGGGGACCCATCCCTGATGTTCTAGGGACCATTGGGGCCATCATTATGGGGCCCACCATATTGAGAAAATTGGGTATTTATTACTCCTTTATATTTTATAATACTTTTGGACTTAATCAATGCCTTTTTGGGTCTCCATTGATGATCATTTGTGGGACCCAAATATAAACCTGATTTTGAGACTTCTTAATGGGCCCAGATTAGGCTAGAATGTCCAAGCTTGTCCTAGTCATATGTTGCGCTGACTTCCACCATTTTGATGAACTTATAAGTTGAGATAAGGGTGGTATTGGGCCCTTGATCGCCCACTTAGATTGCTAGTTGTTGGGCTGATGTAGTGGGGCCCATTTCACCCAACTTAAACTTATTTTTAAGCCATATTTTTTTGTACTCATGGGTTACCCATTAAGTTCAACTGAATGTATGAGTCCTATGGCCATTGGGACTTAGGCCTTGGGCCTTGATTCCCCTCCTTGGGCCCATATTGTTGAAAGTAGTATTAGACCCTTTTTCTCATGCCTTTATGTGGAGATTATATGTGTGGTTTGGATGTGGGCCTTGGGCCTTATAGCTATATGGATTATGGTTGGTTATACCTTAGGAAAATGGTGGTTAAATGTCTCCATTATGGACTCCTCTAAGTGTGGTTGAATGCCCACCTTAATCTCTTGCTAGGCTCATCTCTATATTATTTTAGCCCGTAGCTTGTATGCTTAGTCTTGTGGGCTACCCAAGTAAATGAGCCCCCACTAGAGGTTGTATTCCTTATGAGGAATTGGTTAAGTACCTAGACCCTTCATGGTTAGGTAGGGAGTTCATCTTCACCTCATTGACACCCCTATTCATCTTCATGACCCACTCCCATACGCACCATATGCATGCTTGGTTGAGGTATAATTGGCCATGGTTATGCCATTGTATAGGACATGTTAGTATCTCTCCGAGAAATGGATGCTTGAGATTGATGCATGGGTGATTGTGTGATTCATGCATCTGATATTGCATAGCTTGTGGATATCCGCCCTTATTTCATCAGGGCCTTGCCTGCATAGGGGTATTCGTGGATGGCCATATGTGTGGACACCAAAAATATTAGTTGAGCATACGAGGTGTATAGGATGCCCATGGGTGAAATTTTCAAAACTTCTATGGTACCAAGGATCTGCTCCAATGCCGTGACCGGGTGGGATACATGAGCGCATGAGGGCCTTATACCGTTAGTCCGTGACTCCCACTGTCGTATAGTCGGCTGGATAGGGGTGTGGCCTTACCTGCTAGTGTGTAGGGAGCATTGCTAGGCTGAGTCTGACTAACTCGTAAATGGGTCTGCTACCGTTAGGCCTTGCTGGTGATTGGCTGTCCATAGGCAGGTAGTCAGGTCTCTTACGCTCATTTGACTGTGCGGGGTCTGTAGAGCGACAGTTATTCAGCAGTGCAATGGACCCCGGTGTTTTCCTTATGATCAGAAATGTACTTGACTTGTGGTTTGGATATGAGCACTGACATTACTTGCATCGCATTAGCATTGGCTGTACAAGCCCCTTCATGCATTGCCTTGGTATGACACCTAGTACTCATTGCATCTTATTCATGATAAACCTAGGTAACCTCATTGATCATGCTTCTCTCCTTGTATCTCCTACTACTCTTCTGTGTACCATTATCACACACCTACACCACCCTCTAAGCTTTTATAAGTATATGCATGATTGATGTGTGCAGGAGATTCTAGGCAAGTATTGTAGCGGCAGAGCGTGGAGTCGAGCTGAGCATTTGAGGACTCTAGTGTTGCCGACCTTCTCTCCTTTCCTTTTTATCTCATGTATGTCCTTTTGGACCTTATGTATGATTGTAAAAGTTCAAATTTATAGTAGATTTTGCGATGTGTGCCTTTGTTATTCTCAGATGTTCTTGCTGTGATCTTGGGTATGCTCGTATTGATAATGATTATATTATTATGAAAAATTCTCCTTATAGGATCCCAGGATCGGAACCTGCCTCGGAGGCTGTTATGACCAGAACCGGCCATCGGGTTCCTTGTGATTTCAGTTACCGAGTTTGGGGCGTGACAGTACCCTTGTACAACCAGCCTAACCTTGTTTCTAATTATGTTACCAAGTTCATCAGACTTATTCTTAAAAATCCATTTTTTTCCAATAATATGTTTATCAGTTGGTCTTGGAATTAAATACCAAACATTATTTCTTACAAACTGATTGAGCTCTTCTTGCATAACAACAATCCAGTTTTCATCAGTAAGGGCTTCTTTTACGTTAGTTGATTTCATCTGAGATGTAAAGCATACGTAGTTACACATATCTTCTAATTGTTTACGAGTGCATACACCAGTGAGGGGATTTTCAAGGATTTGATCAGTAGGATGATCTTTATTTGATCATCGTTCAGTGTTATTTTGATTAGATGAAGAGTCTGATTTATCAATTAGAAGAGCCTCATCATCTTCTGAACTTGAGAGAGGTGTATTCAAATGATCATCAATGATCACATTAATAGATTCTTGTATTACACCGGTCCTCTTGTTAAGTACCCGATATGCTCAACTATTGAGCATCGTTTAGTGTTATTTTGATTAGATGAAGAGTCTGGTTTATCAATTAGAAGAGCCTCATCATCTTCTTAACTTGAGAGAGGTGTATTCAAATGATCATCAATGACCACATTAATAGATTCTTGTATTACACCGGTCCTCTTGTTAAGTACTCGATATGCTCGACTATTCAGAGCATATCCTAAAAATATCCCTTCATTACTTTTGATGTCAAATTTACCCAGATATTCTCGGTCAAGCAAAATATAGCATTTACTGCCGAAAACTTGAAAGTATTTGACAAAAGGCTTCTTATCAAACCACATCTCATAAGCCGTTTTATTATTAGATTTTCTAATATAAACACGGTTAATTATATAACAAGCAGTATTTGCGGCTTCAGCCCAGAGATTTTTAAGAAGCTTCATACTATTTAACATTACATTTACCATTTCTTGAAGCACCCTATTTTTCCTTTCCACTACCCCATTTTGTTGTGGTGTTTTGAGAGCAGAATATTCATGTGATATTCCTTGGTCATTACAAAATTTCTCCAAACTTCTATTTTCAAACTCAGACCCATGATCACTATGGATCTTAGTGACTTGTAATTCTTTTTCATTTTGGATACGTTTAAGTACCCTTTTTTACTTCATCGAGAGTCTCAGATTTCTCTCTTAAGAAGACTACTCAAGTATACCTGGTAAAGTCATTTACAATGACTAGAATATACTTCTTGCCACCTTGACTCTCCGTTCTAGTTGGTCCAATAAGATCCATGTGAAGAAAAGATCCATGTGAAGAAGTTCGAGTGGTTTAGATATGACATTGAAGCTTATCTTTTTGTGAACACTCCTAGTTTGTTTACCAATTTAGCACTCGCCACATATCTTATCCACTTTCTTTATTTGGGTAGACCTCTTACCAAATCACTTTTGCTCAATCTATACAAGTTGCGGTAGTGTACATATCCTAAGCGCTTTTGCCATAATTTGGTCTCATCGGTATGGACCATGTAACACGATAGCTTAGATGAGCTTGAGTTACTAACTATGTAGCAGTTCTCAGAAGTTCTATGACCAGTTAATATTACAGAACCATTCTTATTTAAGATTTCACATTTTTGGTTTGAAAACTTTACATTGTGATTATTATCGCAAATTTGAGAAATGCTTAATAAATTATGTTTTAAACCTTCTACATATAAAACATTCTCAAATAGAGGGAGGTTAGGGAGTTAAACCGTACCTTGGCCAAAATTTTGCAGTTGCTACCATCACTGAATGTGACTGAACCATCAATTATGTCTTTAAGACTGGTGAACAAACTTTTGTTACCTGTCATATGTCTGGAGCAACCACTATCCAGGTACTGCTTTGAATGGCTTGTGGCTTTGAATACGGTGTGGGCAACCAAATAAGCAACCTTAGGGACCCATTTCATTACAGTTTTAAGTTTAGGAACATAGTAGTATTCTTCTGATTATAATTGTTATACGTCCTATCCACTGAGTTAGATTTTAAGAGTACCTTAAGCAAGTCTACAATTTTCTCAGCTAAAGGATTATGATTATGATTTTTATAGTTGATATGGTTCTTTTTAGGATTTAAGGACTGAAAAGTTTTAGTCGTTTTATAAATATTTTGATTCAAACTTTTCCCTTTTGAGTTAGAAGACTCTCCTTTAACAAATTTAGGAGGAGTATTCTTATATTTGGGAAGAGTATTTTTATCGTAGCCCGATCCAGATCGATCACCACATTTTCTGGATCCAGATAGAAAATTTTCTAATTTAGGGTCACCTTGGGCATACCTCCATGTGTCCTTTAAACTCAAAAGTGAAGAGACTTCTAATTTCAGGTTTTCATTTTTAGATTTTAAGTTTTTAACCTGGGATGTTTTGAAATCTATGTCACACTTAGTTTTTTCAAAGCAATCTAAAAGGTGTGATTTTTTCAAAACCAGAATATCAAAATTCTCTTTCAATTTTAAAAAATTTTCTTTCTAAAGTTTTAATTTAACAGCTATTTTACAACTTTCCCTATATAGGGCATCATAAGCATCCTGAAGATCTTCTTCATTTTCATAATCACTTCCCAGATTTTCTTCACTAGTTGTATCATAATATGAGAAAGCGAACTTGGCTAGAGTTATTAGGGCTTGTAGGAAGGTTCATCCCATGTAGCCAACATACCTTTCTTTTTTATGTTTGTCATTTTCAGGACATCTATTTGCTAGATGCCCATATTCATGGCAGTTGTAGCACTGGCTGTCTTTTAAATATTTTCAATTTTTAGATCTTAATCTTTTCTTTTCAACAGGTTTTTGAACATCAACCCTCTTTTTACTTTTGAAAATCTTGTAAAACTTTTTAGCTAGAAGGGTCATATCATCTTCAGAAGTTTCTAAATCAGAAATGTTATTTTCATGAGAAATACTTTTAGAAGATTTAAGGGCAATAGATTTACCTTTCGGAACTTTAAAGTTTAACTCGTAGGTTTGTAAAAAACCAACTAGTTCTTCAACCTGCATATGGTCTGTATCACGAAGTTCCTGAATGGCCGTGACTTTCGAATTGAACCTTTCAGGTAGTGAGCGTAGTATTTTTGCACTTACTTTACTTTTTGGGATGCTATCTCCAAGACCCCACATAGAGTTGACTATGTTATTCAACTTAGTATAGAAGTCCATGAATGTTTCACTTTCTTCCATATGTATTTCCTCAAACCTAGTGGTGAGGATTTGTAGTTTAGATTTCTTGACAATAGTCGTACCCTCGTGTGTCATTTCTAAGATATCCCAGACTTGTTTTGCAGTATCACAAGATATAATTCTCTTGAATTCATCTGGTGATAGTGCACAAGTAATTGCATTTAAAGCCTTCGGATTGGCACTACTCTCAGTTCTCTGAAGAGTGGTCCAAGTGCTATAAGGAGCAACTTTTAGAGTTTTAGTTCCATCAAGGCCTAGAACTCCAACAGTAGGTGGAGTCCATTTAGTTTCTATGGATTGCCACACATTCTCATCAATAGACCTCAAGAATATTCTCATTCTTAGAGCCATCAATGGTAGAGGCCTAATGAAAGAAAGGTTATCAAAATTTGACATCTTAAAAGCTCAGATCGGTTAGCTCAGGAATTAAATCCAAATAAACAAGCTATTAGGCTCTGATACCACTTGAAAAGGCCAAGCTATATGTCTTAGAGGGGAGGGGGGTGAATAGGACTGTACCAAATAAAAAATAATAAGCGGAATATAAACAATAGTAGCTAAATGAAATGCAAATAACCAAAGGAAATAACAACATCAAAAATCAAGTATTGAGAGGTTGATACAAACTTGGTTCTAAGGACAACCTGACACCAAAAACCAATGGTTTATGGCAGGACAACCTTACTAGAATGTGGGTGAGTATCAAAAACTCAAACTGAAGAGGAAATGAATGAAATAGAATCTAATCTATTACAACATTCACCACACAATACTGAAATGTAAAGATTACAACATTCACATTTACAAATACATCCCACAATCTTATATCATAAAAGATAAAGAAATAAACCACACATCCACCAAACACAAAGAATTATAGTGGTTCGCTTGTGTGTACACAAACTATTAAACAACAGCCATACAACTACTCCACTCCTAATATCCACTCCCTCGGGATATTAGCGTTCACTAATCAAAATAGGTTTTTCAAGGTTCACCTAAAACCTTCACAATTGTGTCTTTCAAGTGGGCTTACACAATTTAAAATCCCACGTTCTCAGTTTTCTGGATCACCTTAGACAAACCAAAAATGAGATTTTCTGGAACAATCTTACAAACCAAAAAGGAATTGAATTACAGAAAAGAAAATACTTATTTGTATGACGATTCTGAAGCAACCCGGTAGAACTAACTTGATGACGACGTAGATGTTCAACATTCAGTCTCACAAGTGTATAAGGTTTTAAGTCTAGATGATTTTTAATTAAATCAGTAAGGGCTCTGTATTGATTTTGATCTCAATAAAGGGTGAATCGAATATCCCTTTTCGATATAAGAATGGAATAGAGATTCAAAATCAAATTATGAGAGCTACTTTAAAGAATCTAAAATATGCACAAAATAGCTTAAAATGTACTCGAAATAAACTCAGAGTGATTGCTTAAGAATGATAAGAATTGAATAGAAAACTCTGAAATTCGAACACTATTTATAGGTGAAAAATCGGTTCGCACGATTGGCCTTTGGTTAGCTACAACTTACCTTATCCAAATAAATTTTCAAAAATTTTGGCGCGATAAGATTTTTCAGTTGCACGACTAGCCTTGTGGATCCCACAAGTGGTCAAGTGGCCTGCTCAACTGGTCGTGGACACCACATGACTGGTCGTGTGATTTCAGATTACACGCTGGAAAATGAGTCGAGCACTGCACGGCTAGTCGAGCACTATTCACACGACTGGTCGAGAGTTTCCAGGACTGGTCGTAGACCAACAGAAAATTTCTGAAAATTCATAAAAAATCCTGGACTGGTCGAGGAAATATTAGGACTGGGTCGAGTTAGTGTTAGGGCTAGTTGAAATAACAGAATTTTACACTTATAAAATTACCAAAATGACCGATCGAAAGTATGAGATGATCTAATCATGATCTAAGGTCAATCTAGGTCAATCATACCTTATTTGTGAGATAAAACATATGAACACTTAATAAATTTATCTCTTCAGTAGCTTTAATTCTTGCAATTTTAAAGTTTGAACTCGACATACCAAACATGATCTTCAACTAGGTCTTAAGTTCTTGGACTTTTCTGGTTCTAAATCTTGAACCGCAATATTTTTGAAAACTAAGTCTTCACTCAATATATGAAAGTCTTCACTTTCTTCCAGTTTGAAGATCTCGGTAAGTTCATCGTAAATATCAGCAAGATAGATTTCGCACGATCAGAACGAACGTCGAAGATTCAATGTGAACAGATGCACAAGCTTGATATAAATCAAGATACAAACTTGAATTGGTTTGTCACACAAAAATTTGATAATACTTAGTGAAAGTGTCCTGGTTTGTCAATTAGCGTGAGTGTTGAGTTAGTTAGACTACAGAGCCTGATAGGAAGATTAATTTAAGCGTCTGCCTCAACCGGATGTGTGTAAACTCGCCACAGGTAAATCTAAGCCTCACATCCCTTGTCCCAAATCACCAGGTATACTAAAACCCTTAAAAATGTTAGAATATCATAGGGTTTTTTGGGTAAGAAAACGTTTTTAAAATAAGAAAATTCTCTAAGTTTTCTTACTTGTCGATTTTATCGATACACATCTCGATATGATCGACCTATGCTGTTGAGTCCTCTATGCTCCATCGATACCATAAAAAAGAGGACCAAATATGTCCAGCAACCTTATACACATCTGGACGGAATTATCGATGTATCGATACACCTATCAATATCATCAATATTCAAATCTCGAGTCTATCAAAGTTTACTCGATAATATCGACAGACAGATTTTTGGCACCCCTGTTTTTACTTTAAAATATCATATAAGCATCAATATATCGAAACCTCCTCGATACCATCGAAATTCAAACCTCGATAATATCGGAAGGCATTAGATGATATTAGTCTTGCGCGCCAAGTTCTCCAGCAAAATATTTCAGGGTGGTTTATCTATGATCGAGGGTCACTCGATAGAATCGATATTCAAATATTGATGATATCGATGTCATATCGATTGCATCGAGCATGGACATAAACTGTCCAACAAGCTTTATGAAAAATTCTTTTTATTTATCGATGCATCGATATGACTATCAATATCATCGACATTCAAATTTCGATGATCTCGAAAGTCCCTCGATCATTCATGAAAACCTGAAATATTTCAAGTCAAGTCTCTCTCATTTTTCAAGTGTCGGTGGATCGAACCTATTGAGGGTCAAATATCGCATATCAGACCTCGATTAGTGCCAGATTTTACATACACAATAATGCTTAATGAAGTATTTTAATTGTGTTTTGTTGCAGGATGCAATCGGGGCGTTGATTAAAGCGACACTAAAAGTGTGGATTTGGCGCTTTCGAAATTCACCGAGAAGCAAGGGACGGATCCTAGGGGACCAAGATCGACAAATTTACACGCCTGAGACCCAGAAAAATCGAAAGCGAAGCTCAAGTGGCGAAATTGGTACACATGCGCAAGATCACGGGGTTCCCACCATCGGTTGGCTCGAAATCTTACATATGGCCTGAGGACCCTAAATGAACCGTACATGTCGAATTTCAGTCCCTGGAGCCTTGTGGAAGTAGCTCAAGTGACAGATCAGCCACTAAACCGCTGATCTGGGGCCTACTTAATACCTGGATTTGCTTCAATTTTGGTCCCAAAGCTTAAAATGATATGACAGAGTAGATGGATGGGACGGATTTCACTAAAACATCAAAGTGGACCCTATTTTGCAGTGCATGTACACCATGTACATGAATATTCATGCTTGCGCCGAACAAAGCAGTCGGTCGACATACTGGCCAGCCAAACGTTTCTTCAAAAGCCCGTTCGGACTCTGGTGCGAACCGAACAGAGAAGCATCGGTTGATGCTGTGGACCCCACCCTTCATAAAAAACGTTGATCTGGACCGTCCATTGGTCTCCTAACATGTTTTTTATGACTTCCTAGATGGCAGAATTTTAGACTATAGCAGAGGATGGTTTTCCAACCATTCAAACACCAAACGAACGGTCGAGTGAGATCTCTGGTGGACCACACCTAAATCAAACTAATCTTGACACTCCTGAACGGTTTTTCGAGAGCATTCCATTGGACAGAGTGAATTTCGTGGATATCAAAAGGGGTGGGCCCCACCGACAGACAGAGCTCTTGCGAAAGCTCCGTTACGTGATCCGAAAAAACCGGACGTTCCGAATTTTCTTGACCCATCATCAACGATCGGATGGCCGATCTGAACCGTCCATTGTGAAGTTCGCTCAAAAACGTCCCAAGGGACGGTGGTTCGTGGGAAACTAAGCAAGGAAAGTGGTGTTAGTTGCGTGTTTTCTTGGCTGCGTGAAGAAAGTTACGCACGCTGGTGCGTATCAGCAACGTCATTTTTTTTAGCCGACTTCTCCGACTCCTGCAAGGAAACAGCAACCTCCCTTGCCTATAAAAGAGAAGAAAAGAGAAAGAAAATACTCACGGCTGGAAGCTTGGAAGCTTGGAGACGTGGAGACGTGAAGAGAGAAAGAGAGAAAAAAAAAAGAGTTTATTTTTTTTATTTTATTTTTTTAGCTATTTTATTTATTTATTTTATTTTGAGAGATCTAGTCCACTCATGTGTGGCTAAATCCTCTTAGCTAGGTCTAAGAGGTGAAGCTTGTAGCATGATGGGATGCCTCTTTGCTTGTGCCTTTGTTTAGACTGAATTTGATGTTGATTTGGGTTTTTATTAAGGGAATGTTTTCAGTCTTTAATGGTCTGTTGTGACTGAAATTACAATGGGTCTGCGATGGCTTTGAGCATGTTTTTTTCCTCTTTATACTTATGACATCAGGAAGCCCTGTTGTTCACCATTGTCTCCTGGGCATGGTCGGATGACGGTACTCTTTTTTTTTTATCTTCATAAACATGTTGACTGGTTGGTAATTAGTTTAATTCTGTTGTTTGCTTTGTCTCCTGGGCATGGTTTGGTGATGGAATCCATTCTAGTTCATATACCTCTCATCTCTTGAAAACTTTATCAACGGCAGTTCAGTTAATTTCCCTAATTTTTAATCCAAGCATAAGATCTCCCTGATCTCTACAAGTGGATCCTTTGAATCCCTAGTTCCCTTCCTTTGAATCCTCTTAAGTTTTACATTACTATTTCACTATTATTCCTCAAAATTCATCTGATTTTGAATTCATCTTAGTCTAGTTCTAGTTCTGGTAAATTTCAGATAACGTACAGGTTTCAGTCCCTTGGGATTCGACCTCGGTCTTACCGAGTTTATTACTACATCACAACCCTATACTTGGGGAGTGAACAGAACCTCTCATCGATGGAATCAAAGTTTGAAATCCGATGACATCGACAATCGTTTTGATTCATCGACTAGCTGGCAAAAGGTTTCAAAAGCATATGACATTGAGTTCGAGTCATCGAGCGGACCATCGATGCTATCGAGAGTATACGCTCGATGATATCGAACCTACTCGATGATATCGAACTCTGTCATAAATGTGACCGTTTTATATCCGTTGGAACCTTTTGCCTATATAAAGAGGACTTGTCTATTGTTGCTATGAGAGAAAGAAGAGAGAGCTTTTGAGTATTTAACCTTAGATCTTATACCCAAAGCCCTTTCTCTCAATGGAGTTCATCTTCCAATCCACCCTCACCATTAATATTCAATAGAGTGGATTAGGTAATGAACTTTCGCATTCAAGGATCCTTCAGCTACTACCTTAATGGCAAATCATGAAGCTATGATGCCTTAAATACATAGATGATTGAAATCTCTCTATCTTTCCTATAGGAAAATCTTTTGAGAGTATAATTTCATCATAACCTTGACCCAACCCGTCATCATGCATTGGTACATCTTTTGAGTTGTGGATCAAAGAGACTGAAGACTCTTCATTAACAAAGGAGGAGATCTTCATCAATGTGCTTAATGAGACTCATCCACTTATCTGTAAGTACCTAGAGTCCAGAGGACACTTGTGATCACTCCTTTTTAAGATTGGGTCCTAGGTGTTTCTCACTCTTTCAAGCTCTTGAAGGAGGCCTCCGGCGGAATGTACGTGGTGGGTGCGTTGTGTGGACCTTTGCTTTGTAGAGAGCATAAACATCTGGTTGAAGGTGAACCAGTCAAAACCTTAGGTTTGAGGTGAACCGTGTGAAACCTCGGGTTTGGGGTAAACCGCGTAAAACCTCCATTAGGGTCTTATGAAAGATCCTTGGCCAGTGTGCCTAAAAGTGGGTGCGTTGTGTTGACCCTTGCTCGTGAGAGCATAAACGGTCAGCCTCAGTGTAGGTTGTAAAGGTTGAAGGTAAACCCGATTTAAAACCTTAGGTTTGAGGTGAACCGCTGTGAAACCTTCTTAGTGAAATCCAGCACACTCAAGGGTTGAGTGCGTTTGCCGGGAGTGGAGTAGAATGATCGTCGAACCACTATAAAAATGACTGTATTTGAGATTGCTATTTTTCTGAATGTGTGATTTACTTTGATATTTTCATATTTGAATATCTGAGATCACACCTCACACACATACACAGTCATATCCATTATAAACTAGTTCGCATACTGTTCACTTATTACATAGTTTGTGATTGGATCCTCTACTAGGCTTGGAAGCCAGTAGAGTTATTTTTGAGTAATCCTAATATGAGCTTGTTGTTAGGATTAGTGCAATAGGATTTTAAATAAATCATAAAAACTTTAAAAGTCCTATTCACCCCTCTAAGACATATTGGCATATCCCTACTTCAACTAAAGCAGTCTTCACCGCTATTTCACTTAGGGTTTATCAACATAACACTTTCAAACTATCCTAGAACAACTTGGAAAGAAAATTATCCTAACAGTATAAAGTCAACTATCCTAGAATGACATAAATCAAACTACCCTAATCCTATGAAAGCAGGGGAAAAGCTACTCAGTCATGCTGCAAGGTTCCTCCTCCGGCCAATATCTTGATAAATTTCTCAGTAGGTTTCTCAACAAGATCATTCAAAAGCCCTTTTTGCAATAAGCTTGGATGCCCTGGAGCATGAATTTTCAAAGAAATTTATGGACCTCAGCATAAGGTTTCCTTTTAATTTCCTGAGGTGTCTAAAGTATATATGATTCACCTGTGACAGAAAAAGTTTCAGAGTTAGTACCCTATAGTGAATCAAAGACTACACATAGATGAAATTCAGAAAAATTCTCAGAAAGTGATATAGTAAGTCTCGACACATTCCGAAGCTTCAGACTGCGGCTCAATTTCTAGCTCCTCCTCCCTTAATGGTAGACATTTAGGATCTAGGGAAGGAGGGGCTTCAGAATAAAGGTTCTCTAGGTCCATGATAACTACCGAGATATTATCTTGTGAGGCATTCACTATGTCTTTATCATGGGATCTTTTGAATCTGCAAAGTGTGCCAAGTAATCATCCAAAGAGTTGAGAAATTCAGTTGAGAGTAACTCATTTTCTACATTGAAGCTTGTGATGATCTGCCCATGGATTCCATTGTTTCTGGAAGTGGATGGACGCATGCTCGCTTGATCTTGCCTTGCACGGACAGATTGAAAATCAATAGGGGAAGCATTGGTGTGAACACTCTATTTATTGAAGCTACTCAGTAGAGGCATTGAATTGTCTAAAGTATACAGCTTAGATGGTGGCCTCAACTAGGTGGTTTCAAATTCCAAAGTCATATCGAGCAACTCATCTCTCTCCCGAATGATATAATCATTCAATTTAGGGGAGTGGTCCAAACATGTCTCACAAGAGTTAGAAGGGTCGATCGTAAGGGGATCATCCTCCACATTTAAATTAGCCATGTCAGATGAGTGGAGTAGCTCATTATGACTGATAACTTCATGTACTTCTTGATCATTGACCTGGGCCAAACTTGAGATTGATTCTAAGGAAATTTGGGTTGAACATTCAAGATCGTCATCCCAATACTCATCATCTTCCAATTCAATGCAGTATACACTTAGGATGGGATTGCTTTCCTCACATTCTACTCCTAAATTGGGTTAAGGTTCGAATAAACTAACCTCTCCCTCATCATTGAAACCAAGTATGTCATGTGAGTGAAGTGTGTCATCATCATTATATTTGAAAGACACCCACATCTCTTAATCATTCTTTTGAATAGTTATCGAGATTGACTCATCGGGAAATTGAACTGTATGCTCATTAATGGAATCCAACTCATCATTCCAAATTCCAGAGTTCTCCACAACTGCATCACATGAACTCCACTGTTGAATATCTTTTCTAAGTTCTTGTAGTCTTTGAAGTGTATTTTGTTGGCTGAGCTCTAGTGTTTGGAAGAAATTTTGAATTGAATTCTCTTGGATTGTGTTTGGTTGAATTTCAAAGGTAGAGGACCCAAGAGAATTATCACTATGATGCATTGCTAGTTCATCTTCCCAACGTTGATGTGTCCACTAATCATAGTCATATGAATCATAGGTGGGAGAATATGATGGTTGTTAATACATATTATCAGCCATAATATAATCTCTCATTATTTTCTTCTTATTTGATGGTTGATAATAACTCTCACTCCCATAATTATGATAATCCTAACACTCACGTACTATTAGTGGGGTATAGTTGTTCTCCTGTATATTATTGCATAAGGACTTCTTAACCAATGGAGCAGTATATTCCGGTCGATTTTCAATGATGGTTTCAAAAGAGTTTTGAGACATGGGTTGATTTCTATCATAATCATCGTACATCTCTTCATACTTTTTCGCAATCTCAAAAGCTATCTCAGCATATTGACGTTCCCACTTGTGCATATACATGGTGAAACCCTAATCCTGAACCTAATCCAAAAAAAAAAAAAAATCCTACAGCAAATATGGAAAGTAAGTAGAGGAATAGTTAGAAGGAAGTTACCAAATTAGAAGTTCCTATGTTAAGATCCTGCAAAAGAAAACAGAATAAATTAGTTTCTAAAATTAGAAATTTTAAAGTTAGAAACTTTCTAAAATAGAAAGTAAACTAGTTTCTAAAAAAGGAAAATTTCTAAAAATAAAAAAATAGAAAGTTTTTAAAAACAAATTAGGAAAGTTCTAAACCTAAAATTATAAAGAACGTTAGTTTCTAAAAATATAAGAAAACCTAGAATTAGAAAGTTTCTAAGAATAGAAAATAAAACCTAATCAAAAATAGAAAAATCAGAAAGAGATTACCAATTTAGAAAGTCTATATCAGGGTCCTACAAAACAAGAAAGTTAGGTTAGTTTCTAAAAATCAAACAGGAAAACTCTAAACCTAGAAAAACCCTAATCTTAACCTAATTCTAAAATCAATTAATCTCAGAAAAATGCAACCGTCAATCCTAGGCAACGGTGCCAAAAACTTGTTCACAACCCCAAGTGTAGGGCTGCGATGTAGTAATAATCTCGGTGAGATCGAGGTTGAATCCACAGGGACTGAACCTTGTACGTAAACTAAAAGTAACTCGAAGTAAAACTAGACGAAGATGTAACCTAAACCAGAGAAATTTAAGAGAATAATGATGAATAACTTTAACTAAAACTTGTAAAATTCAAGGGTGGGAAACTAGGGTTTCCAAGGATCCACTTGTAGAGATCAGGGAAATCTATACTTGATTCATGAACACAATTGGATTTAGAGTCCCATCTTCATCCAGTTGGAGGATATAACATTAAAAATCAAATTTGAACTTTCTTTGATCCAGTTTTCAAGAGATGAAAGGTATGAGAATAAGAATTGATTTCATCACAAAACTATGTCCATGAGACAAAGTAAACAATAGAATTAATCAATTTGAAAGAATTATGAATGTTAGGAAGGATTCCATCATCCAACCATGTCCATGAGATGATGGCGAACAACACGGCTCCTACGCTCACAATCATAATAATGAAAAGAACATACTCAAAGCTATTGCAGATCCATTGTAATTTAAGTCACGATAAATCATTAAAAACTATAAATATTTCTTATAATCAAACCAAATCAAAGATAGTTCAGCGTAACATGAATCAAAGCCATAAACAACGCCCCATCACGCTACAAGCTTCGCCTTTTAGCCCTAACTAAGAGGTTTAGCTCATCATAGACATGACGAAACTAAGATCTCTTAAAAAGATAAGGGAAGAGGAAAACGAACTAAAGAGGAAGGATGGGAAGAAGGATCGATGGCTGGCCGACTCCACGTCTCTCTCTCTCTATGCTTCTCACGTCCAAGCACCCAAGATTCTTGAATGAATTTCTCTCTCTCTCTCTCTCTCTCTCTCTCTTCTCCTTTTATACATTAGGAAGGTCAGTTGGAGGTGGTGTGCGTAGCTTTTACGCATAAGGGCTGAAGTCGGTGGAGAGAAGTCGTGCGTAACCTGTATGCACGTTGTGCAGCCGCGAAACGTAAAAGCTTGCATTTGGATCCCGTTTTTAGCAATAAGAGCACTGAAAAAACCTAGCTTTTCTCCACGGCTAGGGTCGGCCCTGGCCTGGGCATCATCTAGATGGTTTGGATCAGCCAACTGATCAGAGATGGTGGGCCACCACCTCCTGAAAATCCCAATTTTTTTCGAATGCACGATCTTAGTTTCAACCTGCGGTGAGATGCTCGGTGGGCCCCACAATAATTTTTTCAAAGAAATCCACCCCGTTCAGTGGATTCCTGGTGAAATTTCAGTTGAAAAAGTGAGGTTTTGGTTGACTTTTAGTGCGGCCCATTGTATCAAATCACCTCACCGTTCATCCTGCATTTGATGATGATCTACGTGTGTACACATGCATGGGACGAAAAGGCCACCATGGATACAGTCGGTCCCACCCCATGAACACATTGGATGGTTCAGATCGTCCAAATGGTCGACAATGGTGGCCCACTAATCATCGATCATGCAGACATTGGAAAAGAAAAGAGATTTTCCGTTTTTAAAAATAAAGATCGGGTTAGCATGCCATTGATCAGACTCTCCAGTCCGGTGCACAGCTGGTGTGCGTGCACTGTGTGTGCGCACATCAGCAGGTGGGGTCCATTGTGATGTTTATGAGAAATCCGCTCCATTCACCCATTTTGCCATCTAATTTAAGAGGTTGAAACCAATATTGAAGCATATCCAAAGATCAGGTGGGCCCTAGATCAATGATCTATGGGCTGATCTATCCGTTGGGCCACTTTCACAGGGATCTAAGGGCTGAATTTTGACATGTACGATTAATTTAGGGTCCTCAGGCCAGATATAAAGTTTCGAACCAAACGGATGGTGGGAACCCTGTGATCTTGTATTCAGGATGACATTCAGGCCCTTTTTACTTCAATCACTTGATTTTCTCAGATCTTTGGTGTGTAAATTTTTTGATCTCTATCTCCTACAATCCATCCCTTGCCTTGGTGATTTGTGAGCATCAAATTCATGCCTTTAGCATCCTTTTACAGTCCAAGCTCTTAAATTCACCTTGCAACACAAACATGATTAAAATAGGACATTAAACATTATCATGTTCATAAAATCGTATAATAACTTGGGGTCTAATATGAAATATTTGACCCTCAATAGAAAGTGACAAGTTTTTCCATAGACGAGTCTAAAGGGAGACATTCATATAGGAGTCTTAGAAGTTGTATGGTATGCCCATAAACCATCGGTCAAATAGATTGACCAATCCTTACGGTCAGGGTTAACCATTTTCTCCAGAATGTGTTTGATTTCCTTAGAAATCTCAGCTTGCCCACTTATCTGCGGGTGGTATGGAGTGCTCACCTTATAAGAGATGTCATATTTCTTCATTAAGTTTTCAAATGGCCTATTACAGAAGTGTGAACCTCCATCACTAATGATGACCCGAGGCGTTTCGAACCGGGAAATGATATTTTCTTTTAAAAATCGAATGACCGTACGATGGTCATTATTCTGGCACGGGATTACTTCGACCCACTTAGTGACATAGTCTACTGCTAGTAAAATGTACAAATTTCTAAAGAATTGGGGGAATGGCCCCATGAAATCGATGCCCCAACAATCAAATACTTCAATGATAAGAATGGGGTTCAGAGGCATCATATTTCGACGGGACAATGCATCCAATTTCTAACAACTCTCATAAGCTTTGCAAAACTCATGAGTGTCCTTAAACATAATGGGCAAGTAAAAGCCGCACTGCAGAATTTTGGCCATGGTCTTTTTAGCAGAAAAGTAACCACCATAGGCTTGCGAATGACAAAAGGAAATGACACTTTGGTGTTCATTGTCTGGCACACATCTCCTTAGAATTCGGTTTGAGCAATATTTAAATAAATACAGGTCATCTCAGAAGAACTTACGAACCTCGATGAAGAATCTTTTCTTATCTTGCGCATTCTAATGGGTCGTCATGAAACCTATGGTAAGATAATTAACAATGTTAGCAAACTAAGGTAATTGGGAGAGTTTAAACAATTATTCATTAGGGAACATATCGTTTATAAGTGGCGTTTCAAGAGAATCGGGGAGATCAAGTCTCGAAAGATGATCAGCCACTGTGTTCTCTACTCCCCTTTTGTCCCGTATTTCCAAATCAAATTCTTGAAGTAGGAGGATTCATCTTATCAAACGAGGCTTAACATTATTCTTAGAGAGAAGGTACTTTAACGTCGCATGATCAGTGTAGATGATGATCTTGGATCCGATCAAATACGACCTAAATTTATCCAAAGCGAACACCACGGTGAAGAGTTCCTTCTCCGTAGTAGAGTAGTTCACTTGGGCAGGATTTAGAGTTTTACATGCATAGTGAATAACGTAGGGCTTCTTTTTTTTTTCTTTGGCCTAACACCGCCCCAATAGCATAGTCAGACGCATCACTTATAATCTCAAAATGAATGCTCCAATCGGGTGGCTGCATGATAGGTGTGGTAGTCAACATGCCCTTGAGCTTAATGAAAGCTTCCTGGCATTGCTCAGTCCACTCGTATGGTACATCCTTTTTGAAGTAGATTTCATAAAGGATGAGAGAGGTAACTAAATTCTTTTATGAATCGTCTGTAAAATCTAGCGTATCCTAAAAAGGATCGCACGTCTTGTATACTCTTGGGTGGAGGTAAGTTAGAGATAAGATCAATTTTAGCCTTATCTACCTTAATTTCCTTGGACGAGATGATATGTCCAAGAACAATTCCCTTACAAACCATGAAATGACACTTCTCCCAATTTAGTACTGAATTCTTTTCCTCACATCGCTTCAGCACATTTTTTAGATTTTCTAAACATTCACTGAAGGATGGACCAAAGATAGAGAAGTCGTCCATGAAGACCTTTAAATATTGTCCCACCATATCATAAAATATAATCAACATGCATCGCTGAAAAGTAGCGGGGGCATTACACAGTCCATATGACATCCTTCGATAAGCAAATGTATCAAAGGGGCATGTGAATGTGTTTTTTTCTTAATCTTCAAGGGCTATCTTTATCTGATTATAGCCCGACTATCCGTCAATGAAGCAATAGTAAAAGTGACCAGCTAGCCTTTCTAAGATTTGATCAATGAAGGGTAAAGAAAAGTGGTCCTTCCTCGTGACGATATTCAACTTTCTATAGTCAATGCACATTCTCCAACTAGTAGTAACTCTAGTTGGCACAAGTTCATTGTCAGCATTGGATACAATAGTGATTCCGGACTTCTTAGGAACCACCTGAGTTGGACTCTCCCATTGGTTATCGAATATGGGGTATATGATACCCACATCCAACAACTTAAGTACCTTGTCCTTAACCATGTCCTTTATATTTGGATTTATTCGGTGTTGTGGTTGTCAGAAGGTCTTCGCATTATCCTCAAGATGAATGCGGTGAGTACAAATCAAAGAGTCAATTCCCTTGAGGTCCTCAATCGACCATCTAAGGCCTCCTTTATACTCAATGAGAGTAGAGATAGGCATACTCTCCTGTTCTTACTCAAGGTGGAAAGAAATCACCACCGGGTATGTCTCATCTTGACCTAAATAGACATATTTAATATTAGAGGGCAAAGGTTTTATGTCAAGTTTTGGCGCTTTGAGGCTAGACGGTGGAGGCACTACATTAATTTGGGGTAATTCTTCAAAATGTGGCCTCCACCGGTTAACTTCAAGTACCAGTGTAGCATCAAGCATGGCATCTATCTCCTTAATCGTGTCATCATCCAAATCAAGTGAGTGGGTCAAGCACGTCTCTAGAGTATCAGAGTATAGAGTTAAAAGTGCTCTACCTTCCACGAAAGAATCGATCATGTTAATGTCATGGTATCATCATTATTCTCTGACGTTTGCTCATATTGAAAAAGATGTTGAATTCCAATATCATATTTACGAAAGATAGATTCATAATCTCATTCCTACAATTAATGATAACATTTGATGTAGCAAGGAATGGGCGACCAAGAATGACGAGTATCTGAGTACTCACATCCACGATGGATTGAGTATCCAGAACAATAAAATCTACTGGGTAGTAGAATTTATCAACCTGGACCAACACATCCTCGATCATCCCTCTCGGTACATGAACTAATCGATTAGCAAGTTATAACGTGGTTCTGGTAGGTTTTAATTCACCAAGATCTAGTTGTTTGTATACCGAGTAAGGACTTAGATTTACACTCGCTCCCAAGTCAAGAAGTGCATGCTCAATCTGGTAATTCCCAATTACACAAGTAATGGTTGGGCTACTGAGATCTTTGTATTTTTGTGGCACATCTTGCTTGAGGATGTCACTCACTTTTTCTATAAAAAAATATTTTCTTTTGTATGTTTTGCCATCTTTTAGTAGTGCATAGATCTTTCAGAAATTTGGCATATGAAGGAATTTGTTTAACAGCATCCAATAGAAGGATGTTGACCTTCACTTGTTTAAGCACATCTTGAATATCCTGAGAATTAGATAAATGTTTTGGTGTAATCAACCGTTGAAGGAATGACACAATCGGCTTACCTTGAGGTTCCGGTTCTAACCCATGTAGAGTAATGCTAGGTCTATCATTCTTATCTTCTTCGAGGTCCTTAGGCTTTTCAGCCCTTACCAGAATAGATTTGTCAATTGTCTTTCCACTCCTAAGAGTGGTGATAGACTTAGCTTACTCCATTTGATTTGAAAAGCTTGGGTCACTAATTTCACATTGTGGCTTTGGATTGGGGAGAGGTTGGGCTAGAAGCATCCCTTTCTCCCCACTTGCTAATTGTGACTCAATCATTTGAATGGATGATGCAAACATTCCCATTGTTATTTTGATATCCTGGAATGCATGTACTGTATTCTAGTTGAATAGCTCTTGGATTTGCATGAATTTTTGAACCATATCCTTTTGAGGCCTCTTCTGATTTAAAAATTAAGGGCCTCTTGTGGGTTAGCCGTTTGTCCATTCCTCCAACTAAAATTTGGATGGTTTCTCCAACTGAAATTGTATGTATTTGAGGTGGGTCCTCTGAAAGGTATTTAGTAGTTGTTCACGGCATTCGATTGCTCATTAAATATCTCTTAAAAAGTAGGAATTGTTGGGCAATTCTCAGTTGTATGTATGTTACAAGCATAAATACCACAAACAACTTCCACAACCTTATCAGATTTGATAGGTTCTGCCTTCTTAAGTTTTATGGCCTTGACTTTTCTTGTGAGATTGGCCAATCTTACACTCATATCATCTTCCTCTTTTAGAACATAAATTTCTCCCCTTTCCTTTAATTGAGTAGGCTTAGAAGTGGTGAGTCTTGGAGAGGTGTTCCACGATTGCGCGTTTTTCGTTTATTGATCAAGGTAATCCCACGCATCATTGGCCTCTTTGTTCATGAATTCACCATTACACATCATCTCTACAAACTGGCGCATTGGTGAAGTTAATTCGATATAGAAAAAGCTTATTGTTCATCATACTTCGTAGCTATGATGTGGACAGGAATTCGTGAGATCTTTGAACCTTTCCCAGCATTGAAAGAAAGTCTCTTCCTCTTTTTGGGCAAAGTTCACGATTGTCTTCCTTAAAATGTTAGTTTTATGAAACGAAAAAAACTTTTTGAGAAATTCCCGGGTCATCTTGGCCCATGTGCCGATGGATCTTGGCTCTAAAGAGTGCATCCACGTCTTAGCCTTCTCTTTCAATAAAAAAAAAAAAGGAAACAATTTAAGTCACACAGTGTCCTCAGACACGTTTGGAAAGTGTAATGTTGCGACTATCTCATCAAACTCATTGATGTGCAAATATGGACTTTTAGAATCTAGTCCATGAAACTTAGGAAGGAGTTGTATCACTCCAGTTTTGATATCCACATTTCCTACATTAAGTGGAAAGACCATTCAGGAAGGTGTACTCACCCCTGTCGGTTGTAAATAATCGCGTAGAGTACGAGGCGGGGGTGCATTATGCACCTCATTTTCATCTTGAACTTCCTTAATTGGTGGTTAAGGTTGAGGTTGATTTGCAGTCATCACTTCAATTAACTGAGAGGATCTCAAGTGGTGTCTAATCCTTTGATGGATAGGCAACCCTTCGACTAATCCTCCTTCACTCAAGAGACGTTGAGTGTTCTCATGAATCCACTTGGGCATGAAACACGCACAACCCTCAAGTAACAAACAATTAAACCTAAAAAGAAAACTAGGAAAACTAAAATAAATAAGAGATCTAAAAAAAATAAGAGAGAGGGTTGGAACAAAATTATTGAATAAGAGTTGTTATGTTAGGAATCGTACAAAACAGAAAACAATGTTAGTTTCTAAAAATAATTTCAGTAAAAAATCTTAACCTAAAATCAAAGCAGAAACTTAACCCTAATCTTAACATAATTCTAATACAAATTAATTTCAGAAAAACGTAGTTGTAGTCCCCGGCAACAGCGCCAAGAACTTGTTCATAACCCCAAGTGTAGGGTCGCAATGTAGTAATAACTCATGAGAATGAGGTCGAATCCACAGGTACTAAACTTGTACGTATTTTGAAAAAAAAAACTAGAACTAGAAGAAGATCTAAATCTGAATTTTGGAATAAAAGAGAGTAATTGTGAATAATGTTCAAACTATCAATTAAAGGTGGGAACTAGGGCGCTAAGGATCCACTTATAGCTATTAAGATGCTACCTTGCTTGATTCAATAAACACTATTGGAATTGGAGTCCTATCCTATCCAATTGGAAGATAAAGCAATTTAAATCAAATCTAAACTTTTCATTGACTTAATTCTCAATGTAGGAGAATTGTAAAGACTGGAAGGGATTTCATCACCCTACCATGCCCAGGAGACGATGGTGAATAATGGGATTTACCAATCTCACTATCTCAAAACAGGAAAAAAAGATATCCAAAGCTATCACAACATCTATTGTAATTTGAGTCACAATAAATCATAGAAAATTGAAAATATTCCTTGGCATGTGAATTCTTCATTAATAACTTCTAAATCTCCAAATCTTCATTTAATAATCTTTTGAGCATAAATCTTCCTTTTGGCATCAATTTCACCTTAAGCTCTTAAAACCACCTCGTACATGAAAACATGCATAATTAAATCAATTAAGCACTATCATGTTTATAAAACCAAGGTATAAATAGGGAGAAATATACAATATTTGACACTTAACAATGAGCAGCTTAGATCATTGGAAGAAAAAGTTGTTAAGTTGAAGGTATCCCAAGACAATCTGGCAGAAAGTCACAAATCTTCTATGAAATACATGCGAAAGTACTTTTATCGCATTACCAAAGGACTTCACCAGATTGATCCTTCCATACCTCCTCCATCTTCCTTTAGATCCAACTAGGCTACTTTACTTTTTTAAACACATTTGGTTTGTATAACTTTAACTTTGTGTGCATGCTTAATGATCACTCTCAAACTTTACTCTCTTTAATGCTTATTGATGACTTTTTGATAACTCCCTTTACTTAACATGTTTATATGTATATCTCTTGATTCTACTGCTTTTGATATGGTTAGTTGAATTATTATTCTTTCCTTTGTCATAATGTGACAAAAAGGGGGAGAGGATTGGTTATTACTGAGTAGAATGAATGAATGTTGATGTGCATAATATGAATGTTGATAATTACGTATGCTTGGAGTATGCATTAGCATTTGAATAAAAAAATGCGTATGTTATAATACAGGGAAAAACTTACATGGAAGGGGAGTAATAGATTTTTTGCACATTCAATAAAGCTACAACAAATCTTCTACAACATGGAATCAAGAATACAAGATATCATTCTAGTTGTTGTAATAATAAGTGTTTTGTCATGAATTTGATAAAGGGGGAGATTATAAGTGTTATATTATATAAAGCACACATTTATTTGTCAAATCTCGTTTAGACAAAATAGCTTATGAAGTGGTACGTCTAATGTGGATCAAGATGGAAAGTTCAAGACTCTACTTCAAGTCAAGTAGTGGATTAAAATGCAAAATTCAAGACTCTACTGAAGTTTAAGATGATTGAGTTTAAGTTCTACTAAAGTTCTATTAGAAGATCAAGCTCTGTCATCAACTACAAGCTCTATTGAAGAATCAAGTAGAAGAACAAGTTCCATGAAGTTCAAGCATCCAATTTACTTCAAAGTTTAGTCTTTTCAGGTATAACAAACCCTAGAAAGATCCTAGGCTTAGGTATTTTTAAAATATAACTTAAATGAGCTTTTATACTTACATTAGGCTTAAGTTCAATTAGTCTAAGTTAAGGTTCGACTAGTCTAAGTTGTGGCTTGACTAGTTTAAGGAATTTTCGACTAGTCCTAATTTAAAATGCATAAAAATGGATTTTTCCGTTACTTCTTCGACCAGTCGAACAGACTGCTCGACTAGTCAAAGATGGACCTTTGACCAGTTGAGGGTTGCTCGACTTGAAGTCCAGCAACTGAATCAGTTCAGATTTTTGGTACCCTTGACCAGTCGAAGACCATGTTCGGCCAGTCGAAGTTCTGTTTTATCTTATCGCGCTCAATTTTGAAAATTTGTTAGAACAAAATCCGGTTCTTAGACGAGTCGAAGACTGTCTTAGATGAGTCAAAGCAACAAGTTTTCTGCCTATAAATAGAAGTTTTCTCTTAATCCAAAAATATAATTCAAGTACATCAAATTCATTATCGAGAGAGATAGAAGCCCCTATTATACTTAAGCTATTGCACGGTATTTACAAAAATTTAATAGCTTATTTGTTTTAATTCCTTGATGTTTTATGCTTTGAATTTTATTTTATAAAGAGAGTAAATACTCTTCTTTGAAATCTTAAGGAATTCAAACAAGTAGCCTTTGGTTTGAATTTATTTAAAATCAATCTAGAACCTTGAACCCTTGTCTATGTGACTGAACATTGAACAAATCCACTACATGAGAACTGGTTATATGGGTACATTAACTGTTACATCTTCAAAGAAGAAGATAAGTATATTCTTCTTTTAATCTTTTAGTTTTATTGAGATAGCCAAAAAATCTCATTTGTTGGTTTTCTTGAGATAGCTAGAAAATCTCAATGAGGGTTTTTTTTTTGTGATAGCCCTTTAAAATCACAACTGTATCAGGTTTTAAGGTGACCCTGAGACAACCTTATTTATAGTAAAAACCAATATCACGTGGACAGTGATTATTGGGAATGAAGTAGGTGTGGCTGTTTGAGAACAGTTGTTATACACACCGAACACTATAATTCTTGGTGTTATGGTGAATGTTTACTTTGTGCATTTGTGGAGAATGTTTGTTATTTTATTTATGCAAAAGTGGTGAATGTTTGTAATAAATAGCTTTATTTTCTCTTGCTTGGTTTGAGATCTTGATTCTTACAAACGTTCGTGAAATAAGGTTGTCCTACCTAAACTTGGTTTGGGTGAATGTTGTCCTATGAACTAGTTTGAATCAATTTTTCAATACTAGTGTGATTGAGATTTCTGATTTATTTATTATTTCAACACCTTAATTTTTATTTAGTACAGTCCTATTCATTCCCTCTCTAGGTGTAACATCCCGAAAATCGGGGGTCGAGCATAAACTCAACTCCCGAGTTCCAGAACATCACTTATGCAACAAAATGAATGATGATTGAATGTTGACGGTATTTGTGCATTGAACATGAGTGAGATTAAGCCAAAACAGCATATCATACTCCACAGACAGTTAAATTGCAAGTAGAAGACTGTGATAGACATATAAAATATAAAAACTGTGGTGAGTCTCCAGAGTGTGATAATGTTACCAGGTTAAATAATTACAAGTACAATTCTAAAATTTACCAAATGTAAGGAAGTGTAATGTCTTCTATCCCAAGTACCATAGCCCCGTCAATACATTACCAGGTCTTCATAGACCTGTCAGAGAGTTATATGTAAGAGAGCTCCTCCTCAATACCATAGTAGTGGTCCGGATCTGCTTCATAAGCATCGCCAACACCTGAAACTCAACAAATCTGGTTGGTGTGTACAACACCGTCCCGTAACATGGGAGTGAGTGATCAACTCAATGGAACAGTAAAGCATAGGTTAACATGTTATCAACTCAGTCAAGCAGAAATGATAAAGCAGTAAAATCAAACACTCCTAACTACTCTTATTAATGCAAGTATGAATGCAGTCATGATGTATGCCCTTGTCAAACCACCCTCATGCGACATCATCTTACGTTCGTGGATGCATACCTCCCTCAGTGCTCCACATCTACTAGGCACATGCGGTGCGATGATGAGCATGATTACCGAGTAGTTATTAGTCCATTTCAAACAACAGTATTGGAAAACTAAGGTACCTCCCTTGTATCATTCCCAAACATGATCCATTCTAGGGTCGTCAATCCTAGTTAATCTTATACGATATTATGGTTCGAGAGGCATCGTGAAGGCATCGCAAAGGGCTCGTCACCCGTTAGCACGGATACAGATCTCACCGTATGCGGCTCAATTGCTGGCCGTCAGCTCTAATACAGGTCTCACCATACTCGGCTCAATCGCGGGCCATCAGCTCAAATACAGGCCTCACCGTTCTCGGCCCAACTCATGCTCTAGCTGCTACGAAGGGCTCGTCGCCAATCACAGACCTTAGAGTATACTCGAAGACACTACGGAGGACTCGTCGCCCATCAGCATGAACAGGTCTCACCGTACTCGGCTCTCGCCGTAGGTGTCAACAGCTCGAATATAGTGTCCCATACCACCGTATTTGGCTCACGAGTTTGGTTGCTCAATGGTCACTACGGGGAAGCACGTGGCCCTAGCATAGGCCGACAGCTCGACCACGGTGTCCCATACCACCATGCCTGGCTCATGAGTCTTAGCGGATCGAGATACCATGGTTAACGGGATTTCCACTGGTAAGTTTGGTACCCTAGGTTCAAGCAGTAGTGTCTAAACATGGTGAACATACATTAGAAAAATCGGGTTACGTGACGAGCTTGGCTAGCTCGAGCACACGGCAAGTTGGATGACATGAAGCGTATAAGCACTTCGTGTGGCCAACCACTATCGCCAACCGAAGTATGACTCGGGTTCGTCGAACACATCTCACGTGGCGAATGAATCATAGCCACGAATTCAATCCCGTTACCGATAGCCTGGACTATACAATAGCCCCAATCACATTCAATGATAGGTAAAGCAATAATGGATCAAGATTCAAATCATATAATCAAAGTCTGGTATTATCCGTTTAGGGCTGTCAGGGCTGTTACACGCATTCGTTACACCACTCCCCCATCACCCATGACAGATCATACAACATAAACATGAATTTAAACATACGCCTTACATAAATAAAATCATACAATCAGTTGAGCATGTTAACAAGCATATCATAAAGCATATTATAAAGCAGGTTATAAAGCATGTTATGAAGCACTATATAAACAGGAATACAAACACATATATTTCATAAATAAGTTGTTAAAGTGAACAACACACATGGGGAAAATCATACATGTTTCTAAGGTAGTTGAGAATCCCATCTCAACACCTACCTAAGGCACCAACATCCAAACACTTACACAAGCATTTTCACAGACACTTAACATAAACTATTTCAACATACTTAGTGTATGTTAGCAAACATGTATTAGGGCGAGTCCTTTCGCCAAGAAAGTATTTTACGCATATATAATATATTTATGCGACAAATAATCATGGCAAACACATCTCTAAAATATATATGTATACGGTACTTTCTACAATGCAGTATTTGTACATACATAGTGTATATTAGTAAAACATGTATTTGGGCGAATCCTTTCGCCAAATAAGTATTTTATCCATATATCGTATATTCATACAATAAATAATCATGTCAAACATATTTCCAAAATTTATACGTATACGGTATTTTCTACGAATACCTAGAATATGTAAAATTCCATAATCTACATCTTTAATCGAAACAGAAAACAGAAAGCACTTTGTACATGTGCAATTGCATGCAGATCATGAATCTATCATTTCTGACATTGAAAGCGTTGAAAACCATAACCTATACACCTAAAGTCCGCACCTTTTGTCGTAGAATCATAACGGAGTCGGTAGATTTGCTAAGGCTTTGTATACGGCGATTCGGCAACCTATCCGATGAAATAGGTTAGCATTTCATAACCTACAACTCTTAAAACCCCAAATCAGTTTAGGGTTAGGGTTTCTTACCTAGAAATAAAGCTGGAATCGCTGGGAAAGCGATTAGAACAGAGTGGTGGAGCTCGTGGAGCGGCAGGGAAACATGACAGGGAGATTCTCCCACATCTCCCACACTTTCTCTCTCTTTTCTTAGGGTTTTTCTCAAATTCGGATGGCTGAAATGAGAGAGGGTTTAAGGTCCTTATATAGCCTAAAAACTCACCGAAATAGACTTGTGGACAAGATATACTTAGGTTATAACCAAAGTGAGCTGGTTTCAGCTCAACGGAGGACTTCTGGCGGGCCTCCTTGAGCAAAAGGTCGGACTTAAGCTCACAAACTATGGATCTAGGTTCCATTAAGTTTTCGTTCCAGTAGGGTTCTCAGATCACGCGTGGCGGACCAGTTTCAGTTCAACGGTCAGCGGATCTCGATCGGAGATTCCGAGTACATGGATATGTGTATGAAATTTCTCCTGATCCAAGGGTGTAATTTGGTCTGATTCTGACAGTCTAGTTGCTTAAAACTGATCCACAAGCGAGAGATGCCAGATTACTATTTGAGATATTTTATTTTGAATTAATTTCACATTTCTCACACTCTTCACTCCGAGCTCAAGTGAATAGCACTGGGACATTATCTGGATTTGATCTCTAAGATGGTTGTCAAGCCAAGCGAGGCGGTCCTAAGTCCTTAACCTCGTATTATTCGGACTCCCGATGTGTGGTCCAGATCTGATACAGAGTTTCAACGTGCTCCCGAGGGCAGTCAGGTAATGAGATTGATCCTAGCTTTTAGGGTAACCTAGCGTCAATGATTCTGCAAGTTTTGGGTCTTGCAGATCATATTTAAAGCGATTCATACGGATTTTGTAGCTAATCTAGTTTAGCACTTAGTTACTTTGTCTCATTTCTAAAGGATTTAATCCTAAGTAATTTCTAGTCGAGGTGGTACTCAGGCCTCTGTAGTTTGTATATAAGGTGATCCAAGTTATAATACTTAACTAGTTTAAGATAGTGTCTAGGGTGAAAGTACTGAGGAAAATTGAAAGAACAAGGTAGTGAAGGGTTGGATTTGTGAAGGAAATGGGTTTAGAAGCGATTTTAGACTATGGGATTCAATTTTAACAGTTAATAAGGTGTTAGGAGCGGCCCATTGCCTAAGGACGTCTAATTCCAGGTTGGCAAAAATCTAGGCTGTTACAATCTACCCCCCTTAAAATAAAATTTCGTCCCCGAAATTGGCTAAGGGTAATAAAGAAAGATTTAATTATTTCTTTTACCTAAGTTTTATTGATTTTGAGTTTCTACGCGTGGCAGGGCATATACTAGTCTGGTTCATTTTAGTCTACCCCCCTTAAAACTTATTTCTTTATCCATTTCTCATACCCTAATGGTTTGCTACAATTTATTTCTTTACCTATTTGGAGTGTTGACAATAATTCCTAATTATTTAGAGTAAGATAGCTGTTTTCATTGTTTGACCAACACGAAGAGATGATTATAGTGGGCTTGATCCCGATACATCAATCATCTACCGGGCCAGGGTAGAAAGCTCATCGTATCCCTTCCTAGTCCTGGTAGATCCTGATCTTCTGCTCGGCCAAGCAGTGAGTCCATTGGTAGTCGCTCAGGATTAAGAATTGGGTCAAGCCGCGAATGTTTCGCAGTTATATATTTCAGTAACTCTGTAGTCCGATCACTCTAGAAACATAAGGAATGTCCATTAATGAAAGGTTCAAATTGTCTATTTCTAAGGTTGCCCTTTAGGTCTTAGTCTAAGAGAGTCCTCGTTATTATCTATGTCTAAGGAAAGGTGAAACAAATCTTACTAGATCATCCTAAAATGGTTTCTCATAGTAGAATAGGCTTCTATAATGTTCGTATTCAACGAGCACAGTTTCGATCCTGGGCCAGTGGTCTTAAGTGGTATTAAATGGGACTGTATTGCTAATCTCTCCTCGGGATTGGGAGTGGCTTGTTTGGTAGGAGGGTGGGAGGAAATTAAAATTAATGGTATAGGCTTTGGAAAATGAGCCTAGTGTCGGAAAGTGTGAGATGGGATTTCCAAATCCCAGGATAATGAATTTCTAAGTGTACTTGGAAAGGGAATTTAGGAATTTACTTTTAATTACATACACTCCAAATATGGTATTGGAAAACATGGGATACGCTAATCTAGGAACCATACCCTACACGTACATTTATTGTTACTCATACAATTCTATCCACCTTAAACTCACCTAATGCAGTTGGCCGAAAGGGCCTTAAACATTCCAACATTCGGAGGTTGTGAAGAAGACGGTGGAAATGGAGGAAAAGGCCGTATTCAACTCAAATAAGGCCATGGGAAGTGAAGGAAAAAGGGGAAAGAGGGCTGGAGTTTTTGGTTCTCCACGAACTTGGGTCTCAACAGTGGTTGTAGAGGCCCAAAGAACAGGGATTTGTAAAGGAAAATGGAGAGATGGGTTGGGTAGAGAGGTTACACGTTTTGGAGCCATGAACGGGAGGTGTAATGGCTCAAATGCGAGAAAACAGAGAGAGTAGGGAGGTAGGGATTGTTGTAACTGATGAAGATGGATGGATTGTGGTCGAAATTTGTAGATTGAGTGATTGAAAGGGAGAGTTGAGAGAGAGACAGCAACTTGGAGGGCTTGGAGGGGTGAAAGTAAGGAAAGGAGGGGCTGACGGAATAAAATAGGGGCCCCTCGAAGATTTCGCACACGCCAAACGTGCGTAGAGGTCGGGCCGACCATGACCAGGCCCAGCCTAACCTGATCGGACCAACCTGACCGCGGCGCGCCGCGGTGACCGCGGTTCCGCCGCGGTCTGCCTTGCCCGGCGCCATGCCACCACAGCTGGGCGGTGTTCTCCACCCTCCCAAGGTGCTAAATACACCCTAGGTCCACTTGGTTCCCCTTCGGATTGACGCGCGTGGCCCCTGACTCTGTTTCGAGTTGTTTCGGATCAAATCGGACGTATCTTACAATCCGGAAAGAGTTATCTGACGTATAATATATAATTTTGGGGTAGAACGAGCTAATGAAGCCAACCAACCCAGTTATGTAGGGTTGCGCAGTCTGGAATTGTGAAAAAAACCCCAATCGATGGTCATTTTCCTGTTTCAATTTCATTTTACTAAAAATAGTAGTTTTAGTTTGATTACTCTTCATCCGTTGGGCTGTAGGAGTTGCGCCCAACGTGAAAAGAGCTTAGAATAATTAGGAGAACGGTTTGGTGAAGCCAAATAGGACACGTACTATTTTTTCGCCGATGACTTTGCGCACTAGTAGACATCACAACCTCATGGTAAGTTGCGAATTCTAGGAGTTTTAGTTGTAGTTTATTTCTGATTTCTTTCCCAATAATTGGTATCCCTATTTAAAGGGTGGTGAACTCATTTTTAGTCCTTCATTAATCAATTTCAAATTTATTAGAATATATTTCTACTTCCTGCTTTCTTTTCTCGTAGATTCAAGAAGTCTCTGTGAGGAGTCCAGAGAAGCTCCGAGGATTCGGAGTAGTTATCATCATCACGCTTATTTCGTATTCTACCGATTTTTAATGGTTGGGGTGAGGTGAATTGTAATCTAGAATCATTAATAGACAGCCTAGAAATATTTTAAGGTCGACCCGTGTGACCATGGTTGAATACAGACTCGATTTCGACGTTCGTTTTCAGTGAACTAGCCGTTGGACGGAACAGGGATGCCTAAGACTGTTTCTACAGCCCGTCACTCCCTCCTAAGTCAAAGTGCGTCAGTGTGCATCGAGTGACCATAACCCAGGTCCGGTTTAGTCTAAATCATGCTCTGATACCAACTGTAACATCCCAAAAATCGGGGGTCAAGCATAAACTCAACTCCCAAGTTCCAGAACACTTATGCAACAAAATCAATGATGATTGAATGTTGACTGTATTTGTGCATTAAACATGAGTGAGATTAAGCCAAAACAACATATCATACTCCAGAGACAGTTAAATTACAAGCAGAAGACTGTGATAGACATATAAAATATAAAACCTGTGGTGAGTCTCCAAAGTGTGATAATGTTACCAGGTTAAATAATTACAAGTACAATTCTAAAATTTACCAAATGTGAGGAAGTGTAATGTCTTCTATCCCAAGTACCATAGCCCCGTCAATACATTACCAGGTCTTCATAGACCTGTCAGAGAGTTATATGTAGGAGAGCTCCTCCTCAATACCATAGTAGTGGTCCGGCTCTGCTTCATAAGCATCGCCAACACCTGAAACTTAACAAATCTGGTTGGTGTGTACAACACTGTCCCGTAACTTGGAAGTGAGTGATCAACTCAGTGGAACAGTAAAGCATAGGTTAACATATTATCAACTCAGTCAAGAAGAAATGATAAAGCAGTAAAATCAAATACTCCTAACTACTCTTACTAATGTAAGTATGAATGCAGTCATGATGTATGCCCTTGCCAAACCACCCTCATGCGACATCATCTTACGTTCGCGGATGCATACCTCCCTTAGTGCTCCACATCTACTAGGCACATACGGTGCGATGATGAGCATGATTACCGAGCAGTTATTAGTCCATTTCAAACAACAGTATTGAGAAACTAAGGTACCTCCCTTGTATCATTCCCAAACATGATCCATTCTAGGGTCGTCAATCCTAGTTAATCTCATACGATATTATGGTTCGAGAGGCATCGCGAAGGCATCGCAAAGGGCTCGTCACCCATCAGCACGGATACAGATCTCACCGTATGTGGCTCAATTGCTGGCCATCAGCTTGAATACAGGTCTCACCGTACTCGGCTCAATCGCGGGTTGTCAGCTCGAATACAGGTCTCACCGTACTCGGCCCAACTCATGCTCTAGCTGCTGCGAAGGGTTCATCGCCAATCACAGACCTTAAAGTATACTCGAAGACACTACGGAGGACTCATCGCCCATCAGTACGAATACAGGTCTCACCGTACTCAGCTCTCGCCGTAGGTGTCGACAACTCGAATACAGTGTCCCATACCACCGTATTCGGCTCACGAGTTTGGTTGCTCAATGGTCACTACGGGGAGGCACGTGGCCCCAGCGTAGGCCGACAGGTTGACCACGGTGTCCCATACCACCATGCCCGGCTCATGAGTCTTAGCGGATCGAGGTACCATGGTTAATAGGATTTTCACTAGTAAGTTTGATACCCTAGGTTCAAGCAGTAGCGTCCAAACATGGTGAACATATATTAGACAAATCGGGTTACGTGATGAGCTCGGCTAGCTCGAGCGCACAACAAGTTGGACGACATGAAGCGCATAAGCACTTTGCGTGGCCAACAATTATCGCCAACTGAAGTACGACTCGGGTTCGTCGAACACATCTCACGTGGCGAATGAATCACAGCCACAAATTCAATCCCGTTACCGATAGCCTGGACTATACAATAGCCCCAATCATATTCAATTGCAGATAGGTAAAGCAGTAATGGATCAAGATTCAAATCATACAATCAAAGTCTGGTATTATCCGTTTTAATTTGTCGGTACATTACACGCATTCGTTACACCACTCCCCCATCACCCATGACGGATCATACAACATAAACATGAATTTAAACATACGCCTTACATAAATAAAATCATACAATCAGTTGAGCATGTTAACAAGCATATCATAAAGTATATTATAAAGCAGGTTATAAAGCATGTTATGAAGTACTATATAAACAGGAACACAAACACATATATTTCATAAATTAGTGGTTAAAGTGAACAACCCACATGGGGGAAATCATACATGTTTCTAAGGTATTTAAGAATCCCATCTCAACACCTACCTAAGGCACCAACATCCAAACACTTACTCACACAAGCATTTTCACAAACACTTAACATACACTATTTCAACATACTTAGTGTATGTTAGCAAACATGTATTAGGGCGAGTCCTTTCGCCAAGCAAGTATTTTACGTATATATAATATATTTATACGACAAATAATCATGGAAAACACATCTCTAAAATATATATGTATACGGTACTTCCTACAATACAGTATTTGTACATACATAGTGTATATTAGTAAAACATGTATTTGGGTGAATCCTTTCGCCAAATAAGTATTTTATCCATATATCGTATATTCATACAATAAATAATCATGTCAAATACATTTCCAAAATTTATACGTATATGGTATTTTCTACGAATACCTAGAATATGTAAAATTCCATAATCTACATCTTTAATCGAAACAGAAAACAGAAAGCACTTTGTACATGTGCAATTGCATGCAGATCATGACTCTATCATTATGTGACATTGAAAGCGTTAAAAACCATAACTTATACACCTAAAGTCAGCACCTTTTGTCGTAGAATCGTAACGGAGTCGGTAGATTTGCTAAGGCTTTGTATACGGCGATTCGGCAACCTATACGATGAAATAGGTTAGCTATTTCATAACCTACAACTCTTAAAACTCCAAATCAATTTAGGGTTAGGGTTTCTTACCTAGAAATGGAGTTGGAATCGCTGGAAAAGCGATTAGAACGGAGTGGTGGAGCTCGTGGAGCGGTAGGAAAACATGGTAGGGAGATTCTCCCACATCTCCCACACTTTCTCTCTTTTTCCCTAGGGTTTTTCTCAAATTCGGATGGCTGAAATGAGAGAGGGTTTAAGGTCCTTTTATAGCCTAAAAACTCACCAAAATAGACTTGTGGACAAGGTATACTTAGGTTATAACCAAAGTGAGCTGGTTTCAGCTTAACGGAGGACTTCTGACGGGCCTCCTTGAGCCAAAGGTCGGACTTAAGCTCACAAACTATGGATCTAGGTTCCATTAAGTTTTCGTTCTAGTAGGGTTCTCAGATCACCCATGGCGGACCAGTTTCAGTTTAACGGTCAGCGGATCTCGATCAGAGATTCTGAGTACATGGATATGTGTATGAAATTTCTCCTGATCCGAAGGTGTAATTTGGTCTGATTCTGACGGTCTGGTTGCTTAAAACTGATCCGCAAGCGAGAGGTGCCAGATTACTATTTGAGATATTTTATTTTGAATTAATTTCACATTTCTCACACTCTTCACTCCGAGCTCAAGCGAATAGTGCTGGGACACTATCTGGATTTGATTTCCGAGATGGTTGTCAAGCCCAGCGAGGTGGTCCTAAGTCCTTAACCTCGTATTATTCGGACTCCCGATGTGCGGTCCAGATCTGATACGGAGTTTCAACGTGCTCCCGAGAGCAGTCGGGTAATGAGATTGATCCTAGATTTTAGGGTAACCTAGCGTCAATGATTCTACAAGTTTTGGGTCTTGTAGATCATATTTAAAGCGATTCATACAGATTTCGTAGCTAATCTAGTTTAGCACTTAGTTACTTTGTCTCATTTCTAAAGGATTTAATCCTAAGTGATTTCTAGTCGAGGTGGTACTCAGGCCTTTGTAGTTTGTATATAAGGTGATCCAAGTTATAATACTTAACTAGTTTAAGATAGTGTCTAGGGTGAAAGTACTTAGGAAAATTGAAAGAACAAGGTGGTGAAGGGTTAGATTTGTGAAGGAAATGGGTTTAAAAGCGATTTTACACTGTGGGATTCAGTTTTGACAAGTTAATAAGGTGTTAGGAGTGGCCCATTGCCTAAGGACGTCTAATTCCAATTGACAAAAATCCGGGCTGTTACAGTAGGACTTCTTAAACTCGCATTTTCAAATAAGTATGGTATAAAATTTCACATGAAACTGATCATGAGAATTATGCGATATAGAATTCAAGGGTATATGTTAATGGCATTAAGTATTTATAATTTTGTCATCTTTTATTTCTCCAACTTCCACCGTCCGTAACGTCGGACTACACCATCCAAATGCATTAAAATTTGACGGATATTCTTTATTTTTTATTCTCTTTCTATCGCCCCGAGGTCTAAATCAATGCTTTCATATATCTAATAAAGAAGTCAATGTTGAGGGTTAAATAGTGCATATTAGATCCCAATAATTACCTGATTTTACGAACATGATACTGTTTAACGATCTGTTTTAATCGTGTTTGTGATGCAAGGTGTATTTAGGAGCCTGGACTGAAAAAGGGTACTAAAAGCATGGATTTAATGCTCCGAAGTCACCAAGGCAAGGGATGGACCCCAGGGGACCTTGATCGAAGAATTAAAATGCTAGATATTTGATAAAATCAAGCCACTTACGCTAAATAGGCCCGAAAATCGTTCAGAATGCAAGATCATAGGGTTCCCACCATCCGTTCGGGTCGAAACTTCATATATAGCCTGAGGACCATAAATTAACTGTACACGTCAAATTTCAGCCATTGGATCCTTGTAGAAGTGACCCAATGGACATATCAGCCCATAAATCTCTAATTTGGGGCCCACCTGATACTTGGATATGCTTCCATTTTGGTCTCAAACACTTAAATGGGGTGGCACAATGAATGGTCGGAGCGAATTTTCTATACACATCACAATGGATCACACGTGGGACACGTGTGCACGATGCACAAGTGCATCGGGCGTGCACCGCATCCCATAAAGTCAGTCAGCATGCACTGACCGACTCAACCCGATTTTTCTACGCCTAGCATCCAACGAACGCACCCGTTCGACACTAAATTCGCTAGTGGGCCCCACTCCTCATCCATATAGATGATCTGGACCGTTCATTCACTCCCAGGGGTAGGGACAACCCTATCCATGATGGCCTTTTGGCCCCATGAAAACGTACACACGTGGATTGTATGAAAACACAAGATGGACGGCGAATTGATTTTATACAGTGGACCGCACCAAAACTTGACCAAAACCACTCCTTTTCGACTGAAATTTTGTCAGGAATCCAATGAATGCGGTGGATTTCACCAAAAACATCACTGTAGGGCCTACCGAACACGTAAGCACAAAAACTTTCTAAAACGGACGTCTGGACGCATTCGGGAGTTGTGGCCCACCATCCTTGATCAGTTGGATAATCCGAACCATTCAGAGGAATCCCAGGTCAAAAAAGACCAAAACCATAACGTCAGAATGGAAGATGGGATGACCACCATTCCGGAAATTCAATTCAAACGTAAAGAGTTGCGCTTTCTCTTTTGCGGCTGCACAAGGAGTTGCATGCAAGCTCCCAGCCACCAACCTATCTTTGCTTCTATATAAGGGCTCTCTAATAGGACTAAAGGGCATCCTTGGAGGCTATCTTTGGACGTGTGGGGCAGCCGTGGAAGCATGGCGAGACCGTGGAGCATAAGAGGGAGCAAGTGAGAGAGAAAACGTGGAGATGCTGCCTATCAAGAGTTTTTCCTTCCTTTCTTCTTATTTATTTTTATTTTTCTAAGAGGTTTTTAGTGTCATCATGTCTATGTTAGGCTAAACCTCTTAGCTAGGGCTAAGAGGTGAAGCTCGTAGTGTGATGGGATTGGTTCTGCGACTTTGGTTCATGTTACTTGAACTCTCTTTGATTATAGTTTGATTAATAGGAATGCTTTCAGTTTTTAATGGTTTGTTGTGACTTAATTTACAAAGGATTTGCGATACCTTTGAGCATGTTTGTAGCATTATAGGTTTGTAAATTTGGGAACCCTATTGTCCATCATCGTCTCCTGGGCATGGTTGGATGACGGATTCCTTCCTAACATTCATACATCCCTTAGATTGGATGTGGATTATCCAAATTCTGTTGTTTGCTTCGTCTCATGGGCATGGTTTTGTGATGGAATCAATTTTAATTATCATACCTATCTTCTCTTGAAAACTGGATCAAAGGAAGTTCAGATTGGCTTTTAATGAAATATCTTCCAACTGGATGAAGATAGGACTCTGATTCCAGTTGTGTTTATGAATCGAGCATAAATCTCTTTGATCTTTATAAGTGGATCCTTGGCACCCTAGTTTTCCACCTTTGAATTTTATAAGTTTTAGATTAAATAGTTCACCATTATCCTCTTGAATTATTCCAGATTTAGATTTATTCTTTGCCTAGTTATGAGTTCTAGTTACTTTCAAAAGACGTACAAGGTTCAGTCCCTGTGGATTCGACCTCGGTCTTACCGAGATTATTACTACATCACAACCCTATACTTGGGGTGTGAACAAGTTTTTGACACCGTTGCTGTGGATTGACGGTTACGTTTTTCTAAGATTAACTAGATTTGGGATTAGTTTAAGATTATGATTTTTCTAATTTTAAGTTAGAATTTTTTTCTGTTTTATTTCTAGAAACTAACTTATTTTCTTGTTTTGTAAGATCCTGACATAAACTTCTAATTTGGTAATCGCTTTCTAATTTCTCTACTTTTTCTATTTTTAGAATTGGGGTTTTAATTTTAGAAAATTTCTAATTCTAGGCTTTCTTTTTTTAAAATTTTCTATTTTTTAATTTTAGATTTAGACTCTTCCTTTAAGTAACTTTCTATTTTCTAGTTTTAGAAAATTTTCCTTTTTAGAAACTGACATTACTTTCTAATTTTAGGATTAGGTTTTCTATTTTAGAAACTTTCTAATTCTAGAATTCTTTTTATTTTAGAAACTAACTTAGCTTCTAGGTTTAGGAAACTTTCCTTTTTAGAAACTAACTTTCTATTTTTGATTATCTTTAGAATTCTTCTTCTTTTTTTTTTTTAAGAAAATAGTTTACTTTCTATCTTTTATACCTTCTATTTTTAGAAACTAACTTGTTTTGGTTTGTTTTGCAGGTTTTTAACTTAGGGACTCCAATTTGGTAAATTCTTTACAACCCTCTCTTTCTTTCTAGATTTTTATTTCCTTTCTTAGGATTAGGTTTAGAATCTGAATTGAGGGCTGTAAGTGTTTCATGCCCAAGTGGGCTCGTGACAACACTCGACGTCTCTTGACTGAAAGAGGATTGGTTGAGGGGTTGACTATCCATCGCAGGACTAGACACCGCTCTAAATTCCCCTAGTTAATTGAAGTGATGGCTAAAAACCAACCTCTTCTACCCCAACCTAGGGTAGAGGACATCCACGATGAAAATGAGGTGCATCAAGCACCCCCGCCTCGTACTTTACGAGATTATTTACAACTGATGGGGGTGTGTATGCCCTCATGCATGAATTTTCTTAAGAATGCAGGACACATGAATATCAAGCCAGGGGTGATCCAACTCCTTCCTAAATTTCATAGGCTTGAGTTAGAAAATTCATATTTACATCTGGAAGAGTTTGATGAGATCATAACTACTTTATACTTTCCTAACGTGTCTGATGACATGGTCAGGTTGAAACTCTTTCCCTTTTCTTTAAAAGAGAAAGCTAAGACATGGTTACATTCACTACGTCCTCAATCATTGGAAGATGGAATGACATGACAAGGGAGTTTATCAAGAAATTTTTTCCATACCATAAGACGAACACCCTTAGAAAGTCGACCATGAACTTCGCCCAAAGGGAAGATGAAACATTCTTCCAATGTTGGGAGCAGTTCAAAGATCTTGTCAGTTCATGCCCACAACATGGTTTTAAAACGTGGCATATCATGAATTTATTCTATGATGGACTGACATCTTCCATGCGCCAATTAGTCGAGACGATGTGTAATGGGGAGTTTATGAATAAAGGTGTCGATGAGGTGTGGGACTATTTTGATAAGCTTGCTGAGAACACACAATCATGGGACATCTCCCCTAGACTAAGTACTACATCTAAGCTGACTCATTCTAAGGAAAGGGGTGGCATGTATCTCTTGAAAGAGGATGATGATATCAATGCTAAAGTGGCTAATCTTACCAAAAAACTTGAGGCCATGGAATTAAAGAAGGATAAGGCTAAGGAAATTGTTTGTAGTATTTGTGGTTGCAACATTCACACTACTGAAAATTGCCCAGCTATATCTATCACCTATCATATACCACACCCACAATGCTAAACTAGAAGGAAAACTCAGCGGACAATAAATTTAGGGAGGTCTGGGGACAGGCCCACATCACCTAATGAAGCAGGATTGGGACCAGCCATCCAGAAGGGAAAACAAGCAGAGAAAAACTGAGACTGACCGCAACCTCTATCTAGAGAACCTGCAACCAAAGCTAAAGCAGAGATCCACCGACATCTTCTTAGCTCCCAAACACAAGGGGCAAGTCAAACAACTTGGCTAACTTGAAACTGCGAAAACCTTGTTGCCAATCAAACAAAAAATGACCCTACTCTGACTCTACCACTTGTTGTGATGAAGGGCTAACACAATCTGAGTTGCTGCTGCCGATCCTGACAAACGACTCCCAGCAGATACAGGGCCAGCTGCTGGCATTTTGGAGCAGAACAGGCACCAGTTTCTGATCCCAGAGCTCAGCCTGACTACCCCAAGATTCCAAAAGGACTGCATGCAATTCACAAAATCAGGGAACATGCTAAACTTATCGGTTGGGGCCAGAAAAAATAAACCCCGCTTATCAAAACTATACAACTATCGGGAGGTTACCCTGACGTAGCCAAGTCCCACCCTGTCCAAAAGGAGACTGCGCCTAACTGCTCTGGGAAGGGAGTGGGTGTCATGGAAGAGGAGGTCAGACTGGTTCTTACTCCCTATTTTGGCTAGCCCATCTGCTGGACTATTGGCTTCTCTTGGGATGAGGGAGGTCCGAAGTGGGGACGTACCTCTTAGGTTCTTGATCCTCTTCATCCAGTAAGTCCACTTCCAAGCAAAGGAGGACTTCCCAGATATGCAATCCATAGCCCACTGCGAGTCCGATCCAATCAACACATTTGTCAGCCCGAAGGAGTTACAGAAATGGAGCCCGTTTGCCACGGCCCTTAGTTCGGCCAAATTATTAGTCGCATTACCGTACCCACTACGAAAGGTAAAGATCATATTACCGTTACAATCCTTGCATACGCCCCCACCACCTACTGGCCCAGGATTTGACAAGGTTGATCCATCAACATTCAGTTTGACAAACCCGAGAGGAGGTTTGCCCCAACGAACAATCACGACCAAAAGGGGGCTGTGGCGAGGAGAACGGTTAGGCGCAGGAGCCTGGGAGCAGGAGAACGAATTAGTGAAGGTGAAAGACTGGAGGAGCTAATGTAGGAATCCAGGTTTCTCAAGATATTACTGAAGACAGAGGAAGGCAGGATCGGGCGATCGTCGAATCTTACCCCGTTCCTAGCTTTCCACACTTCCCAGAGAGCGAAGGCAGGGGCTAACCGGAGGGCCGCTGGAACACGGGAGAAGGGGAGAGGCCTCATCCACCACCAGTGGAGGCGATCAGCAATAGAAAAGTGGGCTGCAAGAGGGACACCAAAGAAATTCGAGATCTATCTCCAAATATGGTTGGCCAGCTCGCCAAAATGGAAAAGATGAGAGAGACATTCGGGAGAAGACCTGGATTCGGGAAAAGCAGAGCAACACACGCACATAGAGACAAGCGGCACTCCTCTTCTCTGGATATCAACATCAAGGGGAAGAGCTCTATGAAGAGCTCGCCAAAGGAAAAGGGAGATTTTAGGTGGAATATTTGAGTACCAGACCCACTTTGCCCATTCCCTTTTCTGTTCATGGGGCCTGACCATATCCTAGGCAGACCGGACCGAGAAAGAGGCCAGATTAGGGAGTCAGCCGCATCAGAGGTGCAGAGACCAACTCGCGAGATGTGGTCCACAATATGAATGGGGAGCCTGAGAGGGGCGTCATTTCTAAGACCATCCGCATCTAGAAAATCTGCTACCCGAAGCTCGTTGTGGGATGAAGGAACATCCAGAGAGCCCAAGGAGCATAACGGGCCCAACCCGAACCAATTGCAGTCCCACATGCTCATGGAACCCTGCCCCACCTCCCACTGGATGACCCTATCGAGAATTACGAAGAGACTCAGCATGCACTTCCAAAGAGGGGATACACTAGTAGCAACAGACAAGGAACCAGTAGAAGGACCAGCAAACTGGCATTTATATCTGACAAAATCCGCCCAGAGGGATTTACCTATGCCATACTTGATGGCCCACGTCATCTTCAAGTGGAGGGCACCCATGACATCTTTGAAGGCCCTAATCCCTAGGTCCCCATCATCCTTTGGAGATGAGATGACTCTCCAGTTCTTCCAGTGCATCTTCCTCTTGCTGTCCTTCCAGCCCCAGAAAAAATTTACAAATGACATTTCTAGATTTTGTAACACAGTCTTTGGCAACACAGCGGCAGCAAGGGAGTGTACCAGGATCCCGGACAGGACAAGAGATGAGCGTGAGTCTCCCAGCCTGGGAGACCAGTTTAGCATTCCATCCATGAACCTTAACAGACACCTTATCTTGCAGGGGCTTAAAGAGATTACATAACATCCTCCCTTTGGCCATAGGGACTCTAAGATAGGAGAAAGTGGCAGAAGTTTTCCGAAGCCCCAGGGTCCCCTCAATACACCTGATCCTAACAGAAGACAGCTTCGCCGAGCAGTGGAAACAACTTTTTCCCAAATTGATGCGCTGCCCAGAGATCACCTGAAAATTGGAGAGGAAAGAGCGGATCTGGACAAGGGAACGGTGGGACACCATTCGAGAATAAGAGAGTGTCATCCACATAGAGTAAATGGGAGACCTGCTAGCACCCCTGCTTCAGCTTGAAAGGAGAGCACAGGCCAGTGGAGACTAGCTTAGAGAAGCCCCGACTGAGAACTTCAGTCGTAAGGATGAACAGGCTGGGAGAGAGAGGGTCTCCTTGTCTCAGACCCCTAGAAGATTGAAAGTAACCACAAGGACTGCCGTTAATAAGAACCGAGAACCAACAGTCGCTCCAGCAGGATTCCACCATCTTGATCCATGAGGAGCAGAAACTAAACTTTTGCAGGACTTGTTTTAGGAAGCCCCATTCAATTCTGTCGTAGGCCTTTTCCATGTTGATCTTTAACACTAGGTTTCCCCCACGAACCTTTCTATCAATATCTCTAAAACGTTCTTGGCAAAGAGCTATGTTTTCTGCAATATACCGACCACAAACAAAAGCCCCTTGCTCAGGGGAAATCAACTTAGGGAGCAAAGAGCTAAGACGAACCATAATTACCTTAGTGAAAATTTTATAAATGACGTTGCATAGGCTGATCGGCCTGAAGTCGGCAAAGTATTTTGGCCCAGGAGCTTTTGGAACCAAGCAGATCAATGTGGAGAGGAAGGCCCGGGGAAGATAGCCCCCTTAAAAAAAAATCCAGAACCGCAGAATGAATATCAACCCCAATTGTGTCCAGGCAGCCACTGAAGAAAGCTGCAGACATCCCATCCGGCCCAGGGACTCCATCACGAGGGAGAGCGAAGACAGCAGCCTTAACTTCATCAATGGAGGGAGGCCTCATGAGGTCAGCATTTTCTTGGGCGGAGACGAGGGAAGGGATGCAATCTAACAGCCCCCCAGGGTCTAGGAGAGGCCCAGGAGGGGAAACCGAGGAAAGAAGGCGACTAAAAAAGGCCACAGCTTCCAACTTTATTTCCTCTGGATCGGACGTGGAAACCCCCGACTAGAGTTGAATTTCCTGGAGGTGAGCTCTTCTAACTCTGTCTGTAGCCGAAAGATGAAAAAATTTAATGTTTCTATTGCTTTCAAGCAACCAGTTATTACAAGCCTTCTGCTTCCAAAAAATTTGTTCTGCCAATTCCAAGGAAGCTAATCTCTTTCTCACCACAGCTAGCTCAGAGGGATGAACGTTAGCAGAGGGGGATTGGGCGAGAGCCTCTAAATCGTTCAGGTCCCGTTCAACCGCTTTGAGGTTTTGGAACACGTTACCAAAGACATCTCTATTCCAGATTCGAAGCCGGAACCTGACCGCCTTGATTTTCGAGAAAATGTTTAAGATGGGCTGGTCAATTAGTTTTTGCCCCCAAACATTTGCAATGAGCTGAGAGAATGAAGAGTCCAGCATCCATATCCTTTGAAATCGAAAAGGCCTCGGCGCAGAAGGAGCTGGGAGGGGAAAGGATAACAAAAGTGGAGAGTGATCGGAGTTCATCCTAGGCAGATGAGAGACATGGAACCCAGGGAAAGACTGAAGTCATCCAGCATTATAGAGAATTCTATCCAGTCTCGCCCACAGCCTCGCACCGCCCACCCGGTTGTTGCACCAAGTGAACTTATTACCATTGAAGCCCACATCCAGCAACCCCGCTTTATCGATAGCTGATCTGAACTCATCAGAGCTGCCTTGATCATGAGATCTATAACCCAACCTTTCCGAGGCTTCAAGCACCGCGTTGAAATCACCACTGACAGCCTACGGCCCGATGGGTCCAGTGGCAAAAGAGTCCAAAGCGTCCCAAAGAGACCTCCTGCTATACCTAGAACACTTCGCATAGATAAAGGAGACAGTGCAGTCTACAAGCAGATTAGAGAGGGAAACTTGAATGGACACCATTTGATTGGTCACCCCAAGGAGTAAAATAGAAGCACCCAGAGAGTGGAAAATCCAGATCTTTCCCCCCACGTCAGCGTTAGAGAAGGAGTGATAGCCCAATTTTAGACCAATCACAACCCGCTTCCTATCTGAAGCTAGAGGTTCAAGAATAGCGAGAATCGAGGGGTGATGGTCTTAGATGATTCTTTTGATAGTACGGATCATGGCCACGTTGGCCATACCTTGGGCATTCCACGTAAGGATGCTATTCATCGGATAAATTCCCTGAGAAAACAGCCCTCTTCCTTAACCTGTTGAGCCTAACCTTCCAAACATCGGACTTTGAGCTGAAGTCAGCTTTGACATCAATTGCGTCGTCTTCCTGGGGGCTAGAGAGAAATGACCTGGAGGACCCTCCCCGCTCAGGGCTAGAATCCCCATCTGAGGATGAGAGACCTCCATCAGATGAGGGGCTATTTCTCCGCGGTAGCCTGTTGCGCATATTGTTGATATGCTGTGAGCCGAAATTGAGTCTGTTCACAGCCCTGATATCCCCTTCACTGAGGGAGAGCTGGTGTAACATCCTGAATTTTTGCCAACCTGGAATTAGACGTTCTTAAGCAATGGGTCGATCCTAACACCTTATTAACTTGTCAGAACTCAATACCACAGTTTAAAATCGCTTCTTAACCCATTCCTTCACAAATCTCACCTTTCACCACCTCGTTCTTTAAATCCTTCTAAGTACTTTCACATTAAACACTATCTTAAAGTTTAGGTGATGAAGAACAATACTTAAACTAAACATTACTACAAAGGACTAAGTACCACCTCAGACAGAAATCATACAGGACTAAATCCTTTAGAAAGTAGGCGAGAATTAGCTAGTGTTAAACTAGAGTACCTATAAAATTAGCACCAATCACTTTAAATATGATCTGCAAGACCCAAAACTTATAGAATCATTGACGCTACATTACCCTAAAATCTAGGATCAATCTCATTACCCGGCTGCTCTTAGGAGCATCTCGAAACTTCGTATCAGATCTGGACCGCACGTCGGAAGTCCGATTAACACGAAGTTAAGGAATTAAGACCGCCTTGCTGGGCTTAACAACCATCTCGAAAATCAAATCCAGATAGTGTCCCAGTGCAATTCGATTGAACCCAGAGTGAAGAGTGTGAGAAACATGAAAATAATTCCAAAATAAATAAGGATTTATAAAATCTGGCATGTGACGCTTGCGGATCAATATTGAGTAACCTGACCGTCAGAATCAGGCCAAATTACACCCTCGGATCAGGGATATTTTCCCAAACATATCCATGTACTCGGAATCTCCAGTCGAGATCCACTGACCGTTGAACTGAAACTGGTCCGCCATTTGCGATCTGGAATTCCGACTGAAACGAAAACTTAGCCATACCTAGATCCAGTGTTAGTGAGCTTAAGTCCGACCTTTGGCTCAAGGGGGACCGTCAGAAGTGCTCCGTTGAGACGGAACAGCCTCACTTTGGATATAACCTAAGTATACCTTGACCTGAAGTCTAATTTGGTGAGTTTTTAGGCTATATAAGGACCTTAAAACCCTCTCTCATTCAACCATACGAATTTGAGAATTGAGAAGAGAGAAAAGAGAGAGAAAGTGTGGGAGATGTGGGAGGATCTCCCTGATGCTCTACCCTGCCTCTATGTAAGCTCGACCACCCCTATCTTGCTGCTTTTCCGGTGATTCCGACTTTGTTTCTAGGTAAGAAACCCTAACCCTAATCTGTTTTGGGGTTTCGATAGTTGTATGTTATGAAATAACTAACCTAAAGCATGCTATAGGTTGCCAAATTACCGTATACGAAAACTTAGCAAATCTATCGACTCCATTACGATTCTACGACAAAAGGTGCGAACTTTAGATGTATAGGTTATGGTTTTCAACGCTTTCAATGTCAAATAATAATAGATTCATGATCTGCATGTATTTGCACATATACAAAGTGCTGTCTGTTTTCCGTTTCGATTAAATACGAAGAATATGGAATTTTGTGTATTCTAGGTATTTATAGAAAGTACCGTATACGTATAAATTTTGAAAATGTATTTTCCATAATTATTTGTTGTATGAACATATTATATATGTGTATAACACTTACTTGACGAGAGGGTTCGCCCTAATACATGTTTTTGCTAATATACACTATGTATGTAAAAAGGGTGTATTCTAAGTGTTTGTGAAAATGACCGAATGAATATAGAATTCGCATTCGTGCTCGCCATGACTGATTGTCATGGATACATGATTGTTGTATAGGCGACACCCCTTTGATGAAAGGATTTGCCCTAAATCACGCCACGACCAATATACACTATATATGTTAAAACGTGTAGCTCAAGTATTTATGGAAATGACTGAATGAACATGGAACTTGGATTCCTGCTTGCCATGACTATCCGTCGTGGGTGCACGTGTGTTATAATTGGGGCAACTCCCTAGTGAAAGGATTTAGCCTTGTACCTATGTGATCAACATACGTCATATATGTTGATGTATGTAGTTTAAAGTGTTTGTTGAAATGTCTGAATGAGTAGTAGTTAGTAAATTGTAATGTATAAGGGTGTTGAGATGGGATTCTCAACTACCTTAGAGATGTATATGATTTCCTCCATGCTTTATATCATGCTTGAATTTCTTTGTTTATTTTGCTTTACTCTACATGCTTCTAAATAAGGAATTGAATGTGATTGAGGCTATTGTATAGTCCAGGCAATCGGAAACGAAAATGAATACGTGGCTGAGATTCATTCACCACGTGAGATGTGTTCGACGAACCCGAGTCATACTTCGGTCGACGATAGTGGCTGGCCACACGAAGTGCTTATGCGCTTCATATCGTTCAACTTGTTGTGCGCTCGAGCTAGCCGAGCTCGTCAAGCAACCCAATCTATCTTATGTATGTTTACCATGTTTGGTGCCTCTGCTTGAACCTAGGGTACCAAACTTACTAGTGAAATCCCGTTAACCATGGTACCTCGATCCGCTAAGACTTATGAGCTGGGCATGGTGGTATGGAACACCATGGTAGAGCTGTCGGCCTACACTAGGGCCACGTGCCTCCCCGTAGTGTCCATTGAGCAACCAGACTCGTGAGCCGATTGTGGTGGTATGGGACACTATATTCGAGCTATCGGCCTCCACTGATTGGTGACGAGCCCTTTGTAGTGACCTCGAGCATACTCTGAATTTGCGGTGAGGCGACGAGTTTTACCGCAGTGAATAGAGTATGAACTAGGCCTGTATCAATTTAGTAATGAACCGTTAAAAAGGTGATGGGGGAGTGGTGTAACAATTGCGTGTAACAGCCCTGACAGCCTTTCAGCGCCTTAGAACCACACTATCGTATGAGATTATCTAGGTTTGACGACCCTAGAATGGATTATGTTTGGGAATGATACAAGGGAGGTACCTTAGTTTCCCAATCCTACTGTTTGAAATGGACTAAAAATAACTCGGTAATCATGCTCATCATCGCACTGCATGTGCCTGGAAGATGTGGAGTACTGAGGAATGAAAGCATGCCGTGAACGTAAGATGGTGTCGCATGAGGGAGTATGTGGTGAGGGCATACATCATGACTATATTTCATACTTGCATTAACAAGAGTACTTAGGATTGTTAATTGTACTGCTTTATCATTACTGCTTGACTGTTTTGATAACATGTTAACCTATGCTTTACTGTTTCATTGAGTTGATCACTCACTCCCACGTTACGGGACGGTGTTGTACACACCAACCAGACTTGTTTGAGTTTCAGATGATGGCGATACTACGAAGCGGAGCCGGACTTTTATGAGGATGAGGAGGATTCCTCCTTTATGCAGTTTCAGGCAGGTTCTTGTGAACCGTGTCCTGATTGATGGGGCTTTCTGGGATATTGACTAGATGACCTTATACAACTTGGTATATTTTGGAATTGTACTTGTAAATAGTTAACCTGGTAACATTATCACACTCTGGAGACTCACCACAGTTTATATATTTTAAATATCTATCACAGTCTTCCGCCTGCAAATTTAACTGTCTCTGGAGTATGATATGCTGTTTTGGCTTAATCTCACTCATGTTCAATGCACTAACACAGACAACATTCAATCATCATTCATTATGTTGCATAAGTGATGCGTTGGAACTCGGGATTTGAGTTTATGCTCGACCCCCGATTTTCAGGGCGTTACAGCTGGTAAGGGGACAGGTCCACTTTCAGGTTTAACTAATTATACATCGCAGTACAGCCATCAGTTAGTCCTTTCAAGGGTTGAGACAAAGCAATATCCCCCGGCAATGGCATAGGGGTGTGAATGGTGGCAGAGAGAGGATCCAGCGTCTCATGGTCTGCTCAGGACCTAGGAGAACAATCAACAGGGACGCCCATAACAGATATAGGAACAGGACCATATAACTCCCTACGGGAAGGAGAACGAACCTGAGAGGCGGAGAGAGCTGCGACAACAGGGTTCCCATCTGGTTCTGGAAGAGCCAAAATGATTGAGCAGAGAGGTGAGCTTACAGCAGGTGAAGGCAGGGGGCTCCCAGATGAATGTCGGGGGTCTGCAGGAGGCCGCGAAGGAGATAGGACACCTTCACCAGGATGAGACGAGAGCTGCAGAGAGTCATCGAGGTGACTCCCATGGGTATGGCTCCCTGCTGCAAGAGTGCTGGGATCAGTGAGGGGAGAAGCGTGCGTAAGCGCAAGAGCCAGGTCGTCGACATCAGCACCGCGTTTGGGGGAGGTAAGTGTGTTACTTCCGTGCAGAGCATTTCCTTAAACACATGTCCTGTATACATCCGGGCCTAATTTCGTCTCACCAAAAGTGTTGTTCACCCACTCCTTTGTGGTCCGGAAGAGCTCAGGTTGGTTGGGAATGGGTTCTCGCATAGAAGCCTCCAAATGGGCTGACACTCGAAAATATTCACCATCAACTTCCAACGTCTGAGAAATATGAAGAGACGCATCTGGCAGCAACAAGATTTTGACCTTATCAACTTCCAACATGGTTGAGCATTTAATGCAATGTAGCACAAAGATTTGCTAATAAGTGTGGTTGCTAGAGCATTAATGAATGTTGGAGTTCATTCTTTAATACAAGCTTTGAATGCTTAAATGAATGTCTTTAATTAAAACATTAATTGAATAATGAATTCTATGAGGAAAGAAAGTATTGAGAAGTAGAGGATTAACTATGGTTACTCACACACACAAGGCTCTCTCTATTTCTCACCAAATTACCAAGAAACCTCTCTTTCGTATATGTAGAGAAGATTTACAATAGTAAAAAATGGGCATAAATTTGTCAAGTTCGATGGCATCGAAGGACCTTCGATATCATAATTAAAAAAATTAGAGAATATATATAATATGAACTGATGGACAAATTTGGTGCCTGAGTTTGATGCCATCGAGTGACCTTCAATGTCATCGAAGAGGTCCTTTGATGCGATTGAAGGCTTCCTCGATGTCATCGAGAAAATTAGTATTTTCGACCTCAGGTCACTGGACAATTTGGATGATAATTCGATGTCATCGAGGAGGTCTTCAATGCCATTGAAGGGAGCCTTCAATATCATCGAAGGGCCTTCAATGCTATCGGGAAAATCTAGAAATTTGAAGTTTAGTTGCTGGACAGTTTGAACTATAGGCTCGATGCCATCAAAGACAGTTCGATGGGACTTCGATACTATCAAAACTTGTCTATTTTGATATTTTCTTTTTAAATAAACACCTTCCCACACTACCAACTATCATTATTTAATTTAGCTTTTCCTATGACGTTTGGGCTAGATAGAACATTTTGTTTAGTGGGACTGGTATAGGTTTTTGAAGAGGTCTTTGATATTTCCTCACTTTGTCATGCTTTGGATGCCTTTGATCCTTAAGTCTTTATGCTTGAATTTTCTTTGGGACTTTCCGGACTCTAGAACTCATAACTCATATTAATTGACAAATTATGACATTTACATTAATTTATACGTGAATTTCCTCCTAAAAGATAGCCTCTAAGTGGCTTCCTTATAAGTCACGTATATTTTACTCAACTTGCAGGCATCCAACTACATTTCTCCTCAGTTGAAGCTAAATTTCAAAGAATACAAATACTACTTGCCAAAAAATGCCAACTCCATTTTTCTTATATTGGGATTGGTCCATGCCACCATCACTGACATCGTCGCCACTCATACATTAAATATGTGGCCCAATTTATATTGGTACAAACAAGAGTTTCCCATTTGTGGCAAGAAGAAAATCAATATTCAATTTCGATCTAATTTTAAGAACTTTCTCTTCCCAAACATGTGGGGGCATCACAAACAAGAATACAGATCCTCTGTTTGAGTCAAGCAGCAAAATTGTAGTTGTTGCAATCTAATTGAACCGTGTGATTGTATAATTGCATCAGTGATTGAGATGTACCAATCACTATTCAGCATACGAGGAAAAAAGCAGGAAAGTTGTGCTTTTGGCAAACAGAGGATCCGGACTCGACAAGAAAATTCTGATCTATACCCCTTGGCTGCCCACCACTGCCAATGGGAACTTCCATACCCCCTTGCTGCCCACGACGGCCAATAGGGACTAGCTCCCCCCCTCTCCACCTTTCTTTCTGAACAAGTCGACCCAGCGGGGTGAGTATGATCGATTATCCGTTTCTTCTTCCACTGCGGGAAGAAGGAAGAAGGACACAACATAAAAGACAATATAATCAGAGAACAGATGCACTGCACGTTCACAGGAAAACATCAGTATTTATTCTTCATGGAAACTCTTATTCGGTATTTACACTCTCCCCACATACTTGCATGGAGCAGTTAAAAAAGACTAAAAGCCGACAAAAATCATGGAAGGCTCAAGAGGCCAGTGACTTCGTCCCTCCTCTCTCTCTTGTCGTTGCTCCGGCCCAGGAGCAAAAGCATCCTCTCCCTGAGCATTGAAGATCTTTTCCACCTCTCTTGCAGGTACATTGAAGGACAGCTCCTTCTCTTCCCTCTCCATCTGTCTCATTATGTTCTTCTTCCCTACACACACAAGGCAACAACAATAACAATAATATCAATATTCAGTGGGCCCCAATGCAACCATCAGACGATCCTAACCACCCATTTATTTGGAATCAAAACACATGACCCACCTGCAAGGTAGTATTTCTGGTTGTCACGAGCATTTATTTCAAAGCAAACCATCTGCAGATTCTCATCACGAGAAGCAACAATCACGACTGGGTGACCAGCTGGGACCACAAAGACCGTGTTAGGAGAGAGACGCGAACGGACTCTCTGGTAGCTTACATGACCCTCATGCTGTTGCTCTTCTTCTTGTTCTTGCCCGCGTCCTTCCTCGCTCCGGCGACTCTGGTTCGACAGGTGAGGACATGCCATCTCGAAGTATCCTCTTCCTTGCTCCACCCACACCACCTTTGTTGCCTTCGAGTTGTAGAAGGGCAAATGCATCGCTCCCTACAAAATGACGAAATTGCCCCTTAGGCTTTATCTCATGCAAAAAATCGACTTGAAACCTGGTTGAGTTGACTCAAAAACTCGGGCGAGTTTCTTGAAAATTTGTTTGAGCTGGAAGATAGTGGCCAACGGATGAAAATGTAGGACCCCCCTTTAAAAAAAGTGGGCCCCACCAGAAACATAGTTCACGTGAATCTCTGCACTTTCCAAGCAAGAGATTAGAGGAGAAGCTTACACGGCTTATGTTGGCAAACGAGACTTGGACGTCCATATCTCGGAGCTGCTTGTAGTCGTCGGCATCAGCTTCGTGTAGTTCACCGTACTTGTTGGAATGGGTGGGCTTCTTGTTCAGCAGGTTGAAGGGCCCTTTACATTCTCCAAAAGGCAATTCATGACTGCCCGAAGAAGTGGACGCATGTCGTTCTATGGCCCTTATCTGCTCTTGGGAAGCCCTGATGATCGCACCCTTTCTTTGCTGACCGAAAAGCTTCTCCAACCTATCCCTTGGAGTCTATAACCACAAAACCAGTGCAAGAAATGCAAGTATATAAGATCCTTCTATTCAGGTGTAGAAGAGTTACCACATAGACTACATGCATACAAGCTTCTGTGAATTAAGAAGCAGCTGCAGTATCATTGATTGAATGACATGAAAAAGAGAAGGAGATTGCTTACCTTGAAGGCAGCCTCAAGAACATCATTGCTAAAGCTCCTATAAAACGATTCAGGGTCCTCACCTCCTGCCCCAAAAAATTCCTACGTACGACAGAAATCATTTTCATTCCCAATTAAAACTAGCTCTCTATCGCTGATACTACTACAAGAATAGCATGATATTACTTGGTAGAGGAAAAGGGTGTTTGTATTTCACCTTGTAGCGACCGAGAATTGAGACGGGTTGGAGAAGATGTGCAACACACAGCTTCTCATTGTTGTCTCTGTTAATCAAGAAGACGGTCGTCCCCGCAGGTATCCTAAGGATATCTCCTTTGGAAATGTTGTATGCCTCTTTGTTATTCTCTTTCAAGAAACTGATTGTTCCTCTTCCTGCAATCAATTCACATTTCTTCATTCCAATCAAGCATGCATTCTACTTGTAATTAACCAAACAAAGCAGTCATGCTACAAAGACAACTAGAAGAAGAAAAAGAACCCATACCTCTAACCACATAGAGAACTTCCTCAGCATCCCAATGGTTGGGTATGATAAAGGTATTAGGGTTTGCCTCTAGGATGACGAGGCGGTAGTTGTCGATCCCTTGCAGAAGCTCAGATTGCCTAGAGAACCTCTTTAGAACCCTAATATTGCCTTCTTCGGTCCGCACACGGTGATTAAAGCTCTGTTCATCGAAGAAGTATGGATTATTCATTACTTGCTCTTCATTTCTTTCCATTTGCGTAACTTCTCGATCCGAATCATCACCGCCACCGTGCCCTGTTTGTTCTTTGTACTGCTCTTCGCACCACTGCTCGCATTCGCTCTGGTGCTGCTGCTGCTGCCTGCACTGATGTCTGCATTTCTGTAGCTGCTGTTCCGGATCTTCCTGTTCCATCTCGCCCCCACCATGGCCTTGCTTTGTTTGTTCTTCGTATTGCTGCTCGCAGCGTCGTTGGCACTCTATATCGCCGGGTTGACGCTGTCTGCAATCTTTCTGGCATTGCTTCAGCTGCTGTTCGGGATCTTCTCGACTCAAATCATCATCACCGCCACCCAGCCCTGTTTGTTCCTTGTACTGTTGTTCGCACCACTGCTTGCATTCTCTCTGGTGCAGCCGTTGCCGCCTGCACTGATTTCTGCATTTCTGTAGCTGCTGTTCCCTCTCACCGCCATCGTGGCTTTGCTTCGTTTGTTCTTCGTATTGCTGCTCGCAGCGTCGTTGGCACTCCATGTCGCCGGGTTGACGCTGTCTACAATCTTTCTGGCATTTCTTCAGCTGCTGTTCGGGATCGTCTCGGCTCAGATCATTACCAGCATCTTCCGAAATCCGGATTCCGCATACACGCTTGCAAGTTGAGGGATGGAACCGCGCTCTGCATGCCACCATGCACGGCAGGGAATCATGGTCGTACGAGATAGCGAAGGTGCCGGAGACGAGGAATAGTGAGAGAAGGGTCAGAACGAGGGTTGCTGGTTTCGCCATTGGAGAAGTCATGGGGCTTTGATGTGGGAAGGATGTGGCGTAAGGGCCTGTATTTATAGGAAAATTTTCCTACAAAGACGAAAATATTCCCAAACAGAGTACGTGGGTATGTGGCGATTAGAAATTGCATGCATGTCTACGTGCTTGAACATCATATCAATAGCGGACGCGTGGCCGCTTCTGATTGCAGCGTTCAAGTGGTACGGAGTACGGATAAATCACATATCCTAGATAACACATGTTTCATTCAGTGCGTATATACGGGCAAGATCTATGAGGCGTGCCTAAAATCCACCCTGTCCATCAGGTAGGACATAGTATTTTCACTGTACATTAAATAAATGATCCTGATCCAAAAACCATGGACGATACGGTGTAAATAATATAAAGTAAGGCTTAAAATCTCTTAAGTTGACGAGGTTGTAGTCTCTGTAAAATTTGAACTGGATTGTGTTTGATATTTTAATTATACTGTTGTGCGTGTCATGATCAACGGACGGGATGGAATATATACAGCCCTACAAACGAACATGTGGTTGGCCTCTAACTCTATTCTCTCATGTGGTGTGGATTATATTAGTTCTTGAACGGAATTATTTTTACCTACATGAACTATCATAGTAGTATAAATCTGATGGACGGAATGGATGCCAAATAAAGAATAATATGGGGCCCACAGAGCTGGAGTGTTGTACCCGCTGTGTACAACACGCGTCGTAGAAGACTTCCGCGGATATTTCTGGAAATCGTGTAAAAGGGTATGTGTTGGCTTTTCGTCGTTTTGTGAGGAGAGAGAACGATTCTGCGAGTAGCATGCAGATGGACGCGAGTTCTGCTTTGAGAAACGGAATTCCGGCAAACCCGTCGCCGCGTCTGGAGATCACTGTGGATGCGGTCAGTTCCGCGACGTTTTCATAATTGCACGTGCGTGCGAGTTTTGGTCCATTAATCAGCGGGTCCATGGATCAGACAGGTCGATATTATTTCTTCTTGCTTCTCTCTAAGGTGGGGTGCCTGCAGAACCCGCCACCAGGGATATCCCTAATGGCACGAATCCGTGAGCCTATCCAGATGTGTGTGTTTTATACACGCATGGCAAGCTCGTTTCAGGTACCAAAATTGAGACAGATCCAAAGCTCAAATGGATCACGCCACATTTAACAGTGGAGAAGGAACGTCCACTATTAAAATTTTCATGGAAGAGATGGAAGTTTTCTTATAATTGATATTTGTGTAATTCCCTTTGTATGCCTTTGTGACCTCATGAACTGATTGACATCAGGGTGGGTCCTGAGAGGGTTTCACAGGCCGGTATTCAATTCCCACTATTTCTTTTGCTATCATGAAATTGAGCTTTGGATGTCTCATTTTTGTTTCCTCCTTCAAAATAAGCTGGCAAAACAGATGGACACTGCAGATAAAACATACGTGACAAGGTGGGCCCCATATACATCCCTTTTGGGGAAGTGGATTGGCTGGTGTACCTCACACCAGCTATATAACTGCTGTACTAACGTCAGCAAGTTCCGTGGGTCTAATCATGAGGTATGCGTTATATCCAAACTGTCCATCCATTTGGCAAGCTCATCTTAAGTCTTGAGATGAAAAATAAGACAGATCTAACTATTAAGTGGACCACAATGCAAAAACTAGTGGGGATTGAACGTCTACCATTGATTTTTGGGGTCACAGAAGTTTTGGATCAATATGAAATTTGTTTTTCCTCTTCATTCAGGTATTTGTCACCTTATGAACAGATTGGATGTAAAATAAACGTTATGGTGGGCCCTACAAATTGTTTAATGGTGAAAATTATTATCTCCATTGCTATTTATAGTGTGGTCCAGATGATCTTTGGATATGATTTTTTTTTTTTTTTGGATGATGCTCTCAAATGATCTCTAAAAATAGATGAACGATGTAGATATAATAAATACATCAATGTGGGGCTCATGTAACTTTGATCTCCTTTGAACCGTCCGTACAACTCGGAGCTCAATGAACCTTAGTGCTCGTCTTCGCACGACACATACCTACAGCAGCTATATAGCTGGTGTGAGGTACACCAGCCAATCCGCTTCCCCTTGTGGTGGGTGTGACAAGGTGGCCCCATAGACTTCAATTGGGGTGGGTGTGACGAGGTGGGCGCGCTGCTGGTAATCTGCTTCCCTGTTGGTGGGTGCTGCAGAAAGTTTATCATCATTTGTTTATGGGTTGATAAAAAAGTATCCTCCTAGTTAGGCAAAAATAAAAATAATAATAAAATAATAATAAATAAAATTAAAAAATCATCATGAATATTATTGATTGGAATCCGGATCCTCCGCATGTCCTGCTTGTTGCCCAGCAATATAATTGGTCCACGTGATAATTGACATTGTCACCACTGCTGCATTAAATGCAATTAATGATTATTAAATTTATGTTAGTGGTGAGCAGAGGATTCAGACCAAAATGTCATTATCCTTTAGTAGTTGTACTGTTTTGAGTGAATAAGAAGTTGCGGCCTATTTAATGAAGTGATGTGGATGGAAACCTTTTTGGGCATGGGCGAGGCCCAACTCGTAGGGCCCTCATTGATGTACGTATATAATCCATGCCACCCATTCTTTTTACCGTGTCATTTTAGGGTTAGGGCCCAAATATCAGCCTAATCCAGAGCTCGTGTGGGTAACATAATAAAAAATAATGATGACAATGACACCCACTCTTGAAACTTTCCGAGGTCACTGTAATGTTTGTTAGAAGTAGACACTACCCAAGTCAGGACTTTTAAGCCATACGACGAGCCAACCAACAAGGTGGACAGAATGGATCACTCCATTATGGGCCTCGACTGCTATTATTTAAAAATAATTAAATTATTAATTATATCGACCTGATAATCACGACCCTTACTACATTACAATCACGACCCTTACCACATTACAACCAAGACCGTTACCATGTTATATAGGTATGGGTCGTGGTTGTCATATTATATGGGTGGTGGTTGTAATGTAGTAAGGGTCGAGGTTATTATGTTATATGGGTCTTGGTCATCATGTTATATGGGTCGTGGTTATCATGGGTTGAGGTTGTCATATCATATGGGTCATGGTCGTCACGTTATATGAGACGTGTTTATCATGGGTCGAGGTTGTCATGTTATATAGGTCGTAGTTGTCATGTTATATGGGGCGTGGTTGTCATGTTATATGGGTCGAGGTTGTCATCTGACGTGTGGAGTTCGTGGTTGTAACATAATAAAGGTCGAAGTTGTCATGTTATAAGGGTCGTGCGTCCTGTCATGATTTATGTGTCGAATCCAATCTGTCAATTGGATTTAGAATTTAATTTAACATCATGGGTCAAAAATTAAGTTACATCTAAAAATTTTATGGCCTCCTAAAGGAATTAAATTCCTACTGTTGAAACCTCCCTGGGTTCGACAGCGTTGTTTACATGCCACGTGATAATATTTTTGGCCCACTTGAGCATTGAATATGATTCATTTTTGGCCTCATGTCCTAAAACGAGCTCACAAAATGGATGGAGGGAGAGGATTTCTCATAAACATCATAGTAGGTCCCACCTGCGTTCAGGATCACTTCCTACGAAAGGCTTTAGCAGGAAATCTGCATCCTTTGAGTGGCTACCTAACATGATGTATGGTCTTATCCACACTATTCATCCAATATTTTTTTATATCCTTTTAGAGTATAAAAATGAAGTATATCCAAGGCTTAAGTGGACTACACAATGGGGATTAAACTATTACTGTTAAAAACTTCTTGGGTGGCACGTAAGTTTCTGGATGAAGCTGATATCATGCTTTCCCTTCATTAGAAGGAAGTTTTTGGATGGAGCTGACATTTGTGTTCTCTCTTCATCCACGTCTACGTAACTTTAAGAATATAGGTTGGATGGCAAATAAACGTTGCAGTGGGCCTGAGAAATGTTTCAAAGGTGAGAATCGATCATTATTACCTGTGCACCCTAGAAAAGTTTCAACGGTGGGAATCATTATTACCGCTGCTTCTTATGGTGTGGTCCACTTAAGCCTTGGATCTGCCTCAATTTTGAATTTATATCTTAAAATGATAGGAAAAAAATGAATATACGATGTGGACAAGACCCATACATCACGGTGGCCACTCAAACCTTTCTGCCCGTTCCCAGCTGGAGAGGGGCGCGTCCTAGCAGTAAAAGCTAAGCTCTGTGCACCCCCACCATGATGTTGGTAAAAGTAAAACTGCTGAGTGGCCACCGTGTAGGAAAAGCTGTGGACGCTGTGGACCCACCATGATGTGTATGTGTATTATATATGATTTTTATCCACGCCGTCCATTTTCCATATCATTTTATGATTTTTATCCACGCCATCCATTTTCCATATCATTTTATAGGCCAGCCATGAGACCAAACATGAGACAGATCCTGTGGACCGCACTGGAGATCCAAATCTGGTGTGGACCAGACTAGAGGAAACAGTGGTGATTGAACGCCCACTGTTAACAACTTTTAGGAAGGCCTCAGAAGGTTGAAGTTACAGTGGTGATTGAATGCCCACCGTTAAAATCTTTTAGGAAGGCCACGTAAGGTTAAAGTCTTGGATCAATGCTGATATTTGAGTTTTCCGTTTATCCAGGTCAGCTTGACACAATCAACGGGTTGGACATTTTTTTTTTTTTTTTTAAAGAAAGTTTTTAATGATAGGCGTTCAATCACCGCCCAGCTTTTAATGGTAGGGGTTTAATCAGTGTACACCTTATATTTGGATTTGACCCTAAATTGATCTGAAAAAATGAAAGGGGGCATTGGTGAAATATGACGCACAGTCGGCGTCCCAGGAAAAGTTTTTAATTTTTTCTTGCTTTCAAGGGATATTTTTTTATAATAGCGCATCATTAATTATATGTTCTTAAATAAGTATTTTTATGGGAAAATGTATTGATCTATGGTCAATAAGCTAGGTCAAGCATCCTAACAAGCTATAGGTGCGACCTAGTAGTCCAGTCCTCACCTCTAAACCAATAAGAAAAGATGCTCCGCCTCAACCCAAGGCCGAGCTCAACCTCAGTAAAAAAATTGAGCCAGGCCTCAGCAAATACGCTGAACCCAACCTCAACAGATAGGCTGAGCCCGACCTCAGTAAGTAGATCGTGCTATATACCTCGGCCCGCCAAGGTCTCAACTAGCATGACCAATCGAGCTCGTGGCCAACACTAGGCCGAGCTCAACCTAACCAACGTCAGTCGGCCCACGATTTGCGCCAAAGATCACGAAGACCATCTCCAGTGCGGATTTCTTCGCCGATGATATAGAAGAATTCACCCGCGTAGATCTAAAATCCTAAAAAGATTCTATCCCTACCAAAACAAGGACGAACACCCCCTACACAACGGCCTCTCCCCACCTATAAAAGAAAAGACTCTCCAAGGAAGATGGATGCACAATCTTTAGCCCTAACCCTTGTATACCCAACTAAGACCTAAATTCCTGACTTTAGTATTGGAGGGTCCTGACACACAAGTTAGGGTCTTATTTACCCTTTGTGGGGGTTCACGAGCCAAGGAGAGGAGATTTCTACATCAACAAGTATCTAAGTATCTATTTAAATTTTCTTAAGCAATATTGTCATTATTTAGTGGGTATTTTTGTCATTTTAGAAAAAAAAATATATACTTCAAAACTAACAGAAGTTGAACGAAACTAATGGAAGGTACCTGTTTGACGATAACTTAATTAATAAATGAGGTAGATTTATAAAATTTTAACTTAAAAAGGTACAGGAATGTCAATAATATATTAACGAGGCGCTAATTTGTAAATATTCCTTTTTATAATCCCTTCCGACCTCTTTCTTCACCTTTCTTTTGACGAGCACGTAACATGCTTTTTCTTTCGTTTGGTTAATGAGTCAATACGTCTACTTTACTCTCAACAACACAAAAAGCAATAAAATCAGAGAAGTTGCACTGCACGTACACGGGAAAACCACCTTTTATTCTTCCCAGCTCTTGGAAACTCTTATTCGGTATTTACACTCTCAAGTCTCAACACACGTACTTACATATAGGTAGGTAGTTAGTCTCTTACTACATAGATCTCGTCCCACAGAGAGCAGTTAAAAGACTAAAAGCCAGCGAAATCCAAGATAGACTCTAGAGGCCCGTGGCTTCCTCCCTCCTGTCTCTCTTGGTGTTGCTCCGGTCCAGGAGCGAAAGCCTCCTCCCCCTGAGCATTGAAGATCTCATCTATCTCTCTTGCAGGTGAACTGAACGAGAGCTCCTTCTCTTCCTTCTCCATCTGCCTCAGTATGTTCTTCTTTCCTACATACATGACAACAACAAAAACAAGATCAATATCTAGTGGGCCCCAATGCAATGATCAGACGATCCTAACCATCCATTTGGTTGGAATCAAAACATATATATGACCCACCTGCTAGATAGTACTTGTGGTTTTCCCAGGCATTTACTTCAAAGCACACCATCTGCAGATTCTCGTTACCAGAAGCAACGGTAACGACTGGATGACCAGCTGGGACGACAAAGCCCGTATTGGGAGAGAGACGAGAACGGACTCTTTGGTAGCGTACAGGACCTTCCTCCTGCTGCTGCTCTTCTTCTTTTTCTTGCTCGCTCTGGCGGCCTCCTTGCTCACGCTGGCTCCAGACGTGAGGACACGCCATCTCGAAGTAGCCCGTTCCTTGCACCACCAACACCACCTTAGCTGACTTCGAGTTGTAGAAAGGCAGATGCATTCCTCCCTGAAAAATGAATAATTGTCAGTCTTGAACACGCGCTTTGAGCTAGCAGATTATTTCCACCACGTGGGGTCCACCGTTCTGGCTATCAAAACCATTTATTCGTGTGGCCATAGTTCAAAAACACGAGAAAACTCAACTCAAAACGAACTCAAATGTGTTTCTTGAGAAGTGGTATGAGTTTTCTGAGGTTTTATATTAAATATCTAAATGTAATAATATATAAATAATGCCATTTGTGCCAATTTGAGTCGAGCTACGTCGAAAACTCGAGGCTTGGTGAAATCTGGTCAAGATGAGTCAACTCGTCTGAGTTTAAGTCGAGTTTTGAAACTATGCATGGAACACTTGGTGGATGCGAAGTACCCAAAAACTCGCATGATGGTTCATCCCATAAGAGCGTTGGGTCTATTACAAGATAGTGGCCACCAGATGAAATTATTGGACCATTAAAACGTGGGTTCCACCAGAAACATGTCTCATGTGAATTTCAACACTTGCAAAGCTAGAGATTAGAGAAGAAGCTTACACGGCTGATATTAGCAAAAGCGACTTGGACGTCAAGATCTTGGAGCGGCTTGTAGTCGTCAGCATCGGCTTCCCACAACTTACCGTAGTTGTTGGAATGCGTGGGCTGCTTGTTCAGCAGGTTGAAGGGTCCCTTCGATTCTCCAAAAGGCCACTGATGACTGCCCTTAGCAGAAGACGCATGTCGCTCTATGGTCCTTATCTGCTCTTGGGAAGCCTTGATGATCGCACCTTTTCTCTGCTGACCGAACAACTTCTCCAACCTATCCCTAGGAGTCTATAACAACAAACCCAACACAAGAAATGCAAGTAAGATCCTTCTATTCAGGTGTAGAAGACTTACCACACAAACTACATGCATACAAGCTTCTGTGAAGCAGCAGCAGCAACAGCAGCATCATTGATTGAATGACATGAAAAACTGAAAAAGAGAAGGAGATTGCTTACCTTGAAGGCAGCCTCAAGAACATCATTGCTAAAGCTCCGATAAAACGATTCAGGGTCCTCACCTCCCGCACCAAAGAATTCCTAAACCAAAAAATAATAATAATAATAATAATAATAATAAAATCATTGGCAACTTAAAACTAGCTTTCTATTACAGGTACTACTCCAAGAATGTTCTTACCCTGTAGTGACCCGACGTCGCGACGGATAGGAGAAACTTCGCAACATAGAGCTTCTCGTTGTTGTCTTTGTTGATAAGGAAGACAGTAGCCCCGGCAGGAATCCTAAGGATATCTCCTCTGCGAATGTTGTACGACTCCTTATTGTTCTCTTTCAGGATATTGATATTTCCTCTTCCTGCAACCAATTCACATTTCTTCAACATTTCATTTAAGCATGCATTCTACTTATAACTAGAAAAATAAAAAGAAAAAGAAACCATACCTCTAACCACATAGAGAACTATCGCAGCATCGTAATAGTGAGGTATGATGAAGGTATTAGGGTTCGCCTCTAGGATGACCAGCCGGTAGTTGTCGATCCCTTGCAGAAGGTTCGACTGCATAGAGAACCTCTTTAGAGCCCTGATATTGCCTTCTTCGGTTCTCACACGGTGAGTAAAGCTCTGTTCATCGAAGAAGTATGGATTATTCCGTTCTTGCTCTTCACTGCTTTCCCTCTGTGGGTTCTCTCTATCCCTATCACCACCACGACCCTGTCCTTTCTGTTCCTTGTACTGCTGTTCGCACCAATCCTCGCATTCGCTTTGGTGCTTCTGCTTTCGCTGCCTGCACCCTTCTCTGCATCTCTCTAGCTGATGTTCTGGATCTTCTCCCTCCCTCTCGCCACCACCATGGCGTTGCTTTGTTTGTTCTCGATATTGCTTCTCGCATCGTTGCAGGCACTCTTTCTCGCCGGGTTGACGCTGTCTGCATTCTTTCCGGCATTGCTTGAGCTGCTGTTCGGGATCGTCATTAACAACATCTTCTGAAAACTGAAAACCGAAGGTGGTGGAGACGAGGAAAAGAGTGAGAAGGAAAAGGGTCAGAAGGGTAGCTGGTTTCGCCATTGAAATCGAAGGGCTCTGATGTGAGAAGGATAGGGTGCAAGGCCCTGGATTTATAGGAAACTTTTCGTATAATGGCGAGAATACACCTAACAAAGTTCGTGCAGATGTGGAGATCAGGACTTGCATGCATGCCTACGTGCTTGAACGTGTTCGTCGAGAGCGGACGCGTTGCGGCTGCCTGACGCAGCATTCACGTGGTACGGCGTACGAAGAGAAGAGAAGTGAAACCGATGAAATGAGTACAGATTTCCAGAAGAGAACACGTCTCGGCGGACAGGGCACCTATCCTTACACTGTTTTATTCACCAGTACATTACGCATTGATCTGTGAGGATGCGTTTAAAATCTACACCATTCATCGGGTGAAAACTGTATTTTTTATATATCAAAATTGTCTTTGGCGTATCCATTATCCTGTTGTGCTTCGCATGATGAACGGTTTTGATGGAATATATGGACGCTGGAGTGGCCCCACGAAGATTTAACCTGTATCCGGCCTCTCCTCCATTTTCTCATGTTTTATGGCCGAAATCAGTTCTTGATCTAACTGATTTTTAGCTACAGGATCTATCATCAGGGTGCGGAGGTGATGGACGGGGTGGATGTCACAGAAAGTAGATGATGGGGCCCACGGATTTTGGGTCTTGTAAACGCTGCGTGCAACAGGATTGGTAGAAGATACTCGAGGGCATTTCTGGAAATCGCATAAAAGGTTAACTTGGTTTTTCGTCGTTTCGCGGACGTAGGATAACTATTCCTCTGCGACTACCATGCAGATAGACGCGTGTTGTTTTTTTTTTTTTTTTTTTTCATGAGATGAGAGGACTTGCAAACTCGTCGTCGCGTCTGTAGATCAGTATGGCTGCTGTGCTGGTTCCATACACGCTTAGAAAATGGAACGCGTGTAAGAGCTCCGGTCTATTCATTAGGGTCGCGAGCAGTTCGTCTTGCCTCTTCCCCACTGAGCCCGTGTTATGAGATGGTCCGATGATCCGAGCTGAGTGGATGACAGCTGGACAGATGAAGATAGAACATTAAGAGGGAGATTTTTAAGTGGTCCATGTTCAATTTCATAAATGTACGTTCAAGATGACAGCTGAGGCCAAATTACAGATTCATGACTAGTTCTGGGAAGATGGACGGTTCGGATCATCGAAGCATCTCAGCATGTTAGCCCCAACACTAACTCGGCCTGGTGACTCAGTGTTGTCAAACCAGATCCGGTCCTAAGTGGACCGGAACGAGTTGCACGGGACTCGTCCAGGTCTTGTTACCACGTTACGGAGATTTTCTCCTCGTCGCTCAACCGGTCAAGTGTTCGGTGGCGCTCGACTAGTCGAGTGGGGCTTGACTCAAAGTCCAGCGATCTATTGAATTAATTCTTCTGTGCTGCTCGACCAGTCGAGGAGTCCGCTCGACCTGTCAAGACTCCGCTCGACTAGTCAAGGACTCTGCTCGACCAGTCAAGGTTACGCAGATTCATGTCCACGTTTTGTGCGGACTGCGGAAATTTGAGGCGGTTTTCGCCATGGTGCGGAAGGGAGTTGCCTAAACTATAAATAGAGGTTCCTACGGCTTTTTTAGAGAATGCAACAAGGTTTCCTAAAGCTTTACAAGGGTTTGTTAAAGGGTTTAGGGCTATTAAAGGTATGAGAGAGAGAGAGAGAGAGAGAGAGAGAGGAAGCTTGTGGAAGGGAGGTTATGCTCATAGAGGTGATCTATTGTGCACTTAATATCTCAGCGCTTCTATGTGCCGTAATTGGTGAGATCTCTCCGTTTTTCTTTTATTCTCTTATTGTCTATCCACTCCTGCGTGAGTGAAGAAGGTTTGATCCAAGCAGTGTGTGCTTGTGATCAGTTGTAACGTTATACTTCATAGTGGATTGTTGATCTGGACGAAGCCCCATGGTTTTTACCTCTTTGAGGCTTTTCCATGTAAAAATCTCTTGTGTCATATGGTTTGTGCTTTGATTTATTTCATTGCTTTATTATCCCATAATTCTGGTGTTTTTGGGAAGCTATATCCTAAGGTTTTGTGCAACGGCCCCCAACAAAGTGGTGTCAGAGCTATTGGTTTATTGAACGGAGTAGGATCGGTTTGAATTATGGAAGGTGACTCATCAAGGATGATCAGTCTCAATGGTTCTAACTAGACCATATGAAAGGTTAAGATGGAATACTTGCTTTATTGCAAGGACTTGTATGCTTCAATAATCCTTGGCATATCAGTAAAGACAAAGGATATGATAAATGTTGATTGGAAAATATTGGATCGGAAGGCGGTGGGGTTTATTAGACAATGGTTGGACGATTCCATATTCCACCATGTATCTACGGAGACCTCAACCGCTAGCCTATGGCTGAAATTACAAGGGCTGTATGAGAGAAAGACAGCCGGTAATAAGATTTTTCTGATAAGACGACTTGTGAATCTCAAATTCAAAGATGGTGGTTCTGTAGCTGAGCACATGAATGAAGTCAACAATATATTAAACCAGCTCTCTGCTATGAAGATAGTCTTGGACGATAAATTACGGGCTTTACTATTGCTTAGCTCATTGCCTGATAGTTGGGAGACATTGGTGGTGTCTCTGAGTAACTCTGTGCCAGATGAAAAGGTGTCCATTGAACAGGTAACTAACTGTCTCTTCAATGAGGAGACAAGGAGGAAGACTCAGGGGTCTACTCAGCAAGAGGCCCTTGTGACACAAGAACGAGGGAGAGGAAAGAATAGAAAGGGCGGGAAAGCCCGAGATAAATCAAGAGGTAAGTCGAATACCAGAAAGGACGTTAAATGCTGGAATTGTGGCAAGAAGGGCCACTATAAGCATGAATGTCGTAAGAATAAGAATGACAAGAAAGGAAAAAGAAAGGAGAAGGAAGATGAATCAGACTCCACTGAGGTCACTTCAGATGACGATGTTGTAGTTATTCTTTCTGCAGATCATAATGTTTATCTTACAGCTACGAGTCAAGACACCGACTGGGTGATAGACTCGGGAGCCTCATTTCATGCGACTCCACGTAGAGACTTCTTCACAAGCAACAAGTCAAGTGACTTTCGGACCGTGAAGATGAGAAATTCTGGCGTATCGAAGATCGTAGGGGTCGGTGATATTTGTGTGAAGACCGATGTGGGCTACACATTGGTTCTCAGAGATGTGAGGCACATTCTAGACCTTCGCCTCAACTTGATGTCGACGGGAAGGTTGGATGATGATGGCTATGAAAGCCGTTTTGCTGGTGGGCGCTGGAAGCTCATCAAGAGTTCGTTGATCGCGGCCAGAGGAAAGAAGTGTTGCACCCTTTACAAGGCAAGTGTCAGTGTGTGCAAGGGTGGGTTGAATGCAGCGGAAGATTCAGCTATTGATATGTGGCACATGCGTCTAATCACATGAGTAAAAAATAGTTTCAGGTACTAGCAAAGAAGTGACTCCTTCCAGACATGACAGGTATACCTCTCAAAACCTGTATTGATTGTTTATCATGAAAACAACATAGAGTTTCATTTGTTAATACTTCTTCTCATGTTAATAAAGTGAATGCATTAGATTTGGTTTATTCTGATGTTTGTGGTCCTATGAGGACAAAAACCTTGAGTGGGGCATTGTATTTTGTCACTTTTATAGATAATGCATCTAAGAGGGTTTGGGTTTATGCTTTGAAATCCAAGGACGAGGTCTTTAGTATATTTAAATTGTTTCATGCTATGGTTGAGAGAGAGGCGGGTAGTTCATTGAAGTGTATCCACACTGATAATGGTGGTGAATACATTGGTGACTTCCATGAGTATTGTAAGTCTCTGGGTATACGGTATGAACAGACGGTTCCCAAGACCCCCCAGCATAATGGTATAGCTAAGCGAATGAATCGCATCATTATAGAGAGAATCAAATGCATGTTATCCCATGCGAAGTTGTCCAAGACGTTCAGGGGAAAAGTAATGCACACGGCAATATATTTGATAAACAAGTCTCCATTAGCCCCGTTGAATGGAGAAGTACCCGAGAAAGTGTGGATTGGACAAGATCCATTGTACAGTCATCTCAGGGTGTTTGGATGCAAGACATTCATTCACGTACCAAAGGATGAGAGGTCCAAGCTCAATATGAAGATCAGGCAGTGTGTGTTCTTGAGGTACGGTGATGAAAAATTCGGTTACAGATTGTCGGATCCGACCGAAAGGAAGCTCGTTAGGAGTAGAGATGTGGTTTTCTTTAAAGATCAGTGTATAGAAGACATTGGTAAGCCATAGAAGAACCGACCTAGTTCAGGTGAGTTAGAGGACATAAATCCGGTTATTTCTCCCGTGATGCCTGATGACGGGGGAGTACAGTAAGGTGTAGAGGACAAGGGAGTTCCTACAGAAGATGGACTGGGAGAGCAGCCCCCACTTGATCCACCTGTTGAGCCACAGGTGAAGAGGTCATCTAGGGATAGACAGTCATCCAAGAGGTACTCGCCGCATGAGTACATTATGCTCACTGATGGGGGAAAGCTAGAAGATTATTTTGAGGCTCTAGTCGACGAGCATAAGGGGGAGTAGTTAAAAGCTATGCAAGAGGAGATGAGATCCTTGCATAAGAACTACACCTATGATATGGTGAAATGGATATTGCGGTATCTAAGAGGCTCATCCAAGTTAAGCCTATGCTATGATAATGAAAAACCTGTGTTAGAGGGCTACACAGATGCAAATATGGCAGGTGACATAGACTCCAGGAAGTCTACATCGGGGTTCATATTCATGTTTGCAGGGGGAGCGGTATTTTGGCAAAGCAAGCTACAGAAGGTGGTAGCATTGTCGACGACAGAGGCTGAGTACATTGCGGTGACGGAGGCATATAAAGAGATGCTTTGGATAAAGAGGTTCCTACAGAAACTTAGCCTAAAGTATGAGCAGCACGTGGTCTATTGCGATAGTCAAAGTGCTATACACTTGAGCAAGAATCCAAGTCAACACTCTAAGTCGAAGCACATAGAGATTCGGTATCAGTGGATCGAGGATACTTTAGAACAAAAGGTGTTACAGCTTGAGAAGGTTCACACAGACGATAATGGGTCGGACATAATGACCAAGGTTTTGCTCAAGGGCAAGTTTGAGGTTTGTAGAAATCGGGTTGGCTTGAAGAAGGTGAATCTCTCCTGAGTCGAAAAGGGGAATATTTGATGAAAATTTTCTCTTCGTCGCTCGATCGGTCGAGTGCTCTGCTCGACCGGTCGAGGGTGGCACTCGACCAGTCGAGTGGGGCTCGACTCAAAGTCCAGCGACCTATTGAATTAATTCTCCCGTGCTATTCGACCGGTTGAGGAGTTTGCTCGACCGGTCGAGGCTCTGCTCGACCAGTCGAGGTTACATAGATTCATGTCCCGATTTTGTGCGGACTGCGAAAATTTGAGGCGGTTTTCGTCATGGTGCCAAAGGAGTTGCCTAAACTATAAATAGGGGTTCGTGGGGATTTTCTAGAGAATGCGAGAGAGTTTTCTAAAGCTTTACAAGGGTTTATTAAAGGGCTATCAAAGGTATGAGAGACAGAAAGAGAGAGAGGAAGCTTGTAGAAGGGAGGTTATGCTCATAGAGGTGATCTATTGTGCACTTGATATCTCAGCGCTTCTAAGTCCTCGTAATTGGTGAGATCTCTCCGTTTTTCTTTTATTCTCTTATTGTTTATCCACTCCTGCGTGAGTGAAGAAGGTTTAATCCAAGCGATGTGTGCTTGTGATCAGTTGTAACATTCTACTTCATAATGGATTGTTGATTTGGACGAGGTCCCGTGGTTTTTACCTCTTTGAGGGTTTTCCATGTAAAAATCTCTTGTATCATGTAGTTTGTGCTTTGATTTATTTCATTGCTTTATTATCCCATAATTCTGGTGTTTTTGGGAGGCTAGATCTTAAGGTTTTGTGCAATGGCCCCCAACACCATGCTTAGGGGGATTTAAGCCCCTTGAATAGGGCTATAAACGGGTTAGGTTCGGGGTCCGGTCCTAGAGTTCTCGGACCCGCGCTGATCAGGATGGTTCTTTTGGACGTGGGTCTCGTTTCTATGATCTGAAATTGGGTCTAATAAGATCTGGTACCGTGGGGATATCCATTAGGTCTTTAAGGGCATTGATATGGTCGGGCCCAGATGGATAGATTAGATTAAATACACTGGTGTGACTTTCACACCTGCCACGGGCTCTCTTACTGGTTACTACCCCTTTAGTTTTTATAATAATTGATAATTCATTATAATCATTATCATTGAGGACAGGTACATGAATCCTCTTCCACCTCATCTATCAAAGGTCATGCCCTCCGTTAGCCCACAGGTCATTGAGTCCTTTCTTACCATCTCCATCCACATGCCTGAGCATTTTCCTTATACTCCAAAAGACCTCAGCTTATACTAACTCATACCTTCTAGCTAATGGGATTCACGAATTATATTACATATAATCAAATTAACTATCTAAGTCTATTTTCATATCTTATTATCTATCGATATTATTGTTATTACAAATTATATATTTATAATTTCTGTAAAATAATAAAAGAAACCGAAATCTTAAGGATAGGCTGAAGCACATGTGATCATACTGTCCTTAAAACATTATTCGCCCCCTTCTCAAAGTGATTGAGACTGCTGATAGGTTGCAAGCAAATAGTTTATAGGATTAGACGAGCATGTATGTGCTTCCGTGTTCAATAAGCATGAAGAACCACCAATGGAGCTTTGTGTACACAATTTTTTCTAACAGATAAAACTAAAAGAAAATCCCATATTAGAAAGAAGATTAGAAAAAATGCAGTTAGTTTAAGTCACTGCTTTGGTTTATTAATTTCTTGAGGACTCTTGGCTAAGGTTCGTATTGAAGCTTACTGACTTGATCAAAAGTCACTAGAGCTGTTCTTGATAGGTCGTATGTGAGAGTGATTCGAGTGGTCAGTGATGATCCAATGAACCACCTAGGCACTATTTATATAGGCCAGGATTGCTCAACGTTTTAGTCTAGGGTCATAACTCCATATGATCGTTTATGACTGGTGGTGAGAAACTAGCCGTTATTTAGCTGTTTTTGACCGTTATGCATGTGGGACAACCAACTGCATGTTAACTTTTTAGACTCATTGGATAGACATTTTATGATTGTTGGGCTACCACATGCAACAGTTTCTGCATGGTCTGGTTTAATACTGCATGTGCAGTTACACCTCTATTAATGTCGTGCCCCAGACTCGGAGACCGGGCACACGAGATTCCTAATCACCGATTCCTACCCCATTCTCGGCTCCTGGCGCCCATTCACCACGTTCCGATCCTGGGATCCCACAAGGAGAATTTATATATCATAAGTCTGATTCTTAATGAGCATACCCAAGATCATAACATCATAACCATAGATCAATAACCATAGGAACAACATTACAAAATCCACTTAGAATTTAAACTTTTTACAAGTACAAAGCTCAAAAGAGGAAAGATATAAGGTTTATGTAAGAACAACTCCAAGAGGATCAACGGCACGCTCCAGCTCCTGTTTCGCTCTCTGGCCTGAAAACACCTACACGCATCAATCGTACATAAGCTTATAGAAATCTTAGAGAGTGGTGTAAGTGTGTGTAAGACTAGTGCCGTGAATGCAATATCCAGGTACGTGGAATATGCGATAATGACTATGAACACCACCAGCCATAACAAGGCTATGAAAAGCAATGCAGGTACTAATAGCCATCCCAAGGCTTGACAATACAATGAGGGGCCTATGGAGCCAATGCCACGTGCAATATACAATATGATCAAGCTTATCCTCATATCAACTAATGTATTAGTACAGTTCCTCTATGGAGAATTACCGAAGTCAAATACACTACCTACTGACTGCTGCTCTCCTAGCCACACAACCTAGTGAGGGTAAGAGACCTCACCACCCGCTGTGGACAGCCAACCCCAATAAGGCACGATAGTAGTGGACTCATTTACTAGCTGCTCAAACTCAGCCTAGCTATTGCCCCCTCACTCAGGTGGGTAAGGCCACACCCTCTCCCAACCGACCACAATACAGTAGGAGATGTGGTCTAATGGTAAAGGCACCAGCGCTCATATTTTCCACTCGGTCTCGGCGTTGGGGCGTCTTCTAGTACCATAAAGGTTTTGGTACTTTCACCCAAGGACATCATACGTGCCCTAAAGTGCTCGAATAAACATTTTCGGTGTCCAAACCTAGCTATTTATGATATACCTGTGGAGGCTACGACCCTGATGAAGCTAAGGCGAATATCAACCGTGCTCTGCAATGCCAGATGCATGAATCACACAAATTAACCATGCATCAGTCCTGCGTATACAGCGCACTCAAGAGGGACAATTCTATCACTTAGGGAGTCCCCCAACAGCCTGCCCAATGGCATAAACCATGACCAATCACATCTCAACCAAGCATGCATATGATGCACATGGGAATGAGTCATGAAGATAACCAAGTATGCCATGCGATGATGTTGTACTCTCCTTATAATAAGGTAAGGTCTAGGTATTTAGACAATTTTCCATGGAGAAGAAGGAACACAACCATTAGTAGGGGCCCAATAGCTTGGGGTAGCCCACGAGACTAAGTAGGCAATGTCATGGGCCTAAATGATAAGAATGGGCCTAGCAAGGGGTCTATGGTGGGCATTTAACCACCAATAGACGAGAAATGGCCTAAGAAATGGGCCTAAAGGGGTCCTCAATGTGGGCATTCAACCACCATTGTCCTCCAACAAGGCGGCCCAACAAAAGTCTACCTAGAAGAAAGGCCCAAGGCCCAAATACTATCATAAAAATAAATGGGCAGCCACATACATATATATTTCTCACATAATGGCCTCTAAAAGATGGCCCAAAGCTACAAATAACAACATGGGCCCTTAAGGGAGACTATGGCCCAAAAACAATGTCACCAAATCCATGCATTATGTTGGACTTAGTGGGCAGCCCATAAGCTCCAGTACATAGGCAAAGATCATATCCATGTTGGGCAAAATCTGCCTTACAACATCAGCCCAAAAACTAGTAAATTAGGTGGGCAATCAAGGACCCAACCACATCCATATTTCAACCCATAAGTCCAGCATAATGGTGGAACAGCCCATACATACAACAGGGCCAAGCTTGGACGTCGCAACCCAATCTGGGCTTGCTAGACATCTAAAAATCTGGTCCATCACTTTCGAGCTCAAACAACAACAGAAGGGTGGGCCTTTCTTGGCACTAATTAAGCCCAAAAGCCTTAGAATTAAAAGCATAGCATATGCACACATTATTTCTCCACTTGGTGGGGCCCACATTCTAAAATATCCAGCCACAAATACAATCTCTTTCATAACACCTTGCTGGACTTTCAGCCTACCTAGCTTCCTGGTCCTGCTGAGGTCCAGCAGTAGTGGTCCCTAATCATCATGGTGGGTCCCAATAGATGGAGAATGTGGATAGAACACATAAACTCAAGTGGGGTTGCTGCTGGATTGCAAGTCCAGTAGCACCCCAAAAAGCCTGGATGTTTTAGGTGGGCCTAGGCGTCCCAAAGGCCTAGACGGCCTAACATACATACATCAAGGTGGGTTCCAATGGTGGCCGTCCCTCCAGGGAGTGGTCCGCAAATCAGTGGGCCACCCCAGGGAGGACGGCGAAGGATAAAACACATACATCAAGTGGGCCATAAGGTGGGACAACTGGCCCATTCCAAGGTCCAGGTGGGCCCCACTTTGGGACGTCCCACTAGGGACTGGTCCCCATCTAAGTGGGCCACACCTCAATGGTGGACGGCTGGGCAAAATATGCACATAGGTGGGCCTGAGGTGGGGTGGACAGCCAGCCCATTGCTGGACATTCAGCCCAGCTAGATGTCCAACAAGGTGCTGCTGTCCCAGCCCCTCTAACCCCAAAATCTGATCAAATATGTGGCCCACAAGCACAAGGGGTTAGTCTCTACAAGGTGGGTCACAAGATGGGTGAAGGGGATGACCACCACCACACAAAACCTTGGATAACAACAATGGACAACAAGGTCCAAAAGAATGCAGCATAAATAAAAATGTTGTTGTCCCTATTTTGAGTACCCCAAAAGGGTGAGCCCAAGTCCTCCAAAAAAATTGGGGAAAAATGTTCCCAACCTCCCCATACAAGTGTACTTCAAGGTGGGGTCCACGAAAGTGGCCCACCTTTTCAGAAACAATTTATATTTATGATTTTTCAAACTGCAATATTGCTCGACAGTCCAGAAAATTTGGACTGTCCACCCCACTTGGGCCACTCCTTTGGGTCCTCAAACAAGGTTAGATGAAGGTGAAATTTGGTACACATCTAGGTGGGGTCCACACCTCTAGGAATAGTCTATCAAAGGGGTGAAAACAAACCCCCAAATAATTCAAAAATCTGACCTAAAATCATCCAAAAACTGTCTAAAAAATTTTTGGACAACAACATATACATGAAGTAAACTGAGCATGAGAACCAAAATAAGGGGAAATCACCCCATGAAATCAGTGTTGTGGTCTACCTCAGTGGACCCCACAAATATTCAGACCTATTCCTCACATAAAAATCCATTACATGTGTCTTTAAAAGGGAAAATAGGTCATCAACATCCATAGAGTGGACAGCCATAGGCGTCCACTCTCTTTGGATGGTCTGGATGCTTCCAAGCCACAAGGTGGGCCACACACATCAGCGAATAAGATATAATCAAAAGAAAAATAAGAATCGGCCACAAGGGAAGGGGCTCCTCCACAATGAGGCCCTTCCCTTCATTACAAACCACACATCCACTATTATTGATGAAGATACAAGGATCTACACATGCATGCATCTTTCTAATCAAGATCCAATGGTGGAGATGCCATCTCCACCAAGGATTAAGGGTCTAGATGACCCAAGAATTCATCTATCTAAGAGAAAAGGGCCATGGTGGGGTCCATGGAGAATGACCCCACCCATGAATTATACATGCAAGAAGGAATGGGCCAATGGCCACACCCAAGAAGACATGGGGCATCCACCATCATTTGGTGGGCCCCACTTGCTTCAAAGTATGAAATGGAGAAGAAGAACAACTAAAGAAAATAAAAATCTGAGATCCTAGTTTACAAGAGCACCTACCTAATAGATCTCCAAGCTACCACCACCAAGAGGTCCTCCAAGCACCTGGGAAGAAGGTTCAAAGGCTAAGATCTTTAGCTAAGGGCTGGATTGTGGGGTTATAGGGTGGATGGAGGGCTGGATAATGGGCAAGAGGTGGGACGTCCAAGCTCGCTAGAGAGGGAGAGAAAGAGATGAGGAGGAGAGAATAGAAGGAATGGAAGGAAGGATTGTTAGAGAAAGGGGTTTTTACCAAAACCCATCATTGGGTTGCTAGAAAAGAGAGATGAATGATTTCTTCTCTCCCTAGAGAAGAGGGAGGGGTCAGATTTTCAAACCTTGGTTAGAGAAAAAGAGGCTTGCTAGCATGGGAGAAGCAAAAAGGTGGCCACCTAGATAAGGTAACCAATGATGGGAAGGCTAACTAGGACCTAGCTACTTAGCCTAGCCTAGTGTAACGACTCGGAAAATCCCGTACAAAGACTCAAGTACCACCTCAGGCAGAAATCACTCAGGATCAAATCCTTTAGAAATTAAACAAAGTTAACTAAGTGCTAAACTAGATCAACTACGACATCCGCTAGATCCACTTTATATACGATCTGCAAGACCCAAAACTTGTAGAATCATTGACGCTAAGTTATCCTAAAATCTAGGATCAATCTCATTACCCAGCTGCTCTCGGGAGCACATTGAAACTTCGTATCAGATTTGGACCGCACATCGAAAGTCCGAATAATGCGAAGTTATAGAATTAGGACCGCCTTGCTGGGCTTGACAACCATCTCGGAAATCAAAACCAGATAGTGTCCCGGGGCTATTAGCTTGAGCTCGGAGCGAGGAGTGTGAGAAAACGAAGATTTCTTTAGAAATGTAATCTAATTTAAGTAATCTGAAACTTGTCACTTGCAGGCTTGATACAAGCAATCAGACCATCAGAATCTAAATACACCCTCGGATCAGGAAAAATTTCATACACAGGTCAGTGTACTTGTAACCCTGTTCGAGTTTCGGTGACCGTTGAACTGAAACTGGTCCGCCAAGTGTGATCTGGGAACCCGATTGGAATGAAAACTTAACTCAACCTAGATCCATAGTTAGTGAGCTTAAGTTCGACCTTTGGCTCAAAGGGGGCTCTGAAAGTGCTCCGTTGAGATGGAACAGATGCCCTTTAGACATAACCTAAGTATACCTTGGCCCTGGGCCTATTTCCGGCACATTTAGGCCTATATAAGGACCTTAAACCCTCTCTCATTCAGCCAATACAAATTTGAGAGAAACCCTAGGAGAGAGAAGAGAGAAAAGAGAGAGAAAGTATGAGTAGAGTGGGAGATTCTTCCTGATACTCTACCTTGCTATCCTACGTGCTTAACCATCACGATCTAATCACTTTTCCAGCGATTCCGGCTTCATTCTTAATTAAGAAACCCTAACCCTAATCCGTTCTAGGGTTATGATTGTTACAAGTGATGAAATAGCTAACCTATTTCATGCCATAGGTTGCCATTCTACCGTTGATAAAGGCTTGGTGTTTAAACTGACTTCGTTATGCGTTTATCGGTGTAAGGTACAGACTTTAGACGTATAGGTTAAGGTTTTCAAAGCTCTCAATGTCAGATAATGATAGATTCATGATCTAGGTGTTATTGTACATGCAAAATGCGATGTTTGTTTTTCGATTCAGTTACGTAGGAAAATTATAGCGTTTAGTGTATTCCGCATATTTGTAGAAAATACTGTATACGTATAAATTATGAAAGTGTGTTTGCCAGGATAAATTGTCATATGTGTATACTATATATGTGTATAATACTTACTCGGTGAAAGGATTCGTCCAAATACATGTTTTGGCTAATATACGTTATGCATGTTAAATGACTGTATTCTAAGTGTTTGTAAAAATGTTTATAAGAGTAAGTACTTAGGTGATAATGCTTTAAGTAGGTGTTGAGATAGGATTCTCAACTATCTTAGAGATGTGTATGATTTCCTCCATGCAAGTTGTTTAATTTAATCGCTTACTTGTGAAATGTATGTGTTCGTATTTCCTGTTTATATTGTGCTTTATAACATGCTTGTTAACATGTTTGAATTACCTTTTTAATTCTGCTTAGACTATTATACATGCTTTCTGATTAAGGATTAAATGTGATTGGGGCTATGTTATAGTCCAGGCAATCGGTAACAGACTTGAGTTCGTGGTTGAGATTCATTCGCCACGTAGGACGTGTTTGACAAACCCGTGTCGTATGTTGGTCGTCGGCAGTGATTAGGCCACACGAAGTGCTTATGCACTTCATGTTGATGGATGCAATGTGCACTCGTGCTAGTCGAGCCCGTCAAGTAACCTGATCTGTCTAATGTATGTTCACCATATTTGGACGCTACTGCTTGAACCTAAGGTATCAAACTTACCAGTGAAATCTCGTTTAACCTTGGTACCTCGAGCCACTAAGACTCATGAGCCGGACATGGTAGTATGGGACATCGTGGTCGAGCTGTCGGCCTACATTGGGGCCACGTGCCTCCCCGTAGTGACCAGTGAGTAACCCAGACTCGTGAGCTGAATACGGTGGTATGGGACACTGTATTCGAGCTATCGGCCTACACTGATAAGGTGATGGGGGAGTGGTATAATGATTGCGTGTAATAGCCTTGGCAGCCCTTTGTAGTGACCTCGAGCATACTCTGAATCTGCGGAGAGGAGACAAGCCTTCCCGTAATAAACAGAGTATAAACTAGGCCTGTATTAATAAGGTGATGGGGGAACGGTGCAACGATTGCGTGTAACAGCCCTTTACAGCGACCTAGAACCGTATCATCATATGAGATTATCAATGACTGATGACCCTAGAATGGATCATCGTTTGAGAATGATATAAGGGAGGTACCTTAGTTTCTCAATACTGCTGTATGAAAAGGACTAATAATAACTCGGTAATCACGCTCATACCATAGCACTGCATATGCCTGGAAGATGTGAAGCACTGAGGGATGAACGCATGCAGCGAACGTAAGATGGTGTCGCATGAGGGTGGTTTGGAAAGGGCATGCATCATGACTGCATTCCATACTTGCATTAATAAGAGTAGTTAGGAGTGTTTGCTTGTACTGCTTTATCATTACTACTTGACTGAATTGATAACATGTTAACCAGTGCTCTATTATTCTACTGAGTTAACTACTCACTCCCACGTTATAGGACGGTGTTGTACACACCAACCAGAATCTGTCTTAGATGCAGATGTTGACGAGACGCAGGAGGCTGAGCCTGATTACTACGATAATCAGGATGAGTTCTCTTATATGCAGTTCTCTAGAAGCTTCGCTTAGGCCATTCAGATGACGGGGCTACAGGGTCTACCATTATAGTTGTACCACTTCTTTTGGCATTTTGATTTTTGAAACTAATACATGTAGTGACTCAGTAAGGTGTTCATACTCTGGAGTCCGATTATGACGTTTTGGCTTTATATACATTTATATACATCTTTTAGTCTTTCGCTTGCATTTTATATCTTGATCTGGAGTATGAATTACTGTTTTAGTATGATCCCACTCATGATTATTATACTAACACAGACAACATTCAATCATAAGCATTTATGTTGCATAAGTGATGTTTTGGAACTCAGGTGTTGAGTTGCTACTCGACGCCCGATTTTCAGGGCGTTACACCTAGCTAGTCTAATAATGACCCTAGAGTGATGCAAGCATGCCTAGGGATTTGTGCAACCCTAGGTGGGCCTCACAAATCGTGATCTATGGCCTAAAACAAGGACGGCATACATCTTTTGATGTACAACTCGGATTACCGCACGAGATGCGGCGTTGGAACCGTGACGACGATGCGGTCGCTATGGCACTAGTTTCGGGTCAATCTGGGTCGGATTTATATAGTGAAACTTAAGAGTCATCACAAATGCAATCCGTAGGTCGCAAGTCGCTGAAAAATTCTATCGGTAGGACCGCGGGACCCGACGGAGCGAAAAGGATACTAAGGTTAAGGGTTTTACAATTAAACAACTAATTTTTAGCCTCTATAAAAGATGGACTAGTCTCATTCAGACCACTTGCCCACAACACTCCAACCACCTAACCAATACCCTTTATCGCACTGGTTCGCGTAAGGTCGCAAGGGAGCAACCCATCTGCGATACGATGTGCACGTACATGCAAAGTGCGCCACTAGTGCCTCTATAGCCACACAACTACACTGCCTCACTCACCCACAAAGCTCAACCATGAGGGGTAATTAACAGACTGTCATTCGTTAATGACCGTCAACGTCCATGAAGCCCAACCATGCAACAAACAAACTATTGAAGATCTACCCACCATAGGTCGTCTCACCAATCTCCCTATCCTATGCAACCAATAGACAATCATACAATGACTATCTAGCCACGAAGCCAGCTATGTGACAAGCAAATGTCTCTCGTCTCCTACGAACTACGATATTTGTCTCGCACTACGAAGCCCAATCCGCAACAAAACGGATTGTTGTCCCTGACGACCGTCCAGCCACAAAGCCAACTGAGTAAGCAATGTAGCTTTCATGCCCAACAACCTTCTTGCTACGAACAAACCATCTTGTTACAAATAAATTGTTGTTAATTATCCTTTTTCTTTTTCTTTTCTTTCTTTACTTTTCTAACCGGCTATAGATGAAACTTATTTACTTAATTGATCGGCTTCGATTTAATTTTATTCTTTATATTATCTCGATATTGTATAGTATAAGTTATCACATGCTTAATTAAAAGTCCTTTCTCCAAAGGTAAAAAAAAAAAAAACTCATTAGAGAGACGAATCCTTCCCTTCACAAATTGTTTGATTCTACGCAATTGGTGGTTGGATAATCAGACGAACTTTATAAATCCAATCTTAATCTTTCTATCTCAACATCTGAGGTCACAAGGTGTTCAATTCAAGTTGAGTGTTATAAGCTCCAACATGCCTTGTACACACATGTAACACATGTGACTTAATTCGACACCAATAGATGTAGCAACAATGGATTCCATAATCTATTAGGGGTCATTTAAATGCCTATAAAATTTTAAGTTGTAAGCCCATTTACACCTTAAAGAATTTTAGGTGTAAATAAATTATGTGTGAAATATTAACTTTTTAAGTGGTAAATTTATTTATTAGCAAGTAGATTATGTGTTTAAAGTATTTTCAATGCATAAAGTAGGTATTCACACCACATAGAGTCCGAGGAGACCGCTCTACGTATAATTGGTGAGTGCTTGTGTATATCAAACATCATACTTTACGACAGTATCAAATAACTCCCCCTCTTCAAATTCAGGCTTGAGTGCATCGTGACATGTTACAAGTGTGCCAACTCGGACGTCGCAATTATGAACCGCATTATGGATCGATCAAAGCATGAAACTAACTTTGATCAAGCAATCTTAACTATCTGATTCCACATGTTCTATTCATACTGTTGTACCATATTCCTGGCCGTTCTTCGAAAATCCAATTGGAAAGAATATGTGTTATAACAAGGAAAAGATACTGTAGGCTAAAGATCTTCAAGGATGCTTGGAGTGCTTTTTATGGAATCATAATTGACAGTATGACAAGGCATAGAGTAGTTAAAAGAAATTCAAAAGAAAACCAAGAAGTCAAACAAGCGGCCTATAGCCATACAGGAGGTCAAGCAAGCGGCCGATGGTCATCCAGGAGTTCGTTCAAGCGACCGATAGTCATCCAGGAGCTTGATCGAGCAGCCGAGTAGAATGTGGTTGAGTCAGCAAGAAGGCTCGAAGTGGTTATTAGGACAAGTGGCAAGGTCTCCAAAAGGTTGTGTAGTATTGAATGGTTATAACAACCGTTAAAACGTAGTAAGCATCCAGAAGGCCAAGTAGTGTTAAACGATTATAGCAACTGTCAGAATGTGAGAATGATCCAAATGGTCGGATTAAGGCTAGAAATAGCAGATGAATTCAGCAGGAAGATTTCGTCTCACACCAACCCAATCAAACCAAAACATCATCCTTCAATTATCCTTTCAATTACCAGTTAACTACATTTCTTAGTGTAACACTCTATTTTTCTACCAAGTAAATTGCATTTCCTAGTGTAATCCTTTACTTTTCGCCTATTGTTTACATTTCATAGTGTAATCTATAGCGTTAATCAAGTAGCTGGTAATCTTAGCTGTAATTTGAGTTCACACTCATACGCTGGATTTAGTTCCTCATCCAGGAAAGTATTTTGTGGCCATTCTCCGCAACTGATGTAAGGATCCCTTTCTCATTTTTCATTTATATGTACTGAAAAGTTATTTCGTATGAAAGGCAAAGTGTAACCCATCATCAGAGGATGAACCCTACCCTCTAAATATCGCCTGATCATATTTTACATATTAAGTGAATGGCTAAATAGGTGGCTGATCTCGGTCATATACTGCGTATCTTCCTATCTCAGCTCTTAGGGTCATAATTGTTTGGTTTGAATTGAGCCGCAAGTTCAATTCTGGCACGCCCGCATTCTAACTACCGAAAACCAGCACCAACAAGTTTTTGGCACGCACAGTGGGACCCTAAACTACTTCACTAAGTTTTTGGCATGCCTGGTGGGACCCTGTCTCTAGCTTACTAGTGTAACTCTGCCAATTAGAATGATGAATAGAAGAAGCAATTGAATTTCTTCGGTCGAACCCTCTACACTAACTGCATTGCCTCCAACCGAAAATGTGCTGGTTCAAGCGGCCCTTGAAGCATTGAATCTGGACAATAGCCCGACATTTGGCATCAGGAACCAATAAGGGACGTCAACCTCTTGGACCGTTTCTCTGAAAGAGATAACAATCGTATTCCGGGATGTACAACTAAGTATACAACATGTTCATGAATACGGAAGGGCCCAAGTTGAGCAATTCCGTATTCAAATTGAAAATACTAATAGATATATGGTTAGTCAGATTGAGGTCATGCATCGATTGATGACAATGATAGACGAACGAATGCCAACGACAATGCAGTATAATGTTGAGGGAAGTTCAATCGACAATGTGGCTCGGCCACCATTTGTGCCTCCTCCGTATCGGAACCCACCGCCTATTTCAATTCAAGAGGTATAGAATGCTCCGCTACCCACTGAATTCAGGAGACTAGAGCGGGAGGTTAGGAATTTTGTTCCTGAGATTCGAAACTAGGGTCTACCAAGAGGACATCCTTTCTAACAATTCTTTAGGAACTCATTATTTCATGAGGGACAGAACCGAGTAGATCCTAATCCACTTTCGATGGTTGAACTTCACTCCGTGAAATACCTGTGGGGTAGTCCCTCTGTGCGAATCCACCTTATCGTAAAAGACAAAACCAAGTAGGCCTTGAATCACCTCCAATGGTTGAATCATGACCAAATTATTCTAATGGTTAAATAGTAGGCCAAATTTGTGGCAATATTACTACCTCGACCAACCATAAGCTCTATTCGGAATGGATTGACCGACAGTCTCCATTGTCATGATTGATTTTTTCGTTTCCCGATCAAGACAGCAGAATTTGCCATTTTTTGATCATGATGGCCGAGTTTGACCAAGGTGGCTGAATTTGTCATTTTTCTATCATGATGGCCAAGTTTGACCAGGATGGCTGAATTTATCTTTTTTAATCATGATGGTCGAGTTCGACCAAGACGACCAAATTCAAAAGCAAACCAAGCAATCGACTAAGCAGCCAATAGCCGTACAAGAGGTCGAGCAAGTGGCCAATATTCATCCAGGAGGTCAATCAAGTGGTCGATGGTCATCCAGGAGCTCGATCAAGCGGTTGATAGTCATACAGGAGCTCGATCGAGAGGACGAGTGAAATGCAGGCGAGTCAACAAGGAGACCTAGAGCAGTTACTAAGGACAGGTGGCAAGGAAGTCTCGAGAATGTCGTATAGTGATGAACAGTTATGGAAACCGTTAGAACGTGGGAAGCATCCAGAAGGCCAAATAGTGTTAAACAGTTATAACAACCGTCAAAACGTTGGAATGATCCAAATGGCCGGATTAAGGATATAAATACCAGAGGAATTTAGTAGGAAGATTTCATGTCACACCAACCCAATCAAACCAAAACATTACCCTTCATTTACCAATTAATTACTCATCCAGGAACGTATTTCGCAACCGTTCTCCGCGACGGACTGTAAGGATCCTTTTCTCTTTTTCCTTTTATCTGTACGGAAAAGTCCTTTCATACAAAAGGCAAATGTGTAACCCATCATTAGAGGATGAACCTTACCCTTTGAATATCACCTGATCCTAATTTACATATTGAGCTAGTGGCTAAATAGGCAACCGATCTCATCCGATCTCGGTCATATATTGCGCATTTGCCTATCTCGACATTTGGGGTCTTAGCTGTTTAGTTTGAATTGAGCCACAAGTTCAATTCTGACACGCCCGCATTCCAACTGCCGCAAACCAACACCAACACATACCACTAACCATTTTATTCTCAACCCTTCATCCTTTTTTCCTCCAAATGGACAGTTAAGATTGTTCAATCAGGATGATGTTCATACATGTCCCGTGTACTGTGGATGAGATACTAGCAACTGTGAACCATGTTAATGAAATATCACTCGTAGTTAGGGCTATCAATGGGTCAGGTTAGGGCCGGGTCAAATTCTGTCCAAGTCTGGCTAGCAATTTTGAACCTATGCCCAAATCCAGCCTGAGCCTGTGACGGGCTAAAATAGTTCAACTCGAGTCCGTCTTGGGACATTTACACAAAGCTCGACCTGAATATATCTATGGATAAATGATATTTGGTATGCTTTACGTATAAGAGAGGGGGAGAAAGAAAGAAAAGGGAGAAATTTAGGTTTAGAAAAGACCTATCCGGCGGGCTAGGTTTATGGGCTTTGGGGTGCTAGCCCAAGTCCAGCCCGATATACAATCGGGCTCCTGATTTAAGCCTGAGCCCGACCGTCGGCCCTGATACACCACCCCAAACCCGGCCCAATGCGGGCCATGCGGACTACCCGGCCCATTGACAGCCCTACTCGCAGTCGTTTCTTCGCCTAGGATAGTTAGTTCATACTCTGGTAGAGCATCAAGCTTGATACATAGGCCCCTAGAAATTGTACATGTACTAATTTTTTTGTGATCCAACTGTTGCTTAGTCACGGTCCCAAAACCAGATTGGTTGAGCGATACTAACCTTTATTCGTGGACAATTGCATGTTGAATATGGAATATTTATTCTTAACCGTCCAATAAATGTTCACTAATCCGATAGTCATATGATCAAATAAGCATAAGTTTTGGTTCATCATACATCAAAACTGAGACCCATAATTTGGACATTTATTTCAATTACTTGTATGCCAAGTAGTCAACTTCTAAGTGCCTGCATATCATCCATCACACTCTCCTAGAGTATCAAAGATTTAACTGACTAACTGGCGCTCTTATTTAAATTATGAAAAAAAAGAAAAAAAAAACTAGCCGTTGTCAGACATCACCATGTTACTATTTTCATGTTCTTCAGTTCTCAAAAGCTCACCATGTCTTCACCCGCCATCTTCTTCTTTGATTTTACCGGAAATCAAAACCTGCAAAACCATCAGAGATTTGCAGCAGCTCCACGCCCAAAAGATCAAGACGGGCCGGATCCGTGACCCATTTATCGCAGCGGAGATCCTAAAATTCTGCGCCCTCTCTGATCATCACCGCAATCTCCGATACGCCCGCATGGTTTTTTATCAGATGGAAGAACCCAATTGTTTTTCTTGGAACACCATCATCAGAGCTTTCTCTGAGAGCGACGAACCATTCGAGGCGTTAGTCATTTACCATCGGATGCTTTGTGATGAATCTGCCGAGCCCAATCAGTACACCTTCCCGCCGGTGTTGAAAGCGTGTGCTCGAGTGACGAGAATCGAAGAAGGGAAGCAGATTCATGGGCAGATCATCAAGCGTGGGCTGGATTGCGACGGATTCGTCCGTAGCAATGTCGTGAGGATGTATGTGTTTTGCAGTGCCATGGATGATGCTCATCGGTTATTCAACAGAAGTGTTGAATCTGATCATGCATGGAGTGATGACGTGCGGGAAGGAAATGTGGTTTTGTGGAATGTTGTCATTGATGGGTACATTAGACTTGGAGCAATTGAGGATGCGCGGAGACTATTTGACAAAATGCCTCAAAGAAGTTTGGTATCTTGGAATGGAATGATAGCTGGGTACGCACAAAATGGTTTCTTCAAGGAGGCCTTGGAAATCTTCCATGAGATGCAGATGGCGAATGTGCAGCCTAATTATGTTACATTGGTTAGCATTCTCCCAGCGATCTCACGCCTGGGGGCGCTTGATTTGGGTAAGTGGGTTCATGCATTTGCAGAGAAGAACAAATTTGAGGTGGATGATGTGCTTGGGTCTGCACTGATTGATATGTATTCTAAGTGTGGAAGCATAGACAAGGCCCTTCAGGTATTCAGGGGTCTACCACAGAGGAACTCTGTCACTTGGAGTACAATCGTCGGAGGGCTCGCAATGCATGGCCAAGCTAAGGATGCACTTGACCATTTCTTGCAGATGGAACTTGCTGGAGTAATGCCTAGTGATGTGGCTTTTATTGGTGTGTTGAGTGCATGCAGCCATGCAGGTTTGGTCGATGAGGCCCGATCATACTGGAATAAAATGACTAGAGTATATGGGTTAAGACCTCGGATAGAGCATTATGGGTGCATGGTAGATCTGTTTGGTCGTGCCGGGTTGCTGCAAGAAGCTGAGGAGCTTGTACTGAACATGCCCATGAAGCCAGACGATGTTATATGGAAGGCCTTGCTAGGTGCTTGTCGAATCCATGGCAATGTTGAGATGGGTGAATGTGTGGCAAAGCGTCTGATGGAGTTGGCTCCTCATGATGGTGGATGTTATGTGCTTTTGTCGAACATGTATGCCTCTTTAGGCAGATGGGAGGCTGTTGCAGAAGTGAGGTTGATGATGAAGGAGATGGACATAAGGAAAGATCCAGGCTGTAGTTGGATTGAAATTGATGGGATGATACATGAGTTCCTTGTCGAAGATGACTCCCATCCAAGAGCCAAAGAGATCCGTTCCATGCTCGAGGAAATGGCCAATCAGTTGAGGTCAGTAGGGTATGCACCAGACACCACACAAGTTTTGCTTAACATTGATGAGGAAGAGAGAGAAAGTGTCCTTTACTACCACAGTGAGAAGATTGCAATTGCTTTTGGCCTAATTAGCACAAGCCCAGCAACAACATTGCGAGTGGCGAAGAACCTTCGAATGTGTGGGGATTGCCACTCGTCAATGAAGCTTATTTCAAAGCTTTACAATCGTAGGATAATTGTGAGAGATAGAAACCGTTTCCACCATTTTGAAAATGGGTTGTGTTCTTGCATGGATTATTGGTGATAACAGCAATGCTAATGGTTCTTTTTCCACATTCAATCATTTCATCAAGCAATCAAGTTTTGTGCCTTTGCCCTTTCAATAAGCAAAAGCGAGGCACACCCAGATCCATAGCTCAACTGGTAGACCGAGTTGAGATACCTCGTTTCAACACTTGAGGTCTTGGTATCGATCCCTAGTGGGGGTGGCTAACTTTGGAGTGTGTGTACTGACATGGGTGTGTACTAACAAGCTAACCCTTAAAAAAAAAAAAAAAGAAGCAATGTATATTCTTTCATGTATTTTACGGAGTTGAATGAATGTTTGTAGCATACACGAACCAAAGTGTGCAAATTCTATTATGCTTCCCTCTTGTGATGTTTTTAGATAAATAGTAATCTCAAATAGAAATCTCGGGAGAGGCATGATCATAAAATCATGTGTTTGATGTGTGGTAACTCTGGTCTGGTGGTGTTTTCAGGGATGACAATAGGGAGGGGATGTTGGCTTTCTTGGGCCATAGAGGAGGTCGTGCTGAATGGTTCTTTGTTGTGCTTAGAGAAGGGTTTTGCATCTTTCCCTCTTCTATTTTGGGAAACTAATCATTGAAGGGGATTGTCAGCATCTCATCCCATCCATGAGTTCCGCATGATGAATCAGAGCCAGAGGCGTATTCTTGAGATTAAATCTCAGCCTCTTTAGGAGGTTTCTGTTCTGGTGTTCCTTGGTTCCAGGGGTTGCAAATGAGGTGGCCAGTACACTCGCTATAGGAGTGAAGAGAGTTGCTATCAGCCCCCCTGTATGACTTTCCTAATGTTTTTCTTTTTGTTTTTTAAATCTCTGTTGCCTTTCGGAAAAAAAAACATATATTTCTTTTTTATTGATGAAGAAATTCACAATTTTGGTTTTTAACAATGAGTGAACAATCAAAATAGCATAGTGCCAATCACGATACACCTGACAGTCATCATCATCATCAGCTAAGATTTATCCCAACTTATCAAGGTTGGCTACAAGAATCATTTTCCGCAACTCCATGCTTTTGAATGTCATATTGTTTGGATTTATATTGGATGTCATGGCAGAAGTTTGAAGCTGGCTGCCAACCTCATACAACCCTCCTTTATCCAGGCCTGTGAATGGCAATGAGAGCAAAAAACTCCCACACGCATGATGTAAGACTATTACATAGGTTGATTGCAATGAAGCACTACCTAATAGTCTATTACATAGGTAGATTACAAACAATGAGTTTTTGTTCGAGGGTAAAATACAAAATATATCCTGGTAGGACAATCACCCTGCTCTTACATTTTCTTTTTCTTTTTTTCTTTTCTTTTTTTGTTGTAAAGTGTAACATTGCAAAGAAAAAAAAAAAAAGAGAAATCTTCTATTTGCCAAAGTTTCTAACATTAAGGTTTGCTTGCTAAAAGATAAAATAAATGGAAAAAAGGATTCACTGATGCACATTTGAAAAAGATGTCCCTGCCAAAGTTTCTAACATTAAGGTTTGCTTGCTAAAAGATAAAATAAATGGAAAAAAGGATTCACTGATGCACATTCTAACATTAAGGTTCTTAGTGTATGCTAAGGTGTGGTATTCAGTAGAAAGCATTTGCAAGCTTTTCTCTTTTCCAATTGAGTTTTTGACTCAATGCAATGAGAGATTAAGACTAAAGAAAAAATTACTGGATGGAGTTGAATTGACTCTCTAATCCAATCAAGTCAAGACAATCAGGTCAAGTTCCAGGTCCACTCTGATGAGTTCTATGGCCATAAAATTCCATATGGGGTGAAAAAAGGATTCACTGATGCACATTTGAAAAAGATGTCCCTGCCAAAGTTTCTAACATTAAGGTTTGCTTGCTAAAAGATAAAATAAATGGAAAAAAGGATTCACTGATGCACATTTGAAAAAGGATTCACTGATGCACATTCTAACATTAAGGTTCTTAGTGTATGCTAAAGTGTGGTATTCAGTAGAAAGCATTTGCAAGCTTTTCTCTTTTCCAATTGAGTTTTTGACTCAATGCAATGAGAGATTAAGACTAAAGAAAAAATTACTGGATGGAATTGAATTGACTCTCTAATCCAATCAAGTCAAGACAATCAGGTCAAGTTCCAGGTCCACTCTGATGAGTTCTATGGCCATAAAATTCCATATGGGGTCCAAACTCTTTTTTTTTTTTTTCGTGGACAATTCCTCTCAAATTTTCTAAACCATCCAGTGAGTGATGAGTTCAACCAAGAAGTGTTCTACTAAATGGACAGTCCCAAACCATCACCGAAGTGCACCCATCATGGATTTGTATGGTTGACACTTTCTGTAAATAGTACAGATGGACACTGGACACATGCTAGAGCCCGAAGGCATCACAAAAGCAAAAAGAACCAAAACAAGCTACAAGCTACAAAAACAGTTTTTTTTTTTTTAAAAAAAAAAATTAAATAGCTCTACAGTTGCACATTGCCACACGGCCCACAACTCTGCAAGAAAAGAAGCACAGAAGCATAGAACGTGGACCTTGATGCTTTTATCAGATTGTATCAATGAATATTACCACTGAAATGAACTAAGAAACACATGGGGATGCCTTACACCACCGCAATGCGCTAATAAATACATGAAAAATCACTTCGAGATGACCTTCATGAACCGGTTCAGAGAAGAAAACATGCCCGCTGCTCTCGCAAACAAGGAAGGCCCCTTCTCTGATTTGTCAGCCACATCTCCAAATATGATCTTCAAAACAAGAGAGAACAAGAACCCGTAAATACATACTGATACAATCTAAGCGTTTAGTGGTCCAACTCATTATAATATATAGTTCATTAATATGGAAAATTTCCTTCTCTTTCATCATCAAGCACAGGAAGGTGACTTCTTCTAGTTCCATGCCACTGTGGAGTAGGGATGGTGGAACAAAACCCTGTGTTATTTCTCATGACAGGGATTGGTCTTTGAAGTCGTCTTCATCTGTTTTCTAGTAGGATGTAGGGTGACAAACTTTTGCTGTAGTGGAAGGTAAATGGTGGTGTCTAGCTTTGGCATTTACGTGTGAGGAAACCATGACACGATCCACATGCATCCATAGCAACGGAATCCTCAATGCATATAAATGCACAAAGGATATTTGGCAGATTCTAGAGAACTTGTCATTTCTTCAGATATACTCAGTTTTGCACTTGCTAATTGCAACAATTATCATGTCGCATATTATGAATATTGCAACCAGACTTCAAGGTCTTATTAATGCATTTCTATTAACCAATCAACAATTACCATGAAATCTGGAGTACAAGACGTGGGGGTTGAGGATGTCAACAGGTACCCAAGGGACAGACCCAACCTGATTTAAACAGGACAGTGTCCAATTTTCAGACCCATTCAAAAAACGGGTCAGGTTTGAATCCACTACCTTAGACCTGTACCACCCACCCACCTACGCGCGCACGCACCCACCCACCTGCCCACGCCCACGCACGCACGCAGACACACAGGCACATATATGTGTATTTACATGTATGTGTTCGTGTCTATAGATACATGCATATACACTAATTAATCTAAGTAATATCTATTATATAATATAATAACTTAACAGAACCTCACCCAAACCCGACCCAAAGCTAGAACCCTAAGACCTAATGCGGACCCAAAGATGATCAGATTTGGGTCAAATACCCTGAATGTGGTACCTGGACACCAACCCGACAGGAACCAACCCCAACCACCTTAGGTAGATCCAGGTATAGATAGACCAACACCTGACCTGAACCCAACTTGTCGACAGCCCTAATAGGGCCATTTGGACCAGAGTGAATTTTCTCATTCTACTATTCTATTTCTAGATCTAGCTTTTGAAGTATTGTCTTCTGTTTGGAGTCTCATTTGATTTGTTTCCCTTTTGTATGGATGGCTCCTAGCTTTTTAGTTTTCATAAATACAAACCTGTTCAGAAAAAGAAAAGCAAATTTATCGGATTTTCTGATTTCATAGTAGCAATGATACTGGTGATTGAGCAGTGGGACTTCTTCCATCAACCATACAAGCTCAGTTCTTATTTTCAATTCTTTGATTCTTTATGATTGAGGAATGATCATATTCAACTACATTGCACCCTACATTACAGTGTAAATGAGATTTTGGGCATGGCAAGTCCAAGGCATCTACCTGAACTGCCATGAAGTCATGAACCACCCAACCAAATCACCTACCAGATAATCTTAACCATCCAAACAATCTGTTTTTGTTAAAATTGTCCACTTTCTGAAACACTGCTGGGATGGCTCTGAACATCAGATTGAAATGTTTCTTAAGAGACACAAGCAGTCCACGATGGGGTTTTTATATCGTGGATCTTATCGGATGGACTATCTTCTTTCGTGATTAGACCTTTTGTATCCCGATGATCCCTTTTTGAAAAGCCTTTGGTGAGATGGTTACAGTCATCCCATAAGTGTGGGTTGGACCAGATATACTTGGTCTATATTGATATCAGATTGTCCATGTGTCCAATACAACTAATTGGCATCATAATACGGCAAACTAGTTGCAAAGGATCATTTTCCATGATAAACCATGTAACTGTTTCTTTACAATCGCCTCCACAACCTACCCATCTGATCATCCTCAACACGGAATATAGTGATCTCTCAAGTAGGGAGAACTCGAATGAAGATGACAGTACGAGTGAAGAAATCAATAGCAGTAACTAACCTCAATATCTTCGGCATCAGGACGGCTAGGTTGTTCTTTGGCTAGCAAATATCGATTTGGCCTGTCTTTATCATCGTAGAACACCTTCCACAATCTAGAAGATCAGAAAACCGAGAATTAGCGGCAAAAGCCATGTCACAGTGTCAGTGCTTTCACTGAAAGAAGAAACCAAGGATGTTTGACTTTTGGGAAGAAAACAGGCATGGATTTCTTCTCACCCAGGATAACATCTGAAAACTGCACCAGCTGGCAATGGTCTCATTGAATAAACTACTGTGAAAGTGCTGCATGGTACATTACATGAAAATATTTAGTACCCTATCCATCTAAACATGCCTATCAAGATTACCTGATGGTCCAACTTATAACACACTACCATATATGGTAAAAACAAGGATGATATGCCTTCATAGAGATTATATGGTGTAACATGTCAACACAAAAGTACTTCAATCAAGCTAACTATTATTCAAATAGAAGTGGTTCAACAGGGAATATATCAGGAGATACTGCCTTTTCTGCTTTCGTTTTAAGCTCATCCAGGACCACATGCACCAGATTCAAGGATTTACATAAGCTGATTATATCCAACTGAGTCCTATGACAATGGTTGACATTTCATTCAAGATGACATGTTCTTTCCTCCATCTCACTTGCTCTACACAAACAAGTTCGTGAAATATGCTTGTAGATGGATTCTTTATAATCTATTTCCAACTGGTAGTGGACAAAACAAATTAAAAAGAACCAAGTCTATCCAAATGAACCGCCGTCATGTACAAGTAGTTACAAACCTGACCCATGAATGGAACATGTAGGCAAACCACATAACTTCTGTATAACATACTTTTTCATCACCATTAGTCAGTACACCATACCCCTGTTACCATATCTTTAGTTAATAAAGATAAAATGTTCAAGTGCAACTTGCATCTAAGTTCAGTGGTCGATGTTTACTTTCAGGTTTTAGCAAGCATATATAATTAGATATTGTACATATAAAGACAAATTCTATGACAGTGGTATAGAGATGGAACACATGTAAAATGACTAATTGTTGTGTATGTCTGAAATACAAGTGCCTTTAGTATTCTACAGCAAACACAGTGGCACATGAAGACGCTTTAAACCTCCTCTTTTGCACCAGCAGTGTCCACCAAATCCAGCTTCCGCATGATTCTATGCCGTGATTTACTTCCACGTATGCAGGAAACCTTGGCGTGGGATCATTCAAATTCTCCCCCCCCCCCCACACACACACACACACACAAAAAAAAAGGAAAAGAAATATGAAATATGAAATATGAAAAGAAAAGAAAAGAAAAAAGGAAACAGAGAAAGAAATCTTGGTGTGGGTTGGTCAAACCCACCAAAAGACATGGCAGATGATTAAAGGATTCTTTATTAATTCCTCTCCCATAAATATTATTATTATTTTGAAAGGTGGTAGCCACAGCAGTTGGTTGTTGTTGTTACACAACTAATAAATCCATACTTATATTCATACATTTCATCATTCAGTTTCAACCTTCAACAACACATTTGTAAGCAACCATAGCTGTTTGATTCTGTTTCTGGCCAATGGATCTTTCATGTAAGAACGAATAAATTACCTCTGTTATGTGCCTTTCCTTAGTAACTACAAGAAAGAAGGCCATTTTGTAACAAATGAACTTCCTCAATAGCTAAGTTGCAATTTCAAGTGTAAGCAGGAAACCGATAGTAAAAGCAGCCATTGCTACATAGTTCAAACCAATTCACAGTTAACATACATGAAGCACAATAAGCATGGAGAACAAACAGAAAATGAAAGAGACAAGTACCGTAAAATGAATCATAAAAGTAGGCAGGAATGGGTAAGAAATGTAATTGTGTAATTGTCCATGTAAGTTTTTTACGACAACTCACAAGTATTTGAATGTCAACTGAATCACTTTGGCGTCAACAAAGACGGAAGAATGCTAAAGAACAGGAAAGTCAAAAAGAGATTTACCTTAAAAAGAATTTACGCAACTTCCGGACATTGAAGCCAACTCCTACATCTTCACTGATAAGACGTGGGTTCCACATGATGAGTGGCCTGGGCTAATAACATAAGAATCACAAAGATAGTATAAGGAAAAACATCCTTCCGTGAAAGCTTTGTGAGACAAATTTTATGGATTTGCCTCGTCTAAAAATTTGAAGTTCTAGATTTGCTAAACTATATGGACTTTCTTCTTCTCTTTCCTGATGGTAAATCTTTCTCAGAACATGGAGTGTAAATCAAACCCATGTTTGAATTGAAACTGGGATGGTCTCCTTGCTTGATCTTGATCCCCGCAATCTACGGCCAAAAAGCCAGTTATTATTGCTCTCAGACCCGAGGCTAAGACGGGCGAGCCCAAGACCAAGGCAGTGCTTTGGTGGGTCGTCCGAGATCCTTTCGCGCGCGCAACGACCGTTGCTTGCTGGCTTCAACTTCCTCTTCCTCTTCTTCTTCTTCTTCTTCTTCTTTTGATTTGCTAAACTCTATGGACATATCAAGCAACTCTTCTGAAGAACTGCTCGTTTGTCGACTACAACACACTTAAAAGATACGATAGATTTCTGGGGAGAATAAATTTCTCGCTTAGTTAAGAAAACAAATCAACATTTCCTCCTCCCTTAATAAAATTTTGTTTATTGATTTTTTTTTTTTTTTTAAAGCAAAACTGTACACTCAAAACTTTTTTTAACGTACTGTAAAGTCAACGTTGCTTCTAGGAAATAAAGAAAATAGCGTAATTGTGTACGAAACTACAAATCAACTTTGTTTTTTTTTTTTTTTTTCCCCGTGTTTCTTTTTATGTTTTTTTTTTCTTAAAAAAAAAATTCTGGCAAAGCAAGATTACCGGATCATCTGACAGAAGAGACGCAATTCGCTCAACATATTCTAGCATCTGATAATCAGGAACTACCATGACCACTATCTCATCTTCATTCTCAACAGTCTTTCGGTCGCTTAAACTGCAGCAAGAGAAGAGAAAAGTTGACATCAAAGAATACAATTTACCCCTAGGTACACAAATAAGAGAGGGAACAAAATATTAGAAAAGCACCAACTATGGAAAAATAATTTATACGAAACAAAATAGTGATAGAACTCCCAAGGAAAAGAGGAAGCAAGTTAACAACTTTGCATCAAAAGCCAAGACCAAGCAAGACATCTCTCACAGAAACATAAGATTCCTTTGAATTCACAAATGCACCTCAAAACACAATGAAAAAATATGTAATCCATAAGATAACTACAGTGGTTTGGTCATGCACCATGGAAAATAACATATTGGTGCCTCGATATGATTCTCAACTTGAACAACACAATAACTGGGAAGCTATAACACAAAGACTGATACATATGAATATGTTGTGATCCTAAAAGAAGATAAGATCAGCAGACTGAGTATAGGATCATAAAGGTTTGAACATTTCGAGATCCATGGTAAGAAAATTAGGAAAATAACCGTGAGTACTGGTCCCATCATCTAGCATGAGTCGGTAATGGTTCAGATTCTGCATAGAGTGAATCTTAGCATGCATTCATAGTTATAAAATTATATAGTACTGTAGCAAACTGGGTTATGAAGAAAGGACAGTACAAAATCATCATAATCATCATAGCCTTGTTCCAACTATTTCTAGCCAGCTTTACAAATCCAGCTTAGTCAGTCATATTCCTAAGGCCTATCATTAATCAGTGAACAGGTCTTCATATCTCTTCTCCCCACCTGGATCCATCCAAGTCCTTTTATGTCTTCCTCTCATCCTCTTTTCAATGCAACCCTAATCCATGTTTCCATCCTTACTAGAGCCATCTCCTCTCTTTCTGGCATATGAATCAACCATATCAATCTGCACTCCATTTTCTATTTTTTTTTGTTGGAACAACTAGTAGGCTGCTTTAAATGACCTCATTACTAATTCTATCCTTCCTAGTCATCCCACACACCCATTTCGACATCCTCCTCTCTGTAACAAAATCTCTATGCCAAATGTGTAATTAGAAAGTGATTGGTCACTAAACTTTTTCTTTCTTTCCTTTTCTTTTCTTTCCTTTCCTTTTTTTTTTTTTTTGGAAAGGTAGTCTCGGAACCCGTCTCAATGACATGCATTGAGGAATGGAACAAAGAAAGTTATAAAATGAGAAAGTGATAGCCATCGAACATGATTAAACCCTTGTATCATTGAGAATATTTTTGAAGGAGTTGATATCTTTCAGGCTTAGAAATAGAAAGAAATTAACTGATAACTTTAAATCAGAACAAGCTAATATGAATTTCCTTTTTCAATGCAACTAATTTTTATTAGAATGGAAAAAGCTATTCATACACTCATCAACAATCTTATAATAAAACAAAATTTTACTATAAGCTAATATGAACTTCATATACTCATCGGCAGCATAAAATAGAAAAGATCCTATCCAAGTGAAGAATGCTTAATTCCATGAAATAAGGTGAGATTATCAGGAACCAAATTATTGGACAACTAAATGACTGATTACCTGGAAAATCCAAAAGTTGCATCTTTCCACCGATATTTCAAAAGTGCAGCTGCTCCAGCATCAGGGAATATGGCTCTCACTCTCTGTGAATGGAACCAGTCTAGTTAGTGTTTAGCATTCTAAGTTCATAAATAAAGTTGCACCAAACCAAGTATATAATGTTTTTTACATGTTGGGGCAACCCAGTTATCAAGTCAATGAGATCTTGATGCTTGAATTGCAAAGAAAAGAAATGGACAAGAGTAAACTCACAAGAATATTTGAGTAGAGAGGAAGAAATAACTTTCTTGATATCACACTTCTCTTACAATACTTGTAAAAACTCACAACTTAGAAAATGTGGAAATGCCTACCTCCTACACTACCACCCCTTTTATAGACCCTAAAGACAATCCCTATGAATCTTGCATGAAAATTCCCCAACTATTAGATTGATTTCAAGTCAATCAATAATTTATTTAAGATAATAAAAATCCCATCAACAAAGATTTGGCCTAAAATAATGACGTAGAGCGGGTCGCGGACAATTACATGGCAAAGATGGATCAGAAAAGGCCCGGTCGATGACAAAAGTGATCTGGACCATCAGACCTTAAATCAGGCGTATCTCACAATCCGGGATGAGTTAGCCGACGAAAAATATATGATTTTGGGGTAGAACGAGCTACTTTAGCCAACCAACCTAGCTATGCTGGGTTGCGACGCTCGGAATTGCGAGAAACCCCTGATTTGATGGTCGTTTCCCTATTTCAATTTCGTTTTTACTATAAATAGTAAGTTTTAGTTTGCTTATAACTCTTCATCCGTCGGGCTTAGAATAATTAGGAGAACGGGTTGGTGAAGCCAAATAGGACACTTACTATTTTTGGCCGAAAACCTTGCGCACTAGTAGACATCACGACCGTCTATAAATAGTAAGTTTACTATTTATAGTAAGTCGCGAATTCTAGGAGTCCTAGTTGTAGTTTGATTCTGATTTCTTTCCCATTATTTAGTACCCTTATTTAAAGGGTTGTGAACTCGTTTTTATTCATTCATTAATCTATTTGAATTTATTTAGAATTTATTTCTACTTTGCTCTCTTTTCTCGTGGATTCGAGAAGTCTCTGTGAGAGCGAGAAGTTCCGTGGATTGAATAGTTATCCTCTTGAGGAAGACGGTGCTCGACCTCATGTCCTCCCCCCGCGTCGATTTGGTATCAAAGCGTGGTTTCTCCTCGGATCGATGACTTCTAACGACGGGTGGGCAACAATCCCATAGGCGATGCTCCAGAGAATTTGCCTTTAACGGCGCGCAACTTTCCAAAACAAGAAGAAGAGAATCGGCAAGCTATGCAAGGGGCAGTGAGGCTTCCATGGACCGTATAAGCGAATCTCTTGGCAAAAACCCTAGGGCAACTCCGTGTTCTGGTGGTAATCCTCCACCGCCAACGAGACTGTAATGTGCCCCGATCGCAGGATAGTCTGGCGGTGCATCCAAGGGTCATGCACGAGGACGGGGCTCCAGTGAGGAGGAGATCGACGACATAATTTTTCAACACTCGGACATGACGGCGATCGAGTAGATCGAACGGATCGAGAATTCAAGATGCGGGTTGATAAATGGCCAACTACACATTGAGGATTTCCTCGATTGGCGAAGTTGAGCGATTTTCGACTATATGGACATCCCCGAAGCAAAGAAGGTCAAGCTTGTGGCCTACAAGCTGAAAGGAGGAGCTTCAGCTTGGTGGGAACAACTGCAACTCGCGCGAACCAGGCAGACGAAAGCACCAATCCGCACCTGGCAGCGGATGAAGCAGCTACTACGTGCCCGATTCCTCCCTAGCGATTACGATCAGGTATTATTCCAGCAATACCAAAATTGTAGACAGAGTAGTCGGTCGGTGAGAGAATTAGAAGAATTTTCTCCTGGCGGCGCGTAACGATTTAATCGAGATTGAATCGCAACAATTCGCCCGATTCAATGGTGGGTTGCGTATGGCTATCCAGGATCGGGTCCAGATGCAGTCCGTCTAGACGATGAATGATGCGATCAAGTTGGCTACTCGGGCAGAAGCACAACTTGAACGTCCTAACACACGGACCTATCCTCATCGTAAGGATCCCATGGGGTCCGCCCAGGAACCGCACATACCCAGTGGAAGGAGCCCGTAGGAGCACGTGGACGATACCGAGATCGACTAGACCTCAAAGGGGCATATCGACCGCCGCTTCTTTGGTCCAAGTAGAATCCCGAACCCCTATGCTCGGCCAAGGCGACAACCGCTATCGTTGTGGCCAAGCGGCCACCTATCAAATACTTGTCCCCCCGAAAAGTGGCAAACCTCGCCATCAATGATGGTAGCGCTGATAACGCTTATGAAGATCTAGATATTGAAGAACAGGAGCATACCACCGAGGACGAGACAGATGATTCAGGTTGGGTTCAACAAGATCATGGCGAGTCGCTCGTCGTGAGGTGACTATTATATGCGCCAAGAAAAGAAGTCCATCCACAGCGGCATAACATCTTCCGCACTAGGTGTAAGGTGAATCGAAAGGTTTGTGACGTGATCATTGACAGTGGGAGCAGCGAGAATATTGTATCCAAGATCATGGTGGAAAAATTGCAATTGAAAACAGAGTGTCATCCCTCTCCATATACAATTGGTTGGATCAAGAAGGTCAGCGAGACAAAGGTAACTGAACAATGCATCATATCTTTTTCAATTGGTAAATATTATAAGGATGAAGTAGTATGCGATGTGGTTGACATGGAAGCATGTCACATACTACTCGGTCGATCCTGGCAATCTGACCCTGACGCCACTCATAAAGGGCGAGGTAACATATATATCTTCGTCAAGGACGGCCGGAAGACCATATTGGCCCCTATGGATCCAGAAGAACCACCTGAAACTTCTAAAGTGGAGGGTCGTTTTCTCTTAACCATTCGGGACTTCGTGGAAGAATCCAAAAAAACAGGACAGACTTATGCATTAATTGTAAAAGGGGAAGAACTCAAGCCTACCATCATCCCTGAAAGACTAAGGCCCTTGTTACATGAATTCTAAGAAATCTGGCCTGAGGACCTTCCCAATGAGTTACCCCCTATGCGAGATACCCAACACCATATCGACCTTGTCCCTGGGTCCAGTTTACCTAATCGTCCTCATTATCGAATGAGCCCGAATGAGTACGAGATTCTGCAGGGACAAGTGGAGGAACTGATCCGTAAGGGTCTTATTCGAGAAAGCATGAGCCCATGTGTTGTACCAGCTCTGCTAACTCCAAAGAAAGATGGGAGTTGGTGCATATGTGTCGACAGCCGGGCCATCAACAAAATCACCATAAAATACAGGTTTCCTATACCACGGTTGGATGATATGTTAGATATGCTAGAGGGTGCAAAAATATTCTCTAAATTAGACTTAAGGAGCGGCTACCATCAGATTCGAATACGGCCGGGTGATGAGTGGAAAACAGTCTTCAAGACCAAGGAAGGATTGTACGAATGGATGGTCATGCCTTTCGGTCTTTCTAATGCGCCTAGCACATTCATGAGGTTGATGAACCAAGTTCTGAAACCTTTCATTGGGCGGTTCGTTGTGGTTTATTTTGATGATATTTTGATATCTGATCAATACGAAACCACCCATATGGAGCATCTCAAGAAGGTCCTTCAAGTGCTCACCGAAAATAAATCGTACCTCAATTTAAAAAAAAGTGTAGCTTCATGGTGATATCCTATTGTTTCGGGTTTTGTGGTTACATCCACGGGCATTCGAGTGGATGAGGAAAAGGTGAAGACAATCGAGAATGGCGGTTCCCAAAAATATTCACGAAGTGCGAAGTTTCCATAGACTAGAGACATTTATCGTCGGTTCGTGAAAAATTTCGGTAGCATTGTGTCACCGATCACGGATTGCATGAAGAAAGGGCGGTTTGGGTGACGAGGCCGACGAAGCTTTAGAAATCAGCGCAGATTATCCATGACCCCGGTTCTTGTACTTCCCAACTTTGACAAACTGTTTGAAGTCGAATATGATGCCTCATATGTCGGGATTGGGGGGTTTTGTCTCAAGAAGATAGGTCGGTAGCCTTTTACAGTGAGAAACTTAGTGATGCACGCAAGAAGTGGTCTACATATGAGATCGATTTGTACGCAGTGGTCCAGGCACTGCGACACTGGCGACATCATTTGATTCAAAGGGAATTCATACTTTACACGGACCATCAAGCCCTCAAATTTATTAATAGTCAAGCTAACATTAACCGTGTGCATGCTTAGATGGATCTCGTTTTGCGAGAATTCACATTCGTGCTAAAGCATAAATCGTAGGCAAATGAGACAAAGTAGTCGATGCGCTGAGTCGTCGTGCAACTCTGTTAGTCACTATGAGCAATGAAGTGGTCGGGTTCGATCGCCTCAAAGAAATATATGCCGACGACAACGACTTCAAGGATGCATGGGTTAGATGTCAGGAAGGTCACCCCGGTGACTTACATATACAAGACGGGTTCCTTTTCAAGGGAAATAAACTATGTATCCCAAAGAGTTCGCTAAGGGAACAAATAATTCAAGAGCTACATGGAGGTGGCCTCAGTGGACACCTTGGGCGAGACAAGTCGCGAGCTCTTGTGGAAGAACGCACATGCGCCGCGGTGGTACGTGATGTGGGAAAGGCAGTCCAACGCTGTTATATTTGTCAGACTTCCAAGGGGCAATCCCATAATACGGGCCTCTACACACCGTTACCCGTGCGTGACGGCCCTTGGGAGGATTTATCTATGGACTTTGTGCTTGGTCTCCCACGAACACAACGCGGCATGGATTCGGTGTTCGTGGTAGTAGATCGTTTTTTCAAGATGGCGCACTTTATTCCATGCAAGAAGACTCGATGCAACACACGTGGCGAATCTATTCTTCAGAGAAATTGTGCGGCTACACGGGGTTCCCAAGACTATTACTTCCGACCGTGACACGAAGTTCATAAGCCACTTTTGGAGGACTTTGTGGGCTCGATTCGATACACGCCTTCGTTCCCGGCGCGCTGTACCACCCGCGACCGACGGTCAAGGCGAGGTTGTGAATCGCACGTTGGGAAACCTCCTTCGATGTATTTCGGAGAAAAGCGAAGCGGTGGGATTTGGCCTTGTCTGAGCGGAGTTTGCATTCAACAACATGGTGAACCGCTCGACGGGAAAATCCCCGTTCCAGTTATCTCTACGGACGAATACCTCGCCATACACTAGACTTGGTCCCTCGCCCAAGCTCCGGGCATGAGCATTGCGGCAGCCAGAACATATGGCAGACAAAATCATGGGCATTCATGCGGAGGTACAGAACAAGCTACATGCCTCGAACGAAAAGCACAAGGAGCAAGCGGACAAGCATCGGCGACAGAAAGTGTTCGAGGTGAGCGACCAAGTAATGGTCCACCTGCGCAAAGAAAGATTTTCGACCGGAACGTACAACAAGTTGAAAAATAAAAAGATTGGACCGGTACCAATCATCCGAAAGATCAATGACAACGCTTATGTCGTGGATCTTCCAGATGATATGGCGATCTCACGAACTTTCAATGTCGCGGACCTAACCGAGTATCATGAACCAGCGCATAATGATAACTCGAGGACGAGTTCTTTTGAAGTGGAGAGGCTGATGTAGAGCGGGTCGGGGGACAATTACATGGCAAAGATGGATCAGAAAAAGGCCGGTCGGCGGAAGTGATCCGGACCATCGGACCTTAAATCGCGTATCTCACAATCGAGGGATGAGTTAATGACGAAAAATATATGATTTTGGGGTAGAAACGAGCTACTTTAGCCAACCAACCCCGCTATGCCAGTTGCGACGCTTCGAAATTGCGAGAAACCCACGATTTGATGGTCGTTTCCGTATTTCAATTTCGTTTTTACTATAAATAGTAAGTTTTTGTTTGCTTATAACTCTTCATCCATCGGAGCTTTAGGAGTTGCGCCCAACGTGAAAAGAGCTTAGAATAATTAGGAGAACGGGTTGGTGAAGCCAAATAGGACACTTACTATTTTTGGCCGAAAACCTTGCGCACTAGTAGACATCACGACCGTCTATAAATAGTAAGTTTACTATTTATCGTAAGTCGCGAATTCTAGGAGTCCTAGTTGTAGTTTGATTCTGATTTCTTTCCCATTATTTAGTACCCTTATTTAAAGGGTTGTGAACTCGTTTTTATTCATTCATTAATCTATTTCGAATTTATTTAGAATTTATTTCTACTTTCTGCTCTCTTTTCTCGTGGATTCGAGAAGTCTCTGTGAGGAGTCCAGAGAAGTTCCGTGGATTCGGAATAGTTATCCTCTTGAGGAAGACGGTGCTCGACCTCACGTCCTCCCCTGTGTCAAATAACAAAAACAAATCTACTAAATACCCTAAAATCTTTAATCATATCTTCCACATCAGAACGCTATCTTTCAAAAATGGCAAATGAGATCTTTGACATTTAACCCACAAATTTTGCAACCAATAGCCCAAAATCAAAACATGTTGGGCCCTATGGTAGGCCATGGGCTTATATATCACATGTATTGTTGCATAGCTAGCTAAAGATGCCAACCAGATCAATCAATACATAAGATAGACTTAAAGAAGTCAAGTCTATCAATTAACAGTCAGTTGTTAATTGTTATGATGCAGGACATGGAAATTAAACATGATGTACAAAAAAAAAAAAAATCAGGCTTAACATCATACTAAATTAGAAATAATCACACAAAATTCCACATCCCACATAAAGTCAAGCACTCAATCAAGGGGAATCTATGCGGTCCAGGCTTACACATGTTAGGGCTGAATCAATAAAAATTATAGACCAAACAATACTCAAAGGAGAGTAAATTCATTCACACAAGCACAGAAATATTTCCCCAATCCAAGGGATTCACGGATTTCAATTCAGGGAACCCTAGGGTTTAAAAGGGGCATGGAAATAGAGATTTAAGACAATCTAGGTTTAGGGTTAGGGAAATCAGGTGAGAGAGGAGCGAAAGAGAGGAAAGAGAACCTGGAACCGATTTTGCACGTGTGGACAACTAACTCGCTTAACACACATGCGTTGGTGGTGGCCCGCACGTGTGTGGGGCCCACAAATCAAAAAAAGGCCAGCTTGGCCCTGGTCGGCAAGGGTGGGCCACCTTCCCTCCAAGTTTCAGGCTAAACGGATTATCGGTTTGATCACGGTGCTCCGTCGAAGTTTCAGCCCTCCTGCAAGGCCATATTCCGAAATTCTGCTGTAGGGGGAGAATCGCTGCGAAAGGATGATGGATTTGATGATTGATTGGTCGTAGGAGATGGTGGATGTTGATGGTAGGAGATGGGGGCGACTCGGGATGGGTGTGGCTTCACACCACGGTATTTAGCCCTTCAAAAAATGGAGGGTTTCGCGCCTAATTGGATTTCCACAACTCAGAGAATTAGAGAAGCACGAAAACGCAGAATTTTATTTATAATATTCATTAAAAAAAAATAACCTACAAGGGGTGTTTATTTATAATAAAACCCTATACCCCAAAACTTGCGCCATGTGCGCAACCTATTACTTAGAGATGAAGTAACCACAAATAACAACTAATCAAAGCAATCTAAACCATCCATGATATTCCTAATAACAAAAATAACCAAAATTTAAAGTACTAAATCGTTTAGAATAGTGGGCCACGATCATGAGAACCCATGGTGGGATTCACATGACGATTGGGTCCACTCCAAGGGACCAAAACGCAGTTCTCTAGCTAGGAGGTCCTCCCTAAACGTCGTCATCGATCCAGATCGACGGTGGGGCACTCCTCCTTGCGTACGCGCGTAGGGGGGCGTGCATGTAGGCGTAATGTCCCCAACTCTCCCCAGCTGCGAAGATTTCGCCACTGGCGAAACAAAACACCTGAACCGCTCCAAGATGTCAAGATCAAGTCTCTGAAGCTCCTCCTCAGTGAGCCACGTACTGTTTGAAGCTGGGCGTGACTTCCACTTAACTAGGAACAATTGAAATCCGTCGTCCGTCGTTGATACTATCTGATGGTCCATGATATCCTCTATCTCCTCTCTAAGTGTGGGACGGGTATATATGAGAGGTAGATGCTGAGAAATGGGTTGGGAAGGGTAGGTATGGGAGATAGAAGCTGGGAAAATGGATCGGGACGGGTAGGTATGGGAGGTAGAGGCTAGGAAAATAGGTCGGGAAGGGTAGGTATAGGATGTAGTAGCTGGAAAGATGGGTCAGGACAGGTAGGTATGGGAGGTAGAGGCTGGAAAAATGGGTCAGGAAGGGTAGGTATGGGACGTAGAGGGTGGGAAGATGGGTCGGGAAATGGCCATGAATCAAGGAAAAAGTCTAGGGAATCAGGGTGGTTAGGCAAAAGGCTGGACAATGCATTAGTGACCCTTTGAAATGCAACTAGATCATCCACATTGAATGTGGAACTAATTTCCATGGAGGGTGTAAGATCTACCACATACACATTGAGACCGTTTTGTTTTATAATTTTGAATGGTCCAACGCTACTCATGTGTATTTTACGAATAACTCCCTGAGGCTCTTGATGCGGACCATCACAGTCCCTTTCATTGAGTTCCTTGATTATGTTGGTCTGCAAGATCATGTGTATTTTACTAATAGTAATTTTTCACCTGATTTCTTGATGCAATGAGTGAATGTGATGCGCAAAAGGCTCTGCAGACTCTGATGGCCTATGGGACAGACATAGGGACAAGATCAATAGGTTTCCTAGGTTTATAACTAATAATGACTTCAAAAAGACTGACCTGTAGATCTATTGACAGAACCATTAAACGCAAACTCGGCTATAGGTAGTATGGTGTCTCACGTCTTGGTGTGTTGTATATCCCTCATAGGGGGAAACTCATCTGGTAGATCATCAGGAAAGACATCACGAAACTCATCCACTATCGAAATGGCCTCAGTGGGTAGCTCTACACTAGCCTCTGGTGCACTCTCTCTAGCCAGAAGGTCGTACATGTCGTACCACTCAAAAAGGTGGTCCATGTCTGCCAACCAATCTTGAAAAGCTTTAGGGTCCAAGTAGTCATCAAACGTGGGGGCATCTACTCTAACTTCTTTGAGAAGTTACGCATCGGAGTGATATTGGTCTTGATGTCCCTCACGGGGTGGGTGCACGGGTGCACGCCTATAACTAATTCCTTGGCCACCTCCATTCATTGGTCTATCCTCCTGACCACCTGTCTGAGATTGGGCATCTTCCCCAATGGTGGGGTTTGCCCTGACGGAGGTCTCTAGTTGGGTAATGCACACATCAAACTATTCAAAGCATTGGTCCATATGTTGTTCCAAGCGCCTACACAAAGACTTAAACTGCTGGGTTAGCTTGTTCATTGACTCTTGCAATTGTTTCATGTTTAGTGTAGGGTGCAAGCCAAAACTACGACCCGTACATGTGGGCATACAACTACTAACTCAAGGACCTTCTAATACGACTATATGCGCCAAGATGGGACTAAATGCTCCTATAGGACCCTATATGGGAAAAACGACACAATACTACTCAATTTCCAGCCACGTATCTGCCCAAAGAATTTGTTAACAGAAAATCCAGCAAAGATATATGGGGATTTTCTGATAGCAGAAAATTCAGCAGCTTATTGCAGGAATTATGGACCTCTAAATAGCTCTACATGATGAGACTTGATGCACAATGGACACAAATAAACTAAACCCTAAACATGCAATGCATTCCCCTCTAAAAAAACGTAAGCTCTAATACCAAATTTGATGCAGGACATGGAAATTAAACACGATATGCAAAAAAAAAAAAAAAAAAAAAAAATCAGGCTTAAGATCATACTAAATTAGAAATAATCATACAAAATTCCACATCCCACATAAAGTCAAGCACTCAATCAAGGGGAATCTATGCGGGTCCAGGCCCACACATTTTAGGGCTGGATCAATAAAAATTATAGACCAAACAATACTCAAAGGAGAGTAAATTCATGCACACATGCACAAAAATATTTCTCCAATCCAAGGCATTCACGGATTTCAATTCGGGGAACCTAGGGTTTAAAAAGGGCATGGAAATAGGAATTTAAGACAATCTGGGGTTAGGGTTAAGGAAATCAGGTGAGAGAAGAGCGAAAGAAAGGAAAGAGAGAACCTGGAACTGATTCTGCACATGTGGACAGTTAACCCGCCTGACGCAAATGCGCTGGTGGTGGCCCGCACGTGTGTGGGGCCCACAAATCAAAAAAAGGCCAGCTTGGCCCTGGTCGGCAAGGGTGGGCCACCTTCCCTCCAAGTTTCAGGCCAAACGGATGATCGGTTTGATCACAGTGCTCCGCCGAAGTTTCATCCCTCCTACAGGGCCAGATTCCGAAATTCTGCTGTAGGGGGAGAATCGCTGCGAAAGGATGATGGATTTGATGATTGGTTGGTCGTAGGAGATGGTGGATATTGATGGTAGGAGATGGGGGCGACTCGGGATGGGTGTGGCTTCACACCACGGTATTTAGCCTTTCGAAGAAGGGAGGGTTTCGCACCCAATTGGATTTCCACAACTCAAAGAATTACAGAAGCAAGAAAACGAAGAATTTTATTTATAATATTCATTGGAAAAAAAAAAAACCTACAAGGGGTGTCTATTTATAATAAAAATCCTATACCCCAAAACTCACGTCATGTGCGCAACCTATTACTTAGAGATGAAGTAACCACAAATAACAACTAATCAAAGCAATCTAAACCGTCCATGATGTTCCTAATAACAAAAATAACCAAAACTCAAAGTACTAGATCGTTTAGAATAGTGGGCCACGATCATGAGAACCCATGGTGGGATTCACATGACGATCAGGTCCACTCCAAGGGACCAAAACGCAGTCCTCTACCTAGAAGATCCTCCTTGGACGTCGTCATCGATCCAAATTGACGGTAGGGCCCTCCTCCTTGCGTACGTGCGTAGGGGGCGTGCGTGTGCGGGTGATGTCCCCATCATGTTAGAAGGGGGAAAAAAAACTACGCAATCTAGAAACCAAGATAAGTATAGACACAATATGATATTGGTAAAGGAAACTTTTTGGACACTTTCAGGATATGGTTTCATTGCATCCTGTTGAATTACGTTCCATACTTTCAAACTCATAACAACTTTCTCAATTTGTCAACAAAACAGTGGAAAGGGAATGCTATAAAGATTCTCTTTACAATTATTATAAATATTAAATGATTTCATTAAATTTATCATCCCAAGAAAACTAGAAAACATTTTTTTTGTTAATAAAACTAAAATATTAATAGCATTGGGTATATTCTTTCAAATAGAAATCCATTGGTTAAAACCATGGTATTGGAGAAAAGAGTGAAGAAAGAGGGAAAAGGAAAAGGAAAAAGGGAAGGAAGAAAAGAAAGGGAGGTTGTGAGAGAGAAATGTCTCCTACATGCCTAAAGCTTTTATTTGTATTAACAACCTAATCAATCTAAGGTATACCACAAGAGTATAGAAGATAAGGGACACACATTCTTTACACTCTCTCTTGAGTTGGAACATAGATATCACTCATGCCTAGCTTACTAATGTACAATGAAATATGAAGAACTTGACACATTTAGGGGTGTCAACAAGTTAGGTCAGGGCTGGCTAAGCTTTGCCCGAGCCTAGCCCGTATTCTTCAAAGTATGCCCAAACCTAGCGAGAGCGAGAGAGAGAGAGAGAGAGAGAGAGAGAGAGAGAGAGAGAGAGAGAGGTATCTGAGTTCCATTTTCTATTTTCATGGCTGGTTTTGCTCTCACATGAGAACATTGTGTCTCTATTGAAGAACGGAAAATTCAAGAGTTGGTTATTCCTTGAAATAAGGTTAACAGGGCTCTCCGGAGGTGTGCAGTTCTTTGCTTCAGTTATCTAGATGAAGCCCAAAAGCGATTGTTTCTTGCCTTTCCAACTAACCAAGTTTCCTCCCACAAAGGTGCAATAAACACTTAAAGACCTGTTGTCATTTGAAGATCCTACTCAATCTGCAGCATAGTAGCCACTCAAATTTACATTGCCTTGATTGGATTATAGAATGTTATTTCCAAGAGCAAATTTAAGTAGCGAAGAATTTGATTGACTGTCTCTAGATGTTGAGAGCATTGGACATGCATGAACTAACTTGTCTCACTGACAATGTATGCAATGTATGGCCGAGTTATAGTCAAATAAATGAGCTTCAACTACTTATTCTAGAGATGACAATGCACTTCAATAGGAGTGTTAAATGGCCTGGCAACCAACATGGCTGCAGCGCTGGGGAGATCCAAGACATTATAGGAAATAAATACGCCATGCTTAGACCTTACAACTATGATCCTAAAAACTACTTTAAAGGCCCCAAATCTTTGATATGAAAGACTCCATCTGGGAAGGATTTGGCATCTTCAATCTCTGCATAATTGCTCCTTGAGTGAACATGGTCATCCACATAAATGATCAAAATAGTAGTAGATCCTCAACTATTTTTATAAACATAGAACAATCAAACTTGCTCCTTCTAAAAAACCAATATGAGAGGAAGTAGTAAATTTGTCGAACCAGATCCAGTAAGATTGTTTCAACCCATAGATGGCCTTCTTTAACTTGCATACTGTCCCATTCGTCCCTTGAGTCTCAAATCTAGGCAAAAGAGCCACGTAAACTTCTTATTGCAAATCTCCATTGAGAAATGCGCTCTTTACATCCAACTGGTGTAAGGGCCATTTATAGTTGTCAACAACTGAGAGGAGAACTCGAATAGAATTCAACTTGGTAACAGGAGCAAACATCTCCTGATAATCTATGCCATATTGTTGATTGAACTTTATATCGCTTTACTGATCCATCTGGTTTATATTTCTCGGTGAACATCCATTTACAGTGCATTACATGCCACCCTCCTGTCAACTCTACTAGATCCCAAATTCCTTGTTTCTCTCAGGTTGCCATCTCCTCCATCATGGTGGTTTTCCATTGAGGTTCAGCCAAGGCTAGAAGGCATTGAAATAGAGGAAATGAAAGAGATGCAGGCAAGAAAGGAAGGAGAAACGAATTGTACCATATAACAAGCGTGAGGGCGACATTCATATCCTTCGGTGGATGAGGTATGGTTTTAATTTTCAGATTTTCCTTGGCCTAATTCATTATACTTTTGAGCAAATCAAGTCATAAGAATGCAAACACTCCTTTACAACAAACCCGAACATGTCAATGATGATGTCCTCATGATTGAAATTACTAATGGGCAGTCGAATCGAAAGTTGATAAACTTCGATCAATTATAATGTGCTTTGAGGCGATATAAAGTTTAAAGGTTAACATTGGTAAAAGCGAATTGTTGGGGGTGGGTCTTTCTAAGGTTGAGGTTGAAGGTTTTGCATCTCACTTTGGATGTAGGATGGGTTCTTTTCCATCTTCATACCTTGGTCTTCCCTTATGTATAGGCAAGCCAACCAAGCATTTATGGGATAAAGTGATAGAACGGTTCAAAAGAAAATTGTCATCGTGGAAGGGTAGGTATCTTTCTTTGGGTGGTAGGCTAACATTAATTAAGTCAGCAATGTCAAATCTTCCGATACATTTTATGTCCACCTTCAAATGTCCAAAGTCAGTAGTGGTTAAACTAGAGAAGATTAGGCGAGATTTCATGTGCAAGGGGCGGAAGGAAAACATAAGTTTCATCTATTAAAGTGTGAAGAAGTGTGTAAGTTGTTGGCTGGGGGGGGGTGGTTGGAGGGGTTGGAGTTAATGAATTTGACATTGTTGGGAAAATGGGTTTGGCTGTTTGGATTTGAAGATGGTAGTCTTTGGAGAAAAGTGTTGGGTAGAAAGTATGGGGTTGAGGAAGGAGGTAGATGGACAAAATCTTCTCCTTTGTATGGGGCTTCATCTCTTTGGAAATCGGTGAATTTCAGTAAGGTGTGGGAAGGGAAGGTTTTTCATTAGGTGATGGTAAGAAGATCCAATTTTGGGAGGATTTTTGATTGGGGGATCAAAAGCTTAATGTTGTGTTTCCTCAATTAGCAGGCATTGCCTTAGAGTCAAATATTCCAATTGATCGTTGTTATTCTATACTTGGAGAGGAAATTGTTCGAGTGCCTCCTTGTAGAAGAAATTTAAAAGACCAAGAGGTGGAGAGTTGGTTAGGTTTCTAGATATGCTTTCAAATTGCCTTCTGTCTATTTTAGAGCCAAATTGAATATTGTGGATACAAGTTTGGAAGATTCTCGATGAAATCTTTTTATATGATGGTTGGTGGGGGCAATTGGGAGCATTCCGATGGTCATGCGTCCTATGTTTGGTGCTATGGAGTTCCTTCAAAGTTCTCAAGAGTCATGATTGATAATTTACATAAGCTGACCATGATCATTCCAAATATGTGCCTATTATGTTATCATCATGATTGATAATTTACATAAACTGACCATGATTATTGCTTGGTTGGTGGGAAGGAATAAAGTTCTCACGAGTCATGATTGATAATTTACGTAAGCTGACCATGATTATTCCAAATATGTGAATTGGCCAATCATTTGTTTATCCATTGTCCTTTTGCTACAAAGATTTGGGAGGGTTTCTTCAATCTGTTTGGATTTTCATGGGTTGTTCCAAGTTTGATAAATCTGTTCTTTTTAGCTTGGCATAGTGGGGGTAAAGGCAAAGTTGGGAAGCAGGTATAGCTGAGTATGCTAGCGGGGCTATGGAGCATTTGGTTAGAACAAAACAATTGTTGCTTCAAAAACCAAATGGGTCAACTCTTGAAAGTTTTTAATAGGACGAAATTGAATGTAATGGAATGGGCACAAGCAGCTAATGTGCTAGTTTTTTATCAGTTTCATGTCTCATGGTCGGAGTTGTAATGCGTCTATCGATTGTAATTTTATTTTTCCTGTTTTTGTATTCTTTGGCTTCGGCCCTTTTTCTAATAAAATGATCATCGTTTCAAAAAAAAAAAAAAAGGTCACAATGACTTCTTCAGTTTCCTCATCAAAAAATAGGTCCTTTGCTGATATTCAAATCTTCACCATGCTTGCTAAGAATTTTATGGGATGTGGAGACAGCAAAGGGATTGGATGCTTCCACCTGAACTTAGACATCTGTAAATGGTACATGATAACATTGTAGGCTGTCGGAGTTGTGCCCAACAGCACCAAAGCACCGACCTTCAAGTCATACTATACACAAGGCAGTATCATCAGCTTGACTCCAAAGAAATCAATTTTCCATAATTCCATCAAGTATATGCAAGATGTTTGAAGAGAGGCTAGACTTGAATGTGTAACAGGGTAAGCTGGAATGATACAATAGCCGTCAGTGGGGCACAATGCCGTATGGATGGCTGGTGAAAATGACAGAGTGATTTGTGAGAGGAAAGAAAAGACATGATAGGTATCTAGACCAACCATACTGGGTGTGATGCAGTTCTAACACCAATTGATGTAGGCCCACCTGAAATGGCTATAGGTGTACACGAGTCGAAAATACTAGTTTACTCACTCGACTCGACTCGGAAATACTCGACTCGACTCTGCTCGAAGTGAGTTAAAGCAGAGTACGAGCAGAATTTAGGTACTCAAAATGAGTACGAGTCGAGCACGAGCATGAACGTACTCGACTCGATACTCGACTCAATACTCGACTTGGTACTCGACCGGTTCACGTACCGCTCGACTCGACTTACATTTAAAGCACGCCCGGTACTCAATGACACGAGTCAAAACGAGCATGAACACGACCGATACTCGACCAATACCGACTTGGTACTCCATCACGCGCCCCCAAAGCGCCTAGCGCCCAACGACCATCCCCATCCGGACCTCACTCCTCCTCCTCCTCTCTCTCTCTCTCTCTCTCTCTCTCTCTCTCTCTCTCTCTCTCTCTCTCTCTCCCTTCCGCCGCTCGTCCGTCGTCCCCGGCTCGCTCACCGGTGCCGCATGACTCCTCCCTGCCGCTCGTCTGTGCCCGTCCGGTGTGGTAGATCGTCCCTGCCGCCAGTCATCCCTACTGCTCAACCCTACCCTCTCCGGTGCCGGTCGTCTGGTCCCTGTCGCAGCTCGCCCGGTAAGCACCTATCTAGTGGGCCTTTTTTAGACAGTTACATTTACAAATTTTTTTAAAATGCAATATTTTGGGACTGATTTAGATGTAATCTAAGCTCTAACAGTGGATTTCAAACCACTCTGTGAGGGAATTTGAAATCTCCTCAAATTCCCTAAATCCATGGTGCCAAACGACCCTTAAGTGTCTGATTTTTCTCCTATTTCTCTTCTCTCATTATGGATGAGAGAAGATGAGTTCAGTTCAAGTCAGGTTTAGAGGCTAGAAAACCGTATGGCAATTGGCACTCGAAAACTCTACTCGAACTCGGCTCGAACTCTGCTCGTACTCGACTTGGCTCGGGCTTGCCCGAGCCAAGCTGAGTATGAGCTGGGGCTGAGCATACCGAGCACGAGCACGAGTAGGGCAATACTCGACTCGACTCGACTTGTTTACACCTCTAGAAATGACTCCTTGACACATGTAGTGCAGCATTCACGCCAGCGAAAATAGCAAACGGGATAAGCAACCTTGTTGTCTTACAAGCGACTCAGGCTTGGTTGAGGTAGGATCTATGAGTGGTTCATTAAGGATTTATACACAACCCAAATACGAAAGGTCTATGAATGGTTCAGCAAGGATTCATCAAATTCCTTCAGCACACATGCTGGAAAATCAAGCAAGATGAACTCAAGCTTAAAGAAGAGAAATCAAATAATCAACTATGTTGGCATATTTCCAGATTATGTGTACTTAGTGAATCTTTCTTACAGCGAAAGAAATCCTAAGTAATCCTAACTATCCATCACTTCTCATCCTAACCATCTATTTCAATCACCTATTAGAGAAAGGCCAAAATATCCCTTAATCTTGTCACAAACATACATGCCTTTGCTAAAACTTCCAACAACTCACTCAAACGGTATTGGAATCACATGATCTTACATAATCTTGGGCTTTCAAATGAGTAATTTTGCATCGTTCCGACATTTTTTTTTTACCCAAAAAGTGGGTAGCAAGATAAGTGATGGAAATATTAATGGAGACCTAATTGAATTGAATCTTAATGTGGTGTGGATTTATAAGTGATGGAAATACTAATGGAGACTTGAACACAATCTTGGTAACTAAAAGCTAGGATTTCAAAGGAAAGTATGCTGAGTGGGAAGTCACTCAATAAGAGGAATCTTCATGTGGGACCCACAATGGTGGCTGAATTTTCATGTGATAACAATCATGGTCCTCCAATGTCAAAGATGAGAACCTGTACATGATCCCTCAAAAATTTGGGCCGTTGAAGGTCATGATCATGGGCTATTTAGCGGTCAGCGGTGGAGAACAATTTGGCAAATATGCAGAATGCATTGTGGGTGTACCTTATACAGATGTCAGACTCATTCCTGGACTGTGAGATAAATTTTCAAACCTGAAAACAGAAATTTGCTATGACAATGTTCAAGTTCAACCTTTGCAGTACATGCATCCAAAACAATTTGATGCTGCAATCTTCATAAAAAAAAAAAGAGTCAAAGAGCGCTGTACTAGACTGATACAAGCATATTGCAGAAAACTCAGTCTCATAACACACACACACACACACACACACAAAGAGAGAGAGAGAGAGAGAGCGAGAGAGAGAGAGAGAGATGCAAAAGATGAATAAAATAAGTCACAAACTGGTCAAGGGTTAGTCGCGTTCAGAATGGGAAGAGCTATAAATGACAACATATATGAAACAAAAACCAAAATGTCTAGTGCTGTCCATGTGATGGGGACATCTGCACGCCGCCCCATGATCAGTAGGAGGGTCCCACTATCGATCTTGTTAGAAGACAAAGTTTGGTTCAAGAGAATGGGCCCGATAACCAAGAAAAGCCTATCATGGGATCTCATAATCATGGCCCACTAGTCGGATTGATTTTATATTTTAGGTTTTGCTTATTTATGTCATTTAGAACATCGTGAATGCTTTAGATTTCTTTGATTGGTTTTTATTTTAGTTTACTTCATCACCAAGTAATAGGTTGCGCACATGGCGCGAGTTTTGGGGTATAGAGTTTTTCCTATAAATAAGCACCCCTTGTAGTTCTTTTGGAAGATTGAAAATTAATAAAAATTCTGCGTTTTCCTACTCTCTGAAGTTGTGAAGCCTAATTGGGTGCAAAGCCCTCCCTTCATCGAAGGGTTAACTACCGTGGTGTGCGAAGTGGGTCGCCCCCATCCATCGTCATCTCTACTACCCATCTTCTATCATCCCTTCATCTCATCTCACCCCATCATCTACACTTTGAATCAATTATCTATGCAGCAATTCTCCTCCCCACATCGAATTTGTAATCCGGCCCTACAGAGGGTGAAACTTCGGCGGAGTACCACGCACAAACCGTACATCGGATCGGCCGAGTTGAGGGTTTTGGAGTCCATCACTTGGCCGATCAGGGCCAAGGTGGCCTTTTTCTGAATAGTGGGCCCCACACACATGCGGCCGGGATCACACGCACGTCCGTCTGGGCCAATGTTGTTGTCCACGCGCGGGATCGTCTTTTAGCTCAGGTTTTTATCCTATTTTATCCTCCCATAACCGTTTTTCATGAAACCTAGCCCTAGATTACGTTTTCCCTAAGTTATATGCCCCTTTTCTTACCCTAGGGCTTGATTTAGAAATTGGTGAATCCCTTGGATTAGGGACTGATTACTATGCATGTGGATGATTATTTCTTATCTTTGAGTATCGTTTGGTTCATAATTTTTATTGATCCAGCCCTATTATGTGTAGGCCTGGACCCGCATAGATTCTCCTTTAATTGAATGTTTGGATTTTCATGTGGGATGTGGAATTTGCGTAATTGCTTCTGAATTGGTATGATCTAAGCCTGAAATCTTGCATGTCATATTTAATTTTCCATGTCCTGCATCACCATGAGATCTTGTTGCAGTGTGGGATCAAAGGGAGGTTCAAGTTGAGTTCTAGTACTAGAAAGAGGAGCTCCCGTAGAAGTATTGATTGCGAGTAAAAAAAGGAATTGGAGCACTAATGCAGGAGGATTTTCACACCGGGCTCAAGTGGGGTAACCTGTGTGAAGCGGGGGCACACTCGGGGTGGGTGGCCCGTGTAAAGTGGGGCCCATTTGGGGGGGGGTTGATAAAGGGATTGATTTGCCACCCATGTGAAGCTTTTGGGGTGGGTTGTCCCGCATCAAAAGTGTATCAAAGCGGGAGGTTTCGTATTCGAGACTCCTCACCGGAGGTGATTAATGCAGAGGCATTTTCATACCGGGCTCGAGTGGAGTGGCCAGTTTGAAGAGGGAGCACACTCGGGGTGGGCAACCCATGTGAGGCGGGACCCATGTGAAGTGGGGTGGGTTTAGCCGAGGGCCCGACCTGGGCTATGAGATAAAAGCAGAGTGTTACGTATCGGCCGTATCGGCCGATACGTAACGGTAACGGTTTGGGCCAATACGCGTTTCGAGGTCGTATCGGCCGTTACAATTTTTTGTGCCCGTATCGGGCCGTTACGGGCGTAACGGCCCGCCCGTAACGGTCGAAGAACGGTAACATTTTTTTTCATTTTAAGCTTATTTTTTGCCTTTTTTTTTCAAATTACTTGCTTCCAAACTGTTTCTTACTCCTTCTACTACCAATTTCGACCAACTTTGGCTGGGTATTTGAGATAAAAACACATTATATTATGGATTTTGTTGAATCAAAGCTCGGTGGGCCATTTTTTAGAAATTCCGAATTCGTCAAAATTAAGTATTTATACTTTTTTTAATATGTTTTGTTGTTTTAATCATGCCATATGATGTATTAATCATAGTAGAACATGTTAATGTGCATTTTTCAGATTTGGGGTGCCATTTAATATTTTTTTCTATTTACGCATGTATTTTGACTCCTTTTTTTTTAATTCGAAAAATCAATTTTTAATGGTTTTTTTGCTGTTTTAATCATGTCATATGATGTGTTAATCATAGTAGAACATATTAATGTGTATTTTACAGATTTGGGGTGCCATTTAATATTTTTTAAATATTTTTTTCTATTTACGCATGAATTTTGACCCTTTTTTTCAAAATTCGAAAAATCAATTTTTAATGGTTGTTTTGTTGTTTTAATCATGCCATATGATGTGTTAATCATAGTAGAACATATTAATGTGCATTTTACAGATTTGGGGTGCCATTTTATATTTTTTTAATATTTTTTTCTATTTACGCATGAATTTTGACCCTTTTTTTTTTAATTCGAAAAATCAATTTTTAATGGTTGTTTTGCTGTTTTAATCATGTCATTTGATGTGTTAATCATAGTAGAACATATTAATGTGCATTTTATAGATTTGGGGTGCCATTTAATATTTTTTAAATATTTTTTTCTATTTACGTATGAATTTTGACCCTTTTTTTCAAAATTCAAAAAATCAATTTTTAATGGTTGTTTTGCTGTTTTAATCATTCCATATAATGTGTTAATCATAGTAGAACATATTAATGTGCATTTTACAGATTTGGGGTGCCATTTAATTTTTTTATATTTTTTTTTTCTATTTACGCATGAATTTTGACCCTTTTTTTTTTAATTCGAAAAATTAATTTTTAATGGTTGTTTTAATCATGTCATATGATGTGTTAATCATAGTAAAAAATGTTAATGTGCATTTTACAGATTTGGGGTGCCATTTAATATTTTCTTTGTATTTTCGAATTAGTGACTTTATATTTTTATTTGCTTATATTGAACAGGTTTTGGAGCTTCTTAGGGTTTAGTATTTTAGTTAGAACATAAAATCATCTTTATTAACATAGGTCATACACTCATCTACCTAAACCTAAAGAAATGTCTGGGTCTGGCCAACAACAAGTAAGTGACGATATTGGATGGCAACATCGTGAGAAGGTTGGTGGTACTAGGCAACCAATCAAGTTGCAGGGGAGTATATCAGACACGACTAATTTTTTTTCTTTAATATTCTTGACTTGAGGATGACAGGTCATAGACAGGAATCACAGTCACGTGCACAGGTATGTTTGAGAAATTCCTCAAAAATAATTGCAAACACCTAATGTAAGATATTTTCATATTACATTCATTCTAATATATCTATCATTGATAGTCGATAGTTAGAAAATTAAATATATGAATTTTGTAGTCAAATTCAGGTTATCTGGTTCATAAATTCATCAGACAGTTTGATACAACTTCTCACCAAAGAGTGGACCGTTACACCACCATAAATATATTCCAATTTATAAATGAATGCATATTTGAAATGCTTAGAATATTCCGGATTTAATCCATATTTTTTCATATTTTTTTGGCAAAAAAAAAAAAATTTGCGCCGTTACAGGCCGTTACGCCCCCGTATCGCCGTTACGCTCCCGTCTCCATATCGGTTTTGGAGGTCACCGTTACGCCAACCGATACCGATACGGCACACCTTGGATAAAAGCGATTGATTCACCACGCTCTATCAGTTTGGACTTTTAGAGCAAGTAGTTAGTTGTCCTGCGTCAATACATTTAAAAGAAGAATTACCGGAGAATGAGGACTGGAACAGCCAAAGAGGGAGAATTTCTTGATGATGTCTATGAGCATGTCTACCAGTCACAATTTTTCCTAAGGTAGATTAACCTAAGACTTGTTGTACCTAAGTCATATTCCTGACACTCATCCAACTAAGCTTACTTGACCCGAAGAGTGATATTTGGACTAGGAGTGCATGAACCTTGGTGTTCAAACAAGTTAAATCATCCTATAGGTAAATTAACAAAAGCGGCTCGCCAAGGAGAGAGAAAGAAATTGATCCGTAGAGGTTTTCTAACCCCACAACACCTTTATACCCAGCACACAAGTAAACCTAGGAAGGGTGTGGGACATCTGAGAGGTGCATAAGCTGAATCTAACTCCCATACTTAAAAGATCAAGACAATCATCCAGCAGGTCACATGCATGTGCATTAACTGCATACTGTTAGCACACAAACTTCTTGTTGGCACATCTTCTGCATGTGAGCCTGTGGGGCTTTCATAATTCATGACCCTAAATAGTAAAAAATAAATAAATAAATAAAAGGAGCATAGAGAATCCCTTCCTCCTAACCTGAATTCCTGTTTCTTCTTGAAGCGACTCCAAGAAAATCCTTGACAATTCCCAGAGCTCACCTTGGGCACCTTCATCATCAAGAAACTGCAACTGTGGGATTAAAAGTTCTACCTGCACATAAACAATAATGAATGTAGAGTCCCCTTAATGGTGCTGAAATTAATAAAATGGGATAATGGAACTTAGAAAGATCTCGACAAATAAAAAGATGGGGCCATGAGAAAACCAAATGAAGAACACTTGATAAGTCGACATTGATTCATGTCACCAAAAATACAGATGTGTCCTTCAATCCATCAATCAGCTTCAGCAAATCATTTGTTCAAGGATATGAAAACACACTATACAATATTATGCTAGATCATGCATTAACTACAAACTTACTATAGCTCTCATTCCACCTGAGGATACAAACATAGCACTTGCACGACTTGATTGCAGGACTGCACCCTCCAAGTCAGAAGGTAAGTCACTGAAATATAAAGAATCCATCATCTGCTGTTCCATTCAACAGGAAATTTATCTAAGACAGAAGTAACACAACCATACCAAACACTATTGAGTCAGAATAAGCTATGTCATCAAGTTAGAAAGGACTTCCAAGCATTTTCAGAATGGTATCTCAACCCATTTATGCAGAAACAGCTAACAAGGTTAAACACTGAACAACTACTATGAAAATTTGCACTTTACAAGTAAATTACCAACAAAAGGAAAGATTTCCATGAGTTTCAACAGCCCATGCTATTGCACATCAAGCAATAAGACTTTCCTGATTACTGAAAACATCCAATGTGAAAAGTATGAATTGGACAATTTGAATGCATTGTTTTGAAACTAATATATAGGCATCTACCAAGAGACCACTGATAACATTATGGTTGTGTTGGATGCAAAAAGTGACTTGGATTGAGTACTTCCAGTTTAATCAAGAGAAATGACGAGATTTAATGGTCCCTCCAAGTATCATAAGGAAGAAATCCTCAAGTGGAATTGTTTCTTTTTACTCCAACTTGAAAGCAAGCATTTGCAACTAGGACTTAGGAGCCACACCCTCAATATGAATGTTGAGGTAACTACAATTTGGTTATTTCAACTTTACTAACTAGTGCAATTCAATTCATTATGCATCTGAAGGAAAAGCAACATGAAGTGAAGAGCCAATTGTCTCTCCATAGATAAGGTCATGCTTGAAGTTACTATATTTGCACTGAGCAGATTGGCAGCTGGCCTAGATAGTCATTGTGTGTGTTTCTTCTACTCCATGTGCCTCTGCATATGTAGTTGCAGGAGATCCTCACCATTCATCTGTTGGGCCCTACTGTCAAAGAATCAAAACTCATCAAGACCGAATCGAGTCAGTTCCATTGGAGAATGTAAGAAGCTGTAACATGTAGATACATCTGTGTTCTACTGTACTGGCAGTTGTACGCATCTATCCATAAAATACAGTCTTTGGCATCCAAAATAAGAATGCCATACTGAAGCATGCTTTAGGCACCCATTGGAAAAGGGAACACGTGGAAATTGCGCCTTCTAATCGGCTACATCTTTAAACTGAAAACTACACTTTTTAGGGAAGTGTACAAACCCCATTCTACATAGGGCAGAATGAAGTCCATGAAACTGGATCAAAATGGTAAGTGAGCTAGCTTCTTGCCAATTCTGCTCAATTCAAATATAGTAACTTCTAGGTGCAACCTTATTGAAGTTCTACGAACAGCGATCCACATCATGAATGGTGCAATGTGTAATTTGAATGGCATGGTATTCAAAAACAGTGATGCTGCAGCCGTAACAGTCATTGTGTAACAGTAAGGATGTAACAGTAAGGTGGTGTCCGTCATGTAGTATGGGGCTGTAATGCCTGATTTGAAGAAATGGGTCATAACGGTCCAAAATGGGCCCATAACGGTCCGATATGGGCCCATAACAGGCCGACATGGAGCCATAACATTTTTTCCTTTAAAAGAATCAACCATTGCAGGGCCATAACGGCCGCTATGGCCACTGTTACCGTTATTGAATACATTGGTGAACGTTGATCAGGCTTATTTATCTAGTGGACCACAATCGGATGGTTCATAACCTCAAAACTCATGCCTGGACGTTACTAACCATTTGATCATTGTGAGTGCTGTCGGGTTAATATCCGGAGCTCATGTTTTGTGCAACTTTGAGTTAACATTCCACTTGCAGTCAGTTATAGGGTGGCCACCATAGCCTGATTGCATTTATGTTTGTGCTAAAAACCAGCCAAGCAAATCCATTGTCCCAATCACTGTACGTAAATGCTATGTACATGGTAATTGGGAACAATGTTATGGTGGGCACATCACAGAATGGACCTCATGAAATGTGTGCCATAGTAGCATTCCTTATCCAAAAACCCAAGGCCGACACGTATATAATTACCTTCTTATATTACACATGAGTAACTGAAATGAGAAATCACATTTTCTACATGAGAAATCGAAACAAAAACATAAAAATGAAAATATGTGTTCATAGAAGTACAATGGTCAGGATGGAACATAACAGATCAATGGTCCAGATTACTGAACCATAGGCCCCACTGGTCAAGACCCTCATGTACTATGTGGGGTTTTGATAGGATGGTGCACATCATAGCTAGCATAGACCATGGCTTTTAAATGCTAGATTATGCTCAAAGTGTGATTTTGGCACAGCACGCATAACAACTGTCCTGGTTCATTGTTACTTGGCAAGTTTAGTGCACTGAAGGGTAATATAAATAGTTTAAAAGCCAGGCTATATGCTAACAAGGAACACATGCATTCAGATGCATTATAGCAAGCATACAACCCTAGCTTTTTTAGGGTTAAGTTGCACTTAGGGGCTGTTTGGATTCCGGCAAAGTTGTGTTGCGACAAGGAGCTGAAGCAACCTTACATGTCCATTGTTTGTCGGCACCCTTGTGCACAAAAGCCAATGCAGTTTTGGACAAGTAATCATGGATATGACTGCTAGACCATGGATTGGCTATCTTTGGTGAGAGGTGGAACTATTGGCCAATAACACTATGGTTTCGGTGCACATGAGGATCACAGTTATTCGTACACATGCATGACGTGTTCTAATGTGCTGTGTGTGCGATTGTCCAAGTTCAAGCATCCCACATATGCAAATGTGCCACCACCAATCTTCATGCACCAACAATGTGGCACATGTCAATGTGCACATGCATGTGTAAATGCGTCACCAACTAGGGGTGCAACCGGGGCAAGTTGGGTTGGGTTGAGGGTGAACCCAAGCCCAAACCAACCTCAAGAGGACCCAACCTGCAACCTGACCTGACCTGACCTGAATTCCAACCTGAGGTGCCCAGAATTCCTCTATACTCGACTCAACCCAGCCCAACCTGACCCAAAAACATTTGATTATTCCCAACCCAACCCAAACTTATTCAAATCAAATCCAACCTGATTTCAAACTAGGTTAGCATCTTCCAACCCTAACCCAACTCGAGGATGATGACAAACCGACCCAATCTCCGGTTGGGTCAATTGGGTTCAAGTTGACCAGAATCCAAGTTCCCCACATATGCCACAATCTATCCAGTCCATGTTCCAGGGTGTTTGCAATGGGACAGAACAACTAGTCAGAAACAGCATGTCCATGATCAGCCAGACCTGACAGCATGCCATGGATTGCTAGTCACTATGCAACTTTGCCCAAATCCAAACAGGCCCTTAAAGTGCAATTCTGACACAGAACATATCAATTTTCCACGTTAACCGCCGCCTGAAGCATCAGAATCCCACTTTAAGTGTGAGTAAACAGGTTAAAAGCTAGGTTATCTACTACCTACGATGCACACAAGTGGGCCAGAGTGAAACCAGCGTGCACCGTGCAAAGCAGTGGCACCTATCCTGTAATTGCTTGATTTTGAAATGGGTAAGAAATCAAGAAACCTGTCTTCTTCTTCTTCTTCTTCTTCTTCTTCTTCTTCTTCTACTTCTACTTCTACTTCTTCTTCAATTGGGGATTTTTGGGAAGTTTCTTCCAAAGATGATGAGGCGCCCTTATCTACGGCCCCTTCGAATTTCTCCCACTTGGCATGGGTGCGTAGGTTAGCGCGAACGCCACGTAATCCGAAGCCGTGGAGCCCACGAAGGACTATGGAAGGAGAGAGAGAAGAGGAGGAAGGGGGAAAGCGCGGGAAGGGATTGGGGTTGGCCGTTGAGGGGCAAAAGGCGGGGAGGGAAGCCATTGCCTTAACTTCCGTTATCATTTTCCGTTGGCAGCGTTTTTATATTCGGGGAATTATATGGTACGTCGCCGGCATACTTTCACATCATACACGCGTTTCCCACTCTGATTACTGGGGCCCACTTTTAAGAAATCCAGTCAATCCATTGGTATTTTGTCCCAACTTTGATAGAATATGGCTTAGACTCTTAGCATTTAGTGAAATGGATGAGGAGAGAAATACAACAACGGTCCACATTTAACTAAAAACGTAAGCAGCTGGATATCCAATCTGAGATGTCCTTGAGGCATGCTCCATTGGACTAAACAGATGACTTTTCCGCTGTGGATGAAATCCAACCCGTCCATCAAGTCTTCCACCTAGTGTTTGGACCAGAGTCCAAAAATCAGACTGATTCATGTCTCAGGTGGGCTACACCACGGGGAACGGTTGAGATGGAAAGTCCCACCCTTAAAATCATCCAAATTGTGTGGGGTCCATCATTGTGTATATATGCCATCAATCTATTCATCCCACGTGCCCCACCTGGAGGGACACCCCTAAAATCCCACACTCAAGACTCAAGTGGGCCGCATCACATGAGTCTAGATGCTTTAGGCATGATTGTACTGTCCCATATGATGCGGCCCACCTAAGTCTCGGATTGTAATGATTTTGTGAAAATGTGGTGGTCCGCTCGATGAACGGGTTGGATCTGATGCACGTTATCAGCGCAAGTCAAGCCATCCGTATGCCCACGCGAGTCGAGCTAGCGCCGCCCTGAAAATGAATGGTGTGGATTGTTGAACCGTTACCGCCCCGTCTTGTCCGGGACGAAAACCAGAGAGAAATTTCTACTGTACGACCCATTTATGGCCCACCAACCTTTTAAAGCCCACTTCTTTTTAGCTCCCAAGAATAATCCCCACCTGTATAGACAGCATTTCACATGTCGAAAATGCCCTGCCCCATACTAGACGCACCTTTAAACGCTGTCAGCCACACATCTCAGCGAAAAGTATGTTTTTTTTTTCTTCTTTTCTCTCCCAATCCTTCATCCTAGCTAAAGAATCTCATTTTCTGATTACTTCTCCCTCTATGTAACTGTCCACCCTAGCAGTAAAACTCTCCCTTTACTGCTTTCTTTTTTCCCCTTTATCTAGTCGAGAATACACACCCCACGCATGTAATTTTTGACTTTTTTAAACCCAAGATAGGACGAAAATGGCCCTCCTATCCAAGAAGCTTCGAACAACATGTATATTCAAATCCCCGCTTTCATTTTATGAAACTCACTGTATATTATACTATATATGCGCACGGTCCACCATCCATTTTTTTTCTTTTTTTTTTTTAACATTAAATGGTATGACATGTCCTGATAAATGAAAAAATGCAATGCTCAAATGGCTCACATTGTGGGTTTTTGAAACAAAGAATGAAACGAGATATGAAACTAAACGAAGACCGAGTGAAAGAGACCGAGCACCGACTGAGTTAATAAACCGAGGACCCACTGAGTTATTGATGAGGACCATAAACTGAGTTAAAATGACAGTGAACTGAGCTAAAATGATTGTGAACTGATCTAAAATGACCGTGATCTAAGTTAAATTAACCTTGAATTGACTTAAAATGATCGTGACCTGACTTAAAATGACCGTGAACTGAAGTAAAATGACTGCGAAGTGAATGGAATTGACTGAGGACTAAATGAAATTCGACTCACAACTGCAAGAAACATATAACTCACTTCACGGTCAATTCCATTCAATTCCCTTCACTTCACAGTCATTTTCATTAATTTCATGATCAATTCCCTTCATTTCACAGTCAATTCCATTCATTGCACAATCAATTCCCTTCATTTCACGGTCAATTCCATGCATTTCACGGTCAATTTCCTTCACTTCACGGTCAATTTCATCACGGTCAATTCTCTTCACTTCACGGTTAATTCCATGCATTTCACGGTCAATTCCATGAATTTCACGGTCAATCCCCTTCACTTCACGGTCAATTCTCCTCACTTCACGGTCATTTCCATGCATTTAACAGTCAATTCGCTTCACTTCATGGTCATTTTCCTTCACTTCACGGTCAATTCCATGCATTTCACGGTCATTTCCCTTCACTTCACGGTCAATTCCCTTCATTTCACGGTCAATCCCCTTCACTTTACGGTCATTTCCCTACACTTCACGGTCATTTCCCTTCACTTCACGGTCAATTTAATTCATTTCATGGTCAATTTCATGCATTTCACGGTCAATTCCCCTTTACTTCATGGTCAATTCAATTCATTTCAGGGTCAATCCCCTTCACTTCACCGTCACCATGCATTTCACGGTCAATTCCCCTTACTTCACCGTCAATTCCATGCATTTCACGGTCAATTCTCCTTCACTTCATGGACAATTCCCTTCACTTCTCACGGTCAATTCCATACATTTCACGGTCAATTCCCTTCACTTCTCACGGTCAATTCCATGCATTTCACGGTCAATTCCCTTCACTTCATGGTCAATTCCATGCATTTCACGGTCAATCCCCTTCACTTCACGGTCATTTCCATGCATTTGATGGTTAATTCGCTTCACTTCACGGTCATTTCCTTTCATTTCACAGTCATTTCCCTTCACTTCACGGGCAATTCCATGCATTTCACGGTCATTTTCGATGATTCTCCTTCACTTCACAGTCAATTTCATGCATTTCACGGACAATCCCCTTCATGTCATAGTCAATTCCACTCATTTCACGGACAATTCCCTTCACGTCACGGTCAATTCCATGCATTTCATGGTCAATTCCTTTAACTTCACGGTCATTTTTAGTCCTCAATCAAATTCACTCACAGTCAATTTCACGACGTTCTCGGGCCAAAATGCAACATATAACTCGAAAATTTGACCAATAACTTAGTGAAATTTGTCGCAAACTAGTTGAATGTCACCTATGAGTCGACCACTTTGACATTGAATTCGTCAAAATGACCGATAATTGCTTAATATTGACATCTTTTTGACCGACAACCTTGCATAAATTTACCGACAACTTCATGAAATTGACTGATAAATGAGTGAAACAGGCCCAAAACTTATGAAAATTTACTTATAAATCTTATTCTTTCATTCGAAATTCACCAAAAACTGACCGTCGACTCAGCAAACTCACACCATACTTTATAATTTTTCACCACAACAAGTCAACTTTCACATTATGCTTTATTAAATATTGAATGTTATCATTGACATAATTTTTAATTTATCCTTATAGATGACAAACCCTTGCATAAGGGATTTGGCAAGTCAGCCCCCACCCTATCATGCAGATATTCTTTAACATGGTGGTTTGATAGCGTGAAGAGTGATTTGGAGAAAAATAACAGTAAATTAAATATATTTAGGCAGACCTCATTCTCATTTTTATTACATATTCTATCATTTAAGTTTATAGGAGCATTGTTTCACTCACTTATTGAGAGATATATAGGCAATCTTGTATTCGAGATACAAGGGAACCGTGTAAAATTTTTCGAGATGGACTTCACCCTAATAACAAGGCTGAAGGCTATTGACCTCTCCATACTCAAAATCCATTGTTCGAAGAAGTCAATAAGAGAGAAATACTTCAATGAATATCTTATCCTAAAAAAACATGTACAAGAGGTGTTCGATAGGATAGTTGATAGCAACAAGTACGAAGATGTCGTGAAGGTAGCCATAATATTATGTGTAGAGTGGTTTGTTAGGGAAACCGACACGAATATTATGTGTTGTACAGACTTTATCGACTTTGTGGACTCGTTGGAAGACTTTAATATCTACCATTGGGGTAGTTTGGCCTTCCTGACGATGACTAAAGGGATCGAGAGTGCCTTGATGGCATCACATGGGCTTCATTACAATGTCACCGGTTGCATATTTCCGCTACAAGTAAGGATTCTTTCCTTGTCTATTTTAATTTATGGTTTATATGGAACTATATTTATTTAAGATCATCTTATCATTTCATTGTAACAGATATGGGCCCTTGACAGAGTACCGGCTCTCCAAGAATGTATCATTTCATACGTTCCCTCTCAAATTTCAAGATTCATACAATATCGAGGATGGAAAGGTTAGAAGTATAAGAAGATTTATCAAATACTAGAGAGTAAAGATGTAAGTCAAGTTCTATGAAGCTAAGTGATCACTCATTGAAATATATATATATATATATATATATGTATATATGTATGTATATATGTATGTATATGTTTCTGTACATGAAAATGAAGATATTCTCTTGCAGACTGAGATAGTTCTTATGAGCCTACCATTGATGAGCTGGAGACGGAGGCCGTTTGTTTGGTTTGTGATAGATTTGACATAAGATGTCACAAAAATTTTCTTTTATGTTAATATTTTATATTTACTTTAACATGTTATACAATTGATACATACATTACTTCATTTTGTAGGGAATTAAAAATGAAGATGATAAAGATATGGAAGAAAGAGAGGGACAGGGAGAGGGAGATGAAGGGGGAGAGGATGAGAGTAATGATGAGGTAGAGGAAGAGGGAGTGTAACATCCCGGATTTTTGCCAATCTGAAATTAGACGTCCTTAGGCAATGGGTCGATCCTAACACCTTATTAACTTGTCAGAACTCAATCCCAAAGTCTAAAGCCACTTTTAAACCCATTTCCTTCACAAATCCCACCCTTCACCACCTTGATCTTTCAATTTTTTCCTAAGTACTTTCACTATAAACACTATCTTAAACTAGCTAAGTAGTATAACTTGGATCACTCTATATACAAACTACAAAGGACTAAGTACCACCTCAGACAGAAATCTTATAGGACTAAATCCTTTTGAAGTGAGACAAAGTAACTAAGTGTTAAACTAGATTAGCTACGAAATCCGTTTGATCCACTTTAAATATGATCTGCAAGACTCAAAACTTGTAGAATCATTGACGCTAGGTTACCCTAAAATCTAGGATCAAACTCATTACCCGACTGCTCTTGGGAGCACATTGAAACTCCGTATTAGATCTAGACCGCACATCGGGAGTCCAAGTAATACGAAGTTAAGGACTTAGGACCGCCTCGCTGGGCTTGACAACCATCTCAGAAATTAAATCCAGGCAGTGTCCCACGGCTGTTCGCTTGAGTCCGAAGCGAGGAGAGTGAAAACCCTTGTTTTTCTTTACAAATAAATATCTCAAATAGTAATCTGAGACTTGTCGTTTGCGGGTCAGTATTAAGCAACCTGACTGTCAGAATCAGGCCAAATTACACCCTCGGATTAGGAAAAATTTCATAAACATATCCATGTACTTAGAATTTCTGATCGAGATCCGCTGACCGTTGAACTGAAACTGGTCCACCACACGTGATCTGGGAATCCGACTGAAACGAAAACTTAACTCCACCTGGATCCAAGGCTGGTGAGCTTAAGTCCGACCTTTGGCTCAAGGAGGCCAGCCAGAAGTCCTCCGTTGAGCTGGAAAGTGCAACTTTGGCTATAACCCAAGTATACCTTGACCTTAAGTCTAGTTTAGTGCATTTTTAGGCCATAGAAGGACCTTAGAACTCTCTCTCTCACAGCCATACGAATTTGAGAGAAACCCTAGAGAGAGAAGAGAGAAAAAGAGAGAAAGAGTGAGAGTTGTGGGAGATCCTCCCTACCCTTTGCCCTGCCGTTCTACCAGCCCCTTTTCGTCACTTTCCCGGCGATTCTGACTTCGTTTCTAGGTAAGAAACCCTAACCCTAATCTGATTTGGGGTGTTGATAATTGTAGGTTATGAAATAGCTAACCTATTTCGTTCTATAGGTTGCTAAACTACCGTATATGAAAGCTTAGCAAATTCATTGACTCTATTACGATTATACGATAAAAGGTGCAGACTTTAGATGTATAGGTTATGGTTTTCAACGCTTTCAATGTCAGATAATTATAGATTCATGATCTACATGCAATTGCACATGTACAAAATGCCGTCTGTTTTCCATTTTGATTAAAGATGTAGAATATGGAATTTTACATATTGTAGGTATTTGTAGAAAGTACCATATACGTATAAATTTTGAAAATGTATTTGCCATGATTATTTATTGTATGAATATACGATATATGGATAAAATACTTATTTGGCGAAAGGATTCGCCCTAATACATGTTTTGCTAATATACACTATGTATGTATAAATAGTGTATTGTAGAAAGTACCGTATATGTATATATTTTGGAAATGTGTTTACCATGATTATTTGTATATATTTTGGAAATGTGTTTACCATGATTATTTGCTGTATGAATATATCATATGTGTGTAAAATACTTACTTGGCGAAAAGACTCGCCCTAATACATGTTTTGCTAACATACACTATGTATGTTGAAATTGTGTATTCTAAGTGTTTGTGAAAATGCTTGTGAGAGTAAGTGTTTGGATGATGGTGTCTTAGGTAGGTGTTGAGATGGAATTCTCAACTACCTTAGAGACCTATATGATTTCCTCCATGTGAGTTGCTTACTTTAACCACTTACTTATAAAAAATATGTGTTTGTATTCTTGTTTATATAGTGCTTTATAACATGCTTTATGACATGCTTGTTAACTTGCTTGAATTATTTTGTTTAATATGTTTTACTCTACATGTTCTAAATAAAGATTAATTGAGTTTGGGACTATGTTTATAGTCCAGACAATCGGTACCAGACTCGAGATCGTGGTTGAGATTCATTTCGCCATGTAGGATGTGTTTGATGAACCCGAGTCGTACTTCATTTGGCGACAGTGGTTAGGCCACACGAAGTGCTTATGCACTTCATGTCGTTCAGTTGATTGTGCGCTCGAGCTAGTCAAGCTCGTCAAGTAACCCGATATGTCTAATGTATGTTCACCATGTTTGGACGCTATTGCTTAAACCTAGGGTACCAAACTTACCAGTGGAATCCCGTTAACCATGGTACCTCGATCCGCTAAGACTCATGAGCTGGGCATGGTGGTATGGGACACCGTGGTCGAGCTGTCGGCCTATGCTGGGGCCACGTGCCTCCTCATAGTGACCGGTGAGCAACCAGACTCGTGAGCCGAATACGGTGGTATGGGACACTGTATTCGAGCTAATGACACCTACGGCGAGAGCCGAATACGGTGAGACCTGTATTCGTGCTGACGGGCGACGAGTCCTTCATAGTGTCTTCGAGTATACTCTGAAGTCTGTGATTGGCGATGAGCCCTTCGCAGCAACTAGAGCATGAGTTGAGCCGAGTACGGTGAGACCTGTATTCGAGTTGACGGCCAGCGATTAAGCCGAGTACGGTGAGACATGTATTCGAGCTGACAGCCAACAATTGAGCTGCATACAGTGAGATCTGTATCCGTGCTGATGGGTGATGAGCCCTTTGCGATGCCTCTCGAACCATAATATCGTATGAGATTATCTAGGTTTGACGACCCTAGAATGGATCATGTTCGGGAATGATACAAGAGAGGTACCTTAGTTTTCCAATACTACTGTTTGAAATGGACTAATAACAACTCGGTAATCATGCTCATCATGCATTGCATGTGCCTGGAAGATGTGAAGCACTGAGGAATGCAAGCATGCCGCGAACTTAAGATGGTGTCGCACGAGGGAGTGTGTGGTGAGGGCATCCATCATGACTGCATTCATACTTGCATTAATAAAAGTATTTAGATTTGTTGATTGTACTGCTTTATCATTACTGCCTGACTGTTTTGATAACATGTTAACCTATGCTTTATTATTCCATTGAGTTGATCATTCACTCCCATGTTACGGGACGGTATTGTACACACTAACCAGATTTGTTTGAGTTTCAGATGATGGCGATGCTGCGAAGCGAAGCCGGACTTTTATGTGGATGAGGAGGATTCCTCCTTTATGTAGTTTCAGGCAGATTCCTGTGAGCCGTGTCCTGATCGACGGGGCTTTCTGGGATATTGACTAGAAAACCTTATACATTTGGTATATTTTAGAATTATACTTGTAATTCATTAACCTGGTAATCCTTATCACACTCTGGAGACTCACCACGGTATATATATTTTATCTCTCTATCACAGTCTTCCGCTTGCAAATTTAACTGTCTCTGGAGTATGATATGCTATTTTGGCTTAATCTCACTTATGTTCACTACTCTAATACAGACAACATTCAATTATCATTCATTTTGTTGCATAAGTGATGCGTTGGAACTCGGGAGTTGAGTTTATGCTCGACCCCCGATTTTCAGAGCGTTACAAGGAGCGAGATTGCAATTGACTGAGGAGTCGAGGGAGGATAGGGAGGAACTAGAGGCAAAGAGGATTCAGTTGGAGAGAGATATGGAAGAGTTGAAGATAAAAGAAAAATCGATGGATAGGGAGGGAGAAGTAGTACTTAATGATTAGAACTAAAGCTAAAAGAAAAAGAAGCCTTGAGGTTAGAGAAGGAAGAGTTGAATAAGATGGCGGTTTTGAAGATGGAGAAGGAAATGCTAATGAGGGAGAAGGAAGAACTAATGATTAAAAATTAGATAGTGAAGGAGAAGGAAGAGTTGGAGGAGGGTAAGATGGAGTTAAAGAAGCAGATGAAGGCGTTTCTTATAGAAAAGACGCAGTTTTGGAAGGAGAAGGAGTTAGAGAAGGAGAAGAAAGTTTGAGAAGGAGGATGAAGAATTGGAAGGTAGGGACCAGGGAAACAGCGAGGTGGATCTTCAACACTCAGATGCGTTAGATGTTGATATATGTGAGAAATTACTGCATTCCATTCCAGTATATAAGATGAGAACTAAGAGGGTGGTGAAGCCGTCTATCTACAAATGTTCTCCTTTCACTTTCATCTCTACCATTCAAACAACTCCAAGCAATGCCGCCGATACTGAGAAACTTAGAGAATTGTATACTTCTCTGATACCCTTCCAGCCCAAGATTGATCCATTTAGGGTAATAATGGAGGACAAACTGCATGAATTGGATAGTTGGGCCAACGCAAACAAAGATTCAGCAGAATTTGTTTAGTTCAGGACCATATGGGAGAAAAATGCATGGGTTGATAGCGTGGTAAGTAATTCACATACATACATCTATAGTTATTCAACACTTATAATAGACTAAAGCTTAATTCACCATCTTTATTGATTAGGCTATTGACAAGTACATCGATTTATTGGAGAGAATGCACAATTCATTTCCTACTTTATATACAAAAGACCGCAAGTTCTGTCCCATGTTTTTTCTAGTAACTGTATGAATTTGATCATGGTTATTATGTTATTTTATTATACAATATATGTTCTAATTTGGTATATTGTCTGTAATAGCCATATATCGGCATACAAATGTCGATATTGAGAATGTATTGAGATGTTGGCTGCGACGAAACACGTTCATTATTATAAGTAGAGAAACTCATTGTTTACGGCATTGTTAAACCTCGTGAAGGCCAAAAGGACATGTGACAGTATGAAAAGGTAATGGTGTCGTTACAAGTTATCAACGTTAGTTATACCCATTTCTATAATGTTTATAATGATATCTTATCTTGTCAAACATGGATAGGCATACGTACCAGTCAACCACGCCAACAGTCATTGGTACCTGATGGTCATCCACCCTCGAGATCGAGAAATCGTTATACTCGATAGCTTATATTCCAGGGCACTCAGTCGATACAGTGAACATATCGAGCTGATGGAGGGCTTGCCTATATTATTCCATGTTGTAGGAGATATGTCTGCATTGGATGGGAAGACTTGGATGGTCAGAGAAGAGACTTTTATACCAAAGCAAATGAACGGATATGATTGTGGCATTTTTGTTATGAAATATATCGACATTTTATGCAGCGATCAAATTTTGTCAGGGAGAGACTTGCAGCAATTCACTCCTAACTTTAGGAACTCAATAGCTTATGATTGCCTGAGTGACCACAAAATATGATATAGTTGTCTTAGGCATGAGAGGAATCAAGAAATTTTGTAAGAGGAGCTATAAATTGTTGTAAATGATGTCTTGTAAAGCAATCAGGGTGAAATGATGTAAACGATGTCTTGTATATTTTGTCATAATTTTGTAGTAAATGATGTCTTCTTAATAGTGATTTCATTATTAATGGTGATTCGTTTGTGTATTATATAATTTCATTTACTCTGCGGTCAATTTACTTCACTTCGCGGTTAATTCCCGCAATTTCACGATCAATTCCCTTTACTTCATGGTCAATTTAATGCATTTCATGGTCAATTCCATTCATTTCACTGTTACTTCCGACGATTCGACTTCACTTCACGGTCAATTCCATGCATTTCATAGTCAATTCCTTTCACTTCACAGTCAATTCCATGCATTTCACGGTCAATTTGCTTCACTTCACGATCAATTCCATGCATTTCACGGTCAATTCCCTTCACTTCACAGTCAATTCCATGCATTTACGGACAATTCACGTCACTCCACTGTCAATTTCCTTTACTTCACGGTCAATTTCGGTGATTCCCCTTCACTTCACTGTCAATTCCCTTTACATCACGGTTAATTCAATGCATTTCACGGTCAATTTCATTCACTTCACAATCAATTCCATGCATTTCACGGTCAATTCCGGCGATTCGACTTCACTTCACGGTCAATTCCATGCATTTCACGGTCAATTCCATGCATTTCACGGTCAATCCCCTTCACTTCGTAGTCAATTCCATGCATTTCATGGTCAATTCGCTTCACTTCACGATCAATTCCATGCATTTCATGGTCAATTTCCTTCACTTCACGGTCAATTCCATTCATTTTACGTTCAATTCCGGTGATTCCCCTTCACTTCACGGTCAATTTCATGCATTTCACGGTAAATTCCCTTTACTTCACGGTCAATTCAACGCATTTCACGGTAAATTCCATTCACTTCACGGTCAATTCCATGCATTTCACAGTCAATTCCGGCAATTCGACTTCACTTTATGGTAAATTCCATGCATTTCACAGTTAATCCCCTTCACTTCACAGTAAATTCCATGCATTTCACGGTCAATTCACTTCACTTCACGGTCAATTTCCTTCACTTCACGGTCAATTCCATTCATTTCACGTTCAATTCCGGTTATTCTCCTACACTTCACGGTCAATTCCATGCATTTCACGATCAATCCCCTTCACTTCACAATCACCATCCGAACCAACGGATCAAGCCTATGAAAATTGCTTGCCTGTGAAAATTGGATTTTTACTGGCACCTCTTGACCAATTAAGGACCACCTATGGACACCTGGGATAACTGAGCAAGTTGCAAGTGCAGAAGTACAAGTAACTAGGAATTGGAAATCCAGTTTCTGCTACTCTATTGCTCCCCTAGCCAACCAATGGGTGCTAAATATAAAGCAACCAATCAAACCCTACCACATGGTGTTTTTGCTCCTTAACTTCTCGTTATTTGCAACGATTCCATGATATCACCTATAAACACACGAGCGAAATAGTAGAAGTATAGATCATATCTGAATTCTAATGCGGGGCCCACCAAAACCATTCGAATTCAAATGACGTTGGGCCCCACCACAATAAAAACTTTCAATAGATGGATGTGGGGCCCAACAAACCATGAATATTGAGTGTGGAGCTCATTCGATAGATGTGGGGCTTATTGAATAGGTTAAACAAAAACAGATTCGGGCGGAGGCCAGTGGCACTGCCGCCCGTACTTGTTAAGAATCCGGGCAGCAGTGCCGTCCAGATCTATTTTTTGCCATTTGGGTGGGTCCCATCGTGGGTCCCACATAATATATGTATATAAACTCCCCACACACCCAAACCCTCATTCCTAACCCTTTCTTTATCTTCCTTCCTAAAACCCTATCTTTTTCTAAACCTTCTACCATCTTCTCAACTTTCAAATCCTCTCTCTTCATCTTCCACATACCTTTCTCTTCATCTTCTAAACACCCCACTCTTCATCTTCTAAACACCCCACTCTTCATCTTTACTCAACCATCTTTTCATCTTTCAAACACCTCTCTCTTCATATTCCAAACCTTATTTACACAACCATCTTCCCATCTTGTAAACCCATCATCCTCATGGGTATAATTGCATTATTTTCCTTGATATTTTCTATCCTCATGATTATCTCGCTAATGGGGAAGAAGAGAGGGTTCTAGCGGGTTCATCATCTCCTCGGACCAAAAGAAGGACGAGGCGGGCCGCTGCGGATGACGTGAGTCCATCATCACCACCCGTTAGAAGAAATGTGAAGAGGGCCAATGTTGAAGTGACGAGTTCTTCAACACCACCTCGTGAGAAGAGGTCGAAGAAGGCCCACAATCAGAATGCACGGCCATTTGATGTAGGTTGATATTACAATCAGGAAGTGGTTTTCGAAGTCACGGTGGGGGACTGGCTATTTGCCGAAAACGACGTGCTAGATCGACTCTTGCACGACGGTTGGGGAGCTATTTTTTAAGGAAATTCTCGAGCCAATGAGCATGATGTGTGGTTTTTCTACTCTCGAATTATTAATGCAAAACTCAAACCACTCGAATTTGACATTTCATATGGAGATGCGTTGCGTCCCATAGGCGTACAACACATCGCTAACATACTTGGCATGTCGCTGGGAATGGTCCATATCCCCTAAACACAAAGGACTTGAACACATCGCAATACAAGAGTGAGTTGAGCATGCGTTTATGCGGCCACCTCGTTGAGTGGAGGAGAGAGAGTAGTTTTAAAAACAAAGAAATTATTCCAATTTACAGAATGTTGCACTACATCTTCACACATAATTTATATCTGAGAGCGGGAAACAACACGGAGGTTTCTGTCTACTATGCAGAGATAATGTACCAAATAGTGCATGAGGAGAATGTGTGCTTGCCCTCCATTATCTTGTACCATATAGTGAAGGTCGCACAGACAAGAAGAGGTAATCTCTCCCTCCCATTTGGCCGCCTAATTTGCAAGATAGCCGGAGCTAATGGGTTCAGGGCAACCAGCTACCCCTCACATCCAGAAAGGGTGATAACCGAAGACACATTAAATCGCATGCAATGTGGCCCTAGATAAGAAGCAAGGCAGTTGGAGGAAATTGGAGACGAGATAGCTGAAGAAGAAGGAGAGGAAGAAGGTGACGAAGAGGATCAAGCTGAAGAAGAAGAAGAGGGTGATGATGCAGGTGAGGTGCCCGATGCACATCCAAGTTTAGATAAGCGTTTAGGGGCAATCGAGGCTAGTATATCCGAGCTTAAGCAGGACCAACACTACCTGAAGCATACGATGCGGAGTATGCATCAAACGATAAAGGCGGTGTTGTGTTGTGTACAAAAGGAGGGAGCGCCCCCTCCCTCGCCGAACTCGGTATCACAGTAGAGAGTTGTGATAGACATAGACTCCCTCACTTCGTATGTCTTCAAATATTAGATAACATCCTCATGATAGGGAGTTGTGATGGATATGGACTCCCTCACTTCGTATGTCTTCATGTATTAGAGAGCATCCTTATGATAGTCCATTCTAACTTATACATGTATTAGGTAGCATCCTCATGCATTTCACATGTTTCCTTTCATCTTATGTACTGAATGTCTTGTTAAATGAAAATGACCTTATGAAAAATCTTTATGGGTTACCTAAAATGCACGAATATTATGTTATTTGCAACTTACGTACTGAATGTCCTTATGATGAAACTTATGAATACCCATCAACGATGATATCGATATTGTTTCCGTATCCCGGGCCAGTGAAACTTGTAGCAATACCGATACTTCGAACACTGGTCCCAGGACTTTCTCCAGCTGGAAAGCATTACCCAAGTAGTTGATGGGTTTTTATAGTTGAATGTGGACCATATGCAACTCCGGCGAATTCCAAGACAATTCCCTTCACTCCCTTATTGAGAAGTGACTGAATTGACCGTGAAGTGAAGGGAATTGACCGTGAAATGCATGGAATTGACCGTGAAATACATTGAATTGACCGTGAAGTGAAGGAAATTGACCGTGAAATGCACGAAATTGACCGTGAAGTGAAGGGAATTGACTGTGAAATGCATGAAATTGACTGTGAAGTGAAGGAAATTGACTGTGAAATGAATGTCTTATTGGAAATTTGAATCGTAGTGGTAAGAAATTCGCAATTTCAAGGAAAGTAACATATCTATTACAAGAAATGTATAACATTCACAGTCGTATTACAAAAAGGGCACTACAAATTACATTATTCCGGAGGTATTGAAAATTTGCAACTCCGACAATTACACCTTGTTTGTTTGCAACGTCTGCATTTTTTCGTTGTTCGATCCTCTCCACGGGAAAGGATTCGTGCCTTCTTCGGTCTTCCAGTTGACCTCGTCTGTAGTGGGAGCTTGATACTCGAACAATACTCCTTGAATTCATAAGAAATCTCCCATTGACTCTTGTACCGTACTGGGTACACGAAATCTTCATACGTAATCTAGTAATTCCTCGCAGAGTACAACTGAGAGTAATACGAATAATGAGGAAGATTATAGTTTATACATGCTAAAAGAATATGAAAACAAGGGAATCGCTTTACTTTAAACTCGCGACATGTACATGAAAGTTCGTTGAGCTTAACAGTATCATTATAGTCTCCCACAATATAGTATTCATCCCGAGAAATTGCGTGGCAACGAACATCTCGTGCCTTCAGTAGGAGGTCCTTTAATTATTTCTCGGCCCACGGTGTCAACGATTCAACAAATAATGATGCTGATTCTCTTCTCGTATAGAACATCTCTTGAATTTTCATTCTGACCGTCTCTATCATCATAGTCATGGGATATTCTCGTGCTTCTTTGAATAGAGCATTAACACACTCAGCTATGTTTGTAGTGACCAAATTGAATCTTTTTCCTGGGAAGTGCGAAAATGCTCACTTGTCATACCCTATTTCCTTCAGCCATGCATGTACCGGGGGGTTGGCAAGTTCGATATCATGCATTAACTTTTCGAACTTAGCTCTCCTACAAGTCTTTACAGCTTACCAGTAGTAGATTTATAACAACTTGTCTTTGAACGTGTCCACCAAGTTTCGGTATATATGGTATGCACAGTAGCCATGGATTGCTGCTTGGAAGACCTGGGGAACTTCTTTCATTAGACCTTTATGCCGATCTGATATGATCACAAGACCAGGTAGATCCCCTAACGAATCGTTGAGGTAGGTAAGGAACTAGTTCCAACTGTTGTTGTTCTCCGATTCTCCAATACCAAAAGTGACTGGAAAGATATGATTGTCGCCATCCAAAGCCGTAACAACAAACAGAACACCCTTGTACTTACCTTTTAGATGCGTCTCATCAACGGCTAAGACCCTTCGCAGAGATGTTTGAAAACTTCTGACGCACTGTCCGAGCACAACAAAATATCTCTTGAACCTCATCGTCTGTTGATTCACAAGCAAGACAGTCATTGTCCCTGGGTTAGTCATCCTCAACTCATGCAAGTACATCGGAAGTTCTTTATAAGAGTCTTCATAAGATCCCATTACGCGATCGATTGCAATCTCTTTAGCGCGTCATGCCTTCTTATAGCTAATAAGAATATTATACTTCTCTTGCATTGTGAATATAATGTCTTTCGACCTTAATCTCTGGCATTGCTCAATGCGATTGACAACTAGTTCACTGGTCAGCTTACTGCTTGCTTGCTGATGATCGCTCTTCATCCATGATATTCCACATATAGAGCTGGGCATTTTATACCAGAATCGGTGGATCCGGCCCGATCAGACCCGATTCAAACATAACTGATGGTCAGGATCGGTCAGGATCGGGTAACATAATCCAGATCTGAAAAATATTTCGGTCGAATTCGGATAGGCCCTGTTCCGAACCGACCCGATCCGATTGGATCCAATTCGAACCGACCCGATCCGGACCGCATATATTAGTGTGTATATATATATATTCTTTTTTACTTTTACCTTTACGTTTGGGCGCCAAAAAATCCCGCCCAATTTACCCTTTAACCCGTCCCTATCTCCCTATCTCTCTCTATCTTTCCCTTTAACCCGTCCCTATCTCCCTATCTCTCTTTATCTTTCTATTACGTGATTCTCTCTCCATATCTGCTTCTCTATTTATGTTGAAGAAGAAGGTGAGAAGAAAGTTTTGGAGCTTAGATTTACCCGCTGGAGAGAGATATACAGAGGAGAGAAAGAGGGAAAGAGAAAGAGCGTCGCATCTTTGATCGATGTACGCGGATGGACTCAAGAAACGTTAGCATGTTTTGTGGGTACGATCACAAGGTATGTGTTATATCCAAACCGTCCATCCAGTTGGTGAGCTCATTTTAAGGCTTGAGACAAAAAATAAGACAGATCTAACCATCAACTGGACCACACTGCAAAAACCAGAGGGAGATTGGACGTCTACAACAAAAGTTTTGGATCAATATAAAATTTGTTTTTCATTTTCAATCATGTACCTGTGACTTTATAAAATATATTTTTTCAGGTACTTGTGTCCTTGTGAACAGATTGTATGTAAAATAAACGTGATCGTGGGCCTTACAAATTTTTTAACTGTGAAAATCATTATCTTCGTTGCTATTTATGGTGTGGTCCAGATGATCTTTGGATATGATTATTTTTTGGATAATGCTCTAAAATGATCTCTAAAATTAGATGAACAGTGTAGATATAGTAAATACGTCACCGTGTGGCCGTGTAACATAGATCTCCTTTGAATCGTTCATACAACTCGGAGCTCGAGGAGCGTTAGTGCTCGTCTTCGCATAGCTAGATCAACTATACAGCTGGTGCTAGGCTACAGCGAGTGACACCATCCCCGTGGCTGATGGTCGGTGCTCTGTGGGCCCCACCATGATGTACGTGTTTCATCCATTCTGTTCATCCATTTTTACAGATCATTTTAGGGCTTGAAAAAAATATATAGGGATATAAATCTTAGGTGGGTCACGCCACAGCAAAACAATAATAAATGTATATTCACCATTAAAATCCTCCGAAGGCCCACTGTACTGTTTATTTGAAATCCAATCGGTTGATTTGGTCATAAAGATCCAGATGAAGGGAAACAATAAATATCAGCTTGATCCAAAACTCTTATTTCCCCCGAAACGTTTTTAATGGTCAAAATTCATTCGACACTATTTCCTGTAATGTGGTCCACTTAAGATTGAGATATACTTCATTTTTTTTCTCATATCATAAAATGATATATAAAAATAGATGAACGGTATGGATGACACACATACATCATGGTGGGCCTCACAGAACACCGACCACAAGAGTTACAAAGCTTCTTCAAGAAGCTATTGTCTTGTAAAGCTTCTGCAAGAAGCTATCTACCTATGAAGCTTATTTTCGAGGTGATATTGACAACTGCCTTCATGTACAGTACTCTCACGTCACCCGAGGAAAAAATCATTATATTTGTGGGGTCCACCATGATATGTGTGTCTTATCCACACCATTCATCCCTTTAGCCAGCTCATTTTATCGCTTGAGCAGAAAAAATGAGGCAGATGTAAAGCTCAAGTGGACCACACTGTAGGAAACAATGTGAATTGAGCTCCTACCATTGAAAGCTTTTTTAGGGCCCTAGAAGTTTTGGATTAAGTTGATAATTTTGTATTCCCTTTATCCATGGATCTGTGACCTTATGAACACGTTGGATGACAAATAAACATCAACATGGGCCCTATGGAGAAAATAGCTTTCAACCGTTGACCTATTTACAATTACTATTTCTTACAGTGTGGCCCACTTGACTTTGGGATTTACCTCATTTTTGGATTCATACCCTAAAATGTGTTGTTAAAAAAGTCGGATGGTGTTGATAAGTCACATACATCATAATGGGGCCCACATATTTAAATCGGTAGTAACATGGTTTATGTGGATCGGCTTTCGAGATGTAATTCCTCACGTATTTCAAACAGGTGAAATCAGTCATAATTACTATTTACACATATTTACGTTGATTTACCGCTGTAATGAGAAAATCAAACCGCCCCTAGCTATCCGATTTTTTCATACTAAGTAACTTATGTGGGGCCCATCTTGAACCTTTTTTAGTTTATCCACACCGTCCATTAGTTTTTATTTGAACCTTACTCAATTCGATCCGACTCAGTTTTTCTGACCGAGTCAGACTTAGATCGATTCAGGCCAGCAAGAGTTCGGGTCTGTTCGAGTTAAATGACCCGGATCCGATTCCAAATCTAATTGAGTTCGGGTTGTGACCTACAAATTTCAAATCTGATCGAGTTGGACCAAATCCGATCCGACTCGGTCCGATGCCCAGCTCTATCCACATGTATGTATGGACCTGTAAGTCTTAATCTTGAATATCCCCGCATTATTCACTATAGATGCGTTTACCCTTCATTCACATTTATCTTCTATACACACCACAATGAATTTCTTGGATGTGGAATACAGGACCTTGTATTGAAAGTTATTGCGAATTGTAAATTGGCTCAAAACATACTTACACCGGCTCTTGTCCTTAAATGTTTAGCCAACGGCTATATCTATCAGGTCATCAAGTGGATATGAATACAGTGACAGGTCTGCATTGGTAAAACCAGCATCCTCGAAAGGCACAATGGGAAGGCCGGTGGTGAAGTCCAATGTTCGAGCCTGCTTGGGCAATGGAATGTCGCTTCTACTTACGTTTCTAGCGTTGGATGTTGAGGGCAAATCTATTCTTGTAAATGAAGGTGATGCTGTATATTCACTTCTAAGCTTGAAGTCAGCCGACACGCTCACTTGACTTATCATGAAGTTTGATGTCTGAGCCGGTTCGGGTATAGGAGTGTTGCTTAGAGGAACCTGTGAAGGTGATGTCATATATTCATATTTCAGGCCATGTTCCTTACCCAAACTTTCAACAGCTGGGGCGTCATGTTCAAAACCACTGTAAGCCACTAGGTCTTCAAGTATTGCCTTATTAACACACTGCATTGTCTCGATGAATAACGGAATGTAGTGATCCAGATGCTTCAATTATGCTACCAAGAACATTCTCACATCTTCATCGTCTTTAATCACAGTTGGAGGGACTGATTTGTTTGTGCAAGGATACAATGCTTTCAACCTAATATCGTAATCCTCAGGTCTACTCTTCACAATTCTGTATATTTTCGATAGAAGTTGTTCATATGTAGTGTCACGCCCACAGCAGTAGGTTTCGAGTCTCCACCCTTGTACGTGTATCGATTGTTTTCACTTACTAACTCTCCACCATATGATCATATGATGATTACCGAAGCCATTTTCAGAAAACAAATACAATAATATAACTTGTTTAGTATTCACATGTATAAGGTGGATTTGACCGAGTAGTAGGAAATCCACCATCGTACTACCTCAAATATGACTGACTTATCAGTCATATTTTCAAAGTTCTAAATTGCAAGGATGTATGTCACTTAGTTCGCAATGATTTTCACTCACTTCACAGTCATTTTCACTCACTTCTAAGGCAGGTTCACTCACTTCGCGATGAATTTTCACTCACTTCTCGGTCCTGAAGTGATTGAAAATGACTGTAAAGTGAGTGAACTTAAGGGCCTGTTTGATTTTTGGGCTTAACTGTAATTACCATGTAAATGGGTATTAATTATTTACCTAAGTAATTACTACATCTTTCTCAATGTAGATGTGACAACTTACTTTTTTAACACTTAAATCAAGAAACTTACAAAATCAATGTGGGGCCCACCGTGATGTATGTGATGTATCCACATTGCTCATTTGTTATGCTAGCTGAATTTAGGGCATGAGCAAAAAAATGGGGCAGATCCAAAACTCAAGTGGACCACACCATAGGAAACAATGGGAATAGAACACCTACCATTAAAAACTTTTTGAGGCCTTTAAAAGTTTTAACAAAAGCTGATATTTGTGTTTTCCCCTTATCCATGTCTATGTGACCTTATAAACGGGTTAGATGATGAAAAAACCTCAATGTGGGCCCAGTTAAGGAAATAACTTTGAACGGATCAGCCTCATTTTTGGTCCAATGCCCCAAATGTTCTAATAAAATAGATGGACGGTGTGGATGTATCATATACATTACAGTGGGGTCCACATATTTAAGTCAACATTTTTGTATCGCTTGTCGAGGTAGAATTACTCTCACCTTTTCAAACTAGGTGAAAAAGTAATAATTACTTATTTACCATGATTTACATGTATAATGGAAAACCAAACAGGCCCTAAGGAAATTGAATTGACCATGAAGTGAAGGGGAAATGATGGAATTGAACGTGAGAAATGATGGGAATTGACCATGAATTGAAGGAAATTGACTGTGAAATGCATAGAATTGACCGTGAAGTGAAGGGGAATTGATCGTGAAATGCATGGAATTGTCCGTGAAGTGAAGGGGATTGACCGTAAAGTGAGGGGGAATTGACCGTGAAGTGAAGGGGATTGATCGTGAAATGAATTGAATTGACCATGAAGTGAAGAGAATTGACCATGAAATGCATGGATTTGACTGTGAAGTGAAAGGGATTGGCCGTGAAATGAAGGGAATTAACCATGAAGTGAAGGGAAATGACCGTGAAATGCATGGAATCGACCGTGAAATAAATGGAATTGACCATGAAGTGAAGCGAATTGATCGTCAAATGCATGAAAATGAACGTGAAGTGAAGGGAATTGACCGTCAAATGCATGGAATTGACCGTGAAGTGAAGAGGATTAACCGTGAAATGAATTGAATTAACCGTGAAGTAAAGGGGAATCACCAGAAACGACCGTGAAATGCATGGAATTGACCGTGAAGGGAAATGACAGTGAAATGTATGGAATTGACCATGATGTGAGGGGGAATCGCATGGAATGACCGTGAAGTGAAGGGAATTGACTGTGAAATGTATGGAATTAACTGTGAAATGAATGTCTTATTGGAAATTTGAATCGTAGTGGTAAGAAATTCGCAATTTCAAAGAAAGCAACAAATATATTCAATATGTAACATTCACAGTCGTATTACAAAAAAATGCACTACAAATTTACAGTCGTATGATAAAATGCACTACAATTTGATGGTAAAATGCATGAAATAGACCAAGTAGTGCATGAAGTTGACCGATCAATTCAGTAAATTGACTGGGAACTAAGTGAAATTGATCACGAAACTTCATCAAATTGACCGCAAACTTCTTGAAGTTTATTAGATAGCCATGTAAAATTGACTTAGCAATGCATGAAATTAACCACGTGAAATTGACCACAAACTTCTAGGTAATTTCTTAACAATTTACCTAGAATTTAAACTTCTAGGTAATTGACCGCGAACTCCATTCACTCTCTTACACTCAGTGAAATCCGTGTTCGACAAAAAGAATAAGAGTGCGTTAATGTGAAACACATTCTTCGGAGAAAAGTCTTCAAGATTTCACGTTTATCAATGCATCCACGTCCTCTCAGAAAAAAGAATACACTTAGCCTTGAGTAGAATGCAATATGGAAGATGTAATGTAATAGTAAGATGAAGATTTTATGGAAATTTAATGAAGAAAATGGGTGAAAAGAAGGAGCAGGGATGATAGAGATGAGTTCAGACGTGTATTTGAGTGTAAGGTAGAGAATGGAGTGAAATTAATAAAACAGGGGCATTTTTGACCCGTGAAAAGTCATCCGTACAGCAGGGGCTTAGGGATGTACAAAGAAGTGGGCTTAAAAAGGTTAGTGGGCCATAAATGGGTTGTGCATAGCAAATTTCTCGAAACCCGAGTATACCATCCAATACGCATGCACGTATTTGCCCCAAGTACCCATCTATTCACACTTGTTAGAAATGGCACACGTTTAAAAGATCCAATCAGTCCATAACGTGGGTCGAAATATCTAGACGCTCTTGCCCAAAATTTGTGCACTTTCCCTTATTGGGTTAGTCGCAACTCACAACACACAAAACGAATGGATGACGGACGGGGATTGCATACTGACGCTGACAGGAGCGAGGTGGCTACTGGACGGTGCTCAGTGGGCCCATCATAATATATTTGTTTTATCCACGCCGTCCATATATTTTTACAGATCATTTTAGTGCATTAACCCAAAAATGAGATAGGAAAAAATCTTAAGTAGACCACACCACAAGAAAACAGTGGTGATTGAACGCCCATCGTTGAAAACGTTCTAGGGTCCACTATAATGTTTATTTTCCGACCCACCTGTTGATTCGGTCACAAAGACCTAGATGAAGTTAAAATACAAATATCAGCTTCATCCAAAGCTTGTTTGATCTTCCAGGATGTTTTTAATGGCGGGCATTCAATCATCACTGTTTCCTGTGGTGTGGTCCACACGAGATTTAGATCTGCCTCGTTTTTTGGATCACACCCTAAAATAATATGAAAAAGAATAGATGGACGGTGTAGATAAAACACATACAGCATGGTGGGGCCCATAGAGCTCCATCCAGTAGCTACTGGCTACTGAAGCGTCAGTAGTCAATCCGCGTACATGGATGACTTGTAACAACTTGTTTCAGCCACCCATTTATTTATATACTCAAAGTAAAACTCTTACCCACTTAATGGACTGATGGGATGTTAAACACGTGTCTTGTACATGGGCAGGTCTGTAAATGACTTCACAGAGAGATTTGTCACGTGCAATGCATGTCGTTTGCAACCGTCCGAGAGATGGAGTAGGTGTGGTAAATGAGAAGGTATTTGATGCTCTGACAGTGTAGTGGTTAATACTCAGGAACTTTCAGATTGTGCACACTTCAATTCAATTGAAACATTCATGTCATGTGGCCCACTGTGGATAAGTCATCTTCTAAATTTCAAATTTAATTTATGGTTCTAGTTTCCAACTAATAAGTATTTATTTGTTGAATCTAGGCCACTGAATGTTTTCGTTTGGACTAGTATTAAACAGCCAACAATCAGACAAAACATATGTACCTTTAGGCTTAAGAGTTGTCTAAATTTAAATTACTGGTAGATTTCAATTTGAATTTATTATACACCATGCATGTAAATTCATAATACCTGTGTATCAATGGTCCTACTTTGTTAGAGTACTAAAGTTCTTTTCGGATTGTGCAAGGTTTCCTAGGAAGCTACTTGCTTGGAGCATGAGATTAGATGGAATTAAGTAGCACGGAATTGTATTTGGTGTAATATAAATTTCACGAAGGATTGGATTAATCCAAATATCATATCATCCAATCTCAGCTGAAAATACGACGTGATTTTTTGTGGATTACAAAATCCACTACATCTAGGAGCCCCACTTTGATGTTTATATTTACCCATGCCATTCATTTATGTGTACTTTATACGTGATGCTTCAGTTGTGAGATCTAGTCCACTGAATATAATCTATGGTCCACCAACCACAAGTTTTGAGATCTAGTCCACTGAATACAATCTATGGTCCACCAACCACAAGTTTCGCTTGATACAATTTTTTTTTTTTTTCAAAGAATGAATTTAATTCCAAAGTCGGAATTGGACTGTTAAAATATCATGATATATCCATACATATAATCACTGTGCAATAATGATGTGAATTCCACCTAATGCAATTTAATATCATTTAATCCCACGTACCAAAGAAGCCCTATATTATCTAAGAATGTCATTACCTTTTTAAAGCCCTACCTCCTTCAATCTCCCGTATATAATAAGAGTAGCAAAGCGCAAAGTCATCAAAGGACAAGGGAAGAATTTTAAACTAAAAGTAAATGTATTTACCTAATTTGCAAAGAAGCCGCATGTATTCCTCCAACTTTTAACTAAAACCGGCATGGTGGTTGATAAGGTACTAAGAAATTTTAGGTGCCCCAGAATGATAAGATTGTGGACCCCGATTTAGATGGCTATCAAAAAGAAAATTACAATTATCGGAGTTTTCAGTTGGGTCATTAGTGGGCATTTAATGGATGGTCCAAATCAAAGCCATCAATGATCCAAATTCAAGCTGATATTTGTGTTTTCCCTTCATACAGTTCTTTGTGACCTAATCAACAGGTTGGATGGCAAATAAACATTATTGGACCCTAAGAAAGTTTTAATGGTGCATGTTCAATCACCATGGTTTCCGGTGGCCCACCTGAGATTTGAATCTGCCTTATTTTTGGGCTCATGCCTGAAATGAGCTGGCAAAATGAATGGACAACATGGATAAAACACATACATCATGGTGGGCCATGGAGCATTTCCAGCACCTACGTCAGTACTGGAGGGGTCACTACCGATTCTGAGTCCATCTCAAAGTCCTCAATCAACCATATCACACTCTACCAAAGTAGCAAATAACTACCCACAACAAAAACTACAACTGCTACTCCCATCAACAATGCATATGCTGTCTACTGGTAAAACAAAGTAAAATTTTGGCCTACTTGCTATATAGGGTAGATATGACGAAAATGATGAAATAAAAAACCACTCTGTGCAACCAAAACCAAAAATGCTATTGACAAATCAGGGCTGTCCATCTAGTGGGACCTATCGTAGGACCGCGAACGCACATATTAGAAAATTTTACCCATTACCTTTCTTTAATTTCCCCTACTAAATGTTGACCATTAGCTATTTTTTGTTTTGTGACATCTCTTTCTAGGCAACTATCAATGGATAGGATAATCCAATGCAAGTGTAATATCAAAACACTTTCCATCCACTGTTGTCCCACTAGATGGATTTATCACTTTGTCATGTTTGCAGAGTTATGTTATTATGCTCCTAGCTGCATTGAGGCACTTCGACAGTCCAATGGATCAATCCTGACTGTCCATCCATTAGGTCCAGCACAAAATACACTTTTATGGGAAAGTGACCAGGATAAACGGACAGCAACAATTCTCTTTAGGTTGATATGCATGCACTAGAAATTATAAACATGGCGCAGTCCAAGTCATAGGAACCACTCCTGATGGTTTATAATAGAATTTTTTTTTTATTTTTATTTATTTATTTATTTTTTAACGCACACCCCCACACACCAGTGGGTACTCGAACCCATGACAGTCTACCATTTAGCCATGAGTAGGGACCCAGTTTATAATCAAAAGTAACATTGAACCATCCCATCTCAGCTGTTCCCTATGGTGTGGCCTACCTGAATTTTCTATCAGCCTGATTTTTGGGTTTCAAGGTGAATGGAAGGCAGTGCGCCTGATGGACAGGGTGGATCGCTTGCCCATTTCCTCCATGTGGAGATTGGTTACTGGCAGTCATCCCCCTTCCCCTAGGCCCACCCGATGATCTGTTCCAATTTCATAAAATTTCGCAGCATGGATGGATCATTAAAAGTTGCAATCCCTTATAATGGTGAAGGTTTCAATTGAATTGGACCATCAAACATAATCATTGTAGGTGCCTACAAATCCCTTGTAATTGAATAGATAGGCCCTTAAATCCTTGACTATCCATGACGGGGGAATACCCAGAACGACACCGATTGTCGACGGCCCAAAATTCATTGTGATCGAACATTCCACTCATTTGATTTGGGCAATTGAATGTGCACTGCCTTCTATATTTTTTCACCTTACAGGTTAGTGTTTGGGTTCCTAAGATCATCAGGTCAGAAAGAAAATTTGGCCAAGAGCTAAAATCCACCTAATAGCTTGTAACTGTGATAGTGCATAACAGAAGGAAAGTCTTGCCTGCAGGAGAGATCAATGACATTGAAATGTTCAATGACACAAAGGGTCCACTTGAAATACAGACCTATCCATAATCCTATAATCCACCACCCAAAACAAGAATGTGATGATAATGGATCCAGCACATTACTATAGCATACCATTTTGGGCCTCATCATGTCATCTGCATAGGTTTTGATAGAATGCGGGGCCTTGCATGATGTGCTTGGTTTGCACCGTCCAACGGCAGCACATGGGGAAAAATAAAAATAAAAATCCAAGAGTTCAAGTTCAACTAAACTGGCATTGCTCACTTGCTGAGTGGACTACCTGATTTTTGGTGTATGGCATGTTGACAGCGCCAACTACCCAATGAATGGCCTGAATCTCTGACATGTATGCCATCCCACGTGGGAACCAGGCACTATCTTGTAGTGCCCCCTGCTCTATCGAACCCCTTTGAAGGATGTGTCAAATGCCCTGCTATGCAAACTACTGTTGGTTAGGTATCATTCCTCATCATTTGCATTCTATAGGTAAATCCAAACGGGCCTTAATCAGGTGGAACAGTGGAGGAACAGGTAGTTTCTGTTCTGAATGGAAACATGAAAGACAACTTCGCTAAAAAAATGAGTTGGATATGCCAAACCATTCTATTTTCCCACAAATAATAATAGTAATAAGAGAACATGAATCAAAAGACAACTAGACACATCACAGTGCGTTTCATATTAATATTTTGGGTTGAATTGATCAGAAATGTTAGACAGCACATTCAAAAACCACTACCGCCATTAACTCTCTCTTCCAAACATCCACTGCAGCACGGAGTAGAAGAGTCTTATGCATTTTCTACCGGGAGTTATATGATTATGTGGCTGCATCTTCACAGAACATACATGGGTTTTCAATCCTGACATGTAGTACCCATGGATCAATAATCTAGACCAGTGGTTTGTTGTGGACCACTATGGATGAAACATATAAACTATAACACCCAAGGGAAAATCTTAACCTATAGATTTCTTGCCTACAGATAAGAGGGTTAAGAAGAGAAATACAACAGCGGTCAACATTCAACTGAAAAAGGCCCTAATATTAGTCGCTGGGATCTCCCAGTCTGGGATATCTTTGAGGGCATTGTCCGACGGTGTGAGGCAACAAGCTGATGGTCCAGATTACTGAACCACAGGCCTCATTTATCAGAAATGAAACCAGTGTAAACTGTACAAAGATGTGGACGACATAACATTTTCTAGAATAGATGAAAGAAGACTCAATTAGTTACCTATTTGGAGCCTAATGTTGCTGAGGCCCTCAGACTCAGTTCCACTATCACTTAATCCTATATTGCATCAGGGTTGAGCCCATGGCTTGATTAAAAGTTGCTGTAGCATACATGTTCTAGCAATTGATAATGATATTTTAGGTCTGGCGACAAAAGGAGAACACCGGAACTTTCCATATGCAGATTTATGTATGCCATGTCCACCGGTAATGGTGGACTAACAGAATACCTGTTAATGGTAATCAAATTTACAGATGGGTGTCAACCAATAACAAGATCTATGTTCTATGCTCATTGTATTTTCTTCATGTATATAATTCTACATTTCGGCAGCGAAGGATTTACCACAACCGCAGGTTTGTGTTGCGTTTGGATTCTTGAAAGAGAAGCCCCCACCAATGAGTGCATCACTGAAATCCAACTGCATCCCGTACAGGAAGAGGAGGCTCTTTGGATCACTAACTGCAAACAAAAGAAGAGAAAACACATCTTGAACAGCCCACACATTCGAGAAACGACAAAAATAGTGAACTTCGCCAAATTTTCCCTATTAGAGCAGAGGAGGTGAATCATATGCAGAGACTCCATTACGACGACCCCTGATTGGCTAATTACAATGGGAAGCTGGCATGATATTAACTGCTTTGGGTGCTTGTAGGTGAGCCCCATTGTGCCCAGCCATTCAGAGGTGTCTTTTCATGGCATCCCACGTACCATTGCTAAACAAATAAATATCATGTAGGACACGTGGCTGTGATACTGATACCAAATGGTAAATTTCGGCAACTATTACCGTGTGCAGGAAAAAGTAAGAACCTCCAACCAGTAAAACTGACATAAATAATAGGCATATGCATGGTTAGATATATGCATTGTTTGAATTATCTCTAATATTAGCAAAATATCTCCAATATTATCGTTATCTCCAGCTTGGCGATACCGATAACACTGTTAGCGATACCAATAACACTGGGAGTCATAACCAAGCATCAACAATGTATTGCTAAGTATCGCCAACATATTGATATCGCCAATATTTTCGATTGTGTAAATTCCAAGCGTTGCTTGTATTGCCAATGTATCGATATTGCCAATATTTTCGATTGTGTAAATTCTAAGTGACGCTTGTATCACAAGTGTATCGGCGATATTTCAATAATATCGCTGATGTAGAGATATCATAGAGAGTTCGTTTATTAAAAAAAAAAAATCTATTTCAAATCTTTTTATGAGCACATTGTTGTATGCACTTTTCAATTTGTTATTGCTAATATTGATAATATTTCAATATTATCGCTATCGCAACATGCGTGATATCAAGACCACAATCTTTTGTTTCCTTTCCAGCTGTTGATGATTTCTTGGCAAAATATCGTGAATTGTCGATATTCTACAAGATGGAAGGTTAGATGGATGATTGGATAGTTAGAAGGGATGGTTAGACTGTTTCTTACGACGACACATGCTTTTAAGCCCCCATTAAATGGAAACTTATTGTGTATGCATTCTTTTTGCAAGTTTTTTATTCATAAATATGCAAATATATGTATTTAGCATCTCCTGAAATTTCACTGAAAATTCTATTGTTTTTCCCATGTTTTCTCGCATTTCCGGTAATCAAAGATATCGATATTGTTTTCGTATCCCCGGCCAGCGAAACTGGTAGCGATACCAATACTTCGAACACTGGATTTATGATTGTGAATGAGGGTGTATATGGCTTGAAATCACTCCAAGTCAAGGACTCTGTGTAGACTGTAGAATCATACCACACTGGTAGAATCTTATCACTCTTAACCTTTCCAGTCACAGGACATAGGAGGAGTTCAACAATTATAATAATAATAAAAGCAATAATTGTTCCTTTCAGTAATCTGGCCATGCGGCCTCTGCAAACTTTGGTGTGTGTGTGTGTGCGCACACACGTGTGGAAAGCTCAAACCCCTAAAGTTCCTACAATAACTACCTCAATGACTAATAACATATCCCTTAGTCTCCTAATATTCTAGGAAACTGACAGTAACAAACTTGTCACTGATGTTTCCCAGCTAAATTAGGAAACAAGCAGAGAGAAATTTGTTGCAAAAATCCAACTTCATAGCTTTTTTTCTTTTTGGAACAGTATCCCACTTAATAGCTTAATAACACTATGTAAGAAAAGCCAAAAATACGTACAAAAATAGAGAACTCCCAAAATATGAATCAAACTCTATTAACCCCGTTAGGAAATTGTTTGCAGGGGGGGGGGTCATACGGACATATAGGGAGAAACATGGGGAGAGGAGGATCTCCACATGGTCTTTATTAGGGGTGCACATTGAACCGGTAGAACCGTAGAACCAGACCGGAACAGACCAAACGGTCTGGTTCTAGAGTGCACCGGTTCCGGTTCCAAAAATCAAAGAACCGGTTACATCGGTTCGGTTCTCGGTTTGGGGGTATGTAGAACCGAACCGAACCGTGAACCGATCCGTAGAACCAAACCGTGGATCCGATCCGTAGAACCGAACCGTGGAACCGAACTTGGAACCGAACCAAGAACCCTTTGATTGTTTTCATATTTGACTCATCATTTATGGTTTATAATGCACCATTTAATTATTTTCATAAATGTATTTTTGCACACCTTATACAATATCTAAACCATTCATCAAATGGACCACAACATGGATGGACATGGGCTAGATAATAAAATTAAACATGCAATTGGGCTGGATTATAAAAAGCCCAGAACCGTGGAACCGATCCGGTTTTAACGGTTCGGTTCTAGGGTGCCAATGGTCCGGTTTTGGTTCCGAATATCCTAAAACCGTTAGGAACGGTTCGGTTCCAGTTTCACCCCAAAACCGGACCAAACCGACCTGTGTGCACCCCTAGTATTTATTAACTTAGAGAAAGCATATGATGGGTCTCTAGAGAGTTAATCTAATGGGTGTTTGGAAATAAAGGAGTTTGAAGAGGATATATTGAAATAATTACGGATGTATATGGGGAAACAGAAACAAATATGAGGACCACTAGTGCAGAGACAAGTGATTTCCCATTTACTGTAGGCTTGCATTAGGGGTCAACATTAAGCCCGTACCTTTTCGCATTGGTTACGGGCGAGCTAACGAGGCATTTGCAAGAAGAGATCCCATGGTGTATATTGTTTGCAAATGACATAGTTTTCAGTGACAAGATGAGGGATGCGTAAATACAAAGCTAGATTTATGGAAGGCGCTTTAGAATCTAAAGAATTTAAAATTAATCAGACTAAAATAGAGTATTTAGAGTGCAATTTTAGTAATAGTAGGGGTGAAAATGAGGAATTAGTTAAGATTGCTAACAAGGTTTTGCAAAATAATCACTTTCAATAGGATAGCTATAAGACAAGCCGCCATTACCACAACCACCCCCCCCCCCCTCTTCTTCCAAATATCCCTTGGATTCTTGGAAGTATTTTGTTGAATGGCTATCACTGAAAAGGGTTTAAATCTTGATCACCTTCATAACCATGAACAGTCATTCCCAAGCATTTGTTTTCTGTTTGGGAAGTGGAAGAGACAGTTGACCTTTTTTCATGCATTGCAAGATAGCAATGTTACATGGACCCACTTATTCAATCTCTTTGTTATCTAATGGACTCCAAATAAAATAAACTAAAAAGGGTTGCGGTTGATTGGTGGACCTTTTCCTGTGGAGGAAATTTTGGAGCAAATGGCCCATTTTGCAATTATGGAGTTGTGGAACAAAAGGAATAAGGGAATCCTCAAAATAGTTGGGGTCAATGGAAAATAGAAGAGGCCACTATGAATTTCATAATTAATTAAGCTCTTGTAAAGGATGAATTCCATGGTGTATCTCTCTGGGATGTCTTGAGGGATTAGAAGGCGGTTGATGCACAGGACTCTAAAAAGTCAAAGAAAACAATGAGTTGGAATGTGCCACTTCTGAAACTTTTGGAAACTTAACATTGATGGGGAATCATTAGGGAGAAAAAAGGTGGAATGCTTTATTCTTCTCTGGCCCATTAAGCAATATAGATTCATTAGAAGCAAAAGAAATGTATACATGTCTTCATCTCTTTGTGCATCTTCTGCAGGTGCAGTAATATTTGAGGGTGACCCAACGTATGTCATAAATTGGATGCCTTTGCAAACCCCAATTCTTAGAAGTTTTCATTGTTTTTTGCAAGATTTTAGTATATGCAGGGGGTTGAATGTTTCATTTTCTAATGTATTGAGAGAGCCATGTGATGTAGCTGATTCCCTTACAATTTGCTAAGGCAGATTGATGAGAGGATCACCTTCCATCATTTCTAATGTAGCTGATTCCCTTCTTCTGTAATTTGAGTTTTGGCTTTCCATTCTTACAAAGCTCACCATCAGGGAAAACCACTTAATATAAAAGAAAATAATGAATTAACGATCAAGTCAAATAAATTCCCTTAATACAAATAAAATGAAAAAAATCACTAACTACCCTAAACCCGAAACATACACTAATGCAATAGATAGGCTAGATTCATGACACCTAATCACATCTTTGACCAGGGTATGCAGATGTCAGCAATTAGATTAAAGTTCATGAGCATCACATCTAGGTCAGACGGGATGCATATCAAGGGAAAAACCTATGCAAATGTTTCTCCATGCCAGCAATTAGATTTAAGAGAGCGAGTGATTGCTTCACTTCTAGTGGGCTCCACACAAGTGGCATGGTCCACCAAAACCCAGTTGCGCTAAGCACATTAAATAGTAGGGTTTCCAAAGTTGGATTTGGTTTGGAGGCTTTGAAAATTCTATATGCTTTTAGAGTTTTAAAGTTTCCAAGCTTAGTCAGTGTCCTAGATTGCAGGAAACTTGGTACTTCAGTTACAAGTGCTTACAAAGTTAAAAGCCAAATTAGAGTTTGACTTTGTTCTGGGAGACTTGTACATTCATGTAAAAGACTTCTTTTTTTCTTTTCTTTTTTCCAAAACAATGAAGAACATACATTTTTCTCTTGTTTTGGAGTGTTCTCAAAGCAATTGGGAAGTGGTTGCTCCATATCATTGATCATTGGGTGTAATGTGTCTAATCTGATGCTAATCACATCAGATAGTGTGATGCTATCCACCATCATGAGGTACCAATATAAATTAGATGTGCTTGAAGATCTGGAAAATATGAGGGATGATTTAAAAATGTGATTGAAGATATAGGGGCTAATTTAAAGATACAAATGAATATTTGGAGGATTATTTCCTATATTTGTTTTTCTTATTATTAGGCTATTACCATCTTAGTTTAGACTTTAGATTATTATTATTATTATTTGAAGCGATGAAAGCAGCTTTTATTAAAAAGGAAGGCAAAACACCAAAAACTTTACAGCTCTAACCAACAAAATGGAAACTAATCAGCAGCCGGTTTGTTAGCTGCATGTGCCAAAGTATTCCGTAATGGTAACAGTGGCCATAACGACCACCACCGTTACCTTTACGATGCAGGCTGTAATGGATGTTGACATTTTGTTTTTGGATGACAGCTCCTAGAAATCATGTTCATGACTGAGAATTGAAAAGCATGACCCAAGAACACATATTAAAGAGGTGAGTTGTGGCACATGTGCCAACATGACATATGCATGAGATCCAGGCCATGTACTAAGTGGGTCCTAAAATGCGAACATGGTCTCTCCCAACATGAAAACGATAAGGTTCAGAAGGTACGCTATTGTGGATGAGAGATACCACTGTGCATTGAAGTAAAAAGGTGGTAATGTGCATTGCAATATGAAATGCCCTCGTCTATGATTTCATGGGAATTTTAAGTTGACAAACATTATCAATAGTGACATCATTCATCAGAGAAAGGGAAACAAAAAAAGAAGTCATTATCAATAGTGACATGTCCAGAGCGTTTACTCCATTATTGGGATGGATGCCATTCTATGTCATGCCTATGAGGTTTGGCTCAAACTCAGCTTACCCTTGATAAGGGGGTGGGGAAGGGTAACTTCATGACATGCACATGTTTTCTTTATGCAACTCCAAACTAGAATAGAGTGGAAAGGACAAAATAGCTGTCCTTCTATGAGTCTAATATTCCTAAAGAAATATTAGATGCAAAATCGTTTACATTACAGAAAATGTTGCTTTATTTGGAATAAAATGAACCCTCTCACTCAGTTAAAAAACAAATACGGACACCTATAGTCATTGAAAAAAATTCTCAAGATGACAAGATCCACAAATATTAAAGAGAAGGCATATATATAAGTCCCTACGTTATAATGCATTAATTCATGAGAACATGCCATGTTTTGTTTGCATGATTTAAGTGTAAATGAGCATGCTTTTCTTTCTAACAGAGTACAATTGATTCCCATGTGCAATTATAACAATCTAAAACACAGGTTGTCATCCGTGAAGTTTATGAACAATCAGTCACCCAGCATTTGACTTTTTTTTATAAAGATAACCACCGACTTACTAAAGCCATAAAAAAAGAGGAAAAGCAGAAAGTTACCTAGCATCTAATGATCTATGATACAAAGATTCTTTTCTCACCTTGCGCGAGCTTCTTAATAAATTTGTTGAGAGAGAGAGAGAGAGAGAGAGAGAGAGAGAGAGAGAGAGAGAGAGAGAGAGAGAGAGACGTATGTGCTTCATAAATTCCTAAGAGAAGCAAAATTAAAGTTATGATTGATCATCTTCCAGATGCAAAATTATTACCTCTAATGATACCTGCCTGTATCAATACAATTAACCCAACACAATCACATAAGAATTGGGAATTTGGAAGGTTTGAACTTGTGTGATTTTCTGGTGCATTTCAAAACAACAAAACAATATAGTGTCAAGAGATAGAGATTAGTATTGTGATTAACCTATAGAATTTTTAATTCCTGTGGTGCGGTTTTGTCAGGCCAGTTGCCTCAGCTGGCGACAAGTAGATGGCGGTTCTTCACCATTAAGGTTTGGTGATCTTGTGGCTGCTGATTTGTTTCAGATTTGTTGTTAGCCATGCAGCCTACCATGGGCTTCCATGGTAGATGCAGTTGTTGAGACTTGAGACAATGGGTGATTGGGTGGTATGATTGAGGGTCGGTGAAGGCCTGATGGATGGACTCATCGGAGTGGCCTCAGCTATTCCAGAAAAGAGAGAGAGAGAGAGAGAGAGAGAATACAATTTTAAGACGTCAAAAAAAAAAAAAAAAAAAATACAAAAAACCGGAGGCGGGATGTTTGTTGTTTTTGTTTGTTGAGTTGTCACAGTTAGGGTATATGATAGACGGGGTGCTTTTGTGTGTGTGTGTGTGGGGTACCCCATCCGAAAGGTGTGTATTTGTTTTTATCAACAAAGGTACAAGTGGTGTGCTCCAACCTTTCTTCCAAAAAAAAAAAAAAAAAGGTTTAAAACAAAAGGTGAGCAATGTTATCAGCCTTTTAATTTTGTTTACAATAAATTTTCTTATAAGGAACCAGTCTTGACCAAAAAGCCAAGCGATGGCACAATTGGATTCTCCCTCAATAATGACTCCAGAGATCTCCAAGTGCTCATTTACGAGATGAGGACATCTTGATAGCTTCCGATTCTGCTTATTTAGAATTGCTATGACTGGAAGAGAACTACCCTAATTGAACCATGATAATCCCTTAGACAAATTTCTTAACATTAATATCAAATCTAGTTTCAAGTTCCCACCAAGAAATGATATATTCTCCTGACAAGAGTTTGGCATTCTAATGTTTCTGGTTGCAGCCTCATGAAAGAAAAGTAACTCATATATAGCAGTGTTCTCATTGCTTAAGATCAAAAGAAATGGGGAAGCAAAAAAGAAGACTTACCAATCACAAAACCATTGTATTCAATGATCGAGTCATCTGGTCTTGCGTTGGCTCGATTCTCAAACTCCATTGTGTATGACATTCCAGAGCAGCCACCTTGCTTAACTCCAATTCTTAAACATAAATCTTCATTTCGCTCTGACCTCATCTTATTCAAATGCTTCAATGCATCCTCAGTCAATGAAATGGCTGGTGCAATGCTCCCAGTGGTAGTTGCTGCTAAAACATTGACAAAGTTATTGCCAAATGAATATAACATCCCAATATGGAATATTGATTTGCATAAATTTAAAGGTCTTTTTTTTTTTTTTTGAAGATTACAGGTCTCTTTTTTGTTATTAAAAAAATAAATAAATGGGAGAACAAATCATAGAGAGAGAGGTTCAGACTTTCAGCCAATAAGCACTAGTGTATGACAATGGGCTCCTCATTCTTGCCATAACTTTAAAAAGTACTTTAGAAACTAGAAAGATAATTTGAAATATTGAAACTGCAAGTTAGAAGGATATTGTTAAGTACAGCATTTGAGCTCAACCCATACTTTTTTCAGTGTGATCCTTTACAAGAAGCATATCGAGATACAGATTTCTAGCACCATACAACCAATACCAAAAGATTATTGACATCATTGATTGACAATCGGTTTTGGTGTACCATCAGTCGCCACCGAGACAGAGCCATATTGCCCCATATTTTTTAGCTGATATAGTTGTTGTACCATTCATGGATGAAACCAGGTACCAGTTTCAGACAATGCTTTAACCTTGACCTGAACGGTTTCTGCTGAAGTGGCAGTTCAAATAAACTTAAAGATAACACAATGACTTGTGTGCAGTCGTGAATTCCATAGGCAAAAAGTACGCACATGGACATTGGCCAAATCATATTGTCCATGCAAGTAAGCTACATGCCAAGGTTTTTTAAAATATCATAAACACTCATCATGACAGTCGCTTTACAGAAACAGGTCACTCTCCATTGTGTTATGTAATGAAAACAGCAATTATTTTCAAAATATTAATGAAAATGGCAATCGTTATATGATGGTGTAACAGCCGCTATTTAATAAAGCCATTTTCTTACTGTACTAGCATTATCTTGTGGATTAACACCGTCTTTACGTAAAAGATGCCTTTTAATTCCTGTGGGCCAAACATTTTCCATTTCTTCATTGAGGTTTTCCATAATAAATCCCAACATATTGCAATAGGATACATCAGAACTAACCTTGCAAGCAGCAAAAAGACTTGATACTGCGATACTCCGGTGTAGGATGTGCGTGTAAGTGTCAGCACACACTCACACCCACCCACACGCCCACCTGCCCGCAAACACGCAGAGTGGGCTTGGGCGTGCACATGCACACACAAATCTGGCAGTTTATATTACCTCTTTCATTTACTGACCATGCAGACATTTAAATAGAAAGAAAGGAGAGGAATTATACGATATATGTGACCCGAGGCTTTGCACAGAGAAGGTGGACACACACATCCGCACACGTGCGCACATGCATGAACCCACACACATGTCTACACACGTGCACATTGCGTGCCCATGCACAGAAACATTTATTTAATTTAAAAAAAAAAAAAAAAAAAAAAAAACATAAACACAAATATTGTGTCTATATCACCTGTAGCACACACACATGCATGCACACTAAAAAGTTCATATAAAAAGGTCGGGTGTATATATCACCTGCAACACATTGATCATGCTCCCACTTAAATATACAGAAGGGGAAGGAATTTGATACGCACTCCACATGTATCTAATGGTTTCATTTGATTTCTTCGAGGGAATCGTACTTCCTAATTCAACTGTTCATTCCTTATACCAAATAACCCCAGACAACCCAACAAATCCCTTAGTCTATTACTTGCTGAAAATGAAGATAATATAAATGGAATGACATAAACACATTCAAAATTAGGAAAATAAAAAGAGGGGTGTATCTGAATCACAGGATATGCGCCCACAAAACTTTGCATAGAATAAACGGATTTTCAATTCTGACAAGTACGGCCCATGCTTCAGTAATTCAAACAATTCTAACGAGTAGGATTCCTTTTCAGTAACTCAAACAATTCTGACAAGAACGGCCCATTCCAGTGTCACAAATATTGCCGAGATTTTGAAAATCTAGCGCCAATATCGCGAAAAGCAAACTAAATGATAATATTGTGATATTATATTGAGATTTTCAAAAGCTCGGCAAATTTTAAAATATCGCATTTTTATTGTAATATTCTCACGAAAAATAACAAAACCCTTAGTATTTGATATATGTGTCCATGTGTTTATGTATGTATAATTTATTAATTTGGAATTAATATTTTAAATATTTTCATTTTCAGTGAGATTTTCCCAATAACATCCCGATAAAACCATCAAAATTTGAAAATCTCACAAGAAATTTCCAGGCCGAGAAATTGTTGAGAACGAGACTTGTCAATAAGGCCCATGCTTCGGTAGTTCAAACGATTCTGACAAGTAGGGCCCATGCTTCGATAATTCAAACAATTCTGACAAGTAGGGAGCACGCCTCAAAAAACTCCAGTATTGGAACTTCCTAGCCCCCAATCCCTGGAACTTTCTTTTTTTCATTTTGTCTCCTTTTTTTTTTTTTCAGTTGAATGTGGACCATTTGCCTTAATTTCTCTTCTTAACCGTCTATTTCTAGGCCACAAATCGAAAGGTTACAATCGTCTTATGGAGGATAAATCTTTGGGAATTGTCCATCACCCATCACCATCATCATCATTATCATGAGCAGCATCATCATTATCATGAGCAGCATCATCATCATGGGTGTAGTAGGAATTTGATAAAAGGCTGAAAATTCATCGGTATCTAAGCAGAGGCATCTGAGAATTTTGAAACGGAAATTAAAAATTTTTAAAAATTAAAAAAATTAAAAAAAATTGAATTCGAAGACTTACCAGAAGCAGAGCTGGATCGGATGGAGATGAGTTTCCTGCGATTGAAGTTTACGGGAGAAGATCGGAAAGACAGAGATGAGGGAGCGTTGGATATGCGATTGGAATTTCTAATAGGACGGCAGGAGAGAAAGGAAGCAGAAGAAGAAAGGGTTGCTGAGAGAGCCATTGTGAGAGAGAGAGAGAGAGAGAGAGAGAGAGAGAGTCCGTCCGGCGAAATTCCAAATAGAGATCTTTTACAAGGAAAACGTGAAAAAGAGAAACAGGGGAAAATGAAAAGAAACTCCGTCGCCACTTAGGCTCCAGCGTGTCTCGCCACCCACCGGGGCCCACATTTTAAAAAGGTCCGTTGATTTGAACCGTTCATATTCTCATTGCTATCATAAATAAACTATTTTTTAATCAAAATCCATTAATAATCTTAAACTTTGATTTTTAGAGTTGAGTGATACCATGAAAATATTCTTTTCATTGACCTAAATCGTCTGCAGATACTGATGGTTGCAATCATCTGATAAGTATTAAGTTTCTTAAACTCATTCATATAGCATAGATTTTATAAGATGGACAGATCCGATCATTGCTCCACTCAGCATGTGGGTCCCACTGGGCGACGATCACGGAAGATTGTTAGTCGCAACAAAGACAACGAATTCGAGAGAGAGAAACATGAGGTGATCGTGTTGTGCTACTCTTTCCAACTCACTTTGGCTTGTCCGGCACCGGAAATGCCAATGCTGCTCGCGCGAGTAGAATTGGAATACATCCCAACCGTTCGTCGTCTGGTAGGCCATACGTTCAATGGGTGCTGACCAGAAAACCGGGTGAGTCTGCTCGTCGAGTGTCATTCATTTGCATGTTGTACGTGGACCGTGGGTCCTACTTCGACATTTCTGTTAGCGTGGCCCATGTGATAGCCTGACAGCCTTCATGTGATATGGACTGGGGCTACCAAATGAATGGCTTGGATATCTCAAGTGTCCCTTGGGCCCTGCTAGCACGCTTGCCGGTAATTCGTCTTTGATACTGTGGTCCACAAGTGTCTAAGATCCGAGCTCTCCACCATGTGGGCCTCACTTTTCAGATCATCTGGCCGAAAGTTAAAGCCTCTTTGCTCCTCAAATGGGCCACAGCGTACCAAAAAAATAGATAGCTTTTAGCCAACCGTACATCATGGCCCACCTGAGGATAGAAACAGGCTGATTTGTAAACCAGAAGATCCAATCAGCGAGGCCCACTCGATGGAAAGCTGGAATCTTGAACGTTGGTGACACACGAGCAGGTGCTAAGCAAACCTCTCTAATCTAAGAGAATAAGGTCCTCGGATTTTAAACTCGCTACCACTTGCACGGTACAAACGTTAATTTCAATTGGGACCATCAATCTTAAAGCTGGGCATCGAGTCAAGTCGGACCGGGTTAGGGCTGACCCGACTCCACCTGGTTTTGAAATAGACCTGGCCCGAACTCAACCCAACTTGATACTGAGTCCAGCATGCCTGATCCAATCCAAGTCCGACCCAGACTAATCCGCACCGAATCGAGTCAGGTGCAGCGAGTATCATGGACCGAAATAACAAATCAAAACCTAGGTGCACTTGCTAGAATTGCAACCTCTCCATCAACTACACTACATCTCAGATCTGAGTTTTCACACACAGGTGCGTGCACACACGAGTCAAGTTTTGGATCAAGTCAGTACCAAGTTGGATTTCAGGTCAAGTCGAGTTACTGGGTGACCCAAACTCGACTCAGTTTGAGTTTAGATTGGACAAAGTCTACTCAGTTTGGACTGAGTCGGGTCTGTACAAGTCCGACGAGTAGAGTTGTCCCGTGCAAAGCTCTACTAGTGTATGAGGTATTAGATGATCCTAACCATCCATCATAGCTTTTGCTTATTGAATTTGGACCTTAGCTAAATGTTGCTCGTATTTGGAGAGTTGTCCGTAGTGTTGGAACTCGGACGGATTGGGTTGGGTTGGGTTGGGTGAGGTTGAGGGTCAAGCCCAGCCCAAGCATACCTCAAGGGTACCCAACCCACAACCCCTCCCCGTTCTGAATTCCAACCCAAAGTCCTCTGTACTCCATGCAACCTGACCGGATCTAACCCAACCCAACTCCTTGTCTGTGTTATGCCCAGTTGCGAACACAGAAGTGGGCCGCATGTAGACCCAAACTTGCTACTTGCCAGCCTCTTCCAATCATGGAATCTGCTTCCCTGGGCCTCAAAATCAACATGGTTATTGGCAATTGTTTCCAGATGAATTATACAGCCCATGGTTTAGCGATCCACACCATCAATCTAAGCCTACGTGGACAAGGGATGCCAGAACTTCCCACGAAGGAAAATCTTTACCCCTTCCATCAATGCCCTACAAATACAAATCCATGAAAAGAAATCAACAGTACAGATTCCATAGAGAGAGGTCAATGACCAAAAGGGTCTGTATCACCAACCCATCAATGAAACAATCAGATCCACGGTCTGGATCGCCAAACTATGGGCCCATGTGTAACATATTGGAAGGGTAGAAAACTCCTGCATCTACTGAGACTCAAGACACTCTAGTTCCTCCCCTCTCAACATAATGTTCCTTTGACAAAATTGAAAAGAGTAAAGGTCTGTTTGGATAGAAGATCTTGCAGAATCGGGATTTATGTGGATCCTAATTTCGGCAGGCTGCATGCTCTCCATTTGAATTCACCATGCTGAAGTGACGGTTTCCTCCACATAATTGCAATTAGGCATTATAAGTTTTCTAAAACTTCCATATTTACATTTATGGAGGGAGAAGCGCTGCTTTAGTGCAGAAAATCCTACGTGGCGGGCATGGGGTTAATCAGGATTTGGTTTAATCCCAATTTAGTAGGATCCCCTACCCAAACGGACCATAACCTAATACAACAAATGAAGTAAAATAACAAAGCTAAAACTTACATGCTGGAAAAATAATAATAATAACAATTTACCGGAACAAAATACAAATTATATAGAACAAAACCTAATCCTACTTGGAATCAAAACTGGACCTAGACTTGCACAATAAATTAATCTAGCTTCTTTTAATTTCTTCCTTCTCTTTTTCCTCCATCAATAACTAGAAGAAACTCTCATTCTCTCCCCCAGTTGGTAACCATGGCAAATTGGCTATGTGCATTACGAAAATTTGTTGCAACTGGACCTGATAATTTCTCAACCACCAGACAACAGATCTCTTGATGCAAGGCCGAGAACTCAGAATCTCTTCTTTTTGTTTGATCTCGATCCGCTGCCATCAGTTCCTCTTTTCTTGTTACTCTTACCATGCATTTCCTTGTGTTTTCCATGCTTCTCCTTATTCCTATCAGACTTCACGCTAACAATGCCACTCGAAGAAATCTTCCCCATCCCATTTTGCAGAGCTTCCTCGAAATCAGCATCTCTATCCACAATCGCATACTGTTGGAGGAAATCTGGATTCAGCATGCGCTCCGTCTCGGCTTTCATTTTCTCCTACATACAGACAATAAATTTAATATCAAAAGACAGCTGAATAGAGAAACAGACAAAATAAATTTAATATCAAAAGACAGCTGAACAGAGAACCAGCGGATTAGGAATTGCAAAGCTCACCTTGACTTGTTTCGCTGCATCATTAAGATCATCATCCAAGGATATGCTGTGAGGTTCCATCACAACCTACGTAAAAAGAAAAATTGAAAGATTTTAACAGTGGAGTCAAAACTCAGATTTTGGTTGGTAATAATTTAGGGCAGCAAACTGAAAAGCAATAGAACCGTTGTTTGCTATTGCCGTCTTTTCATTACAAACTTGGTAAACAGAAGACAGCAGTTAGATCTTAGTGGAACAATGGAAGGTTGGAGATTCCATAACCCTCATTTGCTTGCTTGCCCTTTGGGATGCACATGTATCAGGTGGGGCTTTGGTGAAGACTGTGTTGGCATGCTACTCTAATAAAAGTGAGCCGCGTTGAAGACTGCCTTGGCTAAAGGAAAATTTTTCCAAGCTTATCAAAGGCCTAAGCTTACTAGCCAGCCGGGGCGTGGACATCTAGGCCCAGGCTGGCTAGTAAGCTTAGGCCCTTGATAAGCTTCGAAAAAATCTACTACTTTAAGGATCGCTTAGGTCATCTTCTTCACATACCTCACTGAGCCGAGGCAGCAACGAATCAATCTCCTTGGCTGCATTGCTGTATAGGTACTGGTAGAACTTTTTCATAACTTTAATGAAATTGGACAATATCTGATGCCTTTCTATCTTCTGCGAATTGAGCGTCAACTGTCCCTGTTAAATCCAGAAACTAAAGATGTTGAGCCCATCGCAACAACATATATAATCAAACGAATTGACTTCTACTGCATTATAACATGGCTGGCTCACTCTGCATATGCATTGATAGATATTCCTTTAGAGGAATGATCGAGTCCTGATTAATTGCTGAGATTAAGTAGTTTAATCAGTTATTCCATGAATGAGAATTCCAATCTAACCTCGATATAGGTGATATCTTGGTTCTGCAAGCCCATGCAGAGTAAAATTGATGCCTGAACAGCTGACAAAGTAACTGGAAGCCTCTCCTCGAAATACTGATGAGCAAGGGTTGGTACAAGGTCTAGGATCTTCAAAATGCAGAAACAATTAGTTGTATTCGCCAGCATCATTTGAAATAGGATCAAAACGCGACACAGAAAAGTACTTGAATTGCAAAATATTATTAGTTAATCTTGGAAGTAAATACAGAAAGGGGCACAGAGAATAATTATTCAATAGAATTACAAAATACATAAAATTGTCTCATCGCTAAAGGAAAAATAATGATTGTAAAAGTATGCGGTCCCAATGTAGTAGCTAAGAAAGAACGTGTTGATAACCCCCAAGCAGAGGCAGTATCTCAAGATTGAATCCAAGTAAATGTAAAGAAATACTAAAATAAACAACAGTAAATAGGAAAACATTGTTTCATTAATCAATGAAGTAAATCTTATCAGTGACAACTATATCAATAATTTTTTTGAACATTGATAATTTTATTGATCGAAGGCCAAGGTCTAAAAAATACATACACCCATAGACTGCAAGAAAATTACAGCTCTAGCCAAGTTTATTAGCCAACTTTGATGCTATCCCCCATTCCATTACATGTGAATTGGCCCTACTAAACACCTCCAATACTTGCCCCTTTCAATTCTTGAAACATCCCTCATTCCTTTCCATCAATAGGAATCAGATACCCGCTAATAAACTTAACCACCAAACTTTTTTCCCAACTTTCCCTTTTCCCCCACCATGCCACATCAAAAGAAAGCAATCAACACAACTCGGCATCACCCATGCTACACCGAACAAGTCGAAAAAGCTATCCCACAACATTTTTGCAACGGGCAATATACAAAAGAAGATCCATTGATTCCTCGCCGTGGTGACATAGTAGACATACATTCGGAAGAATCATCTTTCTCTTGCAGAGATTATCTACTGTTAACACTTTCTTCCCACTAGGCAAGCAAGGCGCCACTACCTTTGGAGGTGCACCGTTAACCCGATGGAAATGTTGTTGGACTGACCTCTTCGCAGCATTAATCCATGTAAAAGGATTTCACTGAAAACTTACCAGACTTATCTTTTAACCACCTCATCGAGTCTAATTTAGAAATCACCAGATTCACTTTGGACAACAACTCAAGAAGACCGATAAGCTCATCAGTCTCTTCATCCTCTAAATTCCTTCTACACAGTGGAGCCCAAAATGCTTATTCTCCTTGAATAGAGAAACATCTATCCACCTTCAGGTCAGCCTCTTTTGCCACCCCCACTAAAAGTGGGAATACTTTGCTTAATTTTTTATCCCCCAACCATATATCCTCCCAAAACCTAATTTTCTTAATATCTCCCAAAAAGAAACCTATCCATTCCCAAGCTTTACTTTTATCAATGCGACAACTTTCCATAGATATGATGCCATATAATAAAGATGACCTAATCCACCTACCCCTATCTGCCACCCCATATTTCCTACCTACCACTTCTCTCCAAAAAGAGCCATCTTCTGCTCCAAACCTCCATACCCATTTTTCTAACAAAGCTAAATCCATAACCTCCAAATTCCATATACCAGCTCCCCCACAATCCCAAGGCTTATGTACTGCCTCCCACTTGATAAGATGAACTTGTATTTTTCTTCCACTCCCCTCCCAAAAAGAAAAGAAAAGAAAAGAAAAGAAACCCACTTAATTTTTTACAACTTATTCTACACATAAAGGACAATTAGCATTGATGGTGGGCCGCACATGATGGATGGCCTACATCAAGGTGGGCCCTTAATGATGAATGGTCCACATTCAAGACGGGCCTTGTATGACGGACGGCCCACTTTGAAGGTTTGGCTCACACAATGGATGGTCCAAATCAAAGGTGGGTCTCCATGTGATGGTTGATCCACATCTAATGTAGGAGATAACGGATGGCCCAAATGTCTTAAAATATAAAGATTGTAGTCATCCATTCTTTCGTCATTTGGGGCATGGTTCATCTATGGTGAGATCCATCAAAATAATCATTTGGATTGCTCTTATAATAGAGTTGTTGCAATCTTTAAAAATGACATCAACTACTCAAAAAAAACTCTTATTTGAAGGTTTTACCAAATGAGCTTATTTCAAATAAGAGCTTTTTTTGGACTTGAAAATGTAAATTTACCAAACGAGGTTATTTAAAACAAGAGCTATAACAAAAAGAGCTTATTGGAGTAACTCTTATTGAATTAGAGTAGAGATGCCAAATGGACCCTAAGATTCATAATAGTGAATTTACATAATGTTGAAACGCCACAGCATCAAAAGAACCACATTAGCCGTTTCAATGTTTTGATTTACATTACTGTTGCTTCTGTTTTAGCCTCCTTTTTCTATTTCTTTCACATGTGTGTGTGTGTATGTATTTGAAGTACATGCATGTATACATGAGTTCTATGAACAGTAAGTTGAACTCTAAAGGGAGATAAGAATACACAACCAAGGGAGAGGTTGCTCAAGATAAACCAATAATCTATCACTTATTCAGCTAAAGACCACTCCTCACTTCATTAGCCTCACCACAAAACATGACTAAACTGAAACACCGAAATTTAACCAATTGCACAAGCAACCAGTAATCTCCACAACCCGCACTCCATTTTATACCATGATAGGCAGTAGTTGAGTCACCTCTTTCTCTCTTTTTTAATAGATTAGATGACTCCTCAATAGGAAGATGCCCTACAAAGATGCCTTGAAAATTTTCAACTCTTCTAATGTAGTGCATTCAAGCAGGCTTCATTTGAGTCTTCAATTCACCTCAGCTTCATTTGAGTCCTCAATTCCAATTGTTATGGAAACAACAAGGTCAACCTCTCCCTTCTGTCCATCAGGTTAACCATGAACCTAGTTCTTTCAAATTCATTGCCAATATTTTACAAAAACCTCTGTTGGCATTCCAACTTACAAGTCCTGGACTCCTGGGAACTCATCACCCGGAACTCTTTCCAAACAAAAGTCCAATTAATGAAGCCAGTGTTAATTTATCTGTAGATCTCTCTAAGAGCTGCTACCAATTCCAGCAGATAAAAGTTGAGAACAAAGGTTAACATGACCCATGCGATTTCTTAACAATTTTATGAGTATATTGTAGTTACTATAAGATCTCAACTTCAAAGGTAAAAGCAAAGAAATTTCTTACTATATGAAAGAGGCAACAAATATCAAGTTATGTGAATGACTGATTACAAAGGAACCAGGACAGCAGTTTGTCAGCATTGCCAATATCTTACCAGATGATAATCTGCAAGATTGTTGGTATAAGATTCTAGCCGTTTCATATCATATGGTGATAATAATTCCTTCGGGGACTTTAAAAATCCATTTTCAGTGGATGCCGTCAGTTCATCTTTGAAGTTGATCTTCGGGTCCAAGATGCTACAACAGAAAAAGATAAGTAGAGAAATAGCATGTCAGGTTGACACTCTTATATAAAGCAAGGGTGAGATTCAAAGACTGACCTCATAGCAAGCTTACAATCCAGTGTTCGGAAGCTAGAACCCAGAAGGCGGGTAAACCTTCGTCTGAAATCTGTAAAACGACCATGAAAATTGTCTGACTCATGAATTCAAGCAACCCAATAGCCTGGTCAAACTTAAGAATAACCACAGAATAGTATAGTATAGCTTAGAACTGACTCACCTTGATAGAACGGACCAAAAAAGCCCCATTTACTCGAGCCATCGACTTCAATCTCATCATTATTCAATGGCTTGAGGACCATACAAGTATGCTCGCCCGTCACGGCACTCTAATGCATAAATAGAAAATTTATCATACTGATCAATCCTCTACCATACATTATTAGTAATTATCAAATCACAACAGTATAGTAGAAAAGGCCAATGATATTATAACTTGAATCTGGCCAATGTAGAAAGGAGCAAACTTGTGTCTTCTCCAAAATCTGAAAAGAGGCAGTGTCATTCCAAAAGAAACGCCAATGTAGTGGAGCTTTTCTGGTTGTCGCTCGTGAAGATTAACAAGAAGTGGAGGAAGGTTTGCTCTGGGCATTACATTTTCTTCTAGCAATGAAGCCTGCAAGCGTTTATACTCTAAAATGAGAAAGTTCAAACCAAACGGTCAAGGAAACCAATGCTTTCAGACAATACAAAAGACTCCACACTATTAGTACTTTAAGAACAAAACATGCAAGAGTATCCAATAGTGAGAAATGTATGGCCTGGATGCTCCATGATGAATAGGTGGATTCACATTATCAAACTCACTTTTCTTGATAGAACCTGAAAACATTACCGGTACCTTTTGAAATTTCAGTTGCAACATTGGATGCAACCAACAGAGTTTGGACGATTGTGTGAAATACTAGGGGATATTTGGACTTGAATGCTTACCTTGGAAACTCTTTTTTTTTTTTTTGGCCAAGCACCTAAACAAGCTTGCTCTACTGTGAATTAAGATTCATTTCTAAGGCTTCAACTGAAAATTATCATGTCATCAACCATAGTTCAAAACAAACCTTCTCGGCAGCTTCCATGACTTTAACAGGGAACTTCTTCTCAACATTTTCAACATCTACCTCAGTGACATGAGTCAATTGCCCTTCATAGTACCTGCAGAAAGGATAAAATGAAAAAATATTGTCCATTCTAAACATCCTTCATGGAACAGATAAAAAACAACATGCACCGAAATTCAAAATCACATCCTCACGATTTTTTTTAGCTAATGAAAAGTTTTATTAAGTGAAGATTTTATTAAGCAATGCATGGAATCAGCCTTATTCAAAAAGTGAAGATTTTGTGGAGACTCTCAATTCTGGCGGGATTAAGGTCAATATAGGCTGCGGAATGGGAGATATTTCTGAAATCAGCAAAGGCTTACAAATGAAGTGTTCAGGGGTCAAGACTGGATGTCATAGAACGAGCTTGGTTCCTGAAGCTCTTATTTTTTTTCTTTTTCTTTTTCTTTTTTTCTTTTTTGTCCTGTTTCTTTTTTGAACTCTTGTTAGCTTAAGTTTGTAGCTGTTCTTCTGACGATTTCTCATCTTGCTTTTTAATAAAAGTTTGTACAGAAGAAACCTACCAATCAAAAAGAAAAAATAAATAAAACTATATGCACTCAACAGGACAAGGTACGTCAATTCAAGCTCTTTCTTGGATCTTCAAGATTCCAGCGAGATATTCATTAAGCATTTCAGCAGGCTTATGAAATGAAAGGGAAGTTACAAGTAACAAAATAAAGCCAAAGATACAGACCTTGTCAGAAGCTGCACCGCAGTTGAGCCATATCTTAGCTGCAATGAATCAGAATGCAAACATTTATAAACTTGGACATAGAATACTGATTAGTGAACACAATTTGTTATTTATACAACAGGATTACCCCCATGGCTTCCGGGTGGACAGCAATTCGAACAATTCGAGCTCCAGAAAGACTCGGAAAAACTGTGTCTTGAAACTGTTCACAAAACTTCCATGGTAGTTGATCGCCATAAGGTTGATGACCTTCACTTAAACTTTTCATTGCAGACTCACGAGAAATCTGTCCTTCAAGGCAGACCTGCAGACAGATAATTTAATACATCTCACAAAGGATCTTAATAATAAGAAATAGAAGCAACTTTCTGAGAATAATGAGAATGGGTTGAAATGTTCCACATTCAAGTAGAAGAAAAGACAAAGGCAATTAGAACACAAAATCTTCATGTGAAGGAAAAGAAGATAAGCAGAAAGAATGGGTACTCATTTCTTTAATCATACATCCAAAACTACTCAAGTGGACTCAACTAGAACAAAGTTTAAGTTGATTTACTAGTGGAAATGTCTGTCAAGATTTAAGACATGAAATTTGATTATTTCATCAAGTCATACTCAAAAAACTTGATTGGCTCTATTGGGTGCTTTAAAAGAATTGGGATAATTTGGAATTATCTTAAAGTGATATGAAAATACTATCCCTACACTTTTCTTCCACAACTTGTGAATAAAAGTGTTCAAAAAAACCCTACCTTCATTTAATCAAACAGGATAAGGATAAAAGTTTAATGAAAACAACAAATGATGGACAAGTTGATTCATGTGTGTGCGGCCCAAGGTATTCCGTATCCGTTACGATATGCCCGTAAAGGCCAATACGTATAGGTAATGGCCATGACCGTTAAAAGATATTGGGGTGAAACGGGGCAGTTGGTTTTTTGAGACCCTATCAGCCGTTACGGTATCCATAAAGGCCGTTACGGGGCATAACAACCGTAACGGTCGAAAAACTGTCAATTTTTTTCTATGTAAATTCATTTTTCTCCTCTTTTTCCACTTTTCTCATTCCAAAAACACTCCTATATCGTTTTACAACAGATTTCGACCACTCTTACTATAGCTTTTAAGATTAAAACCATAGATTGAAATTATTTGAGCGAATAGAAGCTCCGAGGCCTTTTTTTTTTTTTTTCATAAAATTGAAAGAGTAGTATTGATGTTTTTTTTTAAAAAATTTTTATTTAATTTTATTTAATTTTATTTTTTTTTCTGATTTCTAGTTCTAATGCTTGATTGTGATGTGTTAACATTAGAGACATAACCATATTTAAAAAATTCACTAGAAATTCACTAGACAGCCCGATACAACACTCTCACCAAAGAGTGGACCGTTATACTACCATAAACATGTTCAATAATAATAATAATAATAATAAATGCATATTTGAAATATTTACATTATTCTTGATTTTCTAGATATTTTTAAAAATTTTCCGAGCAAAAGAAAATTTTCAATCGTTACGGGGACATCACGTGCACACGCGCACGCACGCCGCCCCTTACGCACATACGCCAGGAGGACCCCACCATCGATCTGGATCGATGACGACGTCCAGGGAAGGCCTCCTAGTTAGAAAACGAAGTTTTGATTCAAAAGAGTGGGCCCGACAATCAAGAAAAGCCCACCATGGAATCTCATGATCGTGGCCCACTAGTCGGATTGATTTCATATTTTAGGTTTTGCTTATTGTTATTATTTAAAACATTATGAATGCTTTAGATTTCTTTGTTTGGTTTTTATTTTGGTTTACTTCATCGCCAAGTAATAGGTTGCACACATGGCGCGAGTTTTGAGGTATAGGGTTTTCTTATAAATAGGTACCCCTTGTAACTTTTTGGAGGGATGGAAGATTAATAAAAATTCTGCGTTTTCCTACTCTCTGAGTTGTGAAGCCTAATTAGGTGCGAAGCCCTCCCTTCATCGAAGGGTTAACTACTGTGGTGCGAAGCCACATTTATCCCAATCCACCCCCATCTTATACCATTCGCCCTTCTCATCTCCCATAATCATCTGTGCTACAAATCTATCCCTTATTGCATCAAATTCTCTCTTCAACAGATTTTCAGAATCTGGCCATGCAGGAGGGCTGAAACTTCGGCGGAGCACCACGCACAAACCGTGCATCGGATCAAGCTGCAATTTGGAGGTTTTGGAGTCTATTCCTAGCCGACCAAGGCTAAGGTGGCCTTTTTCTAAATAATGGGCCCCGCACACGTGCGGCCGAGATACACGCACGTGCGTCTGATCCATTGTTGTTGTCCACGTGTGCGGTACTTCTCTGGTTCGTCTCTCTCCTCTCCTTCACTCCGCTTTCACCCCATATCCCTAAACCTAACTCTAAATTACTCAAAAACCCAATTTCATGCCCTTTCTTCAACCTTATGGTTCCTTAAATTGAAATTTGTCAACCCCTTGGATCAGGAATTATTTCTGTGCATGTGTGGATGAATTTACCCTCCTTTGATTCTTGTTTGGTCTATAATTTTGATTGATCCAGTCCTAGCATGTGTAGGCCTGGATCCGCATAAGATTCCCCTTGATTGAGTGTTTGCACTTTTATGTGGGATTTGGAAATTTGTGTAATTGTTTTTAAACTAACGTGATCTTAAGCTTGAAAATCTTGCACATCATACTTGAATTTCATGTCCTACATCAAATTTGGTATCAAAGCTTAGGGTTCTAATATGGGAATGCATTACATGTTTAGGGTTTAGTTGTTTATGTCCATTACGCATCAATTCTCATCATATATGACTATTTAGAGGTCCATAAACCCTGACATAAGCTGCTGAAATTTTCTGTTATCCCCTTATTTGAATTATTTTAGAAATTAACTTAACTTTCTATTCATAGGTTTAAAAACTTTCCTTTTCTGTTTTTAGAAACTTTCTTAATCTGTTTTTAGAAACTAATTTCCTTTCCTTTTTCTTTTTTAGAAACTAGTTTACTTTCCTTTTTCTTTTTAGAAAGTAACTTACTTTCGATTCTTAGAAACTTTCCTTTTTCTTTTTTTATAAACTAGGCTGTTTTTTTAAGAAACTTTCCTAATTTATATATATATATATATAGAAACTTTCTTAATTTGTTTTTTTAGAAACTTTCCTAATTTGTTTTTAGAAACTTTCTTCTTCTTCTTCTTCTTCTTCTTTTTTTTTTTTTTTTTTTTGTTTTTAGAAACTAGGTTGCTTTTTTAGAAACTTTCCTAATTTGTTTTCAGAAACTTTCCTTTTTCGTTTTTAGAAACTAGGTTGTTTCTTAAAAATAAAATAACTTCATTATATTTTGACAACTATATTGCTGAATTTTGGTTTGCACCCTACACTAAACATGTAACAACTGCTAGAGTCACTAAACAAGCTGCCCCAGCAGATCAAGTCTTTGGATAAGCGTTTGGAAATGGACCAATATTTTGAACAACTTGATGTGCGCATTACCCGACTAAAGACCATCGCCAGGACAAACCCCACCATTAGGGTAGATGTCCAATCTCAGGCAAGTGGCCTAGAGGAGAGACCAATGAATGGAGTTAGTCGATGAATCAATTATGGGCATGCACCTGTGCACCCACCCCATGAGAGACATCAAAACCACTATTTTGAGGGGTACAACATGTGTGGCCTTGTGACTGGAGAGAGTGCACCAGAGGCTAGTGTAGAATTACCCACTGAGGCCATTTCGGTAATGGATGAATTACGCGATGTCTTTCCTAATGATCTACCAGATGAGCCTCCCCCTAGGAGGGATATAGAGCACACCAGAACATGGGACACCGTAATACCTACAACCGAGTTTGCATTTAATAGTTTTGTCGATAAGTCCATAGGTCTCAGTCCTTATGAAGTCGTTACTGTTTATAAACCGGGGAAATCTATTGATCTTGTCCCTATGTCATTGTCCCATAGGGTGTCAGAGTCTGCAGAGTCTTTTACGCTTCACGTTCATTCATGGCATCAAAAAATCAAGCAGAAGATCACTACTAGTAATGAACATTACAAATTTTCTGCAAACCAGCATAAATGTTTCAAAAAATTCAATATTGGGGACTGTGATGGTCCGCATCAAGCCTGATCGGTACCCTCCGAGGGCTGTTCGTAAGTTACACGCGCGTGGCGCTGGACTCTTCAAAATTATAAAACGAAACGGTCTCAATGTGTATGAGGTAGGTCTTCCACCTTCCATGGGAATTAGTTCCACATTCGATGTGGAGGATTTACTTACTTTTCAGGGGACCATTAATACTTTGTCCGGCCCTTCGCCCACCCATCCTAATTCCCCAAATTTATCCCTTGATCCATGAACCCCCTCCCGACCCATTTTCCTGGCCTCTACCTCCCATACCTACCCTTCCCGACCCATTTTTTCACCCTCTACGTCCCATACCTACCCGTCCCAACCCGACCCCATTTTCCTAGCCTCTACCTCCCATACCTACCCGACCCGACCCATTTTCCCAGCCTCTACCTCCCATACCTACTCTTTCTGACCTTTCTTCCCAGCCTCTGCCTCCCATACCTAACCTTCACACACCCAGAGAGGAAATAGAGGATATCCTGGACCATCAGGTAGTTTCAACGTTGGACGGCGAGTTTCAGAAGTACCTGATCAAATGGAAGTCACGCCCAACTTTAGACAGCACGTCGTCACTGAGGAGCTTCAGAGACTTGATCCTGATATCCTGGAGCGGTTCAGGAGTTTTATTTCGCCAGTGGCGAAATCTTCGCAGCCGGGGAGAATTGATGGGGACATCACGTGCACACACGCACGCACGCCGCCCCCTTACGCACGTACGCCAGGTGGACCCCACCATCGATCTGGATTGATGACGACGTCCAGGGAAGGCCTCCTAGTTAGGAGACGAAGTTTTGATTCAAAAAAGTGGGCTTGATAGTCAAGAAAAGCCCACCATGGGATCTCATGATCGTGGCCCACTAGTCGGATTGATTTCATATTTTAGGTTTTGCTTATTGTTATTATTTAGAACATCATGAACGCTTTAGATTTCTTTATTTGGTTTTTATTTTGGTTTACTTCATCGCCAAGTAATATGTTGCACACATGGCGCGAGTTTTGACGTATAGGATTTTCTTATAAATAGGCACCCCTTGTAGCTTTTTTGAGGGATGGAAGATTAATAAAAATTCTGCGTTTTCCTACTCTCTGAGTTGTGAAGCCTAATTGGGTGCGAAGCACTTCCTTCATTGAAGGGTTCACTATCGTGGTGCGAAGCCACATCTATCCCAATCCGCCCCCATCTTATATCATCCACCCTCCTCATCTCTCATAATCATCTGCGCTACAAATCTGTCCCTTATTGCATCAAATTCTCTCTCTTCAACAGATTTTCATAATCTGGCCTTGCAGGAGGGCTGAAACTTCGGCGGAGCATCACGCACAAACCGTGCATTGGATCGAGCTGCAATTTGGGAGTTTTGGAGTCTATCCTTGGCCGACCAAGGCCAAGGTGGCCTTTTTCTAAATAGTGGGCCCCACACACGTGCGGCCGAGATCACACACACGTGCGTCTAGGCCATTATTGTTGTCCACGTGTGCGGTACTTCTCTGGTTCATCTCTTTCACTCTGCTTTCACCCAAAATCCCTAAACCTAATCCTAAATTACTCAAAAACCCAATTTCATGTCCTTTCTTCAACCTTAAGGTTCCCTGAATTGAAAGTTGTGAACCCCTTGAATCAAGGAATTATTTTTGTGCATGTGTGGATGAATTTACCCTCCTTTGATTCTTGTTTGGTCTATAATTTTGATTGATCTGACCCCTAGCATGTATAGGCCCGGATCCGCATAAGGTTCCCCTTGATTGAATGTTTGCACTTTTATGTGGGATGTGGAAATTTGTGTAATTGTTTTTGAACTAACGTAATCTTAAGCCTGAAAATCTTGCACATCATACTTGAATTTCATGTCCTACATCACTTTTGGATGGATAGATCACTACACATGGAGCAATGGCCCAAACTCTACAAAACATGAATCATCTTGATTCCTGCATTGAGTTGCCCAAGTCAAAATTTTTAAGGTAAACCGAGTTTTGTACAAGTCCCGAGTTTGCCAACTTTGACCCGAACTAATCAGTGTCAGCTACACGAACCTTGTTCCACCATTCCACTCTACTAAGGAACGTATCCTCAGTTAAGCCATAGATCATTTAAGTATTTTCTTAATACCTCCATGACTCCACCCACGTCCTTCTAGGCCCTCCCCTTACCCTTTTACAGCCTTCTGCTTGAACAAACTAGCTACTCTAACCAGTGCAATTCTTGGTTGTCGTTGCACATGGCCAAACCATCCCCCTCATCTTATTACCTAAAGTTCCCGTGATTGCATTCATTTCTAATTCTATCCTTGTGTTTAGGGTTGTACACGAACCGGGCTAGCCCGATTAACTCGCTCAACTCGGCCCAAAAAAGCTCGACTCGGCCCGACCCAAAACTGAGTTCGGGTCGGGATGGGCCATTTTCTTCAGCCCGAAACTGAGTACGGGCTGAGTTCGGATAAGTTCCAATTCGGCCCGAAACCTGACTCGGCCCGACCCGGCCGTTTATATATATATATATATATATATATATATATATATATATATATATATATATATATATATATATATATATTATTTTTCCTAAATTCTTACCCTAACCATTTACAGCAATCCACGCCGTCCAAATCGTGAGTCCCTTTGTAGATGAAGCAAAGTCCCAAAAATCTATAACAAAAGCCCTTCCCAAAAAGGCCGTTCAAGTTACCTGCCAAAGCCCTTCCCATGGAGTAAATGGAGCAGAGTAAAAAAATCAAGGCCGTCCAAATCGTGGGTCCGAAACTGGCCCGTACTCGCCCGATTGCTGACCGGGCCGGGTTCGGGTAGGACATGTTGGCCCGGTGACCGGGCCAGGCCGGGTTCGAGCAGGACATGTTGGCTCGGTGACTGGGCCAGGCCAGATTCGGGCTAGTTTGGCTGGTGACCGGGCCGGGCCGGGTTGAGCCCAGTTCGACTCGGTTCAGCCCGATGTACACCCCTACTTGTCTTGCCACTCATTCATGTCAACATCCGCATTTCAGCTAACCTCATCCCATGAACACGTTCCTCGATTGCCCAACCTTACCTTTTGTCCCATAAAGCATAATTGGTATTACAACTATCCTATAAAATTTCCCCTGCAGTTACATTGGTAGGCGCATCTCAACTTCATCCACCTAGCTCTAATTCTATGAACAACATCCTTCTCAGTCACTCCGTTCTCCTAAATTACCAACCCAAGATATCAAAAATGGTCATTTTGGGGCACTTCTTCGTCAACAGTCTTAACTAATTTCTCATTTCCACTCCTATTGTCACAAACATTGCATTCCATATACTATGTTTTAGTTTGAATAATTTAAAAACCTTTAGATTCTAAAGCAACCCTCCGTAGCTCTAGCTTTGTGTTTACCCATTCCCTCATCTTGTCAATCAAAACTATGTCATGTGCTAACAACATACACCACGGGGCCTCTACTAGTAAATGCCACAAGCTAAATGTAAAGGGAAGATTTTGCAAAGAATGTAGGTGCTATAAGTTGATTGTTTTTCTTCAATTTTCCTACACTCCTACTTTGTCCCACCTACTACTATGCCTTGCTTTCCTCCTTTGACTTGTGCAGTTAATAAATGTTGATCCATCCCTCTGAAAAAAAGACAGATGTGTGTGGATTCGACAAAGATGAGTCACACTCCAAAACCGATATTAAAATCCTTGAGCAGGAGTAGGAGCCAGAAGCGTATTCAAAGAGAGAGCCCCCCTAGTTAAAAGGATCCTGCAACATTCCACCTACCCGTCTAGTCTTCTCTTCATACCTCTCTTCACTAACAAAGTTAATGGCTCTCTCTCCTGTCAATCAAGACGTGGTCGGGTATTTGAGTGAACTCAATGCAAGTCAAATGGAGTTAAGTATTAAGGTTTATTAACGAGGGCCATATACATCAGGAATCACAGTCTAAGATCCCAATTTCAAAGTGTGACCTATTTTGGTACAAGAATGAATCGTGTCGCCAATACTAATACAAATAGTCATGTATGGTATGACTCACCAAAAAATCAGAAAATAATTAAAAGAAACAGAAAATAAATTTTTTTTTTTTAAATCTCCCTCCCTCCTAGGGTGGCAATGTGTCAGGTTTGGGCAGGGCCAAGCTAGGCCCAGGCCTAGCTTGAAACTTAAGATCCAAGGCCCAAGCCCAACATGGCCTAGCACAACAGGCCAAGCCCAACCTAGAAAGAATTGGCCAAGCCAGGTCCTAACATGAAAAGCAAATTGGATGGCACGAGCCCAACCTAACTCAGCCCAGCCCAAAAATTGATTAAATCCATGTTTCCCACTTGAATGTTCCTAATCTATCCATTTGTCAAGTGGACCACACATGCAAAACGAAATGGACATTTTGAGGAATGAAACCAACAGTCTACATTGAAGATGGATGGGAGGATTCGAATGGCATGTTGGTATAATATACTATGTACATATAAAGTCACGTTGGGCCTGATTGGGCCGGATCGACTCTGGCTGAAAATGACTTTAGCCGAATCCTGACTCAAAAATTAATCAGGCTACACATGCAAGGCCCAAGCCCGTCACAAAGCAGAGTCAGGCAGGCTACCTGGCCCATTGCCACCGTTCCTCCCTCATGGACTAGTCACTGGAAAAAAAAAATAAGAACAATAAAACATCTCCCTGGCAAATCACCCTGACTCATCCAAGTAGGCTACGAGTCAATGCTGAGTTGGGCTAATCAGACCTATTCAGTGCAAGTCACCCCATTTATGTACAAGAGGGTCCGTATTGAACCAGTAGTAACCAAAACCAATACAACTCGGATGATACTGAGCCGTATCCGACGATATTTCGAACCATGCTAAGAATATTCAAGCTATTGCAATATAATAAATTAAATTTTGCTAAAAAGGGAATAACATCACAATTGGAACGAGATGGTAGATATGGCATTTTCTGAAGGAATATTTATAGAATGGCTTAATTATCTAATGTGTGATATGAAAACTACCCAGTTTTCAGCATTAATAAATAATACACAAACAAACAGCAAAGATAGACCCTAACCTGAATGACACATAATATATCAGGAAGGCGGTTCTGTGACTCATCAACCGGACCTGAAAGTGGAGTAATTAGCAGTCTGTCCATCTTAGGAACAAAAGATGTAAAAATGCAGTTCAATATAAAATAAACATACCAAGTAACACAAACAAGTGGTGTGCTGGAGCATCAGCCATTAATTGTAAGTCATTTGGAGAATTTTTGTAGTGTGAAGCAACATAAAGTGCCATCATCCGCTGTAAAATACAGAAGTCACAAACATCAGCAATATGTTAGTCAACCCTCGTACACAAACAAAGTACCAGTGAAACAGGAAGATCTCGATTTTGAAAAACTACCAAAATGACCACTTAGTTACCTGCAAAAATGTCTCACTATCTTTATGATAAGAGAAAAGTGTGTCTCGGTTTACATAATAGAGGTCGCAGTCACTAGGATCAGGTAACCTAGCAGTACAACAGGTCACATCAGTAGAGATATGGGAGATACTGCTTCTCTCCAGGCACTCAAGAGGAGATACTAACCCACTGAGTCTAGGGACAGAACTGGTAGCATCCAAGCAAAGCAAACCATGAAGCCAAGACTCAATTGGATCACCAGGAGCATATCTGATAGATTCATGCAATTCTACCTTCTTGAAAGACCTACCTATGATACAAAGGCACGAAAGCATCAAATTAACTTCGATAATAATGATGCACAAGAAACAAGTGTAATTTGTATTAGTAAAAGAAAATATGCAATTCCTTGTCTGAGTATGCCTCTTGCAGCACTGACTTGGAGGCTGCCCATCCACGATCCTTCTTTGCTTGCTTGCCCTTAGGGGTGTGCAATTATTAGTTGTGATGGTGGTGAGTACTGTGGGACCATGTTGGCATGTGAATGTTGTGAAAGCAAACCTCTGACACAGCCAGTTTCTGAACCAGAGTAAAAGGGAAGATCGATGTCTAATGAGAAGCTAATAGTAAAAATTTTGCCTATCTACCAAAACTGACCCCAAGTGCAAGAGAATGCGAAGTGCCTGTTTGGCAAATGCCTAAAAATGATTTAATCTTCATTTTAGATAAGCATAAACAATGTTTTAAATATTAACAATATTGGCTGATATATCCCACATGTTCGATCCGGTGAGCATTTTCAATTCCGGTCCCTTTTTTTGTTGAAATCATATTAAATCAGTGTCAAATGGTAACAAATCCATTGGTTCTTCATGTTTTGCAAGAAAAATCATGGAGTTGGAGCTTTGATTTCGATATCCATTGGTTCTTCATGTTCTCCATGTTTTTTTTTTTTATCAAAATTAGAGTGTATGGTGGTCCAATTTAGGGAAAATTCAAAAATTTCCTGATTTCTCCAAAATTGCTTGCAATGTTGCACTCCAAACATGAAATCAAGCATGTATGAGGGCTGATCTACTGATTTGTCAAGTCCTTGTCAATTTTCGGAAAATAAAAATAATGTTTTAATTAAAAATTATTTTTTAGAAAATTTCGAAATGTCCCTTCAACCAGCTGTCAGGTGAGACTAATTTCGAAGTATTTAGGAGTGTTTGATGAAATGATCATCACATACACTCTAAATATTATGCATTCAATTTGAATATAATTGCACTAGTTCAATCAGAAAGCGCATAGCTTAGGACCCTATACAAAGGAAACTTTAAAATATGTATTAAGGTTTTTTTTAACAACCCCTGAAGTTTCATTGAAAAATTCAACCATTTTCCCAAATTTTCCCCATGTTTCCCAAAAAGTATGATAAATTACTTGATACAAACGATATATCCCATGCGATAACCGATACGTATCTGTATCTCAAGGATGTGATACGTAATGCAATACTGATATTTCGAACACTGACCATAAGTATGTATTAGAGATCAAGACTGTTGGTTATCAAGATTATTTTTAGTCCTTACCAAAAAGAAATATAATCTCCAATATATAAATATGATTAATTAAAATGAGATGAACTCACTTTTAGGAGTCTGCCAAACAGGCCCAAAGGCACGAAACTTGAGTAACTCATTCAAGTTGAAAAGATGACTTAGGCAAACAACAGATATGGTACCAAGGGATACAAATGAAACAAAACCATAGTCAAGGAAAGTGTGAAGGGAGGTGCAACAGATTCAGTTGCATGAGCGATGAAGCATGTCTTTAAGATGTTAGCAAGTATAAACTGCTAGGAAGCAGGAGAAGGCACAAAAGAAAGTCTAAAGCATTATTTGAAACAGAATCAACACATGGATAGAAGGTTTGTGCAACTAAGAACCACTATTCTAGTGTGTAGGCAGTTAATAATAGTGGCAGCGCAAAGTTAATATCACTCAGATGCATTCGCAATACTACATACACCATTAGTTCTTCCAAATGCATGTAGAGCTTGGAGAGAGAGAGAGAGAGAGAGAGAGAGAGAGAGAGAGAGCCCAACCGGTCGGACTATAAGTTATGGCCCAACCAGCAGATAACTTCTGACCTCTCATAGATGTACGACATCCAACCCGAGAGAGAGAGAGAGAGAGAGAGAGAGAGAGAGAGAGAGAGAGAGAGAGAGAGAGAGAGAGAGAGAGAGAGAGAGAGACCCCAACCGGTCGGACTATAAGTTATGGCCCAACCAGCAGATAACTTCTGACCTCTCATAGATGTACGACATCCAACCCGTCCAATAGGTTAGCCCCATCAATAGCCAGTTGTTGAGTGGAAAATACTTACTGAGGATCACCTTTTGGAAAATTCATCAACAGCCACTTATTGAGTGCACAATACTTGTGTTTTGCTATTTATCAATGGCTGGAATTTTTTTTTATGCGAGGCCCATTTGATCAGTAGATAGGCTGATTTTTGCACTAGGCAATCCTCATGGTGAGGCCAACCTATTGGAAGGGTTGGATGTCACATGCACTTAAGAGGTTGGAAGTTATCATCTGAGTGAACTATAACTTGTGGTCCAGCCAGTTAGACTTGAGACTAGTGTGTGTGTGCGTGTGCGTGCATGTGGAAAAGGTGCTATAGGTCGACCTCATGGGAGTGCTCCATGGGCCCACTGTGATGTGTTGTACATCCACACCATGCATTTGGTAGGTCCCCTCCAGGTTATGGGATATCCCAAAAATCAGCCATATCCAAAACTCAATGGGCCACACCATCTAAAGCCATGTGCACCATGCCCAAGACATCTAAAAGAAATTGGTGGGGTCCATCTGAGTTTTGGAATGGCCTGAAATTTGGTGTGACACCTCATCCAAGTGCGACGCAGCCAATGGATGGGCAGGATGTCTGAACCACTCTCCGTGGGCCCTATAAACAATTTGGACAGTCTCAATGGGTGGGCATCCACTCTCAACTGTTGTTTATGGTGTGGCCCACTGAAGTAATGGATTGGCCTGATTTTCAGGCCCATGGCCCAGCATGGAAGGGTGCATCTGATTGATGGAGTGGATGTCCAACAACATCACAGTTGATCTCACAAAGCTTGGCCTCACTGGAAGTTCACATGAGTACATAATATAATATACATATATAGAGTGATCCCCTATGAACTGTATCATAGAGGAGCTATGTGCACTCCTATCCTCAAGAGTCGAGGATAGAACCTCAAGAATCGAGGATAGAATTAGTCTCACACACTTGATTTTTTATTGGCCCACCGTGCTATGTACGTGAAATCCACTCCAATCGTTAAATTTGCCATTGCATGTTAGGCCCAGGGCCAAAAATTGAGGTTGACCCGTGATTCAGGTGCACCCCACTGAAAGAAACAGTTGGGAGAAATGTCAATTGTTGATTTTTAACGAGGCCCACTGTGATGGTTATGTGAAATCCACTCAAACAATTTTAATGCCACACTAAAATTTAGGCATGGGACCCAAAAATCATGCCCATCCATGATTTAGGTGGGCAACAACAAGAGAAACAGTTTAGAGTGTGTGTCACCCTGTACATTGTTTCAAATCGTGTGGCCCACCTTAATCACGAATTTGGCTGATTTTTTAGCCCTATGTCTAATATTATGTAACTTGCCTAATGGTCAGAGTGGATTTCAGAAATACAAGATGGTGCAACCACCCTATCAGACAACGCCTTACATAACCTAAAAGGTTAGGCAAGCCTTAAAAGGCATTTACGTATTGCATGCTGACACTGCCACTAGCGACCTACTGAACACTGCTCTATGGGCCCTGCAACAATGTATGTGTTTTATCCATGTCATCCATCCATTTGGGATCATTATTTTAGGGCATGAGCCCAAAAATGAGGCAAATCCAAATCTCGAGTGGACCACACCACGAAAAACAGTGGTGATTGAACGCCCACCGTTAAAATTTTCTGAGGGCCCATTGTAGTGTTTATTGCCATCCAACCTGTTGATTAGGTCACAGAGACTTGGATGAAGGGAAAACACAAATATCAGCTTGATGCAAAATTTTTGTGGCCCCCAAGAAGTTTTTAATGGTGGGCATTCAATCACTACTGTTTCCTATGGTGTGGTCCACCTAAGATTTGGATTTGCATCATTTTTCGGCTCATGCCCTAAAATGAGCTGGCCAAATGGATGGACAATGTGGATAAAACACATACATCATGGGGGGGCCCACAAAGCACCGCTATTGGCAATACAAAATCCCCCCAAAGCTACTATGTCTCGTAAATTCCTTTTAAGTGAATGACGGGGTCGCTGATAAGGTGACCGCAATATCCTGTATTTCCAAAATCCACTACGATCATTAGGTGCATTACCCGATATTAGATGTAGGGCTCAAAAATCATCCCAGTTCATGATTCAAGTGTGGCTCACGATTTGATATAGTGTACAAGGCAACGCACACCCTCCAAATTGTTTCCCTTCGTGTGGCCCACATGAATCACAAATGGGCCTGATTTTTGGTTCTCATGCCTAAATTTTAGTGTGGCATATAATGGTTTGAGTGGATTTCACATAACCATCACAGTGGGCCTTGTTAATAATCAACATTGGACGTTTCTCCCAACTATTTCCTTCAGTGGGGCCCACCTGAATCATGGCTCGGCCTCAATTTTTTGCCCCCGACCTAACATGGGATGGCACAGGCAATGATCGGAGTGGATTTCACGTACACGGCATAGTGGGCCCATAAAAATCAAGGATGGGCAACTCATAGGATTGCACGTAGCTTCCCTACACATTGTGTGTGTGACACACACACGCACAAGCACGCACGCACGCACACGGGATGGTGTGTGTGTGTGTGCGCGTGCGTGTGTGTCACGTACATAATCAAACTAGTGGAAGGAAGACATAATTAGGTGACAGAGAAAGACACCACCCTGTGTGAACATAGACTTCTCCATTCACTTAGATAATCAAACTAGTGGAGGGATGACATAATTAGGTGACAGAAAGACACCACCCGAGAACATAAATATTTTGGGAAATGAAATTCTTGGCTTCAAGATTTTCATTCGCAACCAATACATATATGGAGCATGAATGCTGATGTATTACAACCATACTAATCACGGTTACCAAAAGAAGCAGGAGGAGCGTTTTCAGAAGCAGGAGTCGCAACAAAAGCTAAGATGCAAGATATTTTATGACCTAGCATGACCATGAATGGTGAGGTGCTACAAAAATAGAACCATAAACTATAGCTAGGACTCCATTAAACTGCAATTTGTACTGTGCCAAGAGCATTTTCTAGCAGTTCTAATCATAGATGGATCTCAACATATAAAAAAAAGAACCATAGTTTAATTCACTAACAATAAAAGCTTCTTGCTGGTTGTACTGTCTGCATGTAGCTGTGGAAAAACTCAAGTATAACGTGATACCAAAAATCCGCCAAAGAGAGTTAGGTTTTGATGTCAGACAAAGCAATGGAACTTAAAACTGGGCGTCGAGTCGAGTCGGACCGAGTTAGGGCTGACTCGACTCGATCCGGTTTTGAAATAGGCCTGACCTGAACTCGATCCGACTCGATACCGAGTCCAGCATGCCTGACTCGATCCGAGTTCGGTCTGGCCTAGACTTGATCCGGACCAAGTCCAATCCAGTCAGAAGTGCCGAGTCGGGTCGAATAGGCATTGAGTCGGATTGAGAGATGAGGGAGGGAGGGAGGGAGGGAGTGGAGAGGAGAGAGAGGAGGAGGGTGATGGGGGTGGGTGGTTTAGGGCTTGGAGGGAGGGAGGGAGGGAGGGAGGGAGTGGAGAGGAGAGAGTGGAGGAGGAGGATGAGGATGATGGTGGTGGGTGGTTCTTTGGGCTTGGAAGAGGAGGAGGATGGGAGGGAGGGAGGGAGGGCGAGAGGTTGGGATCGGGTCGGGGTAGGGTTAGAGAGTCAGGTCAAGTCAGGTTTCGGATACATTCGAGTCTAACCGGATCGATTTTCGGGTCAAGTCGGGTTGAGTTACTGGGTAACTCAAACTCGACTTGATTTGAGTTCGGATTGGGCGAAGCTTACTCGGTTCGGACTGACTCACCCATTTGGTTCGGGTCGAGTCGGACGAGTCGAATTAGCCGGATCGAGTCGTCCAGTGCCCACCTCTAATGGAACTTCTAGGTCCTCTATATACCAACTATCAACCCCACATAATTTGAGAGAGCATTAAGAGATTGGTCATTTCAATGACACTTTTCATTGATGTTATAGAGGATTTCAGGTGGAAATTTTGTTGAGAAATCAGTGAATTATGCTGGAACAGGTGGGGATAGAAAAGACTGCAGCTAGATGGAAGCTACCAAAAGATGATTTCTCCAAATTGCAGTTAGTTGCACAAAGCAAGAGCAGAAGTAGATTATGTGTCGACATGGAGATGTAGTGGTTCTCTAAATGTCAGGAAGGGAAATTTCCCAAGGATGCAGGAGCGAATGCAGATGCAGGAGCAGAGGCGGAAGTGATGCACCAGAGAAGATCCTTCCACACAAGGGGAGGTGGTTTATGAAAAGCTTGCTAACACAGATGTGACTGCATGTGCCATCCTAGCATGTCTCTGATTTCAAATTCATGCATCATGTTGGCCCCATCACTAAGATGGACTGGGCAAAAAGTTCAGGAAGTCAACTCATCAGATGGGTCCTGTGCATATGAAAACAACAAAAGGTTTTTAAAAGATAGCCGGAAGTCTACACTCAACATATGCGTGTGGCCAGAATGATTAGTGACCAGCCTGATTCTTGGCCCAGGTCATCTACATGGTGGAAATGCTAATGCACAACTGTGTCATTGGCAAATTTGGCTTAGGTTTAGGCTCTTCTTGAAGCATTAAGGATTTTCCAGCTCTCATGTTTTTAATAGTGGAAGTTATTAGCTCTAGTCCAAAGAAAAAGATGAATGATTTTTACTGGGTGGCTACAGAGTATGAACAATGCGAATGAACTATTCAATTTGAAGGAATCATTGGATGTCATTTTCAAATATGTTAGGAGGATAAGCCAATGAGGAGGAACACTCTCCGATATGTAAAAGGGTGCTTAAAGACCACATCTCTGTACCAGAAAATCAGTTCCAGCTGTAGAATGATGTCGTTCGCATCATGTTAAAGAATTTATCATAAATGGAAGTTATAAAAAGTCAAAGCTACACTTCTTAAAGTTGAAGTACAAGTTGTGGACAATAAGGTTCACTAGATCTCTCTTTTGTTCTTTCATTCCCCAAAGACCAGCAGAATTGGCAAAAGGGATAGTATGATTGTTACAAAGATACATACAAAGCATACCCCTTGGTTGCTAAATAGCGAGTACTGTCAATTGCTACCACATTGCAGCAAGTCATGGTGTCACACCCGCAAGCTCCCACCAAGGACTAAAGGATAACCGGCTATTTGTCCTTTTAAATCTCAACAAAAAGGTTAGATTCACAGGAATCAGCAAATTTAATTTTAGACCATTAGACTTGTTCCAGGGAGGACAGTTTGCAAAGAAGTCAGAGAAATTGCTAAACTCATCAAAGTTAAGGGCTACTCACACCAGAACAATTGCTTTTGATGCCAAACAGTAAGATTTTCAATAGACTTGAATATATAAAAAGACAAGAACCACAAAAGCCAACTGAAGCTCAAATAAAGAAAAAGAATTTTTAAAAAAATGTATATATATACCAGAGTCAGATCCACCCACACTCTTTGACTCCTGGCTTTGCCGTTCCAGTTGTTCCAAAAGCTTTAGCGATAAGGAGCGACCAGTGCCTTCATAGCTTTTCACAAACAAAAAAATTAAACAATTAAAGATTAATACCAATCAAGATCAAACCAGTGTAGTTAAAAGGCAAGCTAGGCACATGCTGCAGGTGTTTACTCCATATGTGCCTCACCTGGGCCCTAGTTGAGGCAACAACCCTGGTTGTGAGCCTCAGTGTGCACTGGGGTGCAAACACAGAAAAGACCCACCAAAATAACCGTCATGGGCACCTCAAATAAGGGCTTTTTGGACCTCTTAACACCCTTTAGGAAAACGCTTAGGAGGGCCCCTAAACACTTTTTCCTCTTTATTTTATATTCAAACTAGGTATAGAGAAATACCTCTTCTAAAATTTCTTAGATTGTTTTATCATCTAGAATATTCTATTGAGATAAAAAGCAAGGGGACAAGATACAATCTAGGAGGGAGGCAACATTAAAATTGCACAAGGATACCCGATCAGTCCCAAAGCAAGATGATTTTCCTAGAACCCCCAAATTACTTCCACAATAATGCCCATGAGATATCTTTACCCAAAAAAAAAAAAAAAATGCCCATGAGAAGACCACATAATATCTCACCCTATCAATCACTTACATCATGGACTTGCTTTTATAATTAAAACTCCTATTATTTTTTTCCCTCCAAACTGTCCTCAGAAATGCAAAGAGACTTTTTTTTTTTTTGAAAGATGATTCTATTAAAAGGCCAAGGGCCAAAGAAAGAAACAAACAAAGAACAAGAAAAGAAAAAGGAAAGGAAGAAAAGAGACCCATAGGGAGCCCACACCCTATTGTACAAAGCAACCCAAAAAGAAACTCATGCTGAAGAGAACTTAGAATTACAAAAGCATCTATTATTTCTTTCTAGCCAAATAGCCCAAAAGAAAGCTAACAGCGCAAGCCTCCAATTCTTCCTGCCAAGCGAACCACCCGTGTCCCGTATCGGTATCGGTTGGCGTAACGGTGCCCTCCGAAACCGATACGGATACGGGGGCGTAACGGCCCGTAATAGCGCAAAAAAAAAAAAAAAAAAAAATTTGCCAAAAAAATATGAAAAAAATATGGATTAAATCCGGAATATTCTAAGCATTCCAAATATGCATTCATTTATAAATTGGAACATGTTTATGGTGATGTAACGGTCCACTCTTTGGTGAGAAGTTGTATCGGACTGTCTGATGAATTTATGAACCAGATAACCTGAATTTGACTACAAAATTCATATATTTAATTTTCTAAATATCTAATTTATATACTTAACAATTTGATATCATTTCTCTCAATAGTTCTTTCAAAAAATGAAATTAAATTCAGGTAGATCGTGTTGCCAATTTGGGGCTGATTTGGAGGACCAATCCATGCCCCAAATCAACCTCAAATTCATGCAATTTATTGGCATTATCCCACTTGTGAATTGGTGGACATTTATTGGATAGTGAATCATGAAAAAAAAAAAACAAAAAAAAAACAAAAAGGCCCTATTTTAAAAAATAAGCGGCCACAAATTAACAATTAAAACTATTCAAACAATTTGATTTTGGCATTTTGAGTTAGCAATTACAGTCCATAATTTAATTGGTAAATTTTAAGTTAATACATGTCTCGTGTACAATTTTTTAAGGGCCCGAATTAGGTAGGACTCAGATTGTGAAGTGTAGCACACGAGTGTCAAAACTTTTTGGACCCCACTCGTGATGAATGTGTTATATCCACACCGTCCATCCATTTTGCCAAATAATTTTAGGGCATGAGCCCAAAAATGAGGCAGATCCAAAGCTCAGGTGGACCACACCATAAGAAACAATAATAATTAAACGACTATCATTAAAAATTTATCGGGGCTACAAAAGTTTTAAATCAAGCTGACATGTGTGTTTTCCCTTCATCCACGTTAGTGTGACGCTATTAACAGGTTAGATGGAAAATAAACATTATAGTGGACCCTAAGAAATTAATGGTGAGCATTTTATAACCACTGTTTCCTATGTTGTGGTCCACCTGAGATTTGGATCTTACTAATTTTTTGAATCATAACCTAAAATGATGTGGCAAAATGGATGGACGGCATGGATAAAATACATACAGCATGGTGGGGCCATGTGGCACGTATACAATTTTATTAAATTGTGCAACGTGCTGCATAACGCGTACTAGTCCATTCATTTGACGCAAGCAAGTCCTGTGGGTCTGATCATGAGATATATGTTATATCTAAACCATCCATTCATTTGACGAGCTCGTCTTAAGGCTTAACACGAAAAATAATACAGATCTAATTATCAAGTGGACCACACTGCAAAAAGCAGTGGGGGATTGAACGTCTACCATTGATACCCTTTTTGGGATCACAGAACTTTTGGATTAATATGAAATTTGTTTTTCCTCTTCATTCAAGTCTTTTTGACCTTTTGAACAGATTGGATGGAAAATAAACGTTATGGTGGGCCTATGAATTTTTTAACAGTGAAAATCATCATCTCGCTACTATTTTTGGTGTGGTCCAGACGATCTTTGGATACGATTCATTTTTTGGCTACTGCTCTAAAATGATATTTAAAAATAGATGAACGGTGTAGATATAATAAATACATCACTGTGGAGCCCATGTAACTTTGATCTCCTTTGAACCATTCGTACAACTCGGAGCTCGAGGACTGTCAACGCTCGTCGTAGCGTGACATGTACCTATTACAACAGCTAAGCTGTGTGGTAAACCTGCGAAAAAAAAAGGAGAGGGAAACCAAAAAGAAAAAAGAGGGAAAGAAGAGAGAAGAAAAAAGAGGGAAGGAACAAAGAAAGAGAGAGAGAGAGAGAGAGAGAGAGAGAGAGAGAAGAAGAAGAAGAAGAAGAAGAAGAAGAAAAAGAACCGCAGCTGTCCGAGAAGAGGAAGAGAAAGAAGAAGAAGAAGAAAAAGAAAAGAAACGAAAAAGGTAAGTTTTTTTCTTCTTTTTTTTTTCATGGCCCGTAACGGCCATTACGGTCACAGAATTTCGTAACGGCTGTTTCAACCCCATATCACGTAACGGTGTCAGCCATTACCGTTACGTATCGGCCGATACGGCCATATTGTAACGGATACGGGACACCTTGCTCCTCACCATGCTATGCTGGAAGTAAGCTCACTGCCGAAGCCGGAAATACCTAGGAAAGGTTGGTCAATCTGAATATGTCGGACCAAGAAATGCGGGAAAAGGAGCAATGGATGAAGAGGTGGTCCACAGACTCCTCAACACTCAAACAAAGAATGCAGGCGTCAGGCAAACAAAGGGATCTTTTACAAAGGTTATCAATGGTGAGGATCCTATTTCTTGCACCAACCAAACGAAACCATAGACACCTTTGAGGGAGCTCCATACTTCCAGAGGGAAGCTGTATGGCAAGGACCCGTAGGAACCTCGATACAAGCCAACATGGAATAAAGGGATCAAACTGAGAAAACTCCATTGTTGGAATGACACCCCTGTAAGGAATCCTTTTCCTCAGGAGTAGGCACTATATCTTGCAATAGGGAAAGAAGGGACAGAAACTCAGAAACTTCAGAGTCAGATAGGTTTCTCCTACATGGGGGAAGCCACACACACACACCCTCTCCTGAGCTACAAATCAACTTGCAACTGCAATATTAACAGAGGGGCATAAAATGGATGGGGAGGGAAAAGATTGATTTAGTGAACAGCTACCACACCATGTATCCTCCTAGAAACGAACTATGGACCCATCCCCAATGGAAAAAGTTAGAGCAGCGGCCAAAATTGGAGTAATAGCAGCCACAGATTTCTAGATAAAGGAGGCCCTAAAGAGGGGAGAGTCCTTAGGCCACCACACCATAGGGGAGGTCCCATATTTAGCGGCCACAACTCTCCTCCATAGGCTGGATTCTTCCACCCCAAATCTCCACACCCACTCACAATGGAGGGCCAAATTAACCACATCTAAACGATTAATACCTACAACACCTTCAGACATAGGCTTGTAGACTTCAGTCTCACTAAGAAGGTGAAACTTTTTTGTAGTAGAACCTCCCTCCCAAAGGAAGTCCCTTCTCATTTTGTCAATACGATTAAGAACCAATTTATGACACTTAAATAAGGAGAGGAAGTAGATGGGGAGATTAGAAAGTGAAGCCTTAATGAGAGTAATTCTGCCACCAAGAGAGAGAAGTTTACCTTTCCAAGGGGACAATTTTCTCTCCATCCTTTCCACAATCTTATTCCAGAGATGAAGGGCAGGCTTAACAAGGCATAAAGGGAGACCCAAATAGGTTGAAGGCAGATTCCATAATAACATAAATATACTCTTATAAACTTGGACCCCCCATTGAAGTTGCAGGAAGACAACCATAATAATCGACATCGACCATGCAACATCAGACTAACCAAAGCACCACGCCCATAAGCAAGAGACGAACATGCAATGAAGGGAGAGGTGATACACCCTTTAAGCCTCCCTTAAGCAAATGCATCACCCATTAATAATTACTATTTTCCCACCCTGAAGGTGCTTGCCTATCAACACCTCAAAATTGACCAAACAAATGAAATGAATTACTCTTGAAGGAACTTTCGCCCCCAATAGGCAAGTTCCCCCCCCCCCATGGGGTGCATGAAAGGAGATTGGACAAAGATTGTTGAGATGATAGCACTAAAATTCTCAAATCATGGCCAGAATTATCAAAAGACATTTTCATTTTCTACCAAGTTTCTTCTAAAGAAAAAGCACCAAACTTAATTGGGAACCCATTCTCCCATGAAAGAAAACATGTTTGGCATCTTTTTTAATAAATTCTACAAATTTATTAGCACCAAACAAAAGGAAAGTACAAACCAAAGTACAAGGGAAAATAGGCTGATGAGAATCATCCCAAATATCCCCCACACACACAATATTAAAAAGTTACATAAAGATTGTGACAAGAGTATAAAAATCCTCATATCAAATGCAAAGTGGTTATCATTGATACACTGATCCTCCCAAAATCCGATCAACATGCTGCCTCTTGCCTCGAATGAGTGCCTAGGTCAGCAATCTCCACCTTGAGGACAGATCCAATGCCTAAACTTCTGTATCTCAATGAGCACCTCACCCATTATCAACCCCTTGTTTCACTGCTATGACCCTTTTCCATACCATGTCATCTTCCTTAGATCTTCAAATACACACAAAATCATTTTATGCTTGATTGCTTTCTTTGTAGTGTAGATGGTTTGATTAAAATTTTAATTTGATGAATAGGTGCTTTGGTGTGTATGGTGCTTAATTGCCTTAGCTTTTACTTGCGGTTTTCTACAAATGAATAGTTATGGAATATGATTTGATGCTTTCTTCTTCTTTTTTTCTTTTTTGAAAGTTTGGTTTGATTCATTTTGAATGGTCATACATGCATAATCATGGTTTGACTCAGTTGAATGTTTCTGAATTATGATTTGATTTCTTTTAGCAGTTTTCATAAAATTTCAATGGTTAAATTGGAATGATTAACTGATTTATTGAAATGATTGAGTAGATGCAAGTTTCAGGGAGTGTCAAAGTGTCTGATATTGTAATAACTTGAAGATTGAATGCACTTCCTTGTTAAAATTAATCTATAGCAGAAAAAAATAATAATAATAATAATAATAAATCATATGATTACTCCTGCTATAAAATCCATATTTTTTTAAGCACCTAGAGCATCCAGGCATGCACCTAGGAGCCACCTAGCACCTCAAGAATTCCAGGGGCCCCTGCACCTTGAGTAAACCTAGCACCTTTAACTACACTTGATCTAACAAAATGTGAAACAAGGGGGTATAACGGTGATACGGGGGCGTAACGGTGCCCTCCGATACCGATACGGATACGGGGACGAAACGGCGATACGGGGGTGTAACGGCCCGTAACGGTACAATTTTATTTTTTTTTGCAAAAAAAATATGGATTAAATCCGGAATATTCTAAGCATTCCAAATATGCATTCATTTATAAATTGGAACATGTTTATGGTGGTGTAACGGTCCACTCTTTGGTGAGAAGTTGTGTCGGACTGTCTGATGAATTTATGAACCGGATAACTTGAATTTGACTACAAAATTCATATATTTAATTTTATAACTATCTAATTTATATATTTAACAATTTGATATCGTTTCTCCCAATAGTTCTTTAAAAAAATGAAATTAAATTCAGGTAGATGGCATTGCCAATTTGGGGCTGACTTGGAGGACCAATCCATGGGCCCAAATCAGCCTCAAATTCATGCAATTTATTGGCATTATCCCACTTATGAATTGGGGGACATTTATTGGATAGTGAATCATGAAAAAAAAAATCTAAAGGCCCTATTTTAAAAAATAAGCGTCCACAAATTAACAATTAAAACTATTCAAACAATTTGATTTTGGCATTGTGAATTAACAATTACAGTCCATAATTTAATTGGTAAATTTTAAGTTAATACATGTCTTGTGTCCAATTTTTTAAGGGCCCGAATTAGGCGGGACCCGAATTGTGAAGTGTATCACACGAGTGTCAAAGTTTTTTGGGCCCCACCTGTGATGAATGTGTTATATCCACACCGTCCATCCATTTTGCCAAATAATTTTAGGGCATGAGCCCAAAAATGAGGCAAATCCAAAGCTCAGGTGGACTGCACCATAAGAAACAACAATAATTAAACGTCCACCATTAAAAATTTATTGGGGGCTACAAAAGTTTTAAATCAAGCTGACATGTGTGTTTTCCCTTCATCCACATCAATGTGACCCAATTAACAGGTTAGATGAAAAGTAAACATTACGGTGGACCCTAAGAAATTTTTAATGGTGAGCATTCTATAAACCACTGTTTCCTATGCTGTGGTCCACCTGAGATTTGGATCTTACTAATTTTTTGGATCATGACCTAAAATGATGTGGCAAAATGGATGGACAGCATGGATAAAATATATACATCATGGTGGGGCTACGCGGCATATGTACAAAAGCGTCCCACGCACATTTCTTTGAAAGTGGATTAGGTGGTGTACCTCAATGACATACCTGTATTGACGTCAGTAAGTCCTGTGGGTCTGATCATGAGGTATGTGTTATATCTAAACCGCCCATTCATTTGACGAGCTCGTCTTAAGGCTCGACACTAAAAATAATACAGATCTAATTATCAAGTGGACCACACTGCAAAAAGCAGTGGGGGATTGAACGTCTACCATTGAAACCCTTTTTGGGATCACAAAAGTTTTGGATCAATATGAAATTTGTTTTTCCTCTTCATTCAGGTCTTTTTGACCTTATGAACAGATTGGATGGAAAATAAACGTTATGGTGGGCCTACGAATTGTTTAACGGTGAAAATCATTATCTCCGCTGCTATTTTTGGTGTGGTCCAGAAGATCTTTGGATATGATTCTTTTTTTGGGTAATGCTCTAAAATAATATCTAAAAATAGATGAACGGTGTAGATATAACAAATACATCACTGTGGAGCCCATGTAACTTTGATCTCCTTTAAACCGTTCATACAACTCAGAGCTCGAGGAGTGTTAGTGCTCGTTTTAGCATGACACGTACTTACAGTAGCTATATAGCTATAGCTGGTGTGTGGTACACCAGTCAATCGGCTTCCGATTTCAAATGAAAAAGACGGGAGAGCGGGAAACCGAAAATAAAAAGAGGGAGAGAGAGAGAGAGAGAGAGAGAGAGAGAGAGAGAGAGAGAGAAGAAGAAGAAGAAGAAGAAGAAGAAGAAGAAGAAGAAGGAAGAGGAGGCATAGCAGATGTGCCGCGATCGTAGCCTTGATGGGCGAGAAGAAGAAGAAGAAGAAGAAGAAGAAGAAGAAGAAGAAGGAGAAGAAGAAATTTTATAATTAAAAAAAAAAAATTAAAAAGGTATGCTTTTTTTTTTCTTCTTTTTTTCTTATTTTCTTTTGGCCCGTAACAGTCGTTACGAGTCCGTAACGGCCGTAACAGCCCCCTAACGGCAGTTATGATCACAGAATCGGGGGGTTGCCCGTTTCGACCCCATATCACGTAACGGTGTCGGCCATTACCGTTACGTATCGGTCAATACGGCTGTATCGTAACGGATACAGGACATCTTGTAGTACATTAACCATGTTAACATGGTAAGGTTTAAAGGAAAAAAAGAAAAAGAAAAAATCTAAGATGTTTAGATATTAATAATTGAAAAAAAAAAAAAAAAGAGTTCTCCAACAATATGCTGATAAAAAAAGACAAACAAATCATACCCATTTACAGTAGATGAGAGAAAGACCAGATAAGGGCCAAGCAAGGCCTTTACAACTGGCAATGGAATAGCTGCAGCTTCATCGACAACCAGAAGCTCCACTTGAGAAAGCTTTTCATGTTCATGTGGCTGTATATACTGTAGAGAAGGGAAACAATTAGAAGGCATGCACCAGTAGAGTTTGTGATGTCCACCATTTCAACAGTAAATAGTGAGTAACGTCCCATGATATATTGATATCACCAATGGTACCCGTGATGTCCAACAATTTCAGTAGGGATCTCACATTAACTTGTGTGACATTTAAAGCTAGCAAGCCAAAGGGAAAAAAATTCTGAAGTTTTCAGTTGAATTCAAGCCATACTTGAGCATAACTCACACCAATATTTTCATGGAAAAGATGAACGGATAGTAAGGATTAAGAGTATTAAGATTTCTGCCCTGTTCCACTGTCAGATTCTTATCTACATTTTTTCACATTTCCTTTTTTTTCTTTTTTTTCTTTCTTTCTTTCTTTCATTTTTTTTATTTTTTATTTTTGAAAATTGCATGCATTCTTATCTACAATCAGACATTAACAACCAAAAATAAGCACCACAAATATGGCAGGAGACATGATAAGAGCATTCACAAGTTGAACTTGTAGTAGCACATGACCAACATGAAGTTGATGAATTACATAAAAGGTCAAACTCACGTTATGGAAAGCAAAATACAGAATGATAACAGGGGTTGCTATCATATACAGCTCAAAGATGCAGTGAAAAGATGACTTTCAGAGATCAATAGCTTTTTTTATCAACAAATGAATTTTATTACAAAAAAAAAAAAAAAAAACAGCATGAAGGCAGGAAACACCAGCACCATCTATCCAAAACAACATATGCACCAACTAGCCCCCAAAACTCCTTTAATACAGATCCCATGAGCGGACAAGACGTCTACCTCTATCTATCACCCCAAGAAATTTATTAATGAAAGTTCAGTTAGCCAATGTTTTGAAAGTGAAATTGGATCATAAAACCACAAGAAAATTGAAATCATAAATTGTAAATCGCAAATCATAAAATCGTAGAATTTTTGCCCTTATGCACAAAATACAGAAAAAAAAAAAAAAATCTGAAATAATATTCATAAAATCAAAAAAATGGGATACAATCAAAAATTCATTATTCTATCATTCCTTTATAGATAGTTGTAGAATATCTTACTACCACAATTTGTTGGACATTATTTCAATAGAAGTCAAGCTAAATGTAGCTATATGACTTATTTCATTAGTTCCAAGATTTTGGTAAAGTCGTTAACAAAACTTTCAAGTTGAAAATTTTGACTGCAAATGAAAGAATAACACTATCAAGAGATTGAGATGATTAGAAGTCTAAAAAGATTTTCTGAAAAGTCTTAACTCTTAAGGACAAAAATGAAAAAAAAAAAAAAAAAAAAAAATGCTTTTCAAAAGTGTGCCCAACCATCAATTTCAAGTCTAATATAAACATATCGTATACTTGGCATATCAACTTAAACCCAAAAAGGGATTGCCACCACCAACTTGATAGACTTCAAAATAATGTTCACCTCAAAGCATAAACCCTGTCATGTTTTAAAGACGAAGTCATAAAGGTTACGTTCCTAGTGAGGCCTTCGAAAACAAATCTAACCAGATAAACCTTTTGAGTTTAAAATCACATAATGAAACCCTAGATAAACACAACCTGAATTCAACATACGTGACAAAGAAAATCCAGAAATTACGTATAAGTATTTAAGTTGAGGTTAAATCCCAACCACCATTACCACAATACATATAGGTCAACATGACCATGACTGTCCATAAAAACATACCAGATAAGTCATTGATTAATTTAGTAAATCGACCAATTAAGAGGTAAGCAATCATAAAAATAAAAATAAAAAAATAAAAAGCTCCACAATTTATGGATTCGAATCATTTTGCCTAAGATTTGACTTAAATCACAAATTGAAAATTGAAAATTGTAGGATTTTGAAAATTATACAGTTACCCCTTCCTGTCCATTAGAGATAGAGATGTTATGAAGATGATAAAGAAAGTATCAAAAGGCTTATCATTGCATGTTCTTCAGTTTGAAAGGAGTTGCAACATGTTGAAGAAGATTGTTTCCATAGCAGTTTTGACTAGCGGAAAGGACGAAAGAATCTCAGAAGAAGGGAAGTAACCTCCAAAAGGGTCCCCAACCTAAGCTTCTATAGGACTTCTTTGGATCTGGTTGCATCAGCAGATGGGGCCTTCATCATGAACATGATGGCCAGGGAAAGATGGTTTTTGTGGGTCTGATAAGCATTTGAGGCACAGATGAAGTACAGGTGCTTTTCTTCTCAAGGACTCTGTGTACAATACCTATTTAGGCAGGCGCAATATTTGTAGAGGCTAACATGTAGACAACCCTCTCAAAAAAAAAAAAAACAAGGCATTATAAGCCAACAATTGGTGAACGGGTATCAAAGCACTTGTATTTCTCTTGCTTAGTTGCAGCTGCAACGTTACTTCTACCTTTTCGTTCTTATAACTTTTTTCAAGATAATGAAAGAAAAGGAAATAAGAAATGAGAAGAAAACTGGACATCCATTCACCTGAATTGTCTGTCTGTGTTGTTTGTAGATATTTATCCGTACGGTAGCTTTCTTGAAGTCGGGATTGGCACTCTTCACGATATCATAGTCTAAATGTTCCTACAAGGTGTTTGATGAAGTGAAATTTAGAGGGATGAGGAAAACTAAATGGTGAACCAACATTCAGAATATAATTAAAAAAACCATAAAGACATGGGACTAAAAGAATAGGACAACGAAAATCATGGAAGAAACTATTAAATATATCAAAAGTGCCCGCTCATTTAATGGATGTAACAATTGATACAGAAACATATATCGCATCATCCAGTGATACAGTATCAAAGGAGATCAACTTTGGGTTCTGATAGTAAAGAAATTCAAAAGGAAAACTTGTTCTTAGAATTCGAGACTTCCAAAGTGAAATCTGATCCCTCCAACATGAACAACATTATTAAGGTCCTACGAGTTAAAACTTAAAAGAACAATGCAAGGAATAGGAGCACAAAGAAAAATGAAGAAAAGATCTCACCAAAAGACCAAACCTAAATCCTAATTCATTGGAAGTAGAGTTGCATTCTCAGTATATCAGCCACAACAGGGAAACAAGAACCACCAAAAGGAGTGTGCAGCCACAAAGTAACAAAATTAGTCCATCACAATAAGTGCCAAGTGCCCTCTTAGGCATCCACCTATAATGTTATATCATCTCATGACAAATAGGTATTTTTCTAAGAATTCATTCATGAATTTGTAAGGTGCTCAAAAGAAATATCTGGATTGTGATTATTTGATTTTCAGAACAAGTAATCAGTTGTTTTTTTTTTTTGTTGGGAATGTTACCCCATTCATTTTCATTAGGCATAGGATATAGATAATTATGAAAGGTTTACTTATAGGAATAAGGAGGTTTTTCTACTGATGGAAGAACTTTTTCCTTTGGAAGAAAGGAAAGGAAAAAATGAAAAGCAGAGGCAACCCACATCGAAAAGAGGGGCCGATGACAGATGAAGACGGGGATTGGACGGAAGTGAAGAGCAAGAAGAGATTTGAGATCAGGAACAATAAGAACGGTAAAGAGCTAGCTGAATACCTCACTGGATTCCCAGGGGAATGGCTGCCTGTGAACTTCTCTAGGGTTTTCGAACACACAGGGGTGGTCATGGAAGTGGTGATTCCTCAAGACAGATTTTCTGGTGAAAATCAGGGATTCACCTTCATTTGAATGAGTGCTACCAATGAGGTGGATAGGGCGGTGGAGTTGCTTGATGGAAAAAGCTTTAGGGGCCGAAGTTGAAGGTTCAAAGGGCTCGTTTTGGTCCGGAGGTTAAAAACAGAGAAGAGAAGGGATGAAGACGGGGAAGGCAGACATCCAGAGCGACTTATATCCCGGACTTTGGAGAAACTGGTCACAGCGGCGGTTCCACCAAGGGGATTGTTGAAGGGGTATCCTTCCGGGACGTCGTGGCAAGCGGTAATGGAGGAATTGGAGAGATGCTGACTACCAAAGCAGTAGTTGTCCCAAAGCGTCCAATCGATCATGTAGAGGGGAAATGGGTATGCCTTGAAGGCACAGGTGAGGAACATATAGTGCGGCCAAGACTGGAGCTAGTTGACAGGGCTTGGAGCACCCTACACAAAGCCATTGTGGCTATTACCAGAGGAGTGTCTATTCCGCAGCTTAGGAAGTGGCTAAAGTCAAGAGGTTTGGGGGAGAACAATTACTCTCTCAAACTGATTGAAGAAAAGGAGATCTGGATTTCCATTCATCCCAAGGTAGACTTAGATCAGGTGCTCTCCGCTGGAGATCTATGGAGCAACGGGCTGGTGGAGTGCCTCAGGAAGTGGACTGAGCACTCGATCTTCGGCAAAGAGGATTCCTAGATATCGATCAAAGGCATCCCGCTTGAACTGTGGCTCAAAGAAGTCTTCCTTGCGATCGGTTCTTGTATCAGTGAGGTGCTTCTCATCGACGAAGCTTCGGAAAAGGGAGAAGAGTTGGGTACCACCAGAATTTGTGTTAGGAGGAATAAACTGCAGCGCTCCCCCTCCCTTATCCTTCAAGTATCGCTGTACAAGGAGGAGATCAATAAGCCATCAGCAAGCTGGTCTGAAGTTTGGAAACGACGGGAGAGGAGGACGATGCTAGGCAGTCAGGCTGACCACGAGAAAGGGGAAGGAGGACCACAATTTCATTGCTCCAGGGAGCAGACCAGATCCTGGAGGTGTTACATGCCTTATTCCTAATTTTGGTTGGGAGGTGGACGAGGTACGATCCAATGAGGACACCTCAATCCCTCATCGGTGCTCCGAGTCCATATCGGTAGAAATATGTGCTGCTACGGACCTAGCTTTGGCGTTATGTTCGAGGCCCGATCCTATTTCCTTTCCTGAGGGTTCGACATATGGCAGCCTCACTTCAGCTTCAGATCAAAGCAGGGACACGTGTTCAAAGCAGACCCGAGAACTTCCTTTTACGGGTGATGTGTCTTCATCTTTGATCGACACTTGGCTGGGGTGTCAGCAAAAGGCAGAAAATGCACCTTCTAAGGCAACGCGTGGCACATGTAGGGATGGATCCTCGCACAACGAGAATATAGCCTCTAGAGCTGTTATTTGTAGCCACACGTGTGGACTACTTAGATCTGGCACGTTTGGAGTCTTCAGACTGAGCGGGACTCGTTTCACATGACACTCGTGTGGACTTTTCTTTAATGTCCACTTGTGTGCCGAAATTGCAGTCATAGGGAGGGTTTTCTTCAGGTTCTAAAGAGCTTGCTTCCCAAGTCTCTCAAGACTAGCGTGATCTCGACAACTCTGGCCTCTATCATCCTGACGCTCCTTGCTAACATATCGTGCCGGCTCCTAGGTTCGCACCTAGTGTTATCGATGTTGTTGAAGCTCAGTGGGACATTATGGAATCCTCGAGGGAGGAACCTAAGGAGGGATCAACGGATAGCGTATTTCGTGAGGAACGTCTCGTGGAGGAAGTCTCCCTGGAAGATGTGGTGGTCATGAGAGCTTCTCCATTGTTTGAGCGCGAAACAATGGAGAAGACTCAGCAGATGGCCAGATAGAAGACTCAGCAGATGCGGGTGGACTACAAATTGAACAACAGACAAGTGATGTGATATTTGTAGAACAACACAGATGGTCGACAGATGTGCTTAAGGGGGGTGGGGGAGATCAGTCTGTCCTTCAAAGCTCGGGAGGAGGACGTAACTGATTTCTACCATTTTGTCAAGCAGAAAGCACTGCAGAGATTGAGGGAAGGCGAGTTGTCCATGAGCAGGAACTCTCCTAAGGGTTGGAGAGAACTTAGCCTTGAATGCTCAATCAATTATGATGCTAATGGGAAAGTAAGTGAAAGAAGGCAAGATTGGGTAAGACCATATCTCAATGATCATTCTATCTTGGAATATCAGGGGTTTGGGATGCAGGGAGAAGCGAGCTCAGGTGAAGAAGTTATGCAAGAAGGCTAAAGCATAGGTCATCACCTTGCAAGAAACAAACCTATGGTACATTGATAAAGGTATGTTAGATTCTTTGTGAGGCGTATTGATGCAGGACAATTAACCACTTGCTCTAAAAGCTCGAACTGTTAAAGTATGACGAATTAATCCCTTTATCTCATAGCCCAGGCCCCACATCTCATGGGTTTGGACCTCGTCCGAACCTCCTTTGTCGGCTCCAAATCACATGGGCCACCCACCCCGAGTGTGTCCCTGCATCCCACTGGCTACCCCACTCGAGCTCGGTGTGAAATGCACATTAATCACCCCTGGTAAGGAGTCTCAAACACGGGACCTCCCCCGTGGGCCCCAAATCGCATGGGTCACCCACCCCGAGTGTGCCCCTGCATCCCACAGACAACCCCACTCGAGCCCAATGTGAAAACGCCCCTGCATTAATCACCCCCGGTGAGGAGTCTCGAACACAAGACCTCCCGTTGTGATACCAATTTGATGCAGGACAATTAACCACTTGCTCTAAAACTCGAACTGTTAGAGTATGGCGAATTAATCCCTTTATCTCATAGCCCAAGCCCCACATCTCATGGGTTAGGACTTCAGCCGAACCTCCTTCATGGGCCACCCACCCCGAGTGTGTCCCCACATCCCACGGGCTACCACACTCGAGCCCGGTGTGAAATGCGTATTAATCACCCCTGGTAAGGAGTCTCGAACACAAGACCTCCCCCGTGGGCTCCAAATCGCATGGGTCACCCACCCAGAGTGTGCCTCTGCATCCCACAGGCAACCCCACTCGAGCCCAGTGTGAAAATGCCCCTGCATTACGTATCTAATAAAGATTAGATTTCGGTTGATGCGGATGGAACGGCAGGAGGTATCCATCTAGCCTAGAACACAGATCTGTGGAAGAAGTTAGATTTCTTGGAGGGGAGTATTTCTTTATCTCATGTTCAATGAGGTTGCCACAGGTTTTTAGTGGGAATTTACAAGGGTTTATGGTCCTTGTACTCCCACTGATAGGGCTCGCCAATGGCTCGAGCCGGATGTTGTCAGGAGCAAATGGGACAAACCATGGTGCATTGGAGGGGATTTTAACATGGTCCGCTTTCTTCACGAGAAATCAAATGGAGGCCACGTCACTCGCAGTATGAGGACCTTTGCAGAATAGGTTTCTAAGCATGAACTTGTCGACCTTCCTCTTCAGGGGGCTAATTTCACGTGGACAAATGGCCAGCAAAATGCTATCCTCTCCCGTTTGGAGAGATTTTTAGTTTCTGCGAACCGGGTTGATAAATTTTCGTTGGTCGCTTAGCGGGGGTTACCTCGCACGGTTTTGGATCATCGACCTATTCTTCTAGAAGTCCCTCAGGAGAATTGGGGGCCCAAGACCTTTCAGGTTTGAGTTGGCATGGATGCAGATCGAGGATTTTAAGGAGCTCATTGTCGAATAGTGGAAATCTTTTGAGGTAGAAGGATTTGTTGGTTTCCACTTTTTCAAGAAGTTAAGAATACTGAAAGAAAAGCTCAGATTATGGAAAAAGGAGGTTCTTGGGGCTCAGGAGGCTGAGTTTGAGGAGATGACCAAAGAAATCTATGAGCTAGAATTGTTAGAAGAAGCGGATAGCCTCTTGGAGGAGGGAAGGATTAAAAGGACTGCCCTGTCTCAGTCCTATCAATGCTAGTAAAGCGAAGGAAGATGAAACCAAGTGGCGGCAAAGGTCTAGGCAGGTGTCGCCAAAGGAGGGGGATAAAAACACATGTTACTTTCACTAAATTACTAGTGCTCGGGCGTGATATTACCGAATTTCCAGCTTGGTCATAAACGGTGACAAACTTACCGATAAGGCAGAAATTTATGACTCTATCGTATCCTTTTATAGATCTTTGCTTTCTATGGAAAACTAGAATAGACCGCAGCCCGATAATTTGGAGTTTGATTCTACATCGGAAGCGGAAGTTGCATCCCTTAAAGCTCCTTTTTCGGTCGAAGAAGTTAAAGCGGCATTAGACTCCATGTGTGGGGACATCATGGATGGTTTTCCTATGGCCTTCTTCAGTTATCTTGGCAGCTCTTCGCTATGACATCATGGTCGAATTCCCTGAGCGCAGTAGATTGTCTGTGGAGTTGGTGGCATCATTCATTATTCTTATTCCCGAGACCGATTGCGCAGAGTAGCTTAAAGACTTTCGGCCGATCAATCTTATAGTGGGACCCTATAAAATCCTCACTAAATTACTTGCATTGCGTTTCTATAGAGCCCTATCTAAGGTGATATTGAAGAACCAAGGGGCGTCTGTGCTAGGCAAGCAAATTCTGGATAGTGCTCTAATAGCTCACGAGATTTTAGACATAGATAGCGGAAGCTGGATTGGTGTGCAAGTTGGATCTGGAGAAAGCGTACAATCACATCGATTGGGGCTTTTTGGACTATATGTTGCATCATTTGGGCTTTGGAGATAGGTAGAGTAGTTGGATTAGATCCTACATTCAGATTGCTACCTTTTCGATTATGGTCAACAATTCCCCCCACAATTTCTTCAAGGCTTCTTGCGGCCTTAGACAAGGGGATCCCCTCTCTCCTTATCTCTTTGTGGTTATTGGGGAGGCATTTAGCAAAATGATGTACAGAATAGAGGCGTCTGGTCTAGTCAACGGCTTCACTATACCGGATGAAGGTCAGTAACTTGCAGTATGCTGATGACACCTTGTTATTTTGTGATGCGGATACGACATTAGTTGACAATCTTCGAAAGGTCATTAGTTGTTTTAAAGCGATGTCAAGCTTGAAGGTTAACATCGACAAGAGTGAGATGTTAGGGGTTCATGTCCCACAGGAGGATCTTCTATGATTTGTTAAGGTCTTCGGTTGCAAGACGGGCTCCTTTCCTTCTACATATTTAGGTCTGCCCTTGTGCATTAGGAAGACGTTGATTCATCTATGGGACAAGGTATTTGAAAGAATCGAGAGGAATCTTTCGACGTGGCAGTGCAGATATATTTCCCATGGGGGAAGACTTACTCTTATTAAAGTTTTTTTCTCGAACATGCCGATATACTTCATGTCGCTCTTCAAATGCCCGGCCAAGGTGGTTGACAAACTAGAAAAAATGAGAAGGGACTTCCTCTGGAAAGGGGCCAATGTGGGGAAGAAGTTACATCTCCTCAATTGGGGAGAGATTTGCAAACCTGTGTCAGAGGGGGCGCGGGGATTAAAAGTTTGCGCGCTATGAATCTCTCTTCTTGGAGAATGGCATTGGAGATTTGGCACCGAAGTGGGGAGGTTGTGGAGGGAAGTTATTGCCTCTAAATATGGAGTGTTCGAGGGCGGTTGGTATATCAAACAGTCGTCATTATATCGAGCATCGGGTATATGGAAAGGGATCACGATTCACAACGACTGAACATCTAGTTCGAAGCAAGGTTGCCTTTGCTCTTGGGAATGGTTCTCGCATCCACTTCTGGGAGGACATTTGGTGTGGCGATACGGCTCTTCAGGAGGTTTTTCCTAGATTGGCTCTTGTTGCCCCGGACCGCCTTATTTCAGTGGCCAGTTGTTACTCTTTCGTGGGTAACGCGATTATGTGAAGGCCCCCTTGTCGCAGGAACATGAATGATGCAGAGGTAGCTGATTTTATCGCTCTGTTGGATTTGTTGAAATTCTTGGTCCCATCGTCGGACAATGATTGCTTGATTTGGAGAGCCTACCCTTCCGAGAGATTAACAGTTCGCTTGCTATTTTAAGCGGTATGTTCCACAAATCCCTCCACAGGGCCATCTCACCCTTTCTACCACTGGTTCTATGAGGCTCCTCCAAGAGTGGTAGGTTTTTTTTTTTTTGGCTAGTTGGGAGAAAAAGAATCTTAACGATAGATAATCTATAACACAAATCCTTAATTCTGCCAAATATGTGTTTGATGTGCATGAAGAACAGAGTATATTGACCATTTGGGAGTTCTTTTCTCAGTTATGCATGTGGCATGGGTAATGACAGAGTCGGTGGATGCTCTCCTATGGGCATGGCACGGTGGAGGTGGATTGAAAGGGGGAAAAATAGCTTGGTGGCTGCTCATTTTGGCAGTTTTTTGGATCATTTGGAAGGAACAGAACGACCGATGCTTTCGGGATAGATGCTTTTCTGTCGACGCCCTGATTTGGAAGATCGTTGGGCTGGATTCCTCATGTGGAAGCCTCAAATGTTGTGTTATAGTTGTCTTTCTCTTCTTTTTTCCTTGTATTCTTTTCCACCTTGCAGGCTTTTTGAATAAATTGCTGTTTCCTCTATAATTAAAAAAAAAATAGCGTGCAGAAAGTCTTCCCTGATGCTACTTACTATGGTCAGAGACTCAATGACTATGATGTCATGGGCATCCAAGATTAGTTAGGGACCTGAGAAGTTTAACTTTCTTGCAAATTGTATTAAAATTTCAGTGACATTATAGAGAGCATTATTCGAGACAACTCCCAGCAGGCTTTCTCTTGAGTTTTCTATAATAAGACGGATCCTTCTCTCTTATTGTATCTCTGAGATTAAATTGATAGTACCCGACTTGGGAGCCATTGTTCTCTAGTTCCCCAAAAGGCAAACAAGGTGGGGTTTCTATGGTTTCTATTTTCTGTTTGTTATTTGTCCTTATTTTGAGCACGTGTGGACCACGTGCCACTTAAGGTGATGAATGGTCTTGATAGTCTTTCTAAGATCCATGATTGTACATTGTATTTAGTGGTCTTCATAGTCTTTATAAGATCTATGATTGTACATTGTATTTAGTGGTCTTCATAGTCTTTACAAGATCTATGATTGTACACTGTATTTAGACAATGTCCGCATTCGTTGTACATTATACTTGGACAATGTCCACATTCGTTGTACATTGTATCTAGACAACGTCCACATTTTCTCATTCGTATTTATACCCTATTGATACATTGAAAAATAATAAGCATTTTCTACCCTTCATCTCTTTCATCCCTTCTTTTTTCTATATGATTTATGACATGGTATTAGAATGTGATTAATCCGGTGTGTAAGGTCCACTTTTATTTTCTACCATTGTGATGGATCAAAGTGGACCATCGATCATCAAGAGTTGGATTTAGGGTTTGATTTGAAGTCAAAGGATAGATTTGAAGACGAGTTGTGTGTGGAGATTTTTTATGGCCAAGATTGAAGATCATGTGCACGAAGGAAAGCCATAATACAAGTAAAGTCCTAATTATTCGTGTTTGTGGATTCGTATCATCCTAGGAGTTTGATTGTGCAGGGAGATAAGAGTGTGGAAGAGTACCGCTCTACCTTGCGAGGCATGTGGGAAGAACAAAATGTGTATCAATCATTGTCGACAGATTATGAGACTGTGACGGCAACATTGTTGTCACATATGCAATCACATAAGTGCTTATGTTATCACATATGTCATTTTGGACAAGTGATGTGTCATTCTAGACTAGTGGACTGGGACCGCATATGCTATTGAGGCATATGCAGTTATTGTGCCATTGGGGATTATGCGGTCACACAGAGAAGTGTGTGGTTGTATAAGTCACAGTTCTGCAGGTATGCCATCGCGTACACAGTATGTGATGGCATAACCTCTCATTCTAACTGTTGGAATTATTTTTTGCCTCATTTTCTCTCACTTTTCACCTGTACTGATGCAGGATAATTAACCACTTGCTCTAAAAGTTCGAACTGTTAGAGCATGGCGAATTAATCCCTTTTTCTCATAGCCTAGGCCCCACATCTCATGGGTTAGGACCTCGGCCGAACCTCCCTCGTGGGCCCCAAATCACATGGGTACCACCTCACAAGGGCCGCCCTTCCCGAGTGTGTCCCCGCATCCCACAGGCTACCCCACTCGAGCCCAGTGTGAAATGCGCATTAATCACCCCCGGTGAGGAGTCTCAAACACGAGACCTCCCCCGTGGGCCTCAACCACCCCGAGTGTGCCCTTGCATCCCACAAGCGACCTCACTTGAACCCGATGTGAAAATACCCCTGCATTAATCACCCCCGGTGAGGAGTCTCGAACACGAGACCTCCCGCTCTGATACCAATTTGATGCGGGACAATTAACCACTTGCTCTAAAAGCTCGAACTGTGAGAGCATGGCGAATTAATCCCTTTATCTCATAGCCTGGGCCTCACATCTCATGGGTTAGGACCTCGGCCGAACCCCCCTCGTGGGTCCCAAATCACATGGGTACCGCCTCACACGGGACGCCCACCCCGAGTGTGTCCCCGCATCCCACAGGCTATCTCGCTCGAGCCCGGTGTCACATGCGCATTAATCACCCCCGGTGAGGAGTCTCAAACACAGGACCTCCCCCGTGGGCCTCGCCCACCCCGAGTGTGCCCCTGCATCCCACAGGCGACCTCACTTGAGCCCGGTGTGAAAATGCCCTTGCATTATGTACGTAGGCACTCTCACCCCCTAGTTTCACAACTCTCTCTCTCTCTCTCTCTCTCTCTCTCTCTCTCTCTCTCTCTCTCTCTCTCTCTCTCTCTCTCACTATAACTCCCGTTCTCTCTTAAAATGACATCAATAAAATTTATGTTTTTTTTCACGTTTTTTAGTATATGCATTCATTTGAGTAGTTGTTAGTTGACCTATTATAGTCTAATAGTCCAATAAAACTATGCAAAAAATTCCCTACGCTCTTAGTCTTTTTAGTTTTTACATAACTTTTCATATATTTTTTTCCTTGAATTTTTTGGGTTTAAAAAAAATGTTGGGCTATGAGATCGCTTATGCCATTCGACAACATTGGATGGCAAAGAGGAATTTCATGTGTAAGACTATCACCCAAGGCAGTGCGGGCCTTCGAAACTTGGGTAGAATGAATCTGGCTCTCCTGGAGAAATGGTTGTAGCGGTTTGAGGCAGAGGAAGGGTGCTTCTGGTGTGAGATTATCACATTGCTAGTAAGTATGGTCTCAGGGAGGGGGTTTGAGAGGTAAAGGAGTCCTCTCTTTATAGGGCTTCTAATATATGGAAGTCGATAGCAACCTTAAGACTGGAGTTCTAGAAAGTAATCTCTTTTTCCTTAGGTGATGGGACAAGGGCCAGGTTCTAGGAGGATATTTGGTGTGACGATTATCCTTCGCATCAAGACTTTCTAAATTTGGCTTTTCTAGTGACTTTCGAAGAAGTGAAAGTGGCGGATTGCTTTTCTCGTTACGGCTCCTCGATGTGTTGGACGCCTCCCTACAGGAGGAATCTCTTGGACAGTGAGTTGGATGAGTTTGTATCCCTTATGGCCCATCTACAAAACATGTCTCCATCAGGGGAGGTTGACTCTATGGTGTGGAATGCTCACAACTCAGGTTGGTTCTCAATTAGATCTTTTTATAAGATGCTTTGTCTATGTGGGCAAGATTAAAGGGGTCCATGCATATCATTTTTTGTTCTATGGTGTGTTGCCAAAGATTGCTACTTTTGCTTGATTGGTGGGTTGGAAGAAGGCGTTGACGGTAGACAACCTCTAGAAAAGGCCCATACCAAACATTTATTGTTTGTGTATGCAAGCGGTTGTGTCCATTGACCCATGGTGTGTCGTAATGGTCATTAAGGGATTGTAAAGGGCATTACGTAAAGGTAATGGTGGCAACCGTTACACGTTACAAGGTCATAATGGTTGTAACGGCCGTTATGGGGAAAAATTACTCGTAACAAGCATTACAGCCCGTTACACCCTCCATAAAGGTCGTAACAGCCCCGTAATGGTCCATTACAGGACCGATACACGTTTTTGGGATTTTTTTGTCAAGAAGAGAGATAAAGAGAGAGACTGTAACGGCCGTTACAGCCCGTATCGTAAAGGTAACAGTGGTGGTTGTTACGGTCACCATTACCATTACGAAATACGTTGCTAATTGATCATCTTTTCATCTCATGTCCTTTCACTTCAAGGTGTGGATGCACATTATTTCTCTTTTAGAGATGCCTTAAGTTAGGTTGGGTACAATGAGGGACCCTCTTTGGGCGTGGCATGGGGGAGGGAGGGGGAAGAAAGATGGAGCTATATGGCATCTGATTTTACCCATCATGAGGTGGACCATTTGGGGCGAGTGGAAGTGTGAAACAGACGGTGTTTTCAGAATTCTTCAGGCTCAATCAAGGTGGTGGTGGCTTCTATCAAGGTGTCCATTTTTGAATGGGCAGCTCTTTTGAAAGTTGAGGGTGTTTGTATTTTGTCTACTTTAGAGTTGTAATCCCTTTGGGATCCTTTCCTTGTATTCTTTTCGTATCTTGCTTTCGCAAGTGGGCCTTTAATAAATTTGTCCATTATCCTCAAAAAAAATAGTTAATGATGTTGTATAGTAATGACAATATCAAATGGAAAATAATGTCTTGAAGGTTGAAGTAACCTAAACCTCATATGCTCATATAAACCTTGATAACGAGTGGTGAAAACAACATAAACATCTTGATCTAACTGTGACATGTGGCCCTTGACTTACAAATACCATTGTAGGCAAGCCAATGCAGGCAGGAAACATTAGATGATTCCCAACATTGCATGTGTAACATCTTTATATTCGAATTTGAATTTCGGGTATCAAGTTGTGCTGCAACATGATTGTGTGTATTCCAATTTCCAAACAGAGTTGAAGGGAAAAAAAAATAAAAATCTCCCTTAAAATAAGTCACTTCATAATGTATTTAATACTTGGTAACAATTAATGAGCATCCTCACAAGAAATAAATAAGAATCTACAAATGATGACATGACTTGCAGTTAATATATTTATTAATAACTCCATGATGATGGACAGACCCATTTCAGAGCCTCTGAGGGAGAATTTACCAACCTTGTAGTCTAGTGCATTGAATCCCTTGCAAATAAACTCAAACAGAGTCTTCAAGTTCTCCGGGCTGGGGGCAGTTACAAAAATATTTGAATACCTGAAATATTTACATGGACCTGCAGAAATTAACAAAAATACAAAATATAGGAACAATAATTGCATAAACCATTGTTCAGTTCAAGTATGCAACCCCGCAGCAATAGCTCCTGCAATTGATAAACCAAGAGCTGCCGATTTTCCACGTCCACGAGCAGCGATCAAAGCAACTGTGCTCCGAAGTGTTTTATCCAGAATTGCATCAAGGAATGTAATGACAGCTTTTCCCTACTCAAAATAATAGAGAAAATTATTGGCTGAGTTTTTGGTCCAGTTTCTCCTAGATTTAGACAGTAATGTGGTAAATTTTTAATAAGTAGCACGATAATAAGCATCGTGATATGTACCTGGTCCAATGTACAACACTTCCCAATCAAATGACCAACAGGAAAATCATCATGTAATTGCTCCTTCAGATTCTTCAAATCCCATTCTGTTTCTGACAGCCCTTCAGAGTCCTTCCAAAATCAAAGGAAGAGAGTACAAAGTTAATCAATCAACCACCAATCACAACTGAAATCCAGATGTCAATTTCTCCACAGAACTGAATACTAAATTAAAGTTCTTTCCCCAACTCAAAGTCAATGACCCAATGCAAGCCAAAACTACAGGCTTTTGCTCTCTAGCTACCCTGCCAATCGATGAAAAAAAGAAAGGAAAAACAAAATAAAATATAAAACACACCTCCTGAACAGACACAGGCGTAATGGACCTTATATGAGATGAGATTGGTAAAATATTTAGCTCATCATCCATGACCACGCATGCTTTGCATGATGCCAGCGATAAGAGGAAGCGTTCATTAAAGCGTGCAGCTGCCTCAGAATGAGACTCTGTCCGAAACCTCTCATGAACATCCTGAAATCAACAAAAACTACATTCATCAGATAATATAGCTAGAAAATCGCAATAGTTGTCTCTGCAGATTCTCTGAACCCAAGCTAAGCCTAGTCAATAGAAGATATCAGTACTTTGAAAGGACTTCCTTTGCCTGCTTCAGCTCAAATGAAATGGAATGAGAAAGTTGTAGGATAGGACATCCAACATAACAAGAAAAGCAACTATCCTATAAGGGGACTACTCAATGTAAATATGGCTAAATGGAACTTGTCCCTGGTGTTAGAAGAAATATGTGCTAGGGTTGACTGCCAAACTAACCATTCCAAGACATCTCAGCAAAACCAAAAAAGATCAATAAAAGGGTGAAAATGAATCTTCCCAAAAAATCATAAATAATATGCTACATTGATGAGGAAGAAAATACCCAAAAAAGCAAAAGAAATGGACTGAGGGGAATGCCTCTACCATAATCAATTGTCTCAAGACTTCTCCTATAGAAAGAGAAGCAGTGACCCCTCAATCCCCCAAGGATATGGTGAGAAGAGATCCATAAAAAAAATATATTAAAAAATTAAAAATTAAAAAAAGATCCAAGTAACTCTTCACCATGTATGGTAAGTGCTAATCTCCATGGAAGATGATTGTGTAGGTACCCATCTATTATACTTAGAAAATCCTCATCCTTTATAAGTAGGCCAAAGTACGATGTATTTTTCAAAAAAAAAAAAAACTATGTCTGCACTGACTTCCATTGGACTTGCTGAAGTCTTCAGGCTTATTTCTAACACTTCTATCCCCATTGATCCAGGGTTGCCTAGAGAACTACCATTAAAATTCAACTTCATAATCTGTCTAGAATATAGCTTCCATTTTCTATAATCTTAAGGTGGCCCTTGCTATTAAAGCATGAGGAGCGGTCCCTTGTCAGACTTACCACCTAAGTCGAGGAAATTCCTTGCATAACCCAGGGATCTTAAAGTTCCGACCGATAAGATTAGGGAGATCTCTCTTTTTTATCATGGTCAAGGTTCAAAACAAAGGCCAATAAGATCATTATCTGACATGATGATTTCAAATAAGAATCACTTCATCATAATGGCATTTGACTCATGTTACATGTGCCAAAGACAGTTAACCTAAAAAGTGACAGATTGATCCCATGCATGTCATTGAATGAGTTTGCTCACAGTTTAGATGACCCTTTTTTTTTTGAGACAATGTCCTTTAGATGACTCTATTACCTCATTGTTACTTAAGACTTGCATCCTAAAGGTCTTGTGTCAAGAACCAACCTAAATAAAGGCACACTTGGAAAGCAGCCAAGTAAAAGTTGAGCCATGTACAGGTTAGAGGAAGACCAAACATGATCACACATTGGTGATGATACGAAAATGTGGACATTCTGTACCAACCAAAAATTGAGAGCGCCTCGCGCAATGCTGCTACTCAGTAAGGGCTCTAAAGTCAAGCAGAGCTTGTCACTTTTTAGCCTACTCAATTAACCTCTGTAATGCATCCCATGTGGCTTAAATATACCTGCATCCTTAACATTTGATGCTTTGTACCTCGTTCATGTTTTAAATTCCCAAAAGTGCCTAAATTGTAGATCAACAGCATCATCATCATCATCTAAGCCTTATCCCAATTAAGTGGGGACAGCTACATGAATCATGTTCTGCCATTTGACTCTATGAAGGGCCACACCTTCAGTTAGACCATAGGTCATCAAGTCTTTTCTTACTACCTCCCCATACAAGTCCTTTTGGGCCTTCCCCCTATCCTTTTAGAGCCTTCAACTTGTACGGTTGTACCAACTCACTCCTAACAGGCACAATTCTTGGTAAACCTCTTGAAGGTTTGTGAACGAGCGATGACCGACGACGATAGAGACAAGTGATGACCGACGAGTGAATGATGACCGGCGAGCGAGCGATGTCCGACAACGATAGAGACATGTGTCAGGACAACTCCTTTCCCTTGGAAGATTGCAGAAATACCAAGGGAAAGGGGGTCGCACTAGAATACGTAAACAGAACAGGTGATCGTGTAGATCAATGCAAGGATGATCAAGATTCAAGGGACTGGAAAACAGTCACAAGGAGAAAGGAGAAGGGCCACAGAAACAACCTGGCAAGAAGATCAGCCCTATATCCCACCCTCTTTGTCAGAGGATATCCAGAGGGATGGCTCCCCATAAATATTTCAAGAATCTTTGGCCGAGCAGGAGCGGTGATGGAGGTGATAATGCCAAGGGATCAGCATAGCGAGCTTTACAGAGGTTTTGCCCTAGTGAGTATAAGCTCGGAAGAGGAACTGGCTAGAGCAGTTCAGATGTTACACGGCGAGAGATTCGGTGGTGTTCCAATGCTTGTGCAGAGGGTGAGGTTTGGCCGGACTACCATGTATAGGAAACCTCCCAGTTCAGAAGATAGGAAGACTCCAAATTCAGACCAATCTCAGAGACCCCCATCAATCGGATACTCGTTCGAAAATGCCCTCTTAAACTCAAAAGGGCCTTTGAAGAATAATCAAGATAAACCCTCCTCTACCTCCCTCAAAACAGTCAAAGAAAAACAGAAAGATCATCACAAGGAAGACTCGAGCGAAAGCGAAGCTGTAACTGAAATCCATATCGACTAAGAATCCTTCAAACGCTCAAAATCCGAGCTATCAGAAACGGTGGTGGCAATTGCTAAAGGAGCATCCATCTCACGGGTCAAAATATGGATCGAGGAATGCTGCGGATTCAAACCCAGCAACTACATCATTAAACCCATTGGCTACAATGAACTTTGGATTAAGGTTTGTCCGGGATTAAATCCAGAAATGTTAATCATGGCGGGAACTCTCCACAACGACGGCCCGATCACCAGAGTTTTGCGATGGGAAGAGTTCTCCTTCTTCGGGACGGAAAATGTTTGGTGCCTCATCTGGGGAGTCCTAATGGAGCTCTGGTCTGATGAATTCTTCATCAAGACGGCGGCAATCCTTGGTTCTTTCTTAGAACTGGACCCTAAAACAAAGTTGGGCGAAGAGCTATCAGTCATCCGAGTTCGAGTCAGAAGAAAGAAGGGATCCCCTCTCCCTCCCAGCATTAAGGTTTACGCAGACAATGGAATCATCCATCTCCCGGTGCAAAGAGAGGAGATTGACGGCATCACTCCCAGGCAGTGTTCAAATTATCGGCGATATTATTGATATATCGCCTAATATCGCCGATAATATCGGTGTCGCCAGTGCAACGACACCAAAACCCCAATATTTCGTGTCGCTTCCAGGTATCGCCGAAATATCGCCGATATTATCGGTATTTTCGATATCACGCCGATATGTCACTGTTCCCACCAACCACGGGTGGGAACTGTAGCCAACAACCCACTTTTATCGATAAGGGGTGGTCGTCGGCGAGAAAATCACAAAAAAGATAAGAAATACACGTTTTTGTGCCCGGATTTGGAGGAAGACACGAATTCAGCTGCTGTTGAGTGCAAATCGGCATTTCCGGTAAGATCAATCCTGAAAATTTCTTCTTCTTCTTTTTTTCGTCCAAAACTCTTCTGCGGCTTCTTGATTCCACTAGCGGGAAGAGATCTTGTTCGAAATTAGAGGGTTCTTTTGATTTGGGATGAGGAAGAGGGATTTTCAGGCTGAAAATCTGGAGAAATCGGTGGGAACGAGATAAAATTTTGAAAATTTTCGAACGGGAGAGGGATTTTGGGGGTTTTTATCGCAAATTGGGGATCGGGGCGTGAATGGGGATTGCGTACTTGGTTACTCAGCAGGGACTTATTGTACCGAGTACACTCTGTTGGGCCCACAGAGAATGTATCTGGTATATCCATGCGGTCCATCCGTTTTTCCATATTATTTTAGGGGTTGAGACCAAAATTTAAGTGTACCAAAAGATCAAGTGGACCACACCATTGGAAACATTTTGAATAATGACTTCTACCGTTAAAACTTTTCTAGGGCTCACAGTGATGTTTATTTCTCATCCAACCTGTTCATAAGATCACACAGACATGGATGAAGGGAAAAAACAAATAGAAGTTTGATCTAAAACTTCTGTGGCCCCAAAGATATTTTCAACGGTAAATGTTCATTTCATACTGTTTCCTATCGTGTGGTCTACTTGAGGTTTGGATATACTTGGTTTTTAAGCTCAAGATCTAAAATTATCTGTTAAAATGGATGGATGGAGTGGATAAAATACATAAATCACGGTGGACCCCACAGGTGAGCCTCGACGGTGCAGACGGTCTTCAAAAGACACCCCACCACGGCTCTGAGGGTGCAAGTCGATGCTCGGTGGGCCCACCATGATGCATCTGTTGTATCCATGCTATCCATTAATTTTGAAATATTATTTTAGAGCTTTATCCAAAAAATGAATTAGATCTAAAACTCAGGTGGACCACACCACGGGAAAACAGTAGTGATTGGATATCCACCATTTAAATCCTCCTAAGGCCCACTGTATTGTTTATTTGACATCCAATCTGTTAATTAGCTCATAAAGACTCGAATGAAGGGAAAAAACAAAGATCAGGTTTTTCCAAAACCTATATGGCCCCCAGAAAGTTTTTAATGGTCAAAGTTCATTCAACATTGTTTCTTGTAATGTGGTCCAATTGAGATTGGGATATATCTCTCCTTTTTTAATATATATTATAAAATTATCTACAAAAATAGATGGACGGCATGGATGAAACACATACCTCGTGGTGGGGCCCATAGAGCACGGCAGGGGAGTAGCCAAATCCGTTTCCGCCGCGCGTGGATCAGGAACGCGAATTTCCTACGGAAGCCTTTTCTCCTGTTCCAACACTGCAAGCTTAGGTGGGGCCCACTGTGATGGTTGTGAGAAATCCCCTCCGTCCATCCGTTTTGTGATTTCATTTTAGGACTAGTTGTAAAAAATGAACGGTATCCAAAGCTCAAGTGAGCCGTACTAAAGGAAAATGTAGTTTGGGAAATTCCTACCGTTGAAACCTTCCTGGGTTCAATAGTGATGTTTAGATGCCATCCATACCGTTAGTAACGTCATTACTATTGGGATGAACTGAAAACAAAAATATTGGCATGAATTAAAACTTCTGTGCCCCACGAATATTTCAACTGTGGATGTTTAATTATCACGTTTGAGGCTCACTTGAGCTTTAGATACGGTTCATTTTTGGCATCATGTCCTAAAATGAACTCACAAAACGGATGGCCGGGAAGGATTTTTCACAAACATCACAGTGGGCCCCAGCAATGGGGATAGTGATCCACCGTTCAAAACTTCTTAGGGGCACAGAAGTTTCCGATCAAGCTTATATTTTTGTTTTCACATCATCTATCTCTATGTTAACTTATGAAGAGGCTGGATCTAAAAAAATACATAATGGTGGGCCTTATATATGTTTCAACGGTGGGTGTGACTGATCCACAGTTTTACCGTGGGTCCACTTAAACTTTAGATCTATCCACTCCATATAACGGTGGGCCAATTGTGAAAGGAGTGATGGACAAGATCATCAATAATGTTAACGGTTCGCTTGGATACACCATTTGGACTGCTAGGATCATTCCATTAATGTTATTTTGGGATTAGGGTCGTTACCACTGTGGATGAATCAACCCCAATTTAGAGAATGTGGTGAACTACCACCGTACTCTTGCCAAATTGATATTTGAATAGGTCCTGGCATTTTTCCAGTGGTGATGGGTCATCCACATTCCAATATACACGTTGCATAGATTTACTGTCCCAATGGTGGTCCCCATTGTTGATCGACCATGGACTAAAATAAGACTACGTTTGATCTTAACCATCTGATTTTGCTGATTGAATATCTGACTGATAACAGATGCGAACTGTCCATTTTTGTAACCATCAATCAACAGTTAGAATCGTTTAATCTTTATGATATTTGGGCTATGCTCCATCCACCACGGGCCTAACAAATTGGACGGTCTGGATAACATTCAGAAATGCCACGTCCTTGGGAATGAGTCACCCCATTCAAAAACTATCACTGCCGATATGTGGCCCCACCTGTGGGCTTTTAAAGTTATATGTTTCATTTTTTTATCCAGTACTCTATAAGAGAGTTCCTCAATTGGTACAAGCAGGGGATGACCTGGGAAGAGTACTGCCAATATGTTGGGCAGCAGTACTACTCTCAACTGCCATGGGATCCGGACAATGATTACGAGCCACCTCGTCACTCTATGTGGGGATGAAACATGGCTAGAAATGTGTATTTTTTTCAATTCATTTACTTTTGCATGTTTTAATTGTTATAAGCTTGCATTTGTATTATATAAACTAATTTTGGTTACTATCTGAGTGATTTCTTACGACAACGCATACTTTTTGGCCCCCATTAAATGGAAACTTCTAATTTAATGCATTCTTTTTACAAAATTTTCATTCCTGAATATGTAAATATGTGTATTTAGGCATGTCCTGAAGTTTCATTGAAAAATTCCACCATTTTCCCCATATTTCCCCCTTTTTCCCTGCATTTCCGGTTATCAGCGATATTATCGACGATAACGATATTATATCGTTATCTCCGGCCAACGAAACTTGTAGCGATACTGACAACTCGAACACTGCTCCCAGGTGGGGAGATTTCTAGCGTACCAGGGAATGTCGCCCGCCTCCAAAACCTTCAATCACAGAGATTGGGGAAGATGGAGTACAATATCCAAACTCCTACGGAGAATGATCGGCTCAACCGTGTATGCCAGCTCATTCTCATGGCACACGTGTTCCGCCTCTCCACAAGGTTCCAACACGTGTCCTTGAGATGTGCGATCGAACAAGTGTAGGGCTGAGATCACCCGTCTCCAGTCTCTCTCGGCTCAAAATCCTAGAGCGCCTGCCTAGATGTCAGTCTCTTCGCTGACACGTGTCCGCAAGAGCGTGGATTTGCGACACGATAGCCTTTACAACTCTCTGCCTCAAGCACGCGAGGCATCCAACTTGCGACATGACAGCCTACCCTCTCCATCACGTGTTTGTGCCTCTTCTAGATCGTGACACGCTATCCAGTGCATCATCCCGAGACCCTCTGTCGGATCAGGTCCTCCTTTTCCCCTGAATTCGGGTTCGGTCCCAGCAAAGGACAGAGACTTAGCCACTTAACTCCTCCTTGTCCAAACCTTAGATCCCAGACCACTTCCTTCCTTTTCTTCTCAAGCCTATACCCCCGCCCTTCCTCTATGGCAACCCTACCCTTTATCCTTCGATCCTCAGAATTCCTTCCAACTCAGGGCCCCTCATCCATCATCCTCCTTCAATGGATCAAACGGAGATCCTTGATATCCTGCCTCCGATCCTCAGTCATCATCTCCCCCTACCCCTCCCTCCCCTCTTTGCGATTGGTCAGATCTTGGTCCTATTACCCTTTTCCGAGAAGGAACAGAGTCCGACATCATCGAAGTCAAACCCTTACAGATGTGGTCTTGCTGTTTAAACGCTCAGGTGGAAGTCATCGATCAAAAGACCGTCGAAGAAATTGCCAGATCCGAGTTGATCCATACAATTCATCGGAAGAAATGGATTAGAGATGTTGTCGGCCATGTGGGTCGTACGTTGGGGTTATCCTTCGGGGACCACCCAAAGGACTTCATAGCTCTACTTCATTGCATAGAGAATAGAAGCCACCCTCTCTCAGAGCCCAGAACCCCGACGAAACCCATTCCCAGGGCTTCCAGTAACAGGGAACTCCAACAATTAACCTCCAGTGTTGGCCATGCTTCTCCTCCTTCTGCCATCTCTGGAAGACAAGGCACCCAGGGAAGATCGGTTTCTCAATGAGAATCATATCCTAGAATGTTAGAGGTGTGGGCTCAAAACAGAAAAGAAGAATGATCAAGGAAACCGTGGGAAGAAGAAATCCCGATGTCCTCTGCTTTCAAGAACGAAGGTCCCTCTCTTCAAGGACGAGCTGATGGCCTCTCTCTGGAAGGCCAAAGATGCCAGATGGGTCACGCTTGATGCAACGGGCTTAGCAGGAGGAATTTTAACAGCGTGGAAATCCTTTGAGTGGGGTCTTCAGAAATCGTGGGCAGGAACTTTCTCAATAAACGTTATCCTTCGTAGCAAACTGGACAATCTTCAGTGCCTTATAGTGGCGGTTTACAGTCCTACGCTCGATGCCAAAAGGCCAGCATTCTGGAACAAGCTTTCAGGGTCAAGACACTCTTTTGTTGGGCCCTACTGTATCGTTGGTGATTTCAACATCACCAGATACCCGGAAGAGCACTCCAGGAGCAAAAAAATCTTCCTCAGCCATGGGAGATTTCTCGGAGTGGATAGAATCGCAGGAGCTAGTCCACCTTCCTCTCCTTGGAGCTAAATTCACTTGGGCTAATGGGAGGCTGCATCCCATTCTCTCCAAACTCAACAGATTTCTGATCTCGCCCGAATGGCTGGAAGCTTTCCCTTCTGTTTCTCAGGCTGTCCTTCTGAGAACCACTTCCGACCACTGGCCTCTTATTCTATCTGATGAAATCAACAACTGGGGCCCTAAACCATTCAAATTCGACCCCTCCTGGGTTCTAATTGAAGGCTTCAACAATCTAATTTCTGAGTGGTGGTCATCCTTTCAGGTTGAAGGTTTCACGGGCCACAAGTTGATGGCTAAGCTGCGTCTTCTCGAAAAAAAAAACATTAATCAATGGAAGTAGTCAGTCCTCTACAAAAGAAAAGCTGAAATGGACTCCTTCGTAGCTGAAATTCAAAAGATTGATGCAGATGCTAAAGTCTCGCTGATGTCCACAGAGACGCTGGGTCGGAGGATTAACCTCATCCAACTCATTTCCGCTAGAGCCCTGGAAGACGAAATTTCCTGTAAGCAAAAATCCAGGGCCAAGTGGATCAGGGAGGGAGATAAAAACACCAAGTATTTCCACAGCATCGCTAGTATGCATGCCAGAGCCAATAAAATCTCCAACATCGTAGTTAATGATGAGAGCATCGAAAACAAAGATCAGATAGCTGCGCAGGCACCAGCATTTTGCTACCCTCCTCTCAACTGAAGATTGGAATAAGCCGCAACTACACCTGCTTCAAGTTGATAGCATCGACACTAATGAGGCTTCTTCTCTCGAATCCCCTTTTTCTAAGGAGGAAGTGAAGGAGGCCATCGACTCGCACCGGGGAGACAAATCTCCTAGCCCCGATGGTTTTCCCATCTTCTTCTTCCAATCCTTTTGGAATGTGATCAAATCTAATATTATGGCTTTCTTTGCAGAATTCCATAATAGAGGGAGACTCTCTCCTGGCCTCGGTGCCACTTTCATCTCCCTCATCCCAAAAGTAGCGAAAGCAGCTTCATTCAGAGAATTCAGGCCCATCAGTCTTATAAGAAGCCCATACAAGATTCTAGCTAAAGTCCTCACTACTCTGATGAAGAAAGTTATTGGCAAAATCATCTCAGCCAATCAAAATGCATTTATTCCTAGAAGGCAGATTGTGGACTGCAGCCTAATCACCAATGAATGCCTTCATTCCAGCCACAGCTCGGGCCTAAAGACCATCTTCTGCAATCTCATCGAGAAAGCGTACGACCACATCGACTGGAAATTTCTTCTATATATGCTTCATCGAATGGGTTTCTGCCCCAAATGGAGAAACTGGATGCGTGAGTGCATCGGTTCAGCCCATTTTTCCATCCTGCTAAATGGAACCCACAAAGGCCTCTTCAAAAGCACCGGAGGGCTGCGTCAGGGCGACCCCTTATCTCCCTTCTTGTTCCTTATCGTGGGAGAGGCGTTATCTTGCATACTTCATAAAGGTCAGCAAGAGGGAACTCTCCGTGGAATCCCAATCCCATCTATGCCAAATCCAATTTCTCACGTTCGGTTTGCTGACGACATTCTCATTTTCTCAGAAGGCAGCACAGACAAGATTGAAAATCTTCGCACAACTTTATGGTGTTTTGAAACTGTCTCAAGGTTGAGGAACAATTTAGCCAAATCTAAAATGTATGGGATTAATTTGGAAGATGGAGAGCTCGATAGGTATGCTTCGTCTTTTAACTGCTCATCGGCCTCCTTCCCGACCTCCTTCGTGGGCCTCCCCTTATGCGTCAGTCCCCCTCCGAAGTCCCTCTGGTCCAAAATCCACACCAAATTTGAGAAGATGCTCGCCTGTTGGAAGTGTAGGTACCTCTCGCTGAGAGGTCGCTTCACGCTCATTAAAGCGGCCTTGTCCAATCTTCCAGTTTACTATATGTCCCTATTTAGATGTCCATCTTTTGTCCTGGCATCCATCGACAAGCTGAGACGGGACTTCTTGTGGTACGGCAAGGCTGAAAAGAAGAATTTCCACCTTCTCAATTGGAACGAGGTGTGCTTTCGTTTCCAGGATAGTGGAGCAGGGGTCAAGAACCTAAGGATCATGAATCAGGCCTTAATTGGCAAATGGATTTGGAGGTTAGGGTCGAAAAAAGGATCCCTATAGAGTTCCCTCATCAAGAGCAAATACGGCTACTCTAATGGTAGTTGGTGGACTAAAGAGTCTACATACTATAAAGCCTCCCCCGTTTGGAAAGGTATCCTCCACATGAAAAAGACTGTGCTGTTAGGTTTGGGGTACGAGCTCGGCAAGCGAAACAACATCCGCTTCTGGGAAGACATGTGGTTAGGCTATTCTCCCCTAAAAAATCTTGTTCCCAACATTTTTGCCCTCGCTCCCAACAAGGCTATCTCCGTCGCTGACTGCTTAACAATGTCAACCGGTAAGATGGAATGGGCTGTTATCGGCAGAAGGAATCTCCAGGATTAGGAGATTGAAGAGTACTCAGCCCTCATGCAATGCATTTACAAAGCCAAGCCCGACAAAGACTCCGAAGATAGGCTTATTTGGAGATGGGATAAGTCCAAAAATTTTTTAGTTAAATCTCTCTACTCCGATCTCCTCCTCAGCAATCCAGTTTCCTCTCCCAGCGTCCCGACCCCATTTATCTGGAAGTACTCGGCCCCTCCTAAGATTGTGTGTTTTGGCTGGTTAGTAGGAAAGAACAAGATCTTATCTGTTGACAACTTGATTAAAAGAGGGATGCAGCTAGTGAACATTTGTCTATGTTGTATGAGAAACGAAGAAACAGCAGCGCATCTATTCATCCACTGCCCCTTTTCTGTTAAAATTTGGTCCGATTTCTGTCTCCAATTCAACATGAGTTGGTGCTTCCCAGGTTCTATTACATCCCTTCTTCCCGCTTGGCATGGGATCAACATTGAGAAGAAAAGAAAGCGCATTTGGAGAATGGCAATCCTTGCCATATGGTGGTCTATTTGGTCTGAGAGAAATAACAGATGTTTCAGGAACTTATCCAGTTTTGCAGATATAGTTTGTTCTAAGGCAAAGAGTCTGATTTTCGAATGGGCTATCAATGTTTCTGCTTTAAAGCCTTCTGATCTTCTGTTTTGGGGAGGTTAGGCGAGTCTGCGCCCTCAGCAGATTCCTTTCCCTTTTTTTTTGTAATCTTTTCTCCCTTAATATAATCGTTATCTTTCAAAAAAAAACAGGCACAATTCCTGGTCTCTGCTGCACATAGCCAAACCATCCAAGTCTACTTTCCCTAATGTTATTAGCTATTGGTGCAACTCATATGTTCCCTCAAATGCATTCATTTCTAAATTCTATCCTTGCTCGTCTTGTCACCCATCCATCTCAACATCCCCATTTCAGCTAACACTCATTCTATAACATGTTGTTCCTTAACTGCCAACATTTTGTCCCATAAAGCATGGGCTGGTCTTATAGTTGTCCTATAAAATTTCGCTTTCAGTTTGAGTGATTCACAATGATCACATAAAACTCCATAGGCACATCTCACTTCCACCCAGAGGTGGGCACAATCCGACTTGATCCGGCCAAGTCAACTCGTCCGACTCGTTCAGATCCGACTCGACCCGGAACCGAATGGGTGAGTCGCCAAACCGAGTCGGCTTCGCCCAATCCGAACTCAAACCGAGTCGAGTTCTAGTTACCCAGTAACACGACCAAACTTGATCCGGTTAGACTCGACTCGATCCGAAACCCGACTCGACCCGACCCTCTAACCCTGCACGCAGCACCCTACCTCAACCCGATCCCAAACTCTCTCTCTCCCTCCCTCGTCCTCCTCCTCTTCCAAGCCCGGCAACCACCCACCACCATCACCCTCCTCTTCCTCCTCCTCCTCTCTCCTCTCCATTCCCTCCCTCATCCTCCTCCTCTTCCAAGCCCGGCAACCACCCACCTCCATCACCCTCATCCTCCTCCTCCTCCTCTCTCTCTCTCCTCTCCACTCCCTCCCTCATCTCTCAATTCAACTCGGTGCCAACTTGACCCGACTCGGTACTTCTGACTGGATCGGACTCCGTCCAAATCAGTCCAAGCCAGACCGAACTCGAATCGAGTCAGGCATGTTGGACTCGGTCTCGAGTCGGATCGAGTTCGGGTCAGGCCTATTTCAAAACCGGATCGAGTCGAGTTAGCCCTAACTCGGTTCGACTCGACTCGATGCCCAGCTCTACTTCCACCCAGCTTGAATTGTATGGGCAACATCTTTCTCAGTCTCTCCACTCATGAATTATTGACCTAAGATGTCGAAAGTGGGCATTTTGGGAAACTTCTTGGTCAAGAATCTTGACTAATTCCTCATTTCTACTTCCATAGTTACTACAATTGCTCTCCATATACTTTGTTTAGTCTGACTAATTTAAAATTACAATTGATTCTACGTCAACATATTCGAAAGATTTAAATGAAAGGAATACATTTCGGCTAGAACCAGCAAAGTTCATTTCAGATCAGTTCAAATCTATTCGGGGAGCAACCAACGTGTCCTACTCATCAGTAACTCACCTGTTAACATTTCATCGATGGCTTAGAAATAGACAGCTAAGAACTCATTGTGGTTCTGACAGTCTATTTCAATTCACATGGCCATCTGATTGGACTTGTGGGCCTCGCAGTCCAATCCGACATTCTTTTGGCCCATCTGAGTGATCAATTAGATGTTTAGAGTCAAAGTCAATAGTACAGTTTGTGGGGTCCATCTCTGGACCTACTTACATAGACAGGTGGCCTGATGCATCAACATTGCTAGGCGCCTATCCCTCTTTCAAATTGTCTTTTTTCCTTATCTTATTCTTTCAAATTCCATAAATAGATTACAAGGTGTGTAAAATAAGGTATCAGGGACAAATGAGATTGAATAGGTGATAGGATTTATTGGAGATGCGAAGCGGAATATAATTTTCTCCGAATCCAAAAACAAAAATCCCAATCCCAAGACCTCCCAAGTCTGATCATGTAAAATTTCTAAAACATGCAATGTAAACTCTGCGGTGTAGAATGATCCAATGCCAATTACGACCTTCCAACCTAGGAGGTCTCTTCCCGATTGATCCTAGTATGGGAGAGGTCATATGCAACCAACCTTTCCCTTTGGTAAGGGCCAAGGGAAAAGCATACCGTCCACCCAAGTGTGATCAACGAAGGAGAAGAGGATAAAGATGTGGACGTCCCAAGGGGGAGACGTCCAAGGCTTCTCTTCCCTCTCCTTTGGGATAGGATTTATGTAAAGGAGGAATCCAGGGTTTCAAGGGTACACCTAGCATGGTGCTCCACCACCCTAAGCACTTCTTTGTAACCTACCGTGAGGGAAGTGCATCACGCTACCTCATCCATGCATATACTCATGATCCAATCCCTCCACTGCCACGGCGTATCTACTAACAATCATATCCCATGCCAATCAAAAGTAGACCATCAAATCTGGGCCATCAGGTTATAATCAAGTGTGATCAAAGTTATTTTAACGGTTAAAACAAAATTTTAATGGTTAAAAACCCGTTTAGAACTTTTCAAGTGTTGGGTCGAGCAAAAAAAACACTTGATGATTACCTGATCTATGCAAATCAAAGCCAAAAAACATGTTCCTATGCAAACCAGTGGATCCCTTGTTGGCTCTCCTTATTTAAGTACTCAGCTACGCCCACTCTATTCACCTCTACATGGACCTCGTAAGAAGAGCCAAATCCGACCAGTAAAGAACCCTTACACGTCCTCAGGTCTAAAGATTAACAATCTTTCATGCATCATCAAGTCATGATCTCATGATCACAATCCAGGCTGATGGGACCCCAAGCTATTGACTTGATCTCAATCCGCCAATGTAAGTAACTTAAACGTCTGACCCAGAATCCTTTGTTCATGGCTCACTCACACTCCAGTGCAAGGTAAGGGCAAGGCATAAACTGACAACAAGTCGGCTCTCTGGTAGTGGAGACTATCCATCCTGACCCAAGTCAATCCCCTCACACAAGATGATCGTACATCTCATAAAGGAATGTCCACGGGTGTGTCCCATGCACCTCTGACGAGTATGGTTTAACGGGGTACTAAGATCCATGGACCATGATCCTCCCTGGTCAGTGACCGTCATATCCAATCTCAAGTTCCCAAGGACTACTAGAGGAATTGCTCCACGACAAACCCATAATATAGATTCAACATAACACTACACTAAGGATCATCAGGTTGTCCACCAAGGACTCATAGTCATCATGATCTATGGCTAAGACCACCCTAGTCGCATCCACATGGATAGTGGAATAGGGCTCACATTTGTTTTTTAGGGTACTGGCTCCAACTATAGGTGGAAACTAAATCCAAGCAACTCTAGACAGTGGGTTGCACAAATGCAGGCATACTCACAAAGCGATGGACATAGACATTAAAATTACACAGGTAAAATTAATATGCCCTGAAGTGAAGACTATATGAGAAGAAAGTCAAAAGTACCCATTTAAGCAAAATGAGGGTAAGGCCATAAGCAAAAAAAAAACGTGTAGTGATGCATGCATGGATAGTTTTCTTTTTCAATATTCTTATGTTTATAATGCATGCATGGATAGTTTTCATTTTCTGAATTCTTATGTTTAAATTGTTAAGCATCAAAAATGGAAACAAAAACTCTTATTTGAAACTGAAAGAAGCTATTGGTCGTATGAGAGGAGGCCACAACTTGTGTTTTAAGTATCAGTATCAATGACCATAAAACACCCTTGGGATTCGGAAATATTGCATGTATCAGGAAATGTATTGCTGTTTGAGGGAAACATTGAGCAAATTGATGGACTTTTTCGATGAAAATTTTAGGAGATGTTAAAACATAAAACTCAAAAGATGTGATTACACACTTAGAACTCAATTGGTTTTAGAGAAAAACTTTGATAATTTGGCAAAGTGTGATGGATGATACATTGGGGCCAATACAGGTTTTCTTCAACAGAAAATTTAAAAAAAAAAAAGTTGTAACAGCCTTTACGGCCCGTATCATAACAGTAACAGTGCTGGCCCTTACAACCACCGTTACCATTACAGAATACTTAGCAAATAACATTGGCCAATATTATCAATACACAGCATACCTGTCGAGGAATAAAACTGCGGGAAAAAAATCTCCCAAACGAACACTAACAACCAACAAGAATAAAATTCGTGTAGTGATATGAGGGAAATGAATCCATACCATAACCATAGTACAGAGACTAGTAAGAGAGGAGAGAGAACGAAGCAGCAGGACCACCAACCCACCACCTTCGACTGTCTCAATAGTTCTTGCAAGGAGATTAGGTGTCACAGCCTCAAAGTCCTAAAAAAAACAGTGTAAATTGTGTGGTAAATTACACAAACGAAGTGATATATTACAGGCTACAGCACCAATGGACTGAACATTATAAAGAGAAGATGAGCTCAAATTTTACAGTAAATAGCTAAGGAATGTTAGAAAACCTGTAGAATGCACATGCCAAAGGTATTCCCAAGGATCCTTTCTGAATCTTTGTACAGGCAATATGTTAACCCTCCACTTTCAACAAAAAGTGAAAAAGGATCGACCTTCTCGGGATCTAGAAGTCCACTTCGCATCAATTTCTTGATCTGCTTTCCACGTTTTTTCTTGTGGCTGGAAAACAAAATCCCTCAATCAGAACAACATAAGTAGATTCTTTGCTAAAACGAGTTAGGTTCCAAAAGACAATTTTAACAAAATAATAGTAATAAGAAAACTGAAAAAACAATAGCTGCATTAGGAATATAGTGTTCCTTCGAAGAGATTCCTGTAAGCTGTATATTCAAATGAAATTTCATAAGCTGTGCACAAGTTAAAAAGCTTTCAATGCCTTGTCCTAAGAACCATGGACAAGAGAAATGCAGTTTCTACTTGTGAGCCACATAAATCCTATTGCAGTCTTATCGTGGAAAGGTTTTCCTTAGAGTTTCTAGTAGCACTTCATATTGATTTCTATAACGAAACTTACAAGATGTCTGAATCTTCGTGCAACACTAACAGCAACTATGACCCAGATTTTGACAATCTTTTTCTTATACTTACGATGTAGGCCCATGGCCCACCTAGGCCACTGTAGGGCCCAACAATAATGTAGGCCCACAGCCTACTATAGAGCCCAACATGTGCTGATTTTTGGACTATTTATTTATATATTTGGGAGCTTAAATCAAGGATCACATTTTATTATTTTTGGAAGATATGAAACCTGATTTAAAGATGTGATTGAATATATGGGGGGGGTATGATTGAAGATATGGGGCTGAATTAGAGATATAATTAGGATTTTCTATATTTGTTTTTACTATTGTTAGGCTTTTACCATCCTGGGTAGATTAGATTGATTTGAAATCAATCTCTCAGCTAAGAGAATTCTCATTAGAGATTCACTTAAGAGTCTATAAAAGGGGGAGATGGTGTAAGAAGCAATTAATTCCAATATTTTCCATGTGAGTTTTTCTCAAGTATTATAAAAGAAGTTTGATACCAATAAAGTTCTCTCCCTCTCTACTCTAATATTCTTGTGGGTGTACTCTAGTCCATTTCTTTGTGATTTGATTGTCGAGATGTCAATGACTTGATAACCGGGTTGCATCATTTTTGTATCAAAGCAGGTCATCGTTGGGGAACTGTTGATTCTACATATCTCCTAATGGCTTCAAAGAAGGTGGCAGAAGAAGAGTTTGTGCAAATAATCCAATTGATCATTACACTCGCAAAGTGGGTAGATCCACTCGCACATGCAGTAGGCAATCTCACTAATCAAGTGGGGGAGCTCCACGGCATGGAGGGAAACTGGAGATTGAAGTTGGAGCACATGGACACGTAGGCAAAGGTCCCCACCAAGCTCCTAACCAACAACGGGTGGCCCCTACATATGAAGACACCAATGATCAAATCCTTTGATTATTGGAATGGGAATACATGACAGAAAACCTGGAATTGATGTAGAAATTTTGAAAACGACAAAGAGATCCACATAATCAAAGGAACAGTTAACAGTATGAAGTAATCGATGCATTAACCTTGGACCTACACTTGAATTCACCAATGGATCAATTGAGGGATCCACTAATAATGGCAGACACATGTATAGACACGCCAATGGTCTCAACCCTCAAATTAAAGAATCTTTGCAAAAGATAACAGTGGCATGAAAAACAAGACATGTTGCAAAATCCATGGAGAATTTTGGAGTTACAACAAACAAGTTTGGCACCCACAAAAGTGCAAGCAAAAAAGATATCATCTACAATGGGCTCCAATAAAGGTTATACCGAGGCGACGCTTAGGGTTGCACCACCAGCTTCCACCGAAGAAGAAGAAGATTTGTCATAAAGGTAGTATATGTCCAAAGGTTGAGATTGGTTTCCAACTCAAGGATGAATTCGAGAATTGATGTAGGCCCACTATAGGGCCCAACAATAATGTAGGCATATCCCACTATATGGCCCCAATATGTGCTGATTTTTTACTATTTATTTATAGATTTGGGAGTTTAAATCAAGAATTGTAATTTACTATTTTTAGAAGATATGAGGGCTGATTTAAAGATGTGATTAAAGATATGAGGAGGATATGATTGAAGATATGGGCTGATTTAAAGATGTAATTAGGATTTTCTATATTTTCTTTACTATTATTAGGCACTTTGGATTTACATCTTAGGTAGATTAGATTAATTTGAAGTCAACCATGATTGATATGAAATCAATCTCTTGGTTGGGGAGATTCTCATTAGATATTCACTTAGAGTCTATAAAAAAGGGGAGTGGTGTAGGAAGTAGTTAATTCCAATATTTTCTATGTGTGAGTTTTTCTCAAGTACTGTGAGAGAAGAAGTTTGATATCAATAAAGTTCCCTCCTTCTTTACTCTAATATTCTTGTGTGTGTACTCTTGTCCATTTCTTTGCGATTCAAGTGTCAAGATCTCATTAACTCGATAACTGGGTTGCACCAACTTACCCCTAGATCAAAAAGAGAATTAAAAAAATTAACCAATTCGACAACCTTTCATAAATTTCAAAACAAATGTTTGAGTAACAAGTACCAACAGAATCTAACATGTATTTGGAGGCATGAACCCTGTGGTACCTTCACTGAAAAGTTGACACCATTTCTGAAAAATTCCACGTTAAATATACTTAACATAAGATTTAGCGTGATGCGGTCACCTCAAAAATTCATCTTTCCAGGGAAAAAAAAAAAAAAAAACTCAAAAAATGTGAAGGGCAAACCATGGGTAACATCTGAAAAAGGCATGGTGCCACTAGTGTTTGCCAAATGTACTTCTGATAAGCAAAATGTATCCGTCTGCCCATCCATTGCTGATTCAATACCAAGCCTTGGAACAATTCTCAAAAGCATGGCAATGTCATCAATCCTTACGCCAACTTTCAGTCTGATTTTCAGATAATTTTCTGTTCAAGTGTTATATGCCAGCTATAACTGGAAGTTAGCAACTTGCATGCTCCCAACAAATTATCCAGATCGGAATGCTAGAAAGAGTGTTATCTTCGCACCAACTTAAGCAAGATATGATCTTTGACTGTTAGGAATGCTCTTGACTCCACATACCATCACATATTTTTCCAATCCAACTGGCCTCGTCATGAAATATTAAAATCTTAGGCAAGTGGCAATGCAATAGTCAATAAACCAAAGGATAAATTGATACCCTCCTAAGTCCTAAATCATTGGGCCCCTCCATCATCAGGATGTGCCAACTGATAATAGAGGCATTTTGTGGGGCGGTATCAGAAAAATGAAATGCTTGCCTATTATCCTTTGAAGAATCAGATGATTCAACTTGCTAATATGTGTTTCTTATGTAAAAAGGAGACATGATGTGAAGATCAGCTGTGGAACTAATGTAGGCTTGGCATCAAGGGAGAGTTGGGAAAGTGGGCAAAGTGTTGTGGAGGATGCTCATTTTGGGGGTTTTTAGGTTATTTGGGGTCACCATAATAGGAGGGCTTTTCAAAATAGTTCTCCCGTCCATGAGGTTATTAGGGAGATTAAGTGGAATATGGTAGGCTAGGCTTTTGTTGTGAATGAAGTTAAATCTGTAAATCTTCTCCTTTTTTGAGTTGTAGTTAGCTTGTATTCTTTTGCGTGCCTAGCGCGCTTCTTTAATAAAGTGTTGTTATCTCTCATAAAAAAAGGTGAACCATTTCTCCTTCTTTTTTAAGGTGACGTCGTTTTATTAAGAAAACCGCCAAAGCAAAAGCTAGGATGGGAGGAAAAATAACCATCTCTCATATTTATTAATGAATAACATAAATTTAAAGGGAGGAAAAAAAAAAAAGGATTTTTTTTCTACAAATGATGTCATTAGAGGAAGAACACAAAGGAAGAGTCATGTGTTCGAGACTCCTCACCAAGGGTGATTAACGCAGGGGCATTTTCACACCGGGCTCAAGTGGGGTAGCCTGTGGGATGTAGGGACACACTCGGGGTGGGTAGCCCATGTGAAGCGGAACCCATGTGAAGTGGGGCCCACGATGGGGTTCAGTCAATGTCCTAACCCATGCGATGTGGGGCTTGCTCTATGAGATAAAGGGATTGATTAACCACTCTATCAATTCGAGCTTTTACAGCAAATGGCTACTTGTCCTACATCAAAGTGGTACTAGAGCAGATGGTCTCGTGTTCGAGACTCCTCATCGGGGATGATTAATGCAATGGCATTTTCACACTGGGCTCGAGTGGGGTAAAGGGGTGCGGGGACTCTCGGGGTATGTGGCCCGTGTGAAGCGGAACCCGTGTGAAGTGGGGCCCACAAGGAGGTTCGGTCGAGGTTCTAACCCATGCGATGTGGGGTCTGGGCTATGAGATTAAGGGATTGATTCACCACTCTCTATCCGTTCAAGCTTTCAGAGCAAGTGCCTAATTGTCCTGCAACAAATTGGTATCAGAGCGGGAGGTCTCGTGTTCGAGACTCCTCAACGAAGGTGATTAATGCAGGGGCATTTTCACACCGGGCTCAAGTGAAGTAGCCTGTGGGATGTGAGGATACACTTGGGGTGGGTGGCCCGTGTGAAGCAAAACTCGTGTGAAGCAAAACCCATGTGAAGTGAGGCCCACAAAGAGGTTCAGTCGAGGTTCTAAACCATGCGATGTGGGATCTGGGCTATGAGATAAAAGGATTGATTCACCACTCTCTATCAGTTCGAGCTTTTAAAGCAACTGGCTAATTGTCCTGCATCACTAACCAATACTCAATTGCCTGAAGGATCGAAATGCATTTATTGTTGAAAGTTCTATTGTTACATTCTTTCCAAATAACCAAGAATTCCATAAAACTTATATTCCAAAGCACCTTTCCTTTGCAACCTCTCAGACCAAGATCCCATACACCAAACGGCATACTATTATACTTGGAAATGTCGAAGACGCCAAATTGGCCAATGCATCATGCCCACATGGTTGCGGCAAGGGGGAAATGGATGACTAAATCGTCCACACTGTCAACATTTTTCAAGCAAATACAACAACCATTAACAACGATCTTTTCATGTTAGCTAGATGATTGACCAGCCAAACATGGTAATCCTAGGTGGCACCTTTGCATTGCATACCCATCCAATGTGATCAAAGCCCAGCCACATTATCAACCATCTTATGGTAGAGCAATATAACTGAAAATTACCAAGATGAGTCCCACCTCCATAACATCTTAACCACCTCAAAAAATCCAAGACCACATCCCTGTACAACATAGAATTTCCAGTACACAAGTTCGCCTCTTACCTCCCTTCGCTAAGGCATCATCGTTTAGATTTTCATCACTAGAAATAAAGGCAAGTCACGGCTTTTTATGTGATGTGGATAGAAATTTATGGTGCATTTTTCAATGCATTTTGAATTAGTTGGACCTTCCCAGTGAAAATTCATGAACCATTGAAAGTTTGTTTAGTTGGTCTTTCTGTTATTGAAGGACATATTCTTTGGAGGTTTTCCAAATAGCAATTTTGTACTAAGTGCAATCAAAAAGAAACAACAAAACTATTTTAGATGAAGTGGCTTCAGCTAAAACAAAATCAAGGAAACAATACTAGAAGTAGGCCTACCAAATTAAACTGGTCAGGCCAGGCCTATTCAAAATATTGATTTTGCTTTGCCCAGGCCCTTTTCTTTTCTTTTCTTTTTTTCCTTTTCTTTTTCTTTTTTGAAGATTGAGAATTTATTAAGGGGCCGAAACAGGCCCAAAAATGAAATAGAAGCAAAACAAACAAGCCGAAAGCAAAGAAACAAAAACAAAACAGAAAAGAAAAAATTAAGCTATACAACTCAAGACTAAACCCTGGAAAGCAATGTTTCAAGTAGCACTCATAGCATAGCAGTAGCATACGCTAGGTAGTGTAGCGTAGCCGTAGCACTATGTAGCATAGGTAAATAGCAAAAATCCCCTGTAGTGTACTCTACAGGGGTCATAGCGTATGCTACAGCTGCATAGTGTGTAGCATTTGTAGCATACTCTACATTATTTTTTTGTTTTTTTTTAGGTTTTGTTTGTTAAAAATGGTGTAAAACTCATTTGTTAAAAAAATGATGTAAAACTCACACCATGAAAAACTTAAAATGTGAAGTTAAAATCAGGCATTTTCTTTGTTTACTTTCACTTAAAGTGGTGGTGATCCTTTGTTAAAGTTGGTGTGAAACTCACACATTAAAAAACCTTTAAAACTAAACTTAAAAGAGAAAGGGTTTCGAAAGAGGGCTTTCGAAAATCCCTCTTTTTATTGATGACATCTGTATTGTACTTAATATTCTTAATATGTGGGATATCTATTTCTTTTTCATACCTGTGAGTCGACTTGTACTTTCAATTAGACTACTAATTAAAGTAGTTTGCTTAGAATGTTATTGACGTGATGATTATTTGATTTGGTTTATAACTTAATATATCTGGATTGGCTTTTGATAAGTAATAATTAAGAACTTTTTTATACATACTTGAAAAATGAATCATCTTTTAGGCAGTTTTATATTTTTTGCTTTTTTTTCTTACTATTTATCATGTTTTTCCTATTTTTAACTTAAAAAATAGAAATATCGTGTAGCTCACACTACAAGCTACGTTGTTTACGCTACACGCTACAGAGGGTTGAACGCTATGCAACACGCTACCGCTATTTAAAACACTGGTTACAAGTAAGAAACTGTATATTCACACCAAGCAGAGTTTGGAGTAGGAAATTGTTCCAAAATGTTATAATTACATAAGAAAGCTTGGCACCAGATATACAATTTTGTCAAGCCCATCTAGATAAATATTTGAGCCAATTTTTAGGCTAAACCAACCACCAAGTGGGCCAAAAAATGGGCCTACGGATTCAAAATACTATATGCGGAGCGATAACGCAATATAAGCATTTGGAATGAAACTAAAAATATTAACAGTAAATCCAACAAACAAAGTACACCAATAACATCCTTTAACCATGCAAAGTACATTTGTAAAAATAACCATACAAAAGACACAAGAATCACATATTGGGACATTTAGCATGTTGTACAGTCATACATCCGCTTGGAATTTGCTTGCAATTCTAGTTAATCATTTGACTATCTCATACAAAATGCAAAAATATAGTAAATCGGCAATGGATCTAATAGATAGTTGTTTAGTAATTTTAGCACATTGAGATTAGGCAACCGAGAATACACAACACAAAATACAATTCATCAATCCATTCATGAGGTCCAATAGATAATTAGGATCAGTGTTTCAAATAGTGCTCGTAGCATAGCTAAATAGTGCAAATCCCATGTAGCACACGCTATAGGGGTCGTAGCATGTAGCATTTGTAGCATACACTACAATGTTTTTTTTAAGCTTTTGTTTGTTAAAAATGGTGTAAAACTCATCTCTCTAAAAAAATGGTGTAAAACTCACATCATGAAAAACTTAAAATGCGAAGTTAAAATCAGACCTTTTCTTTGTTTACATTCACTTAAAATGGTGGTGATCCTTTGTTAAAGTTGGTGTGAAACTCACACATTAAAATAAATAAATAATTAATTAATTTAAATATATATATATATATTTTAAAAAAAAAAAAAAAAAAAAAAAAAAAAAAAAAAAACCTTTAAAACTAAGCTTAAAAGAGAAAGGGTTTCAAAAGAGGGTTTTCGAAAATCCCTCTTTGTATTGATGACATTTGTATTGTGCTTAATATTCTTAATATGTGGGATTTTTATTTCTTTTTCATACTTGTGAGTTGTGACTTTGTAGTTTCAATTAGACTATTAATTAATGTAGTTTGCTTAGAATGTTGTTGATGTGATGATTATTTGATTTGGTTTAGAACTTTATATATCTGGATTGGCTTTTGATAAGTAATAATTAATAACTTTTTTGAACATGCTTATACTTGAAAAATGAATAATCTTTTAGGCATTTTTATATTTTTCGCTTTTTTCTTACTATTTATCATGTTTTTCCTATTTTTAAATTAAAAAATATAAGTATAATGTAGCTCACACTCCACGCTACAAAGGGCTAAACGCTATGCAACACGCTACAACTATTTAAAACGCTACTGGAAAGAGCTGCTTAAGATGACAGAGCCAGCTCGAGACACAGAAAAACAAAAACACAAACACGCTAGTCAGGCTGATGAGAAATCAACGACCAGTTGGCTGGAGAAAGCACGCTCATCCAGTCTTTAATGTTCCGAAGGACAACCCGAGACTCTAGCCAGGGAGGAAATGTTTCAAAACATCCTTCATCCTCCTCATTTCCCAATGATTAAACTGAATGTTTGCATTTCAATTCATTTGTTCACCCAAACACAGCCTAAAAGACGATAATTCCACACTCGACTAAATAATATCTAGCAAATTCACAAGCTAAGGGGTCATTTGGCACCATGGATTTGGGGGGATTTGAGGAGATTTCAAATCCCCTGGTTGTTTGGCACCATAAAGTAACTGGGGGTTTCAAATCCAAAGGATTTCAAATCTCCTCAAAGAGGGGGTTTGAAATCCACGGTGAGAGCTGGATTACATCTAAAATCCTTCCAAGAGTTGCATGTGTAACATGTGTGTCACCATACTATTATTCTATTGGGCACATGACCCACTAATGATATCCCAAAACAATTAGATTATCAATTGCATCACTATAATTACTTTAATATGATGATCAGCACCATCCAAACATTGTCCATGTAAATCAACGGTTAAAATTTGTTGGTTAGTCACTCGGACATGATCTTGTGCTTGTGGCCCATCCGAGAATTGGAATTCCACCATTTTCGGGCAAAGCATATATTTCAGCAGGCTTATTACAACCATTGTGTCAAACATTACATATGTCACTAATTAGAGATATACCATGCATAGCTACTTTTGGATTAAAGTTGATTTCCAATCAACGGTGCCAAACACGATAGGAGGATTTCAAATCCAGGGGGTTTCAAATCCAGGGGGTTCCAAATCCAGGGGGTTCCAAATCAACGCTCCCAAATGGGCCCTAAGTGAAGCCTCTTTGAGTTTTTCAATCTTCTTTTTTCCTAAGAGTTCTTCAATCTTCACCATTGCCTTATTACTAATACAGCACTCGTACTTTTTTGGAAAATCCAATGTTACAGCAAAATAAGAGTCCATGACAATAAAAAATCAGCATTCAAATAAGGGCGTGTTTGGATGCACTAGCAAATTGAAATGCGATAAATCAGTCCAATGAAGTACAAATAACCAAACTGTTATATAAATTCTCAGCATTCTCCAAATCTCAATAGCATTACTTTCAAGTTGCAATCGAAAGGACCAGTAACAGCAACTGAAAGGCTCCTTCGCCACTATAAATACCCTGAAACATCGCTAATTTTTGCCATTTTTCTCAAAAAAAAAAAAAAAAAAAAAAATGACTGTTTGCATTACGATTCACTTGTGCATCCAAACGCAGCACAAAAAGAAAAAAGATAAGTGTCAGAAATCCAAGAGGAAAATAGGAACCTGCTAAGCTCGAGCTTGTCCTTGTAGCACCACAGAACGGTCGGCCGAGATTTAACGGACGCCTTGCCGAGCATGTAGTGAAGATTCACAATCTGCGACGGGTCGAAAAGGTGAAAATTTCAAAAGGAAAATCTTTAAAAAATAAAAATAAAAATAAAGGAAAAATCGATAGAGAGATGAAATACAGACCTGGTCACGAGATTTGTCGCCGACGATGATGAACATGGAACGATGCCTGGTTTTCACGCCATTCTCTATCAGAGTCCTTATACGGTCGTCCACCTTCTTCCTCATCCTCTCTCTCTCTCTCTGCGGCTGTTTGGCTGCTGCTGCTCTGCTCTCTCTCTCTCTTCTTCTTCTGCTGCTGCTGCTCTCTCTCTCTCTGCAATGAGTGGAAAGAAGCGCGGTTAGTTTTACCAGAGGTTTTATACGAATACTCGGTTCGGGTTCTGGACGCGGTTTGGCTACTGATGTAAAATTTATGTGGACCACACCATAATGTATGTATTTTATCCACGCTGTTCATCCATTTTGACAGATCCTTTTCGGCTACGAGCCAAAAAAAGAATCATATCCAAATCTAAGGTGTACCACACCAGAGAAAACAGTGGGGATTGAACGCTTGCAATTGAAAACTTTTTAGGCCACGGAAGTTTTGGATTAAAGCTTATACTTGTGTTTTCCCTTCATCCACTCGAACCCTTGACCGGGTATTGAAACCCCTAAAAGACTACCACCTTATCAATAGGTTGGATGGAAATTAAATATTACACTGGGCCTTGAAAGTTTTCCTGCTGGTCTTGGAAACGGATTGGCTAGTCTCCTGCCACCGGCCAATGGCTGATGGTCGGTGCTATGTGGGCCCCACTATGATGTATGTGTTTCATCCATGTCGTCCATATATTTTTTATATATCATTTTATGGTATGAGATCAAAAATGAGATATATCCCAATCTCAAGTAAAACACATTACAAGAAACCGTGTTGAATGAACATAGATCATTAAAAACTTTTTGGGAGCCATAAAAGTTTTGGATCAAGCTAATCTTTGTTTTTTCCCTTCATCTAGGTTTGCATGACCTAATCAACAGATTAGATGTCAAATAAACAGTACAGTGGTCCTTAGGAGGATTTTAATGGTGGATATTTAATCACTATTGTTTTCCTGTGGTGTGGTCCATCTGAGATTTATTTCCCTCTCATGATCTAAACAAAGTCTTAAAATGATCCGTAAAAAATGGATGAATGGCATGGTTGAAACACATACATCATGGTGGGGCCCACAGAGCACCGACCACAGCCACCGGGCTGGAGGCAGGGGAGTAGCCAAATCCGTTTCCGCCACTAGCCAGACCGCGTCCTCGGGTTCTGGGTTTTGTGCAATCGGGGCCCACATTTCAGTTATCCAAAACGTTCATGCGATGGGACACACCGTGGGTGGGCCTTGTGCGAGACATCCACCAGATTGGAAGATCTTGGTTTTAAAATATCTGGCCTTTCATTGGTTCAATGAGAAACTGTTCCCGTACTTGTTTTCCTGCCAGACTTGAATTATGGACATTGGTCGTAGACCGCTACGTGGGGCCAACAATTTCAACGGCTTGGATCACTGAATAATGGCCCACTTGTACAAGCTCCAAACCTTTACGCCACTTGCACAAGCTGAAAACCGTGACAACCTCTAGGGCATTTCATTTATCCAAATGACGAGGCTACCCTCCCGTCTCTCTGCGTTGGCGTGGAGCCTCTTGGCCGGGCTGTACACGAGTCGAGCTAACTCGGCTCGAGTCAGCTCGGATTGACTCGGCTTGAAGAGCTGACTCGGGCTGAGTCAAGCTCATTTTTAAAAGATCGAGTTGAGCTCGAGCCGAGTTCCAGCATGGTGCATATCAACTTGACTCAACTCGAACTCAAACTCGACTCAACTCGAAGCTCAAGCTTGAGCTCGACTCGGCTCGAGTATTATATATTAATATTATATTACATTTTATATATATAACTTAAATTTAAAAAAAAAAAAAAAAAAAACTTACCCGACCTAGTGACTCCCCATTCCCTCTCTTTCCCTTACCCTACTCAGCCCGTCGGTCGCCATCTCCGCCCGCCCAAGGAGCTCTTTACCCCTCTCTATCTCTCTCTTTCTCTCATTCTCTTGAATCTCATCTCCCTGTTCTGCGCCCAAGTCCCAACCCGATTCATATCAGCCCACTCGACGACTTCTCTCAGCCCACACCCAACTCGACTTGTCTAAGGCTTAGTGATGGGTTTTTTGACCCGTCGTCGACCGGTCGTGAGCCCTGCTCGATCGGTCAAAGGCTGTGCACGACCAGTCGTGGAAGACGAGCCCTGACACAACTCGAACTCCAGCGATTTTGAGTTACTTGTTTGCGGGGTGCTAGACCAGTCAAAGGATGTACTCGACCGGTCATAGATTCGTCACGACTAGTCGTAGTTACGCAGATTTGTTCTGCGATTTTGCGGATTTCGTGTCGCAAGTCCTTTCACAACTGGGATGCATAAGGGAGTTTCGTAAAACTTTAAATAGGAGGTACCTAGGGCTTTCTAGGTACGAAAGAAGGTTTCCTAAAGCTTTACAAGGGATTTGCTAAAGGGTTTAGGGCTATCAAAGGTGAGAGAGAGAGAGAGGAAAAGAGAGAGAGGAAGCTTATAGAAGGGAGATTATGCTCGTGGAGGTTATCTACTGTACAATCTATATCTCAGCGCTTCTATGTTCTCGTAATCGGTGAGATCTCTCCGTTTTCTTTGTTTCTCTCGTTGTTTATTCACTCCTGCGTGAGTGAAGAAGTTTGTAACGTTCTACTTCATAATGGATTGTCGATCTGGACGAGGTCCCATGGTTTTTACCTCTTTGAGGGTTTTCCACGTAAAAATCTCTTGTGTGGTGTGTGATTGATGCATTGATTATTTTCATTGCTTTACTATCCATAATTCTAGATTGTTCTGGAGGACTAAATCCTAAGGTTTTGTGTAAGGCCCCCAACAAAGTAGTATCAGAGCTAAGTTCATTGAACTGGTTGAATCGGTTTTGAATTATGAAAGGTGGCTCATCAAGGATGATCAGCCTCAGTAGTTCTAACTGGACCATATGGAAGGCTAAGATGGAGGACTTGCTTTATTGCAAGGACCTATATTCTCCAATTTTAGGCATATCAGCAAAATCTAAAGATATGTCTGATGATGACTGGAAGGAGATGGACCAGAAAGCGGTGGGGTTTGTTAGACAATGGTTGGATGATTCAGTGTTCCACCATGTGTCTACGGAACCTCAGCCGCTAGCCTATAGTTGAAATTACAAGGGCTGTATGAGAGGAAGACGGTCGGTAATAAGATTTTTCTGATAAGACGACTTGTGAATCTCAAGTTCAAGGATGGTGGTTCTATGGTTGAGCACATGCTGAGGTCAGTAATATAGTGAACCAACTCTCCTCTATGAAGATGGTCATGTATGATAAATTGCAGGCTTTACTTTTGCTTAGTTCATTGCCTGACAATTGGGAAACATTGGTGGTGTCTCTAAGTAACTCTGCACCAGATAAAAAGATATTCATGGAATAGGTAACTAGCTGCCTCTTCAATGAAGAGACAAGGAGGAAGTCTCAAGGGTCTACTTAGCAAGAGGCTCTTGTGACACGGGAATGGGGGAGAAGAAAGAACAGGAAGGGCGGGAAGGCTCGAGATAAATTAAGAGGCAAGTCGAGTAACAGAAAGGATATTGATTGCTAAAATTGTGGCAAGAAGGGCCACTACAAGCATGAATGTCGTGGTAAGAAGAACGACAAGAAGGGAAAAGGGAAGAAAGATGAATCAGATTTCACTGCGGTCGCTTCAAATGGCGACGTTATAGTTATTCTTTCAGCAGATCACGATGTATGCTTCTTGGCTACGAGTCAGAACACCGACTGGGTGATAGACTCGGGAACTTCTTTTCATGCGACTCCACGCAGGGACTTCTTCACAAGCTACAAGTCAGGTGACTATGGGACCGTGAAGATGGAAAATTATGGTGTATCGAAGATCGTAGGAGTCGGTGATATTTGTGTGAAGACCGATGTGGGCTGCACATTGGTTCTCAGGGATATGAGGCATATCTCAGACCTTCGCCTCAACTTGATGTCGACGGGAAGGTTGGATGATGATGGCTATGAAAGCCGGTTTGCTGGTGGGCGATGGAAGCTCATCAAGGGTTTATTAATCGTGGCCAGAGGAAATAAGTGTTGCACCCTTTACAAGGCAAGTGTCGGTATGTGCAAGGGTGGGTTGAACTCAGTAGAAGATTCAGCTATTGACATGTGGCACAGGCGTCTATGCCACATGAGTGAAAAGGGGCTTCAGGTACTAGCAAAGAAGCGACTCCTTCCAGACGTGACAGGCACACCTCTCAAAACCTGTCTTGATTGTTTATCAAGGAAACGACACAGAGTTTCATTTATTAAATCTACTTCTCATGTTAATAAAGTGCATGCATTAGATTTAGTTTATTCTGATGTTTGTGGTCCTATGAGGACAAAAACCTTGGGAGGGACATTGTATTTTGTTACTTTTATAGATGATGCATCTAGGAGGGTTTGGGTTTATGATTTGAAATCCAAGGACGAGGTCTTTAGTGTGTTTAAATTGTTTAATGCTATAGTCGAGAGAGAGACAGGTAGATCATTGAAGTGCATCCGCACTAACAATGGCGGTGAATACATTGGCGACTTTCATGAGTACTGCAAGTCCCTGGGTATACGGAATGAACAAACGGTTCCCAAGACCCCCCAGCATAATGGTGTAGCTGAGCGAATGAATCGCACCATTGTTGAGAGAATCAGATGCATGTTATCCCATGCGAAATTGTCTAAGACGTTCTGGAGAGAAGCAATCCACACGGCGGTGTATTCGATAAACAGGTCTCTATCAGCCCCGTTGAATGGAGAAGTGCCTGAGAAGGTGTGGACTGGACAGGATCCATCGTACAGTCATCTCAAGGTGTTTGGATGCATGACATCCGTTCACGTACCAAAGGACGAGAGGTCCAAGCTCGATATGAAGATCAGGCAATGTGTGTTCTTAGGGTACGGTGATGAAAAGTTCGGTTACAGGTTATGGGATCCGACCGAGAAGAAGCTCGTCAGGAGTAAAGATGCGTTTTTCTTTGAAGATTAGTGTATAGAAAATATTGGTAAGCCAGAGAAGAACCAGCCTAGTTCAGGTGAGCTAGAGGACATGAATCCGGTTATTCCTCCCGTGGTGCCTGATGACGGGGGAGTACAACAAGGTGCAAAGGACGAAGGAGTTCATTCAGAAGATGGACCAGGGGAACAGCCCCCACTTGATACACCTGTTGAGCCACAGGTGAGAAGGTCATCTAGGAACAGACAGACATCCAAGAGGTACTCGCCACATGAGTACATTATGTTGACTGAGAGCCAGAAGATTATTCTAAGGCCCTAGCCGACAGCATAAGGGGGAGTGGTTGAAAGCTATGCATGAGGAGATGAAATCCTTGCATAAGAACCACACTTATGATATGGTGAAACTGCCTAAGGGCAAGAAAGCTCTGAGCAACAAGTGGGTGTTCAGAAAGAAGATTGAGCAGAAGAATTCACAGACGAGGTTCAAGGCCAGACTTGTGGTGAAAGGGTTTGGTCAGAGGAAAGGCATAGACTTCGAGGAGATATTCTCACCAGTGGTGAAGATGACATCCATACGGGTGTTGCTTGGGTTGGCGGCTAGCATGGATCTGGAGATAGAGCAGTTAGATGTTAAAACTGCATTTCTCCATGGTGACCTGGAAGAAGAGATCTACATGCACCGATCAGAGGGGTTCGAAGTCAAGGGCAAAGAGCATATAGTGTGTAGGCTGAGGAAGAGCTTGTATGGGCTGAAACAAGCTCCACGGCAATAGTACAAGAAGTTCAATTCGTTCATGTTACAGCATGGGTATGACAAAATGGAATGAGACCACTGTGTGTTCACGGATGGTGATTTCTTAGTTCTGCTTTAATACGTTGATGACATACTCATAATGGGAAAAGACATCAAGAAGATCGATAGGCTGAAACAGGAGTTGGGCAGGTCTTTTACGATGAAAGACTTGGGCCCGGCTAAACAGATCCTAGGAATGGAGATAACCCGTGACAGAAGCAGTAGGAAGCTCTAGCTGTCACAAGAGCGATATATTGAGAAAGTCCTAAAGCGGTTCAATATGAATGCAGCGAAGCCGGTCAGTACTCCACTAGATGGTCACTTCAGATTGAGTGACAGGCAGTGTCCCAAGACGAAGACAGAGGTGGAAGAGATGCAGAAGATACCCTACGCGTCAGCGATAGGAAGTTTGATGTATGCTATGGTGTGTACACGCCCAGACATATCATATGCGGTGGGTATTGTCAGCGGGTATCTTGCCGATCCTGGCAAAGAGTATTGGGCAGTAGTGAAATGGATATTGCGGTATCTAAGAGGCTCATCCAAGTTGAGCCTATACTACGGTGACGGTAAACCTGCGTTAGAGGGCTACACAGATGCAGATATGGCAAGTGACATAGACTTCAGGAAGTCTACATCGAATTTCATGTTCACGTTTGCAGGGGGAGCGGTTTCTTGGCAGAGCAAGCAACAGAAGGTCGTATCATTATCGACGACAAAGGCCTAGTACATTGCAGTTAGGGGTGCACACGGGTCGGTTTAGTCCGGTTCTGGGGTGAAACCGGAACTAAACCGTTCCTAACGGTTCTAGGATATTTGGAACCGAAACCGGACCGTTGCCACCCTAGAACCGAACCGTTAAAACGGGTTCGGTTCCGGATCGGTTCCACAGTTCTGGGCTTTTTATAATCCAACCCAATTGCAAGCCTATGTCCATCCATGTTGTGGTCCATTTGATGAATGGTTTAGATATTGTATAAGGTGTGCAAAAATACATTTACGAAAATAATTAAATGGTGCATTATAAACCATAAATCATGAGTCAAATATGAAAATAATCAAAGGGTTCTTGATTTGGTTCCAAGTTTGGTTCCAGGTTCGGTTCTACGGTTCGGTTCTACGGATCGGATCCACGGTTTGGTTCTACGAATCGGTTCATGGTTCGGTTCGGTTCTACATACCCCCAAACCGAGAACCAAACCGATGTAACCATTTCTTTGATTTTTGGAACCGGAACCGGTGCACTCTATAATCGGACCAAACCGGACCGTTAGGTCGGTTTCGGTCCGGTTCCACAATTCTACCGGTTAAATGTGCACCCCTAATTGCAGTCATAGAGGCATGTAAAGAGATGCTTTGAATGAAAAGGTTCTTACAGGAACTTAGCCTGAAGCAGGAGGAGCACATGGTTTATTGCGATAGTCAAAGTATTATACACTTGAGCAAGAATCCAACTCAGCATTCCAAGTCCAAGCACATAGAGATTTAGTATCACTGGATCAGGGATACTTTAGAACATACGATGTTACAGCTTGAGAAGGTCCACATGGACGATAATGGGTCAGACATGATGACTAAGGCTTTGCTCAAGGGCAAGTTTGAGGTTTGTAGAAACCTGATTGGCTTAAAGAAGGTGGATCTCTCCTGGGTCAAAAAGGAGGAGATTTGATGGGTTTTTTGACCCGTCGTCGACTGGTCGTGAGCCCTGCTCGACCGGTCGAAGGCTGTGCATGACCAGTCGTGGAAGACGAGCCCTGACACGACTTGAACTCCAGGGACTTTGGGTTATTTGTTTCCGTGGTGCTCAATCGGTCGAAGGATGTACTCGACAGGTCGTGGGTGGCGCTCGACTGGTCGTAGGTTCGTCATAACCAGTCGTAGTTATGCAGATTCGTTCCGCGATTTTTACGAGGATTTCGTGTCGCAAGTCCTTTCGAAGCCGGGATGCGGAAGGGAGTTTCCTAAAACTTTAAATAGGAGGTACATAGGGCTTTATAGGTACGACAAGAGAGTTTCCTAAAGCTTTATAAGGGATTTGCTAAAGGGTTTAGGGCTATCAAAGGTGAGAGAGAGAGGAAAAGAGAGAGAGGAAGCTTATAGAAGGGAGATTATGCTCGTGGAGGTTATCTACTGTGCAATCTATATCTCAGCGCTTCTATGTCCTCGTAATCGGTGAGATCTCTCCGTTTTCTTTGTTTCTCTCATTGTTTATCCACTCCTGCGTGAGTGAAGAAGTTTGTAACGTTCTACTTCATAGTGGATTGTTGATCTGGACGAGGTCTCGTGGTTTTTACCTTTTTGAGGGTTTTCCACGTAAAAATCTCTTGTGTGGTGTGTGATTGATGCATTGATTATTTTCATTGCTTTACTATCCATAATTCTGGTTTGTTCTGGAGGGCTAGATCCTAAGGTTTTGTGCAAGGCCCCCAACACTCAGCCCACTCAACGACTGCTCTCAGCCCATTCAGCCACCACAAGGGTATGTGATTAATGTTTTTTTAAAATATGTGTGTGTGTGTGTGTATGATTGGAGATTTATTTAAAAAATTATTTTTGATTTGGGTTGGGTCCTGGGTCGAGTTGGGCTCTGGGTTGAGTCGGGCGTGGGTTGGGTTGAGTTGGGTTAATAGTTGGGTTGGGTCGGGTCAGGTTGGGTTGGGAGCTGGGTTGGGTCAGGTTGGGTGCTAGGTTGAGTCGAGTGCGGGTTTAGGTCGGGTTAGGTGTTGAGTTGAGTCGGGCTGGGGTTAGGTCAGGTTGGGCACTGGGTTGAGTCGGGTGCGGGTTTAGGTCGAGTTGGGCGCTAGGTTGGGTCGGGTGCAGGTTTGGGTTGTGTAACAGCCTGAGATTTCTCGGCCAGATTTCATACTCGTGTCCGAGAAAACCAGGTGTTAATAATGTATAAACTTGGATGCTTTTGAAAATTGCACCTTATTTTATTTGAATCACATCCAGATACATTCAGAAGATAGCATTCATAAGAATAACATTAACTATATTTCTTATTCCAAAATCAAATAAACTGGTAAATGCTCTCACGTTGGGAGCTTATTACATTTATCGAGTTCGCAACGAAAGTATAAACTAAGTAAATAAACTATCAACGCATTATTTCGGTGTAGTCTTCTATACGAGGTTAGTCCTCTAAGTCTTCAATTTGTGGCAAAGCCAAATGTCACCTGTGAGAGGTAAAGCAAGATAAACGAGAAATCTGAGACCGGATAAAAGGCAAGTAAAGGCTAAAACGCATCAATTTGTATAGGACAAAAGGTCGTAAAAGGCACGATCATGGAGGTAGGTTAAAAAGAGGGTCAATGCCCTACTCATAGTGATGGTCATCCTTTAAGATTAACAGTAATTCAAGAGATTCGGAAACACAATGTAAAAGTTCTAATATGTCAAGTACTCCACACTACAAGAGGTATCAATGCACAAGCAATCTATATGAGATGCATGCCTAGCAAAGTATATGCAGTGTATCATACATAGTGATCGCCACAATGTGGAATATGATCATAGTTATCCGACTCACCCCGCATCCCATACTACGGAGATTCGCTGGTGTGTATCATGCTTAACATGGTTTTACACGATTATCCCAAGATGGCCACAACACATGACTGAGGGAATACGCCCCCAGAGATTGAAGTGACTATTTGCAGCAACCAACCCCCCTATAAAGGAATTGATGTACTGCGTATACAGAACGACTTACGTACACCAACTAAGGCACCATCAATCCGAGAAATATGTAATTACATGTCGCCCCAGAGCCACTACTGAAAATGCATTGCATCCACGATATTTAATCGATCGCTAGAGGAGGGATTCCCAACATGGTACTTGCATCAAGGAGTAATCCTTAATCCATGGAAGGTTAAGAATAGCAAGACACTTGTCAAGCCCTAAAGGGAAAAGAGGTGAGTGACAATAACCAACTCGAATAAGAGGCGAGTGACAAAGGTCAACTCAAATATAAGGAGAGAGGTTAAAGCCAACTCAATAAAAAGAAGAGCAGCAATGACCGATTCCGTCGATTCTTAAATACGGAGAGTGGCAAAGCCAAATCAATGATACAGCAAGAGCATGACTTGTACCTATAGCCTCCCATGAATCCAGGAAAGCTCCTTACAACGGATATTATGTAAAAATCTCAAAATGGTCAATAATTGATGATAACAATTTAAAATGAAAACAGAGGAAAAGTAATGGAAATCTGAGACCAGATAAAAGGCATGTAAAGGACAAGTGTAAAGGCAAGATAAAACGCATCAACTTAATTAGGACAAAAGGTACGTAAAAGGCACGATAAAATAGCATGGAGGTATAAAAGGGTAGGATAAATATATCAACTTAAATTAACGTAAGCTTAAAGGATAAAACCCCCACCTTAAGGTCGAATTACCCTTCCGTAAGGCTAAGATCTTTCGTATGCTTATAGAGTTGAATTTCTATCATGAGTATACAAATTACATGGTTAGTTCGTCAGCCTAAGGTTTAAGTATGGTTTCCACTATTGTTGTGTGCACAGAGATTTAAGCGTAATTTGGATGGAATTAAGCCAATTCTCTTAGGTTATCTACATGGAATATAGTCTTTGAGAAGGCTTCGAGAGATGGCAGACTTACCTTATTCTGTAACTAGCCTCTATCAGTGCAACCCAGAGTTAAGAGAACATCCGAGTTGAGTCGGCTCGCTGAGTCACCTTGGATCGACTCCCCCTTTTCTTTTTTCTTCTTTTCCTTTCTTTCCTTCTCTCTTCTGCTTTTCTTGGTACGTCCAGCAAGAGGGGAGGGCTGGCCGTTGCTCTCTCTCTCTCTCTCTCTCTCTCTCTCTCTCTCTCTCTCTCCTTCGTTTCTTTCCCTTCCTCTGATTCTCCTTCTTCCTTTTATAGGTGTGCGGCCAGCAGGTCAGTGGAAGTTTGCAAAACCGACTCTGTTTCACAGTGTGGAGCGTTGTGGAGACCGAGCACAGAAAACTGCGAGTGGTGCGCTGACTGGTCGGGGCACCTCCTTTCTTGCATAGCTGTGGTCAGATCTTATGGGCATCCCGGTGCGGCCACAGAATGAATGGCCTTGATCATGCGTTCTTGATTGCAACAGCCAAAAATCCATCTTCACGCACTCTGTTGGTGCGAGATTTGCTTGCTGAAGTGGCAGGGTGTGCTGGACATCTTCGGACGAGATTTCTCCTAAAATTGGTCCGGTTGTGGCCATTGTATCCGATGAACGGTTCAGATTTGATCTGTTCCCTCGGTAGTGGCCCCGCTGAGTCCCTTAATGAGATCGGTTTGAATGCGTGAGCGCGGGAACAAGAGTGCGTTAACAGGGCCTTGGGACTGGTCCGGCTGCGGACCGATTTATGTGTGCGTGAGGTGTTTCCTAGGTGTGAAACAAACTAGGGCGGGGTCGAATCTGTCCTCTGGATGTGATAGACGGTCTGAATCATCTTGTCCGATCACAGGGGTGAACCACAACAATTCATGACGGAAGCCGTCCGTTCAGGTGCGCGTGGGAAATCCCACTGGTTTCGGGATTTGACGATCTTTGCACGTTTGACCGTGCTTTCCGAACCAATGCACCGTGAGTGCATGTGTAAGTGGTGTGTATGCATCACAAGTGGGGTCCACAGTGATTCCTTGGAGGAATCTACTCCATCCATCCATTCATCCATCTATTTTAAGGGGTTGAGCCCATGTTTGGAGCATATCTGAGGATCGGGTGGACCATGAATAGTGGTATTTTGATCCATACCGCTGAAACCTTTCTAGGCTATAGAGTGGTGTTTATTTGTCATCCAACCTGTTCATTAGATCATATAGACACAGACGAGGGAAAATTCCCTACCACGACTACATAAGATCTTTTTTCGCTTGATGGGTACCAAATTCAATGGTTGAGAGGCTGATCTGTCAATTGTGTCTCTTTTACAATGATCCAAGGATTAAAATTTGACATTTACTATTAGTCGAAGATTCATAGGCATGGTATAAAATTTCGCATTAAACAGATAGTAGGAAACATGCAATCTAAAATTCAAAGATTACGTTAATGGCATTTTCGTAATTATTGTTGATCTAAGAGTTTTGTGAAATCTAATGGATCTACGTGGTAGTAGGCACGTTTCTAAATAATTCTTATGAAAGAACTTATATCCAAATTCTTATGGATGAGGAGTTATCTACCGATTTATTTAAAAGAAGGTACGTACGTCAAATCATATGATGGACGGTCTTGTCTCCACAATCAACGATCAGATTGCTAGATCTATGCATGGAGATCATTCCCAACGATTAAATTCATGTCATAGAGTAGATATAAGGTTAGGATAGTTAGTTTGGTATCGTATTCTCGTACATATTACGTTAAATTTCATAGTAACGCTCGAGAACTTTCGATGCTCGATTATTGAAAACTTCGGGGCGTTACAGGTTGGGTTGGGTTTAGTTGTTTAGGATTTTTCTTTAGAACACTGTAAATAATTTGTCTCATTTATTTGGACCATTAAAAATCAAATGGGTTTATAAATCTAAATTTTGGGTCACTTTTTATCTCCATGACAAATAAAGGAAGAGTACCTCACAAGCAAATATGCAAGACGGACCTAACACGATCAATGAGCACTATACTCAAACACTTCACACAATGTATACGTCGATTAGCTTAATATAGTAATTAATAAAATAGTAATAATGTTTATAATAATATTCTAAATAGTGTGCAACAATGTCTTCAGATTATCCATCCACCAATGTTTGGGATTATGGATCCCAACTCTACTCCCCGGACTCTGTAAAAATGAAGATTCAATGTAATTTGTGTAGTGCCAGATTTGTTAACAGAACAAATCTGCTTACACTACACTTATCAAGTCAGGGAAAGATACAAAACCGTGTCCTAAAGCATAAGAGGAGGTACGAATTTTATTCTAGGCTCTTATAGACTCCAATAAAAAACCTTCTACCCCCTCCCCCACACCGAATACAACTAGCCACAAAATATACCATAACAATCCCGTTATAATCAACGACGAATCTAAAATAGAGGGTGAAGAGAATTAGTAGGGAAGAGGAAGAGGAAAATGAAGCTAGATTAAGATGACTATAAAAAGAGCAATTACGAATAGCCTTGAAGTTAAGCAAGGAAGAAACAAATGCATTAAGATATCAACGATATGCTCCTCGACAATATGACATAAAAGCAGAATCAATCTCAACAAGCAAGAAGCCATCAAAGTTTATTTTCAAACTCGTCTCATTCTACAAGATCTTGGATATTCCGTATAAATTAACTCATTAAAAAAAGTCTAAAAAAATTAGCTGAATCTATACAAAAGCATGGTGGAAAAGTCTTCCCACGTTCTGATACAAGGGAAGTTAATGAGTATATTGGAGAAGATACCACCAGCCCGAGCTTGGACGACAAAAATTATGGATCTAATCTAAAACAAAAAGAATATTAAAACTTAAATTTGATGTATTAAATTTTTTAGTTGTAGACTTGTAGTTGTATGGAGTAAATACATCAACTTAACTTTCATACTATAATGCGCTAACTTAACTTGCCTACCATAAATACATTATCTTCTTATATGTTCTTAAAATTTGTACTTGTAGACTTGTAATCGTATGAAGAAACTTTTTTTTATATATTTCGATATTTGTTCTTTATATATTAATGCTTATAATTATTTGTCATCTAATGTTGTTAATTAATATTTAGGCCAACTAGTAGTTTAGTAATATATCCCCTGCTTAGGAATTTATATTGAACAAGTACAATCATTTGATTGAAAATACTTGTTCTTTATGGATTCCTAAATTGTCCCATTTTGGACAGTTCAGTACCATATCATGTACTTAGGTTGTTCTCATTCAATTTACATGTACTTGGAATTTCGATAGTGTTTCCCTTTATTTTCTTCAACTATGTGGTTCTTTACTAGTTGGTTTCCACTACGTGTGAAATGGATTACATGTGGGTGTGACAACTAATTATTATTGAATTTTACATATATCTGGAGAATATATGAAGGTGCTACTGAAATTTTGGCTCACATGTAAATTGTATGGGGACAGCACATGGTATGTTACCGAATGGGATAAAGACAATTAATACCTCTACATAGAGATAAGTAGGAATATTTGAGATATTTAGAGACAATTAGTAAACAAAATTTGAAACAATTATGGATAATTTACAGTTATGTATATGTATGTATCCCGATGGATTTATTTATTATGAGACTATTTCAGACACTTGTGTCTTACAGTTTATGGAAGGGCCTGATATTATTTGCATTATATATTTATATATACGTATAAATATGATTGACTGATTACTTCAACCTATAAAAGCCACGATCTTACCCTACTATTGTTATCTTTAATTTTTAAATGACGAATGAAGAAAACCCAAGTACCCCTAGCTCTGGTGCGTCAATCACATCTCCTTTTATCGTGGAGGGAGACAAATTATAAAACAAGGTTGAAACAACTTCAGGTTCGGTGAGAATATTTTGATGAGATCACGCAACCAGATGGTTTAGTTAAGATTAGATGCAAGTATTATAAAACTCTTTACAGCAAGCATTCTTGTTCTTTTACAACTCACTATCAGAGGCATCTTGATAAATGTTTGAAGAGACCAAGAACATTGAAGGGTGGAGTCCAGCAACTACTTTCATTTGCCATTTATGAAAACGACGACTCTCAATCTATACTCTCCACATATAAATATGATCGGCAAAAGCTGAAAGAGTGGTATGCAAGATTAGTAATAGTTAATGAGAAGTCATTTAGTATGGTAGAAAGTAAAGTTTTCACGAAATTTTACAAATTTCTAAATCCCAAATGTGAGAAGACCTCTCGTATTACTATGAAAAGAGAATGCATGAAGACGTATGTGATTGATAAAGTAAACTTGAAAACTCTTCTAGCATCCGTATCAAGAATAAGTTTGGTTTCAAATATGTAGACGACATCGAATCAAAGAAAGGGATATATGTCGTTAACCGCACACTTCGTTGATGCAGATTGTAAACTACAAAAGAGGATTAAAAACTTTTGCTATGTTCCTCTTCATACTGGTGTGGTATTGTCCGACTGCATTTATAATTGTCTCGTTGAGTGGGGCATTGAAAAGAAAAATATCTTCAATTACTTTAGATAATGTCTCTTCTAACGATACTTTGGTTTTTTTTCTTACGTACTCAATTCAAGGCCGTTGGAAATTTATTCTTTAATGGTAAAATATTCCCAAGTCAGATGTTGTGCTCAGATACTCAACTTAATTGTGTAAAAAGGGCTAAACGCAATTGATTCAACAATGGCTAAAATACGAAATAGAGTTAAATATATAAAGGTGTCACCTTTAAAACTGAGTACATGGAATGATATAATCCAATGTTTAGATTTGAAATCTAAACAGCAGTTGAAGTTAGATGTCTGTACGCGCTAGAATTCAACTTTATGAAATGTTGGATACGACTTTAGATTTTAAAGTTGCATTCCTTAAACTTGTGGCGCGCGATAAAAGGTACACATGCGTGCCTAGTAATGAAGATTGGCATAAAGTTGAACATGTTCATCAGTTTCTCAAAGTTTTTTACAGCTACATGAAATAACCAAGCTATATGTCCTAGAGGGGGGAGGGGGGTGGTGAATAGGACTATGCCAAATTAAAATAAAATCAGTGGAATAAAGATAAACAAATAACCTTACAATTATAAATCAATTCACAATGCTGAAATCAATTCAACCTTAATAAATAAGTATTGAGAGATTGATACAAATTCAGTTCTAAGGACAACCTTACACCATAATAAACAAGGGCTTATGGTAGGACAACCTTATTTCTAGAACGTCTTTTGAATCGATCTGAATAGAAATAACTAAATAGCAAGGAATTAAAATAAATTGCAGAAATAGATATCTAACTTATTACAACAATCCCCACACTTGCTTGAAATGTAAATTGTTACAACATTCACATCCATACGTACATTCCACAAAATTGAATGATAAATGATAAGAGAATTAAGCAAGCATTCAATCCACAAGACAAAGAGTTATAGTGGTTCGCCTGTGTGTACACCAACTGTCTTTCAACAGCCACACAGAATGCTACTCCACTCCTAATATCCTCACACAGGGGATATTAGCGTTTACTATTAAATAGGTTTTCACAGATTCACCCAAAACCTTTACAATTGTGTCTTTTTAACTTGGGCTTACACAATTCAAAAACCCACAGTTCTGAGTTTTCTGGCTCTCCTCAGATAACCACATAAATTGAGATTTTTCTTGCGAATCCCAAACAAAAACCAAAATACAATGGATTTTACAAAATTGTAAAATACCTGGATTTCTCCTTTTCGTAGCAGCCTGGTAGAACCAATCGAAGTAGATATTCGAATATAGAAGCTCAATGTCTACTACTCACTTTAATATGGTTTTAAGTTCTAATTGATTTTAGATTTAAACCAGTTGGGCATAGCTATATTTGATTTTGATTCCAAGAAGAAGGAATAAGGCAATTCCTCTTGCAAATGAGATTGGAATACAGAAACAAAATCAAATTAAATAAGCTGGCAAAAAGAGAAAGCAATTATGCACAAAATAGCTTAAAAATGAACACAAACTTATCTCAGAGTGGAGCCTTGAATTCACTTAATTTTCTAATTAAAAACTCTGAAATTCGTGTGCTATTTATAGCTGCAGAAATTCATCTTCGACTGGTCCTAGGGTCACCACGACTGGTCTAAGAATAAACTGATTTTTGAATTTTTTAGCGCGATGGGATCAGATTGTTGTACGACTGATCGTAGACAGTCCACGACTGGTCGAAGGCAGTCCACGACCGGTCGAGACCCCTCTACGACTGGTCGTGCGACACTTGATTTAGTCGCTGGAGTTTGAGTCGTAGCGCTACGACTGATCGAAGGTCGAGTCGAGACCATCCCACGACTCGAGCAGACTCCAAGACTGGTCGAAGCCGAACCAGAAAATCCGATAAAATACAACAATTTTAGGACTGGTCCTGATACTTCTTAGACTATAACTCTTTGTCTTGTGGTTATCCCCTGTGTGAGGATATTAGGAGTGGAGTAGCATTCTGTGTGAGGATATTAGGAGTGGAGTAGCATTCCTAAGACTAGTCCTAGACCTTGTTCGACCAATCCGATAAAATACACCAATGTTCGAACCAATGCTAGGACTGGTCGAACAAGGTCTAGGACTAGTCTTAGAATAGACCATATTCATATAATAATATTCAAATGAATTATGTAACCAAAGTGACCTACCCTAAGGTCAATCTAAGGTTTATCATACCTGAGACATGAAGTATGGACATTGAAAACTTCATTTGCTTAGACTTTGATCATTATGAAGCTTGAGTTCTTCTTGATGTAGCTTAACTACTTCACAAGCTTTGAAATCAATGTCACTTTGAGTTGCACTTGAGTCCCGTACTTATATTTGAATCTTGAACTTCCACTTGCACCTGAACTTGAGTCTCAACCCTGAGCTCTTCTTTAATATCTTCTACACTGTAGCTTGAACTATCATGAAGCTTGAAGAATTCTTTGAACTAGACTTCAAGTATTGACGTGGTGTCTCGAACAGCTTTATCAAGATATAAACACAAGACATACGAAGAAGTTTTGACACACAAAATTTGACAATCAAAGAGGAATCAAATCATAGCACTTATAATCTCCCCCTTTGTCAAGTTTGTGACAAAACACCTCTTATACTTTAATAAGATAAGCATCACATTGTATAATAACAAATCATGCACCAGTTGTCATAAAGTAAGCATCCCCTTGAGACAACTCAACTCCTAATATACCTCAACTCCCCCTGAGTCCCTGAGTAGGCATATGTTGTGTACCCTACCCCCATCATATCAATCCTAATCCATAGAATTCACAAATTCTCCCCCTTTTTGTCAAAATATGACAAAGGAAGAAACAAAGATAGGATATGAAAGACAGAAATAGAGATAGGAACTCAGAAAGATAGAATGATAAAAAGTTCAGAGTTAAGAACATTACATAAGAAGTGATCAAGGTGAGTCAGAGTACATATCAAAAGAGTTATCAATTGAAGTTTAAAATAGGCATCCACACAACCAAAGAAGGTAAACTAGTAAAATTATTACAGACCAAAGATTTAACTTTCTCAATCTGATCCAGAAGATGGAGCAGGTATGTTAGGATCACTTTGATGAAAGCTTTTCTGTAAGTGCCTAAAATATTTGCGCATAATTTTAAATTGTTGATTGTGGCCAACATTCATCTTAGAGTTGTACTCATAGGAGTATCAAAATTCTTACCATTTTCAAATCTGAACCTCTTAATCAAGTTCAATGTATACTTAGTTTGTGAAATAAAAATTCCATCAGATTGCTATTTTACTTGCAACATTAGAAAATAATTTAATTCACCAACCATGCTCATTTCGAATTCTGATTTCATTAGATCTACAAACTCAACAGTCATGTTAGTACAAGTTGATCCATAAATTATATCATCAACATAGATTTGAACCATTAAGATATCATCGTTATGTTTCTTAATAAAGAGTGTCTTATCGACGCTACCCATCTGAAAATTGTGACTTAGTAAAAACTTAGTCAATTTTTCATACCATACTCTGGGAGCTTGTTTCAGACCATAGAGAGCCTTTTTAAGGCAGTATACATGATTAGTAAGTTTAGGGTCTTCAAACCCAGTCGGTTGTTCAACATATACTTCTTCATATAAGTCGCCATTCAAAAAGGCACTCTTCACATCTATTTGAGAAATTTTAAACTTTCTAAAACATGCAATAGATATGAAAAGTCTGATTAATTCAAGGCGAGCAACTGGGGCAAAAGTTTCATCATAATCAATCCCTTTAATTTGCGTGTACCCTTGCACAACCAGCCTTGCCTTGTTTCGAATGATATTTCCCAATTCATCAGACTTATTTTTGAAAATCCATTTTGTTCCAATAATGTGTTTATCTTTAGGTCTAGGAACAAGATACCAGACATCATTTCGGACAAACTGATTAAGTTCTTCCTACATCGCTACTATCCAGTTTTCATCAGAAAGTACTTCTTTTACGTCAACCGGTTCTATCTGGGATGTAAAGCATACGTAGTTACATATGTCTTCTAATTGTCTACGAGTGCGCACACCAGTGAGAGAGTTTCTGAGTATTTGAGAAGTTGGATGATCTTTGACAGTCATTAATTCAGAATTAGTTTCACTTGATGAAGTATCTGGTTTTTCAAATATAAGAGCTTTATCATTATCTGAACTAGGGGCAGGTGTGTTCAAGTGATCGTCAATTACTACATTTATTGACTCTTGAATCACATCGGTCATGTTGTTCAGAACACGATATGCACGACTGTTTAAAGAGTATCCTGAAAAGATCCCTTCATTACTTTTAGTGTCGAACTTTCCCAAAATTTCACGGTCATGTAAAATATAGCACTTATTGCCAAAAACTCGAAAGTATTTGACAGTAGGCTTTTTCTCAAACCACATTTCATAAGCCGTTTTACTTTTAGATTTGTAAATATAAACACGGTTAATAATGTAGCAGGCGGTATTCACTGCTTCAGCCCATAAATTTCTAGGGAGCTTCATGCTATTCAACATAACATTTCCCATTTCTTGAAGCACTCTATTTTTCCTTTCTACAATACTATTTTGTTGTGGAGTTTTGGGCGCAGAGAATTCATGCGATATTCCCTGATTGCTACAGAGTTTCTCAAAACCGCTATTTTCAAACTTGGATCCATGATCACTTCGGATCTTACTGACTTGAGAACATTTTTCAGTTTGGATTCGTTTGATAATCTTTTTCACTTCATCAAGGGTTTCTGATTTGTCTCTTAAAAATGAAACCCAAGTGTATCTTGTATAATCATCTATGATGACCAAGATGTATTTTTTGTCACCTCGACTTTCAGTTCTGGTTGGTCCTATAAGATCTATGTAGAGAAGCTCGAGTGGTCTAAATGTGGTATTGGAGTTCACTTTTTTGTGAGGGCTCCTAGTTTGTTTACCATACTGGCATTCACCACATATTTTGTCTACTTTTTGCACTTTAGTAGACCTCTAATTAGTTCTCCTTTACTCAATCTGTATAAATTTCAGTAGTGTACATGTCCAAGGTGTTTATGCCATAATTCTGTCTCATCAGTATGGACCATGTAACACATTTGGTTAGATGAGCTACTATCACTTACTATATAGCAGTTTTTAGAAGTTTTGCGACCAGTTAATATTACAGAACCCTTTTTGTTTAAAATTTCACAACCTTGATTAGAAAATTTTACACTATGGTTGTTATCACATATTTAAGATATGCTCAACAAGTTGTGTTTTAAACCCTCAATATATAAAACATCTTTAAATAAAGGGAGGTTATAGAGTTGGACCGTACCTTTGATAATAATCTTGCAATTGCTACCATCACCAAATGTGACTGACTCATCAGTCATATCTTTAAGATCGGTAAATAAAGCTTTGTCACCTGTCATATACCTGGAGCATCCACTATCTAGGTACCACTTAGCACGGCTTGTTGCTGTGAAAGCAGTGTGAGCAACTAAGCACGCAACTTTAGGAACCCATTTCAAAACTGTTTTGGGTTTAGGAGAATGGTTGGTCTTCTTTTATCTGATGTTGTAAGAATGACCTACTGAGTTAGATTTTAAGAGCTCCTTAAGTAAATCAACTATTTTTTTCAGCTAGTGGATTTCTGATCTGATTTTTAAAATAGTTGTTTTTAGGTTTTTGAAAAGTTTTTGTATTTTTAGAAAAACCTTGACAAGTACCTTTTCCTTTTAAGTTAGAAGCCTCTCCTTTCACAAAGTTGGGAGGACTATTCTTCTGTTTAGGAGATGTATTTTTATCATAGCCCAACCTGGATCGATCGCCACATTTTCTTGATCCAGATAATAATTTTTCTAACTTTGGATCACTTTGGGCATATCTCCATGTATCCTTCAAACTCAGAAGAGAAGATACTTCATTTTTAAGTTTCTCATTTTCAGATTTCAAATCATCAATCAGGGAGGTTTTGAATTCCAAATCACATTTTGATTTTTCGAAACAATCTGAAATTTGCAATTTTTCTAAAACAAGAGTTTTAAAACATTCTTTGAGTTTAGAAAACTTTTCTTTCTGAAGTTTAAGTTTGACAACAATTTCACAACTTTCCTTATATAAGACATTATAAGCATCTTGAAGATCTTCTTCATTTTCATGATCACTATTCAAATTTTTTTCACTTGTTGAATCATCGTGATCTGAAAAAGTAAACTTGGCCAGAGTCATGAGTGTCTTAACTTCATTGCCCGACTTAGTTTCAAATTTTCTGATTCAGAAAAGGCTTCAGAATCAGACGATTCATCCCAAGTAGCTAACATACCCTTCCTTTTGGGTCTGTCCTTTTTAGGACATTTGTTTGCTAGATGCCCATACTCTTGACAGTTGTAACACTGACTGTCTTTCAAAGACTTCCAAGTTTTGGACTTAGGTTTAGATCGTTTCTTTTCATTTATCTTTTGAAAATCGACCATTTTCTTACTTTTGAAAATCTTATAGAACTTTTTTGCTAAAAGAGTCATATCATCTTCAGAATTTTCTAAATCTGAGTTTTCTTCAGACACATTTTTAGAAGATTTCAAAGCTATAGATTTACCTTTAGGAGCTTTAAAGTTTAACTCATAGGTTTGTAAAGAACCAACTAGTTCTTCTACCCTCATATTATTCGTACCGCGAAGTTCCTGGATCACGGTTACTTTAGAGTTGAACCGTTTAGGAAGAGAGCGTAGTATCTTTGCACACACTTTACTTTTTGGAATTTTATCGCTAAGACCCCACATTGAGCGTACAATGTCATTTAATCTTGTGTAAAAGTCCATAAACATTTCATTTTCCTCCATATGAATTTCTTCAAATTTGGTTGTGAGGAGTTGGACTTTAGATTTTTTGACAATTGATATACCCTCGTGTGTCATTTCTAATATATCCCAGGCTTGCTTTGCAGTATCATAGGATATGATTCTTTTGAACTCATCCAGTGATAGTGCGCAAGTGATTGCATTTAGTGCTTTTTCATTGGCACCACTCTCACTTTTCTGAAGTGTGGACCAAGAAGTATAAGGTGTTATTCTCATTGATTTTGATCCATTGATGCCAGTAACTTCAATGGTAGGAGGGCTCCATTCAGTCACTGTGGCTTGCCACACACTCTCATCTATTGATTTCTGGAAGATCCTCATTCGGGCTTTCCAATAGGCATAGTTGGAGCCATCAAAGGGTGGAGGCCTAGTGACTAATAGGCTATCAAAATTTGACATCTTATTTATATATATAGCTTAGATCGTTAGCTCAGGAAATAAACCCAAATAAAAAGCAATAAGAACAAGCTATTAGGCTCTAATACCACTTGAAATGGCCAAGCTATATGTCCTAGAGAGGGGGGGATGCCAAATTAAAATAAAATCAGCGGAATAAAGATAAACAGATAGCCTTACAGTTATAAATCAATTCACAATGCTGAAATTAATTCAACCTTAATAAATAAGTATTGAGAGATTGATACAAATTCAGTTCTAAGGACAACCTTACACCATAATAAACAAAGGCTTATGGTAGGACAACTTTATTTCTAGAACGTCTTTTGAATCAATAACTTAATCTGAATAGAAATAACTAAATAGTAAGGAATTGAAATAAATTGCAGAAATAGAGATCTAACTTATTACAACAATCCCCACACTTGCTTGAAATGTAAATTGTTACAACATTTACATCCACACGTACATTCCACAAAATTAAATGATAAATGATAAGAGAATTAAGCAAGCATTCAATCCACAAGACAAAGAGTTATAGTGGTTCGCCTGTGTGTACACCAACTGTCTTTCAATAGCCACACAGAATGCTACTCCACTCCTAATATCCTCACACAGGGGATATTAGCGTTTACTATCAAATAGGTTTTCACAGGTTCACCCAAAACCTTTACAATTGTGTCTTTTTAACTTGGGCTTACACAATTTAAAAACCCACAGTTATGAGTTTTCTGGCTCTCCTCAGATAACCACACAAATTGAGATTTTTCTTGCGAATCCCAAACAGAAACCAAAATAGAATGGAATTTACAAAATTGTAAAATACCTGGATTTCTCCTTTTCGTAGCAGCCCGGTAGAACCAATCAAAGTAGATATTCGAATATAGAAGTTCAATGTCCACTACTCACTTTAATATGATTTTAAGTTCTAATTGATTTTAGATTTAAACCGGTTGGGCGTAGCTATATTTGATTTTGATTCTAAGAAGAAGGAATAAGGCAATTGCTCTTTTCAAATGAGATTGGAATACAGAAACAAAATCAAATTAAATAAGCTGGCAAAAAGAGAAAGCAATTATGCACAAAATGGCTTAAAAACGAACACAAACTTATCTCAGAGTGGAGCCTTGAATTCACTTAATTTTCTAATTAAAAACTTTGAAATTCGTGTGCTATTTATAGCTGCAGAAATTTGTCTTCGACTGGTCATAGGGTTACCACGACTGGTCCAAAAATAAATTGATTTTTGAATTTTCGAGCGCGATCAGATCAGACCGTTGTACGACCGGTCGTAGGCAGTCCACGACTGGTCGAAGGCAGTCCACGACCGGTCGAGACCCCTCTACGACTGGTCGTGCGACACTTGATTTAGTCGTTGGAATTTGAGTCATAACACTACGACTGGTCGAAGGCCGAGTCGAGACCATCCCACGACCGGTCGAGTAGACTCAAGGACTAGTCGAAGCCGAACCAGAAAATCTGATAAAATACAACAATTTTAGGAGTGGTCCTGAAACTTCTTAGGCTGGTCGAACCAATGCTAGGACTGGTCGAACAAGGTCTAGGACTAGTGTTAGAATAGACTATATTCATGTAATAATATTCAAATGAATTATGTAGCCAAAGTGACCTACCCTAAGGTCAATCTAAGGTTTATCATACCTGGGACATGAAGTATGGACATTGAAAACTTCATTTGCTTAGACTTTGATCATTATGAAGCTTGAGTTCTTCTTAATGTAGCTTGACTACTTCACAAGCTTTGAAATTAATGTCACTTTGAGTTGCACTTGAGTCCCGTACTTATATTTGAATCTTGAACTTCCACTTGCACTTGAACTTGAGTCTCGACCCTGAGCTCTTCTTTAATATCTTCTACATTGTAGCTTAAACTATCATGAAGCTTGAAGAATTCTTTGAACTAGACTTCAAGTGTTGACGTGGTGTCTTGAACAGATTTATCAAGATATAAACACAAGACATACAAAGAAGTTTTAACACACAAAATTTGACAATCAAAGAGGAATCAAATCATAGCACTTACACAGCATGAAGATTTTCTCAGGAAATAAGTATCCTACGACAGATCAATTTCTTCTAGAAATTATTTTTATTATGGACGCGCTAAAAAAGTATGTTGCTGAGGGTCTAAATTTTTTACAAGCGATGACTATAAGAATGCAGATGAAATTCGATAAGTATTGGGCTGAATGCCACTTGTTAATGGCCATTGCAGTTGTTATGGTTAGATTTGTTTTAAATCACTTTATTACAGTTTTGAGATAGTTTCAGCGGAGACTGCCATTATTAATGCAGCAGTTGAAGAGTTGTTCGCTTCATATGTTGGTAATTTAGCCGAAACATCAAGTACAATAGATACTTCTCAAACTACGAATAGTACTTCTATTGCAGACAAGCGACTTCGTGACTTTGCATTTTTTTTAGATGAAGAAGAAATGGAGATGCATAAAACTGAATCCAAAGTGGAGAAGTATCTAAAGGAGCCGGTTATAAGGCTATAAGAAGATGATTTCAATGTTTTGTAGTGGCGAAAGTTGAGAGCTCATGAATACCCTAGACTTTCGGTGACGGCACGAGACATATTATCAATTTCAATTTCGACCGTGGCATCATAATCAACTTTTAGCACCGGGAGTAGGGTAGTTAGCAAGTATCAAAGCTCACTCACCTCGAATACAATTGAAGCACTGATATGTACGCAAGATTGGTTGCATCCAGTTTGGGGCGGTAACAGTTTCGATGTTGAAGAGTATGAGGATGAGAATGGAAGTGAAGACGAGGTACAGAATGCATCTAAAATTGCTTAAAGGAATGTAAGCTTTAAATTTTTTGTTTAATATTTTATATTTTGTAATATATTTTTACTCTTTAGATTTAATGTTGAGGACCAACATGTGGTATGATAGTATCTAGAGGTATATGTGACACTTTTTTTTTGTCTTAGTAATGTGGCATATGAGACATTTTAGACTTAATATTTTTGACATTTAATTTGTATTTTTTAGCCAAAAATATAATAAATTGACATATGAACAAGCTTGACTCGACTCGAACCACTAGCTTGACTCGAAAGCTTTGGCAAACAAGTCAAGCTTCAATGTTGAGCTCGAGGGCGAGCTCGAGCTCGAGCTCAAACTCGAGTATAGCACGGACAAATTGAGCCGAGCTTGGCCCACCTCGACTCAACTCAGCTCGATGTATAGGCCTACTCTTGTGGCAGGGGTGTGAGTAGAACAAGGGGCTGCAACTTAGGAAATGGATCGCGTGGTGTACCACACACCACTGACCTCCGTGGTGTGTTTACGTGGCAAAGTTTCGTAGCCCCACAATAATGCATGTGTTATATCCACACCATCCATTCATTTTGTGAGATCATTTTAGGGGATGAGCCAAAAATGAGGAAGACCCAAACGTCAAGTGTACTGCACCGCAGAAAGAAACCAGGGGGGGAAATGATGCCCACCTTTGAAACTTTCCTAAGACCCACTGTGATATTTATTTTTCCATCCAATCTGTTCATAAGGTGACACAGACCTAGATGAAGGGAAAGCACAAATATCATCTAGATCCAAAACTCCTGTGCCGCCAAGAATATTTTCACTAGTAGGTGTTTAGTCCTCACTTCTTTCTGTGGTGTGGTCCACTTTGAGGTTTGGATCCACCTGATTATTGGGCTCATACCCTATAATAACCTCGCAAAATGGATGGACGGTGTGGATATAACACATACCTCATCTTGAGACCCACTGAACTTTTCCATGCAACACACCACAGAGGTTGGCACACAATGCTATCTGCTTCCTGCAACCTGGGTTCGGGCAACTGACCCAACCAAGTACAGGTCGGGTTCGGTCAGGTTGTCAAGGTCCTCCGGCTTGAGTTGAAAAAAGCTAACCGTATTTGAATTTGAGTTGTGTTAGGGTTAAACAAATTCAGGCCAGGTTAGGTTGGGTTTGGAATAATCAGATGGGGACCAGTTGCAAGTTAGGTTCTCTTGAAGTCAGGTTGGACTTAAGTTCACCTTCAACCTGACCTAACTGGCCTGAGTTGTACCCTAGAACAAGGGTTGTTAATAGGTTGGGCCAACAACCATGGTACACATTCTGATTGAGCTTGGGCTAAAATGTTGGACCCAATGTTGAGGTCCGACACGAGCCCATAGGATTGGCTATGCTTTCTAGGCTTGGACAAACCTGGGGTATGGTCATTGAGGCCCAATGTCTAAATGGGATGGACATGAATTTTTCTAAGGACTTATTTGGATTCATGAAAAGGATAAGGATGAAATAATAGTCTTTGGAAAATCTTGTTTTTATAACACACCACATGGGTACTCGAACGCATGATATTAGTGTTGAAACCTTGTGGAATGTTGCGAGGAGGAGGGCATGATTCTCTGAGGGTACAGGAGATCTACTATCTTCCTTTTTACTGGTTGCCTTTGTAAAATGGGGTAAAGGATTTGATATTTGATCAGAGTCACCACTAACCAATTATTACAATTATACGGTCGGTTAGAGCCCATAGAAACACTTAAGATTGAGGACCCGAAGATCCTTAACCTTAAGATAACTAGTGAGTTTACATTCCTGAGATTTTGAGGAACGGATCGTGGTTACAGAGATGGGAGGTGTTAGGCACCCACTTTGCCCATACAAATGTACGGTCTTTACTTCACAAGATCTGACTAATTTCTAAGGAATACGGTAGTTCTCACGTGCTTTAAATGTAATGCGATGCAAAAAATGTAATGCAGTGTTGTAGTGGAGGTGTTTGATCAATATAAATTTCTGATGGGTGGGGTCCGACTATATCGACAAGCCGTAAGGCATACGTTCGAAATGATCAAATGTAAGGTGTAAAGGATGTTTGATAACATATGGATACTTATGGTAAAATGACAGCTAACTGGCTAGGGTTTCTGGTGGACCTGCTACGATTATATCAGCAGGTTTTAGAGCATTCACTCACCAGTTAAATACGGTGAAAATGATGGAATGCAATGTATATGTTAAAACAACGGTTAATGACTAAGGTTTCTGATGGGCAAGATCCGATTATCTCAGCAAGCCACAGGGCATACGTCCACCAGTCAGATGTGTGAAAATGATAAAAGTGCACTATGATGCTAATGTATATAGGAGCAGGGGAGTTGAGAAGGAAGTGAATGTTATACGATGCTAATGTAATGATTTGATGAAACCAATAGAGGTTTGAATGGTAGGATGAATGGCAGTGTCGTGAGACTAGGTTGAATAGCTCATATTTGAGCTTGGGTGGCTCAGGAGTCTTGGACTTTGGCTAGGCTAGTCTAGACCAGGGTCAAGCTCTCTCTCACTTTCACTCTCCTTTGTAGAAGGATGATTAAAGGGTGAGCTCTCTGAAAAGAACGCCCTCTGAAGATTGGTGTGTGTGAAATGTCAACGGGAGGGGGGGGTATTTATAGTCTCCCAATCTGGTTTTCCTGTAAGTCCTGGTGATCCTAGGGGTTAAATATGGTTGAATGCCTGAGGTTGGATATTGCCACATGGCATCATCTCATGGGTTGGATGACTTGGTAAAATTATAATTTTGGGTAAGGAGATGGGCATTAGAATAAATGCACTTCAACTACACACTTGAGTTTCGAAAAATGAGCAACCCACATGCTTGAGGGATGTTGTCAGAAAAGAGGGAGTGCCGCGTGGTCGAGGGTAACCTGGCTGCCGCCGGTCCCCACTTGGACTCCTTGTTTTGGCAGGCAGCATCCTTCAAGCATGTGGAGGCTCTGCTGTGAGGGTTGGTGGTTTGAGGTTTCGACCATTTCTCCGATTGGGCTTAGGTTCGGGCTTGGTTTTGGGCTTGACTAAGTGAGTTGACTGGTTTATGGGCTTGGGTAGGCTGACTAGGTGAGTTGACTTAAGGTTCCTAGGGTTTTGGGTTCCTATGGTTTTGGGTTAGGCTGATTGGGTTGAATGGGTTAGCTGGGTCGGATGGGCTAAGTTAAGGGTTTAGGATTAGGTTTTAGGACCAAGGCGTGGTTATCCATCCATCCGTTCAAATTCTATCAACTTATCAGCCTGAGGTAAGTTGTCTACATATGCCCCTCTTTGGCAAAGGTTGTGTGCAACCGAATGCAAAGAGAGTGGGTACCCCGCCTTTTCCAGTCAATCGTGAATTATGATATGGATTTGTTGCCTTTGTGTCTATGTCAACTGGTTGCCTGGAAATAGATAACTCGAATATATCGCGAGAGTTTGAGAAAAATGTTGCGATTACCACTACTCGGGCCGCCAATCGCAACCCTTTCACTCTTGATCGGTACTAACATCGGAAAGATACATAAAGCCCTACGCTTTATGCCACCTTACGAGGATATTGACCCAGTGCTAGATTGTCTATTGCTTCCCATATCACTCGAGGAGTACTTGTTTTATTTGATTGTCAAAGTGGTTAGCTGCCCTATGCTTTTCGTAGCCTTACGAGGAACTAAATATGTCGACCTGGACTCATTCAAATTCTGCAAGTATACATGCCTAGGTATATGCGAGTGATCACTTCCCATACAATATTTTGATTTTAACACTTAGGTTATAATTTGTCTCTTTCGCCGTTTGAATGATTTCTTCTTATTAGGCTTAGCCTATCGTCTTTTTAGTGCATTAGCATTTGATACAATGGAGTTGACACTAGAGTTCAGTCTGAATGTATTTTGATGTACATTTGGATCCGGTAATCTCCGGGGAAACCGTGAGATATTAGATCTTATTTGATGTTGCACTGACTCCCACCGAAAGATATGGAAGATATCTTAGTTCCTCGAAAGTCTGACGCTTTATTTTGATTTCGAAAGTCGCCCCACTCTGGGGAGTGATACTCCATGGGGGTTTTTATTGCAAGATGATTTTAAAATGGGTCCGACTACTGGTCGTCTCCACTGGGAATGCTTATGGGACTTCGAGTACACTAGTTTTTATAAAAAATATGCAATGGGTAGTGCACATGCATGGTCGTGATGGATAATTGACTTAGCTGGGGATTATGGATTTTGAAGATGTTGTATTTTATTGCTTGGATTTTGGTTGTTGCAATTGGGACAGAGATCCGCCGGGGATGGTTCGTTTGACGCATGTCTGATTAGTGATCATGATCAAGAATCTAGTTAGAGATGGTTGATTAGTTCCATCGTCTCATTTGGTAATCAGACTTGATTGTTTGGGGGTTGGCCTGGAAGGTTGGTTGTGATCAACTCCGGTTTTTGATGCTGATCTGTCCATGGGTGGCAGTCAGGATTTCAACTTGCGGCCAATCGAATTCGTCATCCCATGGTTTTACGGTCAAGATTTTGATCTATGATCGATTATGTCGTCCCGTTGTTTGTTTCTCTCTGGGGAAATGTTTTTACATTTTTAAACGTGATATGGTCCATTGGATTGCGAGTTGACTGTCACAATCGATGCATGTATCTATTGAAAGAATTTAGTCAATCGGATCGCAAATCGACGGTCGCGATCGATACTGGTATTTTGGGTTTTGAAAAGGATTCAGTTATTCGGATCACGAATTGACGGTTGCGATCGATGCTGGTATTTTGGGTTTTGAAAAGGATTTAGTCCATCGGATCGCCAATCAATGGTCACGATCGATGCTAATATTTTGGATTTTGAAAAGGATTCAATCATTGGATCGGGAATCAAAGGTCGCGATCGATGTTAGTATTTTGGATTTTGAAAAGGATTCAGTCCATCGGATTGCGAATCGACAGTTGCGATCAATGTTGGTTTTAAAAGAATCCAGTCCATCGAATCATGAATCAATGGTCACGATCGATGCTAATATTTTGACTTTTTAAAAAAGATCCAGTCCAACGGATCGCGAATCGACAGTCGTGATTGATACTAGTTTTGAAAGAATCCAATCCATCAGATCGCGAATAGATGGTCGCGATTGAGGCTTGTATTTAGGCTTTTTAAAAAAGATCCAGTCCATTAGATCATGAATCGATGGTCATAATCGATGTTGGTTCTTATTGGAAGAATTCAATCCATCGGATCACGAATTAATGATCGCGATCGATGCTGGAATTTAGGCTTTTTTTAAACGATCCAGTCCATCGGGTCACAAATCGAAAGTCGCGATTGATGCCAATTTTTATTAGAAAATTTATGAAGTTTTTGAAAATGATTCGGTCCATTGGATCATGAATCGATGGTCGCGACTGATGCCAGTTTTTATTGGGAAATTCGTGAGATTTTAAAAAATGATTCAGTCCATCGAATCGCGAATCGATGGTCGCGATTTGTGCCAATTTTTATTGGAAAATTTGTGAGATTTTTTAAAAATGATCCAGTCCATCGGACATAAATCGATGGTCGTGATCGATGCCAGTTTTTATTGGGAAATTTGTGAGATTTTTAAAAAATGATTTGGTTCATCGAATCGCAATCGATGTCGATTTTTATTGAAAAATTTGTGATTTGTGAAATTCGAAAATGCATGGGATCTTCTCTCTCCTTCCAATTTTTCTCTAATTTCTCGTGAGTTATTGGATTTTGGGATAAAAATTTAAATTTTCCCACCATTTTCATCATTTATTCACTCTTCTCACTTCCATCACCTCACCATGAACAATTTGTGCAAGATTCCCTGTAAGGAGGTCTTTCCAAGGTCTTATCTTCCCATGGGAGAGGGCTAGGCCACGTCTCATCAGCAAAAGGGGGATCGACGGCAACCTAGTTGTCGCCAGTCCCCTTTTCGGCCACTGTTTTTTTTTCTAGGTAATGATGTGTGGCCTCCTCCTCTATATATATTTCAACTTGAGGTGCCTCGTTTTAGCGTGTTATACTTCAAGTTTTCTCCTCTTTCTCTCTTTCCTTCCTTCCTTTCAAATGCTCTTTTCCTTCTCCTCTTCTATCCATCCCTTTGTGAAAAGGTGAGCTTAAGAAGTCCTAGAGAGAGAGAGAGAGAGAGAGAGAGAGAGAGAGAGAGAGAGAGAGACAGGGGGGTGAATAGGACTATGCTAAATAATCAAATAAAGTGCTGAATAAATAAATAAATAAGAGATCTCAATCGCACTAGTATTGAAACGTTGATTCAAATTGATTCGTAGGACAACCTTCACCCAAACAAGTTAGGCAGGACAACCTTATTTTACGAATATGATAAGAATCAAAATCTCAAACTGAGCAAAAGTAAATAAAACTATCTATTACAAACATTCACCACTTTTACATAAAAGAAATTACAACCATTCATCACAAAAGCAATAAAAACATTCACCACAACACTAAGAATTATAGTGGTTCAGTGTGTCAACAACTGTTCTCAAACAACCACACCTACTCCACTCCCAAGATTACTAACCACGTAATCTCGACTTTCACTATGAATAAGGTTTTCACAGGGTCACCTTAAAACCTGATACAATTGTGATTATAACGGGCTATCACAAACAAGGACGCCCCTCACTGAGATTTTTTGGCTTATCTCAGAAAAAACCAACTCTGGGATATTCTGGCTATCTCAGAAAAACCAAATACAAAGTAAAAGGAATACTTATCTTCACCGTAGAAGAAGCTGTAGCTGAAGAACGCTTTTCTTGAATGACGAATGTTCAATGTTCAGTCCAATAGAAAATGTTTAGGGTTCTATTTAACTTTAATTAAGTTTAAATCAAATGATACTTGCATTAATTCCCTTAAATCTCAATAAGAGTAAACACTCTTTTTAGAATTCGAATGACAGAGTTTTGAGATGAAGGAATTAAGGAAAAAGCTATAAAAAAATTATAAATACTACTTGATAGCTTGACAATAAGTGAGGTTTCTCTTTCTTGTATAAGGGCTTTGATAGGCTTGAATTGTATTTTCAGATTGAGAAAGAACCTCTATTTATAGGCAGAAAGTTTATTATTTTGACTGGTCTAAGGCAGTCTTCGACTGGCCTAAGCACCGGATTCAGTTCCAACAAATTTTTAATTTCGAGTAGGATAAGCTCTAATAGATCTTCGACTGGTCGAAGGACTTGTTCGAGCGAGCTGAATCCGAACTAATTTTTGTTGCTAGACTTCGATTTGAGAAACCTTTAATTGGTCGAAGGAGGTCCTTGACTGGTTGAAGAGTCCGCGCGACTGGTCAAAGATTTAAAAGAAATCCTGTTATACTTTGGCTGTTGCTTGGACTAGTCGAGAAATTCTTAGGCTGGTCGAGCCAAAGACTAGTCGAAACTCAGTCATTTATAAGTATAAAAATTTAATTTAAATATGTTTTGAAAGCCCCTAAACCTAAGGTCTTTTTATGGACTGAACTTCATAGAATTAGAAACTTGAAGTTTTCAAAGGAGCTTGATCTTCTACTAGAATCTTTCAGTAGATCTAGCTTGGTCTTTAACTTAAGCTTGAGTTTGAAATTGATTTTGAACTTGAGCTTGAACTTGATTATAAGCTTGACTTGAACTTGATCATGAGCTTGACTTGAAGATCACTTTGCTAAGTTGTTTTGACAAGATGAAATTTGACAAACTAGGTGTAAAATGTGCTTTAAACATAATAGCACTTACACTTAGTTTCAAGTAGGGGCTTTCTTTGGAGCTTTGGACAGCAAGGTAGTGTCATCTTGGTGTGAGGAGGTAAGATTCATTTGTGTTATCTCTTTCCTTCATTTGTCCCCATTTTTTTCATGTTCTCATGCCTTCTCTCTTTCTTCTCATAGGTGCTCTTTAGAGTTTTAAAGTGCAATGTGAAGTTGTAGACAACAGTGACATTTGAAGGTCAAGGTGGTGCAGGTCTCAGGGTATATGCCCGCCAGTCAGATATAATGAAAACGATGGAATGCAATGTATATGCTGAAACAATGGCTAACTAGCTAAGGTTTCTAATGGACAAGATTCGATTATCTTAGCAAGTCACAAAGCATATGCCCACCAGTCAGATGCGTGAAAACAATGAAAATGCATTATGATGCTGATGCAAATGAGTAGGGGGTGAGAAGGGAGTGAATGTTGCATGATGTTAATGCGATGATTTGATGAAACAGATAGAGGTTTAAATAGTATGATGAACGGTGGTGTCGCAAGGCTAGGTTGAGTGGCTCAGATTTGAGCTTTGGTGGCTTACAAGGCTTGAACTCTGGCTAGGCTAGGTTAGACCACGACTGGGCTCTTTCTCTCTCTCTCTCTCTCTCCCTCTCTCTCTCTCACTCTCACTCTCACTCTCACTCTCACTCTCCTTGGTGGAAGGATGGCTAAGGCTAAGGGGTGAGCTTTCTGAAATAAGAAGGCTCTGTGAAGCTTCCTGCGTGTGAAAATTGAAGGGGAGTGAGGCTATTTATAGTCTCCCGACCCGGTTTTCCTGTAATTCGTAGTGATCATAGGGGTAAAATATGGTTGAATGCCTGGGATTGAAAATTGCCACATGACATCATCTCATAGGTTGGATGACTTGGTAAAATGGTAATTCTAGGTAAGGAGATGAGCATCGGAGTAAATGTACCTCATCTAAACACTTGAGGTTGGAAAAACGAGCAACCCACATGCTTAAGGGATGTTGCCCGAAAGAGAGAGAGTGCCACATGGCTTGCGACAACATGGTTGTGGCCTGTGCCCACTTAGACTCCCTGTTTTTACAGGGAACATCCTCCAAGCGTGTGGAGGCTCTGTTGGAAGGGTCGATGGTTTGAAATTTCGACCATTTCTCCAATTGGGCTCGGGATCGGGCTTGACTAGGTGAGTTGACTGAGTTATGAGCTTAGGTAGAGGTGGGCATCGAGTCGAGTTGGACCGAGTTAGGACTGACCTGACTTTATCTGGTTTTAAAAAAGACCTGACCTGAACTCGATCCGGCTTAGCACTAAGTCCAACATGCTTGACTTGATCCGAGTCCAGGTCTGGGCTGGATTGATCCGAACTGAGTCTGACCAGGTCAGAAATACCGAGTCGGATCGAGTTGGCACAACGTCGGATTCGGGTTACCAGGCTGGGTTACTGGGGCAACGCCGCAAGGGCTTAGGCTCAAACACTTAAACCGAGGGATGATCCTAAGCCTAAAAATCTAGCCTTGGGGATCGAGTTGGCACCGAGTTGGATCAGGTCGCTGGGCTAGGTTACTATGGCAAGGCCACAAGGGCTTGAGATCAAACACTTGACCGGAGGGCTGAGCCCAAGTTTTAAAATCTTGCCTTGGGGTGTCCAGATTATGTTCAAAATACAGACGTCGCTTAAAAGCACTCAGAGAGGTCTTCTTTGAAATCAAAAGTAAATAAATTGTGTCCATAAAATGAACAAAGTAAATAAACATTGTTAAAAATCAAAACTAAATAAACTATGTCCATATACAAACTCATAAACATTTCATTCATTCGATATCATCTGTATGATGAATGTCTTTATAGCGTGTAACTTGAGTAACCTTATCCATAGTAGTAACCCCCTCCTCCACCTTCGTCGTCGGAATCATCATTTTGTTATCTTTTTAAAGCTTTAACTGCAGAAGAACTCTGAGCTGGAGGTGTCCAAAAGATGGTTGTTTACCTCTGTTAAATAGGATGGTAGAGATGCCTTTCCATCATCCTCATTCATAGATTCCACAAGTTTTTTCAGCATCTTTTTATGATCTGATTTGTACGAGATTCCCAACCACCTATAGAATGCTGTGAGACTTTTATCGATTGGTCTATGTCCATACTCGTGCCCGCTTCGACATCATATTGTCACAGAAGGGGTTGATATTGTTGTCTGGTCCTAGATATAATTTTCAAGCTTTCTTTTACGGTCTCTTTATAATCTTGTTCTTCTTATTCCCTTAATATTTTCTCTTGTTCTTCCCTACTAATTGTGGAGCCAATTCCTCTACTTAACCCTTCCTCAATTATAATAGGCCTACTTTATCTTCTGTGCCTGGTTGTATTGGTTGTAGTTGTAGAGGAAGGGGTAGAGAAAGTCTTTGTATTTGAGTCGAGAATGACTCAAAATAAATCCCAGACTTCCTGAGGAGCTTTGTTACATGGGGCAGCGTCTCCTCCCCGACAAGACAAATGTAATTTTAACCGATTTGTTTTGTTTACAAATTATTTTCATACAACTTACATTGTAACTTTATCTTTCTATCATGGGAGTACACTTGGGCTCTATAGTCCCTAATATATGCCGATGGATCATCTTTCGATGACATATTTATATGTGTTTATTTTGAAAGAAAAAATATTTAATTGGTTAGGTTAAGGTAATATAAATAATTAAGGAATGAAGATAAATAAACGCAATCAGCCAACTGTATGAGATTTAAGTAACATTAACTAATTTAAAAACATAAATAAAAAGAGAAAAATATCCATCCATCCATCAAATATTATAATTTAAGTATAAAAAAAAAAACCTGTCAAAATCCTGTTGTAAGCAAATACAAGAGAAATAGAAGACAGTATCTTATCCTGCTTCATGCAAGTGTTGCAAGTACTGTCTCATATTGTTTCTCACTCTCCTCTTTCTCAAACTCCTCACCGACATAGTTCCCTTTTTCCACCCAGATCGGACGCAACCAATCCTGTGTAGAAATGAGCAATTCAATTGATTTTTGTGTAAGTGAGCTTCGATACTTGTTCACGACCCTACTCTTCGTACTAAAAGTAGATTCTGAAACCATGGTTGAAATTGGATTTGATAATATGTCTAGTGCAATTAACGAGAGCACGAGGTACTGTGAATCATGAGCTTTCGACTTTCACCAGTCGAAAACATCAAATTCTTCGCCTTCGTTCTTTACAAGTGGCTCTTTGAGATAGTGGGTCAAGTTTTATTTGGGTTGTTTGCATTTGAATCTCAACCCGTGCCATGAAAGACATGAAATCATCGATCACGTTTTGTTGTTCATCAACAATAGAACTAAAACCCACTTTAGGAGTCAGGCTTGCAAGTGCAGTATTGTCTTTTACGGCGCCCAAGTTTGTACATAGAAATTGTACAAATCATCAATTGTATCACCAAATTTATCGACCTCAGTGGCACTCTTCTCACCATACAACTTATTAAAGACGAATATAACCATGAATATCTTGTATCGAGGATCAAGAACAATTGTAACGACTATTATCAGACTGCACTCAGACCAATACTTATCAAACTTTAACCGCATACCCATAATCATTAATTGTAAAAAGTCCGGTCCACTATAACTTCTGTACAAAACATCTTTTACCTTCCAAGTTTCTATCAAAAATATATTTGTTATTGGATACTTGCTTCTTGAAAATTTCTTCTTTGTGTCATAAAAAACTGAAAGGAACTTGCGAACTGCTTCAACTCTGGTCCAATCATCATTAGAAGGCAACCACTGATACGCACTATCACACTCCGCATAGTGAGAGAATGCGTCTCTGAAAGCTATCGCTGAATCCAACATTTTGTAAGTTAAATTCCAATGTGTCATGACATATAGCTTCATCGTTTTTTAAGATGACAAATTCAACCGTTTCACGATCTCATTCAATGTATTTAATCATGAAGGTGACCCTCATATATACTTCACGCTCTCTCTTATGTTCTCGATCATTAGCTCAATTGTTTTAAGGTCATCTTGTACTATCAGGTTTAGGATGTGGGCATAATACCTGACATGAAATATTTTTCTACCAAAATACAAGTCATCGGTGACCCTAAACTAATTTTCTAAATTCATTATCACATTATCGTTTGTAGAGGCATAGCCTAAAGTTATTAAGAAGATTTTCTTCTCAATGCCCCACTCCATAAGACATCTGTAGATGTAATCTGAAATCATCAACTAGTATGAGAAGGTGCAAGATAATGAAAGTTTAAAACTCTTTTGCAGAGCTTCCATTCAGCATCAACGTAGTGGACAATTAGTGACATATACCTCTTTCGTTGATTGGATGTCTTCTACAAATCTGATGTCCGTCTGATTTAGAAAATCGACTTCAACTGTCATTTCAACTTGAGCTTCTCGCTTGCATACATCTTCATGCACACTCTCTTTATTGTTGTACGGGAGACCTTCTCGTATCTGGGGTTAAGGCTTCTGACTAATTCAACAAAAGAAAGACTCTCTACCATCTAAAATGGTCTTTCATTGGTAATAATATATATAACCATCAACTCATTCACATGGTCTCTGTTATACTTATTGATGGATAATGAACCTTACGACAAACCCACTAAAGATGGGGTAAATGAAAGTGTCTCTTGCCATGAGGTCTAGCTTCTCACTTTTTTATGACACTTCGTAATGCGTTTCTTTAGAGTTGCAGTCGACCCATCTACTTGTTTAGCATATTGAGCCTTGCAGTACTTGCATTGTATATTCACCGTGTCGTCTTTCAAGGTTACTTTTTCAAAATCTTCTTACACTACCAATCTTTTTTGCTTTTTTTGAAATTTGTGACTATGAGGTACCAATATCAATGGGCACATCTTCATCTTCTAGACTTAATCCTTAATCATCCAAGATCATCGACGATGTAACTGACAAACTGACGAGGGTATTGAAAATTTTCTCACTAGCCATCTACTAATTGAAAGATACCAAATCAGATTAGCATTATCACTCTGATGCCTTAAAGGTTTATATACTAAACCCTAAATTAGTCACCCATACAAGATTAGATAAATTGTAACACTTTCATATTCTCATTTAAACGCCATGCCAAAATACGACAACATCTCCCTATGTCTCTCAAGATAAGTTGATCTTCTATTACATTTTGATGCCAAATATTTAATCAATTTGAATATATTTGACATGAGAAATGAAAAGGAAGAAAAATATCCATAGAGAAATGGAGAGATAGAGCATAGATCAGGCATGAACATTTAAATAGGTATATGAAAGCATACTATCTATCTGACCTTGAACTGTCTAAAATGAGATAATTTGAGCGATTTCTATGCCTCCAAAAATACACTATATCTATTTTTGACAACACAGAAATCTTCAAATTAGCAATTAATTATTTAACTCACAAATTACAATAATATGCTAAGAAAAAAATAATGTAATCCATATATATTAAGCTAACTATATAATGAATAATAATAAGCTAAGCAAAAAGCAATGTAATCCATACATATTAAGCTAACTATCTAATGCACAATAATAATCAATGTAAACTATAATTCTAAAAAATTAACCACTAATTGTTTAATTCAAATAAATAAAACATATTAGCAATTTAAGATTTAGGGTTTAGGGATTAGGTTTAGCCATTTAGGTCTTAGGTCTTAGGGTTTAGGGATTAGGGTTTAGGGTTTAGGATTTAGGGTTTAGGGTTTACAGTTTAGGGTTTAAGCTTTAAGGATTAGGGTTTAGGGTTAGGTTTTAGGTTTAGGGATTAGGGTATGGGGTTGGGGTTTAGGGTTTAGGATTAGGTTTTAGGTTTAGGGTTTATGTTTAGGGATTGGGGTTTGGGGTTAGGTAGGGTTTAGATTTTATGGATTAAGTTTTAGGGTTTAGTGTTTAGGGATTATGGATTATGGATTAGGGTTTAGAGTTTAGGGTTATGGATTAGGGATTAGGGTTTAGGGTTAGGGTTAGGTTTTAGGTTTAGGGATTAGGGTTTGGGAGGTTAAGGATTAGGGTTTAGGGTTAGGCTTAGGCTTAGGCTTAGGCTTAGGTTTTAGCTCGGCCGCACCCGAGCCAGGCATACCGGCTGCACCACAACGAGCGTGGCTGCACGCACCCGAGCCAGGCTGGAATCACCACAACGAGCTCGGTCGTACCGCACCCGAGCCATGCCGGACACATCACAACGAGCTCGGCCACAGCGCACCCGAGCTAGCTCGAACGCACCACAATGAGCCCCGATTATAGACGCACCACAGCAAGCCCAGGCCACACCAAAGCTAGCCCGGGCGTACCCGAGCCATCCTAGACAAATTATAATTTATCAAATTAATTTTTTTTAAATAAATTACCTGTTAATTGAGCCTGACTGCTGAATTGCTGCCAGACGTACTCAAGCTCAAAATAGGAGGGAGTGGAGAGGAGAGAGAAGAGGAGGAGGAGGGACAGGTGTTGCTATGTCGGATTAGGTTTTAGATCGGGTAGGTTCTGATTGGGTGTGGTGGGTAGGGTTAGGGTAGAGAGAAAAAGAAATGTTGTTTTTTTTTTTTAATACTTACTCGACAACCTGGATCGAGTTGGGTTTCGGATCGGGTTGAGTCTGACTGGATCGAGTTACTGTGTAACTCGAACTCGACTCGATCGGGTTTCAGATTGGTCTAAGGCTACTCGATCCGAACCCGACTCAGCCATTTGGTTCGAGTCGAGTCCACCAAGTCGAGTCACCCCTTGCCCAGCTTTAGTGTAATGCCCTGAATTTTGGGAGCCGGGTAGATACTGCACTCCCGATGTCCTGGGTGTCAATTATGCTTCGCAGAAGTAGGATTCTCTAGTTCATTTTTCCTGGCATTTGAGCATTCATGGAATTAAAATAGACTGTGCGATATACCTTGGAATAAATGCAAATGTAAAATAAGTAAATCGAAAAACAAGTAAAGTATGTCTATCCAGAGTATGGGTCTACAACTGGGTAAAAATATACAGTTCCAAAGTGCAAAATGTGACAACCTTATAATCTCATCGATGTCTGTGTCCTAGATCGGCCCACCTAGCAGCTGGAAATATAAAAGCTCCTCCTCCGAGTCTATGTGCGCCTCCTCCAACCTGTTTGACTACATAGTGCCTACATCTACAACAGTGTCTGATTGGTGTTTTAAAACACCATCCTAGAGTGGGAGTGAGTGATCAACTTAGCGGTTCCATTAACTCTAAGGTAACATGTTATCAATTCCACTAGCACATGTAATGATAAAGCAACTTAAACACCTAGTTCCTAAATACTCTTATTATGCACGTGCATGTTATCATGAGATGATGCATGCTCTCACAATCCAACACTCCCTCATAAGCGACTCTGACCCCTCATTCGTGAATGCCAACACTCCCTCATTATGCGAAACGCCCAAGTCGTCATGTCCTAGACTAATACGATGTGATGAATATTTGTGTTAGTCGAGTAATTAATTAAGTCCGTTCATCCAACAAAATTGGCAAAGCTGGAGCACCTCCACTTAGTCAATGGCCTTATCCATATCGCTAGGCCTAAGGTGGTCGTAGTGGTTCTGTGCCTGTGATCCTTGATCCACATGGGTTCGTCACTCCCAGCTGAACTCATACGATAGACAAGATTATAAATAAAATTTACTCGCAGTCAATACAGGGAGGCTTGTCACCCAGCGTAGGTCAACAACGCGGGCACGATATCCTATACTACCATGCCCGACTCTCGAGACTCGAGGATCGTATCACTAATGATTATTAGTAGGCCTCTCAAGGGTATGAGGTGTTCCATATTCAGAAAAGCGTAATCGCACATGGTGGACACACATGGTTGGTCGGCTATTAGGCTAGTTCGGTTGACTAAGACGAACCTCGGCGTATTGGCATTGGGTGCAAGCATCTCATTTAGTCAGACTACTGTCGGTTGTCCGCGTTCGAGTCGGGTCAATCGGACTAGTCTATGATGGCCGACCTAATCAGAGCCGCCCTCGTGGATCTGCGGTTTACCAGCCAACCCGACTACCCAGTCCCTGTCATTCAATAACTCTAGTAAATTAACTGCTGCAACTATGGAGGAATGTAAATAGTGAATCAAGAAATTCTACTTCACTGGGCATTTCGTCGAAGATGCGGGCTATATTATAACTAAGATAGCAATTTATGAGAGGTAAAGCAAATTACGAGTATACACAGGTGAGCAAGAAGAAGCATGAACAATGAATTAGCAAATTCACTTATTCTAGCAACCATTCAAACATGTAGGCTCCATTACACAAGGAGAATAGTTCATGGGGAGTAAACGGGTCATATGAGTGTGTGCAAGTTAGCATGCATTCATCTATTCACGACATAAATCATTCATTGTGACACGGGGTTTGATAAACGACATCATGGGGGTAATGGTATGCGTCTTGGGTTGGTACATCGAATTCGGACTCGCTCCTAGGGCTAGGGTTCCGTATGTCATTTACCGGTGCCCTGCACTAGCACGGATAGCTCGCAAGGGTTCATGCAATTAGCCTTTAGGGACCAAATCTCAAAGAAGGGTTCGATAATTACCTCTAATTGTAGCCTGGGCAATTCTGGCAGTGAAGCACGGTCGCGACTACATCGTGGGCTAGCAGGGACGGGCTGACTTCTCTAATCAACCCTCTTATCCCCCTCCTCTCTCTCTCTCTCTCTCTCTCTCTCTCTCTCTCTCTCTCCCTTGTTGCAACAAGAAATTTCGTATGGGAGTGAGAGAGTGGGAGTGAGGGCTATTTACATTGTCGAGATGTACACAAATAGCCCTGATGACCCATTTTCTAATAAACTTGCCCTGAGGGAGGTTGTTTTCGACTCAAAGGGCCTTGTGGGGGCCTACTGTCTTATCTACACCATGGGGTAGGTGCCCCGCTATGGGATCTACGTTTCATCACAACCGAGTGACAATTAGACACTTCGATTAGCCGTGGGGACCCCACTCATGATTGACAGTCGTCAGTTATCAATTAGGGCCGCGACTATACGGATATGTGCGGGAAAATATCTTTAATTTGCACCTTGAGTTTGGTTGCGATCTAATGATTGAAAAGCTGCACCTTCGTGGAAGAGCAGAAGGACTACTTTACTTGAGTTTTAAGCTTTAGCCTAGGGCATTCGCATATTCCAAGCACTCGGCCTCTGGCCCAAGTCGAGAAGTTCTTGGCACTTTCTTAGTTCTCCACTCGCGATGGGCCTCAAGCCTAGTGAGACGGATGATTTCCTATAGTTTTGGGCTTAACAGACAGTCTATCTTTATTTTTATTTGTCGGGGCAAATGTTGGGGGAGTAAACCCCTGAGGCTCTTTTCGGGTACTCGTCGTCCTTAGGGTTAGCTATGTTTTCTACGTTATCCATCCATGATTTGTAGAAGTGGTCATTCGGCCCTAAGTACCCCTTCCCTAGGTTTCATGTGTTTTCCCTTTCTAGTCGACCTAGTATGGTCCTGAGGCGGTTCCTCTAGTGGGCACCCTAGGATTTAGTGCCGATTTGTCTCGAACGTTACATCTTTGCTTGGGTAGGCTTATTGGGCGAGTTGACAGGGTGAGTTGACTCGCCTAGTTGACTCAAGGTTCTAGGGTTTAGGGTTAGGTTGACTAGGTTGGATTGGTTGAGTTAAGGGTTTAGGATTGGGTTTCCTAGGGTTTAGGCTTCTAGGTTTAGGGTTTAGGACCAAGGTGTTGGTATGGTTGTCCATCCATCCATTCAAACTCTATCAGCTTATCAGCCTGAGGTGAGGTGTCAACAAACCCACAAGGTCTACATTGAGCCATGAGAAGGGACCCATAGTGTTGGAAAACCTTATTTCCATGAAACACAATAAAAGAAATATTATTGTCCTCATTTGTTTTCAAAAAGATTTTTCTAAAAAATTAGAATTGATTTTTAAATTTATTGTTCAGTAAAATGAAAGATTTTCTTGCAAAAGAAAAAATTCAAGTTAGTACTAGCATATACTAGATTACATGTAGGATGCTTGAAAATGGATGGTGGTCATGTAGCATACATGGCGTATGTGGAAACTTGATGCTAAATTGTGGCATACGTGATCCATTTGAAGTTGTAGACATCCCACCTTAAGGCTGACAAGCTGATCGAATTCAATTAACTCAACTAGTCAAACTAGTCAAACCTAGTTAACTAAACCAATCAAACTAGCCAACCCAGTTGAACTCAGTTTACTCAGCCCAGTCAACCAAAAACCCTCCCCTTTGGTGAAAATTACAATCTTACTGACCAATTCAACTCTCGAGATTGTGTCATATGTCAATCTCTATTATTAGCCCTTTACCCTCTTTTTAACCCTAGAATTCCAAGCAATTACTGGAAAACAAGGCGGGAGGTTATGAATAGCTCCCTCCCCTTTTATTCCAAAACATCTCAGAAAATCCAAAAGACTAGAGAAGTCGAGAAGCCTTCACATTTAACCCAAGCCCTTCCAATCCTCCATCAAGGACAAGAAGAGTAGTAAGAAAGGAGTTCCAATCCAAGTCAGCCGAGTCAAGCCCAAGCCTTAGCCACATGAGCCACTTGAATCCGACCCTTGCGACAATAACGTCCACCTTCCCACCCAAGTCTCAATAAGCTTCATCCAAATCACATTAGCATTAGGCAATATCCACTCCCTTCTCAAACCACTTGCTTATCTCATTCATCAGCATTACATCTCATACATAACATCTGCGCCCAGTTAACTCAAGCATATGGTCTATGGCTTACCAGGTTATTGAACCCTGCCCATCAAAACTCGAGTTGATCGGCTATTTTATTGCTTCGACAAGTAGGCGAGTCAAAGTAGATTTATCTAACCCAGGATGGCTCATTGACACTTCATTACACATACTACATCATTAGAAGTTCATACATAGCACTGTCACCCAGCCAACTCAAGTATATGCTATGTGGCTTGTCGAGTTATTGGACCACGCCCATCAGAAACTCAAGTTGATCGGATATCTTACTCTTTAACAAGTGAGTTAGGTAGATTTATCTAACTTAGGCTATCGCTTAGCAGTGATGGTGCATTAACACAATATTACATACACCTTTCCATTATTTGTCCATAAAATCAATCCAAATCCCTAATAGCTTTAATAATCCTATGAAGTAGAGATCGCATAAGTGTGCAGGTAGAGTGACAGTCTAACACCTTCACTCTTTGTAACCAGGGAATCTTCAATCTTCAATCAACCAGTCATTTTAGGATAAAGAAACTTAGGATTATCCTTCTTAACATTTATGCAGAGTCTAGCTGACCACGGAAGCGTAGCAATTGGCTAGTAGCTACTCCATTCACACGTATCACCCCTTTCAATCACAAACGCCTCCAAAAAAAAGATGCACACATGAGTGCCACCAACCCACTGTCCAGCGTCCACAAAAGTACATAAGCTATAGGATGGCACAAAGCACATATTGGCTCATTTAACATGTAGTCACTTGAAGCTAGATGGCAGCAGTTGTACACTATAGCACCATTGATATATTTAGAACGATTGAAGATGGATGATGGCACGTCTAGCACATTGATATGTGAAGCGCACGTAGCCACTATGCCATATGAACCCATGGGCCACGTGCCATCATCCATCTTCTCTTGCGCCCTGCCATATGTACTATCCATGATTCATGCACCCTGTGTAAAGCGTGCATGTATTACTAACCATGATTCTTGCGCCCTTTGTAATGTACAAACTGTGTCACTGTTCACATGTGTAAAGCATCCTGCATTTGCTAATGTGGTACGTATAGCACATTAACTCATGTTAGGCACAATAGCAAGAGAAGATGGATGATAACACATGACACATTAGCACATGTGGCACACGAGTTCACATGGCATAGTGGCCACATGGGGGCATAACAGAAGATGGACAATTCAAGATGGATGGAGGCACATCTAGGTAAAACCCATTTTTCTTCTATAGTAATAAAATGACTTTCTCGATATAAACATGAAAAAATAAATTTATTTATATTCCAGCTGACATAGCAAGTGGGAAATGGTATTTTCCACAAAACGTGGTTGACAAAAAATCGAAAGTGAGTTTCATAAGAAAGTCTTTACTTTCCTTTCGATGAATCCAAACAGGCCCTTAGCATAGTGGCACAGAAAGAAAGAAAGACTGACGCCCCAGATCATTCCCAGCCACTACGGATGATTCCAGGCCGTTCCCCTATACGGTCCCACCATGGATGGACATATCGAAGTTTCTCTTCAGAGCTCGTCCCCATCCATGCAGAAGGAAAAAAGAAGGATACACGAGAAACAACCAAACAAACAAACAAGAAAAGGGCAAATGGTGTAAGAGTTGGAATGCTCAAAAACTATCATAGGACCTATTTGGGTGCCACTTAAAAATAAGTTCATCGTATCTTAGAACATCCAAGTGTCACCCAAACAGGCCCTTGGATTCAAGCGTTTGGCAATGGGTACGTCCTCCACAAACAAAGCATTATTTATCAAGCAGAAACAAAACAAAACGCAAGAAAACCCTACCTGCATTACCTTCAAAGGTCAGGACTAAAATGAAATAAACTGCAGAAACAAAGAAACTGAAATCCAACCATAAGGATCTAAAATCAAGTTCAGTCTAGATTGCAAATCACAAGAGGCAAAACAAAGAACACCTAGAAATCTTTCACGTCTCCACAAAGACATCGACACCCAAAACTTCCAGCAATGCCAGGTCGCTGGATATAATAACCCAACCAAGCAAAACCAAATCTCTCAGAAAATAGTTAGATGAAAACCCCACAATCAATAACAGCTCACTAAGCCCTTTATATATATGAAAAAAAAGGGCCCTTACCACGCATATAAAGGAATGAAATTGCCACTGGGGCAAGCCAAACTCAGTCGTTCAGCGACAACGAACCGAGCTGATCTGCAGCATCACTGCCTGCAACTTGCGCTAATCGAAGGACTTCCATGGCTTCGGCCACTTTCTTTTTCAGAGCATCAGGAGACTCTATGAGGTGGAGGACCTCCGGTTGGTCCATCTCTAGCAGCATTCCAGTGACTTTTCCTGCATGATCGTGCTCGAGGCGGTCGACGAGCGGGAATAGCTGCTCACCCAGCATCTGAAATGGGGGAATGTGAAATCTAATGAGGAACCAAAGTACCCAATAGACAGAAGAGAAGGCGGGTAAAAGCAGTTGTATAACTTCCCAATTTTCAGGGTAAATGGGGTAATTCACAAATGAAGAGACTTGGACAATAACTTGGAATGTTTCCAAGAGGTTTGCTAGAAGTCACCCAGACATGTTAAACTACAGTATGTTGGGACTTTCTTTGTATCTGGGGAATTTTCAAATTATCCAAACCATTTATATGTTGGGTCTCATGTTGTATGCTGGATAGATGACAATAAAAGCTCTTAAATTAAATTATTTCAAACTTTCATAATTTGGTACTTTTTCATAAATGTACGGACGTTCACCATGACCTTTGAATAATCGAAGGGTTGAAATATTCAAATCTGAGAATTTTTTTTCAGGAATTCCCTATCCAAGCAGGGTGATAACATGACTTGTTTATCACATTTAATGGTACCAAAATCCAACTGCTAAAGTCACAACACATCTTGTTGTAATATATCGAGACGTATACTAGAAAAACCCTTTTTCCAATGTCCAGAAAATTTGACCAATTCAGTGAATTTCTAGTTATGCTTTGAAATATTCACAAGCAACCCCTCCAAAATGAAGGAAAATATTCATATGCACATTCTTCCTTGTACAGAATACCAAGTTCTTTTATTTTTATTTTTATTTTTCTCAGTATCAACTTATAGAGAGAATGTGGTAGATGGAATAAAATATCATTCAGAAGATTAACAACAACAACAATAATAATAAAAGTAACAAGTTAACATACCAGCCGCTGTTGGTCGGGACTGGCAGAAGCTAAAGCTGAGGCAAGTGTTGTAATGGGCACCAACTGGGGTCGTGCTGGGTCCATTGAAGCCACTGGCACTCCGGGAACATCCATTTGTAAGGGCATCATTGGACCCATTAGGCCCTGAGGTACCATAGTTGGATCGACCCCATTGCGGGCATTTGGCATGTATCTGAAACCTTGATTTGCATTACGTTGCATCAACTGAGATTCGCAAAACACAAGCAGCGAAAAGTTTTAATAAAATAGTCAATCCAATAACACGTCAAACCATCAGCAATTGGACAATATAACAGCATTGGATATGAGTAGGGGGGGTGGAAAAAAAAAAGACGGCCCTGCTAGAAAATGAAGATAATGGACAACAATATTATGAGAGAGTAGGTGGGAATAGGCATTTTATAAAATGTAATTACTACAAAATATTAATAACTGGAGGAATTACACATGTAAAATAACATTTAGCACATCAAAAGGGGTGAGTCGTGTGATACCCAAGCATCCCAAAAAAGTTAAGTTAGATGATACAACAAAATTTTGAACATACTGAGGAGGAAAAAGCTACTTTACAGAAGTAGGATGCTCCCATGTAGGATGCAAAGGTTTTTGGGGCTGATTATATGGGTGTGCGTGATGGTGATAGCGTCGAGTCTCGTGAATATTCTAATAGGGAGGTGATGATGGTGAGGAGAGCCTATGCACTGCTTGTGAAGATGAAGAATGCTAGCATATGTTTGGACTTTGGAGGAAAGGGGTTAATTCATGACAGGGTGGAAGTGATGGTATGTTCGGTGGTTTACAACATGCATTCAGCTGACAACAACTTTCATGTGCTCCTTCAGCTGCTGAAAAAAGTAGATCTCATGGGCAAACTTAGATGATGCAAATGCGAAGCCGAAAAGACCTTCATGTGATCCTGCTTTATTTAAAAAAGAGATGATAAAGCAGAAGAAGCTGAAACAAATATGGAGAAAAACTACAGCTTAGAAGTTTGTCAGCAGCCAAGCTATTCATACACAGCAAAATATCTAAACTGCAGCTAAGAAGTCTGGCAGCAGCCAAGCTATTCATACACGGGAAAATAACTCCAAATATTGCAAACTATCCCAAATAGCAAGTGATAACAGATGCAGCAGCAAAGTTAAGAGACAGTTCGTGCACCCACAGCTTGTGAGATTAAAGAAAAATGGACAGATGTTGAGTACAGAGATGTACAGGCACATATGGCCACTTTTAGACTGATATGAAGTAGAAAATGCATATCAAGTGTGATGGTTGAACTGGACCAACTAGACAGAGTATGATCAACATTATTGCGTACTACGACTTGGGGATGGTGTTCCAAACTGCCACATTTGATGCATCCAAGAAAATGAAAAATGCAATTTATATTTTATCTTATGGATAACATGGTAGATGAAATTGGGGAGGAAAGTGTTCTGCATATTGTTACCAAAAATGAAGCATCGTATAAATCAGCTAGACAATGTTGATGGAGAAGCAAAAACATTTATTTTGGTCACCATGCACCACAAAATGTATCTACCTTATACCAGAAGATATTCGAAAGAAGAAAAATGTTGCAAAATTAGTTGAAAATGTGAGGCAAGTCCACGTTCATCCATAATCATAACCAAATAATCACTATAATGAGGAAGTTCACAAGAGAGAGCTATATAGACCCATGGAAATTCAATTTGCTAAAATTTTATTGCCCTCGTGAGTCTATATGAGCATAGGGGAGAGTTGCACTAGATGTTTGGTTGCTAGGAGTGGCTCAACAATAATGTTTTAAATAGCTATGCTTGTAGCGTATAGATTACTCTACATGGAGTAGCTAAGCCTTGATACTATGTAGCTCATGAAAATCACTTAAGCCACGTGTAGGTATGTAGCATGTAGCTTACGCTAGGTAGTGTAGTTTAGCCTTAAGGCTCTGTAGCTCGTAAAAATAGCTTAAGTCACATGTAACCTATACTACATGATAATTTGCATATGCTACAGACTACATAGACTACGTTACACACTACATAGCTCTCATTACAAGTAATTTTCTGACCACAATATTAGATCAATTAATATTTTTAATTATTTTATTTTCAATAAAAATTAGTTAATCTTTTCAATACTTTTAGTAAAATAATATAAGTAACAATATTAAATCAGTTCCGTAACTCTTTCTTTACCTTTATACTCAATCATGGCCCTATCCTATTACTTTATGTTGCATTTAGTTACACCAAATATCATGAACATTGTTAAATTTCATTATTAATAAGTCTAATTTGGTGCAAAATATCATGAAATCAGTGCAAACAAGTGCAACCTTGATTAAAATCTAGAAGTAGCATGTAGCTTATGCTATACACTATGTAAAATCTGGTAGTAGCATGTAGCTTATACTACATGCTGTGAAGCTATGACTCACGCTTAAGAGGGATGAACGCTATGCTACGCGCTATTTTCTATTTAAAACACTACTTAACATAAAGCATGAGCAAAAGACATCAAAGATACTAGTTAAGGTTACTGAGATCATAAGAAACAATAAATATTGGGGAAAAAAAAAAGTCTGAAATATGATGAAAGTAATAGAATCACTGACGGGAGTCCTTCATCTTGTAGAATCCGGCGAGATACCTATCATGGGCTTTCTCTATGAAAACATGGATAAAGCAAAGCTTGCTATTCGTCGTGACTGTGAGAACTATAAAGATTACTGCCAGATGATCGATAAACATTGGACAAATCAGCTTCACCAAGACCTCCATGCAGCAAAGAAGTAATGCACAGTAACTACTACTCTAGCAATGCCTAATGCACATTCACTATGCATTAATTATTAAGTTATTTTATGATATAATTATTAGAGCCCATTATTATTTTCAATACTGTAATGTGGGCTACTATCTAAATCCGAGATTTTGGTATGCTTCATAAATTGTTGAGGATAAAGCAGTTTGTGTTGGGTAGAAAAATGTGATAAAGGGATTAGACCAGGTGTTAAACGAAGTGAGTTCAACCTTCAATTATTGGTCATCATTTGTTCATTGCGTACATTTTTTAACAATATGAATGTTTTGGTGTATTGTCCACAAATGGAAATACATGGACTTTGCCAAGGCATCTTCTAAGATCCACTTATAAAAGGGCAATTTTTTATATACTGCCAGATAAGAAGTTGATGTTTTATTTTATTTTTTGAAGGATGAAGCTGATGTTTTATTACTATTACATAAGCGTAATGATTGTTTAATCAGTGGTGCAAAGTGGTGCATTCAATAGTATTACTATAGTCTACACAACATGATTTTTTTTCTATTTAGTTGATTGGCTTATAGAAAAGATTCATGTGCCAGCCACAATTAGTTAGGATAAGGCCTAAATAATGATATAGGTACTTGGGTGGCTTCATTTAATAGTAGAAATTTTGAACCAAAGCATTTCCTCTAGTAATGAGAGGAACTGGAGCTAGTTTGCACTAACTCATTCAAAGCAGAGAGGAATGAGTTGGAACCTAAGACATTAGCTTGGATCGTGAACATACATTACAACATGAAGTTTAGATTACGAAATGCGAAGCGTGTACCGAGTGGATTCAAGAAGGCGACTTTCGTCCTATAAACTAGGACTTCATTTACCATGAAGAAGGCCCACATTTATATTGGTTGGAGCAAATGGAGGGAAAAAAAAAATGATAGTGAGGAAGTTGAGGTGCGCAACCCAACATTACTTGCGATTCAACCAAAGAGTTGAGCAACTTAATTGGAGACGGTTGCCCAAGATTTGACTAACAAAAATAGTAATATTGAAACCGAGACGGGTGATGATGAAGATGCTCCTAGTCCTACTGGTGTCATTCAGCAAATAGGGGTACAGTCGTCCACACGGTTGGAGGCCGATGAGCATTTGACGGAGTAGAGGCCGGACTTATAAGTGTAGCGATTAACGATACCCCTAGCCAAGGGAAGAGCATAATGCTGAGGCTAGCATCACTGACACTGGAGGAGATGGGGGCATCAACTCTGAACAATCTAGGGAGCCTCTTGAGGCACTTTCTTGTCAGAATGGTCTTGGATATGTTCCACATAGAGCAGGATATGGGGGATAAAATATCCAGATCTTGATCAGTGTCATTACGCACAATTGCAAACTCAACATCACTTATGACTATGAGTGCACTTCATAGTTCATGTATTAACAATTTATGGACCTATACAATTATGCTATGGTTGTTTGTGGTAAAATAGTTACATAATTATAAATATATGATTGTTTCATCATTAAATTCATGCTCATATAATCTTGACTTGTATTGAATCATTGATATTTAGATATTTAGAAAATTAAATATATTAATTTTAAATCAGCCTAAGCCTCTCCTTGATATTTAGAAAATTAAACATAGGAATTTTGGAATCAGCATAAGCCTCTCAGATTACATTCTTACCAAGAAATGACCTGTCAGCTGTTATACCATCACAAACATATTCAAAATGAGAAAAAAACACATTTGGAATCCTCTCACTTTTGAATTTTTTTTTTCTAATATTTCCGCTCATTTTTTCAACAACAAAAAAAGACCTTTAAGGCCTAAAACATAACAGTTCAATGGCCAGCTGTTACCATGTGATGACCATCAAAGTTCAATTTTATATATATATATATATATATATATATATATATATATATATAGATATATATATATATATATATACACACATATCCAACATTTACCCCTATACATCTCTCCTTCAGCTCCTGGTTAAGTCCACTTGACACAGCAAATGGTAGATGTCACTCTAGAATACTAGGAATCAACCTAGAGAAGCAATGAACAAGACAGGCTGCTCGATAGCTTCTCGCTAACCTTCTCTAACTTAAAATTTCAAATTACAACTTGCAAAAGACAAAACTAAAAAGGAACTTCAACCGACCAGACTAGGACTACAATTGAAACAAATCCAGAGATATTAGACCCTGAACACAGTATTGAAGCATACTATTATTAACAGGTGTTGCCACATGGGGTCCACCAAAGGGTTTGCTTACTATACTAGTGGAGTTGTATGAATCTTTATCTTGGAGCCCACAGTCTGATCAGCCAACAAGCCAGGGCAACAGTCCTGATTGGATAGTGCTCAGGGTCCAGATTACGAGTCAGGCAGACATTCGGCTCACCAAGTTAGCCCTTCTCTGATACATTTTAGTGATCAGTGGTCTCAAGCATCATCACTTTTAGAGTTTAGATGATAATTTGAAATCTTTATAAAGACAAGCATCAACACTTGGCGAGGGATTATATGATCCTCAGCCATGGCTATGTGATGAAGCCTTGTACAAGTTGGGGACATGGTTTGGGATCCAATTCGAAGCTGTTGATCTCATGGTTAACAGTGGCAAGATCATGCCCCAAAAATAAATGGGAGACCTACTCGAAAAAATACAGCAACTATTCATATTCAACTGAAAAAGGCCAAACATCGCATGGCAAGGATCTTCAAAAGTGATGACACTTGTACACCTATGTATTCTTCTCTCAAGGATCATATGATATTCCTCTATGTCGAAATCCTACCCTTGGAGTGCTCACCTAATCAGATGCCCCCTTGATGCATCCACAACCTTTATTCCCTCTCCTCCCAAATACACTACCACCATCTTCAGACTTAAACACAATTTAGGTTGGCTTTTAAATGGCAAATCCCAATAGGAATTCATAATTGGCTGCATACCTAACATCAAGCTTCATCTTTTACCCATGCTCTTGGAACCGGCCATTGCAAATGCTTGTATTAACACCACTTGCATACCAGCATGCTTCACCCAGCCTGACTACTTGTCTATTACATGCAGGCTCCAAAAGGAGAGCAAGCAAAGTAAGGTAATGGAGGGGTGGTTGGCTGCAGAAGCATGAAGCACCTAAACAGTCATGCTTAAGGAATTGACTACCAAAAAAAAAAAAGTGGGAATCCACTGATAAATGAGTTCCAACACCACTTACATTCTGACAACTATTATGTGCTGCCAACAAAGGGGGATTTGTTAACAGTTCATTTCTAGAGTATCCAGTACCAGATTAGCCCGCCAAGCACAGACTCCCCAGTATAAGAAAAAAAAAATGGTGAGATTTTCCACACAATCCTTCTTTTCAATATAATCCCTTTTTGGAACAGCCCCAACCCAACTTCTGATGATTTAAGCTAACTTCTCCACAAAGGCCTAGGTATGAAGACAAAGAAAGAAAAAATAAATAGATAATAGACAAGGCCCATGCATTACGAGAAGAAAAAAAATTAGTAAACAGATAATAGATGCAAGTACAAACATAGAACAATCCTAAAAATTAGAGAAACAATTCTGCAATAGACAAAATTGCAATGGACGGGAAGTGGTAGGATATGAACTAAGAAGGGTTAGCTGTGGTTCCAAAGGCCGCAATTAGATACACAGAAACAAATTTGGGGTTTAGAGGATCCATCATAACCAATCCTTCCAGTAATTGATACTGGGTTGCCAAATTTTCTACCAAGGCTGCAACTAAGACACAAGGTGCCAGACATACACTGATCGTGGAAACTGCACATCCAAAGCACCAGCATCTATATGCATGATATGACAATACTGAAAGAGACATGTCTTTCAATATTGTCCAATGGAGAACAAGAACTGTGCCAGTTAGGTACAAGTTGAAGGCTCCAAAAGGGGCAAGAGGAAGACCCAAAAGGACGTGGGAGGAGGTCGTAAGAAAAGACTTGATTTTGATGACCTATGGTCTAACAAAAGGTATGCCATTGATAGAATGGAATGGTGGAAAAGAATTCATGTAGCTGACCCCAATTTGTTAGGATTAGGCTTAAATGATGATGATGATGATGATGATGATATATACATATATATAGTCGTGGTCTCCTACACAAAATTTTATTTGCACACCTCCTCGTAAAGGATAGATTTCCAAAAAGACGAAACTCTGGTGTTAGGATGCGGATTGCTGCATAAAATTCCTAGGATGGGAACCTAGGTGGGGCCCTCAGTGATTTTTATGAGAAATTCAACCCGTCCATTCAGTTTTCCAACTTGTTTTAGGAGATGAGACAAAAAATGAGGTGGATCCAAAACTCGGGTGGGCTATATGAGAGGAAACAGTGGGGATTATACGACGACCATTGAAACATTTGTATGGCCATAGAAGTCTTCTAACAAGCTAAGTTTTCTGTATTTTCAGTTCATCCCAGTGGGAATGACTTATAAATGGTTTGGATGGCATGTAAACATCAAGGTGGATCCCAAGAAGGTTTCAATGGTGGGCATTTCTTTTACCACTTTTTCCCAACATGCAGCCCACTTGAGTTCTAGATCTACCTCATATTTTGTCTCATGTCCTAAATTGAGCTGTCAAAAATGATGGACGGGGTGAATTTCTTACGAACATCACTGGTGGCCCCACCTAGCCTTCCAACGAAGTAACTCTGTTCATAAGCTTTTTGGAGGCAATCTGCGTACGGATTCTCTCCACACTATTAGCGGATTGCGTGGTGTAACCTCCTTGGTTTGTTGACGTAACCAAGCTCTATGGGCCCCTCCATCATGTATGTGTTATATCGAAACCATCCATCTATTTTGCAAGATAATTTTAGCACATGAGTCCAAAAATGAGGCACATGTAAAGCTAAAGTTAACCATACCATAGAAGTGGAGATTGAATGCCTACCATTGAAAACTTCTTGGGGGCCATAGAAGTTTTCAATCAGGCTGACATTTGTGTTCTCCCTTCATAGTCTGTGTGACCCTATAAACAGGTTTTGACAGCAAATAAACATCATGTTGTGCCCTAGAAGGGTTTCAACTTGTTGTGGTCACTTGAGCTTTGGATCTATCTCATTTTTGGGCTCATGCGCAAAAATGATCTTGCCAAATGGATGGACGGTTTGGATATAACACATACATACTGGTGGGGCCCACGGAACTTGGTGATGGCAACACACCAAGGAGGTCACTGGTGTGGCACACCACGCAATCAGCTTCCAATTGGGAGCTGATTAGGTGCAGCGCCTGCCTCACCCAAGACGGTGAGACCCTTATTGTGGGGGCCAGCTTGATGCATGCATTCTATATCCATGTTGTCCATCTATTTTTCCATATTATTTTATTAGGGCATGAGCCGAAAAATGAAGCAAATCTAAATCTCAAGTGGACCATAGCACATGAAACAATGGTGATTGGTCGTTAAAAACTTATTATGGGCTACAAAACTTTTGGATCAAGCTGATATTTGTTTGTTTGTTTTTTTTTTTTTTTCACTTCATCCAAGTTTATAAAACATTATCAATGGGTTAGATGGAAAATAAACATTAAGGAAACGTTAATGCGGGCCCTAGGAAGTTTTTTTTATGGTTGAGCATTCAATCTCCACTATTTCCTATGGTATGGTCCACCTAAGATTAGGATGTCATTCATTTTGGGGCTCATTGCCTAAAATGATCTGGAAAATCGTGTGGACGGCTTAGGTGTAGAATAAATACATCAAGGTGGGCTCCACAGGTAAGGGTTGCACCCTCTTCGGTCCGGATGAAGCTACACCAAATCCACTCCCCTTCCAATTGAGGGAGAGAGCCTCTACGTAGATTGTCTTCTAAAGGCTTTCCCACACACTATAAAGATAGGTGGGGCCCATCGTGATGTTTGTAAGAAACCCACCCCGTCCATCCATTTTGCCAACTCATTTTAGGACAAGAAACAAAATATGAGGTGGATCCAAAACTCAAGTATGCAGCACGACAGGAAAAAGTGGTGAAAGAAATGCCCACCGTTGAAACCTTCCTGGCGTCCACGTTGAAGTGTATATGCCATCCAAACAGTTTATAAGGTCATTACCATGGGGATGAACTGAGAATATAAAAAATGTATCATATAGAAGACTTCTATGACCATATAAATGTTTCAATGCTAGTAGTTTAATCCCTATTATTTCCTCCTGTATGGCCCACCGAAGTTTTTCAATCTGCCTCATTTTTTGTCTCCTCTACTAAAATAAGCTGGCGAAACGGATGGACGAGTTGGATTTCTCACAAACATTACAGATAGACCAACCTAGCTTCCCCGCACACAAACAACCTGCGTTAATCCGCGTCTCAACACAGGAGTGCGCGAGTAGTCTTTGTGCACCAGTTTGCAGGAGACCACGACTATATATATAGGGAAAAGGTACTATGAGGTCAAGCTTTATGGGCCCCACCGTGATGCATGAGGGATCCATACCATTAATCAAGTGCACCCTTCCATGGTGAGCCATGGGCCTAAAAGTCAGGCCAATCCATGACTTAGGTGGGTCGCACCACAAACAACAGTTGAGAGTGAATGCTCGCCCATTGAAACATTCCTGATTGTATATACGGTACAATGAGATGTGGTTTAGACATCCAGGCCATCCATTGTGTGTCCCACTTGGAACAGGGGTCAACTCAAATTTTAGGCCATTTCAAAACTTAGATGGGCCCCACCAAGTGCTTTTAGATGTTTTAGGCATGATTTCCCATGATTTTATGGTATGGCCCACCTGAGTTTTAGATACGGCTGATTTTTGGCACATCCCATGGCCCAACCAAATGCACAGCATTGATGCCCATCACACATCAAGGTGGGGCCCATAGAGCTCGACCTCATGGAAAGCTCCCGCGAGGTTGACCTCATAATGTGTGTGTGTGCGCGCGCGCGCGTGTGTGTATTAATTCATTCTAAGTATGAGAGAGCAATAAAATGTATTTAGATAAATAGAAGCACGACATAGCCACATAAAAACACCACAAAAAAGAAGAACAAGGGTAAGCTAAGTTTTCATCCTAAAAGATATGGCTTTTATATATATATATATATATATATATATATATATATATATATATATATATATATATATATATATATAATGAAATGCTCACCAGGGAACCGGTTCTCATGAAAATTCGTGAGCACCTTTGATGCGTGATGTGAGCCCAAAATCTGAACGATCCACGTAATATAACACCACATGAAACCTCTAGGGCCCAACTTTCAGCCTGATCCAACACTCTGGTGGGCCACGGAAAAAGGGAACAATTACCTCCCTTGATTTGCTTCTCTTTTCTATGGGCCATCAGAGTTTTGGAGCGGACTGAAAGTTGGGCCCTGAGGGTTTCATGGGGTGCCGCATCACATGGAGCATTCAGATTTTGTGCCCATGATGTGTGCAAAGGTGTGCAGGTGAGCACGACTCTAGACACACACACATATGTATGTGTGCGTACGAGTAGCTGTCAAGTCCAACTGGTTGATCTATAAATTATAGTCCGCCCAGCAGATAACTTCCAACCTGTGATGTGCATGCAACGTTCAACCCGTCTCTAATAGGCTGGCCCTATCACGAGGACCACCTTCAGCAAAAATCAGGCACATCGACTTTTCAAGTGAACCACGCTTGTAATTTGATATTTATTAACAGCTAGAAATTGTTTCCTATGTTGTGGTCCACCCAGTGAGTAGATGTCATGTTGGCATGTTGCCTATTTTTTAACCAGGCGATCTTCATGGTTGGGCCAACCTATTCGAGGGGTTGGATGTCACATGCTCTTAACTGGTTGGAAGTTATCGGCCAGGTGGACCATAACTTGTGGTCCAACCGGTTGGACTCGAGAGCATATATAAGTGCTAATTCATTGAAGTATGAGAGAGCAATAAAATGTATTAAGATAAATAGAAACATGACAGAGCCACATAAAAACACAACACCAAAAAGAAGAAAGAGGGTAGGCTAACTTTTCATCCTAAAAGCAAAGTCACAAGTTTGCCACAACAATTTTTGAAACACCCTGACAAACAGCCATCACTTTGACAAATAATTGTCTTCACAGCTCTAGCTATACTTCAGAATCTGAAGAACCATTTACAGTGTCTTACGTCAACTTGATAGGCATGGTCTTCAGGCCGAGTCCTATTCGTATACCAATAATAGACGAGAACTACAAGAAATTGATGCAATTTTGCTCTCAGAACCTAAAAACAGCCTCACAATGGTTGTTTATTATCGTCTACTTAGAAGTTCAAGCTCCTATTGAGTAACATGAATTACGAGGGATATGCCTCAAAAAGAAAAAAGAAATTTAAAAAAAAAAAAAAACGAAAGAAAGAAGAAACCCTGCTCATCTTGAGCCCTTAATTATAGATACGGGGAATGGATGTAGGAATAAATAGGCCTGCATACGGCACTACACTTGAATTATGCCCTGCCCATCACAATTGAGAGAAGCTCCTACTCGAAGCTGTTTACCTCCTTCCTATATTAGAGAGGTCAACTCCCTTGCGTCACCATAATGATAAGCCATACTACTCATTGTGAGAAAAAGAGAACCAAACAAATGAAAGAATGTGCTATCAAAATGAGGGGAAAAAAAAAAAAAACTAATAATAAAAATTGGGAAAGGGGGGGAGTAATTGCACCTGTTGTTGTTGTATCTGCTGCGGGGTCCCACCTCGTCTTACACCCATCCGCTGTGCAGGCTGTCCTTGCCTCTGAACAGGGTAAGGCATTATAAAGTTCGGGGCAACACCGGGTCGCATACCAGGCAACATCTGCTGCTGGAAGCCATACCCAGCATGTTGAGGTGGAATCAGACCAGGGTTACCTTGGCTAAAGTAGAGCTGTTGTGGGGCAAGCCTTGGTGCACCAGGATGGAATCCAGGCAAACTCGAGGGCATTGCAGGTGACATTGCTCCCGGAGCTCTAAGCTGAGCAAAATGTGCCTGAAAAATCCAACCTCAAAGGATCAATTCTCAATGGCAGCAGCAGTTAAAGAAAAGTGTTTACGAGCACGTTTAAATGGAAGCACATGTGAAACCTGTAAAACAAAAGATCACTTGGATTGAGAAAACTGATAGGTAAAAACACAACATCCATTTTGATGCATAAATTTGCACTTATAGTTCGTATACTGGTAGAGAAGTTTATCAAGTGATTGGTCGTCAAAGCAAGTATGCACCTGCAGCCTTGCCTTTCTTTCTTCTTTACGTTGAGCCACAGCGACATACAGAGGCTTCCTTCCAATCATTTTCCCATTCATTTCATTTACCTGAAAAGCATTAGATGCTATTAAAGTAAAACAATGATGAGAAAAAAAAAAAAAAAAAAAAAGATAATGGACCAGTAAAAGTCAGTTTCAAGAAGGGAAAAGCAAAAAAGAAGGTAATAGAAAAATCAGTGAACTGACAGCTCTGTTAGCTTCTTCCGGGGTAGAAAATGCCACAAAACCAGATCCCCTGCTCTGTCCCACAGGATCAAGCATGACCTGAGAAAGCAAATCAATTTGCACATAGATTTATTCAAGTTTTAATAAAGAAATCCAGATGTTTTAGTTGGTGTAATGCATACCTTACAAGATGTTATACTGCCAAATTCAGCAAACAACTCCTTTAGTTTTTCATCATCGATGTTATCATCAAGATTTTTCAGATATAAATTAGCCCCCTGTAGTTTTTCCAATCTACCAATTCTTTCCTGTTCATACTTGGCCTTCAACTCAGCCTCTCTTTCAGATTTTCGTTGGGCCTTCCCTACGTACCAAATTTTATCATCATTAAAAGTGCTACTACCATTCAGATTCTCAACTGCAGCAGCAGCATCATCTGGGTTCTGAAAATTGACAAAACCAAATCCTCTAGAATTTCCATTTGCATCCCGCATAATAACTGCACTAGTAATTGGACCAAATTTACCAAAAACATTCTTAAGGTCCTCGTCAGTAGTTGTTTCAGACAAATTTTTTACATATACATTAGTGAATTTTGGTGATCCGTTTGCTCGATCTTTTTCTTGACGACGAACGAAAAGGCCAACATAGACCTGTTTATCATTTATCAACATCCCATTCAGCCGTTTAATGGCATTTTGTGCAGCTTCCTCCTGTTCAAACTGTACAAACCCATATCCTTTTGACTGACCATTGCTATCAGTGGCCACCTTGCAAGAAAGGACAATACCGAAGGCAGCAAAAGTATCATGCAATGCCTTGTTGTCTATTGATGTGTCCAAGTTCTTAATAAACACGTTAGCAAATCCACTTTTCCGGATGCTAGGGTCCCGATGTGAGAACATTATCCTGATCGGTTTGCCATTGATAGGAGTAAAATTCAAAACCTCCAAGGCATTACTAGCTGCAATTTACAATGCAAAAGATCAGGTCCAAAACCATCCAAATATGCTTGAAAAATTATTCAATTTTGAAGTATATTTAACAGGAACTGTAAACATCATCATTTCAAGTACAACATTTTCAAAAAGAGTACTAAACCAGCTAACAGTATGTTCAAACGTATCAAACAACAAAACCACCGAAGCACTTGAAATATTGATGACACATTTTTTGAGCAAAATGTTACAAATATATCTGAATTAATAATACTCATTAGAATTCTTTATACTTACCTTTGTGGAGACCAAGGCATTCAATAACAGTAACCATAACAGCCAGCCTTACGCCGGTTACAATACAGGCTGTTATGGCCCTGCAACAGTCGATTTTTTTTAAGGAATAGATGTATAGGCCCTGAATCAGCCCATTATGGGCCATTTTTTTCAAATCACCCATTACAGCCTTGTATCAAGTAACACCACCACCATTACAATTATGCTACAGCCCTAACATAACTGTTTTTTATACCATGGTGGAGACAATACAGACCAAAAGAGTATCAGTTTAAAAATATGCAGCATCTACATCAAACACCAGACAGAAAAGGGGGGTAAAGAGGAAGAATAAAAACTCACATAGTAAGTTAATTTAGGGTGCGTCTGGTTATACACCCAATATAATGATATTTCATGATGAACTTTGTGAAATTTCATGATACGTGTGAACTTAGGATATTGGCAAGAAACACACCCTTAACAACTAAAAAAGAAAAAAGAAAAAAAGTTGACATGGAATTTTCCTTGCCCTCAGAAAGCAACTTGCAAATGTCTAGCAAAAGCACTCGAACATTCTTCCATTCAATAAATCTTTGGATGCAGCTTGGCATACTTCCTCAATATGTCTAAATAGCAAAACATTGGCAAGAAATACAATGGCAGAAAATCTTTTACATGCATAATGTAATATTATCTTTAGTGGGGAGAAAAAAGGAAAATGATCTGAACAGGGAAGGACTTGGCTGCCCAAGATTTTGACTTTCAGTTGCAACCATTTAAATATGACAAAAACCAGAATGTCTCAGGAGGTATATTTAGCTATTGGCTACGCTGCCATGCATTGTATTCCAGCATATGCAGTCAGGTGTACTGATTTCAAAAGGTATATGTGGAATTGGATTTATGCAATCCAAAGTAACAGGCCTTCCAAACCAGAAACTGATGGACAGATCTTATTGGACAAGATGTAGGTCAAAAATCACACAAACTGAACCTGTGACATATAGTTGTGAGAAGTGGCCCAGATCTTCAAGTCTAGAGAATCCTAGCTAGCCACATTGCAGGAGGCATAATTTGAGCTCATATATCCATTTAGAGCAATCTGTGGCTTGTTCAAGAGGTCTTTCCAGATCTACAAGGTTTTTGTTATCAATAAGAACTATGCTATGTCCATATGTTTTGTGACATCCTGTCATTAGGCCTGAAAATATTAGTGACAAACATTCATGACAGTTTTTTGTGTTTTTAGGTTTTAGTGTATTCTAGTTTTTTATATATCCAGTGGCTAAGATCAAAAGTTAGTAAGTATGACAATTTTATCAACTTTATGAAGGAAAGATGCTCTTCCTGCAATTAGGTATTCTGCACACCTCCAGCATGTGTTGCTAGGTTTTCAAATGGTTGCCCTTTTTCTTCTCTCTTTTTCTTGTTGTCAACAACTAACGAAATTTTATCAAAACAAAGAGCAAGACCAATAAAAGAACAAGCACCATGGTCAAGATAGAATACACCACACATCAACTCCTTGGGATGAATGAAAAGGGATCATTGATCTCTAAAGGACCTAAACACAGTAGTCGTATCCCCAACCACCCCCAAACTGCTCTCTATAACACCCACCACAGGCACTAAGGCCACTAGCCTAGGTCCTTGCAGGAGGTTTCAACCAGGTCTCCCCACTGTGAAACCTATACTCTGACTAGGATTAGTGTATTAAACCCTCACTTTGTAAACTACCAATTTCATTGTGCGCCCAGGAACTTTTGTCCCACATCCAAGTTTTCTTAGAGCAAGTTCTTTGCATGGGGAAAGAACAACTGATCTAGAATTTCACTGAATGCTTCAACAAGGTAAGTCCAGATTTGCAGTCATTTAAAAAATAAATAAATGACTGACCTATAAATAAAGTAAATGAAAACTCCGGACAAAGGCCTTCCTACGTGGCAAGCCCCTTTCCTTTTTATCGCATTTTTTAGGGAATTTTGAGAAATTAAGAGCTTATTTCTTCTCCTCTAAAGGAGAAAATTACAAATATATCTGAATGCTTCAACAAGGTAAGTCCAGATTTGCAGTCATTTTATTTTTTTTTAAAGTAAACAACTGACCTATAAATAAAGTAAATGAAAACTGTTTCGGACAAAGGCCTTCCTACATGAAATCGGATTGCGTACTGCGTTACTCAGTACGCTCTTATCGTACTGAGTAAACTCAGTTGGGCCCACCTTGAATGTACGTGGTCTATCTACACCGTCCATCCCTTTTTTCATCTCATTTAAGGGGTTGAGACCAAAATTGAAGCATATCCAAAGATTAAGTGGATCATACGACAGGAAACAGTGGGGATAATGATTTCCACCGTTGAAATCTTTCTAGGCCCCACAGTGATGTTTATTTGTCATCCAAGATTTTAATAAGAATATAAATACATGGATGAAGGGAAAACATGAATATAAGCTTGATCCAAAACTTATGTGGCCCCCAATAATTTTTCAATGGTATATGTTCAATTCAACTGTTTCCTGTGGTGTGGTCCATTTGAACATTCTATATACTTCATTTTGGGCTCATTCCATAAAATTATCTGGTAAAATGGATGGACGGAGAGGATCAGATAAATAAATCACGGTGGACCTCACAGAGTTTACTCAGTACGCTAAGCGTAGTGAGTTACTCACTACGCAACCTGCTTCCTTCCTACATGGCAAGCCCCTTCCTTTTTATCGCATTTTTTAGGCAACTTTGAGAACTTAGGAACTTATTTCTTCTCCTCTGAAGGCAGTAAACCAAATAATTTTGATTCAGTGAGCAGCCACTCGTGAAAAGGGCGTGAAGTACATCCAAGAAAATGTCTTTACTAAACACTTACCATAGATTTGTGCCACTCATCAAGGAGGATACATTGTAAGAATGCCGACCAAAAATGAATTTGGACCACACATCAGGCATGTCGAACATGTATGACAAAGAATGGACAATTAGAAAATACAAATCCAACAGTAGGAGTTCAGCATACAAGTGTGGCTAACTTGAGGAGCATGCTGCCCTGATTTTTGGTGCATGGCATGCTTACAATGCTTCCAACTTGATGAATGGCCTGGATCTATGACATGTGTGCATATGCACGGATCTCTGACACATTCTGCCCCCTCATGTGAGGGGCCGCTCACTCAATCCCAACTTCTACTGGAAGAAAAATAAAATTAAAAAAAACTCTTGGTGATGCAACTATGGGTGTCAACAGGCCAAATGGGCCCAATGGGTAACTAAACTTGATCCGACATAGACCAGGTATGGGTGTAGCTAATCAGGTGTGGTTGCGGGTACTTTCCAGACCAAATAAAATACGATCCAGGTGTGGATATACCCCAACCATACCTGAACAACTGATACCGTGTTTGTACGTATGTATGAATGCATGCATGTATACAAGCATGCATATGCATGTATTTATCTTGAATTCTCATCAAACGATATGAGCCATTCAAACACCACCACGGTATCCATACTAAACAAGCCATGGCGAATCCCACATGCAAAGCGTGCTAGAATAAGCTTATCCTACAACGTTGTATAGGAATCGTTATCTTTTTTTAATACTCTTGTTAATTAAAAAGCGGTAACTTTTTTTTATGAAAAAGGATTATTACCAATTAGTAATGATTAATTATAAATTATTGGAGTATGGGGCGGGGAAACTGTCTTAAAAAAAAATAATAATAAATAAAAAAAATTGGAGTACAGGGCATATATATTACTATGATATACTCAGGTTCGAGCCAGGTCTCGGTGCTGGCAAGGGTATACCAATGCCCAGTCCAAGTATTAATTGGGTTTAAACTAATACCCACACCCACAACCATTTAGTTACACCCGTAACCAGCCCGTGTCAGGCCGAACTCAAGTACCTGTTGGGCCTACCTGGCCCATTGCTGCCCATAGATTCATGCTCTTTCAGAGTATCATCCATCATACTCTACCAAAATAACACATTATCATGCTATATTTTATGTTTCTTTAAAAAAAGACAGTTTTAATTTTTGTTTCTTCGATAAAATTTAGTCTTTTAAGTTAATGGTATTTTTTTTAATCTCAAATCATAAATGGGTACCCAATGCCCTAAGGGCCTGTTTGGAATGCAGGATTAGTTGGTATTGCATTGCATTAGGTGGGATATAAAATCCATCCGGCATTTGGAATCAATGCAGGAGATATAGCAGGATTTATGGTCGATTTCGAAATCCACTACATCTATGGGCCACACGTTGATACATGTGTATTATCCACGTTGTCCATCCATTTGCGCCCTTTACACATAACACTTGAGTTGCATATGAATATAGGCGACCGGCATCAATTGTGAAATCGGATCCGTTGATTACAATTCCAGCGTCCACCAAGTGTTGGTTTCACGTAATACAATGTTTTTTCCTAAAGAAAGAATTCAATCCCAACTGTGGGATTGGGTGGTCAAAATACCATGGTAAGACATAACCACTGTGTAATAAATGGTGTTAATTCCATCTAATGCAATGTAATGCATCTTTCCAAGTAGGCCCAACCCAATACTAGTGGGTATAAGTACGAGTACGTATTTCATATTTGACTTGGGCATGGGTATTGGTGCAATATCCATTGGCACTTTGGCAGTTACCGATATGGGTACCCCTATGCCCGGGCATTGACACCCCTAGATACAACATGTAGGAGCATTTGATAGAGCCATCATTTTTTTAGTCCAAGTGACATATTTCACCATCAACCGAATCCATCCATTTATTGGGCCCGGGAAAGACGGAGCATGTAAAAACAATTACACCTATTAGGCATTACTGTCTATTTGACTAGTGGCATAAAAGCACCGGTAACAAACAAAAATAGTTAATGATTAGAAGAAAATTGATAGATGGGATTGTTTGATAGGATTGATTTCTGAAATGTAAGCCATCCTTATTAAGGGCCAATAAATAGATGGACCAGATTGATAATTCATCCTGCTACGTGCATTGCGCACAGCATGGTTCCTAGTAGCTTACAACGAATATGAAACTAATGAAGATTAAATAGCTGAGCAGGTATGTTGTCTTCAAATTCTTGATTGCTAATAACATTGAAATAGTCAATGAAATGGTTGAAATTTTGGTTAAAAGAAGTTTTTCATTAGATAATCAAGGACTTGAAGAAAATTTTTTTTATAAATAATCAAATCATCATCGTCTCTCTCAAAAAAAAATTTAAAAAAAAAAATCATCATCATTGTTATACCATCTTTTTTTTTTTTTTTGGAAAGGTTCATTGTAATACCCCGTCGCAAGCTATTTAGGGCCAACTTTAGAATCTTTTTTCAACAATCAATCCAATCTAAGGCCAGATCCTCGGTAAGGAACATGACAAAAGCATCTCTCCATCATTCCAAATTCCAGGTCCTTTTAGATCTTCCTCTCATTCTCTTTTGAGATTATTCAACCTAATCAATGTTCCCCTTCTTGCCGAGTCGTCTCCAATCTTTGTGGCATATGACCGAACTATATCAATCTGCTCCCCATCACCAGGAATTTATGATGAATATCCAACTGATGGAAGATTCAATAGTTAAGCAGGAACAAGGTTCAAATTTTTTGGTTACCAAAAACAATTATGCAATAGGTGCGCGGGCCTAAAGGTGAATATGCACAAGTCCAAAATTTATGGGGTGAATTTGGATAGCCAGGAAGTCAGCAATCTAGCGGGCCTAATGGGTTGTACCTCAACGTCCTTCCCGGCTACGTATGTTGGTCTCCCTCTGTGCATCGGCCTACCCAAGAAGCATCATTGGGACAAGGTCATCCACAAATTTCAACACCACCTTGCAGCGTGGAAATGTCGATACTTGTCGATTGGTGGACGACTTACTCTGATTAAAGCAGCCCTATCCAATCTTCCCACCTACTTCATGTCACTGTTCCGGTGCCCCGTTGCAGTGCTTAACTCCATCGACACTCTCAGGCGGAACTTCCTTTGGCGCAGAAAGGATGACAAGAAGAGATTCAACCTCATGGAATGGAAGCAGGTTTGCAAGCATATCAAAGACGGTGGAGCTGGTATAAAGGACTTAAAAATGATGAATCGTGCTCTTCTGAGGAAATGGATTTGGAGGCTTGGCACAGAAAAAGACAGTTTGTGGAAAAAAAAATTATTAAATGCAAGTACGAGAGCTCGGATGGTGGCTGGTGGACGAAAGTATCCTCCTTGTATAGGGCCTCCGCTATTTGGAGGGGAATCCATCGTATGAAAAAGAGGTCCTCCAAAGGATTGGCTTTGAAGTAGGCAAAGGAGATTGTATCTGTTTCTGGACAGATACCTGCCTAGGAGACACCCCTTTGAAAGAAAAGTTCCCCAACATATTCCGGTTGGCTGTGAAGAAAGACAACTCCATTGCAGAATACTACTCTATTGAAGTGGGCAAAGTGGTGTGGAACATTCAATGCCGAAGGAACTTGGAGGATTAGGAAATCGACGAATTTGTGGAGTTGCTTGACTTCATTCAGCAGGCCTCTCCAAATCAAATGTATCGGGACAATCTCATTTGGAAAGCAGACATGTCCTCAGTTTTCTCAGTCAAATCCCTATACAAGCAGCTTCTCCACAATCCCGGTAGCACTACCTCGCATGGCCCTCACTTCATATGGAAGTACACTGTCCCTCCGAAACTGCAGGCGTTCGGCTGGCTCTCTGGGAATAGGAAAATTCTTAGTGGACAACCATAGAAGAAAAGGAATGATTTTAACTAATGTTTGCATTTGCTGCCTAAAAGCGGAAGAAACAGTGGAGCATTTGCTTATTCACTGCTCGTTCATCTATACCATCTGGACAGATATCCTTTCTTGTTTCAAGGTCGGCTGGTGTTTTCCTAGAGATGTGGACCTGCTCCTAAAAGCTTGGCATGGCGTCAGAATAGGCAAATTGAAATCCTGGCTATGGTGGATGGCAATCTTGGCCACTTGGTGGGCCATGTGGATAGAAAGAAATAGTCGTTGCTTCCGAAATGAATCAAAGCCCTCTCACTTAGTGGCCTCCAACGTTAAATGTCTGGTCGCTGAATGGGCTTCCCATATTGATGTGTTTAAAGATGTAGATTTAGCATTTCTTGAGGCCTAGTTAGTTTCTGCTCCCTCAGCAGATTCTAGCTCTCTTGTAGTTTTGTTCCTTTTTTTAATATAATCAGTTATCTTTCAAAACAAAAAAAAAAAAAATTTATGCAGTAGGTGAAATGCTTGAAAGTGATGATCCACAAAGAAATTTTTGTTTGATAATCAAAGTACTAAAGGAGACCAAATCTTCAGTTTCATAATCATCACAGCCTTGTCCCAGCTATTTGGGATTGACTTTATGAATCGTCTAGCCAATCATTCACATCTAATGCCATATCACCAGTAAGTAAACATGACCAAACTATATCAATCCACTTTCTAGCCTTCATATCCATTCTCACACCTCAATCCAAGGTAATGCAAGGGCATTTTCACAACAGGCTCGAGTGGGGTTGTCTGTGGGATGCAGGGGCACATTCGTGGTGGGCAGCCGATGTGAGGCGGGTGGCTCGTGTGAAGCGGAACCCATGTAAAGTGGGCCGCACAAGGGGGATTCAGCCAAGGTCTTAACCCATGGGATGTGGGACCTGGGCTATAAGATAAGGGGATTGATTCACCATGCTCTATCAGTTCGAGCTTTTAGAGCATGTGATTAATTGTCCTGTATCAAATTGGTATCAAAGGGGGGGGGTCTCGTATTCGAGACTCCTCACGTGGGTGATTAATGCAGGGGCATTTTCACACCGGTCTCGAGTGGAGTTGCCAATGGGATGCAGGGGCACACTCGAGGTGGGCGGCCCCACCCGTGTGAAGCGGGTGGCTCGTGTGAAGCGGAATCCATGTGAAGTGATGCCCACGAGGGGGTTCAGCCAAGGTCCTAACCCATGGGATGTGGGGCCTGGGCTATGAGATAAAGGGATTGATTCGGAATGCTCTATTAGTTCAAGCTTTTAGAGCTAGTGGTTAATTGTCTTGCATCACAAAGGCTGCTAGGTCTTCCTCTCATCCTCTTTTCATGCCCTTCAACCTATTCAATGTTCCTGAGCACTGCCTCGTGTCTGCGTTGCACATGATTGCAATATCTTAATATGACCTCCATCATCTTATATCTTATAGGAACTATCCGTATGCTACTTTAGATTACCTCATTTGAAAATGTATCCTTCGTATCTTCCCACACATCCACCTCAACAACTTCAGATCTACAACTGTCAACATCTACCCACGTTGCCCTCTAGCCATCTAACACCTGGCCGCATATAGCATCGACAGTCAAAAAGGTAGTCTTATGACATTTTCCCTCAAGTTTCAAATGCATGAGGCAATCACAAAACACACCAAAATCACAACTTTGCTTCATCCGCCCAACTCCAACTCCATTAGAAACATCCTCGCCAATCTCCCTATCCTACAAAACTTGAACGTTGGCCACATATAACATAGACAGTCAAAATTGTAGTTTAGAATATTTTCCCTTGAGTTTTAGATGCATGGACCCGATCAAAACACCCCAAAGCCGCATCTCTGCTTCTCATCCACCCAACTCCAACTCCATTAGAAGCATCCCCACCAATCTCCCTATCCTAGTAAACTTGCACTCCACATGCTTTTCCATGGTTCTGCTAATTTTTTTAAGCCGAATATGAAGCCATAGTAGTGTATGGACAAAACTCAGACAATGAATTAGAACATGTCAAGCGGTGTAGAACCATCATAAACCCATTCACTGGAGCCACATAATCAAACTGGTGGATGAATTCTTTCCATATAGGAGAATGATGTGACCCGAAATAAATAGACCTGCCAAACCAGGATTTTGAGTACTAATGTTATGCATAGGCAAACAAACGGTAAAAAGATCAGTAGGATCCATGAAGAATGGATTCCAAGAAGAGAGGTCCTGCTTTCAAACTCAGTGGGAAATTGAGACAGTTCTCGGTTATGAACCATCTGTAGCATGTTTTGAAGGTCTTTCCGATATTTATGGTGGTTATTTCTATAGGCTTTACAAGATTTTGTCATTTTAAGTATGGTCGATAGATAAGTGACACGGGTTATGACTAATTTGATGACTAATTTGATGACTAATTTGAGTCCTTTGACATTTTAAGTATTTTTTTGTATCTCAATTAGGGCTTCCTCTCACAATCTCTTGAAGAATATTGCCTTCTTTATAAAAAAAAAAAAAAAATTTGTCGATAATAAAATAATTGCATTGCAATATATAACTTTGGACCTTCTCAACCAAGACAGATATATGCTCTCAGTTTCCATACTGGAAAACAGAAAAGGTTTAAAGCATGAGAACATCTACACATATCATAATTCATAACATCTTACACTTCTACCGAACGTGAGGCACAGATTTACATTATCCAGAGTCCAGAACATCACAACCAACCATATATTTCCATTCTAGACAGCTGAAATATGCCATCAGATAGTAATATTTTTTAAGTCAAAAGAAATCCAGCAGTTATCTACACTTTTACTTCAACTCTACTATGAAAACAGAATAATGTTAAAAATAAAAAATTACAAAACACCAACAGCAACAAGTTTAGTATTTGGATGACCGGGTAATCAGATGTGAAGTTTATCCTGCATCACTGTCCATCAGTTTTTAGGCATTTCACTGCTCTGAGAATGCAGCAAAACTGATGATAAAGCAGCTGAATTTATGGTATTGAATAAATTCCTAATCCATTCTCTATCGATATACAGGATCCCCTCATGTCAGACAATTACCCAAACACATCCTACAAAGTTGTTTTTTCAAACAAACTGCTTAAAGCATAAAGATAAATACTTTCACAATGAAAATAGATGAAACCATGGAACAAATCACGCACAGAAAATAAAACATATAACAAGATTGAACACTTATCATTGGTAATGGAAAATGTTTTTGAATAAGTAATAAACAGAAAATGCTACAATATCGAAATCCAAGGCTACATTAGTGTTTTGAGTTTACAACGTAAGGGACTGTCAGTAACAAATCTACATTAATCCAAACATACCAAATCGATGGCCCATTCAAGGATGGAAACCGGCCCAAAACAATTACACTTAACAAATGTTCTCACCACCCAATCGGTGGCCATGAAATGGACAGTCGAGAAGAAAACGACCAAACGCCCAAATTTGAAACACAGATGGCAAAATCATCTGATCAGTGTGCCTTTTAGGCCATGCTCCATGGACAACATGCCCCACCATGTTTTTTTGTGGCTAGAAGCACCACACGTACACAACACGCTGCTACCTTATGCTGTGAAAATAGCCAAAATCCCAAACTGACGAGAATCATCTGATCAGTGCGTTTTTTTAGGCCATACTCCATGGATAACATGCCCCACTATTTCGACGGCCAGAATCAACACACGTACACAACTCAGTCCAACAGCCCAAAATGCACAAATCTTCAACTCCCCAAACCCTAGATTAATCTGAAACCCTAAAATCACCAGCACACAACACCGATGACACTGAAACCCTAAAATCAAGCATGATAAAGATCTTCCAAATCAAGGGACCGTCGGATGCAGAAATTGACGGATGGATGAGATCGTACCTTCCTGCGGGGTGTTGTAATTGACGTAGGCGTAGCCGAGGGAGACGCGCCTGATCTGATCCCTACAGACCCTGATGGAGGAGACGGGACCCATCTGGCTGAAGAGATCGTAGAGCTGACCCTCTGTGACGGTGGGGTCCAGATCTCCAACGTACAGGGATGCATTGCTGAAAGCCCCGGCTCCTCCTTGTGCTAGGAGCTGCTGAGGCTGGGACTGGGACTGCTGGATAACTTGCGCCGGGGGTGAAGGATTCGCCATGCCCGCCGCAGAGACTAAGTTTTTTTTTTAGTTTTTTTTTATTTTTTTGGATTTTTAGGTTTTGCAGGAGGGGATGGCCTTAGGGGGGGGAAGAAAACGGACTGGGAACGCCTCTTTTAAAAGGTTTTGCTATAATCCCAGACGCGCGTGTAGCTTAGATCCTGTACACGTAACAGCACGTGCCAACATTGCACTTCTAATCATCCAACCGTCCATCGAGTTATGTCCATGGAAACATAGGAGAGTCTTAAATATCATAAGAGAAAATCGTTGTAGGAAAGATTAAAGAAATATTTTTTCTACTGTCCATTTGTTACGTTCGTTTCGCCTCATTTGAGAATGGAAAGCTATGATCACTTGCAAGTTAGATAAATATAAGAGTGGCCACATGTTCAACGGTTCGGATTTTATTAAATTGGGCTGTGTTGTCCTGCTTCTTAGCGTGTAGGTCTGCAAGGAAATGCACACGTGGATTTATGGAACCACGTAACTTAAGGCCTGGACGCGTGTCACGAGATGACGTGGAATCTAAATATGGATTTACACGTGGATGCACGCACGTGGACACTAGTTTTTTCTTTCTTACCCTTTTAGACGCTGCTTTCCTTCGAAAGCCTTTGGCACGAAGTTATTGCGCTCGAAACCTCGGTGGGCCCAATGTAATGTGATGGTTGTGAGTAATCCATCTCGTCCATCCGTTTTATGAGATTATTTTAATACATTTGTATAAAATAAAAAAATAAAAAAATATATTTATATATATAAAAAAAGAGCCAGATCTAATATTCAAGTGGGCTGAAATCGTGAGGATTAAATTGTATTTGTGGGGGTAAAAAGCGGTTATGAGCCCGGCTAAAATTTGTATTTTCAGTTCATCCAAGCAGCAATGAAGTTATAAACAGTATCAATGGCATGTAATCATCACTATTAACTTAAAGAGATTTCAACGGTATGAATTTCCCAACCCCCCGTTTCCTCTAACGCAGCCTGCCTCAATCTGAGATACTTTTCACTTTTGGTTTTAAGCTCTAAAATGAGATGAAAAGACAATGCACTGACGGTGTGAATCAGATTGTGCAATGAGCTACTAAGTATGCTCTCATCATACTATGTAAACTAAGTTGGGCCTACCTTGAATGTAAATTGTCTATCTACACTATTCATGTCCGTTTTTTCCATCTAATTTAAGAGGTTGAGCCCAACTTGAAGCATATCTAAAGATCAAGTGGATCATACTACAGGAAGCAGTTGAGATAATGATTTCCACCATTGAAACTTTTTTAGGTGTCATGGTGATGTTTACTTGCCATCCAACATTTTCATAAGATCATACAAACATAGATGAAGAGAAAACACAAATTTAAACTTGATCCAAAACTTCTATGGCCCCAAGAATTTTTCAACTTTATAAGTTCATTTCAATTATTTCCTTTGGCGCGGTCCATTTAAACAATTTACACTTCATTTTTTGACTCAAATCCTAAAATTATATGGTAAAATGGATAAACAAAGTGGACAAAATACATAAATAAGGGTAGACCACACATAGTTTACTCATTATGCCAAGCATAGGAGTTACTACCCGATTCGCTTCCCGAATAAAACAGGATCTGTTAAGCCCACACGCTATTACAAGTCTGTTAATGCATACCCTACCGCATATGCCAATATGGTGGACACGTTAGATATCCCAGCCATCCATTAGAAGGGCAACGCCATATATTTAATCTTCAACCTTATTCTAAGATATGGTACAAAAAAAAAGGGAAAATCCAAAATTCAAGTATCATGTGTTAGGGGTGCACATGGGCCGGTTCGTTCTGATTTTGGGGTGAGACCAGAACCAAATCGTTCCTAACGATTCTAGGAAAATCGGAACTAGAATCGGACCATTTGTACCCTAGAACTAAACTAGAATCGGGCCGTAAAAACCGGTTCAATTTCAAATTGGTTCTACAGTTTTGAGTTTTTTATAACATAGCCCAATTGCTTTTAAAAAATAAAAAATAAAAATCTAGCCCATGTCTATTCATATTATGATCCATTTGATGAATGATTTAGATATTGTGTTAGGTGTGCAAAAATACATTCACATAAACAATCAAATGGCACATTGTAAACTGTAAATCATGGTCTAGCGACTAGTTTTATATATATATATATATATATATATATATATATATATATATATATATATATATATATATATATATATATATATTGCTTCGGATGGCCCAATTTCAGGTTTGGTTTCAGGTTCAGTTTTACAATTTGGTTCTACGGTTCGATTCATGATTCGGTTCAGTTCGGTTCCATATAACCCTTAATCGAAAATTGAACCAAACTAATTAGTTATTTGATTTTCAAAACTGGTGCACTTCATAACTGGACCACAGTTTGGTCCATTCCAGTCTAGTTTACCAATTCTACCGGTTCCATGTGCAACTCTACCATACTGTGGGGAAAGAAATGCCCACCATTGAAACTTTTACAAGTTCCACCTTAATCTTTATATACCATGCAAACCGTTTATAAAGTTATTTTCACCTGAATGAAGTGAAAACACCACGACTTAGACCTATACAAAACTTTTGTGGTTATATAAATGTTTCAACGGTGGCTACTGCATGCCCACCGTTTCCTCTTATATGACTCACTTGATTTTTGGATCCTATTAATTTTGTACCGCATTAACATGAGGTCTAAAAATGGATGTACAGGGTGGATTTCTGGCAAACATCACAGTGGACCCCACCTTGCATCCCACTGCAGCAACTTGGTGCGAAAGGCTGGCCCAGGGAATCCGCGTTGTCCAATGACATGTGGCTATTTTTAAGTGGTGGTAACTCATCCATCTTACCGCATCCAAGCTGAGCCAGCGAAATCCTGAGCGTCACTTGGCTGCGATCCCAGAGCCAGCGATGTGGGTGACACCTTGACCGTAGGGCCACATGTATGAATTGTATATCCATGTGGTTCATCTGATTTTACCGCTTATTATAATATGATTTTAATTTCAGGTGGGTGGACCACACTACAGCAAAGAGCAAACGGTGTTTATTGACCATTAAAAACCTCTTCTAGTCCACAAAAGCTTTGTATCAAGCTGTTATTTATTTATTTTTCCCTTCATCCAAGCCAATGTGACCTTATCAACATGTTGGATGGTCAATAAGTTTCCCTTGGTGTCCTTTATTAGCTTTATTTTTGGGTCAATATCTTAAAATAAGTTGGATAAAATGAATGGACGGCATAGATATGCAATGAATACATTGAGGCCAGTCCGAAGGTCCACATTGCTTGTTTAGGGTCGCAGCTAAGTGGCACTCCAAAATCCTGGTCGAGGTTGGATGGTGTCCCAAAAGGTCTCATCTAAAAGACCTGACCATTCCATTTGTAGTTATAAAACAGACGGCCACAACTAAAAGCCTGGTGGTCCATAGTTCAAAATGTGGTGAATCAGATACTTCAGACATCCGGTCTACCTAATTTTCAGGAATCGTTCTTTTCATCATAAAATCTATAATTTGGACGGTCCAATTACGGAATGCTTATGCCACTCGTAGGGTAGACGAATCCATACTGTTGAAAACTACAACAGTAGCGTAGGAAGGCTGATTCAACTTGCCCGCGAACGGGGCGCGGATTTCCTGCTAAAGACTTTGCCATGTAGTTCCTGCGCAAGGATGTTGGGTGGGGCCAACTCTATGTTTGTGGGAATCTATACTGTTCATCCTTTAGGAGATCTCATTTTAGGAAAACGAAGAGAAACTCAGGTGGATCCAAAACTCAAGTGGACCACACGGGAGTAAAAATTGGGGAAAGAAATACCTACAGTTGAAACTTTCCTGCTCCACCTTGATGTTTATATGCCATCCAAACCGTTTATAAGGTAATTACCATGGGGATTAAGTGAAATTACAAAAAAATAAAAAAATAATAATAATAATAACTTGACTCAAAGCTTTTATGTCTACAAGAATGTTTCAAGGGTTCTCACTGAATCCCCGCTGTTTTATCTCATGTAGCCCATTTTAGTTTTGGATCCACCTCATTTTTGGGAATATCCTATTCTTAGCTCACAGAACGGATGAACAGATTAGAATTCTCATGGAGGTGGGCCTCACCCAGCATCCCTGCAGAGGACCGTCCTGTCTGGGATCTATGAGACCCGCTGTTATGTATATATGTCTATCCAATTTCACATATCATTTTAAGAAACGAGCCTAAAGAGTAGTAGGATTGAAGGCACAAGTGGACCACATCAAGGGGAACAGTGGGGATTGAAAGCTTAACGCTGAAAACCTCTTAAGGGGCACATAAGGTTTGGATCAAGTTAGATATTTATGCTCTCTCTATACAGATCTAGGTGACCTGACGAATGGATCGGATAGCAAATAAATATAACAGTGGCCTAGGAAGTTTTCAATGATAGCAATTCAATCCTCACTTACTTGTTTTGGTGTGGTTCACTTACACCTTCAATCTGCAGTATTTTTGGCTCATGCTCTAAAATGATCTTTCAAAATAGATGGACAGCTTGGATAAGCAATATACACTATTGTGGGACTCACATACTCCTCACAAGACCGTCCTTCTCTCTCAAGGTCTTGTGGGTAGTAAGGAGACTCCCACGCCACCAAGTTTTGTGTAATTTAGAAATCGGATTGTCTGATGTGTATTGTAGAAATGGATTATGTATTGAGTTACTCTCATCGTACTTAGTAAACTATGTTGGGCTCAACTTGAATGTAAGTGATCTACATCTATTTTTCCATCTAATTTAGGGGTTGAACCCAAAATTGAAGCATATCCAAAGTTCAAGTACCATTGAGAATAATGATTTCCACCGTTGAAACCTTTCTAAGCCCCACAATGATGCTTATTTGTCATCCAAATTGTTCATAAGATTATAAAGAAATGGATGAAGGGAAAACACAAATATAAGCTTGATCAAAAACTTCCGTGAGCCCCATCAATTTTTCAACGGTAGATGTTCAATTCATCAGTTTCATTTGGTGTGGTTCGTTTGAACATTCAATGTGCCTTATTTTTGGGCTCAAGCCCTAAAATCATATGGTAAATTAAAATGGATGGACGTAGCAGATAAAATACATAAATCATGGTAGACTTCACAGAGTTTATTCAGTACACTGATAACAGTGAGTTACTACGCATTCCGCTTCCTGTATCGTATATACACTGCCCATCCATTTTGAGGGATTAGTTTTGGGCATGAGCCAAAAAAATAAGTCAGATAAATAGACCCACAATAGAAAATAGTGAAGATTGAATGCCTACCGTTAAAAGCTTCTAATGGCAACAGAAGTTTTGGATCAAGCTGATATATGTGTTTTCCCTTTGTTCATGTCTTTGTTAAACTATGAACAGGTTGGGTCTTAGACAAACATCACGGTGGACCTTTGGAAGGCTTCAATCGGTAGGCAATGGCATCACTCCCCCCACTGTCTTCTGTGGTGAAGTCCACTGAGCTTTGAATCTGCCTGATCCTCTAGCTCATGGCCTGAAATGATCTCTCCAAATGGATGAACCGCATGGATATAACACATACATCATGGTTACTCAACTTTCAACTTTCAGTAGCTAATCCATACAGCGTTGTACCCCATCCGCGCCACTAGCTAGAGACTGTGGCCGTGTATCCTTTTTACTATAATGGGCCCAAAAAATAAAGCAATCTAGAACTCAAGTGGATCACACCACCAGAAAAAAAGTGGTGATTGAACTTACAACAAAATAAATCCCTAAGGCCAACCGGAATGCTCATTTGCCGTCCAAGTAATTGATAAGATTACACGTGTAGGGAAAACACAAATATCAGCTTATCCAAAACTATTGTAACCCGCCAGTATTCAATCACCTAAGATATAATTTATCTTTTTAACCGTGCCTTAAAATAAGCAGGCAAAACACATGTACTCATGTTGTATCGAAGTGGGCCCCACAGTCAAGGCCTTCTGGAGAGAATAAGGAGATTATGGGAGTGTGTGACCTGAACTATTGATTCCCACCACCGCATAAGTCTCCCTATAGAGGATAGGCTGGTTCGCTTGTGAATCTGCATGGGTTCGTGTTGGATGATCCCATATGAGCCCAAATGTTTTTACAGGAAAACTTCTCCCGAGTCTACAAAAAAAATTCACATACACATCCAATCATAATAATCACTTGGCTTTAAAAAATTAAATAAAATTGCATCACGAGATGTGTTATTAAGTGGTGTGTGTGTGTGTGTGTGTGTGTGTGTGTGTGTATATATATATATATTAATGTTACTCATTTAAATTGAACTAAATATTTGCTTCTTCCCAACATCTTAGCATATTACATTTATTAAATGTATGGGATATTATAAAATATCACATGAGCTAGCCTACAATTTACCACTTCACTATTTTCTAAAGAAAAAGGAGTATAATTCACTACTTAAAAAAGCGCACACTCTCTGTAGTAGAGGCATTATTTAGTAAAATCGTAATTTATAAGGAATTTTGGGATAAATTTTTCAGTCCCCAACCCTCCTAAGGTAAAATTGTTGTACAATAGTTAGGCTACGGGCATGGCTGAAAGAGGTAAGTTGCATAATAGATGAAGAGAAGTAGGATTTTCAATATAAGATCCAATCCATTCAATATATAAAGAAATACAATCATAGGTGGATAAGAGCCTACATTAAGTTCCATTATTTCTAGTGATTATAATCTTCTTTGTGGAGAAAGACTACCATCACATCACAATTTCAAAAAAAAAATGGACCATCCATAGTTGAGCATATCTGCTAACTAGTGTACCTCAATTGCTTTTAGTTTGTCTTTACCTATTAAGAATTTATTTGATGCTTTGATCACATATGATGCTTAATACTGTAACACCTCGGTTTTCGAAAATCCGAGTACTTGACCTGTTCTCGAAAACTTAGTGTTAATTAGTGGTCAAATAGACAATTTATCAAAATGTGATATATGGAAACAAGCGTAGCATGGATATATTCCAATTCAAATTAATATTCAAGGCCACTCAGCTAGGGTCATATACAAAATCTCAAAAGTATAATTGTCCAAGAAAAAAAAAGGTAAACATGATAATTAAGCTATTGATTTAAACTGAAGTAGGCAGCCGTGTCCTGTTGCGACTCCTCGTCATAGTACTCCTCCTCAACGGTAACAAATCTCGGGTTCGCCCTGCGCTCTTTAGTACCTGTGCTTGTCTCATCTGTACGGTTGAACATTGATGAATGAGTGACCAGCTCAGTGTGATTTTTCCTCAAGATTACACACCATCGCCCTAGACAAGGAATATCATCAAACATACAGGCAATCCAAAAACATAGCAAATGCAGTCTTATTATGTGCATGGATGTGTGAATGCAGTTATCGCCCCAGGGATGCACATCCGTGCAGAGTTGGGCTCGTCACCCATGCATTCATCAACCTGGGAAAAACATCCAATTTGACAGAGACTAGTCATCAGCGAAAGCATACTAAGTGTAGCGTAATGACTGCCTATTGTACATCACGTACGTTAGCGATAGATGCTGGTCTGTGCCATGTATGCATGATTTGCCAAATCATTATTAGTCCAGTTGTAATCAGACAATTTAAATAAGCTCAAAGGTCACTACGAGGGCTAATTGCCAGCATAGGCCAACAGCTCGAGCATAGGTCTCATACCACCATCCCCTGCTCATGAGGCTACCACCTTAAGGTGTGAATATAACCCATCAACACATGGCCAATCAATTCTCATTGTTGGGGAGCTACCACCGTATGCTGACTATGAATGAAATATATAAATCATTAAACTCAACGATCAAAGTGAGACAGTATGTATGGATCAAAGTGAGTAGACAGCAGTGGGTAAAACATGGTGTGGTTCACTCCATAGTCAGGTGAGTAGAATCACTCCATAAATGGTGGTCCCCTATAATCACTTGCCACTAATCATAATCCCCGTGCTGAGGGCTTATCTCTATCGTGATCCATTCCATTACACCCTAAGCTCGGACTCTCTTTAAATAGAAGTTTCCATAGAGAGATTTCAATAATATGTGTCTTACAACCAATACAATCTTATAAATATTTCAGACATGCTTTAATAAATGAAATAAAACTTATGTATGCAAGCATTTCAGGAATCAATAATCCTAACTTACTAAATTCTAAAGCATGCATCTCAATTAGGCAAATCAAGTATAAATCCAAATCATGTATCCAAGATAGACTAATTAGCGATTCAGCGGGTTCCAGGAGTATACAATAGATTAGTCACATGATAATATGATTAAGGGTTTGACCCATTTTAAAAGTATGCATACAATTGTTGACTAGTAGTATCTAGATTATGAGGCAAGTATCCAATTAAACAAATTGGATGATCATTCACTCCTATGAGATCATTTACAATTATTATAAAAAGACTATTCATAATCTAGTTTAGAGATGTAAAGCTCAAGAGGAAGAAAATCATCACTGGGGGTTCGTAACTCCTTTCTTGATTTAGATTCTTGCGATCAACCAACGGTTCAACGTTATGTGACTGGTTTCTTAGGTTTATTTCCAACCCAAGAGTTCATATTAGACAATATTTTTGAGACTATAGCTAATCGACGTATTGAAGTTACGTGGAGGCAAGGAAGGGCTCATAAGTTAGGTTATTTGGGTTTGCTTTAGGGTGGCTAGGCCTACCAGGTTTTCGTCTCAACTAATGGCCTAGACCAGGCCTTATATACATCAAGTGGGTCCATCGTGCTGTATACTATTATCTACACCATTCATGTATTCTTAGAGATCACTTAAAGCATTCTCCAAAAGAATGAATCATATCGAAAGATCATTTGGACCATACCACAAATAGTAGTGGTGATAATGATTTCAAATGTTGAAACCCCACAGGGCCCACTATGGCATTTATTTTTCATCCAATCGGTTCGTACGGTCACAAAGACTTGGTTTAAGAGGATAAGCAATTATCATATTGATCCAAAACTTCGGTGCTCCCAAAAGGATTTCAATGGTGGACGTTCAACTCTCCACTGTTTTCTGCGGTGTGGGCCACTTGATAGATCTGCCTCATTTTCAGTCTCAGGCGTTGAGACAAGCTTGCCAATTGGATGGACGGTTTAGATATAATACACGCGTCATGATTAGGACCCGTGGAACTGCTGATATACATACAGTAGGTATGCAGCCCGTGGGTCCCCACCTTCCAGATGGACAGCTGGGATATAATACATACAACAAGGTGGCCCACAGACTTACTGATGTCAAATACAGCAGTTGGGAGGGCTGCTAGCCCACCGGCCGATTAATGGGCGGCTGGGATATAACGCATATCTCATGCTTGGACCACAACTTTATGGCTGATGGGAAGGTACTCCAACCCATCCGATTTCACAGAGGTAGGTCCCACGTGGGGCCCACCATGTAATACTATATATATATATATATATATATATATATATATATGATCTCTTTCTTTTTTCTTTAAAAAAAAATCAAGTGTGCCAACCAGATGGACGGTCTGGATGAGACACATACCACGGTGGGACCCTCAGAACCTGGTGACGTCCAGTACAAATGGACGGTGTTGATAAAACACAAGCGTCATGTGGGGGAGAGTGCGGCCCACCCATTTTTTTGAATGTGGCATGGCCCACCTGCTGTTTTCAGGGTGCGGCCCACCCATTGAAATGTGGTGCTGCCGACCTGCTGTTTGCAGGGTGCGGCCCACCTGCATCAACGTGAGGCCCACCATCAGTGACGTGGCTCACCGTTTTCAGGCTGATTTTCAGTTGTGTTCCAGTTGCAATCTCGGCTGTTTTCAAGCCGCATATTCAGCTGTGTTTATGCAACAGCTGAGCTGTTCTCATGGCCTACTGAAACTTGGTTTGATGGGGCCCGACACCTCCATGTTTAGATTGATTAACGATCCAACAGAAGGTCTGCTTTCCGCCTGGTTTGGCTCCAATCTCGGCCCCGATTTCATGTATTCCTGGGTCGAAATCTTAGCCGATCAGCTGCTGATTTTCAGCTGCATTCAACCTGACTATCAGCCATTTTCAAGTTGTAGCTCCTAGCTACTTTCAAGCTACCTGTTCAACTGTCTTTAGGTGTAGATTCCATCAACTTTTAAGTTATCATTTGGCTATTTTCAGCTTAGATCCGGAGTTCCAAGAAGAGAGGGAGAAGGAATTACCTATCCAGTCGGCCTTGCATGGGCTGCACGCACCTACGACCCTATCCTCCACTCTCTCACTTTTCTTTCTCTCTTTCTCTTTCTTTTCAGTTCCTTCTTTGGTGTGAGAGCTGAGGGCATCGATGCTCCTTTTATAGGAAAGGAGAGGAGTCAGCAACGGCTACGAGAGGGTGAGTTTTTAAGGAAGCTGACCCACCCAACAATGGTGGATTTGTACTCAAGGGTTATCAGGACGATCCAGACTATTTTATTTATCTGGATGAGTCCCTTAAGCGGTGTGGGGCCCACTTTCAGATCTCAGATGAGATCTATCTATATCTCATGAGATCTCTTATATTTCACTTCTCATTCTCATGAGATAAGAAAACCTCCCATCTCATTTCATACCCTTCATGTTGGAGGGCTGAGATGAGGCCACATGGCTCATAGATGGTTACAAATGGGATAGTCATTGCTAACCAAAAGATGAAAGTCTCCATTTTTGGGTTGTGAGAAGACTCTTCTCAGCTGACAAAGAGGAAGGCTAAAAACCTCTGGTCCATGGGAGGTTGGCTTGCCCAACAAGCCACCTGATGGTCCCTTCCATTGAATCTCAGCCCCACATGAAATGGATGGTTGGGGCTGATCTTTATTGTTTAATGCATGGGTCAAAGACCCCATACCTTTTTGTTCAGTGGGCTATCACGAGTGAAATGGACGGTTTGGATCGTCCGGAAAGTCCCTCAGATGGCCTACTTTGGGACCTGAAGTTCGGCAAATTTCAAAATTTAAAAGGGCGGGAGAAACCCCGTTTTTCTCGGTCAAAGGCCGTTTGACCGAGCAGCTTGGTTCGGTGCACATCGTGCAACGTTAGTGCTAGGTGCACGTGCACCGCGTATGGGGTCCACCATGATGATTGTATTGAATCCACTCCGTCCAATCACCTCGAGGGCCCCACTTGGATGTCTTAGTCCACTTTGGGCCGATGATGAGGCCCAGGTGGGCCATTACATACCTTTTGGGGTTGTATTTGGCCCATATGATACGATTTGACCGTCAGATGGGTTCAATACTTGTTTCCAACGGTTAGATACATATTTAAAACAAAAGGGTACTCTGTTGGTTACCATTGAACCTCTTAAAATGAGTTTCAGAATACTGCTATCACTAGTTGGCTTAGAAATTGATTGGAACTTAGTTATTTGTTCGTGCTTACCTCCTCGGCTAGTGTGAAGTGCAGCCCGAGTTCTTAAAGGTTATGGTGGATGTTTTCAATGTCGACGGAGGATCCTATCTTGTATGTGTTTAATTGAGGTTGTTTATTCAATGGGTCTTTCATTTCCATTGACATTGTTTTAGGAAGTAACACCCGTGTACAAGAGGTATGGGGTGTTACAGGTACCCAATCATATAGAATTTGTAATTGTGGCATACATTAACTCAATTTGAACCTTTTAATTTTAGAGTTAGTGTGAATAACTCACAATCCTAACAACTTATTTATTAAAAAATATTAAACTTTGATTTGTAGGACCGTTGGATATTATTTATTTCAATTGTCCAACAAATGACCATCAGTCCAATATTTATATGATCAAATAAATATACTTTTTGGTTTATTGTTCATTTAAAGTAGTGCTCATAAATTTTGTAAGTTCATTTTAAATTCATTGAATGCTACATATACAAATTCCAGTGCCTACATATCATCCACCACACCCTGCCAGTGTATCGATGGGTACGTACTGGTAATTCTTTATGTTCGAATAGAAAAATTATAGGATCCGAGTCCAAGAGGGTTTGCACAATACCTACGGTTTTCTAATCATGGGCCATGCTTGAACAATTTAAACATCTTATCTGCTGCACACCAACATAGATGGACTATACCAAAAAGATATACTTGAGAAGACAAATGAAAGTGTTAGATTTGCAACCTTCAAATCAACAGCCAAATAAGATTAATTTTTGGTTCATGATACATATAAGCCCAGTTACATAATTAAAAAAGTTTAACTTGAATTAACTGTATCCCACATCTAAGTAATTTCTAAGTGCCTGCATAACATCCATCATACGAAGGGATTGAATGATCCCTCAAGTTATTGGTTAATACAACTAGGTTCTGTAGCTCCATGATCCAAACCATTCATATAATTGACACACGATGGATGGCTACACTTCAAAATTTTCAAATAATTAATAAGGAATTAAAATAACGATCCACGGGAATTAGTGGTAGACACTGCATTTCAACACCGAAGTCCTGAGTTCAAGTGCCCAAGTGGGGTGTGTGTGGATGGGTGGGTGAAAAAAAAGATTAGCATCATATCTTGTTATCATTAATATGGAGGGTTGGTTTTTGTATATCTAGTGTGCCTTGGATGTTACTTGCATGGTTCATAACAAATTTCATTCATGTGAGACTAGCTATAATAATTGCATCATTCCTAAATTAAGGCTTGACATGATATCGGGTTGTTAATGAGTTGAGCCTAGTGTTGACTTCAACTTAGATCTTGAATTGTATATCATACCTAGAGTTGTGCACGAGTCGAGCTTGGCACAGCTCAGCTCGACTCGGCCAGTGGCTAACCCCAGCTTGAACTCGGCTTGGCTCAGTCCTCGAGCCTGTCTGACCAGGTCGGCTCGGTTCGGTCAGCAGCTCGGGCTAGTTCGAGCTGAGTTCGAGTCTGTGCGACATTTTCTTAAACACGTAGAATGCACCTTCAATTTCTTACAAAATGCAAAACAGTAACAACACTTTACACAAGTATTTCATCAACCACTCAACAAGCAACATCAAAATCAATATATGAGGACACTCACACTTTATCGAGTCATTTCATCAAACACTCGGTGAGCAGCATCAATACTAAAATAACCGAGTCATCGAGTTGATTCGATTCGAGTCGATTTGAGTTGAGGTTCGATCCGAGTCGAGCTCGAGCAAGCTTGAACTCGGCTCGAATTTTTTTGAGCTCCATAAACCATCTCGACTCGGTTTGAATCCAATTTTGAGTTGAGTTGAGCGAGCTGATGGAGCTACTCGATTCGTGTAAAGCTCTAATCATAACTCTTAAAATAGTTGAAAAAATTCTCTTTTTGTCATAGGTGGGAGATGCGTGTTAAAGCTCGACGCAAATTGCATCTAGCAAGACGATAAAAGCACTATGTGCACATCATGCATGCAAAACACGGTGAAAAAAAGAAAAAGAAAAGGTTCCTTGCATGAAATGATGATTTTTCTCATTTTAGTGTAGGTCCTACACCTGTATACATACACATGTGCTTTTTCATTAGTATTCGATGAGTGTATCCAACGCCATGTTGGACAAAATCTGCTTCTGTTTAAGTTTATTAAACTCGAAATGTTGACCTTACTAATATACCTTGGACTACCTTGTCATCTCTCGTTGCATCATAATGATTGCGTTAAAAGTTTTAAAATAGACATTTTTTATACATAAAAGTCATATTCATTTAAAAAAATAATAAATTTAGTCATCATCATTACCAATAAAGAAGAAAACATGAAAAGAGAGATCAAACTCAAATCCAATTAAATGTAATTCAAGATAAGTTGAGATTTTTCATGATTCAACACATGAGTATATATTATATCTCCTTACACTAGTAAAAGTAGACCCACGATTAAAAAATCCATAATGATGATTAAATGGACCCTCTCCTCATATGGATCAAGCCCCACATACTCCCTCACATTGAGAAATGCTAGCCATCATTTTCTTTTTATATTTTTTTCTCAAGCCCATTAAATCAGTATTATAAATCATTAAACTTTATGCCCCACTTGTCCAAATTTGGGACCTAATTATACTCCATCTCTACATGCATAGAATTCATATCACCTAATCATATTCCCTCTTTACGTATATAAACTTCATATTCGAATAAACTATTGAGGGTCAAATATTGCATATCAGACCCCAGTTATTGTCTGGATTTACAAACATAGTACTGTTTAACAGACCTATTTTAATCGTGTTTGCGAAGCAGGGTGTATTTAGGAGCCTGGATTGAAAATTGGTACTAAAAGCATGGATTTGACGCTCTGAAGCCACCAAGGCAAGGGACGGACCCCAGGGGACTGAGATCGAAGAATTTACACGCCAAATATCTAAGAAAATCAGGCCACTCACGTTAAATGGGCCTGAAAGTCGACTAGAATGCAAGATCACAGGGTTCCCACCATCCGTTCGGCTTGAAACTTTATATATGGCCTGAAGACCATAAATGAACCGTACAAGTCAAATTTCAGCTCCTGAATCCTTGTGGAAGTGGCCCAACGGACAAATCAACCCCTAAGATCCTGATTTGGAACCCACCTAGTATCTGGATATGACTAAAATTTGGTCTAAACCCCTCAATTCACATGAGGAAAGGAATGGATGGAGCAGATTCTTTTTATATATATATATATATATATATATATATATATATATATATCAAGGTGGGACCCACTTTACATGGTGTGTGCACAGCATACGTACAGTCGTCGTGCACCGAATCTCCCAAAGTCGGTTAGCGCACGCTGACTGACTAACATCTTCCAAACCAAGAAACGGCAATAGCATCTTGATGCCGATCGCCGATTCTTGGTTGTGGGCCCCACCCATCACTTATATATTAGATCTGGATTGTTCATTCACTCTTTAGGGTGGCCAAGACCCTCGCTAAGGTCCCCTTCTGTTCCCATGCATGCGCACATAAGTTTATCACGACCAAACAGAGAATGGACGGTAGAATGAAAAGCTCTGTGGGCCACACCTAATCCGAGCCAAAACAATTCACTTCCAAATGGTTTTTTACGAGGAGTCTAATGGACGGAATGGATTTGTCTGCCTGTACGATCATGACCCCAACAACCACGGTGAAAGATCATTGCGAAGGCTTTGTTTCGCAATTTGACTTGTAGACGAAACCTTATGGGCCACCATCTTGACCCATCAGCTCGATCCGGACTGTCCAGAAGGTTCTAACGGTCCGGCTGAGTAGGACCTAGATGAAAATCCTGCAAAGAAAAGCCAAGAATTACTTCCACATGTTCGAGCATAAGATAAACGGTAACAAGGAAGATCCCGCGGGCCATCATGGGGATTATCCATACCACACTTTCTAGGATCATGATTTCAAGAGGAACTTAATGAATGGAATGGATCATGCAGTTGGATCTTCGTTGTGTTAAGATCTTATCCAAACACAAGAAGATTGTGCGTTCTCGCTGGGGTTGGTGCGAAAATTCTCCACCGCCTTCCTGCTTCTTATAAAAAGGGAGAGAGAGAACGTGAAGGGGATCTAATCTTTGGGCAGCTGTGGAGGCGAGCTTGGACATGAATAGAGGAGAGAGACACCGTGGGCCGGGCAAAGTCTTCTTCTTCTCTATCTTAGTCTTCTGCTCCTTTAATGCTTTTGTTTTAGGGATTTTTAGTTTGATTATGTCAGGCTAAACCCCTTAACTAGGGCTAAGAGGTGAAGCTTGTAGCGTGATTAGGATGATAGCTTTACTTTGATTCATAGTTATTGAACTCTTATGGATTATAGCTTGATTATTAAGGAATACTTTTAGTTTTTAATGGTTTATTGTGACTCAAATTACAATAGATCTGCGATAGCTTGAGATTTTCTTTTCATGTATTGAGGTTGTGAACTTAGGAGGCCCTGTTATTCACCATCGTCTCCTAGGCATGGTTGGGTGATGGAACCTTTCTTAACTTTCACAATTCTCTTGTGATTGGCTGTGAGATTGGTAAATTGTTGTTATTTGTCATAGTCTCCTGGGCATGGTTAGGTGACAGAATCACTTCCAAATCTTCGCCATTCTTATCTATTGATGATTTGACCCTTGAGAAGTCTAGAGATCTGACAAATCTCTTCTTACCAATTGGATAGGATAAGACTCTGATTCCAGTTGTGTCCTTGAATCATTGCAAGGTAGCTTCCCAATTGCTACAAGTGGATCCTTGGCACCCTAGTTCCCACCTTTAATTTTATTAGTTTTTAATTAATCTATTCACCATTATTGTCTCATATTCAGTTAATTTAGATTTCATCTTTATCTAGTTCTAGTTCTGTTTACTTTCAGATTACGTACAAGTTTCAGTCCCTGTGGATTCGACCTCGGTCTTACCGAGTTTATAACTGCACCACAACCATATACTTGGGGTGTGAACATCAACATCTCACAATCCTTTTCTCATTGAAAGCTCATTGATGTGATGATACCTAATTAGGCAATCACATGCCATAAGAACAAGATAAAGTCTTCAATTTCACCGCATCACCATTAAAACTAATAATAATACCACCGTCAATCTTCTCTTCCAAATCTACCTTCTTGTTCCCATATAATAAATGAAAAGATGTCCCATGACCATGATCGACATTACCGTCACAATTATCAGCATGATCATAACTGTCATCATTAGTTAAAGATATATTAAAAATAAAGGTTTTACTTTACTTTATGAATTAAAATCAACGAGCATGTATTGTGCATGTTTCCATCAAGCCCAATGTAATGCCTCAAATTTCAGGGGTCAAGTACACTATCGATCCGCGACATTTAATGTGTCACTTTCATCTTGCAGAAAGTGTGGTTTCTCATTAAAGTCATAGTGGTATCAAATCAATTGTAAAGAACTAACTTAAAATAATATATATATATATATGTCTGAAAGTAAGGTGAAATCATGACAATCACCAAATACATACGGTTAATCCAAACAACAAAGTCCACTTAGTTGGGGACTTAATATACATGTCCAAAATTACATTAATAAGGGTCCAATATCCCTTTATAACTTATCCAACAATAACACTGCAGTGAAGCATACTGGCCTATGCCCACCCATCGAAGATATGAAAGTATGACACCACCTCAATAGGATCTAAGTACGTCTCGTTTAGGATGTCGGCCTCGACAGTTCTTGTATCAATGATGTCGTCTAGTTGGTGTTTTAAAACACGGTCCTAGGTGGAAGTGAGTGATCAACTCGGTATTATCATTTTCCTAAGTTACACATATTATCAATACAATCAAGGGCATGGAGTGATAGTATAATATTGTAAATAATTTTATAGTTTACTTAATTAATGCAAGTGTGTCATGATAAATGCACATGCCCCGGGCCTAAATAAAAGCCGACAGTGATGTGGCTCGTCACCAACATCATCCGCGAAAATAATAAATAAAAGCTGACAGTAATGTAGCTCATCACCAACATTACCTGCATAAATATACCATGACGTGCATGCTTTATTCAATCCTTTATTATTCAATTTTATATACAGTTGTATTGATGAAGCTACGATACAACCATTATATCATGAGTCGAGTAAACCAAATCATGTGGCTCGTCACTAGTGTCCCTTAATCCAAATTAGGGTTCATCACCTGAATATTAAATGTGAATAATCAACTAAAGATACGGGCTTGCCACCTCAAATTTTTATAATATATCAAAGGCTCGTTACCCCCAAACAACATGGTAATGACTCGTCACCCAAAGGTTAATTAACTTGACAAGGTCTCGTCACCCAAAACTAACAAATGAATGGTAAGCTTGTCAGCTCCATTAATGCTTATTAGAACACTATGGGGTGCTCATCATCCAGCATAGGTTGGCAGCTTGGACATAATGTCTTATACTGTTATGGACAAATGTCTTAAATTTGTCTGTTGGTCTGTCGATGACATCGATAGATGTCTTAAATCTGTCTGTTGGTCTGTCGATGACATCGACAGGGTTTCGATGACATCGAAGCCAGTCGTCGATGACATCGAAGGTTGCTCGATGTCATTGATAATTGTTGAATTTTTCACCCCTGGTCGCTGGACAGTTTTGGTCCATTTTCGATGATATCGATGGACCTTTAATGACGTCGAAGATTTTACGTAGATTTTCTGTGGAAATGCAGATTTTGCGATTTTTGTTTCCTATTCTGATTCTACATCTTTCTAAACTTATATAAAGGGGTGTATGCGGGATTGGGAGGTATTCTAAAGCTTTCTAAAGGAGTTCCAAGGGTTCCTAAAAGAATTTTAGGGTTTATAAAGGGTGTAGCAAGGGTGAGATTCAAGGTTGTTCGAATCGGGTAAGTCCTCTCTTTTTGTAATTTCTATTTTTATAGTGGAGATCTGTCACTTTGTGCCGTGGTTTTTTTCTTTAAGGGTTTTCCACATTAAATCTATGTTCTCTTGTGTGTGCTTGGTGTCATTGGATTGTTATCTTAGATCTAGATCTGTGTGATTCCGCAGTACAAATCCCCAACAAGTGGTATCAGAGAAATCGTTGAGGCACAGATCTAAATATGAGGGATTAGTAATAATGACGAGCACCAGGTATGATATTGAGAAGTACTCATGGAAAAATAATTTTAAGTTATAGAAGATCAAGATGATGAGTTCCTTAATCAAGCAAGGCGAAGATGGTGCTCTTGAGGAGCAAAAATCTACTATGACTGATGATGAATGGAATACTCTTGATAAAAAGGCATTATCATCGATCCGTTTATGTCTCATGGATGAGATTCTCTACAACGTCATGAGAGAGAAAACTGCGGCTAAGTTATGGGCGAAGTTAGAGGATGTCTATGTGAAAAAATCCTCTGAAAATCGTGTGCACTTGAAGCGGTAGTGGTATAACTTCAAGATGGCAGAGGGTGGAGAACTGGAGGCTCACATCAGCAACTTTAATAAATTAGTTTGTAAATTGTTAAACATGGAGGAAGTGATGAAAGATGAAGAACAAGCATGTATGTTGCTGAATTCTCTTCCGGTGTCGTATGAGTCATTCAAGGACACTATGTGCAACACGAATAAAACCCTGAGTATCGACGCCATTATCTCGGCCCTTCAAGGGAAGGCTATGAGAAAGCTAAACGGTGACATGGGGACATCTTCTGATGCACTGTTTACAAGGGGTAGGAATTCTGAACAAGGTATGGGTTCTTGAGGTTCTAAATCCAAATCTAAGGGTAAGGGCAAAGGAAAGGTAAAGTGTTGGAATTGTGGAAAGGAAGGACATGTGAAGAAGGATTATGAAAATCCTAAATCGAAGAGAGAAGATTCTGAGGCTTTGTACAAGGAGGCTAATGCTGCCACGTCTGATGGATCGAGAGGATGTAATGTTAATATTTTGTCTGTGTCTACTATCAGGCAGTCATACGATGATCGTAAGGACGAGTGGATGCTAGACACAGGGGCATCTTTTCACATGACTCCTTATCGGAGTTAGTTCGCCAGCTACAGAGAATGCAATGATGGACAAGTTTTTATGAGCAATGGCTTTACCTGTAATGTTGTGACTGTTGGTATGGTATGCATCAGGATGTCTGATGGGGTGGAGCGTACCTTAACTGATGTCAGACACGTTCCTGATTTGAAGCAGAATCTGATTTCTCTTGGTATACTTGAGGTGAAAGGATGCAAGTACATAGGCATTAATAGTGCTCCTAAGGTATCTAAGGGGACACGGGTAATCATGAAAGTGCAACGACTCGGTAACTTGTATAGGTTAATTGAAAGCACTTCAAAAGGTGGAGCTGCAATAGATGTAGCGGATTCCACCTCTGCACGTATGTGGCATGTTGGGCATGACCACATGAGCGGGAGCGAAGGGAAGGGAGAGGCCGAGATAAGGATAAGGATAAAAAGAGCGAGCGGAGCAGTCACCTGTGAGAAGAATCACACGGCATAATCGCTGGATATCGACGTGGTACAAGGACGACTCTAATATCGCAAGGGATTCATGTTCTATTCTAATGGCTCTAGGTGAGCTTGATGCTAGGAAGTGGAAGGTGACTATGGGCGATGTGATGGATTTATTGTACCAGACTGACATATAGGAGCTGGTGGAGCTTCTAGTGGGCCGAAAAGTGGTTGGATGCAGGTGGATCTTTAAAAGGATACAACATATATACGGGACGAAGGTAGTAGCGAATGGTTATACTCAGAGAGAAGAGATCGGCTTCTCAGATATATTCACGTCGACGGTATAGCAGGTGTCTATTAGATCCATGATTGGCGTTGGTTGACCAATGTGATCTTGAGTTGGAAGGATGGATGTGGAGTTTGCACTTCTGTAAGGAAAAATGAAGAGCAGATCTACATGAAGTAAGCAGAGCAATTCGAAGTTAAAGGGCTGAGAAAAGACTATGCAGGAGATTGTGATTCGACCTGTCGTCTAGGTAATGGTTTGATTCCTTTATGGTGAGTTAGGAATTAATGACATGTAGATCACCAATTATGACATGTTTGAAATCAATGTATTGAAGACTCGGTTAAGTGAGACATTTAGGATGAAGGATCAGGGGGCTACAAAGATAGTTCTCAGCGTTGAGACTAAAAGAGGAGTAGGCTTTGGTAATCACAAGAGGAATACCTTAGGTAGGTATTGATCAAGGAGGTGATGGACCATGTAAAGCCGGAGAGCATTCTCTACGCATCTCTCCTCAAGTTTTCCTCAGGACATATCCCAAAACAAACAAGGAAAAGCAGGATATCTCACGAGCCTTATTCGAATGAGGTTGACAGTGTATGTCATGGTCTGGATTAGATCGGTTATTTCACAGGCTATCAGTGTTGTGAGTAAGCACCCTGACAAGCAATATTTGAAAGCGGTGAGATGGTAAGAAGACTACATCTTTCCTTTTGAGAAGACAAGAGTAAAGGTGGTTGAGCACGTAGATTTTGATCCAACGGACATGCTCTCATAGATCTTTCCTGTAGAGAAGTTCAAGGTCTGTAAAACTTCTCTGGGCTTGGCGATGGTAAAAAAGGAAGACGGAGTATGCAAGAGAAGCTATGATGTGATGCAGAGATAAAAGAAGAGGACAATAAGCTACACGGATGAAGATTGAAGACATGATGGAGATTGTTATGGACAGATGTCTTAAATATGTCTATTGGTCTGTCGATGACATCGACAGGGTTTCGATGACATTGAAGCCAGTCGTCGATGACATAGAAGGTTGCTCGATGTCATCGATAATTGTCAAATTTTTCACCCCTGGTCGCTGGACAGTTTTGATCCATTTTCAATGACATCAATGGACCTTCGATGACATCGAAGATTTTACGCAGATTTTACAATTTTTGTTTCCTATTCCGATTCTACTTCTTTTTAAACTTATATAAAGGGGTGTATGCGGGATTAAGAGGTATTCTAAGGCTTTCTAAAGGAGTTCCAAGGGTTCCTAAAAGGATTTTAGGGTTTTTAAAGGGTGTAGCAAGGGTGAGATTCGAGGTTGTTCGAATCGGGTAAGTCCTCTCTTTTGGTAATTTCTATTTTCATAGTGGAGATCTGTCGCTTTGTGCCATGGTTTTTTCCCACAAGGATTTTTCACGTTAAATCTGTGTTCTCTTGTATATGCTTAGTGCCATTGGATTGTTATCCTATATCTAAATTTGTGTTCTCTTAGTGGTAGTTTACTCAATTTACTTGCACATAGGGTTTAGGATTTCAGAGAAAACTTCAATTCTTAAACCAATTCCAAGGAAATCCAAACAAGAATAAGAAAATTCATGACTCAAATTGCTCAATTGTAAGATAAGTTTTATGTTTTACACCAAATTTTAAGTAAAGGTGGATTCGGTTAAGGAATATGTAGTTCATAGGGTTAGATCGTAGAAATCTCACATTTTCCTACGACAAAGAACTCCCAAATCCAACTCTCTCTCTCTCTCTCTCTTTCTCTTTCTCTCTCTTATTTTTTTTTTGTCTCTTATATGGCAAATTCATGTGAGGGGAGGGGTTTCCCTAAAAAGGGGGTATTTATAGTCTCAGCTAGGTGTTTATTGGCCTTATAAACAAAGTTAAGTGTCAGTTGACCTTATAATAGGTTCATTTTAGCTTTTTGGGCCACCATGGAGTGTATAGGCTGATCTACATCATGGAATGGTTGGCCTAACTGGTGATTTACGTAAGACTGTGATCACCCCGCAAATTGGACACACTGATCAAAGGATATAACTAAGAAATTAGTTCAACGGATATTGATCATTGATCGGGGTCACATCTATAAGGATCCTTGTAAAATGATAATTAAGGTTAATGCCCTCAATTTGATCACGAACTAATGGTCCGAATACCTCAACATCAAATAAGTTTGGATGAGTACAATTAACTTATCTTTTTAGTAATTTATAGAAAATTACACACATCTCATGTGCTCACTTGTAGCTCCAAGTTGAATGATTTATTGTGCGCTCTTATTATTTGTTTCGAGAGGGATGTCAGGCCAATTAATATGGATGTCTTTCTATTACTTCGAGTTCAGTGACCTACTAATGAGTAGTCTAGAACTTGTTTAGTTAATCCGGTTATTTCTAAAATGATTCAAGTATCGAAAATTCTTTTGCATAATAGGTAGGGTTTGGATTAGTTTGGTTTCTCGTTTGATCTTTACGCGATTAACATAAATGGTGATTCGGCCCTAATCACCATACATCATTAATTCTTGCATTGAAAGAGTGACTAGCTCAAATTGGTTTATGTACATGGGATCAATAAGATTTGATCCTTAGTTATCTCGAGTTTACATGAGTCTTCAATAGGCTACGGTGATCTTGATTAGTCAAGGACGAGTTGTTTAGATTCAGGCCTTAAATAATTAGATTACAAGGCTAGATCGAAGATTTAAGAGATCGGGCGTATTCTATAGCTTCTTAAGGGTAATTAATTGAGCTTGTACGATTCTCTGACAATAACACCCATGTATATATTAAGATCGAGTATGGTGAATTTTACTAAGTGTTACACCCAACTCAATTGCATCCTTTGATGGTGCATTGAAGATCCTCCATCCTTTCAACCTACCAATCTAAAATACGGCCCACTACTCCCTTAGGGCATGTTTGGATCAATAACCCAGATTGTATTGCATTTTTTATTTATAAAATAATACATTACCTGGCATTTGAATCCGAATTCAAATTTAGTGTACAGGTGTCGGCTGAGTACGTTGTCAAACCAAATTTGCAAGGCCACTCGTCTCTGTTGTCATTCCTGAATGCATCGTGCAGTGCAACACTTTTATTACACTACACTGCCAGCAAAAAAATGGGGTTTCAGCGGGCATTGGTTTGGTGGCCCATAACGCATTTCTACAACCTCCTTCTACCTCTTCATTCGTCCTCATCCCCTGTGAGAGAGGAGATTGTGCTTTTCCAACCACATCTGAGACGTGGGGTTGGATGTTAGTATCTTCCGAGTCGGCTATGATGAATATCGGATGAATTCAATTGCTGCGTGAATCTTGCATAAATCCATCTTTCTTCGGCCCTTTAAAAATTATTCTAACGGATTCTATGAAACCGGGTAGTTTATTTTATTTCCTTTACAGTTTCAGGGACAAAGGATGATTAGGGTTTTATATTGAGAGTATCCATCATTAGAGCGGTGGATACAGTTAATCTCCATGTACCTTCTTTTACAACAGTTGCGTATAGTGGAGACAGTTCTCTCCTATACCATACGAAGAGGCTGTCCCAAGCAATAAATTCGAATTTAATTCTGTAAAGGGAGATCTTCTTGACAACACTGTGTATCAGTAGTATATTTGGGAGATGGATTCACCTCCAGACACTCAGGACATGACCTTTGCATGTCATCTAGTGTGGGAGTAATGAACTCCATTAACCGATACAAACTCTATTTCGAGTATTTCGGGAATAGCTATAAAAGAAAATATCATCTTTCATCTTCTTCCACAAAAAACCTCAGTTCTAAAAGTATTTTGTAGGGTTTGTAATATCCTGTGGCTTATTGATTGTTGAAGGTAATACTCCTTTCCAACTTTATATTATCTTGAATCCATCATCCTTCTTCTCATAAGGCCAATAGGATGCATGTTCGACAACCCTTGTTTGCTGAGATTGTATTATATCGTATTACGATTATTCAGTATTTAGGTAGATGTCTGAAAGACTATCATATAGTTTCAGGTTTTGCAAACTCTATTGTAAAGATGCTCCAGGATCATGTCAATTCTAACTTCCATTTTATTTTTGCATATCGTAAATAGTGAGGTTTGACTGTCGCCCACTGGTGCAGACAACTCTCGCATACATGCAGATCTTGATACTAATCAGTTCATTCAATAATACAAAAGACAGATGTGTGTAATTAAACTGCTGATGCTATCCTAAAATCAAACATATATCACTAATATGCTCTTATTTTAATCTAAGTGTATTTTTTGCTATGTTACTGTTAAACTTCTCCTAATCACGAACTCATTTTGCTCCACTGTAATATGTGTTACGTCTTCGATTGTCTGATTGTAATGTACTTCGCAGATAGATATATTTTGGATGATGTCAATCATGTTAAGAATCTATATCCTGTGATTTGAACTCACCTTGTGTGTAGTATAATGTCTTACTGTACATATAGTCTTATACTGTCATTTGCAGTAATAAATGGAAAATAACTGAAAAGAATAACAGGTTAGCTCCCCATTGGTCTTATGGGATCTCATAGTGGTGACTCAGCTGATCCCAATCATCCAGTAGTGATTAGAATGAAAATGAAATAGCAGCTGCATTAATCGTGATTGTAGCATCTGCGTGTGTTATGGGAGCTGTTGAATATTATCACTATTATTATGTCAAGGTTTAGCATAGAGGTGGTCATATAGAGAGAAATAGATTCATAAATGGAATCATAAAGAAAGCGATGTTGGCTGTCTAGCATAGTTAAGAATGGGTTAGGATAAGTTATTCGAATTGTGCTATCTAATTAGATATAGAAATTTACTTTCTAATTTAAGGAGTTGCAATTTAGAGGAACAAGTGGTAATGTTCCTGCATACCATCGGCCACAACATACAAAATCATGTCATTGGTCATTGTTTTTCAAGGTCTGGAGAGACAGTTAGTCGTCATTTCAATAGAGTGCTTGATATTGTAATTAGACTTTATCTGGAATATGTGAAGTTCCCAGGTTTACATACTCCCAAAGAGATATCTGATAATCTAATGTGGAATCCATACTTTCAGGTAAAATATTCCGAGAACCTATTTTAATATTATGAAGTATGTGCTGATTAATAAATAACAACTTAAAAGTATAATTAATTTTCTTGTAGGATTGTATTGGGGCACTCGATGGGACTCATATACGCGCATATTTGCCTAAAGAAGCAAGCGCCACCTTTCGAAATCGAAATGGTTTTCTATCTCAAAATATTATGACAACTTGTACATTTAATATAAAATTTGTATATGTGCTTGCAGGTTGGGATGGTTTTGCCTCTGATGCTCGTGTTTTGTGAAATATATTAACCTGTTGACTAGACTGTTTCCTTGTTCCTCATGGTAAATAAAAAATGTTGTTAATATCTCTAGAGTAGGAGCATGTCAAATGTAATATGCTTAATATACATGTATTACTTTGTGTATGAAAATATTATGTCGTAGATGCGGGATACGCTTATTCTCCTGAGTTTATGGCACCTTATCGAGGTGTCAGATATCATTTGAATGAGTTTCAAACTGGAAGAAAGCCTGCTAATAAGAAAGAACTCTTTAATTATCAACATGTCCAGCTGCGAAATGTCATCGAACGTTGTTTCGGTCTCTTAAAAGACCTTTTTTCATACTGCGGGTAGCACCACAGTTCAAGTTTATAACTCAAATAAAGATTGTTATAGCTTGCTGTGTTATACACAACTTCATTCATATTTGTAGTGAAGATGTTTTTACTGAAGCAGTTAAGGATGGTGCAGTTAGTTCTGAGGATATTTCACCATCTCCTGTGGAGGTAACTACGGCCGAAGTAGATCGCGCATAATCTCATGTCACAGAATGCGTTAGAGAAGAATGGGTAAAAAAGAGGGATGAGATTGCGAAGAGGATGTGGAATAACAGTTTCCCTCACACCCGCCAGCAACAGTGACGTTATCTAATTTCTGTTTTTGTATAATGTTGTTTGTGTAACAGTAGAATTTTTAAATTACAGTGTTTTCGTATTTAGGAGTTGTGGTTACATTAGGTCTGAAGTACGCATGGACTTTAGTATATTTTAATTTTACACTACTTGCTATATAACAGTCAATGTGAAACTGTATTTAGGATACCATCTTTTCTAATTTCCATTGACTGATAGTGCTAAAATGTTTCTTTGTTTCATGAATTCCTATTTCCATTGACTGTTAGTAACGCTTAGGTGTAATGAATTTCTTATAGAGTTCTTACAAGGGATTAAGAGATAAGAATGAGACGGAATCCCCTACAAAAGGTATAAGCTCCCCAAAAAAAAGTACCGCATCTCCGAGTAAGATATTCAAAACCCTAAGTAAGAGAACTACGACACCAACCATCAATCTCCTTCATTGACAACCCAACTTAATCGTAGTAGAAAATCTACAACAAGTAAGAAATCAGCTCGAATTCAGTGGACTGATCTTATGGATAATGCATTGGTGGATGCACTTGTCGAACATGTCAATCTTGGAAGAAAAAGTGACATTGGCTTCAAACCAGAAGCAAATAAGACAACTATCAATGAAATTTTTGATAAATGTGGAATTGAATTAGAGAATAAACACATATCTAACCGCTTATGCACATTAAAAAGATTCTATTGGGCCGTGAAGGACATGCTGAATGCTGCTTGTTTTGGATGGGATACTGAACAAAAAATGGTGATGGCTATGGACGATGCGTGGGATGGGTATATTGCTGTAAGTATTAGTCATAACTAAATTAAATAGGTTTACTTCTATATGTTATTTTTTTCTTCCTTGTATAGGTGTTGTCTTTACTGACAAAGTGTTAACTCTAATCTACTTTTTGTTTTTACTGATTTTGCAGTCTCACCCATACGCAGAAAGAGTGCGTGGAAAACATATACACAGATACAATGACCTGGCTTTTATGTTCGGCAACGAATGTGCCAATGGGTCATTTGTGAGCACTGCATACTCGTCACCACTTTTGGTCAACGTCGATCAAGAAATGAGTTCAACTCTAACTCCGAGTCCGATGAATATGGATCTGAGATAGTTAGTCTTTCATTTAACGATGAGGAGAACCACGACAGTGGTTCCTCCCTTCGTTTGAATGAGGGATTATAGTAGTTAAAAAGGGTTAACAAATACCCCATGGAGACCTCTAGGGGGTCCAAGAACAGTCAATCCACCGCTAGTGGCTTAACCCGACAAAAAAATGGTAAGTTAAGTGATCTCATCGGTAATAGGATGAGCGAAATGGTTGAGGCAGTCAAGTCCCTCACCATTAATATGTCTCAGAGCAAAACTATGAGCCAACTCTAAAAAATGTTGGGCATACTTGAAGAAGTTGACGGCCTCAGCCCTGAGGACCAACTTCATGCTGCCAGATTGTTGTAAGAGGATCTTGTTAGCGCTGGTTTTTTCATGAAGATGGGCCATGAGAGGAGGAAGGAGTGGGTACAGAAACTCCTTCAACACAGTGGCCTTGTCTAAAAAATATCTGCCTTTGATATCCGAGAGATGGGAACTTGATGAAACTTAACTCTTTTTTGTTTGTTTTGTTTTGTATAAATGTTATGGTGAATTGTGTTTGGATGTGTGCTTCTGGAGCACACGACATTTTAGATTATGTTAATTATGGATAGTGGCGCTATTGATGGTTGGACCATCTGCAACTATGTTAATATATCTCTGCCTAATTTCATCCGCATATATGTTCATATATTTCAGCTCACTTTATTTGAAATATTGACCAATGTAAGTTCATTAGTTAATGCAAGTACCTGTAGTAATGTCTGTCTGAAATTATTACAGAGAAGGACATTTGGGTTGGAGTTATTGCAGTTCCAATTATCGTTATATCATCTCATTCAACTGTTATATATAGATCATATGTTCTTTGTTGTGATGATTTCTTCATTTGGTCAGTTTGTAGTAACACAGTCTGATTTCATATCATGATGGTTGAACTTGTATAGTTCTTCTTTTTATAAGTAAATAGGGTATATAAATTTCTGCTCACAACAACCACAATTTTAATCTCTCATTTGGATGGGTATTGCTATGTAAGTTTGGAAATGAATGAAAAGTCCATTTCAGGTGAGAGCACGAATATTACTAGTAGAGTTAGAATTTCCATTTATTAGTCTAGAAATTTCATCATAATCTTCTCTTATCTGTTGTTATTATATTTAGGTGATTTTGAGGAAATTTCATGACCAGTCAATGCACTTCAAATCTGACCCCGTATTTTTTTAAAGGTACAAATGGGTAAATACTATGTGGTATATGTGGGTAAAGTGTCAGGAATCTATTGTAACTGGGAGGTTGCTCAGGAACAGGTAGATGGATTCATTGGGTGCAGACACCGATCGTTCAAAACGTACGGTGAGGCTGTGACAAAGTGGAGCAGATTCAAGGTATGAATCACTTTTCATATGCAAACTTCGAATACGTTGTTGTGTATTTTTGGGTATTATGAGATTGGTAAACCGTATCATACTTGAGATGGTCCTTGTGGTTCAATGAATGTAGGCCACTCTGCAAAAATGTGGATCTTGCACTACCCCTGGTGAGCAATACAGGGCGTGAGCAATCATGACAGAAAGACTCTCCAGAAGACTTATAGGTGATGCTGCTCCATTTCCTCCATCGGCTAGCACTGACGAGCACCAAATTGGGGTGCAGAATTCCAGTGAATCGAACTCCGACGTGAATCGATATGGTACAGAGGAAGGGATTTTGAATGTCATCTTCAAAGTTCTGATTAGAGTAGTGCTTATATACGTAGTAATTACATGGTTTGTTTCAAGTCTCTGATCGTAAGGGATCATTGGTTGGGGTGTCAACGATATAGCCAAATGAAATGACTGGAGATTGCTCAGGAAGAGCTTTTTTGGTTTTTTTTAAATTCTTTTTAGTATATTTTTTCCTTTTTTCAGTTAATGGACATAGTTTACTTAATTTGTATTAATTGTATTATTTATCTGTTATTTCAAAGTTTTTTATTTTTTGGAAATTTTCCATACGTGAGTGATGGGGACTTTCTAACTGTTAACCCATGAGTGATGAGGACTTTCTGACCGTTAATCATCCGCATTAATCCTTTTTTTTTATATGTGTTCTGTGTTATATGTACTCTACCACTACCCAGTCCGATCCTTCAACAAACAGTGAATTAGAAATATCCATTGTTTACATATCCAAACCTACTTTATACCAAACAATTTATTTATTAAAGATAAAATGGAAGGATACGGTCTATAGTGCTACGAATACTATGACTGTACAATATTACAATGCAATACAATCCTATATGCGAATCCAAAAATGCCCTTATGTTATCCTTCATAGTGAAATCATTCATCCCCACATTATCTATTAGAATGAGATTGATGTTGGTGGAGCGAGCATTAGCTTTCATGTAAAGTATCCATGAGTTAGAGGATGCCAATGTGGCCATATATTTGAGAGGATAAATCAGCTATAGGTTGTTCATATTATATTTCTTAAAAGAATATCAATCATACTAGAGTTGTTCATTTTCTTTACAGGATTTCCTCATAGATATAATTTGTTCTTATTTATTTATATATTATTTTTCATGTGAATAAAGGAATGGTGGGGAGGCTTTGAAATTGAAATGGAGTTACTTACTTGCGAAATGCCATGAGTAATACATCGTGCTCACAATTGATTTTCCTTATTCAGGAGTTTAGATGGTACAATATTTCATGTCAAGTGGAGTCAGATCATTAAAAAAATTTGCTAACCCAATTTCATAATCTCTAGTCTTAGCCTCATAATTTTTATTTTTCTTATAAGTAAATTGTAACACCCTATACTTTTCAGTACTCTGGTACTACCATTGTAATTTAATTCAGTACATTTGTGTGAGAGTACACGTAACTTATATTATACATGTGCTCACATATAAATAAAAATTAAATTTTTTAAAAGTTGATACAAAATACTCTATTCTTGAAAACTTAACCTAAATGAAATTTCGTAGGATTCCTCAAAGTGACTATTGACCAATCATTGTACATCAAGGTCCACAGGTAATCAGATCTACAACTTCTAATAGGCAATCCATCACTTGATTATACCATCGAGTCATTAGATTTAAAAAACATTTGCTAAGACCTATCCAAAGTAAGCTAGAAACATTTATAATGGTTGATAATCAGATCATTATATAATTTGACTAATGAAATTTGAATTCGACTCAATCTGGCCCTTGGGAGTAAAAATTGATCCATATATTAAGTCAGTCATCCGTTGATTTTTAAGATGGACCATCACATCATCTGAAAAACCTATTTTAAGGATTTGACCTCCTTCATAGATGAACCTAACCGTCCACTATTAGTATTTAGTACTGAATTATCGAATCCATTAATCATCAACCTTAAAAATGGGTCGCGAGTGATATACAATCATATTATAAGAATTTGACCTTAAATCCAGTTGTTATCACTAAATGGATAGTCCTTAGATTCCTAGAACCTTTTGGATTGGTGTTAATCAACCTTAAAAGAAATCTGATCGTCGGATCGACAAAAATCAACACTTAAAGACCATGTTTCGCTTCGTGTGACCCGCCTGAGCGTTGGATCTGCCTAACCGTTGGATTAAATACCTATTAAGGGCAATGGAGCCTAATGGACGGATCAGATTTTACAAAATGTCACCATGGGCCCCACATTCATTGTGTATGTACACTTGAGGGTGGTGCACCCGTGATACACCAGACCATAGCCGGGGTCAAACAAGCTTTGACCCAAGGTCGTCTGAAAAAAGGAAATTTTCTCCCTTTTTTCCCATGAGAGTGCATTTTAAATTGATGAATGTCGTTACGTAGATCGTAGCCATCCACCCATGATTATTTCAATGATTTGAACCGTTCATCTTGTGTAGGAGGAGTTTTCGACCATAAACTTACTAAGCTCACACGTTGTAAATCATGTATGGATGCACAATTTAACCTCTAACAGCACCGTATGTACCAAGTTTTGTCAAAAATAGAAACTTCGTTCATTGAGGTGTTGACAATCCGAACAAGCTAACTAACTTCTCATCATCTAAACCCTCCATCCTGACAGATCTCGGTCTTCCTTTGGTTGTCAAATTTTGTGGTGTCAAAAACACAATCTATGTCTTATGTAGCATGTTGATTTGTATGTTCAAGTCACTGCATCAATGCTACAAGCTAAGAATGGTGATTTACTTCGAGAAGTTTAAGTTCAAGTTATTTGTCTACCTCTGCAAGCTTCAATGATCAGAATATTTCAAGAACTACAAGTACAAATCAAGAATAATAGTACAAGATGAAGTCCAAGCTTTAGAAGATCTCAAGTTCAAGCTACATCAGAGATCTCAAGCTTCACAATCTTCAAAGGTCAACCATCATCTTAAGAAATGAAGACTCAATGTCCATACTTCACATTTAAGGTATGAATGACCTTAGTTTGACCTTAGGGTAGGTCGTTTTGTATACATAAGTCAAATTGAATCTCTTAACATATATTTGGACTGTTCTAGGAGTAGTCATGGACTCTGTTTGACTAGTCCTAGAACTGGCTCGACCAGTCCAAGAAATTCTAAGACCAATCCTAAGTTGTTCCAAATTTTCAGAATTTTTTGGTTGAGCTTTGACTAGTCATGGAGTCTGCTCGACCGGTTGTAGGAAAAGTGTCAATTCATTCACGACCAGTCCTACAGCTACGACTCAAACTCCAGCAACCATTCTTGGTTCCTCACAACTAGTCGTGATATGGTCACGACCAGTCGTGGAGGCCTCACGATCAGTCGTGGACACCCTACGACCAGTCGTGTAACGGTTTTATCCGATCGCGCTTAAAATTTTAAAATACAGTTCGACCTATAACCAGTCATGGTGGCCACACGACCAATCGAAGATGCGATTTCTGCAATTATAAATAGAACACGAATTTCAGAGTTTCTCAACTCAATTTAAGAAAAATCAAGGTATCACTCTGAGATAAGTTTGTGTTAATTTTTAAGCTACGCTGTGTATATTTAATATTCTCTTTTGTTAACTTTATTTATTTGATTTTGTTTCTGCATTCCAATCTGAATTGAAAAGAGGAATTGCTGTATTCCTTCTTCTTGTAATCAAAATCAAATAGAGCTAGCCTAACTGGTTTAATTTAAAATCAATTATAAATTAGAACCATATCAAAGTGAGTATTGGACATTGAATTTGTATATTCGAACTTCTACTCCGATTGGTTCTTCGAGCTACAACGAAAGGAGAAATCCAGGTATTTTACTTTATTGTAAATTTCCTTGTTTTTTAGTTTTGTTTGAGATTAAACCAGAAAAATCTCAATCTAGTGGTTATTTGAGGAGAGCCAGAAAACTCAGAAGTGGGGTTTTTTGAATTGTGTAAGCCCATTTGAAAGACACAATTGTGAAGGTTTTAGGTGAACCTGTGAAACCTATTTTCATAGTGAACGCTGATATCCCCTGTGTGAGGATATTAGGAGTGGAGTATCAATCTGTGTGGCTGTTGTTTAACAATTGATGTACAGACAGACGAACCACTATAATTCTTTTTGTTTTATGGTTTGAATGTTTGTTTGAATTTCTATATCTTTTATCATTCAAAGCTATGGAATGTATATGTGGATGTGAATGTTGTAATCCTTTACATTTCAAGCATTGTGGGGAATGTTGTAATAGTTTAGAATTTAATTTCTTGTTATTTTCTTTATTTTCTTTTAGTTTAAGTTTTTGATTTCAAATTGTTCTAGTAAGGCTGTCCTGCCATAAACCCTTGGTTTTTATGGTGCAAGGTTGTCCTTAGAACAACATTGGTATCAACCTCTCTATTTTATTATTTGAAGATTGTTTTACATTTCAGTACTGTGATTTGTTTAAAGTTCTATCTTTCATTTATTTGTTTATAAGACTATCTTATTCATTTATATTCCGCTATTAAAGTTTTAATTTGACATAGTCCTATTCACTCCCCCTCTAGGACATATAGCTAGGCCTTTTCACTTCCACCCTTAGACTTAGTGCTTCTCCTCGCTGTAAGTAAGAAAGCGAGGAAGCCTTTTTGGTTTCACGCTGGTGCGATCCCAGCCTTACCTTGCTTTCTAAAAACCTCCGATAATTCATTTGAGGCGTCGTTTTTATGAAATCTCTTACCCACAATTGTTCGGGATGAGAACTCATGTGAGATCTCGCTGCTAGTTGAGAAAATGGAATCGAGATTAAAAATCCTGCACATCTCGAGTATACAAATCACAAGCCATCGATTGGTGGTCCCCACAGTGATCATTGGACACATCCGTACCATCCACCAGTTGTGGATCATAAGATTAACCACCCATTAACATTTCTCCATTAATAGTGGGGTTATCTTCTTCATTTAGCTGAAAGAACCCATCTTCTTGGATGGGACCCATTTTGTTGATCGAAGACATTCAAATGGTGGGCCGGGTGATCAGAAATCCATCCAGGTAGTTTGATCATGTCCATACATGTACGTTTCATGAATGCAAGCAATTATTACAGAATGAAGGCTTAACTATAATCGGATTAACTCCTAACCTCAGTAATTAAACCGTGATTGGTTGTAGGTCCTTCTAGACGTCCGAGAGGTTATAAATAACTCTCTTTCCTTTTAAGGCACCTCATCCCAAAGATAAAAAGAGAGAAATAGTGAGTTAAGTATGAGTCGGTACGTCAGTGCCGCACCATATTGACTCGGTCAAGTCGCGTCCCAAGTCTGGGCCGAGTCCAGAGTTCCATTTGGTCTTTCTAACAAAAAGAGGGAGAAGAAGAAGATAGAGGAGAGGGAGAGATAGAAAGATGGGTGGTGTTGCACTCCTTTTTGAGTTCATGTCGAGTCAGTTAGCCAAGTTTGACTCACTGCCAAGTCAGGAGTGTCGATTTGAGTTGGGTTGCAGGACTATTCGAGTTCCAACCCTCTCTAATCATGAGAGAGAGAAAGAGAAAAAGAGAAAAAGAAAGTAAAAGAAGAAAAGAGAAGAAGAGAAGAGAGAAAGAGAGTTGGTTGCTGCCGAGTCGGGTCCTGTTGTTTGGGTTGAAGTGACTCTCGGAGTTATGGAATTTTTTCTGATTTTAGACTAGCTCCACTGTTGGGTGTTTATCTGCAGACAGAATTAGAAAGGTGATAAGAAAATAAGTAAAAGGATAAAGATAACGAAGATGGTAGTAGGAAGAAGAAGAAGAAGAGCGAAAAGTCAATGAGTTGACTCGGTTCAAAACCGAATCAAGTCGCGGACTTACTATTTGGTTAGGTCCAGAAACCCTGCTAGACGAGTTTCGAAGAAAAAGTGGAAAGAAAAGAAGAAGATAAGAGGTAAAGAGAGATAGATTGAGAAGACAACCGAGTGACTTAATCGAGTTGACTCACCGAGTCCATTCTGAGTTTGGCTCAATTTTTGGGTTGCATTGTTGCCATGGCGACTCATCAAGTTGCACCAGGCCTTTGCTTTCATTTGTTGAGACCAATTGGTAATATGCCTTTGTCCAACCATTATTTCCTATTTAATTCATGAGTTGATCTCGATTAAATGAGTTTAGATAGTTGTTGTGTGCCTTTGTGTCAATGAGTTATTAACTCAGTACCTTATGATAATTATTCTGAAATGTTTAGAATAAAGTTGGATTCTTCATAAGTTTACTAATCAATTTGTTACAACAACGAACATGTTTCATATTGAATTAGGCTTGGGAGGCTAGCTAGTTACCGAGTTAGCCCAGATCTTCGTGTTTCGTAATATAATTGGTTAACTAATAATAGCCTTTGATTCTACAACGTAGCAATTGGTATTATCGTGCATTGATCGGCCAAGTTAATACTAAGTCAATCCACATAGGTTGGGTAATTAGGGTTTGGACTCGATCTCAATCAAATACTCAAACCCTAAATCACTTTTGAACGAAAATTCAACTGACAAGGTGAGGTTTCTCCCTTTAAGCTTTTCACTTAAGTATGTTAATATTGTTATATATGATATTTTAATTTATCGTATTTATAACTTCTTGAGTTACTTGAATAATAATTTACTTATCTCACTATGCGAATATGTTAATCTTTTGTATCAATGATTCTTAAGTGGAATGATTGACATACCTCTTTAATTATAGTATGAATGAATGATTTGATTATCACATGTTATCTCAAGTTAAAAATTGATTGATCAATCAGATGGTTGTCATTGTGATTAAGATTCTAAATTGTTAGATTTGGCTAATTCTCGAATTCTACTGCATGAGGTTGTGATATTGAATGCTTTTTTTTTTTTTAAATATCATTGTGAATAATTATTTAGTTGAATGAATCAATTGTGAAACAATATTTAAGGATAAACTATATTGAGATGAGTATTGGAGTTTGGGGATGAATTAAAGTACTTTGTATTGTGTGATAAATTTGTATAAATTGTCCTTTTGAATATTGATTTTGAATGGTACGGATAATTATTTGATCTCATAGTGAGTTATATGAAAATTTGTTGATTTCCTAGTCATCGAGCGGAGATCTTTATGATTTCCGGGTGACGTCGGAGTTCACGTGTTAATTTTCTGTTCACCTTACAAAGTTCACTTGTATTGTAATTTTCGGGTGAAGCTGAAGTCCACTTGTTGATTTTTTAGTCATCTTGTAGAATTCTATATGATTTTCGATTACCACTGAAGTTCACTTGTTAGTTTCTAGTCATCTTGTGGAATTCACATACAATGTGATTTATGGGTGAAGCTGAATGTCACATGTTGATTATCTAATTATCTTGATATGTTCACTTGTATTGTAGTTTCTATCATATTTTCTATGTGGTGGAATTATGTTAGTTGAATATATCGTTTTCTATGTTTTGCAAATTATACTTGATTATGAATGTTGAGGGTGTAATCTTGAAGGGTATTCCTCACAGCAATAGCCATTTACACTATCAAAACATATCAGCTGATGAAGGTATAAAGTGATCCGATGCCATTCACCTGGTTATTGGAAAGGATCAGGTAGTTGAGGAGCTAGACGAGGTCTTAATAGAGCATATTGAACTTCATCATTAGTTAATAGATTTCCATTTTAGATTAGGGTACTTTTGATATTTGGTTTGTACAAGTCATTTATGGGCACTACATTTGAATTTTTGTTATAAATGGAAAACTCTTAATCAATGCACAGTTTACTCCACTAGTAATTGTTGTTAACTCTAAATGTTGACAAGATTGTTTAAATTTAGACTTTGAATTTTAAGGTTAACACTTGAAATTTCATAAATTAGTTGTATTCTCATGTTACGAAAACCGGGGTGTTACATAAATTATAATGAAAATAAGGTTTGTATCAATGAGGCTCTGCTTAATTCAAAGACTAATAAAGCTCGTATAGTAGAACTAAATATCCTCATCACCTTGATAATAGTTTGCAATTCCACACATCATTTGTCTGTTAATGACCTTGTTGAGATAATTCCACATGATTTTATATTACTGTAAGGACACACTCTCGAAGCAGTCATGGGTTCCATATAGTTCAAAATCTCCATAATAAATTTGAGATTATTGATTTTCCGAAGCCCAATTTCCTTTCACATTATCAAGCATTTCAATATTACCATCGACTACTTGACGTAAAATTGTTATATTTAATGAATTCTAAAATTAAAATTGTCACGAGACATAATTCTTATATTGAATATAGGCGAGAAGATTTTAATTTTTGAAATTATTATACTAACCAAGAAAATAATTAAGACTATACAATATTAAATTTTGTTACTTTTGGCGCAACAATATGCATAAATATGTCAAAAATTATGTTTATGTTGATAGTTTTGTTGATGGTGTCGAAGAAAATGATCTTGTTATATTTCCAGCGCAACTTTTAGATAATAGTAGGAAATGTAATATAAATTATCATGCTCTAAGGAGCAAGTAGGGTTGTCAATAGGTCGGGTTGGCTCGATGGGCTTTTGGGCCTAGCCCGCCTCGAACCAAAAGCCTTAGAGCATAAATGTGAATTAAATATATTGATTATTGATGTAGAGCGGGTCGCGGATAATTTCATGGCCAAGATGGATCAGAAAAGGCCCGGTCGACGACAGAAGTGATCCGAACCGTCGGACCTTTGATTGGGCGTATCTCGCATCCGGAATGAGTTACCTAACGTAAAATATATGATTTTGGGGTAAAACGAGCTACTTTAGCCAACCAACCCAGCTACGCTGGGTTGCGACGCCCAGAATTGTGAAAAACCCCTGGATCGACAGTCGTTTCCCTGCTTTAATTTCGTTTTTACTATAAATAGTAAGTTTTAGTTTGATTATAACTCTTCATCCGTCGGGCTTTAGGAGTTGCGCCCGACATAAAAAGAGCTTAGAATAATTAGGAGAACGGTTTGGTGAAGCCAAATAGGATACTTACTTTTTTTGGCCGAAAACCTTATGCACTAGTAGACATACGACCGTCTATAAATAGTAAGTTTATTATTTATAGTAAGTCGTGGATTCTAGGAGTTTTAGTTGTAGCTTGCTTCTGATTTCTTTCTCATTGCTTGGTACCCCTATTTAAAAGGTTGTGAACTCGTTTTTAGTCATTAATTAATCAAGTTCGAATTTATTAGAATTTATTTCTATTTCCTATTTTCTTTCCTCGTGGATTCGAGAAGTCTCTATAAGGAGGCCAAAGAAGCTCCGTGGATTCGGAGTAGTTATCCTCATCACGTTCATCCTTGCGTCAATTGGTATCAAAGTGAGGATTTCCCTCGGGCCGATGATAAACAATGAAGGTATGAATCAAAATCCTGCAGACGGTGATTCATGGATCGTTATCTTTCAGAAAGAGTGGAAGCTTTCCACCGGGAGAGTTAGTTGACCATGCAAGGGCTGTAGGCAACCCTCGACCGTCTTGCGGATTCGTTACTTCTGCCCCGAGCCCTAGGCGGTGCTCCACCACCTATGGTTGCTCCACCACTCATGGTGACTCCACCACCCATGGTTGTTGTACGACGAAACCCCGATTTCCGTATAGCACTACCAGTGGCAAACCGTAGGGTTACACCAGATGATTCAAGTTCTAGCGACGAGGACCTTAATGAGGGTTTTGCCCGATGACCAATCCATGGAGGTGATCACCTAGATCGTGCTGAAAGAGACTATCGAGGCAAGGCTGAACTTTCTAGTTTTATTGGTTTATTACGTATACAGGATTTTCTCGATTGGCTAGCCGAAGTAGAGAGATATTTTGATTATATGGACGTGTCAGATCATAAAATGGTAAAATTGGTAACGTTTAAGTTAAAATCTGGTGCTTCTGCATGGAGGGAACAATTACAACTCTCACGAGCCCGCCAGAACAAGGTGCCCATCTCATCTTGGCCATGAATGAGGCGTCTTTTTCGCTCACGATTTCTCCTCAGTGATTATAAGTAGATATTATTCCAGCATTACCACAATTGCCGACAAGAAAATCGAACCGTCACAAATTACACTGAAGAATTCCGGCGGTTGGCTACACGGAACGATCTGTCAGAATCTGAGTCACAAAGGTGGCACGATTTATAGATGGGTTGCGACCGACGATTCAGGACCGAGTTCAGATGTACCCAGTCGGGACCGTGGATGAAGCAGTTCAATTGACAGGTAGGGCAGAAACACAACTTGCAAGAGTTCCTGCTCGTCCCTATCCTTCAATTCGACCCCCCATAACGGGTCCCATGAAGGATCCAGTGCTGGCATGAGGAAAAGATCCAGTAGGAGAACGTCTTCAACCTCCTACAACTGTAAACCATGATACGGGGAGCGGCTCATCCAGACCTCAACGTGCAGCACCCACAACAGCGGGCCCGAGTAGGATTCCAAATGCTTATGCTCGGCTAAGGTCGAACAATTGTTACCGCTGTGGCCAGCCAGGCCACTTATCAAACACTTGTCCTCAACTTCTCGCAGCACACTTGACTATAAACGAATGGACATTGAAGATGAGGCCGCAGAAGAAGACCATAGATATGATGAACATGAACAAACCATTGAACAAATAGCAAGTGGCGATGAAGTGACGGGTGAAGATCGTGGCGAATTTCTAATTGTGAGGCGATTACTGTATACCCCATGAAAGGAATTACATCTACAGCGACACAATATATTTCGTACTCAGTGCACTGTCAATGGAAAAGTCTGTGATGTGATCATAGACAGTGGTAGTAGCGAGAACATCGTCTCAAGAGTGATGGTGGACAAGTTGTGGCTACCAACGATGAAACATCCATCCCATACTCAATTGGCTGGATAAAAAAAGTGAATGAGACTAAGGTATTTGAACAATGTACTATCTCATTTTCAATTGGTAAAAATTATATCAGATACTTTGTGATGTGGTCGACATGGAAGCTTTCCACATGCTACTCGGTCGACCCTGGCAGTCGGACAGTGATGCGACCCATCGGGGATGAGACAATGTCTACGTATTCGTTAAGGATAGTCGAAAAATAATCTTTGCCCCTATGGCACCTGAGAACTACCCTGAAGCTTCTAAAGTGGAGGGGAGTTCCCTCTTGACCATTCGGGATTTCTTGTAGGAATCCAAGGAAACCTGTGAGGTATATGCCGTAGTGGTGAAGGGTGAGGAAGAGGAACCCTCAAACATCTCTACAAGTTTAAGACTGCTGCTAAACGAATTCAAAGAAGTCTGGCCTAAGGATTTACCTGATGGATTGCCCCCCATGAGGGACATCCAACATTAAATAGACCTCGTCCCTAGGGCTAGACAGCCCAACCGCCCTCATTATCGAATGAGTTCAAAGGAGTGTAAGATACTTTAGGGGCAAGTGGAGGAATGATCCGTACGGGTCTCTTGAGAGAGAGCATGAGCCCATGTGTCATACTAGCATTATTAAAGCCAAAAAAGATGAAAGCTGACGTATGTATGTCGACGGCCGGGCAATTAACAAAATTACCATCAAATATTGGTTCTCAATTCTACGATTGGACGACATGCTCGATATGCTAGAAGGGGTCAAGGTGTTCTCTAAACTAGATCTAAGGAGCGGGTCCATCAGATTCGTATTCGACCCGGTGATGAGTGGAAAATGACATTCAAGACTAATGAAGGGTTGTATGAATGGCTGGTCATGCCCTTCGACTTATCGAACACACTAAGTACTTTTATGTGTTTGATGAATCAAGTTCTAAAACCGTTCACTGGCCGATTTGTGGTCGTATATTTTGATGACATATTGATATATAGCCAGGATGAGGCGGAGCACAGGAAACATCTCAAGCAGGTGCTGCAAGTCCTACAAATTAACAAGTTGTACCTCAACTTGAAGAAGTGTAGTTTTTTAACTGACAGCCTGTTGTTTTTAGGATTGGTTGTAACGTCCACAGATATTCATGTGGACGATGAAAAGGTGCGAGCTATTAGGGAATGGCCGATCCCGACAAACATTCATGAGCAGAGGAGTTTTCACGAGTTGGTGACTTTCTATCGTCGATTTGTGCGAGATTTTAGCACCATAGTCGCGCCTATAACAGATTGCATAAAAAAATGATCGTTCCAGTGGACCGATAAAGCTGACAAGAGCTTTTTTGAGATCAAACATCGTTTGTCTACAACACCGGTCTTGGTGCTTCCTAATTTCGACAAATTGTTTGAGGTTGAGTGTGACACTTCATACGTCGGAATTGGGAGAGTATTATCACAGGAAGGCAAGCCGATAGCCTTCTATAGTGAGAAGCTCAGCGAAGCCCGAAAGAAGTGGTCGACTTATGAGCTTGAGTTTTACGCAGTTGTTCAGGTACTATGACATTGGTGGCATTATCTGATTCAAAGAGAGTTTATTCTGTACACTGACCATCAAGCATTAAAGTTTATTAATAGTCAAACTAACGTAAATCGTGTGCATGCTAGATGAGTTACGTTTTTACAGAAATTTACGTTCGTTCTGAAGTACAAGTCAGAGCAGCAGAATAAGGTGGCTGATGCACTTAGCCGTCGTGCATCACTACTTGTTACGATAAGCAACAAGGTAGTCAGCTTCGACTGTCTCAAGGAGCTGTATGCCGAGGATGAGGACTTCAAAAATTCTTGAGCGAAGTGTCAAGAAGGTCACCCTAGTGACCTTCATATACAGGACAATTTTCTCTTCAAAGGGAATCGATTGTGCATCCCTTAAGTTCTCTAAGGGAGCAGATTATTCAGGAGCTACATAGAGGTAGCCTCGGTGGACACCTTGGGCGAGACAAGACTCGAGCTCTTGTAGAAGAGCGGTATTATCAGCCACAATTAGTACGTGATGTGGAAAAAGTCATATAACGTTATCATGTTTGTCAGACCTCCAAGGGGCAATCTAAGAATACGGGCCTCTACACCCCATTACCTGTGTCTGACTGTCCTTGGGAGGATTTATCAATGAACTTCGTGCTTGGTCTCCCACAAACACAACGCGGTATGGATTCGGTGTTCGAGGTGGTAGATTGTTTCTCCAAGATGGCACACTTTATCCCATACAAGAAGACCCTCGATGCAACACACGTGGCGAATCTATTCTTCAGGGAGGTCATACGACTACACGGGGTCCCCAAGACCATTACTTCTGATTGTGACACGAAGTTGATTAGCCACTTTTGGCCGACTTCGTGGACTCGATTCGATACACGACTTCAATTCAGCAGTGCTTACCACCCATAAACTGATCGGCAGATTGAAGTTGTGAATTGCATGTTGGGAAACCTCCTTCGCTATATTTCAGGAGAAAAACTGAAGCAGTGGGATTTAGCCTTGTCTCAAGCAAAGTTTGCATTCAACAGCATGGTGAATCGGTCGACAGAGAAATCACTGTTCCAAATTATTTATGGACGAGTGCCTCGCCACATGCTTGACTTGGTCTCTCTGCCCAAGCACCCAGGCACGAGCATTGCAGCAGAACATATGATAGACAAGATCATGGGCATCCATGCAGAAGTACAGACCAAGCTGCATGCCTCGAACGAGAAGTACAAAGAACAAGCGGATAAGCACCAGCAACAAAAAGTGTTCGAAGTGGGCGATCGCGTTATGGTCCATCTACGCAAAGAGAGATTTTCGACCAGGACGTACAAAAGGTTGAAAAATGAGAAGATTGGACCCGTCCCAATCATTCGAAAGATCAATGACAATACTTATGTTGTTGATCTTCTAGATGACATGACAATCTCACGGACTTCAACGTCACGGACCTGACCGAGTATCATGAACCAGCGCAGAATGAGAACTCAAGGACGACTTCTTTTAAAGTGGAGGGGACTGATGTAGAGCGGGTCGCGAATAGTTTCATGGCCAAGATGGATCAGAAAAAGCTCGGTCGACAACAGAAGTAATCCGGACCGTCGGACCTTAGATCGGGCGTATCTCGCAATCTGGAATGAGGTACCTGACGTAAAATATATGATTTTGGGGTAGAACGAGCTACTTTAGCCAACTAACCTGGCTATGCCGGGTTATAACGCCTGGAATTGTGAAAAACCCCTGGATCGACGGTCGTTTCCCTGCTTTAATTTCGTTTTTACTATAAATAGTAAGTTTTAGTTTAATCTCTTCATCCGTCGGGCTTTGGGAGTTGCGCCCAACGTGAAAAGAGCTTAGAATAATTAGGAGAACGGTTCGGTGAAGCCAAATAGGATACTTACTATTTTTGGCTGAAAACCTAGCGCACTAGTAGACATCACGACCGTCTATAAATAGTAAGTTTACTATTTATAGTAAGCCACAGATTCTAGGAGTTTTAGTTGTAGTTTGCTTCTGATTTCTTTCTTGTTGCTTGGTACCCCTATTTAAAAAGTTGTGAACTCGTGTTTAGTCATCAATTAATCAAATTCGAATTTATTAGAATTTTTTTTCTATTTCCTGCTTTCTTTCCTTGTGGATTCGAGAAGTCTCTGTGAGGAGTCCAAAGAAGCTCCGTGGATTCGGAGTAGTTATTCTCATCACGTTCATCCCTGCGTCAATTATTAAAAATTTTTATAAACAGAGTGTATAGCCAAATGGTAAGAAAATGGATTTTTGTTTCTGCAATCAGAGTTCAAATCTCCTTAAGGACGGTGTCGCACCATCAGTGCTAGCGCGTATGGCTGCTTGGGTGCTTTATTAGGCGCACTTAGCACTTAGTACGTGCATATCGTCGCATGACATGATTGATTGAGAATGACTATGACATGATTGTACATGTGGCACATATGCCACGTGTCGTTCAAGTGGTAATAATTAAGATGATTAGGTCATGTGGCTACAATTTTATATTGTTGGATAATTGTTTTTGTCTAAAAGGACCAAGGATACTATAATCCAAAGTAAAGAGTCTTCATTTTTTAGATAAAATCATCTTTTATGCAGTACTCCCGAATCTGACCTATTGCTATATTTTTTTTGAACGTCTCAAAAGCATGTTGGTGTTAAAACTAGAAATTTGATCAACACGTAAATGTGCAAAATTTTGTGTTGAAATTTGGATTAAAATTTCATTGTATCCTGAAGATAATTTGCAGGTTTTCTTCATTTGCACTTGTTGGAACTACAAGAAAAAAGGGCAGTAAATTCGTCTTAAGAAATTGACCATTCAAGTTGAGCCTTGAACCCAATAGATCTGATAGTCTCATTATCATTTTTCTTTATCCTCCGTTGTGTACAAGATTCATCATTTTTCCAATATTCGAGACAATTTTAAATTATAGTCACAATGGACGCAATTCATTCCATTCAAGTTATGAACCAAGACTTTGTACGAATGTATTGTTTTGAGGGTCAATCCTCCTAAAGATAGCAACAGAAGATGTTTTTCTTTATGATAACTCTTAAGTTATCCTACATCTTGTACAATGATCTACATTCTTTGCCCGAGTCAATAGATGACGACTCGGAACAAGTGAATGCAGAACGGAATAAAACGAAGGAAGATGATTTTTTGTACAAATGTCATATCCTAAACGTCATCTCTAATTCTATATATAATTCGTATTGTAAAATATCATCTGCTAAAGACTTGTGGACAAAATTATATTAAAAAAATATAAAAATGAAGAGATCAACACTCAGAAATTTGTCCACTTCGAGTTTAAAAAATGATCAGTCAATTCTCTCCCAAGTAACCGAACTACAGAACTTGGTTGATGAATTGAAAATTGGTGGTATGGATCTTCCTGAATAATTCTTGGTTGGTGTAGTAATTACAAAATTACCTTAATCATAATTTAATTATATAAAAAAACTGAAACATGATGAGAAAAAGTACACTCTTGAAGGGCTTCAACGACATATTTGTATAAAAGAAGAGTCCAGAAACCGAGACAAGAGAGAAGATGCTTCAAAAAATCATTCCAAAGCAAATATAGTAGAAGAGGACGAGTCAAAATTTCATAACTCTAAATCCATTCCCTCAAAGAAGTATACAATTTAAGAAAAAGGGCAAGTGTCACTTCTACAAAAAGCCAGGACACTACGTAAAGGAATGTCGACTCACGAAAAAGCAATTGAAAGCTCAAGCTAACATAGCAAAAGACCAACTAGTAGTAATGGTTGCTAAAGCCAACACAGTAATATTCGATGGTGGATGGTGGCTAGATACTGGTGTAACCATTCACATATCAAATGATCAAAACATCTTCAAGACATAGGAAGGTGTTGCAAATGAACAAAAAGTGAAGATGAGTAATAACGTTTGTGCGAATGTTATTGGGAAAGGAACAGTGTAGCTTCAATTTACATCAGGCAAAAGACTGACATTAACAAATGTATTACATGTACCTGACATGTCCAAAAATCTAGTTTCAAGCAATATTCTCAATAAGAGATGATTCAAAAAAACTGTTTGAGTTTGATATGTTGGTTATCATCAGGAATGGTATGTTTGTGGGCAAAGGATATTCATATAATGGTATGATTAAACTGAATATCAATAATAAAAATGATGTTTCCGTTTATATAGTGAATTTTATATTTTTATAGCATGTTAACTAGGTAAGCTTAATTATCATTCAATGAAAAGAATGATGATCCTATGACTTATACCAAAACACAAAATAGAATAATAGGAAAAATGTAATGTGTGTATCCATTCTAAAATAACCAGAAAATCCTTTGCGAGTAGCATGAAAAAAGCATAACCCTTGGAGTTAATTCATTACGATATCTGTGATTTAAATAATACATCGTGGTGGAAAGATGTATTTTATCATATTTATCGATGATTTTAGTAAATTTTCTTATGAATAGTCGATAAAATCTAAAGATGAAGCCTTAAAAATGTTTAAACTTTATAAAGCCAATGTGCTAAATGGTACATGAATTTACTACTCTTTACACACCTCAACAAAAATGGCCTAGCGGAACGCAAAAATAGAACATTAGTTGATATGATCAACTGTATGGTATTAAATTTTGAATTACCTCTGAATTTTTTGGGGGAGGGGAGAAGCATTATTGAAATCAAACTGTATTCTAAATATTATCTTTAAAAAATTGAATATCTCACCATATGAATTGTTAAAAAAAAGAAACATAATCTTCATTACTACAAAGTACGAGGAAGTATAGCATAAGTCAAGATAATTTATTCTAAAATAGCAAAGTTAGGTCCTACATGAATCAAGTGTTCCTTTGTGGGTTATGGGATTCATAGTCCTATATATACATTTTCAGTTCTATAACAATCTACTTTCGCTGACAAAAATATGATTATAGAATGTATGGATGCTATATTTTTTGAAAATATGGTATACAAAGAATATATGGATGATCATACAAAATGACATGTTAATGAAAATAAAGTAGAGCCAATGAATGAAAAATCTAGCAGCATTCATGATAACACTCATTTTGATTGTCTCATTATTTATTTCCTTTATCATCCGTTGTGTAGAAGATTCATCATTTTTCTAACATGCATGACGGTAGCTTGCTTCTCAAGGTCAATGCACTTATTCTCTAAGGGATGCTTTTGGAACTTGAAGGGTTTCGGTTTGCAGCTCCTTTAATGCATGCGAATTCAATAATCCATAGTGTTATCGACGATCCACTGTCCACATCAATAATCAATAGTGAATATTGATGATCCACAGTGAATACAGTGCACAATGAACATCAACGATCAACAATGAATATCGACGATTCACACTGCCTGACTTTTAAAAATAAACCCACTATGAAAATTATATCCACATTCCATAAAGGGGCATGACTACAATCTCCTCCCCTTCCCATACACCCACTATTCGTATCCAATTAAAAAAATAAAAAATTAAAAATTAAAAAACCTTCTATGTTGGACGGTGTGATAAAAAATGTTAAAAAAACCTTATTAAGAGAGAGAGAGAGAGTCTACCATGTATCGCTCTAACATCGACAATCCACAATCAATAATAGGGACCAATTTGATTCGAGGGACATATTTTCTCATATACGCTCTAAGATTTGTTGGTGTGTCCCATTGGCTAATATAAAGGACTGGGTACACCGATTCCAATGATCTCCATTGTGCATTTTTTAACATGATCCCCATTGAACTTAGTCAAAGCATCTCATAAGTTTTTTATAAGATCACCGTCGAGCTTAACCCAATGATCTTTGTTGTGCATTTCTAATAGGATCCCTAATGAACTCGGTCCATGAATCTCTATTGTGCATTTTCAACATGACATTGTATGAGTGTTGTGTATTTTTTTTAAAATAATGTTAATATAATTATTCTTTTATTCTTTTATAATAGTTCTTACATTTTGATAGGTGTTGAATGAATTTTGATGAAAGTCCCGCATCATGAGTGTAAGTGTGAGCCATGCCATGATGAACTTTGGGCCCACTTTTGAACTATTAAATGATGACCAAATGAAATGATTTTAAATCCATTTAAAAGTTTATCGAATTATCTTTCCAACAAGCATAAGATCACTTAATCGAGCATGTAACGAGGGAGTTGTGACCGTTTTAGTGGGATTAATGACTCAAAATCATATGAACTTTGGGCCTACTTTTAGGTTATCAATTTTTGTCCAAATGAGATGATTCCATTTCATTTAAAAGTTCATTGAATTATCTTTATAATGAATATAAGATCAACCTAATTAGACATGTAACGAAGGAGTTATGACTGTTTTCGTGGAATTAGAGACCAATAGTAATTATCAACGATCCAAAGTGAGTATCGGCGATCCAAGGTGAATGTCGATGATCTACAATACAACATTCATCCATTACAATATTATTTCATTTCAACATTTATCCATTATACCATTCTTTTATCACGATATTCTTTCATTACAAAAATTCATCAATTATAACATTCATCACATTAATCCATTATAACATTTTTTTTCATTATAAAATTCATCAATTACAACATTCTTCCATTATAAAGATTCATCCGTTACATCATTCTTCCACCGCCTCGTCCATTTTATAAACTCTTACCATTCATATCCAATAAGAAAAAAAACTACAAAGGGGATCCAACAAGAAAAAAAACTACAAAGGGAACCACCACCCTCTCCTCCATTTCACAAAATTCAACCATTGATAACCATTATAAAAAAATAAACATAACACATAAAAGAACCTACCTTTAATAAACATAGTTTTTACGTCGAAGTGTATGGCCGAAAAACTTTTAAAAAATCCTCATTTTCAACTTAGAGAGTGTATTGAGCTTCACTAGAGCTTCAATGGAGATTGTTGTGGTCTCCCAAAGAGTGGTGGCGATCTATATAACTACCAACCATCTAAGAAGCTTTAACTCTTGGTGTGGTCCCCTACTATAAAACAAAAACGAATAAGAAAAAAAAAAAAGAAAACAGTCAAATGGTCTTCTTGTGACAAGGTCCCATCATAAGAATCAATCACATATCTTATATGGGGGCATGTTGGCTTGTTATGAAGCAAATCCAACTCTTTCATATAAAAGGAGTCTTAATTTCATGTCACTAGCAAAAATTTGAGGGCAAAACTTATTATAGATGGGTTGCATCGGAGGAAATAATTTAGAATTAATAAAAATGTCAATGCCATTATGGGTCACAGTGAACTTCTTTTTGAAAACTGAAAAACATTCTTCAATGGTTTAAGATTATTGAATTAAATTGAACGGATCAAATTAACTAAAGAGTAGGCCCCATTCATAATTTAATTAGACCACATTCCTCTTTGAAAATCCCTCTCATCTTCTAAGGCAAGCAATGTAGTGTTAAGGAACAACTTATATAACGGCATTTGGTGATATAAAAAAACAAAAGGTGCCATAAAGACAATAAAACTAATGTTTATAGCGAGAAAATGCCAGAACCTTATTCCTGTCGTACCTGAAGCCATTATAATTTATTTTTATTTAAAAAAAAAAAAAAAAAAAAAAAAAAAAAAAAACAGAACTTTGCTAAGCCCACACGTGTGTACAAATCAGTTCATGCACACGCTACCATGTATGCCAACGTGGCAGACAGGTGCAATATCCAGCCATCCATCAAAAAGATCCACTAGTTCAGTAGGCCACGATTGGTAGAAAAAAAATAAATCCACCGTTGTAAAAAATTGACCTTTATCTTTCGGCAGTAGCATGGCAGGGTAAGGTCCACACGATGGATGGCTAGGATATCTCACCAGTGTGCCATGCTGGCATAGGTGGTAGCGTGTGCATTAACTGGCTGTACGGCTTTGGAGGAATGCTCCAATGCTCTCAGAGCACTATAAGCTGTAAGTACTCCTAGTTGTATTGGGACTCTTCAACAGCCCGATCAATTGATCTAGACCGTCCACTAGGTTCAACACATATTTCATGGGACACCATGTAAATATCACGTTGACTTGACATTCATAACCATATGATCTCTCACCTTTAATATGGACGGTCAAGATCGTTTAAAAAAAACCCCGTTGGGATTTCGATCCATCCATTAGTTGGGGACCATCATAGATTGCTTATGACTAGGAAGAACCTCTTTGAACCAATTCATCCATGGCTTGGAAAAAGGCTGGCTACAAAAAGTAAAACCAACCAAGGGTAGATTGGATTCCGGTCGGTGATCCATGGAATGTATGTTGGACTGAATGGACAGTTCAGATCGATTGATTGGACCGTGCAACTGACCCTATGCAAATAAGAGCGTTATATCTTACGGTGCTCTGAGAGCACAGGAGCATTTCTCTATTGCTTTTAGGATCCGTTGGGCATATAGCCGTTGGATCTAGGATCATCTTAGACCATCCAAGCCATTGATCTAAAGAGATGCACAAAAGAAGGTGGATACATCGAAAATCTCTAAAATTGGAAGATTCTTGTTAGATCAGTGGCCCACAAAACAGAAGTTAAAGAGAAGGCCATATTCAAATGAAAATTCAAAGTGTGAAAATATTCCAATATGGGTTTTCCTTGTTGGTTATCCACCATCCACACAAAGGCCCATCATGTAAACGGTTTGGATCGTCCAACATGACACCGGATCCAACAATCCACATGTTATCTCATCCCAATGCCTGGGAATGTATTGTAGGCTCTAACAAACCTCTTTTGGCTAAACTACACCTACTCATCACGTGTGCGTTTGGACGAACCTCAAATCAGAAATGAGAACGATTTAGAAAAATGCCATTGTAGGGTGTGGATAGGCCTAGGTGTAAACTACAAATTTTGGCAGAGGATGACCAGAGGAGAGAAAATCACAAATGGTAGGAATTCCTCTGTTGGTCCCAGGTGGGGCCCACCTATGATCAATCGCGGCCATTGGATAGGAGAGTTCAACAGTGGATTGAACTTGGACACAAAATCACCATGATCGGACGATCTAAGCCATCAAACCAAGGACACCCAAATTGGGCAGTAATAGTAGAAAATTTCCTACCGTCCATTTTGCAGGCCCTTAATTGGGCAATTCAGACCATCTGATCTGGGCGATTTTTGGGTCATGTTTGTGGAACCCTCCTATCAGATGGTCTAGAATGATAATAGGTGGGCCCACCTCCCATAGTGGAATTTGTACTTGAATAAGTTAAGAAGGATCATGTCTCGTTTCAATGTCTTCAAATAAAAAATGTCACAGAAAATTCCAATTGCTTAATTATTTAGAACTGATCGATTATCAAATAAGAGGTTTTCAAGAATATATTCACATGTATGCACATCAAGACTTTAACCACTAGATACGAGGTCATCTTTCAATGATCAAAGCCGTTTACATGATGGGCCTCACCTTTTAAGGGGGTATCCAAAAGATAATCTCTTTGATTGGAATATCTCAACCCTTTGATTGTTTGGCTCTTTTCTTTTGAAAAAAGTCAAACAATCATGAGAATGTATTCTAACAAACCTCCCTCAAATAAAATACTCTATTGAGTTTTTTAATTACTTATATAATAAATAATTAAGTGAACCAATAGAGATTTTTAGTGTTATATTGTATTTGATGACATTCAGACTAGCTATGACATGGAACAAATTCTTTTTAGCTTATTACTGCATGAATTCCTATGGCCCATCTATGAACATGATGGACCATCAGATAGGAGTCAGAAACAGACAGTACATGGACCAAAAATCACCATGATTAGATGATCACATCCATACAATTGAGGAATGCAGATTGGTGGCAAGAGAGAACATGGTCTTACAATCCATTTTGCAGGTTCTTATTCGAATGCTGGCAATCATCCGGGGTGATTTTGAGGCGGCATGCAATCCATGAAAGACCCATCATGTCCAATGATCCGTAAAACCATAGGTGGGCCACTTGGGCCCACAGAATTTTGGATAAGGTAAGAAGAACCAGTCCAACTACCTGTAATGGAAGAGAACAAAACTGCCTCGGGTCATTTTCCTCCTTGTCCCATTCCCTCTAAATACAAGCACTAATAAAAGCTTTCTAGTAGGATTTAAATCCATGACCATGACCCAACACCTTCTTCTCCATCCCTTCTTTTTGACAATGTCCCCATCAACCCCTCTATCATATACCATCACATGGTCGTCATCATCCCTCTTGTGGTAGAACATGAGCAGGAGCATGGCCGGCCCCTTCGACGATGTTTGTGACTATCTATTTAAGTCTGTGCTGGTCGGCGACAGCGCTGTTGGTAAGTCAAACCTCCTCTCAAGGTTCGCTCAAAATGAATTCCGCTTCGATTCTAAACCAACCATTGGGGTCGAATTTGCTTACCGGAACATGAGGGTCGGTGATAAGACCATCAAGATACAGATATGGGATACTGCCGGCCAAGAACGGTAAGCCTTCTGTCTTAACTTAGTGATACCATTAACTAGGGAAATTTGATGTATGGGCATTTCATGTACTTGCTGGCCTTTTTTCAGTTCCTCTAAATCCTTTGATGATTATAAAAGAAAAGGAGAGAGCGACAGGTCACATTAATTTGATTTAGAAAGAACAATGGTCCTGATTAATGCTAATCTTACAAACACATCTCTACATGTCAGAGCACATGTGATCGGGACACGTTTGGATGGAACCACTCATCAGGAGGGTGCCACCATTTGTCTTGGTGAGGAATTTTTAAAAAAAAGGGAGTTGGACAATCCTAATTTTTGGACTTGAGCGAAAAATGGATGATTAAAAGGAGTTGATTAATGGTCATTTAATGAGACTTGGGCCCACGTTTTGGACAAGGTCGCTACAATGATGAGGTCCACCTAATGCACAGCTCGGATCGCATACACGTGCCTTATTTGTGTGGATGCTGCATGTAAGTTTGGTTCGTAGGTATGGACATTAAGGGGGTGTTTGGCGCATGGTATTAGATGGGCTTAGGTGGAATGGAATTGCATCTCGTGTGCCAATTCCACTCCATGTTTGGGAAGAACAGAAAAGCTTGGAAGTAGATTAGATGGAATCGCATTGTCCCGTTCCAATTTCACTCAATGTTAGCAAGTTGTGTAGGTCCCACCATGATGTGTGGACTATATCCACACCGTCCACTCATTTTTCGAGATCATTTTAGATCATGGGCCAAAAAATCAAGTAGATCTAAAGCTCAAGTGGACCACACCATAGAAAGCAACGGGGATTGAATACTTACCGTTGAAAACTTCTTTGGGGCCACATAAGTTTTGGATCTGCCTCATTTTTAGGCCTATTCCATAAAATGAGGTTACAAAACAAATGAACGGTTTAGATATAAGACATGTGTGTTATTCTCAATAGTTTCAAATGATGGTGGGTATATCCATTCAATGTACCACCGTATTACGAACAAAGCATGAAATTAAGCTTATTAACAGGGAACAATCCTGCCATGGGTAATAATTATGTTTTTTTGAATCCTATCCCACCTAATCCTTTCCAATGCCATGCCCCAAACACCCCCTAAGATAAGCATTCTGATCCAATGAGAATCAACCACAACAAAATTCAGCATGAGTCAAATGTCACAACTGCCTGATCCCAATCAAGTAGTTGCCAGTTGTGGGCCCTCCCACCAGATTACATTACGTAATCACAGAGCTCATCCCAGCAATTTCATAATGGCTGCAGTTTCTAAGCCCTAGAATCACACAAAATTTGCATGGGCATTTGGATCTTTTTGAATCACTGATTATCAAATACCACTAAGGGAATTTTCGTTTGTACAAATGCATTCTTTCCACAGATTTAGAGCAGTCACCAGCTCTTACTACAGAGGCGCTCTCGGCGCCTTGCTAGTCTATGACATAACACGGCGCGTGACGTTCGATAATATGAAGAAATGGTTAGAAGAGGTAAGGAATTTCGGCCACTCCGACATGGTGATTGTGCTCGTTGGGAACAAATCAGATTTGGGTCACATGAGGAATGTTAGTGAAAGAGAAGGGCAGGATTTCGCAGAGCAAGAAGGGATTTGTTTCCTGGAGACATCAGCATTGGAAAATATAAACGTCGAAGAGGCTTTTGTGCAGATGATCACAAAAATTCATAACATCAAAACCCAAAAGAGCATCGAAGCAAAGACTAGCGAGGCAACAGCACCTCGTGCCGGCCAAACAATACTCAACAGCCAAACAGAATTTCTCAACATAGACAAAGCATCAGCAACTAAACGGGTAGAGTGTTGTTTTCAGTAAGCCACGTAAAGGCAACATTTGAAGACGAAAACAATGGAATCAAACAACATGAAGTATTGATGGTATTGTATGCTCTTTTTTTTTGAAAGGTTTGAGAAACGTACGATAGTCACATGAAGTCGGGGTGGATATCTTCTTCCACTCTTTGATCATTGAACTGGCTCTGTAAAACACCTTCACCGTTCCATGAATTGTAAGGATTTGGGGAACCTTTCTCTATTTCGAACATCTTGTTGTTCTCTGTTTCCAAGTAATCACTCCATTTGCATGCCTGTTTAGCCATTTTCTTTGGGCATTTGTTCGACTCATGGTTGTCTGCCAAAATCAAGTTACAGCATTACACAAATATAATGGCCATGGAGGGTTACGGTTATGTAAACAGCAAAAGCAACCATAACAAATTGTAAAAAGAAAGAAAAACATGAAAACATTATACTGCCCTTCTGAAATTTCAATGGCTGATACCTTACACACACACACACACACACACACACACACACACACACACGAATCGCTATGGAAAGATATGGCTCTTAGCAAAATCTTGGAAAGCAATGCTAGAGATGGTTGATTTTTTTCATCTTTAGCATCTCCACTGTGCACATGGTAGAGTTGTCTAGCGTAAGCAGATATAGAGAGATCTGTGGACCACCACATGCACAAGCCATAGCACAGAAATCATGGGCCACTGGACTATCTTAGCCATCAGATCAACAGCATGCAAATGGCCAGATTAAGGGGTCGCCACTTCTTGGATGAATCATAGCCCAAAAATGGTGCAGGTTGGGGTTTATAACTCTCTGATCCATCATCTGCAAAATTTAGAGCAACATGAAAAGATTGTAGGTGTATATACAATCATTTAAAACATCCAATTACTGTAACTTTTGTCCATGGGCCCATCGATAAGGCGACCAACAACCTGTCAGTCCTGATTGGTTCCATGGGCAGTGGATGCAGCATCTTGTTTAGGTCAAAGAAACTTTTATTTAGAGCGATACAGTGATTAGATAGGTCCCGGAGGATGATATGTTCCCTCGCCCAAGTATGAGATTTGGGCCTTTCATCAGGGCGCACTGTGAGGATGCCCTAGCCCAAAAAATAGGCAAATCTAGTCATCAAGCAGGCCATGCAGCCCAAGACTGTATGAGATGAGAAAAATGCACAGCTAGAGAAATGGCCAACAGTCCATCTTCAACATAGATTGATCCTAACCGGATGATTATGAAAACAGAGTGCAAATATCTAAATTTCACCCGATTCGATTGGATCCATTGGAATGAATTATACACGTGTTGCCCGCCTGATATGTGGATCAACCTGATTTTCGGGTGAGGGAATTCTTTGAGTGCGCCCTACCAGATGAATCGCATGGACCTTGCTCGAGTTCACCATGTGAACATGTGTGCTGCCTGCTGCATAACATCTACATCATCTCTCACTTCCTTGACCTAACTTAGATTTTGGGCTCTGGGATTTTTCAGGAATGGCACATCATTGTGGGCTCCATAAGATCAATGGCTGGAATTACTAAACTGCAGGCCCCATCAGTAGGAACTAAATGACTGGTGATACTTACCTACACATATCCTCAAGATGGAGGATCCCATAATTCCAGGCCATCCATCAAGTGGGCCATTCATATGGGGAAAGAAAACGGTTGGTCAAAATAATCATCAATTGCCCACATTCAGCAAACAGATATGGGGTGTGACCTGAGTGACAACCAGACCTGATACATGGGGAGGCCCACCTGATAAACAGCTAGGATTCTGCTCTCACAAGCGACACTGTCACGTATCAGGGAGAGTACAATTGAGAAGGAAATAGTCGTCATTCAGCTATTCCCCTACTAGATTACAGGGAAGGTGTAAACAAATACAACCTCAACAAATAATGACGGCATTCTATCACTTTCTTGCATGGTTGTAAGAGTAGAGGTAAATCTGTTGTGAAATATGTTGGAGACACCAAAAAATAAAAACAATTAAAGAAAAGTTATTTCTTTGTTATCACCAGGCTGTCCTTAAAGCGTGATTCACCCCCTTATGAATTGCTGATGGGTTACTTTTAAAAAATGTTTCTTACCGTTGATAATAAATTTGGGCTGTTTCAGATCGTTGGATCGAAATATCTTACCATTGGATCATCATAACCTGTCCATTTTCGGAACGTGGCTTTTAAGGCTGCTAGCCATTCTCAAAACGGGTGACCGTTTCGGATCAATAATCCGACCATTCTCTGTAGCCCTATAAAACCCAGGCTTATCTTAGACCACTCGCACTCTCTCGGGAGAGTTCACATGAGGTCGCGAGGGAGTGACACGCTGCGTACGTGCACCACTACAGCCACATTGGGCACGTTACGCAACCCGAGCTTCTCAACCTCCAAGACTCCAGGAAAGAATACTACACACACCACACATAAACCACAAAACTTATTTTTCTCATTTCCGATGTGGGACTAAAGAAAATCACAGTTTTCTTTTGAAAAATTTCAACACCGTTTTGGCGGCAAAATGAAAATTACGAATTTTCGATTTTTCAAAACCAAAATTTCAACAAAATCAGGAAGAAGAAGAGGAATTTACCTTGCAGTTGGAGCACAGGCCTTTGTTTTCTCTTCCTGAAAACCGGCTTCAAAAGCTGCTTCATCTCCTTCGGCAATTCCGTCACAATCTCAATCTCAGATTCAAAACCAAACCCTAAAATTTCAAAATCTGATATTAAAATTTTTTTTAAAAAAAAAAAAAAACAAATCACAATTAATCAAAACTAACCCAAGATTAGCCTCTTTATCGATCAGATAATACCTTCTTCTTCTTGGGAGCTGTGCTCTTCGTGGCCCAGATACTCGGCCCAGTCGCTTCTCTTCTTCTTCTGGAAGCTTCCAGTAGGAGATGAATCAGAGCCGATTCGGGATTCTGAAGGAGGGGCTGTTAGGGTTTCTTCTCCGTTTTGGCGGGAAAGGTTGAAGGACTGAACGAATTTCCGGACGTCCCTGGCGAGGAATCCACGCGCGAATACCTTGCGCACGGACTGCTTCTCGTTGCAGATGACGCAGGTCCATTTGTTGCTGCTCTTCTTCTGCTGCTTCACCTGCAAGGAGTAGGACGGGATGCACGTGAGGAGCACGTGAGGATAAAGAGAGAGGGAGGGGTGGTGATGTAATTTTCCTGCATGGTAGAGCATTGGTAGCATTGTACGGCGATGAAGATCGTCGACATTGATCGAACGGTAGGAGAGAGTATCCGCGGGCTGGCGCCTTCGTTTTTGAAAGAGAGAATGAAACAAAGAGGGAAAGCGAAAGAGTGGTATGATACTCCGACTGCGTGCGACACTCTATATGCAGGCACTTAAAACGGTTGACGTGGCGTATATTAATTAGAATAAACCGACTAAATTGTGCGACGCACGGTCTCTGAGCTATACTCTGAAAATGATATTTTTTGGATAATTATATACTCTGATTAGTGGAAACTTATTGTTTTGAAATTATACCATTGGATGACCGTCCAATAAATGCCCTTAATTGTAATAGTTAGGAGAGCAGATTGGTTAGTGAGCCTGCCACTAACTAGCCAATGACCCTGCCACTGACTAGCCAATGGCTAGTGGTCGGTGCTCTGTGGCCCAACATGATGTATTTGTTTCATCCATGGTATTCATCTATTTATCTAGATCGTTTTATGGCATGATCCCAAAAATGAGGTACATCCCAATTTCAACTGTACCACATCACATGAAATAGTGTTGACTGAACGTCCACCGTTAAAAAATCTCTTGGGTCCATATAAGTCTTAGATCAAGCTGACCTTTGTTTTTTCCAGGTCTGCGTGACCTAATCATTGGATGTCAAATAAACAGTACAGTGGGCCTTAGTAGGATTTTAATGGTGTGTTGTAACACGCAGGCCAAATGTTGTGACGTCCTAGGACGTCCATTAGCAGATTTGCTACTGGACCATACTAGGCGACCACATAACACACATATGCAAGGCCCTAAAATGCTAGGGATAAATGACGCAAGAGTTACTATCACCAAGTTACGATAAAACAAGGTCACGAACATGGTCGGACCTGAGCATGCCCTGCGTCGGAAATGGGCCACGGGGCCGGCTTTTCCAACAATTCACTGCAACAGACTAAAATGATTGCGTGTCGCCTGTAGAAAATCCACTAAGTCCATAACTATAGGGAATCATATGCCTCACTGGGCTTGAAATCCATCGCGGACGGTAGACCCAAACGGTACCCCGAACCGCACAACTTGAACCGTGAAGGTAGAGCTTGAAAGGCGTGACTTTCCGGAACTTGAAACCTAAAACTTAAGTAAGTTGGCCCCGCCACAAAAACAGCGAAGTTGTGATTTTCCAACCATTGAATTTCAATCAAACTCAGGCCATGAGTCAGGGATATTTCCCTGCTCATATCCATATAACTGGGGCTCTGATCGAACAACAACGACTAGCGATCGCGAATAGGGCCCCCACGGTCAATGAAGTCATCCGTTTGCCGCCAATTTCGGGCTAATCACTCATCCGGTGATGGGGCACCTGCCCCATGGCCCAGATGGGTCGAGGGGCCACTGGAGTAGCCCTATGGACCAATAATCAACCCACTAGGGGTATGCATGTTAGAAAAATAGCTTCAAGAGCCATTTAGATACAAATTTCAAACTATATAAGCCTGGAAATCACACTCTTCTGTTGCAAGGGAGAGAGGGAGTGGAAAGAGTAGAGGAAGGGAGCCCTCGAGGAGCTAGATTTGGGAAATATTCCCTCCTACCACAGCCCGCATCGGAGCCCACGACTCCGCCACCGTAAAAGCGGCCCATCGACAATAGAAATGTAACCAATCTAGCCCATTTTCCAAATTTCAGCATCTTAGGCCACTTGCATGCATTATAACATGCAATTTATATCGACACAGGGCTCCAATACGCCAACCCACGAAACCAACACCTTAGGAGCGGCTCCACGAACCGTCAAACCATTCCTAGGCGTGGACCATTGTCCTTATGTGACCAAATATCGAACCTAGGCTAAAATTAATGATTGTGTGTGTGAAGTTGTTGTGCGTATTGATTGGTATGAAATTCATTGATAATTACTTCTTTTTAAATTTACCTAACCATGTTTAGAATAACCAATGTTTGTTTCCATGTTATATTAGGCCAAGATATTGAATTGTTGCCCTTCATCACTTTAAATTTTGATTATATGAAATTGATTTTGATTGATCCCCAAATCTATGACGATTTGGAGGAAATGTACCTGCGTGTCGTCAGTATGCCTAAATTGGATTGAATGCCTGTGTTTATGGATATGCATGCCTAAATTATCTGTAACTTATAGTAGTTTTTAATCTCTTGTAAAATGCTTAATGATAAATCATTTTTTTATGGGTTGGCCAGTGAAATTTCAAGACCTGCACGGGTAGCCCCACCGGTTGGGCCGCCCAGCGATCAATCTGACCAATTTAGGTCGAACACGGATAGCTGACAGTAGATGGATTATGTGAGATGTCGCACTCAATGCCGGATGTTTCGCATTTTGCCTAAATCGGACGGATTGACCCACTAACTGACCAACCATATTTGTTAACCATGTACGATCACGCCTATTTGAGCATGAGGCACCCTATACTCATGTAGCACCCACTGATAACAACTATGATGCGATCCACAAGTTTTAGGAGTCGGGTATGGTGGAATGGGACACTATGCTCGAGCCGTCGGCCTGCGTTGCGGTGGCGAGCCTTCCCCGTAGTGACTGTGAGCAAATCTACTTTACAATGTTGCCTTCGTATGTGTTTTCTAGAAGTGACGAACCTAAATGGATCAGGGATCGCGGACACAAGGCCGCCGCGACCGCTTAGGCCTCGCGATCGGGATAGGGCATTGACTTCGTTAGGGTGTTTCAATTTCTCCAACCTGTTGGATGAATGGACGTAACTAAACACCTGGCTAACATATTCATGATCGCATCGCATTAATTAGGTTGACGACTCGGTAGTCGAGGTCGCATTGAGAGAGTGTTGGACATATGCGAACATTAAATGGTGTCGCTTGAGGGAGTGTTGGACGGCGAAGGCATGCAGCATATCACAATACCATGCGTGAGTATTAACGATGATAGTTAGAAATTTTGTACCTAAATGCTTTTCATTAGTTGCACCTATGGAATTGACAACTTGCATAACTTAATGTTAATGGAACCATTGAGTTGATCACTCACTCTCACTCTGGGATGGTTTTTTAAATCACCAACCAAACCCTATCTTAGATGCAGGTGTCATGGAGCCTGGTGTGTTGGATGGGACGACCGTAGATGAGGAGGAGGAGCTCTCCTACTTTCAGCTTCTAGGCGGATCACCATCGGCCACCCTAAGATCAGTGATGGGGCCTTGGGGCAAGGGGATTTTTGTATCATATGTTTTGTTGGGACACGGTCCCTTACATCTATGCGTACTATCTCATTTTGCTAAACATACATTATATTACTCACACTTTAATTCAATAATTTAGTTGTGGTTTATGTTACATTGTCCACTTAATTTCTCGATTGCTTATAAATCAATCAGGCAATATACTCATTTTGAAATTCCGTAAGGTATAGGTGGCACTTGGGAATTCGGAAGTCGAGCATTACTCAGCCCACGAAATCCGAGGTGTTACATGTGTATTCAATCACTACTGTTCCTGTGATGTGGTCCACCAGAGATTTATATTCCCTTCATTTTTTAGATCAATACCTAAAATGATCCGTAAAAATGGATGGGAGGCATGAATAAAGCATACACTTTGTGGTGGACCTCACATAGCACCGACCAGCCACTGGGCTAGTGGCAGCGACACTAGCCAAACCACGTCCAATAGTTAGATAACCAGATAAAAGTAAATTTTGGTTCACGATGCATGTAGGCTGTTACCTACGGTTGGACAGTTTATTTTAAGTTACTTGTTTGCTACGTGTCATCATCCATCACTCTACCTAAGCAGAGGATGCAGCACAATCACAAGAAAAGGTGTCCCATGTTCAGTGAGTTCAGGTCCAACCCAAATTAACGTGTACATATGTTCTATAGTACAGATGCACTTTCCAATCACTAGTGAGGGTCACGGTGGTCCAGGTGTAAGCTGGATCCTTTGCTTGATCCAAATATAAATTTTTTTGTTCTCCTGTGTAGTTTTTGGTCCCATCATTGCTAATGTTATCAACACTCCTGCTTTAAATGCAATGTATGATGATGTGGCCCAATTAGGTCACAACAGAAAGAAAACCCATGCATGTGGTAAGCAAAGGATCGGAACTCATCCATGTGACATTGCCCTGTGAGGGCATAAGTGGATTATATGATAAGTAGTTCACTGCCCACTTCCATGGTGAAACGATGTGGTGAGATTTGAATGATGAGTGTACATTGTCGGAGATGAGCTAGCATGGTCTTGGCTAAATTTTGAAAAAAAGTAAAACAGAGCTCACTCTATCTTTAGCACGACACTATTAATCAAATCTCGCCACATGATTTCACCACCAAAATGGAAGTGTAGGGTATTTATTGTACCATAAACTCGGCTCACGGGGCTAAGTCTTGAAAACTAGGCCAGGTATAGAGGTGGCATGTGTGACCCGATCTGGTGGATCCGACCCGATCTGACTAGATCCGACCCGATTCGAACTAAACCAACGGCCTGGATCGGTGCGGTTTGAGTAGGGTCAGTCTGATCCGACCGTTAACCGGCTCGAGTTCAGTTCAATATCAGTCCAGACCGATCCGATCCATCATTTTCCTCATGTGCAAACATCTCCCTCCTCATTCTCTTTCTACCATCATCTACTCTCTTCAACAAAACAATGGGTTCAACCCCTAAAATGATCTGAAAAAACAAATGGACGATGTGGATCAACCGCATGCATTCACGATGGGCCCACATGCATTCACGCTTAGAGTTGGGCAACGTCGTGTTGCCTGGATGAGCTCAAAAGCTCAAATGGGTTTCTTGTGTCACACGTAATATAACGAAGACATTGAAAATTGACAGACAGATTGAGTAGCCAGCGAGACTCTGTTGAAGTCACGTCACCATGTTACGTGGGACCCACCATGATGTATGTGTTGTATCCACACCGCCCATCAATTTGTAGAGATCATTTTAGGCCATGAGACAGAATAAGTAAGATCTAAATTTGGAGTGGACCCTACCATAGAAAATAGTGGGAAGAGTGACTCTACCGTTAAAACCTTCCTAAGGTCCACTATGATGTTTATACGAGATCTAATGTGTTCACAAGTTAAGATGGATATGAAAGAAGGGAAAACACAAATTTCAATTTGATCGAAAACTTTTGTGGCCCTTAGAAAAATTTAATGGTGGTGTCACTCTCTCGACTATTTCATGTGGTGGGGTCCATTTGAGCTTTGGATCTGACTCATTCTTTGGCTCCTGCCCTAAATCAATATCTCCAAGTGAGTGGACGGTGCGGATACAACACATATATCATGGTTGGTCCCATAGAGCTTGGTCACGTCACTTCACACGGAACTTGGTCACGTCACTTCGGCAGGGAATCTAGCTACTAAACCTGTCAGTAGGTAATATGCGTCCCACACGGCCAACTACTCCCCCGCCACCAGCTCCGTGGCTGGTGGTCGGTGCTCTATGGCCCCACCATGATGTATGCTTTTCATCCATTCCGTTAATCATTTTTTAAAGATAATGTTATGCCTTAATCCAAAAAATGAGAGGAGTATAAATATCAGGTGGACCACACCACATGAAAACAATAACGATTGGATATCCACCATTAAAATCCTCCTAAGGCCCACTATACTGTTTATTTGACATCCAAATGATCTAATCTTTTAATTAGGTCATACGGCCCCAGATGAAGAGAAAAAACAAAGATCAGCTTCATCCAAAACTTTTATGGCCCCCAAAATGTTTTTAATGGTCCACCCTCATTCAACGTTGTTTCCTGTAATGTAGTCCGCATGAGATTTGTATATGCCTCATTTTTGGATTCATGTCGTAAAAGGATCTAAAAAAATAGGTGGATGCCATGGATTAAACACATACATCATGGTGGGGCCCACATAGCACCGACTACCAGCCATTGGCTAGCGTCAAGGGGACTAGACTAGCCAATCCGTTTCCCACGACCACATGCAAGCTAGATAGGGTGACAACCTGTTACTGTAGATATGTGTCGTGCGAAGACGAGCACGTACGCGCCTCGAGCTCCGAGTTTTACGAATGACCCAAATGAGATCAAAGTTACATGGGCCCCACCATAATGTTTATTTTCCATCTAATCCGTTAATAATTTTTAAAATACATAGATGAAGTGGAAAAACAAATTTCATATTGATCCGAAATTCCGTGATCTAAAAAGGGTTTCAATGGTAAACGATCAATCCCCCACTGTTTTTTGCAGTGTGGTCCGACTGATCTTTAGATCTATCTTAATTTTCGGTTCAAGCCTTAAGACAAGCTCTCCAAATGAATGGACGGTTTGGATATAACACATGCCTCCACCACCGGCCACTTATCTCTTTCGATCTGAACGGTACCCAACTCGATCCAATTCGGTTTTTCTGACCGAGTCGGACTCGGTTTAGGTCAAACAAGTAGCGCATCAGATCGGATCGAGTCAGATGACTCAGACTCGGTCCCGGATCGGATCGAGTTCGGGTCAAGCTATGTGGAATCCGGACCGAGTCGAGTTGGACCCAATCCAATCCAACTCGGTCCGATGCCCACCTCTAGCCAGGTGCTTAAGCCCTGCTGGTTCGCCCAACCTAAAAAGCCAATGTTATAATGGCTTAAATACGAGAGAGGCAATGCACCATCCACCCCGGTCGTTAACAGCCAGTGCCTGGACCCTCGAGCTAAATTCTAAGCTTGATGACTGGGGATGGGTTGGCCTAGGCTACCCCTATGTCTTATATATATATATATATATATATATATATATATATATATATATATATATATATATATATATATATATGATATACAAGAATTCGGATCATTTGTTAGTCACAAATATAAATTTTATATTTCTTACATCGTGATTAGTCCACACTATCATTGACCCTGTCAATACTATTGCATTAAATGCAGTATATAATGATATTACCTAATTACATTACAATCAAATGAAAATTTTATTTGTGACAATCATAAGATCTAAATTCAATATATAAACTAGTCATATTTTAGCATAATACACAAATATGAGCATAAGGATGATAAATTCACGGGTATCAACTAAAATCAATCAAACAAGACAAAAACAAGATATTTGAAATGGGCATTCATCCTTCTCCACGAGCATCCATAATAAAACAAGAACTCAGTTATTTTCAGATGTTTGGAATGGGCTGGGCCTTCATCATCCCTCTTGGTGTTGGCAAGCTCCTTTTCCACTTAGAAATCACATACTAGGCGTGTAATTATTTAAATTAGACTTATTAAATCATGACCTCAATGTAGATATCTTATAAAAAAATTACACATAGTATCAACTAATTATATAACTGGCAGGTGTCTATTGGACAGTTAAATATGAAGAGATTCTAATTATTTTTACTACATTTAGCTATAAGCATCCCACACTTACTACACTTAACTATGAATGTGCATTGCATATCTTTTAGCCCTCACATGAGCCACACGTGCACCGTCCATCGTCAACCCCTCACGTGCATCACAATGGCCTGCTGATTTTTTTTTTAAGTGGCTCACACGTGCCGCCGTTAATGGCCCAAAAAGATGGACCATAAACAAGCGGCATTGTGGGAACATTTATTAGCCATCTGAGCCTCTTTGAAGAGTTCCGTGATGGGACCCATCCAAACGGTTCTGAGGGCATTTTGGTAATTTAAGTCAATATCAGCGTCTCCTAAATATCTGTTACCTAGAAGAGAGAGAGAGAGAGAGCAGCCTTTGCTGTTTGCAGCAGCAGCAGCGGCAACAGCAACAATAGAAAGGGGAAGCCATGGGAGGAAGAACACTCCCCAATCTCTCCTTCTCCTCAAAAACCTTCCTTTCTCAATCTCTCTTCTCTTCCTCCAAATCATACTTCCCCCGCAAGCTACCATCATCACCATGCAAATCCATGCCCCTCCTATCATCATCACCGTTCAAATCCTCACCCCTCATAGCATTTACGCCCCGTTGCTTCTCCACCACAACCACCACCACCACACTCGACCCAGACCTCCAGCTACAGCCCATGCGCCACTCTCTACTACTTGAAAAGCTCAGGATCAGACACCTCCGAGATTCTGCTAAAAACCCACAGCCCCATCGAACAACTGCTTCCGCTCCCGTCGGCAGGGAGAAAAACGATGCGGAGAAGAAGAAGAAGGGCGCGGCGATGGTCTTCTCCAGCTTCGGGGAGTTGGGTCTTGAGGATGAGGTGATGGGGGCCGTCGAGGAGATGGGCATTTCCGTCCCCACCGAGATTCAGGGCCTCGGAATTCCCGCCGTTCTAGAAGGGAAGAGTGTCGTGTTGGGGTCTCACACCGGCTCTGGGAAGACTCTTGCTTACATGTTGCCTCTTGTCCAGGTTTATACTACTACTACAGTATTGGAATTTGGGATTTTTTGATAGAATATGGGGCTTCTGCTTCACAGCTACTTACACTATGAAACATGTCCGGGACCAAGAAACTATGCTGGTCTGCTGATCACGAAGATCGCACTTGTATGCGGAAATGGATGGTTTTGAAAAAAAAAAAAAAAACAACAGTCCAAGTTCAGCATACATGTGTGGCTCACTTGACGAGTGCAATGCCTGATTTCTTATGTTTGGTGTATTTTTTTCTCAAATGTTTGAAGATGACTAAAAGATGCATTAATCAAAGATGTAGAATGGAATCCCCTGAAAAAAGGAGATGGTGAGATGCCCCTTCCTCAGCTAGAACAAGCACAACTCAGACCAGCGACACGATCTGACAGAGCAAACGAAATGTTTGGCTCAGTAGCTAAGGCCCTGAGTTCATGAAAAAAAAAAAGAAAAAGAAAAAGCAAGGGGAGCAGGCGTTCCCCAAAACCCAATTTATAAAATCAGAGTTGAGGCTGTCAATCTTGATCTTGTTTTGCTGAAAATGATTGTGAATTACTCTGATGACTTCCCTGAGGGCCACTGCATTGGAATGAGGCATAGAGTTTTCTTTGATTGGCCTGAGAACACGTAGGTGATCTTCTCTTCACTATTACGTAGGATGCCCAGAATAGCAGACTTCTCATTGGGCCTGCTGAAGTATCCTGCAAAGAGGAAATGCCATGCCTCAGGAGCTTTAGAAGTTCTGTTGTCCACATTGCTGCTCCAAACTATCTTAGGATGTATGCCACTTAACAAACACCTTTTGAAAGTGTTGTGATTAAGATCCCATAAACAAAGAGAGGCTCTGATTCTTTAGGTCAGTTCCACATCATTAAAAATTATTCTGCTAGGCTTGAGCCATGGATCCCAGCACAGAGCGAGCAGCAATATTTTCATCTTTCCTCTGCATCTAAATGGAGCATTTTCCAACTTTGGAGAATTTCTATCATCTTCCCTCCAATAGGCCAAACAAGATCAAACGATCTTAAAATATCCGTACCGCAGGGCACTGCCAAAGGGTGTGTTGACAGTGTGCACTTCTGAAGGAATGGGCCATATCCATCACATGTGTGTCACCCAGCGGTGGGGACGAGCCCCACTCTTGCATTCCATCCCACACTTGCATTCGGGATCATCAACATGTGTTGCCCCTTTTGGGCCAGTGTACAGAGATGATCGGATGATCGGAACCTGTCCATGTTTTGGATGCGATACTAGATGACATATTAGTGAAGACTTTACAGTAAAGAGATGATTCTGACCATTGATATGTGGAGCTGAATGTGGACCATTGACCAGTGGATACAAACAGTCGCTAAAAGGCAAAAGTTACCAATGGCTCACAACTAGTGAGAAAAGGTCTGGGGAAAGTTCCATTTACTGGATGGTTGGAGTAGTCAAATGAATAAAAAATTTCGTTAGTGACCAATCAATGGCAGAGCCCACATACTCCTTGGTTCTAATTGCCATACCCATGCATGGCTTGCATGATACATGCATATGGTACCCAATCTGGAGGCACAATATTGTCGTGCCTCCAGAGGTTGTGGATAAGCTGCCGTTGTTAAAAAAATATAACTATTTTTTGAAATGCATATAAACAAATAACTGCACTAACAATCATCTACCATCCAGTTTTGAAAAAAGAAGAACTAGAAGAGAATAACGATAAGAAAAAGTAAATATAGATAAAAAGGGCACGGATTCAATGCACCTATCAAGCACTGAGAGTCTGTGCGGCATGTTTTCTTTTGCCACTAAATGACAGTTGATTGGAGTCTATAAAATGTTTTCATTTTCTAACGAGCATTTCAAAATGCGTGCCAAGATCCCTGTTCACTGTAATTGGATGACGTGGGAGAAATGTGCACATTGACTTTTGATGCACACCACATCCGACAAAAATTTCCCACCTTTTAACCTATATTTCTATTGGCGTATGGTAGATGATTGTTTGCCCTGCAATTTCGTTTGTATTTTTTTGGATTTGGTTGTTTATTCCTGTCCATCTCTCCCCATCTTTTTTTCTTTAGAATTTTAGGTGCTAGATGTTTGCTTTCTATTCTTTCTTCCTTAAAATTTTTTCCCATGTCAGGGAAAAACAATGACTAAAGACCTGGTGAACATAAAAAAAAATAATACTAAGGGCCCGTTTGGATACCACCAAATAAGTTACTTTTTCTACTTACAGCTGTAGATAAGTAACTTGTTTCAGATAAGTAAGTTTGGTTTATGATTAGTTATAAGTAGTTCTTTTACTTAAAATTACTTGATCACTTCAGTTAATTTTTAAAGCTTTTCTACTTTTCAGAAGTTGTTGAAGAGAGGCGTTAGTAGATACGGAAGAGAGGAGAAGCTGATAAGTATGTTGTTTACCAAACATACTTATTTGCTTAATAAGTAGAAACTAAGATAAGCTACTTGAAGCATAAGTAGCTTGTCTTAAGTAACTTACGATCCAAACGCCACATAAATGATTTCCATACTGAAAGTGGATTAGCATTGCAATACAAAAAAAAAGGAAAAAAAGAAAAACACTAAATGATCTTCATACTGAATGGTGTTGCAATAATTTGCTTGGGTATCACAGCTGAGAATAGAGAAATCACTCCTACACTGCCACAAAATCTCTCCCAAGCATTAAAAAACCCTAATTCTTCAATTAACAACCATCATAGGGACTCTCAGTACACATGCATTTTCCTAAGTATCTAAACTCCAATGTAGCCTTTACTACCTATGGAATCTTATCCTAGCCCATAGAAAAACTCATGCAAAAGAGAGTCCCTTTATCAAAATATTTCCATATTCTAAAATGGAAATAAAACCCAACAAAATACCTTTTAAATCTACCAAACAACCCACTACAGTAGCCTCACACCTTATATTCCGATAATATTGCAGTATAATCACCATTTCGATAGTTTCTGGCTCAAGGCATGTCGGAGTTGCATGATCTGAGGCTTGTTTGAAAGTTAATCAATAGGCTTTTGTATGGGAACAACTTTTTTTTTTCACTCTGATGTTGTCTGGCACCTGAAAGTGGTCCACAAAATGTGCACAAAATCTAAGCCTGGCAATGGGCGTGCCTCGGGCCTGGCTATTGAACTGCTCAGACTGGGCCTATTGAAAATATTGACTTTGCCTGGCCCAGGCCTGGCTACTGCACATTGACCCCTGACTCTGCACTTCTTAGGTGCTCTCACATCATTCTCTCCTACTCATCTTCAAGTTGAGAGCCTGTAGGATGCCTTCCCTTTCCATTGGTACTCTGATGTCTTTTCTTGGAGAGTAGTCATCTTGTTTTTGTTTGTGTTTAGTAGAGCAGCAGGGCTGCACTTTTTTCTTATTTCTAAAATGATCTTCATGTTCGTACTGCAACTTTTGCACGTGCATCAATTGGATTTCATGATTTAGCCAAACGTTTATTGTACTATATATTCTCTCAGTTTCCATACTAGGAAAGTAATTCTCAAATGAAAAGAAGATCCCCGTTTTGGCTTAGTCATATTGCAATCACTTGCAGACCAATACTTTTAATTGGATTGTTGCCAGAAGAGACTTACACAGTGCTGTTTGTTTGTAGTTATTGAGACAGGACGAAGCATTTTCTGGCATGCTGATGAAACCCAGGCGCCCTCGAGCTGTTGTACTGTGTCCTACAAGGGAGTTGTGTGAGCAGGTCTAGATTCATTTTCTTAAGTAGACTCTGAATTGAATTGTTGTTATCAGAAATGCTCTTTTTGTAACTGTTTATCATGGCCTATCCTTGTAGGTGTTTCGTGTAGCGAAGTCGATAAGTCATCATGCACGATTTCGTTCTACCATGGTAAGTGGAGGGGGTCGCTTACGACCTCAAGAGGATTCATTGAATGTCCCAGTTGACATGGTGGTTGGGACTCCAGGGAGGGTTCTTCAACATATCGAAGAGGGGAACATGGTTTATGGTGACATAAAGTACTTGGTGAGTCCTGATCTTCAAGCCATTAAGTGTGCCAATTTAAAGAACCCTAGGATTGGCATCTTGTGCACTGTCCTTATCTGGCGTACTAGATGACAGTATTTTTTTCCCCTTTCGTAGGTGTTGGATGAGGCAGACACCATGTTTGATCGTGGCTTTGGTCCCGACATTCGCAAGTTTCTAAGCCCATTAAAGAACCGTGCACTGAAACCTGATGATGAGGGATTTCAGACAATTTTGGTCTCTGCAACCATGACAAAGGTATGCTGACTTTCATTATCCTCGTGGAAAAATTAAGTTGTGCAGTGGCGAAGGTTGTTTACAGAGGATGGGAACTTGCTTGAAATTCAGTTATTTATAGCTAGCTACTCTTGTTCTGGACCATCTTTTTTGACATTCAGAGCTTTGCTATTCTAATTCACAACTCTTGCATTCACCTCCACAGATGTGCACCACATCTGCAAAGGTCTAAGCTGCTCACTAGGTGGGTCCCACCATGTAGATTATCTGGTTAAAAAAGTGGGCCAGTGCGCTCATCAGGTGGGACACATTTGAAAGTGTCTCAGACTCCCAGTTGATAATTGGATTGGCCTGATATCAGGCAGATGGTCAGGTCATCTACATGTTTACTGGTGTCTATATCCTAGTTGATAGTGTGCCACTTTACTGACTGCATAACCCGGGATCAAGTCTTACCATGGGTGTTCGGTTATGCAGTGGCCATGAGGCCTTTTCGTTATTGCAAATAAGATAAAAAACAGGTCCTATGAGCCTTGACGAGCCAGGTTCAGGCATGGACGCCTAGGCCTGCTGGCTTGAGTCAGGTGAAAAGCTCACCCCCAATTAATGATCTAGCTGTGCTGGATCAAAGCCATTGGTTTGTGGGGCGTGCTTGCGTGCATGAGAAATGCTCACACACAACTGGTTGGATGTCCAATTAGTTGCCTAATTTAATTACTAATTAATGTTAATAAATGCTGCTGAAAGAAAAAAGTTATTCAAAAAAGGAAAAAGAGTTTATGGCTTGGGTGGGCCCCACAATGGTGTTAATGTGAAATCCACCCCAACCATCAGGTGAGTCACCCCATGATAGACCTAGGGCCCAAAAATGATCCCCATCTGTGTTTTAGGTGGACCACAAAATTGGAAACTGTTTACATAGAAAGCTCACCCTCCAAACTGTTTCCCTTGGTGTGGTTCACTTGAACCACGTATGGGTCTAATTTTTGTGTCTCAAGCCTAGATTTTGGCGTGGCATCTTATGGTTGGAATGGATTTCACATGCTCATCACGGTGGGCCTTGTAAAAATCAAGGGTGGGTGTCTTTTCCAACTGTTTCCATTGGTATGACCCACTTAGGATTATGCATCTAATGGTCAGACTGGATCTAACATACACATCATGGTGGGCCCCATAAAAAATGGTGGGTGGGCATCTGTCTTGCATATGTTCATTTTCAGAATAGTGATAGCGGATGAGGTGTTAACCAGGTAACACTGAAGTGGGTGTTTCTCTGACTGTGGGCCCACCTTGATGTATGTATTGTATATCCATGCCGTCCATCAGTTTTTCCTACTCACTTTAGGGTATGGTCCCAAAAATGAAATAGATCCAAATCTCAAGTGGACCACACCATAGGAAACAATGGTAATTGGCCATTAAAAGCTTGTTGGGGGCTAAAAAAGTTTTGGATGAAGCTGATTTTTGTGTTTTCCTTTCATCCAGGTTTGTGTGACCTTATCAATATGTTGGGTGGAAAATAAACATTATGGTGGGCCGTAGTTAGATTTTAATGGTGGGTGTTCAATGTCCACTGTTTCCTGGAGTGTGGTCCCTTTGAGATCTGGATATGCTTCGTTCTTGGGATCATGCTATAAAATGATATTTAAAAACTGATGAACGGTGTGGATATACAACACACACATCAAGTTGGGTCCCATGGTCAGGGAAATATACCCACGACACTGTTATACAGTGTTACCTGGTAATAATTGATATGCTCCCTGTTGTTATCAGGACTCGGATTGCTTATGGTATAACACATCACTGAGGTCGGTTCATGTTGACCTGACAAAGTTATTTGGGCCCTGCCATGACTTATATGTTATATCCACACCGTCCATCCATTTTGCAAGATCAGTTTAGGGCATGGGCCAAAAAGTGAAGTAGATAAAAAGCTCAAGTGGACCACGCCAGAGGGAAGAGTGGGAACTGAACTTCGACCATTGAAAACTTCTTGGGGGCTATCAAAGTTTTGGATCAAGCTGATATTTTTGCTTTCCCTTCATCCAGGACTTTGTGATCTTATGAACAGGTTGGATGACAAATAAACATCATGGTGGGGCCCTAGGAAGGTTTCAATGGTGGAGTCTTTGTCCCCACTACTTTTTGTAGTGTGGTCTACTTGAGCTTTGGATTTGCCTAATTTTTGGGCTCATTACCTAACTGATCTGGAAAAATGGATGGGTGGTATGGATCTAACACATACATCATGGTGGGTCCCACATAACTTTGCCACGTCGAAACAATCTCAACCTTGGTATGCTACACAATCCAAGTCCTCAGGAATCATGGTGTGCCATAAAGGCCGTTACGGGGCCGTAAAGGCCGTTACGTAAAGGTAACGGTGGCAACCGTTACACGTTATGGGGTTGTAACGGCCGTTATGGAAAAAAAACGACTTGTAATTGGCTAATTGCCTTTAACAACATGTTACATCTCCTATAAAGGCCATAATAGCTCCGTAATGGTCTATTATGGAACATATACATGTTTTTCATACTTTTTAATCAACATTACGGGGCAAATATAGGTTTTTCGGGGGTTTTTTTAATAAATAAAAAAAATAAAAAGGAGAGACTGCAATAGCTGTTATGCCCCGTATTGTAAAGGTAACGGTGGTGGCCGTTATGGCCATCGTTACCGTTACGGAACACCTTGTTTGGAATGTATAATTTTTTATGGTAACTAACTATAGTGAGACGGGCGTACCCTTCATTTCTTTAACAGAGCCTCATGAGGTGAAGGTGAGATCCACTCCGACCAATAGATGTGTAATCCCATGCTGGGCCCAGATCCAAAAAATCAGGTTGAGTGATTCAAGTGGGCCACACTAATGGAAATAGTTGGGAGAGACTTTTGCCCTTAATTTTTACAGGGCCCGCCGTGATGAGAATGCGAAATCCATTCCACCAATCAGATGTCATACCAAAATCTTGGCCTGAGGCCCAATAAACAAGCCCATACGTAATTCAAGTGGGCCACACCAAGGGAAACAAATTGGAGGGTGAGCTTTCTATGTATATTTTCTCCAATTGTGTGGTCCACATGAACCATGGATGAGGATCATTTTTGGGGCCTCGTGTCTAGCATGGGGTGACTCACTTGATGGGTGGGGTAGATTTCTCATTAACACCACTATGGGGCCCACCTAAGCCGAAAGCTCCTTTTCCTCTTTGGAATAACTTTTCTTCAGGGCAACATTTATTAACATTAGTTAGTAATTAAATTAGGAAACATCTATATATATATATATATATATATATATATATATATATATAATGTTGGGCCATAGCAAAAGTATCAAGGGAAAAAACTGTTTGCATCGCTACAAGTTTCATTGGTCGGGGATACGGAAACAATATCGATATCACCTATAATATCGCTGATAACCAGCAATGCGAGAAAACATGGGAAAATGGTAGAATTTTCAGTGAAACTTTAGGAGATGCTAAAATAGACATATTTGCGTATTTAGGAATAAAAATTTGCAAAAAGAATGTATACACAATACGTTTCCATTTAATGGGGGATTAAAAACATGTGTGTCGTCGTAGGAACCATTTGTAGGCTTTACTAACCATCCCATCTATCCGACCTTCCATCCAAATATCCATTGATATTGCAGAATATCAACAACTCATGATATTTTGCAAAGAAATCATCAATAACAGGAAAGAAACAAAAGATTGTGGTCTTGATATCATGCATGTTGCGATAATGATAATATTGAGATATTATCAATATTATCAATGACAAATTGAAATTTGCATATAAAAATGCATTCATAAAAGAATTTGAAATAGATTTTTTTAAATAAACACACTTTCTATAATATCTCTACGTTGGTGATACTATTGAAATATCGCCAATGCACTTGTGATACAAGCATCACCTAGAATTTATACAATTGAAAATATCGGCGATACATTGGCGATATCAATACATTAGTAATACAAGCGATGCTTGGAATTTACACGGTTGAAAATATTGGCGATATCGATTCGTTAACGGTACTTAGCAATACATTGTTGATGCATGGAATTTCTAATACTACCGGTGTTATCGGTATCGCCAAGCTGGAGGTAACGATAATATCGAAGATAATTCAAACTAATATATATATATATATATATATATATATATATATATATATATATATATATATATATATATATATATATATATATATATATATATATATATATATATATATATAGCCCACCCGAGCAAGCTTCGCCAAAGGACCCAACTCAGAGGTCAAGCCACTGCCCTCTGCCTCGTGGGCGAGAACCCCAACACCAGTGGCAGACTGGGCTCCCTCCGCCCCGTGGACCAGAGCTCCAACATCAGGAGCAGAGCGAGCTCCCTCCTCAGGGGCAACTGGTTTCGCCCCCTCAGGCCCCTGAGTAGGGGCTTCCTCCACTAGCACATGATCCAGTTTTGCTGCAACATAGGCAACTTCCTCCTCGGGTCGATCAACCAGTAGAGGGATGTCGAGCGGAGGCTGAACTACGGCCGGGGCTAGCCCCTTAGTCTTGCGAGGGACTACGCCCTCCTTTATCCTCTTCCTGAGCCAATCTACCTCGGCAGGAGGAAGAAGCTTCATCTTCTTGGAAGGGTGAGGATTAGCTGACATGCCTACAAGGATGAAAGCATCAACAAATAGATAAACCGGAGCGCGACACCAAAAAGAAAAAAGAAAAGCATAACCACATACCTTGCGGCCTGGGAGTGACTTGGGCAATCCCGGCCTAAAACAAAGTTAGAGGAGTGATCAACACCTTCCAACTCTGATCAGGAGCCTTCACCAGCCATGCACGGGCGATGCGTTACAGCTGAGAAGAGGAGAGCTTGGGTTGAACTCGAGAAGAGCCCACCGCATAAAGGAAAAAGATCAGCAACAAATCCGAACTCTATTCAATTTAACTACAACTCAACGATTCCCGACCTGGAGTCATGAACTCAACGGGAATTCCGATCGCTGGGTCTGCCCACTCCCTAGACACAAAGAACCACTTGTCTTTCCACCTCTTGTTAGACGAAGGGTTGCCGGTGATGAGCGCCTTACTTTGATTGGCCCAGGCGGAAAATAGTACCACCCCAGGTTCACATGGTTGACCTTAACTTTATACAAATACAAAAATTCGGTTACAGACAACTCAGGAAAGCCGAGCTGCTGCTAAAGAACACAAGTCTCGACTAAGGCCCTCCAAGTGTTTGGGATCAACTGACCAGGGGCTAGCCTCACATGAGCAAGGACCCTTTGGATCGTGGGGTGTAGGGGTAAACGAAGACCACACTGCAGAGCCACAACATAGATGGCCAACTCGCCCGCACGAGGTTGGCCAGGCACCTCCTCCAAATCCGGAGCTTGAGTACGATCGACTCGGCGATTTGATAATCCCCCCGGGGCCTAAATTAGGTCGGCCTTAGTCATAGTGGAACCAAAAGTACCAACCTCTATAACTTCGGCATCAGGACCCCCTGGTCCTGGCCGGATTCCCTTGTCACTCAAACCTTGGAACCCGATCTCTTCATCCCCCATGTCCAAAGAAGTGGGGACAACTCTATTCGGTCAAGTGTCCTCGAGGGAATAGTACGAGTTGTTGTGGAAGACCCCCGACACTGACCTAACTCTAGACCAGTCTGACATCCTGGTTGAACAAGAAAAGAAAAAAGCAAGCCAGAAAGAGGAAAAAAGGAAGCTGGAGAAAGGAAAACCGCTGGAAAGAGGGAAAGAGAGAGGATTTCCGACTTACCGGGAATCTCCTGGTCCAGTGAAGAGCAAAGAGAGAAGAGGAGAAGTGAGGAGCTCTGAGCGCCCCCACCCCCTCTTATACACAGCCAGCCTGCGCATTAATGAGACCCAATCAATACCTGAGCACGAGCCGTAACGTCGCACAAGAACACCCTCTCTATAGGGCACGTGTCTTGTAGCGACCTAGGGCGCTGAGCCACAAACAACTGGCACTCGACCGTACGTCCGAAGACCAAGCGACGCCGTCATCCGAAGATACGCTGTCATCATTACTCTTACCTTGAGCTCCGCATCCACCGCCCCCTATCATCCATTGCGGCAAACGGACAACTTGTCCTCCTTGACTTCCCGACCTGCTCAGCAGTATAGCTCGGTTCTATTTCACGTTCGATTCAAGATTGTCTAACTCATTAGTAATCGATGTTTCCAATATTATCGATGAGATGTTTCAACAATTGTCAATCATGTTCCACGTGCCAAATTCATACTTATCAAGTCCACTACGCGAACTAGTAAGTAGGGGAGACTTACTGTTATGGGGAAAATAGACCTACCTACTATTAACAGGCCAGGTCAGCAATTCAAATAGCAACTGGTGCGATCCAGTGGTTCGACCTTCGTCTCTTCGACCAAGTATGGAGAAAGGCCGAGCTCGACCTCCTCGACTAAGTACGGAGAAAGGCCGAACTCGACCTCTAGGCATAAGGTCGAGACAGTTATTAATCAACTGCAATCTGAAGGAAGTGAGCTAACTCACCTCAGGTTGGCAAGACCCATCTTTAGATGAACGCAACACTGACCTCGGTTGTGAACCAGGTCGAACTACTTTAGGACAGCTGAACCCGCCCTCTATGGGATCCGACCTGACCTTAATTAGTTCTGTCCGTGTTCTCAGCCGAAGATCGCAGAAACCGACTACCACATGGATCACCCCGAGGTTCTAGCCAAGGATCTAGAAAGATCCACCTTGCAAGAAGTCCAAATCCTACTATAATCAGTTCCTACCAAATAGGGATAGGTGCCCTTTACGACACCGCCTCTCCTCACCTATAAATTCCCTTACCCCCAAAGGTGAAAGGTACGCACAATCTCTAGCCCTAAACCCTCAATAAACAACTAGACTCAGATTCCTTTCCCGACTCAGGCATCGGAGGGTCCCTTGCACGAGCCAGGGTCTTTCTTGTTTGTCCTTTGTGCAGGTTCACAAGCCCAGGGAGGGCTAACTAGATTTCTGCATCAATAGTAAATATCGGCGATATCAATACATTAGTAATACAAGCAATGCTTGGAATTTCTAATACTACCGGTGTTATCGGTATCGCCAAGCTGGAGATAACGATAATATCAAAGATAATTCAAACAATTTATATATATATATATATATATATATATATATATATATATATATATATATATATATATATATAGGGAAAAGGTACTATGCGCTCGAGTTGATGGGAACGCCCCATGAGGTAGCTGTGTGGGCACTCCCCACCGTGATGCATGTCGAACATCTACCCCATCACCTGAGCTCGATGCACCATTCCATCGTGGGCCTAGATCTTAAAAATCAAGTCAATCGTGACTTGTGTGGGCCACCCCACATACGAAGTTGAGAGGGCCGTGCACCATTAAAACATTCATAATCACTTTTTTGGGCCCACCGAGATGTGGTTTGCAAATCCAGCCCATCCATTATGTGTGTTCCACTTGGATGAGGGTTCGACCTCTAGGCATAAGACAAGTTTCAAGCAACATTCAAAACTCAGTCGGCAAACCCGGTGGGCCCCACCAAGTGCTTTTATATGTTTTTGGCATGTCTTCACATGATTTTAGATGGTATGGCCACTGCCGAGTCCGAATCCTTGTATATACTGATTTTTGGGATATCTCATAATTTAAAGGGGACCCATCAAATGCACGGTGTTGATGGTCGACACGCATCACGGTGGGGCCCACATTGCTTGACCTCATGGGATGTTATCATGAGCTCGAGCGCATAGTACCTTTTCCCACACACACACACACACACACACACACACACACACACACACACACACACACATATATATATATATATATTGGGGGCCACTCTCAAGTCCAACAAGGTTGGAATTCGGGCAATAGTTAATGGTGTAATTAATGGTAATAAATAAGTTAATAAATACAAGGGAAATAAGTTAAAGGGGTGGCGGATCAGGTGAGCTCCACCACGGTGTTTATGTGAAATCCACCTTGATCATCATGTGCGTCACTCCATGTTAGGTGTAGGACCCAAAAATCGACTTCATTTGCGATTGACGTGGACCACACAATTAGAAACAATGTACAAGTTAAAGCTAACCCTTCAAGCTGTTTCCCTTGATGTGGCCGGATTTTGGGGCCCCAACACTATATTTTAGTTTGACATCTAATAGTCGGAGTGGATTCAATATAATAATCACAGTGGGCCCTGTAAAAATTGAGGGTGGACGTCTTTCTCCCAACTGTTTCCATTGTTTATGACCAATGTTGTCAAATTGCATATGTGATTGCATGCGATTAGCATATGCTGTTTGCATATGCGATCGCACAATCACATATGCCATGGCATATTTTTTTTTTTTCAAAAAAAAATAAAAAAAATAAAATCTAAAAATTCTATAAAAAAAAAGAGGGAAAAACATTAGTACACATGATTGGATTGAGTTATTTTACTTATTTCATTATAGTTTATGTGTTTCATTAAGTGATATATTTAATTACTTATATTATATAAATTTTAACAAAACAATCAACAAGCTACATTAAAAGATAACTAATTATTATAAACTTCGAAGAAAGAAATTTTAATGATAAATGGATAACTTGAAACAACTTACAAGTTATAACTTACAACTCAATTTACAAAAAGTAAGCACAACTTATAAAATACAAAAAATAAACATAATTGAAATAATTGTAGAGAGATTAGAGTAAGAAAGAAAGAGGTGTAAGAGAGAGAGTAAGAGATTTAGAGCTTTGGAGTAAAGAATAGTGAAAATGATATGAGTTTCTCCAATTTGAAAAAATAAAATAAAAATAAAAATCTTGATTGGGAAATATGCACATACTATATGGTCGCATATTTATCGCATACAAAAGTATGCCATGGACATATGCCATGATGGCATATGCGATTTCATCAAAAGTATGCGCATATGCGCATATGCAATCGCATTTGATAACAATGTTTATGACCCACTTGAATCACAGGTTAGCATGAGTTTTTTGGATATGGGCCTAAAATATGATTACACATCTAATGGTCGGTATGGATTTGACATACACGTCACGGTGGACCCTGTCAACAATCATTGGAGGGCATCCATAAACTCACTGTGGAGGTAATGAGGAGGTTTAAGGTCCAACTAGTTGGAGCATAGCCTAAGGTCCAACTAGATATAACTTTCATCCTTTCTTGTATATGCAACATCCAACCCACATAATGGGTTGACCCTATCACGATCATCATCTTTTGAAAAACTTAGTAGCAGCCACTCATTTAGTGGACCACACTTATGTTTCGCTATTTACCAATCTCTAGACGATGCTTTACATGGTGTGGCCCAATTAACGTGTAGATAGGAATGACAATTGCACTAGGCGATCCTCGTGGTGGGGGAAGGGCTGGATGTCACATGCACTTAATACTTTTGAAATGATCACATGGGTTTGCCATAGCTTGTGGTCCAGCAGGTTGGACCAAAGAACTACTTTTTTGGCTAATAAATAGTTGTTGCTTGGGAACCAGCCAAGATGGTGGCCCAAACCTTGATTTTTGCACCATGACATGTATGTGATATCCGTACTGACCATTAGATGTGTGATTCTGTTTTAGACCCAGGTTAGGCTGACATGTATTTCAAGTGGGCCATAACAATGGAAACAGTTAGGAAGAGACATCCACCATTGATTTTTACATGGCCCATCGTAATTATTATATTGAATCCACAGTCTTGGGGCCCAAAAAATCAGGCTCATTAGTGATTAAGGTGAGTGGCACCAAGGGAAACAATTCGGAGGGTGAGCTTTGACCTGTACATTGTTTCTAATTATGTGGCCCACCTCAATCACAAATGAGGCTGATTTTTCAGTCCCGGGCATAACATGGAGTGACACACATGGTGGTTGGGGTGGATTGCACATAAACATCACAGTGGAGTCCACCCAAGCTGGGGACACATTTTCCTTCTCTTCCTATGCATTCATTAACAGCAACTAACGTGAATTTCTATGCTGGTTGTCCAACCAGTTGGACTTGAGAGTGCCTCACACAGACATATATTACACATCATTGACATGCATTTAGAAACTGCATAATGGACTGGGCTCAAGCTTGACAAACTTATATATCTAATCAGGTTGGGCTTGGGCCTAGGAAACTTTTTGCTTGATTCAGACATGGGTCAAGTTGGGCTCAGGCTGACTTTGCCCGGCCGGGGGCATTCCTCTATGTGGTAGGGCCTACCGGACATGTTGCTTGGATCTCAAATCTGGCACATGTTAGCATGTGCACTTGCATGCGGGGGTTGACTTTAGAGAGGGTACTGTGATTTGTGAGAAGATATTCGACATTTCTAGTTGAATCAAGTTGAATCATCACCCAGATATTTGTTGAGTGCATTATATTGCTCTAATGCTTTGCTGTTGAAGAGATTCAAAATGGAAGAGGTTGGGGTCCACGTGGCATAACTCAACGCTCTGATGAATTACTAATTGTTGGAGGCCCATTATTACTGGTATACATGGGCTTATTATTGGTGGGCCATCATATTGTAATGGTTATCTACTCGCTACTCAGTGTCTTGCAGATATGATCTAAGTAGGATCAATATGCATAGTTTCTGGACTATATGGGACAATGTTGAGCAATGAGGATGCCATGTGAGCAGATCATAAATGTTGCAAATATGCAAATTTTGAGATGGATATGTGGAAATACCAGGAAGGATTTAATCATGAATGAGGACATCTTCCTTCAATTTTGTTTCGTTTGGTTTTGTTTCTTTTCTTTTCTTTTCTTTTTTAAGTATCCTAAGAGTAGCTCCAGTAGGGAGATATGATGTGGGGAGCCAATTGAGATGGTTCTGCAAACATGTGCTATGAAAGCCAAAGACGGCCATGATAAGGCGGAGAACTTTGTTTACACCTAAGGACCTGAAAGGACTTGGCCTGAGATGCTGAGTAGGGTATGAAGGCTTGTATACTTATGGATGATAGAACCTTAGATGACAAATGATGTGAAAAAGGAGGATCCACAAACCCAACCCAGATAACTGGGATAAGGCTATGATGATGCGTAGTTATGGTCAGTGTTTTAAATATCGACGATATCGACCGATATATCCCATGATATATCTTGTATCCCACCTGTGTGATACGAAACACACAAGTAGTGGGATATATCCCTCATGTTCAATCCGGTGAGCATTTTTTTTTTTTAAATAAAATTTTCGATCATTTTTTCTATAAATCATGTTAAATTAGTGTCAAATTGTTACAAATTCATGATTTTTCATACAATCATGGATTGGGAGCTTCAATTTTGAGATTTGGAGGAGAAGGATAGAGTTGCAGAAAATTGAAAAACAATCAAAATCAAACATGCATGCTTTTGAATGTATTGCTTGTGTTTCCACATGTCTTCTTACGTCTATAAATTATATGAATAGACTTTTAATTTACTTGCATCAATTCAGTTAGACAACACAGATTAGGACCCCATACAAAGAAAACCTATCATGTGCACTTGTTTTTTGTAATGTTTTGATTTGTAAGTGTATATTGATGTCTTTTTTAACAATCACCGAAATTTCATTGAAAAAATCGACCAATTTCCAATGTTTCCTCATGCTTCCAACAACAACAATACATTACGTGATACAACCGATATATCCCATGCGATAACCGATACGTATCCGTATCCCAAGTGTGTGATACGTAACGTGATACCGATATTTCGAACACTGGTTATGGTTGCTTTTTTTCTTCAAAATTTAACATTTATAGCAAATATCCATTTGCTTCCAGATTATTCTCCCGATATCCATTGGCTTTGAGATTATTATTGACCTGCACGTGTGGGCGTATGTGTGGGTGGGTGTGGTTGTGGGTGGGTGGTTGGGTGACTGTGGGTGGTTGTACACACCCAATTGTGTATGCAGTCCTTATATTTCTCTTTGTACTATATGCAATCCTTGCACTGGTGTTCCAGTTACAAGCAGGAGGATGTTAATAACTTTCCTTTTTCCCTTTTATTTTAAGAATCTTTGTATTAACAGGGTAATCAGCTGTATCTTTATGTTTGCTTTGGTGTATATGTTGAGAGGGGGAAAAAACTGAAATATCCTTTGATAACCAAAACATTGTGCACATGCTTTAATTTGTATCATTATGCTTTTACATCCTTCTGGTTTTAGACTCGAATTCTCCATGTGCTGCAGGCAGTGCAAAAGTTGGTTGATGAGGAATTTCAAGGAATAATCCACTTGCGCACATCAACACTGCATAAGAAGATTGCATCCGCTCGACATGATTTTATCAAACTTTCTGGCGCCGAAAACAAGCTGGAGTCACTGCTTCAGGTCAGTGTATAGCCATTCAATCGTCTTATGATTTGATCTGCTTGTACATGCCAACACTAGCTGAACATTATGCTTGCATTCGTGCAACATATATTAAAGTTGAGGAGGGCACCTCTTGAAAGCCGATTTGTTGAGAGTATTGTTATGGTGTGGACTCATAGATGCTCTGCCCATGCTACAGAATTCCTTACAATCAAATCACACAGACACTTTAGTTTTTGCAACTTGCCTATGCTAAGAACTGACGTAGGCTAAGCAAACATGCATTGGACAACCAGTGTGTATGTGGCTAAATTCATGATACTCAGACAAGGCTGAGTGATCATTTTGCATGCATTCACTTACTAATTAATGGCTAATATAAAGTCAACCTACCATATGTTTCATGATGGTAGTAAATAGTAACACAACACGAGAAATGCATTGTTTGTTTATGTACATTAACATTCTGTGTACTTCTGATTTTATCAATTAATCTTTTGCATGCATTCATGTCCAACATCTATGATGACTTTGTGCACCCTTGTAGGGAATTGCTTGTACTTGTACTAGTTGTAACTAGTGTTCAAAATATCGGTATCGCGTTACGTATCGCATCCTCGGGATACAGATACGTATCAGTTATCGTACATGATATATCGTTTGTATTGGGTAATTTATCGCACTTTTTGGGAAACATGGGGAAACATTGGGAAAATAGTTGAATTTTTCAATGAAACTTCAGAGATTGTTAAAAAAGACTACAATACACAATCATAACATCTAAAAAAAGTGCTCATAATAGGTTTCATTTATATAGGGTCTTAAGCTATGCATTGTCTGACTGAACTAATGCAACTATATTCTAATTGAATGCATAACATTTAAAGTGTATGCGATGATCATTTCATCAAACACTCCTAAATACTTCGAAATTAGTCTCAATTGACAGCTGGTTGAAGGGAAATTTCGGGATTTAAAAAAAAATATTTTTTAATTAAATCTTCTTTTTATTTTTTAAAAAATGACAAGGACTTAACAAATCTGTAGATCAGTGCTCATACATGCTTGATTTCATCTTTGGAGTGCAACATTGCAAGCAATTTGAGAGAAATTAGGGAAATTTTGAATTTTTTTTTTTCTAATTTTCCCCAATTCGGACCACCTAAAATCAAATTTCAAAATTAAGGTGTTTGTGATAATCATTTCATCAAATACTCCTAAATACTTCAAAATTAGTCTCAATTGACTGCTAGTTGAAGGAAGTTTTTGAAAAAATCACGGAGAACATGAAGAACCAATGGATATTGAAATCAAAGCTCCAACTCCATAATTTTTCATGCAAAACATGAAGAACTAATGGATTTGTAATCATTTGACACTGATTTAACATAATTTCAACAAGAAAGGGGATTGGAAATTGAAAATGCTCACCAAATCGAACATGTAGGATATATCGGCACTGCTTATGCGTTTCGTATTGCACATATGGGATACAAGATATATCAAGGGGTATATTGGCCGATATCGTCGATATTTAAAACAGTGGTTGTAACTAGACAAGGGGAAACAACGATGTGAATTGTCTCCTGCCCTGGTAGGATGAACTTGGTCCAGGCAATGTGTTTTATCCACACCGTCCATCCATTTTGACAGTTCATTTTAGGGCATGTGCCCAAAATTGAGGTAGATTCAAGGCTCAAGTGGACCACACAATGGGGATTGAATGCCCACCATTAAAAACTTCTTGGGAGTTGCAGAAGTTTTGATCAAGCTGATATTTGTGTTTTCCCTTCATCCGGGTCCATGTGACCTTATGAACAGTTTGGACGGCAAATAGAATCACGGTAGGCCCTAGGAAGGTTTCAACGGTGGGCATCATTATCAACGCTACGTCTTGTGGCGTGGTCCAATTGAGACTTGAATCTGCCTCATTTTTGGGCTTATGCCGTAAAATGATCCGTCAAAATAGATGGATAGCATGGATAAAATACACATCATGGTGGGGCCCGCAAAGCCCCTGCCTAGACCGAGTCCGTCCTAACCTGGGCAGGACGCAATCTGCGTCTGGAAAATGAAGTAATAACTAATGTATTTTCTGCCTTTAATTGCTTTTATCATGCTGTGGTGATCAGATATGTTTCTACCTTATGTATTATATTCCCCTAATGGGATAGTGTCTGGATAGGTTCTTGAGCCAAGTTTGTCAAAGGGAAACCGGGTGATGGTCTTTTGTAATACTCTGAACTCTAGTCGTGCTGTGGATCACTTTCTCACAGAAAATCAAATTTTCACTGTTAATTACCATGGGGAGGTACCGGCAGAACAAAGGTGTAATCTCTCTCTCTCTCTCTCTCTCTCTCTCTCTCTCTCACACACACACACACACACACACACACACACTCCTTTTTTATGAATGTTGTTTTTCAAGTATTAAAATGGGAATGACTATCTGCAGATAGTGCTACCCACAAAAATAGGTTTATGAAGTGGATTCCACATTTAGGTGACATGGAGGATTTGGTGTCATACTCCCCAGCAATTCATGCATGTGTGCATTGAGAACCTGTTATTTATTTTGGTTCTTTGTTGGTGCCATCTATAGTTTTAGTTCATATTGTGATTGTCTTTTGGTTATTTATCAAAGGCAGTCTGCTTGCTTTTACACAATTAGTTGTGTATTATTATTATCATTGTTATTTTGGCATACCAATCTCATCTTCTCTTACTTTTGCATCTATCAGGTCTTAAAATATGCCCTCCAGCAAAACTTTCTGGTCACTTTTGCCATTCCTCCCTGTCATTAATGCAATGATGCTAAACAACACCTTCTCTTCACTATGGATCGAGGAGTTATGCCCAATGCTTCCCATTTGTCAGTACTGGTGACTGACTGGAATTGATCAGCCTTCTTGTTGGTGAGATCATTAACACCTAACTGCACGGCGGATCATGGGAAATGCCAGATGCCTCACCATTCGGGTGACTGAGTAGTCTCCGAGTGGGACTGGAGTTTTTTCTCGCGTTGTTACTGATTTTTGGGTGGTAATCTGATCAGTGCTTGGGAGAAAGAGACGATGAAGGAAAGCAAAGATTTCAGGCACAATGATATAGGAAAACTGGCTGTCGATGACAGTGTCGCAAATATATGGGGGAGAGTTTCTCCAATGCATACCCTCAGGCAAAAATGACCAAAAGAAAATCTTGGGATAACATGAAAGTAGTGCCTGATGCTATGCCAATGAGAAAGGAGAAAGGGTTTGAGAAAGGCTTAGAGGGTTCGGGAATTGGCAGACAAGGAAGATGGAGATCATCTTGCCGCATTTAAAAGGTGGTTCACTAAGCATGTTGTTGGACACTAAGAAATAGGGTGGATCTATTAATGATGGTGGGTTTAGATATCAATTCCCTTTAAAAAAATGTTGCAATATACTTACATCAGTAACAAAATAGTAAAATATTAAATCCATAGTAGTGTCCTTGTACCATGAGATTTTGGGGTTAAGCTAGTCTAACACCTAGGCATCCTTGCCCAACACCCGTATCTGCATGGGAGTAGCATAGGCAGCTTTGTGGGATGCATCTGGACATGATGGCATCACAGACATGCCACTATTAAATTTTAAGGTCGAAGCATGTAAGATTCAGTTATAATGTGAGAAAGGCTTCTTGGGATGTGATTTGCAGTGAATGTAAGAAGCATGGTTTGTGATGTGGACATCAGAGCACCATTCAGGGTCTACTAGAGGAAGAGGAGATCATCACTAGTTTCCCTTTGGATGGATGACCACTACGTGGGCCTGGGTAGCCTGTTTTGAAGACCTCACATGCATTTGATGCATCTTTGAAGACCCTACACTAGGAAGATGCATGTGGGCTGTATTTCTTTAGGAGTCTAGACCATTGATTGAGTGCACACATCGATCGGACTGTTGGATCATGCATGATGGGCCTTTAGACCACTCTTGATTGTGGCCCATCTTGATCGCAGACTACCTCATTAGCCACGTATAGGTTAAGATAGTTTAGATTTATTTGTTTTAAGTAGTCTTTGTCACTATTTTATGTTTTACTTAAGATATGAATATTTTTTTTAATGAGAATTCTTTCCTGAGAGATTTTTTGTAGAAGTCTTTTTTCGAAAAAAGAACTTTGTGTTTTCTCTTCTTCATGTGATTTGAAGAATACTCCATGTGATTTTGAGCTTGGGTGTGGTGTGATTGCATTCCCCATTCGACAGAGGTATGGGGCTTCACATCCATCATCTTTATTTTCTCTTCATTGCTATCCACAAAGAGGTATTTTCTCAAAAACTTCATCTTTCTTCTTCCCTTCCCATCCAAAACCATCCTAATCAAATTTTTCTTCAACTTTTCATCATCCGACTTCAACCCAAACTGAACCCAACCATTGAGGACCCCAAAACCTTAACCCTAACCCTAACCCTAGATTCCCTACTTTCTAATTTTTTCAAAATCTTCCGAACCCTAGAATCCCAATTTCCCTAATTAACCTAAAACCCAAATCCTCCAACCTCTCAAATCCTTAATTCTCCTCAAGTAAGGCCCAAGCCCCAAAATCCCTAAGCCAATTGAACCGTTTAAACCCTAATTTCACCTTTTCCCCGAATTTGTTTAACCCTAGGTTAGCCTACATTCTAATCGAGCAAACCCTAGGTAGTAATAGTCATGCTCTTTGAAATAGACTTATTCTTATGCTATTTGGGTGTTCTTACATCCATGAGATCCTAATTTCTAGTATTCAATGATCATGCATGGCGTAGTTTCTTGATTGTGGCTTAGACTATTCATAGTTTTATGTTGGATTCTTGAGATATTTGATGATTTTGGCGTATTTGTGATTTTGATTATTTAATTTAATTTACTGATTGATCTCACTTCACCGTTATCCACATGCATGCGTCCTGCATCAGTTTGCTTGCCGCATTAAGGTGTGAATGTATGCCCGTTGGGTTGTTTTGGCTTACGGAAGATGATATCTTCTTGCCGACCAATGCTTGATGGTACGCTATTCTGTTGTGTATGTTATTTCTCTTAGAAATTTGCAGCCTGCATGCATTTACTCATGGTTGGATGTGCAGAAATCCTCGAATTTGTTTGTTTCCATGAACTTTAAAACTAACTCTAGTGGAGAATCTCCGATATTATCGAAATATCTCTGATATTATCGTTATCTCTAGCTTGGTAATACCGATGACACTGGTAGCGATACCAATAACACTGGTAGTATCAGAAATTCCAAGCATCAACAATGTACTAAGTATCGCCAACGTATCTATATTTCCAATATTTTCAATTGTGTAAATTCTAGGCATCGCTTGTATTGCCAATGTATCGCCAATATTTTTGACTGTGTAAATTCTAGGTGACGTCGTGACGCTTGTATCACAATTTTTTATGAGCACATTGTTGCATGCATTTTTCAACTTGTCGTTGCTAATATTGATAATATCTCAATATTATCGTTATCGTAACATGCGCGATATCAAGACCAAAATCTTTCGTTTCCTTTTCAGTTGTTGATGATTTCTTGGCAAAATGTCGTGAGTTGTCAGTATTCTGCAATACCGATGGATTGTTGGATGGATGATTGGATAGTTAGATGGGATGGTTAGACTGTTTCTTACGACGACACATGCTTTTAAGCCTTCATTAAATGAAAACTTATTATGTATACATTCTTTTTTCAAAATGTTATTCTTAAATATGCACATATGTGTATTTTAGCATCTCTTGAAGTTTCACTGAAAATTCTACTATTTTCCCATGTTTTCCCGCATTTCCTGTTATCAATGGTATCGATATTGTTCCATATCCCTAGCCAACGAAACTTGTAGCGATACCGATACTTTGAACACCACCACCTATTTAAAAATTTTATTCTTAAATATGCAAATATGTGTATTTTAGCATCTCTTGAAGTTTCACTGAAAATTCTACTATTTTTCCCATGTTTTCCCGCATTTCCTGTTATCAGCGGCATCGATATTGTTTCCATATCCCTAGCCAATGAAACTCGTAGCGATACCGATACTTCGAACACCACCTAGGTTTGAGAAGGGCCTACATCATTCCCTGCTAGCCTCTCTCTAATGTCCTATTCAGTGCTTCAATGAGTACGATTGCATAAAAGTGAAGAACATGTTGGTGAAGATGATAGCAAAGTGAATGTGTATTGGATGCTAACTGTTAATTTGATTTTTTCATCTTGCTGATATATCGAGAATTGTTTCTCATTCTAGGGTTGAAAATCTCAAAAAGTTTAAGAGTGAAGATGGTGACTGCCCCACATTGGTTTGCACAGACTTGGCTGCTCGAGGACTGGACTTGGATGTTGATCATGTTATCATGTTTGACTTTCCATTGAACGCTGTAAGTTTTTTTGCAAGAAGTCCCTTGAGGTTTCTAATTATACATCTGAATTATCTCCTTTTTCTTCTTCTGCTATGGATGAAAGAATAAAATCTATTGTTTCTATGTGATTTAGATTGACTACCTCCACCGCACTGGAAGAACAGCTCGTATGGGAGCAAAAGGTATGTAACTAGCCTTCTGTTTGGTTCGTGTGAAATGCGCTCATACATTCATGCTTCTATGCAACATGGATTTCTGCATAATCTGATCGATTCGGTATCGTCCTGGTCATGTCGGTTTCAGTCCACAACGAAACGATTCACCAGACCAATACAGGACTGAAACCAACCAATAAGGGATCAAAACAGACGAGTCAGGGCCAGTTGTGCTGTTTTTGATCCCCAGGTGAGTTGCACTCCAAAAACCGCTATTTAAATCCTTGCCATGAACCCTTGCGTCCTAGACACCATACCCACTTAAGATCTTCCAAATATAACACTTATTGCAAATATCAAATGATCTTGCAGATTAATGAATAATGAAGCATGTTCCAGACTCTACTGTGCATATGCCACAAAGTTTTACATTGTGGTGACTTGTAATCAGGCAGCTGCTTTCACTGGTATTTATTGGAATAGTCTTGCAGAAAGATCTGCACTTCCTGATCCTGATTCCTAAAAATCCTTTCAAAATGGAGTCGCCTCTAAGAATTTTGTAAGACAAAGGGTGGTTGGAAACCCATGATCTAAGTTTTTTTTTTCTTTTCTTTTTAAACGAGACAATTTTGCAAAGTGACTCTGATTTGCTCTTGAACCGAGAAACTTTGCATAAGGACCACAGTGATAGGGAAGGTGTTACTCACCCTTCCCTACCGTGAAGAACATGATCTTCGCTAGTGCTTAGAAATGAAATTTCCAAGTGGAGATTTCAGCCTGGTGAGTGTACATAACCATAGAGAAGAAAACGAATGAGAGAAGAAGGGGAATAAAAGGTGGAAAATGTGATGCTGCTGTCACAAAAGCTCCATCTTCTTTAGATGATTATGATCTTTATTGGAGGGCCATCTATGCCAAATTTCGAAAAATTCAAGAAAAAAACAAAGTATAATAGGAGGTTAGTAAATTTCCTTTTCTAGGAGGTTCAAAAGTTGTTTGCTCGTACTTTGACACAACTGGCTGATGAAAATGATCCACAAAAATGTAGGCGCATTCAATGTAAGCACGAGAAGCACAAACAAAATAGAAGAAACGATCTAGAAATTTTATTCCATTCAAAGATATCTTAAGACTACTCATGTAAGGCCAAGGTGTTCTAAAACGGTAACGGTGGCCGTAACGGCCACCACTATTACTGTTATGATACGGGCTGTAACAGCCATTACGGCCCCCATGTTGGCTGTTACGGCCCTTTTTTATTTTTTGAAAAAACTGTTACAGGATTGTTATGAGGCCGTTACGGCTGTTTTGACCCCGTAACGCGTAACGGTTATGACCGTTACCGTTACGTAACGGCTAACAGCCGTTACGTAACCGATTTTGAATGCCTTGTATAAGGCTCTTAAATAGCTTCTTAGACATACAAAGAAGGTAGGTTCATAATGTCATTGATAACCAATGACTTATTGCAAAAAATGGAAAAGTAATAAAGAGATGACTAAGGGATAAGAATGCATTTAAGAAGATTTGACTGATTGATTATTGCATAGCTAGCTGATTGATTTTGCTAGCTACTTACCTAAATAGGGGGCTTGGGCCTCCTTTATTCATGGGCTAGTTGTGGGGCCTGGCCTTGGCCCATGGATCTTGGGCCTAGTTTATCATAACTCTTAGCCTCTTAGAAAGGGGAGTTTTCCTTAGCCTCCCAAACTAGAGCCATGTTTCCTTTTCTTCCAATATCCTTTGGTGAATTGTTCCGAGTTTTTAATGAATTTTGAAAGGGGTAAAAGGGCTCCTGGAAGGGAAAAATATTTCAACTATGTGATGGAAATTTAACCATCTGACTAAGTTTTGCACTGTGTAGAACGTAGCTTGTTGTTCTTTTCTTTTGTCTTTTCTTGGGGCTCTTTCTTGTTGGGCCCTTCCCTTGTAGGCTTTTGCATTCCTTTTTTTTTTTTTTTTTTCTGAAGAAAATCATTTCATTTAACAATAAAAAAGAAAACAGAAAAGAGGAGGATGAAAATTTATGATCAAGACCACTATCTTGTGTGAGGGTTGTCTCCATTTATAGAGTTAAAGATGGATGACAAGGGGATTATGCCATTTGAAGGCTTTCTTTGAAGGGTAGAATTGGTTCTGGATAGATGACAAGTGGCATGGTGTGGGTTGTTGATGCAAAGACAGGAAGGTAAAGTATGGGGGTAGATAGTGTTTACATCCATTTTTTGGCGCCTTGATGTGGACCAATGAAAGGCCACCACATGTTAACACTACAAGGGTTAGTGTTGGCAGAAATCCTACTCACACCCGAGAGTATCTTTGCTTGATCTTACTTTGGCGTTACGCATTCTGTTATTAATGTGGAGGTACAAACCCTTACATGTGCCTTTAGGAGAATAAATCAACTAATGCCATGTGGCCACGACTAACGTGTCAATTAATAAGGTAGCATACCCATCACGTTTATAAAAGATCCATCGAGAGAATGGATCTTATCACATATCTAGCTATGATACACCCGGTGAAGCCATCTCTCACAGTCCTTCCAAAATGGGAGATCTTCCAAGACACATTCAACGAGTTTGCAGCGTTCGAGAAGTTTTCGAATATCGGGAGATCGGATTAGTATCTAAGCAAATCTGGTTATGGTTTGGACCCAAATCATGAGAAAATGGACAACGGCTAGATCGGGTCCCAAGCCATACACTGATCGGAATAAAAGGAATGGGAGAGCTTGAGGACCCGATCATGTGGCCATGGTTCAATTGGAATCAAGAATATGGGAGAACTAGATGGAAGATTTGATTTGACCCTTCTTTGATAAGAGATCGATATCATGTGGATAATGTCCATTTATCCTCTCCAGCACTCCAAACCATCACGTTGTGGATATGGTTAAATGCAAGTGGTGGTTTGATTTGGTCCATCCAATCCCTCGAGTGGAAGAGACAAAGTCCGATCAAATGAGTGGCCATGATCGATTTCAGGTCCAGAATTAGCCCTTGAGGTTCCCTAGATTGATCTCGAATCCAGTTAGTGGGCCATGAAGATCTCCGTGAAGGGATTGACTATAAGAAGAAGATCCTAGAAAGCCAGCGGTTCCGGATCCGTCCATGATAATTTCTTAGAAGGAAAGCACGTCATAAACGCGAAGGATTCAAGATCAGTAAGGAAACCTAGCGAGGTTTTTACTGCCTCGACAAGCTATAAAAGGAGAATATGAAGAAGAGCTCGAGGCCCTATGCCAAACACATCTATCTACTTTTCAATTTATCTTTCTTAGGTGGCTCCCACTACAATATCATAGGAGGAGGTTAAATGTCCACAACCTTAAGTTGTTGGATCTTGATCAACTGAGTTTCGATGAAGGTGATCATACCAATCTAGTCACATCCTACTTGACCATTCGCCTTGATCGTCTGTTCCGATAGATGAATCAGGTATTTATCTCTCATTTATTTTATTTGTTTAGTTGTTCGATACTTTGTCGGTTATAATGGGCCATACATTCAAACATTAATAAAATCAACATTGTTTAGTCATCTTTTGTTTATCTGTTCATCCCTATTCATTTGAGAAATATCAAGCTAAAGTACTATTGAAAGAACAAGTCCTTAAGTCCATTAACACAAGGCAAAAAGAATCCATTTGGAAGGGCTAACCCCTACCTTTTCACAAATCGCCTGGTCAATAATCACAATCGGTGGTTGAGAGGATAGTTGGATCATCGTGTCCAGTCTCTAATCAGTTTGACTCAATGCGAGGGGCATCGGCGGTTCAATCAAACATTGAGCCAAGTAGACCTTGACATGTCTGCGCATCATACGCACACACATGAAATCTGAATACAGGCCCTCGATAACACTTGTGGCCTCGTGTTTGATTGAATTGACACAAGAAATAGAAAAAATTTAGGCTTTCTAGGAGGTTTCCTATGAGTTTTGATAGAATTAAATAAGTTCTGACAAATGGCATGATCCTATTGGTTCTACTAGCGACATGCTCAATTGGGGCAATTATGTAGTAGTATGGATGATTATGATCTATCTACGTTGTATTTGGTCAAATAGTTAAAATTCGGTCAAAGAATTTTTTTATAAAAAAAGTAATTTGGTTTGGGTTTTTATCTCTGGGATGTAGTTGGAAATTGTCACATTGTTTCATACATGGGTCGTCTCTTTTCAGGTGTCTGTATCCGTTACGATCTTAGTATCGGCCGATATGTAACAGTAACGGTACAAGATCATTATGCGATATGGGGTCGAAACGGGCACCCTCGATTTTGTGATCGAACGTAATGCCGTTACTATTTACCATAACTGATTGTTACGGGCAAAAAGAAAAAAAAAAAGAGGGAAAAAAAACATACCTTTTCTTTCTTTCTTTTCTTTTCTTCTTCTTCTTCTTCTCGGATTCTGGACCATTGCTTGATTCTGACTTCTTCTTCTTCTTCTTCTTTCTCTCTCTCCCTCTCCCTCTCCCTCTTCTTTCCCTCTTTTCTTTTCGGTTTCCCTCTCTTCTTTTTCATTTCCGGCATAAAAAACGGAATGGATACACGTGTTGTGTCTTCATACGCACTTGATTGCTTCTTCTTCTTCTTCTCTCTCTCTCTCTCTCTCTCTCTCTCTCTCTCTCTCTCTCCCTTTCCTTCTTCTTTCCCTCTTTTCTTTTCTTTTTCCCTCTCTATTCTTTTTCATTTCCAACATCGAAAACGGAATGGACTGACAGCCACGCATTCATTATTTTTTTTTTGTGTGTTCTGCGGTGCACGCTGAACAGTGCACTTGCACTTTTTTTACACGGTCTGCTATAATCTTTATTTTCCATCTAACTTGTTAATTGGGTCACACTGACGTGGATGAAGGGAAAGCACACATGTCAGCTTGATCTAAAACTTTTGTAGCCCCCAATAAATTTTTAATGGTGGACGTTTAACTATTGTTGTTTCTTATGTTGCGGTCCACCTGAGCTTTGGATCTGCCTCATTTTTGGGCTCATGCCCTAAAATTATTTGGCAAAATGGATGGACGGTGTGGATATAATACATTCATCATGGTGGGGCCTAAAAAACTTTGACACTCGTGTGCTACACTTCACAATCCGAGTCCCGCCTAATTCGGGCCCTTAAAAAAATTGTACACGAGACATGTATTAACTTAAAATTTACCAATTAAATTATGAACTATAGTTGCTAACTCACAATGCCAAAATCAAATTGTTTGAATAGTTATAATTGTTAATTTGTGGACGTTTATTTTTAAAATAGGGCCTTTTGATTTTTTTCATGATTCACTATCCAATAAATGTCCACCAATTCATAAGTGGGATAATGCCAATAAATTGCATGAATTTGAGGCTGATTTGGGGCATGGATTGGTCCTCTAATTCAGCCCCAAATTGGCAACGCCATTTACCTGACTTTAATTTCATTTTTTTAAAGAACTATTGGGAGAAATGATATCAAATTGTTAAGTATATAAATTATATATTTAGAAAATTAAATATATAAATTTTGTAGTCAAATTCAGGTTATCTGGTTCATAAAGTCATCAGACAATCCGATACAACTTCTCACCAAAGAGTAGACCGTTACACCACTATAAACATGTTCCAATTTATAAATGAATGCATATTTGGAATGCTTAGAATATTCCGGATTTAATTCATATTTTTTCATATTTTTTTAGCAAAAAAAAATAATTGCACTGTTACAGGCCGTTATGCCCCCGTATCGCCGTTACACCCCCCGTATCCGTATCGGTATCGGAGAGCACCGTTACGCCAACCGATACCGATACGGGATACCTTGCTCTTTTCTTGATTGCGCATGTTTTAGAGTTTGATCGAAGCTCAACACTCTTGCATAAAAAAATGGGTGTTTATTTATTTATTTATTTAAATTTGTTAGAAAGTTGACTTACTAGGGCTAACTAATGGTTTTGGTTTGGGTTAAAATTCAAATTGGTTTGGGAGATATGGGGTTTAGAGTGTTGCGATTTTTTAGGACGGAATCATAGAAGCTTTTGGAAAATCATATTTTAATCATTAAGGATCAATCCCCATCTAAATATTAACAAATTTACCTTTTTTTTTTTTTTAAAAACAAAGTTTTAAAATCTAATATCGATAGTTTAGATCATACCTTAATGTCACGAGATTCTTGATGCAGGAGATCAATGTCATTCATTTACAAATCAAAGTCTCTCATTGATCTATCCCTAATTAAAGAATAGAAACAAACCCATCAATTTTTTGCACTATAGGGTTGCAGAGAAAAGTTGTAGCAGATGGGCTAGCAAAAGATGAAGGGAATAGAGAAGAGATGGAGTACTCTCTCCTCTCTTTCTTTCTTCTCTCCCCACGCATGCGGATGTCACCGGGGGGAGGGAGAGAGGCATGACATTTTAGGGCTGGTCCATCTATTCACAGGGGGAGCTCTGGGGCTTGTGTTGCACATATTATGGTGCTTTACTATCTACGGACTATGGTAATGCCCTACAACATCAAAAGGCTGTCATTTGCTTAATCCACAATTCCACAAACAAATAGACCGTGCCTTTCCATTTTTCCGTGGCAACCAATTCAGGCCTCTAAACCCAATGTAAGGCTCAAAATTGGACATTAAAAGACCGGACCATCAAATTTCCATCAAGCTTCATAAAAACAAATCTATGTTGAAAATAAGCAATTCAATGTTCAAAACCTCCATAAAACCTGTTGAAAGCATATGATGGTGCTTTCCAACTATTTTGAGCTTTGATGGAGCATCCAAAGGATTAGATCTAGTTATTAAGCTTAGTCTTGGGTGGCAAGTGGGATTCTTTTCTGAACTAGATTGGGCCTCCATTGAATCTTAACATGAGAACTAATAACACTTATGTGTCAGCCACTAATGTAGTATCAAAAGGTGTATCAATGCCCTTGAAGAACCTTTCAAAAAATAAAAAAATAAAAAAAATAAAAATTACAAATAGAAATAAAATAAAATAAAATAAAAAATCAAAGCCCTTGAAGTCCCTTTGGAATTTCCGGTTTGAGGAAAAGTCAAAGTTCGTGAATGATCAAGTCGATTCAATTCAAGCATGTTCAATACTCTTTGCTTGGTGTTGATGCAATCCTTCCAACACATATTCAATTGGGCCTATATCTAGACATCGATAAACAAATGAACATTTGTACTCTATGTGAGAAGGGTGTCGGCAATTGAATGCCCAATTGTGGCGATTAATCCAGCCTAACTCATCATAGATTCAAATCACAAAGGATGGCTATAAGCAAATCACTAGTTGCCTAGACCTATTAGGAGCCTAGGATGGTCATGGGAAATTTTGGGTACTTAAAGATATGGAACATCAATTCTCCAATAACCTACCTGGGCCATTATGTCCATTGCATTTATTCCCTACGGCACAAAAGAGATGCATAGGGAATCCCTGTAACCCATTAATTTTTCTAAGTTTCCCATCACAATTAATAACAAAGCACATAGAAAAGTGGATCACTTATGACCCTGTTCAATTAATCATAGAGGTCACTACTGACCAAGTTCCAATCAACAAAACTATTAGACGAGTCAAATTGGCTTTATAGGGCACATAACACCAACATTGCGGGTAGGCCTTTTTTTTTTTTGGAAATGTCAGCCCTGATTGTTTATGTCTTTTGGCAATTTGATTATATCTCGATGCTTAGAGATTCGATTGGGTCAATTTTAGGCTTGTTAGAAAGCTAACTTGATAATCTAAACAGTGGTATAAGAGTTTTTGAAAAGTTGTTAGTGGAGGTTGAGGGTGTGAGGATCTGTCGATGTAAGTACAGAAATGGAGAACGCTCTAGGGCATGGAAATGGCATTTCTCTGTCCCAAAGGTTTTTGAAAATAGAAAGCCTCTGAAGGGTGGAAATGGGCTTTCCACACCCTAGAGGTTTTGGTGTGGGTCTCACTCTGGGAGGTACTAGGTAAGTTGGGTCACACACTGCTACAACTATTAGATTGTACACCCAAGTGCAGGTAGCGACGTAGTAAAGTACTTGGTGAATCCGAGGTTGATCCATAGGGACCGAGAATAAAAACACTAACTATAACGAAGAGAAGGAAGTTGATTTTCGCTTTAGCGAATTAAGGTGCTTAAAACAATAATAAGATAAACCTAAGACTTCAAAAATCCCTTTTTAATCAATCCATAATGCTTGATTCATTGATTCAACCTTATAATTCAATTGGAATCAAATAAGGATTTGTCCCAATCGGAAGATGAATAATTAATTCAATATATAATTTCCAACAAAGATGTAAATCTCACATGATTGATATAATCATGAAGAACTAAGCAATTGATCACAGGGAATTTCAAGCATCGAATGTACTTGTAGTTAACAATAGAGCAAAGGATTTTATAGATCAACGACTTTCACCAAACTAATAATCAATCAAATCAATTAAAATTCATCATTCAAATCTCTATTATTGAATTAAAACAAACCAAACATTAAGAATTTATCAAAAGGTTCACCCCTTAGCCTTATCTAAGAGATTAGCGAACCATTGTGCTAATTAGAACTAATCTCAAAGAAGAAAACATTAAAAACTTAAACTAGAAGATGAAGAGGTAGAAGAACAATGAAGAAGAAGAAGATTCCGCCCTTGCTTTCTCTCTCCGTCATTATTATGCCCTAATTGTGCTTAGACACGGATTATATAGTATTCCGCTTGGATTATAAACAAAAACCCGCACTTACACAAATTCCTGCGTCCTTTCGGTCGATCGAAATGGACCTTCGATTAACCGAAAACTATATAGCGTTCGTCGGTCGACTGGAACATACCTCAGTTGACCAAAGTCTTCACAGCATGCTTCGTTTGATCGAGAAAGATAGTTGCATGAGATTAAAGGTACTCGATTAACAATATTCACTGTGGAAAGTGACCGATTCTTTTGATCTTCAAAACTTGATTTCTTTCAACATACTTGATCTTTATCTCCTTTGGGCTTTTAAACTTCATGAGTGGCTCGGATCATCTTAGACTTCTAATAATCTTTTGCACAATGAAAATTCATTGAATGAGGGCCAATGCCAATTTATCATTGATATGCATAGAGATGTACAAGAGACAAGTTAGCTCGGTCAGCTTAGTCAGCTTGCTTGACTTAACTCGAAAAAGCTTGACTCACCTCGGCTCGAAATTGGATTCAGACCGAGTCGAGTTGGTTTTTGGAGCTTGAAAAAATTTCGAGCCGAGTTCGAGCTTACCCGAGCTCGACTCGACTTGACTCGACTCGGATCGAACCTCAACTCGAATCGACTCGGATCAAATTGGCTCGGTGACTTGGTTATTTTGATATTGATGTTGCTCGCCAAGTGTTTGATGAAATGACTCAACGAAGTGTTGTTTCGGGTGCATGCATTCTTCGCGGGATTGGCTAGTGGCGAGGAAGGAATGGATACGAAATAAATCATCACAAAAAAAAAAATAAAAAAATCTTTACATTATAAGACTGCCCTCATATCTTGATTTTGATGTTGCTCGCCGAGTGTTTGATGAAATACCTGTAAAGTGCTGTTAATGTTTTGCATTCTGTGAGAAATTGAAGATGCATTCTGTGTTTGAGAAAATGTCGCACAGGCTCTAACTCGGCTCAAATTGGCCCGAGTTGCTGACCGAACCGAGCCGAGATTGAGCTGGGGTTAGCTACTGGCCAAGCCAAGCCGAGCTATGCCAAGCTCGACTTGTGTATAGCTCTAGATATGCATGAGAAAAGAATGCGAAATTGAGGATAATCATGCACAATTAGGCAATTATCACACACCTTTCGTTTAGTTTAGGGTGTCGTTTGAGGCCTTAGTGTGGTTCTGAGCAAGTGGATTTTGATGTTAATCTAGTCGAGTTCCTGTAAGTTTGGGGCTGCCATAAATTGGATTTTTGGGGCTAAGGTGCCTGAAATGATTTCCATGCCATCGATTTTGTAGAATTTAAGAAATAAAGATAGAACTCCCTAAAATAGTCCCTTATTCCAATTTGATGTTATCTAGGCAACCTACCTAGGATGGGATGTCTACACAATTCGTCCAACATTTGTGAAGCATTCATGCAAGCCAGTCCAAACTGAAAAATTATGGAACCATTGAGGATCATGAACAGGCCGAATCACACTTATTTGATGATCTTAACAGGTGTTTATTGGAATGACAGATAGGTGAATTATCTTTTTTACCTATTGTCGGTTCACATGGATGTGTAGCGGAGCTTTATTAAACTTTTATGGTATGGAATGGTTGATGCCAAAGTTCATTGCTGAGTTCTTCGAGTCATGGAATTGTGGGGTCTGGAAAATTGGGAGGATCCTGTGGAGATTGTCAATTGCTATTGTGTTGTGGATATTTTGGAAAGAATGGATCCATAGGAACTTTAACAATGTAGCGGAATCCTTAAATGATGTCGTCCACATGGCCAAAATAAGCCTGATCGTGTGGTTGCTTTTTTTAAAGGCTTTTACAGATGTTAAAAGGGTTACGGATATTAAAAGTAGAGCTGTCAGCCAGTAGCTAACCCCAGCTCGAACTCGGCTTGGCTTGGTCCTCAAGCCTACTGGCCAGCTTGGCTCGGTTCGGTCAGCAGCTCGGGCCAGTTCGAGTCAAGTTCAAGCCTCTGCGACTTTTTCTCAAACAGAGAATGCATCTTCAATTTCTCACTAAATGGATAACAGTAACAACTCTTTACAGGTATTTCATCAAACACTTGGCGAGCAAAATCAAAATCAAGATATGAGGGCAATTTTATAATGTAATGTTTTTTTTTAGTGATTTGTTTTGTATCCATTCCTTCCTTGCCACCAGCTGATCCCACGTAGAATGTACGCACCCTGAAACAACACTTCGTTGAGTCATTTCATCAAACACTCGACGAGCAGCATCAATATCAAAATAACCGAGTCACTGAGCTGATTTGATCCGAGTCGAGTCGAGTCGAGCTCGAACTCGGCTCGAAATTTTTTGGAGCTCCAAAAACCAGCTCGACTCAGTCCGAATCCAATTTCGAGCCAAGGCGAGTCGAGCTTTTCCGAATCGAGACGAGCGAGCTGACCGAGCTAACTCGACTCGTGTACAGCTCTAATTAAAAGGGATAGGCTTTGATAAGGGTTTCGCAGTTGTATTTTGAGTTCTATAGGTGGATGAACCCTCATCATCCCTCTTTTGCTTGATGTTGCAGCTCTCTTTCCTTCTCAATAAATTTCGTTTCCTATAAGTGCCTGTTTGGATTTGTTGAAACACAAATTGAATCGAGGAAACGTTGTTTCTGCAGAAACGTGCTTTTTCAAGTATGTTTTTTGTTAATTTCATGGAAATGACATTTCCGTTTCCTCCCCATTTCCTGGAAATTGCCTTATTTTCTTTTCCTCGCCCTCACTTAGAAATGGCGTTCCCTGAAATTTTGGCAAAAAGAGAGAATGGCCTTTGGTCTCCAATGAAACTGTACACCACCTGTTACAGGAGCAGCGTGAAGTACTCGAGCTCTGTGGGCCCACCATGATGCTTTCGTGACATCGACTCTGTCCATCAGTTGTGACACCTCATGCTAGAACCCAAGTCCAATAATTAGGCAGATTCAAAACTCAGATGGGTCACATCATAAGGAACTGTGTGGATGGGGGGTGCCCACCATAAAAGGCTTTTTGGGGGTCCCATCTTGTTGTTTATATGGCATCCTATCTATTCATCAGATGTGCCAAACTAAGATGAAGTGGAGCGGCACCCCAAAATTCAGCCTCATCCAAGAAACAATACAAGACAAATCACACGAATCTAGAGTTTGTAGGCTCGATTTTATATTCTGTGATGTGGTACTGTGACCTAGCCCAGTTTAGGATCAAGATAATTTTTGTTATGTACATTGAATATGAGGTTTTTGCACTTGGTTGTAATCAACCTATGTAATAATCTATTACATTGCACTTGTGGGAATTTTGTGCTCTCATTGGCTCATTGCCGGTCTCAAGCCAGATAAAGGAGGGTAGCATCTAGTCGGCAGCTGGCTTCAAACTTGTGCCATAACTTCCAACATGAATCCGAACAATATTGACCTATGCTCTAACTGAATTTATGGCCCTTGATTGAGTGGAATGGTGGAAAAAAATTCATGTAGTCAACCCCAATTAGTTGGGATAAGGCTTAGATGATGATGATGATGTTGTTGTTGAATATGAGCTTTATCAACTAATGAACCGATTGTATTTCACATACGCATCATATCGGGGAATGGTGGGGCTTCCATTTTGAATGTGCAGTTGATCCTTGCCCACTGCAGCAGACAGAACACTACATCCTTCATAACCATTATAACATACAGGAGAGGCTTGTTCTAATAGATTGCTATTGCCGATTTCTTTCCATAGTTACTTGTGAACTCTTGTTATGGAGTTATCATCTCCAATCAAAGTGTCCATACTATCAAGCTGTTTGCAATTGCCAAGAACATGTTAGTGACTTGTCAGCCATTCTCTCTAAAGACTAACAACTCCCCATCACAGGCAAAGTGACAAGCCTCGTTGCCAAGAAAGATCTGGCTTTGGCGACCCGAATTGAGGAGGCCATGAGGAAGAACGAAAGCCTGGAATTGCTGACGGCAGATAATGTCAGATGGGAAGTGGCCAAGACTCAAATGAATGATCACAAGGGAAAGAAACCAAATCTAGTGAAAGTTTCAAATCAGAAAACCAAGGGTAAAAGTGTGCCGACCAAGTCATCCAAATCCAGCGGGAAGGCAGTTCAAACATCAGCCCGTAAAACTTCAGTAACCAAGACGGGGAAAGCATCCGCACCATCCAAAACTAGGAAAGCAGTCACAGTTTCAAAGCCGTTGAAGTCTCCGGTAAGTAGCTCAAGGAAAGAATCTATGAATGGGAAGAAGCGAACTGAAAGTAGAAAATCAAATGCTGTGAAAACTACCCCATCAAAGCTCAACATTGTTGGATTTAGAGGACGCAGTTCATCTATGAAGAAACAATCGTCACGGCTCAGCTAATGTGAGTAGAATTTTGAGATGTTTTCTGCCTCTTTAACCCATGTAAATGCTCTCATGCACTTGCTTATGTTTCAGTTGAAAGAATGTTTTGTTTCTTCTGTAGTGTTTGCCTTTGTTTCTGCATTTTTGTGGAACAGTCACACATGCATGGCTTTTGCACACAATCTCATACCTCTCTCTATGATGAGATATGTGACTATGGGCTTGCAAGGGATGGGGTTTTTCGCTTGGTGCAGCAACCATACAGCTGGGTTTATCATATCCTGTATTGTGGATAGGTCATGTTCATATCCTGTATTGTGGATAGGTCATGTTCAATGATTCTAATCTTATGGGCAAGCATTTTCACCTGAATGGACTCTCTCTCTCTCTCTCTCTCTCTCTCTCTCTCAGGCCAAGCATGGTTGGATAATCGTAACCATACAAATAAGAAAAAAGATGACAAGGTAAAAATGGTATTATTGTGGCTTTTGTAGGCCCTTATTTGAGTGGTCTTGATTATCCCGATCAGGGTGGATCACTCCAATGGTCCAAAGGTGGGCCACTTCGGTTTCACATGAATTCACACCCTTCCTGGCTCTCAAATATGATATCAAAAGGTTATACTACCATCAATAAAGGGTGCGATGCCCACTTTTCATCCCTATCCTTGGTCCTTGAGTTTGGACAGATTGGGAGCGTTAGATTGGTTATGTGAACTATTGGACGGAAGGAGCTCTGTTGGTGGGGATTCCAAAAAGTCATCCGGATATTAAAATCCTAACCCTTGTATCAGTGGCCTTAAAATAGACGGTTTGGTAGAAGATCATGATGATTGCAGGAAGAGTATACAGCAAAGCAAAGGTCTATATTAGACCAGAAAAAACTGAGCAAATATTGGATGGCTACGAGCTTCCGATCTTGGGTTCTTTTTTGGGGGCTGCCCCATCTACGGTTTAGCTCTGGATCGTTGATCTGTGAGCCCCACTTATCCAAACTCAACTCGACACTATCCTCGGTCGAGGATCGTATAACTCGTCCTTCCAATGCATAAAATACCCCCTCTCCCGTACAACTGCCAAGGCAGACCGTTGGCTTGTACGGTACACTTGAATCTCACTCTAGAGCCTGGCATCGAGTCGGACCGAGTTAGGGCTGACCTGACTCGATCTGGTTTTGAAATAGGCCTGACCCAAACTTGACTCGACTCGGTACCGAGTCCAGCGTGCCAGAACCGATCCGAATCGGGTCTGGCATGAACTAATCTGAACCAAATCTAACTTGATAAAAAAAAAAGCACCAAGTCAGTTCGAGTTGGCACTGATTTGGATAGATAGAGAGAGAGAAGGTGGTGATGGTGGTGGGTGGTTGATTGGAAGAGGAGGATGAGGGAGGAAGAGAGATTTGAAATCGGGTCGGGTGTAGGGCTAGAAATACTTAAAATTTAGGATTTTTTATTATATATATACTTGAATCAAGTCGAGTTGGTTTCAGATTGAGTTAAGTTTGACTGGAGCGAGTTTCGGGTCAAGTTACTGGGTAACTTAAACTCGACTTGATTTGAGTTTGGATTGGGCAAAGCTTACTCAGATCAGACCGACTCACCCATTCGGTTCGGATCGAGTCAGGTCCGAACGAGCCGGACAAGTCTAGTCGTCCGGTGCCCAGCTCTATCTCTCTCACACGACCGGAGTTGTCTTCAACATTGTAGGTAATTGCTACAATACCCTAGCTCTACGGGGCCAACATTACTGTAAATTCAAAATCCACTCGGTCGATCTGATGAGTCTTCTCATTTTCACCGTACAGACAAAAAAGAAGAAGAAATCATTCGGTTCCAAAACTCAGGTGGGCCAAATCGCGGGGAGTAATGTAAAATCACGCCTGAAACCCTAAGTACATGCGACGTGGGCAGGCTGAGTTTTTGTTGCTTCCCTTCTTCTAGGTGAGACGCACCGGGCGAATGGATTGGATGAATATAAACACCATGCCTGACCCCACACGCCAACCGCATCTGTTCCTTGTGGTGTGGCCCACTTGAGTTGTGTATGGGGCTGATTTTCTGCCCCATGGACTAAACACCAAGGACGCACCTGCTGGACAGCGTGGATGTCACACGTATGACGGTGGGCCCCACGGAGCTCGCGTGTTGTATCCGCGTGTGCACAATTTCAGCGATCACTCTCTGACCTTTCCAATGAATGTCAACCATTAATCATATTTGCTCTTAACCGTCCGTTTGAAGGCCACTTTCGGAAGGCTATGATTCTCCATTTTAGGTGAATTTTCATGTGGGCGGTCGGTATTAGGCACCCGATAAGATGGGACGCGGATTGGGTACTACCACCACCAGTACATAGCTAGAGACGGACGATCCCGTTGTTAGGGTCTCTGTGGGGCCCACCGAGTTATATTTGTTTTATCCTAGCCATCCGTTCATTTTCATAGATCATTTTAAATTTTGATCTAAAAAAGAAGCAGATCGAAGACTCTACTGGACCGCACCACAGGAAACAGTGGGGATTGAACGCCGACCGCTGAAAACCCTTGAGGCCACATAAGTTTTGGATCAAGCTGAAATTTATGTTTTTCCTTCGCCCAGGTCTATGTCACCTTATGAACAGGTTGGATGGAAAATAAACAGTGGGCCCTAAGAAGGTTTCAACGGTGCGGATCATTATCACCAGTGCTTCCTGTGGTGTGGTCCACTGGAGCGTTCGATCTGCCTCCGTTATAAACTCAAGCGCTAAAATGATCTGTCAAATGAATGGACGGCTTGGATAAAACACATGCTAGGGTGGATCCCACGGAGCCCCTGACAGGACCCTATCGTACCAGGATTCAGACTGCTCTTATCATTTCCAAAGAAATACTGTGGGTGTTTTTTTTTTTTTTTTTTTTAAAATGGAGATGGCACTATATACGAAGTCCTAAAATCATATTTTCGTTATTCGGAGGATGAAAATGTTACCCGCTTACAATTGTCATTCATACAGCAGGCTCTTGTCTCAAAAACGTGAAAAGTCTTGCAGGCTCTTGTCTCAAAAAATGAAAAGTCAATTTAAAAATGGACTTAAGCTTCGGGTCATTCCTTAGCCAACATGATCTTCAGTTTAATGGGACAGTTGTGAACCTATGGAAGGGATTCTTCAAATTTTTTTGTTTGGAGATGTTTGTCGACACTGAGTTTGTGGGTTAATTTTGAACTCTTTTGTTTGGTGTAGTCCATCCATGATGAGATTTATCTTCAAACTAATTAGGTTGACTACATGAAATTAAAATCTCTTACAAACGAAAGGAATGGATTTGCTTCAAGTCAACCTAGTAAGCTCCACAATAAATGGAGATATGTTCAAAACGTAGGTCAATTCCGCATGAGGACCATTTTGCCGTGTCTTCTTTCCTTTTTTTCTTCACTTCCTAGGATCACATGAAGCTAAAGCTTTTGCGACAATTGATAGTTGTATGGTCAAAGTTCGCATTCTCTAGGCAATGACAGAAAACTCCAGTCAAGCTTCATCGAAGTTCAGATCACTCTCCCACGGAAAAAAAAAAAAAGAAAGAAAGAAGGTTTTCTTTGAAGTTTTCTATCCACAATCTACGAAGTGGAAGCTATGGTAAGCAGAAGTAAGTTTTTGTGTTTCTTTATTTTGCCTTTGTTGGTGGACATGAATGGTGGGAGTTTGTGAAAGAGTGGAGGATCTGGTGTGAGTTTGTGAAAGGGTGGAGGGTGTGGTGGTTCTTTTATAGATACTGTAGATTTTTCTTATTATATAAATGGTTAGAGTTTTTGAAAGGGAGGAGAGTGTTGAGCTCTCCTTTTTTTTTTTTTGTTGTTGTATAAATGGTTGAATAACATGGATCGTGAATATTCACTGTGGAACAATGATATTCACTATGGACTGTGTATATTAACATTGGCCAACTGATATTCACTATGGATTGCATATAATATCAGCGGGCCAATCTTAATATTCGCGGTCCATAGCGAATATCGGTAGAATTCACTATGGACCGCAAATATTAATATTGGTCTGCTTATATGCATTGTTGTGGACACTGAAAAATCGACGCCCACCCTTCTGGTGTATAGGTTTGGTATTTGTGGAAGGAGGTGATTAATTTCAGAATCCCGCAGTCGGTTAAAACCCGCGGAATACGTAAGGTTGGAGAAATCCAAAGACTCTCCTACCTTAGATTGATTCCTGGTCTGCAATTCAGGATTTCGGGTAACGGACCTCGGTTACAAAGAGGGAAGGTGTTCGGCACCCTCTTTGCTCGTACGACTGTACGGTTTCTACTTAGTGTGGTAAGAAATCTCAAGGGATGAATGATATGGTCGGATTAGGACTAGGCACACGTGAATTTCTGATGTGGAAAGATAAGAGGTTTCGACAAGCCACAGAGCATACGTCTAGTAATGTGTCTAGAAAGTAGATGTGATGATACTTATGCCAAAACGAAGAAAAGTGGACTAGATCGTTAGGAATTTTTTATGTGGTAGGATCCGATGTACGGCAAGTCACAGAGCATACGTTTACTAGAAATCTAGAGGAGTAGGGGGGTTGAGAAGAGAATAGATGTCATGATAAATGCTTGTATGTAAAATGAAATGTTCTTTGGCTTGCTCTTGAGATAACTAGAATATGGAGTACACCATGACCAATCCGGGCTAGATTGAGGGGTTGAGAAGAGAATAGATGTCATGATAAATGCTTGTATGTAAAATGAAATATTCTTTGGCTTGCTCTTGAGATAACTAGAATATGGAGTACACCATGACCAATCCGGGCTAGATTGAGGGGTTGAGATGGTTGAGGTGAGGCTAAGATGTGGCTGAAAAAATAGAATCTTAGAAACTTGGAGCTCCTTCTCACCCTCTCTCTCTCTCTCTCTCTCTCTCTCTCTCTCTCTCTCTCTCTCGGATTCCCCCCTTTAAATGTGAAGAGGAGAGGGCTACTTATAGCATTTTGTGATGGCATTGTTGTAATTGTTAGGTTTAGAAGGGGTAAAAGCTGACATGACAGCTTGACATTGGTTGAGGAGAGAGGAATGCCACATACCATGCTTTCATAAGCTCTTGGTCTTAGTAGGATGGTAAATAAGGTAGGCTGGAGGGGTAAATCTATAGGAAAGTTGACTTTGGGATGAGAGACAACTGTTGCTTGGAGGACACATGTCTCGCGTGTGGAGGTAATTGGATTATCGCTGGAGGTAGTCAGACTAGTCAGACTACCGCCCGGGCCTGGTTCGGGCTAGGCCTTGTGTAACGCTCTGAAAATCAGGGGTCGAGCAAAGCTCAGCTCCCGAGTTCTAACGCATCACTTATGCAACACAGATAATGATGATTATGATGAGAGCATTGAAACATGAATGAGATTATACCAAAATAACATATCATGCTCCAGAGATAGTTAAATTTATAAGCGGAAGACTGTGATAGATATGTAAAATATATAAATTGTGGTGAGTCTCCAGAGTGTGATAATGTAACCAGGTTAATTCATTTCAAGTACAATTTCAAATTATACCAAGTTGTGTAAGGTCATCTAGTCAATATCCCAGAAAGCCCCATCGATCAGGACACAGCTCACAGGAACCCACCTGAAACTGCATAAAGGAGGAATCCTCCTTATCCTTATAAAAGTCCGACTCCGCTTCGCATCATCGCCATCATCTGAAACTCAAACAAGTCTGGTTGGAGTGTACAACACCGTCCCGTAATGTGGGAGTGAGTGATCAACTCAGTGGAACAATAAAGCATAGGTTAACATGTTATCAAAACAGTCAAGCAATAACGATAAAGCAGTACAATCAACATTCCTAAGTACTCTTGTTAATGCAAGTATGAAATGCAGTCATGATGTATGCCCTCACCAACATACTCCCTCATGCGACACCATCTTACGTCCGCGGCATGCTTTCATTCCTCAGTGCTCCACATCTTCCAGGCACATGCAGTGCGATGATGAGCATGATTACCGAGTTGTTATTAGTCCATTTCAAATAGCAGGATTGAGAAACTAAGGTACCTCCCTTGTATCATTCCCAAACATGATCCATTCTAGGGTCATCAAACCTAGATAATCTCATACGATAGTGTGGTTCTAGGGCGCTGCAAAGGCTGCCAGGACTGTTACACATAATCGTTACACCACTCCCCCATTACCTTTTTAACGGTTCATCACTAAATTGATACAGGCCTAGTTCATACTCTATTCACCGCAGCAAAACTCGTCACCTCACCGCAAATTCAAAGTATGCTCGAGGCCACTACAAAGGGCTCGTCACCAATCAGTGTAGGCCGACAGCTCGAATATAGTGTCCCATACCACCATAATCGGCTCACGAGTCTGATTGCTCAATGGACACTACGGGGAGGCACGTGGCCCCAGCGTAGGCCGACAGCTCGACCACGGTGTCCCATACCACCATGCCCGGCTCATGAGTCTTAGCGGATCGAGGTACCATGGTTAACGGGATTTCACTGGTAAGTTTGGTACCCTATGTTCAAGCAGAGGCGTCCAAACATGGGGATCATACATAAGACAGATCGGGTTGCTTGACCAGCTCGGCTAGCTCGAGCGCACAACATGTTGAATGATATGAAGCGCATAAGCACTTCGTGTGGCCAGCCACTATCGCCAATCGAAGTACGACTCGGGTTCGTCGAACACATCTCACGTGGCGAATGAATCTCAGCCACGAATTCAATTTCGTTTTCGATTGCCTGGACTATAATCATAGCCCCAAACACAATCAATCCTTTATTCAGAAGCATGTAGAGTAAAGCAAAATAAACAAAGTAATTCAAGCATGTTAACAAACATGTCATAAAGCATGTTACAAGCACAATATAAACAAGCAATACAAACACATATATTTCATAGTAAGCGATTAAATTAAACAAACAACATGGAGGAAATCATATACATCTCTAAGGTAGTTGAGAATCCCATCTCAACACCCTTATACATTACAATTTACTAACTACTACTCATTCAGACATTTCAACAAACACTTTAGATTACATACATCAACATACCTGACGTATGTTGATCACATAGGTATTAGGCCAAATCCTTTCACTAGGGAGCTGCCCCATTTGTAACACGCGTGCACCCACGACGGATAGTCATGGCAAGCAGGAATCCAAGTTCCATATTCATTCAGTCATTTCCACAAACACTTGGGCTACACATTTTAACATATCTAGTATATATTAGCCGTGGCGTGATTTAGGGTAAATCCTTTCGTCAAATGGGTATCGCCTATACAACAATCATGTATCCATGACAATTACTCATGGCAAGCATGAATGCGAATTCTATACTCATTCGGTCATTTTCACAAACACTTAGAATACACTCTTTTAACATACATAGCGTATATTAGCAAAAACATGTATTAGGGCGAATCCTTTCGCCGAGTGAGTATTATACATATATATAGCATGTTCATACAGTAATTAATCATGGCTAACATACTTTCAAAATTTATACGTATACGGTATTTTCTACAAATACGAGGAATACAGTATATTCAACATAGTTAACGTATAACTGAAAAACGAAACGGACAGCACTTTATACATGTGCAATTGCATGCAGATCATGAATCTATCATTATCTGACATTGAAAGCATTGAAAACCATAACCTATACATCTAAAGTCCGCACCTTTTGTCGTAGAATCATAACGAGTTCGATAGGTTTGCTAGGCTTTCGCCTACGATGATTTGGCGACCTAGAGAATGAGATAGATTAGCTATTTCATCATTTGCAATGTTTACAACCCTAGATCAGATTAGGGTTAGGGTTTCTTACCTAGAAATGACGCCGGAATCACCGGGAAAGCGATTAGATCGGAGTAGTTAAGCACGTATAGCGGCAGGAAGACTCTCCCACATCTCCCACACTTTCTCTCTCTTTTCCTAGGGTTTTTCTCAAATTCGTATGACTGAATGAGAGAGGGCTTTAAGGTCCTTATATAGGCCCAAAACTTTCCAAAATAGACTCCAGGTCAAGGTATACTTAGGTTATAGCCAAGGTGAGGTTGTTTCGTCTCAACGGAGTACTTCTGGCGGCCCCTTTTCTGTGGACTTAAGCTCACTAACATTGGATCTAGGTATGGCTAAGTTTTCATTTCAGTCGGAATTCCAGATCGCAAATGGCGGACCAGTTTCAGTTCAACGGTCACTGAATCTCGATCGGAGATTCCGAGTACATGGATATGTTTGGAGAAATATCCCTGATCCGAGGGTATAATTTGGCCTGGTTCTGATGGTTTGATTGCTTATATTTGGCCCGCAAGCGACAAGTCTCAGATTACTTAAATTTATATTTTATTTCTAAATATTTTCACCTTTCTCACACTCTTTATTCCGGGCTCAAGCGAATTGCACTGGGACACTATCTGGATTTTATTTTCGAGATGGTTGTCAAGCCCAGCAAGGCGGTCCTAATTCCTTAACTTCGTGTTAATCGGACTTCTGACGTGCGGTCCAGATCTGAAACGGAGTTTCAATGTGCTCCCGAGAGCAACTGGGTAATGAGATTGATCCTAGATTTTAGGGTAACTTAGCGTCAATGATTCTACAAGTTTTAGGTCTTGCAGATCGTATTTAAAGTGGATTAAGCGGATTTCGTACTAATCTAGTTTAACACTTATTTACTTGTGAAGGATAAGGTAGTGAAAGTGAGATTTGTGAAGGAAATGGGTTAAGAAGCGATTTTAGACTGTGGGATTAAGTTCTGATATGTGAATAAGGTGTCAGGAGCAACCCATTGCCAAGGACGTCTAATTTCAGGTTGGCAAAAATCTGGGATGTTACACCTTGACCGATGGGTTTTATCTGATGTTCGGATTTGTCCAGTAGTCCACTTTTCAGGCTTTTAAGCTCAGATGGGTGTGCTTTGGCTTTGAATGATGACTCGTGATGGCTCAGGTCAGGATTAGGGTTTTGGATTAGGGTTTGGTTCTGGGATTAGAGTTTGGGTCAGGGTTTGGTTTGGATTAGACCATGGTTCTCGGATTGTTCTACCTTTCTCAAGATATCAGCCCGGGTGGGGTGTCTACAGATGCCCCTCTTTAGCTGAGGTTGCGAGCAACCGAGCACCAAAGAGAGTGGACACCCTACCCTTCTAGTTAGAAAAGGTAGTGGTTCGAATCTGTTGCCTACCATTGTATTATTGTCAGTTGACTGTTTGGAAAAGAGATGACTTGTACATATCATGAGGGTTTGAGAAAAACGTTGTGATTGTCCCTGTGCGTTGATGCGGCATTACGGGTCACCAATCACAACTCTTTCAAGTCAGATTGTTAATAACATTGGATGGTAAGTCTGAAAAGTAGGGCCTCTGTACGTTCCGCGGATTTACGAGGAGTCCTGTACTGTCCGTTTCCTTTGCTACGTAATCACCCTAGGAATAGATGTTCCGTTTGATCGTCAAAGTGATTAGCTGCCCTGCACGTTCTGCGGCCTTACGGGGAACTCACTACATCGACTTGGATTTGGTCAGATTTTCCAAGCATCCTGGACTACGTATGTGCAGGTAATCTTTTATAATGCAGTCTGCTGATTCTAATACTTTGGTTACAATGAATTGTCTTCACTTTGAGTTTGATTATTCTTTCTACAGATAGATCAAATCATTTTTACTTGCATTCGATTCGTACGACTGTCTAGATATGAAAATTGGGTCAATCGCACTTGTATCATGTACGGATTCGATCATCCTCCGGGGAAACTGGAAGGAACCGAATTTTATTTCGTTGTTTGCACTGACCGCAACTGGAGAATATAGAAGATTCCTCAGTGTACTGCATGCTGCGTGCATTTTTTGAAAATTTTTTGTTTGAAAATTATCCTCTTTGGAACTAGACTCCTTGGGGATTTTATTTGAAAATATTTTTAATTTTTTTGTAAAATATCTGTTCGATCTCGCGGGTGAGCGTCGTCGTTCGGTTTTTATTTGCGCAAGTTAAGTAAACAGTTACGTTGCTTCCACTGATGACTTGGCGGGGCTCGCAGTTTTTTATTTGAAATATATATTTTGAGATTTTTTTTTTAAAACGTCCGTCCAATTGCGCGGGAGGGCGTCGGCGTTCGAATTTTATTGTGTAGTCAGATGGTCTCCACTAATGAATTAATGGGGCATTAACCATGATTTATTGTATTTTCTTTCTCATTTTTTTATAATTATTTTCGAGCAACTGTCATGCATGTGAGGATATAGCCCGTCGTCTAGCGGTGGGGCGGTGATATGATGAGAGCATGATCGCATCGCGTTGTCTGGAGAGAGACGAGGTCTTGTACCTGTGCATGGAGGTAGAGAGACTTAGGCAGAGGTTATTGATGTACGAGGGATAGGATAGAGTCTTACCTTTTGATCCCCGACTTTGTTAGCTGCTTGTCCTGTATATGCACAAATGCTTTTGTTTTGTTTTGTTTTGTTTTATTTTTTTTTTTTTTGTAAAGAAAGGAAAGCGATGTATAGAAAGACTTTTTTGAAAGGATTGAAAATTTTTGTTTATGCCAAATTTGTCGTTGTTTGCTTGTGTTTGGATGATTGGGATCAGAACATTGAATTTAGCCCATGTTGAATCCGGTATTCTGAGTTGTTTACCAGGGATCTCTGTTTCCTGAGAGTAGCGCATATTAGGATCATGCCCCTTGGATTTGGGTAGAGTCTGACAGAATTCTAGTCCATGACTTATCTCTTCCTTGTGATTCTTTACTTTGCTTGTTGCCTTCGCTTCTTCTGTACATACACTTTTTTATAATTTTTTTGCTTTTGTTTTCTAGCCATTTTTGCTCGTAGCGCCTTTTAAGGTTTCACCATGACTGGCTTTCCCGTTATTTTTATCCGTAGCGTCCTTTCGGATTTTCACTGCGTCCTGGGTTTTCGCTCTTGTCTGCCCCTTGGTAACTGTGCTTTTCTTACCCTTGGTGCCTTTTTAGGTTTTCACCAAGTCCGCATATGCCCGTTGTTTTTACTCGAGGTGCCCTTTCGGGTTTTTACCTCGCTCGTTTCGCTTAGACATGTTATTTTTCTTTTGATTTTTCTTTTCAAGTAACAAAAGCGGGGGCTAGATTCCATTCATTGTCGGCCGATTGGTGAGCTGCCTGACTTTGTCTTCAATCACAATCATGAAGCTGCTGACATTGGGGTAAACAATCCTGAGGGGAAAACGAGCTGGCGAATTGTGTTCTCACTCATTGGGTTTGACTTTTTTTTGGATTGCGCACTTTATCCGTCTATTTTTTTTTGTTGACTGTGCGCTTTATTTCTCTTTTTTTTTTTTTGGTCTGCGCGCTTTATTTATCTATTCTTTTTTTTTACCCTTTATTTTTTTGGAACACTTATTGGAGGGAAGGAATGATGATGGAACGTACCTCAGGATGCTAACCTCTTATTGTTTGATTCAGCTTTACGATTGTAGTTGTTGACATAGTCAGGTAGGCTTACCCGTGATACATGTTCACGTTGTCGGCGTCGGTGGGCTCTGGAAGATCTTTGCCTTTAATGATGGTGAGACGAAAGGCATTTCCCGGAAAAACTTCGTGAACGATCATCCTAGGATAGCTTGGACTTGCCCCCTGGATCTAGTAGGCGCAAGGGTAAGATATGCATTATCATCATGTTGCTAACCTTTCTTTTAGACTTGCTTGTCGTTGGTCCTAGCAATCGTCGTACACTTTATGTCTGTAGTTGGTTGTATCGAGATTACCACCAATCATTTTCTTTGACTTCTCTTTTTCATCGGTACCAATGATGTAGGATGTTGTCGACGCCTACTTTTGTCTGCCACGAGAATGTACTCATGACCATTGGATGCCTTTGGGGTCATTCTTTTGATGATGTCACACCCCATAATGAAGAGGGATTAGGGTGTTGTCAGGTTATAAAGACTCAAAGCATGCACATGGATCCGTTACGCAAGCTTCGAATACTTGAAGCACTTCCTAACATGTTGCAATAGTCTGTCTCCATCGTGGACTTTAGACATGATCTTGACAGATTTGCTTTATGGGCTTGACTTCAGGCCTCATAGTAGATGGTGTATGACTAGCTCTTCATTCGACCTGGGTAAGGCTTTATAGGAGAACGTGAGGTTAGATAACCCTAGCCTTAAGAATTCTGTCGTCCTCTGCTTGTACTCAAGAAGCAATGATTTCTTGATACGTATGTTCTAGGGAGCTCAAGGGATCCCAAGTTCACAATTTCAAAATCATCCATAACGACATTGGCCTTTGTTTCGAACTTTCTGAGGGAATCCTCTAGCTCGAGAGTTGGATCATCATTTTCCACATCCTGGGCTTCGTACAAATCCATGAGTTTGAAGTCTAACTCTAGATCGAAATCATGTGAGTTGACTTTAAACTTTGTAATAGACGCATTTTACACATTATTGCTTGTGAGTTTTGAAAGATTTTCTATTGTTTTTGTGTTTTGAGAAATTTCTGATTTTTTGGATTTTGACAAGTATTTGAATTTTTTAGCATTTCGAAAATATTTAATGTTTTTGGCTTTTTGAAAATTTTTGATTTTTTTTTTTTGAGAAAGACGATGATGTGAACCAGGGATTGTCTTATTCGGCTTGGGGAGCGAAACACTATTTATTTTTATTGTGTCGTCTTGGGGATTGCGAACCAACTATCGCCTTGCACTCCCTCCCCTCAGAAGGCAGGGCCAAACAGATCAGCAGGTGGGCCCTCATTGTCGTGCCCAAACATCATAATGAATTCGAGATTGGGCTCTAAGTTGGTGTTGGATGTCACTTTTCTCGGCTCATTCCTGATGCATTGTAAGCCTTTGGATTCTTTCAGCTCAGGTAGGATCTAGACTGTGGTCCAGTTAATCAGAGGCAATTCTTGCCCCTTGCTCGAGTTATTTCGAAATAGCCCAGTTGGGCTCATTTTGTTCATTTGATCCTCCACGGTGGATCTTAGCTTGCCCACTGGATAGATGATCCCCTCCTTGATAGATTTGATTGATGTGTGGATGAAGGGATCATCCTTCTCTTATCGATTTTGCGCTTCTCTGGTGTCACACCCCAAACCCGAAAATCGGGCTCACAAAATTCTCGATTGCTGAATCCGGTGCCGACAGCCTCCGCAGTACTCCATTCTCGGCTCCTAGTGCGCATACACCAGATTCCGATCCTGGAATCCTACAAGGAGGATTTTCCAACGTACATTTGCGTCGTAATAAGCATAACCACAAGTTTACCCAAATCACAAAGGCAACATCATCATCACATATTCACTAATATAAACATTTGAAAACAGTGCTGAAAGGGAAATACGTATATCAAAATCAAAGCTCCTGAAGGCCGCTACACGCTCCAAGCTCAACGCTGCTGCAACCTAACGCCACCTGCACGCATCTATCGTGCATAAGCTTATAGAAAGCTTAGAGGGTGGTGTAAGTGTGTGCGATGTACGTGCCGAGTATCCAATATAATGCCATAATCATACAATATCGAAAATATGGGCAAGATCATGAATCATACGATATCAGAGTATGCAATGCGTATCGGCTATACAAATGCGAAATCATAGAGAACTAAATATCAGATGCCTGATGATGCAATGCAATATGTAAATCCTGCTAAGTCCGTCTAGGCCATATAAGTGTAGAAACATAGCAACCCAAAATGTCATATGCCTGCGGATGTAATGCAATATGCATTGCGAATGAAATGACTAAGCTAGAATGTGAAGTCGGGATGATAGCACGTAGTATCGCAGGCTACGGGGTCCATCACAAGGGAATTCTATCCAAACTAGTCCCATACCTAAATTTGGATAGTCAAACACAATGTGGTATACTCTTGATCTTAAGTTAGTCGTGCGCCCCAACCGAAATCCTGACCATTGCGAAGGTACACGTAATAAATAGTTGCACACCATCAGCCCGGGTGGATAGTAAATGAATGAATGAATGAATGAGTATGCAATTCCTGCTCAATAAGTCCATATATCAGTACGGTTCCTCTCTGGGATCATCACCGGGGTCTAGTACACTCCACAATGGCTGCCGCCTCCCTAGCCGCACAACCAGCGAGTGGAAAAGACCTCACTATCCGCCTAGCCAGCCGTCTGCCAATACCTACCCGGCTCGTCGATAGCGGACCCATTTACAAGCTGGTCATACTCAGCCTAGCTTACAACTCCCTCACTCGGGCGGATAAGGCCACACCCCCTCCCAACCGCCATGACATAGTGGGAGACGCGGCTTACTGGTATTCGGCACTCAGGCGCTCATGTATTCACTCGGTCTAGACGTTAGGGCATCTCCTGGCCTCGGAGGTTCTGAGACTTTCACCCAAAGACATCCTAAGTGCCCACGGTGCGAGAACTAAGTATTTTCGGTGTCCCATCTAGCCATCCACGATGTGCCATGACCCTGATGTCGCTAGGGCATACAATGATCATGTCACACATATGCGGGATGTATGAGTCACACCGTACAGTCATGCAGTAATCCCGCGCGTACCACGCGCTTCTGTGGGTAACTCCTATCAATGAGTCGCATAAATAATCTACCCAATGACATATGCAATGATTAATCACTACTCATATCAAGCATACATATGATGCGTATGGGCATGAGTCATGGAGTTACACGAGCATGTTATAAGGTGGTGAACTATCCTCACAACAAAGATGGGCCTAGATGGCCTACACACATCAAGTATGGGCCTATCAATGGGCCCCAGGGAGAGTTATAATGCAACATTTAACCAACATTATACTTACAATGTGGGCGTCAAACCATCATTGCTCCCAAGGCATAGCCCGCCATAAACATCATTACATAAATCGTGGTAGAATGACACATTGCAATGGACTTGTGTACATCCCATTGGGCCTCGACGGATGGACCACAAATACATCAAGATGGGCCTTATATATATCAAGGTGGGCCATCAACGGACGGGCCACAAATACATCAAGACGGGCCTCATCACATCCCCAAAAGACTCATATTGAAGGATCATTTGGACCATACCACAAATAGCAATGGAGATAATAATTTTTCACGGTTAAATAATTCACAAGGCCTATTATAAAGTTTATTTTCCAACCAATCTAATTATAAGGTCATAAAGACCTGGATTAAGAGGGAGAACAATTCCCCATTGATCTAGAACTTCCATGACCCAAATGGGTTTTAATGACAGACGTTCAATCCTCCACTATTTCTATGGTGTGGTCCACTTGATCAATGGATGATCACGTCATGGTGTGGGCCGCCGTAATGTATTTGAGGTCCAACAATTCATAAGTTAACATAGCGATAGATGAAGTGAAAACAAACTACTGTGGCCCTTAGAAGTTTCAACGGTGGTGTCACTGTCCACTATTTAAATGGTGGGGTCCACTTGAACTTTGGATCTGACTAACTCATTTTCCCATGCCATAAAATGATCTCACAAGTGGTTGGACGGTATGGATATAGCATGTGCATCATGGTGGGCCCCTTCGTCCAAACGGTGGACGGTGTGGAAATACATACATCAATGTGGGACCTACGGGCTTGCTGCCATCAAAAGGAGCAGCAATATAGCTGTTGTATGTGCAGCTTGTTGCACTAGAAAGGCGGAGGTGGGTCCCATGAAGGGCCCACCATCATGTATATATAATATAATATATATAATATATACAATATAATATATATATATATATATATACACACACACATTAGGTGCAGCCCCACACGTGGGGTGGGTCCCACCGTCCAGTGCTGTGGATGGTGTGGATAAAACACATGCATCAATGGATCCCATGTGGGGTCCACCATAACGTTTATCTGCCATCTAATCTGTTAATAAGGTCACGCACACCCAGATGAAGAGGAAAAACAAATTTCATAATGGTCCAAAACTTCTGTGACAACCCAAAAGGGTTTCAATGGTAGACGCTCAATCCCACTATTTCCTGCTGTGTGGCCCACCTGAGTACCGCATACAGCTGATTTTTGGGGTGGCCCACTGCCCTAAGGGGGCCTACCAAATGCACGGTGTTGATGTCCAACACACCGCACGGTGGGGCCCATGGCTGGGACCCACGTCCCTAGCCCCTTTCACACCCAAAGGCAGACACTGCCGTTGTGACCTCTCGACGCCAGAAGAAGCACTCGCCGTTCGCTTTTTTTAATTATTTTTTATTTTCATGGGGTTTTTTTTGTAGGTGGGGCCCGCATCAGAAGAATCCACTCCACCTATTGTATTCTACAGCTCATAACAGATCCAACAAGCCCAATATTGAGCATGTTTCGGTGTATAGAAATATTAAAGTAGATTTCAACGGTAAACTAGTATCTTCTATGCTATGGCCCGCCAGATTATCGGATTGGCTTCATTTTTCAGCTCAACGCCTAAAATGAGTCAGAGAATGAAATGGACGGCGTGGATTAAATCCATACATCAAGGTGGGGCCTGCATGAGCGGCCCACCCCAAAACCATTTTTTTCTCTGTTGCAGTTAGTACACCCCACTATCTATTCACGCTTCATGGTGTGGCCTTGTCTAGTGTCCCTGGACGCTGAACGGTTTGAATATAACACATATGCAAGGTGGGCCCCACCTGCAAACGTGCTGCCCAGGTGTAACGCCCTGAAAATCGGGGGTCGAGCATAAGCTCCACTCCCGAGTTCCAACGCATCACTTATACAACATAGATGATGATGATTGAATGTTGTCCATATTAGTGCAGTAAACATGAGTGAGATTATACCAAAACAACATATCATACTCCAGATACAATTAAATAAGCAAGCGAAAGATTGTGTTAGATATTTAAAATATATAAATTATTGTAAGTCTCCAGAGTGTGAACATGTTACCAGGTTAAATATATACATGTATACTCTAAAAATGAACAAAAAGAATATACATGGGTGGTCCAAAAGTGTAAAATAACAAGTGTAATGGCGTCTAATCAACATCCCTGTAACTCCGTCGATCAGAACATGGTCTACATTGACCCGCCTGAGAGCTGCATATAGGAGAAACCCGAAACCCTCCTTATCACCATAAAAGTCTGGCTTCGCTTCGTAAGCATCACCATTATCTGAAACTAAAACAGGGTCTGGTTGGTGTTTAAAACACCGTCCCGTAACGTGGGAGTGAGTGATCAACTCATGAAACTATAAAGCAAATGTTAACATGTTATCAATTCAGTCAAGCAGTAATGATAACGTAATACAACAATCAGATCTTAAGTACTCTTGTTAATGCAAGAATGATATGAAATAATGATGCATGCCCTCACCTACACTCCTTCAGCGACTCCATCTCATGATCGCAGCATGCAACCCTTCCTCAGTTCTTGACCTGCTATGCCAAAGGCACACGTAATGCGGTGCATGCTTGTGATTAGCCAGGTTCTTACTTAGGTTTATTCATACAGCAGGATTGAGAAGCTAAGGTATCTCCCTTATATTAATTCCCAAACAATGATCCATTCTAGGGTCGGTCCTAATAAATCTCATATGATGTTGCGGTTCTAGGTTACTACAAAGGGCTTGTCACCTGATCAGTGTAGGCCCAGTTTATACTCTAGTTGCTATGGAAAGACTCGTCGCCTCAATGCAGTCCTAAAGTATACTCGAGGTCATTACCACCGATGCCCTACCAACTGGCAGTCTATTTTCGAAGGCTCGTCGCCAACTTGGCTGGGGACCATAGCCAGGCTGCACCGGGGTGGGCCTATTTCATACTCGAGGTCACTACAAAGGGCTCGTCACTTGATCAGTGTAGGCCGACAACTCGAATACAATCTCCCATACCATCATATTTGGCTGACGAGTTTGAGTTGCTCACTGGACACTACGGGGAGGCTCGTTGCCCCAGCGTAGGCCGATAGCTCGACCATGGTATCCCATACCACCATGTCCGGCTCGTGACTCTTAGCGAATAGAGGTTTCAAGGTTAAACAGGCTTTCCACTGGTGAGTTTGGTACCTTAGATTCAAGCAGTAGCGTCCATACATGGTGAACATACATCGGTCTAATCGGGTTGCTTGACAAGTTCAACTGGTACGAGCGTACGCTGAATTAATCGACATGGTACCACTGTCGACAATCATCGTACGACTCGGATTCATCAAACGCATCAGATGTGGCGAGACTAATTCGGCCACCCGTTGTAAACCATTACCAATTATCTTCAAGCAATTGTATATGCATGTAGTAACCAAAGACAACATATGACAACTAAAATCAAATATAAATTTCATTTGAGCAATTCAACAAACACATAATATACATGTTAGCATACATATGCATTTAAACCATAAAGCACATAGTAGTGAGGTAGGTTACATAAAGGAAACTGTAACCATAGATAAGGGGATTGAGAATCTTATCTCAACACCCTCATTACATACATTTAAACGAGCATTTTCTCATTCAGGCATTTTATCAAACACTTAGGCCACACATTTCAACATACATGTATTAGACTAGTTATAACATATATCATGGCAAACTTTTTTTACACAGGAGTTGCTACATACACAATAAGCATATATTCATAGTTAATAATCATGACAAGCACAGATTCAAATTCCATATTCATTCAGACATTTTCATAAACACATGGAATACACTATATTCAAACATAGTTCATATATATGTGTAAAGCGCGGGAGACGTCGTATCTAAGCATGTGATAGCAATCAAGTCAGTCATAAATTATTAACTGACATTGAAAGCCTTGAAAACCATAACTTAAACGTTTATAGTTCGTACCTTTCGCCGGTAGACTTGTAATGAACTCAGTTTAAACACTAAGTCCTCGTTTACGGCACAACGACAACCTATAGCATGAAATAGGTTAGCTACTTCAGTATTTACTCTACTTGTATCCCTAAAACAGATTAGGGTTAGGATTTTATACCTACTAACGAAGTCGGAATCGCCGGAATAGCGATACAGACGAGGTGGTAAAGCACGTGGAGCGGCAGGGAAAGATCCCAGGAACAATCTCCCACCTCCTCTCCCACTTTCTTTCTTTTTTCCTTCTCTCTTTGCTCTTTTCTCTCTCCCAGGGTTGCAAAATCGTATGTGAAGGGAGAGAGAGGGTTTAAGGCCCTTATATAGGCCCAGAACTGATGGGAATGGCCCCATGGCCAAGGTATACTTAGGTTATAGCCAAATAGGGGCTATTTCAATCTAACAGAGCACTTCTGGAGGCCCCTTTTCTACATGCGGTCAGACTTAAGCTCCCTGACATTGGATCTAAGTCAGGTTAAGGTTTCGGTCCGATTAGATTTATGGATCGACCATGGCGGACCAGTTTCAATTCAACAGTCATCGTCGTTCAATTAGGGCCACAAGTATATGGACCTGTGTATGAAATTTTTCCTGATCCGAGGGTGTATTTAGGTCAGATTCTGACGGTCTGAAACTTTAGAATTGGCCCGCAAGTAAACAACTCAGTTTACTTAAATCTGAGTACATTTTCTAAAGATATTCACGTTTCTCACACACCTCACTCAGGGCTCTAGTTGTGCATTTCTGGATACTGTTAGGACTTGATTTCTGAGATGGTTGTCAAGCCCAGTAAAATGGTCATATTCGTATAGTTTCGTGGTCACCGGACTTTCGACGTGCGGTCCAGGTCCGATACAGAGTTTCAAGGTGCTCCTGAGAGCAACTAAGTTTAGAGATTGATTCTAGATTTCAGGGTAATGTAGCATTAATGATTTTATAAGTTTTGGGTCTTGCAATTCGTATTTAAAGTGGTTCAAGCTAATTTCACAGCTAATATAGTTTAGCACTTAGTTAATTTTGTCTAATTTTTAAAGGATTTGGTCGTAGGTGATTTCTGCCTAAGGTGGTACTCAGGTCTTTGTACGAATTTTTCTGGGATGTTACACCAGGTGGGCCACCAAATGGCTGGATGGTGTGGATAGTACACACATCAAGGTGGGGTCCATCCGGGTGGGCCACACGGCCACATCATAATATAAGAAATGAAGAAGAGAGGGAGAGAGGGGGAGAAAGAGACACGTGCAATGGAGGGACCCCGACATTATGGGCCCTCCCTTCCACACATTCAATCATACATCAAGTGGGTCCCAATAGATGTGGGCTCACAAAATAAAAAATCAATGGTGGAGATTCCTTCTCCACCAAAATGGACGATCTAAATGACCTCTATTTATGCAAGGAAAATAAATATCATGATGGGGTCCATGGAGAATGGCCTTATCATGGAATGATCATGAGAATCAAGGTAGACCATCAGCCACATCTAGGGTCCAAAGTGAGATCCATACCATCGATTGGTAGGCCTCACTTGGCCCATCATCAAAACAACGAAATCTAGGCCTATAGAAACACCCACCGTTCGATCTTCTTGGTCCGATGAAACTCCGATCTTCTTGTGTCTCACTTTGATGGAGGGTGATAAGAAATGAAGGGCTAGGATGATAGATCTTGGGGTGGAAAGTGGGCCACACAACACTCACTTTTTCTCTCTTGGGAGAGCTTGGACGTCCCACTTTTGCTTACTTGGAAAATGTGTTTAGAAAGAGAGAGAGAGAGAGAGAGAGAGAGAAGGGGTGGTTGTAAGAGAGGTGATTGATGTGAGGTGATAATGTACTTGACATGTATAGGTGTGTAAGAGAGATGGTGAGAGAGAGTTGACTTTAGGGTTGCTCTTATACTTGACATGAGGTGATTGATTGATTGATTGAGTGATTGATTGATGAGACATGTTGTAAAGATTCTCTTGAGATTGCAAACGCGTGGTGTTTCTTCGAAATAAACGTAGGCCCACACCTCTTGGCCAGGGTATCGGATCGGTGTGCAAGACGCGGCGTTGGAACCGCTGCGACAGTGCGATCACAATGGTACAAATGTTGGATAGAGCCGACTCTGGAATACGGGAGGTGACTTAAGGTTACACGCAAATGAAGTCTACGTGTTTGGGAGGACCGCGGAACCCTACAGAACAGTACGAGCTAGGATACGGGTCTTATAAATCTTCCCTCCTAATAAAAATTTCGTCCTCAAAATTTAAATCATAATACTACCAATACATGGCTCACCAAGGGAGGAAAATCCTATCAGAACACAACATATCAACATAATAATATACCTAAGAGATAGGGACAACGTTAACGAATCTCAGCCTCTTGCTCCCAAGATGCATCCTCAGCATTATGATGACCCCACTAATCTTTGAATCCTGAATCAGAATGGTTAGTGCATTGTCTCTGAAAATGTACTTAGTCTTTTGTTGAAGAATTGAAGAGAGAGCCTTGACTCTATGGATCCAAGACTGATCAGGGAGGAGATGAAATGAAACTGTGATGTCAAAGACATGAAAAGTGATGGTTGATGCTTTGGGGCTAATCAAGATCTCGACGTTAATCTCTTCCTCGACCTTTCTCCTAGAGGCGGGAACCACTCGTTCTAAACTCTTCTCTTGAAGGATTGAAGACTGAGAAGAGCTAGGTAAATCCTTTTGAGTACCAGAATGTCCTTCTTGGAAAGTTACCGCATGATTGAAGTTGGGCCCTGATTTTGTTAGGGCATGTAGTATGTTGATCAGGGAAGGAGATTTTTCTTGGAGCATGACAGTTGGAGCAAGGGTTGGATAGGCAGATGGTGCCCCTTGCGAGATAGAGGATGTATGGATTGGATTGATTGGGGGTTGACTTTGACGGTACAGAGATTGGACCGGCTGGAGATGCCCCTTGCATATTTAAGGGTGCAAAGATTCGATTGGATGGGCATACCCCTTGCAGAATTGGGAGTATTGGTGTCGGACTGGCAATGATTGCATGTATGCATTGGATTGGATGACAAGGCGATTCTCCCTGAATGTTATTAGTGACAGGGGTGCCCAATGGAGGGTGTAATTGGTAGTGGCAACAACAGGAGAGGTAACCACAATCGTTTAGTTGTCAATCAGATCTTGGACCACATGTTTCAGGGCGAAACAACGGTCCGTTGTGTGGCCTCGGGATTGATGGTATGCACAGTACTCATTCTCATTATAATTTGGTGGCAGAGGGTTTGGTGGGAGCCTAGGCAATAATGGTGTTAGTATTTACCTTTGGACTAGCGTGGCTAGTATTTCACTGTGAGTTTAGGATATCGGTGTAAACTGCCTAGGTTCCCAAGCCATCTGCTGACTATGATTGAGGTACTGAGGAATCTCCATTTGTTGTTATTGTTGCCATTGTTCATCTTGAGGAGCGAATTGAACACCTTGGGTAGAGGCGACAAGATTGTCTTCTTCTGTTGAATAGAGGTCAGGAACATTTCTGTTACTGTTCTCGTATCCAGTAGACCTTCCTTCCACTATCGGTTGTACTGGGGAGGCCTGATGAGGCCACTAAGGGCAGATTATCCTAGTCCTTATTCTGGCTTCGACTTGTTCCCCAGTACAGATGAGTTGGGTAAAGTTGGCATATGGATACGAGATGAGGTATCTGAAGATACTCGGGTTTGTCGAGTGGATGATCATGTAGATTTACTCCTCGTCATCAATGGGCGTTTTCATTCTGGCGGCCATGGCCCGCCATCGTCCAACGTAAGTTGACAATGACTCATCATTCCTCTGCCTTAGGGCAGCAAGATCCGCCCTTTTAGGTGCTACATTAAGATTGTACACAAAACGATCAATGAAAGCTTGGGAAAGTTGTTCCTAAGTTTTAATTCGATGGTAGTCTAATGACGTGTATCAATCTAATGCATTGTCTTTTAAGGATTTTTGAAACAAATGGATCAATGCTCCGTTATTACCCACCACAGTATTCATCTCTACACAAAATGCTCTTAAGTACTCTATGGGACACCCTGTACAATCATATTTGCTGAATTTTAGTATCTCGAAGTCTTAAGGTACCATTGCATCAGGGAAGGGAAGAAGATCCCTGAACTTGGTGGATGTGAGATCCAACCCTTGCTGTTTCCGAAGCTTCCTCTGCATATCTTACAATTGCTCTCAGAGCTCTTTAATTTCGGAGAGACCTGTCAAGAAGGATTTTTTCCCTTGGAATTGATTGGATCTCCTATTATGTAACGCCCCAGATTTTTGCCAACCTAGGATTAGACGTCCTTAGGCAATGGGTCGATCCTAATACCTCATTAACTTGTCAGAACTGAATCCCAAAGTCTAAAGCCGCCTTTGAACTCATTTCCTTCACAAATCTCACCCTTCATCACCTTGATCTTCCAATTTTTCTAAGAACTTTCACCCTAGACACTATCTTAAACTAGCTAAGTAGTATAACTTGGATCACTTTATATACAAATTGCAAAGGCCTGAGTACCACCTCGACCAGAAATCACTTAGGACTAAATCCTTTAGAAATGAGACAAAGTAACTAGGTGTGAAACCAGATTAGCTACGAAATCTGTTTGAATCGCTTTAAATACGATCTGCAAGACCCAAAACTTGTAGAATCATTGACGTTAGGTTACCCTAAAATCTAGGATCAATCTCATTACCCTACTGCTTCTCGAGCACATCGAAACTCCGTATCGGATCCTGGACCGCACGTCTAAGTCCGAATAACTCGAAGTTAAGGAATTAGGACCGCCTCACTGGGCTCGACAACCATCTCAGAAATCAAGTCCAGACGATGTCCCACGGCCATTCGATCGCGTCCGGAGCGAGAGAGTATGAAAACACTTGTTTTATTTAAAAATAAATATCTTGAATAGTAATCTGGCATCTCTCGTTTGCGGATCAGTTTTAAGCAACCAGACCGTCAGAATTTGACTAAATTACACCCTCGGATCAGGAAAAATTTCATACACATTTACATGTACTCTAATCTCCGATCGAGATCCGCCTGACCGTTGAACTGAAACTGGTCCGTCACGCGTGATCCGGAATTCGACCGAAATGAAAACTTAATAGAACGTAGATCCAGCGTTAGTGAGCTTAAGTCCAACCTTTGGCTCAAGGAGGCCCGCCAGAAGTCCTCTCTGTTGAGTCGAAATTGATCCGCTTTGGTTATAACATAAGTATACTTTGACCTGGAGTCTGTTTTGGGAGAATTCTTAGGCTATGCAGGGCCTTAAACCCTCTCTCATGGCACCATACGAATTTGAGATTGAGAGAGAGAAAAGAGAGAGAAAGTGAGGGAGATGTGGGAGGAACTCCCGCCGTACTTCCCCTGCCGCTCCACGGCTGCACCGCCTCTTTCCACACGCTTTTCCCGGCGATACCGACTCCGTTTTAAGGTAATAAACCCTAACCCTAGACCTGTTTTGAGGTGTATAGGCTACAGGTTATGAAATAGCTAACCTGTTTCATTTTCTAGGTTGCCAAACTCCCGTATACGGAAGCTTAGCGAACCTATCAACTCCGTTACGATTCTACGACAAAAGGTGCGGACTTTAAGTGTATAGGTTATGGTTTTCAACACTTTCAATGTCAGATAATGATAGATTCATGATCTGCATGTAATTGCACATGTACAAAGTGCTTTCCGTTTTCTGTTTCGATTAGAATTGAAGAATATGGAAATTCACATACTCTAGGTATTCGTATAAAATACCGTATACGTATTTTTTAAAAAAATGTGTTTGCCATGATTATTTGTCGTATGATTATATAATATATGGATAAATTACTTATTTGGCGAAAGGAATCGCCGTAATACATGTTTGCTTGTATACTCTATGTATGTTGAAAATGCGTATTTTAGAAAATACTGTATACATATAAATTTTGGAGATGTATTTATCATAATTATTTGCTGTAGTAATATATCATACAAGGATAAAATACTCACTTGGCTAAAGGATAGCCCTAATACATGTTTTGCTAACATACACCATGTATGTTATAATAGTGTATTCTAAGTGTTTGTGAAAATGACTGAATGAGTATAGAATCCTCATTCGTGCTCGCCATGACTAATTGTCATGGATTCATGATTGTTGTATTGGCGATACCCTTTTGACGAAAGGATTTTCCCTAAATCACGCCACGGCCAATATACACTATATATGCTAAAATGTGTGGCCCAAGTGTTTGCGGAAATGACTGAATGAATATAGAACTTGGATTCCTGCTTGCCATGACTATCCGTCGTGGGTGTACGCGTATTATGATTGGGGCAACTCCCTAGTGAAAGGATTTGACCTAATGCCTATGTGATCGACATATGTCATGTATGTTGATGTATGTTTGTTTAAGTGTTTCTTGAAATGTCTGAATGAATAGTAGTTAGCAAATTGTAATGTATAAGGGTGTTGAGATATGATTCTCAACCTCTTTTAACTATGTGTATGATCTCCTTGGATTGTTGTGTGATTAGGAATTGAACATGTATAAACTCATGCTTGTGTTGTGATTCATAACATGCTCAACTGCTTTATGATTATAACTAGGTAATGCATATGTTTAAATTTATATTTACGTTGTATGATCCGTCATGGGTGATGGGGGAGCGGAGCAACGAGTGCATGCAATGTAAAACGACAAATGTACCTAAACAGATAATACTATACCTTGATTGTATGAGTTGAATCTTGATCCATTCTCGCTTTATCTATCCGCAAGTTATTGTGTTTGGGGCTATGATTATAGTCTAGACAACTGTAATTCTGAATTCGTGGTCGCGATTCATTTTCCACGTGAGATGTGTTCGACGAACCCAGTCGTTCGGTTGGTGATAGTGGTTGGCCACGCGAAGTGCTTATGCACTTCATGTCGTTTAACTTGTTGTGCGCTCGAGCCAGCCGAGCTCGTCAAGTAACCCGATCTGTCTTATTTATGTTCACCATGTTTGGTCGCACGCTCGAACCTAGGGTACCAAACTTACCAGTGAAATCCCTTTAACCATGGTACTCGATCCGCTAAGACTTATGAGCCTAGGGCATGGTGGTATGGGACACCGTGGTCGAGCTGTCACCACGCCGGGTCCACGTGCCTCCCCATAGTGACCAGTGAGCAAGACTCGTGAGCCGAATACGGTGGTATGGGACACCGTATGTCGATACTTACGGCGAGAGCCAAGCACGGTGAGACCGTGCTGCCGTGTCGACGGCGACGAGTCCTCCGTAGTATCTTCGAGTATACTCCAAGAGTCTGTGATGGCGACGAGTCTTTCACAAAGAACTCAGAGTATGAGTTGAGCCGAGCACGGTGAGACCCGTACTGAGCCGACGGCTAGTGGGTGAGACTTCCCCGTGCACGAGCCGACGGCCAAAGAATTGAAACGCATACGGTGAGATCTCAGATCCGCGCCGACGGGTGACGAGCCCTGCGATGCCTTCGCTATGCTTCTCGAACCATAATATCGTATGAGATTAACTAGATTGACGACCCTAGAATGGATCATGTTTGGGAATGATACAAGGGAGGTACCTTAGTTTCCCAATACCGTCGTTGTTTGAAATGGACTAATAATAACTCGGTAATCATGATCATCATCGCACCGCATGTGCTTAGTAGATGTGGCGCACTGAGGGAGTTAAGCATTCGTGAACGTAAGATGATGTAGCATGAGGGTGGTTTGACAAGAGGCATGAGGGTGGTTTGGCAAGGGCATACAGCATCATGTCATTTCATTCTCGCACTTAATAAGAGTAGTTAGAATTTTTGATTTGTCGCTTTATCATTCATTGAATTAATAACATGTTAACCTATGCTTTATTGTTCCACTGAGTTGATCACTCACTCCCACGATAGGGGACGGTGTTCCGAACACCCACCAGACTTTGTCTGATTGCAGATGGCTACGCTACTCCTGAAGTAGAGCCGGACTACTACTATGATGTCGAGGAGGAGTTCTCCTACATGTAACTCTCTGACGGTCTCGAAGAAGACACAGGTACAGATGACGGGGCTATGGTACATGGGATAGAAGACATTACACTTACACATTGGTATAATTTGAACCTGTACTTGTAATTTATAACTGGTAATGTTATCACGCTCCTGGAGACTCACCATGATTTTTTATATTTTATATATCTATCACAGTCTTCCGCTTGCTAATTTATTGTCTCTGGAGTATGATATTCTGTTTTGGCTTAATCTCACTCATGTTCAATGCACAAATACAGTCAACATTCAATCATCATTCATTTTGTTGCATAGGTGATGTTCTGAAACTCGGGAGTTGAGTTTATGCTCGACCCCCGATTTTCAGGGCGTTACATATTAGGAGGAAGATGTGTGGGGGGGTTGCTCCCATTTGTATGTTGGGCTGATTCTGCAGGAAGAGGGAGAACATGATTTACTGGAGGAATGAGGGAGAAAGTAAAAGGAGTTTGTAGGATTGAGTTATTTTCTACACTAGGCTGTGTTGCTTGCATGTTTGGTATGGCTTCTGGTACCAGGCGAAGCAATAGCTCTTGCAATGCTTTGATATTTTGGGCCATCTTATTCATGGCTGCGGTAGTTGGTGAGTCTGTTGGAGTGTTTCGGAGGTGTCGCGCTATGCAGGATGCCGATGCCGATCTTCAGAATCGGCGAGCTCCGCTCTTCTTCATGGGTAGCCATAGCTGCATGGGATCAAGTAGTCATGGTTAAGATTGATGCCCAAACAAGTGTTAGCCAAAGATTGATGTTTTTTAGTTAGTTAGTTAGTTTGTCTCATGACTGTTATGTATTTTTTTTATATGAATGCAATGATGAATATCCCTTGAGATTGGAATACCACACACTTTCGAGTTGGGTCTCAGCTAGTGCGCTCTAGCATGTCCCCAGTGGAGTCGCCATTCTGTGGACACTGGAAAATCGGTGCCCACCCTTCTGGTGTATAGGTTTGGTATTTGTGGAAGGGGGTGATTAGGCTGATTTGTGATTTGTTGGAGTTGCTACTAGCCAATTAATCTCAAAATCCCATAGTCGGCTAGAACCCGTGGAATACGTAAGGTTGGAGAAATCCGAAGACTCTCCTACCTTATATTGACTCCTGGTCTGTAATCCGGGATTCCGGGTAAGGGACTTTGGTTACAAAGAGGAAAGGTATTAGGCACCCTCTTTGCCCATACAACTGTACGGTCTCTACTTAGTGTGGTAAGAAATCTCAAGGGATGAATGATATAGTCGGATTAAGACTACGCATACATGGATTTCTGATGTGGAAGGATCTGAAATTTCGGCAAGCCATAGAGCATACGTCCAGTAATGTGTCTAGAAAGTGGATGTGATGATGCTTATGCCAAAATGAAGAAAAACGGACTAGATCGCTAGGAATTTCTGATGTGACAGGATCCGATGTACGGCAAGTCACAGAGCATACGTTCACTAGAAATCTAGAAGAGCCGGGGGGTTAAGAAGGGAATAGATGTTATGATTAATGCTTGTATGTAAAATAAAATATTCTTTAACTTGTTCTTGAGATGGCTAGAACATGGAGTACACCATGACCAATCCGGGCTAGACTGAGGGGTTGAGATGGTTGAGGTGAGGCTAAGAAGTGGTTAGAAAATAGGATCTTGGAGACTTGGAGCTCCTTCTCACCCTTACTCACTCTCTCTCTTTCTGTCTCTCAGATTCCCCCCTTTGAATGTGAAGAGGAGAGAGCTATTTGTAGCCTTTTGTGATGGCATTGCTGTAATTGTTAGGTTTAGGAGGGGTAAAAGCTAACATGGCAGCTTAGGATTGGTTGAGGAGAGAGGAATGCCATGTGGCGTGCTTTCATAGGCTCTTGGGCTTAGTAAGATGGTAAATAAGGTAGGCTGGAGGGGTAAATTTATAGGAAAGTTAACTTTGGGATGAGAGACAGCTGTTGCTCGGAGGACACACGTCTTACGCGCAGAGGTAATTGGATTACCGTCGGCAGTAGTCAGACTACCGGGCCGGGCCTTGACCGGTGGGTTTTATCTAATGTTTCGCTTTGTCCAGTAGTCCACTTTTCGGGCTTTTAAGCTCAAATGGGTGTGCTTTGGCTTTGAATAATGGCTCGTGATAACTCAGGTCAGGATTAGGGTTTTGGATCAGGGTTTAGTTTTGGGATTTGGGTTTGGGATTTGAGTTTGGTTTGGATTAGACCATGGTTCTCGGATTGTTCTAGCTTTCTCAAGATATCAGCTTGGGTGGGCTGTCTACAACTGTAGATCGCGAATATTAACAGTGGCTTCCTAATATTATATGCGGTCCACAGTAAATATTATTGGAAATCACTATGGACCGTGGATATTAACATTGGCCTATTGATATTCACTGTGGACCACAAATAATATCAGCGGGTCACTATTAGTATCTGCGGTCCATAGTGAATATTAGTGGAATTCATTGTGGATCGCCGATATTAACAGAAAACTGTTGATATTATCTCCGGTTCGGAGTGAATTAGCGGGCTAATGTTAATAGCCACGGTCCACAGTGAATTCCACTGACATTCACTGTGGATTGCAGATAATATTTGTGGGCCCCTATTAGTATTGGCAATCCACAATGAATATCAATGGTCCTCTGTCAATATCAGCGTACCTCTGATAATATCCGCAGTCATTTATAAATGTGATTTTTTTTTAAAAATCTAATGATTTCTCTTTCATATACTAAAGAATTCTCTTACGAGGCAAAAGAACCTACCCCTTGCTTAGAATACTCCAATATAAGGGTCACCACTAAGTGCTCAGTACAATTTCTACATACTTTGAGTGATGAATTCAACAAGTTCCTTATCAAGAGGGAGATGTTTAGAAGAATACAATTTGCATATCTACTTGCTTTTGATGAAAGGAGATTGAGATCAAATGGATCATTGCTCCACTGCCTAATGTAAAGGCACCTTGTGTGACCTTTGCTTTGACTTTGGTGACACCATTCTCCAATTCAAGAAGATGAACTTTACCTTGATTATGGGCCTAAAGTGGGGAATACTAGTCGAATCGAAGTAATCTAGTCAATGATCGTCAAGAAGAAAGAATATTAGGGATTGATTTTTTAAGAATCAATCTCATATTACAAAGAAGAATTTGTTGAAGATATTTCATTCTCTTCAAGGAGGGAGTACCGATGACATGGTCACCGTACAGTTGGCGATGTTGATATGTGTAGAGAATTTACATGTTGGATCAGCCAGAAAGAATGTGTGTGTAGATAAGTATATAGATTTAGAAAATAATTATGATGCATTTGATAATCACCCATGGGGGAGTGTGGGGTACCAGATCCTGAAAGAAGAAGTGAATACTGTAAGTAAGAAACATCTTCCAAACTCTTATGACTTTCACAGATGCCCATATCCCCTACAAGTAATTTTTTTCTTATGAATTTTCGTAAACTATTACGCCACTATAATGTGCCTTATTTTAATATTCATTGCTTCTCCAATCCAATATGTTTGGGCATATGAGGTCATCCCCAGTCTCTATCGATCAAATGGCTGGGCCACCAGACGTAGCCCGATTAAAGTTTCACGATTTCTAAATTGAAAGGCGACTAAGGTGGGAAAATATAGGGCTCTAACAATTTTTTTTACAAATGCACGAGTAAGTTGAAATATCACCTCAAACTTGGTTTGTTAGTATTGTATTTCAATGTTTTTGACATTACGTACATATTGTTGCATATTAGCAGCGAACTCATCTCCATAGTGGATGTGGAAAATACTATCACTCTTGTACGAAAGAAAATGGTCGAGAAGATAGAGGTGGTGAAGGAGGAGAGGACTATGAGGAACATGGTTATAGAGATGGAGGTGGGTGAGAGGAAGAATAATAATGAGAAAAAAGAGCCACTATCAAACTTAGATAGTGGAATGAGAGAGTAGGTGGAGGAGAGCGGGTGGAGAAGAATAGACTCTTGCTTGAAGATATTATTGAAAATTTTGAAGGAGATGGAAAAGGTGAATATGCGCTTGCGCAACGAAGTGAACTTTCTACGGGCCCAAGTGGAGTCGTTGAAGCTATTTAAATTTTCAATTGTTATCATGTGCAAGTTTTGTTGGTTGCAATATAACTAATATATGTAATGCTCATGCAGGATGCATATCCAATGTCGGCAAGTGCCCACCACAAGTTTGTATTTATAAACCCGTTAAGAAGGCTTAGCCCTGATGAATATGAAATTGTTAAGGTGGCCTATATTGAATGTGCTAATGTTTGGCTAAAATGTCCATGAGAGAATGCATGGGTTGATAACGAGGTAAAATTTTGGCACGAAAGTCTTTTATGTACTTCATTTTATATTATGTATGTTTACTGATAATTCAAAACTTTCACAGGGAATCGACCTATATATGGATTTTTTTACTGTTCGATGTCTACAGTTGTAACACCCTGAAAATCGGGGGTCAAGCAGGAGCCCAACTCCCGAGTTCCAACGCATTATTTATGCAACATAGATAATGATGATTGAATGTTGTCCGTATTAGTGCATTTAAACATGAGCGAGATTATACCAAAACACCATATCATACTCCAGAGACAGTTAACTTACGCAAGCGGAAGACTGTGATACATAAATAAAGCATTCAAATGGTGGTAAGTCCCCAGAGTATGATCAGATTACCAGGTTACATGATTATAATTAAGGTTCCAAAATTCACAAAATGATATAGTATAATGTTCAATTAGTTGTATTTCTGAAATTCCGTTAATCTCCGTCGATCAGAGCACAATTTACATAAACTCGCCTGACAATTGCATGTAGGAGAACGCCTCCTCATCATCCTCGAAGTCTGGCTCCGCCTCGTAGGCATCGCTATCACCTACAGCTAAGACATGGTCTGGTTGGTATTTAAAGCACTGTCCCAGAACGTGGGAGTGAGTGATCAACTCAGTGGAGCTATAAAGCAAAGGTTAACATGTTATCAATTCAGTCAAGCAGTAATGATAAAGCAATACAATCAAGCATGCCTAAGTACTCTAGTTAATGCAAGGATGATATGTATTAATGATGTATGCCCTCGCCTGCACTCCCTCTGCGACTTCGTCTCACGGTCGCAGTATGCATACCTTCCACTGTGCTCAACTCCAACGCTAAAGGCACATGCAATGCGATGCATGAACGTGATTACCGAGTTCTTATTAGACCTTTTCATACGGCAGGATTAGGAAGCTAAGGTACCTCCCTTATATCATTTCCCAAACAATGATCCATTCTAGGGTCGTCAGTCCTAGTAAACCTCATACAATGTCGCGGTTCTAGGTCACTACAAAGGGCTCGTCACCTGATCATTGTAGGCCTATTTTTACTCTAGTTGCTACGGAAAGGCTCGTCACCTCAACGCAGTCTCAAAGTATGCTCGGGGTCACTACAAAGGGCTCGTCACCTGATCAGTGTAGGCCGACAGCTCAAATACGGTGTCCCATACCACCGTATTCGGTTCACGAGTCTGGGTTGCTCACTGGACACTACGGGGAGGCTCGTCGCCCCAACGTATGCCGACAGCTCGACCACTATGTCCCATACCAGCATGCTCGACTCATGAGTCTTAGCGAATCGAGGTACCAAGGTTAAACGGGCTTTACTGGTGAGTTTGGTACCTTAGATTCAAGCAGTAGCGTCCATACATGGTGAACATACATTAGACCAATCGGGTTACTTGACAAGCTCGACTAGTACGAGCGTACGTAGACTTAATCGACATGGAGTGCATAAGCATTTCATGTGGCCTAACCATTGTCGTCAAGCAACGTACGACTCGGATTCGTCGAACGCATTTGTCGTGGCTAAAACAGTTCAGCCACCGGTCGTAAATCATTACCGATTGCCTGGACTACAATGTAGCCCCAAACACATTCCAAAAAACAACATTCACATATAGTAATCCAAAACAGTATGTGACAACTGAAATCAGATATAAATCTTACTTGAGTAATTTAACAAACATATACTACACGTATTATCATACATAGACATTTCATCTATACAGCACATAGTAGCAAGATAGGTTACATAAAGGATACTATAACCCTAGTTAAGGGGATTGAGAATCCTATCTCAACACCCTCATTACATACATTTAAACAAGCATTTTTACATTTAAGCATTTCATCAAACACTTAGGCTAACATATACATGTGGTAAGGTAGTTATAACAGGTATTATAGCAAATCCCTTTACAAGGATTCATCATATATACAACAATCATGAATTCTCAGTCAATAAACATGGCAAGCATACATCACAATTCCATACTCATTCACACATTTCAACAAACGCATGGAATGCATTATAAACCAACATAGTTTATATATGTACATAATACATGGAAACCTTCGTATCTAAGCACATGTGATAGCAATCAAGCCAGTCATAAATCATTACTGACATTGAAAGCCTTGAAAACCATAACATAAACATTTATAGTCTGCACCTTTCACCGATAAACAAGTATCGAACTCAGTTTGTATGCCAAGTCTTTGTCTACGGCACGACGACCACCTATAGCATGAAATAGGTTAGCTATTTCATCACTTACACTATTAGAAGCCCTAAAACATATTAGGGTTAGGTTTTCTTACTTAAGAATGGAATCGAAATCGCTGGGATAGCGATTCAGAAAGGCGGATTCAGCCTGTGGAGTGATGGGATTGAATCCTAGGAACAAACCCTCACACACTATCTCTTCTCCTCACTTTCTTCTTCTCTTTTCTCTCTTTTCTCTCTCCTAAGGTTGGAAATTCGTATGGCATGAGAGAGAGGGTTTAAGGCCCTTATATAGGCCCAGAACTGATGGAAATGGCCCTAGGGCCAAGGTATACTTAGGTTATAGCTAAATTGTGGCTGTTTCGATCCAACGGAGCACATCTGGAGGCCCCTTTTCTACATGCGGTTGGACTTAAGCTCCCTGGCATTGGATCTAGGTTGAGTTAAGTTTTCGGTCTGATCGAATTTATAGATCGACTGAGGAGGACCAGTTTCAGTTCAATGGTCATCGATACTCGATCAGGGCCAAAAGTACACTAACATGTGTTGGAAATTTTTCCTAATCCGAGAGTGTAATTGGGTTAGATTCTGACGGTCTGAAACCTTAGAATTGGTTCACAAGCGAACGGTCCAAATCACTTAAATTTGAGTTCAATTCCTAAAGATATTCGCGTTTCTCACACACTTTGCTCTGGGCTCAAGGTGTGCATTTTTGGATACTATCTGGAGTTGATTTCTGATATGGTCGTCAAACCCAGTAAGGTGGTCATATTCATATAGATTCACGGTAATCGGACTTTCGACACGCGGTCCAGGTCCAAAACAGAGTTTCAAGCCGCTCCCGAGAGCAACTGGGTTTTGAGATTGATTCTACATTTTTAGGTAATGTAGCATTAATGATTCTGTAAAATTTGAGTCTTACAGTTCGTATTTAAAGTGGTTCAAGCTAATTCTATTGATTGTTCAGTTTAATACTTAACTAAATTATGCCCTAATTACGACATAATATGGTCATAGGGCAGTCGTACACCCATTGTTGGCAATTTTAGTTAGTATACAATTTTAATTATTTTTTTAGTAGTTTTTCATCAAGTCTACTTCATCTCTACCAAATTTCATTAGATTTCGTATTGTAGAAAAATTTTAAAAATTCCAGAAGCAGTAGTTGTCCAAACTAATAATTTTTGGATAGTTGTCACGACGACCTATATTTAACTATATTAAGATTTTTATTATATTTTTTAATTACTTTTATATGAAACTAGACTTATCAAGCTTCAATCTGACTTTTGAATCACTTAAATCGGAGTTATAACGAGGGAGATATGACTTTTCCAAGTCGGACGAAAAATTTTAGAAAATGAGGCAGCAAACGGGCCGCTTGGCCCGCTCAGCCCGCTGGCCGGGGATGCATCCTTGATTCGGGGATGCCATCCCCGGTTGTTGGACAGTTGGGGGATGCCTCCCTAATTCGGGGATGCTATCCCCCTCCCCCGGGGACACCGGATGTGCGTGAGACCCACCTTAGATCCCTCCGATTTACGTCGTTTGGGCTCCCGAGTCCGTTTGATGTAGTTTCGCCATCTGATATTTGAAACGGGTGTATTTTACAAATCGGAATGAGTTATTGGACATATAATATATGATTTTGGGGTAGGAGGAGCTTCTCTATCCAAATCACCTACTTATTTCATGATATTCCAAAATTTTAATGGTAAAAAATCTAATTTATTTATGTATTCACTATTTATAGTAAATTTTAATTTTATTATTGTTCTTCGTCCTTTAAACTTTAGGATTAGTGTCTAATATGAAAGTACTTGGAAAAATTTGAAGAATAAGGTGGTGAAAGGTAAGATTTTGAATGAAATAGGTTAAAAAAAGGATTTTAAACTTTGGGGTTGAGTTCTTAGAAGTTAATAAGGTGTTAGGATCGACAAATCGCCTATGGACGTCTAAATCCAGGTTGGCAAAAAATCCGGGGTGTTACAACAATATCCTAACGTGTATCCTCGAGAATGTATGTTTGTAACAATATTTTTTTGGATAATGTCCATTTACTAATATGCATGTTTAACTTATATTGGAACCAATCTAACTTATAATATTTTGATTCATTCATGACAACAACTTTATAAGGATAGTATTGAGCTACTATAATAATATGGTGTCAAACTACATGTTTATAGAGTTAGAGATGATATCTTAAAGGATACTAATCCTTAGGTTTCAATTATTATTACTAGATAACTTTTTTGAAAGGAGATGTGGAATTTTAATTGTATAATTTTGTCATTGCACTTCTATGTGTCTTACTTGACTCAGTGTTATACGTCGTGTTTGGTTTAGATATGCTTATAGTACTATTTATGTGTTTTGTAGGTATATTTTTCATACAATATCCGAAATCAACATTGAATTTTGATTGTCATGCACCGAAAAAGAAGATTGGTTCAATTGGTTCGATAGCATTCATACCAAATGGGGGAGGAAGTATAATGGGTTTATAATTGACTTCACGGAGGGGTTGAGATGGTCGTTCCATCCATGTGATGGGCACTGAGCATTGGGAAGTCAGATGACTTTTTAAAATAGTAAGCAGGATTCCAAAACAAACTAGTAAAAGCGAATGCGGAGTCTTCGTGATGAAATACATTTACTTTCTATGTAACAACTGGGAGATCGTATTTAACCCGACAAGATTCTTATAAAATATTTCTCAGTTTGATTCGTTATTACTTATTGGTCATGTCATGAATAATATTAACTTATAAGTTAATATGCACGATGAAGTCTCATGTTTTAGAAAAACGTTGTCTTTTGATGGTCTTCAACAGTTTAGAAAGTTTAGAAGACAAAGATCCAAACAGATTGAGGTTGAAGAGGAGAAGCAGCGATGTATATCTAGTGCATTCACTTTTGTATAGGGATTTATGGATTTGATTGGAAAATGTATGCATGGTTGTTGTAAGATGACACGAAGCTCGGAATAACAATATATCCTTCTTATTTTTTGCAAATGCATAGTGCAATGCTCACCTATGGCCAATTTTTTTTAAAAGTAATGGTGATCAAGTCAGATTTGATCATCTTTGAAATTATATGGATTAATGTTTTCATTTATCATATTGCAACGTATATGGATTACATTGTGGGTCGTGGGTATTAACAGAGTACCACTAATATTCATTGTGGATCGTGAATATGATCATAGGACCAATGATATTCACCATGTATCGTCGACATTAGCATAGGGGCGCTGATATTAATTGTGGATCGCAGATATTAACATAGGACAACTGATATGAACCGTGGATCGCAAATATTAACATAGGACCACTGATATTAACTATGGATTGCAGATATTAACAAAGGACCATTGATATTCACCTTGGACTAGAAATAATATCAGTGGTCCTCTATTAATATCGATGATCCACAGTGAATATCAGTGGTCCTACGTTAATATCATCGATTCATAGTTAATATCGGCGGTCCTCTATCAATATTCATCGATTACACATACTTTTATTACAACATTCATTTCTTACAACATTCATCCATTTCAACATTCCTCAACATCAACATCCTTCCATTTCACTGTGGATCGCCAATATTAACAGAGGACCGCACATATATGCGATACACAGTGAATATAAATCAGTCCTCTGCTAATTTCCATTGATGTTCACTGTGGACCACAAATAATATCTGTGGTCCCTGGTTAAGATCAACGATCAATGGTGACCCGCAATAAATATCAATAATCTACCATGCAACATACATCCATCTCAATATTCTTTCTTTACAAAAATTCATCAATTACAACAGTAAACCATTAAAACATTCATCAATTCCAACATTCATCACATCCATCCATTACAACATCATTCCATTATAAAAATTCATCCATTACACTATTCTTCCACACCCTCTCATCTTTCACAAACTCCCACCATTTAAACCTAATAAAAAACATCCAAAAAATAATAAAGGAAACCAATGAAGGAAGAATGAAAGAAGGAAGAAGAAAGAAGGAAGGAAATGAACAAACATAATCCTCCCTTTCACACCCTCCTCCCTTCATGTGAAAAAACCAAGGAAGAAGAAACGGTCAAATAGCCCTTGTATGGAAAGGGGCCCATGTTTTGAACTCATCCACGTTTAATGTGGGGCTTACTGGTTTATCTTGAAACAAATCCATCCCTTCCACACGTAAAGGGTTTTAATTTCATGTCATCGGTCCAAGTTTGAGGACAAATCTCATCACAGATGGACCATACCAAAGGAAAGAGTTCAGAATTAATGCACAGAGTTAGTGTAATATTGGGCCACAGGCATCTTCAAACAAAAAACTGAAACATCCCTTCTGTGGGTTCATGGTTGTCCGAATAAAATGAACGGATCAGATCGGCCAATGCATGGGCCGAATTTTAGTTTTTGGTGAGACTCTGCGTCCCTTTCAAAGGGCATTTCATTTTTCGAGACGTGATCACGCTGTACGAGGAACAACTGTGACAGAGGGGCATTCTCATCCTCTAAAGAAATGAAAAGTGGTTTCGAGGCTACAAATCCTTAATTATGGTCTGTACGGGCTCCTTCAACGACCACATCATAATACGGAGCCCTCTGGACTAAAAACCCAAATACTATGGGAACATTTGTTGGTGGAGTCATTTGATACTTTGGCTGCCTATGACGCTTGGTAAGCAGACACCTATAAACTATACACGTGGCATATGTGAACTCAAACAAAACCCATCAAAATATGGAAATCACTGTTTCTAGATCATGTTCACAACATCAGATTGATTGAATATCCCAACCATTGATCCGTAGACCCTTCTTTACTAAAACAAGACCATTTGATACTTTTTATTTTAACCATTCAATCGTCTTTTTTTCTTTTTTTTTCGTGCGTTAATGATACATCTAAACTTGGACCTATCGTTTGGAGGATCCACCGAGGTCAATGAATCCTTGACTATGGGTCACACCATGATGCATGTGTCTTATATCTACGCTGTCCATCCATTTCAAGAGATAAATTTAGGGTATAGGCATGTAAACGAAATCAAAACTACTCTCGATTTTAGTAATAACTTTGATCAAAAGTACAACACAACTCAACACTCCTAAATACAGTCATACTAATTTGACAAGGTTTGGCCTTTGACGGGTTTCGAAGGTAACTAACGAGTCAGATTAGTCGATCGGGTGACCCATCGATCTGTTTCGTTGTGTAATTGTCGAAGCTCCAGACAGCTGAACATATAACATTTTGATAAAGTTGCTCTCATGTAGATCATAAAAACCCAAAATGGCCAAAATAAAATCCCATGGAGGCCATTAACATGACCCGAAAACGATTAACGACATGGATTGAGGGAACCATAGCCCGCTTGGTTTGATCTCAGTCATTTACCCAAGGTACCAATAAGCTGTTAACTAATCAAACCACATCCCCTTAACTCTAACGACACCGATGTCAAAAAAAAATCCAGCTAAGAGATCCTTGAGATATTTTGGAAACAATCACTAAATTAGAACGACAGTCGCTAGATTAGGTAGGCAGCAGGGCAAAGAGAAAGTATCATGACTTTGAAATACCACAACGGGTTATGAATTCATAAAGGTATGGAAAAAATGACACATGAGAAAAAGATCGGAATTTCTAATAGCTTTTGTGAAAGCCTTGCAGTATATGTGTAAAGGAAAAAAGAGAGAGTACCTAAAAAAGCCCCATAAATCTCCATTATTAGGCTCTTTCAACCTATTTAAGGGTCACAGTTACAAACGAGTTGGAGGATGGAATGCAAGAGAAGTAGAGGCCTTTGGAAAGGTTTAATCTTTACTAAAGAGTTACTTGGGAGCCAAATCTCGAGCTTAGTTGGCGTCCTCGCTTACTTAAAGCTCTGTGTCTAAACCTACCTGTTCCTCTGTCATCTCGGAAAAGTTTCTTATGCAATGCAACTTTGTCCAACTAAAGTACGAGTCATCTAACAAACAAGATACTGAAGTCAATGAGTAGAGTTGAAATTCGGGACATCTGACTACTTCTCTTAACCAAAAATGATGTTTGGTTTCTTATTTTCCTTATCATATCTCGAATCAAACCGTATTCCACTCCGCACATTTCAAGAACATCAACAACTTCTACGCACATACATATCTTCGATATATTCTTTTACTGCTTTTCTTTATTTCGCCCACCTAAGGTCCTGGAACCCAACGTTGTATGACTTAATATAATATATTCTTCTACTGTTTTTTGTTTTTTATTTTTTATATTTACATACTTGGCGTTTTGGAACACAGCGCGGTATGACTTAATATAGTAGCATTGGAAGTTTCCCCGGGTCTTTTAAATATCATAAAATTGTATAAAGTAAAGACCATGCAACTCATGTGTGAAAAATGTTGCCTAATCCCTTAATCTCCTTTAACTGGGTCTTTATCTAGAATTTAATGTACATACCAACTACAAATATTTTATAATTTCTAGTCTTTTATATGATTTTATAAGTTCTGGTGGACGATAAATTTTGAAGCCGTATTTTAGCAAGGGACCAACTATATATATATATATATATATATATATATATATATATATATAGAGAGAGAGAGAGAGAGAGAGAGAGAGAGAGAGATTCTCATACGGTTCGTACGAGACGCATGAGAACTTTGAGAACCCATCATACGTGATGAAAAATGCAAATCGAACCGTTCATGTGAAGCAACACCTAGTGAAACCCCTAGGACCAAGTTTTACGTTTATCTAAAACTTTTATCCATACCGTCCATAGCAAAGAGAAATTCAAATCAAGGAAAGAAAAGCTGTTTACATTTTTCACGGTCCACCAAAGTTTTGGATCAAAGTAAAAATTCATGCCATGGGGTTTCATGAGGTTCTGCTTCATGTGGACGGTTCAGATTTGCGAGATTCATCACGTATGATGGGTTCTCAAAAAAGTTCGTACGTACTACATACGAACTGGTTCGCAGGTGAGGGTTTTCCTATATATATATATATATATATATATGGAAAAGGTTCTATACGGTTGAGCGCATGAGAACTTTCCATGAGGTCGAGCTGTGTGGGCCCCACCATGATGTATGTCAAACATCAACACAGTACATTTGATGAGTCCCCTTTAAATTATGGGATATCCCATAAATCACCCGTATACGGAACTCAGGTGGGCCATACCATCTAAAATCATGTGAAGACATGCCTAAAACATATAAAAGCACTTGGCGGGGCCCACCTGAAATTTGGATACATCTGAAACTTGGTCTGACCGCTCATCCAAGTGGGACACACATAATGGATGGGCTGGATTTGTGAACCACATCTCAGTGGGCCCAAAAAATGATTATGAATGTTTTAATGGAAGGTAACCCCTCTCAACTTTTGTATGTGGTGTGGCCCACACAAGTAACGGATTGACTTGATTTTTAAGCCCTAAGGCCACTATGGAATGGTGCATCTGACTGATGGGGTAGATGTTTGATACACATCATGGTGGTCCCAAACACGACCTCACGGGGAGTTTATATATATATATATATATATATATATATATATATATATATATATATATATATAGAGTCATGCTCCCCTGCGCACCTACGCACGTGCGCACCTTTGCACACGTGCCATGAGTGTCTAATCTGAACAGTCCATGTGATTCGGAATCCCATGAAACCCCATGTGACAAAGTTTCACCCCCATCTAGGATTCTGTTAGGGCATAGCAAAGAGAAATGCAAATCAAGAGAGGAAACTGTTTTCATTTTTCATTTCTCATCAAAGTTTTATATCAAAGTAAAACTTGGGCCCGGGGGGTTTCACGAGGTGCTGCTTCACATGAACGGTTCAGATTTTGGATCCCCATCACGTATGATGGGTTCTCAAAAAAGTTCGTTCACGTACGTACGAACTGGTTCGCAGGTGACGGTTTTCATATATATATATATATATATATATATATATATATATATACACACACACGTACGTACGTACGAACTGGTTCGCAGGCGACCGTTTTCATATATATATATATATATATATATATATATATATCTCTTGTGTTCCACCTGTGACTAACATTAAAAACTTCTCAGGGCCACATAAGGTTTGGATGAAGCTGATATTGTGTGGCCCTTTCATCCATGTCTTTGTAACCTTATCAGCGGGTTGGATCACAAATAAACATCCCGTGGTATTCAAGAAGTTTTTCAAGGGGGGTGTTCAATCATCACTGTTTAGGTGGTGTGATTATTTTTGGGCTCATCACTTAAGATGAGCTGTCAAAAGGGATGGCCTGCGTGGATATAAGACATACATCACGGCGGGCCCCACAGTGATCTGGGGATCCACCGAAGCCACACCCAGTTGTTTGCCCGTTATTCAAATGTTAAGTAAATTTTAAGTGCCTGCGCATCATCCATCCCACTAGGAGTATCAAAGATTTCCTGCTTGTTTTGGTTGTCTACTTGGGAGTGTTCAATCCAAGAATTCAACTCCTGAATCTTCTTCTTCTTCTTCTTCTTCTTCTTTTTTCAAACGTGAGAAAGATAGGTCTCACAGAAACCTGCTCAAATGGACTTGTAATATCAGGAGGAAGGGCCTTCTTTTCAGAACATTTCAACCCATGGATTGTACATCTTCATCCACCCATCTCACCCTTTTCTCCTTCTCTTCTTTCCAAACAAGAAAACCCCACACCTTCAAAATCTCCAAACAAGCATTTCTCCCACATTTCCCTCCCAAACACCATCTTTCCAAATTCCAATCCATCCAATTCCCATTTCTCCTCTCACCTTCCAAACACCATTCTCCTTCCCTCCAAAATCCCAATCCCATTTCAATTATCCAAAACCAATTGCCAAAGCTGACCAAAACCCATGTCTTGAAAGCCCATGTAGAGAAGCTAGCTATCTTCCTTCTTGGGTCTTTTCTCTTTTTCAGCAGATTCAACGCTAGGCCTGCTTTGGCGCTCCCCACTTCCCCGAATGCTGGTTTTTCGGCTGCAACGGAGGAAAAGGCAGAGACCCAGATTGGGAAAGATGGGGAGGATGATGATGAGGAGCTTCATCTGAAGTTATTGGAGAAGAATCCGAAAGATGTCGAGGCTCTGAAGGTGGTTTTGTATGGGAAGATGAGGAAAGGGAAGACAAAGGAGGCTGTGAAGTATGTTGAGAGGTTGATAGATGTCGAACCTGACGAGGTGGAGTGGAGACTGTTGCAGGCTCTTTCGTATGAGCTGATGGGGCAGCTGAGTAAGGCAAAGAAATTGTTTAAGGAGATCTTGGAAGAGAGGCCTCTCCAGCTTAGAGCTTTGCATGTATGAATCTTTGATCCCTTTTGGTGTATTGTAGCCTGCAATCTGTTTGTATAAATGTTTGTATGTATGTCCACATAGCACCTTTACATGTAGGACACATTTATCGACTTGGCATGTTTGTGGGACATCTGAAATGGACTGGAATCTTCTACAACACCTGTCTTATGCAGCACGTAAAACATCCAAGCTCTTTGGAGCCCACCACATTGTATATGTCAAAATCACTCGACAAATCAGGTGATAACTCTTTTGTTCACCGTACATACATCATCCCAGTAAAAACCTCAAATGGGCCACACCAAGGGGAACAATGTAAAATTACTTCTAAAGCCTTTAAGTTCATGTGTTGTGGCATGCATGAGTTTTGGATCATGCCTTTTCCCCCTTCATCTCGGTGAGTCACACCTGGTGAATGGGTTTGATGAAAGATACACGCCCTGGTAGTCCCACAAGCAAACCTATGGTTGACGTTCAATCTCCAGTGTTCCCTGTCGTGTGATCGACATGAATTGTGGATCTGGATGATTTTTGGCCTCAGGGCCTAGCATTGAGTAGTACAACTGATGGACGAAGTGGATTGCACATGTACAACATGGTGGATCCCAAAGAGCTTGGGTGTTTTAGGCATTGTGTAAAACAGGTGTTGTAGAGGATTACGGTACATCTGAGATTTGTATAAGTTGGGCCCAAATAATATGACCTGGAGAGAAAAAAGAAAGAAAAGTGCAGTGATCAGGCAGGTCTCACGTATACAACAAGTGTGAAACATTGGGAAGTTGTGTCAAACCATCAAAGTCAGATATTTAGATTTTACACCTTTATAAATTATAACTATGTAAATGTAGGTTGTTAAGATGTGTAATGCAAGTTGGTGCAAGGTAGGGAGCTGATTGTATGCATCAATCCTCTAATTTGCGTGTAAATCCAATTAGAGATACCAATTCAACCCTAACAAAATAATGGAAAAGGAAACATGATTATCAGAGTGCGATTTTACCTTTGGAGTTGGAAAATTGTACTCACAACATGGAGGAAAATCTTATCTAAAAATTCCAGCTAATGTAATTAAAATCACTAATTAAAGAGTTTCTTGACATATGTATATATATTCCCAAACCAAACAAACCATACGATATATCTCAGCCCTTGATTGGTGGGAAATCTCAGCCCTTGCTTAACTGAAAACAGTCTGAAAGACTTCCTACTTCCATCCTTTTCAAATCCCTAAACGTGACCCCAAAGCACTACCAAATCTTGGCCCTTGATCTAGTCTAATCTTAGCCATTATTTTCAAATAAAGTAATTATTTTTTTTAAATTTTTTTTTATTTTTTATTTTTTATAATAAGGCAACAAACGGAAAATTCAATAAAAGGAGGAAAGGATACAAAAGGGGAAAGAAAAAGGAAACAGAAACAAGGAAAAAAGAAAGGAGCAATTGCTGAGATAGCAGAAACAACCAATCAGCCTAAAAAAGTAAAATCGAAATTCGACAAAACCCTAACATTAGCTGCCCATTCCACAACCATCTTCCTAGCCTTAGCCCCCACAGAAGAAATCGACGAAGACTTGTCATTAAAGCATCTTTCGTTTCGTTCTGTCCAAATGGCCCACCACGTGGCAAGAATAACCATGTGCCAAACAACAGATTTGAGCTTCCCAAAACTAGGCCCATGCCAAGCTGCAAGGAGGTCGGAGGCTGTTTGAGGACCGCACCAGTAAATCGAGAATCTGTTGTAAATATCAGTCCATAGCTGATGAAAAGAAGTACAGTGAACGAGGAGATGGTCGATAGTTTCCGCCTACCGCATACAGCACACGCATATATTCACCATCTGCATACCCCGTTTAACCAAGTTGTCAACCGTGAGAATTCTGTTCCGACCCGCGAGCCACCCAAAGCAAATGAATTTTGGAGGGGCCAAATATTTCCAGATGAAAGGGTTGGCTTGGTGAAGAGGAGCAGAGGGGAGGATAAAAGAGTAAAAAGATTTAACAGAGAATGAGCCAGATTTATCTAATTTCCACCTAACTTCATCGGGCTGATCGCAGCATGGAACAGTCTTCGAGATAAGATCATGCAGATTCGTAAATTTGATTAATTCGTCGTCCTTCAGATTCCTGATGCACAAAATAGACCAGACGGCTTGCACCTTGAAAGGGGAATAGCATCTGTTGATAACAATGTCTTTGTCGGGTGTAAGGCGATAAATTTGAGGGAAACGGGATAGTAGCGGAATTTCCCCCACCCACAGATCTTTCCAGAAATGAATGGACGACCCGTTGCCAAGAGAATAGTTGCAATTTTCGATCACCTGATTTTTAGCAGCTAAGATACCCCTCCAAACATGCGAAGCCTTATAATACGAAGAGTCTTTCGGTCACCATCCGCCTGTAGAAGAGCCATATTTCCCTTTAACAATCAAGGTCCATAATGCCTCCTCTTCGGTCGCAAATCTCCACATCCACTTTCCAAGCAAAGCAGCATTCATCACTTTCAAAATTTTAACATTGGCACCTCCCTCCTTAAAAAGTTTGCAGACTTCATTCCAATCCAGGAGGTGAAATTTTCTTTGATTTTCCTTCCCGAACCATAGGAAGTCCCTTCTAATTTTATCGATCGTCTTCCTAACTTTAGCTGGACATCGGAAAAGAGACAAAGTAGAGAGGGAGGCTTGAAAGAGCAGATTTGATCAGTGTCAAGCGCCCACCTAATGACAAATAACGGCATTTCCACATCGATAAACTTTTGTGAAACTTGCAGACAACTCTATACCACATGTGTTTAGGGGGAGAGCCAACAGCCAGGGGGAGACCGACGAAAGAAGTCGGGAAGAAATTGACCTAACATCCGAGCAACTCAGCGAAAGATTCTACTGGGGCACGTTGATCCCGAGGATCCTCAATTTACTCATGTTGATCCTAAGACCAGACACCGCTTCGAAACAACGCAGCGTAGTAAGCAGATTTGTGATGCAGGCCGAAGAAGCAGTGGAGAAAATAAGAGTGTCATCGGCGAACTGAATATGAGTAATAGGATTTGGCAGACCTGGCATCTTAATGCCGCATAAGAGACCATACGCCTGCCCTCTGATCAACATCTGGGACAACGCTTCGCCAACGATAAGGAAGAGAAAGGGGGAGAGAGGGTCGCCCTGTTGATGACCTCTAGTGCTTTTAAAAAAACCCTTAGGAGAACCATTTAAGATAATAGAGAAATGAGCGGAGCTGATACAAGCGTTAATCCACCTTCTCCATTTGATTCCGAAACCCATTCGAGTCAACATGTAAAGAAGAAAATTCCAATTGACATGATCATATGCTTTGGCTACGTCCAACTTACAGAAGATACCTTGAGAATTGGATTTATGACAAGAATGTAAAACTTCGTTAGCAATGAGAGCTCCGTCCAAAATCTGTCTGCCCTTAATAAACTCGTTCTGATGAGGGGATATGAGGCTGTCGATAACCTTTGACAGACGAGAAAAAATAACTTTCGCAAGGATTTTGTAAGGACTCCCCACCAAGCTGATCGGACGGAATTGCAAAAAAGAGGTAGCCCCTGAAACTTTTGGAATGAGAGAAATGAAAGAAGCTCCTAATCCCTTCGAGAGCCTTCCTCTTGTGCGAAATTCGTGAACAAAAGACATCACATCATGACGAACAACCTTCCAAAATATCTGGTAGAAGCTCATCGGAAACCCATCTGGCCCTAGAGAGTTATCCACCGCTAAGGCGTCTACAACTGCCTTGACCTCAGCTTCAGTGAACTGGATCTCTTACGAATCTGCCACAGACTTCTCCAAGGAGGAGAAAGGTAAATTATCAAGGAGCGGTCTCTTCCAATTGTCCTCAGTGAGAAGATGTTTAAAATGAGAAATGGCAATACGTTTGATCTCAGCTTTATCCTCAATTCTGTTTCCGTTATCTGAAATGCTAAGGATGGATTTCGCCTTGGCCTGCATGTTGGCTATATTGTGGAAAAACTTAGTGTTTTTGTCCCCCTCTGCGATCCATTTCATTCTGGATTTGGTTCTCCAGGACGCTTCATCTTCAAAAGCTATATTCAAAAGATTCTGGATGATGCCAATTCTTCGGAACTGAGCTTCGTTCGAAAGCGGGGCAACCTCTGCCTCACCATCAATACTCTGAAGATCAGACAACAAAGACTCAACTTCAGCCTCTCTTTTTTGAAGAACCTGATGGCGCCAATCCTTAAGCTTAATTTTGAGAAGTCTAATTTTACAGAGAAGCCTATGCCCTGCATAGCCATTTGCCTTAAAATTCGACCACCATTCAACAATGTTCTGACAGAGATGCTCTGATTGAAACCACGCCGCATTACATTTGAAAGGTTTCGGTCCCCAGTTTTCATTCTCCACTGAGAGAAGAATTGGGCAATGATCCGACGTCGTTCTCGGAAGAGCCGACCGTTGAAGATGAGGGAAGGACTCCATCCATTCGGGTGAGACAAGAAACCTGTCGAGGCGAGTTTGAATGGAGTCGACCCGGCCATTGGTCCAAGTATAACGAGCTCCAAGTAGCGGAAGATCAATCATCTGTTGATGTTGAATCCACTTCGAAAATCGAAGCATAGCAGGAGTCGGCCTTCTCCTTTTAGAGTGGTCACCAGCGAAATGGGTGATGTTGAAATCACCAACCACACAAGACGGACCTAAGAAAGACTGTCTGACCCGATTCAGCTCACTCTAGAGGTCCTCCTTGACTGCATCATTGTTAGGCCGTAAACAATAGACAAAAGACAAGAGAAGGGAGAGGACTTATCTTGGAGTTTGACAGAAACCAACCACTCGCTGCAATCTGAAGAGAGAAGCTCCCACTTGGAAGATTTCCAAGCAATCAGAATACCTCCTGAGGATCCAATTGCGTCTAAGGAAACCCACTTGACGTCATCCGCCTTCCACAGTGTTGAGAGCAGGCTATCTTTAAAGAGGGGAACTTTCGTCTCCTGGAAACATACAACATCCGGATTGCATCTGTTGACGGTAGCTTTAATCAGACTCCTCTTTTGCTTGGAGCCCACACCCCTAACATTCCAAGAGATTATCTTCATTGGCTAACGAAACTGCCCTAGATACCCTGTCTTCTGGATTTGTACGGTGATGATGATCTGAACCTAGGACTTGCTTCCAAACGCTGTAATTCACGATTGGTGGAGATTTTGGCCAGTTGTTTTTTGGCGGATGGCCGTTTGGCCATGGGTCTCCCCCTGTTCTCTATGCACTGAAATAGGGCGACATAATCATCCAAATGATCTCTAAAGGACAAGCCTAAAGATCTCCCTACCTTGCCCATGGCATCTTTTATACATTTCTTGTTGTGAATCTTTGCCAGAAGATCAGCCCGATTCGTTTCTGAAGAAGTTAACTCTAGCTGGTTGTCAGCAATCATCTGTAACGGTTCTGCCATGAGCGCCTCGCTAGACAGGTTATCCTAGAATAGCGTAAGTGGACCCAGTTCGGAATCAGCCACCGACAGAGGTGAGGAATTGTAAAGAAATGAAGGCCGAGACAGGTATTCAGAGCCGCTTCCACTCCCAAGAGAATCGAGTTCGGGTTCGAGAGTGGTGCTGGCCTTCGAGTCGGGGTTCGGGGTGAGCATCAGGTTAGGAGTTTTCCATCCAAGTGCAGGGGATTCATAATGTATAGGGAGAGCAGGGACGGACGGGCTCGCCAAGGACGATGCGGGGAGTTGGATAATGGGTAATGACGGATGAGGGTCCTGGTCCGGGTCCTTGACCGGATCCGAAAAATCGTGCTCAATCAACGATTCTCGGATGAGTGACACCTGTCCACGTGTAGGGTTCGCGGAGACGGGAGGCACGTGGCTCTCAGAAGCGTGCGAAGAGGAGGGGCGTGGCAGAGCATTGAATGCCGCTGACGCGGTTTGGGCGCAGTCTTCGTTACCTCGCGGACAATGAGAGCATTCTCCTGGATAAAAGGTTGGTTGCCCATCTTTCGAAGCAGATAAAAAATCAGCGACTCCATGCGTCGATTGACACGTCAAACTATCAGGGATCGAGGACGGTCGAGATGCAGCTGTGTCTGATGAAGGCGGCTGAGGCGACAGATCTCCACCACTCGTCAAGTAAAGAGCAAGGGAGCGGTCTTTCCCGCCACAGTTCTCATGATGGTTGACAGACGAACGGGGAGGTGCTTCGCAGGAGTATGATTCTTGTATACCTTCTTCCAGAGGGTGCTGTTGAGGCTTCGTAGGCAGTGGCGGAAGTTCTTCTCTGATACGCCATAAATCACCCCACCGTGGGAGCGGAACATTCAAAGCTTCCCTAACGATCGGAAAATCGAAAGGACGATCATCCACCACCACTTTAACAGCTGGTGGCAGTGTCGCACCCTTCTTTCTTCGAACTCTAACCCTGATGACCCCAACTTCCTCCCCAAGTTTCGTATTAGCATCTAGTTCCAATAAAGATCCCAGATAAGTAGCAACGGAAATAAAAAATTCATCAAACCACAGTTCCAAAGGGATGCCCCATATTTGAAACCAAACGTTTTCCATGCCAAACATGGAAAACTCTTCCCAACGCATGACTCGGGCCACCGGACCTCCAGAATGGAGATGACCCGCCATTAGTAACATTTCAGGGTTAATTCCCGGACACACCTTAACCCAGAGCTCATTGTAACCCAAGGGCTTAATCTTGTAGTTTCCCGGCCGGAAGCCCGTCGTTTCGGAAATCCAGTCTTTCACTTGTGAGATAGACGCTCCCTCCTTACAGAGGATGACCACCGTTTCCTTTAAGTCGTCTGCAGCCCTGTGAAAGTGAGCCATATTGACTAAAATGGGATCGCCTACCTTCGGCATGGCAGGTGATTCCATATAGTCAGATATAGGAGGGATGTTGATCGGGGGAGGAGGGGTCTTGTTCAGCAGGGCATCTTTGAAAGAGGAAGGCCTTGAGGATATAGGATTAGGATCGGGATTGGGGGTGATTTGGAGGGGGGGGAGAGGGCGAGATATTGGGTTTGGGACGATACATCTTCGAATTTTTCTGTTGAGGCTTGAGCGGAGGTATGAAGGTAGGGCCATATCTCGCTCTTTGAACCAGTAGTGGACATCCGGTGAATTTCACTCCGTGTAGCATGTCCACTGCCCTCGCTAACTCCATTTCAGACAACGTGCGAACTAACGCGAAACCTCTATACTCCCTCGAGCTACGATCTCTAGGCATAACAACGTCCATGCGAACTAACGCGAAACCTCTATAAAGTAACTTTCAATTAACGCTAAGTAAAAATAGTACCATGGAGGTTGGTGTAGACTTGTTGTGCATACTGCAACATGCTCTTTTTTGCAAAAATAAGTGATGGGTTCCTATGAGTTATGACTAACTGACATGATTAGGTGGGGGCCATACCAAGTTGCATCAAAAGGTCCAAAATACATCTCTGCTCTATGCTTAGCCATGCTTATTAGTTTACCAAGGAGTGGAAAAAGGAAAATAGTTGATGGAAAATTGGAAGATTAGGAAATATTGGAGTGTAAAAACCCAGGGAAGTCCTTATTTTTGGTGAAAAAAAAATTACGCACATGATAATGAACAATTGTCATATTTCCATAGCAATTCATTTTCTTGCATCGAAGTAGTCATTTTTTTTTTTTCTTTAAAGTTTTTGTTCACATGGTAAATAAAAAAAAATATCATTTTCCCCAAGCAATTGAATAATAACAGTGCTTTGGAAGCTTTCCATGGAAATTGAGAAAGATGAAAACAAGAAAGGTCCTCGAACCAGATGGTATAACAATAGAGCTTTGGAAGTGTATGGGAGACACTGGGTTATTTTGGTTGACAAGGTTTCTCAACAAGATTGTAAGATTGAAGAAAATACTAGACGAATGGAGGAAAAGTTCCGTGTTACTTATTGAATAAAGAGACATACAGAGCTGCACTAACTGGCTTGAGATTAAACTTATGAGCATACCATGAAACTTTGGGAGAAAGTGATTGAGCAAAGATTAAGGCATTCGACGAATGTGTCAGTAAATTAGTTTGGTTTCATGCCTGGGAGGTGTATCACTGAAGCTTTTTTCCTTCTTAGACAATTGATGGAGAAATATAGGGAGAGGAGGAAGGATCTCCGTATTGTCTTTATTGACTTAGAGATAGCATACGATAGGGTTCCTAGAGAGTTAATTTGGTGGGTTTTGGGAAAGAAATGAATTTTAAGAGGATCTGTTGATGTGATTAGGGATATGTATGAGGGAGTGGCAACAAATTTGAGGACCACTAGTGGAGAGATAAGTGAGTTCCCAATTGCTATCAACTTGCACTAGGGGTTAGTTACCTGTTTATTTATGGTTCCATGTTTATGATCAATGGGTTGCATTTGTTGGTGGAAATCAGTTTATTCAACAAAATATTTAAAAATAAAATTCTGTTTATTTTTAAAAATATTTTCCCTTTGAATTTATTTTTTTGTATGCATGCATGGTTGTATTATGAAATGCGTATGCATGCATGGATGTGTGTGTGTGTGTGTTGCATGGACGGATAGATGGATCATGCATGTGTGTGTGTGTGTGTATGGATGAATGGATGATGGATGGTTAGATGTGTATATGTATTTATGCATGGATGGTTAGATATGTATGGATTGATGCATGGATGGATGGATAGATGGTTAGACATGCATGTACGTGCGTATGCATGCAGGCATGGGTGGATCTATAGATGCATGTTTGTATGTATGCATGGATGTATGTATGTATGCTTGCATGTGTATGTATGTATGGATGTATGGAAGGGTGAACTCATTTTGCCACCTGTATTTGTATTATGTGAACTCATTTGAGTTACTATTGCACTCATTTTTACAGCAACAAATGCTTTAAGCCCCCATTAAATGGAAACTTATGATGTGTGCTCTTTTTTTTTTTTTTTTTTTCCTGCAAATTTTTGCTTCCTAAATATGCAAATATGTGTATGTTAGATTCTCCTGAAGTTTCAATGAAAAATTTCACGGTTTTCCTCATGTTTCCCTAATGTTTCCCTCAGTCAACAATACATTTCTTGGTACCAGCGATATCGATACATGTTTCTGTATTCCTGATCAGCGATACATGTAACGATACTGATAGTACGAACACTGTGTGCAACGGAAACCAAGAACTGTGCCAATTATAAGGAGTGGGTTGGTACAAGTTGAAGGCTCTAAAAATGCAAAGGGAAGGCCCAAAAGGACATGGATAGAGGTAGTAAGAAAAGGTTTGATGACCCATGGTCTATCTGAAGGTCTGGCCCTTGATAGAGTGGAATGGCGGAACAAGATTCATGTAGCTAACCCCAATTAATTGGGATAAGGCTTAGATGCTGCTGCTGCTGATTTTTCCATAGCAATTCATTTACACACGTGGCACTTCTCGGTGACATCATAGCAATTCATGAAGAAGTCACCTAAAAGCATGATTCACACAAGCCATGTAAGGAATGAATATCATATTTCCATAGCAATTACTTTATGCACTTGGACTTAAGTTGCATGAAGCTTGAAGCAAGGCAGCAATGCATTCAGGTGTGGGACCGAGAAAGCATCTGTGTTAAAATATTTTCAGGTATAAACAGGTAGGAAGTAGGAGTGGGAGTGTGAGTACAAAGCGCAATTTGAAGGAGTGTCACCTAGTTAGATGAATTGTGCAACTAAGCTTGGCACTTTTCCATCGCATCATAGCAATTCATTAAGAAGTCACCTCAAAATTTGGCTTGCCTGAGTCACCCTGTTAACTTGGCCAAGTTGGAAAGTTAAGGCCTGCTGAGTCTAACTTGAGTAATGAATTTTCCAATATTGGCTTTGCCTGAATCACCTGGTCAGCTTGTCCAATTTGGAAGTTAAGCCCTGCCAAGTCTGAACCGAGTTGTGAGTTTCCATTCCAAGCCTACAACCAGTTGGCAACATGAGCCATACTCATATCACAGGATACCCCATCTATATTCAGCAACTGAAGCCCCAGTCAAAACATCAATCCTCCACTTTTTAAAACAACTGAGAATACTATTGCTTTATTTTATAACCAGTTCCAGGAATTTTGGGTCCTTGCTTATCTGTTCTCAAAGATTTCCAATTCAGATCAATTACAATTTTCTGATAAACCACTCCCAAACAGCATGATACCCATAATGTATTTCTAACCATGTCATGTTATATTTATTTCTTTTAATCAGATTTCTGAAACTCCAACATTTATTTCTGTGAAAACTTCTTATCAAAGCTGAGAGACAAAAAAAACTAACAGTTCTGCCTGTTAGGGATTGGCATTGGTGATGCACAAGAATCGTGAAGGCGTAGCTGTTTTTGAGATGCTGAATAAAGCTTTGGAAGTTGCTCAAGCTGAGAAAAGACTCACTGAGGAGCGCAACATAAAAATCTTGATTGCGCAAATGCATGTTGTAAAGGTTGTAATGCAATCCTAGCAGTTTCAGTTGCTTTTGGCAAGATCAAGTGCCATTCATGGTTTAATATGTATGAAATAAATGAGAAGATTATTCACATGAACAGGATTGAGAATCCTCATGGCACATGTGAGATCCGGGCTGTTCATTAGGAGAGAGGCGCATGAACATGCCCTTGCCAACATGGGCCTGTGTGCTCATCAGGTTGGCCAGCCTGTACGTTGAATATGGATCACTCGGCAATTTATTTCACTGTCCATTTTTATTGTAGATGTGTAGGCATAGCCCATCCAATGAATGGACTGGCCTATTTTGGGCCAGCATATGTTCATAGGCCCACCTGGTGAACTGCCGGAATGCCACATGTGTGTGCCACAGTCACACCTGTTCCACAAAGAGGAATATCAATCCTCTACACCTGAATATTTCTAGCAGGGCCATACCTCAAAAGACATTCTTTACAATCACACTGTTTTACTGTGTGAAAGCGTGTAATTGTAGTTTGCTTAGTTCACAACAAATAAAGTTGCTTTGTCATGCAGGGTGACTTAGAGGAGGGCTTGAAGAAATTCCAAGATTTGGTTAATGAGGATCCTCGAGATTTTAGGCCCCACCTTTGTCAGGTAAGAGCACTCTCCTCATCTTACTCAACAAACTTGATAGGCATGGTTTCTAATTTTAATTCAAAACTTTAATATTGCACAAATTAAACGAGCTTCATGTAGCTGATGTTGTCAAATGGCATAAGTGATCCCATGCAACCCAAGGGGACTGCGCATATGCGATTGCGTAACCCCCAAAACTTTCTTCTTCTTTTTTTTGAAAAAAAAAAATCTGAAAAATCAAGGGAAAATGGAAAAAAAAATTATAGAAAATTATGAGAAACATATGTAAAATTACTACAAGTGTAGGGAATTGTTTTTTTTTTTTAATAGTTTTATTACTAATTTCATTAACATTTTTATATTTATTACATCTATTAGACTATTAATCTATAACAAGTCAATTAACAAGTAATCAAAAGAATGCATATTTATGGGAGTAAGAGAGTAGGGCGAGAGAAAATGAAGCTAACAAAGGGGGAAAAAAAGGGAAAAAGAGAAAAAAGTCCAACTGTTGGAACATTATGCTATTGCATACTGAGTATGCAATGGTATAACTGCATAATGATGGCTTATGTGATTGCATGCTTCTCTGTGCGACCGCATAAAACCCAACAGACCAAAAACTGCATCTGCCAATATGGCATATATGGTCCATGCTCTCCAAATGACATATGCAATTGCATATGACAACACTAGTGCGAACTTCACGAACGAGTTGTCAGTATTATTTACTAGTACACATGGATGTTTTTTATTCTCTGCAGTCCGTCAATCTAATCAAGTTATGTAGTTCACTTTTTTTTTTTCTTTTTTTTTTAATAGCAAAGGGCCCATTTGTAAGTAGCATGAATTCAAGATTAGTTTTGCAGTTTTCAACGTACTCACTGCTTGGGTTTAGAGCGATGCAAAAATTGGGAACTACATTGTGCTCGGTTTTGTTTTTCCACTCTTTTCATCCCCTCATTTTGGATAATAATGGGTGAAAAGGAAACCAAATTGAGTGGGATTCCAATTTCCTGTTATCTCTGCCTCAAATCACACTTGGAATTAGGATCATTCTTATCCCATAGTGACCTGTGTACATCTACAAATGATCAAATCAGATGTAATGGCAACCCTTTGCATTTAATTTCGTCATGCATTAGAAATGAATGCATTCAAGGGAACCTAGATGGTTTGATCATGTGCATTGGAGGCCAAGAACTGCGGCTGTTAGGAGGACTGAGTCAATAAAAGTTGAAGGCCTCTAAAAGGGCAAGGGGAAGGCCCAAAAGGACGTGTGTGCAGGTAGCAAGCAAAGACTTAATGACCTACGGTCTAACTGAAGTTATGGCCCTTGATAGAGCGGAATGGTGGAACATGATTCATGGAGCCGACTTCAATTAATTGGGATATGGCCTAGATGATGATGATGATTTGAGGGAACTTAGGAGTAGCACCAATAGGTAATAAGATGATGGAAAGTTAGATGGTTTGGCCATGTGCAAGGAGATCAAGAACTGCACTGGTTAGAAGTGAGTTGGTTCAAGTTGAAGGCTCTAAAAGGTCTAGGGGATGACCGAAAAGAATGCGGGTGGAGGTGGTAAGAGAAGATTTGATGACCTATAGTTTTAACTGTGTTATGGTCCTTGGTATAGTGGAACAACAGAACATGATTCATGTAACTGACCCAAATTAGTTGGGATAAGGCTTAGATGATGATGATGATGATGACGATGAGAGGTTAATGAGATAGTCAATGGTTTCGCTAAATGCGGTATGCTTGGATATGATCTGTATCTAGGGCAGAGGTTTGCTAGCCACAGATGCACTCCCCACATGCTGCACGCATGCCAGCCTGATGCATGTGTAGCATATATGAGTGTTCCATAAGGCGTGTCTACAATTAAGATGTTCTGATACAGAATCAGGCCAGTTACCTTATCAGGTGAGGAGCATCTGCTTTTTTTAATGCGGGCGGTTGGCAGGTTGTTTGAACTGTCCATTGTTACTGAACAAGGGTGGCTTGCTTGATGAGTGGACTGGCCTGGTGTGTGCAGCTCATTTTCACAGGGAGCTCGCCTTTTCCACAACTTAGATATCATACATGTGCACTAGGTTGACATGGTTGCTGTGCATAAAGTGCATGGCTAGCAACCTCCCCTCTTTAAGGGCCTGTTTGTTTTTTCAAAGCAAACGTAAATACCGTGAAATGGATAATTATTACGGTTTCACAGCGTTTGAAAATTCATACGAATTTGTGCATTTCAAACCGGTTCAATTGAGATAGTTTTAATTTTTGAACCACACAGTAATGTATATGATATATCCGTTCCGTCCATCTATTTCACTATAATATTTTGAAGCATGAGACAAAAAATGAAGCAGATACAACACTCAGGTGGCCCACACCAAAAGAAACAGTGGCCCCACAAAGTTTTTAATGGTAAGTATTCGATTCCCTTTTTCGTATGGTGTGGTCCACTTGAGTTTTGGATATACCTCATTTTTTTGCTCATACTATAAATTCAAATGGCATAATGGATGAACGGTGTGGATAAGAGAAATGCATCACAGTGGGACCCATATATATTTTGTAATGTTTTCGGTTTCCGTGTCAAAAAAGTAAGTAGTCAAATCAGGTATGTTGTAAATACATGGGGAAATAATTATTACTCTTTTACCTGGTATTTACCGGTGCACTGGAAAATCAAACAGGCCCTAAAAGTTGTTTCCACTTTTCACATAATAAAATTCAATTATTTAGGGTGTGTTTGGTCACACCAAATATCATGAAATTTCGTGATATTTTGCAAAAAATTCGACTGATTAATCTTGAAAAATCATGAAATTCCATGCCCAAATAAATTTATCCAATTTGTAGTGCAGATAACCTAGCAAGTGAAAACGTAACCAAATAAATGCATGGCTAAAGAACCAGAGCAAACCCAGAATTTTTATTTTTATTTTGTCCTTTTTCTTTTCTGAAGTCATCTTTTGATTATGATTCCTATATTCTCTCCTAATTCTTTGTTTTATTTCCATGAAAATTACTGTCCACCAAGAAATAGACAACTGCTATCCATGAACTCTGCTTCATTTTTTATTTTTATTTTGTGAAGATAGTACAATTGAACTGTACCTGCCTGATATTTACAATCTCATTTATTTTATTTTATTTTATTTTTTCCATTCCCATTAATGAATTCTGGTTACCAATCAAACCCAAAACAAACAAAAAAAGAAAAAAGAAAAGAAAAGGAAAACAATTCCAGACCAGTCATTGTGTATATTAATCAGTGGTCATGTTACAGGGGATAATCTACAGCTTACTAGACAAAAAGAAGGAAGCAGACGAGCAATTTGAGACTTATCGGAGCCTTGTTCCCCATGAATTTCCCCAGAGAGGATTTCTTGATGATGTCATAATGGCAGCAAAAACGGAATCTCGGGAACAGCTGGAGAAGGATTTCAAGGATGAATTCTCATACAAGAAGTAAAATACGGGGTGCCATGCAAGGTCTACTAGGCGGGTCAGTTTCAGTGAACTTAACTCATGGTAGATTACTGGAAAGAAAATGCAGTCTTTTTGTCATATATGAAAAAAATAAAAAAGAAAAAAGAAAACCCGACATGGATGATAGTCCATTCAGTTGCATCATGTCACTGATTTTGATTTGTTATATGGAATATTTATCAAAGAAGAGAAATCTTATATAAAAACTTTGAGCGTGTTTGCTTGCCACTAAAAATGCATTTTAAAGCTTTTTCCCCCTCTCCAGACTGGTGCTGATGACACTGTTAACGCCTGTAGAAAAAAAAAAAAACCAATGGCTGGGATGTACCTAAGATTGTGTCCCATCCAGGTACCCAACTGGCTTGAAATTTGTTGGCGAATATATGAAATTTTTGGAAATAAAACATTTTTTTAAAGAAACTTCTTTAATTGGGTTTGTCAAAAAAAAAAAAAAAAATCTCAGATTTTTTTTTTTGCCCATCTTCTGAAATATATGGAGTTCTAAAAGTTAAATCAATTATATGGAAATTTTTTTTTCAACTTGTAGTTTAAAATGGAGTCTTGCTAACTGTGGGTCGGGATCTTTGTGCGTACACCCTGGCTAAAATTCAAGAATATCCACTCATTTGGTGGGCCACAACAATACATTGAATATCTAATCAATTTGGTCTTTCTTTTCTAGCCATCCATCTTCTCATGTACATGTGGCTCACCTGATGAGCAGGGCCTGTTTTTTGGGCCAGCATCGCTCCATTTGATGAACCGCTAGGATCTCATTTCTGCCCTAATTGCTTATGTGTCGCTGATTGCCCCTTGAATATCTCCTTGCACAGATGGCCTTGGCACTTTTATAATAAAATGCATTCCGATGAAATTAACTGTATATACTGAAACTCTAGGTATGAACAATCTCTACTGCTTAATGGGGCCCCGCTGCCCATCAGATCCGACGGTCTAACCAATGGGCCACACCTTTTGGATCAGCTGTAGGCAAAAACTTATTGAATGTTCCAAACTATTACTACAGATATCCAAACAAGAACATTGAAATGGTGTGCTATTTTGCCCATGGCCCATCCAGGAGGTGACCTGTGGTTGCTGGCCCTTATCATACATGTTGAATGTGGACCGAAACAATGCTTATACATGTTTAACAGGTGGGTTTGGAGATCCTATGGCCATGCATCACCAGATCAACGGCCCAAATAATTTATGCGTGCCCAGGATTATCTGGGAATGACCTGCAGGCCGATCCTATAGGACCCAGTGCTGGGGCCCAAGATGATGATGATGGATCCAGCTACTGTTTCAATGATCTAAACAGTTTATAATGAGACTTACTGTAGATGGAGAGTATCTAGTCCGGGTGTGTCGTTTGGCACAATGGATTTGAGGGGATTTCAGATTCCTGATATGTTTGGCACCATAGAGTAATTGGGGGTTTCAAATTCAGGGGGTGAGGGGTTTGAAATTCAAGGTAAAAGCTTGGATTACATCTAAAATCCTTTCAAGAGTTGGACGTGTAACATGTGTCTCACTCCACTATTAATCTATTGAGCACATGGCCTGATGATGATATACCAAAACGATTAGATTATCAATTGCATCACTATAATTACTTTAATACGATGATTTGTGCAGTTCAAACATTGTCCATGTAAATCAACTGTTAAAACCTGTCACTCAGATGTGATCTTGTGCTTGTGGCCCATCTAAGACTTGGAATTTCATCATTTTGGAGCAAAGTATGAATTTCAACAGACTTATTACAATCATTGTGTCAAACATTACATAAGAACACTAATTAAAGATATTAAAGTTGATTTAGTAATTAAATTCAAACTCCTGTAGATATATTATACATAGGTACTTTTGGATTACAGGGGATTTAAATCCAGGGTGCCAAACACAAATGAGGATTTCAAATCCACTCTCAAACAGGGCCAAAATTTGGAGCTATGCTTCATCCCCAATGGGGCCCATGTTTGGATGGTCAGGATATATCCACATGTTCCATGTGTACAGTGTACAGTTACTACATCACAGTCTATCCAAATAGTCATAGATCTTGTCATTGATCATTGCTAATAAACTTTCAATAACAACAGATATTTGGCACCTGCAAAGAGCATGCCATCACTGCTTAGAGCAAGTGACACCTTATTTCACATTAGTGATGAGATTGCCAGCTGAGTCGTATACAATGACGCCGGAGAAATCCGGGAGCTGGCATTTCTCTCCCATGAGAATGTTCTTCTGCCAAACAGAGACTTGTGGTCCACTGGCGGGGCCTCTGTCATCGTCCCCTGGTTGTACCTGATGGACCCTTTTGGTGGTCAGGATCCTCGCGTCCATATCAAGCTGGATCACGGGGCCCGGACCGTGTCGACGCCATCTCCATGCATGCGATGCACACATGATAAGTGCGACGGCACACATGAGAAAGGCTGCGGCCGCACCGAGCCCGGCTTGGGTGGCAGTGGCACCAGTTGGGGTGGTGCGTGCAAGTAGTAGTGACCGTGCCATTTTGAGTTGTGGAGATGGAGTGCATGGTTTTCGGGTGTCTAGCCATCTAGCTTATATAGGTTTTGTTATGGAGTGGTGGGATATTGGATGGAGAGGATTTGTTGTTAGTGTAGAGGTTGGATGGGGTGGTTTTGGTGTGTTCCCAACCCTTTTTCGCATGCATGGGGGTTTAGTCAAATGCGGGCCCCACTGATGACTTGAGCTGACGTAGCACCTTCGGTTAGTACGCGGATCAGGTGGTGTTGCCCACGCGCTGTGGGTCCACCATGATGTATGTGTTTTATATCCTGGCCGACCATCCGTTTTACAACTAATCTTAGGGTATCAGAAGCTTAAACACCCTGATCCATAGCTCCAGCGGCAGACTGAGTGAAAGATGCCTCGTTTCAACACTGAGGTCTTGGTATCGATCCTGGTGGGGTGGCTAACAGTGAGTGTGAACTGACAGTGGGGTGTACTAACCAGCTGACAAAAATAATAAAAAAATAATTTAAAAAAAAAATCAGAAGCTTAAATGTACAACACCACAGGAAATGGTAGTGATTGAACGGCCACCATTAAAAAATTTTAGTGAAAAGAATACGCTCACCTAATGATTTTAATCTGAAAGTATACTCGCATAATTCTGCTTATGCGAATTTTGAAACTAAAGATGATTGTGTTCGGGTGTGCACTAGTTGAGTTTAAACCCAACAAATCTAATGCATTTGAAACCGTGCTTGAAGCATCTGATCGTAACCTTTAAATAGACTTAGAGCTTATTTGTTGACGATGAAAAAATTTACTAGTCTCTAAAGCACTCGGCATTATGTGTTATTTGTTAATGCAAATATCAAAAGTGCTCTGTAATTTTTGTCGAATTTTTTCGGCAATGGAAGTCTTAACTTAATGATAAATACAAAATACGTTTTGCAGATTCTTTTAAAAGATACATATTTTTTTTCTTATGAAATTATTCATTTGTACATTACTACATAACTTTTCTTTCTTCTAAATATACTGAGTAACACTAAGGGTGTGTAAATTGGTCGGGCCCAAGCCTGATAAATCTGAATTTTGAATAAGGTTAGCCCAAAGGCCTGGCGTAAAACATTTTAAAATCCAAGCCGAGACTACCCCAAACTCAGCCAGTTGACAACCTTACGTAACACAATTCAATTTTTAATGTGTGAAACTTCTTTGGCCCTACTAAAATTTATGAGTTATAGTGGCCCCACTATAAAGTTTAAGAGATGATGTAGATATAAGGCACACCCAAAACTCATATGACGGAAAGAATTCAGTGAAAAACCACTTAGCGCTTTCCTTCTTCCACGTTAACAATGCATTAACAAACACCACTGAACACAGATTATTTTCCCAATTTCGCATTAAGTGCAATAATTTCAGCCTTAACAAACAGGCCCTACATCATAGAAAGCTGTGAGAATTGAACAAGAAACCTCCCTATTGTCCATTGTGAGGTTTGTTTGCCATTTAATCTCTTCACAAGGACACACAAATATGGACTAGGGAAAAAATAAATAATAACTTGATTAGAAGGCTCTCTAGCCCCAATAAGTTTTCAACAGTATGCATCCAATTTCCATTGTTTCTTGTAGTGTGACCCACTTGAGCCTTAGATCTGCTTCACATTTTATCTTATGCCTTAAAATGAATTAGAAAAAATGGATGGATGGTGTAGATGAAACATATATGTCATGGTAGGCCCCTAACAAGACCGGACATCTCTTAGGTCCTGGTGGGTAGTACTAATCTCTGTTGGAATATTGCTGGGTGGGTTGCACACCATTGACCTAACAGGTGTGTTGAGGTCATCAAGTTTTGTGAGCCCAGCATGATATATGTATTATATCCATACTGTCCATCTATTTTACGACATATTTTTAGGGCATGGCAAAAAATGAGGTAGATCAAGTTCAAATGGACCACACCACAGAAAGCAAAGAGGATTGAACGCTGCCATTGAAAACTTCTTAGGGGCCTGGAAGTTTTGAATTAATCTGATGTTTGTTTTTTAACTTATCTAGGTGTGTGTGACCTCATGAACACATTGGATTGTAAAAAACATCATAATGAGCCCTAGGACGGTTTTAAAAGTTAGAAATCATTGTCCCCCCTACTTTTGGTCTTGTGGTCCACTTAGCTTTGGATTCGGCCTAAAGCGATGTTGCCAAATAAATGTAGATGTACAGTTTGGATATAACACATACACCATGGTGGGCCCATTAAACTTGATAATGTGAACACACCATCGAGCACACCACACAATATGCTTCATAGATTTGGCGCAACATAAATGATGGATCCTAGATCCAACTCGGATTGCCTACTAACGTTGCAGCACGGTAGCCACCAGACAATGCTCTACGAGTCCACCATGATATATGTGTTTTATCCACACAGGTTATCTATTTTCCATATCATTTTATGTCATGATCCCAAAAATGAGACATATCCAAGCCTCGAGTGGACCATGCCACAAAAAAACAACGGTAATTAAACACCCACCATTAAAAACTTCCTAAGGCCCACTGTAATACTATCCAATAATCAGGTCACATCGACCTCATCGAAGGAAGAACATAGATATTAGCTTCATCCAAAACTTTTGAGGTCCCCAAGAAGCTTTTAATGGTGGGCATTCAATCACCATTGTTTCCAATGGCGTGGTGCACATTAGATTTGGATCTTACTCATTTGAGGATTGTTCCTGAAATGATATGAAACAATGGATGTAGGACGTGAATAAAACACATACATCATAGTCAACTGCTCAGCAGGCAGTCGGCTTCCTTAATTTTTACACTTATCAAACAAATTTTCAAACTTCTAATTTAGATTTCATATTCAGGCTTTAGAGTTCAAATTTAACAAACAAACCCTAATGTCTAATTTAATTTTAATTTCATTCACAACAAACGGAATTCTTTCTTGGCCTTTTGGAAATAGTTTATAGAATATTGTTTTGGTGCAAGGGAGTTTGACGTCGAGTCAAATCACTTAGTTTAAGTTCTGCACACTAGTTATGTCCGTGTACGGCAAATGCATTGTTGGGACATCGTTATGACGAATGCAAGTGAGTATGATGTCAAGTCAACTCACTCCATAGTCGTAGTATTTTGGAAGTTAATTTTCGTGTGATTCTTGCTGCACTTGGGACATGGTCCAAAGAGGATAATTTTAATTTCAAGACAAGTGGCTCCAAATTAATAAGTTCATCTCACTTCATTTATTTTCATATTTATATGAGTTCTCTTTTTGAATTATTGTCTACTATTTTCAACATTATTTTCCAATCAACATTAAGAAGGTTTCAACAATAAGTGTCATTATCACCCCAATTTATTATGGTAAGATCCACTTTAGCTTCTAATCTACTTTGTTTTTAGGTTCATGTCCTAAAATCAGCTGGCAAAATGGATATAAACACATGGCTCCAACAATGCCCAACATGTACACCACCTAATCTTGATGGGTTTTTTGATCCGTCGTCGACCGATTGTGAGCCCTGCTCGACCGGTCAAAGGCTGGTTTCGACCAGTCGAACGAGTTGAGTCGTGGCACGACTCAAAGTCCAGCAACTGTGGATTGTTTTTCTCCGGGGTGCTCGACCAGTCGAAGGAGGTGCTCGACCGGTCATAGACTTGGTTCGACCAGTCGAGGTTATGCAGATTCGTTCCGCAATTTTGCGCGGATTTCGTGTCGCAAGTCCTTTCGCAACTGGGATGCGGAAAGGAGTTTCCTAAAACTTTAAATAGGAGTTCTTAGGGCTTTCTAGGTATGGCAAGAGGGTTTCCTAAAACTTTACAAGGGATTTGCTAAAGGGTTTAGGGCTATCAAAGGTGAGAGAGAGAGAGAGAGAGAGAGAGGAAAAGAGAGAGAGAGGAAGCTTATAGAAGGGAGGTTCTGCTCGTGGAGGTTATCTACTGTGCAATCTATATCTCAACGCTTTTATGTCCTCGTAATCGGTGAGATCTCTCCGTTTTCTTTGTTTCTCTCATTGTTTATCCACTCCTGCGTAAGTGAAGAAGTTTGTAACGTTCTACTTCATAGTGGATTGTTGATCTGTACGAGGTCCTGTGGTTTTTATCTCTTTGAGGGTTTTCCACGTAAAAATCTCTTGTGTGGTGTGTGATTGATGCATTGATTGTTTTCGTTGCTTTATTATCCATAATTCTGGTTTGTTCTGAAGGGCTAGATCCTAAGGTTTTGTGCAAGTCCCCCAACAAAGTGGTATCAAAGCTAAGTTCATTAAATGGGTAGGATCGGTTTTGAATTATGGAAGGTGACTTAGCAAGGATGATCAGCCTCAATGGTTCTAACTGGACCATATGGAAGGCTAAGATGGAGGACTTGCTTTATTGCAAGGACCTATATTCTCCAATTTTCGCCATATCAGCAAAATCCAAGGATATGATTGATGATGATTGGAAGAAGATGGACCGAAAGGCGGTGGGGTTTATTAGACAATGGTTGGATGATTCCGTGTTTCACCATGTGTCTACAGAGACCTCAGCCGCTAGCCTATGACTGAAATTACAAGGGCTGTATGAGAGGAAGGCAACCGGTAATAAGATTTTTCTAATAAGGCAACTTGTGAATCTCAAGTTCAAAGATGGTGGTTCTATGGCCGAGCACATGAATGAGGTCAGTAATATAGTGAACTAACTCACCTCTATGAAGATAGTCCTGGATGATGAATTGCAGGCTTTACTATTACTTAGTTCATTGCCTGACAGTTGGGAGACATTGGTGGTGTCTCAAAGTAACTCCGCGTTAGATGGAAAGATATCCATGGAACAAGTAACCAGTTGTCTCTTCAATAAGGAGACAAGGAGGAAGTCTCAGGGGTCTACTCAGCAAGAGGCCCTTGTGATATAGGAACGGGGGAGAGGAAAGAACAGGAAGGGCGGGAAGGTTCGAGATAAATCAAGAGGCAAGTCGAGTAACAAAAAAGATGTTGATTGCTGGAATTGTGGCAAGAAGGACCACTACAAGAATGAATGTCGTGGTAAAAAGAACGACAAGAAATGAAAAGGGAAGGAAGATTAATCAGATTCCACTGCGGTCACTTCAGATGGTGATGTTGTAGTTATTCTTTCTGCAGATCATGATGTATGTCTCATGGCTACGAGTCAGGACACCGACTGGGTGATAGACACCAGAGCTTCTTTTCATGCAACTCCACGCAGGGACTTCTTCACAAGTTACAAGTCAAGTGACTATGAGACTGTGAAGATGAGAAATTCTGGCGTATAAAAAATCATGGGAGTCGGTGATATTTGTGTGAAGACCGATGTGGGCTGCACATTAGTTCTCAGGGATGTAAGGCATATCCCAAACCTTCACCTCAACTTGATGTAGATGGGAAGGTTGGATGATGATGGCTATGAAAAGACGATTTGCTGGTGGGCGATGGAAGCTCATTAAGGGTTTGTTGATCGTGGCCAAAGGAAAGAAGTGTTGCACCCTTTACAAGGCAAGTGTCAATTTGTGCAAGGATGGGTTGAACGCAGCGGAAGATTCAGCTATTAACATGTGGCATAGGCGTTTAGGCCACATGAGTGAAAAAGGGCTTCAGCTACTAACGAGGAAGCGGCTCATTCCAGACGTGACAGGTACACCTCTCAAAACCTATCTTGATTGTTTATCAGGGAAACAGCATAGAGTTTCATTTGTTAAATTTGTTTCTCATGTTAATAAAGTGCATGTATTAGATTTGGTTTATTCTGATGTTTGTGGTCCTATGAGGATAAAAACCTTGGGTGGGGCATTGTATTTTGTTACTTTTATAGATAATGTAACTAAGAGGGTTTGGGTCTATGCTTCGAAATCCAAGGACGAGGTCTTTGGTGTGTTTAAATTGTTCCATGCTATGGTCGAGAGAGAGATAGGTAGACCATTAAAGTGCATCCGCACCGACAATGGTGGTGAATACATTAGCGACTTTCACGAGTACTGCAAGTCCCTGGGTATACGGCATGAATAGACAGTTCCCAAGACCCCCCAGCATAATGGTGTAGTTAAGCGAATGAATCGCACCATTGTAGAGAGAATCAAATGCATGTTATCCCATGCGAAATTGCCCAAGATGTTCTGGGGAGAAGCTGTAACACCCTGGTTCTTATAACCCGACGATAGCCACTTCTTATTAAGAACCCGAGTGTTACGTTATAAAATGGACCATCATACATCCCTTTAATAGCAAATTTCAAAGCATGAAGTAAAGCAATCACTACATAAGCCAAGGATATTAAGAGTAACAAAAGAAAGTTTAATACATATAAATGGGAGCAAAATGAAATCCCGCAACAGGAGAAATATTTTTACAATTCAAGTAGAACACAAAGTTTGACATATGAAAGCAAGTAAATCCTAAAGTATTAGTTGAGTTCCAACGACTCAACGACATTCACATGGAGTTCTTCCTTGCCAAACTCCATCTCAGCCGTCCCTGGAATCCCGTCATAGGGGTCTCCACCTGTCATTAAACCTGCGTCTATTTAGTGCAACTGCACGATTGAATGAGTGAAAACTCAGTGGGAATTTCCCTTATATATTCAACCATATCATGTTATTCCAAAATGAGTTAACAATTCTAATTCATATGTCAATACAATACATATGCATTTGCATGAATGTATGGATATATGTTCAAATCACAGATCTGGGTATGCAATCCAGCTGTCAAAATAAAAGACCGCCCGTGGTAGGTAGACTATTTGGAAAAGGCCATGAAGGTGAGTGCGCCCAAGGACGACCTCCTGAAAAAATACTCGGGGTATGCCCGAGGAGGCATAAAATCCCGGAAAAGCCTCATGCAAAGAAAGAGTGGCCCAAAGTGTACAAGTGCACAGGTCTGATGGTTGGACTTAGGTAATAGAACCTTGCGTAACCCAACAAGATGTGACTTATGATGAACACTCGAAAAAGTTCATATGTCATGCGTGGATGTTATGCACCATGACACATATATACATTACTTTGATAGAATAGGAATGACCTTCAACTTTTAAATAGGAAATATCTTACTAAGCATTACATATGAACTTCCATGATTTCTTTACATTTAAAGGAGGGCTCACCAAGAGTCATGTAAATTTTCAAGTGAGGTTATATCATTCGGATCATCTAAGAGTCCTTCTATATCCCTTACGGACTCTTCCCATGCTCAATCTTCATATTACTCACAATGTATAACAAAATAAGAGTTTATAAAACTCAAGTCATCTCATTAAGGTTATGTTCATGATGTAAAGATGACTAGAGAAATTTTATTTCATAGCAAAATAGTAATAATTATGAAAGTTGGAGTTCCAATCATCCCTTTGTATACTATATATAAACAAATTCCCAATTGTCATATTTTAAGAACTATTCACATGATGGGGCCAACTAACTTAGAGATTAGAGAATATAAAAATTCATGAAGGAAACGTCTCACAATTCACAAATGATGTAGTATGAAAGCTTTCCTTTCTCAACATAAGAAAACAATTATAATGTGACATGGAGTTTGCAAGACAATATATCATACACATAATTACAAGGAAATATAGCATTAAGACAATTACTTCATGAAATTCAAGATAGATAGGAATTAATAATTTTCTATAATTCTATGCATTAGAGATTTAATCCATATGGCAATTTGTGGAAGGAAGAAGCTATGGGGGATGCTCCTCACATTGATTTGATGAGGTGCGTCTATGAATACCTAGTTTGAGATTGATTGAAGGAGAAGGTCCTTCAAATATATCTGATGCAAACAATTCCTGATCAGAGTAATATAGCATCTAAGTGAGTTAGCACTGAGTTGACTCGGATGAGAAACGGACCGAGTCAACCTGTTATTGAGCATGAGTTGACACAGTTGGGAAAACCGATCAAGTTGGCCTTCAATCGAGCATGCTTTGATAGGCCCAGGTTAACCAGGGAGATCTGAAATGTAGGTCCAACTGAGTTTGGGACCCGTTCTCCTGTACTTAACAGAGTGCTAACTCGGTGGTGCCCTGAGTGCGAATGCCATTATTAGTCACTGATACTGACGAACCAGAGCTCGACTCGCAGCATCGGTTCCAGTATCAGGAAAACCAACTCCTGCCATGAAGGCAGATCGGGGTTTTTATATTGGGAAGGTGCTGAGTTACTCAACTCGGAATCGAGTTGAATGAGCTGTGAACACAACCAGTCGAATGAGAAGAATCTGACTATAACAGAGGAAGATGAGTATGAATACCTGACAGATAGGGTTTTTGGTCATTTGCAAAGGGTCTAGACACGGCATGTTTTACTCCAGGTCTGGGGGAACTTGAACTGATGTTTCCCTAACTCGATCTTGAGCCGATTAGAGGTAAAACAATCTGATATATCAAAGAATTCGGGTCGGCTATTGATCAGCTAATGAAAAGGTAAGATAGGGGTGGGTTTTGATTTTCTTACCTGAGCTGAAGATGGGGATTAAAGCTGTGTGAAGCAGATTCTGCTGCCTGACTAAGGGGTCTCGGACGGTCTACTGGAAATTCATTCCAATGGCTGCCATGGCCAAACTTTCTCTCTCCCCACTTCCACTCACTATATCTTCTCTCTCACCCTCTATTTTCTCTTCCCCCCCCCCTTTTTTTTTCTCCTATGCTGGAAGACAGACCAACAACCCATTCCCCAGCCGACCCGACTCCGTTTCGGTCGAGCTGAGTTGACTCGGTACAACACGAACGACGCCCTATCCTCTCTCTCTCTCTCTATCTCTTTCCCTTTTTAGAAAGGATGCCCTAAAAGGCAACCTTATAAAGGCCCTATTAACCTCTTCTAGACGTTTCGAAGTGTAACTAATCAAGGGATTAGTTACAGTGTTTAATTGTTAAGGTATGGTTTTTGCATTGTTATAACTGAATCAAGCTTTCATGGACATAATCCATCACCATGATTGGCCATCTGAGGTTTTGGGTTGTCAAATGAATGGCTCAGATTAGGGAAAATGGCCCATTTCCTAGTGATGGGTGTCTACAGTTAAATGGAGAAGAAGATCTCATCTGTAATGGCGGTTTCATGATGGGTGACTGATCTGATGATTTGATTCATATGAATGGTTTGGATGAGTTCACCTATCACTGTGGGACCCACTAGATGCATTGCTATTAACGTTTTAAGTCTCGGTTTCAATATGCAGCGGCGGCGGCTCTTGTGAGAGAATGGGAGCCCTAAAGTCTACGTGGATTGAAAGGCATGGATTCGCTGAGGTGGAGGGTTAGGATGAGAGGACAAGTGCGCACGCGGTTTGACAGCGAAGCAAATGCGATTTGCATTCTATTTTCGAAAATACCCTCTCACGCACGCTCCTTTCGCCTGAGATCGTGTACGTGTACACGAGTGGTCACGTGCGGTAGTGACGGGGGTTTGGTCTAAATTTCGTCCTTAACATGATAGACAGTTTGGATCATGGAGGTGCTTGACGATGGTGGGCCACATCAGCCACACATGGATAGTGATTTTCAAACACCGTTACTGGAGGGAAAAGAGAGAAAAATCTCTCTTCTTTTAGATTTTTCGGGTCAGCATGATCAAACCGTGCTGACGGTTTCGGTGCACTGTGGTTAGGAATGGGTTGTGCACACGCACGCAACAAGTGGGGTCCATATATGTGTATTTGACAAATCTACTCCATCCATTTCATTTGGGGGCCCCATCAAAGCCTATGATCGGGCGGATCTAAAACTCAGGTGGGTCACATTACTTATCTTTGTGAGTTTTATTAGCGTTTATAGGTGGTTCCAACGCCAGATCTAATCGATTTTTAAACATCGACGGTCAGATCCTTTCATAATCCATTCATCAGTGATTCTTAATATTCCTAACTTCACTCACATGGAAATCCTTAGTGTATTTGATGATCTTATGGTCCAATCGCAATGATCGAATGACGGATCATTAAATTGAGTATAATGGTCAGATAATTTGTGTCTTGGGTGTTTGAAGAGGCTACCCGATGTACCCTTTTGATAATTAATCATTGATACCAGACAGTCTAATGGTTTGTTCAGGTTAAATTTCCAGTTCATAGTCTTAAGACTCTTGGAATGCATCTAGTTAACATCTCTTGATGAGTTAGTGGTTGGATCATTTCGAATTTGAACATCAATCGTCTGAATGTCCTAGGGTCCAGATGGAGTTCCATGGTTAGATTAGTGGTCCAATGGTCTAGGTGTGATGATTGAGTGTGAACCATAAATCTTAGTTATTGTGGCCTGATGAACGGCGAGTTTGATGATCAGGGGTTTGTTATTGACGATGGACGGTTCATTCCACCTATTGAGGATATCAAGATCCTAAAAATGAATCTTCTGGATGATGTGATGGTCCCATTTGGAACTCAGTGGATGAATGGTTCAATCTATGGATGATGATCAAGTGAAAGGCCTTCCAGTTGGACCCTGATGAATGGTGGATCTGACGATTCAGGTCCCAATCTTTAAGATGATACAAGATTAGGGCCTTCTATGATTCGTGTTAGATTGTCTGATTTATCTATCAGAGCAATTGGTCTAATAAGGTGGTTAAACTCTTAAAAATAGAGTGACTTAATGATGTAGTGATCCATTAAAAAAAACAACGAATGTATAACTTGTTCTAGAGATGAATATTACTCCTAATGGTCAGATTTAGACTTGAGCGTCGCTAAATGTTCAAATGCAAAATACCAAGTTAAGTTACATATATAGTAACACCCGAGTACTGAAAAGCACGGGGCGTTACAATCTACCCTCCTTAAAGAGAATCTCGTCCTCGAGATTCAGTGCTTCTAAAAGAATTGGAGACAATTATAATATAATTTGCAGTGATTCTAAGCATTCATTATCTTCCTACGAAGGTTGTTTGTATGTGCGAACATATACCACTAACGGCCAGAATTGAGGTTGTTACAATCTACCCCCCTTAAAGAAGAATCTCGCCCATGAGATTCGATAGTGCGTCCCAATTATTACGGTACAAGTGGTAAGGTTATCCCTAAGGTATAATACGATTTTCTATTTCTAGTATTCGAGTTAACGCAAACGGATGGTTGCAGTGAGTTTGGGCCTGATACGTCAATCCTTCGCCTGCGCAGAACATAGGACTTACAGTATCATTTTCTAATCCTGATAACTCTCGATCTTCTGCCTGATCAGGGATTAAGATCATTGGAATTTGGATCAAACAACGCAACTTCGCTTAAATATGATTCCATCAACCCGTGATCCCGATTATTCTAGACTTCTAGGGAATATCATGCGATCATCTAAATTTGCAATGAGAGTGCCCGAAATCTACGTGATTAGACACAAACTACCGTCACGCTTATACTGCGCACTTTGGTTAATGCAATACAAAAAAAATTTCCAGACCAAATTTCTACTTGGCTAGACTTGACTTTGAAATTGCTAAATTTTATCCAGGCTCATTTAGTACTCATAAGGTCAGCTTAGGGGCGAAAATTTTTCCTAAAATTCTATAACTTCACCTCAAATAAATTTTCTGTAGTGGGATTGTGGAAAATGTTATTTCTAACAAATTCAAATCCTAGATTTCTAAAAATGTTCCCTAGATGTCAAGCTCAATGAACGTTTTTGTCAGACTTGAAATATATTGTAGTTGGGATTTGTTTTCCCTTGGTGTCTAGGTAGTTTCCAAGTTCAGGTAAATATTCTGGTAATTCACATGGAGTTCAAAGTTCTCGTTCAATTTTCAAATGAATCATCCTAAAATTTTAAAGGAGATTCAGCTTTCAACTTTCCATGGAATTTATCATAAATCCCAATGGCATTTCTAATAAATTTTATAAGGGGTCCTAGTGTTTAGTTTCCAAGTTCAAACAAGAAATAGTTCATAATGGGAATCTAAATTCAATTTCTACTTTCATCAACTAAACTGGAACTTTCCTACGGGGCCTAAAGTTTTGTGTCTCTATGTTCACACCTTTCATAATTCCTAACTAATTCCACTCAAGCTTGAATGGCTATTCAAGGGAACTTAAATTTAATTTCTAGGTTCAAATAACTAAACCTGAAATTTCCCAAGGGCCTACAATTTATGTATCTATGTTCAAAATTTTGTTTAACTCTAAGGGAACTCTAAATAAATTCAAATGTCTTCCCCAAAAATTTTTCATGGGGAACTAGGTTTGATTTCTGAGTTCAGACACCCAATAGTTCATAATTGGAACCTAAGTGTAGGTATCTATGTCCTCAAATTTCTCCTAATCAAAAGGAGATTCCCTAAGTTCCAACATTAATTTCTATCATCCTAAGTTAAGACAATCAAGTTTCATATCAGTTTATTTCCCCAAAGGATAGTGGTAAATCAAAATTTTACTACACACATCAAGATAGATAAGAGAAACACCTTTGGTATTCTAGTGGTGAATGATACACGGTACTCAGAAATTGTAAACATGTCATGTGCAATCTAAAACATGTACAGTGGTCCTTACTTTAGATGGTATATAAAATAGTAATTCGACACAAAAAAATCATCAACTAATTAGCTAAAATCAAGTGAATGACTCTTATGAAATGAAATTAACAGCTCTCGCTTAATAATTACAGTTTCATAAATCAGAGATTACGGTTGTGCAGTCAATGATATTCTCAGTTTATCATGCAAAAAGAAAATGTTATTAGACAATTCAAATTGCGTGGGAACATGGGATCAATGAACCTATTTGAATTTAAAGTCAAATTTTCATAGGATGGCTATCAGGCTAGTAATGCTATTTTGGAAAGAAATGTTGGGTAACTCAAAACAAAATGTTCACATCAGTCGATATAAGGATGTTGGCACAAGCATATATGTATATGTGTGTATATATATATATATGTGTGTGTGTGTGTATATATATATATGTGTGTGTGTGTATATATGTGTGTGTGTGTGTGTGTGTGTGTGTGTATATATATATGAAACCTAATGCGAATATGGGATTCACAGTATTGGGAATCTAAATTTGGTTTCTAGGTTTAAATAACTAAATCTAAAATTTTCAAAGGAGTTTAAAATTTTGCATCAACTTTAAGGGACTTCTAAGTAAATTTAAATTGTTATTTTATCAATTTCCAAGGGAACTTAAGTTTGGATATCTACATTCTCCAACTTTTCTAATTCTAAGGGAGCTCCACATGCATCCATGTAGTTAAATAATTTCAAATGGGGCCTAAGTTTTGTTTTCTATGTTCTCGAAATTCCCTTAAGTCTAGGGGAGATTTACCCAAGTTCCAACATCTAATCCCATCACCCTGATTGGCCATATGAGGTTTTGGGTCGTCAAATGAATGGCTCAGATTAGGGAAAATGGCCCATTTCCTAGTGATGGGTGTCTACAGTTAAACGGAGAAGAAGATCTCATATGTAATGGCGGTTTCATGATGAGTGGCTGATCTGATGATCTGATTCATATGAATGGTTTGGATGAGTTCGCCTATCACTGTGGGACCCACTAGATGCATTGCTATTAATGTTTTAAGTCTCGGTTTCAATATACAGCGGCGGCGGCTCTTGTGAGAGAATGAGAGCCCTAAAGTCTACGTGGATTGAAAGGCATGGATTCACTGAGGTGGAGGGTTAGGATGAGAGGACGAGTGCGCATGCGGTTTGACAGCGAAGTAGATGCGATTTGCATTCTTTTTTTGGAAATACCCTCTCACGCACGCTCCTTTCACCTGAGATCGTGTACGTGTACACGAGTGGTCACGTGCGGTAGTGACGGGGGTTTGGTCTAAATTTCGTCCTTAACATGATGGACAGTTTGGATCATGGAGATGCTCGATGATGGTGGGCCACATCAGGCACACATGGATGGTGATTTTCAAACGCCGTTACTGGCGGGAAAAGAGAGAAAAATCTCTCTTCTTTTAGATTTTTCGGGTCAGCACGGTCAAACCGTGCTGACGGTTTAGGTGCACTGCGGTTAGGAATGGGTTGTGCACACACACGCGACAAGTGGGGTCCATATATGTGTATTTGACAAATCTACTCCGTCCATTTCATTTGGAGGGCCCCATCAGAGCCTATGATCAAGCGGATCTAAAACTCAGGTGGGTCACATTACTTATCTTTGTGAGTTTTATTAGCGTTTATAAGTGGTTCCAACGTCAGATCTAATCGATTTTTAAACATCGACGGTCAAATCCTTTCATAATCCATTCATCAGTGATTCTTAATATTCCTAGCTTCGCTCACATGGAAATCCTTAGTGTATTTGATGATCTTATGGTCCAATCACAATGATCGAATGACGGATCATTAAATTGAGTATAATGGTCCGATAATTTGTGTCTCGAATGTTTGAAGAGGCTACCCGATGTACCCTTTTGATAATTAATCATTGATACCAGACAGTCTAATGGTTGGTTCAGGTTAAATTTCTAGTTCATAGTCTTAAGACTCTTGGAATGCATCTAGTTAACATCTCTTGATGAGTTAGTGGTTGGATCATTTCGAATTTGAACATCAATCGTCTGAATGTCCTAGGGTTCATCCAGATGGAGTTTCATGGTTAGATTAGTGGTCCAATGGTCTAGGTGTGATGATTGAGTGTGAACCACAAATCTTAGTTATTGTGGCCTGATGAACGACGGGTTTGATGATCAGGGGTTTGTTATTGACGATGGACGGTTCATCCCACCTATTGAGGATATCAAGATACTAAAAATGAATCTTCTGGATGATGTGATGGTCCCATTTGGAACTCGGTGGATGAATGGTTGAATCTATGGATGATGATCAAGTGAAAGGCCTTCCAGTTGGACCCTGATGAATGGTGGATCTGACGATTCAGGTCCCAATCTTTAAGATGATACAAGATTAGGGCCTTTTATGATTCGTGTTGGATTTTCTGATTTATCTATCAGACCAATTGGTCTAACAGGGTGGTTGAACTCTTAAAAATAGAGTGACTTGATAATGTAGTGATCCATTAAAAAAAACAACGAATGTATAACTTGTTTTAGAGATCAATATTACTCCTAATGATCAGATTTAGACTTGAGCGACGCTAAATGTTCAAATGCAAAATACCAAGTTAAGTTACATATATAGTAACACCCGAATACTGAAAAGCACGGGGCGTTACAGAAGCGATGCACACGGCAGTGTATTTGATAAACAGGTCTCCATCAGCCCCGTTGAATGGAGAAGTACCTGAGAAGGTGTGGACTAGACAGGATCTATCGTACGTCATTTCAGGGTGTTTGGATGCAGGGCATCCATTCACGTACCAAAGGACGAGAGGTCCAAGCTTGATATGAAGATCAGACAGTGTGTGTTCTTGGGGTACGGTGATGAAAAATTCGATTACAGATTGTGGGATCCGACTGAGAGAAAGCTCGTCAGGAGCAGAGATGTGGTTTTCTTTGAAGATCAGTGTATAAAAGACATTGGTAAGCCAGAGAAGAATCAGCCTAGTTCAGGTGAGTTAGAGGACATGGATCCGGTTACTCCTCCCGTGGTGCCTGATGACGGGGGAGTACAGCAAGGTGCAGTGGACGAGGGAGTTCCTTCAGAAGATGGACCAGGGGACAGCCCCCACTTGATCCACCTATTGAGCCATAGGTGAGGAGGTCATCTAGGGACAGACAGCCGTCCAAAAGGTACTCGCCATATGAGTACATTATGCTCACTGATGGGGGAGAGCCAGAAGATTATTCTGAGGCCCTAGCCGACGAGCATAAGGGGTAGTGGTTGAAAGCTATGCAAGAGGAGATGAAATTCTTGCATAAGAACCACACCTATGATATGATGAAATTGCCTAAGGGCAAGAAAGCTTTAAGCAACAAGTGGGTGTTCAGAAAGAAGATCGAGTAGAAGAATTCACAGACGAGGTTCAAGGCCAGACTTGTGGTGAAAGGTTTTGGTCAGAAGAAAGAAATAGACTTCGAAGAGATATTCTCACCAGTGATGAAGATAACATCCATACGGGTGTTGCTTGGGTTGGCAGCTAGCATGGATCTGGAGATAGAGTAGTTAGATGTTAAAACTGTCTTTCTCCATGGTGACCTGAAAGAAGAGATCTACATGTACCAACCAGAGGGGTTCGAAGTCAAGGGCAAAGAGCATATGGTGTGTAGGCTGAGGAAGAGCTTGTATGGGCTGAAACAAGCTCCATGGCAATGGTACAAGAAGTTCGATTCGTTCATGCTATAGCATGGGTATGACAGAACGGAGTTGGACCACTGTGTGTTCACGCGTAAGTTCTCAGATGTGATTTCTTAGTTCTGCTGTTATATGTTGATAACATGCTCATCATGGGAAAAAACATCAAGAAGATCGACAGGCTGAAACAGGAGTTGAGCAAGTCTTTTGCGGTGAAAGACTTGGGCCCGCCTAAATAGACCCTAGGAATGGAGATAACCCGTGACAGAAGCAGCAGAAAGCTTTGGCTGTCATAAGAGCGGTATATTGAGAAAGTCCTAGAGCGGTTCAATATGAATGCAGCGAAGCCGGTAAATACTCCACTAGATGGTCACTTCAAATTGAGCGACAGACAGTGTCCCAAGACGAAGGCAAAGGTTGAAGAGATGCATAAAATACCCTATGCGTCAGCGGTAGGAAGTTTGATGTATGCTATGATGTGTACACGCCCAGACATAGCATATGCGGTTGGTGTTGTCAGCCGGTATCTTGTCAATCCTGGCAAAGAGCATTGGGCGGCGGTGAAATGGATACTGCAGTATCTAAGAGGCTCATCCAGGTTGAGCCTATGCTATGGTGACAGTAAACCTGTGTTAGAGGGCTACACAGATGCATATATGGCAGGTGGCATTGACTCCAAGAAGTCTACATCGGGGTTCATGTTCACGTTTGCAGGGGGAGCGGTTTCCTGGCAGAGCAAGCTACAGAAAGTCGTAGCGTTGTCGACGACAGAGGCCGAGTATATTGCAGTCACAGAGGCATGTAAAGAGATGTTTTGGATGAAGAGGTTCCTATAGGAACTTAGCCTAAAGCAGAAGGAGCACGTGGTCTATTGCGATAATCAAAGTGCTATACACTTAAGAAAGAATCCAAGTTAGCATTCCAAGTCGAAACACATAGAGATATGGTATCACTGAATCAGGGATATTTTGGAACAGAAGGTATTATAGCTTGAGAAGGTCCACACGGATGATAATGGGTCAGACATGATGACCAAGGCTTTGCTCAAGGGCAAGCTTGAGGTTTGTAGAAACCGGGCTGGCTTGAAGAAGGTGAAACCCTCCTGGGTCAAAAAGGGAGAGATTTGATGGGTTTTTTGATCCGTCGTCGATCGGTCGTGAGCCTTGCTTGACCAGTCAAAGGCTAGTTTCGACCAGTCGAACGAGTCGAGTCGTGGTACGACTCAAAGTCCAGCGACTGTGGACTGTTTTTCTCCGGGGTGCTCGACCAGTCGAAGGAGGTGCTCGACCGGTCGTAGGTGGCTCTCAACCGGTCGTAGACTCAGTTCGACCAGTTGAGGTTACGCAGATTCGTTCCGCGATTTTACGCGGATTTCATGTCGCAAGTCCTTTCGCAACTGGGATGCGGAAAGGAGTTTCCTAAAACTTTAAATAGGAGTTCATAGGGCTTTCTAGGTATGACAAGAAGGTTTCCTAAAGCTTTACAAGGAATTTGCTAAAGGGTTTAGGGCTATCAAAGGTGAGAGAGAGAGAGGAAAAGAGAGAGAGGAAGCTTATAGAAGGGAGGTTCTGCTCGTGGAGGTTATCTACTGTGCAATCTATATTTTAGCGCTTCTATGTCCTCGTAATCGGTGAGATCTCTCCGTTTTCTTTGTTTCTCTCATTGTTTATCCACTCCTGTATGACTGAAGAAGTTTGTAACGTTCTACTTTATAGTGGATTGTTGATCTAAACGAGGTCCCGTGGTTTTTACCTCTTTGAGGGTTTTCCATGTAAAAATCTCTTGTGTGGTGTGTGATTGATGCATTGATTATTTTCATTGCTTTATTATCCATAATTCTGGTTTGTTCTGGAGGGCTAGATCCTAAGGTTTTGTGCAAGGCCCCCAACAAACCTATTTCCCATTGGTTGGCAAGGAATGCCGTTTCAAACTATTTTGGGGCCAATGTGATGTAAGTGTTATATTAATTCAATTTGTTCGTTTCTATGGCCCATTTTTTGGCATGAGCCCTAACATGAGGTAGATCCAAAGTTCATGTAGATTACAACACAAGAAATAGTAAGGATAAAGCTGCTGTAGAAACTTTACTAGGGCCTAATGATGTCTGCTGTAGAAACTTTACTAGGGCCTAATGATGTTTACATGCCATCTAATCTGTTCATCAGGCTACATGTACTTGGATAAATGCATAACATGAATATCAAAACACCAATACTAGTTTGATCCATAACTTATGTGGCTCCCAAGAGGTTTTTTAACGGCCAGAGTACAATCCCCACTGTTTCGGATGGTGTGGTCCACTTGAGCTTTGGATCTGCTTCATGTTTGGGCATATGTCCTAAAATGAACAAGTGGATACAAAACTTTCATCCCGGTGGGCCCCACAAAGCTCAGGGCTGCAGGCAATCCGTGTCAGCTGGCAAGCTATGACTATGACGACGTGGCTTATCTAGGTTGGTGAGGATGGCTGGGCTGCAACTTGCAATTACACTTTGTAAGTTGCAACCCATGAGGTGGAATATCAGACCGTGCTGGGCTAGGCCCCACCGTCAGATGCTGAGCAATCCCCACCGTTGAAATGAGTGGGAGGACAGCGAAGGGCTGGCCTTTAGGGTGGTCAGGCCCAGATCCAGCCTTCGGTCTTCTATACTAAAGCCCAAAGCTGGCCCGAAATTGGCTGGGCTTCCACATTAATGGGCACCACTCCTAAGAGGCTAAAAGCAAGAGTGGCCCACCTTTTAACGGTGGTCGAACTTGCCACGTAGCTACTGAAGGTTTGAACTCGAGCGAGCGAACTTCAGTGAAGTTGGCTGACGTGCAGGCTGGAAAACATGTGCGGATTAAGACCGTACACGTGGCATGTATCTTAAATCCAAACCACCAAACATTTTAGGTTTGCTATCCAGTCTCTCCGCAAAGCTGCTTGCCCCTTGTGAGTTCTGCCGCACTATGTGGTGATCCAGACCATCCATATAGAAGTTTCTACTTTTAGTGGTCGATACTGAAAAATTCTCAATCATCAACCGTCCAGATTGTGATAGAAATCAATGATGAGCGAATTCTTTTTCTTTTTCATTTGGACCATTTTAAGGTCGGAAATTTAGATGAACGGTCTGGATCATCATATAGGGGCAGAATAGGTAAGCAGATTGCGCGAGCGGGTAGAGAGCCTTTCGAGCAAAACCTCGATATGAAATGACTAAACTGACCTCAGGTTACGGAAAATATTCCAACGACGCTCTCCGAAGGAGCAGAAAGAAGGAGGAACTATCGAAGTTCGTTTTTATATATTTTTTTTTTCTCTCGCAATCAAGGAAAGAAAAATGCATCAAAATGTACGAATTTTTCTCTGCAAATCGTTCTCTAATTACCATCTTCGAAGTACTTCAATACCCATTTCTTCATTTCTCCTCCAAATTCCGAAATCATCCTCAAATCAATCAATTTCGGACCCTCCCCCACTCACAAAACGCAACACTTCCTGCCCGCCCATTTCAAAATTCCACCATTTCGTTCACCCAAACCGCTTGAATCTCTCGCCCCAATTCAGGAAACACGAAGAATCTCGGGAATTCAGCAGCGAATCGGATGCGGGGGTTTTCGATCAGGGTAAAGAGATCGATGAAATCAACCTAAAGTTCGCGGAAGCCCGGGAGGAGATCGAGATGGCGTTGGAATCGAAAGAGACTGTTTATTTCGACGAAGAGGCCGAAGCTGCTCGCGCGGCAGTGAAGGCCGTTTTGGAAATGTTTGAGAGCTTGTCAGCAAAGTTGCCAGAAGGAGAGAGGGCGGCATTGCAGCGGTCGATGGGGCTGAAGATCGAGCAGTTGAAGGCTGAGCTCGAACAGTTGAATGACTGATATTAGGTTATTTATTTTTCTTCTCTTCTTCTTGAGATGATGAAATGGGATTTGGTTTGATGGATTCCGACGAATAGCAATTGTTAGTATGTATTTGAGACCATTTCAATTGAAGTGATTTTGGTTTTGATATTGGATGATTTTGATGTTGCTTTTTATAACAGTGCTTGCATTCATTTGAGAACTTGTACAACTGAAACCCATTTTGTTTCTAAATAATTACAAAGAGGAGAACTATCAAAAGAAATAAACCCAACTTTATGTGGCATACGAGGCTTGATTTTTTTAAAAAGATATCTGAAATTTTATTAAGCTCTATCTAAAAGCGAAGAAAAAGCGCCACTAGGGCGAAAACAAAAAGGACAGATCGGCGCTATTGACTACCTTTACATAGGGAACCCAATCAGAAATTGCTGACTTAACAAGGAAGATGATCTCTTGAACTGACGATTCCTTGTTTTGAAAGCACCGACCATTTTGGAGACTTACCCGGATACCAGAAAATCACCATAACTACCAGCCTCCAAACTGATGAACAAGAGTTTCCCACGTCCGCTCCATGCCAGGCCCACAAAAGTTGGTCCACTAATTCCGGCATCGCCCATGAGATATGGAAAATAAGGAGAAAGTGGTCCCAAATGCTGCGAACAAAGGAACAATGAATAAACAAGTGATCGATAGTCTCAACATTCCCCACGCACATCATATATATTTTAGGAAGAATGAGAGACCTTCATTGAAGATTGTCAATGGTGAGCACTCTTTTCCTAGTCATCAACCAAACAAAAGCCGAAACCCTTTGAGGGGCACCATAAGACTAATGGTGGAAGTGGAAGGAAGGAGGAGCAAAAGGCTTGGAAATGAGACCATAGAAGGAGTGCACTGAGAAGATCCCCGAACTGTGAGCTTTCCAAACCAAAGAATCTTCTTCAAAAGGTGAAGGAGCAAAAAGCTTGATAAATTCAAGAAGACTAATAAACTCGATGGGCTCATCGTCAGTCAGATTTATGTGACACGGAGGAGACCAAATGGCATTCTTGCCATAGATGGAGAAGCACCTTTCAACGTTGATGGACTGATCCACCGCTAGATTAGTGATAGATGGGAACCACTCTTGAAGGGATGTTGTTCCCCTTACCAAAAGAGAAGGCAACACCCCTTCGGAACATATGCTCAGTAGAGACGATAGCCTTCCACACATTAGAGGCTCGATAAAGCAAGGAGGTCCTTATATTCCACCCTCCCGATTGAATGTTGTATTTGGATGCTAAGAGTTCCTGCTAGAAATTCCTCACTTCAGCTCCAAACCTCCAATGCCACTTGCCACGAAGAGTGATGTTCATAAGACCAAAATCTCTCAAACCGGCTCCCCATTCCTTAATTGGCTTGCATACATCCTCCCACTTAAGGAGATAAAATTTTCTTTTCTTCCCGGCTCCTTTCCAGAAAAAAAAAATCTCTTCTCAATTTGTTGAGTGAGTCTATCTAAAACTAATTTAGGACATCGGAATAGGGACATAAAGTAAACTGGCATGTTAGAGAAGACCATTTTGATAAGAAGTAAGTGACCCCCAAGAGAAAGAAGATGACTTTTCCAAGCCGAGAGGTTATTTTCAATACGTTCGATCACCTTGTCCCAAGGATGTTTCGCTGGCTTACCTATGCAAAGGGGGAGGCCAAGATAGGAGGAGGGGAAAGCTCCGCTTTTACAACCAAACATGTTGGATAGAAGCAACAGCTCGTCACTATTGACATGAATTCCCAACATCTCACTTTTAGAGGCATTGGCTTTAATACCCGAAACGGCTTCAAAGCATACAACAAATTTGCGGAGGTTATCAACTGAGATCGTATCAACATCACAAAATAAAAGAGTATTGTTTGTGTACTGAAGGTATTAGCAACCTCGAAACCGGAGATGAGATGGTTTTCCTTGGCCTTAAGGAGCATACGACTAAAATTCTCCCCTATGACGACAAACAAATAAGAAAGAGGATCTCCTTGACGGAGGCTGTGGGAAGCCTTGAAGTAGCCGTGGGGAGATCTGCTAATCAAAACTAACAAGGAAGCCAAATGAACGCAAGAACGAATCCACCCTCTCCATTTTGTACAACATTTGATTATACCCAACATATAATCCAAGAATTCCCATTTCATGTGATCGTAAGCCTTTTTGATATCAACTTTGCACAACAAGCCCCTCGAGCCTTCTCTATGCCTAGAATCAATACATTCGTGGGCTATTAAATCATCGTCTATAATCTGTCTGCCCATAACAAAGGCTCCTTGATTTACTGAAATGACCTTGGAGTGGACGACTCTAAAGTGAAGAATTTTGTAGGGACTTCCTATAAGACTAATAAGGCATAAGTCTTTCTACTGCTCTGCTTCAATCTTCAGAATAAGGGCCATGAATGTTGCTCCCATCCCACTAGAAAGTTGACTTCTTGCAAAGACTTCGGTCATGAAATCCATAACATCCGATCTAACTAGCTGCCGAAATTTCTGAAAGAAGAGAATCAGAAAACCGTCAGGCTCAGGGGATTTGTCCCCACTTATAAAATGAAGAGTCTCTCTAACTTCTTTGTCCATAATGGGAGATTCAAGAAATGCAGTGTCTTCAGTAGAAAAATAGGAGAAAGACAGATTATCGAGCCTCGATCTGCACCACCTGTCGTAGGAAAGGAGATTCTCATAAAACTGAGTAATAGAGTTATGGATATCGTAGGAAAGGAGATTCTCATAAAATTGAGTAATAGGGGGGATTTTTTATTAACCTAAGCTCACGCGCTTGCCATTGAGTGAAAGAAGCTGGTGTTTTTATCTCCATCTTTTAACCACAAAGCTCTTGACCTTTGCCGCCATTTAATCTCATCTTCCTGAGAGCTGGCCGTTCCAACCGATCTTCGTCTGACAGGAGACTTGCTACTTCTTTAGAATCAAAATCTTGAATTCTGAGCATAGTAGAGTCAAACTTTGCTTCTCTAGCCCCCATCACTTATTTTTTTCCAGATTTTGATTTGCTCTTTCAAAAGCTTAAGCTTTCCACCGAGTCTAAAACAGGCAAAACCAGAAACATCAAAGGAAGACCACCAATTTGAAACTAATAGAGAAAAACCCTCAATTTCCAGCCACACTGGCTCAAACCGAAACGGTCTTGGACCCCAATTTACTTCACTCACCTCTAACAAAATAGGCTTGTGGTCTGAGACAGTTCTCGGTAAACCCCTCTGATTAACGAGAGGAAATTTGGCAAGCCATTCCGGTGAAATGAGTAATCCGTCTAGGAAATTTGGGCTTGGGCTTGAGAAAGATTGGGGATATTTGAGAAGTTGTTCTATATCGGAAGATTGAGACATGACACTTGATTTTGCTTCCGGCAACCCATTAATGACAACTTTTACATTTTTTGCAATATCATAATTGTTGTGATTCACTCCCACATTATACTTTCTTTTTCCCAAAATTGATGCAAGCCCACGCCCCACCATAAGGCCCAACATGTGGTGATTTTGGACTGTTTATTGATAGATTTGGGGCCTAAATATCAAGAACTGCAATTTACTATTTGCGGAAGATATGGGGCCTGATTTAAAGATGTGGCTGGAAATATAGGGAGCTGTGATTGAAGATATGGGGGCTTATTTAAATGTGTGATTGAAGATTTGAGGATTATTTACAGATTTGTTTTTTTCTTAAAAAAAAAAAAAAAAAAACTATTATTAGGTTTTTTGCCATCTTAGGAGATTAGATTGATTTGAAATCAATCTAACAGTTGGGGTGATTTTCATTGAAGAGTTATTTAGTCTATAACGGGGGAGGGGTGAAGTGTGAGTTTTCTTAGGTATTGTAAGAAGAAGCTTGATATTAATAAAATTGTTTCTTCCTCTCTACTCAAATATTCTTGTGGGCGTACTCTTGTCTATTTCTTTGCAATTTGGGTGTTGAGATCTCATTGACATGATAACCGGGTTGCAACAAAAAGTTAAATATTATATTATACTTTTGACTAGTTACTTTGTTGCAAATGCAATGTTGTTCGTCTACAAATACAATTCCATAATCTTGTAAGTCTTAAGAATTAGATTCGAGCTTCACTTTGTAGAGTCCAGGGTTTTGAAGGGAAGACATTAGGAAAAGAGAAGACGGGAGAGTTGTAGGGAAAGGCGTGTTAGTTGTGACAACATTGACCTATTTCATTAATTAGAAGTATGCCCTTTAAAATAAAAATGACTAAAATGCCTGTAAAGAGACTTCTCAAGAGTCCTCGTGTGCCGGTGCCTGTATATCAATCATGCCTAGCTTGGAGATTATCTCCCGTTGATCCTGCTTCTTCCATTACCCTTGGTAAGATTAATGGCAAGGTGATCTCGTAACCATATTGGAATGCACCCTTCCTTTGCTCTGACCTTCTTCTGACAAAGTGGCAGTAAACTTGATCAGTGTGCTTTGTCCTCTCACGGAAGACTGAGGATTGGATGAAATGTGAAACCTTGGGCATGAACCTAGACAACCTTGTTGTCAAACTGCCCCTGCATTAATCACCCCCGGTGAGGAGTCTCGAACATGAGACCTCCCCCGTGGACCCCAAATCACATAGGTCACCCACCCCGAGTGTGTCCCCACATCCCACGGGCTACCCCACTTGAGCCTGGTTTGAAAATGCCCCTGCATTAATCACCTCCGATGAGGAGTCTCGAACACAAGACCTCCCGCTCTGATACCAATTTGATGCAGGACAATTAACCACTTGCTCCAAAAGCTTGAACTATTAGAGTATGACGAATTAATCCATTTATCTCATAGCCCAGGCCCCACATCTCATGGGTTAGGACCTCGGTCGAAACCCCCTCGTGGACTCGTGGGCCCCAAATCACATGGGCCGCCCACCCCGAGTGTGTCCCCACATCCCACGGGCTACCCCACTTGAGCCCGGTGTGAAATGCCCTTGCATTAATCACCCCCGGTGAGGAGTCTTGAACACGAGACCTCCCTTGTGGGCCCCAAATCACATGGGTCACCCACCCCGAGTGTGTCCCCGCATCCCACGGGCTACCCCACTCGAGCCCGGTGTGAAAATGCCCCTGCATTAATCACCCTCGGTGAGGAGTCTCGAACACGAGACCTCCCGCTCTGATACCAATTTGATGCGGGACAATTAACCACTTGCTCTAAAAGCTCGAACTGTTAGAGTATGACGAATTAATCCCTTTATCTCATAGCCTAGGCCCCACATCTCATGGGTTAGGACCTCAGCCGAACCCCTCTCGTGGGCTCGTGGGCCCTAAATCACATGGGCCGCCCACCCCGAGTGTGTCCCTGCATCCCACGGGTTACCCCACTCGAGCCCGGTGTGAAAATGTCCCTGCATCAATCATCCCCAGTGAGGAGTCTCGAACACGAGACCTCCCCCGTGGGCCCCAAATCACATGGGTCACCCACCCTGAGTGTGTCCCTGCATCCCACGGGCTACCCCACTTGAGCCCGCCATGAAATACCCCTGCATTAATCTGGGTCACCTCAAACGATCATACAATACTTAGATGTAGGCATCCTATTAGTGTGTGAATTTGCACACCCATACATCCAAGAAATTCTGCATCAAGATTACCATTATTTGCATACATATTCACTCTGCTGTTACAGTGCTTGAGCTATGTCAAGATCCCATAAATTGCCTCAAGATGAGTAACATATGGTCCATGTATAAATTGACCCATGACTTTAACAATATAAACTATGTTAGGATGGGTAAAATGGTGACATAAATCAGCTTACTGACCAATATTTCATGTAGTCCTTGATCTCAAAAAGTTTCACCCTCCAGATCATTAAACCAGTGATTTTGCTACATTTAGTGTCTTTAGGCCTTGTTCCAAGTTCCCTTATTTTGTTGAGAAGATCAAACACATACTTTCTTCGTGAGATGGCTACACCCCTGATTGACCTTGTAACTCTCCTAAAAGTATCTCGAAGGATCCAAATCCTCAGGGGCTGTTTGATTTTCTCATTGCAGTGGTAATTCAAGTTAAATGGGTAATAATTACTTATCTTTATATTTCCGGCTGTATTTTCAAAGTGATGTTGATAGCTCCCTTCATTTATAGCACTCTTCACGTAACCTAAGGAGAAAAATGTTAAATATGTGGGGCCCACTATAATGTATGTGCCTTATCCACACTGTCCATCCCCTCAGCCAGCTCATTTTAGGGTATGAGATGAAAAATGAGGCAGATCCAAAGCTCGAGTGGACCACACCACAAGAAACAATGGGAATTGAACTCCTGCCATTGAAAGCTTCTTGAGGGCCCCAAAAGTTTTGGATCAAGCTGATATTTTTGTTTTCCCTTTATCCATGACCATGTGACCTTATGAACGGGTTGGATGACAAATAAACATCAATGTGGGCCCTAGGGAGAAACAACTTTCAACGGTTGACGTCTTTAAGATCACTGTTTTTTAAGCTGTGGTCCACTTGTGCTTTGGATCTGACTCATTTTTGGACTCATGCCCTAAAGTGTGCTGTTAAAAAGGATGGATGGTCTTGATAAGTCACATACATCATGATGGGGCCCACAATTTTAAATCGTAATAACGTAGTTTTTGTGGACCGATTTTCGAGACATAATTCCAGGCTGATTTCAAACAGGTTGAGTAAGTCATAATTATTTATTTCTAGGTATTTACTCAGGTAAATTAAAAATCAAACAGCACCTTAATGACAAATGAATTACCCCGGTTTTTGTTCACCTGCGGAACCTTATCATTCATATAGAAATAATAGGAATGATCACTCACCCATGTTTAGAACACTGGGGCCCTGGGCGGTCAATGGAACTCCCTAAGATACTTATGCTGAACCTTTCAATCCATGCCCCCAGATGCTACTTTAGGTAAAATATAGCGTACTTTAGCTGTCCGACCTTACCTTGCACCCCCTTAGGCTAGAAACCCAGAAGTGAAACCATAAAAACTAACTCTTGAAGATGTACGTGGATAAGAATTTTTCACATTGAGTTGCAGCAATGGCCATAAGTGATCGAGTATAGTTCAAGAATCGCTGATGCTGGTTGATCTAGCAAGCAGAAGTCCCAATCTTTCTCAATCTTAAGAACCACGAGTATAGGACATCAGGACAGGCCACTATGAGTTTCCAGCACTGAAATATGATGGTTGGAGGATTTAATCACAAAATTAGAACCAACGGTGAAATTCAGCAATTAATCTGAAATTCCAGCAAATTTATTCAATTTCTAGTGACTATGATCAATATTCTAGCAATCCGATCACAATTCCCAGCATTTGAAAGCATCTAGAAACTGTTTTCAGCTTCGGAAAATCAGTTTCTAGCAACAAGAAATTCCGAGTAATAATCAATGCACTGTCAGCATGACAGACATGTGAATATGCAAAAAAGAAGAAAAGTCTTCAACTTGTATCAATATAGGGGTGTGAAATACCTCCAAATCTCCAAAATGTTCCTACATTTTGTTGTTAATAAAAAGGAAAATAACGACACTTCAATCTCTTCGTATGTACAAATATCAAACTATATATAAATCTCAACCATTATAACTCTCCCAATTAATGACTCCCTATGTTACCCTAAACCTAGACTAGATTCAGCCCATTATTTGTTTTAATCTTGGCCCCTATATCTATTTCAAACTAAAATCCATTCGGAAAGTTCTAAGAGACAAGCTGGTCCACTCTCTGATGAAGCAATAAGATGGAATTGAATATACTTGAAGAATAGTAGAATCTGTGTAAATTTGATGATTAAGATCCACCCTTAGATGCTTCTATCTTGTCAATGACTTAGACTGTGGCAGAAAAGTGAGAAGATAATTGAAAAGGGCGGTAGTATATGGAGTCTCTCCACAGCCACACAGGCCTAGAGAAATCTCCAATAGGGTTTTCTAGGAGAGTCACCTCTAGGAGTTTCTCTTGTCAAGGAAAAAAAAAAGAGAGAGAGAGAAAAAAGAAAAAGATGCTTTGTCCATTTGAAATGTTCATAACCATGCTCATATTCTCACACGTATGGCTATATAAGTACTTTGGATTCAATCTAAATTAACTGTAAAAGGCAAGGCTTCAAATCCTATTAATTCAAACTACGTGTAATAAAGAATGACACGGAAGGAAATAACTAAATTCTACCTTTGTTTAAGATTTCTTAAGGTATAGCTTAGTTTTGTCCATGCCGTGCTGGTTGAGCAAAGTTGTTCAACAAGATAGTAAGATCGAAGAAAATGCTAGACGAATGGATGAAAAAAAAGCTGTGATACTTGTTAATAAGAACAAAGGAGACATATAGAGCTGCACTAACTATCGTTAGATTAACTTATTAGTCATACTATGAAACTTTGGGAGAGAATGATTGGCAAAGACTAAGGCATGAGACAAATATGTCGGAAATTCAGTTTGGTTTCATGCCCAGGAGGTCTACCATTGGAGTTATTTTCCTATGTATACAATTGATAGAGAAATATAGGGAGAGAAGGAAGGATTTCTACATGGTCTTTAAATAAAGCATATGATAGGGTTCCTAGAGAGTTAATCTGGTGGGTGTTGGAAAGAAAGGAGTCTCAAGAGGATATATTGACATTGTTATTGATATGTATGAGAAAACGATGACAAATGTGAGGACCATTAGTGGGGAGACAAGTGAGTTCCCAATTACCATAGGCTTACCTCAGGGGTCGACAATGAGCCTATACCTTTTCACTCTGGTTATGAACAAGTTAGTGGGTACTTGTAGGAAGAGATCCGATGGTGTAGGTTTTGATTGACAATATGATGGAGGGCGTAAACATGAAGCTAGATTTATGGAGGGATGCTTTAGAATCTAAGGATCTAAAATGATGGAGTGCGTTTTTTTTTTTTTTTGGAAAAGCAATCGAACTTTTATCGAAGAAGCGCTGAGGAGGCATAGAGATCTACAACCCCTTCAAACAAAAGAAAGATTACCATCCTCTAACATATTTATACAAGTGGCACACTCCGCCAAGCAAGACTCCGCCTTACGAATGATTTGACTTGCCAAGTTGGTTATATTATTGAAGCATTTCCCGTTCCTTTCCTCTCATACTCCCTAGAGAATATCTATCATCGCCAACCTCCACTCAACCCTTTCTTCTTCTTGAGATTCACCCTATGCCAGGCCAAGAGCAAACTTGGCATTGTGTCTGGCATTACCCAAAACACACTAAGACAACTGCGAAGGCTAGCCCACACTATGTGCATGAAGGAACAATGGACAAACAAATGGTCCATTGGTTATACGTCGCCCATACACAAAACACGCACACAGTTGGGGTGACCATAGCTCTTTTTTGAAGATTATCAATGGTTAAAACCTTGATTCTCCCAACGAGTGAAGCAAATGCCGAAACCTTAAGAGGGGCCCTATACTACCACAACAATGCTGTTGAGGTTGTATCTTCTACCCACCGTGGCTCTCGAAGCGCCTCAGAGAATGATTGAAGTATGAATCAGCTCGTAGCACCTCCTATATGGAGTGCAATTTTAATGATGATAGGAGTGAAAACGAGGAATTAGTTAAGGTTGATGATCAAGAAGTTTCCCAAAATGACCACATTCAATGTCTTGGGTCAATAATTCATGAGAATGGAGAGATTGAAAAGGGCGTTGGGCATAGAATTCAAGCTGGGTGGAAGAAATGGAGATTATGCCTTTGGAGTTTTATTTGATCATTGTGCACCACTCAAAACTGAAAGGGAAATTTTTTTTTTTAAGGATAGCTAAGACCAACCATGCTTTATGGGATGGAATGTTGGGCAGTTAAAGAACAACATGTTCATAGGATGAGTGTCTCTGAAGTGAGGATGTTGAGATGAATGAGTGGCAAGACAAGGAAGGATAAAACTAAAAATGAATGCATTCAAGGGAAATTAGTAGTATTACTAATAGGTAATAAGATGAGGGAAAGTAGACTTAGATGGTTTGGTTATGTGCAACGAAGACCAAGAACTGCATTGGTTAGGAGTGAGTTGGTACAAGTTGAAAACTCTAAAAGGGCAAGGGGAAGGCCCAGAAGGACGTGGATGGAAAAAGACTTGATGACCTATGGTCTAATTGAAGGTTTGGCCCTCGATAGAGTAGAATGGTGGAATGAGAACGAGATTCATGTAGCCACCCCAATTAATTTGGACAAGGCTTAGAGGAGGATGATGATGATGAAATGTCTTGAAAATGTTCTGCACTAGGAAAATGCTTGTGTCATGTAGGATAAAGGTTATGTTGTGTTTCTCCATTGTCTATAACAATTTTATTACAGGTCATTTTTTCTAGGCCTTTTTAGTTTTTGGGGAACATTGTGGAGGAGAAAGATTCATGATGTATTTACAAGAAAAGCGTCCTTGAAGATTTCAATGATGATGTCTCTCGTTAGTTGCTAGTAACCTATGTAAAAAAAAAAAAAAAAAAAAAAACGAATTGTTGATTCATTGTGACTTGCTAGTGTAGCTAATGAATGAGAATTGTCAACCACACATAGTTGTATCAAACCCTGGGACCAAATCATGCACAAACACATCCAATCCAAGAATAAATATTCTTCCACTTGAGAAGAAAGGAAAAGAAACATGCAATAACCAACGAATCGAAGCTCTCGTGTAGTTTTGATGGCCTGGATTATAAGCTCCACTTGTGAAAACATTGAATTGCACAAACTCTATACCAAGGCTTGCAGAGAAGATAAAAAAAAGTTCCAAAAGTTGCTGGACATTTTTTGTTTATTGAGTTTTTATATGAAGGAAAACAAAAGAGAAACCTTAATACTTATCTAGGCCTTCCATCAAGCATAAACTATGGGGTGGATGTTATAATCTCAACCCTATAATTTTTATTTAAAGAAAAATGACTAAAATACCCCTATTTACTTAAGTGTGACATAAGTAAAAAAAAAGAGAAGAAATTCATCCAAAAATAAACTAAAATTCGTAATATAAGGAAAGTGCCACCAAAAAACCCTTTTGTGGATCCAAAAGTGTACCATGGGTGCTGCAATGTGTGGCTCATTGATGGGTCTGCAGATTAGCTCATTATGGAAGATATTTGAGCCACTTTCCACACTCTAATCCATCCCAAAACTCCTTGGCAAGTAAATCAACTCGATCCATCAACATTAGGTAGTTCACGTCTTCTTCGGGTTGGTAAGAACAAGAACTCGACCTCAAGTTTGATCCGTTGTCTGTTGCCTTGTATGGTGTAAGATCAACAACGTTGAACATATTAGAAGTATTCACTCTAGGTGGTAGTTCAATGCGATATGCGTTGTCGTTAATCTGCTTCAAGATCTTGTACGGTCCAATTTTTTACTTTTAACTTGTTGTAAGTGCCCACTGTGTACATTTCTTTCCGCATGTAACCTACACTAGATTTCCCTCTTCGAAAACCACCTTTCAACGTCATCTATCTGCAACTTGCGTTCCTTGATTCAATCTACTTGCGAACTTGTTCGTGCACTAGCTGAATCTGCGTCATCAACTCATTAATATCATCAGGTACCTTGGTCATGCTGGGTATTGGTATAAGATCAACCACATTCAAAGGGTTAACAGTGTAGACCACTTCAAACTGGCTCTTCTGAGTAGTTTGTTCTTCGCCCAATTATATGCAAACTATGCGTGTGGCAAGGTTAAGTCCCACTACTTCTGCTTGTCCCATACCCAATGTGTGCAGTAAGTTACCCAAACTCCAATTTACCACCTCAGTCTGCCCACCGGTTTGTGGATGATAGGCGCTACTGAAACATAAACGAGTGCCCAATTGTCTCACTAATGTCCGTTAAAAATGACTAACAAACTTACTATAACAGTCCGAAGTAATACTCTTTGGTACCCCGTGCAGCTCACTACCTCCCGAAAATATAACCTTGCAATGTAGGATGTATCACTAGTCTTCCTGCATGGAACAAAGTGAGCCATTCTAGAAAATCGATCCACAATAACAAAAATGGAATCATTACGACATTTATGCGGCATGCTCATGTCCACCCATGGTGCTTGTGGAATACATAATGGCATATATAATCCTACATGCTACGCGTGGCCTTTAATTGTCTGGCATATCTGGCATCTTTCCACGTACATACCCACATCTCTCCTCAATCGTGGCCAATAGTACTTTTCTTTAATCAACTTAATAGTTCGATGTCAACCTTCATGCCCCAATAATGATCTTGCATGAATCTCTGTTAATAGTTTCTCTTGGAAAGAACTATCTGGGATGTACAATCTTGTGCCTCAAAAGAGAATCATCTTGTAAAGTATACTCTCCTTGTTGCCCGCTCTCCATTCCGACCCAAATCTGTCCAAAATCCCGGTCACCAATACACATCCACAAAGCAATCAAAGCCAACCACCTTTCCTCCTGCAATTCAATGCATCCGCTACCCGATTGTATGTGCTTGCTTTATGCTTCAAATTGAATGTGAATTCCTGCAAGTAAGATACCCATTTCGCATGTCACCGGTTAAATTTCTGCTGCCCATTCAAATATTTTGAAGCTTCGTGATTGCAAAACAATACAAACTCGTGTTGCACCACATCATATGTAAAGTACTGCACCCTTGGACCACTTAGCTTTTCATTGTAAAAAGCTATGGGTCGGCCATCTTGAATCAGTACCACCCTCGATGCCAATGTAGGACGCATCACATTCTACCTGGAACATCTTATCAAAGTCTGGCAAAGCTAGAACAATTGCTTCTGTCAACATTTTCTTTATCGCTTGAAAACTCTCTTGTGTCGTTGTAGACCATCCAAACTGTCCATTCTTCAAGCAATTTGTCAAATGAGCTACCAATGTACTAAAGTTTATATTGGAATCATATACCATTGATATTCTCCTTCTCTCTTTCTCTCGCCCTTCCATTTACCCACATCCCTCTATTTTCGCTTCACAATCCATAATCAGATTGATTTTTCCTTTATGGAAAAAAGATTTCAGTTGCTACAACTATATGATTGACACATCATATAGTGACTGGTTCCTTGGATCTCGATAATACGAAGCAATGAGCTGGTTCTAAGTTCTATAGTTATTAGTTAGGGGCCAGTCCTTTTTTTTTGAATCCCAACTCTAAAGAAAAACCAACGAGTCACACACTAAGCATAGCAATTCTACCAAATGATCAATCCAATTTTTATTCAACCCTATAGAATTAGAATTGCTCATTTTTCATTGAAGGGAAAAAGAATAGTTTGTCGTTTTTTGTTCTATCACTGGATAGAATGGCAAGGAAAGGCCCATTATTGCTCGTCTACAAATATCCAAATTTTGATGCCTAATACCCCATAGATAGTTCGAACTGTATAGGAACAATGATCAATTTTAGCTCGAATGGTTTGTAGGGGAACCCTACCTTCTCTGATCCATTCGACACGTGCAATTTCTTTTCCGTCGATACGTCCTGCAATTTGCACTTGAATTCCTTTTGTATCCGCTTGTTCAGTTAATTCAATAGCTTTTTTCATTGCCTTTCGAAAGGAAACTCTATTCTTTAATTGTAGAGCTATATATTCTGCAAGAATATTAGGTTGTCCATAAGGTTTTGCAACTCTTGTGATAGCAATGTTAAGTCTCCGGTTCACAGAATTAAATCCTTTTTGTACATTGATCTGTAATTCTTCGATTCCTCGTGTTCGACCCTCTATTAACAAATTTGGAAATCCAATATAGATTATGACCTGGATCAGATCGATTTTTTTTTGAATCTCTATATGTGCAATTCCTTCGAAACCCGAGGATATTCTCCTATTTTTTTGTACATAATTCTTGATACAATCTCGTATTTTTTCATCTTCCTGGAGACCTATGGAATAATTTTTTGGTTGCGCGAACCAAAGGGATCTATGCTTTTGGTTTTCCCCACCAAGTCGGAAACCAAGGGGATTTATTTTTTTGCCCATATTTTTCTTCTCCCTCTTTCTCTTTTTTTTCTCTGTCTCTCTCTTTCTCCCAATATCTCTCTATTATAGGATCTTTCCATTGATCCTTTGTTTCTAAATATATATCCTGGTCCGTTTTCGTTTTAGAGGTATCCCTCACTACAATAATTATATGACAGGTGGGTCTTTTTATCGGATAACTACGTCCTCGAGCCCGAGGTTTTAACCTTTTCACGATAGTACCCCCATTGACTTCGGCTTTACTAATGACTGAATCAGCTTCGTTGAAACTTTTATTGTGACTAGCATTTGCTGCTGCAGAATAAACCAATTTAAAAATGGGATAAGATGCTCGATAAGGCATGAGTTCCAGTAGCATAAGTGTTTCCTCATAGGAACGCCCACGAATCTGATCAATGACTCTTCGTGTTTTGTGAGCAGACATACATACATTTTCAGCTAAAGCTTTTACTTGTGTACTTAAGATCCTCTTCGTCTCTATCTTTTGCAAGACCTTCTTCCACCTTCTCCATTTTGCCATAATCACCTCCCACCAATGAATGATAAGCACCTATTTCACTTTATTAACGACGAGATTTATTATCGTTTTTCGCGTGTCCCTTGAAAGTCAGAGTAGGTGCGAATTCTCCCAATTTGTGACCGACCATACGATCTGTTATATAAATAGGTAAATGTTCCTTTCCATTATGAATAGCAATTGTATGGCCGATCATTGTGGGTATAATGGTAGATGCCCGGGACCAAGTTATTATTATCTCTTTTTCCTCCCTCATGTTGAGCTTCTCAATCTTTCCCAATAACCATCGAATAATTAAAGCTCTCACCAGTTTTAATGAATTAGATCATACACCCCACGTGTGAAAACATGCAATTGCACAAACCCTAGCTCAAGGCTTGTAGAGAAGATGAAAAATTGGATATTTTATTTATTGAGTTTTTATATGAAGAGAAATAAAAGAGAAGCCCTAACACTAATTTGGGCCTTCCATCAAGCATAAAGTATGGGCTAGATGTTATAATTTCAGCCATATAATTTTTATTTAAAGAAAAAATTAATAAAATACTCCTAGTTGCTTAAGTGAGACATACACAAGTAATAATAATAATAATAATAATAAAAAATAGAAATTCGTCCAAAAATAAACCAAAATTCGTAACACAAGGGAGTGCCACCAAAAGACTCTTTTGTGGATCCTAAAGTGTACTTCGGGTGCCATAATGCGTGGCCCATTAACGGGTCTATGGATTTGGTCTATTATGGAAGATATTTAGGCCACTTTCCACGCTCTAATCCATACCAAAATTCCTCACCAAGTAAATCAGCCCGATCCATCAACATTAGGTAGCCCACATCCTCATTTCTTGCTACTGCACATATGGTTATGCCTTTGGTGAATCTAGATTGTAAATCTGGCTGTCACTATTTTGTATGAACTCTGATAAGAAAACATACTGATTGGGCATTCCAAGTTGTTTGTCTATGGGATTTAAATAGATGGTAAGAACATAGGGTTGACTTGTCCACATTTCAATCGGTATCATGTGTTCTGTTGATCAGACTGCTAGGATCATCTGACCAGTGGCGTTCTGGTACCATGGTCATCTACAAGACAACCTGCAAAATGGATAGTTCAAATTCACTGGCAGTACAACCAAGAGGTTCATCACAGCAAACATAAACCTCATTTTCGAGACAAGGAAATTCTGGCAATGAAATGGCTTGAGAATATTGACCCACTTGAGCTGCATCAATTAATAGATCTTTGATATGTTGGAGGTGTATATCTTTTGCTTTTGCCGTGGATAAAAAAGAAGGGTGTAGCAAGGTTTTTACAGTGGATAATCTCAGGAAAAGAAAGATGGTTCTTCCAAATGTGTGCTTTATGTCTTCAAGATGAGGAATCAGTGGATCATTTATTTATCCATTGCAGGTTTGCGGGACAATTGTGGCAAAAGTTCTTCAATCCCTTTGGAGTAATGTGGGTGTCACCAAATTCCATTGGGCAATTCTTCTTAATGTGGCATGAAGGTATGGAAAGTAATGCGGGGCAAAAAGTGTGAGGGCTAGCTATGCTTACAGGTATATGGTTTCTTATGGCTGGAAATGAACAATAGGTGTTTCAGGAATCATTTGGGGGCAAGTAGAGGTAGTCTTTCATAGAGCAAAATTGCATGCAATAGAATGGGCATTGGTCTCCAAGGCTGTTCATCATATTGGCTCTTGGGTTCTGTAGAAAAGTTTTTTTTTTCTTCTTCTTTTAGTATATTCTGGCTGTGGCCTTCCTCTTAATAAATTTTTGTCTTCATTGTTCAAAAAAAAAAAAGAGAAAGCATTGATGTTGGACTCTCAACGTTTATTCTGTCTCAAGTCCTTTGGGCCACAATTCATGGAGGGGACCTACCCACCACCTTGTGCAAGGCTGTTGGGGAGCACAGGTTCGTCTTAAGGTGGATGTCTTTCTGTTGGACAGTGGCATACAGAACCCTCTTGTAATCACCTCATTAGTAGTCATATTTATGCATCCTGTCCAGGAAAACAGAAGTAATGGCAAGGCATCTCTCCACTCATTGTTCAATGGAGCAATGAGCTTGGAGTTCCTTAACTTCTTTTTATAAGATCGTTATTTCTTGAAAAGTTAGAGAACTTGTAATCTAATTGGGGGTTCGGTGAGAGGCCCATTTGTGGCAAGTGTGTGCATGCCATGGAAAATCCTTCTCTATGATGTTTTATGGGTCTGTGCAAGGATAGGAATGATATGCTATTGAGGGAGGCAGTGGCATCTACGTCAAAGATCATAGGAAGAAAAAAAAAACTGTGATACATAGGGTGGTGATCACAAAGCAATTTTGTTGTGCAAGAGTAAAACAAGAACCAAAGGTGCAGATTCATGGCCGGTGTTACTCCTAGCAATCAAGGAGTGGAAGTGAAACAGAGAGCCAGTGGGGATCCCTAAAGTTAACTTTAATAAGTTTCCGTGGGAAAACCTGAATAGTTTAAACAGGCACTTATTTAGTGTAAATGAAGGTGTTTCTTATTTGCAACTGATATTGAAGCCATGACGTAATTGCAGAACAATGAAGGATGATTTTGTTCCTATTTTACACGTACACTTCTTGGCTGAATCTATTTCTCATGTACTTTCAACTATGTCTTGTTGCAACCAATCCATCTTTGTTATTTACAAGGAACAACTGAAATATACACAGTTCTGTGAATTCATTTCTTCCGGTGTCTTTCTTTCCGGAGAAAATGGATTGTGATGAGATGTCCAGTTTATTCTAGGTATTCTTTAAGAACCATGCTACTGCCTAAGGAATATAGACATGGGTGTGTACTCCATGCGGGCAGGGATGTCCCAGTGATTTGCTAGACTTGGATCGAAGAGCTTCGTTCTGATAGGAATGGTGACCCTTCGCCTGATTGCAACGATTTCCAACATTCTTCATGTCATTGTGGAGCCTTTTTGTCAGAGAACTGAAGAATGGCATTTTCTATTTTGCTCGGACAGTTAACTTTCTAGAGAAATGTAGGTTTATTAATTATCTTAGAACTCTTAAAAAAATAAAAATAAATAAGTCTCTTAGAAAACTTGTCTCAAATTAAAGGATGACGATATCCAAGTTCAACGAGTGTTTAGCTATACGAAGCCGTTAGTGATTTGAGGAGATCCACTGTAAGCTATTTGCTTCAAAGTTGCAGAGAGTAGGATATCGAGGTTGAGGATTTGACTGTAGCAGATTGGAAAGAAAAACACGACATTTTTTTTTGAGCAATAAGAACAAAAAATTATGGAAACAAGAGGCTGGAGCCAGAATATACAGACAAGAAAACCTATACAAACGCCCCAAGAACTTTTATAGCTCAGCCCAAGTGGTCAGGAATTGATCAACGACCTTCACAGCCACTGCCCATACTCTTACACGAGATTTCGCTACCCTAAACACTTCCTCCACTCGTCCTAAGCGATTTCTGAACATTTTGTTATTCCTTTCCAACCATAAGAACCATATACTGGCCAACAATACAAGCCACCACACCTTTCGACCCACATTCCCAGTCACCCCTTCGTTCTACATAAAGAAGAATTGAACAATTGATTTAGGCAAGGCCCACATTATGCCAAAGAGGTTGTAGAACCTATGCCACACTTGACTTGCAAAGGCATAATGAATAAAAAGATGGTCCACCGTTTCCTCATTCGGAAAGCACATAACGCAGACATTTGGGAGAACTGTATTTCTTTTCCTGAGTTTATCAACCATCAGAACCTTGCTGCACCCAACTAACCAATCAAAAGCCGCCACCTTTGAAGGCGCACCATAACGCCACACTTGGGCGGACAGGCTTATCCCACTACTTGTATCCCCTCCCTCCAAGTACTTGTAGAAGGATCTTACCGAAAATTTCCTGGATCTATCTTTGCACCACACCATCAAGTCCGCTTCTGATAGCACGACATTTAACTCTCAGTTCAGCTGTGTTGAGGGAGTTATTCATAGAAGCTTGAGTTTCAGGAGTATTGCCATAGATGTGAAAGAGGATTGGAATGGCCCTATTCGTTGTCATCATCATCGTCGTCGTCGTCGTAGTGTTGTCCTTACCATTTGAGGCTGGCTTTACAAATATCACTCTGCCAATCATTCCTATCTAATGCTCTATCCGGATCTATTCTCACCTCAATCCAAGTCTTGCAGTTGACCCTCAATTCATTGGTTGATTTAGTTCCATTCTTGGTCCACAAGCACCACTAGCATCGCATGTCTGTGAACCTATGAATCAGATTCTCGAAAGAGGTGGAATATCACATTCATATTTTTGTAGAATCATCTACAACTAGAGTCTTCATGATCAGGAAAACCTCAGGCAGCAGGTAAAGGAGGGTTGATGCCAGATGCCAGCCAGTCATCAAACATTTGCCAAGCAAATCATGAGAAATTTCCATTGGATTATTGATCAAGCTATTTGGCTCCCTGGAACTGACGAACTGCAATTTATTAGGGTGGTAAGGGTGGAAGGTGAGCAAGGTGCTAGGACGTTCCCTGGAAATGACGCACCCCAATTGTAAATCGGGCCGGAAAATGTGAGTGAGCTGGAACTTTGTTGCAGGATCCTTCTATCTCGCTCGCTTTGTTTTTCAGGGAATGGGCTCCCTGAGGGTGCTTCTGTTGTTCCATCTGGGCTGGGTTTGGCTGTATAGTTTTTGGTTTTTGTTTTTTTTTTTGTTCTTTGCATTTCTTTGTTGTTTGTTTTTCTTTTCGGCCTTTGACCCTAATAAAATATCATCATCTTGAAAAAAAAATAATCTTGCTGTGGCTTTTCTTTGAATTGCGCTGAACTCTCACTCCTGCTCTTTCTTCCTAAGTAATTTATTCTCGTTTACATTTTGAAAAAGACACTTCCCCACTTCTGCACCCATATTTATTGCCGCTTCACTTCACTCATCGCGCAACTACAGGCCAGAGTGTTCTCTAGAAGCAACACACTGCGACTCTATGGTAGGAAGTGGCCCATTGGATGAGCGCTGGTAAAGAAGCAAGTCCAAATGAGGAATTTTTGTCTCGCTGCTTGGAATTTTTAGAAACTTTGTCAGGTAAGATTATGGATTTGATGATGGATATATCAGAAGTTATGTTAATAGAGTAATGCACGTAAGAGATAGTGGAAAGGAGCAAAAGCCAAAGAGAAATGTAATAATCTATGCTCTTGTCATTACAATTTAAGTGCTTCAAGATCAAGCACAAGCATTTGATCCTGCTAATCTGTGAATTCCTTTTGGGTCCTTTAGCATGCTCTCAGCAAACCTTCTTGGTTCCTTTCTTACATAAATTATATTTCTATTGATATGAGTATGCAATGACTGATGTAGGTTTGTTCACACACGCCCTGATTGTATATGTTGGGATATCAATCTCACTGGTGGGATCTAAATCAGTTTTGAAGTATGATGGTAAGCCCCTATAACACAACATTACACCATCTGACTCTTTGGAGAAAAAATGATAAATTATTATCATCTCAGCCTTATCCCAGCTAATTGGGGTCTGTTACACCACATATGACATAGACCCATTGGACCTTGTATCTATATGCACGATAGTCTAGCATCCCTAGCCGAGACATGACTCACATGGAAAAGATCTGGATCATTCATCGGGCCAACCTCTGAGGGACCAGAAGCTCAAAAATCTCTTCAATTTATGATCCCGTCTGATAAAGGACTTTTCCCAGTGAATGTGGACCATCACTCCTGTCCTTTTCATGTCCACTTGTATCAGGTGGTCCAGTCTGTATGATTTTGAACTGTGAAAACCTTTTGTCCCCCTTGACAAGCCAGTCCAGTTCTTTTTGTCCGTTGTGAAAGGGAAAAATATGAAACTGAACACATGCATGGACTGTATAACATAGTTCTAAAACTCATCTGGCTTGACGTCTTGGCAAGATTTCAAGCCGGGTCTCCTTGAAACTCAGTTCTGGGTCTGATTCAGTCCTGAATTGGGAAGACTCGCGGAGTCTACTCAATCAACTCGACGTAACTGGCAGTGACTCAAACTGGGTCAATTGCTGAGTCAGTGCAATTATGAAATAATAAAAAAAATATCAAGGGGAGGGTAGGAATCAAACCTAGGTTGTGAGGTTAGTTGGCCCAACCTGGCTGAACTTCGACTCGGGCCGAGTTCTTGGGTTATCAAGCAATCCTATATATTAACTGTCTTTCCCCCCAGCGCATCGTGTATAGGAAATCCAACCATGCAAAAGATGGGATACACCATGATAATGGCCTGCTGTAAAAAAAAATCATCAATTAACTCTTCAGGCCTGCAACACCATCAAAATCAATGGACACTCAGCCGATGGTCTGACTCAAGATATAGGTCGTCTTGATTTTCATCACAGGTGATCTAACGGCGTCGCCCACCTCTCCCACAGATAGGTTTTTGGCACATGACACCTTGGCAGAAAGACACGGCTGTATGTGAAAGTCCACATGCAATCTTGTATGGCTGTATGTGAAAGTCCACATGCAATGTTGTATGGCTGTATGTGATCATTTCTGAAATATTAATACCAGCTCATTCTTTTTAGGTCTGTAGTTTTTTATGAGTCTGTCAGAAGTATGGAAGATATTGAAGAGGATGTAAAGAGAATGGAGAGAGATAATGATGGGGATGGGTGATGAGGAAAAAAACATGGCCATAAAGCCCATGTCCAAAGATCTTCAAGGAGTGTAAAATACACTGCATCTGTATAGAAATAACAGAAAGGGTATGCAAGGCATGTGTATTTTGGAGTTTTCTCACAGGTAAGGTGCATGCTGCGGATAATTGATAATCAAAAGAGAGCCGTTCATTTATTGTGGCCTGAGATTAGTGATGAGTGAGAAAAAAAAAAGCTTCAGAGCTTGCATATCCGATTTTTATTTTATTTTATTTTCTGTAAGGATTGAGAATGATCATATCGTGTCCGCCATAACTTACGGTAGTGCCAACTTCTGTGGGCCCCACCGTGATGTATGCTGGAAATCCAACCTGTCTTCCAATTTTAGGTCCGGAGCCTAAAAAACAGACGTATCCATAAACTCAGGTGGGCCTTACAGCAGGAAACAAGGGAGTGGGTGTGCCCACTGCAGGTTTTGTGGGGCCCACCGTGTCACTTATATCCCATCCAACCTGTTCATTTTGTGTGTCCCTTGTGGATGGAGGGACATCTTGATAATTAGGCCATTCCCAAATTTATGTAGCCCACATCATCAGGAAGAAGTCTTTCAACAGACTGGGCCTGAGGATGTCTTCAGCCTGGATTTTGAACTGTTCGGGCTGGGCCCACTCCAAATTTTGATTTTGAACTGTTCAGCCCTAATCAGGAACAATGTAAAATCACGCGTCATGTGATTAGGCCATTCCAGAACTCAGGTGGGCCACATGACCTGATTTAGTGGTCGTATGTGTGACTGTACATTGTTCTGATGATGTGGCCCACCTAAGTTTTGGATCTAGCTGATTTTTGGGCATCCACTTTCATGATGGGTGCATCTGATGCACGGTTTGGATGTCTAGCACACATCATGGTGGGCCCTACGTAGAGTTAACTGCATGATAGGTTCTGTGGAGTATGGTGGGATCACATCCATGCATTCACAGTAAAAGTGTACATGCGTATCAAATCCAAGCCATCCAATTGCTGGGCCCCACTTTGGATATGGCGCATGGTTTGAATATCCCACTTTATAGCTATCCAATCAATGGACATTTGTCCATCGAATCGTAACCATCCTCCCTTTCTTTTAAACCAACCATCTGGTAGCCACCAAACAAATGGTCAAGATTTTGGAAGTATAAGAAGTGCATTTTTTTATTTTTCATTTTGCTAGATGGTCTGAAAATCAGGCATGTTGTATCTTTATGGAGGAGAGACAACGTCCTTTTGTCTTTCATGCACATGCATGCAAGGAAATGGGCTGCTGCTCGTCTCTTGTCTCCTCATCACTTGAAATGCATGGCCTACCAACACATATATGTTTCCTGGTTGATTTATATTTCCCTTTTTAGCCCCAAACAAATATCAGATTTACACACACCTATCATTGTTTCCTAGTCAGGTATCAGATTTTTGGGTTATTCATGTAAACCTCCCTTCCTACCATTTGGAAATTTATTTTTTACCTCTCCATTTAGGATATCTGTTCCCAAAATGCCCCTATGAAGATTTTTTTTGTCTTCATTGTTTCTTCTAAGTCCACATTCAAAATTACGAAAATGCTCTCATTGAGTAAATTTCTCTTTGGATATAACAGAACTAAGTAAGAAAACCATAGAGAGAGAATCAAATCAACCATACTGCTAGAACTGTGCAACAAACCCAACAACAACCATACACCCATGCAAAACACTCATAGCTTCCTTCACACATTTCTCACATGTCAATTTAAACCATCTGTTCCCAAAATGCCCCTATTAAGATTTATTTATTTATGTGAAGCCCTCATTCCTTTCTAAAACTTGAATGCAAAAAAATAAAATAAAAATTGCAAGTCCTCAAATTTACGAAAATACCCTCATGAATAAATGCCTCTATATGGAGATATAACTGGTGAAACAAACAAGAAAACCCATGAACCCTACTGCTTAATAAAAAAATAAAAAAAAAAATAAAAACCATAATTCTAAAACTGTACAACAATCCCAACAACAACAACATTCCAAGCAAACCACTCAGCTTCCTTCACCAATTTCCCACCATGGAAGCTCTTTTTTTTTTTTTTCTTTTAGAAAACAAGAAATCATTCAAGGCATTCTCAGAGAGAGAGAGAGAGAGAGAGAGAGAGAGAGAGAGAGAGATTATTCAGTGGTGGTTTACTGGCTTTATGAGAGGCTGTGAAGTCTTCCCCCATTCTTCAGGTGGGCTCTTCACTTCCATTAGCAATGCCACTACTTCCTTCATGGTGGGACGCTCTGTTGGCGATGAATTCACACAGAACATTGCTATCCCGAGTGTCTGAAGCATTTCCTGCACCATCTGATCAGGTAGACCTTGGAGCTTCGTGTCCAGTATGTTAATGGCCGGCTCGAAACTCCCCATCTTCTTTTTTACCCACTCGACTATGTGAAGCCCGTCACCGACGTGCGACTCGACGGCACTGCGGCCACTGAGGATCTCAAGCAGGACCACTCCATAACTGTATACATCGCTCTTCTCTGTGATGTTCATCGTGTATCCATACTCTGCCAGAAGAAATTCCAAACAATGAGTTATTAGCAGAATTGATGATAATAAAAATCATGATTCCAATGAAGTTTTGATGATTGAATGAACTGGGTGATCAAGATAAGTAAGAAATTTCATTTTGAGTTTTGGTACCCATGTTACATTCCAAATTTTCATAGAGAACTAATCACCTACAGCCAGCTACATGCTTACATGCAGCCCCATCTTTCCGGCCAATGTGTCACTTTTGTAGGACATTCAAGCCATGAAAATTGTGGGCCCCATCATGAAGATCACCTGGCACATCTGATGCACCACACCATCAAAATAAATGTCTGGTAGATGATCTGACTCAAGGTACAGGTTTGGCCCACTGAATGAGTCTATAGGCCTGATTTTATAGACAGGTGATCTTCATGATGGGACCTAGATGTCCTATGCATTTGACACGGTAGGAAGAACAGGGCTGCATGCTAAGTTAGGATAGCTGGAGGCAATCATATTAAAAATTATATATATATATATATATATATATATATATATATATATATATATATATATATATATATATAAAAAGAAAAGAATCATAATAGAACAACTAATGGCCTGTAATAAGAAGTGTCTGTGTTCTTTTGGGTTCTGAATGCACCTTGTTCATTTTTAAAAAAATGATCAACAACATCAGTTAGCCAAGATGATTACATGGTACTCTAGTCGAGTATTGTCAATCATACTCTTGCTTGCATCCACCATTCATGTGGCAGACATGCATGCAGCCCCAACATATTTTGTTGGCCCTAACTATGCTAGGTTACAGCCCAAAAGATCACACTGATTGGATGATCCTAACCATTTGAACAGAGTCTATATGAAATGGGCAGTGAGAAAGATGTATGGCTGGTATGTAAAATACCCATTGATCACAGAATCTTCCAATCAGTGCAACTTCTGGACTATGGTAGATCATCAATCGGGCAACGATTTGGATTACCGGGATCAACTAAATGTCCCCCATCTGTAAGTCGATGCTAGATGAGTACCCTGCACAACACTCTACCAGATTAAGCATATGATTCCTATCTACATTAAGATTGTTCATGCTCAAAAGGAAGCAGCTACTGTAGGCTGACTATGGCAATGAAATTCTATGACCAAATTCAATTTAAAAATAACAATAAAAATCCCACAAGCAGAAAACATCACAATTTTATCGATGGGTTTTCTTTATAAATATAAATTGATTTTGTCTATTAAGGTAGATTTTGGAAAGACATTTTGCAGACATTACAAGCATATAAAGAATCATGATCAAGAGCTACGTGCCTGGAGCTATGTAGCCGTAAGAACCCGCAACCCTTGACATGGCATGGTGGAAATTCGGTGAATTCATCAGCTTTGCCAGCCCAAAATCTGCCAAATAAGCTTCACACTTGGAATCCAACAGTATATTGTTGCACTTTACGTCTCTATGAAGAATCGCAGGAACACAGTCGTGATGGAGATAAGCAAGACCTTGTGCTGTGCCCACAGCAATCTTATACCTCGTCTCCCAGTCCAAGCTCCTATTCTCCTGCAACAGCTGTTGCAGATTTCCATTAGAGATGTAATTGTACAGTAGGAGCTTCACGCACTTGTTTGAACAGTAGCCCAAAAGCTTCACAATGTTCCTGTGCCGGATGTGCCCAAGAATCTGAATCTCTGAAGTGAAAGCGTCCATTAGTTCTTCTTCCCTCTTCGATTTCCAGAGCTTCTTCACAGCGATCAGCTCCCCATTTGGCATTTCGGCCTTGTAAACAATCCCCGAACACCCTTTCCCAATGACATTCTCGTCTTTCAAGCAGTCCAAGATGTTGTCGACTGTGAAATTCAGCTTCTGGAAAGGTATGAATGTCCATGGATATGAGAAATCGTCAGCGCCTGACGATAATGATTTCTCACTCATGGACTTCCTACTTCTGTTTATCACAATCCAAGATGTGAAGAGTGCCATTGTCACTGAACCCAAAATCACACAGATCAAAGCTACCGTTTTCACAGACCTGAGCCCAGTTCTATGCATCAGAGATGAAGAACAGGCGGACCCATCAAAAGATTGGCATAGTTTCGGGTTCCGAAGGTATGAATTTTCTGATAGAGTCCTGAAAAATGGATTCACAGGAATCGGGCCAGAGAAATCATTATACGAAATATTCAAGAAAGTAAGACTAGTTAATTCACCCAAAACCCCAATTCCTCCATATAACATATTCCGCGAAAGATCCAATGACTGTAGCTGTGTCAAACCCGCCATTTCCTTAGGAATTTCACCCATAAACCCATTCGAGCTCAAATCCAAACTAATCGTCAAGCTAGTCACGTACCCAATCTCTGGAGGAATCGGCCCGGAAAGGCTATTGAAGCTCAAATCAAGCAATGTCAGTTTCTGCAAGTTCTTGATGGATGTCGGCAATGACCCAGTTAAAAGATTGTTGTTGAGGATGAGCTTGTTCAGGTAACTGAAATTGCCAAAACTTGATGGGATTTCACCAGTGAAGCTGTTGTGGCTTAAATCAAGCTGCTCGAGATTTATTAGTTCTCCCAACTGAAACGGGATTTCTCCAGTAATATGATTATTGTGGATATCCAATAGTTCTAAAACTGTTATATTTGCAATCTCAGTGGGCAGTCTATCGGAGAAATGGTTTGTGTATAAATCTAAGAAGACAAGATTCTGCAACTTGCCTATCTCTTTCGGAATTGGACCCGAGAGCTGATTCTCTCCGAGCCTCAATCTGACCAAAGACTCACAATTTGAGACGTTCGAAGGCAGCCTGCCTGACAATGCATTGCCCAATAGTAGAAGCTTGCTCAGCTTCTTCAAACCAAACAGCTCTTCCGGAATCGACCCGGTAAGCCGATTCTTGGAAAGATCAAGAGCATACAGTTCGGTGCAATTTCCGAAAGAGGCGGGTATGGCGCCTGATATGGCATTGCCCCACAAGAAAAGGCTTTGCAAGAATTTCAAATTACCAATCTGCCATGGAATAGACCCAGACAAGATGTTCTTATCTAGCTGCAGAGTTGTTAAGCTGGTGCAGTTACTCAACTGCCATGGAATCGAACCTGTAATTGAGTTATCTGAAAGATGGAGCTGTTCCAAGATCGAAAGCTTCCCGAACTCGCCTGGGATTTCGCCTGAAATCCTATTGGCGGAGATGTCGAGAACAACCAGCGATGAACAGTTGGAGATCTCTACAGGGATGGGCCCTGATATTGAATTCCCCCACAGAAACAAGCTAGTGAGCTTCTGCAGCTTACCCAATTCGGGCGGGACCGTGCCGGTAATCTTGTTCATGTGCAGATACAAATTCCGCAGCTCGGAGCACGAACCCAATTCAGGCGGGATTGAACCAGAGACATCGGTGTCGTAGAGAGCCAGTGTCTGTAGATTGACTAGATTTCCGAACGTGGGCGGGATTGGGCCGGAAAGGCCAGTGGCGGCAGCGCCGAATGTGGTAAGATTGGTGATTAGACCAAGCTGGGGAGGAATGGCACCAATGAGGAACGGGTTCCCGCCAATGCGGAGCTGTTGGAGGGAGGCTAAAGAGCCGAATTGCTGGGGTATGGAGCCGTTGAGGAGGTTGTCTTGGAGGCAGAGGACTTGGAGGGAGGAGAGATTGGCAAGGGAGGGAGGAATGTGGCCAGAGAGACGGTTGGAGTTGAGGAGGAGGAATTGGAGAGTGGGGATTGAGCCAAGGAGCGGCGGAATGGGGCCGGAGAGGGAATTGGAGGAGAGGTCGAGGACGCGAAGGTGGGAGAGGAGTGAGAAGGAAGGTGGGATGGTGCCGGAGACGTTGGAAGAGGAGAGATTGAGGAGTTGGAGGGAGGAGAGGGAAGAGAGGTGGGGTGGGAGGGAAGTGAGATTGAGGAATGTGTTTGGGAGGGAGAGAGAGATTACTCTGTTTTGAGGGGAGCAGGTGATGCCTTGCCATGAGCATGGAGTGGGGTGAGAGGGGTTCCATGAGGGGAGGATTGTGGAATGGGAGCTGATGTCGGCTGCTGCAAGGAGAGAGAGGAGGGCTTGCCCATCTGGGGAGAGGGAGGTGGCTAATGTGGTGAAGGAGAAGATGAGAATGGAGATTATTGTGATTGGGTTCTGAGGTTTCCTCATTTGGGTGGGTTGGAGTTTGAAAGGATGGTGATTTGGGAGTGTTGTGGGTGATTGTGATTGAGTGTGGGAGAGAGGGTGTGCATGAGAGATGTTGTTATGAGGTTTCTTCATTTGGGTGATTTGGAATTTGAGAGGATGGTGTTTTGGGAGTTTATGGATGGTTTGGATTGAGTGTAGGAGAGAGGATGTGTATGTGCATGAGAGAGAGAGAGAGAGAGAGAGAGAGAGATGTTTGGGATTTATGGATGGTTAAAATTGAATATGGGAGATGATATGCATGTGAAGGAGAGATGGGTGATAGTGATGATACTTAAAAGTCACATGAGAGAGAGAGAGAGAGAGAGAGAGAGAGAGAGAGAGAGAGAGGTGGAGCTTGAAGGAGGTAAGGATGTTATTTGGGTGTGTTTGGAAGCTGATGAATTGCACTCAAGAGAGGATTTGGTCCTTGAAGAGGATGTTTGGTGATGTTAGCATAGGGATGCCATGCATGCACATGCACGTGTGTGTGTGTGTGTGTGTGTGTGAGAGAGAGAGAGAGAGAGAGAGAGAGAGAGAGAAGAGAAGGAGAAGAAGAAGAAGATGGTAGAGTTTCAGCTCTCAACCAGAAAGGGCAGGTGAATGGTGGTGGTGGAGGTGGCCATTTTCTCTGTCATGGATGGATGGGATGGGTGAGAGTGGTGGAGGTGGTGACTGGTGCTGTTCTAGCTTTGGGTTTTAAGCTAGCTATGTAGTTTAATTCCACAATTACGTAACTGCCCTATAGCTGTTTCCTGCAATGGTTACTTGCGAGAGTAGGATTCCCATTCCTATCTATTCCCACGTGCAATTTTGCACGTGTTCTACAGATCCATACCGTTCGTCAGATAGGGAACCCTCAAGCATGTTCCATGAAAAAGACTGATCTGGTCAAAGGTGGGGTCAGACGCTGATGAAACATCTGGACCGTTCTTTTTTTACTAACCATCTTCCTATACACGTGTTGCCAACTGATGAGGGGTGACTGTACCGCCTTGAATTTTTGTGCCACAAGCGCATATATAGTGGGGCCCACCTGAGGAACGACAAGGATTCCACGTCGGCATCCAGAGGGATAGTAATATTTAACCGTCTCCTTTCTTCACGGAACCCTAAAGTGACGTGTGCGAGATCAGAGCCGTTCATCAGGCGATTATCACCGGTTAGTTGCCATGCCTCTGCTTATTTGATCATCAGGAGATTCACACAAAACAAATGAACGGTCGGGGGAAGTTGATTAACAGTCTCAGTTTCATATCCCATTCTGCCGCTGATCAGAAGGGCCTATTTTCGAGAAATGTCATTCACATAAAGTGGATCACTGGATGACCGGCTCCCATGCGGAAGCGGATTGGCTGGTGTACCTCACACCAGCTATATAGCTGCTATATTGACATCAGCAAGTTTCATGAGTACCATTATGAGGTCTGTATTATATCCAAACCGTCCATTCATTTGGAGAGCTTATCTTAAGGCTTAAGACAAAAAATAAAACAGATCTATATATGAAGTGGACCACACTGAAAAAATCAGTAGGAGATTGAACATCTACCATTGAAACCCTTCAGGGGGTTACAAAAGTTTTGGATAAGTATGAAATTTGTTTCTCCTCTACAGTCAGGTCTTTGTGACTTCATGAACAGATTGGATGGAAAATAAACATTATGGTGGGCCCTAGGTGAAAATCATTATCTTCACTGCTTTTTATGGTGTGGTCCAAATGATCTTTGGATATAATTCATTTTTTGGATAATAATCTAAAATGATCTCTAAAAATAGATGAACGGTGTAGATATAATAAATACATCATTGTGAGGCTATGTAACTTTGATCAACTCGGAGCTCGAGGAGCGTCGGTGCTCGTCCTCGCACGACTCGAACCTACAACATATAGCTGCTGTGGTACACCAGCCAATCCGCTTCCCTCCCATGTTGCACACATGTGTTCATCGTCTCCACGTGTGAAGCGAGTGCACTTATCATTGCTAGTCCATCTCCCTACGTAGTCAATATCTTATCTAGTTGCATGCACCACGCTCCACCGTGCTGCATATCTTGAGCTCCCTCAAAAACTGGATGTTCCTGCATCAATCGGGTGATCTGGACCATTCATTCACCAGTGGGACCCATGGATCAAGGTATTTTAAAAAAATAAAAAAAATAAAATCTAAAACCATATCAATCGGGCAATCCTAAGCCATCTGATCGTTGCAACTTCCCCCGTTGAATTTGGAGCACTTTACAAATCCCCTTTTAACTAACCATTTGAAGTTCATGGATTAGATGGTTCAGATCACCCAATGGAAGCCATTTGGATAAAGCCCATCCAACGAGGGCCCATCACATGAAAGGTGGTTACATTAAGCCAGCAGCATAGTACGCGGTGCACCAAACTGATAAACTCATTAGCAAGCGCGGATTACGTGGGCCACGTTGATGATATTCTGTATATCCACGCCGTCCATACTTTTTTACAGTCCATTATAGAATCTGCACCCAAAAATCAAGAAAATATAAAACTCAGGTGGACCACATCAAAGGAAACAGTAGCGATTGAACGCCTACCATTAAAAACTTCCTAAGGCCCAACGTAATGTTTCTTTACCATCCAACCTTTTTATAAGGTTAAAAAGATCTGGATGAAGGTAAAATACAAAGATCATATTGATCCAATACTTTTTTGGCCCACAAATTATTTTTAATGGTTATTCACCATTATTTTTAGTGGTGTGGTTCAATTATGATTTGGATCTGTTTAAATTTTTGGATTATACCTTATAACGAGCTGAAAAAACGGATGGACGGCGTGGATATACAAAATATTCATCAAGGTGGGCCCGATACGGTGGGGGTAATACCCACTAACTGGGTAACACCTAATCCGCTCCCCTCGTTAACACACCACGAAAATAAGGGAGCGGATTAGGTGCGGCCCTGACTGTGAGAAAATGCATTTATTCTATATCCACACCGTCCATCATTTTTTCTAGCTCATTTTAGATATGATCCCAAAAATAAGCAGATCCAAGTTTTAGGTGGACCATACCATTGGAAACAGTACTGAATGAACGTCCATCCAACATATTGATAAAGCCACACGATCTGGATGAATAAAATTAAAAAAAACAAATATCAGATTGATCCAAAACTTGTGTGGACCATGAGAAGTTTATAGTGGTCAATCACCACGTTTCCCTCTGGTGTAGTCCACCTGATATATGGATCTGCTTCATGCACTATATCATGCCTAAAATGAGAAAGAAAAACGGATGTACGGAGTGGATATGCAATACATACATCAAGGTGGACCCCACGGTCAGGGCCGCACAATGCTCGGTGGGACCGGGCTGCACCTAATCCGCTCCCGAAAATAAGAGGCTTGCGAAGTCTACAGGCATTTCAAACCGGCCCACTCACACGCGAGCATGCATGCCCATATGGAACACGTGTGAGCGTCCTGACATTCCCTTCAAGTGGACCACACTGATTACGTCTCACTTTTTAAAAATCAGGCCGTTTGCCTCTAAACCAATCTACAAAACAAAAGGATGGCTGGCAAGAATTCTAAGCCCTCCGTTTTTTCTACACATTTGTGGCCACCCTTAGGAATGAAACACCCTGAATTTTGATCCATAAGATCTAATCATCGTGGCCCACCTAATGAAAAGCTCGGATCATTCATTTTTGTGCCACGTCGGCAAGCGTGACTGCGTGTAGATGGTCAGTGCTTTACTCGTTTGTGGTCTCAGGAAACCCGAAACCTCCAATAATAAAGAGCATCTTTATGTGGGTCAGATTTTCCCGGGGAGGTGTGTCAGATGAACGGTCCAGATTACGGTAGGGGGATGGGCCCACCTTGGGAATAGAGGATTTGATGATATGGTAGTGAGGCAGCATGGGAGAATGTGAAAGTAAGAGGGTTGGAGGAAGCAACCACTTCAATGTTTTTTTTGACATTGAAATGTGGACCTGTGGATACAAAAATGGTGGGGCGTGAATATTGAGGGGGTTTTAAGTAATAAAAATAGCGGAAAGAGGGGTAATTTGAAATTTATTACTGCGGTGAGTTAAATATATAGTATTGGGTTACCGAGGAAGAAATCGTGGGGGTGTTTCGGGAAATGTGAAAAATATGAGGGGGCGCAAGTCACGACTGGTGTTCTTGGAGGGTTTTGATTTTAGGGTTTTATCTTTTGACCGTACTAAGTCGAGTCATTTTCTCGGTAATTTATCGGGATCCAGGAAGTTGAGTCAATGGCCGTCAACGGGTTGGTTGCGGGTCTGGTACTCGAGTTCTCGGGTACATGTAGGGTGTACATCGAGTTGAGCTAGACTCAGCTCAGCTACTAGATGACCTCAGCTTGAACTTGGCTCGGCTCGGTCCTCAAGCCGGACTAGCCAGATCGGCTTGGTTCAATCAGTACCTCAAGCTAGGTCAAGCTGAGTTCGCCTGTGCAGCATTTTCACAAACACCTAGACTACACCTTTAAAATCTCTCCGTATTTAAGACAACAACAATAGTTTTATAGGTATTTTATCAAACATTTTCTAAGCAACATAAAAATCAAGAAAAAAATGGTATTAGTTTCATATACATACCTTCCTTGCCACCAGCCACACTTCGTTGGGTTATTTCATTAAACACATGGTGAGCAACATCAATATCAAAGTAACCGAGTCACCGAACTGCTTTGATCCGAGTTCAATTTGAGCTGGGTTTGATCCAAGTCAAGTCAAGCTGGGGCTAGCTCAAATTCATTTTCGAGCTCAAAAAACAGCTCAACTCGGCTCGAACTCAACTTCGAACCGAGTCGAATCAAGCTTTTTCGAGTCGAGTCGAGCGGGATAACCAAGCTAGCTCGGTTCATGTACACCTCTATATTTAAAAGCTCTTAAGCATTGAGATTTTAATAATGCTTTTTTTTTTTTTAACACATTCATTCACACTACAATAAGATTTCACCGCAATGTGTCCTCAAACACATTACCTTACGTTAAAGCTCTTGTGAGTCTATCACCAAACATTGTTAGTATTTTGGGTTATGCTTTATATCTTATGTATAACCTATTTTCTATTTCTAATTTTTTTAATTTTTAATTAATTAAATATTGAGTTAGGTCGAGTTTTTGAATTTTTGAACTATGGTTTTGGTGTCCCTTTAAGTGCCTACAAGGTCTTTGAACTGGGGCAGTTTAGGCTGATATGAGGACTAACCCTAGGGCTCACTTTAATGTATGTTCTTTACATCCACATTGTCCAATTCATTTTGAAAGCTCATTTTAAGGCATGATATAAAAAATGAAGCATATTCAAATCTCAGGTGAACCATATCATAGAAAACAGTAGTAATTGAATCCCCGTAATTAAAAACTTTATGGGGGCCACCGAAATGTTTATTTGCCATTAAACCTGTTGATAAGGTCACAAAGACCTGGATGAAGAGATCACAAAAATATCAGCTTGATCTAAAACTTATGTGGGCCATGAGATGTTTTTAATAGTCCTTTACCATTTTTCCTATATTGTAGTTAACCTGAGATTTGGATCTTTTCCATTTTTTGGATCATGCTTGTGGATATAAGACAGATATATCATAGTGGGCCCCACAATTTGGGATCCCACCCACCTTGGTGGATCCCCAGATCCAGTGAAGCCACACTTTGGACTGTTAAGAGTCGTGCCCCGGGTCAGGTCCACATTGAATAAGGGCATCCATATGGTTAGGCCCATCCCTAACTGGATGATTATATAGAGTTGGGCATCGGACCGGGTCGAATTGAATTGGGTCCAACTCGACTCAGTTCAAGTTTTGCATGGCCTGACCTGAACTCAGCCTGATCCAGGACCGAGTCGGGGTCATCTGACTCGATCCGATCCTAACTCATGCTGGCCTTAACCGATTCGAGTCCGACTCAGTCAGGAAAACCGAGTCGGATCAGATTTGGCCAGGTTCGAATCGGTTGTTCATCGTGTTCACATCCTCAGAGATGGGTCACACCGCTATCATCTTCTCCGACGGATGATCTTAACTGCCCATTGGGTAGCTGGCAAATGGAGCAATTTTGCCAACGGGCCATATCCCGCAGGAAGGTTCTACCCATCATAGGGTAGTATTTTCTTGTAGGAGGATGTCGGGCATGATCCATTTCTCAATGGGGGCTAGCAGATGAAAAGTCCAAATCATGGGAAGTGGGAACCACCTGTATGGTTTATGGCAAAACAAAAACCACTATTTTACATGGCCAAAAATCAAACATTTCCCCAAAAAAGAAAAAAAGGAAAATAACTCCCTTTCTGAAATGAAAAGAAATCACCGACAACTCACAAAATATGACTATGGGTCATTTTTAGAAAAATCCACAAACAGTCTCATGAAATGAAAAGAAATCACCGACAATAGTTTCTTTACCTTTTAGAAAAATCCACAAACAGTCTCATGAAATGAAAAGAAAATCATTGACAGTGGTTTCTTTACCGTAAACGAAAATCCACAAACAATCTCATGAAATGAAAAGAAATCACCGACAACTCACAAAATACCACCCAAAAAAAAAAAAAAAACTCCCTTTCTGAATCAAAACTTCCATAAACGAAAATCAATCACCAAACAATTTGTAATATTGCATGTTTTGTGCCATCAATAAAAGAGAGTAACCCCAATGGCCAGATCGGGAGTGGCCGGCGGGTAGAGACTAGAGAGGGACGGGTAAGGTGTAAAAAAATGGTAAAGATATATATATATATATATATATATATATATATATATATATATATATATATATATATATATATATAGGTGAGGGGTAAATTTGTAATTTCCTAGTTACTGACTACATCCGCTTCTGTTCAAATCTGATCGGATCGATTCCAAATAGATCGGATTTCGGATCGGTGCGGTCCGATTTGCTATTGACCCAAACCCGATCCGATTAACATTCGGATCTTCTTGATCTTACTCGAACCTGCCCGATCCAGGCCATCGGTTCTGTTCGAATCGAGTAGGATCGGGTCGGATCCACCGGATTGGGTCCATCTTGCCCGGCTATATGATTATATCACAAACCTGTGCACCACATTGACACATGCCCAGAGTCAACTAAATATTTATTAAATGTATAATATCACTATTAAATATAAATGAACCAACCTCAAGCTCGACCTAACCTGATTTTAATCCTGTCGGAGATGGCCAACCCAATCATAGACCCATTTCTTAACTGGGTCCAATATGGCAAACCCGGGCCGACCTAATCTCTAAACAGGTCCAAGGAATTAGACTGGGTCCATTAACATCCGGTCAGGTATATTGGGTGCCCATATCTCCATTAATTAGCCATTGACAGCCCTAGTTTGATGAATGGTAATAGGGGTGCAAATTGGTAGGTCAATCAAGGACTTAGACCGGACCTATTTTACTAACTAGGTTTGTATTTTCGCCTAGCTAAGTTAGTGAAATCTAAGTTAGCTTGGAACCAAAATAGGTGAACCAGGTTAAAAATAGGCCAACTCATTTATTAATCGGGTTGAGTCTAGCATAAGAGTATCCAAATTGAACCCATTATTTCCTAAGTTGGGTTTAGTCCATTAGCTTCATAGGCCATGGATTTTCAGTGAATTGATCTAAATTATTTTTTAGCTTTATATCTATATAGTGGGGCTTGCTAAATATACTGGTTGTATCTTGACCATATATGCCATATTAGTATGTATATCAACATGTTGTTGGATATTTATCAAATGGGTACCTTTTTCCTATAGTAATGTCACATGAGTTTAAGGAGAGAATAATGAAGTGCTTCCCGTATGATATAAATTGCGTGAGTGAAACAGTTTGGGTGTTCTAGTGATCTTAAGATCAGTAGATATTGCTTTCGAGGAACTGATCAGGTGCATTCACTGGTATGCTTTTATCTGAACTCCATCATCCACCATTTCTCTTGGCAACATCGTTCCTTCAATGACATCAGTGAGTTACCCACCCCATTCATTATTTTAGGATTCTTTATGGCCTGCTTCTGCCCCATTAGAAACTGAGTCTCATTCGTTATTATTGCTATGTATATCAGCATGTAGATATATAAAGTTGTACAAAAGTAATTAGGTTTAGTCATATTCATAATCCATGTACATGTTCTACAAATATTTGGAATCTTAAGGAATTGTCTCATGAGTGAGTAGATCTAGATTGGGTCCAGGCCTAAGTTGGGTTTGCATCAAATCCATATAGGTTGTTCAAACTCATTAGAAGGTCAGGACAATTTGATTTTGATATATTATTTGCTAGCTAACTCATACTCAAATACATGCCATGCGTGCTTATGGTCAGGTTTGGTCAAGTGACTTGAATGAGAAAACACTCGAATGTCCCAGGATTTGATGTCATGGGTCTTGGCTGAGCCCAATTTAACACATTTACACAATATTGGTCCATACAATTTAGCATTACAAAGTGCCGAGTACAACATTTTTATAGGACCATCTGGCTATTACAATTGGTACAAGTGGGACCCATCATTCAGTAATCCCAACTATAGACCAACTAATAGAAACATCTAGTTTAAGAGGAGAAAAACGTTTAAATGTTCCCATCCAACGATGACCAAGAAAGGCCTGTTTGATTACAAAGAGTCTATGAAAATAAATTCCATTTATAGAGATTTATTTGTTTTATAAGTAAAACTTTTAGATTTATTGGACAACATCATATATCTTACCTCAAAGAATTAAAATAATAAATAAGGCTAATGATTATTTTATAAAATCCGCAGTATTTTTTCTAAAATCAAAGTAATAGAAAAATCTTAAGGGTGGGTTTGAATGATCGAGTTCCATGGTTGGTAGGGCATGAACTTACAATCGTTTAATCCAATCGTACATTTTGCTAGGCCTTTCTAGTTTGCAATGATGAAATTTTTATTTGATGGATATTAACCGTTAGACCCTAAATTATGATGGATATGAAAAGATTAAGATTCTCCTTCTTGTCGACGGATTCTAGCCAACAGACGAAGATGATGTAGATCTGTTGCTGGAGCTGTACACGAGCAGAATATGTAAGTGTTATGGTCTCATACTCCTTTGATTGTCAAATTTTGATGTGTCAAAACATCTATTTGTGTCTTGTGCTTGTATGATGATTTATATGAATTCAAGACACTGCATAAACACTTCAAGAAGCTACAAATTGAACTTTTCAAGAAGTTACATATTGAAGTTCAAGAAGCTACATGTTGAAGTCTCAAGAAGCTACAATGTTGATGTTCAAGTCTTAAGAAACAACTCATGACTTTAAGACTAATAAGCAATGCATGAATTAGTTGTTATCTTTGATGAAGATCTCAAGTTTGAAGCTACAACAAGTTCAAGATCTCAAGCTTCGATATGGTTCAAACAATCTACATTCGTTGAATAGTTGAAGTTCAATGTCCATACGACATGATTCAGTTTGAATGACCTTAGGTTGACCCTTTAAGTAGGTCACTTTGGATACATAAATCAAATATTTATTTTACATAAGTTTGGTCTATTCTACGACTCACCCTAACTCTTGTTCGACCAGATCCTGGTATTGGTTCGACCCGGTACCAAGAAATTCCACGACCACCCTAAGTAGTTGAAAATTTTTTTCAAATTTTGGTACGCCCACGACCGATCCTGGAGGTCCTTCGACCCGGTCGTAGTGTGGCTTCGACTTCGTCGATTCGTGGAGCTACGACTCAAAGTCCAAAGAACGTAATCTATGGTCCTACGACCCGATGTCGGTATGAGATCTACAACCAGTCGTTGGTGACCCACGACCAGTCGTAGGCTACTCACGACCAATCGTGGAACGACTTTTAAAGATCGCGCTTAATTTTTCAAAAATCTATTAGACCTACGACCAGTCGTAGGTTTCTAAGACCAGTCGTATGAACGATTTTTGCTTCTATAAATTGAACACGAAATTCAGAGTTTTCACACTTCAACTCTATTCTATTCAAGAATTTTCAAGTGATCACTCTGAGATAAGTCTGTGTTTATTTTAAGGTACATTGTGCTTATTTAATATTCCTTTTTGCTAGCTTATTTAATTTGATTTTATTTCTATATTCCAATCTTATTTGAAAAGAGGAATTATCTTATTCCTTCTTCTTGGAATCAAAATCAAATATAGCTACGCCCAACGAGTTAAATCTAAAATCTCTTAGAATTTAGAACCTTATGAATGAGAGTATTGGAAATTGAACTTTGACATTCAATCACCTACTCCGATTGGTTCTACCGGCTGCTCGAAAAGAAGAAATCCGGTATTTTACAATTCTGTAAAATTTATTTAGTTTTGGTTTTGTTTGAGGTTAAGCCAGAAAAATCTCATTGTACTAGTTTTGTTTGAGGTTGAACCAGAAAAATCTCATTGTATTGGTTGTCTGAGGAAAACCAGAAAACTTCGAGAAAAGAGGGTTTTTGAATTGTGTAAGCCCAAGTGAAAAAGACACAATTGTAAAGGTTTTGGTGAACTCAGAAAACCTATTTGATAGTGAACGCTAATATCCCCTGTGTGAGGATATTAGGAGTGGAGTAGCTTTGTGTGCGGGTTGGAAAACAAGTTGGTGTACACAAAGCGAACCACTATAACTCTTTGCCTTGTGGATTGAATGCTTGCTTAATTTTCATATCTTTTATCATTCGATTGTGTGGAATGTACAAGTGGATGTGAATGTTGTAACTATTTACATTTCAAGCAAGTGTGGGGATTGTTGTAATAATTTAGATCTATACTTCTGCATTTAATTTCAATTCCTTGCTATTTCATTTACTTATATTAAAATTGAGTCCTTGATCCAAAAGAGGTTCTAGAAATAAGGTTGTCCTTAGAACTGAATTTGTATCAATCTCTCAATACTTATTTATCAAGGTGATTTAAAATTTAGCATTGTGAATTGATTCATATTGTAAGGCTATTGGTTTAATTTATTTCCACTAATTTTATTTTAAATTTGGCATAGTCCTATTCACCCCCCCCCCCCCTCTAGGACATATAGCTTGGCCTTTTCAGAATATACTCGGTTACTCGCTAGACTCGACTCGTCGTGAGTTTGAGCCGACCACGAGCACGTTTTGTATACTCGTTTTGATTTCGAGTAGAGTACGAGTTGGGCAGTACTCGACTCGATACTCGACTCGTACTCGAGTGTATATATATCCACCTAAAAAAAAAACCCTATGCCCCCTTTTTCCCGTCGTTTTCACAGCGCAGCCCGCCCGTTCGAAAAAACCCAAATACCTTCCCTCCCAGCGCCCGTTCGAAAATACTCTCTCCCTCTCTCTCCTCTCGTTCCCCTGTGAGGCTGTGACCCCGCCCGGTGCTGTCAACCGTCCGGCCAACCCTCTTCTTCCCTCTCACTCTCTCCCTCTCTCGCTCCCCTGTCCGGTGGAGCTACTCCCTGCCGCTCGCCCCTACCTGCCTGGTGCCCTTGTCCAGTGGTAGTCTCTCTGTTGTTCGGTAGTTCCGACGTTCCCCTTAAAAAATAAAACTCAAAAACCCTAACCTACACGTCCACAGCGACCGTCTAGTAGTCCCTGCCCTGCTCGGTCGCCTTCTCTCCTACCCTTCTTTTTCCCTCTCTCTCTCAGGCGCTCACATTGCCCTGCTGCAGCTCGTCCCTGCCCTGCCCTGTCCGCAACTCATCCCACCCCTGCCCAGTGCCCTTATCCGTCCATCAGGTAAGAATTTTTATTTTATTTTTAATTATTATTTTATTTCTGCTCGTACTCGAACTCGCCTCGAAAACTCGGACTCGACTCGACTCGTTTTTTACTCGTACTCGGCTCGTATTCGCGCGAGTAGAGCACAAGTACGGAATCCATGCTCGTTGGCCGAGTAGAGTCGAGTACAAGTAGGACTTGGACATTAAGAGGCGAGTACGAGTAGGGCGATAATCGGCTCGACTCGACTCGTGTACAGTTCTATCTGTTGCCTCTAATGGACCTGTAAGGGCAAGAGAAGGTATGAGTAGCACGGGGGTGGCCGAATGTGGACCCTTCAATGCCGAAGTTAGACTTGTAGATAATGATCTCAAAGGTTTAAGTTAAGGTTTAGATATCACGTTCCTCTCTTTTTTGTCTAGAATTGTCGCATATATGGAGCTTGGGAGGTGATTTTGAAGCGTTATCTCTTAATGTGATACGTTGGAGAGTCCATATTTTGACGGTTCCGAAGCGTCGTCTCTTAATTTGATACACTAGAGAGTCCTTGTTCCGATGGGATTCTTGTTCCAAATCTATGGGAATGATTTTCAATCGAGATTAGGCTATATCCTTCTTTGCGAAATTTCTTCTAAATTTCTGTTACCATCTCTTCATCAACGGTGGACCTAGTCAACGTAGGATGCTTGGGAATTCGAGGCTTGAGCTTTCCCATTGGGTTCCTTACCCATACTATAAACATTCTTGGCGAGGCGAGTCCTCTCCTATTAAGATCCGTCCTCTGACAACCCAACTCGGCAGCTCGTCTTTAACTTGGAGGAACTACTCACCTTGTATCGATGGCCCTTTTGCTTGGACCTTCGTCACCCAGCTTATGATCTTCCTCAACTTGGAAGCATATCACTTGTAGTTAGATGGTCGTTTTATCCGTGCCAGGGATCTATTTGGTTTTCCCTACGACACTCCCGTTGAGAAGATTTTTCGGACAGTGTAAGAGTAGATAGACCAACGATCTGGATTTCTAGAAAATGTGCCCCCCTTTCCACAATTGAAAACCTGTGTATACATTCCGTACAAATACGCCTACCACGTACGTAGAGCGCGGCTAAGTCCAAACTTTCGAGACCCAGTTAAGTGGGCGTTCGAGCTTTGGCCACGACTCGACGGTCATACGCACATTTACCGCTGGACGGGTAGTCCCGAGACCCGATTCAAAAATCTCGCGCCTCCTCGATTTCTCGTCTTCTTCTTCGTACGGTACGATGTTTTGACGGTTCTGTTGAAAGGAATCCGAAGCCCCGCACGCATCTTTGCACGCCGCACACGTGCCAATCTGACAAGTGTGCCGAACATCTGACCTGTACATAAAGGTGGACCACAGAAAAATATCAGGTTGATCCATTAATCAGACAGGTTGCATGCGTTCCTTAAATCTAGACCGTTGGCAATTCCGTCAAATCGTGCATAATTCTTTAGTACGAAGATGGCCCACCTGATAATAAGACTAGCCTACGTGTGGGCCAGAGGCACGTGTATCACCGTCATCAGGTAACACGTGTTGTTCTGAGCCTTCCAAAGCTCCGGTCCATCGTACAATCCTATCCACTGAATTTAAGGAAGATTTTGGACAGCTAAAAGAACTCAACCAACGGACGATATTCAATGCAAAATCCAACGTGGGCCCACCGATGATTGGCCATAACTTAAAACTTACATTTATGATTTATCTGACGATCCTGTTCGTACAATGAAAGTGAGAGTCACGCTTTTGACTTTGGACTGTTGACCATGAGTCTTGACCATGAGTCTTTTGGGTAAAAGGCCGGTAGTCCTCAAGACTGCCGAAGTGAAATCTTCTTTTATTTGAAGATGATCCTAACCGTTCAAAAAATTGGACTTGAATATCAAAACATGTACAGCGTCAAATAGTTAAATCAGCAGTCAATGTAAGTTTGGGTTACCAACCATCCACAGCAGCTAATTTGGACGGTTGAGATTGAATCACATATACGTCATGTCCATAGTTGGTGGTGGATGAGTACGTCATGTCCCATACTCTGCCAGGATATCATTTGTAATTATTCCGAGTGGAAGTAGAGAAACGCAAACGAATGATTCGAGCATGTGCAGGATGCCTTACATGTGGGGCCCGATTCAATGATCTAAACCGTTGATCCGTGGATTCGATGCTGAAAAGCGTTGATCTGATCCGTAAATCTCCAAGATTGGGAGGTCCTGAGTCCTAACCTGACGGATTAGACCGGAAGCGGCCCAAAAAAAAAAAAAAAAGGAAATCTCCCAGGATAATGGTCCACTTGCAATTGAAAATGAAAGCAATATTGGTCGCTGGGATCTTCTGATTGGAGATATTTTTGGGTATTTTTCATCACCGTAAGACTCACCAAACCAACGATCCGGATTATGAGACCATGGGTCCACTTGTCAGAGTTTAAGACACGCGTGCAATATGGAAGGATGCTCCTTACCTTGCGCTCCCACAGCAGAAATGGACACGTGGCACACGGGTGAATAATCAGGACCCTTCATTGCAATGAGCGGCCATCGATCATCCGTAGTAGAAAATAATCTCGTAATCCAACGATCTCAACCGTCCAACCATGGACCCAACTCAGACACCGCAAATGGGGTGCTTCAATCAGTCCAGACTTCCCGATATTCACGGTTGTTATTTAAAGATCGGATACAGAGCAGCTCACAAGACGTTATCACGATCAGAACCGTCCACCAAGTGAGGCCCACTTTGATCTCTGTTGGGTGAATGCCGGCCCGCAAATGGACGGACAGAATGGTTTACATCTCTTGGTAGGGCGCACAGAAAGAACGGTTTCTATCAACGAGGGTGGGCCCAACGTATTTTGGAGGTGACATGGACTACGGTTTTTGGTAGTCCCCCGTTATCATTTGGACACCGACCCAAGTGGATTATGTGGGGCCCAGACCTTGCTAGGCTGCGCATAGGGTAGCGCTGGTTGACATAGCTGCGTGGACCACTCGATCATCATGGTTTTGGGTGCCCACATTTTCTAATATTACTGATTTTTTTGATTCATGGAGCCCCGAAACCCACGTAGGCTAGGTTGTCATCTTTCAGTTGGAGCCGTCTAGGGTAACTACCGATAGGTAGAACGACAGCAACGTGGGTGAAACTTTCGTAAGATCCAGACCGTCCATCAAGTATAGTGCTTCATTTTAACCATTGAACTCAAAAATCATGACCATCCAAAACTAAGATAAGCCACAGCACAGGAAACAACTGGGATGAAACGTACACCCTCTGTTTTGGATAGGACCCACTTGTACCTACCGTGGTCTTGTATGTGATAGAGGGCCTGGATTTCAAGCACGTTAGGCAATTTATCCGGCATGAAAAGTAACCCCGGTAGGTACAAGTGCGGCTCGGGCATGACTTTCACGTGCATTGCACGTGGAAAAAAAAAAGAGAGGTGGTTTGCAAGGGAAGCGAATAATTGCCTTTGACATATACCTGTACCAGGATTGTGTGGGGCCCACAGATGTCCTTGACAAATCAACTCCGTCCATCTGTTTTGAAAGACGACAACAGGACTGGATTCTAAAAATCAGAGAGATCCAACGGACGAAACAATGGGAACAGATACGTCTACCGTTGAAACCTTCCTGGAGCTGATCATGATGTTTATATACCATCCAAACCGTTCATAGCGGCATTACCATTCTAACTGTAGCAACAAATATCCTCCTGATGCAAAACTTCTGTCACACCCAGGCGTTAAATCCTCACTGTTTCGTGTGATATGGCCCACATGAGTTCGGATCTGCCTGATTTTAGAAACTTGTTCTGTTGTGGTCTTTCAAAACAGATGGACGGAGTGGATTTGTCAAGAACATATCTGTGAGAGCCTAAAACAGCCCCCCAGGACAGGAAGATCTCAAGGCAATGGGCTTCCGTTTGCAAGTATCTCTGATATAATAGGTTTCTATGGTTTACATTGTCATTATTTGGAAAATGTGGAAAAGGTTTCTCTCATTTGCCAAAGACAAGATAACCCAAAAAAAAAAAAAAAATCATTCTTTTCTCAAATTTCCTTATATATATATATATATATATATATATATATATATATATACACACACACGGAAATGCTCTCCTGCGAACCAGTTTGTACGGACTATATACTAACTTTTTTGAGAACTCATCATATCTGATGAGTCTCACAATCTCGGTAAAACCCTAATGGTACAAATTTTTACTTTGATCCAAAACTTCGGTGGGCCATGAAAAAAAGCAACAGATTTCTTCCTGATTTGAATTTCTCTTTTCTATGGCCCATCAGAATCTTAGATCAGGGTGAAAATTCCACCCCTAAGGTTTCATGGGATTCCACATCTTATGGATTCGACACCCTGACACTTGCAAAAATGTGTGTATGAGCATATATATATATATATATATATATATATATATATATAATATCAACCAGTTCGTCGTATTTATACGAACTTTTTGAGAACCTAGATAGTAAGTTTTATTTTTATCTAAAACTTTTTCCACTTCCATAGCAAAGAGAAATTAAAATCAAGGAAAGAATCTGTTTTCATTTTTCACGGTCCACCAAAATTTCGGATCAAAGTAAAATTAACTACGGGGTTTCATGAATGTGAACCGTGATTATGAGATTCATATGATGGGTCATCAAAAAAGTTCGTGACGTGCTGCACGTACGAACTGGTTAGGTGAGCGTTTTCCTATATATATATATATATATATATATATATATATATATATATATATATTATATATATATATATAAAGACATTTCATTTTGCTCTCTAAAACATAATAAATAAGATTTCTACTGTTTTTTAAAGACATAATTGTACATTTCTACTTAAATTGTGTATGCTTAAATTTGTAATGATTATAAATATCAAATCTTATCTCTAGATAGTAAGTTACTTATAGCTTATTTTGATTTTTACTTATTAAACTAAAGTGATTAAGTAACTTTAAATAATAATAAAAAATTACCTATAATTGATCATAAACCTAACCTATTTGGTGGTATCCAAACCGGCCATTAACGACTTTTCACGTACTGAAATGATATATTTATAAAGAAAATACATTGATTCTTTTATTAGGATAGGAGATTTTTAATAAAACAAAATGTAAAGTTTATAATAATTGATCATTCCTTTACATTTTGTGTCAAGTCTCTAAAGAAACATTATAAATTTGTAATAATTGCTAATTTACATTTATTTAAGGTGGGAAATGGCATTCCAAAGAGGCCTTAAATTTTCTTTTAAATTGCTTTCCTCACCCACAATACTCCTTCCAAGTTATAGAAATTGGATCTAAGACTCCTTTTTCAATGATCTAACCGTTTAAATGATGGTCTCTAGCTATACTTTAAAACCTTGATTTCAACCCTTGGATCAGATACATATTCTGCCTGAACATGAGCCGTCTACTTGACTGTTTATGTGGGCCGTTGATGGAAAGTAGGATCTTCTAATCTTGGAAGGGTAAAGAAGCAGCAGCCATCAATTGTGTATCTCATCAGATCAATGGTTTAGATCATTGCAATATGACCCAGATCCAACAGCTATGGCGTAGATATATCCCTATAAAAATGTGTGGGTGTATATTGTAGAAGACCTCGTTTGCAAGTCAGTGAAGAAAAGGGGTCAAAAGAGCACATGCGGTTGTAAGGTCTATTCGTAGAGATATCATAAGATGCAGTGGAACTCATTCAGTTCATGCACATGCCACCTTAAGTGCCAGATCCAAGCTGTTCACTACGTGGGTCCCACCATGTAGATCTCCAGCCCTAGAAATCAAGCAGCTCTACATGTGTGTTTGGACGGTTAAGAAAGCTTTCCACAGTTTTTCTTTTTCTTTTTACCTCCTCTCTATATTTCTTTTGTAAATTCCGGTCCCTCCCATTAACCTAACCAGCTCGATTTTTATCACCAGGATACCAAAATAACGTGACCCACCTGATGGACGGCTTGAAATTTTTTCAAAACCCCATTTTAAAATATTGTTAAGATTCCTGGGCAGCAACAGGCCAATGGGCTGCCCAGAGCCCATCTCATCCGGACCACATGCATTCCATCCCATAAACTGCCATTCAATCTTCCATTAGACAACACATTCACCTTGCATGTAGACCACTGGCCTCATTGTTTTATAAATGTTATTCCTTTGCGCATTCCACAGCCCACTTGATCTAGGGATGGATCACAAATATTCATATGGGAAATAAGGATATGATCAATTTTCTGGCCGGCCCATTTCGGGCCGGTACAGCCCTGAATAGACCCATGCTGGACTCAGGCTAGAATTAGACCTTGGGTCATATATACCCGACCGACCCGATATTGGGTGGGGCTCGGGCAAGGTGTATCAAGTTCGGTCTCGGGCTTGGGCCATACAAATACCAACCCGATAAAACTTGGGTCAGATTCAAGTTAAGGTCTCAGGTTGCCTGACCTAACCTGAACCCGAACCTGATTGATATATAAGTTACTTATAAATTATAATTGAGTGTGAATCATCTATGTTGAAGGCATAGGAAATTCTAGTGCCGCCAGGTCTCATTGATCCACGTCATTTCTGATGACTAAAGCTAACAAGATATGCCGGATTCTGTACAAACACCAACCTGATAAAACTTGGGTCGGGCTCAGGTTGAGTTCTTGGGTTGCCCGACCCAACCCAAACCTGATCGATATATAAGTTACTAATAAATTATAATTGTGTGTGGATCATCTATGTTGAAAGCACCGGAAATTCCAGTTCCGTCAAGTCTCATTGATCCACGTCATTTCCAATGACTAAAGCTAACAAGATACGCCGGATTTCTCTCCCAAATAGATTGTGTGCTACACAACATGACTTTTAAAGGAATCGTCCTATATTTTAGCTTGTTTGTTTAGAAAAAATGAATTTCTTTATGATAAATAACTACATATATAATTAATAAAATCATATGTACAAAAAATAAGACATGTATTGAAATATGATAGGCTGATGTAATAACGAAAATATTAGTATGTATCCACCCGACCAACCAGAACGACCCGCTTGGGTTGAGAATTCCCAACCCGAAGGTGGGTTGGGTTAGGGCTGAGGTATAGGAACCTTGGGTTGGGCTAGGGTTGAGCACCAACCCAACCCAACCTGCCTGACTTTCTGCCCTACCTAGCAATGTTGAGGAATTGACCACCTATGTTATGGCATGGATTATGAATCCAGTTCTCAATTTAAAAGTACAGAAAATTTTCCTCAACCCTGCAACAGTACTCTAACAAATCTTACATTTGTCGATATCAAAACCAACCCAAGTTCAAATCACTCTAATCCAATATCCTGATCGGCCCATTGTTTGGTGACATCTAGTGGACAGTTAAAAAGTGGAAAGTAGCGGATTGTCCATATTCAATAAATAAATGTCCCTTAATCAATATGATTTTGAATTAGTAGAGCACTAACACTCACAGGACCCGTCCTCGCACGATTCCATAATCTGAACATTTTTCTGCAATACCCAAAAATAATATTTATAAATTCTTAAAAGTTTCACAACTCTAGTTCAAATCTCTAATGTCTCCAAATAAAGCCAGCAGTTTTGTACGATTTTGCCTCTGTAGTTAGTTTTCAGGAATCCTCAACCTTAAGATTTTTAAGGGCATAGAAGGAATTTTCAATAAAAGATCAGGAAATTTGGGGTGCTCTAAAAATGTGAGCCATCAATCAAGGTCATTTTTATCATTTCAAAAAAGCCTCTAGCACCTATTTTCTCTCCCAGTCTTATCTCTTCCTCTACACATTGAAATACATGCCACAGACCTAGCGTCTACAACACAGGTGGCTATGGACATCTGCAGCTACACAATTACTTATTTAAAGCAGCATAGGAGGGCTCTCTTCGAAGAGAGGGTATTTAGAGAATTTAGAACTGTGCAGCCCGCCTGTTTGTTGGACTAAGCCCTCCACCTTTTTACAAGGAGAGACTTTTATACTTCGGCAAAGTAAGATGATTGATATACTAGCACTAAGAAATAATAGAACGATGCAAATCATGGGTTTCGATTCAGATTAGTTTTCATTGAAAATGGCTCTCTCTCTCTCTCTCTCTCTCTCTCTCTCTCTCTCTCTCTCTCTCTCTCTCTCTCTCTCTCTCTCTCTCTCTCTCTCTCTCTCTCTCTCTCTCTCTCTCTCTCTCTCTCTAACCAAAATCAAAATCCTAATCCTTGCTAACATTTAAAACCAACCAAATATCAAACATAACCAAACCAATCCTGTCCGTGAGCTAAAAACAACAATCCAACGAAGTTATTTTGTGAAAATAAGTTCACCAAACAAAAAGGTCTTGTTGAGTATATCCAGGGATGAAACTGGCATAAAAAAAATCAGACACCCAAGCCTAAAGTTTTAGTGGTATATTCACGGTTGCATTGGCCATGAATCATTTTAAAGCAAATGGGTCCAGGACCTATTCCATGTCTGTCTTAAGAATATCACATCCGCTTTCTTGCAAGCCCAAAATACCCAAATTCCAATCCTCAAGCACAGAATTATGATAGAATATTTTTTAAGGGAGTGTTTGGTTGCTTGCACCAAATATCATGAAATATCATGATATTCTGCACCAATTGATGGAAACCAAACGCACTCTTAAGCACAGAATTATGATAGATTATGAATATCTGGCATGAGGTCAAGATGGATACTTAGCCCATTTTCAAGAACGTGGGTATTATAGCTCAATACAGCTCTTGCCGTTCTGACAAGATGACTGCCTGTGACTAGCCGACATTGATTTCTATTACAGAGAACGATTTCTATTACAGAGATTGACACCTCCCATCTCTTAAACACGCCCCTTTTTTTCTCTTATAAAGTTCATGGCAATCATTAACAGTGCATTTGGATGGAAGGCAGCTATTTTAAAAATAATAATAATAAATAAATAAAGAGCATAGATATCATTTCCCTAAATAATGGAAGAATAACAAACCAAGTTACTAGTGAAGGTATAGTAAAACAGGGATGACAGAATAAAAGAATAATATTTAAAATGGAAATGGTACACATCTGAGGAAAACAGCCCAAATTGGGAAACCATGCTCAGAGCTTAACCAAGCATGCGCTTGGATTTCTCGCATTGATTTTCAGATGAGACACAATCTCAACCAGCAATACATTGTTGCTCCGCAGAATAAAGAAAAAGAGAAAAATACCCTTACAAGCACATCATCACTTTTAAAAAATAAAATAAAATCAAGGGTATTTTAATCCTTTTCCGTATACCCAGCTACAAGATTTGTAGGGGGGAAAATATACAATCACAATATGCTTCGTTAAGGGTTATTTGGTTCATTACCTCATTCGAATTTGAACCACTTCCAGTTTGCGTATGATGAAGCTTCATCGTCAAAAGGAAGTACATCAGTTGGAAGGGCTTCTAGCTTACGAACCCCAGAAACAGCTGGTAGCTTTTGCTTATACTTTTTTGCCATCTCTTCAGCCTCGGAAAACACTTTCTGTTTATTAAAAGAATGGCACACCAACTTCAATTCTTCGAACAAGAAGCAAGATTCAGAAATGCATAGTCCAAATCCAAAATTGGTGGGCAAGAGAGGAAGATTACGCTACCTCTTTGTTTGATAGAAACAGGCCAGGCTCAGTTTCTAGGGCTGCAATGCTGTACCTCACAAAGTTAAAAACTATCATCAGTGCACACGTTGTGTTATGAGAGAATGTCCATTGTCTTTTTTGCATTGATAAAATTGGCAGCATGATAGAATTTGAATACTCTAAATGCAGAGTCTCATCTAATTTAATGGCACGGCCGCATGAGTAGAAATGGTTATGCATGTCAAACTGAAACCCTTCTTTAGAGGCAGCAACAGGCCAGTCAGCCTGCTCTGCCAGGCTTTGGTCCGGGCTTGGACCCATTAGGTTGGCTTGTAGGCCGGTCTTGGGCTCTTGGGCAAGGCATCTATGGCTCGATCAATTCGGGTGGGCTTGGGCTCGGGTCATTTCCACCTGGCCTGACTTGATGTGTACATGTGCTCTATCCTACAAGTATCTGTTCCAATCAATTGTTTAGGAAACACGTGCATCTTGCATATGGACCATTAGTTTTCATTTTTCTTTTTTCTTTTTCATAAATGTCTATTTCTTTGTACATGTGCAGCCCACCTGATCAACAGATGGATTGGGAAAATTCACTTCGGAAATGAGGATTTGAATAATATTCAGGCCGGGGCAAGGCCAACCAATTTTTCAGGCTCGAGCTCTGGCCTGCTAGGTTATGCTTGGTCTGGGCTTGGGCCTATGGTGTCAGACTGGGGTGGGCCTAGCCTGGCCCAACCCAAACCCAGCCCATTGGAAATAAGGATTTGAACCATTCACTTTGGAAACAAGGATTGGGAACATTCATTTTCAAAATAAGGATTTGAATAATATTGGGGCCGCACCAGGGGTAACTAAATTTTCAGGCTCGGGCTCTGGTCTGCTGTGCTAGGCTTGGTCTGGGCTTGGGCCTTATAGTATCGGACTGGGCAGGGCCTAGCCTGGCCCAACCCAAACCCAGCCCATTGATCCCCCCTCCCCCCCATATGACACAAGAAATGGATAAAGAAACGGCATCAATTAGAACCAAGAATGAACTCTACGATGACTGAAAAAACATTTGAACTATTTTGTTCTCCCAAATTGGCAATTTTTAGAATCTGGTGGTGAAAGAATACAGAGGCAACGCATTGTTCCCCTCATTTTCTTACCGGTTAGGGCAACCCTGTTTGTACAGTAGTTGCCAGACAGAGATACAGAAGCAAGAAAAGACTCATTTTTACAATTCCTGAAGGAATTGTGCAAATAAGAGAAATGCATGGTTGATTTCAAGCTTGGAAGATGCATCAAAGGATCAAAGCATTGCACCCCAACCCTCATTTTTGACATTTAGAATCTGATCCTTGTTCACTCACACGTATATTTTAGAGAGAGAGAGAGAGAGAGAGAGAGAGAGACTCAGAACTTGCTCACCTGAGTGATATTTTGTCAGGAAACAGCGACTTCACCACCAGAACTTTCACCTTTTCACCCTCTTTTAGCAAGTCACTGACAGAGCTAACTCGAGCATGAGTTATGTTTGAGATATGCAGCAACCCACTGAAATAAATAGATTAGACTTTAGAGCATTCAAGAGAATATTCTTAGAAAGCGATGTCAAGAAGAAAGGACCAATTCAAATTGATTCTATTTACTGTTGATCCATGAAATTAACATGGAATGGAATTCCTAATGCACCAAAAAAATAAAAAATAAAAATAATGGCAAGGTCATTTATAGTTAATTAGAACTCATTCTTTTCTATATTACACACCCCATAAGCTTTTGTGATGCACTTCTACACAACTACATATTTTGATGCCAGAATAAATAAACAAAACATGAACCAGCCAAGTGGCTAAACAAGCACAGGTCTGATCATGATTTTAAGACTCAGACAAATCCAATACGACTTGTCCAAATAAACTCAGACTTGGTCTGACTTGATCCGGTTCAATATCACGAGTCACCCCTGACTAAGGCGGAATGAGTTCGGTTGAGTCACTGAGTCTTTAAACCATGGGTCCGATAAAATTTAAGTTTTAAACCGAGAGTCCGAGACCATATCTGTCTCCCAGTCGATCTGTGCCAACTGTAACTCTTTTTCTCTCAAGCGATGTGTACCAACTTAACAGTAACATATACATCTGAAAAGCAGTTAAATGCCAAAGATCACACTCTACTCCCTTGGTTCTTTAATACCACACCTTGATTTCCAGGCTCAACACCATTTATTCTCTTTTCCATTTTTCTTGGTGGTCAGAATTTTATTGTCTTTGATATTTGCATTTTCATCTTCCACACAATAATCATTACAACAAGCTATACCATTAAAGAAAATCACTAGAACAAGCTACTAAATTTTAGTTGGAGCAGGAATCTCTATGCTAGACGACCAAGACACTGATGATCAACTGCAGGATCATTGTCCAACAGTTCAAGGGTTGGAAAGCAAGACGTGTTTAAAGAGGTTAACTGCTCAGCAGACATTTTGGATGAGCCAGCTGATGAGACTTACCAGGAGTTAACCTCTCTAAAATCTTATTCAAGGACCGTCACAACATATGAAACACCTCTCATAAAATCTTTGAAACATCCATCGCCACCTTCCATATGCCCAATGCCCTATACAGTGACCAACCAGAAATTAGTCAGCCACCTACTTGGGTGCCATATTTGGACAATGCGACTTGTTTGGTTGTTCAAGAGATAGCTGTCCTCAAAACTGAATCTCCATAGCCATTTTCCAATAAAGCACAATTCATCAAATTAAGGTCTTTAATGCCCATACCTCCACTTTCCTGCAGAGAGCAAACCATGTTCCATGCAACCAAGTGGGTTTTTTTTTCGTGTGTCATCCATCTTTCTCCATTAAAAGTCTCTTCGAAAATTTTTTGATACGGCGAATTACCCTCATAGGGTGCTGGAATAAAGATATGAAGTAAACCACATATTGAACAAGGCAGCTTTAATGAGGATGATGTGGCCAACTAAAGAAAGGTATTTGCTCTTCCAAGCTGATAATTGCTTTTCTAGTCTCTAAATCACTGAGTCCCATAGCCACTTGGCAGGTTTAACAAGACGAGGCTAGCTGCCCGCTAAAATATTACAAAGACGTTCTACCAAGCTCCCTCCGTGTAACTACAAGACAACACCCTATGAATTCCTTCAGGGCATTTGTGCAGAGGGATACATAGATCTGATTTTTCCAACACTATGGGAACTGACTCCTCCCTATTATCAAAAGACCTGTTATTCTTTCCCATGCAAATGGGCCAAAGGATGGCTACACAAATTCCACAATCTTATCCCTTTCCCTTTGAAAGGGTATTAACTACAGCATTGAGGCTGGCGCTTTTCATCTTTTCTTCCACAGAGACTACCTCCCGATAAATTTTTATTTTTTATTTTTAAAGAATCAATAAATTTATAATAATAAATACAACTCCTGTATAACTTAACATTCGCCATTTTCAAGTTTGGTTGCATTTCAAGTTTCCCACCTAACCCCAATGCTCATCTTGTCCAATAGTCATGTTCTCAAACGATCTTCTCTAACATCTTCAAATCCAAGGGATTAGGCTATCTTATTAGCCTACAGCAAATATCACCAAAGGGAACATCTAGTACATAAAAACAAAACACAACAAAAAATAAAAAATAAAAAAACAAAATCTCATCAATAATGCCTCTAACCTCCATGGACCCATGGTCCTCTTCAATGGCCACAGAATCACATTTTAAGAATCACCTTCAACAAAGAGATGACTGAACTTGTCTTTAGAAAACCCAAAAATAAAAAATAAAAAATAAAAAATGAGAGAGGGAAGATGAAGAAGAAGAAGAAAGGAAACTCCAAGAGAGCTTGAGCCTTGGATCCATTGGAACATTCAAGTCAAAAGGATCCCAAGAATATCTTCGCATTCCTAATAACTAACAAACCTCACGCTTGCAACAATCTGTCCTCAAATTTGCTTAGCTGTTAAAATGGAAAGGTTAAAAGAAACAAGAAAAGGAAAAAAAAAAAAAGTCAGAATCTACATTGAACAAATCATCCAGATGAGCCAAATGCTGCTATCTAACATGTGCTGAAATTAGACACACCATGGATTTAGGTGTGCCCCTTATGGATATCTATCTTGAGCTTATTTCCTGAAATTCTACTACCTTCATGTGGCACTAAAGTTCCCCTCTAAAAGCAGCGGCCTTTGCTTGGCTGGTGGGAAGAAACAAGGTCCTAAAAAAACTCCAAAAGAGGTCCATGATTTTGCCTAATGTTTGTGTCATGTGCATGTGGGATGCGAAGTCAGATTTTATGGATTGGGTTTCTAGCTCCAAGGACCTTGATGCATATTCCTTTTTTTCTTGATTGAGCTGTCATGGTTGCTGTGTTCCTGTAGCCCTTTGGCCGTTTTCTTTTGTTAATAAAATTTCATTTAACTTTTGAAGGACAGTAACTAGTTTGTATATTTTAATTAACATGTAATATGATGTCTACATGCAATGCATTCGATGCAGATAAAAGATATTGTGAATATGAAAGAATTGACTAACCCTAAAAAACAATGTAGAACTGACTGAACTGAGTATACACTCATTGATAGAGTGGAATGGCAAAACAGGATTTGTGTACCCGACTCCAAGTAGTTGAGATGAGGCTTAGATGATGATGATGGTAATGAAAAGTCAAGCTCGGGCAGTCTTTTATAGGTAACTACCAGCACTAGCTAGATTTCCAATCCAAAGAAGTAGGCTGTACTCACCTTCTATTAGTTTCGCCTATCCTCACTTGTGCTCCAAATGGAAAGATTTTGCGAATAGTCCCTTCTAGAAGTGTTCCTTCTTGAAGGTGTAACATGTCCTGCAGTAGTATATGCATAACTGAATTTGTTAATAGAAAGGAAAGAGGAACGAACTGAACATTTAGCTAAGGATGGGGCGGCTAGACCTCTGTTTCAGGGATGTGTATCCATTACATTGATGGTTTTCTTGTAAATTCTTTTCTAATAACTTCAATTACTTGTTTCATTTCCAATTGAAAAATAATGCTCAGAAGTGATCCAGCTAGAGGAGAAGCTCCTACAGTTGCATGTGCAACTTAGGAACAAAATACAGGATCCAAAACCAGAGGTAACTAAATGGGTAAAAGATGACGAACTCACCCAAGCTTCTCTCTCACTTATTATCAAGTCATTACTTGATTCATCAATTCTACTAATCACCACGAATATCCGACGACCCACCTGCATGGAGAAGCAAATAGTATCAAATGAAACATATCGAATACCATGGAGCTGAGCTAGCCTATCAGCAAATATAACAATTAAAGAACTCCCAAGACTAAATTCGGTTGGAAATGTGATTGCTTAAAGGTTTAGAACATGCAGGTTGTCAGAAAGAAATGTGAGGAAATAGCCATACTTTTTCTTCTTCTTTTTTTAGAGTGTAACAGCAATACGTAATATTGAAAAGTAATAAGATTGACTTCTGCAGGACAGACCAGCCAAGGAATTTTGATTTACATTTTCTTTCAAATCTGTGAAGTTATTTACTCTGTTCATCAACTCTGCTTTCGGAAGGAATGCTCGCAAACCCTGTAAGCCAAATTGTCAAATAAAAGTGTGATATAAAGGAGATAATGCCCAAGAAATAGAGCTAGAAAATGGAACAGTGAATGGACACATACCTCAATTCTTGTAAGAAGACCACCTGTATTCCACTCTGATATTCTAACTTCGATGGGCTCATTTAGTTGCTTTATCTGCAGGGAACAGCATGGGATTTCAAGAAGAAATACAAAACGATCCACCTTTTTCTTTTTCCTTTTTTACAAAATGATCTATCTAGCAACATGCTCAAGTAACATAACATGGATTTCACCCTTGACACAACTTCAGTGACATATAATATATAGGATTTAATTAGGATAGATAATTCATGAGAGCGGAGAGATTGAGACGGATGTTACTGATAGAATTCAAGCTGGGTAGAAGAAGTGGAGATGTGCCTCTGAAATTTTATGTGATCGCTGCATAGTAATCAAATTAATGGGGAAATTTTATAGGATAGCCATAAGATCAACCATGCTTATGAGACAGAATGCAGGGCAATTAAACAACACATGTTCATAGGATAAGTGTAGCTAAAATGAGGATGTTTGGATAGATGAGTGGCAAGACAAGGATAGAAATGAATGAATTCGAACGATTTAACAGGTAATAAGATAAAGGAAAGCAGACTTAGATGATTTGGCCATGTGAAACATAGACCCAGAACTATGCCGATTAGGAGCGAGTTGGTTCCAAGTTTTTTTTTTTTTTTTTTTCGTTTGAAGGGTAAGTTGGTTCAAGTTGCTAGCTCCAAAGAAAAACATAACAATTGCTAGCCACTACTCTCAGAACAGTGACACTGGTGCTTGGTGTACCCCTTGTCATCGAGACTTATTTGACGAGGAATCGAGTGATTTCACTATGCTACTGGAGCGCCTACATATGTATCACCCATCTTTGCCCTTGGAGGATTCTGTGGTTTGGGAAAGTTCACCCATCTGGAAAAAAAAATTGTTCGATCTTTCTACCATTGATGCGGAGAGTGTCGGATGAGAGGAGAGCGGAATTTGCTCATTGCTTTTGGTTCTACAGCGCTCCCCCCAGAATGGTGGCTTTTGCATGGTTGGTAGGGAGAAAAAAGATCCTAACCATAAATAATCTCCAAAAAAAAGGCCCATGATTCTTCCCAATATTTGTACTATGTGCATGAACAATGCAGAATCAGTAGATCATTTCTTCATTCATTGCCCGTTTGGGTAGAAAGTGTGAAATATTTTCTTAGAAATTTCGAAGTCAATTGGGTAATGCCAAAGATAGTTGAAGTGGGCTCGGCACGGCAGGAGATAGGAAAGGAAGAGTCAGTGATATGGCTAGTTTTGTTAGCAGTTTTATGGAACATATGGGGAGAACGCAACATATGTTGTTTCCTCAACAAAAAAGGATCTTGGGAAGAAATAGTTTGGAAGACTAAAAGGGAAGTGTTGGAATGGGCATCTGGGCTAAAGAATGTAAAAGCTTGTCAAGTTTTGTCTTTGCTCATATTGTAATTATTGGGGTTGTACTCGTTTCCACAATGACAAATGTCAAAGCGGCTTTTTAATCAAACCAAATCAGTTAACCGTCAAAAAAAGTTAGTTCTAGTTGAAGGCTCTAAAAGGGTAAAGGGAATGCTAGAAAAGACGTGGTGGAGGTAATAAGAAAAGACACAGTGACCCACGGTTTAACTGAGGATATGATCCTTGATATAGTGGAATGGCATAATAGGAATAGGAATTATAGGATTCGTGTAGCCAACCCCAATTAGTTGGGATAAGTCTTAGATGACGATGATGATGATTTAGGGTCTTCTATGTATGGCAATACATGGCAGATATTAAAATAAACAAAAGACTAAGAGGTGGGGGGTTAAATATTCTTCATGGGCATGTGTTGGACTAGGGCCTCGGATTGAGGGGAAAAAATGTGTTGGACTAGTTCTTTTGTGCATTCCTGCTGGATTCTAAATGTGTTCTACAGAATTTTAAACTCTATTTTGAGCTTGGTTATCATGCTGCTCTTTTCTCTATTTCTTTTGTGTATTTTCATTTTGTTGAGGATTATTGGCAAAAAAGAGGGCTGATTTGAACAACAAGCCAGCCATGGATTCGAAAAATTAAAAAATGAAAATTTGCACTCAACTCCATCAAGAAAAGCACCCAGAAACAAGGATTGAATTAAGAATGGGATCATGACAGCAGAGGCTCACCTACGTGGCCATGCCTCGTGATACGTAAATTTTCAGACAACAATCCATTGAGTACTGTTCTAAAGATAAAATAGGACAAGATTCATGACATCAGATGTCGCAAATCCAAATCGAACAATGGTGTCCTCTAATCAGATGGCAAGAACAGTGAAGCTATGTTCCTTGCTAAACCTATGTAAAGTCCCAAAACATGGTTGTGTGCAGTTGCATGCCAGCTAATCATTTGCTACAAATGATCGGAAGGAAAACAGGTTCAGTCACAAATCATAGGTTTCTGGAAATTTAAAATGACTAGTCCTTTGGTTATCTAAGGGTGCTTTTGAATACTTCCTCGAACTGGATAGCAATAACCCAATTCAGTGTAGAATAAATGACAGAAGTGGGTTGGCATCGTTTAATTCACAAGACCAAAATCTAATAGTTCCATGCATTTCAAGATGGACTTGCAATCCGGGGTTATGAACGGCCTGTGGCAAGAACTGTTCCTCATCTCCCTGTACCGAATTGAAGTACTTCAATTCAGTTACGGTTGAGCATCCAACACAACCCAGAGAAATTTAAACAATCCGCCGCTAAAGAAATCTCAATCATCAGCCAATTACCCAAACTACAAAATCCACCCAAAGCAAATAAAAGTGAGACAAGAACCTGCCTCACTCGATGCCATGCGACCCGCCTGAACATCCGCCTTGTAGAAAGCAAAGGCCTCCCACTCAACGTCCGTCCAAGAACCTCAGCAAAAAGAACTGTCCCCACCTCAACGACAGGCCGCCCGCTCGCTGATTCCCCACTGCCCAATGCCTCCTCATCATTAACAATCCCAATCTTCCCGGCCACCATGAACTCCTCCGCATCCTTCTCCACATCACACAGAAGATTAGATACCTCTTTATCATAGAGCGGAAGCACTTCCTTGGTCAGCATCGTGCCTAAAAGATCTGCTCCGACATTCACATCAAGCTTGTTTTCGTTCCCAGAAACAACGACACCAACAACCAAATCACCGGGCTTCGGTTCGTAATATTCCACACTGACCATCTCTTTCAGATCCATTTCACCCTCATTTTCGATATCCTTGGTCGCAACCGATTCACTCTCTTCTTTGATTTCTTTCTCTTCTTCCTCCGAAGAATCTCTAGCCTTGAAAAACTTCAAGAACGGCGCCAAGGCCTCGCCAATCTCTGGCTTTCGGGTTTCAGGAACTTGGTCTTCGACGGAAGTATCAACTGGTATAGGAGATGGTTTTCCAAGCAGTTCGAGCTCTGTTTCTTTTGGATTCGGGTTTTCGGGCTTCACGGAGACTTGGATTTTGGAGGTGCCGTCAATCCCGTCGTCAAGGGAGGAAAAGGGGATATGGGTTTTGTTGTGGAATGGGGGATGTGAAGTGAGAATTGGAATTTTTGGAGCGGGAACTATTGGATTTTTTGAAAATAGGCGTTTGGGAGGGATGGGAGATATAGACGTTGGGAGGGGTATTTTGGGAAGAGAGAATTGGAGAGGGGAAGAAGGGGAGTTGAAGAAGCAGAGGAAGTTGCAGGGATGGCCGGGCATTTCTTCTTATCCTGCGCACCTCATGAAATTCTATTGAGCTCTCTCTCTCTCTCTCTCTCTGCGCGCTGACAGCATTTTATCTCTTTTGAACGTTTGGGTGGAGTCTAACATGCGCCGGTAGCCGTCAGCTGTAGGTGTGTCAATGGGCTAGGCTCGGGCCTGGAAAATCTGATTTTTTAATAAGCCAGCCCGACGGCCCTGCCCAAAATAGTTCAAAATCCGGGCCGAGACCTAACCAGGCCTGTCCCATTGGCACCCCTGGTCAGCTGGGAAGGGTTATCCAGGTGGTCTGGCTGACCAGGATAGCTAATGCTCGTGCACTGAAAATCTCCTCTTCCGCCAATAGCGCCAACAGCTTTCGGCTAATTTTAGTCATTAGGATGTGATTTTGTGCTTGTGTGCCATACCAAACTTGAAATTTTATTATTTTCAGGCAGAGTATATATTTTAGTTGGCTTATTACAACCATTGTATCACACATTAAATACATTTACTAATTAGAGATATTAAAGTTAATTTAGTAATTAAATTCAAACCCATGTAAATATGAAATCGGATTGCATACTGAGTTTTCGTACTGAGTAAACTCAGTTGGGCTTACTATGAATGTATGTAGTATATCCACACTGTCCATCCATTTTTACTGCTAATTTTAGGGTTGATCCCAAAATTGAAGCAAATCCAAAGCTCAAGTGGACCATTACACAGGAAACCGTGTGGAATAATGATTTCCACCATTGAAACCTTCCTAGGGTGCAAAGTAATTTTTATTTGTCATCCAACCAGTTCATAAGGTCACAAAGACATGGATGAAGAGAAACCACAAACATCAGCTTGATCCAAAACTTCTCTGGCCTTCAAAAAATTTTCAATGATATAGGTTCAATAAAATTGCTTCCTGTGGTGTGGTCCACGTGAGATTTTAATTTGCTTCATTTTTGGGATCAAGCACTAAAATTATCTGTTAACATGGATTAACGGAGTGGATAAAATAAATAAATAACAGTGGACCCCACACAGTTTACTCACTATGCTAAGGGTATTGAGTTACTCAATACAACAATGCACTTCCTGTGAATATACTATGCATAGCTACATTTGGATTAAAGTTGATTCTAAATAGAGGGTGTCAAACATAACAAGAGGATTTCAAATATAGGGGGTTTTGAATCCAGGGTTTCCAAATCCACGCTCCCAAACGGACCTGAGGCTGAGGGTTCTCTAGCGGGACCATACAACTATCCATGGATAATGAATGCTTATTTGGAATGTGGGATTACGTAGTTTGGAGTTGTGTTTCGTTTAATGTAAATTCCTCCAAGAGCTTGAAAATAATAGGAAATATTAAATTAATCCAAATTTCATCCACTTTTAAAAATAATGAGAAGGATTTGATTGATCCAAGTATTGTATCATCTAGTCCAAGGAAAAAAGATATTGTAGGATTTGCGGTGGATTTTAAAATCCACTACATTTGTGGACCCATGTTGATGCATACATTTTATTCACACCGTCCATTTACGTGGGTACCACATATCATCAACATTTTTATTCATGAATTCCTCATTGCACATTGTCTCGACCAATTGGCGCATGAAAGATGTCAAACCATCATAGAAAAAGTGTGTAATGCGCCACGTTTCAAAATCGTGTTGTGGGCATGAACTGACGAGATCTTTAAACCACTCCCAACATTAAAAGAATGTTTCATCCTCCTTTTGGGCGAAGTTCATGATTGACTTTTTAAGGGTGTTCGTTTTATGATGTGGAAAAAATTTCTTTATGAACTCATTTATCATATTATTCCATATGCCAATAGATCGAGGACGCAGTGAATGCAACCACGTCTTAGGCTTCTCTTGCAAAGAAAAGGGAAAGAGTTTTAGTCTGACCGTGTCCTCAGACACGTTAGGAAAATATAAAGTGGTAATAATCTCGTCAAACTCTTTCAAGGATAGATATGGACTTTTAGATTCAAGTCCATGGAATTTTGAAAGGAGTTGAATCACCCTTGGCTTAATATTCATATGTCCTATATTTTTTGAAAAAATCATGCATGAGGGTGTGCTCACCCTTGCCGGTTGTAAATAGTCTCACAAAGTACGAGGTGGGAGTACTTGATGCACCTCATTCTCATCCTGGATTTCCCCACCCTAGGTCGGGTTGGATTTGGAGGTTGATTGGTCAGTTGATTTACAGCCATAACTTCGGTTAACTCTGTGGATCTCGAGTGGTGTCTAATCCTGTGATGGATAGATAATCCCTCAACCAATCCTCCTTCACTCAAGAGACGTCGAGTGTTGTCACGGACCCACTTGGGCATGAAACACTCTTAGCCCTCAATTTTAGAATCCATCCTAAACCTAAAAAGAAAAAGGGGAATGGAAGTCTATAAATAAAAAGAAAGAGAATTAGAAATAAGTTACCAAATTATAAGTTTCTATGTTAGAATCCTGCAAAAGAAAAAGGAAAGTAAATTAGTTTCTAAAAATAGAAATCGAAGGTTTCTAAAAATAATAATAGAAAGATGAGTTAGTGTTTAAAACTAAAAAGGAAAGTTTCTAAAAAAACAACCTAGTTTCTAAAAACGAAAAAGGAAAGTTTCTAAAAACAAATTAGAAAATATTCTAAAAAAAGCAACCTAATTTCTAAAAACGAAAAAGGAAAGTTTCTAAAAAAGCAACCTAGTTTCTAAAAATGAAAAAGAAAAGTTTCTAAAAACAAATTAGAAATAATCATAATATTATCTTATCTAATCTAATCTTATCTTATCCTATCCTATCTTATTTTATCCTATTTAATCGTATCTTGTCTTATCTTATCTTATCTAGAATTATAAAATAAATTAGTTTCGAAAAATATAAAAGGAAAGTTTCTAAACCTAGAAATAGAAAGCTAATTTAATTTCTAAAATAATTCAGAAAAAAAAATAGCTAACCTAAAAATAGAAAGTAGAAAAACCCTAATCTTAAACTAATTCCAAAACTAGTTAATCTCATAAAAATGCAATCGTTAGTCCCCGGCAACGGCACAAAAAACTTGTTCACAACCCCAAGTGTAGGGTTGCGATGTAGTAATAATCTCGATGAGACCGAGGTCGAATCCACAAGGACTAAAACTTGTACGTATTCTGAAAGTAACTAGAACTAGAACTAAAAGAAGATGTAAATCTAAATTTGAATTAATTGAGAGAGTAATTGTGATTAAAGTGATTAAAACTAACAAATTCAAAGGTAGTAACTAGGGTTTCCAAGGATCTACTTATAGAGATCAGGGAGATCTATGCTTGATTTAAGGACGCAACTGGAATCAGAGTCTTATCTTATCCAATTGGAAGATATCTCAGTAAAATCAAATTTGAACTTCCTTTGACCTAATTCTCAATGGATGAGAGGTATGAGAACTGGAAGTGATTCCACACAAAACTATGCCCAAGAGACAAGGCAAACAACAGGATTTACCAATCCCACAACCAATCATAAGAGAATTGAGAAGATTAGGCAGGATTCCATCACCCAACCATACCTATGGGGCGATAGTGAATAATAGGATTGCCTAATTTCCCAATCTCAATACATGGAAAGAACATACTCAAAGCTATTGCAGATCTATTGTAATTTAAGTCACAACAAAGTATTTCTTAAAAATCAAACTATAATTAAAGAAAGTTCAACATAAACATGAATCAAAGTAATAGAAAACATCTCATCACGCTACAAGCTTCACCTCTTAGCCCTGGCTAAGATGTTTAGCTAACCTTAGACATGATTAAACTAAAATTTCTTAAGAAAAACATAAAAATAACTAAGGAAAAGGGAAAAAAAAAACTCTTGGCAATGACTTCTCCATGCTTTTGCTCAACTCCTCAAATCCTAAATATCCCTAAAAGTTCATAGGAAACTCATATTTATAGCTTTGTCTGTATAGATTCACAAAATTGCCTCAAATTTACGCAGTTTCCTAAAATAGACTTCACTCTGCACAATTTCACAGAATAACCCAGAGTTTCAGAATATGCTTCTTCAGGACACTTTCAGGAATATATTTATTTTCAGGACAATTTCAGAATTCATTTTCTTCACTTGAAGTCTTCAATGCTCTTCATTCCTCACTTGATTTTCTTAGATCTTTGGCATGTGAATTCTTCCTTCTTGGTCTCACAAGATCCATCATTGGCTTTGGTGATTCTTAAGCGTTAAATTCATGCTTTTAGCATCTTTTTTAATCCAAGCTCTTAAATTCATCTTGTAACACAAACATGATCAAAATATAACATTAAGCATTATCATGTTCATAAAACTAAATAATAAATGGGGGATGATGTAACATCCCGGATTTTTGCCAACTTGGAATTAGATGTCCTTAGGCACTGGGTCGATCATAATACCTTATTAACTTCTCAAAAACTCAATCCCAAAATTCAAAATCCATTTTAACTCATTTCCTTCAAAATCTCACATTTCACCACCTTATTCTTCAAATTTTTCTAAGTACTTTAATATTAGACACAAATTCTAAAGTTTAGGTGATGAAAAACAATACTTAAACAAAAAATTACCATAAATAGTAAATAAATAACTAAAATGGGTATTGACCATTAATCTTTTGGAATCTTACAAAATAAATAGGTTATTTGGATAGAGCAGCTTCTCCTACCCCAAAATCATATATTGCACATCGCGTAACTCATTCCGGATTGAAAGATACACCCGTTTTAAATATTGGGTGGCGAAACCACCACCAGACAGGACAGCGAGTTGGCGATAACCTCGCCGTCTGGCAGGCCGGGCGGCCCATTTTTTGCCCCGTTTTCTGTAATTTTTAGCCTGACTTCATAAAGTCATATCTCCCTCAATATAACTCCGATTTAGGTGATTCAAAAGCTAGATTGAAGCTCAATAAATCTAGTTTCATATAAAAATAAGTGAAAATATATATATATAAAATTAATATAGTTAAATATAGGATATAACTCCGATTTAAGTGATTCAAAAGCTAGATTGAAACTCAATAAGTCTAGTTTCATATAAAAATAAATGAAAATATATATAAAAAATTAATATAGTTAAATATAGGTCGTTGTGACAACTGTCTGAAAATTGTTATTTTGGACAGCTGCTGCTTCTAGAATTGTTAGAATTTTTCTACAACATGAAATCTAATGAAATTTGATAAAGATGAAGAAGACTTGATGATGAACTACTAAAAAAATAATTAAAATAATATATTAACTAAAAGTACCAGAAAGAGGCGTAGAACTGCCCTAGGACCATATTATGTCGTCATTAGGGCATAATTTAGTTAAGTACTAAACTAAACAATCAGTGAAATTGGCTTGAACCACTTTCTATATGAACTGCAAGACCCAAAACCATTAGAATCGCTAACCCAACATTACCTAGAAACTTAGGATCAATTTCAAAACCCAGTTGCTTTCGGGAGCATCTTGAAACTCCGTATTGGATCTGAACCACGCATCGGAAGTCTGATTACTGTAAAACTATACAGTTATGACCGCCTTACTGGGCTTGACAACTATCTCGAAAATCAAGTCTAATAGTATCCAGAAACGCACAACTTGGACCCGGAGCGAAGTGTGTGAGAAACGTGAATACCTTTAGAATATAAACTCAGATTTAAGTGATTTGGGCTATTCACCTGCGGGCCAAATTTAAGGTTTCTGACTGTTAGAATCTGACCCAAATATACCCTTGGATTGGATAAATTTTCCTGCACAGGTCAGTGTACTTGTGGCCTTGATCGAGTGACGATGACCTAAAACTAGTCCTCCGCGATCGATCCGTAAATTCAATCGGACTGAAAACTTAACCTGGCATAGATCCATTGTTAGAGAACTTTTTCCGGACTATATGTCGAAAAGGGGCCTCCAAATGAGCTCCGTTGGCCCGAAACAGCCAACTTTTGGCTATAACCTAAGTATACCATGGCCCTAAAGCCATTGAGGTCAGTTCTGGGCCTATATAAAGACCTAAACCTACCCCTCTCTCATTCCATACGAATTTCAACCCTAGGAGAGAGAAGAGAGAAGAAAGAGAAGAGAAGAAAGAGAAGAGAAGAGAAGAGAGAGGAGAAGAGAGACAGAGTGAGGGATTGTTGTAGGGATTCATCCCTGCCACTCCCCTTACTTAACCACCGCTTCCGTATCGCTATACCGACGATTCCGATTCCATTTTCAGATAAGAAATCCTAACCCTAATATATTTTTAGGGATTTAAATAGAGTAAATGGTGAAGAAACTAACCTATTTCATGTTATAGGTTACCGTTGTGCTGTAAGCGAGGACTTAGTGTTTAAACTGAATTCGTTACGAGTTTACCGGTGAAAGGTACGGACTATAAACATTTAGGTTATGGTTTTTAAGGCTTTCAATGTCAGCTAATGATTTATGTCTGACTTGATTGCTGCCATATGATCCTAGTTACAATGCTTTGTATATATTATACCTATGTGAATTATGTTGAATATAAAGATGCATTCCATGTGTTTGTTGAAATATTCAAATGAATATGAAATTATGATTTGTGTTTGTCATGACTGTAAACGTAGGATTCATGGTTATCATCGGTATTATGATCACTATGTATGATGATTTGCTATAATATATGTCGTAACTAACCGAGTTTATATATTGGGTAAAGGGTAGACTAAGTGTTCGATAAAATGTTTGAATGAGTGTGAAATCTTAACTTGTACTTGTCATGATTTCTAATCTAAAATCCTTGTTTGTTATACGCTTTATAACCTACGTTGTGTAGGAAATTGCTATAGTTCATGTCGTAACTAATCTAGTCTATGTATTTAGTAATGTGTAGTCTAAGTGTTTGATAAAATGCATGAATGAGTAAATGCTTGCTGAATTGTATTTAATGAGGCCATTGAGATGGGATTCTCAAGTACCTTGTCTATAGTTACAATTACCTTTATGTAATTTATCTTGCTACTACGTGATTTATGAATGAATGCCTATGTATGATAACATGTACTCTATGTGTTCGTTCAAATGCTTATATGAGATTTATATTTGAATTGGTTGCTATATGTTGTTTTGATTAGCACATATGAATACCTATTGTATTTGAAGTATGATTGGGGCTACGATGAAGTCCAGGCAATCAGTAATGGTTTATGATCAGTGGCCGAACTGTTTTAGCTACGACGGATACGTTTTAGGAATCCGAGTCGTACGCTGATTATCGACAATGGCTAGGCCATGAGGAGTGCATATGCGCTCCATGTCGATTAATTTAACGTACGCTCGTACCAATCGAGCTTGTCAAGTAACCCGATTAGCCCAATATATGTTCACCATGTATAGACGATACTGCTTGAACTTAAGGTACCAAACTTACCAGTGAAAAGCCCGTTTAACCTTAGTACCTCGATCCGCTAAGACTCATGAGCCGAGCATGGTGGTATGGGACACTGTGGTTGAGCTGTCGGCCTAGGGTGATGAGCCTCCACGTAGTGACCAGTAAGCAAACCAAACTCGTGAGCCAAATATGATGGTATGGGACACTGTATTCGAGCTATCAGCATGCGCTAAGGTGACAAGCCTTTCTAGAGTGACGTCGAGTATACACGAGGACTGCACTAAGGTGACGAGCATTGTCGTAGTGACCTTGAGTATAAAATAGGCCTATGATCAGGTGACGAGCCTCTCGTAGTGACCTCAAGTATGAATTAAGTCTACGCTAAGGTGACAAGCCTCCCGTAGCAACCACTAGCATAAACTCGCGAACTTGCCTATTGTAAGTGACTAACTAGGTTTGACAACTGTAACGCCCCGGAAAAATTGGGGGTCGTGCATAGACACAACTCCCGAGTTCCCGAGTGTCACTTATCATGCATTTATGGTTTTTACGATTAGTCAAGTTTAATTGCACAATTTGGAATTTCTGAGCATGAAGCACAATCGCACCATTCTCTTTTTGAAATGAAGGTTATAACACATATATACAGTCAAAAAAAAATAATAAAGGGTCGCTTAAGGCGTTGCCCAACGAACAACAAAAGAATGCTATGTCTAAAAATAGTAAGTTGAGCCCGTGGCTCAGCAAATCCAAATTCGGCCCGATCAAGCCGATGGAGAGCCGCCCATCACCGCAAGTAGGAGAGTCCGTCCTCCTCGTCCAAGCTCGCCTCGCCTGAGCTCCTCATGCCCCGAGTCACCTGCATCTATGAATGGGTCCGGGTTGGTGTTTTAAAACACCGTCCCAGAGTGGGAGTGAGTGATCAACTCGGTGTGAACTATTGATCTCAAGTTACAACAAGCATCAATTGTAATATGAACTTAATGAAAAGCAACCATTCATCAACACCTAATAACTCTTATTTAAAATGCATGCATGCGGGATGATATGATGCATGCCCTCGCCACAACACTCCCTCAAGCGACTCCATCTAACGATCGCATATGACAACACTCCTCGAGCGACCTCAACTTCCGAGTCGCCACCCTAACTAATGCGTGCAATGCGATCGTGTTAGCCGAGTTATTAATTAAGTCCATTCATCCAACAGGTTGGGGATCTCGATTCACCCTACGTATCAATGCCCTAAAGCGGTTGCATGAGGCCAAGACCCCATCAATGTGTGAGGTCGAGGCCCCGCGATCCGTGATCCCATCGGGTTCCTCATCCCCGACTCCAAGCACATGAGGAGGCTTGAAAGGAAGGATCGCTCGCGTCACTACGGGGAGGCGCGGTACCCCAGCGTAGGCCGACAGCTCGGACATAGTGTCCCATTCCACCATGCCCGGCTCACGAGGCTGTGGACCAATTTCAGGTGGGTTATCGTTGGGCTACAACGGTTGCAGGGTGGTTCAGGTTCCATACATGAGTGAACAAACAGGGTTGACAAACAAGGTTGGTCAGACAGTAGGTTAGACCGCACGGGCCAGGCGAGCATGAGACGAGTGACCTTGGGCACAAGAGACCCATGTAGCCAAACTACAGCCACCCGAACACACCCGCCCAAACTCACGGGTCTAACCCTAGCATGGCCCTATCGATGGGACTACCGTCTCTTGTCATATTCCAAACCAACCCAAGGGTGTGAGGGTGATCCTAACGAGCTATCAATTAGTATATCAACATCGTATCTCATGTATCTGAGTCAAATGAATCAAATATTCATATCAAGCATTCATGAATTAAAGTGCATATGTATTGTGTGTGTGTGAGGAGGTTAAGCACCTTCTCTATCCTAACAGGCCATATGCACAAGAGAAATGAAATCATACACACCATGAATCAATAATATATGGGAGAAATGACGAGGCATAAGCATGTTATCATCCATACACAAAATCATGTGAGCAACAAATAACATCATAAAGAACCACCATGCATATCCATACAATTTCAAGAACCTACAATTCCTAGGGGTTCTCTAGACTTTCACATATACCAACCAAGCATTCAAAATCATTAAGCTATTACTACAATTGGTGCTAGGCCACCTAAGAACAATGGTCCGCACCTATGGATTGTTGGAGACTTGAAAAACGACCTAGAGATGCCGAACCCGGTGCCGATCGGCCGGAACCCCTAAAGCAACATTTATATGTTAGAATCCTAAATAAATCCCTCCTCATCACAAGGGTTTCAACGAAAATGGGTGGTGGATCTTACCTAGATGATTAACGGAGTGAAAAGGGCGGTTGTAGATGAGGAATCCTCCTTTGAGAAGATGTAGGGAGTTGTGGGGGTTTGATTTCCTTGGGCCCACCTTGCTCTTCTTTCTTCACTCTCCCTTCCTCTCTCCTTCCTTTCTTCTTTCTCCCCTTTCTCTCTTCTCTCTTTCCCCCCTTTTCTCTTAGGGCAAAATCGTATGGGAGAGGGGTGCCCAAAAGAAACACCTTTTTATAATTCCAGATTTGGTGTAAATGGCCCCAAGGGCTAGGTTTTTACTATACTAGACTTATGGGAGGGTCTTTCTAGGATCTAGGGCCCTATCACCCCTCTGGCCACCAAATTTAGCGTGTAAGTGCCTTATGGCCCGATTAGGGCCCATGCAAAAATTGAGGACGAACGGATGAGCGGATATATGATCTGAGCAAGCATTTCCGACCTTTAAGTGGTCCTGTGGGGGCCACTTTGATGATTAGAGCATTTCTGATGGCCCTTTGGCCATGAAATTTATAGGATAAGTGGTTCATGGCCCGATGAGGGGCCTTACAAAATTTGAGAACAAACGGATGCGGGGTTTGGTCATACGGGTCTGATTCGAGATTAACGGTCATCGTGCCACGATCGGGGCCCAGATTTGGTGGACGGGTGTAGAAAAATATATTGAATCACCACCGTAAATTTGGAAGAAATCCGACGGCTAGAAGACCCGGAGTCTCAGTTTCTTTTATCAGTGACAGATTTTAATCTAGCATTGGTGGCGCGCATTGGGCAAGCGCCAGATGGTACTTCTGGGTGTCCACTGGGTCCGCAGTCCGCGATGGACTACAAGCCCAGTGAGATCTATGATTTCCTAAATTTTTAGATTTTTCTGACCTTCCTCGGTCGCTGGGCGGCCCATACGGGCTGTTGTTAAGTGCAAACAGGCCATCTGGCTTAGCGGCCCGCACTAGGCCTTATCACGGCCTGTCTGGTCTATTAAATTGGGCTAATCTTGGATTAATTAACTCGTGTATAAGCTAACGTTGAGTGCTAATGGTCAGTACGTGATAGTACAAGTTAATTAAAAATCAAGGATTCTTAGAAATCCAAAACAGTGAAAATTTGGGATGTTACAACAACCCTAGATGGATCATTGTTTGAGAAATGATATAAGGGAGGTACCTTAGCTTTCCAATCCTGTTGTATGAATAAACCTAATTAAGAACTTGGCTAATCACGTACATGCACTGCATTTGCATGTGTCTTTAGCATTTGAGTTGAGCACAGAGGAAGGGGTGCATGCCGCGATCGTGAGATGATGTCGCAGAGGAAGTGCAGGCGATGACATGCATTATTATAGCATCTCATCCCTGCATTAACAAGAGTACATAGGATATGATTGTTGTATTGCTTTATCATTACTGCTTGACTGAATTGATAACATGTTAACCTTTGCTTTATAGTTTCACTGAATTAGCTACTCATTCTCACCTGGGACGGTGTTTTAAAACACCACCTAGACTCTAGTTTAGATGCAGGTAATGACGGGGTCCATGCAGCTGAAATGGACCTCATAGGCGAGGAGGGAGAGTTCTCCTACGTTCAGCTCTCAGGCGGGTCTCTGTAGACCCCATGCTTATTTGGCGGGATTACAGGGACTTATGGATTAGTTGGACATTTGCACTTTGATGATTTGTAAATTTTGAAACCATATATGTATATATTCAGCCTGGTAACATACTCATACTCTGGAAGTTGTGAAACACTTATATATTTTATATATCTATCACAATCTTCCGCTTGCACAATTTAGTTATCCCTGGAGTATGATATGTTATTTTAGTATAATCTCACTAATGTTTAAATACACTAATATGGACAACATTCAATCATCATTATCTATGTTGCATAAGTGATGCGTTGGAACTCGGGAGTAGAGCTTTGCTCGACCCCCAATTTTAGAGGTATTATAAGATGGTATCAGAGCATGATTAAACTAGACATGAGTTATGGTAACATGACGCACTCTGATGCACTCTGATTTAGGAAGGGTGCGATGGAATTTAGAGACGACATTAGGATCCCAAGGTTTCACTGACAGGCGAGACCAAATACTGTAATTTAGTCTACAACGTATCTTCGATCACGTGAATAGACCTAGGTCACCTCTAGGCCATCAGTCGACGGGTTTAGGTCGTTAGTTGACGAATTCCAAACCTGAAATGGACCCAAACTAAGAGTTTCAGAGTGAGGTAATGAGATAACTAGGACCTTGCGAATGAGGATTATATAAACCACAATGACCATCAAATATTAGGACATTTAGAGTTTTGGATCTAGAGGTGGTACTCCTAGATTTCGAAAAATCTGACAGTATAGGAAACCCAATAAATTAATAACATGAACCCTAAGACCTCCTTAGCTGGTATGGTCATATGTGAAGTGCTCGAGCACAATTACATTCAAGTTCAGGCAACTTAATTTCAATTAGACAACTTTTAACCCTAAGCGATAAAGCAATTTCTTGTATTAGAAATGGTATGAAATCATCTAGCGCATGAGCGTAGACTTTGGATTACAACTATTGGATTACCGCTACTCATAAGTTATGACTGAGCTACTAGTTATACTAAGGTAAAGGACTAATTATGCTAAGATAATTGAAAAATAGACTTAGTTAGTTGGCTTAATTAGATTGGAGTAAGACATCATTCCTTCGTTGGATCCCCTTAATACTTATAGGCTTCTTTAAGTATCCGACTCAGACCCACCACACAGCTTTCCTTCTGTGTTGGCCCGAACACTTACAATCAAACGTTTGTTTCTTTCGCCTTTAAGAAGTGTTGAGAATATATAGTTGATAGAGAATTTTTCTTTTTAGGCCTAAGAAATTTCTCAAATGGGCAACAGACAGTTAGGAATAGGGTCCCAAGTCATAGACCATTCTGGCATCCATATTGTGCATATGAATTTAGAAAGATGATCTGCCCGTTAACCTATTTTGTCTAAATTCCTTGTGTACTAAAAATGTATAGATTATATTACGGTATTAAACTGGACATGATTAAAGAGGATAAGTCGGGACCATAGTAAAAGACCTTCTTTAGTAGAATTAAGCATCTTGCCACAAACTCACACCCGTCCCTAGAATCACCCACAACACCCATCATTTTTAGCTCCTTTCTATGACCATAGGTACCAATGTCATAGCACACATCATCGATGAAAGGAAGGCAAATATATTAAGAGATCGTTTTCCATTTCATGCCAAGGATAGGTCCTAAATTATACCTTATTCTGACATACAGATCGATACACAAATTCTTGAACCCTGAAAGTAGAAACAATTTTTAAGGGGGGTAGAACATTACAAGCCCAATCTATTTAGGTCGGTTTTTATACACTTCTTTGATCAAAGTGGCGTAGCGGAAGCGTGGTGGGCCCCTTCCCCACTGGCCCAAGATCGAAGGAAATTGACCTATGTTATATGAGAGGTCAGGTCACTAAATAAGAGCTGAACCTTCCTTAGAATGTCAACAATGAAGTTACTGGAATAACAACAATTAGGGTTTAAGTATTAAACCAATTCGTAGCAATGGGTATGAGCTAAATTACAATAGCTGAGGTCAGTGTATCCACAAATCCACTCGTTAAATACAAACATAATAGAAGCCCTGGCCAACTCTATATGATTAGAAGCCCTTTTAGGATGATGTATTAAGGTGTTTATTAACCTCTACCTTGGACATGGATTAAGACAAGGACTCTCCTAGACCAAGAACCAAAGGGCAACCTTATAAATAACAAATTTGAACCTTTCTGTGATGGGCATTCCCTAAGCTTTTAGAGTGATCGGACTACGAAGTTACTGAATATACAACTGCGAAGCATTCGCGGCTTGACCCAATTCTTAATCCTGGACGACTACCAATGGACTCACTGCTTTGACCGAGCAGAAGACCAGGATCTACTAAGATTAGGAAATGATACAATGAGCCTTCTACCTTGGTCAGGTAGATGATCGATGTATCAGGATCAAGCCCATTACAGTTGTCTCTCCGTGTTAGTCGACCACTGAAAACAAATATACTCCAAATAAATAAAGAAATAAATTATAGCAAACCATCATGGTATAAGCAAGAGGTAGAGAAATAAATTTTTAAGGGGGGTAGACTAAAATGTACCAGACTAGCATAGATAGTATACACCCTACCACGCATATAAACTTAAAGTCAATAAAACTTAGGTAAAGAAAATAATGAAATCTTTACTCATTACCTTCGTCAATTTCAGGGACGAAATATTTTTAAGGGGGGTAGATTGTAACATCCCGAATTTTTGCCAACTTAAAATTAAACGTCCGTAGGCACTGAGTCGATCATAACACCTTATTAACTTCTCAAAAACTCAATCCCAAAGTCCGAAATCCCTTTATAACCCATTTTCTTTAAAATCTCACCTTTCACCACTTTATTCTTCAAATTTTTCTAAGTACTTTAATATTAGACACAAATTCTAAAGTTGAGGTGTTAAAGAACAATACTTAAACAAAAAATTACCATAAATAGTAAATAAATAAATAAAATAGGTTTTGACCATTAACCTTTTGGAATCTTACGAAATAAATAGGTTATTTGGATAGAGCAGTTTCTCCTACCTAAAATCATATATTACACGTCGCGTAACTCATTCCGGATTAAAAGATACACCCGTTTCAAATATCGGGTGGCGAAACCACCACCAGACAGGACAACGAGTCAGTGATGGCTTCGCTGCAACAATGAGGCCTCGCCGTCCAGCAGGCTGGGCGGCCCGTTTTTTGCCTCATTTCCTATAATTTTCAGTCTGACTTCAAAAAGTCATATCTCCCTCAATATAACTCTGATTTAGGTGATTTAAGAGCTAGATTGAAGCTCAATAAGTCTAGTTTTATATAGAAATAAGAGAAAATATATAAAAAAAAATTAATATAGTTAAATATAGGTCATTGTGACAGCTGTCTGAAAATTAATAATTTGGACAGCTGATGCTTCTAGAATTGTTAGAATTTTTTTACAATACGAAATATAATGAAATTTGATAGAGATGAAGTAGACTTGATGATGAACTACTAAAAAATAATTAAAATAATATACTAACTAAAAGTGCCAGAAAAGGGCGTAAAACTTCCCTAGGACCATATTCTGTCGTTATTAGGGCATAATTTAGTTAAGTACTAAACTAAACAATCAATGGAATTGGCTTGAACCACTTCTATACGAACTGCAAGACCCAAAACTATTAGAATCGCTAACCCAACAGTACCTAAAAACCTATGATCAATCTCAAAATCCAATTGCTCTCAGAAGCATCTTGAAACTCCATATCAGATCTGGACGGCGCGTCGGAAGTCTGATTACCGTAAAACTATACGGTTATGACAGCCTTACTAGGCTTGACAACCGTCTCAAAAATTAAGTCTTAATAGTATCCAGAAACACACAACTTGGACTTGGAGCAAAGTGTATGAGAAACACGAATACCTTTAGAATATGAACTCAGATTTAAGTGATTTGGGCCGTTCACCTGCGGGCCAAATTTAAAGTTTCTGACTGTTAGAATCTGACCCAAATACACCCTTGGATCAAGAAAATTTTCCTATACAGGTCAGTGTACTTGTGGCCCTGATCGAGTGACGATAATCGTTGAATTAAAACTGGTCCTTCGCGGTCGATTCATAAATTCGATCGGACTGAAAACTTAACCTGGCATAAATCCATTGTCAGGGAACTTTTCCAGGACTGTATGCAGAAAAGGGGCCTCCAAATGAGCTCCGTTGGCCCGAAATAGCCAACTTTTGGCTATAACCTAAGTATACCATGACCCTGGGGCCATTGAGGTCAGTTCTGGGCCTATACAAGACTTAAACCCACTCCTCTCTCATTCCATACGAATTTCAACCCTAGGAGAGAGAAGAGAGAAGAAAGAGAAGAGAAGAGAGGATAAGAGAGAGAGAGTGAGAGATTGTTGTAGGGATTCATCCCTACCACTCCACGTACTTAACCATCGCTTCCATGTCGCTATACCAACGATTTTGATTCCATTTTCGGATAAGAAATCCTAACCCTAATATATTTTTAGGGATTCAAATAGAGTAAATGGTGAAGTAGCTAACCTATTTCATGTTATAAGTTGCCATTATGCTGTAGGTGAAGACTTAGTGTTTAAACTGAGTTCGTTACGAGTTTACCAGTGAAAGGTGCGGACTATAAACGTTTAAGCTATGGTTTTCAAGGCTTTCAATATCAGCTAATGATTTATATCTGACTTAATTGTTGCCATATTATCCTAGTTACGATGTTTTGTATATATTATACTTATATGAATTATGTTAAATATAAAGATCCATTCCATGTGTTTGTTGAAATGTTCGAATGAATATGAAATTATGATTTGTGTTTGTCATTACTGTAAACGTAGGATTCATGGTTATCATCGGTATTATGATCACTATGTGTGATGATTTACTATAATATATGCCGTAACTAACCTAGTTCATATATTGGGTAAAGGGTAGCCTAAGTGTTCTATAAAATGTTTGAATGAGTGTGAAATTCTAATTTGTGTTTGTCATGATTTCTAATCTAAGATCCATATTTGTTATACGCTTTATAACCTATGTTGTGTAGGAAATTGTTATAGTTCATGTCGTAACTAATCTAGTCTATGTATTTAGTAATGTGTAGTCTAAGTGTTTGATAAAATGTCTGAATGAGTAAATGCTTGCTGAATTATATTTAATGAGGCCATTGAGATGGGATTCTCAAGTACTTTGTCTATAGTTATAGTTTCCTTTATGTAATTTATCTTGCTACTTTGTGATTTATGAATGAATGCCTATGTATGATAACATGTACTCTATGTGTTCGTTAAGATGCTTATATGAGATTTATATTTGAATTAGTTGCTACATACTGTTTTGACTAGCACATATGAATACCTATTGTATTTGAAGTATGATTGGGGTTACGATGTAGTCCAGACAATCGGTAATGGTTTACGATCGGTGGCCTAACTGTTTTAGCTACGACGGATACGTTTGAGGAATCTAAGTCATACGCTGATTATCAACAGTGGCTAAGCCACGAGGAGTGCATATGCACTCCATGTCGATTAATTCAACGTACGCTCATACCAATCGAGCTTGTTAAGTAACCCGATTGGCCCAATGTATGTTCACCATGTATGGATGCTACTTCTTAAACCTAAGGTATCAAACTTACCAGTGAAAAGCCCGTTTAACCTTGGTACCTCAATCCGTTAAGACTCATGAGCCGGACATGGTGGTATGGGATACCGTGGTCGAGTTGTCGGCCTACGCTGGGGCAACGAGCCTCCCCATAGTGATCAGTGAGTAAACTAAACTCGTGAGCCGAATACAGTGGTATAGGATACTGTATTCGAGCTGTCGGCTTGCGCTAATGTGACGAGCCTTTCCGGAGTGACCTCGAGTATACACGAGGACTACGCTAAGGTGATGAGCCTTGCCGTAGTGACCTTGAGTATAAAATAGGCCTACGATTAGGTGACGAGCCTCTCGTAGTGACCTTGAGTATGAATTAAGTCTACGCTAAGGTAAGGAGCCTCCCGTAGCAACCACTAGCATAAACTCGTGAACTTGCCTATCGTATGTGACTAATTAGGATTGACGACCTTAAATGGATCATTGTTTGGAAAATAATATAAAGGAGGTACTTTAACTTCCCAATCCTGTTGTATGAATAAACCTAATTAATAACTTGACTAATCACGTACATGCACTACATTTGCATGTGCCTTTGGCGTTAGAGTTGAGCACAGAGGAAGGGGTGTATGCCGCGATCGTGAGATGATGTCATAGAGAGAGTGCAGTCGAGGGCATGTGTCATTATAACATATCATCCCTGCATTAACAAGAATACTTAGGACATGATTGTTGTACTACTTTATCATTACTGCTTGACTAAATTAATAACATGTTAGCCTTTACTTTATAGTTCTACTCAGTTAGCTACACATCCCCACCTGGGACGGTGTTTTAAAACACCACCCAGACTCTGGTTTACATGCAGGTAATGACGGAGTCTATTGAGCTGAAATGGACTTCATAGGCAAGGAGGGAGAGTTCTCATACGTTCAGCTCTCAGGCGGATCTATGTAGACCCCATGCTGATTTGGCGGGATTACAGAGACTTATGGATTAGTTGGACATTTTCACTTTGATGATTTGTAAATTTTAGAACCATATACGTATATATTTAGTCTGGAAACGTACTCATACTCTGGAGGTTGTGAAACACTTATATACTTTATATATCTATCACAGTCTTCCGCTTACTCAATTTAGTTATCCCTGGAGTATGATATGTTGTTTTAGTATAAGCCCACTCATGTTTAAATGCACTGATATGGACAACATTCAATCATCATTATCTATGTTGCATAAGTGATGCGTTGGAACTCGGGAGTAGAGCTTTGCTCGACCCCCGATTTTTCAGGGTGTTACAGATAATATGTAATATTTGACCCTCAACAGTAAGGGTTACCCATTCTAAATGGATTTTTTTTTTTAAATCTCATGTTAATATACTTAAAGATGTGTTCTTTCACTAATACTTTAGCCTGATATTTCTCAAAGGAATGAAGATCAACATATAAATAAAATAAGGCTAAACAATGTCGATTTTATTAATATTTAAATGTATGACCCATTATAATTGACAAATTATCAAACAACCAATAAAATAAAATAAATGAGAAATAAATACATAATTTGTCTTTCAAAACAGATAATTGAGGCTATTGGTCAACGAGATGTGACTAGATTGGTATTATCTGCTAAATCAAAACTCAGTTGATTATGATATAACAATTTAAGATTGCAAATATTTAATATACTCTTAAGGAGAGCTGGGCATGTCTATCCCGATCTAGTAGATCTAACCCGAACTGACCCGTTCCGAACCGAACCGACGGCCTAGATTGGTGCGGATTGAGTAGGGCCATCCAGATCCGACAATTTTTCGGATCGAGTTCAGATCATGGTCAATCCGGACCAATCCGAACCGAAATCCAAAACCGAATGGATCTGATCCGGATCGATCTAATCCAATCCGGAGTGATAATTCTAATTCAAGCCTCAAATTGCTAGGATCTTCTAATTTTGGATATTTTTGGGTCATGGTTCATCCATTGTGGGGTTGATAAGCTCAGCAGCTCTGATCATTGGACCATGGGCCCACTTGTACAAATTGAAAGCCTAAGATACTATACACCACAATATAACCGGTTGAATATAGTTACGGTCCACTGAGAAAATAACTTCAATTATTTCATTGGAAAAGAATATCTAAACCGTCCGATAGCTTTTTAGAATCATAAAGATCATATTTTACAAAAATGACAAGTTATTGAGTGGACCAAAGTTTATTTTAGATTTATCGATGGATATGAATTGTTCTCTAGTAAGTGGGGATTTTTTGACATATAATGATATTCATGTCAGTTAAAACATTTTAAAAGGGTTGAATTTTGTAAAAAAATGATATATTAGAGGTTATTTACAGGTGGACCATAAGTTATGGTACTTCTTAGACTTGTGATGTTCTCAACGATAACTCCTTGGTCCACTTATCCTCCTTCATATCTCTTGGATAAGATATGATTTTGATGAGGAATGCTCAACTTTGAACCAGTTCGCATGAAAGTCCTACGAACTTTTTTGAGAACTCATCATACGTGATGAGTCTCGAAAATCTGAACGGTCCACGTGAAGCAGAACCTCATGAAACCCCTTGGTACCAATTTTTACTTTAAACTAAAACTTTGGTAGGCCATGAAAAATGAAAATAGTTTCTTCCCTTGATTTGCATTTCTCTTTTCTATGGCCCACCATAATCTTAGATTAGGGTGAAAATTCATCCCCTAGGGTTTCATGGGATGCTGCATCTTATGGACCGTTTGGATTAGACTCCCATGACACATGTGCAAAGGTGCGCACGTGCGCATGTGCGTAGGTAAGCATGCTGCATGCCTCTGATTTTGTAATGGCTGGCAGATACAGAATAACATGACGTACACAACACGTCAACACAGGCACAGCTGTGTAGATACGTGTCGTGCAAAGACGAGCGGAGACGCGCCTTAAGCTCCGAGTTGTACGAACGACTCACATGAGATCAAAATTTCATTGGCCCCACAATGATGTATTTATTATATCCATACCGTTTATCCATTTTTCGTGATCATTTTAGAGTATTTGAAAAAAAAAAAGAATCATATCTAAAGCTCAAATTGTAACACCCCGTACTTTCCAGTACTCAAGTGTTACCATGTAATCTAATTTAATATAAATACAAGCATAGCTTAAGTGAATGTTCACGCTCATTCTTAATTGTAACATTCCACATCTTTAATACATGGGTGTTACTGTTAAAACTTGTTAATATAATGGTAAGCCTAATTATCATTTTCAAACCAAAACCAAGACAAGGGTGGACCTACGTATCAAAACTACCCATCAATGCCTAAGACATGACATCAGAGCCTCCTAGGAAGGCCAAGACTCTTTTTAGACTGTTAATACTCAAACTCAGAGCAATCTGGCCCTCAGATTACTGAAAAACCTTAAATAATGCTCAAAGAACAACTTGGGGACCGCCCAGGCATTGGATTGTCTTGATCAATGGCCAAATACCTCAGATGGGACCACCAAGTAGGATGATCGGCGTGGATTAAAAGATCCCATCACAATGAGGCCCATGTCAACTTGCACGTACACCACAGACATTGTGCACGCAGCACACCAGACCAACTAAATGGTCAATCGGGCACTGACCCAATGAAATTCGAAAAAAAAACACGGGATTCCCTCCCGTTTTCACCCTACAGTGAGTTGGACCGAGAGACGTCCGCTCGGATGAGGTGTGGCCCACCTTCGGCCACTCTCCATGGAATACAGGCCGTCCATCGGGCAGGAAAGCCTTGTACGATCAGGCCCACGTCGCCCGAATCACCCCATGCATACGTGCATGTGTGCATGCTGTGGGCAAACTTGGACGACCAACAACGTTTTTGAAAATCGAACGTTTGTAGGACTTTTCCACGTAGGCGATCCGCGTGGGATTAAAAACCTACGATCCCAGCCATTCTTCCCAACGCAGATCCCAGCCCTGTGTCCAGCACCAAAAAAGAACGGACAACCTTATGTTAGGAAGGAAGTCTATCGAGAGGTTTCCTCTTATGGAAAGCTTGCTGGCTCGATCCATAACCGTCCGCCAGGCCACGTGGAGAAACCTCCACCACTCCCTTTAAGGCGATAACGGCTAGGCCAGGCACATCTCTTCTTGCGAGAAAATCGCATAAGGATGAAAAACTCGTGGGGGTTGGTGAAACGCTGATGAAAAGGCCCAAAAAGTGGGCCCCGCAGTGATCAGCGGTCCCATTTAATCCGTTTAAACGAACCAAATTACATTGAAATACCATAGAGAAAAATCGACCATTGTTGGCCATGTTATCTTCCCCGTTAGCTTGCCCGATCCACCATGATGAGATGGGTCCCATAGTAAGTAAAAACTTACTTTTCTGGTGGGCCATGGCAGCAGGAACCCATCCCCAGTGATGGATGGATTCCATGCATGCAAAAATCTGAGAAGAATGCGTGTATTCAGCCATCGAATCCCAGCCATTGGAAGGTCCATTCGCATGTGTCACAGCTCTATAAGAGTGGACCATTTGTCTCGCGATTCTCACCAAGAAGCTCGCAAAGAGAGAGAGAGAGAGAGGTCAGGTCTAGTGTTGGGTGTAAAACCAGGTGCCGCACTGCACCGAGTCGAGCCATTCTAGTTGGATCGAGTCAGGTCAGTGCAGCCTGTAGACACCATCAAGAAAGAGAAAAGTATAGAAAGATAGAGAGGGTGTGAGAGAAAAGAGAGCCAGGTAAAAGAGAGGAAGATTAGGTGCAAACTAGGTGCTGCACTGAGTTGACCTGGCCTATTTAGATTGAGTCAAACTAGTGCAGACCAGTGACATCTTTGAGAGTGTGAGAGGGGGGCCAGGAAGAAGAGAGAAGGTGGAAGGATTGCACCAGGTTGTTCAGGTCGAGCCCAAGCTCGAGTGTATTCTAACAGTCTCCCAGACTCGGCTTATTACCAAGTTAGCTCACTGTTACAGCAACCACGTTACCTGTTGGTCCAACTGCCAACATCAACGACTAGTTCTGAGTCATTTCAGCAACCGTGAGGGCTACCAAGCCGACTCAGCTGACGCTAAGGGTAGTCCAGGTAATGCCCAACTCCACTCAGCCCTTGCAGGGTTAACACAGTTAGTGTAACCCGAGTCGGAGAGCCCACCTCAAGTTGTGAGAAGCCAGACTCGGCAGCCTGAAATCTGGACCAAAACCAGCCTTAGATCAGGGCCGGAATCAGCCTGAAATCTAGGTCGAAACCAGCTCAGATCAGGGCCGGAATCAGCCTAGAATCTAGGCTGAGAACGACCATCATTTAGGCCTCCAGCAACACGTCTCGGCCGAGCCAAACTTCCAGCAATGGGCCGGTATAACGTCTCAGAAAAATCCATACAAAGACCAGAGTACCACCTCAGGCAGAAATCACTAAGGGTCGAAGTATATAGAAATTAGATGAAAATTAATTAAGTACTAAACTGAATTAATCAGTAGATTAGCTTGAACCGCTTTCTATACGAACTGTAAGACCCAAAACTAGTAGAATCACTAACTCTACATTACATAAAAACCTAGCATCAATCCCAAAACCTAGTTGCTCTCGGGAGCGTATTGAAACTCCGTATCGGACCTAGACCGCGCGTCGAAAGTCCGATTACCGTGAAACTATACGGTTATGACCGCCTTACTGGGCTTGACAACCATCTCGGAAATCACGTCCAAATGGTATCCAGAAACGCACAACTTGAGCTCGGAGTAAATTGTGTGAGAAATGTGAATCTCTTTAGAAAGTAGACTCAGATTTAAGTGAATTGGGTCATTCGTTTGCAGGCCAAATTTAAGATTTTAGACCGTCATATTCTGACCCAACTACACCCTTGGATCAGAAAAATTTTACTACACATGTCAGTGCACTTGTCGCCTTGATCGAGTGACAATGACCGTTGAACTAAACTGGTCCTCTACGGTCGATCCGTAAATTTGATTGGACCAAAAACTTAACCTGACATAGATCTATTATCAAGGAACTTTCTTTGGACCGTATGCAGAAAATGAGCCTCCAGATGAACTTCGTTGGCCCGAAACAACCACCCTTTGGTTATATCCTAAGTATACCATGGCCTTGGGGCCATTAACATCAGTTCCGGGCCTATATAAGACCCTTAACCCACCCCTCTCTCATTCCATACAAATTTCTTAACCCTAGGAGAGAGAAGAGAGAAAAGAGAAGGAAAGAATGAGGAGAAGAGAGAAAGAGTGAGAGATAGTTGCTGGGATTCGTTCTCGCCGCTCCACGTATAGAATCATCCTACCCATGTCGCTATACCAGCGATTTTGACTCCATTTTTGGTTATAAAATCCTAACCCTAATCTGTGTTTAGTATCCAAATAGAGTAAATGGTGAAATAGCTAACATATTTCATGTTATAGGTTGCCGTTGTGTCGTATACAAAGACGTAATATTCAAACTGAGTACGATACAAGTATACCGGCGAAAGGTGCGGACTATAAACATTTAGGTTATGGTTTTCAAGGTTTTTAGTGTCAGTTAATGATTTATGACTGACTTGATTGCTATCACATGTACTTAGATATGATGTTCTCTGTGTATTACACATATATATGAACTATGTTGAAATTAATGCATTCCATGTGTTTGTTGAAATGTTTGCATGAATATGGAATTATGATTTGTGCTTGCCATGATTATTGTTTTGGAATACATGATTATGGTACGTATGGCAACTCCCTTGTGAAAGGATTTGCTATAATATACATTATAACTAATTTATTACACGTATGTTGATATGTGTAGTCTAAGTGTTTGATAAAATGCCTGAATGAGAAAATGCTTGTTAAAATGTAGTATTTTAAAGAGGGTGTTGAGATAAGATTCTCAATTTCCTTATCTATAGTTACAGTTTCTTTCATGTAACCTATCTTACTACTATGTGACTTATGGATGAAATGCCTATATATGATAACATATGCACTGTGTTTCTTGAAATGCTCAAATGAGATTTATATTTGAATTAGTTGTCACATGCTGTTTGACTATCACATACGAATGCCTATTGTGTTTAAATATGATTGGGACTACTACGTAGTCCAGGCAATCGGTAATGATTCTCAAATTAGTGGCCGAGGTTGTTTCGTTACCCAGGACACGTTCGATGAATCCGAGTCGTACGCTGATTATCGACAGTGGTTAGGCCAGAAGGAGTGCGTATGCGCTCCATGTCGACTAATTCAATGTGCACTTGTACCAATCAAGCTTGTAAAGTAACTCGATTGACCTAATGTGTGTTTACATGTATGGACGCAACTGCTTGAATTTAAGGTACCACTTACCAGTGTGAAGCTTGTTTAACCTTGGTACCGCGATTCGCTAAGACTTACGAGCCGGGCATGGTGGTGTATGGGACACTATGGTCGAGTTGTCGGCCTACGCTAGGGTGACGAGCCTCCCCGTAGTGACTAGTGAGCAACCTAAAACTCATGAGCCGAATATGGTGGTGTATGGGATATTGTATTAAAGCTGTCGACCTACGATCAGGTGACGAGCCTTTCGTAGTGACCTCGTGTAACGACCCGTAAATTTTCATACTTTGGCTCGAGTACCATCTCGACCAGAAATCAATTAGGATTAAATCCTATGGAAATTTAACAAAGTTAACTAAGTGCAAAACTCGATTAGCCATGAAATCCATTGGGATCGCTTTAAATATGATTTGCAAGACCCAAAACTTGTCAAATCATTGACTCTATGTTACCCTAAAGTTTAGGATCAAACTCATTTCCCGGCTGCTCTCGGGAATGAAATGAAACTTCATATTAGGTCTAGACCGCACATCGGAAGTCCGATTCAAACGAAGTTAAGGAACTAGGACCGCCTCACTGGGCTTGACAACCACCTCGAAAATTAGGACCAGTCGATGTCCCACGGCTATTCGCTTGAATCCGGAGTGAGGGAGTGTGAAAATCACTCTTTCCTTTACAAAATAAATATCTGGAATAGTGATCTGGCACCATTCATTTGCGGATCAGTATTAAGCAACCAGACCGTCGGAATCAGACCAAATTACACCCTCGGATCAGGAAAATTTTCAGAAACATTTACATGTACTTGGAATTTCGGATCGTGGCCCACTGACCGTTGAACTGAAAGTGGTCCGCCCCGTGTGATCTGGGAATCCGATCGAGTCAAAAACGTAATCCCACGTAGATCTATGAGTTGTGAGCTTAAGTCTGACGTTTGGCTCAAGGGGGGCCACCAGAAACACTCTTTTAAGCTGAAAAAGTGCTGAAATACCTATAATAGTCGTACCTCTTGAACCGAAGTCTATTCCGGGGAGGTTTTTGGCTATATAAGGGCCTTAGAACAGCCCCTCTCACAGCCATACGAATTTGGGATAAAACCCTAGAGAGAGAGAGAAAAAGGAGAGAAAAGTTTGGGATTTGTGGGAGAATTTTCCTCCTACTGTTGTAGATCATCCAACGGGCTGCACCACCCCTTCCTTGACGTTTTTCCGCGTTACCGACTCCGTTTTAAGGTGAGAAACCCTAACCCTAGATCTGATTTGAGGTGTATAGGCTTTAGGTTGTGAAATAGCTAACCGATTTCACTCCTTAGGCTAGAAAACTCCCGAATACGGAAGCTCATCCAACCTTGCTGATTCGTTGAGATTCCAAGGTGAAAGGTGAGGACTTTAGGTGTATAGGTTACGATTTTCAACGCTTTCAATGTCCGATAATGATAGATTCATGATCTGTATGCAATTGCACATGTACAAAGTGCTTTCCGTTTTCTGTTTCGATTATAATTGTAGAATTTAGAATTTCACATACTCTAGGTATTCGTATAAAATACCGTATATATATTTTTTTATGGAAATGTATTTGACATGTTTATTTGTCGTATGGATATATGATGTATGGATAAAATACTCATTTGGCGAAAGGGTTCGCCTAAATACATGTTTACTAATATACACCATGTATATAGAAATACGGTATTGTAAGAAGTACCGTATATGTGTATATTTTAGCGATGTGTTTGTCATGATTAATTGTTGTATAAATATATTATGTGCGTATAAATTAATTTCTTGGCGAAAAGAATCACCGTAATACATGTTCGCTTGTAAATACTACATATGTTGAAATTGTGTATTCTAGAAATATCGTATACGTGTAAATTTTGGAAACGCAATTGTCATGATTATTTGCTGTATGATTACGATATACGCGGATAAAATGCTAGCTTAGCGAAAGAATAGCCCTAATACATGTTTTACTAATATACGTCATGTATGTTGAAATAGCGTACTCCGAGTGTTTGTATAAATGCTTGTGAGAGTAAATGCTTGGATGTTTGCACCGTAGGTCGGTGCTGAGATGGAATTCTCGATTACCTTAGAGACATGTAGGATTTCCTCCATGTGGTTGTTTACTACAACCACTCACATATGATGTATATGTATTTGTATCCCTATCTGTATAGTGCTCTATTACATGCTTTATAACATGCTTTATATCATGCTTTATAACATGCTTTATATCATGCTTTATAACATGCTTTATGACATGCCTTCTAGCATGTTTGTATTACTTTGTTTATCATGCTTAAATCCACATGCTATTAATGAGAACTGTTTGAGTTTGGGACTATGTATATAGTCCAAACATTCGGTACCAGACTTGAGATTGTGGCTGAGATTCATGTCGCCACAATAGATGTGTCTGACGAACCCGAGTCGTACTTCGGTTGGCGATAGTGGTTGGCCACACGGAGTGCTTTTGCGCTTCACATCGCCCAACTTGTTGTGCGCTCGAGCTAGTCAGGCTCGTCAATTAACCCAATATGTCGAATGTATGTTCACCATGTCTGGTCATTACTGTTTGAACCTAGGGTACCAAACTTACCAGTGGCAATTCCGTTAACCATGGTACCTCGATCCGCTAAGACTCATGAGCTGGACATGGTGGTATGGGACACCGTGGCCGAGCTGTCGTTCTATGCTGGGGCCATGTGCCTCCCCGTAGTGACCATTGAGCAACCCAAACTCGTGAGCCGAATACGGTGGTATGGGACACTATATTCGAGCTGTCGATACTTACGGCGAGAGCCAAGTACGGTGATACCTGTACTCGTGCTGACGGGTGACGAGTCCTCTGTAGTATCTTCGAGTATACTCCAAGGTCTGTGATTGGCGACGAGTCTTTCACAGCAACTAGAGTATGAGTTGAGCCGAGTACGGTGAGACCTGTATTCGAGCTGACGGCTAGTGATTGAGCCGAGTACGGTAAGACCTGTACTCGAGCTGACTGTCAGCAATTGAGCCGCATACGGTGAGATCTGTATCCGTGCTGACGGGTGACGAGCCATTTGTGATGCCTTCGCTACGCCTCTCAAACCATAATATCGTATGAGATTAACTAGGACTGACGACCCTAGAATGGATCATGTTTGGGAATGATACAAGGGAGGTACCTTAGTTTTCCAATATTACTGTTTGAAACGAACTAATAACAACTCGAAAATCATGCGCATCATTACACCGCATGTGCCTAGTAGATGTGGGGCACTGAGGGAGTTATGCATTCGCGAACGTAAGATGTTGTCGAATGAGGGTGGTTTGGCAAGGGCATACATCATCATGTCATTTCATTCTTGCATTTATCAAGAGTAGTTAAACTTGTTTGATTTGTACTGCTTTATCATTACTGCTTGATTGAATTGATAACATGTTAACATATGCTTTATTGTTCCACTGAGTTAGCTACTCACTCCCACGTTACGGGACGGTGTTTGTAACACCAACCAGACTCTATTCTGTGTATAGACGGCAATGACGGTTCAGAGCCGGAGTCGATTTCGACGAGGACCAGGATGAGTTCTCATTTATGCAAGACTGACAGCGGCTATGCTTAGGCCGACTGCATCGCGGGGACTTCAGGACTCATCTTTTAGATTGTATTTTAATTTTTGACTCAGAAATAGTACATGTATTTGGGTACTCAGTTAGTGTTCATACTCTGGTGTTCACAAAAAGTTTTATTTCTTTACATACCTTAAATATATAATTTCAGTCTTCCGCTTGCCTTTATACAACTGAACTGGAGTATGAATTACTGTTTTTGGCATAATCTCATTCATGTTTATTGTTCTAACTCAGACAACAATTAACCATCATTATGTATATTGCATAAGTGATGCGTTGGAACTCGGGAGTTGAGTTCATACTCGACCCCCGAATTTCAGGGCGTTAGAAGTTGGTATCAGAGCATGATTTTGATTAAACCGGACCTGAGTTATGTTCCCATTACGTACGCTGACACATTACAACCTAGGAGGGTGCGAGAAAAATTTTAAAAACAATCCTAGGATGTCCGATTTCGCCATTTGGCGAAGTTCGTCGAAAACGCACATTTTGATCGAGTTCGTGCTCGATCCTGGTCGCACGAGTCTAGTCCAAATCACTTCTAGACCGTCTATTGACGTGTCTAGATCCCTATCCACCCAATCCAATAGTTAAGAAAATCAGAAAAAAATCAGTCCAGATCTAAAATTTCTCGGAAACACCCGATCTAGAACCGAATCGAGTCGGGGGCCTCCCCACTTAAATCCAAAGGGACCCAGGGTCGAACCAGGGTGCAATTGGCACCTTGGGACCATGGTGAACATGGCCCCACCGCGGCGGCACGCCTCCGGCCGCCGCGGTCACCGCGGCACGCCGCCGTCCGGTGGCTCAGCTGGTGGTAGGCCGGGCCTGGGACTAGTCGGCCCGATCTCCCCTACCCCCTGACACGTACAGTTTTGGCTGGGGTTTGGGATTTTGGGGACTGGAGCACCCCTCTCTCTCATTTCACCCCTTCCAAACGCCCAAACCCCCATTTTCATTTTTTTTTCTCTCAACCCATTCCCCCAAATCTTGCAAATCCTCCATTTTCTTCCATAAACCACCCACTCCAACCGTCCACAACAGCCCTAGCCTCCTCCTTTTCCTTTTTTTCTCACGTTGGAGCTCTTATATCACCCATTTGGAGCTCAAAATCGGGTAACCTCCTAACCCATTCCATTTTCCTTTTATTCCTTCTTCATTTCCTGCCCCTAGTATCTCTTCTACACATATTGGAACCGTTGCTTGTGGAGGATCAAAGAAATCAGCCCATTTTCCCTTATTTCGTCATTTTTCCATGGCCCTCTTTGGTGTTGTGGTGGCTATGTTCTCCATTTCCTCCATCCTATCTCTCATGGGAAAGAGGAAGACCGCAGCTGATGATGCTGGCCCAAGTAGCCCAGCTTATTCCCGAAGAAGATCTGACGATGGGGCCGGCACTAGCACTGTTCGGGAGTATAGGTCGAAGCGAGACCTGGATCCCCAACTGCCGCTCAGGGATGCACTACCGATCGGTTTCGAATACGGTCATTTTGCTAACCGTAAGGTCGTGTTTGAAGCTCATGTGGATGAAGGGATGTTTGGAACACACCCGATGATGGACCATTTGGTGGATGTCGTTGGATGGGGTCCTATATTTGAAGGCGAGTCTCCCGCATATGAGAACACGGTTCGCGCCTTCTACGCTCATATCATAGACCCATCGTTGGAGCCGCTTCAGTTCACTGTCTCTGTGAGGGGCATAAGGCGTATGATTACTGTGGCTGAGGTGGCACGACTCTTGAACATCTCGCGTGGTGAAGTGCTTCCAAACGACGACTTCTCCAGGAGTGCGCGAGAAAGGGATCGCCGTATGCGATACCTTTGTGGTCGACGGGTTTCTTGGACGCGAGGAAACTGCCTTCCATCGACGAAGATGACGGATGACTTCCATTTGCTCCACCACATTTTCACATATAATGTGTATCCACGGTCGAGTAACCGTACAGAGTGTACTCGATTGATGGTGAATTTTTTATACAGGATGGGACATGGAGACAACTTATGCCTACCCACGTTCTTCCTGTATCAGATAGTTCAGGTTGTTCGATCTGTCAGGAATGACCTCTCACTCCCATTTGGCTGCCTGATACGTAGGATGGCTCGTGATGTCGGTTGTAGGCTCAACATGGAAGACCTTGCACCAGTCCGAGTCATAAATGAGACTACACTTAACAACATGAAGATCGGCCCTCGCCAAAGGCAAGCACGACTCGACGAGTCTGGAGATGAGTCGGATAGCGCCGGTGAGGAGAGTGTTGACCTTGAGGCAGAAAGTGATGAGGAGGGCGGAGATAGATTGCGATACTCGGATCGTGACTGCCTATGGACCTGATGGCACAGCTTTCACGTTTCCAGTGCAGGTCAGTTGGCCCTGCCGTGTTGATTGTTATGCTGCTTTACTTGTGCCGATTGATAGTCCGACATTGGAGGGTACGCCGGTGGTTCGGGAATTTGTTGGTGTGTTTAATACTATCCTTGGTTTACCTCCTCGGCGTGAAATTAATTTTACGATTGATCTTACGCCTGGTGTGACGCCCATCTCATTGCCGACTTATCGTATACCTCCATGCGAGATGGAGGAGCTGCGGAAACAGATTGACGAGCTTGTAGAGAAGGGTTTTTGTAACGCCCCGAATCTTCAGGACCCGAGTATATAACTCGTTTCCCAAAAACCCGAGTGTTAACTTTAAAGGATGGTCAAATTTAAGTGTAATTTTTTTTTTCTTTATCAGAGTAAGCAGCTGAGCGTAGAATGGAAAAATCAACATAAAGGGAAATTTTTATTTCATTCAGAATATACAAGTGGTTGCCCATAATGACTTATACAAACCAATGTCTCAACATTAATGATTACCAAAATTGTATACATAACAAATAATAGAAAACATATAAATGTAAGCCGCATGACCACATAGCTCCTCTTAGCAATGTATCCATGGCACCTGCACAGCTCCTCATCAAGTCTGATCATATACATCATTTGGGCCACCTGTTCTACCTGTATGGTTGTATATTTGATGGATGAGTGGCCAGCTCAATATGAATTCCCCTCAAGATTACACACCATCGCATTAGGTAAGAAATAGTATAAAACATCCAAATAACCAAAATAGAGTAAATGCAGTCTTATTATATGCATGGATGCATGAATGCAATTGTCGGCCCAGGTAAAACATCCAGACGGCCTATGTCCCGGGTAAACCATCCAGACAGACATTGGGGTCGTCACCCATGCAGTCATCGACCCGGGTAAAACATCCAGACGGTCTATGCCTCGGATAAAACATCCAGACAGGCAAATATGTACGATAACAACAGATGGTGGTTGGTGCCTCGGGTAAAACATCCAGACAGGCGAATTTGTATGTTAATACGTCGACCCGTGAAAAACATCCAGACGGTCGGTGCCTCAGGTAAAACATCCAGACAGGCAAATATATACGATAACAACAGATGGTGGTTTGTGCCCCGGGCAAAACATCCAGACAGGCGAATCTGTATGTTAATACGTCGACCCGGGAAAAACATCCAGACGGTCTGTGCCTCAGGTAAAACATCCAGACAGGCGAATCTGTATGTTAATACGTCGACCCGGGAAAAACATCCAGACGGTTTATGCCTCGGGTAAAACATCCAGACAGGTAAATATATACGATAACAACATATGGTGGTTTGTGCCCCGAGCAAAACATCCAGACAGGCGAATCTGTATGTTAATACGTCGACCCGGGAAAAACATCCAGACGGTCTGTGCCTCGGGTAAAACATCCAGACAGGCAGATATGTACGATAACAACAGATGGTGGTTTGTGCCCCGGGCAAAACATCCAGTCAGGCGAATCCGTATGTCACGTATAACAGCAATAGATGCTGGTCCGTGCTATGCATGCATGATTAGCCAACCCATTATTAGTCCAATTGCAACCAGTCAATTTAAATAAGCTCACGGTCACTACGGGGAGCGCATGGCCCAGCGTAGGCCGACGGCTCGGGCATAGTGTCCCATTACCACCATCCCCGGCCCATGAGACTACCATCTTAGGATGTTTAATAGAAATTCATCAGTCGAATTACATCCCAAGTATGGGTGTACATTTATAGGTGGGGGTTTCCTACAAATGTACCAGTTTAAATTCCATAACCAATCCACCAAAAATAAATCCACAAGCATGAACAATTATACAGGATAATCGTAAAGCAGGTAATACAACAATTCAATCTCCACTAGCTAACACATGTGATTATAAAAAGAAAGATATCAATTGTAAATTTAAATAAAAAGAACTATAACTTAAGCTAATGAAAAGATGGAAAGCTCAAGGGGAAGAATCATCACCTTATGTTTTGAACCGTCTACCAATGTTGCTAGAGAACGTGTGTTTCCTTAAAACCAAACCCTACCATCAATTGTAAAGTTATACCGTTAGGTTCAAGCTTTATACGCTATTCTTGGTCAAGGTCTTAACCTAAGGTTTGGATTACCTTAGTTTTAGGGTTTTAATGTAAAACTAGGTTTTCATCTTAGAATTTAGGTCTAGGATAGGTTTTTAGGATTTGGATTATAGTTAGCGTATGATAATTTTAATAATTGAAGAGTAATTGTTAACATTAGTGTTATAATTAACGTTAGCCAATTTATTAATAATAGTCATTATAATGCGAGTAATGGTATGATCTACTATTAATGATTGTACTAAAGAATAATAATTAAATTACTAATATATAGGAGTAATAGTTATGGTATGATTTACTATTAATGATTGTACCAAAGAATAATAATTAAATTACTAATATATAATAGTAATAGTTATCAAGTATCAATAGTGGATTCAATTATGGTAATATATACTAAATTCAATCGTGGTAATATATACTAAAATCCACCGTTAAAGTATTTATAATCATTTGTTTGGCTCACCACCACGTTGTGGTTCACAAATCCAACCCATCCATTAAGTGTGTCCCACTAGTTTAATGGGTCAAACCAAGTTTCAGGTGCATCCAAATCTCATATGGACCCCGACAAGTGCTTTCATATGATTTAACATATATTCAAAAGATTGTAGATGGTGTGGGCCACCTAAACTCTGTGTATGGCTGGTTTTTGGGGGCACCCCGTATATAAAGGGGACCCATCTAATGGACGGTGTTGATGTTCAACACACATCATAGTAGGGCTTGTGGTGTGGTGCCCATGGTTGAAGCCAAAATTTCAAGAATAATGAGGCAGCGTCCAGAGGACTTTTACGTGCATGTTTCTTATATTTTTTTTTTTTGTTTTGATAGGTGGGGCCTGCCTAAGGAGGATCTACTCCGTTTATTGGGTTCCAGGGCTCAGGAAAGGTCCAATATCCAATTTTGGATATGTCTTGACGCACAGAAATATCACAAAGGGCCTTAATGATCTACCCCTATTAAATTAATCTTTATGCTGGTGTGGCCTAACAGAGAGTTGGGTTGGCTTCATTTTTCGGGTCAATGCCTAAAATGAGGTGGGATATGAGATGGACGGTCCTGAATGCAATCCTCACACACCATGCTTCATGCATTAGAGGTGTAATATAATACTTTATAATTTTCATTTTCATGCATGCATATATACTAACATATATTTTATTATTAATTTATTTTATTTTATTCTTTTGAAACAAAAGTCCAGGGCCGGATGGCCCTTGATGGACGGCCTGGACAAGCCACAACATTAATGTGGGGCCACATACATGGCCCACCAACCGTGGTAGGGTGGGGTCCACCTGCTGACACAGGGCCCACCAGCATTTGGTGAAGCCCAATAGAAATTTGGTGAGGCCCAGAACAGTGCAGCCCACCAGCGGTGGCAACGTGCACAGCCCCCCCTTTGCATGCTGGTTTGAAGCCACCTCCGGCCCCGATTTTTGACCCAAACACGGCTCTTTTCCGGGCCATTTTTCGACCCATTTCAAAGCTCAACCAGGGGTACAATGGCTGCTATTTTCTTGGCCAAAGAACAGCCCGAACAGAGCTTATTTCCGGACTGTTGTCCGGGCTGCTTTCAGCCAGATTTTGGGGTATGTTGCAGCTCAAACGGAGCTCGTTTGCATGCCATTACTGGACTGTGTTTCAGCCCATGGACATCCTACCAATGGGGTTGGTTCAAGGCCCAGATTCAAGCCCCAGATTGAACCCATCTGTCAACGGGAGTGGGGTGCGATATTACCTGGACTTTCATGAAGTCTGGACTTATCCAAACTTGTCCCGAAACGTGGATGGATTCGCCCTAATGACGCGGCATGGTCACACAAGTGGTGGGGAAGAAGATGGTGATGATAATGGCGGATCGTTAAACAACGAGTTTTCCTCCATTTTGCTTCTGCTGGACATTCCGTATAGGTTCACAAGAGCTTCTGGAGGCGACTGCTCAAAGCTTTATGGACATTTTCATGGTGGGGTTCGAATGGGGAAGAAATGGCTACGGGATGGCTGTTCTTGGTTGCAGGTTTTCTTCCCAAAGCTTTAGCTCCTTAAAAAGGGAAATAGACGGCTAGGATCTGTCGAAATGGAGGGCTGAGATGTAGGGAAGGTAGAGCACGCGGACTGCCAGCGTGTTGCATGGGGAACAGCCTCCATTTATGGAAATAAGTGTTTTTAGGTCCTATTTGCACCGGTGTTTGTGTGCACGTGTGGTTGCATGAATGCATATGGAAGACATGGTTTTGGTTAGAATAAAATTCTAGACATGATGGACGGTTTGGATTATTGAGATGGTCCCACATGGTGGGCCACAGTGCAAGCAAAACGGACGTCCGTCTGTCCGCTGCGAACGCCGAAAGAAGAGAGACAGTTTCTCTTTTTTTGAGAAACACGAGTAATGGTCTCTGACCGAGCGTGCTCTGCTAAGTACATTGTGAGTGTAAGCCCCTGGTGCACATGCAACGCATGTGTGGGGATTACCATGATGTTTGGATGAAATCTACTCCGTTCATTTGGTTTCATAGGTCTAATTATGACCTTTGGCCAAGGGTCAGACAATTCTGAGGTTCAGGTGGGCCATACAGGTTGATTCCTATCTCTAACGGTGGATTCTTGTCGATCTAATGGTCAGATTGTTCCTAAATTAAACGTCAATGGATAAAATAGTCCCCAGAATTTATTAGATGACTGGGTCCACATGTTGTAGGGACATGAAGGTGGAAACCACGGTAACTTCCGGTTTCACCCTCCGCTGTCACAGCATTCATATGAGTTTCTTTTCTATCTTGTTGTTCAAAATAAATGGGTCCACCTATGATAATCTTCCAGAAGATCCACTCCATTCACCATCTTTGGCACGCCGTGCTAACCCATGGTCCCAAATTTGAAGTAGATCCGAACTTCAGGTGGGCCGCACGATCTACTAATGCATTAAATAATATTTACCGTTAAAACCATCTTCACTCTTACATATGTGCCATGCATCTTAAATTACAAATTTGCCATTATTTCTTTAACCACTTTCCACTGTCAGTTATATGTGATTACACCAACCAAATGTCCTGAAATTTGGCGGAGGTTCCTCATTTTTCGTTCTCTTTCTATCGGTCAAGTTTGGGCCCCGATCTCCCAAAGATGTCCAAGATACTCTTTTAAATGGCCAACCCACTCTGTATTTCAGAATGTCAATTGTACACATCTAGTTGAACTATTACCTGGTAGTTTGGTCATATATTTTAGGATCTTCAAATTGACTGATTCATCTTAATATTTGGATGGCCCACTTGACGGATCCAAACCTGATGGGTGGTCAGATGACTTATTAAAAATATGAAAACTTGATGGAATGCACCCCGGCCATGTATGTGGGTCGATGTACGGTTAGTTTCGTAAATGGATGGATGTAAAGTAGGTTTCTTGAGTGATTAAGGGTAGGAATTATATAACGTTAGATTCGAGTCACTTTCTTACACGTGAAAGTTTCTCAAATTCTAATTCTAACGGTGGATTAAGCATATTCATATAGTGTGAATAAGGTGGATGGATCAGAATCTTGATCTGATAAGTGTACGAATGGATGTAGAGGTCAAGTAGCTGATTTACTATGATCTAAGGGCTGAAATTTGATGTGTAAGGTTAAGTTATGATAATTAGGCCTGGTATAAAATTTCACATGAAACGGATGATGAGAACCGTGTGAATTGGAATTCAGGGGCCTAGGTCAATGGCATTTTTGTAATTATTGTTGATGTGTGAGTTTTGGAAAATCCAATGGCTCTACATGGTTATAGGCACGTTTCCAAGAAGTTCTTACAAAAGACTATATATCTAAATTATTATGGATAGGGAGCTCTTCGTCGTGTTCTTCATGTGAAAGTACTTACGTCAAATCATGTGATGGGTGGGCTTATCTTGAAATTCAATGGTCAGATGGCTTGATTTATGAATGAAGATCATCCCCAACGGTTAAGTTAGTATCAGGGAAAGGATGTAAGGCTATAATAGTTGGATCGGTATCGTACACATGTATATGTCACGTTAAATCTTATGGTAACGCTCGAGGACTTTCGATGCCCGAGCATCGAAACGTTCGGGGTGTTACAGTTTTATACGACCTAGTGTGTCTCCTTGGGGAGCACCTGTGCTATTTGTGAAGAAGAAGGATGGGTCGCTACGGTTATGTATTGATTACCGTAGGTTGAACCAGGTCACGGTGAAGAATAAGTATCCTTTGCCCAGGATAGATGATCTGTTCGATCAGTTGAGAGGGGCGAATTATTTCTCGAAGATTGATCTTCAGTCGGGGTACCACCAGTTGCACGTGAGAGATGAGGAATTGCAGAAGACAGCCTTCAGGACGTGCTTTGGGCACTATGAGTTTCTAGTGATGTCGTTCGGCCTTACGAATGCACCAGCCGTGTTCATGGATCTGATGAACCGGGTATTTCGGCCCTTCCTGTACCGATTCGTCATTGTCTTTATTGATGACATTTTGATATACTCTACGAGTCGGGAGGAGTACTTGAGAGCGGTGTTGGGTACGCTGGAGAAGAACCAGTTGTTCGCACAGTGCAAAAAGTGCGACTTTTGGCAGGAGGAAGTCAAGTTCCTCGGACATGTAGTGTCCAAGGATGGGATAGCAGTGGACCTTGCTAAGGTAGCCGCGGTTCAGGATTGGCAGCAGCCTGAATTGGTTACCGAGGTAAGGAGTTTCCTTGGTCTGGCTGGGTATTACAGGCGCTTCATTCGGGACTTCTCGAAGATTGCCAAACCATTATCTCAGTTGACCGGGAAGGACTTGAAGTTCGCCTGGAATGAGAAGGCGGAGGCAACTTTTAAGGAGCTGAAGGACAAGTTGACGTCCGCCCCTGTGCTAGTATTGCCAGAGCAAGGGGAGAAATACACGATATATACTGACGCGTCTCGCGTTGGTTTGGGTTGTGTCCTGATGCAGAAGGATAGGGTGATTTCGTATGCCTCGAGACAATTAAGGAAGCACGAGCAGAATTACCCTACACATGACCTAGAGTTGGCAGCCGTCATCTTTGCATTGAAGCTCTGGAGACATTACCTCTACGGAGAGGAGTTCGAGCTTTTCTGCGATCACAAGAGCCTTAAGTACATATTCACACAGCAAGACTTGAATATGAGACAACGCCGATGGATGGAGACTTTGAAGGACTTCAAGTTCGAGGTTTCCTACCATCCTGGCAAGGCGAACCTTGTGGCAGACGCGTTGAGCCGCAAGAAGACGATAACATTTGCGGCACCATTGATGATAGCTGAGTGGGACATGGTCGAGTTCGTACGGGACTTCGAGCAGAGACTCACTGTGAAGGAGCCATTTGAGTGTGTTGCGCACGTTCGGGAGCGGCCACTTATTGACGACAGGATTATTGTGGCCCAGGAGGGCGATATGCGGCTGTCTGAGCTTCGAGAGCAAGCTAGCGACGCCGAGGACTCCGAGTGGAGAGTTGGTTCTGATGGGGGTCTACGATTTCGTGGCCGCCTATGCGTTCCTGATGTGCGCGACTTGAGACGCGAGCTTCTCGAGTCTGCCCATAACTCGAAGCTTGCGATGTATCCTGGTAGCACGAAGATGTATCGGGATATGAGACGGACGTATTGGTGGGATAACATGAAGGCCCACATCGCTGAGTATGTGTCTCGATGTCTGACGTGCCAGCAGGTCAAGGCAGAACATCGCCGACCTCCTGGACTGCTTCAGCCCATGCCCATAGCAGAGTGGAAGTGGGACTTCATCTCCATAGATTTCATATCAGGGCTGCCGAAGACGAGGAAGGGACACGATTCCATTTGGGTGATTGTGGACCGGTTGACTAAATCGGCCCATTTCCTCCCTATCAGACTTACGAACTCTACAGATGAGCTGGCTAGATTGTACATCAGAGAGATCATCCGTCTGTATGGAGTTCCGTTGGAGATCGTGTCGGACAGAGACACTCGATTCACATCCATCTTCTGGACTCGTATCCAGGAGGCGATGTGTGTGAAGTTGAAGTTCAGTACGGCATTCCATCCTCATACTGATGGGCAGACAGAGCGGGTGAACCAGATTCTGGAGGATATGTTGCGGGCATGTGTGTTGGACTTTAAGGACAGCTGGGATGACTGTCTTCCATACGCAGAGTTCGCCTACAACAACAACTTCCAGGCGATTATTGGTATGACGCCATATGAGGCCCTATATGGTCGTCCTTGTAGAGCATCGCACTGTTGGGCTGAGGTTGGCGAGCGTAGTCTGATTGGCCCGGAGTTGGTACAGGCGACTACAGAGAAGGTCGACATTATCAGGCGTCGACTACTTACGGCACTGCAGCAGGCATAAGAGTTACGCCGATACGAGGCGGCGACCGCTTGAGTTCGAGGTCGGGGATCATGTGTTCCTTCGAGTTTCCCCTATGAAAGGAGTCCTTCGGTTTGGGAAGAAGGGGAAACTCACACCGAGGTTTATCGGTCCATTTCAGATACTGGATCGAGTGGGTGATGTGGCGTATCGTCTCGCTTTGCCCACGCCACTAACATCTGTACACAACGTATTTCATGTCTCTATGCTGAAGAAGTACGTTTCTGATCCTTCGCATATCATCAGATGGGAGCAGGTACAACTGAGCGAGGATGCTACGTATGAGTTGCGCCCGACGTATATCCTTGACAGGAAGGAGCAGGTACTGCGTAGCAAGGTCATTCCACTTGTGAAGGTACTATGGACACATCATTCCGAGGAGGAAGCTACTTGGGAGACTGAGGCCGAGGTCAGGAAGAACTACCTTCAGATTCTCGAGGAATACGAAAATGTATAAATTTCGAGGACGAAATTTTTGTTTAAGGGGGGTAGATTGTAACGACCCGTAAATTTTCGTACTTTGGCTCGAGTACCACCTAGACCAGAAATCAATTAGGATTAAATCCTATGGAAATTTAACAAAGTTAACTAAGTGCAAAACTCGATTAGCCATGAAATCCGTTGGGATCGCTTTAAATACGATCTGCAAGACCCAAAACTTGTCAAATCATTGACTCTAGGTTACCCTAAAGTTTAGGATCAAACTCATTTCCCGGCTGCTCTCGGGAATGAAATGAAACTTCGTAGTCAGTCTAGACCGCACATCGTAAGTCCGATTCAAACGAAGTTAAGGAACTAGGACCACCTCACTGGGCTTGACAACCACCTCTAAATCGAGTCCGGTCGATGTCCCACGGCTATTTGCTTCTTGAGTCCGTAGTGAGGGAGTGTGAAAATTACTCTTTCCTTTACAAAATAAATATCGGAATAGTGATGCGGCACCATTCGGTTGCGGATCAAGATAACAACTAGGCCGTCGGAATCGGACCAAATTACACCCTCGGATCGGGAAAAATTTCAGAACATTTACATGTACTTGGAATTTCGGATCGTGGCCCATGACCGTTGAATTGAAAGTGGTCCGCCCGTGTGATCTGGGAATCCGATCGAGTCGAAAACGTAATCCCACGTAGATCCATGAGTTGTGAGCTTAAGTCTGATGTTTGGCTCAAGGGAGGCCGCCAGAAACACTCTTTTGAGCTGGAAAAGTGCCGAAATACCTATAATAGTCGTACCTCTTGAACCAGAGTCTATTCCGGGGAGGTTTTTGGCTATATAAGGGCCTTAGAACAGCCCCTCTCACAGCCATACGAATTTGGGATAAAACCCTAGAGAGAGTGAGAAAAAGGAGAGAAAAGCTTGGGATTTGTGGGAGAATTTTCCTCCTACTGTTGTAGATCATCCAACGGGCCGCACCTCCCTTCCTTGACATTTTTCCGGCGGCACCGACTCTGTTTTAAGGTGAGAAACCCTAACCCTAGATCTGATTTGAGGTGTATAGGCTTTAGGTTATGAAATAGCTAACCGATTTCACTCCTTAGGCTAGAAAACTCCCGAATACGGAAGCTCATCCAACCTTGCTGATTCGTTGAGATTCCAAGGTGAAAGGTGAGGACTTTAGGTGTATAGGTTGCGGTTTTCAACGCTTTCAATGTCAGATAATGGTAGATTCATGATCTGTATGCAATTGCACATGTACAAAGTGCTTTCCGTTTTCTGTTTCGATTAAAATTGTAGAATTTGGAATTTCACATACTCTAGGTATTCGTATAAAATACCGTATATGTATTTTTTATGGAAATGTATTTGACATATTTATTTGTCGTATAGATATATGATGTATGGATAAAATACTCATTTGGCGAAAGGGTTCGCCTAAATACATGTTTACTAATATACACCATGTATATAGAAATACGGTATTGTAAGAAGTACCGTATACGTGTATATTTTAGCGATGTGTTTGTCATGATTAATTGTTGTATAAATATATTATGTGCGTATAAATTAATTTCTTGGGGAAAAGAATCGCCGTAATACATGTTCGCTTGTAAATACTATGTATGTTGAAATTGTGTATTCTAGAAATATCGTATACGTGTAAATTTTGGAAACGCAATTGTCATGATTATTTGCTGTATGATTACGATATACGTGGATAAAATGCTAGCTTAGCAAAAGAATAGCCCTAATACATGTTTTACTAATATACGTCATGTATGTTGAAATAGCGTACTCCAAGTGTTTGTGTAAATGCTTGTGAGAGTAAATGCTTGGATGTTTGCACCGTAGGTCGGTGCTGAGATGGAATTCTCGATTACCTTAGAGACATGTAGGATTTCCTCCATGTGGTTGTTTACTACAACCACTCACACATGATGTATATGTATTTGTATCCCTATCTGTATAGTGCTCTATTACATGCTTTATAACATGCTTTATATTATGCTTTATAACATGCTTTATATCATGCTTTATAACATGCTTTATGACATGCTTCCTAGCATGTTTGTGTTACTTTGTTTATCATGCTTAACTCCACATGCTATTGATGAGAACTGTTTGAGTTTGGGACTATGTCTATAGTCCAAACATTCGGTAATAGACTTGAGATTGTGGCTGAGATTCATGTCGCCACAATGGATGTGTCTGACGAACCCGAGTCGTACTTCGGTTGGCGATAGTGGTTGGCCACATGGAGTGCTTTTGCTCTTCACATCGCCCAACTTGTGCGCTCGAGCTAGTCAGACTCGTCAATTAACCCGATATGTCGAATGTGTGTTCACCATGTTTGGTCATTACTGTTTGAACCTAGGGTACCAAACTTACCAGTGGCAATCCCGTTAACCATGGTACCTCGATCCACTAAGACTCATGAGCCGGACATGGTGGTATGGGACACCGTGGCCGAGCTGTCGGCCTATGCTGGGGCCATGTGCCTCCCCGTAGTGACCATTGAGCAACCCAAACTCGTGAGCCGAATACGGTGGTATGGGACACTGTATTCGAGCTGTCGATACTTACGGTGAGAGCCGAGTACGGTGAGACCTGTACTCGTGTTGACGGACGACGAGTCCTCTGTAGTATCTTCGAGTATACTCCAAGGTCTGTGATTGGCGACGAGTCTTTCACAGCAACTAGAGTATGAGTTGAGCCGAGTACGGTGAGACCTGTATTCGAGCTGACGGCTAGTGATTGAGCCGAGTACGGTGAGACCTGTACTCGAGCTGACGGTCAACAATTGAGCCACATACGGTAAGATCTCGTATCCGTCTTGACGGTGACGAGCCCTTTGTGATGCCTTCGATACGCCTCTCAAACCATAATATCGTATGAGAATAACTAGGACTGACGACCCTATAATGGATCATGTTTGGGAATGATATAAGGGAGGTACCTTAGTTTCCTAATATTGCTGTTTGAAACGGACTAATAACAACTCGGAAATCATGCGCATCATTGCACCGCATGTGCCTAGTAGATGTGGGGCACTGAGGGAGTTATGCATTCGCGAACGTAAGATGTTGTCGCATGAGGGTGGTTTGGCAAGGGCATACATCATCATGTTATTTCATTCTTGCATTTATCAAGAGTAGTTAAACTTGTTTGATTTGTACTGCTTTATCATTACTGCTTGATTGAATTGATAACATGTTAACCTATGCTTTATTGTTCCACTGAGTTAGCTACTCACTCCCACGTTATGGGACGGTGTTTGCAACACCAACCAGACTCTGTTATAGGTATAGACGGCGCGACGGTTCAGGAGCCGGAGCCTGATTTCGACGAGGACCAGGATGAGTTCTCATTTATACAATACTCTGACGGCTATGCTTAAGCCGACTGCATTGCGGGGACTTCAGGACTCATCTTTTAGATTGTATTTTAATTTTTGATTCAAATAGTACATGTATTTGGGTACTCAGTTAGTGTTCATACTCTGGTGTTCACAAAAAGTTTTGTTTCTTTACATACCTTAAATATACAATTTCAGTCTTCCACTTGCCTTTATACAACTGAACTGGAGTATGAATTACTGTTTTTGGCATAATCTCATTCATGTTTATTGTTCTAACTCAGACAACATTTAACCATCATTATGTATGTTGCATAAGTGATGCGTTGGAACTCGGGAGTTGAGTTCATACTCGACCCCCGAATTTCAGGGCGTTATACCTCGAGTATACACTAGGACTATGCTAAGATGACGAGTCTTTTTATAGTGACCTCGAGTATAAACTAGGCCTGCGCTCAGGTGACGAGCCCCTCCGTAGCGACCTGAAACTGCCCATCGTATGTTACTAAGTAGGATTAACGACCCTAGAGGGATCATTGTTTGGGTCAATGATATAAATGGAGGTACCTTAGCTTTCCAAACTTACTGTATGAATAAGACTAATTAAGAACTTGACTAATCACGTACATGCACCGCATTGCATGTGCCTGTGGCGTTAGAGTTGAGCATAGTGGGAGTATTACATACGCGATCGTGAGATGATGTCGCAGAGGGAGTGCAAGCGAGGGCATACATCATTATCGCATCCTATCCTTGCATTAACAAGAGTACTTAGGGCATGATTGTTGTACTGCTTTATCATTACTGCTTGATTGAATTGATAACATGTTAACCTTTGCCTTATAGCTCCAGTGAGTTGATCACTCACTCCCACTTTGGGACGGTGTTTTAAAACACCAACTAGACTCTGTTGTAGTTTCAAATGACGATGATGCTTGCGAGATGGAGCCTATCTTCTACGACAACGACAAGGAGTTCTCCTACCTGCAAATCTCTGACGGGTCTATGTAGACCTGGAGTTGCGTCATTGGGGTTACAGGGACATGGATTAGATGACATTACATTCTTATTATTTTGTAATTTTGAAACTATACATGTAATCATTTAACCTGGCGACATGTTGATACTCTGGGGAATTACCACTTATATGCTTTATATATCTTTCACAGTCTTCCGCTTGCGTAATTTAAAAGTCTCTGGAGTATGATATGCTGTTTTAGTGTAATCCTATTTATGTTTCATGTGCTAATACAGACAACATAATCATCATTATCTATATTGCATAAGTGATGTGTTGGAACTCGAGAGTTGAGCTCCTGCTCGACCCCCGATTTTCAGGGCGTTACAGTCGGATTCCAACTGAAGCACAACCACAGGTCAGGCCCAGCGTCTGGGCCAGCAGTGGGCCGCACCTGAGCAAAGCTCAGTGGGCGGCATAACTAGGTCGAGCCAGAAAGCTCGGTCGCAGCTATGGGCAGCACATAAGCAGCACAGTGGGCCTAGGCTAAGCCCAACCTTAGTTTGGGCCCAGTTTGCATGGGTTTGGGCCCAATTTCATGGGTTGGATAAGTCCCAGATAGCCCACTTAATTGAGGTGGCCAAGGAGCATGGAGGCGGGCCTCATCATCATTGTATGGGAGAAATGATTGAACCGGGCATAGGTAGCTAGGAGTTGTCAAAATCATCCGTTAAATTCAATTATTAATCTCTTGTTAGGGAATGACCCTGGGTATTCAATCGGGTGACGTTGGATCGTAGATTGATCGCTAAAAAGGCGGAACTACATAAGGGAATCCAACCCGAAAGGTGATGATTTCTTCCCTTGAGCTTTCTATCTCTGAATCAGATCAAGGATAAGCTTTTACATTAACTATGAATGATGTCTCAAAGTTTAATTATTTGATTAGCTTACCTGAAAACATGTTTTAGAAGCGATAATCTATGATCATATATATCCAACTTGATTCCTCAAGTGACTCTTGAATTATATTTATATGAATACTTAAGTTTTACTTTGATTATTGAATCATGCCTTAGTCACTTAAGATATTTCATTACTTGATCTCTATGTCATTCTCACATACTATTGTATTGTTTGCAAGACACATATAAATTGAAACCTCTCTAGTCAAGGAGGGAAACCTCTATTTAAGAAAGGGAGTCCGTACTTAGTGTGTAACGAGATTGATTGTGCTAGAAATAGACCCTCAACATGGAGGTTATGTTAGTGGCAATTTAATTCATGAGATTTACCATTTATGTAGTGATTCCACCTACCTGACTATGGAATGAACCACTCAACATTTTTATCATCGTTGTTTATTCGCATTTGAAACATATATACCGACTCATTTTAATCGTTGTATTTAATATCTTCAACATTTCATTTCTACTCAGCATATGATGATAATTTCCCATACGTTGAGAATTGAGAGGCCACGTGTTGATGAGTTCTATCCACACCCTAAGACGGTAGACTCATGGGCCGGGATGGTGGAATGAGACACTATGTCCGAGTTATTAGCCTACGCTGGGTGACGAGCCCCCCATAGTGAAATTGAGCTTTATTAAACCAGCTGATTGTAATTGGACTAGTAATGGCCTGACTAATCATGCATATATGACATATTGGCAATGACGGGTGGATATTTCTGGATGTTGTAGCACGTGCCGTCTGGGTTATTGGGGGTATCATTTCGCTAGCTGCCATACCATCGACTATCGATTTACATACGTGATCTACGATGAGCAGTCATTATACAGTACATGATGTATGCACGTGATGTGCTTCACTAATGTCCAGCCTTTGCATGGATGATGAGCCCAACTACCGACTGGATGAGCATCCCCAGGTCGATGATGCATTCACACATCATGCATATAATAAGATCGCATTTTGTTATGTTTTGTTTGTCTAGTTGCTTTTATGCTATACTTGTCTGAGGTGACAGTGTGTAATCTTGAGGAAAATTCACACTGAGTTGGCCACTCATCCATCAAATATACAACCGTACAGGTAGTACAGGTGGCTTAGACGATATTCGTGTTCATATTGATGAGGAGCAGGGTACTATCGTCGATGATGCATGATTGTATTTGCTAAGGGTTGTTATAGGATTTTACAACTCAAGACTTGTTATAATTTACTTTGTTTCATGTATTAAATTGTTCATTCCTGTATCTATTGGTATGAGACATTGGTTTGTATAAGTCATTATGGGCAACCGCTCGGGTAATTTGAATGTATATGCAAGTTCCTTTATGTTTGGTTTATTCCTATTCCACTAAACTGCTCACTTTGGAAGGAAAAAAATATGTGTAATTTTGGCTCTCTAAAGATTAATACTCAAGTTTTTATAAAACGAGTCATATACTTGGGTTCCGAAAATACGGGGCGTTACACAAATGGACCACACTGAAAATAGCAGTGAGGATAATGATTTTCACCGTTAAAAAATTCGTAGGGCCCACCATAACATTTATTTTCCATCTAATTTGTCAATAAGGTTAAAAATACATGGATGAAGAGGAAAAACAAATTTCATATTAATATGAAACTTCCGTGATCTCCAAAAAGGTTTCAATGGTAAACATTCAATCCTCCACTGTTTTTCGCAGTGTGGTCCAACTGATCTTCAGATCTGTCTTATTTTTAGGCTCAAGCCTTAAGACAAACTCTCCAAATGGATGGACAGTTTGGATATAACACATACCTCATATTTTGACCCACAGACCAAACCCGATCTGAACCATACCCAACCCGATCCGACTCGGTTTCCCTGACCGAGTCAGACTCAGTTTGGGTCAGGCCAACCGTGCTATGAAAGATAAAAGATAAATTTAAAAGTAGATAAATTTATTTGGCTTAGGCTCTTCTTCAATTGTTCTTTTTATAATTTGTCAAAGCGGAAAAACCCTCGTGTGGGTTTCCTTGTTGATTATGGATCATTCATGTATCCATAATGCTTTTAGGATAAAAAAGTATTTGGATAGATCCGAAATTGTGAGCTTATCGAATCTTCTTCTCATAGTTGATCCATTTGATGGGAGATGTTCGTGGCCCATTCATCGTATTGATTAAGAAATCACTAATCTCAAACCTTAAATTGATCATGGACGCTCATCTGGTAGCCCACCTCTTGCACTTCTAATCGAGGTGTTGGATGGTCCAAATCAAACTATCTCCTGCATTTAACTTTGCTCCCCCGAAAATTAAGAGTGCTAGAAGGATTTGATATCAAATACTAATCTGTTATCATATAAGATCAAATATAGTTCTCTCATTCTCTTGATTCCAATTGAACCATAGCCAAAAGACTGAGTCACCAGGCTCTTCCATTATTTCAATCATGATTAATATATGGAAATAGGACCAGATATGATTGATGTGTCTGCGTCTCTTGATTTGGGACCAATCGATAGCCAAATTTGCAAGGATATCGGTTCGATCTCTAGATATTCAAAACTTTATTCGAACACTATAAACTCTTCAATGTCTCTAGAGAGATCTCCATTTGGAAATGATTGTGATAAAGGGCTTCATTAAGTGTATCATAGTAAGATGTACAAATAGAATATATTTTCTTAATGGGTCTTTTATAGACGAGTTTTTTCCGACTGTGAATCCCACCTTTTACCCACCGTCCTTTATGAACGCTCCCAAACTTTACTTTACAAAACTAAACTATTATGTATGGACACATTATTTGCGAACGAAAATACCCTTGCATTCACGGTGGCATCGCGGAACTTTGTTTTGTCCACGGTGGCACCATCCAATACTAGAAAAATGGACAAAGGCCGTAGCGAAATACATATGGCTACGGATTATAACCGTAGCCATTGGTAGCTTAGCTATTGCTTCATTAAATTCGTAGCCATTAGGGCTAAAAGTCGGGCGGGTTGGGTTGGGTCGGGTTGGTGCTCAACCCTAACCCAACCTAAGGTTCCTATACCTCAGCCCTAACCCAACCCAACCCAATCTCGGGTTGGGAATTCTCAACCCAAGCCCAACCCAACCGGGCTCGGGCGGGTTGATCGGGTTGGTCGAGTATACATGTTAATATTTTCGTTATTACATTAGTTTATTATATTTCAATATAGGATTATATATATATATATATATAATTTTATTAATTATATATGTGATTATTTGTCATAAAGAACTTTATTTGTTTTCTTTAAAAAAATATGCTAAACTATAGGACAACTACTCCTTTAAAAGTCATGTAACATAGCAAGCAATCTATTTGGGAGAGAGAAATCTGGCATATCTTGTTAGCTTGAGTCATTGGAATGACGTGGACAAATGAGACCTGTCATCACTAGTGTGCTTTCGACACAAACGATACACACTCAATTATAATTTATAAGTAACTTATATATTGATCGGGTTCGGGTTGGGTCGGGCAACCCGAGACCTCAACCCAAGCCCAATCCAAGTTTTATCGGGTTGGTGTTTGTATAGCCCAAGCTTGAGATCAGACCCGATATATCTTACCCAAGCCCAACCCAATGTCGGGTCGGTCACGGGTCGGTCGGGTTGAACCCGCCCAACTTTCAGCCCTAATAGCCATTAGCTTTATGGATACAGATCAAATCTATAACCATTGTTTCTGTAGTGAAAAGTACATACAACGAGGAATAATTGAGCGAGCCTAACATGTAATTGAGTGAGCTTCAAATGAAATTGAATGAGCCTAACATGAAATTAAACGAGCCTAACATGAAATTGAAAGAACCTAACATAAAATTCAACGAGCCTCAAAGGAAATAGAGTGAGGCAAACATGAAATTCAATGAGCCTTAAAGGAAATTAAGCGAGGCTAACATGAAATTCAACAAGCCTTAAGGGAAATTGAGTGAGGCAAACATGAAATTGAGTGAGGCAAACATGAAATTCAACGAGCCTTAAAGGAAATTGAGCAAGGCTAACATGGAATTTAACGAGCCTCAAGAGAAATTGAGCGGGCAAACATGAAATTCAGCGAGGCTAATATGAAATCGAGCAAGGCAAACATGAAATTCAACGAGCCTCAAAGGAAATTGAACGAGGCGAACATGAAATTCAACAAGCCTCAAAGGAAATTGAGTGAGTTTAACATGAAATTCAACAAGCCTCACGGGAATTTGAGCGAGGCTAACATGAAATTGAGCGAGGTTAACATGAAATTCAACGAGCTTCAAAGGAAATTGAGCGAGACAAACATGAAATTCAACGAGCCTCAAAGGAAATTGAGCGAGGCTAAAATGAAATTCAACGAGCCTCAAAGGAAATTGAGTGAGGCTAACATGCAATTGAGCGAGGCTATCATGAAATTAAATGAGTATAACTTGAAATTGAATGAGGCTAACATGAAATTGAGCAAGTTTCAAATGACATTGAATGACCCTATAATGAAATTAAGCGAGGCTAACTTGAAATTGAGTGAGCTTCAAATGAAATTAAACGAGCCCAACATGAAATTGAGCGAGCCAAACATGAAATTGAGTGAGCTTCAAATGAAATTGAACGAGCCTAACATGAAATTGAGTGATGCTAACATGAAATTGAACGAGTTTAACTTGAAATTGAGTGAGGCTAACATGAAATTGAGCAAGTTTCAAATGACATTAAACGAGCCTATAATGAAATTGAACGAGCTTCAAATGAAATTGAACGAGCCTAACATGAAATTGAGCGAGGCTAACATCAAATTCAATTTCATGTTAGGCTCGCTCAATTTCATTTGATACTTGTTCGAATGGATGTTAGCCTCGCTCAATTATCTTTAAGGCTCGTTGAATTTCATGTTTGCCTCGCTCAATTTCCTTTGAAGCTCGCTCATTTTTATATTAGCCTTGCTCAATTTCATGTTAGCCTCGCTTAATTTCAAGTTAGGCTTGTTCAATTTCTTTTAAAGCTTGCTTAATTTCAAGTTAAACTTGCTCAATTTCAAGTTAGCCTCGCTCAATTTCATGTTAGCCTCATTCAATTTCATTTGAAGCTTGCTCAATTTCATGTTAGGCTCGTTCAATTTCATTTAAAGCTCGTTCAATTTCAAGCTTGTCTTGCTTAATTTCAAGTTTGCCTTGCTCAATTTCATTTTAGGCTCATTCAATGTCATTTGAAGCTTGCTTAATTTCCTGCTAGCCTCGCTCAATTTCCTCTTAGCCTCGCTCAATTTCCTTTGAGGCTCGTTGAATTTCATGTTTGCCTCGCTTAATTTTATGTTAGCCTCGTTCAATTTTATGTTTGCCTCACTCAATTTCCCTTGAGGCTCGTTGAATTTAATGTTAGCCTCGCTCAATTTTCTTTGAGGCTCGTTGAATTTCATGTTTGCTTCACTCAATTTCATGTTAGCCTCGCTAAATTTCATGTTTGCCTCACTTAATTTCCTTTGAGGCTTGTTGAATTTCATGTTTGACTTGCTCAATTTTCCTTGAGGCTCATTGAATTTCATGTTAGCCTAGCTCAATTTCCTTCGAGGCTCGTTGAATTTCATGTTTTCCTCGTTCAATTTTTCCTGAGGCTCGTTCAATTTCATATTAGGCTTGTTCAATTTCATTTGAAGCTCGCTCAATTATCCATAGTTATATGTACTGTTCGCTATAGAAGCAATGGCTATGTTACCAATGACTACGGTTATAATTCGTAGCCATAGGCCTTTAGCTACGGCCATTTTCCCTTTTATGGTATTGGACGGTGTCACCGTGATATCCACGGTGAAACCATGGATAAGACAGAGTTCCACGGTGCCACCTTGAATGTAAGGATATTTTCATCCTACAAATAGTGTGTCCGTACATAATGGTTTAGTTTTGAAAAATAAAATTTGAGAGCGTTCAGAAAAAACTGTTGGCAAAAGGTGGGATTTACAATCTTAAAAAACCTTTTATAGACATGCTCAGTGTGTTGTCCCATTTTAACCATCCATTTTATACCAGGAGCAAGACAACAACGATAATCTAATATATGTAATTTTAGGCTATTCTCCATTCCAACGGGGTCCACTCTCTTTTATGTCTAAATTGCCATTCGGGGCATACATCCCATCCGAGGTCTAACTTAATCCACTCCCGTTAATGAGGTATAATTCACCACAGATGATTTGAAGATACAAAACAATAGGGCTGTCAACGGGCCTGAAGTAGGTTTTGGCCCGGATTTCAAACTATTTGGGCTGGACTGTTGAGCTAGCCTTATTTTAGGCCTGAGCGTGGCCAACCGACACCCCCAAAAAACAATCTCATCCAAAACTTAGGTGGGCTACACCACGTGAACTTAGACATTGTAAGAGAAATTTTACACTGATACAATATGGTGGCCCCACAGAGCTTGAGTGCTTTACTTAGCTGCATGAAACGGGTGTCGTAGACCAACGACTAGAGTTAGGGGTGTACATCGAGTCGAGCTGGCCTTAGCTCGACTTGGCTCGACCACTAGCTAACCTTAGCTCGAACTCAGCTCGGCTCATTTCTCGAGCCTGACTGACCAGCTCGGCTCGGTTTGGTTAGTAGCTCGAGCTAGTGCGAGCCGAGTTCGAGACAAGATTGAGCCAAGTTCTCATGTGCAGCATTTTCACAAACACGCACCTTCAAAATCTCACTGTATGTAAAACAACAGTTATAGTTTTACAGGTATTTTATCAAACACATCTACATACCTTCCTTGCCACGAGCCACACATCGTTGAGTCATTTCATCCAACACTTGGGGAGCAACAATAATATCAAAGTACCTGAGTCATCGAACTGGTCCCATCGGAGTTCGATTCGAGCCGGGTTTGATTCGAGTCGAGCCGAGTCGAGCTGGGCCATCTCGAACTCGGCTCGAACTCATTTTGGAGCTCAAAAAATCAGCTTGAACTTAGCTCTGAACTAAGCTTTTTTGAGTCGAGTCGAGTCGAGCGAGCTAACCGAGCTAGCTCGGTTCGTGTACACCTCTACCCGAATGTAGTCACCATTATTCGTTTTAATCAGTTAATGTATGCCACGTGTACAATTTCAAGCGCCTGAACATGAAGCGCCATACTCCGACGTAGTATGAAATAACTCCACCGTAATCAAATTCCTCTCCCAAAAAAAAAAAAAAAAAAACCCTCGCAGCGCAACGACACCTCCTTCTCAAAACAGCAGCAGCAGAAGAAAATGGAGGAAGAAAAACCCCAGCAAAATGACAAAAATGCCTCTGCATTTCCAGCAGGAAGGGTGAAGAAGATGGTGAAGCTGGACGGAGAAATCGATAAGGTGAGTTCAGAAGCCCTTTTTCTCATCTCTCTTTCCACCGACCTATTTCTCGAATTTCTTGCCGAGAAATCGATGGAGGTTGCTGTCCAAAAGAAGCGGAAGATTATAAAGCTCGATCATCTCAGATCGGCTGCAAGGAAGCATCAGCCCACCCACGATTTCCTCCTCGACTCCCTCCCAATCCCTTCCCGGCCATCTGTTCCCGATTCCACGGCCCAGATCAAATCCCGCCGTCCTGTCGAGAAGCCGCTTCCGCCCGGTGCTCGCCGCATTGATGCTTTCTTCTCCAAATCTGCAGATGTCGCTGAGTGATTTTGAGAGCCGGTCTCGTTCTCTGTCTTCTCTCTTTTCTTTTCTTGAATTTTATGTGTAATGGCAGTGGAAACTGGAAATATCCTTCCTTTTTGGGGCTAAACCTTTCTGGGTTTTGGAAAAGAAAAGGAATTAACGGTCCTGATCATAAATCAAAAGCTCAATTCAAAACTCAACTGATTCGACTTGACTCAGTGAGAAACTTGTCGTCATTTTTTTTTTTTTTTTTTTTTTTTTTTTTTTTTTTTTTTTTTTTTTATTTTATCTCGATCATCTCATGGATTTTTTTAGTTGCGTGGATTTGAGTCAGGGGGTCGTTTGGCAACCTGAAATTTTGGAATTGCTTCGGATTTCAATTTCAGGAATTTCTGGTGGACGGGCTTGGAATGCTTACATTGAGTTATTGCTCCACATTGTAGGTATTTTGAATCCATGGGATTCATGTAGATGGGTTTAACAAAATGGCATATTTTGTGCCAAGATTTCTTATGTGCTTATAACATTTTGGAATGATTCTTTCTTATTTATTTATTTATTTATATAGGTTAGCTTGTTAGTACACACTCCACTGTTAGCCACACCCTACTTGGGAATCGATACCAAGACCTTAGTGTTGAAATGCGGTTATTTTCACCCAGTCTACCATTTTCGAATGATTCCTTACTCCAAGCTTTGCTTGGTGTGAATATACAACTTCCTACTTATAACTAACTTATAGGTCACTCAAACAAAAAAACTTACCTGTAAGTGACTTACAACTTACATCTAAACAGGATTACTTGTAACTGACTTGTAAGTGACTTACTTGTAAGCCACTTAAACTTAAAGAACTTACATGCATCCAAACAGGCCCTAAACTGTGTTTGGATGCTGAGAAGTGGGGTTTGGACTCGGTAAGCAATTAAAAAAAACAACTGTTGGGCTGGAATTTGCAAACCACTGTCTGTCCAGGAATTGAGAAGTGGGTCTTTTGTTGTAATTGTACTGCAATTACACCTGGAATTCAATTCTCACATTTTAAGCCCCTGGAGGCTAGAATTTGCCGAAATAATTTGGGTTCCAAATCCAGATACCCCAAAAGATCCTTCCGAGTTCTATTAGTGCCTTTGTTGCGTCAAATAACTCCCTAAAATGATTTAATTTAAAAATGCTGCCTGACTGTATTATGTCGGGAAAATAGGTCGATTAATATTTTTCAGGGAAAAAAACAGTTTGGGATAGTCGCCTGCTTTCGATGGTGCCTTGCTGTGAAAGTATGACATTCATATATCAGCCCCATTAGGCATTTTTGTGGGCTGCATTAGCATTCTAACTGTTCCTAATGTAGCCAACAATATGGTGGCGTTGTCATCCAAAATATCAGTTTAATGGATTTTTCAGTAGCATGCAAACATGCCCAACTTTTCATTTTGTGAATTTATGGTCTGTTTGTAGTATAAATCATTTTCCATTTCAGGATCTCCATTTAAGCCCATGGTTTGATGATTGGAACCGTTCATGTTTTGGATGCTATGCAAGAGGGGCGATCATAAGAAACATTCGCTAAACAAGTGATTTTGACCATCACTATCTGTATATGGCTTTAGAATATTGAAGAGAAATTTTAGTTGCTCTTATTCAACTCCAAGAATCCAATGTCAAGATCATATCATTGAAGTGTTATTATTGGACCATAGCATTTTTTATGCTATCATTGGGAGCATGGATGGTTCAGATCACTTGACCATCTCTACATGTGCGCCCAACAGACTAGCGCGTGCTGGCCATCCTGAGTCGCGACATAGGCAAAATGAACTAGAAAGTCAGGGCATTCGCTTGTCAAGTGGGCCACACTGGCAAGGTGAATATGGACTATTGGCAAGTTTTTCTAAAAGGTCCATTGTCTCCTCACATTCATGGCTCTCCGGATGAGTTGGGCAAATTTGATTATCAAGAAACATCATCTATCAGGTGAGTCCTGTTAGGATAGGATCTGTACCTATGTGTTGTACATAGGTACCTATGTGTTGTACATAGGTATATTATCTGTTAAGATACAGGTAATCTGCATGCATTCCCTTCTAGTGAAAAGCTGCAGAATTGTCGCCTCGGAGTGCTATCTTAAAACAATCAATCCACACAATCATCAATATCCATGAATTTTTGACCTCCATATCCACCATCTTCTTTAGGTTACCCATCTTATTATGATGCAGTGCCTCCTGTACCTCATTCAATAGTAGATCATTCACAGAGCATGGGAGGTACCCCGTGGGCCTTAAATTTGCCAGTACCTCAGCCTGTTTCATGTGCAGCATCAGCAAGAAATGCTGCTGATGTGGGAGTATCACAGATTCACAAGTTCATCCCAGAGACGAAGTGATGCAGATCAATCATCCTTGCCATTTTCAGCACGAAATTAAGCAGGTCACACTCTGCTCTGCTGCGTTTGTTTGATGAAATGGTTGGAACTGCTGAATTCTGAATGGTTTCTTTGAATCAGCATTATAATGTTATGCCCATAGTAGTTGCTACAATTCTTCCCTAAAATACCCAAAAGTAGAGCTTGTGATAAATCAAATGTTGTCTTTTTCTAGCAGTGGCATATTTCATTGGTTGTGCATTTGCAATGTTTTATCTCTACATTTAGCAGAGGATGTCACCATGTCATTATGTCGGGATGAACATAATGCTGCATGGGGCACACTAACACACGGGGTAATAATCCTATGGTTATGGTAGCATCGACATTTGTTGGACCCACCTTGATGTGTGCACCAGATCCTTTCATCCCAACTATCCACCAGGTATGCCCTTCAATGCTAGACCATGGCGTAAAAAATCAGCTTGATTGGAAAATCAGGTGGGCCACACCACAAGGAACAGCTGGGAAGGGACGGCCAACAAATAAAACCTTTTAAATTGTTTGTGGGGCCCACGATGTTGTGTTTGTGCCATCTCTCGTGATCTGGTGCAGCCCACAAGGATGAAGGGTCTCACAAAAAATAAGGTCATTCCAAGGGTGTTTCTTAGGCATGTGCTTGACTTGCATTTAACAACTACTATTTCACAGGGTTATTTCTGTGCTGGAGACCTACACACTGGAACGAGATGAACCACCTCCCACAATAAAGACCTGTTGAAGCATTCATGACTAATTCTAAGCCCAACCTTAATTGCTTCCAAGTTCCAACTCTGCGCAGTTTGAATCTCTACTATTTGTCTGACCAGAGAACACGAGCTACTTTATCATCCCCTGCACAACAATACTGATACCAGAATATCACGCGTCTCTCTATGAAAACTCATCAGCATTCATTTTTTGCCACCTGAGTGGTGGTGGTGAAGACTGTCTGTTCCGTATATGATGTTATTGAATTTGAGCTCGGGTGACTGTGAGGATTACTGCTGATGCCAGTGCAGATGAAGAGTTCAAGAGCAATGAGGGAAGGCTAGAGGTAAACATGCTCTTGAGATTTGGAAATGATGTGTGAGTCTTACTTGCATATTGTAGCCTTTCATATCATGGATGGTATGAACTTACATTTTGTATTAACAATGTTTATTAGGAGCACCTTACCTCTCATTAACATATCTTTACCTCTTTCTTTTTTGATGGAATAGAAATAGGAGCAATGCCCTTTGTGCCCTGGACAATTCCTTTTAAATTGTTGAACTGGATGTTTGTGCCCACGTCTTTGTTTGGGATTTGTGGAAAATGCCAACTCACATACTAATCCATATAGTTCTCCTTTGAATAGCTGCTCGACCTAATCATTATTGCGCTCTTTCAGGTCACTTTCATAGTGAACTGGGCCACTGAAAGTTTCTGTTGGGGGAAGGTTTACTAAAATGTCATAGCACCCATTATTTTTTATGAAAGGTCATAGCACAAACTATAGTGACCGTTATGCATGAAATTGTTACTCTACATGATGTTATGTTGGATACACATGTTAAATAATGACCACTATTGTTGTTGTCGTCGAATGGTAAGGAAAGCAATTTATTAGTAACAAACAGAAGGTATGCACTTAAAACCAAATCAAGGAGAAAGAACGGTGATGGATCATCCTCCCCCTGATAGTATAGAAACAACAACTACAAGACCCTATTAGATCCTCTCTATTACAACCGACAAATGGAGCAAGCCTCACAGCCCAAGATATCACCCCACCCCTGGACATTTGGAATACTACTTTCAGCTCCAATCTATTGTTGAAGACCTCATTACTAGGTTTTTTTTTTTTTTTTTTTTTTTTTCCTGGATTGCCAGAATCATCGCCAATAGGGTTATACGTCATAACACCCTCTTTATTTTGCCCTGAGCACTTCAGTTCCTGGTTAGAAAGATGTTTGAGATCAATCCTAGTATCACCCATGCCACCTTAGAGAGGGCCAAGAGGCTCCTCCAAACATATAAAGCCACCTTGGAGTGAATAAACAGGCAGTATATTGATTCTGTGTCCCTCAGTCACAAGATTCATGCATTCGTGATTTTCATACTTCTGCCATGTAGATGGTTGATGGCAAGGACATTATCTTTACTAACCATCCAAATGCCGCTATTCTGTGTGGACCGGGACAATGCCAGACCTGAGCCAGCGCAACACCCTAACCCCAACTTCAGGGTGAGAAAATAATGGTTGTTAGTTTCAAAATAACAGCTTCTAGTAATGGGCGTTATATGACAGAAGAAAGTTCATTTCTTACAAAGTACACTTCTAGTAGTGGACATTATATACCAGAAGAATAGTCATTTCTTACAAAGGACACTTTCTTTTAGTATAATGACAATACTCTGTGGTATGCAGCATTGTTTCCATTGAAAACAGTTGTTATCTTCTCTTGGGTCAGATGTTTCAGTGTTTGAATTTCCTGTTTTTCCATATTGTAAGTTCATCATAAGTTTGCAACACTTTCTAAACCTTGGTTGGGTATATCAGGTGGTCGTTTTTGCAGCTTCCTGATTGAGTTAGAGCCTCAATAAAGCACTACCAATCTCGAATTGGATGAACATTTCATCTATGGCCTTCTTTTGGCTTCTTTATGTATGACAGTTATTTTGAGGCTCTAAGCTTCTTGTTGGAGGTTGGCAGGGTCAAAATGCGAAGGCATTCCAGGGTCATGCATAGTTCTAAAACTCTGACTTGACTCGGAACTGGGCTGCGTTGAGTAAATTGAGCCAAGTCACTATGGAACTCGCTAACGAGTTCAACTCGGTTCAGACATGACATGACTTAATGAGTTGGTTTGCCTACTCGGTTTAGTCGACACGACTCGAACTGAATCACTCGACATCAGGCAGTTGGTGGGACTCAAAATCACAATCCCAAGCAGTAAAGGCAACAATGCCTGCCAACAGGCCAAATGCTATTTTGGTGATATTGCTTGCTTATTTTTATACTCAATGCTTTTCCAACTGCTGATTATTAGTAAAATCTTATCTGTGGTTTAGTTATTAAATATCGAGTCGAGTAAAATCGAGTCTTTGAGTTGACCCAACCTAACTGGATATCAAATCGAGTTTTAAAACTATGCTGTTGTGCTGTCCCTACCTAAACATCACATTCAAAAGGGTAGAAGATGACATATATGGCATCGTCATTATCCATGGAGAAGTGGGCAGAGTTCAGTAATGGACCAGATCATCAGTCAATGGTGATGCCAGTTTGTTCTGGCCCATTCTACAAAATCCATGCATTGTATCAGGTTCCTATCTTGACCCAGTTATTTGCTAATTTAGTGGATGTTGGCATTTGCAATTAGTGAAAAGCTACTGCAGTTCACACTAGAGGAATTATATAGGGGGACTTATCCTTTTATGTATGGGTCTGCAGACGACAACGGTATCCTTAACTTTGCATGATGGCTATAGAAAAATTGGAGCTTGTGATTTGTACTGGATCATTCTCTTTGTAGTTTATATCAATCTTGTTACCAAAGCCACTGGCTTGAGTTGGTAGGGTTTTTATTGTAGTTTCTCGCCATTTTGGTGCTTTTGTAATAAAAACTGCATTACCTCTAAATAAGAAGGAATCATTACTGAATTGTTGCATCTGAAACCTGCTGCATGCTATTCCTTGAACCCTCATCATATGAGGCGATGGCGCGGACCATCTAAGCAATGCTATTCCTTGAACCCTCATCATATGAGGCTATGGCAAGGACCATCTAAGCTAAGCTAATGGGTGGTTTGGTTGTGATTCTTCACGCTATCTCTATATGTCTGTCACTCTTACAAGAGATGGTGGGGTATGTTTGTTGGCTTTTCTTGTTAATATTTTGAAGGAAATGAATATACAATATAATTGTTATGTTTCTTCCATTTGTTTCTAGATATAGGATCCCCTCCTGTTTCTATAGAGTGACTGGATCTGTTTCATGCCTGCTACCATTTAAGTAAATACTATTTGTTTTGTTAATTTGAGGAACTAATCCATGCACTGCCATTGATGGGCCAATGGTTGGAGATTGGTGTGTAAACAGGTGTTCGTAAGCATTCTATTAAGGGGTTCGGAAGTTTAATTGTCGGTAAGAAAATGATGATGGATTTGATTTGAACTTCAATTACCACAGTTTTTTTTTTTTTTTTGGGGGGGGGGGGGGTGTTGTGGTGGTTCTATGATTTGAGCACTTGATTAAATGGTCATCCAAGGAACATTGTAATGTGGAATTTGGTACCAATGAAATGTAGGATTAATTAACATTTTGTCATCCTTATAGAAATGCCCCTTTGCAACCAGGGTAAAGGCCATCCCAAGAACAGACAGAATAAGCCTTCAGAAAATGAGGAATTCTAGGATACTGCAGATCGGTGGGGGGTTTATTTATTTATTGTTTGTTTGTTTGTTCTATGACCCACCCAAGGAGCAATTCCTTGATTAAATGGTCATCCAAGGAACATGGTATGTGGAATTTGGTACCAATGAAATGTAGGATTAATTAACATTTTGTCATCCTTATAGAAATGCCCCTTTGCAACCAGGGTAAAGGCCATCCCAAGAACAGACAGAATAAGCCTTCAGAAAATGAGGAATTCTAGGATACTGCAGATCGGTGGGGGGTTTATTTATTTATTGTTTGTTTGTTTGTTTGTTTGTTCTGACAATTGAATGAATATCATACATGCTGATTAAATTGTATGCTTGATTATGCTTATTTCTTGTTTCTATCAAAATGAGGTTATGAAATTGGATTGTCATTTGAATTCAATATGTAAGAGTGAAGTTATACCATATTTAGAAAATGGATAGCTGCCCCGAGAAGGTAAATTTGATTAGGGTTGTAAGGTCTAAAAGGAGGGTAAGAGCAAGATCTAAACAAACCAGGATTACGCTAATGAGAAGTGATATCTTTCAATGATTGAAGATAGTTTTGGTTAAAATAGTAAAAAAAAATCCAAATATTTTCTTAAGTAGCTTGGATGAAGCTATGATGATGATTTAAATTTTGATAAATTAAGGAAATTTGGAGATGAGAAATCATTGCCATATGAGATTGCAAGTCAAAAGAGGGAAGACGGTCTGTCCTTTGGCGAAGCAATGAGGTACCCTTTCCCAAGAATGGAAGTAGGGAAAGATTTCTCTTTGCTAGTTAGAGTGAGAAAGGGACTGAATTTCTATCATCTACATACTACCCTCAAGCTTCATTTTCATCTATTTGATGCTTTAATTTTCTCCCACTTTAGAGAGTTAAAGAGAAACAGTGTGCGAAGGTGGAGCGATAGTAGGGTTGTCGACGGGCCGGGTTTGGGCCGGGCCAAGCTGCAGCGATAGTAGGCCCATTTTAGGGTTTCCAAGCCTAGCCTAGCCTAGCCTAGCCTGCCTGCATTGTCCAAGATAGGTCAGAGCCTGGCCTGGGCCTGTGATGAGCCAAAATAGTCGCCCAAGCTCTCTCAGGTAGATCACTGGCTACAAAACAAATATGAGCTAGAGCAACTGAATAAATGAAGATTTTTGCATATTATGTATGTTACAAAATTGCATTTGCAAACCCTAAAACGCTGGCCTGAATGCCGTTGTATATGGTCCAAACCTGTCCCAATTGAGAAATGGGCCTTAATTTTGAAACATGATCTGGGCCCTCAGCCTGATACTCTAGCCCAAGCCTGTCTGAGAGTCCAACTGGCCAGCCCAGCCTTTGACAGCCCTAAGCTATAGGATATGAGTTCTATTATTGTAGTTTATTTTCTATAGCTATCGGATTCCTTGAGATTCATTTTATGAGGAATTTAAGGTAACATACTAACCCCACATTGTGGTTTTGTTTAAAAAATAAGACAAAAATTAGTCAATTGAATCTTAAAGTTGGGCTGGTAATAAGGAGGTGAGATGTCTCATTGTCATTGTCCACTCACATTAAATGCATTTATTTTCTTGGACTACATAAGCTAGAGGACCTCTACTTCAAGACTGTATAGTGGTCATGTGTTTGATATCATTATCTGGATTATTATCTTTAATACGGTTGTCCTTCAAGAAAATGTTTTTGTTACATTATCATGGTGGACAACTCAGTTTTTAAATCCCTTGTTCCAGGTAGGACTAATCTTTTGGATGATATGTGGAGGAAGTTACTTTCTTGACCCATCCTAATTAGATTATGGAATTAGATAAATTCTTGGATTTAAGAATGGGCATGATCCCACAGGTGCATGTTTTTTCATAGTTTAAAAACATGAAACCTCAACACGAAACCCAATTGAGTCAAGTCGATTAAAAAACTCGGGCGAGTTTCTTGAAAACTCACAACTGTTTTTCTGAGTTTCTGAGTTATGACTGGATCGAGTTTTTCTTAAGTCTTGTTGAAGTCTGGTCGAGACGAGTCGATTTCTTAAACTATAGATAAAGGAGTGTATTTTGATTCGTATAAAAAAATTATGAACAATGTGGATGGTTACCATGTTTGTGTGGACGCAGATTGGGTACTATTCCACCCGATCTTCCTAGAGACGGATGGTCCTGCCAGGGTTCTGTGGGGCTCACCAAGATGTATATATATATATTTTATCCATGCCATATTGTCATCCATCTATTTTGAAAAATCATTTTAGGGCATGAGCCCCAAAAAGAGGCAGATTGAAGGCTAGGCTCAAGTGGACCACATCACATGAAGTAGTGGGGATTGAAAGCCTACCATTGAAAACTTTTTGGGGGAACAAAAGTTTTGAATCAAGCTGATATTTATGTTTACCCTTCATTTAGGGCACATATGACCTTATGAACAGGTTGGATGACATAAACATCATGGTGGGGCCTAAGGAAGTTTTCATAGGAGTTCAATCCCTATTGTTTACCGTGGTGTGGCCAACTTGAGTCTTCAATTGCCTCCTTTTTAGGCTCATGCCCTAAAATGATCCGTAAAAATAGATGGACAAAGTGGATTAAAAATATACATCATAGTGGCCCACACAGAGCCCTTGATCGGGCCGTTCATCTCTAGCTAGGTCTTGTTGGCGGTAGTACTTAATCCACTTCCTTTAATTTTCACATATGTCCCATAATGAATCAGTTTTCCTTGTTTCTGGCTCCTTAACTCAGTGGTAAACAGACCCTCTTTTAACATTGGTGGCGGTTGGGTGTTGGTTAATATATATATTATCCACTTTTTTATTTTTCGGATGATGAAAATGTCCCCGTGCCACAGCTGCCGCTGGTATGGTAGGCTCTCGCCTCGGGAAGTGAAAGGTTCTTTTAAAAAGGTCCATGACCCCCATCCAAAACTGAAATTTGGCCTACCCCTTGGTTAATATGATTTGTTCATTTTAATCGGACAACCATGAACCCATGAAAGGGTCTTTCTAGTTCTATGTCTGAAGCTATCTATGACCCACCACTACACTAATGTTGTGTATTAATTTTGAATTATTTTCTCCCGTGTGGTCCATCTATGATGAGTTTTGCCTTCAAGCATGGGCTGGAGACATGAACTTAAAACTCCATACATGTGGACGAGATGGATTTGCTTCTAGATAACTTAATGAGCCCCACATAAGATGTGAATGAGTTTAAAACGTGGGGCCCTTTTGCACAAGGGCCATTTAGTCGTTTACTTCTTCATTCATTGCTTTTCTCTGCAAGAGGGGAGGATGATGTTTTTTTTTTTTCTCTCCATTCCTTCTTCATTCTTCCTTCCTCGGTTTCCTTTATAGTTATTTTTAATTAATTAATTTTTTTTTAAATTTTAAATTTGGTATAAATGGTGGAAGTTTGTGAAAGAGAATACAGTGTGAAAGAATACTATAATGGATGACTTTTTATAATGAAAGGATATTGTGATGGAAAATTTTTGTAATGGATGAATTTGATGAACATTGGAATAGATGACTCATGTAATAGATGATTTTTTTATAATGGAAGAATGCTAAGATGGAAGTATATTGTAATGGATAAATGTTGAATGGTGGATCATGATACTTATTGTGAATCGCTCATATTCAGCATGGATCATCGGCATTTTCACTATTGATCGCCGATATTCAGTGTAGATTATCGATATTCACTGTGGACAACTGATATTAAGAGTAGATTGCCAATATTCATTGTGGACCACAAATAGTAAGAGCATACTACTGATATTCACTATGGATAACTGATATTTTCATTGTAATTGCAGATATTCACTATGGGGTATACGTCGAACGAAAATGGCCATAACTCCCTCCTTACATGTTTGATTTAGGTGATCTTATGCTCGTTGGAAAGATAATTTGATGAAATTTTAAATGGATTTAAAATCATATCATTTGGCACCATTTAATTGCCCAAAAGCTGGCCCAAAGTTCATAATCCATTATGAATTTTTTATATTCACCAAGCCTACTTTTGGGCTTACTTTTAGGTAGTTAAATGGTGTCAAAATAAGATAATTACAAAGCTATTTGAAAGTTCATCAAATTACTTTTCCAACGAGCATAAGATCACCCAAATTAGACATGTAACGAGGGAGTTATGGTCGTTTTTGCCTGATCGATACCCCACAATGATCCTGATGAACTTTGGGTCCACATTTGAGTAATAAATAGTGTCCAATCGAGATGATTCCAAATCCATTTGAAACTTCATGTAATTACCATTCTAACAAGTACAAGATCACCAAAATCGAACATGTAACGAGGGAGTTATGACTATTTTCGTCGGACGTGTACCCTAAAGTGAATATTTGCGATCATAGTGGAAATATTAGTGGTCCACAGTAAATATCAGCTGTCCGCTCTTAATATTTGTGGTCCACAGTGAATATCAGCAGTCCATAGTGAATATCAATGATCTATACTAAATATCGATGATCTATAATAAAAATATTAACGATTCACAGTAAGTATCGATGATTCACCATACAACATTCATCTATTATAACATATCTCCATTACAAAAATTCATCCATTACAAGAGTCACCAATTCCAATGTTCATTCATCAATTGCAAAAGTCATACATTACAACATTCTTTTATTACAAAACTTATCCATCATAATATCATTTCATTATAAAAAGTCGTCTATTACAATATTCTTCTACACCCTCTTTCCTTTCACAAACTCCCACCATTCATACCAAATTTTAACAAAAAAACCTAAAAAAAAAACTATAAAGTAAACCAAGAAAGAAAGAAGGAAGAAGAAAGGGAGTGAAAAAACACCATCCTTCTCTCCCGCGAAAAAGCAAATAAAGAAGGAAACTGTCAAATAGCCTTAGTGTGGAAGGGCCCCACGTTTTGAACCTAACCATATCTTATATGTGGCCCACTGGGTTGTCTAGAAGCAAATTCATCCCGTTCACATATACGGGATTTTAATTTCATGTCGTCGGCCCAAGTTTGTTGGCAAAATTCATCATAGATGGATCACACTGGAGAAATCAATTTAAAATTAATGCATAAAATTAGTGTAGTTGTAGGCCATAAATAGCTTCAAACATAGAACTGAAAAGATCATTCAGTGGGTTATGATTATTATATTAAAATGAACGAATTGGATTGGCCAAGGGGTGGGCCGAATTTTAGCTTTGGGTGGGACCCACATCCCATTTTAAAAGGACAATTCACTTCTCAAGGCAAGAGCTTGTCGTACCATGGACAGCTATGGCAGAGGGGCATTTTCGTTATCTGAAAAATGAAAAAACAGATTCAAAACTAAAATTCCTTATTCTCGTCCATACGGGTTTCTGCCACAATCATGTCGCCTTATGAGGCTATGGAGACAAAAAAAACCATGGATACACACACACACACATAGATGAATGCTCACCTACGCACCTTCTTAGGTAAGTACCCGTGTGCACCTTTGCACATGTGTCATGGGCACATAATCTGAATGGTCCACGTGATGTGGTACCCCTTGAATCTCTATGAGCCCAATTTTCAGCATGATTCAAAACTCTAGTGGGCTATAACAAAGAGAAATGCAAATCAAGGGAGGAAACTATTTCCTTTTTCCATGACCCACCATAGTTTTTTATTAGGCTAAAATTTGGGCTTGTGAGATTTCAATGGGTGCCGCATCACGTGGACCATCCAGATTCTATGCCCATGACAAGTGTGCAAAGGCGCGCACAGGTGCTCATGTAAGAAGAAGGTGCGTAGGTGAGCATTCCTCTCTCTCTCTCTCTCTCTCTCTCTCTCTCTATATATATATATATATATATATATATATACTTGCATATATATATCTCTCTCTCTCTCTCTCTCTATATATATATATATATATACAAAACTCGGTGGGCCAGTGAAATGCATTTCTCTTTGTTATGGCTCACCAGAGTCATGGATCACTGAAAATTGGGCCTAAGCATTTCAAGGAGTGCGGCATCACTTGGACCGTTCATATTTTGTGCACATGACACGGTGTCATGAGATCTCATATAATATATTTTGATGCAAAACGTGATGTGATTAACACTTTTTGATACGTGATGTGAGCATAAAATCTGAATGGTCTATTAGATGAATCACATCATGAAACCCCGGAAAAAATTAGCTTGATCAAGAAATCTGGTGGGCCTTAACAAAGTGAGAGGAAATTCTCTTATTTGATTTACCTCTCACTTTGCTATGGCCCACTAAAATTTTGAACTGGGCTAAGTTTTAGGCCACATGGGTTTCATAATATGACTTATCTAGTTGACCGTTGGAATTACATATACATGTCATGTGAGATGAGTTCTAAAAAATTGCTCATGAGTTCTCATAAAAACCGAGTTCACCGGTGAGCATTACTCTCTCTCTCTCTCTCTCTCTCTCTCTCTCTCTCTCTCTCTCTATATATATATATATATATATATATATATATATATATATAAAATGCAAATTGCATGTGCGAATGATGCTCCGATAAAACAATCCCTTAATGTCAAAGTATATTTATTTTCTCTTTCTCATACACACATGACATTACTATAATTTTTTATACATTGAAGGGGCCAAAGGTCATGATGCCAACAAGATGTGACATGTAGTCCCGTGTCTTTGAACAATATGCACCAATATGACAAATATTGTTGAGATTTTAAAATTCATGAAATAATATCATAGAGCGAAGATCTAACCAACGACTTAATTGTAATTATATTTCTATTTGTATTTGGAAAAAAATGTATAACATAAATTCAGAAGTGAGTCTAGATTGATAGTGTTATACATTGTATTCTAGACTAATAGTGTTATACATTGTATTGGATGAATGTTTATATATTGTAATGATTTTTTTTCTTTATTAAATGCAGTCGTGGATGTTTGGATATTAAATCATGACGTGGGATTAGGAGTTAGGTCTGGTCAACTCAGGTACCGAATTTCAGGGCGTGACATCCATCTTATCAATATGCATGGGGTTTTAATTTTATATCATCAGCCTAAGTTTGAGAACAAAACTGATCGCGGATGGACCACATAGGAGAAAGTAGTTCATAATTAACACACAATATTAGTGTTGTTGTAAGCCATAAATAATTTCAAACATAGAACTGAAAAGACCCTTCCGTGGGGTTTACGATTATTTGATTAAAATGAACGGATTAGATTGTCCAAGGGGTGGACCGAATTTCAATTTTGGGTGGAGCCCATGTCCATTTTAAAAGAAAATTTCACTTCTTAAGGCGAGAGCCCACCGTATGAGGGGCAACTGTGGTAAATGGGCATTTTCATCATCTGAAAAATGAAAAAGTGGATTCATAACTAGAATTCCTAATTCTCGTCCATACGTGCTCCTACCATAACCACATCCCCCCCCCCCCCCCCATAGTGAAATGCTTACTTGCAAACTAGTTCTCGTGAGCACATTTTGATACGTGATATGAGCATAAAATCTGAATGGTTAACTAGATGAATCACCTCGTGAAAGTCCTTAAGGTCCAAAAGTTAGCTTGACTTAGAAATTTGGTGGGCCTTAGCAAAGTGAGATAAAATTCTCTTTTGATTTGCCTCTCACTTCGCTATGGCCCACTAGAATTTTGAATCAGGTTTAGTTTTGGACTATAAGGGTTTTCATAATGTGGCTCATCTAGTAGACCATTTGAACTACATACATACATCATGTGAGGTTAGTTCTCAAAAAGTGTACAGGAGTTCCTGTGAGAATCTCACTCATTCACAGATGAGCATCATTCTCTCTCTGTATATAAACAGTTTCTATAAATGAAATGACTTCTAGCGCAGAGTTGATGTGACTCTTTTATTTAACACTTAAATGGTAGCGTTAGTAAAAATGCAAATTGCACGTGTAAATGATGTTCCGACAAAACAAGCCCTTAATGTCAAAGTATACTTATTTTATCTTTCTTGTATACGTGACATTGCTACCGTACGGTGGAAGGGGCCAAATGTCACGATGCCAATGAGATGTGACATGTAGCCTTGTATCTTTGAACAATATATACCAATGTGACAAATATTGCCAAGATTTTAAAATTCCGGAAATAATATTGCCAAAAATCCATAAATAGTTTTATCATATGATTTTTCAAAATATTGACTGATTTTGAAATATGGCATTTTTATTGTGACATTATAATGATATTAATTTGAAAAATATAAAAAAGTTAGGAATTTGTTATTTAAATATTAATTTTGTTTATTAAGTTATGATAAATATTTTTAATTTTTTTGGTAAGATTTTCCTAATAATTATTGAGAAAACCTCAAGATTTGAAAATCTCCTCAGAAATTTCCCTGTCCAGAAATTGTGAGAATGGTATTTGTCATTATGGTATGCAATAATCTAGACCGTTGATCTGTTGAGTCCTATTGTGGATGGTGCAGGCCCCAAAAATCCTTAAAATTTAGAAGTTCAGAGGTACCCATCTCAGGACTGTTCAGTTGAATATGGACTGTTGTGTTGTTTTTGTACTTGAGGCCATAAATTAAAAGGTTAGGATTTCCCTGTGCTGGAGAATTTCGAGACATGGTCCACTCATAGTAGGAACCAATGTATTGGATGACTTAGATTACTTGAATCACAGACTTCAAGTGTAGGTTGCACAAAGATATTAGTCATCCATCACATCATTAGATGTGAATTGTGTCGAGCAGAGTGCTGGATGCACTATTAAAACACTATTACAACACTGGTGAAAAAGTGCCATGTGGGCCTATCATGCATAGGAATGAAATATACAAATTGCCTGTATGGAATGATGAAATGCACCTCTTCACCCCATGAGAAGACGTCTTACCTAGGGAATTGTTTGGCACCATAGATTTGGAAGCGGATTGGTTACTCCCCTTGCCACCGGCCCCATGGCCGATGGTCCATGCTCTGTGGCCCCCACCATGATGTATGTGTTTCATCCGTTCCGTTCATCAATTTTTACCGATCATGTTAGGACTTTGTGTGAAAAATAAAAGGGATATAAATATCAGGTGGACCACACCACAGGAAAATAATAATGATTGGATATCCACCATTAAAATCCTCCTAAGTCCCACTGTATTGTTTATTTGACATCCAATCTGTTGATTAGGTCATACAGACCGAGATGAAGGTAAATAGCAAAGATTAGCTTGATCCAAAACTTTTATGGCCCCCAAAAAGTTTTTAATGGTCGACATTCATTCAACACAGTTTCTTGTAATGTGGTCCACTTGAGATTTGGATATACCTCATTTTTGGTCTCGTACCATAAAATGATCTTGAAAAATAGACCAACGGCGTGAATGAAGCACCAACTAGCCATTGGCGGGTGGCAAGGGGAGTAACAAATCCGTTTCCCATAGACTTCGAAGAGGAGGTTAAATTCAAGGGGGAAGCTTGGATTACATTTGAAATACTTTCAAGAGTTGCATGTGTAACATGTGTTACTGGGCTATTAATCTATTGGGAACATGGCCCCAATGTTATCTTAAAACAATTAGATTATCAACTACATCACTATAATTACTTTAATAGAATAATTTGCACCATCCAAACATTGTCCATATAAATCAGTGATTAAAAATTATTGGTTATTCACTTGGATGTGATCCTGTGCGTGCCCATCCAAGACTTGAAATTTCACCATTTTCAGGCAAAGTATATATTTCAACAGGCTTATTATAACTGTTGTGTCAAACATTACGTAAGTAGACTAATTAGAAATATTAAAATTAATTTAGTAATTAAATTCAAACCCCTATAAATATATTATACACTACTCTTGGATTACGAGGACACCGAATCTTGTATGCCAGACACAACCAAAGAATTTCAAAAAAGGGCCAAGTCCTTGAAAAATCAGAACCATTCAATAAATAGATGAGCCATAGTTATAAACACAAATCTAACCCTTAATTTACCATAAGCACTAACATAGAAAGGATCTTCTTTGAAAAATCAAAATGGTTCAATCAATAAGTGGGCCGTAGTCTTATACACAATTTCAACCGTTGGTTCAACTCACAATAGCTGCTGATGTAACTTGTTGCGCTTGTCAGGCAAAAAAAATGATTAACCTCATTTTTGAATGACAACCAAACACAATTTTAATATAAAAAATTCAATTACTAATAAAAGATACTTTCAAGTAATATTAAAATTAAAATTAAAATATTTTATCCCTTAATCTTCCATGTGACTTTTCGTGGCTGAAAGTGCACTGCACCGCCCTTTCAACGCATCGAAACGGATTGGTTACCCCCTGCCACCAGCCAATGGCTGGTGGTCGGTGCTCCGTGGGACCCACCATGATGTATGTGTTTCATCCATGCCGTCCATTTATTTTTCTAGATCATTTTATGGTATGAGACCAAAAGTGAGGTTTATCACAATATCAAGTGGCCCACATTATAGAAAACAGTGTTGAATGAACATCGACCATTAAAAACCTTTTGGAGGCCATAAAAGTTTTGGATCAAGCTTATCTTTGTTTTTTCCCTTCATCTGGATCTGTATGACCTAATCAACAGATTGTATGTCAAATAAACAGTACAGTGGGCCTTAGGAGGATTTAAATGGTGGATATTCAATCCCTAAAATAATCTTTAAAAATGGATGAAACAAATACATCATGGTGGGGCCCACATAGCACCGACCACCAGCCAAGGGGCCGGTGGAAGTGGGAGTAGCCAATCTATTTCCCATATCGATATCTAGAAACTTTCATGTGGACTCTAATGACAGCATGATGTAAGGTTTAGGGCCTGTTTGGTTTTCCAAAATACCGGCTTTGGGATGTAAAGAAGTCATCATGACTTCTGACCTGCGTTTGGTTTTCACTGTAAACACATGTGCCTGAAATAGCGGTATTTGGAAGTAAAGTAGCCGCCCGAAATGTTAAGTCGCTGCAGGTAATCGATATGATTTATATCTGTAGTAGACTTGTCAGCCGGATAAAGCGGTGGTCCGCAGGAGCATCATAGCACAACTGTGTGCAACAGAGACCCTTTTAAAACAGCATGGATTCCCAGCCGCCCTTGACATGGAGGAACCGAATCGGGTTTTCTAGAATTTTCACTCCAATAAGGTAAGACGACGACGATCGATATCTTGCATTCTCTTATACTTCTTCTTATAGACAACTAGTTATCGGAAATCCCTTCATTCACGCTATGTTTCTTCTCTATTTATATGGTTCACAGTATACGGTTTCGAAGAAGGTCTGGTTAGTGGTCATCGGATGTTTTCACAACACATCTAATCGAAAACAGGTAGCTTCCAAGCGATGTTTCGCTCCTTCGAGGATTCGAACCATCTTATTCCCTAATACTTTTCAAGTTTTCGATGTTATTGCAATATTTCCGTGGTGCATGTTATTGCAATTTTCAGGCCTTGCATGTTACTGCAATTTTCAGGCCTTGCATGTCCCGCAATATTCAGGCCTTGTGTGTTATTGCAAAACCCTGTATTGCATCCATTGGCAATTTATTACCTGATTTTGTATCCATTTCTTTCTTCTTGTAGCGGATTGCTCAACCGGGAGATCACGACATCTCCTACACATTCTCCTCGACAGGTAGGGATTCATCTTCCTTTGTATGTCTAAACACCGGGAATATGGCTTCATCTGGGGTGCTTATTAAAAAAAGGACAGTTATTCTTAAGCTTATTGCGATGTGATCAGACATTTGAAACCTAATTGATGACATTGATGTTCAGTGAGACATGTGTGGCCCATCTCATTGATGTTCAATCTTAAATCCTTGCATTTTGTTGCCATGCTAAAAACCCCATGGGACACCCTGTGAGTGTTCGAAATCGAATCCTACTCTCCCCATTTGTACCGCATGTGGGTGCTAGATCTATGCCATTCATCAGGTTAGCACCACCAGTTGTATACTGGCCAACGAGCATATACACGTTGATAGATGCTCGATGTTGGTGAATTCCTTCTATTTGTAGCTTTGTTTTTAAGACCATGCAGTACACAGAGTGGGGCCTATATGCTAAACAAGGGTAGAGAAGGAATCGATTCTGTTGAGAGGCCAGTGCCATTTTTCGTCCTCCAGTTGGCTTGAAACTCTGATTGGAAATTCCGCAGGGATTCAACTCCAAGTGGGTCCTACCTGTTGTTTGGTTGTGTGAATGATTCGAATTATAATGTGGTGAATTAGTTTAGGAGATGGGTGTTTTTGGGCTCTTTAGAAAATTGAAGGTGAAATTGGAAGGACCATTATCATACAACATCTTATTTCTTACTCAGTGTCTGTTGTGGTGGTGAATATGATAGATGGTTTCACCATTCTCAGAACGTAACTTTATTACCATTTGTTGTTGCTTTTAGTACTGTGGCCGTTTTCAGATCAAATATTTATCAATATTTAATATACTGTTTATGATTAAAATGGACCCATTTTACCATAATTGTAATCACAAAATGTTTTTGCCTCATATGCAAGTCTCCGTATTCAATTTCTGGAGGCATTTTATTTTACTAAGAAAGCAGGTGTGATGTTTGATGGGTGATTTAGTCATTATGCAAATTACAATTGATTTAATAATTAGCAAAAAACACAACTTCCTATCTCCTAAATTGATCGACTCTATGGGACTTCTTGTTTCAAAATGAATTATTTGACAGCGAAATAGTGTTACAAAGGGGATTTGTAAATTGAAACATAATTTGACCAAGTAGATATATTTTGAAGAACAGTTGAAATGATACATCCAGATTTATGGGACTGGTGCATGATATTGGTATGGTGGATGCTGACTCAGTTGCATTCATTGTGTTGTACAAGAAAAAATAATACATGGAGGGACAAGTATGGACAGAAAAGGAAATGGCTGCTTTTGCAGCTACACTTGTTGCGGCAACTACAACTATTGCAGTTGGGGAATATTACAGTAATCATTTAGTTAAATCACCCTCAAGATTTGGGGACATTGAAAGAAGGAAGATAATAAATGGGATAATTAGAGTGGGTGATAATAAATAAGTAGCACAACTCAGAATGAAAAAGGCCACCTTCTTCAACCTATGCTCGTATCTCAGGGATAGAAATTTCCTTCCAGATAGGAAACATGTATGTATAGAGGAACAACTTGTCATGTTCCTTCATACAGTGGGGCATGATGTTAGAAACCATGTCATCGGGCATCGGTTTATAAGGTCTAGAGAAACCATAAGCCGATAGTTTTAGTAAAGCTGTGGATGCTATTGTCGGACTATATCCGGATTTTGTGAAACTCCCAAGTGCAGAAACACCAATTGAGATCCTAGCCAATCCCAATTGGAGCTCGTACTTTCAGGTATGCTCAATTGTAAGCACACCATGCAACATCTAGTCTTTTCATAAGATTATTATATATATTTTTCCTGATAAATCATGTTGAAATTAGGATTGCATTGGTGTAATTGATGGGACCCACATATCCGCCTATGTGCCTGTATTGGAAAGTGCAAACTACTGTAACAGGAAAGGGGTCCTCTCTCAGAACTAGAGCTGGGCATCGGAACGAGTCGACTCGGATTTGGCCCAACCCGACCAGATCTGATTTTTTAATGTCCCAACCCGAACTCGGACAGAACCGGGACTGAGTCTGACTCAGCTGACTCGGACAGACCAGAATATGTACTGGTCTGACCTGATCCGAGTCCGACTCGGTCAGAAAAATCGGGTCGGATCGGATTGTGCAAGGTTCGGATCCGTAGTTTTCCTATGGCCTACAAATAGTCATTCATCACTGTTTTTAATGGAATGGTTCACCTGATATTTGAATCTTCTTGAATTTTGGTTTCTTGTCCTAAAATGATATGGAAAAAAAGATGGACAGTGTTGATATGCAGCAAATACATCAATTTGGGTCCCACACAATTAGGGAAACTGGGTAAGTGGGTAACACCAGTTTCTATACAACAAATGCACCTTTGTTTATATACTGATTTTGCTGCCATTGACTCTTTTTCTTTTGGATCCTGTAACTTTTAGAACGAAAAGTATTAGTTAGTGGCAATGACTTCTACGCCTTCACACATGTTGACCCAAATGGAAAGAGGATGGCATGGATTGAATGGGGTCACCCAAACATCCATGAGGGAGATGCAAAGCTCAAGTGGGCCACATCATATGAAATGGTAGACATGGAAACACAAATCGTTAATACCATCCTGTAGCATACCTTGATACTTATATTCCATCTAACATGTTCCAAGGAAATTTAACAAATAGGGTCTTGTTGCAAAACTTCTCTGCTCTTGAGAAAGTTTCAACCATGCTATTCAACTTTTTTTTTTTTTTGTTTTCTTTCTTTTTAAGCTACTCTAAATTTTGGACAAGAATAAATGTGAATTGCCAGCACACTCTGCCTGCTGGATGTTCCAGAAGATGGTAGCTATATGGGCCTGCCATGATGTACTTGTGACATTCACACTGTCCATTAGTTTTGCATCATGTGGCTGACATGAGTTTTGCATTAGTGTGATTTTTGGGCTCCAAGGAAAACTTGGGGGAGTGCCTGCAAAGGATGGGTTGACACTTGGCTGTCATGTACGTATTATGGTGGGCCTCACAAATCTCGTTTGTAGGTTAAGCTTACAGGTCGTGAGTCTCGTGACCTTGATGGACATGAGTTCAGGATGCTTACCTTCTTCCAGTGGACAAGAGAAATTTGCTTTCGCTCATTGTCTATCTCCTTTTCCACAACAGGGAATGCTATTGGTCATTTTTGCAACATGTAAGGCTTTTGGTGGTTGCTTATTTATAGCCAAAAGGAAGAGCTGAAAGTGATTCAATCAAACTGTATAGTAATACAAAAGTGTTATCATTACAAGTTTACTGTTGATAATCCAAACACATGACTTGACAGTAAAATGCATTTGTTGTTAGGAGATATATAAGGTAATTTATAAGCATTGAACATTTCCTTTATATTACACCAGAAACTGGTGAAAGAAACAGGTCCTTAGCCACCAAATCCACATTAAAAGATGCACCAGCTGCACACACAACTTACCAGCCCATAGAGTTTGAACAAATCATTTTTATCCTGAAACTGTTTAAGTAAACTAAGAGATGTGCGTGTAACAACATGGAGAGAAGAAGGAAGAGAGAAATCAGGACTACAATGGCCTGAATTGCAAGGCACATGGAAAGGATGGATTGCACTAGCTAAATAGTCACCATGTGTGGACAAATATGCATCAGATTCATCCGATACATCAGTTGGGCCATTACATTTTCATCATGTATTCTAGAAATTCCCTGAAATTTATGACTTACATTAGCCGCACTATAGGGAAGGGTGTAAAATCATTTCTAAAAGCTTTAAATTCAGCGGAGGATGACTATATAAATGCTAGTAAAAAGAGAACAACAAAATTTATGTTTACAAATCTATATAAATGTCAAGCATCTCTATGGATGAAACCTATCTAGTGTGCCTCTAGGCCATATCTGAATATTTAAAAACCACCTCAGGGAATTCATCCCAAATTACAGTCCAGATTTAAAGAATTCATGTTCTCTTAAATATTAATGAGCATACATCCAGTAAACATATTCATAGAATAACCATTAGTCATTATGGGCTGGAAGTCTATATACTTGTTTCACATGAACAAAAATGCTGACTGTACACAAATGGGATGAACTCTCTTAATTGAATGTGAACAGTTTCCTGAGATTGTTTAAACCGTTATGGTTTTCCCACAAGTCTCACTTCCTATCAAATGCCTAGAATCATCTGAAAGGTTTCATGACTGGGCTTGTATGAGAAGTAAATTTCCATTGAAGGGCTACTTCCTAAAATTAAATACATGGAAAAATTATTTCAATTTAGTCATTTCCTCTCTATAGAATTAAATTTTCACAATTCAGTATGGTTTTGCATCCTGCACACAGCTTTACATATAGCATGTACTTATGGTCAGTAGTGACTTCAAAGCATGGATAGAATGCAAACAAATTCAAATACATTAGCTCCTTAATGAGTTCTCTGTATAAAACAAAAATTACACTACTACAATTGAACACTATACATGTTGTAACACCAACTAGATTAGGTAAAACTTTCATACATTCAATACCCTTAATATGATGAATGTCTTTGTGGCATGTAACTAAATGAACCTTGTCCGTAATAGTAACCTCCTCTTCCACCTCCACCTTCGTCGCAAGATTTATCCTTCGGTTCTTTTTTTACTGATTCAACTGCAGGAGAACTCTTGGGCGACTCTGAGCTGGATGTGTCCAAAAAATGGTCGTTCACCTCTGCTGAATCGGATGGTGGGGATCCCTTTCCATTGTCCTCATTCACAGATGCAAGAACTTTTTTCAGACGCCTTTTATGATCCGATTTGTACGGGATTCCTAATAGCCTATAAAATGCTGCAAGACTTTTAACAAAATTTGATGGTTTACTTGTGCCTGCTTCAGCATCATGTTGTCTTGGAGGTGGATGTTGTTGTCTGGTACTTCTTGATCTGTATGCCATTTGCAAGCTTTCTTTGATGGCCTCTTTATAATCTCGTTCTTCTTGCTCCCTCAAAATTCTATCTTGTTCTTCTTCTCTACTAATGGTGGTTGTGGAAGGCAGGAAACTAGAGCTAGAGGCAGTTGCAGTTCCTCTGCTAAACCCTTCTTCATTTATAACAAGCCTACTTCTATATATTCTTTGGTTAGTTGTATTGGTTGTAGTTACAGGGTGAGGAGTGTGAGAAGTCTTTATATTAGAATCGAGAATGACTCCAAATAAATCTCGGACCTCCTGAGAAGCTTTGCTACAAGGTGCGGCGTCTCCTCCTCGACAAGCCAAATGTAATTTGAGTCGATTTATTTTGTTGACAAATTATTTTCCACACAACTTACATTTCAGCTTTATCTTTCCATCCTGGGAGTAGGTTTGGACTCCATAATCCCAAATATCCGCCAATGCATCATCTTCCGATGACATATCTAGTGTATATCTGGTTAGCTTAGGACAAAAAAAAAGAAATTAAAGTTATGAATGAACGCAAGTACCTAACAATATAATAAGAGATTTAAACAACATTATCTAATTGAATATTACTAATGAAAAAAGAGAAACATTCATCCACCCATAAAACATAACCATAAAACTTCAATGTAACTGTTTTAACAAAATTACAAATAACATGATATAACAAAATTAAAAGGCATCAAAATCATATTGCAGCTGCAGGCACTGTCTCTTCAATCTTGTCACTCTCCTCTTCATTGAACTCTCATCAATAGAGGTCTCTTTCCCCCACATCAGACTCAGCCAATCATGGGTACAAATGAGCGCTTCAACCGATTCAGGTGTAAGTGAGCTTCTATACTTGCTTACGACCCTACTCCCAGTACTGAAAGCGGATTCTGAAGCCACGGTTGAAATTGGAATTGATAATATGTCGCGTGCCATTAACGAGAGCACAGGGTACTGCAACTTACCAGATCTCGACCTCCACCACTCCAAAACATCAAAATCATCGCCTTTGTTTAGAACTAGAATATCTTCCTTGAGATACTCTTTAAGTTCTGATCTATACATCTGTACTTGAGTCCCTTTCAGCTGTGTATAGTAAGACATGAAATCATCTGTCGTGTCTTCTTGCAATTCATCAACAGCAGAACTAGAACCCACTTGAGGAGATTGTTCTTTTGCGGCACATGCATACAAATTGTACAATTCACTGGCTGCACCAGAAATCTTTTCAGCCTCAGCAACACCCATTACACCATATAACTTATTACATATGTAGCCAACCATAAACATCTTATACCGGGGATCAAGAACGACTGCAACACCCATTACCAGACTACACTCAGACCAATACTTATCAAACTTTACCTGCATACCCATGGTCATAAATTAAAAAAAGTCTTGTCCACTACTGCTTTTGCGCAATGCATCTTTTACCTTCCAAAGTTCAGGCAGAAATATATTTGCTGTTGGATACTTGCAGCCCAAAAATTTCTTCGTGTTGTTGTAAAAAACAGAAAGGAACTTACGAACTGATTCAACTTTTAACCAATTATCTTCAGAAGGTAGCCAAATATACGCACTATCACTCTTCGCATAGTGAGAGAAGGCAGGTCTCAAATCTATCGCTGAATCCAACATTTCAAAAGTTGAATTCCAACGTGTCGTGACATCCAACTTCATCGTTTTCTGAGTTGACAAATTCAACTGCTTCACGATCTCATTCTATCTATGTAATCGTGAAGGTGACCCCCATATGTATTTCACACTCTCTCTTATATTTTCAATCGTGGGATCGACTGTTTTAAGGCCTTCTTGTACAATCAAGTTTAAGATGTGGGCACAACACCTAACATGAAATATCTTTCCACCAAAATACAAGTCACCGGTGGCCTTAAAATGGTTGTGCAAATTCATTATCACACTATCATTTGCAGAGACATTGTCTAGTGTAATTGTCGAAATCTTCTTCTCAATTCCTCACTCCATTAGACATCTGTGTATGCAGTCTAAAATCATCAAACCACTATGAGGCGACGCAAGATAACAGAAGTTTAATATTCTCTTGCAAAGCCTCCATTCGACATCAACGTAGTGAGCAGTTAGGGACATATACCCCTTTCGTTGATTGGATGCCGTCCACAAATCTGATGTCAGGATAATTCGGGAAATCGTGGCCAACTCTCCTTTCAACTTGACGTTTCGCCTTCATACATCTTCATACACACCCTCCTGATTGTTGTGCGAGAGACCTTCTCGTATCTGAGGTTAAGGGATTTGACTAGTCCAACAAAAGCAGGACTCTCTACCATCTGAAATGGCCTTTCATCTGAAATAATTAACCTGGCCGTCCACTCATTCACCGACTTTTTGTCATACTTGTAGATGGACACCGACGGACCGCCTGCAGATTGCAAAAATGAAAGTGTTTGTTGCCTTAGCCCACCTCTCGCTTTTTTAAAACACTTTGTCAGATGTTTCTTCAATGTTGTGGTCGAACCATCTGCTTTCTTAGTGTATTGATTCTTGCAGTGCTTGCATTGTATCTTCACTTGGTCGTTCTTCAGGGTTACTTCCTCAAAGTCTTCCTACACTGCCGACCACTTTTTCGTATTTCCCACAACATGTGACTGTGTGGTACTAATATCAACCACGTCGACGGGCACCTCTCCATGTTCAACACCTAATCCTTCATCTTCAAGGATCATCGGTGATGTAATTGATTGACCACCAGGGGTCGGGGATAGGATATTGGAAAGACCCTCGCTTTCCATCTGATAGTTGAAATATACTAAATCATATTAGCATTAGCAATCTGATGCTAACAGAGTTATACTAAATCCTAAATTAGTTACCCATCCAAGGTTGGATAGATTGTAATACTTTCATATTCCCATTTAAACATCAACGCCGAAATTCGGTAGTATCTCCCCATGCCTCTCTAGATAAGTTGATCTTACGTTACATTCCGATGCCAAATATCTAAAGCAATGTGAAGATATTTGGCATTGGATACGAAACGAAAGAAACATATCCAGAGAGAAACGAGGAGATAGACCGCGGATCAGGCATGAACATTTAAATAGGTTATATGAAAGCATACTATCCATCTAACCTTGAACTGTCCAAAAAGGGATAATTTGAGCGATTTCTATGCCACTGAAAACACACTATATCTATGTATGGCCACATAGAAATCCTCAAACGGGTAACTAATTATCTAACTTACGAATAACAATCACAAGTCATAACTATAAACTAACAAGTCACAATAATAATTTAAGGAGAAAATATGTCACAATCACAACTCACAATCACAAGTCACAACTATAAACTAACAAGTCACAACTATAAACTAACAAGCTAACTATATAATGAGAAAAGCAAAGAAAATCCACATGGTTTGCCAAATATTAGCTGTTATAAATCAAAGTACTGTGACTTGGAAAAGTTAGCTCATACAAGCCTTGTGTTAGGCCAAGTTACCAAAAAATCACTCTCATCAAATTCAGGTGGACCACATTATTGAAAACTGTGTATAGGGCAGTTATCGCCCTCCAAATTATTTTCCTTGGCATGACTTATATCAATCATGATTGGGCTTCACATGCCTAAATTTAAGTGTGGCATCTAATGATGGGAGTGGATTTCATATAATTATTTTGGTGGACCCTGGAAAAATCAAGGGTCCTCCAACTACTTTCTTTGTGTTGGGCCATCTAAATCATGCAAGTAAATTTGATTTTTTGTTTTAGCCTAAATTAGGATTGCCCATCTAATGGTCAAAGTAATTGCTCATACAAGCCATTGTGGGCCATGCTAAAAATAAAGTCCCGCCTCCATCACGAACGGTAAAGAGAGCATTCAAGAAGGAAAATATGGAATCTATGTTTGTCTTGATCTTAATGGGCCCACTATAACGTTTATGTAAGATCCACTTTGACCCTTTTAATGGGCCCACCATTATTATTATATGAAATCCACTCTAACTAGTAGACTCCACACAAAAACTTAAGCTTATGGACAAAAATTCATATCCCTCAATGATTGACATGGGCTAATGGAAACAGTTCGGAGAGCAAGCATTGTCCTATATACTGTTTTCAATCATATGATTCACTTGAATCACAAATGGAATTTTCCATCAGATGATTCACTTGAATCACAAATGGAATTGATTTTTGACCCTTGCACCGACATGTGATGGCATACTTGATGGTCGGAGTCAATTTTAAAATAAACATCATGGTGGGGACCATCCACTCATTTGCTATCATGACTAAAGGCAGTGGGATGATAATTATATGGTTTATTTAAGGTAGCTTCTTGGAAACCTTTTATAAGAAGGTATTGAATTGTTAATTCCATATTAATTAAGCAGTTCTTTGTAAGAAAAAAATAAAAATTATTATCATTTATAATGATAGAGGTGGAATTTAGAATATTTCCACATTCTGTTTGCTGAAAGTTTCAAAATAACACCCTGTTTACATGGTGAACATAAAATAATAATAATAATAATAAATAAATAAATATAAATAAAACCAGCCAGTCTTCAAGGCTTTTCTTACAGGTTTTACTTTCTTCAGGTGGCTAATTTAGCTAGACACCTAGCTTTAACGAGTCTGATTTGACTCGCCTGAGTCGACTCATGATTTGTTCGAATCTAGTCCGGCTTGACAACCCGAGTCATGAGTGAATCTGACCTTTCTAGCCCTTACCCGGGTGAGCCCGACTCCACTCATGACCAAAGGAGCCAGGCCAAGTCACCAAGTCTTTAAATCATGGCTCATGTGGAATTTTTAGGCTATACATTTATGTTAGTTCTCCACCTTCAAAAATTAGTGATGACTCTTCAAACGTACATTTAGTATCCAATATTTTCAAGAGCAGAAGTGCCATCTAAAAGCCATGTATCTTTGTATAGGAGCTCCACTATTAGAGTATAAGCTGATTTTAGAAAGTTTCGGATTCCTTTTATTTGCTACTTCAATTACATTCCAATCCTATTTGGTTTAATTAGGGTTTTCACTATATTGCATGAGGAGATTTGATTTATATGGTGAGGAACAATATAAAGAGGTTGTACTTCTTGAATGTTTTAGATCCTGTATAAAGGACTCTAAACCCATACATACAAATAGAATGTGGATTTATTTTCAGTAAACTATATATTTCAGCATGCGTAGTGACCAAGTCACCAAGGTTTTTAAACTTGGTGACATGGATTGACTTGTTCAGTCTTAAGTCGAGTCGCGACTCATCGAACTGGATCAGGTGTTGTACTGAATCCAAGTTGACCGGTCTTAAAACCATGGTTTTGTTTTGCTGGTCTTGAAAAGTGTGATGCAATTGAACAAAATCAAGGATCATGTCTTTTGTTCTTTTCATCTACCATTAGTTGCTAGATATATAAAGGATGGGTATGGAACACCCAAAAATAGAACCAGCCAGAACCCGCTTCAGACCCATCCCTTTAGATTCCCAATATAATTTAGACTTCATTGTCTTTCATTACCTCTTACATTTTCATAAATAGATTGTAAAACTAGAAATTTCATTTTAAGTAGCTTCCTTTAGTTAAGAAAGTTAGCTAAAACCAAAAAACCTAACAAATAATGTTGCAGGATGCCAAAGAGGAAGTCTATCTCAAAGAGGGATCAAAGGTAGGCAAAACCGACTCAAACCACCACTGTTTGCTGTGGTGTGGTCCACCCTAGATTTGGACATCCCTCATTTTAGGGGAGCTGTCAAAACAGATGAACGGCGTGGAAATCTGTCAAAACAGATGAATGGCATGGATATCTGTCAAAACTGATGAACGGTGTGGATATCTGTCAAAACTGATGAATGGCGTGGATATAAGGCAAATCAGATGCATCAGATTCACTCCACAGTTAGGGATTCATTAGAATAAGAAGAAATAAGAAGAGGAGGAATAAGAAGAAACTTTCAAAACGGAATCCTCACCAAAACCTGATTCAAACGCGAAGGAGGAGACTGGTGTCGGGCAGGCAGCAAAACAGGTGTTGAAGAAGAAGAGGAGACTGGAGAGCAAGAAGATCGTTTGTTGGGCAGCGATCGTCCGTTGTTCGGGTTGGGTTAGGCCATTAGGGTAAGAAAAGAGGGGAAAGGGAGAGTCGCTGTAAAAAAGGGTAGGGTAAGAAAAGAGGGGAATGAGAAAGTTAGGGTTAACTTTTTATTTTTTTATTTTTTCTACTGCCCGCTCAACCTCTCGGGTCGGGTCTGTTCTGTTCGGGTCGGTTACCTCCGGTTCGGGTATCCGGGTCGGGTCAGTGCGGACAGAGGTCTATCCGGCCCCGACCTGAAAAAAATGGATCTGAAATTCTGAACCCGATCAAGCCTGATCTTGGCCGTCGGTTCTGTTCGGAATGGGCTGGATCGGGTCTGATTGGGTCGGATCCGGCGGATCGGGTAAGAAATGCCCACCTCCACTCAGAACATAATGAGCACATGTACATTTGATATGAAGTTCATATATGTACTTGCCGGATGAGAGAGATCTGCCTTAGATGTACATGTCTTATAGAGTGCATTAACACATTCCACTGATCGCTTTACTATCTCCGAGGGTACTTCGTGTAAATTTATATGATCGAACATCTTGATAGTATGATTTCTCATGAATTTAGATGATAATTACTCGTAATTAATTGTAGGTAAGTACTACGTAGTTGACGCTGGTTATGCTCATTCTCCTGGATTTATGGCTCCTTATCGCGGGGTACGGTACCACCTTAATGAATACCGCACGGTCTACAATCCTTTTAACAAGAAACAACTTTTCAACTACTGGCATGCTCAATTACGAAACGTTATAGAGCAGATTTTTGGAGTATTGAAAGCTCACTTTTCAATCCTCAAATTAGCTCCACCATACAATCTTCTAATACAAGTGAATATAGTGATCGCATGTTGCGTGCTACACATCTTCATCCGTTTATCTGGAGGAGATGGTTTGGTTGAAGATGAAGTTGCATCAATGGATGTAATGGAGAGCATAGATCTATCACCATGTGAGATTAATATCACACAACGTGAGAAGGACGAATGAGCGACATATCGATATAATATTGCTTCGAGAATGTGGAATGAATCTCATCCAGTGAGTCGTAGTGTTTGAATATCCACATTATAAACTATCATTTTGAAGTAGGTAATAGCCTCAGAGGATTGTACTCCATATCCTCGCAAGGCATGTGTTTTTAGATTACCATCATTTTGGATGTTTGAAAAAAGATAATTCATGTTCCTTCAACTTTAATATCATGTTTGGAATGTATGTATCTTTGATCAAGTTTAATATCATGTATGACTTGTATGCAAGGTTGTAGTGTTTATTAAATATGTTCATTTCACTATTTGTAAATAATTGAAGTTAGTGACGGGGAAATGTTACCGAACAAGCGAAACAACCAATCAACCCCAATAAAACAAACCGGTCAAGACCTGTGTGTTACACCACGAAGGACACATAGAGAATATAAAGTAAAATCACTTGATGAAAATGGATCCTCTAGTGGTGTAATGCGTTGGACCGATGAAATGGATGACTGCCTTATATTGATACGCTGATGGATATTGTCGCAAATGGCCGTAAGAGTGCTAATGGATTTAAAAAGGAGACATATAAAATGGTCATGGAGACTGTGAGGACTGCATTAAGGATATTAGTTTAGGAGAAACATGTTGGAAATTGCCTCCGCACGTTGAGGAGGCTATACTTTGAGGTTTGGGACACCCTTAACGCCAGTGGATTTGGTTTGGATGATGACAAGAAGCTAGTGGTTGCTCCAGACGATATTTGAGAGGATTACATCAGGGTGAGATTAATATCGACTTAACTCTTTTGTAACTTTAGTAAAATATTTTCTTTAATAATTGTACATATCATATTATGTTTGTTTACTAATACCGATTTTACTTCGTTTATATATCAATAGTCAAATCCTTACGCACATGTTCGGGGGAAAGCGGTGTAAAGGTACGATAATCTAACGTACATATTTGGAAATGACCGAGCTACCGAATTGCGTGCTTTAACAGGAAACATGAAGAATACTGTGCGTTTGAAAAGGTCTAGGGATCCTGATATTTCACCGACAATGTCAGTTGATCTGAATAGTGATATACTCGTGTTATCGAGTGACGATGTAGGGGACAGTGCACCTAACATCCAGTGGTCGTTTCAGAGTCGTGATGGTACTAGTATTGTAAATCGTAGTCCGAATGTAAATGGGAACAACTTGGTGAACACAGGCAGCACATCCAATTCAAGGAAGAGAGCAAGAATGGATTGCCCTTGCGACATCATAGGCAAATGAATGAGTGACGTTGCTGAAGCTGTCAAGTCACTAGCTATAACCATACACAAAGGAAAGGACTATGTACGTATGTTGCAGATTGTACTGGCCTTGGAGCAGATTGAGGGCCTGACAGGTCATGAGATCCTGCGCGCAACAAAGATATTATCAAAAGATGAACAACAATCTGCCTCATTCCTTTCTCTACCAGAGCATAGGAGGTTGGACTTTGTGCTAATGCTGTTTTCACCAGATCAGTCGTCTGACTGATCGTAGTACCCTCCACCTGGTCGATGGGGTTATGTTAGCTTTGGCTAGTTAGCTGGTGATTTTTTGGACATGACTGTTTATGGTTTGTTATACTGCTAGTTGTGTTGACTAGTAGCTAGATTACCGTGGGTATTTTTGGATTCCTATGTGCCTGTATTTAATGCTTAATCATTCGCTACCTTTTAACCCGCATTACCTGTTTTTAATTTAGACATAAATTTGAGTTAATTTATGACTATGCTGGTTATATCTGCATAAGGTATATAATAACTACGCAGGTTTAACACTTATACAGTCACAACATCAAGTATGATGTCATCTTCATCATTATATCACCAGTTATCTGCTGTAGTTGGATACGGGTAGTGATTTTTATATTGGTATGTTCCATTATTCATACACTATTCATGATGTAGTATATAATATTTCCTTATGTGCGGATGGCTAAAAAGATATATGTTGTATTCAATGGACATCGTCCCGGGATCTACTATATCTGGGAGGAGTGTCGTGAGCAGGTTGAGGGATATTCCATGGCCCACTTTCGTGGATACAAATCTGTATCAGAGACATTTTTTCAATGGATAGCTTATTGCGAGAGTTTAAAGCTTACAAATGCGCCTGTACGGGAAAAGGAGGACGATCATGACAACCGAGGGTCGACGCATAGACGGCATTGCGTTGCCAATTGCATGAACCCTTCTAGCGACTTCCCTTGCACCATCCTATTACTGTCCATCCAGTAGTGGCAACTGCATATAGGAGAAAGGTGATGAAGAAACGCAGCATTCACTTTCGGCCCTGATTAGGATAATCTTCGTTTGCCTAGTTTTAATCCTCACCATTCAGCTCATGTCTTAGCGTTAAGGATTGCTGGATACAGTGGTCATTTAAGTAGCTTTTTTATTGTAGATGTTTAAAGAAGGACTGTTTTGGACATTGATTTGTGTCGATAAGTTAGTATGGAAGACTATGGAAACTGCCTGGTTAACCTTGATATTAGTTCTCCATGTTTATCTGTGTAGATGGTAGACATATATCATAACTGACATTTAATCATTTTGGATTAAATTCTGTATCTTCTATATTTTCTCAATTTCAGGCTTACCTATATTACAACATCTACAGGGGGTTGCTGATCCCACATGTAACCTACATCATAGGGTAATATCTCTTTGCAAGGCCCTAAACAACACACTGGACTCTTCTGGTCCAATGCATTATTAGGGAGAATATGTAAGCTCCTATGTTACTACATATTATTCCAGCGTTAGTGGCCATGTAGCTTCCGTTGTCGATTTATCCAAACTACACGTCTGTTTATATATGGTCCACCACATAGTGCTGAATCCAAAATTGAAGCATTCCAATATGTTGTGGACCAGACAACATGCCTGAAAGATCATCGTGATATTATCCCGCGTTGATACCAAAATAAGACCCCCACTGATTACTACATCGTACCAAAATGATTGGTACAAATGGATCAACGCAGTTGATGAAATATGTAGAGAAAGATTGGGTCCCACAGGTCATTAACCACAGTCCACCAATGTACTGAGAGGGGCACATTATATAATCAGGTCTGCTGTAAAAATCAAACAGTGCTTTGCAGTTGTTGTACAACTGATATGTTGGACACCATAAGAGCAAAACTGGATTGACATGACTAATACACCATCTACCCAAACACACGACTAGTGAATTACTGTTTATTACATCTGAAAAATTCCAAAAATCAATTGGGGAAAATAGTCAGCCCGTTTTGGTCCAATCATTACTAATACATGTAAAAAATAATTATGAAATCTTCACAGCCAACTACTATGGTGATTGGAAAACCAAATAGTACCTTGGGAATATTTCTATCTCGCAAACATATAAAAAGAAGAAAGAAGAAGAAAAAACCACATTTTTCAGCATATATTTTCACAAGCAATCGGTCTTTAACAGATGTATGGTGCAGATTGGGTCTATTATCACTGTCTGACACATGTGTGGCCCAGATTTTTGGACACCGCATGGGGAGTATACAATGTTGACGTATTAGGTAAGACAAGATAGGTCGGTGGGAGCTAATTACGGTGCATGAAACTGGACACTTATGTGCGTTTGACACAATTAAGTTCTGACAAGTTAATAAAGCTACACGTGGGATGCATGCGAAATCGCCGACTGATTGGACGGTTAGGATGGTCCGGTTGGTGATCGGTGGATCTATTAGAGAATGGGAATTGTTAGCTGTTCAAATTGAAAGGGCTAAATTAGATGGTTAAGATTGTCCGATCAATGTGATTTCAAGTCCAGGGTGAGGCCCACGATTTGGGTGGTCAGGATGGACGTGTATGTATGCCACTGTTTAGTGTTTTGTGATAACTAGGGAGCGTAATAGTGGCTGCCCTGGCCTAAGCTGTCCGAACCGTGGGGCCACCTTGATGTATCTGTAGTATATCCAAGCCTTCCATCCGTTTTACAGATTATTTTAGGTGGGATCCAAAAAAAATGAAGCATATAAAAGTCTTATGTGGACCACACTACAGGAAACAATGGTCATTAACGCCCACCATTAAAACTTCATAAGGCCCACCGTTATTTTCCATCCAAACTGTTGATAAGGCCACATAGACATAGATGAATGAGAAAAGGAAATATCAACTTGATCCGAAACTTTCGTTGCCCACAGGAGGCTTTTAATGGTCAATCATCATGTTTCCTATAGTGTGGTCCACCTGAGATTTTTATCTCCTTCAGCTTTTTTCTCATGCATTATAATGATCTTAAAAAACGGATGGACGGCGTGGATATACTACATATACATTAAAGTGGGGCCCACCGACTGTGTTGGGTGAGGCCGGGCCGCACATAATCCGCTCCCATTGTTTTACGAGGACTAAGTTGGAAACAGATTGGCTAGTCTGTGGGACCCACATGATGTATGTGTTTCATCCATGCTGTCCATCTATTTTTCTAGATCATTTTATGGCATGAGACAAAAAATGAGGTATATCCTAATCTCAAGTGGACCACATTACATGAAACAGTGTTGAATGAACATGTAACCATTAAAAACTTTTTGGGTGCCATAAAAAGTTTTGGATCAAGTTGATATTTGTTTTTCCCCTTCATCTGGGTCTGCATGACCTAATCAATAGATTGGATTTCAAATAAACAGTACAGTGGGCCTTAGGAGGATTTTAACGGTGGATATCCAGTAGCTATTATTTTCCTGTGTGGTCGGTCCGATCAAGCCTTAAAATGATCTGCAAAAAATGGATGAACGGAATAGATGAAACACATACATCATGGTCGTGCCCACAGAGCACCGACCACCAGCCACGGGGCTAGTGGCAGGGGGAGTAGCCAATCCGTTTCCGACCATTTCCGACTAACTTATGCCTTACTAAGGACGGGCATGTCAGTGGTGGGCCCCACCAATCACATGTTCGGTTGTGATTATTCGTGTTTGGTCATGTTTCGCTCTCTCCTAGCTTGTCGTTTTACTCACTCAGATCACTTCTGTACAAGAGAAAAGAAACGTTCTCTGACCAACGAAGAAAAAGTACCAAAAAAGGCTCGGTACTTGACAGAGTGTCCTTTTTGCCGGTGAATTGGCTGGTGTACCACACACCAGCTATATGACTGGTGTGTTGTGGTCACCAAGTTACGTGGGTCCCATCAATGAGGTATGTATTATATCTCAACCGTCCTTGCATTTTGAGCTTGTCCTAAGGCTTGAACCGAAACATAAGACAGATCCAAATATCAAGTGGACCACACTGCTAAAAGCTGTCTACCATTGAAACCCTTTTGTGGGTCACAGAAGTTTTGTATCGATTTGATATTTGTTTTTCCTCTTCATTAAAGTCTGTGTAACCTTATGATCAGATTAGATGGAAAATAAAAGATATGGTGGGCCCTACAAATGTTTTAATGGTAAGAATCATTGTCCCACTATTATTTCTGGTGTGGTTTACTTAAGCTTTTGTTATGAATTAGTTTTTGTATAATACTCTAAAATGATCTCATAAAATGAAAGAACGGTGCGGATATAATAAATATATCAATTTTAGGCCCACGTAATTTTGATATACTTTGAACCGTTCGTACAACTCCGAGCTCCAGGAGCTGCAACTCGTCTTGGCACGACGTGTACCCACACTGGCCATATCGCTGGTGTGTGGTACACCAGTCAATCCGGAAACGGACTGGCTACTCCCCTTGCCACCAGGCAATGGCTGGTGATCCGGCCCACCATGATGTATGTGCTTCACCCATGTCATCCATCTATTTTTATAGATCATTTTATGGTATGGGACCAAAAATTAGGTATATCCCAATCTCAAGTGGACCAGGTAAGGTGAGAAGAAATCAATTATATTTCTGTATATCTCCTATGGAGGAGAGAAGCCTCTCTTATAGGCATAGTACAACCTATAATAAGAGATTTACAATTGTACAATCGAATAAGGGAAAATCTACAATAGGAGATTTACAACTGTACAATCTAATACTCTTCCTAAAGTTGAAGAGTGAGCATTAAAAACTCCCAACTTCGAGCTCAAACAATGGAAAGAATCTTTGCCCAACGCTTTAGTGAATAAGTCCGCAATTTGTAGGTGAGAGGGAACATATGAAGTCTTAATGGTCCCTGATTGAATCTTGTCATGAACGAGGTGACAGTCCAATTCTATATGCTTGGTACGTTCATGGAAGACAAGGTTAACTGCGATGTGGAGGGCAGCCTGATTGTGACAAAATAGTAAAGCGGGTTCGATGTCACGGACATTAAGAACGTGAAGAAGATAAAATAGCCAAGTGAGCTCTCAAGTTACAGTGGCCATAGAGCGATATTTGGATTCAGTTGACGAACGAGATACAATAGATTGTTTCTTTGATTTCCAGGATAACGAAGAGTCACCAAGAAAGGTACAGTATCCTGTTAAGGAACAGCGTGTCATAGGACAACTGACCCAATCAGAGTCACAATACCCTTTCAAGGTGAAGGAGCTGGAAGAAGACATGAGCAAACCTTATCTTGGTGTGCCTTTGAGATAGCAAAGGATGCGAAGGGCAGCATCCCAGTGGGGCCGACGTGGTTGACACATGAATTGGCTAAGTGTCTAAACCAAGTACATAATATTGGGCCTGGTAATGGTGAGATAGATGAGGCATCCAACTAGACGGCGGTATGGAGTTGGGTCAGAAAGAATATCGTCGTTTTCATTAGAGAGCTTGGTGTTGACATCCATTGGTAAATTAGTGGGCCGAGAACCAAGTAAGCCAGCATCAGAGAGAATGCCAATAGGATATTTTCGTTGACTAATGTAAATGCCATGTTTAGAACGGGCAACCTCAATACCCAAGAAGTATTTGAGTGGGCCTAGGTCTTTAATTTCAAAATGACGATGAAGGAATGTCTTTAAGGAGTAAATGGCGGAAGTATCATTGCCAGTAACGATAATGTCGTCAATGTAGACCAATAGAGCAGTGAAGGAGTCACCATGAAGTTTGGTAAAAAGAGAATAGTCAGCTTTGGATTGAGTATGCAGAGAGTAAGGCGGTGGAAAACTTGGCAAACCATTGGCGGGAAGCTTGTTTGAGGCCGTAGATAGATTTGAGAAGACGACAGACCCAAGTCTCCTGCTTGCTGGAAAAGCCTGGTGGAAGAGACATGTAAACTTCTTCATCCAAATCACCATGTAAGAAGGCATGGTTGACATCAAGTTGATATAGCGGCCATTTGTGGATGGTAGCAATCGCGAGTAAGCAGCGGATTGTGACCATCTTGGCAACAGGGGCGAATATCTCGTGGTAATCATGACCTTTTTACTGGGTGTATCCTTTAGCAACAAGACGAGCTTTGTGCCATTCAAGAGTGCCATCAGAATCGAATTTAAACTTGTAGACCCATTTACATCCAATCGGAGTTTTACTGGGAGGTAGAGGAGTGAGCGTCCATGTATTGTTTTGTTCAAGGGCCTTGATTTCTTTAGCCATTACATCACGCCAACATTGACCTTTTACAGCCTGAGAGTAACTAGTAGGCTCGGCGAGAGAAGATATATTGGCGAGAAAAGCTTGATAAGGTGGTGAAAATGAGAATATGAAAGAAATCGAAAAATTGGGAAGGGAAGAACCTTATTTGAAGTGGACGATGCTGGGGAAAAAGGCATGGTGACATTTAAACATTCAAAGTCACGTAACCAAACTGGTGGATGGCGGGGACGAGTAATATGACAGATGGACATAGGGGAGGGAAGATTAGGGGACAGAGGTGGGGAGGATGCATGAGAGGGAATAGTAGGGGATTCGGTATAAGGGGTAGGTGCAAGGGTGTTGGGTGCATCTGCTTCTGCAGAAGGAAGAGGGAAAACATGCATGGCAGGAGTGGAAAGATTGGTAAAAGGAAAAATATCTTCGTGAAAGACAACATCCCTTGATATGAGGGTTTCACGAGAGGAAATATAAAAAAACGCAGTAACCTTTTTGCGCATATGGGTAGCCCACAAAGATGCACTTACGGGAATGGGGTTCCACAAAGATGCACTTACGGGAACGGGGTTGGAATTTATCACGATGCTGAGATAAGGTGGAAGCGTAGTATAACCAACCAAAAACACAAAGATGAGAGTAGTGCGGAGGTGTACAGGTCAGTTTTTGGATTGGGGTGGTGCTTGAAAGAAGGGGGTGAGAAGTGATGGGTTTTTTTTTGACCCGTCGTTGATTGGTCCTGAGCCCTACTTGACCGGTCGTGGGCTGGTGTACGACCAGTCGTGGAGTCGAGCCGTGACACGACTCAAAGTTCAGCGATGTTGGACTATTTTTCTCCAGGGTGCTCGACCGATCGAAGGAGGTGCTCGACCGGTCATGGGTGTGCTCGACTCGTTGTGGACTCGACACGACCAGTCGTAGTTACGCAGATTCGTTCTGCAATTTTACGTGGATTTCGTTTCGCAAGTCCTTTCGCAACTGGGATGCGAAAAGGAGTTTCCTAAAACTATAAAAAGGGGTGCGTAGGGTTTTTCTAGGCAATACAAGAGGGTTTTCTAAAGCTTTACAAGGGTTTGCTAAAGGGTTTAGGGCTATCAAAGGTGTGAGAGAGAAAAGGAAAGAGAGAGAGGAAGCTTGTGGAAGGGAGGTTATGCTCATATAGGAGATCTATTGTGCTCTTAATATCTCAGCGCTTATACGTCCTTGTAATCGGTGAGATCTCTCTGTTTTCTTTGTTTCTCTTATTGTTTATCCACTCCTACGTGAGTGAAGAAGGTTGTAACATTCTACTTCTTAGTGGATTGTTGATCTAGACGAGGTCAATTTTTACCTCTTTAAGGGTTTTCCACGTAAAAATCTCTTGTGTGGTGTGTGGTTGATGCTTTGATTTATTTCATTGTTTTGTTATTCCATAATTCTGGTTTGTTTTGGAGGGCTAGATCCTAAGGTTTTGTGCAAGGCCCCCAACAAAGTGGTATCAAAGCTAAGTTCATTGAACGGGTAGGATCGTTTTTGATTTATGGAAGGTGGCTCATCTAGGATGATCAGCCTCAATGGTTCTAACTGGACCATACGGAAGGCTAAGATGGAGGACTTGCTTTATTGCAAAGACCTATATTTTTCAATTTCAGGCATATCAGTAAAATCCAAGGATATGTCTGATGATGATTGGAAGAAGATGGATCGAAAAATGGTGGGGTTTATTAGACAATGGTTGGATGATTCCGTGTTCCACCATGTGTCTACGAAACCTCAGCCGCTAGCTTATGGCTGAAATTAGAAGGGCTTTATGAGAGGAAGATAGCTGGTAATAAATTTTTTTTGATAAGGCGACTTGTGAATCTCAAATTCAAGGATGGTGGTTCTATGGCCGAGCACATGAATGAGGTTAGTAATATAGTGAACCAACTCTCCTCTATGAAGATGGTCCTGGATGATGAATTGCAGGCTTTGCTATTGCTTAGTTTACTGCCTGACAATTGGAGACATTGGTTGTGTGTCTAAGTAACTCCGCGCCAGACAGAAAGATTTCCATGGAACAGGTAACTAGCTATCTCTTCAATGAAGAGACAAAGAGGAAGTCTCAGGAGTCTACTCAGCAAGAGGCCCTTGTGACACATGAACGGGGGAGAGGAAAGAACAGGAAGGGTGGGAAGGCCTAAGATAAATCAAGAGGCAAGTTGAGTAACAGAAAGGATGTTGATTGCTGGAACTATTGCAAGAAGGGCCACTACAAGCATGAATGCTGTGGTAAGAAGAATGACAAGAAAGGAAAAGGAAAGGAAGATGAATTAGATTCACTGCAGTTGCTTCAGATGGCGACGTTGTAGTTATTCTTTCAGCAGATCGCTATGTATGTCTCGCGGCTACGAGTTAGGACATCGATTGGGTGATAGACTCGGGAGCCTCTTTTCATGCAACTCCACGTAGGGACTTTTTCACAAACTACAAGTCAGGTGAGTATGAGATTGTGAAGATGGGAAATTCTGGCGTATCGAAGATCGTAGGGGTCAGTGATATTTGTGTGAAGACCGATGTGGGCTGCACATTGGTTCTCAGGGATGTGAGGCATATCCCAGACCTTCGTCTCAACTTGATGTCGACGGGAAGGTTGGATGACGATGACTATGAAAGCCGGTTTGCTGGTGGGTAATGGAAGCTTATCAAGGGTTCATTGATCGTGGCCAGAGGTAAGAAGTGTTGTACCCTGTACAAGGAAAGTATCGGTATGTGCAAGGGTGGGTTAAACGCAGAGGAAGATTCAGCTATTGACATGTGGCACAGGCATCTAGGCCATATGAGTGAAAAGGGCTTTAACTACTAGCGAGAAAGCGACTCCTTCCAGACGTGACAGGTATACCTCTCAAAACCTGTCTCGATTGTTTATCAAGGAAACATCATAGAGTTTCATTTGTTAAATCTGCTTCTCATGTTAATAAAGTGCATGCATTAGATTTGGTTTATTTTAATGTTTGTGGTCCTATAAGGACAAAAACCTTGGGTGGGGCATTGTATTTTGTTACTTTTATATATGATGCATCTAGGAGGGTTTGGGTTTATACATTGAAATCCAAGGACGAGGTCTTTGGTGTGTTTAAACTATTTCATGCTATGGTCGAGAGAGAGACAGGTAGATCATTGAAGTGCATCCGCACTGACAATGGTGGTGAATACATTGGCGACTTTCAGGAGTATTGTAAGTCCCTAGGTATACGGCATGAACAGACGGTTCCCAAGACCCTCCAGCATAATGGTGTAGCTGAGCGAATGAATCACACCATTGTTGAGAGAATCAGATGCATGTTATCCCATGCGAAATTGCCCAAGACATTCCGGGGAGAAGCAATGCACACGGTAGTGTATTTGATAAACAGGTCTCCATTAGCCCCGTTGAATGGAGAAGTACCTGAGAAAGTGTGGATTGGACACGATCCATCGTACAGTCACCTCAGGGTGTTTGGATGCAGGGCATCTGTTCACGTACTAAAGGACGAGATGTCTAAGCTCGATATGAAGATCAGACAGTGTATGTTCTTAGGGTACAGTGATGAAAAGTTCGGTTACAGATTGTGGGATCCGACCGAGAATAAGCTCGTTAGGAGCAGAGATGTTGTTTTCTTTGAAGATCAGTGTATAAAAGACATTGGTAAGCCAGAGAAGAACCAACCTAGTTCAAGTGAGCCAGAGGACATGGATCCGGTTATTCGTCCCGTGGTGCCTGATGATGGGAGAGTATAGCAAGGTGTAGAGGACAAGAGAGTTCCTTCAAAAGATAGACCAGGGGAGCAGCCCCCACTTGATCCACTTGTTGAGCCACAGGTGAGGAGGTCATCTAGGGACAGACAGCCGTCCAAGAGGTACTCACCACATGAGTACATTATGCTGACTGATGGGGGAGAGCTAGAAGACTATTATGAGGCCCTAGCCGACGAGCATAAGGAGTAGTGGTTGAAAGCTATGCAAGAGGAAATGAAATCCTTACATAAGAACCACACCTATCATATGGTGAAATTGCCTAAGGGCAAGAAAGTTTTGAGCAACAAGTGGGTGTTTAGAAAGAAGGTTGAGCAAAAGAATTCACAGACGAGATTCAAGGCCAGACTTGTGGTAAAAGGGTTCTGTCAGAGGAAAGGCATAGACTTCGAGGAGATATTTTCACCAGTGGTGAAGATGATATCCATACGGGTGTTGCTTGGGTTGGCGGCTAGCATGGATCTGGAGATAGAGCAATTAGATGTTAAAACTGTCTTTCTCCATGGTGACCTGGAAGAAGAGATCTACATGCAGCAACCAGAGGGGTTCAAAGTCAAGGGCAAAGAGCATATGGTGTGTAGGCTGAGGAAGAGCTTGTATGGGCTGAAAAAAGCTCCACGACAATGGTACAAGAAGTTCGATTCGTTCATGTTACAGCATGAGAATGATAGAACGAAGTCGGACCACTGTGTGTTCACGTGCAAGTTCTCAGATGGTGACTTCTTAGTTCTACTGTTATACGTTGATGACATGCTCATAATGGGAAAAGACATCAAGAAGATCGACAGGCTGAAATAGGAGTTGGACAAGTCTTTTGCGATGAAAGACTTGGGCCCGGCTAAATAGATCCTAGGAATGAGATAAACTGTGATAGAAGCAGCAGGAAACTTTGGCTGTCATAAGAGTGGTATATTGAGAAAGTCCTGGAGCGGTTCAATATGAATGCAGCTAAGCCGGTCAGTACTCCATTGGATGGTCACTTCAGATTGAGTAACAGACAGTGCCCCAAGATGAAGACAGAAGTGAATGAGATGCAGAAGATATCTTATGCGTCAGCTGTAGGAAGTTTGATGTATGCTATAGTGTGTACATGCCCAGACATAACATATGTGGTTGGTGTTGTCAGCTGGTATCTTGCCAATCCTGGCAAAGAGCATTGGGCAGTGGTGAAATGGATACTGCGATATCTAAGAGGCTCATCCAGGTTGAGCCTATACTATGGTGATGGTAAATCTGTGTTAGAGGGCTACACAGATGCAGATATGGCAAACGATATAGACTCCAAGAAGTCTACCTCGAGATTTATGTTCATGTTTACAGGGGGAGCGGTTTCTTGGCAGAGTAAGCTACAGAAGGTCGTAGCATTGTCGACGACAGAGGCTAAGTACATCGCAGTCACAGAGGCATGTAAAGAGATGCTTTGGATGAAAAGGTTCCTACAAGAACTTAACCTGAAGCAGGAGGAGCACGTGGTCTATTGCGATAGTCAGAGTGCTATACACTTGAGTAAGAATCTAAGTCAACATTCTAAATCAAAGCACATAGAGATTCGGTTTCACTGGATTAGGGATACTTTGGAACAGAAGGTGTTACAGCTTAAGAAGGTCCACACGGACGATAATGGGTCAGACATGATGACCAAGGCTTTGCTCAAGGGCAAGTTTGAGGTTTGTAAAAACCAGGTTGTGTAACATCCTGAAAATCGGGGGTCGAGTAGGAACTCAACTCCCGAGTTCCAGAACATCATTTATGCAACAAAATGAATGATGATTGAATGTTGACTATATTCGTGCATTGAACATGAGTGAGATTAAGCCAAAACAACATATCATACTCCAGAGACAGTTAAATTGCAAGTGGAAGACTGTGATAGACATATAGAATATAAAAACTGTAGTGAGTCTCCAGAGTGTGATAATGTTACCAGGTTAAATAAATACAAGTACAATTCTAAAATTTACCAAATGTGAGGAAGTGTAATGTCTTCTATCCCAAGTACCATAGTCCCGTCAATACAATACCAGGTCTTCATAGACCTGTCAGAGAATTATATGTAGGAGAACTTCTCCTCAACATCATAGTAGTAGTCCGGCTCTGCTTCATAAGCATCGCCATCACCTAAAACTCAACAAATCTGGTTGGTGTGTACAACACCATCCTGTAACGTGGGAATGAGTAACTAACTCAGTGGAACAATAAAGCATAGGTTAACATGTTATCGACTCAGTCAAGCAGTAATGATAAAGCATTACAATCAAACACTCCTAACTACTCTTATTAATGCAAGTATAGATGCAGTCATGATGTATGCCCTCACCGACATACTCCCTCATGTGACACCCTCTTCGTTCGCGGCATGCTTTCATCCCTCAGTGCTCCACATCTTCCAGACACATACGATGCATGATGAGCATGATTACCGAGTTGTTATTATTCCATTTCAAACAGCAGGATTGGGAAACTAAGGTACCTCCCTTGTATCATTCCCATACATGATCCATTCTAGGGTCGTCAGTCCTAGACAATCTCTTACGATGGTGTGTTTCTAGGTCACTGCAAGGGCTGCCAGGGCTGTTACGCAAAATTGTTGCACCACTCCCCCATTACCTTACCAATACAGGCCTAGCTTATACTCTGTTACTACGAGAAGGCTAGTCGCCTCACCGCAGATTTAGAGTATGCTCGAGGTCACTCCACTGACACCCTACCAACTGGCAGTCTATTTTCGAAGCCTGACCGGTCCACTTATTGAGAATGGAACCCGGATGTAACCCGACTAGGGACCACAGCCAGGCTGTGTCAGCGTAGGCCGACAGCTCGAATATAGTGTCCGATACCACCATAATCGGCTCACGAGTCTGATTGCTCAATGGTCACTACGGGGAGGCACGTGGCCCCAGCGTAGGCCGACAGCTCGACTACGGTGTCCCATACTACCATGCCCAGCTCATGAGTCTTAGCGGATCGAGGTACCATGGTTACGGGATTCCACTAGTAAGTTCGGTACCCTAGGTTCAAGCAATGGTGTCCAAACATGGTTAACATACAATGGGCCAATCGGTTTATTAGACTAGTTCGACTAGTACGAGCGTACGGTGGAGTAGCCGACAAGGTACCACTGTCGTCAACCATCGTACGACTCGAATTCACCGAACGTATCAATTGTGGCGAGACGAAATCGCCCACTTAGACAGGAATTGTTACCGATTGCCTGGACTATAATCACATTCAATTACAGATAAGTAAAGCAGTAATGGATCAAGATTCAAATCATACAATCAAAGTCTGGTATCATCCGTTTAGGGCTGCTAGGGCTGTTGCACGGAATCGTTACACCACTCCCCCCCATCACCCATGACGGATCATACAACATAAACATGAATTTAAACATGCGCTTTACATAAATAAAATCATACAATCAGTTGAGCATGTTAACAAGCATATCATAAAGCATATTATAAAGCATGTTATAAAGCATGTTATGAAGCACTATATAAATAGGAATACAAACACATATATTTCATAAGTGGTTAAAGTGAACAACGACATGGAGGAAATTATACATGTCTCTAAGGTGGTTGAGAATCCCATCTCAACACCATACCTAAGGCAACATCATCCAAACACTTACTCACACAAGCATTTTCACAAACACTTAACATACACTATTTCAACATACTTAGTGTATGTTAGCAAATATGTATTAGGGCGAGTCCTTTCGCCAAGCAAGTATTTTACGCACATATAATATATTTATACAACAAATAATCATGACAAACACATCTCTAAAATCTATATGTATATAGTACTTTCTACAATACAGTATTTCTACATACATAGTGTATATTAGTAAAACATGCAAATAAGTATTTTGGCGAACCCATTCGCCAAATAAGTATTTTATCCATATATCGTATATTCATACAACAATTAATCATGTCAAACACATTTCCAAAATTTATACGTATACGATATTTTCTACGAATACCTAGAATATGTAAAATTCCATATCTTCATCTTTAATCAAAATAGAAAACAGACAGCACTTTGTACATGTGCAATTGCATGCAGATCATGAATCTATCATTATCTGACATTGAAAGCGTTGAAAACCATAACCTATACACCTAAAGTCCGCACCTTTTGTCGTAGAATTGCAACGAAGTAGATAGGTTTGCTAGGCTTTCGTATACGGCAGTTTGGTAACCTATAACATATTTTCTGTTAGCTATTTCATAACCTACAACTACCAAAACCCCAAATCAGTTTAGGGTTAGGGTTTCTTACCTAGAAACGGAACCGGAATCGCCGGGAAAGCGATTAGAACGGAGTGGTGGAGCTCGTGGAGCGGCAAGGAAGCATGGCAGGGAGATTCTCCCACATCTCCCACACTTTTTCTCTCTTTTCTCTCTTCTCTCTCAAATTCGTATGGCTGCAATGAGAGAGGGTTTATGGTCCTTATATAGTCTAAAAACTCACCGAAATAGACTCCAGGTCAAGGTATACTTGGGTTATAACCAAAGCGGACCTGTTTCAGCTCAACGGAGGACTTCTAGAGGGCCTCCTTGAGCCAAAGGTCGGACTTAAGCTCACTAACACTGGATCTACGTTTAGTTAAGTTTTCGTTTCAGTCGGATTTTCAGATCACGCGTGGCGGACCAGTTTCAGTTCGACGGTCAGTGGGTCTCGATCGGAGATTTCGAGTACATGTAAATGTTTATGAAATTTTTCCTGATCCGAGGGTGTAATTTGGTCAGATTCTGACGGTCTGGTTGCTTAATACTGATCAAGCGACGAGTCTCAGATTACTATTCAAGATATTTATTTTGTAAAGAAACAAGTGTTCTCACACTCTTCTCACTCCGGACTCAAGCGAACAGTCGTGGGACACTATCTGGATTTGATTTCCGAGATGGTTGTCAAGCCCAGCGAGGCGGTCCTAAGTCCTTAACCTCGAATTATTCGGACTCACGATGTGCGGTCTAGACCTGATACAGAGTTTCAATGCGTTCCCGAGAGCAGTCAGGTAATGAGTTTGATCCAAGATTTTAGGGTAACCTAACGTCAATGATTCTACAAGTTTTGGGTCTTGTAGATCGTATTTAAAGTGATTTAAATGGATTTCGTAACTAATCTAGTTTAGCACTTAGTTACTTTGTTTCATTTCTAAAGAATTTAATCCTAAGTGATTTCTGGTCGAGGTGATACTCAGGCCTTTGTAGTTAGTATATGAGGTGATCCAAGTTATAACACTTAACTAGTTTAAGATAGTGTCTAGGGTGAAAGTACTTAGAAAAATTGAAAGAACAAGGTAATGAAGGGTTGGATTTGTGAAGGAAATGGGTTCAGAAGCGATTTTAGACTTTGGGATTCAGTTCTGACAGGTTAATAAGGTGTTAGGAGCGGCCCATTGCTTAAGGACGTCTAATTCCAGGTTGGCAAAAATTTGGGCTGTTACAGGCTGGCTTGAAGAAGGTGAATCCCTCCTGTGTCAAAAAGGGAGAGATTTGATGGGTTTTTTTTGACCCGTCATCGACCGGTCGTGAGCCCTGCTCGACCGATCGTGGGTTGGTGTAAGACCAGTCGTGGAGTCGAGCCGTAACACGACTTAAAGTCCAGTGACGTTGGACTATTTTTCTCTGGGGTGCTCGACTGATCGAAGGAGGTGCTCAACCGGTCGTGGGTGTACTCAACCGGTTGTGGACTCGACATGACCGGTCGTAGTTACGCAGATTCGTTCTGCGATTTTACGTGGATATCGTTTCACAAGTCCTTTTGCAATTGGGATGCGGAAAGGAGTTTCCCAAAACTATAAAAGGGGGTGTGCCTAGGGTTTTTCTAGGCAATACAAGAGGGTTTCCTAAAGCTTTACAAGGGTTTGCTAAAGGGTTTAGGGCTATCAAAGGTATGAGAAAGAAAAGGAAAGAGAGAGAGGAAGCTTGTAGAAGGGAGGGTATGCTCATATAGGAGATCTATTATGCTCTTGATATCTCAACGCTTCTACGTCCTCGTAATCACTGAGATCTTTCTATTTTCTTGGTTTCTCTTATTGTTTATCCACTCCTGCGTGAGTGAAGAAGGTTGTAACGTTCTACTTCTTAGTGGATTGTTGATCTGGACGAGGTCCAATGGTTTTTACCTATTTGAGAGTTTTCCACATAAAAATCTCTTGTGTAGTGTGTGGTTGATGCTTTGATTTATTTCATTGCTTTGTTGTTCCATAATTCTGGTTTGTTCTGGAGGGTTAGATCATAAGGTTTTGTGCAAGGCCTCCAACAGGAAGACAGTTAATGAGATATGTAGCTGTAAGAATACAATTGTCCCAAAAGTCGAGAGGAAGATGTGCATGAAATTGCAAGGCACGTGCAACCTCAAAGATATGTCGGTGTTTTCTTTCAATGACTGTTGTGAAAAGTTCCTTGAGGAGTGATTGAAATTGCGAGGCACGTGCATAAATGTTGATGGATAATATCAAGTTCCTTAAGGAGTGATTGAAAGTAATGTGAAAAGAACTCCATACCATTGTCCGTATGAATTTGTTTAATCTTCTTGTGAAATTGTGTGGCAACCATAGCAAAAAAGGAGCGAAGAAGGGAATTGGTGGAAGATTTGTGATGCATGAGATAGGTCTAAGTTGCACGTGAAAAGTCATTGACAATTGTTAAAAAATAACATGCACCAGAATGAGTATGGACTGAATAGGGTCCCCAAATGTCAACATGGATTAAATCAAAAAGATCGTTCGTAATAATAGAACTTAAAGGAAATGGTAAACGAGTTTGTTTGGCTAAAGGACAAACATTACAATGAAATTTCTTAGAAAATAAAATACTAGAAAAAATATTTGATAGATGGCGAAGATGAGCATGTGAGGGATGGCCTAGATGTTGATGCCAAAGGGCTGAAGAGGCCGAAGAAGAACGTAAAGCAGTAAAGGCGACTGGGGCTTGTGGCAGAAAGTGATAAAGGCCACCTTGCTCTTTACCCAGTCTAATCATCGTCTTCGTAAGTAGGTCCTGAAATATGCAAAATTCAGGATAAAATGTGATAGAGCAGTTTAAAGAGCGAGTTAATTGGCTAACAGATAAAAGGTTGAAACGAAAGGAAAGAACAAACAAAATATTTTAAAGAGAGATAGATGATGTGAGAGGGACGGTGCCCATATGGGAAACCGGTGCAAGTTGGCCGGTGGGTAAGGTGACTGAAGAGACTCTGGGAGAGTGGGAAGTGGTGGGAAATAGAGATGAAGAATGAGACATATGAGTGGTTGCCCCGGTGTCAATGACCCATGAAGAAAGAGGAGAAGAAATGGTAGAGGAAGAGGAGATACCTGCAAGGTTAGCCATAGGCTGTGTAGTACCTTTATCGAGTAGATTCAAGATTTGGCGGTATTGATCTGGAGTAAAAGTGAGGGGAAACACGGCGTGGTTAGAAGAGCCTGGATTGTCAGGAGCGGATGTTTTGTGGGGTCTTGTTGGAGTAGTGCCATGGAGACGATGACCTAGAGGATAACCATGGAGTGCATGACATCTATCTTTTATATGACCAACCCATCCATAATGGGCACAAGTGAGGGGAGATCGGCGCCGACCACGAGTGTCCTTAGAAGAGCTTTGTCCAGAGTTGCGAGAGAGGCCCATGGATGGAGTAACTAGTGCTGTTGCATCATCAGATGACTGGATGGGAGTGCAGATCTCATGTTGTTTTTCCTCTTAAAGAAGGAGGGAGTATGCCTTGTTGATAGTAGGGAGAGGATTCATTAAAAGTAACTGACCCCGGATTGCTGAATAGCTTTCATTGAATCCCATGAGGAACTGCATAAGACGCTCTTGATTTTGATGAGGAATGATATCCTTGGCAACGCCACAAGTGCACATAGGGAGAGTAGTAAAAAAAGATAGTTCATCCCAATATGTCTTCAATCCAGAAAAAAAGACTGCAAGGAAAGTCTGTCCTTGTGTGTGAGAGCAAATGGATCGTTGCAGTTGAAAGAGGTGGGGGCCGTTGCTTTAAGAAAATCTGTCTCGTAGATCTGTCCACACGTCATGAGCATATTCAGTGTAGACGACTGAATTGGATAATTCTTTTGTGAGGGCATTGAGGATCCAAGAGAGGACCATATTGTTGCAATGAGTCTAGGATGCAAAGTCAGGAGAGGAGGTGGATGGTCGTGGATAAGATCCATTAATAAAACAAAGCTTGTTCTTGGCACTTAACGCAATGATCATGACGCGACTCCAAGTGGCATAATTATCACCATTGAGTTGTTGGGAGACAAGTGTAATTCCCGGTTGATCAGAATGGTGAAGGTGCAGTGGATTGGAGAATCATGAATTGCCTGAACATTGGTAGAATTCGATTTGGGGTCAGGTGATGTAGCCGATGAAGTAACCATTTAGGACCAATCGGAAAGAGGGACACTAGATTTCTGCACTTCTACGAAGCACAAAAAAATAGGCAGAAAATAAGGCAGCCTTCCGTGATGCAAATGAAGTAGGTAGACAACCCCTGTGACGATTGAAGAGGCTGGGATGTGCGTCTCACGGCAGGGGCACGGGTGTTGTCGTACAACAGCGGTGGGAGGTGCACGGCCTGATGTGCACTGGCAGTGGTGTATCAACGGGGTGGTGAAGATGATGGTGGTGATGGGTGTTGATGGTGGAGACAGTAATCACAATAGTAGCAGAGGAGACATAAATAGAAACAAAGGAGAGTGCTCTCTGATACCATGTACGGAGAGAAGAAATCAATTGTATTTCTCTATATCTCATACGGAGGAGAGAAGCCTCTCTTATAAGCATAGTACAACCTATTGCTAGTTGTATTTACAAGGAAAAAACTATAATAGGAGATTTACAACTGTACAATCGAATAAGGAAAAATCTACAATAGGAGATTTACAATTGTACAATCTAATAGACCACATTACAGGAAACAATATTGAATGAACGTCGACCATAAAAAGCTTTTTGGGGCCATAAAAGTTTTGGATCAATCTTATCTTTGTTTTCTGCCTTCATCTGGGTCTACATGACCTAATCAACAAATTGTATGTCAAATAAACACTACAGTGAGCCTTAGGAGTAATTTAATGGTGGATATCCAATAGTGATTGTTTTCCAGTGGTGTTGTCCACCTTAGATTTACATCCCTCTCAGTTTTGGAATCAAGCCCTAAAATGATATATTAAACTGTGACGTGGCATCCCTTGAAACTTTTTATGAGCCCAAATTTCAGCCTGATCCAAAAATTTAGTGGGCCATAGCAAAGATAAATGCAAACCAATGGAAGAAACTATTTTCTTTTGCCACGGCCCACCATAGTTTTTTATCAGGCTAAAATTTGGGCTTCTATTTCAATGGGTGCTGCATCACGTGGACCGTACGTCCAAATTCTGTGCCCACGACAGGTGTGCAAAGACGCGCATTGGTGCTCACGTAAGAAGGGCGTAGGTGAGCATTCGTCTCTCTCTCTCTCTCTCTCACTTTTTGAGATCTCATGAGAACCCGTTTGCTAGTGAGCATTCCTCTCTCTCTCTCTCTCTCTCTCTCTCTCTCTCTCTCAAGGAATGCTCACTAGCAAACGGGTTCTCACGAGATCTCATGAACACTTTTTGATACGTGATGTGAGCATAAAAATCTGAATGGTCCACTAGATGAATCACCTCATAAAACCCCTAAGGTAAAAAAAATAGCTTGATCAAGAAATCTGGTAGGCCTTAGTAAAGTGAGAGGAAATTCTCTCATTTGATTTACCTCTCACTTCGCTATGGCCCACTAAAATTTTGAACCAGGCTAAGTTTTGGGCCAAAGGGGTTTCATAATATCACTTATCTAGTCAACCATTCGGATTACATATACATATCATGTGAGATGAGTTCTAAAAAAATACTTACGAGTTCTCATAAAAACTGAGTTCACCCGTGAGCATTACAATTTCCTACATGAAATGACTTCTAGTTTACGTGTGACTCTTTTATTTCACACTTGTACGGTAGTGCAAGTAAAAATGCCATACTGACTTTTACAGAAAAAACTGCACCCAAATTGCAAAAGTCGCATTAAAAAAACTTATATGACAAAAGCTATGATTATGGAAATAGATGCATATGAAAAATGCAAATTACATGTGCAAATGATGCTCCGACAAAACAAGCCCTTAATGTCAAAGTATATTTGTTTTCTCTTTCTTGTACACACATGGCATTGCTACCATTTTTTATACATTGGAAGGGGCCAAAGGTCATGATGCCAACGAGATATGACATGCAGTCCCGTGTCTTTGAACAATATGCACCGATGTGATAAATATTGTCGAGATTTTAAAATTTAGGAAATAATATTGTAAAGTGAAGATCTAACCACGGCTTAGTTATAGTTATATTTATATTTGTATTTGGAAAAAATGTATGACAGAAATTAAAAAGTGAGTCTACACTGATAGTGTTATACATTGTATTGGATGAATGTTTGTGTATTGTAATGATTTTTTTTTTCTTTATTAAATGCGGTCATGGATGTTTGGATATTAAATCATGACCTGGGATTAGGAGTCAAGTCTGGCCAACTCAGGCATCAAATTTCAGGGCATGACATCCATCTCATCAACATATATGGGGTTTTAATTTTGTAACAGCCCGGATTTTTGCCAACCTGAAATTAGACGTCCTTAGGCAATGGGCCGCTCCTAACACCTTATTAACTTGTCGAACTGAATCCTGATCTAAAAATCGCTTCTGAACCCATTTCCTTCACAAATCCAACCATTCACCACCTTGTTCTTTCAATTTTCCTAAGTACTTTCACCCTAGACACTATCTTAAACTAGTTAAGTATTATAACTTAGATCACCTTATATATAAACTACAAAGGCCTGAATACCACCTCGACCAGAAATCACTTAGGATTAAATCCTTTAGAAATGAGACAAAGTAACTAAGTGTTAAACTAGATTAGCTATGAAATCCGTTTGAATCGCTTTAAATACGATCTGTAAGACCCAAAACTTGTAGAATCATTGATGCTAGGTTACCCTAAAACCTAGGATCAAACTCATTACCCGACTACTCTCGGGAGCACTTTGAAACTCCGTATCAGGTCTGGACCGCACATCGGGAGTCCGATTAACACGAAGTTAAGGACTTAGGACCGCCTTTCTGGGCTTGACAACTATCTCGGAAATCAAATCCAAACAATGTCCCACGGCTGTTCGCTTGAGTCCGGAGCGAGAGAGTGTGAAAACACTTGTTTCTTTACAAAATAAATATCTTGAATAGTAATCTGAGACTTGTCGCTTGCGGGTCAGTATTAAGCAACCTGACCGTCAGAATCAGACCAAAATACACCCTCGGATTAGGAAAAATTTCATAAACATTTACATGTACTCGGAATTTCGGATCTAGATCTGCTGACCGTTGAACTGAAACTGGTCCGCCACATGTGATCTGAGAACCCTACTGGAACGAAAACTTAATGGAACCTAGATCCATAGTCTGTGAGCTTAAGTCCGACCTTTGGCTCAAGGAGACCTGCCAGAAGTCCTCCGTTGAGCTGAAATAGGTCCACTTTGGTTATAACCTAAGTATACTTTGACCCGGAGTTTATTTCGGTGAGTTTTTAGGCTATATAAGGACCTTAAACCCTCTCTCATTCCAGCCATACGAATTTGAGAGAAACTCAAGAGAGAGAAGAGAGAAAAGAGAGAGAAAGTGTGGGAGATGTGGGAGAATCTCCCTATCATGTTTCCCTGCCACTCCACGAGCTCCATCGCTCCGTTCTAATCACTTTTCCGGCGATTCCAGCTCTGTTTCTAGGTAAGAAACCCTAACCCTAATCTGTTTTGGGGTTGTATAGGTTGTATGTTATGAAATAGCTAACCTATTTTATTCTATAGGTTACCAAACTGCCGTATTTAGAAACTTGGCAATTCTATCGACTCCGTTTCGATTCTACGATAAAAGGTGCGGACTTTAGGTGTATAGGTTATGGTTTTCAATGCTTTCAATGTCAGATAATGATATATTCATGATCTGCATGCAATTGCACATGTAGAAAGTGCTTTCCGTTTTCTGTTTCGATTAAAGTTGTAGAATATGAAATTTTACATATTCTAGGTATTCGTAGAAAATATCGTATACGTATATTTTTTAGAAATGTTTTTGACATGATTATTTGTTGTATGAATGTACGATATATGGATAAAATACTTATTTGGCGAAAGGATTCGCCCTAATGCATGTTTTGTTAATATATACTATGTATATAGAAATACTTATTGTAGAAAGTACCATATACGTATATATTTTAGAGATGTGTTTGCCATGATTATTTGTTGTATAAATATACTATATATGCGTAAAATATATGCTTGGCGAAAGGACTCGCCCTAATACATGTTTGTTAACATATACTAAGTATGTTGAAATAATGTATGTTAAGTGTTTGTGAAAATGCTTGTGTGAGTAAGTGTTTGGATGTTGATGCCTTACGAGGGTGTTGAGATGGGATTCTCAACTACTTTAGAGACATGTATGATTTCCTCCATGAGGTTGTTTACTTAAACCGCTTACTTGTGAAATATATGTGTTTGTATTCTTATTTATGTAGTGCTTTATAACATGCTTTATAACATGCTTTATAATATGCTGTATGATATACTTGTTAACATGCTCAACTGCTTGTATGATTTTATTTATGTAATGCGTATGTTTAACTTCATGTTTATGTTGTATGATCCGTCAAGGGTGATGGGGAAGCGGTGTAACGATTCCGTGCAACAGCCCTGGCAGCCCTAAACGGATAATATCATACTTTAATTTTATGATTTGAATCTTGAGCCATTATTGCTTTAACTATCTGTAATTGAATGTGATTGGGGCTATGATTATAGTCCAGACAATCGGTAATGGGATTGAATTTGTGGCTGAGATTCATTTGCCACGTGTGATGTGTTCGACGAACCTGAGTCGTACTTCGGTCGGCGATAGTAGTTGGCCACATGAAGTGCTTTTGCGCTTCATATCGTTCAACTTGTTGTGCGCTCGAGCTAGCCGAGTTCATCAAGTAACCCGATCTGTTTAATGTATGTTCACCATGTTTGGTCGCTACTGCTTGAACCTAGGGTACCAAACTTACCAGTGGAATCCCGTTAACTATGGTACCTCGATCCGCTAAGACTCATGAGTTGGGCATGGTGGTATGAGACACCGTGGTCGAGCTGTCGGCCTACGCTGGGGCCACATGCCTCCCCGTAGTGACCAGTGAGCAACCAGACTCGTGAGCCGATTATGGTGGTATGGGACACTCTATTCATGCTGTCGGCCTACATTGATAAGGTGATGGGGGAGTGGTGCAACGAATGCGAGTAATAGCCCTGACAGCCCTTTGTAGTGGCCTCGAGCATACTCTGAATTTGCGGTGAGGCGATAGTTTTGCCGCAGTGTAGAGAGTATGGACTAGGCCTGTTTCTGTATAGCGATGAATCGTTTAAGAGGTGATGGGGGAGTGGTGTAACCTTTGTGCATAACAGCCCTGGCAGCCTTTGCAGTGACCTAGAAAACACACCATCGTCTGAGATTAACTAGGACTGACGACTCTAGAATGGATCGTGTTTGGGAATGATACAAGGGAGGTACCTTAGTTTCCCAATCCCGCTGTTTGAAACGGACTAATAACAACTTGGTAATCATGCTCATCATGCATTGCATGTGCCTGGAAGATGTGGAGCACTGAGGGATGAAAGTATGCTGCGAACGTAAGATGGTGTCGCACGAGGGAGGGTGTGGTGAGGGCATACATCATGACTGCATTCATACTTGCATTAATAAGAGTAGTTAGGAGTGTTTGATTTTACTGCTTTATCATTACTGCTTGAATGAATTGATAACATGTTAACCTATGCTTTATTGTTCCACTGAGTTGATCACTCACTCCCACGTTACGGGATGGTGTTGTACACACCAACCAGATTTGTTGAGTTTCAGGTGATGACGATGCTTATGAAGCAGAGCCGGACTACTTCTATGATGATGAGGAGGAGTTCCCTTATCTGTATCTCTCTGGCAGGTCTATGAAAAACCTGGTATTGTATTGACGAGACTATGGTACTTGGGATAGAAGACATTACACTTCCTCACATTAGGTATATTTTAGAATTGTACTTGTAATTAAATAACCTGGTAACATCATCACACTCTGGAGACCCACCATAGTTTATATATGTTATTTATCCATCACAGTCTTCCGCTTGCAATTTAACTGTCTCTGGAGTATGATATGCTGTTTTGGCTTAATCTCACTCATGTTCAATGCACGAATACAGTCAACATTTAATCATCATTCATTTTGTTGCATAAGTGATGTTCTGGAACTCGGGAGTTGAGTTACTACTCGACCCCCGATTTTCGGGATGTTACAAATTTCGTATCATCGGCCCAAGTTTGAGAACAAAACTCATTGCAGATGAATCACACGGGATAAAGTAGTTCATAATTAACACACAATATTTTAGTGTTATTGTAGGCCATAAATAGTTTCAAACATATAACTGAAAAGACCATTCCGTGAGGTTTATGACTATCTAATTAAAATGAATGGATCAGATCGTCCAAGGGATGGACTGAATTTTAGTTTTGGGTGGAGCCCATTTCCATTTTAAAAGTACATTTCACTGAAGCGAGCAGTACCAGGGGCAACTGTGGTAAATGAGCATTTTCGTCATCTGAAAAATGAAAAAGTAAATTCAGGCCTAGAATTTCTTATTCTCATCCGAGCTCCTGCCATAATCACATCACCACCACACACATATATAGTGAAATGCTCACTTGTAAACTGGTTCTCATGAGATGAGATCTCATGAGCACTTTTTGATACATGATGTGATCATAAAATCTGAATGGTCCACTAGATGAATCACCTCATGAAAGTCCTAAGGTCCAAAAGTTAGCTTGATTCAGAAATTTGGTGGGCCTTAGCAAAGTGAGATAAAATTCTCTCCTTTGATTTGCCTCTCACTTCACTATGGCTTACTTAGATTTTTTGATCAAATTTAGTTATGGACGTTAATGGTTTCATAATGTGACTCATCTAGTTGACCATTTGGATTGCATATACACATCATTTGTGAGGTTAGTTCTCAAAAACTGCTTGGGAGCTCCGAATCTCACGTATTCAGGAGTGAGCTTCACTGTCTCTCTCTATAAATAGTTTCCTACGTGAAATGACTTCTAGTTCATGGTTGATGTGACTCTTTTATTTAACACTTGATCTTGAAAGGTAGTGTAAATAACATTGCAAATTGCATGGCCAAATGATACTCCGACAAAACAAGCCCTTAATGTCAAAGTATACTTATTTTCTCTTTCTTGTATACATGACATTACTACTGTACGGTGGAAGGGGCCAAATGTCACGATCCCAATGAGATGTGACATGTAGCCCCGTATCTTTGAACAATATATACCAATGTGACAAATATTACTGAAATTTTAAAATTCCGAAAATTATATTGCCAAAAATCAATAAATAGTTTTATCATATGAATTTTCAAAATATTGACTGATTTTGAAACATGGCATTTTTATTGTGAAATTATAATGATATTAATCTGAAAAATAGGAAAAAGTTAGGAACTTGTTATTTAAATATTAATTTTATTATTAAGTTATGATAAATATTTTAAAAAAATTTTGGCAACATTTTCCTGATAATTATTGAGAAAACATCAAAATTTGAAATTTTCCTGGGAAATTTCCCTGTCCAGAAATTGTGAAAATGGTATTTATCATTATGGTATGCAACAATCCAGACCGTTGATCTGTTGAGTCCTACTGTGGATGGTGCAGGCCCTAAAAATCCTTAAAATTTAGAAGTTCAGAGGTACCTATCTCAGGACTGTTCAGTTGAATATGGACTGTTGTGTTGTTTTTGTACTTGAGGCCATAAATTAAAAGGTTAGGATTTCCCTGTGCTGGTGGCCCACTCATAGTAGGAACCAATGTATTGGATGACTTAGATTACTTGAATCACAGACTTCAAGTGCCGGTTGCACAAAGATATTAGTCATGCATCACATGATTAGATGTGAATTGCGTCGAGAAGAGTATTGGATGCACTACTACATCACTGAAGAAAAAGTGCCCCGTGGGCCTATCATGCATAAGGAATGAAATATAATTGCCTATATGGAATGATGAGATGCACCTCTTCAACCCTTGAGTGGACGTCTTACCTAATGAGTGGTTTGGTATTATAGATTTGGGAACAGATTGACTATTCCCACTGCCACCAGCCCCATGGCTGATGGTCGGTACTGTGTGGGACCCACCATGATGCATGTGTTTCATCCATGCTGTTTATTTATTTTTTAGATCATTTTATGATATGAGACCAAAAATGAGGTATATCACAACCTTAATGGACCACATTACAGGAAACAGTGTTGAATGAACGTCGACCATTAAAAACCTTTTGGGGGCCATAAAAGTTTTGGATCAAGCTAGTATTTGTTTTTTACCTTCATCCAGGTCTGTATGACCTAATCAACAGATTGGATGTCAAATAAACCGTACAGTGGGCCTTAGGAGGGATTTAATGGTGGATATCCAATCACTATTTTTTTTCATGTAGTGTGGTCCACCTGAGATTTATATCCCTCTCCTTTTTTGTGAAAATCCCTAAACTGATCTTTAAAAATGGATGAATGGAATGGATGAAACACATACATCATCATGGTGGAGCCCACAGAGCACCTACCATCAGCCATGGGCTGGTGGCAGGGGAGTAGCTAATCCGTTTCCCACCTCGACATCTGGAATCTTTAATGTGGACTCTAATGACAGCATGATGTAAGATTAAGAGGATATTCCTACGATGCAAACATTAAAAAAAAAGGAAAAAAATACTACATTTTCCAGCATATATTTTCACAAGCAATCGGTCTTAACAGATGTATGGTGCAGATTGGGTCTATTATCGCTGTCTGACACATGTGTGGTCCAGATTATTGGACAACGCATGGGGAGTATTCAATAGATTTGACGTATTAGGTAAGACAAGATGCGTCGGTGGGAGATTATTACGGTGCATGAAACTGCACATTCAATTGTTTGACACAATTAAGTTGTAACAAGTCAATAAAGTTACACGTGATGCATGAATATGGCGAAATCGTAGACTGATTGGACGGTTAGGATAGTCCGGTTGGTGATCGGTGGATCTATTGTTAGCCGTTCAAAAAGAAAGGGCTAAATTAGATGGTTAAGATTGTTCAATCAATGTGATTTCAAGTCCAGGGTGAGGCCCACGATTTGGGTGGTCAGGGTGTATGTATGCCACTGTTTAGTATTTTGTGATAACTTGAGAGCGGATGGCTGCCCTGGCCTCAGTTGTACTAACCGTGGGGCTACGTTGATATATCTGTAGTATATATATCCAAGCCATCCATCCATATTAACAGATCATTTTAGGTGGGATCCAAAAAAATGAAACATATAAAAGTCTTATGTGGACCACACTACAGAAAACAATGGTCATTAACGCCCACCATTAAAAATTAATATCAGCTTGATCCGAAATTTTTGTTGCCCACGGGAAGCTTTTAGTGGTCAATCACCATGTTTCCTGTAGTGTAGTCCACCTGAGATTTTAATCTCCTACAGTTTTTTTTTCCTCATGCACTAAAATGATCTTAAAAAACGGATGTACAGCGTGGATATACTACATATACATCAAGGTAGGGCCCACGGACTGTATTGAGTGAGGCTGGGCCGCACCTAATCCGCTCCCATGGTTTTATACCCGGACAGTAATCCGTCCAGGCAGGGCTCCGTGGGGCTAACTTGATATAAGTGTTTTACCTACGTCGTTTATCACTTTTCTCGGATCATTTTAAGGTATAATTTTAAAAATTGAGTAGGTCCAAAGCTCCACTAGACCACACCAAAGAAAGTTGTAGTGATAATAATTTCCACCGTTGAAACCTTTCTAAGGCCGCCGTGATATTTTGTTTACCAACCAACCTATTCATAAGGTCATGTAGTCGTGGATGAGCTTCATCAGAAACTTTTCCGGTTCCCAAGAAGTTTTAATGGTGGCAGTTCAAATCTCACTTTGTAGTCCACTTAAGCCTCGTACCTTCTTTGTTTTTTTTTTTAAGCTCATAAATAACGGCATGGATAAAACACTTACATCACTGTTGGCCCCACGAAGCACCGCCTGGACGGATTACCGCTTTGGCGGGGGTAAGATGCCATCCGCGTTCTCCACGGGGAGGACTAAGTTGGGAATGGATGGCTACTCCCGCTGCCACCGGCCAATAGCTGATGGTCGGATCTCTGTGAGACTCACCATGATGTATGTATTTCATTCGTGTTGTTCATTTATTTTTCTAGATCATTTTATGGCATGGGGTCAAACATGAGGTATATCTCAATCTCAAGCGAACCCTATTACATGAAACAATGTTAAATGAATGTCTAATCATTAAAAACTTTTTAGCTGTCATGATAAGTTTTGGATCAAGCTGATCTTTACTTTTTCCCTTTATCTGGTCTGTATGACTTAATCAACCGTTTGGATTTCAAATAAACAGTACAGTAGGCCTTAGAAGATTTTAATGGTGGATATCCAATCACTATTGTTTTCTTGTAGTGTGGTCTACCTGAGATTTATATCCCTCTCAATTTTTTTTATTCAAACCTTAAAATGATCTGAAGAAATGGATGAACAGAATGGATGAAACACATACATCATGGAGGGGCCCACAGAGCACCGACCACCGTTTCCGACCATTTCTGACTAACATATGCCTTACTAAGGATGGTCATGTCAGTGGTGGGCTCCACCAAACACATGTTCGGTTGTGATTATTCATGTTTGGTCATGTCTCGCTCTCTCATAGCTTTATCGTTTTCCTCACTCAGATCACTACGATACAGGAGAAAAGAAACGGTTCTGACGAACAAAGAAAAGCACCAAAAAAGGTTCGGTGGTCGTGATTATTCGTGTTTGGACATGTTGCGCTCTCTCGTTGCATGTCGTTTTCGTCACTCAGACCGCTTCTGTACAAGAGAAAAGAAACGGTTCTGACCAACAAAGAAAAGCACCAAAAAAGGTCTGGTACCTTGACAGTGTTCTTTTTGCAAGCGGATTGGCTGATGTATCGCACACCAGCGATATGGCTGATGTGTGGATATCACCAAGTTCTGTGGATCCCATCATGAGGTTTGTATTATATCCCAACCGTCCTTTCATTTTGAGAGCTTGTTTTAAGGCTTGAACCGAAACATAAGACAGATCCAAAGATCAAGTGGACCACACTAAAAAAAGCTGTGAGGGATTGAACGTCTACCATTGAAACCTGTTTGTGGGTCACAAAAGTTTTGCATTGATTTGATATTTGTTTTTCCTCTTCGTCCAGGGCTGTGTGACCTTATGAACAGATTGGATAGAAAATAAAAGATATGGTGGGCCTTACAAATGTTTTAATGGTAAGAATCACTGTCCCACTGTTATTTCTTGTGTGGTTTACTTAAGCTTTTGATATGAATAATTTTTTTTGTGTGTATCAGGCTCTAAAATGATCTAAAAAATGGATGAACCGGGTGGATGTAATAAAAACATCAATTTCGGGCCCATGTAACTTTGATATAATTTGAACCGTTCGTCTTGGCATGACACGTACCCACACCGGCCACATCGCTGGTGTGCAGTATACCAGCCAATCCAAAAACGGATTGGCTACTCCCCCTGCCACCAGGCAATGGCCGGTAATCGGTGCTCCATGGGCCAGCATGATGCATGTGCTTCATCCATGTTGTCCATCTATTTTTATAGATCATTTTATGGCATAGGACCAAAATTAGGTATATCCCAATGTCAAGTGGACCACATTACCGGAAACAATGTTGAATGAACGTCAACCATTAAAAGCTTTTTGTCCCTTCATTTGGGTCTGCATGACTTAATTAACAGATTGTATGCAAATAAACAGTACAGTGAGCCTTAAGGAGTATTTTAATGGTGGATATCCAATGGTGATTGTTTTCCTATGTTGTTGTCCACCTTAGATTTATATCCCTCTTAGTTTTGGGATCAAGCCCTAAAATGATAGGTTAAACTGGATGAAACACATACATCATAGTAGGCCAACAGAGCACTGACCACCAGCCACTGGGCTGGTGGCAGGGGGAGTACCCAATCCGCTTCCCAAATTTTTGATACGCTGTTTGCTTATGACATAGATATGAAACACCTAGAACCGTCAAAACTGCGGGCCTCACAGTTGCTCAGGGAAGCCATGAAACACTGACGCTGATCGTGTCATACCTAGTGATGTACAGGAGCCGAACTGAGTCGAGCTTGGCACAGCTCGGCTAATCCAGCTTGAACTCGACTGGCTCTGTCCTCGAGCTTATCTCGCTAGCTTCGCTCGGTTCAGTCAACAGCTCAGGCCAGTTTGAGTCGAGTTTGCGTCTATTCAACATTTTCTTAAATAGATAGAATACATTTTTAATTTCTCATAAAATGTAAATCAGTAACAATATTTTACATGTATTTCATCAAACACTTAAAAAAACACATCAAAATCAAATACCCGGGCGGGCGAGCAGCATTAAAAAAAAAAAAAACAACCGACATGTCTACTCCTTCCTCGCCAACACTTCATTGAGTCATTTCATCAAACACTCTAAGTAACATTTATGTCAAAATAACCGAGTCACTGAGCTGATTTGATCCGAGTTAGTTCGAGTTGAGGTTCAATCCGAGTTGAGTTGAGCTCGGGTAAAAGCTCGAACTCGGCTCAAAATTTTTTTTGAGCTCCAAAAACCAGCTTGACTCGGTTCGAATCCAATTTCGAGCTGAGGCAAGTTGAGATTTTTCGAGTCAAATCGAGTGAGCTAACCAAGCTAACTCGACTCGTGTACAACTCTAGTCCTAACCCAGACACGGATTAGCTAATGACAGGTTGAGTAGTGAGACCCGCTATTGAAGTGATGTCACCAAGTTCTGTAGGACCCACCATGATGTATGTGTTGTATCTACACCGTCCATCCATTTGGAGACATCAATTTAGGGCATGAGCCAAAGAATTAGTCAGATCCAAAGCTCGAATGGACCCCACCATACAAAATAGTGGAGAGAGTGATGCCCACCATAAAAATTTCTAACGGTCACAAAAGTTTTGGATCAAGCTGAAATTTGTGTTTTCCATTCTTTCGTGCCTGTCTTAACTTATGAGCACATTGGATCTCAGACAAACATCATACCTGACCTTAGGAAGATTTCAACAGTGGGCGTCACTCTTCCCACTGTTTTCTATGGTGAGGTCCACTCCAGATTTGGATCTGATTCATTCTTTGTCTCATGCACTAAAATTATCTCTCCAAATGGATGGATTGTGTGGATACAATACATACATCATAGTGGGTCCTATAGAACTTGGTGACATCACTTCAGTAGGAGTCTCGCTACTCAACCTGTCAGTATCTAGTCCGCATCCTCCTAACTAGGTGTGTACATCGAGTCGAACCGAGTCAAGCTGGCCTCAACTCGACTCGGCTCAAACACTAGCTGACCTCAGCTCGAACTCGGCTCAACTCGATCCTCGAGCTTGATTGGCCAGCTCAGCTCGGTTCGGTCAACAGTTCGGGCCAGCTCGGGTCGAGTTTGAGACAAGATCGAGCCGAGTTCGTCATTGAGGCATTTCCACAAACACCTAAGCTGTAACTTTACAATCCCACTATTTGTAAAACAGAGGCAATGGTTTTACAAGTGTTTTATCAAACACCTTCTAAGTAACATAAAATAATAATAATAATAAAGAGAAAAAAAGGTATTTGTTTAATGTACATACCTTTCTTGCCACCGGTCAAACCTTCCTTACCACTAGCCAAACCTTCCTTGCCACTAGCCACATTCGGTTAAGTCATTTTATCAAACAGTTGGTGAGAAACATCAATGACAAAGTAACCGAGTCACCAAATTAGTTCGATTTGAGCTGGATTCGATCTGAGTTGAGTCTAGCTGGGGCCTGCTCGAACTCATTTTCGAGCTAAAAAAATTAGCTTCGAATCGAGCTTTTTTGAGTCGAGACGAGCGAACTAACTGAGCTAGCTCGGTTCATGTACACCCCTGCTCCTAACCCCGCCCGTCTACAGCTGGGAATGGGGAGGAGCCTTAACTGGCCACCGTGATGTATGGGTCTTATCCACACTGTCCATTTATTTTTTCATATCATTTTAGAGTATAAGACAAAAAATGAGGCAAGTCTAAGGCTTAAGTGGACCACACCACAGGAAGCAACGGTGATAATGATTCTCACTATTGACAATTTTCTAGGGCCCCTCATGATGTTTATTTGCCATCCAACCTATTCATAAAGTTACATAGACCTAGATGAAGAGAAAACACAAATATCAACTCCATCTAAAACTTCTGTGGCCCCTAAGAAGTTTTCAATGGTAATATTTTAATCCCCATTGTGTAGTCCACTTGAGCCTTGGATTTACCTTAATTTTGGACTTATACCCTAAAATGATACGAACAAATAAATGGACAGTGTGTATAAGATCCATACATCACAATGGAAAGCTCCTGCCTATTCCCAACTGGAGACGTGAGGGGGTAGGATGCAATCCGCGTCCAAGAAACATCTAGTGCACGTTGCTCGTAAAAGGGTGTAGATTCGGTGTTACTAGGATAACACCAATGTGTTGCCCTGACCATAGGGCCCGCCTGATGTATATGTTGTATATTAATTATGTCATCCATTAGTTTTTCCAGCTCATTTTAGGGCATGGATCCATACTGATTTAAACTGCCCCTAAAGTATAGAACACATTAATTTCAAGGGCGGGCGTGGATTTGGTTAGGTCATGGCTGTGGACCCACCTTGATGTATGTGTTGTATATCCATGATGTTTATCCATTTTTCTGCTCATTTTAGGATCTAAATCTCATGTGGACCACATCATAGGAAACAATGGTGATTGAACGCCTACCATTAAAAGCTTCCTAGGGTCTGTTTGTACCTGTTCTGTCCGAGCTATGTTTCAAGCAATTCATTTACATGTGATCTGTATGGATACGCATGGTGCATGCAGATGATTTCCTACAAATATGTACGATTATGTCTTGAAAAGCGAAGCCACATCGTATTAATTACGACTGAACATTACTTAAGTGGTCGAGAGGACAAGTGACTGCGTTTGGACGATTAAACGACGGGTGCTAAGCGATTGAGTTCGCACGGTCACTTGACGGGTGGCTAAAGGAGAAACAAAATGAGTAGAACTTGGGAAGCATTTAGAAGCCAAGTCATAAAGAACGGTTACCATAATCGTCAGCACGTGGGAAGAATCCAGAATGTTTAATATGAATGAATGAAAATGTTAATGTGGATGTGGGCTTGGAAATGACAAAATGCAAATGTGAGTGTGGATGTGGATTTGAATGTGGAATATATCTTATATTTTTACACCATATAATCCACATCCACCTTCATACAAATTCACTCAAGTTTCACATTTTCATTCATATAACTCTATATTCACATCCATTTTCACAGTTTTATACTATACAATTCAATATTCACAACCAATGCACTTATGTATACACATTTATACACATTCACCTCCACATTTTCATTCATACATCTCAACATCCACATCCACATGCATTTTCATATTCTCATTCATTCAATTTAAAATCCACATCCACCAACCACATCCTCACTTGCATTCATTAATTCAACATTCATAGCCCACAAACACATCCACATGCACATTCGTTCATTCAACATTCACAAAAAAGGATGCCCAGGTGGGATCCACAATTATGGGTGTACACGAATTGAGCTAGCTCGGTTAGCTCGCTCGACTCGACTCGAAAAAGCTTGATTCGACTCGGTTCGAAGCTCAGTTCGAGCCGAGTTGAGCTGATTTTTTGAGCTAAAAAATGAGTTCAAACTGAGTTCGAGCTAGCCCCAGCTCGACTCGACTTGGATTGAACCCAACTCGAATCGAACTCGGATCTAACCAGTTCGGTGACTTGGTTACTTTGATATTGATGTTGCTCACCAAGCGTTTGATGAAATGACTCAACGAAGCGTGGTTGGTGGCAAGGAAGGTATGTATGTGAAACAAATACCTTTTTTTTTTTTTTTTCTTGATTTTCATGTTGCATAGAAGGTGTTTGATAAAATACCCATAAAAGTACTACCGTTGTTTTACATACAGTGAGATTTTGAAGGTGCAGTCCATGTGTTTGTGAAAATGCTGCACAGGCGAACTCGGCTCTAATTGGCTCGAGCTGCTGACCGAACTGAGCCGAGTTGGCCAGTTAGGCTCGAGGACTAAGCCGAGCCGAGTTTGAGCTGGGGTCCGCTAGTGGCCGAGCTGAGTCAAGCTAAGGCCAGCTCAACTCGGTTCGACTCGATGTACAACCCTATCCACAATCACTAAGCGGTAGGGTTGCACACGGGTTGGTTCGGTCCGGTTTTGGAGTGAAACTGGAACCGAACCATTTCTAATGGTTCTAGGATTTTCAGAATCGGAACCAGACCGTTAGCACCCTAGAACCGAACCAGAACTGGACCGTGAAAACCAGTTCGATTCCGGATCGGTTCCACGGTTCTGGGCTTTTTAAAATCTAGCCCAATTGGTATGAGATGCATTTATATCCATCGTACATACAGGGACTGCATCACAGGAAACAGTGGAGGTGATGTCTCCTATGAGATGCATTTATTTTTGCCAATGGTTGCTAATTCTACAAACATTTGAGACCCACAAGGTTAGAAGCAAGAAGTTTTGTCTAACTGGATTTTGAAGTGATAATTCAACATGGAGAGCTAGCCAACTGCACTTTTGAGGGATGTCAAGGATGGCTGCTAGATTGATTGGAGTGGTTGTATTGACCTCACTCATTTACCTAGTTAGTAAGGATCATCCAACAAAAGTCTTTTTTTAAAAAGGGATAGCCAACCAGGTGATGGGCCCAGATGAACGATGGTCTATATCAAATCTCAGGTGAACCACACCACAGGAAATAGTGGTGATTGAACACCCACCATTAAAAACTTACTCGGGCCCGGTAATGTTTATTTGCCATCTAACCCATTGATAAGGTCAAACAGACCTGGATGGAGGGAAAATACAAATATCGGGTCCACGGTTCGGATCAATGGTTCGGTTCTACATGCCCCTAAATCGGAACCGAACCGTATCCAATGGTTCTTAGATTTTTGGAACGGGAACCGGAATCGGTGCAGTCTAGAACCAGACCAAACGGGACCGTTTGATCAGTTCCGGTCCGGTTCCATGGTTCTACCGGTTCGATGTGCACCCCTACTAAGTGGTATTTATAGTTGGCTAGGTGGGATCCACAATGCCAAAGAGAGATCAACATTGACTAAGGGATCCACAGTGCCCACGTACGATCTACACTAGCAAACCTTCAAAAAAAAAAAAAAAAAAAACATTCACATTATGTACTCACCTCTATACACCATATCAATTGCACTCCCTTGAAGAAGAACTTGAAAAACTTGAAATCAATTAGTGGTACGAAGATTGTTGCTGGATGGAAGGTACTATCACGTCAAAATGTTGCCAAAATGTCATCGTAATGAATGTACTGTGACTGTAAACACATGGGATGATTGTCGGGGTGTGTCCCACAGAGGTGGAAGCAAGATACTTAACCGCCTTCTTCCCCCCCTCAATTAAGTGGTAGTGGTGGTCCCCCCCCTCTCTCTCTCTCAATTCAGTGGTAGTGGTGGTCCCCCCTCCCCTCCTCTCTCTCTTGATTCGGTGGCGGTGGCGGTGGTCTCCTCTTTTTCTCAAATCGGTGGTGGTTATGGTCCTCTCTGCCTAAAAAAATTGAAAACTTAGAAAGTGGGTTAGAATGTTAGTTCGACCCTACATATATGCTTAGGGAGTGATATCATGGGGCCCATCGTGCACCTTCATTGAAATCCATTCCGACCATTAGCTCGGTAAAATAATTTCAGGGCATGACCCCAATAATCGGGAAAGAAGATATCAGGGATGGACCACAACAGATGAAATAGTTCTAAGAAAAATGCCACCATTATCTCCATTGGAACCACATAAGCCTTATATGATGATGAAATCAACACCCTTCAATGTCCAAGGATGCTCCGAAGCGAATGAGCAGTTTAGATCTCTCAAGTAATGGTCCCATTTGTGAATTTGTAGGACTCACAATCTCATCTTCTCGAAAAGTAATTTGCAAGCTACATATTAATTATCTGCTTTATTTTTAGAATAATGTCCTAAAATAATACGGAAAAACGGATGTACGGTGTGGATACATAATACATATATCAAGATGGGCCCTACAGTAACCCCACGCTAAGGGCTGCACCGTCCTAAGTGAGACATGCTTCTCAAATCTGCTCTGCAAAGCTTGCATCGATCCTTATGAGCCTACTCGAGCATACTACCATTGTATGGCACGCACACGCGCACGCGCACACAGACCCACACAGTCGCGCATGTGCTTAGTTCTCCATCGGTGGACCATGGAACGGTTATAGGACCTCACTTTTAGGCCAGAATATATAAGCGGTGTGCCCCACCTGATGGGAATATGAGATTCTGTAACCATGTGCCACGTGTACATATGCTTGCATGTAGATGGTTAGGATTCCTTACCCATGTTGAATCATAGTGTAATTATCGATGAATAGGGGTGAATATCTGTGGCTTGTTTTCTTATTAGAATTTTAAAAAATCATGAAATGATACTCATTAGATGCCGACATGCCCTTTTCTAATAGTCTCTTTTGTGGAAATTGTGGTGAGAGTACAAAATTCAGATATGATTATAGTCAAATGCAATGAGAGTGTTTTTCTACTTTGAGACTAAGGCAAAACGAAATTTTGTTGTGGTCCGTTTGGGTCCTGTATTCAACGTAATCGTGATTTACGTCTAGTACTGGTTTTGGCGTTTTTAGTATGTGTTTTATCCACTGTACGCTATATATAGAAATGCTCTGTGGGTCACATGATGATGTATGTGTTTTATCCACGCCGTCCATCCATTTTTCCAGCTTATTTTAAGTATTTTCCTGAAAAATAAGGCAGATCTACATCTCAGGTGGATCACACCATAGGAAACAGTGGTGATTGAATGCCCACTGTTAAAAACTTCTTGGAGATTTGGATCAAGCTAATACTTATGTTTTCCTTTCATTCAGCTCGGGGTGATCTCATCAACAGTTCGGATGACAAATAAACATTAGAGCAAGCCATAGAAAATTTTAACGGTGGGCGTTCAATCACCACTATTTCCTGCGGTGTGGTCCACCTTAGATTTAAATATACTGATTTTTGTATCATGCCCTAAAATGAGATGGAAAAATGGATGGACGGCAAGGATAAAACAAATACATAATGGTGGACCCCACAGCACCAAGCGGGGCCACTACCGAATCCGGGTCTCAAACGGATATTATGTTTTGATATTCTAATCTGAACTCCCTCCTCTGGGACGGCTGACAAGATTCTTTGCAAGGATTATACACCGACCGTTGGTGAATAAACCTTCTCGATTATCTGAGTCGGTCTAACGTGCGCGTTAACATCAACCGTCCACTTTATGGGGTGTGGTCCAAACATTGTACGAATCGACAGATAGCAACCATCTGAAATATGGATATTTTGTCAAAATCGGGCCGTGGTGTGGTCCAAACACCATACGAATCAAATGATAGTAACCATACGAAAAAATGGAGTCCTGGTGTGAATGGGTCATGGTCCAAAAATCAAATGGGGCGATCCTAACCGTTCAATTAACAGATGATTACTTGAGCGAATTCTCTTTCTAACCACTACTTTTATGTACACGATGGATCCAACGGTTAGAATCAACGGATTAGTGTTGAGTTATGGGCTTTGGTCTTATCGATTAAGGTCCAAAATTTGGACAGTGCAGATTTAGTTTACAATCCTGACGTAAAACACAGGTGGGCATGCGTGAGTATCATGTAACATACAGTTGCAGAGTACCGTATGATTTCTCTGTTGGTGGACCACGGCTCAGTGACTACTCTAACTATCCAAGCAAGCGCTCAATTAAATGGTTAGACCGATCGCCCGATATTTTTAGGAAGCGGATTGGCTGGTGTACCACGCACCAGCTATATAGAATGTATTGACATCATCATGTTTTGTGAGTCCCATCACAAGTTATGTGTTATATCCAAACCGTCCATCCATTTTGCAAGCTTATCTTAAGGCTTGAGCGAAAAATAAGACAAATATAAAGAGCAAGTGGGCCACACTACAAAAAGCAGTGAGGAATTGAATGTCTACCATTGAAACCATTTTGGGATCTTAGAAGTTTAAGACCGATATGAAATTTGTTTTTCCTCTTCATCCATGTATCCGTGACGTTATTAATAGATCGGATGGAAAATAAGGGCGTGTTTGGGCGGTGGGATCAGAAGAGATTAAGTGGGATGAGATTCAGAAAAACATAATTATTACCCGTGATAGGGATGGTCCCTAGTTGTCATGCTTTGTTGGTAGAGCGGTGGTACATTGAATGGTTATACTTACTATCATTTGAAATTACTGAGAATAACACATATGTGTTATATCTAAACCGTTCATTTGTTTTATAACCTCATTTTATGGCATGTGCCTAAAAATGAGGTTGATCCAAAACTTATTTGGCCCAAGGAAGTTTTCAATAGTAAATATTCAATCCCCGTTACTTTCTATGGTGGGGTCCACTTGAGCTTTAGATTTACCTAATTTTTTGGTCCATGCTCTAAAATAATCTCAAAAAATGGGTGGAAGGTGTGGATATAGCCCACACATCACGGTGGGACCTACACAACTCACTAACATTGAGTGAAATAGGCACTGACCCAATGCATCTGATCTAGTTCCAAGCTTTTTTTATTCTTCCCAAACATGGAGTGGAATTGGCACAATCAGATGAATCCCATCCCACCTAATCTCTCTTACTCCGACTGCCCTAACACGCCCTAAATGTCATGGTGGGCTCACAAATTTTTTAATGGTAAAAATCATTATCCTGGCTGTTAATTTTTGGTGTGATCCATTTAAGCTTTGGATGCGATTTTTTTTATTTAATTTTTTTCTAATACTCAAAAATGATCTCCAAAAATGGGTGAACTGGGTGGATATAATAAATATATCATCGTGGGCTATGTAACTTTGATCTCCTTTGAACCGTTCGTACAACTCCGAGTTGGAAGAGCGTCGGCGCTTGGTGAGTGATACATCAGCCAATCCACTTCCGATATTTTGGGACGTGCTCTATCTTTTCAAGATCTGGAATCATTTCCCAGTTGGAAATCATAATCGGGCCTTTCAATGCAGAAATGACAGGTTTTCCAGAACAGAAAAACATCAATGGTCTGTGAGGTATGGCCATCCATACGAATGCACAAAATAAATATTCACGTGCCATACTTTCATATCAATCCAAACGGACCAAATCATGGGATGCACTTGTGATGGAACTCAAAAAAAAATTAAATTGATTGTGTTGTATGATGGACGCGGATTGCATACTACCCCAACCCGTCCCTAGCTCCGAATGGGCAGTTCTATGGGTGAGCCCACCATGATGTATCTGTATATCCAAACCGTCTATACCTTTTATCATATTATTTTAAGGCATCAAAATAAAAATGAGGCAGATCCAACGATCAAATGGACCACACCACAATGACTCTTGCATTTAATGCAACCTACATTTAATGTTTGTGATTTTAATGCAACCAAAATTATTATTTGGTGGGGTCCATTTTAATGGTTGGATCTGCCTCATTTTTTTTTATGCCTTAAAATAACATAAGAAAAAGAATAGACGGTTTAAATGTACGGATTCATTACAGTGGGCCCGCTCTTAGAACTTCCCGTTCGGTACTAGGGACGGGAGGGGTTGGTACGCAATCCGCGTCCTTACAGGAGTGATCGGAAATGGATAAAACAAATCTTAAATACAGTGGCATTGTGAGTGATAGGAAACGGTAAATCTAAATACAGTAGAGCACTTTTTTCGAAATTGCATCTAGTACAGGTTTATTTTTATGGACCAAAGGGATCTATGCAGTTTTACCGTAAATGTACATGAAATATAACTGCAATTCTTAAAGATATAAAGAGTGACCAAGGACGAAAAACAAAATCTTATCTGACTGAAGTGAAGTACGTACCTGGGAGTAATTTGTAAGAGAAAAAGTTACGGACGACATGTAACAACCCATTTTCGATCCAATCCCACCGTTTGCTTGCGTGTGGCACACTTGAGGTTTGGATCATCCACAAATTTTGTCTTATATTCTCTTATGTACTGTTCGAGATAACTACGGAGTAGATTTATATCATTATTAGTGGATCTCACCACATATATATATATATATATATATATATATATATATATATATATATATATATATATATATATATATATATATGGAAAAGGTACAATGCGCTACTGCTGACGATAAGCTCCCATGAGGTTGAGCTGTGTGGGCTCCACCGTGATACATGTCGACCATCAACACCGTACATTTGATGGGTTCCCTTTAAATTATGGGATATCCCAAAAATCAGCCATATACGGAACTCGGGTGGGCCATGCCATCTAAAAGTATGTGAAGACACCATTAAAACATATAAAAGCACTTGCTGGGGCCCACTTGAGTTTTGCATGCGCCTGAAACTTGGTCTGAACCCTCATTCAAGTGGGACACACATAATGGATGGGCTGGATTTGCAAACCACGACTCGATGGGCCCCCAAAAATGAGTATGAATGTTTTAATGGTGCACGGCCCCTCTCCACTTCTGTATGTGGTGTGGCCCACACAAGTCACGGATTGACTTGATTTTGAGACCTAGGCCCACGATGGAATGGTGCATCTGACTGATGGGGTAGATGTTCGAAACGCATCACGGTGGCGCCCACACAGCTCAACCTCATGGGACAGATTCGTGAGGTCGAGCGCATAGTACCTTTTCCCATATATATAAAGCTGGGCATTTTATGTTTGATTCGGTGGATCCGACCCGATCCGACCCGATTCGAACAGAACCGTTGGTCTGGATCGGTCAGGATCGGGTAGCCCCATCCAGATCCGAAACATTTTCGGGTCGGGTACAGATAGCGCCTGTTCCGACCCGACTCGACCTGAAATCCAATCCGATTGGATCTGATTCAGACCGTATTTATTAAGTTATATATATATATATTTATTTTTTTATTTTTAAGTTTTATTCGACCCTTTTTTTACCCTACCCTAACTGCACCTGAAGAACGCTCGCCGCCCTCACCCGAAGAACGCTCGCCGCCCGCACCCGTAGATCTCGAATCCTCCTTTGTAACCTGTTTTTTACCCTACCCGCAACTGAAGAATGCTCGCCTCACTGGATCCGGAATCCCCGAATCTTCCAATCCCAATCTCTACTGGCTGGTAAATCTCTCTCTCTCCGTATCTCTCTCTTTCTTTCTCTGTCTCTCTCTGCAACTCTTTCTCTCTCTCTCTCTCTAATTGGGCTTGGAGTAGCTACTGACGGGTTAGTAGCCAGAGTCGCCACTGAAGTGAAGTCACTAAGTTTCATGGGCCCCACCATGATGTATGTTTTGTATCCACACCGTCCATCCATTTGGAGAGATCATTTTAGGGCAAGATTCAAAGAATGAGTTAAATCTAAAGCTCCAGTGGACCCCAGTAGAGAAAACAGTGGGATAGTGACACCCACCAGTAAAAACTTCTAAAAGCCACCAGAGTTTTAGATCAACCTGATATTTGTGTTTTCCCTTCTTTCATGTCCATTTTAACTTTTGAACAGGTTGGATTTCAAATAAATGTTACGGTGGGCCGTAGGATAGTTTCAACGGTGGGAATCACTCTCCCCACTGTTTTCTGGGGTGGGGTCCACTACAAATTTTGATCTGCTTCATTCTTTGGTTCATAATCTAAAATGATATCTCAAAATGGATGGACGGTGTGGATACAACATATACATCATAGTGGGACCCACAAAACTTGTAACGTCACTTCAGTAGCCTAATCCGCGGCCCACCCGTTCGTACAACTCGGAGGTCGTTCGTACAACTCGGAGCTCGAGGAGCGTCAGTGCTCGTCTTCGAGCGACACATACCTAGAGCTATATCCGGTGTCAGCTAAGCAGCGCTACAAGCATGTGCCTTAGAGAAGAGAAATGATCTGGTACATCCATTAACACTCTAAATTATCATTCCAACGCCTCTCTTTCCCGCTGATTTTTCAATTGTTTGGACAGCCTATGGTTAAAAAATCTGGGAAGGTCATGAATACACTTGGCCTAAAAATTGGGCCGTTCCACTTGTTGGGTGGGCTAGACCATTGGAATCAAGATATGCAAATGATCTGAGCCAACATTTATATTTATCTATCTGATGAGTGTATCTGCTTATCTTTCTCATCAGTGAATCTTCATGATGGGGCCAAATGTTTCAACGGATCAGATGCCCTACGAATTTAATACATTGGCGGGAAAAAATAGTGCACCACCTTAATATATGGTGCAGGTGAAAGTATCTGATTATTTCTGGCTATTAATGCTCTTTATGAAATATAAGCTTTTCCTTTTTTTTTTTTTTTTTTTTTTTTATTTAGCTTGTTAGTACACAACAGACTGCAACCTTTCTAAATGCTTATCCTTCTCCGTCCAACGTACAAAAGTCCAGCTCCCATACATCTCATCTCTCATTCCTCTTCCTAAAACACTTCAACCCAGATCGAAGCCTTCCAACGGCTATTGCCGATTGGGGGAGAATCAACTCAGATTGGAACTGGATTTTGGAAAATAAAAAACTTGATTTCTCTTGTAAATGTATCGGTGCTTGATAGCACTGTACATTTTTTTTTCTTTTTAGCTTGTTAGTACACCTTATCCATAGCAAGCTTCTTCAGGAAGGTAAGGTACGAGACTTGAAGCTTCTTCACAAAGCTATAAGCTGGTGTGAGCTTGTGTGGGGCCCGTTTTAAATTTTTTAGTTTATCCACGCCGTCCATCAGTTTTTCCATATCACTTTAGCAGTTGATACTAAATTTTAAGTATATCCAATAATCAAGTACATCGCACCATAAGAAACAATGAGAATAATGATTCTCATACCGTTGAAAAAATGAATGATCCAAATCTTACCTAATCCGATCCGACTCGGGTTTCCTAACCGAGTCAGACTCGGATCGGTTCTAAGTCAACAGAGTTCGGATTTGTTCGAGTTCGATGACCCAAATCCGGTACCGGATCTGATCGAGTTCGGGTCACACCCTGCAGATTTCGAACCTAGTCGAGTTGGACCGAATCCGATCTGACTCGGTCCGTTGCCCAGCTCTACATATAAATACAGGGAAAAGGTGCAATGCGCTCGAGTTGACGATAAGCTCCCGTGAGGTCGAGCTGTGTGGGCCCCGCCATGATATGTTTCGACCATCAACACCGTGCATTTGATGGGTACCCTTTAAATTATGGGATGTCCCAAAAATCAGTTGTATACGGAACTCAGGTGGGCCATACCATCTAAAATTATGTGAAGACACCGTTAAAACATATAAAAACACTTGGTGGGGCCCACCTGAGTTTTGCATGTGCTTGAAAATTGGTCTGAACCCTCATTCAAGTGGGACACACATAATGGATGGGCTGGATTTGCAAACCCCATCTCGGTGGGCCCTCAAAAATGGTTATGAATGTTTTAATGGTGTACGACCCCTCTCCACTTATGTATGTGGTGTGGCCCACACAAGTCACGGATTGACTTGATTTTTGGGACCTAGGCCCACGATGGAATGGTGCATCTGACTGATGTTCGAAATGCATCATGGTGGGGCCCACACAGCTCGACCTCATGGGACGGACCTGTGAGCTCAAGCGCATAGTACCTTTTCCCATATACACACACACACACACACACACACACACACACACACACACACAAACCCACTTTCTCCATTTTTCATTCCTTTTCGTATGGTAATGGGTACCGAACCCTCCCACTAAATGAAACTTTTCACATTCTCCACTCTTCTGTCTCGTTACTCACCTCCTGTAACACTCGGCCCAACCAGAACAATGTCCTGAGGCGTACACGTGGGAACTGCCGCAGGACCGCTTAATTAGACCACTCGTGTGAGGGATACCACCAACAAATTAACCCGGGTTATCCCATTAATGTGGTCAAGTTTGATTATGGTTGGACTGAGTGGAGGCCGTAAAGCCGGTTTGCCTCATTGTACTTGATACTGTCTATGTGGGCCGTGCAACGACCAAGGAAGGTCAGAAAATCTAAAACTTGGGGAGACCGTGGACCTCGTTGGGCTTGTGGTCCGACACGAATTACAGACCCAGAGGGCGCCCGGAAATGAAATATCCGTACTACCCAGTCGGCACTTACCAAGCGCGACTCACCCTAGCCTTGGCCCAAGGATTAAAATTTTAAATCAATGGCCCTCTTGTTTGAAACAGAGAAATGAGACATTTCAGCCGTCGAATCTCTTCTAAATTTACATCGAAGGCTAAAAACATTTCTTTACACCTGTCCACAAAATCTGAACCCCGATTGTGGAACAGTGACCATTGATCGCAAATCGACCCCTTACGGTAAAACCCCGTATCCGTTTGCCTTCAAACTTTGCACGACCCTTCATCGGGCCATGGGGCACCTATCCTATAAATTTCATGGCCAGGGAGCCATCAGGGCAGTCCCAGCAGCGAAAAAGGGGTCCCACAAGGCCATTTGAAGGGAAATAATAGAATTTAGGGCCATTTGGCCCAAAATCCAGGATATAAGATCCTTAAACTCCCTCTCTCACTCACTCCCACAGCTACTCCAGCAGCAAAAGAGAGAAGAGCGAAAGAAGAGGGAAAGAAGAGAGAGGAAGAGAGTGTAAAAGGAGGTGGGGCTTAAGGGACTTAGAGCCTTGAAGAATCTCATTCCTCTCCCCTAGAGGATCTCACGTCCTCATCCACAAAAGCAAATTCCAATGGATTTAGAGGTAATCACACATCTTTCCCAAAAAATTCATTTTATTAAGCTAGGTCCTTGCATGTATCCTAACATACGAATGCATTTAACTCAGGACCTTAGCAAATCGACCCGCGAGTTCGGCACCCCTACGATGATTCCGCAAGCTTTCAATGATCTATAAGTGCGGACTATTATCTTTAGGTGGTCAAGTACCAATTCTAGAATAAATTTAATGATTGTGGATGCTAGATTGATATGCATGCGTAATTTAGAGAAAGTCTAGTTAGTAACCTATATGATAAGTCTACCCAACATGCATGCGATGATAAATTGATGTTTGATTAGTCTTCAAATTGTTTGGGCATGAAATTTGTGCTGCATGTTCATTCTTGCATCTGATTTTTGCATATTCTTCTCTGTTGTGTGCATGATTGTATTTTCCTGTACTATGGATGATGTGTGATCTTTTGTCTTTTAGGTAGTTTGACACCACATGCGTACATGTCTAATTTATGCTATTAAGAGTAGTTGCATTCATTTTAATATCCTGAAATTTTATGTTTTGATGTATTGTACGTTTAATTCTATCTGTACTTGAAGATGAACTCTTAGCTGCTTAGAAGTGCTATTGAATATAACCCATTTCTGGGATTGGTCAGGAATCTGTGATTTGTGAGGGTGGTCCTATTGGTTGGGCCGTCTCGTGACTAGACCGACTGATTTGGGTGGACGCGAATGGGCGATAGTAGTATGACTATGTGGGTTGCTTGCACCTGATGTCGAGTAGTATGTGCTCACCTGAATTTGGGCGATCTAGTCCCCTTGACTAACCAACCATGTTTGCTCACGTCTATTTGAAACTTGGAACACCGCTCGCTCACTGACCCCCACTGACAACTGCTAGTATTGATCCATAGTCTCGTGAATCGGGCATGGTGGAATGAGATACTATGTCCGTACTGTCGGCCTATGATGGAGTGACGAGCCTCTCCGTAGTGATCCGCGAGCGATCCCGCTTTCTAGCACTCCTCACGTGCTTACAATCGGGGGTGAGAAACCCGATGGGATAAAGGATCGCGGGGCCTTGGCCTCCTATATTGAGGGACCTTGGCCTCGCAAAAAGGATAAGGGCATTGATATCGTCAGGGTGTACCAGTTTTTCCAATCTGCTGGATGCATGGAATTAACTAAAAACTCAGGTAACACGTTCATGATCGCAATGCATTAGTTAGGTTGGTGACTCGACAGTTGAGGTCGCAATGAAGGAGTGTTGGTCATGCGCGAACGTTAGATGAAGTCGCTTGAGGGAGTGTTGTTGTGAGGTCATGCATCATACCATAACTCATGCATATGCATTAACAAGGATTAGTTAGAGATATGTGAATGTATGCTTTTCATTAAATTCATCATGGAATTGATATTGATGTAACTTATGGCTAATGACACCCACTGAGTTGATCACTCACTCATACTCTGGGACGTTGTTTTAAAACATCAACTAGATACTTCGTTAGATGCAGGTGTTGCAGAGCTCGACGAGACGAGCGGGGTAAGTACAGCTGAGGAAGAGGAGCTTTCCTACTTCCAGCTTATGGGTGGGTCACCGTAGAGTGAGCGGGCTGACTATGGGCTGTTGAGCAGGGGATTTAGCGCACTACTCTGTTGGACATTTTATATATGTATTTTGTAGGGCAACATCTTGTGCGACCCGCTTGATATTTCTTATAGACTCGTATATTTTAGTCACCTTCATTTCAGTAGATTAGTTGTGGTTATGGTTTATTTCCAGTCGATTCCATTTCTGCTCATTTAAATTGGATTATATGCATATCACTAAAATTAGGTTATAAGTGACACTCGGGAACTTGGAGGTCGAGTGTTTGTATATAATCCAAATTTCAGGGCGTTACAAGTTGGTATCAGAGCAATGGTTTGGAATCAATTGTGCCGTGAACCATAAACTCATTGTAACGCATCCATTGATATAGGAGGGAGCGCAATAGTGATACTGAAACAATAGAACCCACCCCAGGTACCCCGAGTCGACGAGTCTTAGATGGAGAATCTAACTTATGAAGGGCTTAGACTGAGGAGGGAGAGAGAGCACGACAATACTGGGATTAGATCTAGGAGCCTTACGACACGTTTCAGCCCATTCTTGGGCAAGAGCTCGGGAACTTAATGGCAAGACCCGATTTGACCAACGAGGTAATTTAAGTAGCTCATTTCACCCAATTCCTAAGTCTCAACTCCTCCTTTCAACCCATCTCCCTTAGGAATCTCACCTTCCACCACCTTATTCTTTTAATTTTTCTGGTACTTTTCATGTTAAACAGAACTCCTGAAGCTCAGGGGATGAAGAGTTATAATTAAACTAAAACTTACTATAAATAGTAAAAATATAAATAAAATAGATTTTTTTACCATTAACCTGATGGAATCTTGCGAAATAATTAGGTTATTTGGATAGAGTAGCTTCTCCTACCTGAAATTCATAAATGGCACGTCGAATAACTCATTCTAGTTTATGAGATTCGCGTGTCGAAAGGTCTCGACAATCTGGGAGGCTAGAGGCCTATGTGGCCCTCGCCTATGGCTGTTCATGAGTCAAGCTAGCTCGATTAACTTGCTCGAGTCGGCTCGAGTTAGCTCGGATTGACTCGAGCTGAGTCAGGCCAAGTCAATCAACATTCTCCTAACTCGAGTTGAGTTCAAGTCGAGTTCGACTAGGGTGGGGATTTTAACTCGACTCGACTCGAAACTCGAACTCGAGCTCGACTCGGCTCAATTAGATATAGATATTTATAATTTTTTTAAATATTATATATATATATTAATATATATATATATTAATATATATATATATATATATATATATATATATATATATATATATATATATATATAATTTAAAAGTAAAACCCTACCCCACCCGCACGGCCACTACCTCCCTTTGCCTTTCTTCTCTAACCCTACCCCACCCAGCCTGTTGCCCGCTGCCCGCCCGCCCGCCCGACCAACATTAAATAGAGGTGGGCCACCACCACCTACGGCCTAGGATTGCCTGCTCGATGCCCCGATCTCGCCCGACAAGGTGAGTGCGTCTTCTTCTTCTTTTCCTCTTTATTGATTCGATCATACAGCCCGATCTGCAAATGCAGTCCGATCCTAATGACTAATTGAAACTGCCTAAATCATCACATTTTAAGCTCTGAACCGACACCCAGATCCATAGCTCAACGGGGACTGAGTGGAAATACCTCGTTTCAACACTTAAGGTCTTGGTATCGATCCCTAGTGGGGGTGGCTAAGATGGATCAGATGAGTAAGCTCATCCAATGCTCCGTCCAAGATGGGGCCCACAAACCTCACATTGAGGCCCACATGTTGAATTGTGACCAAGGTTGGACAGAGGGTAGGCTCACAAGATTCTACTTATGGCATCCAATCTGTCCATGAAATCTGGACACCTAATCAAGGCCATCCAACCGTTAAATGGACCACCATGTGAATTTGGCAGTGGTTTTTGAATGATTGTACATTGTTTTTATGGTGTGTCCCAGCTAATGATATCGTATAGGCACTATTTTGGGGGAATTCCTTCATTATGGCATTACGCCAAAATCGTTGATTTGCGACAGATCAAATCCGTCGTAAAACCAAATAAACGACGGACTTCGTCCATCGCTGTTTACTGGGTCATTTTTTTTGTCGACGGATAAAATCCGTCGTTTAATTTGCGACGGATAAGGTTCGTCGCCCAATAGCGATGGATAAAATCCGTCGTAAAAAATAAAAAACCCGTCGGTAATATTCAAAAAATTAGTTGGTCACTAAAAACATTAGTGACGGATAAGGTCCGTCACTAATATGAGTAAGCGATGGACCTCATATCCGTCGTTGTTCCAACGGTCAGAAATTAGCGACGGACCTCGAATACGTCGTTTATTTTCAATGTTCAGAAATTAGCGACGGATTTGGTCCGTCGCTAAATTATCTGTAAATACAAAAAAATCAATAAAATTATTATTATTATTATTATTTTAATCTTACACTTGATAATCATTCAAAAAATAATTCACACTATTGTTTGATAAGAATCCTATTAACAAATTTGGTAACAACTCAATTTAATAAAAGAGGAAATGACCCAAGTGGCCCACTCCAAAAATTCACTTAACCCTCCTAACTAAACACTTCCCCCTCCTAAACTAGAAAGTATACAAAAGAAATTATCCGGAACTTCAACTGTTGGCTATGCCTTGCCTTGTATTGGCTACTTAGTATCTACTCTTGTTCAACCTTCTTTTGAGCCCTTCCTACATATATTACAAACAACCAGATTCAATCCAAGAAAAGACTAGTTTAGTCGACCCTTCATATATTTCAAATAACCAGATCAAATCCATGAAAAGTGAATAGTTTAATCAACTAAAACCAATTAACAAAATAAAATATTAGAATTCATCCTACCCATTAGAGGTTCAGGTAAGAGCATTTCTTAACTTCATAGCATTCACTAGGAGAGCATAATACAGTTTGAAAAGATCTTTAGATGTTGAAATCAATTCTATGCAACTCTCGACTTCTTAGTTATCTACGGTGAAATAAAAAATGCATATATGCTGGAGAAAGAAGAAAAATATGTTAACATTGACACATTACCATTACAACTGACTAAAACGGTGTTGTTTTTGTTGATTCTAACATCATATTCAAGTCTACACACCTGTTAATTTCAACATCCAGTTTTCGTAAAGGGATTACCTCTTGACTACGATTCACAACACCAACATAACCAAATTGAAGAGGGATCACTTTTCCAAGCAAAAAATTGTGGGCATCAATACCTCTATCCATGACATCCAAATAAACACAAAACAAGATATCATTTCCATGCCCCAAGATAACTGTAGAAGACAACACGCAAACATTACCGAAGTATTGGAATAAACTAAGAACTACAACAGAGAGGTGTCTGACCTTTGTGATTACACCAATTGTTTGAGAAACTGACCTTTGTGATTACACCAATTGTTCGAGAAACTGTCAAGAAAAGTATCATAAGAAATTTTAGAATCACGTGGGCAAACCCACTCCAACAGCTGCAAAAGAAAATTATTGTGCCCAATTTTTCAGTTATGTGCATGTACATCACTATCTCATAAAAGCATAGTTGAAGAATTTACCATCAGGATCAGCCACCCTTGCCATCGAAAGTGCATTGAAAGTGCCCATATCCACACCATTAATTTATTTTGTATAGAAGGGGAATAAGAATTGTTCAATACTTGTTGATTGAACCATTTCTCTTCTATATACTGAGCTCCAAGAATTATTTCAAAACTTTTAGACATTTTTCCTGATAGCCATGTACTGAAACATGATGAATTAGATGTACGTTTGATCTTCTGCAATGAGTGCAACGCCCTTCGCATCATGATTCCTTGCATGGATGAAGGAAAGTAAAATCTATAGAGTAAAGCCTATTCAAAGAGAAATTAGTTTCTTATTTAGAAGATAAGAGTTATGAGGGGAAAATGCTACCTCTAATTGGTGTACTGATCGGTAGACGATGTGAAGTGCGGTGGATAATCTCCAATCTCTTAAGCTTACATTTATGTGAGATATGGATGTGGATTGAAACAAGGGCCGCTACGCAACTTACTACAAATATTGCTGCACCAACTATAGAAGTTATTATTCCAGGTCCCAGCCACTTGTGATTATGGATATCTGCAATATATGCCAAAAAAAAGAGAGAGAAAAATGATAACACAATATACTAAAATCTAGCCGTACACATTTCTTTCTTTATCTTGCTGTTGCTACTGGAAATTCAAATTCAAATATGAATTTTTCCTCACCTTCCAAGCATTCTCAATGCTCTGATCCACCAATGAACAACATTTACAATATCATTGCAATTTACAAACAATATGGAAAGAACATGAAAGTTATTAGAGAAAAGAAAATAAAGGGTTCAAGTTTCCCATGAACCATGACTATAGACATCGATTGTTCACCTATTTTGTATCTGAAAGCTTAACGAACTCTCGAATACATTTATATGTTCGGCAAAATGAATCTGTGAAAGGGAAGCCACGGTGATTAGATTCATACCAAAGATTGTATGGATGGATTGATTGGAAGGTTCACACATCTGGCCTAAGCTATATGATACATGAAAGAAACTATCGAGTAGAAGGAGCCTTACTCATGTGAAGGAACAAAAAAAAAAAAAAACCAGGCATCTGCATATACATGCACCAAGAAAACCATATCAATTTCAGCACACATGGCCCTTACCTTGTGAGTTGCTGCCTCAGTGGCAAACTCAACATGGCCGAATCCCTTGAAGATACTCTCTTCATTTGATGCAAATCGGGCGTCAACAACTTCACCAGCACCTTTGAAGAATTCCTCTCTGTAGGTGAACAAAGGAAGCAGATTACCTCATCTTATCAGATATAGCCATCTCATTTCCCATACACATTGAAAGATTAAAATCTTGTCACAAGAGTAGTTCTCTGGAATTAAATAATACTTACACATCAGCTCTTTCGACTGAATAGGATAGGTTGCCAACAAATAGGGTTTTTAATCTAGAAGTCTGGGCATTAGGAGTTGCAAATGTTAAGGTTTAGGGAATTGAGTTTAGGTTATAGGTTTAGGTTATAAGTTAAGGTTATAGGTTAAGGTTTAGGTTATAGGTTAAGTTTTAGGTTTAGGTTAAGGTTATATAGGTTTAGGTTTAGGTTATAGGTTTTGAGATTTGAGAATAGGTTTAGGTTAAGGTTATAAGTTTAGGTTTAGAAAATCGGGTTTGGGTTCAGGATCGGGTTTAGGTTTGGGTTTTCAAGTTTAGGTTTAGGTTTAGGTTAGGGAGTTGAGATTAGGATTAGGCGTAGGTTTAGGTTTAGGGATTTGAGAATACGTTAAGGTTTAGGTTTAGGAAATCGGGTTCAGGTTATAGGTTTAGGTTTAGGTTAGGTTATAGGTTAAGGTTTAGGAAATTGAGTTTAGGTTATAGGTTTAGGTTATAAGTTAAGGTTATAGGTTAAGGTTTAGGTTAAGGTTATATAGGTTTAGGTTTAGGTTATAGGTTTTGAGATTTAAGAATAGGTTTAGGTTAAGGTTATAAGTTTAGGTTTAGGAAATCAGGTTCGGGTTCGGGATCGGGTTTAGGTTTGGGTTTTCAAGTTTAGGTTTAGGTTTAGGTTAGGAGTCGAGATTAGAATTTGGTGTAGGTTTAGGTTTAGGGATTTGAGACTACGTTAAGGTTTAGGTTTAGAAATTGGGTTCGGGTTTGAGATCGGGTTTACGTTTGGGTTTTAGGTTTAGGTTTAGGCTATAGGTTATAAGTGTAGGTTTAGGTTTAGGTTTTAGGTTTAGGTTTTGGGTTATAGGTTTAGGTTAAGGTTTAGGTTTAGGTTATAGGTTTTGGGATTTGAGAATAGGTTTAGGTTATAAGAATAGGTTTAGGTTATAAGTATAGGTTTAGGTTTAGGTTTTATGTTTAGGTTAAGGTTATAGGTTTAGGTTTAGGTTATAAGTTATATTATAGGTTTAGGTTTAGGTTAGGTTATAGGTTAAGATTTAAGGAATTGAGTTTAAGTTATAGGTTTGGGTTCAGGGATTTGAGAATACGTTAAGGTTTAGGTTTAGGAAATCGGGTTCGGGTTCGAGATCGGGTTTTCGTTTGGGTTTTAGGTTTAGGTTTAGGTTTAGGTTATAAGTGTAGGTTTAGGTTTAGGTGATAGGTTTAGGTTATAGGTTATAGCATTAGGTTATAGGTTTAGGTTTAGGTTAAGGTTTATATTTATAGGTTTTGGGATTTGAGAATAGGTTTAGGTTATAAGTATAGGTTTAGGTTAGGGTGTAGGTTAAGGTTTAGGGAATTAAGTTTAGGTTATAGGTTTTTGGTTAAGGTTTAGGTTATAGTTATAGGTTTTGGAATTTGAGAATAGGTTTAGGTTATAAGTATAGGTAGGTTAGGTTATAGGTTAAGGTTTAGGGAATTGAGTTTAGGTTATAGGTTATAGGTTTAGGTTAAGGTTAAGGTTTAGGTTTAAGTTATAGGTTTTGGGATTTGAGAATAGGTTTAGGTTATAAGTATAGGTTTAGGTTAGGACTTAGGTTAAGGTTTAGGGAATTGAGTTTAGGTTATAGGTTTAGGTTTAGGTTAGGTCATAGGATAAGGTTGAGAAAATTGAAGGTTATAGGTAGGTTATAAGTTAAGGTTTAGGTTAAGGTTTAGGTTATAGGTTTAGGTTAGAGTTTAGGTTTAGGTTTAGGTTATAGGTTTTGGGATTTGAGAATAGGTTTAGGTTAAGGTTATAAGTTTAGGTTTAGGAAATTGGGTTCGGGTTCTGGATCGGGTTTAGGTTTGGGTTTTCAAGTTTAGGTTTAGGTTTAGGTTAGGGGTTTAGGTTAGAGTTTAGGTTTAGGTTTAGGTTTATGTTATAGGTTTTGGGATTTGAGAATAGGTTTAGGTTAAGGTTATAAGTTTAGGTTTAGGAAATTGGGTCGGGTTATAGGTTTAGGTTTAGGTTAGGTTATAGGTTAAGGTTTAGGAAATCGAGTTTATAGGTTATAGGTTTAAGTTATAAGTTAAGGTTATAGGTTAAGGTTTAGGTTTTAGGTTTAAGTTTTAGGTTTAGGTTAGAGTTTAGGTTTAGGTTTAGGTTATAGGTTTTGGGATTTGTGAATTGGTTTATGTTAAAGTTATAAATTTAGGTTTAGGAAATCGAGTTCGGAGTGACCAGGGTTTAGGTTTTGGGTTTTCAAGTTTAGGTTTAGGTTTAGGTTAGGGAGTTGAAATTAGGATTAGGTGTAGGTTTAGGTTTAGGGATTTGAGAATACGTTAAGGTTTAGGTTTATGAAATCGGGTTCGGGTTCGAGATCGGGTTTATGTTTGGGTTTTAGGTTTAGGTTTAGGCTATAGGTTATAAGTGCGGTTTAGGCTTAGGTTTTGGGATATATGTTTAGGTTAAGGTTTAGGTTTAGGTTATAGGTTTTGGGATTTGAAAGTAGGTTTAGGTTATAAGAATAGGTTTAGGTTATAAGTATAGGTTTAGGTTTAGGTTTTATGTTTAGGTTAAGGTTATAGGTTTAGGTTTAGGTTATAAGTGTGGATTATAGGTTTAGGTTTAGGTTAGGTTATAGGTTAAGATTTATGGAATTGAGTTTAAGTTATAGGTTTAGGTTCAGGATTTGAGAATACGTTAAGGTTTAGGTTTAGGAAATCGGGTTCGGGTTCGAGATCGGGTTTACATTTGGGTTTTAGGTTTAGGTTTAGGTTTAGGTTTAGGTTTATGTTATAGGTTATAAGTGTAGGTTTAGGTTTAGGTTATAGGTTATAACATTAGGTAATAGGTTTAGGTTTAGGTTTATAGGTTTTGGGATTTGAGAACGTTTAGGTTACAAGTATAGGTTTAGGTTAGGGTGTAGGTTAAGGTTTAGGGAATTAAGTTTAGGTTATAGGTTATAGGTTTTGGTTATAGGTTAAGGTTTAGGTTATAGGTATAGGTTTTGGGATTTGAGAATAGGTTTAGTTATAAGTATAGGTGTAGGTTAGGTTATAGGTTAAGGTTTAGGGAATTGAGTTTAGGTTATAGGTTATAGGTTTAGGTTAAGGTTAAGGTTTAGGTTTAAGTTATAGGTTTTGGGATTTGAGAATAGGTTTAGGTTATAAGTATAGGTTTAGGTTAGGACTTAGGTTAAGGTTTAGGGAATTGAGTTCGGGTTATAGGTTTAGGTTTAGGTTACGTCATAGGTAAAGGTTGAGGAAATTGAGTTTAGGTTATAGGTTTAGGTTATAAGTTAAGGTTATAGGTTAAGGTTTAGGTTATAGGTTAAGTTTTAGGTTTAGGTTTAGGTTATAGGTTTTGGGATTTGAGAATAGGTTTAGGAAATCGAGTTGGGTTCGGAGGATCGGGTTTAGGTTTGAGTTTTTAAGTTTAGGTTTAGGTTTAGGTTAGGGGTTTAGGTTAGAGTTTAGGTTTAGGTTTAGGTTATAGGTTTTGGGATTTGAGAATAGGTTTAGGTGTAGGAAATCGGGTTCGGGTTCGGGATCGGGTTTATGTTTGGGTTTTCAAGTTTAGGTTTAGGTTTAGGTTAGGGAGTTGAGATTAGGATTAGTGTGTAGGTTTAGGGATTTGAGAATACATTAAGGTTTAGGTTTAGGTTTAGGAAATCGTGTTCGGGTTATAGGTTTAGGTTTAGGTTAGGTTATAGGTTAAGGTTTAGGAAATTGAGCTTAGGTTATATGTTTAAGTTATAAGTTAAGGTTATAGGTTAAGGTTTAGGTTTTAGGTTTAAGTTTTAGGTTTAGGTTAGAGTTTGGGTTTAGGTTTAGGTTATAGGTTTTGGGATTTGAGAATAGGTTTAGGTTAAGGTTATAAGTTTAGGTTTAGGAAATCGGGTTCGGGTTCTGGATCGGGTTTAGGTTTGGGTTTTCAAGTTTAGGTTTAGGATTAGGTTAGGGAGTTGAGATTAGGATTAGGTGTAGGTTTAGGTTTAGGATTTGAGAATACATTAAGGTTTAGGTTTAGGAAATCGTGTTCGGATTATAGGTTTAGGTTTAGTTTAGGTTATAGGTTAAGGTTTAGGAAATTGAGTTTAGGTTATAGGTTTAGGTTATAAGTTAATGTTGTAGGTTAAGGTTTAGGTTAAGGTTATAGGTTTAGGTTTAGGTTATAGGTTTTGGGATTTGAGAATAGATTTAGGTTAAGGTTTAGGTTATAGGTTATAGGTTATAGGTTATAAGTATAGGTTAAGGTATAGGTTTAGGTTATAGGTATAAGTTTTGGGATTTTAGAATAGGTTTAGGTTAAGGTTTAGGTTTAGGTTATAGGTTATAAGTATAGGTTTAGGTTTAGGTTAAGGTCTAGGTTTAGGTTTTGGGATTTGAGAATAGGTTTAGGTTATAGGTTATAAGTATAGGTTAATGTCTAGGTTTAGGTTATAAGTATAAGTTTTGGGATTTGAGAATAGGTTTAGATTAAGGTTATAATTATAGCTTATAGGTTAAGGTTTAGGTATTCGGGTTCGGGTTTAGGTTTGGGTTCGGGTTTAGGTTATAGGTTATAGGTATAAGTTAAGGTTTAGGTTTAGGTTGTGGGTTTTGGGATTTGAGAATAGGTTTAGGTTGGGTTATAGGTTAAGGTTTAGGTTTAGGTTACAGGTTTTGGGATTTGAGAATAGGTTTAGGTTAAGGTTTAGGTTTAGGTTATTGGTTATAGGTTATAAGTATAGGTTTAGGTTTAGGTTATAAGTTATAGGTTATAGCTTTAGGGAATTGAGAATAGGTTTAGGTTATAGGTTTAGGGTGTGGTTTAGTTAAGAGTGTGGTCCCTGCAAATACAGATATAAACACGGCCTGTCCAAATGACTAGGCCCCTCCAATACTGTCCATAGGAAATGGACAGCTTCATCATGGTCCTAACAGCGGTTCCCACCTTCCAAGGGCCCCCGCTCATCCGGATAACTCCAACGCACATCCGGGTCTGCTTCATTAATTTCGAGCAAATACATAAACACGGCCTATCCAAATGGCCAGGCCCCTCCAATGCTGTCCATGGGAAATGGACAACTTCATCATGGTCATAACAGTGGTTCTCATCTTTTAGAGACCCTCGCTCATCCGGGTAGCTCCGACGCACATCCAGGTCTGCTCCATTAATTTCGATCAAATACATCAAAAAGTGAATTGCAAAAAGAAAGAGAGTAACAATGGACCTGATTCAAAACATAGTATAATTTGAAGCGATTGGGATAGTTACTAGAAAGGCCATCCAGCTCCTCCTGCAAGTGGAAAGTGTAAGTTTCATCAGTGGGCACACAAAATAAAATAAAATAAATGAAGAAGAGCACAATCAAGAAAGGCTTAAGAGGCTTGTTCTGATTGGTTGAGCAGGATTAAGAACGGACATTCGGTTGGGAAGAGGATCCGATCTGCCCATCTAGCAGTTCCTGTCCATATATGTCCCATGTTTGGAAAATGCACAGAAGAAAGTAAAACATAGTTGATGACATAAGCGAGTGTAAAGTTGACATAAGCACAGAAGAAAGGAAATACCTTGTACCTGTTTGTTTTGCTAGAGAAAGAATGAAGGAAAATGCTTCTCTTTCCCTTTTTCGGTATTTGGTTTGCAATTTCTAAGGAAAACCTTTTTTTCCTTCCAATTTTACCATTTAAAATGTCAAATGAGAGGAAACCCCTTTTCCCACCAATTGGTGTTTTTGAAGAAAAAAAAAGTTTTACTCCCTTGTAAGGAAATATCAATTTCCTTCGTTTTTTTTTTTTTTTTTTTTTTTTTTTCTCCAATAGAGGAAATGTCACATCAATGGTAGTTTTCCTTTGTTTTCCCTCAATCCAAATAGGCGAGAGGTTCTTTTATCATAGGATACCGGTATCAATACCCATTACCCACACCAATTTCTACGCTTTTGTATGTATACTATTCAAAAAACAATGCAGCAAACTTAAGGAAATGTCACATCAACGGTAGTTTTCCTTCGTTTACCCTCGATCCAAATAGGCGATAGAGGTTCTTTTATCATAGATACAAATACCAATACCCATACCAATTTCTATGCTTTTAAATATATACCATAAAAAAATAAAAATAAAATAAAAAGACAATGGAGCAAACTTAAGGAAACATACTACTAAATGAAGCGGAAAAAAAGGCTATTGGAAAGTAAGCAATATTACCTTCAGAAGAATATCTTCAAATGTGACATTGGCATAAATCAGATGTACATTGGTGCTGTCTTTTGGATTCTCCAATATGGCTCTAACAACCTGATGGGCATCCAGAAACAGGTATCAAGGAATACACTATCCTCAGATTTATAGAAAAGCTATGCCGTCAGATTTATAGAATACACTATCCTAAAACAACAACAATTGAATAAATTGACGAATCAAAGTCCATAACTTTTTGCTATAGAATCAATATAACATGTGAAATCCCTAAATCCCCAAATCCCCAAATCCCTAAATTGCCAAATCCGTAAATCCCCAAATCATTTTAATCGCTATTGAGATTGACAGAGATTGAGAGAGAGAGAGAGAGAGAAATCCCCAAATTCCCAAATCCTCAAATCCGTAAATCCCTAAATTGTTTCAATCGGTATTGAGATTGACAGAGATTGAGAGAGAGAGAGAGATACCTATTTGAGTTGGAGCCCCGATCATGGTCCACCGAGAGAGACAGAGAGAGAGAGAGGATGCACAAGAGAGAGAGAGAGCACCAGAGAGACAGAGAGAGATAGAGAGAGGGCGCGGTTGAGAAAAGGGACCGAGAGAGAGAGAGGGCGCAGTTGAGAGAGGGACCGAGAGAGAGAGAGGGCGCGGTTGAGAGAGGGACCGAGAGAGAGAGAGAGAGGGCGCGGTTGAGAGAGGGACCGAGAGAGAGAGAGGCCGCGGTTGAGAGAGGGACCGAGAGAGAGAGAGAGAGAGAGAGAGAGAGAGAGAGGGTGCGCAAGAGTGAGAGACTGAGAGAGGTTGAGAGAGTGAGAGAGATTGAGAGAGTGGCTCTCTCTCTCTTTACTCGCATTGAAACAACGCCCGTGGCTGGTGGTCGGTGTTGTGTGGGCCCCACCATGATGTATGTGTTTCATCCCTACCGTCCATCTATTTTTCCATATCATTTTATGGTATGAGACATAAAATGAGGTATATCCCAATCTCAACTGGACCACATTATAGGAAATAGTGTTGAATGAGCGTTGGCCATTAAAAACCTTTTAGGGGCCATATACAGTTTTGGATCAATCTGATATTTTTTTTCCCTTCATCTGGGCCTGTATGACCTAATCAATAGATTTGATGTCAAATAAAAAGTACAGTGGGCCTTAGGAGGCTTTTAATGGTGGATATCCAATCACTATTGTTTTCATGTGGTGTGGTCCACCTGAGATTTATATCCCTCTCATTTTTGGTATCAAGCCCTAATTTTATTTTCTTTTTTTTTAAAAAAAAAATTTATGTGAGGGAACACCAACGCATCTCCCATGAATGTTGTTGCTCCACAAGGACTCTTTTATTTATTTATTTAGAAATGCTCCAGTGCCTACGAACACAATTAGTTATAGTGCTCCCATTTTTTTTTTTAGAACCTAGACGATCTAAACCATTGATCAATACGGTTTATTAGGTCTAATCCATATTTCAAGAGCTACCATGAAAATATGATTTAGTAAATTTGACCATTCGGTAAATGGAATTAAAAATGGACGGTCAAGATCATTTACACAAAAATAAGTCCAATCAACATTTCAATTCATCCATTTGTTAGGATTATCATGGTTTGCTTATAATTGTAAAGAATCACATTTGTTAGCCAATTATAACCATCTATCCATGGCTTATACATAACAGCCGTTTTGAGAGCATTTTAGAGCATGGTACTAAAAATGATTCATATCTGAAGCCTAACGGACCACACCAGAAATAGCTGCGGGGACAATGTGTCACGCCCTAAACTTGAAAACTGGGCTCACAAAATTCTCGAACACCGAATCCGGCACCGACAGCCTCCTTAGTACCCCATTCTCGGCTCCCAGCGCCCATTCGCCAGGTTCCGATCCTAGGATGCTACGAGGAGGATTTTCAACATCAGTTTGATTTATAGTAAGCATAACCAAAGGCATAACCTACAAACAACAACCAAAAACTCCATCACATTTTCACTATGATCAAAAACTTTATAAGTATAATGAGCATAAAGGGAAATACAATGATGATAGACAGAAAGCTCCAAGATGATCTACTCTGCGCTCCTGCCTCAGCACTGCTGCGTCCCAACGTCACCTGCACGCAACGGTCATACATAAGCTTATAGAAAGCTTAGAGGGTGGTGAAAGTGTGTGTGCAAGGTAGTAATGCAGATATGCAATATCAGAGTAATGCGGAACATGCTGATGAGTCCGTGAATACCGTTAGCCGTACCAAGGCTATGCGATGCAAGGTATGAATGATGTCGGCTGTATTAAGGTCATGCGATGCGAGATGTAACTCAAGCATACAAATCCTCATCTAAGTCCACATATCAGTACAACTCAAATATAAAATTTCACCAGGGTCTAGTACACTCTAAACCAGATTGCCACCCCATCGTGCTCAATAAGGTAAGTGGAAGAGACGTCACTATTCGCCTGTCAATATTGGGCTCAGCTCGTCGATAGCGGACCCATTCCTCGAGCTGGTCAAACTCAGCTTAACTTTACCCCCTCCACTCAGGCGGGTAAAGCCGCACCCTCTTCCAACCGACCATGACACAGTGGAAAGCGCGGCCTTCTGGTAATCGACACTCGGCGCTCCTGCACCCACTCGGTCTAGACGTTGGATCATCCTCTTGGTACCATAAGGGTTTAGGGACTTTCACCCAGGGACATCTATAGCACCTCATGTAGAATAAGATTTTCGGCATCTAATCCTGCCAACCACGATGCACCTGTGGAGGCTATGACTTTGATGTCACTAGGGCGTATAGTACACATGTCACACAATGCAAGATGCATGAATAGTCATGCAACAATCTTGCGCATATCACAGGCTCATGTAGGGCAACTCTGCCCATTAGGGAGCCCATAAACAATCTGCTTAAAGGCATGTGCTATGATCAATCACTCATCTCATCACAAGCATGCAGATGATGTGTATGAACATGTGTCATGATGCTATGTTGTCACATTCTCATAATCAGTATCGATAATCGGCGTCGGCCTCGGCAATCAGCACTGATAATTAGCATCAGTAATCAGCACCGATAATCAGGGTCGATAATCGGCATCAGCCGTGGTTATGAAGTTGTTCGTCTACAGCAAATGGGGCCCACTAATTTGGGTTAACCCATGAAGAGAATGGGCCTAACAAGGCCTAAGGGAAGGTCACGATGAGGACATCTAACCATCATTGCCCATCAATGTGGACGTTAAACCAACATTGCTCCCAAAGGGTGGCCTACATACGACTAACATATGGTGGGCCGATGGCCTCATGTACAATCATGATGGACCTCATTTGCTTCACATGGGCCTCGTCACACGGGCCAACCTACATCACATCGGGTCTTGAATACACACAACAGGTGGGCTTGCACTAGGGCCTTGAATACATCTCAAAGGGGCCTCTTATGTCAAGCGGGCCACATCACATGGGCCACACCAACGGGCCTCATGTACATCAAATCGGGCCCACCCTTATATATATTTGAGGTCCGACCTATTCCCAAGTTAACATAGAGATAAATGAAGTGAAAATAAATATCAGCTTAATTAGGAACTACCGTTGCCCTTAGAAGTTTGAATGGTGGATGTCGTTGTCCACTATTTAAAATGGTGGGGGCCCACTTGAACTTTAGATCTCACTCATTTACCCCATGTCCTAAAATGATTCACCGATGGTTGGATGGTTTGGATACAACACATGCACCATGGTGGGTCCCATAGATAGACGGTGTGGGTGAAACAGATGGGACCCACGGAACTAACTGCTGGCGTTGAGGGAGAGAGAGAGAAAGGGAAAAAGAGGGATAGAGAGGGAGAGAGAGAGCAGCACATGGAGAGAGAGAGCACGTGGAGAGAGAGAGAGCACGTGGCTGCTTCTTTTTGACTCTTTTTTTTTGCAACTAAACAGAGGTGGGTCCCACGCAGGGCCCACCACAATATCATATATGATATATAACATATATATGTATATTATAATATATCATATATATAATATAATATATAATATATATAATATAATATAGTAAATGTTATATACTTAACGTCCAGGCCGTCCAAGGCCTGGACAATCACTCAAATCAGGGAGGGCCCCACACGTGGGGGTGGGTCCCACCATCAGATGGACGGTGGACACAATACATGCATCATGGTAGGGCCATCTTAAATGGATGGACGGTGTGGGTGGGTCCCACGGACCCCACAGTCAGGTCACGCTTCACTGCAGCCATCTGCATAGGGAATCGTGCCAAGACCTTAAGTGTTGAAATGAGGTATCTCCACTTAGTTTGCCTGTTTAACTATGGATTTGGGCGTCAGGGAGGGTCCCACATGAGGGGGTGGGTCCCACCGTCTAAGGACGGTGGACACCACAGTGCAAGGTGGTGTGGCCCATGCCAACTGGATGGACGGTGTGGATGGGTCCCATGGATCCCCCACCCTTGTAGTACACACACGTCAGCACACACACTCCATGTTAGTACACACTCATGTCAGCACACACTTCATGTTAATACACACTCATGTCAGCACACACTCCATGTTAGCCACCTCCACAGGGATCAATACCAAGACCCTCAGGTGTTGAAATGAGGCATCTCACTCGGTCTGCCACCTGAGCTATGGGGCTGGGTGGGCCCACGTGAGATCACAATCCACTGGCAGCCACACCCCCCTAGCCACATCAAGCTGGGCCCTCTATGGACGGTTGGGATGGTATAAAAACATCATGGTATGTTCCACATAGATGGGGTCCACCGGTAGATGGCATGGATGATACACACACATTAGGTGGGCCATAACCATAGAAAGAGAGAGGAAGAGAAAGACACCGGCAAAGATGGAGGGGCCCCGCCACTATAGGCCCCTCTTTAATACAAAACCTACATCAAGGTGGGTCCCACATGTATATGGACCCTTAAATCAAACAAATGAATGGAAGACACAGATTCAAGATCACCCACCGGCTTCTTCTTTCACCCTAGGCTTCCTTAGCTCCTTAGCTTTGATTCCAATGGAGGAGATGAGGTTTGGATGGTTAAGATGGGAGATGAAAGGGTAGGAAAGGTGGGCCACACTTGTGGCTCTCTTGGAGTGGAAGAGCTTGGACGTATGGAGGTTTTTGGGTTGCTTGGAATGTGATTTGAAAATGAAGGAGAGAGAGGGTTGTAAAGAGAGAGGAGTGATGGGTGATTGATGTGGTGAGTGATGGGTGTGTAAGAGACTTTTTGACTTTGGGGTTGCTTGGTGTAAGAAAAGTATGGGTTGTAAGAAACTTTTTGACTTTGGGCGGTTGCTTGGGGAAGGGTGAAAAGTGATGTGTACTTGACATGATGGGATTGATTGATTGATTGATGTAACAAGTCGTAGAGATTCTCTCAGAATTTGCAAGCGCGACATTTTCCTCGCACCGAACGCTAGCTCACATCTCCTGGCCAGAGTATCGGATCGGTGCATGAGACGCGGCATTGGAACCGCAGCGACGGTGTGGTCGCTAAGGTACAAGTCTCAGTTTGAGTCGACTCAGGTTGACGGCGTGTGAATAAGGGTCGCGCACAAATGCCTGTAAGGGTCGAAGGTTGCCGAAATTCAACCGGGAAGACCGCAGAAGTCTACGGAATGGTACGGTCTAGGATACAGGGCTTACACAATGATTCTCACCATTAAAACATTCATAGGGCCCACTAGCGTTTATTTTCCATCTAATCTGTCCATAAGGTCACATAGACATGGATGAAGAGGAAAACTAAATATCACATCGATCCAAAACTTTTGTGACCCTAAAAGGATTTCAATGGTAAACGTTCAATCCCCCACAACTTTTTGTAGTGTTGTCCACTTGATCTTTGGCTCTATCTTATTTTTCGGTTAAAGACTTAGGACGAGCTCGCCAAAGGAAAGGACAATTGAGATATAACACATACCTTATGATGGGACCCAGGGAACTTGGTGACATCAATACCAGCCATATTGCTGATGTGCGTTAGACTAGCCGATCCGCTTTGGAGATTTGCGTTTAGATGGTATGGCCCACCTGAGTTTCGTATGCGGAGACTAGCCAAAACTTACATTAATTTTAGGTTCTCAGGGTGTCAATAAGTTGGGTCACAATTTTGACTAGAATATTTGACCCATTTTACATGTCTGGTCCTTTCACTCTATTTTACTGATCATTACCCTCAATTTGACTAGTCACTCGCCCCGATCATGCTACATATGAGAAAGATATTAGGCAAACAAGATTGATCAACAATTTAAGTGAATTTTGATTTAAACATCTGAAGTTATTTACTCTTCAATCTGGACTGATCAAATTATCCAAAAACGGTTAAAGGTTGTTCATAATATCAAAAATATATGAATGAATAGAAAACACAGACATCAGCTTGATCCAAAACTTATATGGGCTCCAAGAAATTTTAAATGGTAGACATTCAATCACGCTATTTCCTGTGGTGTGATCCACTTGAGCTTTGGATATGCTTCCTTTTTGTTCTTTAGATCTCAAATTATCTATTAACATGGATGAATGGAGTGGATAAAATAAATAAATAACAGTGGACCCCACAGAGTTTACTTTGGTAAGGGTAACGAGTAACTCACCTAAATGTAGTGGAGAAGGGTTTCCTTAAAACAATCATAATCATATATTGGGCCTGCCTAAATGTGATTCACATATCTAACCCACTCATTATGTGTCCCACTTGGATGAGGGGTCAGACCAAGTTTAAACCGCATCCAAAACTCATGTGGGCCCCACTAAGTGCTTTTATATTTTTTAGGATGTCTTCACATAGTTTTAGATGGTATGACCCACTTGAGTTTTGTATACAGATGATTTTTGAGATATCTCATAACCTAAAGGGGACACATCAAATCCACAATGTTGATGTTTGACACACATTATGATGGGGCCCACAAAACTTACATCAATTCTTAGGTTCCCATGAGGTCAGTAAGTTGGGTCACAATTTTGACCAGAATATTTGGCTCATTTTACGTCTGGTCCATTCACTATATTTTACTGGTCAATACTCTTAATTTAACTAGTTACTCGTCTCAATCAGGCTACATATAAGAAAGATATTGGGCATACAAGCTTGATCAACAAGTTGAGTGAAATTTGATTTTAATGTTTAAAGGTTTAATTAGTGGATGTACCTAATAATTTATTAACAAATATTTTTTATTTCAAAGATAAATTTCAATTTCTATTTAAAAATAACATTTTTTTCAAAATGTATATTTTTTTACTCTTAATTTTTCTTTGAAAACTTTTAACAAAATATCATTTTTATTATAAAATATTTCAAAAAAATTAAAATATAAATTTTGAATTTTTATTTTCAAAATCTTAAAAAATTTCCCAAATTTTAATTTTTTTCCCAAAAATTCCAAAATGCTGATTTTTTTTTTCATTAAAAGCATCATTTTGTTTTCAACTTTTCAATTTTCTTTTTTAAAATGATATATATATATATATATATATATATATATATTCATAATCTGATTGTTTTTATAAAATATTATGGTGGGGCCCACGTGAAAATTTTCACATTTAAATTTTTTTGAATTTTCTTTTTCAGGATATTATTTTTTTCTCAAAATCAAATATATATTTTTTTTTTCAAATTTATCAACTTTATTCAAAATTCTTTTTTCCCACAAAATAGATTTTTATTAAATCACTATTTTTATTTTTTCAAAATCTAAGTTTTTTCTCAAACATTGTTAAATTTTTTAAACTTCTCAATATTCTTTTTCATGTGATATTACAAATCATTTAAATATTAATTTTAAATTAAAAAATAAAAATAAAAATTTCACTCATTTGATATAAAAACAAAATAAATTTTCTTTTTGTATTCATTGTTAAAAAATAATCTTAGATACAAATATGTACAATTAAACCACTGAAATTATATTAAAAACAATTATTAGACTACAAAAAAACTTAATTTTCACCATATTCCTATAAAAATGAAAAAAATTAATATCAAGGCAAAGTCCTTTACGACGGACATGATCCGTCGCAAAAGTCCTTTTTACAACGGTCCATGATCCGTCGCAAAAGCAACTGAAAAGCGCGCGTTTTGGGCGGGAATTTACGACGGTCACAAAATCAAATTATGTGACGGATTTTGGTCCGTTGCTAAATTCAGCGACGTTTAATACGGATTTTCCACTAACACGGGCTTAGCGATGAACTTTTTCCATGAGGGATGAATTAAATCCGTTGCTAAACCAAGTGATTTTAGCGACGGACGAAGTCCGTCGCAAAAATACGTCACAAATTGCCATTTTTGGTGTAGTGTGGTGTGGATCATGTAATGGAAGGGTGAGATGGCATACACACAATGCAGTGGGCCCTGCCATAAAAAGCAAGGACAACCATTCCAAAAATCTTCAAATTCACATGTTGGATCTGCTTGATTATTGGGGCCACCTTGGCCCAAGATATTCTCCTCAACTGTGATTTTGATTGTTGTTGTTTCTTTATCACAAATTCAAACCAACAAAAACATACTTCATTGGTTTAAAGTGCCTTGTCAAAAATTATTGTCAAGAACTTGTTTACTTTGCAAAGCTTGAACCGACCCTAGACTTTTATAGTCTTACGTTGTCTTTTGTTTTTTTTTTTTTTAGTTAGCTTGGTAGTACATACCCATGTGTGTACACACAGTCCATGTTAGCCAACCCCACTAGGGATCGATACCAAGACCTTAAGTGTTGAAACGAGGTATATCCACTCGGTCTACCAGTTGAGCTATGGATCTGGGTCTCTTAAGTTGTCTATTATCTTTTGTTTTTTCCTAGATGGTGTAACCTTCCAGATGGTTTTCTACCTTCTTCAATTGTAGTCTTTATCATAGCATATGAAAAGCCCTGGAGGCAGGCGAAATGCATTTCTGGTGCAATGAGTTTCTGAGTCCACAATGATTTGTATTTTAGAGATCGTAGTTGTCAAAATTCTATAAGTTGCTAACACAGTTCCAAGATTTTCCGATATAGTTCTCACGAACTGGTACAAAATAATATTAATAACTAAATCATATGCAACATTACTTCCTTGTCCTAGCATCCCAAATAGTTGTCTGTTTCTAAATTGCATAAACCATTTTTTTAAAAAAATAATTCTCTTGGAGTTTACAAACTCGTTCAAAAAGAAAACAAAAGAAGTCCAACTAATTAAATAGTATTTAGTTTATTTTTTATGACAAGCTAACAAGTAAAACAAGAAGCAAAACAAGAAGTCCCTCCATTTTTCACTTAACACTTGAAGGAATGAAAGCTTTATAAATTTTCAATTTTCATGAGGGGATTTATAGTTTTTGATATATTTTAAGTTTTAACTATTTCGAATTGATGTTGATGTTGATTGTTGAGGACAAATTATATTTTTGTGGTATGATATTGATAGAATCTAGAGGTTTATCATTTATATCTTAGTAATGTGGCATTAGCATATGAGATATTTAATTTGTATTTTTTAGCTAAAATTTTAATAACTTAACATATGATGATACGAACAAGCTCGAGCTCGACTCGAGGTAAACTCGACTCGACTCGAACCATTAGCTCGACTCGAACTCGACTCGACAGCTTTGGCAAACAAGCCAAGCTTCAATGTTGAGCTCGAGGCTGAGCCTCGAGCTCAAACTCGAGTACACCATGGACAAGCCAAGCCGAGCTTGACCCACCTCGACTCGACTCGGTTCAATGCCCACCCCTACCCCCGCCCAGGGCGCGTGGCCCCTGCCCGGGGAGCCAGAGCTCCACGTGGCCCCCACCCGGGCTGCCAAATGGTGGCCTCCCTTTTGAGTTCAAGTGCATGTGGGGCCCATTTCCTTGCTATCTTAAAACCCTATAACCCCTTTCACTCCATCCCTCCCAAACCCTTAGAAAACTTCTTCCTCTTCAAAATCTTGAGCCCATTCTCAGACCCATTTCTCAATCTTCACATCCACTCTCTCCCAAACGCATGGGCCACGCCGGGATTTGGACAGATTTTGCATCAACTTTGAAAAATCTTATCCCCCTTGATATAACTCCAATTTAGGTGATTCAAAAGCCAGATTAAATCTTAATACGTCTAGTTTCATATAAAAATAAAATAAAAATTATAATATAGTTAAATTAGAATGATTTGACAACTATCTAAAAATTGTTAGTTTCAGACAGGGTTACTTCTAGAATTTAAGTAATTTATGTACAATCTAAATGAGATGAAATTTTGTGGGATGGATTTAAACTTAATGATGAATCATTATAAAAACTTTTAAAATAATTTAAGTACTAAAAGTATAAGAAACGTTACAAAAAATATAGACATTTCGCAAAAATAAATAAATAAATAAAATCGTTAGTTCAGACAACTGTCACTTCTGGAATTTTAATAATTTTTTTACAAAATCAAAATGAGATGAATTTTTGTAATATGAAATTAAACTTACTAATGAATCACAATAAAAATTTAGAAAATAATTTAGTTACTTTAAGTATGAAGAACATTACAAGCAGTAGTGGTATTTCATAGACAAATGGAAAAAAAAAATCATTGGTTTTGGACAACTAGTACTTCCTGAATTTTTATAATTCTTATGAAACTTCAAATGAAACGAAATTTTGTGAAATAAAAATAAGTTTAATGATGGATTACTATAAAAATTATAAAAATAATATAGTAACCAAATGTGATGAATATGTTACAAATAATAAAAGAGTTGAAAAAAAAATTCTACAACTTCAAGTTGCCAATAGACTAGTCATGTCTTTTCATATTAAAGTTTAGCATTGGGTGTCTATTTAGGAATTATTTATAATCATGCTAGGAATCATCCCGTGATTAAATTTGTTTTTATATATATTTGTTTAAGTTGTTATGGTGTAATTAAGTTAGGACCCTTAAGTAGGATTGAGTTTTATAGTTTAATACTCTGTAACCATGTTAGGGACGGACTACAGTAAAATATATTGAGTTTTCCTATTCTCTTATGTACTCAAGGTTCAAACAACATCGAGAAGATGATATCCTTCATCTTTGCCTTCCTGCGTCCTTATTAGCGTTATTAGCACTCTTAACCTCTATAATACCTTAGTACTTTTGATTATTCCTTCTTGAAATTTATGAAACTAAAGTGCAGTCTGCTCATAACCCACTAGCCATAAGATCGAAATGGTAATATACATATAAAATTTTATGTCATTAGAAACCTTTTTAGGATGATCTTTGACCATAGACATATTGAGAGATTTATTAACCCCCAATTTGGACATAAATTAAAACAAGGACTCTCTTGGACCAAGACTCAAGGACAACATTATAAATGGGAGATTTAAACTTTTCAATGATGGACATTCCCTAAACATTTAGATTGATCGGACTACGGAATTACGGAACTATACACCTGCGAAGCATCTGCAGCTTGACCTAATTCTCAATCCTGGGCGACTACTAATGGACTCACTACTATGATCGAGCAGAAGACCAGGATCCACCAGGACTAAGAAGGGATACAATGAGCCTTTTACCCTGTTCAGGTACATGATCGATGTATCGGGTTCAAGCCCACTACAACCGTCTCTCCGTGTTGGCCGAACATTGAAAACATATATTTTTATACTAAATAGAGGGGAACTATAGTCATAAATCCAAATCTTATAAAAAAAATATAAATAAATAAAATTGTAGTAAACCATCGGGATGAAAAGGTTTTAAGGGGGATAGACTACAATAAGCTAGGCTAGCATAGATAATATGCACCTTACCATGCGTATGAACGTGAAATCAATGACACTTAGGCCTTTCCATTACTCTGAAGCCGAGAGACGAGCTGATCTCCTACCTCTTCGAAAAGGAGGCTGATTCATAGTGGGAGAGCGTTCTCAGGACCATTCTAGCGGATCACATATGGATGTGGGAAGCGTTTGAGTCCCACTTTTATCAGAAATATTTCCCGCAGACTTATCGTAACAAGAGGGAAAATGAGTTTCTTCGCCTCCGATAGGGAGGGATGTCCATAGCGCAGTACGAGAACCGTTTAGCTGAGTTGTCACGCTACGCTCCCCAGATTGTTGCTGATAAGGAGACCAAGATGCAGTGCTTTACTGAGAGCCTAAGGAGTAGCATCCTCTCCAAGATACGTTGCACAAATATCAGGTCATATGCTGAACTTATAGAGATGTCTCTCCGGTCAGAACAAGATGAAGAGCGAGTCTCACGAGATCATTTACGGCTGGGCTCGTGGAATAGGACGGAAGGGTAGTCCTCATCCTTCGTCGGGAAAAAGGCCGCGATCAAACTCTCCTCCTAGGCTTGCAATCCCTCCTGCTCCTTTTACATGGCCTAACCGAATATGCGGCTACTGCAAGAGGGTAGGCCACTCCGAGCTGTTTTATTTTTCAAGAATGAGCGACCATGGCTTCATGCCCCCTCAACGTATCAATAGGCCCCCACAGCAAGCCATGCAGATTCCTTCGCAGAGGGCGATAGGACAGGGCCAACAGTTTTATCGCCCTCCTACACCCTAAGTTAGGCCGCCACAATGGCCTATGCAGCGACCAAATCACCCGCAACAAGCTCGAGTCCACGCCTTGATGACAGAGGCCCTAGAAGCAGTCACTCCCACTCCCACAGCTTTCGAAGTGACCGCCCAGATACAAGGTACCCCCATTTCTCTCTTGATAGACATCGGATCCACTATGTCTCTCATATCAAATGTAACTGTCAAGCGTCTAGAGCTGCATTTCACCCCCATTGTAGGAGTAAGGATCATTGCCGCTACCAGGACCTTTTCGAAAACCAAAGATTTGTTATGACTACCCCATAGATTTGGAAGGCAAGGTGGTGAATGTGGACCTAATTACAACGAAGGTCTTCCTTTATGACGTTATCCTGGGCATGAATTGGTTGGTTGAAATGAAGGCAGAAATCGACTGTGATACACGTTCGGTAAAGATACATGAAAGCGAAGGCGCCACCTTCACGTTCTACTCACATAGAGTTTTGTATTACGCTTCATTGGAAGAGGGTTACGATGGACCCTCGTTAACATCCACCCCCGTGATCCAAGATTTTGTGGCAGTGTTGAAACCTATACCTAGACTTCTTCCTCGAAGGGAGATAGATTTCACAATCAACCTGACTCCAAGGGCCACACCCATCTCCTTGCCAACTTACCACATGCCCCCGTGTGAGATGAAGGAGCTTAGGACTCAAATTGATAACTTGTTAAAGTTGGGCTCTATCTGACCTAACGTCTCGCCTTAGGGAGCCCCAATCCTATTTATGAAGAAGAAAGACGATACCTTGTGATTGTGCATAGACTACATGAGGCTAAACCAGGTGACGGTCCGGAACAAATACCCGTTACCTAGAATCAATGACTTGTTCGACCAGCTGAGGGGTGATCGATACTTTTCAAAGATTGATTTACAATCAGGGTACCACCAGTTGCGAGTCAGGAAGGAAGATGTGCAGAAAACGGCCTTTAGAACCTGTTTCGGGCACTACGAGTTCCTAGTCATGCCATTTGGACTCACCAATGCTCCAACAGTATTCATGGATCTCATGAACAGAGTCTTCAGGCCTTTCTTATACAGGTTTGTCATTGTATTCGTCAACGACATATTAGTATACTCGAAGAGTCGCAAAGAGCATGAGGAACACTTGTAAGTGGTCCTCGAAACGCTTAAGAAAAATCAATTGTGTGCGTAGTTTCGAAAATGCGACTTCTAGAAAGAAAATGTCAAATTTCTGGGTCATGTGGTGTTCAAAGAAGGCATATCCGTGGACCTTACTAAGGTGGCAGCTGTACAAGATTGGAAGCAACCGAGATCAGTTACAGAAGTAAGAAGTTTTCTCGGCCTTACAGGCTACTATCGAAGGTTCATTAAAGACTTTTCGAAAATAGCCCGGCCGCTATCCCAGCTTACGTGGAAGGACATTAAGTTTACCTGGAATGAGAAGGCAGACGCGACTTTCCAAGAGTTAGGAGGCAGTACTCGTGTTACCAGAGCAAGGGGTCAAGTACACCATTTACACTGACACCTCTCGAGTGGGCTGGGGTTGCGTACTCATGCAGAAAAGCAAGGCGATTGCATATGCCTCTCGACAACTAAGGAAGCATGAGGAGAACTATCCTACCCATGACCTCGAACTAGCAACGGTTGTCTTTATTTTGAAGATGTGAAGACATTATCTCTATGGAGAGGAGTTTGAGCTCTTCTGCAAACATAAGAGCCTCAAGTACATCTTCACTCAAAAGGATCTGAACATGAGACAACGTTGTTGAATGGAGACATTGAAAGACTTTAAGTTTGAGGTCTCTTACCACCCAGGCAAGGCCAACTTGGTGGCGGACGCCTTAAGCCACAAAAGAGCACTTGAATTTGCAGCCCCATTGATGGTGAAAGTATGGAACATGGTGGAATTTGTACGGGACTTCAACATGAAGCTAACAATGGAAGAACTATATGAAATCATAGCCCACATCCAGGTACAACCACTAGTTGATAGCAAAATTATTGAAGCCCAGGAAGGCGATGAATTGTTGAAAAGGTGAAAGAAAAAGCGGAAAATGATGCAGAATCCGAGTGAAGAGTCAGTTCTGATGGAGGATTGTGGTACCAAGGTTGTCTTTGTGTCCCAAATCTTCATGGACTGCGAGAAGAAGTCCTGAATGTTGCCCACAACTCTAAACTGGCAATGCACCCTGGTAACACTAAGATGTACTGGGACCTAAAGCAAAACTATTAGTGGGACAACATGAAGGGGGAAATAGTGGATTATATATCCCAATTCTCACATGTCAACAGGTTAAGGCCGAGCACCGCCAACCGCCGGGCCTCTTGCAGCCCATGCCCTTGGTTAAATGAAAATGGGACTTTATATCCATGGATTTTATCTCCAGATTGCCTAAGACTAGGAAGGGGCATGACTCAATATGGGTGATTGTGGACCGGTTAACGAAATCATCCCACTTCCTTCCAATAAGGGATTCTAACTTCGTCGATGACTTAGTCAAGTTGTATATCAAGGAAATAGTACAACTTCATAGCGTCCCGTTAGAAATTTTGTTGGATCGAGACACCCGATTTATGTCAATTTTCTGGACTCGCATCCAAGAAGCTATGGGAGTAAAGCTAAAATTTAGTACCGCTTTCCACCCGCAGACAGATGGGCAAACCGAATGGGTAAACTAAATATTAAAGAATATGTTGCGAGCTTGTGTGCTAGATTTTCAGAAGAGCTAGGATGATTACCTTCCCTATGCCGAATTTGCTTATAATAATAGCTTCCAGACTAGCATTGGCAAGGTGCCTTATGAAGCTTTGTATGAGCGCCCGTGTCGAGCTCCACATTGCGGGGTAGAAATTAGTGAGAAAAGCTTGCTAGGGTCGGACCTAGTACAAATGACGACAAAGAAGATTGAGGTTGTTCGATGCCGCCTCTTAGCGGCCCAAAGCAGACAGAAAAGCTATGCCAACACGAGGCGGAGAGACTTGGAATTTGAAGCAGGAGACCATGTATTTCTCAAGATTTTGCCAATGAAGGGAGTTGTACGCTTCAGCAAGAAGGAGAAGCTCGCACCATGATTCATTGAGCCCTTTCAAATCCTAGACCGTGTGGGCCCAGTTGCTTATTGCCTGGCCCTACCCACACCGCTCGCTGGAGTGCACAACGTTTTTCATGTTTCAATGATAAAGAAGTACGTCCCCGACCCTAGGAATATCATTAAGTGGGAACATGTGGAGCTCAAAAAAAATGCCACATATATCCTCCAACCCACTCGAATACAAGACAGGAAGGAGCAAGTGCTCCACAACAAAGTCATTCCGTTAGTCAAGGTGTTGTGGACGCACCACGATGAAGAGGAGGCCACTTGGGAGACGGAAGCAGAAGTCCGCAAGTATTATCCAAACCTACTCCAGTAATATGAATAGGTACAAATTTCGAGGATAAAATTTATTTATAAGGGGGGTAGATTGTAACACCCAGCCCAACCAGATTAGTGTCCTGAGGCATCTACATGGGAACTGCCACAGGACCACTCGATTAGACCACTCGTGTGAGGGATACCACCAATAAATTAACCCGGTTATCCCATTAATGCGGTCAACTTTGATTATGGTTAGACCGAGTGCGGGCCGTAAAGCCGGTTCGCCTGATGGTACTTGACAACTGTCTATGCGGGCCGTGTAACAGCCAAGGACGGTCAGAAAAATCTAAAACTTGGGGAGACCGTGGACCTCGTTGGGCTTGTGGTCCGACATGAATTATAGACCTAGAGGGCACCCGAAAATGAAATATCCGTACTACCCAGTCGGCACTTGCAGTAATAAAAGAAGTATATAGAGGAATAAGATGCAGCAGAACTCTATAAATAGTAGAGGAATGTGACGTAACAAAGATATCAAATTAAAATCCTAACAAATCAACAATTAACAATGAATTAAACTTATCTATCAATTTACTTTATTTCAGCTTATCCTAGAAACAACGATAATCAAGTAGCGATAATTCTTCGTTATAAGTTTTAGTTGTAATTCCAATCTACACTCATATGCTGGATTTGTTCTTTATCTTATATTACGCAATCTTTCAAGAGATGCATTCTTGCAATTGCTCCTAGTGACCGATTGTAAATTTTTCCTTTTGTTTGATTGTATTAGTATTTTGGAAGTCCTTTCTTATGAAAGGCACAAAGTAACCCATCTTCGGAGGAAGAACCTCAGCTTTCGATTATCGCCTGATCATCATAAACTTCTGCAAGTGGTTGACTAAGTGATTGGTCTTCTCAGGATCTGGTCATATACATTCATATTGGACATATCTGCTTATTTTGGCACTTGGGGTCAAAGTTGATCGGTTTAGATCGAGTTACTGTATCGATTTTGGCACACCTGCATAATGAAAAACAAACCAAGTAGCCAACATTTTTTTGGTAGACCCAGTGGGACTAACAACTACCAGGCTTTCATAAATATTTATTGTAGACCAGTCATTAAAAAACCAACATTTTTTGGCACGCCCAATGGGATAACAAATTACTTGGTTGCCTTAACATTTGGTTAACTCAAGTATATTTGTTGGTGCAATAATTGTTCGGAATCATGAGCTGAAGGGGTGCTCATAATTCTTCAACAATCGTTACTACGACCAATGAGCCTTCTACTCACAAGGAGGAGGGGCAAGTCTAACAAGTTCCTGAGTAAGGAGATCCACCACCTAGTCCATCGCATGTTCCTCTAAACCCAGATATACCATTAATATCCTGAGTTGAACCTCTTAAGATTATGTCAGCTGGAATGGTTGATATGTAGAGGGAGATTCAGCACATCACAGAACTATAGCGGGTTCAGGCAGAATAATCGCGAGTTCAAGCTAAGGCTTTCAATAGGCGGATGGTCGGACACACCGAGAGCATACATCAGTTGGTAGCTTTGTTTATTGATAGTGCATTTGTTGCACCTCAACAAGTCGATGCAAATTTTGTTAGAAATCAGGCACCTGTACCACTATTTCAGTCGATGCCACACACTTCTATTACAACAAAATTTATCTCTTGTTCCTATCCCCTGCTCCGATCTAGGATATACAAAATTCACTGATACCAGTAGATTTCAGACATCTTGAACGTGTTCTTGTTCATGATATATGAAATTTGTCGCCACTGGTAGATTTCAGACGTCACGAACATGAGAATAAAAATGCCATTCACGATGCTAGGAATCAAGGAATGGGTATCCTTTGCCTAGAAATTAACCGTATAATGAAGAATAATATTAGAATGGCTCTAAAGTACCTCCAGTTGCTTCACAACAAAACTGGGAGCATAACCAAATTATTCAACTGGTTCAGGAAATAACAAGCTAAGTTCTTAGTCGAACTACTACTCTTGTTTACCATAAGCCATATCTTGATTCGATCGACTGACAATATCTGTTGTTGAGGAACTATCGACCTGACCTAACGTTGTTTACAAGCGATACGGGTCAATCGACTATATAACATATATGTCGATTTACCATACAATGTGGAGAATGGGACAATAATGAGAATAACAAATCGCACTTATTCAGCCATTCACTCACTAGGGTAGCCTTTACTTAGTATTCTAATTTGCTTCCAAACTCAATACAAAATTAACAAGAAATGGGAGAAAATTTTCATGCTTAATTCTTTTATAAAGATAGAAATTTTCACATCCTATCTTACTCGTTTTCGGCAATTGCCAAGGAAATCGGTTGAGAATTACATTGCTCGGCATAAAAGAGCTAAAAGTTAATGCAAAGTAGTTACGACCAAGGCAGAATTTGTCCAGTTAATAAAGATAGACTGAAATTTCAGCTTCAAATTTTTTTTATTAAAACAGAATTCACAGATATTTATGATTTGATCAGAAAGGTGTCTCGATATGAGGCTTTGCTTCAAGAGTCAATGAAGTAAAAGAATTCATCAGTAGGGACATATTACTATGACCCTAACTATAATGTTGGAATGACTGAAATAGAGGCTAAATATCCATTCATATGTTTGGTTTTGATTAAAGTAGAAACAATGACGGCTTCTAATCAGAAAGTTCAAAGAACCTACACCTTTGATATTTCTCATGCTAATGAAATCTTTGATATTATGTTAGCTAACAAGTTTATCAAAATTCTTGTTAATCACAAGATTTCGACAATCAAAAAACTTAAAAAGATTAATTATTGTAAATGACATGGAACTCGGTCACATTATATTAACAAATGTATTCTTTCCAAGAATGTTATTAAAGATAATATTGATAAAGGACTGTTGAAATTTCCTGAAAAAGAAAAGAAAGCAATGTTGATCGATACTGATCGATTTCCATATAACATAGAGATTAATATGATCACTATCAATCCTCAAAGATTAATTTAGTAGCGACAACAAAATTGATCTTAGAGACCATTGAATTTAGATCTGCAACTATTTTCATTTCAACCATCCATCGTATATCCACGTATGGGATTGTTAGGAAATTAGCAATGTAATTTTTCACAAACGGTCCATCTGAATTGATCACATAATATTTTAACGTTATGTATTTATATATTATATTCTTAATATTAAAATAATTTTTTAATAATTAATAATAATTAGTAGTAACTCTTAAGTCCAATAGTTGGACCACACTTATAGTCCACCCAGCTCATAACTTGCAACCAGTTAAGAACATATGACATCCAACTCCTCCAATAAGTTGGCCCAACCATGAGGATCACCTAGTTCAAAATCAGCTCACATCCGCTTATTAGGTGGACCACAACATAAGAAACAATTTCTAACCATCGATAAATAAAACATTACAAGCGTGGTCTATTTGAAAACTAGATGCTGGTGATTTTTTCTGAAGGTGATCCTCGTGATAGGGCCAACCTATTACATGGGTTGGATGTTGCACACACATCACAAATTTGATGTTATCTGCTAGGTGGACGGTAATTTATAGCCCATCCAGTTAGTTGAACTTGAGAGTAACTCTTAATAATAATATTTATGTAAGGAAAAATATGTTTATTCTCACCTTGTATAATTCATTATTTAATTTGAGTACGGGCATGTCATCTGTATAATAATTATTCTTATAATAGATTAAAAACATCATCAAAACAAAGTGGGCGTCCAAAGTTTGTCATATTGTAGGCTACATTTACAACTTACGGTTTAATTTGAGTAAGCATATGCTATGTATATGTAATTAATTATGTGATAATAAAACCATCGTTAATAAATATTTTGATTTTTAAAATTTAATTTAAAATATCATCATTATCATCTAAGCCTTATCTCAATTAATTGCGGTTAGTTGAATAATCTTGTTTGGCATTCCAGTCACCGATGGGCATGTTCTAAACATTGGATTAAATGGTATTCCTGTTTCGCATCCATTCCACTCTCTTATGGGCCTGTTTAGAACCGTTGGATTAAATGGTATTGAATTGCATTAGGTTGAATTGACACTATTATTAAATGGTACTGAATTGCATTACATATGCTTGAATACCATGGTATTTTGACTATCCAATTTCACATTTGCCATCAAATCATTCTCAAGTGATACCTATGTTTGGTGGGCTATGAAATTGTAATCAACCAACCAGATTTCATAATTGATGCCAGTCATCTGTATGCATATGCAACTCAGCTCTCACATGTAAAGGTGCATATGAATGGATAGTGTGGATAAACACAACACCAATGTAGGGCCCACAAATATGGATTTCGAAATCTGCCAAACATGCCACCGCATCTTTTGTTAGGACTGAATGGTATGATACCTGGATTAATCAAGTTCTTTCCATTGTTTCCAAATGTTGGATGGAATTTACATTTGATCAAATGCAATTTCATACCACCTGGTCCCACTTAATCTCATGTTCCAAACAAGGCTAGAGGTATTGTCCAGATTCATGATGTAAGTTATGACTTAAGATTTTTTTTATTTATTATTTATTATTTATTATTTATTATTTATTTTTTTTAACACCCACCCACACACCATAATGGATAATTGAACCTATGACCTAAGTTATGACTTAAGTTTGATGCTAGCTAGCTACCTGATGCAACCCTCCTTTATTCGGGTATGGGACCAACAATGAGAGTACAAAATTTTGACAAGTGCAATGTAATAGACTTTCACATATGTTGATTATAATAAAACAAGATCTAATAACTTAAAATAGTTGGTCTCAAATTCGGCCACACGGCCCATGTGTGAGGTTTGTGGACATACTAGAACTAGGGCTGAAAGTTGGGCGGGTTCAACCCGACCGACCCGTGACCGACCCGACATTGGGTTGGGCTCGGGCAGGATATTTCGGGTCTGATCTTAAGCTTGGGCTATCCAAACACCAACCCGATAAAACTTGGGTTGGGCTTGGGTTGAGGTCTCGGGTTGCCCGACCCAACCCGAACTCGATCAATATATAAGTTACTTATAAATTATAATTGAGTGTGGATCGTTTGTGTCGAAGGCACACTAGTGATGTCGAGTCTCATTTGTCAATGTCATTTCTAAGGGCTCAAGCTAACAAGATATGGTAGATTTCTCTCTCCCAAATGGACTTCATGCTATACTACATGACTTTTAAAGGAATAGTTGTCTTATATTTTAGCTTGTTTTTTTTAAGAAAAAAATGAAGTTCTTTATAATGAATAATCACATATATAATTAATAAAATTATAGATACAAAAAATAAGTCCTATATTGAAATATAATAAACTAATGTAATAATGAAAATATTAGCACGTATATACCTGACCAACCCGATCAACCCGACCGAGCCTGCTTGGGTTAGGCTTGGGCTGAGAGTTCCCAACCCGAGATTGGGTTGGGTTGGGTTAGGGTTGAGGTATAGGAACCTTGGGTTGGGTTAGGGTTGAGCACCAACACGACCCAACCCGCCCGACTTTCAGCCCCAACTAGAACTGATTGGATTCGATTCAAACCATGACCACCAACCCCTGACATTGAGATAGAGTGATGTTCGGTCGTAGCTCAACCATATATGTTTATTCAGCCAACTGTCGGTTACACGCAATATTAGACGACTGGAGAAGGTTGGGACTCTTCTTAATGTGAATTCTTTTTTGCCTTGAAAATCAAGGATTTTTTAAAGTGCAACAATTATATGGTTGAATGAAATAGATAAAAGGTGGATGCGAAAATGAGCAATACTTACCATTAAAACAGAATCACCAACCTGACTGAGAGCAGCGGAGTGCTTCGTAGAGCACTGTGCTGATGAGCGAGGTTGAAATAATGCTGAAAATTATAACTACTGTCAACCTAGTATATGAGCGTAGACAGACGATTCCTAAAGCTAAGATCTTTCCTTCAAATCTGGCATGCAAGCACATGATGGAAGGTAATTATAGCTACTGGCTACAGCTAAAAGTAGGTCCGACATGATCGCAGGGATGAACTTGAACTACACTACTCCTAGAGACTAAGCATCCCACAACTGATGAGCTAGTGGTGGAGATTGTAAGCTAAACTAAGATAGATAACGTTGGGCCAGGTGGGTTTTGGTTTTGGTTGATTGAGGATTCATGATTATTCTCTTTGCAAATGCCTTTGCTATTTATAGCCTTTCCGGAAAGAGGTGGGAGAATAAACTCTTGTCTACATGGCACATTCGCGTATAACCCACTGGGAAAGAGCAGTTAATTCTTCTTGATCGTGATTTTTTCTTGTCGAACGTTTAGAACGCACTCCAATGCTGACATGGCCTCAATAGCTCCTCGTCCTTATCCGAAGATAACTTAAACATCAAGGCTCTTCAAAGATTTGATCTGTCCTTTATAGGGGTGCACATGGGTCGGTTCGGTTCGGTTCTAGGGTGAAACCGGAACCAAACCGTTCCTAACGTTTCTTTAAATATTAGAACTGGAATCGGACCGTTAGCACCCTAGAACCGGAACCGGTTCGTGAAACATGGTTCGGTTCCAGATCGGTTCCCGGTTCTAGGCTTTTAAAAATCCAGCCCAATTAGATAATGTTCTGATTTTTTTTTTCCTTTTTGGGTTGTCCAATCAGTTGGAGCTCTTGCCCCCATTTTCTTCACTGGGATACGTTGAAAACTAAATGAAAAACCTCCTAACTATTGTATAACATGGATCAAGCATTAGAAAGACAATGAGAAAAGGGAGTGGGTCATTGCCAGTGCAGTTGCTGCCAAACATGCAAGATCCTAGAGACTCAATATGCAAGCCCCACCTGGTGGCCACAGATGCACAGGTTAGGTGGGGCCACAGATGCACAAGTCATGCATTGCAAGCTCTGGCACAAATATCAAGCTGGTTCACTCAATTCAGTGGTTCCCACATTTGTGTTGAATGACTATTGGTTAGTTTTTCTAATCGTCCATGTGCTGTGTTAGATACCCAATGAGCAGATGGCTAGATTTCCCAGCCAAGGGATCTACATGGTGAGACACACTAGTTGAGTGGCTTAGATTTCACACATGTCAAACAACTATGGAGCTAAGATTTGCCTCAGCCATGTAGGCAAGGCTGTAAGATTATAATTGCACAGTCATCCTTGTCATTAAGTCAACATAGAAAGTTAATATTTTTTTGCATATAGCGAAGCAAAACAAAGCACCATGTTTATCCTACTGATCAAACAATGAAAATCCTCACAACTATGATACTAGTAAAGAGGAGATCAATGACGCATTACAACTATCCAGCTCTGTTTACTATTAGCATTACTATATAACTTATATTAAAGAGCAACTTGACCTACCCACGACCAGGTAAGAATGATGGCATAAAAAGAAGAAGAATAAGGAATTCGATGCAACACAACCAAAATGAGCTAGAAGATCTATTTCAGGTAATAAAAGATGGCTCTTTATATGGCTGTCTCTGAGCTTCAGTTTTAAAAGAAATAAGTTGATGCTATGGATTATCTTTCGACAGAAAGAAAGAAATGTTATGGATTATCTTTCTAATATACCATTAAAAGAAGAAAGAAACTTTAAAGTAAAGGTTCGGATCGACGAGTTGGATCAACGGTTCAGTTTGGTTCTACAGGGCCCTAAACCGGAACCGATCCATATCAAACAGTTATCGAACTTTTGGAATCGGAACCGGAACCGGTCCTGTCTAGAACCGGACCAAACCGGACCGATCCAACAGTTCCGGTCCGGTTACACGGTTCTACCTAGTCCTTTATATATTTGACGCATGCTGTTAAAGATATAACCAATATGCCAAGTGGTTCAATCTGCACCATTGCTCTGATTTTGGTACAAACAAAAACATTGGTTGATTATAATTAATAAAATTTTAATCTAAAAGATAATGTTGCTATTTCTTTATGTTAAGAAAAAAATCACTTCATTAATTTCTGCTACAAAATCTATATAAATATATATATATATATATATATATATATATATATATATATATATTCAAATTTGAAATGATAAATGGATACCCAACTCCTTAATAGGTATCCAACATCTAATGGGCATGGGTCTCCATTTCAAGCCTAACATATTTATGGTCATGGCTGTAATATCTTTGATAGATATAGATATGATACTCCACCACCCAACTTGTACTTGGTCCCCACTATAAACACAACATGGGGCCCACCTTGGACGCGCACATTGGAAAGTGTGGCCCCACTTTGAGAGACGCATAGCTCAAATGCCTTTTCCAAGCTGCTGAAGCGGTAGAATGGTCATTTTTACAAATAATGTAACGGCTTCAATAAGCGGGAGCTGTTTTGGTGGGGAATCAGCAAAGAATCTTTAAACCAAATGGCCTGGGAAAGTGTTTACAATTTCAGATAATAAAGGCCCCAGGTTGTTACAACTATCAAACTCAATGCCATTAGAAAAGTCTATTGAGCTGAGCCGATTTGGGTAACTAAATATAAAAACACTAAAACTCAACTCGTCTCACAACTTAGTTGAGTCGAGTTGACTTGACTCAAAACCCAGTTGAATCGACTCAAGTACTCATGTGAGTTTTTTGAAAAATCATTCAAGTTTCTTCTTCAGTATTATTTAATGTTTAAAAATTAAAATGTATAGTAATGTTTGGTTCACCTAGTTGATTCCTAGTTTTACCGAGTTTCACAGATCGAGTTGGGTTTTTCTCAAGACTCAACCTAGTCGTGACTAGATCGAGTTTTTCTTGCCCCTTGGTAAAATCCAGTCGAGTCGAGTTCATTTAACTATGCATTTTAGCATGACTTGGTAATCACATCTAAAGTTATAGCTATTGTAGAGTCTTGGCAAGTTGAGTTGGTTGGGTCAAGATAACTAGGTCCACCGAGTCATCAACAAGTCATGGTTAAATCAAGATTTTTTCATGTCTTGGTACAATCGGCTAAGTTGAGTTGTCTCGGTCTGAGTTGAATCGAGTTATTTTTCAAGTTTCCAAAACATAGTGTCACAGACCTGCAGGGTCTTAACCCAATATTGATTATGGACTAAAACCGACGAGGGAGGGCCGTGCAGATTCTTAGGGAGGAAACAGATGGTTAAAATCATCCCATCAGTGTGTTTTCATCTGTTCTACTTCCTCAATGGGCCCCCATTTTGGGTGGTTTGGATTAAAGAGCTAGCATTTGTGCCATGTTTGTGATTTTGTAATATTGCTGCCTTGAAGGAATGGACCCCAGAGTCTCCTTCAAGAACTTAATGACCAGCTCTAGAATTCTCTTCTATATAATGATAGTCCTTTTTATATCTATCAACTATACATGCATTGCCAAAAACCAAATGAATTGTGTCCCACCATGGGATGCCATGGCCCAGCATCCGTACTCATAAATGATCCTAACCATTTGATGCAATGGTCCACAGGAATAACGGATGCGGGTTTTTCATCGTAATTTCTTGGTCTAAGAATTTCAAATTTTGGACATTTTCTTGCGATTTTATCAAAAAAATATTGTTATAAAATAAAATGTTCAAAATATTTATTATAAATACTAAATAAATTTAAAAACTTCAAATATTTAATTATAGACTGAATTATTTTAACTTCAAAATAAATTTCCATTAAAATGGCTATAAATTCGAGAAAATTAAAAACGGCTAAGAGTTTAAAAATCTCACAATATTATCAAAATAAAAACTATTAATCAAATTTCTGTGAAAATAGAAAGAGATTTTCAAAATCTTGATCATATTAGCCATGATGGTTGGTCCTTAGATGATTGCCTGGCATGGGTCCACTACTCAAAGCTGTAACTCTGTTGGCATTTAACACTACATTGTTCACATTGAAAAAGGTTGGCAAGTAGTTGGTGTGTCCCACCTCCTCATCACTAATGCTAAAGTAGACTAGGGTGAGGGACAAGCAACGCATGTACAGAAAGTAAGATGAGAGAAATTCCAAAGGGGTACGTGGCTGTTTTTTACAATCTAGTTGCATTTAAAAAGATGATATAAACCGTTCATGTTTTGATTCTATATTGCCAAGTAAGAATCATTTGTAAATATGTGATTTTATATTTTATGGGAAGATTAATATTCAATGGCTCATATTCAAACCCAAGGGTTCAATTCCGGCATTTGGCTACACATATAATGGATGGCCCAATTTCACTTAAATGTGTGAAATATGTTAGGTATTGGGCGTGTTTTCAACTTAAATTAAACTGAATGTTTGTGGCTTTAGGATATGATTTAGCTTGATTATGATAAGATCTGTGAAGATTTGCTTGACTATTTAGTTATCAATTATTACAAAAAATTAGACAATTTATGAAAGGGAGGGTTAGTTCTTCTAAAAAAAGTCTTTTTGCCTTGAAGACAAAAGCTTTTCTTTTAATCGTGATAGCTTAATTAAATCACATTTCTCAATAAAAGTATGCAATAAATAAATAAATAAATTTAAAATAAAAGTTTCATCGCCAATTTTATTATTCATAATATTAATATAGTATATATAATTGTCAAAAGAGAGAGTAAATAAGTAGAAAAGATTATCAATGACGGTCTGTATTGGCAAAATGGCCATTGTCTTAACAATACTTTAGACTTATATGATCATGAGATGGTTGTGGAAAATACCATACGGTCATGAGATGGTTATGGTGCAAGGTCCACAAAATGTAATTAGAGAGTTATCAAGTAAGAATTCAGTAATTTGGGGATCCAATGATGTGATCGTGGATGTTTATACTAACCTATCGGTGTACTACAACAATGCACTAAGCAGTGGTGGAAACTAATTTAAGAAGCTAAAAGCTTTAGATTTGTTGCAACATAGCGCTAGACAAAAGTGGTGGAAACTAAAATTAAATTAATAAATGTCCACAATAGACGAAAGAGATAAACAATGTAGAACTGAAAATTTTGTCTATGATTGTATTGGCGTGAGGTATTGAGCTAATCTTCGAGTACTGCTTTTATAATTTTGGAGAGGTGCTGGCCGTGTGTAAGATCTTATGACTTGTGCAAGAGTCCTCCGAGTAGGTAGCGGTTGTATCCTACTTGGTTCTAGAGTTTTTGTAATATTATGCCACCATGAGTGATGATATTTTTATCTTTAGATGACTTCCTACTATTTGTTTTGATTTTTCTATAGCTTTTAGAAAAAAATTGGATGTTATCCAAATGTATCCCTCTAGATTGGAATCCTAAAACATCATTGACTATGCGAGAGTCCCGACAATGACGGGTTTGCAAAACTTCCTCTATATGCTAGGAGTTGAGTTTGCCTTGCATATATATTTTGGTCATGTGTCATGCAAAAGATGATCCTCTTTTGGGTTCTGGATGTGTGTATGACTTCGAGTTCTTGGTCCTTTGGCAGGATACAGGTACTCAGCATATATGAATTTGTAATATTTTCCTGTTGTGAGTATATTTCCTTTTTGTTTCCATACGAGTGTGCAAACACGTTGTGACTTATTGATCTTTAATTTGTGTTGTGGTAGGCTAGGTGTAAATACAAAAGTTAGAATAATCAATGAAGTTATGACAAAATAGCTTCTATATAGTACTACTGAGAACTTGAATGATTCAAATCAATCTAATATATATATATATATATATATATATATATATATATATATATATATATATATATATATATATATATATATATATATGATTCCATCGTGCCATTAAAACTTCCAAGAGGCTTTCCACAAAACAAATTAAACTCTCATTGTTTTTTCTTTTCGGTTGAAATATGAGCCATTCATCACATAATAGCTATGTTTTCCAATACCTAAACTATCCCTAACATTTTCTTTTATATTTAAAGTGCTTAAAGTTCTCACCATAAAAAATAATAATTTATGGGGTAAAAAAAAAAAAAGCAAAGCTTGAAACATTATATACATAATAGATATAAATATGACAAGTGCTTTTCTAATACGTTTGGGCATTAGTTATGTTATACCCCAGATCATGCTTAATACACAAGTACTTCGAAAATGTACATTTCATAGGCATTAAGTCAAGATAAATAGACTAAATTGTTGAAATCACTATTCCTAGTGCCCGAGTGGCTATTCCAAAATCGATGTGGTTGTAAGATTCTAACCTCTGATTCATGAGTGCTTGGAGTTGGATAATTATTAATTTTCAATTCTTTTTAAGGGCTTGTTTGATTAGAGGCAAATGATGGTAAGTGGTCAAAAATCTAGCAAAATTCAACTTCCCTCTTAAGGCAAAAATTGGTGAGCCCTACCATGATGTATGTGTTGTATCCATATTATTCATTCATTTCTTCAAATCATTGTTGGACATGAGCTCAAAAATAGAACAAATAAAAAGCTCAAGTAGCCCACAATGGGAATAATAATATTCTTCATTGAACCCACTATTTACTGTGGTGTAGAACTTCTGATCTGCTTTATTTTTTAGCTCATATCCTAGTTTATTCCAACAAAACAAAGGCTTGTTTGGTTTGATGTAATTACATGTATTTTCATATAATTTATCTCAAATCAGCATTAAATGCATACATCAAACGACACTTCATGCATTTAAGAGTGAAGAGGAGTTGCCCCATCACCTTACATGATAATTCTAAGTAAAAGCTTGGTGGGCCCCACCATTATGTGTTATATCTATTCCATCCATTCATTAGTACTGATCATTTTAGGTCATGGCTAAAAAATGGGGCAGATTCAAAGATTAAGCAGACCATACCATATAAAATACTGGAGATTGAATGCTAACCATTTAAATGTTCTTCCCACAGCGTGATCCACTTAAGCTTTGAATTTGTCTATTTTTTTAGCGACATCCAAGAATGATCTGCGTGGGTAAAATGTGTACATCATAGTGGGACTCACAAAGTCTATCTCGTTTTCCCTACCTAACAAAGTTGACTGCTATCGATATGGGACAGCGTCCCTTCCATCAATTCTCTTAAAAAAATATCCATACAGATAGGGATTTTGGTGTACAGTGGATTAAGAAGGATGTGATAGGATTTAAAGTAATGATGGCACTTGTCAGTGGTTGTCCATGACTTCCACCGGTTTGCAAAATCCTGGGATAGTGTGGAAAGTATGTGTGGTTGCATCGGAATATCCTGGGATAAACTGAAGTATCTGTTTGGGTCGGCAGATGCGATTTGCCAATCCTGCAGCTAAAACACACGGTCTGTTTGGGAATGCATGGGTTTAAACAATATACCAATCAGATGTGTTTCTTGTAACAACTGCAGTACTATCCATATTCCACACAAACAGACTGTCCTTGGCTGCCGGGTTCACTGGTGCTATGTTGGCCGGTGTACCACACACCATCGACATAGCTTGGCAACTGTGACACATGTACGTCCTCGGTTCGCTCGTGTCCAGTTTGAAGGTGTACCACACACCATGATGTATTTATCATGACCGTGTGTGGCAGATACATTTGGCAAAATACATTGAACTATTTGACATCTCAAAGATTTCTAATTTTGAAATGATGTATTTATCATATTTAAACCTGGTAGATACATTTTCAGCTGGATCTTTTGAAATCAGGAACTTAATAATTATAGATTTTCTAGGCTTAAGTAGAGAAATCCTAAATTACGTGTGGACGATTTTCACCATGTAGAATTAATTGTATGGCATGTGAAAATTTTTAACTTCCATACAAGCAACCAATTATTAAACGTTGTTTTCCGTCAAAATAAGTCATTGGACATGTCATTTTATACCAAAATGAAGTTTTAGTGGAGTTCATTACAAACAATTCGATTACCACTGGATGTATTTAGAGTTTAATAATAATAACGATAAAAATAATCACGATCCTCGTAAAAAAAAAAAGCAACACAAATGAATTACACACCTCTGTTGGAAAGGCCCTACTGTGCATTAGATATGATTCCAAGGAAGCACTTTGGTCATCTGGTGCTAACCATCGAATCTATTGCTTCCTGTTGCGTTCCACGTCCGATTTCCAAACAAAGTATGGAAGATTCACCTATCAATCAGATGTATGAATTTTTGGAGATCCCAACATGGCAAATCAGCTGCCGAGCTATACATGTAAAGACGATCAACCTGACGGTTGTCATCATCGATGGATCATGATAAATAAGGGTATAAAGATGAGAACCCCTGTTTCGATTTTACGATTAAGCTATCCTAACACTCAAATACACATGCCATTAAAGTCCCATGAATCTCCACCGACCCGACACCGGGATTTTTTTCATCGTCATAGGGAGATATACAACTATAGGAAGATCTTAGAAATTGGGCAAAATTCATTGAATCGAATAACAAAATTACAACTCACATACATTTCCTTGCCAATTTCCCTAAATTTGTAATGACCCCATTTCCTACTCCCCACACAGTACAAAAACACCCCCTGATGAAGTAGACGATGGCGGAACTATATAGGTGGCTCAACGAATATTTCAATTGTAGAAGTTTAATCCTCACTTTTTCTGTACATTCGAATACTGGGTGTAATCATTTTTTTTTTTATTTCATATCCTAAAATGAGCTCAAAAAAACGGATGGACAGGTGGATTTATCACAGCCATCACAGTGAGCTACTTTGGTTTGCAGCGGCGCAGGAACACGGTGCCGGAAGTGGATTGGCTAGTGTACCACACACCAGCTAAATAGCTGGTGTAGGTGCGGGAAACGGATTGGCTACTCCCCTTGCCACCAGCCATGGGGCTGGTGGTCGGTGCTCTGTGGGCCCCACCATGATGTATGTGTTTCATCCATTTCGTTATACCAGTTTTTATAAATCATTTTAGGGCTTGATACAAAAAATGAGAGGGATATAAATCTCAGGTGGACCACACCACAGAAAAACAATAGTGATTGGATATCCACCATTAAAATCCTCCTAACACCCTCTGTACTGTTTATTTGACATCCAATACGTTGATTAGGTCATACAGCCCAGATGAGGGGAAAAACAAAAATCAGCTTGATCCAAAACTTTTATGGCCCCAAAAGGTTTTTAATGGTTGATGCTCATTCAAAATTTTTTCCTATAATGTGGTTCATTTGAGATTGAAATATATCTCATTTTTGGTCTCATACTAGAAAATGATCTGCAAAAATATATGAACGACATGGATGAAACACATACATCATGATGGGGCCCACAGAGCACCGACCATCAGCCATTGGCTGGTGGCAGGGGATAGCCAATCCGTTTCCGTAGGTGCGTGTCGTGCGACCTCGAACTCCCAGTTGTACCAACAGTTCAAAGGAGATCAAAGTTACATGGCCCCACAATGATGTATTTATTATATCACACTGTTCATCCATTTTTTGAAATAATTTTTCGAGTACTATCCAAGAAATGAATCATATCCAAAAATCAATTGGACCACACAACAAATAGCAGCCTAGTCAATGATTTTCACCGTTAAAAATTCTATAAGGTCCACTATAACGTTTATTTTCCATCCGATCTGTTCATAAAGTTACAAAGACTTGGATAAAGAGCAAAAACAAATTTAATATTGATCCAAAACTTCTTTGAACCCCAAAAGGGTTTCAATGGTAGACATTCAATCCCCCACTGCTTTTTTCAGTGTGGTCCACTTAATCATTAGATCTGTTTTATTTTTCATCTCAAGCCTTACAACTAGCTCGAAAAATAGATAGACGGTTTGGATATAAGACATACCTCATGGTCGGACCCACAGAATTTTCTTACATCAATACAACAGCTATACAGCTGGCGCGGGGTACACCAGCCATTCCGCTTCCCTCCATGCCAAAGGCTTCCGTGGGAAATCCGGGTCCGTAACGTCAAGTAAAGACCCGTGTAATATGTAACTACGTCCATGTCATACATCACACGTCATCAGAGTTTCCTGTGAAGTTCAATGGGCAACTTTGTAGCATACGTGTCTTACCTTAAATGCACCGAAACAAAGAGTACGACACCTTTAGGGCCGGTGTGTTTTTAGATCGAGTCCTAATCCTCTGTTACAGGTCAACAGAGAATTCCTAATACCTAAAATTTATTGGTCCAGGTCAACACTAACTGAAAAATAAAAAAGGCTTCGAACGCCAAACCACTAGGGTAACAGGAAAATCCTGTTGACCCGATGACAGAGGATCCGACTCTTTTAGATCCCACTGGTACATGGCATATGCTTTTTCCCTGCTCAGGTAAATACCCGTGGAATGTCAGATGTTATTATTAGGAGAAAATGACCACTGTAGACAAAACCTTTTACCCAGTGGTTTCTATGAAAGAATACAAACTTTAGTTACCAATCTAGACTATCACGTGTGGACAGCGTCGTTGAGGACGAAACTACCCCTCCTTTCACGGAAACGGATTGGGCACTCCCCCTGCCACCAGCCAATGGCGGATGGTCGGTGGTCTATGGGCCCCACCATGATGTATGCTATTCATCCATGCCGTCCATATATTTTTCCATATCATTTTATGGTATACGACCAAAAATGAGGTATATGCAAATCTCAAGTGTACCACATAACAGGAAACAGTGTTGAATGAGCGTCGACCATTAAAAACTTTTTGAAGGCCCACTGTGATGTTCGGGAGAAATCCTCCCCGTCTAAGTTCATTCATAGGTCACAAAGACCTGGATGAAGAAGAAAAACAAATTTCATAATGATCCAAAACTTCTATAACCCCTAAAAGGGTTTCAATGGTAGACGTTCAATTCCCCATTGCCTTTTACAGTGTGGTCTACTTGATAGCTAGATCTATCTTATTTTTAGTCTCAAGCCTGAATATGAGCTCGCCAAATAGATGGACGGTTTGGATATAACACATACCTCATAATAGGACCCACAAAAAGTGGTGGGATTACAACAAAAAAAAAAAAAAAACGTCGATATATCGACAAATGATCGATATATCGAAAATGGTCCAAAACTGTCGGTGAGTTTTCCTCAAAAATCTTACAATTTTCGATATATTGACTGTCTGTTGATATATCGAAAAAGGTGTTTTAGCTTTAGCTACGGATTATAACCGTAGCCATAACTGTAGTCTGTGCCAGTCTATGAAATTTTTTATTTTTTACATGGAGAAATTTATTCTACCTACAATTTTCTTTAATACATATTTATATAAATAGGTATATATAAGCATATAAAATTATTTTCCCTCTTTTTTTCATTTATTTTTTTAATCATTTAACAAGAATATCTTCTAAACCAAAATTAGTTACTTGACGTACCACATATGATTTTGGGTTAAGAGAAGCTACTTTAGCCAACCAACCTAGTTATTTTCCAAGATTCCATCAGGTCGATGGTTGAAAATACATTTCATTCATCCATTTGTCAATTTCGGTACCACTTGCGGTCAAACTAGAAATTGAAAGCGGGACAAATATGAAATTGAGTAGGCAAATTGAAAATTGAGTGAGGCAAGGTAGGAATTGAGCGAGGGAACCTAGAAATTGAGAGAGGCAAGGTAGGAGTTCAGCGAGGGAATCTAGAAATTGAGCGAGGTAAGCTAGAAATTGAGCGAGGCAACGTAGAAAATGAGCGAGGGAACCTATGATTTGAGCTAGGCAACCTAGGAATTGAGAGAGGGAAGCTAGAAATTGAGCGAGGCAACGTAGGGATTTAGCGAGGGAAGCTAGAAATTGAGCGAGGGAAGCTAGGAATTGAGCGAGAGAAGCTAGAAATTGAGCGAGGGAAGCTAGAAATTGAGCGAGGCAACGTAGGAATTGAGCGAGGGAAGCTAGAAATTGAGCGAGGCAACGTAGGAATTGAGCGACGGAAGCTAGAAATTGAGCGAGGAAAGCTAGAAAGTGCAGGCAACGTAGGAATTGAGCGTGAAGCCAGAAATTGAGCGACGGAAGCTAGAAATGAGTGAGGCAACGAGGAATTGAGCGAGGAAGCTAGAAATTGAGCGAGGCAACGTAGGAATTGAGCGAGGGAAGCTAGAAATTGAGCGAGAGAAGCTAGAAATTGAGCGAGGCAACGTAGGAATTGAGCGAGGGAAGCTAGAAATTGAACGAGGGAAGCTAGAAATTGAGCGAGGCAACGTAGGAATTGAGCGAGGGAAGCTAAAAATTGAGCGAGGGAAGTTAGAAATTGAGCGAGGCAACGTAGGAATTGAGCGAGGGAAGCTAGAAATTGAGCGAGGGAAGCTAGAAATTGAGCGAGGCAACGTAGGAATTGAGCGAGGGAAGCTAGAAATTGAGCGAGGCAACGTAGGAATTGAGCGAGGGAAGCTAGAAATTGAGTGAGGGAAGCTAGAAATTGAGCGAGGGAAGCTAGAAATTGAGCGAGACAACGTAGGAATTGAGCGAGGGAAGCTAGAAATTGAGCGAGGGAAGCTAGAAATTGAATGAGGCAACGTAGGAATGAAGCGCAAGGAAGCTAGAAATTGAGCGAGGCAACGTAGGAATTGAGTGAGGAAGCTAGAAAGGTGAGCGAGGCAACATAGAAATTGAAAGCGAGGAAGTTAGAAAATAAGCGAGGCAACGTAGGAATTGAGCGAGGAAGTAGAAATTGAGCGAAGCAACGTAGGAATTGAGCGAGGAAGCCAGAAATGAGCGAGGGAAGCTAGAGACTGAGCGAGGCAACGTAGGAATTGAGCGAGGGAAGTTAGAAATTGAGCGAGGCAACGTAGGAATTGAGCGAGGGAAGCTAGAAATTGAGCGAGGAAAGCTAGAAATTGAGCGAGGCAACGTAGGGATTCAGCGAAGTAACCTAGGAATTGAGCGAGGGAAGCTAGAATTTAAGTGAGGGAACCTAGAAATTCAGCGAGACAACTAGGATTTGAGCGAGGGAATCTAGAAAGTGAGCGAGGCAACTTAGGATTTGAGCGAGGCAACATAGGAATTGAGCGAGGGAACCTAGGAAATGAGCGAGGCAACGTAGAAATTCAGCGAAGAATCCTAGGAATTAAGCGAGGGAAGCTAGAAATTAAGCGAGGGAACCTAGAAATTCAGCGAGACAACCTAGGAATTGAGCGAGGGAAGCTAGAAATTGAGCGAGGGAACCTAGAAATTGAGTGAGGCAAGGTAAAAATTCAGCAAGGAAACCAAGAATTTGAGCGAGGCAACCTAGGAATTGAGCGAGGGAAGTTAGAAATTTAGCAAGGGAAGCTAGAATTGTGAGGAACTTAGAAATTCAACAGGCAACATAGGATTTGAGCGAGGAAGCTACAAATTGTGCGAGGAAGCTAGAAATTGAGCGAGGCAACCTAGGATTTGAGCGAGGTAACGTAGGAATTGAGCGGGGAACTATATGTTGCCTCGCTCATTTCTTCCTCGGCTCGCTCAATTCCTACATTGCCTCGCTCAATTTCTAGCTTCCTCGCTTCATTCCTACGTTGCCTCACTCGATTTCTGGCAGTGGCTCAATTCCTCGTTGCCTCGCTCGATTTTCTTCCTCGCTCAATTCCTCGTTGCCTCGCTCGATTTCTAGCTTCCTAACTCAATTCTGGCTGCCCTCGCTCATTCTACGTTGCCTCGCGGCAATTTTAGCTTGGCCTCGCTCAATTTACGTTGCCTCACTCGATTCTGGCTTCCACTCATTTACAGCTCCTCGCTCATTCTCGTTCCTCGCAATTTCATTTGGCTCCCAAACTCATTTCTAGTTTCCTCTCTCGATTCTGGCTTCCTCGCTCATTTCCAAACTTCCTCAAACTCAATTTCTCGTTGCCTTGCTCAATTTCTAGCTTCCTCGCTCAATTGGTGCTCGCTCATTTCGATTATGTTGCCTGCTCCAATTTTAGTATTGCGCCTCGCTTCAATTTCTAACTTCCAAACTCGATTCTCGTTGCTTGCTCATTTCAGCTTCCCTCGCTCAATTCCTACGTTGCCTCGCTCAATTTCTAGCTTCACTCGCTCAATTCCTACGTTGGATAACAAAAAACATATTAAGGTGGGCCCTATGGCCAGTGCCGCACCAACCTGGCTGCTTCGGGTCACAGCAAATCCGAATCCAATTATTCCAGACATGAAATGCCAGCCCAGCCTAGATCAGTCCAAAGTCAGAGCAGGGCTGAACGGGCTATTAGTCTAGAGGTGTGCACGAGTCAAGCTTGGCCAGTGCTGCACCAACCTACCTACATTTTTTTCTAACACATTTATATAAATATGTATATATAAGCATATAAAAAAAAATTCTCTCATTTTTTCATTTCTTTCTTTATTTATATAACAAGAATATCTTCTAAACTAAAATTAGTTACTTGACGTACCATATATGATTTTGAAATTTGAAAGTGGTGGTTCAACCCGACCAACTGTGACCCACTCGACATTAGGTTGGGCTCAGGCGGGATGTATCGGGTTTGGTCTTGGGGTTGAGCCATACAAACACCAATCGATAAAACTTGGAAATGGAATCGCGGGATTGACCATCAAATGCATGGAAATGACAGTAAAGTGAAGGGAATTGACCGTGAAGTGCATCGAAATGATTGTGAATCTAAACAGAATCGTCGAAATTGACCGTGAAATGCATGGAAATGACCATAAAGTTAAGCAAATTGAACCCCAGTGTGCTTCTTTGCATCATTATGGACCATGGTTGATTATTTCCATTTCCAACTACAGAGGGCACAACTACGAATGAAGATTTCCTCATTCCGTTTAAGACAGGTGGTTTTCTATCTAAAACGCCAGTCCTTCCAATGATCCTAAGATATCTTTACGAAAGATTTAGTCCGGCATGGGACACTATATCTATGGTGATAAGCCATTGGTTTATTCATAGCTTCAACAAGATTTTACATTTAGGTGTGAAAGACTGAGATAATGAAGCTTATCTTTCATTACTCAATCTGCATGGCTTCTGAAATTTCTTGGAAGCTTGCGAGTCCATCGCTCAATATGTATATAAATTATTATTTTTTCATTTCTTTCGTTATTCATTTAACAAGAATATCTTCTAAACTAAAATTAGTTACTTAACGTACCACATATGATTTTGGGGTAGGAGAAGCTACTTTAGCCAACCAACCTAGTTATTTTCCAAGATTCCATTAGGTCTATGGTCGAAAATACATTTCATTCACTTCGCGGTTAAACTAGAAATTGAGCAGGGCAACCTAGCAATCAAGCAAGGTAACCTAGAAATTGAGCGAGGCAACGTAGAAAATGAGTAGGGAACCTAGAAATTGAGCGAGTGAACCTACGATTTGAGCTAGGCAACCTAGGAATTGAGCGAGAGAAGTTAGAAATTGAGCGAGGGAAGCTAGAATTTGACCGAGGGAACCTAGAAATTCAAATGAGACAACCTAGGATTTGAGCGAGGGAAGCTACAAATTGTGCGAGGGAACGTAAAAATTGAGCAAGGCAACTTAGGATTTGAGCGAGGCAACATAGGAATTGAGCGAGGGAACCTGGGAAATGAGCGAGGCAACGTAGAAATTCAACGAGGAATCCTAGGAATTGAGCGAGGGAAGCTAGAAATTAAGCGAGGGAACCTAGAAATTCAGCGAGGCAACCTAGGATTTGAGCGAGGGAAGCTAGAAATTGAGCGAAGGAACCTAGAAATTGAGTGAGGCAAGGTAGAAATTTAGCGAGGAAACCTAGGATTTGAGCGAGGCAACCTAGGATTTGAGCGAAAGAAGTTAGAAATTAAGCGAGGGAAGCTAGAATTTGAGCGAGGGAACCTAGAAATTCAGCGAGGCAACCTAAGATTTGAGCGAGGGAAGCTACAAATTGTGCGAGGGAACCTATAAATTGAGCAAGGCAATGTAGGATTTGAGCGAGGCAACATAGGAAATGAGTGAGGGAACCTAAGAAATGAGCGAGGCAATGTAGAAATTCAGCGAGGAATCCTAGGAATTGAGCGAGGGAAGCTAGAAATTAAGCGAGGGAACCTAGAAATTCAGCGAGGCAACCTAGGATTTTAGCGAGGGAAGGTAGAAATTGAGCGAGGGAAGCTGGAAATTGTGCGAGGGAAGCTAGAAATTCAGCGAGGGAACCTATGAATTGAGCCAGACAGCCTAGGAATTGAGCGAGGGAAGCTAAAAATTCAGCGAGGCAACCTAAAAATTGAGCAAGAAAACCTAGGAATTGAGCGAGGGAACCTAGGAATTGAGAAAGGGAAGCTAGAAATTGAGCGAGGCAACCTAGGAATTGAGCGAGGGAAGCTAGAAATTCAGCGAAGCAACCTAGGAATTGAGCGAGGCAACCTAGCAATCGAGTGAGGCAATGCAGAAATTCAGCGAGACAACCTATGAATTGAGCGAGACAACCTAGGAATTGAGCGAGGGAAGGTAGGAATTGAGCGAGTGAAGCTAGAAATTGAGCGAGGGAAGGTAGGAATTGAGCGAGGGAACCTAGAAATTGAGCGAGGGAAGGTAGGAATTGAGCGAGGGAACCTAGAAATTGAGCGAGGGAAGGTAGGAATTGAGCGAGGGAAGCTAGAAATTGAGCGAGGCAACGTAGGAATTGAGCGAGGGAAGCTAGAAATTGAGCGAGGCAACGTAGGAATTGAGCAAGGGAAGCTAGAAATTGAGTGAGGGAAGGTAAGAATTGAGCAAGGGAACCTAGAAATTGAGCGAGGGAAGGTAGGAATTGAGCGAGGGAACCTAGAAATTGAGCGAGGGAAGGTAGGAATTGAGCGAGGGAACCTAGAAATTGAGCGAGGGAAGGTAGGAATTGAGCGAGGGAAGGTAGCAATTGAGCAAGGGAAGCTAGAAATTGAGCGAGGCAATGTAGGAATTGAGCGAGGGAAGCTAGAAATTGAGCGAGGGAAGGTAGAAATTGAACGAGTGAAGCTAGAAATTGAGCGAGGGAAGGTAAGAATTGAGCGAGGGAAGGTAGGAATTGAGCGTGACAACCTAGAATGATCATGGATTGAATGAAATGGATTTTTTACCATCGACCTGATGGAATCTTGGAAAATAGCATGGTTAGTTGGCTAAAGTAGCTTCTCCTACCCCAAAATCATATATGGTACGTCAAGTAACTAATTTTAGTTTAGAAGATATTCTTGTTAAATGATTAAAGAAATAAATGGAAAAAAAGAGGGAAAAAAATTTATATGCTCATATATACCTATTTATATAAATATGTATTAAAGAAAATTGTAGGTAGAATAAATTTCTCTATGTAAAAAATTAAAAAAAATAAAATAAAATAAAAAATTTCATAGAGTGGCACTGAGTACAGTTATAGCTACGGTTATAATCCGTAGCTAAAGGTAAAAAATACCTTTTTCAATATATCGACGGACTGTCGATATATCGACAATTGTAGGATTTTTGAGGAAAACTCACTGGACAGTTCTGGACCATTTTCGATATATCGACGGTTTTTTTTTTTTTTTTTTTTTTTTTTTAAAATTTTTTGTTGTTGTAATCCCACCACTTTTTGTGGGTCTTATTATGAGGTATGTGTTATATCCAAACCGTCCATATTTTTGGCGAACTCGTATTAAGGTTTGAGACGAAAAATAAGACAGATCTAGCTATCAAGTGGACCACACTGTTAAAGGTTGTGGATGATTGAACGTCTACCATTGAAACCCTTTTAGGGGTCACAGAAGTTTTGGATCATTATGAAACTTGTTTTTCCTCTTCATCCTGGCCTTTGTGACCTTATGGATAGATTGGATGGAAAATAAATGTTATGGTGGACCCTACAAAATTTTTAACGGTGAAAATCAATTTCCCCGCTGCTCTTTGTGGTGTGGTCCAGTTGATCTTTGGATATGATTTTTTTTTTTTGGATAATGCTCCGAAATGATCTTGAAATATGGATGAACGTTGTGGATATAATAAATATATAGCTGTGGGGCCATGTAACTTTGATCTCTTTTAAGCCGTTCGTACAACTCTCAGTTCGAGGAGCGTCAGCGCTCGTCTTCGCAGCGAAAAGGAGGGGTAGTTTCGTCCACAAAGTCGCTGTCCGCACGTGCTAGTCTAGATTGGTAACTAAAGTTTGTATTCTTTGATAGAAACCGCTGGGTAGAAGGTTTTGTCTACAGTGGTCATTTTCTCTTTTTATAGCAACTTCATCGGTATGGAAATTCTAAGCAGGGTAGATGCGGCTCTATGCGTCTGGAGTTATGCGCAAAATGTTTGGGTGGAAATAAAGGTTCGAAAGAAGTAGATTGGCTAGTGTACCACACACTAGCTAATGTAACTGCTGTATTGATGTTAATAAGTTTTGTGAATTTTATCACAAGATATATGTTATATCCAAACCGTCCATCCATTACGCGAGCTCATCTTAAGGCTTGAGATGAAAAATAAGACAAATCGTGGTATCAAGTGGACCACACGACAAAAGCCATAGGGGATTGAACGTTTATCATTGAAACCCTTTTTGGGTCACAGAAGTTTTGGATCAATATGAAATCTATTTTTCCTATTCATTTAGGTCTTTGTGACCTTATGGACATATTAGATGTAAAATAAACGTTATGGTGGGCCCTACAAACTTTTTAGCTGTGAAAATCATTATCACCGCAGCTATTTATGGTCTGCTCTGTATAATCTTTGGATATGATTCGTTTTTTCACGTACCTACAGCAGCTATAAAGTTGGTGTGTGGTACACCAGCCAATCCGCTTCCGGGTTTAACGGCCTTTGCATTCAGTAGTCTCTCAACATTTCAGTGGGACCATTCATCAAGGCCCATCGTCACCGTCCATTTTCAATAGACCCATTGTACTAAGGTGGTAACACAAATGTTGAATGTTTGAGATATTTTTCCTAAAATCTAAACCGACCAAATTGTGTATACCTCCTTAAATTTCTTTATTCCAAAAACTATATCGTCTTCAGTTGAATTTGGACCATAATCCTATGTCTGTGGGACCATGAACGTGATGGTCAGCATTCTCTTTAATTTGGAATGTGGACCCTCTAAATCGTTGGTAAGATCTTATGTTAACCAGATCGAATGCTCAAGTACCTTACGTTGGATATTGAGTTCTCACCATTCAAAAATAAGTATTTGAATTAGATAACCTGTTAAATTAGAAGGAGAAGTTGTGAAAATAGCCCCAAAACAGCTTAGGGAAGTTGTCACCTGTTAAGTAGAAGGAGAAGCCATTAAAATAGCTCCAAAATAGCCAATTGAAGTTGTCCATCCAAATAACCAAAACAAAAAAACCAACTTGTCCAACATTATAAACGACCCCAAAATCCACCACACATACATCAACGATACATGACCATTAACTGAAAAACCATAACCATGACAGCAACACCGAAAACAATAAACAAAACCATCATCGAGTCATGATCGACGTCACTATAGCCATGAGACGTCCCTATGTGCTGTTCGTTTCGTTGCTGGTATCATCGGAGAAGGCATATCAGGCGTAAAGTACAAACCGGACGCATCGGATACACCAACGCTTGCCTAATTGGGAACGACGTCACCTATGAACGTGCTCCAGGTAATAAAGGCCTTCTCTGCATACTTGAATGATCAGAACTGAGAATGGTTGTAACCCTCAACTTGGTCCATACATTCCTCCCATGTGTAATAAATTTCTGATTGTCTTCCTACAAAAACAACGTAGAATTTCGCCATCTGTTCAAAAGAAGAAGTCATTAATCATCGTTAGATTATCTATAATTATAAGCAGTTACATACCGAGTAATAGGTCACTGGCGCAAGTGTCGCTGTGACTTGCGCGTAAGTTAAGCCTGCATGTAGTTCAAATTAATAACAATAAATCCCCATGATTAAACTATATGAGGATCCAACCAACTATATATATATATATATATATATATATATATATATATATATATATATATATATATATATATATATATATATATATATATATATATATATCAATGCACGTGTTGTGTTCAAATACCAGCAATGTGTGATTTGTTATCCAAAAGTGCGACAAAAAATAATTAGAAATATCCAAATTTAATTTATACAAGTCCAAAAAAATATTGTAGTTAAAAATTGTCTAAAAGACAAAGCCTACGAATGACTGATTCCAACCAGTCAAACTAGGCAAAATGTTCCTTCATACGTGGGGTTCATCCCCATTTAGCAACATCCTTACAAATGAAATTCTCTTCTCTTTGGCAAAGTTAAAGAAGGCAGCCCCATATAGAGGTGGGCATCGAGTCGAGTTGGACCAGATTGGCCCTAACTCGACTTGGTCCGAACTTCTCAATGCCTGACCCGAACTTGATCTGATCCGGGATCGGGTCCAGGTCCTCTGACTCGACCCGACATGTTGTACTGCTGGCCTGACCCGAACTGAACCCGACGCGGTCATGAAAACCAAGTCGGATCGGGTTACGTACGGTTCAGATAGAACCGTCTTGACCCTAAAAGAGTTTCAATGGTAGACTTTCAATCCCAACTACTTTTTGCAGTGTGGTCTACTTAATCTCTAGATCTATCTTATTTTTCAACTCAAGCCTTAAGACGAGCCCGTCGAGTGGATGGACAGTTTAGATATAATACATACCTCATGATGGGACCCACAAAACTTGTTGACGACAACACGCTGAACCAGCTGGGCTGGTGTGTGGTACATCTGATAATATAATAACGTACAGATTTTTTTCAATATTTTCTGCAACACGCAATGGGATTATTCAAAATCTATTAAAGGAGTTCTTTGATACACCGGCGGAGTATAAATAATTGTACACATGCACTATGCCGATGTGCATATGTCATATGTATATTCCAATCCAAATCGTCTACATTAGAGGGTCCAGTGTAAATCTTCTGAAAATCATAGAACACACTCTAAACACAGTCACCGTCTGATCAGTGGTCTTCAAAGACATGCTCATGGCAAACCCTTTTTTTTTTTTTTGCCTCATATCAATGGCAAATTAAAAATGTGTATGGTGGAGATGCGGCTTTAGGAAGGACAAATAAAGTATTTGCTCTACTTATCCGTAAATGACGGGTGGCATTTACGAGTATCCCACCGTTTCAAGAGTCGGCATGACTCCTCCACATATTCATCAATGACAGCTGGGGTACAGAAATAGAAATGGAAACTTACGACATGTCCTAAAATGATCTCCTAAAACGGATGAACAGTATGGATTTATCACAAACATCACGGTGGGACCCACCTAGCATCTCACGCAGGGGTTTACGTGAAAGGCTTTCCCTTAAAATCTACCTGTGTCAGCGAGCTCACTGCTCGAGGCAGTGGAACGTAGTCGGTGAGAAGACAGATTCGCTACTCCCCATGCCACCAGCCAATGTTGGTAGTCGGTGTTTTGTGGACCCCACTGTGATGTATTTATTTCATCCATGCCGTCCATCTATTTTTCTAGATCATTTTATGGTAATAAAAATATGAGCTAAAGGCAAAACAAAGTGTGACCGACGTGATGGACGATGCAGATCTCACACACTCAATCTTTCCATCCACGTCAGCAAAATCCACACCACTATACTCGTACGCCAACGCACATGCAGCTCACAGCCATCTTTATGTTGCTTTTTTAAAAAACAGGTGGACCCATCTCAACTGGCGAAAGGCACGCGTCCACCAGACTCCCGCTCTCTCTCAGATCTCACACACGCACTGACGCTCCTCGAGCTCTGAGTTGTATGAACGGTTCAAACGAGATCAAAGTTTTATGGCCCCACGGTGATGTATTTATTATATCTACACCGTTCATCTATTTTTAGAGATCATTTTAGAATATTAACAAAAAATGAATTATGTACAAAGATCATCTAGACCACACCATAAATAGCTGCGAAGATAATGACTTTCACCGTTAAACAATTTGTAGGGCCCACCATAACGTTTATTTTCCATCATAAGGTCACAAAGACCTGAATGAAGAGTAAAAACAAATTTCATATTGATCCAAAACTTCTGTGAACCCAAAAAGGGTTTCAATGGTAAACGTTCAATCCCCCACTACTTTTCGTAGTGTGGTCCACTTAATAGTTAAATCTGTCTTATTTTTTGTCTCAAGCCTTAATACGATATTGCCAAATGGATGGATGGTTTGGATATAACACATACCTCGTGATGAGACCCACATAACTTGTTAACATTACACCAGCCAATCCACTTCCGTCTAACTTTGGGGTCTGACTGTCAAGACAACAGCTTATAAACAGCTTTATACCAATGCCTGCTACGATTATCTCTCTTTCTCTCTTCCGTATACAGCTATATACCATTTCTCGATGTATATCTCTCTCCACCAGAGAAATCCCGTAAAGCTCCAGAACCCAATGGCAGAAAGTGAGGAATTTGATCTACCGCAAGATATCTGGTTAGCCTTCTACTTCCTTCTTCTTTAACAGATAGGGAGAGATAGATTCTTCTTCAACAGACAGGGAGAGATAGATTTGATGGGATCAGGTGTATATTGGGTGGAATTTTTTGGCGCCGAACATAAAGCCTAGGCGGTAAAAGTGAATATATATATATATATATATACTAATATATATGGTCTGGATCGGGTCGGTCCGATTCGGATCCAATCGGATAGGGCTCCGGATCGGGTCGGTTCGGAACAGGGCTTATCCGGATTCGACCTAAAAATCATTCGGATCTGGATTACGCTACCCGATCCTGACCAATCCTGACCATCGGTTCTATTCGAATCGGGTCGGATCGGATCTGAACGAGCTGGATCCACCGGTTCGGGTATGAAATGCCCAGCTCTAGCCCCATATGATTCTTCTTTCAATAACAACTTTGTCGTCCATAAACTTCATCAGCAGTGAGTCCCTCCAACTCTTCCAAAGCCGGTATAATTTGTGTCATCAGACCAAAGTTCTTACCCTTGTCGATTGAAATGGCAATTGACTTCATGGCTTCCCCAATATCGACCATCCCAGTGCCAATCATATATATCAACAGGTTACTCCACTCTCGGTCTCTTTTTAGAATTAACCGTGGAATTTGTGTTGCCGGAGGCATTCCCCTGCTGTGTCAGACTCGGATGGGGAATATTGTTGCCTCTACGGCTGTCATAAGACCAATGGATATGCGGTGCATCATTGCCAAGATATTCAGAAGATATTATGTTAATATCATCATTCAGGTCAACAGTGTGGTTGGATGAAACTCTGTATCTCTCCATCGAGGAGTGGTAACGCCGGGAGGGAAGTTACCAGTGGCACATGCTTTACCGGTAGCCCTGTCGTTTCCGAATATGAACTCGAGATCATCGTATCTTGCCATGAGTTTGCCACGAAACTGAGCAGCATCTGGATGGGACTAGACACAATACAAAAAAGAATCAATCATTAACATCGCACTTTGTATGATGACATATAATTTAAAGGTTAAACGAGTTATACCTTAATGTAGTCCATCCACACTTCATCTGATGTGACGACAATTATTAGGTCTGGGTCCCATCCAAATCCAGACCCACTTCGTAGATCTTTGACAGTGAAGTTCTTTTTCACTATGCGGATGTGATTTTTTACATTCCCATTAGTGATCTTGAGGCCTAACTTCAACCTCATATTTTCAACGACTCCTATAAATTATTTTATTTTTAAGTTAGCACTACTTTTTATTCCAGCAAGGACTAGCTCCATTAGTCCGTCGATTAGGTTGTCGTCCATGTCATCCGTCCAACGAAGAACACCTCCATAAGACTGGTCCTCAGTTCCACTATTCATGGTATGCTTTCTGGGCAATCTCCGTGGGGTACTACTAGGTGATCCTAAGTGATTTTTTGTCAGAGTAGATAGTACGGATCGTCTATTCGGTGACATGGAGCCGCTTTGGTCTACCTCAATCTGTTAGAAGATAAATTAGGAATGCAAGTAGAAAAAATTGGTGATTACTATAACGATTTATTGCATCCTGTAATAAATATGAAGTGAAACGTACCCCATTAAAAAAAAGTCGATATGTTAAATAAACAAAATTTGGAACAACAACATGTGTGATCTAGTTGGGAGATTCTTGAATGTTACTTCAAGAGCCATTGCTTAAGTTCGTCTTATTACAATGTATTTAATTTATTTGACTCACTAGATGCGCTTCGTTCCATATTCTGGATGTGATTTCATCGCGTTTTTTTGCCCACTCATCTCTTTCACGTGGGGCGACATTGAAAAACACACGACCTTCATCAAGGACAGATACTTCTGTGTTGCACAGCACACCAACAACGCAGTGAGCCGAGATCTAATCTCAGGCCTCACCTACAAACGATAAACAAGAAGAAATATAAACTAGAAACAGATTAAAGCAATCCAAACAAACCACAAGACAAGATATATGTGAAAAAACCCCAACAAGGGTAAAAAACCACGGATGCAAACTTCCACTATGAAGAATAAAGATTACAAGGCAATATACTAACCTCTTCCTTGGAAGAACATAGAAAAACCCTTTGCCTACACCTTAGAATTATTTCCCTAATATTCCAATACACCTAGAAAAGCCCTGGGAATACTTATATATAGTTTAAGCAACTTCTCTTCCGCATCCATGCGAAAGGCGACACCAAAATCCGTAGTCCGCATTGGATTCGGAAACGAATCTGCGTAACTACGACCAGTCAAGCGACCCCTATGATCGGTCGTGAATGGGCCACGACTGGTCAAGCACCTCCGGACCAAAAAATGATGCTCGCTGGACTTTGAGTCGAACCGGTCCACGACCGGTTGAGCGGGCCTCTACGATCGGTCGAGCATAGCTCACGACCGATTGAAGACGGCCCCAAATGTGGCTCCATATCTCAACAATTTCCACTCGAAGACACATCATCTTAAACCTTTGTCTTCTTCATCTGGAGTGCACCACCCACCAATCTTCAAACCTGAAGACCAATCAAAGCTGAACAGAGCTTTAACTTCTCTCATGTGACCGCCTTGGTCAACATATCCGCAGGATTCTCACTTGTATGAATCTTCTCCAGAGCAATCAATCCATCTTCTAGTAACGAACGTATGAAGGATTATCTGATGGCAATATGCTTGGTCCTTGAATGAAAGGTTGAATTCTTAGCAAAGTGTATTGCACTCTGACTGTCACTGTACAGCTTGCAATCTGCTTGCATCTTACCCAACTCTTCCATGAAACCTTACATCCATATCATCTCCTTGCATACTTCTGTTGCCGCAACATATTCTGCCTCTGTCATACTGATAGATACTATCTTCTGTAACTGAGAGACCCAACTGACTACAACACTACCTAGACTAAAGACATAACCTGTAGTGCTTCTTCTGTTGTCGATGTCTCTTGCCAAATCTGAATCCATGTAACCTTGTAGCTTGATTTCTGATCTACCATAGCACAGCCCTACATCCTTAGTACCTACCAAGTATCTAAGGATCCACTTCATAGCTTCCCAATATTCCTTCCCGAGGTTGTTCATGAACCTGCTAACAACTCCCACTGCTTGAGCAATGTCCGGTCTCATGCTCACCATAGCATACATGAGACTCCCAATGGCTGACGCGTATGAGACTTTAGCCATGTAGTCTCATTCTTCCTACATCTTTGCACCTTACTCCTTAGATATCTTGAAGTGGTTGGCTAATTGAGTACTAACCGGCTTAGCACCTCCCATATTGAATTGATCAAGTACCTTGGCTATGTACTCTGCCTGTGACAAAATCAGTTTCTTGTTTTCCCTGTCACGCTTTATCCTTATGCCTAGGATTTGTTTTGCAGCTTCTAAATCCTTCATGGAAAATTCTCTAGACAGTTTGTCTTTTGAGATCTGAGATGTCCTTCATGCTTGAACCAGCCACAAGCATATCATCAATGTACAGAAGAAGGATGATGTACGACGTATCAAACTTCTTCAAATAACAACAGTCATGACATCTCCTAAAACTATTTCTCGACATAAAACTATTGAACTTCTTGTACCACTGCCTCGGGGCCTGCTTCAGGCCTTATAGACTCTTCTTCAGTCTGCACACCTTGTTCTCCTTTCCTGGTGCCATGTATCCTGTCGGCTGATATATATATATTTCTTCTTCAAGGTCCCCATGAAGAAAGGCTGTCTTAACATCTAGTTGCTCTAGATGTAAGTCCTCTGTAGCCATTATACTCAAGACCATACGAATCGTAGACAATTTCACCATAGGTGAAAATATTTCAGTGAAATCGATACCTACCTTTTGTTGAAACCATTTTACAACCAATTTAGCCTTGTATCATTTCGAACCATCGTGCTCCTCCTTCAGTCTGTAAACCCACTTGTTATGAAGAGCTTTCTTACCCTTAGGTAGAGTGACTAGCTCTCATGTATGATTAGATTCAAGAGAGTCCATTTCATCATTAATAGCCTACTCCCACTTAACCTGTGTATCTGACTGTAACGCCTCTTCAAAATATTCTGGTTCACCATTATCTGTCAGCAGTAGATAATGTAAGGAGGGTGAGTATTGGACCGTGGATCTCCTCTCCAGAGTAGACATTCTCACAACCGGTGTATGCGGCTCTGCCTCATAATGCTTCTGTGCATGATCATCCTATGGCGCTGTAACACCCGTGTCCGATAACTCTTCCAACTCTACGAATTCTTTTTCCTCGGCCTTATTTTCCTGCACACTGTCCTTATGCATCACTTTTTCATTGAAGATTGCGTCCTTACTTCTGATGATTTTCTTATTTTCTGCATCCTAAAACCTGTAGCCAAAATCATATTGCCCGTAGCCTATAAACGTGCACCTCCTGGACTTCGCATCCAGCTTGTTTTTGTGCTCTGCATCAGTGTGAACATATGAAGTGCAACCGAACACTTTGAGATGTGCAAGGTTCACTTTTTTCCCAGTCCACGCTTCTTCTGATAGCCTACCATCCAATGGTGCTGAGGGACTTCTATTGATGGATAGGTGGAAGTATTCACAGCATCTACCCAAAAAATCTTAGGCAACCCTGCATGTAGCTTCATGCTCCTGGCGCGTTCAAGGATGGTCCTGTTAATGCGCTAAGCCACACCATTCTGTTGTAGTGTCCCTGGAATCATTTTTTGATGTTTGATTCCACTTGCTGCATAATACTCCTCAAACCTCTTATCACAATATTCTCCCCCATTATCAGATCTGAGACACGTTACTGTTTTTCCTGTCTCATTTTCTACCATAACTTTCCACTTCTTAAATACATCAAATACATCAGATTTATGTTTTAAAAAATAGATCCACAGTTTTCTACTAGCATCATCAATAAAAGAAACAAAATAACGTGAACCACCAAGATATAATACCTGTGCCGGTCCCCACACATCAATGTGTACAAGCTCCAACAGATGCGTCTTTGGAGCGCGTCCCATCTTCTTGAAGCTTACCCTCTTCTACTTGCCATACATGCAGTCCTCATAGAATTCCAAGTCAATAGACTTCAGCCCTGGTAGCTTTCCTTTTTACAATAGCACTTTCATCCCTTTCTCACTCATATGTCCCCGTCTTTAATGCCATAACTGCCCATTCACTTCAGTTGATGCAACTGCAAGTGAACTATACGATCCTAAAGTCACGTACAAAGTACCTTCCTTCTTGCCTCGAGATATTACCAAGGCACCTTTTGTGATCTTCCAGGAATCACTAGTGAATGTCGTCACATAACCGGTATCGGCCAACTGCCCCACTGAGATCAGATTCCTTCTCAAACTCGGTACATGTCTGACATCCTTCAATTTCAACGTCATTCCGTCTTTCTGATTTATCTGAACGTCTCCCTTTCCAACAATACTGCATGGCTCATCATCACCCAGGTAGACTCTCCCAAAGTCACTTGACACATAATCACACAGAACTTCCTTACATGAAGTGGCATGAAACGAAGCACCCGAGTCTATAACCCAAGACTCATTCCTCACATCAAGAGACAAGATCAACGCCTTTGTGTCACTCTCCTCAGACAGATTCACAGAATCCTTCCCGCCTTGAGAGCTTCCTTCTTGTTTCTTGAGCATCCTACAATCACATTTCATGTGCCCCTTCTTGCTGTAATGCTAACACCCGTCTTTGTCTTTCGGTCCCTTGGACTTCTTCCTCGACTTAGAACGCCCGTGTTTATTGCCTCATTTGTTCAACGATCTTCCTCTTCCTTCAACGTTTAGAGCATTCCCTGAGTCCCCTGAAATTCCTGATGCCTTCCTTCTAGATTCTCCACTGAGAATTAGACTGGCCACATCATCAAATTTCAGCTTTGTCGACCCTGAAGAATTGCTCACAGCAATCACCAAACCATCCCAACTGTCTAACAAACTGGACAAGATCATAACGCCCTAACATCATCCTCAAAAACAATGCCAACGGATTCCAACTGGCTCGTGACTGTATTGAACTCGTTTAGATGTTCAGCCACGCTCCCACCATCTGACATCTTCATGTTGAATAGCTGTTTCATAGGATGAACCTTGTTGGATGCTGAGGGCTTTTCATACATGGTAATTAGGGCCTCCATTAATTCTTTTATAGTTTTCACCTTGGATATATTGAAGGCAATGCTCTTAGACAAAGAGAGTCGGATTGTTCCTAAAGCCTTCCTATCCAGTAAAAACCATTCATCATCTGTCATCTTTTCTGGTTTCTTCTTTTTTCCTCCTAAAGGAACATAGAGGTCCTTCTGATACAGATAATCCTCCATCTGCATCTTTCAAAAGGCAAAGTTTGAACCATCAAACTTCTTAATTCTAGTTTTCTCTTCTTCTATCATCGCTCCCAATAGAACTAAACCTGGCTCTGATACCAGTTGTTGCACAGCACGCTAACAACGCAGTAAGAAGAGATCTAATCTCAGGCCTCACCCTTAAACGATAAACAAGAAGAAATATAAACTAGAAACAGATTAAAGCAATCCAAACAAACAACAAGACAAGATATACGTGGAAAAACCCCAACAAGGATAAAAAATCACGGATGCAAACTTCCACTATGAAGAACAAGGCTTACAAGGCAATATACTAACCTCTCCCTTGGAAGAACATAGAAAAGCCCTTTGTCCACACCTTAGAATTATTTTCTCAATATTCCAAAACACTTAGAAAAGCCTTAGGAACACCCATATATAGTTTAGGCAACTTCCCTCGCATCCTTGCGAAAGGCGACACCAAAATCCACAGTCCGCATTGGATTCGGAAACGAATCTACATAACTACGACCGGTTGAGCGACCCCTACGACCGGTCATGAATGGGCCACGATCGGTCGAGCACCTCAGGACCAAAAAATGATGCTCGCTGGACTTTGAGTCGAACCGATCCATGACCGGTCGATCGGGCCCCTACGACCAGTCGAGCATAGCTCAGCTGGTCGAAGACGGCCCCAAATGTGGCTCCATATCTCAACATTCTTTAGGTGATGGGGTCACATCATCGGCAATCACTACTGGATGACCCCTCAAACTTAACCATGTCATCATTTCTTGACATCCTTATGAAGTTGTGTAACACACAACAAGGTAGCGTTATCTTCACTTGAGTTTGTATGAGATATTGTGGAACAGTTTTCAAAATTGGGAACCTGGCTTTCAAAACTCTAAAACATCTTTCTATTACATTCCATAGTTGTGTATGGCGATAATTGAATAACTCCTAAGCATTAGATGGTTTCCGACCTGTACGATACTCATTGAGATGGTAACGTACACCACGATACGGAGCCATGAAACCGGGAGAGTATGTATAACCTGCATCTACTGCATAATATTTACCTACATTTTGAAAATAATTTTTTATCAATAGCAATCCTTATTCGTTTGATGTTATAAAGAAATGAGGTGCTACATGTCCATGGGGTTTACCATGGGGGATGACGAAAGGATCGCTTGAGTGAGTCAAAGCACTTTGCAAAATGTGTGCTTCTGATGCGGAACCTTCCCATCTCGCTAACACGTAAACAAACTTCATGTCAAACTTACAGGCTACCATGACATTTTGGGATTGAATCCTTTCTTATTTCTATAGACAGCACTATCTACAGATGCTACAAAAGCAGGAATGTGTGTCTCATCTATCGCACCGATACAATCCTAAGTTAAACTTTTCAAACGTTAGGTGATATCGGCATTTGTATTTTGAAGACCAAGGACCCTAGTCAACTGCAATAAAGATATGTTATATCATACCTGAAAGTATTGAGCCCAATATGGGTTCGATGATATTTCCACTGCGGTCTCAACTGTAGTTAGTGTAACAAAATATAAAAACACTAAAACTCAACTCATCTCACAACTCAGTTGAGTCGAGTTGACTTGACTCAAAACCCAGTCAAATCGACTAAAGTACTCATGCGAGTTTCTTGAAAAATCATTCGAGTTTCTTCTTCAGTATTATCTAATGTTTAAAAATTAAAATGTATAGTAATGTTTGGTTCACCAAGTTGAATCCTAGTTTCACCGAGTTTCACGGGTCAAGTTGGGTTTTTCTCAAGATTCAACCTAGTCGTTACTAGATCGAGTTTTTCTTGCGCCTTGGTAAAATCCAGTCGAGTTGAGTTCATTTAACTATGCATTTTAGCAAGACTTCGTAATCACATCTAAAGTTATAGCTATTGTAGAGTCTTGGCAAGTTGAGTTGGTTGGGTTAAGATGACTAGGTCCACCGAGTCATCAACGAGTCATGGTTAAATCAAGATTTTTTCATGTCTTGGTATAATCGGCTGAGTTGAGTTGTCTCGGTCTGAGTTGAATCGAGTTATTTTTCAAGTTTTCAAAACATAGTGTCACAGACCTGCAGGGTCTTAACCCAATATTGATTATGGACTAAAACCGACGAGGGAGGGCCATCCAGATTCTTAGCGAGGAAACAGATGGTTAAAATCATCCCATCAGTGTGTTTTCATCTGTTCTACTTCCTCAATGGGCCCACATTTTGGATGGTTTGGATTAAAGAGCTAGCATGTGTGCCATGTTTGTGATTTTGTAATATTGCTGCCTTGAAGGAATGGGCCCCAGAGTCTCCTTCAAGAAGTTAATGATCAGCTCTAGAATTCTCTTCTATAAAATGATAGTCCTTTTTACATCTATCAACTATACATGCATTGCCAAAAACCAAATGAATTGTGTCCCACCATGGGATGCCATGGCCCAGCATCCGTACTCATAAATGATCCTAACCATTTGATTCAATGGTCAACAGGAATAACGGATGCGGGTTTTTCATTGTAATTTTTCGGTCTACGAATTTCAAATTTTGGACATTTTCTTGCGATTTTATCAAAAAAATATTGTTATAAAATAAAATGTTATAAATATTTATTATAATTACTAAATAAATTTAAAAACTTCAAATATTTAATTATAGACTGAATTATTTTAACTTCAAAATAAATTTCCATTAAAATGGCTATAAATTCGAGAAAATTAAAAACGGATAAGAGTATAAAAATCTCACAATATTATCAAAATAAAAACTATTAATCAAATTTCTGTGAAAATAGCAAGAGATTTTCAAAATCTCGATCATATTAGCCATGATGGTTGGTCCGTAGATGATTGCCTGGCATGGGTCCACTATTCAAAGTTGTAACTCTGTTGGCATTTTACGCTACATTGTTCACATTGAAAAAGGTTGGCAAGTAGTTGGTGTGTCCCACCTCCTCATCACTAATGCTAAAGTAGACTAGAGTGAGGGACAGGCAACGCATGTGCAGAAAGTAAGATGAGAGAAATTCCAAAGGGATACGTGGCCGTTTTTTACGGTCTAGTTGCATTTAAAAAGATGATATGAACCGTTCATGTTTTGATTCTATATTGCCAAGTAAGAAACATTTGTAAATATGTGATTTTATATTTTATGCGAAGATTAATATTCAATGGCTCATATTCAAACCCAAGGGTCAATTCCGGCATTTGGCTACACGTATAATGGATGGCCCAATTTCGGTTAAATGTGTGAAATATGTTAGGTGTTGGGCATGTTTTCAACTTAAATTAAACTGAATGTTTGTGGCTTTAGGATATGATTTAGCTTAATTATGATAAGATCTGTAAAGATTTGCTTGACTATTTAGCTATCAATTATTACAAAAAATCAGATAATTTGTGAAAGGAAGGGTTAATTCTTCTAAAAAAAAGTCTTTTTGCCTTGAAGATAAAAGCTTTTCTTTCAATCGTGATAGCTTAATTAAATCACGTTTCTCAATAAAAGTATGTGATAAATAAATAAACAAATTTAAAATAAAAGTTTCATCGCCAATTTTATTATTCATAATATTAATATAGTATATATAATTGACGAAAAAAAAAAAAAAAAAAAAGAGTAAATAAGTAGAAAAGATTACCAATGACGGTCTGTATTGGCAAAATGGTCATTGTCTTAACAATACTTTAGACTTATATGATCATGAGATGGTTGTGGAAAATATCATACGGTCATGAGATGGTCATGGTGCAAGGTCCACAAAATGTAACTAGAGAGTTACCAAGTAAGAATTCAGTAATTTGGAGATCCAATGATGTGATCCTGAATGTTTATACTAACCTACCGGTGTACTACAATGGTGCACTACGCAATAGTGGAAACTAATCTAAGAAGCTAAAAGTTTTAGACTTGTTACAGCATAGCGCTGGACAAAAGTGGAGGAAACTAAAATTAAATTAATAAATGTCCACGATAGATGAAAGAGATAAACAATGTAGAACTAACAATTTCGTCTATGATTGTATTGGCGTGAGGTGTTGAGCTCATCTTCGAGTACTGCTTTTATAATTTTGGAGAGGTGGTGGCCGCGTGTAAGATCTTATGACTTGTGCAAGAGTCCTCCAAGTAGGTAGCGGTTGTATCCTACTTGGTTCTAGAGTTTTTGTGATATTATGCCACCATGAGTGACGATATTTCTATCTTTAGATGACTTCCTACTATTTGTTTTGATTTTCCTATAGCTTTTAGAAAGATTTTGGATGTTATCCAAATGTATCCCTCTGGATTGGAATCCTAAAACATCATTGACTATGCGAGAGTCCCGACAATGACGGGTTTGCAAAACTTCCTCTATATGCTACGAGTTGAGTGTGCCTTGCATATTTTGGTCATGTGTCATGCAAAAGATGATCCTCTTTTAGGTGCTGGCTGTGTGTATGACTTCGAGTGCTTGGTCCTTTGGCATGATACATGTACTCAGCATATATGAATTTGTAATATTTTCCTGTTATGAGTATATTCCCTTTTTGTTTCCATACGAGTGTGCAAACACATGGTGACTTATCGATCTTTAATATGTGTTGTGTTAGGGTAGGTGTAAATACAAAAGTTAGAATAATCAATGAAGTTATGACAAAATAGCTTCTATATAGTACTACTGAGAACTTGAATGATTCAAATCAATCTAAGATTGCAATATGTGGGTGTAAACCCACCACCATACATACTATATATATATATATATATATATATATATATATATATATATATATATATATATATATATATATATATATATATAACTCCATCGTGTCATTAAAACTTCCAAGAGGCTTTCCACAAAACAAATTAAACTCTCATTGTTTTTTCTTTTTGGTTGAAATATGAGCCATTCATCACATAATAGCTATGTTATCCAATACCTAAACTATCCCTAACATTTTTCTTTTATATTTAAAGTGCTTAAAGTTCTCACCATAAAAAATAATAATTTATGGGGTAAAAAAAAATGCAAAGCTTGTCACATTATATACATAATAGATATAAACATGAGAAGTGCTTTTCTACTACGTTAGGGCATTAGTTATGTTATACCCCAGATCATGCTTAATACACAAGTACTTCGAAAATGTACATTTCATAGGCATTAAGTCAAGATAAATAGACTAAATTGTTGAAATCACTATTTGTAGTGCCCGAGTGGCTATTCCAAAATCGATGTGGCTGTAAGATTGTAACCTCTGATTCATGAGTGCTTGGAGTTGGATCATTATTAATTTTCAATTCTTTTTAAGGGCTTGTTTGATTAGAGGCAAATGATGGTAAGTGGTAAAAAATCTAGCAAAATTCAACTTCCCTCTTAAGGCAAAAATTGGTGAGCCCTACCTTGATGTATGTGTTGTATCCATATTACTCATTCATTTCTTCAAATCATTGTTGGACATGAGCTCAAAAATAGAACAGATAAAAAGCTCAAGTAGCCCACAATGGGAATAATAATATTCTTTATTGAACCCACTATTTACTATGGTGTAGAACTTCTGATCTGCTTTATTTTTGAGCTCATATCCTAGTTTATTCCAACAAAACAAAGGCTTGTTTGGTTTGATGTAATTACATGTATTTTCATATAATTTATCTCAAATCAGCATTATATGCATACATCAAACAACACTTCATGCATTTAAGAGTGAAGAGGAGTTGCCCCATCACCTTACATGATAATTCTACGTAAAAGCTTGGTGGGCCCCACCATTATGTGTTATATCTATTCCATCCATTCATTAGTACCGATCATTTTAGGGCATGGCTAAAAAATGAGGCAGATTCAAAGATTAAGCAGACCATACCATATAAAATATTGGAGATTCAATGCTAACCATTTAAATGTTCTTCCCATAGTGTGATCCACTTAAGCTTTGAATTTGTCTATTTTTTTAGCCACATCCTAGAATGATCTGCATGGGTAAAATGTATACATCATAGTGGGACTCACAAAGTCTATCTCATTTTCCCTACCTAAAAAGTTGACTGCTATCGATATGGGATAGCGTCCCTTCCATTAATTCTTCTAAAAAAATATCCATACAGACAGGGATTGCAATGTAGAGTGGATTAGGAGGGATGTGATAGGATTTAAAGTAATGATGGCACTTGTCAGTGGTTGTCCATGACTTCCACCGGTTTGCAAAATCCCGGGATAGTGTGGAAAGCATGTTTCGTTGCATTGGAATATCCCGGGATAAATTAAAGTATCTGTTTAGGTTGGTGGATGGGATTTGTCAATCCTGCAGCTAAAACACACGGTCTGTTTGGGAATGCATGGGTTTAAACAATATACCAATTAGATGTGTTTCTTGGAACGACTACAGTACTATCCATATTCTACACAAATAGACTGTCCTTGGCTGGTGTAATGGCCGCGGTACTATGCATATACACCACTCATTAGCTGGGTTCGCTGGTGATATGTTGGCTGGTGTACCACACACCATCAATATAGCGTGGCAACTGTGACGCACGTACGTCCTGGGTTCGTTCATTCCCAGTTGGAAGGTGTACCACACACCATGATGTATTTATCATGACCGCGTGTAGCAGATACATTTGGCAAAATACATTGAACTATTTGACGTCTCAAAGATTTCTAATTTTGAAATAATGTATTTATCATATCTAAACCTGGTAGATACATTTTTAGCTAGATCTTTTGAAATCAGGAACTCAATAATTATAGATTTTCTAGGCATAAGTAGAGAAATCCTAAATTATGTGTGGACGATTTTCACCATGTAGAATTAATTGTATGGCATGTGGAAATCTTTAACTTCCATACAAGCAACCAATTATTAAACGTTGTTTTCCGTCAAAATAAGTCATTGGACACATCATTTTATACCAAAACGAAGTTTTAGTGGAGTTCATTACAAACAATCCGATTACCACCAGATGTATTTAGAGTTTAGTAATAATATACAAAACGATAAAAATAATCACGATCCCCATAAAAAAAGCAGCACAAATGAATTATACACATCTATTGGAAAGGCCCTACTGTGCAATGGTTATTATTCCAAGGAAGCACTTTGGTCATTCGGTGCTAACCATTGAATCTATAGCTTCCTACTATGTTCCACGTCCGGTTTCCAAACAAAGTATGGAAGATTCACCTATCAATCAGATGTATGAATTTTTGGAGATCCCAACATGGCAAATCAGCGGCCGAGCTCTACCTGTAAAGAAGATCAACCTAATGGCTGTCATCATCAATAGATCATGATAAATAAGGGTATAAAGATGAGAACCCATGTTTCGATTTTACAATTAAGCTAGCCTAACACTCAAATACACATGCCGTCAAAGTCCCATTAATCTCCAGGGACCCAGCCCGGGGTTTTGTTCATCGTCATAGAGAGATATACAACTATAAGAAGATCTCATAAATTGGACAACATTCATTGAATCGAAGAACAAAATTACAAAGCACATACATTTCCTTGTCAATCTCCCTAAATTTACAACGACTCCCTTTCTTACTCCCCACACAGTACAAAAACACTCCCGGATGAAGTAGACGATGACGGAACTATATAGGTGATCGTCGTCCTTCCATCAGTCCCCATGCTTTGATGGAGGGCCAATAAACGACGGGACCGGACGCTAGTCGTCTTCATCAAGTACGGATAGCGAAGACAGTGGGATGAGATTCGACGGGATTTCAAAATCTCCTCAAATTCCTCATCTTAATGCAGGGATGGGCTCTAGAAAGACGGGATGAGACGCAATTCTTATCCCAGGCTTGCAAATGAAAACCCGCTTATATCCATGGGATACGGTGGTTCGACATAAAACTATATCTCAAATGTGCGCGTGGGATTTGGCAGTGGGATTGCGTGATCCCATCCCACCTAATCCCATCCAAACCGTCCGTCCAAATAGGCCCTAATATAAGGACGCGGGTTTCCTCAAAAGTCTTTTCCAGTAAGGTGCGCTGGAAACCTAAGTAGAGCCCACCCCGATGTTTGTATGAAATCTACAAACATCCATTTTGTGAGCTCATTTTAGAATTTGCGATCAAAAGTGAGCGTAATACAAGACTCAAGTGGGCCGCACTAAAGGAAAAGGTGGGTAAGGAAATTCATACCATTGAAACCTCTCATGTTCGATAGTGATGTTTAAATGCCATCCATACCATTCATAATGTCATTCTTACATGGATGAACTGGGAACAGAATATTATCCTGATTCAAAACTTCCATGGCTCAACTAATATTTCAAGTGTAGAAGTTTAATCCTCACTTTTTCAGACCATTTGAATATTGGATGTAATCATTTTTTATTTCATACCTTAAAATGAGCTAAAAAAACGGATGGACAGGTGGATTTACCACAACTAAGACGGTGAGCTACTTTGGTTTGCAGCGGTGCAGGAACTCCGTGGCGAAGCGGATTGGCTAGTGTACCACACACTAGCTAAATAGCTGGTGTAGGTACGTGTCGTGTGAAGGCTAGCGCTGACGCTCCTCGAGCTTACGAACGGTTCAAAATCAAAGTTACCTGGCCCCACAATGATGCATTTATTACATCCACACTGTTCATCATTTTTTGAGATAATTTTAGAGTACCATCTAAAAAATGAATCATATCCAAAGATCAACTGGACCACACAACAAATAGCAGGTGAGATAATGATTTTCATCAGTAAAAATTCCATAGGCCCACTATAATATTTATTTTCCATCTAATCTGTTCATAAAGTCACAATGACCTGGATGAATAGCAAAAACAAATTTCATATTGATCCAAAACTTCTTTGAACCTCAAAAGGGTTTCAATGACGGACGTTCAATCCCCCACTACTTTTCTACTTTTTTAAGTGTGGTCCACTTTCCCGTTAGATCTGTTTTTATAGACATCTCAAGCCTTACAACGAGCTCTAAAAATTGATGAACGGTTTGGATATAACACCTCGTGATAGGACTCACTGACCTCGCTGACATCGATACAACAGCCATGCAGCCCGTGTGTGGTACACCAGCCAATCCGCTTCCCTGCATGCCAAAGGCTTCCGTGGAAAATCCGCGTCCGTAACATCACATAAAGACCCGTGTAATTTGTAACTACGTCCTTGTCATACATCCCACGTCATCAGAGTTTCTTCTGACCCGCGGATTGCGTCCTAGCCTCGCCCGGGCGGCAATCCGTCCGGGCAGAGCTCCGTGGGGCCATGGTGATGTAAGTGTGTTATCCCCACTGTTTATCGCTTTTCTAGAAGCATCTTGAAATATGATTCGAAATGAAACAGGTCGACATCTACCGGAGGAAGCTAAAGTGATAATGACACCCACCGTTGAAACCTCTCTAAAGGCCACTGCGATGGTTTCTTTTTTTACCTATCTAACCTATCGATAAAGTCATTTTTTAAAAACCATCCAACCTATTAATAAGGTTAATAAGGCCATGTAGGCATGAATGAAGTGAAAAAATAAATATCAGCATGATCCGAAACTTTTTCAGCTCCCTAGAAGTTTTTAATGGAGAAAGTTTAATCACAATTCTGTGGTCCACTTAAGCCCTGCCTCATTTTTTGGATTATCTCTTAAAATAATCTGAGAAAAACTATTAAGAACATGGATAAAACAATTACATCACGGTGGTCTTCACAGAGACCTTCCCGAACAGATAACCGTCCGGGCGGGGTTAGGACGCAATCCGCGTCCTTTCTTGTGAAGTTGACGGGCAACTTTGAAGTACACGTGTCTTACATTAAATGGACCAAAACAAAAGTACACTACTACTAACTAGCACGCCAAAATGACGCGAGAGCGGAGTGGGTGACACACCGGCCTCACCCAAGTGGGAGAGATCATTACCGTGGGGCCACTTTGATGTATTTCTTATGTATCCACGCTGTCCATCCATTTTTTCAGATCATTTTAGGACTCTACTCCAAAAATGAAGTAGATCCAATTATCAGGTGGACCATACCATAAAAAACAGTGGTGATTGGCCATTAATGAGCACAAAAGTTTTGGATCTAGCTGATATTTATTCATGCTAGCTTTATGTAACCTTATCAAGAGATTGGTTGGTGAATAAATAACAGGATGTCAATCACGCCTGTTCTTATGATATGGTGTACTTGATCATTTCATCTCATTCGTTTAGGAATATTTGTCTTAAATTATTTAGAAAAATGAATGGATAGAGTAAATAAATAATACATACATCAAGGTAGGCCCATGATAACCTTACAGTATGCACCGCACCGACTTGAGTGAGGTCGTGTTCTCGCCTAGGCCACTCTAATTTGATGCCTTTGTACGCAACTACATAAAAAAATAAAAGTAAAGAACTTTACACGTGCCATCCATTAATTCGGAGCCGAGCAGGTGTTATCCTGGCATCAGCTTTGAGTGGGGACCATGATGTATGGGTATTATCCACACCGTTGGTATTATTTTAGGGTATAAACTCAAAAATAAAGTAGATCTATCGCTTTAGTGGACTTTACATTAGGGATTAAACACTTACCATTGAAAACTCACAGGGGTCACTGAAGTTTCAAATGAAGCTGATATTTTTGTTTTCTCTTCCTCCAGGTCTATGTAACTTTATGAATTAGTTGGATAGGAAATAAACAACATGGTGGGTCATAGAAAAGTTTCAATGGTAAGAATCATTATCACCGCTGCCTCATGTGGTGTGGTCCACTTGAGCTTGTATCTGCCTCATTTGTAGGCTCGTCTATTTAAATGATAGGAAAAAAATAAAATAAAATGGATGAACGGTGTGGATAAGACCCATACATCACAGTCTGCCCATTCTCAGCTGGAGACAGCCAATCGGCGTACGTGCCATACAGGGTAATATCCTCAACATGGGGCCCACCTTGATGATGTACTGTATATATATGTCGTCTATTCATTTTTGCAGCTCATTTTAGGACGTAGTCTTAAAAATTAAATCCAAATCTTGAAGAGTACTGAAGCAGTGTTGATTGAATGCCCTATCATTAAAATCTTCCTAGTGTTTATTGGCCATCCTCACCATGGGGCCCACCTTGTAATGTTTTCCTAGTGTTTATTGGCCATCTTGTAGCCTAGAAAAAGCTTTTAATGGTCAGCCATTACTATTTCCCGCCGTGTGGTCCACCTGAGATTTGAATCTCCTTATGTTTTGGAGCAACAACCTAAAATAATCTGGAAAAATGGACGGACGGTGTGGATATACAAAAAAATTCATCAAGGTGGGTCTCACACAGTTAGTAACACCTAATCCACTCCCCTATTAACTAATATTAAATCTGAGTAAACGGTGGAACCATAGTTGTTAAGCTATGATCCAAAACTCAATGGGTTTAACAATAAACTCTGATGCATGGACACCTAATTGTTGAAATTGGACCATTGGATATTAATAATTAGCAACTGTGTAATAAATGTCTACCAATCTGATGGTAGATAATTAAATAATTAAGCATAATTTTTAGGGCATTAGATAATTAAATAAGCATAATTTTTAGGGCATGATACATTTATATTGTGGGCTACAAAATTTGAACGGCTTGATTTGAATTCCTTGCATGAATAGTATACAATATTTCAATAATTTCTATTATTTAAGTTTATGTTGGCTGGGGTCCGGTTCCATGGCTGTATTTGAACACTAAGGGGTTGTTTGGACGGTGAGAATACATAGGAGTGGGTAGGAGTGACTTTGTGAAACCCATGGATTTTAGCTTGGGCCTGTTTGGGACTGATGTTGGAAGTAAGTTTGCAGGGTCTTCTTGAAAGTAGCGCCGGCCTAGTAGTTGGTGCTAGGTGGACCCCACCATAATATGTGTTTTATCTATGCCGTCTATCCATTTTGAAATATAATTTTAGGGCTTAATCAAAAAAATGAGATAAATACAAATCTCAGGTGGACCGCACTATGGGAAAACAGTAGTGATTGAATTACACCATTAAGAACCTTCTAAGGCCAACTGTGCGGTCCACTTGAGATTTGGATAAAACTCTTTTTTTGGGCTCATACCATAAAATGACATGGAAGAATAGGTGGATGGCATGGATGAAACACATACATCATGGTAGGGCCCACAGAGTACCGGCTGAGAGTTGTTGAAACCCTTCCATCTCATGCCATCCAAATACTATTACACAAGATTCTATAAACTTACAAAACCCATGACATTATAAGACAATTTAAACTTACAAAACCCGTGACATTATAAGACAATTTCCTGACAAAGCACATCATTACATTTTTTTTTAAAATACCTCCCACTTAATATTATCTATTCCCACCGTCCAAACACCCCCTAAGATCACGGGTTCACCGTCTGACAAAACAGATGGAACGTAAGGGTTAGAACCTCTTTTCGCTTGGCCAATATGATTTATTTATTTTTATCGTGCCGTTCTTTTGTATGAACGATGGAAATAAAGATTCTCGCTCGATGAATGGAGTAGATTTCACATATTCGGCGTGGGTGTCACAAATCCGCGTGTGTCCTAAGATATTGAAAATATCGCAATACTGTCGTTATAATATCGTGGATGAATTATCTTGAGAAAATGTCGCGGCATTTTGAAAATATGAAGGATATCCGGTTCTGGCGTCGCATGTAGCCAGTTGGTACGTACATGGCATCCAATGCAAGAAACAGAAACGATGATTTGCGCGACAGGTGGAACGTTGCATAAGCCCAGTGATTCATGTACTCACACGTGTCAGCATCTGGGCCACACCTCTCAAAAACAATACCCTGCAAACAGCGACAGGAATTGATGTTGGCATGTGACTATAATACAGGGCTAATCCTTTCGATAGAGGGTTCAGATCATCGGACCATTCTGTCGGACTCAGATTCCCCACGTGCCGAGGTCGGTGCTCTGTAGGTACACCATGATGTATGCTTGTCTTTTATCCTGGCCGTCCATTTTTTCAATTCGTTTTAGATCATGGGCCAAAAATAATTGGATCTAAATCTGAAGTGTACACTTGTGTGCTCGTGTATTACAATGAGCTGACCGGTAGCGGATTGGCTGGTGTATCACACACCACCGACGTGACTAGTGTGTCGTTTGAAGACGAGCGGTGACACTCCTGCTGTACCAACGGTTCAAAGGAGATCAAAGTTATATGGGCGCTATGATTATGTATTGGTCATATCTACACCGTTCATCCGTTTGGAGAGATCATTTTAGAGCATGATCTCAAAAATGAGTCATATCGAAAGCTCAAGCAGACCACATGACAAATAAAAGTGGAGGACAATGATTCTTACCAATAAATCATTAACAGGGTCCACCGTAACATTTATTTTCCATCCAATATATTTACGAGGTCACACAAACCAGGATGAAGAGGAAAAACAAATATTATATTAATCTAATACTTCTGCTACCTCTAAAAGGGTTTCAATGGTAGACATTTAATCCTCCACTGCTTCATACAATGTGATCCACTTGATCTTTTGATCTATTTTATATTTGGAAGTGGATTGGCTGGTGTATCACACACCAGCTATACAGCTTGTGTAGATACATGTCAAGCTCTGAGTTGTACGAATGGTTCAAAGTATATCAAAGTTACATGGGACCCAAAATGATGTGTTTATTATATTTATATCATTCATCCATTTTTCGAGATCATTTTAGAGCATTAGGAAAAAAATGAATCATATCTAAAGCTCAAATCAACCACACCAAAAATAGTAGCAAGGATAATGATTTTCACTATTAAAAATTTGCAGGGCCCACATAATGTTTATTTTCCATCTAATATGTTAATAAGGTAACAAATACATGGATGAATTGGAAAACAAATTTCATATTGATCCAAAACTTCTATAACCCCAAAAGAGTTTCAATGGTAGACGTTCAATCCTCCATTGCTTTTGCAATGTGGTCCAATTGATCTTTAGATCTTTCTTATTTTTCAGCTCATGCCTTAAGACGAGCTCGCCAACTGGATGGACGGTTTGGATATAACACATACATCAATTTGGGACCCTAAGAACTTTCTAACATTTATACACCATCTATATAGCCGGTGTGTGGTACACCAGCCAATTCACTTCCTTAGTTCAAACCTCATGGATGTTTTAAATATAATGCATGCCCATAATAGGGCTCACAGATCTTGGTGACACCAACACACCAGCCACGTGGTGTGTGGTACACATGCCAATCCACTTCGGTCAGCTCCGAGGACGTACCACACCACCCACTTCAGTGGTGTTGATGTCACCAAGAAGTTCCCTAGGTCCCATCAAGAGGTATGTGTTATATCTAAACTGTCTGTCCATTGAACGAGCTAGTTGTAAGACTTGAACTGAAAAACACAGTATAAGATGTTTACCACCGAAACCCTTTTAAGTGCCATCACAGATGTATTGGATCAATATGATATTTGTTTTTCCTCTTCATCCTAGCCTATGTGACCTCATGAACAAATCAAAAGAAAAATAAACGGGTGACCATACAAATGTATTAACAGTAAGAATCGTTGTCCCACTTATAATGTAGTCTACTTGAGTTTTGGATATGAATTATTTTTGAGTTCATTTTCTAGACCGATCTCGCCAAATGGATGAATGGTGTGGATATAATAAATATATCATTGTGGGGCTTATGTAACTTTGATCTCCTTTGAACTGTTCGTACAACCAGGGGTATTTCAACATTCTTGGGGGCCTTAGGCAGGTCATAGAAATGAGGCTTTTTAGTTTAAAAAATAAAAAATTAATAAATTGAAAATTAAACTATAAAAAGTAACAAAGTTTTGTATTCAAGTTTATCCAATAAATCAATTTTAATAGATAAAATTATTAAACCGTTCATAGGGTGAATCCTAGATGGATGAAAGGAAAACATAAATATCAGGTTATCCAAAATTTCTGCCACTTGTAGAAAACTTATTAATGGTGAGCATTTAATATCCACTTTTTTTTGTATTGCGGTCCACTTGAGCTTTGGTTCCACTTCATGTTTTTTCTAATATTCTAAAATGGGATGAAGAAAGGGATCAACGGAATAGATATAACACATAATAATGTGGACCCCACGGAGCTCGGGGATACAGGAATCCGTCTGTTGTGAGAATAATGAATTTAGAATTGTATGGTACTCGTTATAGTTAATAAATAGGCATTCCTAGATTGTTAATATAGCATATTTTGACTCCATCCAAACCGTCTAAATTATGTGATCCATTCTAGATAGGCTAAATTACAAAAAATCCATTGATTTAGCTATTCTATCTTCAAATTAGTGGGAATTTGTATGTTGAATTCAAATAATTTGTTTAATATACAAGAATCAACCAGTTAAGAGAACCATTCATTGTGTGTTTTTTTTTTTTTGTTTTTCATGAACCATATAAACTAGGACCCACTTTTATATCTGTTTAATTTAATTTAAAAATATTCAAAGGTTGCAATTTCTCAGTGCATATGTATAGATTGCCAGACGCTATCAGAGTATTAAAAGCCTGTTCCTATGATATAGGGCCTTCATAAATAGGGGCCTTAGGCGATTGCCTCACTGCCTACCCCTTAGAGCCGCCCCTGCGTACAACTCCAATATGGACGAGCGTTACTTCTCATGACTCGTTTGCACACTAGCCAAGTCAGTGGCGGTAGTGTATGGTACACCAGCCAATCCACTTCCACCACTAACGGGGCCCTCTGAGCACTGACCTCAGTATTGGAGGGGCCACTTCCAAATAGGACTCCGTCTCTCAAATGATAGCAAATCATCTTGATGATGGTTTGCCCCAAAAATCTAGTCTATAAAGTTATTAGTTGCCCAACTACGGAAAGTAACAGACATCCACCAAGAACTGATCTAAATTCAGACAATGATGTAATGGTTGGATCGACCTTATTTTTAGAGTGTCTCACTTTTTTAGTGGAGCAAAATTTCAAAGACGGGTTGAATTCCACACAGAAATTAAAGATAAGTCAAGAAAAGAGTTGTTGAAAACCCTTTAAATGAAATCGACACATCATGAAAATGAAAATAATACGACAGATCAAGTTAAATATCAGACGGAAAAAATAGACAGCTACCCAAAGGTCTCTTCCCTTGCCACCTACTTCTCCCATACCTTACAAGTGGCATCCCAACATAGCACAGGTATGTTGAATTGAAGCCATTCATTAAGCTGGACGTAAGGTGGACCTTGACCCAAATATCAAGCCGGTGCATAAGTCAATTTCATTTTTGTCTTTTATTTCCACATGGATGGTCGTGTCATTCACATGCATGGTAGCATCTTCTACTAGTTAATTATATATAAAATATAATAGTGATATCATCTTCTACTAGTTAATTATACATAAAATATAAAAGTGATATCATCTTCTACCAGTTAATTATATATAAAATATTTTTATATTTTGTGAAAATAGTTATCTGTTATAGGCAAGTGCTCCATGTGTGTAGAGAAAGAGAGAGGGAGAAGAAAAGATAAACTATGGACTACTTGTAACCAAAAGGAAGAGATAGGGTATAGGCTACATGTAGTAAGGGAAGTATGGGGGTGGATGTGAATTGCCTGCAAAAGCTTTTTACAAGAATTTCCTGCTATGGAAGCTAGGTGGGGCATATAGTGATGTTTCTAAGAAATTCACTGCATCTATTTGTTTCTTGGATTATATTAGAGCATGGCTAATAAATGAGATAGATCCAAAACTCAAGTGAGCTACATAATAGAAAATCTCGAGGATTGAATGTCTATGGGTGAAACATTTATGAGGCTATAAAATTTTAAGGTTTTGCTAATATTTTTGGGTTTTTAGTTCATCCTAGTAGGAATGACCTTATGAATGATATGAATGGCATATAAACATCATGGTAGACCCAGGGAGGTTTCACCAATAGGGATTTTCCTACTCACTTATTTGTGTCATGCGGCCCACTTGAATTTTGGAACTACCTCAATTTTTTGGCCAATGTCCTAACATTATCAGGCAAAATGGATAGACTAGGTTGATTTCTCACAGGTCACGATGGCTCTCACCTAGCTTCCCATTCCAAAAAGCTCAAGGCTTTCGCAGGTAATCTGTGTCCAGCGTGGATGAAGGCTACGCATGGAGAGATGAGGGTTTGAGTGCATAAAATACAAACCCTTGAGGCTATTTGCAGGTAAATCCAAAACTCATGTTACCAATCAGCCACACATTTCTAAATGGACATAACTACCCTCAACTTTATTTTAAATATTTTCTTATATTCTTTTAAATTATTAAGTACGGTCCCCGTTTGTTAAATCTGAAGTCTAAAGCTTGGACCTGAACTTTGAAGTATGAATCTGAAATTTGAAGCCTGAATATGAAATATGAAGTCAAAAAACTTGTTTGATAATTAGACGGAGCGTGAAAATTAAGTACTGAATTTGAAACATCTTGTTTATTAACAAACATTTGAAATGTCTGAAATATGTTAATTTGACACATTTGCCCCTATCTTCTGTTTGGAAATGTTTTACATTATAAAGAAATTATTTTTTATTAAATAAAAATAAAATTATTCTATTTAATTCAAATAAACTAAAGTACTTTAAGGGAAAATTAAAATATCATTATTTATAAAAACAGATAAAAAAAAATTTAATGATTTGCATGTATAAGTGTGGCGGCAATTTCTTCTCGCATATTAGACATAATAGTTTGTTTGAAGTCTCCAATTACTCCTTTCACTTCAGGCATATTATTCTTTGATATTTATTTCAAAGAAAAACATTTTCATCATTGTATTGTTGGAAGAGTGATCGGAGATGGATTGCTTCTCGCACTGAGTAAACTCAGTTGGGCCCACCTTGAATGTATGTGGTCTATCTACACCGTACATCCTTTTTTCCATCTAAATTAAGGGGTTGAGTCCAAAATTGAAGCATATTCAAATATCAAGTGGATCATACCACAGGAACAATGGGGATAATGATTTACACCGTTGAAACCTTTCTAGGCCCCACGTTGATGTTTATTTGTCATCTAGCCTGTTCATTATATCATACAAACATGGATGAAGGGAAAACAAAAATATACGCTTGCTGGTTTTTGTTTTGTCACTTCATGTGGGCATGTATGACCTAATCAATAGATTGGACGTTAAATAAAAAGTACAGTGGGCCAGGGAGGATTTTAATGGTGGATATCCAATCACTATTGTTTTCTTGTGGTGTGGCCACCTGAGATTTATATCCCTCTTATTTTTGGGATAGAGACAAAATAATATGTAAAAATGGATGAACGGAATGGATGAAACACATACATCATGGTGGGGCCCACAGAGCACCAACCACCAGCCACCAGGTCGATGGCAGGGGGAGTAGCCAATCCGTTTTAGTACCACACACTAGCTATATAGTTGGTGTGTAGATACGTGTCATGAGAAGACAAGCGCCGACGCTCCTCGAGCTCCTCGAGTTGTACGAACGGTTCAAAGGAGATCAAAGTTACATGGGCCCTACAATGATGTATTTATTATATCCACACCGTTCATCCATTTTTCAAGATCTTTTTAGAGCATTAGCTAAAAAATGAATCATATACAAAACTCAAATGGACCACACCAAAAATAGCAGCGGGATAATGATTTTCACCGTTAAAAAATTCGCAGGGCCCACTATAACATTTATTTTCCATCTAATCTATTCATAAGGTCAAAAATATCTGGATGAAGATGAAAAACAAATTTCATATTGATCCAAAACTTCTGTGACCCCCAAAAAGGTTTTAATGGTAGACATTCAATCCCCCACTGCTTTTTGCAGTATGGTCCACTTTATCTTTATATCTATCTTATTTTTCGACTCAAGCCTTACGATTAGCTCGAAAAATAGATGGACGGTTCAGATATAACAGATACATCATGATGGGACCCACGAAACTTGCTGACGTCAATACACCAACCAATTCGCTTCCTAATCCCCGTCCCCAACCCATTCACTTCCCAATCCCCGTCCCCAGCCCATCCGCTTTTTTATGCGGATTGCGTCCTACCCCCGCCCAAACGGTAATAGGGCTCTGTGGGGCCCATTGTGATGCAAGTGTTTTATCCACGCCGTTCATTGTTTTTCTCATATCATTTTAATGTACGATCTTTAAAATGAAGTAAGTTCACAGCTCTAGTGGACCACACTAAAGGATACTTTAGTGATAATGACATCCACCATTGAAATCTTTCTAAGGGCCACTGTGATGTTTTTTTACTATCCAACCTATTCGTAAGGTCATGTAGACGTGGATGAAGTGAAAGCACAAACATTAGATTGATCCGAAACTTCTCCAACTCCCAAGAAGTTTTTAATGGTGGATGTTCAATCCCCACCTTGTGGTCTGATTAATAGCTGGTGTTGCGGACAAAATATGAACTACCCTCCGCTCGGATATCCGAACTCCGAGCTGCTTCAGAGTCCTGAGCCTACATAACAATGGTGAGCAAAGGAGACCCTGGCTTAAGCAGGGGACCCTCCGATGCCTAAGTCAGGTCAAGGAATCTGGGTCTAAGTTGAATTGTAGAGGGAGGGTGCAAGATATTGCGTGCATGTTTCCTCCCCGCAAGACGCTATTTATACCCCCTCGCCTGAGATGGACATGTCCGCATAACTCGCCGCATCTTGGGGCATTTGTCACATCCCGCGGGAGATTCGGCTACCCAGTCGTTGTGTAGTCGTGTAGATGTGGGCGGTTGAGTTACCATCGCCAATTGTGTGGGAATGGGATACCTCATGGTCCCCTTCATAAGTGTATTCCGATCCGAGTCCTAAACCGATCACCTCGGCGCTAAATCGTTCCGAGCCGACAGTTTCAGCCTCGGATCATTCTAAGATTCCGCTCTGAATTTTGGGCAAACTGACTCAGCCTAAGATCATTCCGTCTGGGGCCTCGAAGTGAAAGCATAACAGTCGTCGAATTGGAAGTCCACCCCTCGCCTATACTCATGACTCCGAGCTTAGTCTTATGCCTTAAGTCGGCTCTAGATAACCTCAGACCTCGGAGCTGAGACATTTATGATCTTCCCATAACAAAAGTGCCCTACTCTCCGATTTCAGACACGGACTCAGAGAGTAAGCACATGCAGAAGATCGATAGCTTCCACCGTTGCGCCCCCAACGCTTGCAATCGCAATCATGGTTTCCACATTCAAAAAGATACGTACTCAGAGTTTTCTGTCCGCGGGTTAGCCTCAAGCGAACGTGTGGCGATGGTTAAGATCTCGAATCGTCAAAGAGATTATGAGGGATCGCCACGTAAGCCACAAGAGACAGCTAGGTGACGCTTCCACTACTCGGAGCTCGTCGCCCAATGTCAAGGGCACACGACTTGGCAGTGTTTAGGCCAATGACACTTAGCTACGTGTCTTCCGAAGTCGGCTTGCAACGGTTCGGCTGCGGCCATCAAGTCTCGCCATTAATGCAAGAGTCACTTGTAGGTTATAAAAACCCCTAGCGCTCGAGATACCTTCATTTTTGTTTTCTGAATTCTTATTGTTGTGAGTTGCTTGAGGAGGCGATTTTCGGCAAGCGTAACCTGAGGGGAGAGGCGATTCCGACCGATCAGCAGTTTCCGGTAAAAGTGATTTCCAATGACCGTCCCGGACAGCTTCCGGTGAGTCCCCCCTCACTTCCGGATTATTTTTATTTACTTCGTTTCTGAGGAATTTCGAACAACTCAGAGATTGTCTGAAGCGATTATGCCTTCGAGGATGATTCCGGGCTAGAGAGATCGAATGATAGACGAGAGGTCTCTGAAGGCCCCTTTGATGCAGTACCCCTCTACCCTCCACCCAGGAGAGGCAAAGAAGTTGGGGCTTGGACGCCCCACAAGGGTGGAAAAAGGCCTCTCGAGCCCCCCGAAATTCAACGGAGGGGGCTATGGAGATGCCCGCAAGTGGGCGAACTACAGAGACCATCCCAAGAGGCTCTGTACTGGTCGAGTCCCAGATAGACTGGATCCGATCAGAATTTGAGATCCCGGACTCCGTACGGATACGGGCACCAGAGCCCCTTGACACCGCTAGAGCTCCTGCTGAAGGGGAAGTAGCGATCTTCCTCTTCACCCTACAATGTGGACTTCGCCTTTCAATGCATCCCTTCATCCAAGCCCTAACGGCTTATTTGAGACTGACCCCAGGCCAGTTTACTCCCAACGCTTGGAAGGTTTGAATATCTTCATATACCATCTGAGGCCAAGTCAAGAACCCGGAACTGACACCAGAAGAGCTGATAAGTTTATACTTGATTAAGCACGATAGTTAGGAGTCGTTGCGCTATTTCGTGACCCGCGGCAGCAATGGCTCGGGGCTAGTCTTGCAACTTTCATCCTCTAATAAGGATTGGAAGAACAAGTTGTTTTGGGCTTCGGACGAGTAGGAAGCGCCGGCGACGGAGCTCAGGAACCTAGGGACTCGAGTTCCTACCCGATTTACCCTTCCAGGTCGGATCCCGAACAGTCTTCTTGCAATATTCCTCTGCTTTCTATGCTCTGACCAGCGTTTATCTTCATTTTTGCAGACTTACCGAGAGGCCAGCCTCTCATTACCTCGGACCAGAAGAATCAGATCGCTAAGGCCATGGCTCGTTCGGAAGATTTATGCTCCTAGTTAGTCCTGATCACTGCTGATAATCTTCATCGGTCCAAGCTCTACAAGCCCAAGCCGCTCCCCACTTCATTCAGTAAGTGCCCATTCACCTTTTATTTTGATGAAACTAAAGATCTCTCAGCTCAAACATTGATTCATTGTCTCATATGCAGGGAAGGGGAAGGCCCCCATCCATCGAGGAGATGTTGAGGTTCGAACCGCGGATGAAGACAACGAGTCTGAAGAGGCAGGCGACTCTTCGAGATGGGGGCCCCTCGGTCCCAATTTCTATTACTGCAGCTCCGGCTCCAGCTTCAATTTCACATCGCTGCTGCTGCCGGCTACGGTTTCGATTGTTGCGACTCAAACACACACCGCGGTCGGGGCTGCGGTCGATAATGCTTCAGTTCTGATTCCCCCTCCAGCCATCGCTCCTCATGTTTCTGAAGTGCCTCCACCAGCCCCCGAACCCAACATTGTCATCTGTCTTCTTTCGAACGGGAGGAGGCCATTCGGATGGCCTATGCGATGCTCTCTCCTCACGAAGTCGGAGATGAACCCAGAGCCGAGACCCAAGCTTCGGCAAGTAGTGAGACTGGGGCAGGAGCGACAGGGTCTACTCGGGTCAGGACCAGTGGGGATAGGCTTCCACCTAGCTATCATATGTCGGGCTTAGTTCGCTGGGCTTCGAAACATGCTCAGAGGAGGAGATTGCTGCCCTCCTCAATAAGTCAGACGAGTCCTTTATAACCGACATGGCCTTTGTCTTCTACTCAATATTTTACTAACCTTTCCTGTCTTGATTCTCCTCTCATCACGTTCATGTGCTTATATTCCTTCTTCTTTTTTCTTTAGTCCGTCCCTAAGCTCCTTATGACTCGGTAGAGGTTGAGGGGGATCACGCAGAAGGACGAGGAGATAGTGGCTCTCATGGGTGAGGTCATGACTTTCCGAGATGACGCTGTATTCCTCCGAATAGAGCAGGCGGAACTGCGCCGATAGCTCGATGATGGAAAAGCGCGAAAGCTTCAACTCCAGGGGGTCGTCGATGACCTTCAGGCACGATGCATTACTGCTTCGACCGAGCTGACAGGAGTCAGGGCCCATGCCGACTCTCTCGCAAAGGACAATGCCCAATTGGAGGACGTGTTGGAGCGAACCAAGGTCGAGGCGGCGGAAGAGCTGAGCCGAGCGGTAATACAGGCAAAGGAAGCTTAACGGGCTGAAGGTAAAGCCTCCCTGGCATTGGCAGTGGCCACTGTAGTGGACGCATTCAAGTCCTCGGAGGAGAGGACCACCGAAGCTACCAAGTTCTATAACTGCAGCTATGACACTTGCATAGATGCGGTCTAGGAGCTCTATACGGATCTCAATCTTGAGCCCCTAATTCCCAAGGACGTAGGGGAGAGACCAACTGAAGACGTCTCCTCGGGCCCAGCTCCCGCCTCTCATCCTCCTCCGACCGAATAGCTTTCTCTCTCTTTTAATTCTTTCAAACAATTGTTTGATGGAGATTTTGTGGATGATCTTTTTAACCCTCCAAAGAGGGCGTGATAATCGTAGTCGATTTTTTGAATGATGATTGTTAGATATTAAGTTATCGATTGTCGAGCTGACTCCTTAGCAGGTCGGCTCATCCCAAGGCTGTCTTCCCATACTTAGGAGACCCCTTGGTTGTTTTGTAGAATCCTATGATGTTGAAATTATAAGGACCGACCCCCCTCCCCTCGAATAGCAAGCGGCTTTTGTAGATCCGTTGGTCGAACAACAAGCCGACCCCTTCATCAGGGGATCGGGTCGTCCATGGGCTTTTCCCCTAGATATGAGGGGATCCCTTGACGGATTTTTGTGGGTTAACGTACAAACCCCTTCTCTAAGGGATCATTCTGTTGAGTTGGCCTCTGCTTGTGAGAAGCAACTTTTTTCATTTGTCGACAAGTTGTTCAAGTAGATATGTAGAAACATAAATTTTATTGAAAGCCTTAAAAGGCTAGTCGCTCCGAGATATACACTTATTGAGGGCCTTCAGTGGCTAGTACGTCAGGGGTAGTAGATTTCCAGGTGCTCGGCGTTCCGAGGGTGAGGGAGCTGACGCCCTTCGAGATCATCCAAGTAATAGGAGTCAGGCTTGGTCGATCAGACCACACGGTAGGGTCCTTCCCAATTGGGTCCGAGTACCCCAGCCCTCGGCTTTGTAGTATTCTAGAAAACTCGGTGAAGGACCAAGTCTCCTGTACGGAATCGCCGTGTCTTGACCTTAGAGTTATAAAATCGCGCTACCTGTTGATACCGAGTAGCAACTCGGAGTCTAGAGACATCTCTAGCTTCCTCAAGTAGGTCCAGATTGGCTGCAATCTACTCAGCGTTCTGATATTCCTGATAGTTCCTGACCCGAGCTGTAGAGAGGTCAATCTCGACTGGCACTATCACCTCTGAACCGTAAGACAGTGAAAATAAGGTTTCCCTAGTAGATAACTAAGCCATAGTCCTGTAAGCCCAGAGGACGAATGGGAGCTCTTCCGCCCAGTTGCCTTTTGCTTCCTCTAACTTTGTTTTGAGATGATGCTTGATGACTTTGTTGACTGCCTCCACTTGTCCATTAGATTGCGGGTGTCAAGGCGAGGAATACGCATTTGATATGCCGAGCTCCCGACACATGCCTCTGAACTTATCGTTGTCGAACTGTTTGCAGTTGTCAGAAACGATAGTGCACGGGATTCCGAACCGGCAGATGTTCTTCCAAACAAAGTCAACCACCTTCTGCTCCGTAATTTTTGTGACAGACTCGGCCTCAGCCCACTTGGTGAAGTAATCGACTGCAACAATAGCGAACTTGACCTGTCCTTTCTAGTGGGCAGAGGTCCGATGATGTCGATCCCTCATTGGGCAAATGGCCACGGCCCGCTCATGGGGGTCATCTCTTCCGCAGGTTACCTTGGCATGGTCGCATATCGCTGGCACTTATCACACCTCTGGACATAATTCTTCCAGTCCTCCCTGATGGTCAGCCAGAAATATCCTTGACGGAGTATTTTCAGGGCGAGGGCCCAACCACCAGAGTGGTTTCCGCAGATGCCCTCATGAATATCTCGAATCACGTAGTTTGATTTATCAGGTCGGAGACACTTGAGGTAGGGCTGTGAATGCCCTTACTTATACAAGATCACATCCAAGACTATGTACCATGCAGCTCTGACCCTTAGGCGTATTGCCTCCAACCTATCCGAGGGAACCTCACCAGATGTGAGGTAATTGTAAATCAGGCCCATCTAACTCGATGTGACATTCACTGGGTTGACCGCTTCCCGCTCCGTTCGGTCAATGCTTGGATGCTCTATGAACTCTACAGGGACGACCCAAGGAATCTTTCCCTCCGTGGCCGAGGCTGGCCTTGCGAGGGCGTTGGCCCAGGAATTCTCTGTTCTTGGTATTTGATTGATAGTGCAGCTCCCAAACTTCTCTATCAACTTTTTGACATCAGCTAGATAAGCTACCATCCTAGTCTCCTTAACTTTATATTCGGTTGAGATGTAATTAACTACCAAATGGGAGTCGCATTGCACCTCGAGGGATTGGACCCCCAGACTGGCTACCAGTCTGAGCTCAGCCAACAGGGCTTCGTATTCCGCCTCATTGATAGAGGCCTTAAACCCTAATCTGATTGCGTATTGGATTGGCGTAGAGTCTGGCACGACTAAGACTATCCCTGCTCCAGCACGCTTGGCGTAGGACGACCCATCCACGAAGAGGGTCCATCTTGGTTCTGACTTTGTATCTTTCTTATTTGGAGGAGCGGGCAAAGGACTTGCTTCTACTTCGGCCCTCGTCCCCTCTCCAATTAGGGTAGTAAACTCTGCAATGAAATCGGCCACTGTTTGGCCCTTAATCACGGTCCTCGGTCGGAATTGAATGTTGAACTCCCTGAGTTCGATCGCCCACTTAGTTAGTCGGCCTGACACCTCAGGCCTCTGGAGCACTTACCTGAGGGGAGAGTCGATCAAGACGATGATGTAGTGGGCCTGGAAGTACGGGCGTAGCCTCCAAGCCAAGACAACCAGGCAGAGTGATAACTTCTCCAGTGGTGGGTACCTTGTCTCGGCAGGTACCATCGCTTTGCTCACATAATACACAGGGCGCTGGTTTTTCCCCACCTCTCTGATCAGCACAGAGCTAACGGTTGAGTCCGAAACCGCCAGGTACAGGAACAAGGATTCGTCTTCTTCAGGCTTGGACAGTAGGGGCGGCGAGCCCAAATACTGCTTCAACTGATGAAAGGCTTGCTCACATTCCGATGACCCTTCAACTGCTGAAAGAAGGGGATGCATTTGTCAATTGCTCTCGATATGAACTGTCCGAGTGCTGCTACTCGTCCGGGGAAGCATTGTATCTCTTTTGTAGTCGAGGCGAGCTCATATCGAGGAGCACCTTGATCTTGTCCGGATTTGCTTCAATGCCTCGCTAACTGACTTGAAACCCAAGGAATTTGCTGGAGCCGACTCCGAAGGTATACTTCGCGGGATTCAGCTTCATACGGTATTCTCAGAGGATGGAGAAGGTCTCTCCGAGATCTGCTAAGTCATCAGACGCCTTGATGCTTTTAACGAGCATGTCGTCGACATAAAACTCCATGGTACATCCGATCTGCTTGGCGAACATCTGATTCACCAATCTCTAATACGTGGCCCCAGCGTTTTTCAGGCCGAACGACATAACTCGGTAATAGTAGAGTCCCTTGTCAGTGACGAAGGTAGTCTTCTGCCGGTCTGGGGGATGCATTGCGATCTGGTTATACCCGGAATAGGCATCTAGAAAGGAGAGCAGTTCATGCCTAGCTGTACTGTCCACCAGCTGTTCGATACGAGGCAAAGGAAAACTATCATCGGGACAGGCTTTGTTCAGGTCCGAGTAATCCACACGGACCTACCACTTCCCGTTCGCTTTCTTGACGAGGATCACATTTGCGATCCAATCTGGATAGTGCACCTCCTCGATGAAGCCAACTTTGAGGAGTTTGGAGACCTCGTCGGCTATGGCTGCATATCGCTCGATGTCTAACGGTCTCCTCTTCTGTTTCACTGGTCTGTGATCTAGATTCACATTCAGCCTGTGAACCATGACATCGGGAGAGATACCCGGCATGTCCTCATAAGACCATGAGAAAATGTCTTTATGCTGCTGCAGGAAAGCCAACAACTCATACCATTACTCGGAATTCAATGACATTCTGAACTGAACGGTTTTGTTCGGATCTGCTGCGTCAAGCGGCACGGCCTCCAAGTCTTCTACAAATGAATCCTCCGTAGGTCCCCTTGGATCGAGGACGTTGAGGGTGATAGCTTGCTTCACCAACCCTTTCTTCACTGCTATCGCATAACACTTCCGAGCTTCGCGTTGATCACCTCGGAGGTAGCTTATTCTGCCCTCAGCGGAAAACTTCATCATTAGATGGTATGTGGACACGACCGCCCTCATTGCATTGAGGGAAGGTCTGCTCAGGATCACATTGTGCACTGATGGCATTTTAATGACAAGGAAGCCCACTAAGAGGGTGACTTGATGCCGTCCTTATCCCGCAATCACAGGGAGGGAGATGGCTCCTTCGGAGATTACCGTTTCTCCGGTAAAGCCATGCAAAAGAGTCTTCATAGGTCTGAGGCGTGACCTTAGAATCCTCATTCTTTTGAAAGCCTTTGAGTAGGTTACATCAGTCGAGCTCCCGGTGTCAACTAGGATGCGGTACACTTTGTGGTTAACTATGGTCATAGTCACCACTAAGGCATCGTCATACGGATGTTGAATTCCGCGCACATCATCTTTTGTGAAGGTCAAGCTGCAAGGGCTAACTCGGAGCTCTTTCCTTAGCCTCTCGGTCATGTGGACGTAGTGCTTCGGGTCAGACTTCCGGGAGTGGGCTTTACGGACCCTGTTTGAGTCTCCTCCACCGGATGACCCACCAAAGATGGTACGAATTTCGACTAGTTCTTCCGCAGCTTTGCTTAGCTACTCTTTTTTCCGAGCTGTTCTCTCCTCCTTAGTGTATCGATGCAGATGACCCTTACGGATGAGGGTCCCGATCTCATCCTTGAGATCCACGCAGTCACTCGTGTTGTGGCTGTGATCATGATGGAACCGAAAATACTTGCCCTTGTCTCGATGATTTAGGTCAACCTTCATACAAATGGGCCAATTCAGGACCTTCTGGCCTCTGATGTCCAGCAGTATTTGTTCAGTAGATGTGTTGAGGGGAGTGTAGGAACGGAACTTTCCCTCATGTTCCCTGCTCGGCCGACGATCACGAGGGGCGCGGTCATCTAACTTCTTACTGGATGACTGGGGTTCTTCATTCCTCAGCCTCTTCCCTTTAGTTGGCGGCTCTGCTACTTGAACATTTTTGCGGTAGTTGGAGAACTCCTCAGCATTAGTGTATTTTTGAGCTCTGGTGACGAGCTCGACCAACGTCTTCGGTGGGTTTTTTCTAATGGAGAAGGTAAACTTCCCCTCTTTCAAACTGCTGAACATGGCAGAGAGTGTCATTTTGTCATCATAGTCCTCCACCTGCAATGCTTCATCGTTGAAGCGGACGATGAAGTCCTTCAGTGACTCTTTAGGCCCCTGCTTGATGGTGAACAAATGAGTAGTCGACTTCTGACTCTTCTTACCACTTATCAACTGGGTAAAGAATAATCTACTGAGCTCTGCGAAAGAACCAACGGAATTGGGTTTGAGTTGCCGGTACCAACTCCGAGCAGATCCAGTAAGGGTGATCGAAAATCCCCTGCACATCATCGCGTCCATTACTGTCTGGATTTGCATCCACGAGCAATAAGCCTCTACGTGCTCGGACGGGTCGCCAGACCCGGAGTACTAGATGACAGGAGGTATCCGGAACCTTTGCGGCATCACCTTGCTCATGATTGTAGAGGTGAAGGGAGGTTCGGTCTCTTCCATCATCGCCTGAACAGCGGCAGGGACGGAAGAGGGTTGCTGATTCTGTTGTAGCATTAGAACCCGATTGTTGAGTTCCGCGAATCGTGCCTCCCACGGATCTCTGTTTTCGGCTACCGTCTCCCACGGAGCCTCTACTTCAGAGGTCATCCTCCCTTCTCCTCTCCAGCTCATGACGGAGATCTGTCGATGCCAGGGCCGAAGTGACCGAAGCATTCGTTGGAGCTTGGGTCGTTGTGTTCCGAACCGGAACTTGGTTTTGAGTCGGAGGGGGGTTCTGGACTGAAGCTGGAACCCGAGCAGATTGATGTTGTGACCCTTCGGGTCCTATACTCCCCGGCGCAGACTCGAATTCCACCACCGGTCTGATTGTTTCCTGGACGGGTGGCGGCTGTTGCTCCTGTCGTTGTTCATTTTATTGATTTCATCGCGTAAGGTTTGGATCTCGCTCTGCATGGCTCGATATTTACTCGCCCGATTACGAGAACGATGGAATGGTCCTGAAGCCGACTCGGCGTAAAGCAATAAGGAAAACTGAGTCTGATCTTTCGGCTCCGGTTCCACAGCTGTGGATTTTTTCTTTTCTCTTGCCATTGTAACGGAAGATAGGAAACTGACTTTTTGTATCAATTTCCCACAGACGGCTTCAAAAATGTTGCTGACAAAATCTGAACTATCCTCTGCTCGGATATCCGAACTCTGAGCTGCTTAAGAGTCCTGAGCCTGCACAACAATAGTGAGCAAAGGAGACCCTGGCTTAAGCAGGGGACCCTCCGATGCCTAAGTCAGGTCAAGGGAATCTGGGTCTAAGTTGAATTGCGAAGGGAGGGTGCAAGACATTGCGTACCTGTTTCATCCCCGCAAGACGCTATTTATACCCCCTCGCCTAAGATGGACATGTCCGCATAATTCGGCGCATCTTGGGGCATTTGCCACATCCCATGGGAGATTCGGCTACCCAATCATTGTGTAGTAGTGTGGACATGAGTGGTTGAGTAACTGTCGCCAATCGTGTGGTAATGGGACACCTCATGGTCCCCCTCATAAGTGGATTCTGATCTAAGTCCCAAACCGATCGCCTCGGTGCCAGATCGTTCCGAACCGACAATTTCGACCTCGGATCATTCCAGGATTCCGCTCTGAATTCCGGGCGGACCGACTCAGCCTTAGATCATTTTGTCTGGGGCCTCGGAGTGAAAGCATAACAGTCGTCGAATTGGAAGTCCATCCTTCGCCTATACTCATGACTTCGAGCTTAGTCTTACGCCTCGAGTCGGCTCTGGATAACCTCAGACCTCGAAGCTGAGACGTCTCTAATCTTCCCATAACACCTGTACCTACTTCTTTTTTTAGCTCATACCATAAATGATCTGAAAAGGTTGATGGACGGTGTGGATCAAACACATAAATCATGGTGGGGCGTAAAAAAGTTTCACATGTTAAAAGTTGTCCTGTATTGTGCAAACAATTTAAGGAGAAAAAATTTTCATAGGGATAATTTTGGCATTCCGCGTTCACCATTAAGCCCGACTCCAGTCCCGCGGAAAGAATTAAATGAAAAATCACCATTAAGAGTATTTTCTCCTTTCCACATTAAGTGACACTTTTAAGAGTTAACAAACACGCCCTCAAAGTGGTATGCGGCCTACCACCACTTGCTAAGATGTGGGGTCCACCATAGAGGTCCGTACTTTCATGTTCCGACTGTGACAATTTAAGAATGGATCCTTCTCCTAATGCTTTTCTGCCAAACTTACAGTCAATGCCAGACTATCTATAATAATCTCTTGGGATCCACCACTCATATTGGCAATAAAAGACCCTTCATTGTAGGTAGACCCGCTCCATTCAGGTCTCCACGTGGAAAAATCCAAACCGTCCATCAGGTCGATCTTACAGTATGGTTAATCTGGCACAGAAATTAAGCCATTCCCTCCTCCAATGGTCTTGATCATGCGAAAAAAAATGCACCACAGGATCAAAATTTTCCTATCGGTCTATTTGTTTCTGTCACTGTGGTCCACCATACGTGCGTACACCAGCATGGATTTTTCTTTTCAGGTTATCTAAACAGTGGGGTCCACCTGATGGATGGCCCATATCCGTTTTCTCTTATTCCACCTTGGCACATGGGGGGTGTGTACGTGGTTGGTTATACCCTTGCGCGTGGAATGTGCAAAGTTGGGAAAGGCTTCATCTTTAAGACCGTTAATATCTTCTTTAAATGATTTTTTAATTAACTTTATTTAATTGTAAAAAGGAGAAAGGATTATTTAATTGGAAGAGAGAAAAGGACCACAGCCACATGATCATTGAATGGGCCAATACAAATTTAATATGACTGAAATGCCCTCGGATTCCCTTTTATATTTCAGGGTGGTCCAGGTGGGACAAACTTGGATTTGAAGACAGCTCATGGGGCTGATTTGGGCCCAAATCTGTAAGCAAACTGAAAGTGGGACACGGTTTGGCAAGCGGTCAGTGCTATGTGGGCCCTGCCATGATCTCTATGTTTTATCCACACCGTTCATTCAGTTTTACACATCATGTTAATAATTTATTTATAAATGAGGAAGATCAAAATCTCAGGTAGACTATATCAAGGTAAAACAATAGTGATTGAATGTCTACCATTAAAAACCTCCTAGGGCCCACTGTAATGTTTATTTGATATCCAACATGTAGATTAATGTCATACATACCTATATGAAGGCAAAAAAATAAATATTAGCTTGATCCAAAACTTTTGTAGCCCTAAGAAGTTTTTAATGGTGAGAGGTCAATGGCCCACTTGAGATTTTGTTCTACCTCATTTTTTAGTTCATATAGTAAAATTATCTGAAAAATTGGATGGACTGCATGGATGAGACACGTACATCATGTTTGGGTCCATAGAGCACCTACAGGGGGAGTAGCCAACCCGTTTCCCCGAAAGTGGGCCACGAATAGCCTTATTAAGTAGGGAAACGGATTGGCTGCTCACCCTGCCATCAGCCAATGGCTGATGGTCAGTGCTTTGTGGGCCCCACCATGATGTATGTATTTTATCTATGCCGTCCAATTATTTTTTCAGATCATTTTATGATATGAGGCTAAAAATGAGGTATATCTCAATCTCAAATGGACCACATTTAAACAGTGTTGAATGAAAACAGTGTTGAATGAGTGTCTACCATTAAAAACCTTTTGGGGCCACAAAAGTTTTGGATCAATCTGATCTTTGTTTTTTACCTTAGTATGGGCCTGTATGACCTAATCAACAGATTGGATGTCAAAGAAACAGTACAGTCGGCCTCAGGAGGATTTTAACAAGGATATCCCATCACTATTGTTTTCCTTTGGTGTGGTCCACCTGAGATTTGTATCTTTTCATTTTTTGAGATCAATCCCTAAAATGATCCGTAAAAATGGATGAACGGAATGGATAAAACACACCCATTAAGCAGGACTCATCATAAGTGAACCCACCCACTAATGGTTGTCTATAAGTGGACCCATGAGCTCATATCTAACACTATAGGAGTCCAAGGGGTGGCCTTATAAGGTCCGTCCGTCTAGCCCATTACCAGCCCTACGATGAGGCACTTTTCGATTGCCCTTGGCTTGTAAATAACTCAATCAGAGCCGTCGAAATAGGAGGTTTTGTTTGGTCTAATACAAAACAGCCCTTTAAGAACTTGGCATCGACTCCCAAGTGGCGGTCACTAACAGTGAAGTGTCATCTGACAGTGGGTGTACTAACGAGCTAACAAAAAAAATAATAATAAAATAAAAATACAAAACAGCCCTTTTTATTTAGAATTAGATAATCAGCCAAACACGTCCTATTCCCGTTTCTACGTTTTCATGCCATCTCACGTTATCTAGTACCGTCCAAACCATTCCCACCAATCGATTTCAGTTCGAGACCACCTCCACCATTTATGCACTAAAACAATTAGACCCCATCCTTTTGACACATTCACCCCTTTTCTCTACTTTTATTTGATCCCTTTTCTCTACCTTAGTCACGTGGATGGTCTGCAGACGGCAATTACTTCTACTCTGTTTTTCTTTCACCAAAAGCGGTATATGCAAAAAAAAAAAAAAAAGAAGAAGAAGAAGAAGAAGAAGAAAGAGGGTGTAAATATCAGTCCCCAATAGAATATGATATCTCCACGAGGCCCAACTTCAAGCGCCAAACACAAATGCACCACACGTGCCACCGTGGCACACGAGTGTAGGATCTTGGATGTTCAAAGAGTGGTCCCATTGATGGATGTGTCGTGTCCGGAAAATCTGGCCAACCAACTTAGTAGGTGAGCAAGATATGCAGAGTGAATCTAGACCGACCATTAATTATTCCCTTCATAACCATTCATTTCTTCTTGCACTTATAGTGGACCACCAATGAACGCTCCGGATATCCCACACGTGTCCCAGGGAGCGTCTAGAAACAGAATTCATGCGCGGCAATTAGAGAAGGGGTTGTATGCATAAAAACGAGGGTGTAAAGATCATTTCTATGAACACGAGTAAAATAATTACCATTAAAAACGGGCTTGAAATTCAAACCGTTGATGAATCTGTAATTACATCTATCAATAGATCGGACATCTAGGATTCGTTTTGGAGGCTTGTAGTTATAATTTAATCTAATCATGGTGGATATTACCTATTGAACAGTTCCGATCATCTATAACGATGACCTACCTCGCCGATTACGAAATTTTATTCAGTAGTTTGCGGATTACCAGACCAGGCCGGAGAGAATAGAAAAAAAGGCAGTTGGTTCTTATATTAGTATAAAGGGTATCTTTGCTTTTTCAAATCCACTGTAAATGCCCTGGAAATACCAGCTTATTACAATTTCATCTGTTCGGAGATTGGTAGGTACGGTCCAAAAGGATTAACTTAAATTTGTGGGCCCCATCATGACGTATATGACATATCCGCGTCGTCCATCTGCTTTACCATGACATTTTGAGGTATGAGCCGAAAAATGAGGCAGATCAAACATTGAAGTAGCCCACACCAAAGTAAACAGTGGCCTGAAGAAGTTTTTAACGGTGGGTGTTTGATTAGATTTTTCCTATGGTGTGATCCATTTAAAATTTAAATCTGGCTCATTTTTGGGGTTATAGCCTAAATTCAGTTTCCATAACGGATGGACGGTGTGGATAATCCACATACATCACGGTGGGCCCCACAAATATTTAGCAGCATCCTCCATTTTAAGGTGGAAAAAAGTAACAGTAAAGTCAATCCTCCAAAACCATGCGGCAATTACTTACGGAAATAATCATTACGTATTTCCAATGCAATTACGTTTACCTTAGAAAATCAACCCTCGAGAGCCGTTTGGAAGAAAACAAGCTAAGCAAGAACTTTCCTATGTCGATTCAAGAGAGATGAAGCAGAATCCCAGAAATCAAAGAGAGGTATATCCATTTCCTGTAATTTCAGTTTGCTTTGTTTTCGGATTCCTTTGTTGGGATTTGAATTTGAATTATAGAAGCTTTTAATGTAGTTATCTTGATTAGGCTATTTATCTCTTTTCTTTTTTGAACTTTGGGGGGGAAAATTGCAGTTGGATTGGGTTGAAATCTTTTGTTTCGGTTGCACATGCCTACAGCTGCACTGGCCGAGAACTATGCTGAAGAAATGGCTCAACAGACAGTCGGGGGAGTCGGATTTCAGTGCCGACGAGCGCGACAGCGAGAGCGAAGTCGATGATGATGAAGAAGGTTGGAATTATAGGATAATTTTATTGGGTTTTTTTTTCTTTTCTTTTTTTTTGTAATTTTGATTTTTGGGTTTTTGTTGAATTCGACTGTGGAGATTGGAGTAAAGGGTGTGCCTGGAATGCTTTTTGAGGATTCTGGTTTTCGGTCTTTCTTGTTTTTTTTTCCCCCCTTATTTGAATTTATGGATTGAAATTTTCTTTGTTTTTAGAAGATTGGTGTTTTTTTTTTAATGGTCTGGTTGAATTTGACGGTGGTGATCTTCAGCCTGCATATGTTGACAGTGTGAATTGGAAGAATCCATTTAGAATTTCTGTCTGTTTGATCCTTTTTTATGTTGGAAGCTCGATTTCACATGCAAGCTCATCTTTCAACCAGCTTGTAACCTGTGTAGGACATGTGAACTATGCAAAAGGTGGGCCACACCATGCTATAGTGGGGCCCAGATCAATGGGCAGCCAATTGTTTTATTCAATGCACAGGTATGGCCTGCCAATGAGTGGATGGGCCAGATTTTCATGGAAGGTGATCTGTGGTGTGGCTTATCTTCTGGCATGACTAGGATGTTCTACATGCATGATACATTGGTGGGAAAGAGGGGGAATGATGTATCTGAAAGTTTATGTACTGTGCTTTTATATGATCATACCTCTTCAATTTGAGCTGTATATTCTTTTTTCTTTTCTTTTTTGTGAAGTAGAAGGTTTCGTTTCCTTTTTTTTTTTTTTTTTTTTTTTTCGGTTGGCCTGTTTTAGTGTGGGAATTTCAATTTGATCTGTAGATTCTTATTTTTATGTTTTTGTGTCTTTTTCCTTCTTTCAGCAGAAACGTGCGACTGGGAATGGGAACAGGAAGGGGAACGGGAATTGGGTGATGCCTACAAGAAATCAGGTGAGTGCTTGTTTTGATTTGGATGATAGTATATTTTGTTATTGGCCATTCAATTCTAAGTTTGATGAGATTTATTTTTCATTTTGATTGGTTTTGGTGCATCCACGCTGTTGAGCAGTAAACATATTTGCATTTATTTATTTTATTATTTTTTAAAATCAAATGGTTAGAGTCATTTGTAAAATGGTGACCTAAGTTGGGGATATGAATCCCAAGTACGAGGAAAGATTTCTCAGTTATATTATGGTTCCTATCCTTCTGATTTGGCAGGAAACAGGGTCTTGTTCGCAGACCATTGATCTGATGAGGCCCACTATCAATAGTGGGTGTCCTGTAACCTCCTAGGCTAGAAAAGCACAATCTCTTGATCTTTGAATTAGTATCCATCGAATGCGGATTGTTGCTTTATTTTCTCCATAACCACCTATTTGCTGGCCATTGATCAAAGGTTTAGGATCTTCCATTCTGGAAGGTTTCCTGCGTACGCCTTAGCCAAACAGTGGGTTCTGTTGGGAATTCAGTGTCTTCAATTTGGATCATGGAAGCATGACCCGGACATGTATGGAATGTTGTGTCAGAAGTGTACATAAGCTGATGCTCATGAACTTATAAATCTGGTTCCAAATCCTCAGAGTGAGTGGTGCTTTGCTACCAATTGATGTAGAGACTGACTGCAATACCAGCCATTCACTACAAAAGAAATCTCATGGAAGGAAATTGAAAATAAATATCCAAGGCTGAAGATCATAAAATGCTAGAAATATGACCAAAGAAAGCAAGGAATTGGGTCTGAAGGCAACTCTAAATAGGGGTTTTGATGCGATGAACTCAAATCAACACCAAAAAGCTGATGGTCTTAGGCTTATAATGTTGCTAAAATATTCTTATGGCCCCTCCTGATCTTCAGCAAGAACTCTCAACTGAAGAATCGGATTGAGCTTCAAATCTGAAAAAGAAGTTTTTCGTTTTTGTGCGAAAAACCCTTAAAACACTCTCAAGATTAGCTGAAAATTCTGGAAAAATCATTTGAACTCTCTAAAAATAAAGATATATTCTCAGGGACACTTTTGATTAGATCTAAGATGGCCGGCTAATGGACCCACATGCCTGGGCATGTTTGAATACCAGAAAAATGAGACTATCTTGCAATGGAGAGACAAGGAGGAAATGAGAAACTGGTTAAGATTGATGACCAAGAATTACCCAAAAATGGCCATTTTTGATGGGTTGGGTTGATAATTCATGAAAGTGGAGAGTTTGAGAAGGATGTTACTTGTAGAATTAGATCTAGGCGGATGAAACGAAGATGTCTCTCTGGAGTATTATGTGATTGTCGCTCATAAAGCTAGTTTGTTCCATGTCTCTCTGGTTTTATAGCTATCCTATCCTATAAAATCCCCATCCCATAAAATCCCCCTCCAAATATCGTCAGGTTAAGTCACTCATGGACTTGGAATTCTATCCGCCTTTTAAAAACGGTATGTAGCACACATGGATTAAACATCAGGTGCACATTACCACGGGAGCAGAGAATTCGAAGTTCTACTGTTCGGTTCGACGAGCTAAAAAGTTATAAGTACATGGCTGCATTCAAAAAGCAAATATCTTTTATTTCGATGGATATTGAATCATCCAATCCATGTGAAATTGGAGGTGTGGGCCATCATCCATTGGACCCACCAGATGAATGGTCCAGAACCTGCAAATATGTGTCATGTGTAACTAGTCAGAAACAAAGCTCCATTTCCATGATGGATGCATCAACTTTTCCTGAATGGTAAAATGCATAAGATGTTCACTCTCAATGACTTCATGAACAGAATGTGCTGGGACACCCACACATAAATTTTCTTCCTTTTCTGTTAGCGTTTAGGGGATGCACTTTGTAGTCTGTTGATGTGTGAATTGTAGCTAAGAATTTCTTGTCTTAAGGAAGAAAACCATTTGTTGTCTTTCAGAGTGTTTTCCTTCCAAGTTAAGAAGACGAAACTCAGAGACCTGTCGTGCGCAATATATAAACACCAAAGAACTCAGGTATGTCGTTCCTTCTCCTGGGGTTGTCTTTGGCCTGGATCTGTTGGGCCAGCCCTGTTCGAAAATTTGAGTGTTCTTGGCCCGGGCCCAGTTCACTGACAACCATAGACTCTGATGATATATGTTTGTTCTCATCCAATAGAAACAAGGTTGCTGAGTGGCCCTTTTGCATGCCGATTCTTGCCTGAACTGCAGTTTTGATGTATTGCAGGATTTGTGTTGGCACGTGGAATGTCGGAGGAAGATTGCCGCCTGATGACCTAGATATTAAAGATTGGCTAGACATGGAAGAGCCTGCTGATATATATGTGCTTGGGTAAATGTCTCATAAAAAAAACCAAGGATTTAAACTTCAGTGAATACTATTTTTTTAAAAAAAAAGCAACGAACTGAAATTCATTAAGAGGAAAACAGGAAAAACAGAGAACTAAAACAGGAAAAACAGAAAACAGGAAAGAGAAGCAGATCTGCTGAGATAGCAGAAAGCCCCTAACATCATAAGAAACTAAGATCATAATTTTTCAGATCCTTGACATTGTACCCCCATTCGACCAACATTCTTTTGGCCCTGGACCCCACTGTGATAGCTGGAGAAGAATTATCATCGAAGCATCTTTCGTTCCTCTCTTCCCAAACAGACCACCAGATAGCAAGAATAGCCATGCGCCAAATGGTTGATCTGACTTTTCCTAGATTGAGACCATGCCAGGACAAAAGAAGATTGGAATCCGTGTCTGGAATGCACCAACTGATTGAGAACTGCTGGCAGAATTCGACCCATATTTGGGAAATATAAGAGCAGTGCACCATAAGGTGATTCACTGACTCAGCCTCTTGCATACAGCAAAGACAAACATTAACGATCTGCATTCCACTCTTTCTGAGATTGTCTATGGTTAGGATTCTGTTTCGGCCCACCAACCAGCCAAAACAAATGAATTTGGTGGGCGCTGAGTACCTCCAGATGAAGGGGGAAACAGGGGTTGACGGGGGTGATGTTGGAGAGATCTGAGAATAGAGAGATCTGAATGTGAAGGAGCCGGATTTGTCCATCTTCCAGACAAGACGGTCAGTCAAGTGATGTTTCAGCATGGTCTTGGATATGCAATCCTGGAGATCCATATAGTGTGAGAGTTCAGTATCGTAGAGGTTCCTTGAGCATCTAATGTCCCGGACAATTTGGGCAGGCGTGGCTGAGTAGCAATTATGGATGAAGATGTTTTTATTGGGAGCTAGGCGGTAGATGCTAGGAAATCGATTTTTTCAGGACATCATCCCCCACCCATAAGTCTTCCCAGAAGCGGATGGAAGAACCATTGCCCAGCTCGAAACTAATATTCTAGAGAACTGCTTGCTTTGCCTGAAGAATCCCTTTCCAAAGATAGGATGCCTTGTAGGACAAGGAGTCTTTGGTCCACCAACCGCCTGGAGAGGAGCCATACTTTCCTTTGATTTTCGAGGACCATAAAGCATCTCTTTTGGCGCCTAACCTTCAAGTCCATTTGCCGAGCAGAGCGAGATTCATGAATTTCAGGTTTTTGACGTTGGTGCCACCTTCTCAGAATAACTTGCAGACTTCCTTCCATCCGAGGAGATGGATTTTCCTCTGGTTTTCCTTCCCATACCACAGGAAATCTCTTCTTATGTTATCAATGGATTTTAACACCGGAGCAGGGCATCTGAGCAGCGACATGAAGTGCAAGCATTGTACCTATGCTTATTCCACATCCACCTATCAATAATCTTATTTTTTTTCTTCCTTTCATGGTCATTTGCTTGGTGATACTTCATTTGCTTGGTGTTATATTGTCTAAACAGGCCATTATATTGTCTAAACATGCCATTTACATGTTGTAATCATTAGGGCTGGAAATTTGATACTTGTCAACACAAAAGCAAGATTTTAACTGTACACATCTGCATCTGATAACTCATTTTTGGGAAATTTAGCAAGTTTTTGTACAAGAATTCATATGCTCGACACTGGTGCGTGTACCCAGATAAAATGTAACCTGTCCACATGCTTTCATGTTAGTTCCAAATGCCTTTTATTATGGAAAACGCTTCTGTACCTTGCACTAGGTACCTACTGAGATTACTTTCTCTAATGTGGGGGAAAGTGCATGAAATACACTCCTCCATCAGGTACACCAGCCTTTGTTTGGCTTTGATTCCAAAAATCAGGCAGATTTAAGTATTCAACACTCAGGTGGGCCACCCCAAAAAATGATACCTAAAACCTCTAAATTCATGTGGTATGGTCCGCCTGAGCTTTAGAATACTGTGATTTTGGGTAATTATTTCATCCTGATGAGGCAGGTCAGATGCATGGATTGGATGGCATGTAAACGCCATGTTGGGCCTGACTCAGTCGGCACTCCATCCCAATTGTCACCTATGGTGTGGCCTACTTGAGTTTTGGACTATCACATTTTTGGGTTCGATGGTTAACATGAGACAGCACACATGATGGATGGGTGGATCTTATGGAAGTACCCCCATGTGGCTTTCGGTTACGAAAGTAACCCAGGTAGGTACCTAGTGCAAGGTACAGTAGCAGAGTCTTTTATTATCCCTAAAATGTTAAAATAAAAAAAAATAAAAATAAAAAAAGCCATCAAGTAGGTTTAGAATAGTTAGACCAGTTGCTACTAGATTGTGAGTGTATGAGGCACCTCCAGTTTCTTCATCTTTCTTGCCCTTCTACTTTGATATCTGAATACGTGGTACTGTATCAATTATGTTCATTTGGGCCTGTTTGCATGTGAGGCAGCACTGATTGAATCGGAAAGGGTAGCCTTATCCCTTTCAGTTGAAGTGGGATTGGTAAAAAAGGGTCGTAATCTGTTTCCGCTTTGCTCAGGACGTTTTTGGAGAAACCGAATATCTGACATTCTGATGTAGAAATTCTGAAAACCAGGATTCTTCCCTACTCCAAATAGGCCATCCGTTGACTTCGGGTCCTCTCTACTCGTGTCGTTATAGCCTTGGGCTTCATTTTGTTGCAACAGCAAAAACATTTATGCTCATTTTCTACCTGGGTTGTTCCTATTTAATTGTCATCAGTGATGGGACTAAAGGCATTTAGGTGGGAAATTTCTATTCAAACAGATTCAGGAATGTGAAATTAGGAGAAGAGATCATGAGAGGAGAGTTGTGTTCTCTTTAATATTATATTCCCAAGAAAAAGTTACAGAGGTAGAGAAGATGTTTTACGAGGAGACATAAGGAGATAAAGATAAAAACTGGATTAGATCCTCTAATCCTAATCAACATATGGCACTCGATATGTGTACATTGTAGGTGTCTACTAAGTTGTGTACACTAGCACTCCCTCTCAAGCTGGTTCATGAATATCGTTCATGTCGAGCTTGATATTGTTGGTCTTAAGGCACACTGTTGATGTGGGTTTGGTGAATACATGACATAGGGATGGACGTGATGAGGTTGATCACCGTCTTCCTCAGGGGTTATCTACTCTGAATCCCAAGGAGCTCTCTGGACTCCTCACAGAGCTTCCTCGAATCCACAATGGATAAAAGTAGAAATGATTTCTAATAAATTTGAAATAATTGATTGATGGTAAAAAATGAAATTACAATCCTTTAAATAATGAGCTCAAACCTAGGACAGAGTTTTAGACTCAAATTCCAATTCAAACACCCTAAAAACGTGACTTACTATAAATAGTAAACTTACTATTTATAGATGGTCTCCATTCGTACTAGACTTCATGGTTTTCGGCCAAAAATAGTAAGTATCCAATTTGGCCTAACCATGTTATTCTCCTAACTTTTCTAAGCCCTTTTCATGTTGGGCACAACTCCTACAACTCAAAGGATTAAAAGTTATACTCAAACTAAAACTTATTATTTATAGTAAAAACGAAAATAAAATGGACTTTTGACCGTCGATAACCCTTTGTAGCAGGTTGGTTGACTACAATAGCTTCTCCTACACCAAAATCATATATGATATGTCGAAAAACTCATCCCGGTTGGCGAGATACGATTGTTTTAAGGTTCTGACTGTCCGGATCATTTCCGCCTCCGATCGGACCTTCTCTGGTCCATCTTTGCCATGAAAGTGTCTGTGACCCACTCTACATCAAGACATCTGCTAACTGATCTTGTAAACGAAGAAAGGGTGTATGCAGAAGCTTGGCAATTAATTTCTCTTGAATGAAATGAGAATCAACTTCAATGTGCTTTGTGCGTTTGCAGAAGACGGGGTTGGATGTAGTATGTATGGCTGCTTGATTATTGCTATGTAGTGAATCCCATATTCTGAAGGATGGCTTTCACTTTTAGAATTCACACGCTACATGAGCCATTGTGTGATATTTGGCTTCAATTGAGAAGTGAGCAACAACAAATTGCTTCTTACTTTTCCAAGTAACTATATTCCTCTTATAAACGTGCAATACCCTATAGTAGAGTGCCGATTAGAGGAGTTGTCAACCCATTCAACATCGAAAAAACCACTTATATTCAAATGATCATGATTTGAATAGAGAAGACCATGACTAGGCGCAACTTTCAGGTAACAAAGAATTTGTAGACTGTTTCAAGATGATGATGACAATGTCGTTGCATAAATTGGCTTACAATTTTAACCGCATAAGAGATCTTAGGACGAGTAAAGTTGAGATAAATTAGTCAACCCACTAGTCGATGATACATGCTTGGATTATCAATTTTGTCTAATTGTCTCTCATATAACTTATGATTTATTTAAATATGTATGTCAATTGGATGAGCACCAAGTAAACCAACCTTAAAGAGAAGATCCGACACATACTTACATTGGGATAAAAAGATTCCTTGTTTTAAGTGAGCCACCTCAATTCCAAGGAAGTACTTTAACAGCCCTAAATCCTTCATTTCGAATGACAAGGCCAGGAGTTTCTTAACATTGTTTATCTCAGTTGCATTTGTGCTAGTTAGAATGATATCGTCAACATATAAGACAAGAATTGTCGTATTGTCATTTATATTATATGTTTTACAAATATAGAATAATCAAAGGTGCTTCCTTTTAAATTCAATGTTGGAAATTGTATTACCAAGCTTTGTAAACAAAGGCCGAGGCATTTGTTTGAGGCCGTACAAAGCTTTCCAAAGACGACAAACTATGCCAATATCTCCCTTAGGCCAAAAAATAGGAGGAAGGGCCATACATATTTCTTCGTGAAGATCACTGTGTAGAAATGTATTTTTTATATCCTATTGATGCAGAGGCAAATTACCATTCATGGTGATAGACAAGGGGATGCAGACAGATTTTAATTTGGCCACTGAGGCAAAAGTTTCATTGTAATCTTCTATGTACTTTTGAGTGAAGCCCTTGACAACCAACCGTGCTTTATATCTGTTTATCAATCCATTATTGTTGTATTTAACGGTGAACACCCATTTGCACCCAAAGATAGTTTGCCATGTGGAAGAGTGACCAACTCCCAAGTATTCTTTTCTCCAAGGGTCAACATCTCTTTTACTAGGACTGCTTTCCATTTAGGGACACCTAGAGCATTTGTAATCTTGGTTAGGATAGATACATATGATATAGATGGAAGGTATGACCAGTAAGAAGGAGAGAAATATTTGTATGAGACAGTTACCAATGAGATGATGAGTACAAGACCGAGTTCCTTTGCAAAGGGCAATTGGGAGATCCACTTGTTCTAGTTTCAACATTGAAGAGTACTAGTGTTGAGAAGAGTAGGAAGTTTCTTCCTTGGAGAGTTTACCCTGAGTTTGTTGGTCGGAGTGGGGTTTGGCACTTCAATATGAGACTCGTCTATGGCAGGAAGTGGAAGAGGTGCAAGAGTATGTTTATTGTTTGGTGAATTAAAATAAAGTACGTTCTCCAAGAATGCGACATCCTTAGAAACGTATCTTTTCCAATTTACAGGACATTAATATTTGTACCCTTTCTAAGAGTTTGAATACCCTAAGAACACACATTTTATTGATTGTGGTCCTAGCTTGGTGCAGGATGGTCCAAGAATGTGGACAAAGCAAGTGCAATCAAACACTTCTAGAGGTAGGATAAACAAAGATGCACAAGGCTGTAAAACTTGTATTGTGTAGTTGCTTTTGAGACCATTGGTTGGAGTTCAATTGATTATATAGGTAGCAAGGAGAATGGCTTCATCCAAATACATTTTTAGTACTAAGATGCATATTTGTAATGATTGGGTGACCTCTAGTAAGTGTCGATTTTTACACTTAGCCACTTTTTTTTAAAGTGTGTAAGGGCACAAGGTGTGAGATTCTATACCATGACCTACAAAATATTTTTGTAAGTCATGGTGTAAATGTTCTATTTGTCTACTCAAGGATTTAACGGGTCTCTTTCATCATTTCATTTGCATTTATGTTCTTACACTTGTGATTTACTTGCGGCGTATGCTAAGATTAGCTGTGTCATAGTTTAAAAACTCAAAAAAAAAAAAACTTGACTCGACTCAATATCCGCTTGAAGACTCAATATTTAATAATTAAACTATGAATTTAATTACACTAATAATACACACTTAAAATAGTATGAATATAAAAATATGTAGTTTAAAACATGAAAACAGTGTGTGGTCAGCTGGTAGATGCTGTTTGCTAGCTTGGTTGAGGTCATGGGTTCAAATCACACTACCTGCACTTTCCTTTCAATTAAAAGGCTCTCGACTCAAGCAAGTGACTCGGCTTGAGTCATACCGAGTCGTGCTGACTCAACAAGTCAAGCCGAGTCTGGACCAATTCAAACTCCTAAGCAACTTCCACAGGGACTCGGCACGATTTCTGTCTGAGTTTGAGTTGACTTGGCCGAGTTTCTGGTCGAGTTACCAAGTTTTAGAACTATGAGGTGGAGATGCATGAGATGACAATGTCACTTTGAGGCTGAGTGTCTCATGTATATTTTTTTCCATTAAGGGGTTGTTTGGGGTGGATGTCCTATGGTATTGCGACCAGTTCTATCCACAACATCTAAATCCTGTAGAAGACCGAAAAATGCTGCAAAAACGGGAGAAAAACACTCAGATAATGGCACTTTATCACAATAGTATTATCTTCGTGGCAGTAAGTATTAGAACATTCTAATATTTTGGTGGAAGGCAGGAAAACCATCACATCTCATGACCAAAGGGGTCATAAAATCCACAAAATTAGAAATATGAGAACATTCAGGGTTTTTTGCTGTTTTATATATGCTCATCAATATATATTTCATAAGCATTTCAATCAATACTTCAAAATTTTATATTTCTCTTATTGCAGTTTTCAGGAGATTGTTCCATTAAATGCCGGCAACATCTTCGGCACTGAGGACAGCCGACCAGTTCCAAAGTGGGAATATATTATCCGGGAAACATTAAATAAAATTCAACCTGTCAAGAAAAAGTTCAAATGTCACAGTGATCCTCCTTCTCCATCGAGGTTCAAGCCATCAGATGATGTTCCGGTTATTGAAGACGAGATATTGCTTGAAACTGATAGTGACAGTGATGGAGAAGTCCATCTGGTGGATGAAAAATCTTTTGGTTTTAATATGAACAACGATGGATCTCCCACGAACGGAAAGGAATCCAGATTCTGTGAGGAAGCCCACCGCTTGGGAGAGACTAATTTATGCCTACCGAAAGAAGTGGAAATCGAGAAGCAATCTTCCAGGAAGAGTTTGAATAGGTTACTTTGCCTTAGGTTGACAGACTACAATATGAATTCAGAAACATCAGTGGCCCAAACTAAGGCGTTAACCAGAATGCTTAGCGGGTCTGAAAGGATTGGTCTGGTATGGCCAGAGATGCCATTGAACTTGCTTTCTCAACGTGGACTAGATAGGATGAATTCCTTCAAGTCAGTTAACTCTTTCAAAGCATCTAAGTCTTTCAAGTTGTCAACTCGTGGTGATGATAATGGACAATCAGACATGATTTTGATACCAGATCTTGATCTAGAATCCATTATGAATAGAAAAAGGGGATCAGCTTATGTAAGGATTGTTAGTAAGAAAATGGTTGGAATTTTTCTGTCTATATGGGTTCGTAGAAGCTTACGGAGGCACATCCAAAACTTGAAGGTATCTACTGTTGGTGTTGGTGTTATGGGCTATATTGGCAACAAGGTCAGTTCCTTCAATTTTCCATGATTAGGCATTGGTATCTTTTGCGACTTCATGAAGATGTTTGAATTTTTTTGAAATTTCTTCCATTGTAAATAGTGTTAATACCTTCTTCTTCTTCTTCTTCTTCTTCTTCTTTTTTGAAATTATATGCTCTCTTCTTCACATAGCATCTAATGATGCTCTCAGGGTCCATTTGGTTACTGAAAGAATTCTGTTCGGTCAGCCTTGTCTCAGCAGGGAATATTTCTTTGGTTCATCAACAATCATTATTCAGATAGTGGCACTAACTTCAATAAAACGTTTCCTCATTTCTTAATTGTGTGCAGATTCTAGGTTGAGTGGTAGGCTTGTCATCTTAGCCTGCCTTAGCATCTCCTCATTTTATTTTTTTTGTTAGCACGTTAGCACACACACACACCCCACTTGGGAATTGATACCAAGGCCTTAGTGTTGATACGAGGTAATTCTAGGTTGTGTGGTAGGCTTGTCATCTTAGCCTGCGCTAGCGTCTCTTCATTGACTAGTATGCTTGTCTTATGTTCTATGCTTGGGTGCCATTTTGATAATGTTTTTGCTTTTTTCCTTGGGCTATCCTTGTGGAATGGGGCTTACACCCTTATCATTAGATTTGGGCTTTGGCCCTTGTTGATAGTAATTGGCTTTAGGCCCTGCTTGGTTGGTAATAAAATTTTGCTTACCTTCCAAAAAAAAGAAAAAAAGAAAAACAGGAAAGGAAATAAAAAGCGCTTAAATAACACCAAAGACAAGGCCATCTAGAAAGCTAGCTGTTAGCGTGAATTGGGCAATCTAGATGCGAAGTTGATTTTAGCCCATTTTCCATAAACTGTGAGGAATACAAATCTTTTGTACACATGCATGGCACCCCTAAGCCACACGTGTGAATGTGCCACAAGTGAGACCGCTCATCTTCAACCATCCACATTTGACCTTTAGGTGCCCATGTGTCCATACGCATGTGTACATACACTACATGTTGCCAACATGCATGCCCAAGCATCATCAAGTAACCTACGCGTTACATATGCCATTATTGATTTACAATGGCACTGCATGTCCACATACCAATGTGCTTAATGTGCACAAGAGCTACATGTGCTTGTCTAGAAAAATTGTTTGAAGAACGGTAGAAAATACAACAAAATAGTCCATTCATAGAAAGCCTGTTCAGACCACCTTGGTTGGACATGCGTTTAAAAAATTCTGTCTAATCACAACTTTGATGATAACCAAATGGGCCCTTATAGATGTGGACATTCTCGTCATGATAGCCTTGAGTTACATTTACTGCATCCGTTGTATGAATTAGAAAAGTTTCCATCTTCCAATCTCCCTTTCAGTTTTCTCTGATTAACCACACATCAGAAATTTCCTGTTATGTGTTACAGAATGCTTATCAGCTAAGTAACATTTTACAGTGCAATTGATTGATCTAAAATTTGATGATATCTGGTCCAAGAATTCGTTTTCATTTAGACCAGTTTGATGTGAATGAAGCCTTCTAGCAGTACATGCAGTTGCAGGCAACCACACGTACTCATACAAAAATGTTTTTGGATCCCTCTTGTTGTACTGCTTTATCATCTCCCCTGCTTTCTTTGCACCTCTTAAGTGGGATTTTAAAAATGATATAGTAGAATGCATTTTATATAGCTGTTTGAATGTTTGTCAGTGACCATAGTATGCTCCAAGGAAATCAAATGATTATTAGTCGACTACATGCATACATTTTCTGAGTGAACAGGAATCTTACTGGTTTTTGCATGTCCTCTCATGTTTAGACTTTACAGAGTCCGACACTGAGGTGTTTGTCTCCATCATGCTTGTCCTTATTCAAGTGTCAAAAAAACAAGCCAGCTCCAAATGAGATTGAACAAGCTCTAATCTTAACAAAAAAAATAATAATAATAATAATAAACATCTTCACTAATGCGAGAAGGTGCATGCTTCTTTCATGCCACCTTGCAAATGAATGAAATTAACACTTACAAAGCTAACAGTTCAAAGGTAAGGATAAAGGAATGAATATAAATTTTTTCTAGAGAAGTTAAAGAAACAACATGATAGGATGGTCAACACCCCCCTCATGTGTGTACTTCTAACAAGATATGAAGTATATTCCTGATTTCGATTCTGCAGCTCAGGCTGAAGGAAGCATCATAAATAGCTGGATATTTTCTTCGTCCTTATCTTCAAAATGATTTTTTCCCTATTTTTCCATGTAATAATTAGGTAACTTTGGCAGTTATTGTTTGAATTATCTCAAGCTTGGCGATACCGATAACACCGGTAGTATTAGAAATTCCAAGCATCAACAATGTATTGCTAAGTACTACCAACGAATCGATGTCGCCAATATTTTCGATTGTGTAAATTCCAAGTGTCGCTTGTATTGCTAATGTATCTATATTGCCAATGTATCGCCAATATTTTCAACTGTGTAAATTTTAGGTGACGCTTGTATCACAAGTGTATCGGTGATATTTCAATAATATTGCCAACGTAGAGATATCACAGAAAGTTTGTTTATTAAAAAAAAAAAATTCTATTTCAAAATTTTTTTATGAGCGCATTGTTGTATGCAAATTTAATTTGTCCTTGCTAATATTGATAATATCTCAATATTATCATTATCGCAATGCGTGCAATATCAAGACCACGATCTTTTGTTTCCTCTCCTGTTGTTGATGATTTCTTTGCAAAATATCATGAATTGTCGATATTCTGCAATATCAATGGATGTTTGGATGGATGATTGGATGGTTAAATGGGATGGTTAAGACTGTTTCTTATGACGACACATGCTTTTAAGCCCCCATTAAATGGAAATTTATTGTGTATACATTCTTTTTGCAAATTTTTTATTCCTAAATATGCAAATATATGTACTTTAGCATCTCCTGAAGTTTCATTGAAAATTCTACCATTTTTCCTATGTTTTCTCGTATTTCTAGTTATCAGCGATATTATCGGTGATATCGATATTGTTTTTGTATTCCCAACTAGCGAAACTTGTAGCAATACTAATACTTTGAACACTGGTGTACCTTTTTTTTATTATTATTTGGGTGGGGGGTGGTTAGCTTGTTAGTACACACCCCACTGTTAGCCACCCCCACTAGGGAATCGATACCAAGACCTCAGTGTTGAAAAAAGGGTTTCTTCACTCTGTCTACCACTTGAGCTACGGATTGGGGTTTGGCAGTTAGTGTACCTTATACTATAACAATGTCTCTCTTTCAACCAGAGAATGAGAAAAATAAGACCTAAAAATCAAAGGCATGGAGCTCATGAATGGTTTCATTGACTCCATTGGTAGGATCCAGATAGCAGTTTTATAGTAAAGTTTAACAAATATAACAAAAGGCTTATAACTTCACAGAGAAGTGGCTGAAACATGAATTTTCAGGGGCTGACAACAATATTGTTCCTCGAAAGTGCCCTTGGAACGTATTTCTTCATTACATTTGAAATCTTTCATTTATCTTCACTTAATAGGTAGCTCCTGTTATCATCTCTCTCTTTTCTTTTTTCTTTTTCTTTTTTCCAAATTGTTCTTGGTTTCAGTCATTTTGCCGAGAAATTTGTCAATTCAACAATCGTTTTAAATAGTTTAGTTTCAACAGAAAATATAGCTTGAATGAAGCTTACAGTAAAGAAAACCCACCATATTCAACCACATGCAGCTCATCCTCATGGGAAGTGCTTATTCTCTTACAAATCAATCCTTCAGGTGCCTTGGTGAATGTACATATCTATGGGTATTATTTAGATATGTAGATTAGAATCTCCAAAAGTGATTTGGAAATGACGGTGAACCTTTCAATAGGCCCGGTGCTCTGACATGAAAAAAAAATTAAATTGATACAGTTCAATCATTAAAAATGAGGAAGTAGAAGGGAGAAAACCAAAAGTCCCATGTACATAATGCTTGAAATCCAACATTTTCAAAACCAGCCCCCCTCATCCAATCTATGCTGCATCAGCCTCTTTTACAATAAAATAGAGAACATAATCAAAAGACCCATGTCCATAAGAAACATGACAGCATACACCGGTAAATGAATTTGTCTTATTAACATGTACCTCATTCATCTGATCATCCAATCTAATTCATATGTTTTCTTATGGACCTGTTTGGTAGACACCTATTTTAGTAAGTCATAATCATTTTAGTTAAAAATATGATCTCTAATACATAATTTGGATTAACTATATGAGACAAACTCATCTTTAGGCGTCTACCAAAGAGGCCCTAAGTTTTTGCTTTGTTCTGCATTGGCTGTTATCGGTTGATGAATGCAGAATTTTCAATTTTGGAAAATATGTTGATAGCTTTTACGTGCATCCCAGGGATCAGTATCCGTCAGCATGTCTATATATCAAACGCTGTTTTGCTTTATCTGTACTCACCTAACATCGGGGGAGAAGGAGGGGGATGGACATCGAAGAAATGCTGATGTGCATGAAATACATCGGAGGACGCAATTCAAGACTGTTCCTGGTATCAGATTCCCTAAAACAATCCATGACCATGAGTAAGTAAAGAGGTTGCTTCTTTATCTTGTGATGGCTCATAGACATGAAAAATCATAGTTAGTTTCTCGTTAAGATTTATTTGAAGTCTTTTCTTTCTATTCCCTGTACCATTTGTTCTATGATTTTTATTTTTTTTTGGGTTATCTCTCCTGACTTTGCCAAATATAAAAAGAAATTTCCATGAGAATTCTTGTTAAAACAAGTGCATGAAGTATAATGAAAGCTGTGTAGGTGGTTGTTATGGTAAATAGTATGATGATAACTGACTTCTCATGGCTTCACTTCACTTCACTTCCTATCTTACTTGAGTTGTGGCTATGATAAAATCCTGTCTAAGTTGTTCATTACAAAGTTTTCTATTTTGCTTTTGTTCAAATTGAAGAACTGTATGTTTGCGTTAAAAGCAAGATATATCCTGTTTTGTATTATTGAACATTAAAATAAAAAAATTATATGTATATAAAAAAAAAGATGTTGTGATGTGGGTCTTTTAAGTAGGCATTTTTAGTCAAAATGAGAACTTCGGTGAGCAAATGAAATGATGCAGGACATGGAAAATTAAATATGACATGCAAGATTTCAGGCTTAGATCCTACCAATTCAGAAACAATCACACAAATTCCACTCCCACATGAAAATCCAAACATTCAATTAAGAAGGGGAATCTATGCGGGTCCAAGCTGACACAGGCTAGGGCTGGACCAAGAAAAATTATAAGTCAAACGATGTCAAAGGGAAATAAAATCAACCACTCATGCATAAAAATCAGTCCCTAATCCAAGGGATTCCCTAATCTCAATTCAAGGAACCCTAGGGGGAGTAAAAGGGCAAATTAGTGAGGGATAATGTAATCTAGGGTTATGCAATTAGGTATAAAAAAGAGAGGAAAAATAGAAAAAAAAACTTGAACCGAGATGATCCCGGCGTGTGGACAGCGGGCCAGGTGCAGGCGCACATGCGCTTGAGGCTGGCCGCACGTGTGAGGGGGGAGAGAATCCTGAAAAGGATTCTTAGGCCTTGGTCGGTTAGGCCTGGGCTGCAAAACCGCGATTTTGACATCGATCCGAGCTCTGATCTGGGCGTGGTGCTCCGTCGAAGTTTCAGCCCCCCTGCGGGCTGAAATCTGAGAACCTGCTGTAATGAAAGGAAACTGATGCAACTAATGACGAACGTGAAGTATGGATGGTGGTGGAAGATAAAAGAAAAGAGATGATGGAGGATGGGGATGAATTGGGGTCGATGTGGCTTCGCACCACGATAGTTAGCTCTTCGAAAAGGGAGGGCTTCACACCCATTTTTGAATTCTTCCACAACTCACGAAGAGAGCAGAAAAATAAAGCAGGAATTTTTATTAAACTTCAATGAATAAAAGAACTACAAGGGGTGCCTATTTATAAGGAAAACCCTATACCCAAAAACTCGCACCATGTGCGCAACCTATTACTTGGCGATGAAGTAGACTAAAATAAAAATCAAACACAAAAATCTAAAGAGTTCATAATGTTCTAAATAATAACAATAAGCAAAACCTAAAAAATGAAATCAATCCGACGAGTGGGCCACGATCATGAGATCCCATGATGGGCTTTTCTTTACTATCAGGCCCACATTTCTGAACCAAAACTTGTCTTCTAGCTAGGAGGCCCTCCCTGGACGTTGTCATCGAGCCAGATCGATGATGGGATCCTCCTGCATACGTACGTGCGTTGGGGTGGTGGTGTGCGGCCGTGAGTGTGCACGATGTCCTCATCAACTCTCCCCGACTATGAAGATTTTGCCACTGGCGAAATAAAACTCCTAAACCGCTCTAGAATGTCAGGGTCAAGTCGCTGGAGCTCTTCCTCAGTGAGCCATGTGTTGTCTGAAGCTGGACGTGACTTCTATTTAACGAGGTACTTCTGAAATCCGCCATCCGACGTGGAAATTATCTCATGGTCCAGGATATCCTCTATTTCCTCTCTTGGGGTGTGAAGGCTAGGTATGGGAGGTAGAGGCTGGGATGAAAGGTCGGGAAGAGGCCATGGATCAAAGGGTAAGTCTGGGGAATCAGGATGGGTGGGCGAAGGGCCGGACAAAGTATCAGTGGGTTCCTGAAAAGCAACTAGATCCTCCACATTGAATGTGGAACTAATTCCCATGGAGGGTGGAAGATCTAACTCATATGCATTGAGATCGTTTTGCTTTATAATTTTGAATGGCCCAGCGCTACGCCCGTGTAACTTACGAACGGCCCCTGGAGGGTACCGCTCGGGCCTGATGCGAACCATCACAGAGTCCCCAATATTGAACTCTTTGAAACGTCTATGTTGGTCTGCAGAAAATTTGTATTGCTCATCTTTCGCCTGATTTCTTGATGCAATGAATGTATGTGATGCGTAAAAGACTGTGCAGACTCTGATGGCCTATGGGATAATGACACGAGGATAAAATCAATAGGCTTCCTAGGCTTGTAACCAGTAACGACTTCAAAAGGACTTAAGACCTATGGACCTATTGACAGAACTATTGTATGCAAACTCGGCTATGGGTAGTACAGTGTCCCACGTCCTGGTATGCTCCCCCACTAAACATCGAAGTAAACTCCTTAGGCTCCTATTAACCACCTCAGTCTGGCCATCGGTCTGAGGGTGGTAGGCAGAAGAAAATTGGAGCCTAGTATTCATCATATGCCATAGTGTCTTCCAAAAGTAACTCATGAATCTCACGTTACGGTCAGACACTATGGTTTTTGGTAACCCATGCAGTTTGACGACCTCACTAAAAAACAGCTTGGCAACATGAGAGGCGTCAGAGGTCTTAGAACAAGGAATGAAGTGGGCCATTTTGGAGAAACGGTCCACGACAACAAATATGGAGTCATGCTTTCGAATAGTCTTGGGAAGTCCAAGCACGAAGTCTATACTGATGTCCTGCCAAGGGATGAACGGGACTGGCAAAGGTGTATATAATTCTGTATTTTGTTTCCTCTGCTTTGCCAATTGACAAGTACGACATTGCCCTATAATTTTGGCCACGTCCCACTTGAGGCTTGGCCAATGAAATCTATCATCCACTAAGGCAATGGTCTTATCACGACCGAAATGACCTGCGACCCCCCCTGAATGTAACTCCCAGACAAGAAAATCGCGAAGGGAGGTGCGTGGTATGCACAAGCGGTCACTCCTAAACAAATATCCGTCCAAAATCAAATATTCACTGTTAGCTCTTGACGGACTCTCTAATAAAGACGTATACACAACCCCAAATCTGGACACTCAGAATACTCTTCTTTGATGCGCTCAAGGCCTGTAAATTCAACGCTCATGGAGTTGAGTAATGCGACTCAACGACTTAATGCGTCGGCAGGCTTGTTCTCTACACCGGTCTCGTGCTAAAGCACAAAAGTGTACTCTTGAAGGACTTGAACCCACTTAGCGTGCCTGGGGCTTAATTTCTTCTGAGAGTTCAAGTATCTTAAGGCCTCGTGATCTGAGAACAAGACGAATTCTTGTGGTAATAGGTAATGTCGCCAATAGCGTAGTAATTGCACTACCGCATAGAATTCTTTGTCATAGGTGGAATATCTTTGATTCGCCTCGTTCAGTTTCTTACTAAAAAAGGCGACAGGGTGCCCTTCCTGGCTAAGTACTCCTCCTATGCCGACTCCTGACGCGTCACATGCGACTTCAAAAGCTTTCGAAAAATCTGGAAGTCGCGTGACTGGAGCTTCGGTCATCTTGACCTTTATCTCCTTGAAGGCCTTCGAGGCGGCCTTTGTCCATTGAAACTCTCCCTTTTTTATGCAGTCCGTGATGGGAGCCACAATGGAACTGAAGCCTCGAATGAACCGCCTATAAAAAATAGCTAAGCCGTGAAAGCTGCTCACCTCATGAATATTGCGGGGTTCAGGCCAATTAACGATGGCCTTGACCTTCTCGGGATCCGCCGATACGCCCTCAGCTGACACAATAAAACCTAAGAAGATCACACTACTAGACAAGAACGCGCACTTCTTTAGGTTGGCATACAACTTCTCGGCCCTAAGGATCCCACAAACGTGCCTCAAATAGTTGAGGTGTTGCTCCTTAGTCATGCTATAAATCAAGATATCATCAAAGTATACGACTAGGAACTTTCCCATGAAAGGTCTCAACACTTGGGTCATCACACGCATGAAAGTGCTCGGGGCATTAGTTAACCCAAAAGGCAAAACTAGCCACTCATATAGCCCATCCTTCGTCTTGAAGGCCGTCTTCCACTCATCGTCAGGGCGTATACGGATTTGGTGATACCCACTTTTGAGGTCAATTTTTAAGAAGATAGTAGCATTGGCCATCATATCTAGCATGTCATCAAGACGCGGTATGGGAAACCGATACTTGATTGTGATTTTGTTGATGGCCCTACTACCAACACACATCCTCCATGTGTCATCCTTCTTAGGTGTAAGAAGGGCGGGCATGGCATACGAACTCATGCTCTCTCGAATGAAACCCTTCTCTAGGAGTTCATCAATCTGCCTCTTCAACTCAGCGTGCTCCTTCGGGTTCATTCTATAATGCGGGAGGTTTGGTAGAGTTACCCCAGGGATTAAATCAATGACATGCTGTATATCCCTCATAGGAGGAAGCTCATTCGGTAAATCATCAGGAAAGACATCACAAAACTCATGTACTACCTGAATGGCCTCAGTGGGTAACTCTACGCTAGTCTCTGGTACACTCTCCCTAGCCACAAGGGCATATATCATCGAGTCCGCCTCCGTCTCTCGCTCAAAGTCTTTGGCATTCAAAATATGGAGCGGTTTGGACTTGGACTTCAACTCCTTCACTTCTCTTGAGCCGCTCACACCACTCTGTGTGGTGAATTCTTTTCCAGTTGTATTCTTGGGTGGTAGAGGATAACTTGACCTTCTTGCCCTCAAACCAGAATGTACACACATTTGAACGACTAAATATGGTAACATCCCTGTCATAGAGCCACGGCCTACCCAGAATGATATGACCCACATCCATAGGAACAACATCACACCAAATTGTGTCTTTATAAGATCCGAACTGAATAGGGACAAGACAGCGGTGCGAGACTGGAATGGATGTTTCATCAACCCAGGAGACTCTATAGGGCTGAGGATGGGCTTCCAGCTTCAAGCCCAAATGACTCACAGTGCTAGTCGATGCCACGTTGGCACAACTACCACTATCCACGATCATCTTACAGTTCTTTTCCCCACATTTTGCATAAGTGTAGAAGATCGTGTTGCGGCACCAGTCATCAGTGTTCTTGGCTTGAGCCAGGGCGCAACGCACAATTGCGAGGGTCACAAATTCTTGTGCTCCCTCTTCCTCATCACTAGGGGTTCCGACTGGCTCATATTCCTCCTCCTCACTATCACTCTCTGGGGGCACTACTTCTACTTGCCCATCAATAATGAGTACTTTGGTGCCCTCTCTCGTGCCGCACTGGTGAGCAAAATGACCAAACCCCTGACACCTAAAACACCTAGTGGCCCCACTTCCACGTGAACTCGACCCGACAATCTCTTTACCCTTATCATCCTTAGGCCTGGGCTGAACATTAGGGGAAGGTTTGTGTTGAAACCCCGTGTTAGGTCTAGCCCCAGAGGGATTGGCCTTAGCACCGGATTCGCAAAAGTCAAACCGCCTTCCCACAGATGCTTTAAGGTATTGTTCGACATCTAACACTACTTGGTACAACTGTTCGATAGTGTCTATGTCTTTGTCGAGCAATTCTCTCCTAATGTCAGGACGGATGCCCGTTTTAAAACGAGTAAGGGTGAGTACGGGGTCCTCATCAACCTCACAGTGGGTCAAGTACTCTTCGAATTTCTCAATATAGTCGGCAACACTCGTGGAACCCTGTCGAAGAGACTGCCACTCCTCAATCAACCGCAGGCGATAAGCGAAAGGGAGGTACTTCTCTTTCAGCGTTTCTTTCATTTCTCCCCAATGGACTATTGGGAGTTCCCTCTCTCTTTCTTTTTTTTTTCGCTCAACCGTCACCCAAAACCTTTTTGCTTGACCCACAAGCTTCATCTTGGCGAATCGGACTCGTCGAGCATCCGACATATCATACCACTCAAAATAGTGGTCCATATCCGCCAACCAATCTAAAAAAGCTTTAGGGTCTAAGTGGCCATCAAAAGTAGGGGCATCTACTCTATCTCCCTTGAGGAGTTGCGCATCTGGGTCATATTGGTCATGATGTCCCTCACGGGGTGGATGCACAGGTGCGCGCCCATGACCAACTCCTTGGCCGCCTCCATTCCTTGGTCGAACCTCCTGACCACCTGCTTGAGAATGGGCATCTTCCCTAATGGTGGGGTTTGCCCTAAGGGAGGCCTCTATTTGAGTAACGCGATCATCAAATCGGTTAAGGCGTTGATTTATGCATTGTTCCAAGCACTTAGACATAGACTCAAACTGCTGGATTAACTTGGCCATTGATTCTTATAGTTGCTCCATGTTTAAAGTAGGGTGCAAACCAAAAACGCGACCCGTACGTGTGAGCATACACAGGCTAACTCAACCTAAGGACTTGCTATGGCAACTATATGCATCTAAAAAAAACTAAATGACCCTATGAGACTCTATATGAAGGCGATTACACACCGTTACTAAAATTCAGCTATATATGATGGACTGAATGCATGACGGACTCAATAAACTAAACCCTAAATATGTGGTGAATTCCCCTACAAGAACCCTAGGCTTTGATACCAAATTTGATGCAGGACATGGAAAATTAAATATGACATGCAAGATTTCAGGCTTAGATCCTACCAATTCAGAAACAATCACACAAATTCCATATCCCACATGAAAATCCAAACATTCAATTAAGAAGAGGAATCTATGTGGGTCCAAGCCGACACAGGCTAGGGCTGGACTAATAAAAATTATAAGCCAAACGATGTCAAAGGGAAATAAAATTAACCACTCATGCATAAAAATCAGTCCCTAATCCAAGGGATTCCCTAATCTCAATTCAAAGAACCCTAGGGTGAGTAAAAAGGCAAATCAGTGAGGGATAATGTAATCTAGGGTTGTGCAATTAAGTATAAAAAAGAGAGGAAAAATAGAAAAGAAAAACCTGAACCGAGATGATCCCAGCGTGTGGACAGCGGGCCAGGTGCAGGTGCACGCGCGCCTGAGGCTGGCCGCACGTGTGAGGGGGGAGATAATCCTGAAAAGGATTCCTAGGCCTTGGTCGGCCAGGCCTGGGCTGCAAAACCCCTGATTTTGACGTCGATCCGAACTCTGATCTAGGCGTGGTGTTCCGTCGAAGTTTCAGCCCCCTTGTGGGTCGAAATCTGAGAACCTGCTGTAATGAAAGGAAACTGATGCAACCAATGACGAACGTGAAGTATGGATGATGGTGGAAGATAGAAGAAAAGAGATGATGGAGGATGGGGATGAATCGGGGTCGATGTGGCTTCGCACCACGGTAGTTAGCCCTTCAAAAAGGGAGGGCTTCGCACCCACTTTTGAATTCTTTCACAACTCACGAAGAGAGCAGAAAAATAAAGCAGGAATTTTTATTAAACTTCAATGAATAAAAGAACTACAAGGGGTGCCTATTTATAGGGAAAACCCTATACCCAAAAACTCGCACCATGTGCGCAACCTATTACTTGGCGATGAAGTAGACTAAAATAAAAACCAAACACAAAAATCTAAAGCGTTCACAATGTTCTAAATAATAACAATAAGCAAAACCTAAAAAATGAAATCAATCCGACGAGTGGGCCACAATCATGAGATCCCATGATGGACTTTTCTTGACTATCGGGCCCACGTTTCTGAACCAAAACTTGTCTTCTAGCTAGAAGGCCTTCCTGGATGTCGTCATAGAGCCAGATTGATGATGGGATCCTCCTTCTGCGTACGTACGTGCGTAGGGGTGGTGGTGTGCGGCCGTGCGTGTGCACGATGTCCTCATCATGAAACTAACTAGTGTATTGAACCATGAAAAACTCTCTCATGTAATCAAGAATATCTCCAATTGTTTAGACCAATTAATCTAGCTAGGAACAGTTGTCAATCTAGAGATAATCAATGCTACCAATCACTCATGAAACGTGCACACAAACGAGTAGACAGTTACATTGTGTGCATAAACTTTATTTAGATACATGTGTGCATGCATACAGGGCAAAGGAAATGCATATGGATTGATGCATGTGCATATGATAATGTGCACAGTTACTCATACCACATTGATTAAAGTCATTTTTATCTAGGAGTGAGGAAACCCATGGTTTGTGTAAGAACTTTAAATGTGACACCAATAGACATCAAAGCCTTACAAAGAACTTCATACAAAGGAAAAGTTATTTATGTCTGCATACCTTTGGAAGTAGATCTATACTATCCCCATAGGTTCATGTTATATAGTCATCTACATGCCTTTGGCAAAAAGAACTCCAGATACCATGTGACCACATGCATTTGGGCTTTCTTGCTAGAAAATGTAAACACATTAGCCCCCAAAACAAGAAAGGGTACACAGACATGCAGGTTGTGCATGTGATTTAGAAGAAGCATCTTGCTTGCAAACTCAAAAGAAATTTCTTATGGAAAGGCAGGGGAGAAGCACAATGGTATCATTTGGTAAAATGTAATGATATTTTGAAATCAAAGAAGAAAAGGGGCTTGGGAATTAGCAAGACTAGAGAGGAATTGGGCTCCCCTCTCTAAGCAGTGATGGCAATTTCGTTGCACTGAGGAGTTTGATTTGAATCAAATATGGCATCAAGGAGAGGTTGGGCACCATGGGACGTGAGAGGAGCTTAGTTGCACAATCCTTCTAATCAGTTGCTACTCCCGCTTCCTAGCTGTTTGTACTTGCTAAAATTTTGAAATAGAGATGTTTCCCTGCTCCTGCACCAGAATATGTTGCTGCCTCGATTGATGCTTTTTACAACTATAGAGAGGCACCTAGGGGATTGGTGTTGTGGAAGAATGTCGGTAAGTTAGGAGTGCTAACAGACTAAGTGGGCTTAAAACCTTTATGGAGGGGGTGAGGTTTAGGGTGGTGGAAGGTGAGAAGGTTATATTTTGGGAGGATACATGGTTAGGAAATGAACATTTGGTGCTTGTTTTTTCCTCTTATATATACAGTGGCAAGCTGAAAGGAGGTCCAGGAGTGTGCTAATTGGGGGAAAGCATGTATCAAATGTTATTTTTCGAAGGAACCTGATGTAGAGCGGGTCGCGGATAGTTTCATGGCCAAGATGGATAAAAAAAGGCCCGGTCGACGGCAGAAGTGATCTGGACCGTCGGACCTTAGATCGGGCATATCTCACAATCCGGAATGAGTTATCTGACGTAAAATGTATGATTTTGGGGTAGAACGAGCTACTTTAGCCAACCAACCCTACTATGCAGGGTTGCGACACCCGGAATTGCAAAAAACCCCTGGATCGACGGTTGTTTCCATGTTTTAATTTCATTTTTACTATTAATAGTAAGTTTTAGTTTGATTATAACACTTCATCCGTCAGGCTTTAGGAGTTGCGCCCAACGTGAAAAGAGCTTAGAATAATTAGGAGAACGGTTTGGAGAAGCCAAAGAGGACACTTACTATTTTTGGGCGAAAACCTTGCGCACTAGTAGACATCACGACCGTCTATAAATAGTAAGTTTACTATTTATAGTAAGTCGCGATTTCTAAGAGTTTTAGTTGTAGTTTGATTCTGATTTCTTTCCCATTGCTTGGTACCCCTATTTAAAGGGTTGTGAACTCGTTTTTATTCATTCATTAATCAATTTCAAATTTATTAGAATTTATTTCTATTTTATGCTTTTTTCCTCGTGGATTCGAGAAGTCTCTGTGAGGAGTCCAGAGAAGTTCCGTGGATTCGGAATACTTATCCTCTTGAGGAAGACGGTGCTCGACCTCACGTCCTCCCCTGCGTCAGTTTGGTATCAAAGCAAGGTTTCTCCTCGGATCGATGGCTTCTAACGACGGGTCGGGCAACAATCCCATGGGCGGTGCTCCAAGGAATTTACCTTTAACGGCGGCAGCTTTCGAATTAGCGCAACAAGAGAATCAGCAAGTCATGCAAGGGCTGCAGGCTTCCATCGACGGCATACCGGATCTCTTGGAGGAAAACCTAAGGCAATTCCGTTTTCCTGGTGGTAATCCTTCACCGCCACTTGCTGAAACTCGTAATCGCCCTGATCGCAGGATAGTACCGGCAATGCATCCAAGGGCCATTCCTGAGGAAGGGTGCTCCAGTGAGGAGGAAATCGACGGCATAATCTTCCAACACCCGACCTGGCGGCGATTGAGTAGATCGAACGGATCGAGAATTCAAGATGCGGGTTGATATTCCTAGCTTCAATGGCCAACTACACATTGAGGATTTCCTCGATTGGCTTTCTGAAGTTGAGCGATTTTTCGACTATATGGACATCCCTGAAGCAAAGAAGGTCAAGCTTATGGCCTACAAGCTGAAAGGAGGAGCTTCAACTTGGTGAAAACATCTGCAACTCGCGCGAACCAAGCAGACGAAAGCACCAATCCGCACCTGGCAGCAGATGAAGCAGCTACTACGTGCCCGATTCCTTCCTAGCGATTACGATCAGGTATTATTCCAACAATACCAAAATTGTCGACAAGGTAGTCGGTCGGTGAGAGAATACGCAGAAGAATTTTACCGCCTGGCGGCGTGTAACATCCCGGATTTTTGCCAACCTGGGATTAGACGTCCTTAGGCAATGGGTCGCTCCTAACACCTCATTAACTTGTCAGAACTAAATCCCAAAGTCTAAAGTCGCCTTTGAACCCATTTCCTTCACAAATCTCACCCTTCACCACCTTGTTCTTTCAATTTTCCTAAGTACTTGCACCCCTAGACACTGTCTTAAACTAGCTAAGTAGTATAACTTGGATCACTTTATATACAAACTACAAATGACTAAGTACCACCTCAGACAAAAATCTTACAAGACTAAATCCTTTAGAAATGAGACAAAGTAACTAAGTGTTAAACTAGATTAGCTACGAAATCCGTTTGAATCGCTTTAAATACGATCTGCAAGACCCAAAACTTGTAGAATCATTGACGCTAGGTTACCCTAAAATCTCGAATCAAACTCATTACCCGGCTGCTCTCGGGAGCATCTCGAAACTCCGTATCTGATCTGGACCGAGACATCGTGAGTCCGAATAATATGAGGTTAAGGACTTAGGACCGCCTCGCTGGGCTTGACAACCATCTCGGAAATCAAATCCAGATAGTGTCCCACGGCTGTTCGCTTGAGTCCGGAGCGAGAGAGTGTGAAAACACTTATTTCTTTCCAAAATAAATATCTTGAATAGTAATCGAGACTCGTCGCTTGCGGATCAAGATAAGCAACAGGGCACCATCAGAATCTGACCAAATTATACCCTCGGATCAGGAAAATTTTCATACACATTTACATGTACTCGGAATCTTCGATCGAGATCCGCTGACCGTTGAACTGAAACTGGTCCGCCACGCGTGATCTGAGAACCTTACTGGAACGAAAACTTAATGGAACATAGATCCGGTGTTAGTGAGCTTAAGTCCGACCTCTGGCTCAAAGAGGCCCGCCAGAAGTCCTCCGTTGAGCTGAAACAGCTCCACTTTGGCTATAACCCAAGTATACCTTGACCTTAGGTCTATTTCGGTGAAGTTTTAGGCTATATAAGGACCTTAAACCCTCTCCCATTTCAGCCATACGAATTTGGATTTGAGAGAGAGAAAGTGTGGGAGTTGTGGGAGGATCTCCCTGCCACTCTTCCCTGCTGCTATCCATGCTCCACCGCTCCGTTCTAATCGCTTTTCCGGCGATTCCAGCTCCGTTTCTAGGTAAGAAACCCTAACCCTAATCTGTTTTAGGGTTGTATAGGTTGTAGGTTATGAAATAGCTAACCTATTTCGTTCTCTAGGTTGCCAAACTGCCGAATACGGAAGCTTAGCAAACCTATCGACTCCGTTACGATTCTACGACAAAAGGTGCGGACTTTAGGTGTATAGGTTATGGTTTTCAATGTCAGATAATGATAGATTCATTATCTACATGCAATTGCACATGTACAAAGTGCTTTCCGTTTTCTGTTTCGATTAAAGTTGTAGAATATGGAATTTTACATATTCTAGGTATTCGTAGAAAATACCGTATACGTATATTTTTTGGAAATGTGTTTGCCATGATTATTTGTTGTATGGATATACGATATATGGATAAAATACTTGCTTGGCGAAAGGATTCGCCTAAATACATGTTTTACTAATATACACTGTATGTAGAAATATTGTATTGTAAAAGTACCGTATACATGTATATTTTAGAGATGTGTTTGCCATGATTAATTGTTGTATAAATATATTGTGTACATAAAATACTTGCTTGGCGAAAGGATTCGCCCTAATACATGTTTGTTAACATACTCTATGTATGTTGAAATAGTGTATGTTAAGTGTTTGTGAAAATGCTTGTGTGAGCAAGTGTTTGAATGTTGATGCCTTAGGAGAGTGTTGAGATGGGATTCTCAACTACCCTAGTGACATATATGATTACCTCCATGAGGTTGTTTACTTAAACCGCTTACTTGCAATATATGTGTTTGTATTCCTATTGACGTAGTGCTTTACAACATGCCTTATATCATGCTTTATAACATGCTTTATAACATGCCTACTAGCATGTTTGAATTACTTTGTTTATCATGCTTTACTCCACATGCTATGGATGAGAATTGATTGAGTTTGGGACTATGTCTATAGTCCAGACAATCGGTACCAGATTGGAGATTGTGGTTGAGTTTCATGTCACCACGTAAGATGTGTTTGACGAACCCGAGTCGTATGTCAGTTGGCGACAGTGGTTAGGCCACGCGAAGTGCTTATGCACTTCATGTCGTCTAATTGATTGTGCGCTCGAGCTAGTCAGGCTCGTCATGTAACCCGATTTGTCTAATGTATGTTCACCATGTTTGGTCGCTACTGCTTGAACCTAGGGTACCAAACTTACCAGTGAAAACCCTTTTAACCATGGTACCTCGATCCGCTAAGACTCGTGAGCCGGGCATGGTGGTATGGGACACCGTGGTGGTCGAGTTGTCACCACGCCGGGGCCACGTGCCTCCCCGTAGTGACCGGTGAGCAACCGGACTCGTGAGCCGATTATGGTGGTATGGGACACTATATTCGTCTTTGTCGGCCTACATTGATAAGGTGATGGGGAGTGGTGCAACGAATCAGCAACAAGCCACAGCAGCCCTTTTAGTAGTGACCTCGAGCATACTCGAAATCGCGGTGAGCTTTAGAGTTTTGCCGCGGTATATAGAGTATGAACCAGGCTCATTTTCGTATAGTGATGAATCGTTTAAGAAGTGATGGGGAGTGGTGTAACCTTTGTGCGTAATGACCTGGCAGCCTTTGCGAAGAACCAGAAAACACACCATCGTCTCGATATTAAATAGGATCGACGACCCTAGAATGGATCATGTTTGGGAATGATCTGAGGAGGTACCTTAGTTTCCCAATCCTGTTTCTTTGAAATGGACTAATAACAACTCGGTAATCATGCTCACCATGCATTGCATGTGCCTGGAAGATGTGGAGCACCGAGGGAAGAAAGCATACGTGCGAACGTGAGATGGTGTCGCACGAGGGAGGGTGTGGTGAGGGCATACATCATGTCATTCATACTTGCATTAATAAGAGTAGTTAGAAGTGTTTGATTGTACTGCTTTATCATTACTGCTTGACTGAGTCGATAACATGTTAACCTATGCTTTATTGTTCCACTGAGTTAGCTACTGACTCCCACGTTACGGGATGGTGTTTCGAACACCCACTAGACATTGTCTGATTTCAGATGGCAACGCTACTTCTGAGGCGGAGTCGGACCTTTGCAATGACTATGATGCCTGCTTGTATTGGTTGTCTTCTGGCGGCTTCATGTGAGCCGTGTCCTGATCGACAGGGCTTTCTGGGATATTGACTAGAGGACCTTACACATTTGGTATATTTTAGGATTGTACTTGTAATTGCTTAACCTGGTAATGTTATCACACTCTGAAGACTCATCATAGTTCATATATTTTATCTATCTATCATAGTCTTCCGCTTGCAAATTTAACTGTATCTGGAGTATGATATGCTGTTTTGGCTTAATCTCACTCATGTTCACTACTCTAATACAGTCAACATTCAATCATCATTCATTTTGTTGCATAAGTGATGTTCTGGAACTCGAGAGTTGAGTTACTACTCGACCCTCGATTTTCGGGATGTTACACGGCGCGTAACAATTTGGTCGAGACTGAATCGCAGCAAGTCTCCCGATTCAACGGTGGATTGCGTATGGCTATCCAGGATCGGGTCCAGATGCAGTCCGTCTGGACGATGAATGATGCGATCAAGTTGGCTACTCCGGTAGAAGCGCAACTTGAACGTCCTAACACACGAACCTATCCTACTGCAAGGATCCCTGTGGCAGGTCTGCCCTAGGGAACTGCACAGCCCAAGGGGAAGGACCACGCACTCAACCTCCTATGTCTGAGAACCGAGATCAGGCTAGACCCCAAAGGGGCATATCGATTGCTGCTGGTCCAAGTAGAATCCCGAACCCTTAAGCTCGGCCATAGCCCGACAACTGCTATCGTTGTGGTCAACCAGGCCACCTATCAAATACTTGTCCTCAGCAAAAAGTGGCAAACCTCGCCATCAATGATGGTAATGTTGATAACGCTTATGAAGATCCAGATATTGAAGAACAAGAGCATACCACCGAGAACGAGGCTGATGATTCAGGTTGGGTTCAGCGAGATTACAGCGAGTCGCACGTCGTGAGGCGACTATTATATGCGCTAAGAAAAGAAGTGCATCCACAGCGACATAACATCTTCCGCACTAGGTGTACGGTGAATCAAAAGGTTTGTGACGTGATCATTGACAGTGGGAGCAGCAAGAACATCGTATCCAAGGTCATGGTGGAAAAATTACAATTGAAAATGGAGCGTCATCCCTCTCCATATATAATCGGTTGGATCAAGAAGGTCAACGAAATAAAGGTAACTGAACGGTGCACCATATCCTTTTCAATTGGCAAACACTATAAGGATGAAGTAGTATGCGATGTGGTTGACATGGAAGCATGTCACATACTATTCGGTCGGCCCTGACAATCTGACCGTGACGCCACTCATAAAGGGCGAGATAACATATATATCTTCGTCAAGGACGGCCAGAAGACCATATTGGCCCCTATGGATCCAGAGGGACCACCTGAAACTTCTAAAGTGGAGGGCCGTTTTCTCTTAACCATATGGGACTTCGTGGAAGAATCCAAAGAAACAGGACAGACTTATGCATTAATTGTAAAAGGGGAAGAACTCGAGCCTACCATCATCCCTGAAAGACTAAGGCCCTTGCTACATGAATTCAAAGAAATCTGGCCTGATGACCTTCCCGATGGGCTACCCCTCATGTGGGATACCCAACACCATATCGACTTTGTCCCTGGGTCCAGTTTACCTAATCGTCCTCATTATCGAATGAGTCCGAATGAGTGCGAGATTCTGCAGGGACAAGTAGAGGAGTTGATCCGTAAGGGTCTTATTCGAGAAAGCATGAGTCCATGTGTTGTACCAGCTTTATTAACTCCAAAGAAATATGGGAGTTGGCGCATGTGTGTCGACAGCCGAGCCATCAACAAAATTACCATAAAATACAGGTTTCCTATACCACGGTTGGACGATATACCGGACATGTCAGAGGGTACAAAAATATTCTCTAAATTGGACCTAAGGAGCGGCTACCATCAGATTCGAATACGGCCGGGTGATGAGTGGAAAACGGCCTTTAAGACCAAGGAAGGATTATACGAATGGATGGTCATGCCCTTCGGTCTTTCGAATGCGCTTAGCACATTTATGAGATTGATGAACCAAGTTCTGAAACCTTTCATTGGGCGGTTCGTTGTGGTTTATTTCGATGATATTTTGATATACAGTCAAGACGAAACCACCCATATGGAACACCTCAAGAAGGTCCTTCAAGTGCTCACTAAAAATAAATTGTATCTCAATTTAAAAAAGTGCAGCTTCATGACTGATAGCCTATTGTTTCTGGGTTTTGTCGTAACATCCACGGGCATTCGAGTGGATGAGGAAAAGGTGAAGGCAATCAGAGAATGGCCGGTTCTCACAAATATTCACGAAGTGCGAAGTTTTCATGGACTGGCGACATTCTATCGTCGGTTCGTGAAAATTTTCAGTACAATTGTGTCACCAATCACAGATTGCATGAAGAAAGGACAGTTTCAGTGGACTGACGAAGCCGACAGGAGCTTTGTCGAAATCAAGCGCAGATTATCCACGACCCCGGTTCTTGTACTTCCCAACTTCGACAAACTGTTTGAAGTCGAATGTGATGCCTCGTATGTCAAAATTGGGGAAGTTTTGTCTCAAGAAGGTAGGCCGGTAGCCTTCTACAGTGAGAAACTTAGCGATGCACGCAAGAAGTGATCTATTTATGAGATCTAGTTATACGCAGTGGTTCAGGCACTGCGACACTGGCGACATTATTTGATTCAAAGGAAATTCATACTTTACACGGACCATCAAGCTCTCAAATTCATTAATAGTCAAGCTAACATTAACCGTGTGCATGCTAGATGGATCTCGTTTTTGTAGGAATTTATGTTCGTACTAAAACACAAGTCAGGGCAACAGAACAAAGTAGCCGATGCACTGAGTCGCCGTGTAACTTTGTTAGTCACTATGAGCAATGAGGTTGTCGAGTTCGAGCGCCTCAAAAACATATATGCCGATAACGACGACTTCAAGGACACATGGGTTAGATGCCAAGAAGGTCACCCCGGCAACTTGCATATGCAAGACGGGTTCCTTTTCAAGGGAAATCGATTGTGCATCCCGAACAATTCGCTAAGGGAACAGATAATTCAAGAGTTACATGGAGGTGGCCTCAGTGGACACCTTGGGTGAGACAAGACGCGAGCTCTTGTGGAAGAACGGTATTACTGGCCGCAATTGGTACGTGATGTGGGAAAGGCAGTCCAACGTTGTTATATTTGTCAGACTGCCAAGGGGCAATCTCATAATATGGGCCTCTACACCCCGTTACCCGTGCCTGACGGCCCTTGGGAGGATTTATCTATGGACTTTGTGCTTGGTCTCCCACGAAAACAATATGGCATGAATTCGGTGTTCGTGGTATTAGATCGTTTCTCCAAGATTGCGCACTTTATTCCATGCAAGAAGACTCTCGATGCAACACACGTGGCGAATCTATTCTTCAGAGAAATTGTGCGTCTACACGAGGTTCCCAAGACTATTACTTCTGATCGTGACACGAAGTTCATAAGCCACTTTTGGCAGACTTTGTGAACTCGATTCGATACACGACTTCAGTTCAGCACCTACCACCCACAGACTGACGGTCAAACTGAGGTTGTGAATTGTACGTTGGAAAACCTCCTTCGATGTATTTCAGGAGAAAAACCGAAGCAGTGGGATTTGGCTTTGTCTCAAGCGGAGTTTGCATTCAACAACATGGTGAACCGCTCGACAAGGAAATCCCCGTTCTAAGTTATTTACGGAAGAGCACCTCGCCACACACTAGACTTGGTCCCTCTGCCCAAGCTCCCAGGTATGAGCATTGCAACAAAACATATGGCTGACAAGATCATGGGCATTCATGCGGAAGTACAAACCAAGCTACATGGCTCGAACGAAAAGTACAAGGAGCAAGCGGACAAGCATCGGCGACAAAAAGTGTTCGAGGTGGGCGATCAAGTAATGGTCCATCTGCGCAAAGAACGATTTTCGACCGGAACGTACAACAAGTTGAAGAATAAAAAGATTGGACCGGTACCAATCATTCGAAAGATCAATGACAATGCTTATGTTGTTGATCTTCCAGATGACATGGTGATCTCACGGACTTTCAACGTCGCGGACCTGACCGAGTATCATGAACCAGCGCAGGATGAGAACTTGAGGACGAGTTCTTTTGAAGTGGAGGGGACTGATGTAGAGCGGGTCGCGGACAGTTTCATGGCCAAGATGGATCAGAAAAGACCCGGTCGACGACAGAAGTGATCTGGACCGTCGGACCTTAGATCGGGCATATCTCACAATCCGGAATGAGTTATCTGACGTAAAATATATGATTTTGGGGTAGAACGAGCTACTTTAGCCAACCAACCCTGCTATGCTGGGTTGTGACGCCCGGAATTGCAAAAAACCCCTGGATCGACGGTCATTTCCCTGTTTTAATTTCGTTTTTACTATAAATAGTAAGTTTTAGTTTGATTATAACTCTTCATCCGTCGGGCTTTAGGAGTTGCGCCCAACATGAAAAGAGCTTAGAATAATTAGGAGAACGGTTTGGTGAAGCCAAATAGGACACTTACTATTTTTGGCCGAAAACCTTGTGCACTAGTAGATATCACGACCGTCTATAAATAGTAAGTTTACTATTTATAGTAAGTCATGATTTCTAAGAGTTTTAGTTGTAGTTTGATTCTGATTTCTTTCCCATTGCTTGGTACCCCTATTTAAAGGGTTGTGAACTCGTTTTTATTCATTCATTAATCAATTTCAAATTTATTAGAATTTATTTCTATTTTATGCTTTCTTTCCTCGTGGATTCGAGAAGTCTCTGTGAGGAGTCCAGAGAAGTTCCGTGGATTCGGAATACTTATCCTCTTGAGGAAGACAGTGCTCGACCTCACGTCCTCCCCTGCGTCAAAACCTTAAAGAGGAGGAGATTGTGGAGTATATTAATCTTCATGCAAGAGAAATATGTAGGCAAAAAGGATCTAGAAGTGAGCTCCTAAGGGCGAGTTCTCTAGATCAGCAAAATTTTCAATTAGGATCAAGGCTGACAATGTGCATCACCAGCTCCTGAGCATTTCTTTCATGTGTTAAGTAGGCAAAGGAATCGATCAATCATCTATCTATGGAGTGTGTGAGTGGCTTCTGAATTTTGTGGGCTTTTTTCTGTCCTTTTTAGGTGGGTTGGGTTCTCCAAGTGAAAAAATTCTGGCCTTCTAAAAGGCAGCAAGGAGGCCCTTTCAAGGAAAGAGGCAATGTACTTCAACAAATACTTCCTCATGCATATATCATAGGGCATTTGGAAAGAACAGATTATAAAGGTATCGTTGTTACAAAGGGTCAGCCGTTACCCGATCTTGATTTGGTCGCTTTCTCAACGTGCTTTTGACCCAGCTGAATTTGTTCACATGGCCTTGAGAATGCACACCTATCGCAGACCTTGCCACTGCATAGAGTAATAAGGAGATAAGATTCACCTATGGGACTGGGTATACTTACACAATGACTAGATTGGAATCAATCCGTTGCTTGTATGTAATTGGTCTTGCAGCATGCCTGGCTCAATTCACACACCATGGATGATCAAGCATTCGTCGTCTGCATGATTGTCAAGGGGAATCCATCTGATCAATGAGTGATCCATCCCCACTACAATATATAGGCTTACATTTGGGTACGGATCTGATTGTGCCGATCTCTGTGAGCCTCATCCCAGTCATCTCATTAATCAAGATGGAGATCCATCTCATATGTACATGCATCTCAATATGAATCACTCCTGTCATGCATACCTACACAATGGTCTACACTGTGCGAGAAGTGGACAAAACCTTTTAACTGACGAATATTGACCACATCTCTTCACGATGGGCAATTTGAATCTGTGTGCACATGTTATCCTAAAACGATCAAATCCATACATATAAACTCAAATATTGGAAAATCTCAATATAATCCAATGAATAAATACGTACATGTGTTGATAATGGTATGATGGGCTGCACAAAGTCTAACAGTGAATACATCAAGAGAGCTTGACATTGAACCTAGCTTCCATCCTTCAGCTGACGGGTGGAAGTTGAAGAGTTTTTTGCTTCCCAGAGAGAGAAAAGAATCTTTGTATCATAGATCATTAGATGCTAGGTAACTTTCTGCTTTTCCTCTTTTTTGATGGCTTTAGTAAATCGGTGGTTATCTCTATATAAAAAATTAAAAAAAAAAAATTTTAAAAAGTCAAATGCTGGGTGACTGATTGTTCATAAACTTCATGGATGACAACCTGTGTTTTGGATTGTTATAATTGCAAATGGGAATTCCTTCCCGTTGTTGTAGTTCTATCATCTTTAATACAAGTATCCATTACCCATTAAGAAATCATCCTATCAAATCATGTGACTTCTTTTTTCATTTCCAAGTTCCTATGGGAAATTTTACTTGAGTGCATTGCTCTCCTTTCAGGCGAATTATATGGTTAGGGGATTTGAATTACAGAATCAACTTATCATATGATAAAACACGAGAACTCATCTCTAGGAGAGCTTGGTCCAGCTTGAGTGAGAGTGACCAGGTGAGTTAACTTACCCTGTGCATTGCAAACACAAACCCATGGAATGGAAACTAGAATACTTCCTGATGTTTCCTTTTTCCAGTGACTCTTGATCCACCTGATTAATTTCTGAATTCTGACGTTGATTGATGACTGTCCTGAAGATATTTTGCCATCTTGTGACAGCTGATACGAGAACTAAAGAAAGGTCGTGCCTTTGATGGGTGGTCAGAAGGTACTTTAACTTTCCCGCCAACATACAAATATGAGTTTAATTCAGAGAAGTATGTTGGAGAGGATCCAAAGGCCGGAAGGCGTACTCCAGCTTGGTATGTCTCTAATAGTCATTGCTTATCCGTTTTGATTGGTTTATCTATCTGATTCTTTTTCATGTTATCTCTGTTGTTGGATTTCATCTGTTCATTTGTTTGTCCATCCACTCATTGATTTGGAGTGGTGTGTGCCTGTTTGAGTCTGAATTTGGAGAACACCCATAAACTGCAAATACTCGTATACTTAGAGAGAATGCCCATAAATGGAAGGTAGTTGATGTCATCAATGCATGCAATGGTGATGTATGTGGGTTCCCATACGTAGCCTATGAAACTATAATTAGCACACGTCCAAACAGACATCTAGGGCCTGTTTGGATACCACCAAATAAGTTACCTTTTAACTTGTTAAGTGATTAAGTTACTTTTTTCACTTAAGTTAGTTTGGAAGCATCATTGTAAAAGTAACTAATGTGTTAAAAGTAACTTATCTCAATAAGTTTTTTTTTTTTTTTTTTTTAAGCTTTTTAACTTATTACTTTTCTACTTCTCTCTTTCACGGTCCATGTCAAAGGAGGCTCCACATGATGGACCGTCCACATCAAAGGTGGGGCTACGATGGACCGTCCACATCAAAGGTGGGCCTCACATGATGGATGACCCCTCTTAATGTGGACCGACATAATGGATGGTCCACATCAAAGGTCGGCAACCCAGATCCAAAGCAGGATGGTATGATGGACAACCCACTTCAAAGGTGGGGGCCCACATGATTGATGGTCCACATCAAAGGTGAGCTCCACATGATGGGCAATGGACATTGAAGCTAGGTCCCACATGATGGATGGCCCACAACAAGGTGGCCCCACATGATGGACGGTCCACATCAAAAGTCAGCCCCTAATGATGAATAGCCCACATCCAAGGCAGGCCCTGCATGATGGGCAACCCACATTGAAGGTGGGGCCCACATGATGGACAGTCCACATGAAAGGCGGGCTCCACATGATGGGCAATTAATAATGGTGGGCCCCACATGATGGATGGTCCACATCAAAGGTTGGCCCTAATGATGAGTGGCCCATATCCAAGGCGGGCCCCGCATGATGGATGGGCCTCATCGGAGGTGGGGCCCACATGTGGTCTACATCAAATGTAGGCTCCACATGATGGGCGGTGGATATTGAAGGTGGGGCCCCACATGATGGATGACCAACATCAAAGGCGGGCCTTACATAATGAATAGTGCATATTAAAGGTCGAATCCTAATAATGAATGGCCCACATCCCCCTCATGATGGACGGCTCACATCAAAGGTGAGGCATACACAATGAACAGTCCACGTCAAAGGTTAGCCCCACATGATGGACGATGGATGTGAGGAGGACCAAACAGACGTGAGGGATAATTACTTATGATGTTGGAAACCAAACATGCTTTTCTACTTTTTGGCTGATAAGTATTTGCTAAATAAGTAGAAACCAAGATAAGCTACTTTTTTTTTTTTTTTGGTTAGCTTGTTAGTACACCCACTGTCAGTTCACACTTCACTATTAGCCACCCCCATACCAAGACCTCAGTGTTGAAACGAGGTATCTCTCACTCAGTTTACCACTTCAGCTATGGATCAGGGTGTACCAAGATAAGCTACTTATGGCATAAGTAGCTTATCTAAAGTAACTAACGATCCAAACGCCCCCTTAATGTTAGGAGGGGGAGTCGGTCCAATGCCAACAGAGGCTTGGAAGGTACTGCACTTCCATCTCATTACCACACACGTGGAATACATGGATTAGATGGGACCCATTCATTCAATAGGTCCAATAGCGTGCCACCGACCAAAAAAAAAAAAAATGTTTGGATGCTCCTAACGCTTGAATCAGCAATTGCTTGCACTCAGTGAGAAAAGGGTTCATTTATTTGGTGGCAAGGATCATTTGATCAAGGCTTTTTCTATTAGTGGCCAACAAATGGCATAAACTGGATGATGCATGATTTGGATCATTATACACATATCACATGGACAATACACAATGCAGAAGTAGGACACTTCCATGCCTTAGGAAGCATCTGATATCTTTCCATTAAAAAAAAAAAAAAAAAAAACTGCGAGCTATAATCAAATGTAAAAACACTGTCTCTTGATAAAAAGAAAAAGAGAATACATGAATATGAAAATATATATATATATATATATATATATATATATATATATATATATATATATATATCTTAAAGAATATTTAAAATGATTTATGGGGTTTTCCATGATTGTATGCATGGACATGCATACTTCTACCAAACATGCATGTGAACTATGTTAGGGGAAGACATCTTTTGCTAAATATCTTGTGTAAACTACTTTTACTCTTACCTCTATGTCCATGTTTTTTTATGAATCTCTCAAGTCTTGCATCTGTTTGGTTAGGATGGTGACATTTTTGCATTTGGACAATTAGAGTTACGTGTACATGTGTATTTTGTGCCATATACGGGCTGTTTGTATTTGGGTAAAGTTGTGTTGACGAGGAGTCGGAGCAACTGTACATCATCCATGGTTTGTCAACCCCCTTGTGCATGGGAAGAATGCACTTTTGGACCAGTAGTCATGGATATATGATCATTAGACCATGGATTGGATATCTCTATTGGAGAGTTGGAGCTACTTGCTAGTGACCCGTTAAGGTTTTAGTGTACATGAAGATCACACTTGCGCACATGTGTGACAGGTTCTAGTCTACCACTTGTGCAACCATCCAAGTTCAAGCATCCCACATGTGTATATGTGCCATCATCAATCTTCAAGCACTAAAAAATGCATCACATGTCAATGTGCACATGTTTCAAGTGTGCACCTGCACATGTGTAAATGTGCCACCAACCAATCTTTCAGTTCTCCACATGTGTCACAATCTATCCTATCAATTTTCTAGGGCAACAAACAAGCGATGGAACAACTGGTCAGCAACAACATGCCGTGACCAACTAGGCTGACAACATGTCGTTGATTGCTAATTGTAACACAGATTTGCCCAAATGCAAACAAGCCATAGGGACACAAAGTAGTGAAATAAATATGAGCAATTTCAATCCCTTTCTTTCTCAGGCTTAAAGAAATTGAAACAATGAATGATGAAAGCCGACCTAGATAGCAGGGACAAGACTACTGATGATGGATGTACCCTGCCACTTTACTTAAAGATTATTTATATAACGCATAGTTCTAAACTCGATGACTCGGCTCGAAACTCAGTCGAGTCAACTCAATCCAAGTCTCTTGGAAACTCGCTGACAAGTTTGACTCGGGCAGGACTCGACAAGAGTCGTCGAGTTGACTCGAAAACTTGGTCGACTTGACATGACTCAGTGTGGCCTGATCAAATCATGCAGCCAGTTATTTAGTTTCTTTTTCTTTTTCAAAATAAAAAATAAGGGAGGAGAGTTGATCAAGAGATCTTCTCGAGAGAAAATAGACCCATTACAAGTGACTATTAGATGCATTTGTGTTTTGTTAGGGATATTTTTTATATTACCACTATTTCCAAATATATTAAATTTTTAACACAACCTCCATACTTGATAAAGTGTCGAGTCAAGTCGAGTGAAGACTAAATCGATTCTTTGAGTTGACCTGACCCGGCTGAATATCAAGTGAGTTGAGTTTTCAAGTTTTTGAACTATGGTATAACGATCCAACTTACCATTCATTTCTCCATGAACTACTAAAAAGCATGATTATGAATATTAAAATTATGAAAATGACCACCGGATATTCATTTATGGATAGAACTACCAAAAAAACATGCACAAAACTGGCATGTCTTACCCTTTAGAAAAGGATCCCACTTGACATCATGTTTCCATATCTTTATTCACTTGAATTTAATAAATGATCCCACATGACATCGTGTTTCCATTTTTTATTCACTCGAGTGGGAGTGCTTGTTGTCCGTTCAGGTGTGACCGCATTCTCTCATTTGGAAAGGGGATTAGACTATTGAATTATAAGAGGGTCGAGCAGAAGCTTTCAGATCATCGTCCTGTGGCTGCCACTTTCACGGCCGAGGTTGAGGTCTTCTGTCATAGGAAGCTTCAAAGAGCTCTAACATTCACAGACGCAGAGCTAGAAAATGGCGATGTTATATCAGAGATGGATATTGATGCCGGCATGAGCCGTTTGAGGCTTGGAGAGGTCTGTTTTCTGCCTATATAAGAATTACATAACTGCCATGTGGACCACTGGGTTAAAAATCAATCCTGACCACTGGGTTGCTTGTTGTCCACCTGAATCCTGGCTTGCCTGCATGGCCATTTATGGGGAGCTTTTCTAAGCCCACGTGCACCTCTCTCTGCATCGGGCACTTTTGTCAGACATTCAAGCCATGCATCTGATGGGCCCCATGTTAAAAAAATAGGCTGTCACACGTATGAAAAGAATGGACGGTTTGAAAGAATTTGATGAATGTCCACCTTCTATGTATACATGACCGGCTTGTTGAGTTGACCGACCTGTTGCTTGGGCCAGGTCATCTATACGGTAGTGCCCAGTGCCCACCTAATACACGGCTCAGATGTCCAATACGTGTCGGGTTGGCATATGTCTGTAAGTAGAGAGATGCTGAGGCAATTTGCCCAAGGAAAGATCAAAGATGTGATTCCCAACAGAGATGCTGATAATGAGGCACACGTGTATGATCCAGGCTACTCATCATGTGGGGCCCACTGTGAAAACATGCCCAATGCCAAAAAAGCCAAAGCTGGTCCACTTTCCAAGTGGACCACATGGGTGCCTTAACTTTCAATTTTTCTCACACACATGTTGGCCCACCTGATTAGCGCTTTGCAATGTTTAGGCCAGGCGCCCTGCTGGATGAGTGGCCAGGATTTCACGGACGCATGCCCGTGACTCACATCTTCAATCTCTTCCCTCCTGAGTGGCACTTCTCATGTCTAAATCAATGCCCGGCTAGTAAGACTCACTTCTCTAAATCTCCCAACCGATAATAAACTAAGAACTCAATTATTTTCTGTTCCTGTGCAGGAATTCTCTGGGTGGGAACGTTAGGACGGTGTGGCCTGCTGGGCAAACCTGAAGATACACCAAGGGACTGAAGATACACCAAGGGAGAAGCGGGGTGAGTCCACACAACTATCTCAGTTCAATACATTTTTGTTCATGAGATCCAACGGAGGAAATCACCCATTACTTCAGGTCCATCCCTAATCGATGATGTATATTGTTTTTTGTTGAATTTGTATATTCGAAACTCCTGATTGATTTCTCAAGAATGTAATTGATAGATCCCCCTTTCCACTACAAGATTGTCCTCTGAACCCAATCAAATACATCCAAACAAGAGACCTTATGGTTGGTTGATGGCTGTCCAATCGCCTGTAACTAATTTTTCTAATGAACTCAGAAGTTTCGTAAAATAAAACACAAAATTTAAAATAAAATAAAATAAAATAAAAATCAGAGAATGAAAAGTTTGGGTTTAATATGGTTTGGACTAAAAAAAAAATTGGGAGTGAAAAAAGGCCATATTTGTGAATATGAGTGTATTTATTATATATGAAAAGGTTAAAATAGAATACCATGAGTGAAATAATTAAATTTTCTATGAATAATGTATATAGATACTTGGATGGTTCTCTTTGACTCTCAAATTCTTCCTTTCTCAAATAATCCACATATAAATCAGTCAATCTCTATTAAAAAACTTCACCTTCTATTCGATTTTGTAAATGGGTGGTGACTGGCAAAAATCAAGCAAGCCTGATTTTATGTTTTTTTCCAGCTCTGGACCTAAACTGGGATTATGCATCTAATGATTTGAGTGCATTTGGCATACACATCACAGTGAGCCCTGCCAAAATTCACGTCCTGCCTCTTCGACCATACGAAAAAGAAAAAAAAAAGGAATTGCATCGAATGTTGCTCTTGATTTTGATGGGGGCTACCATGATGTTTATGTAAGATCCGCTCTAACCATTTATTTAGTCTCATATTAGGCCTAGAGATGAAAAAAATCAGGTTGATCTATGATTTTGATGGGCTACACCAAGAGAAACAGTTTGTGAGAGAGATGTGCACCCTTGATTTTTGGAGGGCCCATTGCTATAAGTATATGAAATCCACTCCAACCATTAGATTTCACCCAAAATTTTAAGCCTTTGGCCAAAAAATATTCCCCTTTGTGATTCGTTTGGGCCACACTAATGGAAATAGTTTGAAAGGTGCACACTGTTTCCAATCTTGTGGTCTACTTGAATCACACATGGAGCTGATTTTTGGGCACTTGGCCTAACATGGGGTGATGTATCTGGTGGTTGGGGTGGATTTTACATAAACATCATGGCCACGAACTTGTTTGCTGATATGAATTAGGTAGTTTTTTTTCATATTTATATTAGTTTTTTTTTTTTTTTTTTGAAATTTCTTATACCTATATCTCAAAATCCAATAATTCTGTCAGTGTGGGGCTTTTGGCGTGTTGGTTAGGTTCTTAATAATTGGTATCAGAGCTAACACCATGTCCTCCTGTGTGAGAAAGGCTACCTAGGATGTCGGCTATAGAGCGTGGTGGAATGTTATGATCTCAATATTCCAATAGTCCCAGGGCTTTTAGTGTATTGGTTAGATTCTTAACATCCAACCAACCTTTACTGCCACTGTAGCCCTCCCCCATACTCTCTCTCTCTCTCTCTCCTCCCCCCGAGGTGGGAGGATTAGGCGGGTGCCATTCACCCTTTCCATCATGTCATTTGCCCCATGCTAGGCCTAGGGCCCAAATTTCAGCCCCATCTATGATTCCGGTCGTCCACATGATTGGAAACAATGCGATGGGGGCAATGCTCACCCTCTAAACCGTTTTCTTCCACTGGCTCACCTGAGTCATAAATGGCCTGATTTTTGGGCCTCATGCCCAACGTACATTTGATGGTAAATTGTGGTGTTGAACCAGATGGGACTCGATCAAGATTGAATCATCAATCTATGATCACAAGCCCATGCTAATCGAATGCAGATTAGGTGCAACCCCGGATCCTTGCTCATGCTTTGGTGGTACACTCACAAGAGTTTCGACACAAGGTCATGGGTTCGAGTACCCATTGTGGTGAAATCACACTATGGTAAGATTGCAGATGTAAGAAGAAGGAAAAAAAAAAGGCCACGTAAGTTGTGGTCCCTACTCATGCCTTGGGGCCTGTTTGGCCAGACTGATCCCAGGGTATTAGGAGGGATGGGATCGCAATATCCCGGGATATGCATGACGAGCCAAACAGACCTGGTGAACTTGTCTCGGGATATAAGCAATCCCATGTATCTTAAAACAATCCACTGACAGCACCATCATTACCTTAAAATTGATCCCATTCCTTGGTTGGACAGATTGGAAGGTAAAATCTCAGGATATTCCAGGCGTGCCAAACAGACCCAGTGAACTTGTCCGGGATATAGCAATCCCATGGATCTTAAACCAATCCACTGACACCACCATCATTACCTTAAAATCCATCCCATCCCTCCTAATCCCATGTGATTAGCCCGGCCAAATAGGTAGACTCTCAGGAGTTTCAATTGTGGTGAAATCAGGTGGGCCACATAGCCATTCAAGAACACAGGTGGGCCCACTTGAGTTTTGTATAGGCCTGATTTTCTTTTTTTTTTATATTTTCTTTTTTGGAACAAAGGAGAGCATGAGGAGGCGCAGATGATAGGAGGATGGGATGTCGTGCAAACATCCCAGTGGGCCCCACAAATCGTGTTTTAAGTTTACCCTACAAAGCTTAGCAGTAGATCCTGCTTCATCAAGGGTAGAACACCTACACACATCTTAGATAATCAACACTAATACCGTACTAATATATAACAGAACAACAACAACAACTACCACAACATAGACATCAACGACAACGACAATAACTACTACAAGGAAACGACGACGACGACGATGACAAAGAGGAAGAAGAAGAAAACCATAGTCCTGATATGCTGCACTACTAGTACTAGCATTAATAGTATAAACACATCTTCATTTCAGTCTAATGCTGCTGCTCCAGCTTCTTCTTCTTCCTCCTTTCATTCTCGGCACTTTTAACAGAACCGCTATTTCCACCGCCGCTGCCACCTGCAGCACCACTACCAGCACCAAACCCGATCCCCGCACCTCCACCGATTCCAGCACCACCGCCAATCATCGGCATTCCACCAATCGTAGTGCTGCCTCCGATTCCTGCACCACCTCCAACTCCAATCCCTCCACCTATTCCTTCCAAACCACCACCACCGTTGTTGCTGCCACTCCCTCTACCCATTCCTCCTTCGCCACTGGGCCCACCTAATTCTCCGCCGTCCCCACCAAATCCATATCCAGCTCCTCCACCTACACCAGCGGCAACAAACCCTCCGCCACCTTCACCCATTCCTCCGCCCGGACCACCACCACCACTACCACCCATTCCTCCGCCAATTCCGCCGGCACCACCACCACCGACTCCGCCATGCTTTCTTCCTTTCTTCTCATGGTGCTTTCCGCCACCATCTCGGCCGCCTCCGCCAATCGCACCACCTTTCCCGATGCAATCTCTAACCGCACCACTCCCGATATCCAACCCGACCCCAGGTTTCCCGCCACCGTAACTCAGCTCCTTACCGCCATTTTCCTCCTCAATACCGCTTATCGCAGCAGCAGCGCATACCAGAACTGCCCAAAGAGCCCAAAACCGCTTTCCCTGTCCCACATCCATGTTTGAGATATGAGAGAGTCGTATGCATGCATGCATGCATGCAGCGAAGCTGCTCCCAATGCCTTTATAGAGACGGGCGACTCCATTTTTTAGTCCCCGCCGTTATGGGGCCCACGTGCTGAAATGGTCTCGTGATTTGAACCGTTCATCTACAGTGGGTCTCGGCCCACCATTTGGACGGTTTTGATTTTGGTTGCAGATGGGCCATTCATACAATATGGTTGGGTGCATACGTATGCATTTTGGGGTTATATCCAACGGTCCTATTTCGACAAATAAGTGTCAAAGAATCAGAGGTTAGAATTCTTAAACCAATCTGGTCCTGTGATTGTGGTTTGGTAACAGTGGGCCCCACAATCTAGACGGTTTACTTTGAGTTAATATATGCCACGTTTACAATTTCATGAGTGCCTGCGTGTCAAGCGTCATATGCAACCCGAGTATCATATAACAGCTCATGAGCACAGTGTATGGAAACCTTCACATACACCTAGTTGATTTTGGATTAATCCTCGAGATGCGTATCATCTATCTGGGCCGTCCATTATGTTCTGTCCCTCCTCTTCAACGGCTGTGCTAAAAATGCAGAAATCAGATGGTGACTGGACCTATTCCTACAGATGATCACGTCAATTATTCATACGGTTTGGTGATTTTATATATTTGTTCGTCGTGTGACCCACCTAAACTTTGGATCGAGATGATTTTTATCGTACAGTGAGCATAAGGTTTAAAATTGGATGGACGGATTGGATTTCACACGCTCATAGAAGAACCCACAGAGTTCGGGTGTTGCATGCGCTTCCTACAAACAGGTGTTCTAGAGGATTCTGGGCCGTAAATAGTCAACCCAGGCAGTCTGACCCAGAGAGAGAGAAAGAAGCATGCATTGATTGACGGTTCGGATGATTGGCTGCATGAAAGGATATTTACGAGGAAATGAATTCTCAGTCTCAGGTATGACATTTGTCTTCCTTTTATAATCTGGAAAGAGAAATTTACCACTGTGGACCTCACCTTTTATCTAGCGGTTTTTTTGAAACAATACAAACTTAGAATACGCGCTTGGACCTCCTCGTACGGATTCAAAATTTCAGGACGAAAATACCCCTCATTTTGACAGAAACAGATTCGATACTCCCCGTGCCACTAGCTAACGGCGGATGGTCGGTGGTCTGTGGGCCCCACTATGATGTATTCTTTTCATCCATGCCGTCCATATACTTTTTCAGATGATTTTATGATATGAGATTAAAAAATGAGGTATATCCAAATCTCAAGTGTACCACATTACAGGAAACAGTGTTGAATGAGCGTCAACCATTATAAACCATTAGGGGGCCATAAAAGTTTCGGATGAAGCCGATTTTTGGTTTTTACCTTAATCTAGGACTGTATGAACTAATCAACAGATTAGATGTGAAATAAACAGTTCATTGGGTCTTAGGAGAATTTTAATTGTCAATATCCAATCAATATTATCTTCTTGTGGTGTGGTCCACCTGAGATTTATATCCCTCTCATTTTCTGGAGTAAGCCCTAAAATGAACTATAAAAATGGATGAACGGAATGGATGAAACACATACATCATGGTGGGGCTCAATGAACACCGACCACAGCCATTGGATGGTGGTAGGGTGAGTAGCCAATCCGTTTTTGCATTGCTTAGCTTTCATTCGTTGCTTTCACTCCCTTAACAAAAAAACCTCATCAACATAACAGCATTTCACTCCCTTTCAACTATAAACCAACGTATGGAGGTTATTCTTTTCATTTTTCTCATCGAATTCTCCATGAATCATCTAGATATCATCATTCAACGTTTGTCATTTTTCGTCTTGGCTAGGGTTACGTGAAATCCCACGAAGTGGCTGCACTTGCAATCCTTGGAAAGGTTCAAAATATTCTGTCACTTCAAAGCACCTCTCTTCAACCTACATTTAACCTGTACTACGGTAGTTGGTGGTACAGATTTATTTTTTTAAATGCTTCAAGAGTACAATTGCATTGCATGCGAAGTTCGGTCAATTCCATGTGTTAGGCTTACTCAAATTCATGCGTTAGGCTTAGTTAATTTTATGCTTTGATCGGTCAAATCCATGTGAAACTCACTGAATTCCATTTAAAGCTCACTAAATTCCATGTTAGGGCTCACTTGATCTCATGCTATGCTCGCTGAAATTCATGTTTACGCTGCGCAATTTTATGCTGGGATTGCTCAATTTAATGTTTGCCCAACTTAATTTCATGGTAGATAAGATAAAGTCAATTTAATGTTTGCCCTGATAAATTTCATGCTAGGATCACTCAATTTAATGTTTGCCCAGCTTAATTTCATGTAGATAAGATAAGGTCAATTTAATATTTACCTTGATAAATTTCATGTTAGGATCACTCGATTTAATGTTTGCCCAGCTTAATTTCTTGGTAGATAAGATAATGTCAATTTAATGTTTGCCCAACTTAATTTCATGGTAGATAAGATAAGGTCAATTTAATGTTTGCCTCAATCAATTTCATAGTAAGATAGCTCAATTTAATGGTTGCCCAGCTCAATTTAATGGTAGATAAGGTCAATTTAATGTTTGCATCGATAAATTTCATGCTAGGATAGCATAATTTAATGTTTTCCTAGCTCAATATCATGTTATGCTCGCTCGATTTAATTTTTACCCCGCCCAATATCATGCTATGTTTGCTCGATTTAATGTTTGCCCCGCTGAATATCATGCTATGTTTACTCAATTTAATGTTTGCTCCACTAAATATCATGCTATGTTTGCTCGATTTAATGTTTGCCCCACTAAATATCGTACTACGCTCGCTCGATTTAATGTTTGCCCAGCTCAATATCATACTATGCTCGCTCGAAATATTGTTTGTCCAGCTCAATATGATGCTATGCTCGCTCGATTCAATGCTTGCTTGCATAGCTATATTTATAGTTTGTCCCGCTCAATTTTTTGGTTGCCCTGTTCAATTTCTAATTTGCCTCGCTGATTTTTCGGATTTCCTCATTGAATTTTGTCATTATTGCCCCAATCAATTTCTACTTTGTCCCACTTAATTTTCATGTTTGCCCTGCTGATTTTCATGTTTGTCTTCGAATTTCATGTTTTACTGATTTTCTAGTTTTACCGATATTCATGTTTCACCATTGATTTTCTAGTTTGCCATTGATTTTCATGTTTCCCCGTGATTTTCATGTTTCCCCCCGATTTTCTAGTTTGTCGGCTCAATTTCATGTTTCCCATTGATTTTCATGTTTTTTGATTTTCTAGTTTGCATTGATTTTCTAATTTGGCCTGCCGATTTTCTACTTTACCCCACTGAATTTCTAGTTTGCCCCGCTGAAATTTCATACTTCCCTCGATCAATTCCTAGTTTGCGTTGATCAAGTTCCATGCGTGCCTCACTCAATGTAATGATAGTTAGTGTCACAAAATTAAACGAGCACCATATGAAATCATTCGTAACGTTGAAGGCCTAATCCGTACGAGCTCTGGTTGTTTATTTCATGGTAGCACGGTGAATTTACTGATGGACTTATTTGATGGTAGCTAAGGTCAATTTAATGCAAGTTGATGCACATGTGTTAGACTTAATCAATTTCATGCGTTAGACTTATTGAATTTTATGCGTTGATGGGGATTACATACATTCGATTAAATATTTGCTTGCATAACTTATTTTATAGTTTGCCCCGGTAAATTTCATGCTATGGTCGTTGAATTTCATGTTTGCCTCGCTCAATTTCATGTTTGCCCTACTGAATTTCATGCTTACCCCCTACTGAATTTCATATTTGCCTTGCTTAATTTGTACGTTGTCTCGAGCATTTTTTCAGCTTACTCTTTATTTCCTTAAGATTTGTATCATTATCATCTATAAGGGAAAGCGAGTTTTCGGTATTCTATTATTTAATTGAGTTTTGTCTTATGGCAAGCTTCCGTTGTTTAACGTTTTATTGATAAGTTGTCATTGTATTGATTTCCAGATTATGGCTACGAGAATCATCTGTTGTTATGGCGGGGAGTTAGAATGTGAAAACAAGCAATGGATGTACAAGAGTGGAAGTACGAAAACTATTTCGCTAGATGTTAATACTACGTACGTGGAACTTCTATCCAGAATGTACAAGATTATTAAGAGTACACCAACAGATTGTAATATTCGGATGAAAGTTTTATATCCATGCTCCAATAAATCAATCCCTCCAACCGTACTTGAGGACGACGATGACGTAAAAGAGTTCCTGGCAACACAGTTGGAGCATTCGAAAAAGTTTATCCCTTTGGTCATCGAGACAATCCAACACATAAATATGACAACACATGTTGACAGTGTGGCAAAAGAGCATGGCGTGGAATTTGAATATAAGCCAAATCCATTACAAGTAGGAGGAACAAATGATCGACTGCCCGAACCGCTCCAAACATCAAAATTTGTTAGTGCCCAAGTTAGTGATGCATGTGACGTTGACCTCATTTGTGATTACATGGCACCGCCTCTAGCAACAACAGCAGATTTGCCGTCATCATCTACAGCCCGAAGATACATCAATCCTGAAAACGACATCCCGCATCCAGACCTTCCCGAAACATCAAACTTCAACACCCGTCAACTTCCTGTGCCCTTTGATGATGCTGCATTCACCAATGCAGCAATGCTGGAATATACGGATTTGTTAAGTGAATCGATCGAGATAGCGAAAGGGCAAACATTCAAGGACAAGAATCGGTGCTAGCATGTTTTGAGCCTATTTGCCCTTCAAAATAAATTCCAGTACAGGGTACTGTACTCAAATTCTAGGAGATTTATGGTTGTGTGCTTCGAAGATAGATGTGAATGGAGGGTTCATGCATCACGCGTTAGTGATTCGGGGATTTTCAAGATACGGACTTATACGGCAAATCACACGTGTGGCATGTCATGGATGAGGAGTGATCACCGGCAAGCAAGCAGTAAGTTAGCATGTGATTTGGTTGTTAGCCGCATCGAGCAACGCCTGGGGTTGAGGCCACGTGATATTATCTTCGCCATGAAAGAGAAGTATAATATTGTTATCAGTTATAAGAAGGCATGGGCAGCCAGGGAGCTTGCAATCAATCAAGTGATGGGGTCTTATGAAGACTCCTACAATCAACTCCTCTTGTATTTGCATGAGTTGAGGACGGTCAACCCAGGGACAGTGACTGCACTGCTTGTTAACAAAGAGACTTTCAGGTTCGAAAGATGTTTTATTGCGGTCAGTCAATGTGTTAGAAGTTTTCAAAATTCATTGCGGAGGGTATTAGCCATTGACGGGACACACCTAAAGGGCAAATACAAGGGTGTTCTATTCATCGCCACGGCCTTAGATGGGGACAACCATATATTTCCAGTTACATTTGGCATCGGGGAATCAGCGAACGGTAGCAGTTGGAATTGGTTCCTTACTTACCTTAGCGATGCGATAGGGTCTCTGGAGGATCTTGTTATTATATCTGATCAATATAAAGGTTTACTGAAAGAGGTTCCCCAAGTCTTCCCACATGCAATTCATGGCTACTGTGCGTATCATATCTACAGAAACTTGGTGGACACCTTTAAAGACAAGTCATTGGAGATGTACTTCTGGCGGGCAGTGAAGACATGTAGGGTGGCTAAATTCGAAAAATTAATGCATGATATTGAAATGGCCAATCCCGCAGTACATGCATGGCTGACAGAAATCGGATACGAGAGATGGGTATCTTCGCACTTTCCAGGAAAAAGATTCAACTTGGTTACTACAAACATTTCTGAGTGTGTTAATGCCTTCTTCAAAGAAGCACGCGAATACCTCATTACAAAATTAATAGAAGGGGTTAGATTGAAGATACAAGAGTTATTTTATAAGAGGAGAGAATCTACGACATCGTTTGTAGGGCCATTGACTCCATGGGCGGAGCAACAGTTAAAGGATCTTATGCAGAAGGCGCGAGATGTTCGCTGTCATCCTATTTCTCGAAATGAGTACTATGTTGTGGGAGATTATAATGATACAGTCAAGCTTAGTGAGTTTTCGTGTACATGTCGCGAGTTTGACGTGAAGGGGTACCCTTGTATGCATGTCCTGTCAGCATGTATAAACTATAATCTCTTTCATTACTCATACTGCTCCCCATTCTACACGGTGCAAAATTACATAGCTAGGTATAACGAATCGATGTACCCAGTACGTGACAAGAGTGAGTGGGAAGAAATTTCAGTGGGCTTCAAGGAGTATTGTGCGCAAATTAAACCCCCAGGACAAAGGAGGTCAGCTGGAAGACCTAAAAAGCTTAGAATTTCATCTCGTGGAGAGGAATCGAATACAACAAAGTGTGGGCGATGCAAACAAACTGGGCATAATCGCCGAAAGTGCAAGTTTCTCATACCTAAAAAATAGCATACTTTGTAATTTATTTAGTGTTTTGATGTATAGCATACTTTGTAAATGAATGAACTTTTTACCTTGTCCCACTGTATTTTCTGTTTGTCCTGTTTGACTCGTCGAAAAGGAAAATGCACATGGAAATCAATGCAAAGCAAAACCTCAAACATGTCTGGTAGACAAGAACTTCACAGGCATAGAAGGGAACTCCTTGGCCCATTCATTTTCAGCGGGACCTCGCTCAATTTCTACGTTTGTCGAAAAAGGAAATAACCTTCCAAGTCCAAATAGCATATGTGATATCCATCTTATTCAAATCTTCTAATCAAATGTTAAACACGTAAAAAATAACAAGTACGAAAATTATAATACATTGAACACTGACAATGACAACAAGGACTGGAAAGACAAACGCATCCATATTTAACGTACCTATTCTTCATCCACACTGTTGTTGGCATGCTGCGCAACATCAACTACAAATTATATCTAATCATATTATGAACTCTATACTATCTGGGCTATTTTAAGAAGCACTTGTTGGACTGCTGATTTGTGTATGAAGGCGAATATTTAGAGACTCATATTCATATGTATCCAATGTTTGCATATTCATATGTATCCAATGTTCGAAGGCAGGAATCATTAATGAAGCACTATATTTCAGATTATGGCCTCCAAATGATGTAGGGAACAAGAACGGTTCAGATCATTCAAAGAATGCAATCCCCAATATAAAGTACAAAATGGAATTACAGAAAATGAATCCAGAAAATAAACAAAAACCAATATGATTTGTCCAGTTGATATAGTAGGTCAAACAAGATCCCATGGTTCTTAATCCAATCCACTGACACCACCATCAATCCGCTTAATTAGCTGTATTTCTAATTTGTCTCGCTGATATGTCAGTTTGCCCCGCTGTTTTTCTAGTTTGCCCCCCATATATTTCGCTTGCCCCCCATTGTTTTTCTAGTTTGCCCGATATTTGACTTGCCCATTGTTTTTCTAGTTTACCCCGCTGATATTTCAGCTTGCCCCGCTGTTTTGCTAGTTTGCCCCGCTGATATTTCAGCTTACCCCGCTGTCTTTCTAGTTTGCCCCGCTGATATTTCAGTTTGCCCCGCTGTTTTTCTAGTTTGCCCATTGATATTTGACTTGCCCATTGTTTTTCTAGTTTGCCCATTGATATTTCGATTTATCGCATTTTTCTAGTTTACCCCGCTAATATTTCAGTTTGCCCCGCTGTTGTTCTAGTTTGCTCCGCTGATAATATTTCACTTTACCGTCGCTAATTGTTAACCAACAACACATCGGCCACATTGCTTTAATTGATCGTCTAATAACATGTAATATGAAATTTCTGAGAGGAGTAACAGGTCGACGGTCTGGATTACCGAGTATTGGCATATTAGTTAGGATTGTTGACACCTCGGCCCACCTTTATTTATGGCGGACGTCCATCGGTTTTGCCAAATTATTTCAGACATGATACAAAGAATGAGGCCGATACAAATTTTATAAGGACGCTCACCATTAAAAACTTCCTTTACAAATTTCAGAAGGACGTCCGTCATGCAAAACTTCCAACGGCCTGTTATAATGTTTATTTGTCATCCAATCTGTTGACTAGTTTACATGGGCATGGATGAAAGGAAAAGAAGAATATTTCTAGAATGCCCCGCCTATATTTCAGTTTGCCCTGCTACAATTGCGCATATACTAGAATAAGCAAAACCTCAAACATGTCTGACAGACAATAACTTCACAGGCATAGAAGGGAACTTCTTGGCCCACTCATTTTCAGCGGGGCCTTGCTCAATTTCTACGTTTGTCAAAAAAGGAAATAAACTTCCGAGTCCAAATAGCAGATGTGATATCCATCTTATTCAAATTTTCTAATCAAATGTTAAACACGTAAAAAATAACGAGTACGAAAATTACAACACATTGAACACTGACAATAACAATAAGGACTGGAAAGACAAAAGCATCTATATTTAACGTACCTATTCATCCACACTGTTGTTGGCATGCTGCACAACATCAACTACAAATTATATCTAATCATATTATGAACTCTATACTATCTGGGCTATTTTAAGAAGCACTTGTTGGACTGCTGATTTGTGTATGAAGGCGAATATTTAGAGACTCATATTCATATGTATCCAATGTTCGAAGGCCGGAATCATTAATGAAGCACTATATTTCAGATTAGATGTAGGGAACAAGAACGGCTTAGATCATTCAAAGAATGCAATCCCCAAGATAAAGTCCAAAATGGAATTACAAAAAATGAATCCAGAAAATAAACAAAAACCAATGTGAATTGTCCAGTTGATAGAGTAGGTCAAACAAGATCCCATGGTTCTTAATCCAATCCACTGACACCACCATCTATCCGCTTAATTAGCTGTATTTCTAGTTTGTCCCGCTGATATGTTAGGTTACCCCGCTGTTTTGCTAGTTTGCTCCGCTTATATTTCAACTTGCCCATTGCTTTTTCTAGTTTGCCCGTTGATATTTCGCTTGTTTGCCATTTGTTTTACTAGTTTACCGGTGATATTTCAGCTTACCCATTGTTTCTCTAGTTTGCCCATTGATATTTCGATTTGCCCATTGTTTTCTAGTTTACCCCGCTGATATTTCAGTTTGCCCTGTTGTTTTTCTAGTTTGCCCCGCTCATATTTCAGTTTGCCCCACTATTTTTCTAGTTTTTCCCGCTCATATTTCAGTTTACCCCGCTGTTTATTCTAGTTTGCCCCACTGTTTTTCCAGTTTGCCCCGCTGTTTTTCTAGTTTGCCTCGCTCATATTTTAGTTAGCCCCGCTGTTTTTCTAGTTTGCCCCGCCCATATTTCAGTTTGTCTCGCTGTATTTCTAGTTTGTCCCGCTGTTTTTCTTGTTTGTCCCACTGTTTTTCGAGTTTGCCCCGCTCATATTTCAGTTTGCCTCATTCTTTTCATGGTTGCCTAACTCATTTTCATGCTTGGGATGAGGAAGGACAGAATCAATTTCCATACATACCTAACCAATTGAAAAATTGGCGGACAGAAATTTCTCATGCGTTTATAGCCCACAACCTTTTAAGCCCATTTCTTTTTAGTTGCCAAGAATATTCCTCATGCGTACCGACGCCCTTGTAAATGACAAAAATGCCCCTGCTCTAAAACATACGCCCCTTCCAACACTCCCATACCCATCTCCACTAAAAATCTGATTACTTCTTATCTCATCTCCCTGCTCATTCATCCTCTCCGACCAAATCTGATTATCCGATTACTTCTCCCCCTTCGTGAACTGAGTTACAATTTCATGCATTTCACAGACAGTTCCCCTCATTTCACGGTCAAATTTATTCATTACAGGACAATTCCTATAAATTCACGGTCATTTCCCTTCAATTCACAGTGTGGACTGAATGCCATCAGCATAAAAATTAAAATTAAAAATAATAATAATAATTTTTAAAAAAAAAACAGTCGGGGTCGACCGGGTCATACTCGGTCGACCCCAACTCTCTGGACATGTACCCAGTCGACCGGGTAGTGACCCGGTCAACCCCATTTAGGTAAATTTTACCAAAATAGGGTCGACCGGGTACATGTCCGACTATTTTTTTTTTAATGGTGATGGCATTCAGTCCACACTGTTTTCTATCATGTGGCCCATTGAGCTTTGGATCTACATTAACCTAGAATTAAATGAAATGGGGCAATTGCAATGGGGCAACTGAAAAATGAAATTAAAGAGCGTCGTAGAGTGCTAAACCTCTTTTTGAGAAATGTTAGAGCAAGAGATCCTGCAGAGGCAGAAGAACGCATTGGCGCTGCCAGAGAGAACATAAGGGAAAAGCAGAGGAGGCTGCAAGTGCTGCAGGAGGAGCAGCAAGCACTCATTGTGCGGGCTGTCACCCTCGGTGACCGGGAAAACCACTAGAAGAAATGAAAAAAAGTAGTGACAGTCTCAATCACAGCAAGAGCTCAGGTGGGATCTGTCAACATCCCCGGCTCCCCGAGATGCTAAAGCCCCCGGAGTCCCGGAAACCAAACAATGGGTGGTCCCCTAAGCCGCCCTATAACATCCGTCTATCCTCGTAATATTATCTTATCGTGTTGTTTTGTTTGCTTTAAGTTGTAATTGGCTCAGAGAGCTCTAGCTCTCCTTATTAGTATTCTAATAAATCTTATGTATGGTTAATGGTCCGTTAATTGTTTCTTCCTTACTCACGACAACCCATTTTTCACAAAATCGAAAACGGCTGGGGAATATAACAAAAAGCGTACGAAAAGCCGCAAGTCTCTCTGAAAAGCCGTTGCGCGCTAAAGCCTGAATTTATAGTCATAAGCGTTTTGAAGCAAACTGACGGACTCTCGTTAGGGCCTTATATACATAAGGGGCTTTTTTGAAGCCGTTGCGCGCCGTCACTAATAGGGGGACGTCATTTCTACTGAAAAACGGAGCCCCGATCTAGTAGGGCGCACTATAGCGCACTCCGGCTTTGAATCCTGTGCGTAAAAAACGGAGGGCGCTCCAGCTGAAAAGGAATGCTAGCGCGCGGGGCGTCAGTCAAGTACTTTAAAGCCTACGCTTGCAGCTGCGCGAGCGCCCTATCACGTGACGGCGCCTTACGTAATAGGGGCTTTCCTTACGTAATAGGGCGCAGCTTGCTCCTTTCTGCATCAAGTTGCAAGGTGTTCAGAAAGCAACTCTCTCACCCGGTTCAGTCTATTGTTACTAGAACATGAAACTCACCAAACAAATAAAGGGAAGGATAAAACCCATTTTGTTCACCAAACCTGATAAACAATCCCAAAATTAGCAGTCAGGCAAAATGTCGAAACCAAACGAATAAAAAAAAAAAAACGAGTGTTCCACAATTGCTAACACAGCTCCAAACACACAAAACAAAAACAGATGTCGATGGATCTGTATGCTCTTTAGCTCCCCGCTTCTTCGTCAAGGATCTGAAGGACTGGTCTACTGGATCACGTATATCAATCATCCAGTTTGTGAATCAGTCCGATGCGGTGCTGCTCCATCCTTTTGAACACAGCATAACAGATCCTTCAGGATGCGAAAGATCTTCTCATCCATTGCTCCTGTTCGGTCCTTTGGGTCTTCATTTCAGCCCTCATATCAGCTATTTTAGATCGAACAGAGGCCAGTTCCTCTTCCACCCGGCTGAAGCGCTCGTGTATACGTGGGGGGGCCACAAAATCCTCATCAATGTCTTCGTCATTATCTCCCTCCTCCTCCTCCTCTTCTTCCTCCTCGTCTTCTTCTTCTTCTTCCTTTGATTCTTCTCCTCTTTCAACATCTTCTTGCTGAATCAATTTCATTCTTTTGATTGTATTGTCATCAATGAAATTTTGCGACTCTAGCGGCGCATCGAGGATGAAACCAAACCCACAATCTTTGGCCATCTTACAAATCAACCGTCCGAAGGGTAAGGATAGATTGGTTTTAGTGGTAGTGGCATTCAAGATGTGACGCATTACAATAGATGGGTAGCAAACCTTCACGCCCGTACCCAGTAAATACAAAACCTCCAACATATATTGTGTTACTTGTGTATGATTTTCTGATATAGGATACAGATTGTACGTGAAGACAAGATGGAGGAACCTGTAAACCGGAAGCATCCTTGCTGATTCCAAACAGTTATCACCCGTGACCCAATGCTTAAGTTCGCCACAAACAAAAACAGTCCTCTCGTCCCTGTACCTATACCTCTTCGCATCCTTATATGGAACAATCACTGTCCCACATGGCACCCCACTAATCCTCTCAATGTCAGACACTTTAAATGTTGTCAAGGAATTACCGATTGCTACGTCGAAGGTCATTGACTGTAGATTTGGATTCTGAATTGAAGCGCAGAAATGGCGCACCATCTCGGCGTCGGCATTGTTATAGGGTGTGAACATGGGATTCCACCCCATCTTGGCAAGCCACTTGAGCTCTGTCATATCGGTGAACAAGTCTTTCTCCACATACCTCTCAAATCTTATCTTGCGTTCGGCGAATCTTCCGAAATCAATAGGTTGTTGTACATCGACTCCCCGGCTGCGAGTTGTTGACGGTCCAGCCCGAGACATGGATGGACCTGAGCGAGGTCTCAATCTCGTAGCCTGGGTAGCCGCACTAATGTCTTCCCTTCTTTTGGAGCGACGATTAAACTCTGTAGATGCGGCGTCCTGTGCGTCACGCTTCTTGGCCATAAGGAAGATAAGAGGGACGATGTAGAAAAGGGGGTGTTGAGAATCTTTCACAATGGAGGGATCGAAAGATTCCGTCGCCTGAATCGTGGAAGAAGAGACTCGAGAAGGTAGAAGAGGGTTTTCAGCCGGAGGGGAGGAATAGAATAGAAAATGGGAGCATGACGGCAAATAAATAAGAAAGGGGTTTTTGGGGAAACGAGAAAGGCGGATCCGGTTGACCCCAACCCGCTGGAAAGATACCCGGTCGACCGGGTTATGACCCGGTCGACCCCATTTTTATAAATTTTGCCAAAATGGGGTCGACCGAGTCATAACCCGGTCGACTAGGTATCTATCCAGCGAGTTGGGGTCGACCGGGTAAGTGCCGGTCGACCCCGACTGTTTTTTTAATGGCGAGCTTCCTATCTGCATTGTTTTCATCACGTGGCCCACTTGCAGGTGATTCAGATTTGATGTAGAGCGGGTCGCGGACAGTTTCATGGCCAAGATGGATCAGAAAAGGCCCGGTCGGCGACAGAAGTGATCCAGACCATTGGACCTTAAATCGGGCGTATCTCACAATCCGGAACGAGTTAACTGACGTAAAATATATGATTTTGGGGTAGAACGAGCTACTTTAGCCAACCAACCCAGATATGCCGGGTTGCAACGCTTGGAATTGTGAAAAAACCCTGGATCGATGGTCGTTTCCCTGTTTTAATTTCGTTTTTACTATAAATAGTAAGTTTTAGTTTGATTATAACTCTTCATCCGTCGGGCTTTAGGAGTTGCGCGCAACGTGAAAAGAGCTTAGAATAATTAGGAGAACGGTTTGGTGAAGCCAAATAGGACACTTACTATTTTTGGCCGAAAACCTTGCGCACTAGTAGACATCACGACTGTCTATAAATAGTAAGTTTACTATTTATAGTAAGTCACGAATTCTAGGAGTTTTAGTTGTAGTTTGATTCTGATTTCTTTCCTATTGCTTGGTATCCCTATTTAAAGGTTTGTGAACTCGTTTTTATTCAGCAATTAATCAGTTTCGAATTTATTAGAATTTATTTCTATTTTCTGCTTTCTTTCCTCGTGGATTCGAGAAGTCTCTGTGAGGAGTCCAGAGAAGCTCCGTGGATTCGGAGTATTTATCGTCATCACGTTCATTCATGCGTCAAAATTCCTCATAGAACACATGCCACGGCAGTATTTGACATTTGATGATGATGGCCATCACCGCAAATTAGTGGTCTTCTTTGCTGCATATTATTTGCTGGTTGTGCATATTTTGTGTATCCTGTCATGTTTCAGCCCAATAACCGGATAGATTCGATCTCCTTTGATTGCCTACGGGAGCATCGAAGGCTTTAATACTGAGTGGTGCTGAAAAAGCTCAGTGAGCCCACCATGATTTATGTGATCTATTCAGGCCCCACATCTAATTTCTAGTTCATTTATGTGAGCCCATAAATGAGACAAATTCAAATCTCAAGTGGACCATACCACAAGGAATTATGATGATTTAACACCTACAGTTAAAAACTTCCCGGGGCCACAAAAGTTATGGATCAAGTTAATATTCTTCTTTTCCTTTCATCCATGCCCATGTAAACTAGTTAACAGGTTGGATGGCAAATAAACATTATAACAGGCCGTTGAAAGTTTTGCATGGCGGACGTCCTTCTGAAATTTGTAAAGGAAGTTTTTAATGGTGGGCGTCCTTATAAAATTTGTATCGGCCTCATTCTTTGTCTCATGTCTGAAATAATTTGGCAAAACCGACGGACGTCCGCCATAAATAAAGGTGGGTTGGGTGTCAACAATCCTAACTAATATGCCAATGCTCGGTAATCCAGACCGTCGACCTGTTACTCTTCTTAAAAATTTCATATTACATGTTAATAGACGATCAATTAAAGCAATGTGGCTGATGTGTTGTTGGTTAACAATTAGCGACGGTAAAGTGAAATATTATCAGCGGGGCAAACTAGAAAAATAGCGAGGCAAACTAGAAAAACAGCGGGGCAAACTGAATATCAGCGGGGTAAACTAAAAAAATGGTGGGACAAACTGAAATATCAGCGGGGAAAACTAGAAAAACAGCGGGGCAAACTGAAATATCAGCGGGGCAAACTAAAAAAAACAACGGGACAAACTGAAATATCGTGAGCAAACTAAAAAAACAATGGGCAAGCGAAATATCATGGGCAAACTAGAAAACAATGAGCAATCGAAATATCAGTGAGCAAACTAGAAAAAATGAGACAAACTGAAATATCAGCGGGGCAAACTAGAAAAACAGTGGGGCAAACTGAAATATTAGCGGGACAAACTAGAAAAACAGCGGGGCAAACTGAAATATCAGCGGGGCAAACTAGAAAAACAGCGGGGCAAACTGGAATATCAGCGGGGCAAACTAGAAAAACAATGGGCAAAGCCCGAAATATAGTGGGGCAAACTAGAAAAACAATGGGTAAACGAAATATCGTTGGGGCAAACTAGAAAATAGCGGGCAAACGAAATATCGTGGGCAAACTAGAAAATCAAATGGGGGCAAATTAAAATATTAGCGAGGGATAAACTAAACCGAAATATCAGCGGGGCTAACTAGAAAAACAGCTAGGCAAGTACGAAAATATGAGCGGGGCTAATTGGAAAAACAGCGAGGCAAGTACGAAAATATGAGCGGGGCAAACTGATGGTGGTGTCAGTGGATTGGTCTAAAAAGACTGAGATCTTGTTTTACCTACTATATCAACTAGACAAATCACATTGGTTTTTGTTTATTTTCTGGATTCATTTTCTGTAATTCCATTTTGGACTGTATCTTGCGGATTGCATTATTTGAATGATCTGAACCGTTCTTGTTCCCTACATCATTTAGAAGCCATAATCTACCTATCATGCTTCATTAATGATTCTGGCCTTCGACAATTGGATACATATGAATATGAGTCTCTAAATATTCACCTTCATATAAAAATCAGCAGTCCAACAAGTGCTTCTTAAAATAGCCCAGCCCAGATAGGCCTGAAAGTATGGCGGGTTGGGTCGGGTTGGTGCTCAACCCTAACCCAACCCAAGGTTCCTATACCTCAACCCTAACCCAACCCAACCCAATCTCGGGTTGGGAATTCTCAACCCGAGCCCAACCCGAGCGGGCTCGGTCAGGTTGATCGGGTTGGTCGGGTATATACATGCTAATATTTTCGTTCTTACATTAGTTTATTATATTTCAATATAGGACTTATTTTCTGTATCTATAATTTTATTAATTATATATGTGACTATTCATTATAAACAACTTCATTTTTTTCTTTAAAAAACAAGCTTAAATATAAGACAACTACTCCTTTAAAAGTCATGTAGCATAGCATGATGTCTATTTGGGAGAGAGAGATCTGGCATATCTTGTTAGCTTGAGTCCTTGGAAATGACATGGACAAATGAGACTCGACATCACTAGTGTGCCTTCGACACAAACGATCCACACTCAATTATAATTTATAAGTAACTTATATATTGATCGGGTTCGGGTTGGGTCGGGCAACCCGAGACCTCAACCCGAGCCCAACCCAAGATTTATCGGGTTGGTGTTTGTATAGCCCAAGCTTAAGATCGGACCCGAAATATCCTGCCCGAGCCCAACCCAATGTCGGGTCGGTCACGGGTCGGTCGGGTTGAACCCGCCCAACTTTCAGCCCTAAGCCCAGATAGTATGCTATACATCATAACTTACATTTCCGGTGAATATGCAAAAAATCTTCAAAGTATGCATCCACCAAAATTACAAAGTATGCTATACATCAAAACTTACAAAGTATGTTATACATCATAACGTACAATGTATATTCAACAATGTATACAACATCTTTCCAAAATTCAGCCCATGTCATGGACAAATTTCATCTACAAAGTAGAGACAAACAATCATATGCTATTGACTTCCTCCAATCGGCGGTGAATTTTTACATGTCTATTCCCGCCAAGGTGAGACCGCTACACAAAATGTCGATGTATTTCATTACGAATATACCACAGTCATAACCATTGTCCTGCTTCGGCGCAGATTCATCGACTCTGATGGTTCACTTCTTCCCTTCAAGCGCGGTGCTGTCTCCAGTAGCATGGAAGAGAATGGGGAGTGCATCAGTCATCTTCTTCATCTTTTGCTTATACTTCGGCAATAAATTCATGCACAAGCTATCCACAACAACAATTTCTCTTGCTCTAGGGTAGATGATTAGCAGAAACCAATGTGAATTTTCGTGATTGATGGGGGCATAGACCTGTTCATCATTGACAAAATAATATATTAAAAAAATGATAGAAGACATAATAGTAAGAGATGATGCTCTATGATAAGTGCATTACCCGTTCATAACACCAGATTGCCTTGGCGCATGGTTTATCCTGGTGCTTAGCAATTGCATAGGCCGTACTCATCTGACCTAATAGCTCGGCCCATTCTGACGCCAATTTGGAGGCCCGATATGCAATCAAAACAGGCAAACACCCCTCAAGTATTTGCTGTTACGAACATGATGAAAGTTCAATACATGTAAGAAATGAAATTTTTAAACAGATTACGGATTAACGCAATAAACAGTTACCGTAAAAAATGTGGGACGGAACTTGCAATCCTGAGGATATGCTGTTGAAAGGTCGTTCTGTCTTTTCTCAAGGAACTTGATATATGTGTCGATAGCCTAATCAATAGGATAGTAGAATGTTAGTCGTAGATTAATATAACGCATAATTACATGTCAATCAATGCATATAGAGAATAAATTAGTAATGCTTACCTCGCTATCAACCGACGCATCCTTCAGCCATATATCTTGAACCATTTCCCATTGCCATGCCCTTGTTTGCTTCATACCAGTCCTCTGCCTCTTTCACCTCCTGTGCTGATAGTATCCTGAAAGGATCCATCTGTAGAGGAAATGGTATTGGAGAAGCTGCAAAAGCTGTTACTTGCTCGGGTTCGGAAACCGGCCCAGGAGTTGTATCGAATGCGGACAGGGACAAGTACGAAGATATCTTGTAATATGACGGCTTCAGTATCCTTTTGGTTCTCCTTTCATAAACGGGTTGCGAAGTGGACCCCAACAATACATTACCTTTGGCTTTACTATACGATTGAACATCCAAATCCTCATGTCTAGGTTCTGTATGTGGGCCATCATTTACTTTCCCTCTCTTCCTCAACTCCTCACCCTCCTCCTCCATTACAAAACATCCCCTCTCTGTAACTACCTTCCTTCTCCTTATTAAACTCCTCCCTCTCATTAGCTAACTTTTCCCTGTCCTAAAAAATAATTCCTTCTCCATCCTCAACTGTTCTTTCTCTTTCAGTAACATATTTTTTTTTTCATCAATCATTGCTTCTTTCCGTCTCATCCCTTCCCTCTCTCTTCTCAATTCGCCCTCTCCTTCTTCAATTCCTCTCTCTCCCTCTTCAACTCCTCCCTCTCAGTCCGAAATTCCTCAATAAAAATAACATTCTTCATAACACCCCCCCACTGGTATACCCTCACTCGGTCCCTCTCCCTCCACGCCTTTCTCATTGTTATCATCTGACTCATCATCCTCCTTATGATCAATCTCGTTACCCTCCTCATCTTCTTCTTGAGTTTCAGTGAGCTACAAAATGTATAGATGGATATGTCAGTGTAAGGATAAATTTACACATGTAGAAAAAAATATAGTTCATTTTTCATAACATCTCACCTGGAAACTATCACGTACCGAGTGAACGGCATCCGTTTCCCATTCTCGTAGCGTTGGTTATAATTTCATCACTACCGAAGTCTGCAACAGAACAATGAGTAATGTTAAATATAAAATTGATAAGGTTGTCAAGTTAAGCAAAGTAATTGTTGGACATATATAAACTTACAGCTTTACTCTGGACAATATCATGTATTCTGTTATACCTCCAACACTTCCAGCCTCGATATTGAATGAAGCGTGGAATTTGATGGGGAACGCATTTAAACAACACACTCTTGTAGGGTCAGGTAGTATCTCTATCGCCCATACCTGCTAGAATGAAATTGCGCCAGGTTAAAAATTCTAAGATGACTACAGAGGGAAAATATATACAAAATAAAAGGTGTTCTTACTTGTAGAGGAAGGACGCAACCACATACAGTATACTGAGGGTAACTTAATGCGGCAAGGGCAAATTCGATTCCTTGCAACATTGTAATGTATCCCAAGCTACCCCAAGGATACATATAGAAATCCTCTAACGAGTCCACCAAGTGAATATAATCCATATTGCACATAGTTTTCGGTTCGGTTCCCCTAAGACAGCACTCCACAACTAGAAGTAGGGCAACCTTCACGACGTCCTCATGCTTATTGGTGTCAACTAGTCTATCAAACACGCCCATTAGGTGCTTCTTTAATACTGAATATTCTTTAAAGTATTTGTCTCTTAGTGTATGCGTAGTACAACGATTCTTGGGTACAGTAAGATCTCCAGTCTTAAGACCGGTGATGAGGGCGAAGTCCATCTCGAAAAACTGCAATCGCCTCCCCTTGATTTCAAATACTGAATCACATTTGTATCTTAGTAAAAGTAGGTGAAATATAGCCCCTATAAAACTAAAGGATGTAACGTGCAATAAAAAGGCGAAAGGGGATTGTCTAAATAGATTTAGGCGACTATTATGCTTCTCTACTCCACCTTTGACCTTGTCAAACCACCATGTCAGTGTACACCTACGTGTTGGCTTGGAGATGACGGCGGAATTTTCATTGCCTGCAGAGATGAATTTAAATACATATCAAACATAAAATTCACAAAGTAAAACATCGTATATAAAATCAGACGGGCATGATACAAGTTAAGCAGGGCAAACTAGAATATCAGCGGGGCATGCTAGAAAGTTAGCAGGGCAAACTAGAAAATCAGCGAAGCAAACTAAATATTCAGCAGGGCAAGCTAAAAGGTCAGCGGGGCAAACATGAAAATCAGCGGGGCAAGTTAGAAAGTCAGTGGGGCAAACTTAACAAATAATTTCATGACTTGAGCCAATTCTTATAAACGTATCCAATGTTCAAATGGAACACACCAAATGAAATTTGGAATTGAACTGCTAATGTTGATCATTTCTTAGGGGCCACAAAAGTTTTGGATCAAGCTTATAATTGTTTATTCTATTGATCCAAGTCTGTATGATCTTATGTCTAGGTTTGATAACGAACAAACATACATCACTGTTGGGCCCACTGATTGCCCCGTTGATTCTCATCAAGATATACCAATTTCTACATCACAACATAGAAATACCTTGCCACATGCCCTTAATTACCTTCAAAGGAAAATACCTTTGATTCTAAGTTACAGCTCAAGAAAGTTGTAATATGCATGATACACATGAGCCAAAGATATTGAAGGATCAATTAGCTACAATCGGCTACAATAGGCTCGCCGCTTAGATAACTAGCATTGAGCAATGCTCGCAAGGAACGGACTCAATGAGGTGTTCATGAGTTTCCTCGTTAGTACAAGGTTGCGTAGCTTATTAGTGCAAGGTTGCGAAGCTTAGTCAACGTAGTGCATCACAAGGTTGTGTAGCCTTGTCAGCATAAAAGATAGGGAACACTTGCTTTTATTCGGCCAGCATAGGCACATGGCCGTATGACAGGGAGTCAAGGCATGTATCTGTTCAAGTTTGTAGCTTTTACAGTGTTAGACCCCACATCATGTTATGTACAAGGAGACATAGACATACCTTGGCACATGCACTTAATTACATTAAAGGAAATCAGCGTGGCAAACTAAAAGATCAGCGGGGCAAACTAGATATTCAGCGAGGCAAACTAGAAATTCAGCGGGTCAAATTGTAAAATCAGTGGGGCAAGCATGAAATAGAGCGGGGGAAACTAGAAAATGAGCGGGGCAAACATAAAAATGAGCAGGGCAAACTAGACAAGAAGCGGGGCAAACTTAAAAAATAATTTCATGGCTTAATCCGATAGATATAAACGTATCCAATGTTCAAATGGAACACACCAAATGAAATTTGGAATTCCACTTCTAATGTTGATCATTTCTTGGGGGCCACAAAAGTTTTGAATCAAGCTTATAATTCTCTTTAGAGTATTGATCCATGTCTGTATGATCTTATCAATAGGTTTGATAACAAACAAACATCACTGTTGGGCTCACTATGGTTTCAACGGTGAAAATCATTATGGCCCGCTGTTTCCCATGGTATGATCCAATTGATCTTTTGATATGCTTCAATTTGGGGCTAAACCGCTAAAATTAGTTGGAAAAACAGATGGACAGCGTGGATATACTACAACATTCAATATGGGCCCAACTGAGTTTATTTAGTACAATGGTAGTACGCAATCCGATTACGCAATATTTTGATTCATCTGACCATAGACTAGAGCCACTTTTGATTCTGCAATATTTTGTTCATTAATCACTCCAGATTCTTTCATTTCCATGTAAAGATCATTTCCTTCATAAGTTGGATGACCATGATTTAATAACGAACTATTCTAATTTGTTGATAGTTGATAATTTTGTGAAAGATTCCTGTGAAAGGTTTCATTCACGCCTAATCCATGTCGAGTAGACCTTGTCGTTGTGAGAATTCTTAATTCATGAGTTGTAGGGAGGGACTTATGTCACCAAAAACAGAGACTAAAGCAAGTGTTGGATTCAAAGCTGGTGTTAAAGAGTACAAATTGACTTATTATACTCCTGAATATGAAACCAAAGATACTGATATCTTGGCAGCATTCCGGGTAACTCCTCAACCCGGAGTTCCGCCTGAGGAAGCAGGGGCTGCGGTAGCTGCCGAATCTTCTACTGGTACATGGACAACTGTGTGGACCGATGGACTTACCAGCCTTGATCGTTACAAAGGACGATGCTACCACATCGAGCCCGTTCCTGGGGAGGAAAGTCAATTTATTGCTTATGTAGCTTACCCTTTAGACCTTTTTGAAGAAGGTTCTGTTACTAACATGTTTACTTCCATTGTAGGTAATGTATTTGGGTTCAAAGCCCTACGAGCTCTACGTCTGGAGGATCTGCGAATTCCTACTGCTTATGTCAAAACTTTCCAAGGACCGCCCCATGGCATCCAAGTTGAGAGAGATAAATTGAACAAGTATGGTCGTCCACTATTGGGATGTACTATTAAACCAAAATTGAGGTTATCCACCAAGAACTACGGTAGGGCGGTTTATGAATGTCTCCGTGGTGGACTTGATTTTACCAAGGATGATGAGAAGGTGAACTCCCAACAATTTATGCGTTGGAGAGACCGTTTCTTATTTTATGGCGAAACAATTTATAAAGCGCAGGCCGAAACAGGTGAAATCAAAGGACATTACTTGAATGCTACTGTAGGTAGCTAACTGGAAAACCAGTAGGGCAAACTGCAAAATCATGCGGGTAAACTAGAAAATCATGGGGGAAGCGGAAAATCGGCGGGGAAGCCCCGAAAATCACCGAGGAAATCGAAAAATCATGGCAAAGCAAACTAGAAAACAAGAGAGGCAAACTAGAAAATCGGCGGGGAAACTAGAAAACACGGGGAAACTACAAAATCAGCAGGGCAAACATGAAAAAGATCGGGGCTAGCTTAACAAATAATTTCGTGGCTTTAGCCGAAAAATCTAAACATATCCAATGTTCAAATGGACCACACCACGGGGAAATTTTGAATTGAACTTCTAATGTTGATAATTTCTTAGGGGCCACGGAAGTTTTGGATAAGCTTATAATTGTGTTTTCTATTAATCCATATCTGTATTATCTTATGAATAGGTTTGATAACAAACAAACATCACTGTTGGGCCCACTATAGTTTCAATAGTGGAAATCATTATGCCCCACTATTTCCTGTGGTATGATTCACTTGATCTTTTGATATGCTTCAATTTGGGGCTAAACCGCTAAAATTAGATGGAAAAACGGATGGACAGCGTGGATATACTACATACATTCAATGTGGGCGGCCCAACTGAGTTTACTTAGTACAATGGGAGCGAACTAAAAAATCAGCGGGCTAAACTAAAAAATCAGCGGGGCAAACATGAAATTCAGTGGGGCAAACTAAACAATCAGCGGGGCAAACATGAAATTGAGCGACTGTTTGCTAGAAAGTCAGCAGGGCAAACTAGAAAATCGGCAGGACAAGCATGAAATTAAGGTGGGCAAACTAGAAATTCAGTCGGGCAAACTGGAAATTCATTATGACCACTGTTTCCCGTGGTATGGTCCACTTGATCTTTTGTTATGCTTCAATTTGGGGCTTAACGCTGTGTGTGTGTGTGTGTGTATACACACATACGCACGGGCGGGCATGCATGCACATGTGTCGTGTGTATATATACGCATATGTGGGAAAAACGGTTCTATATGGTCGAGCTCATGTGAACTACCAATGAGGTCGAGCTGTGTGGGCCCTATCATGAAGTATGTCAAACATCTACCCCATCAGTCAGATGCACCATTCCATGGTGGGCCTAGAGCTTAAAAATCAAGTTAATTCGTGACTTTTGTAGGCCACACCACGTACAAAACTTGAGAGGGGTTACCTTCCATTAAAACATTCATATTTATGTTTTTGGGCCCACCGAGATGTGTTTAACAAATCCAGCCCATCCATAATGTGTGTCCCACTTGGATGAGTGGTCAGACCAAGATTCAGACACATCCAAATTTCAAGCGGGCCCCACCAAGTAATTTTGTATGTTTTAGGCATGCCTTCACGTGATTTTAGATGGTATGGCCCACCTGGGTTCCGTATAGGGCTGATTTTTCTGCTATCCCATAATTTAAAGGGGACTCATCAAGTTCACGGTGTTGATGTTCGACATACATCATGGTGGGGCCCACACAGGTCGACCTCGTGGGGAGTTCCCATGAGCTCGATCATATAGAACCTTTTCCTCTAGTAAAAAAAATAAAAAAAGAAACTACATACATTCAATGTGGGGCCAACTGAGTTTAAAATATACCTTTGCTGCGTGCTTTCTTCTCTGGACCGACCATTTTGAGAAGAAGACAAAATGCGATTGAGGGGGGCCCGCAAAAAGGATTTTTGGGTCTTTCTACCAGAAACACAGGAGGAAAGGGGGTGAAAGCAACGACAGTGAAAGCAACCGTGGAAAGGGAGAGGAAACGCAAGCAGTGGAAATGGGGAGGAAAAAAGCAAGCAGTGGAAATGGGAGAGGAAAAGCCATAGCCGTGAAAGGAAGGGTATTTTCGTCCTGAAATTTTGAATCCATACGAGGAGGTCCAAGTGCGTATTCTAAGTTTGTATTGTTTCAAAAAAACTGTTGGATAAAAGGTGGGGTCCACAGTCGTAAATTTCTCCTCTGGAAAGGATTCTGAAAAACGAAGCTTTTGATGCTGGGGCAGAATATGACTGTTCATACTCAGGCACAAGCACTTTACACGTGGCACACATGTGTCCTAATCTAAACTTTTAAAATAGTAGGGCCCCAGTATATGGTTCCTAAAAGAAAATGACATCAAATGATCGTTGTAGCAGTGTGATTGATGGCGGACAACTGAGACGCTAAAATATTAAAATTATTCAACCGTCGAGATTCAAAAAATTAGTATCAATTAATAATTTAAAATGATTTTGTGATCATGGCCCACCTTCACCCCGTAAATGGACGTTTGGACGGTTTTGATTTCGATTCATATATTACACGTATATGTCGAAAGCATGCATGAGTACGGACGGTCATACTCTGCCACATGGAGTAAGAGGTGGGGTAGTCCTCGAGAGTAAATATGCATGTAGGAATAGAGATATGTGACCCCCACGTGGCACAGGGAACGGCTGGGAACAGGGTTCAGGAGCTGCATTCATGGCTCGAAAATGATAGGACCAGGGCTAAATCACTCCACTGCTGGGCCCATCTGTCAATGGCTTCAATGACCGTCCAAATGGCCACATAACCTACACAATAAGCTTATTCTATAATTTGTATGTGGGCCCCACCACTATGTAGGGACAGAATCCACTCGGTAAAAAGGTGGGCCTCTTCAAGTTCACGTCGTATCTGAAAAATCAGTCCGATCCAACAGAGAGATGGGCCACACCACAGGAACAGTTGGGAGGGGGTTGCCTACAGATAAAACCTTTCCTCTTGTGTTTAGGGCCGAGCGTGTTTTATTTTTTCTATCCAATCCGTTTATAAGATGAACCCAACCAGGATGAATGGACCACAAAAATAAGGCCGATCTAAAACTCAGGTGGGCCACACCAAAGGAACAGTTGGGATGGGAACGCCCACCATTACAGCCTTGCACTTTGTGTTTAGGGCCACCGTGTTTTTGACATTCCATCCAATCCGTTGATGAGATGAGAACCTCCAGGGTGATTGAACACCACAAAAATGGGCCAATATAAAACTTAGGTGGGCCACACCACGTGATTTAAAGATTTTAGGAAATTATTTTTAGATAGTGTGGCTCACGTCAACTTTTTGTTAGCCGATGTTTCTATGCAAATAGAATACATGGATGCAGTGATGGACGGAGTGGATGTCACGTACGCATAATGAACGCATAATGGTAAGGTGGACTTAAAAACTTTTATAAAAAGCCTATTTTATAATGGACGCGGATTAGATACTGACAGCATGAGTAGCTAGCGTCACTACTGAAGTGACGTCACCAAGTTCTGTGGACCCACTGTGATGTATGTGTTGTATCCACAACATAGATATTATTTTAAGGCATAAACCAGAAAACAAGGCAGATCCAAAGCTTTAGTGGACCCACCACAGAAAACAATGGGAAGATTAATGCCCACCGGTGAAACCTTCGTAAGGCCCACCATGATGTTTTTTCGAAATCCAAGCTGTTCGTAAGTTAACAAAGACATTAAAGAAGGGAAAACACAAATATTAGCTTGATCGAAAACTTTTGTAGCCTTTAGAAGTTTTTAATGGTGGTGTCACTCCCTCCATTGTTTTCTGCGGTGGGATCCATTGGAGCTTTGGATGTGACTCATTCTTTAGATATTACCCTAAAATGGTCTATCCAGATAGATGGACAACGTGGATACAAAACATATATTATGGTGGAGCCCACAGAACTTGATGATGTCACTTCAGTAGCAATCTCGCTGCTCAACTTATCAGTAGCCAATCTGCGCCCTTCTATAATAAGTGTGTTTTGAGAAAGCATGAAATAATTGACCACAGCCTTATCCACCATATAATTAAGTATTGTGTTTACAACATTTCTTCTCAGATTTGCAGGTATCAGAGCATATCCTGAAATCATCAAGAATCTTTTGCGATAATTCAACTATAATTTACTTTTCTAGTAACAATAAGCATTCATCAAGGTTGAAGTATATCGACATCAAGTATCTTGTTGTGAAAAAAAAAATTCAGAATCATTTAGTGTCTGTAGAGTTCATCGATACTAAACAGATAATTGTGGATCCGCTTGCTGAAGGGCTCCCCATCACCCTATATCAGGAGCATGTAACATCATTGGGAATGATTGATCTTATAGATGTATTCAGTTAGTGGGAGTTGAGCGTGTTTTATTTCCATAGGCATTGTAGAGATCTCATTTATAAAGTTTTGATGATTTTGATATAAAGTAAATTTCTACTTCTCTTTAAATATGCACAATTTGTTATAAGTAATAAAAACTAAAGCCGTGTCTTATTAGATACATTTGAAAGCTTTAGGATCTCTTAAGAATAGGCACATATCATCACACTACATATGTAATCCTTTTACCATACTTCCTAGTTTCTGATTTATGTCATTAAGATTGGTAGTATTTGTGACCTTGCTTAGTTTTACTTCGCTTAAATTAAATGTTATGATAGCTACCATGATCCAACACTAGTAGTCTTGATGGGTCAGATTGTAATAGCGTTGCTCATATTATCCAACAATTATATTGATTAACCATCTGAATATTTATTCAAAATATTTTCAAAGATTAATCATTGATTGTAATACATATAAAATCGTGTAAGGGGTGGTGCACTACAATTATGATACACATGATGTTTTAGTTAACTTGGGATTAACAAATTCATGTAGAGCCTTGGGGAGAGAAGTTTCGATAGGTTCCAAACTCCTCAACCCTCTATCTTATATAAATAGAGCTAAGTCCCCAATCCTACATACAACGGAAGCTTCATTCTCATCCTAATATTTTTCTAATGGTGTAAGGTGCAGAAGACTGTGGCATAAATGTTGAAAACAAGAATTAAGCTTCAAAGAAAAATGCTAAGTGACCATTGAACTCCCCATGCATAATGGCTTGGAGCTCTAAAGGAGCTGTTTTGGAAGATGAATGGCCAAATGTCGCTTTCTAGAATATTAAAGAGCCTAGGGTAGTGTAGTCATTTCATAGTTGGTGCAAAAGCCTATAAAAGGCACCTTGTATGTCCGATTACAGTAAGAGAGTGCAGCAAGTGCAGCAAGTAAAATTATTTTTATATATTTGTGGTGTGTTCGGTTCTAAGGCTTTGTAAAGCCAAGAGAATTTCTGGCCAGTACAGCCAACAAACTGGTATCAAAGCGAGACGATCTCGTGGGACCGGGTATAGTTTGAAAGTTCAGATCGTGTGATCCAGGTGTTGCCACTATTACGTTAAAAAAAAAGGCGTTGTTGATCCGTAGTGTGAAAAAGTGATGGCGTCCTCGATCCAGCCGCAGATTCCAAAGTTATCCAAGGATAACTATGAAAACTGGTGCATCCAGATGAAAGCACTATTTGGGTCGCAAGATCTATGGGAGTTTGTTACCGATGGTTATGTAGAACCCACAACGGAAGAAGAAGCTCTCTACACCGCTGATCAAAGGGCGGTCCTCAAAGATCAAAGAAAGAAGGACAAGAAGGCTCTGTTTCTTGTCTATCAAGGGTTGGATGAGTCCACCTTTGAACGGATCGCTGAAGCAACAACATGCAAGCAAGCATGGGAGATTCTTCGCACAATCTTCAAAGGAGTTGATCGTGTGAAGAAGGTTCGTTCCAAACAACATTCGAGACCTCACACATGAAGGAAGGTGAGACCATTTCGATTTCTTTTCAAGGTTACTTGTTATTGCTTGAAAAGAAATGGTGAAAAGATCGAAGATGTACGGGTTGTTGAAAAAGTACTTCGATCCCTCACAACCAAATTTGAACATGTGGTTGTTGCCATAGAAGAATCAAAGGACTTAGAAAATCTGTCCATTGAAGAATTGATGGGCTCGTTGCAAGTACATGAGCAACGTATGCAAAAGAATGCCGGTTCAACGCTTGAACATGCTTTAGAGTCTAAGTTGACTCTAAATGAACAAAAGAATGACCATATACAACGAGGCGGTCGTGGCACTAGCAATCGTGCAAGAGGCAGAGGGCGTGGATATTATCCAAGCCAATCACAAAATCAACAAAAGAATATCAATTTCCGTGGAAGAGGAAATGGTAGAGGTCGTTCCATGCGTGGACGTGGAAATAAAAAAAAAAATATTCAATGTTACAATTCAACAAGTTCGGCCATTATGCTTGATCGTTGGAGCAAACCAAGTACATCAAGATGAGCATTCTAATTATGCGAAGCATCAAATCAAAGAAGACTCCACACTTCTTCTTGCACAAGAAAAAGCATGTGATCAACATGACGTATGGTATCTCGACTCTGGTGCGAGTAACCACATGTGTGGAAAGAAGGAGCTGTTCATGGAACTGGCAGAAGATGCTCATGGCAATGTGAGTCTAGGAGACTCATCAAAAGTTCCCGTGAAAGGTAAAGGAAAAGTTAAAATTTATCAGAAGAATGGTGTTCGAATTTTATCTCCAATGTGTATTACGTACCAAACATGAAAAGTAACATCCTCGCATCGGCCAACTCCTTGAGAAGGGTATGTCATACACATGGAAAACCATTCTCTCTATAAGAGATGCACACAAAAGACTTGTGGCTCAAGTCCAAATGGCGAAGAATCGCATGTTCAGCTCCATATTAACACAAAGGTGAGAAGTGCCTCTATGGACTCGTGAAGAATGATTCATGGAGATGGCATCTTCGCTTTGGGCATCTCCATTTTGGCCTTAGACTCTTATCCTCATCAAGCATGGTGCATGGCTTGCCGACTATTGAAGTTCAGAACATGTGTGTGAGGCGTGCACACTCGGCAAGCAACAAAGGAACTCCTTTCCAAGTGGAGTGTCTAGAAGAGCAAAGGAACCACTGCATTGGTTCACACCGACATTGGACCATTGAACCAATCTCTATTGAAAGTAATAAATACTTTATTACCTTCATTGACGATTTCAGTAGAAAATTGTAGGTGTATGTAATCAAAGAAAAGTCTATTGCTTTTACTATTTTTAAAATTTTTAAGGCTCTTGTTGAAAAAGAAAGTGGTCTTAAAATCAAAATCCTTAGATCGACAGAGGTGGAGAGTACACCTCAAATGCCTTTCGAGAGTATTGCGGGAACAAGGCATCAAACAGAAACACTGCTTTGCGGACCTTGAGAATGGCATTGCGGAACGAAAGAATCGCACCATCCTCGACATGACAAGAACCATGCTCAAAGAAAAAGGCATGCCAATTTGTTGGCTATACAAACCAAATTTATCGGCTTTACAAAGCCTCGGACCGTACACACCACAGAGAAAAAAAACTTTTGTATTGCTATTTTCTTTTTACTTTTTCTTTTTCACTTTTGCTTACACGGTTGTTGCACACACTTGCTGTGACAGGAAACATAGTATGCCTTTATGTTGATGATCTGCTATTTACAGGAAACAATCAGGCGATGTTTGAAGAATTCAAGCATGCTATGTTCAATGAATTCGAGATGACTGATGGTGGATTGATGTCCTTCTTCTTGGGCATCGAAGTAAAACATCTCTCTTGGAGGTAATAAATACTTTATTACCTTCATTGACGATTTCAGTAGAAAATTGTGGGTGTATGTAATCAAAGAAAAGTCTGCTGCTTTTACTATTTTTAAAAATTTTAAGGCCCTTGTTGATTAAGAAAGTGGTCTTAAAATCAAAACCCTTAGATCTGACAGAGGTGGAGAGTACACCTCAAATGCCTTTCGAGAGTATTGCAGGGAACAAGGCATCAAACAAAGAACACACTAAGCCTACTTTATGAGAATGGCATTGCGGAACGAAAGAATCGCACCATCCTCGACATGACAAGAACCATGCTCAAAGAAAAAGGCATGCCAATTTGTTGGCTATACAAACCAAATTTATCGGCTTTACAAAGCCTCGGACCGTACACACCACAGAGAAAAAAAACTTTTGTATTGCTATTTTCTTTTTACTTTTTCTTTTTCACTTTTGCTTACACGGTTGTTGCACACACTTGCTGTGACAGGATACATAGTATGCCTTTATGTTGATGATCTGCTATTTACAGGAAACAATCAGGCGATGTTTGAAGAATTCAAGCATGCTATGTTCAATGAATTCGAGATGACTGATGGTGGATTGATGTCCTTCTTCTTGGGCATCGAAGTAAAACAACAAGTTGGCGGCATTTACATATCACAGAAAAAGTATGCCAAGGAGTTGCTTAAAAAGTTCAAGATGGCGGCTTATCGCAATGCCGTGAACACGCTTGTAGTGACCTTGAAGCGACAAAAGAAGGAGAAGGAAGAAGCGTGGACTCGACTGTTCAAGAGTCTGATTGGAAGCCTAAGGTATCTCACAATCACAAGGCCGGATATCGTCTATAGTGTTGGGCTTCTAAGCAGGTACATGGAAGCACCAAAAGAATCACATTGGCTAGCTGCAAAAAGAATCCTCAGGTACGTCAAAGGAACAATGGAATTCGGTCTTTTCTATCCATACGATAATGAAGCAATGTTGTATGGATACTCAGACAGTGATTGGGGAGGTGATCAAGATGAAAGGAAAAGCACCACTGGATATGTATTCTATCTCGGGTCAACTGCTTTCACATGGAACTCAAAGAAGCAAAGTGTTGTTGCTTTGTCCACATGTGAAGCAGTATGTGGAAGCATCGTCCACAGTCTGTGAGGCGATTTGGTTGAAAAACTTGCTAAAGGAGCTGAAGCATCCGCAGGAAGAATCCACAGTCATATATGTGGATAACAAGTCGGCAATCGAGTTAGCCAAAAATCCGGTGCAGCATGGAAGGAGCAAGCACATCGATACTCGATACCATTTTCTCAGAGATCAAGTGAAGCAGAAAGTGGTGAAATTGGAGTATTGTCACACCACTGAACAGGTCGCGGACATATTCACCAAGGCATTACCGATTGATACATTCAGACGACTAAGATCAATGCTTGGAATGAAACCTGTTTTGGTTTGAAGGGGAGTGTTGAAAACAGAAACCCAAACAAATAGCCGTTTCCAGCAACAGCCGGTGACCATTGAACTCCCCATGCATAACAGTTGGAGCTCTAAAGGAGCTGTTTTGGAAGATGAATGGCCAAATGTCAGTTTCTAAGAATATTAAAGAGCCTAGGGTAGTGTAGTCATTTCATAGTTGGTGCAAAAGCCTATAAAAGGCACCTTGTATGTCCGATTACAGTAAGAGAGTGCAGCAAGTGCAGCAAGTAAAATTATTTTTATATATTTGTGGTGTGTTCGGTTCTAAGGCTTTGTAAAGCCAAGAGAATTTCTGGCCAGTACAGCCAACAATAAAACCTACAGCGATTGCATCTCAATAAATTACACTGTCTAATTTATCTGATCGCCATACCAGATGCACAGCACGCTCCTTTGCTATTCCGCCTACAATTTACATAAAAACCGTAAAGATAAAGAGCCTGCTTCTGTTCTGCTATGAGTAGACCATTCAAGAGCTCATCATGATGTCATGATTTTAATGTAACAAATAATCATTTTCTTCATATTTTTTCCTTTAAATGCACAAATAACATCACACCAACTGCGTCCGTACTAGCATTTTGCATGCAGGTTTTTTAATAGCAGCTTCGGCTATAGTTTCTAATACTCCGCCCATTTCATAAAGTATTCCATCTGATTTAACAACAGAGATAGAATACATAGATACCTTTCTCGAATCCTGTAATGGGTTTCTCACACTCACTTATGCATGTCCACACCCATGCATGCGTGTGCATGAAATTTTTGTTGGAATTACAGATTTATTTTTAACCAATATTCTTATGATTATTCTACCAATGTTTTAATAATCACAATCCCAAGTAGGTCGATCTAAAACTTGTATTTTCACCTTTTGCCGCCTACTTAAATTTTCTGCAATCGTGCCTTAGTTTATATATTCACTTTTAGCAGCCCACCTAAATTTTGGGACGCCTTGATCACTTGGTGGGGAAAAATTGATGAATGAATTGGATGACATATACAACACAGTGAGTGAACCCTACATTTCATTGGGTTAACAGTGTGGAACCCACATTCCATCCTAAAGTTTCTGTGGTGGTCGCCCCAGCTCCTCCTCAAAGTCCCTCATAGCTCACCTTGGTGTGGCCCACCTGAGCTATGGATCAGGCAAGATTTTGGCCGGACATTGGGTGCCATTCAAGCTCGGCTTTGGACCGACTTCGATCTATTAGCTGGTCAGTGTTTATGCTACTCAATCTTGAACTAGCTCCCTTGTAATTTCAAGTGTTTTTTAGTGGTTTTCCTCCTTTTCTTTTTTCTTTTTTTTTAAAAAAAAAATCATATGGCCCGCATGATGGTTGGGTCAGGATGATTTTTGGGACATCCCATTTTCATTGTACAGCAACCATGTTAGAACAGTTGGATGCTATACATACACCACGGTGGACCTCACACCTCTACTGGTTGCATTTAAAACTAATTGTTTTTTTTATGACGCCAGGTGGCCCTACCTCATTTCAAGGCGATGCTATGATGCACACAATCACCCACAAACCACGTGCATTGGGTAATCATGAAGAAGAAGGGAATCTCATTTACAACTAGTCATAGGTGACCTCCTACTAATACCATCATAACTTAGTGTCTTATATGAAATATATGCAGCAACTTTGTAAAATATTATCATGAAAATACCAAGTTCTGCCCATCACAAAACTCTCTCATTTTCATGCTAGCAAATCAATGTTCCTCTCACACTCTTGCATCCAACGGGGTTGCCCCATCATGAAATATGATGGCCCAAAAACCATGCCGCCGGATCATGTGGGCCACATGATGGAAAGCAATGGATAACCACCCAAAAACCTTCAAACTCATGTGGTAGAACACTTGATGGTTGGATTGGCACAATTTCTGGGGCATCTTATTTTAATTATGGGCCACCCATGTTAGACCGGTTGGATCCCATACGTACACCACAGTGGGCTCCACACCCCCCAACTACTGGTAGATGAAACTTTCCCTGTCAAGACCATCAAAACTTAATTTCAAACATATCTAGCAATTTACTAAAGATCTTCCCATCTAAAACATAAAAAAACGTTTGTAGACACCTCTCTCATTTTCACACTAGAAAATCAATGTTCCTAAGCACAACAGGTGCAACCTCAGGCTCTTCTTTGAGAGTTGTTAGATCTCCAAAATCACCTTCCAAATAAGCTTTCATGAATGCAACCACAACCCCTCCCACAAATCTCCTCATAGGTTTCCTTTCTTTCCCATTCTTACATAAGCAATAGGAAGTTCTCCCCCTTAGACCCTTAGTCTCATCATCCAACATATCCACATGACCATAGTCCTTAGCTACAAAGTACCATGCTGGGGCACAACACTCATTGAAAAAATCCTCATGGTTCACTCCTTTGGGTGCACATGGAGGGAATAGAGGGTTCTTTTTCAGCTCCCCAAGACCCGAACCAACCACCAAAACCGCCATGTTTAGATCAAAGGAGTGGGGCACGTAGGTGAGGACCGGCGGAGGGGTTTGCTTCCCTTTGTCCATTCCATCAACTGGGTCTATGCCTATCAAGGCTGAGAATTTAAGTGAAGTGTTTGCATGACCTAATGCCAAAGCAAATGCAACCTTGCCGCCGCGGCTATGGCCCGCCAGTGCTAGCTTGTGTAGGTTCGGTCGCACTTGAGTGGGGAGCACACAGGGTAGTCCGTCTGATAGCCAGTCTGTCGTAGCAGCGACGGACTTGATCTCGTTGCTAGTGTCTGGTCCCGCCACTTGGTACAGCTGTGTAAATACAATAAAATGGATGTGATGGATGTACACTAATAATAATTTTAAAAAAAAGACTGCATGTGTATTGTCTATCTATCCCACACCTTCAATCCACTCCATGATTCAAGATGGTGTATGGGCTCAAGATAGTGTTTAAAATTCAGACTCCTAGGTTAGTTTAGCAGCACTTTGGAAATGGCACTAGTGATTCATCATCCTCACATTTGACACTGATGTGCAACCATCCAAGCCATCCAAATTGTGGGTCCCATAGTAGATGAAACATATCTCTAAAACCATGTTAACCAAGCAATTCCAACCACTCAATCTATCAAGTGGGAGGTTAACAGGAAAATATTAAGTGGTCAAATATTGAAGGGAAAAATCCTATGTTTAACTTTATAAGAAATAAAAGTCCTTGTTCATGTTGGGTATTTTATTTGCATGGTTTTCTTCTTTTCTAAGAAAAATGTGCAACCGTATCTCTATCCGGTCATATCATCTAAACTTTATCCCAACTAATTGGGGTTAGCTAGGTGAATCTTTTTCCACCTTCTGCTCTATTAAAGGGTCTAAGTTCAGATAGACTATAGGTTATTACGTCTTTTCTTACAACCTCCACCACGTCTTTTTGTGCCCTCTTCTTTTCTCTTCGAGCCTTCAGCCCACACCAACTCACTTCGAAGTAAAGCTAAGCAGAGATGAAGAACACGAAGAGAAGTAGAGATAATGAAAACCTTTTTATTTATTTCCTCCTTCCATTTTCTTTAATGTTTCATCTCCAACATACGGACCTCTTATTTGGTTGTAGAAACTAACTTCAAAAGTTTCTTAATACTCATTAGAGATTGACTAACGAAGAATGTGGTTAGCCTTTTATCTGAAAAAAAAAAAATCTTTGCTGCGTTATGCAACTATATATGGGCTCATAGATTTCTCATTTGATTTGAAATTTAGATTTGTTTCTGACTAAAGATAATTGTAAATACATTGCTTGATATTCGATGCTGGCGGCCTCTGCCCAAAAGTCACACCAGCATGATGCAAGGTTTGAAGTTAGATCATTATGAGCCATTATATTGGCCATTATGGCTAGTATGGTAGTCACCTTATGATCGTGTGTGTGTGAATCAAGATATCAAACAATGTTTTGGCCATTATGATTGTTATCAACCGATACCTTCGATTTTTATTTTTATTTTTTTGAAAGAAAATACTAATATGATTGTTAAAAAACCAAGAACTCAGACTCAGCTCGGGCGACCAATGAGTCAAGACTTGGACAAGTCAACCCAATGACTCAACATAGCCGCGCGAAAATTTTGACTTGGTCTAATGTTCTTTTAGTTTCTAACAATACTGGCAACAGCTCCTTGAATCCCCACCCTCAAGATGTTTGAATGGTTACATGGACCAACTCAGGAAAGGAGAGGAATATTGGTCATCTAATTAGAAAAGGAATGGACCATTGTCACAAATGGAGTTAGCCCCAAATGCACATCAAATGGCAAAATGTTTTTCCAAATGAGAAGGTAAATGTGTTTTGATTGGAAGATCAAGACGTTTAATAGTTTGTGATTTTTAAGCCAAGGACCCACCTGATGAACAATTTAGATCTAACTCCATGTCTATGTACTTGCATTAAGGAAAATTCCCCATGGTTGTGAAGATATAGAAGCTTGGCCCTGTTAGAGGAAAGAATATTTACTATAGATAGCTGGTTAGATAGATTCATGTATATTTACTATATTTACTATATTTACTCTTACCTCTTTTATATATTCCTATTATTATCATTGAAATAAATAAGTTACGGTTCTACAATATAGTCTCTTGTGGTTTAACAAGTCCTTTGATTTTTCCACTAGAAAGATGACTAATATTGTGCTACAAAAGATTATTTTTAATACACAGGAGGCAGACGTGGGCTTTAATGAAATTCCTTGCATGTGAATTCATGCTGAAAACATAGGTGTCAGGAGTAAGATCATCAATTCAAGAACCAACATACCACTATGTCAATATTGAAAGGAAAATTAATTAAAAGTTAACCCATTGAATAATAAAGGTTCACAACATAAGAGTAGATTTTGAATAGTTGAAGAATTGTAGTTTGGTGTTGAATCTCAATTCTTTTACTGATCTAACTTTGGAGGTTTCCATAAAAATAAAAAATAATAAAAATAAAAATAAAAAAAAAAGTAGTTGTGGGCTTATGAAGAAAAAGAAGATAATGATTTGGAAACAGAGGTGTGTTCAAATGGTCTTCTATACCAGCACAAGGTGGGGTGGTACCGAGCTGCTGTGGGGTCCACCTTAGCTGTGCATCTGATCCACCCCGTCCATTAGATTTGCCCTTCAATGTAATGGAGTCAAAAACCAGCCGAAACAGAAACTATGGAGTCAAAAACCAGCCCAAACAGAAACTTAGCTTGGCCACACCATAAGGAACATTTGGTAGGGGTTTCCCAACTGTTGGTGGGGCCCACCGTGCTGTGCATATGCCTCTAATCCATTCATTAGTGGGCCACACTAGGATGAAGGGACACCAAAATGGGCCAAATGAGGGCCACACCATGTGAATTTATAGGTCATAGGCATGATTTCACATTGCTTCCTGTGTTGCGGCCCACCTAAGTTTCAAATTAGCCTAACTTTTGGTTTCACGGTGAAAATGAAGGTGAAAAAAGGATGGATAAGATGGAATCAAATACATAAAATCATGCTACTTTTTAGATAATCACAGGAGTTTTTTTTTTTTTTTTTCAAGAATTATCCAATGAGTTTGCTTGAATACATTCTAACTTTTTTTCTTTTTTATTTTTTCTTTTTTGTTAGCTTGTTAGTACACCCACCGACAGTTCACACTTCACTGTTAGCCACCCCCACTAGGGATCGATGTCAAGACCTCAGTGTTGAAACGAGGTATCTTTCACTCAATCTACCACTTGAGCTATGGATCAGGGTGTGAATACATTCTAACTTAAGGGCGTGTTTGATTTTTCAATTACAATGGCAATGCAAAGTAAATGAGCCATTATTATCAGTTTTAGGTGTTTGTTTAAACAAGAATTACAGCTAGGAAATAAAAAGTCAAATGCACTTATAAAAGAAAAAGTAAAATTAATTATAATCATTTCATTTTTATATTATAAAACTATCCTTTTTATGGTGATTTGTGGGTGAAACAAACAATCATAATAAACTCATCATTGCAAACAAATGTAAATAATGCCACCACACAATTACCATAGTAAGTAATCATTTACTCATTTCCAACCATTTATCTTTATAATTAGAAAACCAAACACTCTTTATTGTAGTTAGATACACTGGATAATTATTTTTTGAATCTGTGTCATCTTTCAATGATCTAAACCATTAATGCGATGGGTGTCACTTTGTATGGTGGAAAGTCAATAAATAAAAGCTCTTAATTAGATTATTTTAACCCTTTATAATTTGGCTCTTTTGCTTTGAACATGAGTGGTCATCATAACCCTTGTATAATCAATGGGTTGAAATATTTAATATGAGAGTTTTCTTTTTTTCCTCTTTCTTTTTTCTTTTTCCTTTTTTCTTTTTTTTTCTATCATCCTTGAGGGAGTTTGGAGCCCTATCAAATAAACGGCTATAGTACCGATGCAATGGGTTGGGCTGTATTCAAGCAAACCTAAGGTAACAAGAGGCCAAAGTGATAGTTTACCATCATTTTCTAAGATGTGAAGCTCATCCAACCTACGGTGGCATAATGCACAACAATCCAATCCCCAAAACGATCAAAGTCACAGGGCGTGAAGCATAGACCAAAATATCAGAACCATCCAACAACTATAAACATCAAAATCCACAGGCATCAAATGGACGGTCCAAATTCATTAATCAAGATCGGATGGATGCATTGTTTAATCAATATGAATTTCTTTTCTTTTCTTCCTATGATCCATCTACAGAGGGGTCCATGACTTGGACGGCTCCTATTCCTAAACAAGTATGCAACATATACTGTAATAGAGACACTATAACTTAAAACATGGTGGCAAACTATCACCATTCACCAACAACCTTTTTTTGGCATGCATTAACGCAAAATGAGCCGTTCAAATCGTGTAGCCACTAGAGAGGAGTCATGGTCCCAAAATCTCTGATTGGTTGGGCAATCCTGACCTTTGATTTATGGATAAGTTTTTTGAAATAGGACCACTGTATATTTTAAATTTACAACCGTCCGATAAATGTCCACTAATCCGATATTTAGGCAGTCAAATAATCATAATTATTTTTTACATGGTACATCTAGACCACGACCCATAATCTGGACTGTTTAATTTAAATTGCTTATATGAAACGTGCGGAATATATAAGTGCCGGCGTATCATCCACCACACTCTGAGAGAGTATGAAAGGGAGGATCTATGATACTCAGGCGCGTATGAAGCAGAAATTGTAAACGTGGGACGTATTAACTCAATTTAAACCGACCAAACTGTGGAAAGCAGCTGTCCCGAATTCATGGTCAAAAATCTTAACCTCTGATTCGTGGAACAGAACATGGGATTTTTTTCATTTTAACCGTCCAATAAATGTCCACCAATTCAATAGTCCGACGATAAAATAAGCCTGATTTTTTGTTCATGATACGTCTAAACCGAGAAGAGTAAATTGAATAGTTTAACTTGATTTTCTTGTATGACACATGTAATTTAAAAATAAAATTAAAAAAAAAAAATCATTCATTAGTGCCCACGCATCATCCATCACACTCTGCTAGAGTATAAAAATAGAGAAATTCGACTAGGAGAGATTAGGGGTTAGAAATTACGAAACTGACCTGAGGTGCGAGTACGATGAAGCCATGAGAGGCAACGTGTCGAAGAAGCTGCGAGTAGAAGTTGTTGAAGAGGAGATAGCCGTGTAAGAATACCAACACCGGATATTCTCCTTCTTCAGATGGCGTCGCAATCAAGAGAGGCTTTGGAGGAGGTGGATAATCTGAAGATGTCTCTGCTTCGATTCTCAGCTCCAACACCACATGCTTCCCGTCTTCAAATACACCACACGCCATGCTTTCTACCATAACCAACCACTCGCTATAGTAGTTGCAATTTGCAATCGCTCTCTCTCTCTCTCTCTCTTAAAGGTTCCTTCAAATGGAGCCACACGTGCCAAGTGGCACACGTGTAGAAATTCCAGCCGCTTACTCAGGGGAAAAGGGTAACCCCTCATCGATAACGAGGTGCGATCATATGGTACCTGTCACACTACAACTTCTGGTCGTACCAGCTGTTGTGGGACCCACGTCAACTGTACATCTGATCCACACCGTCCATTCTGTTCTTTCCCTCATCCTCACCGTTAAAACGAGCTCAACCCGATCCAAAATTCAGGTGGGCCACAGCGCGTCATACCTAAAATCTCTAAATCCACATGGTATGCCCGACATAGGTTTTGAAATTTCCTGATATTTGGTGTAACCCTTCATCCTAGTAGGTTGTGTCTGGTGAATGGATTAGATGGCATATACAGTTAGTCGGACATCCCTTCCCAACTGTTCCTTCTGGCGTGCCCCACCTGAGTTTCTGTTTAAGACTGATTTTTGGATCCACGGCTTAAAATAGAAGATCCATCTAATGAACGTGGTGGATCTTATACATAGTTAACGTGGGCCCCACAACAGCGGGGTACTATGGCAAGATACGTTGGTACGAGTACATGTGAATGCACCTCAGGCTAGCGTAGGTCATTCGTGCAAGAGAAAATACCGGATGGTTTGAAAGTAGTTGCAAGGTTTTATGGACCGTCCATTTTTTATACGTGTTTAGCCTACTTCATGGTTGAACAGATTGATTTCTGGCCACTGATCTACACGGTTGGTCCCACCTGGCAGACGGTTGGGATGTCATGTACACGTGCTAGGTTTGCACATTTGGCTGCGTGTAGGGTTACAGACCTCTTCACGTTGTATATATCCGTTCATGGTATCTTGGGTATCTGGGTAGATGTGTGTGATAGTTTAACACCATCTTGGAAGTGGTGATGACTCTTATTTTTCACACGTGCCACTTATGTAAGACTATCCAAACCATCCAAATGGTGGAACACGTTTAGCATATCTATACAATCACAATGATCAGGAATTCATAACCATCCATCTGATTAATATCATATTGTGACCGGCCCTGATTCCAATGGAAAAAATAAATTGTTCTCTATCATGTTGTCCCTGCAATGATTTGGATAAGGTCCATAAGAAAAGAGATTTAGACGGTCTGGATTTCTTTTAAACTATGCCATTTGCACGATGGAATAGTCACCACCATTTTGTAAAAAGGTGATGAGCTATCCGAGAGATTTCTAACGGTGCTATCTTCTGCAGGAAGATAAGGGTCGTGTTACTTTTCTAGCCACTCCTGACGCAGTGGCAGTTTTGCATTTTCTCGGGGTCGGTAAGGGTAAGAATGGAATCTAGGTCCTCGACCCCAGTCTTTGTGAAGTATGCTCGGCTTTACAGTTCTGAGGAGTGGGGCCCAATGAAAGGTAATCCAGACCGTTGGTCTGTTACAACCCAGCGTCGATCGACCATTTGTCAATAATCTCCTTAGTAGGACAATCTTACCTTTAGATTTGTGACGGTTAAGAGAAGAAAAACAACAGCATTCCTCATTCAGTGAAGAAATCTCTAAGTTGGGAACTTGTACGGAGCCACATAAGTTTTGGATAAGCTGATATTTGTGTTTTCCATCACATAGGTTTGTGTGGCCGTATAAACACGTTGGATGGTAAATAATGTCATTTAGTTATCATCACCGTTTCCTGCGGTATGTTAAACTTGAGGTTAAGGGAAGCCAATTGCCCTGGATCTGATCTCTGCCGGCGTTTGTTATCTAATGTCTTAACTCTTTATGTAATAGGGTTTTGTTGATACCATCGGAGTATTCGATGCCATGGAGCATGTTTGATCCAATGAGAAAATTTAGAAAATTTTTAGTTGATTGTTGGACAGTTTTGGAAGTACTACTCGATGGCATCGAAGGAGGCTTCGATGTCATCAAAAGGTATTCAATGCATGTCGATGTCATTGAAAGTCTCATCGAAGACGTGCATAAAATTGTGAAAGTGTACGATTTGTTTTCTATTTCAGTTGACATAATATACATTCAGGTGTAATCGGGATTAGAGTAAGATTGGAGTTTTATAAGTTGTTCTTAAGGCTTCAAAGGCATAACTAGGGATTCTACGAAAATTTGAGCGATTGTTCGAATCAATAAGATCATTTATCTCTTGTAATATTACTTTCATGGTGCATTACTCATCGTTTTGTGCCATAGTTTTTTTCCCACAAGGGTTTTTCCATGTAAAATTAAGATTGTTTTTAGCTTGAGATTGTTTGTACAATTGCGATTACTTTGCTTGATTCTGCTCTGTGTGCTTCTGCAAGTCCCAACAAGTGGTATCAAAGCTAATGTTAGGAAGCAAATCGAATATAGAGAAGTGTTCCGATAAAAATAATTTTGAATTATGAAAAGTTAAAATGAATGATATCCTATTTTAGTAAGGAATGGAAGATGCACTCCTTGAAAAGCGACTAGAAATCATGAAAGAAGAATAATGGAACAAGTTAGATAAAAAATCTAATATCTCAATCCAGTTGTTTCTAACGGATGAGGCCATTTATAATGTTACGAGAGAGAAAACTGCATCAGATATATGAGCGAAACTAGAGAACATCTATACAAAGAAGTCTCTTGAGAATCGCTTGTATCTAAAGGTGGAGTTATCCAATCTAAATATGACGGATGAGGCTGACGCTGAATCCCACATCAGTACGTATCATCAATAGGCTCATTTGTAAATTGCTGGATATGTATAAGACGATGAAAGATAAAAATCAAGCATATATTCTGTTGAATTCTTTTCTAGAATCGTATAAGTCGTTTAAAGACTCTTTGTGCACCCGTAGACAGCCGTTAGTGTCGAGACCGTTATCTCAGTCCTTCAGTCGAAAGTGATGAAAAAGAAAAACGGTGACATGGGTGCTTCTATAGATGCACTGGTTACGAGGGGGAGAAATTCTGAGCGGCACAATGGATTTTTGCATTCAAGATCTAAATCCAAGACCAAGGGGAAAGGTAAGGTGAAGTATTAGAATTGCAGTATGACAAAGCACATTAATAAGGATTGGCAGAATCCTAAGTCGATGAATGAGAAATCAGAGCATTCTTCCAAAGAGGCCAATACTGCAAAATCTAGTGAGGAGGCGAGTGGTAATAATATACTGACCGCATCAAACTCCGAGTATTTTAGCGATGAATGAATTTTGGATACGGGGGCTTCATATCATAGGACCCCTCATAGGAGTCGGTTCACCCGTTACAATAAGCGCGATGGTGGTCAGGTACATATGGGCAATGACAATGCGTGTAATGTGGTTGGTGTTTGATGCGCATCAATATATTTAATGGCATGGAGCGTATCTTAACCGAAGTGAGACATGTTCATGAGTTAAAGAAGAGTCTGATATTTCTGGGTGCACTCGATGCACTTGGGTGCAAATTTACCGGGTTTAATCGTATCCTTAAGGTTTCAAAAGAGACACTTGTAGTAATAAAAACATAGATGAATGGTAACCTTTACAGGTTGACTGCAAACATTTCATTGAGTGAAACTGCATCAGTTGTAGGCTTGTAGCAGATTTCACATATGCACGCCTAGGCCACATGAGCGAGCGGGGCATGAAAGTACTTTCTAACCACTGTTTGATTCCAATTTTTAAAAGCATTGATTTTAGTATATACGAGCATTTTGTATATGTGGTAAATATTCAGGATTGTCTTTTAAGTTTGGCAAAACATGTATGTAAGGGGGGTTCTGGATTATGTGTATTCTCATGTATGAGGATCGTCACCCGTAGTTTCTGATGGAGGGTCATCATGGTTTGTTATATTTATTGATAACTATTATAAAAATGTGTGAATTTATTTTATGAAAAGTAAATCCAAGGTTTTCACCAACTTTAAACAATAAAAGGCGATGACAAAAAAAATAATTAGCATGAAAGGCGAAAGCGTTAAGGACAAATAACGGTGGGAAATTCACTTATAGGGATTTCAATTGGTTTCGTGAGGATGAAGGGATCGTGAGGCACAACATCATGCATCATACACTAGAGGAGAATGGTATGGCTGAACTCTCTTAAAGAGGGCCGAATGCATGATGAGTAATATTGGGTTTGTCAAGGAAATATGGACTGAATCCATTAACATGGCTTACTACTTTGAATCGGTCCCCTTCTATAGCTATAGACTGTAAAATTCCAGAGAAGATATGGAGTGGTCAGCAAGTTGACTACTTAAGGCTACGAATATTTGGTTGCGATACTTACTCTTATGCACCGTCACTTAAGAGAAATAAGTTGGACCAAATGGCCAAAAAGTACATCTTTGTCATCTATAGTGGTGGTGTGAAGGGTTACATGTTATATTACCGGATCATATAGAAAATCATCCTTAGTCGTGATGTCAAATTCAACAAATGATCCTTGTTCCATAAGGATAAGCACAAGGAAACAAAAAAGTCAGTTGTAGACATTTATATAGATAGAGATGAGACACAAGCTGATACTAAGACACAGACAGAGGTACAGTAGCAGGTAGATTAGCCACCCGTGATAATGAATCCACTAAGGGATCGTAGGTTACCAACGAGATACAGGGACAACTTAAATATCGCATTTTTCTTCATTATTGATGAGGGGGATCCGTCTACTTTTCAGGAGTCTCTTGACGACTAAATGCCAAAAAGTGAAAAGCAGTAATGTATGACGAGATAGATTCCATGTACAAGAATGAGACATGAGAGCTGGTGAAGCTTTCTGTTGGCCGTAAAGAGATTGGGTGTAAGTGAATCTTCAAGAATAAACAGGATGGGTACAAGACAAGGTTGATAGCGAAAAGATATACTCAAAGATAAGGTGTTTGACTTTACTAAGATTTTTGCGCCTTTGGTAAAGCAAGTATCTATTAGATCATGGTAGCGCTGGTTGTCCAACATGATCTTGAGCTGGAACAAGTAAATGTGAAGACTGCTTTCCTACCTTGGGAATTGAAAAAGCGGATTTACATGAAGCAATCAGAAGATTTCGAAATACAAGGGACAGAGAATAATGTTTACAGATTGATGAGGTCATTGTACGGTCTGAAATAGTCGTATAGGCAGTGGTACAAGAAATTTGATTCTTTTATGATAAATCAGAGGTTTGTCAAGAGTGAGTATGATCATTATATTTATTATAAGACAAAGTTATGGAAAATTCATTATCTTGGTATGTATGTCGATGACATGCTTATCGCTAGTCATAGCATGTCTAAGATCGACATTCCAAAAGCTCAGATACCAGGTACTGCAAAAAGGGTTCTCAGCATTGACATACACAAAGATACGAAGAGGAACAGGCTTTGGTTATCTTATGAGGAATATCTTTAGACGGTATTAGTGAAATATGGGATAGACAAGGCAAAGCCAGTCACCATTCCCCACATGGCTAATTTTAGGCTTTCTTCTGAACAGTATCTTGAAAGAGATGAAGAAAAAGAGGTTATGTCTCATGTGCTTTATTTGAGCGCGGTTGACAGCTTGATGTATGTCATGGTCTGTACAAGACTAGATATTTCACATGCGGTGGGTATCATTAGCAGATATATGTCTAACCATGACAAGCAACACTAGGAGGTAACTGGTGTGCAGCTGAGCATTACAGTATGTGTGTGTAGGGGAGGGGGGGGGCGTCTCATGGGAAGGTCCAGTTGTGTGGGCCCCACCGTGATGTATGTCAAATATCAATACCATGCATTTGATGGGTTCCCTTTAGGTTACCGGATATTCCAAAAATCAACCGTATAAGAAACTCAGGTGGGTCATACCATCTAAAACCATGTGAAGACATGCCTAAAACACATAAAAGTACTTGGTGGGGCCCACCTAAGTTTTGGATGAGTCTAAAACTTGGTCTGACCCCTCATCCAAGTGAGACACACACAATGGATGGTCTAGATTTGTCTTAGTGGGCCCAATAAATGATTATGAATGTTTTAATCGGAGGGTAACTCCTCTCAACTGTTGTATGTGATGTGGCCCACCCAAGTCATAGATTGACTTGATTTTTAAGCCCGTGCCCCACCATGGAATTGTGCATCTAACTAATGGGGTAGATGTTCGACACACATCACCATCCAATAAACATCCACCAATCTGATTGTTGTGTAATCAAATAAGTATAATTTGTTGGTTCACTATATATCTAGGAGCCACAATTTGTGAAGTTCAATTTAAATTGTTTAAATGCGACGTGAATACACCACACTGCCTGAGCATTTAGGGTTTTTTTTTTCCTAAAGGGAGCAAATATTAGAAGAGGCCAAAATGGCAAAAGATAAATACGAAGCCCCCAAACGTTATTTGAAAATTAAAAGCCAGTGAGTCAACTAGGAACTGGGCTGAATTGAGCTGGAATGCTAAAAACCTGGCCAAATCACATTATGGATCCTGGAAAAAACCTGTCTGAGTTTTTGAAAACTCAGTTCGAGTTTTCCTTTGACTCTACCAATCCACCAAATCATAAAAACTCTATATCTACATCAATGTCTACAAATTTGTTAAAATCGATATTTATCTTCGGGCACAAATAAATGAGTTTTTCTTCCTTTTTTTTAATAATCTTTTTAACATTTTATTCTTACCATGAATTATTTACTTAAATTGGATTTTACACCTGTTTATTTTCAAATCACAATCATCTATTTTTTTTTCCTCTATATCATAATCTTCTTCTTTGTACATGCTTACATCGTTTTTTTTTTTTTTTTTTCTCTCGCATAGACCGCGTCCGTCTCTAGTTAGGTCCTGGTTGGAAATTTGCAAGTTCTCCTTCACTTGACTACAGTAATGATGGGAAGTTTCCGGGTTTAAAAGCTGATTATCTTAGTCAAACACTGAAAACTCATGTATGAGATGCACAGATTTTCATGTATGTATGTGGACCTCAAAAGTCACGCCAGACCTCTCTATCTTACCCCACCGATTGGATGGTTAGAGAAGTCCCACGTGGTAGACATCTCCTTTTTTTTCTTTTTTTCTTTTTGTTTAAAGCTCGTCAACCAGTGCTACAGTGCTTTGTATTTATTTAACAGATTTACTTTTAGCCTATGTTTGAAATATCGGTATCACGATTACGGATCGCATCGTAGGGATACAGATTCATATCGGTTAACGCACGGGATTATATTGTTTGTATCGAATAATTTATCGCACTTTTTGGAAAACACAGGAAACATTGAGAAAATGGTTGAATTTTTCAATGAAACTTGATGGATTGTTTAAAAAAACCTTAATACACACTTTTAAATCATAACATAAAAATTAAAATTAAAAATTAAAAAAAAAAAAAAAAAGTGCACATAATAGGTTTTCTTTGTATAGGAACCTTAACCATGCATTGTTTGACTGAACTAATGCAACTATATTCAAATTGAATGCATAACATTTGGTGTATGTGATGATCATTTCATCAAACACTCCTAAATACTTAGAAATTAGTCTTAATTGACAGCTAGTTGAAGGGGAATTTTGAAAAAAAAAACTTTTTATTAATTTTTAATTAAAAATAATTTTTATTTTTTGAAAATTGACAAGGACTTAACTGATCAGTAGATCAACGCTCATACATGCTTAATTTCATGTTTGGATAACAACATTGCAAGCGATTTGAGAGAAATTGAGAAAATTTTGAATTTTTCCCAATTTTTGTCAAATCAGACTACCTATATTCAAATTTTGAAATTAAAGTGTATGTGATGATCATTTCATCAAGTACTCTTAAATACTCCGAATTAGTATCAATTGATAGCTGGTTGAAGGAAATTTTCGAAAAAAAAAAAAAAACATAGAGAATATGAAGAACCAATGGATTTATAACCATTTAACAATGATTTAACATAATTTCACAAAAAAAAAAAAAGCGATCAGAAATTGAAAATGCTCACCGGCTCAAACATGTGGAATATATCAGTACTACCTATGCGTTTCATATTGCTCAGGTGGGATACAAGAAATATCGTGGGATATATTGGCCAATATCGTCGATATTTAAAACATTACTTTTAGTCATGGCCCATCAATCAGAGGTGCCAACAGGATCGATTCGATGTGTACAAGTTTCGATTAGCTGGCAAATAGCTCGTAACGAATTTAAAGAGCTTGTAGCAAGCTAGAAAATACCCCATTTTAAAGCGAGAAATTACAAGATACAGTGGCTGTACTGCCTAGTCATTATACAACCATTTGTTTTCTACCAACATTTCAAATGTGTGTAATTATCCAATCCGTTAAAAGGTAAGCAACACGGCACGAAAATCAGGCGGATGAGATAGGCTGGATATCGACTGGGACAACATCAAAAGCAATGTACAACCATCAGTGTGACAGTGTATTGGTGCAACCCACCCACTCACTATGACAAATATTCCCAATATTTTATTTCTTGCAATATTCTCGTTAATCAAATGATAATATCATGCAATGTTTTCAACATCTCTGTTGTTTTTTAATTTATAAACGGCTTTGCTGCAAAATATTGTGATTTAAAGTCAAAATTCATTTAAACAATTAAAATAAATCATTTCATACCTATAATTTTTAAATCATTTATTGATTTATAATAATAATATTTTTAAAATATTATTTTCAAACATAAAATTTTGATATTGTCAAGAATATTCGTGGTATGAGTGGATGGGCATGATTTTGATATCAGGTAATAATCATGGTGAGACCGAGACCCCCCTTTTGCACGGGGACTGAATATCCAACACACGATATGTTGGTGGGAAAATAGTGGCTGTTCTGTCAAATGCTTTATAAATAGCGCATGTAAACTCTTTTTTATTGGAATTGAAGAAAAAGGTGCACAATGGTAATTTGGGCTAATCTACATTCTGCTCAATCCAAATACAGTAAATTCCAACAATGTGATTAAAAATAAAAATGATTTTTTGAGGATGCATTTTATGAAATAGCAAGACAGATTGCGTCTACCTTCTATCTAGGCGGGCCATTCATTTGGTAGGGGGACCTGTCTCACAAGCAATCATCTGCTGTAATACTCGACAATCCTAGTAATTCTATGAAAATGGGCAGTTACAACCAGTGGTTGACATTTCACAATTCCAGCTTAACTGTTTTGGTTGATTGCTCCACGGCTTTTGGTTAATTGGGCTCAAAGGAGAAGGGTAAGAGTAAGCATTCCTGCAAGATATCTGCAGGATCTTTCTTTCAATACGTCCATTCCACAACACAACAAATAAAGTGAGTGGCAATGGTTGAGGGGCCAAGTATGCCTCCGTTCTATGCTCTCAGGCTCAAAGGCAAATACAAAGAATTAAAGGGTTAATGCTTAATGCCCTTAATATCCGCGCAATACGCGACAGGGATTGTGTCAAATAAAGAAAGTCAGAAATTTTTTGAAAATAACAAAATAAATGAAAGTAAAAAGAGGAACAAATCGATAAAGATAAGAAGAACCCTGAAAACTAAACTCAATATTGGTTGACTCAAATACTTGGCTTGACATTTAAATTTTTAGTTAAGATGTATTAAAATTAGTAATAGATATTTGAAATCAAATGAGTAAAGATACTTGACTCGATATCCAGATGGGTCGAGTTAGTGTATTGTAAGTTGGCAACAGTGCTTTCACTCATTCTAAGGAGTCACCAGTTTGAATCTACTTTCCTATTTTTATTAATAAGGCATTCAATAGTTAGTGACTCAGTGTGAGCTCAAAATCTCGTCAAAGTCGAGTTGGCTTGGCCGAGTTTCAAGTTGAGTTACTGAGTTTTAGATCTATGCTCTATCCAATAATTAATTTCATCGATCTTAGAGGGATGTTTTATGCAAAATTTGAATCCAAGATTCTAAGATATCAAGATTTAATTGTTTATATTCATTTGTGAGGTGCAACATCTTGGATAATCCTAGACATCCAATCATTAATCAAGAAAGATAGCCCTAGATGCCTGCTCATTGCAGATCTTGACAACGGAGTGTAGGTGATTTTGCTCACTTTCTTGTATTGCTTTCCATTTAAGTGTCTATTGGTTCGTCGTTCATCCTCCAGTCTAGACGTCTCAAAGGTTTTAAGGCATCCAATCAATGGCTCAAGAAACCCTAAACGAATGACTTTTGTGTAGCCAACATGGTGGGAACAAGAATTGAGGCACACATTTAAGCCCTTGACAAGGGCTTTAATTAGTTAAGACAGCACCAAACTTCAAGAAATTTTATTTTAATTCAATAATATTATGCTGCTTTGTAAGTACATTGTTTGGTTTCATCAAAATATTTTTATTTATCATTTTGAAAAAGATCAATTCTGTGGCATTTACAACTTCTGATCATATTTAAAAATTAAAATTTATAAAAAAAATTAAAATTAAAATTAAAAAAAATTTACTTTATGAGATTGTGTTAAATAATCACACAACTAGTTCTCTCTTTAGTCAAACAACTGTTGGACCACATGATAGACAGTCCAAGTTCATGTGAGTCATACTTTCATTCATACTAATAGATGGCCAACAAGATCTTTGTTATTGATTGGTCTGATTGAGCCAGTATTGAAGTTGACAGCCCAATTGGACTGATGTCGAAGATGAGAAAGCTGATTTGAATGATACAAAAGATGAACACTCCGATTGGACCGATGTCAAAGTTGAATGATCAGATCAATCGAAAATTGAAGATCAATGGTCCCATTGAATTGTTGAAGATGAATGTTCTAATTGTGTTGAAATTGGAGGGGAGAGGAAGTGGATTGCATACTGAGTAACACTCAAGCTAAGCTTACTGAGTTGTGTGATTATTTAACACAATCTCATAAAGTAAGCTGTGGGGCCCACCATGATTTATGTATTTTTTTTATCCACTCCGTCCATCCATTTTAACAAGATAATTTTTGGGCTATAGCCCAAAAATGAAGCATATCCAAAGCTTAAGTGGACCACACCAAAGGAAACAGTATGAATTGAAGGTCTAAGGTCTACGGTTGAAAATTCTTGGGGGCCATAGAAGTTTTGGATCAAGCTGATATTTGTGTTCCCTTCATCCATGTCTGTGTCATCTTACGAACAGGTTGGATGACAAATAAACATCACTGTGGACCCTAGGAAGGTTTCAACGGTGAAAAATCATTATTCCCACTGTTGCTGTGGTATGGTCCACTTGGGCTTTGGATATGGATATGCTTTTAAGTTTGGGCTCAACGGTGGATAAACCACATACATTCATGGTGGACCCAACAGAGTTTACTTATTACGATAAAAGCAGCGACACTCAAAATCGACAGCATAATTGGAGCGATATTGAATATGAATGGCCCAACTAGAACGATACTAAAGATGAAAAGGTCGACTTGACCAATATTAGAAAGGAATGGTTACTGCAGTCACCTGACTTGGGATAAAACCAAAAGAGCGGCCAGGAACCTTTGGCCATTCAGGTTTTTTTTTTTAAACAAAAAATAAAAATTGGGTAGTGGGGTATATTTACCCACTGTTCTGTTTCTTATCAATCTCAAATTGAAGATTGATAGCCAGGTTAGACTAATATTGAAGAAGATGAACAATCTGATTGTGAAAATCTAGAGATGAATTGTCAAATTGGGTCGATACTAAAAATCAACAACTTGATTCAACGTCTGAAAAACCTGAGTGGCTAGATTTGAATGATACTAAAGATGAACGGTTCAAAATCAATGACAAACGGTCCAATCACTTCAAACTTGATCCAAGACAAACAGTCCAATCACTTCAAACTTGATCTAAGACAAACAGTCCAATCACTTCAAACTTGAAGATCAACAGTCTTATCAGACCAACATTGAAGATGAATGGTCGAAATGTTCTGAAATTAGAGATTAATAGTCAAATTGGGTTGATACTGAAAATCACTGGACCGGTTGGACTGATGTTGAAGCAGAATGACTTGATTTGAGCGATACCAAGGATAAGCGGTCTGATTGGACCAATATCAAAGATGAATAGTCCGATCCCCCCAAAATTAAAGATCAACGGTCCGATTGGAGTGATATTGAAGATGACCAATCCGATTATGCTAAAATTAGAGATGAATTGTCAAGTTGGGCAAATATTGATAAACAAAAGCAAGTTCGGACTGATGATGAGGTCGTGTGGCCTGACTAAATGATACTAATGTCGAACTGTCCAATTGGATCGATATAAAAAATCAACAGTCTAATTTGACCCAAATTGAAGATGAATGGTCCAACTATGTAGGGGATTGGGGGCAATATTCTTAACCATGTAAGAAAAGACTATTGGAATTCTTTGGCCTAGTATGGGTACAGGATTCCTTTTTTGCAGAAGCTTTAAGTGGTAAATCTAGCTAAAGAAATTGGCTTTGTGGTCTATGCTAATAGAAGGGGATTGAAAAATGTCATTAGATGGCTAATGTCGAGAGGAGGATGGATTTACATGAGAATAGACCAAGCGGCTATGAGCATGGCTGAAGATGGGGTAGAAGCTAGGACGGGGAGAAGAGAGGGGGTGGGGGTTGTAGTCCGGAGAGGGGACAGGCAAGAGAGGATAGGAAAAGGAGAGGGGTGGAGCTTGTAGTCCAGAGAAGAGGGGGATTTGAGAAGATGAGGATAGAGATCTATGATAAGAAGAGGAGAGGGAGTGGGGGCCATAGCTAAGGCATGGAATGTAGAGCCAGGAAGGGAGAAGAGGGGACGGAGATCAGAGTATTATCATCAAGGGTCCTGTAGGGGATGGGAGAGAAGGAGAGAGTGGAGAGGGGGAGTGGGTATTGGTTGCTCAGAGACAGAAAACCATTGGAGCTGGAAGGAAGAGTCCTTCGTCCGGGTCCTGTTGAAGTTCCCCACTCAGTTTGTGGAAAACTTCCTAGAGTGGTCGGGCTTGCATATTTCAAGGGTCTTCAGGAGATCGGGGAAGCTAAAGGAGGTCATCCCCCAGTTCAGGGGTTCTTCCTCCATTCACAACTTTCATTTTTGTGAATGGAACAGGCAAAGGAGGTCTCGCAAGCGGTGGTTGAACTGAATGGCACAAGTTTCAGCCCAGATGTGTTAAATCAAGCAGCCACCAAGAAGGTAGAGAGGAAAGTGAAGGGTAGACTTGTCTTGGGAAGGGGTATGCTAGAGAGGTTGACAACAATGAGAATGGAAGCGAGCCAGTAGGAGAAGAGGGGAGCCAACGATTGGGATGTTGTAGTAGGGGAGTAGGCTATTGACGTGGGTATGAAGGAGGTGAAGGAGAAATTGTTGGTCCGAGAAAGATGGATGTGGAAGGAGGGAGACAAGCACGAAACCAGAGGTGAGATTTCACCCCCAAAGTTGTGGAGAACGCCTAGGATATGCTAAAGTGGAGTCTTAATGGCAAAGATGACGATCGGATCTTTGATCGATGAAGTGAGGGTTTAGGTAGCCGCATGTTGCGAAGTGGAACAAGGTGACTGTGTTATCAAGCATCTTAATGAGAGGGAGGTTCGAATCTCTTCGAGGCTGAATGTGAATCTAGATAGGGTTCTGAAATTGGGAAGACATTTGGTTCCAGGTGTGGGAGCTGCCCCTAGATTTGTGGTTCTTAGATGCCTTCATTGCAGTGGGATCGTGCCACAAGAAGGCCTTGCTATTGATCCAGCAACAGAGAGTGGCAAGGAGATAAGGGCAACGAGTATTCTCATGAGGAAAAAGAGGTCTATGAAATTTCCTGATCAGATGTCCACTGTTGTCAAGGATGAGAGTTCTTCGATGTGGGTGGTTAGAGAGAAGGTGGGGGTGAGAGGGTAGTGGCGAAGAGGATTGGTGAAGGAGTGCTGCCGGGTTGCTGGAAAGTAGAAGGAGATCGGTGGTCGGGGAGATAGAGAACGTGATCGATGGTCCAGCGGAGCACCATGAGAAGGCCAACTACCTGTGAGGCACTGCTTGGCCAGCCAGAGTTAGGTGGTGGAGGAGGCACAGTCACAATGACACATGGAATGGATATTGTAAGTAGAGAGATGGTGGTGGAGGCCAACTCGTACGAAAGGAGATCTTGCCACATGGCCTGGCATATGTTAGATCGAGAGGAGAGGTGACAACAAAGGGGGGTAAATGTAGGATCAGGGAGGTGAAGCGGGGGTCAAATGGAGGGAGAGAGGGAGAGGATGTGTCAGGTTCAGGCTCAGGAGGCAACGTAGACGATCACGTGGCTGGAGTGTCAGCCACTTGGGGTGGGAGTGATGGCTCGAAGGGGCAGATGGTGTGTCAAGGCTTGCTTCACTTACACGTCATGTGCGGTGAATGCGGAGCAGTTCTCACACCTAGGCTTGTTGTGTCACGTGTGATCTCTCCGGGGTGTGGCACTCATGTTGTGCATAACTTATGTTTGCACGTGTAGCTGCCTCTACTCTTATTTAAATTTGAAGTTGAGGCCCTTTTGTTTATTGTTTCTGCTATTTAAGTGGAAAAGAGAAGGGAGTCTGAGAAAAGGGATGGCCTGTCTCTCCCTCCATCAAGGGGACCCAAGTTACATTCTGCTCAAGCAACAACAGGACTCCTATGTCGAGCACTTCAATGGAGGTCTTGTTGGCATCTGGAAAAGGTGATCGGAATGATCATGCTCTGGTCACAATGAGTTGGAGGGTGTGGGAGTGGTGGGAAAGAAGCTTTAAGCATTGGATACGTAAGCAGTATTGTGTGATGAGGTGTTACTGTCCGAAGCTCTTAATACCATGTCATTACAAGCGACATCAGGCAACGATGGAGTTTCAGCCGCCAGGTATGACAAGCCAGAGAATATTAGAGGGTCTTCAAAAGGGATGGGTGGGCGCCATATTCCAATGACTATAGGAATGTGGTGGATCAAGGACGTAATCACTTTTTGTGGGAAGGATGCCGAGTGTCACTTTTAGGGACGGCAAGGAGGACCTCGCCACTATTTCAATTTGTGGAGGAACATAGTGCCCAAAAGGTCGAGGCTCAGCAATAAGAGAATGTTCCAAAAGCGGCAAAGGGGCAGAGGGAACTAGCAAGCCTGGAATCTGTTGTTAATTATGATGTTGGCATCTCATCAGGTGGAGAGAGAAGGGGGATAATGGGAAGGTCAATACCTTAATGAAGATTATTAGATGGAATGTCAAAGGTTAGAGGTCTAGGAAGAAAAGAGGGCAGGTGACAGATTTGTGTCGTAAAAAAGGCTCAGTTAATAACGTTGCAAGAAACCAAGCTTCAAGTTGTGGACTAAAAGACAGTGGGCACTGTATGGGATGTGAGGGACAAAGATCAAGCGGCATTGGATGCGATTGGTTTTGCCGCGGGATTCATGGTGACATGGGATACCAAGGTTTGGATCAGGGAGGAGTGGTGGAGCGGATCATTTTTTGTCTTGGTTATTTTGAAGGATGTGATGATGGGTTCTAGTGGCTATTTACAATAGTATATGGCCCAAACAACCAATGCAGAGGCACTTATAACGGGAGGAGCTAAATTCGGTCCTTGATAGGCGGGGGATTCCATGGTGCGTGGGGGTTGATTTTAACGTGATAAGATTCACCTTTGAAAAATCGACCCGTGGCAAAATTACTCATAGCATGAGAGAGTTCTTTGATTAGGTGGAGAGGCATGATCCAGCGGATATCCCATTTGGTGATGTTAAATATACTTGGTCAAATGGGCAAGAGAAGGCAATCATGTTCGGAATTGAGAGATTTTTGGTATCCACAAACTAGGTGAAGAGATCTCCATTGGTGTGTCAGCAGCATCTCCTAAGACCAATGTTTGACCATTACCCGATTGTTCTGGAAGTTGAGGAAGAAGATTGGGGGCCAAGATCGTTCAGGTTCAAACTTATGTGGCTTGAAGTGGAGGATTTCTTGGCACTAGTTAAAATATGGTTGGAGTCTTTTGAAGTAGAAGGCTTTGCTGGGTTCAAACTGAGTTACAAGCTCAAACTTTTTAAAGGCAAATCAATGTTTGGAAATGGGAGGTTCTGGGGAGTCGGGAGGCTGAACTGGACGACATCCTCAAGAGTATCCAGGCTATTGATACTAAAGCTAAAGAGGAGTTATCAGAGGATAAGAAAGAGTTGGGGATGCAATTGAGGAAGAATGGCCTTGAGGAATACGCAAACCACCTTGAGGTAGAAATAAAGTGGAAACAATGCTCAAGGCAACTTGGCTTAAGTAAGGTGACATAAAAGCAAGATTTTCCCGCAACATGGCTAAGCACTAGGCTAGGAGGAATCGGATTAGCAGTGTCTTGGTGGATGACATATGTATAGAAGAGAAGGGCTAGGTGTGGGACTCAATTGTTCACTACCATAAAAATCTCCTAACAAGCGAAAGGTGGGAAAAGGCATGGGTGGATAACCTAGCATTCGACCAACTATCAACTATGGAGGTTGAGCTTCTAGAAAGGCCATTTGCTAAGGACAAAATTAAAGTAGTAGTGGACTCATTAGGTAGGGAAAAGCCCCTGGGCTAGACTGCTTCCCAATGGCCTTCTCCTAAGGTGGTTAAGGGCAACGTAGTCAACTTTACAACAATTTTTTTTATTGGAGTCGATTGTCAATAGAATTAGGTGCCTTGTTCATCGTGATTATTCCAAGGTCGAAGGAGCAGAAAGCTTGGAGGACTTTAGATTGATTAGCCTCACAAGGGGGTCGTACAAGATCTTAGACAAATTTTTATAAGTTGGGTTTTGGATGGTTCAGATGAACGTCATCTCGAAAACCCAAGAAGCATTTGTAGAAGTAAAGCAACTTTTGGGAAGCGCGCTATTTCCACGAGTATGTCAAATCTTGGCATAGGGAAGCAAATAAGAGTTTGTAAGTAAGATATTAAGAAAGCTTATGACCATAATGATCGGACATTTCTCAACTACATGTTATGGCAAGTGAGGTGTGGACAAAAGTGAAGTGGATGTGTTTAGGAATGCCCTCAATCGGCCAAGCTTTCTGTGCTAGTCATCAGGTCTCCACAAGGCTTTTTTTGGGCCTCAAGCATCATTCGGCAAGGAGATCCACTCTCCCCGTTCCTCTTGTGGCGATGGCAGAGGCATTGAGTAAAATGTTGGTAAGAGGGCAAGAGGTCGGCCTTATTCGGGGGTTTAGGATGGAAAACACTGATTTCCAAATATCTCATCTTCAATTCGCTGACAACACCATTCTCTTTTACGACGCAAAAGTTAACATGGTGGATAACTTGAGGAAGATTATCAAGTGCTTTGAAATGGTCACTGGTTTGAAAGTCAACATTACGAAAAGTGAGCTTTTGGGTATTCGCATGTCCAATGATGAGGTGGGGAGATAGGTGGAGGTCTTCGAGTGCAGGGCGGCATCCTTTCCCTTGACCTATCTCTGTTTACCATTGTGTATTGGAAAACCGGCAAAGCATCTTTGGGAGAAGTAGTGGAAAGGTTTGAAAGAAAGTTGTTGGGGTTGAATGATCAATATTTATCATTGGGAGGCCAACCTACGCTAATTAAAGTCGCATGTCAAAATCGTTGTTGTACTATACGTCCCTCTCTAAATATCCTCTTTTTTTCTTTCTTTCTTTTTCTTTGATAGATTGGAGTGGTTGAAGCCGGATTTCCTATGGCGTGGCTTGAAAGCAAAGAAAAAAATCCATTTTTTAAAATAGGCATGCAGGCCCTATGAAGGGAGGGCAGGTATTCAGGATATGGGAATGATTAATTTAGTGCTTCTTGGCAAGTGGTTGTGGAAATTCGGGACAAGAGAAGGGAAGTTGTGGAGAGAGGTTATTGCAAGCATGGATGTTAGGAAGGGGGATAGGAAGTCTTCCTTATACAGGGCGTCAGGCCTGTGGAAGGATATGTCTAGACTAGAGTCCACTTTTAGAGAAGGCTTTTCTATTTGCAATGGGAAAAGAGTTCGTTTTCGGAAGGATGTGTGGCTGGGGAAAACTCCACTTCATAACAAGTTTCCAATGTTATCTTGCCTTTCTCTGGAGACATTATTGTTTGGACTCCCCCTGTCTAATGAGGAAGTCAAAAAGTTCGTAAGGCTTCAAGGAAGGCTTTAAGGTTGTGCTCCATCACTGAGGGAAAGGGATGCAATGGTCCACTTTTCTATCCGATCATTCTATAAGTTACTCTGGTCTCCCATGAAAGGAGGGTAGAATTTGCACATCCAAGATTTGGTCCTAGAGTGCTCCTAGGGTTGCAGCTTTTGCATAGCTACTTGGGAAGAAAAAAGTACTTGATAATCTTCAAAAAAGGTCAACAGTGCTTCCAAATGTGTGTTGTGCATGAATGATGCTAAGTTAATAAATAATCTTTTCATCCATTGATTATCAACGCGTAAGTTTTGGGGATAGTTTCTCAAGATCCTCAACGCCTCGTGGGTGATGCTGGGTACTATTGATGACCTGTTTTTGGCTTGGCATGGAGGGGGAATGGGAAAGAACAAAGGGTGGTGTGGTGGTTGGTCTTGATGGCAATCTTGTGGGTAATTTGGGGGGAGAGGAACTGACGGTGTTTACAAAATAAATGTGGCTTGGAGCAAGGAGTTTTTAGTTTTTTTTTTTTTTTTTTTTTTTTTTTTGGGGGGGGGGGTGTCTCTTGTTCTAATGCCCTTGAAGGTTCTAATTATTCTCCTTTGATTGAGTTGTCGTTTTGTGTGCATGTTTTCTTGGCCTTTAAAAAAAAAAAAAAAAAAAAAAAAACTATTATCTTTAAAAAATAAAAAAAAAAAATAAAAAAACATTATGAGTTGGTTACGAGACACCATAATAATTCAAAATAATAAAATGATGTAAAAATTCATAATCTTTGAACAAAGAAAAATAAATTTACTACCTCAAATAAAGTTAAACATCATATCCCAAAAACAAATAAAAAAATGCAAAAATGTTGCGTACAGCTTTTTTTTCTTTTTTGAAAAAGAAGAGGGAATCTTTACCTCTTCTTTCCTCACCTGATTGATCAAATTCTTTTAACATTTTTATATTTACCAATGAAAAAGGGGTATACGCCATACACACAATAATTCGATAGTGGGCTCCTCAACCACCATGCTCTCCCATATTCGACACCATTATCTGCAAAAGGAAGAAGTAAATGAGATGATTATTTCCGTAAAACTTGTCTTTTGATCAAAAGGAAATGTCATGGAATATTTAGATTTCTTTCTTTCTTCCCTTTTTTTTCGCCATACAATGAAAGAATTATCATTTCCTATGTAAAGGAATGTGACGTGGAAATCTGAAAGACATTTCGTTTAAGTGCATATACCCATCAAATGGTATCAGGCTCATCGAACCACCATTCATGCGGTTTAAATGATTTTACCCCGGTCCAGGTGGTTCAATATTCCTTTACTATTTGAACAGTTCCACTTGAATAGACCAAGAAAGGGCAGTGCTTCTAGTCAAACCATCAGGCTAGCCACGTAGTCCAACATTATGATATTGGTTAAGTCTAAAAAATAAAATATTACAACTATTATAGTCCCCAAAATTAAGGTCCAAGCTCAACTTAACCTAAGGGTATGTTTGGGTGACAAGAAAAACCCATCCGAACTCATTTTTCACCACCAGTCGTGACTATAACTGTTAGTGCTTTTTGGGGAAATGATTGAACTGTTCTGATTCACGATGCAACTATGACCAGCATAAACAACGGACGGCTGATTTCGGAGGCATGGGCAGTGTTTGAAGTATCGGTATCATTACAAGTTTCGCTGGCCGAAGATATGGAAACAATATCGATATCGCCGATAATATCGCTGATAACTGGAAATGCCGGGAAACATGGGGAAAACGGTGGAATTTCTAGCGAAACTTCAGGAGATGTTAAAATGTACATACTTGCATATTTAAAGATTTAAAAAAAAAAAAAATTGCATACTTAACAAGTTTCCATTTAATGGGGCCTTAAAAGCATGTGTTGTTGTGAGAAATCAGTCCAACCATCCCATCCGACTTATTTAACCATCCAACATTTCATCCAAACATTCATCAATATTGCAAAATATCAACAACACATGATATTTCACCAAGAAATCATCAACAATTGGAAAGGAAATGGAAGATTGTGGTCTCAATATCACGCATATTGCAATATTGATAATATCAAGATATTATTAATATTATCAATGACAAATTGAACACTACATACAACCATGGGCCCAAGGAAAAAAAAAATCGAAATTTTTTTTTTTCTAATAAATAAAATTTTGATGACATCAATTCATTGCCAATATTATTGAAATACTGTCAATACAGTTATGATACAAGCATTACCTAGAATTTACATAGTAAAAAATATTTGCGATACATTGGCGATATTGATGCATTGGTAATACAAGCGACACCTAGAATTTACATAATTGAAAATATTAGCAATGACATTAGCGATATTGATACGTTGGCGATCCTTAGCGATACATTGCTAATACTTGGAATTTTTTATACTAACAACATTATCGGTATCGCTGAGCTGGAGATAAGATAATATCGGAGAAATTTCGATAATATTGGAGATAATTCGAACACTAGTTTTATGTGACGGCGCACATTGTGGATGGTTTGGATCCTGGCAGGAACATCACAGTTTCACGTGACTGCGCACAGTGTGGACTTTTTGGATGCTGGCTAGAGCATCGTAGTTTCATATGACGGCACACATCATGAAAAGTTTGGGTCTTGGTAGGCAGTGAATTGCCATCTCTCAAATTCATTTCCATGAAAAATAGCACGGACCTCTTTTTAGATTGAGGATGACATAGGCATATTTTATAATTTTTTTTAAAAAAAAAAATTTGATGATGTTGTCACCACATTATACAATTATTAGCTACCAAAGCATGTTCTATGTGCAATGAGAAGGGAAAAAATTGTGTGCATTCATGTGCACTGAGAGTTGTTGTGCACACTCAATGAGCACTAGGAGTTGTTTGCACGTATCTAGCACCATACAACAATCGTAGGTGAGAATCTTAACACACATTTGGAATGGACATTTGTATTTTCAAATTTTGAAATGCCTATAGATTCCTGATCTAATGGAGAGACATGTGAATTGCCAATTTACGATAGCCTTACTCCACTGAGCCCATATCCGTTTGCATTACACGAGGGGTCAACACTGAGCCCATATCTGTTTGCAAATGTTATGAAAAAGTTAATGAAGCATTCACAGCAGTGTATTAAATAGCGTAGTAGCGTAGCGTGTAGCGTACGCTACGTAGCGTAGCATACAGAAAACGCTATGTAGCGTATAAAATAGCGTTTAAAAAAAAAAAAAAAAAAAAAACCATACCTTTTTTTTTCTTTTTTTTTCTTCTTCTTCTTCTCCTTCTTCTTCCTCTTCTTCTTCTTCTCACCCTGCTCCAACTGTAATGTATTGGGCCCGAACCTCTCTCTCTCTCTCTCTCTCTCTCTCTCTCTCTCTCTCTCTCTCTCTCTCTCTCTCTCTCTCTCTTCTTTCCCTCTTTTTCTTTTCGGTTTCCCTCTCCCGTTTTTTTCTTTTGAAATCGGAAGCGGTTTGACTGGTGTAGTATAGTTGTTGTAGGTACGTGTCATGCTAAGACGATCGCTGACACTCCTCAAGCTTCGAGTTGTACGAACGGTTCAAAGGAGATCAAAGTTACATGGGCTCCACAGCGATGTATTTATTATATCTACACCGTTCATCTATTTTTAAATATCATTTTAGAGCATTAGCCAAAAAATGAATCGTATCCAAAGATCGTCTGGACCACACCAAAAATAGCAGCGAGATGATGATTTTTCACCGTTAAAAAATTTGTAGGCCCACCATAACGTTTATTTTCCATCCAATCTATTCAAAAGGTCAAAAAGACCTGAATGAAGAGTCAAAATAAATTTCATATTGATCTAGAAATTCTGTGATCCCAAAAAGGGTTTCAATGGTAGACTTTCAATCCCCCACTGCTTTTTGCAGTGTGGTCCACTTGATAATTAGATTTGTATTATTTTTCGTGTCAAGCCTTCAGACGAGCTCTTCAAATGAATAGACGGTTTAGATATAACACATACCTCATGATCAGACCCACAAGACTTGCTTGCGTCAAATGAATGGACCGGTACGGGTGCATGTTGCACAATTTAATAAAATGTACACGTGCTACATGGGCCCCACCATACTGTATGTATTTTATCCATGCCGTCCATCCATTTTGCCACATCATTTTAGATTATGATTCAAAAAATTAGTAAGATCCAAATCTCAGGTGGACCACAGCATAGGAAACAGTGGTTATAAAATGCTCACCATTAAAAATTTCTTAGGGTCCACTGTAATGTTTATTTTCCATCTAACCTATTAATAGGGTCACACTAACGTGGATGAAGGGAAAACACACATGTCAGCTTGATCTAAAACTTTTGTAGCTCCGATAATTTTTAATGATAGTCGTTTAATTATCATTGTTTCTTATGGTGCGGTCCACCTGAGCTTTGGATCTGCCTCATTTTTGGGCTCATGCCCTAAAATTATTTGGCAAAATGGATGGACGGTGTGGATATAACACATTCATCACTAGTGGGGTCCGAAAAACTTTGACACTCATGTGCTACACTTCACAATCTGAGTCCTACCTAATTCAGGCCCTTAAAAAATTGTACACGAGACATGTATTAACTTAAAATTTAGCAATTAAATTATGGACTGTAATTGCTAACTCGAAATGCCAAAATATTTTGTTTTTTCTTACTATTTAATATTTATCATATATATATATATATATATATATATATATATATATATATATATATATTAAAAAATAGAAGTATTGTGTAGCTTACGCTACACGCTATGCTATTTCGCTACACGCTGCGGAGGGTTGAACGCTACGCAACACGCTACCGCTATTTAAAACACTGATTCACAGATAGAAGTCCCGTGGCATTTGTTATTTGTAGATGACATTGTTTTGATTGACAAGACAAGGGAGGAGGTAAACACAAAGCTAGAACTGTGGAAGGACACTTTAGAATCTAATGGATTTAAAATTAGTCAGACTAAAACAAGTATATGGGAATGCAATTTTAGTAACAATAAAAGTGGAAAGACAAATTAGTTAATTTGTTGACCAAGAAGTACCTCAAAATGACCATTTTTTTTTAATATCTTGAGCCAATAATTAGGAGTGTTGAGATTGAGAGGGATGTTACTCATAGAATTAAAGCTAGGTGGATGAAATGGAGATGCGACTCTGAAGTTTTATGTGATCACTGATCACCACATACCAATAAATTGGTGGGGAAATTTTATAGAATAGCCATAAGACCAGCATGCTTTATGGGACAATGTTGGGCAGTCGAGAAACAATATGTTCACATGATGAGTGTAGTAAAAATGATGATGTTGAGATGGATGCGTAGCAAAATAAGGATCGAATTAGAAACCAATGCTTTTGAGGGAACTTAGGAGTTGCACCAATATAAAATAAGATGAGGTATAGACTTAGATGATTTGGCCATGTGCAACAAAGACCTAGAATTGCACCAGTTAGGAGTTAGTTCAAGTTGAAGGCTCTAAAAGAGCAAGGGGAAGGCCCAAAAGGACTTGGGTGGAGGTAGTAAGAAAATGACTTGAGGTTTAACTGAGGATGGTCCTTGATATAGTGGAATGGCAGAATAGGATGTGTAGCTACCCCTAGTTACTTGGGCATTGGGATAAGGAATAGATGATGATGATGATGATCATAACTATAGATTCCTTCTAGTTGTCCTTAGACAATGGGAAATAATGTCTGCAATGACTCTCATGTTCAGTGGGCACATCGAAGTCTTGCTCTAAGAACAGACTTGCCAATAAGAAAGGACAAAATGAGAAAGAATAAAAAAGAACAAAGAAAAAAAAAATCTTAGAAAGTAATAACATTGCGAAGAAGATAAAATAAAAAGGAAAATAGTTGCGGCTAAATGAACTATTAGTGGGAATAAACTTTTAACAAATAAACTACTTAGACCAAATACGGAGGATGATTGTTTTGGGGATGAAATATGTTATCTACTGAGATAAAGATGCGAGAGTTAAAACCATACAAGGATATATACATGAATGATAAATTCTCCAGTGGTGTCGGAGCACTGTAAGTTGTAGTTCTTGTAGTTGCATTGGTTCACCAAACACCCCTAACGAGAGACTAATGAGAAAAAAATATGCCTCAATTTTTTTAGTTTTCTTGGTAGTAGGGCATCAGGGCCACTCCTCAACGAATACCCGTGGTAGGAATCAATCATGAGCTATGGTGTGTCAGGAGAGTAATGCACTACCAACTTAGATACCAAGCCGGGTATCTCACTTCTACTCTTCATCCTAGAACAACCGCAATATTTGAGGAACTTCACCTAAATTCCCTAGAATCTGTTAGTTTATAAAGTCATTTTCCCAATTACGCACTTCTCTTAGCATTTAAAGAAATCAAAATACCACCATGTACTTCCTTTCCACCTGCAATTGGGGTTTTGGCTACCGATGAGCTCAGAATAATAGGAAGATTAGGTGACAAAAGAGGATTATGATGATGAGGGTACTTTGGAAATAAATAGTACCAGCAGACTTCAGTTAGGTGAAGGGGATTCAGAATGGATTCCACCTATGTCCATGAGAAAGGATACTTTCTGAGGTATGATAAAGAAATCAAAATTTTGGAATAACCTTGGAGCTGGAGGAAATGGGGAGTCTAGAGAGGAGGATTTTTTGACAATTTGGGGGGAATTTGAGGTGTGGGCTCTGGTTAGAGAAGAGTTCTTATTATGGAGATCGTCTTCACTGGTCACACACATGATGGGAGCATGTTCTGCATATCGGTATCAAGGGGCATATCAGCCCGGCAGAAATACAATACAACACGGCCAACGCGTATTTGTATCAGACCATATCAGTCGAATTTTTGAAGCGAAAGAACTAAAGAAAATATCAAAAAAAAAGAGAGAGATTAAATTTTTATTCTTTTTTTGCATTTTGGACATTTATATAATGATGTATTACTTGTGGGCTTGATCTATTGAAAGTCAACCAAATGGATCATAACTGAACCCAAATCAAGCATGATTTGGTCAATTAGGGCCCATCACATTGAAATGCAATAAAAAGAAGATGAAAACATGAAGAAAAAAAAAAAAGGTGATGGTTTACCTTGTTTCTTATTTCCATTTTGTTTCTGCTGGTAAGTCTCAGTTGAATCTTTTATTTTTATCCTCAAAATAGGCTGAGATAGACTCTAGAATGACCTTATGGTTGAAATGAAAAAAAGAGGACGAAATGAGAGAAAAAAAATCTAAAAATTCAAATTAGAGCTTTTATGAACCCTACTTCCCATGCATGGAAAGTTTTGATCATGAACCCCATATGACATAGAGTCCACAGCATGGAGGATTCCAATCATGAACCCTTTTTCCAATGAAAGCCATGATTTTACATGTATATAATTAATATTAAACATAACTCACATGTATGTGTAATGCAAATAAGGTCAGGTTCAGGAAGCCCAAGGTCAAGCCCAACCCCACATGGGGTTGGGTTGAGGATTTTCAGCCCAAGCCTAACCCAACCTAAGTTCGGATTGGGCCAATCGGGTTCACACGTGAACATAGCCTACCTTCTCTTTCTCAAAAAAGAAACAGAAAAAAATAGATTATTGGGAGGGAACTTTCCAACTTAGAGAGAGAGAGACATCAATATAATGTGTAGAGAGAGAGACCATGCACACTCTATAACATACAAACAGCTCACCTTCTCTTTCAGCAAAGATAGACAGAACACACAACCTACCTTCTCTTTCTCCAAAAAAAAAAAAAAAGTAGGTTATTGGGTAGGGAATTTTTCAACTTAGCGAGCTTTGGGAACAAAGTTCATATTATCATTTTTTTTAGTATGGAATGTAAAGTATGAAAAGCATAAATCCTCTACTAAAAAAACCTTCAGTATTCCCAAAGAAGGCATATATCCATGTAAGGAAAAAATAACATGCAATACATGTCAAGAAGGGGGTATATGTGAAAATTTTGAAGGGAACATTTAATACACAAAGTAGAATAGTAGATGTATGTAAACAATGTTTTCTGTATCGTTATTGTGTAATGTATCGCACCCTTGGGATACAGATACACATCGGTTATCGCATGGAATATATTGGTTGTATCGCGTAATGTATCACTGTTGTTGAGAAACATGGGGAAACATTAGGAAATTGGTTGAATTTTTCAATGGAACTTTAGGGATTGTTATTAAAAAAAATTAAAATTAAAATTTTTTTTTAAAAAAAAAAAGACATTAATACATACAAAACAAAACATCACAAAAAACAAGTGCACATAGTAGGTTTCCTTTGTATGAGGTCCTAATCTATGCATTGTCAGACTGAACTGATGCAAGTATATTCAAAGTTTATTCATATAATTTATAAATGTAAGAAGACATATGAAAACACAAGCAACACATCCAAAACCAAAAGAAGTAAAAAACTAAAAATATGCATGTCAATATTGTATGCGGTTGTGGTTCAAACCCACATAGAGTTATGCGATGGCTCAAAATCATCATCCCCATCTCAACGGCGCTAGGCATAGTACTACTACTCCAACAAACCAATAATACTATGCCCAGGTCATAGTAGAATAATACCAATGAAGATACTCTCTAACATAACACTGGTTGTAACACCCCGTACTTCCCAGTACTCGGGTGTTACTATGTAATCTAATGTAATGTAAATACGAAAAATAATACAACGTAAACATATACACTATGGGAGGTTATTTATATACTTTGTAAGATTTAAGATTTTCATATTAAGAATGATAGGTAACTATAACTCATATTATATTTATACACTTACGATATCATTAATATAAAAATTACAAAATCTATAATACATAAAAACAAAATATACTAGAAAGATTTATAGTGGATGACATATTTCAAGCAATTTAACAACTCGTATATGATTTAAAACATAATACACGTATCACCATACAAATGGTACACAAATAATATATAATAAGCTTCGCTTACTTACATTCATACATTTTATGCATATTAACAATCTGTGGAAAGATAAATTAAATATGACAAATTATATAAATGATAATAATAATATAAAATCATAAATGAGACCCACAACATGACTAAACTGCATGCATACGTGGGGGAAATAATAATGGAGAATAATATTAATAATAATAATAATAATAATAGTATAATATTATTAAAGGTAGTATAACATAATGTTTAGTGTTATAGAAATCAGATCAGGCCATATTTCCATAATCTGACCATTGAGTCTTAGCTTAAATAGTCCCTTAGGCCATTTTAGCCGTTGACGTTCAATTTCGGGTAGATCCGAAAAGCAAATCAGCGGAAAATCCATAATCGAGACCTGAAGCAAGTTGTGGGGCCCGCCTAGGCTTTGGGTCTGACCGATCTTTGGTCAGAGGCCTTTAGTGAGGCCCACTAAGTGGAATGGGCGGAGCGGATTTCTCCAGAACTTCATGGTGGACCCCACCTCGAGTTGTGAGTGCATGGGAGGGTTGTGCACCCGCTGTGCACTGAGCCAGGGTGCTCGGTCAGACGCGGCTGACCCGCGTTTTGCTGAAAGAGGAAGGATTCCTCTCTCTCTCTTCGTTTGCACAGCCGACGGACAGAGTCCGTTTAGAACGTTCTATGGCCCACCATGATCATCACCATGGATGATCTGAACCGTCCATCACGTGCGTCCCTCAGCCCTAACCAAAACCCGGTCCACTTCACATGTTGGGATGCGTGTGCGTGCGCACAATCCCAGGCACAAATCGACCGTGTGCAGCAAGTTCTTTCCAAAAATGGCAAACTTCCGTTTCTCCCAATTGATTCCACGCTGGCAATCCGCGTGCCCTGGGTCCACCCATCCTAGCCGTCCCTCCACTAGAACATCTCAGCCGTCCACTCGTTTAGGGCGTTCCTAGCAAAACCAGAGTTTTCGGTTTCTACCCACAGTTTTGAGAGACGGTTTCGGGCAGATTAAATCCCGACCGTTTGGTTTGCATCCGACGGTCCAGGTGGGACTAGAGTTTCTCATATGAAGGTGAGGATTGAGCAGCAGCACTCGAAAATCGCCGTTTTTCTCCCACTCACGAACCCACCACCCAAACGCCCATGGAGCCTTGAAATCTCTCCTCTACGAGCTCCATGGCATCCATACGAACCGTCCCAAGCTCTCAGATTGGAGGAAGGAGCTGCAGGAGAGAATCCGCCATGAAAAGATGGGTCATCTTCCTCGTCTGAAGCCGAGCGGAGTTCGGTCCGGTCCAGATCAGCGACCTTACTGTCGCATGAGTTCGGTCAGCTCCAAACCGTATGAAAGGTTGGAAGGATAGAGAGAAGAAGGATGAAAGGAAGAAAGAAGGAGAATGGAGAAGGAGCTGGCAGCTGTTGTTGTGCTGCACCACACCGGTCTGTCCTGAACCGAGCCGCTGCCTCGCTCAAACTCAGTCAAGATGAGTTCTGAGCCCAGTTCTTCTTGGCAGCGATCGAAAATGGAGAAAAACGAGAGAGAGAGAGAGAGAGAGAGAGAGAGAGAGAGAAGCGGTGGCTCACGCTCAGTCTTGGAGTCTTGGCTAGCGAGTCGGGCCGTGTCCAGGCCCGAGTTGAGTGTGATCTGGCCTAGTCCAACAGAGAAGAAAAGAAAAAGAGAAGGGTAAGGGGCGTTGTTTCCCTTCATGGAGCAATGTATATCGAGTCAACTCGATCGAAGATCGCGAGTTAGGGTGTGTGAGTTGGGTCGGGTTTCTTGAGTCCAAGAATGTGAGGTGGTCGGTTAAGGCCAAACCGCCGACGATGCCCAATGATGGTGCTTGGGGAGCGTTGAGTGATCAATTTGAGTTGACTGCTTGGTTAGTGAGTTGGGTCAACTCGATTGAGCTGAGTCGAGTTGAGCTTCGGCTGATCTGGTGTGGCTAGACCTTCTAGCAAATAAAGAGAATAAAAAGAAGGAAAGGAAGAAAAGAAAAGAAAGAAGAAGGGGAAGGTGAGATTGAGAGAGTTGAGCCGAGTTAACTCAGATGCCAAGTTGTGTTGGTTCAAGTCGAATCATAGGTGCGCTTTCTCTCAAACATTTGCATTGAAATTTTAATTAGAACATTAGTAGATTATTTGTGCTATAACTAGCTACTACAAAAAAAGATTGTACTTACCATATAATAGCAGTCTTAAGGATCATCGTTAATAGTAGATCTTAGTATTTAGTTATCATCATTAGTATTTGCAATTATACAACTTGATTAACTATTAAAAGCTTATCCATGCTTATACTACTATTATAAATAAATAAATAAATAAAAAGATTTTATAGTTATTGGATATTAACATTCTATTCATTATGCCCAAACATTAGCATTGATAGTAGATTGTACAAATGGATATCATTTTAATGGTTATCATTGTTGTGATAGCTAGCATTAATCGTAACAAGGATGTTAATAAATATTTTATAACTATCAAGTTAACATTATAATTAATTACGCACCACTAGGGTTCAAACCCTAAAAATCTATCCTGGCCTAAACCTTAGGTCAAAACTTTAAACATAGATGGTGTGTTGAGTTTGGATCTAGGGGTAGAATCTAATGTCGGTATATTTAAATGTGAACTTATAAACCATCATTATTAACATATTAGCTAATATAAGTTATAACGCTAACGCTAATGGTATTCTTGTAATTATTAAAATATAATTTTAACTAATACACCAAGTAGAGTCCAAATCCTAGAATCTAAGTTTAAGACTAAACCCTAGGATGAAAACCCTAATTCTACACTAAAACCCTAAAAGATAATCCTAGGCAATGATCTTAAACCTAGGCAGTACATAGAACTTGGACCTAATTATACAAGTTCATGATTTGTGGTAGGATACAATTCTAAGGGCGCAAGTACTTAGCAATACTAGAAGGCGATTCAAAGTATAAGGTGATGATTCTTCCCCTTGAGCTTTCCATCTTCTCATTAGTTTAAGTTAAAGTTCCTATTTTAATTTATAATTGATATCTCCCTTTTATAATCACATGTGTTAGCTGGTGAAAATTGAATTGTTGTATTACATGCTTAATGTATATCCTGTATAGTCAATTCATGCTATTGGATTACTTGTAGACTGTTTTTGGGATTTAAACTGGTACATTAGTGGAAAACCCCCACCTATAAATGTACACCCATACTTGAGATGTAACCTGACTGGTTGTGATTGAAATGGACCTTCGGCTTAGTGGTTATTGAGTGATGGTCTAAATGGATCATTGATGTTGGCCTACCATCCAGGGTTGTTGCGTCTAAGTGGTTTTCAAGGATGGAATTCTATCGCATAGTTTTGATACTCGCCCTATGTGGCTTATGTTGATATTTGTCCTATGTGGCTTGTTCTGATATTGGCCATACTTGGCTTTGTTTTGGTATTTTCTCTTTATGGGTTCGATGTTTTATACAGTGCAACCATGCGATGGTAAGCCCCATATATTGAATATGATTGGCCACTAGTCGATTGGGATTCATTAAACATCCTAAGATGGTGGCCTCATGAGCCAGGGATGGTGGAATGGGACACTATGCCTGAGCTGTCGGCCTATGCTGGGTGACCAACCCCCCATAGTGACCTTTGAGCTTTTCTCAATTGATTGTTTGAATTTGGAATAATAACGGTTGGGCTAATCATGCATTTTCATGGCATATATTATAGTCTTTTCCAGGCGGTTAGTTCTCCTTCGGTGTACCTTTGCGTATTTTTTCGGGTGACTAATCCTCCTTGGGCGATCTATGTATTATTATGGTCTTTTCCAGGTGGTTAGTTCTCCTTGGGCGTACCTTTGCGTATTTTTCCGGGTGACTAATCCTCCTTGGGCGATCTATGTATTATTACGGTCCTTTCCGGGTGGTTAGTTCTCCTTGGGTGTACCTTTGTGTACTTTTCCGGGTGGCTAGTCCTCCTTGAGCGATCTATATATCATAGTCTTTTCCGGGTGACTAGTTCTCTGTGGGCGACTTGTTACCAGCTGGATGTGCATCCCCAGGTCTGTGAGCATGTGCACGCATCCATGCATTTAATAAGACTGCATCGTGTATTGTTTTATATGCATTGTCATGTTTTTATAACTATGCTTACCTAATGCGACGGTGTGTAATCTCGAAGGGAGTTCACACTGAGTTGGCCACTCATCCATCAAAAATAAAACCGTACAGGTAGCACAAGTGGCCCTGATGATGTTCACATTCATTTTGGTGAGGAGCAGGCTATGGTTGACATGGGTGCATGGTTATATTTACTAAGGGCTGCTACAGAATTCCACAGCTCAAGATTGTTGCAATTTACTTTGCTTCACATGTAATGATGTTTTATTTTGTATTTGTAAGAATGGAGACATTGGTTTGTATAAGTCATTATGGGCACTCTCTTGTATACTCTAAATGTAATTGAAATTTTTCCTTATGTTGATTTGTCCATTCTACGCTCATGTGCTTACTCTGATGAAAAAAAAATATTATATCTGACCATCCTTTAAGGTTAACACTTGGGTCTTTGGGACGGGTCATATACTCGAGTCCTGATAAGTCGGGGCATTACACTGGTACTCATCCTCTCCGATTTAAGAAATTTTGTGAAATTTTCAAATTTTCCACAAATCAGCCCATCTTCCTCAAATCCCAAAATTAGAGTGTATGTGATGATGATTTCATCAAACATTTCTGAATACTCTAAAATGAGGGCCAATTGACCGCTGATCGAAGTGGAATTTCGAAAAAATATATATTTCAACATTTTTAATTAAAAATTATTTTTTTCCGAAAAATCCTAAATTACCAAGAATCACTAAATTAGGTTACATACATGTTTGATGTTTGATTTTCTGTTTGGACACAAATTGTAGCCGATTTGTGAGAAATCAAAAAATTTTGATTTTTCTCAATTTTCCGCAACTTGGCCCATCTCTCCCAAGTCTCGAAATCGAAGGCTCCAAATCCATGATTTTCATGCAAAACATGACAAATCATGAATTTGTAATCATTTGACACTGATTTAACATGAAGAATCACGAGTTTGTAATCATTTGACGCTGTTATAACATGATGAACTATGAATTTGTAATAATATGACACTAATTTAACATAATTTATAGCAAAAAAAAAAAAAAGATCAAAAATCGAAAATGCTCACCAAACTGAACAGGTGGGATGCATCGCACTGCCTGTGCATTTCGCATCACACAGGTAGGATACAAAATATATTGTGGAATATATTGGCCGATATCGTCAATACTGAAAACAGTGGATGTAACATGACATGTAGGGTGAATGAGAGAAGAGGTGGAAATATGCAAATGCAGAGCAAGTTGAGCAACACAACATGCATGAGCAAGACAGAGAAATGAGGAAAGAAGAGTTGGATCTCGATAGCCTGCCGTTCTCAAAATGAAAGGGAAAAATAGGTTATTGGTTGGGAAACAACTCTAGCTTTGGAAACTAAACTAATCACAAGCTATTCATAATATTATGATGGAAAATTTTGAAGGCAAAGGTTTCAAAAATAATCTTCCCACACTGTCATCTTTAGTAGCATAAAATACACAACTATGAAAAGTATAAATCCCCTACTAAAAGGAAAAAAAAAAAAAAAAGAACTTTCATCAACTTTTTTTTCTCTTTTCAAAGGTAACTGATTTTATTCGAAGCAAGAGAAAAGAAACAACAAACAAGGGGGAGGATGAAAATGTTTTCAAAATGTCAACATAAAAATGATACTAAGATTTATTTTTAAAAAAATGTAAATTCTTAGTTTTCATGCTTCTGCAGATCATTTCAACATTATGGTAAAATCACTGGTTATAACCTTACTGTCATCTGCCAATCCACCAATTAGAGAACCTTTGAATTTTTATTGACCCTATTACTACTACTGCCGTATGGGTTTCACTAACATTTTATTTCATAATTAAAAGAAGTACGAAAGTAAACACATTGTATATTTATACATGAAAGTAATAGGAGTACACAAATGCACCCAAGAGGCCCAACTGCATCCCAGTGTTGACGGCTGACAACAATGGGCCCAGGCAGCTTGTAGACAAATGGTCAGGCACAAACCCAACCTGACATTAGGTAAGCCATAAACTTCATCTACCCAATCTGGCATTGACAAACGCTAGCACAACAGGATAAGGTACCATTTTCTACTGATGAAAGCAATGAAGAAAAACAGAGAGAAGCTAAGCAAGCTTACACATACAGTCTTCATAACTATGGACCAGAAATTGCCTTGTAGCCCTCTTTTTCAAGCTGTTTTGCTAGTGAGATATCACCTGTCTTCACAATTCTCCCATCCTCCTGAAACAAAGAAAAGGGGGGGAAATAAAAAGCCAAAAAATAAGAATAAGTTGCAATCAAGGAATAAAAAATGACACAATGCTTTACCAGCTTTGCAGGTAGAACAAAAACCAACAAGTCCCTGCCAATAATGACTAAACTCCCTTCTTCTTCTTTTCTTTTTCTTTTTTTCTTTTTTTTTTTCTTTGAGAATTAAAACTCCCCTTAAATTTCAATGAAAAAGATCTGTCTAAGATGATTTTAAGTGCCCTTGAAGAACAGCACATAAAACAAATGGCAGAAGAGGAATGCAAATTGCACACCAATGGAGGCAAACATATGAAAGATCTGAAGCGCTCATATGCCAACCCCAACATATACGTATCATGGCCCAAACTAAGGCCACTCAATTTGGGGGAAAAAAAAAAATTTGACTAACATCCATTCTGGGGCTTTTCTGATCAAGTGATAAGAATCATCTGACTGGACTAATTTTTGGGCCATGCCCAATGTATGGTGAAGCCCGGATGAGCGGCTGGACCTTGTAATTCCTCGCCATGTGCTGCCAAGGGAACTCATGTGGTAAAGCGTGCAGAAAGCATTCCTCATGGTAGAAGCCTACCACCATTGTTTAGAAATTACCAAGTGCCTAAAAAACTGGTGAAGATGACTCAAGTGCACGTTGATCCCAGTCATCCCTAGAGGAGCTAATGATATAGCTGATAGCTTGGCCCAAGATGGACTATCTAAATCCTTTCCTATGATTGATAGCTGTTATCCACTGTATTTGTGGATTTTAAGCATAAAGAATTTTGTTTCTTTTTTCTAATAAAGTCAGTATTTTATCAAAATATAAAAAAGATGATAGAAAGGGGGAGACACATTCTATGGTTCTTTCTGTTTCTGTTTTTGAGTTTGATCAGAAAATGTCAATGTCTTCAACACCTGTCAAACTTGAAAGTACATGAATGAAGAAATGTTTGTAAAGCCATTATTTCCAAGGACAACATGAAGCATGTTCCTTCAGCCACAAGTACTAATAGTGTTCCTACTTGACTGCCTATTTATGATGATCCTTATTTAGAACTTGCCTCATATTTACCTCTTGCTATTTTAAAATTTAATTTTTTTTTTTTTTTTTTAAAAAAAGAAGGAGAAGAAGAAGAAGAAGAAAAGAAAAGGAAAAAAGAAAATGTACCTCTCATCCTATTCGTAGCTTTGTTTCCTATCATTCCATATCTTCTCAGCATTAGTCCTTTGTTTTAGTTGTAGGGTGTTATTCATCCACCATTTCTAAAAATATTAAGGAGTCTCTTATTTCTCCTCTATGGCACCAAGCTATGGAGGAAAAGATAATAACTCTTGAAAAGAATTATACCTGGGAGATAATTGAATTACCAACAGGAAAAAATCCTAAAGGTTGTCATTGAGTGTATGCTCTCAAGTACAATCCCAATAAAAGTATAGCTCACCATAAAGCCCTCCTTGTAGCTAAATGTTTTATACAAACCTTGGCGATGAATATTCTAAAATCTTTGCTCATATTGTTAAGATGAACTCTGTACTAGTGATTATTTCCTTTACTGCCAATTTGAATTGACCCTTGCATCAGTTGAATGTTAAGAATGCTTTTTTCAATGGAGATTTGACCGCGAAGATCTATATGCTTCTCATCCTGGGTTTGTTCGAAAAGGGAAGGAGAGCAAGGTATGTCATCTGAAGAAGGCAATGTATAGGTTGAAGCAAGCTCCTCGCACTTGGCTTGAAAAGTTTAGTGGGGCCTTGATTCGTATTGGTTTCACTCATATCCAATATGATCATTCTGTGTTTGTCAAGGGGCATGTGAAAGAGACCATTATTATGAGTGTGTATGTAAGATGACATTCTTGTTACAGGCAATAATGTTAATGCATATCAGAGCTGAAATTATATCCGAGCAAGGTATTTAATATCAAAGGTTTGGAACCATTAAAATACTTTCTTGGAATTAAAGTCTCACAGTCTAAGAAAAAGCATAATTCTGTCTCAACGGAAATATGCTCTTGATTTGTTGACTTCAATTGGGAATCTCCGTGTTAAACCTATCGATTCTCCATGGGAAGTTAATAAGAAGATTAGGGTAGATGGGGAACTTAATGATCCACGTATGTATCAACGCTTATATTTGTTGATTACTCGACCAGATTTGTCTCATGTAGTGAATTTGGTTAGTCTGTTCATGCATGCTCCCTATTTTAGTCATCTTAAAGCCGTTCGTTGCATATTACGCAACATCAAATCATCCCTAGTACGTATTATCCTCTTTGGTCATCATCATAATCTTGCTATTGATGAATGTTCTAATGTTGATAGGGCAGGTTCTCTAGATGATCGTCACTCTACGTCGAATACTATACATTTTTCAACGGCAATTTAGTCACCTGGAAGACTATAAAGCAAACCGTTATAGGATAGTTCAGTGCTGAGGCAGAGTATCGTGCTATGACAAATACAATATGTGAACTTATGTGGTTGAAAAGCTTTGTTTCTGAGTTGGGATTTCCTATGAAGACTCTTGTGTCGATGTACTGTGACAATCAAGCTTCTATTCACATTACCTCTAATCTTGTTTTTCATGAGCGCACAAAATATACTAAAGTTGATTGTAGCTTTATTCGTGAGATGGTTGTTGCGGGTGTTGTTTCCACTCCATTTGTTTCGTCTTCCGAGCAATTGGCGGATATCTTCACAAAAGCTCTTACAATGGAAGTTGGACGACGTATTCTTAATAAGCTAGGCATGATTGATATAAGTCCCTCGATATACATTAATATGCCATCCTCTAATGGCTCAAGCTTTTAGAGCAACTGGTTGTTTGACATGGTATCAAAGTGGAAGGTCATGTGTTCGAATCCCGAGAGCAATAAATATGCTTCCCTAATATATTCTCTCATGGGGGGTTGTTTATGGTATAAGTTGTGAGTGTCCCTCCACCCTTGCCAAGTATATTCCCGTGCAGAGTTCTACCCCGCATGTGTAAGAGAGTGTTAAAGTCCCTTGATATACATTGATGCATCATCTTCTAATGGCCCAAGCTTTTAGAGCAACTGCTTATTTGACATGGTATCAGAGCGGAAGGTCATGTGTTCGAATCCCGAGAGCAGCAAATATGCCTCCGTAATATATTCTCCCACGGGAGGCCATTGCTTATGGTGTGAGTGAGTGTCCCTCCACCCTTGCCCAATATGTTCCCATGCAGAGTTCCACCCCGCACATGCGGGTGAGTGTTAAAGTCCATCAATATACATTGATATGCCACCCTCTAATGGCTCGAACTTTTAAAGAAAGTGGTTGTTTGACATGGTATCAGAGCGGAAGGTCTTGTGTTAAAGTCCCTTGATATACATTGATACACCATCTTCTAATGGCTCGAGCTTTTAGAGCAAGTGATTATTTGACAATAAACATGCCTCCGCTTGCGAAGGAGTATAGGTGTATGTGCGTGTGGGCAAATGACCGGGCCCACAGGTATATAAACCAGACATGTAGTTCAGTTTCAGAAATAACTTTCTTTAAAGCCAACATCAATTATTTTCCTTTATTTTGATGCGTCTCCAAAACTTGAAAAAATGTACAACATATTCTTCAAATCCAGGTAAGGTGTCTCCTTACCCTTTACACTGGTTGTGTGAACCAATATGTAGTTGTCTCATTTCCTTATTTCTTTCTCTATCTTTATTTTCCTTTTGGTTCACATGCATACAGCCATTGTTCCAATTCTCATAGTTTTATGACCCCTACTTTCTAATCCTCGGCCAAAATCTGTTTATTCCTTTAATTAGTCTGCAACCCTAACTTGTGCTTCAAGTTACTCCTATGCAGTGTTCGAAATATCGGTATCGCGCAATGTATCGCAACCTTGGGATACAGATACGTATCGGTTATCGCACGGGATATATCGTTTGTATCGCATAATTTATCGCACTTTTTGGGAAACATGGGAAAACATTAGCAAAATGGTTGAATTTTTTTATGAAACTTCAGAGATTATTTAAAAAGACCTTAATGCACACTTTTAAATTATAAAATATTGAAAAAAAAGTGCACATAATAAATTTTCTTTGTATAAGGTACTAAGTTACGCGTTATTTGTTTAAGCTAAGGTAAATATATTTAAATATGATGCATACTATTTATAAATGTATAAAGATATGTATGAAAATGAGTCATATCCAAATCTCAATTGAAATTCATTTTAACATATCATTTTAGGGCATGGCTTGAAAAATAAGGTAGATCCAAATCTGAGGTGGACCACACTACACAAAATAGTGGTCATTGAATGATCACCATTAAACTTTTTTGGGCTATAATTTTTTCGGATAAAGCTAGTATTTGTGTTTTTCCATTCAGGTTTGTCAAACCTCATGAATAGATTGGATGACAAATAAACATTACGGTGGGCCCTAAAAAGCTTCAATGGTGGACATCATTGCCACCACATTTTCTTGTGGTGTGGTACACTTGATCTTACATCTGTCTCCTTTTTGGGCTCGTACCTTAAAATCACTTGTGAAAATGGATGGAGGGTGTGGATTGGCTGGTGTACCACACATCAGCGAGGTATGGGTATGTGTCGTGTAAAGATGGGACCCGGATTTCCTATTAAATCCTTTCGCAGGAGTGGGGCACACCATAATGTTTGTGAGAAATCTACTCCATCCATTAGTTTTGTGAGCTTATTTTAAGACTTGAGACAAAAATTGAAGCAGGATCCAAGACTCAAGTGGGCCGCACTAAAGAAAAAGGTGGGTAGGTGAATTCCTACGGTTGAAACCTTCCTGAGTCGACAGTGATGTTTACATTCCATCAATACCGTTCATAATGTCATTACTACTGGGATGAATTGAAAACCCAAATATTAGACTAATTCAAAACTTGTGGCCCCATGAATATTTCAACTGTGGACCTTCAGTCCTCACGTTTTTGGCCCACTTGAGTCCCGGATCTAGCTCACTTTTCGGCCCTATACCTTAAAATGTGTTAAAAAAACAGATGGACGGAGTGGATTTCTCACAAACATCACGGTGGACCCCACCTAAGTTTCCAGCGCATGAACTTCATGCGAAGCAGCGCCCCACCTCCCGTTGTACAAACAGTTCAAAGGAGATTAGAGTTACATGGGCCCACAATAATGTATTTATTATATCCACACCGTTCATCCATTTGGAGAGATGATTTGAGATCATGGGCCCAAAAATGAGTCACATTCAAACCTCAATTGGACCACACCACAAATCACAGTGAGGACAATGATTCTCACCGTTATAACATTCGTACGGTCCACCGTAACGTTTTTCTTCCATCCAATCTGTTCATGAGGTCACAAAGACCTTGATGAAAAGGAAAAATAAATATCATACGACCCAAAACTTTTGTGACCCCCGAAAGGGTTTCAATGGTAGACATTCACTATCCCGCTACTTTTTCCCGTGTGGTCCACTTGATCTTTTGATCTGTCTTATTTTTTGGCTCAACCCTTACGACGAGCTCGCCAACTGGACGAACGGTTTGGATATAACATATGCCTCATGATGGGACCTACAGAACTTGGTGACGTCAACGCACATCCACGTTGGTGGTATGCGGTACGCCAGCCCATCCGCATCCCGTATAAAGGGCTCGGAGCCCTCTTGTTTCTTCGAAGGAGAGATCGGAACCCTGAAATCTCTCCTGAAACGATCTGGAAAAGCTGAAATCTCTCCAAAGCGATGTCGAAACCACGAAATCTCTCCCAAATCCATCGTTTCGCCCACGAATATCTCGGATTTCATGATTTCTTTGGATTTCGACAATTTCACCCAAATTTCTCCCAAATCGGAGAGGTTTTGTTGCTACGATTCGAATGGCCCTTCAAATACGACTTTCGATTAGGGTGATCTCCTCTCTGAGTCGAAATCTACTTGTTGAAAGGGTTTTTTTTTTTTTTTCTCGAATAATGAGGCTTGTTGTCGATTTCCGACAATAATGGAGGAGGGATATCGCACGATGTATCGGCGATATCAACGATACATAGCGCGATATCAACGATATATCGTGCGATATCTGGATTTTGAGATTTTTTGTATCTTCCTAGCGTTATCGGACGGGTTTCGTCTCGTTGGGGGCCGATAACGATAATATCGGCCGATATATCGGCCGATAGTATCGATATTTCGAACACTGCTCCTATGAGGGGGGCATTTTCACACCCGGCTCGAGGGGGGTGGCCTGTGGGATGCAGGAGCACACTCAAGGTGGGCGGCTCGCGGAACTCATGTGATTTGGGGCCCGTGTGAGGCGGGTGGCTAGTGTGAGGCGGAACCCATGGATTTGGAAGGGTTCAGGCGAGGACCTAACCCATAGCCTGGGCTACAAGATAAAGGGGTTAATTTGTCATGCTCTATCAGTTCGAGCTTTTAGAATAAGTGGTTAATTGTCCCGCATATCACTTTCTCTCCAACCTTGACACGTGTATAAAAGAGATTAGTGCGCAACCAATCATCTTTTTCTTCTTCTTTAGGAGCTGCAAGTGTCTGTGAAATACAAAGTGATCCTTGCTCGCGCACATACTCTTCCTTAATAATTTCATCACCATGCACTAATTCTATTGGGTCATCATCTTAATCACCATTTTCTGCATGGTACTGCAATCTTTTGTTGGGGCATTCTACTGCATAATGACCCCTTTCTCCACACTTAAAAGCACTCGACATCCTTAAAGTCCCTGCAGTGCAGGTAGAACTATTTGTAGTGACTTTCCCTTCACATCAGTTGATTGCGTAGGCACGAAATCGTTGGTTTTTTGTGGGAGATTTGTATTGGTTGCTGATTTCATGAATCGGTTTGCCTCATAAGACCTTTGGTTCATCTCCCCAGATTGAGATCCATATCTTCTATTAGACTGCCACTTCAATTTCTGCTCCATCTTCGAGGCCATTGGAAACACTCTTCAAGTCCATCTAAACAAAAAGAGCTCATCTCATCATGGATTTCAGCCCTTTGGCCATTCTTGAACCTTGAGAGAGTTTGACATCTGTCTTCGGTCACATGGCAGAAAATAGTGACCTCATTAAATTTCTACAATTATTCTTCCACAGTCATACTGCCTTGCTTCAAGGTCACCATCTGATCATAGAGCATGTCACGATAATCAACGGCTAAGTACTTCTCTTTCATCTTAGTTTTCTTCTCTTCCCACTACACAATAAGGAATTGTCCCGCTATTCGAATTCGTTCTACAACATGTCTCCACCACACTCTTGCATGATTTTTCAATTTCATGTTAGCAAAGCAGATTCTTCTTTCATCAACCATAACCATACCTTTCAAAGTAATCTTCTATAGCAGTCAACCAATTGAGGAAAGTACTAAGGTTAAGGTTACCTTCAAAATCAGGAACAATGACTTCACCCTCTTGGTAATATCTTTTTTTTTTAATTATGAAGACACGGTGTCCCCACCCCTTTTTAAGGCAAGACTACGCAATCACCCGTAAAGCACGTGCATCGGGTAATCCCAGGGAGGGGAATCGATCTCGTGTCTGTGGGGGAGCAAACCCACGACGCTAGCCATTCGCCCAAACCCCGTATGGGTACCCTCTTGGTAATATCATCCATGGGCTCCTGGTATTCAGTTCTAGTATGAATGAAAATTCTTTGGACTTCATCCTCCATAGTATCTCCAAGAGTACGATGGAGACTTCCACAATTTCTAGGAGGCTGGCCTTTCAGGTTCACGACCTTCCACTCAATTTTCATCATTGTGGCGATGACGTGGGACCTCATCATCTTGTTCATGCGGATTAGGACCTAAATTCCCAGGAAGTCTCACCTCAACATCCGATAACCTTTGATTGATATCCCCCATCTGTTGTCTGATTTCAGCTAACTACTGGGTTAATCTCCATAAGTACGTCTTCTAGTTGTTGATTATCCATCTGCCTTTGCTTGTAGGATCGGCCACTTCTAGGAGACAAAGTGGCAACCAAGGCTCTGATACCAAATTGATGCCGCAAGGGTAACCAAAGCTAAAATTTCAATTTTGGGTCTCAAACTTCTAAGTCTAGAGGAAGAGTTTCAAATTTCAAGGTTTACGCAATGGTTTAGAGGTTATAAGGGAATGATGAATAGGAATGACTTGAAGCACAAGTTATGGCAGAAGACTATAGATGTCGGTTTAAAGGAATGGATAGGTTTTGCCTAGGAACTAAAATTAGGGTATAAAAACTAAGAGAATTGGAATAGTGGTTGGATGAGGTTGTATCAATGTGAACCAAAAGAAGGATAAAGATAGAAAAAGAAACGAGGAAAGGAAATAACTATAGGTTGATACACAATCAATGTAAAGAGCAAGGAGACACCTTACCTGGATTTAAAAAAGATGTCGCACCTTTTTTCAAGTCTTTGAGACACTAAAACAAAGGAAAATAACTGACATTTACTTTTCTTTTCTTTTTTAATTATTTCTGAAACTAACCTACATGGCTGGAATTTAAAGGCATGAATAGCTTGCAATGCAAGTTGTAGAAAACTAAACTTCTAAGATAAGTCTATGACAGCTGTTTAATAGAAACTTTCCTTTCATAAACTACTGACTAATTACCAATAACTTTGACTAGTCGAACACTAACATTGACTGGACTGTTTGACTAGACTTGATCGCATCTCAACAGTACTTCCTGACTGGTCTACAGTGTCAAAATAGTACACTGATATTGAAAACTGTAACTGTAGGATCAGCAATCAGTCATTCTTCAGGTTCTTTTTACATGTATACACTTTCCATGAAGTGTTTGGATTTGCATCACTTTATGTATCCAAACTTTTTCGGCCAAGCTTTTCAAGTAAAACCATATTATACCAGAATGTACCTACCTCCCATTTTTTAACATTTCCAATTTTTATGGTTGAATTTTGAACCGTATTTTTCATTGCATACATCAAATGATAATCTTATGTCACACTGTATGTTTGCCATATGCTGAATTGATAACAGTGGGTAGTAAAAATCATACCAAATTTCATCTCTCAAAAAAAATAATAATAATAAATAAATAATAAATCATACCAAATTTCATGACAAATATACCCAAGGAAATTTATGGAAGTGCCTTCAAAACTTTTTTCTTTTAAATGACAACCCTCTACAACTCTACCCTCAAGGTGAAACAGACCAAAACTAACCCAAACTATAGATAGACAGGAGCTCATTTGAGCACACTGAACATATAGCAAAGGAACTTCAGAACATAGAAAGAGAAATTATGCAATCATCAGTCCAATGATATCTACAGTATATTGCATACTCAAGCCCTTTGCTCCTGCATGTGGGACCCATGCATAGGTGATGCAGATGGTTGCTATAATGGGCCATACCATGTATGAACCATTCTCCAAAAATCTCCCAAATTGGAAGATCCAAAGCATCCAACCTTCAGCCTCTTTCCTGTTCAATGTCGACAATTGCTGCATTTGTTTTTTTTTTCTTAATTGTCTATTTGCAAGCATCAATCAAAGGGTTGGGATAACCCCATCAAGAAGACATGGAGCATGGCAAATCCATGATGAGCCTGATCAAATCACCAGTGAGGATCTTGAAACCATGGAACCCACTTGTAGGAACTCAGGGATCGAGGATATTCATATTCTTGTGCAGAGTGTCATATAATTTCTCCACAAAAAGATCCCCATTTAAAAAGCACATATGACCAATAAAGTGTTCCTAGTTATTCAAGTGGAAAATTAGTCAATATGTTACTACTCTGGGGAGGTTTCATCATTTGTTACGAAGAAGTTCAATGATTTTACTGATTACCTACCATTATATGGACGTATGTGGGGTTGATAAAATCCAAAAGGCGTTGATAATGAGTGATCATGAGTACAGAATTTTTGGGAGTCAAAAGACTATTGACTGCTTTCGCCACATCTTGAAGTGCATCGACATCTAACCCAGAATCAATTTCATCTAAAATGGCCAAATCTGCTTCGAGGACCTGAAAATACAGGATGAAAAGGTCAAATGTGAGAATGAATGAATGTATGTGCATGCGTGCGTGCATGTGTGTGTGGCACTACAAAGGTACAACATTCCATGAAATTTGTCATGAAGTCCCATATTCATACCGCTAGTTGTAGAATTTCATTGCGCTTCTTTTCACCGCCACTAAATCCTTCATTAACATTTCGGTCCAAAAAGTTTGGATTCATATTGACAGCAGCAAGCTTGGGTGATAGAAAGCCATAAAACTGCAAGAATGGGAAAACAATTTTTTAAAAAAGTTATGATTCTGCAAACAATATTAGAATTTTTCTTTTTCCTTTTTTCAAAGAGGTAACAAATTTTATTAGAAGCACACAAAATGCACAAAAGAAAACAACCCAACACTACACCACAAAAAAAAAGGAGGATATATGACGCAGGACAATTAACCACTTGCTCTAACAGCTCGAACTAATAGAGCATGGTGAATCAATCTCTTTATCTCATAGCCCAGGCCCCACATTGCATGGGTTAGGACCTCAGCCGAACCCCCCTCGTGGGCACCGCTTCACATGGGTTTCGCTTCACACGAGCCACCTGCCTCACATGGGTGGGGCCCGCCTCACACAAGCTGCCCACCCCGAATCACCCTCGGTGAGGAGTCTCGAACACAAGACCTCTCGCTCTAATACCACTTTGACGTGGGATAATTAACCACTTACTCTAAAAGCTCAAACTGATAGAGCATGGTGAATCAATCCCTTTATCTCATAGCCTAGGCCTCACATCACATGGGTTAGGAACTCGGCCGAACCCCCCTCCTGGGCCCCACTTCACATGGGTTTCGCTTCAAACGAGCCACCCGCCTCACACAGGCCGCCCACGCCGAGTGTGCCCTTGCATCCCACAGGCCACCCCACTTGAAAATGCCCCTGCAGTAATATATTAGCATATTTTACTACCTCAACATAGGAAGCCCAACCCAAGATGCCACATTTAATTTCCCTAATGACCGCTTGAAGAAAATAGCTATTATGGAAACACCGTCTATTAAGATTCCCCCCATATGAACCAAAGCATACACCGGAATAAGCAATCTACACAACTTTCCCTACTTTCCACAGCCCTCCTCCATGCTAGGCCCACAAGAGATCCGCAACCGACTTCGGCATCACCCAAGCAATATGAAAAGCATCCACGAAGTGATCCCATACCTTTCGAGCAAACGTGCAGTGAATGAAGAGGTGATCAATTGACTCCACATCTCCCATACACATCAAACAGATGTTGGGAAGGACAAGGGATCTTCTTTTTAAATTATATCAGATTACTAATATAGATTACACATCAAACAATATTTGGTTACTAGCCGATTGGCCCAAAATCAGTCACGGCAAGTTCATAGTCAGAAGAAGAGACCACCACATGTACCCTAGAAAGGCGAGGATTTTCTATTATTAGTAAATAATATATTGAGAAAAAGAATTATGTTAAAAATTTAGTCTCCCAAATACAATAATGCAAATGGTCCACGCCAGATTTAGAAAAAAGCATCGTTCATTGGGTCTGCTTCCCTAAAGATGTGAGATGTGTCAGCTCAAAACTTGGACTTGCACTAAAGATACATCACAGAACTCTTGAGGAATGTATAACCGCTACAAGCCTGAAGATGATGAGTGTTGCATGTTCAGCAATGCACTAAAATAAACAAAAAACGCTCCTAGCATCTGCAATTTAACATTAGTGTAGAAAAAATACATAGATAAAACAACATTATAGAAAAAAGCATCATGTTAAGGGCTTGGAGGCTAATCTAGGGGCTTGGCCATTTTTTGTTCTACTTAGACATATAGAGAAGCTTGTACATGGTAGAAGAGTGTAGAGACTTCTAGAATAGGCTAGAGAGTTGCAAAGAATTGTAGAGAGACTTGTAGTGAATTGTAGAAATGGTTAGATCGTGGTAGAGATGTGTAGAGAACTCTAGCAGTTCTAGGGGTCTCTAGTGAGATTTGGTAGCTAGGAGATGTGCGGAAGAGTCTAGAAAGATTCTGGAGTATTCCTATCCATTGGATAAATCCCACGTGGCATAATTCCAACATTGGTGTTGTTAATAGACTGTGGTAGACGGTTACGATTATATGCGACCCACCTTGCATGTAGATGATGGCTATGAATGGTCTAATATGTCTTTCCCTTCTTACTTTTGAGTATGTGTTATAACTAAGTTTAGTCCTCATGTAATAACTTAAGCAGAGATGGTAGTTTTGTAATTTCACACATATTAGGAAAGTCCCAACAAAGTACGAGAGTAAGTGCATATGTCCAGATGTCCGCACCTATTGAGCTCTCTCTTTTGTCTCCACTTCTCGTCATCTTTTCTCTCTCTACATCTCCATCAACATGGTCTAAAAGTGGTAAGGTGAAACCCAAAATCATTTGAGGATTGATTTATGCAAATCCCTTCCATTCATTATTCAACCACCAAATGGTGGGTTGTGTATTTGTTCCTCGTGAATGTGTGTGCTTCGTTTAAACCAATCAAGATGGTTCAAAGTGAGCCATCATGTACATCTACGGCCAGATTTGAAGATCAAGTGTTTCATGTAGAGATCGAAAATGTATGTGAAGGATTAGTCATATCCAAAACTGATTGGTAGATACCAGAGCACGTGCTGAAGATCAACAAACTGCCTCTCTTTAAAGCATTTGTCTGGAATTGCATTCTCTTTTATTGCCTCTTGCTTCCATGCTCTTCTCATCTTTTAAATGGGCACGAAGAGGAATGCAAAAGGTAGTTTCTTGATTTCATCAAAGTCAATTAACTCCCAAATAACAACAACCAAGCTAAATGGTGCAAACTATTTACAATGAGTACATTGGTAGAAGTTTTTCTCGTGGGAAAAGAAATTGAAGTATTTGAAGTAGCCAAAACCTGACGAAAAGTCTGAATAAGTGGTAGAGAATCCTCAAATTAGATCTTTGATATAGAATAGTATGAAACTGACCATTAGTGCTAATGATATGTTCTTTAAAACAACGAAAGATATTTGGGAAACCTTAACGGATATGTACTCGGGCGGGAAAACATTTAACTCGGATATATGAATTATATCATAAGATCTTTGCGCTTCAACAAGGTGATAAGAGTGATGGAGAGTACTATTCAACCTTGTGAGGTTTTTTGAGACACTAGTGAGAGGAATTTTGTGTAGTTAAATTTCTCCCGTCTTCAATGTGTATCCATTACAGAATTTTGCAAGCCCAAATTCTTCAAGATAGTGAAGTTCTATCCATTATGGAATCATTTGCACGTATTCAATGTGCATCCAATGTAAACACCACGAGGTAAGTTACCTTTGATCAATCTACACTTGTTTCTTCCTCTGGGGGAGGAGATGCAGTCGTCGTGGATGTAGTCATAGTGGACGATTTAGTGGTAAAGATTCAAGGGAGGTCATTTTGGTAGACAACTAATGCCTTAATCTTTGCTCAATCACTCTTCTAACGTTTCATAGTGTGAATCACAAGTTTAATCCCACGATAGTTAGTGCAACTTTCTTCCTTTATTCTTGTAACTACGTACCATGGTACTTTTCCTCCCTTTTTTTCGCATTTTCTTCAATCTTACCATCTTGTTGAACAACTTTGTCAACCAAAATAGACCAATATCTTCCTTGCACTCCCAAGCTTCTATTAGTATATCTAGTCCTGGCAAGGTGTTCCATAACGGTAACGGTGGCCGTAACAGCCACCACCGTTACTTTTACGATATAAGGCATAAAGGCTGTTACGGCCCCGTAATGGCCGTTGCAGTTTCTCTTTTTTATTTTTATTTTTATTTATTGAAAAACCCCCCCGAAAAACCTGTATCTGCCACGTAATGTTGATTAAAAAGTATGAAAAACTTGTATATGTCCCGTAATAGACCATTACGGGGCTATTATGTCCTTTATAGGGAATGTAACGTGCCCTTAACGGCAATTATAGGTCATTTTTTTCCATAACAACTGTTACGGCCATTACAACCCCGTAACGTGTAACGGTTGCCACCGTTACCTCTACGTAACGGCCTTTATGGCCTCGTAACGGCCTTTACGACACACCATAAGTCTTAGGGCCTTTCTAGTCATCATCTTTTTCAAAACTTCTTTCACTTCAGATGTCCTAACCCTATGAAAGTATCTACGGCCTCTAGGCTCATTTGAGTTCATGATTCATTTTATTCCCTAGCTCTCGGAGTAATGCAGGGGCATTTTCACATCAGGCTCGAGTGGGGTGGCCTGTGGGATGCGAGGGCACACTCAAGGTGGGCGGCCTGAGGAACTCATGTGATTTGGGGCCTGTGTGAGGTGGAACTCATGGATTTGGGGCCCACGAGGAGGGTTCGGGCGAGGACCTAACCCATGGATGTGGAGCCTGGGCTTATGAGATAAAGGGATTAATTCGCTATGCTCTATCAGTTCGAGTTTTTAGAACAAGTGGTTAATTGTCTTGTATCAAATTGGTATCGGAGCAGGAGGTCTCGTGTTCGAGACTCTTCATCGGGGGTGATTAATGCAGTGGCATGTTCACACCGGGCTAGAGTGGGGTGGCTTGTGGGATGTAGGGGTACACTCAGGGTGGGCGGCCCGCGGAACCCATGTGATTTGGGGCCCATGTGAGGTGGGTGACTTGTGTGAGGCGGAACCCATGGATTTGGGGCCCACGATGAGAGTTCGACCGAGGACCTAACCCATGGATGTAGGGCTTGGGCTATGAGATAAAAGGATTAATTCACCATGCTCTATCAATTCAAGCTTTTAGGGCAAGTGGTTAATTGTCCTACATCACAGAGTGACCGTCATTTAACGAGTTATGGAAAGAGCATCACCCTTCCTTAATCCTGTCATCCTTTCCCAATATCCTTTGGTCATCGCTTAATCATCTAACATGATGTAGGCAGTGTTTTAAATATCGACGATATCAGGCGATATATCCCACGATATACTTGTATCCCACCTATGCGATACGAAACGCACAGGTAATGCTGATATATCCCACCAATTCAATCCAATGAGCATTTTCGGTTTTCGATCCATGTTTTTGTTGTAAATCACGTTAAACCAGTGTCGAATGGTTACAAATTTATGATTCTTCATGTTTTCCATGAAAAATTATGGATTTAGAACTTCGATTTTGAGATTTGGGGGAGATGGGTCAAGTTGCAAAATTTTGATAAAAATTGAAATTTCTCAATTTCTCGCAAATCAGTTGCAATCTTTGTATCCAAACACAAAATTAAACATGTATGTAACCTGATCTAGTGATTCTTATTTTGCTTTTGAATGTATTGCTTATGTTTTCATACATGTCTTCTTATGTTTATAAATTATATGAATAGACTTACATCAGTTCAATTGAAAAGCGCATGTATTAAGACCTCATACAAAGAACCCCTATTATGTGCAGTTTTTTGTAATGTTTTGATTTCTAAGTGTGTATATCAATGTCTCTTTCAACAATCTTTGAAGTTTCATTGAAAAAATTGACCAATTTCCCAATGTTCTCATGTTTCCCAACAACAGCAATACATTACGTGATACAACTAATATATCCCATGCGATAACTGATATGTATCCGTATCCCAAGGGTGCAATACATTATGCGATAATGATATTTAAAACATTGGATGTAGGTCCTTACCCTTCCTCTCTCTCATTTTTGCAAGTTCGAAGACATTTCTTACATTCTCTTGTACCCAATCTTTTTGGCATTTATATGTTCTTCTAAATTTTACTTGTTTCTCGTCCTTTATCTGGCCTTGAAACATGATCCTCGTTAATAGCCTTTTGTACCTCATCATTCCACCACCAAGTTTCCTTATGAGCATCTTTTCCCTTTAGATACTTTGAAAACTTCTTTTGTCATTTTCTTAATGCACTTTGCCATCTCATTCCACATAACATCAACTTCTTCCTCAACATCCAACTTTCCTCTTCCCATTAATTTATTACAAAATAACATTGTTTTCTCTCATTTTAACTCCACCACCTTGCTTTTAGACAACTATTAATTTCACTCACTCTCTTCCATCTCTTAAAACACGTTGATCAAACTCTCCTAGTATAACTTTACAATATTTACATATCGATCGTTCTATCTTCCTAAGTAGAAAGAATTCTACTTGATTTGTATATGATTCACTTTTAAAGGTTATTATAACTTCTCTCGTTTCAGAATATGTGTTTTGTACGCCATAAAAAAATCAAGGATAATGTCCCTCTCATTTTTTTTCCCAAAATCATATCCTCCACACACCATTTCATATCCGCTACTAGCTTTTCCTACATGACCATTTAAGTCTTCTCGTGTGTATGTGTGTGTGTGGTAGCATGGATGCTTCCAAAGCGGGTAAGCTTACAAGTTAAGACAACAAGGTTCATATAAATATGCTCTCTCCATTTGGAATTCCTTGAATTAATCTGTCCATGTCCTCCAAAAACTGTTTACTTATCCTATCCTCTAACCCTACCTACAGAAAATTCACCCCTTAAATCTTGTGTCTACCACTATCACTGTCAGATTTTTATTTTCTTTCCTATATACTAAAAGAACTAGTTTTCATGAATGTAATGAAATAACTATATACTCCATGAAAACTAATAAACATAAGAGAGACCTTATGGGAAAAGGCTGTGAAAGAATCTAAACCTCGATAGGACCGAGCTCTGGTAGGCCACGGTTTGTTCTTCGAGAATTGTATGCCATGCGCAGAAAGTCCATATTGCTTACACCTGGGATCTCAACAGGGGACTGGAAGCTCATAAAAATCCCTGCATGGGACCTTTCTTCTGGGTCCATGTCAAGCAAGTTTTCACCTTTAAAAACAACACTACCCCCTGTGACTTCATAATCTGGATGGCCGACAAGAACCTGTAATGAAGAAGGTTTCATTTAGAACTATGGCATGAAAGTGAGGACTAGTCTAAATTTGTAAGACAAGTTATGCAAATGAGGAGGCCCATATTCAAATTATTTTCAAATTAAAGAGAATCTAATAGTATATGAAGCTAGAACAGCACAAGAGTTTCACAAGGTTAAGAGCAGAACTTCATTCCTAATAATAATTGAGAAACATCACATAATTAGTAACCTATTTAACAGACCAAAGCTCAAGCATTCTAACAACCCTAGATACAAAATTGAACCTAACAGAATATTCACATCCTCCAAAAAGTTAGCATAGAAATGACACCGGTCGTAAAATCATCACCAAGTACAGGCACCTCCTGTTTGGATTGGTTGAAAGGAAAGGTGTTTGGATTGGTTGAAAGGAAAGGTCATTGCCTAAGTATCCTTGTTTGTGAAACTTCTTTTTTTGTAGGAAAGGCATTTTCCCATGACAGGAATTTTTCTAGGAAATGATTCAGTTATTTTCTCACCTCCACCCCTACCAAACGACATTTCCCACATCCATCCCCAAATGTGAGATGCTTGAAGTCTGAAGATGAACGGTACCACACTGGTACATTGGTAAATGCAGGATGCTCAAAGTCTGAAGATGGACGGTACCACCTTCCATCTTTGCTTGCCAGCACATGCAATGTCTACCAATGTGACACATGTTCCACCATCCATCCTTAAGAGCCTCATGTGTCACTGACTCACTGTACATCTTCAAGTGCCCCTCACATACACGTGCCAACATTCCAATCCTCCATCCTCATGCACCCAATTGTTCCACATGTGCCACCGTTTATCTTCAAGCACCTCATGTGCCACATGCCAATGTCCCACATGTGCTAGATGTACCACCATCCATCTTCAAGCGTCCCATATGTGCGTTGTGCCACATGAAACATATAGGGCTGTCAACCGGCTGGGGTTGGGAGGTTGGCTTTGTATCGGATTTTGAATTGTTCGGGCTGGGCAAATTTAAAATTTTGATTTTGTTGAGCCCAATGACAGCCCTAGGGACATAGCACCAACTACCAAGTATATGTGCCATGGAAAGTATTATTTTGCCAAACAATATACTTCAAAATGGGCCCCAATTTTTAAAGATTTTTTTATATATATTTTTTAAATCAAGTAGCAGAAATTTCTTTTCTTTTCCATCAGTTCCTCCCTTTACTTTCCCTTGGAAACAATATTTCCTTTCTTTTCTTTTCCATCAATTCCTTTTCCTTTACTTTCCCTTGGAAATATTTCCTTTACTGACCTTGAATCCAAACAGCCCTAAATGAATGCAAAAAAAAAAACAAGAAGAAGAAGAAGAGAGAGGATGAATCGTGATTGTTTTGATTTTTATTTTTATTTTTAGAGGTAATATTAGTTGCAAAATTTTGATGATTTAGAAATATATATATATATAGCAATAATGAAGGGTGCCAATGTAATGTTGCCAAGCATTCATATTATAGAAATACTGAAGGTGACCTCGAAATCTATTATACAACTAGAAAGCATGCTACAGGTGGGTGATATTGATGTCATTGTGTTGAAAAACACAGTGTTTTAGAAACCTGTAGAGAGCATGTTTTCAACAGTGAGCAATATTGACTGAGATCCTTTCTAATCATAGCCCCGACACCATGGTGATAACATGTTCACAACAACAGAAAGTACACAATGCTCAAGCATAATATAATGCCTTTTACAATAATCATTAAGGAAAAAGAAAATCACGATGCCTCTTACAACTGATGGATTGAATAGGAACATCATCAAAGTGAAAAACACCATGCAAAACCAGAAAGGAACCACATCCAAAAGAATCAAGTCAACTGAAATCTGCTTCACCACAAATTGCTGTCAATAAAAACATGGACATCCTTTTGATCGTAACACTACAAAACTAAAATATTCAAGTAATTATAATTCACTTACCTTTGAAAATGTGCTCTTCCCAGAACCATTCTTCCCCATGATAGCATGGACCTACTAAATATGAAAGGAAAAAAAAAAAGTAAATTAAATAATAAAACAAATGGGAAAGAAGAAAATATACCTGGAAGTAGAACTATACCATTACAAAACCACACATACATAAACAAGTGATAAACGGAGAATAAATGAGGCCAATGAGGCCAATTTATGAGCAATATAGATTGCTCATTATTAGCCACGCCGACACCCATTTCAAATTCTGGAAAAATTAAAAATTAAAGAGAGAGAGAGAGAGAGAGAGAGAGAGAGAGAGAGAGAGAAGAAGAAGAAGAAGAAGAAGAAGAAGAAGAGGGAAAAATCAAGTCACAAACACCTCACAATTGTAGTTCGTTGGTCCTCCGCTGCACATGGAGCCCCTTCCCAGTGATTTGGACTATTTTAATCGTTTAGGCCTCACCCTAGATGACTCACATTGCAAAATATCCAACCAATTGAGCTACCTGGTGGGCCCCACAAAGTCCTCCCCAAAACAATCAATCGTTTGCATGTAAACAAGCAAAAATCCATAATTTGGATGCATATATTGTCCGGTCAGTCCAAATTTGCACGTCCATGATTGGCCTCATGCATCTTAATACCTATGATCACACCATATTAATATAACCAAAAGTAGAACATAAACCTATTTGTAAAAATGATCCTAACCATTAAAAAAAATGGACTTGAATGGAATCCTTTTACTAACCTCTGAAATTATCTGTCCATAGATCTAAGGGCTAGGATTTCCTACGCCAACTCATTCCTTGACCATGGCCTACTCATGATGGTAAGGATCATCCATATGCATGTCCTAACTAGCAGCCTATGATTTCACTTCAGCCCACAGACAACAAGATTAGGCCCAAAAGTAGAAAGGATGGGTGTATTTATTGATCAGAGTGGGTGCCAACGACAATTCACTTCCCTTCATCAAATCAATCAAGAATTAAATGTTACTTCAACAACAAGATGAATTCCATCTCACTTAAGGATGGATTAGTACTTATTGGGGCTGTTCAGATCCGAGGATAACTGGTTCAGCTAAAATTTAACTGGCTTGCTATTAATTAACCATGTTTGGTAAACTAATGGGAAGTGGAAAAGTTTTTTCCTTGGTTAAAATTTTACACCCAAAAGGCTCACTTCTCTGTTAAAATATTCTCCACAAAAGTGGTTTTTCTTTTTCGCTGGTTAAAGTTTTTATCTTCTTTCTTTCCTCAATGTTAATTTCACAACACCACCACCATTCATCAACCCCTAGCAATCAACATTGTGCCTCACCATCTGGCTGGCAACCAGAGTCCGGTATCCCTCCCCATCCAGCCAGTGATTGGGATGACGATAATGATGAGGATGACAGTGGTGATGGTGGGGATGATGATGATGATCATGATGATGACATTAATCGTGGTGGTAGTGTGGTTGTGGGGATGAACAACCCAGCCCGTTTAGGGTTTCAAGGGAATCTTTGTAATAGATCATGAATGGAGTACACTTATTGAACAGCATGGATCTTGCACCAAAGTATGTAGCCAGGCCCTGGCCTGTCATCCTGCCCAGGCGAGGCCCGAGCTAGGTTTGGTTTGCACATCAAGCTTGGACATATTCTAATCCCAGCCTGGCCAATTGACAGCCTAATGCTGATAGTAATGATGATGACAAAAAGAGGATAATGGTGATGATATTTGCCAAACTATTATTATGATGTTGATGATATTCACACAAATTGATTGTTCACTCGCATTCACAAGTGGCAAAGATGTAAGCTCAAAATTAAATGATCAAAATGGTAGACCCCACTTTAGATGATGATGTAGGCACCATGTAAACCAAATTGATCTCCGTTGTTGATTGTTAGGCAACATGTGATCTTGTCACGCAAAACCCACATTACCAAACCAATGAAGAACTAAGCCTTTGCTCCCAGTGGACTATTCATTCCCTCAATTGCAAGCCCCATGGGCCCTACTTCTTAGTATGTCCTTCTAAGGGCATCCTCAGGTGGGCCACAAACATCCTACACATGCAATTGGAACATTGCACCTACACGCATAAGAGTCACATGGGTTAATAGTATGGAACGTGTGGAAACTACCCCAACATCCAATGCTACAAGAGTATCCCACACTCCCCTACATGATGGGTGTTATCTTTCCAGCCTTCAGCTGTTGTTATCTCCTATTGTTAGGCGTTTCAAGTTGTTCTCTATTGTCCAAATAAAGTGCACTCGATATTCATCAAGAAGGTAGTTGTTGTTTATGTTCCAAGAGTCTTATGTGTTGTGGTGGAGTAGAGACGTGGAGATGTTTCCTACTAGGAAACATTGTCTCTCACTGACATCTTATGTTTTGTGTTGGTGAATCCTAGTTCCTCTAGGATTTTGCCACCTACTCTCTTTCCTTTTGTGTTTTCTAAATATGGGAAACGTGTGCAGAGAGAGGTATTCCATTAATTCATCTTCTGAGGTATTCCTTGGTGTGAGATGCATTGTATGGGTGGGGGAGAGGTAAGCCTTGTATTTTTGTTTCTCTTGTTTCTAATGAAGAAGAAAGCTCTGTGTTGTTATCCCGTGGAGTACGCATAATATTAAACCATGTAAATCCATGTGCCTCTTGTCTCTTGTTTTGGTTTGGTCCTTTTATTGTGTGTTTTGGCCTCGGCTATATTAATCACATGTGGGCATTTTTTCCACAACAATTGGCATCAGAGCCAAAGGTTGAGAAGCCTTTTAGTACGAGATCAGTGTTGGCATTTGTTTTACAATTGTGTTTCAGATGGTTGGATCGAGTTCTACTAAATTCAAGGTGCCGAAATTCGACAGATCCAATTATGCGTTATGAATGAAAGATACCTCGTTTCAACATTGAGGTCTTGGTATCGATTCCCTTGTGGGGGTGGCTAATGATGAAGTGTGAACTGACAGTGTTGTGTACTAACAAGTTAACCATATATATATATATATATGTGTATATGTGTGTATATGTGTGTGTGTATATATAAACCAATTATGCATTGCATTATGGAAACTGAAGATGAACGGGATGTTGGAGAAGGAAGGATGCATAATTGCAATTCAAAAAAAAAAAAAAAAAAAGGACTATAGAGATAAAAGATGAGGTATTTGAGGAGAAAAAACAATTAGCCATGGCAGACCTTCTTTCATTGGATGATTCAGTTTTATTCAACATGCCCGATCAAATTGATGCAAAAGGTTTGTGGGACAAATTGTGAAACCTATATGAAGGGAAATCAATGTTAAACAAGATATTTCTCCGACGGCAACTATACAACTTGAAAATGAAGGAAGAGTCCTCTTTGCGAGAACACCTTAATGGATTTAATACCGTGATTAGCAGATTGACGACGATCAATGTGAAGATTGACAATGAAGAAAAGGTCGCACTTTTAATTTGTTCAATACCAGATTCGTGGGATGGTTTGATTATGAATCTCAACAACGGTCCATATCTCACTATGGAGTCAACCGTGTCCACATTGCTTACTGAAGAGTCTTAAAAAAAAAAAAATGCATGGAGAATCTTCTAGTGATGCTATGCTGGTCAGAGGAAGATTTACTAAAAAGGTTACCAGTGGGAGAGATCATACAAGATCCAAGTCAAAAAGGTCACAAAACAGGTAAGTGTTGGAATGGCAGAACGAAGGGTTTTGAGAGTTGGGGATTGGGATTTTTTGGGAATTAGGGATGTAGGGATTCAGTAGGGTTTGGATGGGAATCAATGCGGAAAGGTACCAAAAGCGGGGCCACACGTGACAGCCCATACGGATGCACGCAGGCACGTGTCCACGCATGGTTGGGTAGGGGAAAAGAGAAAGGAGGATTAGGTTGGGTTTTGATGGGTTTAGAAGAGATTTAAGGGAAAGGGAAGAAGAAAAGTGAAGAAATGGTGTACCTTGTTGAAGAAGAGAAAGTGGAAGAAATGCACCTTGGAGGAATCCACCACCAAGCAAAGGTTCTACCCTTCCACAATTCGATTGGAAGGAAGGGTTTCCACCAGACACCTTGAAGAGAACTGTAACTTAGTTCCCATCATGTGCCATAGAGTTTTCCAAAAATAACTCATAAACCGCACATCTCGATCTAACACAATGGTTTTCGGCAAACCATGCAGACGAACTACCTCCCCAAAGAATATCTTAGCCACATTAGTGGCATCAGACATTTTAGAACATGGGAGGAAGTGAGCCATTTTCGAAAAATGAAACCGTTTTTTTTTTTTTTTTTAATCGTCTTAAGGAGCCCAAGCATGAAACTGATGCTAATATCAACCCACGGGGCGTGGGGGACTGGTAAATGTGTATATAAACTGGTGTTCTGCTTCCTCTGCTTTGCAAGTTGACAAGTCCTACATCCCTATAATGTTAGCAATATCTCGCTTGAGACTTGGCCAATAAAAATGCCCCTCTACAAGGGCAATAATCTCGTCACACCCAAAATGACCAACTATCATTCCAGCATGAAGCCCCCAGACAAGAAAGTCACGGAGGGACATATAGGGTATATACTAATACAATCTATCAACTCTAAACAAACACTCACTGACAAGGACAAACTCACTACTACCCCTAAACTAACCATCTAACAACGATGTGTACACCTCTCTAAAATCTAGGCAACTAGGATAATCTTCCTTTAATCATTCAAACCCGGTGACTTCGATGTTCATGGATTGGAGTAACGCAACCCTACAACTCAACGCATCAGCAGGTTTATTCTCAACCACAGCCTTGTGCTTCAACACAAAACTGTACTCTTGAAGAAATTGGACCCACTTGGTATACCTCGGATTCAACTTCTTTTGCGAGTTGAGATAGCACAAAGCCTCATGGTCAAATAATAAAACAAACTCTTGTGGTAATAAATAATGTCGACAATGGCGCAAAGACTGCACTACCACATAAAAGCTCTTATCATAGGTAGAATATTTTTGTTTCGATTCATTCAACTTCTCGCTAAAGAAAGCAACATGGTACCCTTCCTGACTAAGCACTCCACCTATACACACACTAGACGCATCACAAGCAACCTCAAAAGCCTTAGAAAAATCTGAAAGTCACATGACAGGAGCTTGACTTTAATCTACTTGAATGCCCTAGTGGCTGCTTTAGTCCATTGGAACTCCCTCTTTTTTATGCAATCGGTAATGAGAGCCATGATGGAACTAAACCCTCTAATGAACCGCCCATAAAAGGTGGCTAAGCCGTGAAAGCTACGCACCTCATGAATATTACGTAGCTCAGGCCAACTGACTATGGCTTTGACTTTCTCGAGATCCGCAGGCATGCCCTCAGATAACACGATAAAACCTAAGTATATGACACTACTAGACAAAAAAACGAATACTTCTTGAGGTTGGCATACAACTTCTCTGCCCTAAGGATCCACACATTTGCCTCAGATAGTGGAAGTGTTGTTCCTTAGTCATGCTATAAGTAAGGATGTCATCAAAGTACACGACTAGGAGCTTCCCCATGAAGGGTCTCAACACCTGAGCCATCACCCGCATAAATGTACTTGGGGCATTGGTCAACCCAAAAGGCATGACCAGCCACTCATATAACCCATCCTTCGTCTTGAAAGCAATCTTCCATTCATCGCCTGGGCGAATACAGATCTAGTGATATCTACTCTTGAGGTCTATTTTGGAGAAAATTGTAGCATTGGCTATCATGTCCAACATATCGTCAAGACGATGTATAGGAAACCAGTGCATAACGGTAATCATGTTGATGGTTCTGTGATCCACGTACATACGCCACGTGCTATCCTTCTTGGGCGTTAGAAGGGCGAGCACGACACATGGACTCATGCTCTCCTGAATAAACCCTTTCTTAAGAAGCTCATCAACTTACTTCTTGAGTTTTGCATGCTCCATGGGGTTCATTCTGTAACGAGGAAGGTTCGTGAGATTCGACTCGGGGACAAGATCAATAGCATGATGGATGTCCCTCATAGGTGGAAGTTCATCCGGGAGGTCATCAAGAAAGACATCATTAAACTCCTCCATCACCGAAATCACCTCACTAGGCAACTCTACACCAACCTAGCGGGTAGTCTCTCTAGTCACGAGGGCATACACCTTCGAATCCTCCCTGGTCTCTCTTTCAAATTCTTTTGCATTAATGATGTGAAGAGACTTAGGCTTGGACTTCCTCAAAGTTCAAAGATCACCCTTCTTGGTGGTCTCCTTCTTTTCCGATATGCTCTTGGGTGGAAGAGGACTCAATCTAATTTTCCTGCCCTCAAACATGGATGTACAAATATTCAAGTAACCAAATATTGCAATGTCCAAGTCAAATAATCAGGGCCTACCCATGATGATGTGGCCAACATCCATGGGAACCACATCACACCACAGTGAATCCTTATACGACCCAAACTGGATGGGGATACAACATCGCTGTAAGACCGAAATGGAGGACTCATCAACCCACGACACTCTGTAGGTTTGAGGGTGAGACTCGGCTTTCAAGCTCAGACGACTCACAGTGTTAATAGAAAGCACGTTGGCACAGCTGCCATTGTCCACGATCACTTTACAATTCTTTTCTCCACACTTGGTATAAGTGTAAAAGATCGTGTTCCTACGCTAATCATCATTTTCTTTAGCTTGGGCAAAGGCACATCTGACCACTGTGAGAGTGTGGGTCTCCTGCTCACCAAACCCTTCATCACTGGCACCAATATCAGGCTCATGTTCCTCTACATCGCAATTGCGCTCGACATCCTCATCTGCCTCATCTATCATAAAAGCTTTACCTCTTTCTTTGTTCGGGTATTACTTTGTAAGGTGACCATAACCATTGCAACGAAAACATTGCATATCCTCACTTCCCTTCGAACTAGTACTAACAAGACCCTTACCTTTAACATCTCTGTTATAGGTGGGAGCACCAGTTGGGGCTTTAGTCTGGCTCCCAGGGTTAATTTTGGCTCCTTGAGGAGCAACCCTGCCACTGGAATCACGAGACCGAAACCGCTTCATGGTCAGTTGCACTAAGTATCGTTCAAGCTCCTCTACTCTAAGATAAGCCTCCTCTAGTGTACCAACATCATGAAAAATGAGCTCACGCCTAATCTCAGCAAGGTGTCCCGTATCGGTATCGGTTGGCGTAACGGTGCCCTCCGAAACCGATACGGATACGGGGGCGTAACGGCGATACGGGGGCGTAACGGCCCGTAACGGCGCAAAAATATTTTTTTTGCCAAAAAATATGAAAAATATGAATTAAATCCGGAATATTCTAAGCATTCCAAATATGCATTCATTTATAAATTGGAACATGTTTATGGTGGTGTAACGGTCCACTCTTTGATGAGAAGTTGTATCGGACTGTCTGATTAATTTTTGAACCAGGTAACCTGAATTTGATTACAAAATTCATATATTTAATTTTCTAAATATTTAATTTATATACTTAACAACTTGATATCATTTCTCCCAATAGTTCTTTAAAAAAACGAAATTAAATTCAGGTGGATGGCGTTTCCAATTTGGGGCTAACTTGGAGGACCAATCTATGCTCCAAATCAGCCTCAAATTCATGCAATTTATTGCCATTATCCTACTTATGAATTGGTGGACATTTATTGGATAGTGAATCATGAAAAAAAATCAAAAGGCCCTATTTTAAAAAATAGTCCACAAATTAACAATTAAAACTATTCAAACAATTTGATTTTGGCATTGTGAGTTAGCAATTGCAGTCCATAATTTAATTGCTAAATTTTAAGTTAATATATGTCTCGTGTACAATTTTTTAAGGCCCGAATTAGGCGGGACTTGGATTGTGAAGTGTAGCACACATGTCAAATTTTTTTGGGCCCCACCCATGATGAATGTGTTATATCCACACCATCCATCTATTTTGCCAAATAATTTTAGGGCATGAGCCCAAAATTGAGGTACATCCAAAGCTCAGGTGGATTGCACCATAAGAAACAATAATAATTAAACGTTCACCATTAAAAATTTATTGAGGGCTACAAAAGTTTTAGATCAAGCTGACATGTGTGTTTTCCCTTCATCCACGTCATTGTGACTCAATTAATAGATTAGATTGAAAATAAACATTACAGTGGACCTTAAGAAATTTTTAATGGTGAGCATTCTATAACCACTATTTCCTATCGTGTGGTCCACCTGAGATTTGGATATTACTAATTTTTGGATCTTGACCTAAAATGATGGGGCAAAATGGATGGACGACATGGATTAAAATATATATAACATGGTGGGGTCCACTCGGGTCTGATGGGATGGAAAATAAACGTTACGCTGGCCCTACGAATTGTTTAACAGTGAAAATCATTATCAACGCTGCTATTTTTGGTGTGGTCCAGATGATCTTTGGATATAATTAAATTTTTTGGCAGTGGTCTAAAATGATATCTGAAAATAGATGAACGGTGTAGATATAATAACTACATCACTGTGGAGCCCATATAACTTTTATCTCCTTCGAACCGTTCGTACAACTCGAAGGTCGAGGAGTGTCAGCGCACGTCTCAGCGTGACACGTACCTACACTACAGCAGCAGCTGGTGCGCGGTACACCTGCAAAAAAAAAAAAAACCGACAGCGAGAGGGAAACCGAAAAGAAGAAAGAAAAGAAAAAGAGGGAAAGAAAAGAAAAAGAGGGAAAGAAGAGAAGAAAAAAGAGGGAAAGAGGGAGGGAGAGAGAGAGAGAGAGAGAGAGAGAGAAGAAGAAGAAGAAGAAGGCAGCACTGCCGCAATCATGAAATGTACTCAAGAAATAGCCCGAGATGAAGAAGAAAAGGAAGAAGAAGAAGAAGAAGAAGAAGAAGAAAAGAAAGGAAAAAGGTAAGAGTTTTTTTTTTTTTTTTTTTTTTTAAGGTTGTAATGTACCAATACTCTCAGAACGGCCGTTATGGCCCGTAACGGCCGTTACGGTCACAAAATTCTGTAACGGCCGTTTCGACCCCGTATCGCGTAACGGTGTCAACCGTTACCATTACGTATCGGCCGATACGGCCGTAACGTAACGGATATGGGACACCCTGAATCTCAGGGCGTAGGCCCGTCCTAAAATGAGATAAGGTCACAGCAGGGGACTCATCGACACCACATCGCATCATGTACTCCTCGAATCTCTCGATGTAATCCGATACAAGCATTGACCCTTACCTTAAGGACTACCACTAATCCAAAAGGCGATCACGGTAGGAGATCGGAACGTATTTTTCTCTAAGAAGTTCTTTCATCTCAACCCATAATGTAATGAGTTCATCTCCGCGCCGCTCTACCTTCTGCTCTGTATTGGTTCAGAATAGCTTGGCTTGACCCATGAACTTCATCTTAGTAAACCTCGCTCGACGTCCTCAGGGTTGCAACGATCCCGTAACTCTCTATAGAGCGCGTGAGCGCGCAGTCCTACATGACCTACTCCCTAAACAAAGTTCATATTACGACCCCTAATGGGTTCTACTAGGACTAGACCATGTTCAACTGGGTCCTCATCCATTGGCTCTCCTGCCTAAGATTGGTGGTCTTCCCCGGTGACAGGGGTATCATGAAATATAGCCTTTAGCAACGTGATATGCTGGTTGTTGGCGGTCAATTGTGCAGCAGTGATCCCATTGTGCATCTCAATGGCCATCAAACGCCGGTTAATCTTTTCGAGAGCCTCGGAAATTGGATCTGAGTTCATGGTAGGAAACAGACCAACCCCCCCCCCCCCCCCTTTTATATTAAAACTTTTTAAAATTACAAATATGTCACTCATTTAAGTGATGTGGCCCATCATCTAAAAAAGCAAACTAAAACACTTACCATCAAATAAATCCTAAAAATAACAAAAAAAAAAAAAAAAAAACATAAACAAAACAACATTAGAGTCCAAGGGAACCGGATCTAAAAGATCTAGTGGCCCGATGGCCTAATCGATAGGATCCAACGGTTAAATCGACACGAAATAAAAATTCTATGACTAAAATTCTCTCCTAAGCAACCCACATGTATCATCCCTAAGTGGGGTCTTACTGATACACGTCCAATGCATGTGGGATCTTCAAAGTAGCCCGAAGGGCCCCATCTGGAGCTCATCTCCCATCCACAAAGAGAGCTACTCTGATGTGGGTGGTCACCTCCATCTTTGGTACACCCAAGTAGGTCATCTGATGTCCCCATCAAAACTAGTCTTCAAATGGGAGAATGTTGTGGTGGTGGAGTGGAGACGTCTCCTACTAGGAAACAGTCTCTCTCTATCATCTTATGTTTTGTGTTGGTGAATCCTAGTTCCTTGATTTTGTCACGTGCTCTCTCTCCTCTTGTGTTTTCTAAATAAGGGAAATGTGTGGAGAGGGAGGTACTCCATTAGTTTATCTTATGGGGTATTTCTTAGTGTGGGATTCCTTGTAAGGGTAGGAGAAAGGTAAGCCTTGTATTTTTATTTCTCTTATTTATAGTAAAGAAGAAAGCTCAGTGTTGTTACCTCATGAAGTATGCATATTGCCAAACCACGTAAATCCCTATGCCTCGTCTCTCATTTTGGTTTGGCACTTCTATTCTGTGTTTTCGCCTCGCCTACATTAATCACATGTGAGCATTTTTCCACAACACTATGTTCATGTGATTTGCTATTTAATTTAATAAGTTGTCTTTATTTGTTGATTTATATTGGTTGATAGAAGTAGGAGTATAATTTTCATTGGTTGGTTAATTAGAAGATAGTATTTGATTGGTCAATTGAGATTTAGGATAGATTCATTGGGTGAGGTGACTTGGTGCCCAAGTTGGCGTTGCAAATAGGATCATAGATTAATAAAAGCACCTTTCGTGAATGAGGAAAATAGTTTTTTTTTTTGGGATGATTTATTTCAATTCTTTTTTCTTTTCTTTTTTTCAATTCATGTTGAAAAGAAGGGACATTCATGCCCTCTTTCAATTATTAATTGGGTACACAAACTTATTCATTGAGATACTAACATAGTTTACATTTTTGTTTCGTGATATTTCATTTGCTTTTATATATATATATATATATATATATATATATATATATATATATATATATATATATATATATATATATATATATATATATATCGTTTGCATGCATGTGTGTCTATTCTCATGTTGTGTCATTGGATGGTTGATTGTTTGGCACCATTTGAGATCGCATTACATGGATCATAAACCAAGAAATAAAGTAAAATTATTCTTAAATGAAAGATTCATGGACATGTGATCGACGATGTTTTCAGTATTTAATTTCAATTATAAATAGCGCATTTTTTCCCAGACATAGTTCAAAAATTGTTCTAGATTCGCAAAATTTTCAACAAACTAAGATAAAGTTTGTAAAGAAATACAAGTTTTTTACTGTACTTTTTAGCTCCAGCCTTATTTTTAACCAGATTCAAAATGGCTCATGTATTGAAGCAGCCCCATAGTCACAAATATAGATTAGTGTTCATAACCTCATGAAACATGAAACTCAAAAGAAAAGAAAAAAATGATATTTTTTTTCTGAATTCCCGGCAATTATTAGACCTGCACAACATGAGAACAAATGCGCATGCATGCAAATGATATGTGTGTGTGTGTGTGTGTGTGTGTGGGAAATGGTACTATGAGGTCGACCTCATGGGAACTTCCCATGAGGTCGAGCTGTGTGGGCCCCACCGTGATGTGTGTCAAACATCTACCCCATCAGCCAGATGCACCATTTCATGTTGGGTTAGAAGCTTAAAAATCAAGTCAATCCATGACTTGGGTGGGCCATACCACATACAACAGTTGACAGGGGTTACCCTCCCATTAAAACATTCATAATTATTTATCGGGCGCATGGAGATGTGGTTCATAAATCCAGCCCATTCATTGTGTGTCCCACTTGGATGAGGGGTTAGACCAAGTTTCAGCCGCATCCAAAACTCGTGTGGGCCCCACCAAGTGCTTTTATATGTTTTAGGAATGTCTTCACATGGTTTTAGATGGTATGGCCCACCTGAGTTCCGTATACGGCGGATTTTTCGGATATCCCATAAACTGAAGGGGACCCATCAAATGCATGGTGGTGATGTTCGACAAACATCACGGTGGGGCCCACAGGCCCCACACCTTCCCATTATATGTGTGTGTGCACTTTTCGAGAGATGCAAATGAAATATGACAAAGAAGAAATGTAGACTATGTCAGTATCTCAGTGAATAAGTCTGTGTACCCAATTAATAATTGAAACAGGGCATGAATGTCCCTTCTTTTTCCACATGAATTGAAAAAAAATAAATAAATAAATAAATAATCCCAAAAAAGACTGTTTTCCTCATTCTTGGAAAGGTGCTTTTATTTTTTATTTTTTTATTTTATTATTTTAAATTTAAAAAAAAAAAAAAAAACAAATTTTTTTGAGTTCCCGACGATTATTAGACCAATAAAAATGGTGTTTAGGTTATTGAAAGGGAGAAACTTTGATACTCTGCCAAGGTGTGATGGTTGGTATGCAAACACTGAGAGATTGCATAAAGATAACCTAAAGGGGAGTTATTTGATACTTCAGCTGCGTATGAAATTTGATACACATAACTCGAGTTAAACCAGCTAAAATTTGGCATTCCCCATGCCTAAGTCAAAGTCCAAAAATGAGTTTCGTTAAACAATGCTAACTCCAATTCCTGAACACTTGTTTGTTGAAACAGGACCATTAGATTTTATTTTATTTTTCATCGTTAACCGTCCACTAATTGTCCACCAATCCAATAGTCAATAATCAAACAAGTGTAATTTTTGGGTCATAATACATCTAAATTGGGGCCCATATTTTGGACAGTTTCATTTGAATTACATGGATCCCAAGCATGTAATTTCTAAGTGATTGCGTATCATCCATCACACTGCCAGAATATCAAAGATTTCCTCTAACTTAGATTAAACCATTCAAATAGTGTCCCAGTTTAGATGGCCCGCAAACCAAAAATTACATTTCATTTCCAAACTGACCAATTGGTGGACACTTAATGAATGGTAAAAATGAAAAGGAAAAAAAAAAAATCTAGGGTCCTAATTCGACAAACAAATGCCCATTAATCAGAGGTTAGAATTGTTCAATCAATTTGAATTTTTGGATGATGACCTATCTACACTAGCTCTTGCAATTTGGACAATTTGATTTGAGCTATATCAACCATCATACTCTGCCAGATTATCAAATAACGCACCTTATCAAAATTCACACACGGTGTATTTTAGACGACATCAGGGAAAACGAAACCCTAATCCGTACCTCCCCTTCGAAGATGGAGAGATTTATGCCACGTAGGATCTGCTGCTTCGATTCTGCAATCACGGCCGTCAGATCTTTCACTTCCAGTAGTAGTTTTGGAGAATCTCCGCGAGGGTCGGTACAGGAATTCGTGGCTAGAGAATCAACGGCGACGCTTGCGTTTGGAGTTAGAGGCCGATGGCGGTGGTGGAGAGAGCGACGGAAAGTTGGGAGAGGGAAGGAATTGCTTGCAGGGGTTGTAAATATGGGCGAATTGGGTGTCTGATTTCTGGAAGATGGAGAAGAGAAGGAGAGGGGGAAATGGAGGGAGAGAGCCATCGGAGCGAAACAGCGGCGATGAGCTTTGCGGGTTTTTCAGTTTTTCAGTTTTCGTTTTTTTTAAAAAGAGGCGAGGGAGGCGTGTGTGGATGGGGAGCAGATTGGTGAGACCCTCACCTCACCCAAGGCGGTGCGGCCCTTATCGTGGGGCCCACCTTGATGTATCTATCATATATCCACGCCGTCCATCCTTTTTTCCATATCATTTAATTACATTATACAAAAAATAATAATATCCAATTATCAGGTGGACCATACCTTAGGAAACAGTGGTGACTGAATACTCTACCATTAACAAATTCTTAGGACGCACCTTAATGTTTCTTAATGTTTCCGTAGCTTTTATTTGCCATCTAATCCGTATATAAAGTCACGTAAGCCTGAATGAAAGGATAAAAAACAAATATCATATTGATACAAAACGTTTTTGGTCAATTAATAGTCATTTACCACTGTTTCCTATGGTACGGTTTACCTAATAATTGGATCTTCTTCTTTTTTAGGATCATATGCTTAAATGATATGGAAAAAAAGGATGGACGGCGTAGATATAGAGTAGATACATCAAGGTGGGACCCACGGTAAGGGCCGCACTGTCTTTGGAAAGGCAAGGGTCTCACATAATCCGCTCCAGTGTGATGAGAACGACAGGAATCATGTGCAGCACATGTTTTGCCCAGCCCGTAAAACCCACGATCTCTGTGGGGTCCACTAATTGTATATTTAAAATCCACTCCGTCCATCAGGTTATACCATCAATCCTAGGTTCTGTGGAAAGCGAAAAAAAAAAGCCAGATCCCCAACTTTAGATGATGAGACAAACCGCATGGAACGATGGGGATGAGATGCTAACCGTAGGTTTGCGTGTGAGACCACCATGCTATGCCCTATGCCTACTTCATCGAACCCGTTAATCAGGTGATAGTCACCAGGATCAATTGAAGATACAAAAAGTAGGCAATTGAAACTACATCGGACCACAGCCCGTAAGGGCCTGTTTGGATTCGCGTCTTAGGTTGCAGTGTATGATATTAAATGGGTTGCTGTGATATGTACGGTATTTGTGGAGAGGAACCCGGAATATATAAGCAAAAGTTTTACGTAGTATTTGTGGGGAGGAAACCCATAATATATGCGACATGGGAGGATTGCAATGCTTAGGTTCACAGTCACAGTGGTTGTAAAAACAAGTCGTTCACGACTTTTGAAGATGCCATAAATGTGAATCAGCACCAGGTTGGTTATTAAGTATTAAGCAGATTTCATACGTATGTAAATAGATTTCATACTCAAGGGTTTGAGTATTACTTCATATTATTACTAGGATTAACATAATTTTTGTTTGTTTACTGTATAATTTATGCCACCATCTCCGATCACACTATGGGAAAGACAACTCGAGTTGTCAGTGTTCATGCATCTCGTCGTCCGATGAGGATGGACAGTGGGACTTGTGTAGCCGCTATCACAGATCGAACCGTAATGGACAATAAGTCCGGCGGGGAAGATGGCAGCCCTGAGAGGGTGGCAGTTGATGGTGTTAGACATGAACCATGCATCCGTCCGGTGCTTCGTTTGTTGCTTGGAATGTTGATTTTGTATGCAGCTATAAGGTTGTTTTTTGGGTTGTAGTTTTTTGTGAGAGTTGTGAGAATGAACTCTTTTTTTTTTTTTTAATATCTTCTTAGACTAGATCCATGTAGTTTGGAAATAAAAATAAAATTTGTGAGACTTTCAGATTAGGTGGACAATCCGATCACATATGCTTTGATGATGTATGTATTTTTTGAGTTTTTTCTTTTCTTTTTTATGCTGGTTTTTCCACCCTATATTCTTATTCGATGGGCAGCGAGGATGAGCACCGATGTCAATGTGAGACCCACATTTGCTCAGCATATATTCACAGGAATTTAAAATGGTTGGTAATCCAGGTGGGGCCCACAGTCATGTTAGTGAATGATTCTCCTCGTCCATCTGTGTTTGGAGTCGCGATTTTATACATGTGTGCCGTGAGAAAGATTTAACGACGTTGTGCCAATTTTTCCTTTTTTGACATCCATACTGTTAAACACGTCAATCCAACTTGGGGACAATGGATGAACAGTCTGGATTATTCAATCAGAGCATGATGGACGGCTGAGATTAATCACAAACTTGACACTGGCCCTATGTAACAACCCATATTTTTGTGGGAACTAACCCTACCGTCCGCTTATGTGTGGCCCACCTGAGTTTTGGATCAGCCTCATTTTTGGTCTTATATCTTCTCTTGGCCTGGCCAAGAAGATGGACGAAGTAGATTTAAATTATCGTTAGTGGGACCCATCATATCTTTAATAAAATAAAATAAAATAAAAATAAAAAGTTAAATCTTCAGCACGACTAAACTACTTTCTCCACTTTCCTTCATTTTTGTACGGTAATGGCCGCCGAAACTCCCACGAAATGAAACTACCCACGTCCCTCACTCTTCCGCATCGTTCCTTATATCCATTAAAAAAAAAAAGAAATAAACAAAGTTTCAATCGAAAGAAAAGAGAGAGAGAGAGAGAGAGAGAGAGAGAAAAAAAAAAAAAAACCCGGTAGATCAAGAGAGAGAGGGAGAGAGAAAGATCTGTAGATCAAAAAAGAGAGAGATTTGAGCAGAGGCGGATCATCAGACTTTTAAGGTAGGTGATCTTATACTGAAGTTTATTATTTTCAGGTATTTATTATGAAATTTGTTCCCAAATTTTTAATAGGAATTTTATTGCAGTTGATTATTATGTGGGTGATTCTCCTCCACTTATGAACTTTATGATTTTATATATTTTCTGAAATTTATTTATAATGACTTTAATAAATATTTTCAAATTCATTTATACATGATATCTGCTTTTTGAACTTTAGTAATTACTGAAACTAATTAACTTATAGATTAAATCATAATATCTTTTATTTCTGAAATCAAGCGTTAAGATTTATACCATAAATCTGAGTTAGAGTAATTAATCTAAATTAGTTGATTTAGAATAAATACTAACTAAATTTATTTCTAAATTTAAGATATATATATATATATAATAAATAGATAAAAATAATTTTACTGAGTTTTTATTATAATTTAGAAGTTTTAGAATCCCTCTTGCCAAATTAAATCGTTATAAGTCTAAATATTAAGCATTTAAAGATTTATATAATTTAATTTAGATGAATATTTTATTTAAATCAAAATCTTAACCCGATGTAAATTAAACTTTCAATTCATACTAATTTAAAGTCTGATTTTAAAAAATAATTTAAATATAAGGTCCATATAATTATTTTGTAAATTATGAAAATTAGAATTCATAATGAAATAATTAGCTTATATCCGTACATAATTAGATAAATAAATAAATTATGATTTTAGGATATACATGGTATTCCAACATTCTTCAGCGGTATCTGCAAAATAAATAAATAATAAAATCCCGAATTTATATTTAAAATAATCAGATAAATTTTTAGATTAACTTAAATTATTAAATAATTATTTTTATTACATTATTAATGTTAGATAATAGAAATCAGTGTAATATTTTTGTTTCTGTAAAGATTAAAATCCAAATTTTAATTCTGAAATTTTAAAGAGTTAATTAAATTAAATTTAAATGAACTTAAGTTTAAGAAAATTTACAAAAAAATTGAAATTGGAACTAAAATTTCTTGTACATTATTTCATAGAAATTTCTAAATTAAATAATACCGAAATAATATTTTATTTAAGTATTTTAATTATTAAAGTTTCAACAAAATTTAAATATAAAATTATTAATTAGAATTATATTGTTGATATTTTTATTGCGAAATAATTATTCACCTTACATGTATGTCTACCATTCGAGCATCAAATTTAATATGTTGGATGTAACGTAAGCAATGAGGGCAATCGTGTCCTTTGGGTGAAAGACCCCAAATTAGCAAGTAGGGCAATCGTGTCCCTTGGGTCAGAGACCCTAAAGCTAGCAAGTAGGGCAATTGTGTCCCTTGGGTGAAAGATCCTAAAATCCACTGGATCATTTGGAGTCTCCTTTGTGTACTTCGTATGAGTATAATTGTGTGTGTGGACATACGTCAGATGTACAACTGGAGCAGTAGTCTGACCAACTAACGTATAAATGGGTCCATCACCATGAGGTACCAGTGTGTGGGCGTTAATGGAACGTGACCATTCGCTTGGGTACGGTGTTGTAAGAAATAATATAAATGTTATGAGTATTCATGGAAATATCACATACATTGCATTTTCACAATTCTGTTGTTAAATTTCATTATCTGTATTCTATTTCCTTAATAATTATAAAATTGATATTATCTGAACATGTTAAATTTTGGGTAAGAAATGATCTTACTGGACTGTTATGCTCATCCTATTAAAATAAATGCATAGGTGCAGAACTGGAATTTTATGAGCAGGCGGGCCTCTATTATTAGCTTTATTTTTTTTAAAATTAGGTTTAGTTTTAATTCAATTCAGTTTTTTTTTTGTTATTTAGGTTTAGTTTATGTTCAAATCTCGATGTAGAAATGACAAACTATCAAAAGAGTTGAATTTAATAAACATTTCAGTTGTATTTTTCTTTTAGATGACGTTGAATATCGATTGAAACAATTGGATTGTAACAAATGTCATTATATTATAACTCACACCTCAGGATTCGGGTCCCGAAGACCTTATTCTACTTGAATTTCGGGGCGTGACACCCTACCTGGGATACAATGTACACAAGCTTAAAATTTGCGACACTACTACGCAGACTACCAATATTTATATGTTTATACAATTATACGTCGTTTCCAAACATTGATCTGTACAAGAAACTGTATACTTGCCCAAACAATACCTCATTTCCAAACATTGGTTAATGGCATGTTGAGTTAGATATATTCTAAAAATCATCGAACGTATATATGAACAGTATCTAGATACAATACAATACACCCTAATACACGAATCCAAACAAGCCCTAAACTCAAAGGTTTTAGTGGCAATTTTACATTTTCCCATTAGCGGGGCCATACGAGTTTGTATCCCCTGAATCATTCATATGTATAACTAAAATAGCGGATTGGATTACCATACTGTATGGTCCAATCCATGCTGTATAGTTTATATGTAAAGTTAGGAGGAGAGTTTTCACTCAATGGAAGATTGGATAATTATAGAGAAATTTCCAACTGTATGACCAGTATATGGCCCACAACCTTTTTAAGCCCACTCGCTTTTTACCTTCCAAGAATACTCCCCAGCTGTACGGCCCCATTTTCTTAGGTCGAAGATGCCCCTGCTTTCCTTCCTGAGGTGGATCGCCTGGTGCTCGAAGACGAGCGCTTACGCTCCTCGAACTCCGAGTCGTACGAACAGTTCAAAAGATATTGACGTTGCATGGGCTCCATTGTTATGTATTTATTATATCCACAACGTTCATCCATATTTCGAGATCATTTGGGAGCATTATCAAAAAAAAAAATCATACCCAAAGATCACCTAGACCACACCACAACATATATAGGGCCCACAACAAAATTGATTTTCACCGTTAAAAATTGATTTTCACCGAAATTGATTTTCACCGTTAAAAATTTTATAGGGCCCACAACAACATATATTTTCCATCCAATCTATTCATAAGGTCACAAAGACCTGGATGAAGAGGAAAAACAAATTTTGTAATGATCCAAAACTTCTGTAACCCTTAAAAGGGTTTCAATGGTAGACGTTCAATTCCCCAATGCCTTTTAAAGTGTGGTCCACTTGATAGTTAGATCTGTCTTATTTTCCGTCTCAAGCTGTAATACGAGTTCGCCAAAAAGATGGACGGTTTGGATATAACACATACCTCATAATAGGACCCACAAAAAGCGGTGGGATTACAACAGCAAAAAATAAAAAAATAAAAAACCAGAAATTTATGGCTACGGGGATGTCTATGGCTACGGATAATAACCATAGCCATAGCCCACACCCCTGCCATTTTGATATGTCCTTTTATATGTATCGAAGGTCTTTCGATATGTACTTCGATATATCGAAGGTCTTTCGATTAATCGAAAAAGGTCCAGAACTGTCCAGCGAGTTCGCCTAAAAAATCCTGCAATTTTCAATTAATTGAATGTCTTTCGATTAATCGAAAAAGGTCTTTTACTTTAGCTACGGATTATAACTGTAGCCATAACTGTAGTTTGTTCCAGTCTATGAAATTTTTTATTATTTTTTTATTTTTTACATGGAGAACTTTATTATACCTACAATTTTCTCAAATACATATTTATATAAATATGTATATATAATCATATAAAAAAAATTTCTCTCTTTTTTTCATTTCTTTCTTTATTCATTTAACAAGAATATCTTCCAAACCAAACTTAGTTACTTGATGTACCCGATATGATTTTGGGGTAGGAGAAGCTACTTTAGCCAACTAACCTAGTTATTTTCCAAGATTCCATCAGGTCGATGGTCAAAAATCAATTTCATTCACTTTGCGGTCAATTTCAATCATGACCGTGAAGTGAAGGGGCATGACTATGAAATGCGCCAGAAATGACCATGAAGTGCATGGAAATGAGTGTGAAGTGAGGTGAATGGACAGTGAAATGCGTGGAAATGACCGTGAAGTGAAGGAGCATGACCGTGAAATGCGCCGAAATAACTATGAATCAACACGGAATCGGCGGGAATGACCATGGTATGCATGTATATGACCGTGAGGTGAAGCAATTGGACCGCGAAATGCGCAGAAATGACAGTCATATGAAGGGGCGTGACTAGGGCTGAAAGTTGGGCGGGTTCAACCCGACCGACCCGACATTGGGTTGGGCTCGGGCAGGATATTTCGGGTCCGATCTTAAGCTTGGGCTATACAAATACTAACTCGATAAAACTTGGGTTGGGCTCGGGTTGAGGTCTCGGGTTGCCCGACCCAACCCGAACCCGATCAATATATAAGTTACATATAAATTATAATTGAGTGTGGATCGTTTGTATCGAAGGCACACTAGTGATGTCGAGTCTCATTTGTCCACGTCATTTTCAAGGACTCAAGCTAACAAGATTTGTCAGATTTCTCTCTCCCAAATAGACTTCGTGCTATGCTACATGACTTTTAAAGGGGTAGCTGTCTATAGACTTTATCAGATTTCTCTCTCCCAAATAGACTTCGGGTTAGGGTTGAGCACCAACCCGACCCAACCCACCCGACTTTCAGCCCTAGGCATGACCGTGAAATGCGTCGAAATGACAGTGAATCAACACAGAATAGGCGGGAATGACCGTGATATGCATGGAAATGACCGTGAAGTGAAGCGATTAGACCGCGAAATGAGCGGAAATGATCGTGAAGTGAAGGGGGCATGACTGTGAAATGCACCGAAATGACCGTGAATCAACACGAAATATGCGAGAATGACCGTGATATGCATGGAAATGGGGGTGAAGTAAAGCGATTGGACCGCGAAATGCACGGAAGTGACCGTGAAGTGAAGACACGGGACCGCGAAATGCGTCTAAACGACCGTGAATTAACACGGAATATGTGAGAATGACCGTCATATGCATGGAAATGGGGGTGAAGTGAAGTGATTGGACCGCGAAATGCATGGAAGTGACCGTGAAGTGAAGACGCGGGACCGCGAAATGCGTCGAAATGATCGTGAATCAACACAGAATATGTGGGAATGACCATGATATGCATGGAAATGGGGGTAAAGTGAAGTAATTAGACCGTGAAATGCGCGAAAGTGACCGTGAAGTGAAGACGCGGGACCGCGAAATGCGTTGAAATGACCGTGAATCAACACGAAATATGCGGGAATGACCGTGATATGCATGGAAATGGGGGTGAAGTGAAGTGATTGGACCGCGAAATGCGCGGAAGTGACCGTGAAGTGAAGACGCGGGACCGCGAAATGCATCGAAATGACCGTGAATCAACACGAAATATGCGGGAATGACCGTGATATGCATGGAAATGAGGGTGAAGTGAAGCGATTGGACCGCGAAATGCGCGGAAGTGACCGTGAAGTGAAGATACGGGACCACGAAATGCGTCAAAATGACCGTGAATAAACACGAAATATGCGAGAATGACCGTGATATGTATGAAAATGGGGGTGAAGTGAAGCGATTGGACCACGAAATGCGCGAAAGTGACCGTGAAGTGAAGACGCGGGACCGCAAAATGCGTCGAAATGACTGTGAATCAACACGGAATATGCGAAAATGATCGTGATATGCATGGAAATGGGAGTGAAGTGAAGCGATTGGACCATGAAATGCACAGAAGTGAGAGTGAAGTGAAGACACGGGACCGTAAAATGTATCAAAATGACAGTGAATCAACACGGAATATGCGGGAATGACCGTGATATGCATGGAAATGACCATGAAGTGAAGCGATTAGACCACGAAATGCGCGGAAATGACTGTGAAGTGAAGGGGCATGACCGTGAAATGCATCGAAATGATTGTGAATCAACACGGAATATATGAGAATGACCGTGATATGCATGGAAATGGGGGTGAAGTGAAGCGATTGGACCATAAAATGTGCGGAAGCGACCGTGAAGTGAAGACGTGGGACCGCGAAATGCGTCGAAATGATCGTGAATCAACACAGAATATGCGGGAATGACCGTGATATACATGGAAATAGGGGTGAAGTGAAGCGATTGGATCGCAAAATGCGCGGAAGTGACCGTGAAGTGAAGACGTGGGACCGCGAAATACGTCGAAATGACCGTGAATCAACACAGAATATGTGGGAATGACCGTGAAGTGAAGGGGCATGACCGTGAAATGCACCAAAATGACCATGATATGCATGGAAATGGGGGTGAAGTGAAGCAATTAGACCGCGAAATGCACGGAAGTGACCATGAAGTGAAGACAAGGGACCGCGAAATGCGTCGAAATGACCGTGAATCAACACGGAATATGCAGGAATGATCATGATATGCATGGACATAGGGGTGAAGTGAAGCAATTGCACGGCGAAAAGCGCGAAAGTGACCATGAAGTGAAGACGCGGGACTGCGAAATATGTCAAAATGACCGTGAATTAACATGGAATATGCGGGAATGATTCCATGCATATCACGGTCATTCCCCACATAATTCGTGTTGATTCACAGTCATTTCGACGCATTTCGCAGTCCCGCATCTTCACGTTACGGTCACTTCCGTGCATTTTACGGTCCAACCGCTTTACTTCACCCCCATTTTCATGCATATCGTGGTCATTCTCGCATATTCCGTGTTGATTCACGGTCATTTTGATGCATTTCGTGGTCCCGCATCTTCACTTCACGGTCACTTTCGTGCATTTCGCGGTCTAATTGCTTCACTTCAACCCCATTTTCATGCATATCACGGTCATTCCTGCATATTTCGTGTTGATTCACGGTCATTTTGACGCATTTCAAGGTCCCGCGTCTTCACTTCATGGTCACTTCCACGCATTTCGCGGTCCAATCGCTTCACTTCACCCCTATTTTCATGCATATCACGGTCATTCCCGCATATTTTGTGTTGATTCATGGTCATTTTGATGCATTTGTGATCTGGCGTCTTCCCATTTGTCATTCGCCAAGCGACACTTCACGGTCCAATCGCTTCACTTCACCTACATTTCCATGCATATCTCGGTCATTCCCGCATATTCTATGTTGATTCACGGTCATTTTGACGCATTTCGTGGTCCCGCGTCTTCACTTCACGGTCACTTCCGTGCATTTCGTGGTCCAATCGCTTCACTTTACCCCAATTTCCATGCATATCACGGTCATTCCCGCATATTTCGTGTTAATTCACGGTCATTTCGACGCATTTTGCAGTCCCGCGTCTTCACTTCATGGTCACTTCTGCGCATTTCGCAGTCCAATCGCTTCACTTCAACCCCATTTCTATGCATATCACGGTCATTCCCTGCATATTTCGTGTTGATTCACGGTCATTTCAATGCATTTTCATGGTCCGCGTCTTCACTTCACGGTCACTCACAGCATTTCACGGTCAATCGCTTCACTTCACCCCCATTTCCGTGCATATCACTTGCCAATCTCGCATATTCCGTATTGATTCATGGTCATTTCGACGCATTTCACGGTCTCGCGTCTTCACTTCACGGTCACTTCCGCGCATTTCGCGGTCCAATCGCTTCACTTCACCTCCATTTCCATGCATATCACGGTCATTCCCGCATATTCGATGTTGATTCACAGTCATTTTGACGCATTTCGAGGTCCCGCATCTTCACTTCACGGTCACTTCCACGCATTTTGCGGTCTAATTGCTTCACTTCGCCCCCATTTTCATGCATATCACAGTCATTCCCGCATATTCCGTGTTGATTCACGGTCATTTCGGCGTATTTCACGGTTATGCCCCTTCACTTCACGGTCATTTCTGTGCATTTCGCGGTCTAATCGCTTCACTTCACGGTAGGACCCGTTCGACCCCGACTGTTTCCACTGTGATGGCATTCAATCTCTACTGTTTTCTATTATGGGTCACATCGAGCTTTGGATCTACTTCATTTTTGGGTACATGAGAGTGAAGTAAAGGGAATTAACCGTGAAATACGTGGAAATGACTGTGTTAGTGAAGGTAATTGACCGTGAAATGCGTGGAAATGACCATGTTAGTGAAGGGAATTGACCGCGAAATGCGTGGAAATGACCGTGTTAGTGAAGGGAATTGGCTGTGAAATGTGTGGACATCTTATGGGCTATTTTGGATACTGAATGTTATGGTAGAGTGGTTAAGGAATCAATTCCATGCACTTCATGGCATTTCAATGCATTTCACGGTCATTTCGTTTCAAGTCACGGTCATTTCCGTGCATTTTACGGTCATCCAAACAATTCTGTGTTGATTCACGGTCATTTTCATGCATTTCACAGTCAATTCCCTTCACTTCACGGTCATTTCCATGCATTTCGCGGTCAATCCGCTTCACTTCACGGTCATTTCCATGCATTTCGCGGTCAATCCGCTTCACTTCATGGTCATTTCCATGCATTTTATATGCTTATATATACATATTTATATAAATATGTATTTGAGAAAATTGTAGGTAGAATAAAGTTCTCCATGTAAAAAATAAAATAAAATAAAAAAAAAATAAATTTCATAGATTGGCACAGACTACAGTTATGGCTACGGTTATAATCCGTAGCTAAAGGTAAAATACCTTTTTCGATTAATCGAAAGACATTCGATTAATCGAAAATTCCAGGATTTTTGAGGCAAACTCGCTGGACAATTCTGGACCTTTTTCGATTAATCGAAAGACCTTCAATATATCGAAGTACAACTCACTGTCTTTTTTTTTTTCCTCTTTCCTGTTGTAATCTCTGCCACTTTTTGTGGGTCCCATTATGAGGTATGTGTTATATCCAAACCGTCCATCTATTTGGCGAACTCGTATTAAGGCTTAGGATGAAAAATAAGATAGATCTAGCTATCCAGTTGACCACACTGTAAAAGGCAGTGGAGGATTGGACGTCTACCATCGAAACCCTTCTAGGGGTCTAGAAGTTTTGGATCGTTATGAAATTTGTTTTTCCTCTTCATCCAGGTCTTTGTGACCTTATGAATGGATTGGATATAAAAAATACATCATCGTGGGGGCCATGTCGAGGAGCGTCGGCGCTCGTCTTCACACGCCAGCCAATCGGCTTCCCATAGGGATGAATGACGAGGGTATTTTGGTCCTTTAAAAAGTCAGCCGTACACAGGGGAGTATTCTTGGAAGCTTAAAAAGGAGTGGACTTTAAATGGCTGGTGGGCCATATACTGGTCGTACAGTTGGAAATTTCTCATAATTATATATAGTTGAATGCCCAGCTACGCACCAGTTCGTATGAAACTCGTGTGAACTTTTTTGAGAACCCATCATACGTGGTGATGTGACTCTAAAATCTGAATGGTTCACGTGAAGCAACACCTCACGAAACCCCCAATCTAATTTTTACTTTGATCCAAATCTCTGGTGGGCCATGAAAAATGAAAACGATTTCCTCCCTTGATTTGCATTTCTCTTTTCTATGGCCCACAAGAATTTTAGATCAGGGTGAAATTTTTTTCATTGACGTTTCATGTGATTCTGCATGACATGGATCACATAGACTATTCGGATTAGATGCACATGACACGTGTGCAAAGGTATGCACAGCATGACTATATGTGTGTGTGTGTGTGTGTGCGTGTGTGGAAATGGTATTATGAGGTCGAGCTCATGGGAACTTCCCATAAGGTCGAGCTGTGTGTGGGCCCTACTGTGATGTGTGTCAAACATTAACACCATGCAATTGATGGGTCCCCTTTAAATTATGAGATATCCCAAAAATCAGTCCTATATGAAATCTGGTGGGCTATACCATCTAAAACAATGTGAAGATATGCCTATAACATATAAAAGCACTGGTGGGACCCACTTGAGTTTTATTGTGGCTGAAACTTGGTCTAACCCCTCATCCAAGTGGGACACACACAATGGAGGGCTCGATTTGTGAACCACAACTCAATGGGCTCAATAAATGATTATGAAGGCTTTAATGAGAGTGTAACCCCACTCGACTATTGTATGTGGTGTGGCCCACCCAAGTTATGGATTGGCTTGATTTTTAAGTTCATGGACTATCATGGAATGTTTCGTATGACTTATGGGGTAGATATTTGATACACATCATGGTGGGTCCCACACTGCTCAACTTCAGTTCCCACGAGGTCGAGCTGTGTGGGCCCCACCATGATGTGTGTCGAACATCAACACCGTGCATTTGATGGGTTCTCTTTATATTATGGGATGTCCCAAAAATCAGCCATATACTGAACTTAAGTGGGCCATACCATCTAAAATAATGCGAAGACATGCCTAAAATATATAAAATCACTTGGTGGGGCCCACCTAAAATTTGTATGTGTCTGAAACTTGGTCTGACCCCTCATTCAAGTGGGACAGACATAATGGATGGGCTGGATTTGTGAACCACATCTCCATGGACCCAACAAATGATTATGAATGTTTTAATGAGAGGGTAACCCCTCTCAACTTTTGTATGTGGTGTGGCCCACCCAAGTCGTGGATTGACTTGATTTTTAAACTCGTGGCCCACCATGGGATGGTGCATCTGACTGATGGGGTAGATGTTCGACATGCATCACGGTGGGACCCACACAACTTGACATCATGGGAAGTTCTATGAGCTCGACTGCATAGAACCATTTCCCACACACACACACACACACACACACACACACACATATAGGGAAAAGGTACTATACGCTCGACCGTATTATACCTTCCATAAGGTCGAGTGCTAGTGGCACGTTATTCGTCGAATAGTGAAATTTTTTAAACAAATCGAGAAATTTTATAGGAAAATTGGATAAACAAAACCGGTATAACCGGTTATTAAAATACTCCTCCACTTAGAGTTGGGCAAAATAAACCCGATCTGATGGATCCGACCTGATCTGACCCGATTAATACCGAACCGACGGTCTGGATCGGTGTGGATTGGGTAGCTCCATCTAGATTCGAAATCTTTTCGGGTCGAGTTTAGGTTGGTCCTGATCCGACTCGACCCGACCCGAAAACCCGATCCAAATGGATTCGAACCGATTCGATCCTACCCGATCCTCATGAATTCCCATGACATGAAGACGAAGATGAAGGAAAGTGAAGAAGAAGTCAAGAACCGAGTGTCTTTCTTCAAGCTCTTCGCTTTCGCTGATTTCTACGATTATGTATTAATGGCCGTCGGATCGTTGGGGGCTTGTGTCCACGGCACGTCGGTCCCTATCTTCTTCATCTTCTTCGGTAAATTGATAAACATCATCGGAATCGCTCATCTGTTCCCGGCTTCCGTGTCGCATAAAGTCGCAAAGGTGATTTATGTTGTTAGAGGTTTCAATGATTTTGTTGGAAATTCATGTCCATGGACTCTGTTGGATATTTGACACTCAAAATCTTAGATTCTGAAGATGAGACTCTGTTTGAAGTTCCAGATTCTGACTCAAGAGTTTCAAAATGGATTCTGTTGGAAATTCGACTATGGAAATGGATTCCATAGAAATTTTCTACTTTTAACCAAAGAGTCTAAAAACGGACTCTTCTTTCAGAACTACAGAGACTCAGAGTCTCAAAATGGAGTCCGTTGGAAATTCGAGATCCAACTGAGGCTGGGGTTTAATGATAGATCCCATCAGAGAGTTGAGTCCCTCACTAATACTGTGGACCCCACATTGTGGATTACGCTGATGTATTCATCAATACATACTAAAAAAATGGACACTTTTACTTTTCCCTGTGATATGGTCCGCTTGAGCTTTGAATATGCATCGATTTTGGGTTCAACCACTAAAATGATTTGCAAAAATGAATGGACGGTGTGGATAAACCACATGCATTCAAGGTGGGCTCCAACAGTGTTTACTATGTAAAATAAGAAACTACTTGCTGGTTTACCGCACATAGCTATGTGCGGCTAGCTGTAGGTACGTGTCATGCCAAGATGACTCGTTTAGTGCACTAACGCTCCTCGAGCTGCGAGTTGTATGAACGGTTCAAAGGAGATCAAAGTTATATGGCCCTACAGTGATGTATTTATTATATTTACACCGTTGATATATATTTAGAGATCATTTTAGAGCATTATCCAAAAAAATGGATCATATCCAAAGATCATCTGGACCACACCACAAATAGCAACAAAGAATGATTTTTAGTGTGGTCCCACTACTTTTTCCAGTGTGGTTCACTTGATAGTCAGATCTATCTTATTTTTCCTCTCAAGCCTTAAAATGAGCTCGCCAAATGGATGGACGGTTTGGATATAACACATATCACATGATTAGACCTACGTACCTTTTGTGCGCAACGCGCTACAGGCATGAGGCAGCTCCCACAGCATGCTGCAGCGCCTCGAGCTCCGAGTTGTACGAACGGCTCAAATGATATCAACCTTATATGGGCCCCACAATGATGTATTTATTATATCCATACCGTTTATCCATTTTTCATGATCATTTTCAATCATCTGGAAAAAAAATAAATCATATCTAAAGCTTAAATGGACCACACCGAAAATAGCAATGAGATAATGATTTTCACCATTTTTAAGATCCGAATCGCACCCAACCCGATCCGACTCGGTTTCCCTAACCGAGTTGGACTTGGTTCGGGTCAAGCCAATTGTGTGTCGGGTCGGTTTGAGTCCCATGTTCCGGACTCGGTCCCGGATCGGATCGGATTCAGGTCAGTCCAGTTAGATTTTGGACCAAATCGAGTTAGCCCCGATACGATCCGACTCGGTCCAATGCCCACCTCCACCTCCACCTCTATCTCTCTCACGCTTATTTTATATCAAAAACTTTGCGCTAAAAACTTACGTGGGGCCTACCATGGTCTTCTTTTTTTTTTTTTTTTGAGAAATCCACCCTGTCCATCCATTTTTCCATATCATTTTAGGATAAGAGGCCAAAAATGAGCCGGATCCAAGACTCAAGTGGGCCGAAAACGTGAGGATTGAACGTCCACAGTTGAAATATTCATGGGGCCATAAGTTTTAAATCAGGATAATATTTTTGTTTTTAGTTCATCTCAGTAGGAATATTATTATGAACGGTATAGATGCAATTGAAACATCACTTTTGACCTAGGGAGGTTTCAACGGTAGGAATTTCCCTACCCACCTTTTCCTTTAGTGCGGCCCACTTGAGTCTTGGATCCGGCTCACTTTTGTCCCTGTGTCCTAAAATGATCTCCAAAAATTGATGGACTAGATGGATTTCTCACGAGGAAAAACAGTGCGACCCTGACAACCCAGAGAATTTCTCAACGATAGAAGTTCAATTCAAATTCATACTGATTTTATCCGCTTCAAGTGCAATCGCGTGCCTACTGAATAAACTCTGTGGGTCCATCATTATTTATTTAGTTTATCCACTCCCATCCATGTTAATAGATAAGTTTAGGTCTTGAGAAAAAAAAAAAAGAAGAAAGCATATACAAAGCTTAAGTGGACCACACCACAGTAAATAGTGTGATTAAACCTCTATCATTGAAAAATTCTTTGAGGCCATAGAAGATTTGGATCAAGCTGATGTTTGTGTTTTCTCTTCATCCATATCTTTTTTTATATTATTAACAAGTTGGATGGCAAATAAACATTAATGTGGGCCCTAGGAAGGTTTCAATGGTGGAAATCATCATTCCACACTGTTTCCTGTGGCATGGTCCACTTGAGCTTTGGATTTACTGTGAATTTGGGATCAACTCCTAAAATTAGCAGGAAAAATGGATGGATGGTGTCGATAAACCACATACATTCACAGTGGGCCCAACTGAGTTTACTCATAATGATAAAAGCGCACTGAATGACTCAGTATGACAATCCGATTCCTTGCGGATTAACTATGACAGGTTGAGTAGCAGACACGCTGCTGAAGTGATGTTACCAAGTTCTGTAGGCCCACCATGATGTATATTTTGTATCCACACCTTCCATCCATTTGAAGAGATCATTTTAGGGCAATATCCAAAGAATAAGTTAAATCCAAAGCTCCAGTAGACCCCAAAACAAAAAAGAGTAGTGACAGTGACTCCCATCATTAAAAACTTTAAAGGCCACAAAAGTTTTAGATCAAGCATATATTTGTGTTTTCTCTTATTTCATGTCTTTTTAAACTTTTGAACAAGTTGGATTTTAAATAAACATTATGGTGGGCCTTGGGATAGTTTCAACGGTGGGAATCACTCTCCCCACTATTGTTTGTAGTGGGGTCTACTATAGATTTTTATCTTCCTCACTCTTTGTCTCATGCCCTAAGATTATATCTCAAAATTAGAGCTGGGCAACGGACCGAGTCGGATCGGATTTGGTCCAACTCGGTTATGTCCGAAAGCTGCCGGGGCTTATCCGACTCCGATTAGAACCGGGATCGAGTACAGGGCACCTTATTCGAACAGATCCGTTTTACGCTTGACTGGACCCGAACCTTGTCCGACTCGGGCAAAGAAACCGAGTCGGATCGGATTAGATAAGGATGGAATTTTTAACGGTGAAAATCATCATCCTCGCTGCTATTTTCGGTGTGGTCCATTTGAGCTTTAGATATGAATTTTTTTTTTCAAATTATTTAAAATGATAACAAAAATTAGATAAACGGTATGGATATAGTAAATACATCATTGCCGGGGCCATGTAATATGGAACTCATTTGAGCCATTTGTACAACTCGGAGCTCGAGGTACAGCTAGCCTTGACGGGACGCGGATTGGCTAGGCCGGTGGTCGGTGCTCTGTGGGAACCACCATGATATATGTGTTTCATCCATGCCGTCCATCTATTTTTACGGATCCTTTTACGGCATGAGACCAAAAATGAGTTATATCCCAATCTTGAGTGGACCACGTTACATGAAACAGTGTTAAATGAGCTTCGACCATTAAAAAACATTTTGTGACCATCAAAGTTTTGGATCAAGATGATTTTTGTTTTTTCCCTTAATCTGGGCCTGTATGACCTAATAAACATATTAGATGTCAAATAAACACTACAGTGGGCCTTAGGAAAATTTTAATGATGGATATCCAACCACTATTGTTTTTATGTGGTGTGGTCCATCTGAGATTTATATACCTCTCATATTTTAGATCAAGTTATAAAATGATCTGTAAAAATGGATGAACGGAATGGATGAAACATATACATCATGGTGGGGCCCACAGAGCACCGACCACTAGCCCAGGGTCTGGTGTGAGGGGGAGTAGCCAATCCATTTCTGCCTTGACGTGCATGGCAGGCTAACAGTGGCAGGGGACGCGGATTTCCAGGAAAGCCTTTCACAAAAAGTTACTATGCTGAGTCGTATGTGGGGCCCACCGTGTTGTTTTTCAGGAATCGAGTCCGTTCATCCGTTTTTTGAGATCATTTTAGATCATGAGACCAAAAGTGAGAAGAATCGAAGATTTAAGTGGGCTGTATTAAAGGAAAAGGTGGTTAGGTAAATTCCTACCGTTGAAACGTTCCTGGGTTCAACGGTGATGTTTACATGAAATCCATACCGTTAATAACGTCATTCCTACTGAGATGAACTGAAAAAACAAATATTAGCATGATTCAGAACGTTTGTGGCCCCACGAATATTTCAACTGTGGAGGTTCAATTATCAATTTTTCGGCCCACTTATGATTGGATACGATTCATTTTTAGCCTCATGCACTGAAATGAACTCACAAAACGTATGAACGGGGAGGATTTCGCATAAACATAACAGTGAGTCCCACATAGGTTCCCAGCGCAGGAACTTCCTTTCGCAGGACGTCCGTTTCGACACGACGATACCTACAGCTAGCACCTACAGCTAGCTGTATGCGTTGGGAAACGGACTGCACTTGGCATTCTCAAACGTTTTTCTCTGTATAACAGATGATAGGTCACCTAAAGGCAACCGTACCGCAACTTCAGGTACCGTAACATCTTTTCGCCCAACATACCAACTGTATATAAAATCAGGGCCATGGAAAAGATAGAAGTGGCCATGAAAATCACTATCCTCTGGAATCATATCGGTCAGATCACTAGGTCGGCCACATGTATATGTTGAATTAGACCGTCGGTTGTCCATTTATTCAGACGGTGTTACCCAACCGATGAGCCTACTAGCATGAATTTTGTGCTGATTAATTTTTATAGTGGGGCCTACCCTCTACATGGTAAGGATGATCTGCACAGGTAGTAACTTGACGAAAAAGATGGTATGGTACCGCAAGTTGTGGTACGTAGCCTGTAATTGATTCGTTTTCAAAAAAAAAAAAGAAAAAAAAGTCGAGCCAAACCGTCGCTACAAGCCCGTCTAGGTACGTGTCGTGCGCAGACGAGTACTGGCGCTCCTCGAGCTCCGAGTTGTAAGAACGGGTGGGCCGCGGGTTAGCTACTGACGTGATGTCACCAAGTTATGTGGGCCCCACTATGATGTATGTGTTGTATCCACACCGTCCATCCATTTTGAGATATCATTTTAGAACATGAACCGAAGATGGAAGCAGATAAAAATTTGTAGTGGACCCACCACAGAAAACACTCGGGAGAGTGATTCCCACCGGTGGGAGTCACTGCCCCACTGTTTTCTCTGCTGGGGTCCACTGCAGCTTTGGATTTAACTCATTCTTTGGATCTTGCCCTAAAATGATCTCTCTAGATGGATGAACGGCGTGGATACAAAAGATACATCATGGTGGGGTCCACAAAATTTAGTAACGTCACTTCGATAGCAACTCTGGCTACTAACCTGTCAGTAGCTAATCCGCGCCCGATTAAAGGGAGAGGAAGAGTTGCAGGGATAGGGAGACAGAGAGAGATAGAGAGAGATTTAAATAAACCTGAGGAACCACTGCAATGTATCCACGAGAAGCAACGTGTTGAAGGATGGCAGAGTAGCAACTGTTGGTGAGACAAAAGCCATGGAAGAAAACCACCACTGGATATTCTCCTGCTTCTGTTGGAGTGCTGATTAATAGAGGCTTTGGAAGTGATGAGCTTTCAAGAGCCTCCACAACCTTTACACTCAGCTTCCCTACTTCAAACACATTTCTCTCTCTCTCTCTCTCTCTCTCTCTCTCTCTCTCTCTCTCTCCCTCCCTCCCTCCCTCTCTCGGGCGGGAGAGTTTTGGGGAAAAAATGGGTAGGGTAAAAAGAGTTTTAGGTTTGGTGAAAAAAAGGGTATTTATACATATATCCCTCAGAGAATGAGAGAATAACGGATATAAGGAGATAGAAAGAAATAAAGAGTACATTGGGCGGGATTTTTTGGCGCCGAACCTCAATTCTTAGGCGGTAAAAGTTATATATATATATATATGGGTCGGGTCTGTTCGGGTCGGATCCTATCGGGTCGGATTCCGGGTCGGGTCGGGTCAGAACATTGTCTATCCGGAACAGATCCGAAAATATTTCGGATCTGGTTTATGCTACCCGATCCTGCTCGATCTTGACCGTCGGTTTTGTTCGAATCGGGTCTAATCGGATCGGATCCAGCGGATCGGGTATGAAATGCCCACCTCTACTCAAAATGGATGGATGATGTGGATACAACACATACATTATAGTGGGGCCACAGAACAACTTGGTGATGTAACTTCTGTAGCCGACTTGCTACAACCTGTCAGTATCTAATCCGCCTACATCCACTTCTATATTAAAAGGAACGCGGATTGCGTCCTACCCCCGCCCGTACAGTGATACATCCGGGCGAGGCTATGTAGGGCTTAATATGATGTAAGTGTTTTATCTATTCCGTTCAAAGATTTTCTCAGATCATTTTAATATATGAACCAAAAAATGAAGCGAGTTGAAGGCTTAAGTGGACCACAAGGTGGGGATTGAACGTCCACCATTAAAAACTTATTGCGAGTTGGAGAAGTTTTGGATCAAGTTGATAATTGTGTTTTCAATTCAACCACGTCTACATGACCTTATGAATAGGTTGGATGGTAAAACAATGTAATGCTGGCACTTAGAAAGGTTTCAACAGTGAGTGTCATTATCGGTACAACCTCCTTTATTGTGGTCCACTGGAGTTATGGACTTGCTTCATTTTTAGGATAATAACTTAAAACTATACGAGAAAATCTTTTAATGGCGTGGATATACCACTTACATCACGGTAGGCCCCACAGAGCCCTGCCCGTTCGGAGGACGCAATGTTGTCCTATTAAAAGTCGTAATGGACTCCAACGCTAGCTAGATGCAAATTAGCTACGGACAGGTTATGTCACCAAGTTATGTGAGACCCACTATGATGTATGTGTTATATCCATACTGTCCATTTACTTGGAGATATCAATTTAAGGTATGAGTCAAAGAATGAGTTAGATCCAAAGCTGGAATGTACCCACCATAGAAAACAGTGGATAAAGTGATGCCCACCATTAAAATTTTTTAAGAGGCACAAAAATTTTCGATTAAGCTGAAATTTGTGTTTTCCCTTCTTTTATGCTTGTCTTAACTTATGAATAAGTTGGATCTCATATAAACATCATAGCGGGTCTTAGGAAGGTTTCATCCGTGGGCACAAGGCTTTCACAGAAAATACGCGTGAGAGAGATGGAGGGATATTTTAATAACCTGTTTCACTGGTTTTATTTCTCCAATTTTCTGTAAAATCTCCTCATTTGTTTAAAATTTTCACCATATGAACCAATAACTATAATACAAGTCGATCGTATAATACCTTTTCCCATATATATATATATATATATATATATATATATATATATATATATATAGTGGGTGTTTTACAAACAGCATGAAATAAGTGTTGGTGACTATTCCGGTTGGTACGAGGGTTAAGGAAAAAAATTTCATACTCTGGGCAGAATGCGATACCAATAAATTACTTTGAAATTATGCACTTGGAACACAGATAATTTAGCTTAAACTGTCCATGGGTTGCAATTTAGAAAACCCTTAACCAAAATTACACATTTGATTCGCTGAAAGAAAATATCCAATCCAGGATTACCAATTTAACTTTGGGACTGGGACTCACGGACACAAGTTTCCTGGAACACCGGTTACCGTGAGTCCGTGAAACCCCGAGCTATAATGAGATGTCCACGTGACCATATTACATCCACTCGCATCCATTATTGAAACTTTCTTGCGCTTACAAAAGTTATTTATTTATTTATCAAGATGGTATTTGTAGCGTCCAGATATTACCTTATGATCGGATTGAATGGCATGTAAACATTACAGCAGCTCTAGTAAGGGCTCGTTTGTTAAATCCAAAGTCCTAAGCCTGATTATGAAATATGAATCTAAAATCTAAATCTGAATTCAGAAAATATGTTAATTTGACACATTTGCCCCTGTTTCTCTATGAATCAGCCGTGATTGAATCCCTACCATTAAATACTTCATAGATTCCACCAAAATTTTATTTTCCATCCAAACTATTGATAAGGTCAAAAAGACCTAAGTGAAGAGATCACACAAATATCATCTTAATCCAAAGCTTTGGTGGCCCACAATAAAATTTTAATTGTCATTTACCATAGTTTTGTGTACTATGGTCCACCTGATATTTGGATCTGCTTCACTTTTTGGATCATGCCTAAGAATAAGCTAGCTTTCTATAGGAATGGACAACATAGATGTAGTCACAAACATTACGGTGGGCCCCCACAGTCTGTATCAACGGATTGGATGTCAAATAAACAGTACAGAAGGCCTTAGGAGGATTTTAATTATGGATACCTGATCATTATTGTTTTTCTGTGGTGTGGTCCACATGAGATTTATAGTCCTCTCATTTTTGGGATCAAGCCCTAAAATGATCTATAAAAATGGATGAACAGAATAGATGAAACACATACATCATGATGGGGCCCACATAACACCTACACAGACACCGGATGGTGTCATGGCAGTAGCCAATCCGTTTCCGCAATCGGGGAGGCAGATTGGCTAGGAAACCGATTGGCTACTCCCCTACCATGGTTGGTCCTCTGTGGGCCTCACCATGATGTATATGTTTCATCCATGCCGTTCCTCTAGTTTTCCATATCATTTTATGACATGAGACTAAAAAGGAGGTATATCCCAATCTCATGTGGACCACATCACAGGAAACAGTGTTGAATGAGCGTTGACCATTAAAAATATTTTGGTGCCATAAAAGTTTTGGATCAAGCTTATCTTTGTTTTTTCCCTTCATCTGGGACTGTATGACCTAATCAATAGATTGAATGTCAAATAAACAGTACAATGGGCTTTAGGATGATTTTAATGGTGGATATCCAATAACTATTGTTTTCCTTCAGTGTGGTCCACCTGATATTTATATCTCTATCATCTTTTGGATAAAGCCCTAAAATAATCTGTAAAAATGGATGAACAGAATGGATGAAACACATATATCATGATGTTCTACGGAGCACCGACTATCAGCCACCGGGCTGTTGGCAAGTGAGTAGGCAACCCTTTCGGATTGGGCTGGAGGCGGATTAGATACTGACAGGGTGGCCATACTTGCTACTGAAGTGACGTCACCAGCTTATGTGGGCCCACCATGATGTATGTTTTGTATCCACACTGTCCATACATTTTAAGATATCATTTTAGGGCATGATACAAAGAATGAGGCATATCCAAGGATGGAATAGACCCCACCGCAAAAAATAGCGGAGAGGGCGACACCCACCGTTGAAACCTTTCAAAGTCCACCGTGATGTTTTTTGGAAATCCAACATGAGAAGGGAAAACACAAATATCAGCTTAATTGAGAACTTTTATTGACATTAGAACTTTTTAATGGTGGGAGTCACTCTCCCCGATGTTTTCTATAGTGGGGTCCACTCGAGCTTTAGATCTAACTCATTCTTTGGATGATACCCTAATATGATCTCTCCAAATGGGTGGATGACATGAATACAAAACATACATCATGGTGGGGGTGCACATAAGTTCAGGAGGTCACTTCAATAGGGAGTCTCACTACTCAACCTGTATCTAATCCCCGTCCGATTGGCTGGTGACGGATGGGCATTTCTTGAAAGCCTTTCACAACAAGGATTCTGTGTGACCTATGGCAATGTTTGTGAGAAAGCCACTCCATTTAGCCATTTTTTGAGATCATTTTAGGGTGTGGGACCAAAAATAAGGTGTATCTAAAACTTAAATGGGCCACACCAAAGGAAACAGTGGGGATTTAGTGACCACCAATGAAACATTTATATGACTACAAAAGTTTTATATTAGTTTAAGTTCCCTGTGTTTTCATTTCATTGTGGAGCTTGGGGAAGCTTTTTATGGTGGGCATTTCTTTCCCCATTGTTTCATCTCATATAGCTCACTTGAGCTTTGGATGTGCATATTTTTCCGTATCAAATTTTATGATGATATATAAAAGTTAATGGATGTTGTGGATCTAATACATAAATTATGGCGTGCCCACATAAAAGTGTTACACATTAAAAGTTAATTGTATGTTATGGAAGGGAGAAAATCTAGGTCCCAGAGGATAAATTTGAATTAAAAATAATAATCACTGGGCGCATTCTTGTTTCACCATTAAGCTAGACCTCTTTCTTGAAAAATTTCGGCTAAAAATGAGAGAGCACTTTCTTTATTCAGCATTAACAAACACCACTAAACTTCGAACGCTTTTCGAATTCCCCATTAAGTGAAAAAATTAAGTGTTAACCCCGTGACTCCCGATACAATTATCTGCTTGCCCGGGGGTTTGATCGGGCCTGGATTTTGAACTAATCGTAGGGCCTATTTAAAATGTTGATTTCCCACGTCTCAGGCCCGGCCCACTGCCAGCACTACGGGCTTCTTCCTCTTTTTACTTCCTCTCTCCTACCGCAGAAGAAGAGAAAACATTGAAAAAGAAAAAGGGAGAGAAATGGGTTTTGGAGCGCTGCGGATCATCCTACGCCCTTTATCTCAAAAGGCCCACCTTACTCGCGCGGCGCTTTCCCATTTTCCATCCGTCGGGACATCCCCTCTACCGTCCGATGCGTCATTCCGGTCTGTGCTCGGATCCCTCCAGAACAACTCAATCACGCCTCTTCCATGGACGGTGATGATGACGCGATGGAACGGTCCCAGCATGGGAATCCACAGCTTAACGGAGACCCGATTCCCCAAGCGTCGGCCAGGTGCCAAACCCAGAAGGAAAAGGGCCAGCCTCAAACCACCAGGTTCGTTTTCCTGATTTTAAATACAACCCATAACTGCAGATTAGATTTTATTTCCCGATTTTACCCTTGAAAGTATCTTATATTTTCAAGGGCAAAATGCTTGTAGAAAAGGGTTGTTAGTTTAGTTAGCTTGCATCGGAATCTATTGTTGAAAATGATCTTGATTTGTTGCCTCAGTGTAGGGTGGTTGTACGGTTCATGAATCTGGACCTTCCATCTGGTGGGACCTAGTGTACGAGGCCCACTGTAAAAAAGAAAAAAGATACTATCGCAGTTGTCTGTTTTGTAACTCGCAAATGGACATTAGGTTAAGAAAAGGGTTGGAAAGATAACTGATGAAGGAAAATGGTTTGAATGTGTGTGTGTGTGTGTGTGTGTGTGTGTGTGTGTGTGCGTCCATACTCCTAGTGTTATGAATTATGGGTCATTGGTGATCTGCATCGCTATTTTACCGATATGGAATTGTGGGTCCATTCTCCTAGTGTAGATTACCTTGTAATGCCAATCTATATTCGAACATGGAGATTAATATTTTGATTTTGCAACAGCATTTATTTATGTAATGTTATGCATGCGGGACCTATAATAATAATAATTCATTATTTTATATATAAGTTACAATACCAATTTGTATAAAAGTATATAGTATATACTGATGTATAGACTGGAATGACCCACATGATCCTACACCTAGGTACCATACATCAGAGGAAGTAACATATGGTGTACCTCTTCCCACACCATATACTAGAGCAACATGTGATCCAGGTAAACCTTGTTCCAGATCATTGACATGATGCAGGCCACCATGGATGGACCATGCTTTAAGAACCTCTCATGATAGAAGATCCTGCGCTATAATCAGTGTCTTGCTAATAGATGGTTCATCATCATCATCGAAGCCTATCCTAACAAAATTGGGGTCGGCTACGCGAATTTTGTTTCACCCATTCCATTCTATCAAGGACCATATCCTCAGTGAAGCACTGGCCATCAACTCTTACTACGTCAAGCCCATGTCTTTTTGGTCCTTTGCCTTACCCTTTTAGAGCCTTCAACTTGAATGACTCCTAACTAGAGGTGTAACTTGGACAGGTCCGGCTAGGCTCAGAGTAAACCAACTCAACCTGGCCTTAGGAGGACCCAACCCACAACCCAATCCAACCCAGATTACAACCTAAGGTGCCCAACCTGAGCTGAAACCAAAGTCATCTATGTTAGACCCAACCTAACCTAATTACATGTGATTATTCTCAACCCAACCTAACCCAGCTTGAATTTGCTCAAACCGAACCCAACATCAATTCAAATTAGATTTAGGGTTTTTCAACTTGAACCCAACCTGAGGACATTGACAACTTGACCCAACCGGACCTACCAGGCCGTTGCACCCTGAAATTCGAGAATTGAAAATGTTACTTTCCGAATCCAGAATCTGGCGCCAATAGAGATATTTTATTATTATTATTATTATTTGCAGTTTCCCATTGTCACGCCCCAAACTTGGTCAACGGGCTCATTAAATTCCCGAACTTCTAACAACGGAAGTTTATTTTTATTTTTTTGTCTCTGTCTCTTCTAGGATATTTAATTTACGAGAACCCACATATATAAAAAATCCAAAACACATCATTCGTTCCAAAATATTATGGTCCAAAATTTCCAAAATAAACATGTAAATAGAAAGTAGTCCAATTATTGAGCACTTCAAGTAGGTCTAGTAATACCTTCCTGAAAAGGGAAAAAAAGTGGCTTGAGCTCAATGCGCTCAATGGGCATACTATATAGATTATTAGGGGTACAAACTAGCAACAACTAAGCATGTTATAGTAAGTAAACAATAAATCCATCACATGGTGTGGTCGGGATGGTAGTGCGTGGTTTCACAAGCTATGCGGTTTAGCACAAGGAACTTCTATCCAAGCTAGTCCCATATCTGATTTGGATAGCGAGTCTCAATGTGGTAAACTCTTAATCTCAGGTTAGTCTCATACCTAACCGAAATCTTAGCCTTTGCGAATGAGCACATGATGGTCTAATTGCGCAACAACCAACCCGAGTGAGTAGTGTGTAAATGAATGCACGGTTCAATGCTAACTTTACCTTTGTATGGCGTGCCTCTAAACTGCCTGTCATTTTCTTACATAAATCTCAATCATTCCACACAAGTGTAGACCAACATCTTTAACACAAGTGTGGGACTCATTTCCAAACAATTGAGTTTTGGGCTCATCAACCCCTTCCCATCCGGCCATCGGCTCAACAATGGGGGACCCAATTTCTTTTACCCTACCATGCCTTAACAATCGGAATAAAACGTCCTCGACCCGGCACACGACGATAGGTAGGCTTGTCACACTTATTCCCTTCCTAGTCTTGGCAGCGTAAGGGACTCTTGCGCCCAACGTACCATGCTCACCCCCACCCGACTTATGATGGAAGATGACCCAATTCGTACCAATCTAAACAGGTTCCTTGGAGGATGGGTGTTTCCAATTACGGAATCCAAGCCCGGGGTGGTAATGGTGTACCCTTTTCATCCTTATCTGATGCGGACATCAGTGGTGCACTATTTAGAGTGTACCAGAGGAGGAGGCGTCGCCGACAGAATACCAGAGTGGAGGAGTTGATGTGGATGGATGTTGGGTCCATCGGACCCATTTTCTGACGCGCTACGAGTGCAGGAGCGACATGACCGCACCCTGAGCATAGATCCATGGGTCGGATTTCACACCCTACTACACGGGTGTTTTAGTTTTAGTCGGTTTTTTTTTTTTTGTTCGTTTCCTTATTTCAGGGGCCTTATTGCTCTTTCTTTACTTTTTGTATTTTTTTTGTTATTTTTCTTGTTTTCATGTGCTTTAGCCTTTAGCGCACTTTTACTTTTTCCATAGCTTATATATATGTTGTGAGAAACCCTATTTTGATTATTATTGAATGAATAGAAATTCATCCATTTTCTTCCTCTTTATTCAAGAGATTAGGGTTTTAGGATTGACCTTTGGGTGTTGAGGATTCCACATCGATTGCAGGTTTCCTTCTTTCTAGATCTTCGAGGTGCAGGAAAAGGTAAGAATCATCCTCCTTTTCTTTTGACGACAAAATGACCTGTACTTTATTCATCTCGAACCCTTCATTCTTCACCCATTTCGTTGCTCTTTAGATATCCCTTTTCTAGTTTGAACAGACAAGAATGATGGTTAGTTAGTAGAATCAGATCCAAACTTGACTGTGGACTGACTTATGCTAGATCTGGGATATTCTCATATCCCTAGGTCCCCCCTTTTTACTGTTTACGCGATTTTATGCTAAGGGGCATGATCCTGACGGAATGACCTCATTTTTATTTTGAAGTTTACCTAATCCCTTTGACTGGAAACGGTTAGTTAATTGGTGTATTTATTTGAACATTCTTTAACTTGATTATCCATGCATCTAGGATTAGGTCATCACATGTCCCTGCATCAAATTAGGTATCAGAGACAAGTTTTAGCGTAAGTTAGTTTATTGTCAATCCGTCTTTGTAGCTCGACTCGTGTGACCGCTCTGCTAGGGGGCATATTTTGTCGAGTTTAGTTAGCTCTTTTTCCTAGGTTTTGTTGAGTCCTCATATAGATCTAGGCCATATAGGGTATTTGTATTGCATTGGTATCATTGTTTTTACCCTTTCTTGCACATAGATCTAGGACCATTTACTCGTCATTCCTGGTGTATGCCTACGCGCACTGGTCGTGGGTTCAATCTCCATTACACCATGGACTTCGATCAATTTACCGAGGCTATGGAGGGCCTAACTAAGAGAATGGATCAATAGTTTCGAACATTGAGGGATAATATAAGAGAATGGATCAATAGTTTCGAACCTTAAGGGATAATATCGCGCAATAGTTTGCGCATCAAGATGGTAGGTTCACGCGTCTAGAGGAGAGAGTTGTGCATCTAGAGGCTGATATTCCAACCGCCACTGTAGGTGGAGCCCAGGCGACCCCCAACACTGAGGTTGTCGATCAGTCCCAAGTTGTGGGCCCTGATCCGCCTAAGGATGGTTTGGGCGCAGACCAGGCCCGTGGGCCTGGCAACAGACACGATGGGGTGTATCCATTACCACCCACACACAATCGTGATCCTGTTCTTCCCGCCCAATAGGAGGGCCATGATGGGGTGCGTCGTCAGCACCCCCAAAGATATCATGAGCACGAGGACCTTGTTTCTAGGGTCATGAAGGGCATCAAGGTTGATGCCCCTAGTTTTGATGGGAGATTGGACTCCAAAGTTTTTTCTGACTGGTTAGCAGACACAGACCACTTCTTTGAGTGGCACGGTCTGCCAGACCCACGACGAATCGGGTTTGCCAAGATGAAATTGGTGTGCCAAGCAAAACTATATTGGGGGAATGTGGAGCGTCGCCGTGAGCGATTTGGAGATGGGCTAGTTCTCTTTTGGATTGAGATGGAAGAATTCCTGCAAGAGAAGTATGTTCCCCTTTCTTACAGGCAGAGGTTGTTGGATCAATGACACATTTTGCATCAAGGATATATGACGGTGATGGAATACATCGCCAAGTTCGATGAATGTATGATGAGGTGCGATGTGGATGAGAACCCTGCTGTGGTTCTCTCCCATTTCCATATGGGCCATAGGCCTAAGCTTCAACGGGAGCTCACGCTTCACATGGTCACCAGTCCGGAACATGTTTACCAGGTGGTGCAGGAACTGGAGCACTGTGTGCACTAGTCCAATGTGAGGGGGATCGATTTTCGACCTACTATGCCTAGAGTAGCTCCGCAGGGAGCGAGACCCCAGGTCGGAATTCAACCTAGAGCTCAACCTAGCACCCAGCCAGTCAACATAAATCGAAGTAATAATATGGCTTGGCCAAGTACTAGGCCTGCGATGCCAGGGCAGTGCTATCGCTGTGGTGGCATGGGTCACATCGTTGCCGAGTGTTCAAATAAGGGTGGACACATTGCCTCTATTTCCGAACACCTTACAGAAGAAGTGGCAGATAAAGTTGATGGTGACCAGGTTGATGAGGAGATCATTATCCCCTTTCTTGACCTGGCTAGTGATGCCGACGATGATACTATGGAGACTATCCCACTTGCAGTGGTGAGGTGGGCCTTTACCCAGATGAAGGAAAGCGAAGATTGGCACAAAACCACCATTTTCCACACTTATGCCAAGTGCAGAGAAAAGAGCTGCAAAGTGATCACAGACAGCGGGAGCTATGAGAACGTAGTTTCCCCAATTACCTTGAGTCTCCTGGGGTTGAAGCCAGTTCTACACCCCAACTCATATAGAGTTTCTTGGGTGGATGCGACATCCCTTCCTGTGACCTAGCGATGCCTTGTTCTGATTGAGTTTGGACCATACAAGGACAAGTTGTGGTGTGATGTAGTCATGATGGACGTTGGCCATATCATCTTGGGAAGGCCATGGCTCTATGACAAAGATGTCACAATATTCGGGCGTACGAATAATTGTATATTTAAGCATGAAGGAAAGAAGCTTGTCTTGAGCCCGCTCCCTCCCAAATTGTTAACAAGAGCGAAAGATGTTGCGTCCCCAGGTGGTCCTAAGAGTCAAAGGGTGCCTCAGTCGAAGTCTCTTCACATCATAGATGCTAAGGAGTTTGAGAAAGACTAAGGCGTAGACTATGATGTACGGCCTACTGACTAGGGAGAGTACACCTGAGGTTGCTATGGGGATACCCCAAGAGGCTTGTCCGGTCCTAAAGGAGTTTCAGGATGTCTTCCCTGAGGACCTTCCAGACGAGCTTCCACCGATGCGAGAGATTCAGCATGCAATAGATCTCGTTCCAGGGGCGACCATACCAAACCTCCCTCACTACAGAATGAACCCCACTGAGCATGCCGAGTTGAAGAGGTAGGTGAATGAATTGCTTAAAAAGGGATTGTCTGAGCCAGTGCACTGTACCCGCGCTTCTTACGCCCAAAAAAGACGGCACGTGGCGAATGTGTGTTGATAGTAGAGCCATAAACAAAATCACTGTCAAGTATCGGTTTCCCATCCCGAGGCTTGATGACATACTTGACATGATGACCACCTCTACTATCGTTTCGAAAATTGACCTCAAGAGTGGTTATCACCAAATTCGTATTCGCCCGGGAGATGAATGGAAAACTGCATTCAAGACGAAGGACGGGCTCTATGAGTGGCTGGTTTGCCATTTGGGTTAACCAATGTCCCAAGTACGTTTATGAGGGTGATGACCCAGGTGCTGAGACCCTTTATGGGCAAGTTTTTAGTTGTGTACTTTGATGGTATGCTCATCTATAGTACGTCCCCTACCCAACACATCGAGCACTTGAGACAGGCCTGCAATGCCTCGCGTGTAGAAAAACTCTATGCGAAACTCAAGAAGTGTTCCTTTTTGACCTCCCGTGTTATCTTCCTGAGGTTCGTTGTATTGTCAGAGGGTATATCTGCAGACCTTGAGAAAGTTAAGGCCATTGTCAATTGGCCTAAGCCGCGTACCATACACGACGTGCAAAGCTTTCACGGCCTAGCTACGTTCTATTGACAATTCATCCATGGATTTAGCTCGATTATGACTCCCATCACAGATTGCATACGAAAAGGGGAGTTTCAATGGACTAAAGCCGCGGCACGGGCTTTCTCGGAAATTAAAAAGAAGATGATGGAAGTGCCAGTCATGCATCTACTTGACTTTACTAAAGCCTTTGAGGTAGCATGTGACGCGTCAGAAATTGCCATAGGCGGAGTGTTAAGCTAAGAGGGACATCCTGTGGCCTTTTTCAGTGAGAAGTTGAACAAGGCTAAACAACGCTACTCCACTTATGACAAGGAGTTCTATGCGGTTGTGCAATCATTGCGCCATTGGCGACATTATTTATTACCGCAAGAATTCGTCTTGTTCTCTGATCATGAGGCCTTGAAATATTTGAGCTCTTAAAAGAAGTTGAGCCCTAGGCATACCAAGTGGGCACAGTTTCTTCAAGAGTACACGTTCGTGCTTAAGCACAAGGTCAGAAAAGAGAATAAGGTTGTTGATGCTCTTAGCCATTGTATTATGACGCTGCGGTCCATGAGTATTGAAGTTACAGGCTTTGAGCAACTCAAGGGTGAGTACTCAAACTGTCCTGATTTTGGGATCATTTATGCATCATTGTCTAGTGACCCGCCCTCGAGGAGTGCGGAGTTCATCCTTACAGATGGATATCTTTTTAGAGGGTACAAGCTCTGTATCCCACGAACATCCCTCCATGATTTTCTAGTTTGGGAGCTGCATGCTGGAAAGATGGCAAGTCACTTTGGTCGAGATAAAACAGTTGCCCTTGTGTTTGATCGTTTCTATTGGCCTAATCTTCAACGAGATGTGACTAAGATTGTAGGGCAGTGTCAGACATGTCAACTGGCGAAGCAGATGAAGCAAAATATAGGTTTATATACTCTTTTGCTAGTTCCACATGCCCCGTGGCAAGATGTCAGTACAGACTTCATGCTTGGGCATCTCAAGACTATTCGTAAGCACGACTCCATACCCGTGGTTGTTGATCGATTTTCTAAGATAGTCCATTTCCTACCCTGTTATAAGACCTCAGATGCCTCCTGCGTTGCTAAGTTATTCTTTCAGGAGGTTGTGCAACTCCATGGAGTACCTAGATCCATCGTGTCTAACAGAGATGCTAGGTTCACTAGTTATTTTTGAAAGACTCTTTGGCATCTTTTGGGTACGAGGCTCCAATTTTCTTCAGCATATCATCCCCAGTCAGATGGTCAAACAGATGTAGTGAACCGTAGCCTAGGGAATTTGTTAAGATGTCTGGTTGGAGACCACCATAGGACCTGGGACATTGTTCTTCCCACAGCAGAGTTTGCGTATAATTCTTCAGTGAACAGGTCCACAGGAATGAGCCGTTTGAAATTGTTTCAGGTTTTAGACCCCGAACTCCCATAGATTTGATACCCATGGCTACCCCACAACGTCCTTCGAAGTTAGGAGTCCTTCGCCCAGCATATACATGCATTGCATAATAAGATCAAGAGGAAGATTAATTCGAGTAATGAACATTTTAAACTTTCCGCTGACACTCACAGGAGATTTAGGGAATTTCAACTTGGAGATGACGTCATGGTTCATATTAGGTCTAATCAGTTTCCACCTGGATCCGTGAAGAAGCTTCATGCCCGAAGCATAGGCCCACATAAAATTGTGAAAAGGTCGGGGTCTAATGCTTACTAGTTCCCTTTCACGAGCCATTACTTCTATCCACTGGTTCCCTTGTTTCTTCCTAAACCTCCTTATATATGGACCTTGGCCACAGCCTAATCTTCCTGTACCCATCTTACATTCTCTTCCACCTGCACCGAGAAGAGACGAGATAGGAAATTTTGGACTCCGAGGCGGTTTTCACTCGCTCTGAGGGTTTCCAGAAATTCCTAGTCAAATGGAGGAACAGGCCCATTACAGATAACTCTTGGATCAAAGAGGTAGAGTTGCAGCGCATCGACCCTGATTTGCTCGAGAGATACAGGAGTTCACTTTCGCTAGTGGCGAATTCTTCCTACCCGGGGAGAATTGATGTGGACATCAGTGGTGCCCCATTTAAAGTGTACCAGAGGAGGAAGCGTTGCCGATAGAGTATCGGAGCGGAGGAGTTGATGTGAATGAACATTGGGTCCATCGGACTCATTTTCTGACGCGCTACGAGTGTAGGAGCGGCATGACCGCACCTTGACCATAGATTCATAGGTTGGATTTCACGCCATACCACACGGGTGTTTTGGTTTTAGGCATTTTTTTGTTCTTTTCCTCATTTCAGAGGCTTTATTGCGCTTTCTTTACTTCTCGTTTTTTTTTTTTTTTTTGTTATTTTTATTGTTTTCAGGTGTTTTAGTGCACTTTTACTTTTTCCATAGCTTATATATACGTTGTGAGAAACTCTATTTTGATTATTATTGAATGAATAGAAATTCGTCCATTTCCTTCCTCTTTATTCAAGAGATCAGATGATTTCTTTATCATTTCTATTGTATTTTTTATCTGGTATGTATGATTGAACTCAGAATTGTTAGTTCTTACTAATATCTGTTCATTGAGTTTTCCTATTTCAAATCTGCTATGGAGTCCTTTCTGAACGGTTTGACTGAATTGGACATATGTCTGGAATTCTATGTTTATATTGCTGTAGCTCTGGTCAAAATTCTCATATCCTTTAGATGAAATGATTAGTTTGATTTTTTCTGTTGCCTTGATTGGCATAGAGAAACTGGGGATAATGTTGAAATATCCTACATTTTCTGTTAGCTGAAGTTGTGCTACGCCAAGGAGACTTTTCTCAAAATTCTCCCATCTTTCGTCTACTTGACAACATAGAATTTCTATTTCCATTTTTGGGGAGTGAAGTCCTTGAATCCTAGCTTGGAACATCCCAAAATTTATGTATTCATATCCTTTTGCTTTTCTTGAATCCACTTTGCTGAGAAAACTGAAATACACTCATATGAACGAACTAGTGACTTTATGCATTAAAGTTTTATGGGTTATCTGATATTTGCTGGATATTGGTCTATCACCATATATGTATAGATCGGCGTATCTAGCTAAAGGTAAGCTGGAATTCTCACAGTTTGATGCAATAGTTTCCCACTCTAGTTCTGAGAAGTTATCCCACCTCAGACACTCGGCTCTTTTTGCTTGTGTTATTCTCAGGTTTAACCCTTGATTATTATCCCACCTCAAACATTCGGCATGCAAAAGCTCTAAGCATGCCTATTCGTGCTCTCCTGAAAGGAATAGTTTCTGATGCAAAACTCTTTGTTTTGTCAAACCCATCGTTCTGTATTCTTTTGCTTTGTAGGATTATTTCTGTTTGATCTAATTCTTTATAGATTTTCGATATTTCGCTTAGTATTATTCTTTTAATACTAGCTGTTTCTTGCTTAATATTATAATCTGTTTCTTCGAATTTTCTGTTTTGTAATGCTATAAAGTTTGCTATAGCAGTTTTGATTTGCTTAGACTCTTTTCGTTGAGTTGCTAATATATCTTCTGCCATATTTTTTCCGTTATCAAGATGAAATATTATTTTCGATTGCTGTTGAATATGGCTCTCTATTTTGTTATTAATTTCTTCAAGCGATCTTCCTATTTCTTCTAAGATAAACTTATAGTCATCTGGCTTGACCATACTTTCCTTGATTTCTTTAATCATTCGTTTATTGTTTAAAATTTCAGTGTAGATGAAATCTATTCTTTCTTCTATCTTTGCTGGCTCTAGACTTAGGTCTTCGCTTTGAAATTCTATTTGTTCTAATATTTTTCTAAGCTGCCTCATTGCTAGATCTAGGTTAATTCGGTACTGTACAAATCTCTATAAAAAACTTCTAATCCTTTCTGCTGAGTTTCTATTGCTATAGCAAGATATGTCTCGTTTCTGATTAGTTCACTCCTGAGTGATACTATTCCTGAACTGATAAAATTTCCAGAAACTATGAGGTTCTGTAGTATAGTTGTATTATTATTATTTTCTTTCCTTGGTATTATCCACTCTCTATGAATGGAGATAGCTTCGTATATGATGTAGGAAAGTATCTAAGTTAGCTTGCTGATGAGCTGTAACTTTAGGAAAATCATGCTCAACTATTTCCCTTGTCAGATTCCTAATGCTTTCTTAATTTCTTCTATATCCCTTTGTATTTCTTCAAAAATTTTGCTAATAATTTCTTTATTTGGTTCGATATCTATTCTCTTTTCTTCTGATTCTATTTCTGAAAGTCGGTTTGTATTGTTCACTAAAATTTGAATAGATTGGCTAGATGAACTTCAAAACAGAGTTGTTGATATTGCTTATATATTTGAAATAGCTCTGGATTTCTATGTACAAACAATAGCTCGAAATTGGTTAGATCATTCATTTAACAAAATTATCTTTAAAATAAAAATAAAAATTAGTTATGGCTCTATTAGATCGTAATGGCTTTGATACCATTCTTGCTTACGCTCCTTAATAGTTGAGTAAACTAAAGAGTGGTTCGACAACAGCTGCACGTCAGTCCCCATGAGTGCTGACAGCAGGTGGGCCTCCATGTGGACCCTGCCTTGTATATGCAAAAATCCACTCCATCTATCAGATGGGGCACCTCAACTTGGGACATGAGACCAAAAATCAGGCCTTTCCAAGATCAGGTGGGCCACACAAAATGGAAACAATGGTGATTTGAATAACCACCATTCAAAGGGGTCACTAGAAGACAAAATAAGGGGCTGAAAAAAATAGGAAAAAATAATAATAATAAAGGAAGCATCCATCAGTGGATGTTGTTTGCAACAATGTGCCTATGCACCTGAATGCAAACAGCGTGCATTCTGCACGTCAGCCCACTAACGTGTGGGGCGACCTTGTGGACCCCACTTGATATATGTATGTATTTCACGTCCACATCGTCCATCTGGCCCGCTGGTGGGCCATCAGTGATGGATTGACCTAGATCTCAGGTGGAATGCACCACATGTAACAGTTGTGAATTGGTGACCACCCTTGCAATGTTGGGCCCACCATAATGTTTAATTGCCATTGAATCTGGAAGTGTGGGGCCCACTGGGGTCTCTCACCATGATGTAAGTGCTATGCCCAATAGAGCCCACCATTTTGGCCATTAAAAAGGCCAATGGGCCTTGGTGGGCCAGTGCAAAACTAGCCATGCCTAGTTCTGCCTTAACAGGGCAGCCCCTAGTGGGCCGCCCACCACTTTGATTTCAGGCCTTTCTGGGGGTTGTGGGACTCACCATGGACCACCGCCATGATATGTATATGACCAAGTGATCCATTTGATTCAGCCACAAGAATGGGCTATGAGCCTTAGTGGGCTGTTTGTAAATGTAGTGTATCCAGATTTTTGGTGGAACAACGTGCTGGACAGCTTGCTATCCAGCATATTTGTCCATGCTGTGGGCACGCTGTGAGGGTCCCGCCATGATGAAATTGTTTTATCCTTGTTGTCCATACTTGTGATGGCTCAATTGGGGCTGTGGGGACTGGTGTAGGTGGACCACGCCAAAGGAAACAATGGTGATTGGATGCCAATCATCCAAACCTCCATTAGGCCCATCTGATTATTGTGTGTTGCCAATACCTGGGGCCCTTCTCTATGTGTGCATTGTGTTATTATCTTACGTGTGGATGCGATTTCGTGGTGATATATGTGGTGTAATTTTTACGTTTAGTATTCGACCCATTTGGCAATGTAATTGTAATATATTATTCCTTTGACGGTCCAAGGGGCCTGTCACTTGTGTTTTTTGGATGACCATGGGTCCACACCTCGTGGAGCTCAATCCTTGATGCATATGAATGCTTTTAACTCATGATCTTGGACCACACCGACCGTGTGGACCGTTTGGATGAAGGTTTGGTATGTTGTTGATGACATTGTAACATAGTATGATAGTTGGATAAATTAAGGCATGCTTCATGGATCAAAATTCACACGCCTTGGGTACTTGGAGTGGGCCCTAAATTGGGCTTGGGCTTTAGGCGAGCCACTAGTGGCAAAAAGGGTAGGCAAGACAAGATTTGGACACTAGAAAATTGAAAAGTTGTGTGTCATGCTTGGATACATGGACCTTGGTTTGGATTTTATTCGTTAATAAGGGCTAGTAAGGTAAGATTAGACCCATGAACATCATGTCATTCCTTTTCATGTGAATGGTGATATGTTAGCATAATTTTGATATTTGGCTACATGAGCATTCATGAATGAGAATGGTAATATTTGGTGGAATGGTTTGTATGGCAGCTATGTGACGACAAGGTTCATGTTGAGGCCTTTGGATGGCCAAACTTGGATAGCATTGTAAGAAGGATGAGAAGGGTGCACCGGTCACCTCGGGCTTAGATCCCGAAATTGGAGACACCCATCCTCCAAGGAACCCGTTTAGATTGGTACCAATCAGTGTTCTCGTTGTCGACAAAATGTTGATATTATTGCCGATAATATCGGTGTCACTAGTCTAGCGACACCGGAACCCCAATTTTTTGTTTTTCTCCGGATTATCGGCAAAATATCGGAGATATCGTCGATAATTTTGGAATATTGCTGACAATATCGACTGAAGCCACCAACCACGTTACCTATCATAGGAAAACTGTTGCCAACAGCCTCTTTTTTCGATAAACAGTTAAAAATTGGAAAAATATTGGAATATCACTTTAATTTCGCTATTTTTGTAAATACGTGAGGGTGATCTTGTACATGGGTGATTGGAACTCAGAACTCAAAAGAACACCTCGCTATTTTTCCACTCCTATTGTTTGCTAAGAAAATTGAATTCCATGTACTGCGTTTTTGTTTGACTGATTTAAAAACCTTTAGATTCTAGAGCATCCTCCATAGTTCTAGCTTTGCTTCCCCCCCTCCCCCCAACCTGCAAATAGATGGTTAAGGGAAAAAAGAAAACGAAAAATCAGAAACAATCCACATTCAGTGGAAAAGGGCCAAGTATTGGATGTCGAGGATTTTCTGGTGCAGTAGATTTTTTTAGCCATCCATGGTGGGACCATCGGATTGTCCTATAGGACTAGGGTGCTGCATGAACGTTGCTAACCTATGACTTACAAATTATTTTTGAAGAAAAAATATTGTTCAACCATACGAAAGCATATATGGGATCCATCATGGCAACTGGTAATGCAATTAATGCATAAACATGGGCGATTAACCCCTCCTTTTGCAAGTGAATCAGCTAATATGTTCGTTTCTCTCAGAATGAGGTTGCATGAAGCTCCTTCTGCTGATGCTACAGATCTAGTCTTGTTGATGATTGAATTGAATCTCAACGGTTCCTTCTTCCTTCAACGGTAATGGGACCGTAATAAGTTTCTTTAAATTGAATTTCTTTCCAAAATAACTCACAAATTCTTTTGCTCAACCATTTTTCAGATCCTTGTTACCCTCTCTCTGTTGATGTAGAAGCTTTTTATTAAAATAGCAAAAAAGGAAAAGAAATGATCGACTCACATAGAAAGGCGTTGAAACACAGGAACAAAATAACCAAGCAATGAAACCAAGAAGAAGAAAAAAAAACAAACAGAAGGGCCTAATGACTAATCTGGACCCTTCTGTCCTCTATACAAAGACTAGATGATGAGGACATCACGTCACATACACTCTTACGTACGTATAGAGGAGGCGGGCCGCACCGATTTCCCTGTGGCTAGGGGAGTACCCGTGATCGTATCGAAGACCCCATGTGCATGTGCGAGCATCTAGAAGACCCCACACTGGGAAGATGCACATGGGCTGCTTTATGGAGTGATTCAGACCGTTGGATCGGAGGGATGCGGCGATCGGCCATTGGATCACATGATCAGGCCATTGATCGTTGATCGTTCACATTAGTTTTAGACTTTACCATATTTTAGAATTTAGTTTTTTATTATTTTATATTTGGACACATTATGAGTGTTTTAGTTAATTTTATTTAGACCAGGGCTATTTTCGTTAAAATTCACAAGACAGGGGAGTTATTGTAAATTTTGAAACTTCTTGGATCTATAAAAAGAGGGGAGGCGTGTGATCTCTCTCCCATTAGATTTTGTGATTAAAAAAAAAAAAGAAGAAGAGAAAAGCTCTTGCTTTCTTCTCCCATTTTCATGCGATTTGAAGATACTTCCATGCAATTTGAAAGGAAAATTGGTGCGAGGCTAATCTTCATCAACGGAGGTGCGAGGTCTCCATCTATCCCCACACCATCTTCTTTTTTCTTCCCCATCCAGGTATTTTTTTCAAGTTCTTCATTCTCTCCATCCCAGATCTTCGCCTTCTCCCAAACCCTACTTTCCCATACCAATCCACAATCCAAATCTTAACTGACCTAAACCCATCCTCCCACGCCACACGTGTGAATCCCACCCGCCTCTTTTGGTTTCCCACCATCATTATATCAAAACTCATTTCTTCTATCCCCGAAACTATAACCCTAAACCTAAAATTCATAATTTTCCTACTTTCCCAAATTACCCAAACCCTAATTTTCACCCTAGGTTGTATTAGGTTTCCTATTTTGAAATAGACTATACCCTATGCTACTTGGATGTCCTTACATCCGTTAGATCATAGTTTCTTTTTATTTAATGATCTTGTGTTACGATGTTGGTAGCTTAGGTCAGGATTACGCATGATTTTCTTTTGATTTTCATGATATTTGTAATGAATATAGCGATGTTTGTATTTTTTTGTTAAATATCTTAATTCGGTTATTTGATATCACATGTTACTTAGTTCATGCATCGGTCTTGCATCACTAGACCTCATTGCACCATTCTTAGCCAGTGATCAGCCACCTTATTGGCCTCTTGAAGAACTTGCACAATGGAGATCAACTTTTCATCGCATAGCTCCCTGCTCTCTTACTGTGGTAGTAATTGTAGTGTGTTGAACGAATGCAGGCCCTTATGCTTGGGTGCAGTATGTACCTGGGGAGCCGATCCCTAGAAGTCGACCTAATGAAGGAAGTGTTCAAGGACGGAATCGGATAAAGCGGATTAAACAACATAAGGCATTTATAAAGGTTTGTATGATTCTTTCACCCTTTCTGGCTTCTTCTTTTGAGAGTGATGAAAGTTTGTGTGATTCTTTCACCTTTTATGGCATCTTCTTTTGAGAGTGATGCTTGGAGACATGTTGGGAATATTTCTTTGAGATCTATCACCCTCCAACCCCACATTAATGTCAGTTTTGTTTTCTGTTTCCCTGAAATTGATGGACATTACGATTCTCAAGGTTCATAGAATTCCTTACTGTATAAGGTTGATTGCTTTCTGTTTGAATTGTAGTTGGTTTGCTTAGTTTTTCCAGAATTATTTTCTTCTGATTTTTTGATGAAATTGAAGCCATAGTTGCTTAGGTAGTGTTTATTTATTTTTTATTTTTGCTATATATATTTGATTTCAGTTGATTTCTTTCTTACTCTTTGCAGTCAAGCCTTTTATTTCTGATATTATAAATGCCCAGGTTGATTTTCATCAACCAATGTAATAGGCTAATTCATATCACCTGTTGAATTTTTGTGCTCTCATTGCCAGTCCCAAGCTGGATAAAGGAGGGTTGTGTTAGGTTGGTAGCTGGTGTGAAACTTTTGCTGTAGCTTACATCATGAATCCTAACAAAGAGACATTCCAAACTCATGCTAGGGTGTTCCTTGTAAGCAACACGCTGCATTGGAGCCCAAGCGTAGGGGACTCCTTGATGTCCATGTGAAATCCACCTTGACCATTAGGTGCACCATCCCAAATTAATCATATGGCACAAAAATCATTGTGGTCCTGATTAAGAGAGCCATACAAACGGGAAACAGTTGGAATTGAGATGCCAACCCTTGATTTTTACGTAGCTCACCGTGATGATTATACAAAATCTAATCCAATCATGAGGTGGTTCGGTAAAATTTATGCCTAGGGACAAAAATAGGCCCAACTGTGATTTAGGTGGGCCACATGAATGGAAACCCTTTTGAGGGTGAGCATTGCCCTATACTCTTTTCAATCTCGTGGTGCACTAGAATCAGGGATGGGCAGGAAATTTGGGCCATGGGCCTAACATGGTGTGATGCATGTGGTGGTTCAAGTGGATTTCACATACACATCATGGTGGGCCACCTCATTTTAGCGTCATGGTCCAGGATGTGGATTGCAATGGACTGGGATTTCTTGTGAAAGCCTTTCGTAGGAAGTTGCTTTGTTGGGATGCTAAGTGGGGTCCACCGTGATGTTTGTGATAACTCCATCCCGTCCATTCATTTTCCGAGATCATTTTAGGACATTCGATCGAAAATGACGTGGATTCAAAACTCAACTGGGCCGCACGAGAGGAAACAATTGTGATTCAGTCACCACCGTTGAAACATTTTTAAGGCCACAAAAGTTTCTTATCATGCTAATTTTTTCGTGTTTTCACTTCATCCCAGTGGGCATGACCTTATAAACCGTTTGGATGACATAAAAATCAAGGTGGAGCCCAGAAAGGTTTCAACGGTAGAAAACTTTTTCCCCAGTTTTCCCTCTTGTATGGCCCACTTGAGTTTTGAATCCACATCATTTTTGGTCGAATGTTCTAAAATGATATCGGAAAATGGATGGACGGGATGGATTTATAACAAACATCACGGTGGACCCCACTTAACATCCCAGCGCAGGAACTTCCTGCGAAAGGCTTTCGCAGGAAATCTGCGTCCGATTGCAATCCTGACTGGACTAGGGTCCATCGACAAGGGACTCGGATTGCATATGACAGTGCTATGTGGGCCCCCACCATGATATATATGTTTTATCCACCCGTCCATCCATCTTGCTAGCTTATTTTAGGGCACGAGCCCAAAAATGAGGTAGATCCAAATCTCAGGCAGACCACACCACATGAAACATTGGTGATTGAATGCCTGCCATTAAAAAATAATTCCTAGAGTCCACTGTAATGCTTATTTGCCATCCAACCTGTTGATTAGGTCACTCGGACCTAGATAAAGGGAATACACAAATATCAGCTTGATCCAAAACTTTTGTGGCCCCCAAGAAGTCGGTGAACAAATTAAAGGAGAAGGTTTGGGAAAGTGTGGGGTTTTCATTAGGGAATGGAAAGAAGATTCGATTCTGGGAGGACATATGGGCTGGTGATTAACAATTGAGTCTGGTATTTCCTCACCTTGCTCGTATTGCTACAGATCCAAACATCTCGGTTGAGAGGTGTTATTCCATTCATGGTGAGGAAGTTGTTTGGTGTCCTCCTTGGAGAAGAAATTTGACCGAGTTAGAGTAGGAGCTATTAAGGTTGCTGCATTTCCTCTCGAATCGCCTCCCATCAGTTTCAGAGGTAGATGAAATGGCGTGGATCAGTGAACAATCCGGTAAATTTTCAGTTCAGGTCATTTTACATGAAATTAGATGGGGGCTACTCCGAGCAAGTTGCATGTCATAGAACGCAAGTTTGGAAATACGGTGCTCCTTGTAAGGCGACGGCATTTGCATGGCTGGTGGGTAGAAGAAAGGTTCTTACAATTGATAACTTTCGTAGGCGTGGTATGGTAATCCCTAATGTGTATCTCTTATGTTATAGCGAGGAGTCAGTTGAACATCTTTTCATTCATTGCTCTTTTTTTTTTTTTTTTTTTTTTTTTTTTTTTTTTTTGCATCAAAGATGTGGGTTGGCTTTTTGAAACTATTCGGAGTCTCATGGATTATTCTAGGATTGATCAATCATTTTTTTTCCTGGCTTGCCATGGAGGGGGCAAGAGTAAGATTGGGAATTGAATATGGCGATTATGTTTATTAGCAGGTCTTTGGAGTATTTGCATGGAAAGAAATAGTCGCTGTTTCAGAAATCAATGGAAGAGCTTTATTGAAGTTTTTAATAGGGTGAAAATATCTGTTGTTGAGTGGGCTTATGCAGCTAATGTTTTCCCAGTCGCCCAATTTCCAGTTAGCTGGTTAGATTTGTAGATAGTAGCTCTTGTTGTGTCTGTTTTTTTCTCTCTTTCTTTCTGTTGTATTCTTTGGCATTTTGCCTTTCTGAATAAAATTTTATTATCACCATTTCAGAAAAAAAAGAAGAAGAAGCAATAACACGAGGCAGGCCCAAATACCTTCAGATATGCCAAATTGGTTCGAGCTACCTCTACTGGTTTCCAATAGAGAGAATATCAGAAAGTGATTTAACTGAGAAATGACCTGCCCTCTCAGGCTTCTTAAAAATTGGGACTCCATGCTGTTGAATCCCCCATCTGTGAGAAACATTGGGAGACTGAGACATTGTTGCAGTCATCCATGTATGCTGTATTTTGAAAAGATACAAAACTCAAAAAATGCCCACAAGTTTTTAATCAAGTGCCAGAGATGTTGTTTAGGCTTAAAAGGTCCCAAATAACTTCCAAAAAAAAAAAAAAGGAACACAAATATCAATTTGATAGGACATGATTTAGGCTGAAACTGTGATCCTTGCTTTTGATCAAGTTTTAAGAATTAAATCAAATCATTAGATTCAAATAATGAATGTTAAGGTTTACCGATAAATTGTAAGATTCAATTAGGTTTTTTGGAGGATGGGATTTAAACACAAGATTTAAATTGTTGCCTGTAAGATTTAAATTGAATCTTAAGATTCAAATTGTAAGATTTTAACAAGAATGCATGTGGGATTTATGCAACAGCCAGGAGTCCTTTCGAAAGCATTTAGATTAATCTACACTAGTCTAGATACAAGAATCTCCTAGGGAACTCTGGAGCATTCTAGTGTTCTTTACACAATTAATGCAGGACTCTAGCCTATAAATGTCTCTACAAAATATGTACAAGCACTCCTGTGTAAAATGTGAGCCAAAAATGTCTTAGTCCAAGGATGAGCTTCCAAGCCTGTGAGATACCACTAGATTTCTCATACAAAAACCTGATCATATTAAATTCTCCTGCCACATACCAAGGAGCACCCCATCTGTTCCTGATACCATCAAGCTCAAGTCCAAGTCTCTGATCTGGATCATTTTGGACCATGATCAGCTGGAAATACCCACCGCATGCCGCTAATTGTATACTTGAAGGGTAGCGAGACTGAAAATTAACCAGCTCGCCAGTCTCATGGATCAGTAAATCTTTCTAGATTACTTTTTCTCAATAAATTGAAACAAAGAAACAAAATCAGTGAAATGACAATACAAGCCGAACTTCAAACTACTGGGCCAAATCCCAAACCTGCAAAAAGTAGCGTCAAAAGATATAAAACAAGCTCCAGCAGGGAAGCCCCTGCTAATGCAACTAGAGGGAAGTGTCAAATTTCTCAGTAGGCTGATAAAAAATCTCAGCAAGACATCTTAAGTCACAAACCTATGCTCCATCAGGCCATTTCTCATAATTCATAGCTCATAGCTCATTGACAACGCAAAATATGCCAACTCTTGAGTCTTCTCCTTCTAGTTTCCAGTCTACACTCAATATTACTAAGCCACTTCTCTAAGATGTTCCCATGTTCAAAGCCAACTTGCTGATGCTGTCTACTCATGGCCCTTATATCAGCATCAGTGAGCCATGCTTATTGGAAAGGCAGGATAGGGGAAGACGAATGAGCACGGTGCAAACTCTGGATGTGTATCATGATCCTCTCTCTCTCTCTCTCTCTCTCTTCAAAATTTTTTTTATAAATATAAGTAGAGCTTTGCTAAGACCACATGTGTGCGCAACAAAGCTCATGTGCCAACAAAGCTTATTTTTTCCCAATGCCATTTGTACTGGTCAGATACGATATTAGTATAGTAAAAAAGAATCACGGCAAAGCGAGGATATCATGTGATGAAAGTGCTAAGCTTTGCTCATTTATGCTGTTATAAAATAAACTCCTGTCAGTGTGATGTGTGTTTTCCATATGATGACATGTCAATGATTTGCCATATACTGCTTGTTGGGTATTGCGTTGCATTATATCATTTTTACATATTTCTATTTAAAAGTTATTATTGGGGAGGCGCATATATGTCTTATAGTGCTATGTGGGAATACCTTCGCCACATGGCACTTTACAGCAAGGAAAGGGTCGAGCCATGGTGCAACACTAACACTATTTTCTTTACTTGTGGATTGCTTCATCACACACCTGGGAGTTGCCTGATGAAGAGTTTTGATTTTGTATAGCTTCTTGAAGTTACAATTGAATGTGAGTTCTAAAGGTTTTAGGGCTTGTTTGGCATTTTGGATATTAAATCCTGTGGAATTGAGTGGATTTTGCAAATCAGCTTTGGGGCGGGAGTGCGCAAAGGGCTCTTTTGGGGGATTTCGATTCATCTGCCAAACCAAAGCAAATTCCCACAAATCCCTCCCATTCCATGCTGCCAAATGAGCCCTTACAGCGATTGCATCTTCTTAATCTTGGATATAGTTGGGGTCTTATCTTACTCTAGTCCCTTCTTTTTTTCTTTTACTTTTTTACCATTTTTTATCGGCATCTATCCTTTGTTTAACAGGCAAGAGAATGCATTATCCTGGCTTGGTAGATTTTTTTGTCCTGCTAACTAGCTTGTTGTGATTGGTACGAACAGTCGGAAGCAAAGAAGCGGAAAGCTCAAGTGCAAGAAGCCAAAAGGAAAAAGTACATGAAGAGGATAGAGCGTAAGATGGCTGCGGTGGCAAGGGAAAGAGCTTGGGCTGAAAGACTAGCAGAGCTGCAGAAACTTGAAGCTGAGGCAAAGAAGAAGACCGAGGCTTGATAGTCCTCAATGAGACTTATGGTGTGAAAACTTGTCTGTGCAATGGTAATGCCGCTGAATGTTATGACACCGATTGAACATTTAAGCCAATGGAGTTGGAATGGGAAAGTGAAAATTTTCTTGAGTTCAGAGAACATATTGATGAATCGTTGTCATCATATGCATGAGATTATTTCTTGATCATTATCTGTGTGTATATGCATTAACATGTACACACACACATGCACATACATGAGAAGCAGGTCAGTTCACAATTCTGTACAATATGTCGAGGCTTCATACCATTTTTTATTTTTATTTTTTGTAATCCATTTATGCAGGTCGGTTCACTCTCTCTCTCTCTCTCTCTCTCTCTCTCTCTCTCTCTCTCTCTCTCTCTCGGATGCTTTACGGTGCATCACAAAAATCAAATTCTCTAGTCGATGACATCTTCATAACCATATTATTTCTAATGCTAGATTTGTGTTTTTACCTTGTAGAGAAGATGAGAGGAGGAAGAGAGATGGGTGTGCAATCTTTCATTTCTATTAATCAATTGATTTAAAAAAAAAAACGTCATTTCTGTTCTTCCTTTTCCTTGTGTCTTCTTTGCAGTTTCGTGCACTTAGTGAGAAATAACTCTGAAATTTTGACATAAAACAATCAGCAAAAAATGGTTGCAGGTCAGTGAGTTGGGCTGGGGATAGCACATTTCACAAATGGTAAAGTGTATAGAAAATGGACCATCGAACAATCCCATACATCCAACTGTTGACCTTTCTTCATTTGGTTTGGACAATTGCTGCATTATCTTTTCATTGGTCTATTTACAGGCCATTTATTGGATGGGATAGGATGGTCTGTTGTGGGATATCTTTGCAGCATTGCTAATCCACTGTCTATTAGCAGGCTATTTATCGGAGTTCTTTGCATGATAGCCGCTGAATGAATGGTCTAATGACTAAAAGGTGGTCCTGACCTGCATGGACTGTTGGCTGTTGAAAATTATGTGATTTGGGCAAGCACTGGATATAGAGTTAGAGTTTGATTTGATTATCTGCTACTCCCTAAAGCTGTACGTGTTTTTGGGACAATCCAGAATGATCAACAGTGTGGGAAGCACTAGGTCCCACTTCTACGAATTGGACGTGCACTTGCATATCTGGCATGCTCTTGTTGGCCTGGTAAGTGTAGGTACCTTTGGCCTGGGTATCTAATGCCCATAAAGCATGCTTAGCAGTTTTTGCACCACTGATTAGGGCGGCAACTTGGGTTCGGATTGACCAGAAGCAGGCAGACCCAACCCAAGTTTGGTTCAGATTGGATTGGGTTTTCAGGGTCCTCAATTCATGTCAGGGTTGGAAATTTACAACTCAGATTGGAAATCAGGTTGGGACAATCACATGTATTTGGGTTGGGTTGGGTCAGTTTAGGGTTGAGTATTGATGAATTCGGGTTGGAAGCCTTGGGTTGAAATTTGGCTCAGGTCAGGTCAGGTCGCAAGTTGGGTCCTCTTTTCAGGTCAGGTCAGGTCAGGTTCATGTTGACCCTCAACCTGACCCAACCCTCTAATATTGATTGGTCGAGTTCAAATGGACAGTTAAAAACAATCATGTTGCTTGAGGATCCTGACCGTGGTATGGAGGTAGGAGGGTAGTGGTGGCAACCCAAAAAAGTCATGCTGGTTGATGATCCTAGACAATCTGGTTGGATGCATTTGAACGGACAGTTAAAAAAACATGAACCCAGCAAAACAGTCCACATTCTACTGGAAAATGCAAAGACGAAGATGTCCAACTTTCTATCATGGCCTATCAGCAATGGTTATTGAAGCTTTAAGATCATCTGAAGCATGCATTCATGTAAATCATCAGTGGATAATTTGGGAGACTTTACATATATCATACATCTGATTGTTGTGAACCTTTGAGTTGACTCAGTTTGCGAGGTGGGGTCCATTCAATGGTGAGTTTCCTAACTAGATTCTACTTATTTTACTCTGGAAGGATCATCCCTGAGCAGTTGCAGAGGACGCAACCAGCAGCCATGACACTAGCTCGAGGCTTGTCGGAAGAGAACCCCAATACACAAGAGACTCAGACTCAACTAGAAACCAAGATTCATTCGAGTCCCAACTCAGGTCTTTGAAATTTTAGAACTTCGAAAAAAAAAAAAACAGTTGATTTCCAAATACAACACTACCTTTTCAAAAATTCCCCCCACTATACCAACCAGAGGGAAATTACAAAAACTAGCCATTTCCTTAGAAATCTTCAGGAAAGAGCTCCTCCTTGATTGAAGGAGCTATCCACTGTATCTGAATATTAGTAATGTCCCACAGCTCATCACCATCTCTCTGCACCAGAATCTCCTTCTCCTTCATCATTGTTATCATCTTCTTCAGCAGCTTCGGCACGAGTTCTTGAAAGCCAGACTCGTAACCGTCCCCGAGATCGGCCTTCATGCATGTATCCATCCTCCTCAAAATTCCCAACCAGAACGTCCGGAATCCTGGGTTCTGCGCCAGCAGCTTCAAGAACTGCAGGAACACCTCCACCAGAAGCTCCATCCCCATCTTCAGCGTACCCACCATGCTCCTCGTCTCACGCTCTGCATTCCCCCTCCGTGAGTACTCAACCATCTTCTCATGGAGGTCGTCCACCATCGCGAAGATCACCAGGTTGAAACAGCTTAAGCAGGATGGCGGCGTGAAACCCAAATCGTCGGCCAGCGTGAAGCTCCGCTGGAGTGCTGAAACGGCGTGGTTCCGTATCTCCTCCCGCCGGACGAGGCTGGTCTTGCGGAGCGTCTCAGCTAGCTTGGTGAAGAGGTTGACCGGCAGGTTACCCGAGTTGCCTGGCTTGGAGCCTTCTTCCAATGAGGAGCTGCTGGTGTTGCTGAAGTTGCTGGCGTTGCTACCAGGGTCGGAGTACCCAGATTGGTACCATTGGACTAACAGGGTCACGGAATCTGCCATCAGATCTATTATTTTCGCGCTCTTCTCCAGGGGGATGATCTTCATTGCTGCGAACCCAAATGCGCAGTCAATGCAGTAGGCATAGTTCAATTTCGTGACGAGGGTGTCGTTGGACATCAGTGAGATCATTGCCTCGACTCCCTCGTCAAAGGTTTCTGGGTGGCGGGCCGTGATTGATAGGAGGTGAAGGATTGTCTTCCATCCGAGGAGGGTCTGGATGCTCGCTGCATGTTTGTTGAGAATCTGGCAGACGCTTTCGGTTATGCTCTCACAGCAGGTGTCGAGAATCTCTTTGTCGAGCTTCCACGCAAGGTTTATGGATTTGAAGATGAGTTCCTCATAGTTTTTATCATATTGAGGAGAAGAGAGGAGTGTGAGGCAGATCTTGAAGAGTCCCATGATGGCCTTCTCAGCGAATGGGCAAGGGGAGAATAGCGGGAATTGAGCTACCACAACAAGATAGTCGTGGAAAGATGGCCAAAACGTCAGGAATCGGTGAATATTTGTGGACGTAATGGTGAATAAAAGCTCCCAACAAAACCCAACTGTCTCTTCTTCTTCAATGGGAGTGCTGAACTTCTGGCCCTTGCCTGCGGCCGCAAAGATCAAGGCCCTCCCCAGGTTCAGCAGCGCTTCGTCAGGCAAGTTGGAGCTCTTGCTGAAGATGTTCCCAATCCTGCATTTCTGGATTATCTTCAGATTCTGCTCGAATTCATTTCCAGTGTTAGCCGTGGAGTCCTCGATGCTGTTGTCCAGCGATAGAAACTGCGAGAACCGTCCAATCATACCCGAAATTTGGTTGGTGCTGCTGAGTCCCGGGTGGGACGAGGGGAAGATCACACATGACTCAGATTTGGTGTGTTTAGCATTCTCAGTGCCTGACGTGGAAGCCATATCCGGTTCAATTAGAGATTGGGGCAGTAGCTTGAGCCGCTTGAGCTTGAGCAAGCAATCGACCAGGTTCCTCCATCCACCCCGAATTGAGTCTCCGAACTTGTTGGCGATGGTGAAGACGGCGAGAGTTGCCATTCTCGGTTTCAAATCATTGCTGAATGCGAAAAGGGTTTCTTCGGCAGAGGCGTAAGGATTCAGCAGCGTGGTGAATTTACAGAAAGAGGCAAGGATCTCGTCAAGAATATCTTCCAGTCCATACTGAGCAATTTTTGCAATGGATAGCAGCCCTTCGATGCATTCTTGGAGGATTTCATCTTCATCTGCATATTCGAAGGTTGCAGAGAGAGCTGCGACCGATGGACCTGAGATGGACACAAACAGTTCTCGGCTCAGGCGGTTCTCAAAGTTGCAGAGGATGAAGGGCTCCATTGCTTTGGACTGTTTGATCAAATCAACCCACCTACTTGGATTCATCTCCAAAGAAGCTGCTGACTGCCCAAAAAGTGTGATCGCTTTGTTTGAAATTGACATGAAGAGTTCAGAAAGGTATTCTCTTGGGAGATCTTTTCCACCATTGATCGCTCTGTTGTTCCGTATGAACTCTTCTTCCGTCATCTTCTTCTTCACTTGTGGATTGTGTTGGTCTGTATTGAGCATGATGAGAGAGTAGCATAGGATGAACACGGCGTCCTTGGTTACGAAAATTTCTGAAGATTGTTGCTCGTAGAATTTCTCTGAGAACGCTTCGAGAATCCTATGGATCTTTTGGGACTCTCCGGGCAACCGGAATGTCTCAAGGAATGTCCGAAGGGCAGTGTCGAGAATCACGCCTGAGAAATTGAATGTATCCGTGAACTCTTTCAGGACTTGGAGATGGAGCTCGTCAGGGTCGCCGAGGAAATCCCCAATCTTGTTCTTGTCTAGACCGGGTGTGTACCGGTAGAAGCAAGCATAGCTCTTGGGGTCCGGCACATTCGGGACAAGATTGCATATCTTCAAGAACTCCAACCCCTTCTTCTCATCTCTATTGAAATGGTTGGCGGCGATCATTATCTTTTTCTTCTGAAACTTTCGCAGCCTTACGAACTCGACCCATGTCTCCAGATCATTGTAATTCTCACATTTCTCGACCCAGAAAGGGCGGTACTCTGAAACGTCAACAGGTTGTACTGGACCGGGGGAGTCGCTGCTATCCATGTTATCAGCAACTTGGTGGATGATGGCGACCAGGCCTTCAAAGGCCTGGACCTGTATACTGGACAGAGGGCTGCCTGTGGGGAAGGCATTCTTGCAGAGCAGCTTTCCAATGTCTTCAAACACGTTCTGGCAGATTGGATCGCAGTCGTAATTGATGTATGCTTCGATTATGAAAGTGGGTTGTCTGCAGAAGCTTATGATTCCTTCAATTGCGACTTCCTGGAGCTGAACTGAGCTCCCTCCAGCTGCTGCCTTGAATAGCACGTAGGTGAAGAATGCTTCGAGTTGGAGCCTCAGAGACCTGCAAGCACCGTGTGTTTTGTTGTGATTCTGAGAAATGTGATGTCTGGGCCATTCATCATGTGGGCGTTGCTGGGTATGTCTTGTGGTTAGAAAATCAGGCCGTTTGATCGACGAGTGGGCCACAATGTATTTAAAGGAAGACGGTTAACAAGCATTGACGAACAGATGTTTGTGAATATGTTTTCCCAACCGATGCTTGGGGGCCACACATTGTACACAGTATGGCCCACCTGACAATGGCCCAGATCTTGCGCATTGGCCTGGAGCTCGTTTACCTGCGTAGGAAGTGGTAGAGGTTGAGGACTGTGCTGCAAATCATGGAGAGAATGATCGGACTAGAACACGTCCCGTAGTGTATTAAGTGATGAAAGAGATCGTTTTGGATCATCCGCAGAAGTTTCCGATGCTTGCCAATTCCTTCTCCGCCCAATTCTATTGCAGAATTGATCAAGACGAGGGCAAAGAGCTGAAAATCTTCGTCTGAATTAGTGGGGCCCGGCCCCTCAGCATCCACTACTTCCACCACATTCAACAAAGAGCAGAGGAAATGGAAGATGTCGACCATGCAGCGTGCGCTGTAACCCAGCCTCGATCCGCTCATGATCTCATTGTCTTCTATATCGGATTCTGAGCACCCGCCATCAGAAGACTCAATCTCAGGCAAGCGGGCAAAGATCACCTGGATCAATTCATGCATCGTGTGGCGGGCATTCCTCTGGAGCAGGTCCCCTCTGCTTGCGGACTGCTGGACGATCTGGAAGCACGTGTTCACGATCGTGCAGACGGCATGATCGGTCAGCGTGACCGAGGCACGGCTCTTCATGATCGTCATAAGGACCTGCAGGATCTTCATGAAGACCGCATCCTCAGATATGGCGTCCGTCTTCTCAAGGCGGCAGTTTGTGATCCCTGCCACGACTGCATGTATCGCTTCGCTGGCGCCAGGGGTCTTCCCATCGAAGATCTCAAGCTTGAGGATCTTGAGGACTGCAGAGAGGGCAACAGCTGTGGCAGCCGCAGGGATCTCATCGCTCTGGATGACATCGAGGAAAGGAGAGAGGTAGGTGGAAGGGTTGATGGTATGCCATTCCTGCTGCGGGTTGAAGATGAGAGCACGAAGCGATTTGAGGGAATTGAGCAGCACCGAGTCATAATTTTCTTCGGGGGAGGGGAGGAACTGCGGATCTGGGTTTCGTCGAATGGCAGCGAGAACGGCGCCAACTTCAGTATTCAACATGCAGGCCAAGCTCAACTCCTTCCTGGGTTTGGAATTTTTCTTCCCCTTTGTTCGCCATGGTGCATTATCTTCTTCTTCTTCTTCTTGGTATCCGGCTCTCGCCATTAATTTTCCATTTTATGGGAAAAATGCGAGGATTGAGAAGAGAAAACCAGAGCAGTTAGAGAGAGAGAGAGACGGTTATGTTAAGTTTGAAAAACGGTTAGGCTAGGAAATTAGTGGAACGGTAGGTAGGGAAATTTAATAAGATTTGTGACTTATGATAGTTTGAGGTATAGGTATGGTTGTGTGGGAATGAGGGAGAGGAGAGTCAAGGGTAATTTGGGAATATAAAAGTTTTTTTTTTTTTTTTAATTTTATTTTAAATTTATTATTTTCGTTGGTACGGAGCCCGGGTAAAAGGGTAAGTGTTTTCCGTTGTATCTCATTTCCTTAATAGATTTGACTATTTCAGCTATGTTTGTTGGTGGTTAATTGAGTCCCTCCAATGGCACACGTGCCAAGATGGCATGCATGTGTAAGATCTGAGCTTTCCAACAAGCGGGCCCCACCGTGTAGATTATCCCTGGCCCGAAATCCTCGCTGCAGTGGGCAATACATTAGACGAACCAAATAGAAGACTAAAAAAATAAAATGAATTTTTAACCGTCTATTTGCTTACACCAGCCACCAGAATGCTGCGGGGGTTCTCCTGATCTTTCGATCAGGTGATATAAACCGGTGAGGCCCACCTGATGGGCAGCTTGGCACACGTAGGTGGAACCTCACCGTAGAGAGGCTGTGAGAGGAGCTTTTGACTTAAGGTAGATTAATTATCGACTAGAGTTAGAAGGTCAACGCGAGCCGAGTAGATCCGGATATTAGTGCGACTACCAGAGCATCCGCCAATTCTCAAATCACTCGGTCAAGTGCAAAAATCTAAGCTGTTCATCAGGTCTGACCCTACGGGAATTGGCTTGACACATAAATAAATAAATAAATAAATAATAATTCAGTCCTTTTGTACCCACGGGGTTGGCCACATGCAAGAAACGCATTTAAAAAGACTAATCAATGGTTCCAATTCACATGTGCTAGTCCTCCTGATCAGTGGATGATTGCCCATGATTTTGGAAGTTACTGATGAATGGTCAGGATCTTGCGAAAGCCTATCTCATTGGGATATGAGGCACTTGCAAGTATGTTAGCTTTGAAGTGTAGTCCTCATCACGTGAAAAATATTAGACGTGAGCGTGGATAAAACACATACATCAGGGCGGACCCTACAGAGCTCCTGCCTCTACCAAATCCGCCCGGGTTGTTCCAGGCAAGGGCAGGACAGGATGCAATTCGAGTTATGACAAAGCGCTATGTGCGTGGAAGCGCATCTGAGTGGTGACCCCAACACGCTGTGGGGCCAACCGTGATGTATGTATTTTATATCCATGCCGTCCATCCATTTTTTTGGGTGGTGTAAGTCCCAACCATGATGTATATGTATCTTATATCTATGCCGTCCAAGTGGACCACACTACATGAAACATAGCGGGCACAGATCTGGATGTTGCACGAGCTTCCTACGCCTTGGGTTTGATGGTAACAAATGGGACTTGAAAGAATGGAGAGTTATTTGACATGCTGGCATACGCTTGATACTCAAAACCACTTTTAAGCAATTCATATACTGCCACCAAGTAACAGTCCCAAAGTCATATGACTTAGGGCCTGTTTGTTAACTCTGAAAAATAGTACTTAAGGTGGAATTGAGAAAATGCTCCTTACCAAGAGTTGTTTGTTAAAGCTGAAATTGGAAAGCGCGGAGTGATTTTTCCAGCTTATTTTATTGGTTGAGTACAAAATAGAAGTATGCCCAAAGATCAAGTGGACCACACCACAGGAAACAGTGGGAATAATGACTTCCACCATTGAAACCTTGCTAGGGCCCACAGTGATGTTTATTTGTCATCCAACTTGTTCATAAGATCACACAAACATGGATGAAGGGAAAACACAAATATCAACTTGATCGAAAACTTCTATGGGCCCCAATAAATTTTCAACGGTAGAATTTTAATTCACACTGTTTCCGTGGTAAGGTCCACTTGAGATTTGGATATAATTCATTTTTGGGGTAAAGCCCTCAAATTATCTATTAAAATCGATGGACGAAGTAGATAAAATTTGTAAATCACGATGGACCCCACAGAGTTTACTCAGTACGCAATCCGCTTCCCTACTGGACGTGAGATCTACTGCTAAAGCCTCGTGCATGAATTTCTTGCACTAGAAACATAGGTGGGGCCCACCTTCATGTTTGTGAGAAATCTACCCCACCCATTAGTTTTGTGAGTTTATTTTAAGACATGGACCAAAAGTTAGCTAGAGCCAATACTCAAGTGTGCCCAAAACGTGAGGATTGAACAGCCTGATTTGAAATATTCGTGGGGCAACATAAGTTTTGACTAAGGACAATATTTGTGTTTCGAGTTCATCCCAATAGGAATGACGTTATAAATGGAATGAATGACATTTAAACATCAATATCGACCGTGAAGGTAGATTTTGCAATTTTGAAGCGGATGACACCACATTTCTTTCCAACGCAAAGAGACATACTTATTACATACATGACACTACACAACTACATCAGAAAAAAAAAACCATCTCCGATTCACTCTTCCAGTAATAAAATGATGGAAATGTTCTTTTGGAGATGAATATCGAACCACAAAATGATATGCGTAAAGTGGAATGAGTATTTGGAGACTTTGAACAAACTATTATGTCCAATTTGGAGACTTCCACCATAAAACCTTTTGAACAAAATATCAACTTGATCGAAAACTTCGACATGCCCCAATAAATTTTCAAACTAGAATTTTTGTTCACACCTGCTCTCCGTATTACTTCGCTCTTAATCGAAGTTGTTTGAAAAATATTTTATGGTTGCCCCAAATAGAATTTTCAACGGAAAGCAGAATTTTTAATTTCATTTGTTTCGTATGTCCACTTGAGATTTGGATGTGCGAGAAGAAATTGCCGCCACACTTATACATGCAAATCATTAATTTTTTTATTTGTTTTTTTTTTTTTTAAAAAAATTTTATTTTAAATTTATGAATAATGATATTTTAATTTTCTATTAAGTACTTTAATTTATTTAAATTAAATAGAATAATTTTATTTTCATTTAATAAAAAATAATTTCTTTATAATGTAAAACATTTCTAAGTAGGAGATAGGGGCAAATGTGTCAAATTAACATATTTAAGACGTTTCAAATGTTTGTTAACAAACAGGTTGTTTCAAATTCAGTACTTGATTTTCAGACTTCAGCCATAATTACCAAACAAGTTTTTCGACTTTAGATTTCAAATTCAGCTTTATACTTCAGATTTAACAAATGGGGCCTTAATCAATCCTAACCTCTGATTTGTGGATGCTTGTTTGATGAAATCTTGTAAAGAGACGGTCAAAATAACATAAAATTTTCATTCATGATACTTGTAGATTGAACATGCTCTTGGAAGTCATCACCGCATCCATTCAGCTCTTCGCGTGGGAAAGCAGATCGGGTTAATTCTTCTACTTGCATTTGCAGCATTGCATCTCCTCATCTAGCAGATCAACGGCTGGATCTTCCACCCATTATACCTATGTTGCCTCTTCATTATGTCATTGACCAACAATAGAGCTAGCTCTGATAGCACATTCAAGAAAACAAAATAAAGAAAATATGGTCACTAGATATCATATTAATGTTGTCTGCGGAATACAAATAGGCATATAAGATTTGATCTGCTGATCATGGTGGCCCCATCATGGATGTGGCCATATCCCCAAATCACTCAGGTCAATCCAATGAATAACCTAAATTTACTAGATTTGAGGAAACAAATGCCCTGTCTGAAAAGACGTCGACCAAGGTCTACATTCGGTGCTTAAATCCAGTGGTTAGCATTTGCCCAACCTGCCATCTCTTGATATGGTCAAATCAATAAAGAAGCCTTGCTTGACCAAAGCTGCAAGACCCTCGCAGGATAAGCTTTTAAAACAATTTTTTTTTAAAAAAAATACCTGAGGGCCTGTTTGGGTGCCACTTCAAAATGCGCTACTCTCATTTTTACTAAATACTAATTATGCATTTGAGATCATATTTTATATGATTTATGGATTATCAAGATTATTTTTAATCTCAAAAAATCTATAATACATCATTACATTAACTATAGTTCTAAAACTCATAAACTCGAAATGTAACTCATCCGAATCAACTCAACTCTACAAGCTTTGAGCCGAGTCCCTTGGAAACTCGATGGTGAGTCTGACTCGGTCAAGACTCATCAAGTCATCTCAAATCTACATGACTCCACAGGGTTTGGCTGAGTCAACTGACAATTATTACAAAAAAAGTTAAGTTGCTTAAGAGGAACCGGAATAGGCAGAACATGTTACCAATGAACTAGGCAGTGCATTTACATTTTATAATAGGTATTTATTTTACTTTTTATTTCCATTTTCTGAAAATCTTGAAATTTCTCCCCCAACTAGATACTATAAAATTTATTATTAAATATCAGGCCGAGTCAATTGAAGACTTGGTTGAGTCTTTAAGTTGACCAACCGGGCTAGATATCGAGCCGAGTCGAGTTTTTGACTAGTAACTAAAGTGAGATGAACTCATTTTTTAAGTATCACCCAATCAGGCACTGAATTCGGAAACCTCCTAAGACACTGCCCTTTAACAGAAACCAAGGGTTCAAATTCCAATTAACAGAACTCCCCAACTGCTGAAGACCAAACTGCATCTATTCATTTCCAAACTATAGCTTCTTTACAGCGTAGGTAGATACTGGGCAAGGATAACAGCTTACTTCCCCCTTACCCAAAAGAAAACTATTTTTCATCATTTTACACTGCAAGTATGGATATGACGCTCTATTCCTTTCCCTTGAGTGATCTGTAACAGTTCTTCAGCTCATGCCACAAGAGAAGCAGCGTATCGGAATCATCCTCGTCCAGATCGCATCCATTGATCCTAGAAACGGCCAATATAGTCTTCAGCCATTCCTCGTGGAGAGTTGAAAACTCCGACCTTCCTTCACTCGACTTGAAATTCTCTCCGATAGACCTTCTCATTGCTCGACTAGCTTTTGATGCAGCTTCAACCACCCACTTCGGGATCCCGGCCATGAGTGCGACTTGCAGCCCATAGCTCTCTGGACAGGCTCCTGAAGTGAGCTTGTAGAGGAAAATCAGCTCCTGGTTGCCCATAGAGGAGCTTCCATTTCTCTGATTGAAAGCACAGGCCATGTGTTGAAGGCTCACATGAGGGTGAGAAGCAAACTCCTTTGTGAGGGGGTGATAGTGAGTGGCGAACAGAAGACGGCATTGGACTTTTTCAATGAGATGGCGGAATACCTGGAAAATAGAATATAAAATGATTCGGAGCAAAAGCATGCAAGAAAGATCACATACCCTAGAGACTTCTCTACAATTAGAACATTATTTGGAAAATGTTAACTCTCTGACAGGCAGTGGATCTCTGAAAATTGAGATTGTAAAATAATCCTGATCTTGCAGGCCCTGTGCCGCCACATCAGCTATCTTGACAATTTGCGGAGAAGTCCCTACAAAATCAATAACTAAGGAAATTTCATCAGAAAGTGAACATTCCATCATCTCAAATTTTGAAGGACTTTCCTTTCTGATAAGCAAAAGCTGATGTGGTATTTTAAGGCCTGTAAAACCACAATTATCTGGAAAGCTTCTTTTTTTTTTTTCTCCACAATCTGGTGTCCGACTGAAACCTCAAACCACAATAGTGAATTTGTTATTTTCTTTGATTAATAAGGACAGAAAGAAATGCAGCAACAAGGCAGTCTTCTGGTTGGAAAAAGATAGGAGGTCCCCTATTTAAGTAGACTCCAAACTGGTCCTCTTTTCTGTATAGTTGAACAGGCCTATTGTGATAATTGGCATAATTTCTTCATGTTGTTGGATTGGGATGCTTCGGCACCACCTCAGATGTTAGTACATAGTAATTAAGGGGTATGTCCATGAGATGTGCTGTCTTTACACAATCACTAGCTAAAGAAATTGGTGTACAACTGAAAAGTGGTGGGGCATGGCGTGTTTTTGTGACACTTCATTTCAGCAGCCAATGTGGGACAATAGTCCGCGGTGAATATAATTTGGACTACTAAATCCGACCTCGTGTCGGAAAATCTAGTGATTTTAATTGACCTTAAGCTCTTTGATAACATTAAACACATGCTAAACACACCCTTAAACATGCATTCATTAGTGCATACATGCCTGTACACACACATGTACCATACATACAGAACATACTTACATACATAATGCATGCATGCATATGCATCTAACTGAAGTTATGGCCCTTGATAGAATGGCATCACAGAAAAGGATTCATGAAGCTGACCCCAGTTGGTTGGAACAAGGCTTAGATGATGATGATAGATATGCATAACACGCGCACGTGCGAGCATGCACACACACACACACACACAAAAACATCCTATATGCTCATACTGCCAATTTAGGTTTCCCAGCTTCACCATATTGGACAGTGGAATCCATATATTTAACTTCCTGAAGGTGGTCCAGTAAATATTCTTCCTTTATTTTCAACTATCTGAAAATCTTTACAAAAACATCGATGGGCAAGACAAATCAATTTCTAGGAGTCCTAGGAAAAAGAGAAATCTAAAGTTAAAGATTGATACAGTCATATGGTAAAAAGGTTAACAACTCCCATGCTATCTAATTTACATAGCCATCTTGGAGAAAAATCACTAGAACATAGACAAAGAAGCAATGCTAGAAGAGGTAAAACGCTCACTGCATAGGCAATTGCATATCCATCAAATGTGCTTGTTCCTCGGCCGAGTTCATCAAGCAGAACTAGAGAATCTTGAGTGGCATTTTGAAGAATTGATGCTGTCTCCGAGCATTCAATAAAAAAGGTACCTACAAAGGAAACTCACATTAAATGTTAGGTTGGTACTTTTGGTCTGTTGACATCTGAATAACATCATAAACGCCTCCCTCCCTAGATCGGCTGACTTCTAAATATCTGTGGAATTAGCAGACCTCCATAGTGTAGAAAGAGATGCTTGTCTCCTACATGTGCAGGACATGTAATTAAGGTGAACATGGAGAATTACACAGATTTTGGATAAGGGTCGCACATATCGCTATGAGCTGTGAATGATTGCAATTACATTGTGAATATGTGATTAGATAGTAAATAGCTATTATTAGTAAATGAATTATCTTTAAATGTGGAAACAATCAAACTGGCTGATCATACGACTCCCTTTTCTCTCTCTTATTCTCCTTTCCTAATACTATATCAAGTAGGACTAAGCACAAAATAATCCACATGACAAATAGTTCAATAAACCATTGATCCATAAGGTAGAACTCACTCTCGCCCGTCATGATTCGATCAGTTGCACCAAGCCTTGTGAAGACAATATCCACAGGTGATAGAACACACATTTCACAAGGAACATAACAGCCCAACTACAAACAAAGATTAGAAAGAGGATCAAATCACAATCTTCAGAAACTTCACACTACTTATGGATGTTACATGTGAATAATCCAACTTGCCCAGTTATAAACATTAGCACAAACCTGGGCCATTATAACAGCCAGACATGTTGCACGCAGAAGGGTTGATTTTCCACCCATATTTGGTCCAGTCAGCAGCAACGTTCGAGGGCAGTAGCCTGCTGGACCTTCGCCAAGATATATGTCATTCGGGACGGGATCACCCCCATTCTCTCCAATAGCATATGGATGCCATAGGCCCTTGACCTTAAGTATCGATCCTCCAGTTTCTTGGATTGAAAGCATGGAAGTGGAATTGGGAGGCAAAAGAACAGGCCTGCACATACACCCACGAGAAGAATTTGCAATGACTGCAAAAGATCGTAGCACATCAACACGGCTGAGGGCATGGATGATTTGAGTCCATTGAGAACTTTTTTCGACAAACAACTCGACAAGAATGGATAGTGTTTCAGCATCTGAATCTTTTATATCATGATCCTGGAAGCAGATGTGAATCAGTGGTAAGTTATGAACTGGTATTTTTGTAGTCACCTTGTGCAAAGAAGTAAAGCAAGAGTATTATAGACTGAAAGCACATGGAACTGCAATTTTGAGAAGCTAAAGAAGGCAAAATGGAAAAAATAGTAATAATGATGAAGAGAAAAAAGAAGACAATAGACAAAGCTTTCGTAGACAAGAAAATTTGGTGTAATTATTTTACGAACAATAATCAATTTGCAGACTATATGCACTATTATTAACTAAATATCCCTTACATCACATCCACTCAACTCTACAATACAAAACCATAGCAATTTATTGCACAAATGATAAACTAGGGATTTTGACTGCATGAAATTAGGATTTTACCAAATAATGACTCTACAAATAGACATGCAGGGAAGTGCTTTTTGAGCAGTGAAATTACCATAATGCCCACCGTATACTTTTTTCTTTAGAAAGTGGTAAAGTGGAGAAATGTGGGGCCCATGTGATATTGCATGACATCCAACCCATCCAATAGCTGTAATCTAGCATGATTTTCAGAATGCACATGCAGCCCATCAGGTGATTCAATCAAAAAGATTTTTGGGTTCATGTCATTATCATAGTTGGTTGCATATTTTTGACAGGTTAGATGTCATAAACATGACATGGGCCCCAAAAAGCACTGCCCAAGTATTTTTATTTGTGGGGGAGTTCTTTGGTAAATTTGGGATTGATGAGGAATTTTCCTGTAAAAATCACTATAAACTATGAGATCCTGGAAGACCATTGATGTCTTAAACTCCACAAGATCTCGAAGGCCATTCATGTATCATGATTTCTGTTAGACTCTTTGAGTTTCTTGCAAGGATGGGACTGCTATAAAGAAAGATGCCAATAGGTGTTACAACTTCAGATTGAGAATATCTAACAAGGAGTGTGGCTGTCACAAACGAATTAGGTGCTGAAGATAAATAACAAAAGGTCCTAAATGAGGTTTGGTCACTGATTTACGCAGCATTGCCTCACTTCAACTAGCAAACAAAACAATTCAAACTGAATCTGCCATAGCATTGCCTCACTTCAACTAACGAACAAAGCATTTTACTCAATTAAATGTTGTGTTATGGAAAGTTGTGCATTCCACAATTGAGGGGACTTGTTCTTAAATAATTGTCATTTGTTTAGCCAAATATCTTAATCTAAAAACAAACAAACAAACACGCATGCACACATGCATATTTTGAAAGATACTTTCACATATATTATGAAAGCCCTAATGAGAATAGAGGAGAGGCTAGGGGCTTCACAACCTTGTAAGCCTTCCCTCTCTTTTCTCTTGCTTCTCATATTCTCTCTTTCTCCTTCTCAATCTAACTCTCAAGGAACATTGTATTAGAACTGAAAAAGATCCAATATAGTGTTGGCGTGAGCTGTTATAATAGAAAAATTATAGGAATCTGTTTTTAATGTAAAATCCCATACTTCAAGGGTCAACCATGATTTCAGCCACAGACATTGTATAGCCTAGAATAGCTCCCTAAAATTCCTCTCTGTATCTATATACATTGTACTCAGTTCTAAAGGAAATATACGAAAAAAAAGAAGAAAAGAAAATCCTTCCAGGTCAACATGGTATCAGAGCGGGTTCATAAGACCTCTACTCAAACCACCTCGTGACCAGAAAAAACCTCAGAGAATCCATGGCGGAATCCACTGATCTGATGCAACATCTCAACCCCCAAAAAGAATCCATTCTTTCCAACTTGACGACCAAGATGATGGAAGCCTTGACCAGATCCCAGACCTCTCCACACCCACCGCCTGCTGATTCTTCGACTGCTCCAATCGGCATCAAGTTGGATGGATCCAACTATGCCTTATGGTCCTAGGTTGTTAAGATGTATATCTCTGGGAAAGACAAGTTGGGATTTATCAATGGAGACTCTCCCCAGCCTCCGGAAACTGATCCATCTTTCAGGAGGTGGCGAACCGAAAATTCCATTGTCAAGGGATGGTTGATCAATTCGATGGACTCTTCCTTGATCGCTAATTTCATTCGCTTCCCAAGTGCAAAACAGGTTTGGGATTCTGCTGCTATAACCTATTTTGATGGGATAGATACGTCTCAAGTTTATGATCTTCGGCGTCATGTGACTCACATGAATCAAGCTGGCGGATCCATTGAAAAATACTACAACGATCTTTAAGGCTTGTGGCGAGAAATCAATTTTCGTCGTCCTAACCCAATGGAATGCGCTGGTGACATCTAGAAATACAATTCAATTCTACAGGAAGATCGAGTTTATATCTTCCTCGATGGATTGGATGACCGGCTGGATAAGACTCAGAGTGATGTGCTCCAGTTAAAACCATTCCCTACGGTTGAACAGGCCTATGCTCATGTCCGACGGGAAGATGTCAGGCATATGGTAATGACATCAGGTGCAGATACTTCTCCTGGAGTGGTTATGGCATCCAAAGGGATCAAGGCAGGTCACGACCATACACCACAACAAACAGGGGTTCTTTCTCTGAGCAGGGGAAAGTCAAATCCATCCTCTAAATCCAAGGCTCCATCTGATGGCGTGAAATGTACTCACTGTGGCAACACCAAACATACCCGTGAAACTTGCTTCAAGTTACATGGGTATCCAGATTGGTGGCATGATCTTCAGGCTCGAAAAAAACGTGAAGCTCCCATTACTGATAACGGCACGGGGAGAGCTGCCATGGTCATTGGTGAACCTTCGCTATCCCTCACCTCCCATGTCGAATCTTCACATAATCCAGGTAATTGTAGTAACGCACTTCATAGCTCTCACAGTGATGATGACAACTGGATTCTCGACTCTAGGGCTACAGACCACATGACATTTGATTCCAATGATTTCTCTCATACAACTCCGCCAAGACGAAGTTGTGTTGCTAATGCTAATAGGATCACTTATCCAGTTACAGGGGCTGGAACTGTGACTCTATCTCCTTCTCTTTCGTTATCTCATACTTTACTTGTTCCATCTCTTTCCAATAAACTGATGCCTGTAAGCCAAGTTACCGCAGATCTCAATTGTGTGGTATTAATGTATTCTACCTTTTGTCTCCTTTAGGATATTCTCACCAAGGACATAATTGGGCGTGGTACTAAGAGGGGGGGATTATACTACGTGGATAACTTCAGTCCAGGCAGAGCCAATCACATGCACCATACGGTTAGCAATAAGGAAAGACAGATTTGGCTATGGCACCATCGCTTGGGACATCCATCATTTGGGTATTTGAAGCACTTATTTCCAGATTTATTTTCCAATATAACGCACTTAAAATTTAAATGTAATACTTGCATTTTAGCCAAGAGTCATAGGGTGTCTTATCCTGTGAGCATGAATAAAAGTGCGGTTCCTTTTGCTTTAATACATTCCGATGTGTGGGGACCTTCCCCAGTAACTACGTCGTCTGGTCATCGTTGGTTTGTGATTTTTGTCGATGATTGCACTCGAATGACATGGCTTTACTTACTGAAACACAAAGATGAAGTATTTGGGGTATTTCAATCTTTTCATATAATAGTTCAGACACAATTTTCTGCTAAGATTTAGATCCTCCGTTCTGACAATGGAGGGGAATATGTTAATCAACAATTTCAGGCATACTTTCATAGTCATGGTCTTCTCCATGAGAATTAGTGTTCTCAGACCCCACAACAAAATGGTATTGCCGAAAGGAAGAACCGGCATATCTTAGAAACTGCACGTGCTTTATTGATCGGGGCACATGTGCCTAGTCGCTACTAAGATGATGCCGTCGCCATGGCCGTGCATTTACTGAACCGTATGCCTACAAAAGTCCCTAACATTTCAGACTCCATTAAAGGTTCTTTCTAATCATGTTCCATTACCTGCTGTTTTGATGATTCCTCCCCGAATTTTTGGTTGTGTTGCTTTTGTTCACCTTTATAAGAATCAACGAACTAAGTTGGATCCGTACGCAGTCCGGTGCCTATTCTTGGGGTATGGCTTACATAAAAAAGGGTATCGGTGTTACGATCCCATCACCAAACGTACCTACATCACCATGGATGTTACTTTTCTAGAGTCCGACACCTTTCAATCATCGGCATCTAATTCCACTCTTTAGGGGGAGCTCCGAGATGAAGAACAGAATTGGTTGGGTGGTGAAGGGCATGTTGAAGACAATCCAGCACATCCGATTGATGGAAATGACATGATAGAACCAGATGTTCAGACCTCTTCAAGAGTTGATATGTATCCAAAAGTTGAACCTATATCATCGGCAAATGCAGAATCTGAAGATGAATCCCCCCACTCAGTACTCGACGACCCTCCTTCCGAGAATATTCCTGAGGTAAGCTCTCCTACCACACCTTTACATACTAATGTCATGGATACATCTACGGGTTATGTTCTACCTTTCAGACACAATCGTGATAAGCCACCAAATCGATTCTCTCCGGACGTAGAAGAAAGACGATCCAAGTATCCAATAGCCAATTATGTGTCTACTCAAAGGTTATCCGAACCTCTCAGAGCATTTGCACATACACTTTCCTCGTGTCATATTCCCAATAGCGTTGAAGAAGCTTTATCAGATCCAAAGTGGGCTCAAGCTATAAAGGAAGAATTGGAGGCTCTGCAGAAAAATAAAACATGGGCATTAGTCGTACTACCTGAAGGAAAGAAGACAGTGGGGTGCAAGTGGATTTTCTCCATTAAATACAAAGCGGATGGGTCCATCGATTGATATAAGGCAAGGCTGGTGGCAAAGGGGTATACACAGACATATGGCATAGATTATCAGGAAACTTTCTCACATGTAGCCAGACTAAATACTGTTAGAGTTCTTGCAGCAAATTTAGATTGGCCGTTGCACCAGCTTGACGTAAAAAATGCCTTCCTCCATGGCGATCTCGAAGAGGAGGTTTATATGGACATTCCACTAGGATACACTGCTTCCTTAGAGGCAAAGATTGCATGTAAGCTACAATGAACATTGTACGGATTAAAACAATCACCTCGGGCATGGTTTGGTTGGTTTAGTTCGGCTATGAGAAAATATGGTTTTCAACAAAGCAATTCGGATCATACACTCTTCCTAAAACATCGATTAGGAAAAGTGACAGCTCTAATAGTCTATGTAGACGACATGATTATTACAGGGGATTACGCAGAAGAGATCTCTAGACTCCAAGAGAAATTGTCAACCGAATTTGAAATGAAGAACCTGGGAGGGCTTAAGTATTTTCTGGGGATTGAAGTAGCCAGGTCGAGACAAGGCATATTTCTTTCTCGAAGAAAATATGTACTAGACTTACTATTAGAAGTAGGATTACTAAAGTGTAAGCCAGCTGATACTCCAATTGGTCAAAATCATAAACTTGGAGAATAGTCAGATCAGGTGGCAGTAGACAAAGAGAGGTATCAATGGTTAGTTGGTAAGCTCATCTATTTATCTCATACTCGCCCAGATATTGCTTATGTTGTAAGTGTAGTGAGTCATTTCACGCACTGTCCTAGCGAAGACCATATGGATGCAGTAATTCGGATTCTTCGTTATTTAAAGTCCTCTCCTGGAAAAGGGCTTATGTTCTCAAAGAATGATCATTTGAATGTTGATGGCTACACGGACGCTGATTGGGCAGGAAATATTTCCGATAGGAAATCCACATCGGGCTACTTTACATTTGTAGGAGGAAATCTTGTTACATGGAGAAGTAAGAAGCAAAAAGTAGTGGCATTATCCAGTAGCCCAAGTCCTTCTCGGAAAAGAGGCTTATGTTTCGAATGATCATTTCAATGTCGATGGTGGGCAGGAAATATTTCGGATAGGAAATCCACATCGGGCTACTTTACATTTGTAGGAGGAAATCTTGTTACATGGAGAAGTAAGAAGCAAAAAGTAGTGGCATTATCCAGCGCTGAAGCTGAATTCCGAGGAATGGCTAAGGGTCTTTGCGAACTTCTTTGGCTTAAAAGGTTGCTAGCTAAGATTGGCTTTGCTCCTAGCGTTGAAATGAACTTGTTTTGTGATAACAAGGCAGCCGTCGACATCTCCCATAATCCTATCCAGCATGATCGCACCAAGCACATTGAGGTGGATCGGCATTTTATCAAACAGAACCTTGAAGAAAAAATTATTCGGTTCCCATTTGTCAAATCAGAAGACCAGTTGGCGGATATACTCATGAAGGTAGTGTCCACAAGGAACTTCTACGACTCACTTAACAAGTTGGGCATAATAGATATCTATGCACCAACTTGAGGGGGAGTGTTGGCGTGAGCTGTTAGAATAGAGAAATTATAGGAATCTGTTTTTAATGTAAAATCCCATACTTCAAGGGTCAACCACGATTTCAGCCATAGACATTGTATAGCCTAAAATAGCTCCCTAAAATTCCTCTCTGTATCTATATACATTGTACTCAATTCTAAAGGAAATATACAAAAAAAAAAGAAGAAAATCCTTCCAGGTCAACATATAGTGTTTCCTTTTCTTTCACTTTCTTGTATCCCACTATCATATATTAGTGCAAATGCTATTTTTTCTAAAATGGTAAGAGAAGTTTGAGAAAATTTAAAAGAGATGTATTCGGGTGAGAAGAATTTGACTCATATAAACGAGTTACTTCAAAACATCTTTGCACTTCAATGAGGGGATAAGAGTGTAGGCGAGTATTATTCGGTGTTGCGGGGTATGTGGGAAGAACTGAATGTATACCAACCCTTTCAACTGATTATGAGATCACGAGAAGGCAGTAAGAGGAATTTTGCATCACCAAATTTCTTTCTAGTCTTCGTCCTAAGTATGAACTTGTGCGAGCTCCAATTCTTGGTGGTAGTGAAGTTTCATCTACTACAAATGCATTTACCTGTGTTCAGCATGCAGGTTAGAGTAAATACTCCAAGTTCATCTTCATCTGATTGATCAACATTTTGTTTCTTTCACACACACACACACACACACACACACACACACATGAGTGTGTAATCAACCATGCACAATACACACAACCAACCATTCATCCATTGATTTATACATTAAACCCATCCAACCTTGATTTATACACAACCAACCAAATCTCAGTCATCATCGAATGGTGTCAAAAACCTGCCCAAGTATGACCAGTAGCTTACATCTTAAATCAGCCCAATTCACTTTTGACTGTTGATTTGTGAACCGAATCTGTCCACTCATGGCTGTTAACTTGTGCATCAAATCTGTCCAATTCGGACCATTAGATTGGGTGTTGAACCTGTCCAACATTGACCATTGATTTGGACCTAAAACCTACCTAATTGTAACTATTGATTAGTGTACGAAAACTGTCCACCTAAGATCGCTGACCACTGCCCTAAATCTGTCCACTGGTGACCATTGAATTGCACTTCAAATCTGTACACTAGTTCACGTGTGAATCCCTCAAAATAGTCCCTTGAAATCATGTGTGCACAGCCCATGTAAACCTAACCGTCTATTCAACTCATCCATCTGTCCGTATGTGTATACAACTACCCATCCAACCATGTATCTATCCATCCATCCACGCATGTATAAAGGATACGTGCATGCATCGATCCATTCATTCAGCTATCCAAACATCCATGCATGTACATGTGTACACCATGAAGCATGAAAGAACCAAAGAGGAGGAATGAGAGAGAGATGAGAGAAAAATGCGAGTGAGAGAGAGTGTTTGGAACAAGAGAGAACGTGTGATCTCTCTATTTTCTTATACAATATATATGTAGGGTTTCTTTTTAGTACATCATAACAATCCACTTTATACAATATTTGCAAATAAGGCCACTAATATCATATTTACAGAAATGACCCTACTAACTTAATATTCCAACACTCCCCCTCAAGTTGGTGTATGAATATCTGTCATACCCAACTTGCCAGAGATTTCTTGTAACATGGGAGAGCTGAGAACCTTTGTAAACATGCTTGCCAGTTGTTTTGTAGATTTGACAAATCTAGTAACCAGTAATCTAGAGGATATCTTCTCTCGAATGAAATGTATATCAACCTTAATGTGTTTAGTCCGCTCATGAAAGACTGAGTGTAGCGTCCCAATTTTTGGTAGCCAATTAAAAGCAAGCCTAAGCACATATATCTATCTCATGAAGAATACAGTGAAAACTTAAACACAATGAATTGATATAAATAGGAGTAATTAAATTTTGTTAACACCCCGACCTTTTCAATACCCGAGTATTGAAAGTTTTTGAGTGTTAGCATGAAAATTTAACTTAATATGTACTTATGTACAATATCAATTTAGCTATCCTAACCCTACATCTATTCTCCAACATGAATCTGACCATTAAGAATGACCCTCATTCATAAATCAAGTCATCTGACCGTTGATCACGCGATTTGATATATGTACCTGCCTTTGACTAAATCGGTGAATAACTCTTTATCTATAATGATTTAGATGTAAGTTCTTTTGTAAAGATTGTTTAGAAATGGGCATATAACCATTTAGAACCATTAGATTTCTCAAAACTCTTAGATCAATAATAATTACGAAAATGCCATTAACCTAGACCCTTGAATTCTAGATTTCATGGTTCCCATGATCTGTTTGATGAGAAATTTTATACCATGCCTAATTATCATAAATCAACCGTACATGTCGAATTTCAACCCTTAGATCATGGTAAACTAGCTACTTGACCTCTACATCCGTCTGTACACTTATCAGATCAATATTATGATTCGTTCATCTTGTTCACCCTATATGAATATGCTTAACCCGCCATTAGAATTACAATCTCAAGAACTTACACATGTGAACAAATCAATCGAATCTAACGGTATGCATGTCCTACCCCTAATCACTCTAGAAACCCGCTTTATGTCCATCCATTTACGAAACTAACCGTACATCCACCTACATACATGGTTGGAGTGTTAACAATTAAGTTCCCTTATTTTTAGCAAGTTATATGACCATCCGTCATGTTTGGATCCGCCAAACAAACCACACGAACATCACGGTAAACCGATCATCATGAAGATCTTAAGGTTTAGGTCCAAACTACCTGGTAACTTGTCAGTTAGAGGTGTACATATGTTATTTTGAATTACGGGATGTGTTAGCCACTAAATGAGCATCTTGGTCATCCTTGATAGATCAGGGCCCAAATTTAACCAGTTGAGGGGGTGTGTAAAATAACGTTCACCCGTCAAACTGCACTTTGTTTAGAGGGTGAAGTTACGAGATACGGACGACAGAAGTCTGGACTAGAGAAAAGAGTAAGATTGTAATTAAAAACCCATTCTCATGTATAGCTCTTAACCAATCCATTTACGGAAGTTTCCTTTCGGGTGAATTACCACCAATACACGGTTACAACGTGTGGCCCACCTAGGACTTAGATGTGTCCCATATTTGAGCCCATGGCCAAACATGACCTTGTAAACGTGATGAATGGAGTGGATTTCTCACCAAACATCACATTGGACCCCTCCTTTACCCAACTGGTCATAAAATCAAGAGGTTACGTGCAATCACTGCCATGCACGTAACTCCCCATAATGGCTTGGTTCAACGGTGAACCTAAAACCCGCGTTGATTAATGGTGTGGCCCACTCAGAACCTGGATCCACTCCATCTTTTGGCCCATAACCTAACACAACCCTGGGAAATTGATGGAGTGGGTTGTACGAAAACTGATCGTAGTGGACCCTGCCTATCCCGGACAATCCAAACTGAATAGCATTCTTCCGCATATTGTAAAAACGGCAACCAAGAATAGGGTACAATAAGGAGTTTTACCCCAATATCCATGATCCATATGTGGGCTACCCGATCAATGGATCCGCCCTAAATTCAGGCACATGGGTAAACATGAGGCGAGGAAACTCATGAAGGGTGTGGATTTCCCAAAGGCACATCGTAAGTAGATCCCACATGATCCAGTCGGACCCAAAATCGATACCCATTTTGCGGTAACAACGTTCAGAGAAAACATGGCTAGCGGAAGTCTCACCACCAAACTCCCAAATTGGATAGGTCAATGAGATCTGAGTCGTCCGAACCCCAAACCCCAGGTGCTGGAATTCCGACCACTCCCTGACAAGAAGAAGAGATGGAAAGGGAATGGAAACTCGGCATTCATCCATCTTTCACGCAGGCTTCACGCAAGCCTGCCATTTCTTGCAAAAACAACTTCCGCATGTATCAAGTCTCTGCATCCAGGCCATCGATCTGGTGGGCCAATTGACAACAACAAACCGATCTGAGACGTTCAGGCCATTAACTGACCGAGCCTACAACAGAATCATGAGGGAAGATGGGAAAATTAGAAACTCCCAAACCGCTTTTTGGTACGTGAACAAGGAGGTGCGTAAGGTAAGTCTCCCGATTCTCCCTCGCTGCGTAAACAAGTTGGCGTAAAAGTTACAGCCGATCTAGTGGCTCCCACGCCCTATAAAAACACCGACTCCACCATGAAAGTACAACAAAGAAGAAAGAGAGAGAGAGAGAGAGGGAGAGGAAGAAAAATTCTAGCCGAGTAGCAGTAACAAGAAAAGAGAGAAGGAGAAAAAGAAAGGAAAGGAAAAGAAAAGAAAAGAGAAGAAAAGAAAAGGGAAAGAAAGAAGAGAGAAAGAGAAAGGAAAAGAAAGAAAAAGAAAAGGGAAAGAAAAGAAAAGAGGAAGAAAAAGAAAAGAAAGAGCTGGGTTTCGAGTCAACTCGCTAGTCCTGGACTGAGTAAGGGCCAGATTTGAGTCGAGCTTAAGGTGAGGGTTTTATCCTTTAGGCTTACATTAATTTAAGTTATTATATTTACCTTGCCCTTACATGCCATCCTGTCGTTTTATCTTGCCTTTACATGCTTTCATGTTATTTCTAGCTTGCCTTAACATGACTTCGTGTTACTTTGAATTCTTCTTGCAATTATATGTTTTACTATCAATTATTTGCCATTTGAGATTATAGTACAATGTTGCTTACAAGTGATCTTTCTAAATTTATGTGGGGCCATGGATACAAGCCTTGCCCTTGCCCTATCAAAAATATTTGAGTTGGCCCGGCCACTCGTCTCTTTATTGAGTTGGCCATTGCCACTCTCCTTATTGATGAATCGGCCATTGCCACTCTCCTTATTAAAAAATCGGCCATTGCCGCTTTTTTATTTATTAAGTTGGCCATTGTCACTCTCCTTATTAAAGAATCGGCCGTTGCCGCTCTTCTATTTGCTATGTTGGCCATTGCCACTGTTTGAGTTGAACATTATCTCTTCTCTATATTGGCCTTGTGCTATTTATCTTTAAGGCTTGGGCATGTGTCTTGATATTCCAGAACCTCCATGATTCAGTTTATATTCTCAATAAGTGCAAGTACTATGTTAGGAATTCCTCTACTAGCGATCGAATAAATATCGTGGACATAATGCATTTTTGGTAGCGGCCCTGGGGCGACACATAATTCCATGTTTCATGGGTGATGGTGCACCAGTTGGTGTATGTAAACCGTTCTATATACGTGTTACATCAATTCTTTTCTTTTTGGGAGTTGGATGTTGCAATTAGTTGCTCCAATCCGGGTTGCGTGATTCACCCGGTCATGTGTTGTGTTCGTCTCGGGATAATTGTATAAATCCATGTTAAACGTGGGACACGTTGGCAAATCTCCGTAGTATGCGATGTGGGACGAGTAGGATAACTATAATCGTATTCCACATTGTGGCGATCGCTAAGTGTGATAAACCACATATACTTTACTAGACATGCATCTCATGTAGATTGTTTGTGCATATTGATACCTCTTATAGTTGTGGAGTAGGGGACGTATCAGAACCTTTACATTGCTTTTATGAATCTCTTGAATTACTGTTAATCTTAAAGGATGACCATCACTATGAGTAGGGCATTGACCCTTTCCCAACCGTATAAATGATGCAGGTGATGTATAGCTTGAAGACCTAGAGGACTATCGCCCTGTAAAAGACTATACTGAAAGAATACGAAGATAGTTTTATTATTTAGTTTTATACTTCCACTACGAACTCGATTAATGTAATCAACTTCCATTGAGAAGGCATTTGATTATTTATTGAATTTCTTTACTCTGATGAAATAATCAATCCAGTCGATTTTATTCTTGTGAATGTTACCTTCATGAATGTATTTGGATGTGATCTAAATGAAAAAAAAATAATAATAATAAGGTGCAATTTTTAAGGCATCCAATTTATACATTATTAACACTCGATTTTCTTGGACACGAGTATAAACTCTGGCCATGAAAATTTGGGGCGTTACACTGAGCCAGACGCAATATGGATGGGATCCTGATTGTCACAATATAGAGGAATAGTTGAGGTAATAGGGAAACCCGGTTCCATCATAATGGATCTCAGCCACAAGAGTTCACAAGCCCCATGAGCCATAGCTCTATACTCTGCTCCTGCACTGGATCGAGATACGACTACTTGTTTTTTACTTCTCCACATAACCAAGTTGCCACAAACGAATGTGCAATAACTAGAAGTAGACTTTCTGTCCATTGAGCATCCTGCCCAGTCAGGAATATTAACATGTCCATGATTCATTTAAAGAATACCACGTCATGGACATGACTTCGACTATCTCAATATGAGATGTACAACATCCAGATGAGGCACCTTTGGTGAGTGCATGAATTGATTGACAATACTTACAGCTTGAGCAATGTTCGGTCTTGTAATCGTCAAGTAGATCAATTTTCCAACTAATCTTTGATACATACCCAGATCTGTCGTACTCTCACCTCCAGATGCATGCAACGAGTGCTTCTGGTCCATAAGAGATAAAGCTAGACGAGCACCTAATTTCCCAGTCTCACTCGGTAGATCAAGAGTATACTTTCTTTGGGATATGAAGATGCCTTTAGATGAACGGGCAATTTCAATCTCTAGAAAGTACTGCAATGGACCCAGATCTTTGATCTCAAATTCTTTACTCAACTTGTGCTTAACTTGATCAATAAACTCCCGAGTCATCCCCAGCCACAACAATGTCATCCACGTAGACAAGCGTAATAGTTCTGCCTTCTTCTCGAGTATGAATGGAGATTGTATGATCTATCTAACATCTTCTGAAGCCAAAGAGGAGAATAGCAGCACTAAATCTAGCAAAGTAAGCTCTGGGAGATTGCTTAAGGCAATAAAGAGTCTTTTCAACTTACACCCCTTCCCAAACTCCCCCTGGAGCTAAAAACCCAGAGGGCAGATCCATATACACTTCTTCTACGATATCGTCATGAAGAAAGGCATTTTTAACATTAAACTGGAATAGAGGCCAATCAAGATTGGCAGCCAAGGAAATAATCAAGCGAACCGAATTCAACTTTGCCACGGGTGAGAAGGTTTCATTGTAATCAACCTCGAAATATTGTGTGTAGCCTTTAGCCACTAGACGAGCTTTATAACGCTCAATATATCTATCGACTCGATACTTTATGGAGAACACCCACTTGCATCCAATTATACTCTTACTTGGAGGTAATGGAACAAGATATTAAGTGCCATTTTTATGAAGCGCACCATTTCTGCTTCCATTGCTTGCTTCCAAGTAGGGAATGAAAGAGCCTCAAGCACTGATTTAGGAATAGTGAAAGAGGAAAGGGCAGCCAAGAACGCATGATATGATGGTGTAATAGACTCATACGAGACAAAATTAGAAATAGGATGCAATGTGGGATGATGACTATGAGTGCGAGAAGCAACAGGGTGGAGATTGTTGTCTAATGTCTTAAATCCGTCTGTAACAGGGTCTGTTGATGGCATCAACATCTGAATCGAGTGGTATGTCGATGTTATCGACATATGCTCGATCCCATTAAGAAAACCCAAAAAAAATCCTAATTGATTGCTGGACAAGTTTGTAGTTGCTACTTGATGGCATCGAAGGTGGTTTCGATGTCATCGACTGGTCCTCGATGGCTATCGATGCCATCGCAAGTCCCATCGAAGGCGCGCGCAGAACTGCGTAAGTGTGCGATTTGTTTCATGTTCCAGTTATGGTAGTATATATATCGAGTATAATCGGGATTAGGGTAAGGTTAGGGTTCTCTAAGACGTGCTTAAGGGTTTGAGAGTGTTTTGGAGAGAAAAAGGCTAGGGCGTTTCCTCTTGGGGCTTTGATTGCTAAGCTTTCATCTCTTGTAACTTCATTTTTCATAGTGCATTCTCGCTTTGTGTTGTAGTTCTTCCCCGCAAGGGTTTTTCCATTTAAATTCAGATTGTACTCTAGTTGGATTTGCTTGTGCGATTGTGATTAATTTGTTTGATTCCTCTCTGTGTGCTTATGGGAGTCCCAACAATGGTGTCATCAGCAATGACGTGTACCAATGAGAAGGGAGGGCACGAAAATTGCCTATGCCTTCAACCCAGACGATCAGCACTAAATTCGAAAACCCTTTAACATGCGTGAGCAATTGCCTGTGACCATGTGCGAGCAATTGCCTGTGACCATGTGCACAAAGATATCTCCGCGCCCGAGCTATGTGGGGTCCACGGGAGATGTCCTTGACAAATCCACTCCGTCCATCTGTTTTGAAAGACCACAATAGGACATGATTTAAAAAATCAAGAAAATCCAAAGCACAGATAGGCCACACCAAAAATAAATAAATAAATAGTGGGAACCACGATGTCCACCGTTGAAACCTTCCTAGAGCTAACCATGATGTTTATATGCCATCCAAATCGTTCATAGAATTATTACCACTCAAATTAAACTGTAGGAACAAATATCATCCCGATACGAAACTTCTGTCACTACCAAGTGTTCAATCCCCACGGTTCTGTGTGGTATGGCCCACATGAGTTTTGGATCTACCTGATTTTTAAAATCCTATCCTATTGCAGTCTATTGAAAACAGATGGACGAAGTGGATTTGTCACGAATATCTCTATGGGCCCCACACAGCCTAAGCACAAAGATATGGTCACACACGATTGCTCCCCTAACCTGCTATGGCAGGAGAGCCTTTAACTTAAATGTTGTTTGCATAAGGTTCTTTGTAGGCCCGACCAAGATGTATTTGTTTTATCCATGTCATCCATCCATTTTTCAAGATCATTTTAGAGCATGAGCCTAAAATGACACAAATCCAGATCTTAGGTGGACCACATCATTAAAAAACCAGGGTGATTCAATGAACACCATTAAAAACTCCAAAGGGGGGGGGGGCATAAAAGTTTTAGATGAAGTTGTACCTATGTTTTCCCTTCATCCAAGTCTGTGCGACTTAATCAACAAGTTGGATGGAAAATAAACATTACTGTGGGCCCGAGAAGTTTTTTTTTTTTTTTTTTAATGGTGGGAGTTCAATCACCATTGTTTTTGGTGTGGTCCACCCGAGATTTAGATCTGCCACATTTTTGGGCTCATGCCATAAAATGATCTCGAAAAATGGATGGATGGCATGGATAAAACACATACATCATTGTGGGCCCACATAGCACTTCCCAATCCAATTAGCATTAAAAAAAAAAACTCTAATAATTACATCTACCTACGTTTTTTATTTTTTTACGCAACCTCATTAGTGGGCATTTTTGTCATGATAGGAAAAATGATAACGAAAGTTAAAGGAAAACTAACGGAAGGCTCCCATTTGACAATAACATGATAAATGATGTAAATAGCGTATTAATGAGGTACTAATTCGTAAAAATCCCTTCTTTTTAAGAAGCACTTAGTCATGATGGTTGGAAACAAGCTATAGAAGATATGATGGTTGCTTTCCATCACAATCAAACTTGAACTCTGACTGACTTACTTTCTGAAAAACATGTGGTTGGGAGTCAATGGGTGTATACAATTAGTTACAATCCCAACGACTCAAATGGAATGCGTAGAGATCCGGTTGGTCACTAAAGGGTATTCTTAGTCCAAGAATCGACTATTCTGAGATATTTTCACCAATGACAAAGCTTAATTATGTGGGTAATCATTTTGGCTATCACAAATTTGATTGGCACTTAGACCAACTTGATGTGAAGAATGTATTCCTTTATAGTGATCTTACTGAAGGAGTCTACAAGGAGCAACCACCTAGCTTTGTTGCTCATGGGGATTTCTCTGAGAGCTTGGTTCGACAAATTTAGTTAAGTGCATTTTAACATGGAATGAAACAGAGTCAGGCTAATCACTCTGTCTTTGTGAGGCGATGTGAGGTGGGTGTCATTGTGTTAGTAGTGTGTATGTGGATGGTATCATTGTCCCTGGTAGTGATAGTGTGGGCTTGACGAGTTGAAGTCATTTTTGCAACAACACTTTTATATAATGGATTTAGGCCATCCTTTACTAAAATAGCAAGATCTAAGGTGGGCATTAATTCATCTTAATGCAAATATGTAATGGATTTACTGATCGAGCCTGATCTTTTGGGAGACAAACCAATTAAAACTCATGTGGGCCCAAATCAGATGTTAAGTGTGGATTAAGAAGAGTTGATCAATGATCCAAGAAATTATCCTCGACGCGTTTGAAAATTGATTTACTTAACAATCACTTAACCTGATATCACTTTTATTGTAAGCATGGTCAACCAATTTATGCAAGCTCCCCGTATTCCTCATATGGAAGCCATGTTTCGTATACTCAAATACTTAAAGAAACTTCCTCGTCGTAGTATTCTATATAAGCACAATGGTCATCTTCAAGTAGAAGGGTATTTAGATGCAGACTGGGTTGGTTCTCCATTTGATAGACAATCTACTACGGGCTATTATAACCTTGTAGGAGAAAATCTAGTTACAAAGCATGGTGGCCCATTTAAGTGCAAAGGCATAGTATAAGGCAATGGCTCATGCTACGTGTGAGCTTATTTGGCTAAAGACATTGATGAGTGAGTTTGATTTTATGGTTTATGTTCCCATAAAACTATATTGTGATAATCAAGCTGCTACTCCTATTGCCAATAATTCAATTTATCATGAGAGAACCAAGCACATAAGAGTTTCTTGTTGCTTTATGAAAAAAATTACTCGCCGTTTGTTACATATCAAGATCAATTGGGCAATATTTGTTCATTAAGGCTCTTGTTTGCACTCATTGGGATCATTTCTTCATCAAGCTAGACAGTCATGATATATATGTCCCACCTTTAGGAGTGTTAATGGACTGTGATGGATGGTAATGATCACAAGTGTGGCCCACTTCGCATGGAGAGTATGGTTTATATTGTTTCATTTCATTATTCCTTTTGTTTAGTCCTTAAAGTGATGTATTAACATAGAGTTTAAGCATATGGGCTTTGGTTATGGACTAAGTGGAGGTACTTGTGTACTTCACATATATTATGAAAGCCCTAATGATAATAAGGGGAGAAGCTAGAGGCATAACCACCAAAGCCTTCTCTCTTTTCTATTGCTTTTTCTCCTAGTCTCTCTCCATCTCAATCTAACTCAAGGAATAATGACCATTACAAAACTAATAGCCAATTCTATTACTATGCAAAGATATAATCATAAGACATTCTTCATGCCTCTTGAAGAAAATCATGGTAGAGATATCTCCATGTTTATAACTCACAAAATTTTAGATTAACACTTGAAGAAATGACCAACACATATTCATTCTAAAATTAGAAAAGGAGAAAGTTTACGATTGCATGGAGTGGGAGGCCCTTGATTATGTTTTATCTGTAATGGGCTCTAGGCCGAAGCAAAAGAATGGGTTAGAGCTTGGTTTTCATTTTGAAAGATGGCATTGATGGGGCCACGAAATAGTTTAGTTTATTTAGTTGTTTATATGTTTGTTATTATTATTAATATTATTTGTTTAGCTTATATTTTTGCTGAGTTTAGGGAGTTGGGCAAAAAAATTATTTTATTGAGTATCTTTATGTGAAACTTTTTATCTGAGAGCATCTGTTTGTAATAAATCTTTCCTGAGACTATACAAGGCTTGGACACACACCCTACCCCATTAAGGAGCATATGAAATACAATTCTTCTTTCTCCTTGCTTTGAGATGAAGCATAACCTCCTGTGAATGGAGTGGTGAGTGATTCCACTAATCTTCTTCAATGCATTTCTTCTTCTCCATCTCTACATGCCACTCTTCTTTCTTTTTCTTCTTTAAACTTTCGTTATTCTTCTTCTACAACCCTTCATCCATCATCATCATCAAGCCTTAACCCAACCCTGACCACACCCTTGTACGGACGCACTTGTCTGTCCGTACGACTGTACGGACAGAGCCGTACGATTGTCCATACAGACAACCCTCCCTCTTTATTTCTTCTTTTTTCCCTCTCTCACCTAATTTCGTTACTTCCAACCCTCACTCTAAAAACCCCACATCTAAACCCTCTAAGCCCTAATCCTAATTTCCCCAAAGTCCCCTAATTTTGCAAAAACCCCAATTTTTCCAAAATCCCCAAATCCCAAAACCCTAGTTTTTAAACCATTTAACAAAACAAAATGTTCTTGTCACTATCTAATCATGTTTTATAAGATCTAACTAACGGTTTGTGATTTAACCTTGAACCTGAGCATAATTAAATATTTGAATTCATTAAGCTTGTGATTGATTAGCATTATTTTGTGCTAATTCGTTGATTATCTCATTGCATCATTCTAAGCTAGGCCATGCCATCTGTAAGGAAATTCACTTCTCATCAAAAGTCTAAAGATCAACCTGCTAATTCTTCTACCAAAAGCATCACCCCCCCTCGCTCTCTCTCTCTCTACCCTTTCCTTCTTCTTCACCTTCTATCTTTCTTTGTTTCCTCTCTCCTTCCTACTTGGAAGGCAGCAATTTATGCAGCCTGTTGGGGTATTCCATTCTCCCATGTTCTCTAAATTGCTAATGTAAAAAGGAACTCTTTGTTCTAAGGAATGAGTCTTGAGGGATTAGTTATTGATTGACTGTCAGGTGTGATTTGGCAGTGGGATACCATGCCAAACAACCATTCACTCCAAAAGCTCAAGCTGTCAGAGTGTGGTGTATCAATGTATATTAAGGGACTTTTATCACTTTAACACTCTCCCGCACGTGCGGGGTGGGAACTCCGCACGGGAACATATTAACGAGGGTGGAGGGACACTCACACCATAAATAGGCCAGGCTTAATTTCCCAGTCCCTGGGCCGGACCTGATTTTCCTGACCCCCCGTGGGAGAATAATATATTAGCGAGGCATATTTGCTGCTCTCGAGATTTGAACATAGGACCTTCCGCTCTGATACCATGTCAAACAACCATTCACTCCAAAGGCTCAAGCTGTCAGAGTGTGGTGTATCAATGTATATCAAGGGACTTTTATCACTTTAACAGGATGCACGAGGTTCTTGCTGTTTTTTCTTTTTCCTGTGGTCTTTGTTCCCTAGTGTCTGGTGTTGTGTTTTTGGCACCTCTCTTTTCAAATCATATCCTTCTTTTTAATAAAATTTGAGAAATTCATAAAAAATTTGACATATCGAAACATCTGAAAGTACAATGGTTGGTAGTAGCAAACCTGGTATTGGGGGAAGTCATCATCCACAGCAGTTTCAAATTGTGTGAGAACATCATCAAGCTCACTAAGCAATGGAAGATTCAAAACTTTTGATAGTGACGAGATTCCATAATCTTCTTTTTGTAAAATTACTAGCAATTCCATACCAATCCGAAGCCCTTTAACAAGAGAGCCAAATGCTTTCACCTGAAACATAAAATTACATATTTAACTATTAGATGAAAGATTAATCTGGTGACCCTCTTTCTTTTTATTTATTAGTGTTTAACTAGAATCTACCTTCATCTTAGTAAGCCTTTCCATCTTCGTAGATATTTCAGGACTGTATGAAACCACTAACATACATGGGAATTTGGATATATGTATCATTGTGGGAAATTTCATAAATAAGGACCAGCATGACAGTTCTAATGCATCACCCAAATAATTAGAGATGAGGCCTCAGGTGTTCTGATGCAATTATGACATATAAACTGATAAAACATGCATTGTTAGACAGCTTTCAGTGAGCCTACATTTGTGAAAACAGACAAGGAATAAAAAGAACACTACCACCATTCAAGGCATTGTTCATAGAATGCTAACACAAACTTGTTTAAATTTTATACAAAAATACTTTAGAAAGTATAGATAAATTTTTTATGTAGAAGATCTAGGGGTGTACAGGAAATGAGCTAGCTCGGTTAGCTCACTCGACTCGACTCGAAAAAGCTTGATTCGACTCGGTTCGAAGCTGAGTTCGAGCCGAGTTGAGCTGGCCCCAGCTCGACTCAACTCGGATCGAACCAGTTCGGTGACTAGGTTACTTTGCTATTGATGTTGCTCACCAAGTGTTTGATGAAATGACTCAATGAAGTGTAGCTGGTGGCAAGGAAGGTATGTACATGAAACAAATACCCTTTTTTACCTTTTTTTTCTTAGTTTTTATGTTGCTTAGAAGGTGTTTGATAACATACCTATAAAACCATTGCTTTGGTTTTAAATAAAGTAGGATTTTGAAGGTGTAGTCCAGGTGTTTGTGGAAATGCTGCACAGAGGAACTCAGCTCGATCTTGGCTCGAACTGGCCCGAGCTGCTAACCAAACCGAGCTGAGCTGGCCAGTCAGGCACGAGGACCGAGCTGAGCCGAGTCGAGCTGAGGCCAGCTCGACTCGGTTCGACTCGATGTACACCCCTAAGAAGATCCAAGGCCAGCAAGCAACAACTTCCACACATTACCAGGGTCCAGAGTAGGAAACTGATCACATGACTTGTATAACAAAAAATACTCAATTCTCTAACCATGCCTTGCCAAACAACAAAAGAGCAGATCACCACAAGCAACCCCAGTAGTCACAAGCAATGTTTGCAATATTGGTATTGATGCATCACTCCCTTAGGATACAGAGACATATCAGCATCACAAGGGAAATATCACATGCATTGGGAATGTATCATCATGTGCAGGGAAACATTGGGAAAATGATAAAAATTTTCAATAGAACTTCAGCAAATGTCAAAAGACATGTGATTGCACCCTTAGAACTCATAGCATTACCAAAAAAGAAAACATAATAATTTTCCTTTACATAAGAGTCCTAAATTGTGCACTTTCTAACAAAAGTGATGCAGTTATAGCCTGAATGAGTCCATATCATTCAAATATCACGCAACTAATTCAGATTACACAATCCAAATTACGTCTCCCGATTTAGATTGTATGATAAACCAGAAATTAGGCTTCTATATTTATCTGACTATCAGATTGGTGGGTTGTTGGGACTCAAATATTGCATAATTTCCCCCATTTACATCTTGGTTTTATGAACATGAATCGGCTTAATGTTCTATTTTACTCATGTATGTGTTGCAAGGTGAATTTAAGTGCTTGGATTGAAAAAGGGTGTTGAAAGCATGAATTTGATGCTCAAAAATCACCAAGGCAAGGGATGGATCTTAGGAGACCAAGATTGAAGAATTCACATGCCAAAGATCCAAGAAAACCAAGTGAAGAATGAAGAAAATCGAAGATTTGAAGTAAAGAATCCTGAAATCGTCCTGAAAAAAGTGTATTTTGAAGCTCTGAGGTCTATTTTAGAAAACTGTGCAGCAAGATATCTATTTTAAACAAACTGTGCAGCGAGAAGTCTATTTTGGGGAAATACGTATATTTGAGGCAGTTTTTAGAGTTTTTCAACTTTGTACGAAAATTGGAGTTCCCTACTTATAAATAGGGCTTCATAGGACATTCTTAAGCATCATTCAAGGCATCCCAAAGTAAAATTTAGGGTTTTTAAAGAGTTTTTAATTTTATTAGAGTTCTATAAGTTTTTTTTTTTTTTTTAGATCTTTTCTATTTGCATTTATTTCTTTCTTTCTTGTTTTTTTTTTTTCTTTCTTTCTTATTTTAATTATGTTTTTCTAAGTTCCTTCTAGCCCAAGCTAGAAGGGAAGCACATGGGTTTAAAAATTCTTTAAGATTATGATGATTGATTGTTTTAATGATAAGAAGAATGGTGTATGCATGTTATCTATTATTTTGGTTTTTTTTTTAATCCTCTTGTGAGATCCATATGTTTCCATCATCATATGAGATCCACATTGATGGATAGGCTTACCCTAGATTAATTAGATTTCCTAGATAGGAGAGGTTCTCAACCTATTATATTTTTATGATTTTCATTATTTCATTAATATTGAATTCTTAAAATCACTGACGCTTGAGAATATATATCAATGGTGCAAATCCATGATTTTCTAATATTTTATATTACTTATTAAAATATTTAAACTGTTTTATTTTCCAATAAGGCTGACCATAGTGCTCAGATCCTAGTTGTGTTATCCAAGTCATCATGATTTTGGAACATTAACCTATGTGTGGAACTTTGAAGCTTGGGTGTTATTTTATTCAGTTGAATTACATCCATTCAAAAACTCCCAAAATCAAATCATCAGTTTAGTTTTTATTACTTAGTTTGTTTTGCATTTGATTTTTTCCTTCTCACTATTCATCTCCCTGTGGGATCGACCCTATATTCACGGGATACTACTTACAAACCTCTGCACTTGGAGGCAAGCAATCATGGCTCAACAATTTGGAAGGTCTACAATGTTGTACAACTATGCCATGAGTATGATTGAAGAGTCGTGGTGCTAAACTAACAAGGAAAGGTTCTAAATGAGAAAAGAGAAGATTTGATACCATGGCAGAGTTATGGATGATGAGCACACTTAGAAAATTGCACATGTGGCATACAAGTAGTCAAATTAAACCATCTAACTTACAGTTTTAATCCAAAAAAATACAGTAAAAGTGGTTGAAATCTGTTGTAGAATGATCTAGGAAAGTTTTTAGAATGAGAAAAGTGAAAAATCAAGGAGAAAAATGGATTTAAATAGAAAAAATATGATCGTTTTCCGACCATTATAGGAATAATGGTCGTTATGCCCTGTAACTACCATTATAGACCCATAACAGCTACTACAGTCCGATAAAACCAACTACCCTGTTTCACCACCATATCGTGTAACAGCCACAGCCGTATCGTAATGGATACGGAACATCTTGCCTACCAGCACTTAGATATGTGCCATATCATTGATATATCATGTGATACAGGGGAATTTTGTAATTCCCTCGGTGTTTTGTATCGGACCCGGACAATATCGATAATAAAAAGGCTGATATTATCGATACCACAAACATTGTTCACAAGAATCACTAAACCCAGAATACCATATAAAGACATAAATAACTTGAAGGAATTTGAACCAGACAAATTCACAATGCCCAGATATCAGCCAATGCCAAAACATACAAAGACAAGGACCTCAACAACAAATGAATCAAACATACCTGCTGCTTCAATACTTTTTCTCCAATTAAGGGCAATGAAAGTACAGCTGAGGACCCAACGCTGGCCTTAACTCGTCCCAGCAGTCTTTCAAGATCAGGAAGTCTCCGTAAATACTGTGCTATGATGAACGTTATTTCGGACTGCTTCATTAATCCCTCTACCACATTAAGCCTATCATCGATTTCTCCAATATTCTTCAGTGGATGGCAGATCCAGTTTCTTAAAAGCCGCTTCCCAGCTGAAGTGATACAACTATCAAGATGTCTGTATAGTGTGCCTGAAAACCTAGAACTACGTAAATAGTTTATTCGAAAATAGAAAAGTCAAATTTAGAAAATGTGCATAACCAACTAAAGAGTCGTTGCCATCTACCAGATGCAGCACCATCAACATTATTGCTGAAAATCTCAAGATTTACAAGAGTCTGGCCATCCATCCTTAGGCAGCTTGAATAGACTTGATAAGGCAAAATTTCTCCATTACGTAATGCATCATCTAGCTGATTTTAAAGTAGAAAAGTTTAATCATAATAAAATGCAAACCAGAGAAAGTTCCAGAGGAAAAAACATTGAAATCTTACCATCAACCTAGATAAATGATCAACAAGTCCACCGAGAGCACATATGGCAAGATCACTAACCATAACACTATCAAGTCCAGAAGCCCGAGAATCAGAAGACCCTTTAAAATATCCTTTAGATTCAATCAGTTTTCTAATTTCTGAAGCATCTGCAAAAACTGTGCCTGGTAGCACAGGACTCAATTGCAATGCAGAACCTGCAAAATAAGCAAACAATCACTCTTGCTACTGTCTTCACATCTTTAAGAACAAAAGAACAAACAAAAACTAGTCCTAAAGCTTTCTCAGTGCTATTGATTCTTCATGCTGACCCTACCAAGTAACCAGAAATTTCATTTGCATTGGGCCAATGATCCATATTCCCACTGGAATAAAATATCAGAAAGTCAGAGTGTTGTTGACTTGAGAACATCATCCAATGTTTTACAAGGACATAATTTTCTTTTCATGCTGGAAATCCAAATAAATAGAAATCTTAACAGTTAGTATTGTTTCAAACCTTGGCTACAAAGGTCCAGGGAAGATATATTGCCTCAATGTATTAGGAGGTAAATGTATTTCCATTTGAAAACCAAAAAACTCAACTTGATGTCCAGTCAGCTCCACTCATAGACTTGGTTGATTCTCTTAAGTCGTTATTGCTATGTAAAGTAGCTTAGCCTTAAAGCTACGTAGCTCATGAAAATAGCTTAAGTTGCGTGTAGCCTATGCTACATGATAATTTGCATACGCTACACGCAACAGAGACTATACACTACACGATATGTAGCTTGCATAACAAGTTAGTTTTCACTAAAACATTAAAATCAATTAATGTTTTCAACGACTTCATACATTTTTCTATTTTCAATAAAAATTAGTAATGTTTTCAGTACTCTTGGTAAAATAATGTAAGTAACATTATTAAATCAGTTTCATTGCTCTTTAATCACTGTCCTTTCTTATTACTTTAGGTTGCATTTGGTTGCACTGAATATCATGCAATTTTGGTAAGTTTCATTATTAATAAGGATGATTTGGTGCAGAATATCATGAAATTGGTGTAACGAAGCTCAACCATTAATAAAAATCTAGTAGCGTGTAGCTTACACTATGCGCTATGTAGCTTACGTCTCACCCTTCAAAGGAGTGAGCACTACGCTACATGCTATTCGCTATTTAAAACACTGGTTCTCGATGATATTGGCCAATATTATCTGTAGCACAGGTCAGCAATATAGATACAGGGTGTGATATAAAAAAAAAATACACTGTATCAGAAGATATTTGCGATTAAAAATATACACTGTATCAGTCGATATTATCAATAATATTGTTGATATCAGTCATAGCCCTCTTAAATAAATACCTGGTATCGTCGATACATGCAATAAGATCACCGATATTATCGATAATATTCTACGATATCAGCATTACTACCGCAACACTTCATATAATAATAAATAAATAAAAATTTAAATAAAAAATTGTTTGGAGGATCTCTTCCTAGGGGTGCTTTAAATTACTGCATTAAAACCATATTTTATCGGTTAAATACTTATGCCCAACATCACATAGTTTGGGCCCCTATATGATGGAAACCTATTCTGTATAGTTCTTTTAAGTAATATTTTGAGTCCCAACTGTTCGATCATGTATTTTTAACATCTCCTAATGTTTCACTGAAAAATTCCACCTTTTTCCTAATGTTTCTCTAATGTTTCCCTCAAACAGCAATACATTCCCCAATATCTGTGACATTATCGACGATATCAATCCATGTTTCTGTATCCCAGGTCGCCGATACACACAATGATAATGATATTTTGAACCCCTGGAAAACACCACATCCTTATGCAAGGGTAAAGGGAGTTATTTTATACTCTAGCAAAGTATGTGATCCATGCAATCTTTGTAAATTTGGCATTTGTTTTGCACATCCAAACCCTCAAAATGGCAAGACACATTGTGGATCGCTCATTACTCATGAATCACAATGAACAGATGACATCATAAGAATAATGGATGCTTAAAATGAAATTAAAAAAAAAAAATTGTCGAAACTTAAACGAAAAAAAAAGCTCCCCTAATCAAAGGTAAAATTATCCAATCAATCAAATTTTGGTGGTGTTCCATCTCCAGTGGGACCCACCATCTAGATAATTTGGGTCATGTACATCTATGCCAAGTGTGCAGGTCATGCACGCATATGGAAGGCCATACCCCTGCATTGTATCGATGGGTAAGAAAAAACACTAGCCACGGCAATTAGCCACTTCAGTTGTTCACGACCCTTTTTAGGCTTCCAAAAGAGTTATTTGATAAGCTGACACAGAGTATGACCATCCACATGCATGCACTTCAACACACATTAGTTTAAACCTCCCGCATCATCAGCCCTACTATAGATGGGACATTAAACCAGACTAATTAATTTACTTTAACCTGTGATAATTGGGCATTTGTTTGTTGAGTTCATACCGTTGACCACTTCTCATTTGACTATCCATTTTATGATCATCGTCAATGTGAATCTATGAAGCATCTATAATGCAGAACAGATGAATTCAACAAAATCAGTGGGCATCCAATCAGCCATTGATGGTTTGATGGAACCACATACATGCTTGAACCTACCATTGCAATTAAGCTTGCAGCTGTTGGAATCTAACTGGATTGATATCATATTTATCGCTGTTAGACATGTAAACGGATCATTGGTGGGGACATCATGCGCACGCGCACACCCCCCACCCTACGCACGTACTTAAGGAGGAGGAAGGCCCCACTATCGATCTGGATCGACGACGACATCTATGGAGGACCTCTTAGTTAGGGGGCCATGCTATGGAGCATTGGAGTGGACCCGATCATCATAGGAATTCTACCATTGGATCTCATGATCGTGGCCCACTACCCTAGATGATCTAGGATTTTGAGTTTTGGTTATTATCGTTATTAGAAACATCATGAACGGTTTTGATTGTGTTGATTAGTTGTTATTTTTGTTACTTCGTCTCTAAGTAATAGTGTGCGCACATGGTGCGGCTTTTGGAGTTTAGGGTTTTCTTATAAATAAGCGACCCCATGTAGGTTTTTCTTTTTCATTGAAGTTTATGAATAAAATTATGCGTTTTTTCTTCTCTATTCCTCGGAGTTGAAGAAGCTAATTGGCTGCGAAACCCTCCCTTCCTCAAAGGTCTAACTACCGTGGTGCAAAGCCACAACCATCCCAAATCGCCCCCACATCCATCATCTTCCACAGCCTTCTCATATTCAGATTTATCTTTTCTTTGCACTCAAATTCTCCTTTACATCAAACTTTCAGATTCTGGCCCACCAGGGGGCTGAAACTTCGGCGGAGCACCATGCACAAACCGGACCACGGATCAACGTGAAACTTGGCGTGAGGGTGGACTTCCCCTAGCCAACCAACCCCTAGCTAGCCGTTTTCAGTTTCGTGGGCCCCACACACGTGCAGACAGGAACCCCCCACACACGTGCAGACAGGAACCCACACATGTGTGCCTAGGCTGGGCTGCTGTCCACATGTGTGGACTGTCTCAGGTTATTCTCTCTCCCCAATTTTACTCCTCTCTCGCCTTAAATCCCTAACCATAACCCTAGATAATCCCAAATTCCAAGTTTTTCCAACTTTTGCAAACCCTGGACTTTCCCGAATTGAAACATGGTGAATCTCTTGAATTGGGGAACAATCATTTGCAAGAGTGGGTGAATCTTACACTCCTTTAGGCATTATTTGGTTTATAATTTTATTTGATCCAGCTCTAAATGTGTGTAGGCTTGGACCCCGTAAATTCCCCTGGTTGAATGTTTAATCGTATGTGGGACGTAGAATTTTGTGATTGTTTAAAATTGGTATGATCTAAGGCTTGAAATCTTGCATGTCATATTTAATTTCATATCCTGCATCAATCATCCATAGTTCAAACAAACCACAGAGATGGTCTCGTTGAGAGCAAACTGCAATGTTGCATACATGCTCAATGTTGCAACTTTTAAAAGATGAAAGCATGAAAGCTTTAAATTTTAAAAATAATAATAATAAAAGAAGAAGAAGAAAGAAAGAAAAAGATTTCAAACATATAGTATCAATTACCATCTAGATAGTAACAAATTTACCTTAATGTTGCAAGATTTTTAGTCCAAGAAATCAATATCATTCCTCTTGAATTGAGGACTCCATAATTTATCCCCAATCAAAATATAGAACCAAATCCACCAATTCTCTATATAGGACTGTAGAGAAGATTGGATAAGGTGAACCATCGACCTGGTAAGCCACTAATACACTTTCTCCCTCTTTGCTCACTCTTCTCCCAGTGTGGACATCCACGAGGGGAGAGGGAACGACATTTTTTGGCCGATCCCATTCCCCATGGGAATAGGATCTATAAATGGGCGGAGGTCCGGGGTTTCATGGATAGCACTTAACTTTGGTGCGCCCACCCTATAGACTTTGGTATGCCCTAAAACATCAATAGTTCGTCATCCTGCCTAATTTGTACATCCAAATAGACCTATACACATCTATTTTACTATGGTGGCAACCAATCCAGGCCTTTGGAACCCAATGTAAGGCTCAAAATTGGACACTAAAGATCTAACCATCAAATTTCCATCAAGCTAGATAAAAACATATATACAGTGAAAATAAAAGATCCAATAGTTAAAGACCTTCATGAACCTTTTTAAAACATTAAATGATAATGGCTAGCTATTTTAAGCTTGATGTAGCTTCTAAAGGATTAGATTTAGCCACCAAACTTAGTCCTGGATGGCTAGTGGATTTAGTTACAGGCCTCAACTGAATCTTAACATGAGAACCCAATAACAGTTGTTTGTCAGGTACTCATGTAGCATTGAAAAGTGTCTCACAGCCCCGCATAAAGACCCCTGATTTCCTTTGCAATCTCAGGTCTAAGGATAAGTCTAAGCCAGTATATGATTTAAGTCATCTTGTCCAAGCATGGTGGATACTCTTACTTAGAAGACTTGATGCAATCCTTCTAATATAGATATTCAATCGAGCCTAGAACTAAATCCCTATAAACAAATGAACATCCGTACTCCCATGCATGAAGGGCATCGGCTTCGTAATGCCCAATGGTGGACATTAATGCTTCCTAACTCGTCCTCAATTCAAATCACAAATTGCCTAGAACCAGTAGGTGGTCATGGATAATTTCAAGTACTCAAGGATATAGAACACTAACTCTCCAATGGCCCACCCAATGTTTTAAATATCGACGACATCGGCCGATATATCCCACGATATATCTTCTATCCCACTTGTTCAATACGAAACGCACAGACAATATCAATATATCCCACTTGTTCGATCCGGTGAGCATTTTCAATTTTTAATCCCTTTTTTGTTGAAATTATTTTAAATCAATGTCAAATGGTTATAAATCCATTGGTTCTTCATGTTTTACACAAAAATCATGTAGTTGGAGCTTTGATTTCAATATCCATTGGTTCGTCATGTTCTCCATGTTTTTTTTTTTTAAATTTCCTTCAACCAGCTGTTAATTGAGGCTAATTTCAAAGTATTTAGGAGTATTTGATTAAAAGATCATCACATTCACTCTAATTTTGAAATTTGAGTGTAGTGTAGGTGGTCTGATTTGAGAAAAATTGGGGAAATTTCAAAATTTTCCCAATTTCTCCCAAATTGCTTACAATGTTGCACTCCAAACATGAAATCAAGCATGTATGAGGGTTGATCTACTGATTTGTTAAGTCCATATCAATTTTCAGAAAATAAAAATCAGTTTTAATCAAAATTTATTAAAATATATATTTTTAATTTCCCTTCACCTAGTTGTCAATTGAGACCAATTTCAAAGTATCTAGGAGTGTTTGATGAAATGATCATCACATACAAGTGTTATGCATTCAATTTGAATATACTTGCATTAGTTCACTCAGACAACGTATAGCTTGGGACCCTATACAAATGAAACCTATTATGTGCACTTTTTATAGATGTTATGATTTAAGTGTGTATGAAGGTCTTTTCTTAACAATCTCTGAAGTTACATTTAAAAATTCAACCATTTTCCCAATGTTTCCCAAAAAGTGCAATAAATTACCCGAAACAAATGATATATCCGGTGCAATAACCAATACGTATCTGTATCCCAAGGATGCGATATGTAACGTGATACCGATATTTCGAACACTGGGCCCACCTAGGCTGTAATATCCATTGCATTTTTCCCCAAGGCGAGATTCCACGAGAAATTGCCATAACCCATTAATTGGTCAAAGTTTCCAAGCACAATTAATAACTAATTACATAGAAAGTGGATCACTTAGGAACCAGTTCCATTAACCAATAAAGGTCAATAATGACTAAGTTTCAATCATCAAAAAATAATCAATTGAGTCAAAGTGGCTTTGTAGGGCACAAGTAAAGCCAACACTCAATCAGATCATTGAAGGAAACTTATGACCATTGGAATATCTAATCATGCCTTGATCGGGCCTAGTAAAACATTTGCTCGACTCCATACATTCAAAGAGAACTTTAGCTATCGGAACTAAACAACATATGCTTTATCTGACCATTGAATTAAAAAATGTGGCCATTGGACATCTAATTGGGCCACTGATGATTTGGATTTGTTACATAGTTGCTCAATTCTACCATTCAAATCATGCAGCTGTTGGAATATATAAATGGATGTGAATGTACATATGCATGACCCAATCAGTGAAATCAAACTGACACCTGTTAGAACATCTAATTGGCTTGATGGTCTGATCTAACAGCATAAATGATAAATAAGGCATTCAATTCAAGTTTGTGCCATTGTAAATCACATCAGGCCATTGATGACCAGCAAGGGGACAATGCCCTTGAAATCCCAACCTTGCCTACAAACTTCCCACCTTTTAGGACTAGGCATGCAGGTCTTCTACTTCACAAGTGCTTGTTTGGATGCAACTTCAACAAAATTCATTGTCCCACTAAAGCAACATTTTCTGTCAATTCGCCAAAAACCAATCCGATTGGTTTCCAACGAATTGGCTTGTTAGCACATATTTCGTCAAGAGGATAAAATGGAGATTGTTGCAGAAATGCATCTAAAAGCACAACTCGAAAAGGGGTTTGTCTCAAGAGCACATTTAGGCGCCAAAACCCTTTGTTTCAAGGGCATCCAAACAGGCCCTAATATCCCCACCAATAGTCACGAATGACAATTGGGTCATAGGTATTGGTAGCTGCTCTCATGTCATCAATCATGGTTCTTTGAGAATAGTAGTAGCCTCCTTGTTGCAACAACAAACATCTTCATCTTTGTCGTTGACTACGATGCACTCCCTTCAATGACTCAGCCTGCAATTAGTCATCTGAGATTTCATTTCTAGCCTGACTTTATCTAATGAATAGGCAGGGTAGACAAGCTGAAGTGAGAGTCATCCAGATGAGACCACAGCTTTGTGAAAGAACTCAATCGCTTTGGTCAACATTCTTCATTGATCCTCTTTTTTCTTTCTCATTAATGATGGTAAATTGCAGAAATTCTAGCAATACAGTTGTTAGCTTGCAGATAGTAAAAGGTTCACGGATTGTCTTCTAAGAGGCAGAATTGATTCCATTATGACCTTAGGATCTGAATCTTATCCTCAGAAAATTTTAAAATACATCCTGTATAGGCGTATGAAAAACTATCACAGCCAAGACTAACCTCATCTGACATTAAAAGTTCCTAACCATTTTCTATGTTTCTTTATCATTTAGTAAAGAAATTATAAGACAGTAACCACAAACCACTTTGGAATTGGAAAGAAGTATTTCAATCCAGGTAGAGATCTGCTTGTTGCCAAAATATTGACAGAAAACAGAAACAGCGTGTTATAATCCTCCTCCAAAATAAACGATAGACATCATCACATCTAAACAATTATATTCACAAATACTTCAAGTAGAACATAACTATCTACAAATATCTTCAGACAAGACCAGTCTTCATCATACATGCGTCAGTTACAACATCATACATGCGTCAGTTACCAAAAAAAAAAAAAATTTTGATGTAAAATTGTCACCTGCTGAAGCATACTTTTTGAGTGCCTTGTGAGCTTCACTAGAAAGCCCTGCAACAACAAATCCATTCAATGCAACTGAGAAGGTGGAGTTCTAGTGACACTTTCGGGGGGGGGGGGGGGGGGGGGGGGGGAATCAATGCAGATAATGCTGACCTTTGCTTTCGTACACAACTTCTTTCGGTGAAACCTGTAAAACAGAATCCAATAAGAAAATACATAGGTCCAAAAACTTGAAAGCAGAAAAAACATAAGAAAGCACTTACTTGCATCAACAAAGCCCCCAAAGTGGCGCAAGAAGCATCATTACATATAGAACCAACCCAAAATTTTAAAGCAGCGTAGTCCAAAAAAGCAAATCCGTATTCAGTTGAGCGATTTTCCAGGTCACAATGTCCCTAAACATAGAATTCAATGCATCACATTAAAGTAGATAAGAAATAAATCCCAACACCTAGGTTATATAAACGGCTATGGGAAAGATTTCCGTAGAGCCCACATAAAATACAATCTGCAATCAGTTAGGTTTATATATATATATATATATAGAGAGAGAGAGAGAGAGACACACACACACACACACAATGTTTTGAATAGCACCCGTAGCATAGTGTTAGCGAATAACATAAATCCCCTGTAGCATATGCTACGCCTTCTTTTTAATAAATGGCAATTAGATTTTGTATTTTTTAAAGGTAATTATATTTTGTATTTTGTACTTGATACTCTCAACTTGTGAGATTTTAATTTCTTTTTGTAATTGTGACTTGTGGTTTCAATCCAACATTATTAATTATAGTTTGCTTAAAAAGATATTGATGTAATAATAATTTGATTTGGTTTATGTATGTGAAATGGCTTTTATAAATGATGATTAATAACTTGTTTGAACATACTTATACTTGAAAAAATAATAATCTTTTAGGCATTTTTATATTTTTAAATTAAAAAAATAAATAAATAGAAGTATCATGTAGCTTATGCTACACGCTACAGAGGGTTGAATACTACGCAACATGCTACCGCTATAACAAACAGTGATATATATATATATATATATATATATATATATAGGGAAATAAACAAATCTTTTCGAAAGCATGTAACATGTCTAAACTACAAGCATAAAGAAGCAGAAAAGCAACATCATAGGAACAATTTTAGCTAGCTGAAAATCGCCAGACAGCTCATCCGAATATAGGTAATTTTACTTTCCATGTTTTAAGAATGTGTATAACTAACAACCACAAAATCTAAAATGCTCAACTTTAAAATCTTTTTACGTTGGAAAAAAAGAAAAAGAAAAAGAAATTACCTTTGAAATACAACTAAAACCACAGCTCAAACCTTATCCGATCAACATTTCCCAATAGATTTGTATTTCTTCTTTGTTATTTGGTCATTGCCTTCAAGATGACAATGTCAGTGGAGCTTTTCCAAAAGTGAAACCAAGTGATAAGGACATCATAGCACCATTTAGAGTATACCAAAGGAGGAGGAGATCTTTGGCCCCAACTCCAGCATCTTTATGATTGGATGATCATTATATGGGGCCCGAATCAAGTACGTAGCCACATAGGAAGATCCCACATATATGTTTATGCATCTTTGAAGACCCCACACTGGGAAGATGCATGTGTTGCATATATGAGGCATCTAAATCGTTGGATTGAGTGGACGTTTTCATCAGACTGTTGGATTTCGCACGATGGATCATCCAGACCGTTGGCCCATCTTGATCATTGGGCCATATTGGTCGTGGACATCATGGGACATTAGTTTAGTTGTTTTACTTATTTTATGGGTTGTTTTATGTTTTAGTTGATTTGGAGGGTATTTTGGACATGTTTTAGCACTGTGGGGTATTTTGAATATTTTAGAGTAATAAGGGTGTTTTTTTGTAAAAACACCCTCAAAAGACTATAAAGCCTTGGGCGTGTGAATGCTCTAGAGTTATTATGCATTGAATGAAATTTCTCTCTTTTTCTTTTGAGCAATAAGAAAACCTCCTGTGAATGGAGATGGTGTGAAGCCATGGAATGATTCCACTTATCTCTCTCTCTTATTCTCTTTTTCTTCAAGGTAATATCTATACTTTTCTTCTTCTTCTTCTCCTTCTTCTGCTCTCTCTCTCTCTCTCTCTCTCTCTCTCTCTCTCTCTCTCTCTCTCTCTCTCTCTCTCTCTCTCTTAATCCATCCAAACCTTAAACCCAATCAAGCCCTAACCCATCCAACCCCAACCCAACCTAAGCCCATGTCCGTATGGACTGCCCCGTTGTTCTATGGCCCTCTTGCTTCATCCCCTTCATTCCTCTCTATTCACTGTCTTTTACCTCAATCCTAAACCCCAAAACCCTAATTCTCACAACCCTAGATTCCCAATTCATAAACCTAAATCCCCAATTCCCAAAATCTAAAACCCTAAACCTAATCCTAGTTTAGCCAAAACCCTAAAACCAAGTGAATCCCTTTGAATTAGGAATAATCCCTATGCTAGATGGAAGTTCTACGTTCCATGGTTCCTAATCGACTCATATTTTATTAAATTTGCACTGTGGGATTGTTACAACTTTGAATTGGAACATGTTTTGTTACTTGGACTCCTTAACTTTGTGATCGAGTAGTTTTATTTTGTGTTTTAATTGCTTTCATTAATCCGTTATTTAGTTTCAGCACATCATTATAGGTTAGACCATCGGTCCTGCATCAGCCAGCTATCCAGCAATATATGCCAACTGCAAAACCCATTACTTGACATGCCATCTAAAGCATATGGAGGGAGAAGAGCATTAGGGACCAGTGGAAAAGCATCCAATAAGCGGAGTGACAACAAGTGATTTAAATATCAGTATCAATGCACATTTCACACACTTTGAATAGGGAAATACATCAGTATTGCATAGGAAATATCACATATATCGAGGAATGGACTGGTGTTTGAGGGAAACATTAGGAAATAATGGAATTTTTCAATAGAACTTCAGGATGTACTAAAAGAGACACGACACACTTGAATTTTTTTTATAAAAAAAAAAAAAAAAAAAAATCACAACAAACAAGCATGCAGAACAAGTTTCCTTTGGATATGATCTTAAACTATGCATCTTCTAAGGATATGTTTTCCTGCTCTAATGTGTCGATAACATCCGTGAAATTGAATGGGAAGAATTATCTTCTATCGGCTAAATCTGTTAAGCTGTTTCTTTTAGCCCGAGAAAAGGATCACCTCCTCACCAAATCCAAACCGGAGGAATCTGATCCTATGTATAGATAGTGGATTGTGTGATGATGAAAGATTAGATATCAATTGTGGAATAGCATGGAACTTAAAGTGAGTGCCAATACAGTGTTCTTGAATACCACAAAAGATATTTGGAATTAGGTGAAAATGTACTCAAAATAAAATCTCTCTAATGGTATCAGTTGTACAAGCAGATTTTCTTGTTCCAAAAGGGGATAAGTTCCTTGGTGAATATTTTTCAATACTAACCGGCATGTAGGAAGAATTCTCAATATATCATCCTATTATTTAAGATCTAACTCTCATGAAAAAGTTGTTGAAAGATATGACAATTGTGAAACTATTGCCCAGCTTGCCAAAAGAATATCAATCTAATAAAGATCAGATTTTGGGTGGCATATCAATCCCTTCATTTGCACAAGTTTATGCGAGGCTTCAAAAAGTCTCTCTGGCAAATAACTTTGGCGGTGCTCATGTTAATGCTTCTAAAAAGGTTGTCTTGGCCACTTCATCTTGTTATGCTGATTTGTGTGGAGGTCAGACGGGCTAGTCGTGATTTTTTCATGGTAGAAGAATTGGTCGCACGCCAGGGGGAAGTAGAGGTGATCATAGTGGTAGAGGAGATCATGTATGCAATCACTATGGAATCACCGTGGACTTTTGTTTGGATCTTCATTGAAAGCTTATGGGGCTAATCAATCTAGTGGTTGATGATGTTTCTGTTGATGGTAAACCTCTACTTCTACTTTGCCAAATGCCAATGTTGATCAGATTAACGTCACTTTATCATGGGAAAAATGTGTGGTTCCTCTCTTCTAGCGGTTTACACCCAACAATGTACCTTCCACCTCTACAACCACTTTGGCCCAGTTAGGTAAAGTGTCTCTCGTAATCTCACTCTTCCTGGATCATCAATTTTGAGGCGTTAGATCATATTTATGGTGACCGTAGTTCTTTTTCTCCCTTCGGTCGTGTTTCCTCCAATATATTTGTTACATTTGTTGATGGTACCTCATCCAACAATGTTGGACTCAGTACTGCTTCGCCTAAAGCGATTGTGTCCTTATCATCTATCTTGTATGCCCCCAAATTTCTTTGATAGTTTATTTGTTAGTAAACTAACAAAATCCATAAATTGTTCAGTTACATTTTTTCCTTCTTACTGTGTTTTTTAGGACCTCAAGACGAGCAAGACGATTGGTGGAGGTCATAAGAGAAATGGTTTGTACTATTTGGAGAGAGAATTATAAGATATTACAGCGCTTCTTGGGAGTGCTGCAATTCAGTGACATCGTCATTGCGTCATCCATCTCTCCAGAAACTATAGACTCTCGTTCCATCCCTTCCAAAAGTGTCGAAATTGGAGTGCAAAATGTGTTAGTTTAGTAAACATCACATAGTCCATTTTCCTTCAAGCGTAGATGAAAAGAGTGACGTCCCATTTAAATTAGTTCGTTATGATGTGTGGGAACCAGCATGAGTCCTTACTTTGTTAGGTTTTAAGTACTTTGCTCTTTTTATTGATGAGTATTCTCAAATGATGTGATTATATCTCGAGGAACATAAGTTGAAAGTCTTTCATGTATTTCAAAATTTCCATAATGGTTTGCAATTTATATCTTGGGATTTTCAGACCTATATATAAAGTCAGAGTATTATTCATTTGAGCTCTTATGCTCATACACCTCAACAAAATGAGGTGGTTGAGCAAAAGAAAAGACATCTTATTAAAATTACTCGTGCTTTGTTATTTGAAATGAAAGTTCCAGACTCTTTCTAGGGTAATGCGGTTCTTACTGCGTGTTATTTTACGAATAGGATACCCTTGTTAGTTTTTGGATCCAAAAACGTTACTCTTTCTTGTTTCCTGATCGTTAGTATTTTATGTTCCTCCCAAAGTGTTTGGTTGTACTTGCTTTGTCTATCTATTAGGAGTCTGGTCAAGATAAACTTGCACCTTGTACCATTAAATGCATTTTTTAGGATACTCTCGCGCTAAAAAAAGGTTATCAATGCTATTGTCCTTAACTCAAAAAAGCATTTTGTGACAACCGACATTACCTTTTTTTAAAGTGTCCCATTCTATGTTAAAATTGAACATGTTGTTAGCCACTGCTATGGAAGTTCATTTACCTAATGTGTTTCCACCAGATATTGTTGTTGAGGAACCACCACCTCAAAAGGATTTCACGCGGATATATTACTAGAAAAAGAAAAAAAAAACAAACAAAAAACAAAAACAAAAACAAAACAAGTATTACGCACTATTCATTCTCAATTCACACCATCAGCTATTGCTCCAAATGAGGTTCCCACTCCGTCCGAGTCTATTGAGGTTAGGCAAACATTCCTTTATTCCACGTCCAATTTTCAATTTTATTGCCTTGGCCTCTTATCCACAAATTACCAGAAGTTTGTTGTTGCCTTGTTTGTTGTTTCTATCCCTTAATCAGTCCAGGATACATTGTTGGATAGAAATTGAAAACGAGCTATGAACGAGGAGATGAACGTCGTGCATTCTAATGATACATGGGAGTTGATTGATATTCCATTGAGTAAGACACTAGCTAAGATAATTGGGTTTACACTGTAAAATCCCAACCTATTGGATCAATTAATAGTTGCAATGCCAGTTGGTTGTCAAGGGGTTCACTCAAGTTTATGGAGTTAGATTATTTGGTGCTTTTTCACCAGTAGCTAAGCTCAATTGGGTTCGAATTGTTATAACTATAGCTACAAATCGTGATTGGCCCCTCATTCAACTACATGTGAAGAATGCATTCCTGCATCGAGACTTACACGAAGAGGTCTATATGAAGCAATCTCATGGGCATGTTGCTTAGGGGGATTCTTCTAAAGTGTGCAAATTAAATAAGTCTATGGAATGAAGTACTCTCCAAGTGTATGGTTTGACAAATTTAGCCAAGGTTTGGTAAATTTTGGTTTTCACAGATGTCACGTGGACCACTTCATGAAGTGGTCACCGAGAGCCTAGTTTGAGAAGTTCAGGTTGAAAAGGAGTAAAGTAGATCATTAAGTTTTCTCAAAACATACTTCATCAGTTTATATTGTGCTTATTGTGTTTGTAGATGACATTATAGTGATAGGTGATGGCTTGGAGGGTATTGAGAAACTTAAGTTGTATCTTCAATCTCATATCCAAATCAAAGATCTTGGTTTTCTTTGGTATTTTCTAGGCATTGATGTGGCAAGTTCTAAAGCAAGGATAAATCTATGTTAGAGGAATTATATTTGTGACTTGTTGAAAGAGACAAGTATGCTAGATGCCAAACCTACAAATACACTGACGGACCCACATTCTAAACTTGAACCTAATGAAGGAGAGTTATTGGTAAAACATGTTATGTATAGAAGACTCGTAGGCAAACTCATATATTTTACCATCACCAGACTTGACATTGCCTTTTCCATCAGCATGGTTAGTCAATTCATGCAACGTCCCAAAGTCCCACATTTAGTTGTAGTTATGAGAACTCTACGATACTTGAAGTGTGCACCTAAAAAAGGTATCCTGTATAGATCCCATGGTCATCTTCAAGTAGTTGGTTATATAGAAAGAAATTATGCAGGGGCAAAATATGACAAGAGGTTGAGTACAGGTTACTGCACCTTCCTGGGTGGTAATGTAGTTACCTGAAAAAGTATGAAGCAAAATGCAGTTGCCACGTCGTACGCTAAAGCTAAATATAGATTAATGGCAAACACAACTTTTGAACTTATCTAGTTGAAATCTCCACTTGAACAATTGGGGTTCGTGGTTCAAGTTCCAATTCCTTTAAATTGCGACAATCCAGCTGGTATACATATTGCTAACAATATAGTATTCCATGAGAATGAAGCATGTAAAGGTTAGCTACCACTTCATCTCAAACAAGATATCTTAGAGAGAAATCTACTCTCCTTATATTTCATCCGATGATTAGATTGCATATTTATTCACCAAAGCACTTGGGAAGTTCCGGTTCGAAAAGCTTGTCTCCAAGTTGGACAAGTATGATATCTATGCTCCAGCTTAAGGGGGAGTGTTAGAATGTTAAATGGACATACGGCTAGTCTGTTTGTGTTATTTGGGCTTTATTGTACATGTTGGGTAGTGTTTAGGCCCATAGGAGAACTCTTTCTTACATTACTTAAGAAAGGAGGGTAATCTTGTAATTTTACCATTCTTTTAGTGAAAGCCCTAATAAGACATAAAGGCGTGGACATGTGGAGGCTAGGCTACATAAGTTGTCCCACTCTTCTCTCCTCTCTTTTCTTCCTCTCTTCCCTTCTCTATTTCCGTTGATTCCTTTATTTCACATGAGTTCACAGACTTTAAGCTAATCTTGGTGGAATCAAGGGAAGAAAAATGACAATTCCGAACTGGCAATGGCACCTTGGGAAATATATTCTGCCACTCAAGAAGTAATTTGAAAATTGAATCCATGTCTAAAGAATGATATATATTTGAAATTGATGCAAAGATCCACATATTCCAAATGTTGACTTTATGGAATAAAGAAAGGTTGCATACAACTATAGGAAGCGTCAAAACAAAAGTAAAACATAGAAGTCAAGTTCAGGGCCTTTGGGAAAATTGTAGTAACAATAACATAAAGTTTAAAACTAAATATGAATGACATACATTACATCCCATATTGCATAACATTCAGAATGAGCCTTTCAAGAACAGAAGGCATAACCAAATGGCATCATTGGATAATGAATTAAAAGGGAAAGCAATTAGCAAAATTTCATATTTAGGATATGGTTTAACAAGAGAGATATATCATCCGAAAAATCCAAATAAGAAAGAATTCATGAACAATAATACGAAGTATCAACCTCTTTCAAAGCAAGAAGATGTACAGCATCAGGCCCCATATTCCCATCGGTTGTAGTTGATGGCGTGAATACATGAACCAATTTCCTTTGAATCACCTGGAAATACAATGTCAGAAGTCAAGAATGTCTTGCCAATCACATCATATATGTTTAGAGACAATAATTAGTGTTTTCCATTACTCAAAACTTGTATGAAAGCATCCACTCAAATACAATTTAATCAAGGCACCTAGAAATTTTAAAAAACTAATAAGATCTTGAATTCTAAGATTGGTGTCTACTGGTCATCCAATCATTACCAATCTACCATTTGAAAGCCAACTCCAAATTATTTAGAGATAGTCTATGATGGTGATCATGATTTTCAGACCAGGCATAACATGATCTACAGTGGAATTTACATTCCGTTTATTGCCAATTCAATTATGATGTCATGTGATCATACTACAATGCATACACAACTTATAAACTAAATGTGCTAAAAAGAGTCATGCCAATCATTGTTGTTTCCAAAACAATCTTTACATTTTTAAGAAGAAAAATGAGAATATATGATATGAACTGAAGGGATGGACCACAAACTTCTCATCATCGTGACTAGAGAAGGCCCAATATTTACATTCAAGTTGTTCCATCTTTGTCAATAAAAGTTCATTTTGATAGCTCTGTTGATCAAGTGCCTTCAATCTGTTGCTGAAACAAGGTTTTCGATTCGATCGACAGCCTAGTTGATTTGATCGAGAAAATCCGAAAATACAAGTTTGCTCCCTATACACTTTTGGACACTTTCAATTCGATCGACAGAGGGTGTCGATTCGATCGACGGTTCAATCAATAGTTCGCGCACCTTTTGCATAAGTGCATGGTTTTGTTTCGAATTCTATACAGGGGTTATAAAAACCATGTTAATACGAGATTAGGGTACCTCTAAGAGAGCAAAACGTGAGAGCGTGTGAACCAAGGGTTTTGAGAGGGAGAGAGCTAGGGTTTTCACATCCGTAAGTTGTTCCATCTCTTGTTACTTTCTATTCATAGTGGATTGTTTGTCGCTTGGTGTCGTGGTTTTTCCCACAAGGGTTTTTCCACGTAAAATTCATGTGTTCTCTGTAGTTGCTTGAATTTTTCTTTCCCTTTTGCGTGGTGTGATTCTATTTAAGATTGCTTCCACGCCAGACAAGTCGTGTTAGTGCTTGTCGCATCCCCAACAAGTGGTAGCAATGCGAACATTGGGTTTTTAGATAGAATCTGAGATATGACATCGAGGGAATCGAATGTGAAGTGCGAGACAGAAATTCACGGGCAAAAACAATTTTGAATTATGGAGGTTGAAGACGAAAGCCCTCCCAATTCAGCAAAGGTTGCAGCAAGCGCTCATTGGCAAAGCAAAACATCCTGAATCGATAAAAGAAGAGGATTGAGATGAACTTGATCAGAGGATGATCAGCACAATTCGATTGTACTTGGCCAACTAATTCCTTTATAATGTCATTAATGAGACAACTACCGTAGGCCTATGGGCGAAGTTGAAGAGTATCTACATGGCGAAGTCGCTCTCCAATCGTCTATATCAAAAGAGACAAAATATGAAGATGGTAGAAGGGTCAGATCTCTCCGAGAACATCAACACATTCGACAAACTGATTTGCAAACTAACAAGCGTAGAGGTAAAGATCGATGAAGAAGACATAGCCCTAATTTTGTTGACATCTCTTCCGGATTCCTACGAGAATCAAGTGGATGCTCCGTGCCATGGTAGGGATACCTTCAACCTTGATATCGTTATCTCATCCCTTCAGTCGAAGTAGTTGAGAAGGAATAAGGGTGGGGAAGGTCTACGGGTGCACTGGTTGCTAGGGGAAGATCTTCTGAGCGAGAGGGGGAAATCACGATCGAGGTCCAAGTTGAAGGGCAGAGGTAAGTTGAAGTGTTAGAATTATAGCAAAATTGGACATATGAAGGATTATACAAATCCCAAAACCCTGAAGGATGAGAAATCAGATGATTCTCTTAAGGAGGCCAATTCGGCGAAATCCAACGAAGGAACGAGTGGTTGTGATGTATTATTATGTCCAAGATGGGACACTTGTATAACGAGTGGATTTTGGATATGGGGGCATCGTATCACATGCGTCCTCATCAAAGTTGGTTCACCACTTACAACGAGTATGATGGTGATTTGGTTCTTATGAGCAACGATCATGCCTGTAAGATGATAGGAATTGTTCACATCAAAATGTATGATTGGATGGAGCGTACTCTGACTAATGTGAAGCACGTTCCTAACTTAAAGAAGAATTTGATATCTCTGGGAGCTCTCGAGGCACTCGGATGCAAATGCGCAGGTTACGAAGATGTCTTGAAAGTTTAAAAAGGGTCACTCATTGTTATGAAGGCACGGCGGAGCGAAAACCTTTACAAGTTGATCGAGAGCACTGTATCGGCTGGAGATGCAACGTCCATAAGGAATCTATGCCAGCACGTGTATGGCATGCACGCCTAGGCCACAAAAGCAAGTGCGGTATAAAGGTACTTTTTTATCGTGGTTTGATTCCTAGCTTTAAAAGTTTTGATTTAGATATATGTAAACATTGCATATACGGGAAACATTCAAGGTTATCTTTTAAAACTGAAAAATATGTTAATAAAGGACAACTTAATTATGTACACTTGGATGTGTGGGGGTCGTCGCTCGTTGTTTCTAGATGATGGCCGTCAGTCTTTGTCACAATCATTGACGACTTCTCTAGAAAGGTATGAGTTTATTTTATGAAATATAAATCCGATGTATACACAACTTTCAAGGGATTGAAGGCAATGGTAGAAAAGCAAATAGGGCGAAAGGTGAAAATTCTGAGTACCGATAATGGCAGAGAGTGTACTTCTAAGGAATTTAATCAGTACCGCAAGAATGAGGGGATCATGAGGCATGCATCAAAGAAGAGTGGTGTAGTTAAACGCATAAATCAGACTCTTTTGGAAAAGCCCGAAGTATTATGAGTAATGTTGGGTTAGGCAAGGAGCTATAGGCTGAGGTTGTTAACACAGCTTGCTATTTAGTGAACCGATCTTTGTCTATACCATCATCGATTGATTGTAAAATTCTAAAGGAAGTATGGAGTGGTCAGGAAGACTACTTGGGGTTGCGGATATTTAGTTGTGATGCTTACTCTCATGTACTGTCAGTTGAGAGAGATAAGCTAGACCAATGGGCTAAAAAGTGTAGTTTTATCGGCTATGGTGATGGTGTCAAAGGATACAGATTGTATGACCGAGTTTCACGCAAAATCATATTTAGAGAGGACGTCAAGTTCGATGAAGGTTCCTTATTTCGCAAGGATGAGCAAAAAGAAATGGAAAAATTGGCGATTGACGTTAAAACAAATAAAGTTAAAACACTTGAAAAAGTTGAGCCACAAGAGGAGGCACAGGAAGAGGTGGTGGCACCACTTGTCATGAGAAATTTATCAAGAAATCACAGTCCTGTTGAGATACAGGGATGACTCAAATGTTGTGTTTACCCTCATTACGGATGAGGGGAATCCATCTACCTTCCAGGAAGTATTAGATGACATAAATGCTTAGAAGTGCATGGCGGTGATGCATGATGAGATGGATTCTCTGTACAAGAATGAAACATAGGAGCTAGTAAAGCTATCCGTTGGGCAAAAGGCGATTGGGTGCAAGTGGATTTTTCGCAAGAAACTGAATAGGTACAAGGCGAGACTGGTTGCGAAGGGCTATACTTAGAAAGAAGGCATTAACTTCGGTGAGATATTCACGCTTGTGGTCAAGCAAGTATCCATCAGATTCGTATTGGCGTTAGCTGCCCAATACAATCTGAAATTAGAACAATTAGATGTGAAGATTGCGTTTCTACACGGGGAACTAAAAGAGCATATTTACATTAACCTTAAGGGTTCAAGGAGCATAGAATAAGGTTTGTAGGTTAAAGATGTCATTATACGGCCTGAAACAGTCGTCGAGGCAATGGTACAAAAAGTCTATTCTTTCATGTTAAGCCAGCGGTTTATCAGAAGTGAGTTCGATCATTGTGTCTACTTCATATCACTGAGGGATGGGGAATTCATTATTACGATATTGTATGTTGATGATATGCTTATCACCAACCATAGTATGTCTGAAATCAACATATTAAAGGCTCAGTTATCTATGACATTCGAAATGAAAGAGCTGGAGTTGCAAAAAGGATTTTCAGCATTGACTTCAACGGAGACAAGGAAAGAAGTAGGCTATGGTTGTCTCGAAGGTCTTGGTCAAGTTCAGACTTGATAAAACTAAACCGATTAGCACACCCCACGCTGCCCACTTTTAGCTTTCTTTGGAGCAATGCCCTACGTCAGATAAAGAAAAGCGGTATATGTATCGTGGGCCCTACTCAAGTGAAGTCGGTAGTCTTATGTCACCATGAGCTGTACTAGACCGGATATTTCACATGCAGTGGGTGTTGTGAGCAGATACATGTCAAACCCTGGCAAGGAACACTAGGAGGCAGTGAAATGACTACTTCACTACATACGAGTACGATGGACTACATCTTGACATTCCATATATATAAGGAGAGACTAGTAGGCTATGTGAATTTGGATTATGCTAGTAATACAGACAATAGAAGGTCAACTTCTGATTATTTGTTTGAATTAGCAGGTGGAGCGATCAGTTGGATGTCGAAGCTTCAGTCTATTGTTGCACTTTCCACAATCGAAGCAGAATATATGGCAATGACGGAAGCACTCCAGGAAGCAGTTTGGTTGAAAGGGATGATGAATAAGTTGGGGCTTCAACAAGAAGTTGTGCTTGTGCATTGTGACAGCGAACGCGCGATCAATTTGGCGAAGAACTTGGTGTACAATTCCTAGACTAAACACATTGATGTGCATCATCATTTTATTTGGAAGATGCTAGAGGAAGGCGGTGTTACTCTTAAGAAGATTCACATCAGTGAAAATCCAAAAAACATGCTTACAAAGGTGGTTCGTACAGAGAAGTTTAGGTTTTGCTCGACTTCACTAGGCTTGGCGAAGAGCGAATGAAGACTGTGTGCACAAGAAGGGAGGATGATGGTTCTACTATGAAGAAATTTAAAGATAGTGATAGCAGCTTTGAACAGGGGAGATGCAAGATTGAAGCCACGGTGGAGATTGTTCATCAAGTGCCTTCAATATGTTGTTGAAACAGGGTTTTCGATTCGATCGACAATCTAATCAATTTGATCGAGAAAATTCGAAAATACTAGTTTACTCTCTGGACACTTTTGGACACTTTCGATTTGATCGACAAAGGGTGTCGATTCGATTGATGGGTCATTGATTAGAGTCGATTCGATCGACTGTTTACGCAACTTCCGTATAAGTGTGCGGTTTTGCTTCTAATTTTGTACGGGGGTTACAAAAACCATGTTAATACGAGATTAGGGTATCTCTAAGAGAGCAAAACGTGAGAGCATGTGAGCCAAGAGTTTTGAGAGGGAGAAAGCTAAGGTTTTCACATTTGTATGTTGTTCCATCTCTTATAACTTTCAGTTCATAATGGATTGTTTGTCGCTTAGTGCCGTGATTTTTTTCCCAGAAGGGTTATTCCACGTAAAATTCATTCGTTCTCTGTGGTTGCTTGAATTTTTCTTTCCCTATTGCATAGTGTGATTCTGTTTGAGGTTGCTTCCGCGCCGGACAAGCCGTGTTAGGGCTTGTCACATCTTCGACAAGTTCAACATGATTTTTTTAATACAATGTACACATTTGTATGTTGTTCCATCTCTTGTAACTTTTAGTTCATAATGGATTGTTTGTCGCTTAGTGCCGTAATTTTTTTCCCACAAGGGTTTTTCCACATAAAATTTGTTCGTTCTCTGTGGTTGCTTGAATTTTTCTTTCCTTATTGCATTGTGTGATTCTGCTTGAGGTTGCTTCCGCGTCGGATAAGCCGTGTTAGGGCTTGTCGCGTCCTCGACAAGTTCAACAGCATTTTTTTAACACAATGTACACAAGAAATCAAATTGTGTTGCAAAGGGACCAAGAAGATGCAAGGTTACACCGATATTTCACATCGAAAATTAAAGAAACAAACCCACACAAGATACAGTTTTAGCCATTATAGTAACACAAACGATTGTGAAATTCATTAGAAGAATACTACGAATTTTGTATAAATTCGTTAAAAGAATACTATGAGTTAAGTTTTGTATTTCAATTCATTTGAATTCATTATTTCATGCATATTATTCATGTTGCATTTTTAGATTGATGCATGATTGTTTCTTGCAAAATGATCGACAAACAAAACAAAATTATAATATAACAGATGAACATAGTAGTCGTTGAGCACATCATACTGTTGTGTGGATCGTATTACTTGGATATGGTCAGTGTTCGAAATATCGATATCGTGTTACGTATCGTATCCTTGGGATACAGATACATATCAGTTATCGCACGAGATATATCATTTGTATTGGATAATTTATCACACTTTGTGGGAAACATGGGGAAACATGGGGGAAATGGTTGAATTTTTCAATGAAACTTCACGAATTGTTAAAAGAGACCTTAATACACACTTTTAAATCATAACATCTCAGAAAAGAAGTGCACATAATAGGTTTCTTATTACAGGGTCCTAAGTTATGCGTTGTTTGACTAAACTAATGCAAGTATATTCAAATTGAATGCATAACATTTAGAGTGTACGCGATGATCATTTCATCAAACAACTCCTAAATACTTTGAAATTAGTCTCAATTGACAGTTGGTTGAAGGGAAACTTCGAAAAAAAAATAATATTTTAATAAATTTTTATTAATTTTTAATTAAAAAATAATTTTTATTTCCAAAAATTGACAAGGACTTAACATATCAGTAGATCAGTGCTCATACATGCTTGATTTCATGTTTGGAGTGCACCACTGCAAGCAATTTAGGAGAACTTGGGAAATTTTCGAATTTTCCTGAAATCGGAGCACCTACACTCAATTTTCAAAATTAGCGTATGTGATGATCATTTCATCTAATACTTCAAAATTAGTCTCAATTGACAGCTGATTGAAGGAAAATTTTGAAAAAAAAAAAACATGAAGAACCAATGAATATCGAACTCAAAGCTCCAACTCCATGATTTTTCACGTAAAACATGAAGAACCAATGGATTTATATCCATTTGACACTGATTTAACATAATTTCAACAAAAAAAAAGGGAATCGAAAATTGAAAATGCTCACCAGATTGAACATTTGAGATATATCGATACTACCTGTATCGCGCAAGTGGGAAACAAGATATATCGTGGGATGTATTGGCCGATATCGTCGATATTTAAAACATTGGATACGGTTACTTTATGATGATATTGAATATCTGACACCAACTATTGGTATGACCATGCCTAGATAGGGCTAGTTGTTGTTTGCATGACGCAACTTCACATGCCATATAGTAATGATAAAGTATGTAAATTATTAGAAAATTTACCGTCTTTAAAATAAGTTAGAAAGTTATATTAAGAATTGATTCATAAGAACTTGTTAATTTATTTAATATAATAATACTAAGTGTGCATAACTCCCATCCTCTTTGACGCCCACTGTGTGTGACATCCACTCAATCCATCAAGTTGACCTCATGTTCTTCACACAAATAAAAAATCGGCCTAATCCAAAACTCTGGTGGGCTACACCATGGGAAGCAATGTAAAATCAAGCCTAAAATTTCCAAGTTCACATGGCCTAGCTTGCCTGAGTTTTGGATTAGGCTGATTTTTAGTGTCCCTTCCATCTTCCTAAGGTGCACCTAATGAACAGCTTAGATGGAATATACACACAATTGTGGCCCACACACAAACCTATGGTTGACAATTGACATACCCACCCAATTATTCATATTGTGTGGCCCACCTGAGCTGTGGATCGTGCTGACTTTTTTCCCATGGCTTAATGTTGAGGTGTGCACCTGATGCATGGAGTGGATGATGTCACATGCACATGACACAGCAGACCCAATAGAGCCCAACATTCTACCCATCAGGTGTTGTACCCGCTGCCTACCAACAGGAGGTAGACTTTGCCGAAAACTCATCACATACAAGCAAGGCACCACAACTTGCGGTATTGTTCCATCTTTCAAGCCAAATGCCCCTCGAGTAAGAAATCAATTCCAAGACAGCCATGGACCCCACCATGAAAATCAGTGTACAAAAGGTCAGGGTGTTCTGCTAAATAAGTTGGCCAAAATGTTGAAGTCAATGGACAACCAACGGTCTAACTCAACATAAAGGTGTGGCCCACTTATTGTTCAGATCATCTTTATATTAGATAAGGCCTAAGGGTGCTCTTCGTGGTGAGGACTGCTATATTAATGGTCCTGATGGCCCACACAAGCAGCACATTGGTAGCAAAGATGGCATGTTATTACAACCTATGGTACCATTGCATGTATACGATCAGTTATTTAAAAAACAAGAAAATAAGAAGAACAAGAAGAAGTAGACAGCTATCAGTCACTTTCAGGAAAGGGAGGTCACTTGATGCTCCAGCAGCATATAATGCTTGATCTCAAGCACTGAGAAATCAAACGCACGGAGTAAATTGACTTAAGTAGAACCGAATAAAGTGTGGAACTTATTGCCAGTAAGTCACAGTCCCAAATTTAGAATGGTTGAGCAATTCTAACCTCTGAGCCGTGTACACTTGTTTGATGAAATACAGCCATCGGATATTTTTCATGTTAACCATCAAATATATGCCCATCAATTAGATATTCAGATAATCACATAAGCATAACTTTTGGGTCATTATAAATCCAAACTGGGACCTATAACTTGAAGGAGGAGAAGGAAGTAGAAGGAAAAGAAGGGAAGCAGAAGAAAGAGGAGGAGAAAAAAAGAAAGTGGAGGAGAAGGAAAGAAAGGTAAGAAGAAGAAGTTGACAGCCAAGAGGCTGCATTCATTCGGCGAGTTTCCATTCTCTTGTCAAAATAGCAGTATTCCAGGTTTTTCTTGCAATCCAGCTAAGCCAACAATGTCTCATTTAACACGTGCAAAAAGGTGTGAAAATAGCCTTATTTGGATAACATTCCTACTTGCATAGTCAGTGAGCATGACAAACACAGAATAATCATTGCCAACAGTGTTATTCCTATGCAGATAGTGATACAGCACGCACCAAACGGGGCCAAAGAGAGAATGGTCAGGCGAACTATAGGTAAAAGCATAGACCCGAGAACTACATATGCAACAATTATCCCCATAAAAGGAGAATAACAATTGCAATCAGCGTTTGAAATATCGATACTATCGGCCAATATTATCGTTATCGCACCACTGCGAGACGATACACTCGTGATAACCCCCGGAAGATACCAAAAAATCCCAAATACCAGATATCGGCCAATATATTGTCGATATCGCACGATATTTCGACGATATCGCGCAATCCGGGTTGTAGAGAATCAAAAAAACTTGAATTAGAAAAAAATTATAAATAAAAATCGGAGAGTACTTGGCTATAGCAGTGATCGGAGGTGGGCCATTTGACAAGTAGGATTTTCTTCAACTTCCCTCTTTCTCGGAGATTCCGGCGAGGAATCAGGCCGGATCGACGAACACTTCCTTCCATAATGAGATTTGAGGGGTTGCGTGCGTGAAAGACGGATCGGACTGCGTGGATGGGGGTAAAAATGGAGAGGGAATGTGGAAGAGGGGCGCGGATTGGGGAGGGAAAGTGAAAGAGGGGAATCGGATTGCGTACTGAGTTACTTAGTACGCTTTTATCGTACTGAGTAAACTCTGTAGGGCCCATTGTCATCCCTACATGCAGCCCATAATTCATCCATGCCGTCCATCCGTTTTTCCAGATCATTTTAGGGGTTGATCCCAAAAATAAAGTATATCAAAATCTCAAGTAGACCATACCAAAGGAAACAGTGGAAGTATTGATTTCCACCATTGAAATATTTATAAGGCCTCCAATGATGTTTATTTGTCATCCAAACTGTTCATAATATCACAAAGACATGGATGAATGGAAAAGACAAATATCATCTTGATCTAAAACTTCTGTGGGCCCCCCACGAACTTTTCAACGATAGACTTCAATTAAAACTGTTTCAGGTGGTGTGGTCCACTTTAGCTTTGGATATGATTAATTTTTCGTTTAAGTCCCTGAAATTATATGATGAAATGGATGGACGGATTTGATAAAATGCATGAATGACAGTGGGCCCCATAGAGTTTACTCAGTACACAGTGCGCAATCTGCTTCAGCGGATGGGGTAAAGGCGGTGCGTTACTCAGTACGCTCTTATCCTATTCTTATCGTACTCAGTAAACTCACTTGGGCCCACCTTTAATGTATGTGGTCCATCCGCGCCGTCCATCCGCTTTTCCATCTAATTTAAGGGTTGATCCCAAATTTTAGAAAAATATAAGATCATACCACAGATAACAGTGGTGATACTGATTTCCACCGTTGAAACCTTTCTCCACTGTTTTCTATGGTGGGGTCCACTCGAGCTCTGGATCTGACCCATTTTTTGGCTCATGCTATAAAATGATCTCTTCAAATTTATGGACGGTGTAGATAGAAAAAATACATCATGGTGGGACCCACGTAACTTGGTGACATCTTGTGGCCCGTCAGGGACGCGGATTGCGTACTGAGTAAACTCTGTGAGGTCCACCATGATTTACATATGTTATTTACTCCCTCCATCCATTTTAAAAGATAATTTGAGGGCTCTAGCCCAAAAATGAAGTATATCCAAATCTCAAGTGGACCTCACCACGGTAAACAATGTGAATTGAAATTCTACTGTCAAAAATTTTTTAGGGCCACATAAGTTTTGGATCAATCTGTTATTTGTTTTTTCCCTTCATCCATGTCCGTGGGATATTATGAAATGGTTGGATGACAAATAAACATTACTGTAGGCCCTACCAAGATTTCAACAGCGGAAGTCATTATTCCCACTGCATACTTTAGTGTGGCACACTTGAGCTTTGGGCATTCTTCAATTTTCTATTCAACCACTAAAATGAGCTGGAAAAACGGATGGACGGCGTGGATAACCCACACACATTCATGGTATGCCCAACTAAGTTTACTCAATACGATAAAAGCGTACAGAGTAACTCAGTACGCAATCCGAATACGCCCGTCAGTGACGGGCGTTCATATGCGTACTCGTTACGCTCTTATCTTACTGAGTAAACTCTATTGGGCCCACCGTGATTACACGTGGTTTATCCACGCCGTCCATCCGTTTTTACTGATCATTTTAGGTGTTGAGCCCAAAATAGAACCATATCCACAACTCAAGTGGACCACATTACAGGAAACAGTGTTGAATGAACATTGACCATTAAAAACGTTTTGGGAACCATAAAAGCTTTGGATCAACCTGATATTTATTTTTTCCCTTCATCTGGGTCTTTAGGACCCAATCAACCGATTGGATGTCAAATACACACTTTTAGGACCCTATACAAAGGAAATTTATTATGTGCATCTTTTTTTTGAGATGTTATGATTTAAAAGTGTGTATTAAGGGCCTTTCTAACAATCCTCAAAGTTTCATTAAAAAATTCAACCATTTTCCCAATGTTTCCCCATGTTTCCCAAAAAGTGGGATAAACTATGCGATACAAACGATATATCCCGTGCAATAACCGATACGTATCTGTATCCCAAGGGTGCGATACATTGTGCGATACCGATATTACGAACACTGGATGCAATACAATATTTGGAAAAAAAAAAAAAAAAACAAATAATAATAATAATAATAATAATAATAATAATAATAATAAGATTGTCAACCAAAGAAATAGTCATAACCAATGGAAGACTATATACTAAAACTGGTGAAAGGCTACAAAATAAAATAATTGTTAAATGCGATAAGCCAGCCAAGTGAATATTTGACAAAACTCTTTCAAAGACAACCATAGGCTGATAAAAAATTCAGCACAAGGACATGTATAACCAAACAAGAGGCCTTTCACATTTTTTTCCAATAAATAATGGTAAAGAACAACATTAAAGTACCCATAATTCAATGAAGCACATTCGTAAGATCCAAAATGTCCCATGAACCAGATTTGGGAAAACAATCTCCTTCAGCTGTTGAGCCGCAGCCCCATTGTTAACCAGCATTTCAACAATAAAGTGAGAAGTCTATGGGTATCATGAACCAAGAATGGGGGTGTTACTTATGATATCAATGATCTAGTGAGGAAAAGGGGTTCCACAGATGGCTTGCCATTCCTAACCAGAAAATCAAATTCACATTTTTATTCAAAACAAAAGCATGAATAATGCCACAACAAAAATTTATCCAATATAGCTTTCAGATGCCAAACGAAGTCTTATAACTAACACATATTCAACAACGTACTAACAATTAACCAATACAAGATGGAAATTACAAAGATACCCACCAAACTCCACAATTAACAATAGTACCCCACTTGACCTCATTTTTCTCACGTGTCCCATGGGCCCTGATCATGGGTAGTGCAATCCAATCCATCTGAGTAGGCCATAGCCACATGCCCACATCAGAATGGAAGATTACTAACAGTATAGTTGAGGATGTTCAGTATACTTTTTTACCAGTGAAACATTAAAAATATTAGCTCCCAACAACGACCATTCTAGATAAAGGATATGGAATAACTGGGTTGAGAGTTCAGCCATTCCAGAGCCCCATGAAATTACTTACAGCAGTTGCCCCTCTAGCTTTGGCTTTATCAGATGTCTCGATCTGTTCCATCCGTCCAACTTTGTACCTTTCCAAATAAACATGAACATGTAAGAAATAAATGTAATGCATAGAACATGGGAACAAAGCAGGTTCATTTTTAGATATGTAATAAGGTAAAACATTTTATTTTAGAAGAGAAGAATCCTTTACAAACAAGGTTTAAAGTATCATCCGAAACTAGAATGTATCAACCAATATGTACACGTATCATCCATGAACAATATGGTTGTATCCGCCCAATACTGGGTAATACAAACCCAAAACAGAGGTGGTGACCAATATGTTACACCAGAACTGACTTGCAGTCCTAGTTCACTAGTGGTCCAAAATTGGAAGTGATTTGTGATGGTCAACATAGCAAGATGAGTTGCCATCAATCTCTTTGAGCAACCCCTAAATCACCACATATGAGACGAGAATATTTCCAACAATTTAATGGGATATGTATTTAGCAAAATTTCAAGACTTGCAAAGACACTGAATCATAAAATAGCTGCCTCATTCTTTTAAAAGGCTGCTCTTGAACAAACAACACAGATTCAGGCACATGAAATTCTGACACTCCGTGATAACAATTTCCATAATAGGGTGTCCAAAATCCAGTCGAATGAGAGAAAATCCAAAAGATGATCTTACCCGCGAGCTATTAGCTTTTGAACAGCATCATCAATTCCACTCTCAGAAATACCAACCTGACAAAATAAAAGACTGATAAATACAAGCAATGTGGTACTCCTTATGATAGCTAAACAAATAAAGCGATAGAAGAAAAGACAACCAACATCGGGTGTGGAGCTCAAACAACTATTCATCAAAATTAATAAAAATAACATTAATATAGAGATAGGCAATTAGATTTTCAATAATTCAATAAGTTTTGATTGCATTCAAAGTTACACACAGCAACAACATGGGGCATTTGGTTTTGTACTAGAAAGAAATCAGGACAGTTGCCATCACGAAAGTACAATCCTTTATTAAGCCACCCTAGGAGATAAAGTTGAGTAAAGGCAAGCATGCTCCATCCTCCCTTAAAGTTGTATGATTGTATTGACAAATTCTTTACCGAAATACAACAATAACAATAATAGGAGATTTCATAGGCTCCCTCGTTCTTGGCAAGACACATCAGTTCAACAAAGGATAATGATCTTCCAATCTAGAGATGTTCTGGGGTCCACCATCCATGTTGGGACTCATCGTTGAAGATTAAAACATCATTTATTGTTGGAAGAAAGATCCCTTCACGACCACACACACAGCAAAATCGAAATCAAAAGAAAGCAGGAAAAAAAAGATGCAAACCATAACACAGAGATTCACGGGGTTCCCTTTGGGTACGACCACGGATGCACGCCAATCCACTATGCTTAAAGGTAGAAAATGAAGAAGCAGCTCTCAATACAATAATGGCTCAACAGAATGTATATTACCCCAAATGAACTAGGGTACGCCTCTAATGATCAGGCTCCATAGATTCTAACATTTATTCTTTATGGACAACATTTTCAAGAAACCAAGGCAGGTTTATCCCATAACTAGCCCTAAACTCAGAAAACTAGGACAAGTCTCATCGTAAACTAGACAGGCCCAATTGCCCCAACCCAATCACCTGGTAATGCAATCAGCTTCCCAATCTTACATTTCTTTCCTCGTGTGCTACACTAGCAATGCTACGGTAATGCTACAATTTCATGTTATAGCAGCACTTAAGTTGCATACTAGAGCACCACTCATTAATTCAGCATGGTATTTTTTATAATTAGGTGTTATTAGAAGTCTTGCATGTTGTAGTTTAAAAAGAATATGCTAGTAGGAATCTCTTCTTTATAGTTTGCATAATACATTTAAAAAGTCCATATCAACCAATGGTGTATTTTTATATTATACCCCATATTAGTATCGTTGACTTGGGATAGAAATAATATCGCCAATAGTAACGAAAATATAGGCGATACCAAGAACAAACACTACCAATTCTTAAAATAATCCATTTTCAAAGGGAGACCATTCTAACAAATAATTGGTCTATGACTTTGTAGTGATCATACATGAAGGGATTATATGATCTCACCTATAGGATATGCATCGTACCCTTGGGCATTTTCTACAAGTGCACCCATCGATTAGCGATCCAACCTATTGCTCTTATGGGCCAAACCGTAAATGTTCATTCCTCAATAATCTCCTCAACACGGCAATCCTAACCATTCAATTAGTGACCTATAAGTTATAAGTAAACAATTAAGAAAGGAAATACTTTAACAAATGGCCCATTCAACTTTAAAACAGCCAAAGCTTGGATAGTTGTGATCTTCCAATGTGGATTTTTGAGTCATGGTCCATCTAGGAGGGGAGACCAACAATCTGGAATGTTGTCCAGCCCACTTGGACAAAGTGAAAACCTCATATCTAGATACTACAATTAATCATCATCATCTAAGCCTAATCCTAATTAGTTCATGTCAACTACATGAATCCGTTTCCGCTATTCCACTATCAACGGCCATAACTTTAGTTAGACCGTAAGTCATCAAGTCTTTTCATACTACCTCCACCCACGTCCTTTTGGCCCTTCCCATTGCCCTTTCAAAGCCTTCAACTTGTGCCAACTCACTCCTAAATGCACACATGTTGGTCTCTGTTGCACATGACCAAACCATCAAAGTCTACTTTTCCTCATCTTATCACCTAATGGTGCTACTCCTAAATTCCCTTAAATGCATTCATTTCTAATTTTATCCTTCCTTATCTTGCCACTCATTCATCTCAACATCCTCATTTCAGCTACACTCATCCCATGTAACATGTTGTTCCTTAACTACCCAACGTTTTGTCCAATAAAGCATGGTTGGTCTTATAGCCATCCTCAAAAAACTCCCCTTTTAGTTTGATTGGTATAGGATTATCACATAGAACTCCAAAGACACATCTCCATTTCTCCAACTCCGCTTGAATTCTATGGGCAACATCCTCCTCAATCTCTATACTCATGAATTATCAACCCAAGATATTGAAAGTGGTCATTTTGGGAAACTTCTTGGTCAACAATGTTAACTCATTCCATTGGAACATGACTATCACATAAAACTCCAAAGACACATCTCCATTTCTTCCAATCCGCTTGAATTCTATGGGCAACATCCTTCTCAATCTCTCCACTATCCACTCTCATCAATTATCGACCCAAGATATCGAAAGTCATTTTGGGAAACTTTTTGGGTTAAAATCTTAACTAATTCCTAGTTACCACTCCTATTGTTACAAAATTTGCACTTGATATACTATATTTTAGTCCAACTAAATTTTAAATCATTTAGATTATAAAGCAAACCTCCATAAATCTGACTTTGTGTTTATGCCCTCCCTCATCTTGACAATCAAAACTATGCCATGTGCAAACAACATAAACCATAAACAACATAGGATCCAATCTTGCAAATGCATCGTTAACTTGTCCATAACCAATGCGAAAAGGTGTGGGCTCAATGTCGGCCCTTGGTGCAAACCTATAAGCAATTGGGAACTCACTTGTCTCTTCACTGATGGTCCTCACATTTGTTACTACTCCCTCATACAGTCATACATATCTTTAATCATGTTAATATATCCTATTAAAACCCCTTTCTTTCCCAACACCCACTAAATTAACTCTCTACGAACACTATCATAAGCTTTTTCGAAGTCAATAAAGACCATGTGGAGATAAATCCTCCTCTCCCAAGATTTCCCATCAATTGTGTAAGTAAGAAAATAACATGAATAATATACCTCCCTAGCATGAAACCAAACTAATTTCCTCATACATTAGTCTCGTGCCTTAGTCCTTAATCACTCTTACCCAAAGTTCCATAGTATGGCTCGTAAGTTTAATCCCACAAAAGTGCAGCTCTCTATATCCTTTATTCTTATAAATAGGTACCACGATATTTTTCCTCCATTTGTGTTGCATCTTTTTCGATATTACAATCTTATCGAACAACTTTTTCAATCAAAATAACCTAATATCTCCCATTCACTTCCAAATTTCTATTGGTACACCATCTCGTCCAAGGGCCATTGCTATTTTCATCATTTTCAAAGCTTCCCTCACTTCCAACATCCTAAACATACAAAAGTATTTATAGACTCCAACGTCATTTACGTTTATGGTTCCACCCCTATTGCTTTTATAGTGATTCTCATTTAACAAGTTATGAAACTAGCTTCTCCACCTTTAATTGATCTCATTGTCCTTGACAGGTACCCACTGGTCATCGCTCTAAATGCGTACAACATGATCTAGGTCCCCACTCTTCCTCTTTCTCACTTTTACAAGTTTGAAGGCATCTTTCTCACCTTCTCTCATCCATAATCTATTGTAAAGATCATCATGAGCCTCAAGTTTAGCCCCACTTACTACTTTTTTAGCATTCTTTTTGGCATATCTATAATGTTCAAGATTTTCATTGTTTCCCGTCTCTTGTCAAGCTTTGAAACAAGAGTGTTTCTTGTTAATAGCTTTTTGTACATCTTCATTCCACCACCAAGTTTCCTTATATGATTGACTTTTCCCTCTAAATACCCGTAAAACATCTTTTACCATTCGCCTAATGTACTCAACCATCTCATTCCACATAACCATTACTTTTTCCTCTACATTCCACTTTCCTTGTTCCATCAATTTATTTCTGAATAACATTATTTACTCTCCTTTTTCATTCCACCGCCTAGTTTTTTGCACACCTATTAATATCATTCACTTTTTTCCATCTCTTAATGTAAACATCCATAAACATTAGCCTATATGTGCGATCAAACTCTCTCCATGTATCACCTTGGAGTCCTTACATATTGACCGTTCTGTCTTCCCAAGTAGAAAGAAATTTATTTGGCTTGTATATGATCCACTTTTGAAAGTTATGTTCATCTCTCACTAGAGCTAGATTGTACTGCATAGCGAAATCAACAATAGCTTCCTCCATCTCATTGTAATATCCCAAAAATTTAGTGGCGACCTAATCTCCTGTGTATCCATTTACGCTTTTATACACTCTAACATGCATACACATATTCACGTGTACATACATACATGAGTAACCATCCATGCATCCATCTAACCCTCCATTCACCCGTATATTTACATTCATTTATCCATGCATGTACATATCTAAACCATTCACTCATCTAACCAACCATCTAACCATTCATCCACGCATGCATCATCAACACTAAACGCCTAAACCGTTCATTCATCTAACCATCTATGTGACCATTCATTTAGCTATCCTTTCATTGGTGGCCTATCGATGTTTGTTTCTCGTTTGGATAAAAAGGCGAATCATAATTTGAAAACACTTTTTATTAGTCTTCAATGTTTTAGCATTATTTTAATATAACAAAAACTACGAGTTATTAGGATTTGAGAAAAAAAAAAAAAAAACTTGTCGTTTAAAAGCTTAATTTTTTTTAAATGTCAAAAAAATCGTGATTTGTTCTTGATCTGGAAAATTGGATTTTTATTTGTTGGGAATTTGATTTTTTTTTTTTCAAGTATTTTATTGAATTGAAATGGGGGGTATTTCCTTACATAAAAATGACTTAAGGGGATATTTAGATTTTTAGATGGGAGTAAATGGATGTAAATGGGGGGAATTGGGAATAAATGGAGAAAAATGGCATTTGAGGTGAGTTTCAATGGGAGTAAATGCATGGAAATAAAATGAAAAGGGAGTAAATGGGCATGTAAATGAAATTGCAAGTAAATGGGGTGAAATGCCTTTTTGAGCTCCCTTAGAGAGTCGCATGAGTAAACAAAGGTGTTGTTACGCAAATGTCCACCATACACGTGGAACGCTAACGATACTCCGAAACAATCCAATTATGGACTACATCTCTAAAATCACACCAATAGAATAATCCAAACCATCTAAAGGTTGGCCATCTAAATGGATCATTAAAACATGTTGGCCAGTTGCTTGTTTGAGATCCTTATGTTTGTGACCCACCTGAGGCTCAAATTTTCCTCATTTTTTACTAGAGTATATATTTCAATGGCCTTATTACAATCATTTTGATAAATATCACATATGTACACTAATTTGGGATATTAAAGCTGACTTGGAATATCACATATGTTCTTGTGAATATATTTAAAAATTCAAACAGAATATTTGGATTTTTACTCCCATCCAAACACAACTAACTAAGCCATTTACTCCCAATTCATTTACCTCCAATTTCATTTCTCATTTACCTCCGTTTACAAGCTCCCAAACGAGCCCTAAGTAAATGGATATTTACTTAAACGTCAATTTTTTTGTAAACAAGTGTCACACACCACACACATGCATTACACACATCACGAGTCATACGTGCAACGAGCTAGTTTTTTTTTTTAGAAACGAAAAGGAGAGAGGGAAAGAAAGAAAGATGAAGAAAGAGAAAGAAAGAGAGGAGAAGAAAGAGAAAGAAGGAAGAGAAAGAAGGAAAGGAAAGAAGAGGAAGAAAAAGAAAGGAAAGAAGAGAGAGGAAGAAGGAAAAAAGAGAGGGAATGGAAGAAGAAGAGCTTGGACTTTCTTTCTTATATCTAGGGTTTTTCTTTCTTTTCTTCAAAATTTGATGAGTGGATTTCCTCACATGTACTTTCTTCGCAAACTATCCTTTATTTTATTTTCTTTTTCTTTTCTTTTCATGACGAAAAATTTTAGGGTTTGATCTACCTACATTAAGATTTTCTTGTTTTATTTCTCTAAAATCTTGGAATTATAGATTAATGATGGAATTCTAGGGTTTGTGATGCAAGTTTCAACTCTAATATGCACTATTATGAAATTCTAGGGTTTTGTTGTGCAGAATTCAAAATCAAGCACCTATATTTAATTTTTTACAAGTTCAAGGAGCTATTGTGTAATTTCCAAACTGTACAGTTCCAGGGGGCTTTATGTTCAATTTTTCCCAATGACTATTTTGTACACTTTTTCACGCACTATTATGCACTTTTCATATTTTCTAGGGTTTCAAATATAATTTTCTAGATTTATGTATTTGAACTATGCATTGCATATTTTTCTTATGGAATTTTTGGTAAAGGGAGGATTGTTCATGATGGCCTACATATTCTAAAATCGTGACAGGGTTATTTACTTTGTATGCATTATAGTTTTGATTGAGGGATGCCCTTTAGGAAATATTGATTTGGAAAGAGACGTCGTGTATCATGCATCACTAGACATGACGAGGTTTACTAGTGTTTCGGACACCAGAAAGTAAGTGGAGCGATCAAGTCCTCTGGTTTGAAGATCCCTTAAGCAAATAGGTGGGGCAATTGAGTCGCCTAGGTTGAAAATCCCTAAAAGCATAAATAGGCGGGGGGATCAAGACCTTTTTGTTAAAAGTCTCAAAAGCCCAATTGGTACCTTTTTAGAACCTGTATTGCGGGGCCATGTGAATGAGCATGTAAGAATTGTAATTTGCAAAAGGCCGCCATGATTACACTATATGGGGTAGTAGTATGACTAGCTAACATATGAATGGGACCCTCACTACAAGGCTAGGAGGCTGAGCAAGTCAGGTTTACAAAAGACCACTGTGAGGCTAGGTGTTGTATTTGAAAGAGTGTTGGCCGACTAGTATGAAATGGCCATGGTGTTCAAAGGGATCAACCATACTTTTTTTTAAAGGATTATAAATAGATTTTATTAAAACAGCTTGGCTTAAAACCAAGACAAGAAATACAAGAAAGGGGAAACTATACAATTCCAATAAGGAACAGACTACATTTAAATCTACTTGAAAGCAAACTGTAGACCATTCGATTACATCCCTTTTCTCCCTCCTGACGATATGATCTAAAGATGACCGCTTGTTGTCGAAGCACCGGGCATTACATTCCTTCCAAAGGTTCCAAAGGCCAGCCATGAGAAGTAGCCTCCAAACATGTAATGTTTCTTGCTTGAAGCCAACTCTGTGCCACACCCAAATTAGTTGCGGAATTGATTGTGGCATGGTCCAACTCATCTTGAAGAGGCTTAGAATGTGGGTCCATAGCTGAGATGCAATGGGACAATGCTATAGAAGATGGTCTACTAATTCTGAGGAACTCATACATAGGAGATAGATATTTGGGAGCAGCATACCTCTTTTTTGGAGGTTATCTATGGTCAGGATTTGCTTCCTACCTGCTAACCATAGAAATGAAGAGACCTTTGGTGGTGCCCAATATGACCAAAACGCAAAAGGAGCAGAGGATACAGATGGGGCAGCTTGAAGGCGAATTAAGTTATAATATGATCTTACAGAAAAGGAGCCAGATGGAGAAGCCAGCCATATCAACGAATCTCTTGCCCATATCAACCATACTACTTATTGTGGTTACTTTGTGCATAATTATTCATTCATCTATGGTGTTATGGCATATGAAATACATTGGTTTTCACATATATTGGATTTTAAAACATACATGTGGATACTCTTGCATAGTTTGCATCTATTCATTCATGATTTCTCTCATACAAAATTGCATTGAAATCTGCAGTTATTTAATCTTTAAATTTCAAGCCTCTTGTGATGATTTATAGTGTTTTGATAAATACGTTTTATTTGAATCGAATGTATTTTCTTTTCAAACTTGTGTAGAGGTCTACTCGCTAGGCTTTGCAACCAACCCTTTCGAATTTTTAAATTTCAAGAATAGGATCTCAGCAAAGAGAATGAGAAGAGGATTGTTAGATAACTTTATTATCTTTTATTTAGATTTAGTTTCTTTTGGAAGTTGTGGGATTGCTGTAAAAATCATGGCATAGTAGTTTTACTCATTGGATTGTGGTGGAGATGAGTCGGCATTTCGAGACATATTTCTTTTGGTTAATGTTTATTTGTTTAGTTTTGAGCAAGGTATTCCGTAAAGGCAAGGTATTCCGTAAAGGCCCCCATAACGGTCATTACAATCTCTTTTTTATTAAAAAAAAAATTAAAAAACTTAGATATGCCCTATAACATTGGAAAAAATCTGAAAAACATGTATCTAGCCTATAATAGACCATTATGAGGTTGTTACGGCCTTTACAGGGGGCGTAACGGGCCGTTAACAGCAGTTATGGGTCATGTTTTCCATAACGGTTGTTACGACCATTACGACCCCGTAACGTGTAACGGTTGCCACCGTTACCTTTACGTAACGGCCTTTACGACAAACCATCATTTTGAGATCGATATATATTTCGTGGATGGGAATTATGTAATGGTTTGAGAGTGGAATATGGAGTGTAAGCGCAACATTTGAGTCGCACCCCTGCATGCGGGATCTGGGTCAAGCATACCTGGGTGCTAGATTTCGAGGTGTGACACTAATTCCTTCATGACCATTTAAGTCTCCTCCTACAAATATCCTCTCTCCTTTCTAATTTCTTGCATTCATCCATCCATATCTTCTGAGAATTGTCTCTTAATTCTATCCTATAATCCCCGTCGCGGCGCATATGCACTAACAACATTGATTATCTCCTCTCCTAACACAAGCTTTATTAATAAAACTAATAATTTACTCTCTTAACATCTACAACTTTAACCTTGAAATATTTATCAACCAGTATTCCTACATGGTTCTATTATTGTCCTTTCCTATATACCAAAGCTTATATCCATCAATTTCTCTAGTTTTAGCCCCTTTCTACTTGATCTCTTGAACACAAGTTATGTTAACTCTCATTCGTTTCTTCGTATCTACTAACTCCATACTCTTACTTGTCAATGTGCCTATATTCCATGAAAAGACGAATCCTATTCTCCTAGACTAGCTTCTTTACCTGCACACGCCAAAAATAGCGTGGGAACCATTGCCTGCTTCTGACAGCAATTGGGCCTAGTTACCACGCATCGCTTCTGGGGGACACCCTAGCCAACCCTTGCCCATTTCTCACTGCCAAGGATCATACAATTCCTCTCATAGAGAATCATTCCCTTTCCACAACTACAAAAGAAAGAAAGAAAGAAAGAAAGGAAAAAAAAAAAAAGGGGAAAACAGAGAGAAGATCATTTCCCTTTTCCTTCAATGTTTTTTAGCATATTTTAGGGCCATGGACCACAATTATCCTTCTGTACTCCTATATGTTTAACAAACCTACAATATCATCAATGAAAGAAAACATTGTTAAAAAGAAACCACCAAGCTATGAACAAAATAGAAAAAGACAGTGCGAAGAATCGGTGCCAAGTATATCACCAATCACGAAGCTGGACATTCAAACCAACTATGACAAAGAAAAATTATAAAACCATAAAAGCAACAAATATAAACAAGTGTATCAAGAAAAAAGCCATTCAACTACCCCCAACTAAAAGTTTTGTCATGCCTAGGAAAAATTAAATAAATCAATAGGCTACCTGTCTACATTTACCAACACCACTATTCGTCATTTTCCAATCAAGCTCTTTATGACCAATCTCAGCATCTAACTCATAGAGCTCGTAGAATTTGCCCTGTTGCAAAGTTAACAGGTATAAGATTAGGTAGATAATATTCCAAAGATATTTGACATACAAGCCAATAACAACTATGATAAATAAACTAGGTACTAAAACAATAAACTAAATAACATCATTAATGAATGAATGAACTTGCATTTAGAGAAATGTAGAGAAAAAGTACATGTCCAAATAATAATAAAGGAATATATGAACAAAAGCATGAATCAAAGTATAAGTGAAAGACTCAAACAAGAATACAAAGCAAATTAAGCAAGCACGAGACCGTGAAGGACACGCACAATGCATTCTCCAAGAAGACAACTTTTAAAAAGTGAAATGGACTAGTCAAACAAAGGTGTCACTAGGTAAGATAGACATACCATACACAGAATGAATGGCCTGGTAAAAAATAGCTTTGGGTTCCCAAGAAATTTTAAAAAAAAAAAAAAGGATTAAAATTTGGCACACATAAGATAGAGCACATCCAGAAGTTGCTGTGGATCTAAATCATTGATGTCGAGAACATAGTTCAGGCATACATTTCATGAAAATAAACCTAATAGTAACAAGTCATTAAACTCAAGTAATTGGGGGTTTCAAATCCAGGGAGTTTCAAAACCCCTAGTATGTTTGACACCATAAAGTAATTGGGGGTTTCAAATCCGAGTTTCAAAACCCCTCGAAGAGGGGATTTGAAATCCACGATGACAGCTTGGATTACATCTAAAATCCTCCCAAGAGTTGCATGCGTAACATGTGTCACTAGACTATTAATATAACGGGCACATGGCCCATTGATGATATCCCAAAACAATTAGATTATCAATTGCATCACTATAAGTACTTTAATACAATGATCTACGCCGTCCAAACATTGTCCATGTAAATCAACGGTTAAAAATCATTGGTTAGTCACTCGGATGTGATCTTGTGCTTGTGGCCCATCCGAGACTTGGAATTTCATCATTTTTGGGCATAGTATATATTTCAACGGACTTATTACAACCATTGTGCCAAACATTACATACGTACACTAATTAGAGATATTAAAGTTGATTTAGTAATTAAATTCAAACCCCTGAAAATATACTATGCATAGCTACTTTTGGATTACAGGGGATTTTGAATCCAGGGTGCCAAACACTACAAGAAGTTTTCAAATCCAGGGGGTTTCAAATCGGGGGGATTCTGAATCCAAGGGGTTCTAAATCCACGCTCCCAAACAGGCCCTAATGAAACAACTTAATTATTTTTTCAAGATAAATAGATTTTTTCTTTCATTTTCTTACTTTAAAATAATACGATATACTTTTGTTTCAGAAAAATGATAATTTGTGGCCACTTGATAAATCGGACAATACTCATGAATATATAAATTTTCCACATTAATCAATAGGGAGAAAATTATATTTTACAATGAAAAAGATTTTTTATTTTTTATATTTTAAATAATTAAAAATTTTGAATAAAGGAAAAGTTATGGCCAATTGATAGATTGGCCCTCATTGAAGAACATATCAAATTTGCACACATTCATTCTCAATTTCAAGGGTAAAAATGGGTACATAGGATTTCCCCAATTTCCCTCATTTTCCACTCAAATGTTAATTTCTTCGCTACAAATCCATGTCAACGAATGAGAATCATGCATGAACATGAATTTCCATTGCGATCCTTGCTAACATTTGAAGGGAAAAAAAAAATGAACGTCTATTAATCTTTTCTCACCTTCCAGTTCATGCTCATCTCCTTTTCGAGTTGATTCAAGCTTTGATTCAATGAAAGGAAGAGAAGTGGTCAGAATCACCCAAGGAACTAAATCTCCAAAAAAAATCCCACAATTTCTTGAATTTCCATCAAACTACAGAAGTATCAATGGTATCGGTGATGAAACCAACAATACCCTGCAACTTCTATTAAGGAATCTTACTAAAATATTGCCAAGTCGATACTACCACGAAATATCTGCAATGATACTGAAAATATCAGCAACATTTGCAGCATTTTGATTAAAAGTAGTATTGATATCATTGACCTAGCAATTTTGATATCACCAATATTTGGAACTTTGCACATGTGACACATGTTGCACAATTGGCACATGGGGCACACCAGCACTTGAACATGAGAGTGGCACATTTTGCACATGAGGCACTTAAAAGATGGGTGGTGGCACATATGGCACTTTAGGATGGACAGTGACACACATAGCAAATGTGGCACATTGGCACATTTGGGTCAGTTGAAGATGGTCAGTGAAACATTTGGCGAACATGTAGGGTACTTAGTAGAGACTTTCTCCCAAAATTCTTGAAAATAATGTTTCTTAAGTATGGGCAAAGAAATGAAAAGGAGCATTTTCTAAGAAATGGAAGGGGAATAGAAATGGTGTTTCCCAAAAATTTACAAAAGCAAATATCAGAAACATTGTTTCCACAGAAACGACGTTCCTCAATTTGTGTTTCAACAAATACAAACCTGCCCCAATGGAAAGGGAGGGCTTTTGACTGTGGGAGTTGTTTCTTATAAATGATCAGGTAAGCGGGTTTAAGGGAATGAAAACAAGTTTGGGGGCTTCCCAGTCCTAATATTGTTTTCTAGGGGCTTTTGGTAATTTCCCTTACATTTATGTCATTCACAAGATGGGAAATATTTTATCCATCATAAAATGTGCTAAGGCCCTTTGCTTGCCACTTAAAAATAACTTCATCTCATTTTATTTAGCAATAATTATGTATTAGAGATCACAGTTTATATTAATTATGGGTTATCAAGATTATTTTAATCCTTGCCAAAAATTTCTTAACTGGTTAGTTAATTACTGTTAACTAACAATGAGATGAACTCATTTTTAAGTTTGAACCAAATAGGGCCTAAAGGAACAATAAACGTCCAGCAGAAACTTAGTTCATTTTTGTGCTCTACTAAGCAGCATGAGTCCTACATCACTTAAATGTCATCACAAAGATGTATCCAGCGGGAAGAACAGAATGCACTTTTTGTAACAGTGAGTTACAAACATTCAAACACAAAGGGGACCACGAAGATTCTTATACAAATGGCACTCTTGAATGCCGATGGGCAATAATCATCCTTTAATGCAGGCGCAACACAAGAACACCCATAAGATTGTGCAAGCTAACTTCCAAGACATACAACTCGAGACTTCTCTACAAGTCGGCCACCAAAAGAGTCCATGGTGCTCTGAAATCATACAATAATTAGTTACAAAAACTGAAATTACTATGAAAGCATGTGAGTGGTCATGGGCCATGTAATGGCTCATTTGCTGAAATAATTCATGACAGATTCTCCCACCTGATTAAGTCAATGCCCTCATCAACATCTCGTGTTATATGCTTGACTCAATTGATAATTGCTACAACATTGCTTGTATTCCAAACCTGCTTCTACACATGGAACTCACTCCCACTTCATCGAGTATTCTATCTAATTAGTAGTCCATGATCACAGTTCATCTTAACTTTCTTTGTAGATGAAGATGCAGTTTAAGTCTGCACAAAATGATATAACTTCAAATCTTGCTTGAAAAAACAAGATTCTTTAATCATAATGGGAGTTGGTCTTTCAAGGATACCTTGCCATTCTTCTCAATGATAGGGAATAGTCAATCATGCTTCCAAACCCATCCATGTGAACCTTCCAAAAGACCTAAAGTTGGGTTTGTTGAGGCTTTGCAAAATCCCATCCCCTTCTTCAAAGTTCATGCACCTGTTTTTTTTCTCAACATACTCTTTTGCTCTCTTGGTGAGTTTCTCCTGCTAGGTTCTCAGTGTTTGCATCTCAATGCCACTCCTCAGTGAAGTTTTACACTATGGTTTGCTTCCTTTAATCTAATAATGCCTGGATAGCACGTCACTCATCATCCCAATAGATAGCTAAATAGGATTTGGTTTGTTACAAAGTTCTTCTACAAGCTGGAATTGAAGAGGGACATGTCAAGTAATTGGGCAATAACTTGTAGTTGACACTCATAAAAGTGACTCGGGTACTTTTCAAGAAATCTACTAATTCTTTCTGGCCATCGGTTTTGGTATGAATATTAGTAGAGAAGTTTAACTTAACACCTCGAAAACCTCTGTCCAAAACCTCCTAAGACCCATCACGACGGTCTCAGCACACTCCCAATACTCCTAAATGTGTCTGATAGAGAGTTGCCTCCTCCCTGATACTCCGCACATCTTTCCAGCTTGCAACTCTTATTTTCTTCTGAATTTGCACTAGTCTGAGTCCTTCGCACCTGGATGGGTACATGACTCGTTCATGACTCGGGCAAGTCATCTCCGAGTCAAATGGATCCAGGTGCAACTACACCCAACCACCCAGTTGGTGACCAGGCTGAGTTGACACGTCCAAGTCCCCAGTTGACCCACTGGGTTTGATGAACTATGGTAAGTAACTAAGTATATATCCATTATGTCGTAATAGATAGTTTGATTTCGCATGGAGAAAATTTTTTAATTCAATGGAGAGTACCCTACTTCACACGAGACTTTAACACAGACTAGGATCTTAATGTTTTAGCCTAAAAACCAGGATAGGACCATAATTAGAAAAACTGTCATTCATATAAACCAATGATTAAAATAGGTAGCATGATAGGTTTAAATCCAAAAGAACACAAGCAAAAGAGCAACCAATAAATCCGGCTCCAAAAAAATCAGTTGAAAAAATGGGATAATGTGGTGTGCTTCTAGAAAATTGGAATAAAAAAATATATATCCTATGCATGTTTTTTTGTTTGTGTGTGTGTGTGTCTGTGTGCATGTATATATGTGAAAATATCCCAATCAGACAAGGTTTGGTGGTATTGTTGGAGATGAATGTGGTAACACTTGGTTCGATTTCTTGGTCTGATTGGGATTAAGGACTAACTATGCTGAAGCAGTAGTGTTGCTTCAAGTAATTAAAGCAGTGGAGTTTGAGCTGTCCAGGATTATTGTGGAAGGTGATTCAAGTAATGATATTAGTTGGGCTAGGTCCAGTCACTGTCTGCGGGGGTTGGTAAATCTGATGGAGGTGGCACTCGACATGTTTGTTAATATTCCAGACTTCCAGTGACCTTCTCCCATGTTCAACGGGAGGCAAATGCAGAAGCAGAAGGGCTAGCTAAGGAAGGGAAGGGACTGTTGGCTCTCTTCTAGCTGTGGATATGAGAGATGGCATGTGTAGTTGGTTGGTTATGTGCAGTTGGGAGCTGTGTTTGTATTCCTTTTCTTTCTCCTTTTTGTGCTGCAGTTTTGAGCCTGATTGTTGTAGTGTCATTTCTGTTTCTTTCTTTTTCAAGCTTTGAGTTATCCATCAAGAAAAAGAAAGGTTTTCAAAACTAACTGATACATAAATCATACAACATGTCACTCATTTCACTAAGTAGTGATGATTAGTTGAACTTTTATCCCAAAAAAAATATGTATATTTATTTGCATATACTATGAAAACAAAAACATTATAATCAACAAGCAGATACTTTTGGATAATGAGTGATGTGCTATCTCTAAGCACTAGGAGAATAATACAAATCGAGACAAAAAGACATCACATACTTTAAAACATCTCAAATAAAAATTTGAATTGAGCATTGGCAAAACATACCACTTTAAAGAAGAGGACCGCATCCATATACTGACATTTTACAGTCCAATACTGTTTTTGAGATGCTGACATTTTCTTTAAAGCATCAGGTGGTATGTAGAGGGTTCTCTTGTTGTAGAGGGCATCACCCGGCCTTCTTCCATCGGCATCTCTAATCAATGAAGGGTCGAGCCATTCAAACTTACTGCCCGTTGTTTCACATACTACACCATTGATCTTGTTTTTTGTCCCTGAATCTTGCAGTAGCTTCATTCTTTTACTCGAATCCAGAAAATAAGTATCACACTTATCACCGAAGTTATGAGCATCCTCTTGAATCCTCTTCAAGCGGGGAACAAGAGGCCGCATAGCAGGTGTTTCTGGCTCCAACACATCAGGGATGCTTTCAATATTTAAGGAACTCACTTGATCGTAACTACCATCAACTATAGAAACATTGTCCTTTGAGAGATGTTGAAAGGATGTTCTCTGTTTCTGTAATCCTTGACTATCATCTAGCTTGTTTGAGTATGAATTACTAACGAAAGCACCTTTATGTTGGTTCCTGCAAACGACTCAAAAAAGAAAATGTAATGTGTGTCCAATATAGATGCAAATCTGCATGCTAAGCAAAAGCAATCTTATAATGTAGGATCACATTGTTAGATGGAAATATATGCACATGGTCAATTTCCTGAATAGACTAGCATATCTGATCTCCAACACATAATAATTCCCACATTGTACAAAGAAATAGTAAAGCAACCTCCCATTCAATTTTCTAGCATAGCTTCCAGGAAATACAATCAAAAAGCTTATTTAAAAACTAACACATGAAGCACTACAATATCCCATAAGAATCAAATAGGGAGATGATAGGCACAACCAAGTATTACATACACTTTTTGAGGAAAAGGTAACAAAATTATTGTTTATACAAACAGAAAATATAGGAAAAAGTTTACTTTTCTCTATCAGTAAGGCTAAGGTCACATAAAGTATTCATAAAACTGCCCAGACCACATGAATTTCTTCTCTTTTGATCAATTACCACTCATGCATGCATTAGAAATAGTACCTGGACACTAGTTTCACATACTCGGTAGTTTTTAATTTAGATAATTCTCCCAATGGGCTGTGAAGTTTATTCCGTTGTTTTGGTGAGTCAATCAAATGCATTTATCAAAAAAAAAAAAAAAGGTTAAGAAAGAATATATTACTTTTGTAACTAAGATTTTAGATCAAGACTCAGCCAACCTTTTGAAAGGCCCAGATAGGTGGGCCCACGAGATCTAACGGTAACTACGCAATTTTGGGGTCCTTCACAAAGCCGAAGATGGACAGCCCTCATCCAGTGATCCACCTACCTACTACAACAACAGAGAAGAGCTAATCACCTCTCTAATCCTATGGTTAGGATGGCCATCGAACATGATCAACGATTTAGATCATATAAAGGCAGCATAATGAATAATTGGGTATTTTCTCATTATTCCTCCTGATTTGAACATGGGAATTTTCTTAGATGTGTGCCTTTACCAAGGGAATGCCTTGTCTTTTATAAAGGGAGGAACCGTCAGGATTAGAAGGATTTTGGATAAGATGAGGCTTATCCCTGTCACATCTAAACTCCCTGCCTCATCACAATCCTCTCTCATTTAAACCTGAATTCTAATTAGGTTTGGGCGAATGGTCTTCACCATAGGCTTGCTCCCTATAGGTGAGGGTTCGATTCCCCTCCTTGGCTTTACCCGATACACATGGTTGTGGGTGATTACGTGTATCCGCAGGGATTAGTCTCACATCAAAAAAGAGGTGGGGACACCCTGTGTCTTCAAAAAAAAAAAAAAAACCTGAATTCTAATTAGAACTTAGAACCTGAAAATATTCCAAGGGGGAAACCATGTGGGATCCATCCACTAGTGGGTCGTGGGCCCATATCCAACATCTCCCCATTTATGTCGTGGGAGAGGCATAATGTAGATTGACCATTTAGCTCATCTCATAACAATCACAATAAAAGATTGTGATCAAAAGAATCACAAACATAGGACAAGCTGAAACACTATTGTCTTTTCACAGGTATTTGAGTGAATACATGATTAGTACTCAATAACCAAGCTTTATTATGCCCATCCTAGACTGCATGACAAGACCGAATGGGGTTGACTCTCGATTTAGAGTACTCGACCAACATACGCGCTTATCCAACTTTTCAAGTTTCTTTACAAAACTCAGTTTTTTGCAAACATTGATTCTTTTTTAATAATAATAATAATAACCAAACCTTTAAAGTAATAGCATACTAGATATACTTTTCGAAAGAATATTGTTTGCAAAAATATTTGCAAAACCTATTTAAACTTGATTCTATTGGCAGATATCTCTTCAAGTGCATATTAATAGTTCCAAAAACTTAATGTAGTTGTTGCAAAGTCTATCCCACACAAATATGTATTTAGGAATCAACCAAGCCACTTTCCTAGCATAACCAAGTTTAGCCCAATCTACAAACCTTCGTCATCGTATACTAAAGTAGCAACACTCAATCTTGTCCTCCTATAAACAAGAGGAGAGTAGCTAAGAGCCCAGAAGAGTCACTTACGAGACTGGCTACTCACATGATATAATGATTGGATCGATCAAGGCATTCGTAAGTAATAAGTCTACACACATGGCTACAATCCATGCCATAAAGTAAACAATACTAAGCATATGTCAAGTTCATAATACGCAAGTCATCGTGTGTGAGGTATAACTCATCTCATTCCCTCACGACTTGACTTCTTTATCGAGCCATAACATTAATAATGTAGAAGAGCAACGGATCAGATATGTTATTTTGACTTTGCTTAGTCTTATCTTCAATTTTTAGGATAAAAAAACAAATGCTACGTTTCATCACTCATATCCCCATCCCCTATTCTTTGAAATAGAAGATGGTTCACACCTTGATGTATGAAGATCACCCCAATTATACCTCTTATACATGTGAGTAGGTGACCGATCTGCCAATAAAGAGATATCTCAAGCTCTCAAGACAGATGCCAATGATATACATACCTAGTCAAAAATTGTGCACAATACAAGACATAGTGATTGATCATTTATTAATGAGAGATAAAAGGTACATCATAAAAGATAGAGGTACACAACTACATCACTCGAGCCACTTTAAATCCTATCTACCTTATGTGAACCTGGTATAGACCTCTAACTATAAATTTTATCACTTGATCTGCAAACATCTCTTCAATGGAGATGTAGCTAAGGAGAACCTTTTTATCTCTCACTTGCTTAGAATGTAATGATACTTGATATCAACACAACGGGACTTTTGATGCTATTTAGGATCCTTCACCAAGTCAACAGCAGAGCTATTATCTATCCTCAACAACACAGGCTCACAAATGCCCTGTACAAGACCTAAACTTTATAAGTTTCTTAGGACCCATACACCCTTAAACAGCAACACAACATGCAATGTACTCGGCCTTCTTGAATGAAATGATTGTGGATGTTTCTTTCTTGCTTGACCATGAGATAGCACCTCCTCTGAGCAAAAATACATTGCCTGAAATTGACTTCCCCTCATCGAGTCATTACCTCAAGCTGCATCAAAAAATCCCTGAAGTTCAAGATTCATGCCTCCATAACACAGCATCAAGTCCTTGGTTCCTTTGAGATTGCACAATATACATATGACAGCTTGATAATGAGACTGGCACAATTTATTCTCGTAATCACTAAATATGCCAACTCCATAACTAATATATAGTTTAGTGCATGCGTTAAGCTACCTGTTGCACTAACATAAGGTACTGAAGGCAGCCAATTTCTCCGCATCAGTCTGGGGACACGACTTCATGTCTAGCTTGATAATCTTCTCCATAAGGGTTTCAACAGGTTTTGAGCTTTTGATCCCAAACTGCTCTTAAGATTTTATGTATGTAAATAGTTTAAGACAAACCCAAGAACCACTTATGATAGTCCTTGATAATCTTCACTCCGAGAATAAAGTTCGCTTCACCAAGATTTTTCATCCCAAAGTTCAAGAAAAGAAAATCTTTAATTGCGATCAATAATCGCATATCATTAGTAGCTATTCACAACCTCAAGTGTAGGGTCGCAATGTAGTAATAACTCGGTGAGACCAAGGTCGAATCCACAGGGACTAAACTTGTACATATTCTGAAAATAACTAGAACTAGGACTAAAAAAAAAAAATCTAAATTGAAATCTGGAATAGTTAAGAATAATTGTGAATGAATTATCAATAATCAAAAGGGAACTAGAGCGCCAAGGATCCACTTGTAGCTATTAGGATACTAACTCACTTGATTTAATAAACACAACTAGAATCGAAGTCCTATCCTATCTAGTTGGAAGATAAGCAATTAAAGCACAATCTGAACTTCTCATTAAATTAGTTCACACGTGAAAGAGTATCGTGATGATTGGAAGGAAATTCATCCATCCACCGTGCCCAGGAGACAAGGGTGAATCACGAATTTCACCAATCTCACAATCTCAAAATAGAAAAGAAGATATTCAAAGCTATTGCAACATCTATTGTAATTTGAGTCACAACAAACCATAGAAAACTAAAAATATTCCTTAAATTCAAACTAGAAATGAATGAAGTTCAACATAAACAAGAATCAAAGTAAGAAAAACATCCAAACAAACTACGAGCTTCACCTCTTAACCCTAGCTAAGAGGTCTAGCCAACCAAAGACATTATTGAATTAAAAACTCTTAAACAAAGTATAAAAACTAACTAGAAGAGGAAGATTGGGGAAGCAGGAAGGACTCCTTGAAGTTCTTCAACACCTTGTTCCACTCTTCCAACCCTAATTCGTGCTTAGAAACAAGTAAGAGACCCATATTTATAACATTTGCATGGACCGACTTTGAAACCACCTCAAATTTATACAAAGTTACGCTTCTGTCAGACCAAAGTTGGGATCGATCGGACCGAATTAAAGTTGAAAATCTCACACTCTCGCTACACATGCACGATTTGGGTCGAACTTGTCGGATGAATTAAGCTAAAAATTACCTTTTGGGATGTTTTACCCGATTTCGGTCGGATGAGAAAGGTTTGGGACATTTACATTTTAGACTCGGAATTCCAGAATATGTTTTTTCATGACAATTTTCAGGAATATGTTTTTTTCAGGATTCTTTTTCTTCACTTCAAATCTTTGATTCTCTTCATTCCTCACTTGGTTTCCTTGGATCTTTGGCATGTGAATTCTTCATTAATGACTTTCAAATCTCCAAATCTTCATTTAGTAATCTTTTGAGCATAAATCTTCCTTTTGGCATCAACTTCACCTTAAGCTCTCGAAATCACCTCGCATATGAAAACATGCATAATTAGATCGATTTAGCACTATCATGTTTATAAAACCAAGTATAAACAGGGGGAAATATGCAATATTTCACACTCAACAATAGTTAGTAAGATATCATTTACAAAAAGAGTATCGAAAAATAAATAAAAATCTAGCAAACAAACCACTTCACATAAACACAATGATCTTCTTCACTCATTGTGAATCCAAAGTTGGTAATGGCTAAGTGAAACCTCATGTAACACAACCTTGAAGATTACTTCATGATGAGGACATCACACGCACGCCGCCCCCTACGCATGCACGCAAGGAGAGGGAGGGCCCCACCGTCGATCTGGCTCGATGACGACGTCCAGGGAGGGCCTCCTAGTCAGAAGACGGAGTTTTGGTTCATTGGAGTGGGGCTCGATAATCAAATAAAGCCCATTATAAGATCTCATAATCAGAGCCCACTAGTCGGATTGATTTCATATTTTAGGTTTCGCTTATTTATATTATTTAGAACATAATGAATGCTTTAGATCTCTTTGATTGGTTTTTATTTTACTTTACTTCATCGCCAAGTAATAGGTTGCGCACATGGCACGAGTTTTGGGGCATAGGGTTTTTCCTATAAATAGGAACTCCTTGTAGTTCTTTTGATTCATTTAAGTTTAATAAAAATTCCTACAAGTTTTTTTTCTACTCTCTGAGTTTCTAAGTTGTGGAAAAATTCAAGTGGATGCGAAGCCCTCCCTTTTCGAAGGGTTAAATTCAAGTGGGTGCGAAGCCCTCCCTTTTCGAATGGCTAACTACAGTGATGCGAAGCCACGTTTATCCCAATCCGCCCCTCCATCTTATTTCATCCATCCTTCAATCATCTTCGACTCAAATCCACTTGTTTTGCAACTGTTTGTCTTTCTACAGCCAATTTCCAGAATCTAACCCTACAGAAGGGTTGAAACTTCGACGAAGCATCGCGCCTCAACCGTACGTCAAATTGCCATCAATTTGGGAGGGTTTGTAGCCCCAGCCTGGCCGAACAGGGCCAAAAAGCCGATTTGGGAAGGCAGGCCTTCATCGCATGTGCGGCCAGCCCATCTGCGCACGTGCGTTAGCCCTGGGGCACCGTCTGCACGCGAGAGCTATTTCTAGGTCAGGTTTTTTCTTGTTTTCATCTTTTCATCCCTAATTTTATAAACCCTAACCCTAGATTGCCCTAAATCCCCAATTTCTATCTCTTTTCTCAACCTAGGGTTCCTTGATTTGAAATTAGTGAATTCCTTGGATTAGGGATTGATTGTCATGCATGTGTGGATAATCTATTTCCATTTGAGTATTGTTTGGTTCATAATTTTTTTTGATCCAGCCCTAACGTGTGTAGGCCTAGACCCATGCAGATTCCCCTTTACTTGAATGTTTGAGCTTTTGTGTGGAATGTGGAATTTATGTAGTTGTTTCTGAACTAATGTGATCTTAAGCCTGAATTCTTGCACATCATATTTGAATTTCATGTCCTGCATCACATCAGCCCATAGATTCAACACTGACGATTTAAGGATGGTTTCTATTCTTAATTTTTCTTTCTCGTTTCTTACGACCTTTAGGTCGTCTCCTAAAAGTCCTCCACTTGCAAGTCTTTACTACAAAGGCCTTGGGTTGATTTGGGTTCACTTAATTGAATAGCATTCATTTTGACCTCACATACCAAGTGGTCACAAAAAGTCTCTGAACCAATGTTGTCAAATCGCTTAGGCGGTCATAAGCGATCCATCATATGTGTTCGCTTATGCGATCGCATAAGTGATCGAACATGATGTTTTTTTTTTGAAAAAAAAATTTAAAAAATGCATAAATTTTTTCCAAAAAGGCTATAACTACTGCAATTTGGTTTTGTTATATGTTTCAATCTAATTTGTATACTACCTAAGCATAATAAGTTAATAAACATTAACCAACGGATGTAAAATAAAAAATTAAAAATTAACAAGTCAACAACTTATTAATAAAAACTTAATAATTTTATTGATAAATGAAATCTTAGTGGTGTTTAAGTGAAGACTACTATAGTGTATGCATAATACATTACTTACAAATAACAATTAAAACTTAAAAGTGACACTTACAAGTTACAACTTAGAAATTACAAATTATCATTACTAGTATACAAAATGTACAAACTACTAGTCTACTATATACATTGATCCTTCTCACATTGTGGCGCATCACCACCATCATCATCGTCAGAGTCATCTACTTCTTCTACATACACTTCTTCTGTTTCTTCATCATTTGCCCACACAAGTTGCTCATGTACGTCTAATGGTCAAGCAGCTTCTTCAATCTCAATATCATCTTCTTGTCCTTTACTACTAGACCTCGTGCTACTGCTTACCCCTCTTCTCCACCTTTGAGAACCTTCACCATGTGTCGATCCATAAGCGGTGTCTTCAACTTAGGCCCATGTAAGGGTCTCACCTACAAAGATTGGATCCACATTCTCCACAAGCTACTCACGATCGGCCTCCAAATCATTTAGGCTAAAGGATCATAAAATCCAAGCTTTTCTCACATAGGTTGGAATCTTTCCTACAACTTCTAGTTATACTGGACGAAGACCAGATCATTGAGTTTCTTTTGTTCAAGACGATTTCTTTTTTTCGTGTGAATATGTATAACATTTAGAAATTTCAATTAAAAGTGAACTAGCAATTTAGCATTGAAACTGAAAGTGAATTATAGAACTTTCAAGTTTTCAACCTACAGACATGAATGTACTTTAGTTGCACTCACAATCACACGTAGAACATGTGATGCCAAGAATTCACATGGCCAGCTTTTGTAGTGGTGGATCCCTCCTAGTCGGGTCAACTCCATACATCAACCACTAGTTAGTTGTGCAAATAAGTCTAAGTTAGACACTCGCTTAGACTTCTTACAATATAAGTTGTAACTTCACAAAAGTGCATACTTAGCAATTTCATACTTCTATGCCTAATAACAAAGTCTCTTAAGAAATCCATGCACTCTTCATGTAATAGTCCAACTCTTGAGAAATTCTAACATGTTCTTGTTTATCCGGAATCATTCTTTCCAAAACGTCAAAAAATCTGATTATATGCATTGTCGATGTATAGTCTGATCAATGGCCACAAAGAATATGACCGGATTAAGAATGTAGGCAGCCAAATAAAATGGGGATGGCATTTGGCTATCGCTTCGAAGATACATCTCATAGGTGGCTTTTCATCACTATTCGCCAATCGCAACACACTAAGGGTTCTAATGACTTTAAGGCCTTTATCAATAAATTCCAAAACAATTGAGAAAGAATGATTTGTTGGACTTTCTTTCAACCTTCTTTGACCAAGGCCCATTATTCCAATCACCCAACACTACAAAGGTTCTAAGTTCAACTTTGTTTGGATGTAAAATTTAGTGTTAAGAAAGTTGTTGCAAATCAGATCACGACCGGACGAAGCAAATTACACGTAAGTTGGCTTCTCATGTGACGGAGAAGAAAGGCATTCTTATACATAAAAAGTATGATTCTCCTAGCCCTAGCAACTACGTTAAGATACACCTACCTACATCTCCTAACATTAAATAAATACGATGTGCCACGCACGGAGTCCAAAATAAGTGTTGTTCTTCTCCATAAGAAGCCAACCTGTGACTACATAACTAGTTGCATTGTCCGTGATATAACTTGGACAACATATTCCTCTCCTACCTGTTCAACTTCACTATCTAACAATCTGAATAAATAATCGACCGTGTGGGAATTGGCCGATGCATTCACGGACTTTAAAAACATTGTCCCAATTGGACAATGAACAAGAAAAATTATCAATGTTCGGCCGAATCTATCAGTCCATCTATCGGCCATTAACATACAACCATAGATTTTCCAACTTCTTTTGTATTCGAAGATAAAGTTTCTAGTAAACTGAACCTCCTTTTTTAGGCAACTCTCCCTCACTTCATGATAAGAGAGTTTCAAGCCAGGTCCAAATTGACCTATAGCTTCAACCATTACCTTGAAACTCTTCATCTTTACTATGTTGAAAGCTACGCCAGCTTGATATAACCACTTGCAATATACTAAATCCTGGTTTTTCTATCCTTCTACTTATAGCAGTTTTCCAAACTAGTTTGGAGGGGTCCTTTGCCCTTACCCCTTTGGTCAACCACATCTTCGGAATGTGGTCTACACCAGCTATCCAAAGGCACCTGCCCATGGGTTCTTTTGGTTGTAAATTTATATTGCCCCATGGATATAGGTGGTGTAGAAGCATCCAAATATACAACATCAATGTCCTCATAAGCTTCTCTCTCCATAAATTCTTCTTGAATAACCATTGTGTCACGTCTTTTTCGAGCATGCTTGTCCATGTACTCATGATTTCCTTACAAATCTCTGGAGTAACATCGGGACATGCTCTTGCATTTGATCCCGATGCATGCACATGGTGCTGTTTATGCCCAGCCAATACCAAATTTACGAATCCGCAAAAATCACATACTATCTAGGACTTTTCACCGGCACTTCGATAGTGCATGTACTTCTAACCCAGGTCATTGAACTTCGGTTTCAAAGAAGAAGAATGGGAAAAAGACATGATGTTGACACTTGATAAGTTGGAGTCAACTCAAGCAAGTATTAAGTAGTGTATGAGTAACTACTTACTAACTACCTACTAATTAGTAAGCACTAAGAACTAAATTACTAAATAGTAAATATGAATGTAGGTGCCTACTATTAGTCTATTACTATACAAGTGAGGGAGAGGGAGAGAACGTCTCACTGTAGTGATGGAGTTATAATGGGGGGGGGGGAGACTTTAGAGTTGAATGTGAGAAAAGAAATCTTCAAGTGAAGTCTTAAACCTTCGAATCTTGGATCTTCAAATGAAGTCTTGAACTTGAACCTCTCTTGAAGTCTTGATTTGAATCTTGAAGTCTTCAAATCTAGTGTCTAAAGTCTTAAATCTTGATAAAAGAAATGAATAAGAATGATAGACTACACAATACAATTTACAATTTACAATTAAATATAATAGTCAATAAAACAAAATAACGTTGGCCGACTCTTTGAGTCTTGAGTTGATTTGAGTCTCTTGAGTCTTGAATTTTGAGTCTCGACTCTTGAGTCTTTGACTATTGGAGATTAAAAAATAGAATGCTAATGAAAGAAAGATTGAGATTAGAATAGAGAATGAGAATGAGAGATATAGAATTTGAGATAAAGAAAGCAAAAGCAAGAGATAGAGAGATGAGACGAGACTTGAGAGAATGAGATTGAGATAAAGAAAGTAAAGGAATAGAAGAGAGAATGAGAAATATAGATAGATAATATATTAGAGAGGGGAAAAAGAGTGAACAAAATAATAAGAGAGATTAGAATAAGGGATTGAGGATTGTTTCTTATCTTCATGACTATTGCTTCTTGCTTCTTTGCTTCAAGCCTTCAAGTGAAACTATAAAAGAGAGAATGAGAGTGTTTAGGGCTTTAGGTTTTAGAATGTTTAAAATGAGAGAGGGTATTTGAGAGTTTTAGTGAAAGTATAATGCAAATGGAGAGGGGGCGAAGTGCCTTTTTATAGAGAAAAAAACCAGATTTCAAAAGTAAACAAATTTAAGTCCAACGGTCATACTTCTGACCGTTGGACACTGATGTGATCACATATGCCATTATGCAATCATATGCAAGGTGTGCCGTATCGGTATCGGTTAGCGTAACGGTGACCTCCAAAACCGATACGGATACGGGGGCGTAACGGCGATACGGGGGTGTAACGGCCCGTAACGGCGCAAAATTTTTTTTTGCCAAAAAAATATGAAAAAATATGGATTAAATCCAGAATATTCTAAGCATTCCAAATATGTATTCATTTATAAATTGGAACATGTTTATGGTGGTGTAACGGTCCACTCTTTGGTGAGAAGTTGTATCGGACTGTCTAATGAATTTATGAACCAGATAACCTGAATTTGACTACAAAATTCATATATTTAATTTTCTAACTATCTACTATCAATGATAGATATATTAGAATGAATGTAATATGAAAATATCTTACATTTGGTGTTTGCAATTATTTTTGAGGAATTTCTCGAACATGCGTAAATAGAAAAAAATATAAAATGGCACCCCAAATCTATAAAATGCACATTAACATGCTCTACTATGATTAACACATCACATGGCATGATTAAAACAGCAAAACAATCATTAAAAAATGATTTTTCGAATTTTTTTTTTAAAAGGCCATAATTAATGCGTAAATATAAAAAAATATAAAAAAATTTATAAAATGGCACTCCAAATTTGTAAAATGCATATTAACATGTTCTACTATGATTAACACATCACATGGCATGATTAAAACATCAAAACAATCATTAAAAAATGATTTTTTGAATTTTAAAAAAAAAAGGCCATAATTAATGCGTAAATAGAAAAAAATATTTAAAAAATATAAAATGGCACCCCAAATCTGTAAAATGCACATTAACATGTTCTACTATGATTAACACATCACATGGCATGATTAAAACATCAAAACAATCATTAAAAAATTATTTTTCGAATTTTAAAAAAAAAGGGTCATAATTAATGCGTAAATAGAAAAAAATATAAAAATATATATAAAATGGCACCCCAAATCTGTAAAATACACATTAACATGCTCTACTATGATTAACACATCACATAGCATGATTAAAACATCAAAACAATCATTAAAAAATGATTTTTTGAATTTTAAAAAAAAGGGCCATAATTAATGCGTAAATAGAAAAAAATATTAAAAAAATATAAAATGGCACCCCAAATCTGTAAAATGGACACTAACATGTTCTACTATGATTAACACATCACATGGCATGATTAAAACAGCAAAACAATCATTAAAAAATGATTTTTCGAATTTTAAAAAAAATGGCCATATTTAATGCGTAAATAGAAAAAAATATAAAATATGTATAAAATGGCATTTGTTGTATATCCATGTGGTCCATCCTTTTTGCCCACTTATTTCAGGGCATGGACCAAAAAATGAGGCTGATCCAAATCTTAGGTGGATCACAAAATGGGCCTTAAGAAGATTTTAATGGTGGGCATTCAATCCCAACTGCATGGTCCAATTGAGATTTTTGATCCCTTCATATCAAGGATCATGCTTTAAAATGAACTTGAAAAATTATGAATGGCATGGATTTACCATACATAAATCAAGGTGGGCCCCACCGCATGCAATAAAATAGTGAGTGTGCACCATGCAGCGTGCACTTCAGATTATTAAAAAAAAATAATAATAAATAAATAAAAACTGCGTGGCTGTGAAACGGCCACGCCATTCTGTTCGATTTTGCTGGAAAAAGAAAAGAAAAGAGAGGAAAATGAAAAGAAAAGAGGGAAAGCAGAGAGGGGACCAAACCGAGAGAGAGAGAGAGAGAGCCATTGCTGTTACTTGCGGCAATGTACCAGGCCACAATGCTTATTACCAAGAATCAAGAAATAGCCTTACAGAAGAAGAAGAAGAAGAAGAAGAAGAAGAAGAAGAAGAAGAAGAAAGAGAAGAAGAAGAAGAAGAAGAAAAAAGAAGAAGGTAAGTTTTTTTCCTTCTTTTTTTTTTTTTTTTTTTTTTTTTTTCGTCAGTGTACTGTTACGGGTCCGTAACGGCCGTTATGGTCGTCAAATTTCCGTAACGGCCGTTACGGTCACAAATTTCCATAACGGCCGTTTCGACCCCGTATCGCGTAACGGTGTCAGCCGTTACCGTTACGTATCGGCCGATACGGCCATATCATAATGGATACGGCACACCTTGATCATATGTGATAGCATAACGCGATATGCTTATGTGATCGCTTTTGACAACATTGCTTTCCTTTTTTTTTCTTTTTTTTTAAGTTTTGGATCAAGCTGATATTTTTTTTTTTTTTTAACACACGTACACACACACCCCCACACACTCACGTCGTAGTGGGATTTCACCACCTATGGATACTCGAACCCTTGACCGGGTGTTGAAACTCCTAGGAGTCTACCACCAGAGCAAGAGTAAGGACCCAAAATAACGGGTGTTGACAACATTGCTCTAAACAGTGTGATAAATTTTGTGATCAGGCAAGGAGGGTGCATTGCGATGATCTTCTTATTTGCCATTCAATTTCCAAATGGCATTCCTTAGATCGTGCATCATTTGCCCCATCTTTCAGATATGATCCTTGATGGTACAACCAACTAGCATTCCATATTTCTGGAACTTCAATTCCATCACCCTAACACGTGTACCTGACTTCTTTGCTTATGCATTAGCCAGTGCATCACACATCTCCTTAGCAGACTCATACACGTCATATGTATGTATGAGATCCTTGTACAATGTACTCAACAAGATGTTATGGGACTAAGTGATTCTCCTTACGCCACGTATTGTGACAATTTATTACAACCCCAGTGTATTCTGTAACAGTAATGGTAGTCGTAACCGCCGCCGCCGTTACCTTCATGATACGGGCTGGTAGTTATAGCCCTCGTAACGGCCATTACAATCTCTTTTTTATTGAAAAGCAAAACCCAAAAAACCTGTATCAGCCCTATCATGGACCGTTACGGCCTTTACGAGTGGCATAACAAGCCGTTACGGGGGTTGTAACGGCCTTTACGAGTCATTTTCTCCATAATGATGATTACAACTCCGTAACTTGTGACGGTTGCTACCGTTACCTTTACGTAACGGCATTTACGACCCCATAACAACCGTTACAGCACACCATGAGCCCCATAGTAAACTAGGTAACCATCTAAAGTAAGTTCCTCCTAAACTGCATCCAACGTGGGATATGTCATCCTCATCTACAAGGGTTCTCATAGCACAATACCAGTCGTCCTAGTTGTTACCATCAAACCTTTGACCGTTATGTTGTTAAGCGACAAAAAACTTTGGTAGCCATCTATACATCCCAAAAGTATCACTACTTAACTAAAGTTATGATCAAGTGTACTAACACTAATCATCAACAATTCTACATGTCATGAAAATCTCCTTGTTACATAAGTAATTCATCCATCCCCACATACCCAAAGTAGGCATTGCATAATAATCTTTTTTTTTAGAGATGAAGATATTTTATTAAAAAAATCGCTAAAAGGCGATAAAAGAATACAAGAAAACAAAAGGAAAAAAACAAAAAACAAAACAAAACAAAAAAAAAAAAACACCCAGACACCCTAATCTGATTTGACAAGAGCAGCCCAATTCCCCAACATAAACTCAATTCTAGCGATCACCTTAGTAGCCTCGACGCAGCGGTTGTTGAAACGCCATTGGTTCCTAGCCCCCAAATAGACCACATCACTGCCATAAGAGTGAGCCTCCACTTAGCTTTCCCTCCTTTGCCAACTCCACCCCCATGCCAAGCCCAAAACAAATCCTCCATGCATTTCGGCATTACTCAGGCTATGCTGAACCCGATAAGAAAATGACTCCACACCTTCACCGCAAAGGAGCAATGAATGAAAAGGTGATCAATTGACTCTGCATCTTCCATACACAGCAAACAAATGATAGGGAGAATAAAGGCCCTTCTCTGCAGATTATCAATGGTGAGGATCCTTTTCCCTTCCCACCAATCACACAAAGGCAGAGACACGAGGAGGTGCCCTGTACGACCACTGGTAATAAGGTGCCAACAAGCCAATGTTGGAAGCCCCTATCGAGTAGACTAGCAACTTTACCGAGAATAGGCCATTGGAGCTCTTAAACCAAATCATTAAGTCCTCTTGGTCAGCTAAAATAACCTTCGAAAGGGTCGTCAGGAGTTGCACGAAATCACCCTCTTCACTTTCCAAGAGACTTCTACGACAAGGCAGAGCCCAAACCACTGAACTCCTTGATAAGGAGAAGCAATCTGCCACCAGAATAGATCAATCAGTGGCTATCCGAGCGATGCTAGGAAACTAGTCTGCTAGCAATCGGTCTCCACACCACACATCCTCCCAGAAGCAAAACCGTCAGCCATTTGCCTCTAAGAATGCAACACCCTGCCAAACCATGGATTTGGTAGACACCATAGCTTTCCAAATGGCAGAGGCCCTATATAGAGATGAATGCTTGGTGTACCACCCTTCCTATGCAGATAGGTAATGACACTTCCATGCGGCTAACTTCCTCTCGATCATTGTCCCATAGATGTAAAGGCAACTTCCCTATGCAGATAGGAAGACCGAGATAAGTAGAAGGAAAAGCACCCTTCTTGCATCCAAAGATATCTGCTAATCTGCGAAGCTCGAGATCTCCCACGTTAATCCCAAGAAGTCTAAACTTTGCAATATTAATCTAAGGGCTTGAAACTTATTCAAAGCAAACTGATAGCTTCCGAAGATTATCCATTCCCTATTCGCTAACCTCACAAAAGAGCAAAGTATCATCTGCATACTGAAGATAACATATCCAAGTCCCTTCGCTTGTGACTTTGTATCCGCTAAAGAAACCACTATTTGCTCATTTACTTAGCATCCTGTTGAGGGCCTCTCCTATCACCACAAATAAATAAGGCGACAAAAGGTCCCCTTGCCTCAAGCCACAGGAAGCTTTAAAATAACCTTTGGGAGATTCGTTAACCAAAACAGAAAAAGGTGATTGAACACATGTTTTAATCCACCCTCTCCATTTCGCCCCATGTCCCAGCCTACCGAGCATGCAGTCCAAGAAGTCCCAATCGATTTGGTCATGAGCCTTCTCAAAATCAAGCTTGCACGCTACACCACCATTCTTTTCTTGGTGTCTTTAATCAATGCATTCATGTGCCAAACACTATCCAAAATTTGGTGGCCCGCTACAAATGCGGTTTTCATAAATAATTCCAGTGAGAACCCTGCTAAATCTAACAACCGACACCTTTGCCAAAATCTGGCAAGGACCTCCGATAAGACTAATGGGTCTGAAGTCTTTAAGGCAAACAGCCCCTTCCACTTTCGGAATAAGTATTATAAAAATAGCCCCCATCTCAGCCGATAATTTGCCACTCTCACAAAATTCAGCCACGAAGTCCTTCACATCCTTCTTGATGACATACCAGAATTTTTGAAATAATAAAATGGGGAAGCCATCCGGGACTGGGGCCTTATCCCCACACAACAAAGAGAGGGCAGCCACCACTTCGTCTTCAAAAATTGGCCTTTCCAACACTTCCGCTTCTTCAGCATATATATATATATATAGAGAGAGAGAGAGAGCGCTCACTGCTGAACAGTTATCACATTCGACGTAGACGCACAGAATTTTTTGAGAACCCTTCATACGTGATGAAAAATCTGGCGTTCATGTGAAGACACCTAGTGAAACCCCTTAGGACCAAGTTTTACTTTTATCTAAAACTTTTATCCATACCGTCCAGTAGCAAAGAGAAATTCAATCAAGGAAAGAAACTTTTGCATTTTTCACGGCCCACCAAAGTTTCGGATCAAAGTAAAATTTTATACTATGAGGTTTCATGAGGTTCGCTTCATGTGGATTCGATTTTGAGATTCATCACGTATGATGGGTCCTAGACGTGCATTTACGTACGAACTAATATATGTGAGTTTATATATATATATATATATATATATATATATATATATAAATAAAATCAAACTGAAGGTTATCCAACCTAGCCTTCTCACGGCCATCAATAGACAGAAAGCAACCCCTTAAAGAACTCGACTATGGTATCACGAATGTGGTCTTTGTTCGAAGTTTTCTTCCCATCTATCTCTAAGCAAGTAATTTTGTTGGCTCAAGCCCTGACACTCGCAATATTGTGAAAATAACATATATTCTTGTCGCCCTCCTTCAATCTCTCCTCCTCCTTGGCCTTCTGCTCTAGCCTTTGAGAAAAAACTCTCCTCACCCTATCTTCGACGGACAGTCCTTCCTCGTCTTCCAATATGTCGAGAGCACGGATTTCTTCCGAAAGCAATTCAAACTCAACCTCTCGCCGCCCCCACCAACTATTTATTCCATCTTTTCGTATTGTCTTTCAACAATTTCAACTTCTTATATAGCATGAAACCAGCATACCCTTCCGCTTAAAAAGAAGCCCACAATTCCTCCATCTTCTGAGTAAAATCATTCACTTGCAACTAGGTTGCTTCAAATCTAAAAGGCTTTGGGCCCCAATCTATTTCAGATACTTCGAGCACGTTCGAGAGTATTGGTGTTCTTGCGTCGCACATTCCACTAGCAATCATGATTTCTGTCGCTCCCTCCTCACCCACCTCATCAACATCAATATCTTCCTAACACATGTCTATCTATAGATCATGTACTCCAATGGTTAAACGATCTCATGCTCCTGCATCCGCGTCCGGCCGACTTTTATGGCCTTCGTCAGTCGTCTTCCCTTCGAGAGCTCTCAAAGAGGCGCCCCAACAAGGGACAGGAACCCCTGGCTGCTCCCCTTGCACCCACAAACAGAACCTCTTGTTTCCGAGCAACACCGGAACAGGTGGAGGCTATGGGACTCCCTTCTTCCGCCTTACACGCACCCGGATGACACCCATCACTTGTCCAAACTCCGTGGCCAAGTCGATCTGTTGTACTTCCCCCAAACAGGAGGCAATCACTGGGAAAAAGGCAGGGTCCCAGAGCTCCAGCGACACTCAACAAATGAGATACCAAGTGTCCTCAACCCTAAAGACAGAGAACTCCTCCTATCTCTAGATCCGAGTGATTGGGCCTTCCTTGTGGATCGCTACAGCCATGAAGATACAATAGAGAATGATTTGATGATAATAATGTGAAGAAAAGAGGAGAAGATTGAGAGAGGAGGAGGAGAATTTGGGAAAGATGTTGTGTTAGGCTTGCTTGCCCTAACACACAATATTTTATTATAATAGAGCATATAGTACACCGCAGGAGAAGAGGAAAGTGTGCACATGCACTTACACTAAAAGGGCCACTACTAATGGGCCACTACTAACCACATACACAATACATTAGCACTCTCTATACTCCCCCTCAAGTTGGAGCATAGATGTTGATCATGCCCAACTTGTCACGAACACGATGAAGAGCATCTCAACTCAAGGACTTTGTAAGAACATCAACAAGTTGATCCCCAGATCGAACCAAAGGAGTGACGATTTCCTTAGAAGCAACTTTCTCCCGAATAAAGTGACAGTCGACCTCAATATGCTTGGTTCACTCGTGGAAAACCGGGTTGTGAGCAATATGGATGGCCGCTTAGTTGTCACAGTGAAGAGGAACAGGATCCGAAGGAGGATAGCCAAATTCTTCAAGAAGGTTGCGAAGCCACACGAGCTCACACGTCGCATGAGCCATAGCACGATATTCTGCTTCAGCCGTGGACCGGGCAACAACCGGTTGCTTTTTACTCTTCCATGTTATAAGATTGCCACCTAAGAAGGTACGGAAGTCAGATGTAGAGCGACAATCATAAGTACTACCTGCACAATCAGCATCGGAATAGCCAGAAAGATGAAGATGACCATGCAACTGAAAGCGTGGGCTAAGACCCAGGACTGATTTTAGATACCGAAGTATGCGGGAGACGGTCGTAAGATGGAAGTAGGGAGAGCTTGCATGAATTGGCTAATAACACCCACCGCAAATGAGAGTTTTGGGCGAGTAATAGTCAAGTAAATAAGTCGGCCTACAAGTTGTCGATACATCCCGGGATCAGTAAGGAAAGCACCATCAGCTGGTCGAAGCTTCTGTGAAGTATCCATGGGAGTGGTAGCAGGCTTGCACCCTAACATGCCGGTCTCCATGAGAAGATCGAGCGCATATTTTCGTTGTGACAAGACCAATCTGGATGATGAGAGACCAACTTTAATTCTGAGGAAGTAGCGAAGAGGACCAAGATTCTTGATCTTAAACTTGGTCTTTAAAAATTCTTTAACCTCCCTCATTCCAACAAAATCACTTCCGAATAGAACAATATCATCCACATAGATAATGAGAACCATGATGCACATCGATCAACGACATATAAAGAGAGAATGATCGGCATGACTATGAACAAAGCCGAACTCCAAGAGAGCCTGACTAAATTTTTCGAACCATGCACGTGGGAATTGTCCGAGTCCATAAAGAGCCTTCTTCAACCGACATATAAGTGCGAGGTTGATGCATGCAAACTTCTTCTACAAGGTCCCCATGGAGAAATGCATTCTTAAAATCAAGTTGAAATAAGGGCCACGAGAAATTAACGGCCAAGGAGATCACAACGTAAATCGAATTAAGCTTTAGCCACCGGAGAGAATGTCTCGAAGTAATCCATACCATGAGTCCGCGTGTAACCCTTAGCAACAAGACGGGCTGTATAGTGATCAATGGAGCCATCTGGAAGAAACCGAATCGTATAAACCCATCGACATCCAACAGGTTTATGACCTGAAGGAAGTAGCACAAGGTCCCAAATATGATGATTCTTAAGAGCAGACATTTCTTCTATCATCACCTTCGTCCAGTCAAGACTTTGAAGAGCATGTGAGAGAGACCGAGGAATAGTCTATGATGAAAAAGAAGTTGCAAACGACTGAAAAGATGGTGAAAGATGATCATATGAAACGAAATTACTAATAGGGTGTTGAGTATAAGATCGTGACCCTTTGCGCAAGGCAATGGGAATATCTAAACTCTAAGTAGGAGAGTCACCTGAGCCAACATCCAAAGTAAGCGGAAGGGTGGATGGCTGGGTGTGCAAAGATTTATCTCGACGATGATACACCCGCAGAGGCTTAGGCTCACCCAAATCACCAACAAGATGCTGAATGGAGAGGAGAGGAGTTTCCCCATTATCACTAGTGGAAAGAGGAAGTGGATAGAGTCGTACTCCCCCTAACTCACTAGAGGATTACAGTGCGATCGGCTTGGAGCTGAGAAAAAAGAAATATCCTCAAAGAAGGTTACATCGGCAGGACATATTTCTTACGAGTCAATGGGTCAAAACATTTATACCATTTCTGACTCCAAATATACCCTTAAAAGACATTTAATTGCCCTGGGGCTAAGTTTATCATTACTTCCATCTAAAATTTGAACAAAGCATGTGCAACCAAAAACTTTAGGTGGTAGAGGAAATGGATTATCATGAGGATACAATATAATAAATGAAGATTTATAAGACAGGATACGTGAGGGTATACAATTAATAAGAAAAGTAGCAGTTAGAAGAGCATCACCCCAAAAATGTTTAGGTAGATGCACACCAAGCAAAAGGGTGCAACTAACTTCAAGAAGATGACGATTCTTTTGTTCTTCAATACCATTTTGTTGAGGTGTGCGAGCACATGACGTCCTAGATAAAATACCATGTTGCTGCAAGAAGGACAAAAAGGCAGTAGACATGTATCCCCCCCCCCCCATTTATCAGAATGGAGGGTTTTGATGGAACATTGAAATTGAGTGCACACTTCATGATAAAACACTTTAAACGCATCAAACACTTCACTTTTAGATTTCAAAAGATAAATTCAGGTCATGCGTGAATAATCATCAATAAAAGTAACAAAATATCTAAATCCAAAAGTGGAGGTAACCGGAGCTGGTCCCCAGACATCCGAGTGAACCAAAACAAAAGCTTGAGATTTCCTCCCAAAAGAGCTAGGAGGAAACGTAGCACGATGATATTTAGATAATTCACAAATATCACAGCATAACAGTTTGGTGACAGATGAGGGAAACAAAATTCTCAATCTAGCTATTGATGGGTGGCTTAAGCGGCAGTGCCACCGAGTCATGGACTCTCGATCCAGAGAAATGGTACTAGAAGCGGGAACAGGTGTATCATAGAAGATAAACGCCTCCTCGCTCATGCCCCCCACCAATCACTCTCTTCGTCTGTAGGTCCTGAAACAAACAATAAGGGAAGAAGGTAATGGAACAATTTAATGATTTAGTAAGAGAGTTAACAGACAATAAGTTTAATGAAAAACGAGGCACATGCAAGACTGAGGACAAAGACAAGGAAGAAGAAAGATGGATAAAACCGATCCCAAAGATGAGAGTTTGGGTTCCATCTGCAGCTGTGACATACTGTGTGAGGAAAAGGAGAATAATAAGAAAAGAATTGAGACTTACCAGTTATATGGGAAGAAGCTCCAGAGTCTGACCCGGGAGGTAAGAGAGGATGACGCAAGAAGAGCAGTACCTGATTGGGCCGAAGCTGCATGAGATGGCTCAGGAATATCACGAATGTGATGCCGCATAAAGGCATCATATGCAGCCCGAGAAATGATAACTCCCCTGAAGTATACTGCTCAGCTGTCAAGGTGAAAGACTGTCTCAAGAGCAATTGTGGATGCAACAGAAGCAGCGGCATACGTAGGACGACCATGTATCTGCCAACAAAAATCAACGGTGTGATTAGTTCCACCACAATGTGAACAAATGCGGAAACCATCACGTCCTCGTCCACGTCCACCACGACCACGAAGATTATGGCTGCCACGACTGCAATCTCCCTCACGGCCTCTACCACGACCACCAAAACCAGAAATGCGCCCTGAACTCAAGGATGGTACCCGAAGGCCAAGAGAGAACTGATCGCCAGCAAGATCTGCCAAACGCTCTGGTGGCACAAATGAATGAGAAGGAAGAGTAGAGATAGTAGCACGCTGACACATGGCATAGACTGTCGTCAATGGGGAAAGAGGATCCTGCATAACTACCTGATCTCGAACATGAAGATAATCGAAATTCAACCCAGCTAGGAACTGCATGATACGAGTATCATCCCACTGCTTATGGGCATGTTCAAGATTCTCTTTACATTTGGAAGGAAGAGGCTGATACATAACCAACTCATCCCACATACCCTGAAGCGTCGAATAGTAATCTTTTAATGATCTGGAGTTTTGTTGGAACCGACCAATTTCTTGAATAAGTTACAATACCCGTGAAAAATTCTGAGATTCCGAGAACATATCATGAAGCGTATCCAAAATGTCTTTAGCTGAGGATAAAAACATCACTGAGTGGCTAATCGAGGAATCCATACTGTTGAACAACCATACAATAACTTGATAATTCTCCTTTGTCCAAAACTTGTAGGTAGCATCTGTAAAGCTTGGGGGATCATCCAAAATATACGACAACTTCTCACGAGCTCTTAAGAACACTTTTACAGATTGTGCCCATTAAAGATAGTTGTCACCATTCAACTTAGTGGAGGTAATCTGTAAGGGGTTCGATTCAAGAGACCCTATGCCAAGAGATCAGGACCCTTTGCCAGCCATAGGAGAGTCCAAGAGAGATAAACCTATGCCAAGAGAGGCCCTATGCCAAGAAGGATTGATTCAAACAACTCTATCTCACTCAATCCTTCAAGATAATAAGGGATAAACTTCAAACAAATAGCAATCATCCAAAATAACATCAAACTCAGTAAAAAACGGCCCAACCGAGTGAAAAAAAGCCCAACCGCACGTCCGTTTGAGGTTAAAAACCTCTCAAAGATTGATCTTAAGTAAAAAAATCCTTCATGGGTAGCTTGGGAGGAAGATTTTGGTCCATCTTGAGCAAAGAAACTAAAGAAAAGCTTACCGATTTGAGGTAGATCAAAGAAAGATGGGCCTGATTTTCGAATTTCTCTATTTCGTCCAAAATGCCATGAACGGTCTAAAAAATTCTGAAAAAATCATGACAAATCTTCTAAAATCAAGATCTATCAAACCGCTAAACTTTTAGCTCAAACGGAGTCCATGTGTCCGTACAGCGCTACGTCGACTATACAACTGCTGACGTCAGCAAGGTGACGTGTCACCTCTCAATCTGTTGGATACGAAATGCCTGGATCTATGCTCTAATACCAAGTAGAGAATGATTTGATGATAATAATGTGAAGAAAAGAGGAGAAGATTGAGAGAGGATAAGAGTTTGGGAAAGATGTTGTGTTAGGCTTGCTTGCCCTAACACACAATATTTTATTATAATAGAGCATATAGTACACAGCAGGAGGAAAGTGTGCACGTGCACTTGCACTAAAAGGGCCACTACTAACGGGCCACTACTAACCACATACACAATACACTAGCATTCTCTATAGATACAATCGTTGTCCACATCAAGACCAAGTAACAGCCAAACTTCGTTTAGGCCGATTGGTTTCAAGGAATACATGTCAGGATTCAGATTACAGCACCCCACCAACCACAACTTTACTGTGTTCTTACCTTGACTGCTTGACTTTCCAAGAACTACATCTTTAAACAACCCGTTATAGTCCCCAACAATCGAAGACGCGATTCAAGCTTCTGCCCTTTCTATCGATCTGATTGAATCATCCGATGGTCTTCTCAGATTAGTTGGAGCCCTACTTCCATCCTCCCCCTGCTGCAAGTCCAATCAGGGCCAAAACACGCTCGTTGAACCATCAGTTTCCTCCCTCCAAAGCTTTCACCGTGAAGCAGTGACACTACACAAGCCAATTCTTCCTTGGAGCTCATTTGAACGAAAGCAAATCCTTTATACGAAGTTGTGAACCTATCTCGAGGAATCATTACATCCATGACTACTCCCACTCGGCCAAAGACCCTTTCGAAATTGATGGGAAGCCATCCATCAGGAAATCCCTGAACATACAGCATAGGGAAATACGATAGTGGTTTCTCCTTGCTTTTCTTCTCCACAAGACACTCTTTCTATCTCTTTACCGTCTCCCATCTCTCCTCTTCTTGGTCTTCTTGGTTTTCCGATGCCTTTGTTGCACCCCTGCTAGTCGCCTTATCAATGTATATAGTGCCAAAGGCAAGCCTGATTCCACTATCTTTCCTTGACGTAGCCGAATCCACCCGGCCAATTCTGAAGTGCCAAAGGCAGGCCTAATTCCACTATCTTTCCCTGACGGTGCATAATTATCATCTAAAATAAGATGAACAAGATGCTACTGCAATAACATAAGCAACCCTCTATCATGCGTGCATGCATCATTTGATAGTTGAGATGAGCTCCCACTCAGGTTATTCACAACGGTTTTTTTTTTTTTAAGATAACGAGAAATATATTAAGAAGAGAAAGAAAATACAAGATTCCATCGAGGAGGCGGAAGCAAACTAAACACCTAAAAAAAGAAAATCAAAATCTTTTAAGACATCCACTTGAGCGGCCCATTCTATCAACAACCGTTTGGCTTTGGAAGCACAACCACAACTGCAGGATTAGATTCATTCCTGAAACATCTACGGTTCCTTTCTTGCCAAACAAACCACCAAATTGCAAGAATCGCCATGTGCCAAATTTGGGTCTTGGTTTTTCCTATCCTTATACCATGCCAGGCTTTCAGAAGGAGGTCCACTGATTTCGAAAGGCACCAATAAATGTTGAAGCGAGAAGAAAAATCTGCCCAAATGCTTGCAATGAACAGACAATGAACCAGAAGGTGAATAGGTGATCGACCGACTCTTCTTTCCCCATGTAACATAAACAAATGTTAGTTAAAACCATCCCTCTTTTCCTCAGGTTGTCAATTGTCAGGATTTTCTTTTTACCTACCAGCCACCCAAAAACCACTTAGCAGGGGCCGAATACTTCCACGTATGATGAAGGGGGGTATCTTCTGAAGGCCTAAGGATAGAAAGGAACAGGTTATAGCACGATTTAACTGTAAAGATGGATGATTTGTCCAATCTCCAAAAGATGCCGTTCGCCTTCAACTGATCTGGATCAGATTTGTAAATGAGTTCCAATAGAATCCCGAATTCGGTGATATCCCAGTCCTCCAAGTTCCTTCTACACTGCAGATTCCAAATTGTCTTCCCATCTGTAACTGAATAACAATCAACAACGTAGCTATCTTGATTCGGGGTCAGGCGAAAAACGTTTGGAAATCATACTTTAAGGGCCGTATCTCCCAGCAAAGGATCTTTCCAAAACTGAATTCTATCTCCCTTACCAAGCTCAAACCCAATCCCTTTGATAACCTTATTTTTCATCTGGAGAATACCCCTCCAGGTTATTCACAACATTAATTAAAAAAGGGAACAATCGCATCATTAAATTTACATTTCAAAAGGAAAAAAAAAAAATCATTACACTAAATTTTCCAAGTTTTGAGGAAAAAATGTACAACAATCTAAACACATCAAGCCAAAATTATGTCACTTATAATTCTCTATCATAAGAATCCATTTAAAAAATTTAATGTTAATCTTACTAATGACACGAATCATCACAATTGATCATTCATGTTGACGATCGATCCAATCATCAACATTGAGGATCACCGTTGATGATGGATTAGTTCATTAGCATTGACGATGGATCCAATCACTAGAGAATCCTTGATCAATGTGATGGAGTAATACACAGATATGCACATGCATGTGCACTCCTAATGCACAAATGCAAAAATAATGCATGCATGCACATGTACGATACTAACAGTGAACCATTAGATCACATTGAGCCACACATTTTAGGCATCTTGGCAAAATCTAAGACCCACTAATGACAATAGGATATGGTCATAATATCAAAACCCATAAACCAATGCAAAGGATCTAAAATTTTATCATTCACTGCTCTTATCAACTTTCCCATACATTGATTATAATCAATAGAAGAGATCTGGACCATTGTTCGCAACAATGAGCCATGCCATTAGTTCGATCTCACTAAAAACCTTTTTGTTACTTCCCAAGTCATGGCCTAGATTAGCGCACAAATGGCAAATTAAGGCCATCATCTTGATAAACTTTATCTTGACTTGAGAGGTAACCTGGCTTACAATCATACCCCATCACGCTCTACGCACAAATGTGAGGTTTTTCTGGATGCCATGGACAGCACACAATGTTCCGCTCGTTATGCAATGAGAATAATTGACTGATGATTCACACAATGTTCCCAATTTTGACATAATATCGATAATATCACCGATAATTCCGATGTCACTGAACCCCCTTTTTCGTATCTCTTTAGTATGTCATGAGTTGTCGACGATTTTTTCGCCGAAAATGATAATATCAAAATAGTCAAAATATCGCCAATTGTCATGATTTTTCCACTATAGCCAACTACCACACAGGAGAAAAGGTTGATAATTTTTTTTAAAAAAAAAAAAAAGGGCCCCATTTTTGCAAATTATCACCCAAATAGCCTTATGCATAAATACTCAAAATTCAGGAAAAAAACAAGAGGTTAAGAATCCGACTTCAAATCTTTGTTCAGGAGTCAATTTCGGCACCTTTAGAGAAGTTTTGGTGGATCGAAAACTATATTTGGTGGGCCATTCACATATCAAAGCTCGTGTGGGCCATTCCCCGATAATATCACTTGCGTAAATGCGAGCCTCCTTCCTCTGCAACCTCTCTCTCTCTCTCTCTCTCTCTCTCTCTCTCTCTCTCTCTCTCATAAAATCGAAAAGGCTCTCTTTTCTGTAATAAATTAAATGAGCCTCAAAAGGCTCTCTTTATGTTATTTCCAATAAATGAAGGCTACTGTGACATTAAAAAGAAGAATAGTACTTAGGCAGTATATGAAATTTAATACAACACCACACAAAAATTGTATTTAGCATTGAATCATTGATGCATGCACAGATGGTTATATGGTTGGATGGGATGGTTGGATGGACGTTTGGATGGATAGATGGGATGGATGGACAAATGTGTGGATGATTGGATGGGATGGATGTATGGATGGGATGGATGGATGAGATGGTTCGATGGATGGATGGATGGATAATTGCATGGATGGATGTTTGGATTGATAGATGGAATGGATGTTTTGGATTGATTAGATCGGATGGATGGATGGATGGATGGAAGGATGGGATGGATGGATGGATATTTAGATGATTGGATGTGATGGATGGATGGATGAATGGATGAATGGATGGATGTTTGGAATGGATGGTTGGATGATGCTTGGATGATTGGATGGATAGATGGAACATATTGATGGATGGATGTTTGGATGATTGGATGGGATGGTTAGATGGATGAGATGGTTGGATGGATGTATAGGATGGTTGGATGGATAGACAGTTGGATGGATGGATGGATGGGATGGTTGGACGGTTGGATGGATGGACGGGATGGTTGAACGGTTGGATGGATGGATGGGATGGTTAGATGGGATAGAGGGATGATTAGATGGTTAAATGGATGGATAGATGGATGAATGGTCGAATCATCATGCATGTGTATAGTGTTTATAAATTATATGCTTATTTTTGCATGACTGTATGATGTATGAATGCGTTATCCGTGTTTTCTTATTAATTGGTTTAATGAGAATTAAGTGATTGTAGTGTTACTATTAGACTGATTTCTCGCGGCAGCACATACTATTAAGCCCCCACTAAATGAAAACTTATTATGTGTACATTCTTTTTGCAATTTTTATTCCTATACATGCAAATATGTGCATTTTAGGCAGCATCTGTGAAGTTTTACTAAAAAAATCCACCGTTTTCCCCGTGTTTCCCCACATTTCCAAGTATCAACGATATTGATATTGTTTCCGTATCCCCAGCCAGCAAAACATGCAGTGATACCAATACTTTGGATAGTGGGTTCACAATAACCATTAAAAATGCCACAATTAAGGGTAAATGGGCCCTAGTCCAGATTTGGGCCCATATTAAATAAATTATCATGGACAAAGAATAAACATAATCAGCTATTGATGTTTTTCATGAATTTTATAGTGGGGCTCATAGATAACTACAATTTTGGGCCAAAAGGACGGCTTAGATCTTTTACAAAGAGCCCATTAACTCATTCTCCAGCCCCACTTGAGGCTCACTTCCCTCTTTCTTCTCTTTCTTTAAGGTTTCAAAAGACCCATCTCCACCAAGCAACCATGGTTGCCATTGCTCGGTCCCAAGGGAAGGTTAGCCAAATGCTGGTGTGAAGCCAAAAGGTGGCCAAATCTTGCAGCTACTGCTAGTAACCAGCTCTACTGCATTGCTAATCGTGGCAGCTGCCGCAGGCCCTGCCATGGCTATTTTTCTATGTGGCAGTTCGATCTCAAGAGAGGAAGAAAAGGGAAAGAGAGGAGGAGATTAGAGAGAGAGAGAGAGAGAGAGAGAGAGAGAGGAATGAGGGCTGCCCATGGCAGCTAGCCATGGTGATTGGCGGCAGCAGTGATGCTGCTAGAAGCCATTAGTGGCGGAATCTAGTCAGTTTCAAAGAAGAGAGAAGGAGAGGAAAAGGGGAAGAGAGTGATTGAGAGGTTGCAACACCAGCAGCTACAGCAGGCGGCTATTCTCAAGGGGGGTGGACATGGTTGCCACTGTCGCAGTTACTCTCAAAGGCAGAAGCCATGGTTGTAGTGTCATGGCTGCTGCTAGCGGCAGAAATGAAAAGGAGAATAGAGAGATGAAAAAGTGTGAGAGGAGAAAGGGACAGAGGATGGGGGGCGAGGGGTTGTTGTCGCTGCCACAACTTTGGCTGCCATCGCTGCCTTGGCATCAAGCAGTAGCCCGACATCAACTCCCCCATTTTTTTTAGAATATTCAACTCTTTCTCATCACAAGTGAGACCCATGGTTGCCCTTCCTCTAGCAGTTGGAAGTCACAGATGCTGCCTTCCTCTTATTCTCCTCTTTGTTAATTAGTGCCATAAGAAACTCCTTCACTCAGTCGCTTCAACAAAAACAAAAAAAAAAAAAAAAACAAAAAAAAAAAAAAAAAAAAAAATCTTTCACTAAGAAAGGCAAAGACAATGAATCAAATGGATTAAAAAAACATTAAATAATTAAAATTTTAGATGGGAAAAGGCACTTACCTCAATGCACAAATTGGAGATCCATCGAAGTTGCTCTGACGCCACTTTTGAAAGGCCTAGAAGGGAGGGCCCACATGACCCAATGGTATCTATGAAATTTTGGGAACCTTTACAAAGCCGAAGATGGACTGCCTGTTGGGGATTTGTGCTGCGGAATCACAGAGATCTAGATCTAGGATAGCAATACAATTGCACCAAGCACACGAGAACACGCAGATTTAACGTGGAAAACCCTTGCGGGAAAAAACCACGGCACAAAGTAACAGAATTCCACTACGAAAGCATCAATTACAAAGAGAGAGGACATACCCGATTCGAACAACCTCGAATCTCACTCTTGCTACACCCTTTAATAACCCTAGAACCCTTTAGAATACCTTTAGGAAGCCTTAGAATTATTTCCCATCCTTACTAGAAAAACCCTAGGGACCCCTATTTATAGTTTAGGCAACTTCCTTTCACACCTTGCGAAAGACTGACTCAAATTTCCGCAGTCCACATCAAATTCAGAAATGAATCTGCATAACTACGACTAGTTGAGCCGAGGCTACGACTGGTCGTAGGACCCCTACGACCGGTCAAGCAACCCAGATACCAAAAATCCCAAGTCGCTGGACTTTAAGTCGAGCGGTGCTCGACTAGTCGAGCGACTCCCACGACCAGTCGTGGCTGACCCACGACCAGTCGAGCAAAACCCAAAATCAAATTTAATACTTTTTTCAACAATCTCCACCAAGTCTTCAATCTTCAACCATGTAGCTCCTCGACCTCTTCTCTTATCTCTTCATCACATCATAGCTTCAATCAATGCTTCTCGTGCACACTCCGTCCTTCTTTTACGCCATCGCCAAGCCCAAAGAAGTTGCACAGAACTTGAACTTCTCTATAGGAACGACCTTGGTGAGCATGTCTGCTGAATCTGAATCCGCATACCTAACCAACTTTGTTCATCTCTTCTCCAAAAGTAAAGACGTAGTCTTCTTACCAACTCACTGCTACCCAATATTGCTTGCTGGGGTACTTGATCACAACACTGATAGCCTGTGAAATAACCGATCTAATCCAGACCATGGCATACACTGCCAACCGCATTCGAATAAGGTTCATGAGATATCCTGCTTTTCCTCATCTGTTTTGGGACATGTCCTGAGGAAAACTTGAGGAGAGGCGCTTAGGGAATGCTCTCCGGCTTTACCTGGCCCATCACATCCATGATCAATATCTACACACAAGGTATTCCTCCTGTGATTACCAAAGCCTACTCCTTCAGTCTCAATGCCGAGAACCATCTTTGCAGCCCCCCGATCCTTCATCATGAATGTCCCACTTATCGAGTCTTCAGTACATTGATTTCAGACATGTCATAATTGGCGATCTACATGTCATTAATTCCCGACTCACCATGAAGGAATCAAACCACTGCCTAGGCAACAGGTCAAACCACGACCTCCTGCAAAGTCTTTTCTCAGCCCCTTTAACTTCGAACCGCTCTGATTGTTTCATGTAGATCTGCTCTTCACTTTCCCTTGCAGAAGTGCAGACTCCACATCCATCCTTCCAGCTCAAGATCACATTGGCCAACCAGCGCCAATCACGGATCTAATAAACACCTGCTATACCGTCGGCGCGAATATCTCTGAGAAGCCGATCCCTTCCCTCTGAGCATAACCCTTCGCTACCAACCTTGCCCTATATCTATGTTGTATCCTCCTGAAGATCTACCTGCATCCAACTGCTTTCCGGCCCACTGGAAGCTCCACCCACTCCCATATGTCGGTCTGATACAATGAATCCATCACATCACCCATAGTCACCTTCCACTTCTCAGCACGAGGCTCACCTAGAGCCATCAGAATAGAAGATGAATCCTCTGCGATATTATAGTCGTCCATGTACCACACCGATATCCTGCGATCATGCCGTATGATTCTTCTCACAGGTGGCTGCTCCACCTGCTCTGTATCCCTGTCCGCACGTCTCAGCCTTCCTGCCCTACCCGCTCATGTGGTCATGCCTAACATGCCACACACGTGCAGAGGTGAAATCCGCTACATCCACTGCAGCTCCACCTTTTGAAGTGTTCCGGATCAACCTGTACAAGTTACCGAGTCGTTGCGCTTTCATGATTACACGTGCCCCCTTAGATCCTTTAAGAGCACCATCAATACCTGTGTACTTGCATCCTTTTGCCTCAAGCACACCAAGAGAAATCAGATTCTGCTTCAAATCAGGAACGTGCCTGACATCAGTCAAGGTACGTTCCACCCCATCAAACATCCTGATGCACACTGAACCAACAGTTACGACATTACAAGCAATGCCATTACCCATAAATACTTGTCCACCATCGCACTCCCTGTAGCTAGTGAACGAACTCCGATGAGGGGTCATGTGATAAGATGCCCCTGTGTCTAGAATCCACTCGTCCTTACGATCATCGTATGGTCGTATGAGCAAAGACAGATAAAACATCACCATCATATCTACTCGATCCATCTGACGTGGCCAGGGTGTGCCAAAACGGTTACGTTTCGGCCGTATCGGCCGATACATAACTGTAACGGTGGTAGCCGATACGCTATACGGGGTCGTATCGGCCGTTTTCATTTTTTGTATACGTATTGGCCGATACGGGCCCGTTACGGGCGTAACGACCATTCGACCCACGGTTGTTACGGCACAGCACGGCAAAAAAAAAAAAAAAAAAAAACGTACCTCTTTTCGGTTCTCCTTCTTCTTCTTCTTCTCCTTCTTCTTCTTCTCGGGAGCTGCTGTGCTAGGCTGGTCTGACAACTTCTTCTTCTTCTTCTTCTTCTCTCTTCTTCTCTCTCTCTCTCTCTCTCTCTCTCTCTCTCTCTCTCTCTCTCTCTCTCTCTCTCTCTCTCTCTTCCCTCTTTCCCTCTTTTTCTTCTCTTCTTTCCCTCTTTTTTCTTTTCGGTTTCCCTCTCTCGCTTTCTTTCTTTTTTTTTTCCTTTTTTTTTCACGCGTACCGCGCAGGTACGTGTCGCACTGAGACGAGCGCTAACACTCCTCGAGCTCCGAGTTGTACGAACGGTTCAAAGAGATCAAAGTTATATGGGCTCCACAGTGATGTATTTATTACATCTACACCATTCATCTATTTTCAGAGATCATTTTAGAGCACTACCCAAAAATTGAATTATATCCAAAGATCATCTGATCCACACAAAAATATAACAGTGGAGATCATATTTTCACTGTTAAACAATTCGCAGCCCACAAGTAACATTTATTTTCCATCCAACTCGATCCGATCGGACAGTGGGCCCCACCATGATGTATATATTTTATCCATGTCGTCCATCCATTTTGCCACGTCATTTTAGGTCGGGATCTGAAAAATTAATAATATCCAAATCTCAGGTGGACCACACCATAGGAAACAGTGGTTATAGAACGCTCACCATTAAAATTTTCTTAAGGTCCACTGTAATGTTTATTTTCAATCTAACCTATTAATTGGGTCACACTGACATGGATGAAGAGACAACACACATGTCAGCTTAATCTAAAACTTTTGTAGCCCCCAATAAATTTTTAATGGTGAATATTTAATTATTGTTATTTCTTATGGTGCAGTCCACCTGAGCTTTGGATGTGCCTCATTTTTGGGCTCATGCCCTAAAATTATTTGACAAAATGGATGGACGGTGTGGATATAACACATTCATCACGGGTGGGGCCCAAAAAACTTTGACATGTGTGCTACACTTCACAATTCGAGTCCCGCCTAATTCGAGCATTAAAAAATTATACACGAGACATATATTAACTTAAAATTTAGCAATTAAATTATGGACTGCAATTGCTAACTCACGATGCCAAAATCAAATTGTTTGAATAGTTTTAATTGTTAATTTGTGGACTTTTATTTTTTAAAATAGGGACTTTTGATTTTTTTTCATGATTCACTATCTAATAAATGTCCACCAATTCATTAGTGAGATAATGACAATAAATTGCATGAATTTGAGGCTGATTTTGTGTATAGATTAGTCCTCCAAGTCAGCCCCAAATTGGCAACGCTATCTACAAAGAACTATTGGGAGAAATGATATCAAGTTATTAAGTATATAAATTAAATATTTAAGTCAAATTCAGGTTATCTGGTTCATAAATTCATCAGACAGTCCGATACTTCTCACCAAAGAGTGGACCGTTACACCACCATAAACATGTTCCAATTTATAAATGAATGCAAATTTGGAATGCTTAGAATATTCTGGATTTAATCCATATTTTTTCATATTTTTTTGGCAAAAAAAAAAATTTCATACGTTACGTCGTTCGTTATTCCATATCCGTATCGGTTTTGGAGGTCACCGTTACGCCAACCGATACCGATACAGCACACCCTGGACGTGGCAGCATTAGCCTCTCTGTACGAAGCCTCAGAATCTTCTCTCTTCGATTTAAAATTTTCACAATCCTTCTTCACGTCCTTCCTTCCCACAGTTCCAGCACTTTACCTTTCCTTTGCCCTTGCCCCTGGATTTGGATCTAGAACCTGAAGAACCTGTACCTTGTTCAGAATTCCTACCCCTTTTAAGCAGTACCTTGGAAGATATCCCCATGTCGACGTTAAGCTTTCTCATAGTCTTTCCTTGAAGGGCCAAGATAACGGTGTCGACACTCAGGGTTTTATCCGTTGAGCACATTGTGTCCTTAAATGACTCATAAGACGTTGGAAGAAAATTCAGCAACATACATGTTTGTTCTTCATCTTTCATCACTTCTTCCATATCCAGCAATTTGCAAACTAATTTATTAAAATTGCTAATGTGAGCCTCCAGATCTCCACCCTCTGTCATCTTGAAGTTATATCACTGCCACTTCAAGTGTAGACGATTTTCCATGGATTTTTTCGCATAAACATCCTCTAACTTCGCCCATAACTTAGCCGCAGTTTTCTCCCTCATGACGTTGTAGAGAACCTCATCCATGAGACATAAACGGATCGATGATAAAGCCTTCTTATCAAGAGTATTCCACTCATCATCAGTCATAGTAGACTTTCGCTCCTCAAGAGCACCATCTTCGCCTTGCTTGATTAAGGAACTCATCATCTTGATCTTCCATAACTCAAAATTTTTTTTTACTGAGTACTTCTCAATATCATACCTAGTGCGTCCCATTATTACTAATCCCTCAGATTCAGATTTGTGCCCCAACGACTGCTCTGATACCACTTGTTAGAGATTTGTGCTGCGGAATCACACAGATCTAAATCTAGGATAGCAATACAATGGCATCAAGCACACAAGAGAACACGCAGATTTAACGTGGAAAACCCTTGCGGGAAAAAACCACGTCACAAAGTGACAGAATTCCACTATAAAAGCATCAATTACAAAGAGAGAACTTACCCGATTCGAACAACCTCGAATCTCAACCTTGCTACACCCTTTGATAACCCTAGAACCCTTTAGAATACCTTTAGGAAGCCTTAGAATTATTTCTCATCCTCAATAGAAAAACCCCAGGGACCCCTATTTATAGTTTAGGCAACTTCCTTTCGCACCTTGCGAAAAACTGACTCAAATTTCCACAGTCCACATCAGATTCGGAAACGAATCTGCGTAACAACGACTAGTCGAGCCGAGGCTACGACTGGTCATAGGACCCCTACGACCGGTCGAGACATCACTACAACCGGTTGAGCAGCCCGGACACCAAAAATCTCAAGTCGCTGGACTTTGAGTCAAGCGGCTCCCACGACCGGTCGTGGCTGACCCACGACCGGTCGAGTAACACCCAAAATCAGATTTAAGACTCTTTTCAACACTGCCCTCGTCCAATGATCTATCTGACTACTGCGAGGGGGGAAAATAGCTAACCAACCCTCTGATCCTACTGTTAGAATGGCCACCGAACACAATCAACAGTTTAGATCATCTAGAGGCAACCTAATAGACAATCGGTTCTCTCATTATTCCTCTTGATTCTCTTCGGAGATTTTCTTGAATGTGTGCCTTTACAGATGGAATGTCTCCCCTTTCATGAAGGGAGGAACCAATAGGATTAGGAGTTCAGATACAATAGGGCTCATCCCTATCACATCCAAACTCTCTACATTAAAACAATCCTCTCTCATTTAAACTTGTATTGGAATTAGAACATCTAGAGAAAGAGGAAAATGGGACATTCGCCCAGAGATATTCAGGAAACCGTATGGGTCCCACTCACTAGCAGTTGCCCAGAAGTGGACCTCACAGGCCCATATCCAACACCTTCACGTTCTAGAGGCCAGTTGATTTTGCTCTCCATGTTTTCAGTGAGAACAGACGTATCCCAAATCGGTGCTATCAAATTCACGTGAACAAACTAACAATATTAACAATCTAGATTTAAAACGAATTCCTATTTCTGTAATCCGCACTCAAATTCGAATTCAACAGCATGTATGAACCCCCATAAACAATCACAAACCTTCAGAAACGCTAAATCTACAATCATCTCAAAGCAGAAACCCTATCACCGACTAAAGAAATGAAAATTCATACCGATCATGCGAGCTTTCAAGTTCGTCTCCCTTGGATAGTTTCTGCATTATGCTCGAGAGGGTCCGAGCTCCAGCATCGCCATCTGCTGAACATCTGGATGGGAGAACCCGACCCCGGGGCTTTTCCGGCGGAGTCTCCGTCCCAAAGACCTCCGGCGGGAGGTCTCTTGCAGTCGGAGCAACGGATTCCGCTGCAATGGAAGGGTTCTGCTTTAGCTGCTTCGGCGGAAACTGCGCCAGGCGGCGGCGTTGGAGAATCTCAGTATAGGAAGAGGAGCCGGAGCTAGGGTTTTCAGATGAGGGTTTTTGTAAGAAGGAGAGTATGGATTTCTGTCGCTGCATCGTTCCGAGGAATCTGAGAAGAGAGCGAGGGAAACTGGCGGATGAAATTGGGGGAATGGAGTATTTATTGGGGAGGAGAGCTTTGATACTCTGGCTGGGTGTGATGGATGATACGCGGGCACTTAGAAATAGTATACCCGGCGTACAACTAAGTCAAATTAAAGCGTATATATTTTGGTTATCAGTTTAGACGTATCATAGACCAAAAATTATAATCACTTGATTAGCTGATTATCTTATAGATGGACATTTATTGGACGGTTGAGATGAAAAAAATTTAATGGTCCTGTTTCAACAAACTAGTGTCCCCGAATCACAGGTCATACGATCTGATTTTGGGACTAACTAAGTGGGCTCTACAATTTAGTCGGTTTCATTTGAGTTAATGTATGCCACGTGTGCAGTTTCAGAGTGCCTGCGTATCAAACGTCGTGCGCTGCCTGAGTATCATATGACTCCTCTTATCAGGCGCGGGGACGTTTTTGGCGCCATTTTACTTTTGGGAGTTATACGATACTCATGCTGCGTATACTGCATGAAATGCAGGGGACGCGGATTGCGTCCTACCCCGCCGGACGGTAATCCGTCTGGGTAGTGTTCTGTGGGGCCCACAGTGATGCAAGTGTTTTATCAACGCCGTTAATCACTTTTATCAGACCATTTTATAATAAAATTTTAAAATTGAGGCAGGTCCACAACTTCAGTAGACTACACCAAAGGAAGCTGCAGTGATAATGATAACCACCGTTGAAACCTTTCTAAGGGCTACTGTGATGTTTTTTTACCATCCAGCCTATTAATAAGGTCACTTAGACGCAGATGAAGTGAAAACACAAATATAATCTTGATGAAACTTCTCCGTATATGGGCCACCATGATGTAAGTATTTTATACACGTCATTCATCGTTTTTCTCAAGTCATTTTAAATTACGATCCAAAAAATGTGGCTGGTTTACGTCTTAATTGAACCACAAACTGGGGATTTAACTCCACCATTAAAAAGTTCTTGGGAGCTGGAGAGATTTCCAATCAAGATTATATTTGTGTTTTCACTTTATCCATGTCTATATGACCTTATTAATAGATTGGATGGTAAAAAAAAAAATCAGTAGCCCTTAGAAAGGTTTCAACAGTGGTTGTCATTGTTACTGTAACTTTCTTTGGTGTGGTCTACTGGAGCTGTGGACTTCCCTTATTTTTATAATCATATCATAAAATAGTATGATAAAAGTGATTAATGGCATGGATAAAACACTTACATCACTGTGGACCCCATAGAGCCCTGCCCGGATGGAGGTAAGATGCAATCGGCGTCCATATACAGGCACTCTGAAACGGAAGCAGATGGGCTGGTGTATCACACACCACCGATCTGGCTGGTGTGCACCGATCTGGCTGGTGTGCTGACATCACTAAGTTCCGTGGGTCTAAAGTATGTGTTATATCTCAACCTTCCTTTTATTTGGCGAGCTCTAAGTAAGCTTGAATGAAAAAATAAAACATATAAGAAGATCAAGTGGACCACGCTGAAAAAAGCAGTGGGAATTGAACATCTATCATTGAAATGCTTTCGGGAGTCACAGAAGTTTTGAATCAATATGATATTTATTTTTTTTCGTCTTCATCCATGTTAGTGTGACCTTACGAACAGATTACATGGAAAATAAACGTTATAGTGGGCTGTATGAATGTTTTAACGATTAGAATCATTGTCCCACTCCTATTTGTTGTGTGGTCCACTTAAGCTTTGGATGTGAATAATTTTTGGTTTCATGCTCGAAAATGATCTCTAAAAATGTATGAACGGTGTGGATGTAATAAATACATCGTTTTGTGGACCGTGTAACTTTGATTTCTTTCGCTCGTCTTCCCACGACGCGTACCCACACCAGCTAGATGGCTGGTGTGCGGTAAACCAGCCAATTCGTTACCGAAACTGTACACGTGGCATATATTAACTCAAATGAAACCGACTAAATTGTGGAGTCCAATTAGTTAATCCCAAAATCAGATCGGATGACCTATGATTTGTGGACACTTGTTTGTTGAAATAGGACCATTAGATTTTTTTCATCTCGACCGTCCAATAAATATCCAGCAATAAGATAATCAGCTAATCAAATGATTATAATTTTTGGTTTATGATACGTCTAGACGGATAACCAAAATATATACGCCTTAAACCGACCGTACTGTGCAGCCTACTTTCTCCAATTCCAATTTTTGGTTTGGATAAGACGGCTGAACGGTCCTAACGTGGACACTTCTTTATGGAAACAGGACCGTTGGATAGTTTTAATTTTCAACCGTACAAAAAAATTCCTCGAATCCAGTAGTAATACTTGAATAATTTTGAATTTGGGTCATGATAAATCTACAATGGGTATCATGGGGACGGATTAAGTTGACTATATGTTTCCAAGCATGCAAATTATAGGCAACTGGCTGCATATCATCCATCATCTGCCAGAGTATAAATGTCTTTTATCTTTGGGTTGGAGGTTGGAACTTGCAGGGATGGGTTTTTGGTCCACGTGGCCCATTTAAGGTCAGGTGTCCTGTTAACGTGAAGTGGTTGTGCCAGTAGCTCCATATGTGCGAGAAAAGAGGCCCGTTTGCGAGTGTGGATTTGGAACCCCTGAATTCGGGATTGTGTTTGGATAAAGGGCCTATTTGGGGGAAGCGGATTGGCTGGTGTACCACACACCAGCTATATAGCTGACGTAGATACGTGTCGTGGGATGACCAGCGCATACAGTCCTCGAGCTCTGTTCAAAGGAGATCAAAGTTATGATTCATTTATTTTTCAAGATTATTTTAAAGGATTAGAAAAAAAATGAATCATATCCATAGCTCAAATGGACCCCACCAAAATAGCAACGAGGATAATGATTTTTATCATTAAAAATTTCATAGGACCCACCATAATGTTTATTTTCCATTCAATCTATTAATAAGATCCCTTCATTGGGCCAAAATCATTTATCCTTTGTTGCATGGCCAAAGTGGCCCCAAAACTTCATGATCATCTCAATGGACCTACTACTTTGGGCCATTTAAAGATAGGAACCGTATGATCAAACCACATATTCACAAAATTCGTTTGTATATAACACATACTTGCATGACCTTTAAAACCCACAAAATGAGATCAATACACCATCGAAAGCTATACTAGTTGGTGTGTAGGGCCAATCAACACCTATTTGGGAGAGTGATTTGGAAGGGCTATTTTGTGTTTGTGGAAACGTGGATTAAGGAATCAACTTTACTCTAAAAGAAGCTATGCATGATATATTTATAAAGCTTTGAATTTAACTCCCTCCTTTAATATATCTTAATTACCAAGGAGTATGTAATGAGAGCAAAGAGTAATAAGAAAGAAAAAGAGGGTGAGAAAAGAAGAGTAAAGGATGGGCCACAAACAAGATCATGATTGAGTGACTAACCAAAGATTTTTATCGTTTTGATTTACATGCTAACAACCTTCACAGAAAATGCTAATCTATCAGATGCTTAGAATGATGTGATTGATAATCGATAATTGTTGTTTGATATCATTAGTGGGCCTATTAGAAGAATAAAGTTCGAGGCGACATTTTTTTTTTAAACACCGCGTACACATTGCCACTTGAATTTCACCATGGTACTATGAGTACGTAGGAAGTATGTCCAAGGCATGAAACTCCTAAGAGTCTATTTAAATCTTAGAGCAAGGACAACTGATGCAAATAGGTTGAACCATCCCCCACTTTGAAGACATTCCAACTAATTAACCACTATGGTAGATTTCAAACCCTTTCTTTAAGGGGATTTGAAACCCCATGATGTTCACAAACAACACAGGGGATTTGAAATCCCCCAATCTATGGTATCCGTCTAACTAAGACAATTCAACATTGAACCACCTACCTATTTCCACGGTGAAAAGTTATTTAGAGCAAGCTTTAGCATTGAGAAGTGAAAGGTGCTTTTGAAATGAGATGTGTGCTCCACCCAAAACTCAAATTGTTAACTAAAATACGATTTGTTTACTTAATATGACCCATTGAGAATGGATAAAATAGTTTTTATTAGATTTTTGTTGAGACCTGATGGAACCCATTAATGTTGCGTGTTAATTATAAATTGGTGTGGATCCATGGATCACCTTGTTGAGTTTTGACCCTTAAACATGACCGGTGCATGAAATTATAACACATAGGTTAAAGTGCACCCGACACCACAGTAAGCCCTACATAAGATATGGATAGTCAAACCGGGTCCGACTCGATTGAAAGGACCAAATTTCTTCTCTTTCCCATTGTTTTTTTCATGGGAGGGGAGGAGGATGTGAAAGGGAAGATTGTGTTTTTTGGTTCCCTTACTTCTTCATTTCTTAGTTTCATTTATAGTTTTTTTTTTTTTTTTTAAATGAATGGTGAGAGTTTGTAAAAATGGAGAAGAGTGGAAGAATGCTATAATGGAAATTTTTTTATAAATGAAGGATGTTGTAGTGGATGAATTTTATAAGGGAATAATGTTGTAATAAATGAATGTTAGAATAGATGACAAATAGAGATCATATGATATCACGTGGATCGTTGTTATTTTCATTGTGGATCGAAGTATTTAGTGTCGGATCTCCATATTCACGACCGTTAATAATGTCCGCGTATTCAAGCGAATGATTGGTTTCACTATAGATAGATCCGATATAATACACTATGATCGAAGGCTTTATGGGAATATTAGCGGTTCACTCTATAATAAAAGACGCATCTCGTGAATATTAGCGGTCCACTCTTAATATCAACAGTCCAAGGTAATATCGACAATGTAACGTCCCATCCAAGCAGCACAATGTCCTGGGCCATCCACGTAGGATTTGTCGCAGGACCATTCGTTTAAACTACTAGTGGTGAGGTTCCACAAGTAAATTTATCAAGGATTAGCATAACTAAACAGACCAGACGGGTCATGATAGAACCTAGTGTGGGCCTTTAATCGGATGACCCTTCCACCCACCGTAAGATGGACCCCACACGGGAAGGTCATAAAATTATAAGCCTATCGGGAACCATAGGTCTCACTAGACTTGTGGATCATTGCGGACCCGGACTCGTTGACACCCAGTAAACACGAAGTCATTATCCATGTCGCCATCTTCCTTTAAGCGCGACTGAACCCCATCCACTAGTCTCGGGCCTTTAAACTAACTGAGATATAAGACATTTCGGCGGCCCACCTTATTCAAACACGGTGGAGGTTTAAAGATTTTTCTACACAAGGATTCTCGAAATCCTTCGGCATCCGATCGTGAAACTCCGTGACCGTTGATCCTGGTGATTAACCAAACCCCATATCCGATCATTCTCAAATAGCATGGCCCTTCATTGGGCCATAGATTTTTAGGGCAACTCCTGTAAGTTTCATGTCCAGAGGGCCACCAAAACTAGAAAAGAATGGAGGGGCCATTTAAAGAGAGAAAGAGAGATCAAAGGGTGTATTCACTCATCCGTTTGTTCCCAAACTTTGCATGACCTTTCATCAGGCCATGAGTCACCTACACACCAAATTTGGTAAGAAAGAGAATGAGAAGGAAGGAGAGAGGTTATTTTGAAAATTTGAGGATTAAGGGGAGCCCAAGTCAGGAAATAAACCCTAGCTCTCTCGATAATTCAACCCATCTCAGGGTAAAGAGAGAGCAAGAGAGTAAAGAAAGAAGAGGGTGAGAGAGAAGAAGAGCAAAGGTGGACCCTAGATCGAGGAGGGGCCCAAGGAAACCGATTTTGCATCTCCCTACCTCTTCTCCAAGAAGAAAACCCTCTACCACTACCGCACATTCGCTCCGTTGATCTTCTAAGTAAAGGCCCTCATCCATTTTCTTGAAAACCTTGAGTTGAGAAAGGATTTGCTTAGAACTCTAACATACAAATGGTTACTTTAGGGATTTCGGCCGTTCGACCCCAAAGATCCACATTCCTAGGTCATTTTTCAAGCCTCCAACGATCCATAGGTGCGAACTATTGTTCTTAGGTGGCCTAGCACCAATTTTACTACGAATCTAATGATTTTGTTTGCTTGGATGATGTATTTGGAGAATCTAGAGAAATCCTAGAAATTGAGTGTTTGTTGGAATTGTATGCAATTGTATGTTTGGTTCTCATATGGTGTTGTTCTTGTCGCTCACGTGATTTTGTATATGGATGATTACGTATTCATGCCTTGTTTGAATTTCCCAAATAGTGTTGCTTCATGGTATGTACGATTCATTACTCTTGTGCATATGATTCATTAAGATGAAGGAAGTGCTTAACTTCCTCACAAAACCCACATAACTCACATGCGCTTTGTTTCATGATAATGATAAGTTTGTTTGTTAAGAGTAACTGATTTGCATGATTGAGATGCATGAAAACATAATTTTGCTATGCTAGTTGATAACCTGGATAGTTGGCATGTTATGGATCACCTTCACACCCTTGGGTCAGTCAGGAACTTGAGGAGAGACGGTAGTCCCATCGGTAGGACTATGCTAAGACTAGACCCGTGGATTTTGGGCGGGTGTGTATGGGTGGCAGTAGTTCGACTACATGGGTCCCTTGTACCCGATGTTGCTTATCACGTGCTCACCTGACTCGTGCAGTCTAGCTTACTTACTGACCAACCTTGTTTGTTAACCATGTTTACTCACATATGTATGAAACTGGAACACCCTACAACCATTGTAGCTCATCATTAGCCGGATTGCAATTGATCCACCGCCTCGTGAGCCGAGCATAGTGGAATGAGACACTGTGTCTGAGCTGTCGGCCTATGCTGGGGTGATGCGCCTCCCTGTAGTGATCGCGAGCGATCCCACATTTTGAGCACTCCCCGTGTGCTTGAAGTCGGGAACGGGGAACCCGATAGGATCACGGATCGCGGGGCCTTGGCTTCACACGTTGGGGGGTCCTGGCCTCGCAACCAGTTCAGGGCATTGATGCGTGCGGTGTATCAGATTCCCCAACCTTCCATATGAATGAACTTAACTAAGAACTCGGCTAACACGATCGCATTGCATTGCACTAGTTAGAGTGGCGATTCGGCAGTCGAGGTCGCTCTGAGGGAGTGTTGACCATACGCGATCGTTAAATGGAGTCGCTCGAGGGAGTGTTGTGGCGAGGGCATGCATCATATCATCCATCATGCACATGCATTAATAAGAATAGTTAGTTGTTTATGAATGAATGTTTTTCATTAAATTATATTATAACTGATGCTTGTTACAACTTAAGACTAATAGCACCCACTGAGTTGATCACTCACTCCCACTCTGAGACGGTGTTTTAAAACATCAACCAGACTCTACTGTAGCTGCAGGTGATGAGGAGTACGAGGAGCCTATCGACGCGAGCCTAGACGAGGTGGACGAGTTGTCCTACTTTCAGTTGATGGGCGGCTCTCCATCGGCTTGACGAGTGAAATTTAGATCGCTGATTGTGGACTCAGCCTTAGTCTTTTTTAACATAACATTCTTTTTGTGATTTTGTTGGGCGACACCTTGTGCGACCAGTTTATATTCTTTTAGACCCGTATATATACAATTTTCTTTCATTTCAGTAGACTTATGTGGTTGAGCTTCATGTTCCAGGAAATTCCAAGCTGCGCATCTAAACAGAACTAAACGCATATTAATGAAATCGGTTATAAGTGACCCCGAGAACTCGGGAGCCGAGTGTATGCATGGCCCCCGATTTTCAAGGCGTTACAGACAATTTACACTAAATATCGGCGATCCATAATAAAAATATTAGTGATCCATGGTGAAAAAACTAAGGAAGAAGGAAACAACTAAACAGTCCTCGTGCGTAAGGGCCCCACATTATGAACCCATACACATCTAACGTGGGGCCCACTGGGTTGTCTTGAAGCAAATTCAACCCATCCATGAGTAAAGGATTTTAATTTCACGTAATTGGCCTAAGATTGAGGTCAAATCTCATCACGGACGGACCACGCTGAAGGTAAGAGTTCAGTATTAAGGCATGAAGTTAGTGTGGTTATAGGCTACATATATCTTTAAAAAATATATATATTGAAAAGACCCTTCTAAAGGTTCACGGTAGTCTGATTAAAATGAACATATCAGATCAGCCGTGGGGTTGGCCGAATTTCAATTTTAGTTGGGCCCATGACCATTTTGAAAAGGACGTTTCACTCCCCAAGGTGAGGGCCTGATGTACCAAGGTTAGTTGTGGCAGAGGGCCATTTATGTCATTTGAAAAATAAAAAAAATAGATTGAGGGTTAGAATTCCTTATTCTCATCCTTACATGTTCATGTCACAACCGCATCACCTTAAGGGGCCACGTAGACCAAAAAATTTGGATGGACCGTGGATCCTAGTTAAGAAAATAGCAAAAGGCAAATGAAAAAAAAAAAAAGTATAGGAAATGTTCTTACTTACAATTCATTCCTAGAAATACAAACATAAAAATTCCTACTCGGATTTGGTAGTGACCCCTCAAGTGTGAAGCTTAGTACGGGTTGGCGTTGAAAAAGCTCGGTTGGCCCCACCATAATGTATGTATTTTATTAACGCCATCCATTCTTGTTACAACCTCATTTTAGGTTTTGAGCCCAAAAATGAGGCGAATCCAAAGCTCAAGTGTATCACGCCGAAGGAAGCTATGAGATAGTGACCCCACCGCTAATACCTTCATAGGGCCCATCATGATATTTATTTTCCATCCAACCTCTTGATAAAGTCACATAAACTTAGATGAAAGGGAAAAATTCAAAATGATCTAACTTGTGTGGCCCATAAGAAGTTTTCATTGGTAGGCATTCAATCATCGTTGTGGCGTGGTTCACTTGAGCTTTACACTCACTCCCACTATGGGACGGTGTTTTAAAACATCAACCAGACTCTACTGTAGCTGCAGGTGATGAGGAGTACGAGGAGCCTGTCGACGCGAGCCTAGACGAGAAGGACGAGTTGTCCTACTTTCGGTTGATGGGCGGCTCTCCATTGGCTTGACGGGTGAAATTTAGATCGCTGAGTTGTGGACTCAGCCTTAGTCTTTCTTAACATAACATTCTTTTAACATAACATTCTTTTTGTGATTTTGTTGGGCGACACCTTGTGCGACCTGTTTACATTCTTTTGGACCCGTATATATATGATTTTCTTTCATTTCAGTAGACTTGTGTGGTTGAGCTTCATGTTCCAGGAAATTCCAAGCTGCGCATCTAAACCGAACTAAACGCATATTAATGAAATCGATTATAAGTGACCCGAGAACTCGGGAGCCGAGTGTATGCATGGCCCCCGATTTTCAAGGCGTTACAGACAATTTACACTAAATATCGACGATCCATAATGAAAATATTAGCGATCCATGGTGAAAAAACTAAGGAAGAAGGAAACAACTAAACAGTCCTCGTGCGTAAGGGCCCCACATTATGAACCCATACACATCTAACGTGGGGCCCACTGGGTTGTCTTGAAGCAAATTCAACCCATCCATGAGTAAAGGATTTTAATTTCACGTAATTGGCATAAGATTGAGGTCGAATCTCATCACGGATGGACCACGCTGAAGGTAAGAGTTCAGTATTAAGGCATGAAGTTAGTGTAGTTATAGGCCACATATATCTTTAAAAAAATATATTGAAAAGACCCTTCTAAAGGTTCGCGGTAGTCTGATTAAAATGAACATGTCAGATCAGTTGTGGGGTTGGCCGAATTTCAATTTTAGTTGGGCCCATGACCATTTTGAAAAGGACATTTCACTCCCCAAAGTGAGGGCCTGATGTACCAAGGGCAGTTGTGGCAGAGGGCCATTTATGTCATTTGAAAATTTTTTTAAAAAAAATAGATTGAGGGCTAGAATTCCTTATTCTCATCCTTACATGTTCATGTCACAACCACATCACCTTAAGGGGCCACGTAGACCAAAAAATTTGGACGGACCGAAGATCCTAGTTAAGAAAATAGCAAAAGGCAAATGAAAAAAAAAAAAAAAAAGTGTAGGAAATGTTCTTACTTACAATTCATTCCTAAAAATACAAACATAAAAATTCCTACTCGGATTCGGTAGTGACCTGTCAAGTGTGAAGCTTAGTACTGGTTGGCGTTGAAAAAGCTTGGTTGGCCCCAACATAATGTATGCATTTTATCAACGCCGTCCATTCTTGTTGCAGCCTCATTTTAGGTTTTGAGCCCAAAAATGAGGCGAATCCAAAGCTCAAGTGTATCACATCGAAGGAAGCTATGAGATAGTGACCCCCACCGTTAATACCTTCATAGGACCCATCATGATATTTATTTTCCATCCAACCTCTTGATAAAGTCACGTAAACTTAGATGAAAGGGAAAATTCAAAATGATCCAAATTGTGTGGCCCATAAGAAATTTTCAACGATAGGCATTCAATCATCGTTGTGGCGTGGTTCACTTGAGCTTTAGATCTACCTCATTTATTGGATGATGCCCTCAAATAAGCTGGCAAAATGAATGGACAGGTTGGATGAAACACATATATCATTGGGGGGGGGGGGGGGGGGGGGGGATGGGAGCACAAAGCTTTGATCAGTACATGGTATCGGATAAGTCACAATACAATTGGAGTCCAAAAAATTCATAAGAATAAAAAGTTGTTTAATCTGGTTTAGACTAAAAGAAAGGAAATTTTTTTTATAAAAAAATGTAGATTTTTCCCACAAAATTCCTCCCGAATTCAGATTTTGTCAAATGGCAAAATGAAATTGCTTAGAAAGTACATTATTGCCCTCCTTGGGTCCCTTACTCATGGCTCAATGGTAGACTCACAAGAGTTTCAACACAGACATCATGGGTTCGAGTTGAAAGTCGGCCTGGAAGAGTAGGCCTGCAAGATCTGATGATCTATATGATATGGGACCTTCATAAAAGTCCATAATGAACGGTGCGAATCTAGCGGTCTACCTAGCCACTACATGAGCAAATGGGTCTGATCTCCCATTTGATTATGCGGTGTAGATAGCCCCAAATTATCATGTATAACTTAGATCGTTCAAGGAAAGGGCCAAATGGACACAGACACACTGTCATATTCTTCTCTCTTTAAGGCCTCTCAGATTATGAATTACTTGATCTAACCGAAGGGTATTTCCCTATATTTATAGAATGAGAGATCGGGAGATAAATGATGAGTTTGGATGTAATAAGGTTTATCACAATCTAATCCAACCTCTTCTGCATCTCTCCCTCATCAAAAAATAAATAAATTTCAAATTCTATTTGAATTTAAAAGTCCAAAACAAAGTACTAAAAGAGATAAAAAGCAGGAAAGATATGTGGGACTCACCCACTAGCAGTCGCATGAGCTCCACAAGCCCATGTTCAACATCTTTCACTTGATCACATCGTGGGATGGGCATAAAGAAGATTATCCATATAACTCGTCTTATAACAACCAAAACCAAATAACACAATCAAATGAATCAAAGGCGTGCGACCAGTTGGAACATTGTTATCTTCTTATATGTGTTTTTAAGTACAAAGTGACCACCTAACTAGTACTGAATAACCCAAGCCTTGCAATACTTGTCCTAATTTGCATAACCACACCGGATGGAGTTAACTCTCAATGTAGAGTATTTGGCCAACATATGCACTTATCCAACTTATTAAGTTGTTTTGAAAACTTAGTTTTTGGCAAACATCAATTTGAATCATTTTAAAGTGATAAAATTATATATATATATATATATATATATATATATATATATATATATATATATAAATGGTCTCCTGCGAACCATCTTGCAAGATATCTTGGTGCGGTCTAATTCCTAGTGGTATTGGGAACTTAGACAAGGTGGATGTAATACAATAAGTGAAATTGGACCGCACCAAAGTATCCTGTGGGATGGTTCGCAGGAGACCATAATCTACACACACACACACTTTTGAAAATAATATCATTTGCAAAAAAAAAAACTCTCAAAACTCAATATTACCAGCGGATAAGTCTTCAAATACGTATTTATGGTTATAGAAACTTTGTATACTTGTCACAAGATTTTCTTTGTGCATATGTGTAATTTACAAAAAGTAAAGTCACTTTACTAGCATAACCGAGTTTGGCCAATCAAGGGTCTTTCGTCGTCGTACACTAAAGTAGCGACATAATCTCATCATCTTATACACAAGAGGATGGTAGCTAAGGACGCAAAGAGTCACCTATGAGACTGACTAGTGGCATATTGCAATGATTATATCAAATTAAAGCAATCTGTAGGTAAAATGTCTCAGCATGTTACTACAATCGACACCATAAAGTAGACAATACCAGGTATACATCGGGTTTACAATATGCAGGTCATATCACATTAGGTATGACTCATCTTATATCCTCGTGACATGGCCTTAATTAAGGCCATGACATTGATTGCATAAGGAGTAATGGAGAGGTTATGTTAGAAGACAGATATAAGTCACTTGTATCCTTGTCCTCTATTATTCGAAATAAAGGACGGTTCGCACCTCAATGCATGAACATCAACTCAACTGTACCTCTGTTGCACATTCAAGGTTGGTTAACTCGTGCAAGTGAGTAACTATCCTGCCAACAAAAGTAGAGACCGTACATGTTCTCATGACAAATGTTGATGATTTATACACCTAAACTATATTAGTGCCTAGTATTAAATAAAAAGAATGTATTGTTCATTAATGAAATATTAAATGTACATGATGCGAGCATGTCACTCAAGTTCTCCTCAATTTCATCTGTCTGACGTGAACCTATAATAAATCTCTAGCAATAAGCTTAGTCATGGGATCAACCATCATCTCCTCAGCGGGAGTGCAGCTGAGAGCAACCGTCTTATCTCTCATTTGATTATGGACGTAATGATAATTTATCTCAATGTACCTGGATTACAGATGGTGTTCGGGATCCTTTGCCAAGTCAACGGCAGAGGTGTTATCTATCTTCAACGATATAGGCTCACAAATGCCCGACACAACACACAAACCTAGTAACAATTTGTGAACCCAAACATATTCCTGGACTACAACACAACATGCAATATACTCGGCCTTCATAAATGAAAGGATAGTATATGTCTATTTCTTACTCGACCATAAGATAGCTCCCCCTCCAAGCAAGAAGAATTTCCTAAAGTAGACTTTTCTTCGCGGGCATCATTACCTCAGGCGGTATCAAAATATCCTTTTAACTCGAGATTTATGCATTCATAACAAAGCAGTAGGTCTTTAGTTCATCCAAGATGGTGAATATATGTGTTTGACGGCTTGCCAATGAGACTGTTCCAAGTTACTTTGCATAACTAATATCTGATCTAATACAAAGCATAGCACACATTAAGCTATCTACTAAGCTCGCGTAAGGTATTGAAGGCATAGCCAATCACCCAACTTCATTATATCGATACGATTTCTTGTCTATCTTGGTAGATTTCACTATATGGGTTTCAAAAACTTTTGAATTTTTTATTCGAAATAAATCTAAGATCATTTGCGTGTAAGTGACTTGAGACAAGCCTAAGAATTTCCTAGGATGGTCTTTGATTGATTTTATCTCGAAAATAGAGTTGGCTTCACTAAAATCTTTTATCTCAAAGTTTGAGAAAAGCTAATCTTTAGTCATCATCAACAATTGTATGTCATTACCAGCTAGCAAGATATCGTCTATATATAGTGATGGTATCGAAAAGATATTCCAGATCGTTTCATATATACACAATAATATTTTTGACAAATTGTGAGCCTGAAAGTGGTGATGGCTAAGTGGAACCTCATATACCACCATTTCGAAGATTGCTTCAATCCATAGATAGATTTTAATAGCTTGCAGATTTTCTTTTGATACTTTTTCTCCATATAACCCATGTGTTATTACATATATATCTCTTCATCTAAATCATCATTTAAGAATGTGGTCTTTACATCCATATGATCTTACTCTAAATTTAAACTTGTAACAATGGACAAGGTCATGCGTATCGAGGAGGATTTTACAACAGGTGAAATAGTTTCCTCGTAATTAATACATTCTTTATATGTGAAACCTTTTGTCAACTGACCATGCTTTATACTTGTCCACTATACCATTTGCCTTTCTTTCTATCTTGAGTACTCACTTGTTACCTATCGCTTTGTAATGAGAAGGCAAATATACAAGTTTTTGGACTTTATTCTTCTTGATAGAGGCAATCTCTTCATCCATGCCAATCATCCAATCAGCCAAATTGGGAGACAACAATGCATCTTGATAAGAATAAAGTTCATTATCATCAACCGCAACGCAAGAGAAAGACTGTTCCTCGATATCAAAGTATCTATGGGGAATCAATCCTCTTTTCGCTTTGACATAGCTCAAGAGCCTGTTGAGATGTACTCCACTTTATTGAGGAACTATAGGAGCATTTCCATTTTGAGAGCCATAATTCCCACTCTCCTTAGATACATTAGAAAATTTAAAAAGTTCTTTTGTAACCTTTTGCTTCTTTCGAATGGAGTATCTATCTTCAACAAAAGTTACATCCTAAGAGCATATCTCAGTCCATCCTCCATGGTTCTCATAAATTAGAACATATCCATTTGAGTGCATGTGGTACCTAATGAATACACATTCGATAGTTTTACTATTAAGTTTACTTTTATGCAGAGCAGATAACAAAATATATCACAAAGATCCCTAGAGGCATAGGTCAGCTAGAGAACGAATCATCTTAGTCCATATCTCATATGGGGTCTAAGAAACGGATTTTGATGGAACTCAATTGAGGACGTAAATAGTTGTTAGCAACGTATCCCTAAAATGTGGTAAAAAGATTGACACATGCCATCATTGATCTAACCATGTCCAATAGTGTCATGTTCACTCTCTTTACAACTTTATTTTACTGTGGAGTATAAGTCATAGTGTACTGCCAAATGATGCCAGCATTTTCATAAAATGATTTAAACGTTTCAAATGTATGTCGCTACCTTCACCAGATCAAATGATTTTAATACTTATTTTTTTCAAGCTATTTTTCTACATCAGCTTTATTTAAGAAAACAATCAAAAGCTTCATTTTTGTGTGAGATGTGATACACATATCCACAACGCGAGTAATGGTCAATGAAAGTGACAAAGTATTGACATTCATTTATAGCAAGTACATTCAAGGGTTGAAAGATATGTGAATGGATTATTTCTAGCATACACTAAGACCTAACCGCTTTAGGGAATTGTTTCTTGGAAGTTGTTCCGGACACGCAATGTTCACAAAATGAGAATTCAAATTTGAATAATGAACCTAATAGATTGAGACAAGTTAGTCTTGATAGTGCTGTATGATCTATGATTTGCTTACATTATTGAATGAAATTGTAATAAAAGACAGTTGCAAATATGGGTGGCAATAGGTAGGGTTGCTTGGCCTTAATAGTGATTGTGGTAATTAAACTTATATTTGGATTCATTATTAGTATTTTTAAATTTGATTGTGGCTTATAAGCATTTTGAATGCATGGCTTCGCTTTTGTAGCCCACCTGATAATTAGTTTAGCTCATTTACCTTATGTAGCCCACTTTTTTTTTTAAAATTATTTTTTATTTTATTTTTTTATTTTAAACACGCACACACACCCCACACACTCACGCTAGTGGAATTTCACCACCTATGGATACTCGAACCCTTGACCGGGTGTTGAAACTCCTGAGAGTCCACCACCCGAGCAAGAGTACTCTTGGTTTTGTTCAATAATCAACTCAACAATTCATCTAAATGGACTTAACCTAATAGTGTATTTTGGGTCGAATTTTCTTATATGATTATAAAATTTTAAACTGATGATATCTTTCAAGTTTTGTTTAGCATGAATGCACAATATTTTATCTGTGATTGATTATGGTTCCTAAACACAAAAAATTATTTGCCTATAAATAACTCACAAGTTATCTCCAAACAAACTGCGTGGAAGTGGCTTTAAAGTGAAAATAACTTACAACTTGAAAACTTACAGACATTCAAATATAGATCACTCAGATTTCACAGTCTGCCATGTTGGCAGATACACCAGCATATAAATGCCTTCCGTGCAAACTAACCGTTGCCCCAAATTAAGAGCTGTAAACTGCAAACATGGAAACTATGTATAATTCCTGTAAGTGTACACTTGCAGTGTGCATACATGAGGAGAGACGATAAACGTTCTTGTGTCAATGCATTTATTGGTAAACGTCTCAGTGGACCTGTTTAGCACAGACGTGGATGGCCTGGTGACCGGGGATATCCCTGGTAACTTGACACTGTGGCCCACCAAGATGTAGGTGTTTTATTGATGCCCGTCTATCCATTTTGCCGGTTCGTCTTAGGGCATGAGACCAACATGAAGCAGATCAGTGGTAGACAGACTATGTTTCAACAATGACATAATGGGAATGAGAGTGCCCATGTAGTGTGGATGTTTGGCTGAAAAAAAATGAGATATAAACAAATCGTAAGCTAAGAAGACCACACCACAAAAAAAAAAAGTGGCAATTGAATGTCCACAACACAAAAAACAGTGGTGATTGAACATCTACCTGTCAACCTACCGTTAAAAACTTATTAGGTGGGCCACAAATATTGCATGAAGCTGATATTTGTGATTTCCCTGTATCCAGGTCCACATAATTTTATGAACAGGTTAGATGGCAAATAAATACCATGATGGGCACTAGGAAGGTTTCAACAGTCAGTATCATTATGGATGAACAGCTTGGATAAAACAAACATCACGGTCGGCCTAGAGTCGGGTCACCCCAGTGGGTGGGTACGATACCCAGGCCAAAGAAACCGAGACATGACCATGGGTAAGATACCCAAGCGGTTGATCAGGTAGGGCCCTCCATAGACACCCCCTCTCTTAACACTGGGCGTTTGCACACATTGGATTGAGAGAAAAAAAAAAAAACCAAAAAAACAGGACCCGATGCGGACCCAAGGGCCTTATGGATACCAGATGGGTACATGCACCCAATCAACATGTCTGGAATCTCAAAAAACATGGACCCACTCATATGTCTGGAATCTCAAAAAAACACGGACCGACTCCCATGTCTGGAATCTCAAAAAACATGGACCCACTCACATGTCTGGAATCTCAAAAACATGGACCCAGTCACATATCTGGGATCTCAAACATAGAACTCGGACCCAGCCCAGCCCAACCTGAACTGACAGAACTAGGCCCATCTGTCAAGTAGGGGAGGCAGCCGGACCCCGACCAGTTTGGCAACCCTGGTCCAAAACCAATTCACGTGTGGAGACGAACAGAAATTCTCTGCAAAGAATAATAATGCATCAATAAAGGTGTTCTCTCTCCAAAAAAAAAGAAAAAAGGGGGAGATGAGAGTCGGCATCATCATCCTCATCCAACAGTATCATTTTCTCTTAAAAACCCCTCCAAAACCGGATTCTAGAGACCGCTATTGATATAAGTGAAAAAGGGGACTGCAAAGAAGCAGCAGTCAGTCTCAAACTTCCAAACATATTAAAAATTTCCCATGAGTGTAACCCCCATCGGCAGTTTTAGCCCTACTCAAACGGCAGGCTAAAACAGAAATGATATTACAGGTGGGGATTAGCTTTAAATGAATCGGAAACACAAACCCTAGAATCTAAATTAACACGATCACGCATGATCTGGGACACTCTCTGCCTTGTCAGTGTCCATTGGCTCCATCTCAGGCGGGGGGCCCTGAGCGGTATCATCCGATGAGTTCTCAGTGCTATTGTCGCTGCCTTCAGATTGTGGCTCTGACGTTTGCGGTTGAGGCGGTGGTGTCTCACCAGATGTTTGTGGTTTGGCTGGTGGGGGCCTTGATTTCATCATTATTGGCCTGCAAAACCTGTTCAAAGCAGTTTCCTTATCAACATCATGACCAGTTCGAATACAGATACGCACAAGCATAAAAAGCAAATGACAGGTTCTAGTGAAAAATCTGCAAGCAACGTGAATCCATTGACCCAACCCAAGTTCATGTCAGGTTGTCATGGATTAGGGTTGGGAAATTCCAAGGGTTCTAGTTGGACAAATTCATGTTAGATTAGGACAGGTTGGGAATAGTCACATGTTTTGGGCTCAGGTCAGGTTAGGCTGGTTTGAGGCTGAGCATAGAGGCATTTGGGTTTGGCACCTCAGGTTGGAATTCGGGTCAGGTCGAGTTGTGGGGTGAGTCCTGACGTCAGATTGGGCCCAGGCTGACCCTCAACCTGACCCAACCCACCGGAGTTGGGCCACTAAATCCAACCCATTATATATTATAGGTCCTCCAAGTCTAGCCAAGAAAGGTTGCCTTCAAATGTGAGAAAAACGTCAGGCACGAGGATGCCTTTCCAGCTAAAACAATATCCGTGGCATTACAAATTGGACATGGAATGTGCCAGACAATGAACGCTGGAGCCATGAGGTGGAACCAAGAATTGAAGTATCAATTCTTCGCAAAAGTACCTGCCCCAACAGTGCTGCTGTGCACTCTTAACAAAGGACTTGTAATTCTCTCCAAGAAAGTTCAACTAACGATATTATACCTGTCGAGTGTCTCAGCCTTCCTCTTCACATCAGCTGATAACAGAACTGGATTCGCATGCTTAGGCAAAGCATCCTGCTGCTGCCTTTTCTCCCTCAGCCATGCCTCTGCTTGCCCACACTCATTAACAACCTAACAGATATAACAGCCACATTAGCAAGTAGAGAACTTTACATGTTAGATTTTCATTCATGTAATTACTCAATGCCCAGCCTCATTACAACAAAATGTTTTAAAGAACCAGCAGCCACAATGATATGTAACTTTGTACCTTCTGTTTTTCGGCTATGTCAATGTGATCGAACTTGGGGTCTTTGGACAAAGCTGCCTCTCTGAAGCTATTGATGCAATAGGCGAGTTGATCAATCACTGGGCCGCGCTCTGAATTCTCCTTGTAACGTACCTCAATGGGGTCACCTTGCTGCAGTTCAGTAACCAGTGTCAGGTACAGAAAAATATCCTCAAATTCAAGACTAAAACAAAGCAAGTAACAAAGAGTTGATGCCTTCTTGAGTTCGTCAAGCTTTGCAATGTAAACACCCTTAGTTTCGTCCTCGCCATCTTCATACAACCAATCCTCTGTTTCCTGAAGTTTTGCAGATAATCCATCCCTCTCCACAGGAGTCACAAAATCATGATACTTGTCATGGAGCTGTGCAATGGTGGAAGATCTTGGTTTCAGATGTTAAAATTCCAATGTACAACATATTAAGCATCAGTAAGGGACATGCATACTGGTACCTTGTTTCTCATGTCATAAACATATGCTTCCACAGCATTCTTTTTGTCCTTTGTTTCTTCCATGACCCTGTCTTGGAGAGCCATCTCAAATTCCTTCTCCACCGCTTTCTGCACATCCACAGGCACCATCCCACCGTATACCAACTCTGCAACTGGGATGTTCAGTTTCTTTACCTTTTTCTTTGCTGCCTCAACCTGCAAACCAAAGTGTTACTCGAGTCATATCCCATTTGCTCCTTAACTAGTGGTGAAAATAAATGCATTAGGAAGGAAATGCATTCAGCTGTGTTTCTATGCACTCACAAGAGACAGTTCTCATCCAGGTTCGTGTTTCGGCAAACCAACATCTCATGTTAGAATTTAGATACATTCATAACCATATGAAAAAATTTGAAACATTATACACCACCTTTTGGTGGCAATTTGGTCTGCTTGGAGGCAAGATATAATACAACTTTCAGGAATAAAGATGAAATAACCAGTGCAAATGTCAAGGAAAGTTCTAGGAAAGTGAGGGAGAGAGTAACTACATGGGCCTGAGCTTGCAACAAAATCATAGAATCAGAGAATGATCTCACGTATGGTTGGAATTAGTTAGCGATATGAGAATAGGACCTCAGTTTATAAGTTGGGATTGTCCTTTTTTTTTTTTTTGAAAGGTGGAATCTTCCAGTTGGTTACTTGAAGCACAATTATAATGCAAGTTAAATGGTAAATCGCAGACCTTCAGTGGAGCATGACCACATGGGGATAGCAAATCAGGATGCCATTGGCCAGTGTGACTCAACCGAATCAGAGATGAGACATCTTTCGATAAGGCTTAAAGGACTCACCATCAACTTCTTGTGTTTGTTTGCAATTATAGGGAAGGTGATTCGCTACTATGAATGAGCTATTGAGCTCATTCAAGAGGGCATCTGGGGCAGTGGGCGAACTGGACCAAAGAAATTTGGGAGTTAGGTGGGAACCTGGCTGTTATCTATTTTCACATCTTCTTCAGGATGCTAATTCAAGGCAGACTTCCTTATTAGGGAAGGCAAGGGTTTCTAAGATTGTCTATTCAGTTAATGGATAGCCTACCTTTGCTTCCCTCTTTCAATGAGCTTAACTTGGAAAAAATCATCACGGAAGTCAATGAGATCCCATTTCTCAAATTTCTCCCCTTCACTGATAATTTGTGTTATCAAATGCTTGACCATCTGATTGGACCCTGCCTCCAAGGAGAGCAATGGTTACTCATGGACTCATAATGGTGGCCTAAATCAAGAACAGCGATGGCTACTAAGTACTAAGGATTCATCACAATAGCAGCCTACATCAAGAATTCAGTTTGCATGACTTCTTGTTTATGAAATACATTTATTTATTAGGATTGTTCTTACCTTACTAAAGTTTGGATCCTGCTAAATCACGAGGGTCCCAGTGTACAACTTACATGGATTTTTCATTGTGCCTCACCCTCTTAATTTAGAGCCCATAGAAACTACTTCAAATCAATTCATCAAGATGATCGAGATGGACTCATCCAAATTACTTCAGAAATATTCTTCTCTAAATACTAGTAAAATGCACATGTGTTGCATGTGGGAACATATTTTGATCATCTTATGTTGGCCAAGTGTGAAGAGCTTTTGTAAAAACGATTGTTAATTAAACATATAGAATATATTCAGAAAATTAATAGAAATGCAGGAAAATCTAATCCGCTGTGCATGCATATAAAAATTTAGACCCTTTAATTGTTGAATTGATTTCAAATGGAGGATGACCTAAACTAACACTAATCCAATAAAATTCACTTGATGACTTTAGACCTTACCATTTTACCTTCGACTCCATTTGATTGCCACCATTTTGGATGGTTAAGATCTCTACAATGTGATTTCTGATACTTGCTACATCCACAATGGTTGTACAAGTACGATGGTCTGAAATGATGTGAATTTATGACGTGTACTATAGAAAATACCTCAGCAAAGAGTTATTTGATACTTTGCCTGAGAGCATGACACTCATGCACTTAAAATGGAGCACATAAAAAAATATTAGTGAAATTCGAAGATTGTAGCATACCAGAAAAAAGAAAAGAAAAGAAAATTCTGGTTTTCAAATGATGTTTCCTAATGTTATCGTGTGAGGTTTTTTTTTTTTTTTTTTTCTCTCTATGTCACCCAACATTTTATGTGATACATCCGAACTATATATATATATTTTTTTCTCTATGTCACCCAACATTTTATGTGATACATCCGAACTATTTTATTTTTTTTCTCTATGTCACCCAACATTTTATGTGATACATCCGAACTATCTTAGTTGGATGTACGGTTGATCCAAGCGGTTTAAATTATGGTCATAAGATGATGATCATATACGACGTGTGAGAGATCTGGGTCATTCATCAAGTAGGAAGAATTGCGAGCATGCTTTCGCCACAAAATCAAAAGGTCTGCTGACCAAGAAGGCTACACTATGAATATAGACCATCTGTCAATCCTTCTGTCTATTCTTCTCACACTAGCATTACCCAATTGATAAGCAGACCATTTATGCAAACTGTTAATATTATGGTACCCATTGTTGATGGCCCAGACACTCAAAACGTGGAGAGAAATTCGACTGTTTGGATCCCTGAGCATGGGACCACTTCTAAAAATTCTCAGCCTGATACCCATATACAATTTTCCATTTGAAATTTCCTCCCATAAGATCCAGCTTCTCATATAGGGCCACGTGCTTGGACTGTCCATCCTGTGACCCCACCATGGAAGTTCATGGCTTGAAAATAATGGTGATCGAGGATCTAGTACTCAAATCTAACTATCAAAATCCAAATATAAATCAATTCATGAACAGGTAGTTCTATTGGGAAAAAAAGGGGCCATGAATCAGCCAGTAATGATAATTGCCCAGATCTATGTGAAGTGGCCTTGAAGATGCAACACCAAGTAAGCTCATTTAGCAGACTATCACCAACCTAGGTTTAGTCAGCCCAATACTTGACATTAGTGGGAGAAGGATCCAGACCATCCATCTAGTGAGTTGCATCGAGGTAGCCCATGGTTGCAACTTGCAATCACTCCAATGAACAATTGTAGACATCCTTCTTTAGCTGACTACATGGTTCATTTCAATTTTCCATTTTCCCGCCACTGAAAGGGATGGCTAATATATCCTGCTACTGTTGCATCATTCAACTATTGATTATCCATGAATAGATCTTTAAAAAAAAAAAAAACAATCCATGAATAGGACACAATAGATGAATGGATCGAATTGACTACCATATGTGCTAACTTGTAAGGCAAGTTTGAGGGAAGAGAAGCCCACATATACCAAAAAGCATAGCCATATTAACTTTGAAATGTAAGATACCAAAAATATTTGGAAAATTTTGGCTTTCAATTGACGCCTAATGAGGCCGGATCCAGCACATGTTTCTAGTATAAGCCTAACATACAAATTGACGTGCAGGGCCCACCGTAATGTTTAATTGAAATTCAAACTGTCCAATCATGTGTGGTCCCTAATGTTCTTCTTGTTGCACAAATATCCAACCAATCAAAAACTGAGGTGGGCCACACCACATGGAACAGGTGGGATGAGGATACCGACCGCTAAGGCCTGTTTGGCATGTGGTATTAGGTAGTATGGAATTGCAATTGATCCTGTGCAAAATTCATCTGGTGTTTGGAAACGATGGGAAGGATTGGATCAATCCCGACATCATATCATCCAGAGCCACTAGTAAATATTGTAGGATTTTTGGTGGATTTCAAAATCCACTAAATCTGTGGGCTCCACATTGATGCATGTGTTTTATCCATGCCGTCCATCTATATGTGCCCTTTACATGTGACATTCAAGTTGAATGTGTACAAGTGACCAGCATCAGTTGTGAAATGTGGTCCGTTGATTAGAATTTTCCATGGTCCACCAAACTCAGGCTTCACTTAATACGGTTTATTTTCTAAGGAAAGATTTTGATCCCAAATGTGGGATTGGATGGTCAAAATACCATGGTATTTCCAGACATGTAATCATCGTACAATAATGGTGTTAATTCCATCTAATTCAATTTACCATTTAATCCCATGCTCCAAAGAGGGCCTAAAACTTTCCAGATTGTATGTGCAGCCCATCGCTTTTTATTTTTATATGCCATCTAATGCATTCACAGGATGCATCCAACCAGATGAACAGACACCCAGAAAAATCAGGCCATTACAAACTTAGGTGGGCCACAACACGTGACTTTAGAGGTATTAGACATGATTTTACAAGGTGTGGCCCACCTGAGTTTCTTATCAATCTTAATTTTGGGATCCAAGGAGAACAGGAGGGGCACACGTGGGGGGATGTCATTAAAACATCACGTTAGGATATGGCCCCCTTCCTAATAAGGTGAACCTTGCTAGCAAACCTTGTGAAAAACCTTTAAACCTTCCTTTCTTCTGCTGCTTCCTTCAAGTTAAATTCCACTATCATGGTCTAGGACCCTGTTAACAAACCTTGCCAAGAACCCTTCATTTCCGCTTCCTTCTAATTGAATTCCATTCTAACGAACTCAATAGGCTCCTCTTATAATATCTCTAATATGAAAAAGCCTCTCCTGGTAGTAATTAGTGTTTGGATTCATCCAATATCATAACTCTTAAAACGGCAAGTTGAAACGATAAGTTAGATAAGAAAGATGTCTTGAGGGACCCCAACTAGGTGCCCTCTTGCATCAAACTGTCCAGCATGGTCTATCAACCACGGACTTCAGATGCCTCAAAAATCAGGCGGATCCATCCATCATGTGGACCACCATGTGATTTTGAAAGCTTTGTTTTTTAGTTATCCATTGTTTTCTATCATGGGGTCCGCCGTGTTGTGTATATGCCATCCAACAAATGCATTACATTACGCACATCATTTGCAGAATAAGCCCATTTATGAAACTAGCCTTAGCTTGGATTACAAGTAGACGACTAATTTGATACTCTACACACTAAAACGTTATGTACTCCTGCACTCATGATTTGTATGTGGCATATATCGATATTGTTTCCGTATCCCTGGCCAACGAAACTTGTAGCGATACCAATACTTTGAACACTACACGAGACCTTGTTTAAGAGAGACTCCACACATGTTGTGGAAACCGAAAAACTACACGCGTTTCAGAAGGCACAAGTTATGGGTCCCCCTTGACACGTTGCCCACCACACGTGTGGGAACTTCAAAGATGGAGAGAGATGCCCCCCTTCCCGAGAAACAAGTGTCGGGGTCTCTCGTTGTCAATACACTAACGCTGCCACCCAAGCCTCCCTCCGGACCCTAAGCTACCAACACCTACTCTTGATCCTCGCCATGTGGACGACTATTGCCTCTCGAAGTGGGAGTCTCCCAAGCAAGGTGAGTCGTAACGATCGTTATGGGGTCGCACCGATCGTTACATAACGGAAACAGCACCAACTGTAATGCGTTACAGGATCGTAACAGTCGTACTGGTTGTTGTGGGGAAAAAAATGGCTCATATCAACCCTACAATGGTTGTTACAACACACATTACAACCGTTGCAGCCCCTGTAAGATACAATTTTTTTTTTTTTTTTTTTCCGAGAGAGAGAGAGAGAGAGAGAGAGAGAGAGAGAGAGAGAGAGAGAGAGAGAGAGAAGGACCGTAACTATCGTTACAACCAATATCGTAATGGTAAAGACGGTGGCCGTTACAACCACCGTTACCGTTACGGCACACCTTGCTCATGACTCCCAAGTTTGGATGAATCCGTCTTGGGCCTCAACCATCTACCCTCGAACCATCTCATTCAAGCCCCCACCTCAACCGAGCACGTTTCCTAATGAACCATATGTCATCCTCAAGAGAGCTCTACCATCAACCATGTCGACACCTGCCACCACCTCTGCACCGACGTCGCTTGTTGAGCCACATGTCATCACTCGGGCAACGTCGAGACCATCTCACAAAGCACTCTCGGAGATCACTACAATGCCCTCCTTACGACGGCTACTTCGCGAGGCCACCCAACTAGTGGACTTGCAACCGCCATTGCCAATCTCGAGAAGCTCCATGGCAAACTCCGATGGAGGTATCCCCTTGCCTTTACTTCCTAACACCTCTCCAACTCTCGCAACTCATTAATGATTGTTACCTCCACCTTCACCTCCCTTACTTGAATCGAGAGCTTGCCAAGTGTAGAAGTTGATTTCCTCTTCCTTATGAACAACCACACCACCATGAATGAAATCCATTCCTTCCTCCGTGGATGGATCCACCAGCATCAAACTTCCCAATGCATCCTCTAATGAAAGGAGAAGTCTCAAGGAACCAGAGCTCCAGAGGTGTCCCCCGAACTTGGTACCAATCTCTCTCCCATCCAAAAACCGAGACATCTTCCCATCGCTGAAGATGACCACAGCTGCCACAGCAGAGATAGCACCCATAATCAAGAGTTGGTCGAGGTCCATCTCAACCTTTAAGGATACCCAAACCACTATATCAGAGAGATATTTGAGATATAAAAAATCCTCCTCCCCTCCCCCGCTATCCAGCAGCCATCGATTCACCATGTCCGGAGGGGTTCCCGCTCTCACCTCCACCGCAGAACACCCCAGGCATTTCCGCCCAACTTGGCTAATTTACCATCCCAAAATCAGAATGGTTGAATAATCCAAACCTTCGCTTTATGGATACTTGCCTGCTGAAGTAGGACCATTAGGTGTGAGTAGTAAAATCATTCTTTTTTGCTTGAGATGCCTTTGGAATGGCAGTGTGTTGCCAGTAAGAAAGGAGTCGGTGCCTTTTGAAGCACTCTTTATGAAACCGTAGTTGCAATTTTTAGCCGTCTACGAACCTTGATGAGTTGGATACACGAAGACCCGCACACAATCTAGGAAGTTTTAATGGTGTGTCCCCTAAATCCCAATCCCAATTATTCCCTCTGGTGTGACCCACACCCACCTATGCTTTGGATCAGTCTATTTCTTTTATAGAGGATGAACATTAAAGGGTGGACCTTATGGACGGAGTAGGTGTGTGACCTACATGATGATGGGCCCCACACTTGTAGTTACATTAGAAACTAGTCTCACTTTCGAAACGATCAAGGTGCTAATGAGGGCTGAAATTAAGGAATTACTTAAAGGCCTTTAAATAATAAGTTGATGGAGAATTTCATATTTTGATTTAATAAGGACAGTTACGTACTTTCATTCACAGGGGCGACAGAGAGAAGGCTTGGCTTTTAGTAGTATAGATTGTGATTCAACTATCTGCAGTATTACACTTGATGAAGCATATCCTGGAAACATCTTAGACTTTATTGACTGCTACTTGTCCAAAACATTCAGATGACAAATAAGTGGCTGATTTAAAGAAAGGATTGATGATAGGGATAGAAAAAATTATGAAAACCATGTGAAACTCAAGTATCTTTTTCCTTGTTGGATGACCAAAAAAAATTATTAAGAAAAGCCAAATAGCCATGATGGTTTTGAGAATACAATTCAAATCATGTCAAGAGACGTAACATGAACAGAATTGCAGGCAAACTATATGAACTCAATTAACGAAGTATTAGCTCCTTGGGCATTTTCTAATGCCATTTATGTTTTCATTAAAATTCTAATCACCTTCAGAAAAAGTATCGAGCAAAATAATGGATCTACAAAGATAAAGGAGATGGCGCTCTCAACTTTAGCATAGATAACTTAGGACCAAAAGCACTGCATTGTGATTGACCAGAATATTCATGAACCCTAAGCTCAGGCTCTTCTTAGTGAAGAGGATGAATTTGGGTTGGGTGATAGATTACTGAGCAATATGCGAGTAAGACTTGGATACTTGAGTGCCACTGTACATTTTTGTTGCGATTGAGAAGCTGAGTCTTGCAACTAGGTGAGGCTTTTACTAGTTCAACAATTTGGCTTAGCATTCCTCATTTAGATAAGATATGGATAGGCATGAAGGATACAGACAGGTGGTAATGGAAGTTTGATTCTCCAGGCATTTTTACCGCCAGGTTATTCTATTGCTCTCTCCGCTGTGATGTAGTGGAGACTGGAGAGTCTAAAAACACATACCAGTTCCTTACATTAATCTTTGCCCTCCTTGAGTGATTGCATTTGGAGTTATTCCTCAAGACAAAAAGTTAAACATTGACAGTAGATGACGGTTGTGAATATTTGCTTTATGGATCTCAAGGGTGCAGAGTCAGCAAACCATCTGTTCATTAACTGTGTCTGTGATTTTGTGGCTAGAATCTGGAGGAGTATCTTGGCTTTGTTTGATGTGTGGGTCCATGCCGGGTTCCTTTGAACCTCTAGTGCAAGCCTGGAATTGGGGAGTTCAAGATACATGAAAACGACAGTTGTGATGTCTCTCATTGTTCACAGTTACATGGTCTTTGTGGAAGGAATTTTTTCTTTTCTTTTCTTCGTTGACAATTAACACCAATTTTATTAGAAAAAAGAGCAAGAGATTTCCTCAAAGCAAGATTATAAGCATGACCAAAAAGAATGAAAAGAAGCCACGAAGAAGCAAAAGGCTTAAGAAACAAAGCCAGGCTTATGACCACGGGGACTGGGCTTTTCTTCAGTATCTTTCGAATCGGATGGGGTTCGGCAATAAGTGGAGAGGTAGGATGGAGGAATGCATCAGGTCTGCCCATTTTTCCGTTCTTCTTAACGGAACCCCTAAAGGTTTTTTCAAGAGCTCGAGGGGCCTTAGGTAAGGCGATCCGTTATCCCCATTTTTGTTTCTCATTGTGATGGAGTCCTTATCCAAAATGTTGCAACAAGGTTAGGCCGAAGATGTCCTCCTCGGGATCTCTATCCCAGGCATGCGTGACCCGATCGCTCACATCCAATATGCGGACGACTCCCTAATTTTTTCAGATGCTAGTACCAATAAGGTAGAAAATCTTTAGACTGTTATTCGATGCTTCGAAGTTGTTTCAGGGCTGCGAGTCAATCTAGCGAAATCCAAGCTATTCGGTATCAACATGGATAGCAACGAGATCGCGGGCATGGCGGCTATCGTCGGTTGCTCTGCGACTGCTTTCCCTACTTCCTTCGTTGGTCTCCCCCTCTGCGTTGGTAGGCCCCCTTTAAGGATGTGGGAGAAAGTCACTTCCAGATGCGAGAAGCTGCTGGCGAGATGGAAATGTTGATATCTTTCATTAGGTGGGCGCATTACCCTCATTAAAGCCTCTTTGTCCAACCTCCCGATCTACTCCATGTCTCTTCTCAAATGCCCGAGCGCGGTGCTGGCCTCGTTAGAAAGAATAAGGCGTGACTTCTTATGGCACGGAAGGGAGGTCAAGCAGAAATTCCATTTGCTCAAGTGGAAGGAAGTCTACTATCGCATGGTTGACGGGGGGGGATTAGAGCGCCCAAAGATATGAATCGTGCATTGATGGGAAAGTGGATTTGGTGTTTGGGAGCGGAATCAGGGAGCTTTTGGAACTCTGTTATCAAGCTCAAATATGGGGAATCTGATGGTAGTTGGTGGACCAAGGAGTCATCCTCTTACAAGGCGTCCCCCATTTGGAAGGACATCCTCAAGTTGAAAAGGGAGGTGGTTAGAGGTATTGGCTTCGATCTTGGCAATGGGGCAAACATTCGTTTTTGGGAAGATAATTGGATTGGGGACAATTCCCTTAGAGTTCGCTTTCCAACCATCTTCTCTCTCGCCTCACCAAAATCAGCCTCTGTTTTTTACTGCTACGAGATTATACACAGAAAGCCTGTTTGGAGTATCGGTTGTAGAAGAAATCTCCACGACTGGGAAATTGCCGAATACGCTGAATTATTGGAATGCCTTTCAGCCATCCTGCCTTATTCTTCCGTTGCTGACAGTTTGAGATGGAACCCTGACAAGAAAGGATCCTTCTCTGTCAGATCTCTATACAGCTTCCTGACGCCCATCAGCCCCACATCTCAGCCCAGTCATGCCCCATTTTTGTGGAATTATGTTGCTCCTCCTAGGATAGTGGCTTTCGGCTGGCTTGTAGGAAGAAAGAAGATTCTCACTATTGACAACCTCAGGCGCAGAGGGATGATCATTCCGAATATTTGCCTTTGTTGCATGCGGGAAGCAGAAACGATCGTTCACCTTCTTGTCAACTGTCCTTTCATTCAACCTATTTGGGCGGGTTTACTTTGCTCTTTCCACGTTAGTTGGTGTCAGTCGGAGATGACCGACACCCTGCTTTTATCATGGCATGGTGTGCAAATAGGCAAGTCCAAAACTAAGCTTTGGAGGATGGCGCTCCTCGCGGTCTGGTGGTTCGTGTGGGAAGAGCGAAACAATCGTTGTTTTCGGGACATGGCTAATTTTGTTGACTTTGTGTTGTCTAAGGCTAAAAGAGCCTTAATCGAATGGGCCGCCCATGTTGCTTCTTTTAAAGACTAATTATCTTTTTCTAGGATTTTAGTTTCGATCTGCTATCTCAGCGGATCTTCCTTGTTTCTGTTTTCTGTTTTTTCTTTTATGAAATCGTCATCTTTCAAAAAAAAAAAAAAAAAACAAAGCCAGGGTATAAGTATAACATCCAATTTCACCCTCCTAAACACACCTCATAAGGACACCAATGATAATTGTAAAAACACCTCTTGCTGAGCTCAACACAAATCAACATCATGAGAATGCTGGCACCAAATTAATGGGACATGTATACGATGATGATGGTGATTGCTACAAATGCACCGATCATTTGATTGTTTTGTGTCTTGGTGATGATTATTTGGAGGATCACCTGGACATCGAAAAGCATTTCCACTGGTTCATGCCCATGACACCACTGACCAGATCAAAGAAAAAAAAAATCCAAGTATAAATTGGAAAACCTCAAAATCAAGCAAGAACTGGAATATCCATGAATCCTCTAGGGCGCTAAAGTTTTTTAGGGCCTGTTTGATTTTTCAGATACCCTGTAAATACAAAGTAAATAGGAAATAATTACTTACCAAGGTAATTACAGCATCACTCCCAAGGTAGACGTTGACACTTGCTTTTTGGACACTACAACTGAGGACTGATGCCAAATAAATGTGGGGACCACCATGATGCATGTGGCTTATCCACACCATCCATCTGTTATGCCATCTGATTTTAAGACATAAGCCCAAAAATGAAGTAGATTCAAAGCTCAAGTGGACCACACCATAGGAAATAGTGGGAATTGAACGCCTATCATTAGAAAATTTTTGGGGCCCTAAAAGTTTTGGATCAACCTGATATTTGTGTTTTCCCTTCATCCATGTCTGTGTGACCTTATGAACCGGTTAGATGACCGATAAACATCAATGTGAGCCCGGTAAAGGAAACAACTTTCAATGGTGGACATTTTAAGGCTACTGTTTCCTTTGGTGTGGACCACTTGAGCTTTGGATCTTCATAAGTTTTTGGCTCATATCTCAAAATATTTTGGTAAAACTGATGGACGGCATGGATATGCCACATATATCGTGGTGGGGCCAACAAATTTAAGTCAATCTTTTTGGACCGTTTCGAGATGGAAATACAACCCGATTTTCAAACAAGCTAAAATAATAATAATTGCCTATTTACAGTGAATTTACGGAGAATTTGAAAAATCAAACAGGCCCTTATGCACCCCTTCCACCATATCCACGAGCAATCAAAACCATATCCAAATCCAAAGGTAGTGCATACAGTTACACACTGGAATATTGATAAATCCTCTAGGGTGTGAAAGTTTTTTATGCACCCTTCCACCAGAAATAGGCAATCAAAACCATATCCAAATGCAAAGGTGGTGCATACTGTTACACAGCCCATTTGGACAAAATATTTCAGAACCATAAAAATAGGAAAAGCATCAAACATATCCAAAGAAACAAAGTCGCACGGAACAGGATACTCAAAAAGGGGGAAACTTTACACAAAAGCATCAGATTATGATGGCTCTAGATAACAAATGGAGAACCACTAATTCCAAAAATATAATATATTTGATATCCGCTAACACACTAGCTATGATTGAGAGGTTAAGGATGAGGCAACTGGGGAAAAAAACACAGTGCTTCATTTAGCCATGTCTCAATTTAGGTAAGCGCCTTGTGAGCCAGAAATGTAAAGAAAATAGTAGAAAATTATAAAATTTTGGAGGCAATTTCGGGAGAGAAAGGTGGAGAATGGAAAGGAAAAGAAAAGAAAGTGTATTTATCAAATGCAGACCTCATTCTCAAATGACAGTGTCAAAAAATTATTCTTTGGAGGAAAACCTTGGAGAAGGAAATCAATTTCCACCCTTGTTTCTCAAACAAAGGTAACCATAACATCATGGGAATGTGATTTTTCCACCAATCCAAATAGAGTTGCTGCTATAGAACAAGAACAGTAAACAGCCACTTACATCATATCATGTTATACAAGAATATCCATCTGCACCATATACAAGGAAGAGAAAAGGCTAAGCCAGTCACATGGCCTAAAGCTAATCATATAGTCAAACAGGCATGTGTATAAATAGAATATACCCACACTCAATTACTCATAAATCAGAAGGGAGAATGACAACAAAATCGAGAAGTCATAATGTAAGCTTAAATTAAAATGTTGGCAATGAAGTTAAAAGCAGTAGTTCACTAATCCACTTGAGTGCATACACACCATCCAACCAAGATACGTGCACACATGCCAACCTGGCTCTTGTAGGGAATAGGATTATCCAAGCCACACAATTGAAAATTCCACCAGCTAAATGACCAGGTACAGACATGCCTGGTCCACTTATAAGGTAGACGGCATGTATGTGTGACAATACATAGCTAGCCTAACTTCTTTGATAACACGGTTTTTTGCTCAGGGTAGATGAATGGACGAGACTGATATTCGGGCAAGGTCATCTACGATGCGGCCACAGCTGCACGGCCTGGATAATCGCCACATTTGTTGGATTATCCATTTGCATGGGATTAGTAAATCTTGTTAAAATTAAGACAGAATGGCAAGATTAGTTCCGAATAATGCATGGCAGAAATAACTGGAAACAAATTAGAGTCAAGGCGCCTGTTTCCCAATAAAGAGAAGAAAGTATCGCATATGCAAGCTAGAAACACAAACAGGATGAGGATTTTTTGTGGTTGCTATTTTTTCATGAAAAATGCTAGAAGCACTAATCTAACAAAAAATTGGCTTTGAGGGGAGAGATTTGCAAACCTTGGCATCCGTTTCCATCTGCACAGGCTTGTCCCCAGATTCAGGAGCACCATTTTCAACTCCAGTGCTTGAAGAATCACTGGCACCTTTAGTATCCTGCATATTTGCATCAACTTCACCTGTACCTGCAGGAGCAGCATCATTTTGAACCTCATCTGTGTCCATTTTCGTAGCCTCCTTCGTTGGCTCCTTCCCAGTTGATACAGGAACCTCAACTTCCTCTTCTAACAGCTGAAAAAAACACAAGATGGAAATCGTCCAGAAAGAGAAGAAAAAAGAGAAACCTATGCACAGAGAATTTTGATGCTAACTGATCCTAAACTTACAGTCGCTGACTCAATAGAGACAATGCCATGAAGACTCAGGCGAACTTTTACTTTCAGTTTTGCACGCTCACCTTTAGCAGATTGGAAAGGACCAATCTGTCAAGAAACAAATGAAAATATAATAGGAATTGCCCTTAACACTGCATAATAGAGTTTGAAAACATAAGTAGTGGATACTAAAGAAAATCAAGTTTAAGACTGAACACAATAGTTAGCTGCTTACGGTGTATGTGCTAATCTTTGATGGTGCTTGCAGTTCATTCACATCAGCATAATGAACATCAACGGTAAATGTGCCGGATCTGTAAAACGTCAAAGCCTTGACACTGGGTATTGGATTTCCCTTGGGGAACACAACAGTGTTCTGCTGGTGATCTCCAGCACCATTTTGTGAATCAGGGGCAGAGCCTTTCCAAGATAATGCAATGGGGAAGGGGAAATTCTCATTGACCTTGAGAAAAATGGAAAACAACAGTTAGATGCAATTTCTTAGAACCAGGCAGCCTGTGTAGGTAAGCTTTAAGAAGAGTGTCATAAATAATAAACGAGGCACACAATATTCAATGATCAAATCCAGATGGTGTATTGCTGACAGTGGATCATCAATCTGGGTCTGCCAGTAGACCCAACTACCAATTGACGAAACCAGGCCATTATTTGTGGCCCAATTTGTCTAAGGAGCCACAGATCCTAATGGATGGACCATCCAATGATGCAGTTGACCTGTGGGACCCACAAGGTCAACCTGAAGGCCAATGAACCAATTGGACTGTGGATGCTACAAGTCCAATCGGCAATTTTTTAGGAGCTATGTAAAACCATACAAGAAAAAAGCCGTTGGTACAACTTTGCAGGGCTGTAAACCCATATTGTTGTGCATACAGCAAGACTTGGACCCTTTGTTAGGATTTCCTTCTTTGTTGTTTTTCTTGTTTTATTTCAAGCCTTTATAGGATCAGTTTGACTCAGTTAGGGAAAGGTTGTGTGAACCAATAGGCTTAAGTATTGGTCCCTTTTACCTTAAGGACATGTGTCATGACTGTAAGGAGTCATGTCTATGGGACTTTGAAGAGGCTATATGATTTCCTGTATCGAATATATTTTTTTCTTTCCTCATCTCTAAATACTAGAAACAATTTCCAGAGATGTCATTCTTTTAGTAGGGTTGAGAGTCTTGAGACTCCTCTAGGCTCTATTGGCGGTGAGACTTCACTATTCTATCGTCTTTCTTCATTTCGTTATTTATTTTCCCGTTGCAATTAAAAGTTCATAAAGATTGGAGCACTGAAAGGTGGAGACTGATCTTCATAGTTCGTAGATATCCCCCTCAATTTGCCCCATCACCACACATGCATGGAATCATGCATGTCAGCAAACTGTAGGTTTGCTGATCAGCAGGACCTGCAGTATTACGGATTAGCCAAAACGGTAGATGTAAAGCATATGGACATGACAGTTAAACGGCGGGAACAGATCAAGCTTCTGTAGCAGCATAAATACCTTGATTTTGGTACCTCTGCAAGCCTAGACATAAAAAAATGCAGACTATGGAAAACCTTAGGCAGCTAGAAGCCTAGAAAAGTTTCCATCTACAAAACAATGGTACAGAATACATACATACATACATACATAAATATATATATAGTATGTGTGTGTGTGGTTAGAGAATCTAATAAGTCGATCTGAACTGTCAATTAAGTCCAAAACACATTTCTCATGCTACCGTGAAAAAAACACACTGATCGGATTTGGATGATCCAATCCTTCCTTGATTTGGACTCATTTTCTATGGCCATCATCTTTCCAGGCTATGGATGGGATGGCTACAATTGCCTAACAAAAGTGATTCTTTAGAATCATAAAAATGCATTGATTGGATGATCCAATCCATCTTTGATTTGGACTTGTTTTCTATAGCCATCCTTTCCCAAGCAATTGACAGAATGGCTACGATTGCCTAACAAAAGTAATTATTTAGAATCATAAGTAATCCATGATGGTCTCTAACAAATAGATGTATCAAATTGTTGATTGGACCTATTTTAATGTAATGATCTTGAAATTAAAGACCATTGATCGAATGGTTAATATGTCAGACACAACAACATTATGCTACAGATACAACTGCAATTATTTGAGAAAAATGTGAATTCTAGACAGATTTCGCAGTTCATATAATATCTTCTTCTGGAATAATAATTCAAGTTTTGCATGCTCTATACACCTGTTTCAAAGTAAAGTTTTTCACTTCACATAGGAATCTACGAAAATGCTTTTGCACTGACAAGGAACGTACTAAATGGAGAGAAAGTAGTACCTGAAACTCCCGCACTTTGAACGTGGGACTCAGAATAGCACACTGGAGCGCGCATCCACGGGCAACACACTCACTCGCATTCATGGTGCGCCTCGGCTCCTTCCCGAAGAACTCAGTCAGTATTTTGATGATTGCCGGGACCCGCGAACCCGATCCAACCACCTCGACCGCATGAATATTCTCCAGGCCAATTCCAGCCTCTGCAAGAGCCTTTTCCAAAGGCCCCTTCACCCTTTCCAGGATTGGAACACTGATCTGCTCAAACTCTTCCCTTTTTATGAACCCCCTCACATCTTTCTCATCCATCAAGCACTCAATGTTAATCGGTGCCTCGGCATTCGCGCTAAGCATCTTCTTCAGCTTCTCGCATGCAGTCCGCAGCCTCTGGCAGGCCCGCACATTCTGGTAGACATCGATCTTATACTGCTCCTTAAACTTTGCTACGAAGTGATGGAACAGGACTTCATCGAAGTCCCTTCCACCGAGTGACCGGTCAAATGCATGGGCCAGGATCTTAAGCTGGCCCTTCTTGAACCCAACTATGCATACCTGCATGCTGGAATGGCCCACATCAACGAATGCGACATTCAGCTGATCGTTCTCGGGCAAATCCGTCTTGTAAATTCCATATGCAAGGGCTGTGGCGGTTGTCTCGTGGATCAACCGCAGAGGATGCAAACCCGCAATGGTCGCCGCATCCATAACCGCCCGACGTTGGAGATCAGTGAAGTACACCGGAATCCCAATGCAGCAGTCAACAACAGCAGCATTGAGATTATTCTGCGCAATGCCCTTCAAATTGGAGAGAACCATGCCCAGGAGCTGAGTCGGAGTGAACGCCCGAGATTCGCCTAGATACCGAGCATGGATGAGGGGGAACCCATCAGGGCCCTCGCTAACAGAAAAGGGAAGGGCGCGTATGTCCCGCTGCAGCTCGGGATCAGAGAAAGGACGGCCAACGAGGCGTTTGATCTGAGAGACAGTGTTCTTAGGGTTCATGAGGGAGGAGGCGGCCCCTGCCGTGCCGATGAACCGCTGCTTGTCGCCGAAGCAGACAATGGCAGGAGTCTCGCGCTTCGACTCGTCGTTGAGGACGACATCGATGCCTCGCTGGCGGGCCACAGCAACGATGCAGCTCTCGTTGCCCAAATCGAAGCCAACCACGCTCATCCTGTCCTCCCTCGTCGATCGATCTCCACCGTTGGAGATGCGAAACTGGGATCTGGAAATAGACTGAGTTAGAGAAATGAGAAGACAGAAGAAAGAAATAGGTAGGGTTTTATATGTATTGCAGGGAACGCACAGGGGTAAATTTGTAATTTTCACGAAATGTGTGAACACAAGTCACGTACGGTGAAAAATGCTAGGGTTTTTTTAATTTTTAGGAGATGTTAGATCGGTGGATATAAAGAGATTTAGGGTTCGGAACTCACCTTGAGATTTCCTACAGTTTTCTTCTCTTGTGAGATTTTCGCTGCAGATCGAATGGTTTGGTGGGAAGACGAGAAGGTTGGTAATAAGGCGTATTCGTGGGGGGGCTCGTTTCCTCTCTCTTCCTTCGTTCTAGAACACTCGATTGGGAATTTTGGAAATTCAAGCCCCGTATAGTAGTCCGCGGGTCTACGTAAGTGTCATTCTGTATTCGGATTCCATGATCGCGGTGATCTTAGCCGTTCAAGAGGTCGGTCCGCCTTGAATATGGTGTGTGGAGAATAGAGTCTGATGCAGACCGTGTGTTTTCTGTTCTAACGGGTGGGGACCGGTGTGGTATTGACCGATGCGTCTTTGGAGCCGATTCATTGTAGCCGCTGTCCCTTTGACGGGATAATCCTGACCTTTTGATCTGAGGCAAACGTCAAACACGTGGATGGTAAAAGAGTGGAATCAGTCTAACTTTGGAGAATTTCAATCCACGGTCCACCGGTGATCGGACAGGCGAACCAATTGCACGGATGACTAAAACAAAGGAGGTATGGCTTTGGAGGAAGCGGATTGCGTGGTATGCCTTGTGTTGACATGACCAAATTCCGTTTACAAAACATGATGCATGTGTTTTATCCCACTAATATTTGAGATCATTTTATGGCAGCAGCTCAAAAATTAGAAATTAAAAGATCAAGTGGACCACCTCATAAAAAAAAAAACAGCAGAGATAATCATTCCTAATGGAAACCTTACTACGGCTTACCATGATGTTTAATCGTTATCCCACACCTAAAAACCTTCGTATGGCTTACCATGTTGTTTATTCACTAGCTAGCTGATTCGAAAGATAACAAAAACTTAGATGAAGGGGAAGAAACAAATATTATATTCATGCCCATTTCTTTTGGCTCTCATGGAATTTTTAATGGTAGACATTCACTTATTAAGGATTTCTATGGTGTGGTCTCCTTAGGATTTGAATCTGTCTCATTTTTTGTCTTGAGTTTAAAACGAACTCACCCTGTGGATGGACACTTTGGATGTAACACATACATAATGTTAGGGTGCACAGAGCTTAGTAATGACAAAGCATTATTTACATTTGACAACAGAATCCATTTCCACTTTGGCGATGCAGTGGAGTGAGGAAGGGATGGAAAGGAAGTGGACTTGTGTCCTTTGTACTGGTCTCTAAGCAAGAATAGTGGGGGATCACTGTGGTGTATTTGTTTATCCATGTAATACATTCCTTCTCTGGAAGCATTCTTAACTTGTGAGCCCAAAAATAAGGTAAACCCAGTGTTCTAGTAGACCACGCTAGAGATGTCTCTTGCATGTAATGCAACTTGCATTTAATACCGCCTGAGCTTATAATTTGGTGTTGTCTACCTGAGCATTGGATCTACCTCATTTTTAGGCTCATACCTTCAAATGATATGAGAGAATGGATGTGTGACGTGGGTAAACAAATAAATCATGGTGACTTTGCACATAGATCTGCCTATTCCTTGCTAGAGATGGGTGGGGCCAGACGCAGTCCACTTCGGGATAGAAAAAAGAGAGGAGAGAGGAGGAAGGCTTAGAAGAAGTGGCGAGTCCTCTACAGTACTTTTTTACAAGTCATGTTCCCTATCGAAGTTTATAAGGACCAACATGCTCATATAGGAGATTGTGTTTATGATGTATTTAATTCCATATCACAAATTAATGTGACCCCGAATCCTTAAGTTTGCTTAACAACTTTGTATCCAAAATCTATTTTTAAAAAAGTGATGCATTGAAGTGTTGTAATATATTTGTATGAATTTGAACTTGATTACTAAATTAATTTTAATATTCATAAGTAATGAGGGTGTTGGTGCAGAAATTCGGTTAGCCCCTTGATGGACCTCTTTAAGAAACGGACATGGAAGACCTTGGCTAGAGTAGGGGACTCTCCGATGCCTAAGTTAGGGACAGGATATGGGTCCCAGTTGAATATCGAGGATTCAAGGCTAGAGATAATGCGTGTACCTTTCACCAATAGAGGCATCTCTATTTATAGTTGAAAAGAAGCGGTGGTATTGGAACGGATCTCCCTGTTGAGTAGGGGGATCTCCCGAGATCCTCGGAGAGGATCTTGAGATCATGATTGGAGGAATCCCATGATCTCTAGAGAAGATTTCAAACTTATCTTCCCTAGATGAGGTCGGACTGCTCGGAATCGGCGTAGAGATGTAGCCAGAGACTGAACTTAATTAAACTGACTTCCCCTTGAGGTTGGACCGAAGAAACGGTCGTGCACTGGAGACATGTCATGTATTGTTCAAGGTCGTGAGGGAGCTTATCCACATATGCCGAATAAAGTAATGGCCTTCCATTTACAAAGAAGGTCTTTGTGATGTCTAATTTCTGTAGCCATTAACTTCTTCATGTGTCCTGATAGCCTCTTCCCATTGCTTGTACATGGGTTTGTGCTGATCTTTCAGTATAGAGAAAAGTAAGGGATCTCGACCATGTCAACCTAGGTTGTACCGACCTACCTACTTAGTCGAGCAACTGGGTTCCTCATAGTTTGTAGTACTTTTGCTATCGAACTCGATCTCATCCCTTTAACTTTTGAACCGTTTGTTAAGTTGGATACGTGAGTTTTTGACCTGACCTTCCTTTCGTGGGTCAGTCCATTTTCCCCATGACAAAGGGTATATAATATTTTATTGAATAATTGTAATGATTTTATTTTTTTGAAATATATACTCCATTTAGACCATTTAGATCATTTTATTGATGTAAATTTAATTATTGCAGCTAATAATTTAATTATTCTGGGTAGCAACAGTGTGTCATGTGTACAGTGGATTAGTAGTATAATTAAACTATTGTTGCACGTGTGACTTTGATATTTTAAAAAATGAGCTAAAAAGCATCTAGTTTAAAATTATAATAAGATAGATTTTAAAACACGACAAAACTATGTATTTTATATACCTCTAAATCCATGCTGCTTATAAACTTTTGGATTTCAACTTTACATTCAAATCCACGCTACAGAACAACTTTGTATGTGATTTTGTTTCCAGACCATTTCAAAAGAAATGATCCAGCATTTTCACAACACCATGAGCCATGGTGATTTTAGTTGCATGAAGGCATCCCAATTGTCCAATCTATCATTCTGGTCCATCCATTGTTTCCACATTTCATCAGGGTGATACAAATGCTAACAAGATCGAATCATTCAAACCACTTGTAGCATGCCCCTTGATAGCCATCTGATTTTTAGACCACCCAAGATATAGTTAGAATTGCCAAGTGTGATGTTTTGAAAACTTAGTGATCTATGATAGATCCCAACAACCGTTTGATTCTAATTGTTTATGGACCCAACTTTTATATAAACTATTATCAGCCCGGCCGGTTTACCTTAGGCTATAAGTTGGGTGGCTACATGTGTTCAATTGATTTCGTATTTATATGGTGGCTCATAGGTTGGGTTTGGGTCAGCCCAGGCCTGGCCCATTTACTTAAAATAATAATAATAAATAAAATCAATCTCATGCATGACCTGACTCGCATTTAATTTCAATGTATCAACCCTCAGCGAAGATCCAGACCCAATTAGTGGATGCATAAAAAAATGCACACACCATGTGTACGCATCTGTAATTGTTGTCGGTTAACTTATTTTTGAGTTTTGGATCCTGTAGGCCATCGGGCAGGACGCAGGAAAGCTGTGTGGGGCTAACAGAGATGATCGTGACAAATCCACTCCAGCCATCAGTTTTGCAAGACCAAAATATAGAATTAAATTAAAAAATCAGGTAGATCAAACACTACCATGACCACACCACACTAAACAGTGGGGATTGAACGCCGACCAATGGAAACTTTGTGGGGTCCACAGAAGTTTTGTATCAGGATAATATTTGGGTCTTCAGTTTATCTTATTGGTAATGATACTATGAACGGCTTGGATAGCATATAAACACCATGGTCGGCTCCAGAAAGGTTTCACTTGCCAACGTTTTGTTCCCACCGTTTTGTGTTGTGTGGCCCATATGAGTATTGGACTTGCCTAATTTTTATAATCCTTTGGTATTGTGATCCTGCAAAACTAATGGACGGAGTGGATTTATCATGGGCATCTCTGTGGACCCACACGACTTCCGACTATGGGAACTTCCTATGCTCCCGCATCCCATCTCGTACAGCATATTGACATCTATACCATCGGACCACACTGCGCGGGGTTCAACCCAAGCCCGACCTATTTACCTGACCGATCCACATTTTCTAACCCGAGTTTGACTTACTGGCTCTCACGCATCGTACTTCCCCATTTACGGTTCTCCTCTTATGAGAAAAAACTACAATATTCTGGTAGGGCGACCATAAAAATTATGGGGCTCACCGTAGATGACCAATAACTAACGATCATGATTGGCCCGATATGTGGACTTCAGATGGCCGGTTAAACTAAAATAGAAAAAGCAACGAAAACTGGATCGTCGGAGCTGAAGTGACATGTTCATCGAATGAAAGGGGCTCTTTTATTTTTTTCTTAAAAAATTACTTCGTAATGAAAAACGTAGAGTAACAAGTGACTACCTTTTATCTTCAAAAAGTCACTTTCTAACACGCCTGGGATTTGAGGGTATCTATGTGTGTTACAAGATTTTAATCTAGCTTTTCAGAGGTATTTGAATATATTTGGAATCCAAAACCTAGCTATCTTTTTGTGATGGACAGCAAAATGATTAGTGAGGATTTGAATTTAAATGCATTACAAATCGTAAAAAGGAAGTATTCGATAGATGACCTGTTGTATTTGAAGGTAATTTTTGCACTAATCTACCACCACCCTTTCCACATGGGAACTTCTATGCAGTCTTGTGGAACGGATCGTCCACGTTGAGTATGGTAAAAAGGATTTGATAATTGATCTAGGTTGTCCATTGTGTGATGACAACCTTTGATAGCCCAACCCGGTATAAAAAACACATTTATATGATTATCTTAACCATTTTATTAATGGTTTTAAGTAAGGATCACCTATAATGTCTATATTACAGAATTTGGTCATTTATCTAGACCATCCATCACGCACAACAACCTTTGATGGCTCATCCCTTTCAAAAATCAATTGGATTAGACGATCCTAGCCATTTGATTATTGGGTTGAAGAATGGATTGTGTTGATTATACTATAAAGGGTCCAATCATTATCATGGGTCATCCATCCTGTCCAACCTCGCCTGTGATGTTGGTAATCTGGACCATTTGATTGATAGCATCTAAAGTGAGTTGTATGTGTTGATTGGGTGCCTTTAATTTGCCCAAATAAAGGCAATTTGCAATTTAATCGAACCTTGTTTCAGTTCAACCTAAAATTCTGGATTTGGGATTTCATTTCGATCTGGTTGATCGAAAATCTATTCGGTTCGATCAAATATAATGCATAAGTGTAGGTTTTGTTTCTAATTGCGTACTAAGAGTATATAAGTTTCTTATAAGTGCCGGTTAGGTTAATACAAGACATTTGAGAATGTGAGAGAATTTAGGAGCCAATGGTTTTAAAGGAAGGAAACTAGGGTTTCCGAATTTATAAGTTGTTCCGTCTCTTGTAACTTTTTTTTATGTAGTGGACTATTTGTCGGTTGATGTCATGGATTTTTCTCGTAAGAGTATTTTTCCATATAAAATTCGTGTGCTCACTATGATTGCTTAAATTTGTCTTTCCTTATTACGTTATGTGATTCCGTATAAAGTTGCTTCCGCGCACAAACAAATTGTGTTAGGGTTTGTTGCATTCCCAACAGGTGGTATCAAAGCAAACGTTGGGATTCATATTGAATGTGAGATATAACATTGAGGGAATCAAATGTGAAGTTTGAAATAGAGAAGTTCATGGGTAATAACAATTTTGAATTGCGGAGGTTAAAGATGAAAGTCCTCATAATTCAACAAAGGTTGCAGCAAGCACTCACTGGCAATGCGAAACATCTTAAATCAGTGAAAGAAGATGATTGGGATGAACTTGATCAAAGGGTGATTGGCGTAATCCAATTTTGTTTAGTTGACGAAGTCCTTTATGATGTCATTAATGAGATGACTATCACGGACCTATCGGCGTAGTTGGAGAGCATCTATTTGATGAAGTCACTCTCCAATCGTCTATATCTAAAGAGATAATTGTATAATTTGAAGATAATAGAAGGGTCGGATCTCTCTGAGCACATCAACGCCTTCAACAAAACTAATTTGCAAACTGACAAGTGTGGAGGTAAAAATCAATGAAGAAGACAAAATCCTAGTTTTTTTAAACATCTCTTTGAGATTCTTACGAGTATCTAATGGATACTTTGTGGCATGGTAGGAATATCTTAGACATTGATACTGTTATCTCATCCCTTCAGTCAAAGCTGTTGGGAATGAACAACGATGGAAAATGTACATCTACGAGTGTATTGGTTGCTCGGGGAAGATCTTTTAAGCGAATGAAGGGGAAGTCGCGATTTAGGTTCAACTTGAAGGGCAAAGGAAGGTTAAAATGTTGAAATTGTAGTTGTATGAGACATATGAAGAATGGTTGTACAAATTCTGAAATCTATAAGGATGAGAAATCAGATGGCTAGCTGAAATAGTCCAATTTAGCGAAATTCAATGAAAGCACGAGTGGTTGTGATGTATTGTATGTGTCCAAGGTCGAGCACTCGTGTAACGATTATATTTTGTATACGGGGGCACTATAACGCCCGAATTTTAAGGGTCGAGCGAGGGCTCAACTCCCAAGATCTGTCGCATCACTTATGCAATATAGAAAATGATGATTAAACGTTGTTCATATTAGTACATGGGATTATACTAAATCAGCATATCATACTCCAGGGATGATTAAATTTAGCAAGTAGAAGACTGTGATGAATATATAAGGTGTATAAGTGGATATGAACCCCCGAGTATGATTATGTCACCAGGCTGAATAATTACATGTATATTTCCAAAATATACAAAATGATAAAGTATAATGTCATCTAATCCATATCCCTGTAGCCCCGGTGACGCAACTCCAGTCTACATAGACCCGCCAAAGAGTTGCAGGTAGGAGAACTCCTCATCATCATAGAAGACAGGCTCCATCTCGAAAGTCTCGTCATCATCTGCAGTTACAACAGAGTCTGGTTAATGTTTAAAAATACCGTCCTAGAGTGAGAGTGAGTGATTAACTCAGTGGAGCTATAAGGCAAAGGTTAACAGGTTATCAATTCAATCAAGCAGTAATGATAAAGCAGTACAACAATCATATCCTAAGTACTCTTGTGTAACACTCCGAACTTCTCAATACCGAGTATTGAAGGTCCTCGAGCGTTACCATAAAAAGTAACACGATATTTACATGTGTGCGACACCAACCTAGCTATCCTAACCCTACATCCATTCCCCAACAAAAATTAAACCATTAGGAATGATCTTTATTCATAGACCGTTGATTTTGAGACAAGACCATCCATCATGTGATTTGACGTATGTACCCTCTCTTGAAGGAATTGGCGAATAACTCCTTATCCGTAATGATTTAAATGCAAGTTCTTTTGTAAAAATTATTTAGAAATGGACATAGAACCAAGTAGAACTATTATATTTCATAAAACTCTTAGATCAACAATAATTACGAAAATGCCATTAGGCTAGACCCTTGAATTTTAGATCACATGGTTCCCATGATCTGCTTGATGAGAAATTTTATACCATACCTATGTATCATAAACTAATCATACACGTCAAATTTCAGCCCTTAGATCATTGTAAAAATGGCCCAATTGACAGACCAGCCCCTTAACTGTTGATTTTGGTGTCCATCAAGTAAAGAAACCTCGTGGGTAGTCGTAGTTGGACATTTCCCTTCATATGAACGACTTGGATTGCCCATCATATGGACCAAGAATGAAATATAAAGACCCCACTCTGGTAGGCTTTCATTATGCGTAAAGTTATCCTTTCAAGGCTTATCAACTCTATAGAAATCTAGATCTTCAGATCTAGCCACTTTCGGGCGTCCATCGCAACTCAAATTTGGAACACACCTTGGCCTCACATGACTACGTTGTCATACAAAATTTGAACCCCGATCTATGATCCTACACCACTGAACGCTGAAGCCAGTTCCTTCATTTTGACACAAAATGTGATATTCCAGATCTAGCCTTTTCCCACCATCGATCAACTACCAAGTTTCTTCCAACCATTCACCTATCTTGACCATACATATTTCCTAAAATTGGGCCCCGATCATTAAAAGTGGACCGTCAATTAAGATTAAGTCCTTTTTAACACGTACTAGGAGAAGTTCAAGATAATCTTACGTAGAACCTGGATCTGCTTCATATTTGGACTTATGGGCCAACATGACTTGACTAGACAGATGAATGAAATAGATTTCCCAAAAATTCATCGTAGTGTACCCCACTGATTTCGTACAATCAAAACGGAATGTATAACTTTTGATGTCAGCGTACGAGGAATTTGTTACGTAAGACGTTGTTATGTGGGAGTAAAACACATACATTAATACAACGTGTGGCCCATCTGGAACTTGGATAGACTTCATATTTTACCTCATGGGCCCACTTGACATGAGGGAAATAATGAAGCGAACAGATTCCCCTAGAACTCAACATAGTGGGCCCCACCTAACCCTTACAATCGGACTGAAAGAATAAAAGTTCCGCACAATGTTACAACGCTGAAAGAGTAGAAATGTGTTGGTGAGAGATATTCTCCACAAAGAACGCTCGAGTTCGGGAATCTAGAATTGATCTTAACCATCCATATTATAGTGGAATCAATTCCGACCACAACAAGAAATTTCAGGAAGATTATAATGACCCGGCCACACTAGAAATCCCTGTCCCGACATTGATCGTTATGACCCACTTAATCATTGGATCTGCATCATTCATGAACTCACAGGCATTGTGACCGGGTTAAAACTGAATGAACGGAGTGGATTTCCCACGAGCATCATGGTGGACCCCACTTAGTAGGGTGCGCGTGCATAGCTGGTACACACTCGCTATGCACCGTACCGTCAGGAGCTGTCAAAGCTCCTGTGACTGAGAATTCCAAAGAAGGAAATTTCCTTCTTTCCTTTTTACATCCCGCCAACGCTCCCCTATTTAAACTGACGAGCGTCAGCACCCTAGTGGCCCACCATTAGCGTCTGTCAATGCAATCCAAGCCATCCATCGTGTTTCGGGCTTGGGATCGACTAAAACCTTACTCATCTCACATTTGGGGATGCACGTGCATGGGCACAATATCCGAGGCAAACAGGCCATACAAACCCAACATTCCAAAAATGAAATCTGTCTTTGCTGCCAAAACCGCGATCCAAGCACGCCCCTCATCCTCAAATCTTAGCCATTCGTTGAGGCAAATCCTAGCCATCCATTAGCTCTCCAAATGGGAGAGGATTTGCGCCCACCAAGAAACCAAAACTAGTGGACGGTTTCGATTTTCGACTGTTGTACCTGGCAGTTTAGAGCAGATTAAATCCTGTGCGTTCATTACCCATCTAAGGGTCGTGAGGGAGCTAGGGTTTTTATAAGATGGGATAGAAAACTTCTCTCCTCCAGTCGTTTGTAAAGAACCCTAGAAAACCAGCCGCCGCCTCCTCCATTCGAACCCACTACCTAGACGTCCATAGAGCTTCACCTTTCTCTTTCTTCAAGATTCCTAGGACTGGTCTAGACCCTCCAGTGGCACCGTTTCAAAGGAAGATGGCTGGCATTCGAATCCACCATTAAAGCTTGGAGCATCTTCCTCATATGCTCATGCCGCACTAAACCAATATCAAGCCCCTATGTCGACTCAGCTCATCGTGCTGATGAGCCTGTTCTGTTCGAGTCATCCTAGGAAAAAAAAGAGACAGGAGAAGAACTAGAGAGAGAGAGAGAGAGAGAGAGAGAAGAGAAGGAAAACAATGGTGGTGGGTGTCGCTGCCGCACTCCCACTTGAGCTCAAGCCGAGTTCGGGCCGAGTCAAGCCGGGTCGACAGCCCTTGCTGGGCATTTCCAGTAGCAGGAAAGAGAAGAAAAAAGAAGAAGAAAGAAAGGAAGAGGAAGGAGAGGATTCGTGGGGTGCTGCTATTGCACCACACTAACCTGACCGAGTTCTGGTCTGAGCTAGGGTCGGGTCTGGGATCCAGACACTATTTGGTCGTGGGTAGGAAAAGAGGAAGGGCATGGAAGAAGAAGGAGAATAAAAGTAGGAAGGAGAAAAGAAAGAAAGATAGAGGAGAAAGAGAGGGTGTTGGTTGTAGCAGCGAGTCAACTCAGTTCAAACTCAAACCAAGTTGGGTTCGAGTCTGGTCCGCTGGAAGTTCTCCAGCAGGGAGAAGAAAAAGAGAGAAAGAAATGAAAGGAGGAGAAGAAAGAAAGAGAGAGAAGGAGAGATGGGTGCTTGTGTTGAGCCGAGTCAACTCGACTCGAACCGAATTAACTAGATGAGTCAATATGATTTTCCAATCCATAATTGTTTCAATGCATTATTATCATTGTTAACAATGTTATTATTAGTATTGTTAATATTACCAATGATTAACCACTAGTAGGATGTTTAGGATAAAACTACTTATGATAAATAAATTTCAATTATTAAATCATAGTGTTTCATTTATCATTCTTAAACCTTTGTTAATGATAGTGGATTGTACTAATTGATGTCATCATAATGATTATTAACGAATACTAATTATAATATTAACATTGATAAATATTTCATAATTATTAGATTAACTTTAAAATTAATATAATACATCAAGTAGGGTTCAAACACTAAGACACCTAGCCTAGACCTATACTTAAAATGTAAATAGTAAGTTGAGCTTTGGGCCTAATAGTAGAGTGTCGTAAATCATGATAGATCCTAATATCTGGATTCATTAATAGTAACAATTAATATTAGCATTAGAAAATATTCATGACTTCCCTTATGGGATTGGTATAATACTTGTTAATATAATCATTAGTATTAGCCCTTATTATATTTTCACTAGTAAATATTCCATTATTATTACTCACATTATTTAGAAGATGGTTGGTCAGTACAAGAATAGTGGATAATGTGGTACATCTAAATATGGATCTACGAACCATCATTATTAATATTGAGAGATTAATACTCCTAATAGGAATATCACTCAATCCATTATACAATAATAATGATAATAATATTATTAATGATTTAGGATTAAAATCTTAACGTCTAAGTTTAAGGCTAAACCCTAGGATAGAAACCCTAAATTCTACATTAAAACCCTAAGATAAATCATCTAGACCCTAGGTTATGATCTTAAACCCTAGGCAATGATCAGAACTTGGACCTAATTGTATAAGTTCATGATTTGCGGTAGGATACAATTCTAAGGGCGCAAGCACTTAGCGACACTAGAAAGCGATTTAAAACATAAGGTGATGACTCTTCCCCTTGAGTTTTCCATATTCTCATTACCTTAAGTTATAGTTTTTATTTAAATTGATAATTGATATCTCCCTTTCTAATCACATGTGTTAGCTGGTGGAAACTGAATTATTGTATTACATGCTTTATGATTATCCTATATAAATGTTCATGCTTGTGGATTCCTTTTTGTGAATTGCTTATGGAACTTAAACTGGTACATCAGTGGAAAATTCCCACATATGAATATACAACCATACTTGGGATGTAACTTGATTAGTTGTGATCGTAATGGACCTTTGACTTGGTGGTTATTGAGTGGTGGTCTAGATGGATCATTGATATGGGCCTACCATCTAGGATTGTTGTGCCCAATGGTTTTTAAGGATGGTAGTTATCGTATGATTTTGATATCGGCTCTATGTAACATATTTTAATACTCGCCCTACGTGATTTTGTTTTGATATTTTCCCTAGATGGGTTTAATGTTTTATATAGTGCAACTATGCGATAGTAAGCCCCATATATTGTAATGTCATTGGCCACTAGTCGATGGGTTTCCATTAAACATCCTAAGGTGGTAGCCTCATGGGGCGGGGATGGTAGTCATGGGATACTATGCCTGAGCTGTCGGCCTACGCTAGGCTATACGCTCCCCGTAGTGACCTTTGAGCTTATTTAAATTGGCTGATTGTAAATGGACTAATAATGGGCTGGCAAATCATGCATACATGACATATTTGGATGGTTTGGATCACTCTGCCCTGCGATTACGCTGAATGTTGCGCTTATGACCAGTCATTCGATTGTGATAATGACTTGGATCACTCTGCCTTGCGATTACGCTGAATGTTGCGCTTATGACCAGTCTTATCCCTAGGTGACAACCCCATTGCCCGTCTAGATGTTTTACCTGGGGCACAGACCGTCTGGATATTTTACCCGAGTCGATCATTACATTCATGCATCGATGCATCTAATAAGACTGCATTTACTCTGTTTTGGTTATCTGTATGTTTTATATTATTTCTTACCTAATGCGGCGGTGTGTAATCTTGATGGGAATTCACACTGAGTTGGTCACTCATCCATCAAATATAAAACCGTACAGGTGGCTCAAGTGATATGCATGTTCAGACTTGATAAGGAGCAGGGTACGATCACCAGAAATGCTTGACTGTATGCTTGGAGGAGCTATGTGATCTTGCGGCTTATATTTATATGCTTTTTATTATTTCTCATGTATTAGATCATGTAATTCTTGTATTTGTTAATTTTAGAGACATTGATTTGTACAAGTCATTATGCGTATATTTGAATGATAATGAAATTTTTATTTATGTCGATTTGTCCACACTACGCTCATTTGCTTACTTTGATAAAAGAAAAATATTATATCTGACCATCCTTTAAAGTTAACACTCGGGTTTTTGGGACATGAGTCATATACTCAGGTCCTGAAAAGTCGAGGTGTTATACCTTGTTAATGCAAGAATGATATATATTAATGATGCATGCCCTCGCGTGCACTCCCTCTGCGACATCATCTCACGATTGTGCATGCTAAACTCTCATTGTGCTCAACACCCATGCCAAAGGCACATATAATGCGATGCATGGTCATGTTAGTCAAGTTCTTACTTAGACTTATTCATACAACATGTTTGGGAAGCCAAGGTACATTCCTTTATATCATCGACCCAAACAATGATCCATCTAGGGTCATCAATCCCAGTTAATCACATACGATAGGCAAGTTCGCAAGTTTACACTATAGGTCGGTACGGGAGGTTCGTCACATCAGTGTAGGCTTAATTCACACTCGAGGTCACTACGAGAGACTCGTCACCTGGTTGTAGGCCTATATTATACTCGAGGTCACTACATGAAGGCTCGTCACCTTAGCGTAGGCTGACAGCTCAAATACGGTGTCCCATACACCATCATATTCAACTCATGAGTTTGGGTTGCTCATTGGTTACTACAGGGAGGCTCATCACCCCAGCGTAGGCCGACAGCTCAACTAAAGTGTCCTATACACTACCATGCTCGGCTCATAAGTCTTAGCGAATCGTGGTCCAAGGTTAAACGGGCTTTATACTGGTGAGTGGTACCTTAGATTCAAGCAGTTGCGTCCACACATGGTAAGCACACATTAGGCCAATCGAGTTCCTTAACAAGTCCGACTAGTATGAGTGTACGCTAAATTGATCGACATGGATCGCATACGCCCTCCTTGTGGCCTAACCACTTCCGATAATTAATGTACGACTCAGATTCATTGAACGTGTCCGTGGTGGTGAAACTAATTCAGCCACTCGATCAGAAGTCGTTACCGATTGCCTGGACTACGTATTAGTCCCAATCATACTCAAATACAACAGGCATTCATGTGTGATAGTCAACACAGTATTTAACAGCCAATTCACATATAAATCTCATTTGAGCATTTTAACAAACACATATTGCACATGTTATCATACATAGGCATTTCATACATGAATCACGTAGCCGCATTTAAACTACATGAAGGAATCTATTCATATAGCTAAGATGATTGAGAATCTAATATCAACACCTTCATTAAATGCATTTCATCAAACAATTACTCATTCAGACATTTTATCAAGCACTTAGACTACACATCTTAACATACATATAATAAATTAGTTATAACATATATTATGGCAGATCCTTTCATAAGGAAGTTGCCACACATATAATAATCATGTATTCTCAGTTAATAATCATGATAAGCACAAATCATAATTCCATATTCATTCAGACATTTCAACAAACACATGGAGTGCATTATATTCAACATAGTTCATATATATGTGTAATATATGGAAAACATCGTATCTAAGCGAATGTGACAGCAATCAAGTCAGTCATAAATCATTAACTGACATTGAGAGCCTTGAAAACCATAACTTAAATGTTTATAGTCCGCACCTTTCGTCGGTAAACTCGTATCGAACTCAGTTTGAATCCTACGTCTTTGTCTACGACACAACGGCTACCTAAATCATGAAATAGGTTAGCTATTTCGTCGATCTACCTATTTGGATACCTAAAACAAATTAGGGTTAGAATTTCTTACCCAAAAATGGATTCGAATTTTATAACACCCCATACTTTTTAGTACTCGGGTGTTACCAGGTAACCGAATTTAGAATAAGTACAAATCTAATTCATCTAAATGTTCACATGTTCTAGTCCAAATCTGACCATTAAGTGCAATATTCAACTCTAGAACAAGTTATACATTCATTGATTTTTGAGACAAATCACTACATCATCAAGTCACCCTATTTTTAGGGTTTCAATCACCCTGATAAACCAATTGCTCTGATGGATAAATCAGACAATCCAATATGAACCATAGAAGGCCCTAATCTTGGATCGTCTTAAAGATTGGAGCCCGAATTGTCAAGTGATACCCATTTAGGCACATAAACTAAGCATTGTAGCCACTAGGACATTAGATCCGCCTCATCTTTGGCCTGACAAGACAATAGTTGTGTCCAAGATAAGTGGATGGAGCAGATTCCATTAAACAATCTTGGGACCCAAATTCATCAGGTTCACAGTTCGATAAGCCCACGACATCCAAATTCACAATTCACTACATGATCATCATTATCCCAACTTTTGGTAGTTGAACCTACCATTGAAGTTCACTTAAATAGGCCTAGAGACCTTTAGAAATTTGATTATCAAATGGATTAACAATTTGACCGTTAGATTGCTAATGATCAATACGTAAGACAAGATCACTTGGTATGCCCCACCTGAGCTTTAGAGATCTGTTTGATCTTTCGTCAGATGTCTTAGTTGGACCTTTAGAATTGATTGGTCGATGTGGATTCCACAAAACATAAATGTGGACCCCACATCTGAATTGTGCATGTGCACAACTTTTGTGCACATGTAGTGCATCGGATCCGAACTTGGGTCAAAGCGGGTGTTGACCCGAGGAAAACCGAAAAAGGAGAGAAATCTCTCCCGTTCCCGCCCAACAACTGTTTGAACGGACGGGGTCCGTTTGTGATGAAACTGGCCCATCGTGACGCTCCATTCAGACCATCTGAACCGTCCAGCATGATGAGCAGGTGGATTTGACCGGGATCAGTGGCGATTCTACACGAGTGTCACACACACGGGTGAACACCCTCATCTGCAAACAGCGCCTTGTGCGCACGATTTTGCCAAAAACGGAACTCCGTTCCTCTTGTGAGCTAGCAAACCGAGACAGCTCAGCTCCTCCATCCCAACCCTTTATTTCAAAAAAATAAAGAAATCTCAGCCCTTCGATCCAACCTACTTTAGGGTTTTCACAGCGAATGAAAAGGCGGAAGGAATCCCGCCGTTTCAAGCACTGTCACGATCCCTCCTGTTGGATCTCTTCTAGAAACCTCCTAGAGCATCACAACCGTCGATATTAGGGCGCATCTCTTCCCTGCTAGAGTAAGAGACGAAAACTCGCGCGAAATCCCGAGAGAAATGGAAGCCAACATGAGAAAATGAACGATCTCGAGAAATGTTAATCACTGACATCCAAAAGGTGGACCCTGCATTGATCTCTAGACAAATCCAAGCCGTCCAAATGCCTCAGATCATGAGATCAGCCCTCCGATGAGATTTCGCCATGATCAACCACACCTTCTTCTCCAACCGGCTGGTGAAACCCATCACCTAGTGATGGGGCCCATTTCCTGATCAAGGCCGTCCATTCGGTGGGCCATGGGCCAGATGTGCATCCATAACACTTGATTGAATCCACGCAACCTAAGCTCGATTATATCGTCCTAAAATCTCGTAGTTTGAAACCGAGAAATCGTAACTAATCCACTGGGTTAGTTGCATTTGAATCCTCTATAAGAGGATTAATACACCCTATATAAGGTTGCCTTTTAGGGCAATCCTTTCAGAAAAATGGAAAAGATAGAGAGAGAGAGATGCGCCGCTCTCCATGCCGCATCGAGTTAAGTAATGACTTGGTTGAGTAGCGGCGAGTCGAGTTACAATGAGTCCAGTTGTTGGGCCCTGGCAGCAAAGAAGCAGAAGAAAAGAAGAGTAAAGAAGGAAAAGGGAGAAGAAGAAAAAGAAAGAAAAGGGAGAAAGAAGGTGGAAGGAGAAAGAAGAGCACCGTCCAGCCTACTACCGCACTGAGTCAGCCCAGTTCGGTCTGAGTCTAGGTCGAGTCCAGACCCATCCATGCTGAGAAAAGAAGTGAGAGGGTAGAAGAGGAGGAGCTAAAGAAGATACTTATAGAGAAAGAAGAAGGGGGAAAGAGAGAGAAGGGAGAAAGTTACTGAAGCGAGTTGCATCTCTGTAGCAACTCGACTCAGCCACCTTACAAGGCGAGTCGTGATTCATTCTCTATCTGAGGAAGAGAGAAAGAAGGAGAGGGAGGCTTTGAGAGCTCCGTCTACTCAGTCCGATCCCAGGGTTCATCTCCACTGAGTTGAGGATCTCTGATCTTGCATTAACTCGGCTTTGCGGAGACTAGCTCGAACCCCAGCAAACTTCGACCGTACTAACACGGTCAGTCACCTCTAACAACGGCTGCCCATTGCGGATTAGGAGGATCTACCCAGTCAAAAAAATGTCCTCAAACAGCAAGCCATCACAGGTACCGGACTGCTATCCCACCGAGTTTTCAAGGTTAAATTACTAGCGAGTCAATAGTATTCTGACTAGACTGAGTCGACTCAGTAATAACTCGTGAATGGGTACTTCCAGGAATATTTTTTTTTATCAGACTGTTTTAGAAGATAATCATACATTATCAGCAACATAGGACGGCTTGATTCAGGTATAAACAAAAGCTCTACCATTCGCATTTGAAATTTCGCTCTCGGTTTGGTCGTGAGTCGACTCAACCGGTTCCTTAACTGGGTTGAAGTAAAACTGTTACCAGGCCAACTAGAGGAAATTTGGAGAACATTCGACTCAGGAAAATCAGTAATATTATCATACAAACAGAACTACCCGAAGGCGTCTACCTTGAAGGACACTCCTTCCTTCGACAAGTCTCATTAGGATCGTTTCATCCACCTCATAAGAACGTCTCAATTTGAAAGGAACCTTTATTCAAGGTGAGGGATATCCCACATGGCTTCATCATTTCATGGAATTCTAAAAACCTATTATAATGGTGTAAATAGTAGTGGGTTTCCTTTAACTCTGAATTGACATGAATAAACTTGTGGGATTGCCTCAATATATGTTACCCCAACATGTCTTATAAGCATTACTTTAAGATCACCATGGCATATTGGGAATTGCTTGTGTACACGCACATTTCTACTTGTTGCACATTCATTATGCCACATTTGAAATTACATATTTACATCTTCTAATTGAATTAAATGCAAGAGCCCTTGCTTCCACTACAATAATAAGATTGTTCCATTTCTCCTTATATGGGTTAGACTTGTTATAGCTTGATATAAATGAATGTCCCATGTCTTAGTATGTGTAGTAATCATGTTAGTATTCTAATGTGTTTGAAATGTCATACTTGGGCCCTCCTTTAGACATTGGGAAGGTAAATGAATTTATATTGATTTTATATTTGAATGTTGGATATCCTATTAAAGGACTACTAGTATTGATCATGCTTGTGAGAGTAATCTTGTTAATCCTATGGAATGTGCACGAGCATCATAGTACATAACATATGAGTTTTTTCGGGTGCTCAATGTAAGCCACATTCTGTTATATTTACTGAAAGTTTTTCAGGTAGATAATCTACCACGGGCAGTTTGCATGATCTTTTCCAGACAGCTAGTTCTCCTTGGGCTACCTATGAGTATTTTTTTGGGTGATTAGTTCGCCTTGGGCGACCCTTTATTTTGACAGCTGGATGTGCATCCCCAGATCTGTGACTTGTACATACATTCATACACCCATACATTCATTTATAATTTCATGATTAGTCTCCTTGTAATTTGAATATGTTGATTTAAACTGTTTTGGAATGATATAATATGCATGAATCCTTGCGGGAAGTTTCCACTGAGTTTTCACTCACCTAATAGTGTGGTTGCACTAAATAGATGCAGGTTTGATGACAGGTGGAGACACATATGATGGGATCTCAGGGACGGCTGAGGTGGAGTTAGGCAAGGGGGGCCTCTATGCCATTACAGTTGAGCCATTGGAGCTCGACTGATAATTTAGGATTTACTTGCTTTCATATTTTAGATTTTGTATCTTGTTTAAATTGTAATAAAATATTTTCCTTGTTGTGGGATTTTATTTTGCCCCCATTTACATGTATTAAGCTTCGTTGTTGTTACTCTTGATATCCTTAGTTTATGCAATGTTGCATTCCTCCAAGTTATGGAAATTACCTTTATTTAGATGTATGTTAGTCCACTTCATAACGTAACCCTCAGGTTCTCTATGAGGAGCGACTATCCTCGGGTTTTGAGAACCAGGGTGTTACAGATTCGCCAGTATAGCGACACGGAAGAGGTGATTCGACACGTGGAGTGGCGAGAATAAATCTCAGTGACAAACCACAACTCTCTCACTTCTCCTCACTTTCTCCTTCTCTTTTCTCTCTTCTCTCTCCTAGGGTTTAGGAAATTCGTATAGAATGAGAGAGGGGTGGGTTTAGGGCATTATATAGCCCAGAAGTGATGTCAATGGCCCCAGGGCCATGGTATGCTTAGAATCAGCCAAAACTTAGCTGTTTTGGGCCAACGGAGCTCATCTGGAGGTCCATTGTCTGCATACAGTCCGGGGAAAGTTTCCTGACAATGGATCTATGCTAGGTTAAGATTTTAGTCTGATCGAATTTGTGGATCAACCGTGGAGGACCAGTTTCAGTTCAACGACTGTCGTCACTCGATCAGGGCCACAAGTACACTAACATGTGTAGGAAAATTTTCCTGATCCAAGGGTGTAGTTGGGTCAGACTCTGATGGTCTGAAACCTTAAATTTGGCCCGTAAGCGAACGGCCCAATTCACTTAAATCTGAGTTCATTTTCCAAAGATATTCGTGTTTTTTACACACTTTACTCGGGGCTCTAACTGTGCATTTCTGGACACTATTCGGGCTCGATTCCTGCGATGGTTGTCAAGCCCAGTAAGGTGGTCATAACCGTATAGTTTCGCGGTTATCGAACTTTCGACGTGCGGTCCAAGTTCGACATGGAGGTACAATGTGCTCCTGAGAGCAAATGGGTTTTGAGATTGATCATAGGTCCTTAGGTAATGTAGAGTTAATGATTCTACTAGTTTTGGGTCTTGCAGTTCGTATAGAAAGCGGTTCAAGCTAATTTACCAATTAATTCAATTTAGTACTTAGTTAATTTCCGTCTAATTTCTACATAATTCGACCCTTAACGATTTCTGCCTGAGGTGGTACTCGGGTCTTTGTACGGATTTTTTCGAGACGTTACAGGTATCGTACCACATGTGTCCTCATCGAAGTTGATTCACCATATACAACAAGTATGATTGTGGCATGGTTCTCATGGGTAACGATCATGCATGTAAGATGATAGAATTTGGTTCGGTTTGCATCTAAATGTATGATGGGGTGGAGCACACTTTAATCGATGTGAGGCACGTTCTTGACTTAAAGAAGAATTTTATATCTTTGGGAGCTCTTGAGGCACTCATATGCAAATTTGTCGTCCATGAAGGTGTCCTAAAAGTTTCAAAAGGGGCACTCACTGTTATGAAGGTATAATGGAGAAGAAATCTTTACAGGTTGATCGGAAGCATTATATCGGGTGGAGTTTCAACGTCTGTAGCGAAATTCACGTCAACATGTGTGTGGCATGCGGGCCTACGCCATATGAGTGAGCGTAGTATGAAGGTACTTATTGATCATTGTTTAATTCGTAGTTTTAAAAAATGATTTATATATGTGAGCATTGCATATACAGAAATCAATTAAGTTTGAATTTTAAAATTAGGAAACATGCTAGTAAATGATAACTTGATTATATGCACTCGGATATGTGGGTGTCATCACCCGTTGTTTATGGAGGAGGGTCGTCACTCTTTTCCACATTCATTGATAACTTTTCTACAAAGGTGTGGGTTTGTTTTATGAAAAATAAATCCAATATTTTTGCCACTTTCAAGACATGGGAAGGCACTGATAAAAAAAAAAAACATACAAGGTAAGAGTTGAAAATTCTAAGGACAAACAATAGTAAAAATTTTACTTTTAATTATTTTAACCAATGTTGTAAGGATGGAGGATCACGAGACACTTTCTAGAGTAGAATGGTGTGGCTAAACGTATGAATCATACTCTTTTGGAAAGAGCCCAAAATATGTTGAGTAATGTTGGGTTAGGCAAGGATTTATGTATTGTAGCCATAAACATGACTTATTATTTATTGAATCGATCTCCATCTACGCTGACTAATTGTAAAATTTTAGAAGAAGTAAGAAGTTGTTAGAAAGTTTAACTACTCAAGACTATAGAATTTTTGTTGTGATGCTTACTCTTATTTACCACCAATTAAGAGAGATAAGCTAGACTAAATTAATGACAAAAAAAGTATAATTTTCTCCGCTATGGTGATAGTATGAAAGGATATAGACTGCATGACCGAGTTTCACCCAAGATCATATTTAGCTAGGATGTCAAGTTTGATGAGGGTTCCTTATTCCATAAGGATGAGAACAAGAAAATTAAAAAATCAGTTGTTTACATTAAAACATATGAAGTTAAAACACTTGAAGAAGCTGAGCCCCGGGAATAGGTGGTAGCACTACTTGTCAAGAAAAATTGCAGATTACCGTTGAGATAGATGAATGACTCAAATGTTGAGTTTGCCCTCACTGTGGATGAGGGGGATTTGTTTACCTTCCAAGAGGCATTAGATGACTCAAATGATGAGAAGTTGATGGCGATGATGCATGATAATATAGATTCTTTATACAAGAATGAAATATAGGAGCTAGTGGAGTTACCTGTTAGGAGGAAACCGATTATGTGCAAGTGAATTTTACGTAATAAACTGGATAGGTACAAAGCCATATTGGTTATGATGGTTATGTTCAGAAAGAAGGTATTAACTTCAGTGGGATATTTGCGCATGTGGCCAAGTATGAATCCATCATATTCGTATTGACGTTAGTTACCTAATACAACATGAAATTAGAATGGTTAGATGTGAAGACTCCTTTTCTACATGAGGAACTAAAAGACCAGATGTAAATGAAGCAACTTAAAGGGTTCAAGGTGTGGAGAGCAAATAATAAGGTTTTCAGGTTAAAGAGGTCATTGTACGTCCTGAAACAGACGCCTATGAAGTGGTATAAAGAGTTCGATTCTTTCATGTTGAGTTAAAAATTTATAAAAAGTGAGTTCGGTCATCGTAAGGTTCGTATCATAGTCCGCATCATTCCGTAGGCTTTCGCGATCCTCCCGATCGAATTCCGGTAACCCTCGACCTGTATTCGACGTTTGCGCGCGATCATAAGCCGAGTCCTGCATATTATAGTCGACTCAACTCGAAACTTGTACTCTACTAACCGCGCCGTCTAGGGGTGCACACGTGTCAGTTTGGTCCGGTTTTGGGGTGAAACTGGAATCGAACCATTCCTAATGGTTCTATAATTATTGGAACCGGAATCGGACCGTTAACACCCTAGAACCGAACAAGAACCGAACTGGGAAGAACAGTTGGGTCCCGGATCGGATCCACGGTTCTGGGCTTTTAAAAATCCAGTCCAGCTTATGGAATCACAGAGAGCTTTGATCCAACGGCTGAAAAGTAGTATTGGGGCTGATTGGTTTTAACACATTGCTAGAAAAGAAAGGTTAAAAAAAAAGTTTTTTGGCAGATGGATTTCTTCCATTGATAAAGGAGAAAAATTACATGATTTTTTGTGGGAACTGGTGATGGTTTTCTTTAGGTTGCAGATTGCTGAGGAAAGATAGAATTTTGGTTAATGGGTTTTTCATGGATTTGGAGAAAATAGCAGTGGAAATGAGATTGGAATAGATGGTGATTCTTGGTAGCTTGGTTTTCATGGATTTGGGAGAAAGATGATAGAGGAAATGAGATCAGAGTAGATGGTGGTGGTGATTTTTGGAGCTGGTGAAAGATTACTGAAAAGATATTGAAGTTTTGGATGATGAGTTTTGCATGAATTGGGAAAAAATGGGAGAGAAAGAGATGGTGATGATGGCCTTCCTGTTGTAGCAGAGAGAATGCTGAGAATGGTTTTGAGCTTTGAATGATGGGTTTTGATGGGTTTGTGGGAAAATGTCATTTCAACATACAGTGATGACAGTTTTCTTGGAATTGCAGATAGATTGCTGAAAAATATTGAAGTTTTGGACAGTGAGTTTTGCATGGATTGGGAAAAAATGGCAAAAACTGGCATTGGCCTTGTTTTAATCGGAGAGAGATTGCTAAAAAATGGGTTTTTATTTTTTTATTTTTAACTGATATATTTTAATGGGTTTGTGGAGAAAATGGCAGAAAAATGGTACCTGAGTATACAATGATGTCAGTTTTCTTGGAATTGCAGAGAGATTGCAGAAAAGATAATTGATTTTTTGCTGGTGATTGGGAGTTGGGACGGGCGGACGACGAGAGAGAGAGAGAGAGAGAGAGAGGCCAGAGGGACTGAGGGAGGGTAGATGGAGTGTGGCGAAAGAGGGCAGGGCAGAAAACGACTTAGGCATTAGGGTTTTTTTTGTTTTAAATACATCAGATCGACAGTTCGGATCCATGGTTCCTGTCACAGATCGATTCTACGGTTCGGATATACGGTTTAGATCAACGGTTCGATTCGGTTCTACAGGACTCTAAACCAATCCGTAATCAATGGTTCAAAAAATTTGAGAATCGGAACCGGACCGTTAGCACCCTGGAATCGGACCAAATCAGACCGATCCAATGGTTCCGATCTAGTTATATGGTTCCAATGGTTGAATGTGCACCCCTAATGTTGTCGCCGCAGTTCCAACGCCGTGACTCACGCACCGATCCGATACCCGGGCCAGAAGATGTGGGCCCACGTTCATTCCAAAGAAACGCCGCACGTTGCGAATTTCGAGAGAATCTCTACAACATGTCTCATCAATCAAGTCAAGTACACCCTCCATACCCAATGCCACCCCACCCCACCACAAGTACAAGTAACCATTATCTCTTTTTCCCCAAGTCAACTCTCTCTCTCCCTACCCATCCCTCTTTTACCAAAATTTCAAACAAACCCATGCTTTCTCATCCCCATTCCTTACAACACCCATTCCATCCATCACTCATATCCCTCCCTCTCATTTCTATCTTCACTCCCCAACTCCCAAGAGAAATATCCAACGTCCAAGCTCTCTCCCAAACCCAAGAGTGTGGCTCATTTTCTTACCCTCTCATCTCCCATCTCAACCTTCCAATCTCTATCAACCTTCATCAAAATTGAAAGCAAGGAGCATAGGAATCCAAGGAGCTAAAGAAGGGGGCCACATGTGGGTGATCCACCATTGATTTTCGTTTAAGGGCCCACTTATGATGGGACCCATTTTAGTGTGTGTGTGTTATAATCTTGAGGGGCCCATAGTGGCGGGGTCCCTCCATCTCTCTCCATCTCTCTCTCTCTTTCATTTTCTTGGGGTGATGATGATGCTACGTGGCTCACCCGAATAGACCCCACCTTGATCTTATGTGTTGTATCCGCATCGTCCAATCTGTGGACGGTGGGAGAGGATTGGATGGTGTACCTCACGTCAGCTAACTAGTTGCTATATTGACGTGAGTAAGAACTATGGGTCCCACCATCCCTATAGCCACCAAGCTGGCATATGTGGGCCCCACCATATGATGTATACATCAAAACCATCCATACATGTGGGGCCTACCATCAGGCCGTCTAGAGACGCTGGGCGCTGACAGCACTGACACTCCCACCCTCCCCACACACACACACACACATATATTATGTATGATATATATATATATATATATATTAATATAATATTATATATTAAATAAATATCATGATGGGTCTGGCGTGCCAGGTATGGCCCCATCATGATGTGTGTGTTGTATCCATACCGTCCATCTGTGTGTGGACGTGGGGCCACCGTGACATTTGGGTTTTGCCACACCTGAGACCTACCACATGATGGGTGTGCTGCATCCAGCCGTCCATCCATTTGGCTAGCTAGTCTCAAGCTTAAGACTGGAGATGAGACAGATCCAGTTATCAAGTGAACCATTGAAACCCCATTGAAACAGTGGTGTTAAATGTCTATCATTGAAATCCCATTTTGGGTTACAGAAGTTTTAAATTAATATGATATTTGTTTCTTCCCCCTGTCCAGGCCTTTGTGACCTTGGGAACAGACTGGATGGGAAAATAAACACTATGGTGGGCCCACTGGAAATTCAACCATGAAAACTATTATCACCACTACCATTTGTGGTATGGTCCAGATGATCCTTTGGATATGATTCTTTTTTTTTTTTTAATAATGCTCTAAAGTGATCTCTGGCATTAGATGAATAGTGTGGTTGGTTTGGGCCCATTCAACTCGGCCCATTTGATCGACCCAATTGACTTGGCCCATTTGATTCGGCCCATTTGTACCGGCTCATTTGATTCGGCCCATTTGATCCGGCCCATTCAACTTGGCCCAATTGATTCAGCCCATTTGTACTGGCCCATTTGATTCGGCTCATTTGAATCGACCCATTTGATCCGGCCCTTTCGAGTTGACCCATTTGATTCGGTCCATTGGATTCGACCCATTTGATACGGACCGATGTGATATATATATTGGCCCATGAGTGAGGCCCAATGTGATGCGTATATGCCCCATAAACGAGGCCCATGATGATGTATATTAGGCCCTTGTATGAGGCCAAGGGCCTATTATACGATTAGCCCTTTAAGCACCACTCCTTGGAAGCAATGTTGGTTAAAGGACTACATTGATGGGCAATGATGGTTGGACGTCCACATTGTGACCTTCCCTTAGGCTTTGTTAGGCTTATTCTCATCATTCTCTAGTAGGTTAACCCAAACGCTTGGGCCCCATTAATTTTAATTGATCCTATCAGCCGTCCATCTATGGACTCCGCCTTGTGTCGAGGTTGATTATTGATGCTGATTATCGGTGCCGATTGCTGATACTGGCTACCGTTGCCGATTATGAGTTCGTGACAGCATAACACTATGATACATGCCCATACGCATCATCTGCATGTTTGTTATGAGAAGTAATTGACCATTGCATATGCCATAGTGCAGGCGGTTCATGAGACTCCCTGATTAATGGAGTTATCCCACATGAGAGCACGGTATGCGCATAATTGGGCTATGTGATTCATGCACTTTGAATTTGTGGAATTGTGATTACTGTATGCTCTAGCAACATCAGGGCCGTAGCCTCCACAGGCACATCGTGGATGGTCTGATTAGATACCAAAAATATTGTTTATAGCATCGAGGCAGCATAGATGTCCCTGGGTGAAAATCCGTAAACCCGATGGTACTAAAGGATGACTCCAGTGTCGAGACCGAGTAGATACATGAGCACACGAGGGCCGAATACCGGGAGGTCGTGTCTCCCAATGTGTCGTGGTTGGTTGGAAAGGGGTATGATCTTACCCGCCCGAGGGTAGGGGGCATTGCTAAGCTGAGTATGACCAGCTCATGAATAGGTCCGTTATCGACGTGCCGGATAGGTATTGGCAGATTATTGGTCAGGCAAATAGTAAAGTTTCTTACGCTCACTTAGATTGTGCGCCTAGAAAAGGAGCAGTGTCATTTAGAGTGTATTAAACCCCAATGATTATCCAGAATGAGAACCGTATTAATATTTGATGCTCTAGTGATGAGCTGCATCGATATATGGATGAGGATTGGTATGCATGAGTTGCATCTCGCATCGCATGGTCTTGATAAGACCAATAACATTCATGTCTTGCACCGCATAGCCTTAGTATGACTTATTGCATTTATGTACTCATCAGTATGATTTTACATTACTCTAACATTACATTTTAAGCACGCTCATGTTGCGCACACACTTACACCTCCCTCTAAGCTTTCCATAAGCTTATGCACGATTGATGCGTGCAGGTGACGCTGGGACGCCGCAACAATATTGAGATCGGAGCATGCAGTAGACTTTCGGAGCTTTTTTATTTTTGATATTGCATTTTCTTTTGCGCACTATACCTATTGTATCTTAAAAGTTTTTTATCATAGTGAATTTGTTAGGATGTTGTTGGTTGTTGTTTATAGGTTATGCATATGGTTATGTTTATTACAAATCAAAATCATGTTTGAAATCCTCCTTGTAGAATCTCAGGATCGGAACCTAATGTATGGGTGCCGGGAGCTGAGAATGGGGTACTATGGAGGCTGTCGGTGCCAGATTCAGCAATCAAAAATTTTTTGAGACTGATTTTTGTGTTTGGGGCGTGACAGTCATTGTATCTACTTCATATCACTGAGTGATGGAGAGTTCATTTTTATAGTATTGTATGTTTATGATATATTTATTGTCAATCATAGCATGTCTGAAATCAACATATTGAATGCTCGATTATTCTGGACATTCGAGATGAAATATCTGAGGGCTGCAAAAATGATTCTTGACATTGATTTATATGGAGACATGGAAAGAAGCAAAAAATGGTTATCTCAGGAAGGGTATCTTTAGAAAGTCTTGGTCAAGTTCGGACTTGATAAGGATAAATCGATTAGCACACCCCATACTGCTCACTTTTGGATTTCTTCGAAGTAATGTCTTACATCAAATGAATAAAAGTGGTACATGTCTCGTGTACCCTACTTAGACATAATTGGTAGTCTTATATGCATAATGGTATGTACTAGACTGGATATGTCACATATAGTGGGTGTTGTGAGCAAATAAATGTCAAACCTTTATAAGCAACATTAGGAGACAGTGAAATGGCTACTTCGTTACATACGAGGTATGACGGACGACATCTTGACATTAAAAAAATATAATGAGAGACTAGTAGACTGTGTGGATGCATATTATGCTAGTAATGTAGACATATGGCTTTTCTATCCCTAGGTAGTTGGCTAAGTTCTCATACTTAATTATTTTGTATTGAATTAATTTTCTTGTTCATAGATGTTAACCATTCATTGGATTCTTATGAATTTATAGCTTCAATATAGTTGAATGGGTCATCAACCTCATCTATATCAATGGAGTTATCTAGTTCTTCGTTTAGGTGAACATAAAAGTCATTTAAATATGATAGGAGATTGCTTGATCTCTTTTAACCATGTAGGATATGATGGATATTTGTAAAGTTATCTATAACTCTTTCACTAACTGGCTTATTATCCATAGCTGGTTGATCATCCTTACCTATCAACCTAATAAGCTCAGTATCATCTACTTTATCATATTCGTTGAGATTTTCTATAAACTTAGTGTCTTTATTTTTTATTAAACCATATTCTTTATAATAAAACATTCATAATTTTGATTCACTGGGATAACCTATAAAGTTACACCCATTAGTATTGGGTTACAATTTATTTCCAACTTGTTGAAACACTAATACGTGTGACACTGATTTACATTTTCTAAAGTTACTTATGTTAAGCTTTCTTCCTCTCCGTGACTCATAAGGAGTACATTATATAGCTCTGGTTGGAATCCTATTTAGGATATATATGATTGTATTTAATACTTCTCCCTAAAGGGTCTTAAGCATGCTAGCATGAGCCAACATGGACCTGGTCATGTATAAGAGTGTTCTATTATGTCTTTTTACTGCACCATTTTGTTAAGGTGTACAAGCTATTATAGTTTGACGTTTTATTCCATTAAGTCTACAAATTTGTTAAATTCATTAGAGGCAAACTCACATTCTCTTCCAATTCTTAAAGCTTTAATGATCATTTCTAATTGGTTCTTTATCTCGTTTTTATATCTATTGAAGATTTTCAAAGCTTTGAACTTCTTGCTAGTAAAGTATATATGCTTGTACCTAAAAAAGTCATTAGTAAAGGTCATGAAATATTTCATATTCTTATGAATTGTTATACTAAGTGGACCACATATATTCGAGTATGTTATAAGTAACAATTCAAAAGCTTCTTTCCCTTCAAGGAATGATTTTTTGGTCATTTTGCAGATAAACAATATTCACAAGTGTCAAACTCTTTTTTGTCTATACTGAGTATTATCCATTTATTTACTAACATTTTTCATTTTATCTTCCCAAGTATGCTCTAATTTAAGGTGGTATGTATATGCATCAATTATGAAACATTCATCGAAAAAGGCTATGTAAACAGAAGAATTATAAATCATTTTTATTTTCAACATTTGCAATTACATCCAACAAAAATAAAATTTCTTTTTGTCAAATAGCCCCAAGTAAAGATTCGCCCACGCTTTCCGATGAAAACTTTCAATGATCATAATCGTACATCAAAGCCCTTACGGATCAAAAGTAGGACTGACACAACATTGCGCCTCAAAGTTGGCAGATAATAGACATTGGTTATAACAATGTACAACTTTTTTACATTTTAGTATATAAGTTCCTACACCCAACACATTAGAGTATGTATTATTTCGCACGTAGATAATTTTCTCCCCAACTTTAAGTTCATAAAAAGTCTCGAACAACTCATTAGAGTTCATAGTGTGCCAATTAGCTCCGGTATTCACCTACCATCCTTTCATGTCATGTTATTCAAAGAGATACTCAGAGTGAACATGGACCATTTCACACCTTTCATTATTATTTTCATTTTCACACCTACCATTCTGTTAATTTTGTGGGTAGTTGGCTTTGTGGTGACCATGCTTATGGCATTTGAAGCAAATCTCTTTCAGCACATGCAGTCTGTTATGAGGCCTTTTTCTTTTATTCGTAAAGCTATTGTTGAATTTTCATTGAAAGTGTTTATTCTAATTATTATTTGATTTTAAAATTTTAGGTTATTATAAGATAAGTTTGGTTTATGTTGAACTTGGGCTACCAAAAGTTCATTTGCACAATCATTTCTCATGTGTTCTTGTTGTAAGTTAATTGCAATGAAAAATTAGTAAGATTCAAAGCTTTTGAATTTAACTTTGTGAGCAATTGTAACTATCTTCCAAGAGGGTGGAAGACTATTCAAGATGGTTGACACTTGCATACTCCTAGGAGTTTCATTCCCATCAACTACTAAATTATTGATCATAACTAACATTTTATTAATGTGTTCCGTCACATTGTCATCTTCTTTCATCTTAAAGGTGTTATACCTTTCTAGAAGTAATTCGAGATGTATTTCAGATGTGGTATCATCTTTCTTAGTAATGGCTTTCATCATCTCTTTGGTGGTTTTACACCATTCGAATACTTTGATTATATTATCTTCCATAAACATCAGCATTGTTGTTCTTGCAATCAAATCTTTTTTTTGTAAACTTTTCAAATGATTTTTTTTCTCCTCATATGTGGGATCAACGCTTAACTTAGGTGGATTATCTTTAAAAGTCAAGCCTGCCTATCCTGTATCAATATGTATTCCATTTTGTATTTTCACACTGAGAAGTCTGTACTGTCTAGCTTGTCCATCTTGACTAGTTTGGTGGCAACAATACAATTGGATATTTTTTATTTTTTATTTAAGTAGAAATCTTCATAATCTTCAAATAATTTTTTTATGGAGCAAAAGACTAAAAATTTACTTTTTATTGAAAGCAAGCCCTGCATGGCTTGATGATCAACTTGTGATGTAGTTCACCCGTTCAATTGAATTTCTCTATATTATTATACTCAGTCACGCAAATGCTATGCTTCCAACATATTGTAATTTCGACTCCAAATGGTCGAAATACACTATTTAGAATTATAATAGGAAATAAAAAATTTACTTAATTTAATGTAGTAACAATTATTGTCTCCCTGGTAACGAGAAAAAGAGATAATACAATAGTAAATTTTATTATATATATATAATACAATAGTATATAGTTAATGATGTAAATGTACATCAATTATATGATAATGTGTTGGCGTATAATTTATTTTATATATAGTTTAAATAATATACATGATTAAATAATTCATGTAAAATATATATTATTACGAATAATTATAAAATTACTTTGTATTATAGTATATATATAGAGTTATATCACATTTAAAATGAATTATTTGGGTATTAACTTAAGATAGGTCACCCATTTGACTTTGAGGTAGATTTATAGCTTAGATTCTCCCTACATATCAGTTGGACGGTAGATCTTGAATCTCATAGTTGCTTCACCATCTCGACGGTTAGATTTAGGCCAGAGTGTGAATGTTCATAAATCGGGATTGTATTTATACTAAATCAAGTTCTCATGGTAAAACCCAAGTATCAAAAAGTACGGGGTGTTACAACATCGAACTCTGTAACACCTACATCTAAGATAGGTTCTGGTTGGTGTTTTAAAACACCGTCCCTGATTGGGAATGAGTGCTAAACTTAGTGGGTTCTATTAGAAATAAGTCATGTAAGTTATCAATTCCATAGAGCAATTAATGAAAAGCATATAGACATAAAGTTCCTAACTAGTCTTTTTAATGCATATGTATGTTATTATGATATGATGTATGCCCTCGCCATCCAATACTCTCTCAAGCGACCCCATCTTATGTTCGCAATGCCCAACACTCTCTCAGTGCGACCTCGACTACCAAGTCGCCAACCTAACTAATATGATACGATGTAAATATGTTAGTCAGGTATTTAGTTACGTTCATTCATCCAACAGTTTGGAGAAACTGGGACACCCTAACGGAATCACTGCCCTATCCCGATTGTGGGGCCTAGGCGGCCGCAACAGCCTTGCGCCCATGATCATTGATTCTTTTAGGTTCGTCACTTCTAGATAACATATACGAAGGCGAATTGTAAGTTGAATCACTCGCAGTCACTACGAGGAGGCTTGTCACCCTAGCGTAGGCCAATAACTCGAGCATAGTGTCTCATTCCACCATGTCTGGCTCATGAGGCAGGTTAATACCTTAGATTGCTTGTGGTCACTACGGAGAGGCTCGTCACCCTAGTGTAGGCTAACAGCTTAAGCATAGTCTCCCATTCCACCATGCCCAACTCAAGAGACTTGTGGATCTCATCGTAATTGCCACTAGTGGGTGCTACATACGCGTAGGGTGTCTCAGGTTCAACAGGCATCATCATACATAGTTAACAGATATGGTTGGTCAGTTAGTGGGCCAATTTGTCCGATTTAGGCGAATTACGAGAATCTGGCATTGGGTGCGAGCAATCTACATAGTCCAACTACTATCGACTACCCGTGTTCGACCTAAATCAGTCAGATTGGTCGCTGGGCGGCCCAACTGGTGGGGCTGTCCATGTGGGTCTTAAAATTTTGCTGGTCAACTTGGAAAATGAATTAATCATCTATCATATTATGGAAAATCATAACTACCCTTTGTCATAAAGAAATTTAGGTATGCATATCCATAAGCATAGGCATTTAATATAATTAAAGCGTATTAATGACATGCGGGCACATTTCCCCCAAATCGTCGTTAATTTGGGGATCAATCAAAAATCAATTTCATATAATCAGAATTTGAAGATAGGAAGGGCAACAATTCAATATCTTGGCCTAAACTAGCATGAAATCAAATAATTTATTATTCTGGACGTGGATAGGCAGATTTAAAGAGAAATAACTATTAATGAATTTCTCATTAATCAATATGTAAAGCGAATTTCACACCCACAATCATTAACTTCAACCTAGGTTCGATAATTGGTCACTTAAGTCTAATGGCCGACACCTAAAAATGGTATGACGGTTTGGAATGCCGCTCATACGGTTCTGGTCCCGATGATGGGCGTATTGAGGTCCTGCAGCGGCAGAATTAGCTTGTAAGGGCGCATGCATAAGGTTCTATGATGTGGAAATTTGGAGAGGGCTGGAGTGTTACCTTTCTATCGTCGGTGGGCCGCTTCTACGGCGGCGGAATTGTGAGCTCCGATGCGGGATTGTGGTAGGAGAGGGAAATTCTCCAAATTCCACCTCCTTGGAGCTCCCTCTTTCTCTCTACTCTCTCCCCTCTCTCCTTCTTACAACAAAATTCGTATAAGAGTGAAGGAGAGAGATTTTGAGACTTATATGGTGTAACGTCCCGGTTTTTAAAACCCGAGCACAAGACTCAGTCTGGAAACCCGAGAGTTAATAAATCAGAGATTAAACGGAAAATGTTTAAGTCTGAGTGTGATAGCATAATGAAGCATGGAAAATTCATATAAATCTGAATATTCAGCCCACTCAGCTGGGAGCCATAGTACAAATTTTTTATAAGTTTCCAAATGTCAACAACTATAAGGAAAATGCTACGTCTACTGATTGATTCTGAAATACTCCGCTGCCTCCTGTTATGACTCGTCATCATAGTACCTTTCCTCAGGGTTCCCTATTGAGCCCTCGAGGCCCGCGTCGCCGTCCTCCCCATCTACACCTGCATAGTCTGTACGATTGTATATTTGATGAATGAGTGACCATCTCAGTGTGAATTTTTCTCAAGATTACATACCGTCGCCTTAGCTAAGCATAGACAAAACAACAAGCATTCAAAATAACACTGGATGCAGTCTTATTTAAATGAATGGATGCGTTAACGCACATCGACTTAGGGATGCTCATCTAGTCGGACTTGGGCTGGTCACCCATGCATAAGACTGGTCACCAGCGTAGCATATCTCGTATAGCATGGTGCCGAGTCATCGTACATATCTCATACGTAGGTCACTAGCATAGCATAACTCGTATAATATAGTGCCAAGTGTCGATAGTCAGTGGTCTGGGAGCTAGCGAAACGATACCCTAATAACCCTAGGGCACGTTCTATAGCATCCAAAATTAGCCACCCGTCATTGCAAATGTGCTATGAATGTATGATTAGACAGACCATTAATATTCCAATTACAATAAACTGTTTTAATATGTCAATGGTCACTACGGGGGGGCTGGTTACCTAGCGTAGGCCGACAGCTCGGGCATAATGTCCCACGACCACTATCTCTGGCTCACGTGGTTTTCCATCTAGGGATGCGAAATAAAACCCCTCGATCAACATTAGATCAAAGGCTCTACTTCCCACAATATATGTTTAATTTCATCCCAAGTATGGTTCACATGAAATAGTGAAACTTCCTGCAAGGATTGCTGTGAGTTTAACATCGAGGCGACTTGCAATAGGGTATAAAGAATCTCATGTTGATACTGATTGCTACCTACTAGATAACATAGTAATAAAATGTGGCAAGTCAAAGATCATTACATAAGTACGATGCCTATGAACTTATCAACTAATCATATGAGCTAGCATGTGATCACAATTCATAATCAATCATGTATGGAGATAAGGTAGTTTGTAGAATTTAGAATCTTATGACTACCGTATAAGATTTCGATCTAATGATGACAATTTAACGTATTCTATGTTTGGCTAACTTAAAAGTGGAAAGCCTAAGGGGAAAAATCATCACCTGGGGGTTTGTAGCTCCTCCCTTGATTTGGATTTTTGCAGTTGTTCAATGGTTCGACGTTGTATGATTGGTCACCTAGGATTATTTCCAACCCAAGCATTTGTGTTAATTAATGTTTGCAAGGCTTTAGCTAACTATTATGTGGTGGTTTGAAGACCCATGTATAAAGTTAATTGGGCCCAAATTTGGGGTGGTCAAGCCCACCAGAAGTTATTCTCAATAAATGGTCCAGATTCCTGGGCCCGCCCTGGCTTATTTTTGGCCCAAGTTTGGCTGCCCGGTTACAGTCCAAAATGGGCCTATTCATGGCCCAGTGTGGCCTGCGATGGTGATGCCCACTTGAGAGGGTTACCTGAAACCCAGGCCCATTTACTAGTTAATCTCAAGTGCGACCCACATGGTGGCGTGGTACGATGCCTTGGTGGAGGTGCGACCCACACGTAGTGCGGCCCAATGAGATGTGTGGTGAGGCCCATCAGACCTATCGTGATTTACTGTGAAGCCTGGGACCCATCTCAATCGCACAGTTGGGCCCGGTTTGGATTTTCGGCCCATCTGCAGTCGATTTCGGCCCTGATCTGAGGTCGACTTTGGTACGTAACTCGGTTTACCGTGTGGCTTGAACTTGGCCCATTTTACTAGGCTGAGACAGTCCATTACAAGAATGGTGAGGTGAGTTGGTGGTCTGTCCCACTTGGTTGCCACCAAATGGCTGGGCCCAGTTCAAAATTACGGCCAGACGGATGCCGTTTTTGTCTAACATTCAGACCTAGTAACGGACTAGTTCCAGTGCAGTTTCACAGTCCAACAGAGGGACTAGCTTTTTGGCTCTGATCGGAAGATGTTTCCGACCCTCTCACCTCTTTGGAAGTTGAAGGTGGGGAAGAAAATGAGCAATGGTACCTGCTGCTGAACCCAACTGCATGCCGAGACTATGCTGGCAACCTCCTTCTTCCTAGTAATGGAGTCTCCTTAGCTTGAACTGACCCAACTTGATCCGAGCTGGTCGGTTTGAGTTAGTATAGTGCAGGTGCTAGGTTTCCTTGCTCTCCTCCCTATTTTTCTCTCTTTTCTTCTCTCAGCCTTGTTATATTTTTCCTGATTTTTCTCTCCCCTACTGCAAGGTGTTCACTCCCCAAGTATAGGGTTGTGATGTAGTCGAGGTTTCGGTGGACCACGTACGTGTCCGAGACTAACTAGGATTAGAACTAGAATGAGATGAAATCTAAATTGAGTGTAATTTGAAGAATAATGATGAAATATTAATCTAAAGTAAGAAGAAAATTCAGAGAAGGGAAACTAGGGATTAAGAGGATCCACTTGTAGAGATCAGGGAGATCTTATGCCTGCTTCATGGATATTAAACTGAACTTACTTGATATAGTTTTTAAGAGATGAAAGGTATATGAATTAGAATGGATTCCATCACCAAACCATGCCCAGGAGACAAAGCAAACAAGTAATTAAACTAATTACCAACCAATCAACGGTGTATGAAGGCTAGGAAGAATGCGACATCCAACCATGCCTGGAGACGATGGTGGTGACGTCATAAACATCAAAAGGAAAAGAAATACTCCAAAGTCATCGCAGACCCATTGTAATTTCAGTCACAACAGACCATTGACAACTAAAAATATTCCCATTATTCAAACTAGAATTAAATTAGTTTATAACATGAATCCAAGCTGTTGTATCAACCCATCTCGCTACAAGCTTCACCTCTTAGCCCTAGCTAAGAGGTTTAGCCTAAGATAGACATGATTAGGCTAATTCCTAAATAAAATAAAAATAATAAAAAATTAGAAAACCAAATAACTCAAGCCGCTCCACGTCCCCCACTGCTGCCTCCTCGTCCAGCGAAAGATCCTCCCAGCTACCCCCCTACCAGCCGTTCTCTCTCTCTCTCTCTTATATAGAACCCAGCAGTTATGTACTCCCTGTTGTAGTGGGAGACAAATAGGCTTACGCTGGTACTCTCGATGACCCATTCTTAAGTTCTGACGGAAGATCCACTCCATTCATAGGCTTCAGTTCGAGAAACTAGTCGGAAATGACCAGTTCTTGATTAGATTCGGTTTGGCCCTCATCATCTTTTCCTTCGCCGTCCGTCTTGCGTTTGACGGTGGAAAAACGATCCATATGCTTTTAGACCCCTTTAGGACATGGTTTTTGGACCTGTAGAATCCTAATGAACAGTCCATATCAGAACAACGCATCTCGATGGTGGCCCACAGAGATCCTCTGTGTGATCGCTGGCGGATAACATGCGAAAGAGGGGTCCTGCGCTGGGGTTAGTGATGCCATGATTGGCTCCATCTTCGAAATCCAGTCCGTTCATTCGGTTTCTTCTGAAAAATCGGTGGGAGCGGACCGGTTTTGGATTAGCAACATCAAGAGTATCATCAGTTTTCTTGGAACCGTTCAATCCTGCGTCTACACCTCCATGCTCATGCAGCCTCTGAGAAAAACAAAAAACAGACCAAGGTACAGTCGGTTTGATCTCTTGATTCCACTGAACGGTGTGGATCATCAACAAATGTAATGATGGTGTCCCACCAGAAGTTGACTGCAAGCTCTGTTGCGTAAAGCTCGCGCAGTCGTGCGCTGTGAAGTTCGGTGGGTCCCAGTTCGATGTTGTTTGAAGAATCCAAGCCATCCATTATCTTCAGGACGAAAAACCGTCCAGGAAGGACGAGATTTGTTTGATTTCAGTGTGGCCCACTTGATTTCTCACTCCACCGTCGGTTGTCCGTTTAAACAGTTGGATTTTGATCCTCGAAATCGTTTGCAATTCTGCCCTCTAGGCAGTGATAATAAGCTCCATAGGGATCTGATGGACGGTCCAGATCACCCGTTTGGACCATGGGTGGGGCCCACAACATCAAAACTGGCGGACGCTGTGCGTCCGCTATTTGAAACAGAGAAGGAAGATGGGTCAGCCCGTCTTTGACCGGGCTGACCGTCCGGTGCGGCTCGGTCACGTGCACCGTCATGTACATGCGGGGTCCACCGTGATGTTCATGAGAAATCCAATCCAACCATCTGTTTTGTCACCTCCTAGAACGGGCTGAGACCGAAAGTGAAGCATATCCAGATATCAGGTGGGCCCCAGTTTGACAATTTGTGGGCTAATCTGTCCGTTGGGTTACTTCCACAGGGATCGAACGGATGAAATTCGAATTGTACGGTTAATTTATGGCCCTTAGGTCATGTATGAAGTTTCGACCTGAACGGATAGTGGGAACCCTGTGATCTTTCATTCTGGCTGACTTTCAGGCTACTTGAGCTTCAGTTTCTCGATTTTCTCGGATCTCGGCTGTGTAAAATCGTCAATCCCAATCCCCAGGAGTCCGTCCCCTGCCTTGGTGATGTCGGAGCGCTAAATCTCAGCTTTAAGCACTCATTTTCAGTCTCAGCTCGTCATCACATCCTACATTACAAACACGATTAAATCGGACCATTAAATAATATTATGTTCATAAATCCAAGCAATAACTAGGATCTGATATGCAATATTTGACCCTCAACACAAGGTACTCATGGGCTGCACTGACCCGACTCGACCCGACTTGAACTGTTCAACTCGGTGCAATGTGGCACCAGGCTCAATACCCAACTCAGGACTCAGCTCCTCACTCTCTTTCTTTCTCAGCGTTCGACATTTGAATCCCGAGGCCAACGGTCAGTTTTTATAGAGCTAAGCACGTGTGAACGCACCATCTAACGGTCACGATTCAATGATCGGATATATATGTTTATCACACATTTTTGCAAGCATGGAATCCATCCGTTGCTGGAGATGGGTTCCTGATGCTGGGACCCACAGGAAAAGTAACTTTCTACCCATTGTGAGGCCCAGGTTGTGATGGTGGGTTTCCGGCCTGACTGGGAAGATGACATGGCCGTTCGTGGTAAATTTTTGTTAACAGTGTTTCTTCGTGATCTGATCCTTTTGAACAGATCAAATGTGGCCTCTGATCATGGTGGGGCCTATTTTTTTGGGCCCTTCATCTACGTTTCACCACCCCGTATGAGAATTTCTGCCTCATGCGGTTTTCTCACGAGAAGAGAATTTCCACTTGCGCTAACTGTTGTTGCCCTAAAGGAAGTGGTGGAGAACACTCCATGTGGATTGACAGATGGCTTGGATCAAACCAGCTGTGATTTCCTAACCAGGAAATGTCTCCCACGCCATCCGTTGTTATAGGTAGTTGCCTGCCTACTTATGGAAATGGATGGAAGGTGCGGATTTCTACCCCAAGGAAGGGTTGGGATTGAAGGAGAGCTTGGGATGCGGATTGCTGACGTGGAGGTTTCACAACGGTCTTATTTCTACGGAAAACAACCGTCCGTTCGTGGCTGTCATTGTACGAGCACCCGCATGTGTGCATGGAGTCCCACAAACATCATGGGTTTGGTCGTTCAGGTCTTCCCTGCCAAATGAATGGTCTAGATTGGCTGAAGGATGGCCAGGAGTGGGCCGCAAGACGTTCACAGCGAATGTTCCTTAGCCGTCCCTTTCTTACACGCGTGGAAGGTTGCATGGACCTAGTGGACTGACATGGGTCTGGTCGTCTTAATGGTACAAGGCCGATGGACGGTCCGGATCTCACGGATAATGGCCAGGGGTGCCCCACATCCCGTGTGAATAGGCGTCCCTCGATCTGTCTCGATGTAACGAGAGGAATCCCTGACCTTTATATGAGCCCGTCGGGTCAAAGGTGTTTTAACCGCCCAAGCCATCCAGTGCACGTCGTGCACTCGCACCTATAGTGCATGTGCATCTAGTGTGAGCCCCATTGTGTCGAGATCTCGCGATTTAAGCCGTCCACCGTCCTTGGTGGTCATACACAAGGTGTTTGGTCATCAAATCAGGACGATCAAATATCTGAAAGGTCCCCGAGTTGTGATTGAAGTGTTATTTGGGTCATTTCGAGAATTCTAAGAGTCGGATTCCTCTAAGATTGGTTATCAACGGTTGAAAAGGGGCCCAGGGGTAATAGGTACGTTTAGGCTAGCTACTTGACCTGTTAAGTGTACTTAGTGTGTGTTATCGCATGTGAGCTTTTAGTTTCTTTTTATCTTAGTTCTCTTTTAGTATTTAAACTCAAAATCATGTTACCAAAGGTTTTTAATAGCAACACTTGCGTACCAGGGGTGCGGGGTGTTACATATATACTATAGTCTAGAAATTTGTCTAAATGGCCCTGGGAACTCTTGTTTTAACATATATACCCATAGTGAGTAGATTTCTGGTCCCTGGGGTCATCTCAGTAGCCCCTGGCCTATCTGCGCTATGGAATAGGTGTCCCATAGTCAGATGAAGGGTTGTCCCAAATTTGGTGGCAAATGGATGAGTTAATTGATCGAAGGGGCCCGATTTGTGATCAACAGTTGCCGATGTTTAATAAGAGCTCCGGTTATACGGATATGAGCAATAAAATATCTTTAACTCATACCTCGAGTTTGGTTGTGATCTAACGATCAGAAAGTCACAACTTCGCGAAAGAGCGGAAGGTCTATTGTAAGACCCGTATCCTAGTTCGCACTGTTCCGATGAATCCTGCGATAATTTCCGTCGAAGTCCGGCAATCCGCGACTGATAATCGACGTTGCGATCGATCGTAAGTCGTATCCTTTATATTCGAGTCGGTTTAATCCGAGACCTGTATCATTGCGACCGCACCGTCGCCGCGGTTCCAACGCCGCGACTCACGCCGTCCGAATCACGACGAAGATGTGAGCCGGCGTTTATTTAGAAGAAACGCGCGCTTTCTCGATCCCGAGAGAATCTCTACACAATGTCAAATCAATCCCATCAATCAATCAATCACATCAATCAATCAATCACTTCAATGTCAAGTACAAAGCACCCATGCTTTCTTTTCCCTGAGTTAAGCAAACCCAAAAGTCCACCAATCCATCACCTCACCCATCACTCACATCCATCACCTCACATCACTCACCTCACATCTCCCATCCCTCTCTCCTTATCTCTCTCTTTCTCTACACTATTTTCCAAGCAACACCAAGAGCAAAGAGAGCTCCCACGTCCAAGCCTTCCATGGAAAAAATGACCTTGTGTGGCCCACCTTTCCCTTCCCAAAACCTCTCATCCTAGCCCTTGATTTCCCATCTCCACCGTCAAAGAGGAGCACAAGAAGGTTGGCGTTCAACGGTCGAAGAAGATCGACGGTGGGTGCTCCCATAGGCTAGTTTTCACATTTCTTTATGATGGGCTAAGTGAGCCCCTGGATCAATGGTGTGGATCTCACTTTGGACCTAAGATGTGGTAGATGACCCATCTTGATTCTCATGATCATTCCATGATGGGGCCATTCTCCATGGACCCCATCATGATGTTTATTTTTCATGTATGGATAGGGTCATCTAGACCTTACATTTGGTGGAGAAAGGATCTCCACCGTTGATTTTCGGTTTGATGGGCCCACATATAATGGGACCCACTTGATGTATGTTGTAGATCATGAAAGGGAGGGCCCATAAGTACGGGGTCCCTCCATCACTCGGTCTTCCATCTCTCATTCTCTTCATTTATTTTTCATTATTTTTGATGTGATGATATGACCACATGGCCCACTTGGATGGACCCCACCATAAAGCATGTTTTAGATCCAAGCCGATTATAGGTGGGGCCCACTTTTATATGTATTGAACCCACACCATCCGCCATTTGAAAAGGCCCACCTCGTGAACCCGTCCAGGGATTGGGCAGCTCCCACGGACGTTTTTGAAAACACAAATATTAGCTTGTCTCGAAAGCTTTGGAAAGGGGCCACTTGTATGGGCCCCATCTTGGTGAATGTAATCAATCCAATGTCCACCATTTTCCCCACCTCATTTTAGGCGTTGAGCAAAAAAATGATGTTAATCGACTCTCAGCGGACCATATCTTTGGAAATAGGAATTTTCACCGTTGAAAACTTCCTAATCTTTCGTACATTGAAAAGTACCCGATATTGGGCTTGTTATCCTTGTTATGAGCCATGGGGACCAACTTGAGTGTGCGAGTTGAACCAATGTGGGCCCCACGATGGAAAAAAACCCGAATTTCTGGTTTTTCAAAAAAAAAAAAAAAAAAATTCAAAAACGGCGGCAATCTTCTTCTCATTTAAACAACGCCGCCTTGGCCGTCGGGGACGGACGGGCTGGTCACGGCCCTCACCGTGGGCCCCACCATGATGTATATTTTGTATTTGGTTCATAAGGTGGGCCACCCCCGAGGTGGGTCCCCTCCAAGTTTCGGCAACATCCATGGCTCGGGTAGCCCATACCGTAGAAGCGGCAGTGATTGAACTCTGCCATTGAAATTCTTTTTGGGGCCACGGGAGTTTGGATCAAGTCGAAATTTGTTTTCGCCCTTCATCCGGGTCCTGTGTGACCCTTTGAGCGGATTGGATGGAAAGTAGCGCCATGGTGGGCCCACATGGGACCCAAGTGATTTGATGTATGTGTTTTATGCCGGGCCCGTCCGGACGGACGGTGGGGCCTACTTGATGTATGTGCGCGTCCCATCGCACCGTAGGTGGTGGGACCCCCCTGCGTGTGTATGTGCACGTGTGTGCATGTGTGCGTGAGTGTGCACGTGTGTGCATGTGTGTGCACGTGTGTGCACGTGTGTATGCATGTGGGTGTGTGTGCACGTGTGTGTGAGTGTGTGTGTGGATATATATATATATAAATTATATATTATATTATATAATATATATATATATGATGGTGGGTCTCTATGGGCCCCACCATGATGCATGTGTTGCATCCAAGTTGTTCAACCATGTGGCCGTTGTTGAGGCCCACTCGATGTGTACTTGTGACCGTTGTTGAGGCCCACTGGTGTGTATTTGTGGCCGTTATTGAGGCCCACCTGGATGAGTAATTGTGGCCGTTATTGAGGCCCACCTGGATGTGTATTTGTGGCCGTTATTGAGGCCCACCTGGATGGGTATTTATGGCCATTGTTGAGGCCCACCTTGATGTATATATGACCCATGTGTTTAGGCCCATCCAATGTAATTGTGGCCCATGTTACGAGGCCCATTGTGATGTTTTCAAAGGCCCATGGGTTATGGCCCATTGCAATGTACATAAGGCCCATTGATGTGGCCCACTTGATGAATGTAAGGCCCATGCGATATGGCCCATTTGATGTATTTAAGGCCCAATGAGTTGTCCTTAGGGTCCATTGCAATGTGTGATTTCTCGTGGTTATGGCGGGCCATGCCTTGGGAGTAATGTTGGTTTGACGTCCACATTGTAAGAATAATGTCGGTTTAATGTCCGCATTATAAATCTCCCTAGGGCCCACTGATAGGCCCATACTGGTTATGTGTAGCCGTCTAGGTCCATCTTCGGTGTAAGGATAGTTCATTACTTTATAACATGTTTAGTATAGCTCACGATTCATACTCATACGCATCATTTGTATGCTTGATATGAGGAATGTTTGATCATAGCATAAGCCACTGGTGAGACATTTTACGGGACTCCTTATGAGACGGAGTGCCCCACATGATCGCGTGGTACACGTGAGAGTGTTGCATGATTTGGTAGTGTGACTCATGCACTTGCATTGTGTGATTGTAGTTCTTGTATGCCACTAGCGACACCGGGGCCATAGCCTCCTTGAGACACATCGTGGGTGGTTGGATTGAATCTAGGAAATGTTTGGTTACAGCATACGGGCGCCATAGATGTCCCCGGGTGAAAATCCCTAAACCCGATGGTACCAGGAGGATGACTCCAACGTCGAGACCGAGTGGATGTATGAGCGCATGAGGGCCGAATACCGGGAGAGGGCGTGTCTCCCACCGTGTCGTGGTCGGTTGGAAAGGGTGTGACCTTACCGCCCGAGTGAGGGGGTAAAGGTTGAGTTTGACCGGCTTGAGGAATCGGTCCGTATCGACGAGAGGGCCCGATATTGGCGGCGGATAGTGAGGTCTCTTTCGCTCTTCCGGTTGTGCGTCCGGGATAGGGGACTAAGAAGTGGCGTAGAGTGTACTTAGACCCCGGTGATTATCCGGACGATAGCGTATTGACATGAGGTTGGCGCATGCTTGAGGTGCATCTTGCATTGCATGGTCTTGGTATGGCCAGATATCATTCATGCCTTGCATCACATAGCTTTATTATAGGTGTAGCATTCATGGACTTACCACATATTTCCGCATTACTCGATGTGTATACTTGGATCACACACTTTCACCACCCTCTAAGCTTTTGTAGCTTATGCACGATAGATGCGTGCGGTGGCGTTAGGTTTAGCGGCTGAGCTCGGAGGAGATCTTACGGAGCTTTTGGAGTTTTGTCACTTTCAGTATATTGTATTTCCCCTTTTATACGTCTTGTACTTAAAGTTTTTGTTCATAGTGGATTTTGTGATGGTGTTCTTGTGGTTATTGTTCGTGGGTTATGCTTGTGGTTATGCTCATTACGAATCAAATGGATCATTAGAAATCCTCCTTGTAGCATCCCAGGATCGGAACCTGGTGTATGGGCGCTGGGAGCCGAGAATGGGGTCCTACGGAGGCTGTCGGCGCCGGATTCGGCGATCAGAAATTTTGTGAGCCCGGTCTCCGAGTTTGGGGCGTGACATCTATTTTACTTAAGTTTTCATATTTTAGCTTGGGGGATTTGCGCGTTTCAAGCACTTGGCTTCTGGCCAAGGTTGAGCAGTTTTGACACTTTCTTGGTTCGCCACCTACGATGGACGTCAAGCCCACTAAGATAAACATTATTCTATAAGTCCGGAACTAGTGAGCCACTAACGAGCGGTCTGGAGCTCGTTTGGGTAATCGAGAATTTTTTTAAATGAAATGGGTAGGGGGATTTCTTGGGCGCAGTTTTTAGGGTCTGGATTAACTAAGTTCACAGTGTAGCCTATTCGAAATTAGTAAAAATAGTGATTTGGTCATGATCAATCTAAACCATTGGTTCTTAGGCTAAAGGAGTAAATAGGTTGACTTGGTCCATTAGTTAAGATCCGAGCTATAGCTGGCTCGACTTTAAGTAGATCTTTAATTTAGTTATGGTTGTCTTGATTAATCAGTGATGAGTTGGTTAGATTTAAGCCCTAGATGAACAATTCACGTGGCTAGACTTGAGGTTTAAGTGATCAGGCGGATTCATTGGCTCCATGCGCTTGGTTAATCGAATTTGTGCGGTTCTTTACTTGTATAACCTACGTATAGGCTCACCTCGAGTGTCAAGGGTCAATTAGTGACGACGTGGGCTAGTTATATATATATATATAATTTGAGGATTTTTTACAATCCAAAATAGCAAAAATCCATGATGTTACACTAAATTTGGGCCTTGATCACTTACAGACGACCAAGATGCCAATTCAATGGGCTATACTACTCTGGGGTTTTAATGCGACGTTTACATGAGTCTAGTTGCAATATTATCCGATAGTTTAGACCTGTGTTCTAAGATCTTCGAACTAAGTGGTTTCTTTAATGTTTGGATGGTCCATTTGGCGAATCCCAATATGATGGATGGCCAAATGACATGCTAAAAATATGAAGACTTAATGGTTGGTGCTCTAACGATGTATATAGGTATATGTACGATCAGTTTTATAAATGGAAGAACTCAAGGTGGGTTTCTGGGGTGATTAGAGGGTAGGGCATGTGAAGATGTTTGAGTATATGATAATCCTATCTTAAAATCAACGGTCAAGTTGTTGGATCTTTGAATGGAGATTATTCCCAACGGTCAGATTCGTATTGGAGAATGGATGTAAGGTTATGATAGTTATATTGGTATGTACATATGTACGTAATAAGTTAGATTTCATGGTAACACTTGAGAACTTTCAATACTCGGGTATTAAAAAGTTTGGGGCATTACAAGAACGTCCAACAGTGGGTCAGGACTCATACAGACTTTGATTGGACAACGTTGGGATAGTAACTCAGCCAAAGTCACTCCCATTTGACATGACAGCCACTAGAGGAAGGGACCAACGTCCCTTCTCCTCTCTCTTTTATGCTCCCTCCTTCTTCATTCCCTTCTTGTTTGGGCGCTCAAGAGGGCTTACACGAAACCAAACTTGGACAGACCAAGTCCAAAACTCACTACGATAGCAGGTCGGGAAGAATGACACTTGCTCTCTCTCTCTCTCTCTCTCTCTCTCTCTCTCTTCTCAGTTTTGGGGATGATTTACCCTGACAGATTGCCTTTTATAGGCTCTAAGAAAACCCAGGGGAGCTGCCTGCTAATGTAACACCCCGTACCTTCCAGTACTCAAGTGTTACCATGTAATTTAACTTAGTATAAATATGAGCTTGGCCTAGGTGAACATTCATGTTCATCCTAGTCTAAATCCAACCGTTGAAAACGGTTCCCATCCATATATCAGGCTATCCATCCGTTATTCTTCAAGACGGACCATCTTGTCGTCATCCTTGGGATTTTAATTTCATTGATAAATAGATCTAACCAACCATTGTAGATTTAGAACTATAGATCATAAGAACCATCGTTCGTTAAGCCCACAGCTTCCTGTGGGATGATTTGACTAGGGGTGCACATTTAACCGGTAGAACCGTGGAACCGGCCCGGAACTGACCAAACGGTCCAGTTTAGTCTGATTCTAAAGTGCATCGGTTCCGGTTCCGGTTCCAAAAATCAAAGAACTAGTGACATCGATTCGGTTCTCGGTTTGGGGGTATGTAGAACTGAACCGATCCGTAGAACCAAACCGTAGATCCGATCCGTAGAACCTAACCGTGGAACCGAACCGATGTATTTTTGCATACCTTATAATTATTTTCTCTAGAACAATTATTTTCGTAAATGTATTTTTGCACACCTTATAATTATTTTCTCTAGAACAATTATTTTCGTAAATGTATTTTTGCACACCTTATACAATGTCTAAACCATTCATCAAATGGACCACAACATGGATGGACATGGGCTTGCAATTGGGCTGGATTATAAAAAGCCCAGAACAGTGGAACGATCCGAAACCGGATCGGTTTTAACGGTTCGGTTCCGGTTTGGTTCTAAGGTGCTAACGGTCCGGTTCTGGTTCCGAATTTCCTAGAACTGTTAGGAACGGTTCGGTTCCGGTTTCACCCCAGAACCGGACCAAACTGAACCGTGTGCACCCCTAGATTCGACGCTTACCTACACGGTATAACCACCCAATCTTAAAAGAAATGGTTAGAGTCCGTTTATGTTATCTCAGGGACACTTAGAGGCATCAATGATAATATCGGGAAACACTATGTGCGCTTAGGATCAATTTTGGAATTATCCGATCATCAGATTGGTCATCCAATTCAGAATATGTAAAATGTAATAATTATCAAATATATATATATATATATAACTTAGTATATGTATGTTATATAATCCAACTATTTAAGAATCATTTATAATAAATACTATAATACAATATAAATATATACACTATGAAATGTTATTTATACACTTCATAAATATTTAAAATTTCATATTAAAATGACATATAATTATAATCCATATTATAATTATACACTTGTGACATCATTTATATGAATTACAATTGTAAAATTTATATTACTTAAATTAATGAAATTTATAATAAATAACATATTCCAAACAATTTAACATTCTACATAAAATGTATATAACTATACAAATAATACATAAATTATATATAACAAATTACATTAGTACTTGAAATTAATGAAATTTTATTAATATAAAATAATGATAGTAGTAGATGGTAATAGTGATAAGATTAATATTAATATTAGTAATTGATTAGTAATCTGCGTTGGAATGACCCATTAGGATCTTTTAGCCGTTGACGTTCAATTTCAGGATGATTCGTCCATTAGATTGATAGAAATCCACCAATATGACCCAAATCAAGTTGTGGGCCCCACCCAAGCCTTAGATCTGCCTGATCTTCAACCTAAGGCCCTGCTTGGAGACTTCCAAGTGGAATGGACAGTGTTGATTAGCCCAACCACCCCTGTGGGACCCATTCTAGGGTGGCGTGCGTGCATAGCGAATGTGCACTCGAGGTGCACCAGATCGGTCAACATGGTCTGACCGTGTTGACTTGAAAATTTCCCAAAAAGAGAGCATTCTCTCTCTTTTCTACTCCCGCCTTCAACAACATTTGAAAAGGGCCGTTGCTAGGATGATCGTGGCCCACCATGATCATCCTCTTAGATGATCAGAACCATCCATCATATTTGGGGCATGGCCTCGACCAAAACCCAGCAGTTTGGCATATTGAAACCCACAGGCATGCACGCGGTTTTAGCCTAATTGAGTCGACGTGTGGACGGAAGTGTGTTTCTAGCCACATCAAAACCAATTGTTCGAGATTTATGTGGGCCACCTTGAGCCAATCTAAACCGTCCATCGAACTCAGACCCTGGGCCTGACTAAAACCCAGCTGAAAGCATGAGTTTTCCTATGCGTGCATGCACACGATTCTCGGCCAAACAGGAGTCGTGCACAACAATTTTTGGAAATAGAAATCGTCCTCTACTTGCCAGCTTGGCAATCCACGTGCCCTCTCCCCTTTCCAATCATAGCCGTTCGTTCTAAAGCAATTCGAGGAGTTTGCAAAGAAAGAGAGAGAGAAACCATAGCCGCACCAAATACCCAGTTTTTCCAAAAATCAAGCCGAGAGCTTCCAAGCTCCATATCTTCGTTCGACCTTCGATTTCTCTCCTCCACTATCTCCTTGGAGCTAATCCAGACTGTCCATAAAAGCCGGATTGAAGAGAAACACCACCATTTGGAAACCGCCATTAACGTCGGAGCTTCTTCCTCACTCGTTGTCGCGTTGCACCACGCAAGTTGGGCGAGTTCGGGTCGGGTTGGAGCTCCTACTGGCAGTGGCTGAAGAGGAAAGAAATGAGGAGATGAAGAGAAATGAGAGAGGAGGGACGTGGGCCACCTTGCAGATCAGGTTAGGTAACGACCTAGCTTCTTTTTTTTCTCTTCTTCTTCTTCCTTTTACGAGGATTCCAGCCACGTTTGGAGGTTGTGCTTAGAGCTGAAACTGAGCTTCAACTAGGCCGTGAATCCGGGCTGAAACCAGGCCGAATGACAGCCGTGTTTCAAGCCGAAAGTCTGGCCATAAATGGGCTCTAAAAAGAGCCGAAAACGGCCTGAAAGTGTGTCATAATCTTAGCAGAGATCAGAGCCACAATCTAGACTAAGTCGGCCTTTCAAATGGGCCATGGAAGATGCTAAAAACCGGTCCTCAGTCGGACCTTCTGTTGGCCATGAAAATGAACCTAGATACGGGCCAAGGTGGACTGAACCCAAGCTGCAAACAGGCCCTCGGTGGGCCAGGGTAAATGGATGGAATCGACCTCAAAATTGGGCCGAGAATGTAGCAGAAGACGAGCCCTGTCTGAGCTCTGGAATAAATCGAAACCAGGCTTTCATCAGGCCTAGGTTTGGGCGGCATGCATCCTTTACCCAGGCCCTGGAACGGTGCTGAAAACGCCCGATTAGTGGGCAAAAAATGGGTGGTATTCGAGGCTGAAAACTGGCCTTTAGATAAACCATGAATCCAAATGGTAGCGGCTCTCGAATGGGCTTGGATTTAAGCTGAAAACATGTCATGATCTCATCTGAAACCAGGCCTAGAATCGTGCCTGAGATAGGTCCCTATCTGGGCTGAAACTGGCCCAAACCTTGGGCCGGAATAATCCAAAACGTTGTGGGCCTGGGATCAACCCCACATACACAAATGATGGGCCTCACCTTGAATAGCTGTGGGCCACACCCTGCAACAGGTGGGCCGCACGCTGCACTTGTACAGATGGGTCGCACCCTACACACGCGGGTGGGCGACGTCCAGCTGCTGGGCCGCATGTGAGATCCAATCTCAGTGGGCCGCCACACCTCACGGTAGGCCGCACCTGAGATGAATCTCAGTGGGCCTCACCATAAAACATGTGGGCCGCACTCTGGCAGCAAGTGGGTTGTTGTGCTAGGCCAAAAAGTCGAGTCCAGGCCAAACCGTCTATGGCCAGCAACATTGGGCCTCGATCAGGCCCAGTTCGGGCTTGGTTAGAAATAAGTCAAGGCCTTCTAGGTGGCAGTGGGCCTCACTCAAGGACTGATGTGGACTCAGGACTTTTGAAGCCGCATTGCAGGCCCAGCCCAACGATATCTAAGGCCATAAGGCCAGCTTGAGATGGGGACAGCAATGGGCTACCCAGCCCCATTTCTAGACTTGATATGGGACCTAATGGATGGGTCAAGACAAGGCCCAGCTTGGCCCTTGATTAGGAATGATTTTGGGCCCAAAGCTGGACCACTTGTTGGGATAAGATCTGGTGGACCTGGTCACTCAAAAGCAGGCCCAACTGACCTTGTTCATGAGTCCTTTCATGCCTCAACGCAACTTCAACACATTAGTTAACTATAGTCTTGAAAATGCTATCCAATATAAGCTCTTGGGTTAGAAACGATCTAAGGAAATCAATCACACGGCGTTGAACCATTAGTTAATTGCAAGAATCTGAATCAAGAAAGGAGTTACAAACCCTTAAGTGATGATTTCTTCCCCTTGAGCTTTCCATTTTCTCATTAGCTTAAGTGATAGTTATATTTTGATTTCAATAGATAATTGATATCTCCATCTTATTTATCATGTGCAATTGTTGGAATTGAATTGCTAGATTACATGCTTAATATTTATCATGTATATTTTCTTATGCTCGTGGATTACTTGTGGTTTGCCTACGGAACTTAAACTGGTACATTAATGGAAAACCCTCACTTATAAATGTACACCCATACTTGGGATGTAACCCGATTGATTGTAATTGTAATGGACCTTCGACTTAGTGGTTGTTGAGTGGTAGTTTAAATTGGATGTTGATGTGGGCCTACCATCCAGGGGTTGCTGTGTTTAAGTGGGTTTTAAGGATGGTTTTTATCACATGGTTTTGATATCGGCCCTATATGGCATATTTTTTATACTCGCCCTATTAGGCTTAGTTTTAATATTCGCCCAAGTTAGCTTTGTTTTGGTATTTTTCCTATATGGGTTCGATGTATTCCTTCTATACAACCATGTGATGGTAACCCCACAAACTGAAACATGATTGACCACTAGTCGACGGGTTTCCATTAAACATCCCAAGGTGGTAGTCTCATGAGCCGGAGATGGTGGTATGGGACATGCCCGAGCTGTCGGCCTACGTTGGGTGATAAGCCCCCCGTAGTGACCTTGAGCTTATTTAAATTGATCGATTGTAACTAGACTAATAATGATTTGACTAATCATGCATAAATGGTGCAGACCTACGTCTATCACTATCGTACTTGATGTACGTATTTTGTCCGATTAGATGAGCATTCCCAGGTCAATGATTGCATAGGTGACGAGCCCACTATCCGCACGGATGAGCATCCCCGGGGCGATGATTACATTCACGCATCTAGCATCTAATAAGATTGCATCATGTATTGTTTTGTATGCCTTGTTATGTTTTTAATAACTATGCTTATCTAATGCGGCGGTGTGTAATCTTGAGGAGAATTCACACTGAGTTGGTCGCTCATCCATCAAATATATAACCGTACAGGTAGCACAAACAGCCCAAATGATATTCACGTTCTTATTGATGAGGAGCAGAATATGATTGACAAGGGTGCATGATTGTATTTGCTAAGGATTGCTCCAGGATTTTACATCCCAAGATTGTTGCAATTTATTTGTTTCACATGTAATATTATTTCATTTCATAATTATTAATTTCAGAGACATTGGTTGTATAAGTAATTATGGGCAACTTCTTGTATATTCTAAATGTAAATGCAAATGCAAATTTTCCTTTATGCTGACTTGTCCATTCTACGCTTGTCTGCTAACTCTGAATGATACACACACACACATACACTTGAATTTGACTATCCTTTAAAGTTAACACTTGGGTTTTTAGAAAACGGGTCATATACTTAGGTCTTGAAAAGTCGGGGCGTTACAGCTAACCTCCAGTTTAGATGTCAAACCTCCTCCCTAACAAGTTAGAAAATCGTCTTCAGTTACTAATTATATACGAACTTGGTTGCATGGAAATAATCCACCTATACTGATGTATTTATGAGGCCTTGGCCCACCAAATGGACAACTGAGATCAACAAATGGGCCCCACTTAAAGATGGTGGGTTTTTTTATCACATCGAGAAAATAACACAGTCGATCATGGTAGAACTCCAACGAATGACAATCTGATGATCTGGTACGTATGAATGATGTGGATGGGATCAAAGAACACTGTGGGACCCTCTAGATGGACGGTGATCAATGTTTTCACTTAATGGGTTTATGTTTCAACTCGGAAAGGCAGTGGGAGAAAACTCAAGTTGTAGCTAAGGGAGCCCTAAGAGGGAGGGCTAAGATTCGCCCAAGATGGGTGGCTAGGATTTAGAGGAGCTTTCGTACATGGATCTCCAGGCTGGCAGCTAGACAACTTCTATTTTCATAATGTGCTGGTGTGTAACTCCATTGAACTCGTGTTGGTGCACATGTGAACGAGCTACCTTGTGCGCGATGGCTAGGGTGTCGGTCAGATGTTCGGCCCAAACATGATGGACGGTTCAAATCTTTGATTTGATTAAGGGTGGTGGCCGTAGTTCAAATATATTCATTGTTGGCGGGAATCCAAAAGGAATGACCTTCCTTCTTCAAGTATAGTCGGGTTAAACCCGGTTTGACCGGGCTCCCCGGTCCAGTGCACAACGAGTGTGCACCTTTTATGCACATGCACCACACAAAAGTGGGGTCCACCATGATGACTTCAATGAATCCTCTCTGCCCATTTTTTGATCAACTTGAATCAGGACCCAACCTAAAGAATGAGGTAAATCCAAAGTTTAGGTGGGCCACACCTTTAAAGCTTAGTCTATAATTGAGAATTTTTACTGATATGAGGGTCAGATTCTTTCCAAATTTGATTATCAACGTATCTAATGGTTCATAATCTTAATTAGGATAAATCTAATAGTCATTTATGCAGTTAGTTGCCCCTACATCTCAATTGAACAGGTGATCATGAGTTTGAATGGCTGATTTATCTCGGGGCAGTTCATCGATGGTCCAGAAGTCCCTTAGATGAATCCAATAACAAAATTTGATAATCAGGTCCATCACCGTAAGATATGAGGTATAAACCCAATGATTGTTGTCGAATTATGTAGTTGATCTACAATCTAAATGCTCGAATCTTGTGATCCATTAATGCAATTGATTCAGACTCCTTCCTCAATAATTATATATGTCCTAAAGACAATATAAGTAGAGATCTAACCACTGATCCCATGCTTAGAGGGTTAGATGGCTTGATCTATGGATGCAGGTTACTCCTAATGGTCGGGTTTAGGCTAGAGTGTGTGAATGTTCAATTGTGTTCATACTAAATTAGGTACTCATGGTAACATCCGAATACCAAAAAGTACGGGGTGTTATAGATATGGAAAATGAAAATTCAAGACATGATTGAGACTGTTGTTGATGTCTTAAATCTGTAAACAACAGGGTCTGTTGATGCCATCGACAGACCACTTGATGCGATCAGAAATTTCCATGTTTTATCGCTGCAATGTTTTAGTGTCTTACTCGATGACATCGAAGGTGTTCGATACCATTAGAGTTGGGCATTGAGTCAAGTCGGACTGAATTAGGGCTAACTCGATTCAATCCGGTTTTGAAATAGGCCTGACTCGAACTCGATCTGACTCGATACTGAGTCCAACATGCCTGACTCAATCCAAGTCCAATCTGGCTTGGACTGATCCGGACCAAGTCTGATCCGGTCAGAAGTACCGAATCAGGTCGAGTTGGCACTGAGTCGGATTGAAAGATGAGGGAGAGAGAGACCGAGAGAGTGGAGAGGAGAGAGAGCATGAGGAGTAGGAGGAGGGTGATGGTGGTGGGTGGTTGTCGGGCTTGGAAGATGAAGAGAATGAGGGAGGGAGAGAGAGAGAGTCGAGCTGTAACGCCCTAAAAATCGAGGGTCGAGCAAAGCTCAGCTCCCGAGTTCTAACGCATCACTTATGCAACATAGATAATGATGATTATGATGAGTACATTGAAACATGAATGAGATTAGACCAAAACAGCATATCATACTCCAGAGACAGTTAAATTACGCAAGCGGAAGACTGTAATAGATATATAAAATTTATAAACTGCTGTAAGTCTTCAGAGTATGAACATGTTACCAGGTTAAATATAGACATGTATACACCAAAAATAAACAAAATGAATATACATGGGTATTCTAAAAGTGTAAACTAAAGTATAATGGCGTCTAATCAGCAACCCTGTAATCCCGTCGATTAGAAGATGGTCTACATAAACCCGCCTGATAGCTTCACACAGGAGAAACCTTCCTCATCATCATAAAAGTCCAGCTCCGCTTCGTAAGCATTGCCATCATCTGAAACTAAGACAGGGTCTGGTTGGTGTGTACAAAACTGTCTCGTAATGTGGGAGTGAGTGATCAACTCAGTAGAATTATAAAGCAGAAGTTAACATGTTATTAACTCAGTCAAGCAGTAACAATAAAGCAGTACAATCAAACATTTCTAGATACTCTTATTAATGCAATGATGAAATGTATTCATGATGTATGCCCTCGTATACACTCCCTCGTGTGACACCATCTTACGGTCGCTGCATGCTTTCTTCCCTCTGTGCTCTTCAACCCGGGGCACATGCAGTGCGATGTTATGAGCATGATTACAAGTTTTTATTAGTCCTTTTTATACAGCAGGATTGGGAAACTAAGGTACCTCCCTTATATCAATACCCAATAATGATCCATTCTAGGGTCGTCAGTCCTAGTAAATCTCATACGATGTTGCGGTTCTAAGTCGCTGCAAAGGGCTCGTCACCTGATCAGTGCAGGCCTAGTTTATACTCTTGTTACTACGGAAGATTTGTTGCCTCCACGTAGATTCAAAGTATGCTCGAGGTCACTATAAAGGGCTCGTCACCTTATCAGTGTAGGCCGACAGCTCGAATATAGTGTCTCATACCACCGTATTCGGCTCACGAGCTTTGGTTGCTCACTGGTCACTACGGGGAGGCTCGTCGCCCCAGCGTAGGCCGACAGCTCAACCACAGTGTCCCATACCACCATGTCCGGCTCATGAGTCTTAGCGGATCGAGGTACCATGGTTTAATGGGGTTTCACTGGTGAGTTTGGTACCTTAGGTTCAAACATTGCTTCCATACATGGTGAACATACAATAGGCAAATCGGAGTACTTGACGAGCTTGACTAGTATAAGCGCACATCGAGCTGATCGACATGAAGTGCGTGAGCACTCCGTGTGGCCTAACCACTGTTGACAACCGTAGTACGACTCAGATTCATCGACACATCCTTTGTGGCAAAACAACCTCAGCCACAAAAACAGAATCTATTACCGATTGCCTGGACTACTTCATAGTCTCAACCACACTCAATACCAATAAGAATTCATGTTAGATAATCAAACAGTAAGTCAAATCTTACAACCATTCGAGGATTTTATGAAATATAATATAAACATGCATTCACCTATATGCATTTCATAGGTAATCAGCCAATATAATAGAAGATATACATAAAAGGATTTATACGCGTAGTTAAGGTAGTTGAGAACCTTATCTCAACGCCCATAGGTAGTACAAGTCACCAAATACTTACTCATACAAATATTTTATCAAACACTTATACTGCACATATTAACATTTATGACATATGTTGATTTGTGTCATATACTTGGACAAATCCTTCCAACAAGGAGTTATCACATATACAACCATCATGTACATGCATTCCATAGCCACGATAGGCACAAATCATGATTTCATCTTCATTCAGTCATTTCAACAAACACTTAGACTACACTTAATAACATACACAACGTATGTTAATATAACATGTATTAGGGCTAATCCTTTCGCTAAGGAGTTATTACATGCATAACTAGTATATACACATGGCAAACACACTTTCAAATTTTATATATAAACGGGACTTTCTACAAATACAAAGAATACGCTAAACTCCACATAGTTCGTATATAACTGAAATGCAAAATAGACATCGCATTTTGCATGTGAAATAGCATCCACATCAGGAATATATTATTAACCGATATTGAAAGCTTTGAAAACTATAACTTATACGTCTATAGTCCGTACCTTACGCCGGTAAAGGCATAACGGATTCGTTTTAAACACGTAGTCTTTGTCACCGGCAGGATGTCAACCTATAACATGAACTAGGTTAGCTATTTCATTATTTCAACTATTTAAAACCCTATAACAGATTAGGGGTTGAATTTCTTACCTAAGAACGGGATCGGTAGCACCAGTAGAGCGGTAAGGAAGTAGTGGTAAGGCACGTGAAGTGATGGGATTGAATCCTAGGGATGAACTCCAACTCTCTCTCTCTCTCTTTCTCTCTCTTTCCTCTCTTCTCTCTCCTAGGGTTTTCCAAATTCGTATGGAATGAGAGAGTGAGGGCCTAAGGCCCTTATATAGGCCTAAAACTGATGGAAATGGCCCCAGGGCCAAGGTATACTTAGGTTATAGCCAAAGGAGGCTTGTTCCGATCCAACGAAGCACTTCTAGAGGTGCCCTTTCTATGTGCGGTCGGACTTAAGCTCCTTGACTATGGATCTAGGGCGAGTTAAGTTTTCGGTCCGATCAGATTTACAGATTGACCGCGGCGGACCAGTTTCAGTTCGACGGTCACCGAAACTCGATCAGGGCCACAAGTACACTACCATGTATGGGAAATTTCTCCTGATCCAAGGGTTGGGTCAGATTCTGACGATCTGAATCCTTATATTCCGCCCACAAGCGACAAGTCTCAGATTACTTAAATTCAGATTTTATTTCTAAATATATTCACGTTTCTCACACACTTCACTTTAGGCTCAAGTTGTTCGTTTCTGGACACTATCTGGATTTGATTTGATATGGTAGTCAAGCCCAGCAAGGCGGTCATAATCGTTTAGTTTCACGGTAATCGAACTTTCGACGTGCGGTCCAGGTCCGATACGAAGTTTCAATGTACTCCCGAGAGCAACTGGGTAATGAGATTGATCCTAGATTAAAGGGTAATGTAGCGTCGATGATTCTGCAAGTTTTGGGTCTTGCAGATCATATTTAAAGTGATTAGTGAGAATTTCACAAGTAAACTAGTTTAGCACTAGCTAATACTCGCCTACTTTTTAAAGGATTTAGTCCTGTATGATTTATGCCTGAGGTGGTACTTGAGCCTTTGTAATTTGTATAGAAGGTAATTCAAGCTATTAATACTTGATTAAATTACGCCCTAATCACTGCAGAATAAGGTCTTAGGGTAGTTCTACGTCCAAGGACGTCCATTGCCAAGTTAGGAAAAATTCAAGGTATTACATGAGCTTTGAAGATGATGAGGATGGGGGAGGGGAGGAGAGATTTTAGGATCGGGTCGGGATAGGATGCGGCAGGTAGGGTTAGATAGTCGGGTCTAACTGGATCGAGTCGGGTCAAGTTACTAGGTAACTCGAACTCGACTCGGTTTGAGTTCGGATTGGGCGGATCCTGCTCGGTTCGCGCCGACTCACCCATTCAGTTTGGGTTAAGTCAGACAAGTTGAGTTAGCTGAATCGAGTCATCTGGTGCCCACCTCTGGATGCCATTGACAGATCGTTGATGCCATCGAAGTCCCATTAAAGGTACCATCGAGTGTGCGCTAAGAATTGTGTTGGTGTGGATTTGTTTCCTATTCCAACTGTGATGCTACATTATGCTATATATAGTGGGTGTAATCGAGTTTTTTAAAAAATATAAGAGGAGTTTTAGGGTTTATAATTCATTCATAAGGGTTTCAAAGGCATAACTTGAGTTTGTGGAGAACATTTGTGGATTGTTCGAATTGGTAATCTCTATCTCTTGTAATTTTTGCTTTCATAGTGCATACTCGTTGCTTTATGCTATGTTTTTTTCCCGAAAGGGTTTTTCCACGTAAAATTCATACTGTTTGTGTGTTGAATTTGGTTGTGTGATTGGTAGTACTTTGCTTAATTTGTCCATGTGTGCTTCTAGGGTTCCTCAACACCAACCTTTGTCAATCAACGTGGCTTTGATACCATTAAAAATATGTCACACTTTTGGACAATCTAAATTGTTATTAGTGTCGTCACGGAAAGGGGAAATGTCATGAGATTGACGACGCTTAGAGGCTGCTCATCCAAACTTTTTTTCATGATTTTTTCAATAATTTTTTTTTCTCAATTTTCTTATGTCTTTACAAGTGGATACCCCTCTATATAGCCTCCGATCCAACAATCAAAACAGCCAGATCTTCGACGCTCCTAAGAAAAATGGTCCCTCATCCGATGATAACGTTAATCACCATTAATAGTGAAATCTAATGGTAAAAAATGGATAACAAAATAATTATTATTTAAAAAGTATAATTAATTGTTAAAAATGAATATAAGAATTACTCGACTTACCAACTAATATAAGAGCTATGGGATGCAAATTGGTACTAAGAAAGAAAATAAAACTATAATGAACAATAGATAAATATAAAACAAGATTAGTAACTAAATGTTATACCTAACAAGATGAAATAGACTCCCCCATAATTAGATTTGTATCCATTAGAATATTAATGGCTATAACTGTCCATCCAACTTACAACAATATTAAACGGATGTTAAGACAACATTTATAGATGGAGAACTAAAATATGTGTGTATATATATGGTACATTATAATAAAAGGGAAAGAAGAAAATGTATGTTGATTAAAAAGTATGGTTGTATGACCTTAAATAAACATATATACAGTGGTTTATAACTTCTCACAACGTTGTCACCAAATATAATTTTATTCTCAATACATATAACACTTATGTATACTCGTTGGATAGTGGGAATTTATTTGTTGTCTTATCATCATACATTGATGATATTTTATTAACATATAATATCTTAGATAAATTTTCAAAAGTAAAACTAACTTAAAACTCAATTTGAAATGAAATATATTGATAAAGACTCATGTGTTTTAGAAAATTAAATAAGTGGAGGCAAAAAAAATGATAAATTGAATTGATCTTAACAATTATATCTTGAGAATGTCTTGAAAAGGTTCAAGGTAAGTAATTGTAATATATCCTTCCATATATAAATGATGAAATTGTCAAAAGATGTGGGCTCTGCTAGTGTTAAATGAATAATTAAAATAAAAGATAAACTTTTGTGCATGAACTGTATGTTTATACCTATCCTAGCGCAGTTCACGCAGTTAAATAAAATGCTACTACGTATCAGTACTATATACGAAAGTTAGGTGAAATATTATTCACGTCCCAAATATACCTTACGATCCCATTACTTTTGGCAACACGTTGCCTGCTAAAATTAAAATAGCTTAGAGAGGTGTGCGCGTCTGCGGTTAAGAAAAGTGCGATATTGTAAGAAGGCATGTGATCGTCCCATGAGTGGCATGTATGACTGAGCAATGTGCTCAATAAATTGTATAGAGCCACGCCTATGCCAGATCTTTCGCAATCTAGATTTGCACAACAAAGGCCGTGTCACACAATCACATCAGAAATGGAAATTTCCTAGAGATAATTGGTGCTTTCATGACGACTATGAAAGATTAAGAAATATACTCTTTTATAATTAAAATGAGACTAAGGGATGCAATGATGAATCTGAGCTTGATTGAGATATGATCCCGTAATCTTCAAGGATAAAACATGGACCAGCAAGAAAATCTCAATGTGGTAACCGCCATTCACAATATATATAAGCAGTTTTCAATGAAGAGCTCGAAGCACTAATCAAGCTAACACATAATCTCTCTCACAATGCAACATTGTCTATGTTAGTTTTATCTTGAGGTCCTAAACTTCTACCCAACCCCGTTGCGACAAGTTCAAAGTTTAGCATCACTTAACTCCATTACCGTCCAATGTTATCACTACACTATACTTAGGAGTGTAAATATCTATGACCACTGTCATCGGATCCTCGATCAACCAAGTCCATACTTTGAAGATCATACCAATCACGTCCTATAGACTACACCATGGTTGTCCTGTTCATACAGACAACCGTGGGTAATTTTCTTTATTTTCACTTCTTATTTTAATTTCTTTTTTTTATATTGGTCATACTTTTAAATCAATAAAATCGACAATCAACCTTTCTATTTGAAATTATAATAGTTAATTACTGCATTACTATGAAACCTGATGTCACGCCCTAGACTCGGTAATCGGACTCACAAGGAACCCGATGGCCGGTTCTGGCGGCAACAACCTCCGTAGTACCCCATTCTCGGCTTCCGAGGCAGGTTCCGATCCTGGGATCCTACAAGGGGGATTTTCATAACAGTGTAATCATTTCTAATACGAGTATACCCAAGATCACAATAAGTATATCTGCGAATAACAAGGCACACATCACAAAATCCACAAAGAATTTGAACTTTTACAGCTTTCAGAAGGTCCAAAGGGATATACATAAGATGATAGGAGAAGAAAAGGAAGATCAGCAACACTGGGTCCTCAAGCTCAACTCAACTCTGCGCTCTGCTACTACGACGCCTACTTAGGATCACCTGCACGTATTAATCGTGCATAAGCTTATAGAAGCTTAGAGGGTGGTGAAAGTGTGTGACAATAATGCATAGAAGAATAACAGGAGGTGTAAGGAGAGAAACATGCTCAATGAGAATATCACTATCCTTACCAAGACTTACTATGAATACGATACAATGAGTACTGGGCATCATACCAAGGCGATGCATGAAGGGGCTTACACAGCCAATGCTAATGCGATGCAAGTAATACCAGTGCTCATATCTAAACCACATATCAAGTACATTTCCAATTATAAGAAAATCATCGGGGTCCATTACACTATTGAACGACTACCGCTCTACAGACCCCGCACAACCAAACGAGCGTAAGAGACCTCACTACCCGTATATGGACAACCAATCGTCAAAAAGGTCTGACGGTAGCAGACCCATTTACGAGCTGGTCAGACTCAGCCTAGCAACGCCTCCTCACACCACGCAGGTAAGGCCACACTCCTATCCAATCGACTACACGACAGTGGGAGTCGCGCCCTAACGGTATAAGGCCCTCGTGCGCTCATATTTTCGCTCGGTCGTGGCGTTGGAGTAGATCCTTAGTATCATGGAAGTTTTGAAAATTTCACCCATGGGCATCCTATGCACCCGGTATACTCAAGTAATATTTTCGGTGTCCATACATACGACCACCCATGAATGTCCCTATGGAGGCAAGGCCCTGATGAAGCAAGGACGGTATCATCATGAAATGTGATGTCAATGCATAAGTCGTACATACAAATAATGCACAAGCTTCAGGCACTTAATATGCACAAGGGGAGAAACTTCATCCATCAATGACCACTATACAATGCAATCAATTCATACAGATGATGCATATGGGTATAATGATGTAAGTGTGCCACCTATAGAATGTATTTCTCCTTCCCAATGAGGGACAAGGACATGATCTATGGACAAGTAGTCTAAGGAGAAATGAAGTTCTTTTAGTGGGGGCCCAACAATTTGGGATGACCCACACAGGCTAGGGGAGTCCTAAAACCCCAAAGAGGAAACAGGCCTAACAAGGTCCAAGGTGGGCCTTTAACCACCTATAAAGTCCTTTTTGGCCTACCTTAGGGCCACCAAGGAGGACGTCTAACCTTAACTAGGTCCCAAAAAGGTAGCCTGTTACGTATGTAAAGAAAAGTCCAAGGCCCAATTAATCCATGGCCTAGTGGACCATACACTAAGCCCAATATATAGGCAACCTGGTGGGCCCTTAAGCAAGGTTAGGGCCCAACCATAAGGGTCATGGGTTCAATCATTGTGGTGGGCCTAATGGGCAGCCCATTATCCCAACATATGGGGAATCCTTATATTTAGCACAAGTAAGTTGGGCCTCACATCTCAGCTCAAGTATGGATTTATTATAGTGGGCAAGCAAGGACCCAACTACTTGCGTATTTGGCCCATAAGACCCTTCACAATGGCATGGTAAATATAGGATCCAAGGGTCTAACGGGCCTATCAAAAGTTTCAGCCCAACCAAGGCTATAAGGCCCATTAATTAACTAGAAGGCTAGCCCAAGAAGAATCCAATTGAAATGGGCCTTTAATCATGCACAGATTAAGCCCAAAAATAAAATTAAAAATGGTAAGATAACTGACTTAAATCCTCCTCAAATATAATGAGTCATACTGCCCAAAACAACATCTATAGGCAACAATTATTGGGCTCATTGCCTAATTCCAGCCCACCCTTTTTTTTTTCTGGGTTGGTTGGAATCCAACAACAAAAAAAATATTTTATAGTAAATGAAATTCTTGATGGCCCATGTGCATAATAGTGGGTCCTACTAGATGAGAGGAGAATGCACAACACACGTTAGAAGTGGGCCATGTTGCTAGAATACAGGCCCAACAACAGCCCAAGGTAGGGGTGTCCCATGGTGGGTAATCCTACAGGCCTGGGGATTTGGCTCAAAACTGATCCAAATTGTAGGCCACACCACGGTCAGTATAGGGGCCCGATGGCCCTGAAAATTTGCAGGGTGGTCCTTCCATGGGTGTGTGACACCTTCACAAAATTTTGTGATTTTTGGGTAACTAGAAGTATTTTAATTTATTTTTAGAAACAGTCTGTCCAGAAAATTGGACTGACCTGGACGTCCCAACGTAGTGGGCCAGTCTGGCCCTTATCACAGTGTGCAAAGGTATCTATTAACCCCAAAATTGTTTAAGTGTGTCCTACCATGGGTGGACCACCTCCCTGTAAATTTTCATAATTTTTGGATACTCAGAAGTATTTTAATTAATTTAAAGAATACAATCTATCTAGGGTGAAATATTGTTGGAATATAACTGTCATGAATTTGGGCCATCCAAATGGTGGGGTCTGGGCCACCCAAGGTCTCTCATTAAGTTTAAAATAAGGTGGCACCCAGAAATATGGCCCACCTTCTGAGAAAGTGTTTTTAAAATTTTATTTTTATGAGACTATGCTGCTGGACTGCACAACAGAAATTTTTGGCAGTCCACTATGTTGGCCCACCCTTTTGGATGCCCAAATGGGATCCATTAGCCCTGAAATTGTGCAGGTAGATCATACCATGGGTGGAGCACCTACCTATAAATTTTTAAAATTTTTGGATACACACAACTATTTTAATTAAATTCGAAATTACGGACTGTCTAGAAATTCTGCTAAGTGCAGAATTTTGGATAGACCATGATTGAGCACCCAATGGGGTGGGCCCTGGATGTCCAAAAATTGAGAAAATTAAATTTAAATCGTCTCTCATATATGCAGTACAAGGTAGGGTCCACCAAAGTAGCTCACCTGATCAGAAACTATTTTATAATTTTACATTTCCAAATTGCAACTTTGCTGGAATTACAACAGAAATTTCAGCAAATACCCATATTGGCCCACCCTTTTGGGGACCCAAATGAGGTCGATTGAGGCTGAAATTTGACATGCTTATAGGTGGGATATCCATATTCAAAAATCATATTTCATTTCATATACAATTTTCCACCAAAAGCCTCAAATCCTAGCCCCAAGTTGGCCCAAAATCTGTTCAGACAAATTTGGACAGCAACCTGTACTTGAAAGAAATTGAATATAAACATCATATAAGAAGGGATTTAACCCCCAAAAATTATGTTGTGGACTACCCTAGTGGGCCCCACAAATATCTAGACGTTCCCCATCATAAAAAACCCCTTGCATGTGCCCCATTTAGGTGGATTTTGGGCCACATGTCTAAGGACAGACCACCATAGACGTCCAACCTCCATGGATGGTCTGGATTTTTGGTTGGTCCACAAGGTGGGCCACACATGCATGATCAAAATGCTAATATCAGAAAAATAAAGGATCGGCCATGGGGGTAGGGCCCTGCCACTAATGGGCCCTCCCAAGATTTAATCACACCCATACAATTACTTTGATTACACATGAAACCATAAAACTATCACATGCATGGTTTATATCTACAATAGATGGTTGAGATGCATCCCAACATGATCTCTAAGGTCTAAATGACCTTGAGATGGAGATGATCATGAAATACATCATGATGGGGTCATTCATGTATTATGACATGCATGTAGGATGGGCCCATGGGCCACATCTATGGGGTCAAATGGGATCCCCACCATGGATTGGTGGGTCCCATATGATCCACAGAAGAATAAATATGAAGATTTAAAAGTGAAAAATAAATCAGGAAGATTAATAGTCACCCACCTTAAGATCTCTATCAAAACTCCACTCCATGCTTCTAAGGGTCCAAGGAAGCAAGATGAAGGGTTGAGATGTGATTTTAATAGATGGATGGGGAGAGAAATGGGAGATGAGGGGCTGAAATATTGCAAGGGGGTGGGATGTTGGAAGCTTGCAAGAGGGAGAGGGAGAGATAGAGAGAATGAGAAGAAAGAGAGAGGGAGAGGGAGGAGAAACCAAAGTTGCTAGGGTAGGATAGGTTTGGGTGGTGTGTGTAGTGTTGGTAGTGTAAGCTATGGAGGTTTAGGTGGTGTGTGTAGTGTGTGCTGAAATTTGTGCAAAAAGGGAGTGAGGCCACATGCACTACTCCAAGGTGGGCCACATGATCAAGATTAAGGGCCATAAAATGAAACGTACATAGCTTATGATTTATATATCGGATGGACGCACAAGACGTGTCATCGGAACCACAACAACGATGCGAACAAGATGGCATAAGTTTAGGGTCGATCCGAGTCGAGTCTATGTGATTGGACCTAAGGATGACCACAAACACAATATGAAGGTCGCGGGTCACCGGAATTTGACCGATAGGACCACGGGACCAAAACGAACGAGATGCATACTCACACATGACATGCACACATGAGAACTAGGGTCGGGTGTCACACCTGAGAACCACGATCATCGTTGAAAGAAAAGTCTCAATCTCAATGCAAAAATGATCATATTGAATGACTAACCTTCTCCTTCCAAATTATCTGATTGCTACAAATTGGTGGTTGTACGGTCAAGTCAGCCTTTATAGGTTTGGCACTACAATTGATTTAACGCATGGAGTTGCAAACATTTAATCAATTCAAGTCAAGTATAACTCTAACATGCCTGACACTATTCTAATCGCATACATTTCACCGAATACGAGCTATTTATTAACACGTATGGCTTTATGTCTTATTGAATAACAACGCCATAGAAAGTATAATGTAGACAATCATGTATTTCCTATGAGTTTGAAAACTAAATTATAATGGGCTAAGTCATATAAAATAATCAGTATAACCATAGATGATAAAAAAGATCATTATACGACATGATAAATCACATTAAGCCATGGATAATAGAAAAACAAATCTCATTTTATGGATATAAGATAAATGTGATAATCAATGATGCAACATAAGATTAGTAATAATATAACAATTTTAACAGTTAACTAATAGATCGAACCACTTGTTGGTGGAAGAATGTTTAATAAAGTCATCTCACCCATGATGCCTGAGTAGAAGATGCTGACACATACATGCAGGTACACATGTGTGTAGTCACATGACCCTATTTTATTTCCCTGATTGTTGAAAATGTCTCCCATAACAATAAAGATATACACGATCATACAATATAATGATTGAAGGCGGCTAGCTCCCCTATCTGTCAACGGGAAAAAATTCAAATGACTAAAATCTCATAGGTCCATATAAACGGGTATGACATGGTGATTGAATATATATATATATATATATATATATATATATAATGTGATGCGGAATCCCATGAAACCACATGGGACAAATTTTCATCTTGATCTAAAATTTTGGTGGGTCATAGAAAAGAGAAATGCAGATCAAGGGAGGAAACTGTTTTCATTTTTCTTGGTCTCACCAAAGTTCTGGATCAAAGTAAAAATTGGGTTGGGGGGTTTATGAGGTACGTCTTCACATGGACCATTCAAATTTTGGAGTCGCATCATATATGATGAGTTCTCAAAAAAGTTGGCACTGCCATTATTATTTTTTGTTGCATGATCCACTTGAAATTTGGATCTACATTATTTTCGAAGCCATGCTCTAAAATGATCTTAAAAAAAAAAAAGACAGGGAGAGTAGATAAAACACATTATGTTAGGCCTACAGAGTACCGTCCAACAGCTATTTGCTATAGACAGCCGCCTCCTTTTTGGACACCGATTGCCCAATGTTGCTGCCAGTGTCAAGGTCACTACTGGTGGTGTTATGTGGCCCCACAATAATGTATATGTTTTATCAATGCCATCCATCTATATTTTAGGGCCTAGTTGGCCGGGTAGGTTAGATGGGATTGGATGGTATTAGAGTGGATTGCACGGATTTCAAGGTAATGATGGTTGCGTCAATGGATTGGTGCAAGATCTATGGGATTGCTATATCCGGTCTGTTTGGCACGCCCGACCAATCCCAGGATTAAACCTTCTAATCCCTTTCAATCCCTTTAACCAAACATGTCCTAGGCAATTTTGAAGGGATTAGGGTGGATTGGATGAGATTTAAAGGTAATGATGGTGATGTCAGTGGATTGTCTTAAGATCCATGGGATTGCTATATCCCGGGATCAGGATCCCGTGTTTGTTTGGCACGCTTGGCCAATCCCGGGATCTATCTTCCAATCCCATCCAATCTGCCCGGCTAAACAGGCCCTTAAAGACTATTTTATGGTGTAAGGCAAAAAATGAGGTAGTTCTATATCTCAAGTGGACCACACCACAAGCAAAAAGGGATGGATGTAATGTTTATTTGCCATCCAACCAAATGATCAGCTGACGCATAACTGGATGAAGGGAAAACACAAATATCAGCTCCATCCAAAACTTTTATGGCCTCCCTAAAAGTTCTGTTTCTTTTTTATGAGTGGGGTTCAATTACCACTATTTACTGTGGTGTGATCCATGTAAGAATTGGATCTTCCTCATTTTTGGCTCTTGCCCCAAAATAATATGAAAAATTGGATGGACGACGTGGATCAAGTACATACATCACGGTGGCCCCGAAGAAAACCGTCTAGTAGCTACTGGCTATAGGAAATCCGTATTTAACCTAATACGACGTCCAGATGGATGGACGACCACGAAGAATAAAAAGGGTAGTGGATTGCCCATTGAGTAACTTAGTGTACTGAGTAAACTTTGCGGGTCCACCGTGATTTATATATTTTATCTACTCCATTCATCCATTTTAACAGATAATTTTAGTCTTTGATCTTAAAAATGAAATATATCCAAAGCTCATGTTGGTGTTGATTTTACTCAACTCATTGATTATACAAAATTTACTACATAACGCATGTTCACTTTTTAGAGGTTGGGTAATTAATTAGTATATTAAAAAAATGAAGTTGTATAACTAGATATGCGACAAATGTGGAGTAAATCATTTGTAATATGACAACGAATGAAGCTACATGAATTGATGAATTCGTAACTAACTCAAGATTAAAAGAATTCATTAAATAATTAATATATATTTATTGCGATGTTAAGCCACAATAACTAAAAAATAAGAAAAATGAATTACATACTTAAAATGTAAAATATATTGAAATACAATATTATTACGTATATGATGTCTTAAAAAATAACAAGATGTCATAAATTTTTACCATATAAATAAATATAAAATTCACTAAGGAAAGCTATAATTAATGAAATTAAAAAAAAATCATGTATTTTGTAACGTCTTGGAAAAATCCATACAAATACCCAAGTACCACCTCAGACAGAAATGACTCAGGACCAAATCCTTTAGAAATTAGACGAAATTAACTAAGTGCTAAACTAGATTAGCTGTGAAATTCATTTGAACCACTTTAAATACAAACTGCAAGACCTAAAACTTGTAGAATCCTTAATGCTACATTACCCTATAATCTAGGATCAATCTCTAAACCAGGTTGCTCTCGGGAGCACCTTGAAACTCCGTATCGAACATGGATCACACGTCGAAAGTCTGATTTCTGCGAAACTAAACAATTATGACTGCATTGCTGGGCTTGACAACCATCTCGGAAATCAAGTCTTAACAGTGTCCAAAAATGCACAACTAGAGCCCGGAGCGAAGTGTGTGAGAAATGTGAATATCTTTAGGAAATAAACTGAGACTTAAGTAAATTGAGTCGTTTCATTTGCAGGCCAAATCTAAGGATTCAGACTGTTGAAATCGGACCCAGTTACACCCTCAGATCAGAAATTTTTTTTAACACATGTCAGTGTACTTGTGACTCTGATCGAGTACCGGTGACCGTTGAACTGAAACTCGTCCGCCACGGTCGATCTGTAAATTCGATCGGACCGAAAACTTAGCTTGACCTAGATCCAATGTCAGAGAGCTTAAGTCCGACCGCACGCAGAAAAGGGGCCTCCAGAAGTGCTCTGTTGGATCGGAACTGTCCCCATTTGGTTATAACTTAAGTATATCATGGCCCAGGGGCCATTTCCACCGATTATGGGCCTATATAAGGGTCTTAAACCCTCTCTCTCCATTCACATACGAATTTCTAACCCTGGGTGAGAGAAGAGAAAAGAAAGAGAAGGGAAGAGAGAGAGTTATAGTTGGTTCTTGGGATTCAATTCCGACGCTCCACGTGCTTAACCACTATTCTTGTATCGCTATACAGGCGATTCCGATGCCGTTCTTGGGTAAGAAATCCTAACCCTAACTTGTTTTGGAGATTCAAATAGTAGAGATGATGAAATAGCTAACCTATTTAATTATGAAGGTGACCGTCGTGCCATAGACAGAGACTTGTGCTTAAACCGAGTCCGTTACTCGTTTACCGGTGAAAGGTGCGGACTATAAATGTTTAGGTTATGGTTTTCAAGGCTTTCAATGTCAGTAATGATTTATAACTGACTTGATTGCTATCACATATGCTTAGATACGATGTTTCCCTTATATTATACATATGTATGAACTATGTTGAAATATATGCATTTTATGTGTTTGTTGAAATGTTTGTATGAGTATAGAATTATGATTTGTGCTTGCTGTGATTTATGTTTGAGGATACCCGATGGTTGTACGTGTGGCAACTCTTATGTGGAAGGATTTGCTACGATATGCGTTTTAACTAGTTTATTACATGTGTGTAATATGTGTAATCTAAGTGTTTGGTAAATTGCTTGAATGAGAAAATGCTTGATGCAATGTACCTAATGAGGGTGTTGAGATAGGATTCTTAATTCCCTTATACATAGTTAGAGTTTTCTTTATGTAACCTATTTTTACTACTATGTGATTTACTGTTGAAATGCATATGTATGCTAACATGTACACTATGTGTTCGTTGAAATACTCGAATGAAATTTATATCTGATTTCAGTTGTCACATGCTTTTTGGATTACTATATGTGAATGCTATTGTTTGGAATGTGATTGGGGCTACGATATAGTCTAGGTAATCGATAATTGTCTGAGCACGGTGGTTGAACTGCGTAACCACGATGGACACGCTTGATGAATCCAAGTCGTATGCTGCTTGTCAGCAGTGGTTAGGCCACGTGGAGTGCTTACGTGCTCCATGTCGATCGGCTCGACGTATACTCGTACCAGTCGAGCTTGTCAAGCAACTCAGTTGACCCGATGTATAAATGCTACTGCTTGAATCTAAAGTACCAAACTCACCAGTGAAAAAGCTCGTTTAACCTTGGTACCTCGATCCGCTAAGACTCATGAGCTAGACATGGTGGTATGAGACACCGTGGTCGAGCTGTCGGCCTACGCTGGGGCGACGAGACTCCCCGTAGTGACCAGTGAGCAACACCGCCTCGTGAGCTGAATACGGTGGTATGAGATATTGTATTCGAGCTGTCGGCCTACGCTGATCAGGAGACGAGCCATTTGTAGTGACCTCGAGCATACTCTGAGACTGCGTTGAGGCGACGAGTCTTTCCATAACAACTAAAGTATAAACTAGACGAGCCCTTTACAGTGACATGGAATCGCAATATCGTATGAGATTTGCTAGGACTAACGCCCTATAATGGATCATTGTTTGGGCATTGATATAAGGGAGGTACCTTAGCTTCCCAACCCTGCTGTGTGAATAAACCTAAGTAAGAACTTGACTAATCACATGCATGCACCATATTACATATGCCGTTGGCGTAGTAGGTCAAGCATTGAGGAAGTGTTGCATGCCGTGATCGTGAGATGAAGTCGTTGAGAGAGCGTAGGCGAGGGCATGCATCATTATTTCATATCATTCTTGCATTAACAAGAGTACTTAAAATATGAGTGTTGTACTGCTTTACCATTACTACTTGACTGAATTGATACCAGGTTAACCTTTGCTTTATAGTTCCACTAAGTTGATCACTCACTCTCACATTTTGGGAGTGAGTGATCAGGACATGACTCATTATTGCATTAACAAGAGTACTTAGAATATGAGTGTTGTACTGCTTTGCCATTACTGCTTGACTAAATTGATAACATGTTAACATTTGCTTTATAGTTTCACTGAGTTGATCACTCACTCCCACGTTTTGGGACGGTATTGTACACACCAACCAAACTCTGTCTTAGCTGCAGGTGATGGCACAGCCTACAAGGTGGAGCCAGACTTCGAGGACGACGAGGAGGCATTCTCCTACATGCAGTTTTCAGGCGACTTCATGTGAGCCATGTCCTGATCGATGAAGATTTCAAGGATGTTGACTAGATGCCATTACACTTGCTATTTTGTCTTTTTGAAACACACATGTATATTCATTTTTTGATCCATTTTGGGAAATATACATGTATATATTTAACCCGGTAACATGTTCACTCTCTAGAGACTTACAACAGTTTATGTATTTTATATATCTATTACAGTCTTTCGCTTGCGAAATTTAACTGTCTCTAGAGTATGATATGCTGTTTTGGTATAATCCCACTCACGTTTGATGTACTAACACGGATAACAATTAATCATCATTATCTATGTTGCATATGTGATGCATTGGAACTCGGGAGTGAAGCTTATGCTCGACCCTCGATTTTCAGGGCGTTACATATTTCCTATGAGTTTGAAAACTAATTTATAACGGGCCAAGTTATATAAAATAATCAGTATAACTACAGATGATAAAAAAAAATAATCATTATACGACATGATAAATCACATTAAGCCATGGTTAATAGCAAAACAAATCTCGTTTTGTGAATATAAGAATGTGATACTCAATGATGCAACATAAAATTAGTAATAATATTACAACTTTAAGAGTTAACTAATAGATCGAATCACTTGTTGGTGGACATAATGTTTAATAAAGTCATCTCACCCATGATGCCTGAATAGGAGATGTTGACACATACATGCAGGTACACATGTGTGGTCACATGACCTTATTTTATTTCCCTGATTTTTTAAAATGTCTCCCATGACAATAAGGATATACACGATCATACATTATAATGATTGAAGGAGGCTAGCTCCCCCTATTTGTCAATGGAAAAAAATTCAAATGACTAAAATCCCATCGGTCCATATAAACAAGCATGGCATGGTGATCGAATATATATATGTGTGTGTGTGCGCGCGCGCGTGTGTGCGTGCATGCACACCTTTGTACATGTGTCATGAGCGTATAATCCAAACGGTCCATGTCATGTGGAATCCTATGAAACCACATGAGACAAATTTTCATCCCGATCTAAAATTTTGGTGGGTCATAAAAAAGAGAAATGCAAATTAAGGGAGAAAACTGTTTTCATTTTTCATGGTGCCACCAAAGTTTTGGATCAAAGTGGGTCATGAGGTACTGCTTCACATGGACCATTCAAATTTTGGAGTCAAATCACATACAATGAGTTCTCAAAAAAGTTGGTGCTGCTATTATTGTTTTTTGTTGCGTGATCCATTTGAAATTTGGATCTACATTATTTTCGGAGCCATGCTCTGAAATGATTGAAAAAAATTGACTGGGAGAGTAGATAAAACGCATATCATGTTAGGCCTACAAAATACCGTCCAGCAGCTATTTACTACACGCAGCCACCTCCTCCTTTTTGAGCCTAATGTTGCTGCCAGAAGCAAGGTTACTACTGGTGGTGTTATGTGGCCCCACGATAATGTATATATTTTATCAATGTCATTCATCTATTTTTAAAGATTATTTTATGGTGTAAGGTAAAAATTGAGGTAGTTCTGGATCTCAAGTGGACCACACCACAAACAAAAAAGGAATGGATGTAATATTTATTTGCCATCCAATCAGTTAATCAGCTGACGCATAACTGGATGAAGGGAAAGCACAAATATCGGTTCCATCCAAAACTTTTATGGCCTTCCAAATTTTATTTTATTTTATGAGTGGGGTTCATTTACCATTGTTCACTGTGGTGTGATCCACGTAAGACTTGGATCTTTCTCATTTTTGGCTCTTACCCCAAAATAATATGAAAAATTGGATGGACCGCGTGGATTAAGTACATACATCATGGTGGACACAAAGAAAACCCTCCAGTAGCTATTGGCTATAGGAAATTCGTATTTAACCTAATATGCACGTACAGATGACAACGGTTAAAAAGGGTAGCGGTTTGGCCACTGAGTAACTTAGTGTAGTGAGTAAACTTTATGGGTCCACTGTAATTTATATATTCTATCTACTCCGTTCATCCATTTTAACAGATAATTTTAGTCTTTAATCCCAAAAATGAAATATATCCAAAGCTCAAGTGGACCTCACCATGGGAAACAGTGTAAATTGAAATTCTACCATTGATTTTTTTTTTTTTTGTGCCACAAAAGTTCTGAATCAAGATGTTATTTTGTTTTTTCCCCTAAATCCGTGTCTGTGTGATCTTACGAACAGGTTGGATGACAAATAAACATTACTTTGAGCACTAGAAAGATTTCAACGGTGGAAGTCATTACTCCCACTGTTTCCTGTGGTGTGGTCCACTTGAGCTTTAGATATTCTTTAAAATTGGGATCAACCAGTAAAATGACCTGGAAAAGTATATGGACGGCGTAGATACTACATACATTCACAGTGGGCTTAACCGAGTTTACTCAGTACGATAAAAGCTCACTGAATAATTCAGTACACAATCCGATTTTATAAAAAACATACATCACATCACGTTGGCCCACATCGACACACCACCGCTGGGGTGTTGTGTTGGCAACAGTTCCGACGTTGGAGAGAGCAGAGACACGTCGTGCTGTGACAACCTCAATCGCAGAATCACCGAATAATTCAGCCCACCTGATGGAAAGATCTGATCTCCCACACGTGTCCATGCAAGTACGCGTGCCTGTGTATGGAAGGGTTGGAAATAATATCGACGGCAGGGAGTGAGAAGAAAGTTTCAGGCGGGAAAAATCTCGCTTTTAGGTCCCTCTCTCTCACCCTCTGAAACTTCTCAGCTTCCCATCTTCTCTCCATTTGCACTATCTCACCCTCGAAAATCTTCCCACATCTCTCCTCTTTTCTTCAAATTCTCGCCACTTCTTTCAAGGCGCGATTTTCCCGCGCTTCTCACCATGTCCGGGGAACAAAAGCGCGAGAGAGGGAGGGCGAGGACGACGGTTTCCAACACCGGCGAGGAAGAAGGTAGCTCGGCTGTAGATCCTGTCAGTGGAGATCTGGCAACGGTCTCGATACCTCCTCCGTCCGAGGATCAGCTCGCACGGCTTCGGCTTCGGGAGCGCTGGGAGCTGGCTTCTGTTCTCCATTTCTTACATGTAAGTTTCTCCACTTCTACAAACTCTCTTTTGTCGATTTTATTGGATTTTCATCCCTTCGATCCTTTTCCTCCATTTATTCAGGTTTTTCAGCCGATTATTTGGATCGATTCGGAGATTTCAGCGGAAGAGATCGAAACGGCTCTCATTACGCCGAACAATACGCTGGCTGAGCTTCACATTGCCCTTTTGAAGGTTTTTTTTTTTTTTAAAAAAAAATAATTCTATAAAAATCTTTTTGCCTGCGTTTGATGTGTTGATGATATTCACTGAACTTGACTGAATCTTGTCGTGGAAAGACTCTCAAACTTGCATTTTTGTTAGAGAAATGTAAGGGTTTGTGAGGAGAGACTGAAGATGCGATTTGTGGCACATGTGTGCATGATTTGGGCCGTTCATCGGCCAGGGCACACCGTGAATATGCTCTGGCCTGGAAATTGCGCTTCTCTCTGGCCACGTATACACGTAGAATATAGACTGCTGGTCATAGTTATTTTTTCAGCCCACTTCTTGTAATTTCTCAACATTTTTTGGCATTTTGCATTCTCTGTCCTGGCAAGGTTTATAAATACTTCGATTTCTTTTGTTTCGCACATGCTCCCATGGGTTTACCCTAATTCATGTACTCGTGAATTGCAAGTGGCATTTGAGATGCTAGCATGGTTCCCCATTGCACATGTGGCAATTGAGACTGTTGATATGGTTGGTGGATGGACTGTCAGCAAACACCCAAGTGTTTGGTATCTGATTATCATGGGCTTTTCCCATTGAATGTGGATTGTTGCTTATTTTGCACTCAGCTTTGAATTAACTGTCCATTTGCAGCTAGTGATTGGATGATGGTTATCATAGTCCAATATATTGAAGGGTGCGGTGAAGTCTGATTAACTCCTTCCCTAGCTAACAATTCTACCTCAGAATTAGCGTCGTGCCACCATGCAAAAGATAATCTTAACCTTGCTTCACTAGGATTTCTGCTATGGTCTGAGGAAAGTTTATGGAGGATGCCCATTGGATAACTGGAATGGTCCAGAAGATCACTTTTATTTTTTGGGTCATGGCCCATCTACATGATGGAATGGGAAAAAAGACCCTATCTTCATCACCATGCAAAATTGCCGTGGTCATGGTAAAGATGCTTTTTGCGCACTTCATGAAAATTCATGAAGCATGGATCGTAGGTGTATACCTTAGAGCATCTTCTTAGTCCTTACCATGGCAATTATGGTATTTCTTTTAATGTGTCCCATACTTTTGAGGATCTTCGCCTACTAAGAGGCTGATTTGAACTGATGTCTATTGGCAATCTTTCACTTTCTTAGTCTGTGGGTGTTCTCATGGCCTTTAGAATGCATAAAATGATGTAAAGATGTCATCAGACTCGCCACTAGAAATTGTTTGGGTCATACTTGTCTGTCAAGTCTATTTGATTTCTTTCATTCTCAGATGAATAGATATTCTCTCTTTCTCACTACCTTCCAAAAAAAAAAGGAAAAAAAAAATTCTCGTTTTCCTTTCTTTATGCATGGACGCAGTGTTCAAAAATATTGAAAAATTGCATAACATGCATGGATGTTTTATTGCATTAAAAATTATCAGGACTTCTAATTTTCACCCTATATCACTATTTTGTAACCCTTAAGGCCTGTTCGCATTCATGGATTTTTGTGTGTGTGTGTGGAAAATGGTCTTTTAAAATAAAAATAAAAATTTAGAAATACCATTTCCAAGAAAACAATGATAAATGAAAAGCCGTTTCCTTTGCTTGTTTTTCAACAAGATTTTCTTGAATATTTTTTCTTAATTTCCAAATTCGTTGTTTTGGACAAAAAAGAGGAACTTTTCATGAAAATTTTACTTGAACATGGAAGGTGACACCTATGTGCTGAAGATGAATTGTGGCACGTGTGTCACATTGTCACACGTGACATTCACATATTTGAGACATTGACACACGTGGGATGCTTGAAGATTGATGGTGGCACATGTGGCGCATGTGGAGTACTTAAAGATGGATTGCGGCACATGTGCCACAATAACGCGAGGCACATTTGTACATGTGGGCACATTGGCACATGTGGGGCACTTGCAAGTCGTTGGTGGCACATGTCGCATATGTCACACATTGGCACATGTCAAGCATATGAAGTGCTTAAAGATGGATGGCGGCCATGTGACACATGTGGCTCAATAGCCCAGGTAGGGCATTTGAAGATGAGGGTGGCACATGTTGTAAATGGCACATTGGGTGTGTAGTTCATTAAAACATGTCATTAAAAGATGGGCGACATATGTGGCATAATGGCACTTGTGTGGCACTTTAAGATGGATGGTGGTACATGCTGCGCATGTGGGGCACTCGAAGTTGGACAATTGCACATGTGGGGGGCTTAGAAAATGGGCAGTGGCACATGTGACTACCTTGCGGGTCACTTATAAAAACGTGGGTCATTTTTCTTTCATTCCCTCAGTTTTTTTGAAATGACATTTCTTAAGTTTGGGCTAGGAAATGAAAAAGGGGAAGTTTTTAGGAAATGAGAGGGAAATGGAAATAGTATTTCCAAGAAATTTACAAAAAGAAATAATGAAAATACTTTTTTCATGGAAATGATGTTTCCTTAATCTATATTTCAACAAATCCAAACATGCCCTTAAATCATATGAAGTGTGAAGTTTTATATTTTATTGAAGGAAATAATTGTATTATACATGTTAAACTAACCTCAATTGTGATTTCTTTTCAGTTTTTTTTTCCCCCCCAAAGTAATGAAATCTTGATGAATGTATCAACCTAAGTATTGATTGCAACAATAGTATCAGTCAGTATATTGGCTCACCTAGTGGGTTGATATGATATGCAAGACTGAAAAATACTTCATTACATTCAAATGGTCATGGATTCTAGTTCTTGAAATTAATTCTCCGTAATTTGCCCTTCTGATATGAGTTATAGCTACTTTTCTTTGTCCTGTCGGTACCAATATATTGACAGAGATGGAATGAATGTTTGCCAGGGGATACCACCTGTCAGCAAAAACTTGACAGGCTCTGATGCATGGGTGACAGTAGTCTGCAAGAAAATTGCGACTTGGTGGCGCTGGGTACGTCACTCTGATGAAGTTTTCACTGCTATAAAAATAACTAATTGTTTTATTGGCTGTTGCTCATATAAAGCCTTCTTTGCTCAGGTGGCTGAAGGGGAGGTTCCGCTCACTGTGGCTCGTGGGTATGTGTGGAGAACTTCTGAAATTGAGACATGTCATTGACTATTTTTCTTCTCTGCAACTTGAGAGTACAATTGGAGGCCTAAAGGTTTTCCGTCTTCCTTGCTTGTGCAGTGAGGAGATATCGAGATACAAGGAACTTGATCCGACAATTCGGCTGCTGATCCTAAAAGCACTTTGTGAAATCCGTGCAGAAGTATATCGACCAGTCTCTTCTTTGTCCGCATCTGTTCTATTGTTGATGAATGTTGCCTATGTTTCAAAGTAGATGAAGTATGAAGTCACTAATTTTCCATTTCTATTTCTTTCCTGCAACCTTGAGAATAACCCCTTTCTTACTCACAGCAATATGATATACTGAGGTATATTGATGATGCACTGAAATGTGGAACCCAGCTGTCTACCTTTCGTAAGGATAGGATAGGTGGAGATGGAAATGGAACTGCATACTGGTATTTTTCCTGGGTGTGAAACAGTAGTTCTATTTGATGTGTTGTTTCAATGTTTTCAAATATGATTGACTCGCTGTGTGCCCCATGCTAATACCTACCCTGTTTTTTTATTTTTATTTTTAAAGGTATGATGGAGATTCAGTTATTGGTCATCGGTTATACCGGGAAATAAAAAATGTTGAATTCAAGCAGAGATTAAAAGGGAGCGGTAGCCTAGTACAACCAACGACCAGTTTTCAGTGGGAAACCCTTGCGACTAACCTTGAGGAATTTCGGGAAATATCAGTAAGGTTCTATCCTTTCTGCTCTTTATGCCTCCTAAGCGACCTTCATTCACCTTTTTTCTTCTGATTCTGGTAGGATGAACTTTCATCTAGCAAAGTTAAGTTCGAATCTGCAGTCGGGGAAGTCATTAAAAATGACATCATGCCGACTATTGAGAAATTTCAAAAGGTGAATTTACAATATTCCCCTTCTTTAGTCTATAGAGAGGCCCTGATAGTTCCATTTAGATTCTTAAGCTGATGCTAATTTTCTTTACATTGGCATGCAATGCTTAGATGTAATGTGATTGACAGATTACATCTTACGATGTTATATTTTCCACAGTATCAGTTGTTCATTTAAGATTATGCCTCTTGTACCATGACAGAAGAAAGAAAGGGCACTGAAACGACAACAAAGGCAAGCAATGCAGTTGGATGATTTTCTTTATCCTCAAGGACTTGGAAACAAGCGCACCTGTCGTGATCGCAGACCTGTTAGTTACACATTTGGTATGATCCGTTATTTCCTTGCCTATGATTAAGCATTCCATTGGTTATGTATATCTACGTTTCAACAAAAAATGCTTGTATGCACAAAAAACCTCAAGTTTGGCAGGGTAAATGCGTTAAAGGGACACAATTTTAGTGGACGGTGCGGCTACAGTTGGTGGTGAACTTGCTTTGGGGAAAAAAAAAACGTATTAGTTACAAAAAAAACCTCCAAATATTTGATATCTTTTTGTTTGAATGAGATCTCAATTCCAGCTACGGTTTCATTAGATATCTTACAGCTAGAATCCCTCTCTTTTCCAATCTGGTTCCTCCACCACCATGAACCCTGGTTAGAGTCAAGCATGATGGAATGTCTAATGTTTTTATTTTTTTATTTTTTTTCACCTGGAGAACTAATCAGATTTTTGCAAGCGGAATGAACAGGGTGTGCTTTGGAAGAAGCGATCTTATTATATGATGTCATAGTGTCAAAATAAGAAACTTGGAGTTGTTTTCATTTTATTTTATTTTATACTGTGGCCAACCCTTGGTCCATTTCCACTCTTCCAGCAAACCTATGTGTAGTAATACTCATATGTGCAAGACCTTGACTCAAAAAGATTTACTTTAGGTGTCTACATAGTGATATGCAAAATCTTAAATAAAAAAAAGCGAGGGAATGTTTGGTTTTTTGGGGGGGGGGGGGGGGGGGAGTTGCCTAGCATGGCAACCCTCTCCGTTGCTCTTTCCATTGTTTTGCCTTTTATCATTAATTATTATTACTATCATCATGATCATCATCTCATTGATGCAATGTTTTAGAAGATGTTTGTAGGCCATGTGATAAAGGGGAGCTAGTCTTAGGAATTTGGAGGTAATGGACTTCGAATTGTTAGGCTAATGGGTTTGGAGATTTGGGCGTGGAAGATGGTTGTTTGTGGAGACTAGAGAGGTGGTGGGTAGGAAAAATGGGGTGGAAGAAGGGGGTAGATGGATCCGGTCATCTTCGTTGTACATGGCTTCATTTCTTTGGAAGTCGGTGGGAGTGTTAAAAAATATTGTATGGGAAGGGGTTGTTTTTTCTTAAAGTAATGGAAAGAAGATTAGGTTCTGGGAGGATATCTGGGTGGGGGAGCAAAAGTTGGGGGCAGTTTTTCCTCGTCTAGTGAGGATTTCGTTAGAGGGGAATTTAAATGTGGAGAGGTGTTTTAGTGTTCAAGGGGAAGACGTTGTTTGGGCTGTCTTGTAGGAGGAATTTAGATGATGAGGAGTTCAAGTAGATGGTTAACTTGTTGGTTTTACTTTTCAAGATTTGGCCAATGTTATCGGAAGATGACACAATGGTTTGGTTAAAAGAAAAGTTTGGAAAATTCGTGGTGAAGTCCTTTTTCTCTATCATTAGTAGTGGCGTTGTGGCCAAGGTGTGCCAAAACGGTTACGTATCGGTCGTATCGGCCGATACGTAACGGTAACGGTACGAGCCAATACGCGATACGGGGTCGTATCGGCCGATACGATTTTTGTACCGATCGACGCCGACACTCAGATCGGTCCGATACGGGCGTAACGGTCGACCCGTAACGGGCTTACCCGTAACGGTCGAAAAACAGTCATTTTTTTTTTTCCATTTTAAGTTTTTTTTTGCTGTTTTTTTTCAAATTTCTTGCTTCCAAACTACTTCTCACCCCTTCTACTACCAATTTCGACCAACCTTGGTTGGATATTTGAGATAAAAACACATTGTATTGCGGCTTTTGTTGAATCGAAGCTCGGTGGGCCATTTTTCAGAAATTCCGAATTCGTTAAAAATAGGTATTTATACTTTTTTTAACGTGTTTTGCTGTTTTAATCATGACATATGATGTGTTAATCATAGTAGAACATGTTAATGTGCATTTTTCAGATTTGGGGTGCCATTTAATATTTTTTAAATATTTTTTTCTATTTACGCATGTATTTTTACCCGTTTTAAAAAAATTCGAAAAATCAATTTTTAATGGTTGTTTTACTGTTTTAATCATGCCATATGATGTGTTAATCATATTAGAACATATTAATGTGCATTTTATAGATTTGGGGTGCCATTTAATATTTTTTTATTATTTTTTTTTCTATTTACGCATGAATTTTGAACCTTTTTTTTAAAATTCGAAAAATCAATTTTTAATGGTTGTTTTACTGTTTTAATCATGCCATATGATGTGTTAATCATATTAGAACATATTAATGTGCATTTTACAGATTTGGGTTGCCATTTAATATTTTTTATTTTTTTTTTCTATTTATGCATGAATTTTGAACCTTTTTTTTTAAATTCGAAAAATCAATTTTTAATGGTTGTTTTACTGTTTAATCATGCCATATGATGTGTTAATCATATTAGAACATATTAATGTGCATTTTACAGATTTGGGGTGCCATTTAATATTTTTTATTATTTTTTTTCTATTTACGTATGAATTTTGAACCTTTTTTTTTTAAATTCGAAAAATCAATTTTTAATGGTTGTTTTGCTGTTTTAATCATGCCATATGATGTGTTAATCATAGTAGAACATATTAATGTGCATTTTACAGATTTGGGGTGCCATTTAATATTTTATTATTATTTTTTTCTATTTACGCATGAATTTTGACCCTTTTTTTTTAAATTCGAAAAATCAATTTTTAATGGTTGTTTTGCTGTTTTAATCATGCCATATGATGTGTTAATCATAGTAGAACATATTAATGTGCATTTTACAGATTTGGGGTGCCATTTAATATTTTTTTATTATTTTTTTCTATTTACGCATGAATTTTGACCCTTTTTTTTTTTAAATTCGAAAAATCAATTTTTAATGGTTGTTTTGCTGTTTTAATCATGCCATATGATGTGAAAATCATAGTAGAACATATTAATGTGCATTTTACAGATTTGGGGTGCCATTTAATATTTTTTTAATATTTTTTTCTATTTACGCATGAATTTTGACTTTTTTTTTTAATTCGAAAAATCAATTTTTAATGGTTGTTTTGCTGTTTTAATCATGCCATATGATGTGTTAATCATAGTAGAAAATGTTAATGTGCATTTTACAGATTTGGGGTGCTATTTAATATTTTTTTTTGTATTTTCGAATTAGTGACTTTATATTTTTATTTGCTTATATTGGACAGGTTTTGGAGCTTCTTAGGGTTTAGTATTTTAGTTAGAAGATAAAATCATCTTTATTAACATAGGTCATACAGACATACACTCATCTACCTAAACTTAAAGAAATGTCTGGGTCTGGCCAACAACAAGTGAGGATATTGGATGACAACATTGTGAGAGGGTTGGTGGTACTAGGCACCAAATGAAGTGCAAGTATTGTGATAGACATGTGACTGGTGGAATTACCCGTCTCAAACAACATTTAGCATATCGAAAGGGTTAAGTGCGCCATGTGCCAGAGTACCGAGAGAGATAATGCTTTTAATGCAAGCTAGTCTGGATGAGTCGAAGGGTAAACGTGTTGCTGTACAAAAGAAGAAAGATGATATTTTGGATGCAGCTCGACAGGAGGTGTTTGGTCCTGAATATATGAGCGTTCGTGATGAAGATATTATTGATTCTGACGAAGATTCAGATCGGGAATTAACTATAGCTAGGAGAGAGAGCTTGCGTATAGCTCGTGAAGAGGAAGAACGTCGCCGCATGTTTGGCACGCATGGGTCAGTGCGTGATACAGGGGGGGGGGGAGTGGGAGTGGGAGTGAAGCTGGAAGTGCAACTGCTTCTGTAGGTAGGACTGAGGGTCGGGGGGGTAGGTTTGGTGAATTACGACGTATGTTTGAGAGCCGACGACAGACATCTTTACTTGATGCCCCTATACGTGAAGATGAAGAAGTAAATGAGCCTAAGAGACCCTCTATTGATCCAATCCTGTTTAGGAAAGAATCAACTAAACAAAAAAAATAAAACAAATGTGGAGTAGAACTTCCGTTGAGAAATTAGGTAGAGCAGCAGCAAAATTATTTATACATGCTAACATATCTCCTAACGCGGCCAATTCTCCATATTGGCAGGTGGTAATTGATGCAGCAGCAGAAGCAGGTGAAGGAATAAAAGCTCCCACGGCTAAGGACATTAGGGGGAAATGGACAAATGCAGAGTATGCGGATGTGAAAGCATACATGGCTACCTTTAAACCTGTATGGCAAGCCAGAGGATGCACAATTATGTGTGATGGTTGGACTGGCCCAACCAGACGCAGCATGATCAACTTCATGGTGTACTGCCACTTAGGAACTATATAACATAAGTCAATTGATGTGTCAGAGGCAACAAAAAATGCTACTTATATTAATGAAGTAATGGATAAAGTTGTGGACGAGATTGGAGAGGAGAATATAGTGCAGATTGTGACAGATAATGAAGCAACATATAAGCTTGCAGGACATGTTAATGGATAAGAGAAAACATCTTTTTTGGTCACCATGTGCTGCCCATTGTATTGATCTTATATCGAAAGATATTGGGAAGAAGAAGAATGTTAAGGAAATGGTCGAAAGGGCAAGGGAAGTGACGACGTTTATTTACAACCATAATCAAGTAGTCGCAATAATGAGAAAGTTCACGAAAGGACGAGAGTTGTTGAGGCCTGCGGCAACTAGATTCGCAACAAACTTTATAGCATTAGAGAGTTTATTCCAGCATAGGGGAGAGTTAAGTGAGATGTTCGCTTCCCGAGAATGGCTCAACACAAAACATGGGAAGAAGACATCAGGGACATCTGTCGATGTTGCGAACACCATACGGGACAACAAATATTGGAAGAAGGTTAAGGCGATCCTAAAGGTGATGGAGCCACTGATGAGAGTACTCCGTCTTGTTGAAACCGATGAAGCACCTACCATGGGCTTCCTATATGATGCCATGGATAAGGCAAAACTTGCAATTCAACGTGATTGTAGAAGTTGGGAGACTTATTGGAAGATGATCGATAAGAGATGAACAAAGCAACTCCATCACGATCTTCATGCAGCAGGTTGCTACCTAAATCCTAGGTATAGATATGCCCAATCATTTGTTGAGGATGATGAAGTTCGTGTCGGGCTAAAAAATGTGATAAAGAGATTAGAGCCTGACTTAGATCTGCAAATAAAGGCGTTAAATGAATTAGATACATTTGGAAATCGCCTTGGTAGCTTTGGAGATGCTCTTGCACAGCATGCAGTATCTAGGTTGCAACCGGCCGAATGGTGGATTAATTTCGGAGAGAGTACGAAGGCTCTCCAAAAAATTGCAGTAAAAGTTTTGAGCCAGACAACGTCTTCCTCTAGCTACGAAAGGAATTGGAGTTGTTTTGCGCTCATTCATTCAAAGAATAGGAATAGATTGCAGACTAGAATATTAGATAGACTTGTCTTCATGCACTACAATATAAAACTAAGAATGCGACGACATCATAGGAGCATTACAGCTACTGATGATGGAGACTACTGTCCAATAAACTTGGACAATATTTATGATGAGGATGACCTACTTCTACCTTGGTTGGAAAGAAGGGAAAAACAAATTGAAGAGGATAGTGAAGAATTGGAAATTGATGACCCAGAAATACGCAAAGCGCAACAAGAGAGTCGTGCAGATGTGTTGGACCCAGTAAGAGGGGCAGCGTTTATGCCACGTACGGATACGGCTGAAGATCAACAAAAGAGTACGAGCAGTGGTAGCGTGACCGTGTCGGATGATGACGACCCCCCTGCCCCTGGTGCTGGCACTTCTGGTGTTGCTTACCCCCCTATACAGCCGTCTACAGATCGCGATGACGATGAACATCAACGATGTGGTACACGAGGTCGGACTTATGAGTGTACCGAGTCACGATACAGCCAGCCGGAGGAGGGTACATCTAGTGGTGCACGGGGTCCGGGATGTCCGGAACATCAGCAGGCTCATGGTCTTGGTTATTATGATGGATATTCTTATGGTTAATTGGATTATGATTATGGTGGTTATACTGAGTCTGTTCCATCACTTTCATGTTGGAGTAGCCCTCCCGATCAATATCCATATGATTATAGATATCCAGCTCCAAATCCAAGTTACTCATCAGAGCAGACGCACCCTCAATCTCAAGATTCTCAACAACCTGAGTATGGGCACCAGTATGGCTATTCGACGGGCACTGTTGGATATCTTTACTCGGGGTCAGAGTCGTTGCCTAGTCAGGATCAGTCATCTTCTGGTTTTGTTGATCTAGTATTTCCTTCTGGCACTGGATATTATGGATATGTAGCACTTACACCTATTGGATAGCCTCAGCCTGATGGTGATGATGACGATGATGTGGAGGTCGAGCAACCACAAAAAAGCAGATTTTCATTTTGGTGGTGACTTGTGATTGTGAGTATATATTTGTATTAAGGTAAGTATTTGCAGCAGACAGCTCACAGCAGTATTATTGTAAGAAGTCATGCAGTCATGCACACACTTGACACTGCCGAACTTGTATTTAAAATAGCTCCCCTGACAACCAATCAAGTAATCCTTAATCAAGTTGCAGGGGAGTATATCAGACACTACTAATTTTTTTTTTTTTTTTTAATATTCTTGACTTGAGGATGACAGGTTATAGACAGGAATCACAGTCACGTGCACAGCAGCACAGGTATGTTCGAGAAATTCCTCAAAAATAATTGCAAACACCTAATGTAAGATATTTTCATATTACATTCATTCTAATATATCTATCATTGATAGTAGATAGTTAGAAAAATAAATATATGAATTTTGTAGCCAAATTTAGGTTATCTGGTTCATAAATTCATCAGACAGTCCGATACAACTTCTCACCAAAGAGTGGACCGTTACACCACCATAACCATGTTCTAATTTATAAATGAATGCATATTTGGAATGCTTAGAATATTCCGGATTTAATCCATATTTTTTCATATTTTTTTGGCAAAATTTTTTTTTTGCGCCGTTACGGGCCGTTACGCCCCCGTATCTGTATCGGTTTCGGAGGTCACCGTTACGCCAACCGATATCGATACGGGACACGTAGGGAAGGAGTTTGTCAATCGGCATATGTGTGCTGCTATGGCGCTTCTCCAAAGGTTGTTGCACTAGGTTCGTGGGGTGTAAGAAGGTGCTAACGGTGGGCAACCTTCATGAAAGAAAGATGATTCGTCCGAATATTTGCTTAATGTGTTACCACAATGAGGAATAGGTGGATCACCTCTTTATTCACTGCTCGTTTGCTAGCATGTTGTGGAATTACTTTTTCAACTTGTTCGGATCAGTTTGGGTCATGGTGAGGTCGTGGTGGAATTGGGAAGGTTGGGAAAAAAGTTTGGCATCTTTCTTTAGCAGTGGGGATATGGTTCATTTGGCTAGAAAGGAACAATCAATACTTTAGGGGTAGGGCGGGACGAGTATCAGAGGTCTTTAGCAGGGCTAAGATGCATGTAATGGAGTGGGCACTTTTGGCAAAGTTTATTGTTCAGTTTCCAGATAGTTGGCTAGATCTGTAATTGTCTTTTTCCTTTCTTTTCGCATCGTATTCTTTTGGCTTCGGCCTTTTGTTAGCAAAATTGTCAATGTTTAAAAAAAGCAATGTTTTAGCAACCGCTTGAGATGGACAAAATATTGATCCCGTGGTATAGTGGACCACCCAAGGAATTGTGTTTTAATTATGTATGGCAACATGTAACATCGTGGTACTCGTGAGAGATCAACGACCACTAGATGAGTAGGATTGCTTGATTTTTAGGCCAGATCATCAGAAGAGTGGGTTCCACCTATGAATGACCCTATATTTTATACAAATGCAATATTGGCAATGGGCCAGGTGGCCTAGCTCGGCCTTGTAGGGCCAACACCAGGCCCCTAAACTTGGCCTGAGGGCTGGGCCTGGGCTTGAAATCCAGGCTGGGTCAGGCCTGAGCCAATGATGAATAGCTTGACCTGGCCTTTTAGCCCTACTGTTAGTTTATTATTTTGGTGGGAAGTTATTCGATACTCTAGCAGCGTATGACGCCTGATATGCATGCACTTGGATGCTATACATGTAGAATACATCAATTCAAATTAAATCGCCTAAATTGTGGAAACTACTGTCATTAACTTATTATCATAATACCAGATTGGTTGAACAATCCTAACCTTCGATTCCTGGACACTAGTTTATTGAAATATGACCATTGGAATATTTTTTTTAAATAACATTTTTAACTGTCTGATAAATGAACCATGATCTGATAGATAATCATATAAGCGCATTTTTTGGTTAATGATGCATCTAAACTGGGACCTACAATTCGTACAGTTTAGTTTTACTTGTCTGCCACTGATGCTATTTTTAAGTTACTGCCTGTGTATCATCCATCACAGTTTGCCAGAGTATCAAGTTTTTTTTTCCTCTATTCAGTGACATAATAAATGAATAATGTACAATAACATACAGCTGGAAAATTTGGTATTGATTGAGGAGCCTTTATGCGAAGGGGTGGAAGAACACATGGCAAATATTTGGGTAGTGGACCCCATGAGATCTAGGCCGTTCATTAGGTAGTGGACCCCATGAGCATGCCATATCTCAAAAATCATGATGGTAGACTCATTAAGTGAGCCATGCATATAGGTTGGTTTGGACTGTTCGACTTCTTCTAACTGCCCATTTTTCTCATGTGATTTTCACTTGCCTAAGAAGTGAACAAACCTGATTTTTGGACTTATGATCTTGCAGTGTGATCCATCTCATGAAATGCTTAAATTTTCTAAAACCGTTCCATATTGACATGGTTAATGATGAGCATGTTTATACAAAGTGTGCGGGCAACCTCTTGTAACAAAATCCTCTTTCACGGCTAATGACATACGAGGGAGAACAAAAACTTTGATAATCTGGCAGTGTGTGATGGATGATACACAGGCACAAAAATTGAAAGAGTTGGAAATTTCTACTCAAGTCAAACCATCAAGATAGCGGACCCATGTGAGATAGTTTATAAAATAATACTTAAATCAATACGATGCCCTAATTGGTAGATTAGTTAACATCTAATGGACGACTGCCAACATTGAAATCCAATGGTTTGTTCTAGAAGAAAAAAATTCAAATATTTGGGACAAATGATACAAATAATAATTTTTTATTTTTATAGCCCATTAAAGTAGCCTCTCTATGATTTTGATGGCTAAAATTGAGTTAGATGTTTGCCAATTGTACAATTTCTAAGTGCCTGCATATCATCCAGTATCCTTTGTCAGAGTATCAAAGAATTCCTCCACTCTTCATCTTTTGAAAAAAACTGCTGTCCTTGGCCTGGCCTTGTAGGGCCAGGCCCAAGGCCAAGGCTCAGTGGATTAGGGCTGGGCTATGGCCAACCCTCACTCGGCCTTAGCCCAGTCCATTGCACGCTTAAAGTGCAATGCATGAATGTGGGTGTAAAATGCTCCTTTCATCAAACATGAATGCATGATATTGGTATTCCGCTTCCATGCAAGAATGGCTGTTGTTGGATCATTGGTCGCGAGGCATATTTGATGGGGGCCACTGGTTTGATGGCTTGGATCTTGCACAAAGTTTCAATACGTGTGATATCCTTCAGCATGTACACCCACATTGTGCAGTTCTCTGCTAGCCTTTATTGATGAGAACTACTGTTCAAAACTTCAACATGTGTTCAAAACCAGATTGAATCAATTAAAATGTTGGTTCGGGAACCAGCAGCTCAAAGCTAGAGACTTCTGCTTGGTTTCTTGGGGCTTTAGCTGAATTTCATCAATGATCTTGATTTCAACAAAATGTATCTGCTAAGACTATTCTCAGCTCATAGTTCAGAAAGCTTTCTACAATTAGCCAGGGTTATTGATGTTCTCACAAGCTTTATCTAGATCTAGGTCTTATCAATCCCTCTATTATTCATAAATAGTCTGTATGCCTACTCCAGGTGCATTAAATATTTGACCTAACCTCATAGCCTGACTACAATTGGTCGCATGGTTTGGTGCTTAGCTACTATAATAGCCTTGAAGGTTTTTCACTAGTCTCTCTTCTATAAGATTGACAGGGAGCAAAGGAACTAGAAAATCCTTGAGTGGGCATAGCATATGATTTTAGCAATTTGATAGTGCCATGGCTTTGGCTTCACATCATGCTGATAAAATTGTGAATATCAGTGTAGGGTTTGCATTTTGCGGATTACTACCACGTACCCAGGTGCAAGATGGTTATGTCATGGGCACTGCACAAGAGTCACAGCTAGAGTTGAACTAGACATGGGTATGATTATTATTATTTGGGTGGACATCGTTAATGAAAGTATCTAGGATAATGTGGGAACATTGTTACATGGCTGTGCCTTAGGATATTATTTTTTATTTTTATTTTCTCTATAGGCAATAATTATTAATTAAGTGCTGTGTTCTTGGTGGCAAATTTTTAAATGGATACATGGGCAAAGAGTCCAGTCCCTATATAGGAGGGAAGATTTAGGGGACACATAGATGTTGGACCTGTTAGAGCATTTTCAGTGCCATGGGTGGGGGTATTATTCTTAACAGACAATTGGGCTCGTTGCCAAATTCGGGCATAGGAGTTCTTATACTCTCCTTATTGGAGTCACCCTTGAATCCCAACTCCCTGCTTGCTTCTATTAGAGCATTACCCATGTCTATCTCGCACTCAAATATGATAGTTTGATTGGTTAGCTCTAGAAGTAAAACAGTTCCAATTCCATAATAGTGTGCTTCATGTAATAGAACAATGGCCCTTGCAGCTACTCTGCGGCTTCCTTGTGTAAAAATAACAGCTGGATTGGGTAACTTTGGAAGGAAAAATAATTCAATTTCCAAAGACTGAGCTTTAGCAATTTTGTAATAGAACTTTCCTCGGAGTCATGCTGCAATCAAATGGTGAGGTTTTGGTCTTGTTTGTAAATTCATGCCCTGTCAGCTAAATGATGAATGGAGCAGCAATGAGCTTGTGTGTCCATGCTGCTAACTAGGATGTCCAAATGAAAGGGCTATTGGATTGGATTAGTGCATTATCACCTTCAATCTTGGTCATCCATTCCTCCATTTCTACCACAAGCTTGACTTGTTTCATTGAGGCCTTCAACCATAAATTTTGATCTCATTGTAAAGCTTAACTACTACATGCAAGTCTTGATTACGCTCTTGGCAAAATATGCAAATTCTTTCCTCAACAAAATATAGCTGCACACAAATTGCCAAGAACTTTCCCATTGGGAAACGGGTGCGTTCAAATGGTTCAACTGTACTTCTCAGAAGCTCCTGAGTAGCCTCTCTATTGATTGACCCTGCTATCTACATTTTCCCTTTTCTTTTATCTGTAAATTTCTTCATTTTTTTGCCTTTTTCTCGAGAATGTTTCTATTAATTTTCGGACTTCATTTACAGATGAATTCGACCGCTCTATTGAAGAGGCTATACAGATGAACAAGTAAGTTCTGTACTAATGTGGTGTGTGCAGCTCTCCATTCATATATTCATTTTATTTTAAAAGTTTGCTTTACTGTCTAGCCAGATAAATTTCTCCTCCATGAAACTTCTCACACATAAACATCTCCAGAAAGTTCTAGAAGAAACTAAATATTTCAAGAAGGTTGAATGGAGATTGTTGGAATGCCTCCAGGCTTACCCAAATGTCCTCTCCATTTTTTCCCCCTTCTTTAGATCAATGGTACTATGGTTTGTCCTAGAGCTACCTCTTTACTTGTATAAGGTGTGTGATCAACTATTAGTTAGATTGAGGTAACAAAATTAATTCTAGTTATTTGATGGCAGAGCTTCCTATTGCTCATGCAAGTCGCGTGATCCATTTCCAACCCTTTGCTAGCAGAGCTTGAAATGGCCAAGCGACCTTGATTATTTTAGAACAACCTGAGTGGTCTTATTTTTCCAGAAAGCACCAAAGTCCTATTTTTATTTTTCCAGAAATGAAAAATCGCCTTTCATCTAGAGATGCTTGAAGTTCCACGTGAATATAATAAATAATATTGACTAATAACATGATAGAAATACTTATTCCTTTCTCCTTAACTTTTTGATGGCCAGAAGATGCTACTCTATTCGTGGATTTTATTGGAGGGATTAACACTGTTTTCCATTTCTCAGAGAGTTAGAAATATCTTTGCCTCGGCACTGTATATAACATGAGTAGCTTTACATTCTTGTCCCGGTAATTAATCATGAGGAGGGAAATATCCTTTTTTTTCCCCCTTGTTCTGTCGCCCTTCAACCCAAGGGTAATTTGTCCTTTCAACCCCTTGAGAGTAGCCTGCACCCACTCCTCTTCTTTGTGTAGCCCACATGGGAGGCGCAACATTAGGGAGCCTGCGTGAAAAGGCTTTGTGGGGTCCACTGTGATAAATATGTAACATCCACACCGTACATGCATCAGTCGTGCTGGATCATGTTAAGATGTCAGCCTAAAAATGAGGCTGATCTAAGGATCGAGTGGGTCATAGCAGCTAAAAAAGTGGGTATGGGTTGCCAACATTTGAAAAAAGTGGGTATGGGTTGCCAACATTTGAAACCCTCTCTCTATCTCTGTGTGTGTGTGTAGCCCGAATGCGTGTAACTGCATCATTTCCCTTAGTGTTTCGTTTCTCTCCCCACTCTCTCCACGTAGTTGCATGTCATAGCTCATAGTTAAAAATACTGAAAATAATTCTTCCTCATCATAGCCTTATCCCAGACATTTGGGGCCTGCTTCATTTCCTATTTTGCCAATCAACTCTCTCTGTTCTGAGTGGACATTCAAAACATATGCTGGTACTTGCGATAGGCAAGCTCAGAAGCAACTTCCTTTCAAGTGTGATGTATCAATATTCTAATCTTAAGTCAATATGTCAAACCTGATTTGTGTCTAAACCATGACCCAGTAAATCGATGACCGGAGAGCAAACTGATGAAGATGAAGAAGGGGAGGATGCCGCAGATGGGAAGGACATTGCATCTAATGGGAGTCTGCTCGAGATTGACAACAACATTAAGTACAGAGATGGCGATGATGGTGATGACGACGACGACGATGACGATTATGATGATAAAAGTGATGCTGAAGAAGAAGATGATAATGATGTTGAGGATGATAGCGGCTCAGGTAGTTCTGAGAAGGAAAACAACGATCATGACCAGAGGAATGCTCAGAAACAGAAGGATCTTCAGCCCAAAACGGTTGTAGCGTTGCGCCACAGTTTGAGAACTTCGGCGAGAACTAGAAACCAGATCAATGTGTCTGGCGCTGATGGTAGAATTCAAGCAGATACAAAGAAAAGACTGAGGCAAAGGCCCAACCATAACACAAACTATGATAACCCTCTTGTTGTTCCCGACTCTGATGATGGCGGTGGCTCCTCAGAAGAAGCAGATGGTGATCATCCCTCAAGCAACCTCAAGAAAAAGGTTTCAGATACAGACTCTTCTGATGCTGATGATGATCATAAATAGGTGGTGAAGATGTGTGGGAACATTTTGGATAGAAGTGATGCCAGATGAGATATCAACAGGTACGACATTACATGGTTTCCTTGTATTTTGTTTTTTACAAGTAAAATCATGCTTGTAGTAAAATAGATGTAGCAGTAAACTGGCTTCATCGTGTACGAGTGTAATTAGGTAGAATTGTTGTGTATTTCAATATCCTCAATCGCAATTTTGCTTCATGTTGAATTGAGGTTACTCAAGAGGAAATTATTTAGATTTTCAATGCTTGAAAAGGGGCACCTAGATGGTTTTGGACGGTATTTTATTTTATTTTATTTTATTTATTTTTTAATTTAAGAAATGCTTAAGTTGGTTTGTCCCAAAGAGAGCTGTTCATGTTAGAGAAATTATAGAGCATGTATCATATAGATATTAGAGCACATCTGGACCGTGGATGGGGCGCACATATTCATTAGTTGTGACTCCTAACTGTTCTGCATGTACTTTTGCCCGTTGGATGTGAATTTGCATCTCCTTTTAACACCTCGATACAAGGTGCAGATCAGATGATTGGGTGATTAGGATTGGTGAGGATTTTGGGCATGGGCCTTTAACATTGGGGCGAAAGCTTTGAAGGATTGGATTGATGTACGATTGACTGAATGTACATAATACTCGGGCAAAGATGCTAGTCTCAAGAGAAGCGCTTTTTATAAAAAAAAAATAAAAAAATAAAAAAATAAAAAATAAAAAGAGTGCAATCATATTATCATTGACACAAGTATTTGCATGGTAACTCTCGATGTGATGCGGTCTTGGGATGTTTTGCACGGAGAAATTGTAGGAGGCTTCCCTCCAGTTCCAGTTCTTGCAAGTGGCTTTTGTGGTTCGGTGATCCAGGCCATTAGCCTGTTGCATTCCATCGTGATGGAACTTGCCTAAAAAAATTCCCCTCGATATATGACAATCCTAATATTTTGACTTGTGACCTGAAAATACTGTTTAAATCACAGGAGATTTTTCGGCATGGTCTACCGACGGTAGGATGCAGGAGATCAGTTGTCTAGAATGCCGAACCATGGGCCCCTCTTTTTGTTTGGTCTGATTGGTAACCCTACTATACTGTGCGCTGGATAGGCCCACTTTCGTTACACTGGGCATCGGTGTAGGCTTGAAATTCAAGCCCATTTATGATCGGGCCTAGCTTTGGTTTGTCTAAAAGCCTGCTGGGCCAGCCCATTTATGGGTTGGTAATGGGTAACCGTTAACCTGAGTGCCATATGTATCTGACCCGAGAAACAAGTACGATATGGATATTGCAATGTTCAACCTCTTACGATCAGATGGCTTAGGAGACCCATGTGGTAGCTTCATCTCAACCATCATAGGACATTGTCGTTATGATTAGCAGTGGTCATAGGACACATGATTCAAGCCGATGAGCAATAACTAACATGTAAATGTGTTGAGATATGAGAAGCCATGATCACTTGGTAATCTAATCATTTTAGTAACCACTCGTAATTAATGAGGTGATGGAGTGGTCATATAATTACTTGTAATTGAGAAGGTAGTACAACAGTTACATAATCATCTCATATAATCTATAAATAAAGCAAACAATGGAGTTCTTTGGAGAGGTCTAAAATCAATAAAACTTGGCACAACGCTGCTTATTTACAAGGCTGTTATGCAGTTATGTGGCTACACTGCTATGCTGCGACTACGTGGCTATTTTGCTATGTTACTACGCTGCTACATGGCTATGCTACCACGCTGCTACGAGAACTTCTACATGGTTACATTGCTGCGCTGCTACACTGGGTTGTCATTCTATGCCAGATGATCACCAACTTTCATTAAGATGATTGTCAGCCTCCCGAATGACCATCTTGCTATGAAGCTTAGTTTCAACAACAATGAATGATTTTTCGTTCTTAACAATTGATTGCAAGTATGATAATTGTAAATCATCAATAAAATTATTTTCAACTTTCAATCAATTCTCTTCTTTCTTTGCCGTTCCATTGTTGAATTACGTCCGCAATCATGAGAATATTGACGTCCCTTCAATTAAATGGCTAAATAGGTAACTGATCCGCAAGGTCATTGGTCTCTGATCGCTGCATCGGCCTCTAGCACACCTGCACATCACATCAACTACTGAATTTTGAGCCAAACACGTATTTAGTCGTATGTCTCTCACACATGCACTGACGTATTTCATTAGCTTGTAAATATACAGCTCAAAACTGTTTATGACATCTGTTCTGGGCTAGATTACATGCATAGTGGGGTACACCCTATCAATAGCTAGGACCTTGCAAAGTGGGTGAATGGGCTGGGCTCTGGCTCAAGCTGGGTATGATCATCATGGGGCTTACCTGTTTTGGTTTGTCATGGGCCCTTGCCAGGCTTGGGTTTATGTTTTTACATGAGGTGATGGACCTGGACGGAACTGCGCCCTTTCAGCCCTACTTGCTTGAACGTCTCCTATTTTGCATGGAGATGCCATTGCCACCTGCGTGAGATTAATGAGCAAGCACGTTCTGCACAGGTATGCATGGAGGGACACTGCATAGTATGATGATGTGCCAACAACCTACAATGGGGGCCATGATTACGTGAAAGGAGCCACCATTGATGGGGGGTGCCTCTGAAATTCCAGATCGTAAGATCCCAAGCCTTCGATTAATGGCTAAAAGATTGATGGTTGAGGAAATGCAACAGCAACGGTCTGGGAAAAAAGGCCAAGTATTGGATGATAGGATCTAGTCGATCTTCAAGCCAACCTCATCAATGGCAGAGCCATCAGAAGTATGATTTAGATGAACAAGAAACTGGACCACAATAATATGATTTCTCTTTGAATGCAAGTTGTGTAATATGTCTTGGATTCTACTTCGACTGGATTCATTTTTGGTTCTACTGAAAATTGGGTGGATTTTCATGTTGCACATGGTGAAGATTTCAATGTTTTTAGTTCAACCGAAACATGTTACACAGATTAGCACAAATCAGGGTATTTAAGTTAGATTGTGATTATGGCTTGTTAATATAGGTGTTTTCTTTCCAAGGGAAATGGTTTTGCGAGGTGAGAGGATTCTAAACACTTGTAAGAGCTTGTGAATGGATTTTCTCAAAGGGCTACGGTTTTCCTAAGTGCGCATCTAACGCAGGGATGAACGTGATGAGGTCGATCACCGTCTTCCTCAAGGATAACTACTCCGAATACACAGAGCTTCTCTGGACTCCTTAGAGAGACTTCTCGAATCCACGAGGAAAAAAGAAACAAAATAGAAGTAAATTCTATAAAATTCATAATTTGATTGATTGATCAAATAAACGAGTTATAGGGATACTAAGCAATGGGAGAAATTTCAGAATCAAATTACAACTAAAACTCCTAGAATTCGCAACTTACAATAAATAGTAAATTTTCTATTTATAGTAAGTGTCCTATGACGTTATTCTCCTAATTTTTCTAAACACTTTTCATGTTGGACACAACTCCTAAAGCCCAATCGATGAAGAGTTATAATCAAACTAAAACTTACAAAAAATAGTAAAAACAGAAATAAACATGGAATTCGACCGTTGATATGATGGAATCTCGCAAATTCGGCGTGGGCAACCCGGCTATGCCAGGTTGGTTGGCTAAAGTAGCTCGTCCTACCCCAAAATCATACATGGTACGTCGAGTTACTCATTCTGGTTTGCGAGATATGCCTGTTTTAAGGTTTTGACGGTCTTGATGACTTCCGCCTCCGATTGGGTCTTCTCAAGTTCATCTTGGACATGAAGGTGTACGCGACCCACTCTACATCAATCACCTCCACTTCAAAAGAACTCGTCCTTGAGTTCTCATGCTGCTTCGGTTCCTGACACTCGGTCTGGTGCGTTGTAACGATACCCGGATCAAAAGTTATGATCAATTTACGGTCCACGTTCTTTTGGTCGAACCATGCTAGGAATGTATCTGTGACACTTTCTACATCAGCATCGCAAGGTGAGATTCGGGTTTCATTTGTAATCAAAGAAGGTAGTGTTGAGGTGTGGAGCCAGCACACCAATGCCATCATTGATGGGATTTTCCTCTTCGGTTAAGAGGAGAGGTAGTGCAGCCGGTTGTAAAAAGGATGTCTTTCACCGCGCTGCTCGACCAGTCAAGGCTCGCTCGACTCGAAGTCTAGCGAGCTGGATTTTTTGGGCTCGACCAGTCGAAGCCCTGGCTCGACTAGTCGAGGGTTATGCAAATTGTGCGCGGATTTGGTGCAGATTGCATAAATTTGAGGCGGTTTCGCAAATGTGCGAAACGGGAGTTGCCTAAACTATAAATAGGGGTCTCTAGGGCTATTCTAGGGTAATTCTAATGTAATGGGATTAGGGTTTCTATACGTCTAAGAGGAGAGAGAGATAAGAAGTTGGAGAAAATGGCTATCTCTGTGTATGGGAGCATCAAAGAAGGTGAGTATATTGCTTGTAACTTCGTTTTCTTCATAGTGGAAGTTTGCACCTGTGGTTTTTTTTACCCTTGTTGGAGTTTTTCCACGTAAATTCTATCTTGTGGTTTGTTGGTATGCTTGTATTCTACTTCTAGATTATATTTCTTCCTATTTATCGTTTGCGGGTGAGACCGGAGATTGGATCTCGGTTCACTTGCGTTGTTGGCATGCTGCGCAACAACTGGTATCAGAGCTATTGGTTTAGTTCAAGTGGGAGCGATGACGAAAGAAGGGAAGACTAAAATTGAGAAGTTTGATGATTCAAACTTTGCCTTCTGGAAGATGCAGATGAAAGATATCTGTATCAGAAGGACCTCTATATTCCTTTAGGAGGAAAAGAGAAGAAACTAGAGAAGATGACAGATGATGAATGATCTTTATTGGATCGGAAGGCTTTAGGAATGATCCGACTCTTTGTCTAAGAGCGTCACCTTTAATATATCCAAGGTGAAAACTACAAAAGAATTAATGCAAGCTCTAGCTATGATGTATGAGAAACCCTCAGCATCCAACAAGGTTCATCTTATGAAACGGCTATTCAACATGAAGATGTTAGATGGTAGGAGTGTGGCTAAACATCTAAACTAGTTCAATACTGTCACGAGCTAATTGGAATCCGTTGGCATCACTTTCGATGATGAGGTCAGGGCGTTATTGATCTTGTCCAGTTTATCAGACAGTTGGGATGATTTGGTGATTGTCATGAGCATTTCTTCAGGGTCGACAAAGCTGAAATTTGATGATGTAGCCGATCTAATTCTCAGCGAAGAATCTAGAAGAAAGGCATCGGGAGTTTCAGGGGATTCGGGGAATGCTCTAAATGTTGAAGGAAGAGGAAGATTGCTGAATGAAGGAGACAATAAATACAGACGTTCTAAGTCGAGGAAGAAGTCCAGGGGACCGAAAGACAAGGACAGGTGTTGGCATTGCGAGAAGAAGGGGTACATGAAACGTGATTGCAAGGCGCTTAAAAAACAAGAAGGAAGCTCTCAAGGTGGGAAGGATTCGATAAATCTATCTGAGGAGAGTAACACAGAGGTGTTGATCTTGTCTCTTGATGTGCGAAGTGAGTCTTGGGTCATAGACTTGGGTGCTTCGTTTTATGCCACTTCGTGTAAGGAAGTTCTGCGTGATTATGTGTCAGGTGACTTCGGGAGAGTCTACCTGGGTGATGATGAACCATGCAGTATTGTTGGAAAGGGAGACGTTCATATAAGTCAGAAAGACGGAACGACTTTAAAATTGAAGGATGTCAGACATGTACCGAGTTTGAAACGGAATTTAATCTCAGTGGGGCAGTTGGCCAATACCGGATATGTGACGACATTCATTAGTGATTCCTGGACGGTCATAAAAGGTGCCTTGGTGATATCTCGAGGCAAGAAAGAATGTACTTTGTACATGACTTCTGAATCGTATAGTTCACTCACAGTCGTATCAACTGGAGTGAATGAGCAGTTATGACATCAGAGGTTGAGACATATGAGTGAGAAAGGGATGAAAGTGCTATTGTCAAAAGGGAAGCTACCAGGGCTAAAGTCTATTGACTTGGAATTCTGCGAGGACTGCGTGTATAACAAGCAGAAGAGAGTAAGCTTCAAGAAAACAGGATGCACTCCAAAGACGCATTTGTTGGAGCTTGTACACACTGATGTGTGGAGACCGACACAGGTATCATCTCCTGGTGGTTATTTTGTTTCTTTTATTGATGATGCTAGTAGAAAACTGTGGGTCTATTTTTTTTAAGCACAAATCTGATGTATTCGATGTGTTTAAGAAGTGGAAAGTAATGGTAGAAAATGTTACAGGTAAAACAGTAAAATGTCTTAGATCAGATAATGGGAGAGTACTGTGATAAGATGTTTGGGGAGTATTGTGCAGCAAATGAAATCAAACATCAGAAAACGATTCCAGGGACACCGCAGCAGAACAGTGTGGCTGATCGCATTAACAGGACTATCCTTGAACGCGCCAAGAGCATGAAGTTACATGCAGAGTTGCCTAAGACGTTTTAGGTAGATGTTGTGAATACTGCCGTATATCTTATCAATATAAGTCCCTCAGCACCATTGGATGGTGGGATACCAGAAGAAACGTGGACTAGGAAAGAAGTGAATCCTGCACATCTCAAAGTGTTCGGTTACGCAATTCGTATGTTCACATTGATGCAAAGCACAGAAACAAGCTGGATGAGAAGTCCAAGAAGTACACGTTTATAGGCTACGGGCATCATGATTTTAGCTACCGGTTTTGGGATAGAGAAACCGAATAATCATCAGAAGCAAAGACGTAGTCTTCGATGAAAAAGTGATGCATAAGGACGGTGTGCAGCAAAAACAAAATAAGGCCGATGTGAAAGAATTCGTAGAGTTGGAAGAGTTACCGGACACAGGTGTTACAGTGTCACAGGATGAGCGTGCACAGGAGCATAATGAGGCAGAGCCGGTTGTCAGGAGGTCTACTCGGGAGAGGAAACCCAAGGTCCGATACTCACCCTCCTTACATTATCTACTGCTGACAGATAATGGTGAATCAGAATGTTTTGAAGAGGCATTACAGTTAGATACATGGCTTAAGTGAGAGCAGGCCATGGATGATGAGATGGACTCTCTTGAGTCCAATAGTACATGGGTGCTAGTCACTCTACCTAAGGGTAAGAAAGCTCTTCATAACCAGTGGGTTTACAGACTGAAGGAGGACCACAATGGTTCGAAACGGTACAAGGCTAGATTGGTTGTGAAAGGGTTCCAACAAAAGGCAGGTATCGACTTCACTGAAATATTTTCACCAGTGGTGAAAATGACTACGATTCTCATAGTCTTGAGTATAGTGGCTACAGAGGACTTATATCTAGAGTAGCTAGATGTTAAGACAGTCTTTCTTCACGGGGACCTTGAAGAAGAGATATACATGCATCAGCCGACAGGATACGTGGTACCAGAAAAGGAGAACAAGGTGTGTAGATTGAAGAAGAGTTTATATGGCCTGAAGCAGGCCCCGAGGCAGTGGTACAAAAAGTTCGACAGTTTCATGTTGGGAACAGTTTTAGGAGATGTCATGCAGACCACTGTTGCTATTTGAAGAAGTTCGATACGTCGTACATCATCCTTCTTTTGTACGTTGATGATATGCTTGTGGCCGAATCAAGCATGAAGGACATCTTAGATCTTAAAAGACAACTATGTAGAGAATTTGCCATGAAGGATTTAGGAGTTGCAAAACAAATCTTAGGAATGAGGATAAAGCATGATAGGGAAAAAAAGAAACTAGTTTTGTCACAGGCAGAGTACATAGCCAAGATACTTGATCAATTCAGTATGGGAGGTGTTAAGCCGGTTAGCACTCCATTAGCCAACCACTTCAAGCTTTCTAAGGAGCAAGGTGCGAAGACGCAGGAGGAACGGAACTACATGACTAAAGTCCCATACGCGTCAGCTATTGAGAGCCTCATGTATGCTATGGTAAGCACGAGGCCAGATATTGCTCAAGCAGTGGGAGTTGTTAGCAGGTTCATGAACAACCCCAGGAAGGAACATTGGGAAGCTATGAAGTGGATCCTTAGATACCTGATAGGTACTGTAGATGTAAGGCTGTGTTATGGAGGATCGGAAATTAAGCTTCAAGGCTACATAGATTCAGATTTAGCAGGAAATATCGACAGCAGAAGAAGCACTACAGGGCATGTTTTTACTCTGGGTAGTGCTGCAGTCAGTTGGGTCTCTCAATTACAAAAGATAGTATCCATAAGTACAACAGAAGCAGAATATGTTGCAGCTACAGAAGCGTGCAAGGAGATGGTGTGGATGCAAGGTTTCATGGAAGAGTTGGAAAAGAAGCAAGCAGATTACAAGCTGTATAGTGACAGTCAGAGTACAATACACTTGGCTAAGAATTTAGCCTTTCATTTAAGGATCAAGCATATTAACATCAGATATCACTTCATATGTTCGTTACTAGAAGATGGATCGATTGCTCTGGAGAAGATCCATACAAGTGAGAACCCTGTGGATATGCTGACCAAGGCGGTCACACGGGAGAAGCTGAAGCTCTGTTCAGCTTTGATTGGCCTTCAGGCTTGAAGACGGGGAGGTAGTGCACTCTGGATGTAGAAGACAAAGGATTATGGTGATGTGTCTCCAAGTGGGAGATTGCTGAGGTGTGGAGCCAGCACACCAATGCCATCATTAATGAGATTTTCTTCCTCGGTTCAGAGGAGAGGTAGTGCAGCCGGTTGTAAAAAGGATGTCTTTCACCGCACTGCTCGACCGGTCGAGTGGGCTTCTCGATTGGTCGAAGGGAGCTGCTCGACCGGTCAAGCCTTGCTCGACTCGAAGTCCAGTGAACTGGATTTTTTGGGCTCGAACAGTCGAGGGTTACGCAGATTGTGCACGGATTTGGTGCGAACTGCATAAATTTGAGGCGATTTCGCAGAGGTGCGAAATGGGAGTTGCCTAAACTATAAATAGGGGTCCCTAGGGCTATTCTAGGGTAATTCTAATGTAATGGGATTAGGGTTTCTATACGTCCAAGAGGAGAAAGAGATAAGAGGTTAGAAAATGGTTATCTCTGTGCATGGGAGCATCGGAGAAGGTGACTATATTGCTTATAACTTCGTTTTCTTCATAGTGGAAGATTGCACCCTTGGTTTTTTACCCTAGTTGGGGTTTTTCCACGTAAATTTTGTCTCGTGGTTTGTTGGTATGCTTGGATTCTACTTCTAGATTATATTTCTTCTTGTTTATCGTTTGTGGGTGAGACCGGAGATTGGATCTCGGTTCACTTGCGTTGTTGGCGTGCTGCGCAACAGGTAGGTGGTATAATCTCTAAGGCTTTGATTATAGTGGATTTTTATCATTTTGTGCCGTAGATTTTTCTCATAAGGATTTTTTCACATAAAATATCTTGTATTTTGTGGTTGATTGCTCTATTGCTTGGTTATTCTACTTTATTCGATTGTTCTATCTTTGTTGAACGTGCTTGCAAATTGCATAGATTAACAATGGTATTAGATCCGAATTTCTAATACCTAGCGTTAATTTAAGTTTGTTGAGGGCTCTGAATCTCCAACAAAGTGGTATCAGAGCGTCAGGTCTAAGGATGTTCGGAAATTCAATGAAGATGTCAAGGTTGAAATTCGATGAGAAGAAGAATTTCGGTTTGTGGCAACAAAAAGTTAAGGATATTCTAGTATCACAAGGGTTGCATAAGGCGTTGTTGGACACTAAACTGGAGAAGATATCGGATGATGAATGGAGCGAACTCGAGGAGATGGCTATGAGCACGATCTGTCTATGTCTATCAGATGAAGTCATGTACAACATTTTAGATGAGGAATCTCCCCGAGAGATGTGGAAGAAACTAGAAGATCTATACATGACGAAGTCCATCGCAAATAAGTTATTTATGAAGAAACAACTATTCGGGCTACAGATGAAGGAAGGATCTGATCAATTGGAGTACATGAACACGTTTACAAAAGTGTGTAGCGAGTTGTTAAGGCTCGGAGTGATGATCGAGGAAGAAGACACAATAGATCTAGTTACTACTATGTTGTATGAGAAGAATATAGTGAAGCTAGAAGAGATCACCGCGACTCTCATTTCTAACGAGACGAGGACTTTCATGCCAAATGGTTAGTCACGAACGGGGATCGTGGACGTGGGAGATCCGTTGAGCAATCTCGGTTTGACAGGAAGAAAAATTCTAGATCGAAATTGAATGCAAATGACGGATGCTTCTATTGTGGCATAAAGGGGGCGCGCTTCAGGAGAGATTGCCATAAACGAAAGGATGACCTAAAAAATAAAGGAAAAATGGAACACAAGTGAAGCAGCTAGTGTAGCTGAATAGAGCTCAGAAGGAGACCTCTCAGTTTCTTTAGGCACGATCCATCTCTCAAATACACGGATACTCGATTCAAGATGTTCGTATCACATGCACCCAAATAAGACTTGGTTTGATTCCTACAAGTCCTATGATGGAGGAAGTTTTCTTATGGCAAATCATGCAACAAGGTAAGGATGTTTGATGGAGTCATACGAACTCTGGGTGATGTCAGGCATGTCTCAGATCTGGGAAAAAAAATATCCTTAGGAGTTTTAGATATGAACGGGTGCACTTTCACCACATCTGGCGATGTAATCAAGGCTACCAGAGGTGCGATTATGTTAATGAAGGAACATAAGACAAAAAATTTGCACAAGTTGATTGGGAACACGGTTATAGGTGAGTTTGTTACCACTCGACATAGATGACATTAATCTGTGGCATATGCGGCTAGGGCATATGAGCGAGAGGTGCATGATGGAACTCCATAAACAAAAACTGTTGAAGGGAGTTAAGGTATGCAAGGTGAATTTTTGCGAGCATTGCATCTATGGAAAGCGATGCAGTATAAGGTTCAAGACTACTACACATACTAGTAGTGGGATGCTCGATTACATACATTCCAATGTTTGAGGGCCAGTGACAGTACCGTCTAAGGGAGGAGCACGATACTTCGTGAGCTTTATATACGGTTATTTGAAGAATGTTTGGATCTACTTATTAAAGCACAAGTATGAGGTGTTCGTCAAGTTCAATGAATGAAATGTGGAAGTAGAGAAGCAAACCGGGAGACAAGTGTCTCGGGTCAGATAATGTTACAAAGTACAAAGAAGCAGAATTCATGAAATTCTACAAGGAACAGGGCATCACAAGGTACTTCTCAACTCCATGGACCCCACAACAGAACGGGGTGGCTGAGAGGATAAACAAAATTCTATTAGAGAGTGCGAGAAGTATGCAGTTACATGCGGGGTTGCCTAAAAGCACCTGAAGGATTCGATGAGCTTGGTAAGGAAGTCATTTACATGGGGTAACCTGATTAGCAGTTAATTTACATGGAATTGGAGCAGCTCATGCGGGGTTGCCTAAAAGCACCTTACATGTAGTCTTGCGAGACATAAAATTAGCAGAAGATACAGAAACAACTACTCCCGTAGAAGAAGATTTCAGCTCCAAATGTTTCCTGTCTCTAAAGAGACTACAAAATTAACTGACATGGCTCATCACAGGCCCGCATATCAAGGATTTTAGGATATTTAAAAGTGCATTTTCCCTTAGTTTCCAAACACAACCTTTGCTATTGGTGTGCCATGATTTTATTTCAGATGCACTGATGAAGCTGTTTACAAAGGTTCTAGATGATAACTAAAAAATCTAATGCTGCCAAAGAATGTATGAGCCCAAGGCCACGAATAATCACAAAGAATATATCAATCTCTAACATAGGTGTCTTGATTTTGTAGAAAAAGATATGTATGTATGCATGTATTATGTATGTATGCATGTATGTATGTATGTATGCTTGCATGTATGTATGTATACGTTGTACATGTGCGTTGGACCTTTGTGTATTATTCAACGGTTTGGATGGCTTACTAGATTCCGCCTTCGAGACATTTCCCCGTTGATGCACAAAGTTGAGAATTGGTCTGAGAAGAAGCTGGTGGTGCAGAAAGAGGCTGAAAATTGGTGTTGTGGACGAACCAGGATAGCACCCATTTCAGATCACAGAGCATGTACTTGAGAGCCTTTGTCCAATGCTCCAGCTTATTGAAGCTTAATGCAATTCTATAGCTCTTCACCTTGTCATTTTCAATCCTACAAAAGATTCACAGGAAAAAAAGAAAACGACAGCTTGTAAACAGAGATGCCTACTGAAAATGTTCCGAAAAAATTTGAGGGCCTTAAAGATTTCTTAAATGTTTCGAATTGTTAGGCATGAACATGAAAGGAAACCACTAGTGAGGGAAGTTTGGCAAATTTAAGAACAACCGGCTACTGTGATTTCGGGTGCCCGACGCAGCCAATGTAGAGAGCATCACAGGTTCTCAGCACAAACGATGTAGGGAAAGCATCACTGCCCTTTGCTTTTCAGCATTCAATTGTATCAGGCACCTAAAGATTCGAATGAAAAAAGAAGAAAAAACTGCAACAAGGCACCTGTGTGCTCCCATAGAAATGACAAACCATAGTAGGTGAGGACCACACTTGTTGTGGACTACAAATCATTTTCTGAAAAAATTAAGCAATTCTGTGTTCGCAGGATACAGAAACTCTCCAAAAAAACAGAACAAAAAAAATCAAGATCACCAATCATGGACAAAATGGTATAACTGATTGCCAAACCAGCTACTACTGCAAAAAAATTTCATAGAACTTGGTCTCATATGCAGATAAACCTTTTATACAATATGGAGGACCAAAGATGAAACATTAAGAACATATGAAAAATCAACAAGATGTAGAAAGAGAATGATTGACTGTGTAAGAAATGGATGTTTACTTCCATTATAAACTTGTTTGGGTTATGCGGTCAAATAACCGGTGTATTTGAAAAATAATGTACTCACTCCAATTCCTTCTGGCGTAGTTTTCCACCAAAACAACAGTAATTAGGATTATTCCCTTGTTTCAGATTGTAACAGCTAAACCTCGTCAGAGTTCAGACAGCCCTATTCCACCATATTCTTCACTAAAATACAGTAAAGGGGCTGCAATTTGGGTTTGGGCGCCAACCTGAACCCAACTAACCCGACTAACCCGACCTGACTTTGGGTCGGGTTGGGTCAGGTTTGTCAAGGTCCTCTGGTTGGGTTCAGGTTGGAAAACACTAACCCAATTTGAAATCGGGTTGGATTTGGGTTTAGCAAAATTGGGCCAGGTTAGTTTGGGAACAATTGGATGTATTGGGTTGGGTCAAGTATAGACGAATTCGGGTCATGTCAGGTTGCAGGTTCGGTCCTCTTGAGGTTGGGCAGGGCTCGAGTTGACCCACAACCCAACCCAACCTGTCCATGTTGCACTGCTACTTGCATCAGTTAGCAGTACCATAATATGAGCACAAATACTGCAGCGCAATACAAATATCTGGGCATCATACTTTACACACACATACACATATATATGCATACACATCTAAAGCAGCAGGACTGTGATGATACTATAAGATACTGTGTATTTTATGCTAGCCAGATATGGCACATGCAATGCACGTGGAGAGATGAGAAGTGGTTCTCAAGACGTGGGAGATGGGTGGAGAGGCAGATATAAAAGGAGAGTTGTTAGATACTTTGGCAGTGTGAAGCTTGATACCAGGGCACTCTGAAATCATACATGTTGAAGATGTTAACTCAATTAAACTGTCCAGGTCATATGACCCACTTTAAAGCTCATCATAAAAGATTCAGGTTGGTTAACTATCCTACCTCTGAATTTTGAACATTTGTTTACTCTCAACTGCTTTCATTTCGACTGTCCAACCAGTATCCATCAGTCGGCCAGTTAAGAAATTAAATAAATGCAATTTTCTGTTTAAGAGACATCCAATTAGGGCCCATGATTTGTACGTTTATTTTGAATTCATTATAAAGAACCTAATACAAATTAATGCCTATGTATCAACATTATACTCTACCAGAGTATTAAAGTTTTTCTCATTGTGAAGGGAAAGGGAGCATCGTCCAACGGCCGCATGGCCATAGGGCTTCTCTAAATTACTTCATGCTCATCCTTTTAGTTATTCAGAAAACTAATTGCATGTAAGCTTTTGCCCCTCGCACTTGTCTAATATATAGCAGAGACGAAGTTTGATGAAAAGAAAAAAATGGCAGGGTTTGAAATCAAATCAAATGCTTGCAGCACAATGAAGAAGTAGATGACCCTCCTGAGTGCTTAATTGAGCAGTAAAACTTTCCAAACTATAATTTGATTGTTAGATACTATTTTATGATTGTCAATGATGAGAAAAACTCACTCATGAGGGAGCTTGAAAATATCATTCGGCCGTTTGTTGTTTTCTCGATCCTTGGAAGTTGCAAACTTAGCAAACTCCTTGAGGCATGTCAAGAACAGGGTCATTGCTTTGTCATAGCGAGTGCTCCAGAATAAATTCACGGGACCAAACCTGAAAAACCAACCAGTTCTTATGCCTTACATTCGTATAAAACATCACACACACGCGCACGGACAAACATATGCACATGCACACATGCGCACACACACACACAAGCTTGAGGAATGTATGACAGTATTCAAAAATTGCACTGATGAAAGGTCAATGGTAATTGGACATGATGAAATCAAATCGTTCAGCAAGGGAGAGAGAGAGAGAAGGGGGGGGGGAATGGAAAATGAAAATTGGGTAAGTTGACACAGTATCCTACTGTCACCGGAACTGACTGATGAGCATACCGTGGCAAAAGAAAAACAATCTGGAATGAAAATTCCATAATGGATGGAGCAAATACAAAGAACAAAAATGCTTGTAAAACAAACATTATTATACTTTTTGACGTATAAGAATTTAAGGGAAAAAAATGAGGGTGCTCACAGCTCATATGTGTCGTTACCATCCACAATTCGTGGGTAACTTCCCTTTGGAAGAATCTTTATACGATATCTGAATTAAAGATGTTTAGGAATTTCCAATAAGCAGTTCATGCTGAAAATTGGTCTAAAGAAGCTATTAACAAATATCATATACAGAAATACATAAATAGAAACGTGTAAATGGATTATCCTAATATCAGCATTCCTGAGAGAAATAGTTGATGAAATGTTGTGGAAAAAACTAACCTTTCAAGTTAAATTTAGATGATTGCTTTGTTAATGGCATTGTTTCCATTGGACCAAAAAAATCTTAGCAAATGATTCTGAATATTTAGGTTTTCCAACGTTATGCGTAAAAAAAAAATTTGTTTATAGAAGAGCACTAACTAGAAAACCAGCTACTGTTCACAGGGGTTTTGATGCAGTCTATATCGGTCGTTGCAGAGACACACATGGCCATCATCAAATGGCATCAAAGAAGAGTCACACCCAGCATGACTGATCACGATACTTGTGTCCATTCGGTCATCACTGCCATCTTCACCACCACCATCATCTCCAACATTGTCATTATCTGTCACCATTCAATTCATCTAAGCCAATCAATTATCCTGAATGGAGCAAACTTAAATCTAGAAGATGTAGCTGATGTGTGATATTGGGATCTGGACCTCACTAAAGGCCCAACTCTCAACCAGAAACCTGAAGAGATCGGCCCGATCATCACTGATCACTTCTACAACGACATCATCAGTGTCAAGGTCCACCATCACTTTATTGCTGTCATCACTTCGATCCACCATTATTACCATCGCATCCTTTGCCTCCACATCCGCTAGTAGGTTGGTGCGGTTTGGAAGAGGAAAGAAGAAGAAATGAGAAGAAAAGAGGAATGAAAGAAGAGAAGAGAGAGAAGAGTTTTAGGAAAGAGGGACAATCAGGTGTAGGGTTGAAAACCCTAACACCTTTTTGTATTATTAGAAAGGATTTGTACTACATACTCTTGAGGAGCACAATGAAGAGTGTACACTCACTAATAAAATACATTACATTACACTTCCTATACTCTCCCTCAAGTTGGAGCTTAGATGTTAATCATGCCCAACTTGCCGGTAAGACGAATAAGAGCATCGCGAGTAAGAGACTTGGTGAGGACATCAGCTAGTTGTTCTCCAGAGTGAATGAAGGGAGTAGCAATCTCCTTGTTAGCCACCTTCGGGCGAATGGTCTTCACTCGTAGGTTTGCTCCCTATAGGTGAGGGTTCGATTCCCCTCCTTGGCTTTACCTGATACATGTGGTTGTGGGTGATTGCGTGTATCCGCAGGGATTAGTCTCACTTCAAAAAAGAGGTGGGCACACCCTGTGTCTTCCAAAAAAAAAAGTGACAATCAATTTCAATGTGTTTCGTGCGCTCATGAAATACTAGGTTGCTGGTAATGTGGATGGCGGCTTGATTATCACAATGAGGAATGGGGTTGGAAGGACTATAGCCAAGTTCCTGCAAGAGGGTGCGAAGCCAAACAAGTTCACATGTGGCATGAGCCATCGCCCTGTACTCAACTTTGGCAGACGATCGTGCAACTACTAATTGCTTATTGCTCTTCTAAGTGACAAGATTGCCACCTACAAATGTACAATACCCAGAAATGGACCGTCGATCATCTAAATTTCCAGCACAATCAGCATCAGAGTGACCTGAAAGATGAAGATAATCATGCTGCTGAAAAAGCAGACCTTTCCCGGGAGCAAACTTGAGATACCGAAGAATTCGATACACGACCGTCAGATGCGTTGTACGAGGGGGTATGCATGAATTGACCAACAACCCCCACAACATAAGATAGATTCGGCCAAGTAATAGTAAGATAAATAAGCCGACCAACCAATCGACGATACATCCTAGGATCAGAGAGAGGAGCACCATCGTCAGGGACAAATTTCATAGTATCATCCATAGGCGTTGCGGCAGGTTTGCAGCCTAGCATCCTAGTATCTGAGAGCAAATTAAGAGCATATTTTCTTTGAGAGAGCACTACTCTCGATTTCGATCAAGCAACTTAAATCCCCAAGAAGTACTAAAGGGTCCCTAGGTCCTTGATCTCGAAGTGGGTTTTGAGAAAAGATTTAACAAACACCATTCCTTCAGTGTCATCTCTAGACAATACAATATCATCCATGTAGACAATTAGGACCATAACTCCCTTGGGTCAACAACAAATGAAAAGGGAGTGATCAACGTGGTTGCGAATAAATCCAAAGTCCAAAAGAGCATGACTGAACTTATCAAACTAGGCATGGGAAGACTGTTTGAGACCATAAATAGACTTTTGTAGTCAACATACAAGGGAGAATCGTGAGGACCATGAGGCATGGAAAAACCAGGTGGTTGGTCCATATAGACCTCCTTATCAAGATCACCATGTAAGAAGGCATTCTTCACATCTACTTGGAATAAGGGCCATGATAGATTCATTGCTACAGAGATAAGCACACGAATAGAGTTAAGCTCGGCTACTGGAGAGAACATCTCCACACCATATGTTTGAGTAAAGCCCTTTGCAACAAGACGTGCCTTATACCATTCAATAGAACTATGAGGGCGAAACTTGGTGGTGTATACCCATCGGCATCCAACAGTTCTTTTGCCCTCAGGTAAGCGAACTAGCTCCCAAGTTTTGTTCTTTTCAAGTGCCAGCATCTCTTCCATCATAGCCTTAGTCCAATCAGGGCTACACAAGGTGTCCTTGAGATTACGCGGGACGGTAGATGAAGATATGGAATCTGTAAAAGACTAGAGGAAAGGTGAAAGATGATGGTAGGAAACAAAATTACTAATGGTATGTTTTGTGCATGAGCGAGAAGGTTTACGTAAAGCAATCAGAAGGTTGTCATGAAGTTGAGATCAAGGGATTATACCTGAACCACCTGGAGCAGTGGATGAAGTGGTGGGTTGATGATCCGTAGAAGGTTTAGCTCGCCAATGATACATAAGTATAGGCTTTGGAGGAAGCGAGGGAAGAACTACATCATTATCGAGACAGACAACCAAGAGAGGAGTGGAGTTTGAATTAGAGTGTAAAAGCTCCCCCTGACTATGAGGCGGATGATGCATAGATCTCCCTTCAATAGAAAAGTATGGAATTTCTTAAAAAAAGATGACACCCACGGACATAAACCTCTTACAGGATCATAACACTTATACCCGTTCTGAGACTTGGAATAGTTTAAGAAAACACACTTTATGGCCCAAGCACTCAACTTGTCATTACTCCCATCCAGGAGCTGAACAAAACATGTGCACCCAGATACTTTAGGGGGTAAGGGAAAAGGTTTGTCCTGTGGGTACAGAAGTTCAAATGAAGACTTGTGAGATATACTCGAGACGGAATAAGATTAATCAAGAAGACAACAATAAGTAAGGCATCATCCCAGAACCGTTTTGGAAGATTCATACCCAGAATGAGAGCCCGAGTGACTTCAAGGAGATGACAATTCTTCCGCTCAGCCACCCCATTTTGTTGAGGGGTTTGAGGACATGATGTGCGGGATAAGATACCATGCTCCTATAAGAAAGACAAAAAGGCATTCGACATATATTCACCCCCATTATTAGAATGCAAAGCTTTGATGGGGCATTGAAATTGGTTAGTCACTTCATTGTAAAAAAGTTTGAACATATCAAAAACTCCATTCTTGGATTTTAGAGAATAAACCCAAGTCATCCTTGTGCAATCATTAATAAATGTAACAAAGTATTAATATCCAAAAAGAGAGGTGACAGGAACAGGTCCCCAAACATCCGAGTGAACCAACTCGATGGGGATGAGTTTCCTCTCAGATACACTAGGAGGAAACACAACCCGGTATTGCTTAGAGAACTCACAAGTTTCACATGCTAAAGATTTTGATACAGATATGGAGAGGAACAAAAGTTTGAGCCTAGATAATGATGGATGCCCTAAACGGCAACGCCATCGGGACACAGATTCCTTATCTAAGGACAAAGCACTGGAAGATATAACAGGTGCATCATCAAGGAAATAAATTCCTCCACGTTCATGGCCCCCACCAATCATCCGCTTCGTCTGGGAGTCCTGAAACACACAATAAGACGTAAAGAAGTCACTGAGCAATTCAAAATTTTCGTAAGAGAGCTTAAGGATAATAGATTTAAGGGGAAGCTAGGAACATGCAAGATTGAGGATAAGTGCATAGTAGGAGAGATGGTGATGGGACCCGATCCAAATACAAACGTTTGGTTTCCATCAACAAGTGTAATAGAATGTAACTGAGCAGAGGGAAAATGGGAGCCAAATAGATGAGTCTTACTGGTCATGTGGAAGGTGGCTCCGAAGTCGATGACCCATGAGGAAGAAGGAGAGGCTACATGAAGTGCGGTACTTGATTGGGCTATGGAGGCTATGGAAGTGTCAGGAACTTCACGTACATGCAGTCGCATCAAGGAGTCATAGGCCTCACAAGATAGGACAACAAAATCACCTACAAGGGGTTTCTTTATTGTTATCGGCTCTGAAGTTTTTTCATAACTGGTGGAGACTACCGGCTAATAGGGGTGTACATGAACCGAGCTAGCTCGGTTAGCTCGCTCGACTTGACTCGAAAAAGCTCGATTTGACTCGGTTCGAAGCTGAGTTCGAGCCGAGTCGAGCTGATTTTTTGAGCTCGAAAATGAGTTCGAGCCGAGTTCAAGATGGCCCTAACTCGACTCGACTCGGATCGAACTCGGATCGAACCAGTTCGGTGACTCGATTACTTTGCTATTGATGTTGCTCACCAAGTGTTTGATGAAATGACTCAACGAAGTGTGGCTGGTGGCAAGGAAGGTATGTACATGAAACAAATACCCTTTTTTTTTCTTGGTTTTTATGTTGCTTAGAAGGTGTTTAATAAAATACCTGTAAAACCATTGCTTCTGTTTTACAAACAGTAGGAATTTGAAGGTGCGGTCCAGGTGTTTGTGGAAATGCTGCAATGGCGAATTCGGCTCGATCTTGGCTCGAACTCAACTCGAACTGGCCCGAGCAGCTGACCAAACCGAGCTGAGCTGGCCAGTCAGGCTCGAGGACCGAGCCAAGCCGAGCCGAGTTCAAGCTGAGGTCAGCTAGTGGCCGAGCCGAATTGAGCTGAGACCAGCTCGACTCGGTTCGACTCGATGTACACCCCTGCCGTCTAAGGACACACCCGCCCAAGATGGGCAACCAAGAAGTTCCCAACAACAATCAATGGAATGGTTGGTGCCCCCACAATGAATGCAATAACGAGATTCGTCATGATTGCGTCCATGTCAACCACGGCCACGATCTGCTCGATCCAGAATCTCGTCCACGTCCTTCAGTACTCCATGTAGGAACTCGAGAATCATAGCTAAATGAAGATTGGGCACCAGCAACAT